>OW799233.1:860000-10860000 GCA_941918925.1 Phyto melanocephala
TAATATACCTATTAACTACCTATATAATACAGGAAACAAAACAATTTGGACGCTAGAACTGTTATCGAACCTATAGTGTCTAATCAGTAACTTATTTTCTTCTTTTATCTGAAAGAAAAATCTAAAATTTATGACAATAAGAGATATATAATGGCCCACAAAATGTATAACACATTCATAAACAATATGAAAATTTTAAATAAAACAAAAATTAAAAACTCTTGATAAGGTAGGTATGTAGGTAGGAAAGGAGGATGAAGGAAGATAGAGCCACTTCCAACATCCACACTCGGAAAGTAATATGATCTATTGTGTTTCCTTTTATGCAAGAAATATAAAGAAGGATTGATTAGGAAGAGAGAGAGTTCCTAAAAATGTAGTAAATGAAAAAAGGAAATAGTTAGTAGAAAATAGTATAGAAGAAATAAATGAAAATTTTCTGCGAACCTTATTGCATGTTCACCAGCCACCCGACCCCTAATGATGGATCCAATGATATTCTCCAATTTGCATTTCAAAACATCACCTTACTCATATTGTAATCGTCTACCTAATCACTTAACCCTGTGGTTCTGTAACCTCGGGCAATGACAGAAAATGTATTCTAATTCTCTAGTTCCTTCTCATCCTCACACATCTTATAATAATCCGGAGTGTCGCGATCCCATTTACTAACCCTAGCACTCACAGGATAGTGTCCTGTTAAAACCCCAATAGTAGCGCTCAGACATACCCTATCCAGGCCCAGAAGTAACGTACAGTCCACTGAGTTCAACTTTGGCCATAAAACCCTTCTGTTCCTCCAAGGCATATTAGTCTTGTCGGATACCCACGCATCAATAAGCTGAAAATAGTAACCTATCGGTACCCTCATCATATCCTCTTTGCACGTCGAAACTAGTGATGTTCGACCGCGCGGTACCCAACACAATCTGACATTAAAAAGGCTCATTATCCCATCGTGTGCTATCATGCATTTCCTCTTCATAAACCTATTTAACTATTTTTATTCCTTTTAAATATATTTTGTTTTACTAATCCTACTAATAATAATATTTGGCTAACACTAAATAAAATTGAGAGCAGGCGAAAAATAAAAATTCCTATATAAACATAAAAAATCTAAAATTGCCACTAAAATTGATCGTGAAAACTGTAATCAAAGGAACATTTTTAACAACTCTGCTTATTGATACAACTCTAGTATGATAAATAATTTGCATGATGTTGGCATCTCTGTTCTCTTATTTTTTCTTCTTCCTTTTGGTTTTATCTGTTCATTTTTTGTCATTATCATTTTTCATTTTCAGCGTCATATTCGGCGTTGGCCAGGAAAATTTTCAGTCGTTTTTTTTTGGTGAAAAAATATTGCTAATAGTTTTAAGTGTTTTAATATTTATAATAATGGAGAAGTGTAGTAGATGTCATTTAATAAGAAATTGTTACTTCAAATGTTAAAAAAATATTTAGTGAAATATTGCTAAACTACTTTCAAAAATTTTGCAAAAAGACCCATGTGAAAAAATTAGCTATAATATCCGCCATTGTGAAGTTGAACAACGAAGTAGAAAAAATATCAAGAAGAACGAAGAAGACGACGACAAAAAAAGGCTGGCAGAAAATATAAGAAGCTTGGTTGGTGATTGCGCACACGCGAAAAAATTGTGCAAAATAATAAAAATTCAATAAAACGTAAAAAACTACTAATTTTTGTGAAAAACATGCAGAATCAAAAACTAAAAATTTTAAATCGTATTAGAAACAAATATTAGTGCATAAAATTCGTTGGAATAACTGAAAATAAAAAAGTGGGCAGGCAGCAGAGTAGCTCGCAGTAGCAGAATAAAAGCACCATCATTACACACTCAATTTAAAAGAATACAAAAAGACTGAGTTCCCCCTGGATAGAAAGAGGTGAATAAAAAAAAGGAAGAGTAAAGACATCGATATCTCAACATAAAACGTTTACTGCACAAAACGATAACCGACCTACGTTGTCGTTAACGTCTGTTTAAAAATTAACCAAAAACAAAAAGAAAAACTCGTAAGGGATTTTTTTCGGGAGGAGGAGGTGCGTGTCCCACATATGAAAATACAAATTTTTACTAAACGAAATATTTGCTTACAGATTGTCTAACGCAACATCTCTTTTGCCCCCCATAAATTTCCTCATCTATAGAGGTTATCATCAGACTTCAAAACCTTTCTCCTTCACTAACATCATAGTTTACTACAAAAAGAGACCCTAGACATTGTTCTACGATTTAGTTCTTTACAAATAAAAAAATGTATCCTGCACCGGTGCGGCACCCTTCGGCTGGGGTAAGTGATATACAAACATTCAAAAACACACACACATATCAACCTCAAAACATCTACCTACAACTAATCTTACTCCCACTCCTTACACATTACCAACCATTAATGTAAAAATCAAAAACATTTTTTTGCACTGCATTTCAAATGTTTATTTTTAACATTAAATTATCCTGTTTTTTTTTTTTATTTTTTTCTCTTGATTGATCTGCTTTTGAATTATCTATTTGTTCGGACCTAATTCTTGTGAATACAAACGCAGGGTCCACCACCACAGGGTCCTTTAAAGTTTACAATAGTTGACACTTTGGAGCGTATAAAGGAGGAGTTTAACTTTTTGCAGGCTCAGTATCACACGTAAGTAAATATTGAATGTATACTTTTCCTATTATTATTTGATATTGTCATATGTATACAAAAAAAAAAACTCAGTTCCAGTTGGTTGGATGGTGTGTTTTAGTCGAAGGTGTAAATATTTGTTTTTCGTTTCTCTTTGTCATCAATTTCTTATAATTACAAAGTAAATGCATATATTGTTTTAAAGGATTAAATCTAGAACATTTCAACAAGATTGATTCTCGGCTTTAAGCTTTTTATTAGAAAATATTAAAAAATATACTTAATATGTACGTTTAACTATGTTAAATTATAAATTAACAGTGGTACCGTTATTTTAATGTTTAATTTACGTGTTCTTAAGATTAACTTAGTTTATAATTACATTAAATAACTAAGCAGAACTATAAATATTACAGTGTGCTGCAGGAAATATTGTCTATTTTTTTATGATACTAAATGGATATATTGTTTATACGGTTGACATAAAAAATTTTACAATTCAAGGAGTGAAATCAGTAGTGTGTAATTGCAAAAAGTACATAGATACACACAAAATGACAAAAATTTTTTATGTAATAATTTGTTTTGGCCTTTTGGGGCTTTTTTATTACGAATTTGGATTAATAAATAAATAAATATAAATGCTTTACGCTTTCACACATATTACTACTACCATTTTGTAAAAGAAAATTTTAAGTTTTAAGCAGAAAACATTAAATAAATAGAGAATATAGAAAAAAAAAAACAGCGATCTTTACGACACACGGTTTAAAAAAAAAAAAAAAAATTGAGTGTATCTTGTAGATAAAGTATACGTACAGCTCTGGTGGTCTGCAGTGTTTAAAAAATATAAAGGAAAATCATAATCCGATATTTTACAAAACTATTAAATGTACATTAAAAAAATAACGGAAAAAATTGGAAACATTTTTACGACGCTCTTCGGGTTTCAGCAAGTTGACCATTTGAAGTGTCTTGGTGTAATTTTAGATAATCATCTCTCTTATGACCGTCATATTGATATCCTTAATAGAAAGATTTTTGGAATTTTGGGCAAAATTTACTCTACTGGTTTACACATTCCTTTACATATTAGGTATAATATGGCTCATGCGTTATTAATGTCACTTTTACTCTGTGGTCTAGAAGTCTATTCTGGAAATTGTTATACACGCTTGAAGAAAATTAATTGTATAGTTAATAGTGTAGTACGTTTCTTTTTAAACATTAGGCGTCGTGAACACATTTCCGATTTTGTTCATTGTTTTCTTGGATGCTCATTCAATAACTTTATAAAATATCGACCACCAGCGCTGTACGAATCTTTTGTGTTTACTAGGTCTACAAGAAATCCTCAAATTTTTATACCTAAAATCTCTACATCTGTTTTTGAAAGATCATTTGTTGTAAAGATCGCAAGGCTATAGAATATTTTGCCATACTCTACGTATTTCCTCTCAATCAAATAATGTTTTCAGTTTAAAACTTTTAAAATTCTTATCAGTATCTACTTAACTATTTTGAATTATTTTGAAGTTTATTTTTTTTTAATTAAATAAAATGTTGCTGATTGGGCCTATATGGTATTATTTATGATATATTTACTTCTTATTTTGCGGATGGGGAGCCAATAACCATTAGTCTTAATTTGTATTTAATTTTTTTTTTATTTACATATTTTGTATTACATATATTTTTTTAGTTTTACTCAGGCTTATTATCTTGTAATATTGTTATTCTGACCCTTATGGCTTGATATAACTGTATTAATCATAAAAAATTGAAATTGAAATCTAACACAAAATTCTCAAGTGACCCAAAATCGCAAAACCACTGTCCCAACGTATATCGCTATACGTAAGGATATGTAAGGGATTCGCCCTTATTTGCACGTTTGGAAAAAAGTCGAAAATGGCGATTTTTATAAATTTATTTAACTACATAGTAATATAAAAAAGCCTACAAGTCTAAATAATTTATATTACATAAAAAAATGCCTCTAAGGTTTATTACAAACTAAAAAAGAAATATAACAATACCTACATATTCTAATAAAAAATTAATATTAACCTAATACTACAAAAAAATGCATTATAACTATTGTTTTCGGCACCCCAACCAAAGAAAATAAAGTATGTCTATATATAAATAAAATTCCAAAATAAAAAGGACAATTCCATAAAATGACGTAAGATACAATATAAATTATTATTATCAATCATAAACTGGACTCAACAAAACAGAAATAGTAGTAGTAATTAAAATACCAATTTGGATAATTACAGAAAAAATTAATAATAATTTTCCGAAACATAGCAAAGTTATTTTGAGCGGAAAGCATTAAAGCTTGAGGTAAATGAATCCAAATACGTGCAACTCTTACATCAAAAGAATTCTCAAATAAAGTACTGCGAATCCTAGGTATTAAAATTTGAGGATTAATTGAAATTTGAAATTAAACTTTTAAATAGTGTTTGGTATCGAATAAAAATAGACAAAATTATATCTTACTATCTTTATTAAATTCTAACTCTTTTAAAAAATAATTTTGATATTTTTTTTTTTATAAAGTACGGTATTTTTGAATAGCAAAAACAAAAAGTAAGAAGAAATAATAAATCCGGATTTTTTTTACCGAAATTAGTTTTATTTATATTCTTTAAAATTCTGAATTGGGTAAAGGTTTAGTCTTATTTTAGCTAATTTTTCCAGAATTTTGGCCATTTTTACTTGTCAAGTTCTAATAACACTGCTAAGATGTAAATAATAATTTATAAATATAGAAATCTTAAAGTCTTAAACCCATGATAAAATGTTTCGCTTCGTAACGGTTCCTGCAGTCATACTGAGTCCGTGGATTACAAAAAATTGTACCGTAAGTGGGTGACTTGCCCAAATTTATATTGAACAGGTCATGGAAATGTTGCAGACCTTGCAAGTCCAGTATATATTTTTAAGTCGCAACACCACAAAAACAATAGGAGAAACCACCCTTCGTTGCAAACAGATCATGGAAATGTTGCAGATCTTGCAAGTGTAGTATATATATTCTTAAGGCTGCAACAACACAAAAACAATATATGTACACTAAAATTACATTTCCCACACAAGCACTTATTTCCAATACTAAAAACAGTTGGAAACTTTCAAAAGCAACGTTTGCAATAAAAGCACAACAATTTTGTAAAAATTAATGAATATAAGAGAACAAAGTTTCAGTTAAGTTTTGAATAACAATGACAATTTTTCAAAGTCTATCAAATTATTATACAAGTTGTGAACATTAACATATTTATTTTACTGTGACTAAACAAATAATTGTAAATGTGATAAATAAAATTATTGTGATTAATTTAATCCTGATTAATATTATACACGTAATAGTATTATTCGTTAATACATAATTTGAGATCCCGAAATCGGTGCTGAAAAATAATTTCAGAGCGGTTTTAAAAAAAATTATATGTGTTGTTAACCTTTTATTTGTTATCACAAATAAGTTTAAATTTTTAAATCACTGGTATAAACTATTACTTAGATAATCAAAAATAAGGATGTTCGTGATTAAACTTAAGATCATTACGTACATAAATGATTTTATTTTTATTGCTTACAAATACATACATATACATACATACATATGTATACATAAATAAATACCTACATAAGTTCTAGGTGTTTATTTGAAAGTATCAAATATCCCAGCAAATACATTTTTTAGCATAACATATATTATTTAATTAACGTTCCTATTTAAAATGTACGTCTGTATGTAAAATATAGTTAAGATATGGTTAATAATGTAATTGTTTTATTAAAAATATGTATTGCCAATTTAAATTGAAACGTCAAACATGAAGGCACTTATAGAGTCATTTAATCTCTGCTAACTTGGTTTCCGAACATCGAATATAAAATTTTAAATTCGTATTATAAATAAACAAGCAGCGATGTCGAAATTTTCTATGCTTGTAGAACATAATTGAAGCACTGAATTCCAGAACTCGTTACTTGAATTTTTTTTTAACAAATTGGGACAGCAATAATTTTTGACAGATAACACCGCGCTGATTTTGTATCTGAAGTAAATTAGAAACAAAAGTCTCTCCTTAAACTCTGTTAATTATATTGGAAATTAAAAAATTGCTTGCTTTCTAAGAAATTAGTTTACCTTCACAAAATGCCAGCTGAATAAAAACTAAAACAAAAAAAAAATCAGTTAATCACATTTAGCTTATAAAATGTTTTTTGAGATTTGTGAAAAATTATATCAACTGCAAGTAGCCAGTTTTAAAACTCACCTTCTCAATTTGCTTTCGAGATTTTTTTTAAATAAATAATATATAAGTTAAGATGATAAATCCTTAATCATTTAACAATTTGCTTGCTCTGGTTTCGAAGCTTCCAGCTATTAAAAAATATATGTATTCACTTTCCACTGCTGTGAACCAAATTTTCAATAAATTATTCTCCATAAAATTATAAAAGCAAGTTTAAATATATTACCGCTAAATAGTTTTGACATATACTTTATTTATTCAAAGTTTGGTAACCTAGTCTTTAGGCCATAATCGGTCGCTTCTAATAAAAAAAAAATCTACAAGACTTTTTACTTAAATATAAAAATAACGATTTTAAATATAAAAAACAAAGGATTTCAAAATATTATGCTTTACATTAAAAAAAAAAAAAAAAAAATTTATACAAAACTGAAAATATGTAAAAAATAATTGAATGTTCATACATATTTTGCAATATACTGAACATATTTAATATCCCAGCAACAAAAATTAGAAGTAGTGCAAAGCGAATTACATTTTCAAGACTTCTAAATCAATTGTGTAAAAGCATTCATTCTAAATGACTTCCTAAATGTGAAATAATTTGTCATAATTGATGTGTTTAAAAATGAATGTAACATCATGCTAAATATCTTAAACAATTCATGTAAACAAACAAATTCAACTCATGAAACATCCGATGCTTCTCATCAAATATGCATGAGTTTTAAATATGTACTTAGAATGGAGTGCAGTTCATTAATGTATTCATGTAAACACATGATCTCCAATGACACGCTAATGTTAAAATCATTAGTGTTTTCACCTAAATTTAATCACTTTGTCACCAGTTGAACCCCTGCAAATCCACTTTTTTGTCATAGATTTTTTTTGCTGGTATCCTGCTTTTCCGGGATCTCAAATAAATTTTCCCGGATGTAGTAAGGAACATAATACCGGGAATTCAATGTTTACAAAATCGTAGTACAATTACGTCATTCAGCACATTCAAAGATGTTTGCTGGGATCAAATAAATCTGTATGTACAGGTATAATTGTGTTTGCCTTTGTTGAGTATTTATTTTTTTTTTCTTTTTATTTATATGTATTTTTTTAAACGTAAAAGAGTTCAGTTCAAAGAAAACTGTGTCAAATTTTTGTTATGTGTGTGTATATGTATTGTTCTTATTTTAAACCTCTTGTTTACTAAGCTAAAGGATCTTTGCAGTAGAAACAGAAATTTATTTTGCACACTAACACCGGTATACATATTCATACATCTATACAATACCATGAATATATTGTCGATGAGACAAATAAAAATAATAAAAAGAACTTAAAAAAATAATAATGCACACTAGAATTCATATGGCAAACAAAATATTTAACACTTTGCCTGTTATATCTCTTTCCTACACAATTTATGGTGAAACAAAACACTTAAACATACACACCTACACACACACACACAAGTACGCATACATACTAAAGAAAAACATAGGCAGTGTTGTTTTTATTCCTTAAATAAATCTAGTGTTATTGGTTTTAAAAAATACAATCTGGAAGAAAAAAAAAAAAAAAACCAAATGAACTCATAATTATTTGTATACAGACTTTTTTTAATATAATTTACTCTTTTTGTGTTGTTTGATGTTTCCTGATGGTTCATTTTTTAAGTAGAAACTAAAGCATCAGCATCCCAAAACCTGTTTCTTATTATTATCTGCTTTTTACAAAACTCTACAGCCTTTGAAAATACATACATATGTACGTATATAAACATTTTGTGTTTTAAATGCTTTTACTGCCTAGTTAATTGCTTGTTGCTGAAGTAAGCATTGAAAGAGTGATTTTTAACGTTAATATCTATTAAGCTGACAATGTTTTTATTTTTTAACTCTCTATTTATATACATACATACATACATACATACATACATACATACATACATACATACATACATACATACATATAGGCATGTATGTATGTATATAGTTTTTTTTTTAATTTTTTGAAAAATTTTGTTGTAAACTTTATAAATTTAAATAAAAATTGATTATGAATACGGGGGAAAATATTTATATATAAATTAATTAAGTACTCTCTTAATAAGTCCTGCTGATTTTGTGGATAAAATGTCGAAAATTAAAATGTATTAATCAGGGTACACTTATACAAGGTGGCGGTGCAAGCACATCTGACAATTTTTTTGTTTTCTGGAGTATGTTAAACTACATTTAAAAAAAAATGATTTCAACTCCGGAAATTGTCAAACTTCATACATAAAAAAAGAGATGCGAAAATCGCTCTCCTTTACGCTATCACCTTATGTAATTACACCATGGTATTAATATCTAAATAAATTAAAGCAACTTGCAGAAGCATTATCAGAGTTGTCAACTTAAAAATATCAAAAGCACCAAAACCGAGAAAAAACCTATAATTTTCAAAAAAAGACACCTGAGTTTAAAATTTTTAACTTTTGGGGCCATTATTACAACTTGCCTTTAGTTAAAGGTGGGATTTTTTGTGCCCGATAAAAAGCTTCGCATTATTACAACTTCCATTTTTTATTGTTATTATTAAAAATAATAATAATAATATATATTTAATTGAAAAAAAATTAATTAAGGATTTATAATGCAAATCCATTTATCGGTCCGACAAAATCCTGCCTTTTACTAAAGGCAAGTTGTATTAATGGCCCTTAATCATTTCATTTCATAAAACTTTATATTCCCATAAAAAATATGATAAGTTCCCTGAGGTTTCAAATAAATTTCTTTATAATTTTATTTAAAATAATTGCTACTTTAAAAAAAAGTATAGTGGTCCACTAACGCTTACAGTTAGACATGTTCTGAGACATTTTTTCATCAAATATTGTTCTTGAACATTACATCGTCCATCAGCCACATAAAAATCTTGGCCCGAAGTTGTGAAAGGGGTACCAGTACAAAAGTTTTGTCATGCATTACACAACAGGTGTTTTTCTAAAAAAAATATCGTATTAATTTTTTCGCTTGTTTTTAATGTCCTTCGAAAAAGTGTGACGACGAACCTTTAAGATGAAAGTTCATACTACTAGTTGCATACCAAGCTTACATAATTACAAAAGTATTTCCTTCTTTTTTAAACTATTTATCTATTATCGATAAAACTAAAAACAAAATATAATTAGTCATCTCTGGCATTCAAACTCAGTTGAGTTGTTCTCTCGCCGCTCATGGCGCTTAAAAAAGTAGAAAGTAAACCTACTTTTTGCGTTGTATGCGTGAGAGCGTCCTACGCTTTGTACTCTGTAACTTACAACATACATATGTATGTATGTACATACATATATGTAACTACGTTTATTCAACTTTTTTGAGAGAGGCGTACGACGCGAAAAAGCGTAGAAATCGCGGTCTGGACTTTCAGCTTTAAAAATTTGGAAATCCATATTCTATTTTTTTTTAAGTTTTAATTATTTTTTTTCGCGTACGTTTTTTCGCTGTCCATTTTGGCCGAAATAGCAGTTTTTCAGATATTGAAAATAATATCTGAAATAACTTTAAAAGGTAACGTAATTTTAAAATAATAATTTGTTGGACCAATAATAAGTTTTGAATAGCGTGTATAAGTTTTTTCTGACTTACTCTTTGTCACTATATATGTATGTATGTAGTACATATATGTATGTATGTACATGTAACACAAAAGATATCTACTACATACTTTATGTTTTAAAGCAAATTGTATATCTATTCAGATTTGTGAATAAAATTGTTTTAGTTGATTTTGAAATAGTATTTCCAAAATATTTACAAAAGAATTTATAAATAACTTGTAAGGACATATAATGTATTTAATTTGTTTATTTTAATTTTAATTTTTTTCTTATATTTTCAAATACATAAATCTTTTATAAAAAACAGAATATTTAAATCAAAAAGCTTCAATACACTTATTATTTTATGGCATATTGTATGTCATCAAATGAGTTTCATTTGTATTGAAGACAGAACGCCCGCTTAAATATAAAAAAGAGAGTATAATTTAATTGTTTAGAAATAAATAAATTACATAAATTCTATTTAATATCAAAAAGCCAACTGGTCTTATAGATTACTTTTGTAATTCTGTTTCGTCTATTGTAATACAAAACAAAAGGCACTTTTGTTTGCTGTACACTTATGCAAAAAATTTAATTTTGATTTTTTTGCAGATTAAAGCTTGAGTGCGAAAAGTTAGCAAATGAAAAAACCGAAATGCAACGTCACTATGTCATGGTAAGAATTTAGTTGTTTAGAATTTTAAAAATCATATAATTTTGTCTCTATTTAAATATTATTTATAGTATTATGAAATGTCGTATGGCCTAAATGTTGAAATGCACAAACAGGTATTTACATAAAAGTTTTGTTAAGCTGTTTATCAGTTATATTTGAGCTCTTATATTTTTTTAGACGGAAATTGCTAAACGTTTAAATACATTAATCAATCAGTTACTGCCCTTTTTACAAGCTGATCACCAACAACAGGTCCTACAGGCTGTAGAACGTGCGAAACAAGTTACAATGCAGGACTTAAATCTTATTATAGGGGTAAGTTTACACTTATGTAAAATGTTTAAATTACTTATTTTTATATTTATAAAAAGCGAATTTAACTAGTTTAAGAGCCATAAACAACAAACTCATATCTATAGAGAAATCATGATTGATACATTTAACTTTACAATAAAGTTAACAAACTTTTATTAATTTTTGATTTCTAAAGAATATTAAATGTTATGATAGGTTCGTTCGTTTACTCACAAATTATGAATTTTTTACTGCATTGCGTTAGTTTACACAAAATCTAGTAAATAAGAACACAAATTGAGAGAGTAAGCTGATAGCTATTTAATTTTAAGCTGGCCATTTTTTTTAAACTTGTAAAGTTTACTGTAAAAAATATGATTTCAAGTAACAAATAAAAAAAAATTTCGTTGTCATAAATTTTGTGTAAATCAGCTTAAAAATTAAAATAATGTAGTAAAAAATACTGCAGCAAATTCATTATAAAAACATATTTTAATAGGCATTTTTGAAAATTAAAAAGCTGACTTTCTTTTTTGTCCGTTCGCGCATTTTTTGCCCCAAATGTTTTTTTGTGAGAGTAATTTAATTAAATTACTCAGTTACTTGACTTTACAGGAAAAATAAACGAACGGAGCTGATAACAGTTATAATTAAAGCCATTAAACATAGTTAAAAAAATACGTTTTTTAATAATACTTCTGTTGAAAATAGGAAAAGAAAATATAAAAACACAATTT
Organism: Phyto melanocephala; assembly: GCA_941918925.1. NCBI lineage: Eukaryota > Metazoa > Arthropoda > Insecta > Diptera > Rhinophoridae > Phyto > Phyto melanocephala. Next base: position 872,238 of record OW799233.1, read on the forward strand.
TATTTATTTATTTATTTATTTATTTATTCAACGTAATATAAAGCCTCATTAGGCCAATTAAAATATATTACATAGTTAAATCCTGAACATTAATATTATAAAAATTATCTACAAATAAAAACCTAACATATATGACCATTGGTTCCCAATCTTTTGAAAAGAAATCAAACAAGTGTAATAGTTAATTTAACGATCCCAATACATCGTAACAGAAAAAGCCAGAAAGTAAAAATTAATTTTAAGAAGAAAGCATTATATACATGCATACATAGTTATACATATGCATACAAAAACATATTCAAACTATATAAAATAAATCTAATACTACAAATTGGTAAGAAAAGATAACATTTTTAGTCGAAAAGCATTATTTGAGTGGGAAAAAAGTCGAAGCTCCATGGGTAAAAAATTCCAAATACGGGCTATTCTAACACTAAAAGATTTTTCAAACAAAGAATTATTTATCCTTGGAATTAAAATTTGAGGGTTCCTAGTTGAATGAGAGAATATAAATTTGGAGCAAACTGATGCTGGAATTCCTTTTTTAATAGTTTTGTAGAAAAAAAACAAGTTACGCAGATTGATAAACTCAAGAAAAGAACAACCAAGAAAACGTTTAACAAATTCAGAAACATGATCACGTCTATGAAGGCCATATACATACCTTACAATCATATTAACAATGCGACCCAATTTAGTAATAACACACACATTTGACCCAGAAAAAATCTCCAGACCATATAAAACCTGCGGCATTAATATAGCGTGCGCCAAACGAAGTTTAATACGTAGGGGTAAAGATATATTTGTAGAATAAAAACGTCGCAACAAACCAGAAACTTTAGAACACAAATGATCAATATGACTTTCAAAATTTAAACGTTTATCAAGAAAAACTCCTAGGCATTTTAATCTATCAACAAGTTCAACACAAGATTCCCCAACGTATAAGTTAACATTCGATAACAGCTGCTCATCAAAACCAAAAGCAAGAGCTTTCGTTTTTGATGTATTTATAGAAAGAAGGTTATCCGAACACCAAAATAAAAAGCGTAGAAGAGTATCATTGATATTCAATTGAAAAGTATTAACTTCAGATCTCTTGCAGTTAAACAAAAGGAAAACGTCATCAGCAAAGGAATACGATTTGCAAATACAATTATTGACGCAGGCAGATAAATCATTAATGTAAAGAATGAAAAGAATAGGACCTAAAACCGATCCCTGAGGAACACCGGAATTAAGACGAAGTAGGCCCGAATATTGATTATTAACATCAACAAATTGAAATCGATCAGATAAAAAAGAAAAAATTAATTTACACGCAGTCGCCGAAAAGAAAAAAATCTCCCTCAATTTCCTAATCATAACACTATAATCCACAGAATTAAATGCTTTAGATAGATCAAGCGATACTATAGCCGCTATCTTCCCATCATTCAAATGTGATCTAACGTCATCAGTTAAGTTCAGTAATAAAGATGTGGTACTATGACCACGACGAAAAGCAAATTGTAAAGGATCAATGTAACGATGAACAAATAAAAGTATTTGATCTTTCATAATATGTTCAACCACCTTGGAAAGAGCCGGAAGAATAGAGATAGGTCTTAAGTCCTCAACCCCATGAACATATCTAGATTTAGGAATAGGAACAACCCGAGCAGTCTTCCAAGAAGAAGGAAAAGTTGACGAACACAAAATAGAGTTAACATGATGAGCTAAAATGGTAGAGATATAAGGATAAATTACTTTTATAAAACGAATCGGTATTTTGTCGGTACCTAAAGACTTAGATTTCACCCTACATATAGCCTCAAGCAAATCATTTGCACTAATGCATTTAAATGAAAACATTCCATTAACAGCATCATAAGATCCAAAATCCACATAGCTACTACCAAAAGAGTTTGGATTATCAACAAAAAAGTCATTTATCACATTAACATCCAAATTATTAGTCCTCTTTTCATTTCCAGTCAATCCAGATTCTTTCAAAACCTTCCACATTCCAGAGACATCAAGGCCAGAAAAAAGTTTCATATAAAATTTTCTTTTTTCCTTTCGAATAACACTTTTTGCTTTATTACGATGCCTGCAATATATAATCCAATTTTCATTAGACTTATTAGCTAAAAATGCAGAATACGCTAAATCCCTCAAAGATGTAGCTAGTAAAATATCCTTAGACTTCATCCAATTGTAATTACTACCTCTAATTCTCCTTCTTACAATAGGTACAAAACTATATAGGGAATTTAATAAAGAATTTAAAACAGGACTTTGAAAATTAACATCAGATGAATTAAAAAAAGAAAACACATCAAATTCAGACAAAAAATTCAAGAGACCATCCCAATCAATAGAATTATAATCACGATATTCAATAAATTCACTAGTTTTCATGTAGTCAAATTGAAACACAGCAAAGATAAGAGAATGATGAGAAATACAGGGACATTGAATTAGGGAAGAATATAAAATTATTGACTGATCACTAACTAACCAAAAATCCAATAAAGATGTAGAAGAATGTGCCACATCAATATGAGTAGGACAGGAATTATGGTGTATTGAAATTCCACATCGAGAACACAAAGACCGCATCAGGTTGGATTTAGCAACATTAAACATATTACAGTTAAAGTCACCTACAATTATTATGTTAGAATATTTAAGTAGCAAATCACCGTGTAAAGTTTCAAATGCTGTTATATTGCCAAGCGGTAAATATACTACACCAAAAAGTAATTTAGCACTATCAAACAAAATCTCTAAAAAAATTGACTCACAGTCATCAGTTGAAACCTTAAAGACTTCCCTATATTTAATATTACAGTATAAGTAAATACAAACGCCACCACCTCTACGATGCAAACGATCATTTCTTATCACTTTATAGTTATCCAAACGTATCATGGAGTCAGATATATACGGTTTAAGCCATGTTTCAGAGATTGCAAAAAGCTCAAAACTATCATTCACAATACTCTTGAGTTCATCAAACTTAGTAGAATTTGAAGAAGGATTAATACTCTGACAGTTTATATGACCTATTTTCAATTTCTGAGAAAAAGAATTTAAATTAGTGTTAATCGACAATCCATTACGATTAGAGGAACCAAAAATACCATTGTTAGTGGACATTAAAAGCAAAAATCACAAAAGGGAACCAAAAGTCATTACATAAGTAGAAGAAAAGCATGATAGATCTTTTATAATAAAAATTTATAGAACAAACAAAAAATAAATATATATATGAATACATATAAATATATTAAAAAGTTACAATTATACAATAAATTCACAATTAATCATAATAAACACACTGTTATAAATATAATAATTCAAGAAAATAATTCAATGCATAAAAAGTTTATAATTAACTAGCAAAACCAGAATTAACAATATTTAGTAGCAACAAAGCAAAAATTCCATATTAATATTCAATTGTTAAGTCTGGTTAAAAGTAAAATTAAAGATAATAATGAAAAAGGGTTATATTGTAAGGGTTGAGTTTGTATTTATGTCAATTAGATTACCACATTCAACAAGGTCACACTCCATTTGCTTGCCATCAATAAGAGTCAAGAAAGCTTTAGGCTTATCTCTGTTCAATATTCTGTATTTAGAAATAATTTTAAGACGTACCAACCTGCGACAAAGCGAGTTGAGCTTAGAGGTAGTAGGGGAAAAGTGATCATTTAGGTACACACGACTCTCAATCTGACCACCAAGTATATCTTTAACTTTTAGTGACCGTACTTTAAAGTATTCCTTCATTAAAGAATCACGTACATCAATATTGTTGAATTTGATCAACAACTGCTTTTTATCATTCATATAGCACACTTGATTCAAAGCCAGCTCAGAAACGTTGATCGCATAGTGCTTACATAGTGAGATAGCCACAGAAGACAAATTATTCAACCCAGATGGTAAACCGCTTACAACAATATCACCACGATTTATACGGCGGTGTAAAACGTTAACCTCAGCCTCCAAAGCAGATATCTTGGAAGAGGTGGAGTTATCAATTTTATTGACCAATTTGCAGCAATCAAGAATATCAGATTTCATTTCCTTAATGCATGACGAAAACTCATTTTTAAAATCGGACAACATTAGCATCATAGAGTTTTTAAAGGCAGTATTATCACTTTTGATAGTGTTAGCAAATTCATCAAAGCTATTTTTTAGGGATTTCACTTCATCATGGACCGAACGGTCATAAATAGAATTATCACAACAGCTAGAACAGGTGAAAAAAAGACTTCGATCTTTCCTTAAACAAAGCAACATGTTTCTCAGTAACATTCGCACACTGCAAGTGTAACCACATTTTACATAATTTGCACTGTATGCTACCTTGGGACTTTCCAATAGCATCATCACACACACCACATTTGAAGACTTTAGTAGCCGGCATAATTATCAAGCTAGCAAATGAAAAGCAGCAACAACAAATCCGTTAGGAATTTCACAATATTCCAAAAAGAATGCAAAAAAAAGAACAGCACACAGCAAAAATTCTCCAAATCAATATAAAAAACACTTTTTCATCAATATCTTATGATATTAAACTTTTATAGGGAAATATAAAGTAAAAAAAGTAACAAAATAAATTTTATGACATTTAAGTTTTTAGTTATTGTTATTTACGCCAGCGGTGTAATAATCACGTCTATTCAGGCATAGAGTTGCCGGTTTTTTTTTTTAGAAAAATGTGGACATTTCAATAAAGATTTAAAAGAAACTAGTTACAAAAGATAATTAATAACCTGTTTTCATTAATTTGTGCTATTTTATAACGAAAACCATAATAATTAATAAAAAATATTTAATTACATCCAATAAAAAGTGCTTGACTAGTGAAATACAGAAATGAAAAATCCAAGATGGCGTTCTAGATTAAATGTCGAATTTATGAGTCAAATATAGTAGTTACGGCTTTGTTGTACCCTTTAACACCCATAATATTGGTATCAAATAAAAGGTCCTGAACAGTCGAATACAGTAAACTATTAAAAAAAGTGTTAAATCCACGATGGCGTCTTAAACAACATGGCGAATTTTTTATTTTTTTTAACCCATCAATATGGGTATCAAACGAAAGGGTTTTATAAGTAGAATACAGTTACATATTAAGGTAAAAAATCAAAATCAAAGATGGCAACAATAAAAAAAATGACGTACATACATATAACATGAAATTTAAATTCTATGTAAATGATGGTAAAGGGTATTATCGGTAATTAGCACTATTACTTGTTGTTTAACAACGAACAAGTGTGTTTATGTCAATAAGTATTAACTGTTTTTTTTTTTAATTAAGTAAAAAGTTTTTTTATATTCACGGTCTAAATCATTTAAAATAAATAGCCTTATAAAAAATTTCAATAGTAAATTCGTCGAACATTGGACCGTAATCTAGTTTTAAATGATTCTTTAGGCTAAAAAATAAAACTTTGTTCTAACAGTCTATTTTTTATATATTCATTTATTTCGACTTGAATTTCTTTCCTAAAGTAAATCCAATAAACTATGATCACCAAATCTAAAAGAAAAAACTTAAACAACAAAACATCTTTTAAATGGGAGTTTAAATTATTACACTGCATTCCCTTTATTTTGTATTTTATACCAACAACAAAAAAACACTCTAAAAATAATTTTAGTTTTTTTTATACCCTTCACACGGTGAAGAAGGTTATATATAGGTTTGTCATTTCGTGTGAAATTTCTACAATTTTCATTTCCGACCCCATAAAGTATATATTTTCTGAAGGCTTATGAAAAGAGGAGTCGATTTAGCTCTATCCGTCTGTCCGTGTGTGTGTTAAAATTAGAAACCCCTGACATCGCATGGACCCGCGTGAGGGAGCAGATTAGTATTGAAAATCAGTACATAAACAGCACAACAACAACATACAAACATACATACAAAAGTGGTATACTGGTCAGAGTCTTTTTTTATATATTTACTAGAAAAGCCCGGCGCGCGTTGCTATGCCCCTTAATGCATTCTGAATTTAAATTGATAGTGCAAAAAGCTGAAAATTATAACTTTTTTTAATGGACGTGGCACTGCCCACTTTTTTAATCACGAAACTGTATAGTCATGACAGCTCAATATGTGGAAAGTTTCAGAAAAATTGGTCAAGTGCAAGTAGCTAAAAATGATAACTAATTTTTTATGGGCGTGGCCCCGCCCACTAAACACTCCCTGGAATGTGTACAACAACTTGCCAAAGTTTGAGTCCGATCGGTTTTACAGTTTCGGAGTATATTGCTAACACACACACAGAGTTTCACTTTTATATATATAGATTGATTTTTTTTTATTTATATTTATTTAAACTTTTATGTTTTTTTAAACACATACATACATAAACTCAATTTATAATTTAACAATGTGATGTTTTTAAGCGGATAAAGTCATTATAAAGACAAGTAACAGTGCTATATTCGGCCGTGCCGAATCTTATATACCCTTCACAACGTGTAGTCATGCAATAACAATTGTTTGTATCACCATTCATCCCATATAAAATACGTGCATACGTACACGTTAGAATAAATGTGGCATCGAATCCCAGCTGAGCTAAAAAAATTTTATTTTATTTAATATATTATTTATATTATATTATTTTTTCAATATTTTTTTAAAAATTTTTTTTTTAATTTTTTTTAAATTTTTTTTTTTTAGTTTTTTTTTTATTATTTTTTTCTTATTTTTAATTTTTTTTTTTTTTTAATTTTTTTTGTTTGGTATGTTTTTTACATGTATGTATGTATGTTGTTGTTGTAATTGTGAAAAAAAAACGAGGTGGTCGTGGTTTTTTGCTCATATCTCAGAAAGTTATGGGGCGATTGTGCTGAATTTCAATAGCGATTCATTCCTGGATATTTCCAAGAGATTGATACCATATACAGATCTGAGGAACATATAGTTGCTTCTAAAAGTTGATTTCAACCAACACACGGGCAGACAGACAGACGGTCAGGGCTTAATCGACTCCTCTATTCATAAGCTTTCAGAAAATATGTACTTTATGGGGTCGGAAATGAAAATTGTAGAAATTACAAACGGAATGACAAAGCTATATATACCCTTGTGCACCACAGGTGAAGGGTATAATAATTAAACATATATGTATGCATGTATGTATGTATGTACGTATTTAATATTAATGAGATGAATGGTGATACAAACAATTGTTATTGCATAACTACACCTTGTGGAGGGTATATAAAATTCGGCACGGCCGAATAAAACACTCTTACTTGTTTTACTTCTGATATTTCTTCAATGACAAAAGCAGTTTTTTCCTATTACCACAGATATTTTCATCCTTTGCAGAAAATATTTAAATAATTTTAAACAATTGTAAAAATGATTATCTGTAGAAACGATTTCATTTGTGCAAATTCTTTTGACAGCAGATATTATTAAATGAATTTTTTTAATTTTTTTTTTCAAATAATCGAATAAAATTATTTTCTAATTATTCTTAAAATAACAAAATTGTTATGACTTTAACCGTAAATGTAGCAGCAACATCAGCAGGGAATGCAACAACTTATTGTAAGTTTTACATTTGATTTTATTTGTGTTTTTTACACTTATAAAAAAATAAGGGAGATTAAATTAAATTCTGTTGGCCAAGATTATTATCATCTTTTTAAGGCAAAGTATTGATTTTTAATAATACAATTTAATTGGCCATGAAGGCTTTCTTTGTATTGAAATTTATAAATAAATAAAAATAAATAAAATAAAATGCATCGTAGTTATTCATATGAGCGTGCTTATCAATAATGCCTTTAAAACTTTACATAATAAAGGGTTCGCCAAATAACTTTTTTTTTTTTTTTTTGAAAATGCTATAAAAAAGTGGAGCTTCGGCTATGTGGCACGAAGCGCCATCCTGTTGAAATCAAATGTCAATATCCTCCTCTGAACCAAAATCCGCACCAAACAGTGACTCGTTTTGGGTGTATCGGCTTTACAATGTATGCGTGCTGGTTTTCTGTGCCCCAAATGCGACAATTTTGCTTGTTTACATACCCGCCAAGATCAAAATGAGCTTCATCTGAAAAAATGATTTTTTTTTTGGCGAAACCGGCCAAAGTAATGTCTTAATATTTCCCAGCGTTGTTCAAGCGTATACACCATATTCGTTCAGCGGAAGGATAAAACTAATTGTCTGTCAAATCAGACGTAGGCTAAGTGTTACCATTCACCAAAATAAGCACTAGTTGAAAAAAAACGTTAGATGGCGGACCCTTTACATACATACATATATGCTTACATTCATACATACATAAACACACATACATAATTGTTTATGTTTTTTTTTTAATCATTTTATCTGCTGTTAAATCTTTAAGATATGTTTAGTTAAATTATTTGCTTCCATCAATCAGGAAATTTTTTTTATAAAACGTTAGTGATACCTTCTTATATCGTCGTATTTCTGATACATATTTGCGAAAGGAAAAAATAAAAAAAAGAAGTTTTTAAAATGATTAATACCTTGATAAATTAGGATAAATTTTTACGTGGTAAATATTAATCGAAAAAAATGAAAACAAGTAAAATTAAACTTTACGAATTAAGTTGAGTAAATACATACATACATATAAACAATTTTTTAAGAGTACGCACAAAAAGATTCACACATAAGTTTCTCATTATAAAACTAAAGCTAATTGGTAAATATTTTTGAACTTAAGTTCGTCCTTGCATTTTTTCTGCAATTTAATTTTTTTTCGACTTTTTTTTGCAATCGCAGTATTTTTTTCTAAAACAGCAATGCTAAACATTACCAAAAATTTTATTTTCACTCAAAATGCAGAACATGGGCAATTCTTTTTTTCGATTGCGGGTTCGATTCCTTTCAGTAACTTGGATAAAAAAAAATTAAATAAAATCAATAAAATATACAAACAGAAAAAAAGATATAAAAACGTAAAAGCCACAGTATAAATTTCGAATGTAAGGTGCCCTTTTTCTCTTTACACACATCTTTATATGTTGACCAACATTTACATGAAAAAAAATAAGAGGTAAAAGAACTAGCATTTACAATACTGCACCAACTTAATTTATTATGTTTCGGATAAAGGTGAATGACTTACAAGTTATTCGTTTCACGCCGAATTTTTTTTTAAAAACTTTGCCGTTATTGTTTTAAAAAACCGTTTCATAATTACACCTAGTAAGTTCAGGTCCGTGAGTGAATAAGCCCTCGTAATTAAATACAGCTGAGTTGTGATCAAAAAAATCTGCAGTAAATGCTGCCGTTATACCACTATTTTAGAGTAAAACTCATCTTTAAGTTTGTAATAACCTGAAAATCTAAACATTTTTGTTTTTCAACGTTATTATGTGCTTTTGATATATTTTTAGGCTACACTGTTATTGTTTAGGCGTGTATTGTTTTTATTTGTAGAAAAGGCAAATCAAATTAATCTGTTTTATAATAAAAAAAAGGAGTCAAAATTTATCTTCTTCACACAAGAAAAAGGAATAAATCTTTTTTTTTTTTGCTATTCGCATGTTCGGTCAATTTTCTTTTAGGGATGCAAATTTTTTTTTCATAAAATCCTTATTATTACATACTTAATTACTTGTCATAGGGTCAGAAAATAGGATTATTTTCAATAGTCGACAACTTTTTATAGCCTAATTTATAACAATTTTGGATGTACTTGATTTTGTTAAATTCGTTTTTTAATAACTGTATTTGTTTAACCTTAACAAAAGTAGTCGTTAATTTTTTGTGCGCATTCCTAATTGAAACATATCAAATAGTTCTGAAATTTTGAAATTTTTTCTCTTCATTTTCTTAATCCGTTATTTGCGAAAATAGTTTTATTAGAATTAAAATAATTAGGCATATGATAGAAACCGTTCGATTTAAATCAAACGGCGCCATAATAACTTATTGATATTTCGATTGTACGATTGTCTTTATTATTTTCTACAAATTTCAGATGATATGAAAAGTAACAATTTATTTGATAGATATGGAGAATTTGAACGAAAACTATTATGATATAGTGGTTGTAATAATATAGTTGTAATCTTAATTAATATTCATAATTCGTGAATACATATGTTTATATGTATATGTATGTACATACATGTTTGTATTATTAAATTAAAAATTTGCTTCTAAACGACAGCAACAAATACATGTGCAACAGGTACCAGGAGGACCTCCACAACCAATGGGTGCTTTGGGACCACTCGGTGGCCCATTTGGCGCTTTAGGAGCGTCCATGGGCCTGCCACATGGACCTCAGGGTTTACTTAAAGCACCACCAGAACATCATAGACCTGATATAAAACCAGCAGGTCTCGAAGGCCCAGCCAGTGCAGAGGAAAGATTGGTAAGTATTGTATTGAGGCATATGCTTATTAATGTTGTTCGTGCATTAAGCTTGTGATTCTTTATTTTGTTTCAGCGCAATTCGGTCTCTCCAGCCGATCGTGAGAAATATCGAACACGATCACCTCTAGATATCGAAAATGACTCTAAACGTCCCAAACAGGAAAAACTGGTATGTACTATTTTTAAATTTAGTTTTCTACATACATACATATTTAAATATTAAACCACTCTTTAAGTTTTTTGTTTTGTTTGTCTTTAATAAAAAAAAAAAGAGTGTAGAATTGCTGTAGTTTAAATATTTAAAACAAATATGTATATGTATGTGTATGTTTAATTTAAATTGAAATTTAAATAAATAATAAAGCTCAACTCACCATTAAATACGAAAGAAATTATTTAAAAGAAAGTTTAGGTAAAGGCAGTTTGGCTTACTCGTTTTTTTATACTCTCTCTCTCTCTCTCTCTCTCACACACACACACTCTCTATTTCTGTCTTTCTGTTGTTGCTCGCTAAAATGACTTGAAGTAATTTAGTATTGTTATGTAGTTGATTTATCGATTTTTAGTTTAACATGCATTCCTCCTATGTCTATCCCCTCTCCAACATTAATATTAGCATATAATATCATAGATACTAGCTTTGACACTGACAATTTTTTCTCGAAAAATTATAATGGCAGACGATTTTTCCATTATTCTGATGATGTTTAACATCATAATCTAACTCCAAGAAAAAATTTAATTTACGTGTCGTCAACTTTTAACCATCGTTATGTTGCTTTTAATTAACAAAATTTAAGTAGATTACAAATATAATCTTAAGTTTTTTTGTGTTTGTTTTGGTTTTAATATCTAGCCTTTATTTTATGTTTTTTATTTGTTTTTTAACATTTTTTTTTTTTTTGTTGAGATTTTAAAAGGTGATAAAGTGTACGTTCGCTTGTTAACACATTTTATTTTATTTTTCAAAATTTTTCCAGGAGGATGAAGGAGAGAAAAGCGATCAAGATTTAGTCGTAGATGTTGCAAATGAAATGGTGAGTTGAGTTTCATTGTTAAACATCTCCACTAATAAAAAAGTAATAAAAATTATATTGTTACCTTTAATCTAAAAGTAAAATGAAATAAATTGAAGATATTAAAACATTATGTCTTAAAAAACAAAAACAATTTTGATACAGAGTTTGTGAAGTAAACGAGAGATATTTTATTTTTTTTAAAGGAATCGCATTCTCCACGTCCTAATGGGGAACACTTATCTATGGAGGGACGTGATCGGGAGAGTTTAAATGGCGAACGACTAGATAAACCAGGCAGCAGCGGTGTTAAACCACCGACAGACAGACCACCATCACGTTCAGGCTCTAGCTCATCACGGTCAACACCCAGCCTTAAAACAAAAGATGTAAGTTGTATGATTTTTGATAACAAGTTAAATATGTATATTTGAGTGTTTTTGCTTTTGTATTGGTTAAGATGGAAAAACCGGGAACTCCGGGTGCTAAAGCTCGCACACCTACTCCAAATGCTGCGCCACCAGCTCAGGGCGTTAATCCAAAACAGATGATGCCACAAGGTGGTCCACCGCCGGCTGGTTATCCAGCTTCTCCATATCAGCGTCCAGCTGATCCCTACCAGAGACCACCCTCCGATCCGGCTTATGGTAGACCACCACCGCTGCCGTATGATCCGCATGCACACGTTCGAACCAATGGCATTCCACATCCGACTGCGTTAACCGGTGGAAAGCCGTAAGTTAAAATACATTATCTATGCTTGAGTAGTAGTTTATTTTTCTGTTCACTTTTTCAGTGCGTATTCCTTCCATATGAACGGCGAAGGAAGTCTACAGCCTGTACCCTTTCCTCCTGATGCCCTTGTGGGTGTAGGCATACCAAGACATGCTCGTCAAATCAATACATTATCACATGGCGAAGTTGTTTGCGCAGTCACTATATCTAATCCCACAAAATATGTTTACACAGGTGGTAAGGGTTGCGTAAAGGTGTGGGACATTTCACAGCCGGCCAACAAAAGTCCCATTAGCCAACTAGACTGTCTGCAACGTGACAATTATATACGTTCCGTGAAATTGTTGCCCGACGGTCGCACTTTAATTGTCGGAGGAGAAGCATCAAACCTATCGATATGGGATTTGGCCAGCCCAACACCTCGTATAAAAGCTGAATTAACATCGTCAGCACCCGCATGCTATGCTTTGGCAATTAGTCCCGACTCAAAAGTCTGCTTTTCATGTTGCAGCGACGGCAATATTGCTGTTTGGGACTTGCACAACGAAATATTAGTGCGTCAATTTCAAGGTCATACAGATGGTGCTTCTTGCATCGACATAAGTCCGGATGGTTCTCGTCTATGGACTGGTGGTCTCGACAATACAGTTCGATCGTGGGATCTACGTGAAGGACGTCAACTGCAACAGCACGATTTCAGTTCACAGATATTCTCATTAGGATATTGCCCAACTGGTTAGTAGTATTTTTATGATGATTAATATATAATTTATCGCCTATAATTAATGTAATAAGACATTGTAATTATATTTATTGTTTAATGAACTTGCTTTTCTACATTCTAGGCGATTGGTTGGCTGTTGGTATGGAAAATTCACATGTCGAGGTATTGCACGCTTCGAAACCTGATAAATATCAACTTCATTTGCACGAAAGCTGCGTGTTATCATTACGTTTTGCCACTTGTGGCAAATGGTTTGTCTCCACCGGCAAAGACAATTTACTTAATGCTTGGCGGACACCTTATGGCGCAAGTATATTCCAGGTATGTTTCAAATAATATAATTTAACTAGATTAGAACACTAAAATTGCAATGGAACTCAACTTTGTGGATATTTATTTTCAATATTTTAAACGTTAGTATGGTAGTATGTAACGTACTTTTGCGGAAACTCCTCTTTTTAACAGTGTTATATATTCAGCAAAATTTCATACATTTTTTAAACAAACCAACATGTTTTCCACGTCTTTTTTCTGTTCATAGCACATTTAAGAAAAATAATTATAGTAATAAACAACTCGGCAAAAAATTTGATTGTGGTGCAAAGTAAATTAAATTTTCAGAACTTTTAATTCAGTATTTGAAAAGGAATTAATCAAAAATGACTCACTAAATTAACTGAACAAAAATAAAAAAAAAAAAATGTGAAAAACTTTGTCATAAATGATGTGCTTCTAAATGGATGCAGCAAACTCATGCAAAATATGGGCCTGTTCGTAAACGCATCACTGCGCTGCACAATATGATTACTTTGCGCTGCCACTGCAAGTCATATGTTGCTGATGCTTCTTTTTGCTTATTTTATTGCTGCATTTACGAACGAGCGAACACTGCGGAAAAATGGAAAAAATGATTATAAATTTAATTTGTAAATTTGATAATACAATATCTGACATATATTTAAAATTCGAGGCTGAAAATGTTTAAAAAGTAAAATAATCAAAAATAAATCATAAAAAATCACATTCTTTATACTCACACATCTATTGCATCAGCAATTTTTGTGATTAGTTTTTTGTATTTATTTGCGCATAATAGACTTCAATGTTGCATTTACGAACAGGGGCCGAATTACGGCATTCGATATCGATCGAAATTTTACTCGAACGATCGAGTGCGCTGTGCTTTAGGTATAGAGATTCTAATAAGAATTTTAAAATTTCGATCACGTTCGAATGCCGTAATTCGGCCCCAGATGACAGCTGCAGTGTTGCCAACGTTTGCATTTACGAACATTGTGCGCATAATATGCACAGCCGTGATGCATTTACGAACAGGCCCTATTTTAAACAATTCATGTAAACAAACATTTTTGCTTGGTAATTCAATCTTTAAACCGTTACATCCAATTACCTAATTTTGTTTGAATTTTTTCGCTATACGAACTATTTGTGGTTAGAGTAGTATAACATACTTATAAAAACATATTTATTAATTTCAGTCAAAGGAAACATCATCGGTACTTAGCTGCGACATATCAACAGACGACAAGTACATTGTGACGGGTTCCGGAGACAAAAAAGCCACAGTTTACGAAGTTATCTACTAATGGGGTTTCCAACATCTATATATACATACGCATACATATAGTTTTTATAAGAATCATGCAAAATATTGGTGGTTTTCAATTAAAATTGCTGATTTTTTTTTATATTTTAATTTTTTAGTTTTTTTTTGTTGCCAAAATGCAACATTTCTTTTTTCTTAAATTCGGTTCTTATATAAAATGGAAATTTAAAAAAGTCAACAACCTACAACCGTACACGAAAATTTGATTTCAAAAAAAATAATAATAATAAAACATCATGAGTTATGAATATTAATTATTAAAAAAACATCCATTAAAGAAACACACATAAACACCACACACAAACACCCAAAAATATAATTAAAACATAAGCATCAAATAAATAAAAAACATTTTGATTATATATATATATATAAATTCTTTCTTAAATTTAAGTATTTAATAAGTCTATAATAATAAACATTAAAAACAAAGATAAAGAAAACTGTATTGAAAATTCAAAAAGGAAACGGTCATAATAACAACTTCAAAAACGAAAATCACATGATGATCGTGTAAAAGTTATGAAACGATTCAAAGGTTAAAATTTATAAGAAAATATCGTTTAAATAATTATGAAAATTTTCCAATAATTATATTTGTGAATTTTACACTTATGCTCAAATAAGAAATATTTGTTCATTTGCAGGTAGTACAATGAAAAGCAAAAGATTTCTTAATTATTTTCTCACTGCAGTTTAATTTGTTATATTCCTTTATATATATTTTTTAATTATAATTTTTCAATTTTATTTTTTAACTTTAAATTGTAAAACATTAAAAAAGTTTAAAACAAAATTAAATATAAAAAAAATATTTTAAAATTTAATTCTTAAAAAAACGAATAAATTTATAAAAAAAAAAATAAATATATATACACATATGTATATACATTTATATATATGTTTATATATATATATATATATATATATTAAAGTTAAAAAGGAACACACACAATTTATGCATAAGTCTTATAACAATATAAAAACAAAACAAAAAATCTAATTTATAAATAAAAAAAAAGTAAATAAATTAAGTTGTGTAAAAGTGAAGAATATTAAATTTCATTTCATATTAAAATATAGAAGGAAAAAATATAATAATGAACGATAATTTGGGTTCATTATTAAAAATAGAATTAAAAAGAAAAACTATGAATACGTTTATACAAACAAACACTAACTATAGTATACATACTTACATTCGATAATATAGTAGTAAAACCTATATAATTAAAGTTCACGTATACAATTTGTATCTTAACACATCTAAACATCATCTTTCCTATTTCTTTTTTTTTCACATGAAGTTTTGTCAAGCATCCTCTAGAACCTTTGTTTTTGTTTTATTTTTATATTTTTTTTAATAATTCTAAGGCTTCAGTTAACTATACCTAGTGTTGTAACAAATACATACACTAACATACTTACATAAATATGTATAAATCAGGACAAGTTTTCTGAGAAATGTGTTTTGATTTATTCCCTCCCCAGTGAAACAAGCCGTGGCAAAATTTTCGGCGGCGGCGGCTGAGCAGTTTTTAAGCGGCGGCGGCTATAACAAATTAAAATCGGCGGCTCAAAATTTTAAAGTGACGTCACTAAAATTTTTTTTAAAAATTCTAACTGTAAAATATTGCTAAATTTTTCATCACTTTTTTGAAGAAAATTTCTTCTTGAGTCGACTGAAGTTGATAAAAACGGCGGCTTTCTTGAGCCGTTTTAAGCCGACAAAAACGGCGGCGGCGGCGCGCCGTCGGCTCTGAGCCGGTCGACTTGTTTCACTGTCCCTCCCCTCCTTTCTCTAAAATTAACTATTTAATTCTGTTGTTAGTCAATCATACATGTTTAATTTTTTTTTTTATTTTGTCAAAAAAGTTTAACAAGACAAAATTTTAAAATTGGAATTAAGTTTTCATACTATAGATGTGAGCGCACTTCTATACTCGATTTAAAAAGGCACGACGCTTTTTTTTTTTTTTTTGTAGTCGAGAAGGGCAGAGAAGAAAGTAATAGAACAAGCTTGTCGTTTTCAGTTTTTGAAGGTTTTTTTGTATATCTTTTTACACTCACCGGCGTTTGGTTATTATGGCTTTATTCCTTTTTTTAAGTTAATTTTTTTATAAAAATAAAAGATTTAATGGAAAAATTTTACATTACAAACATTTATTTTTGAATTCAAAATTTTTATACTTTTCTAAAAAAATCATCGTAAATGAAGAGATTTTGGTAGATTCTTTAGAAGAGAATTAAAAAAAAATTACAATTTTAATTCATCGTCTGATTTGAGTTTATACTTAAACTGTGAATAGTTAAAAATATACAAACACCTCAACGTAATAATAACTTCCTCGTTTTACTCTTTATTTATTTAAAAAAGCCCTCTTCATTGTAACATTTTTTTTTAAATTAACGGAACTATAATTTCAATTGTTTTTTTTTTAATTGGAAACCATAAAACAGAAATAAAAAACGAAAATAATGAATTAAATTAGTAATGAATGAATGGTATGAACAAGAAACAAAATATAAATTATGTTTTAATTCATGTGGTTATCTATGTATATAATTAAATATAAAAACACAAAATGGTAATAAATAATTATAAATAAAATAAAAGTATAATTTCTTTAACTATACTAATGAGAAAGGCAAACGGAAAAAATAAATAAAAACACAACTCGTTTATATAAGGGGCAGTCTACCAGATACGATATTTTTAAAGGTTTGTATTTTTAATTAGTTTTGGTCGGTTCTATAAAGATTTGTTTTCCTAAATCCTTTTCAGCGGATTTATTATTTGTTGAAACGGTGGGTATATCATCATCATTTATGTAAATTTCTGTTTTCTTTCTTAACACAGTTAAGTTTCGTGTTTCCGCTTCCTCGACTTTCCGTACTTGGTTTCTTCTTGGGCTTATTTGGTTTCCAAACTAAAATAATTTGTAGAATATGCCTGGAGGATGCCGAGACAGCAGCGCATGTAGTATGCGGATGTCCGGCGTTGGCGAGCGGAAGATTAAGGATCACAGGCAAGCACACTTTAAGTGTGAGTGCGATGGGAGACCTTAGTCTGAGGGAGATGCTGGCGATTACAAAGGACTGTGCGATGGGGATTGTCGACAGTGTGAAATCGTTTTCCTAGTCCAGAGCAAACGCCGGTTGTGGCGCGGTACTCAGTGGACACGAAATCACTGAGGAGCGAAGGGGGTCGAAAAGGGACCCGTGATAGTAGTGGTCTGCTTCGATATTCCCCCTACATGTGTATATAAATAATTTGCCACGGCTTCGGAACGAGTCACAAAGGAATATATTCACAAAATCAGAAATGTAATGGACTCAATAGTTCCAGAGTTCAGTTCAGTGCAGTTTTATTTATTTATTCCGTAATATAAAGTTTTATTACATTGTTTATATTTTATCGTCTAGTATGCTTTTTAGAAGTCAATAAATAGTTTGAGATTGGTTTAAAAATGATTTTTAAAATTTATCGGAATTCACACTTTTTCAAAAATATTGTTTTGAAATCGTTTTGAAAACGATAATTTTTCATCACACAACTAAATATTTGGCAAAGCGAAATCGCAATTGAAAATCTAACTTCAGCATCCCTTCGACTTACCTTATTGGTCCTCCTGCGGTTCAAGAAGTTATCTGGGAGCTGAAAAATCTGAATTTGGGTTAAAATCGTTTTCTTTCGATCATATCTTATGATGTGCCTACAATATTGTGGCTGAATTACGGCATTCGTTATCGATTGAAATTTCAATCGAATGTGGAAGTTTTCCTTGCATTTTGTATTGGATTCTAATAAGAATTCTATTATTGATACCATACAAAATATACATATACTTTTACCTGCGATTTCTTAAGTTAAAAATTGGTAATCTTAAAACTAAATAAAAATATGAAAAAGATTTAATTTATGCACTCATTGTTTATTGTTTTTTTTTATTATATTTATGTTATAGTAAGTGCATAAAAAAAGAATAAAATATAGTTAGCAAAGAAAAAACCGTAAGTTCTCTTAAGCTTTAGATTACATCAGTGTGATAAACATTACGTTTTTTAGGAATAGGAGCCTGCTGCTCTCGCATTTGATCCTGTAAAACTTCTAAAATACTTGCGTTGCTGCCAGTGACTTGTCGAAATTTTGTAATTGAAATTGACAACATTTCCTCAGCGAGGAATTTCTTATTTTTCATCACAAAATTAGGCTAAAAACGAAGATAATTATAATAAATTGCGATAAAAAATACAAATAAAAAAACGTACGTCGACACTTAACCCTGTGGCAGGCTTGATAGATTGTTGGGCTTGCAACAAATCTTTTAAAAGAATTTGAGAGCATTGAGAGAGTGCCTCACTTTTAGCCAAATAACTAGAATGCTGTGTTAACTGCAAAAAATGTCTAGTGAAATTCACTGTGGACTGGGTTAAGTTGATCCAAGTATCGCCAGTAGTATGGGGACGTAAGTTGATACCTAAGGCGTCCATTTCTAAAAGTAAACGTTTTAAGTTAGATTTTGTCTGTAGATTGTATGGTTGCCACGCATCCTCCGTGCGTCCTAAAGTTTCCAACAACCGAACGCGAGAGTCATTGATTAAGCCGATTAGATGGGAGCGCAATAGGCCTTCCAAATGGTATGAGAGGTCCAAGCCTATTTCAGTGAGTTTAGCGCAAGGTTTTCGAACACCCTCTATACATTTAGCTATTGCTTCCAAATGACTTCCTTTGGTAAGATAATGCTTTTTTAATTGGTTTGCAAAGTATTGTAACTCAGCATTACACCATACAACAAGCGCTACAAAATTAAAACATACATTAAAGATATGTTTTACAGAAAGATATGTATGTATATGTATTTTCAACTACTATTACTTACAACTAACACAAGCTGGCTGAGTCTCAAAAGAAGCTAAAAACTCACAAGCCACTTGAGCCAAGTCACAGAAAAAAAGTTCCGATATTGCTGCATTATTTTTTCTTGCCTCCCTTTGCGAAGTGCGTAATGCTATGGAACATACTTTTAATAAAGTTCCGCAAGCTTGTCTGGCTTTTCCCATATTAACAAGAATCTGAAGACAACGTCTAGAAGATCTTAAAGCAACTTGTAAATTCCTAGCTTGACATTTTGACAGCTCTTCTAAGAGAACTTCGGTCAACTGCTTCTCCAATTGCTGGACTTTTGCATCTATGTCAACGGCATTAAAAAAACATTTGTCTTGATTTAACATTTGCTGGCATCGTTTAATCAAAGATTCGGCATCTTCAAAATGTCGCTGTGCTATAAAAGTTTGTATTTCATCTGTAGCCGAATAAATCCACTCTGGCCCGTTATTTTCCGATAAATTTGTTTTAACTGGCACCTCTGATGGTGTCAGATCTACAGACTTTTCACTCCTAGGAGTAGTATTCGTCGTTTTGTTCTTTGGTGGCTGCGGGGCAGGACCTTTTTTTGATTTTTTTTGTAGTTGGTCCCACTTAAAAGCCACTTCGAATTGTTCTATCCACTCAGCTTTGCCGGCAGCCGTAATGCTTTGAAATATTTTTGAACCGTCCGGAGTTATTATGTTAATCGCATTTTTAACTCCATCCAAGTCTTTTATATTTATTACGGCTATCTTTTTGGGATTATACTCAGCCAAAAATTCTAGTCTCCTAAAGTGAAAAAAATTAATAACGACGTGAATATTTTAGTGTTCTACAAAAACTTTTAGCTTAACACACTTATCATGCTTCACTTTGCAAACTATAAGAACATCGTTAAATAAAAAGAAAAATATTCTTTGGATGGGTCTATAGTCATTGCCATCCAACTCGGTTAAAGCACCTTCATTCAGGAATGTTTTTCCCTCTAAGTTACCGTTAAAACCCTGCACCATTTCTTTGACTGCCCGCGTTGCATGCATATTATCAGCCTCCTGCTGAGCTTGAGCTTCATTATCTTCTTCGTCCGCTGATTTATTCGTTCCGCTAGTCTTATCATCCGTCAAAGAGGCCAGTATATTATGCTGCTCATTTAAGAGCAGTGACAGCTGATTCATTTCAGATTCCAAGCCTAAAATGTATTATAACTTAAGTACATTAACAAACTTAAAACTTTAAACATATTTACTAGATATTTCCTTGGCAGTTTCAATAAACTGCATATAATTTGCGTAAACCGATCTTTTTAAGGTCGCTGAAGTTTGATCGCTGTATGCTTGGATCTCTTTTTTTCTCTTCTGTAAATCTGGACCGCCAACACATTCCTTAACCAAGAGTTTAGTATCTATTATTTTGCAATTATAGAAATATTAGAGATATATGTACATCGTTGGTCACAGGTAGAAAGGCCCTAACTCTAATAATTATAACTTTACAGGAGAAGGAAAAACGTAATATAAACTGTATAATCATATTATAATTATACCCTTTACCTGTGGTGCAAAAGGGTATATATAGCTTTGTCATTCCGTTTGTAATTTCTACAATTTTCATTTCCGACCCCATAAAGTATATATTTTCTGAAAGCTTATGAATAGAGGAGTCGATGATCGTCTGTCCGTGTCTTGGTTGAAGTCAACTTTTAGAAGCAACCATATGTTCCTCAGATCTGTGTATGGTATCAATCTTTTGGAAATATCCGGGAATGAATCGCTATTGAAATTCAACACAATCGACCCATACATTTCTGAGATATGAGCAAATAAACACGGCTGCCTCTGTTTTTCCCGTATTTTTGCCACCAAAATAAAAATTTTTCAGTTATAAAAAAATTTATAGGTACCTTTGCTACTATTTGTAGATACAATATGCCTCTAGAGATATTCGTGAATAATTTTGGATAAAGCGGGCTCTAATTGGTAAAGTTATAGGCAAAAAAAATTTTATTTAATATATATTCTAAAAATTAAGAAACGAAAATAAATTTTTTTCAGCTTCTAGACAACCGAGAGTTAATATTGGTATTACCTGAAAAGACTTGACTAGCGCAATATAAGCACTAAAAAAATTAAAATTCATGTTGGCCGCCACTACAAAATAGCGCACAATAAATATTTATATGGTTCAAATCTGGTATTTTAATATGTAACTTCTTGAACCCCCTCAATATTGGTATCAAATGAAAGAGCTTGAGCAGTAGAATACAGTAAATTATCAAAAAATGTGAGATTCAAGAAAGCGTCTAAAACAAAATGGCGGATCAAATTTTTTTAATACCATCAATATGGGTATCAAATTAAAGGGCTTGATAAGTAGAATACAGTTAAATACGTAAAAAATCAAAATCATGGATGGTGTCGGAAATAATAAAGAAAAATTGCGTAAAACATGAAATATAGGTTAAGCTACGATTTGGGATTATACCTATGTACATTATGGTGAAATGCATTATTAAATTCGGCACGGCCGAATATTGCACTCTTACTTGTTTTATTTTATATGTATATCTATTATTTTTACTTATATTAATTTTAATTTTTGTAAACTTTATTTGGTTACTGTCTCAGGATTTTTTTATTTATATGTAATACGTATGTTTTGGCCTTATAGACTTTGTATTACTATTTGAATTAATAAATAAATGTGTAGTTAGTTATTGGTGCAATAAAATTACAATTATGTATATAGTTATTTTAAATTAACTACCAGAGTGCAGCCGAAAACATACATATTTTGGAATCTAACCGTAACCACCAGGCTGTCACATTACCCACATACCTACTATATGTTCATAAGTATACATATGTATATACAATTAATTTTATATTCATAACTTGTTTATTCATTGTATTTATTATAGTTATAATTATTACAAAAATCTTAACTATTTATGAATATTGTCCACGATACGTACATTTTTCTACACTAAAATTTGCATTGTCAAACTCCTTCATTAAATCACTCATTATTCTTGATATTTATATTTTTTTAAAAATATAGACTTTTCAATTAGAGGAAATTGAACAGATCTGTTTTTATCAATATATTATAAAAAATAATTAAAAAAAAAAACTTTAAATAGTTGGCTTCTCAGTTTACACCAGTTTACACCCATTTATTTACAAACAAAACTAAGTGTATTTAAAAGGTGTCATACAAGGCGAATTCACATCAGGTTGTGTTACGAAGTCAGCTGATTGTTTTATTTTCAACGGCACAATGTCAACGTTTGTTTACATTTAGATTGATTTTTATGATAAAAGTTTGTGAAAAAATTATAAAAATACTAATATATGCAAAAACTTATTGGTGAATAAGTAAAATACAAGTTATAATTAGAATAAACAAAATTTTTAATATATATAATTCAGAAAATGCAAAATGCCCATCGTGTTTATTCTAGTGGTTTTAATTTGTGAAAATTGTGAAAAGTTTTTTTAAAAATCACAAATGTGTGATATAAACTAGCAAAAATTTATATAATAAATTAAAAATACTTATTTATTTTAAAAATGTTCGTGTAAATTTATAAAAATAAAGTTACAAACAATTTATTTTTTTGTGTTTTGATATTCTCCGGTCCTTTTTGTGTTTGTTGTAGATATGATGTCAATTGGTTTAAATTCGCCTTGGTAACATCCGTAGAAATGTCATGTTGTTTTATGAAGTTTGACATTAAGAGAATATATAAAAGTTTGACATCAATGTTGCCACAACCAAAAAAATTTTATAACCAAGTGGTCTTAAAAATTTAACCGATTGAGGAAAAAAATAACCAAAATCAAAAATTATTTTGATATTATTCAATATGTTTTTTTTTAGTTTATTTCATATTTTAATGCAAAAAACTAAATAGAATTAAAAATATATATAAAGCGATTTTTTAGAGATCGACAAATTTAAAATTCATACTATGTTGAGAAAAACAAAATTTTAAAAGATTTTAAAACAAAGTTTTGGTAGATATTTTTTGCACAATTCTTTTGATTGCATAATATTGTTAATTGTTTGGAATTCAAGCTTATTTCTAAATTTGTTTTTTTTTATCAAACTAAGCAGTGAAAAAATATTTCTGCAACAGCTGAACTGTGTGGCAAAACATTAAGTTTTGGACAAAAGATATAAGTTCTTCGAAACATTTTTCGTTCATTGCATTTTTATGTTTGTACACTTTATCCCAAAACTCAACAATACTTACATATATCACTGTCTAAAATAATATTTGAAAATCTTAATAGTTTTCATTTGGATAAATTTTTTTCTTCATTACCACCTGTTAAATTTGGGAATGATCCAAGGTATATTAACTTTATATAATATACCTTGATTATATCCACATTTGTGCAAAATTTTAGAAATAACCTAGCAAAAAATTGGAAGTAGATCGAAGTTTAAGGGCTTCTCAATTTATAGTTTAAAAACATTTATTGAAAATAACTTTCTAAAGCAAAATAATTTATTTATAATATTTTCATATTTGAATATTGTAATTATTTATATATTCATTTATTTATTTATTGAACAATGTAATAAAGAAGCCTTAAAATGCCAAAACAAATTATTACATAGTAAAACAAATTGTTATACAAATATATTTTGAAAATTTTTTCCCTTTTTTTATCTCAGGTAGGTATATTTTTTCCATGTAATGTTTTTTTTTTGCCATTAAGGCTTTATACAATAAGAATATAAAAATAAATAAATGATGTGCTTAAAATAAATCTTAAACAATTCATATAAACAAACAAAATAAACTTATAAAAAATGCATGCGTTCTATGCATTTATTGTAATGAAGTGCAGTTCATTAATATGTTCCGGCATACACATGATCTCCAATAACAATTTTAAAATCACTAATGTTTCCACCTAAATTAAATTACTTCGTCTACAGTTTAATATATAAAAATTCTTTCTTACATATATATTTCAAATGTCAAGCTTCATATATAAAAATTATAAACAAAAATATTTCTTCCGAACTGAGTTTACCTAATGCATAAATATGTCTTGAATAATCCGTTAAATTGTTTAAAGTATATAGTATATATAGTAAATATCCTTTCTTCTACCCTCCTGGATCCTCTCTTGACTACTTGAAATGTCTTACCATAAATTTTTCAGACATATCTGACAGAAGTCTGAACGAAATATTTGTAAAAAAAATCAGATGTTTGTCAGACCGTTATTACATATTTATATCATAGTATTTTGCAGGTTGGGTAAGTAATAAATTAATAACTAAACAATTTTACCTATGTTTGTAGAATATCGTATAAATAATAGGGAGAAGTGAATATCTTACAACCTACGACTCTTACGACAGGCTGTGAATTGAGCAAATGTTTTTTTTAACGTTTAAGTTTGTCTTTTATTTATAACATTACAAGAATAATGCTATTCTAATATACATACATATGTATTGTAATTGGCCTAAGATTTGAATTTCAATAAATAAATAGATTCTCAATGTCTTTTATTTAGGTTATAACAATTTTTGTACTTTTATTTACTTTTACTTTCCAATGCAAAAATCCTTAAACACTACATCTAGAATATCATCGGTACTAACATGACCCGTTATACGTTCTATATCCTTGATAGCATGCCTTAACTTTTGGGCAGAAATGGCAATATCATGAAAAATATCAGGGGAATACTCAAGCAAAAATATGTTTATGTGATCAATACAATGTTCTAAATGTAAACGGTATCGACTATGTGTTACACGGGGTGCTTCAGGTAATGGAATTCCACAACTAAAAAAAAAAAAAATAAAAATAACATAATAATATTCGGTGTGTTTTTAGTACTTACATCTCATTCAAAAGATTCTCAAATTGACAGAGAAATGTTTTTAGATTTTTATTTTCTTTACAAGATACAGTAAAAATATTGGAAAATTGTTTAATATTTTCAAGTTCTTCATCTGTCAGCAAGTCTATTTTGTTGATGATAATCTGATTTTTTTTGTTTGTGAGAATTTTCTCATTTATATCTAAAACTTTTATATAGTTTTTAAAATAATTGTCAAAAGATTCTGTATTGTTTATTCCGGATTCTTTTAAATGACCTGCATCCAACATTATTAACACCAAGTCGGCTTCTTGAACACAGTTTATAGCTTTTAAAATACCTTGCTTTTCCACTTTATCGTCAGTCGACCGTCTTAGTCCAGCTGTATCAGCAAAACGAACAGGATATCCTCCTATGTTTTGTGTGGACTCGATAACATCCCTTGTTGTTCCAGCAATCTCTGTTACAATTGACAATTCTTTATGGCACATTAGATTAAGGAAACTGCTTTTGCCTACGTTTGGGGCTCCAATAATGACAGTACGCACACCATCTCTTAACATCTCTCCCTGTCGTTGGTCATTTAGATGGTCTCTTATTTCTTGTTGAATTTTTTTTAGCTCCTTCGTTAATTGCATAACAACATTGTCTTCTATATTTTCGTCTTCAGCAAAATCTATATAGGCCTCTAAATGAGCGGCGCAACGTATCAATCGTTTTCGCCAATTTTCATAAAACCTTGCTAGCGAACCTGTGCTTTGTAAAAATGCCTTGTATGTATTTTAAGTACATATATTTAAATAAAAGAAAACAAAGATTTTTATCAATCATCTCTAAATAGCAACAAAACGTTTTTAACTAATGATAATAGGTAAAGAAATTAATGGGTAAAATTTGCCTGGGGAACACAACCTTTTTTCATATTTCTGCAAATATTTATTTATTTATTTATTTATTTATTTATATGACATGTTTACAGAAAAAACTTACTTGTTTTCTCTGAGCTTCTGTTTCTGAATGTATTAGGTCTGCTAAACCCTCCACTTGTGTCAAATCCAACTTATTACCAAAAAAAGCTCGCTTAGTAAATTCTCCAGGAGCGGCGGGCCTTAAGCCCGTCACATGTCCCAACGCATCCATCATTGCAGCAATTACAGCTAAAGAGCCATGAATTTGAAATTCGCAACAGTCTTCTCCAGTGAACGAAGCAGGACCTGGAAACCATAAAACCAATCCTTTATCTAATACTTCATTTGTTTTAGGATGATATAAAGACTTTAAATAAGCGTGTCGTTCCTTTAAATCGTATCGATTTCTAACTATAGCCCGGATTGCTTGTCTGGTTTGTGGACCCGATACTCGAATCACTGAGACACCACATTTTCCATATGCCGAACTTAAAGAATAAATCGTGTTTGCACTACTCATTAATCGTAATCGAAGGTTGTAAAAATTATGTTTTTTAAGCAATAAGTTAACAAATTCATTAAACATTTTTATTAGTAGAATCTAAGGCATATTTATTTAGGTAACCTTGTCGCAACAGCTGAGCGGGTAGAAAATGTCAAAATTTATTTAATTCGACTTTATCAAGGCGAATTCGCCTTGGACTTTATGGAGTAATTACGTGAGGTGACAGCGCAGAGAGAAAATAGTTTTTGTTTTTCTTTTTTATATATGGAGTTCGACAATTCTTGGCACTGAAATCTCTCTTTTATAAATAGCGTTTGACAAACATTGGGACACAAAAAAATAATCAGATGGGCTAGCACTGCTACTTGTTTAAGTGTACCCTGATTTGACTTTATTTTTTTATGCAGAGGGTGCCA
The DNA here is from genome assembly GCA_941918925.1 of Phyto melanocephala. NCBI lineage: Eukaryota > Metazoa > Arthropoda > Insecta > Diptera > Rhinophoridae > Phyto > Phyto melanocephala. Next base: position 899,294 of record OW799233.1, read on the forward strand.
GATGAATCGAAAAAAGTCAGCATATTTAATAAAAAAAATTGGCTCAAAATCATCAAATAAAAAAAAAAATCCTGGCCCATAATCATAGTCACAAAGTGCACTTAAAAATTTCTAAATATTACTCTTTTTACAAGTACACATATAAAAATATACTTTAATCGTTAAAACCTGTTTTAAATATTAAACTAGTTAAAGTTTACAAGCCTGTTTAACGATGTCGAAAGAAAACCCAAGCGAAATTTTCATTCGTACAAATACGTTGAAAACAAAAACAAATTTTAAGTTTTTGTTGTTGGTTTCAATTTATTTGTAAGAATGAAAATTTCGTTCGCATTTAGATAAACAGGCAGTTAAACTACTTTAGCATCACTTTTAAATTAATCAGCTGTTTTTGTTTAAAAATACATTATTTGCTCTGTGAAGACTTAACATATATCAAAAAATTTCTTATTTGTGTTTAATAAAAAAGTTTTGTGATATATAAAAAATGAAGCGATCTTAAATATATGTACAAATGTACGGTGCAATATCGAGGTGCAAATTTATACACTCCCGCGAAAGCTGTTTTTCTGCAGTAACCCAGTTTGCCTGTCTTTCTCTTGATTTAATTTGTTCTTGTAAACAGTTGCCAATTGAATTCAAACCACAGATTATATAAAAGTCGGTTCAACTTAAAACATACTTTAATTTTGACTATAGTTGCAAACTCATTCAAAACAGGTTTTTTATTTAAAGTTCTTTTTTAAAATAACCGACTAAAGTGTTTTACTATGACTATGGGCCACTCATTTTAAATACAACATAGCATTAATTAATGTTAAAAACATAAAATAAAAGTCAATGTATCCAACAGTTTTACAAATACATAAGTTGTAGTTGGTTTGAAACAATTTTATATGCATATGTAAGTATATTACACTTGAAGTAGTAATAGACAGAAAAGAAATGTGTTTAGTTAGTTTAAGCAGAATTTTCCGGTGCATCTTCTAATCCTTCCCTATTAAAATCGGATAACCCGTTTATAAGTTATGACAAAATATATTAGGAAACCCAACGATTTAGGGGTGAAATATGTCACGCCTTTAAAATCAAATCCTTACGTACTAGAGAAAAACGGAAAACAGATTTGAATTGAGGGCATCAAAATTCATATAGTCCACATACTTTTATTTCTATGAGAGACAAACTTTTTTTTTTTTGCGCAGTGTACTTTTGTTGCGCAGTGTATTTTTTCTAAAATCTGCCACTAGATTTCTTATATCATACTACACCTAAAACTTAAAAAAAAACTAGAATTTTGAATTCAAAAAACACGTTTAATAATTTTGGCCAGCTTTTCAGGCCAAATACTCCTCTGTGCGACATCCAAATTTAAACGCAGTTGCTGTTTTTGTTCATCAAACAAAATTTAATTTATTTGCGATTTGCGGCAAAACTGAAAAATGAAAAAATTGTGGTAAGATCTAATTTAATAAATTCATGGATTAGAATTAAAAAATATTTTAATTTAGCCAAAGCCGAAACTGATTCAAACTCAAAATAGCACACTTAATTATGAGGGGTTGTTCATAATAGTCTTAATTTTTCATGCTAATATTATAGAACATTTGATTTTTGACACTATTGTGAATCCCTCATACATTTCTTTCAACGTGTTTGTAAAAATTTGATTTTTTGCATTCTCGAACTTTCTCATTTTAGCGAACTTTAACCAAAAAGTCAAGATAACCACAGTTCGCAGAGAATTAGTTTGTTCATATGTATATTATATATGTATATGAAGTTAGACATTTAAAATAAATGAGATAAGAAAGAAAATTGTTTTTATCTATGGACTTTAACAGCTGAAATTTAAGTGAAAAAAACAATAATCAGCTGATGAATCAAGACTAAAAAGTAATGAAACAAATCTATTACATATTCATATAGTTAACATTTACACTTTGAATTTTTATTCTAAAATTTCAATTTAGAAACAAAAATAAATATGAAATGAATTTAAAATTAAAAATGATTTTGGAATCAGATTTTTTGTCAACCTTTTACAAATGAAAATCGACGTCTCATTTCAGCCCACACTTCACACATCATTGGATGATTTAAACATTTACATTCAACAGGATGGAGAGGATCAAAATCTTTTCTTAAACATTCCGAGTAGCACGGATAGGGAGTACACTCTTTTAAACAATCAGTAGGTGAACGTTCTCGTTTACATTTTGGTGGTTGACGCGCCCCAAGACAGCCGGACAAACTAACCCTTGGACATTTTTGACTTCTGTTGCCCATACAAATTCGGGAACCACCTACAGGACATGCTGTTCGCGGTCTTTTTTTACGAGACCGCTTATCTATCGGTGGAAATTTTAAATTTTCATGATTGCATATTTTTTTCGGTTTAATTTGTAGTTCTGGGCAAGACACCCAAGTTTGTTGATACTTCCGTTTTAATTTATCACTGCTTTCATAATAAAGCTCATCAAATCTAGGGTAATATTCTGGACATGGATCTTTACAACATTCCGGATTTTCCCACATGGAATTCAACTTAGGAAGATCTTCTTTTGATTCTAATCGCCGATTTTTCGAAGGGCAAGGTTTTAATTTTTGAAGAGTTTCTTTTGAGCATTTAGGATCATTATATATAGCGCACTTTCCACATGACGCAAAACGTTTCGATGCTAATGTTCTCCACAGCGAAACTGAATGCATAATTTGTTTAAAATTGTTGAGTATATAGATTGTCATTATTTTTGTTATTTTTTTTTAATTTGGAATTTTTTGTAAGCCAATTTTTATAATTTTCTGTCGAAATAATAACTTTAAATGGAAATAATATTTGAATGCGTGTATGTGTGTATGTAGATGTTTAAACTTAAAAAAACGTAAAAAACTAGATTTCTTAAAATTCTTTTTTTAGCATAGAGTATAATATTCAAGGGGTACGAAAACTTATTTAATGAATTGCTATATACATATGTGCATATGTACATATGTATGAACAGGTATTTTTATGTATTGGGTGTTTTGTTAAGCCCGATAGAAAATAAAATTGTAAAAAATAAATTGAAAGCGATTTTGGGTATATGACCACCGTTTATGACAAAAATGTTGGCGTTAATCATTGGTAGTTTATCAGCATAAACCAGTAACTTCAATTGAACTCCAGAAAATAATCGAGAGCTATCAAATCGTACGACTTTTTAAACAAATTGACAGGTATGTAAATTTCTCGAAATTAACTTATCGCCTTATTTTGATTTAAAAAAATCGATGGTTATGGTCGCTGTAAAAACCTCGCTAAGGGTCAACTCATCCATATTTTTTAAGCACTCATTGATCATGGCTCAGTAACTATCTTCTTTTGCCTTAACACGATCTATGATATTTTATGGTGATCGTCAAACTCTTACTGCCGTATTTATTAAAAAATATTTTCGGTTTATTTAAAGCTTATTTGACAGATGTTGTAGAGAAATGTACAATAGGAAATTGATAGATCTTGAGTTGACTCGCTTTAGTGAAATGTGTATGTATGTTTTAATTTTAAACCCCATAAGATATATATTAGTGCAACCTATGTACATATGTATATGTATATCAGTGTATATCAGCTCTGTCAGTCTGTCCGTGTATATGTTGAAATCAACTTTTTGTAGCCCCCCAACATCGCGTGGACCCGCGTGATCAGTATCAAAAATCAGAAAAATCGTTACATAAACAACTGAGACATGAGGAGACTATCTCGTTTTTTTTCACAACAACAACGAACAATACATACATACATACAAACAATACATACATACATATACATAATCTTACTTGTTTTTATTAATATTTCAATAGGGTTTCACTTATTTAAAAAAGCAGCTCGACAGACAACAAAATTTTAAATTGTTAAGTGAATTTTTAAGAATTTTGTTTGAGATTTGTCGTTTTGGGACACTGTTAAAGTCAAGAAAGTTGAGTAAATTGCATGCGTACTTATAGACTTTTTACGGGTCAAACCTTGATTTTTGTAAAGTGAGGGTAGTCGTGATCTTAAAATTCTTATTCATCACGATAAAATATGAAGTCTCTTCTATTAGACTAAAAAAACGTTGTGCGTTTTGCGCCATTTTTTTAAATGATTTTTGCGTGAGTAATAAACATTCTTATCAGTTATAAAATATTTCTGTTTTTTATAATTGTAGGTAAATGTTTTTTATTTAAATTATAACACTTATTTATAACCCTTATCTACCTGCGTAAAAGAGGCATGTGTAATTTTCACCCTCTCAAAGAACGCTTTTTAACCACCTTTGCAGCTGCATTCCAAATGATGTTATTTTATGGAGCAAAATAAGTGTAAATAAATCTTAAAACAAAAAAATTAAGACAAATATCCAAATTGTGGTTATTGAACCAAATTGTTATCAGAAACCTTTTCAAACTACGAGAGTAAAATGGAAAAAGTGTATACAAGATTACAATTATTCCAAATAATACAGGAACGTAATGCTAATGATACCTCCCTCTACTGATACTTAGGATACTTATGCTGACGATAAAAGATGCACTTGCTAAACAAAAGTATAAGAAAATTTAAACAAAGTAGAATTTTTCAGAGTTACGATTATTTATATTTATGTAAATTGTGTATAACGTTCAAATAACTTTTCCACTATGGGGCATTCTCCAAATGTTTTATCACAATTAATTCCATTTTGACCGGCAGTTCGAGCATTTATATAGCGCTCATGAACATTTAAATGTAGAGGTCTGGATTAATAATAAAAAAAAACTTGATTAATTAAATTACCAAGTAGAAAATAATATGGATATGAAAAAACTTACGTAAAAATCGCATTTATTATTTCATGGTAAATATTTAGGCCATAGTCATCCAATATTTCAATGTTTTCTTTTATGCCTAGTGGCATGGTCTCATCTTTCGTTTTATGTAGGTCTTCACTTAATGGAGCACGTGCCACTTCACAAATGACCTTTAATAAGCATTCTTTAGCAAAATTGCCATTGCTGCAGGCACTCCAAGCCAAATAGAATAAACAATAAATACAAAACCATTAACAATACGACCATACACAAAAGCGTAAGTTATAAAAAATTATTTTTAGTAAATGTGAAGGTGAATTCACAAGAAATGTTATCATGTCGTATTATCTTTTTTAAATTTTAAGCAATAAAAATTATTGAATTGTCTTGAAAAGTTATAACAATATTTAAAATAATACGACACACAGTTAGGACAACCTGAGTATTACTTTCTTGTTGAGAGAACTTTTTTTTTATTAAATTATTATCAAATTATTCTCAAACGTTTGACATTTTGAAGCATTACCTCTGAACACATTTATTGAATACTAGCTAGTGCCCGCGACTTCGTCTGCGTAGTTATCGGGATAAAAGGTAGACTTAGTATTAACAACAAAAATTAAAATATTTACAACACAAACAACCCGTTTAGGATGTGTTATGATGAGCTTGCCAACGACTTCGCGTTATTATCGCGATAAAAAGTAGCCTATGTGTTAACCTAGGTTGTTATCTATCTATGTGCCAAATTTTATTTAGTTCTGTTCAGCCGTTTTTGCGTGATTGAGTGAGTAACAAATATCCAAACATCCAAACATTCACATTTATCAATGGAAAGCTTTGGATTGAAAATTAATGTAATAATTTTACAGCAAATAGGAGTATAATAAACTTGTTAAAAACGTTAGTTAGGGCATTGTTCGTTAAAAGTGACGAAATAATTGGTAACAATTATGGGGTCAAATTACGCCATTCGATGACGATAGAAAAGTTACTCGAACGAACAATTTCAATCACGTTTAAATGTTGTAATTTCCCCCCTGATTATTGAAATCGAATTGTTTTCTCTAAATAGGTACATTTTAAATAAATATGTAGAGAAAATGATGGCTTTAAACTCACCGTTGAAAAACTGTTTCTAAAAAATCATACAAATAAGTTCGACTTTTATCGTAATGCATGACCATATGCTTAAGGCGTTTATGTGCATTTGTACGCGCTACAAATGTGGTTGTATTATAAAAGCTCCACCAGTATAATGGAATAGGTGGAGGTACATATTGTATTTGAAAATTGTAAAAATAATTTAATGATCGTTTCTTGTCCGCCATTATTATTGGAAGTGATGTACCAAAGACGAGCTGAAATATAATTAGAAAGAACTCATTAGTTTATAAATTAAGTTACATACATACACACATTTGGTGAATAAAAATTAAACAAATTAAAGAAAAATAACACACACTTTGTGTGTTTGTAATTTTTTCGACGCAACGTTTTTAAAGTAACACCTAATTTGATAGTTTCAGTTTCTCTTCACTGCCACAGAAGTGCTTTTTATAAAAGTGAACAAAGAAGGAAAAATATTTTATCTAAATATTGATTACATTTATTGAAGGTCCCATGAGCAAAATTATAAACAATCCAAATTACAAAATATCTAAGTTCAATATTTTAATGGATGTCGAGGCCATAAAAAATAATTTTATAGTATGAATTCAGGAGTTTTATTTCATCTTAAAATTGATCTCAAGCAAATATGGTCAGCCAGAACGCTTTAGTCTATTATCATCATGATTAAAAAAAAAAAAACAGATGGTTTATTTTCTATTCACAAAAGGTTTATATTGCGTATAATGTCATTATGGCAAAGGCAAAAATCTTTTTCTGCGTCGCAAACAACAACGAAATGTGCAATCTTGTAAGTTTTGACTCATGACAAATAACACGACCTATATTTTATAATTTTTGCATTCAATTGACTTACTTTGACTACTCCTCCACCTTGAAAGAATAAAAATCGTTTTATTCTTTTCGAATTTGTCACATCATTTTCGCTGTTGCCATTTAAATTTCTAGCAGTTTCAATATAGTTGAAATGTTGGTAAGAACTATCAATAGTATTTAATATGTTGTGGTATTTGTAAAATATGAATAAAATTAATAAAATAACAATTACTGCAAACAATTTTCTACTTTTAAAGTGAATAAATGTCATGCTGCTGGTCGTTTGTAATTAAATTGAAATACATGTGATTATGTTGATTTCCAAGTCAGATAGATAATAAAATAATAAAACAAAGTTTTTTTTTTTTTTTTTTTAATTAAATAATTTTTTAAATTTAATAATTTAAATATTCCTTTTTAGTTTAGATATTTGTTGATATTGTTTTCACTTGAAAGTTTTATTTTAAAAATGTTTATGATTACGATGATGATGTCCGTGAATGATGACAACGCTATTAGAACAAGTTTATGGTATGAAAAACTTAAGTGGTTTTGCGTGTAATTAACACGTTGATACATGCTTTTTATGCCATAAAGTGCAACGCATACAGTGTTTTATTTTTCTATGGTATTTTCTAAGTATGAAAACAGTCCCAGCAAACAAATCTATGACAAAAAAGTGATTAGCATTAGCGTGCCATTGGAGATCATGTGTCTATATGAATGTATTAGTGAACTGTACTTGCATTTAGGGAGTCATTTAGAATGAATGCTTTAACAAAAGTGATTCAAAAGCCTTGAAAATGAAATTCGCTTTGCACCACTTCAAATTTTTTGTTTGCTGGGGTGTGTATGTATGTATGGCTGCGTATAATGCGGCTTTTGATTTTTGTTTATTTTTGTAATTTGAATATTTGCTGCTCTTGTTGCAAGCACTTCATTGCAATGGATAATGATGACTGTATCGTTACGTTATTATCATCGTCATTTAAATTTAAAAGCCTTGTCAATAAAGTCTACTTTACACTATTTGACAAGTCGTTAGATTTTCATTGGGTTTTTGTCAGAGCAAAACAAAGTGATTTCTGGTCGCATTTTTAATAAATCGTATAAAGATTTCTCTTATTACATTAAATGGCTACATAATCGCCAGTCAAATTAAAAACGGAAAATACAACCCTAATAAAATGAAAAATTTTATTTTTCTAAAAATTATGAGAACGATACGATTGTATGTATATATCAGCATTTCATAGCATAATATTTTTTCACACTATTAGATTAAGCTAGATTAACAAAGTCGGATCTAATAATCTGTTTGATTTTTTTTAAATATATGTATGTATATATTGTCTGCAGCTGTTAAACTTTTCTTATTGTCTTTCTAAATTATATAAAAACTCAGTAGAAGTAAGTCCAAATTTTCTCTACAAAAAAAAAAAAAAAAAATAAAGGTTTTTATAATATTTTTTAAATTGATATAAACAAAACAGAAAATGGGGTAATTTTTTTTTAAATTATATTTTAAGATTAAAGAAGAAAAGGAAAAGTTTGTTGGCAATTGTAAAATACGTCTGTCGTATTTGCTGTAGCGATGTTTATACCAAGAGATTATTACTTTCCAATTTTATTTGGGTTTTTGCATCTCGTAAGATCTAATAGTGTTTAGTATTTTGTAGGCTTAAGCAACGTCAACTCTATTTAAATTTTAAAAATAAAAATTTGAATACAAATATTTAAACTATAGAGACGCACTAAATTTAAATCTGTTTTCAGTTTTTTCTATCGGGATCACATTTTTTTATGCGATTGCCAAATTTTTCGCACAAAATAAGGCAGTTATACATTTCATCATAACTTGAGAGCGATAAGTCCAATTTTGATCAAAATATCTACCTTTCTAAAAATGAAACTTCAGATCGATTTGATTAAGGTATTTATAAACATTTAAAAAAATATTAATACTGTTTACTATGAATGACTATGCGAACAAGATTACGGGAAACGTAATCAAAAACCTTAACTTAAATTTTTTGACTCAAGTCCTTTGTCTAATGTCCAAGATTTTTCAGTGCGAATAAGTTTTTTCAGTGTGCCTAAGTTTTGTTGTAGCGAACTCTACACACAACTTCGTTAAAAAAAAAAATATACAATTTTTTTAAACAAGTTTTTTTTTTTTTATTACTATTTAGTTAATGGATCTAGAAGAAGTGCTACACTAAACTAAAAATAAAACAAGTGTCATTTGGTGTTAAATATTAGATTAGTTAGTTAGTTGTCTCAGTTTGCAGCTAAAATGTCTTTGAAGAATCAAAATTTTCTAAAATTTTTAAATATTTTAATTTCAATCCGATGTGTACAAAGTGCGTTATTATATCCCCAATCCACCGTAATTCAAGTGTGTTAAACAAAAGTTATTCAATTAGTTTATTTATAAAAAAAAAAAATTGATTGATTGATTCATTGTTGCATATAAATTATACTTTTAAAGCTTGTAGCTTCCATATCTGTGCCCATAATCGACTTACCGTCAGATCGAAAAGTTTCTTTCGATTGGGGATTGCAAATGAACTACGATATGCCATATAATGTTTCATCTTTTTATATGGTTCCCATATGGGCGGCCACCAATGGTTCAAGACATTTATTATTTGGTTCTCGTTTGCCACATGGACATGATTTTTCAGTCAAACAACTTTATGACGGTCTGGAAAATATGTTCGAAAGGTTAGATATAGAATATGTAGTTATTTTTAAAGGTTTATACCTGAAGAACTAATGATTGCTTTTTTGCTATATGCAGTTATGGCTATGACAAATCCTGCTTAAAACAATCTATTTGTGAACTGTCCCAATATCAATTCGATGACGCCTACGCAAATATAGTAACAGCAGTTGTAACATTTTTACTGACGTAAGTTTTTATCTTCTTATTTTTGTAAATTATTTCAATACTTCAAAGAAGCTTTTTGTAGTTTTTGGTTTTTATTTTGAATTCGCCTTGATCTAAAACATTAAAACATTTTTAACTTTTTCAAATTTTTGTGAAACTAGCTTAAACCCAACAACTAAATAATTAATAATAAAATTTGTTCTTTTTAAATTTTATGTATAGACCTTCGATCCATCAAGAGTTTTCAGAAGACGAAAGATACGAAGCAACAAGTTATATATTGGCAGAGAATCAAGGATATATGGGAAGAAATTGTCAACAATTGTATCCACAGTGCATTAATGGCCTATTTAGTGTTTTAACGAAAATCAATTTTATAAAAGTTTAAATAAATATTTACATGCATAAATTATGATAATACAATTTTATTTAAAAATTAAATGCTTAGTTTTGAAATTTTATTTAATAAATCGAATTTACAATCGGGGTATAAAGTCGAGCAATCCTCTCCCAGGAAACCACTTCTTTCTGCATCCTCATAGGATTCTCTATAAACTTGTTCTGACGCAATAAATCCCTCATGCTGCGATGGGCTAAATCAGTTAAGTTTTTTATTTTAAATTTTTTTTCCTTAAAATCTCGAAACTTACGTTAGAATAAATGTTAAAATATCGGTTAAAAGATTGTGATGCTCGTTAGCAAAAGGATGCTTAGCCAATTCACAAACACTTCTTAATAGACAAGTCTCATGATAACCATAACTAGAATTAGAATTTAATTTTAATTATAAATAAGTTGTGCAGCTGTGTACTAACCTGATAAGGAAATCTTCAATACTCTGATACAGTTCACCAGCCGTAAAGTCACTTGGATGACGTCCATGGTGTTTTGTAGCATTGTATTTTCCATATATTGACCAGTTGCTGAAAGGATCCAACAAAAAATTATTCAGTTCACGTTTACGTGTTTTCGGACTATTTTTATCTGGCCATATGGGGATATTGTAAAACGAGGATAGCTTATATGGCAAATCATATGACATCTGGAAACACCAATCGACAATGCAACGGCGATCAGGCAACAGCTCCGTAATAGGCACAGAAACCGATGACACCAACTTGAAAAAGGAAACAACATTTTTGCAATTTCAATGACATTGTACACTGAAATCTTTTTTTAATTTATACAAACACCCAGTGATGACGATGCTGGATACAAAAGTGATCTAGAGAATTTCATTGTAAACGTCAGCACTATTAATATAAAAGTCAGCTTCATTTCTTTAAGAGTTTAACTGTTACTAATGTTTTCACTTTTTAGACTGATGCTACAAGAAACAAAAAACCATATATAAATCTTTTACAAATAATGCGTTAAGCCAAAGTCATGTTTTCGTAAAACTTTATAAATGAAATGAAGGCATCATCATCATGTATGTTGAATTTTGATACAGAGCTTTTGTGGTCTTGTTAGCAAACAAGTAATTGAACAGTTAATTAGAAAAATAAACAAAATTTATTAAATTAAAAATAGAAAAAAAAAATGTGTTTGCATGAATGTTCAATCAAAATTTACTCTAAAATATCTTAATCTAGTTTCACTTTGTAATCGGGCACGTTAAGAACTCTTTTTGTTTTTTGTAGTGAGAATTTTTACGATATGCTTGTTATGCGGGTTTTATTTATACTCTATATAGTTATTATCCAGTGGATAGTAGGTGTGTTTGAACAAACGTATGCAATAAATACGAAACAGGTATCCAATTTGAGGCCAGCAGTTGAACGGGTGTTTTCACGTAAAAGGAGATGGATGATATTTCCCAAAGGAGCAAATCTCAAATTCACTTTAAACGTTAGTAAACGTCTGTTGGCCATGTATCCGAAGGGATTTAATTTTGTATTTGAGGCGGCAATTTACTATCCCATGCCTTCCGCTAGAATTGATCTGATTCCAAAACGATTAAGAAAACCTACTACAAAAGCACCAGCACATAAAGAACAAAAGCCACTGTACTTGGTGGGAATACCGGGATCGTTAATTAAATACCGTGCCAAACCGGCTATAAAACCAACAAAAGTGCAACGCATTGATCAAAATATATCATATTTGCAATGGGTGTCGACACCATCACCTTCACCATCACCCTCACCCTCACCCAGTTTATATTTTAATAATTCACAAAAGTGGTCCAAATATAATACACCTGAGTATTTGAAAAACTATCAATGGTCACCTGAAAAACAACAAAAATATGTGAATAAATATTCCAACTACTATAATTCAGGGCATCGATGGCCTTTATATTCAAAAGCATCACCACAACCATTTCAACATTCCATCACTAATGGCAAATGGAATTACCGACCGCGTTACGGCAGAGATCTTGATGACAATGATGATCACTTTTCATCAATTGACAACCTAAAAAAATATGATTCAATTTACTTTAAAGAACTAGAACCATTTGAAGACTCTCCACATTATCAGTCATATCGTGGTCGCAGAGAGCTCTTTTATCATTTTGAAGGATTGTCCAAAATGTGAGTAGTAGAAGTAATAGTTGTAGTAAATGTATATGAGTTTGACATTGAGAAAATTCTTACTTAAAAATATATTTTTAGCAATTAAACTTCATTTTTTATCTTTTAACCCCTAGTCTTTTGATATTTTGAAAGTAAATTATAGTTTCGGGAAGAGTATGCCGGAAGTGATTTGTAAGATTAAAAATTTGTGCTTAATATAAAAATGGCGTATCTCGTTATTATACCCTTCACCTGTGGTGCACAAGGGTATATATAGCTTTGTCATTCCGTTTGTAATTTCTACAATTTTCATTTCCGACCCCATAAAGTATATATTTTCTGAAAGCCTGTGAATAGAGGAGTCGATTAAGCCCTGACCGTCTGTCCGTCTGCCCGTCTGTCCGTGTGTTGGTTAAATTCAAATTTTAGAAGCAACTATATGTTCCTCAGATCTGTATATGGTATCAATCTCTTGGAAATATCCAGGAATGAATCGCTATTGAAATTCAGCACAATCGCCCCATAACTTTCTGAGATATGAGCAAAAAACCACGACCACCTCGTTTTTTTTCACAATTACAACAACAACATACATACATACATGTAAAAAACATACCAAACAAAAAAAATTACAAAAAAAAAATATTAAAAATAATAAAAAAAACTACAAAAAAAAAATTTTTAAAAAATTTAAAAAAAAATTTAAAAAAATTTTTTAAAAATTTTTCTGAAAAAATTTTTTAAAAAAATTTAAAAAAAATACAAAAAACAATAATAAAATATAAATAATATATTAAATAAAATAAAATAAAATTTTTTTGGCTCAGCTGGGATTCGATGCCACATTTATTCTAACGTGTACGTATGCACGTATTTTATATGGGATGAATGGTGATACAAACAATTGTTATTGCATGACTACACGTTGTGAAGGGTTTATAAGATTCGGCACGGCCGAATATAGCACTGTTACTTGTTTTTTTATATTTTTATTTCTGTGGCTTGGAGCTAAAAGAGCCAATGTCACTTTTTTGCTCTTTTGAGTAAATCATTGCATTCGATTTGTTTTCTTGCTCTATTTCATTATGGTAAAACAGCTAAAGTCATATTTAACCCAGAACAGCTTCATAAATAAAATGCTGGCCAATGTTACTATGAAAGCATATGTAAAAGTTAAAGTTCAATTCCAATTTTTTCAAAAGTAAATATTTTGACATTGGCCCTTTTAGCTTGAAGCCACAGATTTATATTAGTATGTAAAAATTTTCGTAACTTCCCAAATAAACAAATAAGAGAAATTTTTGCATTTAAAGAAGCCACTGCAGAGAGTAGTAGTGCTTTTAGTTTCTCCGAAAAGAAGCTAAGAAAAACTTATTCATTTGTGTATTAAAAGCAGACTATAATCTTTCAAAATGAAAGTACATACGTTTATACAAAGACGATTATTTTGACACCATCACAGCTGCATGGCTGCACGACCACCACTGTCTCTGTAGCCAACATAGACTTATTTACATATATTTTCGCAGGCGTCTGAATACCGAAAAATTATTCCGATATTAGCCAAGTGGAATGAAATTTCGAAACCAGCTACGATATTATAATCAGCACTCTTTGTCGTTATACTAATATTCGATTTAAAATTATTATTTATGTTACAATTTAATGAAATTAGAAAATGGGAAGCGTAGCATTTGCTGTTCAAGTTTTGATTCATATCACATGACATTTTTTCACATTATTCTCCTTTTAATAAGTTTTTTTTCATTATGCTTTTCATATCGTCCTTTGGCTTTCAGTATTTTTAAATGTTTGCAATTAAACTTAAGCCAAAATAAATGATTTAAAATAAATTAAATAGCTTGAATAAAGATTCATTTACAATTACATTTTATTTTATTTTGTTTAACAAAGAAAAACATCACAAAGTTATGTGTGTTAAACATATTTTTTTTTTGTATTTATACCCTTCACACAGTGAAAAAGGGTATATATAGGTTTGTCATTCCGTGTGAAATTTCTACAATTTTCATTTCCGACCCCATAAAGTATATATTTTCTGAAAGCTTATGAATAGGGAAGTCGATTAAGCCCTGTCAGTCTGTCCGTCTGTCCGTATGTCCGTCTGTCCGTGTGTATGTTGAAATCAACTTTTTGAAGCCCCCCGACATAGGTTGGACCCGGGTAAGGAATTAAAATATCAGAAATATTCGGGAGTAGATCGCTATTGAAAATCAGAAACATCGGTACATAAACAACTGAGATATGAGCAAAAACCCACGACCACCTCGATTTTTTTTTCACAAAAACAACATTACAACAACAACATACATACATACAAACGTGTATACTGGTTAGAGAAAACGTGGCATCGAATCCCAACTGAGCCAAAAAAAAATTTTTTTTAATTTTTTTAAAAATTTTTTTTTAATTTTTTTTTTTATTTTTTTTTTATTTTTTATTTAATATATTATTTATATTTTTATTATTATTTTTTTTTTAATTTTTTTTTATTTTTTTATTTTATTTTTTTTTATATATGTATATTATATATATAATAATATTTTTTTTTTATTTTTTTTTAAATTTTTTTTAAAATTTTTTTTTTAAATTTTTTTTTTTTTCGTTTTTTTAACATACATACGTGTACGTATTTCATATGGGATGAATGCTGATACAAGCAACTGTTATTGCATGACTACACGTTGTGAAGGGTATATAAGATTCGGCATGGCCGAATATAGCACTCTTACTTGTTTTACTTGTTTTTAGTAAATTTTTTAAAACAAAAGGGAAAAAATTAAAAATGTCAGCACTGAATTATTTGTGACTCCAACAAACAGCTTCAGTATCCTCTGTTTACGACGATACTTTCATTTCCAAAATAATTGACCAGCAACAGCACAAAAAAACTGTAATTAAGTCTGGAAGTTAAAATTGCTATGTCTGTCGTAAGAAATTTCTTCTCAGGTCCTTAGCACCGAATCTATTCCCAATGAATTAAAATAAAATCTAGGTAAGCGTCGAGAGAAAAAAGGTAAAAAAGGTCGCCTTTAAGTATTAAATTGTCGGTCTTTATTTCAGCGCATTTAATCTGGCAGCCGCCAACAACAAAATTCCCTTGTCTGAGCATCATATCAAACTGAGGGTGCTTCTTATATCAATATCTGATAAAAGATTATATAATAAAATTGTCTTACATTCTAATCTTTAAATTAAAAAGTTCGTTTTTAACTTGTTTTGTTTTTTCACGTTAAATATGAATATCAATAAATGACTGTGACTGTGACTATGACTGTGATATATATTATTTCGATACTTTTAAAAATATCGCTAGTTTAAAATTTATCTAAATCGGTATATGTATATCGATACTGAAAATATTTTATATCGATATATATATTTTTTCATTTGCCCATCTCTACTACAAAGTCATCTCAAAACAACAAAAATCAAGATATCACACTTTTTTCCGATTGTCAATACCAAAAGTAAATATAAAAAAATCGATTAGGGCGACCCCCTGATTACGGCAAAAAATATTTTTTTTTTCGAAATTGCTTTGTAAAAATATTTTAATTATTAAAGGTGTACGACGAACTTTAATCATTATTTATAGGTTTTTTTTTTGTTTTTTTGAGAAATAAATTTAACAACAAATTTATCTATCTATAGCTTAGGCATTGATATGAAATCATGCATCTTGAGAGCAGTATGCGATAGCAAAAGGTTCTTATTGCCACCAGGTTATTCAATGATTCAGGACATATTACGAGTAGTTTTTACGTAAGTATCATAAATATAAGTCTGTAAGTATAAATATATTCATATTTTTTGTTACAAATTTTCTTGCTTATAAATATGTGATCGGTTAAGTGCAAGTTTTTCAATCTGACCACATTTTATATAAAAAATTCAAATAATTTTAGTGTTCAACCAAATAGAAAAACAAGTAAGAGCGCTATATTCGGACGTGCCGAATCTTATATACCCTTCACAACGTGTAATAACAGTAGTTTGTGTCACCATTCATCCCATATGAAATACGTACATACATATATAAAAACATCCCATTGTAAAAACGAAAAATAAAAAAAAAATTTTTAAAAAAATTAAAAAAAAAAATTTAAAAAAAAATTTAAAATAAAAATTTAAAACAAAAAATATTATATATATAATATATATAAAACAAAAAAAAAAATAAAAAAAAAATTAAAAAAAAATAAAAAAAATTTAAAAAAAATAATAATAAAAATATAAAAAATATATTAAATAAAAAATAAAAAAAAAAATAAAAAAAAAAATTAAAAAAAATTTTTTTAAAAAATTAAAAAAAATTTTTTTGGCTCAGCTGGAATTCGATGCCACGTTTTCTCTAACCAGTATACAGGTTTGTATGTATGTATGTTGTTGTTGTAATGTTGTTTTTGTGAAAAAAAAATCGAGGTGGTCGTGGGTTTTTGCTCATATCTCAGTTGTTTATGGACCGATGTTTCTGATTTTCAATACCGATCTACTCCCGAATATTTCTGATATTTTAATACCTTACCCGGGTCCAACCTATGTCGGGGGGCTTCAAAAAGTTGATTTCAACATACACACGGACAGACGGTCAGACGGACAGACTGACAGAGCTTAATCGACTCCCCTATTCATAAGCTTTCAGAAAATATATACTTTATGGGGTCGGAAATGAAAATTGTAGAAATTTCACACGGAATGACAAACCTATATATACCCTTTTTCACTGTGTGAAGGGTATAAAAAGGTTAAAAATAAGATGATTCACACATTTGGTAAAACATTTTTAAATGTTTGAGATTTTATTTTCGTCTTACATAATACATAAATATTAATTAATATCACAATTATCTGCTGCTACCGAAGAAAAAACAGTTAATATATATTTCTCTTTTTTTTTTACAGATTTCCTACAATTAGTGGTTTGAAAGATGAGTATAGTCGCATAATGGATGCAGATTACCACTTTTGTGATAATAACGTTCACAATAAGTGTCCATTTAGCGTATTAGACTGGTTGTTGAATTCGAAAAACTCTATATAAATCATAATACAATACAATACAATTTTTCCAAATAAAAAGCACATTCCGTTTGTTCATGTTTAAATATTTGTTTTAGTTTATTTAAAGCACAAAAGGAGAAGACCATAATGAATCTTTGCAGAGACTGTAGCGGTTGGCACAGTCTTTTTTTAGTGCAGTTGCTTCGTCATAAAGTTGCTCCTTATAACCAATGTTTTGGCTAGAGCCAGTAATTGCATCCAAAGGTTCGGGAATGGTAAATATGGCACGCATTAATTCGCCAACAAAGGATCCTGGCTTGCGTTCATGCGATTTTTGTCCCGTCTCACACAGAGCTCTAAGAACACAATGATGGCCTTGCGAACCGCGACTGAAATAAAGTAAAAAGTGGACAAATATTATCTTTTTAATTGTGATTTAAGATAATACTAGCAAAAGTTGGTAATAAGTACATGTATTTTATACATTTCTTGTCTTGTTTTTTGATTTTTAAAGATGCATTTCATTCAACAAGTCTATTAACGGTGGTAATAGTGGAAGGGTTAATTTTATTTTTGTTATTGCTTTATAATTTTTATAGCTGATTACTTAAATCCCTGTTGAAAGCAAATTGTTTTAAGTAATTGAAAGATTTCCTCTTAATCTATGTGCATCAATACAATAATACTTGTTCCCTTGTACTGTGGGTCAAGATTTTTAATTTTCTTGAAAAAAAAAAAAAACAAATAAATAAACTTTGTGTTTTTTTAAGTCGAATTATTGTTAAAATTAAAAGTATTAAATATCTAAAATATTGTACAATTGTGACTTTATGTACTCTAGTAGAGGAAGCCTTAGATTAGATTAAGAAGAGAACAATTAAACTATAAGAGAATGCAATTTTATATTTTATTGCAAATTGGATGGGTTTTGTAAAAGTTTATTAGGGATTAAAGTTTGAATTCTGAAAAAAAAAACATTATTGGTGTAACGAAAAAACACTGAATGCTACAATTTTCCTTTTTAGAGTTTAATGAATTTTTAAAATGTTTCAAAACTTACGTTTTAAATATTTTAATTGAAAGCATATTTTACCTGTTTGTAACTTCAGCTGTCAAAGTCCAAAAGTTAAACTTCATATATAAACAAAAAGCTTTTTTTGACCTACTCTTGCATTACGAGCGATAACTCTCTTCCTAATATTCCGATTTAGCCCATTTTGCGACCTCTATCGTGCTTTCAACAGACGGATAGACGGACGGACATAGCTAGATCGTCATAAAATCAGACCCTGATTCAGAATATATATACTTTATGGGGCCTAAAATAGATATTTCGATGTGTTACAAACGGAATGACAAAATGAATATACCCCCACCGTTTTTTTGGTGGCGGGTATAATAAAGTATTTTACAAAAAATTTTTTTTGAATTGTATGACACTTATTCTGTTTGTTAGGTGGTATTCTGTTATTTGCATACAATAACTACATTTTATAAATTTCACTAAATATTTTTTTCATACTTATGAATGTGTTTTATCAAACGACGTTGAAAGATAAATTCTTCATCTAAAATTTTTTGTTTGAGGAGTCGTATTCAGTATTCTCAAAAACATTATGTAATGCCGTTATATTTTTCAACCGGGGTAGAATTCAATGTTAAGTGACGGTCATTGAGAGAGAAACAGCTGATATTTAGGTTCCTATATATTAAAGGTGGCTGAAACAGAGATAATTTATATTCTTATAGATGAAATCTAACACTACAATATTTTGTATGTATGGACGAGAAAAATATACAAAAAAATATAATAAGCTTGTTTTTGTAAGATTACCTTGTAAATTAAGGCAGATACGTTTTAACAGAAGAAGTAACTTCAAAAGTTCAAAGAACGACAGCAGAATGTTCAAAGTATGAATTCGGATACTAAGGATTACGAGTTAGTATTACGAAGCGACAGATTACGAGTTAGTTTCGACAACGAACACAAGGAAAATTCGGAGGGCTTTGTATTCAGCTATAACCAAAATACTATTTACCTACTGAACACGTGTCTGGGGAACAGATATCGGCACAGTTTCGGGTCACACTTTAAAGGGCCAATTCAAAGTACCAAACGAGCGATGTTGGTAGCTGCTCGATTCTTCATTAAATTTTAACGGTTTATACTAAATTTTTCTATAAACACAATGAGAATTATAAGTAATATTTAGTGTTACTATGGGTATATAATTATTTACATTTTTTTTTATAAATTTAAGCTATCTGCCCCAATGTGCATTAGAAGGATGAAAATGAAGAAAGACAAAAAAAAGATACGATAAGACAATGCTAGATTAGACAAGTTAAATCGGGACAACAAAGAAGATCAAGAGTAGAGGGCATTCAAACTCAATTTACTCGTTTTCATGTCCTTTGCCCTTCCCCTTGAGTGCGTATGCTTTAGTGTGGTGTGCATATTTTTTGTTTGGCTATTCGAGTTTTTCGAGTGTGTGTGTGTGCGTGTGAATGTGTTTTTGAGCAGTGTGGGTGGGTGTGTATGTTGTTACTTCAATTAGTTTCACTAAAGTGTCATCAACACTTCGTTTAACTTCAATTCTCACTTTATGAGTAAGAAGGGGTTTCTCTGCATTTCGAACTATTTATACACAGATGACACTTGCTGATGATATTTAACCTATTGCTTTTAGCTACAATTTAATTTATATTGCAGAGCTTCTGATACAATTTACATTATTAAGTTTGTTTGTATATGTTTATGTATATACATATGTATGTACATGTACATTTTGTATTAGATCCAAAGAATCTTACCCATTCAAATAGACTTCAATGCGTTGGTATAAATCGTGACGAGTTTTACGATGATGTTCTATATGTATACGATCTAATTTTGACAGATGTTCATTGACTATACCACTACGTCTATATCGAGGATGGGTGGATGTATAATTCATACTTTGTGTTTGCTCGTCGCATGTACTGCATATTTTTCGTTTTCCGAAAACGGGATATATTCGATGTTCGGAACGCCCCGTGCCTCGAAATGTTTTATATGCTCTGTAAGGATCTTCGCTGTTCCTTTGAGTTCCGGAAAACTTTATATTTTGATCAAATCCTCCTTGTCTAATAAAGGAGTTTTTTATCCTAAAAATATAACAAATAAAGTGTAATGAATGAATGAAAGTGAAGTAAAATAAGCTGTGTGTGAGTTATTAACGAAATTATCTTCCATATTGAGACCCATGTATGCAATTATGTGAAAAAATGTACGCCACAGTTATGCCCACGATCCCATAGGGATCGTTGTAGTTTGAGCGATTTCGTGGGATATGGCATTCGAATTTGACCCCATTGGTCCATTGCAGCTTATTAACATTGATTTTTAAACAATCTACACTCTTAACTTGGAAATTTGGGATAAAGGTTTTCGTACTTATTCCAATTGCTTTCTTAATGATATTTCTATATACACACAAACATATGTATGTATGTATATAATTACCGTTGAGGCAGATTCCACCATGGATATTTTGTCTCTTTGATGGTAAATTTATGTTGATTTTTGTTCTGTATCCAGTTCGTTATCCGATGAGGTTGCTTTAGAGTATAGTAGTTATAATCTTTTCTAGACCACGATTTATTAGTATTGGGTTTGCCGCTCTTGAGACTTTCAAACTTTTTTATATTTTTGTATTTGTAAAAATTATTAGGCAAACGATGTGTGTAGTATTGATAGTGCATTGGTGGTTGAAAAATTGGCTGCAATTTGTATTGGTAAATATTGCCAGGGATTTTAAAAGCGTTTGCTTTAGTTTTTGGATCTATATATTGAATATTTTTTATAGTGTCATTTCTAGAAGTTCCCAGGGTACCATCTTTTAAACGTTCAGCGAAGTCTTCGAAAATTTCACTTGGTGGCTTAGATGGTAATTCCCAAGCTAAGGCCACAGTTACGCCCAAAATTAAGTAATTAGTGTAGTCGACTACACCTATGATCAAGTCATAAACTAAAATGAAACAGAGTTTTATCAAAAATCTATGTGTAGCTTGATTTTATGTAATTTTCTAAGAATTTACCCAATTGAAATGATGAACCTTCGGGGAATTCCAAATATCTTCTTTTACGTTCTAAGACTTGGACAAAATTTTGATCAGACGCAAAGTCCTTTGAAGTCCGATTCTGAAGCCGTTCCTTGTTAAGTTGTTGTTTAATTGCATTTTCCAAAGTGGTTTCGGTTGATGTCGTATCAAGACATAAAATAAAATAGAACAGGGTTGACATTGTATAACAGATAAGGCATTTATTTAACCTCATTACTGTACTGTTTTTCAATCGATGACAGTTTTTAAATTTAATTATATTTTCAATGCTTTTTTTCCCAAAGTATGCAAGTCGACACTACGTAGTTCCGAGTGGAACTAACTGCTGAAGCTGGATAAGAATTAAAAAATTTTTAAATGTTATTATGGATATTCTACAATAATAAGTATAATACAAAAGACCGCAAGACAAGGTGCTAATGTTTATTTTAACGTTCTATACACTATAAATGGCATTAGGTCATGAGTGATAAGTTATTTTTATACCCTTCACCATCAGTAAACAGGTTATATACAAATGAGTTCGTCATTCCTTCTGTAATTTAGTCAATACATATTTAAAAGTGAAACTTAAAGATATATGTATATGTATGTGTGTATGTTTGTTTAAAACCCTTTTAAAAGGGAAAGTTCATGTATCGGCTAAAATCTACTATGTAAAACTTCCAAATAATTTGTGGACCTATACGTTGTACTAATGTATCAAATATATATTCGCCAAAAAACCGACTCGTTAAGATCTAATATAAAAATAATAAAGTAGAACCCACATAAATGAGAATTTGAATTGTTTTTGGGGAAATAAACCAAAATCGGTTCAAAATTACTGCGATGAGAAAATCGAATAAAAATATATTTAAGGTTGGTGAAGAGTATACAAGATTCATCTACTTTTTCTTCCAAATCAGTATGGAAGTTAGTAAAAACATTGTCTAGGCATTCACACATACAATGTGTATGTGTGTTATAAATATGTTAGTATTTATTTACATAGAGCCAACTTGGATGTGTTAACGTGTCTTCGTTATAAGCCAAGAAGTAATAGTTCTTTTATGTTTTTATTATTATTTTCTAGTAAACACTTTACGAATCGTTTGTTTTATTATCGTATCTGCCAGTTCGTGTTTTTACAATTTGTACAATTTGTCAAAAGTATGGATAAGAGAACTAGAAAACCTGAAACATCTTTTTCTTTTTGTGTTGTCGCATCTAGAATTCTTTGCCGTCGTACATAACATCTTCAATTTGTTAGAATTTTATAGAATTTTATGTATTTCAAAGAGCTGTTAAATTAAGTTTTGCGATATGTCTGATGTGCTGATGATTTAACCGTGAATATGTTAAAATTTTTTAAAAATATTAAAATTATTTGAAAAAACCTTTCATTAAATGATGATTGAACATTGCCTTTTACAAAATTTATCTATTAGCTTTAAAAAACTTGTTGCTAAAAGCTCTTTGAAACTCTTTGATTCATTCAAATACGCAATAGGAATAGTTATGTCAGCGTAAGTACGCTTATCTTTATCCTTATTTCTTAAATTTTATATTTATATCTGTATAAATTTTAACATCAACGTAGCAATTTGTAAAATGTTTAATACAGTAAAAGATAAAAGTAATATTTTTATTCGAATACGAATCAAATACTTGTAGAAATACAAAAACGCTTTTAGTGGAAATTAGTTCATGCTCTGCCGTTCATTAGGCGTATAAAAGGTTTTTTTTAAGAGCGAGTAGATGTGGACTGTGTCAACCATGTAATTTTAGAGACGTCTGTTAAATCTCCTAAATCACCATGAGGGCTATACGATAGAGCAGCACATCCACAGGAAGTGATTTGTTTTGCCAACATAAATATTCGTGTGCAATATTAAGAAACATAAGTTGTTTACCATAATCATATAATTTTATCCTGTTAGATTTTCTCTTGTCGGATTTAACGACATACAATTGTACCCAATACACAGTTAATATGTATGTAGGTGTATGAATTAAAAAATAATAGGAATTTCCTAAACAGGTCACACAATTTTTTTTTTAATTATTTTTTAACGTATACCGCCCCTATTAGAAAACTCTTTTATTCTATTTTTTTGTTTCTAATGTAAAATGAACTTTTTTCAATCAACAATGAAGTGCGGCTCTCAAGTGACAACAGTCTATGTTTTATTTAAAAAGAGAAAAATATGTAAAAGGAAATAATGTCATGCAACAAAAAATATTTGCACTTTTGATGTTTAAGTATATAACAGTTTTCTATAAAAATCATTAAAACTCACTAAAACCGAAAATATAAATTAAACTCTAAATTAACACCCACCCACTCTCTTTGTGGTTCTTTTGGTTTACATACACACACACACATGCATAAATACCAGAGAACGTCATATTCATAGGTTTTCCTAAATAACTAATGTTAAAGAAGTTATGTTCATATTCAGTGAATTGAACAAAAGCACACTGTTTAAGAAAATAAGCACAATGAGCTCCGAAAATTTTACTCACTCTCATGTTGCATGAGTGAAATTGAAACAGATTTAGTTTGTTCTACAAAAATAACTTAAAAATAAAAATATTCAAAAATATTTTTTATTTCCTTTCCCTGATGCTCTCTCTTCCTCTAACTTTCCTAAATAAATGCTTTTTGTTTTGTTTATTTTTTTTTAGCAAAAGTTGAACAATCGTGTAAAGAAAAATACAAAATATATTTTTTACTGATTTTAAAAAAGTTATCACGATTTTAAGTGAATTTTTTTTGATAACCATTTTTGTTCGTCTCCGATACACACTAACTTTTCAATATTTTAAAGCCCTTTTGGTTGAACATCAGCCTGCCAACAAAATGGTAATTACATATTTTGCTACAGTTTTTATGAAATATATTTTAGCTCTTTTGTTTCTGTCACTTTATGTTCTATTTACTTACCTAATTGTTATTTTTGTACTACTGCATTCACTCAAAATAATTTGTAACACACAAAGAAAAGCAAATAAAACTTGCATCCATAGAATATTTTTTTTTTAATATTTTTTATAAATTTTTATAGAGGACCATGGAATAGTTATTACATACGAGTACAATATGCAACTCGCACATAATTATGTATGTACTTGTATAATGCATGTAAAATCAAAATAGATTATGATTTTTGCTTAGGACTTTTTGTTTGAGAAACGACGATGTGTTCATTTTGTATATATTTACCTAGATTCCGTAAGCATATTTAGATAGTATGAATGCTACGAGTCTACGGTCTACGGTCTACGAGTTAATAATTTCACGATTATGGATTTGAAAATTCCGGCAAACTTGATTTGTTTAAATTTTTTTTAGTTGAAAGACTGACAATTTGTTAACCTCTGCAATAAATAGTTTAAAGTAAAATTACTCTTAAAACATTTAATTTTAATCAAAATAACATATGTACAACTAAAATAGATATAAGTATCGTTAGTTTACTTGTTAAAGGCGACATTTTGTTTGTCCCGATTACAAGATTATACAGCTAAGAATACATCTTAAGAGATAAGTGCAGGAAACCGAACATGACTGTGATATGCGATTGCTATGGCACAACGAAAATTAATTTTTTCATGTCTGAAATTAAAGCTTGTGCTGCAGGTGACATTTGCTTTCAGCAAGACGGTGATACGACGAACACAGTGGGTGAAACTACTTATTGCTTTGTTGAGACTTTTAACAATGTTTAATAACACCATGTAACACAAATGTAACAAAGAACCTTTCTAATGGACATACAAATTTCGAAATATGGATATAGCAGAAGAACTTGTAAATAAATATGGTATTTCATACAACGACATTCCCAATGCTTATGGATTTTGATCCGTTTTTTTTTATTTAATAGAAAATTATATTAGTTGTTATACAAAAAAAGTTTTAAAATCTGACTCTCGAAATCTGATCTCGATTTGTTGATATAGCCACTGATTCAGCTCATTTGGCTTATATTCGACCATGTTGATTTGGAAAAATAAACTGAATAAACGATAGCCAATTCGACATATAACCAGTATCAACTGCCAAGGTACCTTATTGGAAGTCTATTTATTTAAAATATTTTCTTTGATTAAGTATTTATAGATTGATCGCTACCCATGATACCCATAAAAATGAAAAGAAAAGCGTCAAAGTCGCCGCTTTTAAAAGTAAAGGTTTTCTTTATGAAACTATGTATGTATGTAACATGAATTAGAAATATGTCTATTATCTTCTATTCTGGAACATCTCTGTTTCAATAGATTTCACAGAATGTATAAACTCCAAAACTTTCATCAACTTTCTAAAAACTATACTATTAAGATTTTCGTATTTTGTTTTTCTTTTATTTAAATTTATTTTAAATGTAAAACGAGTTAGTTATTTTTACATACAAACACTTATCTACACATATTTTTCGTCATCTTTTTATTTAATCTATTTAGTAAATGAATAAAGTGTTTTTAAAGGTGGAATAGATGAGCTCTTTATGTATCGTAAATGATGTTGTGCTCACAATCGTGAAATTGCTCAGTGCAACTTTGTTTGACATCATGTCCAAGCAGCACCGCATCAATGTAGTGGGCATTTAGGTGAAATAATGAATCCTTTGAACCGGTCAGTATATCTTTGGGCAATGCAAATATGGTGCGCAATAGTTCGATAACAAAACTTTGGGGGGTTGCACTTAAATGCATTTTTGCCGTTTCACAGATCGCCCTTAAAACACAAGCTGTTCCATTTAGACCACGTCTGTTAACAAAAAACTGAATAAATAAATATGTGTATGTTTTTATGTAAAATTTCTTAATTTTGTTTTGGGTTATGTAAAGTTGTTAATGCAATTTTGTTGCTTTAAACAATATTAATACTAAACATACATAAAACCATTAACTATTAGAGAGGCCAAAATATACACACCGTGTTTGCCACATTTGAGAAAATAATTAAAAAAAATTGAAATTTAACTATTTAATCAAAATCAAATTTTTTTGCAATCAACAAATTTAAGAAAAATTAAAATAAAGTTAATCTACTCTTTTCTACTACTCTTTTTTTGCTGCTAAGTTCTGTTCGATTTTAAATGTTTCGTGCAGGCATTTTCGATAAAACTCTATTTCCTGTTAAAATTTTAGGCATTCCGAAGATTGGCAAATGAAATGTGCATATTTCCACCACTTTATTGCACGCACATACACACATACTAACGTTTTATAAAGTTTTTCAATTTTTCCATAGAGTTTTTGTCGTGTCTGCAGATGTTCTTTTGTGTGAATGGCTTGTAGTGTTTTCGCCAAATCGTCATTGTGAGAATGAACCTGATGGCCAGCAGAACTGTCACGTCGTCGGCGTTTGCCAAATATCGGGAAGATGAGATGTTGAGGTGGCTTCTTTAGAACTTTACGATTTTTACCAGTGCGTTTACTAGACATGGGTATTTCGTAACTATATGGACTGTTGGAAAAAATATTTAACACATAATTAATATTCGTTTCTTACGATAAAAATGTTTTTAAAACTAAATAACTGACAAGGATTAGGTCAAACTGTTAGTAAATGTATTGCTGTTTAAGAGAATTTAATAAATGGAATGCAAGTAAAGTAATTTTATTTTTACTTTTCTTTATACTGTGACCATTTTTGTTGATTTTCCTGCCAGTGTTTTTCTATGCGGTTAATGTTGCGTTCCCACCAGTTGTCTTTGTTCAAGTTATTGTCCACATCGTTGTATGGAATTTTCGTCTGTTGCGGTTGTTGGTGCTTTGTTTGGTGTTGCCAATTTTCAGCATTCCATTTGTTAGCTGGATGAGGCTGATGTGCCAGAAGGTAGTTGTTGTTGTTGTTATTTTGGCTGTTTGCTTGTGTAACAAATTCATGTCGGTACATTGGCCGTTCTATATTGTCGTTGGCATGTAATTTTTTTTTTCTTTGATTAGTATCAAACTTTGTGAAGTTGTAGTAGTTGTGCCAATGTTGCTGTTGCTGTGGAAGAGGATGATTGTAAAAAAATGTTTTTGCTGTTGAGGGTTGAAATTTTATTCGCTGATTGTAGTTGTTGTAGTAAGAATTTCTAAAAGGTGGTAGTGGTGGTGGCTGTGGTGCGTCCGTAAAAAAATGTTCATGTCCGGATGTGGTTGTAGCTGTTGCTGACAGCTGCTGATGTTTCCGCTGATACTGTGGATAGTAGTTTGTAGAGCCTACTTCTCCCCATCTTTTATTGCCGCCCACGGGCTCTTGTTCCGTTCGTCGGCTATTAATGTACTCGAGTTGCTGCTGTGTGGAATCATTTCGTCTGCTAAGACCGAATGTACCGTCGCTAAGTTGTGTACGGAAATTCTCAATTATCTCACTAGGCGGCTTGCTAGGCAACTCCCAAGCCACCGCACATGTTATTCCCATAATTGCAAAGTTTGTGTAATCCACAATCGGTATGATGAGATCAAAAACTGTAATTTTAAAAGTTAAATGAATTAAAAGACAAAAAAAACTTGTGACAAGACAGAACGATGCATAAATCATTAAAAAAGTATTAAGAAGAACAACGATTTGTACATAAATAAGTTAATCGCCTCATTAATCAGTTGGTAATTTTGTAAATTAATATGAAGCTTTCATTTGAATACTATTACTAATAAAATAATTTTTATTTTCAAATTAATAAATCAATGTTGGAAACTAAAACTAAAAATAATTAAATTCATCTAAATGTACTTACATATGCATGAACTATTTTATATGTGTATATAAATGTGTGTATATTAACATATACCCTGCAGGAAATGTCTATAGTGAAACAGTATTGGTTTACCATTGACTCTGTCACCAGTACTATTGACCAGTTAACCATGTGCTGGTCAATGAAAATCCACTAGTGATGTTAGAACTAGTGACTAGGGACCATATGGCAACAATGGAACCACGTATTCACTGGTTCATATTGATAATTCTAGTCTATACTTTTGATACTTTTTATCTTATTAAATTAACAAAAATATTTTTATATATAAAACTAAGTTTCAGTTTGCCAGTATTAAATGATATTTTTACTGAAAACTTTTTGTATTTCTTCTGTTAATTATTTAAAAGTGTAAAGAGTGTAGATGCCATAAAGTCACCAAAGTAGTCGAAAAAAGTGTTGACTTGGTGGCACTTGACCCCGAGCTTCCTGAAGGGTACATATGTATGAATATACATACGTATGTAGTAGGTGATTCAAGCTCACTATGTAGGTGTACAACAAATTAGATGATTAGTTTGTTTTACTCACCTAACTGAAATGAACTGCCTTCGGGAAATAATAAATAGCGTTTATTTCGATGAAGTTGTAATTTTTCATTTTTTGTATGCGTCAATGATTCATGCAATTCAACACGTTCAAAATATGACGATGCTGATGTTTTGGAATTTGTTGAATCGTTTACCCTTGGTGACGTTGATGATGGCAAAAGAGCTAAACCGTTGATAGGTTTGATGTCAGACAATAGATGTGTTGATGGTTTTTTGTTGTTGTTGTTGGTGAAATTATTTTCTTGATTGCTTTTGCTAATTCCAAAATGAAAATCATTTTTAATTTTAATATTTTCTTGGAGAACAGAGCGACGAACGACATTTTGCACAGCACTCTCAAAGTATTTTAATTGCCAAGAAGTTGTTGTTGATGGTGTAAAATAATCCAGTGGGTGATTAAATACGGTTATAGTTTTACCGCTGTTTGATGAGTTTCTTAAGATATTCGAACTATCTTTAAGCATAACTTTGTTTGGTGTTGTCTTCTCTGCTTCATTCGTCAAAGATGTTGTTTTGGTGAGAGGCTGTAGGGAGCTTATGGCATATATGGGCAACAAAAACACACACCCGCACATTATGGAGATTAATATGGTGATGAACAAGTTTGAAAAAAGTATTTTTATCATTTTCCAGCTTTATTTTTCAATTTCGTTTTTCTTTCAATTTCAATGACAACAAAAATTTTTCCAATTAAAACTGTTTATACATTATACAACATTGATATTTATTATGTATGTATGTATATTACTTATGTACACACACACATACATATTTATTCGCGTACTAGCTTACTTTGAGCAATTTATATTTATTTTTAACTAATTATGAACAGTAATAATTAAACTAAGTAAACAATTGAAATTTTTAAATCACATCCATTGATGTGAAATGTAGCTGGTATATTTCTCACTAATCAACGGCAAAATTAATGCATTTGTTATATAGACCAACATTGGTTTAAAACGTTAAGCCTCGTACTCGACCAAAGTTAATAAAAAAATAATAAGAATACACAAACACATACACTAATACAAAAGTTCGCATAATGATACTCCAAATATCCAGTTGTAATGATTTCATTAAGCTGGTGATAGTTGAACACGAATTTTGCACTGACCATAACAATTTAAAACCCAATAAAAGATGAAAACAGAATAAGTTTATACTTGATATGAAATATTTGTTTTACTAAATTTTACCAAAATATTCGATGAAAGAGAGTATGAGTAAAATAAATTATTTGTCCCTTTATATTGATGAACCCTCAAAATAGTACATCGACCACATGAACTTCATTGCTATTAAACGCGTCAAAACAATAACAATAACTATTGAAATTTGACAAGATACAGTGACAGGCAAATGTTAACAAGTATATAAGGCATTAAATAATACTTGTGAAAGTGGTTAATGTGCCTGATTGATTTTTTTAGTTAATCGCAACTATTCCAAAATTCGTAGCTTTATTATCTTTCAGAAGACCAAGGATATTCCATAACCCCTTGCGCAGTTATAAAATATCTGCTGGTAAGTCGGTCAATATGCCAGCAAAACCCTTACGGCTGTTTTTTTTTAGCTATCAGATGACTACTATATTTTTTGCACGACATATAATTTAAAGTTAATTTCAAAAAAATTCTGAATCAAATGACAAAAAGGTAGGCGAACCAAATTAAAAAAAAAAATATTTTATTTTTTTTAAAGTCGAACTTTCTAAGCCTTAAGGTAATTCTTAGTCATTAGTAAATACTTGTACACTCAAAGAAAACAAGCAATAGCTGTTTTTTTATTTATTTTTTTCTTCATCATTTACTTCGTTGCAATAATCTATCGTTTGTTTTAATGAGATCATTTAATGTTTACTTTCCACGAAAACTTTGATTTGGTTGTCCGTAAAAAAGTACGATTTACAAAAATAGTGTAGTGTCATTGCAAAAATAACATTATATTCAGAAAAATATGTCGAAAACGGTCGGCTAAAGCCTTAAGAATTTTTAAATCAAAAAATATTTGTTAAATCGAATATAAAGTTTACGCAAAGAACAATTAGACCTTTAATTTTCTCATAAAATTGTATTTTGCCTAGTCCCCAGATAACACTGCTCGACAAAAAATCATTTTTTGTCTTCCCGTTAATTAAAACTATATGGACTATATGGATTTTGATGCACTGAACTCAAATACGTTGTCGGTTTTTTTTCCATCAGATCGGGATTTTTTTTTGTGGGCGTGGAAAATTTTTCCCCCTAAATTTGTCAGGTATGGAGACATATTTCATCCTAACTCGAGAACCAGTCTATATATATGTGTGTATACTATAACTCCGTATACATACAAATATTTTAGGTTTATTAAAGGCTTATTTGACAGATGTTCTACAGAAATTTGTCAAATAAGTCTTCAATAAAACTAAAATTGTTTTTCATGAATACGACAGTAAGTGTATACATACACATATACACACACATATATATACACAAATGTGTTAATTTAGGTACTATAACTATAATATAAAGAAGAAGCATAATTTGCTTTTTTTTAAGATCTGCGAATTTCAAGAAAGTTTTGATATTCACTTTAAGTCTTGTTAGGTATTTAGTTGCTAAAAATATTCAACGACCATGTGCTAAATTGGTATCGAACATCTTTAAATCGTTTAGTCATATTAACACTTCATAGTCGAATATTTAACATATTTAGTTTTACATTATTTGCATATGTATGTGTGTATGCATATTTGACTTAAATCTGTATGTATTTATTTTTTTTTTTACAAATTTTTTGCGTCGCTAAAAATAAAATGGCGTCATTAGATCTTTAGAAATAGTTAGTTATTTCTAAAATGATAAACATACACAAACTTACGTTTTTTTTCAACAAATGTAAGATAACAGTTGTTTAATATATGCTGCATCGGCTCAAAAAAAAACTTCACACAGTAAAATCAATTTAGAAGGGACACAAGTTCCCAACAAGATACAACTGAGTTTTACAATTTTTATGCTCTTAAAAACAATGCTTTAGTGTAATTAACAGACTAGTTCAAGTAGAGTGAATTGCTTCTCTCTTTTAATTTCAAGGCTAAAGGTATTGATACTTAATCTAAGGATATTGAAATTCAAAAATTAATAGGGAACAACGTCATACGTGTGTGCACACAAGTAATTCTTATTCATAATGTTTACTAATGGCTTTTAAGGGTTAATTTAACTAATTTTCTATTGAAATTCGATTTAGAAACCTCTTAAAAAATTATGTTAAATTTTATGAAATAAAGAAAAATGTCTAGTTGTTGTAAACATCGTTTTGGAAAAAATTGTGCTTTAATATCGAGAAAGCTAAGCCTACCGTGTAATAGCTTCTCTACATTAAAAGTAAATTTTACATACATATATTGCAAAAGTAAATATTAGAGCGACCGATTGCCAAGAATTGTAAGCAGTAGTTTAGTTCTTTGAAATATTTGTGTAAAAATTGGATTCCGACATTTATGTACCAATTAACGTATTTTTGACTGCTGTGCATTATTTGTTCAATAACGCCAAGTTTTAAATAAACTTCAACCATTACGTTTGAAAACTCTACTACTATCATTTCAAAAAGCTATTTATGTGGATACCAGTGAACATTCACACAATTATTGTATGTTTTAACTTTACCCATTTAGTATAATTAAATTATATTACATTTAGAAATATATGTGGTTACGCCTATTTTAGGAAGAATTTGAGAAATGCATTCGTAGTTTGAGCGATTAAATCATTACAAAAACATAATTAAGTAGTTTCCGTCAAAGAAAGTGCAGATTCAGGGATTAGTTAAAGCTCGTCCGCACTCCAGACTGTAAAAATATTTATTTTTTGCATTATTTTTATGGTAAATTCTGATATTTATGTTAGTAGAAATTAATACAATAGTTTACTGTTGTTGGTGCAATTACCAACCTTCTAAGTAGTACTATTTTAAACAACAGATAAAGATAGAAAGATAAATGTTCTATCTATTTTACAAGAAATATTAAGCAAAATTTATAATAACTTATTGTATTACCAAAGTTTCAGTGAACTCATACATGAAATCTTTTTCAGTCTTCGCATCTTATAACTGTCATCTAAAAGTGCAATAGCTGGCAAATTTGAATAATAACTAAGTGTGGCGATAAAATTATCCCATATTGTTATCCAGGTATTAACACGTTGACTGACAACTACCACACAACTCGTAGATTGAGTTCTTTTCTAGAACGTCAACTACAAGTTATTTCGCCCTCTTGCCATCTTGTGCAGCTGCGATTAAACTCAAAATTTATCGGTGATAATATCGATAGTTGGCTTCTAGGATAATAACAGAAAATCAGTGCTGGCTTGCATCGACAGAAACTTTATTAAAAAACGAACAAAAATTATAATTATAAAAATTAATAGAATAATATGATTAAATCATATTGTCATTTTAAACCAGATTTCTGAAATTAGCGTGGCTGTCAACGTGTTTAGGTATCTTCATACATAATAAAATCCATTCAGTAGTTTTTGGCTAAGACAGACAGACAGACAGACAGAAAGACAATAATTTAAAAACATAGTGATATGTATTCTAGTTCGATGACTATATACACCGCCTCCAAAATTTAAAAAAAAAACATTTCATGTAGTACAAGTTTGAACAATTTTCAATTTTCTCTAATTTAAGTGTTTGTGCGGACTACGATGCATCATGCCTTAACAGAAATTTCTCGATTCCATAAATTTTATTAAATGTGATGACAATAGATTGGTTGAATATTACTGAAACATTTACATATGCAAACATTAAAGCTGAAATTGCAACAATCCTTTTGTTGGATTTTCATGTTCTCAGTTGAAACTATTGTTATAATTATTTTGGTAATTGTTGTTCTTGTTGTTAGTAGTAGTAGTAGTAGTTTTGAGTTAAAACGTGAAAAATAATGTGCGTACATTGTGTTGTGTTTGTAGATCCTAGAAAATGTTTCGTATAAAATTAAATACAAATGAATTAATTTTTGAGTAGTCGTTCGGTCTCTTCTACATGTTTTGATAATGTATCATTTAGAGCCAATAGTGTCTCTTCATTATAATTATTTTGTACAACAGACAATTAATTAATATCAGTCCGAGCATCGTACTTTAAATTGATGATCGTCATTAGTCTGCAGGCATACGTAAATATTTTAAAAATTTTTGCAAAAAAGAAAACAATCTGTATGTATGTATAAGATGAGAGCAAAGTTAGAATATGAAATACAATATCCTGTCATGTCATTTATTGTAAACATTAGCACATTTTACATCTCATTCCATCTATGTATGTACATACGTATATTGTTTCACAAACAAATGTGTACAATATATTTAGATGTTTCTTTTTCTTTTTTTTTTAATTTACATTTTATCAATAACAATTATAAA
This sequence comes from Phyto melanocephala, assembly GCA_941918925.1. Classification (NCBI taxonomy): domain Eukaryota; kingdom Metazoa; phylum Arthropoda; class Insecta; order Diptera; family Rhinophoridae; genus Phyto; species Phyto melanocephala. The sequence continues at coordinate 933,320 of OW799233.1, forward strand.
GTATAACAAATTTTAGAATTTTTTTTGTTTAACTGGTGTTATTTAGTGCTGCTCTTACTTAATGAACAGGTGTTTATATGTATTTGTGTATTTGAAAAGTCAACTAATTAATAAACTTCCATAAGTGGATGGAAATAAATTATAAATGAACCAAACAACAATTTAATTGAAAACAAAAACAATACTATTATTGGTTTGTGTAATAAATCTAATAGAGTAATTAATTTGAATGTCTAATATGTGATGAATTTTAAAGATTGACATTTGGAAGATTTATAGGAATGCATAATCAAAAGCTCAACAGCAAGTTTTCCCTGCAATTCACCGCACTTGATTGTGTTTAGTTCATTCTTCAGCTACTATGAACAATTCGTTTTTTATTTTTAATATAATTAGTTTGCATCAGAATAAATGCCATTGAATTGGAAAAAATTTAAGGGTCGAATGAAAAGTTTTTTATAAGCTTCCTAGAAAGGGCAACGAAATACAAAATTAAATATTGAAACCAATTGTCTAAGCAAATTATATTCTTGCAAATTGGGCGAACTGCAGGATTTTATTGCACATTTACACATAAGGAGTGTGCACGAATTATTCGTACGCTTACAGTTTATATCATGAGTTAAAAATATACCGTTAAAATGTTTAAATATATTTCAATTCTCCATTTTTATTTTTAAACAATAAAATTATCCTTAGCATTATGATCGCTTTAATATGCAATGAAAATGCATGCAATAGTTAAAGGCAAATGCTACGAATTGGTGGGTAAATGCACGTAGTGAAAAGTTAAACACTGTTTAAAAAAAGTAGAATATTCATAAAAATTCGATAAAGCAAAATCACTAATGAATAAATAAAACACAAAGAGTCATTTTTAAATATACAAATTTATAGAGACTATATTTTTCGTGCTCACTCCTCACATTCAATTTAAGAATTTTTACTGAAATGTAGTGAATCAATGATGGGCAGTCAAAATGACTGAGAAACACTAATTTGTAGAACATTTAAATAGATGTACATTCTGATTAGATTTTCGATGTGAATTAACAATTCTTTTTGTGTTTCACATTGTGTGACATGACAAATTTAAAGTGCTTAAATATTCATATATTTAATGAAATTCAAAGTAAGGCTAGAAATTTTTTTCTCTCCTCATTAATTTTATTATGAAAACATGTTTTTTTTTTTTTTTAAGAATTTCAAATGAGTAGCAGATTATTTAAAAATTTTCTCTGTATGATCATGTTTTTATTAAATGGTTTCAACTTCACTAACAAGATTTGTTTTAAGTTATGTAACAGATTTTCCAATTACGTTCTTATATTAAACAGGCTGTTATGAAACTTCAAAACTTCAACCTTCAAAACGAAATGGTAAATAATGAAGGCCTAGTAACTCTTATGGAAACGTATACGTTACGAATCAGCAAACCTGATAAATTTAGAACTCCGTTTGTCCGTTTCTACGTATAATCGCTGTTCTCAACAATATTTTTAAAGTTAAACTTTTCTGGTGGGTTTTACTGCAAAATGTATTTATATTTATACCATTAATGTAGTTTAAACAGTTTGTTATGCTTAAGCAAATTTTTATAGTTGAAACTTTAAATAGAAATTTGTTATAAATTGTTTTTAAACATTTTAAAATTATGGAAATAATTTGCAAAAGGTTTTTGTTGAACATCAAAAACTGTATTTTATTTAAAACAATAGATGCTAAATTTGGTTTCTAGCGAAATATCGGAAATAAATTCTTAAACTTAAGAACAAATTACTTCTTAAAATGAAAAATTTCGGTTGAAAATTTCTTCCAAAATATGTTTATTTTCAGCCCATATGTATGTGATTAACAGCATTAACGTTTACGTTTTTTACGTAACTAACCACGATTTAATTTGAACGCAACGCTTCAAATCTGCAACGTTTACGTAAAAGTAACGAGACCTTTAGAAAGTTAATACATACATTGCAACCAAGGCAATAAAACAAAGAGCTTATAGGTTTAAAATCTCCCATCCAGATGAAGATTTCGAAATTTGTTTAAACTTTTTTTTTGAGTTATGACATATTCGCAGTAAATGAGCGATTTACGTGCAGCCACTAAAAAAATATTTATGTTGTTCTAAACATAGAACTAAAGAGTTGTGTTATGAAAGTTAAAATAGACCATAGTCATGTTGTATTAATTATCGCCCTTAGAACCTGTAACCGTTATTGCCAACAAAAGCATGACTGAATATTCACACCTGAATGTTAATTTTTAGTTGAGTATAAACAATTTCAACCTAAATTTACTGACAGTTTGTTTTAATATGTACTTATCTAATTTTAACGGTAGTTTTTTTTTAATCTTATTGTTCTTTGTGTTTGAGAAAATAATCTTAATCTACATTTTTTTTTCATTCATCACTGTTTTGCAGCTTTTTCTTTCTTTGGGAGCTAAACATTTGTAATTTATTTAAAATATTTGAAATGAAGAAATTATTTAGTTTTTTTTTTTTAATTAAACATGATTTTATTGGTGATATTGTGAGATATATTTAAACTAGTATCGACTGAAATTTTTTAATTTGAAATTCTGTAATGAACTAAGGCCTGCATAGTAGTAAATCTATTTAAAAAATGTTGCTATTTATTAATTTTTATTAAAGTTTAAGTGCACGGTACACTTAATTAGGTAATATCAAATGGTCGACTGAGCATCAGCTGTTCCTTTCCAAATGTCAAATATTCACAAATTTTTTCCAATTGTCAAAATTCATATACAATTTTTCTAATTCTCTCCAAAATGCAATCACCTTTTATTATTGCACCATGTTTAGTTAAGTAACTCGACTTTTATTTATGCGAATTTCATGTGGGAAGAACAATTTAATAATGTTTATTTGCGCTTTGACGATCATAAAGATTTTTAATAAATTGATTGTATTTATATGTATTATCTGTAGCCCTTAGTACTAATCTAATACCTAATTTAATGATAAGTAGTAAATAAAATAGATAAAAATTATAAGAATGAAAATAATTAGAAAATAGATTTTTAGGACTTATAGCTATCACGAAGAACGTTTACAATCCAAGTAACATTTAACTAAAACAATAGTAAAAAATACCAGGATAATATTCATTATGAATGGCCACACCCACCGTTCTGATTCAAAACTTTTTGGGGATCAATATACTCTAGCAACCAAACCTAAACAAGAGCGCTGTTTCAAAATTTCAAAACTACAACGCTTGACGCTCAACGCTCTAGTTTAGGTATGACCAGCGTTGCCGTTTTGGTGACTTTTAACCAAAATTGGTTGTTGTTTTTTTCTGAAGTGTAGATTGTACTTTTTTTTGATTTTGGTTACTTCTCAAGCAAGCTTGCAAAAACATTAAATTAAAAAAATGTACAACAGTTTTATGTATTGAACTTTTAAAGGAAATTCTGAAACGCTTCGATTTTTCAAGAAAATATTTTAAAAATTTTGAAATAAAAACATCAAATAAAGTTTTAAATAGTTCAGAGATAAGTTTGGAACCTTTGTTATTATCATGGTAATAAAGAAACAATTTTATCCCAATGGAAACTATTTAAATTTTCAAATATTATTTTAGACAGTGAGTGATATTGTAAGTATTATTGAGTTTTGGTATAAAGTGTCCAAAACATAAAAATGCAATGAACGAAAACTGTTTCGAAGAACTTATTTCTTTTGTTCAAAACTTAATGTTTTGCCACACAGTTCAACTGCTGCAGAAAATTTTTTCACAGCTTAGTTTGATAAAAAGCAAATTTAAAAATAAGCTTGAGTTACAAACAATCAACAATGTTATGCAATCAAAAGAATTGTGCAAAAATCAAAATGATTATCATTATGTCTGGTCTGCCAAAACTTTGTTTTAAAAACTTCTAAAGTTTTGTTTTTCTCAATATAGTATGAATGTTAAATTTGTTAATCTCTAAAAAAAACGCTTTATATAAATTTTTAATTCTATTTAGTTTTTTGCATTAAAATATGAAATAAAATAAGAAAACAAATTTAATAAAATCAAAATAATTTTTAATTTTGGTTATTTTTTTTCTCATTTGGTTACATTTTTAAAAAGATTTGGTTGACTTGACTTTGGTTGATTGACTTGAATCAAATTTAGAGACTTCAGGTATCGACTGTAGAGCCTCTATTTATTAAATAAGTGATAATAAATATTATTGTGTGGGAGTGGCAGCGTAAATTAAAAAAAAAATAAAAAATGTAGAATTTTATTTCTTTTTGGCATTAATACCACGATGCCAAAATAAAAGAAAATAATCCAAAGGCTTTGCCATCTGCAAAATACAAAAAGTTTTCTTTTTTATATGTGTGTACAATGATGTATGCATGTATTCACATACAAACGTACATGTATAAAAATGTTTATGTTTTGATACGGTAGTAAGTACAAATACATAAATATAAATCTAAGTGTCGAATTGGATTTATGATAAAAAATAAAGCAAATTTCCTCCATCTAAAAAATCGAATAACAAAAATTTGTCAATTTTCGTTATTTTGTTATTAATAAATAAATAAATATGTATTTGTGTTTATCTGGGTTAAAGTGTTCAATTTGAATATGAACTAAATTTTGCTGATGTGACAATTATGATGACATAAAGACACTGTAAATAAAATGCTAGAACATGTACATACATACATACATACATATTTACTCTTACACATTCTCACAAACACACACAAATGAGAAAAATAAATAAAAAAACATAGAAAAATAAATGCTATGAATAAATGTTATTTTATTGTACGTTCTTAAGTACTTATGTTAAATTTATTTATTCGTATGGATAAAAAGAAATTACAGACAATTTATTTTAAATTGCTGTAGAGAAGAGAACAATTTATACATTAAACATTAACAACACTCAGCGTCTAGTGTTAACAACCTTAAGTCCATTGAAAAGAATTTAATTAAAAAAAAAAAAGATACAGAAACAGCAATTGCTAAGAACATCCTATGAAAAAAAGTGGTAGAGAAGAGAGAAAGTTTAAGAAGAGCGCACAGCGACAAGGAATGTCTGTCGAGATACACAACAATAAATTAATTTTACTGTTTTATTTTTATTGCAAAATTAATTGTTAAAAGCGAAAAAGGAAGAAAAACTATAAATTTTAAATAATTTATTGCCAACGCACAAAACCTGCAAAAACAATTAAATATTTACTTCAGTAATTCACGATTACTGCTTTTAACTCGTATATGCAAGGCTAAATAAATACAAATTTTATTTAGACGGAGTTGAATGAAAATGCAATTATTTTGGCTAAATATTTTAGCCTTGTTCGTTTTCATTTTATTTTTACCAGCACAACTACATATCAATGGCCAACTGTTAACATCTACTTATGAAAAATACTCAAATGGAACTGAGAGCAAACATTTGCCAGCCTTGAAGAGAGGCAAACGTTATTTAGATTTCACAAAAGGATCACGTATGTCGGTAAGTCCGATTATGCTTGTAAACGTTTATTTGTTTGTTTGTGTAACATCTGTTGTCTTTATGTTTGCAGTGGCGCACCACAGTTAAAAATAATATTCTTAAAGTGAATACATTGTGGGGTTACGGTTTTGGTTTTCGTGCGAATTTTCCATTTCCGGATAAGGCCGATCGTAAAAGACCATTCTTTAAGAGAGACGTTTTTCAATCGTTGGCAGATGTTTTAGATGGGTAAACTGTAAAAGCAACATACATACGCATATTTTTACAAACAAATATATTTATAAATACGCGATGTTGTAGACTTTATTTATACATACATATATTATTTTATTAAAAATTTTTATCTTTAATAGTAATGGTTTGGATGGCCAGGCTTGTATATTGAAATCATATTGTACAGCTCTTTTGGATGCAGAAAGCGAATTCAGTAGCGGCATGTTGTTTAAACTACTAAAATATATTTTTACGTAAGTATAAATTATATTTTCAAATCGTCGATTTCTTTTGACTCTCTAAAATGTCACATACATACATATTTAATTTACATACATATGAAGTAAAAATATTTATGCATGAACTAGTAAAAAACGGTAATTTTTTCAACCAACCTATTAAACTGTAAATTAGTTCTTAATTTTAAATGACTTTAAACTGCGGAAAATTGATTTTAAAATTCACATAAATATACAGTTATTGTTAAGTTGACTTGTCTATAAGGATTGAAAATATGTACAAATTACTAACGATATTACGAATTGCAACTCATTGAAAAAGGTAGGAGCATATATGTATGAAATGAATTTATGTGAAATTAGCAAGTCTTGAGATATTACGTTTTAACCTTGTCTTGTTTGTTTAATTAATGTTTTGATGTAATTTCACTGGATTGACTTAAATATAAAAAAAAAACAAGATAAAATTTACTTGCAAGAGTATTTATGAATATAATTACACTGCATATTTAATTTCGTTAATGTTATCATTATTGAAAGTATTTTTTTTTTCATCGTTCTTACTTAAGGGCATGTATGTGTATCTCTGCAATTATTTGTATACCCTTTACACAAAAGTGAAAAGGGGTTTATATGCATATGTAGGTTTGTCATTCCGTCTAAAGTTTCTACAATTTTCATCTCCGACCCCATAAAGTATATATTTTCTAAAAGCTTTTGAATAAAGGTGTTGATTGTGCCCTATTTGTCTGTCCGTGTGTGTGTTTTGAAACATTTAGAAACCCCCTGACATCGCCTGGACTCGCTGGAACTATTAAAGTGTCAGAAATATTTGGGAGCAGATCGGTATGGAGTATCAGACACTTAAACAACTGAGATATGAGGAAAAAACACGACCACCTCGTTTTTTTACAACAACATCCCAGCTGGGCCAAAAAAATTTTTTTTTAATTTTTTTTTTTAAATTTTTTTAAACATACATACATAACCCTCAATTTATAATTTTACAATGGGATGTTTTTAATGAAACATATATGTATGTATGTACGTGTTTCATATTAATGAGATGAATGGTTATACAAACAATTTTTATTGCATGACTACACGTTGTGAAGGGTATATAAGATTCGGCACGGCCGAATAAAACATTCTTATTTGTTTATTTTTGTTGTAATTTAATGTACTTTTCATCACATGTGCCATTTTATAGTTATATAGATGGTGGATGGTATCCTATAGATAGTGATATTTTTACATTGAATGCCTCCAAAGTTTTGTGGAATATACAAACATACATGTTTGTATCTGAGCACGTTTAAGTTGTAATGGATAAAGATGAAGTCGTTTACCGAAAAATAACACGAAATTGGAAAAAAAATATATAATGTGTATGAATTTCGTATTTATAACAACATGTGTAAATGTCCGTGTGTTGGTTGGCAATTAAATGTGGGTTTTTGTGAAAAGGTTGAATAGCAAAAACAAACAAAAAATCTATCATATTAATAAAAAGTTTTTTACAAGTGTGCATATGTGACAGCGCATAGAGAAAGGGACCTAAGGGTAAAAACAGGTTTTGTTCAGGAGATCCATTTTAAAGATTAAGGGCCGTATTCATAAAAAAATATTTTAGGTTTATTGAAGGCTTATTTTCTTATTTCTCTACAATACCTGTCAAATAAGCCTTAAATAAAGCTAAAATATTTTTTATGAATACGGCCCTTAATGATTTTTCTATTTTTTTTGAATTGTTCATAAGGAAAAAAATAAATTTTTTGTAGTTTCGTAAAATCAAGTTATTTTGTTAATTTAGTAGAGGAAAAATGAAAATAAATAAATTTTACCGTTAGGTCCCTTTCTATTTGCGCTTAGAATCGTCGGCTTCACTTTTATATCTCTGGGAGGGAACACTTTTGGGGCATGGGATCGGTCTCATTCGATGCTCAGATGTTGTCCACATCAAAAAAAAAAAAAGTTAAAATTGCTTTTTTACCCTTCAATGCGCTGTCACATATACATATAATGTGCGTGTATGTGTAATCAAAGATAAACTAAATAATTTATTTTTACAAATGACTTTTTTTTTTAATTGACATTCAACTTGGCTTGATTTAGTTATGAAAGGAAAGTCCACAAACTGACGGCACGAATGTGCATATACACACACATACAGACATACATATATACATATATGTAAGTGGTACATATATATTTACTCATAGTTTTCAATGTCAGATTTTTCGATTTTAATTTATAAATTTAATTCTGGTTTTGAATTAACATGTTGGCTGTATGTATGTACATTCTTACATGTTGACATAAGAACATCTATACACGAAAGCTTCTCGTAAGGTTCAAGTAAAAGCTTGCGTGATTGATAAAAAAACACATATAAATGGACAGACATACATACATATGTCCATTATCAAACAGGGCTTTATATTTACAGAATAGGCAGAGGTATAAAATCAAAAATTGAAAATATTTTTAATATATAAAAAAAGGTCAATATGTTTTAAAGAAGCCCAGCAAAATAACACATTACAAAATAATGAGTTTAAGGACCAGAAAACAGTTCTTCAAAAAACCTACAATTTGGCATCTTAACCTATTATTATAACACGACGATGTCATTGCACGCTCGCTTATGAATAGGGACTCGTATAAGTACTTATTACGGTCGCTTATAAATAGGCACTTAAACAAACATTTACTTTTATGGCAATAATTAAGTACCTGATTTTAATAACCTAAATATCCATTAATTTTATGGTCTTACAGAAGTTGTCTAAATTTTTGAAGGACGACAATTCGGTTAGATTATTTTGCGATATGTTAATTTAAAATTAAACAATCAGTGAAAATGTAAAATGCTTTGCCGCTGTTTTCAAAATCATTATTTCTTATACCCTAAGCGTGTTAAACTAAATGAGAATTAAAAAAAATTTAAATGGCTTCTAGAAAATATCGCAATAAGAAATTGTATTGTGTGTGAATGTAAGCAAATGTCTAAAAATGAGTTCCTTCGTATCACATTATAAATCAAGTCATTATTAAAATACTTCTTAGTAAGACAGACTATTATATGTAATAGTCATTGAATAGTATTTTGTTTGGTAAGAGCAAATCATTATCTGGTTTTTGCTGAAAGTATCCGAGGAAGTTAAACAAATTACCAGAAAAAGTACTTAAAATTACTTAAAACTTTTCACATTGTCCGATTTGACGTGGAATACATCATCTATTTTTCTGTTTTTAAATTTCAAAAAAGCTAATAATATTTTTGAAGATTGAAACATAATCTAATACATAAACAAAATTTAAATAATTCGTATGAATAAAATTTGTTTTTAAGTTTCACGTTATTTAACATTTTCGGTCAATGAGTGTGAGCTTTTTTGTTGTTGTAGCTGATTTGTTACAATAGTGGTTAAGCTGAATACGCATACTAACTCAAGTTTATTAAAGGCTTCCTTATAAGATACAGAACTGACATCGAGTTCAAATAATAATGCGGAGAAGGATATTGCATTTATTTCCGTTAACGGAAACTATCTTAATGACAACGAAGCAACAGCTTCAATACAAAATACAGCCATTAATACAACAATACTTTAGATGGCTTAGTTTCTTAAAAGGCGCAACAAGTTTTTGTGTTTACTAAATACTAGTCGCAAATACAACATACAAAAATATTCATAATGTGATTAAATATTTTTTCCTATACTAATTTGAATAATCTTGTTTCGTGCTAATGTCAAAGATATCAAAAAGGACATTGTGACAAAAAAATCTATAAAATCTATCTATAGCTATAGGAAAGTTTTTAAAAAAAAAAAAAAAATCACATAAAATTCAGAAAAATGCATAAAATCTTTATTTAAATCGGTCCATCCGCTTAGTCCAATTTTGGCATACTCTTTCCAACATTTCGGCCGGTATCTCATGAATAAATGCTTCAATGTTGTCTTCCAATGCGTCAATTGAAGCGGGCATGTGTGTATAGACATGAGCTTTAACATAGCTCTACAAAAAATAGTCTTAAGGCGTTAAATCACATGATCCAGGCGGCCAATTGACCGGTCCCGAACGTGAAATAAAATGTTCACCGAACTCGCTTCTAAATAAGTCCATTGTTAAGCGTGCTGTGTAGCATGTGGCACCGTCTTGTTTAAACCACATGCCATGCAAGTCAAGCTTTTGCATTTTGGGCAAAAAAAAGTTGGATATCATCTCACGGTAGCGCTCACAATTCACAGTTACGTTACGATTCGCGTCATCTTTGAAGAAGTACGGTCCAATGATGCCACCAGCCCATAAACAGCACCAAACTGTGACTTTTTCTGGATGCATTGGTAGCTCTTGCAATGCTTCTGGCTGATCTTCACTCCAAAAACGACAATTCTGCTTATTAACGTACCCATTGAGCCAAAAATGAGCTTCGTCGCTGAAAACAATTTTTCGATAAGAAGCGCGCGATGAACTTTCTTAACAGAGCACGCATTTTGATAATAAAATTCAATAATTTGCAAGCATTGTTCGTTTGTAAGACGATTCATGGATTAATTATAGACCAAACTAAAGATGTTTGACAGTAAAACAAAACACGAAACGTGCGTCAGCTGTTTTAACCAGTGTTACCGAAAAGATCTTAGATCGAATAGACATACATATATGTATGTATATAGTCAGCATAAAAGCGAATAATGTCAAATTGAAAATTTTTAAAATAATTGAAATATATGGGGAATTCACATTAGTGTCATAAAATCATATGTCCTATAATAATAGCATGAACAACAACATACTTTTGTGAACAACCCCTCATAATTAAGTGTGCTATTTTGAATTTAAATCAGCTGATGTAAAACAAATATAAAAATAAATATTTTCTTCCAGTTTGTGCGAAAAGTATATTTTGGATTCTGTAGTGACAGACTCAAGTAAACAAATCACAAATATATTCAATTTTGTTTGATAAACAAAACACAGCAGAGTCCTTAGCTGATCTTATTTGACGCCACCAGTGATTTACTATCAAAAATTATCAACTGCGCTTAAATTTGGATGTCGACCCGATAAAATTATACAATGAACGGCGACAGCTTACAAAAACTATTGCGGCTTAGTCGTTTAGCACAGGTCTCTGTTTATTAAATACGACAGCACAATAAACATAGCGTACAAAGTTCTATTATTATAAGACACTTTTTGTTTGTAAAGCAACAACAACATTTTTAAACCATTGTAAAATTTCAGGACAATATGACAATATGACATGATAAGATACCTTGTGAATCACCCAATTATGTTCTATTCGCACGGTTTATTGCTTTTAGAGTTGCTTTGACAGTGTTTGACAGTTGTTTTATTAGCAAAACCATAATTGAATACAACTATTTAAAAATCCTTGCAAATAATGTTAATTTTATTAAGGGTTTAACATTTAAGGAAATGGGCTTACCGAAATTCGTTAAGGTTAGTCTTTTATTCATATGAGAGATAATTAGTTCATTTAGATATACTTATGCAACACAAATATACATATTTATATGCAAGATATTTAAAAAATTAAAACAACTTTTAATATAATTTTAGTTTAAATGATGATGACAAAAGACATTTTCCTTACTTGCGACATGAAAATTGCTACCAAATATTGCACAGTCACTGTCCGCTGAGCTTCAATAATATATCACCATATACGGATAATGTGTAATTGGATGGGAATTCTCGGAAAACAAAAACTGAAATTGAAGAAGGGTTTAATTTAACGTTTAATGTTTTTTTTTAAACATTAAACAATAACATACTTTTCTTTCATTTTAAATTTTAATTTTTTTACAAGATTATGACAATACGACTATTTTTGAATTCATTAAATAAAACAAAAACACAGCCAACAATAAATCTTTGTGTTTTGCTTTATTCTTGTACATTTTTTTTAGTTTTTAAGATTTTGATTTTCTTAATTAATTGATTTAACTATTTTTTTCATTTATTTTAATAGTAAATGCCTTTCTTACCTTTCTTTTGTTATTTTAATCGCTTTAGAAATTTTTATAAGCTAAAGAGTGAAAAAATGTCACCACCAATAGTGACTGTGTTTAACAAAAGAAAAGTAGGTCTGCACAAGTGTAAATAAATTAAATGTTTGATTATAGATATAAGTTTTCACAATCCACACACTGTTGAAACTAAATTGTCGTTACAGTGTACCACCAAAAAATAAGCACACGTGCTAGAAATTTACGTATTATAGTGAAGTTTCATACAAGAAGAAAAATGCTAAGTATTTTTGCAAATCAAATCCGAAAACATTTTTAGGAGTGGGGTTGCCTTTTAAAAATTATTTAACTTGATTTAAGCGAGTTAATGGTCGAGGGGCTGCATCGCATGCTCATGGAGTATGGATTCATGTACAAAGAGAGTATGGATAGTGACATCAGTATCTTTACTGATGCAGCATCGAAGAATGCTGCACCTCGTACTTGAAGAAGTTAGGGAGACTTATATCGTGGTAGACTAAGGATCACAGGTAGCCACACATTAAGTGCAAATGTTATTGGGAATCTCAGTCTAACGAAGGTTTTTTTTGGGAGCAAAGGGTGTTGATCGAGATTCGAATTACTTGTGTGTAGTGTAGTAAGAGTGAATTGGTTCAGGAATGTACATTTTTATATAATAAATTTGACTCATATTTAACTTGATTGTACTCCATATTGTTTTTAAAATTTTTTAAAGTGAAATTAATTTTGCTCGTCAAGTCCTTGTGGATATGAACACAATGATCCTCTCAGTTGTTCTCAGTTGATCCCCTCAGTTATAATATCTTATATCTTCAGATAAAAAGTTATATGTTCAGGTTGATATAAATACATATAACTGACTGAAAGCTGTCCTTCGAATAGATTAAAAAACTTTGTTGTTTATAACTAAAAAAGTTCCATAAATTTTGGTTTGTACAAATTTTATTTAATTGATTTAAAAATTATAATAAATCGATATTTTTAATATTTATTACTGCGTGTAGTATCCATCTGGAGGTGTAGAGTATTTGCCAAATGCCAATTCTAGTAAAGAGAAACTACAGTCATACATTATGGAACAATCACTAATAAAACGAGCTCGCCGATAGGCACGATCATACAACTCAATATCGGCGTTTTCAGTTAATTCTCGTGTAAATAAACGTTGTTTGGGTAAACTGCAAACGAAACAGGAAACCATAGATAAAGCTAATTCAAGTTGTTAAATTGCGATAAGGTAATACCTAAATATAACTCGTAACATTTCTCCAATCATGCCCATTTTAGTTTTTTGAAAATATTTTTGACTCTCACACAAAGTTCGCAAAATGCAGTCTCTTCCATTATAACCCATGCTAGGAGGGGGGAAAAATATAAATTTTTAATAATAAAATAAAATCAGAAAAAAACAAAAAAAAAATTATGATATAAAAAATAGCAAAAGAATGCATCTGCTGTCAATGGCTCACTTATCAACAACATTTTCAATTTCTTTATATAAAGAGCGTCTAGACCGTCGGTGCCATACGGCCAATGGTATTGGCCTTTTAGAGAAACCATGCAAATGATTTAAAATCCATGAAGTATTGGGTAAATCGTAGGCGACACCCCAATTGAGTCCAAAGCTCATGTAGTTGTACTTGGGATTACCAATAATGCCAACCGTAAAACATACAGCAACCTAAAAGACCAACCAGACAAATAAAAAAACAAAAAAAGTACAAATGTATTCAATGTTCAATGAAGTTTACACAATAATTTTTAAATTTTCATTTTAGTTTTCTTTCAAGTGTTGTGTTTAAACTTCCAATTCAGATACTATGTAAGTATGTATGGCCACTTGTCACACAATCATACATATTTACTTTAAGTCTAAATATCCACAATCACATTATCAATAAAGACTTTACAAACAAACATACGGAAAATGAAGATCCTTCCGGAAATGAAAGATAACGTTTTGGACGAGAGAGCAAACGTTGTTGCTGCAATAATAACAACGATGACGGCGATGATGATGATGATGCTGTTGATTCTGACAGTGATGAGGATGAAAGAGAATACAACGAGGTTGTAGATGATACATTAGACATGGATGTTTTAGCCATCGCTGTATTTGTATTCGACATCATGTTTGTGGTTGCCATGACAGTTGTTAGTTGTGTTGTTGCTGTGCTAGTCCTTTCAATAGTGGTGTTTTTGATTGTAGCTGTGGCTATTTTAGTGCCACACGTTTCACCAGAACATTTGGTTGCTTTCGTACAATTTTCCAATAGTTGTGCAGATAAATCATTATCGTCTATGAGCACTTTAGGTTGCTGCAATGTGTCAAATATGATTTGATTTTTGTTTAAGAAATTGCCATCGAAATTGTTAACGGACAAAACATCGTTGTCATCACCAACATGTGATGGCACAAATATCGACAACGATGTTGTAAAATTTTCACTTGCCGCTACAGTTGAAGTTCTTCTTAGTTTCAGGGAATCTCCATAAATCGCAATATAATTGATAACAAATATTGTAATAAAACAAGAACTATTTAATTTTATTGATAAAAACTGAAACAATGACGACGAATGATTGTTGTGGTGTGTCATCTTGAAAATGTGGCAACAAGAGTTTATTGAAATTTAAATAAATGCATCACAACACGAAATTCAATGTGTGAGTTTTGTTTGTCTCGTTGTATTTAGCAAAAATGTTTTTATATTTTTTTTTTCACTCAATTCGTATTTTAGGGAGAGAGTTTTAATGTGTAAAATGCACATACGTTTGTTAGTTGTTTCATGTGTTGCACAAAATAATGAAAAAAGGCTGAACTTAAGAGTAAGAAGTGAGTATGGCAGTGAATAAATAAATATTTAGAATGAACTAATAAATATTTTGTACAAATTGCATGAATGTACATTGTATTTAAATTTCAATATTTTATGTTGGAAATATGTTTGTTTGCGTTAATTGTTTTTATGGCAGATGTTGCTGTTGAATTGTTGTGCCTTATGGTGGTATGCGATGAACCTTCATACACAAAATAAACAAACTCTGCAGCTAATTTTTATGGATGTGAAATTTAATATACAGACACCTCTCCGTCACAAACTAAAGAAACAATATTTTTTTTTAATTGTATCAGAGATACATATGACGTTACAGTTGAGTGCAGGTACATATTTCAAAACTATGTAAAATAAAAAATTAGGAATTCTGACAAGAAAAAAAAAGCAACACAAAATTTAATCTACATCTGTACGTATTAAGTAAAAGCTGCTTGTATCCAATTATCGTTTCCAACATATTTTTCAGTTTTATTGTGTTGTTGTGAATTCTTACGCCTGTAGTTTGTTCTTTGCAGTTGCCATTGTCGGTATCATAATCCAACTCATTTGTCTCAACACACATACATACATATGTGTATGTATGCATGTAAAAGAAAGAAATATGTTTGTATGCATGTACATTTACATCTTTAAACCGCACACGATTTGAGTGTAACAATAGAAGTCTTACTAGTTGACATGCAACAATTGTTAGAGTCATGTTGCTTCCATAGTGCATTTGCAAGTTGCAAATATTTATTCAAGTACATGGACTTGTGTGCCTGTGTGTTTGCATACACAAAAAGAAAATTACCATGTAGACGATATACAGATATTTTTTAGTCTCTAATAACCATTTGTATTTAAGCGTGCTTATTGAATATTGCAGAGGTTTTAAAACAAAAACAAAAATATCATCAGTTAACACAATTAACAAAAGTGTACAAGTGATAATAAAATAAAGAAAAAAAAAACTTGACACATACGATTTGCTTATCGCAACTGAATAATCTGCATTATAGTGTCCATCCAAAATAAGGGAAACCGTTGATTGTGTGTATGTTTTATTTCCCCTTCATATTGATTCTTTAAATACTTTTCTTCGCTCAGTATATTTTGGTACCATTTTCAATTGCAATTATAAATCTTAGAATAACTTTGCGAAATTTTATTTGGCAATCGCCAATAAAATGCCAGAAGTGTTTGGAAAAAATGTGGTGTCAGAACTAAGCGGTTTAGTTATTAAGAGATTATCGAGTTGAAGTTTATTAACTGCAGGGTTTCTTCTAGAAAATGTATGTTTGTGCGTTTAAAATGCAATCAACTGTATAAATATGGTTTTGTTTGTATATTAACATGCATGTCGTAGAACATCAAAGAAAGTTATTTAAAAGTAAATATTTAATTATATATCAATGGTAACAAGTAGAAAGGCCCTACTAACTGGAATTTTTCTGAATTTTTTCACACAAATACACCTCGATACAAAAATTTAATGCAATCGTGTCAAAAAATTAAAAAAAAAAAATAAATTACAATATGATATTACAGTTTCTATTTCGTTTTTCCATCTCCCGTAAAGTTATAATTATTCGAGCGACCAACGATATACAAAATGAAAAGTTATGTGTAATTTTGCTGTTGCCGAAAGAGTTATAACACCTTAAGGACATTTGTTAAAATTACCGATTTCTTTTCAAGTTTTAATATTTATGATCGATCAGCTGCTAACTTTAAATGACTTTTTGTGTGGTCGTCGTACGAGTTCGACTTCGAGTACTCGTGCATTATTAACAAAGTAACAAAGTTGTACTTATGCATAAATCATAAATGTGTTGCCAAAGGTTTGTTGCTAAAGATGGTGCGTTATAGATGTGTAAATTTTAAATGCATACAGAGCATAACACGTATACATAAATATGTACCCTGTTGTCCATGTGTTTAGATCTACAGATATAATTACCGAGAACTTTCTCTAAGACTGCAGGGTTAATTACATTAACAACATACAGGTTAATACGAATAATTCATGTGCATACATTAAGAGATACTTTATATACAAAATTTTACATTTGAACAAAACGCAATGAAACGAAACCAGCAAAAACCATTTCTCCATACATACATGTGCATGAATGTATGTATGTATGCATGTATGTATGTATGTTACGAGTGTGCAATTTTAATGATTTGTAGCTTTTTGAAGCAAACTAATTTCAAATATGAAAACATTATGAACTATTATTGTGTTGATGTTTCGCGATTTTACATATTTTTGGCAGAAAGATACATGTATTAAATTTGCATCACCTTAATGCATGTGTGTACGTGTACCTGTTAGTTTTTATTTTTTTTTTTGTAAAACACATTGATGCATCCATTCATTTATATGCTTGCATTTCGATTAAATTTTGTATACGAACTTAATTTCTGTTGATGACAACAACGAAGCCAATGACAACAACATTGAAGAAGTGGCAATTGACCTTAATTGAGTTGCCAGTGTCAGAAATTTCGTTTGTTACATTTCACATGATGAATCTTTTCAGTGCAATTTGATTGATATCACTCTTGATTATTTGTAAACAATTGATAAATAATACATGTCTTAGACAGGTGAAAGTAAAACAAAAATGGTTAGTAACTAAATAAATTATTTCTTTTTTTTTTGTTTAATTTTGGCATCACAGTGCATTTTACTTTTTATTAAATTTTCAAAATTTAATCTTTTTTGAAAAGAATTGTTTTTAGTTTAAATAAACATTTAATTTCTTTTTTTGTAGGCAACTTAAATTAGGTTTTATTTATATTTTGATATAGTTCCCAATTGAATCTTGGAAATCAAATTAGAGTTGCTGAGAATCTCTTATTTTTACAAACAGCATTGCTGTTTAGAATGTTGTAATACAACGCTGGCCTGAATTTTAGCAATGTTCATTGGGCTTTAGTTATTGGTAGAAAGAATGACTTGATATCAAAATATCAAGACACTAAATCAACAAAAAACAAATCCTACTATCCTATTGATAGTCAATAACGCAAAAACGGCTGAACAGAACTAAATGAAATTCGGCACATAGATAGATAACAATCTAGATTATCGCGATAATAACGCAAAGTCGTTGGCAAGCTCATCATAACACATCCTAAACGGGTTGTTTGTGTTGTAAATATTTTTATTTTTGTTGTTAATACTAAGTCTAATTAATTAACTAATAACTGTTTATATATGTTTTTAAAATTAGTAAAACAGATAAAGAAAAAACAAATAAGCGTGCTAACCGTAAATTTTCAACTTTCTGGTTCAAAAAGCAAACCAATCTAATAGAATCATCCCGAACCTTGATAAGCTAAACTATTGATTGTGTTTTATTTTTTAATTACAAAACCGCTTTTTAATGTACTAATTACAAAACTAAAATTTATTCATTTATTTCATAAGTATCTTCATATGTATGTATGTATGTATGGACACATGTCCATATGTACTTCGCTTTTGTGGGGCTTAATTAAACAAACTCTAAAGCATTTGTTTTATATACTCAAACAAATGCAATCAATTATTTTATTTAATATTGGTCAATACATAAGTACTTCTTTGCTAGTGTTGCCATTAGTCCTTATCTATGTGAGTGTGAAAAAGGAAGCATTTAATTTTTAGAATAATTTCAATTGATTTATATTTTTACTGACGTTACTAAAAAAAGAGAAAATAGAAGTGAATAGCTTCTAAAGGGTTTTAAAATTTAATTTCTATAGAAATTTGATGCATAAACGTTTTGTAATCTCTGGACAATTTTTATAAATAAGGCTGATAATGTTTGATTTATGTTTGCAAATGGCAATACTGTTTTTCAATTATTTAAATTGTATCTATTGACCATAGAAACCACAACAAAGTAAAAAATTGCAAAAGATTATTGTAATTTTTAAAACAAATTTTTATTTTGTTTGCGGCGAAACGTAAAATAGCAACAAAAAGAATCCAATTTAGATTCCAACACAATGTTGGCCAAATTTTATTGTAAGAACACACCCACACACACGTACTTATATAGAAACACAAGTTTATAGTTATACTCATATACATACATAGATGTACACATTATATATACTTAAGTACAACAAGTTTTTAAATTTAATTTAAAAAATCTTTCAATTTTCTTAATACGGAGTTTCTAGTTAATTGACATAAGCTAAAATTAACAAGTAAAAGCACTTTGTTCGGCTGTGCCGAATGTTTTATACCCACCACCAATTTGTTGTACTTTAAAAGCACAATATTTTTTATTTTGTTAATCGCTATGGAATAATCTCTTTATAATAAAATATGTATCACTTTCTTTGCAAAGGGTGGTAAAATTTTAAGGACATAGCCAGATCGTCATAAAATGAAACCCCGATTCATAATCAACATTATGGGGTCTTCAATGGATATTTTGATGTGTTACAAACGGAATGACAAAATGAATATACCCCTACCATTTGTTTGGTGGCGGGTATAAAAGAAATATTTGTATATTAATGGTCTAGATAATATATATGTACATAAGTATATTATATATATATATTGAAATTGGTTTATGTTTTGCAAAATGTTCAACATTTTGTGCAACATTTTGAAATGTGAAAATTTAATGTTAAAATATTTTTGTTAAATAATAAATCGATTGAAAGTTGTCTAGTTGTACATAAAATAGTTGTAAGTAAAAATGTTCTTTGTATTCTGTCATATTATAATTTATAAAATCATAATAATAAATGAATTTCGATTAGAAATGCATAAACATACTACGAGTATCAGAGTTGTTGAAATGAATTTAGTACAACATACAACATATACGATGGGTTGTGAATGGAGCAATAGCAAATGTATGCTGTGTGTATTATAAGTCAAGCAAAAAGGTAATTTTTATACTTTTTATCACAGTTAAGAACATAATAAGAATAAAAACAACAATAATACTGATATATTTTGAGCGCTTTAGGGGAGCAAAACCTAAAGCCAACATCAGCAATAAGATAAAGTTTATGGTACGAGCACATTGAAGTGTCTTATAAGAAGTAAAATATCCATACAGAGAAACTTAAAAATAAAAAATCATATACACATACATTCTATATGATGGGATACGTACGTATGTATGTATTTGTATAGATGGGATATGCGAAAAGCACTGTGTAGAGTGTGGTAGTTACCATAAATGAGAGGCCCATAAATATTTGTCAAGTTGTGATTGGCAAACTACTTAAACATGCTAAATGCATGATAACAAGCAAATAATATGAAGGGCATTTTTGTACATTTACAACAACATAGACATACATACATACATACATATTTTTTTAGTTTTTTTTTTTCGTTGTTGTCTTTTCCTGTTTTCTTTTTGCCTGCTGTGTTTGTTTGTTTTACCATCGAGACTCTTAAATAAGCAAAAAATATACATTTGTACAAACATCACCAAAATCAAATGAAGGAATGTTTCTACAGAAGTACTACCTTATTATTGTACATATGTATGCATACATACATATACATATGTACGTGTATACATGTGTGTAAAAGATGATAAAATAAGAAAAAAATATTTCAATTTATCATATTCATTTTATAAACATGCCAAAATTTATAACTTTGAAGTAGATTATTTCTTTTTTTGTTTACACTAACAAATATGAAGGCGAAAATGTGCGATGTTGAGTCTCTTATTTCTCAGAATTTTGAATTCACTTAAACATTTTGAAAATTAGTTGTTTCCATTATACTTAATGATATAGATTTTATCGAGAAATTTCACTCGAGAAATTTTAGTTAAATTAACTTATTAAAAGCAAAATGATTTAGCTAAATCTATCTTTGTCCCACTGTATTTGATAGGAATAGCATTATTGTAATCCTTTGTTTTGTTAAAAGTTATTTTTTTAAAATACCGAAACAAATTGGTTTTTCTTTATAGCTTACCCATCCATTAGAGTTATTAACTTGCCGTACAGATGACGGCGGTGTCTTCGTTTGATTTGTGGGCTAACCAAATTCTCTGAATGTTTGGCATCAAAACTGTAAGCGTGTTGTAATACCCACGTTGAGTTAGGCAAATTATAAGCAAGGCCCCAATTTAAACCCATACTTAAATATCTATAATCTGGATTTCCAATAACGCCAGTTGTCATGCAAACGGCAGCCTTAAGAGGTGGATGGAAATAAATCAATTATAAAGGGATTGCAAATATATTTGAAATTAAAATGTGATTCAGTTACCGATAATGATGAACCAACTGGGAAAGCTATAAAACGTTTTCTTCTAGAACGTGCTAGTGTTGTTGGGCTTGTTGACACACTCACATTGACATTCGTATCGGTAATAAATGCACATTTGCGGACGCTGAAGGCGTTACAAAAATCAATGTCATTAACATTTCTCATTGTATCCTTTTTTGCTAATGCTATCACTTTATGAAAAGAGGATAACTTCAAAATTAATATAAGCGCGATAGCTGTGCATAACAGTTGCAACACACCCAGCATTTTCATCGTCTTTATGTGTTTTAACTAAAAGCTCTACAAAACTTTATTTCCTTATATTGAGAAGATAAAAGTTTTCGTTTTTAAAAGTCTTCTAAAACTCTTGTGCAGTGACTGACTGCTTTCTCTAACATATTTATCGTTCTTTGTTTTGCATTTTAAACAAACCAAATATTCACACACATACACACATACACACCGACTGCCAACTGTCTTTTACAGACCACTTTATCTCTTTTAGTGTTTTTTGTTTTTTTTTTGTATGTTTGGATGAGTATGGTTGTTTGAAAGGAGCTGGGGAGCTGAGGGTGGGGTTGTTTTAGTTGATTGTCAAAAGTTCGTTTGTTTAACTCGATTGACTTTTGTAAAATTTACAATCATAAAAATAAAACTTAATTTTAAAAAGGACAAAGAAAAAAAAAGGGAAAAAGAGGACGAATTAATTGACAGTTTTTGTTGCTTATGTTTGTTGGTGCGGTCGATCTGGCATTGTTTAAGTAGTTAATTAAATTAGTTTAAACACAAAAACGACTACAACAAAAGAAAAATATTAGGTTCAAGTGATGCTTCTCTCTTTTTTTTTTAGGTATCCAATATATATTATTTGTAATTTTTTGCGTTTCGAAGTGTAACGTTTGTATGGGTGTGTGTGTGTGCGTATGAAAAGTATTAAAAAAATACTAATCTAATTTTAAAGATAATAATGCCTGGCACTGATGCTTCCTAAGGCGATAATGATGATTACTTTGTTTCAATTTTAGTTTGGTTGTATTTAATGTGCGAAGAAGTATGTCAACAAAAGTATTAATTGGACAGCATTTGTTTTTCAACGTTTATTTTTTCGCTTTTAATTTTGTGTGTAAACTTAAACTAAATTTATGTGAAAGAAAAAAAAATGCTTTAAAAAACTTTACAGTTCTGAGTATGTAAGTTGTTAATATCTAGTGTCAACACTAAAAACTATAAATTGCACTTAACGCATTTTTTAACCATTTACGACATTCAGTTGCAAACGACATTTCAAAATGAGAACATTCAGCTTTACAACATACGCTAACTTCTACAGCAGATTTCAGATAGTAATTTATTTTGTTTTTTTAAGCGAAATCCTTAATAATTGTGGGCTGTTCATTGTTGGTTCCTTTAAAAATAGGAGACAAACTTTTCTTGTGACGAACAAAACTCATGAACTTTTTCTTAGAAGATCTAAAAGATATTTGGTTTTTGAGAAAGGATCAACTTTAACTGTGAGTCATATAAGAGATTTATTTTGTTAAAATATGCTGATGTTTGTTGCATAGTTCCAGGGTAATATTGCTAAATCGATAATACCTCCAGCCCCTAAAGGACTAAATGTTATTGCTGAATATACTTTAAGCTATGAGTTGCCAACCGATTTTCATCTCCATCAATATACACGATTAAAAGCTTCTAAGAGGCCTCCGTCCGTAGTAACTACCAAAAATGTATATCCTCTATATGAACATGATATAATTGTGCCCTACAGTCATGATTATTACTTTAAACGTCATCCGGAATATTTAAATGAACAGATTGTTCAAAGAAAATACTCCAAAGTTAGAAAAATAATTCCAAAGCGCGGATGTTTTAGAAGGAATTTCTTCGATTATAATCGTAAATCGCATAATATTTGCTTGACCCGATCTAAGCGTTATAAAGTTTTTAATATTTCGGAACTGACTGTCTCCCAGAGAATGTTTTACGATTTAATAGAAAAATGGTCTTTACTGTAAGTTTTAATTTACAACTTTTTTTATCAATTCGAATTGAAATACTACTATGACTAACACTTAAGTATATTTGTTTAATTGAAAGAAGGCTTTCAAAGGAGGTAAAATAATGAAATAAATGAACTGGAGCCAAAACAGAAATGATTCCCAAAAAATGTCATTTAAAGATGTTTAAAAAAAAATTTGGTAATTGGACAAAAATAACTTTATACTCCCCCAAGTGTGCTCAAATGAAGAGCATCTTTAAATGTGTAAAAATAATAACTTATTAAATTAAAAAAAGCATGAATTTTAAATTTTAAACAATTGCTAAAGAACAGTGGTGTTTGATTGATGTACCACATATTGTATTGCATGATCGTTTCCATTAGTTTCAATTCATTAAGTATACTAGCTGAACCCAGATTGCTTTGCTGGTCCTCACAAAGTTTTATGTAATTCCCAAAAACCGCTGGATCGGGACAAGCAATCCACAATTTGGAAGTACAAAAATCCAATAAATTGTCTATACTCTCTTTGTTTCGTTTCTTTTTTTGCCGTACACACAGGGCACTCTTTTTACAAAAACAATTTGTTTATTTTTTTGTTTTTTTTGTTACACGTACATACATATGCTTTGTCTTTAGGTTAGTAGCAACTTTAAACGCTTATAACTTAAAAACTAAGCCGAGTGCCCCTGTGGACTAGTCGGTAAAGGACAAGTCAGTTGTTTGGGGGTTGCGGGTTCGATTCCCGCCGAAGACT
Source organism: Phyto melanocephala (assembly GCA_941918925.1). NCBI lineage: Eukaryota > Metazoa > Arthropoda > Insecta > Diptera > Rhinophoridae > Phyto > Phyto melanocephala. Next base: position 957,128 of record OW799233.1, read on the forward strand.
CTGGAATTGTCTGCTTCTCTTCTATTCTAAATATTTCTATTCTTATTCTATTCTTCTCTTTATTAAGGCGTCACAATGGACCCTAATGGTCTCCGAGTGAAGGTGTGAGGGTAACTTTGCACCAGCCTTACCTACCTACCTACCTACCTAAAAACTAAGCCGGTTTTAATGGCATCCCTACCGAATAATATGGACGTAGACTATCAACTTGACTATTAATATAAAAGATATTTATACGCACTGTACGACTTATCTATTCTCTATTGTATGATTCGATTAATTAAGCACTGCCTATTTGGAACCCAACTCTATCTATATAAAGTATAATTAAAAATATAATATATATGTATGTTTATGTAGATGCTAATGAAGTTTAGGTAAAACATACTTCACCCCCAACAGCTAAGCTAGTAATAATTTTTAAAATTAAATATACATCCGCTAGATAGCTGTATCATTGTGATTTAAAATATTTTGTACATTAAATAATTTTAGTCATGGCTTTCTACCGCGCTACTGTTTCATGAGAATCTTATGCGAATCATCAGAACTACTACTGCCTTATGGTTATTCCTTATTACATGACATCATCCATATATTGTTGAGGTAGGTGTTAATTGCAGGAATGTCAACACACAGATACATTTACACATTTACATTCCAAAAAATACATTGTTATTTTTTCTCTTTGTAAATAGTAATAAATTAAAATAAATCTATAAAACAGCTACTTATATACAAACATATGTAAAAAACGTTCAACACATACATACAAACAAACAGCATACATACACAAATATTTGCGTGAAAAGTTTTGTATATTTACGAGTTTATATTTAACGTTTGGTTACAGGTACACCAAACCTTGGGCTTTTCATCATAAAATATTTGGCCACTCATTAAGGCAGCAGCATACTCTCGATGAATGTGCTAAATTGTATGGTCCACATTGTCGTGTAAGTTGGTTGGATTTCATAACCAATGCAGTGCATGGCTCCAGGGCTGTTGATTTTACGCATTAAATGTCCTTTGTGGACAGATAAAACAAAACAAATGGGCATACGAATTTTGTTGATTATATACACATGCAATATATGTATATACATATGTTTTTTCTTTTAAACACAACTACACACCCACACAGTCGCATATGTATTTATATGTGTTTGTTTAACATGTGTTTTGTGTGTGAAAGTGCATAAATGATAAAGATTTTTAATAAATTCATCCTTTATTTATGGAATGAAATTTTGTTTGTTTTTTTTTTTTTTTTTGCAATTATGTATTTGTGTACAATTTGTTTGTGAACAAAAACTATAAACGAAATAGATGGTCATAAATAATGTGATGGTATTTTCATTTTAATATTTTTTCACCCACTTTCGCTTACTCCTCAGCTCACTTATTTGTCAACGATTTTTAAATAAAATTCATAAGTATATAAAATGTATCTACAAATGAATGGATGTACGTGTGTGTGTGTGCGTTTGTTTGCGATTTCGTCTTGTTTTTAGTTCATTTTGTTAACATATACGCATGCAAGCATATATACATATGTAAGTGCTTTCATTTATGTGTGTGTGTGTGTGTGTATGTGCATGTATGTACACATTTTGTTTAATATCCTGTTAGTCATCAAAATACATAAAAAATATAAATAAAATTCAACTTTTAAAATTGTTAATATTGACACATACATACAAACATACATACATACATACATATTTATTATTAGAAATAGTTGGTAAATAAATAAATATGTGCACACATCTAAAAATCTTATAAATTGTACCTGTGACGTGTGTATGTTTCTTATAAAACAACAAAATATATATTGATGTTTGTTTTCTTATATTTCATTTACTGATGGCCTGATAAAAAATAAAAAAATTAAAACAAAAATAAAACAAAATTAACTTAAAAAATAAAGTTACCTCTGCGACGTGGTGGTAGTATTTGATACTTGTATACATACATACGTTTGTGTATGTGTAAACAAGAATTAACGAATTAATATGCATCGTGCTATTTATCTTTTAGATAAATAAATTTAGATTTTATTTTAATAATTTTCTATTATTTGCTTAGATGAAGGTGAGAAGTTTTTAATGTGATTGACGTGGATTGTCGATGGAGTACACGAGTTGGGTGAAAGTAGTCGAAGGACTACATCACACGCTTAAAGTGGATGGATAAACGAACAATGAGTAAATGGAGAATGACATCAGTATTTTCACAGGTGAATACTTTATAAAAGGAAGAGCAGGTATTGGTGAGTTTGGAGACGTACATGAGTGTGTTTTAAAGCTCAGTAAGTGTGCCTCTATAAATAAGGTGACCCAAATAGGGAGCAGCAACCAGAATCGCTTTAGTTATGAGATAGGTCTTTCAATGGATGATCTCTATAAGCTTGAGAAGGTTGATGTTGGGAATTAATTGTCGACGAGATCCTATGCAATTCAGAGAGTCTCCTGGTAGGAGTACAGGAAAGGTACTCGATTTCGATCGGAGTACCATGAGTGGAATAACTCTATTAATAACAGGACATGAAGACTTTAAATATCATCTATAAAACGATGATATTTCTAGAATGTGCTGAAAGATGCCGAGGCGGTGTGGTATGTCCAGCACTGGCAAGCGGAAAATTGACGATTAAAGGCAAGCACACATTAAGTATGAATGCTATGTGAGATCTCAGTCTGAAGGACATGTTGGCGATTACAAAGGATTTTGGGATGAGCATTGTCGACAATCACCAGTTGGCAGTGTGAAATCGTTTTCTAGTCTACAGAAAACACCGGTTGTGGCGTAAGACTCAGTGATTAAAGGGGTAACGTTCGCTAGCCACGAAACTACGATGAAGCGAAGGGAATACTAAAGAGATGCAAGATAGCAGTAGCGTGCCTCGATAATTCCGCTATATACATACGTAGACATGTGTATATTCAGACCGATAAGCGATTTGAAAATAAATTTTCAGAATTTTAAAGATAAAAAAACTATAAACGTTACGTAATTTTTATGTTATTTTTTGTTTACACAAAACTGGTACTCAATTCTTCTTCTATAACATTGTGAAATAAAAAGTTTTTGTACAACAAAAAGTATGATAAAACAAACAAAACGTTTTTATATCACAATTTCACAGAAAGAGTATTGATACGCTTTTTTTCTATTTTTTTTCTCATTGCCTTCTACAACCTTCTTCTTTAATGCGTAGGATGTTTTCAAAAAGCGTTCTGAATATTTTATGATAAAATATGAGAGGTTAGATTTTTTTTAATTAGTAACTGTTTCAATAATGTTGGAAGTACGCAATCAAAAGGTCTTATTAACAAAACAGAATATCATAAAATATTAAAAAGGAATGGAAACAGTTTTTTGGGAAAAAATATTGTTTTTTAAGTTCAAAATTAAACCTTTTTCAAGACTGTACTATTAAAGATATGAAGACGAACACCACTTTATTTAACATGAAGCGGGCAATCTTAAACTTTTTTTTATTTTTTATTTTTCGTGAAAAATAAAAGAAACTACAGGTCAAGAACAAAAAAAAATAGAATTGGGAATATGTAAGAAAAAAATAAAATTTGTATTTTTCAAACTGATTTAATTTTATTTATTGTAACTTAAGTTTTATCGTGCCACTATCTACCCAGTACTATTAGATAAGACTTGTTCTTGTTGTGCTGTATTAATTAAATAAATAAATAAATAAATAAAAATAAAAAAGAATTAAAATAAAGGTAAACTGAAATGTAAGACACTATACGTATACTCCTTTGTTGGATTTTATCAAAAATTACCACAAGCAAACATTCGTTGAAATCAGTTCTCGCTAACAAAAGTTGCAATCATCAAAAGATTTTTAATCCCGCGGTTGCCAACCTGCCCATATATCTCTCGTGCCGCGGTTTATTTTTTGCAAATCGCATAAGTAGTTAAGGAGTTACATATTTATTACCGTTGTTTATTCAAAGCGAACCACTGTGCAACGAATATTATGTTTTTTTTTTTTTGAAATATATACGAAACACATTTTACTTCAACATTGTTCGTTAAGACGGGCATGTGAAAACAATTGTATATTAAAGTTTTCGATTAGAAATGCGGTTTTCATCAAACTTTCTTCACCCTCTTTTACAAAATTTAACATCAATGTGCCACTTTTTCATTTGTTTTTGTTGTTGTAAGCGTAAAAACCCGTCTGTATGATGAAAAAGATTGAAAACGAGAAAAAAAAACAAAAAACGTTTTCATAAACTTGTACATACATCTACGAGATAAATTTGTGTTTGCATGTCTGTTTGAATATTATTATTTTTTTTTTATAAACGATGCGTGTAAGTGTGTAAGTTGATGTACTTTTTTGGTCGTTGGCAGAATTAAAGAATTTCAACTAAATTTTAAAAGCTATTAAAGTGATAATTTTTCGAGTAAATAAATGAAATTAAATTTTAAATCAATTACATGCTAAGAATACATACAAACGATAAACTATTTTAATATAGAAACACAAACAAATAATTGAACCAGCTTAAAAAAGGTTTAAGAGACTTTTAGCATTTAGTTAAAAGATCCAACATCTAGATAGAACATGCAGTTTTTCAAAGTGGTGGCATTTTTAAATTTACTAATAGTTTGTACATCAGCTGAAATCTATTCGAATTTAACGCAAGTTTTAAAACGTCGAAAACGATATATTGCATTTCCGGAGGGCTCGTCTGTTTCGGTAATTATTTTGTGTTAAGTATAACCGAACAGCAACAACAACAATTTTGAGAACTGAGTTGATTAGAGTGTTTTTATTGTTTAGGCGGCCATTTGTTTAACTATTGGAGTTGTGGGAAATCCTCATGTAGATTACTTAAGTTGGGCTGTAAATTGGGGTGTGGCCTACAATTTACCAAATTACGCCTGGGCTCGCAAGCATGCTCAGGGATTTTCCAACATAACTAAAGCCATAATTCAAAGACGTTCTCGAAGAGACCTCTATGAAAAACTAGAGTTGCTGATAGATAAGTGAGTACATTCCTTCGCCAATTCCTTAAACACTGCTTTTCATTTCCTTTTAGCATGGGTTTTAATGGCAATGCCTGCATTGCGCGAGCTCTTTGTGAAAGTCCTCAGATATTAAAACATCTGCAAAAACGTCGCGGCAACATGATTGAGGAAATTGTAAAAACTATTTTTAGGTTAATACTCTCTTGCTACACTAAGTGGAAAGTTCTTATAAGTTTTCACTTTTGTATATCTATAGTTTACCAACAGCACCTGTGGAATATCACGAACCGGAGAAGCATCATTTTTATGATCGTGTCTATAGACGAGCTAAACGTTTCAAAATCAATTGTGCCGTGGAATATTCTGCATGTCGCTTTTCGTTGCTAGAGATGGCTTTGGGTAAACATTTAATGGGATCAACCAAATTAAGTCCGGGCTTTGTATTCATGTAAATCGAATATGTTAAAAATGTATGTGCGTGTGTGTGTGTAATAAAGTTTAGTCTAAAAGAAATTATTAAAAATTGTCTTGCTTTATTTTGTCACGTTAGTGCCTTAATTAGCCAAGCCGGTGTTGCCAGATGATGCTTTTCCAGGATAAATCGAATTCTAACGACGTTTAATTAAGAAGACATTTGAGATATTTTTTTAAAACAAATTATTTTTCATTTTATTTTTTTTTATTAATTTTTTAGTTTTTTATTTATTTAATAATAACGCGTAACATTTATATAATAATTTTTTTATTATTTATTTCATTTTTCATTGGTTTACTGTTTTTAGGGGGTTTTCTTTTTTTTTTTTTTTTTGCTATTATTAGGTTTTAATTTATTTACTTTTCTCATTTTTCATTTTACGTTCTTAGTTTTCTCTTAAGTTCATGTTTTCATTTCATTTTATTTATTTTTATTTTAATTCTTATCAATATTGTGTTTGTTGTTGTTTTAAGAATAATGCCATAATTTCTTACAAATTGTTAATGATTTTATTATTAATATTTTTTGTGAATTTTTTGTTTTTGTATGTGTCTTTGTTTGTATACTCATTAAACATTATTAAGTTCAAAAAATGTTTATATTAATAAATTTAATTATTTTTATGCCTTCCTTTTTTGGTTTATTCGCTTTTATTATTATTAATGAAATAAATGTGTATTATTTAGTTATGTTTGTATTGAGTGGCTTCCTTCATTTTAATATTATTACATATATATGTATTAGTCTGTAAAACGTTTATACACATTCATATTCAGTTTTTTTTTTTTAATTCTATTATTTTTTTTAAATTCAATTCATTTATTTTTAGTTTTTTCTAAAAGTGATTTTGTTTCTATTTTTTAATAGTTTTATGGTTTTTTATTTCAAAATTTGATTGCTTATTTCGAAAATTTTATTTTTTTTTTATGTTTAGTTTTGTTGTGTAATTCATACATACAAATGTGAAATGTAAATGCATTTTTTTGTTTACCTAGTAAATAATTTAAATTTATTATAATTCGTGTTGTTTATATTTGTATATATGTATGTATATTTTTTTTTTTTTTGTTAAAATTACATTAAACATTTATGCTTAATTGTGTTAATTTTTTTTTGTTTTGTTTTACTTAAGACTTTGTGTGTTAGTGTATTTCTTAGTTGACAAATTATGAATTTGTATTTTAATATTTTAAATGACAAAAAAATAAATAAAATTTTCAATATATTTATATTAAATGTATGTATATGATCTTGTGAGTATTTATTTGTATATGAAATACTCTCGACAACCAAGCCATAGAATTTGGAAGTGTTTTTGTTTTTTTCGAATGGAATAAAGTTCTCTTTAGCAATAACATAGAAATGTAGATTTTTTGTGATGCATATTGCTTGCCTTTTTAAAAAAAAATGCTGAATGTGTAAAAGGAAATAAAATATCCAGCAACAAAATTGATAAGCATAAAGCTCTTCTTGAATTGTTTACTTGCTTCCAAGAGTGCGATTTCTATATGCGCTGTCGCACTTTGTAGGGGTCTGTATTGCAATTAATAAGCTCTAATTTCCTCCCTGCCAGAAGCAGCTTGATCATGTCTTCCTTTCACTTACTGCTGAAAGAGGAAAAGTAGTATCAGGAGAAATATAAAAAAGTGCAATTGAAATGCACTTTTCTTCTTTTGCCTAAAGTCGAAATGTTAAACAGTACAGAAGACATGCTTTGTTGCGCTTTTGTATGAAAACAATTTTAGTATTTCCATACATACTTGCACACATACATATATACATACATACATACATACATATACTATATAGAAAAAAGTATAAAACATATTTCCACCTCGAAATGACTGCTTTTTGTTGATTACTTTGTTAATAAAGAAATCATTCAAATAATATTTCTATATTCATTTTGGCCTTTAGATTTTTTATTCATTTAATTCTTTTAAATTATGGCTGTGGTTGCGTTTATTGTGGTGTTGTTTTCCCCAGTGTTTTCTATTAATGATGTTTTTTATGATTCTTTTTGTTTTGTTTTTATGTTACAATTTTATATTAAGTTTTAAAAAATTTTTTCGAAAATTTACAACAAATATTTAAACAAGTGTTTTGTTTTGTTTTCTTTTTTTTAATTCTAAGATTTTTAGTTTTTTTTTTTAAATTATTTTCTCCGTTAATTTAATGAATGCATACAAAAAATATATGTACTACTTTTTATCTAAGTTTTACTTAAATCAATGTACATTTATTGTTTAACTTCATTTAAAAAAAAATTTCCTTTAACCTAAATATTAAACGAAGTTGTTTTTGTTTTTATTTTTGTTGTTTTGTTTTTTACACTTTTAAGCAAAATGAAGAAATATTTGATAAGAATATGAATGTAAGTAATAATGAGTGCATGTCTGTATGTCTGTATGCTTGTGTTTTTGTATGCAAAAGTTTAAATGTTAAATATGTTGTTTTTATATAATTAAATGATTTTTTTTTCAATTTAATTTGCTGAAAAAATAAAGATAATTTTTAAGAAATACTTTATAAAAGTAGAAAAAATTTGCTTAACAACTATGGGCTGTTCTTTGTCATTAAATCAAATGAAATCAAAAGATGAGTACAAGAAAATAAAAAAGACAATGAAATAAGTTTTGTTTTAAAAATTTCAATCACAACCCTTAGGAAAATGAAAACCATACAGCTAAAAAACTCTGATAAAATTTACCTAAAAGTACCCGTTTTGTATTTAAACTGTATTTTATTTTATTTTATTTTATTTAATTTTTTTTTTTTTGTAAATTAATATTAATTGTTATTCTTAATTATTTATTTATTATTTTTATCTAATTTAAGCCTTTAATTTTTAAAATCTCGCTTTTTTGCATTAGTTTCACTAAAAGCAGTTTTTTGTTATTGTGTCTTCCTCTGTGTATGTGTGTTGTTCTAAGTTTTATTGCAATTGTTTTGTTTAATTATTATAATTATTTGTTGTTGTTGTTGTTTCACATGAATTATTTATAAACGAGTATTTGATGTGAGTTTTTTTGAAATTGCAAGTTTTTGTTGTTGTTGTTTTTTCGTCTTTTTTATTTTTGCTTAATGTTTGAAATTGAAACCGATACAATTCAGTGCTGTATTTTTATTTTGTTCTTCTTTTTTTTTTGTTAGTTGTTTTATTTTTTTTTTAATAAATTTAAATAAAAAAATAAAACAAGTAGAAAAATGAAATGTTTAATAAAACCAATCAATGTGAAATACATTTTTATATAAATAAATTAAATCGTTTTGTTTATTAATTTATTTACAATAGTTTTACTATGAGTATATATTTTTTGCATTTTCGTTTTACATATTTACGCTCGAGTAATTTCGAATTTAATTATTTTTTTTAAAGGAAATACTTTCGCAACAAAATTGTTATCGAAATGTTAAAATAAATAACAATCATTCTTTAAAGTGCCTTGTTCTTGTTTAGAAGGAGTAGGTGCAATTCGTCAGTATGGGCTTATGGGTGCAAGGAAGGAAGTAAGAAAGGGGAGGGGAAGGGGGGTTGTTAGTGTTGTGCTGTAGTGTGATCGAAAACCGTGCAAGGTTTCACTTCTATTGCTTCTATCTATTGTCAGGTACTTTAATAATTAATTATGTTTGGATGGTTTAGAAAAAATGCATTGAGTGACATATTTAGAAATAAAAGCCGGCTTGTGCAATGTAGTCATTAAAAAAATGAATCTATCCTTTGTGATTATATTATTTTGTATTTGATTTTTTGAAGTAAGTAGACCTCTATATAGTTTCTGTTTTACTTGCTTGACAAATGCAATTACTGTGTACCAGTCTCCTTGGAACAGCATCTGAGAACGACAATAGCACACATAAATGCTTAACAAAAAAAAAAAATAGAAAATAAAAATTCTCCCATATTATTTGTGGCATGCTAGTGTTCGTATTAATGTCGCTTTTTCGTCTTCTTAAGCAGTGAAATGTATTCTGTTTGTGTTTGTTAGAGATTTTAAAAATTTTACGAAAGACGACCTTTTATTTGGAAGACTTATGATTTTTTTTTCTAAATATTTTATTTGATTTAAATCAATCTTATGCCGTATATTTGAAGTTATTTTTAAAAGTGTGTTATTATTTAGTTATCTTTTTGTTTGTTTCATATTTTTTTTGGGATTTTTATTTTTTTATTATTCTAAATTGATTGTAAAACAAAAGTTTAAATATTTCTTTTAACCAAGAAAATGAAGATGAATTATTTATTTTTTCATATATTTTTATAACTAATAAATTTCGTTGTTTATTAATGGTACATTTAATATTGAAATAAATTCATTGTTTTTACTTTTTTTTTTTTTGGCTATTATCTTGTTTGTAGATTGCAAATACGTTTGTGTCGACACGAGAATAGTGTGTGTTTGTTTTAAACGATACCTAAAGATGATATTATTTCTTTGTTTAACAGTTAATTTACTTAAGGAATTGGTTGTATGAATAACAGATAATTAAAGTCGATAGATAACAGAAATACACATTCTGAATTATATGCTTTAAGTATTCACTGACGATTTATGTACTTTCTCTGGTGCATACATACATACATACATTTGTATTATAATAATAATTATTAAACATATGGACATACATATACTACATACATACATATATAGTTAGTTATAAGTGAATAGAAATCTATCTCTGTTAGTCAATGTTAATTTGATTGTATTGAAAAGGTAAATGAATTTTTATTGCAATGGCTAAATGTCATGAGGTTTTTTTGTGGCAGGTTCAGATGGAAAATTGTCAGTGATCTTCGATTCCTTTTAATATTCAATAAAACAGCAAGAATTTTCCCGGGGAATCCATGACTCTAGTAATAAATATGTACTTCGAACACAATGAGATGTGAAGCAAGCAGTGCCATCTTTTTTCACAATTAAAAATTGCATAAATAAAAAAACCAAACATTTATAAAATTTTCATTCTACCAATTTACCAAACTAAATGTAGACCTCAAACAGGCATTCACGAATACAAGTCTTAACCAACTGGAAACTTTGAAACCACTGGTTCGTTGTAAACTCAGATATTTATTTTGTAATTTCAATCGTTTCTAACTTCCATAATAAGTATTGCAATATATTTATGAACTATTTTGATTCTATTTTTAATTGCTGTTTTTATTCGCTTTCAGTGTAAAAATGCTAAAAAACATTTTGTTTCGAATTTCTCCCATTAACTCATATTGAATAACTACGAGATGAGACATCAAATATAAAAATCATGCATTATGCCAGCACATTTTTAATCAGGTGGGCACTATATAAGCAAATCAAAATGATTTTTAAATGATGTATGCGCAATTATATAAGTTATAGAATTGACAGAAATCCTTATTAGAAAACAAGCAAACACGACCCTAGAGAAACAAAATTAATAAAAACAAAATCTGGAATAACACTAACAACGCAATAAAGTTTTCTTTTATCATTGAAAGGTAATATGGGCAATAAAAAAAAAAATAAGAAAGTAAACATTTGCACAACCGTTTCTTTTTTCTATTATTATAACTAAAGCTCACCCTCTCTTGTTTTGTATATTATGGAGTGAAATAGTTAAGTGCTTTAATGCACATCACACGTCATCATATTTAACACGATTTTGGACCATTGCACGTGTTAAATTGAAAAATTTAGAACTGAACAACTTAATTCCAGTCGCAGCGTACATTGGTTCTTCGAAATTAAAATAAATATTTATAAAAAAAAAACAAAATACAAAAATGTATTTGTGATTTTTACTTTCGTTTGAAATATGAATTATACTTTGTCACAAATGCTCCTTGCATTAACATATACCACTTAATTCGCCTTGTTGTTGAACTTCCTTGAAGGTGTTTTAGGATACCCTTAACAAGATGTGCTTCATGTGAAAATAAGTATTTTAAAGCAAACTTATATTTTTTATATAAAGTTTGGGAATAAGGCGAATTCAGTCGCTTTCCAAGTTCATTGCGTATAGGTTGTTAAATACACTTTGAAACCATTGAACAATAATAATCGAAAAAAAAATCATTTCCCCGTTACTTTGATAATTTTTATTTATTGTTTATTTGTTTTTTACACTTATTAAAAAAAAAATAAAATAAATTAATAAATTAAATAATAATTTTACTTCAAATTCTGTCAAATGTTTGTATTCTTGTGCATTTTCAATAACTTAAACAACACAGGTCAACAGCAAAAAATCGCTTGAAAAACCACTGTATTGATTTGATGCATCATGGCTACCTAAGAACAAAAATGGTAAAATTTTTCAATCCTATCCCTTAAGGTAAACTTTTTATTTGAATCCTTATTGAAGGTAAAAATATGTGAAATATTTATTTCAACAATGTAAAGGGGGAAAACATAATTTCGTTTTATTTATTTATTTACTTGTTTTTATTTAAACCGATTTTTGTTTTTTCATACGATTCGATTAAAATGAGTAGCAGAAATGGTATGTGCGAACTCCCTTTGATAATCTTAAGGTCTTGATGACTTTGGTGTAAAAATTAAGAAAATATTTAATTGATTTATAAAATCAGAAAACCCAATATCAGTCTATTAAAACATTTTAGTTGTGCTGACAATACATGACTTGTGGACTCGCTAATGTATTGTAAAAACGTAGAAGTTCAAAGTTATTACTAGACAATGTCTAATACCAATTTCAGTTCAGTTTGAAAAAAAAAGTATTTTGTATTGTATTGCATTTAACTTTGTTCTATATTTTCATTAAGCCGATCTCTGTTCTAATATGTGATGCTTATTTTTGAGGGTACCTTATGTTTTTCTTCTTTTTTTTTTCTTTTGTTCAGATTGTGCATACTTTTTTCTCTATATGCCGTAAGAGAAATAAAGAAAATTTGGAACAAAAAGCAATTAAAAGTAAACAATTTTTGGTGATTATTTTTAAAATATCTTTATTTTAATTAGTAAATTAGATTTATTAGTTAATATTTAAGACAGTTTTACACTTGCATAACTACAATTATATTATTTTTTTTTTGTTTATTTTTGAAATAGTTTTTGTTTTGATTTATTTATTAATTATATTTACTTTATATATTTGAAAAAAAAAAAAAAAACATTTAGAATTAATAACGCTAAACCTCTGACACCATATTTACAGTGAAAAGAAAGTCGAAAACCAAGTCAAACAATTGGATGATAAACTCTCTCTGATAACAATGTATATACATACATACATACATACATATGAATGTTTGTATGTGTGATTGTTTGTATGATCTAAGCATGAAATAGTCAGTCAGTGAATAATTTATGCTTGTATTTGTGTGTGTGTGTGTATGTGTTTGCGAGTGTTAGAAATTATGGCTTATACATATATATAATATAAATACTAATTTTAGTTACAAACTTACCCACAATGTTAACTTCGAACCCCGTTTGTTTCAATTTTCAAAATTGAATTTCCTGTTCATGTAATTTTTTTAATTTTTATTTTATTTTTTTTGTTAAAATCAAGAGTGTGCATTTACGAAATTTAGTTGTTTTTGTTATTATTAATTTGGTTTCTATAATTTGTTTTATTTATTTTTTTTAGTTAAATTAAATTGAACATTATTTTGACTATTTTCTGTTTCCTTGTCTTTTTGTGGCAGTTATTTTTTTGTATTTTTTTTTAAATTTTCTTTTACACTTTAATTAACATAATTTTATTATTTTGTTTTTTTTTTTTTTTGTTTATTAATCCTAAATATGCAAATAATTTTTATTTTTTTATATATTATTTTGTAATGCTAACTTATTTTACAAATAAACACAATTTGTGGCATAAATTTCTTAAATAATTAAAAATAAAATATTAAAAAAAAAAAAATAAAATTAAAGTCACGTTGTTTGAACAAACAATATTTAATAACGATTAATTAATGAGTTTTAGGAAATATATTGTTACAAAAGTGCTATATTTTATTTAACGATAAAAAAGCTTTTTTCTTATTTCGTTTTTATTTTTATTTATTTTTTGAAAGAACCTAAAAACTTGTATGATAATAAAAGGAAGAGATACTTAAAGAAATTATTTTATTATTATTTTTAACATTTCCATTTTTATTTATCTAAAAACACAACCAATGAGAGCATATTTATTGTAAAGTTTTTAATTTGTTTTATTTTTTTAATGCTTTTTCAAAATGTTTTTTTTTTTGTTTTTTTTCCAGTTTTTTATTTTATTTAAAATTAGTAATTAAGTTCTTAATATTGGGTGAATTAAACAATAAACAACATAAATTATTTTTGTTTTAAATGGCGTTATTATTTCCCGAAAGAAAATGAAGAGGAATTTAATAAAATGAAAACCCAAACAATTTAGTGATTGATTTTATAAATTATTAGGATAGTTGTATTAAAAATATTATTTAGATTTTTGTTGTTTTATTTTTAATGATATTGTTTTTGTTTTCTTTATTATTATTTCCTCTGATTGTCTAAAGTTAAAAAAAAATAACAAATAAAAAAAAGTCAAGAAGCTCAAACTAAAATCGTTTTTTTTTTAGTTTGTAATTGATTGAAAAACTAATTGTTTTTGGTTTTTGTTGTCGTTAATATTATAACTTTTAAATATTTACAATTGCTTTGCATTCTTTTGCGCATTGTTTGGTGAGAATCTTAATTTTATTATTAATTTTTTATATAGTTTTTTTATATTTTATACAATAGAAATTTTTTTTATTACAGAGTATCGTTAGTTTTATTGTTGTTACTGCTGTGTTCTTTTTGTTTGTTTTTGTTTTTTTTTTTTTTGTTACGGAATTTGTTTGCTTATATTTCTTCTACTTCAGCCTTTGCTTAAATTGATAAATTCAAAAACAAACAAAAAATGTGTAGACTGTTTAAAATATTTTCGTGTTTGTTTTAGCAACAATTCCTGGCTTAAAAAGTTTTTTCCTTTTTATTTTTCTTTTACATAAATGATTTCAATAAGATTTTTTGATCTACTGTAAAATTTTGTTGGTGTAAAATTTTCAATGATTTTCAAATATTTTCTTCAGATATTAAGCTCAATTTGATTAGATTTTTATTTATTTTTTTTATTTTCTTCATTTTGTTCAACACCGATTTAAGTTTTGAGTTTTTGTTTTACAATTCCTAAAAATAAAATAATAGTTATTTTAAAAAAATTAGTGTGTGTTTGTATGTGTGTGTGTTTTTTTTTAGTTTAATTTTTAATTCGTGTGAATTTGTTCATTTTTCTTTTTGCATATTTATTTATTATACATGATCTGTATTATTTATTTTATTTAAATTTTATCGTTTATTTATGTAATATTTTATTTAAAATCTAATTTATTTATTAAAAAAATGTTAACTTTTTGTCCACTTTACTTTTGCATATACACTTAAAAGGTAATTTAATTACTTGTTTATTTTTTTTAAGTTTTTTATTCATTTTATTTCTTTTTGTTTTTTACTTTTAATTTACTGGATATTTTTTGTTCTAAAATATCAGATTTCTAGTGTTGAGTGAAAACACACAAATTGTATCTAATAATAAAAGTGTATGAGAATAACAATAAAATAAATATTTTTTTTTAGAAACAATATCAACTTTTTTTTATTGGTTTGAAACTATTTTCCTCTAATGACCTCAACTAAGTTTTAACGGCGTATTGGCGATAGTCTCTCTTAAAGGCAATACTTGAATATCGAAATTAGAATACATCGAAGTTTGAAAAATTGCTACTGCACGTATTAGTTAAAAGAATAGTTATTAGGAACTGCTACAATATGACCATTCAATATTCAACTGACTCACCACCATCAACACTTAGAAAGGGGATACCGAAATAATAATATTTAGCGGTCGGGCGTATTTTTTTTTTTTAAATAAATTACCATATTGACAAGCAAATTTACATTATACAGCACAGAGAGGGACAATTTATCTAAAAAAGTGTAAAGTGTAAGATAGCAGAAGTATTTGTCCGTATTTTTTTTTTTTTTTTTCAGAAAACTTTTTTGGTGCGACCTCCATTAAATTAGATTACATAACTTTACGCACACATTTTATTTAAACATAATATTTATCCTTCTATCCATAGCTTTGTAAGTTTTGCTTTTTGATTGTTGTAGACATGACAGGCTCTCTTACAGTTTGCAGTAAAAGTTTAACTATTTTAATTAATTTTCATTGAAATGTGAGAATAATAATAATAATCGAGCAAAGAAAAACAAAAAATCGATTAGGAATTTTAATTAAACCACTGCCACTTGAAATGTTCAAATTTTCAAATTTTCACACTTATTATTTTCAAGGAGAACCCAGAAAACCAGAAGGCATATGCAAAAAAACTTTTTACAACTCTACCCCAAAATTTCATTCTCATGATGATAATGACTTGAAAAAAAAATTATTTTGTTTAAATGTGGACACAAATTTATTCTCTTCTTACAAGCCAACAAACACATGCAGCCAACAGTACATGTAATAACTTGTTTGTATGCATGGTTGTGTGTTTGTGTGTGTGTGTGTTGTAAAACTTTATTATGCTTTTCAGTTGCCTGCATTCGTACTGAACACTAACACACTCCTATAGGTACACTTCTGAATATGCATTTGTCGTGTACGTGTGCAGAAAATTATAAAACTTTTTTTTTTAATTGTTTTCAGTAGTGGCGGTTGTTTAATTATTTGCTTGCAAATAAATGAATATTTTTGAAAACATTTTAAATGTAAAATTTATTACTAAATAAAATATTTAAGTTTTTTTTGTTTGTCTAGTTAACAAAATGGAGAGGAATTTCGTCAGCAATACTAGAATACTTTTTGGGGTTCTTATAAGGAAAATAGAATAAATGAAAGTGTTTAAGTGTCATGATTAAAAATTTGAAATTTTAAAGTATTTTAAATTATTTAAAATTGTGCCAACTTTATCATTTATTTTGTATTATTTTTTTATATTAGGCTATAAGTTCTATGTGATAGTGACAGAATATCTAGGAAAAGTTAGTTTATATTTAGCATGAGCACGTTAAACTATAACATGGATAAGTGTTTAGGGCGCTGAATCTACAACACGCCTGGTTTGTGAAGAGAACATTAAGAGCTTTTGTCTGATCTTCGTGATTATTTTAAATATAGTCTCTACTAGATGTAAGTTAATTAAAATAAAATTCAGCTTTTCATAGGTATTTTGTCTATAACTTTGCTACTTTTCTTCCGGACGATATCGGTCCTAGCGCACAGGGTGAATATTCGAATTGGGTTTGTAATCAAGATAATAAACACGTGCTGTAATCTTTGTTTCTGTCATTCTTGCTACTTATGAGTAGAATTTTAAACAACCGCATTGAGTGCAAATTTTGCGTGTATTTCACTACTTAAAGCCAACTTTTATCGCTGAAATTTTAATTGAATTTGTATGTACGTGTGTCTTTGTTCTTTAAGAGTTCGAGAACGAGGCGATAGAGTGTTGGAAAATTAATAGAGTTTTATTTTGCTGTTGTCTAACAAATTCGTTAATGTGCTTAAATTTGCAATATTTTTGTTGTTGTTGTTGTTGTTGTTGTTCTTGTGATTTTCTTGTAAATATTCATTCAGTACTGAAGTCTAATTTAATGCTTAATTCATTTATTTTTTGTTAAAGTAGACGAATTTGTTTGTGTTTTTACATTTGAAATAATAATAAATTACATTTGTTTTTTTGCCATCAATTCTCCATTGAAACTCTACTGTTCTCAGCTCGCATTTTGCTGTGTATAATTCTAGGTTTTGTTGTTTTAATAAAGGAACTCATTTTGTTTTGCTTTCTGTGTTTTGTTATTCTTGTTGTGAAAGGAAAACATGAACATGATGAACAATTTATTTATAAAATCTATTTGTTTTTAATTACAAATAATATTTAAATTAGTTTTTGCTTATTTTGTTTTTGTTCTTTTGGTACAATTGATTATGAATTAAAGGTGCTAAATAGTTGCTGTTCGTCTTCTATTAATTTGTTATCGAATTTTGCGAGTATAATTTTGTGTTTAAATGATCTTTTAGTTATTTTTCTTTATTAATATTTTAAAACAAATTTTTCCTTATTGACTATTTGTGTGTATGTGTGAGTGTGTGTTTGTTTGTTTTTCGATAGACATGATTATGTGTATGTGAGTGTTATTGAGAGTATTTAGTGGAGTTTTGTTTTTGTCAGTTTCGGTTTGCGTACCAGTAGAAAATATGTATTTAGATGTGAGTTCTCTTTTTGTTGTTTTAGATTGGTGATGTACATCGGTTGTTGTTTAACTACAATTTTTTGTAATAAAATTGGTTTCTTACTTTAGATTTGCTTTGTTTATCATTTGTTTTTATAATTTAAATCATACCTGGATGGCACAGTATTAGTTAGTTTTTGTTTAACATTTCTTTTCAATCTTGTATTTGTTCTCTTTATATTTTGTATACTTTGCACATTCCTTTTGAATATTGTATGTTTATAAGTAGGACACACTATACATTTGTTTACTTCATCTATGCATTATCTTTACGCTTGTGATTCTGAATTAGTTAGTTGTCTGTTTTATTTTTTTACATGATTCTAATCTTCATTATCAAATTCTATTTTGATCACTTGCTCTCCTATATCCAATTCAAATGTTTTATTGCCTAGATCAGTGTTCACCTCTACAATGACAGCTGGATATTATCCACGATCATCATCGCGTGCGGCGAACAGGGTTCGCAAAGTTCTGGTGATAATATTCCACCAGCCCTCTGCGAACCCAAGTGGACGCTATAAGTTTGTATCACTACCCATTTTTAAAAGTTCGAATTTCTTTTTGGCGATTTTCGAATACAAAATATCGATTGGCTGCGACTGATCATATAAACTAGGAGCCTGTAAAATAATCCAGGCAGTGCCTACTACACAAGATATGGCAAATATCCAAAGAAACAAACGGTCCAAAACCATGGCCACATATTTCCAGTCTTCTTCAACCTTCAAATATACAAATAGAATAATAAAACATTGTTTAAATCAATTCTAATTTTAAAATCAATAAATAATGCAAAAAAAAAAATCACGAAAGAGAGAGAGAGAAAGAAAAATAGTTTAAATATTAAATAAGAAGCTCAAATAAAATACAGTGCAGGGGGTAATAGAGCGTAACAAATCCTTACACAAACTTTTTATTTTCCATTTTATACTTTCATTCCTTTTTTCATCTTTATTTTGAATGTTTTCGAAAAATTCTAATCAATTCAATTTAGTGGGTTGAACGCTATGACAAAAACAGTCGCCACATGAACAACATCCGCCCACCCTAAAAATGAAATCGTTAAAAAATTATTTCAGATTTGATTTGAACGAGGTGTATAACAGTCACCAATACTTAAGTACATATCTGCAGACATATTTACGTTATACAATCTGTAATTCGTTCATTCACCAAGTAACATCAGCGTACAAGTGTATGCTTTAATGTAGAGCGTACATTATGCCATTGTTAGAAGGGGGAGAAAATATTAATGGGCAGGCTAATGATTGGTCTGGTAGGTGGCACAGAATTGGGCTTTAACAACCCAATAATGTTGGTGTGGATTTTAAAAAGTAATGGCGTGTGTCTGTGTATGAAGAAACCCCATTTTATTTGTTTTGTCTATTTGTATGTGCGTATGTGTAAGTAAGATTCGAATTTTGCAAGTAATTTGTAAGCAGTGCAAATAAAACCTGCATAAATTTCGCTTAAAAGATTCGTATTCAATGAAAATGCATAAAAATTCAGGGAGAATTAACTGCTTGCATTAAAGTAGATTATGTTTAAGTAATTGAAAATAAAAAAGGGAGAGGTGGATTGCTTTCATTTACACTTACACTTTCAAATTTATCCTTATTTTTCATATGTTGGGCTATAAAACGTGAACCCTCGATTGTTTTTTCCATTTCACCCACGTACGGTTTGTCAAATGTGGGACTTAAATCGGCCTGACAACAACTTGGACTTAGATCACCATTGACAGTAGTCGGACTGAAGAGATCATCATCCGCGCCAGGCAGTGGCAGTGCAGAGGGCAGGGGTGGTTCACCGAAACATTGTGCTATTCCTGCTGTTCCAGTAAAGTCGCTATAACGTTGAGGCGGCAGAGCTGAAATTTGAAAAAAAAGAAAAGAAAAATTCAAAACATTTCTTATTTATTTTTATTTTATTTAACAAAAATTACCGAAAATACTTTTAAACATTTATACATTTTTTAAAAGTTCTTATGTTGGTCTTAGCAACGCACTTTTAACACTTGCAATTTTTGTAAAAAGAAATTCGTTTAAAAACTATCAAATGAAAATAAATAAAATTAAAAATGAGTTATTTTATTTCTTAGAAAAAAGGGAAAGGAAATACAGCTAAATCATAAAATTCCATTTACTTTAGTTTCATTCATATGGCAAACGGACACACAATATATGCATGCATGTATGTATAGAATATGATGAGGAGAAGCAGAAAGAAAAAAGGATAAAAGTATCCAAACAAACTGTAAAATATATGAAAGACTTAAAAGGAATCGTTAAGGAAATAACGTATGTATTAAGTTGTTTGTCGTCAAATGCAATAGACGATGGAAGAGAAGAAATTTAAAAAAAATACAAGAGCATACGTGTCTGGACTTGAAAGCGGAATCGGAAATGCGTATTAGAAGGAATTATTTCTTTTATGCTGTTATATATATTTAAAAGTGACAAGTGCACATTTAACATGTATTTGGCAATGTAAGCTTACACAAATAAACACACTCTTGCACACGTGCGAGTAATGTCAATGATTGCACTACAAAATAGTTATTTGAATGTAAAAAATGTACGTTCGCTTAAGTTTAAAAGGAATTAGGCTTAAAAGTAGTAATTTGAATATACAAATGCTTAGATAGTCATACTCATTTGAATGTGATTGAAGTTATTTTTAAATTAAGTCGAGCTGACATTTTGGAATTTTCTATTTAAATTCATTGTATTAAATGAACACAGGTATTAGATGACATGTATCTGTGTATCTGTGTGATCTCGTGATGGCGTTACTCGCAGAAAGTTCTTTAACACACTGTAAAATGCAAATTGAAAAATTTCGTAACGAAGCAAATACGTATTTTGAATAAGAAGCAAATACTAGTTAAAACGATATATACGAATCATGTATGAATCTGCGAGTTAGAAAGTAGAAAATATTTACAATTTACTACTTCTTGCACGAGGATAATTCAATAAGACTGACAGGCCGAAAAAAATTGTTTTTCATTGCATTTCATTAATCAAAGTGTGTATTTTTTTGTTTACAAATTAACGTTGATATAAAGCATTAGCTCTTCAGTACGTATGTGGACCCTGATTTCTATGTAGTCTGAACGAAAGATATTTTTAACTAACATTTTGTACTAAAAAAAATTGTTTCGGTTAAAAGTTAGCATTACAATAAAAATGTAAATAAGTTTGTTTATGTTCTTCATATAAAATGGAATTCTTTTGATTGCGAAACGGTAATCAGCGTTCTTGAAATTTTTGTTAAAATTAATTTGTATTTATTAAAACACACCCCAATTTTACAAAGGTTTATTTAATATTTTATTATTAAATAATGCAACTTGATATTCACTTCTGTATGCTTCCTGCCATATTCATAAAACATGTTTTATGTTCATTGAAGGCTTATTTGACAAGTTTTTATGCAAAATCTGTCAAATAAACCTTAAATCAACCTAAAATATTTTTCATGAATACGACAGCTTATGTATAACTTACTCCTACTTGCTTTAGTTTTCTCATATTTATACTGTAATATCAGATCGATAGTCTTTCTTCTATTTTAAAAACATCCTGAAAGTATGCTTTGCTTGTGAATTGTTCATAATTTAAAGGTTGCCATAGTTGTAAAATAAATAAGTAATTTACACAAATGTAAATAGAAATGAAAATATCAATTAAATTAATGTAAACTAAACTTATGATATTAAAATCTTAGAAAAATTATTTCTTGTAACTCAAATTTGTTGACTTAATTTAAGGACTAATGACAACTAATAATAAGAAAAATAGCTAAACGTACCTGGTATACCATAGTCACCGCTAAATCGTTTTGTATCGTAGTTAACGAATTTATCAACATCGGGTGGCAGATGAAAAACATCTGTTAAAACCTCTTGAGGTTGATCGTCCTCATCGTCATTGGATTCGTCTTTCTTGGGACGTTCAATACACAAAAGTTTCGGCAGAATATTTATGAAAACCTTTTGAACCCAAGGGGCCATTCTATGTGTTACAGGGGACCTTTAAATAAATAACAAAATAAAGAAATTAGCAAATTAGCTTATAAAAACAAAATTACTTATAAATCGTTGGTCATAAGTAGAAAAGGATTAACTCAAAACTTTACAAAAGAATGTAAAACGTATAATGTTGATTCTTTAAAAAAGTTATTTTTGATATTTTGGCATTAAATTTTTGTGTCGTCGTGTATTTGGGTGAAATTCATTGGAATCATTGAAAAACTAAATTTCGTAAAAAATACCAGTTAATGCCTTTCTATTTGCGACCGTCAATATGTATGTAGATTAAGAAAGAGGGAGAACGTGAGAGAGAGAGAGAAAGAAACTGAAATAGAAAAATAGAGAGAGAGAGAGAGTAGCAAATTACCTAAAATTAACATTAAGTACTGCAATGGTAACTACGACTGACAGCGTAACTAACATCATGGTAAATAGTAAATATTTTCCCAGCAGAGGCACCGTTAATGATGTGGGCGGTATAATTTCCGCAAGCAGTAGAAAAAACACAGTCAGCGACAGTAAAATACTTATACACAAGGAAATCTTTTCGCCTGAATCACTGGGCAAATAAAAGACCAAGACGGATAGAAATGATATACCCACACAGGGTATAATTAGATTGACAGTATAAAAGAGTGTTTTTCGGCGCAACGTTAAATTGAAGACGATATCCAAATATGGTTCTTCACAGCAACTGTAAAATTTCTCATTACGCACAGCTGGCACACGCATTATATCCCACTCCACCGATATATAATAGTCCTGAAGGTCAATACCCACTTCAATGTTATCAGAATCCGGCGTTTGTTTAAGATGCCTTAAATCGACCTGAAAGAAAAGAATGTCATGAAAATTACATACATACTTACATATATTCATACATACATATACAGAACATTGTTTATTATTTTATTTTCTATTATAATTTCTTCGTTTTTTTTCGCAATTTCGTCAATTTATAAATAAACATGTGTCATGTGCAAGTATAAGTATAATAATTTATTTAGGAACTTTTCAATAAAATTATTAAAGAGAAAACATAATGAGCTGGCTCTTCAATTTGACACGTGCACTGACTTATGGTGGAAGCTTGGGCAGTCAAATCATTGATGCGTGTTGAAAGTTTGTCAATAGCGAAAGTTTCTTGTAGGAATAATAAAATAAATATGAAAAAACTTAAAAAGACAAATAAATAAAATGGTAAAATAAATGGGCGTCTGATAAAAACTTGTAAAATATAGTAAGATTTAACATTTTTTTTTGAAACAAAGTGATCGCAACAACGCAGAAATATGCCATTTTAGATGCACAATTTGTCGCAACGACATTTAAGGGATTTGAGAGAAATGGGGAATCTGCTACTACTACTTCGATGGATAAACATCAAACATGTTGAGCAACAGCCTGCGCTATATTGCGCAAGTTAAAGTTGGTACACATGTGATTTGAATTGCTCAAGTTAAACTTAGAAACACATTTGTTCTAACAAAAAATTGTAACGAAAAAACAAATCAAAAAAAAGGAAATAAAAATGTGAACACCCGTCTATTTGTCTTAATAGCTGCCTTGTTCTTTTTATTTATTTGACAGCTGGGTTATTTCTCACAAAGTCATTTATTGTTGTTAGTTCATTAAACGCATACAGTAACACACACACACAAACACATTTAGTCACCCACATTTTGTTTGTTGTGATACTCCAGTGCGTATGAGTGACACATGAATCATTTCACAATACGCCAGCATAAAGCATACGCAGCGTTTGACGACTCACAATTCCACACAATATCTTGTGCAAAATAGATACAATTTTGACTTTTACAAAGAGGATTTCTGGCTGTGCTCTGTGAAGGCCGTGTCAGCAGTTGGTGCTTTTACCACATATAGACACACAGATATACACAAACACACGCATGTACATACACATGTATGTCTATATGTGGTAGTAAGCAACGATAAAAAAAGTTGTAAATTTGAAAATTTCTTGAAATTTTTTTGCGAGCATACATGTGTCGGTATAGAAAAGTCAGATAAAGTGTTTATGCATATGCCAATAGCCAAAAAGTGTAGTGAGTTTTATGGCTAAAGTTAACAGTTGTTGTTTTTTTAGTGATATTTCTGCTGTTGCTTGTTCTTAAGAAATCTAATCATATTCAACTTTACACTTTACATGTTGGTAATTTGAGAAAAAAACAGATAGACAACATTAGATAACACTCAAACACATACATACATATGTATGTATGTATGTACAAAATACACATAAATATGTATGTATGTATGTATTTACATAAATATTTTAAACTCTCCCTGATGTATGTACATATATTGTTAAAAGAATTTTTTACAAATAAACTGACAGCTAAACATAAGCGCACAGTCACTCGTACGAACAATTGGAGGAACAGAACCGGCAAGCAGACGTTTACAATGATTTAATGGTTATGAAATTGAGATTAATGTCATGTTTATTTCTTGTAAATTATAAAAATTGTGTGAATTTATTATGTTTTCATATTATTTTCTCTTCATGTTTCTATTATTTATTGTTCGAGTTTATTTCATTTTTTTTGGTTTCATTAACAAAGAAACAAAGTTTAAGAAAAAAGAAAAAAAGCTTCAACTTACCATGTAACCATCATAGGTCCATGAACCGAATTTCATAAAGCATGTCTGCTCATCGAATGGAAAATATTCAACATCGATTTCACAAAATGATTTATAAATGGCAGGAGGTTTCCACACTACTTTACCGGTATGATGAAGAATTGCTTTTGTCATTATTGTCACTTCGTAATTACCATCAGCACTGGAAATATAATAAGATGAGAACAAGTAGAAAAGATTAAAATATTTCTTAACTTATAGGAAAAACTTATGAAATTTATGTGATGTGCTTACATGCAAAAGTAAAATGCATTTTAAAATTTATTTGTTGTAAAAATTCAAAAAAAAGAAATTAAAATTTTCTTGGAAAAAAATTTCCCCTTTTGAATACACACTTGCTATACCAAAGATGGTAAATATCTGATTTGAAATCAACAGCTAAAGATTACAAATAAGACTGTCTGTAAAACTTTTCTTTAAATAAGACTAAAACAAATAAAATACATACAAATCGGTCATATTTTTAATTGTTTGGCTCTTAATAAAACATCATTTTAGTTGTTTTTATAACGATAAAGTAACGACAGAAGTTGATATGAGAAAAAAAGAAAAACGAAAACCAGTTTGATTATAAAAAAGTGACTTAAGCATGCAAATGCCTGCTAAAGCACATGCATTTGTCTACTTGTATTGTTTTTCTTTTAAGTTTCTGCTTATATGTTCTTAGCAGCATTGCAAACATATTTAAAATTCATCTTCGTGCACACAAGCACACGTATTCATATATCTATGCATTGCGCTGGCTTTTTGCCATTTTTGTTAAAATTAGTTTTTTATTTTTAGTTACACAAGAAATGATTGCCAAGTACAGACTATTCAAGTCTTTAATGTTTCTGATTCTAAGCTTAGAAAAGCGAAATAATAAAAAAAAAAAATAAAAAATAAATTTTATAGAATGAAAACTAAATGGAATGAAATGAAAATGAAATAAAATTTCTTGCAAGTCAAAGACCGTTTGTGTGCTGCTTAATTCCAGCAATTAAGTTTTATGATGATCTCAGAAATTAAAATTCACTTCAGCCAGAAAAGGGAAGGAATTAAAAAGAAAAACCAAAATGCTATTTAGTTTTCCTTTGTTTATTGTTTTCGTTTTTAATGTTTTCTTCCTCTTTACAAACAACACTAACTCAGACAGCACTCAGTTGCGTGCCGCACAATATATTTGTTTTTCTTATTTTCTCACAAATTTCAAAATGATGGAACGCAATTCTTCATTTACTGCATAAATTTGTTTGTAATACGTTGCTCTGTGGCTGGCTGCGTGGCTGTGTGTGTAACTGAATGTTGTAAACTAAACAACTTTAATGAACCCTTATCACGTGTCATCGTTGCATTTTTGATGGCTTTATTTTCGTTTCTTTTCAGGATTTTTAAATAAAAAAAGTCTGAATATTCGCATTTACCCGAACATGCTGGTATGTTAGACTTTTATTGTTTTTTTTTAATGCAAAATAATCACAGAAAATAAATTGATTTGATTTATCGGATATAAATAATAAAAATATTAATCTGGTTTTCTAAGCAATGCCATCATATAAATGTTTGTTTTTTATTGTACTAGAAGCCAATCGCATTGCGCTAAGCAGGTGTATAGAAAAAGTTTTGAAGAAAATTGCAAAAATAAAAGTAACATTTGACGTACATGTTTATGGAAATGAAGGAATTTTAATTTGATAATCTGGCAGACTATCAAACTACTGGCTGATACACTGGGACACCCTGTTAAAAAATTATGCATAAATTGAGATGCAATAATTTACAGCAAAATTTTAAAGAAATTTGATTTTGTTTTTCTTTAAAATGAAAACTATTTGCAAAGGATTCTGATCCGATTTTTCTTGAAGAAATTTTATATTTTATTTTGGAATAGGAAGGACAACTGAACGATGATTCTCTGTCCATGTCGATTTGTATATGTATACATATGTATGTACATACATATGTATGTACATATATGTATGTATGTGGTATCACGTTTTGAATATATTCAGAAAAAACCATCACAATTGCCCTAAAATTTTACAATTTTTGTATACGATAGAGACATCAAACTACAAGCCGTAGGCTGGAAAACTATTCCTGAGGAAATTTAAGAAATCCGTTTGAAACTTACTGGACCAAGCTAATACCAAAATAAAACATATTATGTGTTTTTAGTAAACTTTATACACAAAATTCATTTTTTTCAGCTTCGAGCCAACCAAAAGTATGATAGTATGGATATCAGACGAATGGACTTGGTTTGAAAAATTTAATACGCTATTGAAAATTTTAAAATCTACAAAAAAATTGCGTATAATAAATTTAAATCTATGGATAAAATCAATTGATTAAAATCTATAATGGCTTTCGATATAAAATTGAGGATATATGGACCAAATAATGCAACCCTCTTAATATTGCAATACAAAATAAAAGGACTTGACCTGTAATCTATGAGAAAGCTAAAATGGCGTCCAAAACTAAGTGGCAGATATTTTTTTCCTTAACCCCATCAATAGTTGTTTTAAATGAAAGTGCTTGACTAGTGGTCAAACGAAAATGGAATTAGAAATAATAAAACGATATTTTAAATCTGAAATAGAGGCTATTCTAGGTGGATGAAAATGGCATCATATGTTAATCCTGGATCGTCTGTTGTTTTTTTTATTTATGACAGAGAAAATAATTTTCAGATATGTATGTATGTATGTATGTTTAAAAATCATCAAAATAAATTATTTTGAGATATTTAAAATAGAAAATTATGGGCTTGGTTGCTAATTGGCAAAACAATTAACGCAGATTCCTACGTTTCATTTATTACATGTAACATTGCAATGTATCAGTGGAATCATTGATTATAAAATCAATATGATTTTCAAAACTTAACTGCTTGCTCAACATTCCAACGAGGATTCTTTCGGATTCAGAAGTTCACCATGTAGTGTGTTGATCAAACATTAAAGTTAGATTGTAACGGCCTACCGTTTACCAATTCCTTGCATTCATGTGAACGGAAATAACTTGAAATATTTTCATTAGCCTTGAAGTTGTTTTTTAAGTAAAAACTTGAGGAAATCTTTTAAAAGTCTAGTTTGAGGTAAAGCGTTACTTAAGAAGATTGCTGCAAGTGTCTTTATCCTCCATAAGTCTCTTTAATTGCCGTAATAATGGAAGCTAGTAATTATCAATATTCCTATAAATGCA
Organism: Phyto melanocephala; assembly: GCA_941918925.1. Lineage (NCBI taxonomy): Eukaryota > Metazoa > Arthropoda > Insecta > Diptera > Rhinophoridae > Phyto > Phyto melanocephala. The sequence continues at coordinate 984,750 of OW799233.1, forward strand.
CAAAGCTCATCATCCACTGTCTATTGCGACTTATTTGGTTGATTGATTATACTGTACTTTGTTCGCAATTAAGCCCTAGAAATGTTTGATAAAAAACCAATTCAAATTTAACCAATTCGTTATAAGCAACTGGAAACATGAAAACAAAAGCTTTCGAATCGTCCTTTTAAAAAGATTTTTTTATTTATACTTTTTTATTTTGGTCATACATACATACATACATACATACATACATACATACATACATACATACATACATACATACATACATACATACATATGTATGTGTTTATGTAGGTACATACATACAAATGTATATTCATCAATAAGTGATAGTATACATCATACATGTGGACATTGATTATTGATCGTAACAAATGTTTTTGTGCAAACAGACACATACATACATAGTACATATGAATTTTTTTAAATAAGAAATGCGTAAATACATACATATGTATGTATGTATGTATGTATGTATGTATGTATGTATATAAAAACAAAATATGTATTTGATTCTAAATTTTCTAGAGTATTAACAATGAAGTCAAATGCTGTTTGATTATTTTTCTATTATTTTAAATACTGGGTGGTTCACGGCTTAATTTTTTCATTAATCAATACTATGTAGTTTTAAAGGTAGTTTAAAATGAAGTTTTTGCTTGGTTTCTGTTTTCGGTTTGGTGACGACAAAGGGTCTAAATATATTTTATTGATAATAGAGTTAAGAGATCTATTAGATAATGAACTTGTCAACAGGAAACATTTAATTAAAAACCAGCAAAAATAATGAATCACATAAAAGACAAAGCGTAGCTGCTCTTTAGGGAATATAAAGCCAAATCTATGAACATAAATATTTCAACATATGTCACACACACACACACACACAAATACACATGTTTGAAATCAAAACAAAAGGGAAAAAAAATATAAGACAAAAATAAAAACAGTTGATGGGTCGGTTGGTTGGTTATTCAGACTAACAGACAAACGTATATAAGTATTATTATTTTTAGCAAAACAAGAAACAAAGTTAGACAAACTTTTGAAATTTGTACTTGTGTGTGTAGGTATACCTGCCCTGTTTAACCATATAAGATTACAAGGATTTATATTTTGATTTTGTATAATATTTTCGTATTTTCGTATTTTAGGTATTGGGTTCATAATTTCAAAATGCAGGATTAAAAACAGATGGTGTTTCTTTTTTAAGCGATTCTTATCTTTAATAACTGATATGTCTGATATTTTCAAGGGAACTAATCTATCACTTATTCGTACGCAGTTATTATATTTATATTGCAATGTAAACAACAAAGCTTTTTTTTACTTTGAAAATGTCGAATTTTATGGCAACAAAGGTTTGTTGAGCAGGAGTTGAAGATTGTTATCAAATTCAACAAGTGTTGAGTATACTCGTACATTGATATTAAAAAAAATAAATTTCTACCATCATAACTAAACTATACGATTGACAACGATTACGGTACTCATAACCGATACTGTTTTCTCTGTGTGTGAAGACTCGATCACATATGAAATACCTCTTAAAAACTATTTACAAAAGAGTGATTGAACAGTTTTACCTCACTCGAGTTATAGTTAGGACTTTGACCTATCCGACTACTGAATATTTATTTCGATTTATGTAGAACGCTTCTTGTGAGGTATGTTTAGAAAAGGGTGTCTAAAATTGGTATGACTCGTTCTTTGTCTTCAAAGCTGAGCCGTTCTTTATGCGTCGAATCCATAAATTGCCAGAAAGATTGAACAGTTTCACAGCCAATAATGAATATATAGTGATACCGTATAAATATTGCAAAATGAAAGCTAAAAATTCTACATTCTGAATTTATATACCCAACATTGTAACAGATTTTAGGGCAAATACATTTGTACTTTAAAAAAATAGAAATGTCGGACAATAACGGTATATATGTATATGTATGTTTTTTTATCTCAAAAATATTATGCAAAATTATAACTTGGTGGAGAAAAGGAATACTTGTTCAACTATTTTGGAGAACTTTTCAGGAAGTTATAGCAAAAAAGCTTTTTACCCGTATTTTTCAACTAACAATGTCATTTAAAATAATAACTAATATCAACTTATAACTTAACTAAATGTTAAAAAAATAACATACTCTTAATTAATACAGCACGTAATTTATATGAAATGTAATTTTGTCTGAAAGGAAAATCAATTTATGAAAATTAACTCAAGCATTTCAAAGAGATTTCCTAATAAACTATTAAAACAGACATAAGCAGCTTGCCCTTAGTGCCACAGAACTATTAAAGTGTCTACCATAAACTATAAAGTAAAAAAGTTTTGTAATAAATTGAAATAACATTCAACACAAGAAGCTTTTACAGATTATTCTAATTTGTTGTGGTGCAGATATGAACGTAGAAAAATTTGAAATCAATAATTGTCAATTTTCAAAGTAGATTTAAATAATAAATTTGTGTGTAAATAATCCGCGTAATAAATGCAATAAAAAACGCAAAACGGACTTCAAATAAGCGGCCAAAAGGCAAATAGAAAATTGTTTGTACAATTTTTATAAGTGAATATAAAATACGTACATAAATATAATAAAATGAAAATGTATGAAGAAAAACAAATAAAAACAACAATTGCACATACACTCCATAAAATACACTTTACACTGTTACACATACTGATTTACAGTTGTACATACAGCATTAATGTATGTGCGATTAACACACACACGCGTGCACACACACAGTGCCAAACTCAAAACAAACATATAAATAAACATTCTTTATGGTTATGAAATTTACAAATGCTTTGTTGTTCTAATACAAAAAAAAAGATAACAAAGAAACAAAAAACAAATAACAACAATTGAAAAAATTCGAAAAATGTTTATACAAATATTAATTTATTGCTCTACTGAGTGTTTATTTTTACACAAACACACTCTTATGTATAGAGTTTTGTTTTTAGCAAAATACAGCGAAATATGTAGAGATAGAGGCGAGAGTCACAAACATGTATGAAAACACTTTAAAAGTTCTATGCCATAAATGACAAAATAAATGAATCCCTGCCACCTACCACCACTCCACCGTTAAACACGCCCTTCCAACATTCATTCGCTTATGCAATCTGTATTGTAAATTGTTTATAAATTTTTATTTTCGTCATGATTGCATTTGCTTACAATTTTTAGCTGTTTTTGTTTTGTCTTTTTTTTTTAGCGGCATAGCGAATAATTTTCTGCAAATTGTATACAAAGTACACACATATTTTTTGACTAAAGGTCTCAAGTGTTAAGCAAACAGTGCGTGACAGTGTCACCAAAGCAACAAATTATTGGGCTTTGAGATTTCAGCTGAATAGTAAAGGACAACAAAGCAAAACCCAAAATGGAAACTGAAAAGTACGAGAACAGAAACCAATTCAACTCTTATGAACAAGGAAAGAAGTGCATAAAACCTACAAACAAACATATTTGGGCGTGTGGTATATGAATTTCTCTTGCCCTTTATGACTACTACTTTTAAAAGTGGCTGTCTAAAGGTTTTTTCGTTCGTTATGCAGTTTAATATTGTTAATTCGTATAAAATTGTATATCTTCCTCATGGTGACATATATTCTTTCGAAAATGAAGTATCAGATATTCTTGTTCGTTACTCTGAAATAGTAATTATGGGTGATTTTAATAATAACTTATTTGATAATGTTAAGTCTATGAGAGTTCGTGAAATTTTTGGTAGAATGAATCTTTCCCTTGTACATAACTCTATGCCTACTCATTTTGATATTTCACACAATTCAACTTCTTTGCTTGATAGCTTTTTGGTTACATCGCCTGGGTTAGTAGAAGTGTCTAGCCAATTTCAATGTCCGGGAATATCGCGACATTCTTTTATTTTTTTATCGCTTCGGATTCCAAAAAAGATTATTAAACGTTTTTATGAGTATTATGACTATGATGTAGTAAGTAATGACTCTTTTCAGGCAATTGTAACTAGATGTGATTGGGATACTATGCATATGTCTAGCAATGTGGATGAGCAACTGATGTTATTGAATAATAATTTGCAATTTTTGCATTCTTTTGTTCCTTTGAGAAAGCGATTTATTTATAATCGTAGGGATAACTGGATTAATGCTCCTGAGATTAAGTATCACTTGTCGATTAGAGACCTTGCTTATAAAACATATTTGGTCAATAAAACTGATAATAATTGGAAAATATTCTGTAGATGTAGAAATAAGGCAAAATCCGTGATGAGGAAGTTTAAAAGAAGTGCACATGCTTCACTTTTCGAAGGAAGAGACAGTAGTGAAATTTGGTCTATTCTCAGGAAAAATGGTGTAGCAGATACGGTGGATAATATAGGTTGTGGTGATCCTGATTATTTGAATAATGTTTTCTCCTCCAATCAGACGATGGATTCTAATGACATTGGTGAAATGCCTTTTAATGCTTGTGGTGGTTTTTCTTTTCGTTGTGTGGATGTGTTTGAAATGTTTAAGGCATTTGATTTAATTAAATCAAAGGCAGTTGGTAGTGATGGATTTACTCTTAAATTTATTAAGCTTTTAATGCCATTTATTGGTAATCATATTTTATGTTTAGTTAACACTATCCTGACAACTTCTAGTTTTCCCTTATTATGGAAAATTGCGAAAATTATTCCTTTGCGAAAAAATAATATGATGAATGAATTTCGACCAATATCTATTTTACCAATTTTATCTAAAATGGTTGAGTATTTAATTAAGATCCAACTTGTAGAGCATATTGATGATAGTCTATTGCTTCACGACTGTCAGTCTGGATTCAGATGCAATAGGAGTACTACTTCTTTATTGCTTGGTTTAACTGAGCATATTAGAGAAAGTGTTTCTGACAAGGGTGTTTGTGTGTTGTTATCCTTAGATTTAGCTAAAGCTTTTGATAAAGTAAGTCATTCCATTTTGGTTAAAAAACTGCATATGTATTATGGTTTCTCGGGGTCTGCTTGTAAATTAATTTTTTCTTATCTTTCTGGTAGAAAGCAGTTTGTTTCAGTTTGCTTTCAGTTCTCAGTGGTGTTCCTCAGGGATCTGTCCTTGGGCCTTTGCTTTTTATAATGTTTATGAATGATCTTTTTGATAAGATATCGTGTAATATGTGTGTTCCTTTTTCATTTGCTGACGATGTTCAGTTGTTGTTTAGAGGCAGAACTGAGTTCCCTGATGTTTTCCAGAACATGATTGATTATACATCTGGATTGTTATCATGCTGGATTTCTGATAATGGTCTTTCAGTTAATGTTAGAAAGTCAAAGGCAATTATCTTTGGTAAAAGCATTAAAAATAGTTTTTCTGTTACTTTGGATGGGACTTTGATAGAATTTGTTGATAAAATTAAATGCCTTGGTGTTATTCTTGACTCAGGTCTGAATTTTGAGAGTCATGTCAATTTTGTTATATCTAGAATTAACTTTACTTTACGTAAGTTATACAGTTTAAATTTATCGCTGCCTTTTAATGTAAAGAAACAAGTTGTTCATGCTCTTATTATGCCTATATTTTTGTATGGCTTAGAAGTGTACGCAGGTACCTTTGGATATATTATAAAGAGACTAAGGTTAGTATTTAATAGGGTGGTTAGGTTTCTGTACTCCGTTAGATTTGGTCAGCATATTTCATCGTTTGTTTTGAAGTTTTTAGGATTTTCTTTTATGGAATTTATAAATTTTAGAAATATTTTACACTTTTATAAGTTATATAAGTTGCAGATACCTAAATATTTAGTTAAGTTTTTTAGGTTTTGCAGATCTAATAGAAAAAGGCAGTTGATCATACCTAGATTGACCTCAATTTTAGAACGATCTTTTTGTGTGAGAGTGGCACGAACTTATAATAGGTTATCGGATACTTTAAGGACGTTTGATGTTAACATTGATTCTTTTAGGAAAAAACTTTTTCGCGAGTTGTCTGATAATAGTACTTAATTGAATGACCATTCTTTATCCATTTACATATTTCAATCTTGGTCTGAAGTTTGGTTAGTTTGGCTTATATTTTCTGTGCAATTTTCTTGTCATTATATTTTTAATTCCCTTATATTTACTTATATTTAAATTTTTACATTATATTTTTATAGTTTAAGTAAAAAGCATTGTAATTTTTTTTTTTTTTTAGTAGAAGTTTTTAGCCAATTATGGCCTAGAGGCTTGGTTGCCGAAATTTAAATAAATAAATAAATAAATAAATAAAATTGTCGAATTGGATAAACATGAATATTGGCAAGCGCTTAAGTATTTGTAAGAAATTTAAGTTTTGACATTGCCCGGTATAGCCCTCTAATTTGTTCACACATATAAGAGTAGAAGCGAACGAAATGTGGTTACAATACATTTACACTGTGCTACTAAGCTACGTTGTTTAGGTTAGAGCAAACGCCTGTGGTCAGAATATATCAGAAATTTAATGTTTTTCCTACATATAAAGTGCATCGCTTATTTATACTGATTGCTTATCGGTTTTTCGAAACTAGCTTAAAGCGTGTATACTTGTGCATATGGAGATGTGTTAAACAGTGAAAATAAACTATTCGAATTCACATAAAGAAAAGAGAACGAATATTAAAATTGTTTCCTCTCTCGAGAGTATAAAGGAACTATATACTTAGATGTGTTCTATCTTATGTAGTTTTTGAAATATAAATGTTATAAACGATACAATAATGATTCACAGAGAGTGTGCTATTTAAAACTCTTTAGATTTAAATTTAAAAATTGTTAATGATCATGTCGGTCAAAATCGAATCTAATATTGCAATGTTTAATACAAAGAGATCAAAAAGCATTTTATATTAAAAAATTATTTTTTGCCGAATAACAACATACTCATTTCGCTTCCCTTATACAAATAAAATTATTGTAGACCAAACTACGCACGTATTTTGTATTTTTATTCATAAACTACAATACCGCCATTGGCATGCATTTATAGCATTTTCATTTTTATCATTATTTTTTATTTTTTGTATGCGTGTGCACAAACACACCCATAGCGGATTCTATGCCTGCTTGTGGGTTTGTTTTGCCTTCGCTGGTAATTAACATTCTTGGGCTTGTTTATTTATTAGCTATTTCATTTTTGTTTTCATAAATTGTTGCATTTTTTTGTCAATACTTAATGGTTGCTCTTGTTGCTATTATAAAATAATCCAGAATTTATTATAGCGAATGCACTATTGCCTCCAAAATTCGTTACACATTGACAGGCTTAATAGTATTCATTGCGTTTAGTTGATACGAATGGTAGAAGTATGAAATTTCGAATTTGCTCTTTAAAATCCTTTAAGGTGACTTTACACTATTTATTGTCGAATTTTACCCCAAAAAATTACATATATCAGACTATTTATATCTAGCATATATCGCAATCTTAATAGAGACCGGCAAACGTTGTTGGGGCCGTGAAACAAACTTTGTTGCTTTTCAATTGCAGAACATTCACAGTGTTATACCAAAACTCAGTTGACAAACTGCGGTAGAAGTTGTGGGTTGTAAGGAATTTTCCATTACACATTCAAGACAAACGGAATGGTGCGTACTAACTACTCGAACTATGATGTAGTTAAACAACAAACTCTTAATATATGGAAAATTATTGTGTGTTCTACAAAATATTTATGGAGAAATTATCAACAAAATGTGTACAACAACTACGACATAAGTATAACTTCAAGAAAAGGTTGTGATTTGGCGATTTATGTTTTATGCATAAATGAACTCCTTTTGAACAAAAAATGGTTGAAAAACATGTTACTTTAAAACTACTACATATCCGATTTGTATAGAATAGACTGTAGCATACTTTTAAACTCCCAGTGTTAGAACAGGAGTTAAAGTAAGAAAACTTTTTGACGATAAATACAAAAAAATTTCACAAAATTTAAAATATTATAAAATATTTGATCTTTTTTAATTTAACTACATTGTCTTAATGTTCAAACTTGAAATCAGTTTTTTGTATATAAAAAACTTATTTATTTTTAACCAATATTTTGCGACCACAATTAATAATTTAAAGCATTTAAGTAATAAGTATTAAGTATTGAAATATTAATCATGATTTTTTTTGTCTCTGATCGAAAACTGCCAAAAGCAATAAATCATGAAAGTTTGTTCGCATTTGAAAATGTTACAAGCACTGCTGAGAGAGGGTTACATGCAAATCGAATAAGTAGTTAGGAAGTAACATACGAGCGTCTATCCATCTTTTCTTCGAAAGGAATCACTATGCATTAACACTTAGTGCTTACTGCTTCTGTATTCCCAAATTTCTTTAAAAATTAATTTTAATTACACAATCTACTGGTATATGGAAAATATGAGAGGGAATTAAGTAAAAAAAAAAACTATGAATAATTTGGAAAACTACTTTCAGTATGCTCGAGTTGACTGTGGTGGCCATTTCTTTGTGTTGCGTTAATTACTTATAATTTGTTTTGTAGCTATAATTGGCTTTCTCAAGTTTAAACATAAATTATCCCAGCAAAAACATCAAATTTGAGCGGAGTATACGTTACACTAATTAAAATAATTTGTTTGTATAAAGCGATGATACTCGTAACAAAGTATCATCACTGTTGCCTGTTTGCCATTGCTACCACCAATACTACCACACAGAAAGCAACTAATACAATAGTAACTGTATTAAAAGCTGAAACACAATCCATTGTAAAGCTGACGATGACTAGCAACAGTAACAAAAAACTATGGAAAAATGTGTGTAAGATTTGCTTTAGCTTTAACAACAACCCCACTGCTAGCCATAGTAACGGCATCGGCTTAATATTTATAAAACAAAAAAGTCTGAAAAGTAAATAAAGTGATGGGTCCTACAAACAAACGATAATCATCCTAAAAACACCCACTTATGAAAAGCAAAGCAAAAAACCAAAATAAAAAAAAATAAAAAAAATATATAGTGTTGTATCTATGTATGTATTTATTCATGTATGTATGTATGTATTCGTGTATGTATGTAAAGCTAAAATGACAAACAACAAATGAAATTATACACATACATATTTGATATAATAAATAAAGTTCTTTGTCCATCCTCCTTTTTTCCCCATACCCAATTCATTTATCATTGTAGTTGTGTCTTTTTTTTGCAAAACAGCAAAGGAAGTGAGTGGTAGGTGGTAGTTGTCCAGTGTCAAAATTGAAATATTAGAAGGCCAATTTAGTGTTTACTTTCGAATCAAATTGAATATGTACATATATAATAAGATAAAGGTCTTTATTAAATTTGTATCGAATATTTTATACCCTTTAAATATGTACATATGTATGTATGCATGTATTGTATTCATATACGTAACGGAGAAGTTAATTCTCCAGACAGAAAATTTCCTTAGACATTTAGTTATAAAAACGGCTTATTACAATGTTTGTTTTTTCCGTTTTTTAAGGAAAACTATATTTATATCATTAAATAAATATTTATTTTATAATGACAATAGATTGTTGGATGACTATAGACTTAAGCCGCATTATATGGAGGAATTTAAGGATTTGTTTTTGAGTATAGTGCGAACCCGATTTGTGAAATCACTGATTGTTGCAAAACTCCAATTAGCGGAATAGGTAATTTAATTATTGAGTGTATAACTTAAACCATTTACGCAGTTGCCGAATTCAATGCTTTTAAAATGTCGTATAAATAGAACAAGCTGGAATAATAAGTATGTCCTTTCTTCGTACATCTTCAATATGTAGAGGCGAATTTCTTACAGCCTACGCCTCTTACGGCAGGTTGTGAATTAAGCAATTAGTTTCTTATTTAAATAGCAAAGAAACATAAAACTATTGATTGAAAGAGACTTTATTTTAGAAAATATTCAGGAATTTAAAATGCCTTTTCATTCAACTTAAATTTATATTCGTATTAATTTGGTGACAAGATATAAAAATTATATTATTTTTGTATATAAATCAATAATGACCATCGACAGTTATTAAAAAAAAAATAATAATTTTTATTGTTATATTTTGTTAACTGTAAAATTATGTTTATAAACAAATTAAATTTAATATAAGCGTTTGATATGCGAGTTCACTTTATTAACTGCCCTGCTATCCACCCGGAGGCATGTTACCTTGCTGACGTGTTTGTTCATGGCTTTGTATTATTGTTAGTCCGTGTTATAGAGATGTTAGCAAAGGGAGTTCAAAAGAGTCCCGCAATAGCAGGGGTTTGCTATGGCATTCCTCCTACACATATACATATATAAGTGTTCGACTAACAAAGAAATTATTCAGCTGTATTTAAACAATGGTCTTGTCTTAATTAATTATGCGTGCTTGCACATTAGGCGTCAATTAAGTTTTAATATTATAGTTCCGTAAAACATTATTTGTTTAATAAATTGCATTCATTAAACAATAATAACTAAGTGCTATTACTTACTTGTTGTATAAAACAATGTCCGGCAACCAAATGTGCTCAGAAGGTACATGTAACGTATCAACACCACCGTAATCATCTGGATTCCATTTTAATTTGTAGTCATTCCATTCCTAAAGAATTAAAAAAAAACACAAATTAATTAATTTAAAAATATAAATGCAGCAACAATACAAAGAATCGCATACATTTAAATACATAAAATGGAAGAGTAAACAAAAATCTAATTAAAATATGAATAAATTATTGAAAATAAAATGAGCACAACAAAAGAGAAAAAAAAAAGAATAAATAAATAAATAAATAAATCAAATAAAAATGACTGAAATTAATGCAAACAAAAACTTTCTGCTCACTGTTCGTTATTCATTTACAAACAAAGTGTTCGGATGTATTGGTATAACCAAATTGTGACCTGTTAAACAAATAGTTTGGAAACGCAAATTACACTTTTAAAACTACATACTCAGAATCGGTGCTAGGAAATAAATTTTATTTTCCAAATATTTAAAAAAAAAAAAATAAACAATACGTGTGTGTGTGCCCTTAATAATGAATGTGGTCTAAGTCAAATATTTTTTGTTTCGAAAAAATATTTATTTATTGCCGTATTCATTAAACCTATTTAAGAGTTTTCAGTTCATCATCTATCAAATCAGTCTCTAATAAACTTAAAAAAGTTTTTATGAATACGGCAGTAAATACTTTGGGTTTGAGTAAGTGAAAAAGTATTTCTATATTGTGTGTAAAATATAAATTTCGAATTTTATCAATTTCAATTAATAAAATTTAATGCAATTGTATCAAAAATAAGAAGTTACACATAATAATACTGTTTATGTTGCCTTTTAAGAGAAGGAGGAAAGCTAAATTTAAATTTAATTTTGAAAATGTTTTTAAAGCAAGATCCCTCATTATTACATGTACACATGCATGTAATTTATTACTTATGTATGAGTGTTAATAATGTGTCAAACAATGTTTGTGTGTTTGTGCATTTATGACTATTGTATGTTTGAATTAAAACTGATTAAGCAGCCTGTTATCGTGATTACAACAATTAAACGTTAATTTGTATGGCGTAAACTTATTTATGTTGGCGAAATTTAATTTTCATTTATGACAATCCGTTGTGTTCAAATAAAAATAAAATAGCAATTTATTAATTATACTCCCAAAACTAAATATGTACATATATTTAAGCGTGTGATTGAACGAGAGCAAGGCTGGCGGAATGGTTGAGACATTTCCTATATTATTGTAGTGTATCCCATTCACTCTACACTTTACTAATAGTGAATATGGAGATATTTGTAGCTTCTTTTTAAACAGCATACATTCCGATGGCAAGCAGAAAAATTAGAAAAGCAGAGAAGAGGGACTACACCTATTGCAGATTAATTAGTTTTGCATCTTTTCTGTTAAAGGCACCACCTGTAGTTCTGATCAAAAGAGTGCTGATTATGAAACCGTAGCTGGTTTCGAAAATGCATTCTACTCAGCTAGTATCGGATGACTAATTTTTCTTTGATATTCTTGTCGTTATCGCATTGAACTTATAGCCTAAATTTTAAATTTAATAAGCAAGCGAAAGGGTGTTGGTGGATTTCCTGAAGATGAATACGCTGATGAATAGAACATTGAGTGAATATCAATACGCATACATATACCAGTTATCGTAGCAGAAAGAGACATTTTCAATGGCGATGTTGCTTTGTTGGTATTTATGGATTAAGAAGGCTCTTTTGACAAGATCTCTTGTGATATACTGGGAAACGGGAGAAGTGTTGATTTCATTGTGGTAAAAAGGAGCATCTCTATACTGATATGTAAGACAGTATATTTCAGGAATAAATGTACCAGGCTTCGGAGAAGGGTAATCAAATATTGACCATAGCAAGGAATATAATTACCTTTGTTATGAAACATAACCATAGATGGCCTTATCAAAAGACTGGAAGCAATGGATGTACTCACAGATGATGAGGTAATTGTGGTTAGTGGTAAATTTATGGAGACCAGACTTGAGCTCACATTAACTGGGGCATGATGTTGTGAATCAGCAGGTATGCTCTTTACGTGGAGAGGAATGTTTATAAAAGTTGTATCGTTAATGCTTATTGAAACTTAAATCAACGTGTATATCTATAAATAAGGTGACGCAAGTCTATGCTAAAGGACACATGGGTATAGCTGGGAGTAAATTGGCAAACTAACATGCAAAATGGGAATTTGTAGGAACATTCTGAGGACTAAAAACCAGAATTTCCTTGCTGGTGGAGGCGAAAGCCTTTCAGAGGAAGGGTGGTGAAGAGAACCACTATTCTTGTATGGTACTTGAAATTTAATAATAAAACCATGTATTAGTGACGGGATATGCAAATAACCAATATTACTTCAAAAGATGCAATCGAGAAAGGTGATGTTCATAGAATCTGCCTGGAGGATACTGAGACAGCATCACATGTAAAATTAAACGCCGGTAGTGACGTTGATTCGTAAAAAAAGCAATGTAGAGCGGTAGGGTTAAAATTATTAGGATGTAAAATGATGTACGAGGGATACAAAAACGTAGTGATCTGCTTTAATACTCTCCAATAACAATTATGTACTTAACAATTTACGTTTAAATTTAAGCCGACATTATTAATATGTACACGCTCATTGGTGTGACCATTTTTCTTTGTCGATAAAAGGCATCTATTCTTTTGTAGTACTGCCTGCACATTAGTTGTAAATTATAAATTTATTTTAAAAATAATTAAATTAGAGCAAAATTCAAATAAAATAAAATAGAACTGAATAGAATAGAATACAATACAAAGAGCTCTATTAAGTTAATTTTAGAAATTTACCTGTTCCACCCATACGTTCGTCGTCATGATTTGATTTTTTAAATTCTGTAAATAAAACAAAAGAGTTACAAAATGTTATTTCGATTTGAATATTCCAAAATTAGTTTAAATGGAATACGTGAATGTAAAACACAAAATGATCTTGTTATGAAATTTAATTTCGCAAAAACATATAATTTATAGTTACAGAGGCATAGATGCGAATTCAAATAGTTGAAATTTAAAAAAGTTATTTTAATTTGTAATTGCGTGTACAAATATTTTGAAAATAATTTTTCCTACTTTGGTATTTAACGTATGAAAAAACTTTTATTGATTTAAAAAAAATAAAAAAAAAACATTTAAGTGAAAAAACTGTCTGTAAAAATGTTTTAAAATTATTGTTTAATCTGGGACATGTAAGAAAATGTTTGATCTTGAATAATTTTTTGGTATTACTTTGAATTTTTTTCTTTTAATTATTAAATTTATTTTCAGTTTGAAACCTTGTTATGAATATAGACGTTAAAACTTTGAAAATGCTACAATAAGTACATAAATTGAATAATTTTGCACACTTTATTGGTATGAACGTTAATTCTATATGTAGGTGGCCTACTGTCCTCGACCAAATGCACACAAAACAAAATGAAAAGCCGACAACATGATTAATGACACAGGACTTGCGAAACTGGTATGGAATGGCAATTGAATGACGTCCGATTAATTTTAATGCCTTATTTAATAATTATAATATTTTAATTAAAAAAATCATAATATAAAACGGAGTGTTATAAGGGTTAATTATTAACGTGGATTCTACGAATTGGACTCAATTGGGAGCTCAACTCTACATATTCGTAACATCTTTTTTATCTGATCTTGCCACAGAATTACCATGTTCTTTAGTGACATCTTTTATAGATGACATTCAAATATACGAACAAATATGTATATTCAATGAAGGGTCGCTCCATGGTTAAAAAATACTACACATCATTATGAATTCTTTAAGAAATACTTTCTTGAAAACACATATTCAGTAAGCGAGTACTCTGTGGACTTGGAAGCTCACTTAATTTTTAATTTTTGATTCAATTTAGTTTTTCCAATCTACTTTTGCATTTGTCTCCTTTATCCACTGTTTACTTTACATACCGATGGATTGCGGCACTTACATACATACATTAATAGTGTTAAACATTACGTAGTCATTCGTTCAGTCATTTCGTTTTTTTTTTTTTAAGAAGTCATAAACTCGTGAACAATAAACGAGGATTTTTTCAGTGAGTGGACGGATAAATGGATTGATGCATGCATGTATATCGGATGCTTGAGACAGTGAATTGTCTGAAGTCTGTATGTGTGTATATAAAGGAGCGCAAGGAGTAAATATTTTAATAACTTTATGCTGTATCATTTAGACTACACGACAACAATTTAAAATAGTTTGTGATGTCGATGGCATTTATCTTAACTTTGTGACTTTATTCCTCGTTGCTGCTAAAGGTTTAACAAAATGAAATGAAAAATATAAAAAATTAACAATAAGCAGCACGTCTTGAAAACGTAGGCTTTGTGATTTGAAAACCAGAAAATTTTTTCTATATAAAAAGCTTTGTTAACGGTATTCATTTTATAATAGAGTTTATTTTATTGTCTCATTAGTTTCAACTTTTTATTCTCTGAGTTTTGGTTGTGAAAAGTGGTACTCTTTTATAATATCGTTAGAGATTTTAACAGCAAATAATTTGTCACTAAAACTTATATTGTCACACAAACACCAAAAAATCAAAGAAATACTTTAGTTTTCATTTGAACTTGTTCAGAAGCTTTAACTCTTTTTTTTATTTTTTTGAATAATATTTTTTCTATCTCCTTATTTTCTTTTTTTACATGGTGTTCTAGCATCCTTATATCTAAAAGAACCGCTTTCGTACTGATTAGGTTTATTGCCAAAGAGTCATTTTTGTTCCCGCAGGAAGAATATTTAGCAATATGAAATCGAATATTGCCGCAATAATATTTTTTCCTCCAGCAATAGGTTTGACAAAAAGTTTCCTGGGTTAAACTAATAAAATAATTCTCAATAATTAAACACCTCACGAACATCACTAATGCGAATTTTTAATAAAGATTTAAATTTATACGCTTTCAAATGACTTAAAAGCGGACACCTCCTGATCATTTCAAGCGTCGTCAAGAGGCCGAATGGTTGAATGAAGAGACAGAAGCAAATGATGATAAGGAAAATCATCTACAGCGATTAGAAATACTTTCTTCTCAGTGGACTCGTTAACAAGCAGATTTGCCGCATTTGGACAAGAGAAAACCTACGAGTGATTGTTGAAAAGCATGATTGTTTGGAGTGGTTTATGAACTGGTGTCATCAACGGAAGTCGTCCTGGTAGTTGATCTGTATTGGGTTCACTATAACGAAGTGATAACGTGTTTCTTGTGGCCAGCAATTGAGGAAATGGAACTAAACGATATGTGGTTCAAACAGGATGGTGCCACTAGCTATACAGCCAACGAAACAATTTCTCTTTTGCGCGATACATTCAATGGCTGTGTTATATGTGGCGATGTTAATTGGCCGCCGCGAACAATGATTTGCCACCGTTGGACTTTTTTGGGGATATTTAAAAGAAAAAGTTTACGTCAATGAACCAATAACAATTGAAGAGCCTAAGGACAAGTGAATTAACGACTTTGAATCTAAATTATTAGTGTCATTGAGTTATGCCACCGAAACATATAATTCACACATAATTGTCATTGATTCTTCTTTAATTATAAGTGTTATTATTATTGTTTTATTAACATCGCGCGTTTTGGTTGGACCACCCGTTATTTTTGCATGTCTCATTTTATTAATCAACAATCTATACTGAGAGAAACATAAATAAACATTGACAGTGTCGTCGATTTGCTGTCGTTATTGTGTTTATTTTTATTCTTTTCGGCGCCAAGTTGTCTCATTGGCTGTTGAATCTTTTACACAAACATGTACTGACATACTTATGTATGCATTGATTTGAAATTTATAATAATATTTGATTTTCATAATTGTTTTTATTTCTATTCATTGTCTTTAACGCTTAAGTATATTTGCCTGCCTGTTTGGCTGCGTGCTGCTTGTCACATTACAAATTTAATTCGCAATGAATTTTATTGAACACGACACCAAGAAGGAAAGATAGAACAACAACAACAGAAAGTGGGTAAATAAAAAGGGCGCTAAATTGTATTAAAAAAATATATAATAATGCTAGCTTTTAAATAATTAACGGAGATGTTAAATATGAGTTAACATCCAAATACAAAATAAAACCAAATACACACATACTTACATACACACATACATACGAACATACAAATGTATTTATGCATATCTGTAAGAACATACATACACTCAAAAAAAAGTTTACTAAATTTAAGTAAATTTTACTAAAATTAAAGAAATTCGGTAATGATTTGGCTCCAAGTAAAATAAAACTTAAACGAAGTTTATATTTTTCCTAAATTATAGTATAAATAATTTTCTATAATTAACTAGAAATTAGAAAATTTTTACTACGATGAAGTTAAATTATACTTTTTACCTATCCACACTTCTAAGGAATAAGTAAATTTTTTGCTACAACTAACCATTTTTTTACACAAACTTATTAAAATTTTCTAATATTAAGTTAAAAATGTATGAGTATGGTGGCATTATATAGTTAATTTATCTTGTTTTTAGGAACGAATTTATTTTAAATAAAGTTGTTTTTATTATTTTTAAAAAATATTTAACTTATTTCAAGTTAAATTTTTCTTAAATTAAGTTTTTATGATTAATATTCATTAAAAATTTCTTTAATTTAAGTACATGGTTGTACTTAATATTATGACGTATTATTTGAAACTGTCAACAAATTCTTGAAATTTAGTACAAGACATTAACTTAATTTTAGTACTTTTTGTGTTATTTTTAAGAAAGTAGTATTATATATAAGTACAAGTTTTAACTTAAAGTAAGCAAAACTACTTTAAATAAAAGAAGTTATTTCCATATTTAAGTAAAAATTTTCTTATATGAAGAATTTTTTTTTTTTTCAATTAAATAGCAGTAAACTAATTCTTAGTACAATCTAACTTTCTTTCAGTACATAGACCTTTAATAAAGACTTTTAATTTTTGTTACTTTTTTATTTATTAACAGATTAAATAGATTTTAATAGTTTTTTAAATGTACATACATATTTACATATCTTATTTTTTAGTTGGTAAAATTAATTGTTTTAAGTTAAAAGAGTGGTTTTGGCCCTAAATAGTACAAATTGTTAATTTTTTTATATATTTTTTATATTTTTTTTAATTTTAAATACATGTTCTGATAAATGTTCTTCTTTGGGTACATTTAATAGGTTTTCGGGAACTTGGCTTAACAAGGCATAAAGTTTTTGCTTGAACTTTTCTTAAATCTGAAAAAATAAAAAATACTTTAAAAAAAAATTTTATAGCTCTAAAAACGAAAAATAAACCGTGTATAATACGTTTAAAACTTTTAGTATTTAGCAAAATATTTTAAATTTCAGATAAAACTTAATTTACTAAATTATTTAGGATATGCTCCCATAATTTTTCAATTATATTTATTTGGTTGGTTGTTGGGTTTAAGCTGGTTTCTGGCATAAGCACCAGTGAAATGCATATAAACCAGCTTAAACCCAACAACCAACCAAATAAATATAATTTCAGATAAAACTTTAGTGTCTGCTAGGATATTACAACTAATATTGATAATATTAAAATAAATATGTTTATCTTTTATTTTCTTTTATGAAGAATTAAAAACGATTTTACAATTGATTTTTTTCAAGTTTAAAATTTAAAATTATGTACTTAGAGGTTACTCTACAGAAAAATAATTTGGGGTTAGGAAAACCAGCTTTGCTATGGTCTGTTATATGCTACCATATATTTACCAATCACATTTGTGAAATTGGCTCATTGAAATAAACGAATGCATTTAACAAAATATTGGATAAATAAAAGCTGTACAATTAATTAGAATGCGTATTCGCTTATCCTCTTGCGAGATTATAAATGGGGATCGATAAGAGCAATTGTGCTTTGACCTGCATCTACAATCCTTTAAACCAATAATTCAATGGCCTAATGTAAATTCTGAATCTTACAGCAAACAGATCCAATTAAAAGCAAACCAAAGTTATTTACTGAAGCTCAACTATTTTAATTTTTAAACTTGAAAAAATCAAAAAATTTTCAAAATTTCACTTTTAAATAACTTTTAACAAAATCACGTATTTGAAAAAAAGGAGAAATAACATTTTTATATATAAAGGAGATTCAAATATAAAATTTTTGATGTATGACACTAATGTAGTAAAAAAGCGATATAACGAATTTGATGAAAATCGCTTAAATTAACTATTTTTTGTTAATTATTTTTAAAAGGAAAATAAATAAATTAATTTCTAAATGAATTAAACTTTTGCAAAAGTTCTAGCTTTATGTAGACACTTACAATTTTTGATAAATTAATTAAACTTTTAGCCGCCACCCATTTTTTTCTGTAAACGCCGTTGGCTCTTGAAATAATTGGCGGCGTTACCGGCTAATTTTTTACACCGACTTCGGTTTTTTTTTACAAACCTAGAACAATTTGAACTAGTTACACTAAATTAATTTAAAATAACACTTTTTATATTCATTTTTTACTTACCTTCCTTAAATTCATTATTTGCACTTTTTTCACAATTTCTTATTTATAGTTTTAGCTTTTTTTGAATTTTTTCCGTTTTTTGCTATTTTTCATTTATTTATGTATGTATATCAAAACTAAAATGCTTACATCGGGGCTGGAAAAGTAAATACCAATGTAATTGTTTAAATATGAAATAAATACATAGACGACGGCAGTCAAAATTAATATATATGTATGGAGACTATTATTTTTTATAATTTAATTCGTCTAAAGTAGTCTTAAAGTAGTAAATTTAGCAAAAGATTAGTATCAGCGTTGCAACTTTCCGGTTAAATATTCAAAAAGAAACATTTTGATAGTTTTAAAGTGATAAAAGTTTTAAATAATTTTTGGATAATTTGTCTTATTGCAGAAATTTTAACAAAATCCAAATTAAATCTGCATTTTATAATACAAAATACAAATTTTTATACCCGCCACCAAAAAAATGGTGGGGATATATTCATTTTGTCATTCCGTTTGTAACACATCGAAATATCCATTTTAGACCCCATAAAGTATATATATTCTGAATCAGGGTTTGATTTGATGACGATCTAGCTATGTCCGTCCGTCTGTCCGTCTGTCCGTCTGTTGAAAGCACGATAGAGGTCGCACCGAAAAAGGAAGGGGGCTCAAATTTTGCCAGAATCTTTCTTATAGACAAGGCTTGTTTGGTATTGAAAATGGGCTAAATCGGAATATTAGGAAGAGAGTTATAGCTCGAAAAGCAAGAGTAGGTCGAAAAAACCGTGTCCCTCGAACATCGAATAAAATGGAATTGTGTCCAAACGCATTAACGTAGACTCATGAAACTTCGAATATATATTTCCTGAGTAAAAACAATATTTTTCCCCGAAAATTATCTAAATCTATGCCTTAGGAGAGGAGTTATCGATCAAAATGTACGAAAATTTTTACCGCACAGTGTATTTTTCGGTATATTTAAAAACAAAAACGTCATAAAAGCAACAAAATTGGATGTACGACTCTGAAATTTTGCACACTTTGTTTTTTGGTGAAACGCTTTTTTTTAACGGAAAATTAATGTGCCACGCCCACTTTTACGCCCACCTCCCATATAACGTTTTACCCAAAATTCATATAATTTCTCTATTAATATAGATTTTGGAATAATAAAGGACTATATTGAAACACCTAGGTTGTGCTCATTAGAAAAAATAATTTTGACACGCCTACTATAACGCCCACTTTTCACGTTATCTACCGTTAAATAAAAAAAAGGAATTGTGTCCAAACGCATTAACGTAGACTCATGAAACTTCGAATATATATTTCCTGAGTAAAAACAATATTTTTCCCCGAAAATTATCTAAATCTATGCCTTAGGAGAGGAGTTATCGATCAAAATGTACGAAAATTTTTACCGCACAGTGTATTTTTCGGTATATTTAAAAACAAAAACGTCATAAAAGCAACAAAATTGGATGTACGACTCTGAAATTTTGCACACTTTGTTTTTTGGTGAAACGCTTTTTTTTAACGGAAAATTAATGTGCCACGCCCACTTTTACGCCCACCTCCCATATAACGTTTTACCCAAAATTCATATAATTTCTCTATTAATAAAGATTTTGAAATAACAAAGGACTATATTGAAACATCTAAGTTGTACTCATTCGCAAAAACAACTTTGACACGCCTACTATAACACCCACTTTTCACGTTATCTGCCGTTAATGAAATTTAAAAGCTCATAAAACCGCCAAAATTAGAGGTATAATGGTCAAATTTGCTACGTATATCCCCCTAGGCAATGTCATAACTGGGCCAAAAAATTTAGGTGACTCGCCAAAACACAAATTATTTATGAAATTATTATTATTTCTTTTTGTAATGATAATATTTGTATGGTTCAATTATGTATTTAACAAAATATCTGCCAAATGGTCGATGGCGCCACTCCTCTATCTGATGGTTCAAATTTTCAATGACAATGTTGATGGTCAATTGTTGTGCATGATGATGAGTCGATGTTGACTGCTCTTTTGCCACACTTTCGCAAAAAACAGCAATGGTTCCCATTCAACGAACTAAGAAAGCATTCACAGATTTTCTAACATTTTATACAGGCCTGTTTTGCAGAAATTTAAATATTTTTTACAATTCTCCCGATTGTGGACGAATTTGAACGATTATGTTGATCAACAGAATTACAAAGTGCACAAAATGCATTTTGACTTGAACGCCGATTTTTATAAAAAACCTGAATAACTTTAACGCGGTGCTCATTTGCGTATCTTTCCA
This sequence comes from Phyto melanocephala, assembly GCA_941918925.1. NCBI lineage: Eukaryota > Metazoa > Arthropoda > Insecta > Diptera > Rhinophoridae > Phyto > Phyto melanocephala. The sequence goes on from OW799233.1 coordinate 1,006,063, forward strand.
CTGTTCAAATTAAGTTGGTCTGAGATTGAGAAATGTCAATGTCAATGTCTTCAACATGGGCCCTTAAAATTTAACTACCCTCTACAAAGAAAGTGATACATGTTTTATTATAAAGAGATTATCCATAATGATTAACAAAATAATAAATATTGTGCTTTAAATGTACACAAAATTGGTGGTGGGTATAAAAGATTCGGCACAGCCGAATATAGTGCTCTTACTTGTTATATCTGTATTTCTGCCTCACTGAAATTTAACTCAAAAAAAACTCAATTTTAACAAATTTTGGATGAAGGTACTTTGATATATAATACTGCGAAATTACAATATTTAATAAATTTAAATTGTATAAGAAAGTTAGCAAGTACACGCAAAGAAAAATCATAGCTTGATTAATTTGTAATCATACTGTTGTCTCAGTTATTATTTAATGATTATTTTTAATTTTTAATGCTTTCGAATATAATGTTATTTTTGTCAAATTAATTTTTTTTAATCATACTATTTCTAAATGATAACCGTTTTGAAATTTTTACGAAAAGTAAACATTAAATGATACAATTCCAACAAATGCTTGATTATCGTGACTTTTCTTTTTTTTTTCTTTTTTATCGTGGTTTTTCTTTGCGTGTAGTAAATTTATGTAGGAAAAAAATTTTGCTTTAAAAGTAATATAATATGCATTTGCACTAGTAGCAATAGCAAAATATGTCCATCTGTATATTTTCTAATACTAGAACGTACTTACTTTAAAAATTAGTCGAAATTTAAGAAAAGACTAATGCATCAAAAAATGCATAACGATCGTAACTAAACATCATTCTAAATAAAAAATAAATAAAAACAGCAGAATCTATTTTGACACGCCTACTTCAACGTCCCCTTCTCACGTAATTTACCGTTAATGAAATTAGAAAGCTCACTCGTAATATAGACATACTTAAGGTTCCATTGCAAGACTAAATTTAAGAAAAAAAAAAATAACAGCAAACAGAAGTTGCACAAAGAAAGTAATATATATTTTATTTAAAGAGTTTATTCCATAGCGATTTCTGTTAATATCAAAATAAAATTTTTTCTGTTATAAAAGTACACAAAATTGGTGGTGGGCATTAAAATTTATGCATTAAGCATTTAATTTATTATTGCTTATATTTTTGCTATTAAAGCATTCTATACCATTATACAAGTTTAGTTTTTTTAGTAGCAATTGAAATTTTCAAAACACATAAATTTTAACCTTAAACATTAGCTTTGATTTGCACTTCCCATTCCTGATATACATTTTAAAGATTTTGTACTTAATAATAACATTTTGTATTTAAAACAAGTACGAATTAACTAAAATTTAACCAACAACTATTGACAGAAGTAAATACATATACATACTTATGTATGAACATTAATACATACATACAATATATTTGCTCATATTTTTGATATTTACATACATATGTTATTTTTTAATCATACTATATCAATGAAATTTTTCTTTAATTCAAGTAAATTTTACCTAGTATACGCTTTACTAGAATTAAGCAAATGGTACTATAATCAAATATATTTTCTTTATTGAAAGTGAATTTGTACTTAAAGTAAAGAATAAAACATACTTCTTTTAAGTTTATAATAAAGCATTAACTAGATATAAGAAAGCAATGAACTAAATTTTTTACATTTAATACAAAAATCTTATTACTTGTTTTAAGTATGAAAATACTCAATATTAAGATATTTTTACTGTAGGTCTGAAAAATTTTAATTAATTTAAGAACTATTTACTTTATTTAAGTATGTACAATTAAGGACATTTATGGACTGTTTTTAAGTTAGTCAGAATTTTGCGTAAACTTTTATCAAGTACAATTTTTTTCATATGAAGTTAAATTTTTTATATTTTAGTTAATTTGGACTTATTTTTAGGAAATTCAATAAACTAAAATTAAGTTCATGCCAAACTTAATTTTAGATCAATCTTTTTTTTCGGTGTATGTATGTATGTACATATATAATTGCGACGTAATAATAAAAGCAAGTAAGAGCGCTATATTCGGCCGTGCCGAATCTTATATACCCTTCACAACGTGTAGTCATGCAATAACAGTAGTTTGTGACACCATTCATCCCATATGAAATACGTACATACATATATAAACATACATATATAAAAACATCCCATTGTAAAATTATAAATTCACGTATGTATGTTAAAAAATAAAAAAAAAAATTTAAAAAAAATTTAAAAAAAAAATTTAAAAAAAAATTTAAAAAAAAAATTAAAAAAAAAAATTAAAAAAAAAATTATTGTATATATAATATATATAAAACAAAAATAAAAAAAAATAAAAAAAAAAAAATAAAAAAAAATAATAAAAATATAAATAATATATTAAATAAAAAATAAAAAAAAAAATATAAAAAAAAATTAAAAAAAAAAATTTTTTGGCTCAGCTGGGATTCGATGCCACGTTTTCTCTAACCAGTATACACGTTTGTATGTATGTATGTTGTTGTTGTAATGTTGTTTTTGTGAATAAAAAACCGAGGTGGTCGTGGGTTTTTGCTCATATCTCAGTTGTTTATGTACCGATGTTTCTGATTTTCAATACCGTTCTACTCCCGAATATTTCTAATATTTTAATACCTCACCCGAGTCCAAGCGATGTCGGGGGGCTTCAAAAAGTTGATTTCAACATACACACGGACAGACGGTCAGATGGACAGACGGACAGACGGACAGACTGACAGGGCTTACTCGACTCCCCTATTCATAAGCTTTCAGAAAATATATACTTTATGGGGTCGGAAATCAAAATTGTAGAAATTTCACACGGAATGACAAACCTATATATACCCTTTTTCACTGTGTGAAGGGTATAAATATAACGGTTTCTAAAGTTTCTTTAAAAATGTCTTCCTTTTTAATTCATACTAAAACTGGACGCACATGCACGGAATAAACATCGTTAGATATTCTTGTGTTGTTGTTTAGATTTATGCCGATAGGTTTAAGTTGCTACTGCTTTATATGTATTTATATTTACATATACATACAAACATACATATTTATATTGTATTGTAATTTCAATATTAAGAAATATTTAATAATAATAATAGTCTTGCAGTTCATAGCCACCAAATTTGAGTTTGATAATTTTCATCAGACAATGTTGTACGTCTTTATTTCATTTTATTTTCATTTATTTTTAATTTATGAAATTAAGAAGGTAAAGAAATAGAAAATACAAAATATAACATTTACACATTTTCACAATAATATTCAAACAATTTGTAGGAAAAATTTCAATATTTATGTATATAGAGCATAGTTTTTCAAATTTCCCTTTTGACAAATTCCAAGAAATTCATTATTGTTGAAAAGCCTTAATATTTTGTACACAACAACACATGTATTTATGTGTGTACATCCTATTTGACATCGATACAATTAATATTATTACATGTATTGCATTGGATTTCGAGAAGTAGTTGTTAAAATGTCTGCAGAATACACAGTGTAGTTTTGTGTAACAACAACAACAACATCAATAAATGAAAAAAGAACGCAACTAGAAGAAAAGCACAATCATTTAATCAAATCAACAGCGATGACAATGCACTTCACTAAATGGTCTTAGGGAATATTTTAAAATATGGCAGTAGAACATTTTCATTTTTATAATTAATTTTCGAAAAAATTTCGAAAAGTTAAGAAGAAATAGAGAATGACTAACATAGAGAGTGATTAAAATAAATTCTTAATTTATCAAAATTATTAAACATTGGTGCTTAAAATTATGCATTTTATCTGAAATAAATCTACTTCTCAATTTAATGATTTTCTATTTTAAATCTTTTTTTTTTTTTGACTTTCTATGAGTTAACTTTGTAACTTTGTAACTTATTATAATTTTGTTGTTCTGACTTAAATAAAAAGTAACTCAGACTGGGAGTGTATATCACTAGAGATGATTTATAATGGATGATGACGTGTTAGAACAGAAACTTTGAAACTTTTATTCATTCAATAATTGATGTTTCTTAAGAGCTTTATTTCCCTTTCTGTTCATAGTTTTGCTTTATTCAACATCTTAACGGTTCTATTCAGGTACACTTTCAATTAATTGAAAGAAGTTGTAAATGCTAATGCTTTCAATCAGTTGTCAAAGTTTTCAACTAAAGTTGTTGTAAATCTTATAAAAGTAATTAAATTTCTTATTGTGCAGTTTGAAGCTTTAAATAGAGGCCGGATACTTAAAGTTCTTAGTTAATATTTTTGAAATAAAAATATTTCAGGAAATATAAAAAAGCATTAATTTTTTGAGATTCCAGCTCTAGTTTTGTATAATTTTTAACAGTTTTATTAGACTTTAAGCGATTGCCGAAAGTATGCTTTAACAGTTGTGTCCAAGTATGGACTGACCAGACATTACCTTTTTATAGACTTTATTTTGATTAAAATATGTTCAACGGATTTATAAGCCTTAAAGTAGTTTTGGAATATATGCTTTATTTGAGAGTTAGAGTCAATATTGGATCGATAAATATAAAGTCTGGTTAATATATGTATTAATTTGAAGTTTTAAATTTATTTTCTTTAATAGATCAGTTAAATTCAATCAACCAGTTTATGAACAAGAAATAATGCTACCCATAAACTAGTTATAAAGAAGCTAATAAGTAATATATTGTAAGTACTTACCACATCAATTAATTGTGATAAACGTAAACCCATTTTGACCGTTAAACGATCAGAATTATTGCCAACAGGCCTTATCAAACGATTGTAGTTACTTAAGAGATCGTCGTATAAACGTTTTGCATCTGGGTTGGCCAGGCCGCCGGTGGCAAAATGTAACGCTATGAACATAGCTGCAAACAGCACGCTCCCCATCTTAGGCCAGGTCCACCCCTAAAAGAGACATAAAAATCAAAATGGAAATTTAAAAAACCACATTTATTTTCAAATTTATTTTCATATAAATCAAATTATTCATTTATGCATTCAAGTGTACATTTACTGGTTTGTTAGAATGAATTTATTTGTTGTAAAACTTTTAGTTTTACTTGTGTTGAATTTTATTGTTTAAATTGCCATCGAAAGATTTGCTGTTGGTTGTTGTTGTAATCTTTTGTTGGTTACATAACATCCTGCCTAGACATATAAGATATGCATGCATACATCCACATTAAAACTTATATAATATGAGGAAATATGAGTCAGTATAAAGTTTGTCTTAATAAAATTTTGTACAGAATAAAATAGTTAGTTAGTTCGTTAGTTGGTTTTAGTAGGTCAACTCCGGTCATTTTATACTCTATACTGCAACATAGAAAATTATTAATTTGTGTTTAATTTATTTGCCAAGTTCGATATTAGAGAATAAAAGTTTTTGTATATTTCCGACAGGTCAATGGGCGTTGAAATGATTTCTAGGGCAATTTCTAGCGAAGTAGGGTAAATGGACTTTCCCCAACAAAATTTGCCTAAAAACACACACAACATTACACATACTTACCTACATTCATTCAGACATACATACATACATACAATAAACTTACATTATTGTAGACATTTACTAATACATATACACACTATAATTTCATTCATAAGCGGTTTTAATTTCTTTAACTCAACAGTTAAAGGCTTAAAGTCAGTCTGTATCACTTGCATATGTAAGTGTACATAATGTTGTTAAATTGGTTGTTGTTCTGCATTATAATTGTGTGCACGATGTACGTGTAGAGTCTTAAAGATGTTTTAGTATGTATAAGTGAGTGTATGCTTAGAGTGTATGTTGCACTTATTCATAGTTGTTGCAGATGTTACATTTTTCAAGTCGTAAATTTCATAAACTGTCAAAACTATTTCCACATGAACTAAAATGTATGCATGAGTGTGTGTACGTAAGTGTGTTTTTATGTTTGCAATTGTGTGTAGATTTTTAATAAGTCAGTTTTTGTAAGTGGCTGCATGATCATTCGCCGGCAAAAAATGTTGCCTTTGAAGTCCCAATGGTATAAAGCACAGCACATAAAAATGATCACATTCAATCGGATCTTAAAAATTCTATGAATTTTAGTTAAATTTAATGCGTATTTTAATTTAAACTTGGTATTTAACACATTATTTATGTATATGCCAGGGACATGTGATCTTGGTGTTATTGCCAGCCGAAGGCATGGAGCACCTCTACCTGAAATATATTCGAAACCTGAACATCGGACACAATATAGCTTAATCGAGTACTGCATCACATTGGATGTGGACATCAGTTTTTTTTTAATGAGCAAAGTTGCTGGCGATAATGAAGGATAATGAGATTAGGATTATAGGCATTGTGGAATCGTTTTTGTGTCCAGAGAATGCGCCTGACGCAGACTGGTGGTGACTCCTGTTCATAGTTGAAATTAAAACTAAAAAAGATTCTTACGAGATGGTCCAAAAGTCATCATGGGCTTTAACATTTTTTTTTTCTTGGATTTTATTTACTGAAATGCATTCCTTTTAACCATAAATAAAATACAACATATTTTAAGCTAAATGGTGGACTTTGGTCCACTCTGCAAAATTTGTGTCTATTTTTTTTACTAACAATGAGCTTAAAGTGTTTGCTAAATGATTAAATAAATTATTGTCGCAATGCTGATGTAAGACTTTCAATTGAGTTTTTTTTGGTTTTTAAAATGAAAAAAACTTTGAACAGAGTGAATTTTGTTTGCATTGATAGTATTGATGATGTTCTTTCAATCCTCTTTTATCGGTATTAAAGTACTTTTTGGTGGAAATAACAAGATTATTTTTACTGTTGTTTGCCTGAACGTATTATTTTCGTTTCTGCTTATATTTGGATTATGGACAGTTATCAATTGTGATAACCACAAACTCACATACATAAAAACGTACATACATGCATGCAGATGATGTACATTATGTACGTTCTATTACTTTTTACTATTAAAAGGAGAACGTAAATATTTTTTATTTCCTTTATTACAATGTTCTTGTTTGCTGTGTTTTAAATTTTGATGGAAGTAAGACGTTGATAAAGATTTTGCTCTATGCCATTGTTACTTACTGTTTATTTATTTTATCTAAATTTTTAAAGAAATATATTCGAATTTATAACTTATAACATGTGAAATTATTTTAAAAGCATGAATTACTAACTCTCTGATTAGCTGAATTTCTGTTCAGAAAATTTGTTTGCTCATGTCATGGCAGTGTATGAACATATTTAACGAATATTTTCTGTAAAGATGACAACAAAAAAGACAACTGAACAAATAATAACAAACAATCTGCGTGGGAAAACAAATTTTTGGTGTAAAAAATTAGGTTAATACCAGAGACATTAAAAATTTTCTGCTTTTATCGAATATATCGAAGATGTTTTTAAGTAATTAGACTTTTCTTGAGAGTTAATCCCCTCAGATTTGAAAAAAGATTTCATATACATTTTTGTTTTGTAGTTTGCTCAAATTTGAATTGAAAAACTTACAAACGGAATGATAATTTCTATCTACCATTCAAATGTGCCATGACTTGTGAAGGGTATAAAACAAAACAAAAAGAAAACTTCAACGGATTTTTAATTTACATTTAATTGATTTCTTGTCATCGTTATCGTTGCTACATAATTGGTTAAACAGGACGTATGATTAACTTTTAATTTGTTACAACTACAGTGCGCAGGATTTAATTCAATACAAATATATAAATACAGCATGCAAACGTTGAAAAATATCTTTTCTGTATGTTTGATATCATATTAAATACTAAATGTGTATGTGTGCGTGTATTTTCTTTCTTTATTTTAATTACAGTCTATCAATAATATTGATAATCAGCAAGACTGATGGAAATTAAAAGATATTATAACATGTTCTGTTTCAGAGGACAATTAAAAATCCGACATTGATCTTTTGACAATTTATACAAAAATAATTTTAAAACTTACTTCTTTTATATCAATTTGTTTTTTAATAATTTTAGATTTAAACGGCATTTCTTTACTAAAAAAATTGAATCAGATGTTGTATTTAAGCTCGTTCGAAACGAAAACGTTAACCAAACAAGGGGACACACAAAATAAATCTCGTACAAAAAAACATTTGCGATATAAAATTTTCGCAATTGAAATATCTGAGAAAAAAATTTAAGTGAAAAAATATTCATTTCTAATCGATTCGTTACAAAATTGATTTTCATCGCACATTTAATTATTTGTAAAAGATAAAGGAAACACGATAATATTAACAAGTAAGAGTGCTATATTCGGCCGTGCCGAATCTTATATACCCTTCACAACGTGTAGTCACGCAACAACAATAGTTTGTATCACCATTCATCTCATATGAAATACGTACATACATGTAAAAAACATAAATATATAAAAAACATTCCATTGCAAAATCATAAATTGAGTTTACGTATGAAAAAAATTACAAAAAAAAATATTAATAAAAAAAAAAACAATAAAAAAATTGCAAAAAAAATATAAAAAAAAATATAGAAAAAAAAAAAAATAATAAAAAAATTTTTTTGGCTCAGCTTGGACTTGATGCCACGTTTACTCTAACCAGTATATATGTATTGTGTTGTTGTAATTGTGAAAAAAACGAGGTGGTCGTGGTTTTTTGCTCATATCTCAGAAAGTTATGGGGCGATTGTGCTGAATTTCAATAGCGATTCATTCCTGGATATTTCCAAAAGATTGATACCATACTCAGACCTGAAGGACATTGATTGATTGATTTCAACCAACACATGGACAGACGGGCAGACGGACAGACGGACAGGGCTTAATCGACTCCCCTATTGATAAGCTTTCAGAAAACATATACTTTATGGGGTCGGAAATGAAAATTGTAGAAATTTCACACGGAATGACAAATCTATATATACGCTTTTTCACTGTGTGAAGGGTATAAAAAGGAAAAAAAAAGATGCGCATAGTTTGAGGGGGTTGTAATTTTTGTTTAATTGCAAAGTAGACATTTTCCTTATGGAATATGGTGTAAAATAGGGTATGAAGTATGAAATAAAATATTTGTCAAATAGCTTCTATGGCTCTGGTGGCAGGCTATTTAATGAAAATTTTCAATGACTTTTTCCTAAATATGTGACTGTATCTAATCGATAATGCGTTCTATCTAGAATTCAAGGTCAAAAAATCGTTTGTAATTACTCGCATAAGCACAAGATTTTATACAACCCCAAAGAAAAAATCGATTGGAGTTAAATCGCATAATTTTAGTGGCCAGAATATCAGACATCAGAATATCTTTTGATAATTTGTTCTGGAAATCGTTGCTGCAATAAATGGACTGTTTCGTACGCGATGTGGCAAGTAGCTCCATCTTGCTAAAATCACATATCATCCAGATCGGTGGCCTCCAGTTTAGAGTGTAAGAGCTCCTGTTATCATTTTTCTGTAACAAATGCTCTTCACAGTCTCTGCAGTCATGCTGCCTGACTAAAATCCGCACCAAACAATTGCTCGTTGCAGGTAAATTTTTTACTCATGGAATGTTTGAGAATTTTTCGAGCCTAGAATTCAACAGTGCTTTGTATTCACGAAGCCATTCAGATAGAAATACGCTTTAACGGAGATGCATTTTTTTAAAAGTGTCATTTATCATGATCTGCTGAATTCAGCTGCTGAGTAAGTTTAATTTTTGTACGTACAAAAATTAAGGTCTTTGTCAAAATTTGTTTCGTAGTGCTTCGTAAAATTTGAAGTTTTTAAGAACGATGCATAATTTTTAGCACCACTCTCGTGTTTTGACCACTCTTCGACTGAATGACACATTAAGTACATTTTCTCGACTAAAAATGCTTTAAAACTCGCGAGCGGTCTCAACATAACTTTTAAAATTTTTGTTATAAATTTTCGCAAATTTAACGCGTTTATTTTATAAGGCGTTCCCTTTTTAACAGTTGAATATGTATGTGACAAGTTATAGAATTGTGACTTGCAAAAAGAGATGAAATAAAATTAAAAAAGTTGCATTCTCACGGAGACATGCAAGTGTCTTTTTTTATTGTGTGTTAATGTTACTAAACGTTCATAAAAATATAAAAAATTTTTAAATAAACATTTTTCTCAAATCCACTTCACTTTTATTAATATTTCTATTCTATTTATAATTTGGCTATTGTTTATTATTTTTTTTTTTTATTAAATTTACATATCGTAGTTTTAGCACAAAATCGCAATTTTAAAGTTTTCTGGTTGTCCACAGACAAGCACATCACATCACCGCTGAAAAGATCAGTGTTGGAAATAACGAAATAATTTAAATCGAAATAGAAAATCTATAATTCATTAAAAATTTTATTCAGTTCTTTGCTTCGCCTGTTAAATAATTAAATATCGAGATACGACCCTTTTAAATAAACCATCAATATTTAGTATTAGACTTTAATTTAAACAAAGTTTTATTAAGTTCTCTTTCAATATATTTATTGCAACAAAAAAATATTTTTTTCTGCCTGTGTTTGTAATAAATTTATGCAAAATTTTCCAATTATGAGCTTTATTTTCAAAAAATTCAAGGCTGTTCTCTCACTTGCTTTAATGAGTAAAGAGGCTGATTTAGAAGTGGGGGAGGGAAAAAAATAATGAAATCGTAAAAAAGTATTTAGTCCACTGAGAACACATTAGCACCACTTGACTTAACAATTTAAATGGGTTTGTTAAGAAATACACAAACAAACGAGTGCCTGTATGTAAAAAATAAATTAATTGAAGAGATTCAAACTGATGCCTTTTGATAAGTAGTTACGAACAAACATTTTTCGACTGAGAGTTTTCTGTAGCACCATTCAGTCATTTTGAAAAATGATTTTGGAAAGTTATGACTGTAATAAGAAATATGAACATGAGTACATAAGGCTGACTTTATGATTTTTACAATTTCACTATGCAAACATTGTAATTTTTGTGTGGAGATATTAACTAAAATTTTGAAATTTTGATTAAATTCCAATGTTGTAGTTTTCGCTAAGTTGGCGCTATGTCTCCCTCAAATTATGTTAAAAAAAATATTGTCTGTAAATTGCATTTCTTTTAACATATATGTAGATGAATCCGCCTTCAGTAGTTACAAAAGTTACGAATATAAAACCATAAATTGTGCCCTTTTTTATGCCTGCTCTCCCAGTTATTTTCATGTTTGCAATATTTGTTATATAAAGAAAACTCTGCTTTTAGTATAAAGTTCTATGGCAAAAATAAATTGTACTCAGTTGAGATCTAAATATGCTGAGTTGCCTAAAAGTATACATATTTACTGATGTAATAACATTTATATTATAATCTTTTCGTTACGCTATAATTCAATAAAAATGACAATTTGTGCAAATCCATGCTGCTTTGAATTTCTAAAAGTTTGTAATTCCACAAACACGATATCAACGATGTGTGTGATGTGCTTTAATATTCTTATTCAAGTTTGTATCATCATTGTTGAGAGTGTTTAATATTTGTCGTCGCATAAGTAAAGCAACGCATGTGTTAGTGTGTCTATGTGATGTGTGTTACAAGTTCATAACAAATTACATTTTCAATTGAGTTGTTTCGTTCAAAATAGATATTTTTCTGATACACATTTATGTTTTACTAATTTTTCAAGCAGTTTTGTTTCGTGTTATTTGTTATTTTATTTTTAATCATATCGCAAACATTTTTGTTTTAAATTCTACTTGTTTTAGTCAGTTTTCTTTTCTTTTCTTTTCTTTTCTGTTTTTTTTTTTTTTTTGAGAAATAAAATCAAATATAAAATGCAAAAGAAGGGAAAAAGAGAAATCTTATAAAAACTAAGGCGTGTTTCTTTGTATATACGTAATGTTCAGTGTGCGTGTGTATGTGTGTGTGTGTATACGTGTCCTGTGGATAAAAGGAAAGAATGTAAAAAGAATGTTGTATCTTGAGGCAAAAAGTATGTAAAATAGCATACCATTACAGATTTTGTTTGTGGCAATAATAAAAATTCAACTCTAGATGTAGAGAAGTGTGACTGAGTAGGCTTTGAAGAAATGCTCACATATTTATGTTTCACATTTCCCATCTACAAGTTGCATTTGTAATTCTTCATTAGCTTAAGTTTTACATAATTTTGCAAACCCTTTATTTTCTACATGCATGTTGTTTCAGAAGCTTCTCTTCGTCAGTTATTTTATTTTGTTTTTATATACAAATGAGAAAACTGAACTAAAAAGCATTACTATGGTTTGGGTTAAGCGAGCTTTTTGCCAACTAATCCCAGTATGAAAATCTATATTCAATCAGTACGCACAAACTTCATATGATTAACATCGTCTGTCCAAGTACCATCAGCAACAACTAGCCGTGATGTATTACACTCAATTCTCTTATAGGTATTGTTATCAAACGTCGTTAATACAAGTTAAATGGTCATGCATATGTTTTATGTAGGAACCTAAACAAATCTTTAATATGTATCAATTTTTTAAAATTCTCGTATAACGGCATTTGTAAGAAAACTTCTCCGAAATGGCACAATGAAAAATTTAAAGAAAATAGTAAAAGTTAGAAATTGTGGTTTAATTAGAGCAACTGGTAGTGTTTACATTTCTTGGTGTCCGTGCAAGAATGAGCCTAAAAGGGCTAAAAAGACTAACAATTTCAAAGAAGATTTTATCAAAAAGCATCAGTTTTTGGGTTAAAGCACGTATAGTTTTTAACACCCTCTCTCTCTTAAAAATTATCCTTTTAGCCAATGTTTAAAATGCAGATGTGCAGATAAGCAAGTTAGCCAGTAAATGAAGACAATAATTAAAAATATGATTAATGGTTTTATTTTCTGAGTTAATACTTAAAGTTGAGGTAATTTTTAGAGTATTTGGTTTTGTGTAGTTTTGATGAGGAACAATAAAATGGGTTTTTGTAAGACTACTTACGAATGATTCATTGTAGAAGTTGATCTACGTAGTCCTGAAAACAAACACAATAACGAATGACTCCGGTTGTTAAATTTTTATATTAACCGGTTCGAGAGGCAAAGGATTTGTATCAGCAATGCTTCAAATTACGTCAAGATGTTTTTTTATTTTTGTGTATTCGTTAAATATAAAAAATTTAAACGTTTATTTTACATTTACAATATTCATAGAATGCCTTTTCTGGATTTTTGCATTAACTTATCCAATGTTTAAATTTTGAAGTACTAGTACTTGTTTTTTAATACTTTTTATTCATCTTGCAAGCTTTTTTTGCTTATATTAATTGTTGCTTCATAACCAAAATCCGGTGAATCCAAATAATAGATTCACGGTAAATACAAACAGCTATCTTTTGAGCGTATGTCGGAACCATTTGCAAAATATCCAAAATTACAACAAAATTTCGCAATAACTTCTTTTAAACGTTTATAAATGTAATTTAGAAGCAAAATAAAAAAACTTAAATATAACACGGTTGCTGCGTTTTCATTAGGAAACCTTTATGTTTTCGCCAATTTTTTGCTTACATGCATATACACGAGCAACTTAAATATCTATAAAATGTTCAAAAGGGACAAAAAAGGCTAAAAATGGTATAAAAATGGTCTAAAGAAGGCTGATAGCTAAATTTATTTCTCTACACGCAAAGAAAAAATATGGTTGTGGTTACCATAATCATCATACTCTGATTGAATTGTATGATTATGCTTAAAACATATAATGGTTGCCAGTTAACATTATTATGTTTAATTTAAGTATCATTCAGTAATCACGTATATGAAATCGACAATCTTTGCTTTTTTACGGCAAATTATTGTCTTTTGCTGCAACATGCACATATTGATTGTACTTATCAATTTAATTGCAATTGTTATACCAATATTTTTTACGTTTTCTCGTTTATTTGTAAATTTTCTTTAATTTTTCAAAATGTTTGCTCCTTTTTTTGACAGCTCAAACTTTTAAAATAATAAAAATTTATTCAGCAAGAAGAAGAGCAGTTTAAGTTGTGTTATTGTTAAAAAAATAATAGATAATTTGTAATCATACTGCTGTTTCACCTATTATATAATGACTATTTGTAATTTTTAATGCTTTTGAATAAAATGTTATTTTTGTCGAATTGATAAATGATACAGTTCAAACAAATGCTAGATTATCATGACAAAATATATGATGAAATGAAATAAAAACAACTATTACTTGTTTTGAACAACCAAATATTGTTATGGAAACTATAATATGACCGTCGTGATCATGTCGTAACCATGGTTTTTCTTTGCGTGTAGATATCATTCTAAATATTTCAGAACATAAACACAAGCGTAAGAATACTGCATATATAGCCAGCCGCACGGCCATGGCTAAGAAGGAATTAAGCTGGGAATTAACTAATGACGAAGAAACTCGATTTCGGTGTAAGCACTTATAATTTTGGCATAAATATAAATAAATAAATAAATAAACTAAAAATATGAATATGAGTTAATATTGTTTTGCACTCTTTTTCATGCAAATCATTTCTCATGAACTCTTTCACATAAATTGGGGACTTTGGAATAAATTTTTCTCGCATTATTCATTTAGAAGTAATCAGTATTTAATTAACTTTCTACTATTTACTCAATTTGTTTTTGCTGGGTACATACATATCAGTGATCGGCTTTGAGTCGTTTTTTCAATATTCATAGTGAGTCATAAAATTTGAGTATAAGTGCGTATAAATCATTGAAACTTACCTGAGCTGATGTATGCATAACCACAACAACGTGGATTGATAAGTACAACACGCAATGAACGTAAGTACTACGTCGTACTTATATTTATAGCGTCCCATATTTATATGACTTGCAAGACTACTCACGTTGATTCATATTTTTAAGAAACTATTTATCTTCATAGAATGATGCAAGTTGACTCAACAAAAAAAAAAAAAAAATAGACCTCATTTGTATGAAGAATAAACAATGTTGCCAGGTCGGAGAGTGCAAAATATATTTACAAAGTTACAATGTGTAATATGCAATTTTTGCAAGTATAACTAATTAAGTTTTAAATAAATGCAACTGATTACGGCCTTTAGGCTAAGTTTTGGTTGCCTTCTATAATAAGAGGTTAACAATAACGGCTTTTTTGTGTTTTCTATATTCATGCTAAAATTTTTTCCAGCCAATTAAAACACTGCGTTCTTAGGTGCTCACTTAAATTTAAAAGATAATACGTAAAAACAAAATCTCTTAAACAGACATCAAAGCAAACACTTTATTTTTGCTTGTTGTTTTTGTATTATTTTTTTAAATTTTAATTGTCTATTTATTTTTTTTAACAATCCACAATTATTTTGGTGAATGCCAAATTGTTATATGGCAAGCCTAGTTAAAACGCACAACTTCATAATGACTACGCGAGTCATACGTGCTCTTGGTCGTCTTTTTATCTTGCATGAACGACAATAGCAATCAACTGAGTCATACGTGTTGATAAATATGAGTACTTTAAGTACCTTTCATTTAAAAGTGAAACGAAATAATGAATAAAGATTCAAGTTGGCTTACTTCATTAGTATTTGTTGCAGATCTCTGATACATAAATATGTATGTAATTACAGACGTATGATTAATATTTAATATTTGATTTAATACTCATACGCCATGCTGTAAAATGTATGCTCACATTCGCATGTTGTGATGCTTCTTTGGGTTTTCTTCTTCTTTTGTTATTATTTTTGTTTTAATATGTCATTAAAAGAAAGATTTCTTTTATGGAGCCCTCTTATCTGGAATATAAAATGACTACAAGTTAATGTTTTTTATCTAATATTCTTAGAAACACTTTGCCATGGTTATTTTAATGTTTGAATTTTTTACAAAAAAAATCTTGATGTAAAAGTTTTGTATCGTAAAATATATATAGTATATGTTTTGTTGTTGTCGTATCGTATTTTTATCTTATTTAAATGTATATCAGGTTGATTTCTTGCACAAGTTTATATTGGAATTTTGTTGAGAGTTGTATCATGTGCATGTGTAAATATGTCAATACAATATGTATTAATTTACGAGTGTTTAAAGAGTAAAAAAAACCTTCAATGTCATGTTGAGTATGACACCTTAAAACAACATTTTTCTTTTTTCTAGATAAGTTTTTGGTATTTTTATTATTTTGATTTTTGTTGTTGTTGTTGTTGTTGTTGTTTTTACTATATCCTTTTAAGACACATACAATATTTATTTCTGTGATGAGTACACCAATATTCATGTGAGACGTACACACAAATAAACATTTTTATAAATAATACAAGTAGATGTGGGTTTTAACTCTATTTGATGGCAAATTAAACCATGAATATTTTCGGTTATATTTTTACCAGTTCCATTATGTAAAACTGTTGTTCAACAATAAACACGCTGACACTATACGCCTGTAAGCTTAAGTATATCTCAATGTATGCATATACATACACAGTTATAATGAATAGTAAATGTAAAATAAGGAAAGAATAGGTGTCGGGGGAGTGATAGCGTAGAGCAATATGTAAAATGAGCTTTCCGTGATTTGATGTTAGACACTGTTCAGAAAAAAAAAACTTGTGATTTGTCAATCGAAAGAGAAAACTTGTTTTTTTTTTTTAATTACGTAGTTTAACAAAATGCTTCTAAGGATAGCATAGCATGGTAGCATAAGTGTTCAGAAGGCTTAAACTTTCTTAAGATTAGTTTTCACATTTTTAAATATTTAACACAAAGTCTTTAATAAATTTAAACACATGACATTTTCTTTTAGACTTTTATGTCTTAATTAAAATAATTTTAATTTAAAAACAGTGTGAAACATATTCAAATTTGAGCTCTGATGTCTAGTGTAAACTTTTCAGTTGAATAATAATTGCTGCCCGTTAATTTAGTTTTTGCGAATAAAGTGCACAACTTAATGCATGTTTCAAGTCAAAGTGTCAAAATCATAAGCTTGTTTCAGATGCTATTAAATCACGACCATTTCCTTTTAACAAACATTGGTTATACGCTGATTACCTTCTCAATTAAGTATTTCTTTAACATCAGTTGTTCTTTAAAATGTGTAAATTGTTATAGACAAAATGTGAACAGTTTACAATTTTAAAATTTATACAAATTCTGTTTTTTTTTTCTTCTTTCAAATATTGAACTTTTCTCTTGCCATCATGTTTGTCATGCTTTTCGCTAGAATTCTATTAGTATTTAAAATATGTTACAAGTAAATTTATTAACTTTTAAAAGCTTTTTCGAAAGTTACTTTCAGTCGGACTGTGGTGTATTATGCTTAGCGGCAATTTAGCACTATTTCATATTTGCGCCATAACTTCACTAACAACAAAAGTTGGTTTTTATGAGTTTCTTTTCGCTTTCAGAGAACATGTTTAAATGTAAAAAATATAAATATCAAGTAAATAAAATTTATAGTTTACAGTTTGGACACAAAAGGAAATGTTTGCCTTCAGCGTTCTGCTCGAATTTCTGTTCGCTTTGAAAATCACAAGGGATATTTTTTTTATTTCTTCTCGAATTGGGTTTTTATTTGTAACAAAAGAAAAAAAAATTAAATACATTATGGCACAGAGTTTTTGTTAAGCTCATAAATTTCTTTTTCAAAATTTTAGCAGCATAAAAAAGATAAATATAGAACCAAAATTCGACACAAGTACTTAGTATAGATTGAATGTTGTTCGAATGTACATTGAAATTGCCAAAATAGAATTGTGTAAATTATGCGTGTTGGGGAATATTGAAGAAAAGCACTACTATTTTTGATATTTTTTCGACTTCGTTTGCTTTCCAGTATATTCGTCATCTATTTATTATCTCTCCATCCATCGATCTGACACTCCCTTATCTCTTTTAGAAGTACAGGTTCTTTCTATGCCCTATCAGTTAAGGCACTAATTTCGATATCTATGCCCTAATTGTGCATGAATTCAACCACAATGAGCGCGAAACGTAGCCCCTCTACCACATTCACTCGACACATGCACTACATTTGCATCTGATTTCCTCTAACCTCTTTATATACGAGCTTTAAGATTCTCCTATGGCACAGCCAGAAGTGCTTGTAATACCTCTTTACCGCGGACTATCATAAACACCCAGCCATAGACACTTTGATAAGGCCCCAGTAACGATTGTGTTAATACTTGCTCGTTGAATTTTCTTAATACAAGATCGTTGAATTTGTAGGATCTCCCATCTTATTTGTGTTGCCATACCGTCTTTAGTTTTTTTAAATTAAATAGCTCAAAGTTGTAACTTTTGTTCATTTCAAACATTTAAGCATTTTTAAAATTTTTTATATTATGACAATACGATACAAAATATTAAAAACAAAATTATTTATTTTAACTTTAAGTAGCCTGCTTAACAATGTTGACATTTGTGTTTCCATTGCATATGAAAATGCTTCGATACTGTGGTGTATACGTGCTATCGACGAAAAGTTGTATGAAGGAATCAAATAACTTGCATTTCGCTTTTCTATTTAGACATACAAGTTAAAGTTTATATTCTATTTTACTTTTTTAGATTTTTCCGTCATACCGACCTCTGTTGCAAAACAATTCATAGACTATGTCTTCTAAATCATTGCTCCTTCAACCTACAGAGATTTACAAACATATTTTGAAGGTCTAATTTCACTTGAATTATAAATTTTTAGGCTGCAAAATTTGCTGCCAGTTGGGCTGCAGATGTATTAACTTTTTCATAGACGTTTTAACCGCAATTAATGGATGAATATTTAAAACCTTTTCAGACATTCTTTAAGTTTTAAAAAACTGCTGGATTTAAACATTTTAGAACAGTAATGTAAATCACACTATCAACAGCGATGTAGTTACCAAAATCATTGATGATCACGTACATTAAATGTTGATTTCAATTAAATATTTTATTAATTTGTACGTTGGATTTTTGTTTTACCAACGATTCATATTTAAAGTAGAAAAGGAAGCTACAAAAATATTTGAAATTCAACATTTAAAAAAAGTCTTAAGTTTGAGAATTATAAAAAGTTGTTAGAAACATCCCTTCTAAGTACATTTATATTAGTGTAAGCGCTCACATCATATTTTCGCTACCGTATACATACATATTGCTAAACTTGCAGAAATAAGAACTTGAGCTCAACATTTGCGTACTTCATTGCACTAAAGCCTCCACCCCCTCGCAATAATGCACACAAACAACTTATTGTTGTGTTACCGCTGATTACTTTGCAAAAGAAGCCAGTTTACTTGTTACGATTCGCTATTATTTTGTGGCGTTAGAATTCTATTTAGCAAGTTAGAATAAATAATTGTAGTAACAATTATAGTAATAATTGTTGATGGCTTAAAGTTAATATTGCCAACGTTATAATTAAACATACATACATGAACATCTGATTGTTGTTTTTACAATTGTTTGCATGTGCATTCTGTTTAATGCTTGTGATGTTTGTGATTAAGAAAATCAAATTAATTGTTAGAAAAACTTTGTCCTTTAAAGCTGTTGCCGACATAGGCTTTGCAAGTGGAAAAATGATTGTTTTCGATATAGAAAACTTTGCCGAACGTATGTGCAATTGCCGGAATTAGAAACACACACTTACGAATGTAAATTAATTTTGACAATAACAATAACAAAAATATCATTAAAAACAGTAAAAGTTCTAATATGCAATTTAATTTATACGTATATTATTTAATTAGTTACAAGAATTGAAGTTAAACAATCAGATTGTTAATAACCACTGGCTTATTTTGCATGAATGCATGGGGACATGGCTTTTGGGAAGTGCTACACAACATATTAAAACACATACAGATGTACTTTTATATGCCTGATATTTACATTTATTGGCGATAAAATATTAAATAAAGTTAGTCAGCTGAAAACTCCGGCAAAGAACTTAATACCAAAATTGCTAACAGCAAAAGTTTATTTTTCTATTTACGAAAACCTTCTGGCGCAGAGAGAAGTCTCAACTAATACAAGATTAGCTGTTGTGAACAATGCATACATATTTTCCAACACTAAAACTAAACAGAACAGAGTGCAAGCGCTCAAAATGAAGTGTGGAGGACATGATTATATGATTTGAGGCAGCCTAAACACCGAGACACCGAGTAAATAGAATCGGTATAAGCAGGATGGGATTGCATGTATGATCACGCTTGCAGAATTTTATACAAAACCAAGTTTTTGAGGTAAAATCAATAGGCTCACGTACTAGGGGTGAGGGCGAGATACATGACAGAACAGAAAGAGAGCGAGAGATCCCAGAACATCTTAAACTAAAATAAAACGAACTGGCAAAACCTTTTCATGTTTCATTTTATTATTGTAAAACAATTGATTTTTTTAGGTTCTTTTAATTCTATTTAACAATTAAGGACTTAAGTTTGCAACTGCTACTATTCATAGTTTTCTTATAAGTTAGTAATATCAACATTAAGTCAAAACTCAATTTTTTACAATAAGAATCATTAATCATTTTTGCAAAAGGTTTAATATTTTTTTTTTACAGAAATTTTGCAAGTGACAAAAAACACACCAATGACCACAAGGCCATTTCAATTTCATTTTGACTTCAGATTTTACACACATTTTTTTCGTGTCTCTTTTACATTCTTCAAAAAATGTCCCAAATGTGACTTAAAACTCACAAGTGTGTTTGTTTGCAAGTATGTCTAGGTATATGTGCGTGTGTGCTCCTATATATTTGCCGAACAATGCAAAAAGAATTTAAAATATTACTTTTATCTTCTTTTTAAAAACCATATAGTAAAACGATAGAATACAAAAACTTAAAAAAAAACAAAAACATCGAAATGATAAATAAAAAGATTGGCAAACACAGCACTTGTAACCATAAAATGAGATCGAATAAAAAAGCAACTAGAAAAATATTTAGCGGATGCAACTGCAAAAATAAAAACCAAACCAAAACGTTTGCCAACACATCAGAAAACTTAAATTATTACTGCATCAAATGATGTACACACATATAAAGTCATTTCGCTATTCTGTATAGATTTAATAAAGCAAACTGAAAAAACTGAAAAACTGAAAAAATAATAATAAGAAAAAACTGTGACACTAGACAAGAACTATTTTCATTCTTTTTACGTTTTTCTTTTTTAAATTTACATTTAAAAGAATACAAAAGATACATTAGTTTATTGTAACACAAAAGATCTGTACGAAATCTGTCAGTTTTGTAATTTAAACATAAATCACGAGAAATAAGTTATATTTATATCATACACAAATACATACACACATACACGTACATAGGTATGTAAGTATGTAGACATTGAAAATTTTAAAACTCCAAAATTTGTAGTTGTACTTAATTGTTGTTTTTTTTTTGCTGTTGTTGCAAATCTTTTACAAAAAGTTTACTTACACTTGCATTTGGAATGTGAAATTATCAGGCATTTATATCAGTTCTTTGATTAAAAATAAAAGAAAATCATTTCCAATTATTTTCATGAACATAATGAGGGCTGGACCGAATGTATTTAGACTAAAAAGCTTCAATTATAAAGACTTTTAAAAGCAGTTGAATAATAATTTTATTTACAAGTACAAATTATTTACAGTACAATTGTAATATAGATCATAATTTTATATATTTTTCAATGAATTCCAAATTTCATTTAAGTTTAGGTTGTAATCGACCTACACCAACCTAGATAGACCGTCCTTTTAGTGTTAATGCAGCAACATTTCGAAAAAAAATAAAAAAATTAGATTAGATTAAGGTGGTTTGATGTGTCGAGAGCTGTTTAGCAAATGTATAATTAAATTTTCTACTCGAATTGTATTTATGTCTTAAAATAAAGATTTTCATCCGAGCAAAAATACAGTTCTAGATCATTCTATTGGTTACTTATTAAACCTTTTTTAACAGTCATATGATTAAGGGCCATATAAATATTTAAAAAAAATGTATGACGACTATTCTTCAAAAATTAGATGCCGGTGACGACCAAAATAAGCAAGCTTGTACGAAAACTAAAAGTTTGTGTAGATCAAGGAATGTATTGAAATACAGGTGGTCCTCAATGAATGATAAAAGTTCTTGTATGCAGAAAAATCATCAAGATTAATTTATAAATGAGTTTAGAAATAACAAGGGTATACTTAACTAGTTCTACACAGGAAGTGAATTTTTTTAATGAATTTTGACATTTGCAAAAACCTTTTGTTTTAAGTGTGTCCTTAAAATAATAACTTCTTAAGTTCTTGTGTATTTTTTTTTTAACAAAAACGAATTTGTCAGCAAGCAAACGTATGGCGATATACATATTTCATTTCGTGCTAAACGCCTTTTAAATAACTATGGAGATGTGGTAATATCTCTAGACAATTGAAAAAGCCGAAGATAGGTAGCATGGACTGGACACGTGTAGAATGGCTAGGCTTAAGATGCCCTCTTTTGATATCAGGCAAGGCTTCTGATGGTATTGACGAATCACTCAAAGTAGGCCAATATTGTAGCTGTCATATTCTCTGCTAATATCCTGCCCTGACTGCCAAAACACACAGAATGTTAGGCAAACATACACAAGACAACCTCTCTTAGATGTCTTATAGATCATCAATGATTCTTTAATTTCAAATTACTATGCCGCAGAACAAACAAACCGAATTTTCCATAATATTAATGGGAGATTTTGGCATTTAAAATAAAATACTTATTTATTGCTATAAAAGTAGTCACAATTTGTAAGCAAACTTAGCAAGAAACTTTTTGAGTCTGAATTTGTAAGAGATGGTGGAAAGTTATTTGAGTTCTTGTTTGTAAGCGAGCGTGATAATTACTTGCGTCTAAAGACAAAATCGTGTTTAAAAATACATATATGTAGACGACAAATTGTAAGGTGTAAGGAACTGGTTGATAGTACTTTTAACTCAGTATTTTATTGCTGTGCAGTTGAAATCCACAGATAGACAGAGAGACAAGCAGGTAAAAGTTGTAAAAAAAAATCAAAAAATTACTTGATGCTCAGCCAGTATTTTTCTTACAATCTTATTTGATTTATTTATATCTTCGTTTTCTATTGTTCACATAAATTAGTTAATTGAGTAATTAGTTAATAATAATATAAACAATAAAAAAAAAAATACCACAAGCAGTAATAAAACTAGAAACCAAAATAAAAAAAAAATATTTTCACATTTTTAGAAAAAATCTAGACAATTTTTGCCAAAATTATCGCCAACACACCAAAAAACATAATTATTTAAAGTAATAGTTTCTTTTTTATTAATTATTTGTTCAAAATAACTTTTTACAGTCAACGTGCTCATGAAACATACATACATACGTTCTAATAGAATGGAAACAAGAATAAAACTTCATATTTGTACATATTAAGGCGTGTGTGTGTGTAGGTGTGCATGTATTTATGAAAACTAATGAATGCACAATGTTTTAAGCCAAAATAAGTATTTCATTTGTTGTTGTGGGCTTCTGTCTAGTTTACTAAAGCTGTGCATTATGTCAAAAATAGATAAACTCTTTTTCTAATTATTTGGCAAATTACCAACTTAGGGATAGAGAAGAGCGAGAGCAAATAGGAGAACACAAAAAATCAGACATTGTGCTGTAATAAACAAAGCAACAAACAAACTAACAAACAAACAAAACAAATACATAAAACATGCGAGCAACAAAAATTCTGTCTCACTAAAAGTTGCATAAACTGCCAGGCAGGCAGTTAGACAGTCAGACAGCAAAAGTATACAGTTACACAGACGTACAAACAAACTTACATTTATTTCATGTTGCACAGAAACAAATGAGCAGCGCACTAAATTAAATGTCAGATGTCAACTTAAATCTATGTACAAGTACAAGAATCTCTGATGGCATGAGTGTGTGTTTGTTAGTTAAAAAAAAAACAACAATTATGTAAGTATACATAAATATTAACCGTTAGCAACAGTGAAAAATACACCAATTAACTTTAGATAAAGATTTCACAAGATTTCTTAGATCATCGTGTTACATCATCGTGTTAGATCAAATCTTTTAATATTTTCATGTATAAATTACATAAAAAACTTCCAAGCGGTAAAATTTAAAAGTTTTCTTCCCAAACTGAAAGTCAAAAATCTGATTAAGTTAAGAATAAATTTGTACTAACCAATTTTTGTTTAACATTTAATTTAAGTTGATTGTGTAATATAGACATTGAATATAGAGAAAAATCGGTTTGAAATAGTTTTCATTAAAAGATATTGAATGGATTTATTACGTTTAATAATTAAGGAATAATTTAAATATTTAGTGCAGCTAATCCACTCAATAACGTAAAATTAAAATTTCAAAAAATAGTGTGAAAATTTAATAAAATAAGAAACTTTATCTTAACAGCTGTACTGACATTTTTCCATTAATCGTTTTCATCTGAATATTATGCCGATACTTGATACAACATCTCAAAAGTAAGATGAAGGATTATTTTTAGACGATGTGTTTAAAGTGAATAAATTTCTCAATCACTGGTTTATGCTATCAACGACAAATTGTTGCCAAATATTTAGATTCAAGTTATTTTTTATGTGAAGCGACACTAATAAAATCATGTATTTGTAGTCATCGTGTGTAGAGAACTTAACGTTTTTTGTCGTACCGTTAATTTTTTTCTTTTGTATTTTGTTGAAACGAATGTCAGAAATACATAAATTTATTTATATTTCGAAAAATATTGTTTCGGAAATAATTTTGCTTAAATATTTTTACTGCTGAATTTCCCTAACTAAATAAGGTTAAAGTGGATTTCTTTTTATTTTCCTATTTTCTCTTTCAAAGCAATTTGCAGTTCAACCCTAAGCACGACTTTTAACAAATCAATTAAATAATTTATTAATTATTGTATATTTCTATACGTTATTTAGGATTGATATCAGTTGTTTCACATACAAATATTTATTATTTATTTTAAGTAGAAAATTAATCGATTTTTTGTATTGTTAATTGTTTGATATATAAAAAACCTTTTCCAATATGTTGGCGAAATATTAAATTGAAATAATTTTTATATGAAACAACTGAAGAAAAAAGATCGAAGAAATTAAAAAAAAATATTTTAATTAATATTTTCTATATTAATTCATTTATTTTTTTAATACCATGTGGAATAATAAATAAAAAATAAAATCAATAAAATTTATTTTATTTATTTCAGTTGCCTTAGCCTTCAAACAAATTATTTGAAAGATTGTTTTAATTAGGATTTGATAATCAATTAGTGATTGATAAACTCATTCGTTATGCTTAAAAAAAAAACCAATTAATAGGAGTCCTTTTAACGCAGATTAATTCCGTACTAAATAACACAATCAAATATCACCCAGCAACTAATACTTTGAACTTATTTCTCCGATTTTTTTTTCTTCTTGATTATTGATTTGCAATTAAGGACAATAAAGTCATTGCATTAAGAATATAAAATTCAAGCAAATGCTGTAAAGAAATTTCAAGTACATTTTTGTAAAATTCCATTGAATATTTCACAAAACGAATTCGAAGAGAAAAAGTGAAAATTGAAATTAAAATTAATATGAAAAGAAATATTAAATTACGAGCAGATTATGCTATTTAACCAATTTACTTAGTGCAAAAGCTACGCCGTTTTGTCTTAAGACATTTCTTGGTCTTATAAAAAACTATCAGATGCAATACGTTTTAAATTGCTTCTAACTGTTTAAGAAGAACAAAAGTGATTTACGATATTCTTTTCCAAAGACATTTGAAAATAATATTTTATGAAATGAAATAAAATGCAAACAAAACGAGTTTGAATTGAATCTATTTAAATTTTTTATTTTTTTTTTGCTTATATATACAAGAACAAATAGTAACTTTATAATTGGTCAAACTCGATTGTGTAAAATTAAATAAAATAAATTTTTTTTATGCGATTTACTCGTAAAAACAAACGATTTTTATACTGAATAAAAAATATAAGAAATAATTTAGATTATTGCAGATTTTATCACTGCTAGAGTAACAGTCTACTCTCAATTAAAATTGTATTTTCTTTTGTTTCTTTTGTTTTTTTTAACAAGTACATAATTACAAAACTTGCTCAAATGCAATTTTAAGTTTTCTCTACATTGTTTTAATTTTTCTCCGCTTTCGTTTTGTGTTCTTGGCCAAAGTTTTATTTTTAGCTGCTGTTGTTGTTGGTATCTTGAAAAGAAAAGAGCTTGAGGCAAATACGACAACATTAAATGGAAAAACTTTTTTTTTTACTTTGTAGAGGTCTTGCAGTTGGCATGCATGTGCACGTGAAATGTGTTGTTTGAGTAGTAGTCATAGTTGGTAGTGGCATTATTAGTAGCCGTAATAGCAGTTGTGCTGCTGAAGTATGCATTGCTTTTAGAGTATAAAGGGAGACAAAAGATATTTAAGCTTTTAATTGTATTCCTCTAAGTCAATTAATATTATAAAAGAATTTCTTGTTTATTTTTAAAGACTCTTTCATTTGTTAAACAGAAATATTTTCCTAATAAATCCATATTTTAAAATATTTAATCAATAAAGATATTCCTGTCACCGGGTTTGCTCTTGCAAAGTTGCATAAATATACTCTTGTTGATGTGAACTCGTTTTTCAGTAAAAAAAAAAATTAAAAATAATTGAAACTTCAAATGTGGCTGAAGCAAAAAGCTTTCGATGGTGATTTTTACAACAAAATACTTTTGCAGATCAGATCGGTGGTTTCGTCAACAAGCAAAGTTGTCACTTATGGGCCATTGCATTTGGAAAGAGTGAATGTTTTGTATATTTTTCGAAAATGATGCTGGAACCCACGTTTAAACCTCCACTTTTGTATTAATTAATTAATACAAAAAAATTAATTACTTTTGCGACTTCTTCACTTGTTAAACGATCCATACACATACGTGAATGGCGAACATATCATTAAATAAATGACACTTTAGATCTTAAACTGCTACCCTTTATTGTTTATATAAGTAAACGTTAA
Source organism: Phyto melanocephala (assembly GCA_941918925.1). Taxonomy (NCBI): domain Eukaryota; kingdom Metazoa; phylum Arthropoda; class Insecta; order Diptera; family Rhinophoridae; genus Phyto; species Phyto melanocephala. The sequence goes on from OW799233.1 coordinate 1,033,050, forward strand.
CTCGGAATGGGAGTAGTTACTCAAACTACTACAAATGCTCAATACATACGTGAAGATGTGTAATTTTCGCAGTATCGGTGAGAAACAATTATGTTGAGTTTATGGCCTTCAAACTGCAGTAAAATTTGAAGAAAGCTTCTAATAACAAAAACATAACATACAATATGATGTCTTGCAACCAAGTGAATAGGAAAAAATGTTTTATTATGTTTGAGAAAATATTTAAAAAGGCTTTTGAAACAATTTCTCAATCATTAAAATTTTATAAAATTCATTATAAACGAAAATTAGTTTAACGCCCACTGTTCTTATAAGCGTATTTATCATTTGTATTGTAGCTGAATTGCTTTGCAATTTGCTGGAAATACTTCTATGTGGAATATTTGTAGCAGGCAACACTAACATGTATATACATCCATACGTACGTAGTATGTATGTGTCTATCTACGTACATGCAAACTTTTGCGTGCCTTTGCACTCCAAATTATGATTAACAAATGGAAATTTATACCGAAACTATGAATAAAAAAGAATAAAAGTTTATATGACTCTTTGAGTGTAAATATGTATAAGAAAAATGAAATATTAAAAAGTTTCTAACCACAACAAATAGTGAAACATTTTACCGTTACAAATGTGAATTGAATATCCCAGCAAAATAACGCATTACAAAACAATGAGTTGAAACTACTGGAAAACATAAAATAAAAATCAAATAGATAAACTGATGTTAATTGAAAAAAAAAAACAAACTGAAATTCAAAAAAAAAAAAAAAAGAAATAAAAAGAAATAATAGTTAAGAATGAGGTTTTCAAAGTTTTGTTTAAATTATGCAGGATTCCAAAACGTTTGGCAAAAACGATTTCAATTTCAATTTTTATTTCGCCAATATCAATCTTAATTTTCTAATTTTATTCTGCATTTTGTGGCAGATCCTCAGTGTTACCTCAATATCAATTTTAAAAAGTGTGTGAAAGCGCATAAAGGAATGAAGATCTTTTTGAGTTAAAACTTTGAGGATGTTATTTAGCCAGTTTGTTAGCTTTTGACAATATATTTTTAAAATATTATTGAGTACGTTTACCATTTATGAAAAGGCTAATGTCTACGATATATTTCCGATTATTTTATTATGTTATTGCTCTCTCTCTCTCTCTCTGCCTCAACCCCACACTACATTCTTTTCTATTTATAGTAAATAACTAATTTGAAAATAAAAAAATAAAACTGAAAAGTTGTTTGCTTATGTGTATCCTTTTTCTACTCTCTCCATTTCAATTGGTTATTTGTTTATTCATTTTATTGTTTATTTTTTTTTTTTTTTTGTTCTTTTTGTTTGTGTATTTTGGTAAATTGCTATAGTTGCCTGTTTTTGGTTCGTTAAGTTTGGCTGCCAAATTTGGTTTGCTATGTGACATTGTAAATTTGACTATAGAAATTTATTTTGTTTTTATTGTTGAGAAGAATACACACAGACATACAACTACAATAGCACACCAGGCGTGTTGTCACTGAAGTGAGACCTATAAACACATTTACAATTTAGACTCTGGGACGCCAACAAACTTACAGCCATCGAATGTTAAAGACGCTTTGAAGTTTTGGAAATATTTTACTTTTGAAATAAATTTTAAAAATAACTAAATTAAGGAAATTATATGTAAAAAATAATTTTATAAGTTACGAATTGATTAAAGTTGAAAACTTTTCCAATAGCTCTCAAACAGTGTTGGTTTTGGGCAAATTTAAAAAATAAAAGAAATTGTAAATAAATTATCTCTCTTTCAATATAAGAAAGAAGCTGAAAAAAACCTTAAATTTGAATTTATTTTTCCAAACATTTTCAAACATAAAACATAAAAAAGTGTATCAGTAAGTAAACCGTTTAAAAGAAAAAAATAAGAAATCAACTACAAAATTGGGTCATCCATTATGACACACCCAAGATAAATTAAGAAAAAAAAAAAATATTTTTTTGTTTTTTATATGAAATAAAAAAGACACACACACTCAAATATAAAACAAAAAATAGTGTACAAAAGAAGTCATGTAAACTTTGATTTTAAAAAATTATTTACAGCAAAAAAAAAAAAAAACAAAAGAACGATTGGAGAAGGAAACAGAAAGTTTTCTATTCGACGGATGTGCATGAAAATGCATAAAATATCACAATTTTCTAATTAACACACACGCTGACACACACAATTACTCAATGCGATTAAATTTTTATTTACTTGAATGAGTGATGTTTCGCCTTAATTGCGATGGCGAACATGTGGACAAAAACACACAGAATTTTGTTAATCGTGCTAGAACCGACACAGACACAGCAATCCCGAAAATAATTATACGAATAATAAAGTTACACAAACACACCACTAAAGAGAGCATACCAAATTGGTCGGTACTTAGCGTTTATATTAAAGTTAAATAGAATTTTAATTTGTCGCTGTGTTGCATTGCTGCTTTGTACGATGCAACAACAAAAAAAAAATAAAAAATAAAAAAAATAAACAACATTTTTTCATTTAAAACAGTTAGAGCGCACATTTGAAAAGGAAAACAAAAAAACATAAAAAAATATATAAAAGTATATGTATGTATATGCCGGTGACTTAATATAAAAAGGGCGTATTTGAGTTAAGCTAAGTTTCCAGCAATATCGCGTTTTCAAAGATTTCTGCTGGATAAAATAAAAACAAATCACCGATAGAAATATTAATGAGATAAAATCGAAAATAACACATTTAGAGCCCTGCCTTATTGCATTCTTTGATATTTTATTTAGTTTTTTTGCTTGTCTTGTAGAGTAACAGAAAATTGAGGTGCGCCCTTTTTATATCAAGCCATCCATATAATATAGAACCTAAGCCTAAGCAATCATATTGTTGTTTAAAGGCTTTTTTTAGCGTTTTATTTGAAAATAACGTACTTAGGCGTGTGAATCGTTTCTAAATTATTCGCATAGAATCGCTCTATAACGTAGGTCGACCAGAAGAAATCTAAAGGGGTCAAATAAATTCTTTAAAACGGCCACTTGACATCACCGTGAATGCTGCAAGCGATTAACAAATGTTGTTTGCAAAAGATCGATTGTTGATTGAGCTGTGTACCATTGGGAGCTATTCTGCTAAAAATAAAAAATATTCAAGTTCACTTCTTGCAGTTTAGGCCATAAACATCAGTAACAATGCCTTTGTAGTGCTGATTGTCAACTAAAATATTGTTTTCGACAGTAACGAGCGGATTGTTGGTTGACACAACCGGCGAGATAAAAATGCAACTCGTTAGATTGAAGTTTCCTTAAGACCTATTCTAAACAGTTGAAGGTAGTAGATGGTCGTTTGCCTTCAATTGCTCATCTTCTTTACGAATAAGCCGAGATAATTGTGCAAAATTCTGATTATGCTGGTGTTTGCATTGAGTTCACAGAGACTAAAATTGTTATTTATAAGACAGCGAATCTTTCAAACTTTCTCCTTATACTTGCGTACTTATTTTCAGCAATCGCACAGTTTGGCCAATTCGGGACAGCGACTCATCATGACACTAACTTATGCCAACATTTCGGACAAAAAATCTATTAGTCAAAACAAGAGATGATTTTCAAAGATACTCGCAATACATTTTTATATGCAGAACTTCCGATAGGGGTTAGTGTATAACTAGCTGTCATACTAATAAAGTGTGTTAGATTATTTTCTTTTGGCACACTTTGAAAAATACCATGAAAAAACTTACACTACAACAACGTTTACAAATTGTGAAAACTTTTTTTCAAAATTCGCTCTCTGTTTGCCAAACGTATGGAGCACTTTGTCAAGTTCTCGTGCACACAAGCGTCCACCTGATTAGGTAATACGCAATATTATAGATCGTTGTATGACCGCAATTACTCTTACTTACAACAACTAAATCCATCGCTGCTGTAGACACGAGTGTGGCAGAAGACTCGAATCAATCGGTCCGCCACCTGTCTCAGCAACTCGGTCGCGTGATTCATGATTTTTTACTTCTCATGTCATTGCAAATCATTTGGAGGACAAATGGTTTCCACGAGACGGACCAACGTGCAATACAGCGTTATATTTAATTTACTTCTACATAAAATATTCCCCATTATCATTTGTTTAAATAGAAAAATGAGTTTTCCACGCTAGAATATGTATATTTGAGTTGTTTCAGTTTGGATTATGTAAAATATTTACGGCAACACATAAACCTGTATTCAAATAATACTGCTCATGAATTTTATTTTGGCTTATACTTAATATAAGTAAATACGCTTTAGTTGTGAGCTTTTCACATCTCTGTCATTATAATAATTGTTAATGAAGATTTTTTTAATTTTATTATTTTTTCTTGAAATTTATTTGTTCTGTTAAAAGGGCGTTGTTGATAATGATACTGATAATGACGATGATAATAATGAACGTGATTACATTTTCGTCTTATTATTGTTGTTTTTCTTTTCGATTGCATAAATTAACGGAGAAGTGAATTTTCCGTGCACTGATGGCCTGGATGATGCCTTCAAATAAAAAAGGTGAAAATTAAAATTTATGAGACGAAAACTGAAACTATAGTTTCTCTTACTCCCACAAACATACAAAAGAGAAATGCATTAACTTTACAAAAAAGTGAATTCAGTTTGCATAATCTGAATAAGAACAAATGAATATGTATGTATGTATGTATGTATGTATGTATGTATGTATGTATGTATGTATGTATGTATGTATGTATGTATGTATGTATGTATGTATGTATGTATGTGATTAACTGTGACAGAGTCGACGTTCAAAGATCACAACAAAAATGACAACGTAAATTTACACACAACTAAAATGAAACAACAAATGAGGGCAAAATTAAATTGAAATAAATAATTAGATCCTCTTGACAGCGACACTTTGTCATTAGCAATTCTGTTTTTACAACAATAACAAAAATGAAAAATAAATTAAAAATAGAAAATGAAAAAAAACCAACAATAAGAACAACAATAAATTAAAATTTCAATTAAAATTAAAATAAATTATTTGATATTCGCATTGTGAATAAAAACCGGAAAAAATATGCAAAAGTTTCTACAAGCCAGTCAACCAACCCAATTCACCTGCAATTTAATTTCAAAATGAAACGAATTTTTAAAATAAAACTAAAATGAAAATATCAATCAAACTAAATAATTTAATTTAAATGCATTCGTATTAACAGTTAAGAAAGGAATTTATGTAAATGCAATTTTTATTACAAACAAACAAAAACTAAAATCATAAAGACTAATAGAAGTTAATGAAACTATTATGAAAAGCATTTAGTCCATTTCGTTCTATGTATTCTATAATATTTATACAAAATTTCAATGGCGATTTAAAAGGTGAATAATCTGGAACTTAATGCAATAATTTTTAGAGTTTTAATCTGTCTGTCTTGCTGAACTCGATAGACTCTAAAACTACTTGAGGAATTGTGATAACATTTTGTATGGAGAGACATCGATAGTTGAGTTAACATATTGGACAATAATAATAATAATAATAATAATAATAACAACAACAATAATACTAAATAGTATTAAATCTCTAACAGAAAATAGAATAATAGCAAATAAGATAGTGTCTGATATAACCAAAATTAAACTATTGGATTTCACTCACAACAACGTCAGAATTAATTTTAGAATTTTTTCTGAAATATCTTCTTTAAATTCTAATTTATCAGCATGTGAGATTGTCGTTAAAATACCTTTTTAATTTTAAAATAATATTTTATAAGCTTTTAATTGTGCTTTTAATTGTGAATATATTTTTTCATATGTAAAAAATATTGCTATAGTAGTGATATGTATTGTGGATAATGAATATTACGAAATGACAGAGCACTTACTTACTTATAAAATGTAAGCAGGATTAAAAAAAAATCCCATAAAAAATCCCTAAAATTTGTATACCCTTGTCACTTAATGGTGGAGAGTATACAAGTGATGGATTTAAAGGAATTAAGCAAATTCTTAACATTTTTCCTAAATACTCCAAAGAAATGATAAAAACCAAATATTCTGTAAAAGATTATCAGTATTTAAATACGAACAATTAACTCTTGCCAGAATATTTATAAAAACTAATTCATTTGCCTAAAAGAAACTTTAATTTAAATTTGTATAAAAACCATTTCTGTAAATTACAAATATAAACATATTGATACAAATACTTTATTGTAAATAATTTTTTTTAAACTCATGGTCTTTCCTAAATTCAAATAAATACCTTTTCACCTTGATATATTGTGCTTCTCTTAATAAAGACGAATAAATACTTGCAAACTCCAGATAAACTAATGCTGTTTAAATCTATTAGAAGTTAATGGCTCGTTCAAAGGTAAAAAGGGTATAAAAGTGCCCTGATATACATATAATTTTTGTATTTAATTGATCGGTCGGTTAAGACCTTATATCATTATAAAGGAAAAAAAAAACGAAAAAAATAAAAGATACAATAAATATAATGAATATTAAAGTAATGGTGGCAATCTAAGAAAAGGAAAGAGAGATGAAAAGAAAAAGGAAGAAAACTTTTTCAAGGTTTTTAATTATTATTTACACAACCCAAGAAGATGCTGTGGTAAATGTTACATTTTATTTTTTTCCAAATAAAATATATTTTATTACAAATAACAGACCAAGCTGTACAAATTCGGATTTGTTTTTTCGCATTGCGATTGTTGCTGTTGCCTGTTGTAAATTGAACTCAAACTCAAAAATTAAAAAAAAACAGAAATTTTTGTTTGTATGTCTTTGTTTGTTGCCTATTTCATTCAATACTTTAGTTATACAAGTAAGAGCGCTATATTCGGCAGTGCCGAATCTTATATACCCTTCACAACGTGTAGTCATGCAATAACAGTAATTTGTGTCACCATTCATCCCATATGAAATTGTACATACATATAAAAACATACATATATAAAATTATAAATTCAAGTATGTATGTTAAAAAAACAAAAAAAAAATAAAAAAAAAATTTAAAAAAAAATTAAAAAAAAAAAATTAAAAAAAAAAATTATTATATATATAATATATATAAAACAAAAAAAAAATTAAAAAAAAAATTAAAAAAAAAATAATAAAAATATAAATAATATATTTAATAAAAAATAAAAAAAAATAAAAAAAAATATTAAAAAAATTGTAAAAAAATTAAAAAAAAATTTCTTTGGCTCAGCTGGGATTCGATGCCACGTTTTCTCTAACCAGTATATGTTGTTGTAATGTTGTTTTTGTGAAAAAAAAAATCGAGGTGGTCGTGGGTTTTTGCTCATAACTCAGTTGTTTATGTACCGATAATTCTGATTTTCAATACCGATCTACTCCCGAATATTTCTGATATTTTCATACCTTACCCGGGTTCAACCTATTTCGAGGGGCTTCAAAAAGTTGATTTCAACATACACACGGACAGACGGACAGACTGACAGAGCTTAATCGACTCCCCTATTCATAAACTTTCAGAAAATATATACTTTATGGGGTCGGAAATGAAAATTGTAGAAATTTCACACGGAATGACAAACCTATATATACCCTTTTTCACTGTGTGAAGGGTATAAAAAAATGTAATTTGTTAATGAGAAAAAAAGAAGGAAAATCAAACTCTCATACATAAAATATTATTTTTTTAAAACCACTCTTAAAATTAAAATAAGTTTAACGATGTCAACAGATTTTGTTTGTAGATGTATACGGCTGTTGTATGTGCAATCCTTACTTGGGAATCTATGGTATGGTGGACTGCCAACAACAATAGATCAATTGTACAGGGTCCAACGATAGGCATGCTTTAAAATTACGGGTGCAATATGTTGGATCCCGTTTCTATCGACCTTCATCTAAGAGCCATATCTACAAGTACTGCAATAAGGCTAAATGCATCTGAATGTCGGAAATCGAAAATATATGACCACGTAGATATTCTGGCCGGCCTGTCTTCGATCCTTAACAAACCTTCTGATTGTACCCGATTATTGAAATGGCACTTAGAATTCTAATTCTCTTCAGAAGGTAGTGCGATAGGGAACACATTATAGGGGTTTTGACGCCAGGATCTATACGAACGGTTCTTAGATGGGCTGCGGAGATACGTCCAGTGTCTTCTCGACTCTCTCGAACAATTTTTGTAAAAGCTGTCTGAATTTGGAGATTTGTCCCCTGACCTGGCTGTCAGGAGGCACGGAATCCTCTGGTTAAACTCTCTGAGGTATCTGCAGTCAGACTAAACGACCTGCGGAGATAACTCACTGACTCCACTTGATAGTTTGCGCGTAGTGAGGTACCACGCAACCGACCGACGTAATTTTTGTATTGGCACAATAAATAAATTTGTTTTATGACTATTTTAGTGATTAACTTTATTCGTTATTTCCTTTTTGTTATTTGTTTCAACGTCTCGTATTTCATTTGTTACCAAGTGGAAATATCAAAATTAATTGCTATTGTTTCTGTTTTTAATTGATTAATTTATGTAATGTATAATAATTATAACAGTTTCAAGTAAATAAGTATTTATTTTTTTTAATTTTCCCTATTGTAACTTGCACTGGCTACTTCCCACTCATAAACACATTTAGCCGGTATTTCGTTTCATAAATTCATTAGGCTGGGGAGTTTTGTTTTAATTTATTAATCATTATAAAACAATGACAATGAATGACTGCTACAACAACTTATGGAATCATTTCATTTATTTATAGATTGACAAAAAAATTATAAATCAATATTGAAAAAATATATATCAAAACAGCTAAAGAAAAAAAAATAGCAAATTGTTTGCCAATACATATAAGTGTAAGCTCATGCCATATTACAACTACTAAAAACCAAGCAAATTAATCAACATATTTTGAATAAAAGAAATAGTTTGACATAAAAAATTATTTCGATTTGATAATTAACTGTTTACGCATTTAGTTTCAAATGACAGAAAAAAGCTAATTCCTATCAACTCGATCTATCAAGAGAGTAAATAATATTAATACTAGACAACTTGAACAATAACCAACACTTAAGTAGAATAACTATCATGTACTTACTGTTACATTTAACATAAACGTAAACGAGCATAACGAACGAGCATTTTTCAGTAACAGGATTACACAGTAATGGCCAATTTTCAGAAAACTTAAAACACATTTTCATATGTATTAGAGGTTTATTAATCAAATGTCCATAGAAAATCAGTTTAACAATTTTTCTGAATATAACAGTAAGTATTTAATTTACAAAAAGAAACAACAAATTGACAGATCCATTGAAAGCTCTATTAAAATAACTTTCTTTTGATTGTGCTCACCAACGCAGACTCATTTAGATATGAATGTTGGCAAATACTTGGAATTTTTCCACCACATCAACGACACATGTTAAAATCATACATGTTTCACACAAATTAAGTCACTTTATCATGGATTGAACCCATGCATTCACTATTTCTTTTGCATGTCTTTTCTTTGCTGGATATGTACAAACATATAAAAACAAAATAAAAAGAAAAATACTCGTATGATCATTGTGAACATGTGTAAATTTATAAATTTATGCAAAATGTTACACACTTTATAAAGAAGTAATTATAAGACTTAGTTGTTTACAAGCGCCCTCAACAAAAACAAAAAAGTGTGTACGTGTGTGCGCAAATGTATTTAGTTTGTTGTTAATGCACAAATGTACATAATTACATAAAATGTTACACAATACACTCCTACTTAGTAGTAAACAAAAAGTTTGTTTGAATGTTTTACAAAAGTTTTGAACAGAGCCTCTCAATAGGACAACAGAGAAACTTTTAGAAACATTGAACAAATAGAAAATGTGGCACATAGTTTTACATTTTTAATGTTCGTATTAGAGTTGGAGAATGGACGCATAAAAAAAAAGTTGCGACTTTAAAAAGCTTTTAGATATTTTGGGAAATTTTTTATTTTATCAAAGGCGTGCATGAATTTATCCGAAAGCTTTTTTAAAAGTATTTGGAGGTTTCGTAATAAAATATTCATTAAAATTCAAAACTTCTTCTACACACAAACACATCAGCCAAAATCGCCTCTAAATTAAAATATGTGGACTATGTTTGTTTAAAGGCAAGAAATTGTTTTTGTTTTTTGCAGACCAGTCGTGATGGAAAAGATGATTGAAAAATTAAATTTATTTGAATATTTTTTCTTTTTAACTGAGTTATCGTGCCGAACCCCTCACAGTCCTCTTGCTAACAAGTAGACTATGGATCGCTATAGCAATTCAGAACAAATAATTTTATGTTTAACATATTCTAGTGCAGATTATAATTTTAGCGGGCATGAGAACTTCAAAAATATAACTTTTATCAACTATATTTACAAAACTTTTAGTAGATGTACAATAATTTATCTTTAAAAACTATAAAAGAAAGTGATTTCTCTGTAATTAGAAACACTCTTAACAGAAAAACATTTGTTTTTTTAAGTTTGTTTCAAGCAAAACCTTCTGAAAACCTAAAACTTTTTTTAAGTCTAATTTGCAACTCCAAATGCAAAGTCTCCAATTCGAGTTACACAATTGCACAGAACCGCTAATTTATCCCAGGCGTTGTGGCAGTTTTGCTTGGCTCCCTTACATTCGATAAATACCGATTTAATTAATATTTATTCATATCAGGTCGGCCGAGCACATTTTTCGGTGTGTACAGAAGAACCAAAAGACGCACAAACAGTCTTATGACACATGTTTTGTTGTCGCTAGAAGCAAGTTTATTATTTCACTAAAAAATTAATAAATTTTTGTGCAATCAAGCACATGTTCAACCACCTCTACCATTAGATACATTGTACTTATATGTGTTTTTGTTTGTGTAAACAAACTAAGTGTTGAACACTATTTTTTGTTTTTTTCTTGTTTTATTTGTTGCTGTTGTTGTTGTTGTCGTTTTCATATTAATGATGAATCAATTTAAATTCTTGTTTGTTTTTAGTAGTTTTTCTCATTTTCTTCATCTTTCAGCAAAATGTTATCTCATATGTCAACAACTACAGCTTTTTTTACAACCCAGTTGACATAAGCAACTTCAAGTTGTAACTCACACATACAAAATGTTTAAACGCATGTTAATTGTTGTGCATACACACATACACGCAAAAATACAAGCTAATTTAGTGACAACGCAGCCTTTCAAATACACATGCATATTAAAAATGTATGAATAATGATTTCAATTTATTCTGACACAAGTTCATTTCTTTAAATTTTCGTTTTTATATGAAAATTGTACTTTTTAATTGCGATAAATAAATAAATAACATGTGTAAGTGTAAGTTTTTTAGATGAAATATACATCCAACACTTAATTGTACTGATACGATACCATAGTTTGTCTCGAAAATGACTTTCGCTCAGCTAGATCCAGCAAAAAAAAAACGTATTTAATTTACTTGAGCCAGAATAAATTAAAATCACTAGATTTATTGTAATTAATTTTTAATATTGGCTCAAGCTCATTTATTCTATTGTTAAACTTCCTAAAATGTTGTTTAAATTAAGTTGAACTTATAGGCTAAATTCAAACTTAATTAAAAATAATAAATTAAATTAAATTTAGTTGTAATCATTTTAGGAATATTTTAAAAATTATTCCGACATTAGTCGACCGGAATGCATTTTCGAAACCAGCAAAGATTTCATCATCAGCCAGAATAGAGAATGGTTAAAAATAAATATTAAAAACTATAAAGAGTTTGAATAAATATTAATTTATATTTATTAAAAACACTTGTCTCAAACACACAAGTTTGATAAATAAATTTTAAAAATAATTAAGAATTAATGCGTCGCTAAATTGGTATTTGTACGTTTAAGAAGATTCTCATTAAATCAATACTTAGTGGACAACCTCATTTTTTTAATTTGATTGATCTTAAAAGTTCAGTCCGAATTATTTTCAAACATGTTTTCATGTCAAATATGTACTTAATTAATTAGAAACTAATTTTTTTTACTATAACCCACTTGAGAATCAAGTTATTTAATTGTAATTTGCCTTAGTTATTTGACCTCAGCGACCGAATAAGAAACAACAAATTTGACAAATGTCAATAAATGAGAAGAACGTTTAAATACGAATACAATAATAATGTTTCTAAATTTCATTTCCTGCAAGTCTTAAAAATCCTAAACGCAAAAAGAAAGTAAAAGACACAACCGTCAAATATAATTCAAGTAAGTGAGCACAAATATCCCCTGACATCATTGCGCTTTTAATGGAGAAGTTGGCTATGCTTATCATGGCCATACATACCTACAATACATACATACAAACCTACAATACATACATACATTATGTATATACGACAATTTATCTCAATATGTTTAAAGATTTATTCAACCAAGTAATGCCTGCAAACTGCCACTTAAGTTGTTACAAATTTATAAGTATAAAAAGTATGATATCTGACTAAGGCTATATGAAGCCATGTATGTACAAAGATACACACACACATACGTATGCAATTTTGCAAGAAGGAAGATGTATGCTTGTATGCCAGCTTACATACGCAAATAGTGGGAAACGGGCGGAATGAGGCGTTCTGAAAGGATGTTATAAATAATATCAGAACGTATTACAACTAAACGTTGTCGTATTGCTTATTTTAAGTCTTTCCTTGTTCTGATTATACTTCTGTTTCGTTATCGTTTTTATTTGTTACTGGATTTTATTTTTGTTATTTTTTTTCTTTTTATTCCTCGGAGGGTTTTCCCCTTTAGTTGTACTGTTTTTGTATTCCATTTCCATTCTATGGCAGTGCAGGTTGTGTTGCTACAATAGGCTTTTGTTAAAAGTGCATGAAAAGAAACAGAAAAAATTATGCCACCGGATGTCCAATTTAGTCTAGAGTTTGTTAAAGCCTCCAGCAAACTGCATTTGTTTGTTTGCTCATTCATTTATTCGAATGTTGAAGCAATCATAATGTTCATACGGCAGCAGTACGTATGGGGAACGTTAGAAAGCGAGGCAGAAAAAAAAGAAAATCTAATTCATCAGCAACAAAATATTCACGCAATTTCGTAGTTTAAATTTGCAATTTAGTTTCTGTTGTTGGTTTGTTTCTTTGTATTCTATGTGAGTGTGTGCAAGCATTGAACAATTTTAATACTTTTTATCTAAACCGTTTCCTTAGGTGTTGTTAAGTTTAACAAAAGTTCTGCTCAACTTTGAAAATTTGTCTTTACATATGCATGAATATAGAGTTGATCGCAAACAGAAGTATATCATTGAAGGATATATTCAGCAAAATTCATGAATCTTATTAGGAATATATTTCCTTATTAAATTAAAGTTCAAATTCTTAAACAAATAGTGATGTTTCAAGCACATTAATAAAATGTCTACGTTTTACAAAAATAAAACAAATTTGTTTCTTCTTGTTGAACTTGAGATCATTTCTTGTTTTATTATAAAAATATTTTTTATTTTCGCCAATATTTCTCTAACAAACAAAGGGTTGCTCTTCTGCATAAATATACAAATTGCATAAAAAAAAACAAAATCGAAAAAAGTAAAAAAAATTTAAATACTATTTTGTAACAAAAATGCGGGAAAACGAAAAATATTTTTGTCTTATATTACAAAAATAACAAACACTATTAAACTACCATTTTCAGATCTTATTAACTGAAAATCTATCATTTTGGGCAACATTTAGCAAATTATACTATTGAACTTTTTAAATAATTTCTAAATATTTTTTACAATTATGACAATACGACACTTTGCACTTCTTGTGAATACAATAAATATTTCAAAAATAATATTTATTAAAAACAGTATTGAACAAACATAAAAAAAGTTATGCCTCGGTAGCTGAACTTCATTGTCCAACGTGGTATTAATAGAACTAACAAAAGTGTTAACTGCCAAATGAACTGCCACCTACGATGAGCATACTCTGGCAAATCATCATGGACAGATAGATTCATGAACAACGTTAGTTGTTCCAATTATAACAAAAATCAGTCATCGATTCGACCAATGTTCTATCGCAACTACTTTTTGAGTGAACGAATGTGTAAGTAAAAAACTATGGAATAAGAGAAATTCAACGTTTAGTGTTGTTTACACGCTGGTGGCATCATTGAACCGTAATTCTTCAAAATTGATGACGGAACTAACGTTAAGTTTAATTTAAATCGTCGCCGCATGAAATTTTTGTATAAAAAGAAGGATGATATTAATCTGCGCGAAATGTAGTTGCAATAGGATGGCGCTATGTGCAACACTGCGACCGCAACCGTCAATTTATTGAAATCAAAAATTAATGATAAATAAAAAAAAAATTAAACATAAAAAAAATTAAACATAAATTGGCGTCATGAACTTTAATATTGTTTCTATAATTCGTGACAATGGGCAGTCCACAATGAGCTTCGCCAAGAACTAAGTATGTAAATAAAAAAAAATAAAAAATTAATTATATTTATTTGGTTGTTGGGTTTAAGCTGGTTTATATGCATTTTTATAAGTTATATTTTTAAATTATCATTAACAAAATGAGAATTCAAAAATAAAACAAAAAACTATAAAAAACTTTTTCAAAAACCCAACCAACAATTTTTTTAATTTTGAATTTATTTTATTTTTCTAATCCCTTTAACATTTGGCTAACCGTTGGTTAACACTAAATGCTTATAAGGGCAACCGAAAAATAAAATCTTTTATTAGTTAATTTACTAAATTTTTTGGGATATGCTCCCATAATAAATTCAAAATTAAAAAAATTGTTGGTTGGGTTTTTGAAAAAGTTTTTTATAGTTTTTTGTTTTATTTTTGAATTCTCATTTTGTTAATGAGAATTTAAAAATATAACTTATAAAAATTTTAAACTTTTTCAAGAATTTGGGTAAAGGTTTACTGATGATCTGGCATAAGCACCAGTGAAATGCATATAAACCAGCTTAAACCCAACAACCAAATAAATATAATTGAAAAATTATGGGAGCATATCCCAAAAAATTTAGTAAATTAATAAAAAATTAAGTGATAATGCCACTAAAACTTAAAATAAAATATAATTTGCGATCTTTAGCTAAAAAATATTCTATAAATATACATTCATACACATTTCCTTTTACTTAAGTTACAGAATAAGGCTGCTAGATGCTGTTATTTGCAGTTTTGTAAAACTAAAAGCGTTGACGTAAATATTAGAAGTGAAATTAAAAAAAAAACATTTTGATTAACATATGTATGTATGTCAACAAATTTTATATTATATTATTAATATATTGGCGCCCTATGTTCCAGTGGGAGTTAAAGGAACATATATATATATATACAAATGAGACATAGAATCCGTAGATAAAAATAAATTTTGCTGCATGCACTCGTATGAAAATATTTTCGGTTATTGAGTTTTAACCAATTACAAGTTCTAGATCTAAAAGTATTGCATGAAACAAGAAATATTTGTTTAATTACAATACAATTACAAATTATATTACAATTCTGTTAATTGTGCAGACCATTTTGTTGTTGTTGTGTAACAGACCAGGGGACAAATTACGGCATTCGAACGGGATCGAAATTTGAAAATTCTTATTAGATTTTCTATACCTAAAGCAGAGGGAATTCGATCAGATCCTCTGGCGCGAAATTGAACCCCAGCATCACCACCGAGGCACGCTAATTAATTTTGCGTACTTTTTGTTACCCAGCATTTTTCTTTGAATAATAAAAAATTATTTGTGCCACTAAATGTATGTAAGGAGTGTGTAAAATATGATCCCAATGATCTCTGCGATATTTTTAATATATTTTAGTTTTTTTTCTTTAATTTAATTTTTTTAGTTTTAAATTTTTTAGTTTGTATTATACATTGGCTGGTTACTGTAGATACTATTCAAAATTAATTTCTTTTTTCGATTTTATACACGCAATGTAAAATTAGTTCTTTTAGTTTGATTAACTTTAAACCTTAATTCTATATCGGTGAAAGCAATTGAAATTGATTAAAGAAATTTAACACGATAAACCCAAACTAAATTAAAAAATATCGTTTAACGACCTGGTCATTATATCAGTACAAATACACTGTCATATGGACGTTTATATTATTATTATTGAATTTTGTTTAATTTCATTCAAATATGTATTTATGATGTGTTTGTGTAAATCCATTTCTGTTACTGTACAAATTAAGTGATACATGTAAAATATTTTGATGACCTTAAGTGTGGAAACATAATCGAACCAAATAGACAAAACTATTAAAACTATTTTTGCGTGTGTGTATATCAAAGTGTTTATTTATAAACACAACACTGGTTGCTGAATGCTTATACTTTCAAGTATACAATTTTAAGATTTTCGTGTTTAAGCCACACATAGGTATACACACACACACACACACGCACATAATTGACAAAAAGTTAATCCTTTAAATATATAACATTTTAATGGAATTCATTAAATAGTCGTTTTAAATTTAAATTTTCATTAAATTGTACCAAGAAAAACCACCGAGGAAATATAATAAATACACTTCCATATTAACATGAATGTGTGCGTATAAATAGTTTAGAATGAAATTGGTTAACCAAACTACCAAGTCTACGAAAATGTTTGTGGAAACATTAATTTATCCATTCGTTTACTATGTATTAAATATACGTGTTTATGTATGTGTAGTGTGGCAAGTGAATGTCCTGGATACAAGTATGTCTACTGACACACAAAATGTTTGTATGAATGTGTGTACATAATGTTGGCTGTTGACTTTAATTGCTACTGCCACTACCCCAAATACCCTCTAAAACCAGCAGGAAACGACAAATGACAGAAAAAAAGGGAAAAGCTTTCAAACTTTGAACATTCATATCAATACTCTCATACGACAAAAAGTCAGACTGAACAAATGCTAAAACATTGGTATGTTCGTCAGCTGAACACAAGAAATGAAAAATCCATATTCATGGAAGTCTTCACTCATAGAAGGAAATATATATTTTATATAGAGAAATGCACCCTTCCATATTTGTTTGACTTACACAACATTCTCATCATCGTCATCATATTACTTACATATATGTATCTACAAACTTGAACATACAAACACACATATACACACACGCATACATTTATTATATTGTATGGATGTATGTATGTATGTATGTTTGTATGTATGTTACATTTATGTATAAAATAAACATAAAAACGGATACTTTAGAGTTCTGTAGAGATGAACAAATCGAAAAAAAAACAACAACAAACAAACCATAACAGGATTTTTAATGTGTAACCATGTGGGTAGATGGGTAAATGTAAAATGGTGTGCATGAAAATGTTTTAATGTATGTGTGATTGTTTGAAAATAAGTAGCATCAAAGCTTTGCTTGTGGTAATATTAACATTGCATACATCTAAAGTATACACTAGTGATGTGACGAACACTCGCATTCGCCTTCACAAATTTTATGCGAATATATCTTGCGAATATCTGCGCCAAAAATAGCAAAATGTAAAAAACTTTCGATAAAGAAATTTAAATAATCTTTTTATTTATTTTTTTTTTAATATTTAAATTGAAAATTATTTTTTTTAACAGAATCAACAACAATGAACATCTGATTAATAAATTTTATATAATAAAGGAGCCAAAACTGCACTTCTGATCTTATATAAAAATGCTTTTTTTGTAATAATTGACGTGAACACTTTCGCCTTAAAAACAAAATTTTACAATTTCTTATTGCAATATTTGCTAGAAGCCATTTAAATACACAACTTTTTTTAAAATTCTCATTTAGTTTAACACGCTTGGGGTATAAGTAATAATGTTTTCGAAAACAGCGGCAAAGCATTTCATTAACAAAGGGGCGAGGGTGGTAAGTACTTGCCTCCAATGGTTTAGATATCAAAATGTAAGAGAACCGTTTTCTAGTACTTTCAACTCATTATTTTGTGTTATGTGTGTTATTATGCTGGGGAACCTCTGTGCTAGTTTTGTTCACCCATTCATACTGATTGTTTGTGAAAACCTAATACACTTTATCACTTAATATTTTAATGTAAAAATTAACATTAAAAAGGTGCCAAAATGTTTCAAATTTCAGAGAGAGCGTAACCAGAAAAATAAAAATCTTTAAATAAATAAATTTTTTTTTAATTGACCTCAACATGCCGCTGCTTCTAACTCTCTGTATTTTTTTTGGTATGTGCATCATAGGGCCCATACACAACACCATAAAATTGTGCAATCAAGTGTTTGTGCAATAAGGCTTTAAGCACACACTATACCAGCATGGTGGTACAAAATTCATTTTTTACTCAAAAATTGTGTGGAAAAGTTTGTAATGAATAACGAAAAACTTTGTGCTGCACTTATTATTATTATTATCCTAAAACGAAAACGAATTAGGAGCAAAAAAAAAACGTGTTTGGACGAAGAAATGGCTATGAATTGGCATTTATATTTAAAATGTTGTATTTTTTTTATGTTTATGCCTTGACGATTTAACTTTTATGAGCTAATTTTGCCACACACGACTAAATCATGCTGGTACAATCAAAAAAATATCAAACTATTTTTGATAAAGCACCATCAGCTGGTACAATCACACCACAACCCCATACACGGTCAATCAGCTGGCACAGTCACTTGTTTGCACAATTCTTATGGTGTTGTGTATGGGCCCTATCAGATCAATTTGCTAATTGCTGATAAAGAATATTTTCTTCGTCATAAAATATGGCCTACTAAATACTGAAAATTGTGTGGGTCTAATCCGTTGAACTGTGTACAAATTCAAAAAGAAATAAACAAATAAACAAATTTGTTTAAAACCAGCAAAAAATTTTGCACAAGTTCAATGTGAATCACAATTTTCATGAGTTCTTTTTCATAAGTGCAAGAGGAGGCATGAAGAAAGTCTTCTTCTTCAATTCCAAAGTACTTAGCCTTTAATGATGTGCTTCAAAATGCATGCCAAAAATCTTTAACAAATCATGCAAACAAACATTATTACTCATAAAACATGGATTTCTTTGGTGTTCGTGTTCGAATATTCCGTAGTCGCGAATACTTAAAAATTGATATTCGTTACATCACTAATACACATGTACATATTTACAGACACTCACCCCTGTTATAGTGTTGGACCACCCAACAAAGCTTATTCTGTTTTTAAGACTTTTTATTCAGCTTCTTTCTTTAAATTTTTTTTATTTTTTATTTATTTTATTTGTGTATTAGTATAGGATATATGTATGTTTGTATGTATGTATGTATGTATGAGATAAGTATGTGTGTAGATTTGTTTTGCTCTTATGTGACGTCGTTTAAGTACATCGTATTTCATTAATTTTTTTTATGGTTTTAATACTGGCACTTATATAATTTGCCACATTTCACTGTCATTGATGGACTCATAAGGATAAAATACAATTGATTTAATATCGCATCTACAAAAGTACATAATTTCTTAACTCGGTGAGAAACCAAAAAAACATAAAAAAAAATCCAAAATATAAATTGAAAAATCAATCGACAATGTATCAAAGGCTTGTACGTCGTCGGATTTTACAACGGCTTCACATATTTTTTTTAATAAAAAGAAATAAAATTAGAGATCAAATCGGTACATTGATCAGAAAATAGGTAAAGTATCATTACTTTTCAACAATTTACAAACGCAAAAAATGAACAACAATAACAGTTGTACTGCAGCCAACATCATTCCACACCTATCGACTTGTCAAAGTTGGATTTTCCAATTACCAAGCGTTGCCGCCGCAGTTTTACAGGCCAAATGTCCACGTTGGAAGGCTTAGTCGAAAACCCTTAACAATCTCCTTCACATTACCGTTTTTGAATTCAAAAAAGAACCACTGATCCTTGACACCATCTTTTGATATCTGTTGGTACCACAGCAAGTATGGGAAAAGCGCGCATAACTGCCCCAAACCATGCAAGTATTTAAAAAAGTAAATAAAGGGTTTTTCGATAAGAGCGCTACAAAAGTTTTTTTAAATAAAACAAAAACGGTTTTGGATATCAATGAAATCCTTTATTCCTGTGAAAGTACGTTCGATATCATTATGTATGGAACTCGATTTCTTTTGCATGGTCACCACGCTTGCCACCAGACGCTGAACCCAATTTTTGGCTTATTGACATAGACCATAGACTTGACGTAGCCCCACGACCGAGGCGGCCAATCGACTGGACAATTTCGTGAAATAACACGTTCTCCAAACATGGCTTCCCATTAATTGATTGTGGCATTCGCTGTGTGGCTGAGAACATTTTGTACTGTGTCTGTGAATTCAAATTTTTCCACTAGACGCTCAATTGTTGATCTGGTAGGACAATTATGACGGCCATAAATTGGACGTAGTGCTTTTAACGTTGACTCCGAATTTCAGTTGTAAATTTTAATGATTTCGACTCGTTGTTGGCTCGTATATCTTTCCATCATGAAATAACAAACCTTACTGAAGAGAAATGTCAAAAGAGCGGCAAAAAATATGGCGTCCTTTGCTGTCACTATCGGTCTACTTTTGTAGAGTGCCTATTGAAAAACCCTTTATTAAGTCAGACGTAACAACCTGAATATAAGACCGAAATTCTGTTGCAGCCTTTCATTGCTGCGCAAGGTGAATGAAATAAAGTTTGTTACCAATACAGATGCTTATATTTCAGTTATTTCATCGATATTTCATCCTCTCGGTTTTCATTAAAAAAAAGAATTTCAAAGTATACTGTGAGCACGATCTCGAACATCTGACAATATATCAGAGCATTGGTAATTTACGTCACGTACTTAAGGGCAGAGATTGCATCATTCTGACAGGTCACAAGCCACTTATCCATTTCTAACAGGCATATTATAGGACACTGCCGCGAAGGGCACGACATGCAAATTTCAATAGTCAATTGTGTCAATAGTCAATTGTGAAAACGCACCAAAAGCACTTTTACAACGAATATATTGATTCAAAATAGGTTTTTGTATCCAATGAATCTTCATTCGTTGTTAATCAAGGAATAGATCAAAATTTAATAAAATAAAATTTTATGACAAAAAACTTTCTTTGTGCAAATACATGTTTATATAAAACAATTTTTGGGGGATTGTCTACGGCCATACTTTATTTTATAAAAAGAATTCATTTTATTTATTTTATTTTTTTTTTCAGGTTTTGAAAGTGTAATTTAAGAATTTCAAATGAAATGTTAAACTTATTCATAACTACCCCCTCTATATTTATTTTTCGTAATAAAATTGCAAAGTGTTTTGTTGGAACATCACAATGTCTGCGTATGTGTAATAATTGCATGAGAGACTGTTCGTTATTTTAGCCACACATACATACATACAAATAAAAGAAGGCCATCATTTTAGTAAACCTTGCTGAATTGAAAAATAGCCACCAAGAACTATATACGTACGTGCGTAGATATTTGTTAATAATAAAAAACATATATTTGTCAGTATATCTGTTGTATATGTATTCCCTTTTTTTATCGCTTCCAATGATGGTTAACGATTTTCGAAATATATTTTCAGCACAAATGCTTTGAAGTACATAGATTACGTATGGAAAAAGTAATAGTAAACAGAAGTTTGTCACAAACAAGTAAACAAATATTGAAGTTAAAAAAAAGAACACATGATATAGAAAAAAGTACGAGAAAAGTGCCATAAAAAATATGAATAAATATATTTTTGTTTTCTCGCCTAAGTGCGTTGAATGGCAGTTGTTATGTGTAACTTGATATCCCATAAACATAATCCAGCTTTCGAAAACTTCCTACTCATCATTCTTTTCTAATACGAATGAATATTTCAACCCATACATTCCTAGCACACAAACTTTCACAAAAATAAAAAAAACTGCCAAATATCCATGCATACAAGTAGAACAAAATTTTTATAAACAAAATTGGAAAAAGAAAAAAGTTTAACATATTTTTGTTGTTCTTGTTCTTTACAATATTGGTCGTTAGCTGGTACGCTCTACTTTTATTACTTTTGTCTTTTGCTCAATATACCCATCTCTATGTATGTCTAATGTGTGCACAATATTATAGACTTATATTTCGATTCTTTTAGGTTTCCAATTCCGTTAAAATAATATTCCTTTTGCGGATAATTATTTGTTAGAATCCACATCAAAAATATAGCCAAGATACTTTCCAATACGAATTGTTGTTCATTTAAACAGTGCAATAAATAAAAAAAAAATAAAATAAAAACATGCTCACAATGTTATAATAACCATATCGGGAATTGATTTTATTACAGAAGAACAAAAATGTGAACTACTTTTCACATTTAAGTTGAATGTTCCTCTTTTTAAGATGAAAGCCTCGTGTTGACGTAATATGTTTAAATATTATTACTGGTGTTGGTGTATGTATACATAGCAGTAGTAGTAGTAGCAGTAGTTGTAGTAGTAGTCATTGTTCAAGCCCTGCAGATTTAGTATGTGGTAAAGAATATTCTAGTTGCTTGTTACTTCCAACTGGTTACGTATCTAACCTTTTTTCACATATCAAACGAACGATTTTAAAATAAGTTTGTTATAGGATCTCAACTAGTTCATTTGTATACTAGTTCAAAAAAAAGTTCTTGTTATACACACCGAAAAAAAAATAAATATGCCTCAAGCATCAAGTGCTACGAAATTTTTGTTGTCTCTGCCAAGATTTGAACCAGGACAACTGACTCGTTTGAAAATTTAGCTACAGAGACTTTTACGAAAACTGATAAATATTCACACATACACGTACTCACAACCGTAAACAAAGTTCCAACTTTATTAAATTTTTTACAATGTTGAACAATGTTTCAAATATCACAAGATGATGTGATTTCTTTATGTTATGGCCTTAAGACCAACTGATAGGAATTGCACTCATACACTGCAATATGATTTTATATATTCAAATGTGTTTTTTTTATATTTTTCATTGGCAAATAACTTTAGAGTCTTCAGAATACAATATTAAAGATGCATATTCTTTTCTCACAAATATTTCTTTTTAAAAACTTTTTTGGCTTCCACAGAACGAGTTATTAAGATATTTGTTAAAAAAAACGATTTTTCTTTGTCTACAATCAAAAAAATATGTGAAACATTTTAGAATTTCTTTTCGTCTTAAATTAACTAATCACCTCACTTTCGTAAAAAAAATAAGTATTAATAATTAGGTCGTTTTTATAACATAATTTCAAAAGAAAGTTCGATGTAAAATCGATCCATTTTCATCACATACATATCTAAATGGTGTGCCAGTTGATTGTTTCTTAGATAAGCTTATTATATAATTTTTTGTTTGTTTTAAATGTTATTATTATGTAATTGTTGTTACACCACACACCAATGAACTTTTTAATTAAATAAATAATTAATTTACACAGAATAAATTAACACACTTTAGTGGCTACGTCAATTTCGTCAAATAATTGTCTAATGGGTCCTTTAATCATACAGATATTCAAATACATACTCACATTTAAATCAGATGTTTTTAATACATTTTTTCTCAAATAGTGCAAAAAATACTCTTCGAAGATACTTTTTTATCTTCATATTTTCTATACACGTTTTTATGTCAGCAGAAATTGATTCTTAGGTCTTTTTTCATTATTCCCGAGTTAACTTTCAAATTGAACGGCTTAACTAGTAGAACAGAAATACCTTGGGAAAATTCGAATCTAAGTTGATGTCTAAAAGAATTTTGTTAAAAATGTTTCTCCTCCAGAAGGTCGAATAAAAGGGTTGGACAAGTGGACTGTAGTAGATGATGCCAAAAAATCCGAATCCAAGATGGCCACCAACACAATATGCCATGTTTTGTTCAACTTACATGTATGACAATAATTTAAGTGTTTGTCCTACGTTTTGTCCCACGATTTTCTTTTTGCGTTATTCGTAAACGATTCAACTTCCATAGAAGTTGATGACTTTTGCATAGTTCTTTGAACAACATTATAATTTTTAACAGTTTTTTTTCCATAATTTAAATGCGTCAGAATATTTGTAAAAGCAAAAAACAAACAAATTTATTTACAAGAATTGTAATCAGAAATTTAACTTGAACCTCAAGGTGGCACACGGCTCGAAAAAATAAAGTGCGAGTGTAAGTGAAAAAGCTTTCAACTATTTCAGCTCGAAAGATAAAAACTAAACTCGTAACTTCTATAGTTCTTTTGATTTCATGTGAGAAACCCTAGTGGTTTGGTTCTTGATTTTAAATTGGGAAAAAACAAAGCCGTTCCCATTTTGAGTTAAAAAATATGAATGTGTGTAAATAAAAATAAATTTTTGAATTTTCATAAAAGTCGGAAATTAATAATACATCTGCGGAAAATAAAACAATTTAAAATTATCGAAGTTATTTGTATTCTTATTGGAGCACAAAAGCACAAAATGTTATTGGTTGAACAAAATTTACATAATTTTGTTTTGATACGAGTAAGGCTTTTCTATTTGTATGTATTTTTCTATTTCTCTTTCTTATTATACTTTTAAAATGTCTTTTAGATTGTCTGCAATGTATGTTATACCATAAATATCACACACTTTACTAAATTCAAAAGAGGTACAACTCAAAAAAAAAATGCAATCTTATGAAGCAGATTAGATTGTAAAGAGATGGCGAATTGAGGTTTAAACGTGTAATAGCTTTTTCGCGAATTCGTTTATATATTTTTTAGATTTTAGTTATGAAGAGACTCACAACTGAATAAAAGTAACCAGAGTAATAGAATTTTATTATTTAATTCGCAAAAAGCATATTGTCTAGATTTTAATGTCAGTATTTTGCCAACTAGAGCAATAATCCCATATGAAGTTGAATTTGTGCAAGAACTAAAACCCGCAGATATCGGATCAATGCTCAAATTTTGCAGTTGAATTCGGTCCGTTAGCCAGAAATGAATTCAGCTTTATTTAAAATCTGATTATGAGTGATGAAGCTCATTTTCATTTAAATGATTTTGTTTATAAGCAGAACTGTTGGTTATGGAGTTCTGAAAATCCAAGAGCGATTTTTCAACGTTAATTTTCACCCAAATTAAGTGTACAGCATAATTTACATTCTACTTTAGCATTACATTCGAAAATACCGTTTGGCGTTACTTCTGCAAAAATGAAGATGGTAGTAAATGGAGGGCGGTATCGGCTAATGATAGAACATTTTTTAGGTCATGCTCTTGAAAGCAGACCTAAGATATGGTTTTAGTAGCAAGAAGCCACTGTCCATACTACACAAGATATAATGACACTTTTAACTGGCTAGCGCGTTTACCAGATTTATCAACAAACTATTATTTGCTTTAGGGTCATTTCAAGGAGCAATGTGAATAAGGCCGAGACAATCCTTGAACAATGACCAATATTGTTGCAGAAATTCGAGCGCTACAGTCACAAATTTTTAAAGATGTTATTGAAAATGCTCTAAGAACAGCCCACAATTGCAAAGCTGTGTAAAAGAAATTTGCAGTTTGTGTATTTAATTATTCCAAAATAAAAAAAAAAGTTTTTAAGCCCCATGGTAACTTTAGGTTCACCCTGTAAAGGAGGAAATTTAAGTAAAAAAAATTCTGCTACAAATTTTAGTTTTTATATTTTGCATTTGTCTTTGTATTTGTACTTGTATTCTTATTTGTTTTAGGCAATTCTACGAAAGCAATTTAGTGGTTACAAAAGCATCAAAGCCTTTTTCAAAGTGAGAGAAAATCTTTTTGTACAACACCTTTTTACGGTAGTTAAATATGTGCACTATTTGTTATCATATACGCATAAACGAAGCGTTACTATTAAATCAGATATGCTTCTATTAAATTGAACCACTTCACTTGAAGCCTTCCATAATCACTTCTTCGTTAAATTGCTTCTTGTTAAGTTTTTTACAGAAAACGTTATTCTCCACGGAATTCTAATTCATACCACAAGTTTCATCCGACAAGGGAATTAAAGTAAAAAAAAAAATTTAATTATATTTTTCAGACATTTAAGGACGCTAGTAATATCACCTGATGTTTTTAGTTTGGTTCTATTATAATAGAATAATTATTAAGTGCAATGTACCCTTAGTTTTGTCCACAATTCGTATTCGGTATGGCTAATGTCAATGTGCAACCTTTTTCTCTCTCTCTCTCTTCCACCCACCTCAGTAGTAGATATAAGAAGCAAGCCAACTCTTTTGCAATTAAGAATTATTTAATATTGTTTAATAAAATAATTATAAAGACTAAAATAATTAATAAAAACGTGGTTTTAATGTGGACATTTTTAAATGAATGCAGACACACTAAAAGACAGACAGAATGAAATAATAAAGAAAATGAAACAATTGTCTGCATGGTAAATACTTTTCTACATTCCAGCACAAACACAATAAAAGTTATGTCGAAATTACAAAAAAAAAAAATAGAACTCGCATACATTCCCAAGCAAATTTTTAATATGAATGTCAAATAAATGCAGTTAAACCAACAGCTATTGCGGAAATCTGTATAATTTTGTAAACCAACTTTAAACAAACATAAATACGTACTTTGAATACTTGTATTTAGGAAATATTGAAAAAAATTTCAATTCAATTCAGTTTAAATTATACAGATTTGACATGTTAAAACTAATATTTCGGTAAAATTTTTAAAAAAATCTTTTGTGCAAAAGATCCTTTATATACCACCACCAAAAAAAAAAAAAAAAGAAATGGTGTGAGTGTGTGTATATTTATTTTGTCATTCCGCTTGTAACACATCACGACATTCATATTGGACCCCATAAAGTATATATTTTCTGAGTCCTGGTTTCTTTTTAGGATGAACTACATCATTAAACATAATACAACAATAATAATAATAATAAAAATAATAATAACAAGTAAGAGCACTATATTCGGCTGTGCCGAATCTTTTATACCCACCACCAATCTTGTGTACATTTAAAGCACAATATTTATTATTTTGTTAATCGCTATAGAATAATCTCTTTATAATAAAATATGTATCACTTTCTTTGTAGAGGGTGGTTAAATTTTAAGGGCCCATGTTTAAGGTGAACCATATCTAAACTTCAACTTTTTTCTTGTATTTCATTTGACATTTCTCAATCTCAGACTAACTCAATTTGAACCGTGGAAAGATACGCAATCGAGCAACGCTTTTAAATATTAAAGATTTTTATAAAAATGGGCGTTCAAATCAAAATGCATTTTGTGCACTTCGTAATTCTTTTGGTCAACATAATCGTTCGAATTCGTCCACAATTGTGAGAATTGTAAAAAATATTTAAATGTCTGCAAAGCAGGTCTGTATGAAATGTGAAAACATCTGTAAATGCCATCTTAGTTCGTTGAATGGGAAACATTGCTGTTTTTCACGATAACGTGGCAAAAGAGCAAGCAACCTCGACTCATCATCGTGCCCAACAATTGAGCATCAGCAATGTTATTTAAAATTTGGACCTAGGTTGGGGGGCCATTTGGCCGACATTTGGCATACATAATTGAAGCATACAAATATTATCATTATACAAATAAATGATAATAATTTCATAATAATTTTATTCAAAATCAACATAGTCCCTTAAAATTAAACCACCCATTATAACTTCGGTATGCTAGTAAAATGTTTTCGTAAATTTAGTCTTTCAATGAAAGTAGCCGTTAAAATACGCGTGTCAATAAAGTTTCTGCTAATAAACACAACTTAGATATTTCAATATAGTCCTTTAGTATTCCAAAATCTTTATTCATAGAGAATTTACATGAATTTAAGAGGAAGAAAGTGAATTTAAGGTTAAATTTTAAGGGCCACAGGGTGATTTAAAATATACATTCTCTGCATTTTTTTAAAACGGGAAATTTATTAGTGAGATTTTGATTTTTAAACTTCTATAACATTTTGCTTTTAAAAGATTTTCAAACGAAATAAGTTTTGTATAATTTTAAAATTTGTTAGCCATTAGTACATGAAAATAAATTGTTTATAATGTTTAGAGATAATTTTTTTTTACTTAGGTCAAAATTTTCCTAAATTCCCATTTTTCATAGAGCATAATTTCAGGAGAACATAAGCATAAGTTGTTAGCATGCCATCTAGTAGTTGCTAGTAGAGTCATCTATCTTATCATCTTTATCTTATATTTAGCTACAGTACAATAAATGGTGCAGTGTAAGATGAATAAATGCTAATATATATTACTAATATATTTTTATAAAAATTTAAGGAAAAAAGTGTGCGTGGCACATCTATTTTGCGTTATAACGAAGACTTTGACCAAAAAGCCATGTTTGCAAAATTTCAGAATCGTACATATAGTTTTGTCAGTTTTATTACGTTTTAAATTTGAAATATACACTGTGCGGTATAAATTTTCGTACATTTTTATCTATAACTCTTTTCCTAATTCATAGATTTAAGCGATTTGCAGGGAAAAAAATTCTTTTGACTCGATAAATATATATTCGAAGTTTCATGACTACGTTTATGCGTCTGCACACAATTCAAAAGTGAAAGTGGGCGTTAAAGTAGGCGTGTCAAAGTTGTTTTTGCTAATGGGTACAACTTAGGTGTTTCAATATAGTCATTTATTATTCCAAAATCTTTATTAATAGAGATATTATATGAATTTTAGGTAAAACGTTATATGGGAGGTGGGCGTAAAAGTGGGCGTGGCACCTTAATTTTTTGGCATAGTAATGACATTGCCTAGGAGGATATAGGCAGCAAATTTTATCATCATACCTCTAATTTAGGCGGTTTTATGAGCTTTTAAATTTCATTAACGGAAGATAACGTGAAAAGTGGGCGTTATAGTAGGCGTGTCAAAGTTATTTTTTCGAATGAGTACGACTTAGGTTTTTCAATATAGCCCTTTATTATTCCAAAATCTTTATTAATAGAGAAATTATATGAATTTTAGGTAAAACGTTATATGGGAGGTGGGCGTAAAAGTGGGCGTGGCACATTGATTTTCCGTTACGAAAAAGCGTCTCACCAAAAAACAAAGTGTGCAAAATTTCAGAGTCGTACATCAAATTTTGTTGCTTTTATGACGTTTTTGTTTTTAAATATACCGAAAAATACACTGTGCGGTATAAATTTTCGTACATTTTGATCGATAACTCCTCTCCTGATTCATCGATTTAGACAATTTTTGGGGAAAAATATTGTTTTTACTCAGGTAATATATATTCGAAGTTTCATGAGCCTACGTTAATGCGTTTGGACACAATTCCATTTTATTCGATGTTTGAAGGACACGGTTTTTTCGACCTACTCTTGCTTTTCGAGCTATAACTCTCTTCCTAATATTCCGATTTAGCCCATTACCAAACAAACCTTGTCTATAAGAAAGATTCTGGCAAAATTTGAGCCCCCTAGCTTTTTCGGTGCGACCTCTATCGTGCTTTCAACAGACGGACAGACGGACAGACGGACGGACATAGCTAGATCGTCATCAAATCAAACCCTGATTCAGAATATATATACTTTATGGGGTCTAAAATGGATATTTCGATGTGTTACAAACGGAATGACAAAATGAATATACCCCCACCATTTTTTTGGTGGCGGGTATAAAAAGATTGATATTGATGTATAGCGGCCAAATCAGTATATAAGGAAAAGAGTTAAAGCTTGTAATGCAAGGGTAGGTCATGAAAAAATGTCTTTCCGACATCGATTGCATCTAAACGCAACAATGCAGAGCAATCAAACTTTGCAAGTATATTTCTTGAGCAAATAAAATATGTTTCCTCACACTAGCGCCCCATTTTAACGCCCACCTCTCAATTCGGAAAAACATAGAACTCGATATTGAAGTATCTAAGTTAAGTTCATTAGCAGAAATTATTTTGACATGCCTACTTTAACGCCCACTTCTTATATATTCTGCTATCAATTCAATTCAAAAGCTCATAAAGGTGATAGAATTAGATGATGAAATTTCGTATATATAGCTTTTAGGTAAATTGTTTTATAATACCGGGAAATAAAGGTGAGAAGTGCACTTTAACAGCCGCCTCCCTAAATGTATATTAGTTCTATATGGACAAAAATTATGGAACAGAACAAGTAATCTATAATCGATTATCTTACCTAATTTCCAACATAAGCTATGTCATTTAAAAATTAGAAGGCGTCACACGCAGTTAGAATTATGATTTAACTTTTCCTCTGACTACCAAATTATACTCTCAGTTTCCGTAAAAGTACAACATTGTAGTAGAAAAGGAGTGAGTGGTGTCACTTTTAATGAAGGTTCCACTGCAAGACTAAATTTAATCAAATAAATTAATGGCAAATCGAAGTTATACAACGAAGGTAACACATATAACAAAATAATAATAAATATTGTGCTATAAAAGTACTACGGGATTAGTGGAGGGTATAACAAATTCGAGACAGGCGAACACAGTTCACACAAATATGTATGTTATTAAGCATTAATATCAGATCACGATCAGCAATGATTTGTTATGAAGCCAGCTTTCTGCAAAGCAACACAATAAATTACAATCTTTTGTAAAATTTCAATAGACATGTAATGCACAACATAAATAAAGTGAAAAATAAATGGCTGTCAGTGAATAAAATTAGTTAAAAAATTAATTTGATCTTCTTCTTTATCGTATTTAAATTCCAAAACAGTATAAGTAAGAGTGCATAAAAATGCTTTCAGCTTTCACACCAGCTACTAATTAATGTTAAGAGCAAATCTTTAATTTATTTTAATAAAAGTGTATTTGTTGTACTTACACACTTCCCGCAAGACGGTGCATTGCCTACAACTGGCAGCCTTGCGCCAATATGCCTTCTGCTCCCCTGTTTGCCAACCAAACGACGGTGTAAGTCGCCAACCCGCCTCCAACGCCGCCTACCTCTGCCACATGAAGTAGGTAAGCGTTTACTGTTAAGCGGTATCGTATAGAATTCTGCACAATCCTGGTGTTGAATAAATTTCGATAGTAAACGAAAATAAAACGTCACCGAATGCCTGTTTCTTTTACAGCGTACTGTAAAGTAAGTTACTTTAACGCGTCTACTAATAATTTGTTTGTTTACACACTTTTTACTCTTTGTAGAGGTTTTTTTTTTGAATGTTAAAAACGTCTCACGTGGTATTACTGTAGTGTTTGCAATAAGAGCATTAAACTGATTTTATTTTTGTACAAACATTTAGTTCTAAAATTCCGCAAACAATTTTTGTATTTCATATGAACTTGATTTCTTTATTTTTTTTTTATTTTTTTTTTTTTTTGTGTATTTATTTAAGTAGTTGTTGTAGTTATTGGTATTTCTCTTGTTACGTTCACTCAACAGTTTTGAAATAGTGCAATTTCATATTATTTTTTTTTTTTAATTCCTTTTTATGTCACTCAACTGACAGATGAGATTTTGAATGGTCTGTGACAGTTGACTAATATGACATTCCTATGGTAGTAATGTTGCTAAAAATTGCTGTTCTAGCTAGTATTTAGTTATGGTGGTTGTGGTGCTTGCTAATGCTCGTGGGTGGTGTGTTTGCCTTATTTACTTATTTTTTCTTTTATACATTGTTACTTTTTCTTATTTTTAATATTCTTTAATTTTTTTTTTTGTTTTTTTTGTTTTTGGTGTTGGTTTAGATGGCTTTTTGAACTTATTTCATTTCTTTGTTTATGCTGTATGCATAAGAGTGTTCCCTGCGGGAATTATCAATGCTGTTTGTCGCATTATAAAGAAATGCTGCATACCAAAAAGTTTTTTATCGAATTAAATTGTAGTTGCAGTTGCAACTAGACCAGAAACATATACTGTGTGGCGTATTTTCTGTAACACTTTGAATATCATTTTTATTTAATCGGCAGTAGTGTAGTGAGAATTTACTTCCTGCCCAACTCACTGTCAATCTGTATGTGTGTATGAATGTATGTATATATGTATGTCTGTCTTTTGGATTTTATTTACATGCCTATCTAATATGTATGCGAGTAAGTATGGTTTCCGACGTTTAGTGGTGGCATGAAACTGTTCGTGTTATTTTGTGGTAGAATAATACTAGTGAAGTCAAAAATCTTTTGGTTTAAGTTTTATTGTAGTTTAAGTTTTTGTTTGTTTTTATTATATTTTTTTTTTTTTTTAAAGGTTTGCAAAATGTCACACTTAAAAATTGTAAACTTTTTTATACTTTCACCACACACGTTATAAATTTAAACGCTCCCTCCTGGAAATCCGTTAACTTTGCACAATATGCCATCATTATTAATGCGGCTGTGTTGATTTTAATGTATGTATTCCTTTGCACTAAATATGTTTGAAGAGCTGTTTGCCTTCTTTTCGACACACAAACAAAAAATATAAAAAAGTGAAACTATCACTTGCTATAAATTTAAAGGATATACATACAAACATATGCTCATATTTATTTATTTATTTATTTATTTTTTATTGAAATAAATATAATACAGAATACGTTGCGATATGATACTGCTCAACAGATGACAGTGCAGTGGAGTTCACACTGTGACACAAAGCACGGCAACGGCTGCAAAGAGAAAATGGTAGGAAAGAGAAACACAATTTTAGTTCGTATAATTAAAAAGTATATTTTCACAAATAGTCAAATGGTTTAAATGAAATAAGGGTATTTATGGAAACAAAAAAAAAAAAAAAAAGAAAAATATAATAAGAAGTGAAAACATTCGTGCATACTGGAAAATATTAAGTATTAAAAAGAACTCATGTTCGTTCTACTTTCAAAAGCTAACAAAATTATAAAGAAGTTTAATGAGTTTTCTCTTAATCAGCAACTAAATCACCAACCATGTTATTTATTTATTTAATTAAATGAACAGCATTTAAAGATTAATTGCATAAATATTTTTCAAATATCCATTTGATAAAAAGTTGTAACAACGTTACGCTTATAAAATCAACGTCTTCTTAAGCCATCCATTTGTTTACAAAAGATCAAAACCCCAACAAAGGAACTGTCAAATTTTGTTTCATGTTCTTTGTTAAGGAGAAAACCTCTAAAGGGCATTCTGTTGCTGTTCTTATGCTTCATCTCTTTCTTTCCTTTTTTATAAAATGCCTTTTGATATCAGACATCGTTAAAAAATAAATGTTTTGTTCAAACAGCGTTGTCAAACAAGTTTGGTCCACACAAGGCAAATTCAAAATTTTCCGTTACCCAAACAAATCGATGGAGACATTTCGTACAACAAGTATTTTTGATGAACTTTGTTTCATTTTAAAATATACAAAAAAATAATTTTGATAAATAGAAAGCGTTAATGCGTTAAAGCGTTAATAATCAACGCATACAATGGTTGAATCGCTTGGTCTAATTAGCTTTTATAATTTTAATAAAAATAAATTAATATAAATAAACCACGTTTAATATTAAAAAAAAAATGTAAATATGTATACGTTTTTCTTCAGTGAACTCATTTCTTGCATTTTTCACAGTTGATGCTAATGAAGTTCAGACTTACCAGTTTTAATTAATTTGACTTCATTTCTTTAAGATTTGTTAAAAAAATTTATTTTTAACTTTATTGTACTTTCTATCATTCTACCGTACACACACACACACACACACACATACATATATGCATTCTCTGTATTCGCTTTATTATTCTTTATTGACGCCCATTTTGAAATATTGCCAAAATAAAATTAAAACTACAACAATAACTCCCATTTGCTTAATGTCTTGTTATATTTCATTGCTGCGATACAGTGACAGTTTCCATACAAATAATACTTTAACGGACAGTAAGTATAGCGCTACAATAGATGGCAACCAAACACTGACATAATAACAGTAGCACTTATAGAAAAATACTTGCTCTTAGTTAGTACGAGCATTTGAAAGTCAAAGACCACTGAATTGGTTAAGACTTAACTTGAGTAAATCATTATTTTAGACTGCGTTAAGGTTTACTTTTGTTTTAGAACCCATAAGTGACACTTCATTTATGATATTAAAATTGTGTCTCATACTACTACAATATGGTCAGAGGGGTCATATCTTACTATGGTACCTGTTATATTAAATTTTTGGGCCATAATTGTATTGTATATTCATTTTATACAGCCAGGCAAATGTAACGGCGACAGACCAAGGAGATCATACAGAACGATTTCCGGTTATGCACTACTTTCAACTGTGAAATATTGTGCAGCCTTTGAACCGACTTGTTCAGCCTTTAGTTACCATACATGTGATGCATTTAGGATATGATTGTAGTTCTTACAATTGTGCCGAAAGACCAGAAGATAATTTAAGGTTTAAGAGCGCTTTTCCTGCCAAAAAGCCTCAGGCACACATGCCTAGTTGCCTTACTCAGAACACCTTCTAAGTGTTCCGTGCGCTCAGTGTATAGTTCTTACTCCTCGTGAAGGGTATTACGACAGTTCTCAACTTAATCACACTTAAGCTGCTCTCCTGGCACTACGCGAAATTTAAGATCAGGGCCAGTTGCAAACTTTCCGAGAGCGTGTTGTCATTTAAGCCTACAATTTAAATAAATAAATAAATCGTCCAAATCGTTACTACAAAATCTTTTTTCGAAATGCTTTTTCTAACTTCACTGACCCTTTAGAAAACCAATTGCGGACATTTCAACAAGACAATATTTCAATTCATGCCACTAGAGACAAGGATTAAGAAACAATGTATTTTAATACTAAATTGGCGTCGGTACTTTCTAGATTTTATTATAATAGATTTTATTATAATAGACTACGCTTGGAATTGGCTTGCTAACAAATAATTTAAAACGGATCTAAAATTATTTTTTTTGTATACTCTGATCCATTGTTTAGAGTTTGCAAGTTGTTAGTGCTGCGATCAAATGACAATTTATAACAAAAATAAAAAATGGTGCATTTGCTTTGTAAAAACATGCAGGTTTGTTACTATAAATGATTAGAATAAAAAAAATATCACATTTGAAATACATGCACACACACCAGCATGCTTGTATGAATATATACTTTGATTTTAGTTTGCCGGTCCATCTTCTGTAAACTTATGCTTATCGCCAATTACAATGCAATGAGCCTTAATTTGCATTTCTAAAATCTAACTTGAATTAATTGCTAACGTACATATGTACGTGTTAGAAACTGTGTTAAACTTTGTAAGAAATAATTTTGAAAAACTTGTGGAACGAATAAGATAAAATTCCCAAAAATTATAGTCAAAATCCAGAAAGAAGTTGTATGCCATTTTTTCATTTACTGGTTGCATTTTGCGTTTTAAGCAACGACAATTGAATTTATATATTTGTATAAAACATATAGATTTTATTGTAAACGAAGCACCATTATGAACATCCTGCCAGCGAACTTTTGGCGTCTATGCAAAATATAATAGTTGTGATACAATTGTTGTATTTATGTTGGTTACATGCAATTCCATGCGTCAGTGTGTATGTGAGTAAAGGGGGGAAAAAAAATTAAGACTAAACAAAGAAATAATAATACAATGTGACTGTAGAAAAAACCGAGAAAATTTTGTAGAACAACTACATGTACATGTTAATGTGAATGTATAAGAGAATGATGGACATTATTTATGTGTTTTTTTGTGTGAGTTAAACATTAAGTGCATGTATTTGATTGTTAGTCCTTTACCATAAAAATGTATGTTCATACATTTATAGTTGTAAAGATAACAGTGTACAAGTCTATGTGTTGCCATAATGTAGACTTTAGACGCCATCAATGACGCCGTCTCTCTGCCATCAATTGCATCCATCCTCACATAAAAACTGTAGACTTAAAGACACTCTAGCCACAGTATTCGTGCAATGTGGCAAACTGAGATTAAAGTGCAGCAGCATGCAAAGTGTCTACACAATTGTCTACATTTTGGTTCGGTGACGTTGACAGCCCATAAAGTTCGTTGGCAGCAGTAAAGAATAAGAAAATGCAGACTTTTGAATACAAAAATCTCAATATTGCAATTTGGTTTAATGTTCCCACAACAATATAATAGCTGCTGCTCTATGCAACAATGAAAAGAAAAATGACGACCACTAAATAAGTGAAGCACAAAATATGATTGGATACATTTCGCTTGAAAAATATATACAAAGACTGCGGGCGAAAGATAAATTTCAACTAGAATAATTCGAAATCTTTAAGTTTAAAATATTTATACGCCATCAACAACTATCAACTTGTATTAATTCCCATTTGTTTAGCTCTTTTTTTATTTTATCCTTTTTTATAAATATTTAAAATTCCCAAGAATACATTATGTAGACTGAGACTTTTACTAAATACTACAACCATTTGGATGCAAATAATAAAACAGAACAGAATGCATTCAAAGCAACTTAAAAGAATATAAGTGAAGAACAAAAGAACCTGTCAGAAATTCTTTTCTATTTTCAGTTTTTATATGATCATTGTTAAATCACCCATTGCAATGCAACTAAATAAAGTTGCGTTTTTCTTTTCTTTTATTTTTGAAAAATTTATTTTTTTTTAACGTTTGTGCTGTATTTCATGATTGCTTTCATCAGTACAAGCAACAAGAGTAAAACTATTATTTTGTCATATTTATTAATGTTGGTTTTACATTTTTTTTGTAAGTTTGTTTCTGTTGGTTTCGTATAATCGTTGCTGCTGATAAGGATGTCTCGTCTTCATACTATAAATGAAAAATATTCCACTTAAATAATTATTCATTTATGCACATTCATTAAGTTAGTTCTAAAATAGCGATCAAGTTTTATACTGCCCGTATATTGGAGGAAAAGCAAAAAATGTCGACTATAATGGCCATAAAAGCTTGGTTGGTTCAACAAGAAAAACGCTCAACAACAAAATGAAAAGTAATAATACGGAAAAATTGCAAAATTATAACTGTCTGAAGTGTGCATCCAAATTCCTTCCGCAACTAAAGCAATAACTATTTGTCGAGTTTAGTATAAAAATTCTACACATCAAATTTGATATTTGATTTGTAACAAATTTTATAATGCATTTACATATATGTATGTATGTATGTATGAAGATGTTTATTCACAAATGTATGAGTATTTTTGTATGCATTGCTTAAATTTTTGCATATTTGTACAATACAAAAAACCTTACCGGTGTATCTCTTGTTGGTGATTTTATCAAATAAAAACAATTGCTGAGTGGGTAAAAAGTCAAATGAACAAGGTTAAAAGATATTTTTTTTTTTTTGTTTAACTCAAGATCATTTTTTAATTTTTTATTAAGTGTTGAAAAACTTGTAGCAAACAAATTTGTTTTGTTTTTTCCCAAACTTCAACTATTATTTAAGTTCAGCTCCGTTCAAATATCATACCTATTGTTGTATGTTGATACACCTATTAAAGAGCGTGAAGAAAAATCTTTAACCAATTAAAGTATTAGGCCAGTTATCTTCAGTTTTATATTGTAACATTAAACTCTTCAGATGAAGATAAAAATAATAAACGATTCTCTCTTTATTTCGCTCTGTACATTTCCATTGAAGAAACGCCATTAACTAGCAATTGTCGGATCAGAATATGAAAAGAAAATAACAAACAAACAAAAAAAAGAAATTTTTCTGAAGAGGATTTTCTTTTGTTTTTATTTTCAACAGCCCAAGAAATTGTTGAACAAAACATGCACACATGCACACATACACACAAAATGACAATTTTCAAAAAAATAAACAGATAATGAAATTGTAAAAATAGACTGGTAGACAGACATTATGGAAAAAATACACCAAGTACAAGTATCTTGAACAAACACACACTCAACATACGAAACAAATTTATATACTTTTACACACTGTTCACTGCTTGTCTGCACAAATACTCACACACCGACATAAACACACCTGAAAACAAAACACGCATTTACTCACAAGGGATACAATAAACAAACCAACAAACAAACAAACAATCAATACATGTTGTTGGAGGAACATTTCATGTACCTTTTTTTATGTCCTCCGTTTTCAATTATTTCTGTGTTTTTTCTGCGCTACAAAAAAAAAACAATGCACAACAATATTGTAATTGAAAAGCAAATAACAAAACATTTTTCTAGAGGAACTAGAAAGGCTGTATAAGGCTGTATATCATTTTAGGATACGCACACACCTTAACAGCACTACGTGTTCACAGTCATAGTGTTCGTATAAAAATTAAAATTTACCAAATAATTGTTAGAGAAGAAAAGTGTGTAAAAATAAAAAATGTGGATAACCCGGATCGAAAATAATGTAGAAATACCGAATAAGGTCTTATTAAAAATTCAACAATAGACATTTGCCAGTCGAACAAGCCCTTAAGGTACTCAACGAAGACTCAAACTTCGTTTCAGTTTCCATCGAGAAATCCACAACAATAAAAGATGAAAATAAATTCTTTATCTCTATATGTAAATATGATTAATTGTATTCTCCGTTTGTAATTGCTGATAATGTAACATTTTATTTCTAAACGAATAAAAGCAACAATTTATATCACTCATACGCACCAACAGCAAAAAAATTA
This sequence comes from Phyto melanocephala, assembly GCA_941918925.1. Classification (NCBI taxonomy): domain Eukaryota; kingdom Metazoa; phylum Arthropoda; class Insecta; order Diptera; family Rhinophoridae; genus Phyto; species Phyto melanocephala. The sequence continues at coordinate 1,071,601 of OW799233.1, forward strand.
AGTGTGTGTGCGTGTGTGCCTGTGTTTGTGTAAATAAGAAATTTGTTAAAAATAAAAATCTCTAGTGTAGAGAAGACAAATTAAGTAAAAATGTTAAGTTTATTATTATAAATTTAGGAAATAAGTTTACATTTTACGAAATGATTAAATGTTTTTCTTGTTATACTACTTGTTCATTTGTGTAAAACATACATTTTCAAATTAAATTGTTGTCTGCAGCCAGTTGTGGAAATGTTTGAATTTTGGTTTTTCTTCTGCTTTGTATTAAATTTTCAAAGAGGGAAAAACCTGACGGCAGTAGTGATTGTAATTGTATTTAAATATAATTAAATTGAATTAATTTAATCATAAATTTCATTCATATCATTTGATATTGAACATCAGAGGTCTGTGTGCAAGAATACAAATTGCAACGTTTAGATGTGTATATCTCTTTGAATTTGTTTTACTTTTATATGAAACATGTGTTTTTTACTCTTTGTCGTTTTCTTGGCACCAAGCACATACATACACTTTATTTATTTGTGTGCATATGTGTATCCTTTTTGATTTCTACACACATATACACCACATCTATTTATCTATAGAAATTTATATTTCTTTTAGCTTTTCTTAGAAATTCTTTCTAACACATACAATTTATTAATTTTTTTCTTTTTTTTCTCTTTTTTTATTCCGCTTTCACTTTAATACAAAATACTAATGAACTGATTTTTAGGAAATTATTTGATTTTTCCTTGACAGAATAAAAATTATTTTTTTCTTTCTGGCTTGCTTTTAATTATAATCAAAAAAAATTCAAATCGGCACACTTAAAACACGCAACGTTTAGCCAAAATGATTTCTTCAACCCGCGGGCTCTGAGGCAACTACTGGCAGCTTGCGTATGGAGCATATAGGATTTGGCATCAGCATTGGAATATTTTTCATTCCTCTTTCAACCAACACAATATTCTCAGCTACAAGCAAGCAACATTCTACAAAAGCTACAAATGAGCTTACTGCCAATAGAGTTTACTCTCTGTACCTTTTTGAAGAATTTCTGTATAAGAAGCATATGAAACGCACCCAAACGGAGGCTGGCGCATGCAGGATATCTGTCTGTGGCGTGCGCTAATTCAACATTTAAATTGTTCAATATTGTTGCCTTTTTACTCTTTTTCCTTAGCTTCTTCTTGTTTGATTTTACAAATATCTCTACTATACACATACACATACACAAATACACACATAGAAACGTACATAAGTTATGGCAGTAGTAGTTGTGCTTGTATTTATATTTTGTTTCTTGTTATATTAGGGAGCCATGTGTGTATTTTTGGAGTATTTTGTATATTGTGTTGTATTGCTGTTGTTATTGTTGTTGTTTCAATTTCATTTTTATTTTCTGTAATGTATAGATGTATATTTTGTTTGTTATTTAGGTTAAAAAGTATATGGTACTAACGCCCTTTTTCTAAGAGGTCATCCTGTTATTATTCTTATTTTTAAAACCCAAATTTATTTTAATAATTAAAATTGGAAATAAATATTATTAAACAAATGGAAGTTTTATTTTTTCGTTTTTTGTTTTTTTGTTTATTCGTGTATGTTTTGGGTAACATTTACATTACAACGTAATCGATTTTAAAAAGACTTTAGTTGGAATACTAGTTTAGTTTGATCTATTCAATTAGTAAAATTAGATCACGTTCTTATCAAACTCTTCTCAGTTTGTTTACTTTCTCGGAAGTTTAAGGTAGAGCAAAAGACAAAACGTTAATGAGCACACAGTATGCAATTCTCCCACACACATAAATAAAATAAATTCACCCAAAGAGTAACAATTTTACTGTTGACAGTTCCTAACATCTCATCTGCTTTAAAAGCATTTTTTTTGAGAAGATAAAATAGGGCGTATTACTGATACAGCACAGCATTATGAATAACCAACGAAGAAAATAGGAAGTAAAATAAAGGAAACAAAAAGTGCACATAAAACGTAATACAATAGCAAATTGTAGTAAGTTTTCGAGTAGATTGGAGATTTTACTCATTTGAGTACGTACGCTCTCCTGCTGCCTTAATGTTCTCTTGCTCTGTACTGAAGGTTTATTTGATTTTTTAAAATTTCTTTGGGCATAATTACAATTTTACTGAGAACAATAAAATTTATTACAACAAAATCATTGCAAGCAGAGCTTAAGCATGTGAGCACTAAGCACACATATACCTACAGGCTCATGTAAACAAACTTTCAAAGACACCGTGTACATGTGTGTGTGTTTCGTTTTTAATTTTCTTTTTTGTTGAAAACCAGCTAATAATTTACATACAGGGCGTGGATGCCTTATATGTATGTGAGTTTGCAGTACGCTCGCTCATTGTATTGTAGTGATAACTACAAGATATTAAAGAATCAAAGAAATAAATAAAATTCCGGTACTCTTCAAAGAAAAAGGACGAGAAAAAAAAACAAAGAAGTTAAAATAACCAAAACATTATCTTTTATGTTTTACAATGCTTTTACGTCATTTAAAGTCAGTTCAAAGCAAAGAGTCTGGCAAACATATAAACAAACATCTCTAGAGTAAAGTTCCTGCCCACGCACTACTGTTGTTTCTTACACACAATTATGACCTACAGAAAGACTTGAACATTTTTTTATTATTATCCTCGAAATTTGTCTATTTTAAATTAAACGGTTTGTTTTCTATGTTCCATTAGTTAAGGCAATGTCGTATGAATTATATGGGTTTTTCATCTACTTATTTATGTACAATTAATGTCGTTATAAATGTAGCCGCGACAGGGTGTAAATGAACTCAGTGTTTATTAAAATGTCTAAAATACACGCACATACATAAAAGGTCAAATAAGAATTTCTTCATAAAATTTTCTTTGAATCGTTTCTTGTTTTGTCTATCAAATATTTTAAACAAAGATATTTTAAATGAACATATAAGTGTGTATTTTATCAAATGTTTATTGTTTGTATTTAATTCAAAATACACAACAGCTGCTTCGAAGTTGAAATAAATGATTTGCAATCATCATAACTCAACTGATAAAAAGGTCATTTTAGTTTTTTTTTATACATAAATATCTACACTTAGTGGCTAAGTGTAGTGTATGGGAAAATTGTTGACTTCTTTCTGTCATTGAAATGTGTTATCAATCTAATATTTTAAGTCTACGTGATAACACATATCGATAAATCCATTTAGAAATTTTGTTTTTCTAATTTAAAGAGACTAATCATGAGAAGTATTTTCAACATAAGTGACCATTCAGTTTAATCCAAATCCAAATATCAATTTTCTTTATAAGAGTAACAAATAGTTTGCTGGAGTAAGATTTTTTCATAAATAGACACGTAAGGATAATGTGTAGGGAGAATACCGAAGCAAACTGCTACTATTTCACGTTCATTTTTGACCCCCTTGAGTACCAAGTAATTTCAAGGCTATCAATTTGAATCCCCACCGGCGTTTCCTCTAGACTATACAACGATTTCAAACTGCCAAAAAAATTTTATTGTACAGTCTGTCATTACTGCCAGCTTTTCCTTTAAATTAAAGTATTCCTTAGCATCAAGAGATAACGTGTGCCTATCTGTGACTCTCAGGCTTCCGCTGGTTAATGATAAACTTTCGCCAAATACATGAACTCCTGTCTTAGCAACCTTCAAGTACATTCCGCAAACATTATTATGCTTGATCTGGATATTTTTTAGATAATATCTGAAGTTTCCTTGTCCTCTTACGAAAGCAGCTAGCAAGTTTATCGTACCCCATCTCAATCGGCACCACTTTTCATGCCGATCTTACTTTCGTTTCCATAATGAATAAGTCTAGCGGCAGCAATCCTAGCATTGCTTTTATTGCGTCTGCTAGTGTGGCAGACATCGCTCTGTATCATCCCAAGGAAGCAACCCACTTAACTTAATGAAACTTTCGCCTAATCGTTCCCGTTAACACTGATGTAAAATCTTGTTTGCCTTCGAGGTTAGTTTCGTATTCTTCATTACACCCAGATGTTTCACCTTTCTGGACCCGTTGATTTCGATGCAAAAAGGCATTCTTAATTCAACTTATATACACTTCCTTCGCCAAATAAGAAACTTAGCATAGCATTTTCCAGCATTTACAATAAGAAAATCAAAGCACCTCGTCCCTCTTCACCATGTCTCGCTTACCCTGAAAGTTTGTCTCATACAACCCCCAATCACAATGGCGTAACCTATCATATGTATGCTTATTGCCTTCAGTTTTCTCCCCTCCCTGCGGAAAACTTTAAATAACTCTTTACCTGAATTTCAGTATGGGGATGATCCTTTTTACCACAATGAACTTAGCCCCTCTCTCAATGAGAGTATTTCTCAGCCTCATGGCAAATGAATAATACTGGGTACAATTACAATTTTAATTTTTTAAAGATATCTAGCGTGAGTTGACATGATCACTCGATAATATAAAGACTCTCTGTTTTAATCTAACTAATACAACATGTAACATAAATACATTTGTATGCTCACAAATCTGTACTCTATATACATATAACTCATACATCTACAAAAAGTTACTTTCAATATGAATGAATGTAGAGTTTATACTCGTAATACTTAGTCAAGATTTATGAAAATTACATTTGAACTATCATAAAACAACAACAACAACAACATCATCATCACGCAAAATAAAAAAACAATCGCATACGTTTTTCTTGGTGTTGCAAAATAAAAACCGATATTGTTGCAGCAAATGATTCTTTTTTGCTATTAACATTAAAAAATCATTTATGCAATCACCATAGACTTATCGGAATGGAAACATTTTAAAGGTTAAATGTGTGTTTTTGTTGTTATTGTTGATTTGTGCATCATTTGAAAACGAAATATACAAGAGCAGAGAAAATACAAATCGAATCAGAGAAACCAAATATACTTCCTTAATGCCAACACACATAAAAAAAAGAAAAATCATTTGCATCGAAAATTATAAAGTTAAACAAATGCATATGTGTATTTGTATGTATGTATGTATGCATATAAGTATGTAGGAATGCAAAGTTTTGTTAATGCATTTACTTGTTTAAGGAATTGTAATTTTAAATGTTTTGCGTTTCTTTATACCCTTCACCTGTGTGTAGGTTTGTCATTCCGTTTGTTATTTCTACAATATTGATTTTCGACACCTCAAAGTATATATATGAGAGCTTATCACTAGGTTAGTTTGAATTGAATAATGTCCGTTTGACTGTCTTTCCGTCTGTCCGCGTGTTAGTTGAAAACAACTTTGATAAGCCCTCATATGTTACTCAGACATGTCTGTGGAATCAATCTTTTGCAAATTCGGCAATGAGTACCTATTGAAATTCAGCACGATCGCCCCATAACTTTCTGAGATATGAGCAAACAAACACAACCGTCTCTGTTTTCTCCATAACGACATTTACTTTATATGGATGTGGCAATGTCCAATTTTGTAGCCACTAATGTGTATTATCACAGAAAATCTATGTATGTACAAAGTTTGAGAAATTTTGGTTAAGGGCGTGGCATTAAATAATTCTAATTCTGTTACTGCAAAAGTTTTATAATTCGATTTATCTTTTTTTCTCACTATTTCTTTCGACTGCGTTAATTTTAATTTGTTTTTTATCTCCGTTCTTTTATATTAATTTCAGTTCTTTAATGAAGCATTAATAATGGCACTAGCATACAAGTAATGAAACCACCTGGGCTTTTGGTTGCACTAAGCACTGTTTAACTGTTGTTAACCACACACAATCGTATTGCAACTGTACGACGATGCACAGTGGTTATATTAAAAGAAAAAATTTTAATAAATTTGTAAAGTGTAACTACTGCATATAGAAAATTTTGTTTCATCTCATGTATATTGTAATACTCTGTGTCAGCACAGGGTAACTCCATGGTGCGTCAAATGTGCAAACCTCGGGTTTAAAAAACTAGTTTTTAAATGTGCACCACATTAAATGTTTTTTGCTTATAAAAACCTTCAGTCAAAGACAAAGATCAAACATGCTTACAGTTTTTAGGTATGTCTTATTATTTTAAGTGAATGTGGTTTAGCTTTTCCCTTCTACCTTTTTAATAAAGTTTTAAAAAAATTCAATCCAAATTTACTTAAGCATAAGACATACTCTAACACTGTAGTCATGTTGTTTTTGTGTTTGATTAAAAATTACCACAAGTAAAAATCCTCAAATCAGTTAACATTTTTGAAGTTTTCTTCATTGGCACTTAAAATACGCGAATCGGAAAGACTGGCTTTTCGCTACATGTCGCAGTTTATTTCACGCAACTCGAATAAGTAGTTTGAAAACAACATATTTATTACTGCAAAATGTAACACTGTGCGATGAAATTACATGCCTTTGAATGAAATGGAAAGTAATACGAATACATAACCATACAGACCAATACAAACATACATGTACTAAAATACCTTTTTTAACACAAAGACTAAGAAAAAAAAAGAAGTGATGATTGTTGTTGTATTGTTTTTTTTTTTTTTTTTGTCGATGTTGGTTGTTGTTCGGTGAGCTGGTATGCTTTTGCTTGCATGTAAGAAAACATTCCCACAAACAAACTAAAACACGCATACATACACATATACATACAAATTTACCTGCACACAACTTTTGTGCTCTACAAAGTATGCAATGGTTTTGGTTTGTGTATGTTTTTCATTGCCCGTAGCGGCACTTAACATTATTTTAATTGTATGTTTGTATGTACATATATATTAACAGTGCGAATACATGGCTATGGGTTTACATACACTAATACGTATGTATATACATACATACGTTTGGTGTACTATGAGTACCAGCGCGTATTTTTACACAACTAATATTTTTATATGTTAAGGCCATCAAAATAAAAAAGCAAAACAAAATAAAAATATTATAAAAAATAAAAATGCAGGTCGTGTTTAAATATTTAATACACCTTTACTAAAAAAAATACATGAATATGTTGGAGCGTTGCAATTGTTAAATAGGTGATAAATACCTCTTCTTTCTAAAGATTACAAAACAAGCGAAGGAAAGATGTAAATCCTATTAATGTGGATATGGACAGGAAATATATTACGGACAGCATAGTTAGAGCAGCCATAATTGTAAAACAATAAAAATTAAATAAAATGATTAATTAATGTCTGTTGTACTCATTCTGACAAAAACAATGCACACGTAAACAAGTTGTAGTATTAATTAATTAATTAGTTTGTTTATATTTTTTTATAAGAATACATACTTTTTAACACAAACATACACTCAAACACACATACGTGCTTTTAATTTATGGTAATTAATTTAATTTAATACATAATGTGTGCGTACGTGTGAATGTATGTTAAAAGCGTACGAGTGTAATAATTTACTTGAGATTATTCATACGACCAGTGCAGGCGTACTCAATTAATAAAAGTTATCAACTATCGAATTTATTCAAGTGTTTTTTTATTTTATTTTTAAATATCCATTGAATACATCAATTAGTTTATAATACATTTATTAAATATGTATGCAAATGCTCTTCTCATTGGCGTGGGTACAAATTCGTTCTGGGAATGGCAAAAACTTAAAAAAAATGTTTTTCTGGTTTAGAGGGGCTGGCACAATATTAAATTGAGTTAATCTTATGTGTATATTCAATTTAAAGAGTTATTTTTTTTTTAAATTCTGGTAGGGAGCAAAAACAATATGTTTGGATAATATTTTTTAGAAAAGATAAAGATACAGATATTTTGGAATATTTATTGAAAACTGTAGTTGTTTACTGAACTTTAACATAGTCGTCATATTCAAACAATTTCAAGTATATTTGTAGCCACAATTATCGCTAAATAATTTTAAAATCGTTTATCAAAGCAGTCTCCCGCTAATGGTTACACATCGGACGTAGCGGTAACCGTGTCATGACTGCTACAAGATAATGCCGGCAAATTTTAATACATTTCATTACACAATGTTTTTTATTTGAGTACTTGATACTAATCAATAATTTTAACGGATTTTTCGAATTTAAAAGTAAATAATATTTCGTACTGTATATGAAGTGTCTATATGAACACGGACCACTCTGCGGGCCACAACAAATTATTTGCATTGTATTCATTAGATATGAGAGTATCATTCACCCTTTTCCCCTTCTTTCCATTTCCAATTGGAAAGACCGAATGTCATTATACATATATGTAAGTCATTACGCTACATGGTTTGATATCTTTTCAAGTAACAAAAAAATATAAATAATATGGAAAATGGAAAGCATTTTGTTAATATTTGTATGGGAGTATATAGAAAAATCTAAATCCCATATCTCCACAACCAGTAGGCCGATTTCATGCAAAGCCATCCATCTAGGCCATCCCAAACGAACCCTGAAGTTTTGGTTGAAATCGGTCTATACGTTTTCGGTGTTAGTGGTGACATCAAAGTGTACAATCCTTTTTTGGTATATATAAAGAAGATTTACAACTACACAAAATGTTATTATTCCTAAATACTTTTTAATAATTATCAAATACTAGCTTATGCCCGCGACTTTGTCTGCGTAGTTATCGGGATAAAAGGTTGACTTAGTATAAACAACAAAAATAAAAATATTTACAACACAAACAACCCATTTAGGATGTATGATGATGAGTTTGGCAACGACTTTGCGTTATTATCGTGATAAAAAGTATCCTATCTAGGCTGTTATCTATCTATGTTGTGAATTTCATTTGGTTCCGTTCAGCCGTTTTTGCATGGTTGAGTAACAAATATCCAAATATCCAAATATCCAAATATCCAAACATCCAAATATACAAACATTCACATTTATTATATTAAGTAGGATTGATTTCAATACACCCTAAACACTTGATTGCATTTACGGATCCCGCTGATCTGGATAATAGGCTTAGCATATATAAATTTCAGCTAATAGAAGCTACGCTCATAGACTGAATAGAGTATTTTTAAAGTAATACTGCTGAAATATATATCAACGGGGCAATGATTATTTTACGTTGTTAGGAACTTCGGTAAAAAGCGATGAGTGGCCAGGGGTAAAACTTAAAATTCTAAGGGCTTCGGAGCTAAGTACCATTGGATGTTATACTGTTAGTGTTGTCGCAACAGAATAAGTTAATTAGCTCGCCTGTGGAAAGAATTCAGGAAAGAACTAACATTTACCCTTTTACAAATAAAAGCTTTTCTTTTTACTTCTTTCTGTTTTTAAATTAATAAAAGGACGCTTAATGGGCGCACAGTGCTCCCCGAGAATGGGTGTTGGAAGTCTTTATTTCCCCTTTTGTAACCAACCTACATACCTACCTACCTACTAGAGTGATCGACTCGGTTTTACAACCGGTGGAAAACCCGGTTTTTTCCTATTTTAGCTGGCGGTTTTTTCTAAATGTTGATTTTTCGAATATCGAATATACCGGTTTTTTTTTCCGAAAAAGCCGGTTTTTTTATTTTTTAAAGTATATATCGAACTATTTGAAAACCGGTTTCTTAAAAATGTCGAATAATCGATCACCCTACTACCTACCTAAGAGTATGCATAGACTACCTTGTACATAATAATAAAATACAAATTATTATCAAAAGCCTTTTGCGATTTTCTTTAACTATCGTTTATTTATAAAATTCGTTAATATATTTTTCTTAAAGTTGTAGTCTCATTTATTACTTTAAGCATTACTTCTTTTATCAGACCTAAATAAAGCATGTTGTTCTTCGTGAAAGTTCATTAGAAATTCGATGTAAGAATTGTCAAAAAATACTAAAATATTCGTTCAGCCATTCAAGGTTAAAGTATTCACTTTATTTCGCAAGTTTCTAGTTTTTTGTTTGTTTTTTTTTATTAAACAAGAATCCTTTTTGTTCTTTAGAAAGTAGAAACGAAAAAGAGAAAAAATGCCTTAAATGTATAAACATAAAAAATGCCACATAAATGCACGTTTCCACATGAATTATCTTTGCCACGATACCTCTTCAACATGCACACATACCTATACACACACATTCTTACACGAATAACGGATGGCTTCTGGTACAGGTAGATTTTTCTCTTGTTTTTATTTTATATTGTGTTGTTGATATTTGTTTCTAACTAGTTACATGGCTGGTTTAATTTTTCAATAAAGTTCGTGGCTATAAAACTGATCGAAGGAAAAGAGGCAAAAAAGGCAAACTGCAAAATACAAATTTCTTAGCACACCATCCAATAAAAAGTTTCCACAAGCACTAGTCGTCAAGTGTAGTTGGTTTTTTGTTTTGTCTTTATTACAGGTGTATATGTATGTATATGTCGTTTTTATTTTAACTACATAAGTATTTTTCTTTCATGTCTATAATCTCGTGATCTTTTTAAAATGCCATACGTATTCTTTTGCTTAAGAACATACATATTTTCTAAGAACAAAAATGAACATCTGTGTGTGTTTGCTTTGGTGTATAAACATCATTGAGCTTGTACTGTTGCCACATGAAACCATCTATAATAACTTTACGTGTACATTTGCTGTTGTATTTGTTGTACTTAGTTGCGGTAATCAAAGCAGCCTGAAGGACATTTATTAACATGACAACAGACATTTTTTTTATTTCTTTTTATTCTGTACGTACCTTAAGAATATGAATTAGTTATATCTCAATATTATAGCTCTAATAAAATAGTATGTAGCACTCAGCCATAGTGTTCTCGTTTTGAAGGTATGGATGCTACAAATGCCGATAACCGAAGAACAGCTCGTAATCTTCTCCACAGTCACTTAGAATTCACGGATACGATTAAGGGCCATTACTACAAATTGGCGTTAATTAAAGGTAGAATCTTGTCGGACAAATATAGAGTTTATCATTATTATACCCTTCACCTGTGGTGCACAAGGTATATATACAAAGCTTTCGTCATTCCGTTTGTAATTTCTACAATTTTCATTTCCGACCCCATAAAGCTTAGGAATAGAGAAGTTGATTAAGCCCTGACCGTCAGCCCGTCTGTCCGTGTGTTGGTTGAAATCAACTTTTAGAAGCAACTTTATGTTCCTCAGATCTGTAAATGGTATCAATCTTTTGGAAATATTCAGGAATGAATCGCTATTGCAAATTCAGCACAATCGCCCTATAACTTTCTGAGATATGAGTAAAAAACCAGGACCCCCTCGTTTATTTTTCACAATTACAACAACAACGTACATATATACTGGTTAGAGTAAACGTGGCATCGAATCCCAGCTGAGCCAAAAAAAATTTATTTTTATTTTATTTTATATATTGTTTATATTTTTATTATATTTTTATTATATTTTTTTAATTTAAAAAAATGTTTTTTTTAATTTTTTTTTTAATTTTTTGTAATTTTTTTTATTGTTTTTTTTTGTTTTTAATACACTTTTAATTTTTTTTTTAATTTTAATTTTTTTTTTTTTGGAAACATTCATACGCAAACTAAATTCATAATTTTGCAATGCGATGTTTTTATATATGTATGCATGTTTTTGACATGTATGTTCCTTTTTTTTATGAGATGAATGGTGATACAAACAATTGTTATTGCATGACTACACGTCGGAAAGCGTATATAATATTCGGCACGGCCGAATATAGCATCTTACTTGTTACAACTTTAGTTTTGTTCTTTGTTCTTTTGAAGCCTGTTCATAATGTCACAGAAGATAAAGCTATGCCCACTTCAATCTAACGTAAAAGCAGCTTTGCTGTATAAAAATGTCCGTGCAAAATCTTACATATAAATTGGTCTGGAACCATATTAAATAGCAGTTTGTAGCAAAGAAAAAACCAATTGATATCAAAATCTATATCGTTAATGGGAATAGTTTGGCCATATCACAAGAAAGTAAACAGATTTCATTGAAAAACAAGGCATGGACTGGAGTCCGCCAGGCAGTCTGCGAAAAGGTCGTCTCTCACACCCTTGGAGACGGCAAATCGATCTTGAAGCTGCTATATTAGTCCTAAGTGTGAATGCTTAAAATAGAGAATAACGGATTTCAATTGTTATAGTCCCCTGCTCCTAATAGGATTCTAGCGGTATTTAAAAATAATTTCTTTTAAGAACTGATTTGAGTAATTTTTTCGAATTTAACTTTAAAACAAAAAACGATATATTTTAAATCTCTTTTAGTTTTATTTTTTAGATGTTGTTTTAAATGATGCTTTTATTCAAATAAAAAAAAATCATATAAAATCAATACCATTAAAAACAAGTCAAGTTGTTAAGATCATCATGATAATACCAAAAGTCTAATGGTAAATTCAAATAAAGAAAAATATATTTTATAACTTATTTTGTGGCTAATTTTATTTTCGCTTTTAACATAATTTTTTCTTTATTCAAATACAAAATAATGACAACACCACCCAAGAGCAGAGTTTTACAACATGTTTTTTTATCTAATCTTTTTTATTCCTTTTTTATATTTTGTATTTTTTACGATTATTTTATTAAATCCATAATAAACATTGATCCTTCGTGCTTCGAATATCAATAGAATTCTTTTGTTTTGTTTTGTTGTTAAGATGATAATAGTAGTCACATCAGACTAAATTTATGTGTCTGTGTGTGCGTATGTTTTTTCTGCATATATACAACCACATACTTAAATACATGCTGGTTAGAAGGTTTTATTAGTTTTAAATAGTTTCAATTGGTTGCCAAATACAAATTCATAATTAGCATGTAAATAAATTTTAAAAGCGATAACTACACGCAAAGAAAAAATATGGTTGTGGTAACCATAATCGAAGAGCAACATACTATGATTAAATTGAATGATTATGTTTAAAATAATAATGGTTACCAGTTATCATTATTATGTTTATTTTAAGTACCATTCAATAATCATATATATGACTACAATTGAAATCGACAATCTTTGCTTTTTTACGGCAAATTATTGTCTTTTGCTGTAACATACACATATTGATTGTACTTACCAATTTAATTGCAATTTTTATACCAATATTTTTTTACATTTTTTCGTTTATTTTTAAATTTTCTTTAATATTTCAAAATTTTTGTTCCTTTTTTTGACATCACAAACTTTTAAAATAATAAAAATTTATTCAGCAAGAAGAAGAACAATTGAAATCAAATTATTATTAAAAAAAATCATAGCTTGATTATTTTGTAATCATACTGTTTTCTCGCTTATTATTTAATGATTATTTTTAATTTTTAATGATTTTGAATATAATGTTATTTTTGTCGAATTGATTTTTTTAAATCATACTATTTTTAAATGATAACCATTTTAAAATTTTTACGAAAAGTAATCATTAAATGATACAATTCAAACAAATGCTTGATTTCAGTGACAAAATATATGATGAAATGAAACAAAAATAACTATTACTTGTTTTCGACAACCAAATATTGCTTTAGAAAAAATAATATGACCGTCGTGATCATGTCGTAACCATGGTTTTTCTTTGCGTGTAAATGATGTAGTTATTCTTGGCGGGGAATCTGCCACATGCTCCTGGCATTTACTACAGATTGAAAACACAGGGTTTATTCTTTTAAATTTAAGCTGAATACATATTAGTTTATTTTAAATAAATTGTTTGAAATTGTTAAAACTAAGATTTAAGCTCTAGTGCTAAAATTCCTTTTGGTATTTTCTCTTTTACGAGAAAAGAAAAGAGTGGAATTTTCGTCAGTACATTTACAAATATTAGATAATTACACTAATGCTGTCTCTTATTGACTATTTAATGAACGAAGTCAATTTTTGAGCATCTACCTTGTAACGGCCATGACAGACTATCGATATCGTTCAATATTTCAAAAATTGTATATATGTATGAGTGTTCAAAAAGCGTGACAGTGTGGACTAAAAGTACACATGTATGACGGATTTTTTGACAAGTGTTGAGTGGCTATTTGTAAGAAAGTATGACAGTATGACATCAAATCATAGGTTTTGTTGCGGTGGTCACTATGTCAGAATAAGCCGTGTTCACTACACTCAAGTTTTTTCAAAGAATTTTCTTCTTATATAAATATTTTTTAAATCGCACCCCCACATTGAATGAGAAAAAAGAAGAAGGATATAAATATAATGTAAACAATCCTATAATTTTTAACTTTACTGATATGCACTTCAAAAAACTCCGGACTGATACAGCTGGCACAGTGCATTTATTTAATTGGGCAACAAATTTGCGCCCTATTGACCTATAGTTAAGACCGACTGAGGTAGCACAATTTCTCCAACTCCCAGCTGACAATATGAACCAGATACAATTAAATTATTTATTACAACAAACAACAAAGAAGTGATTTTGCGATGTTCGACTGATGATGATGATGGTGATGATGATTTAGGTAAAAACTCCTGCGAATTTAACATTAATGCAGATCATGTGTTTACATGAATATAGATAAATAAGCTGCACTGCGATCTAACAAGTGCATAGAACTCATGTATATTCAATGAAAAGCAATCGTTGTTTCATGAGTTGGTTTTGTTTGTTTACATAAATTGTTTGAGATATTTTGCATGATGCATCCATTTTTAAGAACTGAATTTATGATAATTTATTTTGCATTTAGGGAGTCATTTAGAATGAATACTTTTGCGCTGTTCAATTAGAAGCCATCAAACTGTAATTCATTATACATTACTTCCAATTTTATTTTTTTTTTCTCTGAATGTGACAGTTTCGATTATTTTTTATTTTACGACTTTATTGGCTATAACTGACTGTAATCGACTGTTGCTGCAATTATTAACTTCTTCTGGCTATTTTTGATTTACCAACATTTCTGTGGCTTAAAAAGTCGGTTTTATCTATTTCCAATTATAAATCCAACATTTATTGTTCGATTTGTAGAACAGTAATAAAAACAGTTTTATCATTCACTGTGCAGTTCTAACATTGAACGAAATAAAAACTAGTTTCTCAGATGTCTGTCCTCCCGAATATTTAACAAATTAGAGACAAAAAAGTTTAAATATTTGTGTTATTTAACAGCAAGTTAGAGCTAAGAGGCACCTGGTCTCAGGAGAATTCCCAAAAATTGAGTAAAGTCTTTCCGAAATAAATGTTCGTCGTCATTATAATTTCCAACAAAAGTTTTTCACACACTTTGATAACTTTGTGAAACAACAAGACAAACCAACCATCTGACTTGGTTTGTTATTTCTCGTTAGTGTTGGTTGGGATTTGGTACTAAAGTGCCCACTTGTGACATTTTGAAAACCCACAAAACCAATTGTTTTATAAAGTTTTCGGCTTTTTTGTCGTTATTTTTCTGGCTGATTATTTTATTTGTTTGTATTTATTTGTAAAATGCTTACAAATAAATACAGAAAATTTATGGCAGAGAATTTAAAACGATTGTGTAACGCGCAACAGCAAAACGAAAAACAGTTTGAGTGTGTAAACACACACACGCACGCTACTTTATATTCACACAAACCCAAGAACACAAACCGAACAGAGGTCTACTTTAAAATTAATGACTTTGTAAATTAATGATGGATTAAGTTTGTTGTTGGTAGATGGTTTGACTGTAAAATCCAGTTCTCTCCTCAACACAATCTTCCCACTCTATTAAAACAAAAACAAAATACACTTTAATATAAAATTGATATTCGATTATAAAAGTAGAATGTGGACATAATTTTACAACCTGAAAAAAAAACCACAACAACAACAGCGACAATGAAAAAAACACACACAAACACATAAGCAAACAATCATAAAAGAAAAATTATATGAAAAAAGTATATTAAAACATTAAATGATGATGATGATGATGATGCCCTTGAGATCCTACCAGCAAAAATGTTGCCTTAAATTTAACTGCTACTACTTCAACCTTCTCTATACAAATATTCACACACACACACACACACACACGGACAATAACATGATTTTACCCTTCAAACCATTTCTATACGTAAGTACACTAAAGCATATCGAGATGAAGTTAAAAGTCATCGACTGTTATATAATTTTATAAATCAAAAAGTCCCCTTGTTCGTAAGAATAACTGACTTCAGGATTCTATTTCGTTTCTTCCTTAGTGTACAATTATTATGATACCGTGGTTTTGAAATATTTATTATTCGCTTGCTTCTCCAAAAAAGTATTTAAGTTACGTTTTTACATCTAAACATTAGTTTAAATGCTTTTTATTTTATCGAAATTCAATAATACACATTATTATGGTTTATAAACTCTTTTTGGGATAAAGGCTAAACGTCGCTTTGTGAATTGAAAATTGTGACTATAGATTTAAGTCATTAATATTCGAAATAAAGTTCCATTCCGTTTGCTGGCTGAGTTATTTTGCATTCGTTTGTGATTTTTTATTTTTTTTTTTATTAGATTCTTAAAAGGACATGTTCAGATTAAGTATGGAATAAAATATACGTCAAATGACCTCGACGGCTCTGATGACAGGTCATTGCTCTTCTCGTGAGTTTGGTTAATTTTTCGTTTAAGCCCATGATTTCACAAAAGCCCAAAGGAAAAAACCGCAAGACCTTAAATCGTTAATTGTCTACCGACAACTGATGTCAGCATTTTTTTAAGATAATTTGTTCTGGAAATATTTGGATTCTTTTTAGCGCGGTGAGGCTGGTGGCGCTGTTTTAAAGAAACATTCTGCTGAAACCACATGTCGTCCATATTATTGCCAATCATTTGGGGTCTCAACAACTCCGTTATCATATTCCTGTAACGAATGTCGTCCAAAGTCACTGCAATTTTTGTTTGGTTTACTTGTTTGATCTTTTGAGTACGCTTAATTTTTGTATATATGAAGATGGAGCAATGTTTCGACCTAGCTTCTTCGAATTTTTAATGATTGACGCTTTTTCGACTGATAATTCTTTGAAATTTGCAAACTATCATAATTTTTGTAATAAGTTTTCACATTGTTTATAATCGGAATAAACATACGTGACACCTGACAAATTTCACAGTTGCCACTTGCACAAAAAAAAAAATTACACTAAATTTAAAATGCGTGTTCTTATTGAGACACCCTATATGTGTGATAGAAACAAAAAATTTATTTATTTATTGTCACTCTATTGATGATAATGATAATGCGAGTGTTATTATTGTTAAAATGAAAAATAAATGAAATTAAATACGAAAAATGTTTAAAGTCGCAGTCAATAAGTATTTATTAGGGTTGTCTTCATTTTCAAAAAAAGAAAAATTCATTTTAAATAGAAAAAGTCAAACAGAATGTTGCTAGGAAGAAAAAATTGTGTTTAAATTAACAAATTTATTAATAAAATGTTTTCAATTGCCTCAATAAATACAGCACTTCAAATTTCTTACATTTTTTATTTGTTTAAATATTCTATACAAAAAAAAAAAAAAAAAAAAAAAACACTGAAAGAAAAACATACACAAGTTGCGAAATGTTACGTGAATATCAGAAAATATTATCGCTTAATAATTAAAGGTTAATATGTGACACGTATCACAGTAATAAAATTTCTTCTAAAACAATCTTTACAAAATTTAGTCTGTTATATTATACATATTTATTACAAAAGGACTACAGTTTAAGCAAATTTATTTCACATAACGTAACAACAACTACGATGGAGAAAAGCCGATAGCATGTCCCTAACGCTGATAAAACTGAGATTCATAAATTTAAATACGGAAAAAGAAAACAAAACCCAATTTATACAAACAGTCAAATATACTTATTCATGTAGGAATATAAATGTACGCGTGTAGGTATTTAAATTTGTTGATACGAATATGTAGATTTTTTGTTTCTTCGCTTTCTTTTGAAAGGTGATGATGTGGATAATAATGAAAATTGCTTCGACTTTTCGGCTTCGGTTATCTCTGCAGAACAAAGCCAAATCTCCAATAATATAAATAATAATAAAAAAAAAAGAAATAAAATTTGAAATTTCCGTGATATTTCTGAACCAACCATATCAGCAGCTGTAGTTGTAGTCGTAAAAACATGTATTGAGGTTGATTTGCGGTAAATTAAAAAATATGTCAACGTAACAACATCTCTTTACACCCATGAACACAAGCACCGATATCTGATCTAATACACACTCAAACACACGTATAAATCTACAAATTTGCGTTTAATGTTATTCTATTGCATGCATGTGTGTATTATTTTGTTGTGTTCTCAAGACATTAATAGAAATTTTCCAATTTAAGACGAGCATGACTTGTAAAAGCTTGTTGTGGATGAAGTGGTTTTATTACGTTGCGTTTCTTTTCGTTGATTTGAATTGAATTGAATTGTATTGTATTTGATTGTTTGTTATTTTGTTTTGGTTTTCTTATTTTTTTTTTCTTTTTTTTTCATTTTGCATTGTAATGGTTTCATTTTCTGATTGCTTTATTTGAGTTAAAATTACCTTAAAGTCTTATAAGATTTTAGCTGAAGGATTTAGATATTTATTTGTTTGTAACCGCAAAAGCATATAAAATTTAGAAGCAAACACCTGCTTAGAACTTAAATAATGACTGTTTAATCGAAAACGTGTTTAAGTAATGACACCTTGTATTATAGATTATTTCTTCATTGTCATCTTCTGCACGTTGTTGCGTTTATCTACACACACACACACAAAGATAAAGACACTAACATACATATGTATACGTACATTAAACATATTTACAATAATAAACAGAACCTTGTCTGGTGTTCCATTCATTTCTGCATTTGTTTACCAGCAACAACGACAACAAAAATAAAACAGCAGCTGTGAATTCATGATGAACTTTAAAATGATAAAAAAGGTTTTTTTTTCATAAAACCTTTGCTTGATTAATGTTTGTTTTTAAGAGAAAAACACTGCGAAACACTGTGAAGAACTTCTATTGAAGCACCACTATCATCAAAATACCTTAAAATTAAAACTCTTCTGTTTTCTTATTTGTGAGCAGTTGTGCAAAGTATGACTTTATCGCGTTAAAGTGCTGAGTTAAAGAGACCATTTTTTGCTTGTACCAGACCCTTTTTAGAGTTGTAGTTTTCTTTAATAATAGTAGGTTTTTAGTAACACTATTTATTGTCCAATAGCTACAAATTTTATTTAAAAGAGGTTTTTGTTTTCTAAAAATAATTATTTGAAATTAAGTTTTAAAATAACTTTAAAGTTGTAAAATAACGACGTTTACACAATGTAACAACAAAATATTAAAGATACTTACGCCACCGCTTTTACTCAGCGAAAATGCAGATTTGCGCAAATTTACTTTTGTTGACGTGAGAACGAATCCGGCAGACTACTGGCCTTCTCTACTGTCTTTGTTTTGACTACTTCAAACGCCGACAAGTTGAGCAAATAGTTCAAAAGCAAAAGTAACTGCGAAACTATTTTAAACAGAATTGAACAACTTTGCATTTTTGCCACTTCACAAGACTAAATCCGGTGACGTGAAATCCTCTATTATAAATAAATATAGCGATAAGTGGAAAATAAGAATAAAGAATAAAACAAAAATTAAAACAAATTATGGAAATTATACTTAAAAAAATACAGTTTGTATCTGATGCTCACATACAAGTAAATTCACATGTACATACTTTTGACTTGGAAAAATCAAAACAATAACAAAAATTTTTTGTATTTTTGTATCTCTGCTGTAGTTCCATTGAATCAATATTGTTAAAAGTCAAGTGAATTTAATACAAATTTTTTTCTTCTTCTGTAAATCTTGTAGAAAATTTACATTGATTGCTTCATATTTTTACTGAATTTTTGTTTTGTAAATAATTTGGATGATTGTGATGCCA
This sequence comes from Phyto melanocephala, assembly GCA_941918925.1. Lineage (NCBI taxonomy): Eukaryota > Metazoa > Arthropoda > Insecta > Diptera > Rhinophoridae > Phyto > Phyto melanocephala. The sequence goes on from OW799233.1 coordinate 1,091,390, forward strand.
TTGCTGTTAGTAACTAGTTGTTTACATTACGTTTTTCCTCTCCAATGACTTTAAGTCTGTTTTTGATTTTCATGAGGGTTTATTTGCGCAACACATACATATAGACATAAATACACATAAACACATAATAACACATACTAAATCAGCCACATTTACTTACTAGTTGTACCAAACTTACATACAACATACAGTCAGATAAACACACTTTGTTGCATTATTTTAATTACACCTAATTTCTTAATTAACAAAAATAAAAAGAATTTAGTAGAACCTGTCAACTGATTTGAATTTTTCGATTTAAGATAAAATTATTATTTCAACATTTTGTTAGTGTTTCATAACTACAATTCAGTAATAAAAAGTGCAATAGTTTATAATGGATGTATATTTATTATTCATTAAAAAATTTAAAATTGTGCTTAAACTCAATATTAAAATAATACTACATGAATTCACTAAAGGAATCTCAAAATAAACGAAAAAAAATTCACATGATTTTTGTTTCTTCAGCTTTCAGAAAACTGATTCTTTTCTAAAACCTTGTATTTCATATTGCTTTTTTTTTGGTTTTTTAGACAAAATAAGAGTGTGTTTATAATTGTGCACCTAAATGTGTGTATGTACATACCTTTGCATAAAATAATTTTAAGCCATATAAAAAGAAAATATCAAAAATTCTTTAGAAGAAATAACTTTTATACTCAAGTACATGCATAGATACAAAAATATCCCATAAGTTATTTAAAATGCCAAATATGAGTTTGTTGCTGACAATAAAATAAACAACAGCAACAGCAACAACAAAAACAAAAATGAACGTAAAATAAATGTGTGTTATATTTTCGGTGTCTCTTTAAAGAGATTTGTAATAAAATTAATATTTTTAAACTGAAATAAATTTAATATAAGTTTTTTTTTGGTTTCCATTTGATTTGTAAAAAAACAAAGAATACAAGACTAAAGAGAAACAAAATTTCTTAAAATTAAATTTGTTAAACCTTGTGAGCTAAATAGATGGATGATGTTTATATCCAGCACTTATTTTATTTCGATTAAAGAGTGGCGACGATGAAACCATCCGACTTATGCCGCGAAACTAAATTTCTAACACAAAATACAGACTTTTAAAATGTCGCGGTGAACCACGAACAACAACTACAACTAATTTGTTACAAAAATATTCAAGACTTTTATTTTGAAAAATGTTTAATATCTGGTGTATTCACTGTTGTATGTATTACAGACTTCAGCTAAAGTTTTTTTTTTATTATAAAGAGCTGCATAAATGCGTCCAAAAACTATACTGTACACCACTTCCTAGCACTGTTATTCAGGTGAAGATTTGATTAATCGAACTTCCGCTATTTATTATAAAGTACAAGATCAAAAACAAATAGTGGAGTAAGTGTACCGATTGCAGTAAACTATGGACAGAAGAAGAGGCTGGCCAAAACCTTAATTAGAAAAAATGCTTCTTGAATCGCTTTTTAAGGCATGATTTTTATAAGCGATATCCCACCTGGTAGGTTGCATCCCTACCATGAGCAACTCAATTATGCACTTATGCACTGCTGCAAGACGTAAGGAAATATAAAAAAAAAATGTTTGAAATAAATTTGTGTCCTTATTCTATTTCTGAAATAATAAGGAGTACAGAAAATGATTTTTTTTTTAAATTATATTTAAAAAATCTCTCAAGTGCAAATTAATTGACAAATTACGAATTTCACTTGAGTGTTGTTAGTTTATTAGTAGTTGTTAATTAAAGTTAGACTTCTCTTGTATTAATTGACAAAACAATATTCAACTCGATGAGTATTCGTTATTCTACTTCAGCTTTATGTTATTGTTCTATTGTGCAAAAAACTCTTTATTAAAATGTCATATTGAGTTGTATTTCAAATAACATCACCCTTAAAAGTACACTCTTCTATTATTACTTACACAAATTAATATTTACAAAAATAGGAAAATTCTTTTAAATCTAGAAAAAGAAGCAACACTATTAGAAATGCATCTAAAATATTAAATTTGTAATTTAAAACTAATTCCCTTAGTAAGTTGCACTTGCACATAAGTATGTTTTCATATCCCAAAGAAGTAAAAAACATACTCAATACATTATGTCTCTTAAGCAACCGAAAAATGTTGCCATCTTCAGTACCTAAACTTTTACTAAAAACTGCATTTATGTGCACGGTAAGATGGCATTTCAATATTATGGTATAAGTAAGTATACACATACATGCATACAAATGTATTTTGAAATTACTAGGAGTGTCTGTGTGTGTGTGTGTGTGCGCGCTAAACAAATTTTTCATTGACATCGACAATAAGTTGTTTAGTATACAACGTAATCTCCTACAAGATAAATACACATAAATACACACATCTAAAAAAAAAAACATAAAAGCTTAGGTTGTATTAGACAAAGCTGAGACTTATTATAAAAAAGCATCACTATTTCTTTCCTTCCTTTATTCCTTATAGCTTTCCTTTATGATGGTGTTTTCACTAAAACTAACATTCACACATTTTCTTTACTCATGCCTTCATCTTCATCTTCATTTTAATTTTTTTTTTTTTTGGAGTTAAGAACCCTATCGGCATTATGGGCCAAAAAAACTCTACACACAACAAACTTACACTAACACTAAGATGAAAACAAATCGGTGCATTAAACGTTAGATTTAATGGAAAATTAATGTAAAAGAAATAATGTAAGAAGCATTACTGATACACTCTATGCATTTAGGGAAAATATTTATATAGAATTTGATGTTAAGCTTTTACCTGTATTCTTATGAACTCCTCAATTGATTTGTTCTACAGAATTATGTTTGAAGAAGAGACAAGATACAAAATGAAAATTTTAAAATCTTTTTAAACCTCCCTTTCATATAAAGGATATAAAGGATAATAATTACGGTTTTTTTATTTATTTTTTATTTTTTAAGTAGATAAGTAGCTGAAGACAAAAGATTGTGTCCCTTTTGCCAAAAATGGTTTGTGTATAATTTTTACGTAATAAACGCTTATCATGTAGTTGATTTTCCAACCAAGCCTGTCCAATAGACCATACCAGAAAAAAAGTTCGCTAAACAAATTCCAAAAGAATATTTTTTTTTCGAATATCTCCTGAATCAATCTTTTACATTTTTAAAATGAAGTATACACTAAACAATAATAATAATAACAATAATAACAATATATATACTATAGAAACATTGTATAGAACAATTCTCAAAAATTTCCATGAAACGGATGTTTGTTATATTTTTCTCCGTTTAGTTGTCTTGGCAGCACAGGGCTTCCACAAAGCATTTTATTTTGTTTTGCTTTACTGTGCTTTCGTTTCGTTAATAATTTTTAGTTTTCCTTTTCATCTATATAGATGATAAAAAAGGCGTCTAAAGGTCTTTCCAGGAAAATGGGTTTGTCATCTGTCGCTGCCTACAAAAACGCCTGCAAATTTTTGAATAGTGATGCAGCTCCTTGCTACGTGTTGGTGGTCTTGCTAAGAATTTTTTATTTGCCCTGACGACAGTGACTATTAAACGTCAAATTAATGCTGATTTTTTTTTGTGGATTAAAACAATTTATAATTTTAAATAACATTGTACTTTGAAAAAATAAAAGCAATACGATTTTACGATAAAAAATTATGAAAAAATATCAAAAATTTTTAAAAATTCTTTTGAAGGGTAATTTTAAACTACTAAATTACACTTTTATATGGTATGTGAAAGTAAAGAAAATTTGTTTCTGTAAAAGTCAACCTGTATTTGCATTGTAAAAATTTTCAATTGGAGTTTGTTCTAGTTTGAACTGATGAAGCACCCTGACTCAGTTAAAACAAAAACGTAAGTGTGAAAGCAAAAATTATAAACCGTCTCTGAGTTTTAAATTTTTTGCAGATGTGTTCAATAACAGATGGATCATACAACTGATAAAGTCACTGTAAATGTAAAGATAGTGTGTTTAGATGCCTTAAATAAAAGAGTTCAGTATTCCTTGACATCTAAAAAAAATATTTAATTTGAAATAAGAATTTTATATTGCGTTTAAATAATTGAAGTAAAAAACAAGTAACAGTGCTATATTCGGCCGTGCCGAATCTTATATACCCTTCACAACGTGTAGTCATGCAATAACAATTGTTTGTATCACCATTCATCTCATATCAAATACGTACATATGTATGTATATACTGGTTAGAATAAATGTGGCATCGAATCCCAGCTGAGCCAAAAAAATTTTATTTTATTTTATTTAATATATTATTTATATTTTGTTATTATTTTTTTTTATATATTTTTTTTTAATTTTTTTAAAAAAATTTTTAAAAAATTTTTTAAAATTTTTTTTAAATTATTTTAAAATTTTTTTTTGTAATTTTTTTTATTATTTTTTTTTTATTTTTAATATTTTTTCTTTTTGTAATTTTTTCTTTTTATACCCTTCACCTGTGGTGCACAAGGGTATATATAGCTTTCGTCATTCCGTTTGTAATTTCTACAATTTTCATTTCCGACCCCATAAAGTATATATTTTCTGGAAGCTTATGAATAGAGGAGTCGATTAAGCCCTGACCGTCTGTCCGTCTGTCCGTCTATCCGTCTGTCCGTCTGCCCGTCTGTCCGTGTGTTGGTTGAAATCAACTTTTAGAAGCAACTACATGTTCTTCAGATCTGTATATAGTATCAATCTCTTGGAAATATCCAGGAATGAATCGCTATTGAAATTCAGCACAATCGCCCCATAACTTTCTGAGATATGAGCAAAAAACCACGACCACCTCGTTTTTTTTCACAATTACAACAACAACAACATACATACATACATACAGTAAAAAACATACCAAACAAAAAAAATTACAAAAAAAAAATATTAAAAATAAGAAAAAAATAATAAAAAAAACTACAAAAAATAAATTTTAAAAAAATTAAAAAAAAAAATTTGTTAGGAATTTTTTAAAAATTTTTCTAAAAAAAATTTTTAAAAAAATTAAAAAAAAATATAAAAAAAATAATAAAATATAAATAATATATTAAATAAAATAAAATAAAATTTTTTTGGCTCAGCTGGGATTCGATGCCACATTTATTCTTACGTGTACGTATGCACGTATTTTATATGGGATGAATGGTGATACAAACAATTGTTATTGCATGACTACACGTTGTGAAGGGTATATAAGATTCGGCACGGCCGAATATAGCACTGTTACTTGGTTTGTATGGTTTTTACATATATTTATGTATGTATGTTGTTGTTGTAATTGTGTAAAAAACGAGGTGGTCGTGGTTTTTTGCTCATATCTCAGAAAGTCATTGGGCGATTTTGCTGAATTTCAATAGCGATTCATTCCTGAATATTTCCAAGAGATTGATACCATATAGAGGTCTGAGGAACATATAGTTGCTTCTAAAAGTTGATTTCAACCAACACACGGACAGACGGGCAGACGGACAGACGGATAGACGGACAGACGGTCAGAGCTTAATCGACTCCTCTATTCATAAGCTTTCAGAAAATATATACTTTATGGGGTCGGAAATGAAAATTGTAGAAATTACAAACGGAATGACAAAGCTATATATACCCTTGTGCACCACAGGTGAAGGGTATAAAAAAACCCAAAAAACTAAACTGTAATAAATTAAAATATCAAGCTTAAAAAAATAATTTTGGAACTTTAATTTTTACATAATTAACAACAGTTTTACTTACTTCTTCTTGCCTTGAATAACAAAAATTAAAATTTCTCAACACTTTAACTATTCAAAAAAATAGCAGGCATTAATTATTTAAAATGACTTTCTTGGTTTTGTATTTGGTATTGTTGTTTTTGCTTTTGTTTTTTCTACCTCTTTCAGTGATGACACTGATTTTAATGTATGACTCCCTAAGGAGCTGACCCAAAATGTTCAAAATAATTGCTTTGCCTTGTCTCAACACTGAACATTTAACACCTTCACCACCATGTAAAATATAAATTCGTATAAATGTAATCTCAATCCGTTCGTTAGTCAGTTCATTTTTTCTAGTATTGAAATGGTAGGAGAGTGTTTCAGTGTTTAGAAAACACTAGCAACATCTTAATTCACTGTGTGAGCAGTTAAGTACGAAACATACGACAAATGTTGTTAGTACAAATCTATACACAGAGAAAACAGTATCGGTTGTGAGCACTACAATTATTGGCAATCGCTCAGTTTAGTTGTGATAGTAAAATTTAGCGGTTGTAATTACAGAATTTCGTTTCGGAATATATTCATGTATGTAGGCAGCACTAAGAAATTATAATTTGCTTGCGATAGAAATTTATAATCACAAAAGAAAAGAATCATTCGATTGGCAATGAATTTGATTGTCTGTTTTCTGGGTGTACGAATTTTATTCTTATTTAATTTCATTGTGATATTTCTATTCTACTCGTAGTTTTCTTCAGCTGCTAGCACAATGACCACAGTGTGTCGTAAAAAAGGGTTTTGCTGTTTCACTTATTTAAGGCTGGAAATATTTAAAAGACGGCAGCAACAGCGGCAAAGCTGAATAAATTAAGCAAAAAAAAATTTCAATATAAATAGAAAAAGGTACAAATCAGCAGTTCAATCTTAAAGCCAAATAATAAAAAAAATTTTATGAAATTGAAAAGAACAGCAGATAAAAGAGCGTTGCACAAGTTTGGATGTAGGTGGTATGTGTGTTAGGTGTGTAAGTGTAGAAATGAAAAATAGTACAAATGTTATGTTTTCTATTTTAATAATTGTTCTTTGTTTTTGTCTTTTATTTTTGTCCCTTTTTGTTTGTGTAACCAAAGCAAATCTTAATGTGTTGGCTCTTTTTGTGTTGATGATAAAACACACCTTTTCAACTCTTTTTTTTTTGCAATTTACTATTTTCTTTTCATTTTCTTTTATTTGAATTGAACAAAAAAAAAATAGTCAAAAACTCAGTAGAATAATTTAATGGTGTCAGCGTATTGTTTGTGCGACTGTATTTAGTTACAGTGGCAATAATGGCGCTCAAATTTGTGTGTTCACTTGATGATTTATTTTATATTGAGGTGTCCGCAAATTTGTGTGTATGTATGCGCTCTTAAATGTGTTGACATAAATTTCCACTAAAAGCAAACAAAACAAAAGATTTTCTGTAGTTTTTTTAGTTCGCAGCTGTTTAACGTGTGTGTGTATGTTTGTACTTATTTCGTATATAAAAGTTGTTATGTACTTATAGATACATATACATATATGTAGTATATACTGAAATCCTTTTTACTATTTTTAAGTGTTTTTTTTTTGTAGATTGTTTGAGCAGGCTTTTGCAACTATATTGATGGTTCAAACATTTTAAGATGCATTTGATATTGCACGGTCGCTAACGGCTCGTGTAAAAGAAATCATGTAGTTGGAATAAGAAATTGTTGATTTGAATTTTGTTGCTGAAATGGATACACTAAGACAAACCTTTTGGCCCATTTTTCGGCATTTTCAAATGAATGCGATAGAAATTATTTGTAAATCTCTTTGTAAATTATTATATTCAAAATTGAAGCGTGTAAAATTTATTTAAACGTTTGTATAAGGAAAATAAACGTAATTACAACATAAATTTAAAAAAATCTTTATTCCTTTACCCGCAGGTACAGTCAAATCCCCATAATTCGTAATCACAAGGGACCGGTCATTTCTTAGGAATTATAAAGGTTTTCGATTTAGCGGGTTTTCAATTTAACGGGGCGGGCTAAAAAATAAAATTAATAAGAATAAACGGGGTTTTTCAAATTTTTTTCTAAAACGATAAAAATAAACATAAAAAACAATTGTTGAAAAAATTCATTTTCTTAACTTAAAATACATAATGTTCATATCTACATTATCTAAAATTAATTTTTCCAAAAAATTAGTGATTTGCATTTGTTTCAAACTTTTCTCACGGAGGTTGTCCAATATATTTTCTATTTTTATTAAGGAATTAAAAATTTCTTCGTCCACAGTACGATTGAAGACATAAAATTAATTTATTAATTGCCAATTTTGCATCTTTATTCGTTATTAAGGGAACTTCGTTGTTGCTTTCAACGTCGTCGTCCTCATCACTTTCTACATATATTGTTAGCTTTTAGCATTCTTTCCATGTTTCTGTTGTTTATATTACGAATTAAGAGTGGTAGTCAGCCAGCAATTACGATTTATAAGAGTAAAAGAAGATTTTATTTGAAACAAAAAAATTACGAATTAGCGAGGGAACCAAAATGTATGGAAATTTTACGAATTAACGCGATTTTTTCAACGGACCAACCGTTTATTACGAATTATCGAGAATTACGATTTATCGGGGTACGAATCATCGGGATTTGACTGTACTTGTACTCGTAGATTTGAGTTAAATTTTACAAAATCTTATCTAGTATACAAGTACTTCTACTACATTGACAATCATAGACGCATTAAATTATATATCTTGTTGTGTAAACTTTAACGTACCTGCCATTAGTGGTAATTATTGTATCATAAAGCTTCTTCCTTATCCGTGCCAAACACAACGGATACTATACTTTCAAACAAACACACACTTTTGATTTTACATAGCAGTTTACATTGCGTCACATTGTGGCGATTAATGACATTTATTATTTTCTCGTTATACTTTGACTCCTGAGATGTAATTTTTCAATAAACAGAAAATAAATAAAATAAACAAGAGTTACAATCATTTTACCACACACATACACACATAATAGCAATACCATACCGGTAACTTCATTATTATCATTATTATATACTTCATTATCAGCAGTCTCTAGCACACACAATTCAGTTTCAGATACAGTTATAGAAGGAGAAAAATAAAAACGAAAATCGAGCCAGCTAAAAGTAAATGACATTGACCAAGTGATAACAACCTGACAGGGATAAAGTTTGTTTGTTGTTGTCATATTGTCTACGCTTTGGAAAGGCAGCAAACGGCAGCCACGACTAAGAGGAATTTTACAAGATTAAACATCGAAAGACAAGACAAACGTGAAATTTAAAATAATATTTTTCTTCTTTTGCTCCATTCATCCCATTCGTAGTTCATTTTAACTCATCTACGCTGTTTATCTATTATCAGACATTATTCTTGGTTACTATCTGTAGTATGTGTGTGTGTATGTGTGTATGTATATTTAAGTGCCAAAGTGCTTGTCTATAACTTCGTATTTTCCAGGTGATTGTTTTTTATTTATTTGTTTAATGTTAAAGAAAGCACAGTAACTTTGTGTACTCAGTTTAAGGGAATATTGTAGCAGAGATAAAGATTAATTTGATTTGATACAAATGCATATACTCGTAAAAGGAAAATCATATAGATAAATGATAAAAATAACAATAATGATGACAATGATGACAATGACGATGATGATAATAACATTAAAGTTAATCAACTTAGCTATAGTCCCTACTATGTACAACTGTAAAAGCAAAGACTTTATTTTAATGTTGTTTTTATACTCACCACCAAAAAAAAAATGGTGTTGGTGGAGTATATTAATTTTGTCATGCCGTTTGTATCACATCGAATCAACCATTTAAGACCCCATTTAAGTATATATTTTCAAAGTCCTGGTTTCATTTTAGGACGATATAAGCATGGCAGAGCTCGATCCAAATAAGTTAGGGGAATCGAATTTTTCCACAATATTTCTAATACATAAGAAATGGTCAGTGTTGAAAATGGGCTAAATCAGTATATAAGTATCATTATATTAGAGTTATAGCTTGTTATATAAGAGTCGGTCAACAAAATGTTGTTCTTACATCGAATGAAATGTGAGTGTGTCTAAATGCATTATCGCAGAGCGATAAAATTTCGCAAGTATATAAATTTATTGAGTAAAAAATTTATCTCTCCCTGAAAATTACTCAAATCTGTACATTACGAAAGAAGTTGTGGATCAAAATGTCCGAAAATTTATACCGCACAGTGTCTTTTTTGGGCTATTTAAAATTTAAAACGTAATAAAACTGACAAAATTAAATGAACGATTTTGAAATTTTGCAAACAATGCTTTTCGGTCAATAGATTTGTAACAACGAAAAATTAAGACGATACGCTTACTTCAACTTTCATCTATAACGCTTTAACTCATATTAATATAATTTCTCTATGGACACATATTTTGGGGGAATAAGGGCCTACTTTATCACCCCCACTTCTTACGTAATCTATTGTCAATGAAAATTACAAACTCATAAAATCGACAGAACTAGAGGTATGCTTATGAAATTTCGCGTATATAGCTTTCTGGAAAATTTTATTATAATTCCAGAATATAAAGGTATGTAGCGCACTTCAACGCACCCACCCCCCATATAAGTCTTTACCTTAAATTCATAGTATTTTTATATGAACAAAAGTGTTGGAAAAAAAAAGAATTTTATAAAGAATTATCTAAGTTGAGTTCAAAAGGTAATTAAAATATTCTAAAAGTAGAATGTGCCCGCACAAAGCTAATATCATTTTTAACTACCTCTGGCTACCAAATTTTGCTCTTTATTTTCCGTAAAAATACAAAATTGTATCACACGTAATGCAGAAATACTTAAGGTCTCAATGTGAGAATAAATTTAAGAAAATAAATTATAATCAAATCGAAGTAACACAAAGAAGGTAAAATATATTTTAGTATAAAGAGATTATTCCATAGTGAATTTTTGCTATAAAAGTCCATAAAGTTGGTGGTGGGTATCAAAAATTCGGAACAGCCGAATACAGTGCGCTTTCTTACTTTTATTTTTTTGTTTAATTTTAACAGCATTTGTTGGGTTTCCTTGTGTACTGAGTAGATGTATTCTGGTTGAGACTCTCAAAAGTTGAACTATAATTGGTTTTAAAAAATATACCACAGCAATAAAAATAAATAAATAAATAAATAAGTACATTACAAAGTAAATAAAACTCTGCCATTCAGCTAATACTGTAACCTTTAACTTATTTCAAACAATATTATTAGTTCAATAAAAATATTTGATTTCTACTCTTGTATATACATTAAGTATAATTGTTGGTTAAAGTTTTCAAGTGCCGCACCACAAGATTTTATGAAAAAAAAAAAAAACGCAGTTACAAAACTTTTTTCAGTAAAAAAAATTCTGTGGGAAAAAAATTGTTCTATAACATCAGAGGGTTAAAGCGAAGGAATATATTCGTCATTATAACTGTAGAATATGAGAACTTTACTTGCGGTGATTAAGGAAATAGTTGTTGCCAATCTTTGTACAGGGTGTATTCCAATGGCATAGAAGATAAGACTAAGATAGTTGTCCACCCAAAACCTGGGTAGAGAGAGAGAGACTATATGGTGCGAGTGCAAGCGTTAAATTAGAGACAGCCTTCTCGTAAAACTGGAAGTGGAGAATTTCATCTAAGGCTGCACACTGGATTTGTACTGTAGTGGTGACATCACGATCACTTAAACATCACTTGTTTAGTGTTTTTAATAGGTGAACTGTATCAACATGTAAAGGTGAATAGAGAGAAACCCTTCTAGACAGGTTTCTTAGGTGCTCAAGAAGCCTCTTGGCAGGGATGCAGTAATATCTGTTTAACTCACTTATACAATTTGAAATGCATAAGTATCTTTTGCCTACAACTGATCTATACCAACAATAAGAAGTTGAGTTTTTACAAGGTAAATAAAATATTTTCAATTTGTATGTGCATTCGGACACAGCGATTTTTGTTTGTATTAAAAACATTAAGAATAATTAATAAATTAAACATAAATTAATTAATACATTCTGGTGGTTACTTAATGGTTTGAATTCAATAGCCCTCAATTAAATCTAAATATTCGTAATTTGTTTAGTGGCTACCGTTTTTGCATACAAAAATTATCAATTATTATATACGAGTATTGATAAAGGTAAATCAAACTATTTTTGCAACACTTTTGCTATCTTTACGACTCCTTCATATAAAAAGAGACAAATTAATGTCTACTACGGGCTAATTTTGCTTCCTTTTTAATTGAACATCAACAATGAAAACGACATCATAAACAAAAGGTGCTATTTTATGACCATTGTAGTACAACACGACAGCGATAGCTATGATTTTCTTTTAATGTTTATGACAAATTTCTCAAATACGACAAATAGTTAATAGGTAAACAGGATATGGCTACCACAGCCACAACCACCGCACATCACAAACACTATATGAGATGAAATGCTTATATACCACGATGAAAAAAATAGTAACAAAAACAAAATTAAAACTGGTTTTAGGTGGATTTTTGTTTTCAACATAAAATTTAATAAATAATGTCGATTGCAATAAACAATAGTGCCATGAAGTGGAAAACAAAATAAAATGAGTCTTCAACCTTAGATCCGGTGTTGAAAGTGACAATTTATGAGCAAAAACAATAAAGAACATGTAACCAAATTAAAGTCGTTTAACCACACAACAACCTAAATGAAGATTCACAAATACTTTTACATAAAAACACTAACTACATACTTGTATTGTATCGAAACATACTTTTATTCAACATGCTGCACACTAATGCACTCTCTCTTACTCCCTTCTTCCACCCATTCACTGTATACTTGTACCAATGAATGTCTAACGGCTATGAAATTGTATACAAAATAGGTCCAAGTTAATAAAAAAGCAAAGAAGAGCACTATATTCGGCTGTTTCGAATTTTTGATACCCACCACCAACTTTATGTACTTTTATAGCAAAAAATTCCTTATTTTTTTATAAACAGCAATCACTATGGAATAGTCTCTTTAAACTAAAATATATTTTACCTTCTTTGTGTTGCGTCGATTTGCTATTAATTTATTTTCCTAAATTTATTCTTACATTGAGACCTTAAGTACTTCCGCATTACGTGTGATACAATTTTGTATTTTTACGGAAACTAAAGAGCAAAATTTGGTAGCCTGAGGTGGCCAGAGGTAGTTAAAAAGTACATGAATTATTTTTGAATTTCACATAGATAATCGTTTTTAGAGTTCTTTTTTTAATAAAAGAAATAAAAATAAAATTTACCAGAAAGCAATATATGCGAAATTTTATGATAATATCTCTAATTCTATCGGGCTTTTAAATTTCATGAACAATAGATTACGTAAGAAGTAGGCGTTAAAGTAGGCGTGCCAAAGTAGTTTCAACTAAGATATTTCAATTACCGTTATTTTTCCAAAATATTTGTCCATAGAGAAATTATATGAATTTAAGATAGAGCGTTACATGGGAGGCAGGCGTTAAAGTGAGCGTTTCACCTTAATTTTCCATTGTTACAAATCTATTGGATAAAAAAGAATCTCTGCAAAATTTCAAAATCGTTCATCTAATTTTGCCAGTTTTATTACGTTTTAAATTTTTTTCGTACATTTTGATCCATAACTCCTTTCATGATGTAAAGATTTGAGTAATTTAGCATATTTTTAACACCAAATATTCTTTTAGTATTAAAAATATTCTGGAAAATGTTGATCCCCCTAACTTATTTGGTTCGAGCTCTATCGTGCTTTTAACAGACGGACAGACGGATGGACATAGCTAGATCCTCCTAAAATTAAAATGGATATTTCGAAGTGTCACAAACAGAATGACAACATTAATATACCCACAGATAATTTTTTTAGAGTAAAAATACTTACACAAGGCACGAGAATAAACATTAACACTCGTACACATACATATAAACATATCGTTGCCATAATGTAAAACGCCCTAAATAACATTTCTATAATGTTTTAGTATTAGCAAACAAAAATTTTTCAACATAAAAAAGAAAATTTTAAATGTAAATAAAAATGAAAATTGTTAGAAAACTAAAGGTCTAAACACATAGACGCCAGCAGACTTCACAACTTCACAACTTCACGGCTTCAAACGCTGCCAACTTCAAATGCTGTTCTGAAGTCAGCTTCATAATTATTTTGAAGACAGCAACAACATAATAATCAGCTGATGTGTACTTTAGCAATACCAACTTCAGGGATGCCGCATATATATATATTTTATAATGAATAAAATTAATGTTATTGATAAAAAAAAATGCAATAATATCACGAAAAACTATAAAAACACATACATTTATTTCTTTATTGTATTTTTGTAATGTTCTTTTATGTTTAATATTAAAATTAAGTTTTTGTTATTATTTTTCCAATTTAATATACATAATGGCAACACTATATTTGCTTATTGCTGCCCGTCAAAATAGAAAATAGCCTAAGTTGGCAGCAGCAGCAAATGCTGTTGTGCAGTCGTGCTGCTGTGCTGCCGTCAAAATAATCGTTTTCTTTTAAACACATGGATTTTATTTTTGACATATTGCTGCTTGCTGTCTACTGTCGTCTATGTGTTTAGAGCATAAGTAGTTATTTTCGTACGAAGAAACATTAATGTAGTATTTATTGTCAGTTAGGTACCGATATGTATATTTATATGAATGTATATATCTGTGGACTCTTGACGAAACAACTAAAGTTAAGATAATAAAAATTCCAGCTTTCTTCGTTTGCACTGATTGGCATCTTTCTATTAAAATACTTTGTGTGATTCCACGTATTAAAAAGAGTTAACTCAATATGATTATTTTTATACCCTTCACCTGTGGTGCACAATGTATATATACATAGTTTTCGTCATTCCGTTTTTAATTTCTACAATTTTCATTTCCGACCCCATAAAGTATATATTTTCTAAAAGCTTATGAATAGTGGAGTTGTTTAAGCCCTGACAGTCTGCCCGTCTGCCGGTCTGTCCGTCTGTCCGTGTGTTGGTTGAAATCAACTTTTAAAAGCAACTATATGTTCCCCAGATCTGTGTATGGTATCAATATCTTAGAAATATCCGGGAATGAATCGCTATTGAAATTCAGCACAATCGCCCTATAACTTTCTGAGATATGAGCAGCGTTGCCGTTTTTGGTTATTTATAACCAAAATTGGTTATTTTTTTTGCCAATGTGTAGATGTGTATTTTTTTTCCTTTTTGGTTACTTTTTTAAAGCCCAAAATTCAGTAGTATTTAATATGTTTTATTTATAAATCATGTTCTTATATGTACGTTTAACATTGCAATGTTCTCAGTGACAATGTTTAGACAACATTGTTAGCACTTGAAACCCTATTTCTTTTAGCAAATTATCAACTCTGGAGTACGAAAAATACATGACTGTTTTAAAAAACAAGTACAAGTACAAATATTTTTATATTGTTTTAAAATTTAAAATAAATAAAAATTTTTTTTTAAATAAAAGCCTTTTATTTATTTATCGTTATTTGTAATAAAATCACCTTTATGTTTTTTAATGTTACTTGATACGTAAGACTTGAATTTTTGGTTTATTTTTAGTTCATAATTCATTCGTAAAGTATAAATATTTTTTATATTAAAATGTAAAACCAATTTAAAATATATCATATATTTTAATTTTTGTTACTTTTTTTTTATTTGGTTACTTTTTGAAGTAATTTTGGTTGTAATTTTTTTTTGGTCGTGGCAACACTGGATATGAGTAAAAAACCACGACCACCTCGTTTTTTTTCACAATTACAACAACAACGTACATATATACTGGTTAGAGTAAACGTGGCATCGAATCCCAGCTGAGCCAAAAAAAAATTTTTTTATTTAATTTTTTTATTTTATTAATTATTTGTATTTTAATTATTTATATTTTACTTATTTTTTTGTAATATTTTTTTTCCTAATTTTTGTTATTGTTTTTTTTTTTTTTTGGAATTTTTTTTTTAAATATACAGACGTAAACTCAATTATAATTTCACAATGGTATGTTTTTTATATGTATGTACGTATTTTTTATGAGATGAATGGTGATACAAACAATTGTTATTGCATGACTACACGTTGTGAAGGGTATATAAGATTCGGCACGGCCGAATATAGCACTCTTACTTGTTTTTACTCATAATTGTTTCTGTTTTAAAAATTCTATTAAAAATTTGTTATCTATAGTCGTCAGTGTACAAAATTCTAAATAATATTTTTTATTAAATCATGTCTCGCTGACAGATTTTTAGAATAATTATTAAAATCAACTACAATTTTATTTCCTTCTTATTGGCTGTTTGTCTTTTTGCTCAATTGAAATATATGAAAATACGAAGTAAGTTCTTGTGTCAATTGACCAAAGGTAATTTTTCATATTTTTTAGCATTTTTAAATTTGAGCATGACTACTATAGGCTGCCTCTTTTACTGTTATTGTATATTTCCAAGTGAAATTTTTTTAGTAGTGTTCAGAACACATTTTGTCTTGAAGATCCGTTTCAAGTTAATATTACATTTTGTAGTTTTGGTTTTAGTTTCTTACCAATTTACACAATTTCATTAATGCATGCATGCACGTTCATTCGTACAAATGCATGTACTTATGTAATATTCAAGCATATATTTAAATTATTCATAACAACAACAAGAACAATATATGGAGTAACTATGAAATATTTTATATTGCAGTCGGTGTTGCTTGTTTTCACATCCTGTTTCCGGTTTTAAGTGGAAGACAAACAGACCTTTATCTTGTATAAATTGTTTGTGTTCCCTTCGCATTTTTCCTTTTTACTTTTCATTTTGCATAAAACATTGTAAAGTTTTGCATTTTGCAATTTTCGTTGCAGTATATGTTGCTAGCATTTTTAAAGAAGCGCATACATGTATGTATGTTTATATGTGTGCATAGATACACACTGACATGCATATGCAAATAAGCAAGAAAAGCTTTTTTGATTTCAGTGCTTATACTGCTTACTGGCATTTGGCCAAAATAAGTGAAAATTACAAAACACTCTAGTTAAAACAAGGGATCACATACACCCATACAAAAGCGCTCATTCCAAACGAACACAAAAAACAGTACCTACTAGTAACACATATTAGTATGATGAACAAAAAAAATATTAAAAACAAATAGAACATTCATTCATCTACATAAAAAGCAGATATAAAAACTCATTTGCTTAGAACAAAACAAGAGTACAGCAGAAGAACACACTTGGTACATACATACTTATATACATACCTATACACATGTACATATTTATACGCCACACTACACGACTACAACAGCAAGGGATTAAGGAAATAAAATAAAAATCGAAATAGAAATCGTAATTGAAATAGAAACAGAAACTAACGAGAAATCAAATATTCAATTGGAAATACCACGATAATAACAAATCAAAATAGGGAAATAGTGTACGATAGGACAAGTGAAATATGTAAATTCCATTGAAATAAAAACAAATTTGCCAGTGTTAACCTTTTCGTTGAGTAATTGGTTTGAAAGTTTCAGCGAAATGATTCACACAGCAAACCAATCACATAAAGTGGTGTAAATGAATTACATGGTCATTACGGAAACAAAACATGCAATAATATTATTTTTGGTCTTAAACTCAATTCATCTTTAATTTCTTTTTGGCTGTCACATTCACACATTGAAAAATATGTATATGAACGTAAGTATTTGCATATATTTTTCTCTCTTTTATATGCAGGAAAAGAAAAACTATTTAATAGAAAAATTAAATTTATTTTAAAGTGTACTCTTGCATACATACATATGTATGTATTTATGTAAATATTTTAGATATACAGGGTGGGCCAAAAGTCACCATGGTGTTTCGAATTTTTTTATTTTATTTAATATTGCTTAAAAGAATAAATTTCATAAAATACAACAACAGAAATTAAATCACATGACAGCTTTTAACCCATCCTATACATATTCATGTATGTGTATGTAAGTGTGTTACTTATAATATTAGTAATTTGATTTTCTTTTCTGTTCGCGTCCATATTTTATTTTCATCTTATATCTTACTACTACATGTAATGTATGACAATCACTATTCTTATACGTTTATGTTATACATATGTATGTATGTAGGTATGCATGTATGTATGTAGGTATTCACATATACATATGTACATATATACACAAACCTAAGTATATTGCCATATGAACCTTAGAGGTATAAGTAATTAAATTTAGGTCCTATAAATACTTAATAACTAATGATGTATTAATAACAAAAACATTTTGACTAGACCTTTTTGATGAAAGAAAAACATCCTTCCATAGGGAACCCATTCGCCCCAAACTACTCTAAAACAAAAAAGAAATGTAATTTATGCGTTTTTGTATTAAGGTGATCTGCATAATGCGGTTGACAAAATTTAACAATATCATTTGTTTTGCTAAATTGAGTCTACATGTGATGTGAACAAATATGCCATAAAATATAAAATATGCCATAATATATAATATAAATAGGGTCATTAGAATCTTTGATCATAAAATATTTTTATAGAAATTATACCATTAAACAAAGAAAGAGGTATACGACCTTTTATTAGCCTTTGCATACTCTAAACGCCTTATGGAATAGTAACACTTGCACACACACGTACTGTATAGTACTTTTACGATTAGAGTGATCTATTTTATAAAATCGAATATTACAAATTTTTATTTAGACTTTATATAGCAAAGTATAGCATTTCAATTGAAAGTTTGTGCTCTACACAATATGAAATATTTTCGAAAGTTAATTTAAAAAAAGTTATACCCTAATTCATTTGTATGTTTATGTATGTGAATAAGTTTCTAAGACTTCTTGCAATATTTGACAAAACGCACGTATTTTAATATGGACCCAAAAGAAAAATCACCCGAACGTGGCTTCATTTGGTACCGTATGTGACACACCGACTTAATGGATGGACATGACACTCTATACATACGTGTGTATGTGAGTATTAGTTCACATGTGCTGTATTTCCTTAGACTTAAATTCACTAACTCACTAACTACAAGAATATTTTTTGGTTTTATAGTCTTCTCTTTTTTCAATCTTTTGATATAGAACGACAAATATTATAGCTATTGGATTCAGTTGAACTTTTTAAGTGTTTATGTGTCCATGTGTTGCTAAATCGGTTTTATTGCGGTAGTTGAGTTGATATGTTCGACTTGCTTTCGTTGTTGTTTAATATGCTGCTGATTCCATAACTTCTTTCATGGAATAATATCAAAATCATTGTGCTACGAAGAAAACAGACATTTTCTTTCGTTTCGAATTTTACCAATCCTTAGTGTCCGTATGTCATTCTATGGAGTATGTACTATATGTAAGGATGTGTGCATGTTTAGTTAGAAATCAATGTTGCACATACAAACACTCACTATTGACAAAATCATTTTCAAGAGTCGTGATGTTCAAAAGGTTGATATATTAACAATGTGCAAATGTCTAACTATTTTTCAAAAGAAAATGTTAACGCAGCAATTCAATGGCAAATAGTTTGTAACACTAAAATGAGATCAAATCATGACGGTTCGGTAAAATAACTTAAACAATAAAAAGAAGAAGAAGACCGTAATAGCATTGTTAAGATATTGTAACACACATATGTCCATACAACTACAAATATAAACAAATCGTTTTAAGTCATGTACTTGAAATTTGTTGATTAATTCAATATCATATCAAGTCCAACTTATTCTAAACACTATTACTTCTTTTGAAATTACATATTTTTAAAATTTGTTATATTTGATTTAATACAGAGATGCACTTATAGGTATATGAAATATTTCCATTATTATTGAGTTCATTTTGCTCAAAATATAATGTTTTTTTTATCAGCATTAAAATTACATTGATCGTATAGATTGGCAAACATTTCAATAACGATCAGGCACACAAATTCCTAGGTAGGAAGCACTGGAAGCAAGACAAACTTCCAACAGTCAATCTTGGGATCTATGTCATCCATTGTATTCCCACTGACAAAAAAGAATTAGGAAGGGTAAGTTAAGGAAAAAAATAATATAGAAGAAATGATATGATAAACCTGATAAAAACAGTCTAATAAAGCCTGTATTACCTGTCTACAAACCAGCCGATCTCTCATAATAAATCCAAAGATATTATCTTGTTTTCTCTTCGAGATATCACTCAACCCAGCGTGGAATTGCCCATAATTGCCTTTTGCCGCTCTGTAAATCCCTTTTATACTTATACTTGTTGAAGCATGCTACGTAGCTCTTCCAATCATTTTTTTTAACCATAGACCTTTGAGCCCTCAGTTCCCCGGTCTACCATTTCGGTGGCTCCCATTTTACTAGAAAGATTAATGGGCAAATCCACCCATAGTTTTCCACAAGAATATTAGTGAATTTTCCCTGGGTGTATAAAATTTCCAATTAATATTTTCCCAATATCAGACATTGCGAAAGAGTGTATTTTATTCGTGGGGGATAACACTACCTCTGCTCCGATCGAAACCATTTGTGGTTGTAATAAGTTAATTGGCCTCAAAATACATCCTGCAAAGTTTCAACTAAATTCCTTTTATAGTTTGCTATACACGACATCAAATGTGTGTGTGTGTGTGTGTTTTTTTTATGGAGGATACCATGCCCAGTGCTCCGATCTTAACCATTTTGCGCTTGAATAAGAAAATCGGTATCAAAATAACTCATACAAAGTTTGAAATGACTGGCTGCTATATTTCTCAAACTAATAAAAGTCATAAAATGTGTTCAACTTGTACGGGATGTAGTATACCCACCTAAAACATGAAGCAAAAATATAGCCTATGACCGTTTGGAAGGTAAATAGTCCTAGAGCATTGGTTAAAAAGTTATAGAGATTTAATAAATAATTTTGAAGAAACTCATAACATGCAAACACATATTTCCTCTTTACTTTATTAGTATAGATAACATATATGTACACACATACATGCATACACATGTATACAAACATATATATGTATATGCATATACATACAAACATACGTATAGTATGTGTTCCAATTTTTTTTTTTTTTTTAGTTTTTGTTCAATCTGGAATAATTTTTTTATTTGTATAATTTTTGATGTTTATAAATATTTAAAAATACATTTGTTCGTATATTTGTATGTAAAAACGAGCACAAAGATGTTCTGGGTATTTTGTGGTCATAATAACACAAAAATTCTAATATGAATGAAAAGTGTTGTGTTGTTTATTGAGAAATGTTTAAAACTTATTTAAAAAAACTATGGACATTACGACGACATTTAGAACACCTTGTGAATTCACTAATACTATTTTTAATTTTCTTAACATTTCACACTTTAGCCATCTTTGTAAAAATAACTAATCCTTGACACTTTTATCATTTTTAATTTAAATTATTTAAATTATAATAACTATGTACACATACATACATACTTATATAAATTATATTCATTGTCATTATTCATTTAACTAAATGCAAACTAACAGCTGGTTTTTGATTGCATGAGAAATTTATTATCGGAGACCACTGTTCCAAATAGAGAAGTTGTTCAATGTAAAATAATTAACTGACTCACTTATATAAATTGACAACGGCTTACAAACGTTTCATAAAAAAAAGATCTTTTAACGTTTAATAAATCCTCAATGCATTTTTTAAGGCAGTAAAGCAAAAAAAATAATTCTGTAGGGTAAAGTGGAGTCATGGATGGCAATTAAACACACATATACACATTGGCTTGGGGGGTAAAAATCCTGTAAATCATTTAAAAAGGATGGGCTCCTAAGACGTAGAAAAAAAAACATTTCTTTAACCAACATTTATTTCTGGCGATAGACAGGCATGACAGGCATGAATTTTTCTTTTTTTATTCGACTCATTATTATATACATATATGTATATGTGTATATGAATGTTTATACATATGTTTATGTACATATGTATGTTTATATACACATTTTATACTCAAGCATTTACATTTTTGTATTGCGAATAAAAATTAATTTTTTAGACGATCTATCCGGTCAATGATTAACACTAATGTCCGTACACCGTTTTTCCAAGATGCATAAACACAAACAAATATTTTCAAGACTACACATTTTAAGGTTCTCAACATTCGTTCATTCTTTCGTTTATATTTAAAAAAAAAATAATAATTTTTATATTAGAAAGACACGTAAATGGCAAAATGCTTATAATTTTACCAAATGTATTAACAGACATATAAATTAGCGAAAATATAAACAAATACACTCGTACATAAGTATGATTATAAAAATATGAACAATGTTTATGTATATATGTATACAATTGTTATGTTTTTAATGCTATTTTATTCCTACTTAATTATAAATGACATAAAAAGTTTATATGTCATCATATAATAGATCCTAAAAATCATGTCGATTTCTAAAAAAATAATTTTTTAACTTCATTTTTCTCATGGACTAGCATCAAAATGTACTCTTTAAAAGTTCTGTGTGTGTGTGTGTGTGTTGTGTGTGTTTAAACATAAATATAAGTGGGTTTATAAGTATATTTATAAGTAGTAAAGTGAGTAGATATGTATACTTGTGTATGGTTTGTATGTAACTAAGTATGTACGTGTAACGTTGAAGGTAGTAGAATCATTTATTATAGGAAAAGTTGTCTAATGCTATTGGGCGTTTTGTGACAGAATCACGTAACAACTAAATTTTCGACAGCTAATAACAGTGAAACATGAATTAGTTAAAAACAAAGAGGAAATAAAAAAAATGAGAAACGTAAATGGAAGGAGAAAATAAAAAAGGCATGTCTACATTTTCATGAACATGAGAAACCAAAATATAGAAGAAAAAAAACTCTATAAATATAACATATAAGTATTTACGCATGTTTATACATACATACATACATACATTTATATATATATGTATACATGTATGTATGTATATACTTGACAATATTCATACAAATATTTGTTATTTAAGTTGGAACATTTTGCCTTGTTCTGCCTCGAAAATTCAAAAAATAAATGCGATGCCATGAAATTTATCGATTTTACTTCATCTCTTTAAGCCCCAAAAATATTTAAAAGTAAATTCCGGATGATTGCATTAATTAATTTATGACATCTGTACCATGAACATTATGCTATGCCATAGATCATTAAAATTACTTTAGTGTTTTGTAAGGCGCTGTACATACATACATACATACATACATATGTATTTCATCTATTAGATTAAAATAAAATTCTACATTTGAATTTCAGTTTTGTATTTTTACTTACAGAGAAATGCAAATGAAAATAATTAAATTATAATTTTAAATAGAATCAATTGTAAAATCATAAAAAAATATATATTTATTGATTGAGTTTTTTAAAACCATTAACTTATGAAGATTAAATGGTCTTTTATGCTGTTAATAATGATCATTGTTAATTTATTTATATTTTTGTTGCAAGTACATAAAATACTTTGGTTTTAGTCATTAAAATATCGTTTACGACTAAACTTGTTAAGCTTGGTCAAGTCATTGGCATGATGACACATACACACACACACATACACTTTAAAGTGCTTAACAACAATGACAGCAATCACAATTGAGGAATATTAGGTCGAGCGTAAATCTCAACACAATTAAATTACAAAATTGTCAACGAAAAATCACATTTTATGTTCATTTACTTTTAATATAGAAATACAAAGTACTTTGTTGGCTGCTGCTTTTATAGCATAAATTGAATTTTCTAAAATTTTGTCAATTGCAAATTGGTATGTACACATACATACGTACATGCATATTTGAATGGTAATAAAAATGTTAATATCGATGTAGACTTACATACATGCTTAATACGTTTTTTATGTTAAAAAGATTAATGACTATTTTATAACTGAGTATTTTATTTTACTCTTATCAGAATAACTAGCACTACTAAGCTTTAGTGTCGCCATATCCTTCAAACATTTTATGAACCATATCATATGAAGCAAAGCAAAATGAATGAAAATTATCCAACAATTACTACAAATTTGTAGTAATTGTGATTTAGTGACGGTTAAAATTTTATCTTAAATTTCTCTTCAGTAATTTTTACGAAACTTATTATAATCCTGTTTTCATATGGAGATTCTGAATATTTCTTTTTCTAACATGCAATAAGCCTTCTGTTCACCACGAAGGTCTAGTTTTCAGTCAACTTAAATGAAACTTGAGAATTATTAAAAAGAAATTTCAAATAACCTTATACATATGTATGTAGGCATTAAAATATGTATGTATGTATATGTATACAGATACACATGCAAATGTATATACATATATATTTGTCAAATTGTTATAATCTGATTCGTCATTTGTGTAGACCAACTAACAAATCTTATATTTTATTTCCTTAAGCTAAAGGGCACAAACTAATATTCAATAACATTTACACGCACAAACGAGTATGTACGTGTACGTATTTGCAGTTAATAAAAGAAAATAAAAAAATATAAATATTCACAACATACACATTAACATTATGTTTCTGCAAATTATATCCTTGTCTTTAAAAGTAATATGTTTCTTTTTTTTTTAATAAGTTAGTACATATATTAAGTATGTTTTGTTTTTGTTTTTGTTTTGGTTTTTTCTTTTTCTTTTGTATCTCATTTGTTCACTTTTTCTTTGATAGTTGCTGTTGCTGTTGTCATTATTTCATTTGGAGCTTTTAGTTTTTTTTTTTATTTAAAAATGCTATACGATATACAATGTTACTGTACGTATGTATGTGTATGTACATTTTATAAATGTGTAAGTATGTCTGCTTAATAGCAGTTTCTACATTAAATGCTGAAAGAGGTAGCAGGAAGAGGGTTGTAGAACTGAGAAGAGAAAAAAACCCATGTAAATGGCGGCGTAAGACTGATGACACTTAACAGATAAAATCCGACAAAAGAGTACTTGAGGAGAAGGCGTTTGTAGCAAGATTTACTTGGGAATTCCCAGCCTACACTAAAATAAAGACACAGCAAAGTAAGTACGTACACATGTGCACACATACACAGCAACATATAAAAGTGATTGCTTTACTTAATCATAGTAGCTGTAATAGAATTATGAAGTAACGCATTACAAAGTATTTATTTTTTATATAACATACACACACACACAAACGCATACACTCATACACTTACGCAGAAAAGCAAATACGCATCCATAGATGAATGTTAAGCTGAATATGTTTTCAAATTTAAACGAACAATGATTTTAGTAACAACAAAAAATAATTTTGGTTTAATTTTGATGATAAAAAAAGCGGAAAACCCAAACATGTATTACAAAGTTAAAAAATTGAATTCTTCCGTTGTTGTTCCTCACATATGTGTGTAAGTGTACATACATATGTACATACGTACGTATAAAAATAAATGATAACAAATATTATTTAAAGCAACAGCTTAAAAAAGCTACAACAAATACACAAATGTGAACTCAAGCGTTTTTACTCAAACAGTTATGTCTTTATGAAACCCAAAATATTTTTTAACCGAAAACCATAACGTTACAATTTCAAGAATGTCTTATTATTAGATGACAAACAAAAAAAAAACTGCTACAACTTTTACAACAGCTAGTAAAAGAGCTTTACATAAGGAAACCTTTGTCATTTAATGTTTTTTTTTTTCGTTTTTCCTTCCAATGACAAACAAACATTCCCAAGTCTTATGCTGGCATCCGAAAAATACACATACATACATACATTACAACACTATTTTATATAAGTGTGCATCAGTAGTGTAAAAATAATTTAAATTAAAAATTACAAATATTCAATGAAACCAAACTTCTAAAACGACGAGATTGTTGTTAAAATAATTAAAATTTTTACATTTAATATTATGTTAAGAAGCATAATGCTACGAGAGCGAGTTATTTTGTTGTTCTTTATTTGAAATATAATTTTAATTAAAATTTTCGGTTAAAAATCTCATTCTACCAACTTTAACAAATTAAGTGTTGAAAACAAAATTAATATTATAAAAAAAATAAATAATATCTTTTACACTGTCAAATAAAAGTCGTTTTCAAGAAAGTGTGAATTTTTTGCGATTCTTATTGTTTCACGAATAAATATTACCAAAAAAAATAAACAAAAATAAACTAATAACGGGTAGTAAACTTTCTATCTAAAAGTCATTTATAGTTAAGTTCAAAATTTCCTTTTTCACTTCACACCTAAATAAAACATAAATTAAATAATTAAATTTATCTTAAATGCACTTCTTCTGTGCACTTTAAGTCATTTTAAATTATTCAAATAAACATGTGTTTTTATTCCGTAGAAGTAAAAAATAATTTGTAGCCATTGATAGTTGCCATAAGTTTTTGATCGATATTTACTTCAAGACGTGTTTTAGCCATTCTTGTTGTTTTTCTTCGTATTCCCAAAACCAAAATACGAATTTTTTATCTATTTTTTTCACTTCTTTACTTATGTTTCTTAATTTCGGTTAAACAGCTGTTTTCTGGAAAACTAAAAAAAAAAACTCACAATGCTGCCATATCTTCATTACAATAAAGTAAGAACAATTACGAACGATTCAAAAACTTAAACTATACTTAAATGGAACTTAAATTTTTATGAAATTTAACTAAATTTCTATTTCAATACCAACTCAAGATATTTTATGTTGCACAGTGGTTGATTTTAAGGAATTGAATTTTGAATCGAAAAGAATAATTAAAAAACTTGAATTATTCGTCTTGTTTTTACTCTTGCGATTTTATTATTGAACTTATGTTCAATACTTTGTACATTTTCCTTAAAGAAAAATCTTTAAAAATTATTTCAGATATAATTTTAAGACCTTTTGAATGTGCACCCTACTTTCATGATGAAAACGATATTCAAAGTTTTACAGCCGTGATCATGTCGTAACCATAATTTTCCTCAGTATGCTATAGAGGTGCGATTGAATTTTGCAAATACTCACTACAAACAGGATTACAAGCTAACATTTCTTTGTCGTTTATTGTGAAGGGTATAAAAACAAACAAAACGAAGCACAAATATATAAGGAACAATACAGTATAATCCAGTTTTAACTGTAAATAAATAAATTTTAAAGACTCTTATTTATAACAGTTTATTTAATACTCACAAGTATTCAACAATCACGTAAAATACTCGTACATAAATACAATTGTATACCCAGTTAACCCAGTCTTAAAAATACATTTGCAGGCATTGGCAACAAATGTATAACACCACATCGCCAATATCACGCAAGACCTGACTTAAACGTTGATATGTTAAACAAATATAGGCGATCACACTCGCTCTTCGCATCATCGTTAGAAACAATATAAACGACAAATGAAGTTAGTGACAAAATGTAAAGATGTCTGCCTTGCAAAAAAAACCATTTGGCCAACTGGGTATGTATAGACAAACAAAAACAAACTTTTCATTTTGTGCTTTGTTGATTTTTATTCCTTTTCTTCAAGGTTTAACATCTTAAAAGTTTTGACAAGCTGATAACAGTTTTTTATCAGCTCATCATTTTGTAAATACTTTTTGTTGTTGCAGACTTTTCCATTTGTATTGAGAGGGATAGCCACCATTGCTTAAGAGGGTTTCCATAAATCAAAAACGAAAAGCTCTACAAATGTGTGTTCAGAGTTTAACTAATATATTTATTGAATATTTATCATATTACTTTTTACCTGCCAAAAAGCTAATAAGAAAAAATTTTATTTTTTTGTTTTTCATATATTTTTTATTTCTTTTTTTTTAGGTGACATTTACATAAGTCTAAAGCTTTCTCAACTACCACCAAATAGTTCATACAAATTTCTTTGGTGATTATAAGTATAAAAAATTAAAGTCTTGGTTAATTTCCCTTTAACATATATGTTACCCTTTCTGCAGGTTATATTAAAGCTAGTCTGTCCTTTACATATGGGCCAATCCTGTGGGACGATCACTTCATTCGTACACAATTTCAAATTAAAATGTAAATATTTTTTGATCCTTTAAAGGAGATACATATGTATCTTCAACATGTACATTTGTATATATACTGTTTAGTAGGATTTAGTAGTGTACTGTCGAATGACATAAACTTTTTTGTTGCTAAAAAATTATTAACAAAATTTTGTAACTTACTTTGCGAAAAAATTTAAGTAACTTTGAAGCGTGTTGTTGTAAGTTTTGTACGAATTTTGCATAATAAAGTAAGAAAAAACTAATTCCTAATGGAGAATGAAGAATATTAGTGAATTTTAAAATACTATATTTGCAGCCAAAGAATTATTAAGTTTTATTTTTTTAACCGTGAACCATTTGTGTTGCATGTTTTTATGTTTTGATGTGTATGCTTGCCGTTACACACTGTTTGAAAAGTATTTTATTTTATTTTATTTTTTTTAATATTTCGATAACATGCGAACCACTGAATACAAATCTGATTTTCTTTAGACAGAAGTAGTATACAATTTTGGGAAAAGAAATCCCAAAAATATTAATATTTCGTCGGAATTTAAATATGGTTTCACAATTGGCAGCTGTTTAAAATATTTTTACATGCGCAAGTTGTCTCCTATAGTTCACGAGATAATTAGTTTGAAAATAAATAATAAATTTTTGGCGACTTTTCTGTGTTTTTTTTTTTCTTTAATAGGCTTATTTATCTATGGCCAGAAATTTTTTTATCTCGTTTGCAGATTAATAAACTATAATTAATCTTCATGTTGACATAACATGAAAAGTTGTTTCAAATTTCAACATGTAAAAAGGCTGCATTTTTTACATATTTGATTAAAAAAAAAACCACATAATTTTAAATAGATTTTACACAAAAAAAAATTATTTGAGACTTTCCCGTTTTTTATTTTATATATGTAATGTGTTAACCGGTATCTTACCACTGCTGTTGCAGATATATGAAAAGAAAATAACAATTGCAAACCTTTTAATGAAGAACTCAAACCGTGCCGCACATTATAAAAGGTGGCATGGTAAAAAGTTTAATTTTTTATTAGCTTTAAGGCATAATGTACAATTGCTAACTATAAGATCATAGATGACTAAGAAAAACTTTCATTGTATTCATTATATAAAAACTATATGATCCGTAGCGCAAACTATAAAGTGTGTACCTAATATTTCATACCTAATTTCAATCTTTCTAACACAAAAAACTGAAAAATTTTGTACCTTAATTAAAAATAATTGAACAAGTAAAACTATGGTTCTGGATCGAACCATTTATATATATAAGTGAATTTGATCGAATGTTTCTTCTACATATATTTTCTATACTGGGACATTATAAATTGGCTACAAAAAAACAACAACAAAAATACACTCGAACAAACGGAGTTTGCTAAATCAACTTCTCTTTATATTTTTTTATACATTCTTTTTAAGGTCGCTAATGAATATTGAATTGATTACCAACGTCATTTGTTTAATATTCCATTTATGTCTATCACTGATATCCATGACCCACAACATAAAAAAAATCTAGTTACACTTCAAAGTTTAATTTGAGGATGATTTTGTATAAATTTTTTAATTTAATCAATAATAGTAATATAAAGCCTCCTTAGGCCAATCCGACAATATTGTTATTTAGATAGTGTTGCCAAAACAAAATAAATTTCAACCCAGCAAAAACTAGGTAATGACTTGCTCTTACTAAACAACATACTTTTCAATGACTACTACATATCGTCTGTCTTACTAAGAAGTATTTTAGTAATGACTTGATTTATAATGTGTTACGTAAGTACTTGATTTCAGACATTTGCTTAGATACACACACAACACAATTTCTTACTGCGAAATTTACTAGAAACCATTCAAATACATAACTTTTTATAATTCTCATTTAGTTTAAAGCGCTTAGGGTATAAGTAATAATTATTTTGAAAACAGCGGCAAAGCACTTCATTAACAAAGTGATGACTTATAGATTTTCACTGATTGTTAAATTTCAAATTAACGTATCTCAGAATAATCTAACCGAATTTTTGTCCTTAGAACAATCGAACGACTTCTGTAAGTCCATAATAGTAATGGGTTATTTAGGTTATTAAAATCAAGTACTTATATATTGCTATAGGAGTAAGTACTTATTTAAGTCCCTATTTATGAGCGACCGTAATAAGTACTTATACGAGTCCCTATTTGCAAGCGAGGGTGGTAAGTACTTGCCTCCAATGACATCGCCGTGTTAAAATAATGGGTTTAGATGCCAAATTGTAAGTAGTGAACAACTGTTTTCTAGTATTTTCAAGTCATTATAATGTAATGTGTTATTTTGCTGGGAATATAAACATTTATAGAACTTGTGAAGAAATTCAGTTTTTTCCAAAATTCTTCTTTAGCTCTTCTAATTGTTCTCATTATCTTTTCTTTTAGTTTTACAAAATAATATTTACGTGCAATTTAATTATGAAGTGATTTATAATTTTAAAATATTGTTTGTACAAATAATGGCTCCACGAAAAGCCCCCAATGAAATAACGCCCAGGAAACAATCCCCAATGAAGTAAGCCCCAAAAAATTGGAAATAACAACCAAAAGAAGTGAATGATATAACATCGAAAAATAAATGAAATAAACCCTAAAGCGAAAACGAAACAACCCCCAATATCTGGGAGTTATTTCATATGAAATAACTCCCAATGATGAAAACGAAATAACCCCCAATGAAATAAGCCCCAGCAGCAACAAAAATGAAATTTTGCCCAAAATTCATAAAAGAGTCAGTTTCATTAAGGATTTCATCAAGTCAATATGGACCAATAGCAAAATCGCA
This sequence comes from Phyto melanocephala, assembly GCA_941918925.1. NCBI lineage: Eukaryota > Metazoa > Arthropoda > Insecta > Diptera > Rhinophoridae > Phyto > Phyto melanocephala. The sequence goes on from OW799233.1 coordinate 1,122,033, forward strand.
AATTTATTGATATAAATCGTGTGGAGGCCCGCAGGCGTCTTCTTCATTATAAGGATATATGCAACTTCGAATGTGTGCCAACACTCATAATCATTTTTTTTGGTGAAAGAACATACAAAGCTCGTATAACAGTGACTACTTTTGGTTTTGTAAAGTGCAGTTATTTTCCCTTATACAATGGATGCAATTTCAGATCAGCCACCAACGAGTTATCCTAAAACTTTCGAATGGCTTGAAAATCCAACTCATGGGAGACGTTATTACAGTTACAATATTGTAAAGAAGGCAGTAATTTTCTGAAATGGAGATGTAAGAAAGTATGGACAAAGAATTGTTTAATATTTCCAATATATTTATTTTTGAAACCCAACTACCAAAAAATTATTTTCATGTACATACACAAATAATAAACTTAATACATTATACGTGAGAAATGGTAAAAAAAAACAAAATGGTTGCTCATGAAATCAAGATGGAGAAAATATACGTTGTATGTATAAATGCTGGCAGTTGGTTATACATTGTTATTATGTACCTCCTCACTGCTTGGCACCGTGGAACCAACAACCGTTCGTAGACTAATTTCGTAGTCTGTCACGAAGGTCGCGCCATCCAAATCCCGAACGTTATCATTTATGTATTTGAAAAGATATTGTAATATATTCACAGGGTAAAAGTTTTCTTGTAAAAGGCCTGTTTTTATATAATTTATTTACAAACACCCCTAAAAACCAACAGCTTTAAAAATGAAATAACCCCCGAATACAAAATGAAATATCACCCAAATTATACACGCTATGAAACAAGCCCCAAATTTTAAAAATTTGTTGGGTGTTATTTCATTGGAGATTATTTCATAGATTGAAAACCCCCAAATGAGAAATGAAATAATTTCCAAAAAAAAAATGAAAAACGGCCCAAAAAAATTGGGAGTTATTTCATATGATATAACACCCAAAAATGTATGAAAAAAATTTGGAGAATATTTCATTTCTCGTTTGGGCGTTATTTCATTGGGGGGCTTTTCGTGGAGCCCAAATAATTCATAAATATTATAATAAAATTTATTTATAATTTACTTATTTTATTTATTTATTTAATAGTAAAATTTATTTATAATTGTCGGAAACACTATTTTTAATTCCAAATACTCGTGTATCCATCTACTTAATCAACATTTCAATCTATCTATTTTTTCTAATCTATTAATTATTTTAAATAAAACAATTATGTAAAATAAGGAAGCACACAGTGTGTTATAGTAAATGAAAAGTATATTCATGTATAACGACTAGTCGGTATTCAGTTTTTGTTGGGTTATTTTATTTATTTGATAAATAAATAATAAATATATATTACAGCAACAAATTTCAATTGATTTTTTTTTTTTTTTACTCAATATTTTAAATATTTAAAATTACTTGCATGACTGTATGTTTTCTATTGTAGATCAACAATATTGTTTCCTTCAATAAATGTGAAAATTGCATGAGATTGTTATTATTTATAATATTTCAACTCTGGTGGCCTTACTCTTAACGTTGATGATTGATTGATGGCCAGCAATTTAATTTGACGGCCTTTTAAAGTCAAAAAAGGAAAAAAATATAATATATTAACCATTGAGCGTTGTAACTAAATTGTAAGTGAAACGAAATCTTAAAAATTATTTTGCAATCATATGTCAAAAAATCAGCCACTAGCCAAATAAAACGCACGCAAGAAAAAAAAACAATCAATCTTTAGCTATTTAATACAAATTGAACTTAAAATTTAGCACAACCGTTACAAGATCTTACCTGTTTGCTTGTTAGATACTCTCCTTTTCTGGTTGAGCTTACATTTGTGTTAAAGAAAAAACATTTTTTGAATAATAACCAAAATATAGCTTTTAATAAGAAACATTATTTATTTCTTTTAGCCAACTTTACCCAAATCAAAAAACGAAAAAGAAACAAAAATCCTGTATTGCGCCTTGTAAGCTTATATAGAAATCAACCCAATGAATTACCTCATGTAAAATAACAAAATTAATTTAATATTTTAAAAATTACATTGAATGAAGGCAACCAAGTATGATTTGACTTTACATTCCTTTCAAAGGAGTCTATTGCTTTACTTTGACATTAATGGTGAAAGTCACAAATAAAGGGTTTTCGAATAGAAGTAGGCCAACGATAAGCAAAATAAAGAAATAAAATATGCTGGGCATATCATTTTAATAAAATTTTTAACAAAATGTAAACATCTCTCCCGCCCATATTTGAAAACTCCTTTACTCTTAAACCAATTTTGCTTAAAAACTTTTACCGAGATCCAACTCTAATCAATTTAATTTGTATAAAGTTTAAATTATTTGTTGAAAATTTTCACTTTATTTTCAATAAAATAGAAATGTTTATGAGTTTGCTGAATGGGAAGCTATTCGCAAGATATTTTATAAGTGTCCATTTCGTTGCTTATTTTGTTGGTTGAGTAAAATTTTACTCGTATAGTGAATGTTTGAATGAATTCGTTTAGAATTTCCTTTCATTATCAATTAGCTTGATGCCCACATTCATTCAATTTGCCTAAAAACTTTTTCAACAAATTTTCTTCTCTATATTTGCTAGACTTTTGGTTGTTCTTCCGCCCTTCTATTCAATTGAGATGTTGTAAAGAAACCTATTACAAGTAAATCAAGAGTTGGGCAGAGCGAAATATAAATTCTCTTTAAGTCAATTGCAAGAAATGGAAATATAAAAGCAACAAAAAGTGCATTTTATTTAACCCATGTACAAAAATATATATGTATGCATGTATTGGTGAATGAACATGTGCATGTTTTACTAAATTTTTAATTCAAGTACTATACAACGTCAAAGTTTTTTCTTCGCTCCCGTTAAGGCAATAGAACTACACTTATGCAGGAAAGTTTGAAGACTTTTTTAAAATATAAAATCAAATCAAAAATCGGTAACAAGTCATATTGCAAATACTTACCATTCCCCATCCAATATTAACGCAAATGGTGTTGAAATGTAAAAGGTCCGCCAAATAACTTTTTTTATACCCACCACCAAAAAAATGGTGGGGGTATATTCATTTTGTCATTCCGTTTGTAACACATCGAAATATCCATTTTAGACCCCATAAAGTATATATATTCTGAATCAGGGTTTGATTTGATGACGATCTAGCTATGTCCGTCCGTCTGTCCGTCTGTCCGTCTGTCCGTCTGTTGAAAGCACGATAGAGGTCGCACCGAAAAAGCTAGGAGGCTCAAATTTTGCCAGAATCTTTCTTATAGACAAGGTTTGTTTGGTATTGAAATTGGGCTATATCGGAATATTAGGAAGTGAGTTATAGCTCGGAATGCAAGAGTAGGTCGAAAAAACCGTGTCCTACGAACATCGAATAAAATGGTATTGTGTCCAAACGGATTAACGTACAGTCATGAAACTTCGAGCATATATTTCTCGAGTCAAAGCAATATTTCTCACCAAAAATTAGCTAAATCTAGTCATTAGGAAAGGAGTTATCGATCAAAATGTACGAAAATTTATACCGCACAGTGTATTTTTCGGTATATTTAAAAACAAAAACGTCATAAAAGCAACAAAATTGGATGTACGACTCTGAAATTTTGCACACTTTGTTTTTTGATGAAAGGCTTTTTTTTAACGGAAAACCAATGTGCCACGCCCACTTTTACGCCCACCTCCCATATAACGTTTTACCTAAAATTGATATAATTTCTCTATTAACAAAGATTTTGGAATTATAAAGGGCTATATTGAAACATCTAAAATGTACTCATTCGCAAAAATAACTTTGACACGCCTACTATAACGCCCACTTTTCACGTTATCTACCGTTAATGAAATTTCAAAGCTCATAAAACCGCCAAAATTTGATATATGATGATCAAATTTGCTACGTGTATCCCCCTAGACAGTGTCATTATTGTAAAAAAAATTAAGGTGCCACGCCTACTTTTACGCCCACCTCCCATATAACGTTTTACCTAAAATTCATATAATTTCTCTATTAAAAAAGATTTTGGAATAATAAAAGGCTATATTGAAACATCTAAAATGTACTCATTCGCAAAAATAGTTTTGACACGCCTACTATAACGCCCACTTTTCACGTTATCTACCGTTAATGAAATTTAAAAGCTCATAAAACCGCCAAAATTTGATGTATAATGATCAAATTTGCTGCGTATATCCCTCTAGGCAATGTCATTATTGTGCCGAACAATTAAGGTGCCACGCCCACTTTTACACCCACCTCCCATATAACGTTTTAACTAAAATTCATATAATTTCTCTATTAAAAAAGATTTTGGAATAATAAAAGGCTATATTGAAACATCTAAAATGTACTCATTCGCAAAAATAACTTTGACACGCCTACTATAACGCCCACTTTTCACGTTATCTACCGTTAATGAAGTTTCAAAGCTCATAAAACAGACAAAATTAGAGGTATGATGAGGAAATTTGCTACATATATCCTTTTAATCAATGTAGTTGTTTTGCCAAAAAGTTTAGGTGACACGCCCACTATAACGCCTACCTCCCATATAACGGGTTTTCTTAAATTCATGTGATTTCTCTATTGACAAAGTTTTTGGGAAAATAAAGGACTATATTGAAATATCTAAGTTGTACTTATTAGCAGAAACTTTATTGGCACGCCTACTTTAACGCCCACTTTCATTGAAAGACTACAATCACAAAAGCATTTTAGTAGCATATCGAAGTTATAAAGGGTGGTTAAATTTTAAGGGCTGATGTTGAAATTAAATAAAAAACAAATTATTTAGGAAATTATTATTATTTCTTTTTGTAATGATAATATTTGTACGGTTCAATTATGTATTTAACAAAATATCTGCCAAATGGCCCCCCATCCTTGGCGCCACTCCTCTATCTGATGGTCCAAATTTTCAATGACAATGTTGATGCTCAATTGTTGGGCACGATGATGAGTCGAGGTTGACTGCTCTTTTGCCACACTATCGCAAAAAACAGCAATGCTTCCCATTCAACGAAATAAGAAGGCATTCGCAGATTTTCTAACATTTTATACAGACCTGTTTTGCAGAAATTTAAATATTTTTTACAATTTTCCCGATTGTGGATGAATTTGAATGATTATGTTGATCGAAAGAATTACGAAGTGCACAAAATGCATTTTGATTTGAACGCCCATTTTCATAAAAAACATAAATAACTTTAAAGCGTTGCTCATTTGCGTATCTTTCCACGGATCAAATTGAGTAAGTTTGAGATTGAGAAATGTCAAATGAAATGCAGAAAACAAATTCAAAGACTAGGTGTAGTTCACCTTCAACATGGGCCCTTAAAATTTAACCACCCTATACAAAGAGAGTGACACATATTTTATTATAAAAAGATTAATCCATAATGAGTAACAAAATAATAAATATTGTGCTTTAAATGTACACAAAATTGGTGGTGGGTATAAAAGATTCGGCACAGCCGAATATAGTGCTCTTACTTGTTTTTTTTTGAAAATGCTATAAAAAAAGTGTAGCTTTGGCTGTGTCGCACGTAGCGCCGTCCTGTTGAAACTAAATGTTGCCAATATCCTCCTCTTTAATTTTTGTGAACAAAAATTCGTTCAGCATGGCCCGATAACGATCGGCATTGGCTACGGCCACTCCTTGCTCATTTTCGAAGAAAAATGACCCAATTATGCCTCATGACCAAAATCCGCACCAAACAGTAACTCGTTTTGCGTGTATCGGCTTTACAATGTATGCGAGCGGATTTTCTGTGCTCCAAATGTGACAATTTTGCTTGTTTACATACCCGCAAAGATCATAATGAGCTTCATCTGAAAAGATGATTTTTTTTCGGCAAAATCGGCCAAAGTAATGTCGCAATATTTTCCAGCGTTGTTCAAGCGTATACACAACCATATTCGTTCAGCGGAAGGATAAAACTAATTATCTGTCAAAGCAGACATGAGCTAAGTGTTGCCATTCACGAAATAAGCACTAGTTGAAAAAAAAACGTAAGATGGCGGAACCTATATATATCTGTGGTCGCAAGGAAAAACAAGGTAACTCCATTTTTCCAAAAAGTTAAAAAAACACCTAAAATTGGATGGATTTTGGATTTAGCATCACTCTGTCAGATCAAAATTTTGAAAAAGTATCACATTTAAGAATAATCTACAAAATAAAAATCGCTTAAATACCAGTTTTTATGGAAAAAAAGTTAACTCCTTGTGTTTTAAGGAAAAATCAGGTAACTCCATAATATCTTAAAGAAAAACACTAGGAGATTGATCGTTGATGTAAACAATAATTGAAACTAGAATTGTATCATTAACATACAACAAAATTAACTGAATTTCTTTATTTTTAACAGCAAACTAAAAACTAAAAAAATTAAAATTTTCGATTTTCAAATCAATACAAAATTCATTACTTTTTTTGATAACAATTTAAAATTACAAGTTTAGTCTCTTTTGCTGCAACCTTAACGATCTTCTCCATAAGACGATGCATAAGACGATGAAAAGTTGCCTTAACTCCATAAAATATAAGAATAAATTCAAACAATGAAATTTTTAGGAAAAACCAGGTAACTCCATTTTTAGGTAAAAATCAGGTAACTGACCTTGATTTTCGCTTCTGACTGGTAAAAAGTTTTTTACTGCAACCCAAAATGTTCAACAGGACGTAAAATTATGTTTTTTTTTTTTAATGCGCAGACATTAGAATATGAATTAAAAAAAAAACTAGTAAAATATGTCTAAAACTTTAAATGCGTTTTTCTCGTGTTTTAAAAAAATGCAGTTACCCTGTTTTTCCTTGCGACCACAGATATATACTTTTTTAATCAGTTAAAACGTGTAGTTAGTTAACTTTCACATCAAACTGTTTTAGAGAAAGTGGTCTTAATGTGGTAGATGTAAATGTTTTTTTAATGTACTTACTTACTTGGCAATACAAAAAATGTTTTATTTGCTCGGTTGTATTAAATTTAAATTAATTTCAAATATATTGCAGCTGCTGACTACAATAAAACACAAGATTTACAAAAAAATAAAAAACAAATAAAATAATCACATTCGACCCTCACCACAAAATAAAATAATGATGAGGGGGAAAAAACAATAAATACTTTTAATGGCTGCACAATTATTGAAAAGCAAAATTATTTTCGATAAACTGAGGTAAAATGAAAATTTAAAAAAAACCTGATTGTGTTTTGAACGTAAAAGAATTCAAATAAATTAATTTTCAATAAGCAAATAAAAAAAGTCAATTATTACGATTTCTTAAAATTTGTAATAAAAGTAAAATATTTTTAGTTTAATTAGCAGATTATTGGTAAAAAAAAATTATATGAAAATAAGATCAAAAATTACATAAAATAATGAAATTAAGAAGAAAAAAATGATAAAAAATAAAACAGAATGACAACGCTACATAAATACATTAACGTAACTCTGTCGTTCCTTGTGTAACCTTCACAATATTATTTTTCTATCTGTATGTGCGATAGTTTGAATAAAATTTTTTTTTACGCCAAATATTGAGGATACCCGTTTATTATTTTAGTATTTTAAAAATTTTTGAGGCAAATTGGCATCGATATATAATCAAACTAACTCTCAATTTTAAATTTCTCAGATCTCTTAGTTATTATTAGTATAAAGTTATTTGTAGGGACCCTTAGTTCCGGCCATAAATCGTCCAAGTTATTGGCAAAGATAATTTAAAAACAAGTAAGAGCGCTATATTCGGCCGTGCCGAATCTTATATACCCTTCACAAGGTGTAGTCATGCAATAACAGTGGTTTGTGTCACCATTCATCCCATATAAAATACGTACATACTTACAAAAAACATACATAAATAAAAACATCCCAATGTGAAATTTTAAATTTACGTATGTATGTTAAAAAAACAGAAAAAAAAAAAAATTTTAAAAAAAAATTTAAAAAAAAAATTAAAAAAAAAATTAAAAAAAATTATTATGTACATAAAATATATAAAACAAAAAAAAATTAAAAAAAAATAATAAAAATATAAATAATATATTTAATAAAAAATAAAAGTAAAAAAAAAATTTAATAAAAATTTAAAAAAAATTTTTTTGGCTCAGCTGGGATTCGATGCCACGTTTTCTCTAACCAGTATACACGTTTGTATGTATGTATGTTGTTGTTGTAATGTTGTTTTTGTGAAAAAAATCGGGGTGGTCGTGGATTTTTGCTCATATCTCAGTTGTTTATGTACCGATGTTTCTGATTTTCAATACCGATCTACTCCCGGATATTTCTGATATTCTAATACCTTACCCGGGTCCAACCTATGTCGGGGGGCTTCAAAAAGTTGATTTCAACATACACACGGACAGACGGTCAGACGGACAGACTGACAGAGCTTAATCGACTCCCCTATTCAGAAGCTTTCAGAATATATATACTTTATGGGGTCGGAAATGAAAATTGTAGAAATTTCACACGGAATGACAAACCTATATATACCCTTTTTCACTGTGTGAAGGGTATAAAAAATGTAACAATTTATGTTCTTGTAGCTTCTATGTAGTTAACGTTTTCCCACAATAGACTCACAAACTATTTTAAATTTAAACTGTAAAATTGTGCAAAATCTAATGGAGATATAAGGACCATAATATAATTGCCATTGCGTTATTCATGCAATTAAGGAACAAACTTTTTTTCCAGTTTTAAGACAAAATCGAGTTTTAAAAATATTGAATCGAAAGTAATTATATTTTTAATAATTTTATTTAAAAATTAGCCAAATTAGCAAATGCATAAATTTTAAGAAGCAAACGAAATTTGCATAGATATGTAATGGTTGTTTAATAGTTAAATTTATCTAGAGATGGAACCAAAAATAACTTTTCAATCACGATCCTGGAGCTCACAATAAAAATTATATTAATACACGGCCCTACTTTTCTATTTGCCTGCACACATGTACGTTTACGTTAATATAGTAAAAAAAATTTACCGCGATAAAGCAACGATATACTTACGGAAAACCCCAACTTAATGAAATCGTTTCCACATTTTTACTATCAAAATCCAAATATCCAAGTGTTGTTTACAAAACTTACTGCGAATATATACAACTTTTTCTTAAATTTCTTTTTTCCACAGTCCCATTATAGTCTGTAACCTGTTGGACGACAAAATTAACGTAACTGGCAAAAAAATTTTCTATATAAAAAATTAAGGTAAAACTTATCTACATATTAATTAGATAAGATCATTGGCAGGAAATATTTAAATTGGAAAAAATTCTAAACCAATTTTTGTGGGTTACGTTATTTTAGCGGTAAAGGCTCAGTATGTACTTGAGTTACTTTTGCAACAAGTGTAAATTAATTTTCATAATTAAGTTTTGCTTTTATTTTTATACCAAATAATAATAAAGCACTCAAATTAATGAAAATACAATTAAACAAACCTAAACGCAAATAAGGGCGTATAAAACAAACAAAAAATCTTTGAATCAGAATTTTAAAAAATAATGTTAAAATGGTCCTTTTTATACCCTTCACCTGTGGTGCACAAGGGTATATATAGCTTTCGTCATTCCGTTTGTAATTTCTACAATTTTCATTTCCGACCCCATAAAGTATAAATTTTCTAAAAGCTTATGAATAGAGGAGTCGATTAAGCCCTGACAGTCTACCCGTCTGTCCGTGTGTTGGTTGAAATCAACTTTTTGAAGCAACTATATGTTTCTCAGATCTGTATATGGTATCAATCTCTTGGAAATATCCAGGAATGAATCGCTATTGAAATTCAGCACAATCTCCCTATAACTTTCTGAGATATGAACAAAAACCGCGACCACGTCGTTATTTTTCACAATTACAACAACAACATACATACATTTTTTTTTTAGTTCTTAATTTATATTTTTTTTTATTATTTTTTTTTTTTTTTTTGAAACATACATACGTAAACTCAATTTATAACTTTACAATGGTATGGTTTTTATTTGTATATTTTTTACATGTACGAACGTATTTTATATGAGATGATTGAATGATTGTTATTGCATAACTACACGTTCTGAAGGGTATATAAGATTCGGCACGGCCGAATATAGCACTGTTACTTGTTTATAATTAAGATGAAATTTGTTTGCTTTTAAAAACGCACCAATTAATTCGTGTAACAGTACGTACTATGATAAGCATTAAGCTTAGAATAATTCCATCCATACGGCCTTAGTCGAGACCATGCTTCAATTGTAGATTTTGTTTTATTCGTTCTCTTTCCTTTTCAAATGCTGTTAATTTGGCACAAAGAAACTAAACAACTCTAAATCAAATTTAAATTACATTTATTATTCTCTTTTCGAATTTAATTACTTAAAAAATTAAACACTCAAGATTTTTTTCTGTTATTAAATGCTGTAAAAACGTTTGAAATATTTCATTACAAACCATGTTTTTGTTTCTTTTGTGGGATTTGATAAGCGAAAGTATGTATGGATAAATGTTGGTTGCTACTTAGTTGGCCTGTTGGAAGGAAGATGAAATGTAAGTATCACTCAAATTAAACAAATGATCCTGAAAGACATTACTTACACTACAAATAAATTTGCATTTATTTAACTTAAGTAGCAGCACAACACCACTGCCATCAGCAGCAACTAAAAAAAACAAAGCCAACATTATTACAATACAGATAGACAAAAAATGAATAAATAAATAAAATACGACGAATGCTAAATAATATTATAATAAAATGGATATTTTTTTACTCTTGAGAAGCGTCTAAACTAAAAGTAAAACTTGTAGCAACGAGATGTAAGTGTTTATTATTATTCTTTTTCTTTTTTTTTTCTTTTCTTTTCATACATATAATGAATAATGATTGGCTGTTGGATACAAACAAACTGACAAACACATTTGGAAATAATCACAGCATCGAACAGAAAGACAGCGAAAATATGAGTAAAATAGTAGAAAAGAAAATCTGTATGTATGTATGTATGTATGTATAGTGTACATACATATACATTGTATAAATACATTTCTACAAACACTTGCATTTAATTGAAGATTTGTTTTATTTGAGCTTTTTTCCCACAGATAAATCTGTATGGATTATTTACGACACTTTGTTAGAGAATTAAATTATTTTTTAAACTGTCACTATTATGGTAAAAAAAAAATTGTTGTTTCTTTTTCTCTCCTTCCTGTTCCTACTCATATTTCTTTATGGCAAATCCGTTCAAGTTGTTTCATTTAATATATACCATCTTCGTAATGTACAATAACGGCAAGATCATCCTACAAAGAAATTGTAATATGTTTTTATTTATGTCTGTCTGTCTGTCTGTATGAATATTTGTACGTAGCCGTTATATAAACACCCACAGCATTCAATAACATCCGGTTGCATGGCCACCACTGCATTTCATTTTCATTTTATTACATGATGATAGTGTATAATACTGGAAAAAAAACACACAGAACGAGAGGAAGTGAAAAACAATTTAAAAACAACTACAAAATATCCAATATTTCCGTTAGATATAAGTAAGTGCATTTTCCATGCCTTATACTGATACCCGCTCTTCTATATCATCTTTTCTTCTTCTTCTTTTCGTCTACGTAGATGGGCTGTAATAGTTTTTTCTCAATTTCTTTTTATTTTAAGCAAAAAAGACTCAACAAAATATTACTTGCCTTTGAATGTTTTGAATTTTATGAAATTAAAAATATTCTTATTAAGTATTTTAATAGAAACTAGTTGCAAATACTTAAACATATTTTCGTTTTATCCTTCTGAACCTTATAAAAATTCTTTTAAGTAATTTATTTTGTTTTGAGATCATTTATATGTAAGTAAAAGTTTTACCAGAACTAAAGAAGTCTTGTCTTTACTTATTCTTATATGCGAATTGTTTGAAAGCATTACAGTCGCATTTTGACTATTAGCCGACCGCTAGTATTTGTTAAACAAACAAATATTCAACAGCGTAAACAAATTTTCTTTAAAAAATTCGTCGGAATTATAATACATTTGGTGTTGCCCTGTGCTGCGTACATTTGAATAAGTTGTGCAGAAATTAATTACACACATGTAAGGCAATTCATACCCGCTTCTCCGCTACATTAAAAGTATGTGTGTTCAATATTACACTTGTAGTAACTGTCGTCCTTCGGTTCAGGAAATAAGTGGATAAACTAAGTTTGATTTGATACTGGTAAGTTAAAAATTTATTTTTTTGTATTAGAGCTGAAAAATCTTTGACTTTTAATAATTTTAAGATTTTAAGATAATTTTAAGATTTCAAAATGTACAACTTAAAGTGAGTACAAAACTAAGTTTATCTAATCGATGATTTTGTATACATATATATGTATGTATGTGTGTCGGGGATATATGGGCACAGATTATTACAATTTCAGTTCCGTTTTCACACCCCTCCGCTACCAATTGATTTCAAGGTTAGTTCACTGAGTCCCGTGCTACAGTCGACATTTACTCTGAACTAAACAAATTATTACTGACAATCCTCGTTATAAAGTCTTTTGTAATCACCTATAACATCCACACTGTCCGTGATCCCCAATCTTCCGAAAGCCCATTCTAGACATTTAAAAATGGCATGCACCGCTGTCTCATCATCACGCATGCACATTTTACATATATTATAATCCTCGATCTGCATACTTTTAAGATGACTTTTAAAGTTTTCGTATCCCGTAACCAATGCAGTTATTCTTTCTCAACGTATCTCTTAACGTTACATTAGTGTCACCTTAGAATACGCTCAAGCACCGAACATATGCATTCCCCAAGCGCGTTTTATTACTGACTGATTATTAAGACACGTACTCTCCCAGACTTAAGGTACAGGATAAGGCTAACACCAGTGAGTATATACCAGTCCTCCCACTAATAGAGTACTCGTCAGTACAGTTATAGTTTTGTTGCCGCAGTATATCTTTAAGGTTGTGCCTACAGATTTTTATTTCCGAATACCAATATATAGTCAGCACAAAGGAATTATGATTCTTGATAGAAGTTCTATAATCACAAAAGAAAAGTTCGATTAAGAGAACTATATTATTCGATTGGCAATGAATTTGATTATCTGGTCGCTGGGTGTCGATTAAAACATTTCGTTAACTACCCAAACGAAGTCGCAGGCACTCGCTATTACATTTCAAAATTATACTGTGCGCCATCGCTTTTCATTTTAATTGCTGATGTTGCAGCAATTTTTTCCTGTCAAAAAAGTTTTAAATATTGTTATACTTATTTACCTGCCCTTAACATTGATAATCTTTAATAGTAAATCATTTTTAAATAAGAAGTGTATACACAAGCTATATATTGTAAATAAATATATGCATATGTAAGTGAAAATATTTGATGTGTATTTATGTACATATATGAATGTATTATAAAATTAACTTAATCTACTTAAGATGCCGTGTATGAACTATTTATACAGACAACCATATGCATACTTATAGTGCGTAATAAGCCGGGCTGTGATTAGGTTTTTAAACACTTTTATATTACAAGCAAGCAGCACACTATATAATCAATAAAATATTCTAGACTTTTTTTTGTATAGAGATGATTTAAAAAAGGCTTACAGTAAATACATACGCACTTACACACAATGACAACAACCACAGCTAGGGTCATAAAGCAAGAAACAATTTCGTGCGACATCATGTTGACAGGTGTTAATGGCAGTCAATCTACAGCAATCATGCAAAGAAAACAAAATGTAAAGCATTTATGTACACAGACGCCCGCCCCTTAATACACATTCATAAATGTATATGTATGTGTGCATGCATATATTTATTTGTGTACGTACGTACGTATGTACATACTAAATATACATATGTATTTATGTATGTATGTATAAAAATGTCAATGTGTAAAACACAAAGTTTATGGAGAGTATTAAATAATAGTAATAATAAATAGTGTTAGTAACAAAAGAAGAAAAACAATAAATTTTTGAAATACTTTTCCGAAAATTGCAATAAATAATGAATAAAAATTTTAACGCTTTGAGTCGGAAATACATTTTGAATGTGTGCTTTCATTTCATCTACTATTCAGACATACATACATTCATACATAGAAGTGTATTTATGCAAAACTTATAGTTGATTTTTGTTTATGTTTATGTTTGGTGTAGAATATCAAATGAAGTTGAAAACTGTCACCTGAGATACAAACTTACGAAAGGATTTTTCTCTATTTTCTTTTTTGTTTTTGTTTTAAAAGGAACTTTACAAAAATTGTTATACTTTAAAAAAAAATACTAAAGAGATGACGACAAGTATATGGGATAAAACTGAACATACACAAACCTACGCACACACACACATCATCAAAAATTGGGCTGTGGCCCGAGAGTAATATTTGTTCAACTGATTCCATTATTTTCTTTTTTTTTTGTTTTACTTAATCGTGGATAAATTTTAAACAGCAAACACAACACTACTTTTCTATGGCATTTGTGAAGTTATATGTGTGAACATACTTGCGAATGTATATGTTTTAAATTTGTTAATAATTAAAATGAAAATAAAACGAAAATATTTTTAATTCACATTTTGAAACATGTTAAATCATTTGTTTCAGATGAGTTAAAAACGCCAATTTCCATTTTACATATTTTGTTCTCTTACATTCTTTAATTCTCTCATTGTATAAATTCTTTATTTTATCTTTCAAACGTTTTGCTCAGATTTATTTTCTGTAAGCTCGAAAAGCGCTTGTCCTCTAATGTGCCGGATGCTGTAAGCGACAAAACTACAAAATACGAACGCTTCAAGAGATTGTTAGAGACAACAATCAACAGAAATTCTACAAACATTGTATGTATTTTTTCATGTATGGGTATCGGAAATTTTATAGAACATGCATTGCAAATCGTTGAATTCAAGTCAGTATACGTCCTGTGATTTTTGAGCACAGGACAGCGGAGAGTGTAGATTGACAAAAGAAAAAAAAACGCAGACCAAAAAAAAAAACGAAATTTTTAAAGAGAAATAACAAACCGCAAGAAATATAAATAGACATAAAATTGCTGCAAAATAATATTTATTTTAATTTTTTTATTTGTCTTCCCCTGATTATAAATATATTAAAAAATGTAGAAAAGTGTTTAAAGAAATTTCAAAAACCCATAGTGATAAATGAAATGAAAAAAATATTTACACCCTGTTTGCCCTTAACTGTATGCAAAACCCATTAAAGGTTTGGCAAATGTCAAATTTTCATTTAACCATTGAAACTTTTGACATTTTAAAAGTGGAGAGTTTTTTTTTTTTTTTTTTTTTTGTAACCAAAACAGAAATTTTAGTACTTAAAGACAGTAGTAGTACTAAATTTCCATAGACGTCATCGCTTTTAAGGAGGGAGATACAACCTTTCGCAACGCATAGGGACCACACTAAAATAAAAATAGAAATAATATCAATAAGAGAAGAGGAGGGAAGAAATAAAAGATAAACAAACAATAAGTATAGAATAGAACATTAAGGAAAATATAAACACACACACAGAGACATACTCACACAAATACGCTTTCTAGACAGAAATGTTTATTAGTGTATGCATGAGTATGTATTTATGTATGTGTATACGAACTGTATTTGTTTATTTACTGTAAATAAAGAAAGCCCGGCTAAAGCAAGGTCAAACTCGTTTAAACAAAATAAATACAATTTTTGGCATTTAAATATATTTTTGCCATTAATTATTAAATCAAACCAGCGAAGTGGTAAAACAAAAAAAAAAATTAAAAATACAGGTGATACAGGCGACTTTGAAAAAAAAAACACAAACTGCAAGTGACGTCACATAGGATATTTAAGAACTAAGCATAAGATTGTAATGACGTAAGCACTTAAAAATTTTACCTCAATTAAACGAAACACTTCCACCATTACAATTCAGAATGCCAATAACTTAAAATTGTCCAGCAGATGTTTAATTGTGCAACAAATACCAGCAATAACAATAACAAAAATACGTAGAAACGGTAATAATTTTAAAAGAATAAACAACAAATACAAATTAAAAAAAAATTAAACGCGTGCATGTGCAATAAGACAACAAAATGACCGTTTTACACTACAAATCAACAATTTGGTCTCACTTAAAATGGCTGTGTCTACTGATCGTTTTCATTCTTCTGTGTGAAAGTGTTCAAGCAAATCCCGATGCAAAACGTTTATACGATGATCTACTGAGCAACTACAATCGTCTTATAAGACCCGTTAGCAATAACACTGATACAGTGTTGGTAAAACTCGGTTTGCGATTATCACAACTTATTGATTTGGTAAGTGAGTTGAAAACTGTTTGCTATTTTATACATCTACAGTAAATAAGTTGTAAATATATTCAATGTTATGATAGAGCAATGAGAAAATCTCTACTTATGACCAAAGTAAATATTCTTTTAAAATAATACATGATTTAAATAGTTCAGTTTAATAGTACACGCAAAGAGAAAATATGGTTGTGGTAACCATAATCGAAGAGCAACATACTATGATTGAATTGTATGATTATGGTTTAAACATATAATGGTTGCCAGTTAACATTATTATGTTTAATTTAAGTATCATTCAATAATCACGTATATGAAATCGAAAATCTTTGCTTTTTACGGCAAATTATTGTCTTTTGCTGTAACATGCACTTGTTGATTGTACTTACCAATTTAATTGCAATTTTTATATCAACATTTTTTTTAACATTTTATTGTTTATTTGTAAATTTTCGTTAATTTTTCAAGATTTTTGTTAATTTTTTTGACATCTCAAACTTTTAAAATAATAAAAATCTACAAGCTGAAGGCGTCATCAGCCCATTTGTCTTTAAATTCGAAACCAGTGACAAAAGTACCCTGAATAGCGAATTTCGGTTATAACATTGAATTTGTAATGTTTTTATCTAAAACAATAAGACAACAGCGCAACTAAGAAATTTTCCAATACAGCAGAGTTATTTAAGTGTAAATATGTCAAACTAAATAAAACGCAAATGAACATGCAAACTTGTAACAATGAATGAAATACTGAATAAATTTTTGTAATAATTGATTTCTTGCATAATTAAGTAAAGGATTACACCAATATTATCAAGAGAGCTTTTAATTCATAAAAATAAAATAACATCAATTTATAAAAGTTATAAAAATTTTTTTTTTTTTGTTAATTTTAATCTCGATATTGAAATTTTAAAGTAAATTTATTTATAACACTTCCTAACTTCAAATTTTTTTTACATAATTTTGTTCTTTAAATTTTCATTTCCCAAAGGGATATCAGAAGTCTTAAGAGAAGGAAATACCCTAAAACACCATGAAAATTAGATTGCCAAAACTGTAATTTAGATTATAACACTCTTCAGGAAAAAAAAAATTTCAACCTTGATAAAACTAAATAAGAAGGACATAACTCTAATTCACAATATGAAGTAGACTTTGTAAAAAATAAAAAAGATTTTGCAGTAGTAGATAATTTGTAATTGAATTCACTGAAACTTTATCAACTCAAACGAGCTTGAGGGTGATAGAGCGGCGGATTTTGTTTAATATCCACATTTATGAAAGCAGCAGCCAAAAAAATAGCGATTATGTTTTCGATTATGTTTCGGAGAGCATCTGTCGACCAATATCAGCTGAAAAAATTGAAATACTTAGGCAATACGACTATTGCGTCACAGAAAGTTAATTTTAATATATAATTTATGCTACGGGTAAATAAAAAGTTTTTTGGCAGTTTTGTTACAAAACAGCAACACTTTTATATTTTATTACATACTCGAGGAGCTCAATTTGACACCTTTTGACCATGGGTGCTTTAACTACACATGATCAGTTTAAAGCTTTCATATTCAGCTTAAAAAATTCAATACATTTTAAAAACAACATTTCAGTTTTCAAATAAAATGAGAAACTTGTAACCACCCTAATGATTGCTATATCTTAATGCACTTACTTGATTCTTAATACAATAAAATGCCATACAAATTTCCCATTATCCAGTACTTCAGGAAATGACATAAAGTTTGAAATTAACTTTTCATTCATTTTTATTGTACGTATGTCCGCAACAGTTATAAACTTAAATTTATTTTTATGTATGTATGTATGCATGTATGTGTGTATAATCAAGTCAGTGTATCAACTGCAGTTCTTTTCACTTAAAATATAAGCATAAATATGTATGTTGGCTATTTCAGTATATTTATTCTGTGGGTATCTCGATAGAAAGAATATAAAAAGAACGAAAAAGGTCACCGCAATCTACTCGTAAATGTACATACACACATACACATACACATACTTATATACAATTGTAAAGTTGTTAAATACAACTGTTGCAATCAACAAAAAAATTTAAAAAAAATATAGTAAATGAGAGGGGAGAAATCATTTAAACAACTCGTTGTGCTCAATGGCTAAAGGCAATTTTAGCATCAATATTTTTCACTGCCCCAGATTTATTGCTTGTCAATTTAATACATATTAAACTGAAGTTAGCAAAAAGGGGCCACTTTTCCAAAAGTTTTAAAAGTTTTACTAACATTCCTACCGAAGAAAATAAATCATACAAAGTTGGCAATCAATTGATTTAGCTGAAATTAAGTAAAAAACAAAAAAAACAATTGTAACCAAACTTAACAGTTTGAAAAAGACACACTCAAACATAATTATAAAATTAAAAATGTACGTTTGTTTGTATGTAAACATACCAATGTAACAAGTATTGATGAAAATTCTTTTCATTAAAAAAAGGAAAATTTGAAAAATGATTCAGCAACTTCCCAGTGGAAATTGTTTAGTTTAAAATGGCTTAAATGGTATGGATACCGTGACATATGCAAAGGCAACATACCAATTGACAGGTCCAAATGGGAATTTTTCTATGAATTAAAATGAATTTTGATAAAAAAAAAATTTTAATACACGACACTGTAGTCTGATATCGTTAAATCATAATTTTATATAATTTAACTAGCAGAGTCCGGACCGCTTTGCTGGTCCGCACAAAGTTTTTGCATTGTATTCATTAGAAGTTTTCACATATGAGCGAATTACTGCCTCTTCGCCGCTCTTTACTATTTTCAGATCTAAATAGGAAACTGTTGACAAAAGTAGCTCGTACTGAGCAATATTTTTTTTAAATAACACAAAATATATTTTATGGCATGGAAGTTCCAAGATCTATTCACTGATCTTATCAATTTTCGTCCGGAATTAGTGAACTGATATTGCAGCCAATAGAAATTAAGGTCTTTAACAATTGCAGTTCTGCAGATATGCCATAAGATGTATGTCTTTCGTTTGGGAGTTACCACGTTCCGTCATTCGATCCTATCGAATTTACTAATGAGTTGTAAAAATTTTATTAAAATGTAAAGAACATTTATTGTTCCTGAAATAAATTATATAGTGAGTTTTTAGTGTGGGCCTTGTAGATCCCCATCCTCCGACCGAATCATTTTTGTTTTTTATAAACGAGATAAAGTTGTTTGATTACAGATGTAAACGTTTTTTTAGATATTTCACAAAATGTATCTTCATTACATAGAATGTGCCACGCCCGGTATTATTTTCTAGCTCATTTTTAGTTTAACTATGCAACGCTTATTATAGTTTTATTATAGTAAAATTATAGAAATCGGTCCAGTTTCTTCCGATTTAAGCTAATTTAAAAAATTGGGCGTGGTCAGTTTTTCTCTCCATAAAAATCTTAGTTGGATTATAACAAACATTTAGAAACATTTTGGACCAGTTTCCTTCTGTCTGTTGTTGTCTACTTGATTATGGTTATTCGAAAATCTTTACATACCCATGGGCATACCTTCGTATTCATATATATGCACAAGTGTTTATATATGTACTTACAACATTATTCGTGGCATCTTAAACATTTTTGGCAAAATTACCCTTTTTTTTCGACAAGTATGTCTTAAATTCAATTGGTTGAACTCATTTTAAATACCCACAGTGAAATAATATGTTTTAGGGTTTTTACTAGAGGAAAAGTCCATGAGTGATTTTTTTCAAAGTTTTCAGAAAATGAGGAAATTTATCTTAAAATATATAAACATATATATGATATAAAGGGTCCGCCACCTAGTGCTTATATCGTGAATGGTAACACTTAGCTCATGTCTGATTTGACAGATAATTAGTTTTATCCTTCCGCTGAACGAATATGGTTGTGTATACGCTTGAACAACGCTTCGCTAAGTGGTCCTTACAGAAGATGCCGATTTTGCCAAAAAAAAAAATCATCTTTTCAAATAAAGCTCATTTTGATCTTTGCGGGTATGTAAACAAGCAAAATTGTCACATTTGGGGCACAGAAAACCCGCAAGAATATAATTTTCAAAAAAAAAAAGTTATTTGGCGGACCCTTTATATAGAACATTGTTTTTGATTAATTTTTTTTTGCCTTAAAGATTCAAAAATTCTTAAAACTTTTAATTTGTTTACTGGGAATAGAAAAACTTAAGAAGACTAAACAATTTAATAACAAGGTTCTTAAGTCTATTGTTTAATGGTAATTTTTCTGGCTAACCAGTTTAAGGCATTTAATTATAACCAAATTTAACG
This sequence comes from Phyto melanocephala, assembly GCA_941918925.1. Taxonomy (NCBI): domain Eukaryota; kingdom Metazoa; phylum Arthropoda; class Insecta; order Diptera; family Rhinophoridae; genus Phyto; species Phyto melanocephala. The sequence goes on from OW799233.1 coordinate 1,142,686, forward strand.
AGATTGTGTATTCGGGTATGTCCGTAAATAGCTTAGACTCACTCAGTAAGTGGCACTGCGATTGGGACGATGGCACCGTGTAATCACAGAAATTGTCGTCTCTCTTTTTTTTTGGCATTATATATCAGCTGGGCTGGCTCCACTACATGTATGTATAAGTGTAACATATTTGTTAGGCCAGTTAAGCCAGTGAGATTAGATTATTAGATCTAGTCTTGCATACTTATCCTTAATTAAAGAATTCATTAACACTATTGCTAATGAAATACAATGCATTTTTACTGATTACTTAAATCAACTGCAGTAACATTTTTTTAATATAATTCTACTTAAATTTTTACTGCAATTTTTCAGTTTCAGTATCAGTAAAAAATTTATGTGCATTTTGTTTTATTATGTTTTTTTTATAAATAAAAATCTAAAAAGACCTTTTGTAATCGACTTGTTTTTTTTATAAAATCACCACTTTTTTTGCCACTTTCTTAAAATTCCTAACGGTAGCCCTGCTCTCCAGTCACCCATCAGCTTTTAAGCAAAGTGGTTGTGTTCATTAAACTGTTGTGAAAGGGAGAGAGTGCAACTCACCTATAAACTTGTAATTGTAATAATTAATTTTTAAAATTTTCTTTTATTAATTTTTTTCAATATAAAAATTATTTTTGACAATAAAGAAATTATTTAAAAAAATATATTTTTGCTGACACTAGCGGAATGGAGTGAAAGCAACTAAGGTTTAATCATCAACACTGTTTCGATTAAATTAGCTTCAAGTTTTTTAGCTACATGAATTCGGTAACAACACATTATGTTGCCACTTTTATCTGTTCTTACCACGACTAAAATTCAAATTTTATTTACGTTTATTGTTTTTGAATCATACAAAAAATAATTGTAAATTAAAACAACAATTTATTGTACAACGACAGATTGTCGACATGGAAAAAATTAATAACAGAACGTTCAAAATGTCTTTAAAATATTGAAAATTAAATTCATTTCAAATATGTATGTCGCACGATTTGGTAGCTCCATAAACTTTTAAAATTCCATTTTTTCTAAAAGACATCATCCCACCATGCACACACTTAAAGTTCTATATGTACAAACGGCTCGTTTTATTTTTATACATGTACGTGTGTATAAATGTATGTTTGTACATTATTATTTCATTTTCCAAAACATTACTTACAAGTGTCTATAATGGCGTTCTGCTGTTGACGGAGTGTTAAAAGTTATTGAGACGGATACAAAGTGAAAGAAAACCAAGTAGAATGTCATGTATAGAAAGAAGGGGATATAATGAAATGTTACTGATTATATTGACATTAAAATAAAATTTAAAATATAACATCATGCTGCAAATACTCTTAACGACTACATGCTCCTTACAAACTACATATTACACTTTGTATTGCATACAATGAAAAACGAAAAACGGCAACAACATTCCCGTCTTTTTTTTTCACGTTAAAAAATGAAAAATCATTACAGAAAATAACATGTTGAAATATATTAGATGAATTCACCAGATGTCATTTGACTCGTATTGTCATAATGTCATGATTGTTCATATTTTTAAAAAGCTTTAAACAGGTTTAACAACTAACAATACAATACATTTTATGCATTTTAAAATTTTTGTAAAATTATGAAAATACGACACTTACGACTTTATGTGAACTCACTAATTGTAAATACTTTATTTTACATGAAGATTTATATATATTTTTCCTTCAACGAACATTGAGTGTAAAGTCGAGTCACTCAAACAAAAACAACAATTGTTATTGCCTTTCGCTCTTAAGGAGGGTGTTGTAAATGCTAAAAATACTATAATTTTTTTTCAAAAATCCCTTTAAAATTAATCAAAATATATTGTTTCTATTGTTGTTAACAATACAAATTTATTCGTGCTTTCAGAGGAGAAGGGAGAAATCTTCCATAAAAGCTGCTCAAATGAAAGTAATTTAAAAAACTAAAACGTTTTTTTTTTTTTTTGAAGTTGTAAAAATTTCAAGGTAAAACGACACAATTTAAAACAAAACGTCTTTGGTTAATTTAAGAAGTCGTTATTTTAATATTATGAAACAATGTAAACTTGTATAGTCAATTTTGTTTAAAGCGGTTTTTGGTACATTCTTATACAGCAAATAAAAAAAAACATTCAAAAGAAATAGAGAACGCATGGGTTCAACGCATAATAAAGTGGTTCAATTTAGATAAAATAGAAATGATTTTAACATTAATGTGTCACCGGAGATCATGCGTTTGTATGAATATATTGATAAACTTCACTCAATTCTAATAAGTGAATGGAAAAATTATTGAATCGAATTAAGGCAAATTCCTAAAATGAAAGTCTTAGAGGTAAATCAATGCGATCTAGATTTTGTTAGTGAATAAATGAACTTCAACTTTATACTTTTTTTTATTAACTTCTTTTGTAAATAATAACTCCTTTATTGCAGAATTTAAAAGATCAAATTCTAACGACGAACGTGTGGTTAGAACACGAATGGCAGGATCATAAATTTAAATGGGACCCCTCGGAATATGGCGGTGTTACGGAGCTGTACGTGCCATCCGAACACATTTGGCTGCCGGATATTGTACTGTACAACAAGTAATTAATTTTAAACTAAAATTAACAATGTAACAAACGTCTAACAGATGATAACAAATATTAACTGTTTTCTAGTGCTGATGGTGAATATGTCGTTACAACAATGACGAAAGCTATTCTTCACTATACGGGCAAAGTGGTGTGGACGCCACCAGCCATTTTTAAGTCATCTTGCGAGATTGATGTACGTTACTTTCCTTTTGATCAGCAAACCTGCTTTATGAAATTCGGTTCCTGGACATATGATGGAGATCAGGTAATATTTCTTTAAATTTTTATTATTCATTTTTATATTTTAAATCATCGCATACTAATTATCATAGTGTTAATATCAAATTCAATTTTATTTTTTCAATAATTTCAAGATTGATTTGAAACACATTAATCAAAAAAATGACAAGGACAATAAGGTTGAAATTGGTATCGATTTGCGCGAATATTATCCCAGCGTAGAGTGGGATATTTTGGGTGTTCCAGCAGAGCGTCATGAGAAATATTATCCATGTTGTGCTGAACCATATCCAGGTAAATTGTTTTTTTTTATATTTTTTTCTTCTACTAATCTATCTTTTGACTCTTCATAACAATAGGAAACAATACGTATGTTTTTAGCATCATATGAAAAGTCTGTTTTTACTGGTTTGATTAAAATAGTAAAAACTTTTTTTTTTATCTCGGCTTAAGTTGTTTTATCAAAAATCCACAGATATTAATTCTTTTCCTTGGAAACGTACAAGCAAACAAAATAATTTATAGAAATTAGGTTGCCATACAAAGTTTAGTTCGTATTTACTTTAATTTAAATCATTCTATTACAGAAGATAAAATTGTTATAACTTTAGCAATAATAATAGAGATAATCTCCTCAACTCTTACAGTAAACCTTCATAACAGTTGTATAACGTACAAACATATATCGGGTAACTGCTCGTGAGGTTTGATTTTCAATAGGCCTTTTTTTTTGACAGATCACGCATGACACATATCAAATTGCTCTGTCATTTTTGTTCAGTAACGTTTGGCATGGTATAATGACATCATGACTGACACCAAAACAGCGTCTCCAAATTGTTCAGCTGTATTACGAAAAACAACGTTCTGTGAGAAATGTTTTTCTTAAAGATTTTGGCTTTGAAGATAACAAAATTCAGCTTGTGCAAGAATTAAATTCAAGCGCATGTTCTCGGTAAGCTTTGGTTTCAAAAAGATGACGCTACGAGCTCTACAATGCGTAAAACAGTAAACTTTTTAAGAAATCATTTTTGTGAGCATTTAACTTGAAGTTTTGCAAACTGTCACTCGGCCACTGAGATCTCCTTTTTTATCCTGGTGGAATGTTAAGTCTGAGGTCTTCAGAAATAAGTACGATTGACGCTTTAAAAGTCAGCAATACTCGCGAGATAACAGTCGCCAAAAATTGCACCTTCCGAATGGACTACCTCAGTCGTGGCCAATATTTATATGATATCACTTTCAAACGGTAAATGCCGTTTTAAAAACAACCTCACTATGAATCACCCGATACAATACATATACTCTTAAGTATTTATGTGTGCGTATGTGTGTTTTTGTGTGTTGATGTTAGTACAAGTATGTTAAAAACAATTAAGATAAACAAAAATAAAATCGCAAAAAAAAAATTGTATGATTTTTTTGTAGTTGTAACAATTGTGTACGATGGTGTGAGAAAGTAATTTCGGGTGCAAAAATAAAGTCAAATTATAACTAAAAACTTAAATACTCGTACAATCGTTGTAGTTGTTCTTTTATTTGTTTGTTTTTTAAAATTCTCTTTTGCTGTTGTTGTCATATGATGATTGAAATCCTATAGGATTTAGTGTTTTATTGAAATAAACTCGTGCTTCAATTCTTTGCTATTATACACCACAATAGAAATACACAGGCACGCATACTAATCTAGTAGCAGTTGTACATGTGTAATAGATACGACATCATACGGAGATTTAATATTCATTCATTCAGAAAATCATCAGAATTATCTAGATGGTTATACAAGACATGTGTTTCTGTGTGTGTGCGTGTGTCAATATGCACATGTAAATAATTGCATACATACATATGAAAAATATGTACATACACTTAAATACATACATATGTTAGCATGTATAAATGAAGATATTTAGTTTAAAACAATTTTTCAAACAGAATATCAATTTGTAAGTTTTTGTTTGTTTGCTTGTGTCTGATGTCAAAAGCGTAACCAATCTGTCAACAGAATTTTAAACGACTTTTCTAAGTTTTACATTTGTTTTTCGTTTTCAATTGTTAACCACACTTAGTAGAAACACACATACATACATACATACACACATACACACATATGAGTGTATGCTATATAAGTGCTAATACATTCTTTTAATACGAAACTCAAAATAAATACATACCAATTGTGAATAACTACATAGTTTCTTGTTGAATAAAAGTTTTTAATTTGAAACATATTTTTTAGACATTTTCTTTAATATAACACTACGACGTAAAACACTATTTTATACGGTCAACTTGATCATACCCACTGTGGGCATTTCATATCTATCGGTTTTGGTGTTCTATCTGCCGGCTGACTCGGGTGAAAAAATTGCCTTGTGCATCAGTATTCTACTTTCGCAGACCATGTTCTTTTTGCTTATTTCTGAAATTATACCCTCAACATCATTGGCTCTGCCGCTGTTGGGTAAATATCTACTATTCACCATGTTGCTGGTAGGCCTGAGTGTTGTCATCACCATTATCATACTGAATATACACTATCGTAAGCCTAGTACTCACAGAATGGCACCGTGGGTGAGATCATTCTTTATAAAACGGTTGCCGAAACTGCTGCTAATGAGAGTACCAAATGATCTGTTAAGAGATTTGGCAGCCAGCAAAGTCAACTATGGCATGAACTTTAACAAGACTAAATTTGGTAAAGCTTTAATGGATGAGATGAACATTAACTCGGGTGACTCGAGTCCAGACTCAATACGACGCATGCAGGGTCGTGTAGGCAATGGTTTAACCAGTACATCAGCCACAAATCGGTAGGTATTTCGTGTTATAACTTTTCGACATTGTTTTCCCCAAAGTCTTTAAACTTTATAATTCAATACACCTTCAAAGTATTTTAAAGCAAATTTTCAAAACTGTTTCTCTCTTTCTCATCCATTTAAATTACATTTAACAACAGATTCAGTGGCATGATGGGTGTGTTAGGTGGTGGTCTCAGTACTCTGAGTGGATACAATGGCTTGCCTTCGGTACTATCTGGTCTCGATGATTCCCTTAGTGATGTGGCTCCTCGCAAAAAATACCCCTTCGAATTGGAAAAGGCCATACACAATGTCATGTTTATACAAAATCACATGCAACGTCAGGACGAATTTAATGCAGTAAGTATTTATTTATCTATTCAACTACCAACTGTATTTAAACAATTTTAACAATTACAAAAGAAAATAATGCACGAGATGTGACTTTCAATTTTAAACATTTTCTATTAAAAATTTCTCTGCAAAGATTAGGCACACAGTGAATACTCTTAGAGTATTGCACATACCAATGAAAACCTATAATGCCAAGTGATTGTGTGGCGTTTGAAATAAAAATTAAAACTAATAATAATGCTTTTGTATATTTATTTTGGGAGTCTTGTTAGTCGTCGCAAATTTATTGTCTTTTAGAACTTGACTTTGTTGAGAGTTGCCGTAGATGGCATAGAATTTTTCTCTGTTGTCTCTCAAAATAACTTAATCACCACTATCGTAAATAAGTTTCCCCACGAAATATTTCCTTTTCCTTTAAATACCAGTCGGGAATGAATTAAATGTCATTTAAAGTTAAGGATTATGTAAAAAGTTAATAAGAAGCATCAACAAATACACATCACTTTATATAAAAATTATTTAAACTTTTTAATGCTTTTTAAGATTAAAAAAAAAAAATCTTAAACAATTCCTTAAAACTTCATTACTGCTTTTCATCATTCAGATTGTGAGCGGCCCATGCCTTAATACGAGCTTTTACTGTTAAACAAAATTTTAATTCTCCCATTTACTGATAGGATTTTATCCGTTTCTTTTCCTGTCATCGTTTTTATTCTATTGCTTTTTATAAATTGCAAAACTAACTAAAAGACAGACTGCAATAAACCAAACATATCCAAAGGCACATATAACAAGTAAGAGCACTATATTCGGCTGTGCCGAATCTTTTATACCCACCACCAATTTTGTGTACATTTAAAGCACAATATTTATTATTTTGTTAATCGCTATTGAATAATATCTTTATAATAAAATATGTATCACTTTCTTTGTAGAGGGTGGTTAAATTTTTTAGGGCCCATGTTGAAGGTGAACTACACCTAGTCTTTAAATTTGTTTTCTGCATTTCACTTGACATTTCTCAATCTCAAACTTACTCAATTTGATCTGTAGAAAGATACGCAAATGAGCAACTGTTTAAAGTTATTCAGGTTTTTTTTATGAAAATGGGTGTTTAAATGCACTTCGTAATTCTTTTGATCAACATAATCATTCAAATTCATCCACAATCGGGAAAATTGTAAAAAATATTTAAATTTCTGCAAAACAGGTCTGTATAAAATGTTAGAAAATCTGTGAATGCCTTCTTATTTCGTTGAATAGGAAGCATGGTTGTTTTTTCGATAGTGTGGCAAAAGAGCAGTCAACCTCGACTCATCATCGTGCCCAACAATTGAGCATCAACATTGTCATTGAAAATTTGGACCATCAGATAGAGGAGTGGCGCCAAGGATGGGGGGGGGGGGCATTTGGCCGATATTTTGTTAAATACATAATTGAACCGTACAAATATTATCATTACAAAAAGAAATAATAATAATTTCCTAAATAATTTGAATAATTCAACATCAGCCCTTAAAATTTAACCACCCTTTATAACTTCGATATGCTACTAAAAGGCTTTTGTAAATGTAGTCTTTTAATGAACGTGGGCGTTATAGTAGGCGTGTTAAAGTTATTTTTACGAATGAGTACATTTTAGATGTTTCAATATAGCCTTTTATTATTCCAAAATCTTTATTAATAGAGAAATTATATGAATTTTAGGTAAAACGTTATATGGGAGGTGGGCGTAAAAGTGGGCGTGGCACCTTAATTTTTTTGTACAATAATGACACTGCCTAGGGGGATATACGTAGCAAATTTGATCATCATACCTCTAATTTTGGCGGTTTTATGAGCTTTTAAATTTCATTAACGGTAGATAACGTGAAAAGTGGGCGTTATAGTAGGCGTGTCAAAGTTATTTTTGCGAATGAGTACATTTTAGATGTTTCAATATAGCCCTTTATAATTCCAAAATCTTTATTAATAGAGAAATTATATCAATTTTAGGTAAAACGTTATATGGGAGGTGGGCGTAAAAGTGGGCGTGGCACATTGATTTTCCGTTAAAAAAAGCCTTTCACCAAAAAGCAAAGTGTGCAAAATTTCAGAGTCGTACATCCAATTTTGTTGGTTTTATGACGTTTTTGTTTTTAAATATACCGAAAAATACACTGTGCGGTATAAATTTTCGTACATTTTGATCGATAACTCCTTTCCTAATGATTAGATTTAGGTAATTTTTGGTGAGAGATATTGCTTTGACTCGAGAAATATATTTTCGAAGTTTCATGACTGTACGTTAATCCATTTGGACACAATACCATTTTATTCGATGTTCGTAGGACACGGTTTTTTCGACCTACTCTTGCATTCCGAGCTATAACTCACTTCCTAATATTCCGATATAGCCCATTTTCAATACCAAACAAACCTTGTCTATAAGAAAGATTCTGGCAAAATTTGAGCCTCCTAGCTTTTTCGGTGCGACCTCTATCGTGCTTTCAACAGACGGACAGACGGACAGACGGACAGACGGACGGACATAGCTAGATCGTCATCAAATCAAACCCTGATTCAGAATATATATACTTTATGGGGTCTAAAATGGATATTTCGATGTGTTACAAACGGAATGACAAAATGAATATACCCCCACCATTTTTTTGGTGGCGGGTATAAAAAAAGGAAATATAGTGACTGAAGTAGTAGTGGTAGTGATTAGTGATTATAAAGTATTTGCAATGAAAGTAAGGAAAAAAAAAAAACCATTCAGTACAAGTACTGATTACTATTAGTTGAGTTTCTGATTGACTGAAATTCTTGCATTTCTAAACACATACAAACTTACACTTACAGTAAAATAAAATGTATATGAATGAATGTATGTTTGTATATGTGTATGGAAGTACTAATAAAACAAAAGAAAACAAACCAAATATGTACGTACGAGTTTGTACAATTTTAATTAACAACACCAAAAGAATGATGGTGGCGATGGCGACAATGATGACGATAAGTTTAAAATAAATGAATTGATATTGATTGAATTTTAAAAAGCATTAATATAAATATGTATGTGTGCATGTATGTGTGTGTGTGTGTGTATATGCTGTAGTCAGTTGATTTTCTATTTTATTTTTCGTTCTCTTTCCCTTTCGAATCAATCTCATTTATATCAGTGCATTTATCGATTCCAGTCAAATGTAGTATTTGTCTGTGTTCAAATGTCTATGTGAAACTTGTATCTGTATTCCTTTAGTATTCGGCCTTGTTTTAATCCGCTTTTAATTGCTTTTGTTTCACTTGATTGACTAACAATTTATTTGCATTAGACAATAATAAAAATAACAACAACAACAGAACACTAGGGATGTTCCTAAAACCAGGCTAAACATTTTTATATTGAAAGTAGCGAAGAAAAAAGCCAAAACGGAACAGTAAAACCTAATTGGAGCACTTATTCGCTTGAGTAGAATAGACTTGTAAGCAATGTGTCAATCATCGGCTTAATGAGTGACAGGCGTGCAAGCCATCTGGCAAAAAGAAATAAACTGAAATCTTTGATTAATTATGACCACTTGCATTATTTGAATATTTTCAAAGTAACCTGAAATCATTTACAAAAAAAAAACTTTTAGCACTTCAAGTGAACTCGAACAGCAGCTTGAAGACGAACGTTTATTTTATTTGATTTACATAAATTATTATTAAGTATTAAGTAGGTAATCTTTCATAATTCCCTTTTCTTTTCATTCATCTATTTATTCATACGTACATATCGTTGGTCACAAGTAGAAAGGCCCTAACTCGTACCTAGAGTTTTTCAGTGATTTCAATACACAAAAATTAAACGCAATAGCATCAAAAAGAATAGTTTTGCCAGCAATTTTACAAAACAAATTACATTACGATGGTACAGTTTCTGTTACGTTTTTATCTTCTCCAGTTAAATTCCAATTATTTGAGTTGGGGCCTTTCTACTTGTGACCAAAGTTAAGTAAGTAAGAAACTAAGAACATGTTTTATCATGCATAAAATTTCCCCCAAAAAAAGCATAAATCCATACACGCTTTAAGGTGGAGTATTTTCTTTAAAAAGGAAAATATGCTTTTGACTTTTTATTTTATTTATTCACTACATATTACTATTAGCAGACCACAAATAATCATTAAATTCACATTTAATAAAAAGCACCATGTAGTCAGTATTAAGCCTCCTTCGTAAGAGCATAAATTTGACCTTGCATGTATCACTATGCTCTTTTGTAGTTTATTTACAATGAAGCGTTAAATTGAATTTTCAATAAAATCAAATCGACAGTGCAAAATTAAAGAACTAAGTATTTAAATTTGTTAATTCAAAATAAACAAAAACTTGACAAATAGTAATTACCTTATTTTCACATATTTATTTTTTTGTTCTCAGGAAGACCAAGATTGGGGTTTTGTGGCGATGGTTTTAGATCGTTTATTTTTGTGGATTTTTGCCATTGCTTCATTGGTTGGAACTTTCATGATTTTGGGTGAGGCACCCGCTCTATACGATGATACCAAGCCAATTGATGTGGAATTATCAGTAATTGCTCAGCAAATTTACAATCTAACTGAAAAGAAATCCTAAATATCACTTGGAAAACACAACGTAATTAAAAAGGTATAAATACAACAACATATGACAACCAAATGTTAACAACAACAAAACTTTTATAGTCTTAAGTTAAAAAAGAAAAAAAAAACACAAAAATATATTGTTACACACACATACACCATTAAAATACTAGATACACTTTTAAAAACTACTTGAAGATTAAATATTAACTGACACAAAAGTAAAAAAAAAAATACTTAAAAATGCCAATAAAAAAATGTTTAAACAAAAGAAGTTTTAGTTGATTTTTTTCTCCCAAAACTCATAACAACAAAACGAATTGTTAAGAAACTTATAAGAAATTCTGTCCATTGCTACAATGGAGAACCCACGTACTAGAATGTACTACTAGTTACTTGCAAGTGCAAAATGACAAATATTTCTCTAAAAACATACAACAAGAATTTACCACGAGTACTCAACAACAACGACAACAAAAAGTTGGTAAGTTTAGAAAGCATGTTACAATTTTTGAGAATTATTTCATAACCATTTAGAAAAAAACATGAAAAAAAAGAAACAGCAAATAAAAGAGAAAAATTTAACAAAAAATAACCACTAAAGTTCTTTTGTATGAAAATATGCAAAAAGAAAAATAATATTGAAGATGGGAGTAGGGTGGTGCGACATAAAAAGTGCACAACTCTATAAACAACATTCACACATGATATAATAAACACAGTGTACGGTGTACGTATGTATATGTGTATGTATTATTTGTATTTAAGGCACATTTTTCGTACTTGTTTTTTTTATTTTCAATTGCAAATACCATTAACAATATGGCACACGCTCAAAAGTCATCATCATAATTGTTTTATCTTTAACTTCATGATCATGTTCTTCTTTTACTGTTTCTTTTTCGCATAACAACCAACATAATTATGTACAATAAATTTCCCCACTGCTACTGGTAACTTATATACTTACATATGCAACAATGACTTTTCTTGCGATTTACATTTAATTTGTTAATAAATATATGCGATCTTATGAAGATCCTACGAACTAAGCCAAGTTACTAAAATACAATAAAAACATTAGGGCATACATACACACGTTTATATAAAAATGAAAAACATTTGCATGTAGAACTAGGTTAGGTTAGGTTGAAAAGGAGGGGCATTAAAAGCCCAAACTTGTGACAGACATACACTTATGTCCAGTTGGCATGTTGTGCGCTCCATGTGGGAAACGGAATTCCCAAACAAAAACCATAATCAAAATTTTCCAATAAATAAATATCGGACTAGCTCAAGAACTTAGTAACCTCAATGTAATTTCTAATGGATTTCCAGTTCGAAGTCATCAGGTACTCCAAATTCTGCATTAGTATCCACTGTAAAATTCTCGCGTCTAATATACCCAAACGCAGGACAATGACAGAGATAGTGTATCAAAGTCTCTTCTTCTTCCTCGCATGCTCTACATGCATGTACAACTAACTACGTTTGCACATTCTGGATATTTGCGTGAAGTGGACAACCAAAAAATTATGAAATTTGGCTTATGAAATTCGGCTTAACTGCACTTCTAGTCGGTAGAAAAGACACCAGCAATTTGTTTTCTAATGTTTGTTTTTAATTTGTTTTTTTTTTAAGTTTCTTATTACAAACCGAAAAAAATAAAATCAAATTTAATAAACAAATCATCAAATTTAATTTTTTTGTGTACAATACTAGCAGGAACCTTTTCAAACCAACACGCTTTTAACTTCAATCCTTATTTATTTGTTTCAAAATTAGTTTTCATAACTCAACGGGCATCGAATGAAGCACAATTATGCTATTAACACATAGGCGACAACAAGCTACCGACGACACAAAATTACATTTTGTCCGAAAAATCAATTTTCTGTAGATTACTAGTTCACGGAAAGTTGCACGCATTGCTTATGCCACAGATTTTGTCCGCTGATTTGCAATATCACGATATAAATCTACTAACTGAACCATTCGGATAATTTCCATTCCAAACAGCTGTTCAATTGTCAATTGCTTAGCCTCCCGTAGCTGATTTGTGTGGCTAGTTTCAGATAGTGGTAAGTATACGGTTTGCATCGTTCATTTCATTCAACATCTATCCAATCAGATAATATTAAAACATACAAAAACACGAAATAAAACCATAAACATGACTACACACTATGCATTACCCCGTGCGCACATACATCTTATATTAAATTATAGAAGTCGTGGATTAGAAATATTGCCGAATAATTCGTGATTAATATTTTTTTTTTTTTTTTTTCAAAACATAAAATTTAAATTAAATTATTTTTTAAATTAAAATTATCTAAAAGTTGATCGGCTACAGCCAGTTATCAGCAGTTTAATATTTTGCACTGCAGCCACCGCTAGAACTGACTATTTCTTATTAGCTTATTATAACTTCAAAATAACTTCAAAATTATTAAGTAGCTGACTATGTACTCGGCAACGATTGCAACCAACGATAGTTGTAGTCATGTAGCTGTGTAGCCTGCTGTCGTCTATGTGCTTTTAGCACATTATGGTTAAATACGTCACTATACGTCAATTTCGGCATTTTGTTGGATGATAATCCTTTAGCCATTTTGAAAAATCATTACATCTAGAAAAACTCTCTGATAGTATTGGCATTCATCCCTACAATTCGTCATCACAATTAACGATAATCAGAATATAAAGTAAACGGTGAGCAGTATAAAGACATCTAGACAAAATTTTTTTTGGACGTGGACCATCTTTTTAATGTGATTTATTTATTTTTCTTACTACATTTTTTGTTTTTTTCTTTCTTTTGTAAACTTGTCACCTTATATGGTATTCAATTTGTCATGTACTTTTAAATACGAATGATGATGACAATCATGATGAATATTTTATAACAAGATGATACAATAGAATATTTTGTTCCTCACATGTCTACCATTGATATCAATGTACACATCATTGCATTATTTCAAACGAAATACTTTCTAGTTACATACACACTCAGTATTTTTTCAATATACGAAATATCAAATAATTCAAATTGAAAAAGTAAAAGGAATAAGAATCAGATATGACGCAAGAATATCCAAATAGCGAAATATTAAAAAAAAAAAAAAATACAACTGAATAAGTTATTTGTTGAACTTGGACGAATGAAGAATAGAAATTTCGTTGAAGGAAGAATTTTTTTAATCAACATTGCAACAGTGGAAATGTGTAAAGATTAATTTTGTTAACAGGCTCGTACTAATGAGTGTTATTCCTACAACTGTCAGCTTAAGGATACACTGATAGTAAATAGAAGAAAATCATAATTACACGAAATAAAAATCGAACAAAAGCTGATCATATAGAATATGAAAATAATAATAATTTCGCTATCTCGCTTGATTCTTTGTACAAGTTATTAAAATTGTTGCCAATCGTGAAGTTGACTTGTGATAGTAGTTCTACAGAATTTCGTTTAGCACTAGGAAATTTTGATTCTTTCAATAGAAATTTTATAACTGCAAAAGAAAAGTTCGATTGCAACAGCTAAGCCTTTCAATTGGCAATAACTTTTTTTATCTTTTCGCTGGGTGTACGGTCTAAAATCTTTTCTTTGATTCTGTCAAGCAAAGACATAAAGTCCGTAAACAACTCTGACTTTGGCTGTTTAAAAATAAACTTTTACAAGTGTAAGTCGTTTTCCGTTTAGAGAAAAATGGTATATAAAGTGGTGATAATTGTTTTTCATTGTCGTTAAAAGAAAAGTTGTGAGGCTGATTGGCCTGAAAGTCTAAGCCTTGGTAAAATGCCTCAATGACACCAAAGTGTAGTTTGTTGAAAGACAAGCGACAACATTTCCCTAATAACCACAAGTAGATTAACCATGTTCCACTGTAATAATTAAGAAATTGGTTCATCTATTACAGCCGCATTAAATGGACTACATAACAAAATCACATTTCTGACCACAGAAAGAGTGGTTTTCCCTTCAGCTTTTCCAGTGGCTTCAATAGAGTCCTTGCTAATTGGAAGCTATAAGTCATTCGAAATAAAACTTGCAAGAACACTTACCCCCATTAGTGACTGTAAGGCTACCTCTACCGTCCTCTTCATGCTGCCATCGTTTTTGCAAATTAATCGCAATTTCTAAGCGAATTCTACCCACTTCAGATGTATTCAAAATACTCCACGTACTACGTTCCCGAAGATATATTGCTTACTGCAGCTCTATATTTATCTCCTTGTAATCATCTTAAGATCAATTGTCCTTCAAGCTTTTATTAAAAATATATTTAAAAAAATGCATTATTTATTTGTTATTGTTTCATCTATATCTACATATGTGTGTATGTATACCCAAGTAGAAATTACGAAACCCTCGACTCTGTACATACAAAACATAAACTCTTACGTTACAAAACCATTGATACAAAAAAAGACAACTTTAGTTTCAAATCGTTGTTGTGACCACATTGCAATACTTTTATAAACGTCGGGTCAGCGTTGTGCTTATTGTTTTGAAATATGATATTTTTCTTTTTTGCAATTCGGTAATTTTCACCATTTTGTTCATATGACTAGTCGGTTCGTACTTAAAAATATAAATTATTCATATTTTTATATTCTATTCCATATTCCTTTAATTCAATCAGCATTTGTACAATTCAAAGTAAAATAAAACACATTAAAAAGATTTGTAAATTTATTATTAAATGCATTATTATAAGCCAGTAAGTACATTTTCTTAAATTCAATTTGCTTTGAATGTTTTTCGTTATTTTTATCTCCTAATAAATCTCTAATTAGTTATTCTTTCCAATTTTTTTTTTTTTATTTTATTACAAATTACCTTTATACGGTCGAAAATAAAAAAGTTTATTGTCGCCATTTTACATACATTTAATATGATTAACTACTTAAGTGTAGATTTTTATTATTTTCCTTATATTTATTCGCCTTTTAACATTTTACTTCATTTTTACTTTTATATTTAATTATTTGACAACAATAAATACAGAGCGCTTTTATTAAGACGATGGCTGATATAGGCAGAACTGGGGGATGCCATCCAATTAGCATTTTAAATTAAATTAATATTAAATTAAGATGTACATCATCCTTTTCTAAAGGTTACTTTTCTATGCAATTCTTTTCTTTTCTTATTTTTTTTTTTTTGTTTGCCAAAAGAAAAGACGATAAAATAAACTTTAACTACAATATACACACATATGTTTACAAGGTATAGTATGTATGTATGTGTATACATGCATACATTCGTATGTAGTTAAAATATTACACAAACGTGTTTGAACTATAATATGTATGTACGAGCTGTACATCATTGAACTAAAGCGAAGCAAACAAATATTTCTTGCACCAACACCGACACATTTACATTGTTCACCAACATACACTATATTCTTCATTTAATACATGCAAACTTACACTGAACGTGTCTTTCAATTTCAGACATTTTTATTAAGATTACTTAGCATCTCCAGAGATCAAACGGCAGATTAAAAGATGCCATTAACTGACAGAAACGAAAAATGCAACAGAAGTGTAGGATACAGGTCATCGCAGTTTTGGGGACAACAGAAAAAATATTTTGAAAGCGAAAATTTATTTACACAAATTTAACACATTTTTTGCTCTTCTTTCGATAAATATTTTGTATGGATCGTCGTAGGAATTTGGAAATTTGTTAATTTAAATTTTTTGACCTCAAATAATCAATTTTATATTTATTTGACTTCCTGCACGTATTCGGTTACGAAATGAATAAATGACACACACACACACACACACATCTAAAAATCTACCTGCTTACATGAGTTGCCAGCACAAAAACAATCGTCATCATTTATTCGACAGTACTTTGTGGCCATTATAATGACAACAGCAACAACAAAAACAAAAACAACAAGCTAGAGTTTATTACAGATATGTATGGACGTATGAAGATACGTATGTATGTTCGTATGCTTTGATGTCTGTATAAGTAATTCGTACATAAGTATAGTTTACAAACTATATTTTGTGTCGGCCTATCAGCACCAACTTTCGCATACCCATACGAAGAATAACGCGCAAACACATTTTTTAAAACTTGTAAAAATGTGAAACTTTCAGCCGTTTTAATGCCTTTAACACGGCTCATAATAAATTTAAAAAAAAATATTTTTGGCTTTATAAAGACTTATTTAACAAATGTCAAAGTTTTCTTATGAATATGGCAGTAATAATCCTAAAAACTATTTTCTATAGAAAAGCAATACCTTTTAAAAATTCAAGCACCTGAACATCAACTCTAACTAATATACTCTCTTAGTGTTTTACTTATGACATTGTGCATAAAAAGAAATGCTTTTTTTTCTTTTTTTCTTAATTTTAAATATTGGAAAATGTTGTGGTTTTAATGTTTAAACTTGACTTGACTTTATGCAATTTATACGAACACACCGACATATACTTGTGCAGCACATTTAAACATATTTGTATTGTATGAAGGCAAGTTGGTTCTTATAAAGACATATTACACATACACTCACTCACACATACTTATAAACATAGTAAATATCTGCATACTAACTTTAATATTATAGAACACAAGTGTTTACATGGTCAAGATATGTGGTTGTTAGTTGATAAGGTACCCATTTACACATGTTCACATATTCAAACACTTTTCAAGCACGACTCATACTTATACGTAACCAAGAAAGTCTACTTCATATTTACACACATACATATATAGGGATGTATACAGATGGGTGGTTTGGTTTTAAGCAAATTTACTTAAATTTTAGTTTTCTTTATGTTCTACCTTAAGAGTCATTACTCACTATATACAAACGTACTACATTGTTACTTCTAGACACACATAAATATGTATGTCTGTACTCATGTGTTCATGTTGGTTTGACTAAAACGTTTTAACATTTAAGGAAATTGTTTGCTTGACTATGTATGTAGGTAAAGTGAGCCTATTTCTTTATTTTTTCTATTTCTCCTTTTTGGCAACAAACGATAACGGCATTATGTCGAAACAAGAAGTTCATGAAGAATAATGATGTCGACCTAGCAAGCATTGACGTTAAAAAGTTATTAATATTTAATTTTTTATATTACATACCTAGATCACAAGTATTATTAAAATAACATACATACAAACATGCACACAAACACACCTACATATACATATAAAAAAAAATAAAGAAAACATAATTGTACACACATGTACATGCATACATATTTCAATATGCATTAAATATTAGAAAGAGAATTTACTCCGTGGAGCTGAATATTTGAGTTTATTTGTATACGATACTAAACTATTGTGTCGTTATGTGCTTCAAGCCTAAAATGTATGCAAACAAATTTTGCACAATTTTAACTTGACTTGACTTGTATGAATAACTGTACTGATTTGTTTCTTACAAATAAAAATTGTTAATAAAAAAAATTTCTATAAATTTAGGTCATAAGAAAACATAACAAGTAAGAGCACTATATTCGGCTGTGCCGAATCTTTTATACCCACCACCAATTTTGTGTACATTTAAAGCACAATATTTATTATTTTGTTAATCGCTATTGAATAATATCTTTATAATAAAATATGTATCACTTTCTTTGTAGAGGGTGGTTAAATTTTTTAGGGCCCATGTTGAAGGTGAACTACACCTAGTCTTTAAATTTGTTTTCTGCATTTCACTTGACATTTCTCAATCTCAAACTTACTCAATTTGATCTGTAGAAAGATACGCAAATGAGCAACTGTTTAAAGTTATTCAGGTTTTTTTTATGAAAATGGGTGTTTAAATGCACTTCGTAATTCTTTTGATCAACATAATCATTCAAATTCATCCACAATCGGGAAAATTGTAAAAAATATTTAAATTTCTGCAAAACAGGTCTGTATAAAATGTTAGAAAATCTGTGAATGCCTTCTTATTTCGTTGAATAGGAAGCATGGTTGTTTTTTCGATAGTGTGGCAAAAGAGCAGTCAACCTCGACTCATCATCGTGCCCAACAATTGAGCATCAACATTGTCATTGAAAATTTGGACCATCAGATAGAGGAGTGGCGCCAAGGATGGGGGGGGGGGGGCATTTGGCCGATATTTTGTTAAATACATAATTGAACCGTACAAATATTATCATTACAAAAAGAAATAATAATAATTTCCTAAATAATTTGAATAATTCAACATCAGCCCTTAAAATTTAACCACCCTTTATAACTTCGATATGCTACTAAAAGGCTTTTGTAAATGTAGTCTTTTAATGAACGTGGGCGTTATAGTAGGCGTGTTAAAGTTATTTTTACGAATGAGTACATTTTAGATGTTTCAATATAGCCTTTTATTATTCCAAAATCTTTATTAATAGAGAAATTATATGAATTTTAGGTAAAACGTTATATGGGAGGTGGGCGTAAAAGTGGGCGTGGCACCTTAATTTTTTTGTACAATAATGACACTGCCTAGGGGGATATACGTAGCAAATTTGATCATCATACCTCTAATTTTGGCGGTTTTATGAGCTTTTAAATTTCATTAACGGTAGATAACGTGAAAAGTGGGCGTTATAGTAGGCGTGTCAAAGTTATTTTTGCGAATGAGTACATTTTAGATGTTTCAATATAGCCCTTTATAATTCCAAAATCTTTATTAATAGAGAAATTATATCAATTTTAGGTAAAACGTTATATGGGAGGTGGGCGTAAAAGTGGGCGTGGCACATTGATTTTCCGTTAAAAAAAGCCTTTCACCAAAAAGCAAAGTGTGCAAAATTTCAGAGTCGTACATCCAATTTTGTTGGTTTTATGACGTTTTTGTTTTTAAATATACCGAAAAATACACTGTGCGGTATAAATTTTCGTACATTTTGATCGATAACTCCTTTCCTAATGATTAGATTTAGGTAATTTTTGGTGAGAGATATTGCTTTGACTCGAGAAATATATTTTCGAAGTTTCATGACTGTACGTTAATCCATTTGGACACAATACCATTTTATTCGATGTTCGTAGGACACGGTTTTTTCGACCTACTCTTGCATTCCGAGCTATAACTCACTTCCTAATATTCCGATATAGCCCATTTTCAATACAAACAAATACAACAAACCTTGTCTATAAGAAAGATTCTGGCAAAATTTGAGCCTCCTAGCTTTTTCGGTGCGACCTCTATCGTGCTTTCAACAGACGGACAGACGGACAGACGGACGGACATAGCTAGATCGTCATCAAATCAAACCCTGATTCAGAATATATATACTTTATGGGGTCTAAAATGGATATTTCGATGTGTTACAAACGGAATGACAAAATGAATATACCCCCACCATTTTTTTGGTGGCGGGTATAAAAATACTGCATCTCTTTAAGCAGTAACAAAGTCTGCGTATGATTAATGCAAATTGATTGTTTTTAAATTGCGTATACGTATTTGATTGTTAAAATAAAAGTTAGTTAGTTTACTTATCCTTAAACAAACACGAGTCGTTATTTGTTTGAGAAATAAATTGAGTACCACCACAACTTATTAACTATAAAATAAAAGTCCTCTGTTGTTACTCTAGTAAGGGGTGGTCCAACCATAATGCACGATGTTAATTGTGAGTCACACCTCAACATCAGGTGTTTGCCCAACTTAAATTGACATTTCTTCTTTTCAGTGGTTGACAAACTCAGCCAGAATTGATCATCGCATTAAGGTTGTTAAAGGCTTTTACGAAAATGGGCGAACAACGATTACAAAGCGTGGAAATTTATTTCCAAAAAGGATGCTCTATTCAATAAACTCATACAACACTTCGTCAAGTTTACACTGCTCATAATTGTCCATGTAGGCACTTACCACATAATATTATTAGCACATTTAATCTTCTGGATAATATTGATACCACTCGAAATTGTACCGTGCGTACAGTAGAATTTATCGCCGTTGTAGACAAGAGTGTGACATAGGATTCGAATTTATTGATCCGTTCTCAGCAACTCGTTCTTTACCCGTTCACTGCTTGGAAAATTTCGAGGAAACATCTTGGTTTACATCTTTATAATATTTAACTGATTCAACAATTAAGGCCAGCAAACCATCAGCTGTGTGGTGTGTTCGATAAATTTTTATCATCAAATCATCATTAGGGATAATACTCATTTCTTTCTTAGCGGATAAACAAGAGGAATTCTAATGAGACTTTTAAAACTGTATATCCGAAAAATCACTACTTGGTGAAGTTTACATCGGTTCATTTTTTTAATTCCCAAGCCATTGCCAACAGTGTCGTAAGTGAGGAATGCTAGAGTCAAATGAATTGTGTTGTTTTTTTATTCTTCATCTCATTGCAAACCATTAGCGCGTGGAATTATCACTTTGCTGTGTCAAACATTTGATCATCGAATTATCTAAGTTTTCAACTTAGGATACGTCAAATCTTTGGTCTGCGCTGATAAACCAGCAACGATTAATCATTTAAAAGCCGACATTCGACATACTGTTGACGTAATAAGATCGCGTGCAAAATTGGAAAAACACGATAGTGTTCATAAGACGCATTTGTAGAGATCACATGCCAGAAACTTTTCTTTAAATATTAAATACCATGATTTTTGTGACCTATTAAAGCTAAAAATTGCCTAATTCTAATGAAATCAATGTGTTTTATCAAAAGAAAAAAAAACACTTCTATGCTTCTAAAACAACACCAAATAGAACTGCGCTCTTTTATCTTATTTATAGTACATTTCTATGGCAACCATATTAAGTATAAATATCTTTGCGCATTATTGGAGGTTATTAATTTAGAATTACTTTCTGAGTTAAAATAAAATCAATCTCATCCCTTAGAGGGAAGTAAAATTAATATATAAGAAAATTGTGATGTCTAGGTGACACATATAGAAATAGCGAACCACTAAACAATCTGCTATACTGGGCAGAATTTGAATGTTGTTAAAATATTTATTTAAATGAACTGCACAGAAACAATTGTCAAAGCCAATGAAAACAGGGTAATTCGCATAAGTTTCATAAACGAAATTCTTTGTCTTCTTAACCAAATTTTTTTAAAGGAAAACATACCAAGCAGCTTTTAAAAGTCAATTCTGATTCCGCTTTTGAAAAAAGGAGACCCAAATAGTCCAACAAATTATCGAGGATTATCGTTAATCGACACATTGTGTAAAATTTTTAATAATATTCTCTTAAACCGTATAACTAATTGGATTGATGTCAACAACATATTAAACGAGTACCAGGCAGGCTTTAGAAAAAACTACTCTACTATTGATAACGTTTTTAATCTCGCTAATATTGTCCATTTAAATAAGCTTAACGGCAAAAACACATACGCTTTCTTTGTGGATTTTTCCTGCGCATTTGATATGATACCAAGGAATTCTCTTTTTTACAAATTATCCTGTATGGGGTTATCGTCAAAAATAATTCGCATCTTACAACTTTACTATGAAAATAACACAAGTCAAGTACTTTATGGTAACACATTTTCTCAACCGTTCAGTGTAGACAACGGTGTAAAGCAGGGATGTATACTTAGTCCTATTTTGTTCGCTTTATACCTTAACGACCTGGCTGAAGCATTACCTGGTGGTGTAAATGTAGTAGATGAACCTATAAAAATTCTTCTATACGCTGATGACATTGTCATCTTATCTGATTTGCCAAATATTTTACAGAATATGATTGATAAACTTTATTCGTACTGCAACAATTGGTCACTAAAGGTTAATCTTGCTAAGTCTAAAATATTAATATTTCGTAGTGGAACAAGAATAACGAATAATCTGAAATGGAATTATGGCGAAGATGACATAGAAATTGTTAACAACTATAGATATCTGGGCATGGACCTTAATTTCAACTTGTCTTTCAAAAAACATATACAAAATAAATTAACTACTTCTAAAATGGCGATTTCTTCTACATGGTCAAGATACGTAATCCATCCTAAAATTTCAATCAGCAACAAACTAAAAATATTTAAATCAGCATCAAAATCTATTATGTTTTACGGAGCCCAAATCTGGGGTGTTAAAAAATATGATGAAGTTGAACAATTGTTCAGGTTTTTTATAAAAAAGATGCTTCTTTTACCAAGCAACACACCAAATTACATGCTTTATATTGAAACTGGCTTAAACTCTTTATACGTTAATACTTTAAAGCTCCACTTTGATTACATTAATAAAGCACTGCGCATGCCTAGTTGCAGATTGCCACGTATTTTAGCTGAAAAGGTAATAGCAAAAAAGACGTATTGGGCAGAGGAATGGTTCACTTTATGTGGAAATATTAAATTTGTACCCGACAATACTGAAAATCCTATATGTTTATACTCAAAACAAATTCTTGACCTTTTATCAATTATGGAAAGAGAGGAGCTACTGGTTAATGCAAGAAACTCTCAATTTCACGATTTATATTCGCAGGTTGATTATTGCATGAAACCCCTTTCTGCTTTAGATTTGTCTTCTCGAGCTGCAAGTTTAATAATAAGAGCAAGAGGTGGATTATTAGATATTAATGCCAGGGCCTTCAAAAGTTCATCAGTTGGCCTGTGCTCTCTTTGTAACCTAGACGCTACAGAAAACACTCTACACCTAATTGGAATTTGTCCAATATACTACGAGTTCAGATTAAAATATTTTGGAAAAACTACTTTAGATTTGAATGAAGTTCTGAATATATTAAATGGTTTTGAATTTGATTACTTTACATTGTATAAATATTTGGAAATTTGTCTTAAATACAGGAAACTAATAATAAATGAATTTGAATAAACTCTGTATATAAATGAATTTAATAACCTCTTTATTATAAATTTTATGGAAAAAAAAATAAAAAAAAAACTAAGAAATTTAGAAACGTAAATAAATGTAATAACTCATAGCTTTATATATGCCAATCTGGCTCACAGCTATCATGTTATGCCAAATCTAGATAATATAGTAATATTTAATCTCTAAGATTGTAAATATGCAATATAAATATCTATTAAATAAATAAATAAAAATAAATAAAAATAAAATTCGCATACGTAATTCAAATTACAAATTAAGTAATTGGTAGCATCTTAAAAACATGCAGTCAGTGTGTAGGAAAAAGTGAATACAATTCAATCACAAAAACTTTTAGGTGCGTTTAAGCTACTCAAAATGTGTTTCTAGTGTATCAATGCCGCCAATGTATATTAATTAATATTTTTTAGTTTTAATTCTATATACTACCCTATTGCATATGTACGTACGTACGAACGTATATGTAGTCTGATTGTCATTCTTATTTCAAAATTTTAAAAGTAAAATTCCTAACAAATACTTTGTGTTAACGTAGTGTTTATTATAGGTTTATTATATTGTTAAATGCTCACTTTGCAACAAATTTCTATAATTAATTACAGTAGAAATAATTAACAGTCTGTCATTGTTTTTATGAACTACAATACCATTGTACAACATCTCACAATATACATATATATGTATCTAACACATTCCTTTTTATTTGGGCGCAATATTAGGCTTAATTATTTATGTATCTAAAAGAATCAACAACAATATTAAAGACAAGTTGGAAAAAATTGTTATAAAAATGAAGAGACAAACAAATTCAAGATAATTCGTATTTAATTCATGAATAAATATTTGTATGTATGTATGTATGTGTTTAGCTTATTTCGTTGAATAAGTGTAAAAGAATAAATGATGGGCTGTCTGCTGGGGCTCTTAGGTCTTTTGTCAAGGGGACAGTCATATTAATTACACTTCCATGAGTTTTTGCAACAAACACACAAAAGATTCCAACAAAATAAGTAACAAAATTTTAACAATACAATTATTTAACGTCTAATAGATAGACAAAAAAAAATCACCCCCTTAGAATCAACCTACTGCCATACCATGCCAAATCATGTTTGACTACTACTTTATAATAATGCTGCATCACAATTTAATTTATGATTTTACTTCTTCTTGTTGTTGTTAGCTTTTCTGTATCGTACCCCATTTTAAATTGAACAATAACTTCATCCATCTATCCATCCATCCAGTCATCCATTCATTCGTTCATTCATTCATTTATTGTTAAACATCTACAGCCTACAAAATACGCACAGAATTGATGCCTTTAAATTGTTCTTCTTCCTCAATTTCCATCATCTCTATGATTTTATTATTTCTTTGCAACCGGTTTAAGTTTAATATTCATCGAATTTTACTTGAAAATTTGAAGAAGGACAATATGTTTATTTAGGTGTTAAATTATGTTGTCGTTGTCGTAATTTTGGGGTAAAATAATTTGCAAAAGCATTTTGTCGGGAAGTGTAAATTTTTAAACTGACTTACAGAACACAAGGCCAAAGGAAGAATATTTATTTATAGTTTCTAGTGCGATTTTCAATATGACAACAAAATGAAATTAGAAATGTGAACATTATTTGGTTCAATTATTTTTAGTTTACACAACATCCAAAAAATATAGTCCCGAATAACAACTTTTTACTACAAACGCTTCTATTGTTGTTGTGTATTTGGTTCTACGATTCTTTTTGTAGGAATTATTAAACAAAATAAATATTAAATTTTAGGCAGGTGGTATGAGTTTGGAGACGCAGAACTTTTTCCAGCACAATACGTACCTACAAAGTATTGTACTCACATAAACACACCATTAACTGATAAAGAACATTTTAAAAGTTTTACCTAATATTTTTTTATGAGAAATTCAAGACAAACATGCTTGGAATCTCTTTACAAATGTGCAATATAAAAGCTAAATATTTTAGTTAATACTAATTGCATAGAAATTTCAAATACAAAGACCTTCAAATCTAAATGTTTTCTTAAAAAAAAAAGTACATATTTAATTATTTATACTCAAGAGGACATGTAACTCTAAACCTTGACAACTCGACAAATGTGGATCAAGATCACAAATGTTTAAATATTTATTTATTAATTAAAAACAATTTTGTACTTTAGCAGTTACCCCTGACTGATTAAATGACTATCTGCCTGCCTGCCTGCCTAACTGACTGCCTGTCTCTTTAGTTTTCATATGATTGATGTTGTCTTTTTGCTGCCTGTGCTCTGTGGGGGTTTTACTTTAAGTCTTCTTATATAAATACCTGTGTTAAATTATGAATTAAAGCAATTTGTATTTAACGTTAACGTTACAAACTCTTAATAATTAGGGCTGCAAACAAAAGCAACTAATTGAATTAAGTACGCAAATACACCCGGCCGATACAAATTCTAAATAGACTCTCATCACTAAACACCAGCAAGTATGTGTGTTTGTATATGTGCGACAGCGTAAGGCTGAGGCTGCTGCTGTTGCTGCTGCTGTTGCTGCTGCTTATTGTAATTGTAACTACGAAATTAAAATAAAAATTTCATCTTGACAAAAGTTCAAGTATTCTTTTCTATTTTATGTTTTTTGTTTTAATTTCTGTTGAATACAACATTTGGAGTAGTACATTCGCAACTGTTGTTGTGTATTCTTGTTGCTGGAAATTGTAGCAAACAGTTGTAGTGTTGCAAGTGCTACAAGTAACTATTTAGTAGATAAATAGAATGATATGGGTGCTATATGCATTTTATGCCAGCAAAATAACTAATTAACTTTAATTTAGCTTTCTTGCTTATTTGTTTTATCTTTTTATTTTTTCAGTCGACAACAGTAGGAAAATCGCAACAAAATACAAACAAGCACACAAACATACATAAATAGAATGGAAATGAAGAGAAAACTAAAAAGAGCTAAAACATTTTATTGCTACTTTTGTAGACGTCATATTTTAATTACGTTTGTTGGCATGACACTCCTAATTGTGAATTATGGTGTAAACACAGTGCAAATGTCAGCTGTACCACATCGAAATGAAAGCTCTAACAGTATCAGTGATAGCACCAGGGGCAGTAGCAGTGACACCGGTAACAACGTAATGTCAGCTATGAACAGCAATAATTTAAAAAAACAAAATAATTTATTTTATAAGATGCTGAAGAAAGAAAGCATTGCAAACACGACAAGCATGAATAGCAATAGAAATACAAATATCCCGCTACACATTCCTCCGCCAGTACGAGTATTGCCGACATCTTACAAAAACAACTGGAAGACAATTAAAAATGATTTTGCAAACAAAACTGTAAACAACAATCACCACAACAATGATGTCATAGGTCATACAAGATCTGATTTAGTAGTTCGACAATTTGATAATTTTAGAAAATCTCGCATTTTTGGCTTGTTTGGCACAAATTTTTCATTGTCTTACAATTTGTCTTTGGCAACAGGTAATTCAGCGGGTAATATTACAGTAGCCGCTCCCGCACCAACTTACTATTATGCGCCAGCATCTTATTATCCATATGGCTACTATGATCCATATGGGTATTACAACCCGTATGCCTATAATCCATATGCTTATAACCCATATGCTGGATATGGCTATTATGGCTAAACTTTTACTTAGTTTGTCGTCGCTTAAAAATTGCACAAGAATATAATTTAAATTTTATACTGTGGAATACATACTTATAGCGTAGACATAAGGGTATACATACATACATACATACATACATACATACATATAATTTTATTAATCTTCAAACGAACTCGTAACTACGAATGCCTTAATTTAAAATGTGTATGTATGTATGTATAACTTACATGAACACTCCTGGTATGTACGTATGTATGTATGTTCCGTTTAATCATGTTTATCCCAACAAAATTGCTGAAGAAAACGTTTTTTTTTTAAATAAATTAAAGTTCATTTATGTTTTAATTCATAAAATGAAAATACATACATACATACATACATACATACATACATACATACATACATACATACATACATATGTATATTCATTTGTATTTTTATAAATAAAATATCGATTTGCCAAATTGTAAAAACAAACAGAAATAACGAATAAATCTAAATTGTAATTATACTACAGTTGTATAGACAGTTTTTTTAGACATTAAAATCTTTCGACAGGGATAACTTTAAAACTATCCAGCAAAAAAGTTGAGCTTTTCAAAGAACTGATATTAAATTTGAAAATAGAAGCACGTTTATATACGCTTCGAAAAATATTTAACTTTGATGCAGTAGTGGAAGTGAATAAATAAATAAAAAATCGTTCAATTTAATCAATTACAAGTGTATCCATCCTGCGCTGACTAAAAAGATGGTTTGTCAAAGAAAAATTTAGAATTACTCTAAGCCAGTCATTTACACACTAAAAAAGGCTTTGAAAAACGTGCATTTTGTGGTGAAAAGTAATGCTTTAAAGCGGGAGCTCGCCATTCAAATTCCCTACCTTCCAAGGGCTAATCTGCAAGTAAAACTTAAACATGTATCCCTTACAAACATGCATCATCCTAAGCACTTTTTTATTTTGGGTAGCTGTCTTACTTTTAAAAGGGGTTTGACTTCTTTCGGTATACTTTGACAAGTCACAAGAACAAAGTTCACAAATCGTGAACATTTATTTTCAATATATAAAGCCAAGCTTATAAAGCACTTTGTCAAGCTTACAATGCTCTGAGCACACACAATTCAACAGATCGATTCATGGCCGATCACATTTACTCTTTTGGATAACATTCATCCATAACGAGCCTTGCGTATAGACAAAGCCATCGCCGCTGTAGACGCTAGTGTGACACAGGACTCGAATTTATCGACCCGTTGCACATAGGGTTTGGGCCAAAGGCTGTAAATATCACTAATTACACCACCAAGCAGAAAATAAATGTCCTTTTGCAGTGACGTTTTGACACTAAATATTGTGAAAGAAAACTGAAAAAATGGACAGAAAAGAGCTAAAAAGTTTACGTAATTAAATAATATTTTTAATTTTACAAAAATAGTAAATCTAACCAAACAACCATCAAGCTCAGATATTAACTGAATTGTTTTGCTTAAATTTGTGCTTCTGCTTTAATGTTTATATTGGAAATTCAAAAATAGAAATTGATTTACTCAGTTAAAGTGTGCCTAAAGTTATTTTTAATCGAACTCAGTTAAGTAGGGATTTTACTTAAGAAAACTTTATGCTGCGCATCCGTGTGCCTCAGAAGTTATGCAATAGCCTCATGCGTTAAGTTTACCAACGAAAAGCGCGTCGCGACTTCTGCTAACACTTTAATTGTAATTGTTGCCATTGTTTTATGTATTTAAAAAATCTCACATCTCTAGATTTAATATATACACATACATATATAAATATTGCAGGAACAAGCTCGTATACCTTCAAGATGCAGTTTGTTCTAAGAGTAAGCAACAACAAATTTGTCTGTCTCACTATTACAGTGGTAAAAAAATATGAAATGATCCGTTAAAAAGGGGCTTTTCTCACCACTATGCGACCATAGCTGCCAGATAAAATAGGGGCAAAATCGTCTAATTTGGGAGAAAAAATCGTCAAAATCGTCAAATGGTTTACTTAAATCGTCATAAAAACGTCAAAATAAAAAAACGCATTTTTCAAAACAAAACATTTTTTATTTAATGCATAACATAACAAACTTTTTAAATCCAGAGAGATCAATGGTTTTATTAGACCCTTTTAAGTTAAGAACATGACAATAAATATAATAAAATTTAGAATTAATTTCGAAAAATAAATATTAATATGTATATAAATACAAAAAATAATAAATAATGAATTGGCTGCATCTAATTCAGACTAATTGACAAATAATTACAATCATTTCTTTCTAAAGCTTCTACCGATTAAGGTAGCTTTAGGCAAGCGTAGCACGAGCACAACGCCAAAATAAACTACATCGTTTCGCTTTTTAGCCCATAAATTTATTCCTGGATCTGCAAACCAGTCTTCCTTAATTTTCTTCTTCTTGTTGGTTACCTGTGAAAAACACCATTAAAATTTCATTTTAGCTACTACAAAGTTTTGTATAAAAAATGGATGAAATTTCTACTTACAGAGGAAGAGCTGCTAGAATTTTCATCATCTTGGTTTTCTATTGAAAATATATTGTTTGATTTTTAAGGTTTTAATGTATAATTAAAAAGAACTTACCATTTTTTTGAAGTATTTAAGCATATTAATTTGTCACTTAAATAATTTAAATAAATTTACTTAAAAAACTAAAATTGTTTAAAACGCATTTCCAAATTTATATTTTTTCGTGTTGTAGGTATCAGTTGATAATATGTGGGATATACTATGTTAAAAATGTACAAAGTGGAAAAATTACCCACACAAACACATTAAATAATGATCGATATATCTCTTTTACTCTGTTCTATTATTAATAACATAAACAACCGTTACAAATTATTTTTATTTAGTTTAAGGTGGATATAAAAGTAATGAAAAATGTTGCAAGCTTGAATTCTTGAAAATCGTCAGAAACATAACATTAATCGTCAAATCGTCAACACTTCATTTAAGCAAGTAAAATCGTCAAAATGACGATAAAACGTCAAATCTGGCAGCTATGTATGCGACGCAGTTCTTAGCACTCTCAGACTCTTGTGACTCCATTACATCCCCAAAATATAACTGTTTGGTATGATTTACAAAATTTGATTTTTAAAATTTCTCTCTCATACTGAGGGACGAAAAGTATAGAATCTTTAATTGTAAGCAAAAACGATTGCTCACCACAAATACGACCCCGCAGAAATTTAAATGTTTCATTGATGTAAATTATTTTACGCTAAAATTAAAGTGGTATATGTGTGCATGTTTGCTTAAAATGTTTGTTGATTTTAATCGCTGTGTCTTTTATTTAAATATTTGTTGACAACAACAACTATAAATAAGTGAATACATGCATGTGTACATCAATCTGTTTGCATTTATTGTTAAACTAAAATATTGCAAAAAAAAAAAAAACATGGACTGTAAGAGTACCATTGTTACATATTTTTATAATGATCGTCAAAAATGTAGCATTTGTCGTCTTTTAAATAAAAAAATAAAACTTCTCACTTGTTAAAAACTTCTTTTAAGATAAACTCTCAGCTAAAAGATTTCGGTAAATTTCACTGGTCTGTAAAAAAAATGCTTTTGAAGACTTAAAGCTTCCTTATTTAAAACTGAAATTTTTTCTAATTGACTCAAAATTCAAGTAACGTCACAAACTGTATTCCTATTTTCTGATTTA
The DNA here is from genome assembly GCA_941918925.1 of Phyto melanocephala. NCBI lineage: Eukaryota > Metazoa > Arthropoda > Insecta > Diptera > Rhinophoridae > Phyto > Phyto melanocephala. Next base: position 1,173,470 of record OW799233.1, read on the forward strand.
ATGGCTGTGGTGTTTGTTTTTTACTGTTCAAGCAATTTCTCTCAGTATATTTTTCTTCTTTCCTGTCTGTATATTTATTTATTTATTTATTTTTTACCATCATTCTAGTACCATTTTAACTACCATTTTAGTTGCTAACAAACAATTTACAACAAAAAAAACATTTCACGGTTTCGCAAATGTTTTTAAATGTATTCAGTTTTATAAATAACAGATTTTAAAAAAAACTTATAGTCAATGTTTTTTTGATATTTAAATTAGTAAATAGTAATGTTTTATCTATACTGACAAAGACATTGGCAGCGAATAAGTGCGAAAAAATCAAAAAGTTTACTAAGAGGCATTAAAAATCCATTTAGTCAGTGTAAAATCACATTAAAAAAGAGAATGACTAAGCTCATCAGGAAAAACATCTTTAAAAATTATACTATAGTGCAACTATAACCTTCATGTGCGTTTAACGATGAAGTTGTACAAACTGAAGTTTTCTCAAGTTTTTACTAATAGGATGTTTTTAAAATGTCTCATATGCAGTTTTAACCACTAACTAATAAAAATGTAAATGTAAAATGGTTTAATAAAAAAAAAAACAGCGACTTTCGAAACGTTTGACAATAAAATTAAGCCTGAACTTTAATACAAAAATATATCGATTGTGACGATCTTAATTCAACAGCGACAACAAACACATGCCTTTTTTTGTTTTTGTATACACGTCTGTATATGTGTGTGTGTGTTAGCTATAGACTCCGAAACCGTAAAGACGATCGGACTCAAAGTTATTGTACACATTTCAGGAAGTGTTTATGGGGGGTAAAAAATGGGCGGGCCTACGCCCATAACAAATAAATTATCATTTTTATCTTCTTAAGCTTCACCGATTTTTCTAAGACTTTGCACACACATATTGAGTTCTCATGATTATACAATTTCGTAATAAGAAAAGTTGGCCCATAAAAAAACTTATAATTTTTAGCTTCTTGCACTTGATATTCAATTGAAATTCAGAATGCATTTTTTTCATTAAGGGGCGTAGCATCGCGCGCCGGGCTTGTCTAGTATTCTATAATTTTTAAAACTTTATATTCTCAGTTTGGTATTTTATAAAACATTTAAAATCAACGACAACTGCGAATTTTTTATTGTGGACAAAAAATAAAATAAAGTTTAACAGATGCAGACAAATTGTTCAAAACAAAAAAATTGGTACAACTTTTGAATCAATCAGCTGATTCGACACGAACGAGTATCTTATTATTCTACCTTGCTATTCAATTTTCAGAGAAATTTTTCACATTAAACCAATTATTTTTTTATCACGACAAAAATGCAATTCGCCACAGAATTGGTTTTATTTACAACTGAAACTGCTTTGTTTGTGGAAATTACTTTTATTTTTTAGTCTATTTTAATTTAATTTACAAATTATGTTGATACACTGGATTCATCATTATTTCAGTCAATTTAATAGTTAATTTTCCTACAAAGATCTTAAGTACAACATAAACACGAGTTTGTTAGTTGTTGCTTTTAGGGCACCTCTTATACTCTTTATGCAATTATCCTTCGTTCTATATTCTTAAACTGCCCCAGGTATTGAGCCATGAATTTTATGAGTACATCATCCTTTTTATGCAATGACAATGTTCGCAAGAGTATTGCAAACAATATCTACTCAAAATTGTACAAGTACATACAACTACTAAATTTACAAACATACATTTATCTATAGAGTGACGGAATGGCTCAATAACTGACTGCGAATAACTATGAATGTACTTGGTAAAAGTTACCTCACAATAATAATAATATATTTAGCTTGAATGTATGTGTGTATGACTTTTTCGTTTATATTTGGTTTGTTAGCAATGTTTTCAAATACTAAATACTTAACAATATTTACGACTTACGTTATTGCTGTAGTAGTGCCCAGCAGTATTGAAAAAGTAGCAAATGTCCTGTTATTTAGAAATTGTTCGCTTTGTTGGAAAAGGAAATATTTCTTTCGGATTATTAATAATTAATTTCAGCCGATTCTTAAATGATTTTGTAACCTGACGGTACATCTCGAAAATTAGAGCCAACTTAAATACACGGAGTGAAGTTCCGAATTCAGGATCCCAAACAACCTTAGAATTGGCCTTTAAGTTTAGAACAACAATATTGCAGAATATGTATGTTTATATAAATATACGGCATTATTATAATAAGTTCAACTACAAAAAAAAAACATCAATCAGTTTAAGAAATTAAAAAGTTATTTACATGCATAGTTTGATATTTTGGTACAACAATTTTACTTTTACTTTCATCACATACATCAAAGTACAGATTACAACAATGTACCTTTTCATGCATACAAGTATATCTTCGTTTTAAGTCTTATCATCATATATGTACCTGACAGTGTTATTTTAGAGGACTGGGGATTAAATTTCAGGCATTTAATTTTTAAAATAAAGTACAACGACTTGCCAGCCTTGCCCGTACAAATGCAGATCATTATGTATGGTCTTTGGCTTGACGTTTAAATCAAAAGCATTGCAGATAACTCAGCTCTAAGAATCAGTGAGCTAGGTAAACCATATTCTGGACATCCTATCATCCTAAGAGGAACTAGACGTTTGTCAATCACGATGATAGGCTTTGTGAAAATGTATTTTTTTCAAGACACATTCACAAGGTACCCATTTGTTGAATTTTCCTTGATTTCATTTATTTGTGCAAGAATCGAAAATGAAATTTTCGTTTCAATATAGAAAAATTATCTTAAGTGTACTTTTTTGATAACTAATGTTTCAAAATTATTATTATTTATTGTTTTCATGCCCTTATCATAGGCTTCACAAATATATGTATGTATGTCCACTTTTTAATAAAACTGAAATACAAATTCCTCTTGACAGAAAACATCCACTGAAAAGATGCTTTTTTGTAGCAATTTGCCGTTTCATATATATCATATATGTACATCAAGGCATATTCATACAAATAACCTCGTAGCAACAGCTGATCTGGAAGTAAAATGTCAACCTTTGTTGAATTCACGCTGAATTTATTTTAGTTTTTACACCCTTTAAAAAAATATTTTTTTTTTAATTAATAGATCATAACAACTTTGCCAATCCTGATACACGAATTCACCTTTATAGAAAACATCCACTTAAAGTTTTTCTGTTGTATTTATTTGTCGTTCAAAATACCTCTATGAATATGCCTTTATGTATATGTTGTACCGCCGTTGCTTGATGCAAAAACAAAAAAATTTGTGTAAAACATACGAACACATTTTAATGAGTATTTTGATCGTGTCTAGTTCCCTTTTAAATTTAGTGCTTACATCGCTCTTTTTGTAACAACAATTTGCATCAGCACGCCTTACTTTGTTTATTTTTTTTATTTTATAATTGCGTATGTAGTATATATCGATGGTCACGAGTAGAAAGGTCCTAACTCGAACAATTGTAAATTTACAGCAAAAGATTAAAACGTAAAAGGAGCTGTTTTATCATAATGGAATTTTTTTGATACTATTGGGTTACATTTTTGTGTCGAGATGTAACTTCTTAGATACTAAACTGAATTTCATAGGATCTCGATTACACTTTTAAGGTTGCAAGAAATCGACTTGCCTGTTAATATCTAAGATATGTATTTACATTTGTACACATGTAAATATTGAGATAAAAATTACCTAAATTCTAGTGATAAAAATTATGTACACGCGCACAGAATTACATATGTACATATGAACATAACCATAGTAATAGAAATACACCCACATACAAACATCGTCATGTACAAAAATACACAGATATAAATTTAAAATCAAATAAAATGTGCAGCACACTTACATACATACATATTTAAGGCAAATGCGAACGTAACAAAGAAACAATTTCAAATATTTTAACTGGATTTCAATAGAAAAATAAATTTGTATATACACACATACGTATGTATGTATGAATGTATGTATGTATGTATGTAAATGAAATGCTTTTGTCAACTTGTACGTGCTCATATTAAATGCAAATTTGTAATCCGTGCTCTTTTAGTATCTCTGCCACTTTATGATGGTCGTTTCAATTTGTCTCTGGATTCTTATGAATGTGAGTGGTTGTATATGTTTGTATATTATGCGGATTCATAGTGTTTATACCACAAAATTGAAATTTTCAACAAAGACTGTATAAATTAGTTGACGACGAACGCTTGTATGTTTAGTTATAGAATTTCAATTAGATTAGAGCTAATCACATTACAAAAAAATTCAAATGTTAAAGACATTTCTAAGGTATTTTAAAAAAATTTTGTTCTAAAAATCAATAAATTGTACAAATATCATTTTTTTTAATTATGCCTTTATACCAATACTTTTGGATCACAAAATACAATGAATACGACTCTGTCCCAACGTTGATGGAAGTATTATCAACATCGATACAACATACTGTTTTCCAGATTTACAATGTCGTCACAATGTTGAAATAGAACTTCAAGTCAGTGTTTTTCGACTCTTGTTTTCGTTGTTGTCACAACATTGTAAACACAATGGCCCCCATATTATTGTGTAGTGGTGCAAATCCTTGCTATAATGCTCTATTTATATACATTACAAAATTAAAGTAATTTTTTTGTATTAAGAACACAACATTACGAAACTAAAGTCATTTATTTCTGTTAAGAATGTTGTACTTGTGTAGGAATTTCGTAAATGCAACAACAAAGGAACTTAGATTGCCTTTTTTAACTACAGTATTGTAATGATGCAGCATTTTTGAAAGAGTTAAAATTTTTTAATTTCTGGCAGTGTAAATCTACTTGTATAGATACAAGTTTCGGCAAATAGTCTGTCATTTTATATTGATACGATTTTTAAAAGCGGCAATAAACTTATTTTAAACACCTACCGAAAACTAAACGATTGACAAGACAAACAAACAAGTATTTTCAGTTCACCACAGTTTTTAAACATCAAAAAAATCAATATAATATTGTATTACACACACACACACACACACACACATACATACACAATATATAAATTAAAAAATATAAGCAAATAAATTAAAATTGTAACTAAGTAAATACTGTTACATGTTAATAGTTACTTCTTTAGACACTTAGTATGTACATATTTATATACATTTATTGCTGTAGAAACAAACACGTAATATATTTGACTTAATTTACATTTTCATTCGCTTTGAGTGCGGCAACAATGTTGTCAAAAAATGTACAATCATCAGAATAAGCCCACAAATCGAAAGAAAAGAATCACAATAGTTTTCCCATACAACAGCATTTTTCTCAAGTATATTTTGGCAATTCTTGCTAATTAAACCATTTAAGAGGGTGGTTGAACATTTTTCTTCTCCCTGGAGGCAAGCACACATACTCATTGCCGACCAAACACACTTACACATTGATAGAATAATGTTTTTTTTTCTTCTGCAAAAACAAATGTTGATAGTACGAATATTTAACCATCATTCTTGGAATTGGCCACAAGATAAATTACTTTTTGCAAACTCCTACGACATGAAATCTTAAATGAATTCTACTGTGGGTGGTGCTCTTTCACAAATAGCTACTCGTTCAAATGTATGTACATATGTATGTACCACAATCGTACACCGTTTTATTTAAGATTAATGTTAGCGATAATAAATCCGATGTTTGTAACGCAATATTTTGTAGTTTCTGCATTGACGTGCAAAAGATTTTCTTTTTTTTTTTTTATTTTCAATATATATTTCAAGGCAGAAGAAAGAATTCATTTACATAAACATGTCTTTAAATAAATGTTTTTGGAAAACTACATTAAATTTACATTTGCCGACCTACTTTTTAATGATATAAAAGATAAAAGCGAAACTTTTCAATGCGTTTGAGCAAAATTAAAAAATTTTCAAATATTTGTTTGTCATTAAAACCATCATTTGCGGCATCCCGCATGAAAACTTTTCTTACTAATATACAAAGTGTGGCTCTAAAAAAAACTTAAATATAAAATAGTGTGAAAATCTTTAATGGAAAAAATATCAACTTTGCAACGACCGTACAAACTTAAATATTTTATTTATGTACAACTTTCATCAGGAAAGAAAATGTATAAAAGCAACCTCTCTAAGCAAACATTTGTTTAGTACTCGTAGTTTTTATAGATAAAAAATCGTATTTATCAAACACTTGAAAATTAAATGTTTTGGAAATCTGCAAATGTAGAGTTTCAATTCATATTGATCAATAGCAAAAAAAAAAAAAACTTTTTTTACAAAAACCTTTAAAATTATACATTTAAAATTATTGTGGAGGGAGTAAAGTAGTTTGACAGAAAAAAAAACTACCAATTTAATGTTGTATTAAAAAATACACATCCAAACACATGAAAACTGAATAAAATACTCTCTAATGGGGAAAAAAATCCTCAAGTGTAAAATTTTAAAATTTTGTACACTTAAGTAACATTGCTATGTAAGCATACATATGTATATTGTATATACAAATGTGTGTGCAAAGTTATATGAACATATTCTTACACAGAAAAAAAAAATTAATTTAATTTCGAAATTAAAATTATTAATTAAAAAAATTATTTGGTCTTACTTCAAAATGAAAATTAATTTTTTTAATTGAATAAATATTTTCAAAAATATCAATTGAAAAAAGGAATAAAATAGTTAATATTTTTAAAAAATTTCATCAATTAAATTCAACACGGTTACAATTAAAGATTTAATTAAATTTATCTAAAATATTTATTAAATTAATTAACCAATAATTAAATTCATTAAGGATTTTATCACAACATCTTTATCTGAGGCTTTTAAAAAGAATGGGTAGCTTGCAACCTAGACATACAAAATTTAACTATTATAAAAGTTTGTTGTGAACAAAATTGAATTAATTCTTACAATTAAGGTAAGAAACGTAGGAAATATATCAGGTTTTGACAACAATTCAAATACGACATATGTACATATGCAAACATATGTATCTGCAAAAACGCTGAAGCTTTTTATTAAGTTTAAAATAAAACATGTTTTTATAAATTACTTTTTGGCACTTGCGTGTCCCCCTACTTTGCCTGAGTAGTTTTCGGAATCGATACAGGTTGTGTTAATCCAGGTTGCATTATCAATAAGTGTGGCAAATTAGATTTACCTTTGTCTACACCGTTTTGCATGATTAAATATCCAGGTATTCACATTTATAATATAAGTAGGACGTACATACATACCTAAGCATATAAATTATAATTTAAAATTTAAAATTCTCATCAATTTAATGCCCTGTTCAGACAGATATTTTTAATTGTTTCAATTTAGAGTTGATTGAGCAATTAAAATAAATGATCACACATACTCAATTTATTTTACTCCATTAGCATTTGATAGCTGTAAAATACGGTGTATTTATACCAAATCAAATAATGCCTTCTTTTCAGTGTTTTTCCTGTTGATAAAATATATTTACAATTATATATATACATATATATACTTATATGTATGTATTTGAATTTATTCAAACATTTTCTTTAAATTTTCTTCAAAAATTTCTCATTTTCTTAATTTTTATTTTTTGTATATTTATTTGCTTGACATTAGAAATGCCACCTATAGAATTTTCTTCTCACTGAACATACTTCTCAAGAGTTGTATTTCGAGCTTTAGACAATAAGTGAAACAATTAAGTATATATTGCTCAATTTAAAAATAATTTTTAGTATGGTAAATTGAGCTCAATAAGGCCTTTAATTGCGATAATATTATAAATTGGCAATTAAGGCGCCTGTGTGAACATAGCATAAACAAATTTTTAATATCAATTTAAAAAAATTAAATAATTGGGTGATTCACAAGGTGTCTTATCATGTCATATTGTCATATTGTTCTAAAATTTTACAATGGTTTAAAAATGTTGTTGTTGCTTTTCAAACAAAAAGTGTCTTATAATAATAGAACTTTGTGCGCTATGTTGATTGTGCTGTCGTATTTAATAAGCAGAGACCTGTGCTAAACGACTAAGCCGGCTAATCCAAGCCGCAATAGTTTTTGTAAGCCGTCGCCGTTTATTGTATAAATTTATCAGGCCGACATCAAAATTTAAGCGCAGTTTCTAAGTTTTGATAACAAATCTTTGGCGGCGTCAAATAAGATCGGATAAGGACTCTGCTGTGTTTTGTTAATCAAACAAAATTTAATTTATTTGTTATTTGTTTACTTGCGTCTGCCACTACAACATCCAAAATATACTTTTCGCACAAACTGGCTATTATTTTGTTTTTTTCACTTGTTTTTGGCATTATGAAAGAAAATATTTATTTTTACAATTGTTTTACATCAGCTGATTTAAATTCAAAATAGCATACTTAATTATGAGTGGTTGTTCACAATAGTCTTAATTTTTCATGCTATTATTATGGGACATATGATTTTATGACACTACTGTGAATCCCCCAAATATAACAATATTATTGGAAATTAAAAATCAATCGAGCAGTTAATTAATAAAACAATTTCGAGCCATATTTTTTTCTTTGTAGTACTCGTGTGCTCATTAAGCATGTAAGAAAGCTATTATCACTCATGTGAAGTTGCTTTCACTCTTAATTATAAAGTCTGTGAAATTTTGATAAAACGATTTATTTCGAATTTATAAATATAATTCAAAATTTTATTTAATTAAAGCTAAATCCCCTTGAGGTACAATTTTTCGTTCCAAAACTAGATGCAAGATGCAAATAATTGTAAGTGACTTTTGAAAAAAAAAATATTTTTATTTAAAACAGGATTTCAAAAATTTATTCATAAGCTTGAATCGTTGATTCTTTGTTTTATGTTATGTCTTTATTCTTCACAGAAATACGACGAGTAGTGCAACTTTTTATTTTTATGAAAAAAAATATATGTTTGCCTCGACTCAAAAGCTTATCGACAAACCTGTGACAAAAAGAAAAACTCGTTAAGTCGATATAAGTGAAATTTGAAGATATAACACCATTGCATTTCTGCTGTAAAAAACTTCCTTTAGGCGAATTTTCAACCATTTTAAACAATTTTGCATAAAAACTTTTTGTCTATATCAATTTTATTGAACAAAATCTTTTGGGATAGTAACTTATTTTAGCCTATCATCTAACTAAATTTACGAAAAGCGAATGCACGTCGGAACTCATATAATAGTCTATATTTGAAAGGAAATCTATTTATAAAAATTATATATTTATAATATTCTGTTATCATTTATTACCTGTCGAGTCAGTTGTTCACTTGACGGACATAATTTTTTTTAATTCTTAACCGGAATATATTTGTAATAAACTGAAATAAAAATATTTTTAATTTTTTTCATTACTATTACAATGATACCTCAACTTTTGAGACATCCTTTATAATCACACCTTAAGTCAACATTTTAGCACATTAAATATAAAAAATTGTTTAACAATTGGAAACGCAAGATCTGCAACATTTGCATCATCTGTTAACAACGAAGAGTGATTTCCGCTAATATTTAAAATATAAACTTACATGTCAAACATGGATCCTTTGACGTGTCCTAATTAAAGTTCTATTAAATAAACAACTGTATGGCGTAATTGCAGACATTCATTTTTATCTATCTATGTAGATAATTTTGAGTGTTGCGGCCAATTGTAGCTTAAATAAAGTAGTCGTGGACCATGCCAAACATAAATCAATAAATGCTTCATTGAGTAGTGACATAAAGTGGTTTTTACACTACTCCAATATAATGCAAAGCTAAACTATATGGTCCATAAACATTAATAATTATTATACAATTGAATAAAGATGATTTTTGTAACACTGCGGAATCTTAAAATTGTATAACAACAATGCTCGCAGCACACTCGTCCAAGTTGAGTGCTTTTAAAGTATAGTATTCTTGATTACTTGTTAGTAATGTGTGATTTAATTAAGTATTGCTTTAACCCGTTAATCTTACTATTAACATTTCAAATAAATATTTATTTGTCTTCTTTCTTCCTCTTTTTTTGTTCATTCGTTTTATTGACTACTGAATATCAAATTTAATAAAAACATTTTCTATTTAATACAAAAAAGCTGTGATACAGGTTATTGTGATAGTTTATTGTTAAATTATATAAATTGTTTAACGCAACAGTCCTAACAAGCCGAACAAACAACCAACTGTTTAACAATACGACAGACAATCAAAGAGTCGTCCATACAATAGATAAAAGTCAAAAGAAATAAAAGATATCTAAAGCACAGACATAGGAATCATCTTCTTTTAGTTCCTTTGTCTATTTGGTTCAATGAGTGAGAGGGTTTGAGATGCAATCGTGCGAAACATGAAAAAAAGCAACAACAAGAACGTAACTACTTAAATACTTACAAACAGTGCAGGGTGGCAAATAAATGTTAGGAATATTAAAATGAGGAGAATCACGCCTATTTAAAGGTTACCACTAAAAAACAATTTAAATGGAAATTAGTTTAAATAAAAAAAAAACCCGAACTGATATACCAACACCCACGTATGGGGTGTATCCATTATTATCCATTATTGCTATTGTTGTTGTTCCTTTTCTATTCAACTCACAAAGCAAATGGAAAAAAAAAAGAAACGGAAATAAAAACACAAACCAAAACTGATGATAATGATATCGACCTTGAAGGATTTGGAAATGAAATTAAGAGATTCTTTTAAAGCCGTTTAGATTTTTCGTTTGGTGATTTGGGGTTAGGAAGAGTATAAGGCGTAATTTAATTTGATGGAAAATCTAATAACTAAACGCTTAGTGAGTGTTAAGTATTTAGTAGTGAAACAGTATGTCAAATATTTCTAAAACTCAACATAAAAAAGTAAATTCTAAGATTTTTTAAGAATTATAATATTTGTATTCAATAATATTGACTAGTAGTTAGTGATCAAACTTTGATTGTAAATAATTTAAAGATTAAATCTAAGGAAACTAGAAGACCATTTTCCAAAAACAAAGTAAAACTGTGTATGTACATAAGTAGCAATCTTTAACGCTAGTAACACTAAAACATTTTACTGAAATTACTGAAATATAAATATGTAGATATGTATTGTGCCAAACTGTCTTCCCTCTGCCAATTTACTCATACATACAGATTCAACAAAAATTATTCTATTCTATTCTATGTACGAATATAAAATAAATTTACCGTGAAATTGCGTTAATGTTTAAGGTCTTTTTTTAAATTTTAATAATCTTTTATCTGTAATATTAGTTAGTTTCAACAATTGTCTGCAGTCACAAACCAATAAAATTTAGATTTTTTCTATGTATTTCGAATTACTGGAATATATTCGAAATTTCGAAAATAAATTAGATCCACAATTTATTCTCTAATCCCTAGATAAATTTATAAAATTGTCTATTTTATTTATGTGTATGAATGTCTAAATGTAATTTGGTATTTAAGTCAAAGCATATATTTGCAAGAGACTGTCCTTTGCATTGACTTTCAACCACTTAGTTAGTGACCATTCTAACCAATCAAATAGTCAGAAAATAAAAGGCAATTTATTGTTATTAATGACATTTGTACGTGTTTCTTTATACAAAACGGACTGATGGCAAAGAGTAAATAGAAACATACAGACATAATGTTCCGCTCATTCACTAACGGTTTCTCTTGCTGGACGTACTGATAATATACGTTCAAATAACTCGAAAAAAAAAAGAAGCGAGTACACAAAGTCTACTTATTATTGTCTCCTGGCTAATAATAAAGATTAAACAAAGAAAGAGCTCTAAGACTCCATGAAAATTCTATTAAAAATGATTATTTCTTGAAGAAATCTAGTATTTACGTGTGTGAGTGTTTTTTCTTGTTTTATTCCTTTTTACACTTTAGAGTGTTAGGATGGATGTGTAATCTTTATTCCCAATGAAGAGTTGTCTTTTTTTTTTTTTTTTTTAAATTTTGTTTTTCTTTAACAATATATTAGTTCAGTTAGTGAAGATAATTGGTCTAAAAGCATACAATAAAATGTATTGCGAATAAAAGAAAAACTAAGATTCCTGCAAAACTTGAAAGGGTGTTTAAAAGTCTGAAATAAAATTAATTCAGTTGAATACTTACGCCCATTTCGCACTATTATATTGTGTGTAATTCTCAAAGTATAACAAAAGCTTGAACAAAATAATGACAGCCATACGGTTCTAATCATTTTAATTAATTTTAAAAAATTTATTTAAATGATTAGAAACCCAAAACAAAGGACAAACTAAATAGAAAGTAATTTTAAATAAATATTGTGTGTCAAAAACAAAAAAAAAACCATGTTAACTGGAAGTTCAGGCAAAAAAAAAAAGTACCCTGTATACATACATATGTAGATATGACAGCCATACGGTTCTAATCATTTTAATTAATTTTAAAAAATTTATTTAAATGATTAGAAACCCAAAACAAAGGACAAACTAAATAGAAAGTAATTTTAAATAAATATTGTGTTTGTCAAAAACAAAAAAAGATGCCATGTTAACTGGAAGTTCAGGCAAAAAAAAAAAGTACCCTGTATACATACATATGTAGATATGCATCTAAGGGGCGTCTCAGTATGAATGCACTTTTTTATTTTTAAATAAAAACAAGTATTTTTTGAGTCAGCAGTGATTTTTCTATTGGATTGTAAAAAAGATATATGTTCGGATTAATTATGGAATAAAATAACTGTCAAATCATCTGCACCGCTCTGATGACAGGCCATTAATTTTTTCATGAAAATTTGCATAACAAATATGTGCAATGATGCGTTGGATCTTGAATTCGAACTCGGGAATTGTTTTTGGTTCATTCACAGAAGCCAGGAAATACACAAGAACCTAAAAAAAATCACATTAAATCACGTGATTTCCCAACAGAATTTCTTTAGAAAATATGTTCTAAAAATCAATACTGTAATTGCTTCATGTGCGGTTTGGCAGGTGGCGCCACCTTAGTGAAACCATATGTCGTCTAAATGCATGCCATCTAGTTGCTGCCACAATAACTCCTATACCGAACGCCGTTCACTGTCTCTTCTCTTCAAGCAAAAAAGACCCAATCACGCCTCCAGACCAAAATCCCAATCTGACAATCACATGTTGTGAACGAATTTGTTTTTTAATGGATTGCATGATGATTTCCTGAGCATCAAATCTAAAATTGTGTATATTTACAAAGCTATTCAGATGAAATGCGCTTCATTGAAGATAACTTTTTTTGAAAAATCGAACAAATATTTGGCGGTTTCTGTTGCGGATCAGATCGATGAGTGAAATTATATTTTTTATGTTTGTTTTTTGTTTAAATACTGAATTGTTTATTTTGTTAATTTTAAAGATATGTGTTGTACCATTAATTTATTTTCCTTATATTTTACCCTTTTTGTACTTATTTTTTGCAACACTGCAATTATACTTTTTGTGTCATTCTTGATTAACAAAGTAGTCATCTTGTAACACACCGAGACGTAGGTTTGATTTTTCTAAAAGTAAGAGTCAGTTTTCTACAAAGCAAAAGAACAAGTAACCTTAATACTGTACTTTAATAACATAATAAATAATAAGCGAATTAATTATAACACCATCTAATTCAACCAGTGCGTTTAATTACAGTCCACTTATAAATCGCTAAACAGTTTCAGTTGTCTGAATTTGAATTTTATAAGCATGTCAAAGTCTTTTTAAGGTTCGCTGCATAGTGCTTCGTGAAATTTGAAGTAGTTGAGAAAGATACCAAATTGATGTTTTCTGTTTTTTGTCGACACTCTCGTTTACAACAGCAATATTTTCAGCACAATGACCGGAAAGTTGACGAACAAGAGTCTTACTGTCCACACCCAATAAATTTTCTTCTAATTTTTTGACCACTCTTTAAATTATTAGAGTTGCCACTTGCACTCAAAAAATTATACTTAATTAAAAAAAGTGCATTCTCATTGAGACACCTCTTGCATATCGCAACGGTTTCTCTGAAGGGGTTCAACTAAAATTTTTGCAATCTTCACTATTTACAAGAAAACGATATGCAATATTCATATCTACCCACTTTAAAAATTTTACATCATTTTCTCTACTCTTTAGCCAAAAAACATACAATTGCATACCTTTTTTACATATAGTAACAACATAAGTAATAAAAAAATTTTGTTTTTTTTTTCTACTACAAATTTTTTTAATATATGTATGTATGTATGAGCATAAGTATATATGTATAAAAGTTTTATTTCATTCTGAGATGTAGAAAAGTTGGTATGTATAAATGTGTGCACATACAATTACGTGGTTTTACAAGATTGAAATAAAACATCTCAAGCAAACAAAAGACATTTATTTCGACACATAAAATAATAAACAAAATGAAACAGTTTGGGAATTTTAAACCAAATGTATGCGATTTAAATAACCGGATTCGATTTTAATTAAAAATAAAAAAACCGTTTATTCTTTTCTGTTACGACAAAAATTATCTTTATTTAAAAACACTTGACTTAAACACTTAATGGGGAAACTAAGACTGACTCTTACAATTCTATCTTTCTTGTTTATACTGTTATTATTTTTATTATCCATTGTATTAGCATAATTTTGATTGGTTAAAATTATTAAAGTTAATAAATTGCCAACTTGCAGTTTATTGATTTGTAATTCTTTGTTTAATTTATTTGTCGAAAACAATTCTTACGAAAAATGTCTGGAATTAAATGAACTCTTATTGGAGCGGAAGCGCATTATTGTTAAATTTGCTGATACAATAGATTTACATATAATTTATTAAACAAATTATTATTTTAATTTTGGCTGTTGCAATTCTTGGAATTGCGACCGAAAAATAGGTCTGATTTATAAATTTTGTTTTAATTTCTTTAAACAAACAGGAAATGAGTCTTACATTACTTTTCATTACTTATTTATATTCTGTATTTTATTTAAAAAATCATCTATAGGGTCATTTCGTATATATGTGTGTATAGAGGGATTTGTATATGTAACTTCTCCCTCCTTTAGATTAGAATTCTCCTGAATTCTTTTATTTAATATTATTTTAATATTTTTATGTTTTATTACAATTATTAAAATTAAAGTAAGTATTACAAATATAATGACAATATTACATCCGTATGTTAACTTAGTGTGGTATTTTAATACATTAATATTCTTTACATTATTTTTATGTTCAATTTCTATTTCTTGAAATGATAGTTTGTTTGTAAAATTTCTAATTGTGTTAATGTTTTCTATAATTTGTGTTTCTTTTATGTTTTCCACAATATTTGAAAAGTAATAGTCTTTTATTCTTATTGAACAATTATTAAAATTTATTAAGTAATTTCCATTTAGAGTAATATTTTCCAAGTTACAGTTTTGTATGATACTTATGTTTATTGAATTTTTTATTATAACTGTGTCTATATCTAATTGAATTATTTCTAAGTCTCTATTTTTTACTAGTTGACAATCATTTTTTATTATACAATGGTTACTTAATTTTAAATCTTTCAAATGTCTGTTTTCTTCAAATATGTAACTTTTATTTTCATGTTCCAAAATTTGTTCCATCTTATAATCTATTTCTTGGTTGTGTTCATTGGGTAGTGGTACAATAAATCTTAATCTAGCTGTAATAAATGTTTTAGGTATTTTTATAGCGAAAATTAGACATGAATTATTATAGAATGCTGTTCCCATTTGAATATATTTTAATTTATTATAATCAATTTTATATTTGTTAATTTCATTGTAAGTTAAAATACTTGGATGAGCAATTCCCTGTTTTGCGGATATCACGTTATCCTGTAGGTGCTCTATTTTACTTTTAATTAATTTTATATTTGTTAATTGTTCCAAATACCTTGTTCTATCGTATTCTTCCTCTAATCTTTTGTTTATGGAATTCAATTCCTCCTCTATTAATTTCCTATCATTCTTAACAATCATTTTCAGATGGTTTAAAGTAATATTAAAATAATCATTAATTATTATTTGTTGATTGTTATTTTCCTTAATTTCATTAATATCGAATAAATGTTTTTGAATATTTTGCCTGTCTTCATCATCCATTGTTCCAAATAAAAATTTCGATACACTGCCTATTCCATTAATTAGTCCGCGTCTTTGTCTATTTTGCTGAGGTACTAGTGTCGTGAATTTACTTCTAGCATCTGACAATTCTAGTTGAAGTATTTCCTTATTTTCTGTTCGCATTAAAATAACATTCTCCGTCATTTGGTCCAAGATGTATTCTATGTCGCGTAAATTTACTATGTGTAATATTGTGTCCGAGTCCTTGACTATTTCCTGATTCCTCATAAAAATTTCAATGTATCCGTTTTTTTCCGTTAGCATTCTAGTTGTCATTAGGCCCGTGATCAGTGGAAACCATGTTAGTATCGTTAATATTGTCAACATCTGAAAATTTTAATGGTCGTTTAATGTTACATGAGTGAATATTTTCCAGTTTTAATTTCCTATATTTCGGTTGTTCTTTATGTCTAACAGCTTTGTAATTTTTTACAAAACCTTCCTGTCTTATTTCCCTGTACTCTTCTCTTTTCAAATTAAGTTTGTCAATATTCTTCCTTTTACCTTCTTCTAGATTATTTTTAATTTTCTCTAGGTCTACCCGCCCATCTTGTACGTCGTTTGGTGAACTTTTTATACCTGAATGATACCTATCGTTGTAGTTTCTAATGCTTCGTTGAATTATCTGTTGTATGGATAACCCTTTGTTAACTTGATATAGGACTCTGAATTTCTCTGCAATAGTGTTATGTAGTCTTTCTATATCTACGTTACCTGTATGACTATTGGGTTTGGTTATGTGTAATTCGATGCCTTGCTCTGTTAAAAATTCTTTTATCCTAAGTGTATTAAACTCATTATCTGCTATTATTTTAGTCGGTTTTCCATATTTAGAGATGTGCTCTTCTAGTTTTTCTATCAAGGTTAGTTGATTTCTGTCAGGCAACGAATATGCTGTTGCAAATTTAGAAAACTTATCTATGGTTGTTAAGAAATAAAACCTTTTTATTATATATGTGTCAATGTGTATAATTTGGTTTTTATCTGAAGGTGTTTCTGTGTTATGAAATTTATTTTTAATAGGATTTCTGTCATACTTTACTTGTTGACAGATTTCGCACTGATTAATTATTATCTGAATTAGTTCCAGGAGCTTTGGAAAATATATCTTATATTTAATTTTGTTATATGTTTCAAGTATGCCGGAGTGCAGACTTTCTCTTACGTGATAGAGTGAAATTTGTCTAACTGCCTCCACTTCAGTCTCTATATCCTGTGCTCGCATTGTGCATTTAATAAAATTAATTTGCTCATCATTTGAAAATAATTCCATTAGTTTTTCCTGAACTATATTATAACTGTGATCTGATAACTCTGAATATATTCCTACTTTTCCTTTGGTAATATATCTTCTAAATATTTCTCCCATTTGACCGAAGTCACCTTCCGCAATAAAAATTATTCTCTTCCCATGTAGTTCTTTAAATTCTTCTATTTTATTGTTCGTTAGTATTATTTGTGTTTTATATTTATTAACTATTTCTTCTTTTATGAAGAAGTGATCTAAAAGATTTTCATCGGCAGAGTGAATTGTTATCATTGATATGTTATCTTCCTCGATATTGTGTATTGAATTTAAATTAGATTCAGTATCCTTCCAATTATTTTCGTCCTTCTCATTTTCAAGTCTACTTAGAAAATCTGCTACTCTATTTTCCTTTCCTTTGATATACTCGATTTCATAGTCGTATTCCCCCAATTTCAGTAGCCATCTTTGATGTCTTGGGGACATATCCTTTCCTCTGTATTTTGAATGCAAGAATTTAATTGGTTGGTGGTCAGTTAAAATTTTAAAATGTCTACCGTAAACATATGGTCTAAGATAGTTGACACTCCATACTATTGCCAGAAATTCTTTATCAGTCGCGGAATAATTTTTTTCATGGTTATTTAAGGTTCTGGAAACAAAACAAACTGGGTGTCCTTCCTGTGAAAGAACAGCTCCAATCGCGTAATTTGACGCATCAGTGGTTAGTGTAAACTGCTTTTCAAAATTTGGATATCTTAATATAGGATGGGAGCTTATTAATAATTTTAGTTTTTCAAAAGCTTCAATGTATGTGGGGTCTTTTGTATTGATTTTGGCGCCTTTCTTCAAATATTTTGTCATTGGTTGTGCCACTTTGGCATAGTCCTTCACAAACTTCCTATAGTAGCCCGTTAGGCCCAAAAAACTTTTTATTTGCTTTGCTGTCTTTGGTATTTCTAATTCTTGAATAACCTTTATTTTGTTTGGGTTTGGCTTCAACCCTTCCTTAGTTAGAATATATCCTAAAAACTCTGTTTCTTTCCTCATAAAGTTACACTTATCTATTTGTATTTTCAAATTCGCTGCCTCTAGTACCTTGAAAATGTCCGTTATTGCCTTTACATGTTCCCTCAGGGACGTACTGAATATCAATATGTCGTCTAGATACACTACGCAGGTCTTGTTAATAAATTCCCTTAGTGTCTCGTTCATAAGTCTTTGGAATGTCGCTGGGGCATTTTTCAACCCAAATGGCATTCTCATGAATTCATACAGTCCATGTGGTGTAACAAAAGCCGTCTTCTCCCTATCTTTTTCCCTAATCAAAATTTGGTGGTATCCCTTAGCTAAATCTATTGTTGTAAAATATTGTGCCCGTCCGAGTTTGTCCAGGATTGAGTCTATATTTGGTAATGGAAATTTGTCGTCAATTGTTATCTCGTTCAATTTCCTATAGTCTACCACTAGTCTATATTTCCTTTCACCAGAATTGTCAATCTTTTTCGGTACTATTATTAAGGGACTTGCGTAACGTGAACAGCTTTTCCTGATTATTCCCTGTTCCTCCATTTCTTTAACTTGTCGCCTAACTTCCGTCTCATGCTGGGGAGGGTATCTGTATAATTTAGAATTTATCTGTTCGTCAGTCGTTGTCCTGATTTCGTGGTGTATGTTCATTGTACTGGTCAACTTGTCGCCTTCCTTGAAGAATAGTTTATTAAATCTGTTCAGAATTTTCCTTACCTCTGTGTATTCCTCTTTATTCAAATGATCTAACTTTAGTCTATCTAAATCAAAATTGGTAGCTTCAAGAGCGTAAATTTGGCCAAAATTGTCAGGATTATTAAGAAATTTACTTTCTTTTTGGTTTAAAATTATCCTTCCGTCCTCTACATTTATATGTGCATTAAGAAATGTTAAAATGTCGATACCTACTATAAATTCATACTTCCTTCCCGTTAATGGTGCTGCCTTCCATCTTACTCTAGCGTTATTTGGCAAATTAAATTCTTCCGGTGCTATTGTACATACTTCATAATTTATTATATCCTTATTAGTGATTGTGCTAAATAATATCGGGTCTTTCAATTTTTCCTTTGGAAAATCTTTTATTTCACTGTTAATTAAACTAAAACTAGCTCCTGTATCTATTAGTGCACTATAAATTTTATTATTAATACTCAATTTCATTTTGGGTAGCCATTCCGAGGACCCTTCATAAAAAAAACGCAATTATTTACTTCTTCTCTCATATTATTATTCGCGGGAATTCCCTCCTGGCTTTGCCTACCCGAGATTAAGCGATTTTGGCCAATCTGCGGATTAGGGTGTCCTGCCAATTGAGGTCTATTCATATTCAAATCAATATTATCGATTTCCATAGGTTCGACCGGACCCTGCCTATACCGGTTTTGGCGATATTGGCCCGAATCCCGTCTAGGGTTCTCTGTCTGTGGTCTATGGAAATTTCCTGAATTTGCAAATTTATTAAAATTATTTGGGCCTTTAAAGCGTCCTGAATTAAAAGACTGATAATTATTATTGTATCTGTTTCTATCGTTATTATTATTGCTATTATAGTTAATATTGAAATTGCCTTGTACTCTATTCAGATTTCTATTATAATTCATGTTTACATTGTTAAATTTATTAGTTTTAAATTTTCTGTATTCAGGTCGAATACAAGTGTCCTCAAATCTTCTTTTTGTTAATAATTTTAATATATCATTTATATTTCTTTCTTCATATATCTTTTCAAATAATGTACCTTGTGTCATTTCCTTAATAGTGTTAACTAACAAACTGTCTATGTTTGATAAATTAATATAATGGTCATCTTTATAATAAATTATTAGTTCGTCCGATTTGTATTTTATGTTTTGGATTTCAATAATTAACTCACTTACATTATTTACTTTTAAGTTGGCGATCATCTTGTACAGCTGGTGTGGCTCCACGCTGGGACGATATCTTAGCTTTAGGGTTTCTTTTATCAGCTCCCAGTTGTCTGGCGTGGGGATGTTTATTACTACATCCTTGGCTTGTCCTTGTATTATTTTATAAAATATTGTTCTAACTGCTTCCTTTCGTATGTTTTCATCTGGTATAGTTGACAATAGATATTCTGTACTACTGAAGAAACTGTTGATTGTTACCTCTCCCGTTCCGGTGAATGTGGGTAAGTGATTCACTGTTTTTAAAATATTTTCCCTGTAGCTGTTATCTTGGTTTTGTACTGCATGTTGCGCTTGTTGTTGTTGCTGCAAATTCAATTGTTGCAGTTCCAGATACGCCGTCCTTAGCCGCTCTAACTGTTGGTCTTTTCTAACCAATTCCTCCGCTAGGCTGATCTGATTTTGAGCCTGTTCCTCCATTAGTCTGTGTTGGTCAAAGGTTTTTTGTCTTTTAGAAAGATTCAACCAAGGATTGTGGTATCCAATTGGCATTAATGTTCACTACACAATTTTATAGCGGTGTTAATTTCTATAGTGGTGTAAAAAAAATTTTTTTTTTTTTTCACTGCACTATTTTTTTTATTTTTTTTTATTTTATAGTGGCGTTCAATGTTTTTTAAATTGTTCACTGCACTATTTTTATTTTTATAGTGGCGTTCAATGTTTTTTAAATTGTTCACTGCACTATTTTTATTTTTTATAGTGGTGTTCAATGTTTTTTTTAAATTGTTCACTGCACTATTTTTATTTTTATTTTAGGTTTGTTTCACTGGATCCTTTTTATAACGAGAAAGGATCCTACCGACTGCGCCATTTAAATAACCGGATTCGATTTTAATTAAAAATAAAAAAACCGTTTATTCTTTTCTGTTACGACAAAAATTATCTTTATTTAAAAACACTTGACTTAAACACTTAATGGGGAAACTAAGACTGACTCTTACAATTCTATCTTTCTTGTTTATACTGTTATTATTTTTATTATCCATTGTATTAGCATAATTTTGATTGGTTAAAATTATTAAAGTTAATAAATTGCCAACTTGCAGTTTATTGATTTGTAATTCTTTGTTTAATTTATTTGTCGAAAACAATTCTTACGAAAAATGTCTGGAATTAAATGAACTCTTATTGGAGCGGAAGCGCATTATTGTTAAATTTGCTGATACAATAGATTTACATATAATTTATTAAACAAATTATTATTTTAATTTTGGCTGTTGCAATTCTTAGAATTGCGACCGAAAAATAGGTCTGATTTATAAATTTTGTTTTAATTTCTTTAAACAAACAGGAAATGAGTTTTACATTACTTTTCATTACTTATTTATATTCTGTATTTTATTTAAAAAATCATCTATAGGGTCATTTCGTATATATGTGTGTATAGAGGGATTTGTATATGTAACTTGCGTGTGTATTATTTCTTCTTTTTTTTTAAGTAATTTCACAGATTTAGTTGCTGATAGACACTTTAATTTCTGAGAATCATATATAATATTTACCTGCAAAATAATACATGTATAAAATTCATTTACACAAAAGAGCCTTAAACCAAAATGCTATTTATTTTAAATCCAAAAAACATATACGACTTTGTATTGCTACAGAATATGTATATAAGTATATCAGGTTTTACTTTGGAATATATATTTTTAGCATTAAATGTCTTAACGGTTGTTTTGTTTAGTTTTTTTTTATTTTATAGGCTCAGATTAAGATAACGATTAAATTGTTACAATTTCGCAAAAAAACAATTTTATTAGTATGAACATATACTTGCATGCAATGACGAATGTATATGCATTTAAGAAATTTATGTAAACTGTCGTTTACCGCTTAACAATATCCATTTTTTATTTCATAAAGCTAAATACGAGTCAAATAAGAAAGAAAACAAGTAACAGTGGCCGTGCCGAATCTTATATACCCTTCACAATGTGTAGTCATCCCATTACAATTGTTTGTATCACCATTTATCTCATATAAAATACGTATATACATGTAAAAAACGTGTTTCTAAAAAAAATTAAAAAAAAATATACATTATAAACAAAAAAAAACAATAAAAAAATTAAAAAAAAAAATTTTTTTTAAAAATTTTTAAAAAAAAATATATAAAAAAAATAATAAAAATATAAATATTATATAATATTAAAAATAAAATAGAAAAAATTTTTTTTGGCTCAGCTGGGATTCGATACCAGATTTTGTTTAACCAGTATATATGTATGTTGTTGTTGTAATTGTGAAAAAAACGAGGTGGTCGTGGTTTTTTGCTCATATCTCAGAAAGTTATGGGGCGATTATACTGAATTTCAATAGCGATTCATTCCTGGATATTTCCAAGAGATTGATACCATATAGAGATCTGAGGAACATATAGTTCCTTCTAAAAGTTGATTTCAACCAACATACAGACAGACGGGAAGACGGATAGACTGTCAGGGCTTAATCGACTCCTCTATTCATAATCTTTAAGAAAATATATACTTTATGGGATCGAAAATGAAAATTGTAGAAATTACAAACGGAATGACGAAAGCTATATATACCCTTGTGCACCACAGGTGAAAGGTATAAAAACAGCCAACCACAGGCAGCACATGTGTTATCCATGTAACGCAAGATGCAAAAAGTAAATACATACATACGCACCTACAACAACATAAAATAGAAGAGAAAATACAAACTAAAACTAAAATCAAAATTTACTATCGCACACAAATTTCGTTTGTCAGCAAGTGCGGGTAAAACTACAGTCACTACTCCCTTCACATCACCGTTAAATGTGCATGTATTTTAATGGGAGTGGAAATGCTTGAAGAACTCTTACGTTAAGGAATTAAAATAAAGTTTTGCCATCATTAGCAGGCAAAATGTGTTTTCTCATTATGAGCCCTTAGCTTACCTTGAAAATGCGTTTTCTCTACAACTATAATGCATATGATGTAAGTTTGTGTGTGTATGTGTGTATACATGTATGTTTGTATATATTTGTTTAAAAACAAAACTTTATTTTTCCAACCAAAAGAAAAAGAGAATAAAAGAAACCATTTCCTTAAAACGTTTTACAGTTCCAAGTAATTAGAAGCAACACTACTTTATATCTAAATCGCTCATACCTCTTTCACACTATTCATACTTATTTGTCTACATAAGTTAAAATGTACACACATACGCACAAATATAAGAACATAATAATGTATTAAAATGCTCGCAATTTACAGTCTCTACTAGAAGCTTCCAAATCGAAAGCAATCAAATAAAGAGTTACCAATAAAGCTGAATTAAAGCTTAACGTTTTAATACCGTTCCAATACGAAAAAATATAAAAATGATAATATTTATAAAGTTAATTTCAAGCAAAAAACTAGTTTACTGTTTAAAAAAATATTTACTAATGTCATTTTCAACAGGACATTTCCCTGTATTTTGAAATAATGGCATTGTTAACGACCCCTCATTGCTATGTAATGTATGAAAGATTGACAACCTATTACACAATTTCAAAAAGATTTTGCTGGGAACATTAACAAGAGCGGTAAGCGTTTTTATACCCTTCACACAGTGAAAAAGGGTATATATAGGTTTGTCATTCCGTGTGAAATTTCTACAATTTTCATTTCCGACCCCATAAAGTATATATTTTCTGAAAGCTTATGAATAGCGGAGTAGATTAAGCTCTGTCAGTCTGTCTGTCCGTCTGTCCGTCTGACCGTCTGTCCGTGTGTATGTTGAAATCAACTTTTTGAAGCCCCCCGACATAGGTTGGTCCCGGGTAAGGTATTAAAATATCAGAAATATTCGGGAGTAGATCGGTATTGAAAATCAGAAACATCGGTACATAAACAACTGAGATATGAGCAAAAACCCACGACCACCTCGATTTTTTTTTCACAAAAACAACATTACAACAACAACATACATACAAACATGTATACTGGTTAGAGAAAACGTGGC
The DNA here is from genome assembly GCA_941918925.1 of Phyto melanocephala. Taxonomy (NCBI): domain Eukaryota; kingdom Metazoa; phylum Arthropoda; class Insecta; order Diptera; family Rhinophoridae; genus Phyto; species Phyto melanocephala. The sequence goes on from OW799233.1 coordinate 1,197,735, forward strand.
ATCGAATCCCAGCTGAGCCAAAAAAAATTTTTTTTTCAATTTTTTTAAAATTTGTTTTTTTTAAATTTTTTTTTTATTTTTTTTTTTTATTTTTTATTTAATATATTATTTATATTTTTATTATTTTTTTTTAAATTTTTTTTTTAAATTTTTTTTTTATTTTTTTTTGTTTTATATATATTATATAAAATAATTATTTTTTTTTTAATTTTATTTTTTTTAAATTTTTTTTTAAATTTTTTTTTTATTTTTTTTTTTTTTTTAACATACATACGTGAATTTATAATTTTACAATGGGATGTTTTTATATATGTATGTACGTATTTCATATGGGATGAATGGTGACACAAACTACTGTTATTTCATGACTACGTGTTGTGAAGGGTATATAAGATTCGGCACGGCCGAATATAGCGCTCTTACTTGTTAAATGTCAAAAGTTCTCATACGTGGCGGCACACTTTGCAAATGCAAAATTTAAATTTGAAAGAGCGATAGGTATTAAAGTTGACTGCACTACTAACGGTCTTTTTTGCTTTTGTAATTGTTGAAAGGTAATGCAATTTTAGCTATTTTTAGGTCGATCTTTTTCTATTAAGTAGGTTTTATTAAACAACATACATGGACATTACTGTACATTGCACAACGTTGCCACTCTTGCTTGGGTTTGTCAGGAACAACGCTACGTGTGCGAAAAGAAACTGAAATACATATAATTAGGAGAAATTAGAGCAAAACGAGAATGAATTTAAATAGCAAAATGTATTAGAATTTTTTTTAAGAAAGATTTAAGAGTTTAGTAAGAAAAAAATGTAAAAAAAAAATTATTCTCTTTATTCTGTATAATGAATTGATTTTTTTGCTTAATTGTTGGTGTCGTAAAAATTTTAACGCCAACTCATGACTATATCTGAAAACATTGCTAGTTTTGTCGTCCACTGTGAGAACATCGTTGAACGTCACAAATGTGATGCTATGCGTGTGGTAAGTATCAACAACATTTTGATTGTCGAAAAAGTTTTTAGCAAATTTCCGTTAGATGAAAAGTTAATGGTGTATCGAAAAAGTTGTATTAAACTTAAACTTGTACTTATTTAATGTTACATAAGGCACAAAAAGCTACAACATGGCAAACCTAGTTATTATATGTATGTATGTATGCATGTACGTTAACAAAATTAACAGGTGTTAACTTTAAAAACTTTTAAGAAAATATTAAATATGATTTTAAGATATCTTTATTTGTAAATACATAAGAGCATGCATAAGTATGCATTTACAATACACTAAAACCGGAAGGCGTCATTTCGGTTTGTCTCGCTTGAAGTTGTGCCTATCAGTGTCCAGCTCATCATATTTTACAAAAGACTTTGGACATTTGCTTCAGGAGGAGGAGTGCCAGACCAGCTGACTATTTTTTTGCGTCCCACCATATGTCCAAGCTCAGTCGAAAAATTTCTAAAACTCCATACATAAAAAAGAGAGGCAAAAAATACTCTCCTTCTGTGCTATCATCTGATTATGCCATGGTTTGATGAAATAAAATTAAATTTTCAACTAGGCTTATCGTTTTAGCACTTTTTATACTTTTCTTTCTTAAGTTAGGACAAAATATTTTCCAAAAAGTGCTAAATACTACTTTAGCACTTTTTAATAACAAGCCGGCATTTTTTGCACTTTTTTCATATAAAATTTAAGTGCAGTCAATTATTTTTAATATGTTAATTTAAGATGATATTTTCTTTTTTGTAAAGGTTATAGATGGTAAGATATAAATAAAGGAAAAGCTGATGGTCATAATTTTGGGAGATTAGGAAAAAATATTTGATAAATAGTTGCTACTAAATCCGTATTTAGGATATGAATTCAAAACGTTCAAAAACAATAAAGAAAAAAAATATAATATCTTTTGAAGAAGAAGAAGACAAAATCAGAAAAATATGTTTACATTTTTAAAAATCGCTTGTAAATGATCTAAAATATCGGCTTCCCAAAAATATTTTGACATTAAAAAAAAGTTCAACATTTTCAATAGATAATAAATACAAATTAAGGCACCTAATACTTGTATCTTAGAAGATATGAACTGAAATGGAAAAAGTTCAAAATCAGTGGAGCTATATAACTAAACAAATCTGGCATACCAATATGGATACTACGGAGTTCTGGATTCACGTAGACCAATTTAGAAATTCAATTAAAAAAAATCCTTTTAAGGAATTATCAGATTTTGTGCTGTCTCTTTTGGTTTTACCACTTTCAAACGCTGAAGTGGAGTGTTTATTTAGTTTATTGGGCTTAACAAAAAGCAAACTTAGAAAAAAAAATGAACACACAATTTATTGTTGCTATAACATTAATATATCGGACGATGTTTTGATTAAAATTGGTTCATCTGAAAAATACCAAAAATAATTTGTATTTGAAGAAAATTATATGATTGAACTTGTTAACCTTCTTACCACATTTGAATAATTGTTGACACTTTTTTTGTGTAAATTAAATATTAATAAAATTGAATTTAATTGAACAAAATATGTATATAAATATGTTGGAAATTATTATATTAAAAAAGCATACTCAATTTTTAATGTTTTAAAGAAACAATATTACAAAATTTTAGCACTTTTCTTTTTGAACTGTAGAACATTTTAGCACTTTTTTTTCGAGGTTGTGCACTTATTCTCTATCATCTTATGGCAACACTGTTTTCAACAGTAAAAACAAAAAAGAGAGAGAAATATTTTTGAACTCAAAGTATGTACTAATTGTATATGATTACAACCGATATATTTTTTTGTTGCTTTTAAGTTTCTTTTTCTTTTACAACATTTCTTTAGAAATTTTTCTTTAATTATTTCTCATTAACTTCACTAGTGGCCTTAAAATTTTAGTACTTTCTCCTGTTCGTGCATCTTCCGCTTTGTATTTAATTTTTTTTTTTGATTTCATCAGGCTTAATTAACACAAAAGTAGGTTTGAAAACTTGAAAAACAAATAAAACATCATGTCTATTTTAATAAAGTAGATATTCAGCATAGGATTGACAGAATATAAGTACAATAGATCCATACAATTATTTTTATTAATAAAGACTTTAACCGCTCTAAGGTGAGTTAATTTTTATAAAATTTATTCAATTTTAAAACCCATCTATCTGTACTTTTAGAGCCCGAAAAGAATAATAAAAAATTTTGTAACACGTAAGATTCTTTGATAAATTCCTGATATTGTAGGTATAAACTGAACAATTTAAAATAACAATATTTTCCTTATTTTCGAATTTCTTTAATTATTACACTTTCTATGCACATATACATACAGACATATGTAATCCATTAGTTTTTTTTTCAACAGAATTATTATTTTCTCTCCTCATTTTCATTTTCGCTTTTTCTTCTTATACAAATAATATTCTTATACTACTTTTGTATGTTTGTATCTCGATCAAAGAAATGCGATTTAGATTCATAATGAAGTTTTCGTTTTTGGTTGTTGTGTTTTTTTTTTCTGCTTTGTTGCAATGAAATTGAAATTAATTTAATCTCTAATGACTTTTCATTAATGCTTTTCCTGTTAAAGTTGTTTTTCTGCACTCGAGTTGTTAAGTTTAATTGTTGTTGCTGCTGTTGCTACAAATTGTAATTGTAGTTTTAGTTGCAGCATTGTAGTAACAATGATACCTTTGAAATGTTGTTTCGACAATACAATTAAAACATTCTTACATTCTTACAGTCTGTTCATTAAGTTTTGTTCTTACACACAGAACTTTTATTATATGTAAATACTACATGTTAATATCGTTAATAGAAATGATAATGGCTCTATTTTAGTCCAAAAACAAAAAAAGTGAAAACAACGCTTTGAGCATATAAAATTGTAATTTGTTGCAATAAGTGAATTTGTAATTCAACAAAAGGGATAGTAAAAGCAATTATTTTTAGAGGTAAAATCGTAACATAAAAGCTATTTTTAATATTATTGGCTCTGTGTTATATTTTATTTGAATTTTATTGAATCACTAATTTTGTGGCAAAAAGGAATAACTGCTTAAGTCGACATAATCATAAGTTGAGATAATAACGTCATTGCAATCTCATAATATCAAACTACCCACAGGCAATTAGTTTTGGACAACTTTGTAGGAAATTTTAGAGTAAAAACCTTGTCCTAGATTTTGTCAATGAAAAATATCGTTTAGAAGAGTTACTCATTTAACATATAATTTCACTTAATATACGAAAATCGATATGCCCTTTAAGATATACAGCATGAAATTCATATAATAGTCTATCTTTTAAAAGGAAATCCGTTTATAAAAATCAATTCAAAACAGCTTTCTTGAAAAACTATAAAAACAGACATAAGCAGTTTTTCCTTATTGCGACCGACCGAAATTTTTGAATAATCAAGCTGCCGTATTCATAAAAATATTTCAGGCTTTTTAAAAGCTTGATAGACGTTGCACAAAAACTGTTGTAATAAGGCTTCATATAAACCTTAAATATTTTTTTATGAATACACGGTAGAAAATTATTAAGTCAAAATATCGTCTAAGTTTTGCAATCTTTTATTTTATTTTTTGTTCTTCTAATAGGCAAGCTTGCGATCATTTAGCAACTCTCCAAAATCGATTCGATATTAGAAATATTTGATTTATAGCAAACACTGCATATTTATATACAGCGAATCACAGAAATTATTATAAAATATTTTTTATGCAGTTTTATGTCACAGAAACTGACAATGAGTTCGAAACAAAATAAATTTGCTAAAATTTCGCTCAGTCAAATGGAAACGAAGTAAATGAATATTTCGCCAGCTCACTGCTCATTTTACTGAATTGCGTGTTTTTGTTAAATTTACTGAATATGAGCAAGAATTTCTAAACATTAGTTATTTAAGAAAATCTGTGAATAAGCTGTACTCTGTTGTGCTTGAAGTATTTTCTATATAATTATTTTTGTTTTTTTTTTAAGTAATATGATGTAAATATATATATGTGTGTATGTATGTATGTAGATTGTATATGTTGCAAGTGTATTTAGTAGGATTTCTAAAAATTTTGTTTGTTTTTTTTTTATTAATATTGCAACAATCATTGTATTGCAGTGACTTTCAGCTTAACATTCATACAATAATCCACCGTAACAAAGAAGGGCTAAAACGGCCTTGAAAAATTCCTTATTTAGCTTTATTTAACAGATACAAGGACTGCGATACCCATTTTACACTCATTTATTTTTTACAAAATGCTTCAACACTCGCTTCCATAAGCGGAACTTCTAAAAGAGTATCTGATAAAGTCCCCTTTCGTACACTTTGTGTGAAGGCCTGTTAAAAGACTTTTGATTTTAATATTTTTAAAAATTGTTTTAAACATTTTTAAATTTTTTAATTTTTTCCTTACTGCCTTAAGCACAGCACTATTTAACTCGCTTTTTAGAAGCTAAAGGAATCCTGTTTTATATTTTGTTGTTTTTTTTTTAATTTCTATATTCCTTTTACTTTTATCTGATTTAAGTAATGGTTTCAGCACTTTCTTCTTATTGCTAAGAATACAAAATACATAAGAGAATGTAAGTTTTCATTCCTTCTTGAAGGCCTCAAATATAAAGTCCTGCTGAATTTTATCCCTGAAAATATGTTTCTTCTATATCAAGCGCTGCACTCCAGCTTTCATCCAACTCACTCACACATACAATCAAACAAGCAAACTGAAATCTAATTTAAATTTTTTAGCATCATTTGCCAAGTTCTCCTCTTCTGTTGTCTTATTTTTTCGTTTCAGCTATTATTGCTATAGGAAAACTTTGTGTTTTCTAAAAATCTTTTAGTTTCTAAATTTCATTCGGTTACTGCCTCACTAAGGCCTTTGCGTTTTTCTCACTACGACTGTAATTATTTTTTTAATGTCCATCACTACTTTAAAATAAAAACATTTCTTTTATTAAATATAAATTAATTTCTTGACACTCTTTGCAGTAGCACCATAAATCAAAAAGTATTTTTTATAATTTTTATATTCATTTCTAGATTTAATTTCAATTTATTTTGTTTTGTTTTTTTTTTTCATGAAAACGTTTAAATTTATAGCACCCTTAAGACTTTTAAGCGCATATACATACATACATATGTGTGTGTATACATACATACTTAACACAAACCAAAGTACCGACTTACGCGTATGTGTATGAATAAATATATTTGTTGAACCACAAACTGTCTAATAAACTTTTGTTATGCTTTGTTGAATTGTTACATTGGTCTGTTTAAGATCTTGCTTGTTGTCCATTCTTTTGCTGCATATTCACACTCACACACATACACTGGAATTCACACAAGCATACTACATAAGTACACATAGTCAAGTTTCATTTACCCTTTTGGATTTTTTATCCTGACAGTTATAGCAATTCATTGCACATCATATCACTTAATGCTCTTCTCTCGAATGCCCTCACGCTTGACCGCACAACAATATTGTTTGCAGAGAAAAGAGTAGAGTATATGTGATTATGACGAATATGAAATAAAATTTTGATTGAAAATAATATTGAAACACAGAATTATGTTTACGTTATGCAGAAGAGATATTTTCCCTTTACTTTTATCACAAAAGAATTGTATCATTTTCGATGTTAAAGTTTTTTTTATCATTTTTTGCCAACAAAATTTACATTAACATAAATTCGGATTTAATAATCCCATGTCCAACCAAATATAACTCAGCTAAAAAAAGACATGAAAAAGAAGTAGTGAATGCATGGGTTCAACTCATGATGAAGTCATTTTCGACAAACTATTTGAAAGTTAAAAACGCAATTCACTTTGGACTACTTTAAATTGTGTTTCCTGGATTAAAAACGGAGTTCCAAAATTAACACATGATTTGAATCAAATAGAAAACATAGTTTTTAATCATTTTTAATTGATATTCTTTTAACTGAATCATATTGTATATAAGATATGGGTATTAATGGAATTACACATCAGGCAATTAGCCTCCATGGCTTTGCATGCACATACGCTCTCATTTGTCGAAATTTTTCGCAGATATTTAGTGAGTATATGTTGTTAAGAGCTTCTTGAAATTTGCTATTCTTGTCAACGACGCCGAATTGATGTTCCTGAATTGTCACCGACACTCTAACTCTCTCTTCTTCCTAAATTTTTTCTATTAAAATCTTCACGTAGCAATTGTTATTGCTAAACATAAGCAAAAATGTCAGCAGAATAACGGCATTTTATTGCTAAAGTATGTCTATTTTCATTGAATGCAAAATACGACACAAGTAATTTATTTATAAAATTTAATATTTTTCTTTCAACTTTAATGGGTTTTCGGAGTATCTCACATAAAGTTATTATTATCAGGAGGAATTATTTTAATGTTCCTTTCTTGCTGCAAAGAAAAACAAGAAAATTAATCGATTTTTACAGAGCAGCAAAGCCATGATTGAGCAATAAATTGCTACATATGGCGATTTGCGGTCTACACGTCGCAGTTTTAATTGACGCAATCAAATTTGACAATTGTGACAACAAATACTGCTACGTAAAGATAGCGGGTCACAGTGTACAAAGTCAAAAATCAATCTGCAGCCGCCAAGCTTTCATTATTTTGGAAATATTGTTGAATAAAGTAGACACGCTGTTCAATTGTGTAACGTTCCGTACTCCTAAGCTTTCATCTGTCGAATTGTTTTTTTTTTTTTTTTTTGTTAGGATTGCCAACACTTTTCTCCACAAATGGCGATACATTCAAATCTTGCATTAATTTTGAGACACCCTTTAGTAGCTACGTTAAGGCATATGTACGTATACGTAATATATATATGCATGCAACAAAAACAATATGACCAAAAAAAAACAAATCAACAATTTAGGAAAAATCCCCTTTGCAACCATAATTTTTACTTTTTTATTTTCCTTGACTCGGCTCTATTCATTCGCTACTTCTGTTTTTGTTCAAAAAACAAACAAAAAATGCAACGCAATAAAAATAACACGTAGTTACTATTAAATATTTATATAGCGAGAGCTGCTCACTTTGTTGAACAGTGTATTTTTGTTCAAATTACTGAATATGAATAGAATTTTAAAATGTAAATAAATAGAGAAAATCCATAAATATGTCATGCTATGACTGGAATGAATTTCTTAGTTAAATAAATTTATTTAAAAAAAAAAAATCTTTATCAGATACATCTATAAGACAAACAAATAAAATAACTTTAAGCAAAGTAAAAAAAGCCAACGCAATTGACTTAGCCACATAAATTTTGAGGCTTAGGCACAAAAAATACTAAATGTAATCTCTTAGAGATTAACCTGTTTACTAAAACATTACAAATTAAGAAATTTTCTTCTTTTTTTGTAACACAAAAAAATAGTTAATTTTTTTCTTTTGTCATTTCAATGAATTCGCAAAAGTGCGAACTAAATAATACTATTGCTTACTCACCACCTCCAATTATCTTGAATGATATTTTTAAAACTGTAACTTCCACATTTTGAGAAACTAAACACATTTATATGATAAGCTGTTTTGTGCCACTGTACTAGCGCGGATACAGCTTACGCGTTTGGGAGGTTAAACTTTTTTTTTTATTAAAATTATGAACGAATTGTTTGTTTTATGTCGGCCAAGACATAATTGTTTTGGAGATCCGCGCTCTCTACTCTAAATTAAAATTCTCCAATTTAATACGTATGTATGTAAGTAAAAATAAATAATATTTCATTAGTCAACGAGAAGACATTTCCATTAAAATTGTTTATATGTAGGTGTATTAATACATTACACCGTACCGGGAAAAAAAAGATCGATGTACTCGTTTGCAAGACAAGTTTTAAAATATTTTTCATATACATAAACATATAATTTCAGTACAAATAAACAATCGGATCTAAAAGTATGTTACAAGATGATGATAAACGTTTTGCTCTCAGCGTCACTGACGTCAAGAAAAATTTAAAAGGGCGATCCCTACGCATCAATATTATAAATACGCTTTCTTGGAAAAAAAGTATAATAATTTGCAAACTTTAATTTTCTGATATTTTACGTTCTTGCATTATCGTGATAGTAAAGGAGATCTAGTTAGTAAATACTAGAACGGGGTACTTAAAGTGAACATCTCTTTGAGACATGAATGTGGTTTGATTAACGTCAGCACCGGCACCGAGAGACGTAATCTGACAGTAGTCTTATCACTGTCTTGGGTTTCTGATGCCCAACCAACTCTTCTGCGTGTCATTTTGTGTCACTTAGTCATGAACTTATAGCTTATGTATATGCACTTCCAATCGAATTTCTGGTTGGCCGAAATTCGTGGGAACGCCACCTCTCCATGTATCAGTCGTTAAACCATCATTCTCTACTATTTCTGTTGAGAGGGCAACAGCATCCAGAAACATTAGTTGCTAGTTAAAGTCCGACCAAGAACGTTAATCAATCATTATTTAAGCCATCGCCGAATCTGTTTTTACGTTTGGGTATAAGCCACACCCACTACGTGTACCACAAAGAGACCTCACCAATATCCACTCTAGAACAAGTTCTCGCCAAGGTAACATGCCCCGGGGGAAGTCTTCTTGTGGCAAAGACATCGATTTATCATACTTTAAATTCCAAAGACATAACAACTGCTGGTACGCCCTTATCTACATACGCATATAAGTATGTATGCTTATGATGTCTTGAAATTTTAAAATTATAAAAAAAACAGCTAATAATCAGTGACTTCCCTTCTACATGTGCCTAAATACAATTTTAATTAAAAATAACTTAAACGTCATTCTCAATTTAATTAAACAACTAACAAAAAAAGGAATAATTTTTTTTTTTGGTCTCTTAGATATTAATAAAAGAAAAAGATTTAACATAAATTTACAAACTTGTTTGAACAATTCTATAAATTATTTGAAAACTTTTCTAATCCATTCAGTAGGAAAACAAAATTAAAAACAGAACTGTTTTAATTATCATAAACATACATAGACAAATTTATATGTATGTACATACATATGTATATATGTATGTATTTCTGTTTACTTGAATGTGTGTGTTGGTGTGTATTAATTGTTTAAAATGTATTTGTATTTTTTGGCATTGCCATTAATAAAATCTATTTAAAATAAAACAAAACATTTAAAATATACAAGAAAATACAAGTGAAAATATTTGTATGTGTGTATGTATATACATATGTATGTATGGATGTATGTATGTATGTACATATGGGTGTATGGACATGTGAATGTTTGCATAAACTTCGTAGAAAACTTTAAGGAACGTGTTGTATTACAATGCGTATTCAAATAATAAAATATTAAAGGATTTCAAAAAAACAAAAATTAACAGAACAAAGAAGTTTTGAAAACATTTCTTAATAAGAAACTCCCATTTATACTTATGCACACTCGTACCTATGAACATTAAGTTTTACAACATTTTAAACAGTATTTAAAAATATTAAAACACCACAAAATAAGGTAATTTACTTCATTTCTAGCAGAATTTTAAAATAATTTTTGTATTAAATTTTAAATTTGCCACTCACTGTAAGATGTGCCAACGGTTTTTCTCATTCTGCACATAATGCATGAACAACTACATACAAATATTTCTTATCCGCCTTACCACATAATTTTAGTTTTTAGAATTTTCTCTTCGTGTATTTGTTATGAGCATGAAAGAATAATAAAGTTTTGCTTTCTGCTTAATTTGTATTATCTGACTGTTTCCAAGGAACTTAACCGAACATATTCAAAAGAGTATTGTCTTAATGCAGGCATTTAAAAGTACATACATATGTATGTACATATGTACATACATTAGTGTTTGTATTCATGAGTGTATTAGATCTGCTTACATGTAGGGCTGCCACAATTTTCGTAGATTAAAATTTCTGTGTTGGCATCACCACACATAAATAATGTTTTGATAACCGCATGAATAATTAATATCGAATATAAGCTAGACCACAGAATTTAACTTTTTGTTCACAAGTTTTTTTCTAACATTTTAAAACAGTGATAAAATTAAAAACTTATAAAACTAAAGTACATAGAATCAAAGTCTAAATGTCAAAAATGTTAATTCAAAATTTGTATTTATCTAACTGGGTAAGTTTAGCCAGTCTAATAACTACACATGACTTGACGTGACGTGAAGCTTTTGGTGAGGTATTAATTCTCTACATTTATATACATACATATTTAAAAATATATTTTCTATTCTCAGTTTTATAAGAAAACTTTTTACTAATATGAAAAAAATCCCCAATAAAATGCGTAAAACATTCGCTTAAAAAAATTGTCTTTGAAAGCTATGAATTTAAACTCTTGTGGATTCGAATAGCTATCTTCGTTATAATCTTCTACCAGGCGCAAGGACTTAAAAATTATTATTGTAAGCTCCTAACTTCGACATTAAAGTGACGTATCCATAAATAAAGTTTTAAAATGTCCAAAGAATGTAATAAAACATTTCGCCCGGATAAATTTTAATTTTGCGAAGCCAATGTTCAAAGTATATCGATGTTTAACAGTGACGCATTTACAAACAGGACTAGTATTGCCGTCATATTAATATAATAGTCATGTAGAAATGTATACATGTGTTTGTGAAAAAATCACATACATTGACTCTACAGAATTCCGATAGATTTTCTGATTACAAAGAATATGAAATTATTGTATACGGAGAATACCCTAGCAGAAACATCACTGAGTACTACATACATACATACATATTAGCATGTGTATTTATCTATTAAAAACGTACACGTCTCTGCAAAACGTCTTTGAGAAATAAAGCAACGTTATTTTCTAAACATCTTTTGTACTTTTGTACATATTGCTTTTCTGAGTTTATGTATTAGGAGAACTTTATTATTTCTTTCAAAATATTTTAATAATTTTTTTCTGTTTTTCTTTTTCTCTATTTGTTTGCAACGCACTGATAAAAAAATACACACACTTCCTTAAATTTTTTTAAACTTAAATTTCAAAGTTCAAACGTTTATTGTTTAATTTTTTTTTTCTCTACATCTTGTGCATTACAAATAAAATTAATATTTTTTTTAATTCTTAACTATAATGTAATACAATATTAAAAATTTGAAAAAAAAAACAATTTCCTTTCTGCAAAGAGTATATTTGAACATTATTTGTATTTGAACATTATTTGTTCAAATACCTCTTGAGGAGATATTTTTTTCATTTATTTTATTGCTAATTAAATTAATTAAATTTATGACTTTCAATTTACTTGTATTGTTGCCAGCACAATGCGAATTTGGAGCTTTAAGTTCCAATCATCAACTAACTACTCCCATAGTGCACATCACTGAGTTCTTCAACACCAGAATCGTCACACATATGAAATTATCATTGTTAGTTATTGCCATCAGCCGTTTTATAATCGTCATCGGTATCGTCAATGTAGTAAAATGGGTGAGTGCTTGAGTGGCGTTGAGGGGTTACAGATTTAATTAACAATTTGACGCACAATATCCGGCGGCAACATAAAATTATTTTTTCTTAACGGTATTTCGCTTAACTGACGGTCGATTGGTAAGCGAGTGTCGTAGAGGGAGGGTGACTGGCAGATAATGGCAAATGTACCAAAGATGCACGACAACGTAAAAGTCCACAAAAAGAAACGATCCAAAACCATTGAAACAAATTTCCAATCTTCTATGATCTAAAGGAATATAAAAGGCAAAACCCAAATATTAAATAAATATGTATAAAACCACTTTAAATCTATGCCATTCAGTTATTCAAATAAAAATATGTATGTGTGTACGTTTGTATTTATGATATCTCTCTACATACATGTGTATGTATATGTATATATGTATGTGTGTGTGTGAATTAAAAAAGATTTTTTAATTATGCCTAATGAAAACCACTGTAAACTCATCGTTTCCCGTCTCACTAATTGTCCAGCCTAATTTCCCCTACTAAAAACAAAAAAAACAAAAAATATTTGCTTTAACATCTACAAAACAGCTTTTCAAGTTGCTAATTGTAAGTTTAAAAAAAGCCAAAAAGGCAAAAGAAAACAACAACGAAAAAATGCAAGAATTAAGAGAAACATTAAGATGAACCTCAGAAGCCACAAACATTTTTTAATAATAAATAAATGTATCAAAATCATTTAAATGCAGACATTTATATATTTAAAAGGACGAATTAAAGTCCATTTTTTTTTTTCATATAAAACTATAATATCTTTAAAACTTTTTACCCCATATTGAAAAAAGAAATTAAATTTGATCAAGCGCTTGTAGCAAGACATTTACACAATTATGTTTTAAAAAGCCCTTGTAAATAAAAAGAAAATATACAACAACCAGGTATTTGTTTAATCGTAAAGGTAATTCACGGAAACGTACCGACCGTTATAAATATCAGTGAGTAAACTTGTAAAAAAAATTTATTATTTACAATTCTAAACTTCGATATTCGATATCGTTAAAGTCTATGGGCCGTATTCATAAAAAATATTTTAGATTTATTGAAAGCTTATTTGACAAATGTCTCTACAATATCTGTCAAATAAGCCTTTAATAAACCTAAAATATTTTTTTATGAATACGCCCCAATTTCTTTAAGAACGTAGGCTAGGTGAAACCATGCTAGAAATATAGAAGGTATTTTTATTATTTTTTGTTTCTTGCCGTTTACCATCTGTCCAATATAAGAATACTGAAATTTTCGTTGACATCGTACTACCATATTTATATTCTCTCGTCTTATTCTACATTGCAATGGAAATAAGTCTTGGAACACACAAATAACAGCAATTGCATTTGTGGGTCTGAGTGTAAAAAGTGGCAAGTGGATTATTTTTATCTTTTTGTTAAGACAGAAAAGCCGATGATGGATAGTGGCAAGCTTTCGCCAACGTTCCACTAGATTTAGGTAATGATCACATACATACACAAGGCTTTGGGTGCTAATGACATATTCCCCCAAGAACAGAGTACTAATTCTTGGTAAATTGCACCGTATGATAATTGCAAACAGCTTTTTATACCCGCCACCAAAAAAATGGTAAGGGTATATTCATTTTGTCATTCCGTTTGTAACACATCGAAATATCCATTTTAGACCCCATAAAGTATATATATTCTGAATCAGGGTTTGATTTGATGACGATCTAGCTATGTCCGTCCGTCTGTCCGTCTGTTGAAAGCACGATAGAGGTCGCACCGAAAAAGCTAGGGGGCTCAAATTTTGCCAGAATCTTTCTTATAGACAAGGTTTGTTTGGTATTGAAAATGGGCTAAATCGGAATATTAGGCAGAGAGTTATAGCTCGTAAAGCAAGAATAGGTCGAAAAAACCGTGTCCTGCTAACATCGAATAAAATGGAATTGTGTCCAAACGGATGAACGTAGAGTCATGAAAAAAGAGTATCTGATAAAGTCCCCTTTCGTACACTTTGTGTGAAGGCCTGTTAAAAGACTTTTGATTTTAATATTTTTAAAAATTGTTTTAAACATTTTTAAATTTTTTAATTTTTTCCTTACTGCCTTAAGCACAGCACTATTTAACTCGCTTTTTAGAAGCTAAAGGAATCCTGTTTTATATTTTGTTGTTTTTTTTTTAATTTCTATATTCCTTTTACTTTTATCTGATTTAAGTAATGGTTTCAGCACTTTCTTCTTATTGCTAAGAATACAAAATACATAAGAGAATGTAAGTTTTCATTCCTTCTTGAAGGCCTCAAATATAAAGTCCTGCTGAATTTTATCCCTGAAAATATGTTTCTTCTATATCAAGCGCTGCACTCCAGCTTTCATCCAACTCACTCACACATACAATCAAACAAGCAAACTGAAATCTAATTTAAATTTTTTAGCATCATTTGCCAAGTTCTCCTCTTCTGTTGTCTTATTTTTTCGTTTCAGCTATTATTGCTATAGGAAAACTTTGTGTTTTCTAAAAATCTTTTAGTTTCTAAATTTCATTCGGTTACTGCCTCACTAAGGCCTTTGCGTTTTTCTCACTACGACTGTAATTATTTTTTTAATGTCCATCACTACTTTAAAATAAAAACATTTCTTTTATTAAATATAAATTAATTTCTTGACACTCTTTGCAGTAGCACCATAAATCAAAAAGTATTTTTTATAATTTTTATATTCATTTCTAGATTTAATTTCAATTTATTTTGTTTTGTTTTTTTTTTTCATGAAAACGTTTAAATTTATAGCACCCTTAAGACTTTTAAGCGCATATACATACATACATATGTGTGTGTATACATACATACTTAACACAAACCAAAGTACCGACTTACGCGTATGTGTATGAATAAATATATTTGTTGAACCACAAACTGTCTAATAAACTTTTGTTATGCTTTGTTGAATTGTTACATTGGTCTGTTTAAGATCTTGCTTGTTGTCCATTCTTTTGCTGCATATTCACACTCACACACATACACTGGAATTCACACAAGCATACTACATAAGTACACATAGTCAAGTTTCATTTACCCTTTTGGATTTTTTATCCTGACAGTTATAGCAATTCATTGCACATCATATCACTTAATGCTCTTCTCTCGAATGCCCTCACGCTTGACCGCACAACAATATTGTTTGCAGAGAAAAGAGTAGAGTATATGTGATTATGACGAATATGAAATAAAATTTTGATTGAAAATAATATTGAAACACAGAATTATGTTTACGTTATGCAGAAGAGATATTTTCCCTTTACTTTTATCACAAAAGAATTGTATCATTTTCGATGTTAAAGTTTTTTTTATCATTTTTTGCCAACAAAATTTACATTAACATAAATTCGGATTTAATAATCCCATGTCCAACCAAATATAACTCAGCTAAAAAAAGACATGAAAAAGAAGTAGTGAATGCATGGGTTCAACTCATGATGAAGTCATTTTCGACAAACTATTTGAAAGTTAAAAACGCAATTCACTTTGGACTACTTTAAATTGTGTTTCCTGGATTAAAAACGGAGTTCCAAAATTAACACATGATTTGAATCAAATAGAAAACATAGTTTTTAATCATTTTTAATTGATATTCTTTTAACTGAATCATATTGTATATAAGATATGGGTATTAATGGAATTACACATCAGGCAATTAGCCTCCATGGCTTTGCATGCACATACGCTCTCATTTGTCGAAATTTTTCGCAGATATTTAGTGAGTATATGTTGTTAAGAGCTTCTTGAAATTTGCTATTCTTGTCAACGACGCCGAATTGATGTTCCTGAATTGTCACCGACACTCTAACTCTCTCTTCTTCCTAAATTTTTTCTATTAAAATCTTCACGTAGCAATTGTTATTGCTAAACATAAGCAAAAATGTCAGCAGAATAACGGCATTTTATTGCTAAAGTATGTCTATTTTCATTGAATGCAAAATACGACACAAGTAATTTATTTATAAAATTTAATATTTTTCTTTCAACTTTAATGGGTTTTCGGAGTATCTCACATAAAGTTATTATTATCAGGAGGAATTATTTTAATGTTCCTTTCTTGCTGCAAAGAAAAACAAGAAAATTAATCGATTTTTACAGAGCAGCAAAGCCATGATTGAGCAATAAATTGCTACATATGGCGATTTGCGGTCTACACGTCGCAGTTTTAATTGACGCAATCAAATTTGACAATTGTGACAACAAATACTGCTACGTAAAGATAGCGGGTCACAGTGTACAAAGTCAAAAATCAATCTGCAGCCGCCAAGCTTTCATTATTTTGGAAATATTGTTGAATAAAGTAGACACGCTGTTCAATTGTGTAACGTTCCGTACTCCTAAGCTTTCATCTGTCGAATTGTTTTTTTTTTTTTTTTTGTTAGGATTGCCAACACTTTTCTCCACAAATGGCGATACATTCAAATCTTGCATTAATTTTGAGACACCCTTTAGTAGCTACGTTAAGGCATATGTACGTATACGTAATATATATATGCATGCAACAAAAACAATATGACCAAAAAAAAACAAATCAACAATTTAGGAAAAATCCCCTTTGCAACCATAATTTTTACTTTTTTATTTTCCTTGACTCGGCTCTATTCATTCGCTACTTCTGTTTTTGTTCAAAAAACAAACAAAAAATGCAACGCAATAAAAATAACACGTAGTTACTATTAAATATTTATATAGCGAGAGCTGCTCACTTTGTTGAACAGTGTATTTTTGTTCAAATTACTGAATATGAATAGAATTTTAAAATGTAAATAAATAGAGAAAATCCATAAATATGTCATGCTATGACTGGAATGAATTTCTTAGTTAAATAAATTTATTTAAAAAAAAAAAATCTTTATCAGATACATCTATAAGACAAACAAATAAAATAACTTTAAGCAAAGTAAAAAAAGCCAACGCAATTGACTTAGCCACATAAATTTTGAGGCTTAGGCACAAAAAATACTAAATGTAATCTCTTAGAGATTAACCTGTTTACTAAAACATTACAAATTAAGAAATTTTCTTCTTTTTTTGTAACACAAAAAAATAGTTAATTTTTTTCTTTTGTCATTTCAATGAATTCGCAAAAGTGCGAACTAAATAATACTATTGCTTACTCACCACCTCCAATTATCTTGAATGATATTTTTAAAACTGTAACTTCCACATTTTGAGAAACTAAACACATTTATATGATAAGCTGTTTTGTGCCACTGTACTAGCGCGGATACAGCTTACGCGTTTGGGAGGTTAAACTTTTTTTTTTATTAAAATTATGAACGAATTGTTTGTTTTATGTCGGCCAAGACATAATTGTTTTGGAGATCCGCGCTCTCTACTCTAAATTAAAATTCTCCAATTTAATACGTATGTATGTAAGTAAAAATAAATAATATTTCATTAGTCAACGAGAAGACATTTCCATTAAAATTGTTTATATGTAGGTGTATTAATACATTACACCGTACCGGGAAAAAAAAGATCGATGTACTCGTTTGCAAGACAAGTTTTAAAATATTTTTCATATACATAAACATATAATTTCAGTACAAATAAACAATCGGATCTAAAAGTATGTTACAAGATGATGATAAACGTTTTGCTCTCAGCGTCACTGACGTCAAGAAAAATTTAAAAGGGCGATCCCTACGCATCAATATTATAAATACGCTTTCTTGGAAAAAAAGTATAATAATTTGCAAACTTTAATTTTCTGATATTTTACGTTCTTGCATTATCGTGATAGTAAAGGAGATCTAGTTAGTAAATACTAGAACGGGGTACTTAAAGTGAACATCTCTTTGAGACATGAATGTGGTTTGATTAACGTCAGCACCGGCACCGAGAGACGTAATCTGACAGTAGTCTTATCACTGTCTTGGGTTTCTGATGCCCAACCAACTCTTCTGCGTGTCATTTTGTGTCACTTAGTCATGAACTTATAGCTTATGTATATGCACTTCCAATCGAATTTCTGGTTGGCCGAAATTCGTGGGAACGCCACCTCTCCATGTATCAGTCGTTAAACCATCATTCTCTACTATTTCTGTTGAGAGGGCAACAGCATCCAGAAACATTAGTTGCTAGTTAAAGTCCGACCAAGAACGTTAATCAATCATTATTTAAGCCATCGCCGAATCTGTTTTTACGTTTGGGTATAAGCCACACCCACTACGTGTACCACAAAGAGACCTCACCAATATCCACTCTAGAACAAGTTCTCGCCAAGGTAACATGCCCCGGGGGAAGTCTTCTTGTGGCAAAGACATCGATTTATCATACTTTAAATTCCAAAGACATAACAACTGCTGGTACGCCCTTATCTACATACGCATATAAGTATGTATGCTTATGATGTCTTGAAATTTTAAAATTATAAAAAAAACAGCTAATAATCAGTGACTTCCCTTCTACATGTGCCTAAATACAATTTTAATTAAAAATAACTTAAACGTCATTCTCAATTTAATTAAACAACTAACAAAAAAAGGAATAATTTTTTTTTTTGGTCTCTTAGATATTAATAAAAGAAAAAGATTTAACATAAATTTACAAACTTGTTTGAACAATTCTATAAATTATTTGAAAACTTTTCTAATCCATTCAGTAGGAAAACAAAATTAAAAACAGAACTGTTTTAATTATCATAAACATACATAGACAAATTTATATGTATGTACATACATATGTATATATGTATGTATTTCTGTTTACTTGAATGTGTGTGTTGGTGTGTATTAATTGTTTAAAATGTATTTGTATTTTTTGGCATTGCCATTAATAAAATCTATTTAAAATAAAACAAAACATTTAAAATATACAAGAAAATACAAGTGAAAATATTTGTATGTGTGTATGTATATACATATGTATGTATGGATGTATGTATGTATGTACATATGGGTGTATGGACATGTGAATGTTTGCATAAACTTCGTAGAAAACTTTAAGGAACGTGTTGTATTACAATGCGTATTCAAATAATAAAATATTAAAGGATTTCAAAAAAACAAAAATTAACAGAACAAAGAAGTTTTGAAAACATTTCTTAATAAGAAACTCCCATTTATACTTATGCACACTCGTACCTATGAACATTAAGTTTTACAACATTTTAAACAGTATTTAAAAATATTAAAACACCACAAAATAAGGTAATTTACTTCATTTCTAGCAGAATTTTAAAATAATTTTTGTATTAAATTTTAAATTTGCCACTCACTGTAAGATGTGCCAACGGTTTTTCTCATTCTGCACATAATGCATGAACAACTACATACAAATATTTCTTATCCGCCTTACCACATAATTTTAGTTTTTAGAATTTTCTCTTCGTGTATTTGTTATGAGCATGAAAGAATAATAAAGTTTTGCTTTCTGCTTAATTTGTATTATCTGACTGTTTCCAAGGAACTTAACCGAACATATTCAAAAGAGTATTGTCTTAATGCAGGCATTTAAAAGTACATACATATGTATGTACATATGTACATACATTAGTGTTTGTATTCATGAGTGTATTAGATCTGCTTACATGTAGGGCTGCCACAATTTTCGTAGATTAAAATTTCTGTGTTGGCATCACCACACATAAATAATGTTTTGATAACCGCATGAATAATTAATATCGAATATAAGCTAGACCACAGAATTTAACTTTTTGTTCACAAGTTTTTTTCTAACATTTTAAAACAGTGATAAAATTAAAAACTTATAAAACTAAAGTACATAGAATCAAAGTCTAAATGTCAAAAATGTTAATTCAAAATTTGTATTTATCTAACTGGGTAAGTTTAGCCAGTCTAATAACTACACATGACTTGACGTGACGTGAAGCTTTTGGTGAGGTATTAATTCTCTACATTTATATACATACATATTTAAAAATATATTTTCTATTCTCAGTTTTATAAGAAAACTTTTTACTAATATGAAAAAAATCCCCAATAAAATGCGTAAAACATTCGCTTAAAAAAATTGTCTTTGAAAGCTATGAATTTAAACTCTTGTGGATTCGAATAGCTATCTTCGTTATAATCTTCTACCAGGCGCAAGGACTTAAAAATTATTATTGTAAGCTCCTAACTTCGACATTAAAGTGACGTATCCATAAATAAAGTTTTAAAATGTCCAAAGAATGTAATAAAACATTTCGCCCGGATAAATTTTAATTTTGCGAAGCCAATGTTCAAAGTATATCGATGTTTAACAGTGACGCATTTACAAACAGGACTAGTATTGCCGTCATATTAATATAATAGTCATGTAGAAATGTATACATGTGTTTGTGAAAAAATCACATACATTGACTCTACAGAATTCCGATAGATTTTCTGATTACAAAGAATATGAAATTATTGTATACGGAGAATACCCTAGCAGAAACATCACTGAGTACTACATACATACATACATATTAGCATGTGTATTTATCTATTAAAAACGTACACGTCTCTGCAAAACGTCTTTGAGAAATAAAGCAACGTTATTTTCTAAACATCTTTTGTACTTTTGTACATATTGCTTTTCTGAGTTTATGTATTAGGAGAACTTTATTATTTCTTTCAAAATATTTTAATAATTTTTTTCTGTTTTTCTTTTTCTCTATTTGTTTGCAACGCACTGATAAAAAAATACACACACTTCCTTAAATTTTTTTAAACTTAAATTTCAAAGTTCAAACGTTTATTGTTTAATTTTTTTTTTCTCTACATCTTGTGCATTACAAATAAAATTAATATTTTTTTTAATTCTTAACTATAATGTAATACAATATTAAAAATTTGAAAAAAAAAACAATTTCCTTTCTGCAAAGAGTATATTTGAACATTATTTGTATTTGAACATTATTTGTTCAAATACCTCTTGAGGAGATATTTTTTTCATTTATTTTATTGCTAATTAAATTAATTAAATTTATGACTTTCAATTTACTTGTATTGTTGCCAGCACAATGCGAATTTGGAGCTTTAAGTTCCAATCATCAACTAACTACTCCCATAGTGCACATCACTGAGTTCTTCAACACCAGAATCGTCACACATATGAAATTATCATTGTTAGTTATTGCCATCAGCCGTTTTATAATCGTCATCGGTATCGTCAATGTAGTAAAATGGGTGAGTGCTTGAGTGGCGTTGAGGGGTTACAGATTTAATTAACAATTTGACGCACAATATCCGGCGGCAACATAAAATTATTTTTTCTTAACGGTATTTCGCTTAACTGACGGTCGATTGGTAAGCGAGTGTCGTAGAGGGAGGGTGACTGGCAGATAATGGCAAATGTACCAAAGATGCACGACAACGTAAAAGTCCACAAAAAGAAACGATCCAAAACCATTGAAACAAATTTCCAATCTTCTATGATCTAAAGGAATATAAAAGGCAAAACCCAAATATTAAATAAATATGTATAAAACCACTTTAAATCTATGCCATTCAGTTATTCAAATAAAAATATGTATGTGTGTACGTTTGTATTTATGATATCTCTCTACATACATGTGTATGTATATGTATATATGTATGTGTGTGTGTGAATTAAAAAAGATTTTTTAATTATGCCTAATGAAAACCACTGTAAACTCATCGTTTCCCGTCTCACTAATTGTCCAGCCTAATTTCCCCTACTAAAAACAAAAAAAACAAAAAATATTTGCTTTAACATCTACAAAACAGCTTTTCAAGTTGCTAATTGTAAGTTTAAAAAAAGCCAAAAAGGCAAAAGAAAACAACAACGAAAAAATGCAAGAATTAAGAGAAACATTAAGATGAACCTCAGAAGCCACAAACATTTTTTAATAATAAATAAATGTATCAAAATCATTTAAATGCAGACATTTATATATTTAAAAGGACGAATTAAAGTCCATTTTTTTTTTTCATATAAAACTATAATATCTTTAAAACTTTTTACCCCATATTGAAAAAAGAAATTAAATTTGATCAAGCGCTTGTAGCAAGACATTTACACAATTATGTTTTAAAAAGCCCTTGTAAATAAAAAGAAAATATACAACAACCAGGTATTTGTTTAATCGTAAAGGTAATTCACGGAAACGTACCGACCGTTATAAATATCAGTGAGTAAACTTGTAAAAAAAATTTATTATTTACAATTCTAAACTTCGATATTCGATATCGTTAAAGTCTATGGGCCGTATTCATAAAAAATATTTTAGATTTATTGAAAGCTTATTTGACAAATGTCTCTACAATATCTGTCAAATAAGCCTTTAATAAACCTAAAATATTTTTTTATGAATACGCCCCAATTTCTTTAAGAACGTAGGCTAGGTGAAACCATGCTAGAAATATAGAAGGTATTTTTATTATTTTTTGTTTCTTGCCGTTTACCATCTGTCCAATATAAGAATACTGAAATTTTCGTTGACATCGTACTACCATATTTATATTCTCTCGTCTTATTCTACATTGCAATGGAAATAAGTCTTGGAACACACAAATAACAGCAATTGCATTTGTGGGTCTGAGTGTAAAAAGTGGCAAGTGGATTATTTTTATCTTTTTGTTAAGACAGAAAAGCCGATGATGGATAGTGGCAAGCTTTCGCCAACGTTCCACTAGATTTAGGTAATGATCACATACATACACAAGGCTTTGGGTGCTAATGACATATTCCCCCAAGAACAGAGTACTAATTCTTGGTAAATTGCACCGTATGATAATTGCAAACAGCTTTTTATACCCGCCACCAAAAAAATGGTAAGGGTATATTCATTTTGTCATTCCGTTTGTAACACATCGAAATATCCATTTTAGACCCCATAAAGTATATATATTCTGAATCAGGGTTTGATTTGATGACGATCTAGCTATGTCCGTCCGTCTGTCCGTCTGTTGAAAGCACGATAGAGGTCGCACCGAAAAAGCTAGGGGGCTCAAATTTTGCCAGAATCTTTCTTATAGACAAGGTTTGTTTGGTATTGAAAATGGGCTAAATCGGAATATTAGGCAGAGAGTTATAGCTCGTAAAGCAAGAATAGGTCGAAAAAACCGTGTCCTGCTAACATCGAATAAAATGGAATTGTGTCCAAACGGATGAACGTAGAGTCATGAAACTTCGAATATATATTTCTCGAGTCAAAAGAATATTTCTCCCCAAAAATTGCTTAAATCTGTGCATTAGAAAAGGAGTTATAGGTCAAAATGTACGAAAATTTATACCGCTCAGTGTATATTTGAAGTTTAAAACGTAATAAAACTGACAAAACTATATGTACGGTTCTGAAATTTTGCAAACATGGTTTTTTGGTCAAAGTCTTCGTTATAACGGAAAATAAATGTGCCACGCCCACTTTTTTTTTTAAATTTTTATAAAAATATATTAGTCATATTCATTAGCATTTATTCATTGCAGATGGCGACATCTGTTGAAGGCGCCACTACATTTTGCAAACACTGAGGATGATGTCTTTGCTAAACATCACGTAGAACACTAGATGACTCTAGTAACATTTTTTTGCACAAACTACAAAGGAATTTTATAGGGGTTTGTGAAAACGAAAATGACCGAAGTTTGTTGACAAAAATTAACTAGAGTAATGATTTGTGCCCAACTTAACATATAGTTGTACACACAGTCTTATGAGGTTTAAAATTTAAAAATATTAAAAAAAAATGTGCATCAGTAGATTTAAAATAAGTATTTGAATATTTAAAATACATATTTTAACAAATTTTTTTTTATCTATCTATTTTTTTGTAAAGGGTGGTTAAATTTTAAGGGCCACAGGGTGATTCAAAATAGACATGCTCAGCATTTTGCTAAAACAGGAAATTTTTTAGTAAGATTTTGATTTTTAAAGTTCTATAACATTTTACTTTTAGAAGATTTTCAAACGAAATAAGTTTTGTATAATTTTAAAATTTGTTAGCCATTAATACATGAAAATAAATTGTTTATAATGTTTAGAAATAATTTTTTTTTATCTTTAGGTCTAAATTTTCCTAAATTCCTTTTTTTAATACACCATAACTTCTAGAAAACATAAGATAACTAAAAGAAATTAGCACCATTTAGTAGATAAAACTCTCCTCTATACCCCTATACCCCATTGTATACCCGTTACGATCCGACCGTGATCAGCAGACCAATTTTTGTGACACAAGGTCAAATATTTTTTGCAAAATTTTAGTAAAAGAGCTAAACAAATTTTTTTGTAATGTGTTTTTTTGAAGTATTTGAGTTTTTATATCCGCCACTAAAAAAATGGTATGTATATTCTTAATCGGGGTTTTATTTGATGACGATCTAGCTATGTCCGTCCGTCTGTCCGTCTGTTAAAAGCACGATAGAGGTCCCATTGAAAAAGCTAGTGGGTTCAAATTTTGATAGAATATGTCTTATACACAAGGTTTGTTTGGAATAGAAAATTGGCTAAATCGGAGTATAAGGAAGAAAGAAAAATTGCCTAAATGCATGTATTAGGAAGGGAGTTAGAGATCAAAATGTACGAAAATTTATACCGCGCAGTGTATTTTCCAATATGTTAAAAATTTTAAACCTAATAAGAGTGACAAATTTAGATCTACGATTCTGAAATTTTGCAGGAATTGCTTTTTGGTCAAAGGCTTTCTTCTGATGGAAAATAAATGTGACACGCCAACAACAACGTTCCCATACAACGTTTTCTCTCGAATTCTTATAATTTCTCTATAAATCGAATAATAAAGGACTTTATTGAAATATCTAAGTTGTATTTATTAGCATAAATAACTTCGACACACCTACTATAACGCTCACTTTCCACGTTATTTACTGTTAATGAAATTTA
This sequence comes from Phyto melanocephala, assembly GCA_941918925.1. NCBI lineage: Eukaryota > Metazoa > Arthropoda > Insecta > Diptera > Rhinophoridae > Phyto > Phyto melanocephala. The sequence continues at coordinate 1,223,020 of OW799233.1, forward strand.
AATTTATAAAACCGACAAAATTAGAGGTATGATGATAAAATTTGCTACGGAAATCCTTCTAGTCAATGTTATTGTTATGCCAGAAAATTTAGGTGACACGCCCACTCTTACGCCCACATCCTATATAATGCTTTATTTCAAATTCATATAATTTCTCAATGAATAAATATTTTGGAAGAATTACGGACTATACTGAAATATCTAAGTTGTATTTATTAGCAGAAATTTTATTGACACGCTTGCTTTAACGCCCATTTTCACTGAAACACTTAATTTACGAAAACATTTTACCAGCATATCCAAGTTATAAAGGGTGGTTAAATTTTAAGGGCCGATGTTGATTTTGAATAAAACACAAATTATTTAGGAAATTATTATCATTTCTTTTTTAATGATAATATTTGTATGGTTCAATTATGTATGGAACAAAATATCGGCCAAATGGCCCCCGCGACCTCAACGGCACACCTCGATCCGATAGTCCAAATTTTAAATAACATAGCTGATGCTCAATTGTTTGGCACGATGATGAGTCAAAGTTGACTGTTTTTTTGCCACACTATCGCGATAAACAGCAATGCTTCTCATTTAACGAATTTAGAAGGCATTCATAGATGTTCTAACATTTTATACAGACCTGTGGCCGAATTACGGCATTCGATATCGATCGAAATTTTACTCGAACGATCGAGCATGCTTTAGGTATATAGATTCTAATAAGAGTTTTCAAATTTCGATCACGTTCGAGTGCCGTAATTCGGCCTCTGTTTTAAATTTAAAATTTAACCACCCTCTACAAAGAAAGCCATTAACAAAATAATAATTATTGTGCTTTAAATGTACACAAAATTGGTGGTGGGTATAAAAGATTCGGCACAGCCGAATATAGTGCTCTTACTTGTTTATTATTTAAATGATTTTATTTTTTAAGTAGCGTTGTATTTTCTTTATATCTCCAACGGTATAATTTTGCAATGGAAATGTTATTTTCGGTGCTACTGAATTTTCGCTTATTTTGTACGGTAGCAATAGCTTTGGATTCGGTACTATCAGCCGTAGGCATATTCGAACATTGCCGAGTGTTAATTATTTGTTTACTTTGTAATAGCTTATACGTTAAGTTCGTGTTTTGAAAGTATTCGAGGCTGCTGTACCGTTAAAGAAACGTTTAAGATTTTAAGCTTGGTTTACATAAGGTAATTGTATTTCGGGGAGAATTAAAAAAAAATTTTTATATGATTTTGAAAATTGGAAACAATAAGAGAAGAGAGATAATGTATGAGATTTTTACATTTGGTAAGGAGCTGCTGATGATAAATTAAAACTTCCTCATTAAGTGTTCCCTGTTTACACATTTGGCTAACTCATAAAGTGTCCTAAGATTCGTATTGTCACAATGTTTAATTTATATTCTATAGAAAATTATGTATATTTTTTCTTTTTTTAATTATTTTTGATGATTCTAAAGATTCTTGCCGTAACTTTGGAACGACGTACGTGATTTCGTTAAGTAATCCATCCATGACAGTACGACACTTAGGACTTCTTGGGAATACACCAATTATTTTTAATTTCACTAATAGTTATTACGTACAAATATTTATCAAACACATATCAAATTAAAAAAAAAGGTCAATTTTGAATTGTGTCATTATTTTGGTCGTTGGGCGATCTATTAAAGTTGATTATTAGTTAATATCTTTTAACATCAAATTGAAATAATAATAATAATGCAATGTATTCGTAATGCAACTATATTACATTTAAAGATCAGTTTATACAAACCTCGTTATCTTTGTCAGCATCTTTAATATGTTGTGCTATAAATCTGACAGCACGTAATGCTTGCAGTACCTCCGGTGTCAAGCGACGTGGTATAACATTATCGGAATCTGCCAATATACATAGAATTAAGTATTAATTAAGTAGAATACATACGATTATTTGAATAAGTAATAAAAATGTTTATCATATTATTATAAGTTTTAAAAAACGGAAACAACGTCGAACAGATATTTCACATAGACCGACCTACACTTAAAATGTGAAAAAGAGAATTTTTGTTCGAAATTTTGTTTGGTAAACTCTTATTGTAAGTTGATTTAATTTTTTTTTTGTCCGCGAAATGAAATTGTGAAAATCGTTGCTCCTTGCATCCATATTATTTCGTATGACAAACAAGTTTTTCAAAATACATCGCACTGCAGAAAACACTCAGTCAAAAAAATTGATGTTTGTAAACAGAAATTTCGTTTCAAAGAAATGCGTGATTTTATCTTTTATGGCCGAGGCACATAGATAGAATCAATTTTCCCATTCGATACGTCAACTCAAAGAACTAAAATTGGGAAAATTTGAACGTTCATAAGCTGAATTTATTCTTTGATTGGGCAGATTAAATATCTTTTTATAATGTCTTTTTTGTGACAATCTCTTCGGTTGTCACTTTAATATCAGTTAAAAATGACGACAGGTGACAGATTCTATGTGACTTGACAATAATTATTAACTTTTACTTGCATACAGCGATGACAAAAGACGTTTCTGTTAGCAAATCGTAATTCTGACAAATGACAAAAAAAAATCTCATGAAATTTATTTATTCTTAATTTCTAACAAATAATTTACTTATAAAAATCACACTTACCTATTGACGGTTGCACACCATTGTCATATACAACATCGTGACCGTCTTTAAAATCACATGGATAATCACTAATGCTGTCTCTAAAAAATGCGGGAAAAAAATTCATAAATTGTTCATTTAAAACTTATTTATTGAACAACAATTGATTACCGAACATCAATTTCATTTGTGTAGCCATTATATTCAGGATAATAATTGGCAAAATCTGGCATATCAACTGGTGATCGTTGCATAAACATAATTTTTGGCATAAAAGTTATGAAGACCGTACGCACCCACGGAGACATTTTGTGCGTTGAAGGAGATCTAAATTAAATTTTTAATAACATTCAGTCACAATCAATTGTGTACACACATACATAGATAGCAAAGTTAAAATAGCAATGGATCTTAAGTCAATTAGTTAACTTACCGAAAGTGTATGTTTAAGACACACACTGTTGTCCACACAGACAACGATACCAATATCATTGTAAATAGTAGATATTTCCCAAGTAACGGGACTGCCAATGATGTTGGCGGTATAATTTCAGCCAACAGAAGAAAGAACACAGTCAAAGACACAAGAATAGAAATACATAACGTAACCTGTCAGCGATATGTATGTATGTAAATCGATGCGATGGATGTATGCCATTTGAATTCAATCACATCGCATTGCGTTGCATTGCATCAATATTAACAGAAGAAATAGAGAAAATCAGGACTAAGTTGCATTTTGTTATTTAAATTCTACACACATACATATGTATGAATATGTACATACGTATTTATACATATACCCACATACATACATATGTTAGTATGTGTGCGTGGATTTTTTCAACTTCCTCTAACATAAATTTAAACACCTCACTCAAACAAATGTACGCATACATTCAAATATCAACGAATCAGTTGTATACGTATTTTTGTATAAAAGAATTAATAATACTAACACAAACAAACAATCAATCAATCAATTATATTTGAATAACAAACGATATAATACATACATACATACATACATATGTATGAACATACATATGCAAGTATTGGCATTTGTTTGGCATCTTGCTTAATTTTAATGCGATCCTTTCATGTATTGAATATTTCAATCGTACATTTCGTAAAAAGCCAAGTCTCGATAAATGGTCTTACTCAGCTAATTTTCATCGACAAGGATGATATATGTACAGCGTGGCCCAGATAAGGCCTACTAATTTTAAACATGTATAACTATCCTAATTATCCGGTTTTTTTAATTATTTTTTTTTTGAAATATATATATTAAATACATTTTACGGAATATGCATGACTGACATTGGTCAAATGTGGACACAAGCATATTTTACTTCAGCTCTAGAATATTCTCTGGTTTGTTAAAATAAATTTTGTCTTTTAAATATCCCCATTAAAAATACGTACGCAATTTAATCGGGTAATCGAGGTGGCTAAGAAAAAATTTAAATTGTTTGAAATTAAACGTTTTCCAAAAATTTTATGCAGCAGGTACATAGATTGTCAAGCAGTGTGTCGCCTCATCTTATTGGAAAAAGTTATCAACATCGAAAATGTTGCCTTTGATGATCCGGCCGTGAAATTTTAAGATTAAAAACAAGTTTTAAAGTTGGCAAATACAGGCTACAACAGCTACGAAAAGGCTAAATCAAAGGAAAAAAATAGTTCCATTTCTAGTCTTTTACCGTTAAAAGTATAATAAATAAAGGAAAAACGTTTTTTAGCCCGTTTCTATAATCGAGTAAGTAGTGTTATGGTCTGGGGTACGGTATCGTTCTGTGAAGTAATAGACGTGGAATTTCATATTACGAAAATGATAGAAAAATCATATCAATCCAAAATTGCAAAACTTGTTTGGTCCCATCCCGTCTACTTTCCAGCAGAATCTCTAGTTACTGCAATAAAATCGGCATGGTTCGTAATTCCCTTACAATATTGTATGTATTTATAACAACGATGTAACGTACTCCCTTAAAAATATATAATTCATAAAGTAACTAATTTTGACGATTGGCGGAAGTAAAAATTTTTAATAAATTATATAGTAGTTTTTGTATTTATTACGTTTTTGTTGAAGTTAGAATTTTTAAATTAAATGAGATGAAACTGAAAGAGTTTGGTCGACCAATAAGGTACTTTTTTGCATTTCCTTTGTACTTTGTGAAATGGAAAATATATTGGATAATCAAAAAGGTACCTTTTCACATTTTTATGGTACTTTTTGTATATTCTATGTTTATAAAGCTGGAATTTCATAATTTATTAAAATTTAAAATGATATCGGCTATACAAAAAGCAATTTTTGGTCATTTTTATTGTACTTTTTGTACTATCTTCGTTTGTGAACATAAATTATTTAAATTTGTGACTATTGAGCCGAGATGAGACTCAAAATGTTATGGGCGACCAAAAAGTCACTTTTTCTTATTTTTATGACATTTTTTGTATTTCTTTTATTTTGGAGGTACTGATAATCCAAGTTGACTTTGAAGATTATAATGAAAAAATTGTAAATTTATTATTTGTATGGTCACTTTAGCATAGTCTGAATTTATGAATTTAAAATTTAAAACTCAGTAGCATTGATCTTATATCACCCAAATATCCTCACTGTATTTCGTTTTTTCTAAATAAAATGAATCAGAGAAACAAGTTTTCATAAATTTAACAAAAAAATATTTAGTAATTTCAAAAAAGACGTTGAGTATTCAATAAATAGTAAGAATTACTCAATCGAGGTAGCGGGCAATAGGCTAGTATTTACATAAGTACATATATGTATGTGTGTAGTTTTGCTTTTTTTTATCTTAGCCTTTAGATGATTAATTTATACACACTCGCAAACATACTGGACAATAAGCAATAAAATATTCATACTACTTATGTAATACGTATACAACTTTAAATTGTTCACAATATATTAAGCATATTATTGTATTGTATTGTTATTGTATGTATTTTAAATATTATTATCTACCATTCATACCCACACACAAATTGTTAACAACTTTTTTTCAATTTCTTTTGTTTTGTTTTGTTTTGTTTTGAACGAACACACAACACAGCTACTTAATCGATACGAATATTGATTTCATTAAGCATAACACATACATACATATTTAATATTGATTAATGTTGATTCACAAATTACATTCGATGATATTTACGTTATGAAATTTCACTACTCTTGAATTAATACAACAAAATGATCATGACATGAATACATTTATACATACAATATATTCTTATTTTTTATATGTATATGTATTTGTGTACGTACATAAGCATAAGCCTATACATACATACTATATATACTAACATACAATACATATACACATGTATGTATATATGTAAATACATATGCATACTTACAAACACACATATACACACATACATACATAGGTATAAATGTAAAAATACATAAAATAAATAAGTATGATCAGTTGCGTTAATTTGCAGTCATTATTTTTTTTTTTACATTTTAAATTACAAAAATAATAATGTTTAGAAGCGAATATAAACATTAATAAAAATGAATTTAAAAATTATAATAAATCGTAAGAAAAAAAAATAAATTGAAATTGATTTTGAAGTATACAGAACCAAATATAAAAAAAAATTATAATAATTTGATTACTGAGCTTTATTAACGGAACATGCAAACAATAAAGTAATTTAACTAATTTTATTTTATGTTTGAATTACTACACTTTAAACGATTATATTGAAAATCATAATCGATCTTAGCTGAACTTTACAAGAAGCCAACAACAAAATTAACAATCAACTTAAATTAACAAAACAAACGAATACAAACACAAAACGAAACTGAACAGTTCAGTTAAAGAGATATAACGTCTCACCTTTTCGCCTGAATCACTTGGTAAATAGAATACCAACACCGTTAGAAATGTCAGTGCCACACAGGGTATAATTAAATTAACTGTATAAAACAAAGTCTTGCGGCGCATTGTCAATTTAAATGTTATATCTGTGTAGAATAATAACAACGGAAGTAATACAGAGTTTTAACGCTAATAGCACGCTGAAAGAAAACAAGCATTACCCGAAAACGGCTCTAAAGTATCAGGATAATATTCTTCATTCTTGGTTGCAGGAACTTCTAAAATATCCCATTCGACAGATAAATAAAATTCGCTTAAATCAATTCCAATTTGCACTAAATTACTGCCAGGAACCTGAAAAAAGTTAATTAAACAAAATTTCGTCACAAAAATTAATTATTCATCATAAAAATTAGGTTGTTTCGAAAATGTCTATAACATACATACACAAATACAAGTAAAACGTCCTAACTCAAAAAAAAAAATTATTTTTATTTTATGTTTTCTATCGAAATTCAGATTCTATTGAAGAAATTTTCTTCAAAAATTATATTTTAATTTAAAAATATTTGTTCCTTCTACTCTAAACTATTAAAATGTTAGTTTGGGCATTTTGCATTTTAGATAACGATAATTCTGTGGCTTGAATCTAAAAGGGCCAATGTCAAAATATTTACTTTTGAGAAAATTTGCATTGAACTTCAACTTTTATATATGCTTTCATAGTGACATTGGCCAGCATTTTATTTATGTACTTTAGCTGTTTTACCATAATGAAAAAGAGCAATAAAACAAATCTAATGCAATGATTAACTCAAAAGAGCAAAAAAGTGACATTGGCCCTTTTAGCTAAAATACAAGAAATTGCACTAACAACGATATGAGAATTTTTTTAAACTGAAAACAATACAGTAATATTGTTGGGGCCAGATTTGCGGACCGTTTTCGTTAACAATAAATATATAAATATGTGCATACAAAAAAAAATCTTGTATTTATTTATTTTAGAAATGTATAATTTAAGACGTTAAAAGGTACAATTTGAAAATTGTATTTGCTATCCCTGATTTGTATTTACATAGATTTGCGTTTTACATACCTGATCTAGATGTTTCAAATCCACTTGTGCTCCATTGTATGTCCATGAACCAAATTTCATAAAACAAATTTGTTCGTCGTATGGAAAATATTCGACATTCATTTCGCATGATGACTTGTAAATTGCTGGTGGCTCCCAAAAGACTTCGCCCGTGTATTTTAAAGTCGCTTTTGTCATTAAGGTTACCTGGAGATCGTTAGAAAATTAAAATCCATATAAGTAGTATTACAATTAAAAAAGAACAGTAAAGATAATGATAAATTTAAGAGTATCGTCAAGTAATTATATGTGAATATTAGCTGACCCGGCGAACTTCGTACCGCCCTATAATCAAGAAATATCTGTTACCTTTTTTTTTGTTGGTATATTAATAAATCAAAATTATTCCAAAAACAAAGTGTTTAGTATTCTAATGCTTTATGATACACAATATTCTTAGTTTTATTTTCTGGCGCGTATATACATAAATAGTGTTGTTGGTATTCCGACACGGGAACAGGCGACATATAACTGGCCATGTGAAAAACATGAATTTTCAAGATTAATGCCTATTCTTTTGTAAAAGTTTCAAAATGGTCTATCAAAAGTTTCCAACACTATATTATTTTGACTAACCTTGTTGAACAAACACTTTAGAAAAAAACACACAGTACAAATTATCCTGTAGAAACAAATGTGAAAAGTACACTAAGAAATGGTAAATGAATTATGTAGGTATTTTGTTATTATAACTCCGACCACAGACCAACTCCGACCGATATATTTGCAAGGAGTATGTAAACTACGTTTCTTTGTTTTTTTTAATGTCAACTACGTGAATATTACTGCCAGTGACACATTATTATTATTATTATTATTATTTTCTTACATAAGAACCCTCTCCTAATAATAACAAATACAACAAAAAAAAAGAATTAGTAAAATCGGTCCAGCCATTCACGCGTGATGCCGTGACCAAGTGAAAAAGGGATTCATTTTTATATATATAGATGTAAAGTACATACATACATACATACATTCATATGACTCTTTATAATGAAAAGAAAAATATTTTTTTAGTTCAAAAGAACAAAGGAATTAATTTGAAAAATTTTAGGTCCAGTTCGTCTACATCTTTTGTTTTTCATCATTCCTTAGCTATTAGCTAGAATTTTTTCTTTGACTTATAATCCCTAAATGCCGGAAAGTGGCAGAGAATATGTCCCATGATCTATTTCTCTTTGTCATCGTAATTTCTGTAGAAGTCAATATTTGGGATAGTTAAAATTTTCGCATGTATTCCCGGAGGTTTCTTAGATGGTTTTAGACATATTCAGCGCAGATAGCGTCCTATTCGTATCCATATTGGGACAAGATTTTTCTGGTTTCTTTTCAAGTTGGTTCTTTCTTCTATTTTTTTTTAGAAATGAAGTAACGTAAGTACGAGATCAGATGTTTATCTTACGCCAATAACACGTCTGGATTCTATATAATCAGATAGAATGGTTCTGAGATCGCCTATTATCATAATAGCCGCTATTCTTATAAAACGTTTGAAGCTTTTTTAGTGATTTTTCTTCTCCAACGCTAACCACTAAGCTGTTAATCCATAGAAAACAATTAGTCTAATAACACACCCTACAAGAACAGTGACGGTCATTTTACCGGTTATATGACTGGTATTAGTGACTGATATATCGGTTAAAGTTTCTATTAGTTTCTTAAGGGCAATGTGAAAAAAATGACTGAAACTTTTGTGTACATGTGATTTTCCGTCTTTCTTTTACTTATTAGTTCTGTGGATTGCAAAACATATATCTGGACTACTTACACTACAGCTATTTCTAATCAAATATAGTATAAATAGTAGTCACACTTAACGTATATATCGGTCAAAGCTAACTAGTCACACCTAACGTATATATCGGTCAAAGTTAACTCGTACAATAAAACAACTTTATTATCTTTTATATTATTTATTATTATATTTTACACTACATCACTTTTTTTAATACAATATTTCCCGTTAATTTCACTGCTTCCTGCATGGGGCTCATTTTAATCCGTTTCCATGGTACTAGCGTCATTGGTATTATGGCTTGAATTACTAAAAGTAAAAATTATGAGAATATACAAAGGCATATACATACATATTTATGTTTGGCTGCTACCTTTCGTACTTACCTTTTATTTCTCGAGTATTTTATAAAAAACCTGGTCGAAAGAACTGCAAATTATTAAATAAAAATTACTTTTTGTAACACTGAATTAAAAATTTTACACAATTATTTTCCAAATTTTTTTTTAAACGTCAAGAAATCAACATACATTATTTGTCTCACTCTTGCATACGCATTATATTTCCTGTAGCAGAAATTATATACTAAATTGCTGCAATAGTGTTAGTACAAACATTTTGTATGTGTTAGTTTCAGTCATTCATTTCTTGTAGGGACAGTCATATAGCCAGAATAAGTTCCGAGAGTTTTTAAAATCACTGTGAGAGGATTTGTAGGTGGCTAAATTGTCACTACCCTTAAACTCATATTAAACTAAATTTCAGCATTCCGTCAAGTGGGCTTTACCCTTGCCTCTCCTAGTATTTTTCCTATAGGAATTTTCGGTTTCTTCAGTCATAACGATGATCAGTAAGTCAGTTGTCAAGTCTAAAGTGAACTTATCGTCAATGAAGACTAGACTAGGGTATAGACTTTTTAATAAAAGTTGTAAAATTCATTCCAATAATTATACATGTACGTAGTATGAAAAAGGCTTTAAATTCTGTTTGTTTACTTTTTATGATCAAAGTCGATCGATAAGATTACAGCAAAAAAAAAACAGCCAGTACCCATGGTGTAATTACATATGTAAGATGATAGCGTAAAGAGAGTGTATTTTTAGTCTGTCTTTTTTATTTATGGAGTTTGACAATTCTTGACACTGAAATAACTTATTTATTTATATATGGCGTTTGACAAACATTGGCACACACAAAAATAATCAGCTGGGCTGACACCGCCACCTGCATAAGTGTACCCTGCCAGTATCACTCTAAAATTTTATAAAAAAAAGTTTGGACTCGTGATTCAGCTCTGGTCGGGTCAATTGTACGAAGGTACAGTTACCCGGACTATCAATTGACCACATGCAGATTTTTATATAAGGAGTCGAATTCGGAAATTCCAAATTCCTATACGAAGGTATCGGTCGATTGGTAGTTACTGGAGGAGGCTCTGTCTTTTGACAGCCAAATAATTGTCTAGTGCTAGTACACTAGAACCTACATTGGAGTAGTCTTAAAACTCAAAAAAAAAGTTTTTATGTTTGCTTTTTTGTTTTTTGTTTTTTTTTTTTGCTTTTTACAGTTTTTTGTAAAATGTTTATCATTTGTGCTAAGAGTCAGCAAAGAAGTGAGAGAAGAAGAGTGAAGTCAGTGAAAAAAAAAATTACTAAATAACTATTGTTAAAAATAAATTATTTAATAAATTTTATTTATTTCCCAAATATTTCTAAAAAAAATTAAAATATTTCACAAAAAGTCTTAGCAATTATTTAAAAAAAGTCAATTTATAGTTTTCTTAAATACACCTAACTTTAAGCTAACTTTGTATAAATAGGTTGACTTTTAACTAACTTTTAAGTAGTTAACTTTAAGTTCGTTTAAAAACAATTCAAAGTCGGACAATTAAAATTGACTAATTAAGTGTTTTAGTTAAGTATTTTACTTTGTTTAATTAATCTTACCTCATAATTACCATCCCAATTGTTATATAATACTATATCTGGTACCCAAATATTCTCAGACGGTACGTACAGTTGTTCAACTCCGCCATATTCTTCCGGATCCCAGCGCAATTTATAATCGAACCAGCGCTTAAAAAACACAAAAATGCAAAGAATGTAAATTTAAAAAAACCCGAATATTTTATGCCATTTCTAGAAAAAATTGTACTTTTGTCTCTTAATGAAATTATACATCCTTATTCTAGACCTTTTTACGGTAAATAAAATTGTAACAAATTTGACGTGTTAATTCTCATATAAAAACTTTCAAAAAATTTCGATTACAGTTATAATCTTATTTCAAACCCCAGAATTAGGATATTAATATTTATAAGTATGCATATGTACATACCCATAATGTACTCCATAACAATGATCAATTTTTAAGATCTTTGTTTTTTTAATTATTTATTCATTCCATTTAGTAATATAAGCCAACAATTAGACCATATAAAAATATTACTAATCACAATAAAATGCAGGTAAACATTTATAATGAAAGTATCATCACATAAGATCTTTAAAGCTTTTAAAAATTATATTTGTTTGATAAACGTATTGTCATACATAAATACATACATATGTATGTATGTATGTATGCATAAACATTTTAGATATTGCGGTAGTATTCCTGTAGGAAAAGTCTATAGTGAAATAGTATTGATTCACTATTGACTTTGTAGCTAGTCATTGCTTGTCATTAAAAATCCACTAGTGACGTTAGAACTACCGTCGATGTAGTTCTTATGGGACTATATGGCGACATTGAAACCAATACTCGCCAGTTCATTTTAGTAATTCTAATCTTCACTTCACTAAACTACAGTTTATCATCTAAAATAATTTTAGTGCAAAAACAGTAGACGTTTTGTTGACAATAGCACAAAAAAGTCACCAAAATAGTCGACCAAAGTAGTGACTTGGAGACACTTGAAACCAGGCTTTCTGCAGGGATGCTTTTCATTTATTGTACCACATTGTATTCGTGTAGTAAATCTTCGATTTTATACAGTGTTTGTTTTATACAAACATGTTTATAAGGATATACAAGGCAATTTTAAAAAAGAAAATTATTAATTAACCAGTTGATTGCTTACCTGTTTAACCCATAAATTAGTTGTCATAACTTGATTTCTTAGATTAACTTCAATTAACTGTGACAACTTAAGACCCAGCCACACGGTCAGTGTTTCTGTATTATTGACTACTGGTCGAATTAGACGATTATAATTGCTTAACAGATCATCGTATAAACGTTTAGTATCGGGATTTGCTTCAAAACTCAAGGGAACTAAAAAAAGAAATGAAAAAAAATATGTTTGCAATAAAAATAAAACCTGTTGCTCGCTAGTTGATTGTAAACAAATGTTTGTTGATAAACAAATAGTTTTATATTTTACTGTCTTTCTCTTTTTTTGCTTCTTGTTGGATAAAGGCATGCGTAGTCGAAGGGTGTTTTCGCAAAGGATACACATAACAATGCTCAATCTATGTGCATATGTACATACATACATATGTATTTGTACTATTTATCACATACATAGTTAAACTTATTTTTCTTTCAAATAAGAGTTCGTTAACAAAATAACAAGAACAAACATTTTAGTGACTTACCCATTGAATATGTGTGCGAAAATAAAAGAAAAATTAATAAAAATGACAGTTTTGACATCTTTTGAAATTAAAAAAAACGATTTTTACTATATTTTTTACATCATTTTTAAATAAAATTTCTGTATAATTTTCCGATGATGATGACGATGCTTTACCTAATAGAAGATAACAGCTACTGACTAAATCAATAGACGCAGAATGCTGTGTCAAATTTTAGGAAAAAAAAGTTACAATGTTATCAACACTAATTTAGGCGAATTTAAAGGCTAAGCTGTACTGTAAAAACGTTATAACTTGTGTAAGCACGAAAAAATAACGGAAAAGCTGTTGCTAAGCAACCGTTATTTTTGTACATATCGAAACAAAAGCAATATTGAAAAATATTTCTAGAATTTTAAACTAAAAAAATATTTAAAAAAAATCGTTTAATGAAAGATTAACCAAAAATGGCTTTCAATTTTACGTACAATTACCCGCAGGTGGCAAGAGAGTCTGGATTTAAATTACGCAATTATAAAGATGGACCTCTAGACTGGCACTTAATAGGTATAAATAAGAAATTTTACAGTAAAAACGTATACATACTTATGTGTTTATGTTTGATTGTACAAACATACATATATACTATGAGTATTTTAATTATTGTAGGCTCAATGGAAGTAGAACGGATTTTAAGAGACCAAAGTTTAGAACAAATTGATGCCGTTGTGAATCATTTATCTGAAGCACCTTTAGGATCGTTATTAGACTCGAATATTTTAGATAGCGGAATTGCTAAATATTTTATACTTTCGCAATTCTCAGTCCAATATCTAATATTTTGCCGTAAGTTTTTAGAAGAAACTGTAACGGATTTAAGGGAATCCCATGGTGTTTCCCAAATGGAACTTGCAACCCTGAAAAGATCTTTAACCGAGGCGAACAATGAAATACTACAGTTACATAAGAAAATTACACAGATAGAAGCAATACACGAAGTTATTTATCCATGTCATTTGTGTACGAAAAATTTCGTTAGCAATGACGCCCTTAATTTGCACATATCACGAAAACATAGCGGAGTTATTGCACAACAAGAAACAAAATCCAAATCAGCAGCACAGTCTCAATTAAAAGAACGAGAAAATGATTTGACTCTCATAAATACCATTAAACTTGAGCTCGAAATCAAGCAGCTAAAAGAAAGATTAAATAATGCGGAAAGAGAAATCAAAGACAAAACAATAGAATTTCATAGTAAAAATGTACCACAACAAGCGACAGCAGCGTTTGAGAAATCTGAACAGATATCAGTTCATAGTATTGGAATACAAAGTAATTTATCTGAAATAAAAGAAAGTGATGATTTAAATAGTGAAGATGACAAAAGTACCTCTTCACAAGGACGACAGCATCTGTGCATGTTGGAACAGAGATTGCAGGAATTTGAAAAGTGGAAGGAAGAACAAAAACTTCATAATTCAGAATTCTTAACTGAAATCAATATCAAATTGCAAGACCTAACCTTAGCCTTAGAATTGATAAAAAATCGAAAAGAACAAGAAATAGATAATGATAAACAAAACTCAGCATCAGTTGATAATTTAGAAGTTTTACTCTGTAAAAAAATTGAAGATATACACAAATCAAATGCTGCAAAACTTGAGGAAGTCCTAAGTAAAATGGAATTAAACTATAAGAACAAACTAGATCAATTAGAAAGAGAATTATTCAAACAGAACCGAAGATCTATATTACAAAAGCAAAACAAATCACCCAATAAGAAGTTAATTCAAATGGAAGATCTTTTAACACAGAGTGTAACAGAAAACTCAATTAAAGAAACATATAAAATATCAAAAATACCTGAGCAAGTATCAGATAATATAAACCCTAATAGTATTGATTACAACAGCGAATCAGATCAACCAAAAAGCAAACAACCACACAAGGAATTATCCTCAGCATCTGAAAGTAATCATACATTTGTTAAGTACAATAGTACTAAACAATCAGAGAAGGATAACTGCATACATACGAGTAAGTACAAACGTATTTAATATGTATCTAGTCTAATACAAAGTAAATGATAATTTTTGAACGAAAAATAGATTCTGATGATCACAATGAATCTATATCTAGTAGTTTGTCTGAAGATGACAGCACTGATGTTTCCGGCAGCCTGTTGGATGAAGAAAACATTCAAAAATATAATAGTCAATTAACACAAATCGATTCTAAACATACAGTCGACATTAAGGGAAAAAAACCTGGTCCAAAGTAAGTACTTGTAGCAACATCCAATTTGTATACAGTTAACACAAAAATAAAAAATGAAAACAAAAGGTCTATTTCAGAGAGAAATCAAATGTTTAAAAAAAAATTATAAGATATTAAAGTTTTATTAAGATAATTAGTTTGTACTAAAAGTGAAACCCCAAAAAGTAGTGGCACACTCACTTTTAAAAATGTACAAAACGGCTTATCTGATCTTTCTGATTTTAATTGCATTGCAGCCCTCAGAATGGTCTAGTACAGCCATGGCTGTACTAACTAAAGAGCGAAATGGTATATTCGTATATTTAGCAAAATTATAAGTTAAAATAAGCTATTATTCGAAACTATATTGAAATGATGTAATTATCTTTATTTTTATACTTAAGCAGACATTAAAATATTTTTCCAAATAATTTTTGCCTAACCAATGCCGACTAGTTATCAATTTGTCAAAAATTTTTTACAAATAGCCTTAGAGGCATATTTTATCTATAAATAGTAATTAATATTTTTATATAAAGTTTAAATGCCCATATCTCAGAGAAATTATGAAACGATTATGTTGTATTTTAAAAGCGATTGATTTCAAATTAATTTCCAAAAGGTTGATACCAAATATAGGTCTGCGCAACATGTGAGGCGTCTAAAAGTTGATTTCAAACAACACACTTAAATGCTCAATCGACTCCCCTTAACTCTCAGAAAATATATATACATATATATGGAGTATGAAAAGAGCATTGCAGAAATAACAAACAAAATGACAAAGCTGTTTAGACCCTTTGCACTACAATAAAATACAAAATTCTGCAAATGTTGAAACGTAAACACCGCAGTCAAGACTTAGGAATGTGGAAATAAAACTTTACAAAATAATTTTGTGATGATCTGTCTACAATTAATCCTATCTCCTGTATTAAAATTAGTCTACTTCGAAAATCGAAAGTTAAGGCTTTTTTTTTTTGCAGAAAACAATTAGCTCAGAAAATTACAAGAAAAGATGCTAAAAAACTTACAAATCAACGTCTATTGGCGCTGGGTGTAGAAATGAAAACAAAACTTTTACCAACAAGTATGAAAAAGCGATTATCTGCTGAGCTTAATGAACAGCGAAACAAACTAAAGCAGGTATTTATGAAAATGCGTAACTAAGTATGCGAACTATTCGTTTAATACAAATTTTACATTTGTTTATTTAGAAACATTCACACTTTCATATCACCAGAAATAAAATAAAAAAATTTGTTGACAAGTTGTGTTCAACAAAAATGCCAGAAAGCGCTGAAGCCCTACTTAAGGTTACAACGCCTTTCAGACCCAAAAACCAAGAACAAGAACATTGCTTTAATGAATATTCTTCAACAGACGAAGAAAAGGAAGAAAGTAAGTATGTAACAGCCTCAAAAGCCCTAGACGCAAACTCTCTAACAATAGATACGCAAAATTTCAAACAAAGATTGGAACGTGTTCTAGCCTCTCCTATAAGGAAGCCCGACGAACATTTTATCAAAGCAATAGTACACCAAAAACCAATACCGCTGCCACGTAAACGAGTAATGTTCAATAACCCCGAAATGCAAGAAAGCCGTCTAGAACGTTCTTTAAGTTTATCTAATAGTGACGAGTCACAATCCCTTGATAGATATCAAGCACAAAATATTAATAAAACATCTGCAAAAAGTAGTTTAGGCCATTTCATTTAAATGTAAATTCATATACAAATAAACTAAAAACAACTGTTTTGCCTTAAATTTAATTAAATGTTTTTTTTTTATTTTTACAAATAATCAACAAAAATTAAAATATAAATATTTATGTTTATTATTTATTAAATTAATTAAAAATAGGGATATATTATATTAATTATTATATTAACTGGACCTGATTTTTCTGTATTAAATCAGCAATTAACTGATACGGAATAATATGTTGAGAGCCAGCCGCCAGATCAACTTCTTCGTCATCCACTCCGACGACAACAGCAGGAACTAAAAAATGTAAATCTTAAATTTATCATAAAGCTTTTATTAAATTATTAAAGCTTTTTAAACGAAAAACTACAAAGATATTCACAAATGTAAATTTAAACTTGCGAAATTTAGTTTTTTTCAAACAAATTACAGAAAAAAAATTTTACCTTAATTTTTGTTTCTTTCAATGTACATTACAAAGGCATACTTATTCATCAGGTAATTGCAGTTCGGAGAGAATTTTTTTGTTCATATTTTTTATATATGAAGTTCGACATTTGAAATAAATTAGAAAAGAGAGAAAATTGTTTTTTATTTATGCATTTTGACAGCTGAAAATAAAAATAAGTGTTGAAAAAAAATAATCAGCTGACGAATCAAGAGTACCTGATGAATAAATATGCCTTGGTACATTACAAATCCCAAATAAAAAAAAATATTTACAACCAAAATGACGTTCCAAGAATTTTTTATACAACAGGGACTAAATTCATGTTCAGTATTTTTCCTAATTTACATAATACCAATTAGAAAGAGATTGGAATGTAAGTTTTCGAAATTGATAATTCCCAACAATTTGCTTATACTTGACATGCAGGTAAGGAATGTTGAACAAGAAAATTACGAAATAAAAATTGACCTACAAATATCATTTGTACTGGCATAAGTCATTTTCATAAATTACTAAACTTCCGAAAACATTTTAAATTAATTTGTAAACAATAATTATTTATTTTATTTGACCTCTGTTTAAAAATTAAAAAAATTTTCTTTTTTGTAATTTTTGTTAATTTGTTAATTAATTTTCCTGAAGATGCTACACGAAGGAGTAGCGAAATATTGGAAAAGAAAATAAAATATTGTTTAATTTGTGTTGCTTTTTAAAAAATAAAAAATAAATAAAAACTGTTGTATGACCTTAGGCTTGGATAATAAAATATGAAAATTAATTCGTAATTACTATGTAATAATTTGTTTTGGCCTTTTGGGGCTTTTTTATTACGAATTTGGATTAATAAATAAATAAATAAATAAATACTGAAAAATTATTCCAATATTATTTATTTTATTATTTTTTTTTTAATTTTTGATTTATTTTCGATTTCATCATAAGCAATCATCATTTGATATGAATAAAAAATTGGAAAAACTATTGAAATCAAAAAAATATGCGATGCTCTTATTTTCGTCTTTTCATTCAAAATTTGATTTCAAGAGTTTTTCGGTTTCTATTTATGTTTTTGTTTAATTACTCGTTCTTTAAAATTAGAAAAAAAAAATATCTAAAATAGATCGAAGTTCATTACTTTTTAAAAATAATTCCGCTTAAAAACTTTATTTAGCGTTTTAAAAAGATGTGATCATATTTGATTTTAATTGTTTACTTAATATCTGATTATGTTACTATACAATTATAAATATATTATACAATTATAAAAATTAAAAGAAATTAAAAAAAAAGGCGACCGAAAGACCTTTAAATGAACTCTTCAAATAACATTGTTTATTTATATTTTTTTTTTTTTATAAAATTCAACACTTTAGTGGAGAGTTTATTACCTGAAACGTTTGCCTTTATAAAAACGTGGCTCATTAGATTTGGCCTTACTAAGCGTTGATCTGCCTCTGATCTTTGCATATTCGGCATATATTGCAAAGCAACATGCTGAAAATATTCTTCAAGATTCTCGTAGTATTCCTGAGCAAATTTCATTTCTTCTGGTGATAAACGTTTTTCATCTATTTCTCGACTAGATTCTTCATTCAAAATATGCTTACTAAAAGTTTCTATTTTATGTAATCGACACCTCAAATAACTGGCTATAATATAGCGAATCCGCTCCAATTCCATTTGATGGATTACATAACGAAAATCGTTTTTATCCAAGTCTTTCATGTTCTCTTCCATGTGAGCCACTTGACCCATCATCAGTTCTAACATATCGCTTTGGTGCGGTAGAATCTCGGGTGCACACATTTCGTTGGTCCAAGCTGTTTCCAAGTACTCTAACACTTTTTGTGCAGTTATTTCTTCCCCTTCATCATTGTTTTCATCATAGTCGTTTGTATTGAAGTTATTAATGGACATATTCAAATCATCACCTGATAAACTTCTTGGATTTGTTTGAAATTCTTCTCCAGACATTTGATACTATAAAAAATTACAAGCGTATTGATATCACAGAAATTAAACCAGCAAAGGTAAATAAATGCTTCTTCTTCAAGGCATATCCATATGCCTTGTTCTTCTTTTTATTTCAAAATGCACAATCACTTTGAATTACTGCACTAAAGTTCAAATTTTCATATTTATTTATTTAAATCATTTACAATACATGAAGACTTTTAAAAAAATTAAACTAATTAATAAATTTATATAATTTATAAAAATTTATTTATTTATTTAATAATTAATTATATGTTTATTTATTTCAATTAAACTATCTAAAACTATGTATGCCAATGACAATTATTTATTACTGATTTGTTGACCATTTAAAAAAAAATATGGTAACACCATACAGCAAATGCACGTGAAGTACAAATTGTCTGCAAAACAATCAACGATTTGTTGAAACCAAAACATTTAGGAAATGAGTTCAGAAGAATTTAAGAAAAACTATCTCATTGTTGTGGAAAAAATTTTTAATAATTGGCAGAATCTACGCTTAGCCGTTGAACATGGAATGGGAGGAAGAAATGGACAAAAAGTAAGTGCGACGGAAAACAAAAAAAATATTTCTTTAACGTTGCTTTTTTTAAGGTGGCTATAGATATTATGAACTATACTTATGAGTATTGTATTTGTAACGAAAACATCACTCAAGGTGAGCTGCATGATGTTATTGAAGATTTAATGGATCAGGAATTCAACACAATATGCAAAGATGGATCGGTGGCAGAAATATGCAGTCATTTGTTACGTTACAAACAAATGAGTCTACAGGGACAATATGCTGAAATCGAACAAGAATTGAGCAAATTGCCGCTAGGAAAAGAATGGTTGAAACCTGATGTCAAAGTTACCTATACCCCTATTGCGGGAGATTCGTCATCAGAAGACAATAGTGATTCAGATGATGATGGTATGATGGATATTGAAGAGGACAGTAATGAGGAACAGCCATCTGGCAGCAGGATTACTAGATCTCAATCTCGTAAAGTACATGATGATTTTGTTGAACCAGAGGATGGCTGGACGACAATTCGAAGCAGAAGGAAATAAAACAATTTTTTTACTTTTAACAATTTATTACCTAATTTAACTCAAATAACATTGCATTCACTTCTGCCAAATCCATGAAACGTAGTGTGTCAATCTGTTCCGCCGTATTAGATATACGATGGTTTTCTGAGCAGTATTTACAATTTTTAATAAAGTTACGACCATTTCCGCAGACTTTTTTATTTGGTTTCATTTCTTGTTGTAACTCACACCAAGATCGAATTGTTTTTTTGAATTTACCTTTCAATATCAACTGGACGTCAGCAATGGAGGCTATATCATCTATATTCGCTGTCAGGGACATATTCATTGCGGGATAGATGAAGAATGCAAAGAATGATAACCCCACAAGCACTAACATTGGAAGAAGTACGGCAAAATATTTATTTGGTAAATACGTCAAACCCCATTCTTTTGTTGGCAGCAAAGTCCATAGGAAATAAAACACAAAAAGAGTTATAACTAACAAATAAAAAGCATAACCATATACAGCTCTATGAGGTGTTGGAGCCGGAGAGTGTTCTGGCATTTTCTGCTGATTCTAAATCAAATGATTTTATTGTATCTTTACACAATAGAAGACTTTCAAAAAATGAAGTAATTGCCGTTCTCAGATTTTTTACCTGGTCTGCTCTAAAATTAACTTCAATGCAGTCATCCACTAAACACAAATCTTTACTCACAAAATTGCGTCTGGGTTCACGATCCACTCGTAGAACACGATATGCAATTTCGGCGTGTCTTATTGAATCAAATGGAATTCTTAAAGTACTACAAATAAAGTTAATTTAGTTATTTCAATTTGTTTAACGTTCATGCAAATATAGTTACGCTTCCGTATTTTTTGCTTCCAAAGGCATTTTATTTAATTTTCACACGAAACGCTTCACTAATGATACATTTGAAGCTTCGTAAGATTTTTTTTTTTTAAAACTATATTTTTGTTAATATAGTCTATAACCCAGTGCTTGATCTTAAAAAAATTACGATGTTCCGTTTCACAGCAAATAAAAACGCAACCAAAGGTAACAAAGAAGTTATTCGCTAGGGTTATACCAAGGCGAATTTAATCAGGTGGTGGTAATTCCACACAAATACATTAAAAAAAACAACACGACCGTCGATGTGTCAAAAACTACATAGTTTGTGCTTGTTTTTTTGCGCGGGAAAGATTAATATATGTAAACATAAATAATATTTGACAACTCAACCAACATTTATACTAATAAAAGAAGTAGATCAGCTGCGTTGTCAACAAATCTGAAAATGAATTCGCCTTGGGTTGTACTAGTGAGAGCATTTTTTGTCTACCTTTTTTATATATGGAGTTTGACAATTCTTGGCACTGAAATCTATTTTTTTTATATATATGGAATTTGACTAAATTGGGACACAAAAAACAAATCAGCCTGGCTGGCACCGCTACTAGTAAAAGTGCACCCTGGGTACATCTTATGAACAGTGGTGCCAGAAATTTTCGGAGAATCAAAAAGTTCATACCAAACGTACAAAAAAGATATTTACAATGAGGGAAACTGAGCAATTTAATTTAATTTTTATACCAATCACCTGTGGTGCACAAGGGTATATATAGCTTTGTCATTCCGTTTGTAATTTCTACAATTTTCATTTCCGACCCCATAAAGTATATATTTTCTGAAAGCTTATGAATAGAGGAGTCGGCCCTGGCCATCTGCCCGTGTGTTGATTGAAATCAACTTTTAAAAACAACCATATGGTATTAATCTTTTGCAAATATCGGGGAATAAATCGCTATTGAAATTCAGCACAATCGCCCCATAGCTTTCTGAGATATTAGCAAATAAACGCGACATATCCAAAATTTTTACCACCAAAATTAAAATTTTTTAGCCATGAATAATTTATAGGTACCTTTGCTACTATTTGTAGAAGTTATTTGTCTCTAGAGATATTCGTGAAAAATTTTGGATAAAGCGGGCTCTAATCGGTAAAGATATAGGCTAAAATTATTTTTGAAAAATATATATTCCAAAAATTTACAAACTAAAATCAATTTTTTCAGCTTCTAGACAACCGAGAGTCAATATTGGTATCATCTGAAAGAACTTGACTAGCACAATAAAATATTAAAATTTTTAACCCCATTAATATAAGTATCAAATGAAAGCGCTTGACTAGTAGAATACAGTTAACTATGTAAAAGTTCAAAATCAAGGATGGCGTCGGAAATATTAAAGAATGGTGTATAACATGAAATACAGGTTACAGGATGTGGGATTATACTAATGTACATGATGGTAAAGGGTATTATCAGATTTAGCACGGACGAATATAGCACTCTTTCTTGTTTTACTTTCCATTCAAATTTCACCAATATTAATTCTTCATTTACATAACCGAGCCTATAAGGCCATATACGGTTAATAAAATATTTTGTCCATATAGAAATTAAATGAATTTAAGAAAAGGCATTATATGGGAGGTGACCTTGTCGCCTTTATTTTCATTTATTACAATAATTATCACTAAAAGGCTATATCTGTAAAAATTATAGTCATAGTCATATGTATACATATGAACATATAATTCTGTCGATTTTATTGTGTTTTAAATTTTTTACAATGGCGTAGCTTCAAATTTTTTCTGGAGGTGGCAAAAGCCTAAATCAAATTTCAGTGGTGGCAAAATCTTAAACTGAGCTAAATTTTGATTTATATAATACTAGCCAATCCCGGCGCGCGTTGCTACGCCCCTTCATGAATTTTAATCGCATTCTAAATTTTAATCGAATATCAAGTGCAAGGCTAAAAACTATAACTTTTTCTTTATGAGCGTAGCACTGCCCACTTTTCTAATTACAAAACTGTATAGTCATGACAGCTCAATAAGTGTGCAAAGTTTCAGAAAAATCGGTCCAGTGTAAGTACCTCAAAATGATACCTTTTTTTATGGGCGTGGCACTGCCCACTTTTCTAAATACGAAACTGTATAGTCATGACAACTCAATATGTGTGCAAAGTTTCAAAAAAATCGTTCCAGTGCAAGTACCTCAAAATGATACCTTTTTTTTAATGGGCGTGGCACTGCCCACTTTTCTAATGACGAAAGTGTAAAGTCATGACAGCTCAGTATGTTTGCAAAGTTTCAGAAAATTCGGTCTAGTGAAAGTAGCTAAAACTGATAACTAATTTTTTATGGGCGTTGTCCCGCCCACTTTTCTTATCACGAAATTATTTAGTCATGACAGCTCGATATGTGTGCAAAGTTTCAGAAAAATCGGTCAAGTGCAAGTAGCTAAAACTGATAACTAATTTTTTATGGGCGTGGCTCCGCCCACTTTTTTTCACCCATAAACACTCCCTGGTATGTGTACAACAACTTACCAAAGTTTGAGCCCGATCGGTTTTACAGTTTCGGAGTCTATAGCTAACACACACACACACACACACACACAGAGTTTCACTTTTATATATATAGATACTTAATTTTTTCAAATCCTTTGCAAAAATAATTCTGGAGGGCATCGATGAAAACAAGTAGAATGGCACTAACTCGCATATATAACAAAAAGAAGACGATTGAAAACTTAAGATCATATTGCTTTGAAAGGCATATATGCTTCCAAAAGAACATAATTCAATAATTAACACGTTGAGTGCCGTGTGCACCGCCACATTTAATTTTTTATCACTAAAATATTAATTTACACCTGTTATTATATATTGGCACTTTACTAATATATTTTTATTTTTTATGACGGCACTCAACGTGTTAAATTGTATTATATGTGTATGCGGATTTTATAAAAGAAATTTTACTTATTGCATTCAATATTATTGCAAGTTAAAAATTATGTTTAGAGCTTTAAATATTATGTTTAGATCAATAAAACAGCCTTACTGCCACGTTATCTTTGTCGTTAAATTAAAAGTTTGTGTATCAACAAAAATTTGCTCTTAATTTTTATTAACCAATTACATTAAAAATTATGTGCATACATATGTACATTTTATAGAGCTTTTGCAAACTTTGAGTTTAATAAAACATATGCGTAAACATTTTTATGGAGCAGTTTTGTTTTCTTTTAATGTGCATTTAAGCTTTACTCTTCTTCTTCTTTCCGATGTAATTTTTTCTTTTCATTACGGCCAGATGACGACGAAGACGATGTTACGGTTTTGCTAGAACGTTCCCTTTCTTTATCACGGGATTTGGAGCGTCGGCGAGATTTATCACGACTTCTTGATCGTTCTCGCCTAGAACTAAAAAAAATATTCTTTAAATATTACTTAATCGAATTTAAAAATTTTCAAAGTTACCGTTCACGTTCTCTATCTCTGTCCCGCTCTCTATCGCGATCTCTTCTTCTACGCTCACGTTCGTCGTCAGAACGTTCGCTGTCCTAGTTTTTAAAAAAAAATTTAAATATTATTATAAATAAAATAAGTTTAATTTAATATTTGTATTTTATACTTACCTCAATTTTATCGCTTCTATCTCTATCACGTTCTCTCTCACGATCTCTTTCTCTGTCGCGTTCACGGTCCCTTTCCTTATCACGATCTTTGTCTCTATCCTTATCCCGCTCTTTTTCACGCGATTTTGATCTTCTTCGAGATTTTTCACGACTTCTCGAACGATCACGTCTCAATCTTCGGTTATAAAATGATGACAGAATTAAAATAATTAATATGAAAATTATCTAAATACCTTTCTCGATCTCTATCCCTTTCTCTTTCGCGATCCCATTCCCTTTCTCTGCGTCTTCTTTCACGTTCATCGTCTGAGCGGTCGAGAGGACCGTTCGGACCCATCACCCGTGGCGGTCCCATTGCCAAATGCATTGGTGGTGCATTTGGCCCCCCTGGGCCCATCATCATTCCCATAGGTGGAGGACCCATTCCCATGCTTGGTGGTGGCATACCACCCATCATTGGGGGTTGCGGATGGGGGTGTCGAATTTGTGGTGGTCCGCCCATCTGAGGAGGTGGACCACCCATCGGAGTGGGCAATATACCCGGTGGAGCGGATATTTGTTGAAGTGGCCCAGAATTTGGGCCCGGAGTTAACTCTTTGATACCACTAGGTACCCAATTTGGGTTGTCGCCACTCCATTGAGAATCCTGCGTTGGTTCATATCCGTAATCAAATGGTTCTGGTTCATGAAAAAAAGATTCTTCGCCAGGTCCTTGTCCAACGAAATTTGGAGGCATTTGCCCAGATCTTGAATACTCTCGGCACTCAGCTGTCATCACTTGAATAGCATTTTCTTTAGTTCCAGGTTGACTCATAGGCCGCGGTCCTCTAGGCATGGTTGCAAATCTAGGCGGAATACCTTGGTGAGGTCCCTGATGCATACCGGAAGGTGGCATTATGCATGGAGGGGGCATTTGTATTTGCTCTCCCAATGGTACAATAGGTAATGGATTAGGTGCGAGCATGCCGGGAGGAGGACCAATCGGTATATGTCCTTCTGCTTGTCTTTCTGGTTGAGGGTTTAGATTCTGAGTTAAGCTTGCTAATCCGACACCACTTTCAGCCACACGGAATCTTTTTTGTCGCTCACAATATGACCTCCAGGTTTCTTCGTTAAACCCATAATTGAAATAATCTGTTATATCAGCACCAGGTTTACGCCATGGTTTATCTTCCAAGGAATCTATACTAAACTCGTGTGCTGCCACACCATTAATCGCGCCTACACCTTCAAAATCTTCAATAGAAAATTTTCCCACCTGAGTAGTCTTCGATTTTTCTAGATTACTAGCACCAGCCAATAGATTTGAACGTTTGTTTATATTGTAAGTGCTTGGGGCAGCTTTAATGTCGCCTATTACGACGTTAATATCGTCATCAGAATCATCATCCTCATCGTCTTCGTCAGCATCTTCTTCGTCCCCGCCAGAGCCATCATCCTTTATTTTATTTTCTTCATTATCATCTGTCGTATCCGCAATAGTAGCTGCTGCTGTTGCTTCTTCGTCTTCTTCCATTTCATGGGCCGGATCTTCAAAATCTACCAACTCCTCACCAGGTGGATCGTCATCCTTGTCTTGCAAATTATTCATACCATCACCTTGAGTTACAGCAGCTAGGGCTTCATTTTCTGCTTTTAACAACTCCTGGGAATTATGTTTTCCTATACCGGCATCGTCACTTGTACTTTCAGCGTCTAGACGCTCTTCCTCGTTTGTTGTCGAGTCAGGGTTTGAGGTGCCATACAGCCAACTATCTTCATTTGTATCATCTGCCATTTTTTCCAACTCAAATGAAAATATTAGCTAGATTTTTTTTTAATTTGCTGCACAATTTGTAAAAAAAAATTACTAGTACTTTTCTCAAATTGTCTAGTTTTAAATTGTCAAAATGTACAGTGTTGCCAAGTATAATATTAAAAAAAATGATTTTCAATAGCTTTAGTTGGGTTAATATTATACCTTAAACATGAGAACAAAATAAAAAAAAACATGCAAATTTTATCAAAAGTATTCCAAAAATATTTTTTTAGAATTATATTGAATGCTATAATTCTCTCCCTGGTATTAAGTAGGAAACTATGCCAATAACAATATATAATTTGAAGGTAAAACAGGTTAAGATTTTCTTCATTTATAAAAAAATCTGTTGTTTATATAGATTTTACAAATTTTTTATCAGTGATAAAAATAAAAAATTTAAAAATGTATGCTTTACTTCTCGTTACCAATTATCATCAAAGTTTGTTATGAATTGTCTTATTCAACCAACATTTTTCAATTCTTATTCCTTGAACAAATTTCATAAATGAATCTACGAAAATGCTTTCAGTGGCAACACTAAAACTAGTTCGAGATTAAAAAATATGTTAACACTTGCACACTTAAAAATTTAGATGCTCAAATATTGGCACTGAGAAAAATATGTTGATTGTTTACATGTTATTGTGTTCATGTGAAAATTTTATTATTTAATTGTTCTAAACATTCTTATGATAATTTTTAAAATAGATAATATAAAAGGTTGGTTCGTCAGCTTATTATACCCTTTACACAGTGAAAAAGGGTATATATAGGTGTGTCATTCCGTGTGAAATTTCTACAATTTTCATTTCCGAGCCTATAAAGTATATATGTATTTTCTGCAAGCTTATTCATAAGGGTTTTTAAAACTCAGCACTGCCGAATATAGCACTCTTACTTGTTTTTTATTTGGATTATAAGACCTTCAGATATCAACAATATTTGAGCATTTGACATAAGGTTCAAATAAATAACACAAGCAGCTTGTCAAACTCGATCATGCAAAGCTGTTGTGTGGGGGTTTTCGTATTTGACATGCCTCTGCTTGCTTGAAGAAAATCGAAAAATTTGTTACACAAACATGCTGTTTTTTGTCAAGCGCTTGTATCGTTTATTGCAAATTTTCATTTAATACACTTTTTAGTAGATAGTAGACTTGGGGCAAACAATTTTTAGTTTCAAAAGAAATATGTTTGGGAATTTCACATCGGATTTATAGCAGGTGAAATCACGCGATTATTTGATTAGGGTTTTTTATTAGGCTACACAACAAATTCCCTATATGTTATATCAGAAGTACAGATAGATGTTTCTGACAGCAAAAAAGATGCCAATCCATCTTTATCGTTATATGATAATTACAATAATAATAAAATAGTATCTACAGAGTCTTAAGAAGATGTGCACAAAAGCGAAAAATTACTAAATGGACTTAAAAGAAATTTGCCACATTTAACAATCTGAATAGTTACATTAAGTGACTACCTTTCCTGTCGATAACTACACTGACGAAGTCGCGGGAACAGTCTTGTAAATAAATATGTATGCACGTATAATATGTTCACTTAAACAAAATTTTTTTCTTTTTTGGGACGTAGAACATTTTAATTTCAACTGGCAACACTTGAGTATGCAATTTGAAATAAATGAGAGAATAGAGATTTTTTTGGTGTATGGACTTTAAATAAGCAAAGATAAAAATAATCAGCTGACAAATCAAGACTACCTTATAAATAAATATAGCTTGGTATTAGAGTTGAGTCCACCAGTTAAATTTGTTTGTTTTTGCAAACAACCTCTTTCAATTTTTGCACAAACCACAATGTAATTTAATAGGGGTTCGTGAAAAAAACAACCGAGATTATTGGAAAAAATGAACTGAAGTAACGTTTTGTGCCCAACTCTACTTAGTATCAAGAATAATAATGTTCCTTAATTCTTGCCTTGGTATATGTAGGCATTAGGTAATTTTGTTAAGATTTATATCTGCTTTTAATTGTTAATTGTGTTAGTACTTTGGCCTCTTTTAATATTGTAAATATAAAACGTTATGTAGTTTTTTTATACCCTTCATACAGTGAAAAAGTGTATATAGGTTTGTCAATTCGTGTGAAATGTCTACAATTTTCATTTCCGACCCCATAAAGTATATATTTTCTGAAAGCTTATGAATAGGGAAGTCGATTAACCTCTGTCAGTCTGTCCGGTATTGAAAATCAGAAACATTGGTACATAAACAACTGAGATATGAGCAAAAAACCACGACCACCTCGATTTTTTTTCACAAAAACAACACTACAACAACAACATACATACATACAAACGTGTATACTGGTTAGAGTAAACGTGACATCGAGTCCCAGATGAGCTAAAAAATTTTTTTTTAATAATTTTTTATTTTATATAATATTTATATATTTATTATTCTTTTTAATTTTATTATTTTATTTTTTTTTTTTTGTTTTATATATGTTATTTATATATTAATTATTTTTTTTTTAATTTTTTTTATCATACATACGTAAATTTATAATTTTACAATGGGATGTTTTTATATAAGTATGTTTTTTATATGTATGTACGTATTTCATATGGGATGAATGGTGATACAAACTACTGTTATTGCATGACTACACGTTGTGAAGGGTATATAAAATTCGGCACAGCCGAATATAGCACTCTTACTTGTTTTTTTTCACGTAGGCAATGGGATGTTTTTATATACATATGAATGTATCTTTTTTATATGTATGTACGTCTTTAATATTAATGAGATGTATGGTGATACAAACAATTATTAATGCATGACTACACGTTGTGAAGGGTATATAAAATTCGACACGGCCGAATATAGCACTTGTTTATATAAGCTTTATTTTTGTTAACCGTATTTTTACATATACAAACATATCTTCGCTGCTCCGACGTGGTCGGTTATAAAACAATTCTTGAAATTTTTTTATTGCTTTAATTTGAATCTTTATTGGTTATACATACATATGTATATCCACCAAACCATTGAAGGTTATCTTGATTATTTCAAAAATAAACAATAGCATTCTCCTAGCTACAGTTATTTTTCGAACAGCTGAAACTAACTTTCGAATTCTGGGAGGGGCAAAAACAATTCTTGCATTGCACCCCCATAATGAGTTAGTTACGCCAATGAGTATGTGTAAGGTGCCACGAACCGTTTTGGCCCAGTAAGGTTTCCGGCTAGCCTGTTCGTGGCGATAGCTCAGGTAGGTTCCAACCCTCTCATTAGCCACGCATCCGCTCATAAAAAAGGGAACACAAAAACAACTACATTAAATACTATGACAAACTCCACCACACGAAGAATTCACGAGAAAGTGCACATATAAAAATAACACTATTTGGCAAATGGAGTTCGACGTTACTTATAAAATTATTTTGACAGTTGTAGATGCTTAAATGTCGTGTAAAAGTCAAACTCAGTACAAAAAAAATAACACTTTAAAAAAGTTTGGCATTCATCAGTATTTTAAAAACTTAACTATCTAAATTTAAAATATATACATACATATTAATTGATCTCAGATTTGATTTTTCAGGAAAACAATTTCTTTAAGATATTGCCAACATTAAAAAAATTTTGTAGTTACGTCAATGATACATTTAAGAACATTTTCTAATTACATAAAAAAATTTACTTATACATATTTGATTATTAATCCTCTGTAACTGATTCTTTCGCAGCTTTGTACAATTTGAGGCTACAGTCTCTATACGCTCGTACCTATTCTATTTTTACATTATTTTGTAAAAGCTTAAAAAAATATTTACTACTATAGATTATTAAGCACAGATCATGCCAGCATGAAAATTCAACATTAGAAATTAATTTAAATGTGAGGTTTGTTAAACCGCACATCAGTTACATTGTTAAAATTAAAGAACGTCAATTGCAAAGGGTTTAAAGGGGATATATTAAATTTGAAGAGTTACAACTTAATATAAGTAAAAAAGTAATGCTTGATAAAGTTTTGTCGCTCAACGAATTGATTGTATTTAGTTTTTTCTAAAGAGAGCAAATAAGTTCGCTTATAAAAGCGTGTCATTTCATTTCTATGTTTATTCATTCGTGCTCGTCGTGAAGTGCAGTTTGTTGCCAGTAATTTCTCGCAAGTGAACAAAAAAAAATCGATTCTGCAATGGCCTGCTGGGAAGGAAAAAAGTACAAATTGGACAAAAGTGAAAACTTCGATGAATATATGAAGGAATTGGGTAAGTTTAAATTGTCTAGTATGTATATCAGTTTGCCAAGCAAATGATTGTGTTTTGTGTTTATAAGAATGAACCATAGTTTTGTGCAAATGAATGCTGTACATTGTCTTTTAAGAAAATGAATTTATATGTATAACACATGCATAGTTACATACATATCGATGGATACAGGTAGAAATGCCCAACTAAAGGAGAAGGTAAAAATGTAATATGAATAAGAACTGCAATATCTTAATGTAACTTTGTTTGTAAAACTGTTATTCGAGGTGTGTGTGTGTGTGAAATTACTGAAAAACAAGAGTTAGGGTTTTCTACTTGTGACAATCGATATGTATGTATACATGTATTTAAAAACACCGGCCGGCTTTTTTTTTTTTTGGTATGCATGTGAATATGTGGCTTGACGGTTTTTTTTGCTGTGTAATAATTTATAAGGTAAAAGCAGAACTGTTTAGTTATATTTTTGTTCTTTAAGATTTTAACCTTGCTGGATTTTACATACTATACTTAAATAAAGTTTGACAGCCAAAAAACATTCTGTGCTAGCACTTTTTAAATAACACACCCCTTTTTTTGTCTGTAGGTTAATTTTTGTATCCATACCTATTTATTTATTTTTTATTGATTGTGGTACCAAACCGGTCAGGGATGCCACACAAGAATAACTTAATTACCGTCAAAGTTAAATTTATAAAAAATCACTTTAATTAATTTTTTTTTATTAATATGTACATATTTATCATTATTGTTATTTATTAACTGCTGTATTCATAAAAAATATTTTAGGCTTATTAAAAGCTTATTTGACAGATGTTGCATAGAAATTTGTCAAATAAGCATTCAATAAACCTAAAATTATTTTTAAGAATACGGCAGTAATAGTTTATTTAAGCACTTTATTTATTTTATTTTTTTTTAACTTTTACTTGAAATATGCACTTGTTTTCTGGTGTAACGTCACGCATGAGTTGCAGAAATACAGAAAACGTGCTTTGCGCAAGAACAAGGTTACGCATTACGCATAATTGTTGTAATTTTAATCTCATGTGCAGCTTATAATTTTAAACTAATTAAAATTATTATTTATTAGAAAAATATTTATTAGAAAAGCTAGTAGAAGTTTTAGTTAATAATGCTTAGTGGTTAAACTCTCAACTCTAAACTATTAAATTTTAATTTTAGTTCTAAGAAATTTTAATCGACTAAAACGGCTAACATGTGACAAAATAGACGTAACCATCAAAATATATTAATTTGTTTCTTAATAAATAAATGTTTATTTTATATAAAAATTTCTTTCTATTATTATAAGATTTGACGATATTTGTTTTAAGAAAATCTCAACAATCTCAAAATTTCCAAAATAAGAATAGATACCTACATACCTATAAAGTTTTTACATTGAAATTTTAAAAAAATCAAAATTACAGGCGTAGATATATGTAGGTATACAAAAAAAAAAAAAAAGGGATATGTTTTTTAATTGTTGTGTCTGTCAGTGGGATGGATATTCCTTGATTTAGACATTTCAAGATATTTTTTTAAACACCTACATACTATGTACGGACCTACATACATAACTTTGTGATTTACAAAAAAAAATTAAAAATATATAAAAATACACAAATTGAAAAACTAATCGTTTTCGTAAAATTAGACCAGCATTCTTTAATTACTGTGTTAACTATCGTTCAATTATTTTTTAATTGTTGTTTAGGTAGTTACTAGTCTATCAATTGTATATGGTCATATACATATGTAGGTTCGATTGATTATTTTGTTACCAATAAATAAGTGAACAATTGGTTTATTCCAAAGATCTGTATAGTGTCTGTATAGTGGTGATTTAATAGTATTCAGAGAGCAGTACATATGTACATATCGATGACTTAATATAAAAAGGGCGCATCTAATTTTTAACGTTTTCTGGTAATTCATCCATAAGAAATCTAGTGAGTTATGATCAAAAATAACATATTTTTAGCTACATAATGCCCTGTCTCATATTATACCGTTTACTGTGTGTACCGTTTGTAATTTCTATAATATTCATTTCCAATCCCATTTTATATCCGGTCATGTGTTGGTTATATCTACTTTTGTAGACCCCTACATGTAACACAGATCTGTATGTGGTAACAATCTTTTGCAAATATCCGGGAATAAATCGCTATTAGAACCACCACGATCCCCATATTTCTGAGATATGAGCAAATAAACAAGACTGACTCAATTTTTTTTTTCATATTTTTATAGAGACGTTTGGTACTTTTTATAGGTACGATACGCCTCTAGGGATATTTTCTTTTTAAATTTTTTGGATAAATCGGTTACTTACCGACTAAGTTAGGGCCGTCACTACAAAATGGAATCTGGGGCCAAATTACGGCATTCGTAGAGATAGAGATTCTAAAAAGAATTTTCAAATTTCGATCACGTTCGAATGCCGTAATTCGGCCCTTATTAATAATGTTCACCATCATGTGTGTACATAGGTATAATACCACATTGTAGCTTTCGTAGTATACGCCATTTTCTTTATTATTGCCAACGCCATCCTTGATTTTAAATTTTTACATAGTTAACTGTATTCTACTAGTCAAGCCCTTTCATTTGATACCCATATTGATCTGGTTAAGAAAATATATTCCATCATTTTGTCTTAGACGCCTTCTTCGGATTTTACATTTTAATAATTTACTGCTCAAGCCCTTTCATTTGATACCAATATTGACCCATATATAAATTTATTGTCCGCCATTTTGTTGTGGCGGCCATCATAAAATTTGATTTGTTTTCAATGGGGCTGACTATTTTAACATTACGATATCCTACACAGTAGTCAATAGTCCGACTGAATGAATTTTGTAACTAACCTAAAGATAGCTACTTAAAATTTAGTTAAAAGTCACCCAATTTATAGTTAGCTTAAAGTTAGTTGTATTTCAGCTAAAACTTAAAAAAAAATCAAACACTTATGTATGCTTTATATTGGGGTATATTCTTTATATTACTTTGTAGGTTTATAGTTAGTAGTAGTCGACTACTCTCTTGCTAATAGAGTACTACATATGTACATACATATACATATGTATTTATATACAAAATAATTGGCAAAGTATTTAAAATTCAACGAAGCTAAAATATTGTTTTAATTTAGTAATTTCTAATTGTATATATCTATGGCTTAATATAAAAAGGGCGCATCTTGATTTTAATCAAAAAATATTTCTGGCAGTTCACATACACACACATTACCCCTAAAAAAAATAAGTAAGCTATGGTTGAAAATAACGGATTTTAAATTTTATTCAGTTTTTTCTTTCTCCTGTTAAGTAGAAAAAAATCGAGTTACGTTTTTTATATTAAGCCGTCGATATGTATGTATGTATGTATGTACATATGTATGTTTGTAGGTATAAAGAAATTAAAATTTTTTCACACTATAAAAAGCAAAGAAATAAAGGTCAGTTGATGTGGTATTTTGGACTTTAGAACTTTTAGAAATTTATTTATTTTTTTTGTTTAATACTTTGTACCTGCTTGTACATTTTTATAATAATCTTGTTAGTCTTCTCAGACTATATTTTAGAAATCTGTTAAAATTAAGAACATTCTTAAAAATTTATGTAGATATGTATAGTTTAAGCAATATGTATTATTCAAAGTCAGGCAGCCAAATATGTCCATCAAGGCATATGAATTCGCCTTGATGTTCATTTATTTATTTATTTATTTATTTATTTATTCAACGTAATATAAAGCCTCATTAGGCCAATTAAAATATATTACATAGTTAAATCCTGAACATTAATATTATAAAAATTATCTACAAATAAAAACCTAACATATATGACCATTGGTTCCCAATCTTTTGAAAAGAAATCAAACAAGTGTAATAGTTAATTTAACGATCCCAATACATCGTAACAGAAAAAGCCAGAAAGTAAAAATTAATTTTAAGAAGAAAGCATTATATACATGCATACATAGTTATACATATGCATACAAAAACATATTCAAACTATATAAAATAAATCTAATACTACAAATTGGTAAGAAAAGATAACATTTTTAGTCGAAAAGCATTATTTGAGTGGGAAAAAAGTCGAAGCTCCATGGGTAAAAAATTCCAAATACGGGCTATTCTAACACTAAAAGATTTTTCAAACAAAGAATTATTTATCCTTGGAATTAATGACGTTTTGAAAACAGAACAAAAATAGTACTCATTTTGAATTTTCGTTTTTTTTATGTTTCCTATTTCTTTTCAATTTCAATTTATTTATTACGATAATAGTAACCTAGCCTATGGGTCATAATCAGTTACAAATCTCTTCTATTAAAAAATAACTACTTAACATCATAAAAAATAGAAAGAATTCAAATAAATATAGAGTAATGAATATGTATGTATAATAGAAAAAAATTTTTTTTATAATAAGTAGTATGTATAAAAGATAATAGAAAAATTAAAAAAAAAAAAACTAATAAACCTAAAAAAATAAAATAAAAAAATAAATACATGAAAATATAAAAAAAAAACTTTTTAGCTGACTTAAAGAAAATTTTATTGTTAACCATTTGTTGGTATATTCATCTAAATCGGACTAATCATTCTTAAAAAAATATATCGGTATAACCGACTTGCTTTTAGCGAAATATTATGCTTGCCCATAAAAAAAACTGAGCCTAAAAAAACTGAAAACGGATTTAAATATGTATAGCGAGTCAAAATCTCTATAGTCCACATATTTTTATTCAAAGGCGATTTTTGCTGCAGACCAGTGTAATAAGTATAATTATAAAGAAATAAACTTTATACTCTTACAAGATAGTGTAGTGTAATAAGTACAATTATATAAGTTTGTCATTTCGTTTGTAATTAATTTTAGTCCCTATAAAGTATGTTATTCCGAATCCTTATAGATAGAGAAATTAAATTGAATTCTTTGGAATTCATGCAATGTTTGATACGTACATACATATAAAATATGTTCTTTTGGGAACATTTGCAAAAAATTTTGGTTTAATCGGTCAATTACATACAAAGTTATAGGCAAAAAAAAAAGTTAAAATTATCGATTTCCTTAATAAGTTTTGGTCAAAGTTGCCCGTTATGTTAACTGCATGACGGTACAAACTGTGTGCGGTATGTAAGATTCATATTCTTAATACAATTTATGTTATACTTTCTATATCCATTGATAGGAAGAGACAAATTTTTCTTATTTAATTAAGTTGTAATAACAAAAGTAGTATGTAGTTTCAAATAACATTTTTGTTATACCGATAAAAGGTGCTGATGATGAAATCGTTGCTAGTTTTTAAAATGCATTCCACTCGGCTAAGATAGGAATAAACTTTCAATATTCTGAAATAATTACAATTTAATGTGCTGTTTTTACAAGCCGATTGAGTGATTGTCTTGGACGATTTATGTGTGTTTTGTTATTGTAAAAAAACAAATTACACATAAATCGTCTAAGACAATCACTCAATCGGCTTGTAAAAACAGCACATAAATTAATTTCAAAATGTTTCAGAAATTTCAATAATAGGAAAATTAACTTAAACCAGAAAACAAATTATCCTACTTATATAATAAATGTAAATGTTTGGATGTTTGCAAAAACGTCTGAACAGTACTAAATGAAATTTGGCACACAGATAGACAACAACCTAGATTAACACATTGGCTAACTTTTATCACAATAAACAGGCAAATTCGCGGAATTATGCAAAAAAATATTTTTTTTTGTATTTAGTTAGACAGTTCATAGATTTCGAGTGACCAAAATTTACACGAACTGGCGAAAAATTAATCATCCAACGTCGTCTGTAGAAGTTAAGTTTTATTCCACTAATACCTATAATAAATATGAATGTTTGTTTACAATAAGTATAAAACATTATTTTAGTACTCTAAAAATTTAAAGTCAAGTAAAAATAACTGGCATTATAGTTTGCTTAGCAAAAATAAAAATTTTAAAATCGTCTTTAATCTTTTTTTATGGGACCGACCAACCTTAATGTGCACTGTAATATTTGTTGATACTAAAAATGCACGAATAAATATTAGATTAATTATTTTAAATATATAAAATAAATGAATGCGTATGTAAATATGTGTTTTTAATACATACATACATATATGTACATACATACATACTTATTTTATAAGTGCATTATATTTTATTTTTAAATTAAAGTATGTACTTATGCATATATGTATGTACATATGTAGTATGTGTTTATATTTAATTTTATAGATGTTTGGTTTCTTATCGACATTTTGGGTAATCTTTTGGCTTACTGGACGTTCGTTGTGGTTCGTTTATAAAAGTAATAATTACAGAAGAAATAAAAAATACAAGAATTAATTTGTGATAAGAAGTTTTAGTCATATAATCGTCTGTGGTCTTAAAACATATCAGTTGATAGCAGTCACTTTTTTCTATTTCGACCTTTGATCCATTACTTTGTAGACGCGGACATATTATATATAAAGGTTGACTACATACATACATATGTGTATGAATGTACGTAAGTTTAAATAAGTATGATACATTATTTTTTTAATTTTTTTTTTATTTCACTATTAAGCGGTTACATACGAGCAGTACATAATACTCTCTCATGTGTATAAATGCATATTTTTCAAAATCAATTAAAGTCAATTGAATTCCATTCTTTAAAAATATTTAAAGACTTAATTAAATTAGGTTTTAAATAATTTCCCACCTTAATAGGGGTCATGTATGTATACACAATGACATTATAAATGACATATACATTCATTAATACATGCATGTATTATGTTCATTCACATTCTATTATGAAAAACATCTTGTCATATTTGTATGTATTTATGTATGTACATACATGTATGTATGTAAGTAATGGTTTTTGTGTTTTGCAGTAAGCAGTGATGATAGGCAAGATGTAGCTGAATTTATTTCATAAATTTATGACAGAACAACAATTCATTAATTAATTTTCTTCACTTTACATAAGTACTACATCATTTAAATCTATATACTAGCCAAGCCCGGCGCGCGTTGCTACGCCCCTTAATGAATAAAAATGCATTCTGAATTTAAATTGAATATCAAGTGCAAAAAGCTTAAAATTATAACTTATTTTTTATGGGCGTGGCACTGCCCACTTTTCTAAACACGAAATTGTATAATCATGAGAGCTCAATATGTGTTGGCGTGACACTACTCACTTTTCTAAGTGGGCAGTGCCACGCCCATAAGAAATAAGTTATCATTTTTAGCTACTTGCATTAGATCGATTTTTCTGAAACTTTGCACACACATATTGAGCTGTCATGACTATAATTTCGTGATTAGAAAGTGGGTAGAGCCACGCCCATAACAAAAGTTATAATTTTGAGGTACTTGCTCTGTAGCGACTTTTTTGAAACTTTGCACACATATTGAGTTGTCATGACTATACAATTTCTTGATTAGAAAAGTGGGCAGGACCACGCCCATAAAAAAATTTTAATATTGAGCTACTTGCACTAGACCGATTTTTCTGAAACTTTGCACACATCGAGCTGTCATGACTAAGTAATTTCGTGATTAGAAAAGTGGGCAGTGCCACGCCCATTAAAAAGTTATAATTTTTAGCTTTTTGCACTTGATATTCAATTTAAATTCAGAATGCATTTTTATTCATTAAGGGGCGTAGCAACGCGCGCCGGCCTTTTCTAGTGTACAAATAAATAATGTAGTTCAATTATAATAGTAATAAAGCAAACATTTCAAGGATTCATGTACAATCTCGCTTTGTGAAGGCACATAGTTAATCCGTACTATACCTTTTTGCCTTTTTTTATAATATGTACTATGTAATACATTTACTAAGAAATGTTTTTATGTGTATATACATACATGTAGCAGAGCTTCTAAAGTGAATTTGTTAAATGAACCCAAATTTTTGCATTAATAGCTAGAACAAGATTTTTTATTTCGTTGTCTACAATATTTATTGAGTTAAAAAGCTGATGCAGCATTTTTTATTTAGGAGTTAATTTTATTATGTTGGGAGTAATTTGATACAAAGAAAAGACACATATTAATCCATTGGCTTCGTTTTCTGAATGTGAACAATAATAAATTTATGCGGTTTTGCAGTTTCAATTTGAAAAAGTATGACACATTCGATATTTTCAAAATCAAGGTGATATCAATCTCTTTATTGTCTAATACATTTCAATAGTTTTAAGTTTCTTGAATGTTTGTTTAAAAAATTTTATTCTCTTAAAACGTGTATGTAAATGTTAGAAACATTATGGTTTTTCTACGGATCTATTACATATTTTGCAAGTTATTTAGTTTAAATAAGCTCTTCTCAGTCATTCTATTTAAAAAGGCTGCAAAGTTTTTTGTTTTTTCTTTTTATAAAAAGAACGCAACTAAAATATAGATTTGAAAAAAATACGGAGTAGATTTTTTTCGACACAAGTTTGAGAAACGTTAATAAAAATGAGCCGGCTGTAGATGATTTATACTGGGTATCGATGAAAAATATATAAAAGACTGACTGACTGACTGATAAATATTAGAAATAAAACAATAAATATTTTTCGACATTTATAGACCTGTAAAGGACATAGGAATACATGCACATTCTCGAAATTACATCGAAGTCTATATCGAAGAGATTATACGAAAAAATTATCCATTTTCAATGTTAAATCGAATTAATTTGCATTCTGGGTTTTTCATAACTTAAAAAAAAAAATATTTAGTTCCATTCTTTTAGAGGAAATAAATATTAGAGTGTTTTTTACTTCTCCATGTTAAACGTATTTTTCATTTCTTCTTAACTTCTACATGTTAAACGTCTTGTTCACAAAATTCTTTTCCCATAAACTTAAGCCGCTGAGGGTTTCCTTTCTTTTTAAAATATTCCCAAAATGTAAAAGTTTTTCATCTAAAAAATAAAAGTTATATTTTTAAAATAAATTTTTTCTTAAAAAGAATTTCAACTGTGTTTTAATTATTAATCAGTAATTGGGAATCTTTTTATGCATCAGTTTTATAAACATTTAGTAATTTTTATGAATAACGTAGATAAAATAGTGTAAAAATGTATTTTTATTTTTAAATTTTTATACAAAACTAGGTATTAACATGCTCCTCCGCAAGATGGGCAACTCTGTCTCGCCAACTGTTGAATTGAAGAAAGAAGGCGATGTTTACACTTTTACCACCACATCTACTTTCAAGACCTCTAATATCTCCTTCAAACTGGGAGAAGAATTCGACGAAGAAACTATGGATGGTCGTAAAGTCAAATCTGTCTGCACTTTGGATGGCAACAAGTTGACACAAGAACAAAAAGGTGACAAACCTTCAATTATTGTAC
Organism: Phyto melanocephala; assembly: GCA_941918925.1. NCBI lineage: Eukaryota > Metazoa > Arthropoda > Insecta > Diptera > Rhinophoridae > Phyto > Phyto melanocephala. The sequence goes on from OW799233.1 coordinate 1,263,331, forward strand.
GTGAATTTTCTGATTCTGAATTAATTACCGTAAGTTTAACAATTATATAATCAGGTTTAATAGCCCAAAATTAATTTCTTTCGTTTATTACAGACCCTTACTATTGGCGATATCAAATCTATCCGTATTTACAAGGCCATCTAAATTCCTACACTGCATACAACATATATATGTATAATATATGTTCATTAAAACTAAGCTCTTTTTATATACTGTTCTCTTAGTATTTGATAAGATCTTTAATATTTACGCATATTATGGCACATTAAATTTGTTATTGAATAACAGTAATATTTAATTTTCTAATGTACGTATTTTAGATTTTTGTAAGCCAAAAAATAATATTAATATTTACATAAAAATATAGTATTTTCTATCAATAATCTGTGAATTTTTATTTATATAGAACGCAAGTATGTATGTATGTTGGTATGTATGAGTTAAATATACAGTTAGACCTTGATAAATGAGATAATTGAGTCCTAATCCGGACTATCAAATTTTCAAGATTTTCGAATCAAAATTTTAAATAATATTTTCGGATCCAAAATAATTTTTAACGTCTTATTAAATAATAAATGGCTATCCATTTAGTGGTCAAACCCTTCGGTATGGCAAGGCTGTTCATTTATTTAGTTAAAGGTTTGTCATTTACGAATATAAACGCTTAACAATAGCTTAAACTTGCAACAAACGTTGTCATTCAAACGTGTCTTTCAATGCTGACTTTTTGAACAAAATTTCCTTCAGCGATCGGTATTTATGTACGTCAATAAACAAAATTGTGGCTATGGGCCATTGCGTCCAGAAAAAGTGCATGGTGCACATGTTCCGGAGGTCTAATTTTCGTATTTTGTTAGAAAATTAAAATGTAGTAAGTTTCAACTGTTTTGTTTTTTTTATTTCTTTGATATCAAATTTTAACATATTAACTATATTCTGCTAGTCAGCACTTTCATTTGATATATGTATGTATGTACAAACATATGTATTGATAAAGTTAAAAAAAAAAAATTATCCACCATTTTGTTTTAGAAGCCATATTAGATTTTAAATTTTTTTTAGTTTACTGTATTTTGATACTCACAAATTTTAAAAATACGCGATTTGACCGACATTTAAATTTATTTTACGACATTTTGTAGTGGCGGTCATCATGGATTAAAATTTATTTAAAATGTATTATATTCTGCTAGTAAAGCATTTTAAGTTGATAACTATATTAACACTTTCGGATGTCTAGAAGCTGAAAAAATTTTATTTGCGTTTGTAAATTAAAAAGAAAGAAATACCAAAGTACACCTGTGAGGGAAAAGTTGCGAAATTCTCGAATATGTTGGAGACAAACGTAATTTCGAAAGGATTTTAAAAATTGTAATACAAAATTTGTTTATATGTACAAGTATACATATGTAGATGTATGTACTAGTGATGTAACGAATAAAAAATTTACATATTTCTTTGTTTATTTGTTTTTGAATCTACACACAGTTCAATTGATTAGACGCTTACAATTTTCAATATTTAGTAGGCCATATTTTATGGCGAAGAGTATTTTTTTTATCAACGGATAGGATATTTCTTTGATCTAATGCACATATTAGAGAATATGTAAAAAGTTAGTAACAACGATTTATTAGCTCAATTTAAAAAAAAAATCAACATTTATATTCACATTTTTATTAATTTGATTACGCTCACAATTGGTACGAAGCCATAAAGGGATGCGCAAAGCAATATTTTGAAAAACTACAAAAGAAAAGTTGTAACAGCTTTAACTCCAACGGAAATAAGGAAAATTCGCAGAAGTTCGTCAAATTTATTTGTTTTTATCTCATAATTCAAATCGGAATGTAGCATACAAGAATGTTTCATCAGTACGAAGAGTGAACGCTTATGCCTTTTTCTTTTCTAATAAAAAATTCCCTTTTTCAACCCTTTTTTACAACAATCAATTTTCTTTTTTTTTTGCTCACTATGAGATTTTAAATTGAGTATAAGATCTTTAAATTTGACTCCACAAGTCATTCTAATAAGTAAGGACAGAAAAACAGCAAAATTTTTTCGCAAAGTCATTAGAGTTGCGAAAACATATGTTTTAAAATATCGAAAATCGAGTGAACAATAAATGTATGTTCATATGTGAATAAAACATTACAGCTTTAAAGAAAATGTTAAACCATAGCTTTGTTTCCATCCTAAAGATGGCATTGGGGTCAACTTTTACAAAAAAACTTTTATATATACGATTTACAGTGCAGTTTTGTTTTCGTAAGAAATTTTAATTTTTGATATGAGGTTTTTTAATTTTTTTTTCTTTAATCTGTGATAGTAGTTTTATTATTTCATAATCCAATATTCATTGTTGTAATACTGATTGTAAATTCTCATAATTTTGTTAATAATACATATTGTCAAAAAATATTTTTTATATTAAAAAAAATAAATTTATTTATTTAAAAACATTCACATTCGCGAATTATCGTTACACCACTATATATAATATGTTTACACATATGTATGTATTTATTAAAGCGAACCACACAAACTAACTCCTCCACCTCCATCCTGAATAAGTTCCCCAAAAAATTTTTACGTGGAAAAAATTTTCTTTATCGTGAATGATTTGTTCAGTTCAGATTTTCCTTTAATTTGATTATATAAATTTAGCTAGGGAACTACTGCATACATGTGCAAGCACTATTTTTTTCAATAAGTATATTTACCCCTTATTGCACATGTCGTTGTCGTATTTTTAATACCGTGTTATATTAACGACAATATAAAATAAATAAGACCTCGTAGAATTTCTGACGTTTTCGAAGAAAATGGCACGAAAACGCAATTCATAATATGGTTGCTTTAAATTATTAAAGATCACGATAAAACTACACCCGAATCTCAAGTTTGCAATCTTAAAAAAATCGTTTTTTAAACTATTGGAAACTAATTAACCCTTTAAAGACTGATTTTGTCATAGGTTTTAAATCTCTAATTAATCTAACAATTGTAATTGATTGGTATAATACAAAATTTAAAAACCATAAAAAAATAACTTAAAATTTCCGTTTAAATTAGTCTGCAGTGGAAACACTATGTGTGACGGAATTATGTCAGATTTTATTGTGAATGAATCGTACGATTCGCAGGATAGTACATCAAGTTTTTAATGGAGGGTTGAGTATATCATGCATTACTTTCTTTCAACATGCGCAAACACACTGTTTTGGTTTTTATTATAACTCAAAAGCTCTGCAATTAAGATTTTGCTGTCATAACTAAAAAAAATACCGGCAAAGCAAAACAGTTTATTACAGGTGACACATTTTTCTTTTCTTGTCGTTGATTTTTAATATTAAAAAATAAACTAAAAAAAGTTTAAACGTTCATTCTGTATACCTTTGCTAGTTTAAAATATACGTACACGAAAATTGTAAATTTAACTGTTGTGGAAGATTCCTAGTTAATCCAATTTATTTGATTGCCTAAAAATATGCTATTGATTTTTTGTTTTTTTTTTATTAAAATGTGTTGAGAAAAACAATAATGTCATGTCAAAATTTACAACAATTAAAATAATTATTAAATATGTATTAAATAGTGTTTAATGCTGATTATGCGTTAAATTAGTAAATATAACTTAAGCTTTTTCAGACTGTTAATTTGTGCGTATGTGTATGAACACAGAACTTTTTTCTTTTTTTTTTTTTTTAATTTCTTAAGGTGATTTTATCCATTTGTTTGGAACAAAATTTTTATCCGCAGAAAATTGTTTTGACTGAGAGTTTTCTGACTGAGAGTTTGAAAAGTTTGTTTAGAAAATAACAGCTACCATTAGCCTATCACGAAATTACGGCATTCGATCGTGATCGAATTTTTGCTTGAACTTTCGAATTCGCTGTGCTTTTGGTATAGAGATTCTACTAAGAGTTCTAAAATCTGAATCCTGTTTAGAGATTATTTGCCATTTGAAAACAATTTACATACATACATACATACATATGTACATGTATTATTAATTTCGATAAACTCCTTCCACCTTATTCATAATTGTTGTTTTATTCTACAAAATTTTAGTTAAACGATTTTGTGTAAACATTTCCTTTTATAACAAGTAACAGTGCTATATTCGGCCGTGCCGAATCTTATATACCCTTCACAACGTGTAGTCATGCAATAACAATTGTTTGTATCACCATTCATCCCATATAAAATACGTGCATACGTACACGTTAGAATAAATGTGGCATCGAATCCCAGCTGAGCCAAAAAATTTTTATTTTATTTAATATATTATTTATATTTTATTATTTTTTTTTTGTAGTTTTTTTATTATTTTTTTCTTATTTTTAATATTTTTTTTTTAAATTTTTTTTTGTTTGGTATGTTTTTTACATGTATGTATGTATGTATGTTGTTGTTGTAATTGTGAAAAAAACGAGGTGGTCGTGGTTTTTTGCTCATATCTCAGAAAGTTATGGGGCGATTGTGCTGAATTTCAATAGCGATTCATTCCTGGATATTTCCAAGAGATTGATATCATATACAGATCTGAGGAACATATAGTTGCTCCTAAAAGTTGATTTCAACCAACACACGGACAGACGGGCAGACGGACAGACGGTCAGGGCTTAATCGACTCCTCTATTCATAAGCTTTCAGAAAATATATACTTTATGGGGTCGGAAATGAAAATTGTAGAAATTACAAACGGAATGACAAAGCTATATATACCCTTGTGCACCACAGGTGAAGGGTATAAAAACGCTATAATTTTAATAATTGACTAGCTGGACCGGACAATTATGTTATATCTATTTTCAGGAGAAAATAGGAAACAAAAATGAAAATATGTACATACATACATACATACATAAATACATACATACATACATACATACATACATACATATGTACATATATTGAAATAATTATTTACAAAAAAAAACATATGCATGTACATACATACATTTATATTTTTTATTTTCTAGTTGTCATTTTTGACTTGTAGTGTGTTTAGTGAATATTCGGAAACATGGATAAAAGAAGAAGGCACAATTTTCATAATCCTTTTTATCAAAGGCCATGGATAAACAACAGAGCTGCCGCTGCTGCAGCCGAAAGTGAAAAAAAAGGCCTTAAGGGCATAGTAGCTGGTGGTATAACTGGAGGAATTGAGATTTGTATAACATATCCCACCGAATATATTAAAACTCAATTACAATTGGATGAAAAAGGTAAGCGAACTTTATAACATGTTGATAAACTTCTCTAATATGTCAGTAACAAATGGTAACATTTAGGCGAACGTAAAAAATATAGCGGCATTTTTGACTGCATAAGAAAGACAGTACATCAAAAAGGTTTCTTTGGACTTTATAGAGGACTTAGTGTTTTAGTATATGGGAGTATACCTAAGTCAGCCACAAGGTAACTCCGGATAATGTCAAATTAAATAAATCAATAATTGCTCTAATTAATTGATAATTAGTAAAAAGTAAATCCATCATTAACTGTATTCTTTTTTGTATGTACATATGTATTATATTATTCAAAAGATTTGGGGCCTTTGAGACACTGAAAGGTTTCATGATGGACACAAATGGCCAGCTTAGTGTTGGTGGTAAATTATTATCGGGTTTGGGTGCAGGGGTATGTGAAGCTATTGTCGCTGTTACACCTATGGAAACGATAAAAGTAAAATTTGTTCACGATCAACGAAGTGCTGAGCCAAGATTTAATGGATTTTTTCATGGTGTTCGTACAATTATACAAACCGAAGGTAAAAATTCACTATACCCATACATTCATAGAAATAAATTTTATTATTATTATTATTTTTTTTTTCATTTTTTTAAATATTTTAGGAATTGGCGGCATTTATAAAGGTTTAACTGCTACTATCCTTAAGCAAGGTTCTAATCAAGCTATACGTTTTTTTGTCATGGAAACGTTAAGGGACTTGTACAAAGGTAATAATCCAGATAAAAAAGTTCCTAAACTTGTTGTGGGAGCGTTTGGTGCTTTAGCTGGCGCTGCTTCTGTATTTGGTAATACTCCACTAGATGTTGTAAAAACGCGCATGCAAGGATTAGAAGCTTCCAAATACCGAAATACAGCAGATTGTGCCCTGCAGATATTGCGAAATGAAGGTATTTTCGCATTCTACAAAGGCACTGTTCCGCGGTTGGGTCGAGTTTGCTTGGATGTAGGAATAACATTTATGATCTACGATTCTTTTATGGCTCTCTTCATGGGTTCAAAATAATTACCTGAATTCCTTTTTAATTATATAAAGTATATATTAGGATTATATACAAACATAAACATTTAGTATAAATACTAAAAGTCATATTAATTGCTTAAAAATAGTTAACATTAAAAAGTATGTAGTTCCAGTTTAGTTAATAGTATGTATATTATAATATACAATTTTATTTTGCTTAATTGCGAGTTACTTTTTTTTTTTTGCAAAACTTTGATTTATCTATTTTACTACAACTAAAGAAAAATTAAAAAAAAAGCACCGAATTCTACAATTAGCATCAATTATCTTTTTTTTTATAATTCTACTGAAATATCCTTGGTACGCAAATCATCTGCTAAAGATATAATTTTATCTAGCTAGATCAATACCAAAAAATGTTAAGCTATTTAATATTAGGTTCGTTCGAGAACTCACAAATTTGTATGAATTTGTACAAATTTTTACTGCATTTTACGAAATTGCGTTCGTTTACACAAATTTGTAGCAAATGAGAGCACAAATAGATACGAAAAGTGACAGTTCTTGACTGAGTATTTGCAAATTTTTACAACAGAAATTTCTTGCAGTAAGATTTAACAAAACCAAAAAACATATGATTCAAAAGGTAAACAAACAAAAGTAAGCAAAAAAAAAGTATACAATTTGTGAAAAAATATTAAAAAAAGGAAAGTCCAAAGAAAAGTGCAAAATATTATTAAATTTAAATTGTTTGTGAAATAAAGTTAGTTAACAATGTCTACAGATGAAAGAATGGAACTGCCTGAATCTGGCACAGGTATACATACTTAAATACATATTTGTACATATGTATGTATGTACATAGTTCCCATTAAACTTTATTTATTTGCTATCAGCTGTTGCTTCAATCTTACGAATTTTTACAAATGTCTGTTCGAGTACTTTTTTGGACAAAGTCTCTTTTTGAGGGTAAAATTTTCAAATTACTCATTTACTACAAAGTGCAGTAAAAGTACTCGAACGAACCTATTATATATGTAGTACGTACTACGTACATACATGGTATTCTCTTATCATTATTGTGGGATAAAAATTTTAAAAGTATGTGTAGATTTGCAAAATGGATCTACATTACATATGCATATATGTATGTACATACATATCTAGAATAGTTTTTATTACAAGTTCTGCAAAAACATTACTTTACTTGCTATATTACTTAATATGACTTTTGATTTTTTATACCCTTCACACAGTGAAAAAGGGTATATATAGGTTTGTCATTCCGTGTGAAATTTCTACAATTTTCATTTCCGACCCCATAAAGTATATATTTTCTGAAAGCTTATGAATAGAGGAGTCGATTAAGCCCTGACCGTCTGTCCGTCTGTCCGTCTGACCGTCTGTCCGTGTGTATGTTGAAATCAACTTTTTGAAGCCCCCCGACATAGGTTGGACCCGGGTAAGGTATTAAGATATCAGAAATATTCGGGAGTAGATCGGTATTGAAAATCAGAAACATCGGTACATAAACAACTGAGATATGAGCAAAAACCCACGACCACCTCGATTTTCTTTTCATAAAAACAACATTACAACAACAACATACATACATACAAACGTGTATACTGGTTAGAGAAAACGTGGCATCGAATCCCAGCTGAGGCAAAAAAATTTTTTTTTAAATTTTTTTAAAATTTTTTTTTTTAATTTTTTTTTTATTTTTTTTTTATTTTTTATTTAATATATTATATATATTTTTATTATTATTTTTTTTTATTTTTTTTTTTTTAATTTTTTTTTTATTTTTTTTTTTGTTTTATATATATTATATATGTATATAATAATTTTTTTTTTTTAATTTTTTTTTTAAATTTTTTTTTTTTAAATTTTTTTTTTATTTTTTTTTTGTTTTTTTTTAACATACATACGTGAATTTACTGTTATTGCATGACTACACGTTGTGAAGGGTATATAAGATTCGGCACGGCCGAATATAGCGCTTTTACTTGTTTCAAAACTGTTGGTGCGTGAAGTGTTTTTACATTAGCGACAAATTTAAAACTATAATAAGTTTGACGTTAACAAACAAAATTTAAAAAGTTAAAGCCCTAATGTGCATAATGCCTATCAGTGACAAATGTGTACAAAAATTTACATAAATTTAAAACATGATACAAGAAAACCAGGTAAACTAAACTACAGCAATAACAAAAATACAAAATCACATATTTCTATTTTTCTGAAAGTATAACAGTGATGGAAGTTTTTTGCGGTATCAGAATTTTTTTTTAAATTAATATTTAACAAAAAGTAGTAAAAAATTATTGAGTACTACGTCACTTTAAAATATCGAATATTATTAAAGTACACTCGAGTGAAATTTTCCCATCTCTGTATTATTTATTCTTGGTCTGTTTCTTTATTTTTTGGGTTCTATTGACGAATTTAACCTGATTTTTGGTAGAACCAACTGTACTATCGCTTGGATTCTAAAAAATAAAAAAATTTAAATCTACGTTTCTTCAGAGCTCGTGATGCAATGGCTTTTTTCTTCCTTGTCGAGGCAACTTATGCAGTAGTCGATGTGGGACATATAAAGGAACGCAGAAAACTGCCCAATGAGACAATGGTCGGTAGTACTATTACTACAAGAATATCTCTTTTCTTCCAAGCTTGATAAGGGACTTTGTTTTATTCATTGCATGTGCAGGTCAGAGATACTATGAAATTCTGCAGGTGTGAACGTCCTCCTATCTGAACATCGTTCTCTGCAGTGCTTTTTGTAACATTCAACAAGGAACCCATTCGCTCACATGCATCAGTCATCCACATAAACCTGATACGGTGTAGTTCTAGTAGTACCAGAGATTTTCATATACGGATTTAATAAAGGGCTTTGATCGCCGCCATACTGTCAATGACGACACCCAACTGCATAAATCTCAGTCTGAAAAACAGTATAAGTATCAGGCATTCTGAGTAATCTTTCATCAGAGAGAATGCCAGCGCCCGTTCCGTTTCCGATTCATCAGTAAAAACTGATATTTCATTCCCAAAAAGATATGGAATCCCAGTGATCCCTTGTATGGACCTCAAAAGTTTTATTGAACTCTGTTCTGGGGGTTATTTTCTTTCTTTTTTCTTCTCCAAACTTGTACACAACAAACTTGTTTTTTAGGATGGTAACGTGTCTACAATGATCATGTAGTAATTCGCTGCCTTTCAAGGTCTTTAACCTATTTTGACCATGATACTATTTATGTAGACAACAAGCGGAGTAAGATTAAAAATTACTTTTCTCGAGGATCGAGAGATATTCTACCTTGTCCACTGTTCTCTAACAAATAAGTGCTTCATATGTTAAAATAGATCTGATAACCATAGTGTACATCCAGTATACAGTGTATGGTTTAAGACTACAACTTCTACCAAAAGTTCTTTTACATTTATAACAAACGCAAGTAAAATTTAGATTTCAATCAAATGTCGTCATTTGGCTCCTGATTTGATTTAACAAATTTATTTGTCAATTTCAAGGATAACTTGTCAGAGTTTACATATACATACATATATACTCACACATTTATACATACACACATATGTACATATATGTATATAAATAAGATTTTTCATTCACTTCACCGATTTGTTTTTTTTTTCTAGTTAAATATTAAAAAAATAAAACAAATAAAGTGTACTAAGTGTGTATGTACCAGAGTTGTAAATGAATTATTCTTTTTTTTGATTTCAATTCATTACGAATAAGCTAAATTTTGAATTGATTCTTTTCACCAAAAAAAAAAAAAAGAATTGCAATTCATTTCCAATTCAAATGAATTGGACAAAATGAAGGTTAATTCATTTCCAATTCATTTGAATTGATTTTGAATTAATTTAAATGAGTTAAAAAAATAAATTGCAATTTATTTGAATTAATTCGTATGAACTCGAAATATGAATTTGTTGTTCATTTCCAATTTATTCTAATTGAATTGAATTTGAAAAAAGACTACTGTAAGTAAATGTAAAGAAGCATTACTCCCGTTTTGTTATCCAACTCATTTTATTATATCAGACAGCATTACTCTCATTTCGGATATCACCTAGTACGAAATAATAAAAATAGAAATTCCAATGATGTACTGTAATTAGCAGGTAGCGGCAGAATATGACTTGAATTAGTAGGGAGCTTCGAAAATCCTATCAGCATGAGCATCAATTCATAATTGTTTATTTGCTTAAAACAAAACTTTTAAAAATTTTTTTATGTGTATTATACCCTTCACCTGTGGTGCACAAGGGTATATATCGATGCCTTACTTCCTCAACCTCGTATCTTAAAAAATACGGTTTTGACTTTTTCATATCAAACGATTGTTTTATGCTTTAACTAAAAAAGATTAGTGTATTATTACTACTAATATACATAAATACAATGAATTCCTTAATAATTGCATTTAAACTTTTAACCAAACACCGAAGTATAAAAAGATGAACCGTTTTTATTTTCTCTCCTGAAAAATTTTATTTTTTAAGATACGAGGTTGAGGAAGTAAGGCATCGATATAGCTTTGTCATTCCGTTTGTAATTTCTACAATTTTCATTTCCGACCCCATAAAGTATATATTTTCTGAAAGCTTATGAATAGAGGAGTCGATTAAGCCCTGACCGTCTGTCCGTCTGTCCGTGTGTTGGTTGAAATCAACTTTTAGAAGCAACTATATGATCCTCAGATCTGTGTATGGTATCAATCTCTTAGAAGTATTCGGGAATGAATCGCTTTTGAAATTCAGCACAATCGCCCCATAACTTTCAATTTTTTTTATTGTTTTTTTTTTTTGGATTTTAATACATTTTTTAATTTTTTTTTGTAATTCTTTTTTTGGCAGCATACATACGTAAACTCAATTTATAATTCTGCAATGGGATGTTTTGTAAATGTATGTACGTATTTCATATGAGATGAATGGTGATACAAATTACTGTTATTGCATGACTACACGTTGTAAAGGGTATATAAGATTCGGCACGGCCGAATATAGCACTCTTACTTGTTTATGAAGGCACCATTAAATAACTCCCCAAAATGAAAATGAAACAAGTCCCCAAAACTTTGTACATGAAGCAACAACAACGAATAATGGGGATTTATTTCATTTTTTTGGGGCTTTATTTCAGTTTTCATTTTAGGGAGTTATTTCATTATGAAATAACACCCCAAATTTAGAAATGAAATAAGTTCCTAAAACTATTTTTGGGGACTTATTTCATTTTCTATTAATTCACAAATCTATATATATAAAAGTGAAACTGTGTGTGTGTGTGTGTGTGTGTTAGCTATAGACTCTGAAACTGCAAAACCAATCGGGCTCAAACTTTGGTAAGTTGTTGTACACATACCGGGGAGTGTTTATGGATGAAAAAAAGTGGGCGGGGCCACGCCCATAAAAAATTAGTTATCAGTTTTAGCTACTTGCACTTGACCGATTTTTCTGAAACTTTGCACACATATCGAGCTGTCATGACTAAATAATTTCGTGATAAAAAAAGTGGGCGGGGCCACGCCCCTAAAAAAGTTTTAATTTTGAGATACTTGCACTGGACCGATTTTTCTGAAACTTTGCACACATATTAAGCTGTCGTGACTTTATAATTTTGTGATTAAAAAAGTGGGCGGGGCCACGCCCATAAAAAAGGCTAAAATTTTGAGGTACTTGCACCAGACCGATTTTCTGAAACTTTGCACACATATTGAGCTGTCATGACTAAATAATTTCGTGATTAGAAAAGTGGGCAGTGCCACGCCTATAAAAAAAAGGTATCATTTTGAGGTACTTGCACTTGACCGATTATTCTGAAACTTTGCACACATATTGAGCTGTTATGGCTTTACAATTTCGTGATTAGAAAAGTGGGTCCGATTCTTCTGAAACTTTGCACACATATTGAGCTGTTATGACTTTACAATTTCGTGACTAGAAAAGTGGGCAATGCCACGCCCATAAAAAAATTATAATTTTTAGGTTTTTGCACTTGATATTCAATTAAATTTCAGAATGCATTTCGATTCATTAAGGGGCGTAGCAACGCGCGCCGGGTTTGGCTAGTGTTACTATAAAAAAACAAGGTGTTATATTTTCAACCAAAAACACGTTAACATTGAAATTAACATCTTGAACTTTTAAGCGTTACTGTTTTATTCTTATCAATTTTCACAAATAAATAACTAGTTTCTCATATAGCGTCGCCTTGTAAAGAAGTAGTGAATTAAAAAATGAATTACGAAGTTTCAACGGTTATATTATAAGATTGAAAATAAATAAATTTCAAATGGAATGATATGTTTAGGTCAATTTACTAAATCAAGGAGTTTAAAAAGTGTATAAAATTATTCACGTATACATAGGTTGAGAAATGAGAAAATTCGCGTGAATTTAATAATTTTTATACACTTTTTAAACTCCTTAACTCTTATTAAACATATGTATATTTAATTTTTATTTAAACAAGTTGTTTGGTAAACTATTAAAATTTTTTTGTAGGTTTGAGGAAGCCACTTTTTTGTTAAGGAAAGGTTCCATAACCGTAGCCACGTTTCTTTCGAGAATGGTGTACGAAAAAATTAAATATGTGTTGATGAGGTTCCTAAAAATAATATACTTAACGAAGAATCTTCTGATGAAGATCTAGCTCTTCATCTGATGCTGATGATGCTTTAGAATTACCAATTTCTTACAATGAGAACGAATGTATAGTATGTCAAGACAATACACCTAATATTGTTATTTTGCCATGCAAACATTTAAAACTTTGTGATGAATGTCATGTCAAACTAATGGCTGGTGCGATTTCTGCCGGATCGCAAAATTATTCTTGTTCTTATTGTCGTGGCATTGCTCAAGATGCAATGCAAGTATTTATCTAGAAAGTAAATATTTTGAAATAAAAAACATAGTTCCTACTTTATAATTTAACATATTATTTTTCTTCTTTTAAAATAGGGAATTATTTCATTTTTAATTTGGGGTTTTGTTTCATTATGAAATAAGTCCCTAAATGTTGGGGTTTTATTTCATTTTTGTTTGGGTGTTATTTCAATTCATTGGGGGCTTATAATAAGTCCCTAAAATTGGGGACTTATTTCATTTTCATGTTGGGGAGTTATTTCCTGGGGAGTTATTTCATGGTGCCATATGTATGTATTTTTTAATGTTGTTACCAGGCTTACGCTGAAAGGGGACGATATATGTATGTACATATACTTAGGAAGGTCCATAAAAAATAATTTAACATCACTGGATTTTGCGCTTTTGGTAGGATGGTTAGTTTTTCGACTGATTGAGTATCTGGCTGATTGTTATATTGGTTTTGCTGCTATATTAGCTGACTTGTTGTTTAATTTATTAAAAGAGAGCAGTTGTTTGGTACGATATGCTAAAGCTAAAACACACGTATGTATATGTATACGTACAAACATACATGCATAAATAACTACAAAAACAAATATACGTTTAAAATATATGAAATTAATGTTATTTTTGCTTGTATTTGGTCGACTCTCCAAAGATGAGTAAAAATAAAAACAATACCTATAGGTTGGAAATTGGAATTGATTAAGCGATCACAGTAGTTGCTTGATTGGCACCGTATCATACGATTGTTTTTTATTATTATTATTTTTCTTTTTCCGTGAACCACTATTGAGTTGCTGGAATAATATAAAATTTATATTTTAGAAATCAACAGCGATCTGTGTACAGAGGGGAAAAGCAAATTCATGTAATAAAAATATTAAACTTTTTTCTAATTGTTAAGTAATTTTTTAAAAAAAATTTACATTATTGTGATACACACAACGACAAAAAAAGTAATAAAATGATGACGTTTTTTGGAAAATCTTTGGAGAATAGTAAATGAGCATTAAACTACAAAAATACTCTTCCTAAAAGCAAACGTTGTCTCAATAAACGGCCATTCTAATACATACATACATATTTACAAAATTATAAGTGTAGAAAATTCGTTCAATTAAACACAAAGTCAATATGTAATTTGCAAAATTACATAACCGGTTCTAAATAAGTTGTACTTTAATTTTCAACGTTGTCAACTATGAAATATTAAAAAAGCACCAAAACCAAGAAAAAAACGTGTAATTTAAAAACGCCTACGAGTTTGAATTTTTAACTTTTTCTAACCTCAAATAAATTGCTATGCAATTTTATTTAAAAGATTTATATTTTTAAACAAAGTTATAACTTTGTGTTGTGTACAGATGAATACCTTATTTTATAATTTGTAGCGAGACTGAAAATCGGTTGCTACCGACAATCATCCTGTAAGTCTATGGATATTTTATTACTATGTATAATCATAAGTACACAACACCAAATAAAAAATAAATTGTGATGTTTTTAATATGTATAAACATGGCTATTATGGTAAATATTTACTTGATGAATTGTCGCATTATGAAATTTTAAAATAAAAACGTTTTTTATTATTTTATGTTTGCCTTTTTTATGCATTTCCATACAAGCTAAAAAGTGGGTTCAATATTTCAATGTAATATTTTTACATATTCTTGTGACAAGGTTATGTTATAATAAAAAGTTGGCGCTTTATATCTTATAAACCATACAATATATCAAGAAACTAAAATCTATATTTTATATTTATCCCTATGAAAATTTGTTTTCAATAAAAAAAAAAACAAAACAAAAGTAGTATTTGATGTTACAGAAGAAAAAGCACTAAAAGACAACGCTGTTAATTTGGTTTATTAAATTTATGATAAACTTTACTTAATAGATATGTACATATGTATGTATGTATGTTAGGGTGATCGACTCGGTTTTACAACCGGTGGAAACCCCGGTTTTTTTCCTCTTTTAGCTGGCGGTTTTTTCTAAATGTTGATTTTTCGAATATCGAATACACCGGATTTTTATCCGAAAAAGCCAGTTTTTTTTAAGTTAATTTTCATATATCTTTGTAACCAATCGTACCATAGTATATTTAGTACGCGAAAAGTTTCCAAAATCAGAAAAAAACTATTAATTATTCTTCCATAGTATTTTAACAAATTTATTTGTTGTTTAAAAAACAAATGTAAAATAAGAAAAATATTTGAGCTTAAATATTATTTTTTTATACGATATAAACCTTGCGTTGAAAATAAAAGGTAATTGAAGCATAAACTTAGCTGATCGATCACTTTTAGGTAAAAAGTGTAGTTACAATAAAGAAAAACCAATGATCTCCTTCCACATCAAAATTTAAATTAATGGCATTGAGTGTCTGTTAACTTAAACTTCAATTAAACCATCGAACAAAATTGTTTATGCCTATATTTGTATGTCTGAAAGAATTTTTAAAATTAAATTTTAAAGCTTTTCTCTCTGGCCTTTGAAATGTATTTCAAATTACAGAAATAATTTCAAACAAAATACGTTAGTGCATATTAGTTTAAAAGATCTATTTAACATTTAAAAAATGTACAGAAGGAGAAAAAAATTTATAACAGCCTTATAAAAAGTCTTATTTATTTATGTGTTAATTTATTGTATTTATTTATTTTACTTGTAAAGAGTACTTTTGTCCTTAAATTCAACTAACTGAAACCAAATTAGTCAACTGCATTCATGTCAGTTATTGCGTAATTGTGGAGGCAAACGTATATAAATTGTAAAAATTTCATATTTATATATAAATTTAATTTTAATCTTTTTTTGCAGTATTTTTTTTTAATTTTTTCTTTAATTATTATATTTGATATATTTAAACCGGTTTTTTTTAAATTTTAAATTTCAAACTATTTGAAAACCGGTTTCTTAAAAAAATCGAATAATCGATAACCCCAATGTATGTGTATAGATTAGAACACACATAATACATATTTATGTACAAACATTCTTGCAACGATTGCAAATACCAATTTTTTTAGTAAATATTAGCATTATTTTCTTTACTTTTAAAACTGTTTATCAGTACATGCATATCGTCAGCTAATTACTGTTTGTTCACATGCTAAAAAGTCGGAACTAAAAATAACGATAACGAAGATATTTATAACTTTTTTTTAAATATATTTTCGTGATATTTTTCAAAATTAATTTTTTCACGATACATACTTACATATTTGAAACTATACTTTTAACTTTAGACTTCTCTATTAATTTTCTGTGACAATACAATCTAATTAAAACAAAAGTCGGCAGTGACACGCTCATACAAAATGGATGCTTGATTTCTCATTTACCATACAAGATACTGATATTTATATAATCCACTTCTACTTGAATCTTTTTTTTATACCCTTCACACAGTGAAAAAGGGTATATATAGGTTTGTCATTCCGTGTGAAATTTCTACAATTTTCATTTCCGACCCCATAAAGTATATATTTTCTGAAAGCTTATGAATAGGGAAGTCGATTAAGCTCTGTCAGTCTGTCCGTCTGTCCGTCTGACCGTCTGTCCGTGTGTATGTTGAAATCAACTTTTTGAAGCCCCCCGACATCACTTGGACCCGGGTGAGGTATTAAAATATCAGAAATATTCGGGAGTATATCGCTATTGAAAATCAGAAACATCGGTACATAAACAACTGAGATATGAGCAAAAACCCACGACCACCTCGATTTTTTTTTCACAAAAACAACATTACAACAACAACATACATACATACAAACTTGTATATTGGCTAAAGTAAACGTGGGATCGAATCCCAGCTGAGCCAAAAAAAAAATTTTTTTATATTTTAAAAATTTTTTTTTTAATTTTTTTTTTTTAATTTTTTTTTTATTTTTTTTTTATTTTTTATTTAATATATTATTTATATTTTTATTATTTTTTTTTTTTAATTTTTTTTTTTATTTTTTTTTGTTTTATATTAATTATATATATTTTAATTATTTTTTTAAAATTTTTTTTTTTAAACTTTTTTTTTTTTGAATTTTTTTTTTAAATTTTTTTTAAAATTTTTTTTTTTAATTTTTTTTTTTATTTTTTTTTTAACATACAAATTTATAATTTTACAATGGGATGTTTTTTATATATGTATATTTTTTATATGTATGTACGTATTTCATATGAGATGAATGGTGATACAAACTACTGTTATTGCATGACTACACGTTGTGAAGGGTATATAAGATTCGGCACGGCCGAATATAGCGCTCTTACTTGTTAATGTTCAAGTGGTCAAAACAATATTAAGCTAACGATATGTGATATGAAATATAAATTATTTCAGAGTCAAGATTTTTATTACCCTGCAGATAACGAGACTAGTCCATACACTCATGCAAAGTATATTATTTAAAAGACTAAGAATTGATCAAAGGTAACCAAAATGTATTGATAAAACATGGTCGATTTAACATTACGATGTGTCCTGGGGCTAGGCCATATACTTAACTTGGCATTGCATTACATCGAATGGTATGGGACCATGTTGTTACTAGAACATTTTTATCTTAGTCTAATGTTATCTGCAGGATACTTATACGGTATATATTCGTAAGTACATTACATATATCTGTGCCAAAAAGTAAAAACTGCTTAAGTTGACATAAGATAAAACTTAGACAATCACATCATTGTAATTCCGGAATTCAAAACTATTTGGCACTATTTTTTTAATGGACAACGCCATTTGGAAAAGTAACTCACTTATTTTAACTTATAATTTAGCCAAATATATAAAAATGAATATGTCATTTAATTTGTGTAGCGTATAAGTAATAGTCTTTATTTTAAAGTAAATAAATGTTTAAAAATCAACTTAAAAGTATGTAATCTAAAAAAAACTATAAAAGCAGGCATACGCTTTTTATTTTAACTAAGGCTAATAAATTCTTCTTCGCAGACATCTTTTGACAAAAATTCTGTATTGCAGACCACGAAGTTCTGAAATAACGCAAGCATAGAAAAATTGTTATTTTTGTTGAAATTTTCGAATTAAACTGTTTTTAATGTTGTGTAAGCTTCGAGTGCCTTTTATATACGGCAAGCCACTTTCTCCTCAGTTGCTTCTCCCAAGTGATCCTGCTGTCAAGTTTGTCAAGTTTGCATGGGAGTAATGAATGCATTCGAGTTAACATTAAAAAAGATTTTCTCTCATGTGTAAAGTTTTTGTTGATATTAAGCCCGACTTTTAGCGATTTTCGAGCTGAGACATTTATATTTCTCTGCATATCGGAGCTTACACTTATTTCCATAATCGATCTCTTATTTGGGTTCAGCTCGAGGTTTGATTTCGGTTGCACGTTCCTATACCGCGTGTATTACCATTAAGAAAAACAGAAATAATACCTTGTCTTAGATCTGATAAAGATTGAAATCGTGTAGACCTTTTACCACCATGAACAACAACATTACTAAAACCATCATAAATGCTGATACCAATTACTGAAATAATCTTATCCGGCACACCTGTTTCGCAATTCAGCTCAAACACATTATCTTTAGAGTACGTATAACATATACATATGTATGTATGTATGTACTTATGTATGCACAGTAACAGTATTAAACTTTTTTTATATTTGGGAAAAAAAATTATTAAAAAAGGAAGCTCTTGCAAGATATGTATGTGGACTTAGTTTAACAAATATTTTTAAAATTTTAACATGTAGATGGCTATATATAAAAAGGTCGTATCTCGGTCGTGGCTATAAATTTATTACTTTTCACAGCTGATGGGTTTGTTAGTGGACTACAAGAAAACGTTAAAAACGCGATTATCAGCAGTTTCCAAAAGCTATTGTCTCTCGGTCCTCTTAACTACCTGCAACATACATACATACATACATATGTAAGTATGTATGTATGACCTACCACAACTTTTTTCTTACAAAATAAATAAAATTACGACCGTAAATTTTATGTATGTATAACATTTTATACATTGATGACAGTATAATTATATAATAAACAATGTCTTAAATGAAAATATATATACATACATACAGCATGTATATACATATGTATAGGTATACATATAAATATAAATAATAAATTATAATAAATAATGATCTCTTATCTCAAATAACATATTGTGAAAAAATGTTTGAGCGAAGAACAATAGACATACATAAGTATGTACTATGTATAAATATATATTTCGGAAAGAATCGAAAAAGAATGTGTTTCTGATTGAGGTAATTATTTCTTTTAATATAGTCAAATAATGTAACTTTTTATTGGTTGTTAAGAAAATATTGAAAGTTATGTCAACTACCTACTATACGTTTTTATACCCGCCACCAAAAAAATGGTGGGGGTATATTCATTTTGTCATTTCGTTTGTAACACATCGAAATATCAATTTTAGACCCCATTAAGTATATATACTCTGAATAGGGGTTTTATTTTATAATGATCTAGGTAGAGGTTGGACCGAAAAAGCTAGGTGTGTAAAATTTTGCCAGAATATTTCTTATACACAAGGTTTGTTTGGTATTCAAAATGGGCTAAATCGGAGTAGGTCAAAAACATCGTGTCCTTCGAACATCGAATAATATGCAATTGTGTCGAAATGCATTGACGTAGAGCCATTAAAATCCGAATGTATATTTCCTGAGTAAAAAAAATATTTTTCCTTAAAAATTACCAAAATCTATGTATTAGGAAAGGAGTTATAGATCAAAACGTACGAAAATTTACACCGTGCAGTGTATTTTTCGGTATATTCAAAATTTAAAACGTTCTAAAACTGGCAAAATTAGATGCATGATTCTGAAATATTGATATCATTGCTTTTTGGTTAAAGGCTTTATACCAACGGAAAATAAATGTTACACGCCCACTTTTACGACGACCTATCATATAACGTTTTATCTAAAATTCATATAATTTCTCTATTAGTAAAGATTTTGGAAGAATAAAGGACTATATTGAAATATCTAAGTTTTATTTATTAGCAGAAACTATATTGACATGCCTACTTCAACACCCACTTTCATTGAAAGACTAAAATTACGAAAACATTTTACTAGCATATCGAAGTTATACAAAGAAAGTGATACATATTTTAGTATTAAGATATTATTCCATAGCGATAATGTTAATAACAAAATAAAAGAGTACATCAAATTGGTGGTGGGTGTAAAAGAAGATATAGTGCTCTTACTTGTTTAATTAGATTTTTTTAAGATATGATACATCAATACATACGTATTTATGAATATATAATTTTAATCAGCATAGTGTACAATAGTGTACGATATTTATAATCTTTTCAATGTTTAAAAAAATAACACCTAGATGGGTAAAAATGTTTGTTCTGTGAAATGAAAAGTGTTTGTTTGGTGGTTATACCAAATAATATTATACAGTTACATAGAACGAAAATTTACCCTCTAACCTTAAAAGATTTTGTTATAATAAATTAAAAAAAGAAATTATATATATTTTTTTTTTCAGACGTTAGTACTTACAGCTTCTTTCCAACGAGGTTTCAATTGTTATAAATTCTTAAATAAATAGGTACATAATAATAATAATAATGGATCGACCTGTTGGTGATTTCATTAATCCTTTTGGTCAGCGTCCTTGGATGGCACAGACCGGTGCTGCTGCTCCCAGTGGCGGTGGTAAAGGTGTAAAAGGTATTATTGCTGGAGGTATAACTGGGGGTATTGAAATTTGTATCACCTATCCCACTGAATATGTCAAGACACAGTTGCAACTGGATGAAAAAGGCGCCAATAAACGATACAACGGCATCGCTGACTGCGTGAAAAAAACAATAAAACAAAGAGGGTTTTTTGGCCTGTACAGAGGTTTGAGTGTATTGTTGTATGGGAGTATACCAAAATCAGCAGCTAGGTGACTTTCTTATTTACATGTACTCTGTTTATGTGCAAAAACTTAAACGACTGCAACGTATTTGCCCTACAGGTTCGGTGCATTTGAAACGTTACGAGGGCATATGGTTGATGGCAATGGCCAATTGAGCAATTCTGGTAAATTGTTGGCAGGCTTGGGAGCTGGTGTGTGCGAAGCTATCTTGGCTGTTACCCCCATGGAAACCATTAAAGTTAAATTTATTAATGATCAACGTAGTGCTAAACCTCAATACAAAGGTTTTGCTCACGGTGTGGGCTGCATAATAAGAACAGAAGGTACCTTAATATGTTGTGTTTATTTAATGCCATAGTTATAAGTTGTTTTATAGGCATAAGCGGCATTTACAAAGGGTTAACACCCACCATCTTAAAACAGGGTTCTAATCAGGCTATTCGTTTCTTTGTGATGGAATCTCTTAAGGATCTTTACAAGGGAGATGACAAGAATAAGCAAGTTCCTAAATTATTGGTTGGTGCTTTCGGTGCAGTTGCTGGTGCTGCATCTGTCTTTGGTAATACTCCACTGGATGTGGTCAAAACACGTATGCAAGGCTTAGAAGCCTCAAAGTACAAAAATACTGCCGATTGTGCCATGAAAATCTGGAAAAATGAAGGTGTTACCGCCTTCTACAAGGGGACAGTACCACGCCTTGGTCGTGTCTGCCTAGACGTAGCCATCACATTCATGATTTACGACTCATTCATGGATTTGTTTAACAAGGTGTGGAAAGACTAAAGATTTCAATCACTATGTCCTTTTTTACATACCTCTAATCTCTTTTGATATTCCGAAAATTTTATGACTATAATAGTAGTTATAAAACATCATGCTAGTTACGTTTTAGTTAAAAAAAATATTTACATTTTTATAATGTATGCTTATGTGCATGTATGTTTGTAGATATTGTATATCTATTTATGATTTAGGATTCTGATTTTTAAACAAATCTATTTTTAAGCAAAAACAAATTGGAAATTGCATTTAAATAAACATTATGTATGTATTTATTAGAGAATATTTTTGTCCATTTTGTAACGCGATTCAAAACAATGAAATAGTTGCAGACAAGCATGCATAAACATTACAATAAATAGAAAATATAATATAATCGTTGTTTGAATTAAAGCTTTTTTTTAATTAATTGCTGAGTCAATTTACTTTTCAATGTACATTTCAATTGCTAAAAGACTGTCACAAACAAATTTGTGTAAAATGACTATGGATTTGATATTGGATTTTTTTTTTTTAATTCTAATGTTCTTAAATTAGGTATAAAAAATATAATTATAACAGTATTCTTGAAATTATTGCTTTTTAACAAAGATTGAAAAAGGAAGATTGATAATAATTAAAGTAAAAATAAAAACGTATTTACAAACTTAATTTAAGTAAATAAATTTCTTCATCTATCGGATGACATTTAAGGGAATTGTTGATTGTTTACTAGACAAAATTCGTCCTAGTTTTTCTTCGAGCGTTTTAGTCAACTCATGCCAAGTGCATTTTCCAATTAAGGAAACCTCTTCTAATGGTGGCCTAAATACCACTAATACATTTAAGCAAATTCCATCCGTGGTATGTGGCGATGCTGATGGACAATGTTCTATGCTTAATATGCCATGAGGACGATGTTGCGGTAATTCGGCACCAAACAATTCAATCATGAATTTACGTAATGTTGAGTGCAAACTTCGCTGCGGGTGAACCTCAACTGTGGGAAAATGGTGTACGTTTTTTTCACTAACCAATACATTTAAAGCATTCGTAGCTCTTTTGCGTATTACGGCCACGACGCGTAAGTAATTCTTGTGGTGAGCATATTTGGTTGGAATGACTTCATTATGCCATAAAACTGGTTGACATTCCTGGTTACGGCTAACATACGCCTTACCAATATCTATAATATTTAAAATATCATTTGCTCTTAGCGGTAATTCTTTTATGTTTGACACCCATCTTGCCTGCAGCGATTCACTATCAGCCTGTGCAGGAGTTTTTAACGTGCCACCTGTTATTTGACCTGTTAAAACAAATCGAAACCATGAACCTCCGGCTGCCTCAATTGCTAAAAGTGTTGTTATTTCACAATTGAGACCAGTTTCTTCGTAAACCTCTCTAATAGCTGCCTCACATATTGTTTCGTTTCTTTCCATTCGACCGGCTGGAAGGTACCATTTTCCTAAAAATAATTTAATTTCTTTTGTAAAGAAACGGCCACATAATTAACATTCAAATATAATTTGCACTTTAATAATTCCATGCGATATACGTAACTTTTTAAATATTTAAAATTTTGTAGTCAAACCCACCTGCACAGGATTGTTTTGCTTCTTGCATGGCTAATACCTCATTGTTTTCATTAAATAAAACACAAGCCACTATATAGGTCACAGTTTTTCCTAAAACAGGTGTAAAATCAGATGCAGTACTTGGCTGTATTCCCTGGGCCTCAGCAGTCGCATTTTGTTCTTCCAACGAAAAATCACACAATTCCTGTGTTATATCACCCAAATCCTGACCAGCAATAACGTTCAGTAGATTTTGTTCAATTGAAGGAAGGGAATTAGTTTGAGGCATTTTGTTTACAAGATGATTAATTATTTTAGTAGAAACACTTGTCACCTGAAGTGTTAAAGCAACTAAAAGAAATTTAATTAATATAAAGAGGAACAAAGTATTCTTTCGATTACACTGGTCTGCAACAAAAATCGCTTTTGAATAAAAATATTTATTTATTTAATAATTAATCGAGCCCTTGTGGGCCATATATGATTAATATAAATGTTATAATTATGCAATGAAATAAAAATATGTATGTATATATAGACAAATGAATTAAATATATGAAATATACAAGAGAGAAAAAAAAATAACAATTTAATAATAGCAAAATAAGGCCATATTTATCAGTACTAAACAGCAGTTAATAATCTTTAAAAAAAATTAATAATTTTCCTTTAAAAGACAATAATGAAAAATTAAATCTCTTCAAATTATGAGGTAAGTCATTCCATAGTCTACAAGCTCTTACCAAAAAAGATCTTTCAAAGGTGGAATTGTTGATTTTTGGTAAAATTAATGTCGGATTTTGCGTAGATCTGGAAAAGTGAAAAAGATGTAAATGACATATGTATGTAATGGAAATTGTCGAGCTATAATCTTAAATAGCGTTAATAAAGTTTTAATTTTAACGAAAGACTTTAGAAATTTTGACTCATTAAATTCAAATCTGTTTTCAGCTTTTTTTTATTCAGGCTCAGATTTTTTATGGGCTAACCTAATATTTCACCCAAAACAAGGTGGTTATGCTAATACATTTTATCATAACTTGAGTTAAGTCCGATTTTGACGAAAATAACAGCAAATGGGTAACAATAATTAATTTTCTTTAAGTCAGCAAAATAACGTTTTTTTGTATTTATTTAGAAGTTATTCAGAAATAAGTAGCAATTAAATTTTTTGTTTTCAAAATTATTAGAGTACAAATTAAAATTAACTTTCGTCAACCGATTTTTCTGAAAAATTAAAAAAAAATGTAAAATCTCCATAGTCCACATATTTTTGTTTAAAGGCGATAACATTTTGGCAGACTAGTGTTATAGGTAGGTGTGAGAGAATATAAAATCTAGAAAAACCGGTAAAATAGTCATACATGTACTATGAACATACATAAATGAATGAACATATGTATGTATGTAAATATGTATGTATGTATGTATGTATGTGAGTGTATTAAATATATGTCACTTGTTTAGAAACGACAATAATGTGCAGTTAAAACAAGCAAATCTTGTAGGTTGTTTTAAAGTGAATATACACACATATGTTTGTATGTATATAGGCAGCAAAAAATCACACCAATTTCTATTATAATTACAGAGATGAGATGGCCTGGAAGGCTTTGTATTGCTGTGTTGAATAAATAAATAAATAAATAAATAAAGGCAAATGAAATAAAACCAGTTTTGTTCCATAGCGAAGACAATTTTCAAAAAAATACGCACTAATCAGGTTTGTGTCCAGCGATTCCATTCATCTTTCAAAGTAACACTATTTACACTATTATGAGTTTTTAGTAAAAACAATCCAGTATTATATACGATTGTAAATATACATTCATACACACACATCCATATATACTTAGTTATAAATATTTACATTGTGAAAATGTACATACATACATATTTACTGTTTACCTACTTCCAATAAGAAAAGAGTATGCGTGCATTTATATACATACATTGATAAGGCTGCCAGAGAGAACATTTACTTTTGAATTTGAATATGCAAATTTTAAAAATGTTTGGAATGCTAACAAGGTTTTATAGCGTTATTATTTAGAAATATTATTTTATTTATTTCTTATTTCTTCTATTTTTATTATTTTTAATTTTATACACGTACCCACCAAACTTTAATTTATTTTTTACAAAAGGACTAGGTATTGATTTTAGTGTTTTATGTTGCTTAATCGATCTGAGAATGTTTTCTTTTTTTTAAGTGAATTTTTAAAAATTATATATTTTTAGAGTTTAGAGGTAAGATTTTCGCGTGACACAGTTGAATGTTGAAATAAAACTGTTTCGTATTTAACTTTTTTAACTAACTCAATGGTCGACAATGATAAATCAGTTCGATCATGGTTGCTTTTTTGGTTGAATGTTTGGTATAAACAACGTTTGTATTCACTGAGAGGGAGCTAGTTTAATGCTTTAACATTTCTATGCATCATGTATGAAAGTGTGATCTTGTAGTAAGACAATTAGATATTGTTCATATTGTAGTTTGTTTACCAATTCATTCACTATTTTTTACTTATACTAACAATAATTAAGACGACAGGTATCACTGGTTAGACTTCTTTCTTTTAATGTTGATTTAAAAAAAGTTTTTGCTAGAAATTTGTGCTTATATTCTAAAAATAGTGTTTATTGTAAAATTGGAAAAAAAAGAATGTCCAATAGTCTATACTTTTATTGAAATAAAGTGAATAAAAATGTTTATAATACTATACTACAAATGCTCCACTTGTTGTTAAATTGCAACCTAGTTGTGTGAATCTTTGTTTTGGTTGTTACCCACTTGTTAGTTTCTTTCTATAAAATGTATATTATTGTCGTCTGAGTAAGTACATATGTACGTATATTATATATTCTAGTTTGCACCACACCAATATTGTGGTAAGCATTTAATGATACGAAAGAAAGTTAAATATATTACTAAAAATGAATCCTACTATTTGTACCTATTACCTTTTTTATTTAAATTTTGGCGTTTAGTTAAAAAAAATACTACTTTGTAAGTTTTTTGTTTTTATTATTAAAAAAATGTGTTTTATATAAATGTAGTAATTATCCATCAAGCACTATAAAAAAATTAAAATTCATGTTTCCCGCCACTACAAAATGGCGGACAATAAATTCATATATGGGTAAAATCTGGTATTTTTAAATGTAACTCCTTGAACCCCCTCAATATTGTTGTCAAATGAAAGGGCTCGACCAGTAGAATACAGTAAATTATTAAAAAATTTAAAATCCAAGACAGCGTCTAAAACAAAATAGCGCAACACATTTTTTTAACCCCATCAACATGGGTATCAAATGAAAGGACTTGACTAGTAGAATACAGATAACTACGTAAGAATTCAAAATCGAGGATGGCGTCGGAAATAATAAAGAAAAATGGCGTATAACATTAAATATAGGTTAAGCTACGATGTGCGATTATACCTATGTATGTACATGATGGTGAAGAATATTTTTAGATTCGGCAAAGCCGAATATAGTACTGTTACTTGTTAAAATTAATTAAATTCAATTAATAATTTTCGTTATTTATTTGGCGAATCTCACATTACTGCAAAGTTACGTTATTTTTAAGTCACATGAAAAGGTGGATACAGATAGGTTATTCAAAAGGTAAAAAAGTTGAATTCACTTTGATTGGGCATGGTATTGTCTACTATTTTTGGCCAGAAAGCATCACGGACGTCCTCAGAAAAATTTACCAATGTTTCACCATATTGCTACAATCCATTCGCGAATATTTGATACATCACTAGTATGTATTTATTTACAATAAATATGAATGAGTTTGTTCTAGTTTCATTTATTTTGCATAAGCTAATTAGGCACATTAATTACTTTTAATTTGTTTTCTCTCTTTTCTTACCACAAATCTTATGTATTATTTACTTATTTGTTGTTATTGTATTGACTATATTTAAATAATTTACCAAGAAAAATAATTTGTTTTCAAAATTTTAAGCTGAAGAGTAATCACAAACTCTGTGAGAGTAATAAAATCAAAACAATAATAAAAACATACAAAGACAGTAATAACAATATAGCGACTTTCATGTTTAACAATGAAAATTATATATGTAGAGGTAAAAATCTCATTAATTCGTATGTGGCAACTTCGAATGTAACTACTTTGCCAAATCAACACAGTTACGGCCATATGTATAAAAACTTATAACAGGCTTATAATTCGTTTTCAAGCAAAATATATTATTGTTGCATTCATAAATCTTTAATAGACTTATAAATCTTTTATAAACCATTTATAAAATCAAAAATTTTAGTTTGATTTACCCTTCTTTAAACCAAAAATAAGGCGACATTTCATGCATAATTTGCCTTAAAAAAAAATTTGTAAAGAAATTTTGTGAAAAAATTTAAGAAAAAGTGATTGAAATATTAAAATTGATGCGATTAACACAATTCGACGTATAGGTAAGTGCAATTTATACAAAAGAAAATATATAATTTCACATATTTTTAATTAAATAAAATTTAAAAAAATATAATAGTGATGTAAGAAAAACGTAAACAAACTTGTATGAGCACCTTTAACAGTATAAGTCTCTTGTGCAAGAGACTTGCCTAGTCAGAAAGAAATTTAAATACACCATGGCTCTACTCTATTTCACATTAAATACCGAATAGTTATTCAATATTGGTTACTTGTTAAGTTATAACTTAATCATTATCCCAGCACTAATTGGTATTCTCTCATTGCATTTGCTTTCGTGGCTAGTGTTATAAATATTAAGTATTATTAAATACCAATTATTTGGCTGCACGATGCACGTCATTACTTTAACTGCCGTATTCATAAAATATATATTAGGTTATTGAAGGCTTATTCGACAAATTTCTGTAAAATGTTTTTTAATATATTAAAAACTAACTGACGTATGCGTTCAACTTGTTAAAAGGCTTATACACTTGTTTTTTATGGCAATTTTATTTTAAACCTTTGATAATTTTTGTGTAAACGACAGCAGCAAATTATTACATGTTGTTTTTAATATAATTTCACCATTTGCGCATGCGGGTTAAGTTATAAACCACAATACTCTCGTATTGTTTCACAGCACACTGGTAAGAAAATTTGTGAAAAACCAGTAGAAATGATAGGGTACGTTTGTGGATATTTGATATGAATTTTTAGCATACTTAGTAAAGAATAAAACAGTCTTCTGATAAGTTGATCCTACTTCTTTATGTTCACTGCGATTTACTAAATAAATAGGATTGTGGATATCTATATATATATATATAAATCAATGCCACTTTTTGTTTTAATTTTATAACTCAAGAACGGGCCAAATGTTAAGGATTTGTTCGGACTATTTATTAGATGGTTTATGTAAAGTTTGCACAAAATCCGTCGAGCGATTTACGGGTAAAAAAGGGTAAAATCGGTAACTCAGTAACTCCGGGCTTAATAAAGATATCACAAAAAATAAAATAAAAATAAATAAAATAAATAAATAAATAAAAATTCAGAAAGGACTAAAGAGCCTGTTAAAAATAATTGGATAGATGTCTGGTACTTTTTGGAAATTTTGAGTTTTAAAGGGATAAAACTGGTAAAAGCTGAATTTTGGTACTTTTTTGAACAGCATTTATATTTGAGAGGGATAGCAGTAGGAAAAAATCACGTACCGGGTGGCTAGTATAATATAAATTTCTAAATTTCCTCTAAACAAATCTCATTGTGTTAAATGAAACAACAGAACTCGATGATGCACATAAAGCATTATAGTGTGGTTTTCAAGTAATTTGAAGAGAAATTCTTATTCAAAACTAATTTAAATAAAAGATTGTTTATAATTTTGATGTTAAGACAAACGTAAAAAATATGACAAATGGAAAATAAAAGTCAATGACGATAAAACTCAAGCAATTATATTTCCATTCAACAAATCGCGAAAACGCTTTCCTACTAGATATATATCGTCTAGGGGAACAATTATTCCATTGAGGGACGAAATTAAATATTTAGGAGTTATCCTTTACAAAAAACTTTTATTTAAACAGCATGTTAATTACATTTGTGAGAAGGCAATTAAGTGTAGCCGTGCCCTATACCCCTTAATTAGCCGAAGATCTAAACTTAATATAAAGAACAAGGTACTTATTTACAAAATGTGTATTCGACCGATTATGACCTATGGTTGTCGAATCTGGTCCAAAAAGGCTGCTAAAACGCATGCAAACAATTCCAAATCATTTAAAATAAAAGCTTGAAAATAATACAAAATCTATCTTTTAGATATCCAACTTATCTTCTACATAAAAACTTTAACTTTAAAATGTTTAATTCATTGACAAGGGAACTGACGCTGTCATAAAATGAAAAATGCAGAAGGTAAAATTTTGAAATAATAAGAAATTTATTGAACAACCACTGAGGGTCTTTTGTTTAAAAGGCACATTTCAGTGATTGTTCTAAAATCTCTTATGACTTCTAAGTTGATACGAGGTTTTTATGAACAACTTTTCCTTTAAACTGTGATATTAGTAATTGCTTTATTTAATTAATCAGATGATAATTGTTGTAATACTATATGTAAATTCTCATAACTCTGTTAACGATATTGATAAAATTAAAAAGTAACTGTGCTGATTTTAACTGTAAACTGTGTTGCACGAAGTCAACTTGCCTCTTAACGTAAGATGAATGCCACGACTGATCCGATAATACAATATCCCATCACACAAATTTTTAGATATTCTTTATATTGTTTCGTATTGAAATTTTTGAATGATAACTTTATTTTTCGTATATCAAAATCTTAGTTATCTCTGAATTTTTAGCGTATCCCCCAGAAATCAATCCAAGGCACTAAAATTATGTGGAAAAATAATTAAACTTTTTTTTGTTTCGGATTTTTTTAAACCCCTCCCTAATAAAAACTACCTAAAACAGAACTACCTCAAAAGAATAAAGTACATAAACAATTAATATTTTGTTTATTTATTTCTGTTTTCAATAAATAAAACTATTTGCCAAAGAGGGAGTAAAATTTTCTTAAGTACTCGGTACTCATCATAATCACAACACTGTTTGTGGCGTGCTGAAAAGAAGTCTGTATTATCAGTTTAATCAGAGTTTTTGTATAAATATTTCAATTTAATGCAATAATAGTGAAATAACTTGTAATTGTAGTACGTACAATTTATAGGAAACTTATAACATCTTGTTTTTGAGAACAAAAAAAAAAAAAAAAAAAAAAAAATGATAAACTAGTTGAAAACATTTTTCAACTTCAAATACCGATAATTTTCTTGCTATTGTGATAGAGCCACCTAAAAGTTCTTCCTATCGTTCCCCCGCCCATCGATTGACAGTTTGTGCGTAGTAAGTATACCAAAAGTAAAGTGAACAAAATTGTGAAAAAAAATAAAGGAAAAACGGGAAACCAATCAATTGCGAGAAACATACAAATACCTTAATTTGTGGACCTACTGTAACTTAACTTTCAATATTCATTGGTATCAAACGAAACGGACATGTCCGATATGAACATTGACAGCATTATATCAAGATTATTGGAAGGTTTGTAGTGTGTAAATACCAAGTTCGTATATTTTTTTCCAACAAGCCTTCTCATTTTTTAGTACGTGGTGCTAGGCCCGGAAAAAATGTGCAATTATCTGAAAGTGAAATCCGTGGATTATGTTTGAAATCAAGAGAAATTTTTCTCTCACAGCCGATTCTTTTGGAATTAGAAGCTCCACTTAAAATATGCGGTAAGGTTTTAAAAATTTTTGTTCAAAGATACATACAGTGACTCCAACGCATAATCGCACAAGAGTTTGGTTGAAATTGCGCTCTAAACAAAAACAAAATGTAGGTATTGCTTTTTCTATTTTATTTACACTTCACGTACTTAAGACATAAAAAAACTATTTTTTTTTTGTAGGTAGATACAACCATAGTTGATTTAAAATTAATATATTAATTAATAAATATATTAAATAATTAAAAAATTTCATTTCAACGAATATTCGGATAAAGAATAGACTTGCAAAAATTACGTTATTTTACAAATAGGAAAAAACTGAATTTTTTTGTCATATTTATTTATAAATTTTAAAAAGTGACAAAAGCATTATTTCTGTGTGAAAATGGCTCCAAGTGGTAAAGAAACGACTGTCGAAATAGACAACAGTTAGATAAGAAATATTTGCCAAAATGGTAGAAAAAGGCAATTCATTGTTGATAATTTTTAAAGGTTTCGTAATGAATTAAGACTGGCCAATAAAAGTAGAGAATGTTAATACAAATTACTAAATAAAAAAGTAGATCGTTCAATTTTTAAAAAAGTAAAGAGAATCTCTTAAAAACCGCATTAGGTCTGAAAATATCGTTAGAATCTCGGCCTCTTAGAAGCCTTTACAATAAACATCATAGAGATAAATTCGTCAAGGAGTACTTAATAAAAACTGTAGATATTTAGAATTCAGGAAATTTGATGACGAATTATTATAAAATTCATTCATAGGTAGGCAATATGTGTGGCGTAAAACAAGTAATGAATTTGACCATAAAAATACATAAGCTACTGTGTAGCATGAAGGAGGCTCTGTAATTGCTTTGGACTGCATGTCTAGTGCTGGAGTCTGCAATTTGCATTTTATTAACGGTAAAATTGACAAAAGACGTTCCTAAGCTCACACCTTTAGTAAATTCATACCCAAATTCATAGAAACACCACAGAGTCCTGACCTCAATATAATGACCAATTTTAAAAGGAATCAGAAGAGTCGCAGAAAAAAATCAACTTGATAGTTTATCTAAAAAAGGGCTTGCTATAAGTTTGGAACTACATAGAGCTGGAATTTAATTGGTATAATAAATTCCTAAATGTTCACAGACTTCCGGACAAAAATGCTATTCAACAAAATATTAATTATTTGATTTTTGTATTTTAAATATTTGTCCTATTATTTGTTGAGAAATAGAAATTAAGTTTTATTTTTATTTCCTCGATAAATTTATAGTTATTGTTCAAAAAGTGAGTGTTTTTTGTTATTATCTACAAAAGAAAGTGAGTTTTTTGTTTAGAGGACTTTTACATCAGCCACACTCTTGTCTGATTTTGTGTAGGAGTCACTGTAGTTTAAAGAATAGAGGTACACTAAAAAAAGAAGTTTTAAAATCGAGACGAACAATATAATTTTCAACATAAACTTGGTTAAATAGATCTAAGTTTGTTTTTCATTAAAATTTAGGCTAAAAGTTCAATGCAATTTATTTATTTTTTTTTTCTAAATTTTTAATTTTTTATTCCTAATATATTGTTTCTATTTATTCGAGCTTAAGATCACTTTTTTTATAAAAATTATTTTCTTTTTTTTTTTTTTTTTATACCGATATTTCGCTACCACATTGGGTAGCTTCAGGGAAAGTTTATACAATTTATAACAATTAACAATTAAAATATTAAAATTGTTCAAAAACAATTTTTTTAAAAAAGGCGGGAAAATATTTTGTTTACATTTAAATGTAAAAAAAAAAAAAAAAAAAAAAAAAAATTTTCCCGCCTTTTTTAAAAAAATTGTTTTTGAACAATTTTAATATTTTAATTGTTAATTGTTATAAATTGTATAAACTTTCCCTGAAGAAGCTACCCAATGTGGTAGCGAAATATCGGAATAAAAACAAGTAAGAGTGCTATATTCGGCCATGCCGAATCTTATATACCCTTCACAACGTGTAGTCATGCAATAACAGTTGCTTGTATCACCATTCATCCCATATGAAATACGTACACGTATGTATGTTAAAAAAACGAAAAAAAAAAAAAAATTTAAAAAAAAATTTAAAAAAAAAATTTTTAAAAAAATTTAAAAAAAAAATATTATTATATATATAATATACACATATAACAAAAAAAAAATAAAAAAATAAAAAAAAAAAAATTAAAAAAAAAAAATAATAAAAATATAAATAATATATTAAACAAAAAAAAAAAAAAAAATAAAAAAAAAAATTAAAAAAAAATTTTTAAAAAAATTAAAAAAAAATTTTTTTTGGCTCAGTTGGGATTCGATGCCACGTTTTCTCTAACCAGTATACACGTTTGTATGTATGTATGTTGTTGTTGTAATGTTGTTTTTGTGAAAAAAAAATCGAGGTGGTCGTGGGTTTTTGCTCATATCTCAGTTGTTTATGTACCGATGTTTCTGATTTTCAATAGCGATCTACTCCCGAATATTTCTGATATTTTAATACCTTACCCGGGTCCAACCTATGTCGGGGGGCTTCAAAAAGTTGATTTCAACATACACACGGACAGACGGTCAGACGGACAGACTGACAGGGCTTAATCGACTTCCCTATTCATAAGCTTTCAGAAAATATATACTTTATGGGGTCGGAAATGAAAATTGTAGAAATTTCACACGGAATGACAAACCTATATATACCCTTTTTCACTGTGTGAAGGGTATAAAAAGAAAATAATTTTTATAAAAAAAAGTGATCTTAAGCTCGAATAAATAGAAACAATATATTAATATAAAAAGATCGAAGAAATTTACATAATATTTTTTATTCCTATTTTAAAAATATGTATAGAGATAAATTCAAAACATTTTAAAATTAAAACTAATAACTCTTGCTTCAAAGTTGACATTCTTCATTTAATTTAATTTGATAAATAATATTGATAGAAAGTCAATCATTCTTTAATTAAAAATATATATGTATATATATATTTTTTTTTTCAATAAAAATAAAATTTTAAATTAATGATGGAACTTTTTGGTTACATAATGGAGTATTTTAAATTAATACTACACTGCTTTATACCTACAAAAAATAATACAATTATTTGTTATTTACAGCCATTCTAGTTTTACATATGTTTTTCGATATTAACCTGATAATATTTTAGAAAAAAGCTTTCAAAAATTCATTTGTGCGTAATTTTTTTAAATCTGTTGGCCACAAAATAAATGCTTTTTTTCATTTGCCAATTATTTCGTCCAAATAGCGCTTTTCAGTTCTTTTACAGGTCCCATATTTACTTATTAGGAATATAGTTTTACGGACAAATTTGTTCTAATGGATTTGAAAAATCTGTTGTATTATTTATATTATGAAAACTAAAAATTAGCTTTACACCACTTTTGTAATTTTTATGGTTGCTTTAACAGCTCAACCGCTTGTTTTTTTTTTCCTTGTGAAAGTGTTTTCTGAATTAGTGCCACCTTGTAAATGATAAAAAGTACATAAACACTTATGTAAAAACTAAATTTTGTATTTATAAATTTAAAAATTATAATAAATGTAAAGTCATTTTTATACAACTTGAAATTAAATTTTTATATTAATAAAAAATCATTATGTTTTTATATGTTTTACAAAATAAAAAGAAGCATATTAAATATAATTTTTTTCTTGCTCCATTGTTAAAATAAAAATTTATAAACCTTAATATTATAAGAAAACAATTTAATAATTATTTCGTTTTTTTCTTGACCTTTTTTAATTTAAATATTAACTATGTATATATGTATTAAAATAAATATAAATTTCTTG
Source organism: Phyto melanocephala (assembly GCA_941918925.1). Classification (NCBI taxonomy): domain Eukaryota; kingdom Metazoa; phylum Arthropoda; class Insecta; order Diptera; family Rhinophoridae; genus Phyto; species Phyto melanocephala. Next base: position 1,298,264 of record OW799233.1, read on the forward strand.
ACGATGCTGCACAACGGAGTAGCGAAATATTGAAAGAATTAATAAAAATTTAAAGACATTATTTTCATTATAAAAATACCTCGAACTGAAATAATTTTTGTTTAATATTTGAAACCAAGGCATATCCATAAGGTACTCCTCGTATCCAATCAGCTGACTGTTTTTTTTTATATACATTTCTTAAGCGTTACCAAGGCATATTCATACAGGTATATGCAACGGCGAGTTGATATGACAAAGCAACTTTTTATGGGATTTTTTCTGTCACGGCCAATTTGTATAACAGAGATGGAACAGTTGTTTTTATATGTTTATTTCAATAAAATTTTTTTAAAAAAAGGATATGTGATTGTGAAGCACATTATAAATTGTGCAAGAACAACAAATATACATTCGAAATCCAAACTCTAATTTTCCATTTCTGCATTAATATGTAATTGGAATCAAGGAGAATTCAACAAATTTAAACATTGTGTTTCCCCATCATCATGTGCTGATAATTTCACCTGTATGAATTCGCTTTGAGCGTTACCAACTTTTTTAAAAGTCTTGCCTGCAGTTGTCAAACTTAATTTTTTTAAATTTATTATACAATAAATAATTCGAAATTTCAGTTGGTTTAAAACGTTTTAAAAAATACAAAACCATGAATAAAAAGTTTTCGCTTAAAAGTTTTTTAAAAATTATTAAAATTAAAGAAGAAGATAAAAAAATTGTGTGACATATGCCGGCATATATACAAAAACAAAACACATGTGTTTTTTTTATTGTTGTGTTTGTTGCCGCAATGCATATACCTTATGGATATGCCTTGTTTAAAACAATTTATTTTTAACTTGTTTAGCATACATTTATTTATTCGTTTTTAAAATGGAGTATATTTGTTTTTACAATGTTTTTATCACCCTATGCTTTGGCGCCCTATGCTCCAGTGGGAGTTAGAGGAACATATATATATATTTTATCACCTCATAGTATAAACACAATTTTAAATCTTAAAAGAAAAAATAACATTATTTTAAAAATAATTAAAAGAAAATGCTAAAATTTAAAAACAAAAACCCAATCCTTTTAATTCCAATATGTTTTTTTTTTGGGTCAGAGTACGGCTGACTTTATAAATACAGTCTTAAATGTAACCTTACAATGCATTGTGTTCATAAAAACATTAAAATTTGTTTTGGCAATGGCTCATGTTCATTATTGCATGACAATGCTTTTCAGTGCGCATTATTTGTCAATATCTTGCATGGTTTTTATTTGTAATTCTTTGTAAACATTTAATACAATATTACTTTGCCTTGTAAACAATTTTCTTTACAATGTTGCAATGCAAACTGAATTTGTAAATTCAGCCTACATATCATTAGCTTTTATTCTAAATTACATCTTTTTTAATTTTCGCTAACGATAAAAACCAGCGTTCCAATATTAAAAAAAAGAAAAATTCTCAAAAGGTACTTAGGAACAGTTTTTATAATCTAATAAAGACTAATTAATATTCTAAGAAAAACGTACATAGATATTAAAAAAAAAAAAAAAAATTTAACATACTATAAGTAAATGAGATTTTTGTAGGCACTTTTTTTATTTATTTAAAACAAATTTTTATTTTGACTTAAGATAAATCCTTATCTAATTTTGAGTTATAACATTATTATGGAATACATGATATTTTGGTTTGCAAACATAACAGTAGAATCTCACGAATTAAAACTACTTTGTTCCCTGGTGGTTCGTGTGCTTGAAAAGTTATAATTTCTGAAAGTTTTTTTTTTTATACATATGCATATATGTTATACGTTTACTTCTATAGGTGACATTCACGGCCAATATTATGATTTGCTTCGTCTCTTTGAGTATGGCGGATTTCCTCCAGAATCAAACTATTTATTTTTGGGAGATTATGTGGATCGTGGCAAACAGTCTCTTGAAACAATTTGTTTACTGCTGGCGTACAAAATAAAGTATTCTGAAAATTTCTTTCTACTACGTGGGAATCATGAGTGTGCCAGCATAAATCGAATTTATGGGTAAAATACAATTCTGCAAAATATTTATTATAATTATTTACATACAAATAAATAAAATCATGAAATTTGCATTTATTTTTAGTTTTTACGACGAATGCAAAAGACGTTATACTATTAAATTATGGAAAACTTTTACAGACTGCTTTAATTGCTTACCCGTGGCAGCTATAGGTATTTAACAAATCAATTAACACTACATTTTCATTTACGCATAAACTATTTTGTTACAGTTGATGAGAAAATCTTTTGCTGCCATGGCGGTCTAAGTCCGGATCTTACAACAATGGAACAAATAAGACGTATAATGAGACCTACAGACGTGCCCGATCAAGGACTACTGTGTGATCTTTTATGGTCAGATCCTGATAAAGATACAATGGGCTGGGGAGAAAATGATCGTGGCGTTAGTTTTACATTTGGTGCAGAGGTATATTTTGGAAATTCTTTTTATTTTACTGAAACTTTATATAAACAATTTAATTTATTAAGGTTGTGGGTAAATTTTTACAAAAACATGAATTTGATTTAATTTGTCGTGCTCATCAAGTTGTCGAAGACGGTTATGAATTTTTTGCTAAACGTCAACTTGTCACCCTATTCTCAGCACCAAATTACTGTGGAGAATTTGATAATGCGGGTATGTTTTTATTTTGCTATAGTTATTATATAGAAAGTCTAGTATAATTTTAATTTGTCTGCAAACTTACGTTATTATTTATTAGGCGCCATGATGTCGGTGGATGACACTTTAATGTGCTCTTTTCAAATTTTAAAACCTGCTGATAAAAGACGATTTGTTTATCCAAATTTTGGGAGTTCAGGGCGACCCTTAACTCCTCCACGAGGAGCAAATAATAAAAACAAAAAGAAATAAGTTCAAAGTTCAAATAGTAGCATGGTCAAACATTTTTATAAACCCAAATGTGTGGTCAACTAAAAAGAACAAACACAGCAAAAACGCCACTTAAAATTAAACAAATTAAAAAAAAAGTGTTAACGCACGTACACACACCACACATATACACGTATAAATTTTGTACAATAATAATTATATATATTTTTTAATCTAATTAAAAATATCAATATTTTTAGCATTTTGTTTAACAAATTTAATTATTTCTTCTTATATCTTTATTTATGTTTCTTTTTGCTTTTTTACATCAATTTTTTTTTGTTTTGTTAAAAATAAAAGATTTAATTTTAAGATAACTTATTGTTTTTATTTTTAAATTTTATTTTCTTCGTAAGCCACAATTCGTTTTAAGCTGTTAGTTATATTTTATTACAATTTAAATTAATTACTATTTTAACACCAAATAGATATCAATACCAGTTTTATTAAGCAACAAAAACAACAACAACCATTTAATATGTAAAGAATTTAAAAACTAATAACGAATTCTTTTAAATACAAAATACAAAAAAAAAAATAAACGAAATATGTTTTAAACGAATACAAAAACCATATGTAATAATTTTAGTTTTTCAACAAACACACACAAGGATATTTAAATTTTAATATTTATATATACATACTCACAGTTTCGCTGGCAAGAAGTGTAATGGTTATAAAACAAAATAATTAAATAAATGTATTGTAATTGTATATTAAAAGCGTTTAAATAACTACATATTAAAAAAAAAAAAAAATACAAATATGATTAATTTACAACCGAAACCTTTAAAATGAACTTACATTTACACAAAATAAGAAACTAAGAGGAGACACTTAATAAATCAATTTATAATTAGAGAAAATATAAACAAATTAAGAAAAGAAACTTATATATGAATGTAATATATTCATAGGAATAGATGTATGTATGTATATCTTAGCAACCAGCACCTGAGGTGTACCTATCTGAGATACGCATTCACAAAAGTTTTAATAAAAAAAAAAAATAATAAAAAAAAAATTACTCTTATGTACCACACTAAAGAACAAACTGTTTTGGAAAATGGAACGAAAATTAATATTAATAAAGATGAATGAATAATAATGAAGCTGCAAACAAAAGTTATATTGAGAAATAAAATTTTTAAGAAATTTTAAACAAGTTAAAATAGCTATTTGGAATTATTCGTATTTTCCTAAGAAACCAGCATAAAAAAAATAAATAAAAGGCATGCAAAAGGAGTAGTGAATGCAGGGATTAACTCTTGATTTATATGAAACATGCAAAATTTTAACATCAGGGTGTCATTGAAGATGAAATCTTTATGTGAATATGTTAATAAACTTAAATAATAAAAGAAGTACGAAGAAAATCAAGTATTTATTTATATTTTTTATTCATATTCAAATTTTTATCATCTGTTCTTATCGTTATATAACTGGTGGCTAGAGCAGGACAAAACTAGTGATAATATGAAAGATAATAATAAACAAAAGAAAAAGGGTTTCTGTTTTACTTGTTGTGTTAAAAAATTGTAAAAACAAATGAAACCAATTAGTTACCGAATTCAATTATCTTGAAATCCTGGAAGTTAAATAGATGATATATACATCCAACACCTGACCACCGATTAAAAGAGTGCTGATGATGAAATCGTACCTGGTCTCGAAGATGTATTTCACTCGGCTAGTGTCTGCAAAATATACTTTTTCAGATTATTACTTCATTATCATAATTATTTGTAAAAATAATTTTATAAGTGGTATCCCGGTGGTCTAGTCAGTAGTGTGCTCGCCTGAACTGGTCTGCTTCTCTTTCTTTTCTATTCTATTACAAAGGGATCAGTACGATGGACCCAAGTGAGCTGCACAACAGCTAATCTAAATGAACTAGAGCCTGAATAAACAAAAATGTATAAAAATTAAAATTAATTTTTTTCATAGTTATGTGGAAAGCCACTTCAGGCCAATTATACGTATATTTATACATATTTATATGTATGTATAAATATTTACATTAAATGTATAAAATATAAGGAAATTTAAAGAACAAAGAAACAATATAAGAAAAAATCTTACTTATTCTACAATACTTGCTATATTCTACATCTACTATTTTTAACATTTACCTTTCAATGCACCGCAATAATCCAAACAGTGGCCCTTCGACATATCCTATTCTTCTCCTGATAACGAGAACTGTTTCCCACTTATTTTGATTTACACCAACACCTGTCGCCCATGAAGATAGCGCCGATTGCAATACCATGCTAATCGTTGGAAGAAACCTTCCTCCGACTAGATCTTTCTATCTTCTCAATCAATTTTTTATAGAAAAACAGTTTGTATCATGTAATTACGATAACTGACAATTATATGGTGTAACTGTTAACAAAATTTATTTGGGACAATAAACCCGTTAAACCAACATTTACTGTAAATGTTTAAAGAAGTTCCATAGGAGCTGCAATTTTTACTTTGTTTTAAAAAAACAGAGGCAAACGTGTTCTTTCGCTAATATCTCAGCTCGTAATATACCCGCATAACTGATTTTCAATAGAAAATTATATTTCATCGAAGGCATATCTAATAGAGTCTAAAGTATACATGGGGTCTTCAAAAATTTGATTTTTTTTTTTTTTGTAAAATTTTTGTTTTCAAAAATTTATAAAAATAAAATAAAATTTCCATAGAAAAGCTGTTGTTTTTTTTTTAAATAAGGCAGTTAGATTATGTGTAAAAAAAAAAATTTCCCGCCTTTTTAAAAAATTTGTTTTTGAACAATTTTTATATTTTAATTGTTAATTGTTATAAATTGTAAAAACTTTCCCTGAAGAAGCTACCCAATGTGGTAGCGAAATATCGGAATAAAATAATAATTTTTATAAAAAAGTGATCTTTAGCTCGAAGAAATAAAAACAATACAGTAGACTCGCGGTAACGTGAACTATTAAAAAACGAGCGTGTTCACGTTTGCGAAGTTGTTTATGTTAACGAAAGTGTAACACTTTAAAATTTCCAAATAAATTAGACATGTGATTAAACTCAAATTCATATATTTTTTATACCCGCCACCAAAAAAATGGTGGGGGTATATTCATTTTGTCATTCCGTTTGTAACACATCGAAATATCCATTTTAGACCCCATAAAGTATATATATTCTGAATCGGGGTTTGATTTGATGACGATCTAGCTATGTCCGTCCGTCTGTCCGTCTGTCCGTCTGTTGAAAGCACGATAGAGGTCGCACCGAAAAAGCTAAAGGGCTCAAATTTTGCCAGAATCTTTCTAATAGACAAGGTTTGTTTGGTATTGAAAATGGGCTAAATCGGAATATTAGAAAGAGAGTTATAGCTCGTAAAGCAAGAATAGGTCGAAAAAACCGTGTCCTTCAAACATCGAAAAAAAAGGAATTGTGTCCAAACGCATAAACGTAGAGTCATGAAACTTCGAATATATATTTCTCGAGTCAAAAGAATATTTCTCCCCAAAAATTGCTTAAATCTATGCATTAGAAAAGGAGTTATAGGTAAAAATGTACGAAAATTTATACCGCTCAGTGTATATTTGAAGTTTAAAACGTAATAAAACTGACAAAACTATATGTACGGTTCTGAAATTTTGCAAACATGGTTTTTTGGTCAAAGTCTTCGTTATAACGGAAAATAAATGTTCCACGCCAACTTTTTTTTTTTAAATTTTTATAAAAATATATTAGTCATATTCATTAGCATTTATTCATTGCAGATGGCGACATCTGTTGAAGGCGCCACTACATTTTGCAAACACTGAGGATGATGTCTTTGCTAAACATCACGTAGAACACTAGATGACTCTAGTAACATTTTTTTGCACAAACTACAAAGGAATTTTATAGGGGTTTGTGAAAACGAAAATGACCGAAGTTTGTTGACAAAAATTAACTAGAGTAATGATTTGTGCCCAACTTTACATATAGTTGTACACACAGTTTTATGAGGTTTTAGATTTAAAAATATTAAAAAAGAAATGTGCATCAGTAGATTTAAAATAAGTATTTGAATATTTAAAATACATATTTTAACTAAATTTTTTTTTATCTATCTATTCTTTTGTAAAGGGTGGTTAAATTTTAAGGGCCACAAGGTGATTCAAAATAGACATGCTCAGCATTTTGCTAAAACGGGAAACTTATTAGTAAGATTTTGATTTTTAAAGTTCTATAACATTTTACTTTTAAAAGATTTTCAAACGAAATAAGTTTTGTATAATTTTAAAATTTGTTAGCCATTAGTACATGAAAATAAATAGTTTATAATGTTTAGAAATCATTTTTTTTTTATCTTTAGGTCTAAATTTTCCTAAATTCCTTTTTTTAATACACCATAACTTCTAGAAAACATAAGATAACTAAAAGAAATTAGCACCATTTAGTAGATAAAACTCTCCTCTATACCCCTATACCCCATTGTATACCCGTTACGATCCGACCGTGATCAGCAGACCAATTTTTGTGACACAAGGTCAAATATTTTTTGCAAAATTTTAGTAAAAGAGCTAAACAAATTTTTTTGTAATGTGCTTTTTTGAAGTATTTGAGTTTTTATATCCGCCACCAAAAAATGGTATGTATATATTCTTAATCGGGGTTTTATTTGATGACGATCTAGCTATGTCCGTCCGTCTGTCCGTCTGTTAAAAGCACGATAGAGGTCCCATCGAAAAAGCTAGTGGGTTCAAATTTTTCCAGAATATGTCTTATACACAAGGTTTGTTTGGAATAGAAAATTGGCTAAATCGGAGTATAAGGAAGAAAGAAAAATTGCCTAAATGCATGTATTAGGAAGGGAGTTAGAGATCAAAATGACCGAAAATTTATACCGCGCAGTGTATTTTCCAATATGTTAAAAATTTTAAACCTAATAAGAGTGACAAATTTAGATCTACGATTCTGAAATTTTGCAGGAATTGCTTTTTGGTCAAAGGCTTTCTTCTGACGGAAAATAAATGTGACACGCCAACCTCCCATACAACGTTTTCTCTCAAATTCTTATAATTTCTCTATAAATCGAATAATAAAGGACTTCATTGAAATATCTAAGTTGTATTTATTAGCATAAATAACTTCGACACACCTACTATAACGCTCACTTTCCACGTTATTTACTGTTAATGAAATTTAAATTTATAAAACCGACAAAATTAGAGGTATGATGATAAAATTTGCTACGGAAATCCTTCTAGTCAATGTTATTGTTATGCCAGAAAATTTAGGTGACACGCCCACTCTTACGCCCACATCCTATATAATGCTTTATTTCAAATTCATATAATTTATCAATGAATAAATATTTTGGAAGAATTACGGACTATTTATATTGAAATATCTAAGTTGTATTTATTAGCAGAAATTTTATAAACACGCTTACTTTAACGCCCATTTTCACTGAAACACTAAATTTACGAAAACATTTTAGCAGCATATCGAAGTTATAAAGGGTGGTTAAATTTTAAGGGCCGATGTTGATTTTGAATAAAACACAAATTATTTAGGAAATTATTATCATTTCTTTTTTAATGAAAATATTTGTATGGTTCAATTATGTATGGAACAAAATATCGGCCAAATGGCCCCGCGACCTCAACGGCACACCTCGATCCGATAGTCCAAATTTTAAATAACATTGCTGATGCTCAATTGTTTGGCACGATGATAAGTCGAAGTTGACTGTTTTTTTGCCACACTATCGCGATAAACAGCAATGCTTCTCATTTAATGAATTTAGAAGGTATTCATAGATGTTCTAACATTTTATACAGACCTGGGGCCGAATTACGGCATTCGATATCGATCGAAATTTTACTCGAACGATCGAGTATGCTGTGCTTTAGGTATATAGATTCTAATAGGAGTTTTCAAATTTCGATCACGTTCGAGTGCCGTAATTCGGCCTCTGTTTTAAATTTAAAATTTAACCACCCTCTACAAAGAAAGTGATGTATATTTTATTATAAAGAGATTATTCCAAGCGATTAACAAAATAATAATTATTGTGCTTTAAATGTACACAAAATTGGTGGTGGGTATAAAAGATTCGGCACAGCCGAATATAGTGCTCTTACTTGTTTGTATTTTGAATTGTTATGGTTTGTAAGGAAAAAAAGTACTTTAAAATTAATTAAAAAATATGTTACCTTTTTTTGTTCTTGTTCAAACAGCGTTGTCAGAACATTCGTTCGAACAACGATGTCTGTTATTAAAAGGCATTTTGAATATGAAATAAAGAGACGACACATAAAAATTGTGACAAAAAACACTTTATACGTTTTAACCATATCAAAGAACATGAATAATTTTTTGACAATTGCTCTGCCGACGTTTTGTTCTAGTCTGGACAAATCAATGACTCTTCTAGACGTAAGGTAAATAAATAAAAATGTTCAGGCAGCATTATGCTATTGTTTTCTTTTCAAGACGTTTCCAAGTTGAAATTAAATAGCCAATAGTGTCCGTTATTAGTTAAACCAATTTTCAAAAATTGCAGCTGTAATCCATTACGATTTGAAGCAATTGTAGTCCACAGGAGATTCAAAATTTCTAAAAGAGCGATGATTTTTTGCCTTTTCAATCACAAGAATTTTAACTTTAGAATTTTGGTAGTTTTTGTGACGATTTGCATAACCGACAAATTTGTTTACGTTATAAGGCTTTCTCATTGTGTTCACGCTACATAGTAGTCAATGTAAAAAAAAAATAATGTCTTATCCGGTGTTCACGTAAAGCAGTGTTTTTGTTACCGCGAGTCTACTGTATATTAATATAAAAAATCGGAGAAATTTACACAATATTTGATTTTTATAAATTGAAACGAAAGTTAGAAAGTGCGATCGAAAAGAATTTAAAATAAAAGTTTCAACAGAACTTAAGAGGAAAATTGAAGTACAAATAATTTTTAGACTTGTTTGTGATATCGGTTTTATTTAAATTTCTACGTAATAATAATATATTAATTTTTTATTCGAACTTTATATTATATTAAATTTACTGTTAATCATTTTTATTTTGGCTCATGTTTTTTCCTAAAACATATTCTAAATTAAATGAAATTGTAGTCATTTTAAGAATATATAAAAATTATTCCGATGTTAGTCGAGTGAAATGCATTTTCGAAACCAGAGGGCAAATTACGTGATCGAAATTTAAGAATTCTTATTAAAATCTCTACACCTAAAGCACAGCGAACTCGATCGTTCGAGTAAAATTTCGATCGTGATCGAATGCCGTAATTTCGGGCCAGATAAAAAAAATTATTACAGTTTAATTTAATTTAGAAAATGTTTTAGGAAGTTAAATAAAATAATAAATAAACTTGATTTACAGTAAATTTAAATTTTAAATATTTTTATTATAATAATTGATAGAACATTTGGATGTGTACATATGTATGTGTTTATATTTAAAATAAGCAACTTAAAAAAATATTAAGAGTGTTTTGGAATTCGCTTCAGTGCGTCAGGTTATTGATAGATGTCGAATGATTACTTCTAAATAAATTTGTAATGTTAATACTTTGATTGATAGCTTAGAGCCGCACTCTTATTCACGCCCATCACTAAAGACTTTTGACGAGGAAACTTTTTTGCTAATTCTTCTCGCAGTATGCGTTGCCGTGCTGCATATGGTATAGGCTTAAAAAGAGCTGGTAATAATGACGAGGACGAAGATGACAGCGATATTGATACGTTTTCATTCGTATTAGTATCTTTATCGAACCAACTATTTACTGAAAATGGTTGTGTTTCTCTGGCCTCAGTCATCTTGTCGGAGGTCATTGCTTTGTTATTAGGAGGAGATGTTTGTACCCGCAATTGTAGTAAACGGTGATGGCGATCAGAGAAGCAATCTTTGATATTTTGCATACGAAACTCACTTAGCGCTAAAAATTCAGCATTTTTAACTTTACAAAACTTTGTCTTTTTTAAATCATTTTGAATTTGATCAAACGAACAAGTTGGAATCCTTGAATTTGAAATGTTACATTGTGTAACTTGTTCTGATGACCATGGTCGCTGTAGTTGTCTGGTTTGTAGTTCATGTTGTTGTGTTAAGCGTTCATAGTTGCAACGCTGTTCGGTAAACTCATACTTATTATTGTTGTTTATTTTATTAAGGTATCTGATGTTGCAGTCGTTTTTGAAGTTTGACATTGACCATGATTGAGGTGAATGTTTACAACGATTGTAACATTTGTTTGAGATAATGCTGTTGTTAGTCAATTTATTTGTATTTGGTTTACTGTGGTTAATTACTAAATTCAGTTCATTCGTAGACGATGCCGCTGAGTTAATGGAAACAGCAGAGCTGCGACGGCTAAAATCGTTTTTTGTCATTAAGGAATGACCACAGCCATTTTGAATTTTATTCTTACTAGATTGGTGTACTTTAACAAATTGTGTTTTTAATTCTTTTGACATTTTTTTACGCAAAAGATACTTGTTAAATTCGTTTCCTTTCTAAGAACCATTTAGTTTATAAAAAAAATAAATTTCTATTGTTTTTTTTTACTGGAGTGGTATTTTTTTCACAGCCCTTGTTGGCAAAGTTATTTTACTTACCATAGCAACTTAATTCGTTACTTTTTTACAAACATTCATTCATATCGTCGTTTACTAAGATGGTAATTGAATTATGCCTTCACATGGAATGTTTTATTTAAATCGAAATAAGGTAATTGCAGCAATCAAATTTTTTATACCTTATTCAGTGAGTGCAAGGGGAGTATATGTGTATGAATGTATGTACATATGTATAGGTAGGTTTGTCAATTTTAATTTTTTTAGTTTTCGAACTACTTTTTTTAAATTTTTATTACAATGTTTCAAGTTCATTTAATTTTTAAATTGTTTTACTTACGAAGGAATTAAATTTTCTTTATAATAATGAAAGAATACAAGCTGAGAAAAGTAAGTTTTTACCGACACTAGCCGAGTGGAATGTATTTTCGAAACCAGCATCATCAGCACTCTTTGATTGGTATTTCAGAGGTGGTTGTAAAATTTATTTATTAGATTTTGGTTAAAACGAAATCATTGAGATTATCAACTGAATCGCTTACAGCGAGCGCGTAAGATGGGAAATTGTCATAGCTATCAATGGCCAATACTATAATTATATTTATGTTGCTTTGGTTTTGTATTCATTAGAATACATATTTTAATATTTTTTTTATTGAAAATTAATTAATTAAAAAAAAATTTAAATAATTAAAGGAAATGCTGTAGTTAAAAATTTGCATGCGTTTTGTTATTGCCAAAAAAGTACAATTTATTATCAAAAATAAAAATCGCTGTTGTACTTTGCAGATTTTCTGAAGATTTTAAAAAGTAACTTTGACAAAATTTTACAATTTTTAACCTTACTTACATAATGTATCCAACAAATACATATGCCCGTGCCCAGTTTATATTTCTAATTTAATTTTTTATTTTTTTTTGTTTGTTTTAACAATGCAGTTGCTTTTTATTGTTAAAATGCATTGATGCTTAATTTTTGTATGTATGTATGTGCATTTACTATTTTATGGTTTTTTTTCATATTCTATGCTTAATAGCAAAGAGATCTAATATAAATATTTTTGTTATTATTATTATTATTCAGAAGATATAAAAGACCAAGCCCCCTGTTGCAATTTTATCCATTTTCATATCGATTGAAGAAATTCAAAGTGACTCACTCGTAGAAAGTTTGAAACGAATAGCTATTATATTTTTTCAAATAAGTCATAAAATGTGTTCTTTTGTATGGGAGGTAACAAGCCCAATCAAAAAAATAAGAAAAATATATACTCTATGTCCATTAAGGAGCTAAACTTGGTAAACAAATTTAATAAATACAAACATACATTTTCTCTAATATTAGTATAGATAGATAGATAGATAGAAAAAAGTTTTATTTCTATTTTATTTACTTACATATTTTAGATTTAGCACGTTTTAAAATTAATTTTCTGTCAACACTATCAAGCATCATTTAATAGTTTTTTAATTGTTAGTTTTTGCGCGTAAATTCATATTAAAGTTATAAATTTTTAATTGTTTATAATTTTTTTTATTTTATTTTTTTTAATAACAAAAAACTTATTAATGTATTAATTTTGTATTTAAAATGTTTCAGTTTATGGCAATTTATTTAATAACATCATACTGAATGCTTCCGGTTCTCAGACAAACTGAATTTTGAAAATTCGATCATTACAATACAATTCTCTTGTTCGATTGGGGAATGCAGTTAAAAAAACATACATAAATATATGGATGTATGCGTGCAAAGTTAGTAAACAAAAAAAAAAAAAACATAAACAAAAAGTTCATTAAACTTTTAAACAAAACAAAGCCTGGTCAGAAGGGCATTCAGTTAGTCAACCAACTGGACTGGAAAAATATTATGATTAATTTTATCGGTTTTATATATTTACTTATACTTGTACTTATGTTTGTATGTATGTATGTAACTTTTAATTTAAGTTTAGTTTACATTAAAGAAATAAATCACAAGGAAACGTGATGCAAAATTATTTTATATACAATGTACATACATACATACAATTTAGTAGTTTTTTATAAATATTAAATATTTGACATAAATCAGTACGTACATACATGTATCATAAATATGTATGGTATGTATGTATGAAAGATTCTAGATCTATCATTACAGTATAGGCATGAGGACCTTACCAATATAAAAATGTGAATGTCGGTATGTTTGCTACCTTATCAGACAAAAACATTTGAACGAAACTAAAGAAATTGGGCACATAATAACCCAGATTAATGCATACATAGACTACCTTTTATCCCTAATGACAATCATCATCCCGATAATTATACGAAGTCGTTAGAGGTAAATATAACGTAACATTATGTTAATATTATATGTCGTATTGTTATAATTTTTAAGAATTTAAAAATAGTTTTAAAACATTTGGCTTACTCACAAGGTATCTTAAGTGTCGTATTGTCATAATTTTTAAAAAGACTAACAATTTTACAATATGCATTTCAAAAATTATTTTAAAATTTTTAGGAAATTTGGCTCAAAGTGCTGTTGTGTCTCGGACAGCGTGGGCAATGAATGGTTCATCCTACTAAAAGCAAGAGCAGGACGTAAGAAATGTTTTATCATAAACCGATAACTTTCTTTATTTATGGTTACAGCATTTCCCTTTTTCATTTTCGAATAAGCAAGGCCCAATGATGTTTTAATATGTACTGCCACACAATACCGTTCACCTAATGGGGTACAACTGGCGTTGATAAATGGTTCTTGGTTTTTCCTTTTTTTGTATTTTATCTTAGATATAAAATATTTCCTAGATATAAAATGTACACGTGAACATGGGTAAAAAAACTAACTGAAAACGCGAAAAAATATAGGTATTTAGTATGTTTTTTTATACGTAGTAAGATATATGTATGTACATATGTACAATGTGCACACATATGCATGAATGCGAGCACATTCATATTTAGGTAAGTTTGATGAAAATCTTAAAACCAGTCACAAGTGATGAAATATTTGTTCCCAAAGCTTCGTCCAGTGTTTAATGAATGAATGAATGAATGTAAAAGTGAGAGTAAAATTAAGCTTTATTAAATCAAAATACGAAAACAAACATTATGTAGGTATCTATATACATTTAGTACAACATGCATGCATAAATATGTATGCAATTGGCCTAAATCCTTTGATATACTTTTGCAATTAACTTAAAAGTTCCGCTATCTCTCACTCTCTCTCTCTCTCGTGCTCTCTCGTTCTCTGTCTTTGTATCTTTTGATCGATGTATTCTTTTCTGACAGAGAACTAAGCCAAAAAGCATGCATTTGTTGTGTTTACAAACAAGTTGTAGCGTTGTCATACTAACTTGCATCGTAAACTATACTATATACCTACATATACATATGTATGTATGAAGGCATATACACATGTACATATATTTAAAGTATGCACATATATTTCTACATATGTATGTACGTCGTATACATGTAATTTTGTTGGTAAGTTATTTTTTTATTTGAGCATTGCGTATAAAAGCTTTTAGCAAGAGAGCACCATGTTCATTGTATTACTAGCATTTAAGTGATTATAACTTCAGACATCTTACCGGGTCCATCCATTAAAGACGCTTTACAAACCTCTATTCATAAATATTCAATCTTTTAATGTTAAGTAGTAACCGTTTTTGTCTATATCAAAATAAAACAAGTGACAATTTTAAAATAATATTTTAGAGATTAATAAATCTTATAAAAAGA
Organism: Phyto melanocephala; assembly: GCA_941918925.1. NCBI lineage: Eukaryota > Metazoa > Arthropoda > Insecta > Diptera > Rhinophoridae > Phyto > Phyto melanocephala. The sequence continues at coordinate 1,313,491 of OW799233.1, forward strand.
TCGATATAAAAAAAAAGAAATTGGAACATGTGTAACCGTATCACTTTATTGATATTAATAGCTTTAATATTTTGTGCTGCAAAAGATTTGCGTAAGTTTTCCGCTGGAGCAGAAAAAAAAATCAAAAACGTTAACCAGTCTTGAAAATATTTCATAACTGTCATTAATCATTGGGTATTTAAAAATTTTAAATACTACATATGTATATGTACATAGGTATATGTTTTAATAAACGTGCATTTGAACATCGTATGTATGAAATATTTAATATAATTGTTACATTTTTAATTAATTGAATTTATTAAATTTTTGGATAAATATTAGTATTACAAAAGTGGTTATAAAGTAACCACCATATTCATAATAAAACTTTCAGATTTAATAAAGATTTTGTGAAAAATTGTTATGAATATTACGAAGAATTCAATGAACATTTTAAGTAAATACCACTTTTAAATGGGTTATGTATGAACATTGGAGATATAATTTTTTTACAACATCCTTTAGTTCTAAAATTGTGCAGGGAATGCATAAAAATGTTTTTTGAAGTTTACCGCATTTTTATGCAAATTATCAAGTATAAATAAACAAAAATTCGATTGCAAACAAAATAAAACGTTTTGTCAAAATCTATTCAAATTAAAATATAAAAGTTTGTAAAAAATCATGCAAACAATACGATATGTCGTTCAATGTCAGGTTTAAATACATATAGAAATAAAAACACATTTTTTGTTAATAAGATAAAAATAAAACTATACAAAAATACACACATACATACATACATATGGACATAATTAATTAACAAAATTAATAACAAGCCTTACAGCAAAATAAAAAAAAATTAGTGAAGTTAATATTGCTGATCAAACAAACCCAGTATAAAAATATTTTTTTATATATTTATTTATGTATGTGCATATTTATTCATAGATTTTGTTCAATAATTATTGATTATTATTAATTATAATTAATAAGATCTTGTAATCATTGGGGTTACTAGATCATTCTGGACAGTTCAATGCCTCCTCAGAATTTGAAGAAACCAACTACATATTATACACATAAAATTAATTCAGTTTAAGATTTTGCAAGAAAAAAAAAATGTTAAGCTTTTGTCACCCTAGAGAAATTTGTAACTACGTCAATGTTTGTAATAGTCTTGTAGTAATCGCATAATAGGTAAATTGAACAAAAATATCTGTTCAACAAAATGAACAGTTTTTTAAGCTTAAAAAATTGTAATTAGTCTTAAACTTATTGTCAATTATTAAAAAAAAAATAATGATTGTGTGTGGATTTGATTTGTATATAAGAAATTTTGTTTATTCGAATAATATTATTCTCTGAAACATATTGTTCATTTGTGACTATATAAACGTCACATACATTTATACATACATAACATAATAAGGTACTCGTAACCAATTTTTGATTTTTCTTGGTTTTTTTTAAACATTCACAAGAAGTGGCAAGTTTTTTTTTAATAACTTTGGTGCATCAATCAAAATTGTTTTTTTTTTGTCTACGATAAATAATTTGCAGTTTCAGTTGGCTTTAAGCGTTTTAGAAAGAAATTTACCCAAATTCTTAAAAAAGTTTAAAATGTTATAAGTTATATTTTTAAATTCTCATTAACAAAATGAGAATTCAAAAATATAACAAAAAACTATAAAAAACTTTTTCAAAAACCCAACCAACAATTTTTCAATTTTAATTTATTTTATTTTTCTAATCCCTTTAACATTTGGCTAACCGTTGGTTAATACTAAATGCTTATAAGGGCAACCGAAAAATAAAATCTTCTTATATTAGATAATTTACTAAATTATTCGGGATATGCTCCCATAAATTATGTTGGTATTTAAAAATCATTAAATTTCATTTTTATAAAATAGAAGAATAATAAAATTTTACAAGCCCTTAAATCATTTTTTTTTTGTTTAATTATTTTAATTCCTGATAAAAAATTAAAAGCGAAAAATAAAATATATTAAAATCTAACCACTCTTTACTCTTTATTAGTCATACAGGGTACGAATTTTTACAAAAGACCTAAAACATTAGCTTACTCAGAAGGTCAAATTTCTGAATTTAAATTTTCGAATTTGCGGCCCAGAAAATCCTCATGCAATCTATGAGAAACAAAAGCACTCACAACGATCAGATGTCTGTTGCGGATTTTTGTCAGGCGATTGATTGGGTTCTTCTTTTTAGAAGATCGGTCGAAATTGATTAAAGTTTGAACGGCATTCGTAACACGAACATGAAAATGGAGTTCTTGTATTATTAACTTGAGGTCATAGATTTAAACGACATCTGATTTCAGCTAGACGGCGCCACCTGCCACACCGAGTATGAAGCAACCATTTTATAGCAGCAACGATTTCCAGAACAAATTAACTAAGCTCACAGCAACATCTCTGTGAAAAGGTCATAGCAAATTTCATGAAAAGAGTAATGACCTGTCATCAGAAGCATATTTAATCTAAACAAAAATTCGTGATTTATTGCAAAATTAAAAAAGTCCATTTGTACATTCATCTGACCACATAATCTCTCAGTTCTGAAATTGTAGTTCAATTTGCTTTTACTAAGAAGAGTAGCCGGAGGCGTTTGGTGTGGTTTATAGGCCGGAGGTATTATTGGATCGATGACCGTTATAGTCAATTTATCCAAATGGACTTGGTTGACATGAAGTTTAAAAGTTATTGGCAAAAATTATTTTCAAAAACATACATACATATATTTTTAAGAAACATATAAAATTTTTAAGCTCCAAATTAATTTTTGGACACGTTTAAGACACCAAATTAGAAGCCAAGTTCTCAAAAAATATTTCTGAAAAAAAATTAACAAATCAGTTGGAAACTAACTGAGATATAAGCGCAAAAATACAACTGCTTTTGTGTTTTTCCTAAAATTTATAAACAAAAAACAAAATTTTCAGTTTTTATACAACTGAGAAAGCCAATATGGGTACCAAATGAAAGGACTTGACCAGCGATTGCCGCTACTGCAAGATGGCGGTCAATAAATTTTTATATTGGTCATATATGATATTTTAAAATGTTTAAAATCCATAATGGAGTCTAAAACAAAGTAGTGGAAATTATTTTTATTCCGATAACTATTTATTATTATCAAATGAAATGACTTCAGTAGTAGAATACAGTTAACTGTGCAAAAATTTCAAATCAACAATGGCGTCGCAAATAATAAAGAAAATGGCGTATAAAATGAAACCTGATGATCGATCTACTTGATGGTATTATCAGATTCGGCACGCCGTATATAGCACTTACTTGTTAAAGCTTGATTACAATTTAACCTGAACTACGAGGTGTAATAGAGTTGTTAACTGCAAGCAAAAACCTTTTAATTTGTCAAATTATAATTTAATTTCCTGATAGTTTTTAAAATTAACATTAATTGACTGTTAAATTAATTGATTGACTGGTATAAATGATTGAATGATGAATGATTTCTCAATAAATTTAATAAAAACAAAAAAAAAGCGTTCGTTAGTTTAAATAAACTGTAACATTAAAATACATAAATACAAACATACTTACGCATATATACATACATAATATTTTATTATTTTTCAGCTGAAGCTTTTGACAAATGTAAACGAGATTCAGGTTTCGATAAATGTCTTGTGGATGCGGTGAACAAGGCAATACAAGTATTAAAAACTGGTAACAATTTTTTTTCAAATTATATTAAAAACACTATTATGTACCAAATATATACATATATGTATATGAAAAATAATTTGGGAATAATAAATACTGCTTTTAAAACGTTTCTATTTTAGGGAATAAAGAATTTGGTATTCCACCGCTCGAACCATTGGCTGTTAAATCATTAGTTATCGATGCTGGAACAGCGCCAATTAATTTAAGACAAACATTGAAAAATGTTTTAGTTAATGATATGATAACGACAAGTAAAATAAAAAGATACAGGTTGGTTAAATTAAAAGAAATTCATATACATACTTAGATACATAGGTATGATGAGAAATGAAAGAATATTTACATTTGTTTTCGACTTACAGAACCGATTTGGACAATCATCTTATTATATGTGACAGTATAACAGAGCGTATTGTGATGCTGGGTGATTATGAGATGTCCGGCAGAATACTCTTATTGCCCATTACTGGCAATGGACGAGCAAATATAACTCTGGTTAACTCAAAAATTGAGCATCGTTTAGTTGGAGAGCCTTTTGAGAAGGAAGGCGTAAAGTACATGCGTTTGAGGGAGTACCATGTTTCGTTTGATCCAAAACGAGTCTATATGCATTTTGAAAATCTTTTTAATGACGCCACACTCTCACAAACGATGAACCGTTTTCTTAATGACAATTGGGAAATAGTGTTTAATGAATTAAAAAATGGATATGCTAAGAGCTTTGGAAAAATTTTCAAAGAAATTTCTAATCGTTTGTTCGAAAAAGTTCCAATGGATTTTATATTTTTAAGATAAATACTTAGTACTTTGGCATTTAAGTTTATATATCGATTTCATATATTTTTAATATTCTTTTGTGGTTCTCTAGCAATTATATGTATAATTAAGGAATTCAAAATTATCTGAAGTATTATTATCAAAATTTTTAATTTATAAATCAGATTTCCATAAGAAATCATCTTAATAAACCCTGTTTAAACCTTTGATAATTTTTTATTTTAAAACTTACTTATGTATTTACATACATATGTATATGTGAATGTATGTATCTATGACTATATATATTGTTATATATTGTAGACCAATAAACATATACCCTAACACTCTCTGTGAAGGGTATAATAATCATATAAGTTATCAAGACTTCTTATGATGTGAAATTCATGGCCGTATATAATTATTCATATTGTGTAATATATGTTCGGATGCGAAAATATATATGTTTATATATGATAAAGTATCCAATATCAAAACACTTTATTTTTATTTATAAAAAAATTATAATTTTTATTACACATGCTCTAAAATTTTCTTAAATTTAATTATTGTTCTTATTGTTGTTCATAAGAAGAATGCTGAACTGCTAATGGGTTCAAACTTTAAAAAGTCATTTTGGCAACGATTTTATTATGAAACCAAATGTAGTACATTATAGCAGGTGGAGTGGTATTAAACAGAAAAAGATTTTTTGTAAAAAAATCATATGAAAAATCTTGTTTAGTTAAAATACTTTGCTACTAATGAATTGAATATTTTCATACTTATGCAGTTTTTAAAAGTGTGAAAAAGTTAAATGCATATTCGTACACACTTTTATATATCCATATATTATTTATACCATTTGTAATGTATTTAATTTTATACCATATATGACTTGGTACCATATTTGACTCAACTCTTCATTGGCATATATGAAAATAATAATATGTGATAATTTTTAGCTGGGCTTGACCAGTAAAATACAGTTAACTATTGAAAAGGTGTAAAATCCAAGATGGCGTCCTCAACAAAATGTAGATTTTTTTTTTTTTTTTTTTTTCCTATATGGGGCTTACTAGTAATACAGTTAACTATGTAAAAATTCAAAATCAAAGATAGCGTCGAAATGAATAAAGAAAATGGCGTATGACAACAAATCTGAAATCTAGAATAAGCTACTATATAGTTATTACAACTACATATGTACATTATGGTAGGGTATTCTCAGATTCGGCATGGACGAATGTATCTATTTAGTTTTTTTTTAATATCTTGCTAAGTAACTCATTTTTTTTTTTGGAAATTTTAAACAAACTTATTATAGACAAAAAATAAGAAGAATAAAAAAGTTAATCCTACCTAACTTTAAGTGAACGTGTGCTTATTAATATCTTCGGTAATAAAAAATTAAGAAACCAAATGTTTGAACGTCATTTTAACTGAATTCTGTTTTCTAAAATATTATTTAAGAAATTAAACTAATTAAGATTTTTAATTAGAACATTTTTTATTTTTATTCGACAAAGCATTAATAAACGGCATTAATAAAGGAGTGTAAAAAATCACCCCCATACAATGTTATTATCTTGCATATTGTCAAGGAAAACTTTGTGCGATAATAATTTTATTCAAAGACATTCGGTTACTTTGGCTATTTGACATTATAAGTTTTTACACCACAAGACGGTGATATTTTTACTTTTTATATGAACAGTAACCTTCCCATATGTAAGATATTTAATATTCAGTGTAATTGTAATGCATATTAATCTAAAAGTAGAATTAGTCTTTTAATTATATTCCGTGACGAATTAGCTGAATTATTTTTGATAGTAGGTAGTAAATGTGTATATGTACATATATCGCTAGTTTTTCAGTTTAAAAATGTTGCCGACGTTGTTACGTAAGAGAGCGAAGCAGTTGACGTTAAAATGTTTATTTTAAGTGTGACTGCAACAGAGAGACTTTTTTAAAATGATTATCGAGTTATGGTATTAATTAATCCAAAAAATTAATTTATAAGCTTAAGGTGAATTCACCCATTTGTTCTGAACAAAAAAATTTTTTTTTTGAATAACATTTTTTACTGAGAGTTTTCTGCAGAAAAATGCAAACAGTTGTACAAAGTGGCAGCACCGCTAGCAAACTATGTAAATATTGGTATACAAAAGTAAATTATTTCATTAATATACATATATGTGAAGAAAATGTCAGATAGAAGAAAACTAAAATTATTATTTTTAATTGAAGTGCATAAAGTCAATTTTTTTGCAAAAGAAATTTATTTTTGTATAATAAATGTACTAACACTGTGTGATGTGGCAACCAAATTCAATTTTCATGTAAATATTGAAAAAAATGGCATCCCAATTCAGTTTCTTCTGAACAAGAATTAAAATTGAACCAATTCAAGAAAAAACTTTCTGAACAAAATAATCTTTCTCTCTCTCTCTCTCAAAAGTAAAACGTCAAACTTAATATAAAAAAAATTTAGTGATCAATATTTTCATACAAATTTCGTTTTTCAAAATATTGATAAATTTTTAAATTTAATATTTTACTATTATTATAATATAAATATAATTACCTACATTTAGGTTTGGGCAAAAGTTGAATCAGGTTGTTGTCAAAAACAAACTAAAGTAACCGATTGTCTAACTCTACTAACAATTGCATTTAGCTAATAAATAGTTATGCTTTCGTATGCCACTAAGTCTGCTTAATTTTTTTTTAGCGGCGACGATTATATAAGGAACTACTTTTTGAAGTCGATACAACAAATCCATCGACGACGACTAGCCGCTGATGATAAACCAGTAGTCTTGGTTGTCTGTTTTGTTTTTTTAATACTTCATAATGTGTACAAGTAAATAAAGTGGAAAAATATTTAATTTGTAGTAAGGTGGTTAACTGATTCTTTTTCACTTTAAAGTTTAGCTAATGCAAGAAACTTCTGTTAAAAAAAACATAATTTTATAAAAAAGTATTGATTTAAGAAAATTTTTAAGGTGTTGCAGGTAATAATACAACAACAAAAGGTGAAACTTGATTTTGTTATTGTTTTTAACGAAGTAGTGTACTAAAAAGAAATTGGTGAAATCATCTAAATATTCTGTTATAAATTGTTATTGATTTAATTAAAACGGCGCACAACAAAATATATTAAACTAGTGTGGCAAAAAAAATGCAAAAAATCTTTTTTATGCAATACTGGTTATAAGTTTGTATTTCTTTGCATTGATTTTTCTTTTGTTTTCGATGAGGTTTGTGTGTGTGTGTGTATAAATACTATATTTACGTGGATTTAGTGAAGCTAAAAAATACAATAAAACGACATTCGGTTACTTTGAAATGAAATAAAAATTTTAATCCGTTTAATATAGGAATGCATTTACTCTTGGCCACAAAAATTTTAAATTTTTTTAAAAAAATTTAAATAAAATCTATGTACCTAAATATATATTTTTTGTGTTGACGTTTAGCAATTTATCTTGCCAAGACAAAATTTTACAGGAAAGGAAAAAAAAATTATTTTTGTAATATACATATGTAGGTATGTATTTTAGTTTTATAATTTTATTGAGCTATAGGTATTATGTATCACGGCCTTTTAAAATATTATTTTGCTCACCCAATGTGTAAATATTTTTGTACTATTTTAATAAGTCGTTCATAGCAAATAAAAACAAAAAGTACATACATATGTAGGTATGTTTACAGACATATAAAATAAAAAATTAATTAAATTATTTATTACCTTGTTAGGTAAAAACTGAAATAACTAAGTTCTGAAAGATTGATAAAAACAAAAATAAAAAATATCCTACCTATACTTACATACCGGAAAACAAGTATGTAACTGTAAATAAATTTTGTGAAGAAACAGTGCTGCCACATAATTTACATTTATAATTTTCTTTCTCCTTTACGAAATAAGACAGTATTGTGATTAAATCTGCCAAATTAACTGTAATATCAAGGTCTGTTAAATATTGATTGGTGCTAGCCAATAATTCTAGTTAACTGGCTTCAGTTTTTAAGAAAAGCCTGCAAGTTGTTAATATAAAAATAAAAACACCTATTTGTACAAAAATATTTTTTAATTGAATATTTAAATGTAGGTATATATGTATGTATGTATGTAGATAAGTATTAACCTTTTATAACACTACAACATACAAAACAACAACCACAAACCTTAATTTTTCCCAGTTGTTTTCATGCTGTGTTCAAAAGCTTCAAGAAATAACGTTTGCAAATACATTTCAAATATTCATACAAACATATAAGTATGTAGATACCTACATGTGGTATGTTTGAAATTGTGTTTTCTTTTTTAAATCTCAGACAAAAAGTGAAAACTATTTAAAAAGAACAGGCGAATAAACAAGCCTAAAAAGTCTAATACAATTATACTAGACAGGGCAAAACGCATAACAGAAACAATATGCCGTTATTCGTAGCCTGGTTGTTAAAACCCGGTAACAAACACATTTACATGTTGCGACACATAAACCCCTTAAACAAAAAGAAGAAATAACAATTTTTTTTTTCAAATAAACAAAACAAAAGCCACACCCACAAATAGGTATTGACTATGGTGTGGATGGAAAGTGCCAATTTGATTAATAATTATTAAAACATATTCAAATAAAACTGAAAAAGACAAATATGTATGTATATACATATATGTATAGTTTTATCCAATTTTTTACAAAATGAGATTAAGTTTTCAATGTGTGTTTATTTTCATTTCAGTTAAGGAAATTTATTGCGCTTAAATATTCTTATGTGCTTAAAACACGTTATGTAAATTAAAAGACTAGTACCATTAGCGAATCACAAGGAGGCAGTGAATAATAAACTAAAAACAAATAATAGATCGATTTTAAAATGTTTAATTTTATGAAGAAAGGTGTATCAGTTGCTTCAGGAAGTGCCAGCGACAGAGAGAAGGCTGACAGGGAGGAGAAAGAGAAACGGAAGCGTGAAAAAAAACAACGCAAAGAGGCAAAAAACGCCTCCGGAGTACCAGGCAGCATGAGCACCGAGGAGTTATTACGACTTGATGAGGCAATACATGTAAGAAATCATAAAAATCTATGACTATTTAAAGAAGTTTTTCTTTTTAATACAGGTTAGACGTTCGCTCAAAATACGAGGTCGTCGAAAGGAGAAGGAAAAATTACCCAGTGGAATAACAGCTGATTATAGTGCGGAATTTTTTGCTGCTTTAAATGCGGACGCTTCCGGAGGCAGTGAATTAGATCGGGGAAATGAGGAAATTGTAGCATCTGTGAACACGACTATAGAGAGCCGCTATAACGGTAGCACTAATACAAGTGTACATTCCATTTCAGAGTCGACAGCTTATATGACTGCAATTATGGACGCCTCGAAAGTAGGTTTAATATTAGAAGCAGAAAGTGTTCAGTTGGCATAAATATTTTTTATATTTTTTATTGCAGAGCCGTATCATGCTCCCTATTCCGCCAAAACCACCTAAACGTGGTATACTTAAAGGATCGCGTAGTAATATAAGCAATATACACGAGGGAATAACGGTAGCTTCACCGGATGCATTAATTCGTAATACAATGCAAAATGAAAATATTTTTGACGGCAATCGAAGTGTAGGCGGAGCTGGGTCTATTGGATCGAGCTCAAGTCATCATGGAACTTCTTTTACTTCCGTTGAGAGTTTACGCAGTGATGAAGGTGGAATACAACGTGCTATGACCCTTCCAACTAGTGCTCGTTATACAGTACATGTTCCGCACGCAAATCTAAGAGTTATGACCTCACCATCCCCAAGCGCCGATAGTCTTACAGATACTACAAATTCCTCATTTGCCACACCACCATTTTCACTTAGTCCCATTGGAGAATCTCAAGGCATAGAGCGCTGGTATAGAGTTCAAACATTTGAAGATGCAGATTTACCACTACCACCAATTAAACTAGTTAAGTTGCCCCCGCCGAGAACATTAACTATTCGGCGCAAAAAGTCTCCGAGACAAGACTTCGGCTTTAGTTTGCGTAAGGCTATTTGTTTAGATCGTACTGAATCTTTGGCAAATCCAATCTTCAAACCTGTAATATTTGCTGAACCCGGTGCTGGTGGTAGCTCTACTGGTTTATTACCTGGCGATCGTTTGCTTAAAGTTAATGGAACTCCCGTGTGTGATCTGTCACGAGAACTTATTATTGAAATGATTAGAAATAGTGGAGATTTTGTTACCGTCGAAGTAAGTTAAATTATATATTCATTAAAATGTTTCATTATAAATTGCTTATTATAAATTTATTTAGGTTCAACCTGTTTCGGAACTTGTTGAACTTAGTCGTCGTTGCATGCCTCAAGCTTATACAAATGATGAAGATGAAACTGATTGTACTCAGTTAAATGTTAACAACTGTAATACACTAAAACGAAGTGCTAGTAAACGAATAAAGGTAAGTGCAATTATATCCATATAACTTTAAGTAAAAACTGAATTAAAATAGTTTAATACCGTGTACATCCTCTTTATTATTTATTATACGCTTTTAATTAAAAATATCAAATAAAAAAAAAACTAAATTTAAACAGATGAAATCCATTTGGAATAAAAATAATAAAATTAAATTAAGCCTATGAACAATTTTTCAATTGTGAAATTAAACTTTTTGGATATAAGATAATATTGTCAGTTAACAGCATAATATAAATATTTTTCGTAATTATTACTTTGTTATTATGATTATTATTGTTCTGTTTTAAATCTAATTTTGCAGTATAACTTTTCCACAAATCTATACGAAAATTTTCAAGCAGTGCGAAAAGCAAATATTTGCTTATTTGCATAAATGTTACTAAATTTCGTACTTAACGTAGTATGATTTGTAGTACAAATTTGAGATACACTTACACTATACAAATGGTACTAGTTCAATAAAATAAATTTAATTGTTTTAATTCAATTAAAAGCATCATTTTAATTAATAACGATAAAAATAAAATAAAATTGTGTTTATAAATCAGCTGTTTAGTAATGAAAATTTGCTGTTCAAAATGATTAAGAATGCCAATCCGGAAATCCCAAATACCTGAATTTATTTTAAAAATCTCGGGAAATCCCGATTTTTTTTTTCTAAATATGGATTATTTATATAATATTTATTATTTTGGCAGTGTTTTTATTCATGGTTTTTATAAATGGTTAAGTGAATTTGGTATATCACTGTTTAGTGAAATAGTAGGCTTCACAACAAACGGAGCTTTGACAATGCTGAAAATCGGAAACATTATTGTACCAAAGCAGCAACTAACTATGTTTTGCTCATGGAATTGATCTGGCAATTATTGATGTTTTTTACAACGCTTTAATTGTGCAAGTGAAAATTAAGAATCGTAATAAGATAATGATAATGAAGAAAAACATGACTATATTTAGTTTTGTTTTATTGAAACAAATAGTGATCTCACTGATAAATTTCAAATTAAACTACTTACTGAAAAAGTCATTAAAACTTGAAAAGTACAGGTACAGGCAGGGTACACTTATACAAGGTGGCGGTGCAAGCCCAGCTGACTATTTTTTTGTGTTCTGGAGAATGTCAAAATACATACCTAAAAAAATTATTTCAACTTCGGAAATTGTCAAACTCCATACATAAAAAAAGAGAGACAAAAATTGCTCTCTTTTATGCTATCACCTTATGTAATTACACCATGGGTACAGGTATGTTACAGAAGAAAAAGAAAAATAACTAAAACTTATTTTCGATTGCAAAACAAGATGGAACAAACATACTGATATGTTTAAACGATTTTGTGAATTGGACATACAGAAACCCTCAGCTTCTGTATCCAGTTAGAAGTCATGTTATACATGAACGATCTTTTCATGTACGTGTTGTCAAATGTTCGAACTCTTTACCACGTTCTCTTAGAGACTTTCACCTTACCCCTAATACGTTCAAGAGTAAGCTTTTAGAATATACATCTGTCTGTAACATTTAATTGCAAATAGGATTTATTTTTGTCTTTCCAAATTATAGTAATTCTACATACTCTATAGCGCAATGTACATATGTATGTATTTTATTTTTGTTTATTTTAATTCATATCTTTTATTGTTAATTATATATATATATTTTTGAATTGTTATTTACACATGTATATATGCAGATACAATTTATAGTTGCTAGTCTATCAATTGTATACGGCCTTATAGGCTCGATTGTTTATTTGTTATCAATAAATAAATAAATAAATAAATAAATAAAAAAGCATAAATAGATTTAAAATTACCACAAATAAATGATAAAGAATTTGCTATACTTAAGCAAATAATAGTTCTTTTAAAGCCCGTAAAGGTAACAGATGAAGCCCTTTGCCGCAGTGGTATGCATCTATATAAAACTGATTCTGCCGTCTCAATATGCTCAAACAAATTTCAAAAACGGATTGCAATTTAAGTGAGGAATTGGGGAGAGCTCTTCTTTAAATAATCAAGAAAGAAGAATAACTAACTACTCAACACTTGAACGTTTTAAAGAATCCAAAATTAAAATATGATTTGGATAATATACATACATATAAAAAGTTAATATCTCAATTGCAAAGTAATGAAATTAAGTAGACTGACTGATTCAGTGTACCCAGGGTACACTTATACAAGGTGGCGGTGCCAGCCCAGCTGACTATTTTTTTGTGTTCTGGAGAATGTCAAACTACATATATAAAAAATGATTTCAACTTCGGAGATTGTCAAACTCCATACATAAAAAAAGAGAGACAAAAATTGCTCTCCTTTACGCTATCACCTTATGTTATTACACCATGAGTGTACCTAAGTTAAATAATTCTATTTATATTTTTCTCAAGGCATGTTAATTCATATTTTTTTTTTTTAATATTTTTTATAATATGAAGTTTGACATTTGAAATAAATGAGAGAAGAGAGATAATTGTTTTTTTTATGTTTTTTTTTGTTTTTATTGACAGCTGAAAATAAAAATAAGTGAAGAAAAAAATAATCAGCTGACGAAACAAGACTACCTGATGAATAAATGTGGAAATTTTAAGCTGCCTAAGTTGAAAATATGGGTCGTTTTGGTTTCTTAACATTTAAAATTTGTAAATAACTAGTACGACGGCAGCCTAACCTGACATGTAACTATCAGCTATATGATAATAATTTATGGTTAATGTCTTTTAAGGTTCTTAAGATCCGAAGGCAGCCTTGTCCCGACAGTTGATCGAGAACGTAATGTCAAAGTTTGTAGAATTCGTACTTGATTTCATTTACTTATGCAGGGATGAAAATTGAGATGTTCGTTTTGGTACTAAACAATTTATTTAGGTGTACCTTTTGAAAACACATGTACTAGATTTATTTAATTTTTTTTTAATCAAATTGTATTAAAAAATTGCTTTTTGTTGCAATTTTCCGTTGCATTTACCTGTATGAATATGCCTTGCAAACGCGTAAAAGATTTTATATACATATGTATATCTGTGGACATTTGGCAAAACAACTTTAAGTCCAGATAAGAAAAATTTCGGCTTTTGTAATCACACAAATAATAGGCTTTATTTTCAAAAATCATCGTTTTTCTACATACATACATACATATGTATGTACATATAACACTTTGAGATATATTACATCATAAAAATTATAATCTAATTTTATTTTTTTTTTGAACTACTGTTTGTTTTCCCTGGAAAATTTTAAGATTTAATTAAATTTTTCTTGCCAAAAAATCACACACGGCCCACAAAATTCAAAATCGTTGACGCTAATCTGCGTCTTGCTACGAATTATAAAATAAAAACAATCAAATCATAAAGAATTACTTACATACCGATAAAGAGTGCTGATGATGAAATCGTAGCTGATTTCGAAAATGCATTCCACTCGGCTAATATCGGAAATAATTTTAGAAAAAATATTCCTAAAAATGGTTACAATTTAATTAAATTTTGATTATAAAATTAAATAAATGAATAAATGAACTTAAGCCAAAATAAAAATGATTCACATTAAAATTTAATATATATTTAGTAAAAAGTTCGAATAAAATATGAATATAAAACTCAATATAATTTCTTATATCAAACCTAATAATGATTAAACTTTTTTAACGTTAAAATAGAAAACTTCTGTTTTTTTATAATAGAAAATTAAATTGATTTTGTATTACCATATATGCACGAATGAAAGCGAGTTGAAAAAACAACGATATATGTTAATATGTTTTTTTTGTAATTTTTAGTGCAGCCGTAATATATATATACTCTATTGTTTGATTGCGGACATAACAAAGTTATTTTAAATCTTTTTCATTAAAACTTAGTGCTAAGTCCCCTTTTACAATACAGAAACTGAAAAGCAGACAGTCGAAATTCGGTAGCAACGGGTGGTAGTGCATAGTACACATTTATTTCTCTTTAATTTTTTTTATACATATTTTTTCATATTTCATATTATTTTTTTATCCTATCATCTCTTTAGTAGTTCGTTGTACGATCTAAACACCATACGACAGCGAAAAAAATTAGAAAAATAAATTTCTTAATTGTAAAAATTTTAGGAAGTTTTAAAAGAGAATGAAAAAAAAATATGCCTCTCATTTCTAGTTTGTAAAAAGCATTTAACGCCATCAGTCGAGATAGCCTGATGCGGTTCATCCGAATAAAATAATTCGGCGACGGCGGTAAGCCGGCTGGGGGCATATCAACCTGGACCTCTAAACAACAGCTGTACAATTTTGACGTTTTTTTTCGGGCTTGAAATGTGGTTTTTTGCGTTCCAGCAAATTTTGGTAAATTTATCGTTTTCTGAGTGAATTTTTTGCTTACTCTCATTTTACCGGACTTTACCCGGATTTACGTCGAACAAACCTATTAAGTTGTTTTAATTGCTTGTTTTGCTCTTCTGAAATAATTAATTATTTGAAATAAGCTTTTTGGGTTCGGTGAAATGAGAAATAACAAATAATACTCTCCCAAATGTTCAAAAATTTATAAAAGTGCGGAAACACAAAAACAAAATTTAAAGCCCGAAAAATATTTTGAATTGTGCAGTCGTTCAACGTAAATTACATCAATAGTGAGAGAGAGTGCATTCCTAATGCCTCCATAAATGCAAGATAATTTGCCATCAATGATGTGCTTCGAAATACTTGCAAATTCATGCAAAATATCTGAAATGATTCACATTATTAACTCTTGAAACAACAGTTTCTTTTCACCTAATTTGTATGCGTTCTATGTATGCACTTATTAGAATAAGGTGTAATTTGTTATTATATTCATGTAAACTCAGATGTTTAAATCATCCATGTTTCACCAAAATCGATCCTACTTCTTTTGCATGTCTTTAGGAAAAATGTCACCAAATTGCAATATAAACAAGTAATAATGCTATATTCGGCCGTGCCGAATCTTATATACCCTTCACAACCTGTAGTCATGCAATTACAATTGTTTGTATCTTATATGAAATACGTACATACATACATATACAAAACATCCCATTGCAAAATTATACATAGAGTTTACGTATGTATGTTTCCAAAAAAAATAAAAAAAATGTATTAAAAAAAAAACAATAAAAAATTAGAAAATAAAAAATTTAAAATTTAATTTAATTTAAAAAAATTTTGTTAAAAAAAAAAATATAAAAAAAAAAATATAAAAAAATATAAAAAAATTTTAAAAATATAAGTAATATATAAAATAAAAAAATAAAATAAATTTTTTTTTGGCTCAGCTAGGATTCGATGCCACGTTTACTCTAACCAGTATATATGTATGTTGTTGGTGGTCGTATTCATAAGCTTTCAGAAAATATATACTTTATGGGGTCGGTCGGAAATGAGAATTGTAGAAATTACAAACGGAATGACAAAGCTATATATATATACCCTTGTGCACCACAGGTGAAGGGTATAAAAATGGCCCCAATAAAAATCCAATTTTTATCATTGAAGTCAGCAACACGAAATATTGCGGATATTTTTAATTTTCGATCTTGGGTTGATTTTTCTTGACTTCGTGAGATTTTCAAATAATTTTTAAAAATTGTTTTCTTATATAAAATTTATGTGAAGATATTGAGTTGGCACGCATACCACTATATTGAAAATTATTATTTTCAAAATCAGAATTTGTCTTCATACACATAGGAAAAAATATAATTTCGAATGGAATGGACAATTGGACCTAAATTTGGTATACAAAACACGTGTAAACAATTCCCAAGTTAAAGAAAAATAGAAATATGTATGTATGTGTAGTGATGTAGCGAAAAGCACACAAAAACGTAAAAAAAACTCAAACGAAGTTATAACAATCTGAAAACTTTAACAGAACCTGGTTTTTCGAAAACACCGCTTCTTGTATCGCTCTCACTGCGACATTTTTTAAGCTATCACATAAGAAAATACAAGCTTAGTATTGTATTATCGGCGACACCTGTTAAGGATTTTACGAAATTACTTTTTTCTAAATCTTCGCATAGTAATTTCGAACAAATTCGCAGAAGAAAGTATACAATTTGGTCCAGTCGTTTTCAAGATTTAAGCATACGACCCATTAAAAAAATATAAAGATTGATACAGAAAAAACATTTGAAAAAACCAATTCACTTAAAAAAAAAGCTGTAAGATGAGAAGTGGTTTAATAAAAAAGAACTTCACAAAGGTTGTTGAAAATATTGTGGTCTTTGTACTCAACTTTAACATGGATTAGAGTGTGAACGTATCTGTAATAGTTTGTGTTAATAGATAAAATATATTAAAAGCAAATAGTTAATAGACAACGAGACACAACTCATACTGAACAATATTGTGTGAGTCAATTTTGCAACAACAACAAAAACCGAAACTAGTTATAGTTTGTCGATCTCGATTATGTTATGCATCTACACCACCCATACAAATATACATACCATAATAAAATACAAATATTTATGCTAAATTTTTATTGTGATTCCACCATAAGACATTAGACAGAAAAAGTTTTTGTATAAATAACCTCAACAGATTTAAGAGGGGTCAAGGCAGGGTACCAGGCATGCCATTTTAGCATTTTTTGCATTTTTTTCATATACAATTTAAATGCAATCAATTATTTTTTATATGTAAATTTTAGATGATATTTTCTTTCTTGTAAAGGTTATAGCTGGTAAAATAGCGGATGGACATAATTTTTGAGAGATGAGGAAGAAATATTTGAAGAATATTTGCTACCAAATCCGTATTTAGGATATGAATTCGAAACGTTATTAAAAAAGAATAAAGAAAAAATTATAACATCTTCTGAAGAAGAAGACACAATCAGAAAAATATGTTTACATTTTTTTAAATCGCTTGTAAATGAACTAAAATATCGGCTTCCCAAAAATATTTTGACATTAAAAAAAAAATTTCAATATTTTCAATAGATAATAAATACCCTTAAACAAATTAAGGCACCTAATACTTGTATCTTGGAAGATATGAATTTTAGTATAACTGAAATGGAAAAAGTCCAAAATCAGTAGAGCTATATAATTGAACAAATCTGGCATACCGATATGGATACTACGGAGTTCTGGATTCAAGTTAATCATTTTAGAAATTCAATTAATGAAAATCCTTTAAAGGAATTATCGGATTTTGTGCTGTCTCTTTTGGTTTTACCACTTTCAAACGCTGAAGTGGAGTGTTTATTTAGTCTAATGGGTTTAATAAAAAGCAAACTTAGAAAAAAAAATGAACACACAATTTATTGTTGCTATAACATTAATATATCGGACGATGTTTTGATTAAAATTGGTTCATCTGAAAAATACCAAAAATAATTGGTATGTGAAGAAAATTATATGATTGAACTTGTTAACCTTCTTACCACATTTGAGTAATTGTTGACACTTTTTTGTGTGAATTTAATATTAATAAAATTGAATTTAATAAAACAAAATATGTATACATATAAATATGTTGCAAATTATTATAAAAAGTACTTAATTTTTATTGCAAAATTTTAGCACTTTTCTTTTTTAACTGTAAAACATTTTAGCACTTTTTTTCCGAGGTTTTACACTTTTTCTCTATCATCTTATGGCAACACTGTCCTCAGGGTAAGTCTCACGGATGGAAATCATGGTACAATTGTAATTTTTATGGTACATTTTTGGCCTTGTTAGTACCGCGGTACTACCGCGAGCTACTTGGTACAGTTTAAAAATTTGTCCATGTTCTCTTTAATTCTGCTTGTGTGTGTTTTATTTTATTCTGTTAGCTTCTCTGTTTTTGTTGCAATGGTGTTGTCAAAGCGAATTTATGTACCAGGTGGTGTTAAGTCTTCAACAACAAAATCTGCCTAGTACTTTATTGCAAACTTCTTTCAAAAAGTCACCTCTTAATTTGGCACCACCTGGTACATGAATTCGCCTTGGCTGTTGTTATATGTATTTTATTTTACGTTTGATTCGTAAGCATGTAAGGTGGACTTTAATAATGAAGTACTATAATGGTTCGATAAGTTTACTCCAGAAAAAATTATTATGGGAGAAACAAATTCAATAGTACCTCTTTTGGTGAAAATTTTCCACACAAACAAACAAACAAATACTGAAGCAATAAATAATCAGTACAGAGCACTAGCCGATGTTATTGAACTTAGATCACAAAAAGATTCAAATATTTTCTTTTTTTGGTCTAAAGTATCACAGATAAAAAATGAATTAAATGAGTTCATATTCCCAGAAATTTCAAGAATTATAAGAGGAATTCTGCCTATTCCACATTCTTCGGCCAACGTCGAACGAGATTTTTCTTTCCAAAACCTAATTTAAACAAAGGAAAGATATAGACTACACGTTCTTCTTTCACTCTTTTAAATTTGATACAAACAAAAGATTTATTGAAGTCAACAAATTATTGTTGCTTTAATTTTAAAATAACAGAAAATTTATTATCTAAAAGTATTTAATAAAAAAAATTTGTTAAATAACCGATCTCTATGTATGTACCTATGAATGTAACATTTAATATTTTTTATTGTATACTGGACTTTTAATCACATTTTTGTTAAGTTTCTGTTTTTTTATTGTATACTTCTAAATTTTTATAAACATTTTTCTTAAGTTTATGTTTTTATTAATAAATATAAAAAAAAATGGTACCGTCATGGCCTAAAAAGTACATTTTGTTTTCATACTTGATACAAAATCATAAAAGCCATTTTCCTTCCCTTGTAAGTCTATTCAGGTAGTGGTGCCAGCCTAGCTGACTATTTTCTTTTGTGTGTCAAACTCCATAGATTAAAAATAGATTTTTGTCCAAAGAATTATCAAACTCCATATAAAAAAAGGAAAACAAAAAAATCTGTCCGTCTGCGCTATCAGCTTCAATGATGAAAAGAAAAGTTGTCGCAATACGAATATTTTTAACGGTTTTGTGATTTTTGGAAGTAGGCCTCTAAAGCCATATTCACATTCGGCAAATATGTGCATCCATTGTTTTTAGTAAATACCAAAAATAATGAGTTGAAGGTACTAGAAAACAGGTCTTTACTACTTACAATTTGGCATCTAAACCCATTACTTAAACAAGGCGATGTCGCTTGCAGAAGTCGTTCGATTCTTTTAAAGACTAAAATTCGGTTTGATTATTCTGCGATACGTTATTTTGGAATTTAAAAGTCAGTGAAAATCTATAAATCATCAGTTTGTTTATGAACTGCTTTGTCAAAACAATATTACTTATGCTCTAAGTGTCTTAAACTAAATGAGAATTATAAAAAGTTATCTATTTGAATGACTACTAACAAATTTTGCAATAAGAAATTGTTTTGTGTGTGTATCACATTATAAATCAAGTCATTACTAAAACATTTCTTCGTGAGACAGACGATATGTAATAGTTTATGGAATGTATGTAAGAAAAAGTTAAATAAGAGCAAGTCATCATCTAGTTATACCCTTCACACAGTGAACAAGTAAGAGCGCTATATTCGGCCGTGCCGAATCTTATATACCCTTCACAACGTGTAGTCATGCAATAACAGTAGTTTGTGTCACCATTCATCCCATATGAAATACGTACATACATATAAAAAACATACATATATAAAAACATCCCATTGTAAAATTATAAATTCACGTGTGTATGTTAAAAAAACAAAAAAAAAAATTAAAAAAAAAAAAATAAAAAAAAAAAATTAAAAAAAAAGAATAAAAATATAAATAATATATTTAATGAAAAATAAAAACAAATAAAAAAACAAATTAAAAAAAATTTTAAAAAAATTAAAAAAAATTTTTTTTGGCTCAGCTGGGATTCGATGCCACGTTTTCTCTAACCAGTATACACGTTTGTATGTATGTATGTTGTTGTTGTAATGTTGTTTTTGTGAATAAAAAAATCGAGGTGGTCGTGGGTTTTTGCTCATATCTCAGTTGTTTATGTACCCATGTCTCTGATTTTCAATACCGATCTACTCCCGAATATTTCTGATATTTTAATACCTTACCCGGGTCCAACCTATGTCGGGGGGCTTCAAAAAGTTGATTTCAACATACACACGGACAGACGGACAGACTGACAGAGCTTAATCGACTCCCCTATTCATAAGCTTTCAGAAAATATATACTTTATGGGGTCGGAAATGAAAATTGTAGAAATTTCACACGGAATGACAAACCTATATATACCCTTTTTTACTGTGTGAAGGGTATAAAATATATATAGCGCTCTTACTTGTTTTTTTCTGGGTATTTATATCATAATAGTATGATATATGATTTATTTATTTATGTGTTTTAAACCATATATTTTGGTGGTAACGACTATTTCGTCAGATATTTACCGAATATGAACGTACCTTTAGATATGAACTAGGATCAATAATAGAGCGGACCCCAAAAAATTTCGTAAGTTTATTTACGTTAACGTAAAACTTGTTTCTGGTAAAATTTATTAAAATGCAAATGCATATCATCGCTGCTCTGATGAAACTGGTTATGTGACAATTTTCCCAAAAAATTTTATTGCTCTTTTTTAAACCATTATTTGTAGTTTATCTATCCAGTATGCGTAAGTTTAATACTGTAAAGAAACAAAATAAATGCTTTCTTTTTTGCTCGCATAACTGAAGTTGTCAGAGTAACGACGATATATAGTAGGTATGTATGTAAAAATTGTTTATGAACGTTAATGTCCAAGTGAAGTGAAATCATTGCTCAATTAAAATCAAAATCAATAAAGTTTTAGAAATTTATACATATACATACATATGTATGCATACCAAAATTTCATTGAAATACAGACAGTGTTTATTTAATCTCCATTATAAGGTAGTGGCACTGTTGTATTTTTTTGTGTTGTTTAAGAATTTAACACAATCGAATACTATCCGTCCCACATATAATGATGTAGGGAATAATAAAATCAGTCAGTCAGTCAAAATATTGTATGTGCTTGTGTGTGAGTTTTCCTACATCAGAGTTAAACAGAAATGGGCGAACGAACAAATCTTTTCCTAAATTCCCCAAAAGGTATACTATTTTCGTTACTTCTGTTCTTCTGCTCTTGTCGTTGTTGTTTAGGTTTATAGCTTGTTTTTATTTATTTT
Organism: Phyto melanocephala; assembly: GCA_941918925.1. NCBI lineage: Eukaryota > Metazoa > Arthropoda > Insecta > Diptera > Rhinophoridae > Phyto > Phyto melanocephala. The sequence continues at coordinate 1,335,565 of OW799233.1, forward strand.
TTTCATTGCTGTTGTTATTTCTCTCGTTGCAACTAAAGTCACTTGGTTACTTGTGGGAAACATATTTGTCTAGACATCAGTATGTTTTTAACCGCTTCTACGTTCGAACGATAGATACTTCGTCGCTGGTATCGCAGACATAAACTTCAAATAATAATTGTTTATAAGACCAATCGATAGTTGATCATAAATCTACATATATCCGTACTATTGCTGACAGTGATCAAATGTGTTTTGTTATTTGCTTTAATAAAATGTTTCAATACTCGAAAAAAACAAATTAATTATTCAAATTATGAATTGTTTCTTCCGTGACGTTAAAAAAGGGAGATTAAATGAAACAAAAGACTGTAATTAAAATTCAAAAATAGTGGAAAACAGTTAGCCATTCGTACACTTAAAGATGTGCTTAGTATGTAAATTATTTTATTTGCTAAGATGTTGCTAGAAAGTGTATCGTTTGTATCACGTGTTTGTTAGATATGCATACGTATTTGTATATTTAATAATTTTTTTTATTGAACTAATTAATTTAAACTTTACACAACGTGATCTTTTCATCAAAACACACATATTAAGACTAAGCCAGAGTTGGAGTTTGTTTTTCTTCACTTAAATTTTGTATTCAATTAAATAATATTTCTCGAATTATGTACATACTTACATACATACGTATGTACTACATATATGTATGTATATGCATGTATGTTTAGTAAATTTTAAAACAAGTTAATATGTATGTCTGTATGTTGAACATATGTGATTTAAGTGAATAACAGCAGACAAATATTGTCTTAATTAAATTGTTCGTTCTTGATTTGAGCTAAAGTTATTCTTGCAATTATACATATGTTTAACTGATACCCTACCGTGTGCGGTGATCCTTGAACAGCTTCTCGTTCTCCATATTTTTATGCAGATATAGTTAATTTTTGAAACATTAGTTTATTTACAATTGCATGTCTAAAATCTATCCTTCTCAAATATGAATTAGTTCGGTTTTAAAAATGCTTAAAACTATCAAAAGCATATAAATAACGTAGAGATCGGTTTTTGAAATCAATTTAAAACAACCGAGACGACCAACCTACTCAATACACAAAATAAAAACTAAATACATATGTATGTATGTATGTATGTATGTATGTATGTATGTATGTATGTATGTATGTTTGTATGTATTTGTGTCGGATGGATATACACACATGTACTTATGTATTTATAAATATTTTATAGGTATTTTATGGCAAATGGTTGAATTAAAAACAAATAAATGAAATTTGATATTGTATTGTGGACATATCAACATATTGTATGTATATACTGCACATACATACATGCATACATATGTATGTATTTGTGATAGTAATGCATATATGCATGAACATGTGTAGTATACATTTATATCTGGGCGAATTAAAAGCAGCCCACCAGCCAGCCAGCCATCCCACAAACAGCATCTTAAGCAAGTAGGTTTGCTTTAAAGTACTCGTACATTACGATTGTTGTTTCTATTATACTGTTGTTTAACTCAAAAATCTTCTCAAGGTTACAATCATTGCAAAGTTGTACTTTAAGTTACTTACTTCTAACGTTCTATTTTACATTTTTTTATACCTACAACTAGTGTGTGTGTGTGTGCTGTTTTCTATACTAAATCGGTTATTAAATGTCACGTCAAATACTCTAACAAGTTAAATACATAAAATTGTATGTTTATATGCATTTGTATAAAACATCGAATATACATATGTATGTACATATGTATGTATGTACATATTTATGTGTTGTATGTCCTCCGGAAGTGGTCAATGGTAGCCATTTCACATATAAAACTGTATACATATTGACATATGCGAGTACATATACATAACTTCATAATTTACTTAAGACATCAATATTTAAATTTTTCATTAAAACTTTAATCGTGATAACGAATAATCGAATAACAACCATGAGAAAAAACCATCTCTGATATGCTTCATGTGTTTATTATTTTAAGACAATTCAATCTGTCTATGTTTGTTGTTATGCAGTGGTTTATTGCTTGTGGCGCTCGTTATGATCGATCCCCGATCTGAGGCAAGCTTAAATGTTCTGTTCGTGGAAAATAATGATGTAGTTGAAATTAAATTAGCACTGTACTTGTTAAATCAAAAATCGGTTGGACAGTTGGATTAAAAATAAATAAAAAAATGAACTAATTTAGTGTGTTTGTATGTTCATACATACATTTAAACATAAATAAATCGGAAAAAATTAAAAAATAAATAATTAATAAAAACATACAAACTTAAAGATACCAGAGATATTGATTTAAGTTGTTGGTCAACATGTTTATATTGCCAAAAACCTTTGAACATACTTTGCGAAACCACATTATTCCCGCCACGCCTGCTCAGCCGGGCTCGGGTCTCAATCCAGCATTTCACAAAGGATGCACGGGAAAGGCTCACGCATGCGGTACACTGAAATCAAAACTTAATAAACCGATTCCACCTCCTCGAGGCGAGAAATCACAACGTAAAAGCAGTATTAGCTCGGAGAATATAAGTGATAGTGGATCTGAACATCAAAATTCATACGGCTGGAATTCAGTTGATTCAACCATAAATATCGCTGAAGATAAATATGTTTCAAGAAACAATTCTAAGGACTTTATTGTCCAAGGAATAAAAAAAAGTCTAGATAGTATGTCTCCATTGCCACACAGAAGAGCCAACGAAATTGCACCGTCGTCTGTTTTGAAAAGATCATCTAGCATTTCCGGTACAAGATCTCGTTTATATAGTGAAGGGGAACAATATTCGGAGTTTGAACGCCAATCGCCCGTCCCATTAAATCTCTCTACATTTGAACGTACCCAAAAATATCGAAGTTTTCGAACAAATGGCAGATCGAATGGACAATCTAAAAGTATTCCTGCAACAAAAAACATCCGACCACCTTGGAATAGTGCAGCTGCTGGAATTAAATCGTCCGTACAGTCATCAACAAATGTGCCATTAAATAATCGTGTATTTCGTTCATCATTACGTCGTCGCAACGATACTGTCTCATGGCAAACAATATGGGAGCGTTCGCTACACTTGCGATGTTCGGGTTCAGCAATGAATAGCGGATATTTCAAAAATTTCGATACATTTATTAAGAAAAAGGTTTGTTTTTCATATTTTTTTATACGAGTACGTACACATTGTTTGCGAAACAATTTTTATTTTATTAAAGTTTCGTACTAGAAATCCATCTCAAGTTTTATAATAATTATTTTAATAACTTCAGAGTCAGTAGATAATTGTGCATAGTTTACATGTATGTATGTATGTATGTATGTATGTATGTATGTATGTATGTATGTATGTATGTATGTATGTATGTATGTATGTATGTATGTATGTACTTGTGTTTGTGTAGATCAATCGAAAAATATTATTTTTCTAATTTTTCCACAAAGTTTCGCCCATTGTCTCCATTAGTTTTTATACGGATTTGATCATACTTAACTAAAATTTAAAAAAACACTGCCCCCATATTTATAAAAAATATTTAAAGTTAAGCAAAAGTTTAACGAACAAAATATTCATACATTAATGTTAAAAAAAAAGTATGATGAATATGGGGGTATGTCTCCACGTACGTGTAGTATGTAAGTATGTACGTATTCACACACCTACATACATAAGTATACCATTTACAATAGAAAACTGGTTTGGAAGAAACTATGGGAGAAATGTTAAAATATTTTTATCTATATACCTGCACTTAAATGGGTTAAAAATGCGTTGGCGCCCCTGCCCATGGGTAATTTAATTATGACGTTGTTGCATTGTTACAATAAATAAATAAATAAATACTCAATGATCCGATCCAAAGTTTTATGCATACAGTTTTTTAAATACATTTATAAATAGTTTTGCGGAAGTTTTATGTGCTAGAAAATTTCGTTTTATTTTGAAATATTATTTTTGTTGTATTAACTAGTAAATTGCATTTCATAAATTAAGGTACGAAAGACTAGGTAGGTAACGGGCTACTACATTTAATAACAAAATACTAAAAATTTAAAAAAAACCGGTTCAAATTAGTCGAAACACTGTAAACATTTCGATTACGGGTTTATGCAAAAAAAAAAATTATTTAAAAAAATAAAGGAATTAAAGCAGAAACATAAAAAAATCATGGTTGTTGTTGGATTAGCTATCAGAATTAGATTTCAAAACAACAATAAATTTCTCATGTGCTCTAAATTTCGAATTTATATACTTTTATGCTAAAATCAAAATACTATTTTGAATTCTTCTGATATTTAACAAGGTAGACTCGAAGAAGAATTTAACTGAATTAGCTTAAATTTTAAAATGCTAAACTTTATTTAAATGATGTTCTACATTCAAACATGAAAGCGAATTTAGTTGAATAAAGTTGTTTGGTATACTTTGAAATATTTTAATGCATGCAAATGCTTTGTCAGAGTTTTTCTTAGTCTTCAATTGTTAAAATCAAAAAAATTATCTTTTCCATACACATAAAAAAAAAACACATTTGTCCTTTGTGTTATTGACATCTATAAAACATTTAACACAAGCAATATGTCACTAGTTCTGTTGAAGAGTTAAATATTTTTAAAATAAATTATGTACTTTGGTATGTGATGCAAACCGCTGTGACAAACGAATCGATTTATAAATTAAATTTGATGTGATGTACTGGCTAATTGTGTTTCCGTTTTCGTTCGCTTTTTATTTCTGCTATTCTTTTAATTCTTTTTTTTTTAATTATATGAATATGTTACTTCAAATCTAAACTGCATTTTGTAGGAAAATAATAATAATTTTAATTTTAGTTAAATAATCAAACTCGAAAACTATCGAAATTATTCACATCGTTTTGGAGCAATTCAATTTGAATACAAATAATTTCCATCATATACCTGATAGTGTCCCAAACATTACTTAAAATGTATTTTCTTTCTTTGGGAGATGCCAAGCTCAATAGTCCTACATATTTATTTCATACAAACCTTGCCCTATAAATAGTGAACACAAAAAAAAAAGGATTTGTGAAATCAGTCGAGCCGTTCTCAAGTCATTTTTTATATACATGCGGCTGATTCTTAAAGTATAAAAACCGGTATTTAGTTTTTAATAAGGAGCCCCCATTATCAGACGACTTTTTATTTTTTTTTAAATGCGCCAATTTCGTTTAAGGCACCATATGCCAATATCATAATTTCAAGTTTAACATGCCACCTTACGTTTTCGACCCTCAATTTTTTAAATCTACAATTCGTTTTCGGCCATCTCGTCTCGCTGCTGAGAAAAATTGTGTCCATTTCGCTTTATATCTATTAAAATACAACATGCTTGTGCCATTTCGCTTTTGAAATTAATTGCTGTTGGATATTTTGTTCTACGTGTAGTTAATATTGTTAACATGTTGCTCTTTGTATTTGAATTTTTTTCGTAGTGAAAAACTCTGGGCGCAGCTGTCAAAGCAACGTTTAAAGCATTAGTTAGATTTAGCTGTTACTCCTAAGCGTGCATTTGTCAAAAGTTAAAAAAAAAAATAAATATCGTCTGATGAATTCTTCTTAAAATCCATTTAACAGAATTCTTAAAAGTTTATTGATTTAAACGAAAGTGAAATAGCAACAATGCCTGTATCGTTAAGGTACAATAAGAGAGAAAAATAGAGTTAATTTTATTTACAGTTAAACAGTTACAAATTCAATTCAAATTTTCTCAAAAGTAACTATTTTGACATTGGCGCTTTTAGCTTCAAGCCACAGATTTATCTGTGCGTTAAATTTAATTTAAATCCCTTTAGTAATTTTTTGTTTGAGAAAATATATCAAACATCATTACACAGTGGGATAGTGGGATTTAATGCAAATATTCAAGAAAAAATACTTCTAAAGACGACGTTGCATGATTTAATTTTGTAAATATTGGGCACTTTAAAAACCGACTAACTAAATACAAATAAAAATATATTTATTGCATATTTTTGCGAATTTGCTTGATTATCGTGATTTCATTAGTTCCATTCAGCCGTTTTTGCGTAATTGAGTAACAGACATCTGAACATACAAGCACATTTATTTATTATTAGGATTAGGATAATAATAATGATAATTTTTTAAGGTGCGTTTTATTGCTTCGTTAACGGTTTTTTGCTCTATCTGTATCGTGGATCCGTTTCGTACATAACCCTGTAGAAAATGAAAATTACATATAAAATAAAATCCACATATTCTATAAAATAAATAGGAAACTCTTTGTAAATTTGCTTAGTAGAGTATTAATGAAGATGACATAAAACTACATTTACACACTATAATTTAATGATTACCTACATACCTCGTTATTATATTCAATATTTTTATAACCTGCAGTTCATACCGGTCTCGATAAAATAAGACTTAATAAAAACAAGTAAGAGTGCTATCTATCTTATATACCCTTCACAACGTGTAGTCACGCTATAACAATAGTTTGTATCACCATTCATCTCATATGAAATACGTACGTACATACATACATACATATATAAAAGCATCCCATTGTAAAATTATAAATTTACGTATGTGTGTTAACAAAAAGGATAAAAAAAATTTAAAAGAAAATATAAAAAAAAATTTAAAAAAATTAAAAAAAAATAATAAAAATATAAATAATAAATATAAAAAAAATAAAGCAAATGAAAAAAAAAATTAAAAAAAATTATAAAAATATATAAAATAAAAAAAATTTGTTTTGGACTCAGCTGGGGTTCGCCACGTCTGTATGTACATATGTATGTTGTAGTTGTTGTATGTTGTTTTTGTGTTAAAAAAAAAGAGGTGGCCGTGGGTTTTTGCACATATCTCAGTTGTTTATGTACTGATGTTTCTGATTTTCAATACCGATCTACTCCCGAATATTTCTGATATTTTAATACCTCACCCGGGTCCAGACGATGCCGGGGGGCTTCAGAAAGTTAACTTCAAGATGCACACGGACAGACGGACAGACTGACGGAGCTTAATCGACTCCCCTATTCATAAGCTTTCAGAAAATACATATATACTTTTTTGGGTCGGAAATGAAAATTGTAGAAATTTCACACGGAATGACAAACTATATATACTCTTGTTAACTGTGCGAAGGGTATAAAAAAACATATACACACACAAACGTATATATATATGTATGTACATATGTACATATGTATGAATGTATTTGTTAATTAAATCGAACATTTGGCTTTCTAAAAACCTTAATCACTTGACATTAGGTTATTTAAGAAAATACAAACATAACGTTTATGCTACCTAATTAAATTCAAACATTCAGAAATCGAATTCTCCTAAACTTTAAATGTACACTTAAGTAAATATGTAAGTATGTATGTCGTTATAACATAATAATGTAGAAGACCATGATTTGTTTGAATCGTGTTTCGCTATAATGAATAATAAAAATACGTACATACGTATGTATGAATTTATTTATTTTATGAATTTATTTACATACATTTTATCTGCATATAAATATGTCTATTTATTTTGATCATTATGATGATTATTAACGTGATTTTCATTTTGTTTTATTTATTAGTTTATTTTGTGTCTGCCTTCTTTGTCATATTATGCTATATTTGATTCACTTCTGGTCAATGAACTCTTCTTTTTCGCCCCCATTAATTATACCCTACACCATCATAGATGGAAAGTATTTGTACTAGTGTTTGTAACGCAAGAACAATACACAAATAGTTTCACATCTCCTTTAAAGTATACGAATTACCTTGAATGACATTATTAGTCGAAAGTACAGAAAGCAATAAATATACAATGGCATTAGTTTTTGAGTACTAGAGAGAAACCTTATTGATTTTGGTTGTAATCGGTCCATGATTTTTTCTGATCCCTATACAAATGTTCTTCTTGAATTTGATTTAAAGAATAGCACTTCACTTTTATCAATACACGTATACATATAACAAAAATCAACAGAAACAATTTTTCTATTTTGCAACACAAATGTATGTTTTCTCGATGTACGTACATACATACATACATATGTACATGCATATACAGAACACTTTACTTTTGACGGTAGTTGCATCGAACTAATGCATGTTGTAGTTAGGCCTTTTGTCTCGTGTTGTACACAAAATAACGTTGAAAGACTTTATTCATGTGCTTTAGAATTTTCACAGTTCATTTAGTGGGTACTCGATGTTGTGTATTAATTTTTGTTTATAATTTTTGAGTTTTTTATTGAGTTCTACTCTTTTTCCACAAACCACCCCCCCATTCGTTTGATATTAAAACTTTGCTTTTGGAGCAATAAGTCAGAAGAATCCATATTTTGTTTGGTTTTAAACAAAAACAGCAGTTTCTGACTTAAGGCCTTTTTGACTAAAGGTCCGGTTGCTCATTGCGGATTCATAAGTGTTGCGTTCAAATTGAAATGTGGTTGGTTACTATAAAAACCGAGGGCGTACCTAGACCCTAGAATTGAAATTTTTTTTGGTGTCAGAAAAATTTGTATCCACGCCAATGATAAAAACGTAAACGTGTCATATTTTTTTTTTCTTAAAAAATTTTTAATCACATTCATAGTTTAAAAACAGACAAGCACTTTTATTTAATAAACCCATATAAGTATAAGTAAAAATAAAAACAAAACAGGGGATTCCAATTATTTAACTAAGAAGTGAAGTTAAAAATTTGTTGTTTATGATTTTTAGAACTTTAAATGGAATAATACCAATTTAGTTTCAATTTCTTAACTATGGCAGAAGTATCATAACTATAAAGTTTGGATAAAAAATGGGACGATAATAAACATGCTTCGAAAGAAAAACAAATTCAGTTTTCTTTAATTCTAAGCTTTTTTCCGATATTTCACTTCTTGGAGGAATAAAAAATAATAATTTTTGACACAGTTTTCTTTTGTTATTATTTTTAAAAGCCAGAAACTAAATTAAATATTTATTGGTTAGAATAAAAGTTTATAATGTTTAAAAAGCCTTTTGTAAATTATTTTCATAATTTTAAGACGGTTTGTATTTATGTATACAAAAGTGAAAAAGGTTTTGTTACTCCATGTGGAATTTTTACAATTTTCATTTCCGATAAAGTATGTATTTTCTAAAAGCTTATTAATACTGGAGTCGATTAAGCAATGTCAGTCTGTCCGTTTGTCCGTGTGTATGTTGATATCAACTTTTTGAAGCCCGCGACATCGCATGGACCCGGGTGAGGTATTAAAATATCAGAAATATTCGGTAGCATATCGTATTGAAAATCAGAAAAATCGGTACATAAACAACTGAGATATGAGGATATGATTTTTTTTATTAACTTTTATTTTTTTATGTATATTTTTTATATGAGATGAATGGTGATACAAACAATTGTTATTGCATGACTACACGTTGTGAAGGGTATATAAGATTTGGCACGGCCGAATCTAGCACTCTTACTTGTTAAAACCAATTTATAACGCTTAACCAAGGCATATTCACAAGGTATATGCATCGCGGCAACAAACACAACAAATAAAATACGCATGCATTTTGTTTAAAAAGCAGCAAAAAATTATCAAAAACAATTTATCCTTAAGAATTTTTTGCATTATGTGAATTATAATGTGAGTTTTAACATATTAAAGTAAACGAGAATGTACTGCGGTCGGCCCATTTTAGATTCAGTCCTTAATCTAGTTGTTAATGTTTGTTTTGTTTTTTTATACCACATACATATGTACATAAAGCCCTTTTTTTATTAGTAGGATTTCTAAATGTTTATAACTCTTAAAATACCGAACCAATTTTAATAAGATTAAGATTGTGCACATCTGCATAAAAATCAATTTCAAATATTATATTTTGTTTAATGTGAACGTAAAATGCGTTACAAAAAATCGACACGCCGCCTATTAATATATAAGATGATTGGCGACATGTATTTATTTTATATATTTTAGTACATACATATGTACATTAGAATACTGCAATGAATAAATACGATACTATTCTTTCGATTATATTCGACCGTTGTTATTTAATAACAAGAAATTATCGTAAAGTGAAAAGCTCACTTCATACACACAGTTTGAATACTTGTAATATGATTATGAACGAATATGAATGTTTACGAATGTTTCCTCTGGGATGATAGTCGACCACCCCAAAAAAAAACAAACAAGCAAGAGTGCTATATTCGTCCGTGCCGAATCTTATATACCCTTCACAACGTGTAGTCATGCAATAACAATTGTTTATATCACCATTCATCTCATATAAAATACGTACATATGTATGTCTATACTGGTTAGAATAAATGTGGCATCGAATCCCAGCTGAACCAAAAAAATTTTATTTTATTTTATTTTATTTAATATATTATTTATATTTTATTATTTTTTTAAAAAATTTTTTAATTGTTGTAATTGTGAAAAAAACGAGGTGGTCGTGGTTTTTTGCTCATATCTCAGAAAGTTATGGGGCGATTGTGCTGAATTTCAATAGCGATTCATTCCTGGATATTTCCAAGAGATTGATACCATAAACAGATCTGAGGAACATATAGTTGCTTCTAAAAGTTGATTTCAACCAACACACGGACAGACGGATAGACGGACAGACGGTCAGGGCTTAATCGACTCCTCTATTCATAAGCTTTCAGAAAATATATACTTTATGGGGTCGGAAATGAAAATTGTAGAAATTACAAACGGAATGACAAAGCTATATATACCCTTGTGCACCACAGGTGAAGGGTATAAAAAGAAACAGTGTTCGAATCACTCGTACAATATACTTCTTTAAACACAATATAAAGCATTAAACACATAGACGACAACCGGCTGCCAACTACAATCTCTCAAAATTAAAATGCTTTGCTCCCCTACTTTCGGCAACTATAGAGATACAAATTAACATAGTTGTCACAATACTTTCTTAGCAAAAGTTTTATGATTTTTTGTCAAAGTCAAAGATATAACGAAAAGTGTTAAATGTCGACACCTGCGCTCCAAAAAGCCGAAATTGTTTTCTTTTTCAAAATTGAGTTGCAAAAATACTTTATGTTTTAAGGTGTAAGCGCACTTTGTGTCTCTCTTATAAGATAGCACACTCTAATGTACATACACGTGTATATACATATATACATACATACAGACATATGTACATACAGACATTTATTCCAGATTCTTATTTGGTTAATTAGGATATGAAAATAAAATAAAACAAAAATATTATAGTTTATGAACAGCAGACAGCATTTTCTGTATGTATGCATGCGTAATTATATAAGAACAATGTATGTACTACATATGTATACACATTGTATGTGTGTTTATACACAAGTATGTATTTGATGTCTATTAAAGTGTATGAAAGAATTAAAAGTTTTATTTAAAAATAGAAAAAAAATAAATTTTTTTCAACATTTACAGTTAAACTCACTAGATCTAAGGCAGAAGAAGTACACATCCATAAGAAGTAGTCGCGGTGTGGTTGATGAAAATATTAATTTACTCAATCCAATAATTTTCCTATTCACATTGTATGTGCCACATTTATGACTGTTCATGAGGACAGTGCACTGTAACGTATCTGTTGCAATAATATTTCAACAGACAAATTTCCGATGTTACACTATTACACATGTTTGTATGCATGTATGTACATATGTATGTGCATTACAGCAACAGAACTATTTTTGTGTTTTGTGTGTGTGTGTGTTTTTTTTTTATTGTAAATAGAAAGACTTTCAAACATACATTTGTATATACATAAGTTCATATGTATGTATAATAAGGACCCCGAAAAACTTCTTTGCTTTAATTGTAGGAAAATTTCTCAACAGATTCGCATTATCGCACATTGGGTTCAAATTGTATCAAAGTGGCGATTAATTGAAATTTAGAAATAAAGTTTTTATAATAAATTTTAGTATAGGGCAAAAGTAGATAAAATTCTGCATCACTAGCTGTAAAAGTTGATCAACTAAGTTGTTTACTTCCTATTCAGTGAGCGGTCAAAGTTAGCAAATTATTGCTGTTTTTAAAAAAAAGTGAAAAAATTGGAAATTTTTACAATTCAAGCGATTATTATTAGTGTTAAATCTATTAAAAGTAAATTTTTTATAATGAAACCTTCAACATCAGGTTTTAAAGTATATACTAACTTTTTTTTTTACATGAAAATTATGTGTGAATATTTTTAATAATTTTTTTAAAAAAGGTCCATATTTGGGATAATTTCCGCATTTAATGGGCCACAAGTATTAAGTTAGTAAGAGTTGAAATTAGTTTTATGGATTTTAGAAAAGTATAGGATATCAGCTTATATTTAAAAAAAAAAAAAAAAAACAAACAAGTTTTAAAATTAAAGTTACACACCTTTATTAATTTATTCTCGTCTCTACGATAAAAATTTATCGTAAATTTGCTCACAATACGGCTAGATATTTTGTTGAAAAATATTCATGGTTTTGTATGCCTCCCACTTTGCATAAATCTTTTGTTCGCGGGCTGGATATTATAGAGCGAGCACTTTTACCAATAGCAAAATTATCGGAAGAAGCTCAAGAAGCAAGAAACAAAGATTTTAAAAATTAAAAAGAGAACTTTGCTCGCAAATGCAGCCGGGAAAAATCAAATGAAGATATTTTCAAAAGGTTTCTGATAAGTTCTGACCCATTTATATCCAGCATGAGCAAGAAATATGAGCGAAAAAAAAATCTAACTTATCAACTTCGGGATTAGAGTTAGTTTTGCCAGATATTTCTAATGAAAATTATGATAAATATTATTGTAATAAATGATGATAATGATGATGAAATTTTTTATTTTTTTAGATTAACTTTTACATTTACTAAATGTAGTGAAAGCAAAAAATGGATACAAATTTATAACAATAGGAATACATATTATTAACTTATTCTTTAAATTTATTTTGATTTCAAAGTTACAGCGAAAATTGTGGATCATGTTTTTTCCAAAAAACAAAAAACGCCTTAGAGGTTAAAAAATTTTTTCTTCCATCTTTTTAAAGCTATGTTTTTATGTATTTTTATGATTATTTATTACTAAAAAATTTTGTTTTTTTCCAAAAAATTTGTACACTTATCAAATTTTTTAAAAAACAAATGTTGAATCTTAAATTTAATTTATACTAATACTAGCTTGTGCCCGCGACTTCGTCTGCGTAGTTATAGGGCTAAAAGGAAGATTTAGTATTAACCTAGATTGTTATTTATATGTTTGTTAAATTTATCCATTTATTTATACATTTATTATACCTATTTGAATTTGAAAATTTGAATTTGAAAATAAAAAATAAAAGTCAAAACTTGCAACAAAAATAAAAATTTTACAAAACAAACAACCCGTTTAGGCTGTGATGATGAGTTTGCCAATGACTTCGCCTGGTTATCGTGATAAAAAGTAGCCTATGTGTTAATCTAGGTTGTTATCTATGTGCGGAGTTTCATTTGGTTTCGTTCAGCCGTTTTTGCGTGATTGAGTAACAAATATCCAAACATACAAACATTCACATTTATTATATTAGTAAGATTTATACTAATATAAATACGTATAATATATTTATTATTTTAATTTTTTAATAGCACATTGAGTATGCTTCAATTTTCAGTTCTATTCATTAATTTATCGTTTTTAATTCAAAAGTTACAGCATAAATTGTGAACTAAGGTATTTAAAAAAAAAAAAAAACGATAATGCGCTTAACGGGTTAAAAAAAAGTTTTTTGTAACTTTTTTTTTTAAATGTTGTGTTTTTATGTGCTTTTAATAGTTCATCAATAAAAAAATATAATATTTTAAAACTACGGCTTCTATGAATTAATCGCCACTTTGGGTACTATCGAACCCACTGTGTATCGTACAAATTGAAAAGACACATTTTTTAAAGGTCTTGAATTTCGAAGAAAAAAAAATATATTTCAAGTAGTAGAATATAAAGATTTATTTAAGAAATATCATAACTTTGTTGCCAACATGTTGTAAAAGTTATCTAAGAACTAAAATTCTTAAAAAAAAATGCAAATTATTTTTCTTACATACAAACATAGATGTGTTTGTTTCACTAATTTGATTACCCTTTTCTTGGATATTAAGAATATCAATCATATTATATGCTGCAAGTGTTGATTACTAAAAAAACACTCATCTAAGTGCCGAAACTTTTTTATATTGCAGTCTGTTTTAAATTTTGAGTTATGCCCCTTTTGTTTTTAGTATGCGATGTGTACATATGTATGTATGTATGTATGTATGTATGTTTGTATGTATGTAATTGGCAAAATATGACTGACTGCAGCTGTTATGTTAAAAATAGCGACGGTAATTCAAGATTTCATTTTCCCACTAGTTGAACACGGGCCGCATTGCTGGCCTCAACAATATTTTTATATTCTATTCATTTAAAGATAAATTGTGATATCGTTGTAAGTGTAAATTAATAGTCTATTTTTGTTTGCGCAATTTCTTTTATGCTCCCTCCTTCTGTCGTGCCCGTATATGATGCGTTAGTTTCTAAACAACATTCTATAACAATTTTATTTGATATTTTAATATTTTCTGTTAGAAATGAGATATAATCTCGTAACAAAATGTACCCAGATATCGAGGTACCTCCATATCAGATTTTATCAAAAGCCTTTGAATCAATGAAGCTTGGAAAAAGACAAAGGGACAAACAGACAAAAATTCTAAAAAGAAAAGTTTTGTATTCTAGATCGTTGTAAACCGCCATTAAAATTTTTAAAAAAGGTATTTCATGTACAAGCACATTTTTTTACAATCTTATTATTAGTAAAGATTTATTCTTATTTCTTAAACTTTTTCAACTGCTTTTCCTTTTTATAAAAATCCATGTTGCAAAATGCTACCTTTGATTTTTAGAACTGCTTCAAAGCATCAACAAATGTTTTAACATTTTCATTTGGTATTTTTTTCCAAGACTATTCAATAATTGTCTAGAGCCAAAATAAATTTTTGGCTTTGAATGGATGGAAATAAGGTTAATGGGAGATTGTTAAAAGAAAGTTTTGACAAGTCGGTTGACTGGTGTAGATTATTATTTTGCTGAAAGATGCTCTCCATATACATACTTACCGCATACGGAAGCAAAAACTCATCAAAAAGAACATTACGTTTGGCCGCATGTTGAATTGTTCTTACAGTACATCCTGTTTAATATTTTTTATTATTATTTTTATATTTTGGCCTTCTTAAAAACTGTCGTGATTTTTTAACCTTTAAAACATTTTGGGATTCGTCCGACCACAGTACATTGCCTTATTTTTCTTTAATATGATGTCAATCATATTCCAATAGTGTTTAGTATGTATTTTATTTTAAATTAAAAAAACTCACGAACTTAATGCGTATAAATTTTGGTGCCGTAATATTTCACGTACTTCTTCAATGCTTAAAGAGTGGACACACGAATAGTTTTTTGTTTAACGATAATATCAACGGATAAAATGGTGGCTTATATATGTATTTGATTTAATCAGAATGATTTTCATAATTTTGCTTTTACAATTTGTAAATTTTTTTTTAAAAATCGGATCTGAAGGAAATGTGAAAAAACCTGAATGATTTCTTTAGGAATTTTGATACTAAAAAGAAATAAGATTTTTTTAAATTGTTCTTGCATTTTGTTTTCACCACGTTAATCTTTTATAAAGGGTAGTCCAAATCTAATGCACTATGTTAATTGTGAGCCACACCTTAACGACAAGTTTTTTGCCCAACTTAATTTGGCATTTCTTTGTTTGAGTGTTTGACAAATTCAACAAATTCAAACAATTGAGTAGCGCGTTAAGATTAATCGTGATTTTTCTGGTCAGCAACTTTGAAAAAATGTGTTAACAATCGGGAGACATGTGAATGGATCTGAATGAAATGTGAAAAAACTAGTGCATACTCGCCTAGATCGTTATTTGGAAAACATTGCTGTTGCCTGCGATAGTGTGCCAGAAGAGCCGCAAACTTCAACTTGTCGTCGTGAACACCAATTGAACATCTCACGAACATCACTGATGCGAATTTTGAAAGAAGATTTGAATTTACACGCTTACAAGGTTCAATTGACTCAGAAGCTGAAGCCTACTGACAATTTCAAGCGACTTTACAAAGAAAATCATCTTCAGCGATGAGGGACACTTTTACCTCAGTGGATTCGTCAATAAGCAGAATTGCCGCATTTGGGCACGAGTGATTGTTGAAAAGTCTATGCATCCACAAAAAGTGACTGCTTGGTGCGGTTTATGAACTGGCAGCTTCTTCGAAAATGAAGTCGGACAAGTAGTTACCGTGAATGGTGTTCGCTATAGTAAGATGATATTATACTTCTTGAGGCCAGAAATTGAGGATTTGGTCCTGCACGATATGTAGTGGTTCCAAAAGGATGGTGCCACTTACCACACAGCCAACTCAACATTGGATCTTTTGCGCAAAAAATTCAATGGCCGTGTTATCTCGAGTCGAGGCGAAGTTAATTGACCGGCACGATCATGCGATTTGACACATTCTTCTTTAGGGATATTTAAAAGAAAAATTGTACGTAAATAATATAAAATGAAGAGCTAAAGGCTGAGAGAATTGGACACATGAACATCAATTATGTCTCAGTGTGTCATTGGAAGTATGGATAATCGCATAGAAGTATGCCACCGAAGCCGTAGCGAGCATTTGGCCGATATATTGTTTCAGATGTAATTGTCATAGGTTCTTCTATCATAATAAAAAATATTAAGATAGTTCCCTGAAAACTTTTTGTTTAATTTATAATTAACATCATGCGTTTTGTTTGGACCACCCTTTATTTATTTAATCAGAATCTACTTTAAATTCTACGCTAATTATTAAAAGGCACAGCAGCAATTAAGGCCTTCAGATTAAAGAAAATGTTAAAAACTCAAGTTCTTTTTAAATCGAGATAGGCCCCTTTTAGGTACTTATATTAAGCTATCGAAATGTATGTTTAATTAAATACATATAAATTTTTATATTTGTTTTTATGTACATTTATATGTATGTATGTATGTATGTATGTATGTATGTATGTATGTATGTATGTATCTAAATTATAAATCATTTGCGTTTTGTTTGGTTTTCTTTACAGTCTCGCAACGCAAATGAACTGCAACAACAAAATTCACAAGAAGCAGCTTCTAACTCTGCTACGAGCGATGCAAACGACATGAGTGACCGTGTGTGGCTAGTACATCGTGGTGGTTTCTGTGCTGCTATGCGTTTGCATCAAACCAAAGCACATATAGATAATCACAAGGTTGTCGTACAACTCTTGCACAATGGCGAAGAGATGACCGTCGATGAGGATGATGTTGAAAAACAGAATTCGCCAATGTTAGACTTGGTGGAAGATATCTGTGAACTAAAACATCTAAATGAGGCGTCAGTATTGCATTGTTTACGCCAACGTTTTGCCAGCAATCTTATTCATACCAAAGCAGGACCAACATTGTTGGTAGTCAATCCAATGGCACCTTTATCGCTGTATTCTGAAAAGGTTTTTTTTATTATTATTATTTAGTGTCATTTTGTATTTTTTAAATAAACATCAAACATATTACCACATTATCCATGTATTTTACTAATAGGTGGTGTCAATGTTTCGTGGATGCAAGACTGAAGATATGCCTCCGCATATATACTCTTTGGCTCAAACCGCCTACAGGACAATGTTAGAATCTCGTCGCGATCAAAGTCTAATATTCATGGGTCGTTCTGGTTCTGGCAAAACAACCAGTTTTAAACACGCACTTTATTACTTGGCGTTGGCAGCTGGTAAGTTGTCACATCAATTTATTTGTTGTGTTTTTACTATTTAAATTGTCATTATGAAAAAAAAAAGAAGAAAAGAAAAGAAAAGACAAACAATAACAACCACAGTCTGATTTCATTTCAAATTGAAAAACTTGTAGGAAATAGATAAAAGTCACATGTTCGATGGTTGTGCAAAAAGATATTCGGTATAGAATAATACAAAGTGTACTTACTTGCTCTTTACAAGTCGTTTGTCTTTTGTTGTTTTGTTTTATCAAATAAAAATGTTATTATACCCTTCACACAGTGAAAAAGGGTATATATAGGTTTGTCATTCCGTGTGAAATTTCTACAATTTTCATTTCCGACCCCATAAAGTATATATATTCTGAAAGCTTATGAATAGGGGAGTCGAACAAGCTCTGTCAGTCTGTCCGTCTGACCGTCTGTCCGTGTGAATGTTGAAATCAACTTTTTGAAGCCCCCCGACATAGGTTGGACCCGGGTAAGGTATTAAAATATCAGAAATATTCGGGAGTAGATCGGTATTGAAAATCAGGAACTGAGATATGAGCAAAAACCCACGACCACCTCGATTTTTTTTCACAAAAACAACATCACAACAACAACATATATACATACAAACGTGTATACTGGTTAGAAAAAACGTGGCATCGAATCCCAGCGGAGGCAAAAAATTTTTTTTTTCATTTTTTTTTTATTTTTTTTATATTTTTTTTTTAATATATTATTTATATTTTTATTATTATTTTTTTTTAATTTTTTTTATTTTTTTTTTAATTTTTTTTTTTATTTTTTTTTTTTTTTTATATATATTATATATATAATAATTTTTTTTAAAAATTTTTTTTTTAATTTTTTTTTTAAATTTTTTTTTTAAATTTTTTTTTTTAGTTTTTTTAACATACATACGTGAATTTATAATTTTACAATGGGATGTTTTTATGTATGTATGTTTTTTATATGTATGTACGTATTTCATATGGGATGAATGGTGACACAAACTACTGTTATTGCATGACTACATGTTGTGAAGGGTATATAAGATTCGGCACGGCCGAATATAGCGCTCTAACTTGTTATACTTGATCCGATTGCAAAATAAAATTAAAAGAAACACAACCCTGATTAATTGAATGATCTTACGGTGCACAGAGGAGTATTTGGCTGGACAAAATTATTAAAAGTTTTAGGTGTAGTATGATATAAAAAGTCTAGTGGCAGATTTTGAAAAAATTACACTGCGCAACAAAAAAAATTTTTTTCTACCCTACAAATAAAAGTATGTTGACTTTATGGATATTGATGCCCTAAATTCAAATCTGTTTTCCGTTTTTCTCTACTACGTAAGGATTTTTTTTTTAAGGCGTGCCATATTTCACCCGCCCTAAATCGTTGGGTTGCCTAGTATATTTTGTCGTAACTTGAAAACTGGTTCTCAGATTTTAATAGCAGGAGAATCAGAAGATGCACCCACCGAAAAATTTTCATTAAACTAACCACATTTCTTTTCTATCTATTACTATTTCGGAGATATTAAAAATTTAATGGCGAAAAAAAATTGTTCATGCAAAATTCGTCAATTTTTTTGTTTTCAAAATACAATAAAAAAATTTAAGAACCAAAAATTTAAAATTTTGAGATTTTTCCAAAACCCAAATTCCTAAGGAATAAAAGACGGTATAAATAGTAAAACTCAATTAACAAATGTTGATTTTAAAGGTTTAAACTCATTCTTGACAGACTGTATGTACATGCATACATATGATTTACGGTCTAATTAAAAAAAAAAAAATTTTTAAATTGTAATACCCTGTTCAGACAGATATTTTTAATTGTTTCAATTTAGTAATGATTGAGCAATTAAAAAAGGTGTTCAGACATACTCAATTTACCTTACTCCATTAGCATTTGATAGCTGTAAAATACGATGTACCTTCACCAAACCAAATAATGCCTTCTCTTCAGTGTTTTTCCTGTTGATAAAATATATTTACAATTATATTTATACATATATATACTTATATGTATGTATTTGAATTTATTTAAACATTTTTTTAAAATTTTCTTCTAACATTTTCCATTTTCTTAATTTTTATTTTTTGTATATTTATTTGTTTGACATTAGAAATGCCACCTATAGAATTTTCTTCTCACTGAACATACTTTTCAAGAGTTGTATTTCGAGTTTTAGACAATAAGTGAAACAATTAAGTATATATTGCTCAATTTAAAAATAATTTTTAGTATGGTAAATTGAGCTCAATAAGGCCTTTAATTGCGATAATATTATAAATTGACAATTAAGGCGCCTGTGTGAACATAGTATAAGGCTCTTATAAAACAGTATTTTTTTATGAAAAAAGGCTTTTATATATTTATTTTATATTATATAATACCTAATACGTGCACAAGTTAAACTAATAAAAATTCCTTAATGATTATCATGTCGTATGTACATCCTCATTAGCGCATTATCGGTGTCAGCAAGAAAAAGTGTAATGGTTTCTGATGAAAAATTTTTTTTTATTAATCCGTTCTCTTTGCGTACTGCAACTTAAAAAAGGGTCACTGCTCAGAAATAACCTATTCAAGACATCTCGATTTGTATCGCTTCTGCTGAATTTCCTCGAATAATTCGTACGATATAATCGTAAGGGCTTATTTATTCTTATTAGGTACGATATATATTTTTTTTTACGTATAATGTTTTGTAGAGCAGGTATATAAAAATATCTTTTATGGGGATTTGTGGGACATTCCCTTATAACTATTATCGATAATAAAGAATTTTTCAAATTTATAATTATAGGCAGGTATCAACATTGTGAAGTGTTGAAAGTGACGTGAATAACAGTTAAAATCAATAATTCAAAATATATAAAAGTTTATGACGATATAAATGTATAAGAAAAAGAAAAGTTGCTGGTGTTTTTTACGACCTGTCCAAAGCATTTGATCTTATTGATCACAAAATTCTTTTACAAAAATTAAGATATTATGGTATTTGTGGTCGACAATTGTCCTCATTTCGAAACTATTTGGAAAATCGGAGACAATTTGTTCAAATAAACACACAGAAAAGTTTCTTGGAAGCAATTCAATTTGGAGTGCCACAGGGAAGTGTTCTCGGTCCTTTGTTATTTAGAATATATCTAAATGATCTTGAAAACTTAAATCTATCTGGGAAAATATTTATGTATGCGGATGACATATGTTTATTTTATCTATATATCCATGAGACGGTGGTGAAAGTGTATATAGAAAAGGATGCAGCACTTATTTCTGAGTTTATGCGTGTGAATAAATAAGTATTAAATTCCAACAAAACAAAAATTTACGATTTAAGCCATTTATTCATGACAATATGAATTTTAATGTGATTGTTGATGGAAAAGTTATAATGGAGCAGACATCAATCAATTATTTAGGAGTGATTTTAAGTAGTAACCTTAATTGGAATCACCATATTCAACATATAAAAAACAAAATTTCACCAACTCTTGGTATTCTGTATAAACTTAAAAATAAATTTCAGAAATCTACCAAATTGCTTATTTATAATGCTTTAATGCAAAGTCATTTCAATTATCTTTATATATTATACGCTTGTAAAAAGTCTACTCAGCTCAAATCATTACAACGAATGCAGAACAAAGCTCTAAAAATAGTAGCAGATCTTCCTGTAACATACTCAACAATTTCATTGTATCGTGATGTGTTTCCATTTATTTTACTAATCCATGGGCTTTATAGATTGCAATTGTTAAAATACGTATTTAAATGCTTTTATAATATTGGTCACCACGTAATACAATTCTCAAGGAATCAAACAGCGTTCAATACAAGGAATAATAGCAATCTGGCTGTAGCCAGATGTAGGTTGGAAATAACAAAACAACGTATTGAATATGCGGGTAGTCGTGAATTCAACAACTTGCCTAGAAACTTGAAAATGATTCAAAGAATATCAATCTTTAAAAAATCTATTAAGATCTATCTTTTTGAACAATTAGAAGAAATTCTTAACTAATGAATTAATGTTAATTTTCTTATTAATACATTTGTATTATATTTTGTATATATTTAACTTTATATTATTTTATATTACGTAATATTATTTTGAAAACGAACCTCTGTAATGCCTTTCTGTTTTTGTTTCTAAAATAAGAGATTCCAAATTTTATTGTGGTTTCAAACATAATTCGTAGAGATGCTAACCTCACTTTCAAATACCTCTTCTTTTTATTTTTTTGCAAAAAAAAGTGTATAATTTTTTTTTTAGCCTTTCAACGAATTGTTTCAACATGAATATTCAACATATTAAAATTTTTTTTTTTTAAATAACTTTTGATCAAACTTTTCAGCGAAAAAAAATGATTGTTAAACCTTTATTCGTTAAGCCGCAAACAAAATATCATATAAACATCCAGAAACCGAAAAAAACATTTAAATCTCATATAATTTTCTTCACTTTCCTGACTTTAGCAGGGTCCCAGAGCTACAAATCGCAACTAAAAGTCTTCAAAATTTACAATATAATGTAAAGTAAAGTTGTCTGTCGAGCTGCGTACTTAGTTCTTAAGATTTCTTCAAGATTTCAGTTTTGCCTTTTTGCCCAGCTTTTCAGGCCAAACACTGCTCTGTGCGGCTTGCTTTTTAACAAGAAACTGTGTGCTAACTAAGTAATGGGAATTTACACATACAAAATTAGCAGCTAGTTAGTTTATTTTTATAAATAACCCGTTATTATTTATATTTCGTTTAGGAGATTTCAGTTAATTTTTTTTTTTTTTTTGATTTTACCTCGTTTATCTTTTATTGACATTTTCCTTTTTTTTAAACATAAACAGCCGAGTTTGATACACAAAATAGAAAATATTTAATTCTAAAATTCGATTTAGTAACAATAACAAACAGTGTGAAAATAAAAGATACATTTCATTATAATCTGCATACAAAGGTAACAAACAAGCAGGTTTAATGGACTTAAGTACTTAAAACAGAAGACTGTAGTAGAAGTTTAAATATAGTTTACTGTTTAGTTTACTAGAAAAATCATTAAAGTGTTTTCTTTGAATTATATTATGCATTAGAAAACATAACTGTTCATAGTAATTCATAAAATTTTAATTTAGAATTTTATTTGGATTTAATTAAAATTCTTTGTTTATTAGAGCGTTTTACATAGGAGAGAGAGATAGAGATGAAAATACAAATGGTCGATTTATTGATTTCATTCGCTGTGTCATTTTCTTAGTGTTTCGTTTTCAGGAATATCAGAGTGACCTGGAAAACAGCACAACCTTGCGTTGCCTGATATTCTTCGAAGTGAGCTGCTGCAAGGCTTCACAACTGGTGACTTGGCTTCGTTAGATTTCAAAAATTTTAGATTAGTTTGACTGTCTAGCTTCAAAGGATTCCTTTGGCAGATCAAGTTGGCAGCATCCGTTATCGCTAAGATTTCAGCTTGAAATAAACTTAACTGATCGTCTAATCTAAATGATTTTTCGATATCTGGAGTTTAGTTGAATCAATCCCAGCTGATGAAATCTTTTCAAATCATATAAGTAGTTTTAAATAAAAACACCAACTAACAACACTATACCATACAAACATATAAGTATGTAATATGTATAAATTTAAACAAACGATTTCTTATCTTTAAAGGATCCGTAAATAATTTCCTGAATGCTGAAAAGGTGAATTCAGTCAATATTATTTTGGAGGCTTTTGGAAATTCAAAAACTTGCTTAAATGCTAATGCTACACGTTTGACTCAATTATTAAGTTTAGATTTCGATCAGTCAGGACAAATAGCATCGGCGTCTTTACAGGTGAGCCGAAAAAGTTTAATTTGAGAATCTAAAAATATGAAAAATTAAAATTATCAATTTTAGGTTTTATTGCCCGAACGTCAAAGGGCTGGACGTCGATTAAATAGTGAACATTGTTTTCATATAATGTCTCGTTTGTTGGCTGGTGCTGCTGGCTCTTTGCAAAAGGAGTTGCATATAGATATTCTACCTGCTGAGGATAATCATCCGTTTGTTTCGATGTCACAAAAACTAGAAGAACGTCAGCGGGCTGCTGCGGAATTTATGAGAGCCGTTCAAGCATTTGAAACATTAAATATAGATCCAAAAGCTGTAAAGGGAATATGGAGTATTTTAGCTTCGATATATCATTTGGGACTGGCTGGAGTGACTGTTGTTGGAGCAAGTTCTACTGCAAGAACACAATTTGCAAATCCGTCTGCGGCTAGAAAGGCATCTGCACTATTAGGTGTATCGTTGGAAGATTTATCGGGCGCTGCGTTTAATGTCAGCGCATCTGGCAGCACGAGTCCATCCAAGACATCTAACGATAGTATTGAGAACGCTTGGGAAAGTTTGGATGCCTTGGTTATCGGCTTATACTCCGAAGCTTTAGCGGCTGTAGTAGCTTTGATTAATAAAGCTATATGTACTTCAGCACATACAATAGCATCTATAGTTCTGGTTGACACGCCTGGGTTTCAAAATCCAGCTAGCTGTGGTTCCCAAATCGGGGCAACTTTATCGGACTTGAAACATAATTATCTTCAGGAACGCTTACAGCTATTATTCCACCATAACACATTGGTCGCACCTAGAGATCGTTATGCGCAGGAATTAGTAGAAATAGACACAGAATGTGTGGGTGATTCAAATCCCGGTCCTTTGGTTTCACTCATTGATAAAGCTCCTCAAAACCATGTTGTGCGTTCGTCTCAAAGAGATCTTCGTGAACAAGATCGACGTGGTTTGTTATGGCTATTGGATGAAGAATCAATATATCCAAACTCAAATGACGATACATTCCTTGAGCGTTTATTTTCTCATTATGGGGATCGTGAACATCAAACACTTTTACGCAAATGCAACGCTCCCAAACAATTTGTACTTCAGCATTTACAGGGAACGAATCCTGTATTGTACAGTGTTAATGGTTGGGTACGTTATAGTCGTGAACATCCCGCAATTCGCAATGCCGGTTCGTTGCTGCAAGATTCGTCTAGAGATGAAATTAGCCGCCTTTACATAGGCTCTCTTACTCGCAGCTCTGGTGGTATAGTGTTTTGTGGTTCCTTTGCTGGTCTTGAAGGCACTCAGTCATTAAGAAGAGTATCAAGTATTAGAAGGTCGTTTACTTCGGCAGGTGTAAAACGTAATTCCATAATGTTGCAAGTCAAGTTTACTGTCGATGGCATTATCGATACTTTACGAAGAACTGGTACACATTTCGTACATTGTTATCTTTTGCAACACAATGCTGGTCACCATACTGCTTTTTCATCAAACGGTTCTCCCAATACATTAGCCGTTCAAAATTCCAAAGATGATTTGGTCAACGTGCCATTATTGCGAAGTCAGGTATGATGTGATCTATAGATCTTTACCTCTGCTTTATTTATTATATTTTTTTTATTTTTTTGTACTCATTACTACATTTTACTAACGCACGAGGACGCAAAACACATACAGAGATAATAGTTCAATAATTTGAAGAATGAAGGACAAAGTGATGATACTATATATTATTTTTATCTTTTTTTCTTGCAAAATTAATATGCCTCTTATTTCATTACTAGCCTGTGCCTGCGACTTCGTCTGCGTAGCTATCGGCACGAAAGATAGCCTGTTTATGTAATAACTCTGGTTGTTATCTGTTCGGCAAATAAACATTTATATTTATTATCGTGCTTAGTGGGATAGGATTTAATGCATAGATCAAAGACAAAATTCTTCTATAAACGATGACTAAAGATTTAATTTACTACTTCACGTATGTCACTCAAAACCCTTAAACAACCGACAAACTAAATACAGAAAATATATGTATGTGTACCAAATTTAATTTATCTAACAAACATTCACATTTATATTAGTAGAAAGTAGGACAAACGATCTTGTAACCGTTTTTTATATAAAATATTAGGTAGGTTCAAGGTACAATTGACAAAAAAACTGGCGATTTCCACCAAATGTCAAACTTCATTAAAAAAATTTCAAAGCGAATTTATATGTTTTTCTCATCAAGCTTTATGCTTGGTAGGAGGCAAATTTAGTCGGACTTGCCACTTTTTGACAATTGTACGTACAAACTAATTCGCTTGACGTCGAATCGATCGAATAAGAGCTTCTAAAATTTTCATACATTCATTTCGTCTCGACAAAGTTTTTTCAATTTAAGTTGTTTTTAAAAACTTATTCAAATGTATGAACATTTTTATTTTATTTTATTTATTTAGTTTAGACGTTTTTGCGTAATTGAATAACAAACAAAGATTTACATTTTTTTATATTAGAATGCAGTGGATTTCAATCTTTATTTTTTTAAAATTTTACAAAAAAATTATATATATTGTTTTAATTCACCGCGGTGAGTGAAGACTACTTAATATTTGACGAAGAAGAATATGAAATATGCGATGTTTTTATTTATGTATTTATTTTTTCTTTTTTAGTTGCGGGGATCTCAAGTTTTGGACGCGGCTAGATTACATCGTTTAGGTTTTCCGGAATCAGTACCTCTAGCAGAATTTGTAAGACGTTTCGGGTTGTTGGTAATCGATTCAAATAAAGATATTACAGTCGAACAAATATTGTCTTCCAATGAAGTCGATCCGTCCACATATCGTATTGGACCAAGTCAGGTAAGTCTAATACTTTTCTGATGTATTATAAATCTGCTAAGTAAATTTTATTTTAATTTTCCTAATACTAAGGACATAACTGTTATATTTATTTGCAAAAAGCCAAAATAATAATTAACAAACCATTTCTAAAATCTTTTCTGATTATAACTATTACAAACAATAAATATTTTTTTTGCTCTTATAAGCGATATAAAAGATTTTTATATTTTGTCTACGAATGAGCATCATAAACGGCTTTTATTTATTTTTTTATTTTCGTATAATCATTATGCAAGAATTTTATATTTTTGGTATTCTATCTACAATCATTAAGGGTAAACAAAAAGTTTTTTTTTGTAACGCGGAGCTGGGTTTCCTTCATTTGTAAATGTTGCTTTTGCTTAAATACGAAAATTTTTTCGTTTTATTTCTTTTCTTCAGAAGACAATAAAAATAAAACAAATAAATCATTCATAATGGTTATAGAATACCGAAAAAATTGATAAAAGTTTGTAACAAATTTTATTGTTTATGTATAACATATTGTATATTTAACTGAAAAAAAATTTAAAATAATTATTTCGGGTACCTGCTTAATATGACGAATTTATGAATGGATGTATTTAAGTATGACTGTATGTATGTATGTAATAAACATATTTGTAAATCCTTTTTAAATATTTTACATTTTATTTTTCCAAATGAAGTAAAATATTACGATATTTTTTTTTTTTTAATTGTGATCCTTTTGTGATATACATGTTTATACATATGTACTTATTTGAAAAAGATTTTACGATTAAAGTAAACGCCCTGCGCCATGATATAAACCACCTAAAAGTTGTGGCGATATATAACTGCTTGCCAAGAAATTTGGCGGTTGAACTTTACGTATTCGTACCAAGTTTTCCAGGCCATACGGTAAATTATGTTTAGTGCTCAAATAGAAAAACCCAGTTTTTGGCACAACTGGTTCACCACCCATATAAACATCAGCATTGCATTCGTTTGCCCCCGAACTGCATGTGCAAGTGTATTTCCTCAAGCTAAGCGCATTTGTACATTTTATAGCAGCAAACAAATTTGGTTTGCGTATAGATTCAGCAAAGTAATACAAAGCTGCAAAATGATCGCAAGCAAAATCAAATTCTGCTGCTGTGGCGTTTGGGCAATGCGGCTGGCCTTGACCCCAATTGGGAAAGAATGATGCATGACTTAGTTCAACGCTAGGATTACCCAAATGAGAAATATCAGTATGTATTGACTCGACGTATGATGCATCATCTGGCGCTAAACGAAAATCAGCAGATAAACCAAGCTGTGCCAAACCAGCAGGATCTAACGCAACTATGGCTGCTAATCTTTGAGGTTTCAAAAGCTTGCCGGTTAATCCCGAAATATGACTGCCAGCACTGTGTCCGATTAAATAAATGTTGCTCATCTCGACATTAGTTTCTTTTTGTAGAAACCGAATAAACTTTGCGATCTGAGCTGCTATTTCCGAAAACTGTTGAGATATTCGCGGATAGCTTATATCATTAGCAATATCACTCCAATCGACCAAAATTACATTATATTTTCCCCTGTCTAGGTAAGCATCCTTAATAGCGGCATTTGAACACGACGTACTTTTGCCGGCCCAACCGTGTATAGAGAATCTAAATTATATATGTATTTAATGCAGATATTCAAACAGTCACATACATATGTGCATGTTGAGGCCAGTTTAGACTATAATAAAAGTCGTTAGATTTTATTGAAGCAAACTATGCGGAGCGAAGTACTCAAGGAAAAGGGGGCAAAAGTATTATGTAAGTTTTTTTTGCGTTTACACTATTAGTGTGAAGTAGAATCAAAGTAGAATGATTTAGAGAAAAAGTAAACTAAGAATCTGATTAATAAAACAAATCATAATCGCGAATACAGAAAATAATAACAAAAAAATAATTTGAATTTTTTTGCCTTTTTTTACAAAAGTAAAATTTTAGTTTAATTCTTTCTCTTTTGTTTTTAAATGTTTTTGATGAATTAAACAATTTTTATTTTTTGTAGTTCTACAAAAACTACAGAAACAGCAAACAATTTTCTTTTGCTCTGTGTTACACAATCAAAAACTATACGTGTTGTTTTTGTAATTGTTTAAGAATTCTAGCACGCCTTTAAATTTAAAATTAGAATTAACTTCTTAAGTTAAGTCTGATTACTCTCAAATAAAAATAAAACAAGAACTTATTCTTTTAAACATTTGCTTAGATAAACACACTCTAAAAAATTTCAAGCTTTAAGTACTTTATAATGTTTACGACAATAACGCTGTAGCCGTTTACGAGTTAACTTGCGTTTACTGCTTGGTCCGTTATTTTCCTTTTTTTAGTTTTAATAAATATCAAAGCGTAAGTAATAAAGATACTGTACTATGCAACGATCAAACCAAGTTACGAATTTTTGAAACAAGAGCATTTTTGATTAATTCAATTTCGTTTATACTTGAACGAATCTTGTTCTAAGCTTACGTCAACAAGTACGGTTTCGGGCTTAAATCACGCTAAAAATTCTTAAAATCAAACTTTTTTCGGAGATTCGTACTTGAAAAATGTATTCTTAAATCAAGCATTTTTTACTTTGTTTAAGAAAATCCGTACGATTTGTTGATTTGTTTTTAGAGTGTACTGATTACAATTTGCTTTTACACTATTCTAATTTGTTCATTCTAGACGAATTTTTGACATGTCTTACGACTTGTTTTATAGACTGAACTGGCTTTAAGTACATTAACTATATGTAGGCATCACATTACCTCACTGGCCAATTGGGATTAAAATTGGAGTTTCGTAAAGCTCTCAAATCGCCAGTACGCAAAATTTGCCGTTCGTCAGGGTTGTAGGTTGTATAGAGATCGTAGTGTATGCGTTGGCTGCCCAAGTAACGAAGTCGTGGATTAAGCAGAGCTTTAACTTCCTTGCGCAGCATTTCCTGTATAACACTAAATATAGAAATATCACAATGTCCCCGTCTATACGATAAATCGACAGTTAACGACACTAGATGTAGAAAAGTGAGAAATAACATTTATTTGATTTTATTAAAAAGTACGAATTGATTATATGTAATTAAATAAATAGTTTTGAATTGTTGAATGCTGCATTATAATTCTGGCTTATTGCCATTTGTATATGTTTCAAACATCACTGTCACATCACATTACAAACGTACGTAGGTACGTACCACTCACACACGCCCCTAACAAAAACATACAACAGCATAATAATCTCATGACTTTGACTTGATTTCAAATGCAACACACTTGCATGCAGTCGGGGTATCAAGTAGTTAACACAAATTCCAGCAAATTGAATAATTTCAAGTTTTTAAATATACATATATATATACGGTAAATTGCAATTTAATGCAAAAGATTAAACAACCTTCACGTTTGGCGTTCTGACAACAAATGCGTTAAATTCTAAAGGCTCCATTAGTTAAAAGAACATGTGGAGACTTCTTAGCAAATAAAATTACAGTTTTATGGCAAAAAAAAAAAAATAAATAAATAAAAATAATAAAATTAAAACGTGAATGTTTAATTTTTGTTAAAATTTTACAAACAGTTTAGAAAAATATAAAACTCACAGCCTCACCATTAAAGTACTCACACATTTACATCTTTACCTACATCCATACTTATATGTATCTGTTTGTATAAACAGGTACACTAAAGACCAATTCAGCAATTTAAACTACAAGTGTGTATGTAGCTACCATAAAACCTGAGCTAGAATATCTCCTTATCTAAGAAGACTATTTATTGATCGTGCTACACAGATGCATTTTCTCTAGTGTAATTATGTTATTTTTATGTGAATGTATGAATACATACATACATATGTGTGTATGCATATAACATACATACAAATATCAAACTTTTACAAGTTTTTGTGAAAAAAAAACAAACAAAATAAAACATCGTTTGCGGTAATTGGAATGCTACTGCATTTGATAATTTTGTGGTCATTGCAACTGATCAGTGAATTATAGAGCGATTTAAGTCAATAGCCACTTGCATTCAGCTAAGGTCATTTTCTGCAATTAAAAATATGTATGTATGTATGTACGTACATATGTACATGTATACTTATGTATGCATGCAGGCACAATAATAATGTCTGCGACTGTACCGACTGTTCTTGATGAACATGATGATGTTGAGTAATTTTTGTTGCAAACTCTTTCAAATAACTTTGAACTTTATTTGAAAATTACAAAGATTTTGTTTATGAACTAAACGTTTGTCTTTGTATGCAACTTGAAACGTACAACACGAAAAATTTGTTTTGGTTAAATCTTTTAAACAAGTTTCTAATTTGAAAAAAAAAAAAAAATAATAAATGAGAGACACTCGTTTAAGAATATTCTGTATTTGTTTATAAACAGTCAGCGTGAATAACCAACTTTGGTCTTGTAAAATTTCCAAAAGTTAGTTTAATCGTTAAAACTACACATTAAAAAATTCGCACTTTTACTGTTTGCACTTGATTTGACAAAGTGTGTAAATTCTCTGTAAAACTTTACACAAAACATATGCTTGATTGCGTTTCCTTCCAATCCCTAAAAAGAAGCGCGCTATTGTGTAAACACGAACGCAATGAGGCAAATGTTTGTTAATAACTGAACAACAGTTAAACAAACGTTTTTTTTTCTCTCCCTCTCTTTTAACATCTAATCAAAATTTACCAAAATTTGGATTAACAAGAGTAAAGCGAAAAATTATTTAAAAAACAAGAAAATATTCTCAAATGCAGTAAAATAAAAATTTGACTTTTAAAGTATTTTATACATTAATTTATAGCAAGTACTGTGGATGGTGGATGTATATTTAACAAGTGGTTGCATATCAGTGTTCAAATGAAAAAATTTTCCAAAACAATAACTCTGCAAACCAAATATTTGTACATACATATGTATATCAATAAACAAACAAAACTTTTCATTCATTTTAAAAAGTTTGGGGAATTATGACTTAATGACAATACGACCAACATTTAAATTTATTGAGGTTTGTTCAAGGAAAAAATTATCTTGCACAATTGAATTTAAAACAAATTCTAAAAAAAATTTAAAGATAATAAGTTTTCGATTCCAGATTCGGCATAAAATGGTCAAAATGTATACATATACATACATATGCATGTATAATATTAATATAATAATGGGCTTTATATTAGAAGAGTGCTTATTCTTTGGGAAGAACATATATGTATTTTAACCTTATTTTTAGAGTGTCAGAATTAATTTGATATTAATTTCATTCACCGACTTTAAGAAGCTTTTTTTTTCTTTTTGTTAAGTAATATAAATACAAACATTTTCCGCCACAAACAGGTCAGTCCTATTGAAGTTACATATGTATGTGCAAATTTGCACATTAAAGTATGTATGTATATGCAAAATACAATTTACTTTTTTCCTTTAGCAATACATTTGTGAACAACAAAAAAAAAAAACAGAGAATTTTAATAATCTTTAATTATTTTATTTATTAGCTTCTTTTTATATATTTTTTTTATTTCGGCTTGTGAACAAAAGTTGTTAAAAAATTCACTTTGAATTGCTGTATTTGTTGTTAAATCGTTAATTGTAATTGGCTGTAAAAACAAGGCTTATAAATATTACAAGAGTTTTAAATATATTTTTTAACATCTTAAAATACAAAATAAATATTATTTAATTAACAAAAGAAACAGTTATATAAATACATATGTAAGTGAAGCGTGTAATGCTATGTACACACTTGCCTAAATTAACGCATAAAATTTTACATTACAGTTATGTCATCTACTGTCTAATTTGCATATGTAAATATGTATGCCTAATTTTTAAATAGTATTTATATGTAAACGCTTTAATGTATAGTCGCTCAAAAATATTAGTAAATTTATGATTGAATGTTTTAGTTTTTAAAAATGTTGTTCGTAAAGGTAAATGAAAAAATCAAACTAAATACAAATCGTAAGAAATTTACAATGTAGCATCGTTCTAATTTTTTTAACGTTCTCATTAGTATGCAATGGGATAAAAAATAAAAAAAATAAAACATTAAATTTAATTTTACTAACATGTTCTGCCATTATCTTCTTAAATACTCAACCAAATAAAATCAGATTAAGATTGTTCACATCTGCAAAAAAATACTTTCAAATGATATATATTTTTGTTTTTTTATAAAAAATTATTTATTAACCAATATTTCGCTACCAAACAATGGGTAGCTTCTTCAGGGTAAATATGTATACATTAAATATATATGTATATTAAATTATATTATATTAATTTGTTTTTTTGTTAATATAATTTGTATACATATTTACCCTGAAGAAGCTACCCATTGTTTGGTAGCGAAATATTGGTTAATAAATAATTTTTTATAAAAAAACAAAAAAGTGATCTCAAGCTTAAATAAAAATCAAATATAAAAAAAACAAGTAAGAGCGCTATATTCGGCCGTGCCGAATCTTATATACCCTTCACAACGTGTAGTCATGCAATAACAGTGGTTTGTGTCACCATTCATCCCATATGAAATACGTGCATACATATAAAAAAATACATATATAAAAACGTCCCATTGTAAAATTATAAATTCACGCATGTATGTTAAAAAAACAAAAAAAAAATTTAAAAAAAAAATAAAAAAAAAAAATTTTTTAAATATTAAAAAAAAAAAATTTAAAAAAAAAATTAAAAAAAAAATTATTATGTATATATATAAACAAAAAAAATAAAAAAAAAAATAAAAAAAAAATTTAAAAAAAAAATAATAAAAATATAAATATATTAAATAAAAAAAAAAAAAATAAAAAAATTAAAAAAAAAAAATTTAAAAAAATTAAAAAAAAAAATTTTTGGCTCAGCTGGGATTCGATGCCACGTTTTTTCTAACCAGTATACACGTTTGTATGTATGTATGTTGTTGTTGTAATGTTGTTTTTGTGAAAAAAAAATCGAGGTGGTCGTGGGTTTTTGCTCACATCTCAGTCGTTTATGTACCGATGTTTCTGATTTTCAATACCGATCTACTCCCGAATATTTCTGATATTTTAATACCTCACCTGGGTCCAAGCGATGTCGGGGGGCTTCAAAAAGTTGATTTCAACATACACACGGACAGACTGACAGAGCTTAATCACCTCCCCTATTCATAAGCTTTCAGAAAATATATACTTTATGGGGTTGGAAATGAAAATTGTAGAAATTTCACTCGGAATGACAAACCTATATATACCCTTTTTCACTGTGTGAAGGTTATAAAAATCATTTTGAGATGGTGTGGATTTTTTTTTTCTGGAGTTATCGTACTTCTGTTCTGCAAATAAACGTAGTTTTTCTTTGTGTCTTATTAAATAATTAGGGTGTAAAAATCTGTATTTACTGGATAAAAGAAAAAAAAGTTATTTTCTGTTAATGAGATTTCTTTAATAATTCTTGATTACCATCATTATCTGTATTGAAAATTGCTTGTTTGTATGTTTGTCCAAGTAACATTGTGATTAGTATACATGATGACGCAAAAAAAAGATGCAACAGTAGGCGTGCCACCTCCCATACAAGTATTGAATGACATTTGAAGAACGATGTATCACAAATGTCGTTGATGTTTTTATTAAAATTGGGTTTTGTTGGGATTGCCAAAGTTCGAAAATGCAAGTTTGTTTCCTGGTAATAAATTACATATCGCATTACAATAAAAATAGTATTTTTTTTGTGCGCAATTTTTGCAATCACATAAATAAATACATACGTAGTTAGTTGTTTTTTCAAAGTGTGTTACCGATTACACAACTTTTTGGCAAAGTTTAGATACTAGCCTTTAATCCTACTAATATAATAAATGTGAATGTTTGTATGTTTGGATATTTGTTACTCAATCACGCAAAAACGGCCGAACAGAACTAAATGAAAATCGGCACATAGATAGATAACAATTTGGATTAACACATAGGCTACTTTTTATCACGATAATAACGCAAAGTCGTTGGGAAACTCATCATCACACATCCTAAACGGGTTGTTTGTGTTGTAAATATTTTTTATTTTTGTTAATACTTTTATCCCGATAACTACGCAGACCAAGTCGCGGGCACAAGCTAGTAGTAAATAAATTTAATAATATTATTTTGATAAATGATAAAAATGTAAAGTTTTTGTCCTAAAAATGTTTTATTGATTTTCCTAATCATTTGTTGATGTTTTCTTTTCGGTATTATTTCGAGCAAAAGGTTAGTCATGCCCATTAAAAAATCTGAGTCTGATAGAAAAAAATGAAAATTTATTTTATTTAAATTTAGCGCGTTAAAAACTATATAATCTAATTATTTTTATTTAAAAGCAAAGACATTGTTTGTGTTTTGCAAGCCAGTGTAATTAGTTTTTCAACTATCCTATTCATTTATAAATTCATGTACTTACATACATACATACTAATGTATATACATACATTCACAAGTTTGTGTGCGAGAGTTTATTGCACAGTTACATATGTATGTATGTATGTGTGTATGTATATGTTCAATAAATATGTATATTTATAAAAAAAAAATACGTAGCGATTAATTTTTTTGCACGCATTTAACCTCTTGCAAAAAATCATTATTTTTCATTAATTTTTTCACATGAATATTTCTATAATATTCTGATCATCTTTCACTGGGTACAACTGGACAAGAGTAGTTGTTATACCACTTTCCATTTTTGTATTAAAAAAAAGTATTTATTTTTCCTTTCATTATTAAATTGAATCAGCAATATAAACAGTCATTAACGGGTCTTTTATTAAGCTTGTTAAGCTTCACTAACGTTTAAGCAAAATATCACAATTTTTTGTTTATTTGAAAGGCCTATAGATGCTCTTATGTATGTGATATAACAAGGTCAAAATGTCCGCCGCATTTTTGCTATGTGGCGCGAATCCGAAATGTCAAATTTTCTATGGCTCTGACGCTCTGATAGTATAAGTTATGTTGGCTTTGGGGACCGCTGTGGTTTGTGGCTTATTCGCATATACCTGTGACCGAACAAGTCCTCTTAAAGAAAGTCTAAAGTGATAAAATCGCATGAATGAGGTGGACATTCGTAAGCACTGTTGTGTGAGAGAACTTGTTCGCTGAAATTTGTTTTCAATAATTAAATCATATCGTTACGTGATGGTATTTAACAATGATACCATTTTAGATAATGTATTGGCTTTTTCGTTTCCGATTAAGCTGTGATGGCCTGGTAGAGTTTATCTCACTCTTCCATTGCAAGGTACTCCGAAATTCAAGTATTTCGTTCATTGCAGTCTTGTTACATGGTCTGCTGTTCGTTAAGATACGAATCAGAGTTTCGTTATCAATTTCCTTCATCCTTTTTATCATCTAATATTTCGTTGGGATTTTGTCACATGTTATATGTTGGTATCTGGTTTTATCATTAGCCATTCACCTATTGTCATTAGCGTCCATGGTTGCTTCATAAATCAGCAGAATTTATAGTATTTTCTCAATAGCCATTGCTGATGTGGTTCTAATGGCACAGCATATACTAAAATAAATTGAAATACACGAATTTTAGTTATCAGCATTTAAAGAGTCTGTTGTTACGTTACATTTCTGTGTAAGTGCCCAAATGTATTTACATTAAATTATTCGACAACACCGCCACCTAAAGCGTCCAAAATTAAAGGGTTTCTTTTTTGATACCAAAGCTAACTAAGTTGTTAAAACGATTCGTTTTTTTTCAGCCTTCGAAATCAATAGCAATGCATTGATGAAAATACAATAAATAAAATTTTTATGATGTTTTAAAAAAATCTTTTTTTTTTTTTTGTTAATTTTGCTA
Source organism: Phyto melanocephala (assembly GCA_941918925.1). NCBI lineage: Eukaryota > Metazoa > Arthropoda > Insecta > Diptera > Rhinophoridae > Phyto > Phyto melanocephala. Next base: position 1,371,936 of record OW799233.1, read on the forward strand.
TTTATATGTTGTATCACACATACGATCATTTTATGTTAATTTATAGAATGTTGTATAGGTTAATACAATCATTGTTTTTTGATATGTTGAACTAGATTTACTAAGGTGAATTCACTTACCCATTTGTTGCTAGAAGAATTTATTTTTCCTTAGAGAGACATTTTTTTACTGACACAATTTATTCTTGAAAATTTGGTCGAAAAATCAATGCTACCGTTTGAAATGCATTTGCAAACAAGCGTTTACAAGTAACAAATTAATGATTTTTACCATTCTACTATACAAACATTTTATGAAATTTGGCAACAAATTTCAATTTTGCCTGGACAAAAATTAAAATTAAGTTAATTTAAGTTCAGAGTTTTCGGAACAAACTTATTTTTTTTTTCTTTTAAAAATAAAGATGTCAAACTATATACATGCGTACATACATATATAAAAAAAAATTTTGTCTATACAAAAATTTGTTCGAAATACATGATGGGTAAATCCAGCTTTACAACATAAAACACCTTCGATGGATTGTAAATTGTTATGTAATTACGATATAATGCTCTCGAGTCTGCGAAATATTTACTTTATCAGCGAAATAAAACACTTTATTTACTAACAATACACCAGTAATCAAGGCGAATTCATACAGGTGAAATTATCAGCCCAGCTGATTGTGAAACATTTTGTCAAAATTGGTTGAATTCGCTTTGATTTCATTTATTAATGCAGGGATAGGAAATGTGATTTTGGTTTCGGTATTAAACAATTAACTTGAGTGTACTTTTTTGACAATAAATGTGCTTAATTTATGTATATTTTTTGCTTTTGCGTCATTAATAATGTGTTTAAAAAATTTATATTCTGTTTTTAATCAAATTTTATTATATTTGATATGTAAAAACAACTTTTCCAACCCTGATATACGAATTGGCCTTGACATAAAACATCCCAAGGCGAATTCATACAGGTGAAATTATCAGCCCAGCTGATTGTGAAACATTTTGTCAAAATTGGTTGAATTCGCTTTGATTTCATTTATTAATGCAGGGATAGGAAATGTGATTTTGGTTTCGGTATTAAACAATTAACTTGAGTGTACTTTTTTGACAATAAATGTGCTTAATTTATGTATATTTTTTGGTTTTGCATCATTAATAATGTGTTTAAAAAATTTATATTCTGTTTTTAATCAAATTTTATTATATTTAATATGCAAAAACAACTTTTCCATCCCTGATATACGAATTGGCCTTGACATAAAACATCACATGAAAAGTTGCTTTGTTGTATCAATTCGCCGTTGCATATACCTTATGGATATGCCTTGCCAGTAATATTACTAGTCGACAATAACGTTTTTTGACTTATAACGTTGTTGCAGCAAATCATAAACAAGTACAGAAAAATTGTATTGGAATGAATAGAGTTACATTTTTTTATGCAGAAAACGTATATATTTTTTGTTTTGTTTTATTTTTGACGTCATTCACTACATACAATCGTGGAAGATTTCCAGCTTCTTTTCATGGTCAAGTTCATGTTCATATAACATGATATCGCAGATGTAAACTTTACGTTCAGATAAAACACTGATACAAATGTATGTACACAATAACAATACATCCAGTGCATATAATATGTATGTATGTAGTTTGCTGTTGCGGTAGGAGCAAATATATATTTGTATGTGGATTAACAGTGGTTAAAATCCGGCAATTGAATAAAATATATATTTTTTCACTTTTACATTTGTACATTCACGCCAATTAAAAACACATGCATTCTTTTTTTGTATATATGTACATATGTATGTAGTATATCTGCATATGCCAAAAAAAAATTTTCTTTAATATTACTAGTTTTTAATAAACTTCAAAGTTTTGTATTTTTAAAAAAATATTTTAAACCAAATAAAATTGCGGGTTATTTATTGTAAAATAAAAAAATAAAGTTTGACAGATGCAGACAAATTTTAAAAAAAAAGTTGGTACCACTGATAAATTGTATAAAATAAAAAAAACAAATCAGCTGATTTGATACGCGTTCCTTATTCTTATTATCTGCCTTGCATATATATGTACATACATACATACATACATACATACATACATACATACATACATACATACATACATACATACATACATACATACATACATACATACATACATACATGTATATAAATTTAAACAATTTTATTTTTTTAGCAAAACATAAACAAGTAAATAAACGAAGTTGAGTAAAAAACTTCAAAAATATTTTATTGAGTTGAATGAAATATCCAATAAAACCCTTTAAAATTGACTGTAAATACGTAAGCAAATGTGTTGCTCATTTCTTTGCTAAAAAACATTATTCATTTCGTATAATTCGTAACACTAAACATTTTAAATTTTTAATACAAGTTGATATTTAAAGTTGTTACATACATACATATATGACATCTCTATATGTTTTTGGCATCTTTTTTCGCTAAGATATATTTTTTAATCACATAGAAACATTATCGCAGTGTGAACGGACTATTCATGTGTAATATTAATATTTTTTTAAATGTGTATACTTAACAATATTTAAACGAAAATATTTGTTTTTAAATGTTTATGTAAATATACATACTTCTTTCCCACTGTACGTTTACACATATGCATTTATGTATATTAAAAGCAACAGTTTAATAAAGGTACATACATACATGCATACATAAATATATATTATTTTATTTTATTAAGTAAATTTTTTTAATCCAGATTTAGTACATAAATATAGACATTTGTATGTACGAGTATCACTTGCATCTATTTGTTGTTACTTCAGTACTAGATCAGTCAAGGTAAATTTTCCTCACTGGCTAGAAGTGTCGTCCGATAAAAGTTCGCCTAATTTAGAATTTGTTAAGAAATATTGATTATTATTATTATTTTTTTTTGCATTTATAGTTAGTCATACATATGTACATAAGTATGAGGTTGTGTGTTACACATTGTGGTTATTTGTTTTTTTTCATGTAATTGATACGTGTTTATATCTTATGGATAGCAAAGACATAGATAATAATGAAGCTACATGCTCAACGGGTTATCCATCATCGTCAACAGCATCATTGAAAGTGCATGATCAATATTGGAATTTAACAATAAATATGCCTTTACTGCATCACTATTATATTAACATGTTGCTACAAATATGCTCGCAACGTAATGCTGCACAAGAAATCTGGCGTATATTTGTGTTATTGTATAGTCTGGCAAGTGTTCTTCTTGTTAGCAAATGTGTATGTATTATTTTAAATTAAGCTTAAGATGGAAAAAACTTTTTTATATCGTCCATGTTCTGACAAAAGAAAGCCGATTGCGACATCCATCGTCGATTTTCTGACAATACAAAGCCGATTGCAACATCAGATCACAAACTGGTGTGTGAGGGGAATTGATGTCCATTAAATATTTGTTTAAATTAGGATTTAAAGAGCAAATGCATAAAAAATGTTTTCTTTAATTTTGGACTAAATAATGTTTTTAAATAATTTAACTTCAAATTAAGTGCACATTATGTCAGAACATAGACAAATTGAATATAGAAAATAATTAATCTGTAAATTAGAAGAAGATATAGAAGTAAATAAGTTACTAAACTTTTATTACAGGCTTAATAGTGTATTAAACAAAAAATATAATTTTTTTCAAACCTTCATAGATACTTTATTCGACAAAGCTATGGCTTTTGCTTATATTATCGGAATAAAAATTGCATGCGTACATCCAAATTAAACATTTAAAAAATTAAAAATGGTCAGTGATTTTGAAGGACTTACATTATTTCCTAAATGCTTTGCGATATTAAGTTTATAAGTTTTATGTAACGAAATTTAGATTATACTTTTTAATAGGGGAACTTCGTTCCGATGGAGCGCACAACATGCCAATTGGACATACGTGTATGTCGGTTATAGGTTTGTTTTTTTAGTGCCCCTCTTTTTCAACCTAACCTTAGTTTATAAGTAAATAAATCGAATATGTTTATCTTTAGTAATAAGGAGAGAATTTGAAAAAATTATAATTATATAAAAAATTTAATAATTTGAGAACGGTTAATCTTAGAGTCTTGATTTTGTTTTAATTGATAATTATTACAAATCACATAACGATATAACTTTTAAAGTTCTGATCACTACTTATGAACTCGTGGACCTTTTTTGGTAACCCTTCTTAGAGATTTGATAGTTGTTTCATTCACATTTATGAAACCGTTCGACCATCTCCTATTAAAATCTTCCATATTTTGCTCTTCAATTCCCTTTTCGCAGATGCCCAACTGGTTTTAGTTTCGGACAATTTGGAGGATTAGCCTCTCTTGGTACAAAAACCAGATTATTGTTTGTTTGTTTGTTTTGATGTGTTTGAATCTGTTTTCCATATGCTTTCAATCTTCTTGCCCTTTAAAATATTATATAGACCTTTCTTTTTTAATGAAGCAAGTTTCTTATCACTGATCAAATTCTCGTGATACTGTTTAATAACATTGGAAACAGGCTGCTTCCTTAATTCTATTATAATTGAAGAACAACTTTCCAAAAAAAGAGCAGTCATTAAGGTGACCTTTTTGAGTCCCATACGCACTTGTCTACAAGTGGATTTCTCCTTCCACCTTTGCAGACTTATAAAGTTAACCCATTGAAAGGACTTTTGACCGCACTAACATACATAGATCCCCCCTTTTCGTCAGTTCGTCCTCCGTTTTATTCCCAGCTATGCCCACGTGTTCCTTAAGTCATGAGTGCCCTCTTATTTGTAGAAGCACAGCTATATATGTACATTTAAAATACACTGAAACACATAAGTGGAGTCTACGCTCATCCGCCGCACTCGGTTTATAACCGAGTTGTTAACAAATGCAATGAGTTTTTTTTTCTTTCCTTGCACCTTAAGTGCAGTAAACTTCTGCCTGGTAGACGCACACATAACTTCTCATCCATGAGTGTGTAGTGTAGCCTTTTGACCGCTTTCACGCGACTCGTATGTTTTATCGATATCTAATTCTCCCTAAACTTAGTCATACAAATTAAAATTTCTATTGTTTTTGTAAGTAGTTTAGAAAATTTGTAGTTACAAAAAGTTCGAGTTCTAAATAACATTTACTTTTGTTTTTTATTTAATAGTGTACACAGAAAAAAATATTGCTAAAATTTGTTTAATTAATTGAAATTTTAATTTGTTTTTGAATTCTAATTATAGTTTTCATTAATTTAATTAAATTTTTTAATTAATGTTAAATATTTTCAAAAAACAAAGAGATTTCTGTCAGTTGAAAAAAATTTTAAAAAATAAAATATATTATTTTAAATGACATTTACTTGAAAATTTAATTTTAAGAATAAATTTAATACAATTGTTACGCAAGGAGCGAAATAATGAAAAATTGTCGCCAATCTGCAAGAGAAAGTTCTGGTAAGTGCACATACGTACATATATAACAATATGTTTTGCTTTAAATATAATAAATGGTTTCGGTTTCATTGTAGGTATGCCAAAATTCATTACATATTTATTGTGTGCCTTTATATTCCTCAGAATTCTCATTTTAATAGGTAAGTTAGTTGAATTTCTTCACTCTGCCTGATCAAGCCTTTTTACCGGTTAATGTTCCTTTATATCTAGGTCGTTGATGCTAAAAAATAATTTGGAAATCCGGCTTTTGATATGGTGTAGTATGTGTATGTGCTTGAAACACTATTTCTTATCATTAATTTTATTATATAAGTAACAAAATATAATTAAAAATATAGATTCCTTTGTAATATAAATGTAGTATAACAATAATAAACAAGTATAAAAAAAAGAATATTTTTTTTCGTATTTTTTTATACAGGCTTAATAAATTATATTATTGATATAATAAATGCTTTAATATTATAAAACCAAAATCTCAAATAAAGACATGATTAAATTAATTAAAATCATTTTTGAAAATTATTGAAAATTTTAATTAATTTTTTTAATCTGTTTTAATTGATATTTTTCTCCATAGTTTTTCAATTAAAACTATTAATTTTCATTTAATTAATAGTATCATTTTGATGATTGGAGCAAAATTAAACAATTTTTTAATTAATAATATTAATTTCGTAATTAAAATCCATATTTATTTTTTTCTGTGTAATATTTATTTTTGAATCAGTTTCTTTTTAAATATCTACGAATGTAGGTATAATTCACACATACATACATAAATATGTGCATAAATGTTAAAAATATTTTCACTGTATACTAGCGCATACATACTGTCATAGTGATTGACAATTAATGTATGTGCATACAAATAAACAACATACATACATTAATCCATATGCGTATAAACATAGTCACTGTTTGTAATTCATTTTATGAAGAAAATTAATTATTTAACAAAGTGAATGTGTGGAATAAACAAAATCCCCAACAAAATTAAAAAAAAAAAAAAAAACTATTCAACAATGTTTAAATGAATAATTTGTTAATTGTTGACACTAAGTATTTAGAAAGTACAACAACAAGTACAAAATATTAAACATTTCATTTTAAATGCATTCATTATGAGTAATTTTAACTGTCTATAAAGCAGTGTAAACGAATCTAAAAGAAATTGCGTTAATTGACCCTAATTATTTTAATGTAATTGTGAACTTTTATGCAAATAATTGTGGGCAATGACATTGCATTTTGCTGTTAAGAAACTTGCCTTTTGTTCAAGGATTAAATAAATACTAAATGCCTAATTTATAAAAATTAACAAAGTGATTTTCTATGGAAATTTAATTTATTGACGCTTAAAATTAACTTCGTTACAAAAACTTGCAACGAAAAAGAAAAAAAAATAAATATTGTTTTTCAATAATTAATCTCTAGTACTTAAGATAAAAAAATTTAATTAATGCTTTCACTGCCAACAACTTTAGGTTTATCAAATAAACATTGTTAAGGTGGCGATGTTTTTTTTTTTAAATTTTAGAAATAAATATTTTAGAATTTCCAAACAATTCTTCATTTCAAATTATAAAAGCTCCTTTGGGCGGAGACTGATCCTTGTAGTATTTTTTGTGTAGTAAAGTGTTTTTTGGGGCACCCCTTATTTAAATAAGTCAGAAATAATTACTGTTACATGGTGTCCGTACTAGGCAAACATTTATTACAATACACAACAAAACGCTGTAACATTTTGTTATAAATAAATAGCGGAATGCGTTTGTTATATAATATAACAACCTATACTTAAACCAATAACAACAATTAATAATATTAACTATTTATGTGGTTAACACAGTTTTCAGTGCTCGTGCGATAACAAATTTACCATAACGCTTATGTGTTTGTATGTATGTACATATGTATGTATTTAGTTACCTAATAAATTTGACTTAAATGTATCTTGTATGAATGTACTCTTGTTATGTTCATGAAAAGCTGATGCAGTATAAAGACATGTTTTAATATACATACATACATACATACATACATACATATTTAAAAATAATCTTGTATTTATTATATTTTTATTTATGAAAATATTTTTATCTACATATTAATTAACATATATTAACACATACATATAAAATGTGCGGACTTTTCAAACGTTAGATCTTTAAAACTGAAATGATTTTATAACGCCTGCTTTATTGGACCATTTAAAAAAATACCTAAACCAAGATTCCGCCATTCTTTCTCTTGTGTATTAATGATATGGTTTCTTAAGGAAGCATTTCTTTAACTTTTATTACATCTATGTAAATAAAAATCAAATGTCGTTCGTTGGTAATCGCATCACATCACAGAACGGTTACACCAAATTCGGTAATTTTTTTTAATATTTATTATAACCCAGCTTGGGTTTTTACAGGAAGAAAAATGTAGCACACCTGGAAATGAGCTGGAAAAAAATACTGGACGTTACACCTTCTTTAAAAACAAAATACATTTTGTGAAATATCTAGGAAACGTTTCATCTATAATCTTTAAGCTTTGTGTCTCTTATATCTTATTGCAGACGAAAATCAATACGATCGGAGCTGAGAAAGTGAAACCCCCCATATGAAAGACACCTTATTTTATGACTTATTTCAAAAACGAAGTTAAAGTTGTTGATCCTGGCATTAAATTTTACTAAAAAATTTACTCATTTGTATAGGATTGTACGAGGGGCGTGGCACCTCCCATGCAAAAATTGTATATTAAATGCTGAACTGTTATTGTTATGGGCATTAAATTCTGTTTAATTTGCTGACATATATTGTTGTTTTATTTTTTCGGACGAAATCGATAAGATCAGAGGAGCATGGGTCATTTGCTGTCATTTCTGAAACAGTTTAATTGCTATTGGCTTAAACTTAATACGAGCTACTTAAAATAATAACTTTTTATTTAGAACTGGAAGGATCGGAGAAGAGGGTGTGATACTCACATACGTAAAATCTCTCTCCTAATGAAAACAAAGCAAAAACATTGTTGGGCCCAGCAAACCAGTCCGGATTCTGCTAGTCTGTTATTATAAATAGTTTAGTTGAATATATAGTTACTCTTTTCGATGTACTTTTTATAAAAAATTATTTTGACTACCAATCAAATTTAATTTACTATTAACAATTATTGAATTCAGAAGGAGTGCTACACGGGTGTAAAGATTACTCTGTAATTGACTAGGACTAATCCAAAGATCACCCAAATGTATGGGAAAAACATGGTCGATTTAATATAATGATGTCCTAGGGCTGGACCATAAAACCCGTCGGAGTCACAATTCGATGGAGCACCTACACAACCATTAAGCACGTCTTGACAACAATATATGTAATCCTTAAAACTTGTCGTTTAACTACAATCTCTTGTTTAAAAATGATATGGTCCATGACTGGATTACATAGGATCTAAAATGGACCACATAGTCCGATATTTTCTGCAATAAAAAATTATGTATATTACCAATTTAAATTTAATAATTTTAATAATTTCTGACAATTTTAGTTAATAAACACTCATTATAACAGATTTATTGAATAAAACGTATTTTAAACATTCAGTGTGTCTTAACCTGATTCGGCGGACGGCATAGCTGGCCATATCAAAATGTTTTATTGCTTACCTGATGACAATATTTAAATTAGTGCGCTATTTACTTTCGTTTTTTTTTCGTCTAGTTTCTCTCAGTAATAAGACATAATGGCACGGTAAAAAGTATCCTTCACTCGTTATACAGATATAAACGTAACTCCTATTTAGTAGTTTTCTTGTTAAGCAAGTTCAGCCAGTAACAGACGGAGGAGGGACAAACTAGATAGGCAACAATTTAAAAAAATTTGTGTCTTTTATTTTTAATCGTTGTAAGTCAACCAGCACCAAAATTTTTTTTAGATACAACATAAATAAAAAAAATAAAAAACAATTAAGTTACAAACAATATTTTAGTTTATTTGTCAAATATACAAAATTCAAATAAATAGAGTTGTTTTTTATACATAAATGAATAAATAAACGGTAAATATTAAAGTTATTAATATGTTGTCCAGCTTGAGATCAGTTTTTTTTTTTTTATTATTTTATTATAATCCAATATTTCGCTACCACATTGGATAGCTTCTTCAGGTAAAAGTTTTTTTTGTTATTATTAAAAAAGAAAGATTGAAGAAATTTATATAATAGTTAATAATAAAAATAAATTATTAATTGAATAAAATACAACAATAAAAAATTACATAACAAATGAATATGTAAATGATAAATTAAGTCATAGATACATAGATAATGTGTGTTTTTTAGAGGCGAATAACTTAATGTTGGCAGCATTGTTTTCTGGGACAACTGATTTAACAGTTATCGGTTGTTTTAGGGTTAATTTGGCTTGGCCATTTATCATAAACGACATAAAAGAAATCATGGTTTCTTTCGACAAACTCATCGGGCATCAGGTAAAGTCAATTTTAAATAAATGGCTATATCAGTTAAAAGAATTGCTGCTATTGTTGAAACACCTTTGTATCTTTACAAATAATGATATCCAGACCGTTACAGTCAACGATGAGCGGTATAGAGAAAGTTAGATGGCGTATCTTTTCCGTGTCTCAATGGATTGCATTAGTATTGCAGACGTGAGTGATGGTGCCACATGTAACACAGCGCGTGATACAATCAATTTACTGACACGAGATATTTCAAAAATAATTATTTTCAAGAAATTAACCTCTAACCTATGATCAAGTGAATGGAAAAAAAGCCAGAAACGATGGAGCACTTTAAAGCAAAAATTCGACACGGTACTACCGAAATACAGCCTGATTTATTGCAAAGGATGTGTGTTAAATTTTAACCTTCAGGTAACGCCATATGCACGCCAACAACCATGTCGTCCACATACCCATAATCATATTTAAGCATTAATGCCATAAAATTATTTAATTAATAGATCTAATTCGATGGATATTAAAAACGTTTTTTCTGTTTTATTTAAATTTGTAGTTATCCGCCTATTTAAAAAAAAAAACACCTATTACATATGTACATATACATACATATATATACACATAAATACATACATACTTTCATATATGCATACATATATATACATATGTATTTATGTGTATGCGTATGTCCATGCATGCCATAACATATTATGGAATCAAAAAGGTAAACTTTCGTTAATCTCTGTATAATTGCATATACATACATACATACATACATACATACATAAATGAAACAAACATTTAGGATTCCATATGTATGCACACATGTATGTATTTTTTCACAGTGTTTGTCTAAAAAATGTGAAATGAAGTGTATGTATATATGCATTCTGGCTTTTTTCAATTATTACTTCAATTGTAGAAATGTTTATCTTGACTACATACTAATCTAATACAGAATTGTCTTAATACACATAATGTTTGTTAGATTTTGACAAGATGACACTACTTATAATTGCTTACGTTTATATGGGCCAATGATTTCAAAATAAAAGTTTAAGATGTTTAAAATGTTATGACCCGCACTGTTAAGCGGTGAATAAATTTCCCAGATTTAACATAACTTATACAAAACAAAACAAAAAGAAAACAAAACAAAACGATGGTTACATGACTGTTTTGTTAGTTAGGCTTAAATTTCTTTTATCAAATGCAGGCCTCTTCATTGTTCGTTATCGGTGTATTTGTATTTTAAGCTTAAACAATTACAATTTGTCAATATACATATGTACGTACATATGTTCATACGTATACATAAGTACATACGAATGTACGAGCCACTACACTGCATGCTTGTTAACAATAATTGTTAAGCATTAAGGCAACTTTAATTCAGTTGAACACTAGACGCGATATCAATACAATCGATTTACAAATAACGGATCGTTTTAAAACGCATACATATAAATTATTTAAAAAAAAAAAAAGGAAAAAATGTACATTTTCGATTCCGAACAAGAAATTGAATTTTGAATAAATAATTATCCTTCAGTTTGTCTAAGCAATTAAGGGAAATTGTTTAAAATATTTTACTTTTATATGATTTCGTGTTAAAAACATACAAACTACACATACATATGTATGTATGAATTATGAAATTAACTTAAATTATATTTTATTCAAAAATGGATAAATTTTATGTCAAGACTAAAAGGAATTCGGTATCGAGTTATTCCTCCTCTAATAAAGTTAAAACTAGTTCTAAAACGTCTGCTGAAAACTTTCAAACATCTTCAAATGCCAGACGATTAGACGTTGGAAATATTTGCTCAAAAATTCGTCACAAGATTGAAGATAATTTAACACCAAAAATCAGCGGTAAACTATATAAAACGGGAAAGCATTCAAAATCCTTGACGGCATTAGGTTCAATTGGAGCATCTACCGGGAAATATACATTGACCAATAGAAATTGTGTTGACCCCGAAACCACTTTTACTGAAAGGCAAAAAGTCAAACTAGAGCCAGATGTTACTCATATTAATGGCCCTAATAGTAACAGCAAAAAGCTAAATCCATATGCTGAGTGTTATACTACATCTTATTTACCGAATTCTTCTTCACTTTCCTATGTGGACAGTGACGAAGATGAAGCTCAATTGAGTTTGAATATGGCAAAAACTTCTTTGGAAGATGAAATTTTCGAAGAATTGGAAAAGGTGGCTCACGATGAACATAAATTGAATGCGGTATTAAAATCCTTTGACAAAATAATATTTGATCATAACGATTCGCAAGTACAAACAAAACCAAATTTAATTTCGAATGAACAATGTTTTAGAAGCATCAAGGAAAATTACACAAATACAAGTCTCCATAATGTTAGTGAATCCGATACAAAACAGGACTCTATTTCAAGACATGAAAAATTGGTGTTTAAACAAGAGAGCGATACGAGTGCCGCTGAAATAAGCACTAAATCTTATTCATTATCTTGTTGTCCTTATTCCGAGCAGACGGATTGTGGGCTACTAACGAATAATAATAGTTCGATTGAATGTAAAAAGTTGGAAAAATCGTTGTCGTCACTGTCTCTGACTCGTAGGAAATGTTATCAGTCGCCTGACTCTCCATGTCTTAGACAAATGCGTCATGCCTTCGCCAAGCAACAAAGATCCAAGTCTGTTTGGGAACTTTCAAACTCAACCAAAATACCCATATTAAAAGCAATCCCATTAAAAACAAGAAGTAAAAGTTTTTGTTATCACAACTCCAAAGAAACTACTCCTACAAATAGTTGGCAACCATTGCAAGCTCAGACGGCATTGACAACATCAAAGCTTTTCTTAAATGATCAAGAGAACTCGTTGGATTCGAAAAACGAAAAAGGAAAAACACAAGATAATATTTGTAAACGAGATAAATCGGTTGTTGTAGCCTCCAAGGCTATAGCAAGAGACAACAGCAAAACGCCAACAAATAAAATTTCAACAAACGGTAAAACATTGCAGTCGAAATGTTTATCGTCAAAATCTAAACGAACAACATCCACCGCTAATACAAGTTCATCGTCATCGTCATCGTCATCTCAACCTCCATTGTCTTTATCTATGTCACGACGAAGTAAAACAAGTGATGAGTTGTTAAATAAATGCCTCGAAAAAGGACAACAAATTTTACGCAAAGTTGAATCAATAAATACACAACGAGTTCAAACCCTCTCAAATAGTAAAAAATCGTTAGTACGAACAAAATCAAACTCAAATAATAAAATATTCAAAGATAATTTAGTACATAAACAACGTAAACAATGGCTACATAAACTCAACTACGCGAACGAAGAAAAAATAACTGGACCATCTTTGGAATCGTGCAAAATTATTCCACCCATTTTGGGAGTAACTTCTGATAAGCATGCCGAACTTTTAGTATTAGTCGCAAATGCGACACACTTATCCGGTTACCAACAACGTATAGCATGTGAAGAAAGTCATTTGGCCAGAACACATAAATCGACTCTGAAGCTCGATATGACTGCAAAAAATGATGAATCCGACTCTGATGATTCTGGTCATATTTCGAATGAAAATATGGAAATCGCCATTAATCAAACATCACTTTCATCATCAACAACAAGTTTATGTGAAACATCATCTGCCTCCTCATGTTCAGCCACTGCGTCTGTTTGTGATAAACCTGATAGCAATGGCATTATTACCGTATCGTTAAAAATGTCTGAAGTCTTGAAAAAATTTGAACGCAAAAGCCAAAAGCAAAAAGCCTTAACGAATTCCCACCATAATTGGATGTATGCCTCGAAAGCGCCAGAGTCTAAAACAGTCAAAAATAATTACATACCAAAAACAACAAATTATTCTTTACAGCAACCAAATTTCGATAGTAATCTAAAACATTGTCTCAGTTCTCGATACTGTACAACATACAAAGTGGCGGAAGTTGAATCTGTCGATGTCATTAGAACTCAACTTGAAATTTATCCAAACTACACCAAAGAGGTAACTATAAGGCTTCATTAAACATTTCATTGAATGAAGTGAAAATAAAAATTGGGCGATTAAGTGATGGATTAAAAAAAAAAAAACCTTAAAAAATTGTAGTTGGCTTTCTTGTATTACATTACATTACATACCTTATTTTGTAATTTTGTACTGTATTATATTGTATTTAAGTAATGTAATTTAGAACATATTTTATTATTTATTTACATGTATGTATGTATGTATGCAATATAACAAAAACATTTGTATGTACATACATACATTATTTTTGCCTTATATTTTCCTATATATAAGACTTCTAGTAAATGATGATGTTTTTTTTTTATTATTTAAATAAATTTATTTCAAATATAAATATATAAACAAACAATAAAATGGTATTCTAAATGACTCACTTTACTTTTAAGATCATAAGATTTACTTTTTTTTGGTAATCGAACATGAGGCGAAATTATCGTATTCGAATTCGATTGGAATTTTACTCGAACGTTCGTATTTTTCAGTGTTTTTGTGGTAGTGGTGGTAAAAAAAAGTTCTAAAAAAAAGTTTTCTAAATTTTGCACGAAATCGAATACGGGAATTTGCGCCCTCACCTCAACGCCTTGAATATTTTGAACAAATAATTGAATGAATTCTTTAAAATAACTAACTGCTTTCCAACTTCCTTATTGCTTATGCTATTGACATTTGGTATGTTAATTATCGCATATCAGATAAATGGCGTTGCAAAAAATAATTTTGATTACGCAAAAAGTACTCGTAGCTAGCCAGCAAAAAATTTCTTTGAATTTTGTAAGCAGTGCAGATATCACTCACTACCTTATTGCATGCATAAAAATGCTAAATTTGTTTTCATACGAAAGTGCAACCAAAAATGTCCTCTTTACTGCCAATTATTTCAAGAGTAGAGGTAAGGAGAAAAGTAATTCATTCTTTATATTTCTCTCTTATTTGCAGCTAAGCTACCTTTTTTAGCAGAGCGTAAGAGAAAGGTATGAATTAGCTGCTTCTTGCTTATTGTCCGCAAAATAAAGACCAACGAAGAGGGACACCGTCTGTAAAAATCATGCCTTCTACAAGCGCTTTTAAACCTTAAACAATTATGACAATACGACACTTAGGAGAGATACCTTGTGAATTAATCAAGTATGATTATTTGCAAATAGGCTTTTACTGGTACTACATTGTATGCATACATATCTACGAACACTTTAATAAAGGCATCTGCAAAAAAAGTTTACGTAGAAAATAATGGCAGACCCATACGTGATCTTGTGAAATAATGTTGCTACCTTGTGTAAGAGGGTACCAAGTGTCAACTTTAAACAATCAATCGACTTGATTTGAGTCTAATTACCATCCTGTGTACATAAACATTGAATTGATTGTAAAGCAAATTGCTATTGTTAGGCAGTAAGTAAAATCTAATTAAAACTTACTAACAGATATGTACTTACAGCGTACGCATACATACGCATACATTAACTCTTATATATACATACATATGTAAGTACAAATAAATAAATGTATGTTTATGCCTGCCCATTTGGCCACAGTCTTCACAAACGTTATCTCTTTCTAAAGTTCTCTAGTAAAATATTCGATAACGACCATCGAAAGTTCTCTTGTAAAATATTCCTAAACGACCATCGAAAGTTGTTTTTATTACTGTCTTTATTACAGCAGCTGGGATACGAACCCACCTCCTTCAAATTGATTATATTGCGTTATCGATTTAAAATATCAAGTTTTACATAAATGCAGAAACAGCTTTTGTGAAAACTAAAGAAAAATTTAAAAAGTTTGTTTGTTGAGAATGACAATGCAATTTTAACAACGTCGACCAAAGTGTTATAAAAGTTGTGAATCGCAATAGGGACAAATATTTGAGAAAGTCAGCTTTCAACAATCACTTAAATTCTTATTATTGATAAAAAGTCAAAAAGACTCATGTTATGAACGTTTACTTTTATAAAATATTTGGCAACTTTTATTAATTTTCAAATCTTTGGTCAAGTGGGTACGTACAGGTGAAACACCTTAAGGTGTGGTAAACAACACTAGCAGTTTCTTAACAAACTTAATTTCTTAACAAATTAACTCTGTTAAAACTTATAATATTATTAATATGCATACACAGGGTGGCCCTTACGTCTCACGGTGTTCAACAGGTTTTTCATTTTAGTTTTTGTTATAAATAATAAATTTCAACAAATAAAACAAAAAATAGTGTTTAAGTCCACCCTGTCTGTATTTATGCATGTGTTTGCATACACGTGTAAGCAGAAAAATCTTCACTTTAAATTTTTAGGAATTATCAAAAATTATTAGCATGCGATGCACGTATTTTGATATTTTATTTTAATAAAAGACTTTCCTCATAATTTTGAAAACGAAATGAAAGTAAAACTTAATAATATTAATGTATTTAGGTTGTGGAATGAATGACTTATGAAGAAGTACGACCAAATAGCTATGAAATTTACGTAATTAATATACATACTTCAAAGTGTTTAACGAAAAAAGTATGTATTTAAAAAAAAAAAAGAAATAAAAATAAATTAATTAGTAATGCAAAACTAAAATAATTTGTTAATTGTATTTTTACCATCATCCGCGATAATTTTAATTTTTTAGTAAAAAATTTCGGTAACTTGATAAAATTGTTCTTAAACTTATGTAGTTGCAATATGGAATCAAAAGTATTTCTACAATGAGAATAGTACTGACCACATTTTTTCCGCCATAATGTTGCATTTTACTTTATGTGGATGTAGCGGTTTCCAAATATATACATAAATATTATTTATACAAAAATCGATCGTGTTTTTTCCAAAATTTAAAACTTGAAAACGACGGGATCAAAATGAATATTTCCTTCTGTGGGTTTGTTCGTAATTGCTAAGTATAGGAAAAAAGAAAAACCGTAATAGGGGGCGTTGTAGTCGAATTACTACCAAATTCTAAATTTTAAAACCAAAACGACTTGTATTCACATATTCATTTTGTGCCCTCTTGGTGGAGCTGTAACCGAATTATTTAAGGTGAATATGTGTACATATGTACATATAAAAACCTCTTTTTTTCGAATGTTGGAATGTTTTCTACAGATAACTACTGCACCGATATAGTCAAAATATATGACGGGACCAGAAATGCTTTTCTAGTCATAAAATTGTGTGCAAGGGAAACTTAACTTGTTAAGAATAGTATTGTAAAATTCTGTTTTACATATACATACATAGTTCATACAAGTTATAATTCAGTAGGTGGGCGTGTCAAACACTCATTATTTCGAGTATAATAAAGAAAACATTTTGCAATATAAAAAATATAATCAAAAAAAAATGTCCATATAGAAATTATATGATTTTACAAAAAAAGCTCTATCGTGCTAGATCATCTTAGAATGATAGCAGGACTCAAAAGATAAATACTTTATTGGGTCGTAAACTAATACTTCAATGTGTTAATAAAGAAATGACAAAATGAAAAGGACGATTTTTTCCTATTTAATTTTTTAGTTTAAAAAAATTAGTGACATTTTGCAATGTCAAAAAAGCTGAGTAATGTTTGCAAAGATTTAAATTTTATTATGAATGAGAATGAGCTTTAGAAAGAAAGAAAAATTGTTTCAGCAACGAAGCTTAGTTTCTGCTCAATGTTTATGCACGTCAATAAACAGAAATGCCGAATTTGGTATGGAGAGCGGCCAGAGGTAGTTCAGTTAATAATGCCTCTTCAAGAACGATAAAAATGGCAACGTACAGTCAATGAAGCAAAGTACCGTGCAATGATTACCGACTTTTTTTTGCCAAAAATGGCAGAACTCAACTTGGTTGACATGTGATTTCATCAAGACGGTGTCACTTGCACGGTACGCAATACCACAAACTATTGTGTGCCGCTAAGATTATGCGATTTGATATCACTAGACTATTTTTTGTGGGGATACATTGTTGTGTTTGTTGCGGTGCATATAGCCTTTGAATATGGCTTGCTATTTTACATCAAAAATTGCAAAATCATTAGCGTTGCCAACTTTAAAATTTCAAAAAGCACACAAATCAAGAAAAAATGCGTAATTAAAAGAAGAACTAAATAAGTTTTAAATTCTTAATTTAATTTCTTTTAATTATAAATTTACATACATATGTATGCGTAATTTTATTTAAAAACAAGTAAGAGTGCTATATTCGGCCATGCCGAATCTTATATACCCTTCACAACGTGTAGTCATGAAATAACAGTAGTTTGTTCATTCATCCCATATAAAATACGTACATACATATAAAAACATACATATATAAAAACATCCCATTGTAAAATTAAAAATTAACGTATGTATGTTAAAAAAAAATAAAAAAAAAAAATTAAAAAAAAAACAAAAAAAAAATTAAAAAAAAAATTTAAAAAAAAATAATAAAAATATAAATAATATATTAAATAAAAAATAAAACAAATAAAAAAAAATTAAAAAAAAAAATATAAAAAAAAAAAAAATTTTTTGGCTCAGCTGGGATTCGATGCCACGTTTTCTCTAACCAGTATACACGTTTGTATGTATGTATGTTGTTGTTGTAATGTTGTTTTTGTGAAAAAAATCGAGGTGGTCGTGGGTTTTTGCTCATATCTCAGTTGTTTATGTACCGATGTTTCTGATTGATACCGATCTACTCCCGAATATTTCTGATATTTTAATACCTTACCCGGGTCCAATCTATGTCGGGGGGGCTTCAAAAAGTTGATTTCAACATACTCACGGACAGACGGACAGACTGACAGAGCTTAATCGACTCCCCTATTCATAAGCTTTCAGAAAATATATACTTTATGGGGTCGGAAATAAAAATTGTAAATAAAAAATAAAATAAAAATAAAAACAATTTAAAATTTACTGTTTGGTGTCAAAAATTTTCCAAGAAAAGGCACCAAGTTGACAACTCTGCTAATCATTTGAATTTGAGCAACCTTTTGCACGAATACATAAATATAAATTGATGGACACAGGTAGAAAGATCCTAACGTAAACGTAACACAAACTGCAGTATCATAATGTAACTTCTTTTGTAAAATTGATTCTAAAACTCTTATATTTAATACTGTTGCATAAAATTTTTGTGTCGAAGTATATTTGTATGAAGTGTATTGAAATTAATAAAGAAAAACTTAATTTCCTAAAAAATTCTAGTTAGGGCCGTTCTATTTGTAACCATTGATATACTTTACGTTGCTAATAAGAAAAAGACTAACTCACTGTTTTAAATATTAAATCAATAAAATAATTCTTAAAAAACAATTATTAATTTGCATATTTTAAAATAAAACAGATTTTAATAACATTTAACATAGAAGGCCGAAATGTTTTACTAAATTAAAATGATTGATTTTCTCCTGATTCGTTTACAGATCTTATTTCGTTCAGGTGTTTTAAGTGAATTGGAGGCAAAACGCGATGAGTTATTATCAGATCGGATTATTCAACTGCAGGCGTATTGTCGTGGCTATCTAGCACGTAAAGCAATGGCTCAAAGAAGGGTGCAAGTAAGTATAAAAATATTAACATACATATGTGACAGCGCATAGAGAAAGGGACCTAAGGATAAAAACAGGTTTTGTTCAGGAGAGCCATTTTAAAGATTAAATGATTTTTCTATTTTTTTAAATTGTTCATAAGGAAAAAAAAATAATTTTTTTGTAGTTTCGTAAAATCAAGTTATTTAGTAGGGGAAAAAATGAAAATAAATAAATTTTATCGTTAGGTCGCTTTCTATTTGCGCTTTCTATCGTCGACTTCACTTTTATAAAACGTGTATATCTCTGGGAGGGAACACTTTTGGGGCATGGGATCGGTCTCATTCGATGCTCAGATGTTGTCCACATCAAAAAAAAAAGTGAACATTGTTTTTTTTACCCTTAGGTTCCTTTCTCTATGCGCTGTCACATATGTGTTTATATATCAAAATGTATGTATGTATGTACATATGCATGTACCTCGATCATCCGTAATCGTCGGGACCGGAACAATTTGGTCTATTTTTGTATATGTACTTGTTTTTTTTTTATTTATTAATTGATGGATATTGTTGTATTTAAATAGTAACACAATCATTTGAAGATTTTATGAACTTGTTTATACAATATGAAGAAAGAATAACAATTTTACCTGCAAACTACGTAATTTCTTAAATTATTTTATGAGAGAATTTTAACACAAATTAATAATAATGCCGATTAATAGAGGTAATCACGGTTAATCGATACACAAAACAAAAATGAAAGCGAAGTAAAAAAAAACTTTTTTTTCCCGGATAGCTGATGTTGCCGGTTAATCGAAATACGGATAATCGAGGCCTCACTGTTTAATAATTTTTATGTTAATTTACAAGCTCCAGTTCAAAAATCGTGTATGGCAACGAAAAAAATCAAAGTACTGCGATATCACTCTTTCGAGCTCGTGAAAAAAGTTCACGAAACAAATGCATTGCAGTTTTTTGTACACGATTTTTGAATTTTACTCAAAGTAACTTATTATACTCTTCGCACGAGCGTGTAAAACGGTATATATAAGTTTGTCATTCCGTTTGTTATTTCTATAATATTCATTTGAGACCCTATAAAATATATATTGAATCCTAAGAAATAGAGGAATTTATTTAGCAAAGTCCGTCTGTGCGTGTGTATGCCGAAATTAATTTTTTTAAGCCCCCACGTATACTTCAAACTCTTCTATGGTATCAATTTATCAGATATACTATCGAAAATTTTGCTATTAAAAATCAGTTATGTGGGCACATTACAAGCTCAGATATGAGCGAAACAACACGATTGCCTCTGTTTTTATCCTAACAAATTCAAATTTGTCGGCTCCCATGGAACTTTTTGAAACGTTTATTACGTATATACATATATACAATATGTACCCTTGGCAACATTTGCGGAAAATCTTGGTTCAATGTATCAATCACCGACAAAGATATTGCCGCAAAAAATTTTTAGAAAATAAATGGCAATTAAAAGTTCAGATTATAAATTTTCTACATAAGTTTTAGTCACAGTTGTAACATATAATTGTCATGAAACTGTTAGTGGTTTTACAACAGAGTGCCCCGGTAGACTAGTCGGTAGAGTGCTGGTCTGCTGGTTTAGGGGTTGCGGGTTCGATTCCCGCCAGAGACTTTGGACTGGTCTGCTTTTCTTTCTCTTCTAACTATTCTATTCATATAGAGCGCACAACATGCCAACAGGCATAAGTGTTTACCTGTCGTGGGTTTGGGCTTTTAGTACTCCTCCTTTTCAACCTAACCTAACCTAGTGGTAATAAGGAACAAAATTTTCATATATTACTGCGATATAATTACTTCTACAGTATTCCTTTGCGACCCCATAAAGTATACATATCGTTGGTCACGGGTAGAAAGGCCCTAACTTAAATAATTGTAACAGGAGGAGGAGGTTAAAACGTAATATAAACTGTATCACTGGAATCACTGAAAAACTCAATTTCGTTTGACCATCGATAATATTCTGAATCCTATAGATAGAGAAGTCATTTACGCTTAAACAACAAAAGCTTATACACAATGGGCCAATTCAAAGTGGTTGCATATCAGTCATATTTGTGCTATTTCATATTATTTTATGCATGCATAAAATTTTTGTTAGTAATTTCCATACAAAAAATATAATATGACTTTACACATTTGTTTCCCATGTATAAGAAATTGTTTATGTTATACTTTTAACCATACTGTCTCTCAGAGAGAATTTCTTCGCTTCTCACCTCTCAGAGAGAATATTTTCTATTTTCTTCTTTCCTGTATACATACAATTTTTAACAGCGTCATCTCTTTGTCTTCTTTCTTGCATTAAATACATAATTTGTTAACAAAAGGTGTTCAAAGTCACTAGTCATATTAATATGAATTATATGACATAGTACAATATGAGAGTCTACTTTGAATTGGCCCACTATGTATGTATGTTATGTATGTATATATGTATGTATGTATGTATGCATGTATGTACATGAAATTTCAAACGGTGTGAAGTATATATAAGATTCGGAACAGCCATACTTAGCGCTCTTACTTGTTTTTCGTGAAGTACTTTTAAAACACAAAACTTATATGTGTTTTTGTTAACAACTCTAATCACTATGGAATAATTTATTTATAATAAAATATGTACTACTCTCTTTATTTTCTTATATTTAGTTACACAATGAAACCTAAGTATTTTTACAATAGGTGTGATATTACTGACTTGTTTTTACCAAAATATTTTAGAAATGAGCTTTAAAATGGACGTGTCATTTTAATTTTCCCACAATCTACGAATTACGAATCTATTGACTAAAAAGCAATGTCTGCGAAATTTCGTAATAAAAAGATTTGAGTATACCTCCACACCATTTTTTTGGTGGTCGGTATAAAAACGCATTAAATATACATATACAATACATTTAGTGCGTGAATTTTTTTTCGCCATCGCGAAAAATTTGAAACACACTTCTTCATTTTGTACTTGCCCTACATGATTTTGGAAATGGGGAATGCTGCCAAAAAAATCATGCCCTAATTTAAATATTTCTAAATCAACATTAATTTGCGAGTACATATACTTACATACATAAGTTTATGGGCTTGAAAATAGAAATTATTTCAAAATAAAAATCTAATTTCTTCTAGGAACTAGCTGTCCGGTGCATACAACGTAATGTTAAAGCATTCCTTGTGGTTAGAGATTGGCCATGGTGGCGTCTTTTAGTACGCGTTATGCCACTATTAAACGTTCATCGCACTGAAGAACAACTCAAAACCGCAAATGAAGAACTTTTAACTCTTCGAGCCAAATTGGACAGAATTGAAAGTGATCGCAGTGAACTTAAGACTGAAAATCAAAAACTA
Organism: Phyto melanocephala; assembly: GCA_941918925.1. NCBI lineage: Eukaryota > Metazoa > Arthropoda > Insecta > Diptera > Rhinophoridae > Phyto > Phyto melanocephala. The sequence continues at coordinate 1,394,783 of OW799233.1, forward strand.
GAGGCAAAGGTATGTATTATTTACATAATTTACTTAAATGTACTTATGTACGTATAAAATAAAAATGTACATAATAGACTATAATTCAAAAATGTATGTTTTCTTAATATTTCTTGGAAATTTTTTTTATTATTTTTTATTTTATTAAGTAAATGTTAATATCATAGACTATAAGTTTAATGCAATAATAGTGACAGAATATCATGAAAATTTGTTTCCCGCCACCATGCTAGTGTTCTAACATAATTTACCTAAAAAAGTGAAGATGTTTTTTAAAAACGGATGAACTAACTGCACGTTATACCGAGGCAGAACTAAAAAAAAACATATATTTTCCACCATATGCATTTGTTTGCCGTCAATTATGTTAGATAATTTTGACAATGACATTAAATCTTTTAAGGCGGCCTGACAAACGTACGCCAACATTTAAAATATAAATCTGTTGTGAAATACATACATACATATGTAAGTATGTGTATGTACATATTTTTGTTTTCATTCAATAATGGTGTATATCTATGTATGTATGTATTTATCTTAATACATATAATATACGCACGTACATTAGAGCGTACAACTACAACAAGCAAACAAAAAATGTTCGCCGGTATACCTATTTCCAAAAGAAAAATTTGCCTTCTATAGGTGTAACCTTTTCAAATTTTATATTATATCTTTAAAATTATAGTCGGATATTAAAGTGTTTACATCGATTTTTTAGTCTCTATTTGACTTATGGTTTGCTCTAAGGGCCGTTGACCTTAAGGTACCACGTTCTAAAACTTTTGCATATGTTATCTCGGGACAAAAACAAAACGATGTATCACTCTTTAATCTTTGACTGTAAATTCCAAAGGTAAAAGGAAAATTTATAAAGGCAACCCCTACATTTGGCAAACATATTTTTTTTTCGAACTTGCCGTGCAAAAAAGTTTTATATTCGAAGATGTAGGTCGAGGGTCTAATGTACGTGTCGCTTTTGATCAACAAATATTAACTTGAAATTTAAAAATATTAACAATAATTATTTATTTTAGCTTAAAGTCTTTTAAATAATAAAAATATTGTTTTTTTTTATTTTATTTTTTTTTCTCAATATTTCGCTACTCTGTTGTTGTGTAGTATCATCATGAAATTAACATTTGTTTAGATTTTAATGATTCTACTTTGACAGCTGAAGTTTAAGATAATTGAAGAAGCTGACGAATCAAGACTACCTGATTATTAAATAGGCCTTGACTTTAAATTTTAAAAATGTTGTTATTGGTTTTCTTAGTTTCAAGTGACGATATCTTTTTTTATTTAAAAATGTTTGAAAAATTGTTTAAACATAACAAAAAAAAAACTATTACTTCAATATCTAAGATTAGATTAACATAGTAAACTTTGTTTTCTTTTCTTTAAACAATATTTAACATACACATAGGGCCGCTAAAATATATGCACATTAAATTACTGGCCTAATGCCAAATTTATTTAAATGAAAATCTATACGTAATAATGTATCACTGTTGCCAATTGTTGGTAACCAAAAAAGCCTAAATTTTATACAAAAAAAGGGCTAGAAAATGGTTTGAAAGTCAAAAATTTCAGAGGAGATTTTATTAAAAACCATCAGTTTTTAGTTAAAAGCACGTATAGTGCTTTTACACACACTCAGGAATTTATGGCAGCAAGTGAAAGTATTCCGTTAATTTATTTTTAATAAATAAATAAGATAACATACAAAAGACAGTTAGTTGTTCAGAGATAACTTCAATTTAATACTGACTTTAAGTTAAATTAGAATGGTCAGTTAATTTTACTTTATACTTATTTAGCCAAAGCTTAGAATGCGGTTGTGCAGGTGAGCAAGTTACCCAGCAAACAAGAAGACAAGAATTTGAAATATGATTATGAATTTTTATATTTAAAGCTGACGTAATAGTTAGAGCATTGATTGATTTTTGCAGAATTCTCTCAAATTATCTATTGAGCTTTGTACTGCTTAAAATATACACAAAGATAACTCTTTTCATATTAATCAGTTTGAAAGGCGAAGGATTTATACTGCGTTATAATGTTTTTTTTGCTGTTGTGTCTTTTTATAATCAAAATCCCGTAAATACAAGTAATTGATACACCATAAATGCAAACAGCAATTTGATTTAAATATTTTTAAGTAGAGATTTAAAAATATCTATAAAATGGCTAAAATTACTAAAATAAAATAGAAAAAAGCTTATGGCTAAATTAATTTTTCTACGACTTAACAAGATTGAAAAAGACTAAATTTAACCTAAAAAGAGCCGAATTGTCAACACTGAGATGTATGTGCATATGTTAATATTAACATACAACGTACATACGTTTGTATGTTTACATATTTCAAAAGCGATGCGGGGAAAGTCTTTTCTTAAGTTTACTGCTTAAATTATGTAACACTTGAATTGTTATCAATATGCCACATGCATGCATATTGACATACATAATTTTTGAAGATAGTATGTATGTACATATATGATTTTGAAATTTTAAAAAATTACATGTTTTTTATTTATCATGTAAATTAAGAAATTATTTTTTGCATTATTATTTAGTATCATCTTAACCCGGGCTGCATATGTGGCCGCAACAATATTTTTGTATTGAATTATAACAACGTATGTACGTTGTTATAATTAGCACTGAGATTGCTTTGGGTGATGGATGGTGGATGGAGGGAACCACTTGTAGACAGGCTCGTATGGTGTTTAAAGAGACTATTGGCATGGGCGCAGTAAAGGTACTTCGATTTTATCCGAGTACGATAACATCATTGAAAAAAAGATGAAGGCTGAGGATGATGTTTTTTATAGAATGTACCTGGAATGAAAACCAGCAGCTTAATTCATTAAATATTTTTTTAGATTTATAAGTATTTTATTCAAATTCTAAATTTTACAAGTTGTAAGATTTTTTTTTTATTTTTTGTTAACATTTTTAATTTTTCCCAGAATGCCATTAGGCTTACACAATAGTTTCCTTTACTTTTTTTAAAATTCGTTTTCACTTTTTGCAGATGCTTTAATGTCCTTTAAATACTTTTTTTCATTAAAGCCCGATACCTGTTAAGTGGTCGAAGATCCGGACAATTTTGTGGATTAGTCTCCTTTGGTACAAATTAAATACCTTTCGTTTGGTATCACTCAATCGCTGACTTACTGTAGTGGCAAGCAGCGAGATATGGCCAAAAAAAGAGGGTATATCATGCTTTTGAAAAAAAAGGAAGTAGTCTTCCTGAAGACACATTTTGATGTAAACATCGACATTTATTATTCCAGTAATAACACTAGAAATCGATTTTTTCATCACTTGTGTAAATGGCTTGCCAAACCAAGAATTTTTTTGGGAATTTGGATTTCTTTTGTACACAAAATTCTTTTGCAACATTTCCTCTTATATTCGCAACATAGAATTTTTGATCAGAAAGTTACTTAAAATCAGACAGCACATTAAAAATTATTTAAAAAAATTCTTCTGCAAAACTTGCTCGCTGTTTTGCCACCAAATTCTTTTTTTGAATTTCTATTTGGAACTTTTTTCACTTTATATGTCCTTAGACCAGCCTCTTTTTAACTTTTCTTACCATAGTCTCGGAGCACATTGTCTTCTGAGCCATTTTCCTTCCAGAGAGATAAGGATTCTTCAAAAAATTTTTTTTTACTTTCTCAGGCAAATTAAAATCCGAAAATTTACGTTTTTTGGCGGCAGCCTTGTTTATTATCGATAGTCAGGGATTATTACCCTAGACACAGTATTTCGGGATATATTTGCATGCCTAGCAATTGTTTTGTACCGACAACTTGGATTTTTGTTAAGACTCTTAATAATGAGTTAACGGATTTCTTGCTGATTCGCCATTTTTACAGTAACTAATTTTGATACTCACATTTCAACACGCAAGAATTTTTTTCATGGCTTTGAATCCACATATACAGAAACACTAAGGTATTCCAAAATAGGTGCTTTGTTACGTGCTACGAGTCGTTAGGTTTTAGTTCAGAACTTCTTTGAGTTCCACCCACAAAATTTATATGTAAAAGGATTTTAAATATTTGTTTCAGCACAAGGGGCTTGTGCTCCGAGCTAAACAGGTATTTTAATGACAAGTGCTAAATTTAGTCGTCATATCTCGCTACCAATGAGAATTTCACATTCACCTCTTCTTCTCTATATTTCCCCGAACATCACCTACAAATTCCACTCAATTTTAAGTAGAAAAAAGGCACTGGACCCTTTGTGCTTAAGCCTCTCATATGTATGTAAGTTTGAATATTGTTTTCGAAAACGATTTTTTTAACAAGAATTTTTTTACTCTAAAATATTTATCATTCAAAATGTATTTGAAATCCACAATACTGATTATTTTTTGCATACAATATTGTTATATACATATACATATGTATGTATGTATATACCAAAAATAGTGCCTAATAGTGTTAGAAAATATAACCCTAAAAATGTATACCAAAAGGCTTAGAAACGATTTAGAAATTTTCGTGCGTCCGTCTGTCCATGTAAATCTTGTAATCAAAGTAAGTGCCGCATTTTTTTTTTTTTTAAATATGTTTAAACGATATTTGCAACACATACATAAATTTAAGTGCCAAAGGCCAGAATTGAAAAATTCTCTACATGTGTATGTTGTCAGAAATTTTCCTTTATGTTTGTAAATGACGTATAAATATTTGTATTTAAATGAAATTCAACAGAAACCAATGTGCTTACCTTTTTTTAGGTCGATCAATTTGTAGTCCTTGCTACTTTCAAAAATCATTTCATTCTGTAACAACAGATATGCTTTCTTTTTCTTTTTCTTTTTTTTTTTAAATAGATCCACCCACCTACATATGTATATATGTTTATTAGCAATTAATGCAAAAAAAAAAAAAAATACGAAAACAATTTTTTTTTTTTGGTTTTTTCAATATTTTCGATAATTTTATGAGTTAACAATCACAATATTGATTTTAAATACATACATACATACAAGGCGAATTCATACAGGTGAAATTATCAGCCCAGCTGATTGTGAAACATTTTGTCAAAATTGGTTGAATTCGCTTTGATTTCATTTATTAATGCAGGGATAGGAAATGTGATTTTGGTTTCGGTATTAAACAATTAACTTGAGTGTACTTTTTTGATAATAAATGTGCTTAATTTATGTATATTTTTTACTTTTGCGTCATTAATAATGTGTTTAAAAAAATTATATTCTGTTTTTAATCAAATTTTATTATATTTAATATGCAAAAATAACTTTTCCATCCCTGATATACGAATTGGCCTTGACATAAAACATCCCATGAAAAGTTGCTTTGTTGTATCAATTCGCCGTTGCATATACCTTATGGATATGCCTTGCATACATATGTACATAGAATGAATTTTTTTTATTAAAGCTTAAAAATTTATTTACATATGTATGTTTATTAGAAGTAAATTAAATTCGATTTAAATGGTAAAATTTACATGTTCGGTTTTCTTTTCACATCGGAAAATAAATCTAAATGCCAACTGTTAGATTAATTTTGTATGTATTTTATTCCACCTAAGTAGTTGCAAACGAGACTATATACGTATGTATGCATGTTTATGTGCATACATACATACATACTAGGGTGATCGATTATTCGACATTTTTAAGAAACCGGTTTTCAAATAGTTTGAAATTTAGAATTAAAAAAAAACCCCGGTTGCTCTTTTGAAAATTTAGAAAAAACTGGTTAACCGGTCGAATACATAAAATATAATTTTTTCTTATACCCTTGACAGAGTTACATACATATATAGGTATAAACTAGTTTGTTCTATGGTTTAATTGCATTTTAAGTTGACACGCATTCAATGGAATTATTATAAAATGCCATTACTTAAAATAAAGATGTTAAAAGACCGACACTTTTTACCTAAAAGTGACCGAAAGGTTAAGTTTATAATTCAATTATTTTTAACTTTTAAGGTTAGGTTTATAAATTTAAAAATGCCATTGTTTCTCTACATGAAACAAAATATGGCAACTAAATTGTGATTTATATTGTTTTTCTACTTCGACCTTTTTAATTTTTTTACTTTAAGCTTTAATTTTCTAATATTAGTGACACAAAACAGTAACTGCCTCTTCAACGATGTCGAAAGAAAACCCAAGCGAAATTTCATTCGTACAAATACGTTGAAAACAAAAACAAATTTTTAGTTTTTGTTGTTGTTTTCAATATATTTGTACGAATGAAATTTCGCTTGGGTTTTCTTTCGACATCGTTGAACAGGCAGTTAATAACTAACCAAAAATTTTGTTTCATTTTGTAAATAAAATGTATAAATTTACATTGTTGCCACTACATTTTTTAAGAACTAAATTAATTTGTTAAAAATAACCGGTATTTGCTCTGGTTCTGCCATATAAAAAAAAAAACTTTTTTACAAGGAGGTTTAAATAATGAAAAATATAAAAAAGTCACTTCACTGCTCACGGTAGTCAACTTTATAGGCAAGATATAATAATGACCCTTTGTGTGCCAAACTATTTTACTATACAAGCCATATGTTATCAGAGATATTAGTTAAGCTATGGGTAGTGTTTAGTACAAGTCGCTAGATTTCGTAGAAGCAAAATATTATGAAATTCGAAAATGAGATCAAAAAGTATTGCAAAGTACAAAAATTTGATCAAAAAACTTAACTGAACAGCTGATTGTCACAACAAATTATAAGCGCAACAACGTATAAAATACCTGCTCTCCATTTAAAACAAATAATATTTAAGCCTAATTATTTTTTATACCCTTCACACAAGGGTATATATAGCTTTGTCATTCCGTTTGCAATTTCTACAATTTTCATTTCCGACCCCATAAAGTATATATTTTCTGAAAGCTTATGAATAGAGGAGTCGATTAAGCCCTGACCGTCTGTCCGTCTATCCGTCTGCCCGTCTGTCCGTGTGTTGGTTGAAATCAACTTTTAGAAGCAACTATATGTTCCTCAGATTTCTATATGGTATCAATCTCTTGGAAATATTCAGGAATGAATCGCTATTGAAATTCAGCACAATCGCCCAATAACTTTCTGAGATATGAGCAAAAAACCACGACCACCTCGTTTTTTTACGCAATTACAACAACAACATACATACATAAATATATGTAAAAACCATACAAAAGAAGAAGAAATTACAAAAAGAAAAAATATTAAAAATAAAAAAAATAATAATAAAAAAAATTACAAAAAAAAAATTTAAAATAATTTAAAAAAAATTTTTTTAAAAAAATTTTTTTAAAAAAATTAAAAAAAAAATATAAAAAAAATAATAACAAAATATAAATAATATATTAAATTAAATAAAATTTTTTTGGCTCAGCTGGGATTCGATGCCACATTTATTCTAACCAGTATATATACATATGTACGTATTTGATATGAGATGAATGGTGATACAAACAATTGTTATTGCATGACTACACGTTGTGAAGGGTATATAAGATTCGGCATGGCCGAATATAGCACTGTTACTTGTCTTATTTTACGTTTGTTTTTGAAACAACAAATAAATTTCTTACAATATTATGGAAGATTATTTAATAAATTTTCTGATTTTTGGAAATTTTTAGAGTAATAAATATGGTATGGTACGTTTGGTTAAAAATATAAATTAACATAAAACTAAAAATTAAAAAAACCGGCTTCTGTGATTAAAAAAACCGGTGTATTCGACATTCGAAAAATTAACATTTGGAAAAAAACGCCAGCTGAAGGAGTAAAAAAACCGGGTTTTCCACCAGTTGTAAAACCGAATCGATTACCCTAATACATACATACATACATACATGTATGTGTATATAAGTACATAATTTTGTGAATTTTATAACAAACACTTAATAATAAGTAATTATTATTTTTGGCAACTGAACAAGTTAAAAAGTGTATGTTTATTTTACTCGACTCTATATTCTTTCAATCAACAATAGAAACGCTTGCTCTTATTTTATTATAAACGTACAACATACATATGTACATACATGTGTATATACATACGAACATGCACATACATACATATGTATGTACATATTTATGCACGTTTAAATGAAAACTGTATAGATACGCACAAAAATCTCATCCGAATTTGCTGAATTCGACCACACTGATGAATGATGCTTATAAATTTCACTAAGAAAACTCAAACCATTAGCATGTTCAGTCATCGTATAGCAGTAGAGGATGAAAAACCTCTAAGTGCCATAGTGAGCGCTACTTTATACCGCAAAAAAAAAAATAAAAAATAAAATTATTAAAAAGTAGAGAAGAAATAAAAAAAAAAAGAAATATTTTTGTAGTAGCAGAAGATCAATTGTGCTTAAAGAAAATTAAATACGTGGCCAAAATTAAAATAAAACGATTTCTTGTTTTTTAATAAAAAAAAAAACCTGTACTGCATTTAAATTCGCTTACAAAATTAAAAATCCGACTCGACGAAAATAACGAATTAAAAAATTAATAACGAACTTGTTGACTTTATTCAAAAAGCAAAAAGAAAATCTAGCACATACTTACACAAACATAAAACAAAAATCTGTTAAGGAAAATTCAAAATTTACTTCTATGTCGCCACTACAGAAAGATTTAGTGGTGACACAGGAAGGTGAAAGGTCAAAACAAGTGACCGCCTCAAACACACCTCAAACAAACTCACAACAATCAAATAGCAATATCTCTGGATCTATAGATGACATAAATAAATTAAAAACCACTAAAAATAACTGTAGCAACAAACATACTTACAATGATACACTAAACAGTAAACACGATATACCAAATTTAACATTTTTAGAGCGTGTCCGCTTAGCAATGAATACTTCCAAGCCTTCGGTAACCCAACCAACAAAAAATTGTACTTTTAATTCGGATAAACCGAATGGGCTATTAAATTCAAAATCAAATCCCTTGATAGCTTCCCCATTAAGCAAGGACGGAAGCAATTCTTCAGTATCCTCAAATGCAACCAATATATCGTCTTTTGCATCGCCTCCTTCCACTCCCTCTCCACGACCTCCTATACCACCAAAAGATCCAAATCGTTTACGAAAACAAGCCAAAGCGATACCAAAGCAACGAGAATGTAGTCCGGCCAAGACAACAAATAAATCTATTCGTATTTCGAAGCGATTTTTTAACTACGATTCCGATGATGGCTTACACTCATCAAATGGAGCAATGAAAACATTATGTAATAAAACACAAAATCAAACAGAGACTGTTGTTGATAGGTCTAACGTCGATTTATCAACAGTCCCTGTAAAAGTTAAACTTAAACTTCCTCTTTCTAAAATAGATGCACCAACAAGTTCTTCTTTGCCATATGTAACAAACGGACACTATTCGCGCTTATCGTCTGAGCGACATAGATTATTGACACGCTCGCCGAGTCCAGCTCTTTCGGTAAAAAGCACATCGTCGATAACGTCTTCTGTAAGCTCAAATGCAGCTATGTCAACAGCACGCTCCTCATATTCGCGACTCCAAACACCACCAAGACGTGTTTTTCCCCAAACATACACTCAAGGTGGTCAATTCGATGCGTATCAAATGAGAAACATGGAACAATCGCCGGTTGTTTTTGATGCGAACCTTTCGTTTGTCTTGGGCTGCCGTAAACAGCCTGTACATCAATCATTTCGGCCATCCCCTTCCTTTGAAGATTCTCGTACTGCATCGGCTTTTTTAAGTGAAAAAATACAAAATTTCTTAAAGCGTACAGACCATGTCCAAGAAGAATGGACAGCTTTAGGACGACGAAGTCGCAAACGTTCTGCAACCACATCTACTACCAATATCAACAGTGGAAGGACAACACCCACCAACTCCTTGTACGACGGCAACGATTCATTATCAGACACTATAAGTCTTATCGAAAGACAAAGAGAACGCAACAGCATGGAACGTTGCGCTTCTGTAGGGCGCTCAAAATCCTCACAAAATATTTTAACAAAAGCCTTTCAACTTTCGAAAACTTTACCAAAAACTCCGACATCAAGATCAAATTCATTAGCTAGAGATATCTCTTACATGGATGATGATGACGACGACGACGACGATGATCGCACTATTCATGAAGGGGATATTAACGATTTGGATGAGGTATGACAAAAACATTGTCTTTATATTGCATTTTAGACATTGAAGAATTAAAAATGTACTCCTGTTAACAAAAAGAACAACACCTTGTGTATCTCCACGTTTTTTGTTTTCTTAAAAAAGTATTTGTGTCAAGTTCACGGTTGTTGAAACGTACAACATATATAAATATTTAAATAAGTATGTACATACATACATACATACATATCTATGTGAATTAATAATATACATACATATATACAGATTAAACTATCTGATATTTATATATGTACATATGTATGTATGTGTGTGTGTGTGTATGTATGGATTTTAGTACGACATTGAATAAATAAATAGTATTTTCTTTATTTTGAAAAAAAATAAATAAAATAAAAAAATACATAAATAAAAGTTTCTTTGGAATATTTATTTTTAAATTAAGAATGTTTATTTTTAAATTGAGAATACTTTAGAATGATTCATTAATTGTGTGTATTAACGAAGACATATTATTGCAACGCCTCTTTTATTTAAATTGTTAAAGTTTAAAAACTAAAATTTTATAAATTGTTTTCAATTATTTCAGTTATCTGAGATGACAGTAGATTTAGCTGAAGAACGTTCTACGGCTAATATGGCAACAGAACGTTTAGAAGCCGAAACTGCGGAACGTCTACGTTTAGAAAAGGAGCTGTCGCAAAAGGAAAACAAAGTCAAGTGCTTGCAAGAGTCTACAGAAAAACTAGAAATGGAGTTAATTTGTGCCAAATCCGATTTAAATGGCATTTCAGAGGAAGAGGAAGACCTAGACAACGAAGACGGCAGTTCATCTGGCAGTTTGTACAAACTGAAATATGAACGTGTGGCTAAAGAACTAGAATTTACCAAAAGACGTTTGCAAACGCAACACGAACATGATCTGGAGCAACTAATCGGCTTAAAAAAGCAATTGGAAAAGAAGGTACGAAATGCATTTACACATACATACATATTTAATTAAACCACAAATCAATCATGTACAAGTATACTGTCGTGCTTAGGAAAAAGGCTCTTATGGTTAGGAAATGTTAATTAAAAAATATTTGACAAACTTTAAACACTGCTCTTACTCTGAAATAATATCTTTAATGAATTATTTAGCACTAAATGAGTAGAAAATTATTAAAAGAATTTATTGGCATCTAAATTAAATTAAAAGTGAATTTGAGTTTTACTCAAATATTTTGGATTTTTAGTCAAGCTCAAGGCATATTTAGTCTTCAGGTAATCGCAGTTTGAAGTTTGACATTTAACATTTGAAATAAATGAGAGAAGAGAAAGAATTGTTTTTTATTTATGGGCCTTGATGGCTGAAGTTGAAAAAAAAGTGAAGAGAAAAAAAAGACTATGTGATGAATAATTTTGCCTTGGTCAAGCCTATTTAATTATTAAAAGAATATAACTAAATAATTTAAAAAACAAATAAATCAATAAGTTATGTAATAATGCAAACAATTGCTAATAGATGTGAAAATTAGTCCGATGTAAGTGTTGACACTCCTCGATGACTGCAAATTTGTTTTTGTCAGATCTTCATATAGCCAAATTTAAGTCGAAAAGTACTAAATATGTATCGGGTGATTCATTTTGAGGTTTGGTCCGTAATACAACAAATTTGAGTCCCAGTTTAAATTAATTAATGATACCCGAAGAGTACCAGTAGATCCATTAAAAACAACGGTATGGTGTGGTTTATGGGCTGGTGGAATCATTGGTGCATATTTAAAAAAAAACTAAGCAAATCAGAATGATACAGTCAATGGTAACACCATGTTAACGGCCTATGTGCTTCCTGAAATTCAAAATTAGCCCAAAATTGGATCTTGCGAATGGACCACCTGAGACGTTGTCGTGGCCAACATTTAAATGATATCATTTTCAAACAGTAAATGCCATTAATTGGTCTTTTAATCGATAATAAAAATTCCAAGTTAACTTTCAGCTTTATGTCTTTTATTCGACATTATAAATCAAACTTCACGATGAATAACCCGATACATGCAATAAAATATGTATGTACACATTTCCATTTCTCTTTTGATACTCTTTCACACAAACTAAAACATTACGGTAGTTAAAGTTGCATGTGTAGACCCCGACTAAGAGTATTTATTTGATAAAATGTCATGTTTTGAAAACTAAAATTATGAAATAGTTTTGAAAAAAAAAAAAAAAAATCAATTATATTGATGGTGTGACCTTGTGTGTCTGCATAATTTTTTAAATTCGTTTTTCAGCTGTCTGACGCATACGAAGAGGTGGAAGAGCAACGACAAGTTGTTGGCCAATGGAAGCGTAAGGCCCAGAAAATGACAAATGAAATGAACGATTTAAGAATGCTTTTAGAAGAACAAAACGGCCGCAATAACTTATTAGAGAAAAAACAGCGAAAGTTCGACTCTGAATGTCAGGCTTTGCAAGTAAGTTGTTTTCTATCTTTCAATAGCATCAACATTTTTTTATATGATACATAAAGTGCATTAAATTAATTAAAAACATTCAACGTTATCCATATTTATGTTATTAACGAAACTTTTACTTCATTTCAAACAGCCGTCAAAATTTTTATTAAAATTATTATGGCTTAATTAAACGTTAATAAAAACTCTTAATTAACATTGTTTTTTTTTTATAAATAAAGCAGTAATTTAAGACAATTTAAATTGTTTGTTGGCATTTATTTTTTGTTTCGTTACAGGACACCGCTCGTCAGGAAAGGCAATCAAAGGAACGTTTATCCCGAGAAAATGATATACTAATTGCAGAAAAATTTACGCTGGAACAGTCATTAGCAGTACGTATTTTTTATATCTTTTTCTTTTAAGTATTTACATTTCACATGTTTAGTTCCGACCCACATTGCTATTTTTAATTTAAAAAAAACCTTTTACACTGGGTACACTTTAATTTGGTTTATTCAATTTGTTGCTGATAATCAACAGTTCCTTTCCTAATGTCAAAATTTTATATATTTTTTTGTTATAACTTCCAATTGAAGGATCGCCGCGAATAACGTTGCAAATGACAAAATAATAATTTTTCAGGAGAGCAAAAAAACGTATTTATTTGAAAAAACGTTTCATAATTAAAATTTTTTTTGTTACGTATGATTTTTCACTATTTCTAAACCTTTTATTTTTATTGTCTTTCCAATTTTCGACAATTTTTCAATTTTCAGAAAAATTATTAAAGATTTAAGTTGAATTCATAACATAATTTTTGTCCTTAGATATTTTTTATTTTTTTTTTTTTTCCTGACAGCTTTGAGCAGCACAATTCATTTATTTTGGAGCATTTATTAGGAAAATCAAAACAACCATATGAAATACATTAGAATTTACGATTTTACTATGCAAACATTACATTGAATGATATGGCAACTATTTTCAATTTTGTGTGGACCAAAATTAAATCAATTCAGTTTGAGAGTTTTTCGATTAAAATTATTTCTCTTTCTCTAAAAAATAAAGGCGCCAAACTTCAAACTAAAAATGTTGTCTAGACAAAAAAAAATGTATTCAAAAAGCATGGGAGAATCCAGCTTCATAAATCAAATGTCCGTAGAAAATCACGGACCTTTTATAACTTTTATGAATAAGACAGTAAATATTTAGAAAATGTTTGTCCAAAAAAGTGTTGCATAAATATTTAAGTATAAAAAATACATTTTAAGTGATCGGATCTTAAAGCGTAGTTTACATTACTCCCCAAGTGATATTGTATGTAAATTTATCAATTTGTAATTTTGTTTTGGTTTAACCGTTAATAAAAACGTCTAATTTAAGTGAGTCACGGTTTGAACATTCTATTTGAGCGAATTTTTATTTTCCCCCAAAGTAATGAAACCATCCATAAGTAAGAAGAATACGAACGAAAGTATGAGAGCTATAGGGCAATTGATATTATTGTTTTAGCCGGGCGCATAAATGTGATGTAATCTTAACGGCAGCTTTTAAATAATCTTGAAAGCCATACATGTAAGTGACAAAATAAACATTTAATATCTGCTCGACCTTAGTATTCATACATTTTAGCAACAATTTTGTAGCAATTTTGGATTCGAGAGGCTGCAAATCAGCGTCATGTGTCGATTATTTTTTGGGCGAGAAGTAAGTGTATCTTAAGTACGGTTATATATCTGACGAATAAAAAGGAGAAAATACAATAAATGTAAAAAATTAAAAAAAAAAAAAACGGTTACAAAATTACTGAGGAAAACATTTTTTTTTTTGTAGATCTATAGGAGTTAAATTCTAAAAAAAAATGAAAACAACTAATGAGTTTTTATTACAAAAGTTTTTAAAACCGTTTGCGTCATAAAAACAAACAAAAAATAAAAGAATTTCAAAACTAGAGAGAAACACCCTAAATATGTATGTTTTTACATTGTGTTTTAATACCGTCATTCAGTCATTCAGTTCACTTATGTACCTATGTATGTATGTATGTATGTATGTATGTATGTATGTATGTATGTATGTATGTATGTATATTGTTTGATCTGTTTTCATACACGTTCATTCCAGGGATGGCGAAAACTAATTCGATTCAGTTTTCTTAAGCTTATATTATATTTTATTTATTGTTTAAGATGTTCGCAATATGTGCATATGTAGCACAAATATTAATAAAGGAAATAATTTTTATGGATTATGTTCTACATACATACATACATACATACATATATGTTGACTTTATGAAAAACATAGTAAATAAATAAACAAATTTCAATGTAATACATAATGTAAAAATGTCTTAATATACATATGTATGTACCTTTATGTTAAAAGATAATGTTTTGTAAAGGAAATGCATTTCTTTTTTGTGCGTACTAGTCCAGAATCAAAATGAAGTCTACCATCTCTGACACATATTTATGTATACAGCATGTTGTTTATATGTATGTATATGCGTGTGAACATACATAGATACACATGTACAGTGGCTCATAGTTTTTTATGCAGCACATACTTGTAATACCCATAACAATGAAACTTATGAGACTTTAGAAAAGACTGATATAATTACAAAGAGAAATGAATCTGGTTTCACAAAAATACTTCGTTTATCTTGAAATATTTTTTTAAACGCTTAAATTCATTTCAAACTTAATGGATTTAATATTTGGCATTTTATCTTTTATTGTCTAAAATAGATTTAAGGCGATTTGATATTGGTGCGGCCAGTTTTCGGTTAATACCTATTGGCCGAAATATTTTCCGAATTTATGTTTTCTTTCCTTTGTTTTAAGTATGGACCACAAAATGTAATCAATTATATATAAATCAATTTTTCACAATACTTGACTCGTGCTTTCAAACATTATCCTAAAAAAATCAAAATCCATTGTTATGCTCAGTAGCTCTCCAATCTGTAACAAATCGTCCTTTAGGGTCTGAAGGTACATAAATTTATTCATGTTTGGTTAAGAAAAAAAGTCGAATTTCTAGTACCAGAAGCCGACAGACATACAGGGCTAAACATGCTTCACTATCGGTTTCAAGTTATCTTTATAAGGTTCGTTATTCGGTTTCCGCCTAACGTATCATGTACTATCTAAAGCGAATCTGTTAAATTTTGACTCGTCTGATAAAATAGCTAAATTCAAAAATGCTTTAATTATTCCCTGGCAAAGTTCAGCCTGCTTTTCCTATTCTTTACATTAATAGAAAGTTTTAAAATCTAATTTAATAAATAAAATACAAATAAATTCATTAAATTGAAAATGATAACAAATTTATTCTCAATTTTTGATCCTTCTTCTAATATTTTCTCTTTTTTTACATGCAACTCTGCCATGAAAATAGTGTTGGCGAAGGACACTTACGTTGGCTGTAATCTTTTTTTTTTTTTGCTCAAAACATGTCCTTTACCTTGTTTGGTAAAAATTTTGTTTGTCCTTTTCTCCCATTATTGTGCAAACGTTTTTTTACAAACAAAACGTTCGATGATTTTTTGTAATGTCTAAGCATTTATGTTTACCATTTCAGCTCTTTTTTTTTTTAATTAATTAATAACCAATTCTCATTTATCATTCAAAGTTCGTTTTAAATGTCACTTTAAATTAAAAAAAAAAACTGGCTTTAAGTTTAACAGAAAACACTTTTAAAACTAGTATTTAGTAATAAAAAATTAAGTAACGCTATTTTATTGTATGTGACTGCATACAATAAGCTGTGATATAAAAACGTTTTATTTTTTTAAGTTTTTTAAAAGATATTTTCAAAGAAACCAAGTAGCTCTGTTAAACTAGATCTCGTTCTCTGTTATATAATACCACAATCCTTCCTTAAGTCCTATTATTTTTGTTGCAGTTGCGTCTTAAAAGTAGAGAGTAGTATGTACCGCATAAAATATGCTGTGAGCCACTGTATCTGTACTGATATCTCGTTCTGATTTTGTTTTTATCACATTGTTCTTGCTTGAGTTCTTTTTTTTTTTTTAATTTTCTTTAATGTTCAGTGGAAATACTTGTTTGCGTTCTTAAACACTCATTATTCTTTAAACGCTCTTTACGTTTTGTACACGCTTACGCTTCGGAGCACTGCAAAACAGTATTATTAGTTTAAGTTTCCAAATTTATCAAAATTAATAAAAAAAAAAAAAAAAACAGTGAAAACAAAACTAATTGTTACTAAAAGTTTTATTATGGAAAAATTATAAAAAAATTATATGGTCGAGTACCTATTTAATATTGTTGTCGCTTCTTATTGGTGATTCTAGAAATGAGTCTACGTTTAACTTCATGTGCTACGTTGTTGCAAGTATGTTTTGTTGTTTATCGTTTGGCTACTTACATACATACATATGCATATTTGTTGTATATTTTCACAGCCAAGTGATGCTGTTATCTACTTCCTGTGATTTGCTGAGTGTTTTTAACTTTTATTTATGTTGATCTGAATGTTAACGTTACAATGATTTAGAGGCATACATGCATACATACTTTTTTACATACAAATTTGTATGTAAATACATACATACATACATATGTATGTACATGTGAACCTGTTGAAGAATACTTATCTACTTAAACAATACTTATCACGGTCAGAAATATGTAGGTGTACCTATTTAGAAATAGGTATAACCTGGTGAAAAATATTCGAAAATACAAAATTTTATTAAAGATCCTGTTTGTGTTCTCTCATTCGATTCTGCCCAAATTTAGAATTGTTTATGCAAATACAATTCAAATAGTAAAAAACAGTTGAATAATTTGTATTAATTGAGACTTTTATAAACAAATTAAAATAAACGATACATATATTTGTACCCAGTCTGCAAAATTGTCCGACATCTGTCAGATGTCTGTAAGAAATGTCGACAAACAAGTAAGAATTCTATACGAATTCTGTCAGACTTCTGACCGCCAAACATATGAAGTGGTTGACACGAATTCTGACAGACATGTATTGTTTATTAATCACAAAACAATCAGTTTCTATATTACTTTTAAACTTTTTTAACACACCAATAAATTAAATTTTTTAATATCACCTATTTTGTTGCACTTTATGACTTAAATAAACAATTTGTAAAACAAACAAAATCAAGATTACAAAATTGGTAAAGGCAAAGAAAGAAAAGAAAGTAAAGTAAAGAAAAAAACAAAAAATCCTTAACAAAAGGAATGAAAACAACTTAGACATTTCTGTACGAAATCAGTCAGATATCTATCAGATATGTCGGTAAACAAAAAAGAATAAAATCCCTTCGACATATCGGTACGAAATCAGTCAGAAATCTATCAGACGTGTCGTACATTAAATTTCCCAGACATGTCTTACAGAAATCTGTACGAAATGTCCGTAAAAAAAGTCAGACTTGTCTGATTCAGACATTGTCGTACTTTTGTGCAGGCTGGGTACCTACATATGTAAATATAAGTATGTACATACAAATGTTTCGCCCTACATTACCGAGTATAAAGTATTGTTGCAAGGCAGTTTCGAAAAGTTAGATATATCGATGTTTTTGTCTCGAGGATCTCAATGTTTTGCTTCAATAGTCATTGACCTCTAGTATCTTGTTCTAGTATTTACCCACCAGATCTAAGTTCCTACTACCCTAAGGTACCACCTTAAAATAAATTCGTAAACTCAAGCAACCAAATGAATATTGGAAAAATATGTAAACAGAATTACAAACTTATATGTAGGGTATAATTTTACTCACTGTAAAGGATATTACAAGTATTGGTCTTAAGTACAAATAATTTTTTCAATGCAAATCATATGTATGCAACAAACCTTTTTCGATTAAGATCGTTTTGAATTTAGTTTGTTAAAAAAGCAACAACAACACAATATTTATTTAGTTTTGCTAGCAAGTCATATTTATACAGGTAATGTCGCCGCAACAGCTGATCGGTAAGCATAAGGTAAAAATTTTTAAAGTCCGCCTTGATTTTATTGATTTATGCAGGGATGGAAAATGAGATTTTCGTTTCGGTATTGAAAAATTAACTTAAATGTATTCTTTTGATAAAAAAATTTATAAAATTTGTCTATATTTATTGTTTTCGCACCCTTGATCATGGGTTTCACGAATATATATTTTTTGTTTTAAATTAAACCGATCATAACGACTTTGTCATACCTGAGATACGAATTCACCGTAACGGGAAACATCCCCTAAAAAGTTGCTTTGCTGCATCTATGCGCCGTTGCAAGTACTTGTCTTGTTTGCTAGTATTCATGTCCATATAAAAAAAAACCTGGTGTCTTAATATTTGAAACATGTATCAATTGCTTACGTTTGTAAGAACTAAGAAAATCTAATGATGCATATACCTTTTTTGTTTATTTTCAATTGTGGTTGTATTAGGACGCTCGACTTGAGCTCGATCTTAAGGAAGAGAAGTTGGCATCGTTACAACGTGAACTGGAGGAAATGACATTTGGTGGCGGTACAGAAGAGGAGATTGCACAATTAAGACGTTCCAAAAATGAATTGGATAGACGAGTTAAGGAACAGGAAGAAGAATTGGACGAAATGGCAGGCCAGGTCCAGTTGTTGGAGCAAGCCAAACTGCGTTTAGAAATGACATTGGAAACAATGCGTAAAGAAGCGCGAAGAGAGGCTCAGCAAAGAGATGAAGAGCTAGAAGAAGCTCGTGGTAGTGCTTATAAGAAAATCAAAGGTACGGTTTATTAAGTTTTATGTTGTGATGAAATGTGTTGCTGCAATACTATACTATATTTTGTTTTCTTGTTATGTGCATAGCTCTCGAATGTCAACTGGAGACGGAACATGAGGAACGAACACTACTGTTACGAGAAAAGCATGAACTGGAACGACGGCTTTCATCCATGGAGGACCAAGATCGTGTTGATCGA
Organism: Phyto melanocephala; assembly: GCA_941918925.1. NCBI lineage: Eukaryota > Metazoa > Arthropoda > Insecta > Diptera > Rhinophoridae > Phyto > Phyto melanocephala. The sequence goes on from OW799233.1 coordinate 1,414,300, forward strand.
CAAGCTGAAGAGGCAGCTAATCAGAAGGTGCGTCGGGATTTGCGTAAATACAAGGCACTTCTTAAAGACGCTCACGCTCAATTGGAACGGCTCAAAGCCGACACACCTGGCAAAACTCTGATACGTCAACTGCGTAATCAACTCGAGGACGCAGAGTCAGCCCGCACTTTAGCCATGAAGGCTCGTCAAACTGCCGAAGCAGACTTAGCAGAAGTGCAAGCAATGTATGAAGAGTCTAACAGAGCACGCAATGAAGCTGAAGATCGAGCAAATTCGGTTCAACGCGATCGTACTGAACTGCAAGCTCAGATAGAAGAAAATGAGGAAGAACTGGCCGAGCTGATGAAAAAGTATAGTGCAGCTGTTAAACAGCTTAACACCGAACAGATTGCAGCTTCTGAATATGAATTTAAATTGTCAGAATTAGAAGCGGAACGGAATAATCTCAAAGAACAAATTACGGAATTGCAACATAGACTGGAAAATGTGGAAAATTTAGCAGACCCATCCGCGGCTATGATGTCAAAACGGTAAGTATTAACACCTATACATTAATCTGTTTAAAACGTAAAGGAAACGCAACATATATATTGTTATCAACTTTTAAGTTTGGAGTTGCGCACCAAAGAACTTGAATCACGCTTAGAACTAGAGCAGGCTACTAAAGTCCGTTTAGAAGTTCAAGTTAATCGTCACAAAGAAGCCTTGGAGCGATTACAAAACGAAATTTCACAGACAAAAGTTAGGGAACTACAGGCTCAGGATGCGCTCAAGAAATCTCAGAAAAGTTTAAGAGAATTACGTGAAGAATTCCACGTGGTCTCTGGCAGAGAGCAAGAGTCCATAACAAAGCGCAAGGATTTAGAAAAGAAAATTGAACAAGTGGAATCTGAATCATCTGCTCTAAAGAATGATTTGCGATTAGCCTTACAACGTATTGCTGATCTACAACAAGCAATGGAAGAGGGTGACGACGATTTGACAGACAGGTTAGTATTAAATAATCATTTTGTTAATATTATACGTAAAAAGTTTAGCTTTAAAGTACGACACTTACACACAATTATAAAATATTTCAGCGAAAATTCACAAACTTCTGATGGTTCTCTAAGCGATCTAGAAGATCGCTTAAAACCAATACAAATACGAAGATCATCTATACAAAAGCAAAACGGCGGCTCAGTCAGTAATACCACCACAACATTAGTTCGCGAAAAACCTGATAATAGTCCAAGGTAGGTGTTGGGCAAACTTATATGGAATTTGTTTAAAGCAGCCAGTTGCCAACACTTAGAGGTCATTGAATAATAAAAAAAAAAGTCATGTATTTTCTTGCAAAACAAAAATAATTATTTAACAACAATTTCAAAAATATTCTGTCTACTACTACTCTCTTCTTTACTTTTCGTAAAATTCCAAAGAATTTAGCGTTGTTTTTTTAATGCTTTTTCACACACTAATATCTTGCTTATTTTTTCCGCCATACATTATCTGATATCTTCATTATATACCAACAAGAAAAGCATTCTCTTATTATAGAATCACATTGACCTCGCCTTCCTCCCCCCACATACATAAAATGATACGGACCGCCAAAAAGTTTAACAAAGATGGTCCCAAAAAATCCAATACGGATTCCGTAAAAAATGGTAATGTTTCATAAGTCTACCCTAGAGGACTGAATGAATTCAAAAGTACATAAACAAATTGGTTGTAATTTTATTTTAAATGAAAAACTGGCACAACGTCTTATTAACCAGCTTTATGCTTTAAAATTAAAATACGAAAAATTAAAGATCTTAAAGCACTAAGTGTTTCCATTTGCTAAAATAATAAAAAAAAAAAAAAAAACATGAAATATTATTTCGTTAAGAAGAGATGGAGAAACATCATAAAATATACAATATAAATATAAAAAAAATATATAAAAAAAGAGAATATTAAACACCACCTAAGAGTAAATAATTTTTTAGTTGAAGTTGAAAATAAAATTATTTTTGTAAAACATTTGAAATTAAAACTTTATCTCCTTACCATGCCGTATAGGTTTGATAAAACATGAAAAGGTATTGAATCCTTGAAAAAAACACATACACACATACACATACATATAAATATTTATGTACTTTATTCTAAATAAATATATATAGAATTTTCTTGTATATTATAATTTATTTTTATTTTTATTATTATTTTTTTTTCTGTTTTAGTTAAATTGGTTGTTTTTTTATTATTATTGTTTTAATTGAGCTTGTATTTTTCAATGTAAAGTTTATCTTGTCTTTTTTACCCTTAAAAAAACATTTTTTATTTTTACTACAATTAGGAATTATTATTTTTTTAATAATTAAAAAGAAGAATGAATAAAATGAATGAATTAAAAATGGAATAAACACTTTTACATGTTTTAAAGTTAGATTTATTTAATTATTTTTGTTATTATTGATATATTAAGATAAATAAATGAATGCATTCAAATAGTTATGGTTAATTTATTAATTATATTAATTGAAAACCTAAGAAAACGTCGTTTCATATGCAAACCTACATTTAACACATCTACGAAATACAACCCAAAATAATATACACGAAATAAATGTATAATTTTATTTAATAGTTTTATGAAAAAAAAGCGTATTTATAACATAATACCAACAATTACTAATAAAAGTAATTAAAATATTAGGTCAATATTATTTAAGTCATTTAAAAACAATAAAGCTCTAACCAACCACAGATCCTATATCGTGAAAATCCTAAAGTTCCAATAAATCTTTTTTGATTAAACATTTTTTACAAACTCAAAAAATTACTTGTCTTAACAAATTTTTATATATGTATGTATGTACTGCAAACATAACATTTGATTAGATACAAAATAGCTAAAAAAAAACTCTTTTATAATAATCGTATCATAACAACTAAAAATAAATAAAGAAATAAATATTAAACAATAAAAACAACAAATGTATGAATTATTAACAAAGTAAATATGTACGTACACCTACATACATATGTATAAGTGGTAAGTTAAAAAGGGTATACATATATAGATTTGTCATTCCGTGTGAAATTTCCATAATTTCTATTTCCGACCCCATAAAGTATATATATTCTGAAAGCTTATGAATAGGGGAGTCGCTTAAGCTCTGTCAGTCTGTCCGTCTGACCGTGTGTATGTTGAAATCAACTTTTCGTAGACCTCCGACATCGCTTGGACCCGGTTGAGGTATTAAAATATCAGAAATACTCGCGAGTAGATCGGTATTGAAAATCAGAAACATCGGTACATAAACAACTGAGATATGAGCAAAAACCCACGACCACCAAAAAAACAATTTTGTTTTTATTTTGTTTTTATTTAATATATTATTTATATTTTTATTATTATTATTTTTTGAATTTATTTTTTGTTTTATATTTATTATTTATATGTATTTTAATTACTTTTTTTAATTTATTTTTAAATTTTTATTTTTTTTTTTACGTAAATTTTTAATTTTACAACGGGATGTTTTTATATATGTATGTACGTATTTCATATGAGATGAATGGTGATACAAACTACTGTTATTGCATGACTACACGTTGTGAAGGGTATATAAGATTCGGCACGGCCGAATATAGCACTCTTACTTGTTTTGTTTCTTTTTTTTTACAACCACCAGAGTTTGTGAATGAATATCATTGTGTAATTTCTTTTGTAAAACATCGAAATATTCGTTTAAGTGCACATTATCTGGTTAAAAAATGTGCATCGATAAAAAAAATTTTCAAAATTTTAGTCGAAACGTTATGAAATCTCACCGTGTAAACCAAGCAAGCTCGGTCCAAATATATTCTATTAAAAAAAATCTTGAGTTCCGTATCTGGGATGGTTCGCCTACTGATTGGACGTAATCCGTTTCGTGGTGTAGCCTCAGGATATATTCGGGGTGAGGTATGAGTAATTCTGGAAACTGAATTTGCTTCAAAATGGAGAATAGCTCCGAAGCAACGTCAGGCTAAAAGTTTATGTTCCTTTCACAAGACCCTTAGATGAGACTTCTCTTTAATTTTCGGGTAGAGTATTGACATTTTTTTAAAGCCTTGACCTATAAGCAACAACCTGGTTGCATATTGTTGCTAGCGGTTCTGGTCAAACATCTACATTATTTACATTGTACATCCGTCTATACGCACGACACATCTTAAAACAAAAATGCATTGATACAAGTAAATGGTAATGTATCTAATGGCAGGTGCATTACGATTACGATATTTGAAAAGTTATTCAGTTTTTTTTTAATTACGTTGTAGAGTAAGTATAGCTGGGGACAAGTATTTCTGTATGCAACAAGTTTGATGTAACAATAGAATACTGCTCTAAATCAATATGGAAAATGTTTCGAGATTTTAAAAAACCTGTTCTCTGTGACATATTCTTCAATGACTTCACTTTTGGGATTGTTGTTTTGTTTTTATTTTTACAAAAAAAAAAAACAGAATTGAAACATTGAAATTGAAACAAAAAAGCATTTGCTTCGTATTTTCAAAATTAACAATTAATTTTCAGTCGATTTACTAGAATGTTTAAAGCAACGCAAACAAGTACGAAGTATTTTGTTAGTATTATTTATGCCAAAATACAGGAAACGTTTTTTTAAGATTTAAATTCTTAAATACTCTTAAATCACATAAGTGGAGGATTTTGATTCCCAATTATTTTGTCGCTTAATCGATGAAGTGTAGGACTCTTTTTTAGATGAAAATTAAGAAGATAAAAAATAAATTAAAACAAACCATTTGAAACGATTTTTTTTTACAATTTTTCAAAAAGGTTACCTTTTTTGCATCAAATTCCTAAATCTATAAAAGCGGTTATTGAGAAAATACGACTAATACATCACCCGGGTGCCCCGGTGGACTAGTCAGTAGTGTGCTGGTGTGCTAGTTTGGGGGTTGCGGGTTCGGTTCCCGCCAAAGACTCTGGTGTTGTCTGCTTCTCTTCTCTCTTTTCTATTCTATTCTTACTTTCCTATTCAGGTATCACAATGGGATCAATAAAATGGACCCAAGTGAGCTGCACAGCAGCTGCCTGTTCTACCTAACCTAATACATCACCCTTTTAGTTTGATTATATTTTTTTAACTTGTTTTCTAGCTATAATATGACATTTAAACGATTTTGTAAACAAAACTCCAAAGAACCAATACTTAACGTAAAAATTAGAAAACATGACTTTGAACTTACTCAAAAGTACAAAAAAGTTCAAATAAACAAATAACATATAAATACATACATATGTATGTAAACACATAGCACATTCACATAAATAGTGTCATAACCCAAAAATCACACATTTTAAACCGAGTGATACAAACAATTCTAAAGGGAACACTGTTTATGATGACTTAACGAATTTCTTCAATTTCTAATACATTTGGAGCTACAGATATTTTTGTCATCGTATGTTTCAATACACATTTTGTATTTTTTTTTTTTTTTTTTTTGAGTTAAAACATTTTTGAAGTAAATAAGCGATAAATTATAATGCGTCTGAAAAGGAATTAATACGTAAGTCAACACGCAACACAATATCCTTATAAACTTTAAAATGTATGTAGTATGTACACATTTAATTGTGTATGTATGTATGTGTGCTTGTTAGAAAATATATATGTATGTATGTATATATATGTACATATGTATATAATAAGAAGTTATCCTTTGCAAACAATTTTAATTGCTGATTGACGTTTTGTTTGTTAACCTGTTGCCCTTGTGTCAGAAATACAAAAAAATAAACATTTAAAGTTTTTAGAAAATGACAATACGACATGATATTATGTATGTATGTATGTTAGTACATACAATAACAGTGTAGATGTAAATGAGCTGTCAGTGTGGACTTTTTTTGCTTTCGTCATCGCTCAATATTTATTTATTTTTTTTGTTTTTGTTTAAATCGTGTTTTGGTAGTTTGATTGCCAGAATATCGATCAAACAAACACCAGGATTTTTGGTTACATATTCGTTTGGCATCTAATTAAGTTAAATTTGCGATGAAATTCATTGAAAGAGGTTCTGGCTTAAAATAATTCCGTCTTAAAATAAAACATCAATCGCAAACTTCTAATTAAGATCCTTACAATGGATGATCGGACAATAGATTCGATATTTGCTGGATCTTTGGAGTCGCTTCCTCCGGTTAGTTCAAAAATTGTTCGTATTTTTACAAGTTCTACTTTTACAGGTGCGTAATTATTAAAACACATATGTACATACATATGTACATATGCAAACCTCCTGTTCTGTATGTCAAGTGAAATTAAATTGCTCAAAATTATCATTAGAGTGCTGTGACAATTTCAAATGAATTGGTTGCACTTGAAATACCAAACAGGGAAGTTAATTTCAAAAATAAATGTTATCGCAAATATGTAAATGTCCTTATTTTTATATTATAATTTTTGTAAATACATATGGATACGCAAAAAAAGATACAACAATGGAACGAAATTCATTAATGGCAAAATGTTATCCTCGCATTAAAGATTATTGTCGCGAAAAGCATGGCTTAGAATTTCAGGTAAGAAATATTAAATATATGTATTGCGTACATGCATACATACATACATACACATAACTGTGGCTATAAGAAACAACTGCATAAGTCAACGTAAGATTTGAAAAGTATAACATCGTTGTTAATTTGCAAATTAAAACAACCATCAGCGAGATTTTAGGAAATTATATCGTAAAAATGTACTACTTATTTGAATTTGTTAACGCGCAATATCGAATAAAATAACGCACGTCTTCTCACATTTATTTCACATGTCAAAATTCATATATAAACAAAAAAAAAAAGCTTTTGTAGCTTTTTTATATTTCTGTGGCTTAAGTCGACATAAGCTAAAATTGAGATAATCACATCATTGCAATCGCAACTTAACGGAACAGACAACTTAACAAAAACTTATGGCGTAAAAAAGAACAATATTATTTGAAATAATAACTTATTTTAACTTATTATTCAGCTTGAAAGACGAAAATCAATATGACCTTTAATTTATTAAAAATCAACCCACAAACTTTAAAGTGTTTTCATGAAAAGCTGTAAAAGCAGACATAAGCAATTTTTCCTTATTGCCACAGATTTATTATTTGTACTGGAAGTCAGTTCAGTCAAAGAAGTGAAGACTGTGAAAAATGAATAACTACAGATGTGTGTCGTATATGAACAATTGTAAAATGTAAATTATTTTATAATTTTTATTAATTTCCCACATGTTTATGAAATAAAATTAAAAAAAAAATCAAATACAGAAAACAAGTTTTTAAAATTAATTAAAATTTAATAAAGATGTAAATAAGACAGTTAGTTATTCTGAATAAAGTCAATTTATAGCTCAAATTATAGCTCAATTAAAATCTTTTAAGTAACATTAAAGTAATTGACTTTAAGTTAGTTGAAAAGTCATGCAGACAATGGACTATTACAATATTACATTTCAACAGTAAATTATTATTTTTAAAAATGATCCCGTCATAACTCACCACCAGTTGAAAAAATTTCTCTTAAAGTGCATTTAAAGTTAGCCGAGTTGTTTGTATGTATGCATGTATGTATGCATGTAAACAATCCCAGCAAAAAAAATCTATGACAAAAAAGTTATTTTGCTGGTGACGAAGTGATTAAGTTTAGGTGAAAACACTAATGATTTTAACATTTGCGTGTCATTGGAGATCATGTGTTTACACGAATATTTTAATGAACAGCACTCTATTTTAACAAGTGCACAGAACTCATGCATATATGGTGAAAAGCATCCGCTGTTACTTGAGTTAATTTTGTTTCCTTACATGAATTGTATAAGATGTTCTGCATGATGTTGCATTCATTTTTAAGCACATCATTTATGATAAATTGCTTTGCACATAGGGAGTCATTTAGAATTATTGCTTCTACATAAAAAAATTTAAAAGTCTTTAAAGTGTAATTCGCTTTGCACTACTTCCAATATTTTATTTTTTTTGCTGGGATATTAAATAATGTTGAGGATGAAACTTGTACACCGAATGTTATTGAAACTTCGTTCATATACAGGTAGTTGATATGCGATGGGGCGTGCGTGACGAAGCGACAGATGATCACATGACCACTGAGCTGTGTATGCGAGAGATAAAAAATTGTCAAAGGTTATCAATGGGTCCTAATTTTGTGGTTTTTTTGGGTCAAAAATATGGATATCGTCCAATACCCACATATATTGTTTCATCGGAACTGCAAATGATTTGCGAAGATTTGACATCAATGGGTGTGGACCGTGCTTTGTTGGATTTATGGTACAAAAAGGACAGTAATGCCGTGCCTCCCGTTTCTGTGCTCCAGCCAATTTCTTCAATTTTAATCAATTTTAATAACAAACGAGTGCCTAAGCTACAGGCCGAAGATCAGGCCATCTGGTGGGATACTTTGGGAAAAATGCAAAAATTGCTAAGAAAGGCAGCAGCATCGCTAGGAGCTAGCGGTAAAATGAGTAAAGACGCAGTGCACAACTATTTCATGTCAGGTAAGTGGCAAATTAAAAAAAAAACGCAACAGAACCGAATTTTATTACTCTGACCAAGGCATATCCATAAGGTATATGCAACGGCGAATTGATACAACAAAGCAACTTTTCATGTGATGTTTTATGTCAAGGCCAATTCGTATATCAGGGATGGAAAAGGTGTTTTTACATATTAAATATAATAAAATTTGATTAAAAAAAGGATGTAATTGTTTGAAACACATTATTAATGACGCAAAAGCTACAAATATACATAAATTTAGCACATTTTTTATAAAAAATGTACATGTAAGTTAATTGTTTAATACAGAATTTAAAATCACATTTCCCTTCCCTGCATTAATAAAGCGAATTCAACCAATTTTGACAAAATGTTTCACAATCAGCTGGGCTGATAATTTCACCTGTATGAATTCGCCTTGACTCTGACTTTGTTTCTCCTTTTTTTTTTAATTAAATATTTTATTTAATTTTTTTTTTTAATTTATTTTGTGGAATTTGATTAGTTACTGAACGCGAGGTCATAAATGGCATTTTAAATGTAAAAAATACGAAAAACCATTGTCTTTCCTATGTGCGATATATTAACAATATCAACCTCCAGAATCTAAAAAAGGCATCCCTTTTTGTCGACATTATAAATCGGAGCTTGGATACCGAATCTGCCAAACTTTTAGGGGATTTACGAGACAACCGATTGCCGGCAAAAATTGAGTCTAGCAACTCGCAGAAATACACTGTGGAGTGGATAGGGCGTGAAGGCCTTGATATTGAAACACACGAAGAATACCTCAATCATTTCATATCACATTTTTATAAAAATATTATCAAGTTGGTTGATAGGGCCATGCGCAAGGAAGACTCCAGTGCACAGGGACAGATAGTCACTGAAATCCTTCAGCATTTGCACGCTTGTAATAATTCGGTCAAGGTCTTTTATGGACGCGAAGAAAGTCTAGAACACATAAAGCGTCATATGCTGGGGGATTCAGATAAACCACTTGTCCTTTATGGCAAAGGAGGCTGCGGTAAAACGTCACTTTTAGCTAAAAGTGCTTCACTAGTAGCAACAGAATGGTTTGCCAACAAAAGACCAATAAATATAATACGATTTCTGGGCACCACCCCAGACTCAAGCGCACTAACACCAACTTTAATATCGATTTGTCAACAGGTGGGTTGCTAACAGCATCATCGAAAGAAATAAAATTTAAAGTGTGTACCCAAAGTATGTACATATATAAGGCATGCATGTACATATGTATGTATGTATATGTAAAGCCAATATCTTTTAAATATATATACACACATAAATCCATACATACATACATATGTGCATATACATTCATACATGCAGGCTTAAATACGTAGATACAAACATGCATACAAAAAAGCGTACGTTCAAATATATGTATATATAAATATTTGCGTATTCTTAAATGTTATAGATCTCGTACAATTACATGTTGCCCTTTGAAAATATTCCCGACGATTTGGTACCTTTAACAGCACACTTTAAGCAATTGTTAACTTATGCTAGCGCTAATCAGCCTTTGACGTTATACCTTGACTCGGTTGACCAACTAACCGGTACTCAAGATTCAAATAGCGTGTCCTGGATACCTACCCGGTTGCCAGAACACTGCAAGGTAAGTAAACATTGAATGAGCAATCAAACACCAACCCTACCTCCTTCCCCTTTCTGCTTCCCCAAAATTAATACAAAACTTAAAAAATGTAAATTTAAATTGGTTGCGTCCGATATGATTCAAAAGTATAAGTTTTTTAAAATTGCTTGACCTGTGTCTGCTAAAACGAAAGTATTGTTGCTAGTCTGATGGTGTTGGTGGTAGGGGCAAAATATTATGATGATAATTTTAATGTCAAATACATATGTATGTATATCCTTTTTCTAAATATAAGAATTAACATACATACATACATACATATGTATTATTGTTAATTTTTATTTACAAACGTTACAACATAACGTTACGTTACGTTACGTTTAAATGCAAAACTACTTAAAAACAGAAAATCGATTTCGGATATTTTTTTTGGGTTTTTTTTTTTTTTTTTTGAATAGCTTGGTTTTGCATTTATGGCTAACGATATGCATATGAACATATCCGTATGTACATGTGTACATATGTATTCATTACGAATTTGTACTAGATTATAATATCATGTGCGAAAGAAGAGAACAATCCGGTTGTGTCGCAAGAATATCATGTCTTGCGGAAAATGATAGATGTGGAGGAGAATTTTATCGAAGTTACAGCGTTGGGCGAAGATTTGGCCATGAATGTTATTAAGATGTGGATGAAGACAGCATGCAGAGATCTTAACAACTATCAGTGGCGATTAGTTGCAAACGCTATTAGCAAATGCTCTTTGCCAATTTTTGTTAAATTGGTGTTTGCAGAAATCTGTCGTTGGCGCAGCTACACTCGTCCACAAGAGACCCACTTGGCTAACAACGTCATGGATTCAATTATGATGCTGTTTGAAAGAATTGAAAAGCAGCATGGCCGCATTTTGGTCTTTCACGCGTTAGCTTATATTACAGCTTCAAAGTCGGGTCTGTCGGAAAGTGAACTGGAGGATTTGATATCTTTGGATGATAAAGTATTAGACGATGTCTATCAATATCACTTGCCTCCCGTAAGACGTATTCCACCTTTACTCTGGACACGTATACGTAACGACTTGCCCAATTACCTAAGCGAACGCGAAGCCGACGGTGTGAATGTAATGAACTGGTATCATAGACAATTTCGAGACACTGCCAAGGAACGATATTTCAAAAATATGAACATGGCAATGTATTTTCATTCAATGATTGCCGACTACTATTTAGGTATATGGGGTGGCGGGGTTCCGAAGCCATTTAAATTCACGGAAATTCAAAGGCATCGGTTCGGTCTAACAGAAAAGGAGGGTTCTGCGGATCGCAAGGTACCAATTCAACCGTTGGTGTTTACAAGCAAAGACGGCAGTTCCAAAAGATACAATCTACGAAAGGTAACAACACAAAATAAGCATCTGTTAATCTGTTTTGAATATTGTACCATGTATGTTTGTTTTTGTATGTAGTTTGGTGAACTGCCTTTTCATTTCGTTCGATCGCGACGTTTTAAGGATTTATTTGAGCATGTTCTCTTCAATTATGAATGGTTACATGCAAAGCTCTCTAGTTGTCCTCTACAAGCAGTTTTAGCTGACTTTGAAGATGCTACATCAAATACAGAAGACAAAGAGGCAAAACGAGAGCTGATGTTAGTGGCAGATGCTTTGCGCCTAGGAGGAGCCATTTTGGCAGTGTATCCAAATATGTTAGCTCCACAGTTAGTCGGACGACTTTTACCAGAAATAGGCGGAAATGCAAACATTAAGATGCTGTTGAGGGCATGTGATCAATGCGGACCCAAGGATTGTGGTTTAATACCTGTCAACCATTGTCTGCACACTCCAGGTGGACCACTAAAGGTATAGTTTTTATTTATTACTCTACATACATACATACATACATATGTTTGCACACATAAATCAGTTTAAAAATTAAAACAAATATCTTTTTAGTATTCCCTCGAAGGACACCAATTTGCAGTGTTCGCTTTTCGTTTAACAAGTGATATGCGCTACATGGTCTCCATATCGACACATTTTATAACATTTGATTTGTCAACATCGGATTTGACTCGGGACGTTAACCCTGGAATCGAGGGCATTATGCAGCAACTTGTTTTAAGTCCAGATAACAAATGGGCCGCTGCTTATTCGAACAACAATCAAACGGTCTTACTGAATATGTTATCTAGCGAATTTGTGATTATTAATTCACCATTCGAAGAATGTGACGGGCCAATTAGCAGTCTGTACTTGTTAAATCAAAGGTAATAAATACATATAGATATAATGTCGGTACTTACTTACATACATCTGTATATTCATATATTCTTTTTTTAAGTTTATTCATAAGTTGCAAACTTAAATGGGCTCAGTTTGATATGCGTGGCAATCTCGTGGAAATATTTACAACATCCGCAGATTGTATTGGGTGGGAGATTTTACACATAGAGTTTTCTTCGCTCAGTGATTACAATCTCATCTTCTGGTCCGGTTCAATAAACGAGTCGCGTTTACGATTTAACTCGTACCAAGGTGAACGTTATACGAAACCTTTACATTTTTTTAGCGCTTTAGTTCTCGATAAGAAAAGAACGCAAGTGTACGGATGTGCGAATGAGGATAATTATGAAGTAAGTGTTTATCGACTTGAGGGATCCCTGGATGGCGTGGCAATCGAATGGATATTGGAGAAAAAACTACCACGATTTGAAAATGACGAAAAGGAAATGCTGCTGCAATTACGATTAGATCAGCTAGATCGCATGCTTTTGGGTACTGCTGGAAAGGGCTTTGTCATTTGGGACTTTGGAGATCCAGATGGAAATAGGTTGAGCGAAAACGCAATGTATTTATCATTGCCGCATGGTGTACGGAATATCACGACAAAAATAATGGAATCGAATTCCATAATGACCAGTTCAAAACTGGACTATGCCGTAGCTGGAGTTCGAAAAAACTTGTATGTATGGTGTTTGCTTACACAGCAGCTGGTTAAAGTTTTAGATGCTCATTTCGGCCGCATCATACAACTTGAGGCATTAACTATCGGAAATTGGAATAATTTGGTCACTTCGTCAATAGATCGTTCTGTCAAAGTCTGGAACATAAATAATATTTTCGAAAAAGTACACGTAATAGATCGTCATGAACTGCAAATAGATAACATAAGGTAATTATTAATATGCGTACATATGTACATACATAAATACATACGTAACGTTGCCATCATGCCGCCTGTAGTTTAAAACTACAAATAAGACTGTTATAAAGTGTTCTGTAGCCTGCTTTAATTTTTTTTTTTTATATACATACATATATACAAGATATGCCTTTTTATACCCGCCACCAAAAAAATGGTGGGGGTATATTCATTTTGTCATTCCGTTTGTAACACATCGAAATATCCATTTTAGACCCCATAAAGTATATATATTCTGAATCGGGGTTTGATTTGATGACGATCTAGCTATGTCCGTTCGTCTGTCCGTCTGTTGAAAGCACGATAGAGGTCGCACCGAAAAAGCTAAAGGGCTCAAATTTTGTCAGAATCTTTCTAATAGACAAGGTTTGTTTGGTATTGAAAATGGGCTAAATCGGAATATTAGAAAGAGAGTTATAGCTCGTAAAGCAAGAATAGGTCGAAAAAACCGTGTCCTGCTAACATCGAATAAAATGGAATTGTGTCCAAACGGATGAACGTAGAGTCATGAAACTTCGAATATATGTTTCTCGAGTCAAAAGAATATTTCTCCCCAAAAATTGCTTAAATCTGTGCATTAGAAAAGGAGTTATAGGTCAAAATGTACGAAAATTTATACCGCTCAGTGTATATTTGAAGTTTAAAACGTAATAAAACTGACAAAACTATATGTACGGTTCTGAAATTTTGCAAACATGGTTTTTTGGTCAAAGTCTTCGTTATAACGGAAAATAAATGTGCCACGCCCACTTTTTTTTTAAATTTTTATAAAAATATATTAGACATATTCATTAGCATTTATTCATTGCAGATGGCGACATCTGTTGAAGGCGCCACTACATTTTGCAAACACTGAGGATGATGTCTTTGCTAAACATCACGTAGAACACTAGATGACTCTAGTAACATTTTTTTGCACAAACTACAAAGGAATTTTATAGGGGTTTGTGAAAACGAAAATGACCGAAGTTTGTTGACAAAAATTAACTAGAGTAATGATTTGTGCCCAACTTAACATATAGTTGTACACACAGTCTTATGAGGTTTAAGATTTAAAAATATTAAAAAAAATGTGCATCAGTAGATTTAAAATAAGTATTTGAATATTTAAAATACATATTTTAACAAATTTTTTTTTATCTATCTATTCTTTTGTAAAGGGTGGTTAAATTTTAAGGGCCACAGGGTGATTCAAAATAGACATGCTCAGCATTTTGCTAAAACAGGAAATTTATTAGTAAGATTTTGATTTTTAAAGTTCTATAACATTTTGCTTTTAAAAGATTTTCAAACGAAATAAGTTTTGTATAATTTTAAAATTTGTTAGCCATTAGTACATGAAAATAAATTGTTTATAATGTTTAGAAATAATTTTTTTTATCTTTAGGTCTAAATTTTCCTAAATTCCTTTTTTTAATACACCATAACTTCTAGAAAACATAAGATAACAAAAAGAAATTAGCACCATTTAGTAGATAAAACTCTCCTCTATATCCCTATACCCCATTTTATACACGTTACGATCTGACCGTGATCAGCAGACCAATTTTTGTGACACAAGGTCAAATATTTTTTGCAAAATTTTAGTAAAAGAGCTAAACAAATTTTTTTGTAATGTGTTTTTTTTAAGTATTTTAGTTTTTATACCCGCCACCAAAAAATGGTATGCATATATTCTTAATCGGGGTTTTATTTGATGACGATCTAGCTATGTCCGTCCATCTGTCCGTCTGTTAAAAGCACGATAGAGGTCCCATCAAAAAAAACTAGTAGGCTCAAATTTTGCCAGAATCTTTCTTATAGACAAGGTTTGTTTGGTATTGAAAATGGGCTAAATCGGAAAATTAGGAAGAGAGTTGTAGCTCGTAAAGCAAGAGTAGGTCGAAAAAACCGTGTCCGTCGAACAACGAATAAAATGCAATTGTGTCCAAACGCATTAACGTATCCTCATGAAACTTCGAATATATATTTCTCGAGTCAAAGGAATATTTCTCCCCAAATTTCAAATTTTCAAATTTCGATCACGTTCGAGTGCCGAAATTCGGCCTCTGTTTTAAATTTAAAATTTAACCATCCTCTACAAAGAAAGTGATGTATATTTTATTATAAAGAGATTATTCCAAGCCATTAACAAAATAATAATTATTGTGCTTTAAATGTACACAAAATTGGTGGTGGGTATAAAAGATTCGGCACAGCCGAATATAGTGCTCTTACTTGTTTTAATTAAGGTAACGATATGTGGGTATTTAGTTACGCAAAATATTTGTTATGGTGCTTAAATTGATGACTTCAATGTGTCTATTTTAGCTTATCTGAAGTGGATTTAGCTGTGACGGTTACCCGAAGTTGTGTGGGAGTATGGGAGACCCGAACTGGTAGATTGATAACAAAATTAGCAGATAGTCCTTTGGGTGCCATTGTAACACACGCTGAAATAACTCCCGATGGCCGTTATATAATCTCGTCTGAAACAGGAAAATTTCTTATATGGAATCGTGTCTCTGAACAAGTCATCTACCGTGACGACCAGCCCGGAATACAGCAAATAACTTTCATGGACTATGGATACAAAGTAATGATAGTTTCCTGCCCAAATATAAATCTAAGGGAGCCAAAAGAAGGAGACGATTCAAATCGCCTAATAGCTTATGTAACCATAAGATCTGTTCCAGGTAAGTTTTCTTGAAATAAACGTTCTTAACTACTTAAATATGTATTATTTACACACATACCTTTGCATACACACGTACATACACGATGCCGATTTATTTCAAACAGAGGGTTCAATTTTATTTCGATTTGAATATCCTATTCGAATGATTCCTGGACTTCCATTTCGTCAGGCGGTTATATCTGCCGATGCCGCCTACATTATCGTCTGCTCCATAGACAAGAACAATAAAGATTGTCTGGCAGTCTATAGTGCCACAAATGGAAATTTTATTTCCAAAGTACTTTTGAAAGGATGTTCTATAAAGGAAGTAATATCATTGGTGCCCATGCCTCACAAGGCCAGTCAGGTAGCCGTCATAAATAGCGAGAAGGGCAGTATAATGGATATAAAGACAAAAAAACATATACGTTCCATACCGAAATGGGGCGGTAGTATTACCAAAGACGGCAAGTGCGGAATTTATGCTCCTTCCAGAGGAGGTCTGGAAATGTTGGAATTGCGCAAAGGAACTACCGTAAAAACATTTATACCTAAAGTCGCTGAGGGCGTTTTTTCAGTCATATGTATTTTCACTGAAAGCGATGAATACGTTTGCTATTATCACAGCGGCCGAAAAACTATACGAGTATTTCGTACCTCAGACACCGAAATGATTGCTAATTATCGTCTACAAGCAGAATTGACTGCCATTAAGAGCACAAAAGACGGACGTTGTATTGTTTTGGGCACAGTCGATGGTTGCATGTCGTCTTTGGCTATTGTTGATCCTAAAAATGATGGCATGATTGAGTGGCTAAATGCTCTACCATCAAGAGATGAAAATTGGAAGGCAAAATTAGCAAAAATGAAGGCCAAGGTTACCTTTAAAGCTGCTATACGTGTTGCTACAATATCTTCCAGACTGGATCAACAAAAATTAAAGCAGAAAGATGTAAGAGATGAAAACAAAATAGAAGCTCAAAATGAAGTCGATAATGTTACAGCTATAGAAGAATAATTTATTGTTGACTAATTTTAGACATTCAACGTTTTGGTTTAAAAATAAAACTGCTTGTTATTGTTGCATTACAAAAAAACAAACATATTTTTTCATATTTGAACTTTATTTCAGCACTGCACTTATTATTAATAGAAAAAAGGTCTTTTGAATTGAGAAATAACGTAGTTCATGTCGTTGGTCACAGGTAGAGAGACCCTAACTCAAATAATTGTAACTTTTCAGGAGAAGGCAAAAACGTATTAGAAACTGTAAAATTGTAATGAAATTTCTTGTTTGTAAAACTGTTATTTTTTAAACTATTGCTTTAAATTTTTGTGTCGAGGTGTGTTTGTGTGAAATGTATTGAAATCACTGAAAAACTTAATTTCGTAAAAAATTCGAGTTAGGGCCTTTCTACTTGTGACCATTGATAGGTACTATGTATATTCATCTAAAAATCAAACATATCACAGAGATAAATATCATCCGTAAACATACAGTTGCAGTCAAAAATATAGTAACACTTAGACAACTTAATAAATGTAAAACAAGAAAACAACATCAATTGAAAACGCATCAATTAAAAACTTCTGCACCGATTTCGCTATTTTTTTTTTAATTTAATTTAATCATAACCCAAAATAGTCGAAGGCTTAAAACAATAATTAGCTGACGATATACATACGTACATACATACATATGTGTTTAAACTGATACATACATACATAATTATTGCTAAAAATTACGATTTTCTTAATTTACAAACTATGAAATTCCATTTTTTGATACAGAAAAAATGTAATTTAAAAAATCTAAGTAATTGGTCTTATATTATTGAATTAAAGAAGAAAATGAACTATCTAGGAAATATCTACATACATATGTATGTATGTATATAAGAAAACAAGATTTTTTCCGTGATATACATATTTGTCGAATCATGTCTACGAGATTCTACTGAAACCAAAAGTAAAAAAACAAAATCCATTTAAAAAAAATTTTCAGTTATTGTGTTTTAAAATTGGACAGACGATATGCTTTACTTCATGGCTTCTAACAAGGTGTATAAATTCATAAGGTGGTATAGACAACAAACCTGATTAATTTCTTGTTTAAAAAGGAATGTCAAACTCCTCGACAAGACCCGTATGTGGTGTTCAAAATATCGGAAAGCTGGTCGGTACTGAAAATCAGCTCAATCACCCCATAACTTTCTGAGATATGAGCAAATAAACACGACTGCCTCTGTTTTTTTCCCCTAATTTTTACCACAAAAATTAAATTTGTTCATCCTTAGAATAATTTATAGATATGATATGTATCTAGAGATATTCGTGAAAATCGGTCACTAATCGGCAAAGTTATAAGCAAAAAAAAAACCTAAGAAATCTTTTTGAAGCTATAAGCACTGCGACGGGGTTTTTCATAAAATTTGCAAAATTAATTTTAGTTTCTTTACAACTTGGAAAGCCAATATGAAAGGACTTGAGTAGCGCAAAGTATTATAATATACAAAAATTAAAATCAATGATGGCTGCTACAACAAATTGGCGGTCAATAAATTTATATATGGATCATATCTTGATCTCCCTGAATATTGGTATCGAATGAAAGGAATTGATCAAAAAAACAGTTAAAATCCAAGATGACTTCCTAGATTAAATGGCAAATATATAACTTATATATTTACGGCTTTTTCCCCTTTAACCACCCATTATTGATATCAAATGAAAGGGCTCGACCAGTATAAACTATTAAATAAGTGTAAAATCCAAGATGGCGTCTGAAACAAAAATGGGAAAAAAATGTTTACCCCATCAATATGGGCTTGACTAAAAGAGTACAGTTAAATCTAGGCTAAGCAACGATATGGTCACTATACCTATGTATGTACATGATAGTGAAGGGTTTTATTAGATTCGGCACGGCCAAATATAGCATTCTTACTTGTATTCTTTTTTAACATTGTAAAGTGGTTTAGCCAACAGCTGTGGCTTGCCAGAACAAAATAGATCGCTCACATATGGAAAATATTTGCCCAAAATAAAAATTTAATGATTTTTCTTACGCCAAATATGCAGGCATGTGATGGAAAATTATTGTTTTCAAAACGACTTAAAAAAAAAAGGTTTGATGAATTCCGATAGATTTTGGGAATGATTTTTAAACCAATCTCATACTATTGACTTTTAAAAAGCATACTAGAGATAAAATATAGACACTATATTTCGTCAAATATTTGCCTTATTTGAACATACCTTTATACAAAAGACTTAAGTTCTTTCGTTTATATCGAAGAATAAAAAACATTTTTTCAATTAAATATTTGTTCGTATATGTATATGTAAGTTTTATTGGATTACATTGTGAGGAAATTTTTTTTTTGAGTTCAAGAAAATGTTTCACCATTTATTGGTTTTTAAGTAAAAAATAAATATTAAAAAAAAGGAGTATTTTTTTTTTATCTTATGTCTACAAAGAAGGGGTTCACTTGCAAAAATAATTAAAATATTAGAGAGTAAATAACTAGTGAAAAAAAAACGCAAAAAATTAAGAAATTAACAAACAAGCAAAAGAACGCTGAAGAAACATTAAAAATAAGATGTTGTACCAAAAAAAAAAAAAATAAATAAATAAAAATAACAGCAACTTGGATGTTTTAAAAATTTAAGAAATTATTATGTGTTTCATTTTTCTTTTTTTTTTTTAATAATTTGTTGTGTATATTATTATTATCATTTTTCTAGTTTTCATATTAAATCAGTATTTTGGTTAAAATGTTATTTAATAATTTTAGTTATGCATTTATGAATAATTCCAACGTGTTGGTGAGTAATAAGAATGAATAATAAATAGCTTTATTTCTATTTCTTAATGCATTTGAGTTTACATCATCATATAATTATACGTATTTAATGCTTGTTTCATTTTACATTAATTATTTGCTTTTCGTTCTTTGAATCTATGTATTTGAGAAAAAAAGAAGAAAAAAACTTAAGTCTTTTTTAAAAATATGTAGACAATCGCTTCACAAGGTCAAGAAGTCATTTCAATACATTTTTCATTATTTGTACTCTCAAAGAATCTTACTAGATGAAGAGATGATGATAGTAATAAGTCGTTTAGGATCGTTGTAGTGGGTGTGATGATTACGCAGTAATGATTGTGTTTAAGAGACAGGGATACATAGTGAATTGATTTTCTGTGCCAAACACTTTTAAAATAATCTAATGTAATAGTATGTAAATTGTTTATAAAGTACGTCGTTTAAGTATGACTTTCCTTCTTTATCTGGGCCAACTTTGCTTGTATGTGTTGTAGACGATTTGGAGACATTTCTGGTTTCTACATAATATCAATATAAAGAAATAATATAATCTCAGATCAGTTGAAACTTGTTCATAGTTTTTATAATATGGTAAACTTACATCTCTCCGTATTAAAGACACTTTTTGGGCATTCATTGTATTTAAACTGAGGTTTTCATCCATTACTTTATTGTCCATCATCATTAAATGAGAATTGGCTAAGAGGGTACCATCAACATTTCGATGAGGAGCTAGATTTGCCTTTGCTCTTAATTGATTCAAACGGTCCATCCAAAAATCTGGATCGGGCTTAGTTCCAGCGTTTTCAGCGATTGAGGAAACATGTTGGTTCTGATAATTTGCATCTGTTAGATATGAAGATCGTGCGACTTTACACATATTTTCAAAATAAATATTTATTTTTGCACATAGATTTTGTATGAATGCATGTATAGACGAGTAAGTTTGTGTAGGCACGTAACGTGTACAATGTTTATGTAGTTAGTTGTGTGTGTTTTATGTTTATCAATTATATTAAATTTAAATTGTAAAATATTTTTATTAAAATTCATATAAACCGCATGCATAAAAAAATTAGTAGACAATTTTTGAACTCACCCAAACGATTATCACCTAATTGTGACATGGAATTGGTCTGTGGCAAATTTCTATCACCAGCAGCTGAATTTGTTCGCTGTATTTCAGCTAAACCTTCCTCAATGTACTTTTGGAAGCTGGGGCTTGCACCTTTCAGAAAGGCCGTAACATCAATTTCTGGATTTTTTGTCTAAGACAAAAACAAAAAATGTTTTAAATATTAAAGTTTTAAAGCATTTCCGTACCTTGAAGTCATATAGGTTTTGCAAACCTTGCTGCTTTGTATCTTTGTCGGAAATTAATTTAAATATTTGCGACATGGTTTCGTGGGCTTGATTTGAAATCCGTTGCTTGGATTGAAGATCTCTTGAAGAGGCTGAACGCTGCGGTGATGAACTCGGCAAATTACCCTCTTTCTGCAAGTTCTAAAGTTCAAATGTTAAAACAAATCATAAAACTCATTGTCAACGAGTTTAATATGAATGCAAACCTTTAAAATTTTTATCAAATAAGCGTGTAGTTCAGAGTGTGTAGGAATTTGATTAAGATGTTGCAGTATGGCGTTACCTTTAACTTTTGCCATGTTGTGTATAATAGTTTTAACTGTTCTCAGAGGTGTATCCGATGGTCGTGTTTGCCACCAAGAACTTGGCAATGCCAGCATAAACTCATGCACTTCAAGTATAACTGCATCATAGTTGAGTTCATTGCTACGTTCGGGCAAAGTTTTGACATTGCGCCATATGCATTTCATTAAAAGGTCGGTGAATTTTGGCAGGCCAGCCTCGGGGCATGTTTCGCGCAATAAACGTATCAAAGCACTAAATTATATAGATCATTTAGTTCAATGCACATTGACTACAGACTACAATAAAATATCAACTAACTTACCAATTCATATTTGTAAAATTCGATTTATCCAATACTTTCAAGCAAATTCCATTTATTACTTTATTGTACTGGCCATCATCGCCTGTATTCAATTTTTGATCTGCCAAAAGATGCAGTAAAGCTGACATTAGGTTTTTAATGCAGGCAACGCTTAATGTTTTTCCTAACATTTTTGAATGGAAAAATGAATACAAAATAGACAACAGTGGCTGATAAACTACAAGCGATTCAGTAATGGGTATTTGTGAGAGATTCTATAATAAAACGAGAATTAAAAAAAAAAACAAACAAATAAACAAACGTCTCCAGCCTATCCGAGATGTATGTAAGTATTTATGAACATGCGTACCTTTAGTTGTGCCAGCACGTTTTGTATAAAAATCTCTTCATAATCCTTTAAAACGGCTTGTTTTTCAGGAGAGTCAATTATTTCATTCAACTCATTAATAGCCGCTCTAGCTTTCAGGGTGTCCGTACTGCTAGTAGCCTTTATTAATTTGATTAAGTGTGGATCATGTTTAGGCAAAACGTCGGCCAAACTGAAAAATTACAAACAGGCATATGACTAACAATTGAAGTCAATTTGCGCTTTAATACATACTTGGGCGAATTGATTCCAGCCATGGTTTGTTGATAGAGGGATGCATTAAATTGTTGTTGTTGTTGTTGTTGAGGACTTAAATACGGAGAGCCATTGTTTCCAACCATTCCACCTACGGCAGATGGAGGAGGTGGTGTGGTATGAGTTTGTTGCATGTAACGCGATCGAGAAAGCAATTGTTCGAATTTTTCTTGCGGATATTTTATGCCATCTTTTGTTGCAACTACATTAATTGGCTCAAATAGTAAAGAAATATCTACTCTAGGAACTTCAACACGTTCCAGTTGATCAACTCGTACCCAATCCTTTTCAATTTCAGCTATTTTGTTAGGATCCAAACCAAATGGCCCTGTAGTTCTTAAAGGCTGTATATGCTGAGGCATAATGCTAATCACCGGAGCTGTTGAAGGCTGGTCAAATGTTCTACATAAAAAAAAAAATAAAGCAAATAAAACTATTAAACTACACCTGGAAAGTCAAACTTGAAAAAAAAACACACAAAAAATAAAAAAAAAACAAACAAAATATAATTAACTTTTAATGATTTTGTTTGTATGCAATAAGAAATAAAGAGTTAACCCATATTTATGTGATATTTGGACGGCTGATAATGGATGGCATTTTGCAGAAAGCAAACAAAAATTCTATTTAATTTGGCTATTCTCGCCTACAGATTCTTTTCAATCAATCATTAAAATAATTAAATTGAAAAGAATGTTTTCTTTTTTTACTTTTAGCATACTTTTAAATTTTGTTAAATTTAAAACACGAATTTTTTCTATTTAATTTAATTACAAATGTACGAAACATTTTTCACAATCATTAACTACATGACTAAATAAAATTGCTACAATTTTACTATACTATACGACACATTGAAATAATTTATTAACATTTATTAACGCTACTACTATTTGAAATCGCAAAATATTGAAATGCAGTTTTCTTTGTTTAAAAATAAATCATAGTCTTATTGGTTGCTTTTTACCGCAGTTTTTGTTTTAGTTCGTCATATTTAGTGGACACTTTTTATCTAATCTGAATCTTTTTAGAAAACAATTTAGTACAAGTTTAAAACTTAAACTCGATGGCTATTAATTACACCTTTTCAAAACGATTCGAATTGAAAACGAGAAATTCTCATCACAT
Organism: Phyto melanocephala; assembly: GCA_941918925.1. Taxonomy (NCBI): domain Eukaryota; kingdom Metazoa; phylum Arthropoda; class Insecta; order Diptera; family Rhinophoridae; genus Phyto; species Phyto melanocephala. The sequence continues at coordinate 1,437,891 of OW799233.1, forward strand.
ATTGGAAATTATTATACAATGACAACATCAGATACAGAAAATGATTATTATTTCTGCCATATGTAGCAACTTATTGCGCAATCAATGCTTTGCTGATTGCGTGAGCAATTATTGAAGCAATAAGCTGTCAAATTCGTTTAATATTCTTTAACTTTTTTGTTTTTCTTTGGAAAATTAAATAGATTTACCTGATAATAATAATAACAATAACTCGCTCAAAGATAAACCAAAAAACCATAAAAGTTAAAACAAAAATATAAATTTTTTTAAATAAAAATAAGACACACTTTAGCAATAAAGTGCCGTCATTCTGCCGACGTTTTTGCCTACTACGCTTAGCAATAAAAATTGCTAAGTGGAGACCCAGCAGTAAGAGGCAATACTTTAACTTTTTTTTTGTACAATTGCTTGTATTTGTGTGATATGTATTGGAATTACTAAAAACCCCAATTAAAAAATATTATTATATAAACATATGTATGTATACTACAATATTTCCTAATGTTAAGATTTAAAATTAAGACAGACAAAACAAAACGATTTTCTAGCATATTACGAATTAGGAAGAATATTAAGAAACGGTCAATGTTAACGCAGACTAATTATTCCTGCCGAAAACAAAGATCAAAATCAAAAAACTATTATATGTATGTTGATATTTATTAAAAAGTTGACAACTATTACTGTCCCTGGAAAACATATACTTATTTATGTAGGTGCGTACATATGTATGTGGATTTGGGAAAAATTCGCTTTCACTCTTGGGGTTATGTTGTGTATGTATTTAATTTACATTGCGAACATAACTTAAGAAAAAGTCACACTTATCAAAGGCTAGATTAATAATAACACGATTTCATACATACACCTACCTATCAATTCTCGTCTAGGTGAATTAAATTAAATAAAAAAAAAAAATACAAATATTTACGAACAACAAATCAACACAAAAACAATACAAAACAAATAATACTGCATTATGAGTCAATGCTGAACAGAACAAAATAATAGAAAATATAGCAAAATTTACGCTTGTCTTAGGAGCGATATAGCGCACACATCTTTTTCAGTCATAGAGGAGTTATTAGCTTCGCTTGTTTCATATTCAGAACTAAAGCAAATAAACAAAATGAAAAATAATGTATAAAAATAAACTTAGAGCAATAAAAATGCAATTTTTTTTTATCATTTTGAAGTATGTTGGTCGAATGATGCACACATAAACATGTAAAAATACCTTTGATCATGTTCTTCCGGCAATGGCAATTCATCGCATCCATTCGTAGATGGTTCATCAATTTCAATACTGTCTTGCTGTAAAATTTGTCCCGATGATTTTCCGCTTGTATTGATGGCTTCAGCTGGTTTTCTCTGTGGCTTTTTGGCCCGTTTAATACGCTCATCTAACATGGACAGATCTTTATCGTTCAATTGACCAATAAGTTTGTATATCTTCTCTCCAGCAAGGAAATAAGCTTGCACTACGCAATTAAGGGCGGCATTTCGTACGCTGTTATCGCGATCGGAAATGTGGCGAGCAATTTCTTTCAACGCCACCTGCTGAGATGGCTGACAGACTGTTAGCCCGTAATTTTCAATCAAATAGCCCAATTCATCTAAACACTCGGTACGTTGTCGTGCGTTTTTAGACTTTAATCCTTCCATGACATAAACAAAGACTTTAGTATAGGGATAAACTAAGAGAATTTGTCTTAGCAAAGAGCGGACACCGTTGCGGACAGTATCTTTTGGATCGCCCAACTGTGTAACGGAAATACAAAAAAATACAATTCACAAATTACCAATAATCGGAGTTAATACCAAAAACTTGACTGTTCGCCTTTGCTGCAATGTCTCACTCACCTTCAGTAATAAATGGGGTATGAATGCACTGCCTTCATTCTCCGCCAAAATGTATTCATGTTCGACCAGAGTAAGAAATACCTGTTGTAGATACTCTAAACCCTTAATTAAAACTGAAGGGTTGGTATCATAAAAACGCAAAGAAAGCCATTTCAAAATTAAATCCAAATTGCATATTAGAGCTTTTGGATTTTGGGGCAAATCCTCCATTAAGGATTCAATCACCTTTAAATGATATCTAAAACAATCAAGAAGTACACATACATAATTCTAGGGCTAAAAGATAAAAATATGAAAATAGATATTACCTAAAGTCATCATGAAACATATTGGCCATAAGCCCCTTATTTACATTGGCTGTGGTCATTTGCTCTCTGAGCAAATCAATAAACTCTTCTCTGGGCGTAGTGAAAGTCCATTTTAAGATTCGCATTTTCTGCTCATCTATTAATCTTTGATTCTTTGTATTATTAACGGCCAATAAAGGAGATGTATCAACTTCTTCATCTTTCTTACGCGACGACAATGTATTAACAGTTCTGGCACCACCTGTACCTTTGTTCGCACCTGGTTTTTGGATAGAAGAACCACCTACTGATCCACCACCTCTAATTAGCTTTTTTGAATCTTCTAAAATGGGCGCCTGTTGCTTTCCCTTAGGTAAAGGCTTTATTGGTAAATTGGGACGGGCTTTATCAAGTGCTGCTTGAATATCTTTCTTAGAAGCTGGTTTTTGTTTATCCAAAGCTTTTACCATGGCATCGAAACCCAAATGAATCATTATTCCTAGAACAGCTTCATTTGAATTTTTACGCACGTCAGCATTACGATCGCATATGTTTGCATACAAATGAGGAATCATTGATGTTAACTCTTCCTTCGGAATACTTCTAGTTGGCATTTGTGGCAATCTTTCTGCCAACCATTGCCAGAGTTCAGATTTTAAAGCCGGCGAACCAGACTTCAGAGCATCTGCTATCATTTCGTTTTCAAAAAATTCTTTGTACCCGCCTTTCTCTCCGAAACTATTAATACAATTTAAAGCCGCAGCCCTTACAAAACTTTTGCTGTCGCCTAAGGCGTGCAGGAAGCCAGGGAATAACACTTTTACGTGATTCTTACAACCTGGTCCCATTGCATTTGCTAACTGTTCGCAAATTGACATTGTCGTTTGTGCAATTTTTGCATTTGAATCGACCAGTCGCAATGCTAGAGCCGGTGCCAAATCCCCTATTGTAGATTTAATCAACTTTGCTTCATTTATAATAGATTGCAGTTTGTTAAGGCCTTCATTTCTAGTTTTCCAATCTTTGTCAGACATTTCTCTTAGTAACGACTCAGTAATTTGACTCGAAATGTCTACTCTTGGCAACATATCTGCTAAGTTCATTGGCTCCTGTTCATCTGCATCTTCTACAGCATCGCCATCAGTTTCACCGCCTCCATCTGCTGATTTCGATGAACCAGAAGATTTCTTTGCACCCCTTGTGGGTTTGGGAGGCTTTTCTCCCAGGTTTTTATCAAGCTCCGCTTGTATTTGAGACTTTAATGCGGGCTTTTCATTGTCAAATAACATCATTAAAGTATTGCCCATATACATGGACATTGTTCCGACTAAACCTATGGCTGCCACGCGAACTATTGGATTAGTACTTTGTACCGCTTTTCGCACATCTTCAATAAGAAGTTTTGGCTGAATTTGAAAACCAAACTCCAATAATGCTCTATTAACCCAGTTTAACATTTCTGATTGCACTTTTGGAGATTTCTGCTCAAATGCGTAAGATAACACCTTGCTCACAACATATTCAAGTTTAGTTGCTTCAGCAAACGCCGTCAAAACTTCACCTGCCGTACTTCCATTTTTGACGTCCGCAAGTTTTTCTGTTATTTCATTAACAACAACATCAACTGTTGTTGTCGACATTGGATATGTTTCAGCAATTATCCTTATAATGTCCAATTTGATTTTTAACACCTGAAAGTTTGTTTCCTTCAAACCGGGCTTACGGCCACTAATTGTTTTAACCAACACCTGTGAAATTCCTGGCATTTTTGTGTCAAAATCTGCTATTTGTTGCTGAAAGCTTTCGACAGCAGCCAAACGGGTTTTCCAATTAGAATCTCCTAAGCCAGTTAGTATATTTGGGGCAATTAGTTCTTCTGCCTTTCCTTGCACCTCCTCGACTGACATATCCCTTTCAGTTGCTAACACTTTTGTTACACTTGTACTCTTTGTCAGCGGAGCTCCAGTGGAGGCACTGCCTCCAGCTGGCGCCGCTTTTTTACCAATAACTTTTTTTACACCAGCTGTAGCTGGTCGTGAGACTGGTTTTGGTTCAGTAGAACCAGCCTTCTGTAATGCAGCAGCTACTGGTTTTGTTGTTGGTGCAGTTACAGGTCTCTCCTTTTTGGTTCCCGAAATTTTAACTTTTATTTCAGCCTTCTCCTGACACTCCTTAATTTTTGCCATCTTTAAAGCATCGATATCAACAAGGAATGGTCCCACTTGCTTTTCTCCCAATAATTTCATAAGGGTCCCTAGAGCATCGGCCGAACAATCCCTTACCGTTGGATCTGGTTCGTTTAAAGTTTTTATTAGAGTAGTCACTAATAGTTTTAACAGCTTTTTATTTATTGCAGCAGGTTGAGTGCGAGCAAAAGCCCTCGCTAGGAACGATGCAGTTTCCGACTTAACACTCGGATTTTTGTTACCCAAAGACTCAACTATATGATCTTGCATCGCTTCCAAGTTCGTTGAAGTATAAATGGCATCCATTGCTTCGCGTAGTGCAGACACAACATTTGCCTTCTTTTCCTTAAACTTCTCCAACAATGATGGTACACATGCCTAAGTTAAGAATATCATACATATATTAAAGGTGTACATTTATTTAAATTTGCATCCACTACTCACCATAGCATATGGAGAAAAACGCTTTCCTAAACCTTTAGCTAACATTGCAAGACATTTACCTGCCATTGCAACCAAAACTACATTGGTGTCCTTTGTTATTACTTTTTTTAGGGCAGTAACTACTGGTCCATAATCGCCACTTTCTAATTTCGGATTCTCGGTTAGGAGCTTCTCTAGAGCCTCCAACGATTCTTTACGCAAAGTCCACTTTTTTTCTTCAAGTTTTTCATAGAAATCTTTAGGCATTTTCGATATAATATCTACGGGATCAAGTAGATCTATGGGATCAATTTCCTCCCCACCAACTTCTACATAGTCCTCTATAAAAAACAAAATATACAATGATTGTATAGATAAACAGGTAATTACAAGTTTTAGTTTACTATTCGCCTCTATAAAGTTCGAAGATGGTTATGTTAAAATATTTATTTTCATTTACATATGTACATACACTGAAAAAAATCAATGCAGCATTAAACAAAAAAATTTTATCCTTTGCGCTCGTGGAATATAAACAAGAAAAAGAAAATTTAAAGCGTTGAAAAATGGCAATTTTGTTTTATATACATTTTTTTTGTGTGTTTTGAACTGTCTTTGAAATTTGGAAACTTTTACCTTTTTCCTTTTTTTATTTTGTCTGATTGCAGGTATATTTTTGTTTTGAAATATTATTTATTCTTGGCCATAAAAAAAGCTTTATATTACAAAAATAAATGAATAAATAAAAATAAAAAAATTTGATTTAATATGCAACAAAATTAAGACAATCTTTGTCTGTCATCAAGTCTTATGTTTTGTTTAAATTTTAAATTCAATTCAATTAAACAATATAATTTCCAAAAATTTTAAAATGTATATACAATGTATTTAAAAAAAATGTACTGTTTTTGTTAAGAAACGAAATAGCATATTAGTAAGTAATTTTTAGGTATCCTGCTAAAATAATATAATAAATGTGAATGTTTGTATGTTTGGATATTTGTTACTCAATTACGCAAAAACGGCTGAACGGAACTAATTGAAATTCGGCACATACATAAGGTCTGTCTGCGTACTTTTCCAGTAGCAAATATTCAGTAAATTTTTTTGGGAGAGTAAGACCAATTTTACTCTGGCGGCTAAAAATATATCAAAAAGTACGCAGACAGTATACAGTAAAATTTTGCAAGAAAACAGCTGATCGGTGTGTAAACAATTGAAATTATAAAGCAAAAGAGCTTTAGCATATGTGTACGCGAAAATGAATTCTTGCGGTAAATTAAAAAATGCTAATTTTATCGGTTCTGCCATCTCCAATCCACTTACATTACGGTCACACTGTATATGTGGACGTTTCTAGCATGAAGTAAAATGTTGTTTATTATAATATTTTATAAACGTTAAAAATCAGCACAATTCTAACTACTTACCTCTGCCATTGTTAAATTTAAATTTTTATTTTCGTTTCACAAAAATTTTTTCATAATTAGTAAATAAAAACAGCTGTTCAAACTAGTTGCAAAATATTGCAAGAAGAAATTTCTCTAACAACATTTTGCAAGTTCTCAACTTCCAACTGTCAAAAAAATTTTTTTTGCTCTCTCGCTGCAAGAGATTTTGAGTCCGCAGACAACATTTTGGAAGATTTTGTAACATTTTGCATAAAATGATGCAAAATATGTGTACGCAGACAGACCTATAGATAACAAACCTAGATTAACACATAGACTACTTTTTATCACGACAACTACGCGAAGTCGTTGGCGAACTCATCATCGCACAGCCTTAACGGGTTGTTTGTGTTGTAATTATTTTAATTTTTGTTGCAAGTTGACTTAACGTTTATATTTTCAAATTAATACTCCTACTAATATAATAAATGTGAATGTTTGTATGTTTGGATAAATTTGACAAACATATAAATAACAATCTAGGTTAATACGAACCAACACAAGCTGGTTCTGAATATTTTAAATATTTGATTGTTGGAAAATATATCAAAACAAAATGTTCGTAATGTTCGTAAGATTTTTTTCATATTACATCGTTGAATTTGGATTTTTTTTTTCGGTAATAGTTTCAACTTTTATAGAATTTCTTGTTATTTACAGAAAACTTTCTGCACAATCAAAAATTGATTTTTTTTTAATCAAAAATTGCTTAAAATTATGATTTGTAATTTACCCTCAATTAGCTTTACTCAAGCTGGAATGCTCGTTAGTTATTAGTAAGAAAATACAACATTAACAATAAAAGAATCAGTTTTAAGAATTTGCAGTCCCAAAAACGATAAAATTTAGGAATTCCCAATTTTTTTCTCCTAATATTTATACATACATATTATTATAAATATGTACGAAATAATAGCTTATAAATTATATTATATTAAAGCTTTGTTATGTAGTTTACGTTTACATTATACAACCGATTTAAGAAAAGAAAACTAAGCCATAAGAAAACTATACCATTTGAAAGAAATTTTCCTGCAGATGTGCCCAATGAAGTTATAAGAGTTTAAAGTTGCTTTTAGCAACAACACTGTTGAATCAAAAAAAAAAAAATTATTGCAGTGTTTTTTGTTTAAGGTGTAAAAAAAAACTAAACCTCTCTTTGTTAAGTCACATTTACAATTGGTACATGCTAGTTAACATTATTCAGTGGAAATTTAGGCTATATATACATACCACTGCCGCCATCTTCATGCTCAGCAGCTGCAGCGGACATTTGTTGTTGTTTTTCTTGTTGAGATTTTAAATAACTTGTTGGTTCAGCTTTTTCTCCCTTGAGCTTATCGAATTCATCTTCAAGTTCTTTAACAGTGACTTGGGGAAGTGAAGACAACTGTTGTTTCATAGCTGGTCCGATCCATCTTAAAGTAAATAATGTTGAAATATTTAAATTTAAATTTAAAAATATTTCCATATCTATGAACTAACTTACCTGTACAGTTCAATTGCCAATAGTTTTCCTTCATCTCGTACGGATTTGTCGCGTTCACTCATAAGGGGAGCAAGTTTTTTTATGAGCGGCTTTACATTAATAACTTTACTGCCAAACTCCTTTAATGCTAATGTGGTCGCTGCAACACATGCCGCTACAATTTTAGGATTTTTGTGCTCCATGCCTTTGATAAGTTCTTCTAAAACTGCTTCGTGTTTTTCAATTTCGATGTACATTAGCGTAACTTGCACAGAAAGTTCCTTGGTTTTTGTTTTTGGCGCAGCAATGCATTTTTGTACTATGCCCGACATGACATCAGCCACCGTCTTTCCAGCATGTCCACAATTTTCAACAAAAATCAATGCTGCTTCGAGACCTTTTTCCTGGGCCATAGCGTTTGAGTCTACCACCATCTTCTTGATCAAACCCAAAAATTTCATCCATTCTGGAGACTTTTCATCATCTATTTCACGAAATATTTTTGCAGCTTCTTCATAACCATCTACTCGAGCCTTCCAAAGCTTATGAGCACATCTTTCTTCAACAGGCAATTTTTTATATTCTGTGTCTTCAGTCATGTCCACTTTTCGTCGAAACCGAAGTTTCTCTTAATTATTATCTATATAAATTGTATATATGTATGTATTAATATGTTTGTCTAAGCTTTTAGTAATTGCACCCTCTTTAGTTTTTTTATTTTATTTATCTTCAGCAACAGCATTAAATGACAAATGACAAATATGAAAAAGAAAAATTGGTAATACGATGACATTTATGAAGTATATTTAAAAAACATACATACATACATACATATTTATGTTTGTACAAATATGTATGTATGCATGTATGTATTTTTGTGTTTTAAAAAACAAATGAAATAAAACAAGGTTACCCAGCAAAAAAATGTTTTACTATTTTAAAGTGAATAACTTTTTTTATGACTTCAAAATCAATAGTGCGTAAGAACGTCTTTTGCATGCCTCCTTAAATTCAAAATAGTTTGTCATAAATAATGTGCTTCAAAATATCCCCAAATCAAAATAACCCCAAATTCCGAAAATCCCATAATTGTATTAATATTCGTTTACATAATCATTTATAAAATATTTATTATTCGGTCAATGATTTGCATTCAACTTTTAGAAGAAAGACGGAGCTTCTAAAATGCTGAAAATCAGAAAAACTACTGCAGCCAAACAGCAAATATGTTTTGCCAATTGAATTCAATCTGACATTACTGATGTTGCTACAAAGCTTTTAGTTTTTCAAGTGAAAATTAAGCGTCTTCATCACATGATGTAAACGAAGAAAAACATGACTTCAAACAAATAGCGAACTCACTGAGAAGTTTTACATTATATCACTTATTGAAAGATCCAGAAAAACTAAAGTTGCCAACAAAAAATGAGGTTTTGCTAAAATATATTATTAAAGAACAAGTAAGAGTGCTACATTCGGCCGTGCCGAATCTTATATACCCTTCACAACGTGTAGTCATGCAATAACGATTGTTTATATCACCATTCATCTTTTATGAAATACGTACATACATCTGTACATATTAACATATAAAAAACATACATACATACATATATAAAAACATGTATGTTAAAAAAAAATGAATAAAATAAATAAAAATAAATAAAAATAAAAAAAAAACAAAAAAAAAATATTTTTGGCTCAGCTGGGATTTGATGCCATGTTCACTCTGACCATTATAATACGTTTGTATGTATGTGTTGTATGTTGTTGTTGTAAAAAAGTTATGAATGTATACAAATATTGAAAAGGAAATAGATATAATTCTTTCTTGGGGCAAAAGAAAAGAGGATTATATCTGCAGACTGTACATAACTATTTCTTAACATTATTACCTACAAGCTTTGAGTGCGAACAATGTTTTGCAACAGCTTCATATATTAGTAACAAAATTAGGTCGTCAAAACTATCTGATGAAATTTTAAATGCCTTAATTGTTCTGAAGAACTTTATAAGAAAAGATAGCCCAGTTCTCCACATAAATATTAATGGACTTACCCATTTTTAAAAAAGAATAGCTTATATATCTATTATTTTTTATAATAAGAATACCATACAAATTGTTCGGTTTTTATACCCTTCGCATTTACTGTAAGGATATATTAAATATGTGAAATTTCTACAACTTTCATTTCCGACCCCATAAAGTACATATATATTTTTTGAAAGCTTATGAATAGAGAAGTTGATTACGCCATATCTGTCTGTCCGTCTGAAATTAATTCCCTTATCCTATAGTATATAATTTGCATAGTGAAAGTGAAGTCGATATAAGTGAAATTTAAACCAGTTTTTTACAAATGATTTTCAGAACATATTTTCTAAAATTAATGATCGCGATGCTAAAGGCTTTTGTAAACAATTTTGTTCGAAACAAATGGGAGCTTCCAACTTTGAAAAATTACCTAACTCGCAATTTTTGGGAATTTAAGTTTTTTTTTGACTTTTTTGTGAAATAAATCTTAAATATTGGGGCAGAACATGTTTGGTATAAAATACCTTGTAAAATACAAAGTAGATGTGTATCTTTAATACATTCATACAAACATAAGTATGTATATATGTAACAGAAGTTAAACCTAATTAAATTAAGTAAATTCAGTGAAGCATAAATTAATTTAATGATCAGAATCGAAAAAATTTTGCATTTAAAAAAAAAAAGTTCATGCTTTATTGATTTTGAGTATTATCTCATATCCGATGATAAAAATAATTATTAAAAGTTTTAAAAAAAATAATTTCTTAGGGTCTATATCATTATACCTACATACCTTTATACAAAAGTATGCTTACAAAAAAATTAAAAAAAAAAACGATAAATATGTAGATGTTTACATCCATATGTATGTACATCTATACAAAACAATTTCTAAATTTCAATTACTGTAAAATGTTTTAAAAGTATGTATCTACCTATGCAGGTTTGTATGGTATAACAAAAAAAAAAAAAAAAAACAAAAATCTCAATACTAATTAGAATCGAAGTGTATAGATATGTGTATAGATGCATAGGATAGTGTTGATATCCCAACTTATAACTTTTTATATAAACGCATGTCAAATTCCATATAAAAAATGGCATACAATTTTCTCCGAACTGCCATCAGCTTATATGATTACACCTTAATATCAGTACAATAAAACAAACAAGTATTTGGATTGTTGTATATCATAAGAGTATATTAATATCTACTAGGTATTTCGGTCGGCATGAGTGTAGATACACTTTTATTCTAAAATTATACACAAAAAATTTCCCTATGTTGCAATTAAAAAAAAAAAGAAATATTTAAAGTATACAATTTGAAGTATTCACTTGGATACACACATATAAGGCTTTCACATGATGAGTGGGCACTATGTTTGCCCATCACATTCTTTAGTTTAATGATGATCGGTTATGAGTTGAATACGGGATAATTAAAGACAAGTTTTATGTTTTTCATGATTTTTCCCAATTTTCTTTTACTCTCATTTGGCTTTTAAATTACCATGAAATGGAAAAGAAAGATTCTCTTGAAAAAATGTTCTGATATAACAGTGAAAAACTGAATATTAAATATTTGACTATGTAATATGTGCGAAGTTTGCAAAATCCTAAACTAAGTTTATTTTTGATTTCAAATCGGAAATAATTTATCGGTCTATATGTTTGGGATTTTGTCCTATATTAATTGTTAATAGTGCGATTTGAGCACACCGATTAGGTTAGTCTTTATGTAAAAAATATAAAATATCAAATGATGAAATGTATTTAAAAATATTGTGTAAATTTATATATTTATTTTGTTAATTTACTCTTATAAATAAATTCTAAGATTAAAAAAAAAACAAAGAAAATGTTTTTTTCTTGAGCATTAGCTGCCTAGGCTATCAGCTCGGTGTGTACCAAGTTTTTAAATTGACTAATATTGGTGGTTTTTACATTGAGATATGTCTACATTAATTTTCTTGTTTCTCTTATAATGTAAATTTAAATTCTAATTTAATAACAAATTTGCCGTAAATGACCAAAACGGAATTTGGTTAGAGTTTTATTACTATTCATTCTCATTTTTGTACCCTGTGGTGCCTAGGGTATAACTTTGTCATTCCGTTTCTTGTTCTAAAACCTTTTGTAAAGGTGAAACAGTCCGTTAGTTGATTTAAATAAATTTTTAGAATCGCTCCATACCTTTCTGAGATATAAGCAAATTAACACGACTGCGTCTTTAAGGAAGTAAGGAAACTATGCATGTGAATTATTATTATTTTTTTTGGTTGGTTTGGCTCCCAAATATTAACAAAACCGTAAAATTTACTATTACATAGATATAATTTCTTTTAAGAGGTTGAGAACCAGGATTATTTTACTTTTTGTTTTTAATTGGCTTAGGAGTGTTTATATTAATTTAAGTAAATAAATAAATATAAGCCTTTACTTATATATAAAGGGTGGTTAACTTTTAAGGGCCGATGTTGAATGTAAACCACCCCTAAACGTCAAGTTTTTGTCTGCGTTTAATTTGACATTTCTCAGTTTCAGTCTAACTCAGTTTGAACCATGGAAAGATACACAATCGAGCAACGCGTTGTTATTCAGGCTTATTTATAATGAAAATAGGCGTGCAAATCAAAATGCATTTTGTGCACTTCTTGATTCTTTTCGTCTTTATGAAATGTGAAAACATCTGTGAATGTCTTCTTAGATCGTTGAACGGAAAACAGTGCTGTTTTTCGCGATTGTGTGAGAAAAGATCAGTCAACCTGTGCCCAACAATTGAACATCAACATTGTCATTGAAAATTTGGACCATCGGATGGAGGTGTGCCGCCGAGGTCGCGAAAGCCCTTTGGTCGATATTTTGTTCCATACAAAATTGAACCATACCAATATTATTATAATAAAAGGAAATGACAATAATTTCCCAAGTAATTTGTTTGTTGAATTTTTTTTTTTTTTTAACTTTTTATGTTTAAACTAATATTTTTAATCAGGCTTGAGTTCATAAATAAGTTTAATATCTGATAAATAAGTTTAATATCTTTAAGAAGCAAACGCCAGCCACGGTGAAATTTCTTTTTAACAAACAAAGCGATAAAAAATACTTAAATGTCCTAGAGAAACAAGAATATGTCGAGAAAATAAAAAGAAATAATAAAATAAGAGATTATATGATGTTCACTAATTCTGTTCACTAATTTGAACAGTATATATTTAAAGATATAACAAGTTAGAAAGCAAATTTATTTATTTATACATTAAAGCCTAACTCCTTAGTTTTAATTAAAATAATTTCAACAAAATTTTAATGAGTCCAAATTTGATATAGAATAAAAATGATTATCTATACAAATACTTATTTCACGGACGGTACAATGACCCCACTTGAATTTAGAAAAAAAAAAAAAACTTAATCTAATACATATATAAAATTTTCGTGTCATGGTGTTTCAAGCAATTTTGTGTGCATATCCGGTAGGTTTGATAATCGGTCAATATCTACTTTTCATACCCCTCAACGCCAAGCCTTTTTGCACGCCCCCTCAGGTAGGCCATACTGCTGGACAGATCTCATATAACATTTAAATACATTTTGTGGAAAGAAAAACATTAAAAATGTGTATAATTTTTTTAAATTGTCACAATATTTATTTTTAAGGATAAAATTTTAGACGCCGCCGTAAAATCCGCCGCTGCCAATCAGACAGCGACAGCTTGGTTGACTGATCGCGATTTTAAAATTTCATAGTCAAAAACATTTCTTATTGCCATTTCTTGGTTACAAATCGCTATATCTGACAACACTGTTCATTTATCTTCCATTCGTATTCATCTACATTTTCTGTTTGTGATCAAATTAAATTTAACGTATGTTAAAAAATATCAATTCAAGAATTTTCGTATGGGTCTTGTCAGTTCGAGTTGTTGAAAATACCCTAGTTATTCAATAAGTTACAAATAAAAACTCATTCATATTTTAATATACGGTCATATTACTTACTGCTCTTACGACTAAACCATTTTTATAAGTATTACATATGTATAGTTTATAAAAAAAAACGTTTTATTAGTAATGTGATTACCTATTTATGGGATACATATATTAATGTCCAAATAGTCTAACTACTCGCTACAAAATAGCTTAATTTAGATAGATGAATGGAAAAGAAATTAAAATTATTTGTAACAAGAAAACAAAATGACGTCGACTTACCGTTTTTTGTAGATTTAATTTTGTGGTTATTTAAAATAAAAATATGTTTAATGGCAAAAATATGACAATTTGATAACGCCCTTTTTAAAATTTATTTGATTTTTTATTGATTTTATTTTCACGGTAATGTGGTTGCAACACGGATAGTATGTTATTTAAAGTATTGTTTTTTATGCAGACGCGAAACTTCGATTTTTCACTGATCAGAAGTTTTTCACCATTCATACAAATAGAAATCAGAAAATAACACAAAGCAAACTGTAAGAAAAAAAGGCGACGCAAAATGACTAAATAGAAGACATGTATAAGTAACAGTTTACATGCAAAAAACAAATAATATATTATTAACTTCAACAAGAAAACTTTTAACACTTTTTCTGAGTAGAATAACTGGACTAAACGTCCATATTTACAGTAATGCACGAACGAAATAAATGTTTTTAATTGCTTTGTTCCATATTCTACGAATATGAGGAAAACAAAAAATTAATAAATATTGCCATACTATTTTTCAAGAGTTGCATAAAAAGTAGTATATAAAAATGTTTCACAGTGTCCAAACACAACTAAAATTTGAGAATTTGTGGCAGACAGAGAAGCACACAATTCAAACGCGGGTTTTTTTTTAAGAGTAGTTGGTAATAGAGTTTCTGCAAAGGTTGTTTAAATGATTTGCAATTTTCACCGAAGAATTTTAGATTAATTATAAATTATAGTTATTCAAATTTTTGATTCTTTAATTGAATGTAAATCCGATATCGGAATAGTTTTTCAATATTTTTAATATTATTACAATTTAATTAAAAATATGTTTTAGGAAGTTAAATGAGAAAAAATAAACTTAAGCCAGAATTAATTATTTACATTAAAACAATTAACAATACTAAAACAAAGTATTTTTGTCAACATTAGAATTCTTTTATATAAAGATTACAAGTTAGTTGTCAAAAACGCTGATAATTGCATGCATTACGTAGGTGCCTAGACAATTTTGACAATTAATATTAAGAAAAATGTCGAAAGAGAATGTTTAATTATTTCTGCAGTAATACTTGTTTAGTGCGAGCTATTTGTTAAAGCAATAAATAAAAGAAAAACTGAAAAATATATAAAGAAATTATGCTATCGCTGCAAATCTTCTATCATGTTTTACGTTTTTTTCCATTTTACTTTTATTCCTAAAACTTCAAGTTGTTGTCACAATACGCCAGATTACTGTCTAGATTTGCTTTCATAATCAAGACAATAGCCACAAAATTTAAAAATAGTACATGCATCATTGCGATAACTTACAATGCAATTTTTCTAATTCACTATGAAAGTTGCTACCTCTGTGATAGTATTTTGAAATCGTTATACTTTTTTTAACATGTTAGCGATTAATATTTTTTATTTGATTAAAAAACAAGAGCGCTATATTCGGTCCTGCCGAATCAAAAAATATCCTTTACCGCCATGTACAAAGGTATAATGACCACATCGTAGCTTAGCCAAGATTTTCGATTTTATGCAATACGATATCTTATTATTATTTTCTGCGCCATCTTTGATTTAAAATTTTTACATACTTAACTGTATTCTACTAGTCAAGCCCTTTCATTTGATACCTACATATATTGTTGGGGTTAAAAAAATTCGATCCGCCCTTTTGTTTCAAACGCCATCATGGATTTTACACATTTTTATGGTTTACTACATTGTGCTGTTCGAGCGCGTTATTTTGATACCTTACACGGTTCTTGAAAATGTTGGGGAGCTTCAAAAAGTTGAGTTTAATAGACACGTGGACAGACGGATAGAGATTAATCGCCTCCCCTATTCAAAAGCTTTCAGAAAATATTTACTTTGTATTGGGTCGAAAATGAATGAAATTTCACACTGAATGACGAACCGATATATACTCTTTTACACTATCGTGTAAAGGGTATAAAAAGAATTAATTATATAGGCTTACAAAGAAATATTAAATGTTAAGGAAAAAAGAAAATTTCTTTAAAAATAATTTAGAAAAAAATTAAGTGTAAATACTGAATTTGTTATACTGCTATATCGATGAAATAGTACTTTTTTTAACAGAGTTGAGTTTTGCGTAAAGTAGGGTACTTTTTTACAAAAGTATTTTTTCTTAAACTTGGTAACATTGTTTTATCAGTACAATGAAAAATAAAAATGGCGACATAATATTTTTATAGCGGCCGTGTTTGTTCAGATTTTCCAAAAGATTGTAAAAAACAAAGAATTTAAAAAAGATATTTATTTATCACTTTATCTTTCCTGGTTTGGAAAAATTTTCCGAAAAACTCATTTTAGAGAAAGACATACGGATGAAATAAAAAAGAGGATATAGAAAATGTCGAATGACATTGTGCGTGAAAATATAAAAATAAACCAAAAAAATGGAAGTAGATTTAATTTCCTTAATATTGAGTACATAAAGTATTCTTGAACCATGAATTACACAAAATTTAAAATTTCAGCCTACAAGAAAAATTATAAAACGTCACACAGGTGTGACCCCAGTGTATTTTTTTTATTGCAAATGCAGTAATCACCATTGAAAGAAAAGAGAGACAAAAAAACAAGAAATAAACTAAGGGAGATTTTTTAAAGAGAATTTCTTTGCACTAATTCAATATTGCTTTAATATTTTTGTAAAAACGTGTCAACTTAAACATTTTTAATTTTTATATAGTGCGTGTTGTACAACTATGTACAGATTTTTTCTAATCGAATACAAATAAAGGTATGTTTAACAAAAATTTGTAATCTAGTTATAGATAGCAAAATTAATATATATTTAATAATATGGCAACTCTTGTAACGGTAACAACTAGTCATCATTAATAAATACAGTATATTTACATTTGATGTATGTATGTATATAGGTATAATGAATGTTCATATCAATATGTAATTAATATGCATAATAACAAAGCGATATAAATTATATACAAGATTGCTCTCATATGATCGCAGTTGTGGTCTAACTAATAGCACCAAAAGAAACATGTTTGTTACACATGAGAATACAATACACAACATACATTGGTACGCAAACTTATAATCAAAAAAATAATTTAAAATTTTTGTATACCTAGTTGTGTTATCCTTAGGTGTTAATATTTAAAATATCTGAGCATTTTAACATATCTAGCCAGCAGCTTCAAACGTATCTAACATTGCGTAATTTTTGCAAAGTTTTCTACATATTTTATAGTTCGAGTTTTCTGTGCTTTGAAAGTCAACAAATTCTAATAAAATTTCAAATGTCGATGCCTTTCTTCCTCAACCTCGTAACTTGAAAAATAAAAAAGATTAGTATATTATTACTACTAATATACATAAATACAATCAATTCCTTAATAATTGCATTTAAACTTTTAACCAAACACCAAAGTATAAAGAGATGAACCGTTTTTTTTTCTCTCCTGAAAAATTTTATTTTTTAAGATACGAGGTTGAGGAAGTAAGCCTTCGATATGTTCATCTGAGCAAATTAACATATCTAGCCAGCAGCTTCAAACGTATTTTACATTTCGTTATATTTGCAAAGTTTGCTATATATTTAATACTGTGGCCAAATTATAACTTTTTGTACCTAGCTATCAAACGTTCGAGTTTTCTGTGTTTTCGAATGAGTTCGAATGCCTTATTTTTTACCTCTTAACTGTTCCTTTATAAAAGGCTTTAAAAACTATTCAAAATAACGAAAACTAAAAAGTTTTTTAAATATTTTTTATATACATAGGTTCATTCCTACCAAAATATATTGAGGACTTTTAGTAATTGATGTAGGTTCTTCAGCATTATGGGGTCTCAAGTAATTGTAATTTTAAGAAATTAAAAAGGTGAACTTATTAGATCAGCTGATCATCAGCTGTTGACTACTTCTAGGGACCACTTGTCAAATTTTTGTGTATTTTTGACATATCGTTTTGTTTTACACTAACAAAATACACGTTTGTATTTTTCAACTTTGTAGTTGTTTTAGCGACGAGTTCACCTTATTGAATTCGCCTTGTATGTATGTATGTGTAATATCAAGGTGGATTGAAAAGATGACCGACTGTTTTAAATATTTGTTTTAGTTTAAAAATAAAATTGTAAAAAAACAAAAATAAAAAAAATATTTAAATTTATTTTGGTACCATGTCGCGAAAAATCTTATCAATGGATAATGACTAGGGGGCTTATCAAACCCAACATCGAAGTATAAAAGATCAAAAAACATAATTTGTTCAAAAAGAGACTTATAATAACAAGTATGATTTTATTCCTTGTATAGAAAAACGTTTAATAAACGAGAGCAACAGACTAGATCTCTAAATATGTGTACCATGGGAGTCGGTAGCTTCTACTATATATTGGGCCGTAATAAACAACTTATTTTGATGTACTGGTATTAGAGATGCCCAAAAACGGAAAGAAAAATTATTAAGTATACTGCAATGGGTTCTGAAGGGAGACCGTTTATTACTAAACAATCTGGTGCTTATGACGGCTTAAATAGAGTAGCATCAAACAGTAGTGGTTTCGATCTTTAGAAATACATTCGTTGCTATTTAAAATCAGCAATTTTTACCCATTTTTATCTCTTTAATGCTGTTGATTTGTTTTTTAATTCAATTTAATAAAAATATTTACATTTTTATTTATATTTAAATACTAGCCAATCCCGGCGCGCGTTGCTACGCCCCTTCATGAATTTTAATCGCATTGTAAATTTTAATCGAATATCAAGTGCAAGGCTAAAAACTATAACTTTTTCTTTATGAGCGTAGCACTGCCCACTTTTCTAATTACGAAACTGTATAGTCATGACAGCTCAATAAATGTGCAAAGTTTCAGAAAAATCGGTCCAGTGTAAGTACCTCAAAATGATACCTTTTTTTATGGGCGCGGCACTGCCCACTTTTCTAAATACGAAACTGTATAGTCATGACAACTCAATATGTGTGCAAAGTTTCAAAAAAATCGGTCCAGTGCAAGTACCTCAAAATGATACGTTTTTTTTAATGGGCGTGGCACTGCCCACTTTTCTAATGACGAAAGTGTAAAGTCATGACAGCTCAGTATGTTTGCATAGTATCAGAAATTTCGGTCCAGTGCAAGTAGCTAAAACTTATAACTAATTTTTTATGGGCGTGACTCCGCCCACTTTTTCAATCACGAAATTATAAAGTCATGACAGCTCAATATGTGTGCAAAGTTTCAGAAAAATCGGTCCAGGGCAAGTACCTCAAAATTAAAACTTTTTTAGGGGCGTGGCCCCGCCCACTTTTCTTATCACGAAATTATTTAGTCATGACAGCTCGATATGTGTGCAAAGTTTCAGAAAAATCGGTCAAGTGCAAGTAGCTAAAACTGATAACTAATTTTTTATGGGCGTGGCCCCGCCCACTTTTTCAATCACGAAATTATAAACCCATGACAGCTCAATATGTGTGCAAAGTTTCAGAAAAATCGGTCCAGTGCAAGTACCTCAAAATTAAAAATTTTTTAGGGGCGTGGCCCCGCCCACTTTTCTTATCACGAAATTATTTAGTCATAACAGCTCGATATGTGTGCAAAGTTTCAGAAAAATCGGTCAAGTGCAAGTAGCAAAAACTGATATTTAATTTTTTATGGGCGTGGCTCCGCCCACTTTTTTTCACCCATAAACACTCCCTGGTATGTGTACAACAACTTACCAAAGTTTGAGCCCGATCGGTTTTGTAGTTTCGGAGTCTATAGCTAACACACACACACACACACACACACACACAGAGTTTCACTTTTATATATATACTAGCCAAACCCGGCGCGCGTTGCTACGCCCCTTAATGAATCGAAATGCATTCTGAATTTTAATTGAATATCAAGTGCAAAAACCTAAAAATTATAATTTTTTTAAGGGCGTGGCCCTGCCCACTTTTCTAATCACGAAATTGTAAAGTCATAACAGTTCAATATGTGTGCAAAGTTCCAGAATAATCGGTCAAGTGCAAGTACCTCAAAATTACACCTTTTTTTTATAGGCGTGGCACTGCCCACTTTTTTAATCACAAAATTATAAAGTCACGACAGCTTAATATGTGTGCAAAGTTTCAGAAAAATCGGTCCAGTGCAAGTACCTCAAAAATAAAACTTTTTTAGGGGCGTGGCCCCGCCCACTTTTCTTATCACGAAATTATTTAGTCATGACAGCTCGATATGTGTGCAAAGTTTCAGAAAAATCGGTCAAGTGCAAGTAGCTAAAACTGATAACTAATTTTTATGGGCGTGGCCCCGCCCACTTTTTTTCACCCATAAACACTCCCTGGTATGTGTACAACAACTTACCAAAGTTTGAGCCCGATCGGTTCTACAGTTTCGGAGTCTATAGCTAACACACACACACACACACACACACACACACACACACAGAGTTTCACTTTTATATATATAGATAGACTAGCCAAACCCGGCGCGCGTTGCTACGCCCCTTAATGAATTGAAATGCATTCTGAATTTTAATTGAATATCAAGTGCAAAAACCTAAATATTATAATTTTTTTTATGGGCGTGGCATTGCCCACTTTTCTAATCACGAAATTGTAAAGTCATAACAGCTCAATACGTGTGCAAAGTTTCAGAGGCATCGGACCAGTGCAAGTACCTCAAAATTATAATTGTTTTTATGGGCGTGGCCCTGCCCACTTTTCTAATCACGAAATTGTAAAGTCACAATAGCTCAATATGTGTGCAAAGTTTCAGAATAATCGGTCCAGTGCAAGTACCTCAAAATTATAATTGTTTTTATGGGCGTGGCACTGCCCACTTTTCTAATCACGAAATTATTAAGTTATGACAGCTCGATATGTGTGCAAAGTTTCAGAAAAATCGGTCTGGCGCAAGTACCTCAAAATTATAACCTTTTTTTATGGGCGTGGCCCTGCCCACTTTTCTTATCACGAAATTATATGGTTATGACAGCTTAGTATGTGTGCAAAGTTTAAGAAAAATCTGTCCAGTGCAAATACCTCAAAATTAAAACTTTTTTAGGGGCTTGGCCCCGCCCACTTTTCTTATCACAAAATTATTTAGTCATGACAGCTCGATATGTGTGCAAAGTTTCAGAAAAATCGGTCAAGTGCAAGTAGCTAAAACTGATAACTAATTTTTATGGGCGTGGCCCCGCCCACTTTTTTCCACCCATAAACACTCCCTGGTATGTGTACAACAACTTGCCAAAGTTTGAGTCCGATCGGTTTTACAGTTTCGGAGTCTATAGCTAACACACACACACACACACACACACAGAGTTTCACTTTTATATATATAGATGTACATTATATAAATACATATGCAAAATTAGAGAAGCAGAACATGGGCTCTTTGGCAAAAAGATGAGCCTGAGTAAAACTCTTAATTTATCATAGGATTTATCAGAATATGGTAACAACAATGAGTCGTAGAAATGTGGTAGATCTTGCAAGTCTAGCATTTATTCTTAAGTTTTCAAAACCACAAAAACAATATACACTAAATTTACATTTCCCACACAAGCACTTATTTCCAATACTAAAAATAGTTGGAAACTTACAAAACCAACCAACGTTAGCAACAGAATATAGACTAGAATTGCAAGATCTGCAATATTTGCATGAGTTGTTTGCAACGAACGGTGATTTCCGCTAGTGTCTTTTTGTTTATTTGCATCCAGTGTTCTTGTACTTTTGATTCGTTTGATTGATTGTATGTACATTATTGGCTTGCTTTAGAACAAATTTTATAGTGATAGAACTTATTTGAGCTTATTTTTATACCCTTCACACAGTGAAAAAGGGTATATATAGGTTTGTCATTCCGTGTGAAATTTCTACAATTTTCATTTCCGACCCCATAAAGTATATATTTTATGAAAGCTTATGAATAGGGGAGTCGATTAAGCCCTGTCAGTCTGTCCGTCTGTCCGTCTGACCGTCTGTCCGTGTGTATGTTGAAATCAACTTTTTGAAGCCCCCCGACATAGGTTGGACCCGGGTAAGGTATTAAATTATCAGAAATATTCGGGAGTAGATCGCTATTGAAAATCAGAAACATCGGTACATAAACAACTGAGATATGAGCAAAAACCCACGACCACCTCGGTTTTTTTTTCACAAAAACAACATTACAACAACAACATACATACATACAAACGTGTATACTGGTTAGAGAAAACGTGGCATCGAATCCCAGCTGAGCCAAAAAAAAATTTTTTTTTAATTTTCTTAAAAATTTTTTTTTAATTTTTTTTTTTATTTTTTTTTTATTTTTTATTTAATATATTATTTATATTTTTATTATTATTTTTTTTTTAATTTTTTTTTTTATTTTTTTTTTTGTTTTATATGTGTATATTATATATATAATAATTTTTTTTTTTAATTTTTTTTTTTTAAATTTTTTTTTTTTTTTAAATTTTTTTTTTTTTTTTTTGTTTTTTTAACATACATACGTGTACGTATTTCATATGGGATGAATGGTGATACAAGCAACTGTTATTGCATGACTGCACGTTGTGAAGGGTATATAAGATTCGGCATGGCCGAATATAGCATTCTTACTTGTTTATCATCTTATTTCCATTACATTTATTAAGAATTTTACGTTAAATAATATTTTTTGCAACGACCTTGTTTGACTATTGTGATTAGTTCCCTTGGAGAGTATTTTAGTTACGTACTTATTAAAAATTTCACAATTTTACAATCTTAAGTTGTTTATCATCCAGTAATATATTTTAAATTTTATCATCTACACCTATTTTATTTTTAGCTGGATCCAATGTTTTAGAAGCTGCCAGAAATTTAGTTTCCAAACTGACATATTGTAGTTGTTTTTTTTTTTCTTGTGTTACACGCATCATTTGAGAAATATCCTGAAATTTAAATTTTTATTTGTTGTATAGATGAATTTTCTTTTCTTTGTTATTAGTTTGAATTTCATCCAACATTTTCGAACAAAATCCATAAACTAAATTAAAAAAAATAATAAGGCGAATTGTTCTTTGTTGTCAAAAAAGACAAAGGCGTATTTCAATCTGCCCAAGGCATATTTATTCATCAGGTACTCTTGATTCGTCAGCTGATTATTTTTTCAACACTTATTTCAAATGTCAAACTTCATACATAAAAAATATAAACAAAAAAATTCTCTCCGAACTGCAATTACCTGATGAATAAATATGCCTTGAATTTGCCTTGATATTGACATTGTACACTAACAAAATGACTGTTGTTTTTTCTATTGTATTTGTTGTAGTTATGCAGTCACCTGATTGATTCGCCTTAGATATGCCTTGTTATAGTTTTTAAGGGCAGCTGTCAAAGCACATAGCATATAAAAAATAGTTCTGTATTTTCTCTCATTTGTTTCAAGTGTCAAACTTCATATAAAAAATATCCTAATAGAATATGGGTGATAACATTACATACAGGTAGTTATTTAGCAAGAATACGGTTCAAATAATAATTTTTTTAATTTACATATCGATTGTAATAAGACGGCCCTAGCTGATATTTTTAAAGAAATAAAGTTTTCAATATTGGAAATTTCTGATACAAATATTTCTCGGCACAAAAATTTAATATAAACAAGTAACAGTGCTATATTCGGCCGTGCCGAATCTTATATACTCTTCACAACGTGTTTCTAAAAAAAATTACAAAAAAAATTTTTTTTTTAAAAAATAATAAAAATATAAATAATAAATTTACTAAATTTTTTGGGATATGCTCCCATAATTTTTCAATTATATTTATTTGGTTGTTGGGTTTAAGCTGGTTTATATGCATTTCACTGGTGCTTATGCCAGAACATCAGTAAACCTTTACCCAAATTCTTGAAAAAATTTAAAATTTTTATAAGTTATATTTTTAAATTCTCATTAACAAAATGAAAATTCAAAAATAAAACAAAAAACTATAAAAAACTTTTTCAAAAACCCAACCAACAATTTTTTTAAATTTTGAATTTATTTTATTTTTCTAATCCCTTTAACCGAAAAATAAAATCTTTTATTATTTATTTATTTATTTATTTATTCACTAAATTTTATTTACTAAATTTTTTGGGATATGCTCCCATAATTTTTCAATTATATTTATTTGGTTGTTGGGTTTAAGCTGGTTTATATGCATTTCACTGGTGCTTATGCCAGATCATCAGTAATTTTTCGGTTGCCCAGGTGAAGGGTATAAAAATAACAGTTTTTTATATTTCTCAACTGTTATTATGATCAAGCGAAAAAACTATATTTGGAAAACAATTTAACGTTCATTGTCACGTTGTTTTTAAAGAAATTAAACAGTATAAGATAGACTTGAACAATGAAAGAAAACCTGGATCAGGAAAAAAAGGTGTAACAACAGGTATTGGTAAGTCAAAAGAAATCAAACAACTCTTTCGAAGAGTACCGAACACTTTTTTAGAAAATTAACTCGTAAAGTTAAATGCTCCGAATCCTTTGGGCGCAAAGCTAATGCTAGGTTAAAATCTTAATAAGGTTAGAAAGATCTAAATTGCAATGCGGTAAAGAACTTAGAAACAAAATGACGAAATAAAAATTAAGGTTAAATTTTATTAAAAAAATACACCTGTTGTGGATAGAAGTTTAATTATAATGATTTGGCATCATGCCACTATGGAAATACGTTCTTGAGTGGTATTAAACAAAAAATATCGATTTTGTACTACTGCAGGCAAAAATGCCTAGAACTTTGGCCTGAAGAATGGTTTTGGGTTGGGCTCTAGTTAAAAAGGAATTAACGAACACAGGAACGGTATCCAATGACATGTCCGAATTTAAGCGTAAGTGGATACATTTTTAAATACCAGTAATATTTTAATGTTTAATGAATTGCTGCAGATTTTTGTTTGGCTTTAGGTCATACAAAGGTCAACAATACTTGTTTAATAAATTTTTAAATAAATTTTACGTTAATTTGAGAATTGTTATTTAAATTTCACTTTGCACTTTTATTTCTTGGGAGCTGCAATTCGGTCTATTTTCAGCTAGATAAGATGTACATACATACATACATACATACATACATACATATGTATGTTTATATTAAAATAATTACAGTACTTTATTGAACTTACATATTAATTATTGTAATGAAGAAATTGTTTTTATTTCAATTTACATTTCAGTTTTACATTTTACTAAAACTTTTATAGGTATTGTATTAATTTAAAAGATTATATTTGTGGGTGGGGAATCATGTGTTTTTGGAAACATTTTTTATTTATTTATTTATTAATTCAATTTCGTAATAAAAAAGCCCCAAAAGGCCAAAACAAATTATTACATAGTAATAACAACTATACCCAAACTACATCAAAAACCAAAATAAAAATAGAAAAAAAAAGTATATTATTTTTTTTGTAAATATAAGACATAATTATTGTATATACATATATAATTGTTAAATGCAATGAAGATTTTTGGATTATTTAATAAATAAATATACAAATAAAAATAAAAAATAAATAAAAATAATAAATAAGTAAATAAAAATAAAAATTTAACTTCTTATTTTTTTGTGTTTTGGTAAAGGTTGCACTCTTAGTGTCAATGACTTTTTCATACCTATTTTACATTAAACTGATCTTTTTTATCGAGTTATAAACACCTATAACTTGGTTTTGACAAACTATTTAAAAATATGTTTCGTTGGCAATAGGAGATCTTTACTTGTTTTATATAAAACGGCGTTTTTTATTTCTTTTTTAGATTACCAAAAGTTATGCCCCTAATTTACACACTTTTGTTCGTACACATGCATACATAAATACATGTATAGATGCACATACAAATAGTCGTTCATCAACAGCAAACCGACTTCAAACGTTTTCAACGTTACATATTTCACACAGTTGAAGACAAAACATAAAACAAATTCTCAGACATACATACATACATACATTTTACATACATAAATACATATGAATGACGGCACATACTCTTGCCATCTTTTGTCTAGACGAAGGAAATTCTTTCACACATTTTATTCTATTTCACTTTTTTTTTGTATTTTGCTGCTACCAATTTAAAATTTAGTTTCTCAAAAATTTATTTTTGTCGTCCGTGATGTCGATCTTTTTTTGTTTGCATTCTGTTGTGCTTAAAAAAAAAAAATACAAGAAAATATAACTTTCCAATCATTTGCAATTAATGTGTAGTAGGTATTCTTAATTATTAAGAGTTTCGTTTTGATATTAAATCATTTATCTAAATATACCGATATACATACATTTACATATAGAACAAAATTTTTCATCATATTAAAAAAACTTGATGCAAATATTTAAAGAAATAGACATATCCGCTGTATACTTTCGCTCTAATAAAATAATATACATAAGTGAATTTAAATCACAATTTTTTCAAACCTAAAGTAATTGCAATATCAATTCATTGTTTTATGTTTTGACAACATTAGGTGAAGGAAAAATATTTGCCTAATGTGAACATACATACATATGTAGTATGTACATATGTAGCTTTAGTTCTACTCTTTGTTATTAAAACTTATATGATGTCGAAGCATAATTATTTGTATAAATTAACACCCGAAATATTTAAAAATGATATTAAAGATGAAACAAATATATATTTATTTAGAAGAAAAGTTATAAATTTTGTAAAGAATAAATAATAATTATAAATTGTATTCAGAGTATAAGAGATTATGGCTAAAACTATTTAAAAATTATTATTTTTTAGAAAGTATTATAAATACTACTTATTTTCACAAAAAAAAAAAAATAAAAAAAAAAAAAAATAAAAAAAAAATTTTTGTAAATTTTATGTTAATTCTTCAAAGCCAAAACAGTTCAAGCTAATTTCTTAAACACTTCGTGTGAATTATTTTTTCATATTGATTGTGTTGTTTTGACAATGCTGAAAAGAGAGAGAGAGAGAGAAAGAGAATTAGAACATTCGGGTGGACTACCAACAGTAGTAGTAGTTGCGACCAATAATGTGTAAAGTTATCTTTAAAAAATAAATAGGAGTTCAAATGGTTCACTCTTTAAAAAAACCGTGAACACAAAATGAGTTTATGTGACCATTCTAAATTATGATAAGAAGGCAGTTGGCATTCCGTTGCAAAAAAATTTTGCTTAAAATAAAAACGCGTTTTAATAGCAAATCGAATTTAAAATTAAAACAAACTTGACACATGATTTCACCTTGGTAAGCTTAGGGAGACTAAGAATCCGTTAAGAATCTAGTAAAAGTGTAGTAAAGGTATTTTTTTCTGTAAGTTACTTGGCCTTGTAGACTTTTTTATACAATATTGCTATAAATTTATAAAAGTAAATAAATAAAATCAAAAAAAATGTTAAAATTTCGAAGCAATTAACCAAAAATGTTTAAACAATTTTAGTGAAATTGTCAATCTATATTGGGCAAGATTTCGCAAGGAATATAATATGTACATCTTCAAAAGCACACTGTTACAAGAGTTTGCTGGGTGTATTAATTTTCTCAATTTGCATTATTGGCCTTATAGGCTTCTTATGTATTGAACTAAACTTATTTTATAACTTTATTTTTTTATTTATTTTTAGATAAAGTTATTTTGATTGCGCTTGCTTATGAGAGCATGTGCAAAATTAAATAGTGTTATTCAAATTTGGTATTAAAATACGGCTTCATCACGAATTATTTACCGTTTGCAGCGCCGAGGAGATCAACAGTGGTTGCATCAGCGGATGGTAAAAATCCTGCAACAGATACTGGTTCCGGATCTACCTCTAGCTCTACTGGGTTATTGGGTTCTAATTTTGTAACTTTTTCGTTCACAAGTCCGTTTAGTAGTTTTGGGAGTGGTGGTGGCGTTGGTAGCAATAATCAGAATTCTCAAAATACACCGAATAACATAGTTTCACCACATCAGCAGCAGTTGCAACAGCAACAGCAGTCATCTATAACCTCTAGTTATTCACAAATATTTCCAAAAGTAGCCATGTCAGATATTGGGCTTCTGTCTGCTTCAAATGAAGCCAGTGGCAGTCATTCGAATGCAGCAATAGTCAAAGAAGGTTGGTTACAAAAACGCGGTGAACACATTAAAACATGGCGTTCACGTTACTTTATATTACGAAGTGATGGTACGCTCCATGGTTGGCGATCCAAGCCCAATGAAAATGCACCACCTGAAAGACCATTAAATGACTTTACAATTAAAGGCTGCCAAATCATGACAGTTGATCGTCCCAGACCTTTCACATTCATTATTCGCGGTCTTCAGTGGACTTCGGTAGTTGAGCGAACATTCTCTGTTGACACTGAACGGGAAAGACAGGAATGGACGGACGCTATAAGGTAACGGATTACCGTTTTACAATCAACGTGTACATACATTTTAATATTCCATTTTATTTTTCATTCAAGAACTGTTGCGAGCAGCTTAAGTGAATTAGGAGAAACTGCGATGTGTACTTCAGATAATACAGATATGACTGATGTCGACATGGCTTCTATTGCCGAAAATGAATTGTGCGAAAAATTCTCAGTACAGGGCACCTCAACCCGCAGCAGTGGTGGTGTAAAAAAAGTTGTATGTTTTTTCTATTATCTACTTCCTAAATTTGTTTAGTTATTTTCTATAACCGATATTTCTTTTTTATTTTTATGTCTTCAAAGACTCTGGAGAATTTTGAATTCTTGAAAGTTTTGGGAAAGGGAACGTTTGGTAAAGTGATTTTGTGCCGTGAAAAGGCAACAGCCAAATTGTATGCCATTAAAATTCTCAAAAAAGAAGTAATAATTCAAAAGGATGAAGTCGCTCATACCATAACAGAGAGTAGAGTTTTACAAACAACAAATCATCCGTTTTTAATTGTATGTATCAATGTTACTGCCCTTGTCACTAATTGTGTCATTTTTTTTTTTACATTTTTACTAATCTATTCTATTTGCAGTCATTAAAATATTCCTTCCAAACAAACGATCGGCTTTGCTTTGTAATGCAGTATGTAAATGGTGGGGAATTATTCTTTCATTTAAGTCGTGAAAGAATTTTCCCCGAAGATAGAACACGATTCTATGGCGCGGAAATAATATCAGCTTTGGGATATTTACACTCACAAAGCATTATTTATCGTGATCTTAAGCTCGAAAATCTTTTGCTTGACAAGGATGGTCACATAAAGATAGCTGATTTCGGCTTATGCAAGGAGGATATTACCTATGGTCGCACGACTAAAACATTCTGTGGCACGCCGGAATATTTGGCACCAGAAGTATTAGAGGATAACGATTACGGTCGTGCTGTAGATTGGTGGGGTACTGGTGTGGTTATGTATGAAATGGTATGAAGAATATTACCGCGACATCCCCTAGAAGCTCTCTTATTCAAAATAAAATACAAATTTTTATAATAAGAACTTTTATATATTAAATAAAATTAACCTCAAGCTTGTTTATTTAACAAATTTATATTTTAATTTTGTGTTGTTTTTATAATTTTTAGATTTGTGGGCGTCTTCCATTTTATAATCGTGATCACGACGTCCTATTTACATTGATTCTAATGGAAGAAGTCAAATTTCCACGAATGATTTCGGATGAGGCCAAAAGTCTGCTGGCGGGTCTTTTGGCGAAGGATCCTAAAAAACGTTTAGGTGGCGGTCCAAGTGATGTTAAAGAAATTCAAGTTCATCCATTCTTCGCCAGCATTAATTGGACTGATTTAGTACAGAAAAAGGTATTTACTGGTATTACAATTTAAAGAGTTTAAATCTTAAAATCAATTTTATTCTAAATTTTTTAGATCGAACCGCCATTTAAACCTCAAGTCACATCAGATACGGACACACGTTACTTTGACAAAGAATTCACAGGTGAAAGTGTCGAACTGACACCTCCAGATCCTACGGGTCCATTGGGCTCGATTGCAGAAGAACCACATTTCCCACAAGTAAGAAAATAAAATACATTGCTTATATTTTATCTTCTAGTATGCATTTCCAAATGTTTGTTTTGAGTAGAAAAACTTTAATAGATTTAGAGTCATTATTAGAAACTGGCATAAGTTAAAGCTAGGATCTTGCGGGACGGATAAGCAGTTACCAATTATTACCAACTCACTTTAATCTAAAGTGAACGGTAAGATAAGTTTATTCATCCTGTTAGGTTAAACCAAAGTTGTAATAATTATAAAACGTTTATTCGTCCCACAAAATGCTACCTTTAACGAATGCTAAGTTGTAATGATCTTTAATCCTAGGAGTGCATTGCTTTTTTTTGTACTTTGTTAGTCGAAACAACAAATACCAACTTTAATAAAAAACAAATAACAGTGCTATATTCGGCCGTGCCGAATCTTATATACCCTTCACAACGTGTAGTCATGCAATAACAATTGTTTGTATCACGATTCATCTCATATAAAATACGTACATGTCTATACTGGTTAGAATAAATGTGGCATCGAATTTTATTTAATATATTATTTAAATTTTATTATTTTTTTTATATTTTTTTAAATTTTTATAAAATTTTTTTTAAATTTTCTTTTAATTTTTATAAAATTTTTTTAAATTTTCTTTTAATTTTTTTTGTAATTTTTTTTATAATTTTTTTTTTTGGTATGTTTTTTACATGTATGTATGTATGTATGTATGTATGTATGTATGTTGTTGTAATTGTGTAAAAAAACGAGGTGGTCGTGGTTTTTTGCTCATATCTCAGAAAGTTATGGGGCGATTGTGCTGAATTTCAATAGCGATTCATTTCTGGATATTTCCAAGAGATTGATACCATATACAGATCTGAGGAACATATAGTTGCCTCTAAAAGTTGATTTCAACCAACACACGGACAGACTGTCAGGGCTTAATCGACTCCTCTATTCATAAGCTTTCAGAAAATATATACATTATGGGGTCGGAAATAAAAATTTTAGAAATTACAAACGGAATGACCACAGGTGAAGGGTATAAAAATAAAACAAAAAAAAAATTTTAAAAATTAAAAAAAATAATAAAAACATAAATAATATATAAAATAAATAACCAGTATATAGGTATGTTGTTGTTGTAATTGAAAAAAAACGAGGTGGTCGTGGTTTTTTGCTCATATCTGAGAAAGTTATTGGGCGATTGTGCTGAATTTCAATAGCGATTCATTCCCGGATATTTCCAAAAGATTGATACCATACTCAGATCTGAAGAACATATAGTTGCTTCTAAAAGTTGATTTCAACCAACATACGGACAGATGAGCAGACGGATAGACGGTCAGGGCTTAAACGACTCCTCTATTCAAAGGCTTTCAGAAAATATGTACTTCATGGGGTCGGAAATGAAAATTGTAGAAATTACAAACGGAATGACAAAGCTATATATACCCTTGTGCACCACAGGTGAATAATTTATCATGTTAACAGAAGAATAAGATGTATACATACATATACATACATATATATATATATATATATATATATATTTATATATTATTATTATTATTATTATTTGCGTTTATTTTAACAAAGTAACAAAGAAAATAGCTCGTTGACGACTGATGATATTTAATGAACGCCCACACAATAAAAAAGAAGCGAATAAAGAGAAAACACAAAACATACGTTCTTTAGTGTTAAAATATATATTTTTCAATATTTCACCAACTTTTTCAAACTCAAAATCAATTAAAAATAAATGAATTTATGTAAAATGTTACTAAATAAATAAATATTTTGTTTTGAATTTACAGTTTAGTTATCAGGACATGGCATCCACATTAGGTACTTCATCACACATCAGTAACTCAGCTAGTTTGGCGTCAATGCAATAGAAAAGAGTGCAAAGCATTTGATCTTAAGTAAACAACAACACATATTGCCTATGCCAGCAACTACAACTACATCAAACAATATTAGCCGTGTTCACGTCTAAACCAAGGAAGTCCTATTTTCTTCGGTTAACGTTGGATCTTTACAAAATATCTAAGTAACAATTATGACATACAAACAAAATACTATACCATTAATTGAAAAAAAAAAGAAAAACAATTTAATATAATGAAAGTAAACAAACACTGCTACTCCAGAAAAAATATAGTAATATTTACAAAAGATTTTTGTTCGCTCGCTCTGGATAAAGTCAAAAGGCCAAATAGTTATATTTCCTACTCTCTTATCATCAAAAACTATAATTTAAGAAGAAGAAAAAAAAACCGGCTATATCTTAGGCCCACTCTCCAATAAAAATAAAGACCGATCACTCCAACAAATGTTGGGGAATCTTATCAACTTTTTGAGGTGATCATTCAAAAAAATATCGTTTATTATTTATGCATACAATATGTCAAGAATAATGTACACATTAAAACTAGCTTTTTTAAACTTAAAGCAATAAAATGTTACTTTTATTTGAGATAAACCAATTTACAGAAATTTATTGAAAAATAAGACAAAACTACAACACATACAAATATTACGTGATTTCATTAATCTTTCCAGTGAGAAGAAAAATAATTTACAACTTAAATATTGGAGGTGGTCCAAAGCCTTATCAAATACTCATCAATGTCAACACTTAACATTTGACATCATCAAGAACAATTTGCCAAGCAGAGCTTAAAAATTCAGATTTATCAGAAACAAAAACCACAATTTAAAGTACGGACTTAAACCCGGATAAGAAATTGTAAGTATCTTAAGGAAAAAATAGCTAAACGTGCATTCAAAAGAAAAATAAATAAATGACAGTATAAAATTTTAATATTTGTGCCTGTTCTTAAAACCATATGATTTGAAATCCTTGATGGTGTTTTCTAACAAAAAATTTTACCACAAATTGTTAATACTTTTAACATATCCGCACACTTAAAAAGTGATTCATATTTTAAAATAAATAAAAAAATATATTTTGTAGTATGAAAGAAAACGCCATAACCGTTTAAAGCTCATAAGGTGTGACATGTAATTTTTTTTCGTCAGATCTTGGAAAATATGTGTATTATTGTTCGAAATTAAATGAAAAAATTTGTGTTTAAAAACTAAAAGGTGCTAATGAAATTACATAAGCTTATTTATTTTTTTTTTAATGTGTAAACCAATTCTTGACATACTGTACATACAAATCCATATACATACATATATATATCAATGCATATTTGATTTAAAAAAACACTGTATTACAATCGAAAGTTTTCGAAGAATTAAATAATTAATATAAAATAAATAAAACTATAAAAAGTTAATTAAATTTATATCATAAAATAGCATAAAGCATTAACAGCAGATAGTTGCATTATATTCCTACATCATATACATATATATACTAAATATACATATATAACACATAAATATTGCATATGGTGTTGCTTCAAAAAGGAAGGCAACCAAATAACCAGGGATAATTTGTTATTTTAACAATTTTAAAAATAATAAATCGATCATAATTTCATTCAGCAATAAGACATTACAAACCAATGCAGCAAAATGATTATAAACAATAAGCATTAATGGCTATACAGACAGAAAGAGAATAAAGCCTGCCTCTCATTCAGTTTGTTAATTTTATAGGTTTGTTTTTCTTATATTCAAATGAATTACATGAGTACGATTTTAAAAAACATTTAATAATTAAACATACTTTTTGAAACAAGCAAACTATGAAAAAAATTGCCGTCAACATTTATGTGTATTATTTAATTTCATTAAAACTTTGACTTAGAACTATAGTCGCGTAAGAGATTTTTATTTTTTTTTGATGATCTGAGCTCGGTTAAAGATTGCAAGTTATTGTAAATTTTTTATTCGATACCAAAATACCGCTTACATATAACTAAATTACGAGAAAAATACGATTTTGTATTTAAAATAACACCTTGTACTTTATTGCTAACTTACAATAAAATTTTGTTGACTCCACATAATTTGTGTCGTCCAATATCACACATACGCAAACATGTATGAGCTTCAAAACACGAAAATGCAAACTAATAGCCTACAACAAATAATTCAAAATATATGTGTAACATGATAATTTGTTGTTTTCAATAATTTAATTTTTTTTTTTTTTTAATAATTTTGTTTTATAGAAAATGGGCAAAAAAATATGCCAACAATGAAAAATGGGTACAATTAATGAAAAGGATTTTGCTGTTTTTCAGTTAATTATTACAATAACAACGAAACTATGTTCCACTATAGAGTAAAAATAAATAAAAGCTGTTATATTAACAGTTACGGTACTACTTATTACACCATAAAAGCCTGTTGTAATAATCATCCATAGACCACAATCATTAATAGAGGAGGAACATTCCTCCAACACTACACGCACCAATTTATCCTTTACTCCCCAAATATGTCTAGTTAGTTTTAAGCTCAGTTTTATATACATATTTTATTGCTTAACTAAAGAATATTACGAATTTCATTTCACACCTTAACAGTAAATAATGTGCTTTTAATAGAAGCAAAATCCTTTTCTTTAAATTAATTGAAAAAAAAAAAAAAACTACAACCAATCAATATTGATAAAAGGAGTTAATGTCTTCTTTAGAACTACTACTACTTTTTTAAGTTTAAATAAAAATAATGTTTATGTTCTTTGAATTACATGGGTATACATACATGTTTATAAATGCATCGTTGCACTGCGTCGTGTCCTTTTGAGTATATTTAACTACACAGTTTTACGTTAAAAATATGTATTTTTTATACTAAAATTTGAAAGTTTGTACAACTTATTCATTTCATTATTATAAATATTTTCTGTTGTTAACGTTTGCTGTTGTGACACAGTGATGCAGTTTCGAACAGGTCTAAGATAAAAGGTTAAATCAATTATACAAAGTTGTATATGTACTTCCTATACATAAAAAATAACAGTGCAGTTAAGTATACATTCTCGAATCCTAAATGTCGTTATGCAGTGCATTGATGCATTAAAGAACATGCCCACACTTTAGAGGTTCACTTTTTTTCATTAATAAATAATTCTGCATTTTTGCTTCACATTGTAAAATTTTTCATAAGATTTTTCTAGCAAAAATTTAATAATTACATACAAACAATGAAAAAACAATTTTTTGAAATTAGTTTAATATTAAAATATAAAAAAATTAAGCAGAAATATTTTAATAATAGAAATATTTTTTTTTACTATAGTAATACAAGTACATAATAAGAAAAAAAAAAAAAAAATAACATTGTACTATAATTCATCAACAAAAGTTACCGACTTCCTTTTTGATAAGAAGTTTTGCAGTTTTAGTCATGTAAGTGATATTTTTAAATACATACATATATATATTTTTTCTTTTTATAAAAAGGTGAAATATTAAGAAAATTTTGTAAAGATTAATTTTTTGTTTGTTGATGATTTATTGATATAAAAACTTTTATTTTTGTATGTACTATTAGAAAATATACAGTATAATTTTTATTTTGAATTAAAATTGGTAAATTATGCAATTATAGTAAAATGAAAAAAAATATTTTTTTTTTAATTGTTTTACCTTTTGTACTAATTAAAAAAAAATTGTTTATAAATGAAAAACAATACGAATTAATAATTCGAAGAAGAAAAAACATTAATAGAAAATGTTGAGACTTTCGGAGAAGAGAAACGTGGATCGAAAAATAAATAAAATTATAAAATATGTAGATAACATTTTATCTATGTAATAATTTATACATATTATATACTTTATACAATTAAAAATATAAGATTAAAAAAATAATAAAAACACAGAAGTAATAAAAATCCTAAAAAAAACTTTTTCGATTTTTCTTTATAAGGAGCCCTGTTTGTAACTATATATTTATATGTATGTACATATATCATAAGCGACAGAAAGCAAATTTTACAGGAACGGATTATTATTATTTTTTCTTTAAGCAGTACAATACCACGATTGGATTTAAATGTTACCTTTATAATAATTCATGTTTTGCATTTATTAATTTTTAAAAACTTTTTGCAGCACAGTTCTCGAAACTAAACAAAATCCTGACTTGAGTAAGGGATTTATGATCGAATCACGTCAAATTCCTTTCTTTTATGATAAGATACCTTCTTTTCATATTGAATGTATTTACTGTCAACTCTGATCCACCATTTTGCTTCGGAAGTTATCATAGATTTGCATTTTTTTTATTGTTTTATGTATTCTACTGGCCAAACCATTTCTTTTATTTAATACCTACATGTATTAAGTTTGAATGATCGTGGCATTTCCTAGTAAAATCAAATTAAAAAGCTGTCGCAACATTGGAAATAAATCAATGAAGTGAAGCTAAATATCGTCGGTCTCATTTAGAAAGGGCCTAACTCAAATAATTATAATTTTACAGGAGAAGGTATAAACGTAACCGAAACTGTATTATCGTAATATAATTTCGCTTGTAAAACTGTTATTATTGATACTATTGCGTTAAATTTTTGTGTCGAGGTGTATTTTTCTGAAGTGTATTTGAAATCACAGAAAAAATCGATTTCGTAAAAAGTACGACTACGGCCTTTCTACAATAGACCGACGATATGTAAACGCGTAAAAAATAATTTTGGTTGGTAGTGCTTTTAAAGCCAAATTAATTAATAAGGCCAATGGCTACTACGTGTTTCTATGATAAAATACTAAACAAAGCTTTTTTTATCCTAATATACTATTAGCATGTATGTTATAGCGAAAGCAAAAAACTGTAGAATGTATTTTCTAATAAATTCCTTTATTGTATTCTAAAAAGTTAGTGAAATCTGACAAGAAAAAATATCAATCGTTTACAAAGATGAGTGGTAATTTTTTTACATTATTTTAACAACATTCCTTTAGCAACCTCTTTTGCTTTATCAGATCCCATGAGGACTTCAGCAATTTTGAGACCAAATTCAAATGCAGTTCCTGGCCCGCGACTAGTAATTAAATTCCCATCTTGAACAACTGTCCGATCATCGACATACCTCAAGGATTTAAAAAGAAAAATGTTACACATATAGGGAAAAAATAATATATTCAAGTTGGTAAAGTTAGTACTTATAAATTGCTTCCAATTGAGATTTAACAGACGGATAAGAGGTTAAGGATTTTCCTTGACAAATACCATGGGATGCTAAAGCCGTAGGTGCAGCACATATAGCAGCTACAATACGACCTTCCCCCTCTTGTTGCTTCAATATTTCTCCGACGACTACAGATTCAGCCATGGCTTTTGATCCTCCTAATCCACCAGGTAAAATAACTACATCGTACTTACTAGACTTGGATGCTTCTAAAGAGGTATCTGGGACAATCACAACATCTCTGGAACATTTAACTGGTTCATTTCCACTTAAACCTGCAACTGTTACCTTCACCTAAAGTGCTCGTAAATACAAAAGGTTTATAAAAAAAAGAAAAATGTACCTGGTGAAATTTTTAAAAACTTACCCCAGCTCTACGTAAGACGTCAGCCGATATAACAAATTCCATTTCTTCAGCACCCGGTGCCAAAATAACCAATGCAGTTTTTGACATTCTTGTTCGGAACTGGCTGCCAAAATTACTAACGTAATTTATTTTAAATATTCCTGCTACTGGCTTTAAATAAGGAATGCTGATATTTAGAAATGGCCTTTGCAAGAAAAGCATTCTTATAAGAGTTTATTAAGATGTGCTCATTTCTAAAATAATGTGTTCTCTGAAATGTCATTATCAGCTGTTTATAACTAGTAATGGGAATTTAGCTATTTTCCTTTTAAACTTAGCGGTTTTATCAAGTTTTATCGGCTAAGTTCGTTTTTGCCATCAATCTCTTTCATTTTTTGCACAAACCACAATGTAATTTAAAACATTGTGGGTAAAAGTGGCACAATCGTGCCATTTTTGGCACTATTAGTTATTTAATGGCACCATGGCACGCTCAAAAAAATTTTTGCACTTTTTCAAAAAATTATAAAAGTATAATTTTACTTACTTTTAAAGATATATATTTTTAATTAAAAAGAAATAAATGTTTTTTCTCCCTGTTGTAAATACTGCTAAAAACTTCAACAATGACACAAAATCCCCTTTCTGAAGGTATAAGTTCAAAATTAATGACATCCTACATGTTCCGGGTGGATTTAATCAGATGACTGAATAGGAGAGATAATTTTTAACTGATTTTGAAGATCTATTTATATCCGTCAGTCTGTCCGTTTATTTCTCATTTAAAAAAATCATATTTTAAATACATATGTATGTATGTATTTTATAAACAATAATATTTATATATAATATATCTGTATAAATTTTTTAAATATTGAAGTCTGAGATTTTTTTGTATATAATCAATTCATCTTAATAAAATGTATTAATTTAAAAAAATTTGAATAAATGGAATTCATTTCTTTAAATATACATGTTTATATATTTGTTATGGCACTTTTTAATATATTTTGGCACTTTCTAGCTAAAAATTTGGCACAAAACCGAAATTCTCATATACCATCACTGATTTAAAATGGGTTCGTGAAAAAAACGTCAGATGTTGCTGGCAAAAATGAACCTTTATTAAAATAAAAAAAAATTAAAAAAAATTTTAAAATAAAATTTTTTGGTACAACTGGGGTCGAAAAAGTACAATTTTATGAGCTTCTTGATACAATTTTGATGTTCTCATTTTGCAACCCTGACACACATATTGTTACGTGGAGACCCGGAGGAGAGTTGTAAAGCAAAACCATATAATGCTACTAACTGAACCATTAGACACTAGGGGAAAATCCATCAATTTTTTTTTTCAATCCTCTGTACCAGAGATCGGTTAGATTGGACTCAAGGCAAATTTATATATTAAGTAGCCTTGTTTCGTCAGCAGATTAGTATACCCTTCACACAGTGAAAACGGGTATATATAGGTTTGTCATTCCGTGTGAAATTTCTACAATTTTCATTTCCGACCTCATAAAGTATACATATATTTTCTGAAAGCTTATGAATAGAGGAGCCGATTAAGCCCTGACCGCCTGTCCGTGTGTTGGTTGAATTCAACTTTTAGAAGCAACTATATGTTCCTCAGATCTGTGTATGGTATCAATCTCTTTGAAATATCCGGGAATGAATTGCTTTTAAAATTTAGCACAATCGCCTTATAACTTTCTGAGATATAAGCAAAAAACCACGACCACCTCGTTTTTTTTCACAATTACAACAACAACATACATATATGCTGGTTAGAGTAAAGGTGGCATCGAATCCCAGCCGAGCCAAAAAAATTTTTTTTATTTTATATATTATTTGTATTTTTATTATTTTTTTTATATTTATAATCTTCACCTGTGGTGCACAAGGGTATATATAGCTTTGTCATTCCGTTTGTAATTTCTACAATTTTTTTTTAATTTTTTTAAATTTTATAAACAGTTTCTTCTATTGAGCTTGAGATTACTTAAGAAAGATCAATAGAAGAAATTGTTTATATAAATTAAAAGATCGAAAACATTCATTTATTTAAAAAATTTTTTTTTGTAGTTTTTTATTGTATTTTTTTATTTTTTTTCTCTGCTCTCTATCATCAAACATGGTGTACTCATATACGGTGATAAAGCAGAGAGAGAGTAGCTTTTGACTCTATTTTTTATATACCTATGAGGTTTAACACATTTTTGGACTGAAATATTTTTTTAGTTTTTTGTTATATATGGAGTTTGACGTATGGTATGTACCAAAAAATGCGAAAAAGCTATTTTTTGGTCGACCAAACCTTTTCGGTCTCACCTCCGATCAATAGCTTCTTATTTCTAGCTTTATTAAGTACGATAAAAAGAGAAAAAGTACCTTTTTGGGTTTTCCATATCAATGTACGAATTCCAAGTTTAAAATGTTTTAATATACAAATAATAATACAATTAAAAATATTTCAGTTAGATGTGCTAAATGATTTTTTAGAATATATTTCATTGTTGAAAATTGTTTGCTGAAAACTGTGATGCAATTTTTTGTTGAAAGCATTGTCAGCAAGAATTGACCAAAGAAATAAATTTGATTTCCCTGGGAGATTTTAAACTTTGACTGTAATAATTTTGGCCTTTTTAATAAAACTCAAAGAAATAGTTTTAAATTTTTTATTTGAATCTCTTTTAGCAGTAGGGATTTTTTCCCAGACTTTTTCGTTTCCCGGGAATGCGAGATTCATAAGTTAAAAAAAACCTTGAATAAAATATTTTTATGAAAAAGAAATGTCACAATAAAAACCTGTGATAAAAACATATGCTTTCGAGTCGTAGCCACTTTTTTCATTTCCAGGGATCCCGAAAAATTATCCCGGGAAAACGGGAAGATTAAATAACTCCCGGGACGGAAAATCCCGGAAAAAAAACCCTAGATAAAATGCATTACAAAAATTATGCCCCTAAAATAGCAAGTTCACTTTATTTTGCTTTTGACATTACAATGAGCTACTCTAATAAACACATGTTTGGATGCAAATAAATAGGTAACACAATCCACAATAGGGTCATGTTTGCTTAAAAAAAAACAATAATGATTAATTGTACCTTATTTAGCTAGTACATATGTATATGTATTTGTATGTACATACATATATACATATATATGGGAAAAAAAGCAGGCATTTTATTTAAAGGCAATCGATGTTTTTACATTGTATGTTTATATGTACATATGTACAAACATACATACTTTGTCATTGCCTCTTTCTATGGGTGCTTGAAGTAGTGACGGTGGTTATTGTTATTTAAACAAAAGTGAATGAATAAACGAGTGTTTCAGGCTCTTTAAGTTTAAAGTATGTAGGCATTGTTTAATTATTTTGTATTTAGTGTTATTTGTTTATATTTTTGAAATGTAAGTGACTTTTTAATGTTGTTTGTGTTGTTGTAGAATTTCTCTAAAAGCTGACCATAACAAATGATAATGAAAAACATTGTCACATTTGATGTGACAGTTTTGAAAGTGTTAAATAATTAATAGGCGCTTAACTTTAACCTACAATTACATATATATTATATTTAGGGTCCCGGGAATTTGAGTTATTTAATCTTCCCGTTTTACCAGGATAATTTTTCGAGATCCCGGGAAATGAAAAAGTGGCTACGACTCGACATTTCTTTTTCATAAAAATATTTTCTTCAAGGTTTTTTTAACTTTATTTTTAAAAATATATTTACAAATAATTTAATATACTTTTTGAGGTAATGTGCTAATTTTATAAACTTTTCTTCTTTAACATTGAAAGAAACGAAAGTGTTTTAGATGGAAAGTTCAATAGTATGGAAGTTTTTTGAAAAGAAGGCTGATGATACTACTGTATGCTCTTTATGTGCAAAGATAATTTCATGTAAAGGCCAAAACACCAGCGGATTAATGCGTTATTTGAGATCATTGCACAAAGCAATGTGGGAGAAAAAGTTAGCTGATATAAAAAATCAGAAAGAACTTCCGTCAAAAATTAAAAAAACTTAGCCCACGTTACCAATACTTCAAAATTTCCATAAAGTAAGAATAAAGTGGTCAAAAAACTCAAAATATTATTTATGTATTTGGTAAATGCACTTGTAACTATTCGTCCAACATCGATATAAAGTGGACGAGTGTTTTCTGTAACAGGCCAATTTGTTAATAAAATCAGAAATAGACTTTCTAACCAGTCAATAAACGCTTTGAGCGTATTAAACGATTATTTTCTAAGTCGTTAAAAATTGTTACGTTATATTTTTTTAATTATAAATTGTATTTACATACATGTTTTTGAAATTGAATTCTAATGATTTTATTTTTGATCTCATAGCTGAAGTACCTGTATTTTTGTTTTTTGTGCTCATATTTGATCTCGTATCTAGAGAATAATATATTTTTTTCAATTTGAAATATTTTTACTCAACTTATATTTTAAATTCGAGTTTTTTTTATTATTTTTTATAGTTTTGAAGAGTTTCTTTTACATTATAGACTATTTTATGCTTTTTAATAAAAAGTTTTTTATTATTTAAAAATAAATTTACTTCTTATTTATTTTGTTGCGGGATCCCGAGATCCCGGGAAATTAAAATATAAATCTCGCATTCCCGGGAAACAAAATAGTTCGGGAAAAAACCCTACTTTTATCTTAACTAATGGGTGCTTAGGATGCCCACCTTCTTCATTCACAAATTTTATGTAGATTTGCTACTAAATTCCTAATGCTCAAAATTTACAGCATCTCTATAATATAAAAGTTTCATATATCGACGTTATCTAGCGAGTGACGAATCTGGACCAGTATAACAACAATGAAAATATCGACAGCTTAATATAAAAAGGGCGTATCTCGATTTTTTAATACTTTACAGGAGGAAACACAAGGAAAACACTGAATAAAATTTAAAAGAATAAAAAAAGTTAGAGAATTTGTATGTGTCTATATATCAGTTATTTTCAACTATAGCTAACTGAATTTTATACCTATTGAAAAGCATTAAAATAAACAAAAGCAAATAACAGCTATTTCAAACCCAGTAAAGGTATCAGATAAAGCCCCTTGCCGCAGTGATATAAATCTATATAAAGCCGATGCTGCCCCCTCATTAAGTGATGAATTGGGAAAAGCTCTTACTAAAAGAATACAAGATAAAATAAAGTCTTATTCAACACTTTTGAACTTTTAAAAAATCCAATACTAAAATAAGATCTTGATAATATAAGTCAATATCCTAATTTTAAAGTAATGAAACTTCCAGCAGTTTGTCTGCGAAAGATTTTCATTCGGACTTATCATTATTTGAAAAAAACTCTGTCGATTGAAATTTTTCTACAGTAAAAAAAACTAAATAGAGAGATCGAAAAGTGCAAGAGTTCTACAAAAGCTCACAATTTGAAATGTTATGTATACAATTATTGAAAAGGAAATAGATTTTTATATTTCTGGCAGCAAGTGAGGAGTATATACATTTGTATACAGACTGCATATAACTACCTTTTAACTATGTTACTTTTAAGCGTTGAGTGCAAGCGCTGTTTTCAACAGCTCGATATACTATATGTATGTAACAAACCTTGTTTTAAACCATCTTTATTTTTAGAAAAAGACAGTTAAGTTTTTTTTATTTACACATATTTGAGCCGTTCATTTTGAAAGTGGTTCAAATGAAATATTATTTAAAAAGTGTATCCAATTCTATACTTTTAAATGCTTAAGGTGACGAAACATATTGGCAACTTCATACTATTTTCAAATATTTCGAATGAATGTTGAGAAGTTTGTTTCGAATGATATACCGTTAGGATACAAAAACATAAAAATAACAGTTTTACAAGCATGTAAATAGTGTTTTGACGTAAACATTTTATAAGTCTCGGTGTGAAGATTGATTTGGCAAATTAAGGACTTCTTAAGTAGTATTGTGTTATAATGCGATTGAATCGTTACATTACCGCCCCATTTTGTAATAATGAACTTTAAATTAAGAATTTTGTATGTATGTAGTTGCATAGCAATTCTCATTAATATACTGCAAAAATTAACATAATTTATTCTTGTGTTTGTGTACCCTTAATATACTAATTATTATAAGTGACAAGTTTATAAAATCGATAATTCTTCTCATAAAATTAAATCGTGAACAGCAGCTAAAAAAAAGTAAACTGAACCGCTTTAATGTGTATACCACACACGCGCACTGAAAAAAAAAACAATATAGAAAACATAAAATATTTATTGTTTAAATATTGTGTTTCGTTTATTTTGTTCCTAATATGTATGTATGTATGTATGTATGCATGAATGCACTTTGAAACATGATCACACATACAAATTTCTTTTTGTCACCTTTTTAATTTCGAGATAAATACGCGTGCGTGCGCTTTATGGTAAAGGTACCATTTTTCATCTTTTCATGAATTTTTTTTTAATTTTTCATAAATGTGTCTGTAAAAATAAATATAAAAAAACAAATTACTCATAACAGATTCATTAAGGTGTGTTTCGCACGCATTTCAATTTTAATAATAAAACAAAAAGCTTTCCCTTTTATTGCTTTTGTATTGCTCTGCTGCGGGTATTTTGAAAAAAAATTTTTCATGTGTGATGACACGAGTTATATGTTTATA
The DNA here is from genome assembly GCA_941918925.1 of Phyto melanocephala. Taxonomy (NCBI): domain Eukaryota; kingdom Metazoa; phylum Arthropoda; class Insecta; order Diptera; family Rhinophoridae; genus Phyto; species Phyto melanocephala. Next base: position 1,481,868 of record OW799233.1, read on the forward strand.
TCGATGGTTAAAAGTATAAAGGCCTTAAGTCGTATTTTTTATGAAATATAGTTTTTTAGTGATTCCACCAAGTTTAGTGATTCACACCAATATTCCTCGACACAAAAACTAAACGCAATTGTAAAAAAATAACAGTTTTACAAGCAATTATTCAAAAGAAGTTGCATTATGATACTGCAGTTTCTATTACTTATTAACCTTTTTCTGCAAAGTAAGAACTATTTGAGTTGAGGGTTTTCTACTTGTGCCCATCGACATGTTCTAGCAACTGACACTGCACTAGTGAATGAATTTACTTGATATTTAGGGCCATCAATGGTTTATAGCGCTGTTATGAAAACGTTAACGCAAATTATAGATTTTAAATATGTACCAAGTTGTTTGTTGCATTTTGTCGTCATGCAAATTGTCCTAAGATTTTTTTACAACTTTTTAGAAGAGCTTAACAAACAGTTTTTTTTATTAACCTACTACATACTTAAGTCATCAATAGAAATTTTGGAATCATGGTAAGTTTATATGCTTGTTTTGTTATACCCTTCACCTATGAGGCCAAAAGCATATTTATCTTTGTCACACCGTTTGTAATTTCTACGATATTCCTACATTATTCTTTTGGAAATATTTCGGATTGAATCGCTATTTTAATGCAGTACAATCGTCTCTAAGATATGAGAAAATCAACACTAATTCCTCAGTTTTAACCATAAAAATTAACATTTTTCTGCCTTGGGATTGTTAATAGATATTTCTGTTTCTTTTTTTAAACATGATGTGCCTCTAGGGCTATTATTTTTTTAATGGACAAATCGGTCATTAATCGGTAACGTTTAGGCAGAAATTATAAAAAAAAATATGTATGTTTTAGACACCTACAATATTGGTATTAATTGAAAGGGCTTGTGTGTATGCAAATTTTAATTCCCATTTGGAGAAAGTGCTCGTTTTCACGGTGGTGGTCTACATCCGTTTAATATGTCAACGAAATAATTCGAGGCATTTTCGCTTTTGTGGTATTGTTTGACGATTTAAGCCGGATATCGAATACTTGTCGTCAACCATTATGTATGATCTTGTACCCATTTTTAAAGACATCTTAAAGACTGGCTGCCTTATTCATAAAAATTACTAAAGGCTTATAAAGTATTTATAAAACAGATTTTCAAGAAAAATTTTATTTATAAACATCTTATAAAGCTGTTTTAATTTTTATGAATAAAACCGTGGGTCAACGTAGTTAACAACAGCTGTCAAATAAGCCTTTAATAAACCTAAAATATTTTTTTTAATTCGGTCGTTAGTGTTCATTTTGTCATAATCACAAAAAAGACTAAAGAATTGCTATAAGCACTTTATTAAATGTTTTGATCCATATAAACTCAATTGAAACAATATAAATATATTTGGATTTTACATAGATAAAATGTACTTAATAAAAAAGTGTTTTCAACTATTTTAAGTGATGAGAGTTATTCCGTCTCTCTATATATAAAGACAAAGGTCAAATTTCACTTTGTCCAAAATCAGATTGAGACAACCTTTCAATATTTAAAGCAAAAAAACATTTAGATATATAACTTTGTGTATGTGTTTCGTTTAACAACTACAAATTTAAGATAATTACATAATCTTTTATAAAATAATGTAATAAATAAAAAACAAACAATTTGTATTGTTCAAAATGTTAACAAAACCAATTAACAAATTATAGTTTGCCAAAAAATTAAACACACAAACAAGTAATTTTCTTAAGTACTTGCCACAACAACAATGTCAACAATCAAAGTTAACTCCCAAGGTGTTTAAAGTTACATCACTTCGTAATGTAAGTTCATACATATACATACATATTTTTTTTTTTATATAATGTATGTATAATGCTTGTGTTTCTTACCCCACAATCTGCTCAAATATATAACTCCCTTAAATTCTGATAAAGAACTCATAATAGCAAATTAAAGTGTCGTGTGTCATGTGTCATGTGTTTGCTATATAGTTATGAACATACATACATATAAACATAATTATAAATATATACATGCATATTCAGCAAGCCTTTAGTTGTATTTATGAAAATATTTTTGTATGGGTTAGTTACACCAACGGTGATTGGTGTAAAAACAAAAAAAAAAATATTTTTTGTTGTATTTAAAACACACAAACACATTTTTACAAATACATACTACAATAGTATTTAAAAGGCTTGACGATTATTTTAATCTCGTGTCTAGTCCTCTAAACTCGTTTAACTAATAGCTAATTCTGATTATAAATGTTCAATTTAAAACCAACTTGTAATTGTAATGTTGCTGTCTTTGTATTTGTTTACAGTATTGTATGCTTGCTGTTGGTAATTTCCAAACTTGTGAAACAAACTTATCAAGAACAATTGATGAACATTTTCAATGATTTTAATGATTGACAAAACGACTATTATAAACACATCACACCTTTTATCGTTTTCGAATACGTTTTAAGTCTAAATCGTTTTTCATCACAGATCTGATTAAGTATTTTTTAAAAGCAAAAAACGCCTTAATCTTTCATAAAATCGTTAAAAATGCAAAATTAGATTTGGTTGTGTCTTTAAAAACATATTGAAAATAAAAACAATTTGAATATTTTTAAAATGAAAAAAAAAAATTATTTAAACAGTTTTTTGTTTTCCCAAAGTGTTTTTTTGTTTTGTTAAATATATGTACATACATATGTATGTACTCAAGGCATATTTATTCATCAGGTACTCTTGATTCGTCAGCTGATTATTTTTTTCTTCACTTATTTTAAATTTCAGCTGTCAAAATGCATAAATAAAAAACAATTTTCTCTCTTTTCTAATTTATTTCAAATGTCAAACTCCATACATAAAAAATATAAACAAAAAAATTTTCTCCTAACTGCAATTACCTGATGAATAAATATGCCTTGGTATGTACTTTGAAATATTTTTCAATAACGAATACACGTTGTTCTATCGTGTAACGCTCCATTTTTACTAACCCTAAAATCTACAAAAAGCTACCAAATTTCTTAAATTGATTTTCTAAGTACTAGAAGCCGATTAAAGTAGCAAAACGGATTTATATTTAAATAAATGATGGCAATTACATAATTTTTTTACACAATTTAATGGAAATTTTTCAATTCTTTCTCTTTTAGCTTCTTGTTATAAAGCTAAAAATAATAATGTACAAAACAAAAAAAAAAAAAATCTATCAATTTTGGTCCGACCAGACTAAAGTCGCATCCCTGATTGCATAAATGGTTTTAAAAATAAGCAGGACAACCTTCTCCATAGAAGTTCATAGTGGTTAAAAATTATTTTAATTTGTTTTGGGCCAGTACCTGGGCAACAACAATGAAAAAACGGAATTAATTAAATTCTTGCACATATTTTCACTGTAAGTTAATTCCATTTTATTAAGTTATTTAATTAGCGATTTGAATGCATATAAATTCATTTGTGTTTTATGTGTTTGTGTACCTGTTTTAATGGCCAACAAATATATTTAGAAATTTATTTTAGTTTTCATTGATGGGATACAAAGAAGTTTTCACAAATAAATTTGATATATTAATAATTGTTTTTTTTTTTAATACTTCTAAAGATGGAGATCGACCAAATTGTGCTTTAAAGCAAAACATTCTTAACTGCATTAAGTTTCACACAAATTTTATATTTGATTGTTATTTAATGTACATTATTATTATCTTGTGGAGCGCACGCAATGCCTTTGGACAGTGGGATGGATGCGTGGAGAAAAATAAAAACAGTTTTTACATATTTACATACTTACATGTGTATATATTATATTATTATAAATTGATATCTTATCGAACTTTTTTTTTAAATCTACTTATTCTGGCTTAAATTAATTTTCTCGCTGCTTATGACATTGTTTGCTGTCTGTCGTTTTAATGAGACTTAAAAATTAAAAATGAAATACAACTATGCTTTTCCATACTCAATGTCCACGATGGGCTTAACTTAAGTGAGTATACACTAGCACGTGCTCTCCCATAAATAAAGGACCCACGAGTAACGGTTCATTCATTAAGAGCGTTAGATGTCTTTTGACCACTTTCACTCGACTCATGCTTTTGAGTCTCCCTAACCTCTTTACTCATGAGGATAAGGGTTCTCCTCTGCCACACATGTGTAATATGGTGGGGTGCAATAACGCCTTACGAAATAAGGCCTTTAAGGCTTTATTTCACTTCCAATTGAGAAATAAGGTCTTTATTGCGGAAAAGGCTTTATTGCACTTTGAAAGTGACATAAGGCCTTTATTGAAATTTAGCCAATGGTGCAATAAAGCCTTTATTTTATATTTTTTGATTCTTTTGTTACGCTGTTCAATTTATTGTTTTTTGTTGTTGTTGATAACAATCCAATATCTTTAAACAACTGCTAATAATACATATTGCTCATAATGAACATGTAAGTATATATTTTCGGTGGCATGTCATAATGTCCATGAACATTGTGACACACAAATAGTGACATAATGTCCATGGACTTTATGCACTACGTAGGAAAAAGCCACCTAAATCTCACTTAATACAGTTTTTCTGCGTGGCGGCCTGCGGCCGATCTTAGGGGTTTTCTCCTCCATAGGACGCGGCAGGTGGCTTCGCTGAATACAGTTTTCCTGCGCGCGTCTCATTATCTTCCGTAGTGTGACGCGCGCAGGGAAACTTTATTCAGCGAAGCCACCTGCCGCGTCCCATGGAGGAGAAAACCCCTAAGAGCGGCCGCAGGCCGCCACGCAGAAAAACTTTATAAAGCAAAGATTTTCAATATTGTTGCAGTTAAATTAATATTTGTGTATGCTTTTATGCAAAAATGTGTAATGAATTAAGTGATTTTTTTTTCATTTTGGTGTGATTTCGTTTCCATAAGTGGGATTAATTAATAATGTTCTATTAATTTTTGTCAATATGAAATTTTTTTATAATTGTTCAATAAAATATAAGAAGAATAAGAAATTTTATTGCTTCATTTGAAAAGAAATTTAAGTGAAATAAGACCTTTACGGCTTTATTTCACTTTCAAAGTGCAATAAAACCTTTTTGGAAATAAAGGCCTTATTTCACTTTCCATTGAGAAATAAAGCCTTAAAGGCCTTATTTCGTAAGGCGTTATTGCACCCCATCGTGTAATATATATAATATGGTGAACATTAATCAATTTTATTTGATTTGTCGTCAGGATTTTGGAATGAAAAAAAGTAAAAAGAAAATGCTATTAGTTTTTAGTTGCAGATAACCTAATAAGTAAATGGCATACATTTTATTTAATACTTTATCGAATTCAATTCACTGTGCAATACTTTAAAAGATTAATTAATGCGAATATAGTAAATTTTTTATTTTATACGGTTTAATGTTCCTTTTGGCCTGTTTCTTTTTTTTTTTTTTTTTTTTTTTAATTTTTGGCAGTTGGCGGTTCAAGTGCAGAATTACAGTTAATGATTTCAATTGTATGCAGTGGCACAGTTTGGTCGAATAAGCAAGAAGTCCACAAAGTTAAATAACCAACGGCCGTTAACAAAAAAAAAAAAAAAAACTTTTTAATTTAATTCTAGTACGTACTAATGTAAAAAGTTCATTTGGTACATACATATATAAATATGTAAATGCCTATATAAGTATGTTTGTTGTGTATGCAGTCCCTGACTTATGCATGCGTATTTATTTAAAATGATCTTTTGAATTATTTTTATTTATTATTATTATTTAGTTTAATAGCAATAAATACTTAATATGTAATTAACTAGTATATAACCCGCTAGTTCGATAGCGCAGTTCTTACTTAAGTTCTATTTTTAATTATTAAATATTTTTGGTTCAATTTATGAAAATTTGTATCTCTGATTCAATTTACTTAGAAAAATAAAAAGTAGAGTAAGGATATATCGGGCATATATTTCCTAACTAAAAGCAAGATCAATGCTACTAAGTTTCAAAAATTAAGATTCATAAATTCAGAATTTGCAAAAATTACCCTAAAAATAATAAAAGTAAAAGTTTTTGCTTCACTTAAACTTCCACTTGGTTTATTATTTCCTACATTCAGGATTCTATGTATACAAAATAAAAAAAAAAAAAAAAAAAAAATAGAAAAAGTAATTTTTTGGTCGTCCATAATATTAGGAGTTAGACCTCGGATAAATAAACACTAATTTTAAGAATCTATGTTCACGAACGTAAAAATACAAAGAGTTCAATAAAAATGCGAAATAGGTTTTTTTGTGTCGCCAATATCATTTTAATTCTCAACTTGAATCAATAATCCTTTATTACACAATCTTACCTTCATAAACGTAGAAAATACAAAAAGTACAATAAAAATTCAAAAAAGTACCTCTTTGGTCGCCCATAACATTTTTAGTCTCACGTGAAATCAATAGTCTTTTATTTTACAATTCTACCTATATAAACATAGAAAATACAAAAAGTACCATAGAAATGGAAAAAAGTACATATTTGGTCCAAGTTCAAAATCCCAAGTTTAAAATGTTCATATATTGGTAACAAAATACTTTAATAGACATGATTTAATGTCAGTAAATCTACGCTTTTTTGCATAAAAGTAATTATGTTCTATAAAGTACCAAACTCTTTTTCCGATATTCTCCTTTCTACCCTGTTATGAATGTGTTTAAGTTTTTACTAAATTTCATAATTTTTTATGTCTGGTGAAATCTCAATTAAAAATATTGTGAAAATTAGCCGTCTAATTAGGAATTACATAAATTTTCCGGAATTTTTTCTCTTTTTGGTACATTTTTTTTCCCCAAAAAGGTTTCTAATAATTTCACCTAAATAATTGTCCATATTCTATTAGGAAACAATAATTATCAAATTTTGTCCCATTAAATAATATAAGAAAAGTTTCTTTTAAAAAAAGTACCAAAAAAAGGGACAATGTTTTTACCCTTTTACATGTGAATTTGAAAAAAGTGCCGAATACCTGTTGATATTTTTTTTCGCGGATTACTTAAAACAGTTTAAATTTTTTCCTACCTTAATGTGTTTGGAAGTTACATAGGGTACCAAATTATAGTTTTTACCCAGACACCTGTCAGCTCATTTTTTGTGCAAATTACAATATTTTTGCAATTTTATTTGTATCATTTTTAGTTTAGCAGATATAAGATTAACGATTTTACCCGTTTTTACCCTTTTGTACCCCCTTAAAGTACGAAATTCCAAAAGTCCTTTCTTAGTGGAGCTATACATTGAAAGAGGAACCGATTGTCCAAATTTCATGTCTCTAGCTCTTTGCGTTTGGGCTGTGCGATGATGAATCAGTCAGTCAGTCAGTCATTCAGTCAGTCATTCAGTAGTCAGTCACGTTACTCTTTTATATATATAGATTAAGTTGAATGACAAAAATTAAAAAGGCCTTTTGATTCTATTGTACGTGCATATGTACAGGGTGGGCCAAGAGTCACCACGGAGCTACTAAAAGTTAATTATAACTTTATCATTAGTTCTTTTTTTTTATTTTAAATCATTTATTCAAAATTAAATAATTAGAAAAACAGTATCGCCTCAGCGTCCATAGGACATTATTGAGGTCAGTTGGCAAGATATTTGTAACAATAACAATATGTGAACAATTCTTAAGAAAAAAAAAATTAAAATACATAGGTACTATATATTTATTATTTTAGTTTAAAATTAAAGAAACAAAAATGAAAATGAAAAATGTAAAGAAAAATAAATTAAATGATAGTATTATAGTTTACTATATACATATATCTATTATTACAATATAAGCATTTCTAAATTATCAAGTAAATATTCTTTTAAATATTTCTAAAAAATCCGAAATTTTCTGGATATTTCTTATAGTTTCCGGTAACTTATTATATTCTAGACTACCCATATGTTTCACTCTTTGTTTCGTTTTTTCTAAACGGCAATTAGCTACCCTTAGATTGTTAGCGTTTCTTGTATTATTTCTCCGAAAATGAAATTGAAAGTGCTGTAGCATGTTGCAGAATTCCGGACGCTACAGCCACAAATTTTAAAAGATTTTATGAAAAATAGTCTAAAACGAGCCCATCATTGCGAAGCTGAAAAAGTGGCTCAATTAGATGACACTTTCTTCCATACTTAAAGTAAAGAATTCCATTTTGTATGTATGAAAATCTGAGAAAATACATATAAAGGAAATATTTATTTAATTTTTAAATCTCATCCATGGTGACTTTTGGCCGACCCTGTATAAATGCATTTTTGTTTAACTGCGCAAAGTGGCATCGATGTACATGTTATGTTACTATTTTCTTATATAGAAACCAAAATAAAAATAATCTATAGACTTTACACTTCGTTAAGTAAATTATTTTAGGATTATCAAAAGATAATCAACATCCACTCACAGATTGCATGCATAATCCATCAAATATTTGGATTCAGCATATAAATAATTCATAATTGAAAATTTTTAATTCATCTAATGGAAACAGCAATAATATGAGCATTGCCAGTAGCCACATTTATTAACAATCAACGAATGAAATAATCTATGTATTATTTTTTATTGCAGGTAATTAACTGCAAAATTGCATGAAAATAGTTATGTGTGCTTAAAATATTTATTTTAATTTTAACTAAAATTGTTGCTGCTTTTTATTAAATTAAATACAAATTAATGACAAAAGATCAATGATCCTTTACACGACATACAAAGCAATCAGCTCATCTGATTATCAATTAGTTTTACATAAATTTAGTAAGTTTTTTATTAATTAGAATAATAATTCTATACTTTATTTGACCTCTTTTTTTAATTTTTGTATTTAATTATTCGAGCCTAAGGTCATGCAACAGTTTTATTTTTTTATAAAAAACAATATTAAACAATGTTTTATTTTCTTCAATATTTCGCTACTCCTTCGTGTAGCATCTTCAGGAAATATTTTTTTAACAAAACAAATTAACAATTAAAATTACAATTACAATATTTTCTTTTTCTATACTAATAATAATTAATTAGAATATTAAATCGATTTTGCAGGTTAAAAAAAATATTTTTTTTGTTTCAATTTTTCAATATGATTTTTTTCTTCTTTATTTTTTTGTGGTTCTTTTCTTAAGTCTTTAGATATTTCGAGCAGGTATAAGAATATGTACTTGACTTGTTGACGAGCCACTTAGTTGAGAGGCAAACACAATTGTATTATTGGTAATGACACATTATTGCGTTTTGTTTCTTAAGTTCCTTATGCAATTTAATGCTATAAAACTCTTTTTTTTCTTAATAAAATTGTGTGAGATAGGGCTATTTGTATGTTAATATTTTACAAATGATTGCTAGTTAGGGAAGAAATAATTTTATTAGATATTGTAAGTGCTCTAATTTTTTTATTGCATTTCTTTCTTTTTATAAGCACCTCGTAGCAATGTCTTCAATGGTTTTCTTAAACCTTTTCGTAAAAAGTTAATATTTTCCACTTTTATCCGTTTTGTATTACAATAACGCAGACGAATCATATCCTTAGGATCGCCACTGCTTCTTAACAAATTAAGTACCTGGTCGAATGTACAATAATCAGATATGTAGACCATAATGAAGATATTAATTAAATTTTTCCAAGTCGCCGGATCCAATGATAATTTGTATTTTTTGCACAAAATAACCTGCGCAATATAAAGCCTATTTTATAAAGTAAAATAAATCAACGCCTACTATGTATTAGTATATGTTACATCATGCAATCACGTACATACATATATATATATACTTTGTTAAATAAATATTTAAATATAATTTAATTTAAAATAACGAGTTAATGAGAATGACTTTTGGGCTTGTTTTGACTATTAATATATTCGTTATTTTCAGTCGCGTTGCTTAATTTTTTATTACCGGTGGTGATGATCCTCTACACATATATTAAAAAAAAATGAGTTAGGGCCTTTTTATATTAAGGTAACGATATAATTTATTAAATTTATTTATTTCTTTATTATTTAAATTTATGAAAATATTCATACATAATACAATGTTTGTCCGATAATGCAATAGTTTGAACTACAAAATGCATCGTTTGTTAAGAAAATAAAATATAATATTTATAAGCTTGTACATATGTGCTTGCAACAGCAGCAACAAAAACAAAAACAATAATAAATGAATACTCAAACTTCTTGTATGTATTGAAGAAATCGAGTTTCTATTTTGAGGCAACATTTATTGCAATTTTATTCATTACTACTTTTTGCGCTTTTTTTTCATTAAGTTAGCTTTTCTCTTTGTAAATCTCTTTGATTTTATTTTATATATTTTTTTTTTGAGTATGATCTTGTTATGCTGCAAAATGATGTTTGTTGTATTCACTTTTTTTGCTTATGCTGCTGCAGATACAATCTCCTCCGTAGTGGTTTTGGTGGTTCATCCAAGTTGTTGTTAACTTGCAACCTGTTGCAGCACATTTTTGTTACTGTTTTTGTTGTTGCTGATGTTTAGTTAATATTATTTTTCCAGTATTTTAATTTTTTTGTGTTTTACGTTTCGTTGGATTGCGTTCATAACTAAGTGTCTCGTACTCGTTGCACTAAACGAGTATGAACAAGATGATAATGAAGTTTATTTACGAGTAAGTATGTGGTATGTGGTGGCTGGTTGTTTTTATAGTTAAGAAATAAATACATGTTAACTTTTCCAACATACGGTGCATGCATGCAGCAATCGAAATAAATATATGGCGTGGCAGAGCGGCAGAGTGGTCCGGTATTCACTTGAAATGCTCGCGAATGCTGCTAATCAAGTCAGTTTGGTGGAGAACGCGTTTCAGAAAAGTGCAATTATACAATATAGATATATTTCAGTGAAATATCGAAAGATCGATCAACAAACAGTTTATAAAGAAAAAAGATTTAGCTCTTGCAACCAATAAACATTTAATATTTAATAAATGAATCTCAAATGCTTAGATACAAATAAATAAATACAGATAAAAAATATACAAGCAACTACACTTATGCATACTAAATATGTGTCGTTTAAATATCATTGTGGGAGTGTTGTTCTAACATCATACATCTTTAGTTTATGTTTTCACTTGAAACAATTTTCGAATATTAAGTGCAATAATTGGAGAAAACATTTATAATTTGATTGCTTGAATCTTTAAAAAAAAAAAAAAAAAAAAACAAATTAAAAAACATTTAATAAGTTCTATTAAGTGAATTATCTTAGTTATGGTAAGAAAGCCATGTTAACGTCGTTTTGTTTCTTTGAGAATTTATTTATTCACACAGCAAATTATTCATTTGCACATTGTTCTTTTGAGTTTGTTATATATTTGTAATCAAAACATATGCATACATACTTAAGTACATTCAATATATCATACATTATAATTATTATCTACAGCATATTCTTAATAAAAGAAGATGCTGTTATGCTTAACGAATACTTACGTTCACACATCTATCTTGAAATATAGAATTAAAAAATATTACGATAGAATTAGGTACATATAACTTTCAATTTCACTATTTTTTATTTCATTTTGGGTCTAAGAAGCTAACTGACGCTCATAAATTTATTGAAAACATTATGCGAATACGTTTCATAAAAATAAAAACCACTCAGCGAACCCGGTGCCAGAAATTACCATAGAATTTACAAAACTCTTTAAAAATTACACGTTCTTAAATTCTCAATATCTCAATGTCGATGAAATCATTTAACACTCTCTATCTATTTACAAGGCGAGCCACTCAGTTCCTTGACGAATCGCTGACCCAATTTTTTTAATTTGCATTCCTGTAGAGTCATGCATTCGTACAGAAGGTGCTGTACCAACTTCCTCTTCTCATAAAGACAGGCCCTGTAGTAGTCGTTGTAGAAATGTTCAATACGTGCCGATAAGATAGTGTCCACTGAGCTCTCAAAATTTAGGTTGAGTTCTCGTTCTGAAACTGAAAGTTTCATAAGGATTATTTCAATATCCTCTATCAAAGTCCATGTCATTCAGTATTGATCTTGCGCATGAGTCAGCCGTTTCATTGCCTGTATGCCACATTTACGACACAATAAGGTATTATTTACTCCAGATTATGAATAAATTCGTAATACTGTTCCCAGAACTAAAATGTCTGTCATTAAGAATGTCGACATTCTCAGTGGTTAAAGTTAATTTTATCTTCGAATTCGCAACTTTGATTACCGCATTAATTACGATCTGGAAAATAGTACTAGCTTTCGGCAGTCTGAGTGGTTTTACTATGTCAAGGCTATAAGTGAATGAGTAAGCTTTCGTTTTTGTGACCATTTTTGATCCGCTTGAATTCTAACGAAGGGCTGCGTAAGCCCCCTAAGTGAGTTCATACAAAATCTCCCACATGCAAACGAAACTTGAAGATATGGAAAGATTAGCGCATAATGTTATACTTGAGATAAATATCAAGAAAACCAAAGCCATGAGAATAAACAATACTATTATGGAAACATCATGCTACAAGGCCAACCAATTGAATTCGTAGATAGTTTCTTTTATTTTGGCAGTATTGTAACAACAAACGGGGGAGCAGAAACAGATGAAGGCAATAGGCTCAACAAAGCGAGAGAGGCATTCGGACGGCTGCAATCAGTATGAAGAGGCTCGCAAATATAAGGACAGACCATGCTTAAAATATACATCGCATTTTTAAAGTTCACTCTGTTGTAACAAAGTGCATTATGGGTAATATCAATATCAATCATGCATAAATTACAGGTTGCCATCAATAAATGCTTCAGAATTATATGAGATATATTTTGGTCGAACGCCACCAACGACACGAACGTATGAAACCCACACGAAAACAAATTTTACTCAGAAAATTCAGGTGGAGAGGGTTACAAGGATGGAGCTAGAGTAGGATATTCAAGGCTTAAGAAGCCGAGGTGTAGGCGCACGATAAGTAATCCAAGAACAAAGACAATGCCAACTTATGTGGGAAAGTGCAAAAAACAATAGTTGCACTTACGCCCAGTTGGCATGTTGTGCGCTCCATGTGGAAAACGGAATTCCCAAACAAAAACCATAAACACAATTTCCCATAAATAACGGACTAGCCCAAGATCCCAGTCCCCTCAATATAACTCCTTATGGATCTCCAGTTTGAGTTCCCCAGGTATTCCAAGTTTGGCATAGTATCCACTGTAAATTTCTCGCGCCTAATATGCCCAAACGCAGGACAATGACAGAGGTAGTGTACCAAAGTCTTATCCTCTTCCTCGCATGCTCATGTTGTCTCCTCAGATAATCTTATGCGAGCTAGATGGGTTCTCAATTCCGTATGACCTGTAATTACACTGGTTAGTTTCCTAAGTGTAGGTCTACTTAGTCTCAGAACCTCTTTTGATTTCCCAATATTTGGGTCACCCCATAGTGTTCTTGTCACCTTACCGACATCAGTGCTTTGCCATTTTCTGACATGTTCCTCCATCGCCCAACGTTTAAGTTCATCCTTAAATCGTTTAAGGGGTTTGGCGTTCTCCAAAGTTATAGTACTCAGAAGAGCTCCCATTTTGGATAATTTGTCGGCTTTCTCGTTTCCGATGAGCCCGTGATGGCTTGGTATCTATATTATATCCAGATGTTCACAATTTGCATATGAGTTTATCTAACTCTTGCATTGCAAAACGTTCCGGGATTCAACTTTCTCCTTTCTCAATGTCTTAATCACTGATTGGCTATCCGTAAAGATACGAATCGGGGTTTCGCTATTCGTATCTTTTATCCATTTAATTCCTTCCGTAATCGCCATGATCTCAGCCTGGAAAATAGCGTTGTGATCTGGTAGACGGAAGTATTTTCTTCTATTTCGGATTATGTCGTATAAGCCCATTCCAGTTTGGTCACCAATCTTTGAACCGTCTGTATAAAGATAGATTCCATGGGTGTTTCCCATCCTGATTATCTCATCCCATTTTCCCTCTTCCGGTATTATGGTGATGCAGTTAGTATTTTCATATCTCATCGGGATTTTATCACAGGTTAATTCCGTAATATTTCCCATCAGTAAGATATCCGTTATTCTTTGGTATATGGTCTTATGCTCTCTTATAAGCCACTCATCTATTGCCATTAATCTTGTGGCAGCTAAGGCCGCTTCATATTTTACCTGTATCTCTATTGGCCAAATGGATAATACATTCTCAATGGCCATTGTCGATGTGGTCCTCATGGCGCCGCAAATACTAATGCAGCACTGTCTAAGAATCTTTTGAAGAGGTTTTATATTCACCTTCTTCTCTAAGGATGTCCACCACACTAACGAAGCATACGTAATTGTAGGCCGCAGTACACTCGTATATAGCCAATGTATCATCCTTGGGCTTATGCCCTACTGTGAGCCTATCATTCTTCTGCAGAGGGCCCATATTCTTTGAGCTTTTTCCACTTTACATTCAATGTGGTCCTTCCAGGATAGTCTCCAATCAAGTACTATTCCTAGGTATTTGACCTTCTTATCAATCTTAATTGTCTTATTCCGAAAGATGGGATAGCTATGCACCGGTATCTTCCTCTTTCTCGTAAACAAACAGATTTCAGTTTTTTCCGAGTTGACATTGATCAAAATCAAATAGTAAAAAGGAAAAATTGTTGGTTGGGGTTTTGAGAAAGTTTTTTGTTTCACATTTTGCTCAACCTAAAACGTAAAAAATTTGGATAAAGTTTCACTGATGTTCTGGGATAATTCAGCCCAAAAACAAAATAAATATTATTAAAACGCATTTCTGTTATATGCATACTAGTTGGGCATGGTCCTCGTTAATGACTCAGACTATTTTATACTCGTTATCTTTGAGGGTATGGGGAAAATATAGATATCGCAAACTAGCAAAATTGGTTTATAATAATCTGCTGAAATATAAGCAAAGAATATTGGCACCCTCTGTTCTTTCTTTAATTTTTAACACAATAATTACAAGTTTTCAGATCATGTTTAATTTACGAAATGTTTGTTACAATATTATTTCTATATAATAAAAGGTTATTTGTAGGAAATTTTTTTCGATAAAGTGCATCTTGTAAAAAATTCAAATCAATCGTTCGCTTGATATAGACATCAAATCAGAAATCAAATGAAAAATATCAATTTATTTATTTATTTTTTTTTTCTAAAAACAAAATTCGTTTTTTTAATCTTTGATAAATCTAAACATTGATTTCGAATGTGTGTCGTTAAACTTATACACACTTTTGCAAAAAAGTTTTGAAAATATTTTATTTTCATTAAGAGATAAATCAAGTCAAGCATATTGTTTTAATTAAATATTAGCAAATAGCTACAATAATGACATAAGTTTTACAACAGCTGAAATATAGTTGAATGGAATTTAAAAACCATCAATCCTTATTTGAGTTCTCATTCCGTAGACGCTTTATACTAAATGACACGGAAGTAAAAAACAAAAACTGAAGCCAATTCTCAGTCATTTCACTTTGACATATTTCAAACCATAAAAACCACTTAATGTTTGCTAATAAAACAACGACAAAAAAAACATAATGGTTTTAAGGATAGTTAACAGAAAAAACGATCATAGACTTAGACATATTGATCAATTTGGATTGATGGCAGTGTATGTGTGTGTGTATGAATGCAGTTACTTAAATCTTGCTTTTTGAACTGTACTGTTTCTTAGTTCTTTCATTCCCTTTTATGTGTGCTTGTTGTTCCTTAAAGAGCCTGGGGAAATTAAGAATAAAAATGACTAAAAATACAAATTCAGTTCGTATGCATTTCTATTCCTGCACATGGGCAGACTATGTTCTATTACTTAAATTAAATTTATAAAAGTTAATAAATTAAAAAGCACCATCCTGAAGAAATAATAAAAAGCTATCTTATATGTAGAAAGCTTTAAAAACTTTAAAATGTTTAATGGCGAATCGAATGTCAAGAGATTAATTAAAAGAGTACATACATATGTAGGTAAGTATGTATTTATGTGTGCGTTTGGTTTAAGTTCAAAAATCATTATTAACAGCATGCGTTCGATCGTCATGTGTTTTTAAGTTCATCAATAAGATTTATTTCCTTCTGAGCTTTTCGAGGATGGTCGGCTGCATGCCTGCTTAAATGGATAAAAAAATAATAAAACGAAATAGATTGATGATTCTTTAAGTTACAAAGAATACATACTTACATATGTATATACATACATATGCGTACACAACTACTTACATACATATGAGTAAGTAAATGTGTGTGTGTGTGTATGCATTAAGATGGATAAATAACTACCTGGAAAACAGACTACTTATACGTTTGTATTTATGTATGTGTAACCTTGATGGACGTATCGACGTTCTTTCTACAAAACAAATATAAATTAAGTGACTTGACTTAAAGATCCGTTTTGAACTTATGTAACAATGTGTTATTTGTTTTTATGGACCCTCAATGATGTTACATGTTAAGACAGAATTTTACTACTTGTAGAAAACCTCATAAGCGATTTAATATTGGATAAAAAAAAGAGCTAGAATATGTATCTTTATATTGTGTAGTATGTTCTTCTGTTATCATTCTTTATTTTTATTGACTGTTTTTGTTGTTGTTGTTGTATATCTGTTTGTTTAAAACCACCTAGGAAGTCTTACGATAAATATTTATGTTGTGTTGTTTTATTTTATTATATTTGTTGTTGCCTTAACTAACAATACAACGATTTAACTTCACCGTTGTTTTACCGATTAAGCCGCAGTTATTTAACAAAATTCTTAGGACATATAGCACTCAGGGCAAACTGCATAAATTAAAAAAAAAAAAAAAATAATTCAAGTTCACATACATACACAGTCACATCTACCTACATACGTTTATTAGGATGGTACCGTATCAACAAAACCATCAAATTGTTATCAAAATAAACAAATTTTAAAAATATTATTTACACTTAACTAATAAAAACAAATTAAAATTTCATAAAAAAAATATTCACAGACATTATATTACACAATTTATAATGTAAATGCCTCGATGTACTATGTTGTCAATATTGTGTTAGTCTTCCATTATGAAGGATTCCCACCAGAGACTCGGAAACAAGTATACTGTCGTTAATTTTATTACCGTATCAGATTATCGTTGTTGTAACTGTATTTTCTGCCAAAAAGTTATCTTAATAAGTTTGAAAAAAAACTTGTACGAACTTGTAAAAACCAGCAAAGGACTCTGTTACCATTCTTTCAAATGATTTTAGAATTATTTTTTAAACCGTTTAGTAAAGGTAGGATCACACGATTGGCGCAATTTACTGACTATTGTCATGTTTTACAATTGAATTATGTGATTTAACAATTGTTTCATAATCATATTCAACCCTGGTTCAGTAATCATGCGACAGCTCGATTTTAAAAATACGTACGTACATACATACATTCATATATTTGTTACTTTTAAAAACCAAATCATTTTACGTTCCAAATAAAAGAGAAATCACTAGCCAGTCACTATATCGTTTTGCATAAGCTTGAACTTGCGGCAATAAAATTTGCATAAAATAAGGCAATCGTCTAACTGCAGAGTATTTGATTGGGATAACTTCACTATTGTGCGGCAATTTAGCGCAATAAAAATTGTGTCAGGTTGATACACTTGCAACAGTCGTCTGATCCTATTTTTAGGATCAAGTACATGTACTCGTATGTGAATGGATTTAAGAGACCGTTACAATTCTGCATTCATGTTATTTTGTCAACCAAAATTTTTCTCATGAAACAATACAAATTTTTGCTTCTTCCAAAAACAAACAAATATCCAGTATATGTTTGTAACTTATACAATGCCGTTGTTTTATTACTATCCATTGCATTCAAAAGTTATACATTGGTCATCCCCATTTTTCCTATCACTCTATATTTAACCGTTTTCAAAGTTTGGTAATTTTTCAATATTTTATTTTAGATGGAAAAAATGAATGATGTTAATGACGATACTCGGAAAACATTTATTGTCAATAATGAAGTAATTATATCGGATTTTGAAACAGAATACGACATTTTTAAATACTTTAATCCCGAATTCTTCTAGCGAATTTTAGAGGATTCTGTATAAGTACACAAATTAAAATAAAACATATGAGCATAACGAAATACCAATCAATAATAATCCAAATTATTTGAACATAAATACTTGAAGCACTAATTTTATAGAAAATAAAAATGTTAAGCGTTAATAATTAATTCAAATACATAATTTGAAAGTTCACATCTTAATGAAAAAGTAACATTCATAAGTCGAATTTTCTCTTTTAGCTAATGATAATTCAAGCTATAGCAGTTCAACTGTACCTCTAAGAGTATGTTTGTAATAATGTGCATAAAATGTGCATTACTCACATATATAAAAGCTTAGCTCAAATCAAAGTTTGTTATATAACAGACAGACAGACAGACAGACAGACAGACGGCAGGCATCATTCTTAACGAATACAACAATACTAAGTGATGTATAAATGTACAGACATACAATACATATAAAATTACTTACATTTTTAAACGTTGTTATTATGCCAAAAAAAAAAAAACACTGAGTACATTCATACAACTGTATTATTCGCATTTTATATGTTCGAAAATACTACCACTCACTTAAAGAGAGATCCCATATTTCCAAATGCATTAAGAATATTTTAAATTGTATTAAGGCATTTCTTTCACAGAAATTTTGTTAATTTTTTACGTGCTCTTGTATGTATGTATGTGGTTGGGCCCATCAATAATTATCCCTTTTATTAAAATTGAATTTCTTTAAGAAATGATGAAAAATATGTGAAAGTTTTGGTAATTATAGACATTGTTTATATGGCATAAGAAATTTATGGTATTAAAAAAAAAACCGTAAATATTTATTGTTTTTATTTAACAAGTTATCGGTGAAAGAGTACTTAAGCCTTATTTATTATGACTAGATGTACTTTAAGGATATTAGCCCAAAAATTTTGTTTGTTTTTAAAATTGTTTTTTCTTTTTTATATTTATTTATTAGAACCATAGAAACTGTTTTAATAAAACAGAAAAATTTCCCGATTTATTATTATTTGCTTTTGAAAAGAAATAGCGAATTGTTCACAATGTTTTAATATGCAATTTGTCGTTATGCTAAAGGACTTGAAATGGTATTTAAAAGAGGAAGTTAAAGTCTAAACATTTAGATAAAATAAAATTGAATTTTTTTTTCAAATATTTATCAGTTTTATTTTTTATAATTTTCATTTTAAAGAAAAATTTTATTTTCAAAAAGCATAATAAATAACTATTTTGAAAGTTTGTCGGTTTGAATATTAGTTACTTAATAACGAAAAAAAAACTAGAGGAAATTGAATAGAATTTAGTGCATGTAGATGAAGCGGAGAGCATCCATCAATTTTATATAAATTTTTTTAAAAATTGTGCAATTGTCCCTATTAAGTTTTCTGTCATTTGAGAAAATCGCTGGATCAAGAAAATCATTCCTCATTTTAAAAGTAAATAAGTCCAATAAACTGAGAACTTCAAATTTACAACAATTTGTATCAACATGAATTACTTTGTTTTTTTTTGTTCTGTTACAGTACACATACATATATGTTTAGCACATGTATATATAAAACTCCTAAAATACTTAAATCATTTAAAAAGGATTGAACTTCTGCACATCTAAAGGAAAATTTAGTTTAATTAAAATCGGTTTAATAATGTGATCGGTAAGTGCGTAGCCAAAAATCGACTTGCCAATTAATGTACACATAAGATATATAATCATTTAATTATTTTCTATACTAATGAAAGACATATATATATAGATATATATATTGAGAGGAAGGTATCAATAACGATAAATTTAAAATCCTTAAAATAATTAAATTCCCTATAATGTATGGTTTTCAAACAAGAACCAAATATTTTTGTATAATCCTTTTGCTGCTTAAATTTTTTCGAATATACTTTTTACAAAGTATTTTTTTTTTTAATTGTTAAAAATACTTGTTACCACGTTTTATCTACGGACTTTGAACAATTTTTATTGTGAAAAGTTTTTTCTTTTTAAATTACCCAAAGGTACTGAGTGAAGTTTAAATCTGCAGTTTGATCCCGTTTATATAAAACTAGCTGACCCGGTCCGCGTTGCAGGTCTTTTTTGTAAATATCTTCGGAACTACATAGCCGATTTAAGAGTTTGATATCTCGTTTTGAAAAATATGACAACGGCTTTAAAAAAAAAAATAACACAAAATAAATATATGTATATGTTATTGTTATTGCAATATGAAAATTGGATTTTGCCACGCCCCTCCGCCCGCAAACGGAAAATGAAAAAATCAGACTTCAAAGTGTCACCCGCCTAAATATTTTGAAGATTCCCTGAACATTTGATCAAAATCGGCCCAGCCGTTTTGGAGTCCATACGTTACATACATGCACACATCCTGTTTTATGTATGTATATAGATAGATGTTCTTGTTACTTTTGCGGTGTACTGTTGTGTTAGTTGTTTTGTATTTCGATTCCAAATATGTACCGAGTTAGGAAATAATATAGTCATCAATATGGTTATATAATAAGTGTGTTAAGTTTGTTTGAAGTCCTGCTTGAAATAAGTAGGTGAGTGTGCATGAGCAAAATGTTAAAAAAAGAAAAAGAAAAATTTACACTTATATATTATTATTATTATTATTATTGTTTGAAATCCTAATTCATAATTTTTTAAATCATATTCTATTTCAAGTTAATTTGCCCATTTTCTGAATAAATATTTTAGCAGTAACAATTAGTTGATTTGCAATTCGTACATTATTACGAATCTTTTCGTATTTTCATGCTCTAAATAGAAAAGTCAAGTGCGTTAAATATAAAAGTGCAGTTATCTCATCTCACTTTGTGGTCATATGTTCATGGTTATTATTTACTGCTTAGCAGTTGATATTAAAGTCAGAACGTTCGAAGCAAATAGCTTAAGTATACTTATATTTGTACATGTAAACATTTTTGTATATAAAGACTGTGTCGAGTTATTCAAATTTTTTACTAAAAAATAAATTTTAAAATTTTCAAAGGTTATAAGATTCTATTTATTTTAATAAGTAATATGTCAAAATGTGTTATTAGCTTTCTTGAAAATATATATTTGCTGTATTCACAAGAAGTGCCGTATTGTCATAATGTCATAAATTTTTAAAAATTATAAAGTGAAAAACATTATTTTCCTATGGCAAAATTTGAAAAATTTTAAACAATTATATAATTATAACAATACGATACTTAGGTAGTCTGGTGAATACAGCAATTGTATCTCGATTAACTGGCATAAAAGATTTTTTTATAATTTTATATTTTCTAAATTGAAATTTTGTTTCCCCCTTAAACCAATTTTAATATTGTCTTATTGTGCATTCAAAAATACGAATGTTTTGTCAAACTTTCACTCAACTTACCAAATATTCCCAATTCGCTCATACTGTTTTTTTGTTTTGATTTATTGTTTTTTCTTTTTTGCATTATCTGAAAACTTGACATAACTTGTTTTGCCATTAATCCACAACTTAATGCGAGGCATATAGTATATACTTATATAGATTATAGAGATAACCACACTATTGCAATCTCGCAATTTAAACTATGCTTAGGCGATTTTTCAACTATTTTGGCCAACTTTATAGAAAGTTCTAGCAGAATCAACATAGTCTTCGATTTATACTTTCGATTTATTACTTTCTGTAATGGCTGAAGAACAAACTCTATTAGATTTTTTTGTTCAGTTTGCTGTTAAAGCGTGTCTGTTAAGTTAAAATCGAGTTTCTCTTTCAAGAATCCATTTTCGCACCATCAAATATTTTGTTTTTATCTTTTTGGTTATATCTTATTCAATATATTCTCAGCAAGGCATATTTATACAGGTAATGTCGCCGCAACAGCTGATCGGTAAGCATAATATCAACATTTTTAAAATCCTCCTTGATTTTATTTTTTTAGCAGGGATGAAAAATTATATTTTCGTTTCGGTATCGAGCAATACATTACGTGTACTATTTTGATAACAAATGTACTAAATGTGTTTGTGTGTTACACAAAAATATATTATTTTCTTAAACAATTGTTATTTTAATTAAACAGATCACAACAACTTTTTGATATCTGGTACAAGAGTTCGCCTTAACAGAAAACATCTACTAAAAAGTTGCTGTGTTGTATTGTTTCGCCATTGCATATACCTGTACGAATATGCTTTGGTAATGAGGTTTTTCTATTTTCTTTAAGTATTTTCTTGATTAATTTGTGGTGCTCTTCTACTCTGTTGGTTTTTTATTATTTGATTCAGGGTGCAGTTAACAAGGTACACGAAGTGGCGAATTCGACTGAGCCTCCTTTCCAAATCTCAAAATTTATATAAATACAAGTAAGAGTGCTATATTCGGTTGTGATCTGATAATACCCTTTACCATCATGTACATAGGTATAATCCCACATCGTAGCTTTACCTATATTTCATGTTATACGCCATTTTTCCTTATTATTTCTGACGCAATCCTTGATTTTGAATTTTTACGTAGTTAAATGTATTCAACTAGTCAAGCCCTTTAATTTGATACCCATATTGATGGGGTTAAAAATATTAGATCCGCCATTTTGTTTTAGACGCCGTCTTGGATTTTAAATTTTTTAATAATTTACTGTATTTTACTGGTCGATCCCTTTCATTTGATACCAATATTGAGGGGGTTCAAGAAGTTACATTTTAAAATACCAGATTTGACCCATATATAAAATTATTGTCCGCCATTTTGTAGTTGCGGCCAACAAAAATTTTAATTTTTTTATGAAGCTTTCAGATGATACTATTGATTCTCTCGGTTGTCTAGAAGTTGAAAAAAATTGATTTTTGCTTGTAAATTTTTGAAATATATATTTAAAAAAAAAATTGTTGCATATAACTTTACCGATTAGAGCCCCATTTATCCAAAATTGTACACGAATACCTCTAAAGGCATGTTATATCTGCAAATAGTAGCAAAGGTACTTATAGATTATTCTATAGCTGAAAAATTTTAATTTTGGTGTTAAAACTATGGGGGAAAAAACAGTGGCAGTCGTGTTTATTTGCTCATATCTCAGAAAGATTGATACCATACACAGATCTGAGAAACATATGGTTGCTTCTAAAAGTTGATTTCAACCAACACACGGACAGACGGGCAGATGGACAGATGGTCAGGGCTTAATCGACTCCTCTATTCATAAGTTTTTAGAAAATATATACTTTTTGGGGTCGAAAATGAAAATTGTAGAAATTACAAACGGAATGACAAAGCTATATATACCCTTGTGCAGCACAGGTGAAGGGTATAATAAACATATTTGACAGCCAAGGTGAATTCATAATCAACTGCTACCTTACGGTCACATGTATCAATTTGCAATGACTCAGTTTTAATTTTTATTTGAAAATCCAAATGATAAACTTCTTTAAATTTTTAGGAATTAACTCGGCACAGCCTTTTTGTGTAATTTTTTTACTTCTGAAATTAATCTAGTAAATACCTACTCTACGTAGTATTTTTATGACCATTACAGTGAGTGTTACTTTAAATTCGTACATACATACATATGTATGTATACCTATAAACATAATTACACACATATGTATTCATATGTATGTGTAAGGAGGAGAAAAGATAAACGACAACTTTTGCAAACAGCTTTTAAGCATTTTCTTCTTTCTTTATCAGAATATTAAATTGTTTTTTTGTTGTTATTTTTTCTATGCTTTTACCAGGTTTGTTAAGTTTCCTGATTGAATTGCTTGCCACCATATACTGTTAAAAATGTTGCTTGTGTTCGAGGTTTTTACACTCAGAGAAATAGATGCAACCAAATAAAACTTTTAATTTTAAATAAAAACCATTTACAAAAAAAAAAAAACACTATAGTTTGTAGAACAAAACTTTATACATTTCGTAAATTAGCATATTTTTATGAAAATAATAATTTTATGAATATTATTTAACTAATATTTTTTATAGGAGTTTTTATTGGAATTTTTTTGTGATTCTACATTTCGGTGATTTTGCATAATCTATGGATGTGGTGTAACTTGTTTTGTAATGAGAAAGACTTCATTGCATGGACTTTATAATGTTGGTCGTTTAGTCTACTAACATGTTTATATTTGATTACTCCAGGTAAATATTAGTAATACAGTTCATTATTCTTCATCTTCAATATCATTATCATCCTCATCATTATTAACATTATTAAACGCCTTTTTCTAGTTTGCGCTACAAGTTGCAACCATAAACATACATACATAAGTATATACATATGTAAGCACATAAATATATACATTTGTACATGTACTATTTATGTAGATATAAAATTATACAATTTACGTGTGTTAATATGTACATTTCGCTACACTCTTAACAAAAGTAGAAGAAACAAGTTTTCCCCAAAAAATATATTGAGTCATTTCTATTAAAATGGGAACAATTGTCAATAGGCAATAGTATTATTTCGATGTCAAGAATGTGGTTGCATTAACAAAAATTTGTAACAAGATAAAATGCAATTTCAATCAAATTGAAATTATGTATGTATATTGTAATGCCACTGTTATGGCAAATAAATGTAAAACATTGTTTACCAATAGTAGTAATAGAAAACTAAACATTCTATTGGTAAAACAATAATTTAATTTTATTTCAAATGAAATACAAATTTTGTTAAGTTAATTTTGTCAATTTAAACATTTATTTTTAATATTGGATTATCACAAACATTTAAAAACAAAATTGTGAAATCGTTGCAGCTGTTCTTTATAGATATTATTACCAACGAACGATATTTGATTTTTTTATTTATGTATATAAAATAGATTTGATGTATTCACATAAAGCATTATGTTGTTAATTGTTGATTTTTTAAACATTTTATATAATTTAAAAAAAAAAAAAAATTGTGACAATATGAAATGAAATTTAGGGCACACCTTGTAAAAATAGTATTTATTTCTTTTTGAGTTTTTTTGCAATTAAATTGTTACAGAAATATTTTGAAAAAAACCAACAAAGGAGAATTTATGGCAGGTGAAATAATCTTTTAAAACGAGAAACACTATTTTTTTTCAGTGAAATTTGTCTTAAGAAATTTGGACTTCTTATTCTTACATTTTGGCCCTCTCGTTAATTCGTATTTTTTTTTATATCAAAGTCTGACGAGACCCCTTTAAATCGTACTGGCACATGAATAACTTCTGATAATTCGTAATTCGTTTAATCGAAATTTCTTTGTTTCGAAAACTCCTCTTATTCGTAAGAAGCAGTTAGTCTCTACGATTATGTACTATCGGGATTCTACTGTAGTTAATGAAATAACTCTTAATAATTTTTTATTAGTTCTAAGTACTAATTCAGAGTTATTAAATTTGTAAGTTAGAAAAGAAAGAGGAACAAAATCGGTATGGAAAGAAAGGGCTTGACTAGCAGAATATAATACTCTATACAAAATTTACAACCCAAGATGGCCGGCAAAAATGGCGTAAAATTAATTTGTAATTGGTTCAAATCTGGTATTTCAAAATGTTACTTCTTGAACACCCTCAACATTGGTATCAAACGAAAGGAATTGGCCAGTAGAATACAGTAAATAATAAAAAAGTTTAGATTCAAGATGGCGTCCAAAAAAATAGCGAATATATGAGTGTAAAACAGTAATTACGGCTTTGCCTCTTTCATCTCACCACAACATTGGAATCAAATGAAAGGGCTTGACTAGTACAATACTGTTAAGTATACAAAGGGTTTAAAATGCATTCTAAACGAATTGACGTTTTTATACCCTTCACATGTGCTGCTCAAGGGTATATGTAGCTTTGTCATTCCGTTTGTAATTTCTACAATTTTCATTTCCGACCCCATAAAGTATATATTTTCTGAAAGCTTATGAGGAGTCGATTAAGCCCTGACCGTCTATCCGTCTGCTCATCTGTCCGTGTGTTGGTTGAAATCAACTTTTTGAAGCAACTATATGTTTTTCAGATCTGAGTATGGTATCAATCTTTTGGAAATATCCAGTATGGAATCGCTATTGAAATTCAGCACAATCGCTCCATAACTTTCTGAGATATAAGCAAAAAACCACGACCACCTCGTTTTTTTTACAATTACAACAACAACACACATATATACTAGTTAGAGAAAACGTGGCATCGAACCCCAGCTGAGCCAAACATTTTTTTTTTATTTTATTTAATATATTATTTATATTTTTATGATTTTTTTTAGATAGTTTTTTTTTTAATTTTTTAAAAAATTTTTTTTTTAATTTGTTTAAAAATTTTTTTTTTTTAATATTTTTTTGGTTTTTTTTTTATTTTAAATACATATTTTTTTTTTTTGTAGTTTTTTTTTTTTTTTGGAAACTCAATTTATAATTCTGCAATGGGATGTTTTGCATATGTATGTACGTATTTCATATGAGATGAATGGTGATACAAACAATTGTTTTTGCATGACTACACGTTGTGAAGGGTATATAAGATTCGGCACGGACGAATATAGCACTCTTACTTGTTTTTTGCTCAACTTAATAATATGGGTAACTATAATATGGCTTGACTAGTAGAATACAGCTAACTATGTAAAAATTCAAAATCAAAGCTAAGCTATGATGTGGTGTACATGCCTATATGCATATATGATGGTAAAGGGTATTATCAGATTCGGTACGGCCGAATATAGCATTCTTTCTTGTTTTATTTATCGTATGCAAACAATTTTAGCATTTCCATGTATGCTATACGGTAAGAAAAAAGTCAGTAAAGATTATTCATAAAAAATTGAAGTCTTGAGAATAAAGATTATTTTAAAATTAAAAATAAACTTTTTTTGTTGAGAAACTTGTACTTAAGTATTGTCCAATTATTTTCAAAACTTCCTCACTTGTTTGACACATGAAACAAAATTTATTTAAAATTATTTTCAATTTTAAATCCAGCCTTTTGCTGGGTTACCTTAAAAATAAGACATAATAAAAGAGGTTTTATCACATGTAAACAATAATGGTGTTATCTTAGAAAATGTTTGAGCCACGTTATAATTTTATTATCTAGTTGCATAAAACTTGTAAAAGTAATTGTCAACATGAGAGAACACGAAACAGGAAGTTTTCTTTTAAATATCATCTTAAAGTATGATGTCTATTGTTCAAAATGTATTCAAGTAGACCCTGTTTTATTTTTTGTTTGGTTGCATGGAATGTATGAATGTGGTAGTTGTTGTTATATGGAAACAATATTTATAAGTGTGCTTACAAAAATCATACATGTAATTTACTTTTATTTAATTATTGGTATTTAGTGATGTTTAACACGCTCTGCTCTGGATTCATCACCAAACGATACTATTCTATCTTTAGTTTATTTACACATGGTAAATGACACAAACTACTTACATATAAAATTAATTAGTTTTTGTTGCACTTGTTGTAGGTTTTTTTTTTGTAAATACATTGTTACATACAACTGATGGTTGTAACGCCCTCAAAATGTAGTATACAACAAGTAACACGAATTATCTCTTTTTTGTTATTATTAAGAGCAAACAGTTATGTTAATTTATATAGCAGTCAAATCTCTAGTGTGAGTTGAAAAAATACTTTAATATTGTAGAAGATTTCTATAAAGTTAATATAACACCCTTAATAAGTTGTCTCAAATTAGAAATCATGTATTTCACAAAAAAAAAAAATAAATAAAAATGTTGTGATTTTAAATAATTTAAGCTAGTAACTATAATAATTTAACATTATATTTATATGTATATGTATATATATATATATATATATATATATATATATATATACATATATAATTTAATTTAAATTTAAATGTTTTCGATCTTTTTAATTTATATCAATATTTGTTTTATTTTACAACCATGAGATTAGTTTTTTGTATCATATTGTTAATTGTGTTTAATTGTTTATTCTTTCCCTGAAGGCTCTACCCGATTGATCTAAATTTAAATTAAATTAAAAATAATTTAAAAGATTAATGTTTAAATGAAATATTAAAAAATATAAACTATACTTTTCGACACTAATGTAATATTGCTGGGATTGTGTGGATAAGTGTGGAGTTGATTATATTTCTCTTGCAGTTATTTACCTTTAATAACATGGTATCAACGCTATTTACCGTCTACTTTACAATTTTCTTATGCTTCTAGTGTTAAGAGATACGTTGGTAAATACCTAAAGGCTTAGCGCTTTTAGATAGTTAAAAGTAGATATGTAGCGATTTAAAATCATATATTTGTGTTACAACATTTGAATAGTCATACTCTCAATCATGTTTATACATTAAGGACAATTAGTTGTGGCAAATAAGAGAATTAGTTTAAACAAATTCAATATGTTACATTTGAAAAGAACTTTTGGCAACGATTTTTTTTTCTAAAATTATTGGTTTAATACGAAATTTTGCAAATTCAATGAAAATTCCCTGGAAAGCAAAAAAAATTATAACTAATTAGGTTTTTTTGTGGAATTAATTAGTTAAAAAAAAAATTTAAAAAAAAAAAAAAAAAATTGTGAAAAGTTTTAAGGCAGTGGTGATATTTTATGCATCTCTACTTAGATATAAATATTTTCTTGTCGGACCATATCAGCATCGTCTTGGCATCTTGATTGTTTCTTTTTTTATTTGTTTTTTGTTTTTTTTTTATGTGCATTCATTTATAAAAATAAAATAAGAAAGCTATAGTGTTCTTGCGGTGAAGATGTTTTCGTGTGCATTTAGGCCCAGTTACGTGATGTAACAAATAACGGAAAAAATAAAAGCCTGTTTGTTTTTGCAGTTACGATTTTACGTTGTTGTTGCTCGGAAGATTCTTTTTTTTTTAAATGAAAACAATCGTGATGCTGATTGCAAAGCTCCTGCAAAAAAATAAAATAACTTGCGAATATATGGGAACATTCAGAAGTACAGACGTACATACATAAGTACATACATATGTAAGATGCTTTTTATTTGTAGCATATACATGTGTATGTGACTGTGTATTAGGATGACTCGATAGTCGTCTGCGTTGTCATACAAGTAACTAAAATGTTTGCAAAAATAACTCCAACTTTTTGATATAATTTGATTCTTTTTATACCCTGCTATTTAAAAAGTTTAAATTCTAAACCTAAACATAAAACTTGTGTTGAAAATAGTTATTTCTCTAATACAAAATAATAAAGATGATGAGTTCGCCAATACAAAACTAGTTCGATCTTATATTAATTATGCAAAAAAAAAAAATATTGTCAAATTCTGTTATTAAGAAATTGGTTGTTTAGTTTTGAACATTTTATGATTGATACAATAATAAGAATTCTTTAAAGTTATATTTATAAACTAATACTCGTATTCGAACTTTGAAAATTTTAAATACAAAATACATATGTAGTTATTGAAAAGACAGAAATTTAATAAACACTAAATGTTGATATCACGGAAGTTGCTTTGCATCAAGTAATTATAATTTTCTTTTTTATACGCAACCGTAGCATTTTTTTAGTCTGTTCTCAAGTGTGCGTTAAAGAAACAATAATGCCCAAGGATCTGAATTATAAAAAATTTTAAAGATTACGCTAGGGAAAGAAGTTTAAACTTCAAACTTTTACATTTCTTGGCGTTTTTTTTTTAAGATTTACATACATGAATGTAAAAAAATATAAATATTTCTTAACTTGAAATTGTTGTAGGTCTTGTTTTTGCAATTAATAAGCGCAAATTTCACACCTACCAAGAACGGCTTAATCATGCCTTTCCCATGGGGAAAATATAACAAAAAAAAACTAATTCTAAAATAAGAAACAGTATAAAAGACATACGGTAAGGGTAACTGCTTACAAAATTCGAAAAATGTTTTTTGGTGGGTCATATTTAAAGGGCGTTAAGCGTAATGAAAATTAAAATATTTAATTTACTTGATAATGTATAAAGTATTACCCAATTCACAGCATATTGTACACATTTTGATGACAATTTTTTTCGTTTTGTTTTTTTCACACATACACTTACAAAAATTAGAGTAGAAGTAGAATGAAAAAGTAAGTACTATTGTCGCTTTTCTTCATTATGTACAAGTGAATTTCTTACAACATACGACTTCTGTGACTCAATCCTACGACAGATTTTGAATTGAGCACATTTATATCTGAACAAACGCCTTAATGACTTCATTAAGAGAAACTATTCTTTCTTCAATAGTTCTTTATTAGATGTTATAAGAAAGTAATTGTCCTGAGAATAAAGCAAACTTAGTTTTTTAAGAAGGATTTCGGTTGTATTTCTTGAACTTAGAATGTTATGCTTCTGTCTCCGTATATGGATATCAAATGCTTTTAATAAATTTGACTTTTAGTTTTATGGGTAAACAACTCTAAGTTAATTGTTTTAATTACCCGAAGCTTCAAATAGTTATACAATGACTTAATTTACAAAAGTTATTATTTTTATGAATAAGACAGTAAGTAATGCAAATAGTAAATTTAAGTTTTTTAAAACTATAAGTTTGTTCCTTATAATCTTTTGAATTTTATGTCAATAAGAAATGTCTACATATGTACCTACATACCAAAGACAATATGTAATGTCTATTTAAATAAAGGCTTACAAAATGTTGTATAGTGTGTCAAAGTTATCAAATAATAATAATAAAGATGGTGGAGTGCACAGTTTTCCTATTTTGTTAAGAGGAAAACAAAGAAAAGTTTTCATACAGCTAGTTGTGTTGCCAAAAACTAACTATTGTATTGTCTTGTACACACATCCCTGCATATGTACATGCACATGTACATGCATATAGGGGAAGTAAATAAATTCTGGCTTGCATTAAAATTTCAATTTCATTTAAAGTGTTAATGGATCTTGTAATGGTCTGCTACTATAGTTTTATGCAAATTGTTGTAATTTGCTTCCGTCTTTTAGAGAGGAGTATCAAGCAGGTTTGTTGCATTACCTTGCATTACAAATCATGAATTTTATCTTGAAGTGCATGGTTACTAAAATGAATCGGCGGCTGCTTCTCTGTCAGATTGTTAAGTTGTTTTGTTATTTGTTTGTACTGTTGGCTGTCTGTCTGTCCGACGGGCTGGCTGGTAACCTGTCTGCCTGCCTTCTTGTCGGACAGACTAGTAACAAATACTTGCTCCATGTTTAGCTAACTTGGTCATCTATGTGTGTGTGTTTTTGTGTGCTTGCTTCTGCAATTGTGTGATAAAGTTGAATCTACACTCGTGCCGAAAACGTGACCTAGGCAGCTCAAAAATCTACACTTGCACCAATAACATTTGCAGACAAAGCACTGGCTGCAGCATGCAAGAATCTATTCACACTGCTGCCATGCAAAGTAAAAAACTAAAGCCACCAGCTATTCGGAAAATCTGACATGTAAGGGTAGAGGAAAACCACTACTACGCTACCTACACTACTGATACAACCACCCGCGATTTTCAACTTTTGTCTATTTTTGCTAGAGGAGTAAAATGTTGTCCGTCCGCTTGTCTGCATGTCTGTCCCGTGTAAGTAATGAAACACGAGGTTAATAATTTGCACTATGCAGTTATTGTGTTGTATCTTTTTTGTGACTCTGTTTATTTGTTAATACTCATCGTATACGTATATTTGACTAAAAATGTATTTGTGTGTGCTTTTTTTTGTTATTGTCAATATTTAAGAGATACATATTTAAACTTGACTTTGCTCATATGTACACAAGTATGAACTGAAATCGTTTTAAAATATTGATACATGTGTGTACTTGTTATGTATGTACACACAAATATATTGTCTATTGTACGTAAAATATTAAACAAAATATGGCAGGTTCGATAAAGCTGTGGTTATTTCTCACTTTAAAGTTAATGGTACAATATTAATCTTAATTTTCTCATGTGTATGCTACATATAAGCTTATCCTTTGCCTTATATCAGGCTGAAATTTTATCTTGATTTTCGCAGTTACACTCTGTATTTTTTTTTTTTTTTTTAATATTTCACAGTGGTTCGATAAGAAATACATAAAGGTGTAGTACGTATGTGACACTTAAGCAACTCAACATAAGACTAATTAAATAAAAAATGTTATTAAAAACTTGAGGTAACTAACATAATGCATTAGCGGCCAGTTCGTTAATTTTATGTGTGATAAAACTTTCTTTTGCAGATTACAGTAGGACTACTGTGCATTTATACGTTCATTTATAACTAAAAACGGCGTGTTGATAAAAAATTAAATTGTTTAAAGGGGGGAATGGGGTATAGGTTTATATGTACATACAGGTACAAAAACATATAAAAATGAAGCAAGTGAAATTGTTTCCAATGAAAACTGTTTATGTTTGTACGTGCACGTAGTGAAAGGGATGGTTTCATAAATCAAAAGATACAAATTTACAATCATTATTGATTTCTGTACAGCGTGATGTGTCCCTATGAATTAATCATAATTAGTTTAATCATATAAAATGTCTTAAATCGTAACACATGAAACAGATTTTGTATGATTGATAATCACAAGCTTATGTGAAAAAAATAAATAAATTTAAGCGTAGAAAGCTTTTTTAAAAATTTCTTCTTACCAACTCATTACCTACTTTGTAAGTTTTTTAAAAAAGTTTTAGTTATGAGTGGCTGTGAAATATTCGCACTAGTTTTCTGTACTTTTACATCACAATAAACATATTGTTTTTATTAAAAAAAAAAAAAAAATAATTGACTTAAAAAATATAACTAAATAGTTGTTGTCGACAATCTTTAAACCATGGCATTCAGTTTCCATCAACATTAAACACTTGTACCAAGAAACTTGTCTTCATAAGCGTAATAACCATTATAATGTATTTACCATCATGCGATATACTTTTTTTTTCCTATTCAATTTTGGAAAATATGTGAAACAGCTTTAAATAATTTCACATAGTACGTATGTACACATACATACATACATACATACATATATATTTTCTTCAGATAATATTAATAAAAAAAAAAGAAAAATTAATAAATTATTAAAACTACATACTAAGAAGAAAAGAAAAACCAAATAAATAAAATTGTGAATAGATATTAGTCTCAGTTAAGGCTCCGGGGCGTTATAGTAGCTGTAACAGTTTATGGGTAAAACAAGTTGTATAATTCAACCAATAAAGCATGTTGTGCATGAAAATTGTATTTTACTGAAATTGCAAGAAATTAAATATTTCGTGTAAAAATGTTGAAACAATTATATTCATTAGTATTAGGAATTTAAGGTGAAATTTAACAATAATCATTTGCATCGCTTTTAAACATCATAACTGTACTATTTAAATATATAAATTTATAATTGTACATAAATGTCAGGTCAGATAATTGGCAATTCGTTCAAGACTGTCTAGTCGTAAACAATGTTGCCAGACCGAATAATAAAAACTAACTTCATAAATAGTTATAAAATGAAGATCTTAAGTCAGAATTTATAGTTTTTATTCAATGCCAAACTAAATATGCAGTTTTCCAAATTTTCATTAAAAGAACAAATAAATACGATTAGGAGCAGGTGTACTAGAAAATTTTGGACTGTTATTAATTATAATTACTTTAGACCTAGGGATGGGCAAATGAAAACAATTTATCAAAGTTAGGTAATGCTGGTGCAGTTTAGATCATGTTTTACTTGCGAGACCATTAATTTACACATTGTTAATCGCTCCAAATTGTAATTCATGTAGCAGCTATACGCAAAGTGAAATTAATTATTTTAAAACGGGATCTAATATTGCTACTATGGACAAACAAGAATATTTATTTAAAAGAACAATTATTTTTTTAAACATTTTTAGAAGAGCATCTTTTGCACTCAGTCCTAATCTCGTGGATGGGCCTAAAATTTCCTATGCTTGTCGAATTGAATTCGTTAGCAAAACTGTTATCAGCTCCAAATATTTCTGATGTGACTTCTCTGAATGGGGCCAAAATAAGAACAATATCTCTTATCATCTTATATATTAAGAGGCAAGTTGATTTTTTCTTACCTTCAAGTTGTACAACCGATTTTAAAATATACCATTTATATACAATCTCAATCATATTAAAATTCTTTCAGTATTTTAGGAGTTATACGCAATTAAAGTGGCGAAAACTATATGTGTGTAACAATAAAAAAATATAAAAATTGTTTTTGCAAAGAGTTTTTTTTTTTTTGTATTTGGTAAGAAATACAAATCAAAGAGAGTGTAGCCTAGTCTTGATTTTTTTTTCTGTTTTAGATTTTGTGTTAACAGTTCATTGGTTTAATTTTAGGAAAGAAATTCTAGTCGAAATAAATAAAAAGATAAAAATATAAATTGCCTGAATAAGATTAAGAATACAAACAAGTAATACAAAATATGAAACTTCAGATAAAACAATCTGTATATCGATGCATCGAAGTTAAAAATAACGATATATCGACACAAAAATATTGTCGATATATACAAACATATGTACATATGTCGATATTTTTAACCAAACCTATTTGAAACTATAAACAAAAGACTTCGAGCTCAAACTTCTTAATAAATAACGACTAAAGGCATGTGTCCTAAGTCTTTCGTTTTTTTTTCATTTTAATGTATTCACTTAATAAAAACTTTTTAAACAACTCCAATAACTTCATACTCACAATGACCACATGCAGATTGTGTTTGTACTATTCTAACACAGTTTAAGAAAAAAAGATTTATTTAAATATAAAAGATACATGGGTCACTAACCTAAAAACAAAATCTGATAACAGAACACCTTATTTTTAAATGAATAATGAATACATACGAACATGAATTTATATGTATGTATGTATGTATGTATGTATGTATGTATGTACATATGTATGTGTGTATGTACGTATATACAAGAGCAACTATTACACAACATGTGAAAAATAGTAGCAAAAAAAAAAAAAAAAAGACAGAAAATAATCTACAACATTAACAACCAGTCATCCAATGAAGCTACTAGTAAGTTAGCCAGCCAACCATCCAACCAAACAACGAAACAGCCACTTAAATCATATAATGACAATAACAGCATGTGTAATAAAGAACAAATTAAAATACTTTAATTTACGCCAAGCATATAAATACAATTAAAAGCACCAAGAATTATACGCAGCTACACAGACACACAAATTACCAACATACCAAACAATCAACAAGATGACTTTGAAAATCTTTCAAAAGGCAAACTTTCTATAAGCGAAGGATTGATATAAAAATCTAGCGAAATATTTGATAGAATAAATGAGCTTGACTTTTTTTATTTGTAAGTTCTAACCAGTAAGTGTGTACATTTTGTTTTGCTCTGCCGTTTACACATGTACTTGAGTTTGCGAAAATAAATATGAGAGAAAAATAGTTTAATGTCAAAAAAAAAAAGATTTTTTTTTGGTGATTTAGTTGGTGCTTTATTTAAAAGTTATTGCGTACAACATACTTCCACCTTTTCATTTCATCTAACAGATGAAGTAGAAGAATATTTAAATTAATGAATATTCTGTCAGCCGGTTAGTTGATCGGTTGGTCTTAAAACAAACTCAGCAAACGGAAATAATAAAATAAGTGCTGATGAGACACTGTTAGACAGTTTTGGCCTTCATGGTGGCGCATGGCCTCTACTGAGGGTTAGATACTTATAAAATAAACTGAATGAACACTTGAGTATTTGATTGTGTATGTGTGTGTTTACGTTTTTATGCAAGAGGTAGTGTATATTACTTAGAATTAAAATAAAACAAAACAGACAAAGAAAATTATAAAAAAAAGATAATAAAATGGACAGGTTCATCACTTGGGTTGAAAGTACTTTTGTGGCAGTCACATATTTAAATGTATAATGATTTCTTGTTTGTTTATTCATTTTTTTTTATTTATGTACAGCCTAGTAAATAGTCTTTTAACCGATTAATTTGCAAAATGTTTGTAATCACTGAATAATAATAAATTTAAATACAAGTTTTTTTTCAAAATAAAATCTTTATGCAAATGTAGAGAAAGAATTGTTTTAAAAATTGCTTCTATTATTGGTAACTAATATTAAATTTGTAATTATATGTTTATGTATCTGATGCATGACGCTGAAAAAAATTATTTAAGATGCGATCGAAACGTTTGTTATAAATAATTATTATTATTATTATTATTATTTTTTTTAACAACCAGTGATCAATTTTATTTATATTGATGAGTATTGCAATAATGACCTGATTTTTTTTTTGCTGTCCCTGAGACATATACTTATGTGCAAATATGTACTATGTATATTCCTCTGACCCTCAAGTCAGGTTAAAAAAAAAGAAACAATGTATTTATGAATCATTTACACATTGAAAATACAGTACTTTTATTGTAGTTAAAATTTATTAATCATTGATTAACACTAAATCTGTTTACTGAAAACAAATTGATACAAGGTCTTAGGATTTTACACCTTCAAGACAATACGTATGTATTGATAATAACAAATAGAAAGCAGCATTTTTGTTTGTTTAAAATATCTCTTGAGTGTAGATCTTTCTTGTCATTTGTACTTGTCAATAACATAAAAGGCTGATTTGATTCTCTTTTGGTTTAAGACATAATAAATTAAAAATTTGTTTCAATAACACAAATCAATGCATTGTATTGATGAACCAATATTTATATTCGCTTTACTAAGAGTACAGCTTTACTCTTCAATTTTAAACTCTTAAGAAAAGCTGCTAAAAACAACACAAATGAAATGAAATTTCGCAAGCAACAGCTGATTTGTTGAAGTTGTTAAATGCAACCAGTTAAATATGCACTTCAGTTTCTTGAGATCTTGTATGTGCTGCTAATTAAGTTCAGCGACACCTGTGCAACTTCTATTCGTTGTAATTTGTAGTAGTTTATAAAAAACCCGATCACTATTTAGCGTTTTTTTCTCTTGCTTTAAGCGTTTTTTTTTTTAAAAAATTTGACTTGCTTTTCTTGTAAACTGTAAACATATTAAAAATAAAAGTTTTCAATTAAAAAAAAAAAGAATATATTCGTGAATAAAAATTCAATAAAGTTAAGTTTGACTTCATAAAATTAAATTACAAAGTGCTCCGATGGACCAATGAGTAAAATGACAGCGTGCCTTGCAGATTCGATTCCTACCAGAGACTCTGGCTTGTTACTATCTAACAGGGTATTTTGTTTACACATATAAATTATTGTAAGGTACGTATGTAGGTACCTTACAAACATTTTGCAACAGCTCAGCTCACTTAATTGGTAAGAGAATAATTTTTGATTGTATTGTAAAAAAATAAACAAACAAATAATTAAATTTTAATTAAGTACATTTATGTTTTAACAAAAAAAAAAAAAAAACCCATGTTTGACATTTTTTCGAATAATAAATACTATTTTCTATACAGAGCTCTATTGCAATTTATTTGCAAGTAAATATTCAACACAAACAAATAAATTATATTAAAGAAAGGGTTGCTTGAATTATATTTATGGTTAATAAACGCTTTTTATGGTAACACTTATGGGCCCAGCATCTGCAAAGAAGAAAGAAAGAAAGCTCGCTCTCTCTTGTTTGCCAGGCTTAAGCCATAAAACTCTCATGTAAATATTTTCATTGCTCTAACCGTTTATTTGATTGTACAAGTATGTTTGTCAGTTAAAGACTTTTTCCCCGCCATTTAGAGGTTTTATGTTTAAGTTTAACACAATTACTGCACAGTTCCGTCACAAGCTTCCACTAGAGCGGTTCGTTCGGTGCGGATAGCTAAATAATATTTATAAAAGTTCTTTAAAAAAATATAAAACACTATCAAGAAGTTTACACTAAAACACAACAACAAAACGAAAAAACAAATGTTGTTTTAACAAAAAAAAAAAAAATAATAAAAAAAAAACATGTTGTTGTATTACATACTTTAATATTTATATAAATACATATGTATGTATAGACCTACTCCTTGTATGCAGAAGTGTGTGTGAATATTTAAATGTATGTACATGTGAGCAAGCTAACTAACAAATTTGCAATATTGTCTTGAGTGAATTACAAGTTAAAGATCATTTCGATATCAACGATAAATGCCATTTTTAAAAGGAAATTACTTTTCCTCCATGTCTCAATCCATCACTAATACTCGTCGTAATATCATTAATAAAAACAAATAGAAAAAATTGTAATAATCGCAAATGGAAGGTGTTTTACTTACCTATAAAAATGTATTGTAATAAAATTATTTAAAAAAAAATACGTATGTAGGTTGTTTATGTTGTTTGTTTATGTGCAAAAATTAAATCAATGCTTAATATTATAAATGTCAAAAAAAAAAAAAAACAAGGAAATATTAATAATAATTACTGTCATATCGATATTTTGAAATTAACAAATGAAAGAACAATACCAGTCAACACATTACAAAAATAGAAAAAAAAATTATTTAATGCTTTTGGTCTTATTTAAAAGTGAGAGTTCATTGATCATATAATTTCAGTTTGATTTTTTCATTTATTTATACCTCTGTTTAATAATTATTTATGCAATAGTCGCAAAAAGTGGTGCGCATGCGTTTGAAATGTTAAAAAACGAGAAATAAGAAATACATACAGGCACATGTACATACGTACATACGTATAATTTGAATATTGTCTGCACAAGTTATTGTTGTTGTCAGCGAAATATTACCTCTGAAAAAGTGAATGGCGAAAAGTTATTATTATCAGCTAAAGCACGTACAAATTTATTACTAAATCGTACAGGAAAATTATTAAATCGGTCAAGTGCGACGAATATATTGCAGACAAAGTTACATTTTAAACAACTAAAACTGTCAAATAAATAATTTCGATATCAAAACATGTTTTTCGTTTATTATTAAATTTTAATCAAAAAAGAATTATTGTAAATAATTTTCTATTTAAATTGTTTTTTTTTTTTGCGACAAACTGTCCTATTTCGGCCATTGGTATCATTGATGCCAAATTTAAAATCTTTAAAAGATCTAACACAATAAATGTACTACGATATAATAAAGAAAAAACTAACACTAAACTGTTTACCCAATTGGCATTGTACAGATCTACTTTCTTTCATTTGGCAAAATACTTTGCCGGTAAAAATAATTCTATTCAGCACCAAAAATTCCTTGATAGCACAAGGCAATACACTTTCGCTAAAAAGAAACAGGTAATCGATAAATTTTGGGGTCGGTTAATCTCAAATTTTTTTTCACGTTACAGTTTTGAGCCATATTAAAGACACGCATTATAGATAATAATAATAATTTTGTAATATAAAATGTTTTGAATTTTTATATGGCTCCCCCAAAGACACCTTTTCGATTTAGAAAAAGTCTGTAAGGTCAAAATAACCATTCAATAAAGGCAAATACTTAAAAGAAAAAATAATCGGCGTTAAAAAATGTCTCAATACATTCCC
The DNA here is from genome assembly GCA_941918925.1 of Phyto melanocephala. Classification (NCBI taxonomy): domain Eukaryota; kingdom Metazoa; phylum Arthropoda; class Insecta; order Diptera; family Rhinophoridae; genus Phyto; species Phyto melanocephala. Next base: position 1,521,348 of record OW799233.1, read on the forward strand.
GATATTTTCTATAGCTGTTCTACAATAAATCAATCTGTTAAAAGCCATGCCGAATAAATGATATCAAATACTCTATTCATTATTTGTACAAAATATCATAGCTTTGTTAAAAAAAGTTGGCTTTTATTTATTTATTTATTTGATTAGTTAGAAGAAGGGCATTTATATCCATTATGATTTGGTAATCTGGTCTATTGTTAAACAATAATAACTAATTATATCTCCAATTTATCCAAATATTATGAAAGACTATGTGTGCAGAAAATCAAAAGTTGGAAAGTTTTTTTTAATTAACTCTGTTCCATATTTTTGTATTTATTTTACCTTCTTCCAACTGACGGTTCAATTGAGATTGTAAGGTGTAGGCATTAATCACTTTGAGGTATTATTTGCTTTAAAAGTTTACTCTGTTTGATCTCTTCATTTCAAGTTCCCACATTAACTAAACGAAAAGATATAGAGAAAATATTTATTTTATTTTTGTAATCTTTTACATTTAAGCAATAATTTTTGTAAAGATTTACAATCTGTAAGAGAAGAAGGCTCTTATTGTGTAACAAATAAAATGTTATGTATGTTTGTGTATGAGCTTTGATATTCTGTTGCAAATGCTACGAACTCTGTTTGTTCACTATGCGTTTAGCAAATGGCCAATCAACCAAGCAATTTATTTCTATGGTCAGACACAGAACCAGCAACATCAAGTTATATCAATCGAAATGTACGTTTTACAAAAAGCTTATTCTCGTGGTAGACTTTCAATCTTGTTAAATAGAAGAGCAAAGTAGAAAAAAAAGTTAAATTAATTTATAATATGCGTGTCACGTTGCTGTGTATCAAGTTCAAATTGCATTTACTGTCAACATAAAACGCAATGCGGTCATATTGTTATACAGACACACATATGACTGAACATTCGTACACCGCTAATCTAGCAACTTTAAGAAGAAGATAGACACACAGTCATACAAAAACACACAAACGAGATACTTGAAGACTTGTTTCCACAAAAATTAGGAGCATCTTTAGTTTATTTAAAAAGGCACGCATGATTGCAAAATACAAAATAAATTTACTCTTCATTACATACATACTTAAATACTAGTTTTCGTTCTCTTTTAGTTGTCTTAAGTAGAAGTATGAGTGTAGTATCAGTTAGTTCGTCCAACCAACCATCCGTCCGTCCGTCCATTAGTCAGTCAACAAGTTATTTATTTAGTAGTTCAACATACATCAGTTTTATTTTTGTTTTTTATAAATTTTTTTTATAAAGTGCAGTCAGACCTTGTTGTGGTGGGCTTTAGGTGAGCCTTCATTAAAAGACATTTTCGTCAGTAATGAGAAATAAATGTTAAAGAATAGGGAAAAGTGTTGAAATCTTAAAATTAACACCATTTTATATACTAATTTGTTTTAATTAAGAAATTAAAATAATTAAACAACAAATTACTCTGTTAGTCTTTGTCCCATCTAGTTGCGGTAACTTTTTCTGTTGTTAAAAATATTTATTTTATTTATTCTATGATAATATTGAAGATTTATTTTTTTTTTTTCTTTTTGGTTTTTAAGTTACAATTTGTGTATGTATGCGTTTAATATGTAACAAAATACTATATTTTCATACTAAGATATATTCAGGTTGGGACTTTATACTTTATATTTTAATTTGCGAGTCTTTAAATGACTTGAATAAAAATTTTATCAATAATTGTCAAAAAATATAAAAAAACAAGTAAGAATGCTATATTCGGCCATGCCGAATCTTATATACCCTTCACAACGTGTAGTCATGCAATAACAGTTGCTTGTATCACCATTCATCCCATATGAAATACGTACACGTATGTATGTTAAAAAAAAAACAAAAAAAAAAAAATTTAAAAAAAAAAAATTATTATATATATAATATACATATATAAAACAAAAAAAAAAATAAAAAAAAATATTAAAAAAAAATTAAAAAAAAATAATAATAAAAATATAAATAATATATTAAATAAAAAATAAAAAAAAAATAAAAAAAAAAAAATTAAAAAAAAATTTTTAAGAAAATTAAAAAAAAATTTTTTTTGGCTCAGCTGGGATTCGATGCCACGTTTTCTCTAACCAGTATACACGTTTGTATGTATGTATGTTGTTGTTGTAATGTTGTTTTTGTGAAAAAAAAATCGAGGTGGTCGTGGGTTTTTGCTCATATCTCAGTTGTTTATGTACCGATGTTTCTGATTTTCAATACCGATCTACTCCCGAATATTTCTGATATTTTAATACCTTACCCGGGTCCAACCTATGTCGGGGGGCTTCAAAAAGTTGATTTTAACATACACACGGACAGACGGTCAGACGGACAGACGGACAGACTGACAGACTAACAGGGCTTAATCGACTCCCCTATTCATAAGCTTTCATAAAATATATACTTTATGGGGTCGGAAATGAAAATTGTAGAAATTTCACACGGAATGACAAACCTATATATACCCTTTTTCACTGTGTGAAGGGTATAAAAAAATAAAGTTAACTAACGTACACAGTCAGATAGCTGAGAGAGGAAGCGAAGCGACAAAAACATACATACATACATACATACATACATACATACATACATACATACATACATACATACATACATACATACATACATACATACATACATACATATAGGCGTATACACATGCATCGTAAGTACCAAATGTGGGTCAATAAGCTTAACTATTAGGCTATAATTCTTAAAGAGGAATATCTGGTTCAAACCAGAAGCGTGAATTTGGTTTGTGCGTTTAAGATAATACTGTTGTTAACAAATAATCTATTATACATTCAAATAATTATTATTAAATAATGAAGTCCACGCAAATATTGTTTATAAATAAAACAGAAGACTTTATGGAAAATAAAAAACAACTTGAATATCAATAATTTTCCATAATGAAAATTGGCTTAAAAAAAACATTGTAACCAGATGGCAGGAACTTTTAACTCTGGTAAATTTAAATTTTCTGCATAAAATTACTAATATATCCAATGGACTTTACAACAGTTTAGTCATGGATACTACCTCAAGCAGTTGCTCTATTACGTTAAAAAAAAAATCTGTAAAAATTATTTTGTTGGGTTCCTATTTCATTTTCTCTTTGGGAAGTTAATTCTTTGGGAACTTGGTTCTACCACCAGAACAATAGCCATTCTCTTGTGCTACATGAAAAATTTAGTTGTAGCTGTAATGTGTTGTTGTAAGTGCATGGAAATGTTTTGCTTGTATATATACATATATATAAGAGGTTGGATCAGATTTGTGCATATAACTTGAATTTGGCTATTTTCATTGACATCAAGTTTTATATCTCGGGGCTACATAGGCTATATAAGATTAATTAGAATACATTTGGTTTAGTTGTTTGAAATTGTGTATTTTTTATTTGTTTTTATTATACCCTTCACACAGTGAAAAAGGGTATATATAGGTTTGTCATTCCGTGTGAAATTTCTACAATTTTCATTTCCGACCCCATAAAGTATATATTTTCTGAAAGCTTATGAATAGGGGAGTCGATTAAGCTCTGTCAGTCTGTCCGTCTGTTCATGTGTATGTTGAAATCAACTTTTTGAAGCCCACCGAAATCGCTTGGACCCGGGTGAGGTATTAAACTATCAGAAATATTCGGGAGTAGATCGGTATTGAAAATCAGAAATATCGGTTCATAAGCAACTGAGATATGAGCAAAAACCCACGACCACCTCTATTTTTTTTCACAAAAACAACATTACAACAACAACATACATACATACAAACGTGTATACTGGTTAGAGAAAACGTGGAATCGAATCCCAGCTAAGCCAAAAAAAAAATTTTTTAAGTTTTTTTAATTTTTTTTTAATTTTTTTTTATTTTTTATTTAATATATTATTTATATTTTTATTATTTTTTTTATTTTTCTTTTAATTTTTTTTGTTTTATATTTATTATTTATATTTTAATTATTTTTTTTTAATTTTTTTTTTAATTTTTTTTTAAATTTTTTTTTATTTTTTTTTTAAATTTTTCAAATATTTTTTTTAAAATTTTTTTTTTATTTTTTTTTTAACATACATACGTTAGTTTTTAATTTAACAATGGGATGTTGTTATATATGTATGTTTTTTATATGTATGTACGTATTTTATATGAGATGAATGGTGATACAAACTACTGTTATTGCATGACTGCACGTTGTGAAGGATATATAAGATTCGGCATGGCCGAATATAGCACTCTTACTTGTTTTTCTATACCTTGTTTAAAAAATTTTTTTCTTCGAAGTCGTTATAGTTGATTTTCATGGCTCAAAATCATGTTATTGATCCTGCAATTTTCATATGTGTGTTTCCATACTTAATTTATTTTTTGCTTTTGGCCGATTTAATACAAATTTTTATCGTAAAACTGTGAACAGTTGAGGTAAATTTAATGAAGTTCAACTTATTGTTTCACATAGACAGACGAATATAGCTAAATCACTAAAGAAAGTCACAACTATCAAGAGTAGCTCATGACCTCATGAAAGGTTTAAGAAATTGGGATTTTTTTTAAAGTGTTTTAAATTAAACATTTTTTAATAGAATCAAATAAAAATCGATAATCTAAATGTTAATATTTATTATATTGCAGCATAGTTTATTGGAATAATAAATGGCATGTTTATTTGTTTACGCAATATTAAAATCAATAACTTGCATTGATGCACAGCCAAGTTTTGTTTTGTATTACCAAAGAGTTTTGAGACACTCTCTCTTATACTCATATGATCATGATCAGCATTGAAACATCATCAATGTCTGAGTGCAATATTTTTAACGCTTGAACGTACGTACACTAGACAGAATGATTTACCGTACAAAATAGAAATATTAAAAAAAAACAAAAATTAATTAACTGCACATACAGTTTAGCTCATAGAACATAGTAAACAACCACGTACACAAATACTTTATACATGCATACATGGACACAGACTTTAAGTGCAATCAACCACCATTTCAGACCAGACAACTTGAAATGTATTATCACATCTTGGCTAAAAAAAGAAGAAGAAAATTAACCTGTACAAACTTATATTTAGGAAAACTTATGTATTTATGTATGTGTGTAAACTGGAGAAGGCGAAGCGAACTATATAAATACAGTACTGTGTGAAACATTGACATAAAAAATATAATAAACGGAAAAGTTTGTTTTTTACTTTTTCTGATGTACATACTTATATATATATATACATATATAAATATGTTTTCGTTAATTATGAGCTAGAAATTAGTTGTTTTAGTAATATTTAAATTTTAATCAGGCTTGAGTTCATATTAACATTCTTATTGTTACAAAGAATTTTTTATTTGTGATAAATGAAAGAATAATCTGAAAAATTATATTTTTACCGACACTATCCGGAAAAGTTGAATAAAATAAAGATTAGTTTTTTTCATATAACAAATATTTCGCTAGGGCAATCAGAGAAAAACTTATAAAAAAAGAAGCTAGCCAATGTTTTTGCGAAATAATAAAAAGACTTTTATTATAAATAATTGAAATTAAGTTGATGAAGACGAATCGAAGAAAATATTTTTTATTATGATGACTTTTGTAGCATTTTCATAATTCCATTTTTCCGCATTTATGTAAATTGTTTTTTTTTTCCTTTTTTTAGTATGTGGGTAAATTTAAAATTTATTATAAATCATTTTTTTTTGGCTCCAGTTTATTTATTCGACTTTTAATTCTTGAGCCTGAATAAAAATGATTTACAATAAACTTAATAAATAAAAATAAAATAAATAAAATATAATTTCTGTGTTGGTAAATATGTGAAACAGGTACGCGAGTATAACTGTAAAAGAGATTAAACATGTAGAGTTTTCAGGTAAAGTCTTTTAAGTAATTCAATCTAACGGAAATAATAAAAAAAAGTAAACTAACGTAAAAAAAATCGTTTTTTTCTATTAATTTCTGTCTTTTATTAAAATAAAAAAAAAACTAGAGTTCCCATAACGAAAAAATTCATTTTGTTAACAATTTGGTGGAGAATATTCCCAGGAAAAAAAGACATGCGAAAAAAAGGAAATGTGTGGTGATGATGAACTGGTTTAATTTAGGTAACACTAGAATGATTTTAACATTAATGTGTCATTGGAGATCAGGTGATTATATGAAACTATAAGTACAATTTTTTATTCCAATAAGTGCATAGAACGCATGCATATTAGGTAAAAAGAAATTTATGTTTCAAGAGTTAATGATGAACTGTTGAAAATATTTTGCACAGATTTGAAAGTATTTTGAAACACAAACTATTTTGCAATTACGAAGGCATGGATAATGTATTCTCTTGCACTTTTGAATTAAAAGTCGAGAAAAATGTTATTCACTTTGATCGCAATATTTTTTTTTTATTTGATCATGCATTTTTAGTTTCATAAATTGCGCAATTGTAAGCAAGTAAGGTAGTGCATATTCTGTTGAGGGAGACGATATTTGTACTCGCATGTAAATATATGTAATGTGTAATTGTTTTTCAATCTGTATTTTCGTAGGCCTGTAAGAATATAACTTTCTAAAAATACTTTTGCTGTAATATCAATATGTTCTAAAATTGAAAAATTTTAGTTAAATTTTGTTATTGTTACCTTTGACATTCACAGTACTGTATACGTAGGTATGTGTATATATGTATTGTCCCTGTTTGAGGTAACACAAGAACAAAACGAAAAGCAGCAGCAAATAGTGATGGTTGAATTAAAAAAAAAAAGAAAAAAATTTATTTTTTTTTTGCTAAAGTTAAATATTTTCTAAGATTTTTTCTACTTGTGAAATTTACTTATTGATATAGCATTGAACTCTGCTTCTTCGCCGATGTTGTTGTTATTCTTCTTTTTACTATTTTTATTGGAATTAATACTTGAAGAAGAGTATGGGAATATCGAACGTATGTCTATGTTTTAAAAGTCGACTAATTAGTGTACGTGTTTTGTTACAGTTATCATCTGCTATTATGTACATAAAAACTAAAAAAATATACTAACATACATACTAACATATGTATAAGCATATATGCAAGTACATGTATACAAAAAAAATTTGAAATAAAGAAAACTTCAAGAATCGTTTTTTTTTCGGTTCAATTGAATTGGGATTGTTTGGCATGTTCATTTGCAACTTCTCTATTTTTTCAATACATGAAGTTTAAAAAATATACAATACGAGTACATACTCGTATGTATAAAAGAACAAAAAAAGTTTTTGCTCTGCAACAAATGCGGAAATTGTAAGAAAATTGTTTACTAATGTGTCGCTGGTGAATGTTGAGCACGAGTGTGAGTGAGTTTAGATAGAAGCAAATATTAATACATTAACGCATACAAATATAAACACGAATACTATTATTGTGAATGCATTTAGAAACCTGTATATGTATGTGTGCATGTTGCTGATTGTATTTGATGTATTCAAACAAATTAGAAATAAAATTTAATTAATGAACTAGTAACAGAATTCTAATCTGTGTATAAAAGAAAATAATTTTAATTCATTTTCTAACTTTTTTCTCAGGCCAGGCTAAACCAACAAAACTGTGTTTTATCTTAGACACACATCTAAAATATTTACCCAGAATAAAATGGAGACAAATTAATGAATAAGGAATTTTAGAATTTTTTTTTTACTACAACAAAGTCTTAAAGATATTTAAATGATTTTTTTGTAAAAAAAAAATCATATAATTAATTAAATTTATTGTAATTTCTAAGCTACTTAAGATATATAATTTTATTATCAACTTGTCCATCTTATGACCTTGCGGCGCTGGGACGAAAAAAAAATAATTTTTTTCTTTTATAAGTAATGTAATGTAATTATATTATATGAATTAAAAAACAAATACTTACCCAATGGCGTGCACATTTGAATATATGTACATACATTAGTACATAATTACAGACACAAACCTACTTGTGTTTAGTCGAAGAAATTGACTAATATGTTTAAAATTTTTATTATTATTTCAATTTTTATTTTCTAAACATGCATAATTGAAGACATTTTTAATGAGTATACGATAATATTAAAACCTTGCATCATTTGAAGTACAAATTTAAAGAAATAATTGCTAATAGCCCTTTTAAACAAAATTTTCGAAATTTTGAAAGAAACAAAAATGTGAATATGTCATTCATCGGATAAGGAAGTTATTATAAAGGTCTTCTAAAGAGGGTAGATAGATGTTAACAGTTTATGGATGCCATATTGTTTTGACGATGTTTGTTAATGCAGTTGTTAGTTATAGAGCAGTTGATGCTTAATCACCATGCCACATTATAACATTGATCAAAACGTTTAAAGGTTTAAACATTATTGTCAAAGTGAGTAAATTAACAACGTTAATTAAGTCTATAGACTTCATGTTTCAATATACAAATTGACATTAATGACTACATCCTTTATTTATATTAATATTCTCTATATTGCCAAATGCTTTATACTATAAAGGAACTCTCTCGTTCCTCATTTAAAAGTATTTCTTGCTTTTTTTATATAAGTTAATTATATAAATTTGTAAGTACAGTAACGAAAGTGGACATAAGAAAAACTGGACACAATCAAATACAGCGTTCTTATGTTCATATATTTTTAAAAGAATTTTATCTTCTCACTGATGATGCTTTTAAGGATTTAACATGTTTCAAGTGTTAATAAAAACTTCTTAAACTAGTAATTTCAATTAAAAACTAACGTTTTTTTTTAGGGATATTGTACTTTAAATGTTAAATTGTAAATCTGTGGATTGTAGAGATTAAGACTGTCGGGAAATACTAATATGCTCTAGAAATTTTTTTTATTCAAAGCTTAAGTACATTCTGTACCCTGCGTATGTTTGTATATACCCTAAAGCTAAATTTTTAACTAGTCACTTTTCGGGACAGTCATATTACTAGTTGTAATGAGATTGTATCAAGGGTGACATATTCGTGCCAGTCAAAATAGATTAAAATTGAGAAAGATGACGAACTGATCGACTGCACTGTTTGAAAGGTAAGTTGTTTGCAATTTTCTATCTTTGAGAATAAAACAATTAACTACAAAAACAGTATTTTTGTATATCTGTTAAAGATACTAAATAGTATTGCAACTAAATAGTACATCAATAAATAAAACCCAACTAGTTGGGCTCCTATGACAACATTGTGTTGTATATAAAAAAGGACAAATAGGTTACCTGTCAGAAGTTAAAGGCAACTAATAGTATGTATATATCTTGCCACATATTAAATATTTTGTTTGCAGGGTATGTAATATGAATGTATCTGAATATCTTTATAATAATACTACTATTATATACTATTTTGAGTTTTATAAATTTTATGTTGTTTTAAAGATCAGAAATAACATAAAAAAATGTTGTAGCTTAAAGTGCGATAAAGTTGACATTTAAATTTTTATAGCTAATTAAAGATGAGGAAACACGATATTCCTAATTGATTCCCTAAGACTTCTTTTTTTTACTGTATTTGACTGCATTTTTTTTTTAATATTAATTTGACAACACAATACGAATTAAAAGTTTTGAATAAAATCAATGATAACTTACAGTATTTTAAATATACAAGAGTATTTATTGCATTTTTATGATTTTACTTATTTTTTTTTTTTTTTGTAAAAAATTTTAAATTGTTACGCTCTGTTTTATTAACCAGATATGCTTTTACTTTATTTTACTTGTTTTTTTTTTGCAGATATTGATTTTGTTTGGAGGCCAAAACAAACCAAATCAATAAAAGCAAAAGCTAATAAATAAATGTTTTGTAACTAAAAGTCTGAGTAACGATTTTATAATAAAAAAATAAATAAATATAAATAAAACAGAATCAGAGAAGTTAAAAAGTAAAATATGAAAGAAAAACTGAAGCAACATGTTATTGTGTTTTTGAGATGAAAGTAAAACTTTTTACTTGTAATAAAAGTGTTTTTTTTTTCATTACAAAAATACAAAAATTTTGCACTTTTAAACAGTTATTAAAGCCAGAAATTATTAATTTAAAACAAAAGGAGTTAATGAGAAATAAAAGAGAAAATTATATAATTTATTAATTATATAAACAAAAAAAAAAATTATTAAGAAAAGTTATACACACACATAAGTATGTATGTGTATAATTGTGTATTTTTATTATTATTGGCAACGAAGAAGAAGAAGAAAAAGTCATGTGGTGCTTTTCTCGAACAATTAAAAAATAAGATTGTAAAAAAGTTTAATGAAATGAAAATATTTAACTCAGCGTATATTAATATTTGTTTTTCACTTTTCTTTAATACTTTTTACCTTTTTGCTGTTGCTGTTCTTGTGTTTGTTCGCTAGTGTGCAAGTGGCATGTATGTATGCATGTATGTACTTACTACACGTAATCAATTCATAAAATAATAAAAACAGCTCAAGTGTAATGCACCAAAACCATAGAGTGTGAGAGAAAAACTACATTCAATATACAAAAATATGAAAAGTCAAATGGAGAAATTTTGAAAAAAAAAGCACACACACACACAATTCAAATGTACATACATATATACAATACATATACATATATAGCTAGATGTATTCAAAAAATATACGTAAATCAAAAATAGTTTAAAAAAAATACAATCAACGTCAATTAAACAATTATTTTTAAATTATTTTCTATTTTTTTTTTTTTTGCTCAATACCATTTGGTAAACGTTAATGAATAATAATTAGTTACAGTTATAAATGACTATACATACATACATACATATGTGTTGTACCTACGTATGTATGTAAATCATTTTTAGGAAAATTTAACTAGATGAGAATAATAAAAATATTATTAGAATGTAATTTATTGGAAATCTAGTAAATTATAAACGTTTTAGAAAAATATAAATACAATTGTTGAAACTTGCTGATCATCTTCTACAATAACAATAACAATAACAACGACAACAGCACGTTTATTTCCTTGTTGATGTATCGATCAATGACTTGATGTTTGTGATTGTGTTTAATTGTATAATTGGAAAAGCAAAATACTTGGTAAGTGAATAAATTATTGTTACATCTAAATAAATACACACATACATACAAGCCTACATATGTACATATTTAGTATTAAAGTATTTTGACTGTAGTAAAGACTAAAATGAAAAGATCCATTAAACTCCTTGTTATTGTTAACAAATTTGTTGAATTAAATAAAAATGCTAACATTAGCTTAAGCCATCAAGCAGAATAATGACAGAATAACACGTAACAATTTCATACGACTAAAATGACATAATACTCGTAGTAATAATCCAACTATAAAATTCCATACAAACGCACACATACATACATGTTAATATTAATACACTCATACATACATTTGTTAGTATAGGAGCATACAAGTTTTTGTTTTTGTTTTAAGTTAAGATTAACAGTACAATTTTGCTAAGAACTATGTGAGGGGTTTACCTGTAAAGTAATATTTATGTCAGACGAATAATAATTATATTTTAATCGTTTGGACACTTATGTGTCTATATCTTATTCTTGTTAAACTTTTACTTATGTTAAAGGTTTCATATATTATTATATACATATTCTATATGTAGGGAGAATAACAAAGTAGACTACTAACATTTCGGATCTCTTGTTGATCCCCTTCAATTTATAGTGATTGCAAGGCTTAAGATCAGCATTCCTTCCTAACGATATTAACCTGCTCATTGGTAATTATCGACACACCGACATTATCACACATTGCAGTAAACACCAGTATCTTCTTCAGACTGAGGTTCATCACAGCGTGACTGCCTGCAATCCTTAATCTTCAGCTAGTCATTGGTGAACATTCACATTCGCTACATTCGCTGCTGCCTTTGTATACTACAAGCACACTGTACAATATCGTCATCCTTGATCTTCATCATTTGCAAACGATATTTAAACTGTTAGATGCATTTACTCCATTTGCAGTTACCCCCCACCCCACCAGAGCATCAACAGAGTTTACTTTCTACCCATTGGTTTAATCGGACCGCAATTTCCTTAGAGACTAACCTACAAACTTTTTCTAAGTCCTTATCGTCCGTTCCATTTCAAGTTTCGTCATCAATCTTATACCTGTTCCAATTTATATTTGTGGAATGTTTCCAAGAGTACTTAAGAATGGCTGTCAACCAATGCAGAGATCCATATACGCAAGCAAATCTACATTAAAACTGTAGGTAAATAGTTATCTAGAATTTACATACTAATGACCAAAAATCCTCTTGCAAATGCGTCCCAGGCATCCCAACGTGGATTAGAGCAGATTTTATAAGAGTCTACTACTCAAATGTTAGCAAGTTCGTAAAGAGAAGCCGTGTTACAGAAGACCAATAACAACGCCACTAGTTAGACCAATCTCCATGAGAGTAAAGACTATGTAGTGACTGGGTCCATCAGGCAGTAGATTTTAAATTTAAAAAGTTAAATTTACAATGGGATTTGCTTCATATTATTAAAGTAAAGTATTTAGTATGTATGGATGGGTGGACATAAAAAAATACAAAATTTCAATTCACTAAGAAAAAAAGAACAAAATTAATAAAACTTAAAAAAAAATCAAGTAAAATATTTTATTCATTATAAACTGTGAAAAATTATTCAAAAAAAAAGTTTCTTTCAACAAACAGTGTGTGTGTGCGTGTAATTTAAAACATGTGTTTCATAATCAAAAGACTTAAGACACAAACACATTTTTTTTTTTGAATAGCATAGCACATGTTCGATAGTCTTAAACGATTGAATTCTAAAAACAGCCTATAATTAAGTGCTGGTAAATTCTCTTTTATATGCATGTGTACATAACGTGTTCCTTTAAAAAGTACGTAAATACTTATAATGAAATCAAAAATATAATAAAAATTATAATTTAATCAAGGCCTTAAACAAATCTTAGTTTAGCTTAGTTTTGCAAGCTTGCACACAGATAATACACTTATATGTAGGGTTGCATTTTTTAACAGATTTTTATATAAAATTTATTAAAAAAAAAATTATTTTAAAGTAGTTAATTTTTTTTAATTCCAAATGGGAAATAATATTTATGACATGTTTAGCACACATTAGTACTACAAAACTCAGATATGTGTATTCATACATTGGCCACATATATTGTATGAGGAAATCTAAAGTGATAACACACTTAGTGTAAACAATGTTATGATTTTGGTGTTTAGAAGCTTATTGTTCACGCACCCGTTATGTTTTTGTTTTATTGCTTAAACTTTAAATAAAAGTAAATATTTTGTTTATTTATTTGTTTTTTGTCAACTTTATTTCTGTGAAATGCAAATTGGAAGGCATGCGTGACTTATTTATGTCATTAAAAAGAAAATAAAAGGAAACAACAACAACACAGATTATGCAATATTAGCTCTTTGAAGTGTTTGTATTGTATGTTGTATGTTAAATAAAAATATTTAAAAATTATACATACTACGTATTGAAATAATGAAGTAAGTGTGAGTTGATGTAACAATCATTTAAAAAAAATACCTTTGTATGTTGGAGTGGCTCACTTATATTAAGATGTTAAAATCTTTTAAAATAATGATTAAATTGTTAACAAAAAATCCAAATTCTAAAACCATAGCTATTTTAACAGTTGTTGCAATTAACCTACAAAATAGTGATTCTTTAGTACAGTAGCCTAAGGTGTGTGTCTAGATATTATTTAAAAGCAAATTAAAAAATAAATCATTTTTTTTATTTGTATGACCCTACTTTAAGTAAATTTGCTTATTTAACGAATTTCTTCTCAGCTTTTTAATCTTAAACGAATTGCTTTAATAATTTCACTTTTTAGCATACGAACTTTAAGTGAATGTTTTATATTTTTTTTTTATATAAATAATTTGAGTTTAAAAGTCATGTATACTTTTAACCATCTCAAGAAAGTTCAGCATAATTATATTTGAAAAAATTTTAGATTTTATAAATTACTATCTTTGGTACTAAATACATGTAAAATTACAATAAAGTATAAACTTGACTATAAATTTCATAAATTTTAAGTACAAGAAACACAAAAGTTTTTTTTTAATGTGATTTAATATAAAAGTAAGCAGATTCATGTTTTTGGTAGGTTTGTGTTAATTTTTTATTAAAATATATGAGCTATTTGTTTTATGGCTGTCAAAAGAGAAAATAAATTTTTTAGGGGAAATAGCCTTCATTTGAAAATATCTCACCTTAAAACTAGAAAAAAGTATTTCTCTAAATGTATGTATTTCATCAAATTATTTAAATATATTTTATATTAAAAAACAATTTCAACAGATTCATGTCAGAAGAATAATATTAAAAAAAAAATTGTTTTTGTACAAAAAAAAATATTTTTTTAAAGAAAACTAAAATCACATAACAAAAAACTTTTTTTTTAACAAAATAAAACAAACAAAAGAAATGTGCAATAAGAAATAAAAGAGATTAGATGACTTAAAGATCTATTTGGTTACATATAAAATTTGATTGCGTATCCTTTTTTTTTTGTCTTTAATGTTATTAACGATGTTTTTGTTTTCTTTTTTTACAATATCTTTAAAGAAAATTCATATTCGTTAAGACTAGTGGGTAACTATTAAATAACATTTAATTGGAACACTAAGATGAGTCAGTGATAACATGCATATGAATGTTGTATTTGTATTATGATTTTATATAATTTGTTTACATATGAGCATCTGTACAAATAAGCAAATGTATGTGTGTACATACTTATTTATATTATTGTTTCATAATTCAAATTTTGAAAGAAGAACGTACAAGTATTTGTTGTCAGCGTAATTATTTTGCTTTTTTTTTCTTCCATATGACTCCGTAATTATCATTAAACCTATGATTTTAGATTAATAGTATTTATTACAATAAATTTCTAAAAGTATTTAACTATTAATGATGGTTTTTAAAGAGTTCATTCAAAATTTTGAAGAGAATTGTAGTATTTATTACTGCACTTTTTTTTATAGAATTTGATAAAAGGAGACTAACAGGCCTGCCACATATTCCGATCGGAATGACTTAGGTATGCGCAATACCGATCGTTTATCTTTATCCTTCTTCAAATTCCGTCAATAGAGTATGTTTGTTTTTACGCATAAATATTTGCATTTGCGCCACGTTAAAAAATTTTTTGTACTTACAAAGCTTTTAGAGCAAATATTTCTATGACACTCCCTAAAGAAAGTCAATGACACTTGGTGCAAACAATGGGTCTTATCGAGTAAAAAACATCGATATATCGCACTTTAATATCCGCCTATAAATACCATAGATATTACGAAAAATGTAAGAGGTGACCTCTGCGTAAAAAAAATGTTTTTAAATTAACTTACAAAACACTTTGTATTGAAGGTGTACGACCAACTCTTTTTCCGGTATGGTCTAATGTACATATTTATATGCTTTACAAAAATATAAATATGAGTTAAACATCAATATTAGAAAAAAAACTGAAAACAAAAGTTTCTTAAATATAATCCCGACATTAAACATTAAACATTTCTTAAATAACTAATAAACTCTCACCATAAGTGGATGTCATCTATTGTATTTGTATGTGAAAGTTTTCTTTCACTTGCTACCAATGTGGCATCTACATACTTACAGTCATAAGTCGGTATAACGAATTTTGACTTTAACTACTTATCAAAGTGAATATTTTTCATCTAACGAATGATGGACCATTTAAGAGAATAATTAAATTCACTATTAAATATTAATTCGTAGTATGTTTGCTGCAGTGTATTTTAACTAAAGGAATCACTATAACATTTATAGTTTTTCGTTAAATATTTTGGGACAATATAGGTAGAAACACAGGGGCGCACAAGTGACTAGATGGCATTATTTATTAAATTCGCAACTTCTTCTCTATTCAAATCGTATACAATTTATATATTTTATATATCCCCTAAGGTGTTTAAAAGTATCAGACCCCGAGCAAGGCTTAACATAAGGGCTTGACATTATGCCGAGATTTGACTGTAGTGAAAATGTGTTTCTATTTTAATAGCACAACACGCTTTTCTTTATCAATCATCAATTTGATTTGCAACGCTACATGTGATCAATAATGATCACAATGTAGGCAACAACAATATCTTACAATATTCAATTCTCTATGTGTACACATAAATACAATTTACACAATAAAGAAACCATAATGTACATACTGTGTTAAGGGCGTTCAATTTAATCAATTCATTTTTCGACTTATAAAATTATTTGAAAATTGAGTAAAGTTTTCTTAAATACTCTCATGCTTTTTACTAACTTGCTTTATATAAATGTTTTATATCAACTTTAAAGGTTACTAAAGAAAAAAGCGGAAAACTTAAATAAACAGATGTACTTTAACAAACGCTATGGAAAAAAGGTAATAAAGGTGTTCACTTCAACGGTTTAAGTTTTAAGTCAAACACAACAAATATTATATTAAAAAAAATTTTGCTCCAACTTTTGCTTTTGTACTGCCTCTAATCTAGTGAATAAATATTAAACAACATACTACTGTTATTTATTTATTTTTTTTTGCTCAAGATAAGCGCCTTACTTGTCAGCGGAGTACGTAAGCTACGGCTATTAGCCTATCGGCTTCATTTTCTGAATATTTAACAAGTTTTTATTAAAAATGGTGTTTATGGCAACGAGAGTAAATTCACGCATTTTCACAAGAGTAAAACTGGTGACATGAAAACCTTTATTGTATGTACATATGTAAAATTTTTATTGAACTAGTATGCTCATTCATCCATTATATTGTATTGCTAGCAGGATGACAATTTTCTCTAGTGCAATGCAGTGCGATCCAATAGAGTAATTGATCACAAAGCGGGAAATTTTCAGGGTAAAAGTATAGTAAGTGCATAGTATAGGGGTTTACGATCGAGTTTTCTAAATCAATCAGATCATATTCCATTTCAAATTATTAATATCTGATAAGGAGTTAGAAGATTATATACTAGTGACGTTTTCCAAAACAAACAATGATCCAGTTACGTCAACGACTGCAGTGGATCGAAACAATATATTTGATACAGTAATGATGCTTTTTCGAGTTCAGAAAGTATTTTGCTTAAAGATCAGTTTTATCAACCGGGTCAATAAATATTTGGTTACTTTTTGAAAGGAGTAGCGGTTGAAAAACTCAAATTATTCTTTTATTTTTTTTTTATTCAAAAAAATTCAAGTTACTTAAAATTAGTCCTTTCAAAGTAATCGAACTCGTCGATTGTTCAAATAGTTATAGATCGTTGGAATACCCTAATTGTATTTAAAAACACTTTGTATAGAAATACACACATAAAGCCACAAAAGACACAAAAATATCCGCAACAAATTGAATGGCGGGTGGCTTTTATGATTGAACAAAAGAATAAAAGGAAAATTACATTAACGCGTGGCAGACCTAGACAATGTCGTTAAATGAAATAAAAAAATACTTAAATTCCATTAAATGACTTTGACTTTTTGTATTGTCAGAACGTATAGCAACAATATGGATTTAAAATATTTACAACTTAAATTCAAATTTAATGTTTGTTTTAATCTCTTGGGAAAAATATATCGTTGACTTAATGAAAAAAGGCGTATCTAAGATTGAAAAAATGTACAATAGCCCCACAAGAATTCCTATTTGTATTTTAAGAACTATAAAAAATTATGTCAAAAGCTATAACAATTTTTATAGCTTTAAGCTGAAAACATGAATAATTTTCAATTGTCTTAAATACTTATTTTCTTGTTCACTCCACCATTTTTCTTAAAGTGTTAGATACGCCTTTTTTAAAATTAAGGAATCAATATAATTAATTTTATTTATAATTCAAAGTTGTTTAGCTAATTTAATCTAAAGTCAGCATACAAAGTTAAACATAATTTATCAACATTTCTGATATTTAAAATCAATTTGAACATAATTTCAACAAATTTTTTTTTTTTAATCTTTTATATGCAATAAATATTGTTACAGTGCAAGCAAATCGTAAATGAACGAAAGAAGTAAAAAAAAAAAACGGTCAACACATGAACACATTTGTATATGAAAGTAAAAGCTAATAATAATGACTAAAATGTGAACAATTTTTTTATAAATACCCAGAATCTAGCATTAATATGCGAGCGATTACTTTTAATTGAATCGAAAATTTTATTGAGTTCATTGCAAAGATTTTGAAATAATTGTATTTCGTATTTTGTAAATTCAATTCCTTTTACAAAATACTTAAACGACATTACCAGTATTATTGTTAACAGAAAACTGTGCAGATACCAAACTACTGACTTAAAAAGTAAACTTACGATTCATTTCATTAAATACTGTATCCGTACATGAGAAGTGCTTCTACTTAAGGTAAATAAATAAAGACTAAAGGACTAACAAAAGAATAAAGCAAATAACGCACAACATAAGGCATTTTTATTGTCTTTTTTACAAATGACCGTAAATGGAGTTGCGATACTGAAGAAGAATGCGTTTGCATGCAGTTATAATTTCTAAACATTTTCTAAATAGAAATATTTGCCATAAAAACGTTTAGCAAGAACTCCAGTATTATAATAGAATTCGTAATATTTCTTGAAGTTTTCGATATTAATCATAACGATCTGATCTATCATTTCTTTGTAAAATCGGATAATTGAAAAATATAAATAACACGTTTTAGACAAGTGCCGATACAGTGCCGTGAAAATTAATAGCAGTAAGCATTTCGGTTTTATTTTATTTTTCGATCATATTGATTTTATTTGCAAATTAGCCAATTTTTAAAGTGACTCGTTGCAGGTTTGAAAACTCTAAATTGGCATGATGTGTGCTCTAAAGGAATGGCAAATTTCCTTACTAGAACTATGATATAACCCAGTGCCTTTTATGTAACTACTTACGGATTTCCACTTCCTTAGACTTACCAAGAGTGGCATAGTATCTATGTAAAAGTTCTCGTGTCGTAATTGTCCAAACGAATAACATTGACAAAGGAAGTGTTCCAAAGTCTCATCCTATTCATCACACGACAGTTCTATGTGAGCCTTTATTTAGTGTTGTCCTACACAGTTTCGAGATCTCCTTCGATTTATTAAAAGTTAGGAATCGCTTAGCTAACCATCTAACCCTCCGGTTCAGTCTTTCTATCTCTTCCTCATCCTCACACATCCTACAGTAATCCGGAGTGTCACAATACCATCTTCTGAACGTTAATACAATAAAATAAATAAAAAATAATAAAACTTGTAATTTAATTTAGAAAAGGGCTTTAAACAATTGTTAGATTTGTAAGCTTGCATACAGATAATACACCCATATGTATATATATATGTTATAAACAACGATAGTTTAAACAGAGGATTGTTAGCTAATTAATGTAAATAACTTCAAATATGTCATTAGTTAGATGAAAATATATTACATGGATTGCTTAAGATATCCATGAAAAATTTTATTCACTTTAAACAAGTTCAAGCTTTTTTGCTGTGTAGTATATATTTACAGAATAATAGTAATAAAAAGAAAGTATCAAAAATTATTATAAAAATTAATTATTTTAACTTTTACTCGTATTTAGTAAATTTAATACAGGTTTGACTTGTTTGCAAAATAATTTTGATTTTTTGCTAAGCGTAGGGATCGCCTTTTAAAATATTTTGTTGTAAGTATCTTCGGTATTTATATACAATAATAATATTTTATTCTACAGCTATTGACTTAAAACAAAATTATAAAGTTTACTTACCCCTACGTTCGGTAACTGAAGTGATAAAAAACATAGTTATTGCAATACCGTCTTAGCAATAATTTATGGTGGTACATAGGGTGCATTTGCATACATGAGTGGTGAGAGGTCTTCGCCCCCATAATTTAAACAAAAAAATTAACTACTTAAATTTAAAATGCTTATAAAATTAACTCAGTTTAAATTTTTTCCCCCCTCAGAAAAATATTTTTTAAGCTTTTGCCACCCCTAGAAAAAATGTATCTCTACGCCAATGACAGCGTGGTAGGAACTTAGTTCAAGTGGGTAAATACTATAAAGGGGCACTTGTGTCCAACGGCCTTTGGTGCTTGACATCGGTGTGCTCGAACTAAAAACATCAAGACTACGCTCTGAAAAAAATCGAAATTGCCTTGCAAAACTACTTTATATCAGACGTTTTTGTGCCTGCGGTACTCTCTAATCTACTGATGCTCATATGTGTATTGCTAATTTTTTGCATTCAATAATAATGTGTGCGTGTTTTTTTTACTTCAAAAAGTTTATTGAACTATAATTCTCAAGCATACAGACATACATATGTATGTACATACATACATACATACGTACAAATGTGAATATAAATGTAAAGATAAAATGTTATGAGTGTGTATCAATTAGCATTTAAATATTTATACAATTTTTAAAACTAGATTAATGAACATTTCCTATGATGGTCAATAACATTGCTATACAAACTAGATCTTTTATCGAAAAAAAATAGCAAAAATAAGCGTTATGCTTCTGAACCAAAAACACATACTAGCAAACTGCTAAAAATGTAACATAAATTCTTTAAGTCAGAAACTGACCCATTTATACGCATAAAACTTTTCCAAGTTTTAAATATTTTGTTCATATTTAATTCTTAATGGTATTTAGTTGAGTTTAAAGCCACTTAAACATACGACTTATGGCAAAGTGGCTTTAATATATTTAATTTTTGAAATAATTCGATAGCGTACGAACCCTTGGATGATATAATCTAATAAAATTTGGCCCACTAAGAGAACTCTTATTAAATTTGAAGTAGCAAAAATGAATATTTTAGCCAAATTAAAAAAAAAAAAACAGAAACTATGTTTACATGTGTTTGTATGTGTATTCTCGTTTGCACGAAAGTTAAAAGTCTTCAAATAGCGAACGCGTAAAAATGTCATAAATTTTTATAAGTTTTTTTCCATAACATGATTGCATACACCATCACAATTCATTCCACCATATAAGATGCAAATGTCAAAACAAACCCAAAATTAGAACTTTCAGCTAAATTTAAATACTGAAGTATACCAATCCCTAAAAATGTGAGATGCAGATCATACCTCAGCCTTCCAACAAAATGTGTTAGGTCTCTAGCAAATTACTAACGCACCGCTTTTAAATGCAATTGATCAAATATTTTGATGTTTTTCTCTTGCAGTTTCATAGAGGAGCAAGACAAAAAAATGTATTCAACTATGTATGT
Source organism: Phyto melanocephala (assembly GCA_941918925.1). Taxonomy (NCBI): domain Eukaryota; kingdom Metazoa; phylum Arthropoda; class Insecta; order Diptera; family Rhinophoridae; genus Phyto; species Phyto melanocephala. The sequence goes on from OW799233.1 coordinate 1,542,626, forward strand.
ATATATGTATGTATGTATAAAGGCAGTAGTTTTTTTGTTGTTTTCTTTTCTTAATAAACAATTTTTAAGCAAAAGTGAAAAGCTGCAATTAAACCAGTCACTGGTTGCTAAAAAATGTTGCCAATACCATGTACTGCAGCAATAAATGCTATGGCTACGCAAACATACAAATGCATACTGTATTGCAAACACATACCTGTGGTACATGCACTTGCATACATACTTATGTGCAATTTATATTAAATAGGGTTTCTAAATATTAAATAATACTTGTTACAAAAGTTTTTTTTTTATTATAAAACATTATCATTTTAAATAATATCATTCAACTTAAATATGTCATATTATAGGTGCAAGCATGGATCTAGAACATCCCTAAAATAAAAAGTTGTTTAAAATAAACCTTTTTTATGCTCAAAACCTAGAGAAATTCTGACAGATTGCTAGTAACAGAAATAATGCCATTAAAGCGAATATGTAAGATATTTGTGGCTTCACCTCGAATATCAGAAGAAATATAAAATGAAATTCTGGGTATCAGTTCTCGTTCGTATAAGTGTTGAATAAAAAATCTTGTATCAATCACCCAGCAAAAAAAAAAAAAAATTGTTGTTAAAAATTAAGGCGAACAATCTAATTCTGCTTCATTTGAAGCGGCACATCGTGAACAAAAGTCTCAGATTATAAACGGCAAGAAATATTTTTTGCTGAGCATATGGTATCACCCAAGGTAGATTAGAAAGGCACTCGTATCCAATCAGCTGACTGTTTTTTTATACCCTTCACCTGTGGTGCACAAGGGTATAGGTATATAGCTTTGTCATTCCGTTTGTAATTTCTACAATTTTCATTTCCGACCCCATAAAGTATATATTTTCAGAAAGCCTATGAATAGAGAAGTCGATTAAGCCCTGACCGTCTGTCCGTCTGCCTGTCTGTCTGTCCGTGTGTTGGTTGAAATCAACTTTTAGAAGCAACTATATGTTTCTCAGATCTAAGTATGGTATCAATCTTTTGGAAATATCCGGGAATGAATCGCTATTGAAATTCAGCACAATCGCCCACGAACACCTCGTTTTTTTCACAATTACAACAACAACATACATATATACTGGTTAGAGTAAACGTGGAATCGAATCCCAGCTGAGCCAAAATTTTTTTTTTTATTTTATATATTATTTATATTTGTATTATTTTTTTTAATATATTTGTTTTTTTAATTTTTTAAAAAAAAATTTTCTTTATTTTCTTAAAAAAAATTTTTTAAATTTTTTTTTTTAAATATTTTTTTTAATATATTTTTTTAATAAATTTTTTTTTAATTTTCTTTTGTAATTTTTTTTTTTGGAAACATACATATGTAAACTCAATTTATAATTCTGCAATGGGATGTTTTGTATACGTATGTACGTATTTTATATGAGATGAATGGTGATACAAACAATTGTTTTTGCATGACGTTGCGAAGGGTATATAAGATTCGGCACTGCCGAATATAGCATCACCATACCTTTCTTTGGCCGAGCAAAATTTTTTTATTATATTGTCATAAATTTTCAAATATAAAAGATATTTTAAAAACGTTATTTTAAACCATTGTGCTGATATGACTATACGAAATAATGGCATAAGTACCTCGTGAATTAAAGATTTATCAGGGTATTAAATACGAGTAGATACTGTTGTTGGTTTATTTACTTGTGAACACAGTTTTAGTTGTATTTTTAAATGTCAATTTATATTAAATTTCAGACAAAAAAAATTGAAAATGGGAAATGGGAAAGTTGATCAAATCTTACTTCTGCCGGGTTACACAAAATATTATAAAACAATTTTTTGCAAAGATAAAAAATCAACGAAACATTTGAGTTAAAAATATATTATACATATATTTATTTTTGTAGTAGCAACAAAAAAAAAAAAATACTACTAAAATTGTTTTTTGTTTAACCCTAGCCCTTATACCTAAGTATATGTAGGTGTGGCCAGTAACAATTATTTTTTTTTTTCCTCATTATTTATTAGAAAAAAAATTTTTATTCAAATAATTTGTACTTTAATATATTAACCAACATTTTTTGGTTGAAATAAGTTTGCGTACATTGCGAAAATCTTACTGTGGATGAGCAGATGTTCCGTTATCGTGGCCGTACCCGTTTCACGCAATACATCTCATCCAAACCGGTGAAGTATGGGATCAAAGTATGGTGGGTGTGTTATGACAAAAACTCCTACCCTCTGCATGGTCAAATATATACCGGACAAGCTATTACGGGACAAGAAAAAAATCTAGGTGAACGAGTAGTGAAGGATTTGTTAAGTCGATTTCATGGAAGCGGGCGTAATATAACAATGGTAAATTTTTTTACAAGCCTTAATTTATGTAAAAACTTGTGGTCAATATATTTAACTGCGGTTGAAACCACACGTAAAAATAAGTCATACCCATGTTGGCTCACAAATATCGCCCTGTGGAGTCAACAATCTTCAGCTTTATGCCCAACATTTCCATGTGCTCATACGTGCCGAAAAAATCAAGGCAGTTATTCTTTTACCTTCAATGCATGACGATGATGCAATTATTACAAGCGGAAAGCCAGAAGTTATCGAATTTTATAATAAAACAAAAGGAGGAGTGGATGTTATGGACCAACTGCTTAGAGAATATACTTACCAAAGACAGACTAAGCGTTGGCCATTATCTCTATTTTTCAATGTGATAAATTTGACGGCATAGTCAGCGTACATCATATATTTTGTATATAACAAAAATATCCCATATAGTAAGATAAGACGCAAACACTTTCTTCGCTAGCTCGCCAAGGAGCTATGTATGCCAGTCATTGAAAGTTGGTCAGTTGATTTTCAGGTAATGTGCAACTTCAACACAGTCAACGTCTGCAGGGACTGGTGTACGTGGAAAAAATCAAAATTTGAAGCTGATTTTTGTATTATTTTCTCGACGAGCATAGAAGACGCAATCGTAATATATGCTTTGCTTGTTAACGGTCAATATGTGTTCACTCTTCACAAAATTACTTTACAATTATGGCCACAAATAAGTTAAGTTATAAAAAATAAAATAAAACATAATTTTTCATAAAAAACAAACAAACATTCTTTGATTTGTATAATAAATTCATACAATTGCTTTAGTGGCCACATCTGTGCTTGGTTATACGTTCTTGGGGGTCTCGACTTTAGAAGCTCATGGCTCCTTAAAAGCTTGATCTAGGATATTAATTGAGGTGTCAGTTGACGCAGATTTCATCCATTTTCTTAGATCTAAAGTTTCAGTAAAAAAGCATAAGCCGTTTAGAAGGTGCATTACTCAGAAGTGTCAATGGACACACCTGTACTCGGGTATAAGGACTAGGGTTAGGTAAAAAATTTTTATTTCCCATTCCTATTTGAATTTAATACAACACTTTTAAAACATATGAACTGAAATTGTATTGTTATACAAAATGTTTCAATGGAAATTACCATCAACAAGCTATCAATATTATAAATTCATGCAAAAATAGTACCAATAGTACAGTACAACTGGGCTTGTGTCTTGAATATCATAAAAAAAATACAATTTCAATAAATTTTCGATTGTAAAAAATCAAAACTTAAATGCTAAATTCACAAGTTATTTTCCTGAATATTTTTAAGCTCTTTAAAAAATTTTTAAAATTGTGACATTATCAAACTTAGGACATCTTGTGAATTTAGTAAGAAATTATTTCATTAGTTAATACTAAAAAGCAAAAAAATAAAATGTGTAATGTTTAATGTTACACAATAAAATGACATGAATTGCGGTTTCAAAGTAAAATCTAGTTTTAGGCGATACTTTTTTGTATACATTTAATTTTTGAATAAATGAATTGAAAAAATCAAAAAAAAAAATCCGCAAGACGTAAGTATAATTTTATAAATATGTATGTGTGTACGAGTATATACGCAAAGGAAAAATATGGTTAAAACATATAATGGTTGTCAGTTATCAAACCTTAATAAGTTTTATGACTACAGTTGTAATTGAAAATCTTTGCTTGTTTCTACGACAAATTATTGTCTTATATTGTTAGTTGTATTAATTGTACTTACCTTTTTAATTGATATTTTTTACATTTTCTCGTTTATTTTTGAAATTTCTCTAATTTGTTTTCAAAATCACAAACTTCTAAAAAAATAAAAATATATTTAGCATGAAGGAGAACTGCTGCAATCAAATTATTATTAAAAAATCATAGCTTGATTGCTTTGTAATCATACTGTTGTTTCACCGATTATTTGCAATTTTAAATGCTTTTAAATTTAATGGTATTTTTGCGAAGACATCATACAATATTTTTAAAGGACAAATTTATCGAAATTTTGCGAAAACTAAACATTTAGTGATAAAACTCAAACAAATGCTTTATTATCGGTACTAAATATATGATTAAATAAAATGAAAATAACTATTACTTGTTTTCGACAACCAAATATTGTAATAGAAAATATGATAAAGAATTTAATGATCCTTTTGTGACAAAAAATTTATTCATGTCATTGGTAAGACCTTTACTGGAATATGGATCAGTAACTTGGGATCCCCAATATGATGTGTATATTCAAAAAATTGAATTAGTTCAAAAACAATTTTTGCTGTTCTGCCTTCGTAACTTGCGTTGGAGTCCCAATACCAACTTACCGTCATATCGAAGTCGTTTATTACTCATTGCGCTCCCAACGTTACAAAGCCGAAGAATTGTTTTCAATATTGCATTTGTCCTGAATTTAATTCAAGGTAAAATTGATTCTACATATGTATCTTCAACGTAAATTATGCATCAATGTTCCTAACAGGCAGCTCAGATCTTATGAACCGTTATATATAAAATTTCACCGATCAAATTACATTAACTTTGATCGACTTTTCCGATAATGTTGCTGTAACTAGAGAAAAGCTGATAAGGTTTCTAAATTCAAATGCTTATGTCTGGTGATGTTTTTGTCTTTCTTTGTTCATGTAATTATTGTTTTTGTTTTTTGAAAAAATATTGCTCAACTGTATATTTTTATGTTGATTGAATTAAATAAATAAATAAATGATATGACCGTCGTGATCATGTCGAAACCATGATTTTTCTTTGAGTTTATAAAAAAATGTATTTCATTGATCTTTAATACAAAAACAATAGTAATGAAATCCTAATCTACAACATATTAAAATTACTCGTTCAATTCTCTTCAATTTTAGTGAAAAAATGTTTTGTGTACTATTTTGGAAATTTTAAAATAAGATAAGAAATGGTCACTGCATTGAAGTGTGCCTCATTATTGTCATCCATAATTGGAAATCAATTATGCCTTTAAACAAATAAATAAAATAATTCTATATAATTTTTATAAAACTGTTTGTTTTTTTGTTACTATTGCATAAAATTTGTGTAAAATGTATAGGAATTACGGAAAAACTCAAATTCGAACAGATATCTTAACGTGATACTATTTTCAAATTTTTGGCGATTATCTTATTTTAATTGTATTCTCGAGGTGACCAACTTTGGAGTATAGCTCGCTCACTACCACTTTCAACAGAGCGACTCTAAAGAAATTTAGATACACCTCAGCTCTTATCCTGCAAAATTTATATTCATATAACTACAGTGTAATGGCAAGCACTTCAAAAAGTAAAATTTATTTATAAACAAATTTATAATAATTCAAAAATTCATTAATTAACTTATACATACATATGTATGTTAACATATGTATATTAACATATGTATGTATGTAATATGAATTAAGAATTGTTAATAAACACAAATATAAATTAATTTGCTAAATCAAATACAATTGTGTTTATTTTTATGGCGTCACAAAGAATTTACGGCTTTCAATAAAAAACGACAAGATTTTTTGTCAGAAAATACTTATATTTTTTTATAGTTCTCTTATATTCAGATCTCTTTTAGAAATTAGTTTTTATGTGCTTTATTATGCAAAATTCGCTAAGAAATATATTTTATGTACTTCGATACTACACTTAAATCTCTTTAAACACGATGAATAAGTTACAAATATCTAGTTCGAAAGACCATATAATGTTTATATTTTAATCTGAAAATGCGAAGCGTTCGTAATATGGGATTTTCCCATACACAAACATATATTTACTAATACAATATGATAAAGCGAAAATGTGTGTTTGCATTAGATTTGTTTTGTATTATCTCTGAAACTACTTGTCTGATTTTCTAAATTTTTTTTTAGTTTAGTAACGGACATAAGCTACATATATTTTTCTTCTATTTTAAGTGAACCTTAAAATGAAATTCATTTTATGGCATAATTGAAGAACTATAATAGTTACGCTATGAATTCCCTATTCGAGATGAAAATGAATAACATCGGGGTAGAGGACTAACAAAAAAAAAAAAAATAGGCCGTTTTATATTATATCTGGGAAACTGTAACCTCCACTTGTTTAAAACTTTATATAAGCCCGTCTGATCATTATTTCTGTACTTAAATCAAAAATAATAACGGTCGTAGCAGAGTGGGAAATACTTTTTATGACATCATATCCTAGGAATGGTGATAACGAAAATACAAAACATACAATAAAAGGCAAAATTAAATAATAAATATAAAACAGAATTTAAGTTGCTATCGGACATGATAATTTTTGGCAAATAAGTTAAATTTAATAAAAAATAGATCAAAATTAATTTTCAAAATCTTCAGAAAACCGACTTTTGTATTCGAAAATCGATTTTGTGTATTAATTGTACAAAACACATTCAAATTTACAACTAAAGCGTTTTCTTCAATTATCAAAATATTTCATAAGTTTGTTAATGTTGTTAATTTGCACTAAAAACAATATTAAGATCTACATACATATGTTCTAATGAATACAACACAAAAACGGCAAGTGGTCGGGGTTAGCTAGTAAACAATGCTTTTACAATGCAAAAAATACAAAATCACCGAGGATGTAAGAGTATACAATTAAAAAAATGTCATCAAAAGATCGACTTTAAATAGTTGTAGTCTATATAAATGAAAGATTTATGAAATCATTGGTTTGTGTGTGCGTTTGTAACTAAATGACTGCATAATGTCTTGTATGTATGTACGATGCATAGTTGTTTTTTTTTCTAGCATTTAGTCGTATGTGATGATAGCGATTAGAAAACAATTGCACTTATAAACAATAAGTCTCACGCAATCTTAAATCTTAATTGAAAGTAGTAAATCATTGGACACTTAACACTTACACACACACACACACACACACACGCACGCACACACAAATGGGAACAAAGAAAAGGAAAACATAAATATATATGCACATATACATACATACATACATACATACATACATACATACATACATACATACATACATACATACATACATACATACATACATACATACATACATACATACATACATACATACAAATGTATGTACATTTGAATGCAATAAAAAGAAAATATTTAAAAACATTTGTCCAAGAAATTAACAACTTTCGAAATTCTTAAATAAGTGGTCGAATGTAATCAAAAGACCCTTGCATTAACTCTTTTTTTCATTTCTGCTACTTTTGTTTTCTTTTCATTTTGTCGCGCTTGTTTAGATCGCTACATCTACTATTTAAAACATGAAGAAGAATCGCTATAGTCGGCCATGGCTAGTCAATCAATATGAATATAATGATCATGATGGTGCTAATAAACAGACTAACGCGGAACATAAAGAAAATCATCAAACACTCAGTTATAGCGCACACAATTTAAGACATCAAACAAAAGCGTATACAAATGCAACGGTTATCGGTAGTCCTCTGGTAGCTTTACATCTCTCTCGCATCTCACCACATCTTCAGAAACATTCAGACTTCCACTCGCACCCGCATAATGATGTTAGTAAAAATGTATCGTTCACCAAACGGAGGAAACATTTAGATTTATGTTTACGAAGGCCTCATAATAAGCTCTGCTGCAACCAAATACTAGAAGTATTATTAGCGTTAGTTTTAGTCAATTGTCTATCGTATAGTCTAACGCATCTGCCATTAACTTTGGCAGCTTATGGAAATTTGCAACCGGCCAGAGGATATCACCATCAAGCCGAAGCGAATATTTTTAGTAGTAATTTCCAACATGGTGAAAGTTCAATATTAAGCTCAGACGAAAACGATGAAGATTTATTTATTCGTCAGCCGCATAATATCGGAGGCTCTGCTTTCGGCTATAATGGACACCAGATTCAGCATAGCTTAGATGACAATTTATTAAGAAGTCAAAACTTTAAGATTAGTCCAAAGCCTTGCTCTACAGGACGCATTGAAGGGACCTGTATGTTTGTCTGGGAATGCATAAAGTCTGAAGGTCGACATGTTGGAATGTGTGTGGACTCGTTTATGTTTGGCTCATGTTGTGTACACAACTACACTGCGAACATAGTTCAGCAGAATACATTTTCATATACCAGACCCACAAAACCGCTAGGAATCGGTAGTATGAACCATAGGCCACGGCCACCCCAACAGCCACACCGTCCTAGTATCAGGTAAATTAAAATACAATTACAATACAAGTTTACCATCAATAAAATGACATATTTACAGTGGTATGACTACAATAGAGAGACCCCATGGAGCTGGCACCTTGGTCATAAGACCGTCAGGTCCTCATCATCAGGGTGCGCTAATAAAGCCACATTATTCTAAGCCCCCTTACGCAAGCACAGCTTTAACGAGTTTAACAACAGGTACAACCTCAACCACAATAACAGAGGATCCCTCCTTATTATGGACATCGAATTCTATTATGGGCGACTTACAGTCATCGGCTAGCATAGCCTCAGCGACAGCAAGTAAGCTAAGAGCTGAGGCATTTACATACTTACATACATATCTATATTTCCTTTAGTCTTTTACCTACATAAATAGCAAATTTGAAAATCTTTGAAAATCCTTTAATGGCAGAAAATTATTTTTTTATTTCAAGTTAATCATCAGCAACAGCATTGGCATTTAACGACTGAACCAAATTTCATTACAAAACCAAGGCCACCATCATGGGAGAAACCATCTATATTGAGACCTAAGCCACCTAAGCCATCAAAGCCACCCAAACCTAGTAAAAAACCTACAACGCCTCTAGATTGGTTAACCCATCAACAACAACTGCAACAACAATTAACACAAAAACCTTCATTAAATACGCATTCGACCGCAACAACTACGACGACTAAAATAAAGCCTTCCAAGAATCCAGTTGAATCATTTTCATCAACGACTGCAACAACAGATAAGACGACGTTAATAATGACGGCACCGACAACAAAAACTAAACCCCACGTAAGTAATTGAAGGAATTGTGGTCATTTACTTTACAAAATCACTTTTTGGAAAAATCGTTTTGTTTGCTGCACAGTGATCTTAACGGGTTAACGGGTTTTTGATACAAACAACTTTGTTACTATTTATTGAACTTAAAAGTCAAACGCTAAAAAATATTAAATAAATTATTATTAAATTAAATCAATGTTGTTGACCACTCTCAATATCTATTAGATAACATTTATTTAAATATGTAACTAAATACTTTATTTATATCTTTACCTGAATGACACTTTTCTTTTTTTTTTCAATCTGTACCACTGTGACTGGCCTGCTGAATGGCTAGCCATTCGCGTTAGGGATAATGAATTTATGACTTAAGGGGACGTTTTATTGTTTGCAAATACATACCTGATGAAAGATTGTCTTGATTTTTGGGTGTGTCCGCGCAAGAGCTCCATCGTCATGCGAGTTTAGTATTATGCACACTGTATGCATATGTATGTATGTACAACATAGTCTCAGTTAGACAGTGTGACTCAAATCTGCAATGCAGCGGATCAACAATTTTAATATTGTAGTAGTGTATTTAAATATTTGCTTGCACTTGTCTTTTTAGTTTTTATTTTTATTTTAAAGCATTACGAAAACTAATTTATATTTATGCCAGTTTTTTCCGCTGACACTCTGTAGATTTAGTTTTGTTTTTTTTTTTTTTTTGTGACCATAGGCTAGGTAGATGTAACAGTAGAATTAGACAAATATAAGAAGAAGAAAAATTTTTATTTACACACTGCAAGTTATGGGCGGGGTCATTAAACGACGTCATTATGATACGAATTCGAAGTATGAGTAAATGAATTTCATATGATTTTTTCTTTTGCATTAAAAGGTTGTTGCTCAAAGTACTCAACCAACATCAAAGCCATCACCTAATGCCACCAAACCCTACACTAAACCTACCTCGAGCCCAAGTAGTAGTACAGAAATAACAACAACAACAACATCATCATTATCATCATCTCATTTTCCATCAACCTCAATGTATAAACCAACTAAACCGGCAACAACATCAACAACGACTTCTTCTACGTCATTTACATACAATAGTCAAAAGCCTGTATTAACAACGGACGGATCTAAGCCAACAACTACAACATCTATATTTTCAACATCAAACAGGCCAACATCCTCTCAGCCACCCTCATCAACAATTGCTGACACACCATCAACTTCAAACCCATTGCCACCACCTAATAATCTGAGCTCAATCGAATCAAATGAAATAAGTAATCATTTGGACAGCGATATCGCCACTATTAAAACAATATCAGCAGCTCGTAGCGGTAAGTTATTACTAATACTTCTATCATAACTTGCCTTTAACTCAGTATTATTCGATATTCAAGAAAACTAAAACTGTTTTTAAAAATTTTTTGTTTTTGTCACATTTTTGCACTGAAAAGGAATTTGAGTAAATTTTTGGAACAAAACATTATACATACATACATACATACTTATGTACATATTAAAAATTGATTGGAAAATGTTTCAGAGTGTGGTACACCAATTTTAACACGACCGGAAACACGCATTGTGGGTGGTAAGAATGCTGCTTTTGGACGCTGGCCTTGGCAGGTATCTGTGCGCAGGACATCTTTCTTTGGTTTTTCAAGTACACATCGATGTGGTGGAGCTCTTATTAATGAAAATTGGATTGCTACGGCTGGTCATTGCGTTGATGAGTAAGTATTGTTTTTATCGAGATGAACACAATATTATTAATGTACTTCCTTCAAGTGAGTCGGTCATATCTCAATAATAATAAATAAGGCTAAAGGTTTTATTTTTAATTCTAAAGTTTTGTTGGCGGAGTTTAGAAAACTCACAAAATGCCAGGTTATCACACGATGATTCAGTATCCGCAAGTCGACCTATACCTTCAAATAGGAAGTCGGAGCTGAACGCAAAACTATTATCTTCTTAGTAAAAGTTTTGCATGTGGTCAATTGAGACTCCGGGCAACTGTATCTCGGTACAGTTAACCGACGCCACGCAATTAACCAATGCGATAGTGAGACGCAAAACTCTCGAAGCCGGATGAAAAAGACGGCCTGATTGCCCTTAAGAGATAATGGCAATGACGCGCGAGCTCTTGACCCGACCAGAGCTGAATCACGACTCTAAAGGTTTTTAATAAAACTAGTATGTTCTGCGGTCGACCCATTTGAACGTAATTTATGTAGTTGAAAAAATATATATATTCTCACACCACAGTTGTAGTAGTGACCAGCGTTGCCGTTTATTTTTAACCAAAATTGGTTGTTTTTTTTTTCTGATGTGTAGATGTGTACTTTTTATGTATTATGTATTTTATATGCCAATTTTTCAAAACGCGCCTTCAGACTTTCAAAATTCATTTTAGATAGTGATATAAGTATTGTTGCGTTTTGGGATAAAGTGTCCAAACATAAAAATGCAATGAACGAAAATTGTTTCGAGGAACTTATTTATTTTGTTCAACACATAATGTCTTTGCCACATAGCTCAGCTGCTGCAGAAAGCATTTTTTCACCGCTTAGTTTAATAAAAAGCAAATTTGGAGATAAGCTTGAGTTCCAAACAATTAACAATATTATGCAATCAAAAGAATTGTGCATAAATCAAATTGATTCCCATTAAGTCTGGTCTGCCAAAACCTTGTTTTAAAAAACTTTATAAAAGAAAAAAAAAACAAATATAATAATATTTAAATAATTTTTAATTTTGGTTGTTTTTTTCCATATTTGGTTATATTTTTAAGAAATTTTGGTTGTAAAATTTTGTTGGTTGTGACAACACTGGTAGTGACATACACATATAGCGCTCTTTGCAATAACAATTTGTATTAAATCGCATTAATTTTCTTTTGCTGCATATGAATGTACATGGGATGTATATGTATGTCAATAGCAATTTTAAACGCGTATAACTCCTTAACTACACAATAGATTCAAACGGGATCTAGATTGTTAACATCTCATAAAAATTTTCTGTGAATGGTACTTTTGCTGAGATCACTCGCAAACTTCGAAGCATTATCAGTCTACGAGAAAGTCTACCTAATGTATCAACAATTCAAAAATTGTCAAGAACTTTGAAGCATTGCTGTTGTAAATGAGAGTGTACCGAAAAGCCCTAAAACATACATACATATGTACATATGTACATTCAAAATCGTTCTCAATAAATTAAAATTTAACGCAAATTGCATGAAAATATACTTATGTATATTATTCCATACTCAATCGGAATCTTTTTAATTCAATAAAAAATTTTCAACTATTTCAAAAGAAGAATGAAAGGTTTATATGTATGTAAATAGTTTTTTAAGCTGACTTTATATGGAAATTTGATTGATTTGAATATTGATTGTTTAACAATGTTATTGTTCATTTTAAAACAATTGTTCAATTCACAACCCCGTATTGAAATACAGTTCTGGTTTATTTACTTGTGAACACAATTCCTGTTGTATCGGTTGTATCATTGTATTGTTAAACGTCAATTGATATTAAGCGTCGTCTTTAAGATGTAGAACTTTTTATACCCTTCACCTGTGGTGCACAAGGGTATATATAGCTTTGTCATTCCGTTTGTAATTTCTACAATTTTCATTTTCGACCCCATAAAGTATATATTTTCTGAAAGCTTATAAATAGAGGAGTCGATTAAGCCCTGACAGTCCGTCTGTCCGTCTGTCCGTGTGTTGGTTGAAATCAACTTTTAGAAGCAACTATATGTTCCTCAGATCTGTATATGGTATCTATCTCTTGGAAATATCCAGGAATGAATCGCTATTGAAATTCAGCACAACCGCCCCATAACTTTCTGAGATATGAGCAAAAAACTACGACCACCTCGTTTTTTTTCACAATTACAACAACAACATACATACATACATACATACATACATGTAAAAAACATACCAAACAAAAAAAAATACAAACAAAAAAAAAATACTAAAAAAAATAAAAAAATAATAAAAAAAAACTAAAAAAAAAAAAATTTAAAAAAATTTTTTAAAAATTTTTCTAAAAAAATTTTTTAAAAAAATTTAAAAAAAATATAAAAAAAATATTAAAATATAAATAATATATTAAATAAAATAAAATAAATTTTTTTTGGCTCAGCTGGGATTCGATGCCACATTTGCACGTATTTTATATGGGATGAATGGTGATACAAACAATTGTTATTGCATTACTACACGTTGTGAAGGGTATATAAAATTCGGCACGGCCGAATATAGTACTGTTACTTGTTAAAAATAACCTTGAATTGCAATTAAAATTTTAAATTTCCTTTCATAGTTTATTGATTTCACAAATTCGCATACGTGTGGGCGAGTATGATTTCTCTCACGTGCAGGAGCAATTACCGTACATTGAAAGAGGTGTTGCCAAAAAGGTAGTACACCCCCTATACAATTTTTTTACGTATGAATACGACCTGGCACTGGTTAAATTAGAGCAACCACTCGAATTTGCACCACATGTTAGTCCTATATGTCTTCCGCAAACGGATAGTTTGCTAATAGGTATGAACGCAACGGTGACTGGCTGGGGAAGGCTTAGTGAAGGAGGCACGTTGCCTTCCGTCTTACAAGAGGTATTACATATAACGATAAATTCAAATACAATTCCTTGATTTATTTTTATTTTATTTGAACAGGTTTCGGTACCAATTGTTAGTAATGACAATTGCAAAAGTATGTTCTTAAGAGCAGGAAGGCAAGAATTTATACCGGAAATATTTTTATGTGCTGGTTACGAGACTGGAGGACAAGATTCTTGTCAAGGTGATTCCGGTGGGCCTCTACAGGTTTGTTAATACACACTAACGACATTCTGTATTTCGTAATATAAATCATTAAATTATTTTAGGTTAAGTCTCAGGATGGTCGTTATTTTTTGGCTGGCATTATATCATGGGGAATAGGCTGTGCTGAGGCCAACTTGCCGGGCGTTTGTACACGTATTTCAAAATTTGTGCCTTGGATTATCGAAAATGTAACGTGATAAACTCTCCACTATCTAGCCACAAATATAAAATATTTATAATTATTTTTTATTATCAATGATTACTTTTTCTAATCAGTTGTGTAAATATCTTAATCTCGATTGTTAAAATATTGTTTTATATATTTATTTTATGTTTTTAATTATTTTTCAAAAAATTCTCATTTTTTTATTCTTATTTAAATTACTTGTGATTTTATTTATTTTACATTATTATATGTTAAAAAACGTAGTTAGACACAATTATAATTGTTTAAATAATTTAAATCTTATCAATCAATTCTAATCATTTCATTTTAAAAATTTTAACATAAATTTGAAACCATTTCTGCTGTCTGTATATAATCTAAATGCATATGTATGTACATACATACTTAGTACATTTCCACATACATACATATGTAGAAATGCATACATAAATATTATGTAGCATGCATACATACATACATCATTATTTATATAGTATATAAAAAACAAAGAGAGTCATTTTTAGTTAGAAATTCAATTGAAACGAATTTTGTAATGTTTTCTAGTATTATTAAGTAAAATTATTTTTATTTATTAAAATGGACCATAATCATTAGAAAAAAATATATATTGTCTTGCCCAAAGAAGGAAAAAAAAACAAAATAAAACAAGGATTATAATAAAATTATATCAATAAAATGTTTTTGAATTAACAATTGTTTATTTTTATTTGTTTATTACATCGGTTTGACTTTCCCACCAAGAAAAAATGTTAATACTTATTCTTCTTTTATTTATTTTATTTCTTTTTTTATTTACGAAACTAAAGAATTCTTTTATAGCATTCTCCAAGAAAAATGTATTTATCAGGTAATTGTTGTTCGGAGGAAGTTTATTTCGTCGTATTTTTTATATGTACGTATGTACTTATATAAAGTTTGACATTTTGATTAAATGAGAGAAGAGAGAAAGTTAAAAAAAGTGGGATAAAAATAAAAGGAAAACAAGGTCAGAAAACGTATGTATACTTGAGGAGGCCATAAGTAAACCGTCATTAAAAGTGAACCCGATATATTTGCTATATGAAGCAGTGAATTCGAAAGATAGGGACGCTCAAACGTTGGTTAAGGAAAAAAAAGGCTTAGACTTGAAATTGTTGTAACGTCAACGCACATCGAAGTTAGCGGGAAAGCAGCTCTATTTTTATATTTAATAAGGGTAATATGACGACATTCAGAACAAGAAATAGGTAGTCAGTTATATCATATCTTCATATATTTAAATAAAAACCTTAATTAAAAAAATTATATTTGTAATAAGTATGTATAATACAAAAATAATTGAAGAATTTCTCTTAATCTTATAAAAAGTTATTAAAAATATTTGTAACTATAAATTTTAAATTTATTAGATTAAACTATCAGGAAAAAAATGATGTCATCACTCATTTTATTCTATAAATAAGTGAAAGTAATTTACACATTTTTAGTTGTAATACTGTGAAGGCTTCAGATGAACTAGGTAAGCATATTAAATTAAAAGATGTAGCTGAACAAAAATCTAAGTAGTGGGTAAATTCACCTTAACAATAAGCATCTCATATATATATCGTAATTTTGAGAAAAAGATCTTCAAATCTTATTTTCATTCAAAAATCTTAAAAATTATGGTAAAATTTTCATTCTAGCATCGAAAAAAAGGGGAAATGATTTTATAAGAAGATGCAAGTTTGAGGGTGAATACTTGTTTTCAAAACACAGCAGAATCAATTTTAAGTTTGATTACACCAGGTCTAGTAAGGAAACTTATAGAAACCCACGCAGAACAGATTTTGGGACTTTATTTATTTATTTAATGTGGATATCACATACAACAAGACATAAATCTTTTTAATTACAGTATGTGATCTTATAGCGAATATACATATATAAACAAGTAACAGTGCTATATTCGGCCGTGCCGAATCTTATATACCCTTCACAACGTGTAGTCATGCAATAACAATTGTTTGTATCACTATTCATCCCATATAAAATACGTGCATACGTACACGTTAGAATAAATGTGGCATCGAATCCCAGCTGAGCCAAAAAAATTTTATTTTATTTTATTTAATATATTATTTATATTTTATTATTTTTTTTTATATTTTTTTTAAATTTTTTTAAAAAATTTTTTTTAGAAAAATTTTTAAAAAATTTTTTAAAAATTTTTAAAAAATTTTTTAAAATTTTTTTTTTAATTTTTTTTAAATTTTTTTTCGTAGTTTTTATACCCTTCACCTGTGGTGCACAAGGGTATATATAGCTTTGTCATTCCGTTTGTAATTTCTACAATTTTCATTTCCGACCCCATAAAGTATATATTTTCTGAAAGCTTATGAATAGAGGATTCGATTAAGCCCTGACCGTCTGTCCGTCTGTCCGTCTGTCCGTCTGCCCGTCTGTCCGTGTGTTGGTTGAAATCAACTTTTAGAAGCAACTATATGTTCCTCAGATCTGTATATGGTATCAATCTCTTGCAAATATCCAGGAATGAATCGCTATTGAAATTCAGCACAATCGCCCCATAACTTTCTGAGATATGAGCAAAAAACCACGACCACCTCGTTTTTTTCACAATTACAACAACAACATACATACATACATACATGTAAAAAACATACCAAACAAAAAAAATTACAAAAAAAAAAAAAATATTAAAAATAAGAAAAAAATAATAAAAAAAAAACTACAAAAAAAAAAGTTTAAAAAAATTAAAAAAAAAATTTTTTAAATTTTTTTAAAAATTTTTCTAAAAAAATTTTTTAAAAAAATTTAAAAAAATATAAAAAAAAATAATAAAATATAAATAATATATTAAATAAAATAAAATAAAATTTTTTTGGCTCAGCTGGGATTCGATGCCACATTTATTCTAACGTGTACGTATGCACGTATTTTATATGGGATGAATGGTGATACAAACAATTGTTATTGCATGACTACACGTTGTGAAGGGTATATAAGATTCGGCACGGCCGAATATAGCACTGTTACTTGTTTTTTATTATTTTTAATATTTTTTTTTTGTAATTTTTTTTTTGTTTGGTATGGTTTTTACATGTATCTATGTATGTATGTTATTGTTGTAATTGTGAAAAAAACGAGGTGGTCGTGGTTTTTTGCTCATATCTCAGAAAGTTATGGGGCGATTGTGCTGAATTTCAATAGCGATTCATTCCTGGATATTTCCAAGAGATTGATACCATATACAGATCTGAGAAACATATAGTTGCTTCTAAAAGTTGATTTCAACCAACACACGGACAGACGGGCAGACGGACAGACGGACAGACGGTCAGGGCTTAATCGACTCCTCTATTCATAAGCTTTCAGAAAATATATACTTTATGGGGTCGGAAATGAAAATTGTAGAAATTACAAACGGAATGACAAAGCTATATATACCCTTGTGCACCACAGGTGAAGGGTATAAAAATAATGTACATACAAATATAAACATACTAGCCGCCCGGTACGTGCTTCGCTACGTAACACCAAATTTCAAAAAAGTGCCTTTAGCCTTCTAGCATCTCTTTAAATTTTTTTGCTACATGCATTAAGTCCAAAGATACAAAATTACCTATTTTACCCGTTCTTAGCCCTTTTCCCCCTAAATTCCAAAATTTCGAAAAGTACAAAAATTCACTATAGATTGCTTTAAGGAGAGTAAAACTACGTTTTTACTTTTTTCCTAATGCTATCCCTCTCAAAGATAAATGCTGTTCAAACAAGTAAGAGCGCTATATTCGGCCGTGCCGAATCTTATATACCCTTCACAACGTGTAGTCATGCAATAACAGTAGTTTGTATCACCATTCATCTCATATGAAATACGTACATACATATAAAAAATATACATATATAAAAAACATCCCATTGTAAAATTATAAATTTACGTATGTGTGTTAAAAAAAAAAAAAAAAATTAAAAAAATAATTTTAAAAAAAAATTAAAAAAAAATATTAAAAAAAAATTTTAAAAAAATAATTAAAATATAATTAATATAAAACAAAAAAAATAAAAAAAATTATTAAAAAAAAAATAATAAAAATATAAATAATATATTAAATAAAAAAAAATAAAAAAAATATTAAAAAACATCGAAGTTAGCGGGAAAGCAGCTCTATTTTTATATTTAATAAGGGTAATATGACGACATTCAGAACAAGAAATAGGTAGTCAGTTATATCATATCTTCATATATTTAAATAAAAACCTTAATTAAAAAAATTATATTTGTAATAAGTATGTATAATACAAAAATAATTGAAGAATTTCTCTTAATCTTATAAAAAGTTATTAAAAATATTTGTAACTATAAATTTTAAATTTATTAGATTAAACTATCAGGAAAAAAATGATGTCATCACTCATTTTATTCTATAAATAAGTGAAAGTAATTTACACATTTTTAGTTGTAATACTGTGAAGGCTTCAGATGAACTAGGTAAGCATATTAAATTAAAAGATGTAGCTGAACAAAAATCTAAGTAGTGGGTAAATTCACCTTAACAATAAGCATCTCATATATATATCGTAATTTTGAGAAAAAGATCTTCAAATCTTATTTTCATTCAAAAATCTTAAAAATTATGGTAAAATTTTCATTCTAGCATCGAAAAAAAGGGGAAATGATTTTATAAGAAGATGCAAGTTTGAGGGTGAATACTTGTTTTCAAAACACAGCAGAATCAATTTTAAGTTTGATTACACCAGGTCTAGTAAGGAAACTTATAGAAACCCACGCAGAACAGATTTTGGGACTTTATTTATTTATTTAATGTGGATATCACATACAACAAGACATAAATCTTTTTAATTACAGTATGTGATCTTATAGCGAATATACATATATAAACAAGTAACAGTGCTATATTCGGCCGTGCCGAATCTTATATACCCTTCACAACGTGTAGTCATGCAATAACAATTGTTTGTATCACTATTCATCCCATATAAAATACGTGCATACGTACACGTTAGAATAAATGTGGCATCGAATCCCAGCTGAGCCAAAAAAATTTTATTTTATTTTATTTAATATATTATTTATATTTTATTATTTTTTTTTATATTTTTTTTAAATTTTTTTAAAAAATTTTTTTTAGAAAAATTTTTTTTTTAATTTTTTTTAAATTTTTTTTCGTAGTTTTTATACCCTTCACCTGTGGTGCACAAGGGTATATATAGCTTTGTCATTCCGTTTGTAATTTCTACAATTTTCATTTCCGACCCCATAAAGTATATATTTTCTGAAAGCTTATGAATAGAGGATTCGATTAAGCCCTGACCGTCTGTCCGTCTGTCCGTCTGTCCGTCTGCCCGTCTGTCCGTGTGTTGGTTGAAATCAACTTTTAGAAGCAACTATATGTTCCTCAGATCTGTATATGGTATCAATCTCTTGCAAATATCCAGGAATGAATCGCTATTGAAATTCAGCACAATCGCCCCATAACTTTCTGAGATATGAGCAAAAAACCACGACCACCTCGTTTTTTTCACAATTACAACAACAACATACATACATACATACATGTAAAAAACATACCAAACAAAAAAAATTACAAAAAAAAAAAAAATATTAAAAATAAGAAAAAAATAATAAAAAAAAAACTACAAAAAAAAAAGTTTAAAAAAATTAAAAAAAAAATTTTTTAAATTTTTTTAAAAATTTTTCTAAAAAAATTTTTTAAAAAAATTTAAAAAAATATAAAAAAAAATAATAAAATATAAATAATATATTAAATAAAATAAAATAAAATTTTTTTGGCTCAGCTGGGATTCGATGCCACATTTATTCTAACGTGTACGTATGCACGTATTTTATATGGGATGAATGGTGATACAAACAATTGTTATTGCATGACTACACGTTGTGAAGGGTATATAAGATTCGGCACGGCCGAATATAGCACTGTTACTTGTTTTTTATTATTTTTAATATTTTTTTTTTGTAATTTTTTTTTTGTTTGGTATGGTTTTTACATGTATCTATGTATGTATGTTATTGTTGTAATTGTGAAAAAAACGAGGTGGTCGTGGTTTTTTGCTCATAT
Source organism: Phyto melanocephala (assembly GCA_941918925.1). Lineage (NCBI taxonomy): Eukaryota > Metazoa > Arthropoda > Insecta > Diptera > Rhinophoridae > Phyto > Phyto melanocephala. The sequence goes on from OW799233.1 coordinate 1,563,088, forward strand.
CTCAGAAAGTTATGGGGCGATTGTGCTGAATTTCAATAGCGATTCATTCCTGGATATTTCCAAGAGATTGATACCATATACAGATCTGAGAAACATATAGTTGCTTCTAAAAGTTGATTTCAACCAACACACGGACAGACGGGCAGACGGACAGACGGTCAGGGCTTAATCGACTCCTCTATTCATAAGCTTTCAGAAAATATATACTTTATGGGGTCGGAAATGAAAATTGTAGAAATTACAAACGGAATGACAAAGCTATATATACCCTTGTGCACCACAGGTGAAGGGTATAAAAATAATGTACATACAAATATAAACATACTAGCCGCCCGGTACGTGCTTCGCTACGTAACACCAAATTTCAAAAAAGTGCCTTTAGCCTTCTAGCATCTCTTTAAATTTTTTTGCTACATGCATTAAGTCCAAAGATACAAAATTACCTATTTTACCCGTTCTTAGCCCTTTTCCCCCTAAATTCCAAAATTTCGAAAAGTACAAAAATTCACTATAGATTGCTTTAAGGAGAGTAAAACTACGTTTTTACTTTTTTCCTAATGCTATCCCTCTCAAAGATAAATGCTGTTCAAACAAGTAAGAGCGCTATATTCGGCCGTGCCGAATCTTATATACCCTTCACAACGTGTAGTCATGCAATAACAGTAGTTTGTATCACCATTCATCTCATATGAAATACGTACATACATATAAAAAATATACATATATAAAAAACATCCCATTGTAAAATTATAAATTTACGTATGTGTGTTAAAAAAAAAAAAAAAAAATTAAAAAAATAATTTTAAAAAAAAATTAAAAAAAAATATTAAAAAAAAATTTTAAAAAAATAATTAAAATATAATTAATATAAAACAAAAAAAATAAAAAAAATTATTAAAAAAAAAATAATAAAAATATAAATAATATATTAAATAAAAAAAAATAAAAAAAATATTAAAAAAAATTTTTAAAATATAAAAAAAATTTTTTTTTGGTTCAGCTGGGATTCGATGCCACGTTTTCTCTAACCAGTATACACGTTTGTATGTATGTATGTTGTTGTTGTAATGTTGTTTTTGTGAAAAAAAATCGAGGTGGTCGTGGGTTTTTGCTCATATCTCAGTTGTTTATGTACCGATGTTTCTTATTTTCAATAGCGATCTACTCCCGAATATTTCTGATATTTTAATACCTCACCCGGGTCCAAGCGATGTCGGGGGGCTTCAAAAAGTTGATTTCAACATACACACGTACAGACGGTCAGGCGGACAGACTGACAGAGCTTAATCGACTTCAGAAAATATATACTTTATGGGGTCGGAAATGAAAATTGTAGAAATTTCACACGGAATGACAAACCAATATATACCCATTTTATACCCTTCACCTGTGGTGCACAAGGGTATATATAGCTTTGTCATTCCGTTTGTAATTTCTACAATTTTCATATCCGACCCCATAAAGTATATATTTTCTGAAAGCTTATGAATAGAGGAGTCGATTAAGCCCTGGCCGTCTGTCCGTCTGCCCGTCTGTCCATGTGTTGGTTGAAATCAACTTTTAGAAGCAACTATATGTTCCTCAGATCTGTATATGGTATCAATCTCTTGGAAATATCCAGGAATGAATCGCTATTGAAATTCAGCACAATCGCCCCATAACTTTCTGAGATATGAGCAAAAAACCACGACCACCTCGTTTTTTTTTACAATTACAACAACAACATACATACATAGATACATGTAAAAAAAAAATACCAAACAAAAAAAATTACAAAAAAAAAAAATATTAAAAATAAGAAAAAAATAATAAAAAAAACTACAAAAAAATTTTTTTAAAAAAATTTAAAAAAAATATAAAAAAAATACTAAAATATAAATAATATATTAAATAAAGAAAATAAAATTTTTTTGGCTCAGCTGGGATTCGATGCCACATTTATTCTAACGTGTACGTATGCACGTATTTTATATGGGATGAATGGTGATACAAACAATTGTTATTGCATGACTACACGTTGTGAAGGGTATATAAGATTCGGCACGGCCGAATATAGCACTGTTACTTGTTCACTGTGTGAAGGGTATAAAAAGTACCAAAATTCAGTTTTTAACCGTTTTATCCCCTTAAAACTCAAAATTTCCAAAAAGTTCCAGACACCTGTACAATTATTTTTAACAGGCTCTTTGGTCCTTTCTGAATTTTTGTGATATCTTTTTTAAGCCTGAAGATACTGAGTTACCGATTCCACCCGTAAACCGCTCGACGGATTTTGTGCAAACTTCACATAAACCATCTACTAAAAAAATGAATCAATATTTAAAATAGTTAGAGACCAAATAAAAAATTTGGTTATGAGTTCCACAGACTTATGGTATTAATAAAATATTGCCAACTAGATATTTAGGTTCAATAACGATATTGTTTGAAATTTCAATTTTTAGGCAAAAAATATTTTTTTCTTCATACATTTATTTATAACTGCGAAACTGGTTAGACTACTACATAGATCTGGTATTTGAGACATGTCAATGGAGAATCGTACATATTCTAATATAGACTCGATGATGGAAAAACTCTGGCTCGGAGACTCAAGACTTAAATCGTATCGGATAATTTTCATTTACTATTGGCGAAGGTGTTTAGATCATGTCTTCTTGGGAGATACGTACCCAATGAATAGACAGCTGTTATTTTTATATCGAAGTTCTTTTTTTTACTAACCTACCTATCTAGTTTTAGAAAAATTCGATATCCAGCGAACAAATGTCCTCTAATAAGGGTCAATTTTAAAGAAAATTTTATTGTCTACTATATCTACTATTTTCTTTTTTTATGTATTATACTTTAGTATTGTTACGTTTATGCCTTTAATAAACGTTGGTTTATTACTTTAAATAAATCGGGGGTTCTTTTACATTGCAAAAATTAACACAATTTATTATAGAAGTAAGAGCACTTTATTTATTTTAACACACTCAGATATTATTTTTCCATTACTTTATATATTTCACCTATTGTTATACCCATTTATTATCAAACTCACTTTGTAACACACTTAATAAACATTACTGTTATACTAACTATGTTAACTGTGTTGTTCGACTATTTACCTTAACATAGTTGTAGTCTGCAACATTCCACAAAGTTCTCGCATATACACACTAGGACATTCTGGATAATTACCAGAAGGCCGTTACATATTAATTAAGACGTAATGTTAATGTTGATTAATGTGTAGGAAAATAATCTGCGCCATAAACTGTGCTGTATATAATAATACATTTCGGCTGTATATACTTAAATATGTAAGTGGACCAACCAGCCAACCAAAGGATATGTTAAATGTATGAAAATAAACTTCTATTTTTATAAGCCTAAAAATAGGCTTCTTATATCACTTTAAGTTTAACAATATATTATCAAAAATTCAATTTGTCTTAAAAACAGTTCAAATTTAATTTTAAATGAAGAATTTCGAAAATAATATAATACTTACATTATTTGAAACCAATATAATTTTAAACATATAATTTTTTTTATATCACTCTTTTTCATTTTAACTATCAACGATGATTTATTAAATATAATTATGACTTACAATTTTTTTATCATTTAACTATCAATTTCGTCGAAATATTTTTTTATTCTATATTAGATATTATATATAAAATTTTAATGATACATTTTATTTCTTTTCTGGAAATAAAGCTTCCTTGGCTTCGTCGTATAAATCAATAACAAGGAATTTTATATCCTCCAAACTAGTTGGAAAATTTGTAATAGGTTCGACTGGTACTTCGTCGCCGGGTTTAACCCCTTTAACGAAATTATAGGCAATTGCGTAACCTTTTCGAGCCTCAAAGAGTGTTTCCTTTGCAAATTGTTCTGCCTGTCTGGGATAACAAAGCGAGGCGACCACACCAGCGCCCATTGCGGTGTAGAGAACCTTCTTGATAAAACCACCACGAGCTGCAAAAATAAAACCGGACAATCCACCAATAGCTATAGCACCAGTTCTGGGCATTAAATTATGTGGCTGATTTAAATAGTCTATGGTGGATAGTGTTTGATCCTTGGCCTTATGAACGTACTCATTGATTGCTTCCTTTTGTTTCGCTATGACGTGATAACCGGCCTGAACTTCTACGCGAACCATTCTTACTCCGCTCTCAATGACTTCGCGAGTAGCTGAATTTACTGCGCTATGAACTTTTTTCTGTGTCCTGTAAAAATCAATAATTTCAGAAAAAAATTTTACCTACATACAATGTAATTATTTTTTACTTGTTGTATGAATGCAATGGAGCATATAAAGGTAAATCACTAGCTTTACAATGATAATGTGCAAAATCATTTACCGACTCTTGTTTGTCGGATTTGGAATTAGAGCTATCATTTTGGACAGCCACCGCAGCTAGCACAGTTGATGTTGGCAAAGTTATAAAATTGCGAAACATTTTATTTTGACTATTCTATTATGTTCCTAACTTCAAATCATATACCAAGAAGCACTCACAGACCAGTATTAATTTTGCCGTATTCCAAATGGCCAGAAACTGGTATTAAAAAATACTTTTAAAAGTATTTAAATAAACTCAATAAAAAATAAACCTTATTTTTATAATATTTCACCCGAATTGCATAACTTATGACAGTTCTCTGTCACAGTATTGCCAGTACAAAATTGTATTAATATTTACTCAGTTTTAAACAGGGTGCACGTACCCTGGTATTAAATTTAAAATATACAGTAAGACGTTTTTTGAAATAATTTCAATTCATATACAAATAATATTTAATAACACAGGTTTTCATTGCTATGCAATAATAATAATAATAATAATAATAATAATAATAATAATAATAATAATAATAATAATATTAATAATAATAATAATAATAATAATAATAATAATATTAATAATAGAGGAAAATTAGAAGTAGTAACATTCGCGGAAACGCTTGGTAACAGACCTCTCAAGTTTTCATATGTGTATGTATTTATGCTATTATCAATTCATATCTGAATATATATATATATATATATATATATATATGAACAATAGTGTCAATATAGTCTTTTTAGAAAAATTACATGTACTAAATAAATATGTTGTTTACTTAATTGAAAATGTTACAAAAATTTAATCATTAAACAAGTAGCTGTTTGGCCGACTAAAGTTTTTCTACATCGTCGGCCTTTGACCGGGCCTATGTTATAATAAACAGAGGCTTCAGCAAAAAACTTTTTTCATATTTTAAATAGGCTTAGTATTTAATTTACAAATTCATATGTATATACATAAACACTGAAAAAAGAAAATAATTTGTTTCTATGTCTACTAAACCGTTTTATATGTTCGTAAAATTATCTCTGCTTCTTGAAAAATTAAGAGTTAAAAAAATATTATAAATCTTCTGAAAAATCTATTCCAATGCTTTTAAATGAAACTAATATTGCCCATATACATATGTTGAGATATATTGGGGAATATCTCATTTATATATTTCAGAAGTCTATAACTCGAAAACTAAGCGTTTTTGAGAATATTACCACTTATAATATCTTTCTTTTTTTTAAATTTTCTATTTAGAGGTGCGTTGGTACACTAGATTATTGTGTTAATAAGTACAGCAACAAACTTAAGTTTTATTTTAGCGAAAGATTTTTTTCTTGTACGTGACGTTTACTAAGGCCCCTTTCGCATTAGGCAACTATAATTGCGCAATTCTTGTGTTTGGTGGTGTGAGAGGAAAGGTCGGTGTAAAGGGGAAAGAGTTGCCGAGATTTGAGTACAGACTTTCTTGTACTTGGCAATTCTGCTTTAGCTGTCATTCTTGTCTTGGAATATTTATTTGTTTTTGACATTGTCTTTTATTTCTTCTTCGGTGTGTTGTGTAATTTTGTGTTTGTGAAAATTTTATTTGTTTATAAGTGTATCAAATTTTTAAAAATGATGAGAAGTTGGAAAAAACTGGAAGAAATTGAGCAACCAAGTTGCTCAATGTGAACATAAAAGCAAGTTCAAAAGAAAATAAATAAAAATTAAAATTATACTTGCGCAATTATAGTTGCCTAATGCGAAAGGGGCCTAAGGGGGCTAATATTTGTTTTAAATGGTGTGAAATGAAAAAAAAAGCAATTAATAAAATAAAAGTAACTTTATTTGCTAAAACACTTGAAAATAAAACTAAACATAATCACATTTACTTATTTGCCGTCGTCGTAAGAAATTAAAATAAATATATTCCATACTTCACCGCATTTGGTAAATTACGGCTGACGTCAAGATTGTGTGCATATTCATAAACACACAAAAATATAACATTTTTTGGGGGCATTTGAGTCAAAGATTTGTCGTTTGTCGCAGTGTTGTGAAAAATTAACAGGGTGGCATACGTTGAGCAAAATTAAAACTTGGTAACTCTAAATGGTTAATACTTTGACACTTTTTCTTATTATTCTTTTCTTTCATTAAGAAAATAAACCCTTTCGATTAGCTTATTAAAATATAAACAATATATGTAAATCAATTAATTATGATAAATTTTGATAAATGTACAATAACTAAAAAATGCATATACTTTTATTAAACTGGACGCAGTTATAAGAAGCAAAATTGCAAATTGATTTATTGATAAAAAAAATAAATGGAAGTGTATACAAAAAAGCAATAAAATAATGAAATACTACAACCAAAAACAAACTTGAGTAGTATTTTTTTCTTACCAACCGGTGAATAAATGTTTAAAATTAATGTTCATCACAATTCAAGTGTCGCTAAAATAATGCCAGAGTAAATATATGTTAACCAGTCAGTATACTCCCACCGCTGGCTCAAACTACGGAAGAGGCTTATATGGCAAATATCTATGTATAAAGTAAAGGACGTTTCCATGCAGGTTAGTTATTTTTCTATGTAATTTTTTAGAAAAATCAAAATATTGTTTACTTTTATCTTGCATATCCATTTACAGACATCGCTTTGTCACACATTGTTATTTATTGCATTGGAAAATTCTTAAAGATATTGGTAAAGGTGGAGTTGAAGATATTATTACTAGTAGGCATATCAGTAAAAAATTTAATTTTGTCACTAAATCAGACAACACATCTTTAAAAAAACCATTTATATGAACCGGCTATAACACTCAACGGTTAAATATTTTATATTAAAAAAAAAGAAAACCACATTAGACAATAAATATTCTTATGGCTAATACAGCAACTTTTTCAAAGTTTAGGTAAGTTTTTAAACTAGTACTTATTTTGTAATATTCTATTTCTGAATTATATACTTGATGGTGTGTCATACCTCACCCACATTTTCCTGTTTTTTATAAAAAAAAAAAATAAAAAAAAACAAAAAAAAACTACTGTGTGCAAATACATACCTACTATCGATATGCACACGATAAAATTATTCTGATTTTTAGTGATTTTTTTATTAGTCATATTAAGGCAATCAAATATATTAGAATGTGTTCGATTGCAGTGTAAACGTTTACCAAATTAACGAATGCATTTTTAGAACTTTAAATAAAGTAAAATTAATAAAAAAAATATATTATTATATATTCTAAATTAAATTACCTATTACCTACAATGTTTCGAATGACAAACACGATAGTATATGTATGCTTTTTTACAAAAACCACAATATTATATTACTGTGTATTATTTTTATTCTTGGTTTTTTTATTCTTGAAGAAGGATAAATTAAGAAAAAGGTTTTTTATACTCAGTTTCGAAAGAAGATTTTCAATCTAACATAATTAATATGCAGTATCTAAAAGCTAAATGATTCCTTTGATATAAAACTCAATATTTTGGAGTTCATATCATTGTATAAAATGAACTTGCTTAATTTCTTACAATAAAAATTATATTCTAGTGATGTGGATGAATATGGGTTTAAACGTCCAGAAAATTTCGATTACAAAACCTATGAACTGTTTATGTCCTCATATTTGAAAACTCTAGCAAAAAGACGTATAAAATGGGAAACACTGATGCAGCAAAGCAATGATCTCGCAAATATAAATCCTAAAATAAAACGATACATACGAAAGGGGATTCCAGGTATAATTTTCCGTTTTTTTTTTTTTTTTTTTTTTTCAATTTTAATACAAATTTGTTCTTAGGTCCCTACCGTCCTGATGTTTGGATGAAAATATCTGGTGCTCATACATTGCAACAACGCTCACCTGATCTCTACCGAAGTTTATTGAATACAACGTACGAAAAAGAAATAAGCGATTCCATATCAATAGATCTACCTCGCACCTTCCCAGACAATATATTTTTTGAAACGAAGAAAGATCGTTTGTATAACATTTTGATAGCATATGCTCACCACAACCGTGATGTTGGTTATTGCCAAGGTTTAAATTATATAGCAGGACTTTTGCTTATAGTTACTGATGACGAAGAAAAGTCATTTTGGTTGTTGAAGCATATCGTGGAAAATATTGTACCACAATATCACACCAAAAATATGGCAAACTTATTGCGAGATATGGCCGTTTTTAAGGAAATGGTAATTCGGCGAGTACCAACAGTCAATAAGCACATAGAAAAATTAGGTAAATCTTCATTATTCTTATTAAGAATTTTAAATTTTCGGTGTTTTAATCTGAGTCTTTTCTTTATGAAGGTCTTCCTTACGCGGTTATAGCCAGTAAATGGTTTATTTGCATCTTCGCCGAAGTACTTCCCGCTGAAACTGTTTTACGCATATGGGATTGTGTTTTTTCTGAGGGATACAAGGAAATTATATAATTTTTATTTCAGATCGACAAGATTTTATATAATTTACTACATTTAATATATTACAGATTGTTTTTCGAGTTGCGTTGACCATGTTTATTACGCACAAAGCTGCCATCTTAGCAGCAGATGATATCGGCGCTTTGGCAAATTTCTTTCGAGAGACATTAATACATGACGAAATTGTAACGGACTGTCACACATTTATTCAGGCCATGTTCAATTTACGATTAAAGCGTAGTGAATTGGAGAGCCTACGTAAAATATGCATTGGTCGCAATAATACTTAAACTGCAATTAATTAATTATTACATACATTTATACTGATACATAACTTCCAAATGAAACTATATAGTTTTGCGGTAATAATCTAATCATTGTATTTGTTAAGAACGAAAGCAAATAATTGTATAAAACTTTTCTACTATAAACTACTTTACTATGTTTTATATACAATATGTATATACATACATATGTATGTATGTTCTTATGTCCAAACCTAAATTTGTGCTTTTAGCTTATTCCGAAATCAAAAATTGTCCAAGATATACAAATTTCCTTACTTAGGACTTGAAGTAAGTGAAAACAAAATTTATTTTGTAAATTAAAGATTAATATGTACAATATTTGTTAGTTTCTAGAGATATAAACAAAACTATTTAGGAATGTGTGTGTTTAAGAATTAAATTAACAATATGTATTTAAATACAATTAAAGTTAAAGAACTTGCAATTTTGAAACAAAACATGTTGTAATAAGTTTATTGTTTTTGTTAAAGTTGTTATAGAATAATTTAAAAAAAAAAAATTCTCCTATCTTTATTATTGGTAATTATGCACAATACATATGTATTAAAATACTTACCAGGTACTCAACAATCGCAATTTTAGATTTATAAATATAGCTTAAATAGCCTCAGTGTCGCAGTGCAGTCATTTATTAATCAAATTTAAATTTAAAATTTTTTTTAAAAAATCGTAAAAAATATTTAAAAGTATGTACGTATGTATACGCTTTTGGGAAAGCTTGGCAAATTTTGAGTATCAAAAAGTGTTAATTGATACGTAGTAGTAAATGTATGAGTGTTAACTACCCGTTAAATTTAAATATATTTTTTTGAATTGCACCATGTACTAGATATTAGTATATACATATGGATGGTCACTGGTAGAAAGACCCTAACTCATACTTCTTACGAAATTGAGTTTTTTCATTGATTTCGGTACATTTCACACAAATACATCACGATACAAAAATTTATTGCAATAGCATTAGAAATAACTGTTTTACAAGCAATTTTACAAAAGAAATTACATTATAATAACACAGTTTTGATTACGTTTTTGTATTTTCCTGTAAAGATTAAATTATTTGAGTTAGGGCCTCTATTGGTAGCAAAAAAGAGATATACTTACATGTACATGCATATATTTTTAGCATCCATATTGAAATATTTCAATTTTGTTTACTGCTGTGTTGAAATAACACACATATATACTTACATTTTTATTACATTTTATTTGCTAATATGTTATGAAATCCATAACTTTTGCATTAAAACATTATTAACGGCTAAGATACTGTAAACGACTTTTCAAGTACAATGTTAGTGAATAAAAAAGAAAAGTACTTATAATTAAGTTTTATGTTTTTAGATTTGCTTTAAAGTTTTAAATTAATTCCATATTTATATGTAGATATTTTTTTATTGCTTTTTGGTGTGTTTGTTTTCTGCATATGTAATTGTGTTTTTTGTTTAAAAAAGACATACCGAAGAAATTAGTTACTTCAATTAAAACCAAAAATTTATATTATTTATTAAATTGTTATTTACTGATTCATTTTAAACCATATTTATGCATAATACACATATTAAGATAGTAGTCTAAGAAATAAAAAAACAAAATATACCAATGACAACTTAGATAAAAAATTTGTCTCTTTCATATCATCATTAAGCGTTACTAACTAAATAACACATCTATCTTAGAGATAAATTGCATTTCTATTGAACAAAAAAAAAAAAAAAAAAAAAAAAAGAAATCAAAATTGAAATACTTATTGCTGTATCAATTACTTGGAAGACTGTGTCAATTAATAATAATTCATTAAAAAAAACAAAGCCGTGATAGATGCAGATGATTTAAGGAGCTCCGCAATGTGTTCCACACATTGGCTCAGAAGACAAAGCCAATGAAGTTAACAAAGTTCTCCTTCCTGGATGAACACCAAGATTTTCCCAATTAATCCATGATAAACGTGCTGTTAAATCTGAAATAAAAATGTTTTTAAATCAACAGATATGTAAATACGTAAACATTATACATATACATATTTCATTTTTGCCAATATCAATCATGTGTGACATAAGAAAAGTTATATATAAGTCAAACAAAGGTTGAAGTGAAAAAGCTTTTTTGGCTGCTTGTGAGTCATAAAATTTGAGTATAAGTGCGTATAAATCATGGAAATTTAACTGAGCTGACGTACGCATACCCACAACAACGTTGATTTATAAGTACAATGAACATGAGTACTACGTCGTACTTATACTTTTACCGTCCCATACTTATATGATTCGCAAAACTACCCACGTTGATTCATATTTTTAAGAAAATACTTAACTTCATAGAATGATTCAAGTTGATTCAACAACAAACACATTAACAGCTCTCATTTGTATGAAGAATAAAAAATGTTGCCAGGTCAGAGAGTAAAAGATATTTTTTATCCGCAAGAAAATTTGCATTTTTCAATGCAAGTTGAATATAAAGGGTCCGCTAAATAACTTTTTTTTTTTGAAAATTATATAAGAAAAGTGTAGCTTCGGCTGTGTGGCACGTAGCGCCGTCCTGTTTAAACCAAATGTTGCCAATATCCTCCTCTTCAATTTCTGTGAACAAAAAATCTTTGTACATGGCCCAATAACGATCGCCATTGACTACGGCCACTCCTTGCTCATTTTCGAAGAAAAATGGCCCAATAATGCCTCTGGACCAAAATCCGTACCAAACAGTGACTCGTTTTGGGTGTATCGGCTTTTCAATGTATGCGTACGGGTTTTCTGTGTCCCCAATGCGACAATTTTGCTTGTTTACATACCCGTCAAAATCAAAATGAGCTTCATCTGAAAAGATTATTTTTTGGCAAAAACGACCAAAGTAATGTCGCAATATTTCCCAGCGTAGTTCAAGCGTATACACAACCATATTTGTTCAGCGGAAGGATAAAACTAATTATCTGTCAAATCAGACATGAGCTAAGTGTTACCATTCACGAAATAAGCACTAGTTGAAAAAAAAAAACGTTAGATGGCGGACCCTTTACAATTTTTGCAACACATATTACTATTTAATTTTTAAATAAATGCAATTGATTATGGCCCTTAGACTAAGTTTTGGTTGGCTTCTATATTAAGAGGTTAACAATAACAGTTATTTTCTGTATTTTATTTTCATGTTTAAGTTTTTTGCAGCAAATTAAAAATCTGCGTTTTTAGGTGCTCACTTAAATTTGAAAGATAATACGCAAAAACAAAATCTAAATCTTTTCAACAATCCACAATTATTATGGTGAATGTCAAATTGTTATCTGGCAAGCCCAGTTAAAAAACACAACTTCATAATGAGTACGCGAGTCATACTTGCTTTTGATCGTCTTTTTGATTTGCGTGAACGACAATAGCAATCAACTGAGTCATACAAACTTGTTGCTGAATATGAGTACTATAAGTGCCTAAAATTTAAAAGTGAGTATAAGTAGTGAAGACTTTTCAATAAGTATGAATGCGTATAAATCAACAAAATAATGAATCATAATTCAAGTTGACTTACTTCATGAGTATTCGTTGCAGATCTCTAATATGTATATAGGATTCTTTTTATTGCGAACCAGGTTCATCTAGTTTATCATATATATATATATTTTTTTTTTTTGTTTTGCTCTTACCACTTGTATTCCAGTTAGCTCTGTCAGCTTTTATTTCGCCCCGCAAACATTTCTCCACATACGTTAAAGGATCGTACTCGGATTGCAATACTTCTCTCAGTAATGAAATGTAAGCAATAGCCAATCTTAACGTATCGATTTTACTTAAACGTTTTTCATAAGGAAATGTAGGAACATGGACTCTTAATTCATCGAATGCTGAATTAATACTACTGCAAGTATTAAATTGGGGGAAAAAATGAAAAGATGATTTCGTTAATGTACTTGGCCTTGAAAAGTTTTGTATGTTTTTAAAATCGATGCTTAAAATCTAAAATTATAAAACAAAAATTAAATTATAGTGTGTACCCAGTTGGTGCCGACCTCTGGATCCTTTTTCGTTCACGTACGTTTGCCTGTTGTCTTTGTATTTTGTAAGGCACTGAACTGTATGAACTACTACCCGCATTCGGACTGCCACATATTAAAGATGAATTATTATTGCTGTTGTTATTGTTGTTTATTCCAATGTTTGTGGAAGAGTCTAATATATTTTCTGAAATATAAAATGTTTATACATATCTGTATGTGTATGTATGTATGTATGTATGTATGTATGTATGTATGTACATATATGTATATCGGTCAAAGTTTGACAATACTTAACTGACAAAACTGTCTAAAAAGCAATATTTTTCATAAACATGAAAAATTCGATGTGTCCATTAATCTACTGACTGTGAACTAACTTTTTCATTTCCTGATCTTTTGTCCCTTTTTATAAGACTTACATATATGATGAATCTGTGTATATATAAATATTTAAGTTGTCCTATGTTCGTTATTTTATAACTCGAGAACCCCTCAACCGACTTACATATGCGTTTTAAAGATCCACTTTTACATGGTTAAAAAAAAAAAACAAGTCCATACATCTACACTATACGCTATAAAAAGGGTGTTCCGAAATTAACGCACAAATAAGATTAGTCGCCACTTGTGCAGTAAAAAGTAAAAAAACCAAAGTGTATTAATCAATATGAATATTTTAAGTAGAAAGAAAAAAAAATTTAGTTCGCCTATGGGTATTAAAATTTGTTCAACGATAACGCTGTCGTTTGTACTTTTCGGAATAGAGAGCAACCCGAAGAGCCTTAAGAGATACCACCTAAATAAAACAAGACAAAATGTGATAAATAGGTTTTTTAATTGCAACTACGTAAAATACTTAACAAAATTTGATGTGCTTGAAAATGTCAAAGAAAAATTAAAATTTCATAATAAATCGTATATTTAGGAGTAGTTGCGACCCACGTTAAATGATAACAATTGTTGAAATTAAAATGAAAAGCTGAAAAGCATTTTTTTCTACAATAATTAATTTGAAAAATTTAACTCATCGTAAACTGTTCTATTTTCCCTGCGAAACTAGGTAAAGTTGTTTACTTTACACAAAAATGTATTTTGGTAAAAAAAATAAACAATCTTCATAGGACGTATTTACATATCAATTTTTTTCGTCCTAGTTTTTCTCTAGCTAACGCTCTTGTTTATGTTTGGCTGTACGCTAAAATTTTACAACAATAAGCTCAAGGCATATTAATTCATCAGGTAATTGCAGTTCGGAGAGAATTTTTTTTGTTTATATTTTTTGTATATGAAGTTTGACATTTGAAACTAATGAGAGAGGAGAGAAAATTGTTTTTTATTTATAGACTTTAACAGCTGAAATTTAAAATAAGTGACGAAACAAGACTACCTGATGAATAAATGTGTATGTTTTAGTTTGGTTTAATTTTTGAAAAATATTTTTAAAGGAATAAAAGAGAGACTTACACAACTAACGTGTAAATTAAAGATGGGGAGGGCTGGAGAAGTAAAAAAATTCTAGGAAGATTTGCCATTAATACTAAATGGTTTTGGGTGGCCTTTAAAAATGCCGGTGATAAGTGAAAGTTATTGTAGGAAGTGGTGGATTACAAAAGCAGTTTAAAAAGAAGGATGAGGTCATATGTACTATTTTTCTATCTAAATGCAATCATCGCCACTATTATCCTCATAAGAGGTTACTAGTTGTATTCCTATTATAATTATTTTCATATACATATGTACATATATTTTATGCGTTTAGGGGTTTTACATATATTTTACTAGTGACAAATTGTTTTAACTTTCAAAAATTGAAGCTTCTGTTTTAAAGACATATATTTTATAACAGCTGACAATAACTACAATTTACAGTTTTTGTTAAATATCAAGCAAAATTGAAATATGTATTCTGAATTATAGCTTAAAGAGCAAATGATTAGGATTGCAAGCAGTTATGCTAGACTTAAGTATTTTAATTTTTTTTAATACCTTTTTGCCTAACGTCAAAGAATTAATAAAGACTGGAATTGTAAATCCAATTCGTTGAAAGCTCTACAGAAAACTTACATACATACATATGTATTTCTGTTAAGTTTTCCGTTGCCAGTAACACCACCGGATGATATCTGAAAATATCAATGACAATAATGGAAAACTCATTCGGAATCTATATATAAATTCTGTCTGTTGCGTTGTGTCAGCTTTTGACCATTGAAAAGTATACATATTTTCAAAATTTTCCTTAATATATCTGGAATTGCTTTAATATCATATATCAATGTGTATGCATCTTCCTTACCATTTCCTTGTTGCAGATATTGTTGTTGTATTTGTCTAAAATTTGAACTCATGCGTAAATTTCCAGTTCCACTAGCGATGGCAGTGCCACCTGCATACACACACGACGGCAAATCGTTTATCATATCATCATCGAAATTATGAAAAGATAAATGGCTGGAATTAAATAAGAAAATCCATATTTTCATTTATTTATATTTTTGTCAAGAGCTTATAATACAATCCGTCCTATTCAATGCTGTGAGTGAAATCAAATTGTTCGGAATTGTAATTGAAATATTGTCATTTTCTACTAGGCTACGATAATTCCGAACAGTTTAATTTCACTCTGAATTAATAACACCTACCAACACACATACATATGTTGTGAATATGAGTCGTTTTGTTTTATAAATACAATTGGCTAACTCATAAGGACACCTTCGTGTCGTGTTGTCATTATACTTATATATTTTAAAAAAATTTCGACCACAGCTCAACCTATCGGATTTAAAAGTATACTTAACAAATGTGTAAATCGTTTAAAATATTTAAAAGCAGTTCCCGGTAAGAGTGCGCACATACGAACGGTTTCTATATACATACATATATTTGCATGTCATAATAGCATGACAAGTCAGCCAATCAATATGTCAATATATGTACGTAAATGTTTAGGATTTTAGCAAGTACATATTTGTTAGTTCTGGGGCCGAATTACGGCATTCGAACGTGATCGTAATTGTAAAATTCTTATTAGAATCTCTATTCCTAAAGCACAGCGAACTCGAACGTTCGAGTAAAATTTCGATCGTGATCTAATGCCGTAATTCGGCCCGTGGATTTTGCGAATAACATGCATGTCTAAAATGCCACAATTTTAACGACATGCAGAGTAAAGTGGTTGAATTGGTAAATCTGACAAGGATTATTGGTTCGGAAATAGAAAATTAAAAGATTAAATACACTTGTGTTACCTGAAAGGCAGGATGTGGTGTGGAGGAAGATATTACGAATAGACTCAAAACAGCCAGGTTTGCATTTGGTCGATCAAGTAGTAAAACGTGACGGTCATTACAAATTTCCCAGAAGGCAAAGATACGTAATTTTGAAGCTTGCGTAAAATCCACATCGTTATACGAAAGCGATATCTGGCTTATGACAGAATATATAGCCTAACAACTGCAAGTCTTTATTAATTAATGTCTGCAAATAATATGTAGAACATTCCATCTAAATACGATCATGAATATAGAGCTCTTGAAGCTATCAAAGAATAATTTTTAATAAGTAAAAAAATATATAAAACATTCGCCATTGTGACTTTTGATCCATCCTGTAAAAATTTTGGCCAACTTAACATTAATTTATTTTTTGCTAATCTGTTGTCTTTTGGTTCAGAATTGTGGCAAAATTTTTTTTATTCTATTCAAGGGACATCTTTTATTAAAAACTAATTTTAACTTCTTGTTTTGTCCTACGCCTTTTTAAGAGTAAATTTTTCTGGAAGAGTGTATAAAGTGCAATTATGATGTGGCAATTGTGACATTTACCTGAATTGATCATGTTGAGTCATGGATACAGAAGGCAAAGAGGATTTTGCATCAAGCAATAGAGACAATGCCAAGACTGCTGCCGGCTTTAAGAAAAATGGATACAAGATCAGAAAATTGGAAGCATTACGATGGCACATGGCATCGCTTTGATCTCAATAAGTATGCCTCTAAAAATAAAATGACGCTGATGTGTGTTAATGGACACGTGGGAATAGCTGGAAATAAGGCTACTGACGAACTCATGAAGAGGGGATAGGTTAACGTGGGAAAACTCTTTAAACGAAGTTGGATGGAGGGAATCACTTGTAGAGAGGATCGTATGGTGCTTAAGGGAGCTCTTTACAGGAGTGCAGAACAGTTACTCAGTTTTAATTGCATTATTATGAGCTGGATAACTGAGTTGATTGAAGGACATGAAAACTTCAAATATTATAAAATATTCACAGGAAAGCACACACTAACCTACCGTTGCCACATGCAAGTGCAAGTGAAAAAAAACCAATACACTAACACTTTTTTACTAACACAACTACACTTTGGCAACCTGCGACTCAGCTTGCGAAGAAATTTTTAAGCAAGTAAAATTTTTACAGTTACGGCAAGTAAAGTAACAAACCGAAAAACAGTGTTGTCTAATACTGAGTTTTTTGTTAACTCAATAATATATCATACAATTGTGGTAAATAATTCATCTAATTTTTTTAATAAATATGCATATATGTATATGAAGAATATTAAGAAAAAATATTAATATTCATTTAAAATGTAAGTTTTAATATAAATATCAAAATTTAATAAAAAAAAATTATATTTAAAAGTTACATGTCTAAAGGTAACGTTCAATAGTGGCTATTGACAACACTTAATTACCAATTGAAGCAGCGCCATTTGTTTTAGATTTGTTTGAAGTTTATTTGTTGACGACATTTTAAAAATGAACTTGCACTGTGCTGTGTAGCCACTCAAAAAATTTTTGTGTTTATTTTGGCATTTCTCCTGATTTTCGTTAGTAATACGTATACACTACTTGCAAGTAAATACTTGCCTGTGGCAACGTAGGGTAAGTGTAGATGCTATAGGGCTTCTCAGTCTGAAGGGGTTGCTAGCAATTACTAAGGATTATGCGAAGAGTAAAATTACCAGTCGGCAGTGTGAAATCGTTTTCTAATCTAGAGCGAAAACCGATTATGGAGCGAGACTTAGTAAAGGAAGGAAGGGATACCGATTGATAGCATCGTAATTACTGAGGAGTGAAAAAGGTTGACAAGGAGCCGGAGATAGTAGTGGTCTGCTTCGATACTTCTTCTACATAATATATTTCCAGTCAATGCGTGTATTATAAAATGGATGATAAATAAATAAGTAAAATCACATACATATTTTGTAAATGAAGGTTTTTACAAAGAAATAAAAAGCAGGTACAATTACATAGATTGTTAATTTAATTAATCTGCCAACAGTCCCTGAGCTTTTTTTCTGCTTTTTATTTGAATTCTTAAATTTCACATTGCTGAACAATTTTTGTTTTTTAATCGATTAATCAGATTTGGAGATTACTGATGACATACATACATACATACATATTGGTATGTGCGATGTTTATGATCAGAAGAACGGTTGTTGAGAGAAAACCTTGTTTGGTTTTTATAGTTTTTGTTAAGATAATTTATAATAAATATTAAGAAAAATTTACAAATTTTCAAATTTCAAAAAGGCATAACTTAAGCTTTCATAAAAATAAAGATTTTCATATGCTTATTGTTATATTGTTACAATGTAATCCAACCGTTTTTTTTTTTTTTAATTTTGTTTTGGAACAACTCGCGCAGTGACTGTGAGATTGTGATTTTTACTTTTGCATTTAAAACATACAAATTTATATTTTCCCCACTTTAATTTTGTTCTTTTGTATTTTTTTACACAATATATTTTCACTATTTATTTAAAGCACTTTCATTATTTTTGCTCTTTAATTTTTCATATTTAATTTTAAACCGAAATTCTTTAAATGTTTCACTAAAGATTAGCAATGTATTTTTAGAGTCAAATATAAATTTCGTTAATATTACTATGTATGTACATACATATGTATATTGATTTTTATTCCAAATTATACAACTAACCTAATTGGAGGAGATGATGAAGAATCAGGCAGTTGATTACGAGACATATTCAATGTTGATTATTTCCAAAAGTTTTACTTTAAAATTGTTTATTTCAATTAAATTATCAACTGCTCTTTAATAGGATTTATTATAAAATAACAGCATCTCTTGGGAATTCACTAGCTTTTATAGAATTACATAAATATCCTGAATTCCAACAAGAATAAATAAGCACTCACAATCCAATAAGGATGTTCATCCCTTGTAAAAGTTTATCAAATTCTGCTACATTTTAATTCGCTGACAACAATTGCAAGGGGCGGTGCTTACCATAAACAAACGTACATACATACATACATACATAATTGTATGTTGCTATTTTAACCCTGTAATGCACTTGGCCTGCTTTTAATGATTTGAAAACGAAAATGTATTTTTTTCAGTTATATATAACCGAGAGAGCTAATTTGAAAGGACTTGACTATCGCAATATAACACACTACAAGCAAAATTAAAATCCATAATGGCGGTGAAAAAGTTTGTATATGGGTCATATCTGGTATTTAAAATACTATTCAGCTTTAAATTGTTTCGTCTGAGGCGAATTCATTAACACTAATCAAGTGATATAAAATAAAAAGCTAGAGAGTTATATTTGCCGAGGCATCTGAGATGTGTCAGCCACACATTAAATCTTTTAGCCACAACAGATATAAATATTTTTATAAAAAATTCTCGTGCCTGTAGGATTCACTACTCGGCAATTGCTAATTGTACTTTATTATGGAATTAATCCAGAAGACCCAAATAAGCTGAAGTCATAGAAGATTGCCTCGGACATCAGTTAGTATATTCATGTCCCACAAGATGGAACTCTCTTTTCGATTCCATAGTATAGCTAATGAAAAGAACCCCAAAATTAAATGAATTATTTGTTAAGTTTGATAAGGCTAACACGTTCTCAGTTATAGAACTGGAGTACTTAGAGGAATTCATTGAAATATTGAAACCAATAGCTACGGCGTTGGACCACATACAGGGAAATAATTGCTATTATGGAAAACTTTTGCCTACTTTTATATCTGTAAGAACCAGATTAGATCGGCTGCAATGTAACAACTTGAGACATTTTAGTTGTATTTTACCAAAACTAAGGGAGAGCGTTGAGAGAATATTTGTAAAGTTTTTCATGCTGGCACCTGAATTTCGGTCTCATAAAAATTTACATATATGCATACATACATATGTATCTCTTCTTAGTTCTGTTTCTAAATGTTTTATTCAAAAAATATTTGTATTTTGTATTTGACATAGACAGCTTAAAAGTATTTTGTATTTTGTATTTGAAATACACAACTTGAAAGTATTTGTATTTGAAATACACAACTTGAAAGTATTTGTATGTTGTATTTGAAATACATCAAGGTATTTATTTTGCCCAGCCCTGGTGATAAGACCCATCTATAATATTGCAAGAGGATATTTGATTAGATGCTGAAGTAATTTTGGTACCAATGATTATCATAAACAATAAAAGCAATACTATCTATGAGTTCTGACAGCTTAGACTAACTTGCAGATATGACTGATACAATTTATGGCTAACCAGGAATTCACTCGTTATGTCTAATAGATGTAACTAACCAAACAACTCGTTTTGAAGAGTTAGAAAATCAATTAAGTGAAATTATACAGCGTAATACGTCCGAATGCACAATAAAAGCAAGAGCAACAGTGGAAGCCTGTTGGTATCGTTTTTCTTTTGACTAAAAAGGCACTTAGTGTCGTTCCCCAAGCTCGTATTATTCGGCTGCAGGAGATAAAACGCTAAGTCATCTCTTCTTATGAATCTAAGCCTAAAAGCATAACTTTTTAGCTGTCATTGTCCGATTGGTTTAAGAAGAGCTGCTATTTGGAATTAATTAATTAATTTCTAATGTTCCACGAGCAATTACCCGGCAGCAAAATTTTTTGCTAAAATGAAATCGAGAAGGGAATTAAGAAGTGATTTCAAACAGAATTTCCAACTCGAGATACTGAATTAACTTATTGTTTCTTTTATTTTAAATTTTAATTTTATAAACAAACTAGCGAATCCCCTGCACACTTCGTGGTGCAAAAAAGAAAATAAAAAAATCAATTCGAACTCAGTGATAATTGACTAAAATCGCATAAGCGTTGCTACCTGCCTTGTTAGTCAGATAAGCATATTTTAGTTTTAGTATATAAGTAGTAAGTTTAAAGTTTGTAAATAAAATAGTCCTATTATAACATCAAACTACTATTGATTTACTTACTATTTCGCTTGCGATCTTTAGGTCTTGTCGAATACATATTTGTTGTTGTTTTTTTTTAATATGAACAAAAAATCACATGTTGACATTAAAAGTCATAACTCATGAACGCGTCGAGCGATAAACCATCTACACGACCATAGGAGCAAACCTTAAAAATTTCAACGAGTTCGGTTAGACCAAGGCGAATTCATACAGGTGAAATTATCTGCCCAGCTGATTGTGAAACATTTTGTCAAAATTGGTTGAATTCGCTTTGATTTCATTTATTAATGCAGGGATAGGAAATGTGATTTTGGTTTCGGTATTAAACAATTAATTTGAGTGTACTTTTTTGATAATAAATGTGATTAATTTATGTATATTGTTTGCTTTTGCGTCATTAATAATGTGTTTAAAAAATTTATATTCTGTTTTTAATCAAATTTTATTATATTTAATATGTAAAAACAACTTTTCCATCCCTGATATACGAATTGGCCTTGACATAAAACATCCCATGAAAAGTTGCTTTGTTGTATCAATTCGCCGTTGACTATACCTTATGGATATGCCTTGGGTTAGACCGTTCGTGAGTTATAAAGTCTAACCCAAGGCATATCCACTCTGTGCGTGTGTGTGTGTTTGTGTGTGTGTTAGCTATAGACTCCGAAACTGTAAAACCGATCGGACTCAAACTTTGGCAAGTTGTTGTACACATACCAGGGAGTGTTTATGGGTGGAAAAAAGTGGGCGGGGCCACGCCCATAAAAATTAGTTATCAGTTTGAGCTACTTGAACTTGACCGATTTTTCTGAAACTTTGCACACATATTGAGCTGCCATAACTAAATAATTTCGAGATAAGAAAAGTGGACGGGGCCACGCCCCTAAAAAAGTTTTAATTTTGAGGTACTTGCACTAGACCGATTTTTCTGAAACTTTGCACACATATCGAGCTGTTGTGACTTTACAATTTCGTGATTAGAAAAGTAGGCAGGGCCACGCCCATAAAAAAAGGTTATAATTTTGAGGAACTTGCACCAGACCGATTTTTCTGAAACTTTGCCCACATATCGAGCTGTCATGACTAAATAATTTCGTGATTAGAAAAGTGGGCACTGCCACGCCTATAAAAAAAGGTATCATTTTGAGGTACTTGCACTGGACCGATTTTTCTGAAACTTTGCACACATATTGAGCTGCCATGACTTTACAATTTCGAGATTAGAAAAGTGGGCAATGCCACGCCCATAAAAAAAATTATAATTTTTAGGTTTTTGCACTTGATATTCAATTAAAATTCAGAATGCATTTCGATTCATTAAGGGGAGTAGCGACGCGCGCCGGTTTTGGCTAGTAGAAGATAAAATAAATGGTTACATTTTGTTTAATGTTTATTGCAATGCATTTGATAATGAAGAAGGGCAAATTAGTAACTTGAAATGTATTGAATTATTTGTCAATTTGATCTTAATGTAATTTCTGGTTTTTATTGGGTTTAATTTTAATATTTATTTATTTATTTAATTTACTGTCTATAGATTATAAATCCTTACAGACTAAAGTATGTAAAATAACCAAAACAAAATTAAGGTTATATATAAAATAATATTCTATACAATTCAACGATTTAAATATAAAATGATATTTCTTTTAACAATATATGTACCATAATCTACAATTTAACCTTTTTATTTGAATTTAAAGAAAAATTTTATTTGCATTTCCCACACACCTTCAATATAAACAAATTTATACGAAAAAATAGTTCGGGGATTAAAACACCTCTTTCATGTACAAAAAAAAAAAGAAAAACAAAACAAAAAACACAGATTCCATTATTTATTTACTCAGAAATGTTTAATTTGATGTTTATACGAGTAAGTACTTGCACTCGTACAAATCATTTATGTGTTTGTTTGTTTGTTTGTTTGTTTGGCGGTTTGATTGTTTTTGAAATGCGATAATTTAATTGTGGCCTGTAGATCCGGAACAGCATTATTCACTCAATAGAGAAGGAGGGCTGAGTAGTTTTTACAAAGAGACCATGGGAAGAATTCTTGAATGGCTGTGTATAAAGTATTTGAGAATAATCGCAAAATACATGTTTAACATTGTTTTTGTAACAGGATTGTACTTGAAAATGTCGTATTAGCAATTATCTCAACTTCCCCCTCTCTGTCCATCTCTTTTGCTCTCAATTATGAGGTATACTTTCAGGGTTGTTTCTTGCATTTTTTATCACTGAGATACATCTACGTCAAATGTAAGATTACTGTCATCGTGTTTTTTTTTTGTTCTAGTCTTCTTTTATTGTCAAATTGTAAAATGTTGGTTGAGCTGTTGAGCGGACACGCACCTTCGACTAGTTGTTGTACTTCTGTACATGGCAAATGACTGGTAATGAAAAGGTTTGTTTTCCGAAACATATTGTTTGTTCAATTGTTTAAGTATAGTGGTTTTTCTCGCCTCGGGAAATTTGTTTGTTTTTGTGAGTATTTCAGTTTTGGAAACGTGTGTCGGGCACGCGTCCCTTGTTCCACACACTCATTTGAACTTGTTCGATCGTTCTTAAGTGAGTGTGTATTTGTGTGTTTATGATGAACAACATACGATGAAAGTCAAATCCTGCAGCAAGGGGGAGTTAAAGTAGGCGAAACGAACGATGCTTATCTTGACACAGTCGTTGACGTGGCTAATTTCTGTTTGGCTGATCATAAAATAAAAATATGTAATTTAATTTTAACAATTGCCTTTGTAAAGGGTGCAGTGATTTCACTGAAACCACCATGAAATTAGGCCGTTTAAAAATGTGTATGTATTACGTTTTTATTATTTAAAAGGATTTGTCTGTGTGTTTGGTGGTTAATAAGAAAATGTTTATAGTATTTAGTAGTGTAGTGAGCACATACTACATAAATATATCATTTGAATTTAGTTCAACATTAAATGAAGTGTAAAATGTTTGCAGCAGTAATTTAAATTAATTGTCGCAACACTTGGTGATGCGCCAAACATAGTGTGGGAAATATTGTTGTGATTTGTTTTTTTTTTTGTAATCAAATTATGTCAATTACCTTTAATCCATACAATAAGAAAGTTGTTGTAGTTTTATACCTACAAATAGTTGTTAACATAACATTTGTATGTATATGTATGTTTGCACATATGTAAGTTAATTTTGTTAGTGTAAAGGAAAACAAGTAAGAGCACTATATTCGGCTGTGCCGAATCTTTTATACCCACCACCAATTTTGTGTACATTTAAAGCACAATATTTAGTATTTTGTTAATCGCTATAGAATAATCTCTTTATAATAAAATATGTATCACTTTCTTTGTAGAGGGTGGTTAAATTTTAAGGGCCCATGTTTAAGGTGAACCACATCTAAACTTCAACTTTTTTCTTGTATTTCATTTGACATTTCTGAATCTCAGACTAACTCAATTTGAACCGTGGAAAGATACGCAATCGAGCAACGCTTTTAAATATTAAAGATTTTTATAAAAATGGGCGTTCAAATCAAAATGCATTTTGTGCACTTCGTGATTCTTTTGGTCAACATAATCGTTCGAATTCGTCCACAATTGTGAGAATTGTAAAAAATATTTAAATGTCTGCAAAGCAGGTCTGTATGAAATGTGAAAACATCTGTGAATGTCATCTTAGTTCGTTGAATGGGAAACATTGCTGTTTTTCACGATAACATGACAAAAGAGCAAGCAACCTCGACTCATCATCGTGCCCAACAATCGAGCATCAACAGTGTCATTGAAAATGAAATGTGCCGCCTAGGTTGGGGGGCCATTTGGCCGATATTTTGTTCCATACATAATTGAAGCATACAAATATTATCATTATAAAAATAAATGATAATAATTTCATAATAATTTTATTCAAAATCAACATAGTCCCTTAAAATAAAACCTCCCATTATAACTTCGGTATGATAGTAAAATGTTTTCGTAAATTTAGTCTTTCAATGAAAGTGGCCGTTAAAATACGCGTGTCAATAAAGTTTCTGCTAATAAACATAACTTAGATATTTCAATATAGTCCTTTAGTATTCCAAAATCTTTATTCATAGAGAATTTACATGAATTTAAGAGGAAGAAAGTGAATTTAAGGTTAAATTTTAAGGGCCACAGGTTGATTTAAAATATACATTCTCAGCATTTTTCTAAAACGGGAAATTTATTAGTAAGATTTTGATTTTTAAACTTCTATAACATTTTGCTTTTAAAAGATTTTCAAACGAAATAAGTTTTGTATAATTTTAAAATTTGTTAGCCATTAGTACATGAAAATAAATTGTTTATAATGTTTAGAGATAATTTTTTTTTTACTTAGGTCAAAATTTTCCTAATTTCCCATTTTTAATAGAGCATAACTTCAGGAGAACATAAGCATAAGTTGTTAGCATGCCATCTAGTAGTTGCTAGTAGAGTCATCTATCTTATCATCTTTATCTTATATTTAGCTACAGTACAATAAATGGCACAGTGTAAGATGAATAAATGCTAATATATATGACTAATATATTTTTATAAAAATTTAAGGAAAAAAGTGTGCGTGGCACATCTATTTTCCGTTATAACGAAGACTTTGACCAAAAAGCTATGTTTGCAAAATTTTAGAATCGTACATATAGTTTTGTCAGTTTTATTACGTTTTAAATTTGAAATATACACTGTGCGGTATAAATTTTCGTACATTTTTATCTATAACTCTTTTCGTAATTCATAGATTTAAGCGATTTTCAGGGAAAAATATTTTTGTGACTCGATAAATATATATTCGAAGTTTCATGACTCTACGTTTATGCGTCTGGACACAATTCAAAAGTGAAAGTGGGCGTTATAGTAGGCGTGTCAAAGTTGTTTTTGCTAATGAGTACAACTTAGGTGTTTCAATACAGTCCTTTATTATTCCAAAACCTTTATTAATAGAGAAATAATATGAATTTTAGGTAAAACGTTATATGGGAGGTGGGCGTAAAAGTGGGCGTGGCACCTTAATTTTTTGGCATAGTAATGAAATTGCCTAGGGGGATAGACGTAGCAAAATTTATCATCATACCTTTAATTTTAGCGGTTTTATGAGCTTTTAAATTTCATTAACGGTAGATAACGTGAAAAGTGGGCGTTATAGTAGGCGTGTCAAAGTTATTTTTGCGAATGAGTACAACTGAGGTGTTTCAATATAGGCCTTTATTATTCCAAAATCTTTATTAATAGAGAAATTATATGGATTTAGTTAAAACGTTATATGGGAGGTGGGCGTAAAAGTGGGTGTGGCACATTGATTTTCCGTTACAAGAAAGCGCCTCACCAAAAAACAAAGTGTGCAAAATTTCAGAGTCGTACATCCAATTTTGTTGCTTTTATGACGTTTTTGTTTTTAAATATACCGAAAAATACACTGTGCGGTATAAATTTTCGTACATTTTGATCGATAACTCCTCTCCTAATGCATAGATTTAGACAATTTTCGGAGAAAAATATTGCCTTTACCCAGGAAATATATATTCGAAGTTTCATGAGTCTACGTTAAGGCGTTTGGACACAATTCCATTTTATTCGATGTTTGAAGGACACGGTTTTTTCGACCTACTCTTGCTTTTCGAGCTATAACTCTCTTCCTAATATTCCGATTTAGCCCATTTTCAATACCACACAAACCTTGTCTATAAGAAAGATTCTGGCAAAATTTGAGCCCCCTAGCTTTTTCGGTGCGACCTCTATCGTGCTTTCAACAGACGGACAGACGGACGGACTTAGCTAGATCGTCATAAAATCAAACCCCGATTCAGAATATATATACTTTATGGTGTCTAAAATGGATATTTCGATGTGTTACAAACGGAATGACAAAATGAATATACCCCCACCATTTTTTTGGTGGCGGGTATAAAAATATACTTTTTTCCTTGAAACATTTAAGAAAGAAAAAACACTTTATTTTTACAACTTAACGTTCTGATTATTAATATCAGAGTGAGTATTCTTTTATTTTTTCAACAGTTATTATACTTTAATTACTTCTTAAATGTTACCGTTAAATTTTAAATAAAACAGCAATGTTAAATTATATACAACTAATATATAAAAGAAACTTAAAATAAAGAAGAGATCAAGGTCAGCATCAGGTGATATTTAGAGGAAGGAGAAAGTCAGGAGCAGAATATTAAAAGTAAAGAAAATATCAAGGTCAGTATCAGGTGATATTTAGAGGACAAAAGAATTAGAGAAATGATTAATATACACACATATATTACTTGTAAGTATGTATGTATGCATGTGTGAACATTAAATAAATAATTTTATAAATCATACATACATATGTACTTACATGCTTCAGCTGTTACATATTTTGATCTGAAATGAAATGTTAAATGAGAAGATTTTGTACAGTAAAGGTATGATGGCACAATACCTTTTCATTTCACTGCTACACAGAACAAGAATGGATCCTTATTTCAAGTTATTTAAATTCTTTTTTATTCTCTTTTTAGCTCCACCCTTTTTTGACCACCATGTAACCAACTGCTATTTTCTTCATTGTTTAATATTTTATTTATGCAGATGTATGTACATAGTTATTTTCCTTTAAAATGAAATGAGTTGGACACGTTTTTGTGCTCTAATCTTTGAACACCCACAGTCATTTCTGTCATTATTTTATACATAAGTACATATAAATATAGATGTTCATATGTACATTGAAATGTGTTTAACTTTTTTTTTAAGATCTTAATGTAAATGGTAAGAATTCAGTGTTGGTTACCATATTTGGCAGCCATACTTGCAAACTGTCAAAAGCAGAATTGTAATGCAGACATACATACATATAAAGGAAGGTATGGATATGCAAACAAACTTATTCAATAAGGAGGCTCCATATGTATAGAAAAAAACATAGTTGATGTTTGTCAACATGAAATTATTACCCTGGTAAGCCTATACGAGCTAATAAAGTTTTAAGGGGATCATATAAAAAAATTTCAATAGATGATGCAAAGGCCTTTAAGCTATCGATGGCGCTTAAAATTTTTCGCTGTAATGACAGGATATTATAGATTTAGCGAACAATTTAAAACAAACAAACATTGTACTGCTTTATACTCGTAGAAAACCAAACGGTTAGTTTTCAACTCTTTTAGTCAATAAAGCAAAATATGAATTTAAAGAGAGGGTTACTACTAGGTGGCCCAAATAAGACCTACCGGTGTTAAAGACGTAAAATTTTTTTACTTTAATATAATTGTTCTATTTTTGTTTTTGAATGTTTTAATGAGCGTTGTCAACTCGATAATTTCAACTATTTTTTTTGAGTCATTGCTAATTGCGTTTTTTAAATTTTTTCTTCTGATACCAAACACTTTTTACATTTAAAATTACCTTTTTATGAAAAACAATTTTTGTATAGGTAAATTTCCTAAGATTTTGTATCAACAAATTTACTAATTTCACAATGATGTGAAGTTAAAAGTATAAAAAATATTAAAACTATTATTTGGGAAAATGATAAGGATTGATAGTATACAATGCTTTTGTATTGACACTTTAGAAGCAAAAAGAAAAAAAAATTTAAATATGTAAAAAGTGCTTATTTTACAATTTCGCGAATCGATAATTGACATCCTGACGAAATAAATATTTACAATGGTAGCAGTGTTCATGTTAATAACATCATAATTTATAATTCAAACGGCCAGATAATGTTTGAAAGATATAAATAACTGTAGACTTATAGATCGACTATCGATTGCAACCGGACTTCAGTTTCATTGTCAGTTGTAAAATAAGATGTTTTATTTTTTTTATCATAATTTTTATTTTTTTTATCAAGTAGGAATTTAATTTGCCACTTTTTTGAAATAAGATTATATTGAAATTTATTTTAGACCTTCTACTTGCAATAGGAGCGAGTGGAACTTATTATATTTTTATATGGAATAATCTTATGATCTTGTGAAAAAAAAAAAAATCAGAAGTTAAGAATTCCTAAATAGTGTTTTTTTTGTTAATGACCCACCTTTGGTGATTTTAAAAATTTCAAAGTTGATACAATATAATAATTATAAGTATAATGGATGCAAACATAACACAACAAAGCGTTTAAATGATCGAATTTGTATATTCTTGTCAACAATCAACTGTTATGACGCAATAAAATTATCAGCTGCTGCTCCTACAGCCATTATGATTGGGAATTTGGTATGCCGGTTTTGAGGAACAGGATTCAGTGATCAACCAATCTGGAAGAGGTACACACTGACAATAACGTAAAGAAAGAAACGACCCAAACAAATTCCGGTGCAGCTTTCAGAATAATGGTTGATAACTTTTTACGCTAAGCGGTAGAGCAGTGTCAAAATTTTTGGTTCCAACAAGATAGAAAAATTTCGCACACTGCTGCGTTAAATTTTTGGTGAACATTTGATTTAGAAAAATATAAATTATCACCACCTTTTTCTTTTGTTTTAATTTAAGAATCGGACGAATTAATTAATTCGCAATTAATTTTGATTATATACAAACAGGAACTAGCCAAAATTCCATACATTTTAATCCCTTAGATATTGAGCAAAACCCTTAAATCCTACTTATTCGAAAGCAGTAATCGCTCTAATCGTAATAAAAACTAATATGTTTTGAACAAATGCAAAGGTCATGTTTATTTTTGTTGTCTTGCTGGAATTCTAAAGCGTTTCTTAAGATTAGTTTGTGACGTGAAACCGTAGAAAAAACCACACGTAGAGCATTATCATTGTTGTGAATAGACATAATTTTTAGCAATTGCCAATGAAGATATAAATGGAATTTTTATCTTTTTTTTATTTTTTGTAACCTTTTGAAATTATTCCTTTTTCTTATTTAAATCTTAATTAACGGAAACCCCTTTAATTGCTTTTTTTCCGTCGGTAAATTTAAAAACTCTTTTAATTCGTAAAAAGTAGTTGATGAATTACGCATTATAGCGATTCTACTGTATATCAAAAATATCATAAAGAGTTTCCTAAGTTGCTAATTTTTTAAATTAATTACCATTATAATAATATAATTCTTAAAATTATCTTCAAGTAAAGAATAACACTCGTAATATTTATACGCAGCCATCAACATTTTCAAAATATATTTTATGTACAGACTAATTAGACTTATTATTTGTAAAAATTATTTTTTATTGTAGAATATGATGAAATTGAAAAAATTAAAATCAACAAATTTAAATATGTATTAAACTATTTTGTTTTTTGTTTTCGTAATAAAAGATTATAATTATTTAGTACAATAATATATTTGATCATAAACGTTTACTAAAACAATTTTATAAATTTTTTATACAAAAAATTACTGACTTAATTCTCACCCCATTCGACGAGATCTGGAACATATCGATTAGCACAGGATAATGTTTGTTCTTGCATTTAATAGCTGTGGTTAATTGTGGCGCAACGCACACACTCAAAATCTCCATAAACAAATAAATAAACAGTTAAACTTTTTTTAGCGCGTGTGTGAGTCCATGTGTTTTGAATGATGCTCTGCTCGCTGTCCTTGTTATAAATATATATTTTCAGGAACAAATATTTATATCATTAAAAGTGAGTACACACGTTTATGAGAAAAATAGTCTGACATTAATACATACATACATAGATACAAACATACATACAAAACAGTATTAACAATTGCTTAAACGTTTAACATTGGCGTAACATACTTGTCTGATGAGGATATAGCTTACCTTCAGACATAACTACTGTATTCACAAGGTGTCCCTAATTCAAATGCTCTAAAATAATAATAACATGACAAAATATGACTGTTGTGAACGAATTTTCATAACTAAGTGCTAATATATTAAATTTAAATAGCCGATTTTACTTAATTTTTGATAAAAGTTTTTTTAACGGATATCATAGGCGACGGCTCACAAATATTACAGACAATAATTACGTAGGTAACTCTATTTTACAATTTTTAGTTCACTAAAAAGGCACCGATAAGCCTAAGCCCTTTTCTTAAAAGTTTTTGTTACGCCATTGCGCCCTAAAGAGATTAGTGTACATGTGTCCACATCATACTCGTGTTTGTTTAGATGTTTTACTTTAAATAAACGTTGCAAATTTTTGAAACCATTAAATTACGGTAATACATTGTGGGAAAAATAAACAGAAAATTTAAAAAAGCTTTTCTTAAGTTTTCACATTGATGGTTTGTGAATTTACTAAGAAGACACACTGTACCAACATTGTATGTGTTGTGACTAAGTGTGGAACAGTGTCTTCTAAACTATTTGAAAACTTTTGTGTCAACGAAGTTGTTTTCATTTTGTTTAGAAAACTAAATGAATCTCGTATAAAAATTTGAAAAAACAAAACGCAACACTTACATACATATTTACAAATAATAAATTATTATGTTTATCAGCTTGTTATGTGTTCCGAATTGAACTATATTGTCTAGAATTATAACAGCATTGTTGTTATCAACAACTACTTGGAACAGCGTATGTAAAATGGCATTTATTTCACCATTTATTTGGGCATAGGTTGATACATTCTGTCAGGGAGAATTCACAGTTCCTTTCTAGTGTCACATATGTATGTACATACTATGTAGGTATGTGCATATGTATTTTTCAGTTTAATAAAAATCTTCAAAAGTTTCTTAAACTTGGAATAAAAAAAATCTTTTTTCAAACATTATAAAAAATTGTCAAATGTGTTGTAACTAAAACGAGCCATACATACAGACATACACACATACAAACATATATCATTAAAATTTATGCACAATTTTCAACTTTATTTACAATTAAGTGAATGCAACAAAAGCTACTTTCAGATTTGACTAAATATTGTTCCTACACCAAATATCGTTAAAACGTATAACAATACATTATAATTAAATAAACACTCATACAATAACGGAAGAAATTAATACAATTTAGTGGTTACGTCTATTTCGTTAAATATTTGCCTAATGTAAAAACGCCTTAACATAATCAGACAAATGGTTAAGGACTTATGTCGAAATGAATGTTGGAATTGTATGATGAAACAGTAACTGTGTACATATGTATGCATACACTTATCTGCGGTGAAGCAATAAAAGCGATTACTTACTACATGCTGCTGCCTTTATAGAATTCCGGCACTGCATAAATAATCATTTAACTAAGGCTATAATTTTAGGAAGCAGTAGAAATGCAATAGTCAAATTTATTGCTCTAAAATCAAGATTTTTTTTGCTAGCATAGTGCTTAACTCCCTCAAGAGCTTTTAAATATCTTTTTTTACTGTGTACATATGTGTCCATATTCATTATGAAATGTCAATTTAATTTGTAATTTTCTAATTTTTGTGTCGTGTTTTAATAAGAAGAATGGAACCAAAAACAGAAGGTTGAAGGATAGAAAAAAAAAAAATTCATGGCTATTCTGTGTTCCGAATGAATTTAAAATCTTCGGAATTGTCTTGATATTATTGTTATAAACAATAATACTACAATGACAATTTCGAAAAATTTGATTTCACTCGGAATACCGAGCAGGCACGAATATAAAAGAAGCTAATGAAAGTTGGTCCACTTCTTTGAAATCATAAAGAGAAAAAGGACGATCCTATAATTATACATTTGGGAGATTTGGGACGTTATCAATTTTGGTTTTGCATGTTAATATTTTTATCTAAATTTCCAACTGGTTGGGTTCAAGTTGGTCACGTATTCTTAGCACCACCTACTAATTACACTTGTGTTGACCCCAAAAGAGCTGATCCATGTTCTAAAGACTGCAAAAGGGCTGAATACGACCGCAGCACTTTCGAAGAGACCATAATAACAGAGTTTGATCTGAAGTGTGGCTACAAATCGTGGGTTAGCTTTTCTCAGACCATGGTCATGTTTGGAATAATGCTTGGTAATATTATATTTGGAATTTTAGCTGATAGGTGAGTTATAAACCAGTTTTTTGTTTGTTCTATTTGTAATAATTAAATGGATTTTTTTTGTCAGATACGGACGTAGACCATTGTTTGTAACTGCTTGTGTGTTCCAATTAATCACAGGGGTGGTGGTGAGTGTATCCAAATGGTTTTGGTTTTATGTGTTGTTTAGATTCTTGGTCGGTCTCTCTACTGGTGGAACGATGACAACCAGGTTAGTTAAAGGGAAATTTGCAATTTATATACAAACGTAAAGTTAATTTAATTTATAGTTTTGTTCTCATCATGGAGATAATTGGGGTTAGTAAACGAGAAGTTATATCAATTCTATATCAAATTCCTTTTAATTTGGGTCATGCCTCATTGCCTTTGCTATCATACCTTTTACGAGACTGGAGGTGGTTTAATCTAAGTTATTCTTTATTCTCCGCCGTGTATTTAATATACATATGCCTTTGCATTGAGTCGCCGCGCTGGCTGTTTAGCACAGGCCGCCTTGAACAGGCCATTCCATTGTTGGAGAGAATTGCGCGAGTCAATAAAATGCCCACAGAACGTATAAGACCTGAAATAGAGGAGGCGTACCGGATTATGTCTACTAAATCTTTACCCAAAAAAGGAAACTTGTTTGATTTATTTCGTTGGCCTAACCTACGCAAGAAAACTGTAATCATGGCCTATCAATGGTTGAACGTTTGTGCTGTTTACTTTGGTGTCTCCCAATATATTTCCAAACTGTCTGGTAACATTTTCTTAAACGTTGCCATAGGAGGTTTTCTGGGGATACCGGGTACAGTAGTATGTGTTTTCATGACAAAATACTTGGGGCGTCGTCTAACTCTTATAATATCAACATTTATTAGTGCCCTTAGCTTGTTGGCCATTGCCGTATTTCAGCAATTGAATTCAATTTTAGTAGTGTCATTTGCAACTATTGGCCTGGTTGGTGCAGCCATAACGTTTCCTAATGTTTATCTTTACGCCGGTGAAATATTCCCAACCTTAGTGCGTTCAAATGGAGTGGGCATGTGCTCTTTTTTTGGTCGCTTGGGTTCAATGGCGGCACCATTTTTATCAGAGTTGACTGAACCATATTATTTTTTACCACCGTTGATTTTTGGTGCAGTATCGTTGCTGGGTGGTATTTTAACATTTTTTCTACCCGAAACCCGAGGATTTCCACTTCCCGAGACTATTGAGGATGGCGAAAAATTTGGAAAAAAAGACCGCAATAAATAGTGCGTGTTTTGATCATTTATTTAATTCGCAATTACTCAGACAATTATTGTATATTTTTGGAAAATGACTACGCTTGTTTTAAATAATTTTTATTAAAAATAAATATATTTTCTGCATTTATATAGATATTCTATATACATACATACATACATACATACATACATACAAACCATGAGACCATCGGACGTATTATAAGCAATCACTCGGTTTGTGAATTGACCCTACAATATTGATGTTAAGTATTGGAGAAAACTAAGATTTTGTTGTCTCTATGGTTTTTCTTCAATTAAAATAAAGGCATTTTTGGAGGCTTTGGTTATCACAACAAAGTAATTGTTCTCTTACTTATTGTCATTTTTGCTGTTTCCACAAGAAGTTTAATAGCATCTATTGTTGATTTGGATTTTCTGCATTCTAAATGATATTCTGATAGTCCGTAGGTATAAGTATATAGGATATGTATGTATGTGTGTATGTATGTATTTTTTTATGAAGCAAATAAATTAAAAAAAAAACAATTTATTAATGAGTACATTGAAACTAGTCGTAAGAAAGTGACCTAAATTCAACTTTAATACTTGTATTGCCCGAATGAGATGTTAATAATTTTGATAAGTTTGGTTAGTTAGTTTTGTTTTTCGTTTTCTTGTTTTATTGAAATACCAAAACTAGCTTCTCAAATACTAAATCAATTATATAACAAAAACCTTTCTGCACTCCTTCATACTAACTTTAAGTTTTTCTAAGTGCCCGATGCGAATTAAATGCAACACAATACAATTTTGTGTTCTATCGTTTACTTATTGCAATGGTTAAGAAATTAAATCTTAAGTTAAATTAACAAAATAATATAGTTTTAAAATATTAAAAAATACATATTAATTTTGTTTTAATTTTTTTGTTTTAACTTTAACTTTTAAAGTTTGAATAAAAATTAATTTGACTTATTTTGATGTTAAAATTATTTAAAAAAATTATTACAAATTTTTTAACGGTTCCAAATATCTTTGCTTCTATAATTTTAATTTGGTTTAATATTCCTACTTTAACAGACAATATATGAGATACAAATTTTGTACAATTGTATGTATTCTTTATTTAACCAAACTACGCCTATTAAAAGTGTTATTTGAAAGGTTTATCTTTTCTTACACATCGCAATATTTAACAAGAAAAATAGAAAAAACTCTTTAAAGAAATAAAGGTAGAAAAGTTGTGTTCCACGACTTGTACGTTAAAAAAATAAAAAATTGGCAAAATACTAATGAAAGAAAGAATTAATTTTAATAAAGGGAAAGTGTTTATTTGTACAACTTTTTTTTTCTTAAACTTCCAATATTTTAAGCGTACCTCTTGAACGGACATTGGCTATATAATTTTTTCACATTCCAAATGGGCTTGTGATTTAACATGAAAAGCAAACAGAGCTCAAAATTAAATTAATCTAATTTCTGTTGGTTTTGCTGCGAGTTTTTTTTTTGTTTATTTAAAAAATCTATTTAAAATAGTTTTTACTAAATCAGAGATTTAAATTTAGTTAATTATTTATTTTATTTCGAAATACATTTCTAAACTATTTCTAAATATCTACTTTATTAATGATAAGTACGATTTACATACAAAACACTCATAACATTTACAATACTTAAAATATCAGCTGATCTGTTGAGGACAATAAACTTTGTCAAAATTTAACATTAAAGAAAAACAAATCCAAACTTGTGTTAAACAGAAAACCATTCGAATTACTAAATTGTACTAAATTTTTTGTATTAAGCTTATTTAATAAATGTTCATTTGTAAATAAAAACACATAACAGCTGCTAAAAAAAACTCTTGCAAGTAAAAATTGTACCTGCCAAAATCTGCAAAAATTTATTTGTTTCTTAATTTTCTACTCCCTTTTGACGGTCTCTCTTTGCAATTTTTCTAGTAACGTTTGTTACTAACAATCGTAGCAATTTTTGGTAAATGAACAAACCTTATATTATAATAATTACTATATTAAAAAAATCTTGAATGGTTCTTTGGTACAGCTTTTAATCCTTATAGAACAGATTTTATGACAACATCGGACTTATCTTTGTTCTCATTTTAACTTTCATTCTTTCCGAAAGTGCTACTGAATTAATGATATAGAGATGGTAAGAGTTTTTGATTTTCAAACAATTCCGTGATTTGATACAGTCATCCTCTCAAAGTGTTAACATTGAATTTTTTCTGATTTTGTCTTTTAACAAGAAGTGCTACGACCAGGCGCTTTGAGCACAAAGGGCTTAAATGTTAATATATGATCCAAGCGAAATTTGTACTGTAATAAGAAATAATAAAATTATTCGCCATTTCTTGCTACCGAATAGGAATTTCACTTTGATCTGTTGTGATCTAAAGTTAACCTACTTATTTCATGAATAAGCTGATGTTTAGAAGGTGATGTATTGAAGTATTTTACTAAAAACTAGCGTATGCCCACGACTTCGCCTGCGTTTGGCTTGTTAGCTGTTTTATTTAGTTCCGTTCAACCGTTTCTGCGCGATTGAGAAACAAATATCCGAAACATTCGCAATTAGTAGGATAACCCTTGATATTGATATTTTATTAATTCCCATTAAATTCATTACATAAAATTTAGTTTCTTAATCTAGAAAGCTAATACATTTCTACTGTTTTCCTTACATACTAACATATTTTTCAAGGACTTTACTATTACACATATATTATAGCTTAGCTACGTCATTCTTACATTAATCTACTTGGCTCTTGCTTTAAATTCCCCAAAAAAGGGATCAAAAAGGGGATTAGTAGGATAACCCTTTTACGTTAGCTTATACAAAGAAAATATGAGAAGCGAATAGTAGGCAATATTTTAAAAACTTAAATTTTACAGGCTTTACCAAGAAATGTTTATTTTTTATTTACCAACCATCTTCTGAAAGTTTCGAAATGAATAAAAAACAAAATCTGTCAAATCGCTTCAGCCGTTCTCACGTAATGCGATTGTATACATAGATCGTTAATAATTATTTGTTTGAAACAATAAACTGAGAAACCTAAAAAATATTGGAATTCTTATTAATCGAGTCTACTCACATATACATATACACGTATTGGCTGTTTCAATTAATTTAGTAAAATATTTTTTGTATGTTTCTTTAATCAACTCCTTGTTCATTCGCTTGTCCAACTTTGTTAAAAAAAATTACAACGCAAAGCTTGGTCTAGACTTCATGTTGAATCAACATTTTTATGGTGATAATTTTTATGCAACTTCCAACATATTATGTAGATGCAAACGTTATTCAACATATGCATATTTAAACACATATGCTGAAAATTTGCTTACGACTCCAACAAATGTATGTCAGCGATTTAATCATACCGACGTTTTCATACCCTTCACACAGTGAATAAGGGTTTGTCATTCCGTGTCAAATTTATAAAATTTTTATTTCCGACCCCATAAAGTATATATTTTTTTCAAATTTTTTAAAAAATTTTTTTTTTTATTTTTTATTTTTTTTAACATACATACATACATAAATTTATAATTTTACAATGTGGTGTTTTTATATATGTATGTTTTTTATATATGTATGTACGTATTTTATATGAGATGAATGGTGATACAAACTACTGTTATTGCATGACTACACGTTGTGAAGGGTATAT
The DNA here is from genome assembly GCA_941918925.1 of Phyto melanocephala. Classification (NCBI taxonomy): domain Eukaryota; kingdom Metazoa; phylum Arthropoda; class Insecta; order Diptera; family Rhinophoridae; genus Phyto; species Phyto melanocephala. Next base: position 1,601,235 of record OW799233.1, read on the forward strand.
AAGATTCGGCACGGCCGAATATAGCACTCTTACTTGTTTGTTTTACCATATTTCTTAGTGTGCTGACTGATATGTTTTGTGCCACCTTTTCAGGGTATGGCATAATTGCTGCCATATGGAATTAATTCAATATTTTTCGTTAGATTGTCAAATTAAACAGATACAAAAATCTAAATGTAAATTTTGTATTGTTTTTTAAAAAGAACTATCTTATATAAAAAAAAAATTCTAAAAAGAGTGAAATATTTCCGAGTTTTAAACACCCTTTGTTCTACAATTCATAAGAATAGCTAATAAAGATATTATTGCAGCGTATCCTAGATTTTATATAAAATATATTTGCAGTCTATTTCCTAAGATATATTACTTTGGATTTGAAAATTTCACTAGTCACAGCGTAGCCAGTTAACTTGAAGTTGAAAATTTTCTTTTCATTTGTAAATTTAAGTGAAAATAATGAAAAAAATGCTCAAGGCCAGCTTCAAGCTGCCATCAGAAGTCATGAAGACTTCTATAAGAATATTAAAAATTTTTACAGCGTTTATAAAAGTGATTTTATATTTTTAAATGTTTAAGAACCAAATACAATGCATCTAGGCCTAAAAAGTCTAAAAGGGGTCATAACTGTGCTTATTTTTTTCATTAAATAGCAGATTTTAATTTTAAAAAATTAATTAGTTAACCTTTTTGAAGGGTTGCTACCCGAAATAACCTTAAATTAAAGTTTTAAGAATTTTTAGTAAACTTTTCGTTTGCCAGGGCGCAGCTTAAAAGAAATATACACTAAAAGCGGTTTTTGATACAAATAATTGATAATGATATAATCAATTTTTTTTTAAATATATAAACAAATATTCACACGACTCAGCATACAAAAATCACATAAATTTTAACATATCGTGCATACACAGAAATTGTATTCATATTCGCTGACATATGAATGTTGAATTCAAAAGAATTTGGCTCAGAATAAGCTTAACAAAAACAAGTAAGAGTGCTATATTCGGCCGTGCCAACGTGTAGTCATGTAATAACAATTGTTTATATCAAAATAATGAAAATATAAATAATAAATATAAAACAAACAAAATATAAAAATAAAAATAATAATAAAAATAAAAAAAAATTTTTGGCTCAGCTGGGATTCGATGGGTTTTTGCTCATATCTCAGTTGTTTATGTACCGATGTTTCTGATTTTCAATACAGATCTACTCCCAAATATATGTGATATTTTAATAGCTCACCCGGGTCCAAGTGATGTCGGGGGGCTTCAAAAAGTTGATTTCAACATACACACGGACAGACTGACAGAGCTTAATCGACTCCCCTATTAATAAGCTTTCAGAAAATATATACTTTATGGGGTCGGAAATGAAAATTGTAGACATTTCACCTATAAACCTATATATACCCTTTTTCACTGTGTGAAGGGTATAAAAATAGCACATACTACACTGAACCAAAAAGGTACATAAATTCAAAGAAAAGATTCGTTGTTTCAAAGAAAAAGTGCACTAATTTTGACCTTAGACACAGGTACGTTGAATCAATGAATTGCCATACGTTAACTTTTATAAAAATGTAAAGTTTAACGTACAATTTCATTGATTTAAAGTATTATTTCATTAATTTAATGAGAACGTACATTGAATCATAAACGCTAAAAATGAACAGTTTAACGTTGAATTTAATAAGAAAATATTAATTTAAAGTACAAGTTCCTTGAATCAAAGTACGTGTTCATTAAGTTAAACCTTTTTTTTTCTTAAATCAAAGTACTAGTACTTTGAATCAACGTACCATTACTTAAACAAATTTTATATAATAAAGTTATGAACGTAATCATTAAAGTAAACGAATGAATACGTTAAATTAAAGAACAGGATTACTTATTTTTTTAAAGAAAAAAATTTAAGGAATGGTTTTAAGTACTGTTCATATGTACGTTAACTCTTGTTTCGAATTTTAATATATTAATATATTTTAATATTTTCCTTGAAACAACGTATTTTTACGTTAAGTCAAAGAATTTTTGCAAAAAAATCAATGAAATTAAGTCAATGAATGGGGTTCATTGAATTTATGTAAACTAATTTTTTCAGTGTAAGAATGTGAAACAGAATAAGTTTGTTTTTATATTCTCATTTGGCTTAACACATTAAAAATTGCCTGGAAAACGGCTACTAAAACAAAATTAGTATGTCAAGCATTAGTTAAGACATCAATTAAATGTTGCGTTAAGTAAACGCCAGTCGCACACTTTGAATTATTAGTTGTGTATGTATGCATGGATGCATACATGTATGTAAGTATATATATGTTTATATATGAAAAAATAATGATATTCAAATAATAAGCTGAAAATAATTGTTTTTTTTTACATATTTTTTTTATTGTAACACTATTTTGTGAATTCAATTAATTTGAACACAACAGTTAAAACAACATATAAAAAGAGTCACTAACAATGTAACAGAGTGTTAATGCCAACTATGTATCTTCAAAACAGATGTTTAATTACTATCTAGGTAAAGCATAACTAGTTAGAAAAACATGCTCAAGGACTAAACGAATGTAACGTGAAACAGTGTAGCTTTGTACTAGTAGAATATCAATTGAAATTTTAAAAATATTAAAAAAACATCGAACGCTAATAAAATTCCCCATACATTGTAAATCTTAAAAATGTGAGAATGTAGGTTTTAACAAATGCCCATCAACACTATGGAGTCTACCTATTTACTATTATTTATTACGAGAAACATTTTGTTTTAAATTCTTGTATTTATTTTGTTTAGTGTAAATTTTGGAATTTCACAAATGAAAAATTTTTTTAAAGAAATTTTTAAAAATCAAAATATTTCAACTATGTTCATGGTGTGAAGTGTGACTAGAAAAGAGTTTTGCACACAATGTTCACATAAAGATGATAATTAATAATATTTGTTTCGATCTGAACTTCTAGTTACTATGAATGAACACATGCAATTTTCTTTAATGTTAAATTGTCAAGTTATGGCCTTCTAAAGTTTTGTAGTAGCAGTTGAAATTCTGTTCTTTTGAGTATTTGTTTATACTTAAAACAAATAAAAAAATTATATTAAGCGATTGGTATTGAAAATATATTTAATACATACATATGTATACTAAAATAAGACTTGAAAAAAATCAAGGCATATCCATAAGGTACTCGTATCCAATCAGCATTTGTCAAACTAATTTTTTTTATTTTAAAATAAATAATTCGCAGTTTCAGTTGGTTTAAAACGTTTTTAAAATATACAAAACCACGAATAAAAAGTTTTCGTTCTAAAGTGTTTTAAAAATTATTAAAATTAAAGAAGAAAATAAAAAAAATCTAACTTATGCCGGCATATATACAACAGCAAAATGCATGTGTTTTTTAATTGTAGTGTTTGTAGCCGCGATGCATATACATATGTACCTTATGAAAAAAATGATGACAAAACCGAAATTTAAAGCTAAACTTTTTGTAATTTTCGCCATTAAAAACCCTTTTCTTTTGGAAAATATCACTAAGTAACCTAAATTAAATACACCAGTACCCAAGCCGAATTAATACCGTTAAAATTATCAGCCCATCTGATGGGGAAGCATGATGTTAAAATTTATTGAAGTCGCCTTGATTTCATTTATTAATGCAGGGATGGCAAATGAAATTTTAGTTCCGGTTTGATAATAAATGTAAAAATTTTATGTATATATGTTGCTTTGGCACCATTTATAATGCGTTTCACAAATATGTGTCCTTTTTTAATGAAATTTTATTAAATTAATGATATTACAACAACTTTTCAATCTCTCTGATATATGAATTGGCCTTAACCGAAAGTATTCCCTTAAAAGTTTTTTTTTTATGTGTAAAATCGCTTTTGCATATACATACCAGTATGAATATGCCTTGCTAGTTCTTTGCAATAAAATTTAAAATGTAAATTTACAATTTTTGTTGTATTTGTATTGTATTTTAAAGTTCGGAACAAATGTATAGATCTCGGATCTGTATAACTTAGTTTCCATATATTTTTTACTTATAAACAGCACGGGTCACTATGTTGAAACACTTTGACTCCGTAGCTCTTCAACTGTTTTTAACACAGTGTATTTAGCATGTATGTTTTATTTTAATACTTGAATTATTATTTAGTTCAATTTAGTAATATCATAAAAACAATTAAATTTAATACATAAAATTTTTACAACAGCACTGTGTATCGGCTTTAAATGTATCTTATATTTTTATTTGGAACTAATCAAGCATGGAAAAGAAAAATAATAATTTTTGCTAAACAATTTCTTAAAGTGTAAAGTTTTTGCAGCAATAAAGAATAAGTTATAGCCAAAACAAAATAAGCCCGTTAAATGGTAAGTAAATGTTAAAGTTTTGTATCTGTTTTGTTTTTAATGCTTATCGCTTTTGTTGTTAGATAGTTATAGTCGGTCAAGGCCGATCATATAATGTACATGCATAAAAGAAAAAATTTAGTTTTTACATATTGTTAATAGATTTCAAGGTTTAAGGAAATTTTTAGAAATAGGCTTCATGTAGAAGCTATAATCAATTTGGAACTAATGCCAACAAATTCGGTGGAGACAAAATTTTGGCCGAACATAATGAAATGGACAGAGAGACAGACGATTATCGGTTATTCTTATGTAAGGTGATTTCTAGTTCGTCGGTATACTAAATGGTTCCATATTTTTCTGGCGTTACACACAAACATAATACATACTTACATACATACAAACATATTTTCACTATATGCCATACATAAATGTTTACATTTGTCCGTCCACGCAAACATACATATGCATGTATGTACGAATATTGCAAAAGTTTAAAGGCTTTGTTAACACGAAAAAGAGTGTTCTCATTTGTTTGTTTAACATATTAGTGTTTAAGCAGCACATCCATTGAAGCATACCGTGTGACTATTTTCTTGTGTACACTTAGCAAGCTCAAGCTTAAACACAAAACACTTAAACAACAAAAAATAATTAATAGTGTTTGTATGTATTTATATATATACTTATAAGTATGCAACATAAACGTTTCTATGTATAAACAGCTGTAGTAAATTTGTATGTGAAAATATCATCCAACGGCTGGAATTGACAATATCATTTGTGGTCTACATTCTCTCTGTTTAGTTTTAAATCTTAAAACAGCGATTACGGACGTTTATTGCCTGTGTGTCAACTAAAAGAATGAAAAAGCTAAATAGAAAATTTAATCATTATATATTTTGATTCATCTGTTAGAATGTTAACAAACATTAAACGTTATTTTAATCAAGTGCATCGACCGATAAGAATTTTCTTTTATTTCAATAACGAGGGCACGTGCAACGAACGATTCCACCACTATGTTGTGGATTGATAAAAAATAAAAACAAATCAACCAAAATAAAAACAAATCAACCAAAACAAAAACAAAAAACAAACACAAAAGGTGTTACAAACGAATTATTCATTTAATTTAATAACGATATGATAATTGTTTTTAATTAACTTTTAAAAAATGCCTACCTGAAATGTTGTTTATAAAAAAAATAATTCTTGTTTTTTTTTTCTTGAAACATTCATACTTTAGTTACTGCTTTTTGTAATTCTATGTACGTTTTTTCGTTAAAATTTATAAACTTAAAAAACAGGTCTAAAACTTTTAAAATATTTTTTGCATATGCATATCAAAATTGTCATACTATAGCCGAATAGTTCACTAGAAATTATGAAGAAAAATGATTATAGTTTTTTTTTTCTATCTTAAAAAAGTTCACCCACCAAATGCGATGTTAGTTGTCAAATTTATGTTTTTAACCTGCTAATAAAAACTCGTAATTGTGACTTATTTTTAAACTAAATAATTAAATAAAAATAATAATTGAAAAAATTTTTGAGGAGGCGATTCCCTTTCGCAAAACAATATTTATTTTGCGTGTGAAGTTACTGTGTACGCGAGCCCGAAAATTCTTGATTACGATCTTTCTTAAAATTTATATCCTGCAGTAATAGTTGAGATCATTTCGTTACATTTAAAAAAAAAATATTTATACAATTTGTAGTACTTGCCTATGTTTCAAACATAATTTGTATTAATGTTTATTTAAATAATAAAAACTAAAATAAAAAAAATGGGTTAAAGAGTGTAAAGATTTTTTTTTGTCGAATCGACCGGAAACAACACTTTTGTTAATAACACAACATGGTGGATCACGTGGTAGTATGCCATAAATTGGTTATAGCCCAAATATAAATAGATAAAGACATCCAAAACATTAAACAAAAAAATAAGATAAAAATTTAAATGTTAGGAAAAAAATGTGAAATGATTGTCTAAAGTAAAAACTCAAGATTAAAGAAATATATTTGGTTGCCAATTTTGTTACAGTTTGTGTGCTAATTTTTAATAAAACCATATCATTTAAAATAATTTTCGTATTTCCAATTCAAATTTTTAATAAAAAAAGGCCTGAAATGCTGGCCAAAAAGGCAAGACTGAATTTTGAGAAATCTTAAAAACTATGTACGCAGCTCGACAGACAACAATATTTTGCATTATATTGTAAATTAAATGTTGTTATTTCCCTTTGATAGAGTTGAAAGATAAGATTTCAATTAACCGTTTTATTCATTAACAGTTATCGCCAGCTAAAAATGTGTATGAATTATGGTAATTGTGAGTACAAGTTTTTTTCAAAAGCAATGCGACAGACCATAATCATTTCCACAGCTAATTAGTCGCTTGTTTATTGATGATAATCAAATCAAAATTCTTAATCTGACAAATTGCAAATAAATAAAAAAAACAAATTTAATTTGTTTATAGCAGCGTCATTATTGTTTTGAGTTTTGTATAAAAAGATAAGAAAACTAAAATAGATTGTAACGACGACAAAAAAGTATTAGTTCGCGTACAAAAATCATAAATGAAGGGTTTTGAAATAAATCGCAAATGCGATCAAAACATTGTAATTAATTGTAGTCATTGTTAACTAAAATAAGATCGTTACCAAAAACGTCGAAAGACTTATAATTCAATAAATCAAATGCCATTATTATTTATTTATTTATTTTTTTTTATTTATTAATTACGTTGACGGATTTTACAATTTTACAATTGCTTATAAAAGTAATATATCGATGTCTTACTTCCTCAACCTCGTATCTTAAAAAATAAAATTTTTCAGGAGAGAAAAAAAAAACGGTTCATCTTTTTATACTTCGGTGTTTGGTTAAAAGTTTAAATGCAATTATTAAGGAATTGATTGTACACATTTATGTATATTAGTAGTAATAATATAGTAATCTTTTTTAGTTAAAGCATAAAACAATCGTTTGATATGAAAAAGTCAAAACCGTATTTTTTAATTTACGAGGTTGAGGACTCGTACTTACAAACAAATGTTAAAAGAAATTAAGAAATTAATCTCATTTCAAACAAGCAAATTTAATGTAAACAAAAAAATAAAAAATATTTCTCTTTATGAAATTTATAAACATACATATGTATGTATGTATGTTTTTTTTTTTTTTTTTTTTTTTTTTTTTTTTTTTTTGCTTTCGAGCCGGTGGTGTGGAATCTTCATAGATACTAGTGGCCCGTGCCACAAGCATGTACGATTCGCCGTAGCGCCTACGTACTAAACCACACCCCCTCGATCATCAACGGACATCCCCACGGGACTGCCGCTAGGTATTACTTCGCGGGGGCCGTTAGCATTTACGCCTCCTCCTCGTCGGACCGTCTAGCCCTTTCCAGCCTTCTTAGGTCCTTAATTATCCGGGAGCACACTCCACTAAAGACCTCCCAGTTTTCCACGTCCTGACACATATGCCGAAGAAACTCCGATGGATTCGTCATACCCGAAGTCCACCCCATGTATCTAGGGCATCGGAATACGACATGTTCCGCATTTTCCGCCTCTTCTGGGCATTCTGGGCAGGTTTGGGAATTTTCATGGCCAACCCTGTGCAGATATTGCCTAAAAGCGCCATGGTTTGTCATATACTGTGTCAAGTAGAAGTTCACATCCCCAGCCTTCCTATCCATCCATACCGCAATATTAGGGATGAGTTTATATGTCCATCGCCCTTTAGTCGATGTATCCCACCTTCTCTGCCATTCTCTGATTGAAAACGATCTTTCCTCTCTCTTAACTGCAGCTAAATTTATTACTGCCTGGCCTGTCGTTCGCCTATTGTAGATTCTCTGGATCTCCGCCGCCAGTATGTCTATTGGAATCATTGCCGCTATGACACAAGCCGCGTCGTCCGATACCGTCTTAAAGGCACTTATTGTCCTGAGCGCGCATAGTCTATGAACCGAGGACATTTTTCTTCTATACTCCTTTATCTTCAGAGCCTGTGCCCAAACAGGGGCTGCGTAAAGCAATGTGGAATTGGTAACCGTAGCCAAAAGCCTCCTTCTTGGACCCTTTGGTCCTCCAATATTAGGTAGTATTCTAGCAATACTCCTTTGAATCATTGCGGCCTTCGCGCACGCGTATTCAATATGAGGCCCGAATTTAAGTCTGTTATCCATCATGACCCCAAGATATTTGATTGCCGGTTTAGAACATATCTTCTGGTTTCCCACCTTCACCTTCATAAATTCCACTTTTTTCCTACTTGTAATAAGTACTGCTTCAGTCTTCTGTTCTGCCAGGTTGAGATTCGCCGAATCTAGCCATCTCTGGATCCTCACAATTGCATCGTTTATAGCCGATTCTAATTCCACAATATGTTTCGCTACACTGACAATCACTATGTCATCCGCGAACCCGATTATCCTTGGCGAGCTCGGTAGTTGTGTTCTAAGAACTCCGTCATACATGATATTCCATAGTAGTGGACCAAGAACCGATCCCTGTGGAACACCTGAACTAACATTATACATCCGTGGCCCATCGTCCGTTGCGTAGATCAGTTTCCTATTCGAAAAGTAACTATTCACTATTCTAATCAGGTACTTCGGTGTGTTCAGTCTCTCTAGAGCTGCCATTATGAAATCCCAACTGGCAGAGTTAAACGCGTTTCTAATGTCAAGCGTGACAACACCACAGTATTCTTTTGTCCCCCATCTCCAACGTTCTCCTGCTATTGCGTCCGCAGCTGTATCTACTACCCTTTTAATGGCGTCAATCGTGGAGCGTGATTTCCTGAATCCGAATTGTGTCTCGGAGAGTCCATTCTCTCTCTCGACGATGTCCATGAGTCTGTTGTAGATCACCTTTTCCAGTGCTTTGCCCAGTGTATCAAGAAGGCAGATAGGGCGATAAGATGAAGGGTCGCCAGCTGGTTTGTTCCCTTTCGGAAGCAAAACTAGTCTCTGTCTCTTCCATTGGTCCGGGAAAATACCCTCACCAAGGCAACTTTGCATAATTCTCCTAAACAAGCATGGTCGTCGCTGTATTGCGGCTTTAATGGCTTTGTTGGGAACTCCGTCCGGGCCAGGTGCCCGGTTATCCCCAATTTCCCTACCTATCTTGAGAATCTCTTCCTCCGTGACAGGGGGAATATTGCAGTCCGTGAATCTGCTGTCGACGTATACCCAATTGTTCTCCCGCTGTGGAAACAGGTGCGATACAATGCCCAGTAGGAGTGTTGGGCATGTTATCTGGGGAGCCGCTTGGCATTTAAGCTTCTTCATTACCACCTTATATGCCGTACCCCAAGGGTTTGCATCTGCCTCCTCGCAGAGGAGCTTGAAGCTTTCTCCTTTGCTCTTCTTAATTGCAGTTTTGAGTTTCTTCCTATGTTCCCTGAATTCCTCAATCCTCTGAGTGTGGTAGCTTTTCCCTCTTGATCGCTGTGCCTTGCGCCTCGATCTAAGGCATTCCAATCTGAGGCTTCGTATCTCCTCATTCCACCAATAGCATGGAGAACCAAATCTGTTCGGCTTACGTTGTGGCATTGACGCATCGCAAGCTCTTTCTATTAACCGGCATAGTTGCACTGACGCTATCTGCACTGGACCTTCCTCGATCTCCTCGTCCATTATTGAATCATTGAATGTTTCCACGTCGAAACGTGAATCCTTCCACTTTGGACCCGTTGTAGGCTTAGTATGTCGCCCACGGCCACTGCATCCTGAGATTACGAACATTACCGCCTGGTGATCACTGTAAGTGAAATCTTCGCTAACCCACCACTTCGTCCTTGGAGTTAGCGAGCTGCTGACAAACGTAATGTCGATGATAGAGCTCCGACCGGCTTTCCTGAAGGTCTGGCTCCTTCCATTGTTAGCCACGTCTACATCCAGGGGTGCAAATGCCTCCAGGAGGCTCCGTCCTCTTCTGTTTGTCGATTGACTGCCCCATTCCGTCGCCCATGCATTGAAGTCACCAGCTATTACAAGTGGGGACTTCCCAACTGCATCATTCACAAGTTCCTGCAACATAGATTCATATTCTTCATGGGACCAACTCGGTGGAGCATAACAGCTGTAGAAGAATATGCCCTTTATCCTTGCTCGAGTAAAGCCTTTTCTTTTATCTCCAATGTTCTGAAAGGCATGTTTGCCACATGCCCATATTGCAGCTTTCGAACTTTGGTCGCTTGTCCAAACATTGCTACTTCTTACTCCATATGGCTCGCTTATTATCGCAACATCTATTTGCTTTTCTCTTACTGATTGTGACAGTAGGTCGTTTGCCAATTCGCAATGGTTGAGGTATGTATGTATGTATGTATGTATGTATGTATGTATGTATGTATGTATGTATGTATGTATGTATGTATGTATGTATGTATGTATGTATGTATGTATGTATGTATGTATGTATGTATGTATGTATGTATGTATGTATGTATGTATGTATGTATGTATGTATGTATGTATGTATGTATGTATGTATGTATGTATGTATGTATGTATGTATGTATGTATGTATGTATGTATGTATGTATGTATGTATGTATGTATGTATGTATGTATGTATGTATGTATGTATGTATGTATGTATGTATGTATGTATGATCATTAGAATGTTTGGGTGAATGTTTCGATTATTAAAACGCACTTTAAATGTTTAAAAAAAATATTAATTGAATTTTTATGCCGAACAATATTTGTGCCAATAATATTTGATTAGAATTAAAAAAAGTTTTAAACTTTCTTTTTCGTAAGTGTAAGAAAGAATTAAGACAATTAAAGCAAACAAATTTCAAATATAATGTTTGCCTTAAGAATCACTCATTGCAATTAAGTTTTAAAAACAGAATATTTTAACCAAAATAAAACAACATAAAACGGAAAAGCAAAGACAAACAAAAAATGTCAATTAAACATAAATTGGATCACAAAAACATACAAAATATTATTGATAATGAGGAGGTTGTTGAACTTTTGGCAGGATCCCAGCAAATCCAAATTATTCCCAAAGCAGAATGCCCGCAGTATACAGACAATTTAAAAGCAAGTAAGTATATTTTAACTATTATGTATATTAATTACACAGAATTATATAACTTTAACCTTTTTTTTGTACATAAGTATGTATGTATGTACATGTATGTACATACATATATCCAAGTATGCATCGTTGATCACAGGCAGAAAGACTCTATCTTAAATTATTGTAACTTTACGGGAGAAGGTAACTTTTTTTGCTCAAAACACTAAAAACTGAATTTCGTAAAAAATACGAGTTAGGGCCTTACTGCCTGTGACTATCGGTATGTATGTAGATATTAAGTTTGTTTGCTGGAACAATGTATCTATGTATGTATGTATGCATGTATGTATGTATGTTTGTATGTACTGTGATTTATATTGTCTTGCAATTAAACTTGATTTATAAAAACTGTTTCTGAAACAAGATTTTTTTAATAAGATTGTCTATTTTGGCGGTACATTTCATGATTTATTGCTATACAGTAACGTGCACTTTAAAACCTATAAACATCTGCCTATAAACATATTCTAATATTACTCAAAAGCTATAAAACTTTTTAATCCTACCTTTTTTTCATTGAACTTTAATGAGCTTTAATTATAAAATTTCTGACATAAATTTTGTATTATGGCATAAGTTTGAAACTTTATAAAACAATCATGTTTAATTGTGACTATTGAAAATACCAACAACATGCGATTAAATAAAAGACTTATTCAATAAAAACCCCATTTAATGTAAATCAAAAATTATCTTTCCAATCGTCCCAATGTACTTACTTTAGGAAACTTCTCCGTAATTGCGTATAATAAAAATAATAAATACACATTCATTAACATAAGTAACAGCAAAGTCTTTTTCAAATTGTGTAATAAGTTGTCATTATTTCATACATTACATAGTAATGACTGGTCCTTATCAACACCGTTATTATTAAATACAGAGTAATGGCCTGTTGATAATGATCTTTATATGATTTCTTTAAACAGTAAACTAGTTTTATGCATAAAACTAACTTTAAAAATATTAAATTATGAATATTATAATATTTAAATTATTTAGTATCGCAATAGTATAAAAATAACCAGTTATAATTAAGATTTATTAGTAACTACACAGTGGGCCAAAAGTCGCAATTAAGTATAATTTTTTTTTTAATTTTATTTTTTAAAAATTTAATTTTTGTTTGTTTTAAGCATTGTTTTTTTTTAATAAATATTTTTTAAAATCTCTTGTAGTTCTTGTAGCTTAAGTCATCAAAAAAAAATCTTATTATTACATTATGTCTACAGCCTGTTTTGGACTAAATAAGTTTTCGAAAAATAAAAGAAAATATTCTATGCAAATACTTACTAAGTACGAGGGTTGTCATTCAAATAAATATTACTTTAACGATATAATACGGGATTTCTACGAATTTTTATCAATGCCTAGATGTGAAAATTCATATTGGAGTTTTCGTCAATTATAATCATTTAAAGTTTAAAAACTTAAAGACAAGACAAAATTACAATTTTTTTTAATTAATATTGTAGTTAAACGATTATTTTTAAATTTACAAAATGAAAACCATTTATTTGTAATTATGAATTGCAGCTAGTTGTTTCAAGATTTGTTTTAATTTTTATCTGAACAAAGTTTAACCTAGTTGCCACATTGTAAGATTGTGTACATATGAAATTCATTTGGCATCTTTGTTTTCGTAAATGTACTCGTACTCGTAATTTAATAATTTTTAGTAATAGATTTTTTTGTAGATACCATCCATTTCAATCTAATAATAAAAAGGAATAACTGCTTAAGTCGACTTAAGCTGAATTGAAGATAATAACACCATTGCCATCCCGCAATTTTAAACTACACTCACGCCCAATATTTAACTATTTTGAACAACTTTGTAGGAAGTTATAGTATAGAAGCTTTTTGCCTATATTTTTTCGATAAACAATATGATTTGGAATAATAACTTACTTTAACTTTTAGTTTAACTAAACAAACAAGAACCGATTTGCAGTTTAAATTATATAGCGCGGAATTCATATAAAAGTATTTTTAAAGCAAAAACTTTATAAAAATTAACTCAAAAGAACTTTACTGAAAAACTATAAAAACAAACAAACATAAGTAGTTTTCCTTATTGACACAGATATTATTAACTCTCTTAGGTTAAATTGTGGTCACTCAATATACATTTTGCCTTAATTCTACGAGAATTGAATTAAATTTTCTCAAGTGATATAAAATTGAATTAAGACAATAAATAACACATCTACCTACCTACATTAGGTATACTTGCATGTTTTGTTAATTTGTTACATTTTTGTTTGATCATATGTATTTATAAATAAGAAATTATGGTTTTGCGAAAAGAGAAAAAACCTGCCGAACGAATTTTTATTTTTAGAATTTCATAAAACAAGTTTAAACATCGAATCTTAACAAATGATGTGGTGTATTAAGAGACGACATTGATTAACTGCGCATAATAATTTATGTAAAGCTTATTTTGAATAATATGTTAACTAACCATAACTTTTACTTATTTATATACTTGAGTATGTATGTATATGCATATGGGTACCTATTGCACTTGTAGTTTAAAGACATTCAAATAATTGACGTTGTATCAGATTCTTAATCTTGTTTTTGTTAAAACAATGATGGACAAAGACAGAAATAACAAAATAAAAATGTTTTTTTTTTTTTTGATTTTGTTTTTATTACATCAAATTGACCACAACAAGATCACCAGAAAATATATTTATGTTTGTGTATGTGTATGTGTACCTACTTACATACATATGTACTACCCCAACAATTCACAATCAACCGACATTTGTTGTAAGTATCTCGTCCGACTACTCACTCATCTCACACCATTTATTTCATCGCATTACATTTCAATCATCTTCATCACCACTTAAATTCAATTTAATCAATTACTTTTTTATACACAACAAATAACACAACTATTGTAAAGAAAAAAACAACAACAATCTATTTGAGACAACAATACGGTCAGCGACTGTTGGTTTTACTATTTATGTGTGAACAGATGATAACTACTGCACAATTTAAGTTCCCTGTAACAATTTTTGAAATTGTATTCTATTGCGTGTGTAACAGGTCTACATGCCTGCTGGGTATTTAAATTTATAAATAATACGTACATGCATATGTGTGTACGTACATATGTATGTATACAAACCTGCATATTATTTTTTATACGTACATAATTTTTAGTAATTTTGTTTAAAAAATTGTGACACATTATAATGAGATTTCGTAGCAGAAAGTTGAAAGAATATTTTCTGTAGACACTAACGGTTTTGTGTAACTGACGGAAGTTGAAACATGATGTACGTATTTTTCATTTTAATCGGTTTCTATTTCTTTTTTCTACTGATAAAGAATTTGTATATTTATTAAAGTCAAAAGAACACTGAGTATATCTTTTAAACAATTTTCTAAAAATTCATATATATCCGAAAAAACTCTTAGTGTAACTTTTTTTCTTTATCGTAAACCTTATTCATATTTTCGCCCATTTTCAAAAAATTTAAAGAGAGTTTGTATTGTTTCAAATATATTTAATTTTTAATACAAAATTTTCTTAAAAGAGATATTAAATATATTCTATTCCCTTATAAATATAAGCCCATATATTTTTCAACCATGGTTTAACAATTTTAATTCTTTTGACAATTCGAATTAGTTTCGTATTCTAAAAAATTTTTGTTAAGTTTTCTGTTTCAAATCAATAATATTTTCAACTTTATTTTAAACTATTTTAAATAAATAATTAAATAATATTAAGTTTTCTTTAAATTTTTGTTGTTGGTTGTGTTTTTTCTACATTGATTCTTGATGTGAATTTACTGTCCAATATTATACGTAGTTAGTTTGTATGATATTTTATAACCAAATTGGTTTTGTTCAATCCTAATATGGTCCAAGGATCTTTTGTCGTCCACCTAGTTACCAGAACTTTCCGGTTGCCCGCTGTTTTATTGTTCACAGTTTAGCTTGTATTATGACACTATCGGTAACGTTAGTTTAGCAAAATCGTTCCTAAGTTTATTGAAAGGGACAATTGATTCGTAGTTTCGCATTAACAAATTCTGCATATATTATCCTGAACTTAATGAGAGTGTATTTCAAGTTTATCGCTTGTAGAGCACCAGCTGATCACACTACGCTTTCTATAATCTTATCTGTGGTCATGTTATTAAAAACCCCAGTAATATCGTGAAAGACTTTCATTTCATATTATTTATGGCTAGAAGCTTTTTTAATCTGTGAACTAAACTTTCAATCGTTTTTCATTCGTAAAGGCGTGCCGCATAGGTTTCAACTGATTTGTATGGCTGAGATGGATTTAGGGCCCACATAACTCTATATTAGAAATATGTAAGTCCACAGTCCTTATTCCATCCATTGTGCGATATATTTGGCAGGGCTTTCTCGGTCGCCTATAACACTTTCAGTTTCACCTGGAATCAAAAGTCCTTGATTGTACAATCCTACCTTCGCAAACCTTGAAAATACAAAAAGTACCATAAAAACTCAAAAACGTACCTTTTTGGTTGCCCATAACATTTTTAATCTCACCTAGAATCAATAGTCCTTGATTGTACCATAAAAATTTAAAAAAGTTCTTTTTTGGTCGCCCATAACATTTGTAGTCTTACCTGGAATCAATAGTTCTTGATTGTACAATCCTACCTTCATAACCGTAGAAAATACAAAAAGTATCATAAAAACTCAAAAACGTACTTTTTTGGTCGTCCAAAACATTTTTAGTCTCAACTGAAATCAATAGTCCTTTATTTTACAATTCTGCCTTTATAAACGTAGACAATACAAAAAGTACCATAGAAATGCGAAAAAGTACATTTTTGGTCCAAGTTCCAAATGTTCAAATATCTATGTAACAAAATATTTTAATAGACATGATTTAAAGTCAGTAAATCTACTATTTTTTGCATAAAAGTAATTATGTTCTAAAAAGCACCACATACTTTTCCCGATTTTTCCCTTTCTATCCTGTCATGAATGTGTTTAAATTTTTACTAAATAAAATAATTTTTTATGTCTGGTGAAATCCCAATTAAAAATTTTGTGAAAATTGGCCGTCCAATTAAAAATTACATACATTTTCCGGAATTTTCCCCTTTTTGCTACCTTTTTTGTCCCCAAAAAAGTTTCCAAAAATGTAACCTAAATAATTGTCCATATTTTATTAGGAAACAATAAGTATCAAATTTTGTCCCATTAAATGATATAAGAAAAGTTTCTTTTTAAAAAAAGTACCATAAAAAGCGACAATTTTAACTCCTTATCATGTGAATTTGAAAAAGTTCCGAGTTCTTATTAATATTTTTTCGCGGATTACTTAATACATTTTAAATTTGTTCCTACCTTAATGTGTTACATTGGGTACCAAATTATAGTTTTTACCCATTTTTCCCCTTACAGGTAAAAAAATTAAAAAAAAGGCCAGACACCTGTCAGCTCATTTTTTGTGCAAATAATACTTTTGCAATTTGATTTGTATCATTTTTAGTTTAGCAGATATAAGATTAACGATTTTACCCGTTTTTAAAAATTTTTTTAAATCCTTTCTTAGTGGAGCTATACATTGAAAGAGGAACCGTTTGTCATGTCTCTAGATCTTTGCGTTTGGACTGTGCGATGATGAATCAGTCAGTCAGTCATACACGTTACTCTTTTATATATATAGATTATTTTGCATTTAGGGAGTCATTTTAAATTTATACTTTTTCACTAAAAAAATCCAACAAAAAATCACTTTCCTCTACTTTAAAATTCTTTCTGCTGGGGTATAATAACGTATACGCTATTTTAAATGCAAAATATTCATACGCGACCATGTGCACATTAAGGATTAATAATTTGCAAACACTCATACGCCTTTAAACAACAAAAGAAAAATATGTGTTGAACAGGAACTCTAAATCAACAAAATAACAATATATGTATATTCTAAATGCTTCCGAAAATGCAAAATAAAGTGTCAGCAATTATGAACTTCCAAATGATTGCAAAATCATTTAAAATATTTTAAACAATTCATGTAACAAACGTGATAAACTCATAATACATCGGTGGCTTCTCACCAAACATGCAAGAGTTCTATGCACTTATTAGAACGCAGTGCATAATATTATATTAGAGTATTCATATACGAAACGCTAGTGTGTAAGTCAGTAGCTTTTTATTGAATCACATCAACATCAGTTGAACCTCTTTTTTTTTTTTTGCAGGATAAGTATAAAAAATATAACCAAAATTGTTTTATTGCTAAACTATGTATATTTAATTCAACCTTATTTATAAATAATGTAAGTTTTAGATTTTAGTTACCAATAAGTTGACAAACATTAAAATTTTATAATACATATTGCAATTATGTATAATATATAAAAATGTTAGTTACCATTTTGTAATTGTATGATCGTAATAACTGTTTTAATATTAACACTTATATGTAAGTATTTACTGCCGTATTCATAAAAATTATTTTATGATTGTTGAATGCTATTCAAATTTTTTTGCATTCCACTCGGCTAGTTGTCGGTAAAAAATATAATTTTTCAGATTATTCTTTCATTTATCACAAAATAAAAAAAAAATTCTTTGTAACAATAAGAATGTTAATATGAACTCGAGCCTGATTAAAATTTGAATATTAGTTTAAACAGAAAAGTTCGAGAAATTAAATTATTGAATGCTTTTTTGACAAACTTCTGTACAACATCTGTCAAATGAGCCCTTAGTAGACCTTAAATTTGTTTTTTCAATATGGCAGTTATTAATATATTATATTCTCTTCCAAAACGTTCATATAACAATAAAATTCAATACACAATTTGTAGTATTTAAATATTTAAAATTTTTTTTTTGTTATTACCCTGTTATAAGGATGTTTTATCTTTTTATGAGCAAGACCATAAATAATTTATGTATCAAAGACCCTGAATATAAAGGTTGTTTTTAAGTTTTACTATTATTTAGTTAATTGTTACCTTTGTGGTAAAAATAAATTAAATAAAAAGCGGACAAAAAACAAAGCGTTTAAGATCACAAAAAAATAAGTTAAAATTTAATCACCATTACGCTACAATGAACAAACAAATGAGTTTATATTTCATCGCTTACATACAACTTTATTATCAATGAAATATTTAAAGTACGCACACGTGCGAAACCGCACATTCACAAATAAAGAAAAACCTAAAATGTTTTGTTTGCTAAACACTTTTTATTAAAATATCTCTGTTTAGAGAAAAAAAAGACATGTTGAGATAGACGACACATTATCTGTAATTGACCGACAACTAAATGCAGAAGCATTTTTTTCATCTCATGTTTTGTGACGTTTCTCGTCGTAGTAATTTGTTTTTATCTTTTTGTTTTGTTTTATTTATTTATTTTCTTGTGCGCTTTATGAAGCAACCATAAGCTTCATATTTAAAATGCCGGTATTCTCTCAAATTAACAATAGCGGACGTGGCGCTAATCAGTAGGAATTCCGATATGCAACAGCTAAACAAATTAAATTAGAACATTGCTACTTTGAATGGGCTTACCATCATTTTACATCTTGCCTAACGAGAAGAATGGGAATAACAACAAAAACAACACATTGAAAGAGATTTTTTTATATTTTAAGAGAGAAGAAGAAAAAGTCTCTGAGCAAGATTCTAAAGAGCATAAAAACACTCTACACCAGGGATGGCATCAGTAAATTTGAAATTGTACCAAAAAGGTTGAAAATTTGTACTTTTATGACTTTAAAACACATCTTCTTTAGTTTATATTATTTTTATTTAGATTTGTTAACAATATTAAAAAGATACATTAAGTTTCATTTAAACTATAAAATAATACAATCAATTTATTTATTTATTTATTTATTTAATTCAATATTAATTCAGTATTGAATATCTATAAACTGTTTGCATATAAAGAAAATTAAGTTACTACATACTATTTATTAAATCGATTTCGAGATTACAATTACAATTATGATAATATCTTACTTGATATATTTATATTTTGTGAATTCATTAAGTCCTTTGTTTGAATTAGGCCGAAAAATGTAGTAGTTTGTAATCTGTTTCTCTGTTTGTTTAATTATAAAAAACAAATTCCACAATAGCTGATGAACGTAAAACTAAAAGTATTCTTCTCAAAATTTTCGTAAGCTGTGAAAACATTAAATCATTTGCCTCATTTTTTATTTAAGAAACTGTTGCCTAGAAAACACTAATATTCGAATCTTTGTTATATTTTGCTATTTCAACATCAGCAGCAATTTTTCTTAATTGTACCTAATAACCCATTGGAACGCAATAGTACCAAAAAAATGTTTGACATCCCTGCTACACACTCAGATTTGTGTTGTGTTTATGTTTAAGTAAGCTACGTACATGCATACTTGTAGATATTTATTTGTGATTTAAGATTTATGTGAAATTTAACAATCAACCGCCTATCACACTTGTAAAAATAATCGCCCTTATTCCAGACGTACACATAGTTGTCGTTTTTAAGTCAACATCTCAAAATTACTTTGAAACTTATTAATACCAATTTGTTATTTTTCAGCAGTCTTGTGATGACATTGGCTTAAATTGCATGCAACAAAAAACACATCTCTTATATTTGAAACAAACAATAAAATTATGTTGACTCAAGAGAGACTCAAGTTGGAACAAGAGCGACTACATTTTTCAGTTGAATCCTGAACAATTTTTTTTTTCTTATTTTCGTGTAAGAAGTTGTGTACCTTTGGTTCTCATAACACTTGTAGCTTAATTAATATAATTTTTTATATATAAAATTATATATAATTATAATAACCCATGATGCTTATTTAGAAATCAAAAGCAAAAGAAAAACAATTTCTAAGCCTTATTTGGAGAAAAATTTATTGAAAAAAAAACAATATAATAAAGTCATATTTTACATGATTTATATTTAAAAATGCGATGTTCAAATTCAATTTGGGCAAATTCAATTAAGATATCTTTAAAGTAAATACAAATATCATCAGAGATATAACACAAATGTTTCTTAAATATGTATTTGATCAAGCATAAACTATTTTAAGCTCTGCCAGAATCTCTTAACCCTAAGAGGTTTTGTTCCCCAAATAATACAGCTAATCGCCCACTACTCTTTGGATGAATAAGTAGAGCAAATAACGTCTATAATTACTGTATACAAAAGTAAAAGTTAATTTAGATATAAATTAAGTATTCCCCAAAATAGCTACAATAACAATAAGAACAAACATCATCATCACCAGCATTATAATTGTCAGTTTTATTGAAACACTACATGTATCTCTAAATGAAATTAAGTCACACAATTTTATCATCATTAACAATACAACCAAGTTGATATTGACAATGATGATGCGGCTGCTGATGATGATGTTAGCGTTGGGGCAATATGAAAATGAAGAGTGTAAGTATTGGAATGTATTAAAGTATTAAACTGTGAAATGTTGTTTTTTGCTCCAAAAGCATCGCAGTTGACGCTTAATTGTTCTGCTTCCGTTAACAAACAGGCATAGAATAACGCATAAAAGTACTTTGCAGCTCATCTGAGTTTTCAGTTTCTCTCGGGACTCTTATGTGTGAACAGCATCGACAAAAGGCAAAAAAGCAAATAAAAAAATTGCTAAATTTATGTGGCCAAAAATATCATATACAATACAACAAACATAAAAGAAAAACGAATTCGAACATATATTGGTGATTAAAATAAAAACAACAACAACAACTAGAAATAAAAACAAAATAAAGCTAAACGCATAATTTAACAAAAATATAAAAAAACGAAAGATAAATAAACGCGCTCAAATTTATATAGTTTTTCCGGTAATAAAAACAAAGTGTTTTTTCCACTCTTTATATCATTCTTAGGTTTGCTGTTTTTTCCAAATTTTAAAAGTACGGGATTATAAATAGTTGTTTGAATTTATCTGCAAATTAAATGAAAATCTTTAATCAAAACAACAAAGTTTGTTGAAAACATAGAGTAACAAAGGCATTGGGTAAAAATTTCAATTGAAAAAGAGATGTAAAGATTTTCCTTTTTCTTTCGTTTTAACATAAATAAGCAACAACAACAATAAAAAATATAAAAAAATATATACAACAAAAAAAAAAAACAAAAAAAAAGATAATATAAACAAATACGTTGTTTAAATATTGCTTAGTGCCTTTTGGTGTTTTGATCGATTGTTATTGTTTTCATTGTTTAGTCTTAAGTTTTCGCACAATAATTTTGTCGTTTATTACTTACGTACTTTCTTGATTTAAGTAACAGTTGCTGTTTTTCATCTCAATTTGTTTATTTATTATGATTTTATAATAAGTATGTTTTGATAAACCCTTAAAGTAAAAAAAAAAAAACAAATAAATAAAAAAAGGCATCGAATTGGAAACTGAATAGCGATGCTCAATAGTGTGTCGTACAACCATGACGTATGAGTAATGTTGAATCTTTTTCTTTCCTCTTTTAAAAGTATTTGAAGTACAGTTGCATGTGTGCGAGATTTTTTTAATACAGACATACATACATTTGTATATGTGTTTATTTAGACATATATGTATGTACATATGAGAATGCATGCAACTTTAGTATTTTTCATTTTTAGTTATTTGTTAAAGTAGAAAAATTCATTTGTTTTTCATTAAGGGAACAAAGTGGTTTGCGAATATATGTATGTGTTTGTGTACAGGAAACTGTATAAATGACTTTTAGTCTACAGAGAATTATTTATGATTACATTAGATTCCATACAAATTTTTGTTTATACGTTATAAATTGCATTAAAATTATTGCTCGCTGATTGTATTACATGTTTTTAGAGTTCACAATGTTTAAGGATACATTTTTGAAACAATGTATAAATACATATATATTTGATATAAACTACAAAGTACATGTATAGCACCTGAAATTTATTTGAGAATAGTTTTTATATATAGTTTTAATCGGTTTTGTTAAAACAACAGAATTACTTTTTTCTAAACTGTTGTAGTTTATTTGTAACTTATAACGTTTGTAAACACAATTATTTGTATTTTTTTAATTTAAATATTTTTATTTTTCATCAATAACTTTTAACATTTTAATTAATTTCCTTGCCACTCATCATAATGCTTTCCATTTGCAATTCTTTGAAAAGGTTAATAAAAATTACATACAAACTAAACTCGTTCACTAAAATACACAGTCTTAGCAAAGGAAAAATACTAATTTGCATTCTTCGTGTTTATCATGTAAGACATATTTTTAACCCTTAAACAACCAATGTTGGATTTGAAAAATATTTATTAGGGAGTCTAGTCTGGTATATTGAATAAGGCTACGGTTCATTTTGTAGGAGTAAAAACAGACGTTTGCTTACTACAATAAAAAGTATATTTCAATTATATAAATCACTGTTTATACACACACGGCTTACATAAAATTTTGAATTTTTAGTGTTGCCGGACTATTTATATTATTAATTTTTTTTCGCGATATTAACTTATCAATTGTATTTTTTAGTTTTCTCTGTAATATTTACATATACTAAAAAAAATTTATTGCAGCAAATTAAAAAGTGTCAATATTACACAATTAGTTCAAACTAATTGTGTTAATAAAAACTTCTCTGCTCTGAAACAGAAACTTACTTAACGTTTATAAGAAAAACAAGTAATAGGGCCAAATTCGCCTGTATTAAATTTGTAATACCCACCATCAATTTTGTGTAGTACTTTTATCTCACAAAATTTTTATTTTTTTTTTTATTTTAACTATTCTAATAATTTCTTAATATCGCAATACGTATTATGTTTTTTTTATTTGAGCCTAATTTTTCATTAATTTAGTTTCTCATAATAAGTCTCAAAATTAAACCCTGACGTAAAGAAGTCAAAGTAATATCTGTTACTGAATTCAGGTTAAACCATATGTGAGAGCTGAGCGTTAAAGTAGGCGTAAAAGTAAATAAAAAAAGTAAAGTAAAAGTAATTGCTGATAATGATTTTTACTTAGATATTTAAACACATAGACCTTCTTCTTCGTTATAGTGGAAGGAGGTGAGCGTTAAAGTGAGCTTATCATTTACATTTTTCGATAAATCAATAATAAGAACCAAAATTAATATGTGAATAATTTTAGAATCCTATATTTAGGACGTTTTATATTTCAAATAGACTAAAAACAACACTGTGCGGGATAAATTTTGTACATTTTGATCTTTAACTTCTTTTTTAATAAAAATATTTTAAAAATTCTGGGAAAATATATTTTTTACTTTTTAGATTTTATCAGTTTACATCTTTGGGTTTAGAATCAATCGCATTTTATTTGGTGTAAGAAAGACATTAACCAAATTCAATATCATATATTTCTAATGAATATGAAATATTCTAGCAATGTTTTAAGCCCCTAATTCAATTTGGATTCTGGGTTAACTTTTGTTAAATTTAAAACATCAAATCAATGGACGATTAAAAATAATCATTATTTAGTTTATTGGAAATTAACCAAATATTTAATTTAAACTTTTTATTATTTTTCCAAACTAAATTTGTATTAATAAGGGTAAAGAAATATTGCAATAGATACTAGCCGAGTGAAATGCAGCTACGATCAGGACTCTTTTTTTTAGATAGCTATAAATTTTTTTATATTAAAATATATTTTTTTAACTCTGCCTGAATACCTGAAAAGGCTATCATTTTATTTAGAAAATCTTAGGAGATTGTACAAAAATCTTACCAAATAAATACCTTAAAATATGGTGCGGTTGAATTACATTGATTATTCATTAACTTTGAAAACTATTGAAATCTTTTATATTATCTCCCGGTTTTAACCTCCTACAATAATTATACAACTGTGCTACACTGTAATATAATCTAATTTCTAACGTTATAAATATTTATTGAAATCTTAATTCCAAAAACTGTATAGAAAGGTCTAAAAAAAGTTTATTCATGAAAGGGTTAAATAACTTTCATACACACATTCGTAGTTATTTTGTTGTTGTGTTGTGTTGTAGTGTAGTGTAGTGATATTGTAAATCTTTTATTTTCCTTTATCATTTTTGTTTTTTTTTTTTTATTCAGCTTCTTTATACACAAAATTCACATAATTATAATTTTACCCAAGGACTTTGGCAACATGTAGTCTATAGTTTTTTTTTTATTTTCTTTTTCATACCTCTCCAGAGGTCTGTGTCTGCTTTGTTTTGTTTGTTTTTGAGTTGAGTTTGTAGTTTGTGCTTTCGAGCATAAGATTGAATGAAAAATGTATACACAGACAGACTAACTCGAAGTATTTTTAAGGAAAACAAATTGAAAAGAATTACATAGAAATAAACAAAGATATTCTTTAACATAAAGAGTAAATTCAATTCAATGTTAGTTGTACAGACAACAGACATAATTTAATTTAAATACTAAAACTGTAGGTACAGATCTGTACATACATACATACATGTGTAGATTTTTTATTTGTCTTAAACCAGAGAAAATAAATACTAATATTATTAAGTTTAATATTTGCTTAATTTTTCTTCTTATTATAAAAAAAAAAAATTTCTTTCTAAATTCTATGGATTATCCATTGATCCCAGCTCCAAATTAAGCCAACTCCCGGTGGTATCTATAATAACTTTGTGAACTTTTGAGAATTCAGTTGTCTAAATGTATAATATTTTAACATATAAGATGATTTTTATAGCAAAATATCTCATTTCTACCAGATATCAGAAAAACAGCAAATAAAATTGTATTTAAAGCACCATTGGTACCAGAAGGTTGGTAAAAAGTTGGGAATATAAAAATTTGCTCGATCAGTGATATTAAATTTTATCTTAAAATGGACTTATATTGTACAAAAATATTGTTTTCACCGTGTTCACCTAAAATAAATAATAAGTTACTAACATAATATTTGTTGTATGTGTTTTGTTTATTAACTAAAACTCGGATACCATTAAACATTTTTTTAAATTTATTTAAAACAAAAAACTTATTAAATATAAAAAGCAGGGCCTTAGGTGATGTTTAAATAGCAATAGTACTATTTGTGTGTTCTTCACCATGAGTACAAAAGGCTTACACATTTTGTTGCTAATGATAGTTTCACTATTGCACTTATATTTGTTACATACCTACACGTTGGTTAATGGTATAGTAGATCCAGCACTTTTGCCTGTTTTTTCCCCCTAAATTTGATATGTGACCAATTTTCGATCGAATTTTTTCGTCTTAAAAATTGCTATTGTATTAAAATAGACGCATCAAATGGCCGCTATATGCTCTATCGTTTTAAGATTATGTTAAGCTTGAAATAGTACTAAATAATATACATATTTTAAAAGCAAACATTGTTTGTTATTTCTAAAATTTCCACCTCCAACCTCTAAAACAATTAACAAACTTTATTACTTCAACATACTCACATACTTCAACACGTACATTTATGTACACATACAGTAATCGCTCGTTTACCTAAAAAAAACTTAAAGCTAAAAACAACATATTCAATTATGTAAAATTGGTAATACTTTCCTAATTTTTTATAAAATTCAAAGTTTGCGATTTTGATTAAATTCTTTTCTACCTTCATATTCTTTTGTTTAAAACTATATTTTATAAGTTATAACACTATTGAAATAAACGATCTATATGTGTGTGTAATGTATCTATGCATATTGTATTGTGTGAATATAAAAGTTTAATTAATATTAATCATTGGCACCAAGCAACATGATGTAATACGAGTATAAATTTTTCTTACTTAACAAATTAAAGATGAGCACAGGCAAAGAAATAACTTGATATATTAAGCAAAATATTCTGCACAGCTCTAAATTATACAAGACATGCATTTTCAATGCTAAAGAATGTTATAAAAAAACTGATTTTAAAAAGTCAAAGCCCCATCAATATTATTAAAAATTTTCATAAAGTTTCTAGAGATTAAAAATGCGAAAATATTTATATGCGAAACAATATGTAAAACAAATTAAAATCACTAAAAACATGAAAATGATTTAAAACGATTATTCATAAATAAACAGAACTATTTAAAGAATTTTTAGCATTTATCTAAATTAATTAAGTAAACACTTTTAGTAATCAATTCTTTTAAGTTTTGATTTAATTAAAAACAAAACATTCAACAAACTAATGTTCACAAGTTTATTTTGCTTAACCCATTAAAGACGGCTTATAGACCGCTAGTACGATTTTGACGAAACTTTCAGAATTTTACCTGGAGGTCCATAGAAAATGCTTGGTGTAAAAAAAATGTTTACCTTCCCCTATTCCTGAGATAGGACATGGGTATTTAAATACCCAACCGTCTTTAGAGATATACTTTTTTAAATATTTTTAAAAAATTACGTTTTTCTTATTTCAGTATAAATAAAGAGCTATTTATTTGTTTACAAAATTATTAATTTTTTTGACCACTGAATTCCGGTACACCCTACTGTGTCATTTAAAATGTACAGGGTTACTTCAAAGAGCGTTACAAATATTTAAAACTACGCCGTTAAAAGCAAATCCATCCTTGAACTCTATAGCTTAGTAGTTTGTTTTTGAAAAGGAAATTCCCGTTTGCTGCTCTTTTTTTTATAATAAATTATTTTTTTTACAATAAAACAAGTGCACAAAAAATAAATTTTTACAAAAAAAAATTATAAATAACCGACATAAAAATGAATCTTCATCAGAAAATTCGTACTACTACCGAATTACAAGAAATTCTCCATAGCTGGTCCGATGGGGTAGAATATTTTGAAAGATAATCAGATACAACTGCTGTTGTTATATTGTTCCTGAAGAAATTTCTTTTCTGAAGATGCTACACAAAGGAGTAGCGAAATATTGAATAATAAATAAATCAACAAATATTTATAAAGACCTCAAGCTTGAAAAATCAATTAAAAATTTTATATTTGTTTGTTTTAGCACATAAGAAAGAAGTAGAAATAATTTAAAATTTTACATGTTAATAATACATGTGAATGTTCTTATGTTTTCATGTTTATATGTTTGGATGTTTGTTACTCAATCACGCAAAAACGGCAGAATGGAACCAAATGAAATTTGGCACACAGATGGACAACAAGCTATATTATTAACATAAAGGCTATCTTTTATCACAATAATCAGGCTAATTCACGGAATTATGCGAAAAATATATATTTTTTTGGATTTACATAGTTGTTCGGTCGGTTGTTCAAAGGATTCTAGTATGTAAAATTAACACGTACTGGCGGAAAAAAATGCAATCACCCAACGTCGTCGGCAGAAGTATTTTTTCTTAAATATTTGTTTTAAGTTCTATTCTATTAATATAATAAATATTAATGTTTATATGTTTAGAGGTTTAAATACTTTTACTCAATCACGCAAAAGATTTCTAAAGGGATTTAAATGAAATTTGCCGCAAATATTAATAACAACCTGAAAAATTACATAAAGAGGCCAAATAGATATAAATATAAAAATAATTTTAAGACACAAACATTATTATGATGTATGACCTT
Source organism: Phyto melanocephala (assembly GCA_941918925.1). Taxonomy (NCBI): domain Eukaryota; kingdom Metazoa; phylum Arthropoda; class Insecta; order Diptera; family Rhinophoridae; genus Phyto; species Phyto melanocephala. Next base: position 1,629,259 of record OW799233.1, read on the forward strand.
TTATGTCATGTTAGTGTCACACTGGCATCTTTTCATCTGTGTAGAAGTATAAAATCGCGTTTGGGAACTTTTCGTGTTTCCGTTTTCCAAAAAATTAAGTTGTTTTTTTATTGCCAATTGACAAACTATTTGACCCTTAACAATTAATCAATGTAATTTGGATTTAACTAAACATCAAACCAAACCGAACCTCCCAACATTATTTACTTTTGAAATTATCTTCTTCATTGTGCTCTATAAATAAATTGTTTAAATATCTAAATGTAGCCCAAATATAATTAATTTTTTAAATTTATTTTAATAATGACACTTTGACTTAAATTGTCGGTCTTTTCTGTAATAGGGCATTTCATTTTCGGTATCAATAACTCACTGTCAGTTTTAATGAATTCTATTTAAAAATAAAATATTTTTATTATTATTGCGATTTAATTGGAGCGAAGAAAAACTAATGAATAAAATCGCTTTATGAACTCCAGTTAATTAAGTTCATGTAATTAAAATAACGTGAAAATTACTTCTAAACATTTATTAAAATATTCACTTGTTATTATTATTTTGTTTGAAAAAAAAAACATATGCGCATATATACACACTTACATACATATATTGTTTGTATTAAATAAAGAGACTTTAGCTTCTCTTATACATTAACATTTCAAAAATTTGAATTTGTTTAAGGACATACATAAGTCGATTAATAGTAATAATCAATAAAATATGTTACACTTGACATATATTTAGTGTAACCGCAATTTTTGATGAATATTTATTTAATATTATTCAATTCTTCCTACACAACATATAGACCAAAATACTATATTACAAAGAATTAGTATTGAAATTAAGACATTTTTTAATTAAATTAACATGAAAATATATATAAATATATAGAGTAGAAATTATTAAATTTGATGGTTACGGAAGTTTTCCCAAATTTCTCTTTTTTCTTAATAATTATCACGTTATCAAATACATACTTAGAAATAATTTATTATTGTTTTTATTTCTATTTTTTTCACTTATACTTTATTTTAAATATAAAGTGCTGCAGCCCGTATTTAAATAGTATTTAATAGGAGCTGAAAGAAGACCATAATTAGGTAGGTAGGTAGGTAAGGCTGGTGCAAAGTTACCCTCACACCTTCACTCGGAGACCATTACGGTCCATTGTGACGCCTTAATAGAGAGAAGAAAAGAATAAGAATAGAAATATTTAGAATAGAAGAGAAAGAGAAGCAGACAATTCCAGAGTCTCCAGCGGGAATCGAACCCGCAACCCCCAAACAACTGACTTGTCCTTTTACTGACTAGTCCACAGGGGCACTCTAGACCATAATTAAAAATTATAATAATTCTTTAGGTATGTTATTAAATACATATATTAAAACTAAGACTTATTAAAGGAACAAATTTTATTTGAGAGATAGAGGGGGGTTGGTTAAATAATATTTTTCCCTTTGGACCCGCGCTTGGATAGACGAATGATATTCCCTTTATTTGGGAATAATTATTGCAAACACTTTTTTTTCTCAATTTTCAGTGGCAAAATTATGTTAAAAACCGCAAACTATAAAAACAACATTAACAAAAACAAAATAAATAAACAACAGAAAAATAAGAAAACAACTTTATTAAAAAATAATTATTAAATGATGCTCGTTGCTGGTGCTTTTATTTGTAAATGTAACTGTAGATGTAAATGTATGTAGAACGTATTAATTGCAACGCCTACAACAATAACTGCAGACAGTAAGTCATAAAATGTGTGCTATGAAAATGTAGACCAACAAGAGTTTATACTTTTAGTTGAAAAATTGAAATGTATTCCGAGACAAATACGCATTTAATATACTACTTCATACATATTTACGGTAGTGAATATACATACATACATACAGTGCAAAAATCAGGGCGATATTCAGAAACAATTAAAATATCGAATACTGTTAGATTAATTATTAAATTGGGCCTAATTTATTGTTATATTTATTGTTCGTACATTATTTAACCTTTTAAATGCTTCGGTTTCAAAGTAGATGCAACTAAATAGTTATTGCCCCTTTGAATTGCTAATTTCAATATTTCATTTATTTAATTGTTAAAATGGTATTTTGACTATGAGAGCCGATTTATTTATTGCATTTATGTACCCATTTTGAATTTATCGTTTAATTTATGGCCAATTTGAATTAACGCCAAATTAAATTCCAACCACTGGATGCAAACAAAAGCAAAACAAAAACTTACTAATTGATCGAAAATGCACAAGTTGTAAGTAAACTGTTAATCGAAACAACAATAACAATAAATAAACAGATTAAATAAATAAACAGATGTTTAAGCAGTATTATATTAGTGTTAAAAATTATTTCATTATCCAAAGACTAAATACTTTTTCCCTCTGTTTTATACGCATTTGACTAAATGTTGGTAACGTTTTTAATAATTCTCAATATTTACAAAAGTTTTTGATTTTTCTCTTTTGTATTAGCAGAAATTATATTGACAAGCTACAAAATACAGCGTTGAACAGAAAAATTCAAACCAATTGATCGATTATATTGATGCTGATTTATAGAACCAAATCTATATATATAAAAGTGAAACTCTGTGTGTGTGTGTGTGTGTGTGTGTGTGTGTGTGTTAGCTATAGACTCTGAAACTGTAAAACCGATCGGGCTCAAACTTTGGTAAGTTGTTGTACACATACCGGGGAGTGTTTATGGATGAAAAAAAGTGGGCGGGGCCACGCCCATAAAAAATTAGTTATCAGTTTTAGCTACTTGCACTTGACCGATTTTTCTGAAACTTTGCACACATATCGAGCTGTCATGACTAAATAATTTCGTGATAAGAAAAGTGGGCGGGGCCACGCCCCTAAAATAGTTTTAACTTTGAGGTACTTGCACTGGACCGATTTTTGTGAAACTTTGCACACATATTAAGCTGTCGTGACTTTATAACTTCGTGATTAAAAAAGTGGGCGGGCCACGCCCATAAAAAAAGGCTATAATTTTGAGGTACTTGCATCAGACCGATTTTTATGAAACTTTGCACACATATTGAGCTGTCATGACTAAATAATTTCATGATTAGAAAAGTGGGCAGTGCCACGCCCATAAAAAAAGGTATAATTTTGAGGTACTTGCACTGGACCGATTATTCTGAAACTTTGCACACATATTGAGCTATTATGACTTTACAATTTCGTGATTAGAAAAGTGGGAAATGCCAGGCCCATAAAAAATTATAATTTTTAGGTTTTTGCACTTGATATTCAATTAAAATTCAGAATGCATTTCGATTCATTAAGGGGCGTAGCAACGCGCGCCGGGTTTGGCTAGTTAATAATACACTAGCATTGTTTTTTGAAGGAAATACATACATACATACATACATACATACATACATACATATATACATACATACATACATACATACATACATACATACATACATACATACATACATACATACATACATACATACATACATACATACATACATACATACATACATACATACATACATACATACATACATACATACATACATAAAAACATGTCATATTTCAAATATTTGTCATATGAAGTATCATTTATTCAGTGAAATATTTGTTACTTACGAATTAGGATCGTTTAACAATCAAAGAAAAAGTAAAAATAGTGGTTCAGACGAGGATTCCAGCTTCATCGCTTAAGAAAATTTTGTTCGAAAAAAACGGCATTAAAGCATTAAAGTAGATCAACACTTCTGAGGAGACGACATGTAGAGCTTGCGAGGAAGAGGATGAGACTCTGGTACACTACCTCTGTCATTGTCCTGCGTTTGGGCATATTAGGCGCGAAAATTTTACAGTGGATACTATGCCGAACTTGGAATACCTGGGGAACTCGAACTGGAGATCCATAAGGCGTTACATTGAGGGGACTGGTTTCTTGAACTAGTCCGTTATTTATGGGAAATTATGTTTATGGTTTTTTTTTTGTTTGGGAATTCCGTTTTCCACATGGAGCGCACAACATGCCAACTGGGCATACGTGTATACCTGTCATGGGTTTGGGCTTTTATACCCCTCCTTTTCAACCTAACCTAACCTAACCTAGATCAACACTTAGGAGATTAACTAGTATAATAATGGAGATGAGTACTCATCTACCACGTATTGGACTGAAACGACATGTAGAGCATACGCACAAGTGGATGAGACTGTGAAACACTACCTTTGTCAATGTCCTGCGATTGGGCGTATTAGACGAGAGAACTTGAATGTGGACAATATGCCTGAGGACCTAAGAAATTCAAGTTGAAAACCCCTAAATAAATTTATATATGGACTTAACATAATCGAAAAGGAAATAAATTCGGTTTATGGTTTCATTATGGGAATTACGTTCCATTAGAGCACTCGACATGTTAATTAGGCATACGTGGGCTTTTAATGTCCTTCTCTTTTAAACTAACCTATTGATTTTTTTTACCATTGGGAGTTGTTTTTTTTTGTTGGGTCTATTAATTCTAATTAGATTTATACACCATAAAAACGGCACATAGAGAGATAACCAGACAAATTCGTTGGTAAACTCATAATCACACAGCCTAAAAGGGGTGGTTTGTGTTGTAAATATTTTTATTTTTGTTGTAAGGCTTAATTAAGGTAATCAAGTCTACCTTTTATCCCGATAACTACGAAGAGGACGTCGCGGGCATAAGCTAGTATAAATAATTTGAAAATATATAAAAAAGTATAGCAGGGAACTTGAGCGCTTGTACATTCGAATCGCTGGTTTCAATATAGCCTTCGGCTATTCCCTACAATTTTTTTATTAACGTTTGGGGTAATTAACAAAAAAAAAAATAACAAATACAGATATTAAAAATGACAAAAAACAAAGAATATCCTAAAATGTTATTGTTCATGGATTCAATATTAAAATTTGGAGAATTCACATTTTCGAAGTTTGAGGTTATCTTTCCTCCTCTTTAAAAACCATTGCTGTTTTTGGGAGTAACTGTTCTTATTTTTGTTATATTACATTTCATTTTTAATATTGGGGTCATTTTAAATTTTTTAATATGGGACAACTTTGGAGTTTGTATTTAAGGCATTGACGTAACTAGACTATTCTTCTGCAATTCCCCCCAGAGTTTGAAAAAATAAGCTATTATTCATATCAAATTAACTCAGTTTAGGATTTTACCAAAGAAAATTTTTTTTTTTTTAATTTTTGTCACCCTAGAAAATATTTAAAGTTCCTTTAATGATTTAAGGAGACGCTTCAGTAGTGTGCACAAAAAAATATTATGCAGTTTGATGTTTCCCTTCTCGATAGAGATTAATTAATTTATTCGGACAACTCTGGCCAAAGTTGAACTGAGTTGCCACATCATATAGTGTTTGCACAATAAAATTGTGGCATTGAGGAGACGCTTCAGTAGTGTGCACAAAAAAATATTATGCAGTTTGATGTTTCCCTTCTCGATAGAGATTAATTAATTTATTCGGACAACTCTGGCCAAAGTTGAACTGAGTTGCCACATCATATAGTGTTTGCACAATAAAATTGTGGCATTGAGGAGACGCTTCAGTAGTGTGCACAAAAAAATATTATGCAGTTTGATGTTTCCCTTCTCGATAGAGATTAATTAATTTATTCGGACAACTCTGGCCAAAGTTGAACTGAGTTGCCACATCATATAGTGTTTGCACAATAAAGTTGTGGCATTGAGGAGACGCTTCAGTAGTGTGCACAAAAAAATATTATGCAGTTTGATGTTTCCCTTCTCGATACAGATTAATTAATTTATTCGGACAACTCTGGCCAAAGTTGAACTGAGTTGCCACATCATATAGTGTTTGCACAATAAAATTGTGGCATTGAGGAGACGCTTCAGTAGTGTGCACAAAAAAATATTATGCAGTTTGATGTTTCCCTTCTCGATAGAGATTAATTAATTTATTCGGACAACTCTGGCCAAAGTTGAACTGAGTTGCCACATCATATAGTGTTTGCACAATAAAATTGTGGCATTGGATTTGGAAAATCTGAAATAAATATAAAAGGAAAAAAGTAATGTTAAACACATAAATATATCTTAATGAAGAACTAACTATTTTATTCATTTGCTTTGATTTACCAAAAAAAAAATCCAAAATTTTGTGCCAAATAATTGAATTAATATTTTTTACAGTTATTTTTATAGAATAAAAATCCTAAAAAGATAATTTTGAGACTTTTAATATTTCCTTTCATTGAAATCAATAAAATTTAGTAAATAAAGTTTTAAAAGGTGCTTACCCAACTTACAACACACATTTTTGACACTCATATAAAGATCATACTGATGCCATGCAATGCAAATAATACAAACGAATTCCAAAAGTCGTATATGCACTACGATTCAGCATTTATTTTTTTTGTACATTTAAAAGTTTACAAAGTAAGTTTCAACACATGTTGTTAAAAAACAAATTAAAAAGTCAATCTGACATTAAGCCGTGCTGGAATTTATAATGACTGAATATTCGTGACTCAATTAAGCAAAGACATACAGCAAGTAGAACATTTTTAATCTTTGGTCGCCAGTTAGTGCGAAATAAACAATGCGGTACGCCAATGAAACAACAAATGGATTTTAATGACAGTCAAAGTAAAAAACTATTTCTATAAAGGAAGAATTATTTCATCATTCGTACGGGTAATAATCTATTAAGGCTGAAATGAATAGAAACTTTTTTCTTTTTGTGGAAAAAAAATTATTTCATTTTAATTTAATTTCTACAACAAATCGTATACGATCTAGTTAATACTCAATATTTTGAGGTAGTTTAAAGCAAAACACTGAAAATTCTTTTCATTAATATACCGACAACTAGTGACATTTTTCTATATATTTATTATCATTATTAAAGCGACTTGAAATTGTTAATAAAAAAAAACATAAGTGAAACTACCAATAAATAGTTTTTAATGTTTTGAACTGAAAATTGTATAATAGTTTTTTCAAATACAACAAAACATTAAAAAAAAGAACGTTCTTATTTTTAAGTAGAACAATAAGCCTTTTTCTAAAGGATATCAAAAGGAGAAGGTTTTCCATTAGAAAAACTCATAAAAAAACCGATAAGTTTTAATCATACAAGCCTATAAGTGCGTGTCTATAATTCTTATAAACTTTTCTGATACTTAAGCAGAAAGTCTTAAAATAAATATTAAATTTAAATTGTTCATATATATCGCTAATTTACTTATGAAAATACTCGGCGCGTAAAATAGTTTATTTATGTTTGTGCTCGTTGTTTTATAGACCTTCCATGATGGTCGCCATATGACCGTGACAGTTAACATTCTGATAAACCACATATTTTGTCCTCAATCTGCAAAACTATTGCCTGCCACATGTACTAGCATATGGTGCATTCACATATCTGTTTCTGTGTGTATGAGAATTTTCATATGCATGTAAATATGTGTGCAACATGTTTCCTTTATTTACGCACGTAATCATACTTCCTCGTTGGTAGCAGCAAAATTATAATTAATTAAACTGATTTTACACGGGTAAAATATTTGTTTTATTATACCCTTCACCTATGGTGCCAAAGGATATATAAAGCGGTGTCATTTCAGTTGTAATTTCTGTGATATTAATTTCCAGCTCAATAAAGCATGACAAGAGGAGTCGATTGAACAATGTCCGTCTGTATTTATGTCTGTGTGTATAATCGCACCATAAATTTCTGAGATATGAGTAAATAAATTCGAGTTCCCTGATTTTTCAAATAGTTTTACTATAAAAATCAACATTTTCCAAACCTCGAATAATTTATAGACACGTTTGATACTATTTGTAGAGATGATATTGAAATTTGTCGTCGGAAATTATAAAGCAAAATAACGTATAACATTTAATCTAAAATCGAGGCTAAACTGTGATGTACATACATACACCTATTTAAATCATAAATGGGGCTTCCACTTATCGATATTGATAATATACAATTATTGCAATATACACACAGGAAAAAGATTGGTTGGAAAACAGTTAAAACAATAAAAATAGTGTTGCAAGTATTAAAAATTTGTAAAAAGAACAGATATTACACATTTATAAACGAAAAAACATAACAGTGTTAGAAATTTTTTGCTCAGAACATTAATATTAGTTCTCCCAACTAAATAGCCCTATTAATAAGATTTTTACTTAAATCACTTTTATCTCAACCGAATTTAATCATCTGTATTAGGGTTCACAACTAAATCTTAATCCATGTAATAAAAAATCATTTATGCCAATCTCTTATTTTAAACCAAAATGCAATTTTAGTTATCGCAAGTAATTATTAGTTACTTGTATCATTACAATTCGATTACAGTAAACAAATACTTAATGTTAAGCTGTATTTGGTGTTTACAAACGAAAAACTGTTGCATGTAATAAATATTTGTTACAAACAATAAATACAAATATTATCTTTCAAAAAATATTAAATTTTCTGTCAATTGTGAAAAATTTACAAAAGTTAAAACCAAAATTAATATATTTTATTGAAAAAAAAAAATTTTTTAATAAACAAATATAAGAAAAACGTGTCAATTATTATTTTGTGATGCAAGATGAAATCTACAAGCTGGAAAACTCTTTAATGAAGGTAAGAAACCGAAGAAACGCTGAATTAAATGCGGAAATGTTCGAGATACATAATAACATACTTAGTGGTGCTGCACCGGGATGCAAAATGCTTTGAATCCACTAAATATACATAAAAACCACAACCAAAACGAAGATCAAAATAATATTTTATATGTATTTTTAGTTTTATTTTAGAAGTTAAATGTATTCATATACACATGTGTGTGTGTGTAGATATTTATACATATGGATGTATAATATGCTTTTATATTATTAAATAAAAATATTAAGAAATAATTAAAAAAATGTTTTCTATTTTTTATTTGCCTGGGTCAAATGAAGAACTGATAATGATGACTAATTATTCTTTTGGTAACACTAATTAAATATTTTAATTCAGTTGCATCAATCATATAATTGGAAACAAATACAGTTTTTTTTCGATGCTAAGAAAGAAAATTTTCAGTTATTATAAACGAATTGAGAGATAGTACGTGGAACCGAATGAATTCGATTGGCAACAAATTCGGTTGCCACAACGAATCTGTTTTCTCTGTGTATTTGTTGATATTTTGTGATAAATTTGAAATTTTCAGTCTAAAGCTGCTCTCAGACGGAATGTGCATTAAGATGACATTTGTCTTAAGTAATTGTGTTTATCTCTCAAAATTGTAATATGCAATTACGGCTGACGTAGCCTCTTTTGTTTTTATCTTATAAACTTTCAATAGTTTCTGTTATATGCAATTCCTATTAAAAATATTTTTTATAAATAAAACATGTGAAATGGATTCCGAAAATGTTGTTACAATATTATCTGAAAAAATATTTTTAAACTTTTCAAAAACTAAAATTATTTTTATTCACTCAACAATGCAATTTTAAAATCTACTAAATGCTAACTTTTTTGTTAATTAATTAATTTTTTTCTTTTTTTTGGTTTTATGTTATGTCGCCAAAGGGAATTCTAAAACAGCTGATGTCAGATGCTTTGTCAGATCAAAATAGAACATGTTCATATTTAAAATACATTCCGTTTGAAAGCACTTTAACTAAGCAATAATAATATTTCTTGATGAGACTATTTATTACATGTTAACATTTTAAGTTTGTTTTTTGGTATTTTGTAATTTGCTGTCTATCGATCAGACATCCCACTACTAAACAGAACACTAATAACACCGCGTACTCAATTTTTCATTTTCTAGTATTTTGTCTTTTTTGTAGGACCTAATTTGAAAAATAATTTTTTTAACTTTTCGAGGGACAGTTTTTTGTTGTGATATACAGTTTCAATGGAAGTTGGCCCAAACAGTTAATTCTCCCCATTTGGAAATAGTTCATTTCCTAATAAAGATGGAAATTTCAGCAACAATTAGCAGTTTTTAGGCTCCTTGTGTCGTTCCTAGTATAGGGCAGGGTCATAAGAACTGATGTATAGTCTATTCCTCTGCATTAAGACAACTTCTACATAAGTCATTGTTAGGTAGTCCCATTCTTCTAGCATAATTGCCAAATCTGCAGTGATCGGTCTTCGTAGCAGTGAAACGGTTGAAATACGCTTCCTATCAAATTTCAAAAGACACTTGGTGCGATGAGGATCAATTCTGGGCCATGTTATTCTCGTTGTATTGCACTCATAATCATTCGACGATCTTGTCCGATCTGACATATAAAAAAACGCACCTTTACGAAATATGTAACATGCCATAGAAGTTATCGACTTCTTCATCACTACGTGATGCACCCTCCAGCTATGCAGTTAATATTACTGGTCTCATGTCTTCCCAGTCATGCTGCTTGACCATGTCCCACCTTACGCACTGCTAAAAAAAATTAAGCAACAAATAAAAAAGAAATATTAAAATAAATTACCTTTGAAATTAATTTTTCTCTTTTTTTCTAAGCTGTAAAGATGAAATAATTTTGTTCCGCTTTCGTATGCAAACAGTTATAGCATTTCCATGTATGCAACACAGTGGACAAATGAAGTCAGCACTGCTTTCAGAGTTAAAAAAAATTTCAGATTTATGTAAGCATACGAAATGAAATACTTTAAAGCTGGGAAAACAATTTGGTATTACCTTTTATAATTCAAAACTACTGCCATACAGTAGATCTTTTTACTGTGCTCTGTTTTTACATCTGTAATAGAGATACTGTATGATAGAGAAAAATACGTATTGCTTATATAATTATAATTTTTTTCTTTGATTGAGTAGATTCTTAAAAAACGAATAATTAGTAGTTCAAAAAATATTACTAAACTCTTATAAAGTTGTAAAGAATTACCAAAACATCACCGTTCTCTTCCTTCAAACTGCTGTATAAAATCCACGCTTCTTACTAAAAAAAACACAACAGAAACTATATTGTGTCTGAAATTATGTGTCACGTGCTTGTTGTACATATTGGAATTTTAAGCACGTACTAACAAAACATACAACACAGCACAGCGCATCACTTCACATCACACAAATACGCACTCCATAAGGAGCAAAATACAAGTTGAGATACGTAAAATATTTGTTGTTACAAGGTGTGTAGTTAATCCGATTTAATGTAATTGACTTTGTTTACAAAGTAATCAAAACAAATCAAATGGATGAATGAATGAACGAACGCATGTTAAGAAAATCACGCTTAAAATGAAAGACAGAAAGAAACAACTAACTCACTAACCAAGCCGAATAAATTGAAATTATTGTACATCTATACATAAATGTATGTACACAACTATTTGAATATTTCTTATAACGGCGGTATCTTTGTAAGTACATACATATGTATAAGTATTTACATGCATAAAACTGAGCACTAACTAAGCGAACAACTTGAAATTTAGTTGCTTTTGATATCGGACTTTGGAACATAAGCTAAAACGTTATTTGATTTAAAAATAAAATAAAATCTATCTAAATCATAAATCATAGTACTAAATATTAAATAACAAAAATATTACAAAATATTGAAAAATTATACGAAAACTATCCGCGAAGAATGCATTTTCGAATCCAGCTGCTATTTTATTATCGGCGCTCTGATTTGAACTTACTATTTAACTCTCAGTTTAATGCTATTAGGATACGGAAATCTTAGCTTTCATTTAACATTGAATTAAATTTTTAATGATCTTAAATACTTGTAATTCGATCTTATTGTTTTAGAAAGTAAAAAAATGTTATCTAAGCCAGAAAAATGTTTACTGTATTCAAAACAAGTCGAAAGTATCAAAGTGTCATAATTAATAATAATTTATAGTACCATTTCTGACCTCTTTTCGACCCGTTCGCTCCCCAGTGATTTCAAAGCGCTGACGCTTACTCTAGACTTGAAAATTATTTCAAATTGCCTCCTAATAATTTCCAACAATTCTCATCGCATAGTCCTTTATAAGCACCATCTGCTTGAAAGATGGACACAAACTCTCCCAAGCTCATGCCCACCCGTCAATAACGGTGCCATCAGCGTTAATGTGGTACTCATCGCACCACATGTACCCATGTATCCAAGTAAGCAATGCTCTGAATCCCATCCAATTGTTACCTGATCGTTCCTTGAGAGGCCTTCGGCCACCAGACATAAGATGTTGAAGTGATTATTGATTTCACCAACGCCATGTAAATGCACTTCTCACTTTTTACCGTAAAGCCGTTACTCTAATTTTAAATACTTGTTTGCCTTCTGTATCTTTATTTCGATATAATCTTTTGAATCTACAGACTCATTCAACCCCTATACCGTTTCATCGCCTAATACAACCTAGAATGGCCTTATCGCCAACCACAATTGCCACATATATTGAGTTTCCAGTCTTCTGAGAAGGCCGTCCGAGAAAGTTACTTATATAATAAATATATTTTATTTGAAACTATTCAAATGTATAAATCAATTGAAGTATTGTGGCATGTGAGAATATGTACATACATATGTGTAAAGATAGAAACATTTTTTTGATTCAAAAACTTTTAAGCCCGCCCGATATGTAGGTGTTAGTAATAGAATTCCTTTATGATATAAATGATTAAATTTGTTGAACTGCAAGTATTTCTTTTTCAAGACGTAATCCTTGCCTTTGAAAAAAGTTTTATTTTATTTTGTTTTTTGTTTCTATTTTATTGTTTGTTTTACTCAATGTCCTTTGGAATTAACTAAACGTGCAACATCTTCTTTTTGTTCGATATTTACACTTAAATAAATCCAGGTGAAATACTTTTGTATTTAATGTGATGTATTGGGGCTGTATTGTTATCGACCTCAATACACGAATGGTTTTCATAAATAACTGTAACTCACACAACCGCACACTAATTATTTGTATGTGCCATTGACGTTTGGAATTTTATTAATTTGAGAGCTTTTTATTCATACTTAAACGCCAACATGGCATAACAAAACCGTACACGTACATACATACATATGTAGGTATGTATATACGCACCTACTAAATAAACTACTATGTGCATATGGATGTATGTAGTATGAAAGAGCTATGCGAAAATAAAATTGTTTCAAAAGAAATAGAAAATCTCAAGTATTAAATAAAAGTTAGAAAAACTACTTAGACACTTATACGAGTGCAAATTGTATTAAGCTTATTGCGTACAGTTGTGTTGAAAAAAATATATAGAAATGCCAACATCCAACTTTTAATGATGATGTAGACGTTTTTTCTTCTTAATTTAATTTGTCTTATAACTTATTTTCGGTTGTGTTTTAAAGTTTTTACTGTGTTAATTTTCTATTTTCTATTTCAGCATATTCCTGGAAAATGCTCACAAGTAAACCGTCCTCATTAGAGCATGACGAAGATGAATGTACACCGCCAGTCAATGATCAACAGATGACCATGCCACCGAATAATAATGAAGTGGTCTTATCGATAGCAAAAACAGAACCAGCGATTAATACAGAAACTAATACAACAACAACATTAGATGGGCACATAGATACCGCCAGTAACACTGCCAAAGATCAACACATAAACAGAGGATCTAGGGATTCAAACGGTGGCAAAGCAGTTGACACATACATACGAGGTTCAAAAAGCAGTGGCCATAGTAATGGAGGGGGCGATGATGGTGGCAACGGAGGTAATGACGTTGATGACGATGGTGAAGAGACTGATATTATCGGAGAGCTAGTGGGTCATTTTGGAAAATGGCAGTTTTTAATGACGATTCTATTGTCACTGTTTCAAGTTCCCAATACATTTCACATATCATCTTCAGTATATCAAGTGGGTTTAAGTCTTTCAAAGCCATCCGATGTTACCTAACGTTTTCCTTCGCATTTCTGTGTGTTTTATTTTAGGCAGCCAATAAAGAATTTTGGTGTAGACGTCCGGCGCATTTACAACATTTCCCTGTTGATGTGTGGCGTAATCTTAGTAATTCCAATGATAACTGTTACCAAACTCCAATCGACTGGAGCATTATTAGCAATGATACCAGTGAGCAATTGCATCAAGTGAGTTTATATTTACAATCTCCTCATTGTATTTGTACAGTAAGCACATTATTATGATGTATTATTGTACAAGTTATCGTATATCATACTCATCCAACTTTGAGCCACTCATGTGAAAAATCCCATTTAAGAAATACAAATAAAAAATAAAAAAAATAAATAAAAACGAACTAAAACTGTAATAACAAAAAAGTACTTTAGTCGTACATACACATTAACTCTAGTATGTATTCTAGTATATATGAAGTATGTATACACATATATATGTATGTATGTATGTATGTATATATGGTTTGTGTGTAGGTTTGTCTAACTGAAAATATATAATACTTGGATTCTGTTATCTATTGTTACAGCAACAATTCATGTTAAAGTCTCTCATGGAGAACAATAATCGTACTGCGTGTTCATCATGGGAATATGCAGTCAATGACAAAGTGGGGAACAGTTGGACCTCACAATGGGATCTCGTCTGCGATAAGGAATATTTGAAAAATGTTGCTGAAATGTTTTTTCTATTGGGTGTGGCAACTGGTGGCATTATATCTGGTTATCTCTCAGATAAATTTGGTAGAAAAACAATGCTTTTTATATCGGCCGTACTGCAGACAATTTTTGGTAAGTGCGCTTTTCCTGCCTTAAGTTAATATTCATTAAAAAAAACCTTAAGCATATCGTGAAAATGAAATATCATTTTCAACTGTATAAGTTAAATTACACAAATGTAGGCTTACTTACATAAATACACATGCCCATGCATATAATAAAGGGTCCGCCATCTAACGTTTTTTTCCACTAGTGCTTATTTCGTGAATGGCAACACTTAGCTCATGTCTGATTTGACATATAATTAGTTTTATCCTTCCGCTGAACGAATATGGTTGTGTATACGCTTGAACAACGCTGGGAAATTTTGCGACATTACTTTGGCGGGCATGTAAACAAGCAAAATTGTTGTATTTGGGGCACAGAAATCCTCACGCATATATTGAAAAGCCGATACACCCGAAACGAGTCACTTTTTGGTGCGGATTTTGGTCCAGAGGCATAATTGAGCCATTTTTCTTCGAAAATGAGCAAGGAGTGGCCGTAGTCAGTGCGACCGTTATCGGGTCATGTTGAACGAATTTTTATTCACAAAAATTGAAGAGGAGGATATTGGCAACATTTGGCTTCAAGAGGACGGCGCTACGTGCAAAACAGCCGAAGCTACACTTTTCTTATAGCATTTTCAAAAAAAAAGTTATTTGACGGACCCTTTATATGTACGTGTGTATTGAGCACCTTGATACGTACAACATTCTCAGCCTTGCCTATGCCTTTGAACTTGACAGCTTGATGTTTTATCCTTCATTATGGTCATTGATTAACATACATATGTACGTATGCACCTGTACAAAAGAACATTTCATTCATTCGTTCATTTACGTCGAGTGGTTTTAATTACATTAACATTGTGTTTAATGTCAAAACACACACATACACAATTGCAAACATCAAATATGCATGTATGTATGTTTGTGGAGATGTGTATATTGAGTTGTTATGTTAGTCATTTACGTTGTTATTAATTTATCCAAGCACCTTTTAAGCACAAGGACTGATTGAGAATATAATTCAAAATGTATCTTTATTCATTGTTATACGAGAACATGTTTATGTGTGTAAAGGTGTGTGTATGCATTTCTACATTTTCCATATAAAATCAATATGTGTCCCAACATAAATACATACATACATATGTACATATGTATGGATGTATGTACGTTCATATATTCTTTCTGCCGTAACACATACATACATACATACATCATCCGCAACAACCAAATGTAATGTTTAAATAACTATGTATATCAATAAACAAAAATAAAAACAGAGCGATTGAGCTTACATACATACATTCATATGTATTTAGATTCAAGATTGAGTCCTTTTATTACAATTTATTTGTATATTTAAGGAAAGTTCCTAGAATTATGTGTAGTATTTTAACTATTATTAAATACATAATTTAAGTTTCAAAACTCTACTTGACAGGCTTTTTAGTTGAAAATTACTTGTATCGATGGAATACAATAAAGAAAATCAAAATCGAAAAATAGAGATTTTTCAACATTTACAAATTTAATTAGAGATCCATATCGAAACCTTTAATCTGAAAAATATAACTTGTCTACTTTCCGATATTCGTCATGAATCAGAAATTATGCCCTAAGTTCGGAAATTTTAATAGAGAAATAAGAATTTTTTAGACAATCTGCGAATCAAGTTTTCAGTTGATGTTTATTATGCCTGAGTTGTGAGAAAATAAATTTAAACTAAAATTAACAGTGTTTAGTAATTACAAAAAACAAAATGTTGTTGTTGTTTTTTTTTATTTACCAATCAAATTTAAAATTTATTATTATTTTCTTATTTTTATACAGGGTTGGCACTTTATTTCGCCCAATCGTTTGAAATGTATATAACACTAAGAGCACTATTAGGTCTGGTATCAGTATCGGTCACATACTCTGGTCTTATTTTAGCTATAGAATATGTTGATGGCAAATGGCGCACCATTGCCGGCATGTACAATCTCTTTCCACTGCCAATATCGTACATGCTCATTTCCGGCATTGCGTATCTAACACAGGACTATCAACGTCTTCAGTTGTGTATCGGAATACCAGGAATATTTCTGTGTTTCCTCTGGTGAGTTAATACGTTTTAATTTAGTTCTATCAAATTTATACAAGTCAGTTATTATTACTGTCACTATATTGTGGTTATTTGTGTCATTATTATTGTAATTCTTAAACAAAAAAGTAAGTCGTATTCTATACAAAATTATATAAACAATATTTATACATAAATACATACAAATTATACATAGCGATGGTCACAAGTAGAAAGGCCCTAACTCAAAAAAAAAAATAAATTTCAACTTTACAGAAGAAGAAAAAAACGTAATAGAAACTGTATTATCAAAATGTAACTTCTTTTCTAAAATGTCTTGTAAAACTATCATTTTTGATGCAATTGCGTTAAGTTTTTGTGTGAAATGTATTGGAATCACAGGAAAACTCAATTTCGTGAAAAATACATGTTAGGACCTTTTTTTCTTGTGGCCATCGATAGATGTATATGTATACAATAACAATAACAACAAAACCGAAAAAAATCATTGAAATTCTTTAGAAAAATAATGTTTAACAAGATGAAAAGAAAAAAATAAATAAAAA
The DNA here is from genome assembly GCA_941918925.1 of Phyto melanocephala. Taxonomy (NCBI): domain Eukaryota; kingdom Metazoa; phylum Arthropoda; class Insecta; order Diptera; family Rhinophoridae; genus Phyto; species Phyto melanocephala. The sequence continues at coordinate 1,646,589 of OW799233.1, forward strand.
CACAAAAGACAACAAAACTAACATTATTTTTATTTATAATGAAAAGTGTGCTGTCTAAAAATCAAACAACTCGTAGCTATGTATGAATGTATATGCATGGAAAGAATTAAATATGGAATAATGTTTCTCATTAAGATAAACAATCGAATTTTAAGTAAATCTTTCGTTTCGTTTCTTTTTTTTTTGTTATATTTAGATGCGTGGGCGGATAAATAATAAAATATTTTATTCGATGTCATTTTAGGTTTGTTGTGCCCGAATCGCCACGTTGGCTGCTGGTAAAGGGCCGTATCGAAGAGGTCAAAAATATTGTACAAGCGGCAGCAGATTTTAATAAGCGTGAATTGCCACCAAATTTTGAGGCAATGTTACAGCCTCCAACCCAAGAAGTTAGTTCACAGGATTTTTTGTGCCTGTTTAGGTCACCATACTTGAGACGCATTACAATTTGTTTTCTCTGCATCTGGTTCACAATGAATTTGGCCTACTATGGTTTCATATTAAACATGAGTACATTCGGTGGTAATGTCTATCTTAACTCGGTAAGTTAACATCTCTATCATTTAGAATTGAATTATTTAAGTACGTATTATTATGATAATATGACAATGTATTACGTTTGTAGTATTATTTTTTATTTGTCTGCATCATTTTGTTAACCTTTATGCCCAGTTCCGAAGGTTTTTTTTTTTTATTAAATTCTGAATTCTCCTCTAAAAAGGAGAAAAAATGTCCAATGAAAATACAAGTTAAGATGGATTCACCCACTTTTTTCCAACAATATTTTTATCCAGAAGGTTTTTTTGCAGCACTAAGCTGCCATTGAAAATGTATATAAATATGCAGTTTAACAATGTTGCCACAGACCGGTTATTTTTCAGCCTGCTTACTTAGTGTCAAACTACAATATATCAAATAATGCAACTCTGAATCCGAACCGTTTTACTGATCACCACAAAGTTTTATATTATTTCTGAAAATCACCATCCCAGCCTAGATTTCAGATTCACTGTTATTCCCTTATTTGCTTTATTATCTCCGATGCCATCTTTAATTATGAATTTGTAATAGGGTTTAGAAAATAATTATTCACTATTATGTTCATGGTTCCATTTTGACTTTTAAATTTTTCTTTGTTTACTATATTCTCCTGGTCAACCCTTTCATTTGATAACTATATTGCTGGGGTTGAAGAGGTCAAAGAAGCTAAAAAAATTTCAATATTACGGCTTATATTTTGGTGGAAATTATGGGGCGTTTGTGCTGAATTTTAATAGCGATTCTTTCCAAAATATTTACGAAAGATTGATACCACATGCAAATCTGTGCTGCATGTGTGATTACTTGATTCGAAAATAAATATTCTAGAAATTACAAAAGCCATAATAAAGCACAGGTGAAGGGTATAAAAAGGTGATAAGATCCTGAAAGCAGATAAAATTAATTTTTTTTAACAATTACACAAGAAAAAAATAACATTTGTTTTGCGGCCAATTTCACTATCTAAAAAATCGCATAAAGGAGAGCATTACATCACTCCATTTAAACAAAATACATTTCATGAAATGACTGTAGAAACATAATATTTATAATTATTAAACTTTGTAACAGTCACTTTAATTATTATTGGCATTAGAGCCAAAAAATAATAGAATGAAAAAAGGAGGCGTGGCACTTTTATAAGAGGTTATAGCGAAAAAAGAAATAGAATTAAATAATTATTTTTTTCATTTTAAAAATTGTTGATTAAAGCCTGCCGGGTTTTTCTAATATCCAAATGCAACATATATTTATTTATTTATTTACAATCAACATGTGATCTTTGGTTTATGATATACACATATTTATTTGTTTTCTTTATGGTGTTTTGAGTTGTTTAGATTAGATTTTTTTTATTTTCCCTCCCATTAGGTGTGTTTATACATGAACTTTTCCATTTTCTGGCAAAATTCCAAAACCAAAAAAAGAAATATTTAAAATTATGTTTTAATAAGCATCCATCAGACATTTGGCGCTAGCTAATACATATAATAATGATAAATAGTTTGAATATACATTGTTAATTGTTATAAAGAATATGCTTATTGGTTTGTTGCTTGGTTATATGGGGTTTTTTAATTGTTTTATTTATTATTTATTGTCTCAAAAGATAAAATATTTATGCGCTAGTAGGAATGTGTTTAAATAATAAAATACAATGATGAGATATTAATGATGACGTTTGGATGTTGTCTGAGTTATTTAAAACTATTTTCCTAAATCACAGTGCTATTTTCATAATTATTTTCATGAGTTTCCAAAAAGTCTATAACCATCCCTACACTCTTATCTCTTATCTCAATTTATTATTTTTTTTTAAGCACTCGAGATTTTTATAGATTACAATTATAAGTCTGCCATCCTATTTGTAGTTCATACAATATTAGGATATATAAGTAGTACCTACATAAATATAATGAATATTAGAGCTCGGTACATTATGGAGAATTAGGAACTGAAATCTAGTACGAAAATACTGGAAGGGTTAAGGTCAATGGCTTTTGGAGCAAGACTTTTATACAAAACATCGATTTATCACAATTCAACTTAAATGCCGAAGATATAACAGAAATTTTTCAAAGGCAGCTAGACGTTTGGTAACAAAAGTATTTTCGTTTTAAATCGCCTAGCATTCTTTACATTCGAAGTTGTGCGACAAACATTTCGTACATAAAAATAAATGCATGCATATATCCTTAATCCTTATAGATAAGAACATAAATTTAGGGGTCCGTGTAAGTGTATACTTATTATAAAAGATGTAGGAATGTAAGTAAGAATGCAGTTTTTTATTTTGAAATAAAAACACGTATTTTTAAACCAGTTGTAAATTTTTATTAAATTGTTAAAAAGACATGTCCCTAATAAGTATGGAATAAAACATCCGTTAAATGGCCCCTATGGCTCTGATAACAGGCCATGACACGTTTCGTACAATTTTCAATGACTTTACCACAGTTACGTGTTGGCGCATTGTATCGCAGATTTGAGCTCACGACTTGTTACTGCTTTATTCGCATAAGTCCTAGATTTCACAAAAACCCAAAGAAAAAACAGAACATCGGTAAATCGCATTATCTTGGTGACCAGTTGCCTGCCATCAAAATTTCTTGAGATAATTTGTTCTGGAAATCGTTGCTACAATAATTGATTTGTTTCGGTGTGGCAGTGGCGCCGTCTTGCTGAAACCACATGGTGTTCTGATTTATGTCGTCCAGTTGAGGCCACAAGAACTCCGTTATCATCTTCCTTTAGCGAATACCGTCACTGCAATTTCGGGCTCACCAGACAGTTACTAGTTATGAGTACATTTTTTTCTCATGGTTTGCACCCGAATTCACGAAGCCATTAGATGGCAATGCACCTAATCGGAAAAGATAAAATTTTTTGAAAAATTTGTATTGACTTTATTTTGCGCCATTACCCATTTGACGAATCACCGGCACTTTACATGCAGATTCGAGCTATTGAATAAGGTGAATTTTGTACACATGAACGTGGAGGTCTTTTGTCAAAATTCGTTACGTAGTTGTTGATGACTATGCCGAATTAATATTTTCGTGTATTTTTGAGACACTCTTGTTTACAACAAAAATGTTTTCAAAAGACCAATCGACACGTTAACGCACCGGTGTCTTACTGTCCATAACCGAGCCAGTTTCTTCAACTTTGTTTACCACGTTTAGAATGGTTAATACATTAAGTGGAATTTTCTCGACTCAAATTTCATTCAGTCGAACTTTCCAAATGTTGTTATAAGATTTTAACAATTATGACGCATTGTCCTTTCGTAAAGAGCTCCATTTTAAATAGTCATAATAAAAATATGTGACAGTTACTAAATTTCAGAGTTGCCACTTGCATAAAAAATTGCACTAAATTTGGAAGGTGCATTCTTAATGAGACACCTTCTAAATTGCATTTAAAATCGATGATGTCAAAATCAATTGGTAACGTAAATTCAAAAAAATAATTTAATTTTTTCCTCCTTTAAGGCATTAGCGGGTCTAGTTGAAATTCCTGCAATAGCAATTGCCATGTACATTATTTCCAAAGTTGGTAAAAAATGGCTCTTCAGTGCTACTTTAATTTGTGCCGGTGTTGCCTGCTGTTGCGCTGCAATAACAGAAGGGAAAGAAGACATACTATGGTTAAAAATAACATTCATCATGATTGGTAAGTAAATTTACGAAGCACGTCTATAATATTTAACATACATTTTCCAGTTTATATGAATGGAAAATATGAAAACGTCTTATTTACTAAATGGCAAAAAAAATTGCTTTTGTTTTATTATAGGAAAATTTACTATAAGTGCAGGCAACACTATTATGCCAGTGTATACGGCGGAATTGTACCCAACAGCAATTAGAAATGTGGGAGTGGGGGCCTGTAATGTCGCTGCTGGTTTGGCTCTTATATTAACACCATATCTATCACTATTGGTAATTAAAATTAAATTACTTAATTAAAGCTTTGCACAATTTTAATTGATAACACTTGTGTAAGAATAAAGTACTAGAATACGTTTAGCAACAGTTAGTGTTTTGCACAAAAAAAAAAAAAATTAACGATGTCTTAAGAAGTGTATCTCTTAATCATTGTCGTTGTTTATTTTCGATTTTTTGATTTACTTAAGCTCATTTTTAACTAGACCATTCCTTTTTGGGGGGAGCTACAGGACCTTGTTAAAAAATAAATATAATAATTAATAAAATAAAGGGAAAGGAAAAGGCTTAGTTAAATAAATTGTTAACACTAGATTAAATATTAGGGATTTTATATAAAAGGTCAATGTTCAAATTGTTTTCTTATTATTACAGACTAAAATTGAAGATCATTTATTGATGTCTCTTTTAACGGCTTGGTGCCTATTCGGAGGATTTGTTGTATTATTTTTACCCGAGACTATGAAACAGCACACAAAAACTCATTCTCAAGAAGAAAAGTAAGTAATACTACTGTTTTCATACACATTTACAAAAAAAATAAGTAAAAATATCTGGTTGTGTTGAATTTTGTATGCTCAGCACGATTTTTATTTTTCGAATATAATTTAACTAATTTGTACCTCCACTTTTGTTCAAGCATTGCAAAAGTAATAAAAATTGGTTTTTTCACATTTTGCTCACAATTTTCTTTCACTTGACTGATTCAGCGCAATAATAATAATAACAAACACCTCATCTAAATATCATACTCCCGGAAATATTTGTTCGAGCTATGTAGATGATGCTGTCCATTTTTAGATGGGCGAACATTTGTAATTGAAACTTTTAGTTTGGTAGCATATTACGTAATTAAGATATTCTTAAACTGTTTGGTAAATGGATGGATTACCAACAAAGTTTCAAAATGGAACAATTAAAAGCTTTGAAATTTGTTACATATAATGATGAGAATTTTAAAAATCTATTTTTAAATAAATATTATCAACGGAATGATTTAATAATTTATACAATTTATACAATTTAAACAAAATACTTTTTTCAAAATTACTTTATTTTTCAAAAATTTCAAAATAAATTTTTAGTTTCTGTTTGAGAATTGGGTTCGAATACATAAAACAAACTGTGTTTTTAAAAAGTCTTTGTTTGTTTACAAGGCACATTTATTCATCAGGTAGTCTTGATTCGTCAGCTGATAATTTTTTTCTTCACTTGTAATTCATATATAAAAGATTTAAAAAAAAAATTCTCTCCGAACTGCAATTACCTGATGAATTAATACGTCTGGGTTTGTTTATTAAAAAAGTATATTTAAATGTATAAAAATTATATAAAGTTAAAGACTTATTAATTGATTTTTTTTTTAATTATAAACAACTCTATTTTATTTCAGGTGTTAGAATTTTACATTTATGTTTGTGTATCACAAAGAATTTGCAGCATAAATATTGAAAGCAGCAAAACAAATTTGACTTAGATTTTGGCTGGTCCAGAATTTAAAAATATTCTTCATTAATAATATTAATTAAGCCTTTTATGTCTCTCCATTTTATATACCTTATTCCAAAAAAAAAAAAAAAAATGTTTAATACTCCAGGCATAATTAAATTTATGTTTTTATTATTTTTTTAAATATTAAAAATATTTTTAATTGTTTTGTAACTAAATCACAGCAGGCAGGACCTTTATGTTATTAATTAAAGAAATGTATCCACATATCCCCACAAGAAAAGCAGACACACACACATACATATACTTTAATACATAAGAATAAACTTGTTTCTAATAATATATGAAGACGGAAATTAAATGAAATGTTTAAAGTTATTTCCTACATAAAAAAAAAATAACTACACTCCTGCACACGCATACGTACATATGTATGTTTGGAAGTATTAAAAGATGAAACATGAAATATGCACTTGATGATTTTTTTTCCAAATTTCCATTGAAATTTGTTTCATCAATCATGGCTACAGCGTGTTAGTAAAACTAGATTCGTCTGTCATTCGGTATATTCATTATTCTATACAATTCTGACCAATCCAGGAACAATTGAAGTTGACTGAGATACTTGGTTTCAAAGGAAATGTAGTTAACGCAAAGACCAACAAAACAGACAATTGTTTCTGAAATCATATAGGCTTAGTTAAGCCTTATTTAAAATCATGTACTTAGTTACTGGTATAGTTAGAGCTCCCTCTAAGGCTGCCTTGACCATAGCGTATTTTAAGCATTATAAAATATGATCAGTCACAGAAGTAAATGCATCGATATTGAGCTTATATCATTATGGTTTTAGAAACCATAAAAGTTAATTCTACAAATAAATATGGCACTGGTTGCTTTCTAATATTTGTCTCAAAAAGTTAAGTAAACTTTACAAAAAAGCTTTACAAGCTTATCTCCGGTTGCAAAAATTTTAATCCTTTTTACAATTAACTTTAAGAAAAAAGTTATCTAGCCAAACCAAATCTTATAAATATATGCATAAATACATATGTATGTATGTGTTTTAGAGAAAATTTCAATGAAACACATATATCGATGGTAACAAGTAGAAAGGCCTTAGCTCTTTTTTTTTACGAAATTGAGTTTTTCAGTGATTCCAAAACATTTTACACAATCATTTAACGTAATAGTATCAAAAATAAGAGTTTAACAAGCAATTTTACAAGAGGAATTAAAAATTTAAAAATTGTTTGAGTTAGGGCCAACGATGTGTATATTCATGAGTATTTGGACTATTTACTTTCGGTATGTAAATACTACTCTTTGTAAACATCTTTGATAACAATCTGGCCAATAAGTCTTCTTCCAACTGTACATATGCAGCGCAGTCATGCTATGCTCATGCATAAACCCAGCATAGTAGATATGTTTGTAAAAACTCACTATTAGTTTTTTATTTCCATTTAATAGTTTAAATATATAAAAATTATGAGAAATATATAAATGTATGTACTTTTAGCCAGTAGTCAATTACTTAACAATTATTTAACTCAACAGAAAAAAAAATAAAATAAAAAAAATTAAATTAAATCATATACATACATACATATATACTACATACACTTAAAATATAAGTATATACATACATATAACAAAATTTTATGAAAAACCATTTGTCAATTAATACACAAAAAACTTTGCTGTTAAAAAATTACTCTTAGATTAGTTTAAATTAAAGCAATTCTATAGAAAATCCAAGTTAATTACATTCATTGTTAATTGTGCATTTATCAAAATTCAAATAAATTTAGACAAAAAAAAAAATATAACTAAAAATAATTTTTAAAAAATAAAGACAAATTTACATAAATATGTAAATATATATGTAGGTACACATGTACACAAACATGTTTGTATTATTAATAATTGTTAAACTTTAAATTAAAACAGTATTTACGTCACCAACATATTAGAACATACATACATATCGCACACTAAACTCAATAACGTAACAACTCAAAGTTTTCCAATATTTGCTTTTTCTATTAACTAAAACTTTAAACGACTCTAAACAGTTATTTTCAGTTATAAATACCGTAATGTCTATTATTTTTTTTTTAGTACATTGCTTCTGTACAATCAACAGTTTTTCATCTATGCTAAAAATTTGAGAATTTTAAAATCTGACGTTATTGTTTTTAGTATGCGATATGTATATGTAGAATATTATTTTATACTAACTTTTACTTTCTGCACTATCTTTACGCTGCGTTACAACTAACAGTGCAGTCATGGCAATAAATACAAGTGAAGGTTAAACAAAATGTCAAACATTAACGCGTAATTCGTGTTGCAGCAATACGCGTTTTGCTTTATAAAAATGAAACAAAGAGAAAGCGAAAAACGCCGATTGAAATCGTCAAATATTTTATTTACATATTTATATGTAGGTATGTTTTTTAATTTTTCTTTTATGTACACAACTACAAGTTTCAAGGATTTGCTGACATCACAATACTTGAGACAGTAGCAACAACAATTAGAAAATCATTATCAAATAATCGTAAATAAAAAGTGAAATGTTTGTTGCCAAGAAATTTTCATTCCCATCAAAGTGAATATTACAATTATGAATTTTACGTGTAATTTGTATTTACTTCATTAAACTGTTCTTCCAAATAAAGTAAGCTATCAATGCACATTGAACGTGAATGAAAAACAAAAGCGTACACATTTTTGGGGAGTTTTTTCAGGATCGGTATTTTAGGAAAAGGAAATATTTTTTTGCTGTTTTGACGCAACAAAAAATAATAATGTTAGAAAATTATATAAAAACAAACAAATTAGAATATTTAATGTTACTGCCATGCCGATGCATGGATGGCTTTTGCAAACGCAAATCTGTTTGTGCTTTTACACCTACAATTAAATGATACTGACAATTTAATACCTTGTTTCCACGGCAACGATATTCGTAATTCGATGTCTTTTTTTATAATTCAAAGCCTAATTACCAACCAAATTACTTAATTTTCCCATGCAAAATTTTCAAAGCGAATTACTATTTTCGTGGGTAATTCATTTAGAATTACCATGCGAATTATAATAAAATCTAAATGCGAACGGAATTTTCATTCTTACAAATATATTGCAAACAACAACAAAAACTAAAAATTTGTTTTTGTTTTCAACGTATTTGTACGAATGAACATTTCGCTTGGGTTTTTTTTCGACATCGTTAAACAGGCTAAGTGTCTTCTCTAATTTTTATCGGTAGTTTATCATTTCCAGCTGTCGAAAATGTCAAAGCAAAGCGAAAAGCAAAAAGAAAAAAGTTCAATTTCATATATATATAAAAAATAAAATTGAAGCAAAAAAGAAAATTTTAAAGAAGGTTGTTATGTCTAGGAAACTATTGGCCACATCAGATGAGACGAAATTGTGTTTAGAGGGTTTGCTGGCTGCACTGGTCGTATTTTCTTGCACTTTTTCTATTTTCTGGCAATTAAAAATAATGATATTATTTGCATACATTTCTTATATATTTACAATATTATTACTATTATTACTTACTTTTTGCCTCCATTGATAAAATATTATAATTTTCTATTTAAAATTTTTTATTTCTTAATGTTGACCGCCCAAAAACGAAACGATAATTGAAATAAAAAACCACGAAAAAGAATTGTCAAATCAAATTAACAATATGTCGTGGACACAGGGTAATTCACTTAAGTAATTTAAAGAGCGAATCATGTAATTCAATTTGTGGTGGAAACATGCTATAAGAGTAAAACGACGCAAATCTTCAACGAAAATAAAATTCTTCGATACTATTTTACCACAATGTTAAGCGTTTACTTAAACATGTACGAACTTTTAAATATCATTTTCATTTTATAGTCAATAAAGAAACACGTGGTCACAAAAGTTACTGTGTAAATATCTTTGTTTTATCTCTGTAGTTTTAAAAAAATATACCAAAAATTACTTATGTATAAATATTTGAACATAAGTATGTATGTATTTTTATGAATAATATGTATATATAGGTATGTACAGGTAAATGTTACAAATAAAGTTAAAACGACCTTTTAATCGACAAGCAATAATGTTGAAGTCGATCAACCCTATCATACCAATTAAACCCCGTATTGTCTTTTTTAATTTATTTTTAAAATTATTTTTATTTATGTGTTTGTTGGGTTTAAACTGGTTAATTTTTCGGTAATTTTTCAAAGTTAGCCTTGTATGGAAGTTGTGCGAATTCCAATTACAGGAGGGGATTATATGCATTGGTCCAGGTGGAATCATGTTCTGAAATCAAGTGTGTCCAAAGAGTTATTTACAGTTATCAAATCTAATTGAAATGTGTATACGGACTATACTTTGATTACAATGTTACCAGAAATTACAAATGCAAAAAGTCTAAATCGAAGAGAAAAGCCAATCCTTAATCTTTACAAATTCAAATAATATTTATATATGAAATAAGTGTTTTTTTTTAATTCTGCAGATATACAGGGTGGTCCAGCCATAATTCACGATGTTAATTGTAAATAAAACAAAGTGGATAAGAAGTCATTTTCGAAGAACTACGGCCCGATGAGGCCGCTAGCCCATAAGCCGCACACATTTCGGTTTGCCGAAAATTGCGCACAATTCTCCAAGTTGTGGGCACTTTTGGTTAATTATGCTAGCAAAAAAAACGATCACAAATGAACGCCCATTTTCGTAAAAAACTTCCCATCTAGGGTTGAATTTGTCAAACACTAAAACAAAGAAATGCCAAATTTAGTTGGGCAAAAAACTTAACCTTAAGGTGCGACTCACAATTAACATCGTTCATTATGGTTGGAACACCCTCTATTAATACTCATTTTATGAAATATTCAGCTTGTGGTGGTATTTTTAGTTAAAACATTTTTACTCCGTTTAATTTTTAGGTAAAAATATTCTTATTATATCTATTGTTGTAAAATTTGTGAATAGTTTCAAAATATATTACAACTAAAAACTATAAAAGGCTAAGAATAGAGCTAAAAGCTAATAAATTTCAAGATAAATGAGCACAAATATGGCTAAATCTTAAGCCTTATATGAACGGTCAGACAGAGAGACAGACAGGCAGTATATTTAAAATAGGGTCGGAATTATTTTTGTGGGCTATACGATTTCATTATATAAACATATAATACTTCCTAATTACGGCGGTGTAGGGTATGCAAACAATTCAATTCGGTTAACCTTTAGTCTAAATACTATTTCAAACTATTTACGAAAATATTATTTATCGGAGGTTAAGATATTAAAAATTAAATAAAGATAATTAGGTGATTTAAAAACAAAAAAAAACAAACAATATTTCAAAAATGTTTACATAAATATGTTCATGTAAATGTGACTATATGTTTATATGTATATGTGTTAAATTAATTGTATCTTTGTATGTATGTAAGCTAAGTGGTTAGTAAATTATTAACGAAGATGTACTTATTCCCCCAACTCCTTAACAACAAATCCTTACAATGTATTTAAATGAATTTTTCACATTTTTCTATTATTTTTTTATGCAGCTTCCTAATGTATGTAATTTTTACTTACAATGTAAGCCTTTTTATATTACTACTATTTAATATAATACAATATTAAAAAATATTTTTGTTATGTTTTTAAGTTGATTTAGGACCGTATTCATAAAAAATATTTTAGGTTTATGAAAGGCTTATTTGACAGTTGTTGTAGAGAAATTGGTCAAATAAGTCTTCAATAAACCGAAAATATTTTTTATGAATACGGCCCTTAATGATTAAATATTGTGTAGTTGGAATAGAAGAAAATTTTAAGCATTTAGAAATTTATTAATGAAACAAAACAAAAAATAATGTATGCAAAATTATTGATAAAATGATGATAAACTAAATAAGATTATTAAAATAAAATAAATATATAAAGAAAATAAGATAAAATTATTTGAGATTATTATGGTGAACAATTGTAATGACAAACAAATAAACAAACAAGAAAACAAAAAAAAACAAAAACTTTTAAATTAATTTCCGTTATTTTCTTGTTTTTCAAATAAGACCGAGAAATGAAAGGTAGGTATAACAAGTGTTAAAAAGCTTTTAAAGAGCTTTTTTTTTGTTTAAATTTTTCATTATATTTTTTTAATTTAATTCAAACTTAACGGTCGTACAAGTGCTGCTATGGGTAAGTTGTCTTATTAGTTGCTGCTTAAAAACACCTTTAGATCTAGTGTTGTTAACTTTTTTTGGACTTTTTTGATTTTGTTTATTTTGATATTCAAACGTCTTGACTATTTGCTTGTTTGAGTTTTTTTCTCTGCCAACAAAATACAATCTATCGAACATAAATAAACAGTTTAAAACAACCAAACGAACCGTTATCAAAATTAGATCGTTAAAAGCCTTTAAACAGTAAACAGTAAACATTAAAAAAAAATTAAAATAGTAACAATCAAATAATTCATGATTACGGTCATAAAATAAATAATTTGCACAATCGGTATTTGGTAACTATTTAAAAAATGAGCGGTGTTTTACGGCGTGGATCATTAAGTTTCGATTTAGATTCTTATTCAAAACGTGGCAGTGTCGAATCAAATCTCTACGGTGGTTATCGCGATACCAAAGGATCTCGTACACCTGAAATAAGTGTTATATCGTTAGATTTTCGCCGTCACTCGGAAGATCTAAGAAAGGACTCTTTTAAAATCTTTAATGAACAAGATGTAAATGGCAACAAGAGTAAAATTCTGAGCAACGATGCAGATAGTGATATCATTTCCAACTATATTGGACACTACGGTCAATGGAATTTCGTTTGGACATTGATATTAAGTCTATTTCAAATAACACCAACATTTCAAATGTTTGCCTTTGTTTTTCAGGTGAGCCATTAAAAAAAATATTTTTTTTTATATTTTATTAACTCACGACTTTTTCGTGTCTTAACGTTAGATAACGTAGATAGTATTGTAGAATTTAAATTGAAAAAATTATATTTAAATAAAAACTAATATTTATTAATACTAAAGAGTGATTTAGATTTAGTGCATGAATTTACTTCCTTAGCCGATTCGTGAATAGCTTAATAATTTGACTAATTTTCTTTGATTAAAATGCAAAAAAACATGATTAAATACTTAGAATTAAATATTACAACAAACAAAATAGTAGACAAAAAAAAAACTAATTTTAAATTATAAAGTAAAAGAAGTACAAGATAATACCAGTGAGGTATATAAATAGTTATATTTCTAACAATTCTGTACTTGAATCCAAATGAAAAAAAGTTTTTTGAAGATGTATAGTACATCAAAGTTATAATTAACTTAATAAAGCAATTGCATTTGACATTGAATTTAATTTAAATACTAGCAGAACCCGGTTCGCATTGTTGAACCTAACAGTATTTTGGCATTGTATTGAAAATTAATAGTTTATTGTTGTACATTCTTTCGTACTCTCCAGTACTATTTCAAATACCATTGCATTTGTTATTTTCTGCTAGATATGAAATGTTATCTCAGGAAGGCAGACAGGCGGACAGATGGACAAACACTTACAAAAATTGTTATTCTGTATTGTAGATCGATAACTATATAAACTGCCATTTTGCAAAAATATTTTATGTACAGAAACAGTTTTTTTTTTTTTTAATCATATTACCAGGGTTGCCTTTTGAACATATCATCGAAAATATTCTACATGAAAGTCAATACACTTTTGCATACGAGTAAACGAATTTTCGATGCACTTTTCTCATTCCGATTGAGGTAACTCCAAAATATTTCGAACACATTTTGAATGACTTTTGTAGAGGTTTCCTCGTCTTGGAAGACCCATACAGTCGACTGTTGTTTACTTTCAGGCTCATACGCATGATCTACTATTCTTCATGTGTCTCGATGTCATACATACATATGTATATATGTTTTAAGGCACCTTAATCGTTTTTTTTTTGAACATTTTTTGCTACCAATTGATACGAGCCTTTTTTAAGCGATAGTAAAATTGACTACCAAGGCAAACAAATCTTTTTAACAGCCAAATGTTCATGCAATTTTGGATGTATGCTGGTCCTACTTATATAAAAGGTTGCCTCAATATCACATTAAGTTTCATAATGATTTTGCAGTGTCGTTTCACGCACAGCATCAGTTAAGTAAATTTTGTAAACTATCGATAGAAACTGGTCCTTTAACGCTAATTCACTTCGAAAGTTGTAAAAAATTATCGAAAGAAAACGTATAGATTAAATTCCATTTTTTTTTTTTTTTTGTTTTGCCGACATAAATTTTTCAAGTCACTGTAAATAACACAAACAGCAATCCTACGTTAAAATGTTCTGAAAACGTATATTGCCAAAAAATTTTAGAATTTACTATAGGAACGAACGTCAGTTATCAGATTGCAGCATTATCACGAAATTTATAAATAAAGAGTATTTTGTTGATGAAAATGAAAAGCCAAAGCTTTTAAAAATATACATATGTATGTATGTATGTATGTATGACTAGAATTACAAGCTTTTAAATATGACTTAATCAAAATATTCAATTCTAAGTGACTTATTTTTCACGGTTTGCTTAAGTTAAAATTTTGCACTGATGTTTTGAAAATCGGATCGGATCAAATTATATTATGAGTAAGAGCTGTGCAGGAATATTAACAAAAAAAATTTATAATTACCCTTTTCTTTATATTTAAATATGTAAGTCACTTTGATAATAACTTCAACATTTGATTAATATAATAATCTGTAAATATAGTTTCAAAAGCAAAATTAAAAATTTATTAAAAATGATCTCTTTATGTGATTCACGTTAAATTGTTTTCCTACATATAAGTGTCAAGTTTTTTCATTTTGTATCTATCTATCAAATCAGCTTTTTCTTACCAGACACTTGCTTCTTATTTAATTAATAAATAAATTTCTTAACTTCTTCCTATTGTTATTTGGAAGAGTAGTGATTAAGAAGTAGTTTTGCATTACTTCATATCAAATCACTTAGAAAATGTTGTTTAAACAAGTTTGTTTTGTCTTGTGGCCTCCTCTACTGGCTCGGCGAGCTCCCAATCTTTTACCGAAATTCTCAAACCCATTTTTCAATAAACTACTGTCAGTGATTAATATCTGCTCGATATTGTTGTTTTTAAGCTCTTGAACTGTGGTAGGATTATTGCTGTACACTTTCGATTTAAAAAAAAATAGACAAAAAATAGTCTTAAGCTATCAAATCGTATCCTTTACGAGAAATAATTCAACTTTCGTATTTTCTTTCAAAAGTTCCATTACTTCTCTGGATGATTGGTAAGTGGAACCATATCTCTTCGTCTATTCTTTTTTTTTTACCAAAGATACTTCAAACTAATACCTATTTGCTGCAACCTCGCTTTGCATTTTTATACCCTTCACACAGTGAAAAAGGGTATATATAGGCTTGTCATTCCGTGTGAAATTTCTACAATTTTGATTTCCGACCCCATAAAGTATATATTTTCTGAAAGCTTATGGATAGGGGAGTCGATTAAGCCCTGTCAGTCTGTCAGTCTGTCCGTCTGTCCGTGTGTATGTTGAAATCAACTTTTTGAAGCCCCCCGACATAGGTTGGACCCGGGTAAGGTATTAAAATATCAGAAATATTCGGGAGTAGATCGCTATTGAAAATCAGAAACATCGGTACATAAACAACTGAGATATGAGCAAAAACCCACGACCACCTCGATTTTTTTTTTCACAAAAACAACATTACAACAACAACATACATACATACATACAAACGTGTATACTGGTTAGAGAAAACGTGGGATCGAATCCCAGCTGAGGCAAAAAAAAATTTTTTATTTTTTTTTTTTAATTTTTTTTTATTTTTTTTTTATTTTTTATTTAATATATTATTTATATTTTTATTATTATTTTTTTTTTAATTTTTTTTTCAAATATTTTTTTTTGTTTTATATTTATTATATATATTGAATTATTTAAAAAAAATTTTTTTTTTTAATTTTTTTTTTTAATTTTTTTTTTTAATTTTTTTTTTTAATTTTTTTTTTAAATTTTTTTTTTAAATTTTTTTTTTTAATTTTTTTTTTAAATTTTTTTTTTAATTTTTTTTTAATTTTTTTTAAACATATATACGTAAATTTATAATTTTTCAATGGGATGTTTTTATATATGTATGTTTTTTATATGTATGTACGTATATCATATGGAATGGTGATACAAACTACTGTTATTGCATGATTACACGTTGTGAAGGCTATATAAGATTCGGCACGGCCGAATATAGCACTTTTACTTGTTTTTTATGGCAACGTTTTAATTTTTTTTTTGTAAAGAAACCTTGAAAAAGATTCCTGCGTTCCATTAATTAATTACTTATTCGACACTCCATGAAAGAGGTAAAATTATTGTATGTATATGTTGTACGATATATCAATAACTTATATAATTGAGAAGGTTTAATCAAAATTTGTACATAACCATTCGACGACATACAGCTAATACGTAGGTTGTAATCTGGACAAGTTTTTTCTGATGTCAGACAATCTACATCACCATAAGCCATAAATAATAAAGATTACTTCTCTTGGCGAAAAAGTCGCTATATATGCAGTTGGAGAACTATATTCTCAGTTATATAGATACACATAAGCATTCGCGTAGCTACAAAATTTGTTTGTGGTGGGATGAGCTTAAAATTTTATTTTCTTCAAAATTTTAAAAATTAAACAAAAACCAATAGTAAACGATGAATGAAAATAAATATGAATAAATTAATCTTTGATCAATTTATTATTCAGTCAGTCAAAATAGTTTTCTATTATAAAACATTTTTAAAATTAAAATTCAAAACACAAGTAGGATACAAAATACTTCATCTTTTCAAAGCAAGTAAGAGTGCTATATTCGGTCGTACCGAATCTCATATACCCTTCACAACGTGTAGTCATGCAACACATTTGTTTGTATCAAATAAAATACGTACATACATATAAAAAACATTCATATATAAACACATCCCATTGTAAAATCATAAATTGAGTTTATGTATGTATGTATGTATGTATATATGTATGTATGTATGTACGTCTGTTTAAAAAATATATAAAAAAAAAGATATTTTGGCTCAGCTAGGATTCGATGCCACGTTCACTCTGACCAGTATATCATGTTTGTATGTATGTGTTGTATGTTGTTGTTGTGAAAAAAGCGGGGTGGTCGTGATTTTTTCATCATATCTCAGTTGCTTTTGTACTGATTTTATGATTTTCAATACCGATCTGCTCCCGAATGTCAGGGGGCTTCAATAAATTGATTTCAACATAAATACACCCTATTCATAAGCTTTCAGATAATATATACTTTATGGGATCGAAAATAAAAATTGTAGAAATTTTACACAGAATGACAAACCGATACAGTATTCCCTTTTTCACATTTGTGTGAAGGGTATAAAAAATATTTTAGCA
The DNA here is from genome assembly GCA_941918925.1 of Phyto melanocephala. Taxonomy (NCBI): domain Eukaryota; kingdom Metazoa; phylum Arthropoda; class Insecta; order Diptera; family Rhinophoridae; genus Phyto; species Phyto melanocephala. Next base: position 1,664,029 of record OW799233.1, read on the forward strand.
GTTCAAGAAGTTTCAAACAAAATATGCTATTACTGTCCTCTCAAAGAAAACTAAAACCCATATTACAACGCTTTTGATTAATAATGTTTGCATGTATTGTTGACCGTCTGTCTTTAAAATGGGCGAATCCAGCGTTTTGTATATAAACAATTAACAAAAATGTAAGTATTGCAACAGGTATAAATGGAACAATAAGTAGCAAATTTTATTCACTTTAAATTATAGGACATAAAAATCATTGAAGCAATTGTAATTTTACACTCATTTAAGTGTTTAGCACAACGATAACGCAGTACATAGGAATATACAAACATACGCCAGTGTTAACACAAGTAGTTAGTATGATGTGAGATTGTAGGGTCTTTAATACATAAGTGTAAATATTTTGTTTTTAAATATGTCTGTATATAGATACGTACATAATAAGTTTTGACATTGAAGGCCAATTGTTAAATTATAAAAAGAGGTGAACTTTCATATAGTTTATGAATGGAATTTAAAACGCTAACATGCAGTTGCTACTTATCTAGCAGATTGTTATCAAAACATAACCATTAAGAGATACTTTTAACAGTTATATATATATATATACACCTTAACCTTAAATGTTAAATGCCGTACTAAGAAATCATGAATATTCTCAAGAAATATATATTTAGTATAACTAATATAACTTTAATATAATTTTATTAATTAACAGTGTTTAAAGAGGCACTGCTGTAATTATAACATGAATGAAATTGAAATTGAAATTCAAGAGTCATTTATTTTAACTAACTCATTTTAATACATGTATTATGTATTGTACGCTCAAAAAGAGATCAATTACATAAAAAATGTAACCTGCTGGGCCAGTATATTGTGATATTTGTATGCCAATATAAAAACTTCAACCCTTCAACCCAATTCTGATTTGTGTTGTGTTTGATAAGTTTAGGTTTCCATAGAAAATATTAAATTACAATTTAGTTAATAACACTTAAATTTCCTTTTTTTTAATTTAGGGAAGATAATTCTTAAAACTATGTCTGATTGATAGCAGTATAAATATGTGTGCATTCAATATTTTAGTGTCTTATTATCTGTATTTATTTTTATTTTTTATTTTTTTATTTTTACAATAGAATTGCTTTGGCGGTAAATAATATTCGTAATCAAAGACACGAACTAAAGTCACAAACGTCAAACTGCATCAGTACATCATTACATTTATCATAATTGTAATGATTATTTTGAATATTATTAGTATTTTGCATTTTGATTTCGGTTACAATCAAACATATGTATGTATGTGCATGCATATGTATGTACATCTATCGTTAACCAATTAACCGCAAAAGCTTATGTTATATAAAGTAAAAATAATATTTAACAACATATGTGTAAAATACAAAAAATACTTGTTGTACATGTTTACACAAACAGTACAAACTTTAAAACAGATGTACAAACTTACAATGTGATTGGCCGACCTAAAGCGACTCATTAAATTTTTTATTATGGAGGTCGATTGTTTTAAAATGAAGAAACTTTAAACAAAACTAAATCCTGAGGTTAAAGAATAACAAAAAAAAATATTTTTTTTTAGTTTTGACGGCACAAATTTTGTTATTTAACATACATACATACTGTATGTGGTATAAATCTTTGAAATTTCCGAAAAGAATCGCTATTAAAGCCCAGAACAATCGCCCCATAACTTCTTGCGATATGAGCAAATAAACTAGATTTTTTTTCTATTTTTTTTTTATCCCTAACTAACTATCTTAGATACAAGACAAAAAATACAACTACTTTAGTGTTTTTCCTAAACTTTAAAGATAAAATTCGATCTTTTAGCTTCTGGACAACAGAGAGGAGAAAAATTGGTATCAAAAGAAAGGGCTTTTCCACCAAAATATAATACACTAAACAAAAAGATTTGCGCGACCATAAAATGTACCCACTTCAACCCATTAAATATAAGTATCAAATAAAAGAGTTTGACCAGTAGAATATAGTGAACTATTTATGAAAAAGTTAAAATTAAAGATGGCGTCCAAAATAAACTGTATTGATATCAAATGAAAGGGATCGACCAGTAGAATATAGAAAATTTTTACAGAGTTTAAGCAATATGCCCGATAATTTTATTTTCTCAACCCCATCAATGCTTATTGGTATCAAATGAAAAGTGTTGAATAATATATTACAGCAAAAATTCCAAATCAATGATGGCGTCAGAAGTAACAAAGCAAAATGGCGTATAACATTTAATCTGAAATCTGTTCCAAGCTACGAAGTTATTTTACCTAAGTTCATTATGGTGAACGGCAATCAGATTTGGCACGGCCTAATATAAATATCATTTTTACTTGTTTCTTTTGATGATAATATACATACACGCAAAGAAAAACCATGGTTACGAATGATCACGACGGTCATATTATTTTTTCTATAACAATATTTGGTTGTCGAAAACAAGTAATAGTTATTTTTGTTTCATTTCATCATATATTTTGTCACGATAATCAAGCATATCTTTGAATTGTATCATTTAATGATTACTTTTCGTAAAAATTTCAAAATGGTTATAATTTAAAAATAGTATGATTTAAAATAAATAATTTGACAAAACTAACATTATATTCAAAAGCATTACAAATTAAAAATAATCATTAAATAATAAGTGAGACAACAGTATGATTACAAAATAATAAAGCTATGATTTTTTTAATATAATTTGATTTCAATTGTTCTTCTTCTTGCTGAATAAATTTTTATTATTTTAAAAGTCTTAGATGTCAAAAAAGGAACAAAAATTTTGAAAAATTGAAGAAAATTTAAAAATAAACGAGAAAATGTAAAAAAATATTGGTAAAAAAAATTGCAATTAAATTGGTTATTACAATCAATATGTGTATGTTTCAATTGTAGTCATATATATGATTATTGAATGATACTTTAAAATAACATAATAATGATAACTGTAACCATTAATATTTTAACCATAATCATAAAAATCAATCATAGTATGTTGCTCTTCGATTATGGTAACCACAACCATATTTTTTCTTTGCGTGTATTAAGCTAACTCAAATTTTGTCAAATTTTTTCAGCTACAGATGGTGGATGAATTTTTCAAATTTTGATTTAATTAAGTCGATAGTTGCGGATACCGTATGAAACGTAGGACCATAATGTTGAAATCTCATCTTGCCCGGATCAATGGGATAGTAGATCGGTTCAAATATCATTGCTGCTTTTTCAATGGCATGTGACGCAAACTGAAATTAATTCCTAAAAAGATCTTATAATAATGCTGTAAAAAAAAGAATTTTTTTTTTTAAATTCAAGTTTTTCTCCATCTATTTTCAGAACAGCATTTTTTACTCCTAAAATTTTGCGTGTACGTAGGTTTTCCACTATTTTATGTAAAAAATTCGTAATAGATTAGCTGAAAGACACGTAATTTGCACTACTCATCTCTTCTGTGACCGCTTTTTTTTTAAAGATTTTGGTATGAATCACAAAAATCGGTCTGCTGGATTTTTCAGTATTGCCTTAATAAGTCTACCCTGTCCAAATTAAATCTTTCCTTCGTTTTTGTCTCTTGTAACATTAATTGCCTTTTTTTCTATTTATATTATTTCTATAAAGTTAACACACATAATGTAGACAAGAAATAATTGTGTTACAACACATTACAGCAAACAATGCGACACATAGCGACATATTTATAAACATCTGTTTATTAATCTACAAAAATACTTCCTATATTTTATATGCGTAAAAATATTTATATTTTTAAATGCATTTAATTTACTTTCTAAGATTGCTCTTATAAACGGAAGGTCATTAACACATATAATGAATTTAAAATAAAAAAAATCCTTTAGACCTGATTGTCGATTGCGCTTTTAATTGAAATGCTTTTCTCTCGCTCTCTTCTTATCATGCTGAAGTTTCTCTTACATTACTTAACTTTGATACTTGTTTAAATTTTTGATTACATCAATACGTTATTGCCGTGTTTTTTTTTTTTTTTTTTTTGTTTTTGTCTCGCTTAAAATAACAAGTGGAAATTATCAAGTTGTCATTGATACAGAAATACATAATTTCCGAATAAAACCACTTGCACACAAGTAGGTTTGTAACAAAAACACAACACTTTAACTGATTTTACAACTGACATATGTTCGTACGTACGTATGTGCGTATGTATGTTTGTATATGATAGGCATATAAAATTTAGATTTTGAATTAGCACCGCACTGTATTATGTTAATATAATTCATTTTAGATATTAAAAATTCTTATATAATTATTGGTACAATTTCTATCATTTTTAGAACTTAACTTAAATTTATACATTTCGTAGCTCCATAATTTTGCAATAATTATAAAATGGTTAAGAATTTCTTCAATGTGCAATAGCAATATTATTTTAGCCATTTTTAAAAAAAGTATGAAAATACGACTTAATAGCAAAAAAAAAACTATTAAAAAGTAATGCTATCAAGGCGGTACGTACTCATCTACTACATACATATTTATAAAGTTCATAAACTAATATAGTCTAATATTTGTAAAGTTTGTCGAGGTGCAAGAACTTGTTAAATCTATAGTATCAAATGTACTGTAAAATACAATAGTACTGAACTTTCCATCTCTGTTATATGAGACAGATACTTTGAAATAAGAATAAAAAGGCAAACATGCATAGATAGATAAGTTACAGTAAAAACTGTTTAATGTACTACATAAAATTCATATTAAATAAATTTTAAGGAATTTTATATTTATAATTATTGTCTTAGAGAAATCAGTGTGTCAATTCTGATTTTGTAGAACTAAGCAACGAAAGATTTTTGAATATCTGCTTACGAAATGTTTTTCTCGCGTACGCCCTTAATCATTTTAAAATATCAAATAAAAAAAGGTGAATTGATCATTTATTCGAACAATATTTTTGTCTGAGACTTTTCTGCAGAACGATTTACCAATTTTTAATAATTTAAACTGTATATGAAAGCTGTAACATAAAATATATACAAGCACTTTATTACATAGCAACGTGGTATAACAGTGTCCGAAGAAAAGGTTTTACGCAATACGGATCCATGCAAAATGACCTCAAAATTAAAACACCATAAGGCCACAAACTTGAGGGTATTATTAAATGAAATACCATTTCTACGCCAATAGAATGCAGTTGACCGATCCCACCAAAAAACTTTAATCCTTAAATGAGCTTCTTGAATCGTTTACTTAATGCTTACCTGCTTCCACAGAGTGCATCTAAAAGGTATGCTTTTTATATGCGATGACACACTTCGTAGGTCTATGTTTTGCAATTAATAAGCTCTAATTTCATCCTTATCAGAGACATCATAATCATGCTTTCTCCTTACGCACTGCTGAAAAAGGTAGCAGCAAGTAAGAGAAAAATATACAAAAGAAATTGCAAAATTGTCAAAATAATAAGTAGTACAAAGGACATACTTTATTGTGCTTTCGTATGTAAACAATTTAAGCATTTCCATTCAATACGGTAAGCAAATAAAGTCTGCACTGCTTACAAAATTAAAAAAAAAAATTTGGTGGCGTTTTTTTTTTTTTTAATTCAGCATACCAGACCATCATACAAACTCTTCTTTCGATAACAGAACTTTTAATGAGAGGCCAGAGACTTTTTTTGTAAATGTTAAATCTGAAAACTTACTTAACAACTTATAACTTAATGTCATATCAAAACCCTACTGTTTTATTGTAATTACTTGAAATTCTATTCAAAAAACGTGTGTTAACAAATTAAAATTGAGAGTGTTAAGTGAATTTATCTAAATATTTATAATATTTATTGCAGTATTGTGAGAGTTGCATTTAATTTATATATTCAATTTTAACATTTAAGTCTTAGGCAAGTATTTATCTGCAAAACGACAAATCCACGTTTGTGTGAATTAGAATTACAAAATTAATTGTTTTATTGTAATTTTTACCACTACCACAGTCATTGCCGCCATCACCGACGACTATATTAGTTAAGAGCCATAGCAGCAGCTATGACAACAACACCCAGCCATACACAGATTTAATGTAATCAATGGAGGGCTGAAAAACCAAAAAAAAAACTACAAAGTGCATTGGAATATTAATTTATAGCTTAAAGTTTGTTGCTTATCTCTGCTCAAATGATTCAAAGAACTGTCAATGTAAAGGTTTCAAGTATTTTTCTCATTTCAACTAATAACACCAGTCACTAAATATACAAACTCAATGACAGTAGTTGTAGGACAAGTTGTGGGCAAAAGTGAAACAAGATATTAGATTCGAATTATGTGTACTCGTAGTCGGTCTAAAACGGAAGAACAGCAAACATTTTTGAATAGTGAAAATATCGATTTAGATAATCTAAATAAAGATGAAATTGACTGGGTGCAATCGCAACGTCTTTATCACATATATGGACAAGGTTATCGATGGCAAATCTTGTGGTGTTTTCTACTATCCATGTTCCAAGCTGTTTCCACATTTCATATATTCACATTTGTGTTCCAAGTAAGTGCGGTTTGTTTAAGCGATTTATTTTAGTTTATTACGTTACTCTTTCCAATTTGTTCATATGGCGAATGTTGTGTTAGTGATTGAGTACGTGTTTGGATTTAATTGTTATTAAAAGTTCTTGTATTTATTTATTACAATGCAACATCTTTTTTTTATTTTTTTGCTTTGCTTTGTTTTTGTTGCTATTATTATTACCAATTATTTAAACATTCTTGTTATAACTTCAATGCTAATGTCTTGGTGTTAGTGAATTTTACGATGATAAATTATAGTTAATTAATATGTACATTAGGCAAGGTGTTTGATATTGCAAATTGTATCTTGTAAATACAAGATACCAATAGTGTTGTTTTACTATCACTACAATTCGTTTGCATTATATACACAGAATTGTTTTACAATTTCGCCAGCACGTTTCTTTTTTTTTTTTTTTTGTGTTATATTGTAGCAGTTGAATATTCCTTACAGAGAAGGGTAAATATATAGAAAAGCTTAAAATTCCTTAATTTAAATCCTTGGATTGATGACACACAAGAATAAGATCTTTATGTATGTAAATACATACATACAATTTTCTATGCAGTTTTGCATGCATTTGACCCGGGAGCAAATTTACAGTTTTTGAACATGATAGAAATTTTTAAATTCTTATTAGAATTGCTATACCAAAAGCACGCTTTGTTTTTCAAATCTGTTTTTAAAGCCCCACCATAACACATATGCGTGGCAAAATATACTCATGTATTTTTCGCAGATTTTTTTATATATATTATGACACTAATAGCGCTTGATGCCTTAAAGGTGTGGGTTTTTGAATTTTTAATAAAAATACAATATTTTTATTTAATTTGTATTAAATTCGGCAGTGTCAGTGATTATTTTTTTTTTTAAGTACATACAATGCAAAGGACTCTTAATTTCTCCCCAAACGGTCATTACATTACACAGACAAATTTTTTATCAAATTATTTTCAAAAAAACACTTCTCTATAAATATTTGTATTGTTTCTATAAATGTTTTGTTTTGCAATTTAATTTAATTTGAATCATAAAAAAAATAGAATAAATAAACTTAAGCCAGAATAAAAATGATTCACATTAAAATTTAATATATACATATGTATATAGAAAAGTTGGAATAAAATATATAGTTTTGTTTAAATTTTTATATTTAATTATTCAAGCCTGAGGTCATAGAACAGTTTATATTTTTTATAAAAAGCAACAAAAATTAAACAATGTTTTATTTTCTTTCTCAATATTTCGCTACTCCTTTGTGTAGCATCTTCAGGAAAAATCAATTAACAAATTAACAAAAATTACAAAATTTTTCTATTTTATACTAGTAATAAAAATTTTTGAAACAAATTTAAAAAAAAATTGTCATACCAAAAATTATACACTTAAAAACAAAAATTAATTACTTATAATCTAAATATTACATTATAAAAATATTTCATTTCCGCTTTCTAAAATTTTTGAACTAAATATCTATATTAATCTGAGCTATTCCCTCTGTATCTGATTTGTAGTTAATCCTCTTCGTTAATCCAATTCGTTAATTAAAGTAAAATTATATTGAACTAGCCGCCTAGTACTTGCTTCACTAAGTATCAAGTGAAATAATATAAAAAACTACATGCATTAGGTCCAAAGATACAAAATTACCGATTTTAGCCGTTTTAGCCCTTTTCCCCCTAAAATTCGTTATAGATTGTTTTAAGGAGAGTAAAACTACGTTTTTATTTTTTTCCTATTGCTATCCTTCTCAAAGATATATGCTGTTCAAAAAGGTACCAAAATTCAGTTTTTACCCATTTTATCCCCTTAAAACTCAAAATTTCCAAAAAGTACCAGACACCTATCCAATTTCTTTTAACAGGCTCTTTGATCCTTTCTGAATTTTCGTGATATATTTATTAAGCCCGGAGATACTGTATTACCGATTTTTTCCCTCTTTTACCTGTAAACCGCTCGACGGATTTTGTGCAAACTTTACATAAGCCATTTACTAAATAGTCCAAACAAAGCCTAAACATTTGGTTCGGTTAAGTGAGCGCCTTCTTGAGTTATAAAGTCACAACGCACTTGCAACAAATTTTTATATACATATATTGAATAAAAAAAGAACCAATTTTTTTTTTAATTTAAATTTTTTTTTTTTTTTTTTTGATAAGTCCAAATTTTAATAAAATTTTATTTAATTCTATATATTTCTTTGTAATAAGATTTAATTGAAATTTTTTAATTTCTTATAAATTTTGTATTTAGCTACAGTCGAAGTCCTGATTATATAGATATGTATGTATACTATATGTATATATTTTGTAAATTAACTTTACAACAAAATAAGTATATAAATTCAAATAGGAGCAAAAATTATTAGAATTCAAATTATAAAAATTAAAAATGTTCAAAAATTGTGTGGAGTAGATCAATATAAATGGGCAAGGTTTGAGTAGTCGATGTGGTACACATTACACCTATAGTTTTAGTTTTGAATGTCATGATCAGCAGATGCAATACTCTAACGTATTTATAATATTATAAAAACACTACACTACACTACACTTGATTTTCTTTGTTCGTTTTATGGATAAAGCATAAAATATGTTTGTATGTTTCAAGATTCAAATGACTCTTAAAGTAATTGACGACCGTCTTAACAGCGAACAGCGAAAAGCAACAGCAAAATTTATTTTGTACTGTAGTTTATATTTTTGATGCGGAAATAATTTTTTAAATATTTAATTTTACATACTTAAACTTAAAATGTAAATTGTTTATTAATAATACGAATGTTTGCATTATAAAATCTTTTAAAACTTTTAAATAAGACACAGTTTTAAATTAAATTTCATTAAGAGAACATCTGGTTGTTGCTTAAAGTCAATTGATTTTCATTTTATTTAAATTTTCGTTTAATTTAAATGCATTCGTCCATAATTGAGAATGAAAGTTGTGAAAATTTTGAAATTAAAACGAATTTACTTCAAACAAACGCTATAGATTATGAAAGTCTTTCGCCGGAACAATTGGAAAGGAAACAAAATAAAGTATTCGAAATAAGTCTCGGTAATATTGGTACTTGGCAAGCAACATGGTGTGGAATTTTATCAATATTTCAATGCATTTCGACCATGCACTTATTTTCATTTGTATTTTATGTATGTATGTATGTATTGAAATTTCATAACTTGTTCGACAATAACTTTTTTCAGTGGTCAAAAACAAACAAAACATTTATTTGCTTGGTTTTTTTTTTCTTATTAAACATCGTTAGAGTTTCAATGAGGAAAAAGTAAACAAATGTTACTAATTAATTGCAACCAGGCAACAAATGTTTTTTATACCCTTCACCTGTGGTATCAAAGGTATATATAGCTTTGTCATTCCGTTTGTAAGTTTTACAATATTCAAATCCAATCCCAGGTGTATATTTTCTGTCGATTGATCTTTGTTTGTCTATCCTTGTATTAGTTGAAATCAACTTTTAGGTGCTTCCACTTTACAGGTTTGTTTATATTTTATAAGTCTTCACAAATAAATCGCTATTAATATTCAAAAAAAATCATCCCATAACTTTCTGAAATATGAGCAAATAAGCACGACTGCTTTTGTCTTTTCCATTAAACTTAACTTTTTTTAACTCTAAGATAATTTATAAACCCGATTGGTACTGTTTGTGGATGTAGGATATGCTTTTAGGGTTTATTCATCAAAATCTTAAGAAATCGATCTTTTATCGACAAAGTTATGGAAAAAAAATTTTTTTTTAAATATGTAAGTATATCAAGTTACTAAGGCTTCTAATAAATATCTGGACACGATTAAGACATAGTCGCGAAATTTATTTCTAAGACGAAACTAACAAATCGGTTTGAAGCTAACTAAGGTATAAACAAATTTGTTTAAATATTTAAAATCCATGATTACCGCCACTACAAAATCGAGTCAGGGCAAGTAATTAAAATTGTACCCCTTTAAATGCTCAATAATGGTTTGAAATGAAAAAGTTTGACAGTTAGAAAACAACAAACAATGAAAAAGTTAAAATCCAAAATGGCATTATAAACAAAATGGCGTCGTTAGCAATGGCGGACATGTATTGGTCAAACATAGCTATTACGGATTTGTCCCCTTCAATCCCTACAATATTTATATCAAAGAAAAGGGCTTGTCCAGAAGAAGACAGTAAACCATAAAAAAAGTTTAATATTCAAGATGGCATCCGAAACAAAGTGGCGTTTATTTGTTTTTTATTAACCACATCGAAAATCAAAGATGGCGTAGAAAAAATAAAGCAAACTGATTCTTAAATGTATGGTATGCTAAGTCTGATACTTATACCGATGTACATGACGATGAAGAGTATTATCAGAATCGACATGACCGAATTTAGCACTCTTACTTGTTTATGTTAGTTTTATTGGCCAACTGCAACGGAAGTTCATTGAACAAAAACATTTAAAATTTGTATTTCATAACTGGTTGGATTCGAGAATTTTAATTGTTAATATGTTTTTGCACAAGTATAAGGCAGTCAGTACTTTTAAATCTATATGGAAGTTTTGTAACATTTCAGTTGCAAGTAAATTTATTTATATTTGTTACAACTACCAAACGTTTATACACGTAAATATGTACATGTTAAGTTTACTAGTGGCCTTTTGTACTACACTGCGTATGTGGATAATCAATGAAAAATAAAGTACGTAAAATTTAGGCCACTAAATGGATATTTGTCTTTCCTATTTTCTATAATACAAAAATTAATATGTATTTAGTTAGACAACACTTGTATGTGCAAATAAAATCAAGTTCAAGTTGTACTCAAGTAATATGCTCCAAGTGAAATCAATGTAATAAATGTACTATAATTAAAAATGTATCGTATATAGATAGGCATGTATGTTAACAACAACGACCACATCACCCCCCCTTTGGCTACATCCTATATATTTATAAAAAAATATTACTTCATAACTTATGTTTTTGTTATTCGACTCAATGTTACTTATATAAATTCAATCACTACCAGCTAGTTTTTTATGTTTTAAAACTCTCTTTTAAGTTTCTTTACAAGTAAGAAAGTTTTAGTCGTTCAAGGCCGCCTATCTTTTGCCCTATACCATAAAATAATTGTTTTATGGGCGTTGAGGTGATTTTCAGGAAGAGGGATTATATGTGAGTAAGGACCAATTACACTGAACAACAGAGTTTTTTAACACGGTATTAATAGGAAACATAACATGTTTACAAGTATGTTTACAAGTCGCAGCGTTTGTATTAACTCTACTGTGGCAATTATGTTTGTTTATAAGAATAATAGTTAGAATAAGTAGGTTGATATTATATATACATATATATATAACATATATAAATAAAACATAAGTATCAAAGTAGAGAAAAAATCAATGCATAAGCAGAAAACAAATATTATTAAAACAGTATTGTGGATCATTGGAAACCTTAGTAGAATATCTTATTTGTGGTCAGTTTTATTTCGATTCCAATGTTTTTAATATTTATTTAAGTGCTGATTTTTTGCAATAATTTTCATATGAAACGGACCATTTACGTAATAAACTAAAGAACCCCTAAACATAAATCTATTATAAAAAACGTTATTAGATCGTTTAGAGTTAAAGAAATATTCAGCTACAAAAAACATTTTGCGTTTTGTGGCTTCACAGCCGAACAAAAAATTTTTATTTATATCACGAAATTGTTGATAATTGAAAAAACTAAAGACACAATTTTGCAATTATCGCAATCCGTAAACATTTTTTAAGTGCACATACATATATTTCTACAAAATGTCAAAATTGCTTATTTTTTAAAATAATAATGTATTTCAAGATTAAATAACGTTTAAAATCAGTCAATATTTGTAAAAGTTGGAAGTGCCAATAAAGTTTTCTTAGTCACTTTAAGGTCAACATCGAGTTAAACAATTGCGCATCTATCGATTAGATACGATAAGGTACGATAAACATATTAAGGTGAAATTTATACATACATATGTATGTATGTACATAGTTTTCTTATTATTGTTTTATTTTTTTTTCTCTTTTATCTATTTAATCTTATATTTCAAATTATAAAAAATGGGCGTAGTTTTTTTTTTAATTAATTAATTACTTTTAAATTTACTTTATATTCAAAAACTATTAAAAATTCTATTTTTAAAAAATTGTTAGCATAATTTAAGTGTTCTTCAAATGATAAAGAAAACGTTTTTTTATATTATTACATAATTAAAATGAATGATTAAAATGAGTTTAGGTTACATGAATGACTTATGATTTTTAATTACATGAACATGATTAATTGAAAAAGTATTGGACTTGTTTTACCTTAAATTTAAGAAATTTATGTGCGATTCTATATTTAAAAATTGTACATCTTCTTTATATAATACCATTAACAAAATTAAATTTTATTTAAATGGAATACTATTAAGAGTTTTTAATTTAAGCTCACATGTTGTTAAACACTTTCAAAACAACAAAATTTGAGTATAATAATTAATGTATTTCAAATATCTTTCAAATTAAGGAACTTGATTTTTTATTTGTTATTATTGTTGTTAGTTGGGAATTTTAAGTTATTAAAATTTAAAATTATCAGAATAATTTTTAATCATAATTTTGCTTAAATAAATTATATTTTAAACTTTTAACAAAAAAAAAACAATTTTACAAATGACTCGGCTTCTTTCAGATATTTGAAAAGCTGATGGACACAAGTGTACATCACCATTACATCACATTATCGCATACATAAATATTAGTTTCGTATCGATTCGCTAACAATATTCACAGAAAAGCTGATTTGCAGAAGTAATTATCGTTTTTTTTTTTTTAATTTACCACCAATATTGTATAGTTTAGTATTTTTATTTGTATGTTTAATACAATATAAAAAAAAAATTCTCTATTATATAAAAATGCAGACGTAAAGTAGTTGTGTCATAGTCATTTCTGCAAGTAAATTGAATTTTTATTTTGTAACATACAATCCTATATTTATCAAAAATCTTTGCTTAAATGCCACATATTTCAGTTTTAGGATAATCCTTAAAACAAAGGTTGGCGCAAAAGAAAGCGTGTCACACTTACATATTTTCAGAGATTTTAAATTAAAAATAGATCAAAAGATAATTTTCGTAAATTTTGATCTAAAACACTTATCATAATGCACATATTTTGTTCCTTAAAAAAATATAAAAAATCAATTACCTACTTCACTGCTCTTGGGCGCTTTCGAATTTTGTTCCATGTCAAATGAACATTTTGATATGACCTACAGTACAATGCCGAACTTTTTAATTTAAAAAAATATATACTAATATGGGGTCTTAAAATAATATTTCGATATGTTACAAAAGGAACGACAAATCGACAATAGCAAAATACCATTTTCTTGTATGTTTAAAACAAGATTTAAAAAAAGCTGTGTCTGTACATAAAAGCAAACAGAACATACAATCAAATTCATGGTGAATCGAATGGTTCAGATCTTGCAATCGAACCTCTCTTTGGTGGTTGTAAAATTTATATTGCAAGATTCATATTTTATACATGATTGTATTTCGAAACCAAGTTCTGTAGATACAACCACAAAATTCTACTATTACTACTAATCTATACGATTAGAAACCATTTTAGTATTCACAACCGATACTATTTTCTCTGTGTAGTCAATGATCTAAACTACAAAACAACAACTGTCTTCCTGAACTCAATAGGTTTAAAAAATACTCTGATAGAGTTTGGTGTACCCTTAATATCTGGATTAAAATTTATGATACTTTTTATCACGAGATAATGTCTCATTTCTAAAAGAACATATAAAAATAGCATATAAAATGGTATTTAAACAACAATAAAATATTAGTTTGCACTTATAATAATATAAGAATTAAAATTTTAAATGAATATTATACAAAAATATTTTTGGGGCCATCAATGCTGACCGGGTTCAACTCATTTTTAAGCAAATTGGTTTTAAGGTATAAGGAGTTTAGCATATTTAAAGTTCATATAGAGAAAAAATCTTTTAATGTTTGCGAGTATTCATTTAATTAAGTGCTTTAAAATATTTGACAAAACATATATGTACATACATATATATTTCATGATGACCTTAGATTTATAAAAACTTAAGTATGTATTTATTAAACAACAACCAAAACTATGTACTTTAATAAAATTATTTTCAAATGAAATTGTATGAATTAAAAACAGTGGAAAAAGAAAATTCTTTCTTATAGACAGCTGACACAAAGTTTTGGTGTGCCAGACCCCAACAAATGAACAATATGGATGCAACCATTTGGAAAAATCTCACTCAGACTCAAGATTCTTGTTCAATTTTGAATATTAATTATAGTGAAATGAGTAGTTTAGACTCATTATTAGATTATCTCAAAACTCCGTTAAATGCTTTAAACTATACAACGTGCGAAGAGTTTGAATTTTCTCTTGATGAAAGTGAATCAAAAACATTGGTTCAAGAATTCGGTTTAGTCTGCTCTAGACGCCAGCTTTTAAGTGTTGTTGAAATGTGTTTTCTTGCCGGAGCAGCTGTTGGTAGTGTTTCTAGTGGTTGGATATCTGATCGTTTCGGACGTAAACATACTCTTATGGGATTTGCTTTAATTCAAACTACATTCGGTATGTAAAAACAATTAACATAAAATTCTGTATTTTTCAGTTGTTTTTGCTTTTCTTTTCAATTTTAAAAAAGCCTAAAGCAATAATAAGAAAAAAAATATAATTATAAAAAATTTCACAAAAACTATTTTTATTTATCACCAACACACTGTTTTTCGTTAAATTGGAAATTCCTAACACTACATTTTACACAGTTACAAACTTGTATTGTTATTTGGATTTTCTTTTTTATTTTTTTTTTCTTCTTCTTCTACATAAAATAATTGTTTTACATTGTAGGTACTATTTTGGCCTTCTCATCATCGTTGACCATGTATATGACACTACGTGTTATAATTGGATTCGCTTCAATGACTGTGGCAGTTGTTAGTTTCGTGCTTGTGGTCGAATTAGTCTCCGGCAAATGGCGTACAATTATTGGTATTTTGAATATTTTACCGGTTGCCATTACGTACGTACTAACGGCAGGAATTGCGTATTTTATACGAGACTGGCGAACATTGCAGTTAGTCATATCAATGCCATGGTTTGCTATTTTACTCATATGGTAAGTTGGTGGTTGTAAGTGAATGAGTAAATCTTAAAAAAAATATGAAAAGATATTACCAAAATGTACCATTTTTAAGTTTTTTTATTTTTTTTTTCTTTTTCCATTTCTCTGTATCATTAATTTTTATATTTTTTTGCAGGTATTGTGTACCAGAATCGCCAAGATGGCTTTTGGCTGCTGGCAGACTTGATGAATTATTTGTAATCGTAGAGAGAGCTGCCCGCATGAATGGCACAGCTTTACCAACAAACTATAGAAAATCCTTGGAAGCAGTAGTACCAAGGCAAAAATTAATCAAAACAAATGAAGATGCAACAATAGTAAAAAGTGAAATAAATCCAAGTTCGACACCAACACCAACAGCAACAACAACAATAACACCCTCAGAAATTATAAACAATGATACAAGCCCCTTAGTCGTAGTCTTTAGTAAAACATATTGGCGCACCACTTGCTTGACTCTTATCGTTTGGTTAACCCTAATTATCATTTATTTCGGTTTAACTTTACATTTAAGTAACTTGGGCGGTAATATTTATGTAAATACGGTAAGTTTGTATGTACGTACATTTAGAAGTATCAAAAACATTAATTTTATGTAATTGCCAAAATGAAACACTTTGTCTCTTCCCCTCTATTTGTATTCCCCTTCATTCGACAGTAAAAGGGTAAAAGGTAAAGGGTGTACATAGATTTGTCATTCCGTGCGAAATTTCTTCAATATTCATTTCCTATCCGATTTAGTATACGTATATTTTCTGAAATCTTATCAATAGGGAAGTCGATTTAATGTTGTCCAACTGTCCGTGTGTATGTTGCTATTGCCAAGACCCGTGTGTGGTATCAAAATATTGAGAATATTTGGTAGCAGATTTGTATTGAAAATCAGCATAATCACCCGATAACTTTCTGAGGTATGAGCAAAGGAACACGACTGTATTTTTCCTTATCTTTACCACAAAAATTCAATTTTTTAGCTCTAGGATAATTTGTAGGTACGCCTGTGAATATTTATAGATATGATATGTCTTTAGAGATATTTGTGAAAAATTTTGGACATTAACCGACAGAGTTGTAGGTAAAAAGTGTTTTTAAAAAATATTTTTTTGTTTAATATATCGAATTTTTGAACACTTTAAAGATACCAAATTATAGGCCGTGGTCTTTAAAATTACTTCTAAGAAAATCTAACAAATCGGTTTAAAACTAACTGAGATATAAGCACCCAAACATAACCGCTTCGGTAGTTTTTCCTAAAATTTACAAACGAAAACCTATTTTTCAGTTTACAGGTATCAAATGTAAATGATAAAAAAATGTAAAAAATCAAAAATAGCGTCGAAATTAAAATGGCGAATAACTATATATAAAATCTAGAATAAGCCACGATTTGGTCATTTATCCTTTGTATATGATATTGAATGGTATTATCAGATTCGGCTAACCTAATATGGCACTCTTACTTGTTTTCAATTACATAATGAATAATCATGCATTGGTTTATGGTTAGCAGTAAATATTAATCATTACACGTGAGGTCAAAGCGTTTTCATTGCTGAACACTGTTGTTAAACTATTAAAAGTAGGACCTTCGCAAAATATTGGCCTAATTTCGATTGATGTAAAATTTTGAGAACTGGATTAGTTGTCAAGGCTTAAAGCTCCGGTTGCCCACAAATATCAATATCGAAGTAGCAAGTGGAAAGTTAATGATATTCCAAAAACAGCAATTCGGCGTCATAAGCAAAAAATGAAAATTTGTAAAAGCTTTCTACACCATATACTCACTATCAACATATTTACATTTTCATGCTTGAAAATTGACACCAGAACTGAAGCCATGTACAGCGAAGAGAGTACGGTGAATGAGTCATTATTATCTTCGCCTGTGGTGCCAATGGTAAAATCTATATACATACATAGTATATATATATTTATATGTATATATTAAATATATATATCATTCTTCTTTAACTTCTACAATAATAAGTTTTTAATAATAATTTCTGACCCTATGAAGTATATATTTTCTGAAAGCTTATGAATATATTTCAGTCGATTCTTCTTTCGTTTGTTGGTTGAAACTAACTTTTATATTTTAGTTTTATTTATGATATCACTGTTTTGAAAATTCAACACAATTGCCTCATAACTTTCTGAGACAAATAATCACGACTGCCCATATTTTTACTATAAATTTGTTACTTTTTTAAGATATCTAGGGCTATTCGTAATTTTTGGACAAATCAGTCACTTGTCGGCACAGTTATAGGCAAAAATAATTTGGAAAAATATAATTTTTTTATATATATAAAATTACTAAAGCTCCTTGTTAAATTTTGGACACGCTAGGGCTTGACTAGTAGAATACAGTTAACTATAAAAAAGAGGTCATTCTAAACGAACTGGCAAATATATGAGTCAAATATAGTAATTACGACTTAAACTCCACAATATTGATATTAAATGAAAGACCTTCACTAGTATCTAGAATGCAGTCGTTATTGGACCTTAATTCTTTAACAATGAAACTGGTCAAGCTAAGAAATGATAAGAATTATATTAATGTTATTGACATGTGATTTCAACAGAATAACCAGTAGTACAACTCAGTTGCTGCATTTGTACTCTCTTGTTTTATTGATCAAAACTGGCCTTCCAGATCGTGCAATATATGTATGTAGCTGCATTGAATTTCTTTTAATGAAATTATTTCAAATCAGCTATCTATACCAACAAATCCACAACACAACATCCAAAAGAAGCTGCAACATTTGGAAATCCCATTCAATTTTCAGCCTTTTATATAATTACATTTTTGAACTTATTATATTTCTGTTCTTTTCTAAGAAAGTAAATTATTAGGATTCATTGTCATAAATAAATCAAATTTGTGTATTGCTAATAAGTTCTATTATTAAGTAAAATTGTAAATATACATACATACATGCAAACATACAAACATACATACATATAAACGTATATTGTTTGAACCTTTTTTCTTTAAGGCCATTGCAGGTACAGTGGAAGCGATATCAATTTGTTTGAGTGTCTTCGTTGTATTAAAACTTGGTATACGATTGAATTTAATAACATACATGTTGATACCGGGTATTTGTTGTTTGGCCACAAATATCGTACCCAAAGGAGATGAATATAATATTTATATTATAGCTTTAGCAATGATTGGTAAGTGTAGTCCTTTCTTTGGTATTGTCGTATTGTCATCAAATAATCAATTTTAAATTAAAATTTTAAATTACCTTTTCTAGCGAAATGCGTTATTGGTGCTAACAATGCCATTATACCAACATACACAGCCATGCAGTATCCCACTGTTGTGCGAAATTTTGGCGTTGGAATGGGTAATCTGGCGGCCGGTGTTGCTTTAATACTAGTGCCTTATATGTGGCTTTTAGTAAGAAAATAATAAAAAAATTATATTCGAATGCTAATAAATTTTTTTATTTTTTTTTTTTATTTTTTCCTTAGGAACATATTGAGCCATTATTACCCATGAGTATAATGGGTGTTTGCGGTATTATAGGGGCAATTGCCTTAGCAATGATGAAAGATGTTAAAAATTAAAAGTAAATATATTTTTATTAAAGTAAATGGAATATTTGTTACAAATCTAAAGAAAAAATTCTGTGATATTTTAGATTAAATAAGAAATATTTCATTTTATTCTTTTTAAGCATTTTGAAAGCATTGTTTAAGTTCAAAATGTGTTGTTCTATTGCCACAGTGAAAATTATATTATAAATACATATATATATATAAACATAAATGTCTAAGTAAATTAACGTTAGAATAAATATTATACATAAATATATCGTCTAAATTTCTTGATCTTTTTTATTGATTATATATGATTTTCCAAGCTTGAGATCAACTTTTTTAGTTTTTTTATAAAAAATTATTTATTTTAACCAATATTTCGCTACCAAACAATGGCTAGC
This sequence comes from Phyto melanocephala, assembly GCA_941918925.1. Taxonomy (NCBI): domain Eukaryota; kingdom Metazoa; phylum Arthropoda; class Insecta; order Diptera; family Rhinophoridae; genus Phyto; species Phyto melanocephala. Next base: position 1,683,771 of record OW799233.1, read on the forward strand.
TTCTTCAGGGTAATATGTATACAAATTTTTGTATTATTATTATTATTATTATTATTATTATTATTATTATTATTATTATTATTATTATTATTATTATACATAAATGTATAAAAAAAATTTTTTTTTATTTCCAAGGAAATTTTTTTTTGTCTTTCTGTCCTTACTTAAAAAAAGCTCCAAATTTTCCAAACTTAATTACATATAAGTAGGGTTGCCATCCGTCCTCTTTTCCCCGGACACCATCCTGTTTTTTAGGGCATCCGGGGCTGTCCTACTTCTTTTTTAAGCAAATGTCCGGGGTTGTCCGGCTTTTTGCACCTTCTCTGAAGTTTTTTTCTTACATTTAAACTTTAAATCACAGGTCACAAAATGTATAAAAAAAAGATTTAGGTGCTCGTACAATTAGTTTTGAAAAAGTACAATTTTAAAACTTCTCTTTGTACAAAATTAGTTTTATTATCCTTAATTGTCGCTATTTATCGAAGTGGCCTATTTTAACTTGTCTTTTATTTTAAAAAAGATCGGCAAAGGGGTCTGCTTGTCAGCTGTGTGTTTTTCATAAAGTTTGTTTTCCAGATATAGAAGAAAGTCTTGAACAAAAAATATAAAAAGTGTATATAATTTAGATATGGATTGCCTAGAGTTTTACAAATATTTGAAGAGATGCGATGGTAATGGCTCAAATTGGAAGTGTTGAAAAACATATGTAAAATTTTTAAAAGTGTACATTCCCGATAATGAATGCAATGAATTTTTGTTGTTTTTTTTTGTTGGTTTTTTTGTTTTTATTTTCAACCATTAAATCAGAATGATATGTTCAGTTTGTATTTTTGTAAATAAAGTTTTTTTGTCAAAACAAATTTTGTTTTTGTATTTTAAATGGCGTCGTAAATTTTATTAAATTTAATTTTTTTTTAAATGAGTCCTCGTTTTTTGGGCAAATGTCCTACATTTTTTATGCTGGCGTCTTCTTTTTTTTAAAATAGAAATGGCAACCCTACATATAAGCAAATAACATAGATTAGTATAAATATAAACATACATACGTTCATAATAATTTTTTATACCCGCCACCAAAAAAATGGTGGGGGTATATTCATTTTATCATTCCGTTTGTAACACATCGAAATATCCATTTTAGACCCCATAAAGTATATACATATATTCTGAATCGGGATTTGATTTTATAACGATCTAGCTATGTCCGTCCGTCTATCCGTCTGTTGAAAGCACGATAAAGGTCGCACCGAAAAAGCTAAGGGGCTCAAATTGCCAGAATCTTTCTTATACACAAGGTTTGTTTGGTATTGGTAAATGGGCTAAATCGAAATATTAGGAAGAGAGATATAGCTCGTAATATAAGAGTAAGTCACAAAATCCGAGTCCTACCAACATCGAATAAAGTAGAATTGTGTCCAAACGCATTAGCGTAGAGTCATGAAGCTCCGAATATATATTTTTTAAGTAAAAACAATATAGTTCCGTGAAAATTTCTTACATCTATCCATTAAGAAAGGATTTATAGATCAAAATGTACGAAAATGTATACCGCACAGTGTATTTTTCGGTATATTTAAAATTTAAAACCTAATAAAACTGACAAAATTAGATGTACGCCCGTCTCCAATATAACGTTTTACCTTAAATTCATATAATTTCTCTATAAATAGAGATTTTGGAATAATAAAGGTCTATATTGAAATAGCTAAGTTGTATTCATTAGCAGAAACAACTTTGACACTCCTACTATAACGCCCACTTTTCAAGTTATCTACTGTTAATGAAATTTAAAAGCTCATAAAAACGATAAAATTATAAGTATGATGATGAAATTTGCTACATATATCCTTATAGTCAATGTCATTGAAAACTAAGGTGACACGCCAACTTTAACGCCCACCTTCCACATAACGTTTTATCTCAAATTCATATAATTTTTGTATGAAAAAAGATTTTAGAATAATAAAGGACTATATTGAAATATCTAAGTTGTATTCATTAGCAAAAATGAATTCGACACGCCTACTATAACGCCCACTTTCACTGAAAGACTAAATTTACGAAAACATTTTACTAGCATATTGCAGTTAAAACAAGTAAGAGTGCTATATTAGGCCATGCCGAATCTTATATACCCTTCACAACGTGTAGTCATGCAATAACAGTTGCTTGTATCACCATTCATCCCATATGAAATACGTACACGTATGTATGTTAAAAAAACGAAAAAAAAAAAATTTTAAAAAAAATTTAAAAAAAAAATTTAAAAAAATATTTAAAAAAAAAATTTAAAAAAAAAATTATTATATATATAATATACATATATAAAACAAACAAAAAAATAAAAATAATAAAAAAAAAATTAAAAAAAAATAAAAAAAATTAAAAAAAAAATAATAATAAAAATATAATTAATATATTAAATAAAAAATAAAAAAAAATAAAAAAAAAAATTAAAAAAAAATAAAAAAAAAATTAAAAAAAATTTTTTAAAAAATTAAAAAAAAATTTTTTTTGGCTCAGTTGGGATTCGATGCCACGTTTTCTCTAACCAGTATACACGTTTGTATGTATGTATGTTGTTCTTGTAATGTTGTTTTTTTGAAAAAAAAATCGAGGTGGTCGTGGGTTTTTGCTCATATCTCAGTTGTTTATGTACCGATGTTTCTGATTTTCAATACCGATCTACTCCCGAATATTTCTGATATTTTAATACCTTACCCGGGTCCAACCTATGTCGGGGGGCTTCAAAAAGTTAATTTTAACATACACACGGACAGACGGTCAGACGGACAGACTGACAGGGCTTAATCGACTCCCCTATTCATAAGCTTTCAGAAAATATATACTTTATGGGGTCGGAAATGAAAATTGTAGAAATTTCACACGGAATGACAAACCTATATATACCCTTTTTCACTGTGTAAAGGGTATAAAAAGCAATTGATACATATTTTAGTACAAAGAGATTACTGTTAATAACAAAATAATACATTTTGTGCTATAAAAGTATACAAACTTGGTGGTGGATATATAAGATTCGTCACAGCCGAATATAGTGCTCTAACTTGTTCTTTTTTTTTATTTTTTCTAACAACTTATATCTTACTTATTTAAAATAATAATACAAATAATTTTAATACATAAAAATATATAGAAATTGTTTTATTCCACACTATTAAGAAGTTTTTTGCTAATAACAAAACTGACTGCTGTCATATTCTATACATTGTTTGGTAAAGCCATTGAGGTTCGACTTCTTACCATAAGTACATTTTTTTTACTTAATATGGCACGATAATTTAATGGTATTTTCTAATTTGAATAATATAAAAAAACACACATCAATAGCACAGAATTTCCAACGAATGTTAAAAATGTTTGTCTTTAGAAGGTGCCTAGAGAATTTTATTTATTGTTTTGAATAATCACCAACCTCCCCCGCGATGTATAGCTTTGTGGGAGTTCCGCAGGGATTTTGAGCAAGTGTACCGAGGTGTTAACGTATTACAGTCCCGCACTCCTGGCTGACTTGGGTACCAGGGTCTTCACCTCGTTAATAAAAAAAACTTATATTCATACGTAAATTTAACCTTGGCACCACAAGTGAAGGATATAATAATTATTTATTTGCGTTTATATTCACCAAAAGTGGACGCAGTTTTAGAGTCAAATCCTTTGTACGTTAAAAAATAGCAAATAACTTATGCAACATTTTCCAAAACCAAATTTGTAACCCTAATCGCGAAAATAAATATCCAGTTTAGAAATAAAGCGAATGTGCCAACTTTGCATAGTAAAAATAACTACACAAGTTAAAAGAAAAACATTATTAACAGTTTTTAGTTGGCTTTTCTCAAAGCTTTTAAGCTTTTACGGTGTATTGATAAAAAAAAAACCGTATAAAGACTACGTTTTAGGAGCGTACGTTAAAAAATTTATTTTAAATTAAAAATAAACAAAGAAAAGCTAAATCTAGTTTAAAGAAACAAAAAACAAAACAGTGATTAAAATCCAACAGTTCAACAAAATGAGCAGGTAAAGTGAAATTCTAACAAATTAATTTGTTCTAAACACATACTCAATTTCTGCGAAAAATACATTTGCATGTATAAAAAATATTGTACTGTTGTTTTTGTATTTTGCCTCTTTCATTTTCTCATTTTCATTTCCTCTCTTAGTTTTCTTTTAATTGTTAATTTTGATTTCTTTACAAACATGTACAAGCGACTGAGTTGAGTAGAGTAATGAAAAAAACACAAACACTTTTACTGAAATGATGAAATGAAGTTCGAATCACCGGATTGAACAAAGTGATCCGGTTATTTTTTGAGCGCTTTTCGTTCAATAGTGTTCGGTTCAATGTTTGTTTATTCAAGTCTGTTTTATGTAAAATTTTCGTTCGTTGATTTTTGTATGCATAAATATGTAAGTATGTGTTTTTATGTTATATTCTTTGTTTCAGTTGTGTGTTTGTGTATTAGAGCTGTGTTGCTCATGAAAGAACGGATTAAATAAAATGCAGTGATACAGATATTTTACTGAGCGCCTTTCAATGTTTCAATGTTTGTTTATTTAGATTGTTCTATTTTAAATTTTCTTGCGTTCATATGTGTTTTTTATGCTATGTCCATGGTGAAATAAGAACACTTAATACACCATGGTTATGTTCTTTTGTTTCAGTTTAATGTCAATTTTTACAAATTGAACAAAAATGAGCGATCACTAAAACGAACGATTTGGCACAGCTCTAATGTTCGATTTCCACCTGATCAAAATAATAGATAGTGGGTACTTCTTAATGCTATGATTTTTTATTCCTCTTGTAACTTAAGCACACACACACACACATTCTTAATATTTTATAAATGTGTCCGGCAACATTAAAACAGCTAAGCATAAACAAATATTAAAAACCGTTATAAAAAATATCAATTTTATTATATAAAGTGAAATAATCAAGAAATGCAATTTTAAACACAAATTCTTAATTAAAACGATTGTTTTTCTATAATATTCCTAAGAAAATAATCCCTATTATAAAGGGAATGAAATGAATGATCCTCTGAATATTGTATATGTATGAAGATGAATCAAAATGTACACTTTTACTACAAAATAACGCAGAGTTGTTATTTAACTTCGTAAAAATTTAAAGTATTTACGAGAAACTGTATAAAACAGTATAAAAATAGATAGGCGTGGTATAGGCCTCTAAGAACCACTGCGACTCTTAATCTTTACATTATATTAATTTAACAGAAAAAAAAATACCCATTAAAGTCATCAAGACAAATTTCTGCCGAAATTGTGAATTTTGTTAGTGCTCTAACAGAAGAATAATCTTCTGTAAAGGATCTCTATGAAAGTTCCTTTGATGAGATGAAAGAAATTGGCTATTTATCAGATTACAATTTGCAAAAAACAACATAAATTGGTCTGTACCGGAAAGTGAAAAAATTGAATAACATTTTATGCAGCGATGGAATTATGATAAATTTAGTCCATGTAAGATTTTTGAAAAAAAAAACCGTAAAACATGGTTATATTATAAAATATATTGATATATAAAATTTGTGGATGTATCTATTGTTTTGTTTAGGTATGTGCCAAGCTTATAGCACTTGATTAGCACTATAATTAGTGCTTAGTTTGACTTTAACCAATTGTTCGTTTTCAAGATAATTACAGAAAACCAAGCCATTCGCATGCGACAAAAATAAAAGTCGCTTTCAAAGTAAACAAATCAAACGCTGACTTCATCGATAGCTGAAGGAATATTTTTATGCGAATAATTTTTAAATGTTATGCATATATGTGTCTTAATAATGTTTTTTTATACCCTTCACACAGTGAAAAAGGGTATATATAGGTTTGTCATTCCGTGTGAAATTTCTACAATTTTCATTTTCGACCCCATAAAGTATATATTTTCTGAAAGCTTATGAATAGGGGAGTCGATTAAGCCCTGTCAGTCTGTCAGTCTGTCCGTCTGTCCGTCTGACCGTCTGTCCGTGTGTATGTTGAAATCAACTTTTTGAAGCCCCCCGACATAGGTTGGACCCGGGTAAGGTATTAAAATATCAGAAATATTCGGGAGTAGATCGGTATTAAAAATCAGAAACATCGGTACATAAACAACTGAGATATGAGCAAAAACCCACGACCACCTCGATTTTTTTTCACAAAAACAACATTACAACAACAACATACATACATACATACAAACGTGTATACTGGTTAGAGAAAACGTGGCATCGAATCCCAACTGAGGCAAAAAAAATTTTTTTTAATTTTTTTAAAAATTTTTTTTTTAATTTTTTTTTTTTTATTATTTTTTTTATTTTTTATTTAATATATTATTTATATATTATTTTTTTTAATTTTTTTTATTTTTTTTTTTAATTTTTTTTTTAATTTTTTTTTTGTTTTATATATGTATATTATATATATAATAATTTTTTTTTTTAATTTTTTTTTAAATTTTTTTTAAATTTTTTTTTTTTTTCGTTTTTTTAACATACATACATACGTGTACGTATTTCATATGGGATGAATGGTGATACAAGCAACTGTTATTGCATGACTACACGTTGTGAAGGGTATATAAGATTCGGCATGGCCGAATATAGCACTCTTACTTGTTTTTTATTCAAAAATATTAAGTAGTTTATTTTTTATTTTATTTTAATAACGTGCCGAATCTTATATACCCTTCACAACGTTTAGTCATGCAATAACAATTGTTTGTATCACCATTCATCTCATATAAAATACGTATGTACATATGTTCATGTAAAAAACATACAAAAAACAAGTAAGAGCGCTATATTCGGCCGTGCCGAATCTTATATACCCTTCACAACGTGTAGTCATGCAATAAAAAAAATAAAAAAAAAAATGAAAAAAAAAATTTAAAAAAAAGAATTAAAAAAAATATTAAAAAAAAAATTTTTTTTTAAATAATTAAAATATATATAATATAAAAAAAAAAAAAAAAAAAAATTAAAAAAAAAATTAAAAAATATTTAAAAAAAAAAATAATAATAAAAATATAAATAATATATTAAATAAAAATTAAAAAAAAAAAAAAAAATTAAAAAAAAAAATATAAAAAAAAATAAAAAAAAAAATTTTTTGGCTCAGCTGGGATTCGATGCCACGTTTTCTATAACCAGTATACACGTTTGTATGTATGTATGTTGTTGTTGTAATGTTGTTTTTGTGAAAAAAAAAATCGAGGTGGTCGTGGGTTTTTGCTCATATCTCAGTTGTTTATGTACCGATGTTTCTGATTTTCAATAGCGATCTACTCCCAAATATTTCTGATATTTTAATACCTCATCCGGGTCCAAGCGATGTCGGGGGGCTTCAAAAAGTTGATTTCAACATACACACGGACAGACGGTCAGACGGACAGACGGACAGACTGACAGGGCTTAATCGACTCCCCTATTCATAAGCTTTCAGAAAATATATACTTTATGGGGTCGGAAATGAAAATTGTAGAAATTTCACACGGAATGACAAACCTATATATACCCTTTTTCACTGTGTGATGGGTATAAAAATATTAAAAATAAAAAAAAAATTACAAAAAAAAATTTAAAAAATATAATAAAATATAAATAATATATATAATAAAATAAATTTTTTTTTTTGACTCAGCTAAAATCCGATGATTATGTTGTTGTAATTGTGAAAAAAACGAGGTGGTCGTGGTTTTTTGCTCATATCTGAGAAAGTTAAGGGGCGATTGTGCTAAATTTCAATAGCGATTCATTCCCGAATATTTCCAAGAAATTGATACCATACACAGATCTAAGGAAAATATATTTTTTGCTTCTAAAAGTTGATTTCAACCAACACACGGACGGACGGTCAGGGCTTAATCGACTCCTCTATTTATAAGCTTTCAGAAAATATATACTTTATGGGGTCGGAAATGAAAATTGCAGAAATTACAAACGGAATGACAAAGCTATATATACCCTTGTGCACCACAGGTGAAGAGTATAAGAATATAAAAAAAAAACATAAACATATAAAAATTTTGTTTGGGACAGCTAGGATTTGATACCACATTCACTCTGACCAGTGTACCACGTTTGTATATTTTTATGTACGTATGTTGTTGTTTTGAAAAAAAAAACGAGGTGGTCGTGATTTTTTCCTCATATCTCAGTGGTTTTGTACCGATTTTTCTGATTTTTAATACCAATCTGCTCCTGATATTCTGATATTTTAATACCTCACGCTACTCCAGGCGATGTCAGAGGGCTTCTCAAAGTTGATTTCAACACACACACGGAAAGACGGATAAGGCTCAATCAACTCTTATATTCATAAGCTTTCAGAAAATATATACTTTATGGGGTTGGAAATAAAAATTGTAGAAATTTCACACGGAATGACAATCCTATATAGTATACACTTTTTCACTTTTGTGTGAAGGGTATAAAAACATGTATATAATAAGAATAAATAAATAAAATAAATAAAATATTTTTATAAAATACCTTAAAGCTTGTAAAAACACAAAAAGTTGAAAAAGCTTTGGATTACAAAGCAAAAAACAATAAAAAAAAGAAACGAGCGCAACAACTAGTGCATAATAGCTATTATTTCAGTGTTGGCGTTATAAAACTGCAAAGTTTGCTAAAATGTAAAACATTTCTTTGCTGAAGTTTGTTGGTAACAGTTATTACAATTTACGCATAAACTAAAATAAAACGATCGCATAGACAAATACACTTGAAAATATTTTTTATTTTAAAATACATTTCAATACATAACAGGCTAAGTGGAAAACGCGGCAATTTAAACATTTTACTCGTTTTAAATCGTTTCATTTTAAAAAGATTAATCAAAAACAAAAAACACTGTGCATATAAGAAACTTGATAAATAGCAGACTTCAAAATAAATATTACTAAATCCAATATGAAATTACAAAAATTAAAGGTGGTAAGTTATTTTTGTGCTTTTTTACTGATATCCACTTTTTAATATTTGGCAAAAAGCCAATTTATTGAGTTCAAACAATTATTGCAAGTGTTGTGTCTAAGGTATTAATTTATTGTTGTGTGTGTGTGTGTGTTTCATATTGTATATGGAATGCTGATTAACTGGATTGTAATTCATTTTTGGAAACAAGAGTTACTGTTACAAATTCAAAAAACTAAAAAAAAAATTTATTTGGTGTTTGATACTGATCATAAAAATTAAATTTATTTTTAAACTAATTAAAGGTAATTATTCTTTTATTTGCGTAATGGTATGTACCTACGTAATTGTTATACAGACATTGGTTATTTTATATTTATTAAATCTAGCACAAGGTTAAAATATTTTCTTGACACAACTTAATGCTCTAAAAGAAATACTGGCTAATAGTTTTAAATTACATACTTCTTCAAAAAAGCATGTAGCAAAACACTGTTGTGTATGTACTTATGTATATGTACAATACTATTACTGTTATTTTAATTGTTACTTTTTAACTATCGCTTTTTTCACGCATAAATTACAAGATATCCATAAGCACATATTTTTATTATTTATTTTTATTAACTATTTTTATACCCTTCACCTGTGGTGTACAAGGGTGTATATAGCTCTGTCATTCAGTTTGTAATTTCTACAATTTTGATTTCCGACCCCAAAAAGTATATATTTTCTAAAAACTTATGAATAGAGGAGTCGATTAAGCTCTGACCGTCTGTCCGTGTGGGTTGAAAACAACATACGACAACAACATACATATATACAGACGTGTTATACTGGTTAGAGTAAACGTGGCATCGAACCCCAGCTGAGCCCAAATAATTTTTTTTTTATTTTTTATTTTACATATTATTTATATTTATATTATTTTTTTTAATGTTTTTTTTAATTTTTTTTTATTTTTTTCTTATTTTTTGTAATATTTTTTCATTTTTATTTTTAATTATTTTTTATTTTTTATATCTTTTTTTATTTTTTTGCTTTTATTTTTTAATTTTTTTTTTGTATTATTTTTTTTTTAATTTTTTTTTTATATTTTTTTTAACACACATACGTAAATTTATAATTTTAGAATAGGATGTTTTTATATATGTATGTTTTTTATATGTATGTACGTATTTCATATGAGATGAATGGTGATACAAACTATTGTTATTGAGTGACTACACGTTGTGAAGGGTATATAAGATTCGGCATGGCGAAATATATCACTCTTACTTGTTTAGGCTTGTAACAGTAAATAAATTTTGTGTAGATTACACACTGTTCAATTGAATAACCATAGGATATTCGAAAATTATGATGAAAACAAAATTTTTTATCAGCGATTAAATTATTTCACTGAGCTAATGAACATATCAAAGAATATACATGAAGTCAGAAGCCATGGTATATTAGCACAATTTTAAAAAAATATTATAAATAAATATTTAAGTATATCGTCTAAATTTCTTGATCTTTTTAAATTGATTATATTTGATTTTTATTTAAGCTTGAGATCACTTTTTTGTTTTTTTATAAAAAATTGTTTATTAACCAATATTTCGCTACCAAACAATGGGTAGCTTCTTCAGGGTAAATATAAGTCTTTAATAACGCCCTCTGCTATTTTAAATATTTTTTTTAAACAGTTTAAGTTAACTTTTACATTAAACTATTAGTTTTTGACTTACAATTTGTAGAAATGGATTAAACGGACTATGTGCTTCTTGAAATTTAACTCAATCGCATAATCACTCCACACATGGCGTTTAACAATGGGCTTGTTGAGAAATCATTTAACTGAGCACTTAAATTCACGTGCGATATCATGGCTTTGGACTATTTTCTCTGGGGATATGTTCTTTAGAAATAATCCAGATAGGACTGACGCTCTGGAAGCGAAAATTACTCGTGTTATTCGTGAGATACCAACCGCTATATTCTATCGAATCTCCCAAAACTGGAGCTACCGAATGGACCACTTCGAATGTGCGGTGGTCAACATTTATATGATATCTTTTTCAAACAGTAAATGCCAATGCTGTAAATTGTTATTTTTTTTATAAATCCAATTACACGATTATTCACCCGATAGTTTTACGTACTATATACAAAACTCTTAATAAAATAAAGTAGTAATTGGTCATAATTAGTCTTAGCTTTCACATTAGGTCTACTTCAGAAAATTGCCTAAACCTCATATAACTGCTATTGCAATAGAAATTCAGCACATATAACTATATATTTTACATATTCAAAATTATTTAAATTTTTAACTCAAGCACACATACATATGTACATATGTATGTATATTGAAAAAACAAATGTGAAATAAAACTGTATAAAAATATGTTAAACATTATATTAGTACATGTATTTATTATACAAGTGCATATTTGTATTTTTCAAAACTTACTTTTTTTTATATAGGTGTAATTGTAATGATTTCATAATTCTGTTTTAAACTTCAAAAACATTAAGTTTTCGAGGTAAAAAGAAATCGTTTTCTTCTCCTCAGTAATCCGCAACTGTTACAGTGCTTGAGTATGTATGTAGGTATTTAAAAGTTACGAATGGATTAAAGCAATCACTCAAGTAATTTTATGGAAATGTGTATTTTTATTATTCATAATAAATATAACTTGAAACGGTGATTATGGTGACTTAAGAGAGTTGCAATTTATATTCATATAAGCGACGAGTGCAAAAATAAATAAAAAATCATCATAAATGCAAACTTGTCGTTAAAATTCATTGTGCAAAAATTTAGTTATCTTTATCGTTTCCAAGTTATAATAATGAACCTTTTTAAAAAGGTAAATCAAACCAGCTAACCTAGTATTAAATACGCTGATAGTCTGCCAACCTGACCGACTCACTCACTAACTATTTCTTTATGTATTCATTTTAACAAAGAACAATGTCTTTGTTTGCTAAAGAAATTAAATAATTATCTTGTTCTCGTAAACTGTTTTAGAAATCACATAATTGTTTATATTTCATTTTTCCTCTGCAGTTTAATGCCGGTTCCCAGTTACAAATCAAATTGTTTAAGAATGTTGTAGTAGTCTTTGTATATTATGATTTTCAACGTAATATTTACTTTCATACTTAGTTTGAAATGCAGCTGCACTCCATTATTCTCAAGAATTATTGGTCTTAATATCTAACCTCTTTGTAGCGAGAATTAAAAATTTAAAATAAACAAAATACATACATAATTTTTTTTCTTTTTTTTTGTTTTTTTTTTTTTTGATAATTTCCATTATTTTTAGTATTTTTGTTGATTTAAGTGTAAACTAGAATTAGTAATGCGTTAAATAACAACATCTACATGCGCGTGCATATATTCAAGGACGCCTACATATTTAAAATTGTAAATAAAAATTGTAACAACATCTAAATAAGCTTACACCTTAATTTTAATATTTATGTATGTACATATATCACACATAATATTATTATGAGATTTATCTATTTATTATTAATAAATTTGAACTTTTAATGTGGTGAGAGCCCAAATCTAATAAAAACATTTAAAAGGTTTTACATTTTTGCAACCTTAACTAGAGTAACGCATAACTCCATATATCTTTTAATAAATATAAGTTATTTTTTTATTGTAAACTGTATTCTACTAGTCAAGCCCTTTGATTTGATACCCATATTGATAGGGTTCAAAAAGATTCGTTACGCCATTTTGTTTTAGACGCCATCATGGATTTTACATTTTTTAATAATTTACTGTATTCTACTGGTCAAGCCCTTTTATTTGATACCAATATTGAGGGGGTTCAAGAAGTTACATTTTAAAATACCAGATTTGACCCATATATAAATTTATTGTCCGCCATTTTGTAGTGGCGGCCAAAATGAGTTTTAATTTTTTTATAGTGCTTATATTGTGCTAGTCAAGTCCTTTTAGATGATACCAATATTGACTCTCTCGATTGTCTAGAAGCTGAGGAAAATTGATTTTAGTTTGTAAATTTTTGGAATATATATTATTTAAAAAAATTATTTTGCCTATAACTTTACCGATTAGAGGAACATATAGTTGCTTCTAAAAGGTGATTTCAACCAACACACGGACAGACGGGCAGACGGTCAAGGCTTAATCGACTCCTCTTTTCATAAGCTTTCAGAAAAAATATACTTTATGGAGTCGGAAATGAAAATTATAGAAATTACAAACGGAATGACAAGCTATATATACCATTGTGCACTACAGGTAAAGGGTATAAAAAGAATGCATTGAAAGTAATTCTAAAAATTTTAAATACGTAATATGTGCATACATATTTCAGATTTAATGTTATACTCCATTGCACTTTTTATTTCCAACGACATCTGTGATTTTGAATTTTTACACAGTTTACAGTATTCTATTAGTCAACCCCTTTATATTTGATACTCATATCGGTAGGGTTAAGGAGACAAATTATTCGCCATTTGATTCGGAATCCATCTTGGATTTTACACTTTTTCATCATATATCATATATCTGACTCATATATTCACCATTTTATTTAAGACGCCATCTTGGGTTTCAACTTTTTCACAGTTTGCTATTGAACGATATACATATGTACATATAAATTTATTGTACGCTTTTTTATAGTGGCCGCTTTCATCAATTTTAAATTTTAGTGTATTATATTTTGCTAGTGAATCCCTTGTTTATACCCATACCGACCCTCTCGTTTGTCCATTTTCTGAGTCCTGGTTTAATTTTGGGACGATCTAGCTATGTCTGTTTGTCCATGTATTTTCCATCTATATATATAAAAGTGAAACTCTGTCTGTCTATGTGTGTGTGTGTTAGCTATAGACTCCGAAACCGTTAAGCCGATCAGCCTCAAACTTTGGCAAGTTGTTGTACATATTCCAGGGTGTGTTTATGGGTGGTAAAAATTGGGAGGGATACGCCCATAACAAATAAGTTATCATTTTCAGCTACTTGCACTTGACCGATATTTCTAAAACTTTGCACACATATTGAGCTATCATGACTATACAGTTTCATGATTAGAAAAGTGGGCAGTGCCACGCCCTTAAAAATAAGTTATAATTTTTAGCTTCTTGCTTGATATTCAATTAAAATTCAGAATGCATTTTTGTTTATTAAGGGACGTAGCAACGCGCGCCGTGCTTGGCTAGTATATTATATATGTAGGTCACCTTGTTGTATGTGTTGTACAAAATACAGGGTGGGACAAAAGACAGCATAGAAATTGTTTTTATTTTATTTATTGTTAGAAAGAATGTTGCATTTTTTAAAAGATTTAATGGAAAATATTTTGCATTACAAATATTTATATTTATATTCAACATCTTTATATTTTTCTACGAGCAAAAAATACGAAAAAAAAGAAATCATCTATAAAAAATCATCGTATAAATGAAAAAAAAATTGGGTAAATTCTTTTCGATTTTAAATCATCGTCTGAATAGGGTGAACAAATTTTAATTAATAGAAAAAATTAAGCCCATGGTGACTTTTCGCCCACCTAGTAGTAATAAAAAAGATGTTATCAAACAAAATTTGTATAAGTATTGTAGAATCCAACAACATGTTGGGACAATATAAACCAGTTAGATGAATTTAGTGCAGCACTTCTGATTGTTTACATAAACAAATTTTTAAAACAAAATAGTACAATTTATTTAGTTTTTTCAAAAGCTAAATATCGTGATGCTGTCTGTGTATCTATATACGAACAGGCCCAACGTTTATGACGCCACTTAGGGCGGGCATACTAAAAACGAATACAATTAGTAGTTAAATAGTTTAAAAATTTAACAATATGAAATACCATATTATTTAATAACTTTTTTAGAAAAAAAAAAACTAGAGATTACCATAAAAACAAATTGCCACACAATGTTTTACTTTTGGAGTTGCTTGATGTTGAAGATTTTTCGATTACTAAACACACTAGGTACATGAAATAGTTAAAATAGCAAGTGGTAATTACAAGTTTCGCATAAGAAATCATACACACACATTTTTGAAATAGCTGCTTAATTATTTTTCATTAGAGAGTAATAAGTTACGTTTTTTTATCTAAAGATTTTCCATTCATTCTATATTTTAGGCCTTTAGTTCGACAATAAAAATGAAAATAAATGAAAATTTAGTTTGAATTATGATTTACAAATAATCCGAAAATCAAACAGCTTTCATATTAATTCTTTGCTATACATTTTTAAGTCTATGTTGATACAGTTTCTTTCGCTTTAAATTGAAAATAAATAAAAAAATCAAGTTCCTTGTTTGCTATTGTTCAATATACTACTTGTATATGCACATACATTTTTCACCTGAATAACTTAAGAAAATTGTTAACAAAAAATCTATGTATGTATAAAAAATAAATAATAAAAAATTTGTAGTAAAATATATACAAGTAAACTAGTTTCATAATCTGACCAAAACGTATAACAACCACCAACACCACCAAACGTATCTATGGCGTAACCAACCAAGTGCAACAATATTCAGTAATTGTAATAGCTAAATAAAATTTTTGGGCGTTATTGAAAACAAAAGTATGTATATGTATGTAGGTATAGATTCCAATATGCCTGAAATTCAGAGTCGAAATATTTTTATTATTTCTTACGGAAAGTATACGAAATGTTAAAAACTACTTGATCAAATAATTATTTGTCAGAACATTATTTTTTTGCTTCAGTTGACAACCAACCAGATTCTACTAATGTAATAGTAAAAAAAATACAAAAAATTCCGCAAACATTTTTTCGGACTGGCAAACCGAAAGGTATCTGATTTTTTTTTTTTTATACTACAATTTTTTTTAAGACATTGCTATACTTTTGGTATGAGTTTAGATTTTAAAAAGAATTTTAACTTTTCGAACTCTTTTGTATCTTGTAATTTGCCTCCTACTAAATTTATTTTGTATTTAGCCCATATGTACGTATTTATGTATGTATAAGAACTGTAGGCCAATATGCCTTATTTTTGTAAAGTAACACAAATTGCACGTTTACTAAACGTTCTGAAAATTTTATCTCTGTTGACGTGAGTCCATATCTGTTTTATTATACAACGTATGTATTTTTGAATGTATGCATGAGAAATTGAAATTGGAAAAAATATAACTGTAATTACAGTCGAACTTCTCTATAACGTAGCAGTTGGAGACCGTCAAATTTCTACGTTATAGAGAAAATTCGTTATAGAGAAACTGCAGAAAATTTTGGCTAATTTTCTTTTATGTAGAAAATATATTTATTAAGACACAAAAAAAAATAGTTTTTACATGAACACATTAATTTTTTATTATTACATACATATCAAGGCATATTAATTCATCAGGTAATTGCAGTTCGAAAAGAATTTTTTTGTTTATATTTTTTATATATGAAGTTTGACATTCGAAATTAATGAGAGAGAAGAGAAATTTGTTTTTTATCTATAGACTTTGACAGCTGAAATTTAAAAAAAGCGAAGAAAAAAATAATCAGCTGACGAAACAAGACTACCTGATGAATAAATGTGCCTTGATACATATGTAGAAAAAAAATTATATTTGGAGAACATTTTTTTTTAACATGAACACATTTAAATATTTTTCTTTAAATGTAGAAAAAAAGATATGTAAGCAAGTTTTTATATGGTGTTAAAGAAAGATGTAATTTTCATTTATTTTCGATGTTTCCACTTTTCTTCGTCAACAAAGTCTTTACAACGATTAAGAAGAGAAAAAATATCCCCAGGTACATTGTTTCGAGATTCCAAAAAGGTTCATATCGTGTTAAAAGACGAGTTTTCGACGAGTGAAGGCAATATTTTGTTCTATGTCAGATTCTTCATCGTCTGATTCTGAACGAACATTGACTTCATAGTAACTGAATAAAATGCTTTGTAGAATATCTTTATCGGAACGACACTCCATGGTGATTGTTTTGCAATCAACATTTACATAATCTTCAACCTCTACACCTTCAATATTATTGCTGTTTGCATATTCCAACCATAACTATGACAGATGGGAATTATTTCCATCTACTTTATCTGCAGTTTCTGTAGAATTTATCGGAAATCCAGCTTTATTAAAACAGTTACGAATTGTTCAACTTTTGACATCTGAATTCCATGCTCTGCGTACGTAGGTGTGTAAACTTATGCCACTGTTTTCTTTTTTATGTGACAGTCGTAGCAAGCGTTGAAAATGTAACGTCTTTTACAGTTATATTTTCTGTGACTTAATTGATACAAAAAATCGATTGTTAAAATTCGCAATAGAGAGATTAATTAGTGTGAAAAATTCTACTTAGGTCTTAAAAAATTGTATGTTACAGAGAGAACTTCGCTATAGGGAAGTTCGTTATAGGGGAGATCAAAATGTATGAAAATGCTTACAAAAATGTTGTGTTCACGAATTTTATTCGTTATAGAGAAGTTTTCTTTATAGAGAAGTTCGCTATAGAGAAGTTCGACTGTATATAGGTATGTCAACATTATCCATTGTATTTCCTTTATAATCTTTAAAAACATAATTTGCAACAAATAGGAAAACTTGTTTTAAAAATGTTATACCTATTTGTTTATCCCCGACAGTGAAAAATAATAAAAATTATGCAAATATTTTAATTCTCACATCATGGACAAATATACAACAAACATACATATGTATGTATGCACACATGTACATATGTATGTGCATACTTGTACACTCGTACTCGTACAAAAAACTGTATTACATAATTGTTTGAACCATATTTACTGATACGATACATACATAAGTACATATGTATGTACATATGTTCATAAATTCATATGAAAAGGCCGTTATAAGTAAATTGGTGTAAATTATTTTTAAATGATCAAAGCATTTATAAAGCAATAATTTAATTCAGTCTACTCTCACTTTTTTATATGCACGCACATACATACATACATACATACATACATACATACATACATACATACATACATACAAACATACATACATACATACATACATACATACATACATACATACATACATACATACATACATACATACATACATACATACATACATACATACATACATACATACATACATACATACATACATACATACATACATACATACATACATACATACATACATACATACACACACACATACATTTTGCTTTGCAGTACATATTTGTTGTAAGCTAGTTGCCATTAACAAGTGTACAACAGTAACACTGTTTGCTTAATAATGATCTAAGTCAACTGCATTAAAGAAATACAAAAATCAAATAAAACTATTAAGCTATCTATGTATCATTAAACTATGTATGTATCTATTAACAATTCCTAAAACCGGCCATTACTCAATACTGTCATCGATCATCCAGACAGAACATGTTATTTGTAGCTACCACTACAGAGAAAAACAAAAAAAAACACAATTTGTAGTATGTACATACTATGTATGTATGTACATACTATTTATGTATGTATGTATGTATGTAAGTAGTTTCAAATCAATCTCTGCACAGAAGTTTTTCCCTAAACGATTTTTATTAGCATCAAATTTTTTAGACAAATTATACATAAATATGTACATACATATGTATGTATAATATCAATATAAATACATATGTTTCTGCTACTTCGTTAGCTTAGTTTCCATTATTCAATACTTAAATTATCGTTTTTAATTACTAAACAATTTTTCGTTATATTAATGAGAACTTTTTTCTTTAAATTATTTTATTAAGAAAATGAGAAGATGATGAGTACTGTACGGACATAACTTCTTTCCTTGTTACTTCTTTTTGATTTATAATTTAAAAACTCCATTTTATAATTATTGCTTTTTAGGTCGTCCATGACATTTCTATTTCGTTTGTTTTATTAATTTCGTATGATATAGCCTTCATCATTTAAAATAAAAAGTTTTAAATAAATATTTTAGCTATTTGTTGTTACCTTAATTTCAAAAATGATTATCTAATCTATATATGTACATATACATAGGTATATAAATGAATCCCTTTTTTCCCTTGGTCACGGCATCACGCATGAATGGCTGGGCCGATTTCACTAATTATTTTTTTGTTGTATTTGTTATTATTACTATTATATTACTATTATTATTTGTTAGGTTCTTATGTAAGAAAATAATAATAATAATAATAATAATAATAATAATAATAATAATGTGTCACTGGCAGTAATATTCACGTAGTTGACATTAAAACAAAGAAACGTAGTTTACATGCTCTATGCAAATATATCGGTCGGAGTTGGTCTGTGGTTGGAGTTATAATAACAAAATACCTACATACATTATTATAATTCATATACCATTTCTTAGTGTACTTTTCACATTGGTTTCTACAGGATAAATTGTACTGTGTGTTTTTTTCTGAAGTGTTTGTTCAACAAGGTTAGTCAAATTAATATAGTGTTGGAAACTTTTGATAGACCATTTTTAAACTTTTACAAAAGAAAAGGTACTATAGTTTTTTTTTATTTATTTTCAGTTGAATTTTTGTTTCTAAAAATGCCGGCAATTAGACGTACATGCTTAAGTCGTAGAACCCGTAATGTTGCAAGTCAAAGAAATACAAGAGCTAGTCAAACTGATGAGCAACGTGATAAATATATCACAAGGGCAGTCGCTAAGTGTTTGTGGCATTAATCTTGAAAATTCATGTTTTTCACATGCCCAGTTATATGCCGCCTGTTCCCGTGTCGGAATACCAACAACACTATTTATGTATATACGCGCCAGAAAATAAAACTAAGAATATTGTGTATCATAGATCATTAGAATAATAAACACTTTGTTTTTGGAATAATTTTGATTTATTAATATACCAACAGCAATACTTAATAAAGAAATTAACTTAATTCAGATAAAAAGGTAACAGATACTTCTTGATTATAGAGCGGTACGAAGTTCGCCGGGTCAGCTAGTATCTTGTAAAAATGTACATGAGAAGATACACAAATTTATAACATATGTACCTCACTTATATTTTAAAAACATAGATACTATAAAAATAATTATAAGAAAACTCTAGCCTGGAGACAAATTATGGCATTGAAATGTGATTGAAATTTAAAGTTTCTTACTTATTTGATTTTTTATACCAAAACCATAGTGAACTCTATTTTACTAGTAAAATTTCGGTTGTGATCGAATGCCGTTATTTGCCTCCTGATTTTTTATAGTTTAAAACTACGGACATGACAAAGGTATATTCGTTACATACATCGTATTTTCAAACACAATTAAAAAAGACATGCAATTTGTTTTTATTTTTATGTCTGCACATGTCTAGCAATCGTTATTCTATCATTTTTATCATTTTTTAAGAACTTCATAGTAAAAACTTCCTATTCACGGTTTTGTATTTTTTTAAACGTTTTAAAGCAACTGAAACTGTGAATTATTTATTCTAGAATAAAATAACAAAAAAAGTTTGATGAATGCAGACAAATTTGAAAGAGTGTTGATACCACTGATAAATTGTATATAAAACAAGAGTGATATATTTGGCCGTGCCGAATCTGAAATACCCTTCACCATCATGTACATAGAAATAATCCCACCTATATTTCTTGTTATACGCAATTTTTCCTTATTATTTCCGACGCCATCCTTGATTTAGAATTTTTACGTAGTTAACTGTATTCTTCTAGTCAAGCCCTTTAATTTGATGCCCATATTGATAGGGTTCAAAAAAATTTGATCCGCCATTTTGTTTTAGACGCCATCTTGGATTTTACATTTTTTTTTAATAATTTTTAATTAATGTATTCTACTGGTCAAGCACTTCATTTGATACTAATATTGAGGGGGTTCTAGAAGTTACATTTTAAAATACCAGATTTGACCCATATATAAATTTATTGTCAGCCCTTTTGTAGTGGCGGCCAACATGAAATTTAATTTTTAATAGTGTCCCTATTGATATAGTCAAGAATTATTATACATACATACTTACATACAATTAAGAATTTAGCTTAACTTTTAATACATTTTACATAATTTAAATTTTTTAGGCCGTATTTGTTATAACTACACTATTGACATTATGTCTAGTCAAAGCGCAATATCCGCCGCAACGGCTTGCAATACCAGGAGCAGCACCTGCTCCTGTAGCAAGACCAGTAGTTCGTGTGAGAAGACCGGTAACAGTAAAAGCACAAAACTATGCTCAAAACAATATTTCTCCCCGTGTAATCGAAGAATCTAAGCCAGTCACAGAATCTGCAGAAGACGAATTACCTGATGTATATTTACCACAACTTTTACGAGAGCAGCAATTAGCTCAGGCACAACAGGCACAATTTCAACAAACTGCGGCAGCATTTCTTAACAACGAACAGAATGCGATACATGAAACTCCTATTTCCCATCTTTTGAACAATGAGGAGCCGCTGGTCAGCAGTAATCTATTTACTACAAGACTTCCAGAACGTCCAACAACAACACCTAACGCCAAACAAATTTTTAATGATTTTGGAATTGGAACTAATATTATAAATAATCCTAGATTCAGCCAAGACAGGCATCAAGCACCACAGCAAGCTCCACCAATACAACAACGTGAACGCGTACATGTTATTCGAAATAGACCAACTGAGTTAAGAGAATCAAGACCACAATACGTTGTCCAGCCCCTGGCTGCTCAATCGCGTTCAAGACCAAAGCCTATACAATCCCGACCCGCTGAAGAGCCAAATCAAATACCATTTCAAGAAAGAGACAGTCAACAAAGTACAAGGCGACAACGTCCCGTAGCTCAAACTATACGAAAATGGCGTGAAGAAAATGAAGATGGCAGCATTACCTGGGGTTATGAAAATGATGACGGCTCCTTCAAGGAGGAATTGATTGGTACTGACTGTATAACAAAGTAGGTGTTTTATGCAATTTTGATTTTTCTTTGAGTTAACTTATGTATTTTATTTAGAGGTACTTATGGCTACGTAGATCCTGATGGCAACAAAAGAGAATATCACTATGAAACTGGTATAAAATGCGATCCCAACAAACGCCATGAGAATGCTGAACTTCAAGAAAATGGTTTCATAAACTACGAAGAAAACCGTGCTGTTCTTCCAAATGGAATTGAAATAGATATGTCTCAGTTGGGCAAAAAAAAATCTAAGAGACCTGGCTTGAATTACAGAAACTAATATTAGTCGAACACAGGGACTTTTTTATATTCTGAAGTCATCGTCACCTCCCTTATTAGTATTACAGTGCGGCATTAAAATTATTTGCATCATTCATACTTTTATATTATATTAAGAAAAAAATTTTAATTAATTAAGCAATCTAAATTTTTACCATATTTTATAAAAATTTCAATAACTGGCGGTATGCAGTTGTTATTTAAATAAAAAATAAACCAAAAATCTTAAGTACACTAGTTATCTAAAAAATTTAATGTGAAATAGAAAAAAAATAAATGATACACAGGTAGGATATGCACTAAAAATTCTAATTAGTACGGGCGCTGGCGCCTAATTGGTGGTAATCGATTTGGTGGTGTTATAGATATATCCAGAAAATCACCGATGCAAAACTTTGCTTGAGCTAGCGTTTTATTGTCATCCGCTCCTTTTTGTCCCGTACATGTTACGCCAATTTCACGCATTTGAAAATGATTATTACGATAATTGGGATAAACAATAGCAAAATCGAAATATGTTCCCTTCTTCCGGGTGTCGGGATTAACATCGCGCACAAGAGAAGTCAATTCATGTAGGGAAGCATCCATCCAAGTGTAAATTTGCAACTCGTTTGTAGGAACATTATTATACATATACTCAGATACTGAGTGATGTCTTCCAGTCGAACAGAATACTCTCAACAATAATGGACAAGTCTGAAATAGGCAAGATATGAGAGACATCTGTTTATTTCAAACACTAAATGAAAACTTACTTTTTCACGATCAATTTGTTTCGTTTGTGGTTTTTCTTCTACAATCATAGACTCCACATTAGCCATAATAAAATACTTTTAAACACCTTTTAAATTCTGGCAGACCGAAAGAGTATTTATCCGGCTTTTCACAATAGAAATGAAGTCAGCTGCAGTTTATGTTTTATCATATCAATGCAGTGATGGGAGTTTAGTTGTTTCCCCTTCTAATTCAGCGATTTTAATCCAGTTTACTTGCGATTTTTTCTTAACGTGTAAAAACTCATCTGTCTTAATTTACAAGAAGTGTTGCCACAAACAAAAAAGATTTATAACCAAATTGTTTTAAAATGTAATCAATTGAGGAAAAAAATCAAAAATTATTTTATTTTTATAGATAAATAGAATTAAAAATATATATAAAGCGATTTTTTTAGAGATTGACAAATTTAAAATTCATACTATGTTGAGAAAAACAAAACTTTAGAAGTTTTTAAAACAAAGTTTTAGACAATTGTTGCACAATTCTTTTGATTGCATAACATTGTTAATTGTTTGGAATTCAAGCTTATTTTCAAATTTGTTTTTTGTCAAACTAAGCAGTGAAAAAATTTTTAAGTTTTTCGAAACACATTTCGTTCATTGCATTTTTATGTTTGGACCCTGTATCCCAAAACTCAACAATACTAGTGATATAAGTATATAATATATAATATTTGAAAACCTTAATAGTATTCATTTGGATAAAATTTGTTCTTCATTACCACCTGTTATATTTGGGAATGATAATAACAAATCGAAGCGTTTCCGAATTTCCTTTACAAGTTCAATATAAAACTGTTGTATATCATTTTTAATATTATGTTTTGCAAGCTTGATAGGCTTCTTTCTTGCATCCTTGCTACTTCATTGCAATGTGAAACATACATATTTTAAAGCGCGATTTGAAAAATTAGCATATAAAATACATAATGTATATGCACATTAAAATTTTAGTGAAAAGTAACCAAGACCAAAAAAAGTACACATCTACACATCAGCAAATAAATAACCAATTTTGGTTAAAAGTAACCAAAACGGCAACGCTGTTTACAAGGCAATTTTACAAAAAAAAAATGTAATATTTTTTGTTTATTTTTCTCGTCGAAGTCCATACCTAAACAAAATTGTAGTGTCAGATTTAATCTATAAACAAACAGTGTCTCTCTGTTGCAGCCACCTTTAAAATATAGGCACCTAAATATCAGCTATTTCTCTCGAAATGGCCGTCACCAAGGCGAATTTATTTATTTGTACGGTTATGAGAATTTTTGACTGCTAAAAGCGCTTGTCTTTCTTGCGTAGGTTTGACTGTAAGATAAATAGCGGCCTTGTTTGCTCTGTCGGCGCCGACTAACCGATGACAATAAAGCTATCAGCTTAGTTCTTTAATACACACCATTGCAAATTTGTTATAAATAATATAAAAAGTTGAGACTTTGATTTAAATTAGTATCAATTCGAAAAAATAAAGTGTTAGTTTTACTGAAATTGTATATTTACTTTATTTCACGATAATTTTTTTTTAAGATTTTTACTTGTATTAGCAAGAGTTCGTAAGAAAACTCGTAGGTATTTTATACGACGACAACAACAATTATTTGTTTTTTTACGAAATGTATTTTATTTATACAATTTATTTATTTGTTATTAACAAAAAAAAATTTTCAATACTTAATAACATTGTATACAAGTGCTTATATAATTGTGAGACAAGGAGTATAACAACTAGTCGATCCAAATGGAAAGAAATAAAAGTATTTGTCTTACACTCGAAAAAAGTAATGTGTTATAGGTGAATGAATGTGGAGAACATTATTTTTTTAATTTTCTTTTGAAGAATTAAAAAAACCATTAATGTTTAAACTACCACTTTCTGCATGCAACAGCTCATGTTTGCTTTGTTTTTTAAGTTAAATTTAAGGGAGTGTTAAATAAAATTTGAAAGAAATCATGTCCTTACTACCCTACTTTTAACTCATACCCGATCAACAAATTAAAAAACGTCATGGTGTGCAAAAATTATAAACTCATAATTGCAAAGCCTTATTATTTCTTGGATAGGTACATTTGTTTTTCAATTAAATAATGGTGATACAGCTTTTAATGTGATAAGGTTCAAAATTTTATTTTCGGACCTATTTTTCGGTCTCCTATTTTTTTTTTATTTACTGTCTTAATTTTTCATTTATTTTCTTGTGCATAACAGAAATCTATTTTTACTGAAAGTTTATGGATCAAATAGGTATATCCAAGGTATATTTACTTTAACCTTGGGTATATCACTCTTAATCAACAAGGGCATTAACTAAAAATTTAAGATTTATATATTTAAGTATACATATATAAATTAATATTTAAGTATACACTTAAAGAAAAAGTGTTATCCATTCAACTTAAAAAACATTTTATCTCGAAAAATAGTTGTTTTTTGTAATTATTAATTTCAAAGCAAGCAAAATTCGAATTTTTTCCGTTTCGAAATAAAATTTAGCTCTATAATCTACCTGTATGTATTTAATTTTTAAAATCGCTATTTAAACGATTTTAAAATAAGTATATCTTTTAATGTAAATATCATACCTGCACACAATGTAAAATTATTTGCAACTATAGTTCACAAATTTTACTTAAAAGATATTTTCTTATGTTTGGAATACCACCCACTAGGTAGGTATTCTCTCTTTATTTTCATTTTTTTAACAAACCTTGTCCTGGTAATTACAACTACATATAACACAAAAAGAATCAGCTAGATCAACCGAAAAGTTTAAAATGTGTCCTTTTATAAACACGAAGCAATTATTTTTCTTGTGTAACACGCACACTTTTTAAAACTTTTCATACAAACCTTGTTCTGGTGGTTGCAAACGCAACACAAGGAGAATCAACATAAAGGATCAAGTCGTTTTTGTAAATACCAGGTAGAATCCCATCTAGACATTAAATTTCCGTAATTCGATTCGAAAATAATATTTGTTCGATTCTAATTTTCAATTGTTCAAAAAAAATAAATGATTATAATAATAATTTTGATTATATTTATATACCTAAACAACCAATCTAACAATCTGAACAATTAATTCTTTGTTTTTAGCTTCCAGTATGTCTTCGACACATCTCAATACCCAAAGTAATACAAGTTCTACTCAGAACAGCTGCGGTTCTGAAAGTATGGATAAAGTATCACCGGATCAGGATATATACATAAATCCAGCTGATGGTTTACCAACTCAGCATCCCACGTTGGCTGATGGCGAAACTAGCAGCAATGCAGAACAGGAAATAGATCCAGATTCTTTTGATGATCTGCCAACATCAATTATTGTTACTAATATACACTCAGAAGTTTTTACTAGCTCACAACTAAAACAAGAAATGGAGGACTTATTCCGCATGTTTAGTGAAAACGCTACATTTCAGTGGTTGCGTAGTTTTAGGCGCCTTCGTGTCAACTATGATAGTGCTATAGCGGCTGCTAATGCTCGCATTAAATTACACCAATACGAATTCAACAAGAAAACTTTAATAACGTGTTATTTTGCACAACCAGTAACACCAGTATCTAACAAAAATCTTCAGCCACCGGCTCCGGTAAAACAATTTCTAATATCTCCACCAGCATCTCCTCCAGCCGGCTGGGAACCGAGAGAAGAAAATGAACCATTAGTTAATCATGACTTATTGGCTGCTTTAGCTAGTCTTACCCCTGGCGAATCACACGAATTGCATCCACAAAGTGAAGACCAGCCTGCAATCATTGTGCACACTGCAAAATTACCCGAAAATACCGCAGATGTCGTTAGTACCTGCTCAAAGATGCCAATAGTTCAAACTAAATGCCCCGAAAGAGCATAAACAAAACAAATAAAACTAAATCAAAAAAACGAAAAAAACGAAAAATCAAGTCTTAATAAAATTTAAGTCAGACTAAACTCATGTTGCAAACAAACATTAAATTTAATATTAATTTTTTGTTACATGTAGGCTGTTGTTTGTTTTAAAACTAAAGCTAATTATATACACACGTAAAATAATAGAAAATGAACAAATTAAATGTTTAATATTTGACTTAAGTTGTTATTTGAATATGTATATTTTTGTCGTTTTTATATAATGTTCGTATCAAAACATTGGCTTAAACGAAATAGTTTTTTTTTATTATAGAAAACGCACATTATCGATTTCTTGTTTGTTTACTGTAGAGACCGGAGCTGGTAAACCGCAACACTATAAATGTGGGATAAACTACTAAATTGATTCTTTATTAAAACTGTAGTCGTTGCTGGAATTGTTGCAAGCATCAAATCGATCAATGTCATTTGGACTTGAAACCATACGAAAGATATTGTGATCAATTATAAAATATTTATATATGCATGTATTACTTTTTATTAGCTATAAATTATTATTTATTAAAAATGCATAAAAATTAGACAAGGAATACATTCTAAAACCGCAACTTGCTAGTAAGTTTATATATAAACATATATGTATGTATATACCGTAAAAAGAAGTAAAATTATTATATTATTTCAATTCTTTTTATACTACAATTGAATTTTTTTTTTTTTATATATTTATGGAAATTTAAATTTGAAACATGTCTAAATCGTCGCTGCTTTAACAAATTCAGTATGTAATGTGTTTTTTTTTATTAAGTTTTTAGGAGAGCAAAAAAAAACCATTTTATTTTGTAACTTTCCAATATGACACACTTAAGTACTACTTAATGTTCAAAGAAAAGGTCAATTGAAGGATTAAAAAAATTCAAAAATTGTCACATAACCAATCAGATCAGAGCAGCGACGATATATTATTAATTGTAATGTTATCCCTTTTGTTTTTTACTAGTATTATAATAAAAAAGTAAGATTCTATGTATGTATTTTGTAAAAATTTCTGCAAATAAACGTAACGAAGAGCTTATTTAGTTCATCATATAACACCCTATCCAAGTACTGTATTTGCACACTCATACACATCCTCACTAAATTATAAACTTGTGTAATCTTTTGTGTAATTAAAAAGAAATTGGACAACATTTGTGAATTATAAAAAAAATAATACTAAAGAGTCTATTCCAATTTCAACAGAAAAGTACTTCAAAAGAAGAAAAAAATATTTTCGAATCACAAACTACCTGTAAATAGTTAAGGTTAAAATAAAAATGTATGTAATGGAAATGTTAAAAGAATTTACATAATTATATAATAAAAAATAAAATGAAAAAATATAAAAATGTAATCCAATTTTAGAGACTTAATGCTGTTTCAAAAAGCTGAGTTTAATCTTTAACTAATACACATAGTAACACTTTATTAAAAAAAATAAAACAAATAGAACAATTAACAATTTTTAACATTTGGAATGTAGTTAGAACACAATCATACGAACATATATACAGTAAATTGCACATATGTATATTTACTCGGCTGTATACAAGTTTAGTGCATTGCTTGAGTTTAGAGCAGTGAGTATACTTTTTATATTAGTTTTAAAAAAATATTTTTAGACGATTATTTTTCAATGGTTTTCAAAGGTACCATATGTTCTGGATCATCTATATATGCGCTATGTCTTCTTGGTTTTCTTCCAGCACATTGACTAAACCATGTGTCACCTTTGCCGAAGTTTTCACCATCCTCAATGGATTCTGGCATTGGCTGGTTCATTGTTTCTGGCAAGAACATTACCCAAACTCCTGATAACAAAGCAAGAAGACCAAACACTACGGCGGGAATTTTTGGATCAAACGAATCTAACAAAGTTATGAGCGGCGTCAATGCGCCTGATAAACGTGCACACATAGACCCTAAGCCCATAGCTGAGTTGCGTACAACAGTAGGGAATAGTTCGGCAGAATAATTATATATAACGCCAAAGGAACCGGCTATGAAAAGTTTTCCCATCATCACAATACCTGTTGAAACTGAGCTGCCTTGTTCAATGAAAGCAGCTACCATACAACAAATACCACCGGCCAACATAAGAGTACTTGTAATAGGCCTTCTTCCCAGGCGATCCAATACAAAAACAATAGTCAAATAACTTGGAAACTCAACCAAACCCATTATGAACAGAATTAAATACGGATTGCCATACAGTTTGCCAGCACTTAAGGATAGGCCATAGTAGACTAATGAGTTTGCGAACCAGCACAGGCAAACATTCAATGTTTTCATGCGTAAATTGGGAGTTTTAAAGAGATCACTTAAACCGGCACTGGCGTTTTCTTCAGTTGCTTGTTGGCTCTTTGCTTTTTGTAAGAAATATTGCTTATCAATTGAGATACCAGATCCATTGATTCTTAAGCCCTTGGCTACAATATCTATAGCCTCCTCGGAGCGGCCTTGCATCCATAACCAACGCGGTGATTCATCTAAAAGCCACCAGTGAGCCAGGAATAAAACACCGTGCAATCCATAAACAACCTGTAAAAATTGACGATCTTTTATTATGGCTCCCCAACCAGCTACCAACATAATGCCAAAGGCGAATATAGTCTAAAAGTAAATAAATAACAAAATATTTAATACATTTAAGTGCATTCATATGTACAGACAGCAAAATATTTTCAAGGTTTCATGAATTAATGGTAATACCAGATACATATTTATTTTATATGAGTGGTTAAATTATCTGAGGGAGAAAAGAGGAATAAAGTAGCCTAGAATTTATTAGGGATAAACATGAAAATTTATCAGAAAAAATTCTACATACAGTATCCCATCTTCTAAAATGAAACCAAAAAAAAAAAAAAAACGTACAAAATGAAAACAACCGTTAGTTTTACAGATTTACATTGCTTTAAAAGCAATATTATCACTCAGTTGCAAAAAATGTAGACAAATGCAATAGCCGACATATCTAGTAGTTCACATACCTTGAACTCTGTTAAATCAAGATACATTAAACCCCTTACTCAAACTCTTACCGACAATACAAGTATTGAAATTACAAATTTGGCTAAAGTCAAATCATTTGCCCATTTGTTAAAAAAATAATAAATCTCCTGGTTTAGATGGGACTTACAGCATACTATTTAAAAATATGCCCGACTTCTTTTTTGAAATCTCAAGTTAACTATTTGACTTTTATTAGAGCAATGGGTATTTCCAACTACTTTTCAAAATGGCTAGGGTAATTACAATCAACAAATCTGAAAATGATCCTAAATTAATCTCCAGCTATAGACTAATTAGCACTCTAAACTTATAATAATATCATAAATCGAGAACAATTAAGTTTCAAAAAAAAAATAGCACTCCCATGTACATCAACTTAAGAGTTGTAAACTTTCTTGAAACTAAAAAAAAGTACTGGAGTCGTTTTTCTTGAATCGAAAAAGTTTTTGACTCGATCTGGCGTAATTGACTAGTGTATAAACTAAATACGTTTAATTTTCTAATTTATCTACAAAAACGTATTTTTAGATAAAAGTACATACATATGTATATTGTGTCTGTCAACAAGAAATTTTCTAATGAAAGGCAAATACCTGCTGGCTTGCCTAAAGGATCGGTATTATCGCCTACACTATACTCGATATAAACATCTGATGTTACGCGTATGATAGCGCCTTTATGTGTTGTGGTAAGTTCTTAAATGTGATAATTAGAAGAATACAAAAATATATTAGATTAACCCGTTAATACTATGACATATGAAAAATAAAAATCAATGACGACATAACTCAAGCGATTATATTTCATTCAACAAATTGTTCCCCTAAACAATAAATCTGTGTCTTGGAGCTAAAAGGGCCAATGTAACTTTTTTGCTCTTTTGAGTTAATCATTGCATTAGATTTGTTTTCTTGCTCTTTTTAATTATGGTAAAACAGCTAAAGTCTTACTTAACCCAAAACAGCTTCATAAATAAAATGCTGGCCAATGTCACTATGAAAGCACATGTACATATATAAAAGTTCAATTTCAATTTTCTCAAAACTAAATATTTTGACATTGGCCCTTTTAGCTCCAAGCTACAGAAATATTCTACTAGATATTTATCTTATTATCTTATTGAAGGACGAAATTAGATATTTAGGAGTAATCCTTGACAAACAACATTTATTCAAACAGCAAGTTAATTACATTTGTGAGAAGGCAGTTAAGTGCCTTATACAAGGTACTTATTTCCACAATGAGTAATCGTCCGATTGTGACCTATGGTTGTCAAGTCAGTTCTCAAAAGGCTGCTAAAACGCATTAAAAAAAAGTTATTCAAAATAAAAATTTGAAAATAATACGCAATCTTCCTTTTACATATCCCACTTATCTTCTACATAGAAACTTTAACTTCAAAATGTTTAATTCATTGACAAGGAAATTAACTTTATCATTTAATAAAAAAAATGCTAAACATCAAATTTTAAAATATGTAATAGAAATTTTCAGAACTTTCCACTAACGGTCTTTTGTTTAAAAGACACATTTCAGTGATTGTTTTAAAATCTCTTATAACTTCTAAGTTGATACGAGGTTTTTATAACCAAACTTTTCCTTAAAACTGTGATATTACTTAGTAATTTCTTAATTTAATTAATCAGATGTTAATTGTTGTAATACTATATGTAAATTCTCATAACTCTATTAACGATATTGATAAAATTAATAAGTTTTAATAAATACATAAATAAAAACAACAATTTATTATAAACCATTTTTATTCTATTTATAAATACATATACATACATATGTATGTGACAGCGCATAGAGAAAGGGACCTAAGGGTAAAAACAGGGTTTGTTCAGGAGAGCCATTTTAAGGATTAAATGATTTTTCTATTTTTTTAAATTGTTCATAAGGAAAAAAATAAATTTTTTGTAGTTTCGTAAAATCAAATTATTTTGTTAATTTAGTAGGGGAAAAAATGAAAATAAATAAATTTTACCGTTAGGTCCTTTTCTATTTGCGCTTAGAATCGTCGACTTCACTTTTATAAAACGCGCATATCTCTGGGAGGGAACACTTTTGGGGCGTGGGATCGGTCTCATTCGATGCTCAGATGTTTTTTTTTTACCCTTAGGTTTCTTCCTCTATGCGCTGTCACATATGTATATACATATTTCTATATAACCATATGTACATATTTATATTATTAATACTATTTTGTTATGCTTTCTATATCCCTCCTTTGGCTGAAAGTATGGACAGCAAAGTTGTAAAAACTGGTGATAGACATCGAACAATGAATTCCTGAATGTCTGAATAGTTTTAATATTCTTGAATGATTACAATTTTATTTTAAATTTTGTTAGGAAGTTTGATAATAGAAAAACGAACTTAAGCCAGAATAAAAATGATTTATAAGAATTCAATATTGATTTTTTGTTTTGTCGTTTTTACCTATAGTGGCCCAGAGAGCTTAGTTATGCATGTAAATTCAGAATAATAAATGAAATTAAATGTTATGTTTTTGATATCAATTTGAAATAAGTTTTTTGTCAAAAGTTAGAGATATTTTAAAATATGTACATAT
Organism: Phyto melanocephala; assembly: GCA_941918925.1. Lineage (NCBI taxonomy): Eukaryota > Metazoa > Arthropoda > Insecta > Diptera > Rhinophoridae > Phyto > Phyto melanocephala. Next base: position 1,716,181 of record OW799233.1, read on the forward strand.
GTATGTATATGTATGTATGTATGTATGTATGTCAAAATTAAGATAAGGTGTAGTATACTTATTTGTATGTTTATACTACATATATACATATGTTAAGTTTGTATACAAACCTGGAAGGTTATTCCGCATGCAGTACGTTTACTGGGTCCAACAAGTTCCATGGTCAACACAAAGCCGCATATGTAAGCACCAGCCGATCCAAATATACCCAACAAATATCGTGCCAACATAAATGAAAAATATTCAGGTATAAAAGCTACCGCCACACCGATAATAAGTTGCAGTAAAGCCGACCAACAGAATACCGTTTTACGTCCTACTTTATCTGCTAAGCCTCCCAATACTACAGCTCCGGTAAAAACTCCCAACATAAACACTGTCTGCACCAAGCTGCCCATCCAACGTTTGTCACATACAAAATTCCAATCGATTGTACGCGATGTTTCATAATAGGTACGATCATAAACGTACGATGTGCATGCAACGGTATTGTTGTTACTGTCGTACATGTGACATGAATCCAACTCACCATTCTCTTTTTTTGGTATAGCATTTAAAATCTCCGTAGAATTCCACAGAGCATATGAAAAGCTTTTATTATCGACACCCTCGATAAAGCAACGATGTTCGGGTACTGCTTGAACTGTAACCAAAGACAACATATGCAAACCAGCTGTTAGGGCAGACAATACTTGCAAGAAAAATTGAAATGCTTGATACCGTCCAAACTCCCCTAGAAATAAAGATACAACACTTTTGTACAATGTAGAATGTTAAATTGCAATAAAATAAATATGTATTAATATATCTGGTGTATTTACAATAATTCCATAATTTCACGAAAAAATTCTTAAATCTTTAAAAAACATATACATATGTATATGAATGTATAGATGTATATGGCACAACAATACGACGCTTAGGACACCTTGTGAATTCACTTTCATCTATGTATATACTCAAAAGTCTTGCAACAAATGTTTCATAATCTGGACGACGACTTAGTTCCTTTGCAAATGAAATTTTTAAACATCCATATAAAGTATAGTAAGTAAATAAATAAAAAATAAATAAAATATAAAATTCAAAAAATGTCCTAAGTGTCGTATTGTCATAATGTCAAAATTTTTAAAATGCTTAGAAATTTTACCATAATACAATAATATTAAATTTTAATGTGAACCATTTTTTTATTTTGGCTTAAGTTCATTTGTTTCCTTATTTAATTTTATAATTCAAATTAAATTAAATTGTAACCATTTTAGGAATATTCTTTCTAAAAATTATTTCCGATATTAGCCGAGTGGAATGCATTTTCGAAATCAGCTACGATTTCATCATCAGCACTCTTTATCGGTATACTACTATGTAACTTAAAATTCCTATTTATGTTACAATTGAATGAAATTTGAATTAGTGAATCTTAGTATTAATTTTCATATTTTGTTGAATATTTTATTTCACCTATCAAATGACAATTCATAATTCAACATGTTCATATTCTTCTATATTCGTAATACATTTTCGTTATGCTTTCAATATCCATCCTTTGGCTGGAATTATTGAAAACAAGGTTGTATTTACATTTTCATTTATATAAGTCCATCTAGGTGATAGACACTGAACAATGAATTCTTGAATGTCATTAACACCGTGCCATGTGTGTTATAATTATATATTTATATTTCTGCTCGAACTTTTTTCTATATATTAAATTTTAATGTGAACCATTTTTTTATTTTGGCTTAAGTTCATTTGTTTCCTTATTTAATTTTATAATTCAAATTAAATTAAATTGTAACCATTTTAGGAATATTCTTTCTAAAAATTATTTCCGATATTAGCCGAGTGGAATGCATTTTCGAAATCAGCTACGATTTCATCATCAGCATAACGAAAATGTATTACGAATATAGAAGAATATGAACATGTTGAATTATGAATTGTCATTTGATAGGTGAAATAAAATATTCAACAAAATATGAAAATTAATACTAAGATTCACTAATTCAAATTTCATTCAATTGTAACATAAATAGGAATTTTAAGTTACATAGTAGTATACCGATAAAGAGTGCTGATGATGAAATCGTAGCTGATTTCGAAAATGCATTCCACTCGGCTAATATCGGAAATAATTTTTAGAAAGAATATTCCTAAAATGGTTACAATTTAATTTAATTTGAATTATAAAATTAAATAAGGAAACAAATGAACTTAAGCCAAAATAAAAAAATGGTTCACATTAAAATTTAATATATAGAAAAAAGTTCGAGCAGAAATATAAATATATAATTATAATACAATAATGTTTGCTTAAATTTAAATTTATTTAAAAATTATGGTAATACGACACTTAGGACTTTTCGTAAATACAGAAATAAGTTGGGTTTTTTTTCCTTTAAAATGTAAAGTTTGTTCTAAGTACCATCGCACAAAGGGGAAAAATAGAAAAAAAATATGTTGTCATAAAAACGCCACATATTGCTCAAAAGCGGCGCTACAAAGCCTTAAAATAAGACACCTCGTACATACATATATTCTTTATTTATTTAAAGTTATAGTAGCATAGCCTCTAGGCCATAATCGGTCAAAAATTTCTACTAAAAATAATCAAATTTTTGTTTTCCATGTTCATAATAAGAGATGAATAATAATCATTTTTTTCTCTGCAAAAAAAAAACATTTTTTAACACAATATTTTTAAATTTCATACTTTACTGCAAAGCATATTTATAGGGTATATGCATCCCGGCAACAAAAATAACAATTTAAAAACATATTCATTTTGTTTTTGTATAGTATATTACATACATACCTGTAGATGTCACACAATTTTTTTTTCTTCAATTTTTATAATTTTTTAAAAACTTCAATGTAAAAACTTTACATATATTCTCGTTTTGAAAATTTTTGAATTGGATTTGGATTGGATACGAGTACCTTATTAATATACCTTGCCCTTTTCCCTTCGGAATTAGATTTATTTTATAAACAAATTTTGAATTAATTAAATTTGTTCTAAAATTTAAAAGCTGGAATTAAAAAACAGAAATTGGATTCTGAAACCTCTATATGCATTAGACTAGCGTGTGCCCGTGGCTTCGTCTGTGTAGTTATCGCCATGAAAGATAGTGTATGTGTTCATCTAGGTTGTTATGTAAGTGTCTACCAAATTTCATTTATTTCCGTTCTGCCGTTTTTGTATGTATGTACCTACATATGTATAAATTAGTAGGATTACATGCTTTGTTGTATTTTCTTTTATTAAGAAAAATAAGAAGTGAAAATGTTCTTCCAGTTTCTCCTAGTTTTCTCCTACATAGAAAAAATAGGAAGTGAATAGTAGGCAACATATTTAAAACTTGCATTTTCTAAGTTTTACCAGGAATTGTTTAACTTTTTTCTTTGCAAACCATCCTCTGAAAATTTTGAATTTTGAATTCAGCCATTCTCACATGATGTGATTACGCACATTGACCGTTTCATTTTAATATAAAAATATATAATTTTTCGTTAAATTTATGACAAACATGTTGCTTTAATTGTTTTATTTAGAAAAGTAAAAAGTACTGTAAGGATATATCGGGGACATACATACATATATATCTACTGTTTCAGCCAAGATAACTGCTTATGAGTTTTAACATTTTATATATTAAATATGTACATCCATAAATTCAGAAAATCCAAAAATTACTATAAAAATAACAAACGTTACAATTTGTCCTTTTCTTTCCTTGGATTATGAGTACCTAATTATATGTACATATTTTCCTAATCAAAAAAAAAAAAAAAAACAAATTACTTAAAAGTTGTCATAAAAATTAGAAAAAGTAACTTTTCGATCGCCCATCATCTTGGATCAATAGTCACTAATTTAAAGGATCTATGTTCACTAATACACAAAAAGTATAAAAAAATCGAAAATATTACCTTTTTGGTTGCATACTTGTTTTCATTCTCAAATTGGATCAATAGTTCCTAACTTTAAAAATTTAGTTTCAAAACATGGAAAAAAGTACCTTTCGGGTTGTCAAAATCATTTCCAACCTTAACTTGAATCAAAAATTCCTAATTTAGAAATGTCATATTTATGTATAAACTTAAAAATTAATAAACGTACCATAAAAAAGATAACAGTAACTTTATGTATGAACCTTTATAAATAAATATTCTATAGTTACTTGCATATTTTTAGTTTCTGATTAGTTTTGGATTATCTCTAAACAATATAAATTTATATTTAATAAAAAAAATAGTACAGATCAATACCTACATTAGGTTCGCAAATATATCGATCGATATCGAATGCCGTAATTCGGCCCCAGGTCTGTATAAAATGTTAGAACATCTATGAATGCCTTCTAAATTCGTTAAATGAGAAGCATTGCTGTTTATCGCGATAGTGTGGCAAAAAAACAGTCAACTTCGACTCATCATCGTGCCAAACAATTGAGCATCAGCAATGTTATTTAAAATTTGGACTATCGGATCGCGGTGTGCCGTTGAGGTCGCGGGGCCATTTGGCCGATATTTTGTTCCATACATAATTGAACCATACAAATATTATCATTAAAAAAGAAATGATAATAATTTCCTAAATAATTTGTGTTTTATTCAAAATCAACATCGGCCCTTAAAATTTAACCACCCTTTATAACTTGGATATGCTGGTAAAATGTTTTCGTAAATTAAGTGTTTCAGTGAAAATGGGCGTTAAAGTAAGCGTGTCAATAAAATTTCTGCTAATAAATACAACTTAGATATTTCAATATAGTCCGTAATTCTTCCAAAATATTTATTCATTGAGATATTATATGAATTTGAAATAAAGCATTATATAGGATGTGGGCGTAAGAGTGGGCGTGTCACCTAAATTTTCTGGCATAACAATAACATTGACTAGAAGGATTTCCGTAGCAAATTTTATCATCATACCTCTAATTTTGTCGGTTTTATAAATTTAAATTTCATTAACAGTAAATAACGTGGAAAGTGAGCGTTATAGTAGGTGTGTCGAAGTTATTTATGCTAATAAATACAACTTAGATATTTCAATAAAGTCCTTTATTATTCGATTTATAGAGAAATTATAAGAATTTAAGAGAAAACGTTGTATGGGAGGTTGGCGTGTCACATTTATTTTCCGTCAGAAGAAAGCCTTTGACCAAAAAGCAATTCCTGCAAAATTTCAGAATCGTAGATCTAAATTTGTCACTCTTATTAGGTTTAAAATTTTTAACATATTGGAAAATACACTGCGCGGTATAAATTTTCGTACATTTTGATCTCTAACTCCCTTCCTAATGCCTGCATTTAGGCAATTTTTCTTTCTTCCTTATACTCCGATTTAGCCAATTTTTTATTCCAAACAAACCTTGTGTATAAGACATATTCTGGCAAAATTTGAGCCCACTAGCTTTTTCGATGGGACCTCTATCGTGCTTTTAACAGACGGACATACGGACGGACATAGCTAGATCGTCGTCAAATAAAACCCCGATTAAGAATATACATACCACTTTTTTGGTGGCGGATATAAAAACTCAAATACTTCAAAAAAACACATTACAAAAAAATTTGTTTAGCTCTTTTACTAAAATTTTGCAAAAAATATTTGACCTTGTGTCACAAAAATTGGTCTGCTGATCACGGTCGGATCGTAACGGGTATAAAATGGGGAGGAGAGGAGAGTTTTATCTACTAAATGGTGCTAATTTCTTTTTGATATCTTATGTTTTCTAGAAGTTATGGTGTATTAAAAAAAGGAATTTAGGAAAATTTAGACCTAAAGATAAAAAAAAATTATTTCTAAACATTATAAACAATTTATTTTCATGTACTAATGGCTAACAAATTTTAAAATTATACAAAACTTATTTCGTTTGAAAATCTTTTAAAAGCAAAATGTTATAGAACTTTAAAAATCAAAATCTTACTAATAAATTTCCTGTTTTAGCAAAATGCTGAGCATGTCTATTTTGAATCACCCTGTGGCCCTTAAAATTTAACCACCCTTTACAAAAGAATAGATAGATAAAAAAAAATTTGTTAAAATATGTATTTTAAATATTCAAATACTTATTTTAAATCTACTGATGCACATTTTTTTAAAATATTTTTAAATCTTAAACCTCATAAGACTGTGTGTACAACTATATGTAAAGTTGGGCACAAATCATTACTCTAGTTAATTTTTGTCAACAAACTTCGGTCATTTTCGTTTTCACAAACCCCTATAAAATTCCTTTGTAGTTTGTGCAAAAAAATGTTACTGGAGTCATCTAGTGTTCTACGTGATGTTTAGCAAAGACATCATCCTCAGTGTTTGCAAAATGTAGTGGCGCCTTCAACAGATGTCGCCATCTGCAATGAATAAATGCTAATGAATATGACTAATATATTTTTATAAAAATTTAAAAAAAAGTGGGCGTGGCACATTTATTTTCCGTTATAACGAAGACTTTGACCAAAAAACCATGTTTGCAAAATTTCAGAACCGTACATATAGTTTTGTCAGTTTTATTACGTTTTAAATAATATTTAATCAATTTTTGGGGAGAAATATTCTTTTGACTCGAGAAATATATATTCGAAGTTTCATGACTCTACGTTTATGCGTTTGGACACAATTCCTTTTTTTTCGATGTTTGAAGGACACGGTTTTTTCGACCTATTCTTGCTTTACGAGCTATAACTCTCTTTCTAATATTCCGATTTAGCCCATTTTCAATACCAAACAAACCTTGTCTATAAGAAAGATTCTGGCAAAATTTGAGCCCTTTAGCTTTTTCGGTGCGACCTCTATCGTGCTTTCAACAGACGGACAGACGGACGGACATAGCTAGATCGTCATCAAATCAAACCCCGATTCAGAATATATATACTTTATGGGGTCTAAAATGGATATTTCGATGTGTTACAAACGGAATGACAAAATGAATATACCCCCACCATTTTTTTGGTGGCGGGTATAAAAAATGAAATATATTTAATAGAAATTTCTGACTTCCATTTATAGCACCCTCGAATGCGCTCTAATATTGCGCTATAAGAAGGCATGATTTTTTTTACTGCTTAGCGGTACAAAATAAATTTTTGCTGGGATGGAACATTTTTTTAAAAATAATACTAGATTTTCGGTAAATGGAAAATAAAGAGCAACATTTTTCTCCTAGCTTTTATAAATTGATATTAAAAATCGTCGCTGTTCCGACCTGACTGTTTATGTTATCATTTTTAAATATTTGTTGAAATCACAATTTTGAGCCTTTATTGATCACACCAAACCGTTCAAAAACATAGTGAAAATAAACAATAGTGTTTATGTGTAGGTGCAATATTTACAAACAACAAAAACAGATTATTTTTATTTGCTCTCCTGAAAACTTAGAAAAATCCCTAAATTTGTAATTTTAAGATTTTTTCTTATAGAAAATGCTTTGAGAATTCTTTTTAATTCAATATTCGTTTGCGACCCCATAATGTACATACATGTATATTTGTTGAAAGCTTATGACTAGGGAAGTCGAATAGGCAATGTCCGTATGTCCGTGTGTATGCTGAAATCAGTTTTGTATGCCCCCCTAAATCGCTTAGAGCCGTGTGTAGTATCAAAACATCTGAAATATTAAGGAGTAGACTGGTATTAAAATTAAGAAAAATTGGTTCATAAACAACCGATAAATTAGGAAAAAACTAATACCACTTTGTTCTTTTCCAAATCATCCTTACAAACGTGGGCAAATTTGATTTCGAATCCTGGCGAAGGCAAAAATTGTTTTTTTTATTTTTCTATTATTGATACATATGTAGATACAACAACTTATAATTTTTATAATTTTCGATGGGATAATAAAATTATAAAGAATAATAACACTTATATTAGTATTTCAATAATAACTTTTATTATAATACATCTATATTTACTACCAAAAAATGGTTTGTTACACATCGAAATATTCATTTTAGATCCCAGAAAGCATATATTTCTTGAGTCCTATTTAATTTCATTCCATCTGTTAGCACGATGGAGCTCAAAGGGAAAATGCTAGGAGGATAAAATTTTATCAAAATTTTTCAATATATCGTATAATGTTCGGCTTGTTAGAAAAAGAGATATACGTAGCTTGTAAGGCAAGTGTATGTAATGAAAAAATGTCTTTCTGCCATCGAATAAAATATTATTGCGTCTAAATGCAAAAAAATGAGGGGAAGCTAATGAGGATTAAGGGACACGTGGACATAGCTGGGAATGAAACGGTAGACGAACTAGCAAAGGGGCATATGCAAAAGCATTCTCTAGACCAGAATTGAATTGGCTAATGTTTGTAGAATGTAGTTAAAGGATGCAGATACAGCTACGCATGTAGTATACGAATGTCCTGCATTGGCAAGCGGAAAATTAAGGAACTCAAGCAGGCACACATTAAGTAATAATTCGTTGGGATACCTTAGTTTAATGGAAATACATACTTGCGATTACAAAGAACTGTGTGATGAGTAAAGAAAAAACGCCGGTGGGGGCACGAATTTCAATGATGAAAGGTATGCCGAATGGTGACCTTGAAATCATGTGGTAGCGAAGGGGGTCGAAAATGGAAACCAAGATAGTAGTAGCAGGCCCGCCGTATAAATCCAAATACATAAATGATAAAGTAATTAAGCAAACAACATTTAATGTACGTAGTTAATTCTTTTTTTTTTAAATAATAATCAATGATGACAAGTTGAGTGTTTTAATATCTATGGATTTGTCTAAGGCATTTAATTCTATTAACTTTTGTAAAATGATTTCTAAACTTTCAAGTGAATTTAAATTTTCTAGAACTGCTTGTCGACTTATTATGTCCTATTTATCTGGCAGATCTCAATTTGTGGTCAGCAATACTGAGATTTCTGAAAGACTTAATCTCCACTCTGGGGTTCCCCAGGGTTCTGTTTTAGGTCCGCTTTTGTTTATTTTATATATTAATAATCTCTCTAACGTTGTAAATTCCTTTCAATGTACCCCTTTTCTTTTCGCTGATGATGTGTTTCTCCTATTTAGAGGAAATAGAAGATTTAATGAAATATTTGAGAGCAACATAAACTCATGCTTAGAATGCATTAAGCTGTGGACTATTGACAATTTTTTGGCCATTAATACATCAAAGACTAAGGCTTTGATGTTTGGTCCTACTTCTCGTTTTTTTACTACTCTAGATATTTTTCTTGGTGATGATTTGGTTCAGTTTGTTGATCACCACAAATGTTTAGGAGTTGTTATAGATAGGAAACTTTCTTTTAGTAATCATATTGATTTATTATCTGGTAGAGTTTGGGGTTTGCTGCGGAAAATCTACTGCTCTAATATTCTCTTGCCTCTTTATGCGAGGAAAAGATTAGCTTATGCAGTTTTAATGTCTCAAATTTTTCATGGTTTTGAAGTTATCTCTGGCACTGTTGGTTTTCTTCTTGCTAGACTTAAATGCTTGATTAATGCTATTGTTAGATTTGTCTATAATGTTCGTCGACGGGAGCATATTTCTCGTTTCGTTAGAGAGTTTTTAGGATGTTCTTTTAATAAATTTGTATGCTTTCGTAATTTGTACTTGTTTTATAAGATTATAAAATATGGTAAACCTTTATCACTACGTAATGCGTTTTCTTTTTCTCCTCGTCGTAGGAATCCGCACCTAATTTTCCCTAGAATTCTTAGATCTATATACGCTAGGTCCTTTCTTGTTAGAATTATTAAGAACTGGAATTGCTTGCCATTGGAATTACGTATTTTTACTCATTCTAATAATGTTTTCAAATTAAAACTTATGAGACATTTTGCTGCTGTCTAATTTTTCTTTTCTTTTTTTGAACTGTGGTGATGAGCCTCCCTAACTGGACTATTTTTTTTTTTTTTTTTGTATTACTTTTTATATTATTACCTTAATATATGACCTAATGTTTTTATGCTTGGGGAGCAAATAAATGAGACTGTTTGTTATGGAAGTTGTAAAATAATGTATATAATGTATAGTATATTATATTTTTATTATAAGGCTATGCTTAGGCGTTTTCTTACTATGTAATATATTATAATTGGCCTTTGAGACTTTATATTACGGAATTGGAATAAATAAATAAATAAATAAATAAATAAAATAAATCCTCCAAATATATGTATGTACATATTTCGTTAGACAAAAAGATAAAATTAATTGTTCAAAGTGAGATATGTATGTATGTACATAAATAAATAAATTTGTATTGCAGGTTATATAAATACATACTATTTACACTCTTAAAATAGCCCGTTTAATCCATATGGTTTTGTATTATTCTTTAGAATTTGTATTTGAGAACAATTTGAGAATGTTAATAACGTTAAGTAAATCTTAATAAAATCATATAACTTGTTTTATCTTATTTAATTTAAGAAAATCCTAATAAAACCACATTGTTTGTTTTATCTCATTTAATATAATATATACTAACAGTAAATATATAAAAAAAATAATTTTATAAGAAAAAAAAAAAACAGAAATATAAAATTAATGGAAAAAAGCTAATTGGTAGGACATAAACAATTATGCACTTACGTACTTTTTTAATATAATAAAACAAAAACTGTCACTGTCATATTAAACAATTTAATAATTAAAGCTGCAAAGTTTAAAAATAACAAAACTATTTAATCAATTGTGCAGCGCAAATTAAAACAATATTTTTATCAAATAACATGTTGAAAAATAAACGTTCCTATAGTGAAGGGCTCATTACCGTAACAAATATTTTTCAATACTCGTATATATGTATGTACACATATGTATATGTATACAAGTATATGTACATATACACATATGTATATTTTTATACCCTTCACCTGTGGTGCACAAGGATGTATATAGCTTTGTCATTCAGTTTGTAATTTCTACAATTTTTATTTCCGACCATAAAGTATATATTTTCTGAAAGCTTATAAATAGAGGAGTCGTCTGCCCTTCTGCCCTTCTGTCCGTGTCTCGTTTTTTTACACAATTACAACAACAACATACATACATACATACATGCAAAAAACATGCCAAAAAAAAAAAATTACAAAAAAAAATATATTAAAAATAAAAAAAAATAATAAAAAAAATTAAAAAAAAAAATTTTAAAAAATTTAAAAAAAAAAATTTAAAAAAATTTTTTAAAAAAATTTAAAAAAAAATATTAAAAAAAAATAATAAAATATAAATAATATCTTAAATAAAATAAGATAAAATTTTTTTGGCTCAGCTGGGATTCGATGCCACATTTAGCCTAACCAGTATATACATATGTACGTATTTTATATGAGATGAATGGTGCAATTGTTATTGCATGACTACACGTTGTGAAGGGTATATAAGATTCGGCACGGCCGAATATAGCACTGTTACTTGTTTGTTCTGTAGTTATTTTTTAGAAATGTACATAGCATAGAAACAATTTTTTTTAACTGAGTTAGAAACAAATATATTCATGAATTAACAACGTCGTCCTCATGCTAAGTGGGATAAAAATATTGCAGTGAATATTTATATATGAATTTTAAGCCGTTTTTATACCCGCCACCAAAAAAATGGTGGGGGTATATTCATCTTGTCATTCCGTTTGTAACACGTCGAAATATACATTTTAGACCGATTATTCTGAATCGGGGTTTCATTTTATGACGATCTAGCTATGTCCATCCGTCTGTCCGTCTATTGAAAGCACGATAGGGTCGAACCCAAAAAGCTAGGGGATCAAATATTGCCAGAATATTTCTTATACACAAGGTTTGTTTGGCATTGAAAATGGGCTAAATTGGAATATTAGGAAAATAGTTACATATAGCTCGTAATAAAAGAGTAGGTCAAAAAAAACCGTGTCCTTCCAACATCGAATAAAATGGAATTGTGTCCAAACGCATTGACATAGAGTCATGAAATTTCGAATGTAAATTTCCTGAGTAAAAAAATATTTTTCCCTGAAAATTGCTTAAATGTATGCATTATAAAAGGAGTTTTAGATCAAAATGTACGAACATTTATACCGCACAGTGTCTTTTTCGGTATCTTTAAAATTTAAAACCTAATAAAACTGACAAAATTAGATGTACGATTCTGAAATTTTGCAAACATTGCTTCTTGATCAAATACTTTGTTCTAACGGAAAATAAATGTGACACGCCCACCTCCTTTCATTAGCAGAAGCAACTTCGACACGCCTACTATAATGCCCACTTTTCACGTTATCTACTGTTAATGAAATTCAAAAGCTCATAAAACCGACAAAACTAAAGGTATGATGATGAAATTTGCTACAGATATCCTTCTAGTTTTTTACGGTTTATCTTTATTTTAAAGGTTTTTGGAAGAATATTTACACGCCTACTTTAACGCCCACTTTCCTTGAAAGTCTAAGTTTACGAAAACATTTTTGTAGCATATCGAAATTATAAAAAGAAAGTGATACATATTTTAGTATAAAGAGATTATTCCATAGCGATTACAGTTGATAACAAAATAATAAATTATGTACTATAAAAGTACATAAAATATGTCGTGGGTATAAAAGATTCGGCACAACCGAATATAGAGCTCTTACTTGTTTCAAATAATGTGATAAAATTGTAAAAATCAGTTAATTTAAAATAATTATTTACTTGGTAAGAGGATGAGACTTTGGTACACTACCTCTGTCATTGTCCTGCGTTTGGGCATATTAGGCGCGAGAATTTTACAGTGGATACTATGCCGAACTTTTAATACCTGGGGAACTCGAACTGGAGATCTAAAGGAGTTACATTGAGGGAACTGGGTTCTTGGACTAATCCGTTATTTATAGGGAATTATGTTATGGATTTGTTTGAGAGTTACGTTTTCCATATGTTGCGCACAACATGCCAATTGGACATAAGTGTATACCTGTCATGGGTTTGGGCTTTTAGTGACCCTCCTTTTGAACCTAACCTAACCTACTTGGTATGGGCATGGCAAATACCTCTTTAAAAACCATTTAAACGTATTATGATTAGATATCTATTCGTGTGAAAAGTAACATTAAAATTAAATAAGTTTTAGTACCTATAAACACGTGTTATCTAAAGACTTTGCCAAAGTTCCATCACAAACTGATCAGTGGTTTAGGGCGCTGCGTAATATGGCAATTTTTGATCATTTTGGGGCAATTTGTTCCTTTTATTAACTTTGGATTAATTTTTCTTTTTTCAGAAATAAAAAAGCAGACAATGAAAAAATCTTAAATTTACCTCAAATAAGCGACAAATCACCACAATTTTCGTGTTGTTGCATTTTTCACTTTGGGGCCATTTTACGCATCGCCGTGGTTTAGGCGCGCAAAAATGACAAACTAATAAACATTAATTTTTATATACATACTTAAATATGTAAACACATCTGTACAAACATGAGTTTGACATTTTTTTTTTTAATTATATATAACTTTATATAAGTAGGTACCTTAGTATATCTACTATTATATTATTATACAGTAAAATGATAAGCTTTTAAAATAATTTCTATTATATTTTTTAAACACAGTCTTTAATTAATAATCGACAACTATGTACATACATATGTACACATATACTTATGTATGTACATAAATAGTATTTTTTAGCAAAAGACAATAGCGCTAATCTCTAACTGAGAACAATAAACATGCGTATGTTCATATACATACATAACTCTACATACATACATACATATATTGTACATTTACAATACAAATTGGGCTTAAAATTTTCTTTATATGTAGGTACATACATATGTATTATGTACTTTTACCTTGAAGTAAAAGCATGCACATACATACATACATACATACATACATATGTACATACATACAAATCGAGTAATAGCAACATTCTTTAAATATTTGAAACTAATAAAACTTTTAAAATAAGTAAGTAATGTTTGTATGTATCTACAACGTGGCGATTTAAAAACTTGTTTCGCATCCTAATTTTCAATTTGGCGAAGTGGCAATTTTTTGGCTATTCTTGATGAGCCATGAATTTGTTTTAAGAACTGTTAAACTCAATTGGAACAAGTAAGAGCACTATATTCGGCTGTGCCGAATCTTTTATACCCACCACCAATTTTGTGTACATTTAAACTACAATATTTATTATTTTGTTAATCGCTATAGAATAATCTGTTTATAATAAAATATGTATCACTTTCTTTGTAGAGGGTGGTTAAATTTTAAGGGCCCATGTTGAAGGTGAACCACATCTAAACTTCAACTTTTTTATTGTATTTCATTTGACATTTCTCAATCTCAGACTAACTCAATTTGAACCGTGGAAAGATACGCAATCGAGCAACGCTTTTAAATATTAAAGATTTTTATAAAAATGGGCGTTCAAATCAAAATGCATTTTGTGCACTTCGTGATTCTTTTGGTCAACATAATCATTCGAATTCGTCCACAATCGTGAGAATTGTAAAAAATATTTAAATGTCTGCAAAGCAGGTCTGTATGAAATGTGAAAACATCTGTGAATGCCATCTTAGTTCGTTGAATGGGAAACATTGCTGTTTTTCACGATAACGTGGCAAAAGAGCAAGCAACCTCGACTCATCATCGTGCCCAACAATCGAGCATCAACAGTGTCATTGAAAATTTGGACTATCGGGTCGTGGTGTGCCGCCTAGGTTGGGGGGCCATTTGGCCGATATTTTGTTCCATACATAATTGAAGCATACAAATATTATCATTATAAAAATAAATGATAATAATTTCATAATAATTTTATTCAAAATCAACATAGTCCCTTAAAATTAAACCACCCATTATAACTTCGGTATGCTAGTAAAATGTTTTCGAAAATTTAGTCTTTCAATGAAAGTGGCCGTTAAAATACGCGTGTCAATAAAGTTTCTGCTAATAAACATAACTTAGATATTTCAATATATATTTAGTATTCCAAAATCTTTATTCATAGAGAATTTACATGAATTTAAGAGGAAGAAAGTGAATTTAAGGTTAACTTTTAAGGGCCACAGGGTGATTTAAAATATACATTCTCTGCATTTTTCTAAAACGGGAAATTTATTAGTAAGATTTTGATTTTTAAACTTCTATAACATTTTGCTTTTAAAAGATTTTCAAACGAAATAAGTTTTGTATAATTTTAAAATTTGTTAGCCATTAGTACATGAAAATAAATTGTTTATAATGTTTAGAGATAATTTTTAACTTTCCTAAATTCCCATTTTTAATAGAGCATAACTTCAGGAGAACATAAGCATAAGTTGTTAGCATGCCATCTAGTAGTTGCTAGTAGAGTCATCTATCTTATCATCTTTATCTTATATTTATCTACAGTACAATAAATGGCACAGTGTAAGATGAATAAATGCTAATATATATGACTAATATATTTTTTTAAAAATTTTAAAAAAACAGTGTGCGTGGCACATCTATTTTCCGTTATAACGAAGACTTTGACCAAAAAGCTATGTTTGCAAAATTTTAGAATCGTACATATAAGTTTGTCAGTTTTATTACGTTTTAAATTTGAAATATACACTGTGCGGTATAAATTTTCGTACATTTTTATCTATAACTCTTTTCCTAATTCATAGATTTAAGCGATTTTCAGGGAAAAATATTTTTGTGACTTGATAAATATATATTCGAAGTTTCATGACTCTACGTTTATGCGTCTGGACACAATTCAAAAGTGAAAGTGGGCGTTATAGTAGGCGTGTCAAAGTTATTTTTGCGAATGAGTACAACTGAGGTGTTTCAATATAGCTCTTTATTATACCAAAATCTTTATTAAAAGAGAAATTATATGAATTTTAGGTAAAACGTTATATGGGAGGTGGGCGTAAAAGTGGGCGTGGCACCTTAATTTTCTGGCACAGTAATGAAATTGCCTAGGGGGATACACGTAGCAAATTTGATCATCATACCTCTAATTTTGGCGGTTTTATGAGCTTTTAAATTTCATTAACGGTAGATAACGTGAAAAGTGGGCGTTATAGTAGGCGTGTCAAAGTTGTTTTTGCGAATGAGCACAACCAAGATGTTTCAATATAGTCCTTTGTTATTCCAAAATCTTTATTAATAGAGAAATTATATGAATTTTAGGTAAAACGTTATATGGGAGGTGGGCGTAAAAGTGGGCGTGGCACCTTAATTTTTTGGCATAGTAATGACATTGCCTAGGTGGATAGACGTAGCAAAATTTATCATCATACCTCTAATTTTAGCGGTTTTATGAGCTTTTAAATTTCATTAACGGTAGATAACGTGAAAAGTGGGCGTTATAGTAGGCGTGTCAAAGTGGCTTTTGTGAATGAGTACAACTAAGGTGTTTCAATATAACCCTTTATTATTCCAAAATCTTTATTAATAGAGAAATTATATGAATTTTAGGTAAAACGTTATATGGGAGGTGGGCGTAAAAGTGGGCGTGGCACCTTAATTTTTTGGCATAGTAACGAAATTGCCTAGTTGGATAGACGTAGCAAAATTTATCATCATACCTCTAATTTTAGCGGTTTTATGAGCTTTTAAATTTCATTAACGGTAGATAACGTGAAAAGTGGGCGTTATAGTAGGCGTGTGTAAGTTATTTTTGCGAATGAGTACAACTGAGGTGTTTCAATATAGCCCTTTATTATACCAAAATCTTTATTAAAAGAGAAATTATATGAATTTTAGGTAAAACGTTATATGGGAGGTGGGCGTAAAAGTGGGCGTGGCACATTTATTTTCCGTTACAAGAAAGCGTGTCACCAAAAAGCAAAGTGTGCAAAATTTCAGAGTCGTACATCCAATTTTGTTGCTTTTATGACGTTTTTGTTTTTAAATATACCGAAAAATACACTGTGCGGTATAAATTTTCGTACATTTTGATCGATAACTCCTCTCCTAATGCATAGATTTAGACAATTTTCGAGGAAAAATATTGTCTTTACCCAGGAAATATATATTCGAAGTTTCATGAGTCTACGTTAAGGCGTTTGGACACAATTCCATTTTATTCGATGTTCGAAGGACACGGTTTTTTCGACCTACTCTTGCTTTTCGAGCTATAACTCTCTTCCTAATATTCCGATTTAGCCCATTTTCAATACCAAACAAACCTTGTCTATAAGAAAGATTCTGGCAAAATTTGAGCCCCCTAGCTTTTTCGGTGCGACCTCTATCGTGCTT
Source organism: Phyto melanocephala (assembly GCA_941918925.1). Classification (NCBI taxonomy): domain Eukaryota; kingdom Metazoa; phylum Arthropoda; class Insecta; order Diptera; family Rhinophoridae; genus Phyto; species Phyto melanocephala. Next base: position 1,733,368 of record OW799233.1, read on the forward strand.
TCAACAGACGGACAGACGGACATAGCTAGATCGTCATAAAATCAAACCACGATTTAGAATATATATGGGGTCTAAAATGGATATTTCGATGTGTTACAAACGGAATGACAAAATGAATATACCCCCACCATTTTTTTGGTGGCGGGTATAAAAAATAATTTTATTTAGTATGTTAATGTATAAAATTTGAGGCATATAGCGTTTAGAGTTTAGCGTGTATATTTTGATTAACAATATTTGTTGAACACTAACCACAAAAATTAGTTTTTGCTTGTTAATGTAGACTACTAATTTCATAATTATTTTATATTTTATAGCAAAAATTTTAATTCTTTGTGTTCACTAATCATTTATAATTTGTTTCAAATAAAAATTAAACATATTATACCTTATGGCGACTTTGTTTTCCATTTTTGGCGAATTTTAGAAATTCGGATATAATTTATTTTTATAGAATTTATAAAAAATATTTTTCATAATTTAAAAATATACATTTTATTATCAAAAACTAAAAAAAGAGCCTTTGGTGATTTTAACATTAAATTTCGCGAAAAAGCTGAAAGTAAATCTAACAACCCTGTCTACAGTAACTGTTATTGTATTTACGTACATATTTATTCATACTTAAATATATTTGTACTACTGTTTATGTTATAGATACGAGTAGATAAGTTAACATTTGCAGCAATTAAAGCAACAATTTTAAGTATGACCATGATTTCTTTTTTACGATTTAATTGTGTATTTCATCAAAAGATAATTTAATAAATTACTCGTACTCTTCACCATAAGTGGCTAAAATTTCTTTCAATAAAAACCTACATATTTCTAAGTTAAAAGATAACCTTTGAACATACCTTTAGCATACTTATATATGAATTTATGTATAAACATGCATATGAAAGTATGTAAAAAACTTCCAAATCGGCCTCTAATTATTGAGGTATAAACAAAAAGCTACAACTGACTGTTTTCCGACATAAATTTTTAACCCAAAATAGACAATTTTTAGACTTGTTTTTTATGTGTGTATCGCATATTCTAAATAGTTTCTACATAGAAAAAGTTTTTCTTTTTCAAAATATGTACACTTATTGCATTTCTACAATTTGGTAATGTGTATGTTAGAATTGGCTCTGCCGAACATGACCTTTAGAAAAATTTTAATATAGTTTCTTATCTTTGAGGGACATACAAATCCCCACTTTTGTTTTTTGATTAAATATGATTATCAACGTGATTAAATTATTTGCTAAGATGCTGATTGATGTCACTACATATTTGGTATGTGAATTTTTTTCTTTTAGCATTATACATACATATAAATACAAACATACATATATATGTATGTATATGTACAAACATAAATATACGTAGTTGATTCCGGGGCGCCAACACCAACAATATTTTTCTATTGTATTAATTACAAGAAAAATTTTGATATACCTATAGTTTTGTTTTAATTAAAATTTTTCCATTTTTTTTTTTTTCATTTATATTCTTCCTTTAGTCTTTTCCATATTTGTATTTATAACTTACAAACATTTTAGTATATTCAAGGCAGTATATTTTTAAAAACATTGTTTTTGCTGTTAGAAATAGTCCAAATCATCTTTGTCAAAATTAAAAAAAAAAATTAAATATGTCCCAAAATTAGGGTTTTGATGCATTATTTGATAATACCCAACGTGAAAATAAAGCAACTTCTCTAGTTGAATGAAGCAAATACTTTGAACAGAAATTCAAAGCAATTACAAATTTATGTATATAATGATAAAATATCCCTTTTTTAGAAATAATACTTATTTTAATATTTTTATTTTTTTCGACGGGAATAAATAATTTTTTTTGCAGAAACAATGGTTTTTTATAGAAATAAAAGTATAAAAGTATGGTTTCTTAAAAGAAATTTTAATAGTTTTTTTATAGAAATAAAAGTATAAAAGTATGGTTTCTTAAAAGAAATTTTAATAGTTTTTGTTATTTATCGTTAACTAGCTGTGCCCGCGCAGAACTTAATTTGTGGCCATGAGTAGCTATACAAACTCAATATTAAAATTGATAACTTTGAAAATTTATAAGTGTTGCCGTTATTATTCATTAAAATTGATTAAATATTTCAACTTTTTCTTTTTTTAGAAGTAAGAAATTTTAGCTGGGTAAAAAATGTTGGTTCATGGTTCATGGTTCGACCAAATTTTAAAAATTAGTTTTCTTAGTAGTTTTGGCTAATGCTCGCTCAAGTAGAAAGACAAAAACAAATTGGCTTAAGTAAAATTTTTCAAGAGAACAAATCCTCTCAAATCCTTTTCGCAATTTAATTAGCGCTTGATTAGTAAAATACAGTTGACTATGTAAACATTCAAAATCAAAGATACCATCGGAAATAATAAATCTAGGCTGCGTTACGATGTCGTCATTATATAGCTATGTGCATAATGGTAAAGGGTATTATCAGATGCGGCACAACCGAATATATAGCTTATCCTAGATTTTAGATTTCATGTAATATGCCATTTTCCTTATTATTTCCGACTCTATCTTTGATTCAAACGTGAACGTGTGTTTAACACTTTTTAATAGTTTACTACACTGTACTGGTTAAGCTTTTTTTATTTGATACCAATATTGCGGGGGTTAAAGAGGTCAATGTCGTAACTACTATATTTGACTCATACATTCGCCATTTAATCTAGGACGCCATCTTGAATTTTTCTCTTTTCATAGCTAACTATATTTTAATACTCAAGCTCTTTCATTTGATCCCCATATTAAACCTCTCGGTTGCTATTGTGGTTTGTAAGTTTTAGGAAAAACATTGAAGCTGTTGTACTATGGTGCCTATATCTCAGTTGGTTTTAAACCGATTTGTTAGTTTTTCATAGAAATAATTTTTAAGATTATGGCATATATACTGGTTCAAAATTTTTTAAGGAGCTTGAAAAAATTTTATATCTTTAAAAAAATATATATTTTTTTCAATTAATTTCTGCCTATAACTTTGCCGATTAGTTACCAATTTATCTAAAATTTATCAAGAATATCTCCGTGTCTATAAATTATCCTAGGGTTAAAAAAATTTTTTTTTCATGGTAAAAATAAGAAAAAAAAAGGCAGTCGTGTTTAATTGCTCATATCTCAGAAATTTATAAGGCAATTATGCTGATTGTCAATACCGATCTGCTTCCAAATATTTTTTGATATTTTGATTCAAAAAGACGAACAAATGGATGATGCTTAATCGACTCTCCTGTTCATAAGCTTTCAGAAACTATATACTTTATGGGGTCGGGAATGAAAATTGTGAATATTACACTCACTGTGAAGGGTACAACAATTGTCTTTTAAATGCTGGGTGGGTAAAAACGTGTATGCATGCATATGTGGATATTTTATAACTACATATGAATGTACTACATATGTATATAACTATTATTTAATATCGAATATATTGAATTTGATTTGATTCTAATATTCAAGAATAACATGATTTCTCTGCTATTTGAGAAAATAAAACCTTAATACGTCTACAAACATATGCATACTTACATATGTATGACTGTATGTAATCAGTTTAAGCTAACAATTTCTCATGGCCAAAACTCAGTAGATATTAATGAACCACAAAATAAAAATTATTAAACAATTGAAGACGAGTCAAACAATTTTACATGTAAAATATTATTTATTTAGTTTTTAAATGAAGCTACGAATACATTCATTACAGGCACATCTCAGTCTTTTTTATTTGCTTTAAAATTTATTTGAATAATTAGTTTTATTTTTCATGCAAATTGAATTCAATTGAAAGGTTTGTAATCAATTAAATTGAACTACAAAACAATTCATACTTAATTGAAAATAAATAACAGTGATCACAATCAAAAAAAAATATACACATTTTAATTAAACTAAAAAGAATTTCGAACTTATTTATGTATAAACACATGAATGTACATACACACATTCACCATTTCTATCCAAAAAGAGTCTTAAAAGTAACGAAATTAAAAATATTTTATATACATAGTACATATTATCCAAATAGTGTTCTCTTCGGGGAAAACGGGGGAAAAAAAACGTTCCACCTCTGTAATACTTACTACATGAGACTATTCAGATTCTTTAGTGTCAGTTTGTAGTGCAATTTTTATTTTTTTGTAGAATTTTGAATTAACATACATACATGCAAAGTAAAAGTCTTTGATTGTTACATTTTAATTTAATATCGTGTATTAGTAACTAATAACTGATTATTAATTAGTGACTTTTAAGTTACTACTACCAAATATTAAACTTTCTATTTTCCTTGTTTATACATGTAAAAATTGTTTCAATATTTATTCTAATTTTTCCTGTAGATAACACGAGTCCAAACTCTCACGTTATACTTCATAAATGACTAAAAGTACATAATACAAAGGTAGCCCAAATGTTTAAATCCAAGTTAAATTTTTGCCTTTCAAGTTACACAACCCTTACACTTTTGTACAAATACACTAATACTTTAAATTGTTTTATTAAAACTTAACAGTAAATAAAATAAAAAAAATTTAAGCCCCATCGTGACTTTTATTCTATCTTGTATAATGCGACTCTTACAGAAACCGAATAATATTCTAAAATACCAAATAATATTTTTTACAAGTAAATTTTTTATAAATTTTGTTGCCAATAATATCGTAATCTGTATCATAATAATATAGACATACATACATATAAAATATTAACGGTCTAATGTACATATAAAAGTTAAAACAGCTCATAGAAAATCAGTTATATAAAAAAATAAGAAAATAATTCAGACACAGAACTATTGCAATGATTACGTGGTACATTCTAGCTAAAGTGAATTTGTAACAATATGGTTATATGCAGGGTACACTTATTCAGGTATGGGTGCCAGCTAGGGTGATCGACTCGGTTTTACAACCGGTGGAAAACCCGGTTTTTTTCCTCTTTCTGCTGACGGTTTTTTCTTAATGTTGATTTTTCGAATATCGAATACACCGGTTTTTTTATCCGAAAAACCCGTTTTTTTACTTTTAAAGTTTATTTTCATATATATTTGTAATCAATTGTACCATAGTATATTTAGCACGCGAAAAGTTTTCAAAAATCAGAAAATAAAAACTATTAAATATTCTTCCATAATATTGTAAGAAATTTATTTGTTGTTTAAAAAACAAATGCAAAATAAGAAAATAAGAAAATAATTGAGGATATAAACCTAACGTTAAAAGTTAAAGGTAATTGAAACATAAACTTAGCTGATCGATCATTTTTAGGTAAAAGGTGTAGTTACAATAAAGAAAAACCAATAATTTCTTCTTCCAGATCTTAATTTTAGTTATTGGCATTAAATTTTAAGTAAACCATCGAAAAAAACTAATTTATGCCTATATTTGTATGTCTGTCAGGGGTATAAGAAACAATTTTCAAAATGAAACTTTAAAGATTTTCTCTCTAGCCTTTAAAATGTATTTCAACTTACAGAAATCATTTCAAACAAAATACGTTAGTGCATATTAGTTTAAAAGATATATTTAACATTTAAAAAATGTACAAAAGGAGATACAAAAATTTATAACAGCCTTATAAAAAGTCTTATTTATTTATGTATTTATTTATTTTACTTGTAAAGAGTACCTTTTGTCCTTAAATTCAACAAATTAAAACCAAATTAGTCAACTGCATTCATGTCAGTTATTGAGTTATTGTGCAGCCAAACGTATATAAACTGTAAAAATTTCATATTTAGATATAATTTTTATTATAATCTTTTTTTGCAATAATTTTTAATTTTTTCTTTAAATATAATATTTTATATATTCGAACCGGTTAACCGGTTTTTTCTCAATTTTCAAAATAGCAACCGGTTTTTTTAAAAATTCAAAATTTCAAACTATTTGAAAACCGGTTTCTTAAAAAAGTCGAATAATCGATCACCCTAATGCCAGCTCATATCTATGTCCCAATCTATGTCAGGCTCCATACATACATATATAAGAGATTTAAGTCCAAGGAATTGTCAAAGTACATATAAAACAAGTAAAAGTGCTATATTCGGCCGAGCCGAATCTGATAATACCCTTCACCATCATGTACATATAGGGTTGCCATTTCTATTTAAAAAAAAGAGGATGCCAGCATAAAAAATGTAGGACATTTGCCCAAAAAAAGAGGACACATTTAAAAAAAATTAAATTTTATAAAGTTTACGACGCCATTTAAAATACAAAAACAAAATTTGTTTTTACAAAAAAACTTTATTTACAAAAATACAAACTGAACATATCATTCTGATTTAATGGTTGAAAATTAAAACAAAAAAACCAACAAAAAAAAACAAAAAAAATTCATTGCATTCATTATCGGGAATATACACTTTTAAAAATTTTACATATCGATGCTTTACTTCCTCAACCTCGTATCTTAAAAAATAAAATTTTTCAGGAGAGACAAAAACAAGTAAGAGCACTATATTCGGCTGTGCCGAATCTTTTATACCCACCACCAATTTTGTGTACATTTAAAGCACAATAATTATTATTTTGTTAATGGCTTTCTTTGTAGAGGGTGGTTAAATTTTTAATTTTAAAACAGAGGCCGAATTATGGCACTCGAACGTGATCGAAATTTGAAAACTCTTATTAGAATCTATATACCTAAATCATACTCGATCGTTCGAGTAAAATTTCGATCGATATCGAATGCCGTAATTCGGCCCCAGGTCTGTATAAAATGTTAGAACATCTATGAATGCCTTCTAAATTCGTTAAATGAGAAGCATTGCTGTTTATCGCGATAATGTGGCAAAAAAACAGTCAACTTCGACTCATCATCGTGCCAAACAATTGAGCATCAGCAATGTTATTTAAAATTTGGACTATCGGATCGAGGTGTGCCGTTGAGGTCGCGGGGCCATTTGGCCGATATTTTGTTCCATACATAATTGAACCATACAAATATTATCATTAAAAAAGAAATGATAATAATTTCCTAAATAATTTGTGTTTTATTCAAAATCAACATCGGCCCTTAAAATTAAACCACCCTTTATAACTTGGATATGCTGGTAAAATGTTTTCGTAAATTAAGTGTTTCAGTGAAAATGGGCGTTAAAGTAAGCGTGTCAATAAAATTTCTGCTAATAAATACAACTTAGATATTTCAATATAGTCTGTAATTCTTCCAAAATATTTATTCATTGAGAAATTATATGAATTTGAGATAAAGCATTATATAGGATGTGGGCGTAAGAGTGGGCGTGTCACCTAAATTTTCTGGCATAACAATAACATTGACTAGAAGGATTTCCGTAGCAAATTTTATCATCATACCTCTAATTTTGTCGGTTTTATAAATTTAAATTTCATTAACAGTAAATAACGTGGAAAGTGAGCGTTATAGTAGGTGTGTCGAAGTTATTTATGCTAATAAATACAACTTAGATATTTCAATAAAGTCCTTTATTATTCGATTTATAGAGAAATTATAAGAATTTGAGAGAAAACGTTGTATGGGAGGTTGGCGTGTCACATTTATTTTCCGTCAAAAGAAAGCCTTTGACCAAAAAGCAATTCCTGCAAAATTTCAGAATCGTAGATCTAAATTTGTCACTCTTATTAGGTTTAAAATTTTTAACATATTGGAAAATACACTGCGCGGTATAAATTTTCGTACATTTTGATCTCTAACTCCCTTCCTAATACATGCATTTAGGCAATTTTTCTTTCTTCCTTATACTCCGATTTAGCCAATTTTCTATTCCAAACAAACCTTGTGTATAAGACATATTCTGGCAAAATTTGAGCCCTTTAGCTTTTTCGGTGCGACCTCTATCGTGCTTTCAACAGACGGACAGACAGACGGACATAGCTAGATCGTCATCAAATCAAACCCCGATTCAGAATATATATACTTTATGGGGTCTAAAATGGATATTTCGATGTGTTACAAACGGAATGACAAAATGAATATACCCCCACCATTTTTTTGGTGGCGGGTATAAAAACGGATCATGTTTTTATACTTCGGTGTTTGGTTAAAGGTTTAAATGCAATTATTAAGGAATTGATTGTATCTATGTATATTAGTAGTAATAATATACTAATCCTTTTTAGTTAAAGCATAAAACAATCGTTTGATATGAAAAAGTGAAACCCGTATTTTTTAAGATACGAGGTTGAGGAAGTAAGGCATCGATATGTTTTTCAACACTTCCAATTTGAGCCATTACCATCGCATCTCTTCAAATATTTGTAAAACTCTAGGCAATCCATATCTAAATTATATACACTTTTTATATTTTTTGTTCAAGACTTTCTTCTATATCTGGAAAACAAACTTTATGAAAAACACACAGCTGACAAGCAGACCCCTTTGCCAATCTTTTTTAAAATAAAAGACAAGTTAAAATAGGCCACTTCGATAAATAGCGACAATTAAGGATAATAAAACTAATTTTGTACAAAGAGAAGTTTTAAAATTGTACTTTTTCAAAACTAATTGTACGAGCACCTAAATCTTTTTTTATACATTTTGTGACCTGTGATTTAAAGTTTAAATGTAAGAAAAAAACTTCAGAAAAGGTGCAAAAAGCCGGACAACCCCGGACATTTGCTAGAAAACAAGTAGAAAACAAGTGTCCGGGGAAAAGAGGACGGATTGCAACCCTATGTACATGGGTATAATCCCGCATCGTAGCTAAACCTATATTTTATATTATACGCCATTTTTTCTTATTATTTCCAACGCCATCCTTGGTTTTAAATTTATACGTAGTACACTGTATTCTACTAGTCAAGTCCTTTAATTTGATACCCATATTGATGGGGTTAAAAAATTTGATCCGCCATTTTGTTTTAAACGACATCTTGGATTTTACATTTTTTAATAATTTACTGTATTATACTGGTCAAGCCCTTTCATTTGATATCAATATTGAAGGGGTTCTAGAAGTTACATTTAAAAATACCAGATTTTACCCATTTATAAATTTATTGTCCGCATTTTGTAGTGGCGGCCAACATGAGTTTTAATTTTTTTTTTATAGTGCTTATATTGCGCTAGTCAAGTCCTTTCAGATAATACCAATATTGACGCTTTCGGTTGTCTAGTAGCTGAAAAAAAAATTATTTTCGTATGTAAATTTTTGGAATATATATTTTTCAAAAAAATTTTCGTCTATAACTTTACCGATTAAAGCCCGATTTATCTAAAATTTTTCACGAATATCTCTCTAGGCATTTTATATCTATAAATAGTAACAAAGGTACCTATAAATTATTCTATGGCTGAAAAATTTTAATTTTGGTGGTAAAAATATGGGGAAAAAAACAGAGGCAATCGCGTTTATTTGCTCATATCTCAGAAAATTTTAGGGCGATTTTACTGAATTTCGATTCATTCCCGGATATTTCCAAAAGATTGATACCATACACAGGTCTGAGGAACATGTGGTTGCTTCTAATAATTGATTTCAACCAATACACGGACAGACGGACAGACGGTCAGGGCTTAATCGACTCCTCTATTCATAAGCTTTGAGAAAATATATACTTTATGGGGTCCGAAATGAAAATTGTAGAAATTACAAACAGAGCTATATATACCCTTGTACACCACAGGTGAAGGGTATAAAAAAGAAATGAAAAATTCTTTCAGTCTGCGCTATCATCTTGTGTGATTACGCCATGGCAATACGTAGTACAATGATGAACAATGGCATTTTCAGACAAGAGTTTTTAATTTGAGAAATTTTGGCTTTTTTAAGAAGTAATCATCGGAAAAAAAACATTTTTTTTATAATAATTGAAATTAGCTGTTTTCTTGACTGTAAAATGTAAGATACGAGTGGAAAAAGAATTAGATAGCAAGTTTTTATTTATTTTTAAAAGTATGAGTATATTTGTAAATAAGTGTAAGTGAAAATGAAACTTTAAAAGAAAAACTTGAACTTGAAGTAAAAACTCGGTAATAAACAACATACTTTTCAAAGACTACCTACTACTACTTATTTTGAAGTGTTTTAGTAATGAATTGATTTGTATTTCTTTTTTCAGACATATGCTTACATACACACACATAATAAAATTTCTTATTGTGCAATTTGTTAGAAGCCACTCAGATAACTTCTTATAATTCTCAGTTTGTTTAACACACTTACAACCTTATATATAAAAAAATTAACAGTGGTTTATTAAAGGTTTATATCATACATTTAATTCGCTATATTGCACATATACATACGTATTAGATATGTACAATTATCTTTAAAAAAAAAAAACAAATAAATATATATATATATATATATACATTTGTATGTATATTCATATAAGGCTAAAAGAGCAATACTTTAATTTAGACTTTTATTGTTTTACACTGTAAGTATGAATTGAATACTCTAAGAATGTCGAATGTCTAATTAATTTAATAAAAAAAAATGTGTATGATTGACAATTAAAAATCAACAATGCCCTCATTTGGTAAAAAAAAATACATATGTATGTATGTATGTATAAAATTGAATAAAAAATCGCAAAAAATGTGATACCAAGGGTGTATTTATATAGCTTTGTCATTCGGTTTGTAATTTCTAAAACATTCATTTTTGACCTCCATATAGTATATATTTTCTAAAAGATTTTGAATAGGGAAGTCGAATGAGTTGTGCCTTTTTGTCCGTCTATCCGTGTGAGTTGAAATCCACTTTTAGAAGCCTCAACATGTTGCACAAAAGTGTATTTGGTATAGTTTTTTTGGCCTTTGGGGCTTTTTATATTACTTTTGTTGAAAATAAAATAAAATATGTATTTTCATATATACATACATACATATGTATTTACCACAAACGTTAATATTTCGTTTTTCACTGTGTATTCCCAAATACGATTTGCCTCTGGGACTATTCTAAAAACAATTAGACAAATCGGTAAAGGTAGAGACAAAAATTGTTTCGAAAAATACATCAAGTTCCTAAAGATTCGTAAGTACCAAAAACACCTGCTTCGGTGTTTTTTCTAAAATTTATAAACAAAATTAATTAATTTTTTTAGTTTTAATTTAATTTTGACTAAATAAATAAATAGTTTGACTAAATTTCAAACAAAAGTCAAACATATAAATCACAACCTATGTAGGTTAACACTAAATTTTCACATTTGCCTTGATCTACGTCTTCATTAGGTTTAGGAAAAAACTAACGACATTTAGATGTTACATATATACCGACAATATCGATATACTGATATTATTAATATCGATATCATCAAATTCGATATTTTTAGCGCTATTTTGTTTTTATATCCACCAACAACAAAATTATGTGGGAGTATATTAATTTTGTTATTCCTTTTTTAACACATCGAACTATTTTTTTTAGACCCCAGTATATATTTTCTAAGTTTAGATGTTATTTTAAGACGATCTAAATATGTCCGTCCGTCTGCCTACGCCTCTAATAATATAAGGCTTTTTACTTTAATTCATATCTATATATATAAAAGTGAAACTCTGTGTGTGTGTGTGTGTGTGTGTGTTAGCTATAGACTCCGAAACTGTAAAACCGATCGGGCTCAAACTTTGGTAAGTTGTTGTACGCATACCAGGGAGTGTTTATGGGTGAAAAAAAGTGGGCGGAGCCACGCCCATAATAAATTAGTTATCAGTTTTAGCTACTAGCACTAGACCGATTTTTCTGAAACTTTGCACACATATCGAGCTATCATGACTAAATAATTTCGTGATAAGAAAAGTGGGCGGGGCCACGCCCCTAAAAAAGTTTTAATTTTGAGGTACTTGCGATGGACCGATTTTTCTGAAACTTTGCACACATTTTGAGCTGTCATGGCTTTATAATTTCGTGATTGAAAAAGTGGGCGGGGCCACGCCCATAAAAAATTATTTATCAGTTTTAGCTACTTGCACTGGACCGAATTTTCTGAAACTTTGCAAACATACTGAGCTGTCATGACTTTACACTTTCATCATTAGAAAAGTGGGCAGTGCCACGCCCATTAAAAAAAAGGTATCATTTTAAGGTACTTGCACTGGACCGATTTTTCTGAAACTTTGCACACATATTGAGTTGTCATACCTATACAGTATCGTATTTAGAAAAGTGGGCAGTGCCACGCCCATAAAAATAGGTATCATTTTGAGGTTCTTACACTGGACCGATTTTTTTGGAACTTTGCACACTTATTGAGCTGTCATGACTATACAGTTTCGTAATTAGAAAAGTGAGCAGTGCAACGCTCATAAAGAAAAAGTTATAGTTTTTAGCCTTGCACTTGATATTCGATTAAAATTTAGAATGCGATTAAAATTCGTGAAGGGGCGTAGCAACGCGCGCCGGGATTGGCTAGTACTTTCTATATAGATAAAGATTAACAAATTAACTCAATATCTAAGTTAAATTCAGCGTTGTCAACTTTAAAATTTCAAAAAGCACCTAAACCCCTAAAAAAGCGCGTAATTTTCATAAAAAATCACTGAGTTTAAAATGTGTACAAATTTAACTTTACATTTGCTAATATAATCATTACTTAAAAAAAATTAAAGCTTTTAGATGCCAGTTGCCCCCTAAAATAAATTATTTTACAAATGGCAATAAGACTGGAGTTTTGATTGATATCGATAATCGAAATACAAGTCTAAAGATATTCTGTTCTTTATATTATTAGGCCAAAACATCCAAATGTACTATCAATGCAAATATTAACCTTATCAGGGTGTCAATTTGTGCTCTAAAAAATTTTAAAATGAAAAGTATTTGCATATTAATTTCTCTTTTTTTATTTTCACCAAGGTTTGATCAACTTGAAACTTTACTTACAAAATAAATTCTCGTAACAATTTCATTTTATAAGAAGTAGGTGGTTTATGTCTCATAAACCATACAGGATATCAACAAACCAGTATCGGAAATAAGTTACAATTAATAATAAACAAGCAAAACACTCAAATAACAGAAACATTGTATACTATCAATCCTTATAATCTTCTTAATTATTAGTTTTAGTATCATAAGCTGAAAGTATTATCAACATAATATCATTTTACAATGAGTAAATATTTTTTAGCTTTGTTAAGATACAAAATACGTAAGGGTAATTAAAGATATTTACCCTTACAAAAATTGTTTTCAATTAAAAAAATTATTTTCAAATTTAGTATTTGGTGTCACCGAAATAAAAATAAAAGCACTAAAAACTTAAAAAAAAATCACCAAGCACTAACTCGCAATTTTTTCGCTTCCAAAATGTTAAAAATCACCAAAAACGGTGATAAAATCACCGAGTTGACAACGCTGGTTAAATTCATTAAAAGATGTTGCCTTGATACGTCTTATTTAACTCCAAAATTCCATATAGGGCATACTACAATATTTGGTATATACATAGTTAAAGATTTTAGGTATTCATAGGAATTTGTAGATTTAAATTTTACTTAAAAAATATCGGTGGGTCACGTATGCCACACTACTACTACTTTAAGTCCATTAACTAAAATGTGATTGGTATGACTGTGTAAATTGAACTTTACCTTAACTTTAAGTAGATCATTTTGAAATAAAAATTTTTCACTCCGTTATTTAAACAAAATCAGCAATGATTTTTAAAGCGAATAAAGACGGTCTTCTGAACCATCTAAAGTACATCAGCATAAAAAAAGCTTAGAAAATTTCTTAATTTTATCTGGACAGTAAAAGTTTTCATATCGTTCAAAAACTTTTCATCGGGTCTTAAACTCTGGCTCTAATCCCAAATGAACTAAAACCTAAATCAACCTTAAGATAAAAGCTGATCCTATTCTTTCAGAAATAGGCCTTGGGTTATTAATTTGGAGGCTGCATCAGTATCTTCCGTATATGATTCTTAAGCAGTTAATCTTCTAATAGAGGTGCACATCAAATAGTGGGTTCATAATATCTGACAAATGCTGGCATATTTAAATTTCTTTATAACAAAAGGGATCCATGGTCTTGTTGGCGTTGCGTGAGAACCATAAATGTATCTTTGTGATTTTTTTTTACTAATAAAAAATCGACATGATTAGTCCACACGAGACAAATAAAATAACTAATAATTGATCTGAAAAAAAAAAGTAAGAGTACTAGTCAAGACCTTTAATTTTATACCCATATTGATGGGGTTAAAAGATTTGATCCACCATTTTGTTTTAGACGCCATCTTGGATTTTACATTTTTTTTATAATTTACTGTATTCTACTATTCAAGCCCTTTTATTTGATACCAATATTAAGGGGGTTCAAAAAGTTACATTTTAAAATACCAGATTTGACCCATATATAAATTTATTGTCCGCCATTTTGTAGTGGCGGCCAAAATGAATTTTATTTTTTTTAATAGTGCTTATATTGCGCAAGTCAATTTCTTTTAGATGATACCAATATTGACTCTCGGTTGTCTAAATTTATAAATTTTTGGAATATATGTATATTTAAACAAAATTTTTTTGCCTATAACTTTACCGATTAAAGTCCGCTTTATCCAAAATTTTTCACGAATACCTGTTGAGGCATATTATATCTACAAATAGTAGCAAAGGTATTCCCGGATATTTCCAAAAGATTGATACCATACACAGATCTGAGGAACATATGGTTGCTCCTAAAAGTTGATTTCAACCAACACACGGACAAACGGTTAGGGCTTAATCGACTCCTCTATTCATAAGCTTTCAGAAATTATATACATTTGCAGTCGGAAATGAAAATTGTACAGTTTCCCTGCGCGATTAAAACTGCTAGAAAGAACGATACATATTATTTAAAAACGGTCAAAGAAACTAATAATTTTATGTAATGTAATGGTTTTTTTTTTTTTAATTTGTATCGTAATGTTAAAAATCAACGGACAAAATCTGTCGCATAAGCAATGCAATGTTACTGTTGATTGAAAATGTATCGTAATTTGTCGTGAGGTAGAAATCTATAGAAAATAGATAGAAAACGTAATTCATTGGACATATTGTTAAAGAGAAAAAGAAACAGCACTCCGTTTTTACTAACAAACACACACATTTTAACGATACTGAGAGCTGTAAAGTAAAACAATATAAGTCTACTAAATGAGCCATAAGTCATCTGCAAGGCCTTGCAATCTATTGTATAAACGGTGACTTTAACATTAACATATAACTTCTAAGGAAATAAATAAAATATTAAGACTAAATTTTACATAAAGCTAACAAAAGTATTGTGAAGAAAGTCCTTAAGTTTTCCTAATATTTTTGTTTTGTTTAATCAACGGTCGATTATTTATTAGCTTTAAATTAATTAACACGTTCGTTAAACTGATCACGAGTTGTTTATACAAAAAAATAAATTAATATAATATTATGCACATTTTTTATTATTTCTATGTGCACTTATTCCCACACTTCGAATTTTGTATTTAAATCTTATTGTTGAAGTCTAGAGATGAAAGGTTTACTTTATTACTTTCGATGTATTAAAAATAAGATAAGTATGTACTTATGAATACCTTAGAACTTGTTTAAGCGCAAATATGTTCGAGCTTAAACAAATATTAGCAACGTCAAACTAAAATAAACAAAAAATGATAAACCCGATAACACAAAAACATTATTTATGTGATTAGTTTACGAGTATAATATGCAATAATGATAACGAACACCGAAGTATTTTGAGTTTGCACAAATACAGCATATCCATAAAATAACAGTAAATGCTCTGCTTCTCGATCTTTTTGCTTATATATATACTATGTAATTGTTATACTTAACTGTAATTATTACATACTTATCGATTAGTATTTAATATATAATTGGTAGATTCACTAGGTATGCTATAATATCGTATTGTCATATTTGCATACAATTTAAAAATTATTTACAAATATTGTTGTTGTTCGTTGTACATTTTTAAAAATGACGGTGACTTTTTTGGATTGGATTGGATCTTACCTAGCTTGCCCATTAAATCTTCTAACACATAATCTACTGCCATGGTAAGAAGATTTGACTTTTACTACTTCTTTCTGTTGCGTATGTATGGATGTATGTACTTATGTACGACTTAGTGAGAATTTTGTGTCTGTATATAAAAGTAACGAATACTGTTTGTTTATTTTTTAAAAATTAATTTATATTGCACATCTACTATATGTTTTTTCATGCATTTAATGTATAATTGTTTCATTCAATGAACTTTGTTTCAATTTTATCTCTTTTTAGTTCTCATTTTAATATTTATTATTATTATTTTAATTAATGGAGTTGTAGTGGGAATTTTTGACAAACTAAACCAGTTTTAATTGCAAAAAATAAACAACCGCAAAAAAAAATTAATTTAATTTTCAAACTTAGTTTTAATTTGTATTTTAAAAGGTATTTTGCTATAACGTATTTGTTAAATGAAGATGGATTGCAGACGTTAATTCCACTTTAGAATTCTCACCAGCAGCAAGTGGGCCGACAAACGTGTAATCTCTAACGCACTTATAAGTCGACTAAAAGCTATCGACAGGCTGTTTACTGGAAATGTTTTGGGGGATCTTGAATAAGCAGCAAATAAAACAGAATATGAAATATACTATAATATAAAAAATCTAAATACAAACACATGAATGCGTACATACACAATTTTATATCAAAAAAAAAAATACTTGGCGTTCGCTCATTATTTGCCAAACTCAATTCTTTAAAATACTTATATTCTCTTAAATTTAAAGAAGTGTTAAGACAAGAAAAATGTTATATTTGCAATTTTTTATTTAATTTTTGTTCAGGAATTCAAAAGAACACTCGAATTTTGTCTCGATTCTAATCAGTAAAAAATGCACATAATAATTTCGTTAGCAAAAGGTAAATGTGAAATATTAGTAATAATTGTAATAATTTAAGCAATTAAGATTTATTTCTTTTATTGTCAAGATTCAAATATGTACAATGGTAACCACTCAGAGTCGTGGATATATGTAATATAGAGTCCGCCAAATAACTTTTTTTTTAAATGCTATACAAAAAGTGTAGCTTTGGCTGTGTGGCACGTAGCGCCGTCTTGTTGAAACCAAATGTTGCCAATATCCTCCTCTTCAATTTCTGTGTACAAAAATTCGTTCAACATGGCCCGATAACGATCGCCATTGACTACGGCCACTCCTTGCTCATTTTTGAAGAAAAATGGCCCAATTATGCCTCGGGACCAAAATTCGCACCAAACAGTGACTCTTTTTGGGTGTATCGGCTTTACAATGTAAGCGTGCGGATTTTCTGTGCCCCAAATGCGACAATTTTGCTTGTTTACATACCCGCCAGGATCAAAATGAGCTTCATCTGAAAAGATGATTTTTTTTTGGCAAAATCGGCCAAAGTAATGTCGCAATATTTCCCAGCGTTGTTCAAGCGTATACACAACCATATTCGTTCAGCGGAAGGATAAAACTAATTACCTGTCAAATCAGACATGAGTTAAGTGTTACCATTCACGAAATAAGCACTAGTTGGAAAAAAAAACGTTAGATGGCGGACCCTTTATATATTATTTGTGTATGTATATTCGTAAATACAGTGCAATCGCGAAAAAAAAGCACCCTTTAATATGAACACTTTTGTTCATCCATTGACTGCTCTAAAATATGAATATGCGAGAGCTTTAAAACATGAACAACTTGCTATTGAACTTTTTTACGGATTTTTATCTAAACAGTGATGAAATCTTTGTAAACAGAGTTGTAGATTAATTCTGTTTGAACTAGGGATGTGTAAAAAATATCTATATTTAAGGAAAAAAATATTGATATAAATCGCCGATATTTCAAAAACCGATGTATCGATTCTTATTTACGAGTATCGTTTTCAGTATCTTTTTCGAGCTCTATAAATTTTAGACTTTTTTCAACAATATTGGCTGGCATCACCGGATGCATTATATATTTTTTAACCATCAGTTTTTTTAGGGCGTCTAGCTCAGCCATTCCATTTCATTTTAAATTTAGTCCGTCAAATGACGCATTAATCATCTCCTTCGTCCACTTTAGGGCTACTTGTAAAAAACGCTTTTATGAAAAAGGTTGAAGAAAAAATAAAAAAAAAAATATTTGTCTTTCAATAGACACCATATTGGACCCAAGCTTCAAGCTTTTTCTTTTTATTTCTATAACAGCTGCATCAAATGCTATATTAAAAATAAGGGATATTATTCGCCCAAAACATAGTAAGAGGGAACAAGTTTCTCCCGCTTTGAGGTCTGCTTAAAGAAGCGGATTTACAGGGGATCACATAAAGCAAAGAGTACTTCTGATGTCCATATCCGATGAGTACTGGTTGATATAATAACACTGTGCAAGAAATTGACACTGTTTTTCGTGTCAAGCTGGGCACCTAGCGTTTTAACATAATTCGGGTACGCTGAATCCAGTGATGCCCGCGGTTTTTTAAGATTGGCTCTGGTTTTCGAGATATACCGCTATTTCGAAAATGGAGGAGGTTGCACAGCATATGTTCGCGTAACTCAAAAACGCTTTAGCTTATTGAAAAAACTTAAAAAAACGAAACTCCACAATAAAATTTCCTTTAAGAAAAGTAAAACTTCTTTCTCATATCCGCAGTCGTTTTAGAAACATAATTTAAAAAAAATTAATTTTTTTTATCAAAATTTCAAAATTTTTGTTTTTTAAAAATTTATAAAAAATTAAAAAATGCAGCTAGGCTTCTTATTTTTTTGCAGACATATAAAAAACAAAGCTGCAAACAAAACAAGTCATAAGTGATTAAAATCTGTTATCAACTTTTGATTTTATTCACAAAATTCAAAAAATTTTAATTTATTTAAGAATTTCATAAAACGCAATATTTTTATGGAAGCCCCCCTAAAGGATGGTGATAAAGGGAAAGTATAATTTGAGAAAATATTAATAACAAAAAACATTGCAGATCGGTCGTACATTTTATCCCCTAGGAGTGAATCCTAGGCCTAAGAAACAAATGATGGGAATGAAAAATAAAGTTGCGCTGGTCATACATTTGGCCCGTCTAGGGGTATCTCAGGCGCTGCAGTTGCAAAACTTAAGGCTAGGGTTCTACGCGTATTAAAAGCAAAGTTCCAAACAAAATAAGCTATAAGTGATGAAAGTCTGTCTACAACTTTCGATTTTTTCAGAAAAGACGAAATTTTTTTATTTTTTATAATAACAAAACTTTTTTGGTTATTTTCATTTATTTTTGTTGTTAAATAGTTAAAGTTAAAGTTTTTATTTAGAAATTTATTCTTCTTCCTCCTGCAGATTCCAACATATATCCCCTAATAGCGAATCAAGTTGTTTGCCGCTATACCAATGTTCGAGCCTGGCTGTTACTTAGTGAAATCTCTCGCCATGTTTATCAGACTCTGCTGGTAATTGTTCATTAAATTTTTCGGCATGGTAATGCAAAAAAATGTATTTTCAATGACATTCTAACGTTAAAGTTTTTAAATGCGGTTAGCATATTTTTGATAAAAATTTGCCATTTTCAGACCGATGATTTCCTAATACATTTTCTTTTACTGATTTCACACAATTCCAGGCCAATAGCTCGATATCATTCAATGCAACCTTAAATTGTTGGTCCTTCATAAGACAACGAATGTCCGGTCCATTAAGAATTCCTGTAAAATAAAAACATTATGATATGAAATATAAATCTAGTTTAATAAATTAGTTAGAGTTCATACCTTCTTTTACTTTCATGCCGCTTAATCGTAGAAAAATCCGGCGCAATTCGGTAAAAGCAACACCATCTGGGCTTAATGCTTTTATACAATTTTTTACAATACCCAGTTTGATGTGGAGTGAAGGAAGCAAAATCTTTTCAATCAGCACAAGTGGTAATTCAATAACATTATTTCTATGCAATATGCTTTCCTTACGTAAAGCACAATCCCATGTATTGCACTGGTCGACATCGAAATGCGTATTCCATAAGCTCATGAAGCATATATTTTTAGTATAGCCTAAAAGCTAACACTTTTAAATCTGCGCATATTTTCCACTTGTGGTCTTCATATTTAATTAACTGTATTATTTTATTCATTGATGTTATCGGAATAGGACTTTTTAAATTAGAGACATGTAGCAAAACTGCTTTTAAGCTACCTGTGGAATAATCAATGAATAAGCTCCAGTATCCAGCATTATATTCATTTTGCATTGTTAAAACCAAGCCGTGGATGTCAGTACAATACGCGATAGAATTATTCTCAATAGATTTAAAAAAAGTCGTAAATCGTCTATGGCGATTGATAGCTCCGTATAATTGTACACCTGGTGCTAAAATATTAGCTCTTTTTAACTCTTTTGTCAAGAGAATGCTCTGTCTTTGAGATAATTTTAGACGCCGTGCCATTATATCCAGACGATCTTGCGTGATTTCATTGTGACTGCATGGAACCGTGATCCATGAAGGTTGATACATTGAAATAGCTGGTCCACCCGCTTCAACAGAATGAATTATTAAGGAAATATGTTCTGTTGGTATTTGGCTATCCGGAAGAGAAATTTCAGCAGAATGTGGCAGCGGAAATCGAGCATTTAAAAGTCGCCCATAATTATCAACAAGTTCTGGAAACCATCAATAAAATTTTTTTAAGTTAAGTTGCACCAAATTTATTTTACACCAACTTGAATATCTTGAAAATTTTGCTGTTCAAAAACATGAAGATAACTTAGAAAAATGTTTTCGTCATACACGAGTTAAGTCGGAGAAAGAAAGAAAATATTTTCTGAAAGCTTATGACTGGGAAAATCGATTGAGCAATGTACTGCTGTCCATCTGTCTGTATGTTGAAATCGTGACCAAGGGAAGCTGGTTTCAATCCCGCGTAGCCAAAAAAAAATTTTTTTAATTATTAATACATACATATATTAGAAAAAAATGTAGAAATTCAAAATCAAATATGGCAATGGAAATAATATAGCAAAATGACGTATAACATTAATTCTGAAATCTAGGCTAAGTTAAGCTGTGGTCACTACACCTATGTACAAGATGATGAGGGTTATTATCAGATTCGGCATGGCGAAATATAGCACTTACTTGTTTTTTTTTTTATTTTTATAAAACTACAAAAATATTTATGGTTAATTTTCTAAATCTAGATAAGATCTTCTTAATTGTTGACTTAAACTCGTTACACAAACTACGTAAATTTTTTTAGAGCATATTTATGTACGAAAAAACAACAAATACTGAACAGAAAATAAAATACATAACATTTTAATTTTCCTCATAAATTATTCATACACAACAAAATTCTTAAACACAGTAATGTTCTGTATAGTTCCCCCCAAAAAACTTCATTACCAATTTAAGCATTTCCATGGATGCAATGTGGTAAGGAAATGAAGTCTGCTTACAAAATTCAAAAACTTTTTGATGATACAGAATGGACGGTCACCGAAGCTATCGACCACATCGTAGCTTAGCGTATCCTAGATTTCACATTTAATGTTATATGCCATTTTGCTTTGGTACTTTTGACGCGCTCTTTGTTTTTTTTTTTTTTTTTTTTACAAATGTATTCAATTAGTTGATATCCATATTGATGGGGTTAAGAAAAAATTTACACACCATTTTGTTAAACTGCCATCTTGTTCTGTTTTTCATAGTTTACTGTATACCTACTACAGTTTAATTTGTTTCTTTTGGTACCAATAATCATTTATTTTTTTATTTATTTATTTATTAAAACTTATTAATTTTATCAATATCGTTAACAGTGTTATGAGAATTAACATATAGTATTACAACCGGTCATAATCGGTCGAATACACATTTTGTAAATAAGTACCTTGTTCTAATTATTAACTTCGGCTAATTAATTATCTTCGGCTAATTAATTGCCTTCTCAAAAATGAATTAAAAAGCTTTTTGTCATGTTAACTCCTAAATATTTCATTTCGTCCCTCAATAGAATAATGGTTCCCCTAGACGATAAATATCTAGTAGGAAAGCGTTCTCGCGATTTGTTGAATGGAAATATAATTGCTTGAGTTTTTTATACCCTTCACCTGTGGTGCACAAGGGTATATACATATAGCTTTGTCATTCCGTTTGTAATTTCTACAATTTTTATTTCCGACCCCATAAAGTATATATTTTCTGAAAGCTTATGAATAGAGGAGTCGATTAAGCCCTGACCGTCTGTCCGTCTGCCCGTGTGTTGGTTGAAATCAACTTTTAGAAGCAACCACATGTTCCTCAGACCTGTGTATGGTATCAATTTTTTTGATATATCCGGGAATGAATCGCTATTGAAATTCAGCACAATCGCCCCATTTCTCTGAGATATGAGCAAAAACCACGACCACCTCATTTTTTTCATAATTACAACAACAACATACATATATACTGGTTAGAGTAAACGTGGCATCGAATTCCAGCTCAACCAAAAATTTTTTTTTTATTTTATATATTATTTATATTTTTTTATTTTTTTTTTATATATTTTTTTTACATTTTTTTTTAAATTTTTTTATCTTTGTGAAGGGTATATAAGATTCGGCACGGCCGAATATAGCACTGTTACTTGTTTTTTTAATTTTTTTAAATTTTTTTTAATATTTTAAAATTTTTTTTTTAATTTTTTTAATTTTTTAAAAAAAATTTTTTTTTTGTTTTTTTTATTGTTGTTTTTTTTTTGTTTTTCATACATTTTTTTATTTTTTTTGTAATTTTTTTTTTTGAAACACATGTACGTAAACTCAATTTATAATTCTGCAATAGGATGTTTTGCATATGGATGTACGTATTTCATATAAAATGAATGGTGATACAAACAATTTTTATTGCACGAATACACGTTGTGAAGGGTATATAAGATTCGGCACGGCCGAATATAGCACTTTTACTTGTTTATTTTTTTTTGTCATAGTACTTACGAATTAATTTAAGATTATTTTCCATTCTCCTAATTATCGCATTTGACACTTTACAGCAACATATAATGGCGATGTCATCCGCCTCTTCTTAGAGTAACATCGGATGGAAATATCGAGTATAGTGTAGGGGATAATACTGATCATTGCGGCAAGCCCGCAGATACAACAAACGTACGTTTATCTAAAAAGCTTTTGATAAGTTTTTGTAGATAATTTGGAAAATGCAACGTATTTAATTTATACACTAGTCCATCATGCCAGATTGAGTCAATAGCTTTTTCAATATCAAGAAAAACGATTCCAGTACTTTTTCGATTACTTTTATTACATTCAAGAAAGTTTAAGTTGATATACAGTGGAGTGCTCTTTTCGAAAACCTAATTGTACTTGTTTTATGATATTATTGCAATATGAAAAATTTAAAAATCTGGTGTGAATAATTTTCTCGAACACTTTATCCAATAGACTTAGAAAACTATTTGGCCTATAGCCGGAGATACCAATAATCATAGGGATTGAAGGGGTAAATTTGTATACCCTTCACCTGTGGTGCACAAGGGTGTTTATAGCTTTGTCATTCTGTTTGCAATTTCTACAATTTATATTTCCGACCCCATAAAGTATATATTTTCTGAAAGCTTATGAATAGGGGAGTCGATTTCTGAGATATGAGCAAATAAACACGACTGCCTCGGTTTTTCCCCATATTTTTACCACCAAATTTAAAATTTTTCATCCATAGAATCATTTATAGGTTCCTTTGCTACTATTTGTAGATATAATATGCCTCTAGAGATATTCGTGGAAAATTTTGAATAAAGCGGGCTTTCATCAGTAAAGTTATAGGCAACATTTTTTAAATATAATATATTCCAAAAATTTACAAACGAAAATCAAATTTTTTCAGCTTCTACATAACCGAGAGGGTTAACATTGGTATCGTCTAAAAGGACTTGACTGGCGCAATATAAGCACTATAAAAAAATTAAAATTTATTTTTCGCAATTTTCAAGTGGCGGCCAAGGCCTTTCATTTGATACCCATATTAACTCTCTCGTTTGTCTAGTAGTTGAAAAAAATGGATTTGTTAGTTTTTCTTAGCAATAATTTGCGAGAATACTACTTGTACTTTGCCGGTTTTAGCCGGCCGGTTTAGCCGGTTATACATATCGTCGTTCGTAAATTATTGTGTTCTATATGTATAGGTTATGTGTGTACGTATTTTATATGAGATGAATGGTGATACAAACAATTGTTATTGCATGACTACACGTTGTGAAGGGTATATAAGATTCGGCAAGGCCGAATATAGCACTGTTACTTGTTCACTGTGTGAAGGGTATAAAAATGCAAAAATTACTGTCATGTTCTATCATTTTCAAACTCAACTTGAATCCTTAAAAAATAATAAACTCATAAACTTCAAAAATACAAAGAGTAAAGTGAAGAAAAGTAACTTTTTGGTTACATCATTTTTTCAAAATTATAAATTCAAAAACTTAGATAATACAGAAATTATAAAGAAAAGAAAAAAAGTACCTTTTTGATTGCCTAGCATTCCCCATAATTGTCTAGTAACGTCAATGATTGCAGCACTTTTACCAATTACTGTTATCAATTTTACCATTTTTCAACCACCTTAAAGTTCCAATTTCTTCTTAGTGGATATATACATACATCAGAAGAGAACCCATTGTTCAATTTGTATGTGTCTTGCTTTCTGTGTTTGGGCTATCCGATAATGAATTAGTCGGTTCCCATATTCCTCCTTACACATACATACATATGTATGTATGTATATAAAAGTTAACGTTCAATTCAAATTTTCTCAAAAGTAAATATTTTGACATTGGCCCTTTATTACGACTATTTTAAATAAGCCCTCATAATTAAGTGTGATATTTTGAATTTAAATCAGCTGATGTAAAACAATTATAAAAATGAATATTTTCGTTGGGCTAAATTAAAAAATTTTTTAATTCTAATCCATGAATTTATTAAATTTTGTTTGTTAAACAAAAACAGCAGAGTCCTTAGCCGATCTTATTTGACGCCGCCAGTGATTTGTTATCAAAAATTAGCAACCGCGCTTAAATTTGGATGTCGGCCCGATAAAAATATACAATGAACGGCAACGGCTTACAAAAACTATTGCGGCTTGGCTTAGCCGTTTAGCACAGGTCTCTGCTTATTAAATACGACAGCACAATAAACAAAGCGTACAAAGTTCTATTATTATAAAACACTTTTTGTTTGAAAAGCAACAACAACATTTTTAAACCATTGTAAAATTTTAGAACAATATGACAATGTTACATGATAAGACACCTTGTGAATCACCCAATTATTTCGCAAGAGTCGCAGCCAAATCGTTACTCCGGCCGCCGTCAACGAAAACTATTCGTTGCCGTTTCTGGTTCATGGTGCAATCATTTATCAGGGTCTTCGGATCTGCTGATATCTCGCCAAACGTAGCGATATTAAAACTTGTCCTAATTTTTGATTTGTCGAAATGACGATTTAACAAATAGTGATCTTGTGGCCCATTTTTCATGAGCCATACATTTGTTTTGAGAATCGTTAAATTAAATACGAAAAAAAATAATTTTCTGGTGTTTTTATGTATACAATTTGAAAATTCATATGTATGCGAACAAATTGGTGGCTCGTCTTTTCTTATGTTAATTTTATAATTTTATTTTATTTTCAACAAAAGTAATATAAAAAGCCCCCAAAGGCCAAAAAATAACTATATTACAAAGAATATTCTTAAATATAAAACAATTTTTATTATTTCAAAAATTGGCTCCCCAGCCGAAAGAAAGAAAGTATCCCGAAAGCTTCCTACCACTTTTTTGTTTGTTACATTTCAAAAATTAAAAAGTGTTTTTAATAATAAACTTCACTAAAACTCCCCTCCGAAACATAATACAATACGAACTTCTTAACACATTATTAAGAGATGTAAATTATATAAATGTTAATACACCATGTTGTACTTCTTTTGTACCTTCGTAAAATTCGTTGAATAATTGTATTTCTAACATGAAGACAATGTGAAATTCCTTGACGGTGAAGTATATTACACTATTAATATATAATTATATGCACATACAAATATATGGATTTATAATATTTGTTTAATATAACCAAGGCATATCCGTAATTCGCACTTTCAGTTAGTTTAAAACAAATTTTAGCGATCTGAATCAAATTTATTTATTAGGATTTATAAGACATTTTTAAAATTACAAATTGTAAAAAAAAGAAGCTTTGGCGATTTTTTACATTAAATTTGTCAAAATGGTTAAAATAAATTTGACAACCCTGAAAATCATCATAGAATAAATATATATCGGCATCGTTGTTTCACTATTAAAAAAAATTAAGTTTTTAGAAAAAATATAAAACAAAAAATATGTTTTCCGGTGGAGATTCAAGCGATGGAATTAATAGTTTGAATCAATTTGGTGCTTATGGTTTCGTTAATCAAATCGCTGTCTCGAACGCTATGGCTGCTGGTCAAAATATTGATTGGGCACAGTTGGCCCAGCAGTGGATTCAAATGCGAGATAATTCGGCTGTAGAACAAAAAAGTCAAAATAAAAGCTCAAGCATAGTAATAGAACCAAGCTCCTGTAGCTCAAAATTTGAGGAAAAAGGCGAGGCTGACATGGACATGGATGATGAAGAACAACATAATGACGAAAAAACTACACAAAAGATGACCAACACCTCTACCCTACAAAACAATTTAAATCAGCCATGGTTTTTTGGGGAAGAAACGCCTCGGACAGCAACCTTCAGTCAATGGAATCCTTGGCCAAGTCATGATGTGTTGCCACAATCCATTACTCAACCCACTAACTCAACAGCTCATATTCCATCTCTATTAAATATAAACGTACCGAACCCAAACGAAATTAGTGTAATGCCAGACACATCCAGGCAGCCAGAAAATGCCACAAATATGATGGACGCTGTAAAAAGGAAAGGCTTGCCGGCTTGGATAAGGTAATTTATTTTTATTTCCATTTTTAGTTGTATCAAATTTTCTATCGAACAGAATTTTGCTTTCAATTGATTTCCTTTTCGGTTTTTAAGTAAATTATACCTACTAAGTTCTAACAACATCTAATAGTAGGTAATATATTAAATATATTATTAATAATATAGATAAATAAAACTCACAAAAGCGCTGATAAAAAAAAAAAAACAAACATGTTATTCTGCATTTCTTAATTTTAGAGAGGGTTTGGAAAAAATGGAACGTGAAAAACAGAAGCAATTAGAAAAGGAACAACAAAATAAAGAAAAAATAATTTCTTCTGATGAGGATAATAGTTCTGATAAACATATTGTAACCAAGCCCTTAAATTCTGTAAATGACAGTGTAAGTATCAAAAAACATTAACGGTCGATTGTATTAATATCATATATAAATATTAATGCAGGTTCTTACAATATTAAATGACGATAATACTGGTAATGAAGATTTACCCATTGCAATAGATGCAAATAAAGAGAGAGATAGTTTCTGGCAAAGGGACAACGAAGAACGAGAAACGGCTGATACATACAGTTCTTCTTTGGATAAATCATATGAACAAAAATTATCTGATTTGGTAAAGCACTTTCTAATGTGTCTACATATGTACATATTTTAAACAACATTGGTTATCATACAAAATCCCAAAACTTAAGTGTTTTAAAGAAATTGAATTTTTTCTATTTTCTTTAAATTATACTCTAATAGATGACAGTTGTACGTCGAACATTAACTGAACTTTTGCTAGAAGTTACAAATGCTGAAATTTGCAAAATTGCTGATGAAACTATCAAAATATTTAAATCTAAAGGTAAGTATTTATTTGTCGATACTAAGCAAGTTTTAGTTTCTTTTTCTCAGCTGACTGTTTAGTCTCCGTGTAAGTCAAATATTGTTAAAAGAAATATATCGATTTAAGCGTACATATTTCTGTTTTGTTTAAAACCCTATTATAATATATAATATAATGTACATTTCACATATACAAATTAAAAGCGTCATCAGCACAAGTGATCCGCAAAAGCGCTTTATCTACCTTAACTAGCAAATTGGGTAAGTAATTTTTTCTGATTTTATTGAACTACATTGCAATAAATATAAACACTAAACAGCCATTATTAGCTACTATTGTGAAAAGTATAAAAATTATTTAAAAATCCTACTGTTAATTAATAAAAAAAAAGTGACTACTTAAGCCCTAACTATAATGTGCATAACCTGAGAGCAAATTACGACATTCTATTACGAACGAAATTTT
Source organism: Phyto melanocephala (assembly GCA_941918925.1). Taxonomy (NCBI): domain Eukaryota; kingdom Metazoa; phylum Arthropoda; class Insecta; order Diptera; family Rhinophoridae; genus Phyto; species Phyto melanocephala. The sequence goes on from OW799233.1 coordinate 1,761,584, forward strand.
ACTTGAACATTTGAGTATGATGTGCTTTAATAGAGATTTTATTAAGAATTTTAAAATTTTGATCTTGTTTGAATTCCGTTATTTAACCCCTTGCTTTAGCAAGTGTACGAAACGTGTAATAGAATTTGTGATAATCCAAAATGTACTTAACAAAAATTTAGTTAGGTTTTAGTCAAATATAATTTTCTTATGCAAATAAGTTATTTGGTAAATTGAAAGTAGATTAAGCTTAATTATGCATTTTATAGTTAGGGTTTTATAACTAACAATTGAATGTAAATCTTTGGACATCTTGCAAATGACTGTAAAAATACATTTATATATCTTTGAAGCTAGGAAAAAAGGTCTTACGTCAGAATCAGCCTAAAGTAGCGGATATATGAGTAAAATATAGTAATAACGGCTTTGTCCCCTTCAACACCCACAATATTGCTATGAAATTATAGGTCTTGACTAGTAAAGTACATTTAACTATTTAAAAATTCAAACCCAAAGATGGCCTTATAAATAATAAAGTGGTGTATAACATTAAATCTAGGATAATCTACGATGTGGTCCTTATAGCTTTGTACATGATGGTTAAGGATATTGTCAGATTCGACACGGCCGTATAGAGCACCCTTACTTATTTAATAATTTTTCCGCTGAAGTATCAAATTAAAAGCAATTTTTGTTTTTAATTTTTTTTAGTTTTAAAGTTAAATTTTAATGAATTTTTCTTTGCGGCATGTTTTTTCTTCGAAAAACAGTATTTTTAAATTTAAATGAAATAAATTGAAAAAAAAACGTCTTGTCTACAATTTCTGTAAGATTTATTTTTGAAATGGTTTATGAGACATAAATAAGATTTTTATACAAACCAATTTTTTCCATTTCACTTTTTATAACTGTTTTTTTTTTTCAACCATTTAGACCTAAAAATTATGTGACTTAAATTTTTTTTTTGCATTGAGACTTCGCTAACGAAACTTATTTTTTTTAAACATACCTTCATATAACAAACTTCTTAGCGAATGAGAGCAAAAAAATGCAGAAACCAGAAACTTGTTAACACATACGTACCCACTTACATAACATACCTAAAATTATTACAATAAATTTACTTCTTTTAATGAAACTTTGATATTTAAAAATTCTTTAATTTTTTTAAATGTTTTTTTTTTAATATCTCATAAACCATACCGTATCCCAAAATAAAACTTGTAGGAATTATAGACAAAACGTTGTTCTTAACATGTTTTTTTAAGAATTTAAAAATCTCGTTTTTTGAGAAAAATAACCGCTGAAGATAAAAATTTTACTTTAGAACTTTTAAAATTAAATCTTCAATTAAAACCCCTTAAGAGCTCAGTTTCTCTCGTTTTATTTCTTCTACAACGAAGAATATTGCTTAAGAAGTTTAGAAAACAAAAATAATTTTTTAAGTCCAAAACGATACTAATGGCTGATGGCTTTTTTGACAAATTTCTGTACAACATATCGACCCCTGTGCGCGAAATTATCGTATGTTATAAAAACAAAATGTTACAGGAGATCGTTTTTATTACTTTTAAGTAAATAAAAACGTATATAACACTGCTACATACGGTAAAATGTACACAGTGTTATCTCCATAACTAAAACAGTTATCGCTATAATATTTTAACAGCAGATACATTATTGTATGTAGGACCAATTTGCATAAAAAAGTCGATTTCTAAAAAAACGTAAAATACGATAATTTCGCGCACAGGGGTCGATATGTCAAATCTATTCTATTACTATTTTTTATGAATACTGACTGCAGTAAAATTTGAATTTTTTATTTAAGACCTTTTTGCTTAACGTCAAAGACAAATATCGTTAGCTTAGTGTGATAACAACCCAGTCAAATTTTAACAAAATTAAGATTTTAATTCATAATTCCCAAAAAAGAAAATGTGATGTCCATTGTAACCTAGTTTTTTGCTATGTTATGCAAAAAGGTCCCTAAAAAACAAACCTTAACAAAAGCATGACAAATTAAGTTTTTATTGTCGATTTTTTTGTTTCGTCCTTTTGGGGCTTTTTTATTACGAAATTGAATAAATAAATAATATTTGAATTTTATTTAGGCTTCAGTTTATTTCAAAATTTGTTTTATAAGTAAATTAAATTGTGATAATGAAAAAAAAACTTTATTGCTATGCTTGTTATTATCTTTCATACTGTTCAATATATTACAAAAGCAATAATAAAATTATGTACATCAAAAATTTCTTCATTTAAAAAAAAAAAAGTAAAAAAACTAATTTTTATATATTTTTTTGCAACAAGATGTAACAAGGGTTAACCAAATAACTGATCTAGCAATTTGATAATATAATAAATTATTAGAAACTTGTTCAATAAGTTTTTTTACGAACTTTAAGTCTCTTCAGAAAAATACTGTTTTATGTACAATCTAGGAAATTTATGTTTTAATTTATTAATCAACATATAACGGACGGAAAAAACTACAAGATGGTAACTACTTTGCTGATTTTACTTAAAGGCGACGCCAAAATAACTGACATATGTGGTATTATGCTTTTTACCTAACGAATGCTTTTTTCATTACTATTTTAATGGTACAAACATTTACGATTTTAATTATTTCGTTTTGTTTTTTCATCAGGAATAAAATAGAACTGTTCGTTGTTATTGCTTATTGTTAACAATAAATAACGACGTTTTATATGCTTCCTATAAAAATTTAGAAATAGTACTGGGCAGTTTAAACACTAGGCTAACGATATTTATTGTCGCCCGAGGGTATAAGTGTTTCATATGCCATTTTGTAAATTTTGAGGTAATGTTGCAGCCTTAGGTTTTCGACCCCAAATTATAAAAAATAAATCGTGTCCATTTTGCTTTATATCTTTTAAAACACAACATTTTTGTTCCAATTTGTTATATATGTATGTTATTCAATGGTGTATAGAGAATTTTCAGTACAAAATCTCGGAAGTTGATCACTGCTAGACATTTTGCTCTACGTGCAGTTAATATTGTTGGATGCTAATATATATTTTTATTTTTCTGTTATAAAGAGTTCTTCCTTTTAACGTGCTGACCAATTAATTTACGAATTTCTAGAAATTATTTCCGTTCCAAAAATTTTACTTAAAAAAGTGTTTTCAACACCAGAGCGTTAAAATGTTATAAACCGATTTCGCTCTCCATTTACGGTTAGAGCACTTTCATTTTCAAAAAGAAGGGCCACTGATAGCTTCAGATAAAATGCTAAACCACACTGAACAGCTGATGGGTTGCAATTGGCGCTGATGAATAGCTCTTGATTTTTTTCTTTTTATTTCCAGAATCTACAGTTTCGCTTATTAACAAAGCCATTCAAATTAAAAATGAGCATCACCATTCATAACTAAATTTTCAATAAATTTAATTTATTTCTGGCCAACTGCAAATAAGGTAATATAATAAAATAACAGTGAATCTGCATAGAGCAAACAGGATTTTTATTGCCTTTAGAAAATATACCGTTAAAGACGCAATCGGGGGTATGAAAATCGTAAAATCCCATAAATAGTTTTTTTAGAAAAACTATGTTAAAATACAACAACGATTTACTAAAAATGCATTTTTGGCACGTAGAACACTTAAACCCCTTGGTGATAATATGTATATGATTGTTCTTAACAAATGTTTATAATATCTACAAAAAGAAAATTGACTGACAATGATTTTATTACTAAAATTTTTGCAATCAATTTAAATAAGTACAAATAAATTTATAGGTTTAGCAGCCTATGGCGACAGCTCAAGTGAAGAAAATAGTGATGACGATAACAAGTACAATTCTTCAAAAAAGGCGATTGGTCAATCGGAAAGCGAAAATGATTCGGAAGATGATATACGGGTAATAAATTAAACTAAATTTTAAATGTTAACTTGTTTATTGCTAGTCCGTCGACTATATAAACACATGTGTGGCTCATTTATGATTTTGTTATAATTTAACTGTTTTTCAACAGAATGTAATACGGCAAAAGCGAAGGGCATTCATTAAAACTTCTGAAGAAATCGAAGAACGAGTAGCATCAGCTGCTATCCGTGAGGAAGAGAAATTGAAGTATTTTTTGCGCTTGGAGGAGGAGAAGGAGGAAAGAGAACGTAATTGTAAAAAACAACAAAGACCTTTACTAAAAGATCCCTCATCTTCTGGTCATAGCGGACACAATATTTACAAAGGTTATGAAAAAGATTTTGGTGAGATAACTGAAACAAAGATACAAAATATAAACGGTACGTTAGCATATATTCAATACTAATATATTATTTTTACATATATTTCTGATTTCTTAGTTGAGTATGTATCCTAAAAGAATATTATAATCGAACATTATTCGTGGATATTGGTAAAAATTATATAAATGCATTTTGTACTCGAAATTTATACAAAACTTTACACAATTTTTTTACCAATTTTTTTGTAAATCCGACTGTTATGTTTGCATATACATACATACATATAAATGCATATGAGTAAAATTATTAGAAATTTCCTATAACATGAACGTCGTTTTGTGGTAAAAATGTTAACGTTCATCATTGACCATTACCACAAAGGGAGCAATATGGACCCAATTGGAATAGTATTTTCAATTTACAATTATGGCTTTTAAAGTTTAAATATACAAGATTAAAGGTTTCATTAAATTTATATTTTATTTCATTGCATTTTAAATGATAATCCCTAGAAATTCTTTGAACCTTTAAATGCATATTAATATGTTTTGTATAAAATTTTTCTTTTAAACAAATCTTGAATTCAAATTCAAATCAACACAAAAATTTATTTTAAAAAAATCCTTAAAAAGCAAACAACTTTTTGCAAAGCAACATAAAAAATTCGTAATAATTTTTAAATTTGAAGTTTTTAATAGAAAGTACAATATTTCGGTTGTTTTTTACTCGATTCTTTCGTAATGTAAACACATTTTTTTTTTTTTCATTAAACAAAAAAACCCTTAAATATATATAAAAACTTTGTACTTTTTGTATATTTTGTGAAATATTTCGTATAAAGTATGAACAATTCCGTATATATAATGCCTACTTTTTCGAAACCCTCTTTGATTTTTAATTTTTACATAGTTATTGTATTTACTAGTCAATTTTCATTTGAAATTTATATTAATGGGTATTTGAGGTTGTTCAGAAGCGGGAGAAAATCGATTTTCGTTTGTAAATTTTAGAAAAAACGCCAAAATAATTGTATTTTGGTACTTATATCTCAGTTAGTTTTTAGAAGCACTAATTTTCGAGACAACGGCTTATAATTTGGTGCCTCCAGCATGTCAAAAAACTAATTACCAGCTTTAGTAATTTTAAATATTTAAAAAAATATATATTGGCGATAAGTGACCGATTTGTCAAACTTTTTTTACGAATAGCCCTTGGCACCATAGGTGAAGGGGGGTTATTCCGCAATTCAATTCAAAAGAAAATATTTTCGAATTACAAAGTATTAAGCATACAAATTGGAAAAATTTTAGTTTCGAATCGAATTACGGAGTAACCCCCAAGGTATAAAAATAATTTCATGGGACAGACAAACATACAATATTTATTTGTGTTTAATTTAAAAAAAAAATGGTTTAAAACATGTACAGATATGTAAATATTACTCCTTATCGACAACTTCGTCATAAAGCACTACATTTTTTAAATCTGCTGCAACAACATTCCGCAAACGATGTGATAACAATTTAATAATCTTAAGAATATTCTCGTCATTTTTAGCGTCAAAAAATGTTGTGGCAAGGAGCACTAATGTTAATTTAAAAATATACACATATACACATGTGTACACTATAATGATGTTTTATTTAAAAATAAAAGATAACTAAATATGTTTTAAGTCAAATTACTTAAATAATGACCTTCGATTATGATCATTTTGTTAAAAACGAGTGCTGTTTGTAAACATGTAGAAATCAACATCTACAATTATAACGTTAAAAGTTTCTTATTGACAAGATAATTTCAATTTTTGAATTATTTTCTTCCTAGGTAAACGGCAACGAGATCGCAGCAGTCGCAAAGAACGCATTACACGGTTTAGTGACAACAAAGACAAATATGTAGCTTTATCAAATGCAACTACATTTTTTACAAATATGAATACTGCTGCTGCTGCTTCAAATGCTGGAAATAGTACAGTAAAGACGCCGTTAAATAATATTAAACGTCAAACTGTTTCCGACGTAAATAGCTTGTTGCCTACATATACAACTGCAGGTATGACAAATGTTTTAAATGCAGCTGATGCAGCTTTAGAAAAAGTTTTAAAAGGTAAATCAGCATCTGACAGTCCAAAAAAACCGAGTCGCCGCCATAATTACGATCATCGCGATTATTCTCCATCCAAAAAGAGACAACGTTCAAGCGATGATAAAAAACGGTCTCGTTCCAAGTCTAGTGCTTCATCGACAACCTCTTCTTCATCGACTACATCATTTGATTCCGAATCTTCTTCCACTTCACGTTCCTCTCTTCATTCAAAATACAGTCACCGGTCCACAACAAAACATAAATCCCATTCATCTGCTGACAGGCAATATGAAAAACCGCACAAAGATCACCACCGTAAAAGTGATCGTAAATATTCGTCTTCATCATCATACAGGAAAAGAGATCATGAATCATCAAAAAGCCGTTACCGTCGTAATAGATCTAGTGATTCAGAAGATGAATATCAACGACGACGAAACCATGATTCACATTACAGTCGAAATTCTTCACACTCGCGTAGTTATGCCTCATCTAGACGTGAGCGTAAACACTCACGTTCACAATCTAGATCTTCTTATTCCTCTTCCAGCAATCGTAGGCAATAAATTTCTAATAATTTTCTTTTTCTTAGGTAAAATACAATTTAATTATCCAGCAAACTTTTATGGCAGTGTTTCATATTGAAATACATAAAAAAAACAAGAAATGATGAACAAAACTGTTGTATTGAATTATTTTGTATTTTTATTATTTTTAGTATCTTGTATTATTTATTACGGCATAGTAGTAATAATATAATTATTTCATTTATTATTTTAAATATTTTGTTTTATCTAAAGCAACTCTCAGATTAAATAAATTATAAAATGCAGTATAAATGTTTTTTATATCAATGTGTTTAGTGGTGTAATTTAGTATATAATGGTTTTAAGTTAAATTTAACACTTACTCTTGCATAATTTTTACCAACTCTAAATTATTTTCATTCTCAGATATGATTATATTTGTCTGTGTTTTGTCATCGTTCGTTTTCAATTCACGTTTGCATACTCTCCAACTAGCAAATGGATCGTCGAACTCATCATTAGGTGAATGATGATTTTTTTGTCGTTTATGTGTTTTTAATTGTGCTCCGCAGATAAAAGCTTCAAAACAAACACTACACTTGTATGGCTTTTCGCCTGTATGACGACGCATATGGATTTTAAGATCATTTGACTGTGCGAAACATCGCTGACATTTTGTACATTTATAAGGGCGTTCTCCAGTGTGAACACGCATATGACGACCTAATTTATTTGCTCGGGAAAACGACTTGCCACAAATCGTACATATGTGAGGCTTTTCACCAGTATGCTTGCGCTGATGGACAACAAGATCTTGACGTCTAGGGAAAGCTTTTTCACATTGATCACACTGATAAGGGTTTTCACCAGTATGTCTTCTTATGTGAACAATGAGACTGCCATTTGAGAAATTTTTTCCACAATACGGACAGTTGCCCCTTTTATAGTTTTGCCTGCTTTTGATAAGATCTTTATCATCGTCTGCAAGTTCTTCAAAATCATTTGGATGTACAGCCTTTAAATGTCGAATATAGTTGGTGCGACGCTTAAACATTTGTGGACAATAAGAACACGAGATTTGTTTGTCTCCGGCTACATTGTTTACTTGGGTAGAAATATTTGCTAATTCTTCAGCCGAAATACTAGTATGTGCCGCTTTTATATGCCGATCCAAAGTATCTAGTTTAGCGAAAGATCTTTGGCAACAATTGCATTTATAACGGCTAGATGACAAACGTTTAGACAATCGGGATCCAACAGCATCATCTACTCGTCTTGTTTGATACATTTGAACATCTCTAAAAATATTTGTCTGAATTAAATTAATAAAAATAAATTATATTTTGGAGCATTACGTGTTATCATCTAAAACCACCACAATTGATTCCTCGGACACCTCCTCTAACACTTCACTTTTTTCTACATTTTGCTGTTCCTGTTCCATTTGAAATTCTTCGTCTAAAACCTCAATATCCTCAACGTCTATATCAGCAGACTCTATTTGAAAATCTTCGTATGTTCCCTCCATTTCTTCCTCAGTAATTTGTTTATCATTGTTTAAACAATTTTCGATATCTTTTTCAGCTTTCTCGACAGAAATGATAAAATCATAAGCATTTAAAAGGCGTTCAGTACAATCAGGACACAAATAGTAAGGTTTTCCATCATCGTATTCTGCTACCTGTGTTTATAACAGTTAATGTCCAATAGCAATATCCTAAATGAATTTACATACCTCAACGTCTGTAACTTTTTTAAAAACTTCTGCTAACTTTAAACTTTTTTCATATTCTACTTCATCAAAAAAAGAATTGGAGTCCGAATTATTTTTTAAACATACTCGACATACAGATCTTAAGCAATCCATTGTAATATAAAATACACAAGGTGCATTTACGCAAAAAAGATTATTTTACTATTCTCTTGGTATTCAAGGCCTTGTTAGTATTTAACTATTTCAACCAAAGTGTAATAAAACACAGAAATAAAATATTGTATTATCCAAGGCGAATTCATACAGGTATATGCAACGGCGAATTTGTTGTGATGTTGTCTGTCAAATACCACTTGTAAACTATGTACAGTTTTTTATACATGAGTGTGACAACTGAACATACCTTTGTATACTTGTAGCCAAGATGGATTTAATCAGATGGCCTATATATGCTTACAAATAGTAAGTTGATTGGCATAGCCATACATTGAAAATTCTTTTCAAATTACATAAAGAAAAATACTGATGTAATTTTAAAACAATAATTTTATTGAATATTGACAAAAATTATTTTTTCAACTATTTTCCTTTAAATTTGTATATGTGATATTATTAGTAACTCTAAAAATTAAATCACAGAGTACGATAAAAATAATAAATTTATATCTAAGGCCCCTTTCGCATTAGGCAACTTTAATTGCGCAAGTATAATTTTAATTTTTATTTTCTTTTGAACTTGCTTTTATGTTCACATTGAGCAACTTGGTTGAGCAAGTTTAATTGAATTAGTTGTTCTGTTTTATCTCGCTTCCAATTTCTCATCATTTTTAAATATTTGATTCACTTATAAACAAATAAAATTTTCACACACACAAAATTACACAACACACCGAAGAAGAAATAAAAGATAATGTCAAAAACAAATAAATATTCCAAGACAAGAATGACAGCAGAAGCAGAACTGCCAAGTACAAGCAAGTCTGTACTCAAATCTCGTCAATTCTTTCCCCTTCACACCGACCTTTTCACCGACCTTTCCACTCATTGAGTATAACAATTATGCACCTTTACGCTTTGACGGCATTTTTTAAATGAAATTTCACTTTCCTGTGTAAACGCACAAGAAATTTACATGAAAGTGGTCTTTTTTATAGAAATTTTTATTTATAATACGTATACAGAAATTCATGAAATTACGTTCATGTGTAAATGCAAGGTTAAATGATATGTCTTCATTTACACAGGGAATAATTTGTAAAGTAAGCATCGAATTATCTTCTGTATTTTTCTTCACACTCATACAGGGAAACATTGTTAAAGGAAACATTCCAGTTTATGTATGTTTTTTTGACATTTGTCTAATTGCAGTGTTTTTTTTTTAATTTCTAGTGTGTTTGATTTGCTAATGTAAGTATATTTGTGGAATAAATATACATATATTTTATAAATTTTAAATGAAATTAAAATAAATATAAATTATTAATTTTATTTAGTACATTATTTATTTTTTTATTTTTTTTTAAACAAAGTCAAGTATACACATTCACACAGCCCAAAAAATGTGTTTCCATTAGCAATCCTAGGTTGTCCGAATATATCCAGCTACCGTAGTGTCATACTGTTAATAGAAAGAAATTTTGTTCTAGAGAGGAAGAACCATGTGTAACCTCTTTACCGTGCTACAAGGAAAGTCGTGAAGTGAATTTGCATTTACATGTTTAAACAGAGAAGGAAATTGCATTGCATTATACTAGACTAGGTTTGAAATTACCTAATCTCTTCCACACAATATGAAGAAAAATTAATTAGCGCAAAAAAACTTCTCCAATGTAAACGGAGACTTGAAAAAAAAACAAAATATTAAATTTGTTTAAAAAAGTACTTTATTAGCGTTGCCAACCTTTTTAAAATTTTATTTTGATGCTTGGCATTTTCACATTCAAGTCATATATAGAAGTGCGTTTCTCAAATAAATCAACTTTTGAGTTTATTAGTTTTAAAACTTTACTTTATTATAAATATAGTTGCAAACGTTTATTGAAATAGCTTTTAAATCACCATGAATGTAAATAACTCATTAGAGAGGCGATATAGTTTCAATATGGCCCAAGCAACTCCCGTTGCGGATTCCACGCATCTTAATAGTAGCGGGTAAGTGGTAAAAAACTATTTTATAAAGTTAAAAATGTATTAATATCGGTTAAATCTTACCGTTCTACTTCGTAGCTTTTGTTGGGGATCTTCTTTGTGTCCGAAGCAGCGTAGTAACTCTAGTTTGTGTTTAAATAACTTGCAATCTGATTATAATAACAAATCGATTTTAAGTCCAAAATCGAGAAGTGTGACTAAAATTGACGCACGTATTTTTGCAGATGTTAAAAGTAAAGGGTTAGCCTCACGTATTGTGAAATATCACGAGAGTGGAACAAAAATGAATCGTAGTATTTCTGCTCAAAATCTGCACATCAAGCCTGGTCAATTTCCTGCAGTTACTCTTAAAAAAACAGATTTACCATATAGAGCTACTAAACAAGAACTTTCAATGATACGAATTCCAGCACCAGGTTAGTATACTTGACACATTATTAAACAAGAACTTTAAATGTAACTAAAAAATAAATTTAAACGTAAACGTTTTCTAATTACAATTTTTAATAGAAAATTCTTCGTTCTATGGAAATACCATTTCTAGTCTTTTGAAATCTAGTTCTGTTATCGGTCTACATTCCAAAAGAACTGATGATTTGTGCCGGGAGAATCGGCCAATAATTCATCCTCCTCCAACAGAGAACGATATGGCTCCAACACGAAGTGTTTTAGATGAACTAAAGGAGATTTCTAGGAAACGTATTAATAGCGATGTAAGTTTAAATTTTTTTTTTTTTCAGTTTTATTAGTAGTAGAAATACTTTTAATTTTCCAAATGTATAACATATTGAATAGAATATCACAGACTTACATATTTACAAATTTACATTAAATCTTACAAAATTTACACATTTTTTTCTAAAAACATTTTTATCTATTTCATTTTTCATATTGTTCGGTAAAGAATTAAACAGTCTTGATGTGTGAAAAAAATTTTTTTTTTTATTTTAAAAAGTATTTTAAATTATTTTCGACATTTCATATATATATATATATATATATATATATATATATATTAATAATATTGGCATTGTGACCTTTCTTTAAATAAAACGCGTTTGTATATCAACTTAACAAGTTATATAAACACGTCATTACTGTTGAGGAAAATTTTAATCCGCACTAACTATAAACCATTATATATTATTTATTTTATTTATATATTTGGATATAGGATGGGCATTCCCGTCCATTAGACTTCAGAACTGGGCATAAACAATAATGACATGATGGTAATATTAAAATCGGATAATTTTAATAATGTTAATATGAGAAGATGTAATAGCATATTCTACTCTGAAATATCACACTTAATCTATTTCATATCCCATTCTCGTCGCCAATTTGTTGTGATTTGATTAGGTAGAACAGGCAGCTGTTGTGCAGCTCACTTGGGTCCATTATAATGATCTCTTTGTGAGAAAAATAAGAATTTAATTTCGTATTATATATATCTTTCTGGTTACATACATTTTTTAATTGTTAACCAATTAAGAAGCAGTAATAAGTTTTTGCAAACACAGAAGCTTTTAGTAGGCCTAAAAACAAATTTATTTATTTTTAATTATATACATATGTATATTTATGTTTGGTATACCAAAGAGGAGAAAACCTTTGAGCCAGGAAGATGGCTGGCTATGTAAAGAAACTTTAGTTGGTGAAGCCTCTTTTATATCATTGAGAAAAAAACCCTTGGGACTGCAAAGCCCGGCTATGCAAAAAAAAAACTTTAATTAACAAAGCCATTGTTAGTTTTATTTTTTGTTAACACGGTTGTTTTATCTAGTACACGTAAAATTTTTTATAAAATGGTGTAAAAATTGCGCTAGTCAAGAGCTTTCAGATGATACCAATTTTGACTCTGTTGTATAGAACGAAAAATTTTATATATTCATAAAGATCTATTCAAAAGTTTTAAATATATTCAGAAATGCAGTGAAAAGTCGAATATTTAAAATTTCAGTGATCTATAACCTAACAACTAACCGTTTTCTAGAATTTTTCTATTTTGTTTTTTTTTTCATATTTTGTAATTTTCTTTTACCATAAGTAATTTTTTTTCAATTTGGATGTGCGTTGGAAAACTAGATTTTTTTAATTTTCTGAATATTCCAGGATCTGGAGGTGGATGAAACTTCAAAAAAATATTGTAATCGTATTAGGAATGATATTGTTGACACCGCCAACGTTGTGACCTCAGAAATTCCGCAAAATTTCGCCACATCGTCGATACCATCTTGCCAACGACATAAAAGACAACGCGATTGTATTACAAATCATCAAAGTGTGCAGATATCGGAAAATAAAACTTCGCCTGAACAGCAGGCAAAAAAAAGATTATGTAGTTACAATAACGATATTACCAGCTCACTTAGTTCAAGCATCAAAAATAAAGTTTCTGAAAACGCTAAAAGAATGTCAACTTTTAATAATATGTGTCAAACAATGCCAACAAACGTCGAATTGTACGAAATGCAAAAGACAAAAGTGCAACGCAATTATCAAGAATACAATAACAGCAACAATAATACTTGGACTGATGTAAGATTTGCTAATCTTGAAAATGATTTAAAAAAGGTGGACACTTTAAAAGTCATAACTCCTATACCAGCAACTCCTTGTGTTCAAGATCAGAGTAAAATGAATGAAGTTTTGCCAAAGCAAAAAGCATCTGAGCCTTCTTACAATCCAGAACGTGAAATAATGAAACCAATACAGTCAACCAATAAACCGCGTATAACTTTATTCAACAAAAAGTGTGACGATGAAAAAACGAAAATAGGTGAATCAATGATAGAAAATACTGACAATGTAAATAGTTTTGCAGAATTTGCAGGAATACCATTTGTTAAACCAAAAAAGCTTTCGTCAATAAACGGATTAAGAAATCCTGTAATGGAACGAACACAAAAATCAAAATTGGCTTTAATGTTGAGTGGCTTACGAGGAGAACTTTATCAAAATTCCGTTGTTGATGAATTAGATTCGTCGAATACAAATTTTGATAAAACCAAGGATATTAAATATAATAACAATAACAATAATTCGAAAATAGTAAAATCATCAATACAATTAACTACTTCTTTAAATACAGTCACCACTTCTAATACCATTAATTTTGACTCTAATAAAGAAACTTCGTCTCCAACATCGACAATAATTTCTACTAATAAAACAATGTCGCCTTTAGTTGGCCTTAAGTTATCACAACCAAAACAAGCAAGCGAAATTGTGACTAATACAACTGAAAACACAAATTTTACGAATTCTCCAGAAATTATCTCTAAATCCAGTGTCCCTGTTTTAGGTGGATTCTCCTTCGGTGTAACCAAAACCAGCTCCCCTGAAGTGGTAAATACCACAACATCGAATAATCTTTCTAAAGTTTCTAACTCAGTTACAACGACAAATTCATTTATTACAAACAATAAAATAAAAGATACCTCTAATTTTGGACAAACAACTCAAATAACTTCAACATCTTTGCCGTTTATAAATAGCAATGAAGATAAATTGTCTTTGCGTTCATCAGTTAAAGATAATGATTTACACTTTCCAGCTATTTGTACTGTGTTTTCTATACCAACTACCACAAATTCGTATTCGGCCACGTCTAGCTCTCGGACGACTAACAGCGATTTCACTTTTGGTACAAACTTGACATCAACACCTCTTGGTAATACAACTACATCTAAAAGCAGCGGAATACCAAGTAATGATTTAAGTACTAGTTATGCTTTTAATACGACTACTCCTACAACTGCGGCTTTAAGTACAGTATCAGCAGTGCCAATAATGTTCCGAACTTTGCCATCTTTGATTTCTTCAACAAATACTACTCCTCTATCTAGTATTGTAGCTTCTTCAACAACTAGTGCATTGACTTTTGACACAGTTCCTACATCTACAAATTTGCCCATTTTAACAAGTACAAGTTCGTTTTCATTTAATACGCCTAAGCAATTGACAACAAATGAGGCGGCATCTTCATCTGGAGGGATTTCAACCAAGTCTTTTAGCTTTGGTTCAAATATTACCGTTCCGTCTTTTCCAACATTTGAAAAAACAAAAAAAGCAACTGAATCACACTCCGCTAACTCTTCATTTTCTTTAAGTAATCCAAACCACAACTCAGAAATTCAGAAGTCGACAGCCGTTAACAAAACAGATAATAATATTTTCGATACAAACACTTCAATGTTATTTGGGTCGTCAAGCTTTAATGAACCGTCGACAAGAGAAGTTAATTCAATATTTGGGAATAACACAACTAATAGTTCGGAAAAAAATATTTTTAATTCCTCAAATACAACATTATTAAGTTCAAATTCTGTTAAGACAGATACGCAAACAGATGGATCAGAAAAGTCAACTGTCTTAGCCACATCATCAGTGTTTGGAGGTAATTTTACCAACAAAAGTACTCCGACACAATTTAATTTTGGTATAAAACCTGCTATTGCACAAACAGAAACAACTAAAAATGCCATTCACTCTTCTGGGGGATTCTCGTTTAGTTCAGAAGCTTCGAAAACATCAAAAGGAGTAGCAGCAATTGCATTTGATAGCAAAATAAGTGGACCAATAAAAACTACCAATAATGCTTTTGATATGGCAACTACTCCAGCTTTGCAAAACAAAAGCTTTTCATTCGTTTCATCTGCAAATAAAGCTCATAATCAAAGTAATTTTAGTGGAGAGGTGAATAAACCGGCAGAAATTACTACATCTCCGGGTGGATTCTCATTTGGTTCTGCAATGGCTCCAAAAACATCTACATTTAGTTTTGGAGGAAGTGAAAATTCATTTTCTGGTAGTAATGCTAGCATTAAAAATAATTCTGCGGTAGGGTTTTCTTTTGGAGGAGCGGTACCCTTAAAACATAGTGAACCATCTTCGGCTAGTAAACCATTTTCATTTGGCTCTTCACAGCCTTCGCAACAGCAACAACAAATTATACCAGTTCCAAACAATAATATTAAAACTTCCAACATTTTTAGTTCCAGTGGCGCAAATAAAGCAACGCCTCCATTCGCTTTTAATTTTAGTGCTGGAAGTTCAACGAATTTACAATCTAGTGCTCCATCTACAAATAACATTTTTGCACCTTCCTCAAATGTTACAACGGGTCCTGGTGAACGACAAATACGTCGAGCCACAAGGCGATTGCAAAAATGACCCGCAAATGTGCTTTGAATTGTAAAATAAAAATAATTTTCAATAAGTGTTGAAATTTTAAAACCCTTTCTAAATCCCATAATTATAATCTATTTTTATATGAAAATTAAGCAAAATACTAAATTAAAAAAAAGAAATAAATGACTTAATAAAAGAATTCAATTATGTATGTACAATTATGTACATTTTATTACCAAAATATGTATATGTATGTATATGTGTTTAACTATAAAGGGTGGTTAAATTTTAAGGGCCGATGTTGATTTTGAATAAAACACAAATTAAGATCGTACGAACGTATACAGAATATTGAATATAAAGTTTAACTTTTTATTTTTTATTTTTATTTTTTATTTTTATTAATTCTTCATTTACATAACCGAGCCTATAAGGCCATATACGGTTAATAAAAGCTACTTATTATAAAAAAAATATTTCTATATATATATATATTCTATTTCTATATACAGAATATTGAACAGAGATAAGCCTAAAGCTTTCTTGACTCTTATTGATGGCAAGCAAATGGAGTGTGACCTTGTTGAATGTGGTAATCTAATTGACATAAATACAAACTCAACCCTTACAATATAACCCTTTTTCATTATTATCTTTAATTTTACTTTTAACCAGACTTAACAATTGAATATTAATATGGAATTTTTGCTTTGTTGCTACTAAATATTGTTAATTCTGGTTTTGCTAGTTAATTATAAACTTTTTATGCATTGAATTATTTTCTTGAATTATTATATTTATAACAGTGTGTTTATTATGATTAATTGTGAATTTATTGTATAATTGTAACTTTTTAATATATTTATATGTATTCATATATATATTTATTTTTTGTTTGTTCTATAAATTTTTATTATAAAAGATCTATCATGCTTTTCTTCTACTTATGTAATGACTTTTGGTTCCCTTTTGTGATTTTTGCTTTTAATGTCCACTAACAATGGTATTTTTGGTTCCTCTAATCGTAATGGATTGTCGATTAACACTAATTTAAATTCTTTTTCTCAGAAATTGAAAATAGGTCATATAAACTGTCAGAGTATTAATCCTTCTTCAAATTCTACTAAGTTTGATGAACTCAAGAGTATTGTGAATGATAGGTTTGAGCTTTTTGCAATCTCTGAAACATGGCTTAAACCGTATATATCTGACTCCATGATACGTTTGGATAACTATAAAGTGATAAGAAATGATCGTTTGCATCGTAGAGGTGGTGGCGTTTGTATTTACTTATACTGTAATATTAAATATAGGGAAGTCTTTAAGGTTTCAACTGATGACTGTGAGTCAATTTTTTTAGAGATTTTGTTTGATAGTGCTAAATTACTTTTTGGTGTAGTATATTTACCGCTTGGCAATATAACAGCATTTGAAACTTTACACGGTGATTTGCTACTTAAATATTCTAACATAATAATTGTAGGTGACTTTAACTGTAATATGTTTAATGTTGCTAAATCCAACCTGATGCGGTCTTTGTGTTCTCGATGTGGAATTTCAATACACCATAATTCCTGTCCTACTCATATTGATGTGGCACATTCTTCTACATCTTTATTGGATTTTTGGTTAGTTAGTGATCAGTCAATAATTTTATATTCTTCCCTAATTCAATGTCCCTGTATTTCTCATCATTCTCTTATCTTTGCTGTGTTTCAATTTGACTACATGAAAACTAGTGAATTTATTGAATATCGTGATTATAATTCTATTGATTGGGATGGTCTCTTGAATTTTTTGTCTGAATTTGATGTGTTTTCTTTTTTTAATTCATCTGATGTTAATTTTCAAAGTCCTGTTTTAAATTCTTTATTAAATTCCCTATATAGTTTTGTACCTATTGTAAGAAGGAGAATTAGAGGTAGTAATTACAATTGGATGAAGTCTAAGGATATTTTACTAGCTACATCTTTGAGGGATTTAGCGTATTCTGCATTTTTAGCTAATAAGTCTAATGAAAATTGGATTATATATTGCAGGCATCGTAATAAAGCAAAAAGTGTTATTCGAAAGGAAAAAAGAAAATTTTATATGAAACTTTTTTCTGGCCTTGATGTCTCTGGAATGTGGAAGGTTTTGAAAGAATCTGGATTGACTGGAAATGAAAAGAGGACTAATAATTTGGATGTTAATGTGATAAATGACTTTTTTGTTGATAATCCAAACTCTTTTGGTAGTAGCTATGTGGATTTTGGATCTTATGATGCTGTTAATGGAATGTTTTCATTTAAATGCATTAGTGCAAATGATTTGCTTGAGGCTATATGTAGGGTGAAATCTAAGTCTTTAGGTACCGACAAAATACCGATTCGTTTTATAAAAGTAATTTATCCTTATATCTCTACCATTTTAGCTCATCATGTTAACTCTATTTTGTGTTCGTCAACTTTTCCTTCTTCTTGGAAGACTGCTCGGGTTGTTCCTATTCCTAAATCTAGATATGTTCATGGGGTTGAGGACTTAAGACCTATCTCTATTCTTCCGGCTCTTTCCAAGGTGGTTGAACATATTATGAAAGATCAAATACTTTTATTTGTTCATCGTTACATTGATCCTTTACAATTTGCTTTTCGTCGTGGTCATAGTACCACATCTTTATTACTGAACTTAACTGATGACGTTAGATCACATTTGAATGATGGGAAGATAGCGGCTATAGTATCGCTTGATCTATCTAAAGCATTTAATTCTGTGGATTATAGTGTTATGATTAGGAAATTGAGGGAGATTTTTTTCTTTTCGGCGACTGCGTGTAAATTAATTTTTTCTTTTTTATCTGATCGATTTCAATTTGTTGATGTTAATAATCAATATTCGGGCCTACTTCGTCTTAATTCCGGTGTTCCTCAGGGATCGGTTTTAGGTCCTATTCTTTTCATTCTTTACATTAATGATTTATCTGCCTGCGTCAATAATTGTATTTGCAAATCGTATTCCTTTGCTGATGACGTTTTCCTTTTGTTTAACTGCAAGAGATCTGAAGTTAATACTTTTCAATTGAATATCAATGATACTCTTCTACGCTTTTTATTTTGGTGTTCGGATAACCTTCTTTCTATAAATACATCAAAAACGAAAGCTCTTGCTTTTGGTTTTGATGAGCAGCTGTTATCGAATGTTAACTTATACGTTGGGGAATCTTGTGTTGAACTTGTTGATAGATTAAAATGCCTAGGAGTTTTTCTTGATAAACGTTTAAATTTTGAAAGTCATATTGATCATTTGTGTTCTAAAGTTTCTGGTTTGTTGCGACGTTTTTATTCTACAAATATATCTTTACCCCTACGTATTAAACTTCGTTTGGCGCACGCTATATTAATGCCGCAGGTTTTATATGGTCTGGAGATTTTTTCTGGGTCAAATGTGTGTGTTATTACTAAATTGGGTCGCATTGTTAATATGATTGTAAGGTATGTATATGGCCTTCATAGACGTGATCATGTTTCTGAATTTGTTAAACGTTTTCTTGGTTGTTCTTTTCTTGAGTTTATCAATCTGCGTAACTTGTTTTTTTTCTACAAAACTATTAAAAAAGGAATTCCAGCATCAGTTTGCTCCAAATTTATATTCTCTCATTCAACTAGGAACCCTCAAATTTTAATTCCAAGGATAAATAATTCTTTGTTTGAAAAATCTTTTAGTGTTAGAATAGCCCGTATTTGGAATTTTTTACCCATGGAGCTTCGACTTTTTTCCCACTCAAATAATGCTTTTCGACTAAAAATGTTATCTTTTCTTACCAATTTGTAGTATTAGATTTATTTTATATAGTTTGAATATGTTTTTGTATGCATATGTATAACTATGTATGCATGTATATAATGCTTTCTTCTTAAAATTAATTTTTACTTTCTGGCTTTTTCTGTTACGATGTATTGGGATCGTTAAATTAACTATTACACTTGTTTGATTTCTTTTCAAAAGATTGGGAACCAATGGTCATATATGTTAGGTTTTTATTTGTAGATAATTTTTATAATATTAATGTTCAGGATTTAACTATGTAATATATTTTAATTGGCCTAATGAGGCTTTATATTACGTTGAATAAATAAATAAATAAATAAATAAATAAATAAATAAATAAATAATATGTAAATATTTCATAAAAAAAAAAATAAATAATAAAATAAATAAAAATAAGGAAAGGAAAAAAAAAGAACTTAAATATTACAAATGTAAAAAATATGTGTATCATACTCTACAATAAGTGTAACATACAAAACTAATTCTATTTTAATTAATCTTCAAGGTTTTATAAGAGGAAAAAAAAAAGTAAATGTTAACGATTCGTTAGCATATGAGATTGTGCATATTCCAGTAAAAGAGACTTGAATTTAGGAATCGAGTAAGAAAACATTCTTAATTTCTCGGCAAAGCATTCCAAATTCTCGATAACCGAATTTGAAATGATTTCGCAAAAGCGTTTAAATGCCTAATTGGAAAAATTATTTGCGGATTTCTAACTGAACGAGAGAAGGTAAACTTATCAGTTATGTAATCAGGATAACCTCTTAGAATAGATTTATAAAAGAATAATAACAGCCTAATACCTACAAAATTATTAAAAGAAGATTTCAGAAAATTTAAAGTATATAAAGAAACATGATCTCTTATTCTCAAATTAAAGACGTATCGAATAATTCTATTAAATATCAATTTATATTTTCCCATTACATAAGCCCCAGCTCCTGATAATATTTCAATACAGTATAAAATATGCGGCATTAATAGGGCTGTTGCAATTTGTCTTCTTACTAAATTTGGAAGATAAATATTTAAAGAATAAAGTCGTTTTAGAAGGAAGAAAACTCGTGACGATAAAAAATCAATGTGTGGAGAAAAATTTAGAAGGTTGTCAATAATAAGGCCTAAACATTTCATTTTACTTACAAATTCTAGAGAAATGCCGTTAATCGCTACGCTAATACTATCAGTATGAAATCCAAACCCCATAAGTTAAGTTTTTACTGGATTGACACAGAACCCATTATTAGATGCCCATGAATCAACACAACGTAATATGTAATTGACCCCTACCTCCAACACATCCACAAACTGAGAATCTGAATAACAAACAAATTGCACATCGTCCGCAAAAACAAAGGGTAAACAAGATACCCCATTGAACTCAAGTAAGAGGCCATTAATATAAATCATGAAAAGCAGCGGACCAATTACTGATCCCTGTGGGACACCACTCGTGATACGACGAGTGTGAGATAAAGAAGTACCAATAGAAACGTACTGATGCCTATCATATAAGTAGGATTTGATTAAATTACATGCTGGATAGGAAAATCCAAAATAATTTACCAATTTGAAAATAAGCTTAGAGTGCACTACCCTATCAAATGCCTTAGAAAAATCAATAGAAAGTAATACAACAATCTTACGACTGTCAAGAAATTGCCTGATTGAATCAGTTAAAGATATTAGAAGAGAGGTAGTGCTAAAGCCCCGTCTGAATCCTGATTGAGTGGGATGAATCAGCAACCTTTGATCCAAATACTCAACTAATTGGTCTTTTAAAATATTTTCCATTACCTTAGATAAGACAGGAAGTATTGAAATAGGGCGTAAGTTTTCAAAATCAGTAGAATTTCCCTCTTTCTTGATGGGAACAACCCTAGCAATTTTCCAATAGAAAGGAAAAGATGATGTCGTTATAATGGAATTAACAAGGTGGAGCAAATAAGATGAAATAAACGGAAAAATTATCTTAACAAATCTCAATGGTAAGGCATCATGACCAATAGCATTAGATTTAATCCTCTGTAATGCTTGAAATAATACATCCCTGCCAATACACGCGAAGGAAAATCCCTTACAAGTAGAATTTTCAACAGCAACAAAATGCCCAGAATCCTGAGTTTGTGATTCAATAAAAAAATTATTCACACCATCAGGATCAGTTATACTTAATTGCTCTCTTGATTCAAGGCAACCGTTATTTTTCAAAAAGTTCCACATTTGCTTAGGGTTAAAATCATGAAAAAGTTTTGTATGCGCACGGATCTTCAACTTCCTTATTATTTTCTTAACCTTATTTCTGTGTCTACAAAAAATTTTCCAATTAAGTATAGTTATACATTGAAGGTAACAAGCGTATGCTAAATCTCTTAATGATATTTGATAACAGATTTCCCTATCTTCAAACCAATTTTTCCTATTAACCTTTAATTTTCTACGAACTACTGGCACTAGAGCATGAAGAGCATCGATATTGGTCATAAGTATCTCCAGTTGCAAATTTACATCGTTCGTCAAAAACATACCACTAAAATCACAATCACGGATAGCAACCTCCAAATCCTCACTACGTAATGCCTGATAATCCTTGTAAGATACAAAAACCGGATCAGAAGGAGTTGAAATGTTAGCAGCTATAAAAATAAGGGAATGATGTGATACACCCGGACACTGCATTTGTCCAGATGTACCAAGGAAAATGGAATCACTCAACAAAAAAAAATCTATTAGTGAAGTGGTATCACAACCAACGTGATAATGCGTAGGTAAAAAATTATGATGGTAAGTCATATCAAGTCTCTGACACATAGAACGTAACGAAAAAGAACTAATCGGACAAAATAAATTAGTGTTAAAATCTCCCATCACAGCAAAGTGAGAATATCTTACAAAAAGATCACCTACCAAATTCTCAAAAGCACTCAAATCCCCACAAGGTAAATAGCAAACACCAACAAGGAACTTAACACCAAGAATAATTATTTCCACAAACAAAGCTTCACAAACATCACCACTCATAGACGTAAAAACTATTGAGTACTTTAGACTATCTGAAATCATAAGTGCAACACCTCCACCTCTTCTACCATCTGATCTGTCATTTCTACATAATCTATAGCCCGGTATTTCCACTGTATGATTCAATATATAAGGTTTTAACCAAGTCTCACTAAATCCAATAACATCCAAATAATTCCCTTCCAAAATATGCTTTATCTCATTAATCTTATCAGAACCAGCTGATGCACCAAAACTTGTTATATTCCAATGTCCTAACTTTAAAAAACCTTGAAAATTACTTTAAAAAATGGTAGAGGTATATTAATTTCGTCATTCCGTTTGTAACACATCGAAATATTCATATTAGACCCCATAAAATACATATTTTCTGAGTCGTGGTTTCATTTTATGACGATTTAGCTATGTCCGTCCGTCCCTATATTGAAAGCACGATAGAGTTCGAACCGAAAAAGGTGAGGGGTTAGGTAGGTAGGTAGGTAAGTAAGGCCGGTGTGAAGTAACCTTCATTTGGGTTAAAATTTTGCCAAAATATTTCTAATACACAAGGTTTATTTGGTATTGAAAATTTCGCACAGTGAATTTTTCGGTATTTTTAAAATTAACAAGTAAGAGCACTATATTCGGCTGTGCCAAATCTTTTATACCCACCACCAATTTTGTGTACATTTAAAGCACAATATTTATTATTTTGTTAATCGCTATAGAATAATCTCTTTATAATAAAATATGTATCACTTTCTTTGTAGAGGGTGGTTAAATTTTAAGGGCCCATGTTGAAGGTGAACCACACCTAAACTTCAACTTTTTTCTTGCATTTCATTTGACATTTCTCAATCTCAGACTAACTCAATTTGAACCGTGGAAAGATACGCAATCGAGCAACGCTTTTAAATATTAAACACTTTTATAAAAATGGGCATTCAAATCAAAATGCATTTTGTGCACTTCGTGATTCTTTTGGTCAACATAATCGTTCGAATTCGTCCACAATCGTGAGAATTGTAAAAAATATTTAAATGTCTGCAAAGCAGGTCTGTATGAAATGTGAAAACATCTGTGAATGCCATCTTAGTTCGTTGAATGGGAAACATTGCTGTTTTTCACGATAACGTGGCAAAAGAGCAAGCAACCTCGACTCATCATCGTGCCCAACAATTGAGCATCAACAGTGTCATTGAAAATTTGGACTATCGGATCGAGGTGTGCCGCCTAGGTTGGGGGGGCCATTTGGCCGATATTTTGTTCCATACATAATTGAAGCATACAAATATTATCATTATAAAAATAAATGATAATAATTTTATTCAAAATCAACATAGTCCCTTAAAATTAAACCACCCATTATAACTTCGGTATGGTAGTAAAATGTTTTCGTAAATTTAGTCTTTCAATGAAAGTGGCCGTTAAAATACGCGTGTCAATAAAGTTTCTGCTAATAAACATAACTTAGATATTTCAATATAGTCCTTTAGTATTCCAAAATCTTTATTCATAGAGAATTTACATGAATTTAAGAGGAAAGTTTTATCTACGAAATAGTGCTAATTTATTTTTGATATCTTATGTTCTCCTGAAGTTATGCTCTATTAAAAATGGGAATTTAGGAAAATTTTGACCTAAGTAAAAAAAAATTATCTCTAAACATTATAAACAATTTATTTTCATGTACTAATGGCTAACAAATTTTAAAATTATACAAACTTATTTCGTTTGATAATATTTTAAAAGCAAAGTGTTATAGAAGTTTAAAAATCAAAATCTTACTAATAAATTTCCCGTTTTAGCAAAATGCTGAGAATGTATATTTTGAATCACCCTGTGGCCCTTAAAATGTAACCACCCTTTACAAAAGAATAGATAGATAAAAATATAATTTGACTAAAAATGTATTTTAAATACTCAAATACATATTTTAAATCTACTGATGCACATTTTTTTTATATTTTTAAATCTATAACCTCATAAAACTGTGGGAACAAATATGTATGTTTAGAGTTGGGCACAAATTGTTACTCTAGCTAATTTTTTGTCAACAACCTCGGTCATTTTCGTTTTCAGGAACCCTCATTAAAAATAAATCCCTTGTGGAATGAAAAAGGTTGTTAGCATGCCATCTAGTAGTTGCTAGTAGAGTCATCTATCTTATCATCTTATCTTATATTTAGCTACAGTACAATAAATGGCGCAGTGTAAGATGAAGAAATGCTAATATATATGACTTATATATTTTTATAAAAATTTAAAGAAAAAAGTGGGCGTGGCACATCTATTTTCCGTTATAACGAAGACTTTGACCAAAAAGCCATGTTTGCAAAATTTCAGAATTGTACATATATAGCAACATCTACAATTGCTCTCAATAGTTCTGCTATTACAGTTGCCATTTTCTGTAAATTATCTGTCTTCTGTTTCCTACCGACTCCCAATCTATCAATCCTCTCTAAAAGCTATTTTAGTTGATTACCAGTTGATTATATCAAAAACAAGAGGCCTGCGCAAAGATTTACAGTTAAAAAAAAACTTTTTATTAATTTTCTATTTTCAAATTTTAACTTTGTAATTTAGCGTTAATATTTTCAAAAAAAAAAACTTAAAATGTTATTTAATATTGTAATTTTTTTGTAGTTTACCAATTTGGTACGTTTTTTTATTATTTAATGTTTTTATTTTTATTGAAACTGGAGGGTTCCGTCTTGTTATTTCATTATTTAAAAAGGATGTTACTTAATTTTTATGAAAAAATTTTACCTAACATCTGTATTATTTGATATTTGTGAAATGTTACTTAAACATAAAATAATTATTTTGTTTCAAGTTTTTATTTTTCAACAGATTTTAAATTTTTCCAATTTACTATTTTTTGATAAAAAAAAATTATGGCTTACATAAAATGTAGTACTGCTCACTGTTGGCAAAAATGGCACAATCGTGCCATTTTTTGCACTCTTAACCCTTAATATCCTGATTTTTTTTTTAGCTGAAAAAAATTAATGCTATAAAATTTGCTTTTCTAAGCAACTTTTGTTCAACAGCTTTGTTCATAAGTGATATTTACCTGAAAAATTCGAAAAATACCTGGTTGGTTCCTAGCGGTACCAATAGGTACCCAGAGTTAAAAATTTAAATATAATTAGTTACTACCACAAATATTGTTTAAACAAAAAATTAAAAAACTTTATTCAACGATATAAAAAATATAAAAAAGGAAAATTCATTAATATAACATTAGCTTTTAATTTTGATGAAACTCAGAAAAACAATTTTTTTCTGACGAAAAACATAAGTGTACCCCACATTTTTGGCATCGAACTTTCGTGCGTGATGAACATTTTGGATATTTGCACCGTGGTTTCCCTTCTTTTATAAATTCTGGTAAGTGCCCAACATTATCCAAGCGAATATCACGCGGAGGTAGAGAAGCAGACATTGGCCGTTGACGTTTTGCAGCAATGTCAACTTCAAGGTTACTTCGTCGACCTTTTCCAACTCGCATTGCGGTACCCGATTTTGTCAAACAATAAGCAACTTCTGATACAAATTCGTGTAGTGTATACTTTTGCTCTAAAAAACAGGCGTTAATAATAGCCATATCACACATGTGATAAAACAACCTATTTGTCCATTTTCTAGATTTAATTCGTATATGACTACGACCGAGAGAAGCTTCCAAAAGGTCGACACCGCCCATATATTTATTATATTCATGCACAATATTTGGACATTGAATACTTTCCATTTTCTTTTCTTTTTTGTTGTACCTTTCAATGGTTGGTGAATTCTCGGGCGTTTGACCATTTGCCAAAATATATGGCTAAGGTTGATGCCATCGTCACAACTTTATTATCATTCCAGGCGACTGTAGTAACGTCTATTCCGTGAAACGTTCCAACAAATTCTTCATACTCACCCCGATTTTTGAATTTTTGTGGTAGTTTGCACAGTGGAATTCGAGGGCGGCGAACAGTTCCAAGTGAGTATATTCCTTTTGTTCTCAAATATACCATCAAAGGAATAGAAGTATAATAATTGTCAAAGTATATAGCATGGTTGACAAAGCAAGGAATTGAACGGGCCAATCTTACTACAACATTCGCTGACGCACCCAGATTTGGTTCATTTTCTTCACGATGGTCGTCATCACCGGAATAAATTTCAAAGCTGTAGCAAAAACCGGTATCATCGCATAGTAAAAAAAGTTTGTCACCCCATGGATGTGTTTTTTCAGGCATATATTGCTTTAAAAAATGCTTTATTTTCGTTGAACAGATTTGCTCATCGACACACAATCGTGAACGCATTGGGACTTTCTTAAAATTTTTGTTGAGTGCGGTTATAATGGGACGAATTTTGTACAGACGATCATAACTAGAGTCGTTCTCTGGAATCAGTCCATCCTGCCGACGCGACATTCTGTTATTATCATTAAAATGTAAGCCCTGCCTTATTTTTTCATGTCGATTACGCGACATTGATTCCATAATAGGACTGAAACCATATTCTCGCCAATATGATCGAACGCTTGGATATTTATATATTGACATATAATAATTAATCCCCATGAACCGCTTGATTTCTTCGGGAGTGGTAGTCAAAGGTTTTGCAATATCTTTTTGTATGGCATATAAATTGCTTTGCTCTACAATATTTGAAATAATGTCGTCAAAAAAAAAAAAAACGAGAAAAACTGAAGTGGAGAACTCAGCTCCAATATTTCTGGTGTCAAGCTTTCATCCGCTCGAAATTTGACCACATTTTCAAACATTTGCAAATTGCTTTTTCGCCATAATGGCTTTTTGAAAACATTAGAGTCCTTTTCGATAGTGATACCTTCAAACATGGTCGCATATTCTTGCCATCGTGAACGATCTCCAACAATAACAGGCTCCGATTCAACACCTGCAGGACATTGAAATTCTATTTAGGTATAATTCTGTTGAGGAATCATATTTTTACTAATCATTACCTTGATTTGGTTCAACGTCTGAATCACTGTGTGCAGTAATGGAAATATTATTAGTGATATCTACATCATTCACATCACTAGCTGCACCGCTTTCAATATTGCCTGCATCCAGCACTTCTCTTGTTTCATCTTCTAAATGCCTTTCATAACGAAGAGCCGCTTCGAAGTCGAAATCTGGATCTAGTGCTGTGTCATCACCTGAAAAATCCGCACCATCTTCGCTTTCAGACCATGCAATCGAGTTCACATATTCAGAAAGTTCCTCATGCGTCCGAAAATCACGAATTCTACGCGACATAACTAAATAATAAACAACAAGAACCCTAAAGAAAACGTCACCATACAATTCTGTACATGCTTAATTTTTAACTCCCGGAGCCTGTTGGTTCTTCAAAGAACCAACCAAAAATTACAAAAAAATATCACTTAGACACAATTTATATGCTTCAAATACTTACTGTGTGTTTTCAACAATACAACAACTATGGAAATATTTTTGTCCGTTAAGTTTTATAAAAATATAACACCAAAACTTTCTTCACAATACACACAATTTTGCACAAGTGTTTTCGCTAGAGGTAGACACACACTACTAAATACACACTTGTCAAATAAAGTTTTTTTGAAGTGATAAAAAGCACAAATGGTTGTTCTTGAATCAAAAAACAATTTCAAAGTCACAGAGCAAAGTAAATCCAAAAATTATTGAACAATGTTATATATTTTGTTGGTTGGCTCTTGGCGTTACCAGTGGGATATTAAGGGTTAATTGTTCAATGGCACGATGGCACGCTTAATAAAATTTTGTCACTTTTTCAAACAATTAAGAAATTATAATTTTACTTACTTTTTAAGAAATATATTTTTTATTAAAAAGAAATAAATGCTTTTTCTTCCTTGTAAATACTAAAATGCGAAACTACGGAAGTATCAAAAAATTTAGCCATTTTAGTACATTTATGTGTTGGAAAATGTGTTGTTCAATTTTTGATCTTAATTCAAGTATCTGATGGTTCCGCTCAATCGATTTGTAATGCTATTATGAACGTTTTACATAATAAATAAATTCCTTAATCGGATTTGGTTCACATAATTGTTCGGTTATGATGGGAAAGAATAATGGTGTGCAGGCTCTGCTTAAAGAAGTTCAACCAAATTTGTACATTAATGGTTGTATCTGCCACAATTTGAATTTAGCGTATGGCTTCAGGTTAACACTTTATCATCATTAATTCAATCTAATAGTTTATTAAAATCCAACTCAAAATGTTATGAAAGTAATGTCTTAAAAATAATAACCGAACCAAATGTTACAAATTCATCTTTTGTAAACGAGACTTTACTAGAATTTTATACCTACTTATATTTAATCTATATTTAATAATATATGTTTAATATATCCCTATTTTGGAATAATTATTTAACATTATGTATTTATTTAATACATTTATTTATTTATGTATTTATTTATTTACATACATATATATAATTTATCTGCATAAATTTTTTAAATACTAAAGTTTGAATTTTTTTTTTTTTTCATATAATAATAAAACTGAATAAATGGATTTAATTTTTTTAAATATGTAGACATGTGTATATATTTGTCATGGAACTTTTTAAGATGTTTTGGCACTTTTTAGCTAAAATTTTGGCACAAGACTGAAATTCTCATATACCATCACTGGTGCTGCTTAACACCCTGTCCACAACAGACATGAATTGTTGTCAAAACATGATGTTATAACTTAATGTTAAATTTTTTATGTTATACTGTGGAGTACAAGTACTCATGTTAATGTTAAGATTTTTCATTATTTTTCGATTGTCGGCGAAGCAATACAGATAAGTTTTTAAAAGTATTTTAACGTTTTTGCATGTGCTGTGATTTTTAGCACTTTTTGTGTTTTGAATTTGTGAAGGAACTTATACAATTATAATTTAGAAAAAAATTGTTAAGTTAAAATAATTTAATATAAATTTTAACTTTCTCTACAAACTTTTTTAAACTTTATTTAGATTTAATTTCATTACTTTTTAATTTAATTCCTTTTTAATTATTTTTTTTTTTTATTTTACGCAAATTTTTCCTTTTTTCACAAACTATTTTACACTTTAAGCTTTGCCGAAGAAAAAGAAAAGAAAAAAAAAATTACTTCTGTCAAGCTTAACCGTCATTCCATGGTATAAAAGCGTTGTTAAAACAAATGTTTTAACAACTGTGTTAAAACATGAAGAAAACTCTAACATGAGCAGTCCACACTTAACACTAACATCATATTAGTGTTAATGTTAAGCATTTCATGTCTGTTGTGGACGGGGTGTTATATCGTTTTAATTTAATTTCTTTTTAATTTAATTTTTTTTAATTTGATGCAAATTTTTCCTTTTTTCACAAACTTTTTACACTTTAAACTTTGCCGAAGAAAAAGAAAAGAAAAAAAGAAATAAAAAAATTACTTCTGTCAAGCTTAAACGTCATTCCATGGTATGAAAGCGTTGTTAAAACAAATGTTTTAACAACCGTGTTAAAACATGAAGAAAACTCTAACATGAGCAGTCCACACTTAACACTAACATCATATTAGTGTTAATGTTAAGCATTTCATGTCTGTTGTGGACGGGGTGTAACATTACCACAGACTATTATTATAGTTGATTTTTTTTTATTATTGCATTAGGTAGCCTGCGATCCTATGCTTAACGCTGACACATCAACTCGTGTGCAATTTACTTTAACTCGCTGTGTAAATTTGTCGTATGAAGTACAATAACGACAAAAAAAATAACATTGATTATAGTTGATAATGTTGTATTCTGTTTGTGCAAAGGAAAAAATTTATTATTTATTTATTTATTTCATATTAGGCTTATAGGTAAATATAAGACTAATATATGAAGTGTAAGCATTAGCAGCCAAGGCCATCAGCTATTCGTTGGTATTAGTAAATTAAATGTTAATTTGAATGTTAGAAATAAAGTTATATATATTTCGGATGTTGTTTTTTGTTGGTTTTATAAGAGCGTTTAGACCATTATTTGCTAAGAATTTTGTTTGAAGATATTTAAGGTTAGGACAGGTTGTTAGGATGTGCTCTACTGTAAGAGTTGATCCACAGTGTTGACATATGTTTCTGTAGTTGTTGTTTATGAGATGCTGGTGAGTTGCAATGGTGTGTCCCATACGTAAACGGGAGAAGACTTATTTTCTTTTTATTGACATCATTTGGATATATAGGTGGTTCTTTATTTGGGTTTATTTGAGAGTAGTGGTGATGGTGGAAATTTACCAATTCTTCTTTTTTGTGAGCGCGTAGCTTGTTTCGGATTATGTTTTTGAGGTCAAGTTTTTCGCATAGTTCGTCTGTATATATGGGTGCTAAACATGATTGCTTCGCTGTTGTGTCTGCATGATCATTTCCGTAAATATTAGCGTGTCCTGGTATCCATATTAGTTTGATTTTTCTGTTATGTGAGATCAATAAATCACGAATTTTATTTACGGAACGCCATTTAGTATTTGATGGGTTTTGTATAGCTGAGATAACTGATAAGCTGTCTGAAAATATTAATGTATTCTTGTTGGATTTACTAGCTAGATATATTGCTTGTATGATTCCAGCTGCTTCAGCAGTAAATATTGATGATGTTTCTGAGAGGATTTTGGTTGAGAGTGTGTTACCATTGTTGTCTACTACTGCATATGCTGTACAAAATGTGTCTTTCGACGCATCAGTAAAATAGTGTTGCCATTCAGTTGTATTATAGCGAGATATTAGTTCGTAGAAAAGTTTGATGAAAACGTCATTTGGGGTGTTTTCTTTTTTGTGGGTTGACAATGATGTGTCACACAAATTGCTGTCATATTTCCAAGTAGGGTGTTTTATTCTTAATGTAGTTAACATTTGTTTATAATTAATTATATTATTGTGAATACATTGATATATAGTTGACGGTATTCTTGGAGCTCTTTTATATGATGTTGATTTGGATACGTCTCTGTCAATTATTGAGTTATTATGTGATAGAAGTTTAGGTAAAATTCGGTTTTTAGATTCGAGGATTATTTGTTTTATTGATGGAAGACCTGATTCTATAAAAATAATGTTTGTCGGGGTTGTGCGGTAGGCGTAGATACTAGATCTTATGGTTTGGTGATACGTTGTTTTAATTGGATTTAGGTTTGATTTGGCACAATTTCCGTAGAGAAATAATCCATAATCTATTTTACTAATAACAAGTGTTTTTACCAAGTATGTGAGGGTATTTATATGGGTGAAGCTTCTTGTTGCAAGATATAGTATTAGGTTTGCTCTGGATGTAAGTGATTTTTTGAGGAATGAGATGTGTTCTTTCCAACGATAGTTTTTTTCAAATATTACTCCTAATATTTTTTGTTTCGAAACGTGAGGAATTATTATGTTATTGACTATTAGATTAGTAGGACTGCAGTTGTGTTTTCTACAAATATGTAGAATAGTTGATTTTTCTAATGATATCTTTGCTCCTGATGTTTTTGCCCAATTATTAATATCAGTTATAATTTTTCCAAATAGTTCGTTCATTTTAATTGTATCATTGTTTTTAGACATAATGTAGAGATCGTCAGCATAGAGACAATGATCAACATATTTATGATTTAATATGATATTACTGATTTGGTTAAATGCTATTTGGAATAATACCACTGATAAAGGTGATCCTTGTGGAATGCCATTTGTAAGTTGATGGCTGTTTGAAAGATCTTGGTTTATCTGTACTTTCATTTTTCTACTAGTCAAAAATGATTTTACATAGGTAAAAATTTTTTGACCTATACCCCAAGATTTTAGTGTGTCTAGTATAACGTGTATTCCTATACGATCAAAAGCTTTTTCAAAATCTATTGCCAATATTGATGTATGGTTTTTAGATGATAGCGTTTTTGTGACATAGAAGTCGATATGTAGTAGAGCATCAGCGCAACCCCGATTAGATTTAAATGCAACTTGATTTACAGCCACTAATTTTTTTGTTTCTATGTACCATGAGATGCGTTTAGCTATTATTCTCTCCAGTAGTTTTGAAAGGCATGACAATAGAGAAATAGGTCTATAACCCGTGAAGTCATGATGGTTTTTGTTTGGTTTGGGAACGCAGATAATGATAGCTGTTTTCCATGAATATGGTATTATACCTACGTTGAATATTGTATTATAGTGTTGAAGGAGGATAACTTTGCTTGGTTGTGAGAGATTTTGTATCATACAATAGGAGATTCTATCAAAACCTGGTGTTGTACCTTTTACGTTGTTTAAAACCATTTGAAGTTCAAGCATATTTATTGGGGCTTCGATGATTTTAGCTAGATTATTGGTTGTCCAAGTGTTTGAATGATTAATATTATTTTTGGCTAACTTAAATTCCGCAGAAAAATTTGTGTCTGAGGAGTTTATTGACCACTTGTTAGCAAAGAAATTGGCAATTTCTTTTGATTTTGTAATAATGCCGGTACCAGTTTCAATTGCAGATATTTCTTTAAATGTCTTGTGGCTTGAAATCATGTTGATTTTTTTCCACACGAGAGATAGGGGCGAGTCTTTGTTTATGTTTTTGGTAAAGTTTTCAAAACTAAGTATTTTGGCTTTTTTACATTCTCGTTTTAATTTAATTAAAACATTTAAAATATATCTCATTAATTTGAGTTCAGCAATATATATTGAAAAAAAATTATTGCACAAAATTTTGTTAAATGTATTAAGTCGTCTTAATTTTTATCCGTGTAAAACAGCAACACCCACTTGTGCAACTCTGCGGAAGTGTACGGTAATGTTTTTGTCCTAAAAATAAAAAAAGAGACAATTTACTTAATTTTTCTACAAATCCAGTTAATTATTATATTATTATTTTAAATATTTATTGCTTTTAATAATATAAATAATTATTGGAATGATATGTTTTAAAAAATGAACTGCAAATTATAATCAGTTGGTCCGCAAAGGTAGGCGCAAAGAACAAGTGACAAAGAATAATATATATATATATGTAGTGACACCCGGTTATACGGAAGTTTTGTACTTAAAAAAATTCCGAATTTGAAAAAATATATTGTGCAAAGAAGAGGATTCTGAAAAATCAAAAAACAAAACTATGAGTAATATTAATAAAATAATAAACTGCTGCTAATAAATATCTATATATGCATGTAGTTTAAATATAAATTAATAATTTTAGTTTTATTTAGTAACAAGTACCTACCTATATCTTTTATTAATTTACTTTAATTTAATACTACTGTTTTCTGCCCTATTTTACAAATAAAAAAAATCACTAGGTAGAATATAGAAGAAACCTATGTATGTTCGATTAAGTCAACTATAAACGCATCAGTCATAACAACAAATAAATACAAGAAATATCCTGCTAGATCATAAAAAAACAAAGCAAATTAGGCTTCATAACCATAGTGGGTTTTTAATCGTAGAGCTTATTACCAAGAGAAAAAATATTAGCCCGTATCTTTAAAGAATATGACTGAATATAAACTTGTCGTTGTCGGAGCTGGTGGTGTTGGAAAATCTGCTCTTACAATTCAATTAATACAAAACCATTTCGTTGATGAATATGATCCAACAATTGAGGACTCCTATCGTAAGCAAGTTGTGATAGGTGAGTATTTTTTAAAATGAATTTTTTATTTTATTTAATGATTTCTTAGCATTAAATGTAACCATTGGCTACATACGTATGGTTTAAATACAGTACATACATATGAACATTGTCGAAAAAAATGTAAAATGTCCTATCTAACATTTTATACTTTTTTCAGAATTGCGATTATTGTATCTTTATATTAATGCAAAGAAAGCCTTTCTAGCTAATTATTTGATTATTGTGTATTTACAACTAAGTGTGGTGACTCCCAACCGTATTAACATTAATAAATTCATTCCAAAAAAGTATTTTTTTGTAAACATAGATTTTCTGAATTTAAAATTTATATTTCTCATACCTTTTTTTTCTAGAGAATACATTTGCTAATTTATTGGTTCACAACTTATTTAATATCCATATATATTGTGAAAAAAATTAAAAAAAAAAAACAAAACATTAGTCCACATTACCCGAAGTTACTCTATACTTTGAGGTAAAGTTTACATATCCTCAGAAAATCTATGTTTACAAAAAAATACTTTTTTGGAGTTAATTTATTAATGCTTTGGCAGTTTTTAAATTTGTACCAACTTAATTTTTCTACTAAAGTCTAGTTTTTCAATTTCGTTTACATTAGTCTATTTGGTTTTTCATTTTTGATACATTTTTTAATGATTTGATTTATAAAAAAATGTAAGATAACTAAATTTTGTTATTTTTGTTTACTTGTAATCGTATGTTTTTCTTATTAAAATTTTCAAGTTAAAAAATGAATAATTGTCACGTGACTCTTTCATTATGTGTTTTCATTTACTGGATTTTGTGTAAACCAAGTTTACTAAAAAACAAAATAAAAATTTTTAAAAAAATTGAGTAAATAATCGAAACTTTTTAAATTCTTAAAAGCATGGTGTAATTACATAAGGTGATAGCGTAAAGGAGAGCAATTTTTGTCTCTCTTTTTTTATGTATGGAGTTTGACAATTTCCGAAGTTGAAATAATTTTTTTAAGTATGTATTTTGACACTCTCCAGAACACAAAAAAATAGTCAGCTGGGCTTGCGCCGCCACCTTGTATAAGTGTACCCTGCTTAAAAGTAATAACTGAGGTACATAACCTTAATGGCAGGGTATCCCACAACAAACGACAAACGAGCTCTTCATATTATGTCTTCTTAGGAGATGCATATTTAAAATGTGGAGAGAGGTTAGGGTTATTTTTATACCCAACGCTGGTAAGGTAGGACATTCGAAGCCAAAGAATTTTAGATCTGTCAACCTATCGTCTTTTTGTTTGAAGAAATTATAGAGACCGGTCGAACTAGTAGTATTAGTTTGATCTTAGCCAATTAATTCCTAGATTTAAGGAAATTTTTACAGTCATTGGTTTCATAGGGCATCAGCTCTACATATGTACGTATATGTAAATACAATTAGGTTTATAAAGAAAATATTTTTTTTTTCTAAATTTTGAGTTTTGTACTTTTTGCAAAGTAATAAATCTTATTGAGGTTGGTAGTAGTTGGTTTCTTTAGACAGTCCAAGGCCGAATTATTGCCAAAAATTCGTTGTCTTGGATTTTAGAGAGGGAAAATGTATCTTTGGCGTATAGGTTGAACTTTAGGTGGTGTAACAAAGACGTTATCTTGAGAATGTCCTGATTTTTACCTTTTAAATGTCTATAAGTTAGGTTCGTGTGTTGTTGTGTGGGTTTATTACGGATGTAATTATTTGTTATTTGGTCGACCTATTTCTGATGAGTTTTTATTATTACTATTATTAATTTTTTATGATTTTTATTAGAATTAGTAATACTTTTTATATACATAAAATAACTTAAATTTGTTAAAAATTATATGTACTTTACAAAAAGTGAGATTTGTTTTTTAACTAAATTTTGCATACTTTCATTTTTAATATAATTTGGTAATGTGTTGTAAAGTTGTAAGCCTTTCTAAATAAGATTTCGTTGCATGCCGTTGAATGTACTTTTTGAAATCTAAAGTTGTTCATATTTCTCAATTGGTACGGTTGTGCTTCTCTAACATATACTATTTGTTCGTTTAAATATTCCGGTGCTTCTCGTTTCAGTTTATGTATAGAATTTAAAGGGTGGAGTGTAAGCCTCCGTCTTATGTTTAGCCATTTTATGGATTCAAGCATAAAGTTGATTTTTGTATATCTGTTGCATTTTAATATAGTTCGCATTGCTCTATTCTGAAAATTCTGTAGTCTATCTATTTGTCTATTAAATATCATTCTATTGCATTTTAAATTTTTTATTTCTCTCCACATTTCTTTTTGGTCTTTGACAAAACTTATTTTATTATTTACCGAAATTTAAATAAATAAATAAAATAAATATCTAGTTTTGTAATTTGTCCATGCTTCGCTTGTATTTTAGTATCGCACGATTTGATACTTATTATTTTTTTCTCTTTTTATTCGTCGTATTTATTTATTTATTTCAAAAAAAGATTGCCGCAAGCCCAAAGGGCCAAATTGGCTAGTCTACAAAACAATGGGCCAATTCAAAGTGGTTGCATATCAGTCATATTTGTGCTATTTCATATTATTTTATGCATGCATAAAATTTTTGTTAGTAATTTCCATACAAAAAATATAATATGACTTTACACATTTGTTTCCCATGTATAAGAAATTGTTTATGTTATACTTTTAACCATACTGTCTCTCAGAGAGAATTTCTTCGCTTCTCACCTCTCAGAGAGAATATTTTCTATTTTCTTCTTTCCTTTATACATACAATTTTTAACAGCGTCATCTCTTTGTCTTCTTTCTTGTATTAAATACATAATTTGTTAACAAAAGGTGTTCAAAGTCACTAGTCATATTAATATGAATTATATGACATAGTACAATATGAGAGTCTACTTTGAATTGGCCCAATATGTATTAAAATAATTAGTATTACACTAAAAATACAAACAATTTTAATTTAAAATATATGTAAATATCAAATAAATGGCGTAAGCCTGAATTTTGCACACA
Source organism: Phyto melanocephala (assembly GCA_941918925.1). Classification (NCBI taxonomy): domain Eukaryota; kingdom Metazoa; phylum Arthropoda; class Insecta; order Diptera; family Rhinophoridae; genus Phyto; species Phyto melanocephala. Next base: position 1,798,845 of record OW799233.1, read on the forward strand.
CAAAAGAAATAATTTCACGATTAAACTGAGACTTATATAAGGCGAAAAAATATATCGTTAAACTAATAATATACATTTAAAATTGTCTCTATATGTTCTCTTTGTAGTTAATTTTTTAATTGTATTTTTCAAGTATTCAGAAAAAAAAAATACTTAATATCCGACACACTAGGATTTTATGGGAAACTTATAATGGAACATGTTCCGAAAGGATAACATGTGTAAACAGCAATTCAAAGATAAAAATAATTAACAATTAAGGATATGCTGTGAAGAATTAATTATTAAGAATTGGCTTTATAGCCAAGGGCAAACTTTTCAGACTCGACGGAACTCTTGGAATTTGATAGTGTATGTCTGAGGGTATTATTTAGGTTATTATGGGATATTGTCCAGTAAGAGCTAGGATCAGTAGATAGGATCGCGTTATTCCGGTTGTAATTTCTACAATTCATTAGTGAACCAATAAGGTATATACATATATGTATTCTGAATATTTATATTTAATAACCATTAGTCTTAATTTGTATTAAATTTTATATTTACATTTTTTGTATATTGTATATTTTTAAATAGTTTTACTCAGGCTTATTATCTTGTAATATTGTTATTTTGGCCTTAATGGCTTGATATTACTGTGTTAAATAAATTGAAATTGAAATATCCGTACGTGTGTATGTTAAAATCCACTTTTTGAAGCTCCCACGTGTAAATCAAACTCTTATATCGTTTTAGCTTATAAGATATACTTACGATAATATTCCTATCAAAAATCAGTTATGTGGGCACATTACGAAATAAGATAAAAGCGAAAGAACTCGATTGTCAGTTTTTTACCTCAAAGTCAAACTTTTTAGCGCCTATAGAACTTCTTGACATATATGTATGTATATATACATACATACATACATACATACATATACATATATATATTTAATTATATTACTATCAAGTTAAATAAATAAATATGTACCTTTGACAACAATTGCGAAAAATATCGCTTTAATGGATCAATTATTGACAAAGATATCGGCAAAAAAAATTTTTAAAAATATGTCAGAAGCACCGAAAAAATCCATGTTTTATATAAACGAAAATATTTTTGATTATTTTGTGAAATATGAACAATACTTAAGTATTATATTTATATTTATAATGTTAACGAAATATTACGAAAGAATTCGTTAGTTTTGTGAAATAAAAAAACTTCTTTGTATTCTATAAGAGGAATTGATGTGCACTTTTTAAATGCTGCATCTTTTTTTCTTGGTGTACATACATACGTATGTATGTACATGCATATTTATATTTATTTATTTATTAAAATTTTGGCAACCAAGCCAATATTTCGCTACCAAACAATGGTAAATATTATAATATTTGTATACAAATTACCCTGACGAAGCTTTGGTAGCGAAATATTGGTTACTAATAAATAATTTTTTATAAAACAACAAAAGAGTTGATCTTAAGCTTGTATAAAAATCATATATAATCAATAAAAAAGATCAAGAAATTTAGACGATATATTTTTTGTTTGTATTAATAATGTATAACAAATTGCTAAAAATGTATAAAAACTCGTCGATATAAAATGCAAGCACTTTACATCATATTCCATATGTTTATTGGCTCTATTAGATGGCGAAACTTGCCTATTAGACATTTTGGACACAGCTGGACAAGAAGAATATTCTGCTATGCGTGATCAGTATATGCGCACAGGTGAAGGTTTTTTGCTAGTTTTTGCAGTTAACAGCGCAAAATCTTTCGAAGACATTGGAACATATCGTGAACAAATAAAAAGAGTTAAGGATGCCGAAGAGGTACCAATGGTGTTAGTTGGCAATAAATGTGATTTACAAGCGTGGGCAGTAAATATGAATCAAGCTAGAGATGTATAAAATTATTTTTTTTATATATTAATTTGTATAAAATTAAAGTAAATGTTAAATGTATTTTTTATTGCAGATAGCTAAACAATACGGCATACCGTTTGTAGAAACATCAGCAAAGACACGTATGGGTGTAGACGATGCATTCTATACATTGGTTCGTGAAATTCGTAAAGACAAGGAACACAGGGGGAAAAAGGGACGCAAAACATATAAGCATACAAATCGTAAATTCAAATGTGAACTTCTTTAAATCGAATTTGTTTAACTAAAAAGTGGTAGCATATTTTCGTTCACTGAACGAGAAAATACATAATTAAGATAAGAATCGCGTTAACCAACGAATTTTGGCTAAGCAAAAGTTGCTTTGCGTTGGTTATAAAACATTAATTGACAGTGCTAATAATTATCATTTATACAAGATTATTTTATTTAAAAATTTTTAACTTTGATAATGCAGAATAAATTTTTTTTTAAATATTGCACAGTCAATTAACCCATACTAAATTTATCAATAGAAAAGAAACATGAAAAAAATCTTAAACATTGAGAAATTAAAAACTTCTATAAGTATTCTACTTCACTCACGCACAAAATAAAAAAAATATTTTCAATTAAAAATAAAGAAAGTTTACAAATTTACATTTTTTTTAATTTATATTTCGGTGCTAAATATATTAAAAATCATTTTATATGTTTTCATATTTCTTTTTAATAAAACAAAATAATAATTTTTATAAAACAGAAATAAATATTATACTATTAATGCTGCGATGCTAAATTTACTCTTCATTGCCATATTTTATAATTTTATAAATTATATAAATCAAGAAAAACGTTTTCTTTTTCATTGCTGCTTTTTATTTTTTTTTTATTTTCTACTAATTATATTTTCTAGACTAAAATATGTATATCTTAATATTCTGCCACCATTGGGTTGATTTTTTTTATTTATGTACGTATGTATGTACATATAACATATTTTTTGTAGTTTGTGTCTAAATTGTATTTTTTGTAACGATTGTAATACGTTTTAACATTTTATGTAATAATAATTGAACAAACTAAAAATGGTTCATTTAACTGATAGAACGAACCCATACATTAATAAACGTTATTTGTCTTATAATAAAAAATAAAGTAATTTTTCAAATATTTTAAGATTATGTTTCATTTTATACTAGCTAAACCCGAGTCAAACAATATTTTTGTATTGGATCTGCAATATCTCATATTCTAGCAACTGTCCGCAACGTCGTCTGCGTGTACACCGAGATAAAAATTCTCGAAAGCGAAAAATTATATGATATAGTCTCGAATTTAAAAATATAACTTCTAAATAGATAAACATAGAAAAAAATTAAATCGTATTATTTACTATTAAAAAAAAAAATAATTTTTAGCACATTTTAATTGCAATATACATATTTAATTTTTTTATTTTTTTTTTTGGTTTTTTTTTGAAACAAACTTTTTTTTATAAGTATTATACAGTAGTACATTTTCGATTATTTCGATCACTCAATAGAATATAGACAGTTATTTAAATAAAAGTTATAGGTTTATCAAGGAACTAGATCCACCCTTAGCGTAGATCATTCAGTCTAACCTCGGATATCTCAGAGATGTTATCCAGTATATGTCTACCTAGGATTCGGGGTCTCTTAGAAGCTATAGCTAAACATTTGCAAATTAGATATAATACCGATTCCTACTTCCCTAAATCCAGACAGCTGCGACAATGACCGTTTGAGAGAATTCCGATTCGACATGCATGTATGTATACATATCATTTGTATACATATCATTTGTCACATAACTTTACAGGAGAAGGGAAAAACGTTATAGAAACGGTTTTATAAAATGTAATTTCTTTTTATAAATTGATTGTAAAACTGTTAATTTTGATACTATTGTATTTAATTTTTGAATCAGTGTGTATTTGTGTAAAATGTATTTATTGGAATTTATAAAAAAAACTCAATTTCGTAAAAATAATAGTTAGGACTTTTCCACTTGTGACCATCGATATATGTGTTTAAATATTTTGTTGCAGAATTTTCCCACGTTATAAACGATTTCTTCTAACTTCTTAATTGATACGAGGTTTTTATGAACAACTTTTTCTTAAAACTGTGACATTACTAGTTTCTTTATTTAATAAATCAGATGTTTATACTATTTGTAAATTGTCATAACTCTGGTTATAAAATTGGTAAAAAGAATATGTTTTAATAAATAAATAATAATAAAAAAATAATGTAAGCGTTTGTTAAAAAAAAAACGCAGCACAAATTCAATGGAATGACAAAAAATTGGATATATTAGATAACAAATTTCAGAAATTAAAAATTATTTCTGTCAGTCCAATCTTGCACTATTTAATCAAGTATTCATGATTTTATTTCGTATCAAATTGTGGCTTATTTTGCTGATTTGTAGCATAGACCAGAGATTTGACGTGCCCCACAAAAAATAGTTCAAATGTGTCAAATCACACTAACGAGGTGGACAATTTACAAGTTTATTTCTTAAGACACGAGCAATATACATAAAATCACTAATAATTTATATGCAGCGTTTGCCATTCACGGCAATGTTAGCTGTGATTTAATGGTTCAAATTCCAGCCCATTCACCAAACACAATTGTTGCACCAATTGGATATCTTATATAGATGTAGGCAAACATCTATCAGAAGTAGAGGTCGAGCAGCGTTGCCTAGTTACTGAGAACAGCATCGAATCAATGAATTCGAGTCCTCTGTCGCACTCTAGTCTACAGTAAAAAGTTTTCATTTTGCAAAAATCGTTCTAATACTTAAAAAAAAACTCCAATTAGCTATCAAAAAAACTTGTTAAATTCAAAATTTTTAAAAATCGAATATACATACATATGTATAAATATTTTTGAAAATAAATTCAAATACAAACTTCACATTTAATAAAAAATATTTCAAGACTACATGTAGTATATATGTACATATGTATGTAAGTACTCAGGTGAACGACTCAGCTTTATAGCCGGTGATAAAACCGAGTTTTTTTATTCATTCTCAAAATCTGAAAATCTGTTCTATACACAAACATAAAACAAAACTTGTTTTCAAATATTTACTCAATATCGAGGAAACTTTTTTCTGATATACATACATACATAGATGAAGAAATTTAATTTTCGACAATAATAAAGAAAAAAAGTCTGAAAAGGATATGTAGTGCTTTGAATGGCCTTAAACCACTTTTGAAATAAAAGGCTCAAATATGTGTATATAATAAGTTTTTTTTAGAAAAATCATTTTATTAAAAATTTCATCAGATAGTTCAATTTAATTTTTTTTATCTATATATGCAGTTGTTGAGAACCAGAGTTCGCTCTCAATGCTTGTAGGTAATTTAGTGTATAAGTATTTATATGCAGTATGCAGATATAATAGAAGCTACGTCTGTTGTGAAGCCTACAGTTTCACAGTAATACACCAAAATCACTTAACCGCTTCTCTAAAAGTTTAATGAAAATCACTGCCAGAATAATATACATATGTATATTATTTAAATAGTCCATATTTAGAAAAATTCAGGATTTTCGGTGATTTGTAAATTGGCATCCCTAATAACTATACTCGGCTGTACAGTTTTTAAACACAGTAATTGACAAATTTGACACAGCAGAATCTTGTAGATATGATTCGACATAGGTATATATTTTTCTTTTATAGATTTTTATACATATATACATACATACACATCTAAAGTTTTTTCATTTACTGAAATTAGTTACATAATTGTATATCTATATATATAAAAATGAATCCCTTTTTCCCTTGGTCACGGCATCACGCGTGAATGGCTGGACCGATTTCACTAATTCTTTTTTTGTTGTATTTGTTATTATTATGGCAGTTCTTATGGCAGTTTCGGGATTATAAAAGTGGGCAGTGCCACGCCCATAAAAAATTAGTTATCATTTTTAGCTACTTGCACTAGATCGATTTTTCTGAAACTTTGCACACATATTGAACTGTCATGATTACATAACTTCGTGGTTATAAAAGTGGGCAGTGCCACGCCCATAAAAAATGAGTTATAATTTTTAGCAACTTGCGCTGGACCGATTTTTCTGAAACTTTGCACAGATATTGAGCTGTCATGACTATATAATTTCGTGATAAGAAAAGTGGGCGGTGCCTTGTCCATAAAAACAAGTTATAATTTTTAGCTTCTTGCACTTGATATTCAATTAAAATTCAGAATGCATTTTTATTCATTAAGGGGCGTAGCAACGCGAGCCGGGCTTGGCTAGTATGTTATATAATTAAGATTACTTATATATTCATTAGGTAATCGCAGTTCGGAAAGATTTTTTTGGTTTTTATGTTTTATATGTAAAGTTTGACATTTGAAATAAATAAAGGAAAATAGAGAACTTTTTTATCACCTTGACAGCTGAAGTTTAAAATAAGTGAAAATAAGTTTTTTATTTCATAATAAACTGAAAGAAAATTTGTGGTTTTTTAAAGGCCAATTTTTTTAATTATTCAAAAGCCAGTCTTAAAAAAGATCTTATAAGCGTTCACTCTAATACATACATATGTATGTATGTATGTACTTATGGATTTTTGATTTTAAATATCAAAATTGTACAATAATTATTAACTACAAATAAATCCAATCAGTGATAAAAACATTCGTTCTACGACGAACATGGAAGATAATATTTATTGCATAGTATTAAATATTATGGAAGGTAAGAGTTGTATCCTGCTTATTTTATGCATAGTTTAAAGAAATTTGTTAACGTTTCTTTGATTCCTATCTACATTCATACATACTTACATTTGTATGTACATACATATGTATACATGTGTTTGTTTTCTCATATATAGTACATATTTACATATGTACATACATACACATATGTATACAAATATACATATGTATGTAAGTGGTTGTAAAATTTGAGGTTTGGAAGTAAATTGGCTGAAAGCAAGTTTTTTACAAGTTCAGTTCAAATTAAATGTGGTTTCGGGGAAATATTTCGTTGGAATGATCAATTTTTACAATTATTGCTCACAAGTACAGCGTTCATGAGAAAAATTTCCAAAATTTGTGCTAAATAAATGTCAAAAGATGATTTGATAATTCACAAGAGGGTCGTATTGTCATAAAGTTATAATTTCCCAAAAATTTTAAAATTATGAAAAAGTTTTGTGTTAATTATTGTAAAATTTTAAGATCTCTTTAACAGTTATGAATTAATGACAATTCGATACTTAGGATACCTTATGAATTGTCCAGATGCCTTAACTTTGAACACTCAAACATTTGACAGTCAACTTACTTAAAACCTCAAAGATTGTATAATTTGTACATACTTATATTTTCAGGTATTGGATTTAATTTAAGAAACTCTGAAAATTTCACTAATTTTGGTTTTATTTTAAAAGTATCACTAAATGGAGAAGTATTTGAAGTAGACGGACATTTTGTTCAGTCAGATTTAATTGTATTTAATAGTAATTGTATTTGGGAGTGTGAATTGGATGATGCTAAACGGTAATACATTTAAATATAAACAATACATACTTACGTGAATAATTATCGTCACCTAAAACGCAAAACTCTCTTATTAACAATTTAATAATTTTATACTAAAAGCAGAAAACATTCTGTTTTTGATTTGAAAAGATTGTTTTTATACCCTTCACCTGTGGTGCACAAGGGTATATGTATATAGCTTTGTCATTCCATTTGTAATTTCTACAATTTTCATTTCCGACCCAATAAAATATATATGTATTTTCTGAAAACTTATGTATAGAGGAGTCGATTAAGCCCTGACCGTCTGCCCGTGTGTTGGTTGAAAACAACTTTTAGAAGCAACTATATGTTCCTCAGATCTGAGTATGGTATCAATCTTTTGGAAATATCCGGGAATGAATCGCTATTGAAATTCAGCATAATCGCCCCATAACTTTCTGAGATATGAGCAAAAAACCACGACCACCTCGTTTTTTTTTCCCCAATTACAACAACAAGATACCTATATACTGGTTAGAGTAAACGTGGCATCGAATCCCAGCTGAGGCAAACAATTTTTTTTATTTAATATATTATTTATATTTGTATTATTTTTCTTTTTTTATATTTTTTTTTAATTTTTATAAAAAATTGTTTAAAAATATTTTTTTAAAATATTTTTTTAGTTTTTTTTGTAATTTTTTGTTTTTAATATATTTTTTTTGTAATTTTTTTTTTTAGAACACATACGTAACTTAATTTATAGTTTTACAATGGTATGTTTTTTACATGTATGTACGTATTTTATATGAGATGAATTGTGATACAAACAATTGTTATTGCATGACTACACGTTGTGAAGGGTATATAAGATTCGGCACGGCCGAATATAGCACTCTTACTTGTTTTTCGTTGTGAGGTTTTTTTTAAACACACCGAAACTAAACAACGACGATTTTAAATCGATATTTTGCGTTTAAAGTGATCGTATGTTATTTTATACTAGCCAAACCCGGCGCACGTTGCTACGCCCCTTACTGAATCGAAATGCATTCTGAATTTTAATTGAATATCAAGTGCAAAAACCTAAAAATTATAATTTTTTTTCTAATCACGAATTCTAAAGTCATAACAGCTCAATATGTGTGCAAAGTTTCAGAAGAATCGGACCAGTGCAAGTACCTCAAAATTATAATTGTTTTAATGGGCGTGGCCCTGCCCACTTTTCTAACCATGAAATTGTAAAGTCATAACAGTCCAATACGTGTGCAAAGTTTCAGAATAATCGGTCCAGTGCAAGTACCTCAAAATGATACCTTTTTTTTATGGGCGTGGCACTGCCCACTTTTCTAATCACGAAATTATTTAGTCATGACAGCTCGACATGTATGCAAAGTTTCAGAAAAATCGGTCTGGTGGAAGTACCTCAAAATTATAACCTTTTTTTATGGGCGTGGCCCCGCCCACTTTTTTAATCACGGAATTATAAGGTCATGACAGCTCGATATGTGTGCAAAGTTTCAGAAAAATCGGTCAAGTGAAAGTAGCTTAAAATGATAACTAATTTTTTATGGGCGTGGCCCCGCCCACTTTTTTTCACCCATAAACACTCCCTGGTATGTGTACAACAACTTACCAAAGTTTCAGCCCGATCGGTTTTACAGTTTCGGAGTCTATAGCTAACACACACACACACACACACACACAGAGTTTCACTTTTATATATATAGATTTAAAAGAATCAGAATATAAAAATTAATAATAATAATTTGATTTCATCTTGAATTGTTATATCTTTAGTATTAAAACGGACAACCGCCCAATAAGACTGGAATGCTTTTTTAAAAGTGATAATAACTTTAAAAATGGGTCTTCTAAGCATGTAGGATCACTATTGTTACCGTTGCGGGGAGTCAAAATATTTAAGAGAATCGAAAATTTGCAAGTATACATACATATATACTTATGTGCTCAACATATAGATATTAAAGTACTGTTTCTTAGATTAAACCATATTGGTACAAGTTAGCAAATTTAAATTCACTTTTTCGACAAAATGTACCACAAATACAACTTATGTTGGGAATTTTCAAAAAAACTGTAGTTAAAAATATTCATTTGGATGCAATTTTAGACAATGTATGTATAATAAATAACTAAACAAGTAAAATATGCAGTTGCAAAAAAACCGGTAAAATTTAAAAAAAAATTTTAAACTGATAAATTTGTATAATATTCCTAAAGGAAAAGGAAGTGACACCAATATAGTCAAGTAACTAGTAACTCAGAAATATGGATCAGTTCTAGTTAAACACTTATAAAGGGACTTGTGACCATTAGCGTAGCTAAACCTTTGAAATAAAGAAGTACGTTACAAGCAAAAAATATATGTACATAACATTATGCAAAATATTTTGCATAAAAAAATTATCGTTTTGTAACTATCTGATGTAGGATGCCACAAGAGTTCTCTCTCAAATATTTTCATTTAAAGTACAATATTTATAAATAGATAATTTACTAAATTAATTGAGGTAAGTTCTCATTCATTTTTCAATAGTTGCATTTCATTGGAAGAATTGTTTCATTTCAAGAATTTTAAAATGAAACTAATAATTTAAAAAACCAATCCATGTTACCAAGTTGTGTACAAATTAAAATAATTACAATTTTGGTCTAATCAATACAAAGTGTCATCCTTAAAGTGAATTTAAAAAGTGGTTTAATTTTTGTTCCCCACCTGTAACGTTATTCTGTCGAATCGTCGCGGTTTGCTTAAATGTTGTGTTTTTTGTCTGGATTTGAGGTTTTTCCAACGAATTTTTCTAACAGCGCTCAGTGGTTTCTTCTAAGTAAAAATTGATAAACTTCTAAACTACTTATCCGAGTTGCATGAAACAAACTTTGTAATTGTTACATTTTGAGACACCCTGATCAAAGATAAAGAAAAAACATGCTCTTTAAGTATATTGAGTTAAAAAATTTTTTATGAATTTTTTCCAATTCTTTTTTTCGAACCATAGTTTCTTTTACACATTTCGTAAAATGTTTAATATATTAATTTAAAAATGGTTTTGAGCAAAAAAAAGAAATGGTATAGATCTTCTGTTTTGTAGCTTAAGCAGTTAGCGAAAAAAGTTTAATTTTCAATAAAAAACATTTAAAGTTTTTTTTCCAAAAAAAGGTTAATATTCTTTTTAATGTTTCTTCAGATTTTGTAAATCAACTTACATATGTACTTATATAGTTTGTACTTTTTCCTAAAAGAAAAATCTCCAGGAAATCTTTACAATATAATTTTAAGACCTTTTGGATGTGCACCCTCTTTCCATCATTGTTCAAAAAATTCAATAATCCAAATTTTCAAAGTACGCAAACAAATTGCATGCTAATTTTTATTCATTTTCTAATTTTTATTGTGAATTGATTTGTTTCTTATATTATCTAAGTTTCCCTAAACATCCTACACATATGTATGTGAACGGAAGATTTATTTCAAGAAAAATATACAATTTTTGAGAGGAACAGTTTTTGTTGCAAAGACAAAAACAATGCAATAATTTTTTAATCGAGTTCCTTGGCCTTTAAAATTCTGCAAAATATAGTATTCATATCGCTTATACATATACACATACATACATATCCATATATTAATTACTAAATGATTTTTCGTTAAATTTATGAAAACTTGTTTCTCAGATTTATTTTATTTCGAAAAATTGAAACTTCTGTAAGAACATATTAGATTATAGATTAATGCTTCTGAGTTCCCAAATTTTAGATTCATAAATTTACGAAATGCAAATATTACTATAAAAATTTGAAAAGTAACTTTTTGTCCTTTATAATTTCAGAATTCTACGTGAATTTCAAAACACAAAAAATGCTATAAAATTAGTAAAAGTAACTTTTTGGTTGCCCATAACATTTTGAGTCTTACCTAGGATCTAAATTCACTAATTAAAGAATATGTGCCGTATTCATAAAAAAAATATTTTAGGTTTATTAAAGGCTTATTTGACAGATGTTGCACAGAAATTTGTCAAATAAGCCTCCAATAAACCTAAAATATTTTTTATGAATACGGCAGTATATGTTCATAAACGTAGATAATACAAAAAGTACAATTTAAAAAATCGAAAAAGTACCTTTTGTGTCGCCGATATCATTTTCAGTCTTATCTCGAATCAATAGTTATTAATTTCGAAATTCCAGCTTCATAAACGTAGAAAATACAAAAAGTACCATAAAACCCCAAAGTAATACATTTTTATTTTTTTTATTTTTAAAACCCAAAATATTTCCATCTCAAACTGGATCATTAGTCTCTATTTTCAAAAACTTACAAAGAAAATACAAAAAGTACAAAAAAAATTCGAAAATCATCTGTGGCTGACCAAGAATTTTCAGTCTCAACTTGGATAAATATTCTATTTTAAAAATTCCAGCTTCATAAACAAAAGTCTAAAATGTACAATAAAATAGAGAAAAGTACCTTTTCGGGTTTTCCATATCAATATGCGATGTCCAAGTTTAAAACGCTTAAATATCTTAGTAGACACAAAAGTCTATTTTATAAAAATAAATATGTTCAAAAAATACCAAACTGTTATCCCGAAACTTCCCTTTTCTGTCCTGTTATGTATGTGTTTAAATTTTTATTAAATAACTTTATTTTTTCTGTCTGTTAAAATCCGTTAAATTTTATGCAAATTGGCCCAGTAATTAGAAGATATATATATTTTCCGATATTTAACCCTTTTAGTACCTTTTTTGTCAAGATAAATTAAAAAAAAATTCACCTAAATAATTGTCCATATTCTATTGGGCGATAAAAATGATTAAATTATGTCCTATTGAATAATAATTAAAAAAAAATTAAGAACTTAAAAAAGGGACACTTTAGCCTTTATATGTACATGCGAATTTGAAAAAAGTGCCGAAATCCTATTAATATTTTTTCGTGGATTAACTAATACGATATGAATTTCTTTCTAGCTTTATGTGTTTGGAAGTTACATAGTTACCCGTTTTTTTCCATAGGGGTTGATAATTCAAATAAAGGAAGGACATCTATCAGCTTATTTTTTTAATAAAATACAATACCTTTTCAAGTTTATAAGTACCATTTTTAGTTTAGCAGATATGAGGTTACCGATTCTACCCCCCTAAAGTACGAATTTCTAAAAATCCATCGTTAGTGGATCTATACGTCAGAAGAGGAACACACTATCCAAATTTCATGTCTCTAGTTTTTTGTGTTTGGGAGAAGGAAAACACTGACTTTAAAAGAATAAAATGGGTTGAGCATTTTTTGTGTGACTTTAAACCTCTAAAAAATTTAGCCACATAAAAAATTTTAACTAATTTCATTCTATTACTTTTTTCCTTCTCCGGTAAAGTAGTAAAAAATCGAGTTGCGCTTTTATATATTTAATTATAATTATAATAATTGGTAAAATTAGAGCAATTTCTACATCAAAAATTAAGAAAATAATTGTAATTAGAAGAAATCGTAAAGAAAAGGGAAGTCGAGAAGAAGATTTAGGGTCAAATCCACACTCAAATGGAGAAGAGTTTTCTCGATCAATTTTTTTGAAATAATAGATGCTAATAATATAATTATTGTTGAAATTAATAGAATAATTAATCTAATTGTTAAAATTGATAAAATTGTTTATTTTTGATCGAAAATTACCACGAGAAAAAAATCATTCAAATCGGTTTACAAGCCTGGAAAGGTCTTTTAAGCCCGTAGTTGCCAACTTTGTTAAAAAATATCCAGCATAAACTTTTAAGTACTTAGTAAAATAACTGTTACTTTGATCTCTCTGGGGTGTCGGCTTTTTTTTAGGAATGCATTCCTAAAAAAACTGCTTAGCATCCGTAACAGGTTTTTATCAAAACCGTCTCGCACTCAGGTGTCATTCCGTACTCAACAAATTATTTAATTATTTTTAATAAAAATACCAAAAATTTACTCAATTGACGTTTTTGAATTTATTTCGGTTTTATCGCAACTGAACTACATACATACATATGTATGTATGTACATACATACATATTTATTAAATACAAATACTTATTAAAGGAAATTTTTTATTTAGCATACATCTGCAATAAAGGACAGTAAGCCTTTGATATCATCAAATTTATCAGAAACCTCAAGTATGCTGCAGCCACAGCACGGCATATTTGTGGAATTGCTTGAGGAAATTGGACAAATACAAGTCGGCAATGATCCTCTTGTAGACTGCGAATCTTTCTGTGTCACATTAATCTTTAGACAAATAAAAAACGTCCTAGGTGTACTAAATAAGAACAGAAAATGCAACAAAGAATTTGGAAAGAATTCTTTTGTCTTCCAGTACGATTTTATGGGAAGCATTTCAAACATTGAGATCATTACTAATACAAACGACTGCTATACGATTAATCAAAAAATTTCTCTAAATTTTCGATCGTCTTTGAAAAGCCTTTTGTCATACTTTCAACGAGTTTTCTATATTCCCCTTAAGCTGTTTTACATCAACGATGTTGCTATAGCAAAATATTATCTTGACATTTCGCCATTTATACCTGACGATAGACAATATTTCACTAAAAGAGGTGTTAATTTATGGACCAAATACGGTTCATTTCGATTCGATATTCCCAATAATACTATATTAAGTGCAAGAACCTTAGAACCGTCAGTTGAGTTTTTATTAACATTAGAATTACTAAAATCGAGCGAAAAAGGAAAACAGTGTAAAATTTTAACTTGCTTGAGCAACCTCCAACATAATGTAACTCATAAAGAACCATTAAACCAAGCGGTAGAATTTGAGCAGAAAACGTTAATGTATGAAACAGAAGTTAAGGAATACTTACAACTGCAACAATCAGCAATCGAACCGGTTGCAGTAAAATACATAAACACAATAAAAGCAAGCGAAATAAATATTGCATCCGATACAAAATCTTTTCGAACGGTTGCTGTAAACACAGAAGAATCCTCTAAAGTGGACGAAAGTGAAAAATTGTATTTGTATTTTTTGCAACAGTTCAAAAGCTGGAAAAAAGAACAATTGAAATATTCACTTAACGAGTTTGCTCGTTCAAACTATATGCAAAATATACAGGCTCAATGGGAGCAACACAAAAAACGTTTAATATCTCGTCTTGAGACAAAAATAATAAGATGTGATCAATTGTTTTCTGAGTTAGAAAATATTCAAATTCAACTATATACAATTGCAGGAGTCAGTTTGAAAAATGTAAAAATAGCCGAAAACATATCACAAGAAGTCGAATCTAATTACACATTAAAGACGACACAACTTGAAGGAACTATAAAGTCCTTAAAAATAGTTGTTAAGGAAAAAGGTATGTTTCGTAAGGTATTTTTCGTTAGCCATAAAATAAAATGTTTAATTTGAGTAAATATCAATTTTTTTCTAGAACTTAGAGAAACAATATTGAGTGAACGCATCAAACAATTAGAAATTCTATTATCAAAATGCCAACGTACCCATTTATCGTTAGATCAATTAAATGATGTTCTAAATGATATGGTAATTTTCGAAAATTTTTATTTTATAGTATATATGGACATACATATGTATGAACATACATTTCAATGTATGTTTGTATTTTTATAATCAAAATAATTTTTGTATATTTTTTATTTAAAATTGTAAATTGCATTTTATGTGTGTTTTTATTTCATATTGCGAATATTAGTATAAAAATCGTATTTTCTTAATTTTAGCGTAATCAGGCTAACCGTTTTGCGGCCATAGAAAATTTCTATAGAGAACAATGCCTCAATAATATAAAACAATTTAAAATCGAAATACTGAAGCTAACTGACGTGCAAAATAATTCCAAAAAAATTGATGCGAAGTAAAATATTCTTTACGGTGACTGCAAATTTGATTGCTTATTGTTTGAATTTTTTAGGTTTTGCTTCGATGAGATATTTAATGAGGAAGAATTCAATTTTAACGAAAACACTGTCAAATATAATTAAGAGTCTTCTATTAGTTCTTTAAAATATTCATCGGGTGATGATTCGTTTCTTTAAATTAATAATTTTTCTTTTTATACACATACATACATACATATATACATATATAATCTGCAGTTAAAATGTATTTATTTGTATATCTGTCATACTATTTAATTACTACTAAAATTTGAATTTTTCCAGTTCTGTTTATTCGGAGTTTATTTAATTTTAGTTAAGTAGCTAAAGCCAATAATTATTTTAGTTTTATAAAATATGGTAAAGTATCTAAGGGAGCATAATAGTCCATTATCCATTTTGGACCTATATAAGTTATTTGTGTGTTTCCATCTTGCCACATTCCTCTAGGTAAGTAAATATCACGTTTAGTAGCGGAATCCTCTATAACTGGAGCTGCTATAATATCATCTCCCAGCATAAATTCTATAAAATGAACAAAACAAATTTGTTAATAGTAAACTCTAATCTTGTATGTATATTTTTTACGTATTCGCATTGATAAAAACTACTACTTACGATCGAAAATTCCCTGGGCTGTGGAATCTTCAGGATCTGCCCACCAAAGCGGTGTATTAACCGGCTCTCCTGTTGTAGTAGCTAGTTTAAAACGCTCCATTATTTTGGGTGTATATTCACTGTGTAGTTTTGTAAATCTTTTACAAATTTGGATCGTCTCGTCATCAAAATTCCAAGGAACATATGAAAATTGCAAACTTGGCATGAAAACATTAGCTTGCAGCCATCTCAAAAAAAGTTCTTTAGAGGGAGGTTTATTATTATAACCATTTCCGCCAATCATATCCGGTAAAACGAATGGATATCCATTCAAATTCATTTGTAACAAAGTGGTGATCAATGTAGCAAGACCATTTTCCCATTTCCATTCTGAATCTTTGTCTATCATACGAACGAATATTGGTAAATCTTGTGTACCCTGGCCGGAACGTACTTCAACCATTGATCCAAACGAACCAACTGTACGTATATAGTCTTTAGTAATTTGGCTAGGAGAGAAATTGCTTGATATGTTGAGTACGGGGTCTTTGGGTACCCAACTTGATTCTCCAGCATCGAACTTAAAGCTATCAATTCCATCTTCAGTTTGTAGTCGTCGTAAACGCTGCTTAAACCAATTCTGCACTTCAGATTTTGTAAAGTCTATATATGCAGCTTCACCAGTCTTACTGTTCCACCACTGGGTATCAGGATTGTTGTTGTGGTCCAAAACCAGATATCTAAGTGAATATTGGTATACAAATACAAATGTAACTAATTGAACTGAATAGTATTTTATTTACCTACCCTTTGGAAAGCGCTTCGTTGTAAGTTGGTTGGCAGTCTTTATTGATGAAAGGATGTATCCAAAGTGTTACTCGGAATCCATTTGCTTTTAGGTCATCGGTTAAATTTTTTATGTCAGGAAATTTAGTTTTCCTAAAAGTCAACGCACCATAACAATCTTCCCAGTCGTCGTCTATTTCCAATTGACTATTTTCAAATTCCAGTGATTTTATTTTATTGGCGAATTCCCGAACAATTTTCTCGTCAATGTCCGTTTTATACAGAGCCCAGGTGGACCAAATCGGATATTGAACCATACGTTCATCGGGGTACATTGAAGGATGGCCAAAAATGTTTTTTACCGCGTGCATATGAGCTATTTTGACATTATTGGCTATACATATATGATAGACAAAACTCATTTGAGTCATTCGAATATCATATGGCAGGGATTTAATGGCAGAGAAACATAGCTTGTTTTCGTATCCTTCAGAGTTCTGTTCAATAAACAATGGCGTTTCGTCTTCTACATAAAAAACCTTTCCATCCGAATTGAGCCAGTAGCGTTCTGCTAAACCGGCATTGTGATCTTCCTTTGTTAAGTACGAATAATTTGTAAACACTTGTCGCTCCACTGGCCAATATTGATAGCGATCTTCTGGGCCACCATACCAGTGAGTATTACCAATATTTAAACTAATACAATCCATAGGTTGACTTGCGCCTACAATGTTGTCTCGTATAATGCGAACGTGAGTTACTTCGTCTGTCGATGATATCAATTCAAATTTTACGGAATTTACACCGTCATGTAGTTTAAACATTCCATCTGTTGTGGCTTCCAAGTTGTTGTTTGTAACGAAATTTTCAAAAGTTACCGTTTGTAATTCTTTGGTACCTAAACAAAAAGATTTGACATTACGTTACATAAAAAATTACAAATTTAATCGAAAGAATTTACAAAAAATTTACTTAAAAAGAAGTAAAAAAAAGTTGCAAAATAAGCACAATATTACCTTTTAATATTTCATATTGTAACTTTGATTCAGTTTTTTTAATCCGTATAAAGATATCCGAATTAGGAAAGTTATACCTCTGCTCAACACTTTTACAGGACTCCAAACAAGGCAATAAGCCTATAGCAAGTAAAAATGCTGCAAAACCGGCAATTTTTATCATGTTATTGCATTTATCTATACTTATGTTAAGTTAACAGATCCCCTTATAAAATCGTTTCTGGTTATAATTGTCAAATGCAGTCAATTTCGACTTTTATTACAATTCTGTACTCGCAGCGCCTTTTATACACGCATTCCTCTAATAAAAATTGTTGTCGTTTAATATCTAAAGTATCGACTCTTCAAAAGTAACTATGTACATACTTATACATATTTATTTGCTTTGAACAATTGTTGTGATATCAGAGATTTAAAGGCAAATCATTCGTTGTTCACTCATAAGAAAAGTTACAAAAATAAAAAAAATAAAAAAATGCATGCCCGGTGTATTACAGTTTAATAAATAACCAGAAAAGAACACTTAAATTAGATATATGTATGTATGTAGGTATGTACATATATAGATTTTTACAATTGTACAATATGTATATGAATATAAGAAATCGACTTCCCTATTAATGTATAAGATACACGTACATATGTACATATGTATGTATCTACATTTATTTACAGATTTCTTTATTAAGTCCTGGTTTCAGTTTAGGACAATCTAGCTATGCCCGCCCGTCTGTTGAAAGCACGATAGAGCTCGAACCGTAAAAGTAAAATGAATCAAATTTTGCAGAATATTTCTTATACATAAAGAGTGTTTGATATTTAAAATGAGCTAAATTGGTTTATAAAGAGAGTTTTAGCTCGTAATATAAAAGTTAGTCAAAAAATTGTCTTTCCTACATCGATTGTGTCTAAATGTAGAGCAAAAAAAAAATATTCGTATACCTATTTATTGAGTAAAAAAATAACTTTCTGAAAACTGGTCAAATCTATACATTACAAAATGAGCTATAGAACATAATGTACGAAATTTTATACCGCACAGTGTCTTTTCGGCCTATTTAAAATTTAAAACGCAATAAAACTGACAAAATTAGACGTCGAAGAGTGTGCCCCATACCCAAAAATAAAGAAATTACTCGTCACGGTTTTGAAAAAAATATATATTTTTTTAGGCTAATTACACTGCTCAGCAGCAAAATCCTCCATTAAATAAAACTATGTGGACTATATGGATTTTAATGCGCTGAACTCAAATCCTTTGTTGGTTTTTTTCCATCAGATCGGGATTTTTTTTTATGGGCGTGGCAAATTTTTTCCCCTAAATTAGTCAGGTACGGAGACATATTTCATCCTTACTCGAGAACCATCAATATATTGTCGTAAGATGGCTCTAAGCTCAACTAATTTGTAATAATGTATAATGTGCCGAATTTTTTATACCCACCACCAATTTTATGTACTTTTATAGCTCAGAATTTACTATTTTGTTATTAACTGAAACTTTCTACTTTTACGCCCAATTTTCACATAATCTACTGCTAATGAAATTTAAAAGCTTATAAAAGCGACAGAATTGATGATGAAATTTCGTATGTATAGCTTTCTGATAAATATTATTATAATGCCATAAAATGGCTATAAAAGTACAACATAGTGGTACACAAGTAAGAGTGCTATATTCGGCCGTGCCGAATCTTATATGACCTTCACAACGTGTAACATGCAATAAAAATTGCTTGTATCACCATTCATCTCATATAAAATACGTACATACATATTTAAAACATACTTATATAAAAACATCCCATTGCAAAATTGTAAATTAAGATTATGTATGTATGTTAAAAAAAAAAATAAATAAATAAAAACAAGTAAGAGTGCTATATTCGGCCGTGCCTAATCTGATCATACCCTTCACCATCATGTACAAAGGTACAATCCCACATCGTAGCTTAATCTATATTATATGTTGTACGCCATTTTTCCTTATTATTTCCGACGCCATCCTTGATTTTGAACTTTTACATAGTTCACTGTATTCTACTAGTCAAGCCCTTTAATTTGATACCTATATTGATACGCTTATATTGCGTTAGTCAAGTCCTTTCAGATGATACTAATATCGGCTCTCTTGGTTGTCTAGAAGCTGGAAAAAAATTGATTTTCGTTTGTAAATTTTTGAAATACATACAACTATATTTTTCAAAAAAAATTTGTGCCTATAACTTTACCAATTAGAGCACGCTTTATCCAAAATTTTCACTAATATCTCTAGATCTACAAATAGTAGCAAAGGTACCTATAAAATTTTCTATGGCTGAAAAATTTTAATTTTGGTGGTAAAAATATAGGAAAAAACAGAGGCAGTCGTGTTTATTTGCTCATATCTCAGGAAGTTATGGGGTGATTGTGCTGAATTTCAATAGCGATTCGTTCCCGGATATTTCCAAAAGATTGATATCATAAACAGATCTGCTTCTGAAAGTTAATTTCAACCAACACGCGGACAGGCGGACATGGCTTAATCGATTCTTCTACTCATAAGCTTTCAGAAAATATATACATATGTATGTACATACTTCATGTGGTCGGAAATGAAAATTATAGAAATTACAAACTGAATGACAAAGCTATATATACCCTTGTGCACCACAGGTGAAGGGTATAAAAATAGGTTGTATGTGTTAGTAATTGATGTTTTCTGGAATGCGTAAACCGATTTTGTTTCTGCAAAGTTAATATGACGTCAATACAAAGGTTTTTCTGTGTAAACGGTCTCTGTATGTGCATTGGTTCATCAGTTATAGCAATTTTAGTGAACACTGCATTCATTTCGGAACATTTGAAAATATTTAAATTAATTAAAACCAACAATTTTTTTCAATTTTAATTTATTTTATTAGATTAGGATTAGAAAAATAAAATAAATTAAAATTGAAAAAAATTGTTGGTTGGGTTTTTGAAAAAGTTTTTTATAGTTTTTTGTTTTATTTTTGAATTCTCATTTTGTTAATGAGAATTTAAAAATATAACTTAATTTTAAACTTTTTCAAGAATTTGGGTAAAGGTTTACTGATGATCTGGCATAAGCACCAGTGAAATGCATATAAACCAGCTTAAACCCAACAACCAAATAAAAAAATAAAAAATTTTATTTTTTATTTAATATATTATTTATATTTTTATTATTATTTTTTTTTTAATTTTTTTTATTTTTTTTTTGTTTTATATTTATTATAAATATTTTAATTATTTTTTAAAAACAAATTTTTTTTTAAATTTTTTTTTGTATTTTTTTTAATTTTTTTTTTAACATACATACGTAAATTTATAATTTTACAATGGGATGTTTTTATATACATATGTATGTTTTTTATATGTATGTACGTATTTCATATGGGAAATAGTGATACAAACTACTGTTATTGCATGACTACACGTTGTGAAGGGTATATAAGATTCGGCATGGCCGAATATAGCGCTCTTACTTGTTTCCCCTAAATTAGTCAGGTACGGAGACATATTTCATCCTAACTCGAGAACCAGTCATCCGATTTTCAAAAATTAAACACCAGAAGATGTCTAACAAAATTGTATTTATTTTAGTTAAATAGAATTTTTTTCTATCTTGTATCGTTTTGGAATTATTTTAAAATTAATGGAGAAAAAATTTTTTTTCGTGCAAAATTCGTAATATTTTTCAATTTAAAAATGGAATTAAAAAAAATATGAAGCAAATATTCAACATTTTAAACTTTTTTCTGAGAGCTGCTTATCTAAAAAATAAAAAAGCCATAAACCATAAAAATCGGTTAAAAAATTTAGATTTTATTTCAATTTACCACAGGTTTCCAATATTGTAATGCAACCAGCCTTACATATGATATATGTAACATTTCGTTAGGTGAGCAGGTAATGGAACTAAAGTACAACGGTATTTTGCATAGTTCTTGGAATTAAAATTTATAACAGTATTTTTCAATTACCTGTTATTTCAAATTAAGAACATTAGGGTAGATTCTAGAATTTATTGTATGTATAGAAGCTGATGGACAATAAGTGAGTCACTTTTAATTAGAATCCACAATCGCTTTCATATTACAAAATATCAAGGATTTGTAACAAATCTCCAAATTTATTTTGTTACATTTGTGGCAATCTAACTTTAAGTTCTCAACGGGAGACAATATCTTCCAAGGTTAAAGATGTTTATCGCCGTTGGTTAAAAGGAAGTCATAAGTCTTTGCCGTTTATGAAACCAGCGATTTGGAGTGAACCACAAAATCATTAAAATGATTGCTACTTTTGCCATACTAAAACACGTGGGTTTACGAAAAAAAACCAAAAATAAAGTTATATATACAAATACATGCATCAAACGACCAGTTTACAAGTAAATTTTTACCTCCATTGCCTCCTACAGACGATGAAGAAGATGGGCTTTCTGCAGCAACTGAATCCACTTACGCCAGCATGGGTGTTTCTTCGCATTCATTTGGAAGTCAAACGAGTAAACCTTATTTTCCGAATTAAACTGATATAAATAACTTAGTTCGTAAATTAGGGTTCTCAAAAAATAAGTCTAAGCTTCTTGCATCCTAATTAAAAGAATGGAATTTGGTGCAAAAGGATGTTAACGTCTTGTACTTTCGAAATAGAGAACAACCTTTTTTGAAATATTTCAGCAGAGAGAAAGGTTTGGTATTTTGTGATAATGCGGATGAACTTTTGCGACAACTGTGTTTCAGTCATAAATCTGAGGATTGGCGGCTTTTCATTGATTCATCCAAGACAAGTTTGAAAGCCGTTTTACTTCACAATGGCAACAAATTTCCATCAGTCCCACTCGCGTATGCAAGAAATATGAAAGAAAACTATTGTAGCATGAAGATAATACTACAAAAAAATTTTTATATTCCCATTACTCATGGAACCTGCAGATTTGAAAGTCGTAGCAATGTTAAATGGGTTAAAAAGTGGATTTACTAAGTTTTATTTGCTTTTTTTTGTGAATGGGATAGCCGCGCAAAATAAAAACACTACAATGTTAAAATTTGGCCGAAAAGAGAGAATTTTAATCCAGGAGAAAAAAATGTAGCAGAAGAGCCTTTTAATAAAAAAAAAACAAACTCTTCTGTCTGCTATTCATATAAAGCTAGGCCTAATGAAAAATTTTGTCATAGCAATGAACAGGGACGGTGAAGGCTTTCTATACATTAAGAGCAAATTTCCTAGAATCAGAGATGCTAAGGTAAAATAAGGCATATTTGTAGGTTCACAAATACGACAAATTATGAAGGACAAGGTCTTTAGAACGAAATTGAATGATGTGGAAAAAAGAGCATGAACAGCTTAAGCTAATTTTTTATTTTAACAATGTTATCTTAATAAAAATTAATACTTATTAACAAAAATTTTGTGTTATTTTAAATAAAATAGGCTGTAAATATTTTAATTGTTTATTGACAAAAAATAATTTTTTGTAGAGCAGTGTAATCTTAATGAGAGACATTATGCACTGATATTTTTCCTTAAAATATCGGTTAACATTTAAAGAATAAAGGGTGATTTTTTAGCTATTATCTTTTTGGCAACAATGGTGTAAACAGCTGACCCACGTTTCGTGTTTTGTTTCACTGTCAAACATCTTCAGTTTGGCCTATAATTTAACCATGAATCAATCGTCTTACAAACGAACAACGCTTGCAAATTATTGAATTTTATTATCAAAATGTGTGCTCTGTTAAGAAAGTTCATCGCGCGCTTCTTATCGAAAAATTGTGTTCAGCGACGAACCTCTTTTTTGGCTCAATGGGTACGTTAATAAGCAGAATTGTCGATTTTGGAGTGAAGATCAGCCAGAAGCATTGCAAGAGCTACCAATGCATCCAGAAAAAAGACACAGTTTGGCGCGGTTTATGGGCTGGTGGCATCATTGGACCGTACTTCTTCAAAGATGCGAATCGTAACGTAACTGTGAATGGTGAGCGCTAGCGTGAGATGATATCCAACTTTTTTTTGCCCAAAATGCAAGAGCTTGACTTGCATGACATGTAGTTTCAACAAGACGGTGCCACATGCCACACAGCACGCTTAACAATGGACTTATTAAGAGGTGAGTTCGGTAAACATTTTATTTCACGTTCGGGACCGGTCAATTGGCCGCCTAGGTCGTGCGATTTAACGCTTTTAGACTATTTTTGGGGAGCTATGTTAAAGCTCATGTCTATACACATATGCCCGCTTCAATTGACGTATTGGAAGACAAAATTGAAGCATTTATTCATGAGATACCGGCCGAAATGTTGGAGAGTATGCCAAAATTGGACTAAGTGGATAGACCATTTGAGACGCAGTCACGGTCAACATTTGCATAAAATAATCTTTAAACATTAAATTATATGGACCGTACTATCGATTCAAATAAAGATTTTATGCATTTTTCTGAAAAAAAGAAAAAAATATATGCGATTACCAATTACGATAAATTTTGTTTGGTTTTTCCGTTTATTTCGATGTAGCGTGCGACATTGAAATAGAACACTTTTTATCAGTGAGTCGAGGGTATGTGTACAATGCGCATCAAATTTTAGTAGCAAACAGATATTATAATTGCGAATCAAATTTAAAAAAAAATCTGGAAAATAATCAGCGCTTTGCTCTCTTTACGTATTCAAATTTGTTGCGTGCGACATCATAAGTGTATAATGTATAAATTCGAAATTGTTTTTGTTTTTAAAATGTCTTTATTAAATAAAGTTTATTTGATTATGTAAATACAAAATATAAAATTTGTGAATGTAGATGAGCAAAAATAACGGGGAAAAAATAAAGCCAACTGCAAATGGTGGAGAAAAGGGTTAAAGGATGATGAAACAAAATTATAAAACTATAAATTACAAAATAAGGAAAGAATGCAGACAGCTAGACAGGCGTGAAGAGCACTGGCTGAATGTAAAGAATATATAATTCAAGAGAAACAAAAATACAATCGCATAAGACAACGGGAGAGGCGCAAAAAACTTTTAGAAAATGAAATGCCATACGCACGTCGAAGTAGGAAGTGAAAAGCATTCCAGGTATATCCCAGTTGCATTCGTTTTGTTGCGATAGCCAACAGCTAAAAGCAGCTAGGACTACATATTCCTTTGAAAAAACTTTATTTGCCATTAGTAATGATATTGTCAGTTAAGTTGCATAGAATACACGTATTTGTTTTTCTTTATTAAAGTTATTTTGTTAAGTTTATAGTTTTGTTGTGCAAATATATGTATATATATATATATATATATATATATATATATATATATATATATATATATATATATACTGAATATATTAAAAATCATTTATAATCATTTTATGCAAGTCTTATTATATAAAAATTAAAATTAAGAAATTAAAAAAAAATTAAAAACTCAAAAAGTATGATGGAACAAAACAGTGATTAAAATTAAATAAAAAATAAACTACTTAATATTTTTGAATAAAATAAATAACATTATTAAGACACATCAATTCATAACATTTTAAAATTATTCTCATAAAAATATTCCTTCAGCCATCGATGAAATCAGCGTTTGATTTGTTTACTTTGAAAGCGACTTCTATTTTTCTCGCATGCGAATGTCTTGGTTTTCTGTAATTATCTTGAAAAGAAATAATTGGTTAAAGTCAAACTTAGCACTAATTATAGTGCTAATCAAGTGCTATAAACTTTGCGTTTTTTTAAAATAAAACAACGTTTTGGCGTAAAATAATGTTAAATGCGTACGAATGTCACATTCGACATTGGGAGAAATGGCCATATGTACAACATTGAAACGTTTGTTAGTAGAGCATGACCAGTAATGATATTAAGCTTAAATTTTTCCACAGACTCGGGTCAATCCGTTTTTTTTTAACACACTTTTTCTAAAACTTATAACACACATTTTGTTAGAATATTTTATTTTTATAAGAATTTTTAAAAGTTTTATTTCAATTACCTAATATTATTTATATTATGTATTTTTTAAACGTTTATATTTCCAATATTTTGCAAGTTTTTATTTAAAAATTAATTAGTTTCCAATTTTAGTTGGGTTAATTTTTCATTAATAACTGAGTATTCCTCTTCCTCTGCCTTGAACATTTCCTAATAAAAAATTATATTTTACAAACTTAAATTAGTTAAATGTAAATAAAATTTTTACTTATGTACTTATAACAAAATTGGGTACAAATCTAGTTTACCAATATTAAAATTGAAAACTAAAAAGAAAATTAAATTGGTAAAAGAAACTCTTAGTTTTTGAGTTATAGATCTCTGAAGTTTTCATATGCAATATATATGTATATATATGCATTCATATAAAGAGTGGTCCAACCATAATGCATGATGTTAATTTTGAGTCACACCTTAACGTCAAGTTTTTTGTCCAACTTAATTTTACATTTTTCTTTTCTTTGTGTTTGAAAAATTCAACTATGGAGAGGTACACAATTTAGCAGCGCGATTGTTGAAGCTTTCTACAAAAATGTGTTACGCAAAGTGATAAACTCATAAAAAGAATAGCAAGGAATACGTTTAACAAATTCAGAAACATGATCACGTCTATAAAGCCCATACACATACCTTACAATCATACCTTGAATCAAAAAAGATTTTCAGACCTTATAAAACCTGTGACATTAATATAGCGTGCGCCAAACGAAGTTTAATTCGTAGTGGTAAACATATATTTGTATAATAAAAACGTCGCAGAAAACCAGAAAATTTAGAACACAATTGATCAATATGACTTTCAAAATTTAAGCGCTCCCAGGCATTTTAATCTATCAACAACACCCGATTTAAGACTAGTATTGATTATTAACGTCAACAAACTCAAATCGATCATAATGATCATCATAATCATAAATGAAAAAGAAATTCACTCAATTACCTTATTATAACACTATAATTCACCGAATTAAATGCTTTAGATAGATCAAGCGATAACAGTCGCAATTTTCAATATGACTTTCAAAATTTAAGCGCTCCCAGGCATTTTAATCTATCAACAACACCCGATTTAAGACTAGTATTGATTATTAACGTCAACAATCTCAAATCGATCATAATGATCATCATAATCATAAATGAAAAAGAAATTCACTCAATTACCTTATTATAACACTATAATTCACCGAATTAAATGCTTTAGATAGATCAAGCGATAACAGTCGCAATTTTTCCCTTTTTTAAATAAGATCTAATGTCATCATCAGTCAGGTTAAGTAATAAAGATGTAATGCTATGACCACGACGAAAAGCAAATTATGAGGGATTTATTTAACGGTGAACAAATGAAAGTATTTGCTCTTTCATAATATGTTTTACTATCTTGGATATAGCCAAAAGAATAGAAAAGGGTCTCATGTCCTCAATCCCATGAACTTATCTAGATTTAGGAATGGGCACAGCAGTCTTCTACTGAAAAGGAAAAGTAGACGAACATAAAATAGAGTAAACACGATTTACTAAAATAGACATCAAGGCCAGAAAATAATTTAGTTTAAAAAAAATTTTCATTAGATTTATTAGCTAAAAATGTTGAATGTATCAGAGATGTAGCTAGTAACATATCTTTAGACCTCATCCAATTGTTAATACTTCTATTTTTTCTCCTTATAATAGGTACAAAACTGTATAGGGAATTTATTAATTCAAAACGAGAATTTGAAAATTAACATCACATGAATTAAAAAAAGAAAACACATTGAATACAAACGTCACTGCCTCTACTATGCCAACGATCATTTCTTATCACTTTGTAGATATCCAAACGTATCATGGAGTCAGATATATGTATACGGTTTAAGACATGTTTCTGAGATAGTAGAAAGCTTAAAACTATCACTCACAATATTCTTGAATTCATCAAATTTAGTAGAATTTTAAGAAGGCTTAAGACAGTTAATATGTTACATTTTTAATTGCTGTGAAAAATAATTTTAATTAGATTTAATTGATAATCCGTTACGAATCAAAAATACCATTGTCAGTGGAAATTAAAATCAAGAATCACACCATGAAACCAAAGGTCTTTGCATGAATAGTAAAAAAGCATGCTAGAACTTTTATAATAAAATAAAAAAATATATATATGCTATCTTTTCTTATCAATTTGTAGTATCAGATTTCTTATAAATAGTTCGAATATAAATATGTTTATGTATGCATATGTATAATAAGGCATTCTTCTTTACATAAATTTTTACTTTCTGGCTACTTTTACTTTTCTGTTACGATGTATTGGATCGTAAAATTCACTATTACACATATTTGATTTCTTTTAAAGAGATTGGGAACCAATGGTCATATATGTTAGGTTTTTAAATACCTATAGATAATTTTTATAATATCAATGTTTAGGATAGGTCCCTTTCTCTATGCGCTGTCACATATATGTATGTAATTCACTTTTTATCATAGATTTTTTTGCTGAAAACTTCAGAGGTCTACAACTCGTGTTTAAGAAATTTTTACCATTTTAATTTTCTTATTTTTTAATTTTATCACCGTTTTTTTATTTGGAATTGCTTTGGTAAACTAGATTTGAGCCAAAATTATGCAGTTAATAGCAAATTAAAATATTGTACTAATACTTACTGGTTCATAAACAACTTTAATGATTAAAGAACAACTAGGACAAACAGCAATTTCTTCTCCACCTATTAGCTCATCCTAAAGTTGAGTTATTAAAAACATTTTTTGTTAAAGCTATTATTAAACAAATTACGGAAAATTCATTTATACCTTTGAAATCTGAAACCTGTCACCACACGGACACGGATAGTAGTACACTTCCTCTTCCTCGTCATACTCAAAGTCTTCTATTTCAACTTCGTCGTGATATACACTCATTTTACATAATCATATTATAGATTATCTTATTTTTATTAAAATTATGGTTATATTTCCTTTAAGAATTAAATGTGCATGTGTGCTATACTTATTTGAAAATTAAAAACAAACATTATATGCATAATAAATTCTTTAACAGTGTGAACATAAATCTTGCAAAGCTGGGTTACCTTGTTTAATATTTCTTTATTGCAGAGGATTCGTTAGCCTGTTCTTTATTATAAGCACGTTTTTCTTGAAAAATAAGAATCAAAACAAAATATCACGGCGAATTCACATCAGGTAATGTTACGAAGCCAATCATGGTACAATCATCAGGTAGCCTCTCTAAAACAGATGATGTTATTATATACCTCAAGGTTTAACTAAAATGTCAAAATTTGTTTATGAATGTGAATTGCTTTTTGGCATTTCAGTCGTCGTTTTTCAACAACAAAATGCATGTAGAATTTTGTTGTTGCATAAACAAAAAAATTCTCTCTGAACTGCAATTACCTGATGAATTAATATGCCTTGTCACAGTTCACTATAAAAAAAGAACACTAGAATAATTTGTTTCAACAGAAATATCAATCACACTTAAAAAAATTTAAGATACATTTTTATTTTTATCCTCATTTGAATATTTAAAGAAATATGTCATATACTACAAACAATACGTCTATGTTCCATGCCCACAAAATTCGTTACTTTGTTAAATGTTTAAAGGAACTACATAATTTCTGAATCAATTTTACTTTTTACGTCTAAAATAATAAATACATTATAAATAATACATTTGATATAACTGAGAAAATATCGTAATTTATCACAAAAATTTTGTCTTGTAAAAATTTAGCTTTCGCATACAATTTTGTGACATTAATAAGAGGGACTTGTTGAAAAAAGTATGCATCACTGAATACAGTTTTGGATACAACAAGGCGAATTCATGCTTGTAAAATTGTTATTCAGTGCAAGGTATATTAAATCCAGGTAGACTTAAGTCCACAGCTACCCATTGTTTTGTTTATGCATTTCTCTTCCCAAATGTCAAAATTTGTTTCCTTTTTTTGTTCGTGTATATAGTATTGTTTTTACTAGATGTGAAGGTATCATAAATATTTTTTCATTTACTTACATTTTACTACTACTTTTATCAGCTGTTTAAGGTTTTTTTGACATTTAGGAAGTTTTTTGTATCAACAAAATACATGGTGCGTCTACCTGAAGTTAATATACCTTGATCCAGTGATTGTGAATGCTACTGTCAAATTCCGTGTAGAAAATATTATTGTTTATTTTTATAAGTGGTATATGACAGAGAGATCAATACGAATCCTGTATGAATATGCCTTGAGCGAATATATATCGTTTATATACAGTTTGACATTCCAAAATAGCATTCGATAGCAAATTCGATTAATTATGCTCTTCATCATGGTACAATCATCAGGTAGCCTCGGTTTTGCAATAGCAAAATTCTACATGTATTTTGTTGTTGGATAACGACGACATAAATGTCAAAAAGCAAATGTGTGTGCGTTTTTTTTGGCGGTAGAATGTATACGTACACAATATACACATACATAAACAAAATTTGGCATTTTAGTTAAACCTTAAGGTAGAGAAAAAAAAATCTGCTGTTTTAGTGAGGCTACCTGATAATTGTACCATGCTCTTCATATTATCTTGTAACTGTACTTGTAAGGTCACCTAATATAGTTTCGACTTATAAAATGTCAAAACCAAGGCATATGAATTCGCCTTGGTCAAAACAATATTTTTGTAAAAATAACAAAGAGGAGGAAAATATAAAATTTTACTCGAGCAAGCTTTAAAGAAATGACATCAAAAAAATATAGTGATATTAACTTTTATGCCATTTTGGGAGTGGAGAATGAAGCAGACGAAACATCTATTAGAAAAGCATATCGGAAGAAAGCTTTGGAATGCCATCCTGATAAAAATCCCGATAATCCGAAAGCCACAGAGTTGTTTCATGAACTCTCTAAGGCTTTAGAAATATTAACCGATAAAGCTGCGAGAGCCGCATATGATAATGTGTGGAAAGCAAAAAAGGCTGCTGAGTTACGAAATAAACATTTAGATAGCAAAAGACAAAAACTTAAAGCAGATTTGGAGAAAAGAGAAATTAAATCACAAATTAGCCTACAATCAGGTAAAGCATTTAAAACAGTGCATAAGTCTGATGAGGATATATTACAAGAGCAAATACTAAGGTTAAGAAGAGAGGGATCTTCCCTTTTGGAAGAGGAACAGGCAATGCTAAGAGAACAATTGCAACGGTCATTAGCTGAACAAATTCAACAACAAAAATACAATAATTTAACATATCGCCTAAAAATCAAGTGGAAGGCAGATAAAAAAGATCCTCTTAATGGTGGATATACCAATGATAATCTAATATTGTTTTTAAAAAAATACGGCGACATTGTTGCCTTAGTAATGAGTAAAAAATGTGGCAGTGCATTAGTAGAGTTTAAGACATTAGAATCAGCGGAAATGGCTCATGATTATGAAAGGGGTATTATAACGAATCCATTAAATTTTGAGTGGATTGTACCGCCATCGGATTCCGTGAAGCAGACACAGAACACAGATTACGAAAATTTGGTTATGCGAAAATTAAGACAAGCGGAAGAGCGAAAAAGGTTAATAGAACAATTACAAAATGAACAGTTGTAAAATACTTATCTATTTTATTTAAAAATATACATGTATAAACATGTCAAAACTTTCAACAAAAATAAAAATTTTACAACACAAAAAACCCGTATAGGCTGTGTGATGATGAGATTGCAAACGACTTCGCCTGGTTATCGGGATAAAAAATAGCCTATGTGTTAATCTAGGTTGTTATATATCTATGTGCCGAATTTCATTTAGTTCCGTTCAGCCGTTTTTGCGTGATTGAGTAACAAATATCGAAACATACATACAAACATTTATTATATTAGTAGGAAGGATATATGTATATATACATATATTGATTGGGATTGCATATTGCTGTGTGATTCACTTAAATTTTTTTTGCTATTTTGTATATTTGGCTGGGTAGTCTATTTATTAGCATGAATGTATGTATGTTTTTTGAATTTTTTTTTATATGTATTTTTTTTTTATTTTAAATAATTTTTTTTTTAAATTAAATAATTACAGAACAGTATCGCCTCAGCGTCTATAGGACATTATTGAGGTCAGTTGGTCAGTATGTAAACAATTTTTAAGCTAAAAAAAAATAAATTAACATACATATGTACTATAAATTTATTATTTTAGTTAAAAATTAAAGAAAAAAAATGTAAAGAAATAAATTTTAAGTGATAGTATTATAGTTTACTATATATGTATATACTATTATTACAATATAAGCATTTCTAGGTTAGGTTTGGTTGAAAAGGAGGGGTATAAAAGCCCAAACCCATGACAGGTATGCACTTATGCCCAGTTGGCATGTTGTGCGCTCCATATGGAAAACGGAATTCCCAAACAAAAACCATAAACATAATTTCCCATAAAAAAAATTATCAAGTAAATATTCTTTTAAATATTTCTTAAAATCCGAAATTTTCTGGATATTTCTTATAGCTTCCGGTAATTTATTATATTCTAGACTACCCATATGTTCCACTCTTTGTTTCGTTTTTTCTAAACGGCAATTAACTATTCATAGATTGTAAGCGTTTCTTTTATTAAAGACATTCAGAATAATATGATGACCAATATTGTGAATAGATATATAAACATACAAGAAAAGTTGCAATTTATAAAGACCAGACCATGTATTGGAAGAATTTTTGCAGTTATATCTTTATATAAATGTACGATAGAAAAAGTCAATGGAAGATCAAATTGTTTTAAGAACTCTTAAGTGATTTCTTATTTCACGCGTACTCAATAGCCAAATAGTTTAAGTGACTCTGAATTAGAGCTTGGTAAATTATTAGTTTTGTTTCAACATTAAATTTGTTTTTGAATTTATAAATCAAGCCAGTAGCGGAATCAACTTTTGACTTAAAATTTCTTATATGCATATCCCACAATAAGTTACTTTGTAAGTGTACACCAAGATATTTCGTTGGGTAGACCGCATGTACAAGTTTACCATCCACAAAAATACTGAAGTTTTGACCATAATTAATTATTATTTTTTTTTTTTTGTATACTTTATTTAAATACTATCTCAGGATTTTTTTGTTGCCAACTACAGACGGAGTTAGTAATTGAACAGTGAAGTTGCAAAGTAAGCGCAATGAACCAAGTTAGGCTAATATAAAGCAAACACTATCCAATAAATATTCTGTAATTAATTATCTTAATTAAAAGAGTTTTATTCAAAACTACAGTTCCGTTAATTAAATTTATAATAATGAGAAGATAAATAAATAATAATGAGAGAATTTTAAGGTACAGTGCTTTGAAAAAGTAAGCTTACATAATAGGTTCGTTCGAGTACTTTTACTGCGCTTTGTAGTAAATGAGTAATTATTTAGTAAATTGAAAATTTTACTCTCAAAAAGAGAATTTGTCCAAAAAAGTACTCGAACAGACATTTGTAAAAATTCGTAAGATTGAAGCAACAGCTGATGACAAATAAATAAAGTTTAATGGGAACTATGTACATACATACATATGTGCAAATATGTATTTAAGTATGTATACCTGCGCCAGATTCAGGCAGTTCCATTCTTTCATCTGTAGACATTGTTAACTAACTTTATTTCACAAACAATTTAAATTTAATAATATTTTGCACTTTTGTTTGGATTTTCCTTTTTTTTTAATACTTTTTTCACAAATTGTATACTTTTTGTTTGCTTACTTTTGTTTGTTTACCTTTTGAATCATATGTTTTTTGGTTTTGCTAAATTTTACAGCAAGAAATTTCTGTTGTAAAAATTTGCAAATACTCAGTCAAGAACTGTCACTTTTCGCTCTCTATTTGTGCTCTCATTTACTACAAATTTGTGTAAACGAACGCAATTTCGTAAAATGCAGTAAAAATTTGTACAAATTCGTACAAATTTGTGAGTTCTCGAACGAACCTAATAATTATCAAAATTTAGTCACAAAAAATTGTTTTAATTTTTTAAAATGTATAATACAATTTAAGTGAAAAAGTTTATGAAAAAATATATAAAAATACTAGTATTGGTGCAAGACTTTATTGGTAAATAAGTAAAATACAAATATAATTAGAATAAACAACCTTTTTAATGTTTTTAACTCAGAAATTGCAAAATGTGCGTTGTTTACACCATGGTTGGTTTTCAAAAATTTTTGAAAACCTGAGTCTGTCGCATACTAACATACTCGTCTAATAGCGTGTCTGTCATACTTCATACAAAAATTCATTCAAATTTTTGCCGCTGCTGTGTGCATATCGCAAATTTAAAAAAATGTCTCTCTAATATTTTCTGGAAAGAGTTTATTGAGAAATATAAAAGCTTCCCGCAATTGTGGCAAATAAAATCTGTACCACAGCAAACAATTGAAAATTAATGCATACAATGCATTAAAAGGAAAATTAAGTGAAATAGAAAAAAATGCAACTATTGACAACTTTCTTTTTCATTGCCATGTTTTCGCTTCAAAAATTTCTGTATAATGAAGTATGCCGTCAGCGTTCGACAGTGTAATAGCTAAACCCAAAGTATGCCATACACAAGTCTTAAGACAAGTATGCGTGTCTAATAGGATTTTAAAAGATAATTTTTTGTGATGTTCTCTATCAAATACTATTTAAAACAAGTAAGAGTGCTATATTCGGCCATGCCGAATCTTATATACCCTTCACAACGTGTAGTCATGCAATAACAGTTGCTTGTATCACCATTCATCCCATATGAAATACATACACGTATGTATGTTAAAAAAACGAAAAAAAAAAAATTAAAAAAAAAATTTTTTAAAAAAATTTTAAAAAAAATTTAAAAAAAAAATTATTATATATATAATATACATATATAAAACAAAAAAAAAATAAAAAAAAAATAAAAAAAAAATTAAAAAAAAAATTAAAAAAAAAATAATAAAAATATAAATAATATATTAAATAAAAAATAAAAAAAAAATAAAAAAAAAAATTAAAAAAAAAAATTTTAAAAAATTAAAAAAAATTTTTTTTGGCTCAGTTGGGATTCGATGCCACGTTTTCTCTAACCAGTATACACGTTTGTATGTATGTATGTTGTTGTTGTAATGTTGTTTTTATGGAAAAAAAATCGAGGTGGTCGTGGGTTTTTGCTCATATCTCAGTTGTTTATGTACCGATGTTTCTGATTTTCAATACCGATCTACTCCCGAATATTTCTGATATTTTAATACCTTACCCGGGTCCAACCTATGTCGGGGGGCTTCAAAAAGTTGATTTCAACATACACACGGACAGACGGACAGACTGACAGGGCTTAATCGACTCCCCTATTCATAAGCTTTCAGAAAATATATACTTTATGGGGTCGGAAATGAAAATTGTAGAAATTTCACACGGAATGACAAACCTATATATACCCTTTTTCACTGTGTGAAGGGTATAAAAATATATATTTATTTTTTTTTATACATGGAGTTTGAGAGTACAGTTCTCCCTCAGCTGGGCAGATAATTTCACATGTATGAATTCACCTTGGTAGAGCTTTAATCAGTGTACACTTAACAAGGTACCAGTAATTAATAGGCTGATTTTTTTGCTTCTACTATCAAACTCTATATAAAAATAAGTAGGTATAAATTCGCCTTTTGTATATCGCTGGGGCACCCTTTAAATAAAAAACCAAATTTGATTTTACATCGTGTTTGTATGAAGTTTGACGTACTAACTACCAAGTGAATTCGCCACTGCATATACCTTTATAAATGTACCGTGGAAATACCCAGCAAAAAGATGAAGAAGTAATTTTGCCGTGGTTTAACCATAGTCATTGGCGTAACTAGACCATTCTGGGAGTGCAATGAAGAATTAAAAAAAAATAATTTAATTTGATATACATATAAAATTAACTTAGTTTCAGATTTTGAAATTGATCATGTCCATCACCATATACCCCGGGTTCAGTTAAAAGTAAATATTTTTTTCATTGGATATCATGCGATTATTTAAATATAATAATGAACTACACTACATTCTAAAAAGTGCATATGTTTGTGTACATGAATTGTAAATATTTTGTATTCATTTCGAAGCACATACATACATAAATAATCTTTTTTAATAAATTATTTCGCTTTTTGCACTTCTTTAAATTTGTTTTGCTGGGTACATATTTTTTATTTGCTTATTAATATTTTTTTATTTCTCTTAGCATTGTGTAATAATTAAATTTAGTTTTTAAAATTTTATTGTTAATTTAAATTTTCAATTTATTCAATACAGTAAGATTAAGCCTTAAGGGCCAAAATAACAATTTATTATTATTATTTATTAAATAAATATAAAGCATTATGCATAGATCGATTTTAAAACAGGGATGTCAAAATACCTCCAGATACTGTAGTTACAAATCTGTAAGACGACCTGATTTTACAAGAACGTCTAAAATTTTGACAAAAGATGTGAACGAAAAACAATTGGAATATAAAGGAAATATAGATCTTACAAAACGACTGAAAACTAGAATTTTAGCAACTGGGCCAATGACCATTGCCGAATATATGCAAGAAGTTTTAATAAATCCAATATCAGGATATTATATGCACCGTGATGTTTTTGGTCTCGAAGGGGACTTCATAACCTCGCCGGAAATATCACAGATTTTTGGAGAGGTAAGTTGGAAAGATAGTAAGTGTTTTTTTTATTGAAATTAAACTTTGTAAGCTTGTTGCTGTTTGGGTTTTAAGTGAATGGCAAAAAGTTGGTGGGCCACCATTTCAACTAGTGGAGCTAGGTCCAGGTAGAGGGACAATGGCTCGTGATGTTCTAAAAGTTTTATCGCAATTAAAATTGGGAATCAATTTTTCAATGCATTTGGTTGAAATAAGTCCACATCTAAGCATATTGCAAGCTCAACTTTTGTGCTATACACACGAAGTTGTCGATTCTAATAGTGAAAGTTTTTACCAGAAAGGAATTACAGCTTCCGGCATACAAGTATACTGGTATTCCCGTTTGGAGGACGTACCTCTCGAATTTTCCATTGTGCTGGCTCATGAGTTTTTTGATGCTTTACCAGTACATAAACTTCAAAAAGAAGATGGACTTTGGAAGGAAATACTTGTAGATATTGCCGAAGAGTATAATAGTGAAGCAGATTTTCGATATGTGTTGTCGAAGAATCAAACCCCCATTTCAAAACTTTTTGAGCCCATACCTGGGGAGACGAGGAAGTGCTTAGAATATTCTGTAGAATCCGATCGCTTGATCAATATATTAGCTGATCGTTTTGATACAAATGGTGGAATTGCTCTTATAATAGACTACGGCCATTTTGGCGAAAAAACTGATACATTAAGGGTAGAAGCTAAAAAAAATATAACAATATGTAATACAAAAAATTTTAAAAGCATTTATTTCAGGCTTTCAAAAATCATAAATTATTTAATCCATTAAAATCACCGGGAACAGCCGACATAACTGTCGACGTTGACTTTAGACAAATGAAGAGAGTGGCTGAAAAGGAAGACAAGGTTTTATGCTTCGGACCAGTTGAACAAGGTCTCTTTCTCCATCGCATGCAAGGAGAAGTTCGCTTAAAGGTATTTATATTTATAACAATTTTTATTAAATACATTATAATTTTTATAATCATATATGTATATGTATGTTTATTCTTAATCACGTAGAACTTGCTAAAAAATGCTTCACCAGAAAACCATTCAACAATTATATCCGCCTACGAGATGTTAATTCAACCAAATAAAATGGGCTCCAGATTTAAGTTTTTCTCCGTATTTCCAGCTGTGCTAAGGGATCATTTAAGCAAGTTTCCAGTAAATGGGTTTTAGTAGTCACAAATACGCTTCTTCTATTTATTACTATAAATGTTTACAATAAATTTATGAAAATCTAACATAAAAGTATATGCTATGTATAATAAAAATTTTAATGTATTATTTCTTGCTGAAAGCTTCATTGATAAGTTTCGTCTCTTGGGGTGTAAACTGCAAAACAGCGCTTATAGCGTTTATCATGTGACGCTTATCATCTATATCTTTGGATACAATATAACTGATTATAACATTCTTTAAATACTCTAAATTTGCTCCTTCCCGTGATTTACATCGTTCAAGTCTTGTTAAAAAAAAATCAAAAATTAAAATTATTAGTTAAGGAAATATGTATATGTAAATAAATAAGCATTTTTTAATAATTTGTATCAGTTTTAATAATTGTATGCCCCTATTGCCTTTGTAAACTTGCTCAATTTGTTCGTTTGAGAGTCAACTCAACTTTCGCACAAGCAAATTGTATTTTCGCATTGTGAGATAAACACACTATTATTTGAAATTTTTTAAAAAAATAAAGTTTTGCATAAAACCGAAAAATTATGCATGTCTGAATGCAAATTTACCAGCATAGGCATTAATTATTCATTTGACTTTTACCTGTCAACTTGCACTTCAAGTAATCCAACTTTATTATTGAGTTCTTCTTGTGTGGTAACTTTTTCATGTATAGCTTTACGCATTGAAGTTTCTGCTTGATATTTAGCTTTCCTTAAACTCGCTATTTCAATATCTTTGCGGGCAATTTCGTTGGCATAATGTAACATATGACAATTATCGCTCGCCGAGAGTTTTCTAGCCTTGATGTTTAATTTCTTGCTAGACAAGTGACCATGAGCTGTCGCATTATCAAATATTTCACCGTCAGAAGATGTTGCGTTACAAGCATCATTTTTAGTTGCGTTCGATGTTACACTGCTCTTATTTGGCTGGTTGTTTATATGAAAAATTTCGAATGATGTTTGTAAAGCTTTTATTTCTTGTTCCTTTTCATCGAGTAGTTGTAATGATCGCTGTCTTTGTTTCTGCAACTGCTGCTCCAAGTCGTTTAACTTGCAGCGATAATCATTTTCTGAGTCAACATGTAAAGTTTGCCATTTTTTGCGTTCTTCTTTTACTACCAATCGTAACTTTTCATTATAATTTTTCAAATCTAGATCTTGTTCGTCAATATTTCGATTTAAATCCTCGACCTTTTTCTGCAATGTAGTTATATGGTCTTTTTGTTGCTTTATTTTCTTTTCACATTCCAGAATTTCTAACCTCGAAGCTTCGAATTGATGTGAAACTCTTAATATTTCCTCTTCACATTGAGAATGGTCGGCACCAATGGAGAAAACTTTTGACAAATCAATTGGATTAGTTGAAAGAGCATTTGCCTGCAAAAGAGTTTTCTTTAAATGCATAATATTTTCGGCAATGCTCGCTACATCATCATTGGTAAATATTTTCCTTTTTACTCTGTAGTCTTCAGAAGGTTCCTGAAACTGCTTATCTGGTTGTGACTTAACAGAATGCTCAGACGTCATCTTTTCCAAGTCATGAATTCGCATCTTCAGTAGTTGAATTGATTCTTGATCTTGTTGCCTTAGACGGTCGTATGAACCTACAGATGTGCTTAACTCAGCCAATCTCGATTCAAGATTCGCCACACGATTCTCATGTAAAACTTCAAGTTTGCGTGATTGCTCCTCTGCCAGTTTAACCCTGTGTTGTTCATTTTTAATAGCAACTGCATGATGTTCCTTTAACTGTCGCATCTCCTTCTGAAGTTGTTTTAATAACACTGAACTGTTCTGTTGGCTGGCCGAAGAAGTAGCATCAATTTCGGGTTTTTGTCCATTTAATAGTTTTATTTGAACTTTGGCGTCCTTTAATTGGTTTTTTAATTCTTCTATACGAGTATTTTCAGCCTCATTGCTAGCAAACTGCATTTTAAAATTATTCAACTGCATCTCTATACTCTCCTTAAGATGCCTTTCATCAGCATACAGTTTTTGAAGTTCTCTTATCATTAACACTTGGTTATTAATTTCTTTTTCATGTTCCTGCCGCTCAATTATCAATTTGGCCTTGTATTCGTCAACATCAGCTTTTGCCAATTCTTCCTTTTTTCTAAATGCCTGTTGCAGTTCATTTATTGATTGTTCTTTCTGTTGCAGCTGGAGACGCAAAACCTTTTTGTCAGCCTGAAATGATGCTTCCATACGAGATTTCTCTGCTGACAAAGTAGCCAAAGAGTTCATAAGTGTTGTAATTTGTTCCTGAAGGGAAAATGTATCATCAGATTCTAAACTTTCATCTAATTGAGAGTTTAATGCAACTGGAGCATTCTTCTCTTTCGAATCTATGACATCATTTGATGATGTATTCAAGTAAGACTCATCTTTTTTACTTAGAACTGCTGCTAAGCTGTTCTCTAGCGCTTCCTTTTCTTTAAGTAGCCCCTTGTAGGCTGTTACAATATCTTCATTGGAAGTACATACATACACACAGGTTATCTCATACAAAAGGGTTTACAAAAAAATCGATTTTTTACTTACCTTTCAATCGCTTTTCATACCGCAAAAGTTGATCTTTTTGAGAATTTATTATAGTCTCTAAATCATTCCTACTTCTTTCCATATTGAGGATATTTTAAGAAATTGAGTTATTGCCACATAGTTATTTATATTAGACTAATAACAAAAAACTTAGATAAACAGATGTACAAAAACAAATAAGAGTGATATATTCGGCCGTGTCGAATCTAAAATACCCTTTAGCATCATGTACATAGGTATAATCCCACATCGTAGCTTAACTTATATATAATGTTAAACGCCATTTTTTTTATTATTTCCAACGCTATCATCGTTTTTGAATTTTTACGTAGTTATCTGCATGATACCAGTCAAGCCCTTTCATTTGATATTCATTTTTTAGTTAGTTTAGCTTTAGACGCCATCTTGGATTTTACATATATTAATAATTTAAAGTATTCTACTGGTCAAACCCTTTCATTCGATATCAATGGGTTCAAGGAGTTAAATTTTAAATTCATTTGCTGATGATGTTCAGTTGTTGTTCAGAGGTAGAGCAGAGTTCCCTGATGTTTTTCAGAACATTATTGACTGTTATTATGCTGGATTGCTGATAATGGTCTTTGTGTTAATGTTAGAAAGTCAAAGGCAATTGTCCTTGGTAAACGTATTAAAAATAGTTTTTCTGTTACTTTGGATGGTAGTTTGATAGAATTTGTTAATAAAATTAAATGCCTTGGTATATTCTTGACTCAGGTTTGAATTTTGAAAGTCATGTCAATTATTGACTGTTATTATGCTGGATTGCTGATAATGGTCTTTGTGTTAATGTTAGAAAGTCAAAGGCAATTGTCTTTGGTAAACGTATTAAAAATAGTTTTTCTGTTACTTTGGATGGTAGTTTGATAGAATTTGTTAATAAAATTAAATGCCTTGGTATATTCTTGACTCAGGTTTGAATTTTGAAAGTCATGTCAATTTTGTTGTATCTAGAATCAACTTTACTCTACGTAAGTTATACAGTTTAAATTTGTCGCTGCCTTTTAATATAAAAAAACGAGTTGTTCATGCTTTTATAATGCCAATATTTTTGTATGGCTTTGAAGTGTACACAGGTACCTTTGGATATGTTATAAAGAGACTAAGGTAAGTATTTAATAGGGTTGTTAGGTCCCTGTACTCTGTCAGATTTGGTCAGCACATATCATCATTTGTTTTGAAGTTTTTAGGATTTTCTTTTATGGAATTTATAAATTTTAGGAATATTTCACACTTTTATAAGTTATATAAATTGCAAATACCTAATTATTTAGTTAAGTTTTTTAGGTTTTGTATATGTAATAAAGGAAGACAATTGGTCATACCAAGATTGACCTCAACTTTGAACGATCTTTTTGTGTTAGAGTGGCACAAACTTATAACAGGTTATCGGACACTTTAATGACGTTCGATGTTAATAATATTTCCTTTAGGAAAAAACTTTTTCGCGAGCTGTCTACTGTAGTACTTTTTTATATTGCTTTGAATTTAATAAATAAATAAATTCTAAATCTTTATTAACTTACTTTTTTTTTTGCGTCAAATAAATTATTCTTTTTGCATTGACTTGACTTGCTTTGTTGTGTAGAATGACTATTCTCTATCTATGTACATATTTTAATCTTGGTTTTAAGTTTGGTTTATATTTTCTGTGCAATTTTCTTGTCATTTGTTATATTTTTAATTCCTTTGTTGTTATATTTAAAATTATTACATTATGTTATTATAATTTAAGTAAAAAGCATTGTAAACTTTTTTAGTAGAAGTTTGTAGCTGCTTATGGCAGCTTTAAATAAATAAATAAAATACCAGATTTGACCCATATATAAATTTATTTTCCGCCATTTTGTAGTGGCGGCGAACACTAATTTTAGTTATTTTTAGTGCTTATATTGCGCTACTTAAGTCCTTTCAGATGATATCAATATTGGCTCTCTCGGTTGTCTAGAAGCTGAAAAAACTTAGTTTTAATTTATAAATTTTTGGAATATGTATTTAAAAAGAAATTGTCTATAACTTTACCGATTAGAGCCCGATTTATCCAAAATGTTTCACATATATCTCTAGAGGCATATTTTATCTACAAATAGTAGCAAAAGTTCCTGTAAATTATTCTATGGCTGAAAAGTTTTAATTTTGTTGGTAAAAATATGGGAAAAAAACAGAGACAGTTTTGCTCATATCTCAGAAAAATATGGGGCGATTGTGCTGAATTTTAATTGCGATTCGTTCCCGGATATTTCCAAAAGATTGATTCCAAACACAGATCTGAGGAACATATGGTTCCTTCCAAAAGTTGATTTCAACCAACACATGGACAGGCATGGCTTAATCGATTCTTCTATTCATAAGCTTTCAGAATATATATACATTATGGAGTCGGATATAAAAATTGCAGAAATTACAAACGTAAAAACAAAGCTATATATACCCTTCTGCACCACAAGTGAAGGGTATAAAAATATGATTTATTTTAATTCCATTCACCGTTAACTAATAACATAAAATCTGTTTTCTATCATTTAACAAATTTTGACATTATGCTTCCATATCAGCTCTTGCGACGATGATTCCTGTATGAATATTGACATAAAGTTCGACATTGATATAAAGGATCTAATTCAGACATTGAATATAAATTCAGTCGAATTAGCTGAGTGTACCTTAAGAAGAATTTTGTAGTTACTTAAAAATGTTGTTACAAGTATCGCGAAAAGTTTCGACCATGCCAAGCACGATTTTCAGGTGTTTATCTAAACGTTCTAATCCTGGATTGGGTTATCAACTATCAGCAATAGAAGATGCGGATGAGGTTTTAAAAAGTGATCCAGAAGGTTTTGGAGATTTGGAATGTGATTTAATAAATGCGCACAAATCTCACAAGCAGCACGAATTAGATTTACAAAAACAAAGAGAAAAAATTAGGCAGCATATAATAAAGAATAAGTATTTTCGTCAAGTCCCACTCCCAAATTTATTGACATATGCCGAAAAGGAGCAAATAAAATTCTTGCATTCAAGTGACAAAGAGGAATGGACAGTTGAAAAGCTAGCAGAAAGTTTTCCAGCTAGCGCGGAGACTATATGTAAAATTTTAAAGGCACGTTGGACGCCAATGTCTTCAAAAAGAATTCTTTCTCATGACGCCACCGTTTTAAAGAATTGGGAACATTTTAAGAAGAACGAATATAACGAGAAAATTAGTGTAGATTTACACGAGCACTTAAAGAAGTTCGTTGATAGAAAAATTAAGGATTTAAACATTCTACAAGATCCCTCAAAGACGCTTCAAAGAAAAGATTGGAAGAAACCAAAAAGTAATGAATTTGGCTCAATTATAACCTCACTGCCCATTAAAAAGGATAATAACGTTATATCGTTATCTGATAGTATAGCAGAGCAAACAGTTAAAGGACTAACTAGGGATATGGTTAATACTGATACGTATCTTCTGGGAGAAATTCGAAATAGAAAGCCAATAACAATACATGAGTTAAAGGGAAATCAGTTTCTTAAGAACTCTGGTAATCCCACATATATGGAAGACAGTAAAGCGTTAGATCACTTTGCTACACAAAAGCTCAAAAACAATACGGGTACAAGTATCATTTGCAACAATACAACATCCAGTTCAATTGAAACTAGTTACACTGAAAAATTTATATCAAATGAAGTTGTCATAATTGATGCTGAAAGCAAACGTTACGAAATGTCTATGACAAAAAAGTAAGTGTTATAAAAATATGATGAAGTTTTTTTTTTATTCATCGATAAAACGTATTTCAATAATTCTTTTAAGACGTATTCACATACCACGAAAATTAGGGAAGAAAGGAGCTACTTACCGTGCAAAAGATTGTTACTACGATGACGATGGAGAGTTTATATACAGAGTTCCTGGCATGAATTATAAGTAAGACAGGATAATTATAAATTTGTATTTATTAAAATTTTTATACATATTTTAATATTAATCTGTTATTCTGACTTATATTTATTTTAATAAAATTTCTACTTCCTAAAACAATTAAATAGGGTGTATTCCTAAATGCA
Organism: Phyto melanocephala; assembly: GCA_941918925.1. Lineage (NCBI taxonomy): Eukaryota > Metazoa > Arthropoda > Insecta > Diptera > Rhinophoridae > Phyto > Phyto melanocephala. Next base: position 1,843,017 of record OW799233.1, read on the forward strand.
TGTTTTTGCTTTAAAGTAAACTTAAAATTTTGCAAAACAAAGCACTTAAAATTTTGTCAATATATTTTGATCCTAATGTATGGTTGCACTCATTTTGGAGCGGAATACTTTGTCAAAAACTTAGTGATTGCGTTTAACAAGTTAAATCTTAGTACAAAGGAACAAAAAATTATAAAAGATTACGCATTCAGACTGTAAAAAATTTTTTTGTTCTGAACATGTACTTCACATCAGCGTCACACCTAACAAAAGCAATATGTAAACAGTGATATTTATATAAATTAATGGAGAATTAAAGCATTATAGTTTATTTAAAAGCATATTATTGAACATTTTGCAAAACAAATTATCACTTTTTTGTTTTTTTTATTTGTTATTATTATTGTAATTTATTATCTATTTTAGCACTTTTACTTTTTTTAATACTTTTACTTGTAATATAAATTACTAGTTTGCTGGTGTGACGTCACGCATGAGAAATCTGATTTACAACAAACATGCACAATGCGTAATACTGTTTTTTATTTTTATTATTTACTTCAGAGTGTTAAAAAAATATATTATGACCTTTTGTGATTTAATGAAAATTTAAAATAAAAACAAAAAACTTTTTAAAATATTTTTTTACCTTTTATATAAATTTTTGGCACAAGCACCAGTGAAATGCAAATAAACCAGCTAAAACCCAACAACCAAATAAATAATATTGAAAAATTATGGGAGCATATCCCGAATAAATTAGTAAATTATTTAAGAAACTTTTACGGTACATTTTTTATATATGAATTTTTTATTTTTCTTCTGCAGTGTGTAAGTTGTATGTAAGTATGTAAGATATTGAAAAGAAAAAATAATGCACATTTTCATTTGTATTTTTTGCAAATAAAGAAAAATTACATAATTGTTATATATGTATATATTATATATGTGTGTTTGTGTAACAACAATGATATCATTAATTATAACATATGAAACAAGTTAAAATAAAAGTTTAATAAGACAAATATTTATGGTTAGTTTGTTTGTTTTCCTATTATTGTGAGATTTGCATACGTTTTACGTTTACATGTGTGTAAAAATTTCGTTAAAAAATGTTAGCGTTTTTTTATTTAGTAACAAACAATTAATTGAGGCATCCGTTTATAGTATTTTTTTCTTGTAACTGTTTTAGTTTGATTTTCCCGAAAATGGACTAGATGAACCAACAGACGGTGGTGTGGCAGCATTACGTACACCATCTCCTTCACATACATATTTACCTAGACGAATTATTTTATTTTAGCTTTAGATGTTTTTAATTTTTTTTTATTTTGTTCTCACCTGATACAAATCTCTTTTTTACTAATGATATCCTATAGCCATGGCCAAGCAGTTCAAATTCTATGCCGGACAATGTAGTACCTTCACAATTAAATTGTGTAGTTAATAAAGCAGGTGTTGAGGGACCATCACTTAACTCTAGTCGAGCTCTAAGAGTACCCACTCCACCGTCTTGCGAATTTTGTGATATATCGGTAAAGTTCCACACCAAGCGATTTGATTCACCCAGCCTTTGAAAAAAATTAACTGTGGTAAACAAATAATTTTTTCCCAGTGTTCATTTCTTACCACGCTGAATGAGGTTTGGATTGTACATTTCGTACTGAACCATTTACTGGCACGAATAGTGTAACGTTCAGTAAAGGACAGGCCGTACTCATGGCATGATTGTTGTATTTATAATCGACCTTGAGGGCTGTAAAGGTGGGTTCACATTTCCAATAGCTAACTATTTGAAACGGACACGAACTAGCGCCAGGCTTGGTACGTACTTGATATTTCAAAATATCTACATTGAAATATGATGCCGTGGGATTCTGCTCTGCCTGACGTCTTAATAATGCTGTTAAAGCTGGCATATTAAATTCTAGCATAGTACTAACTGAACTGGATTGATTTTTATCCCTAAATTTAAGAAAATAAATTTACGTGATTGACGAGATTGAATAAAAAAAAATTAAATCAAAACTTTTGTATTGTATTTATTAGAATAGATGATTTAAGCGAACATTTTAAATTTGTACGGGCGTATCACAGACAACTATTTCAACCGTAAAAATGTGTTGCAAAGAGAATTTTATTTATGTGTGTAAAATGTTTAATAAAAATCAGAAGTCGTTTAAAAGGATTTTTACTTTGTGTGGGCTGCCTACTTTTTTCGTATTTCACCGAAACTGTGTATGTGCAGGTTTGATTAAAAAATTAATTTAATAGGAAGTAGTTGCATGTTTACATTTGCACGACATACATTTTGCATTAACTTCACATTATTTCGAGATAAAAAGTGACATAATTTTTTGAGCCAATAACATATTTTTGGATTTACTTACGTTTGTACTAATTTACTATTTGGTATAAAATGTTCCAAGTTTTGTACATGTTTAATACGAAAGCCCAATTTAGCTGGATTCGGATTATTGGCCAGAAGACCAGCAATACCAGCAGGGAACGATAACATCATATCACCAGATATTTTAACTTGACAACGGGACTCATCGCTGCCTCTAAAAATGCAGAAACTTTATTTTGTATTGATTTTAATTGATCAATTTTATCTATCTTACCTAAAAAAAGCATGGATAATTTCGTGAAATGCAACCGCAAGCGGTATAGTGTCAGAAATTCCAATGGTTAAAGGTGAAGGCCCTCTGGAAGAGCTAATACCACCGATAGCTGTTCGGAATTCTAATGATCCAACGCTATCGGCTCGATTAATAGAGTTAATCGGTGCCGGACTAACTCGCCCTCTAGTACCAACCAACATTTCTGATCGTCTCGAAGGCGGTCTTGGTATAGCAATACTGCTACCTGTTCCACATGTAGGCGTTGGTATTTGCCGACCTTGATTTTTTATAGGATTAGCTGAGGCTGGCGCAGATGCGCTTACGTCACCCAATTCGGAGAATATATCGCCCAGATCAGCATATCTTTTAATTTAAGCATAATGACAAAAAAATGTAAACAAATCTTGATATAAATGAATTGAAAGGACATACCTAGAGTTATTCGACATGGACAATGTGGGACTTTGCAAAGGAGCATATGGGTGTACTGCTGCTGTTGGCGTGGAAGCGTTCGAAATTTCTGGTGATTGTTGACGTGAAGTTAGCCTAGATTGCTGTTGCAACTGCTGGCTGTGCTGCTTTTAAAACAATTGATTAATTGACAAAACGAGTAAGTGAGGTTTACTTTTCTGTTTCGATTTATTAATAAGAGTTAAGAATAAAAGACATACCGAAAACACTCCTGTGGGTGATAACGAAATATTTTCCACGGTGGCTCTTAATTCATCTACACTAGCTGACATGGGCGCCTGACCATTGTTTAGAGGTTTTATTTTAACGTGAATACGCTTCTCAGGTCTATCATTATCTGTGTCTGAATCAGAATCAGAATAGAAACTACCAGCTGAATAATAAATAAACAAAATAGAAATACGTGTTTTTTAAAATTCATCACTAATTAATTTTAATACATATTGTTTTGTAGACTAGCCAATTTGGCCCTTTGGGCTTGCGGCAATCTTTTTTGAAATAAATAAATAAATAAACAGTTACCATTATCTTTATTTTCATCCCAGGCAACCTCCTTAGGAGGTTGGAGACTATAGCCATCTTCATCGACTTCATTACTACTACACTGTTGTCCACCTATTGATGCTGTGTTATTATTTTTATTAGTATGATTTGTGTCACCAGTTACACCAGTGTTATCAACTAAACCTGATGTCACAATCGAATCTGATATATTTGTCACGCCTGAAGTAAACCCAACAACTGAATCTGCCCCAGACCCTACTAGTTTTGAAGTTACAGATAAGAAACCAGAATTGCTTATATTTGAGTTTTGCTGTTTGATTTTACTTTGATCGTCATATTCCAACGAGCTATTGCCACCTTGGTCGACACTAAATAGAAAAGTTTAATTCATTTCATTGAATCATTATTTAAAATATTAAAATCTTAATAAGCTTTTCAAAAATTAAAAAAAAAAACGTTTTCTTGCGAAAGTAAAAAATTATAGCATATAAAACGTTACATACAAAGTTACTAAAGTTATACTTACTTTTGAGAGCTTTCTTCCTTAATGTTAACCGCTATTTCACCATCTTTCTTTTTCTTGGATTTTTTAGTTTTGGTTTTATCACGTCGACTTCGCAAAATACCAGACACTATACAAGTAGACAATTAAGAGCTGTTACATGGAACAATTCTGTGGTTTCCATACGCAACCGCATATGTCTTAAAATCAAATCTTTCGGATAGCCTAACCAAAATATAGTACTTGGTACTGAATTTTTTTGACTATTTTTTCAAACTGTAATGTGGATACAGATCATACAAATTTTTAATAAAAAAGTGGACCAAAGACTAAGAGTGTGTACAGATTAAACAACTTATGTCAACACAGGTCGTTCTCAATGTTAATAATTCAAACACCTAAGAAAGTTTAGGGTGTAGACAAGCAAATTTAAGTTTTTGTAAACTGAAAGACTATCAAAAAATATTTTTTAATCGTTATGTATGTATGCGCACGTATGAATGTATACGCTAGTGCATTTTAGAAAGCAGAAATAATAGTGCTGAATGCCCTTTGAAAAGAATATAGAAGATACGTTGTTATTCCTTCAAAAAAATCTTATATCCAAAATTTTCACAACTATGCAAAGATCGTTTAAAATTATGCAATATGGCATTAATAATTCAAAATTGGCCGAATTAAACAAACGCGGTTGACAATGAAACCAAAAGAATTATTTCTTTAAATGTTAATTTTCTTAAAAAAAAAAAAAAAATTATAAAATATAATTTATACTACTTTATAAATTAATAAAATAAAAGAAATTATATTATATACATAGTTGAAACTCAAACACCAACTTAAAATACAGAATATTACAATATCCAATAAATAAATTTAAGTATATATGTATACATACATATGTATATGTACGTCATAAGGTTTTACTACTTTAAATTAAAGTAAAAAATATAAAAATCAATTGTCTACGATTTTAAGAAGAAAAATAAAGACGAAGCAATTTTGTTTCTGTTTCTGTTTCTATTTTTATTTTTTTTTAGCAAATTAAAGCACCAAAAAGAATTCCAATGTTAACTGTTTCATATCAGCTTTAATACTATATAACATAAAATCATACCCTGAGAATTTGAGGAGAAAATGTTTAGAAGAGATGTAGTGCGTCTCTGACTTGTTCCTAATGATGTGGCAGATGTCGACGAATAAGAATTGTTGTTTGTTGCAGTATTTTGTGGTGAAAGAAGTTGATTTGTTGTACTTGTACCTGAATGATCTGAAAACTTTTTTGTGCTTAACACGGGAGCTGATATATTTGGTGATACGCCTGCAATCGTGTCTGTAGCGTTTCTTGTTAAAACATCATGGTCTTTTTGTGAGTTCAGTGTTATTCCCAAGTATATATGAAAAGAAGTTGTTTAAACATATTATTTTATAAACTTAAATTTTTATTACGTATGATTGTATTTTATATTTGTGTTACTAACATGTGTTTTTATTTTTTGTATTATATTTGTGCTAAAATATTTAAAAACTAACAGAAAATATTAATGATTTGCAGAAATTAAAATTGTACATATGTATGTATGTATTAAAATATCTAAATATACAAAAAAGTAATCAAAACCAATAATTTTGTAAAAATAAAGTTGGTGTTATGAGTGTGAGATTATATCGATGGTCAAAAGTAGAAAAGCCCCATCTCGAATTTTTACGAAATTGAGATTTTACGTGATTCCAACATACCTATAACACAAATACACATCCACACGAAAATTAAACGCAATAGTATTAAAATAACAGTGTAACAAGATGTTACATTACGATAATAAAGTTTCACATTTTTAGTTTCTACTGTAAAGTTACAATAATTTGAATAAGGGCTTTTCTACTTGTGACCAACGATATGTAAATATATAAATAAAAACAATATATAGTATGTAATTTGTAACATAAATATAGACTTATAATTTTTAAGCTATTGATAACATGTAATTAATGTATACTTTACTTTGTAAACATCCACATATATTTGTAATTTTAAAATAACATAATATTATACATGTACAATCTATGCGTTCTCATGATAATTGGACCTACATACGTTCTGGAACGACCCGAGTTCAACTCAGCAACAGCTGTACCAGTTTAAATTTTTTTTTCCCATGAAAAACTTTTGTCGACAGCAGAGCTGTTACTACAACAACAATATTTAGTCTTCGACTCTTTTTTTTTTTAATTTTTTCATACTTTTTGGAACATGTATGTTTTTATACAAATAAGCGTCGATTTTTTTATATATACATATTTAAAAATTTCAAACTTGGAATTTGTACTTTCATATGTAGAACCTGAAGCTATTTTTTTATTTTAATGGTACTTTTTGTAATTTCTAAGTATATGAAATTCAAATTTTAAAGCTAGAGACTATTGATCCAAGTTAAAATTGAAATGATCATTCATATTTTCTAAGTTTATGAATTAAGAATTTTAAATTTAGGATCTATGGATCCAAGATGAAAATGATATGGGAAAACCAATAGATATTTTCTATTTTATATGTATATTGAAACTTAAATGTACCTTTTTTTCAATTTTATAGTAATTTTTGTACTTTTGATGTCTATGAATATCAAAGACAGAAATAAGGGAATTAGTTGAATTTGAAAATTATGAAAAGGGACAAAAAGGTAGCTCTATCGCTTTTATAGTATTCTTTTTTAATTTTTTGTCATAAATTTATTATTTTGGAAATAATACGAAGTCATGGCTCAAATAGAAGATTATTATAGGTTATGGTTAGTAATAATCCAAAAAGGATTAAGCAGTACTCTGCTTTGTTCTCACAGTACTTTTAATTTTTCTAAATAAATTGAATTAGACAATTCAATCTATTTTATATACTATATATAAAGAAGTGTACACTTTGATGTCACCACTTAATGTCAGAGTACGTTAGGGATGGCCTGTAGGTAGTTTATGTGAAGTTTGCCCAATGACTCTAGAGATATTGCATTTAGGTTTTCCTATATACTCCCATACAATTATCAACATAATGGCCTCTATTTTCCATATTATTTTTTTTTTTTTTTGTCACTTGAAAAGTTATCAAACATTCGGTCTTTCAAATTGTTGTTTGTAAATGATCGAAATTTTGATTTCTATGTTATTGAATTAAAAGTGAACAAATTAAACTTCGTGTCGTGTTAAAATGTTTTTTCCGTTATTTTTTTTTTTTTTTTAATAGCTTAACTCCTTTCAAATTAGAGTATGTGGTAAAAGAAGAGAAACGGTAGTACGTAAGCAATAATAAAATTAATAGTGTCAAAAAGTCTTTATGCGTTATTAGAACGACGGTAGGGAAAGAGGGGGATAGAGTTATAAATATAGAGAGGATTATGTAAAATGTTTTAAGCAGTTGTCAAAAATGAACCTTGATTGTTATCCTGAAGTGATTGAAGCTCTGAGTTAGGGGAATTTTTGTTGATGTTTGTGGTAGTTGTGCCAGAGGTGGTGGTGGGACTAGTAGTGTTATTGGTAGCATTTAAATTGACTGATAGTGAATTTGTGATACAATTACTATCCATACCGAAGTTTCCACTACCGCTAGTGACCGATGCAGATATTCCAGAAGTTTGTTGTAACTGCTGTTGTTGTTGTATTTGTTTGCTAGGATTACTCGACGAGAACCAACTGCGGAAATTACTTTTGATAGTGCTAGTCGTTGCTAATGCAGTTGATGTTTCAGGCGATGTCGGACGTGATGCATTAGATTTTGTATTAATATTATCAAAAGCAGGATCGTCAGCATTTAAAATACTACCACTGCCACTTGCAACGCTACTCACTGATATAGCCTCCGTACCTCGTAAATCCATTGAAATATTTCCACCACGATTGATACTGGTGGCTGAATTTGAATTTGAAGCGACCGAAGGCTGATTCAGGCGAACATTTGAAGTAGCTGATATTTGCTGATTTATAGATAATGGAATGAATTCAAGTTCAGGCATTTCTAAAACGTAAACAATAAAATAGAAAATAAAACTAAAAAAATATATAATTTTTAATAGTACCACATTACCAGGTTTCTCTAAGCCGGTGTATTTGTTTAATACAAATTGTTCAAGCAATTTGTCAACAGTCATATCTAAAAATTGCCGCTTAAAATCGGAATGTACCTAAAAATTCATAAAATAGTACAGATACATACATACATATACATATATTTTATCATATCTTTAAACCTTTATTTTTTTTTAAATTTAAAAAAATCATGAAAATTGAACTTGACAAATGTTTTGAAAAATTTAAATTTTCATATGATTGTAAATCATTAGTTATAAGAGATAGGAAGCACATGTTAGAATGTTTTTTGTAAGCCAATATGCGAACTTTTAGTATGCAAACAATTTCTGAATGAGGACGAGAAACAAAAAAAAATTTAATTTCCGAGCTGCCTGTAAAGATTTTATAGAGCCGTTATCCTCCAAACTGAAAGTTAAAAAAAACACAAGAGTGCTATTTTCGATCAATCCCAATCTAATGAAACCCTTCACCATCATGTCGGTATAATGACACATACATATAATTGACAGACGCCATCTAGGATTTTACACATTTTCGATTGATATACATATAAACTTATTGTACGCCAATTTATAGTGGCGGCAATTATGGATCTTTTTATAGTGTATCAAGTTCTTTCATTTAATACCTAAAAAGACCCTCTCGGTTGTTTAGAAGCTGACAAATTTTATTTTCATTTGTAAATTTTAGAAAAAACGAAGCAATTAATGTTGGTGCTTACATTTAAGTTAGTTTTAAACCAATTTCTTAGTTTCTATCAAGAACAATTTTCAAGGCTACGGCTTGAAGTTTGAAAAATAATACCCTTTACCATCTTGTACATATGAAGATATAGTGATTATAGCGTAGATTTCAAATTTCCTGTTATACGTCATTTTCTTTATTATTTCTGATGCCATCTTGGCTTTGATTTTTTTAATAGTTAACAGTATGCTGTTAGCCAAGCTTTTTCATTTGATATCCATATAAATTGCGAAGAAGGAAGATTATCCGCTATTTTGTTTAGGACATTATCTTTTTCATGGGTTACTGTATTCTATTTGTTAAGCCCTTTCATTTAATACCAATATTATGTTGGATTGAGTTTTTATACAATTTCCATGCTATTAATATGAAATACGTATATAAGTTTTATTATTCCAACATTCCATCGTAAAATTATATAATAAGTTAATGAATCGTGTATCAATTTATAAACAAAAACTAAATTGATTTGCCTCAGCCGAAATTCGAAACCAGCTTCTCTCTAACGTGCATACCACGTGTTGTGAGAAACGGGGTGATCTTGGTATTTTTCTCATATATCAGTTGTGTATGGACCCATCGTAAAATTATTAAATAAGTTAATGTATGTAACAACAATTAAAAAAAATAAATAAAATTTGTTTGCCTCAGCCGGGATTCGAATCAGCTATGTTCTAACCAGTAGCCACATTTGTATGAATTTGTTGTGAAAAGACGAGGTGGTCTTGGTTTTTTTTTTTCTTAAACGTAAATTATAAAATAAGTTATTGTATGTATTAATATTTAAAAAAATTGTTTTGCCTTAGGCCGAATTCGAACCAGTTTTGCTGTAAAGGCCAATTTAAACTATAATACAAGTCGAAAGACATGTCAAAAATTCGTGTAAAATGAACAAAGTAGAAAAGTGTAAAAGCAAATTGTAAACAGCAGAAGAGAGCATGAGAGAAAATAGGTATGAACATTTGACTAGCGGACCGTATTTTTTTCATTTTTTAAATCGTTTTAAAAAATAGAGCCTTTTATTAGATCAGAGGTATATTTTTAATGTTAAACGCGTGCTAGTAATTCTACAACAATTACAAAAACAACATGTATATTGTTTGATTTTTGTTGGAAAAAAAGTTTGAAAAAACAGAGGCAGTCGAGATTATTTGCTTATCTCAGAAATATATGGCGCGTTTGTGCTGTTTTTGTAATAACGATCCTCGAATATTTCCAAAAAAATTTATTCCACATACAGGTCTGTGTAACACGGGGGGCTTCTATAGGTTGTTTTCAACCAACACACAGACGAAGAGACCTCAATCGATTTCTCTATTTATAAGTTTTAAAAAAATATAAAATGCAAATCGAATGACAAAGCTATATACATATATACCCTTGACAACACAATTGAAGGGCGTTAATAAAGTATTTTTACTACCTGTCCAACCATATCATGGTTATTCTGCAACAGTTCCAAATAGGTAGAAAGAAATTCTTTCATTTGTCGCAAATGCATTTCCTCAATTTCTTGAAAGCGCTATAAGGAATAAAATAAAAATTTTTTACAAACGAGTTTATTTATTACTACCCAGCAAAAAATGTACAGAAATGTAAGCAAACAGAGAATATTTTTCGAAAAAACATGAGACTAAGCCCGCATTTTCGCGATGACTTTAAATGTCATGACATTTTGCAATTTTCTTTGAAAGCTGATACCAAAAATCTTTTGCATTTTCACGATGACTTTTTTTAATTTTTGTACGTATAATCAATTGGTTTACCTTCTTTATTTTTTCGCTCGTATTAAGAAATATATAAGAACTTTGAATACACATATAAATATTTGTAATACAAATTAATTTTTTATAAATCTTTATTTTAATAAAAATTTCAACTTTTTTTTTAATTTTTTTAGTAGATTTTTCGCTTTTTATTTCATTCAAAATGCATTTGACACTTCAAAAAAATTTTAGGAGTAACCCAAATGAGCGTAAACAGAAATATAGGAAAAAGTCACGTGTTTTTTGGTAATCCCTCTTTCCCCTCTACATACTTTGCTATAATTTGATACGACATAATAAAGTCATCGTGAAAATGACCGTTAAAACAACATATTTTTACTTTTATTTAATTTTTAAAACAAAAAATTAATAAATGAATGATTATATTTCGTTGAATGTTTATTGTAATGCAATCGTTAATGTAGAAGGATAAATTAGCCACTAGAAATGTATTGCATTGACAATATGTTTTTAATATAATGTACGATATTTTGCTGGGTATATAATATCATCTTATTTACATACCTTACATGTCTGTGTCATACGACGTTCAAATTCATTCTTAATAGGATTGTGTTTGTCCAATAATATTTTATATTCGTCTTGCAATTTTCGTAATTTTGCCTCCAATTTGTCAATATCTTTTTGGGACGAATTATCCTTTCGTAATTTTTCTAATTCTTGTGCTTTACTATTGTACATATCTCTTGCCTTTTGTACGTCTGCTGTAGACCCTTGTATTGCTTTCACACATTCTAATGTTTGCGCCTCATCCTCCTTGATAGCCTTGTGCTTTTTATGCAATTCATCCGTGTATTTTGTTACATCCTTTACCAGTTCTGTAAGTTTTTGCACCATTTGCGAGTGCAGTGTCGACAATTTTTCGGCAGATGTCCTAAGTATGGTCCACACTGGAGAAAATGTGCTATTTAGTGTACCCGTGCTAGCTTTATGGGCCAGTTTGGACATTAATTTCGAATTTTGTTCCTCAATGCATGTTTTTTCTCGAAAGAAATCCGAAAGTTCCTTGCTTGCTTGCAAACCATATTTCATATTATGGTATAAAACATCAAACCCATTGTTTTTCTCCCCCTAAAATAAAATATAAATTGCTAAGATTTGTTGACAAAATCCATAAATTATACAAACCCAAAAATAATCGTTAAAATCAACAGTCATTATCAAAAATTTCGTTTTTATTTTTTGGAGAAGAACTTCTGTTGACAATCTTGATGGTATCCTGTTAAATCATTAATTGACTTGTTGTAGTAAGAACGTGACTATCATTTTTTATTCTTAAATTAGATTCAAAAAGTACACCAAATAAATTTTATATTACCAATGAAAATCTGTCAGCGTTTTTTATAACAAAAAATATTAAAAAAGTATGGAAGATAGTACATTGAAATCGTGACCTAAATTTGTCTACTAATTTTAACAAAAAATATATACCCGAAAAAATAATAATTTTCTCTTTATTTCACAGCAAGGCAAGGTATATTGCAGTTCGGAGATACCTTTTTTATTTATATTTTTTATATATAAAATTTAACATTTGAAATATATAAGAGCAAATTGCTTTGTATCTATGGGCTTTGACAGCTGAAATTTAAAATTAGTGAGGAAAAAATAATCAGCTGTCGAATCAAGACAACCTGATGAATAAATATGCCTTGATTTCACAGATGCACAGAATGAAAATTGATTCAAGTATATTAAAAACTAGCTTGTGCCCGCGACTTCGTCTGTGTGGTTATAGGCATGGTGTAATTACATAAGGTGATAGCGTAAAGGAGAGCGATTTTCGGCTCTCTTTTTTTATGTATGAAGTTTGACAATTTCCGGAGTAAAAATCATTTTTTTAATATGTAGTTTGACATTGGTTGGTTGGTTATCGTGGTAGTTCGCTGCACGCCAACAGTCAAGTAGAGTCTGTAAGACTCCGTTTTGAAAGGACCACATCACTCGCCAGCTTCCAATGTATCTCAGAATAAAATCCATGAGTAAGGGTACTAGATCCACCCCGTGGCCGTGAGGTATCTCAGTAGATAATTCAGTCCAACTTCAGATATCGCAGAGAGGCCATCTAGTATATGTTCACCCAGAAATCTGTCTCTTAGCCGCCAGTGCAGGACATTCGCAGAGAAAGTGGAAAACCGATTCCTCCTTCTCTCTATCCAGACAACTGCGACAATGGTCGTTCGATGGGAGTCCGAGCCGACTTGCATGTTTGCCTAACATCCAGTGACCCGTCAATACCGCCAGCAACCTCGATATGTCCCTCCGACTTCGACTGGTAAGTTGCAATGTACGTCGTGCTTCAAAAGAGGGCCACGTAAGCCGTGCCACCTTACACGTGCTCAGCCCACGCCACCTGTTATCAGCCTTCCGGAGAAAGTGTTTGGAGATTCTGCTTTTAAAAGTCCCTAACGGGATTGCAACTGCAATTACATTAGAGATATCCAAAGCAGATCCTCCCCTGGCTAGCTCATCAGCACGCTCGTTACCATAGTGGCCCTTATGCGCAGGAATCCAAACTAGAGTAACGTCAGCCCGCTGACCAAGCCTTGACAGTTCCTTTCTACATTGGCCAACTAATTTAGACGTAGTAATGTATGACCTGAGTGACAAGAGTGCCGCCTGACTGTCGCCTGTTCTGGAGTTTGACATACTCCAGAACACAAACAAATTGTCAGCTTGCCTGGCACCGCCACCTTGTATAAGTGTACCCTGGTTATAGGGATAAAAGGAAGACTTAGTTTAAACCTAGATTGTTATTTATGTATGTACGTATATGTTCGTCAAATTTATCCAAACATTCACATTTATTATACCTATTAGTAGGATTATTAATTTGAAAATTTGAATTTGAAAATATAAAATAAAAGTCAACACTTGCAACAAAGATAAAAATTTTACAACACAAAAAACCCGTATAGGCTGTGTGATGATGAGTTTGCAAACGACTTCGCCTGGTTATCGGGATAAAAAGTAGCCTATGTGTTAATCTAGGTTGTTATCTATCTATGTACCGAATTTCATTTAGTTTCGTTCGGCCGTTTTTACGTGATTGAGTAACAAATATCCAAACATTCACATTTATTATATTAAGTAAGAAGTAAGATAACAAATTGAAATTTTAATATCAAATAAATAAATAATTTTAATATAAATAAGACAAGCATTCATAGCAAATGTAGACCAAGTGCTTTTATCTCACTTGATCTCTCTAATGCGTTTGGTTCTATTTCATATTTCACTATGATTAAAAAACTCAAAGGTGAATATAATTTCTCTAGATCTGCTTGTAGATTAAGGTTTTCTTATCTTGTTGGAAGTTCTCAATTTGTGGATTACAATGGACTTATTTCTAATATTCTCTTTGTTTTCTGGTATCCCTCAAGATGGAAGATGATTTTGGCGAAATATTGGTTAATAAACAATTTTTTTATAAAAAAACAAAAAAAGTAATCTCAAGCTTAAATAAAAATCAAATAAAATCAATAAAAAACAAGTAAGAGCACTATATTCGGCTGTGCCGAATCTTTTATACCCACCACCAATTTTGTGTACATTTAAAGCACAATATTTATTATTTTGTTAATCGCTATAGAATAATCTCTTTATAATAAAATATGTATCACTTTCTTTGTAGAGGGTGGTTAAATTTTAAGGGCCCATGTTGAAGGTGAACCACACCTAAACTTCAACTTTTTTCTTGCATTTCATTTGACATTTCTCAATCTCAGACTAACTCAATTTGAACCGTGGAAAGATACGCAATAGAGCAACGCTTTTAAATATTAAAGATTTTTATAAAAATGGGAGTTCAAATCAAAATGCATTTTGTGCACTTCGTGATTCTTTTGGTCAACATAATCGTTCGAATTCGTCCACAATCGTGAGAATTGTAAAAAAATATTTAAATGTCTGCAAAGCAGGTCTGTATAAAATGTGAAAACATCTGTGAATGCCATCTTAGTTCGTTGAATGGGAAACATTGCTGTTTTTCACGATAACGTGGCAAAAGAGCAAGCAACCTCGACTCATCATCATGCCCAACAATCGAGCATCAACAGTGTCATTGAAAATTTGGACTATCGGATCGTGGTGTGCCGCATAGGTTGGGGGGCTATTTGGCCGATATTTTGTTCCATACATAATTGAAGCATACAAATATTATCATTATAAAAATAAATGATAATAATTTCATAATAATAAAATCAACATAGTCCCTTAAAATAAAACCACCCATTATAACTTTGGTATGCTAGTAAAATGTTTTCGTAAATTTAGTCTTTCAATGAAAGTGGCCGTTTAAATAATCGTGTCAATAAAGTTTCTGCTAATAAACATAACTTAGATATTTCAATATAGTCCTTTAGTATTCCAAAATCTTTATTCATAGAGAATTTACATGAATTTAAGAGGAAGAAAGTGAATTTAAGGTTAAATTTTAAGGGCCACAGGGTGATTTAAAATATACATTCTCTGCATTTTTCTAAAACGGGAAATTTATTAGTAAGATTTTGATTTTTAAACTTCTATAACATTTTGCTTTTAAAAGATTTTCAAACGAAATAAGTTTTGTATAATTTTAAAATTTGTTAGCCATTAGTACATGAAAATAAATTGTTTATAATGTTTAGAGATAATTTTTTTTTACTTAGGTCAAAATGTTCCTAAATTCCCATTTTTAATAGAGCATAACTTTAGGAGAACATAAGCATAAGTTGTTAGCATGCCATCTAGTAGTTGCTAGTAGAGTCATCTATCTTATCATCTTTATCTTATATTTAGCTACAGTACAATAAATGGCGCAGTGTAAGATGAATAAGTGCTAATATATATGACTAATATATTTTTATGAAAATTTAAGGAAAAAAGTGTGCGTGGCACATCTATTTTCCGTTATAACGAAGACTTTGACCAAAAAGCCATTTTTGCAAAATTTCAGAATCGTACATATAGTTTTGTCAGTTTTATTACGTTTTAAATTTGAAATATACACTGTGCGGTATAAATTTTCGTACATTTTTATCTATAACTCTTTTCCTAATTCATAGATTTAAGCGATTTTCAGGGAAAAATATTCTTTTGACTCGATAAATATATATTCGAAGTTTCATGACTACGTTTATGCGTTTGGACAAAATTCAAAAGTGAAAGTGGGCGTTATAGTAGGCGTGTCAAAGTTGTTTTTGCTAATGAGTACAACTTAGGTGTTTCAATATAGTCCTTTATTATTCCAAAATCTTTATTAATAGAGAAATTATATGAATTTTAGGTAAAACGTTATATGGGAGGTGGGCGTAAAAGTGGGCGTGGCACCTTAATTTTTTGGCATAGTAATGAAATTGCCTAGGGGGATAGACGTAGCAAAATTTATCATCATACCTCTAATTTTAGCGGTTTTATGAGCTTTTAAATTTCATGAACGGTAGATAACGTGAAAAGTGGGCGTTATAGTAGGCGTGTCAAAGTTATTTTTGCGAATGAGTACAACTGAGGTGTTTCAAGATAGGCCTTTATTATTCCAAAATCTTTATTAATAGAGAAATTATATGAATTTTAGTTAAAACGTTATATGGGAGGTGAGAGTAAAAGTGGGCGTGGCACATTGATTTGCCGTTACAAGAAAGCGTGTCACCAAAAAGCAAAGTGTGCAAAATTTCAGAGTCGTACATCCAATTTTGTTGCTTTTATGACGTTTTTGTTTTTAAATATACCGAAAAATACACTGTGCGGTATAAATTTTCGTACATTTTGATCGATAACTCCTCTCCTAATGCATAGATTTAGACAATTTTCGGGGAAAAATATTGTCTTTACCCAGGAAATATATATTCGAAGTTTCATGAGTCTACGTTAAGGCGTTTGGACACAATTCCATTTTATTCGATGTTCGAAGGACACGGTTTTTTCGACCTACTCTTGCTTTTCGAGCTATAACTCTCTTCCTAATATTCCGATTAAGCCCATTTTCAATACCAAACAAACCTTGTCTATAAGAAAGATTCTGGCAAAATTTGAGCCCCCTAGCTTTTTCGGTGCGACCTCTATCGTGCTTTCAACAGACGGACGGACATAGCTAGATCGTCATAAAATCAAACCACGATTTAGAATATATATACTTTATGGGGTCTAAAATGGATATTTCGATGTGTTACAAACGGAATGACAAAATGAATATACCCCCACCATTTTTTTGGTGGCGGGTGTAAAAAGATCAAGAAATTTGGACGATATATGCAAAATATTTTTCCAATCCATCTTTTTTTTAATTTTCATTTTTTAGTAATTTGCCGCTTTTAATTTCTTTCAAAAAGCACTTTTCGCTACAAAAAAGAATATAGCATTATAAGAAAACGCAAATGAGTGTAAAGAGAAATACAAAAAAAAATCTTCAAAAACAGAAAACGAGATGTTTTACTACTACTCTTTCTTTTCGTCGACGAAAAAACCGTCGTGTCTTTTTAAATCATCGTGGAAATCGAGTGATACCATTCGGTTTTAATATTTTGGCTTTTGTTTATACAATACATACATAATATGTATGTAAAGGGTGTTTTTTTAAGCCCGATAGAACTTGAAATTGTAAAAAATAACACAAAAAATTAAATTGTAATCAAAATTTTTTTTTTATTCGAAAGGTCAATACGTGACATTAACATTTGAAAATGATTTCCGGCATATGGGCACCGCGGCTGTTCTTAACGAAGCGCATTCTGGACGTCCAATTTTGGGCCACTTTTTCGAGCACTGCTGGCCGTATGTCACGAATAACACGAACAATGCTGGCTTCCAAGGCGTCAATTGTTGCTGGTTTATCAGCATAAGCCAGTGACTTCACGTAGCCCCACAGGAAATAATCGAGAGGTGTCAAATCGCACGACCTTGGAGGCCAATTGACAGGTCCATTTCTCGAAATCAACTTATCGCCAAATTTTGATTTCAATAAGTCGATGGTTGCGTTCGCCGTATGGCACGTAGCGCCATCCTGTTGAAACCACATCTCCTCCGGATCAATGTCATCCATATTTTCAAACAAAAAATCATTGATCATGGTGCGTTAACGATCTCCATTGACCGTAACGCGAGCTCCGGCCTCATTTTTGAAGAAATAAGGTCCGATGATGCCACCAGCGTGAAAACCGCACCAAACGGTGCATTTTTCTGGATGTAATGGAGTCTGTAGGGTCTCTTGTGGATTGGTCTCGCTCCATATGTGGCAATTTTGCTTATTAACAAACCCGTTAAGCCAAAAATGCGCCTCATCGCTGAACACAATTTTGCGATAAAACAACGGACGTCCAGAATGCGCTTCGTCAAGAACAGCCGCGGTGCCCATATGCCCGAAATCATTTTCAAATGTTAATGTCACGTATTGACCTTTCGAATAAAAAAAAAATTTTGATTACAATTTAATTTTTTGTGTTATTTTTTACAATTTCAAGTTCTATCAGGCTTAAAAAAACACCCTTTATTTATATTTAATATTTTTTGTCTTTTTTATACCCACCACCAAAAAATTTTGGAAAGGTACAAAAGGCCATTCATTGCTTCAAAAAAGTCGGTTGAGAGCTCATTTACTGTACGGTAAGAGCTGATACTAAGGCGTTGGCTGTCCTCTTTAAAAAAATCGTATTAGTATTCGGTGGAAAAACTGAAATTAAGACGTTGGCTTTCCGTCTTAATTGTTGGTCTTATTTCTTGCTGGAGTTGGGTGCTAATATTAAAGCATTGGGTTTTCCGCTTTAATAACAGATATCGAAGGTGTTGTGAGAACTAGCGCTAAGGTGTTGGCTTTCCGTCTTTGCAACAGGTAAAGTGTTGGTGAAGACACAAATTAAGGGGTTGGCTTTCCACTCAAATCTGACGGCTCACTAGTATAGAGTCTGTCTGAAGAAAATTTGCGAATGACGGGCAAATTTATTGGATTTTCTTCAGAATTTACGTTAGCTAGTTTTGGTATTTTTTTCTGTTTATTTTACATTATATATTCAATTATTCTTAATCGTTTTCAGGGTGTTCGCTTTTTGTACTTACACTTTTAAAGATCTACTAAAAAATCAGCTATACATACACACTATTTATTTGACCAAATTTAATATAATACATATATGTACGTATAGTTTATATGTCTAAATACAATGGTTATTTTGAGTGAGTAAAGTATAAACTAGACAAAATCATCAGCTCTCATTTGCAGCTTGGCTCTTATTTCTTCAGCACGTTCTATTTCCTGATCGAGACGTTTTTCTAAAGCTCTAGTTAGGATGGTGCAACAATCCTTAATGGCGTGATATACAATGTTCTTTATTTGTAATTTGTCTTCGTGATTGGTGTGAGAATGCGAAAGTCGTCGAAACTCATGGGTCAAATGAAAGCAGTGTGTAATATTTTCAGGCGATACAAAGTCTTCTGCCACCTTAATACAGTTGTGAAGGTTTTGTACTTGATGTGGTGCACCAGCCGGAATAAACACGGCATCACCGAGACACTGTACAATCGGATATCCTTCAACACCATACTCGTTGAAAAGTCTTGCACGCAATTTATCATCCAAGTACCAATTTTGGTCGTGTATAGGATCATGATCCGGTTCTAGTCGGAAACCCTTTTCAAGCGTGACTCTGTTCAAAAGATCGCGTATTTTGTCGGCATCTCTTGCTGGAAAAATGTGCCACAATGCTCCAGGTAAAACATTTTTTTTTTGAACTCGGGCTCTAGTTAAAAATTCGCATCCGCCCATTGCAATCGCTTTGCAGGATGCCGAAATTTGAGATTTACTATCAGAGTCTTCTGGTATACCGACATAGACCATTATGTTGACAGCATCAGAAATATCTAAATGCAAATTAGTTGTGCCCTTATCAGGATGAAAAGCTGAACCGTAGGCGTTGTACATTTTAGGTCCTAAATCCGGAGGCACAAACATTTTTGGCAAACAACTGGCTATATTTAGGTTGCCAGTGCGCAGCGTATACTCAGGCATTGGGAGGCCTTTCATTAGATCTTTATACCTGGTGGGTAATATTTCGGCAAAATCGTCACCAGGAGGCCAATCTTTTAGTTTAAGCAACATTGGTTTTCCATTAGCATCAAGGAGTCTCTTTTTCATACATTGAAAACCTTCCCAAAAATGACGCATTGGCTGATTTGGCACAAGATTTCCGTTAAGACAATTTATAAGATCATTTGGTTTCTCGCCAAAATCTTTTAAAAAAGCTTCTGGCCGCCAAAGGTCCAAATTTAAAGATTTGGCTACCTCTGAAATCATAACAGGCTGACCGCATTTCCAGACTTCTTGGAAAAGTATGCGATTATCAGGGTGATTTGCATTCGTTAAACGCAAGAGTTTTCCATCACACAACCACTCATGGGGAACGCCTGGAGCAAGCAATGTGGAATTTGTTAATATCATTGCTCTGGGTGGCAAAAATCTTCGATATCCGGCCAATCCTTTTCGCAGAAAATTTATGTGCTTAAAATTATCGAATGCCGTTGTGATAGGATCTTTTCCTAATGTTTGTTTGTTAAATATACGCCCCGGCACATAATCAATGCCTTTAGCGCGAGCAAACTCTAAGGCTTTAGAATGGATTTGTTCTAAACGTGCTTGCTTTCTTAGAGTTTCTTGAGTGGCCAGCGATGAAGCGCTAGTCTGTTGCTTTAATTGAGATTCTTTAATCATATCTTGTATTAGGTTTTTTAAGTCACCATTTGGCATCTTTTGTTTACTCAATAAACAACCGCAAAGTTGGGGAATTTCCCAAAGCGTTCTCACATCATGCAAAAGTCTACCTAAATAATTGAGAGAATCGCCTGCAATAATTTGCGTCAAAATAAGCTCCTTTGCATGATGTATAACACCTCCAGAACACAATAGCCAATAGAAATCATCTCTTCCTTTGGGAGGCTTCTCGCCAGCCTGCATTTTTCTCACTGTTCTGTTTTCTTTACGATCCTTAAAACAGTCTAAGCAAACACCAAATCCACACTTTTCACATGTCCAATGAAAGTTAAAGAGGGTTGTATCGCAAACGTCACATATTTCTCGTATACCTTGAACAATTTTTTTCCAAGCGATTGTATTATTAGTATTCTCGTGAAGCTTTAATGCCTCAGCCTCTTGGCGCCAAAGATAGCAAAATTGGTCCCCCACATGCAGCAATATATAACGGCACACTTGTATATCCATGTTACCAGCTGTCGGTTCAGTTTTCTCGTCCGGACGCCATATGTTTATTTCTTCCTGTGTGGGATTAATATATGGATTGGGAAAACCAGCTACCAAAAGCTGTCCAGTGTCCGTGTATTGAAGACAACGAAACTCATAAAAGCGACAGTAAACGTCATTAGATCCCTGTTGTGGTGTTCGTCTGCGGCATTCTCTACACTTGTGTATTTTCATAGCGTTTACATTTGAAGACATATAATTATTTGTGTTTGCGTCTGAAGCAACAGTTGATGAAATGTTACATTGTAACTTAAAGCATGGCAAATGTTGTAAGAAAGGTTTGCAGCTTTTGCGATGTTCTTTATCTTTTTTCTCTTCCTCGGGTGTTAGTTTTTCCAGATTTTGCGATATATCTTCATCGTTTTGTGAATTGTTACTTATTTCATCAGGATTTCGAATACCCGATAATATTGTGCTTACAATTGCATTTTCGGAAACTGTGTTAAGCTGTTTGGTTACTCGTTTAATATGGTTTTTATCGTCAAAGTTATTCTCATTGACATTATTTCCTTCGTCTAATTTTTTTAAATTTAACTTTTGATTTATTTCATTAGGACTTTCATTTTCAACTGTTTTTTGTTCATTTGTATCACGTTTGATAATATTTATTTCCTTGATACTACTCTCTAAGACATGTGATATTTTTTCTTGAATATTATCCTTTATTTGAGATAAAGTTTCAATCTTTAAATCGTCAATTTTTTGCTTGGTATTGACAATGTGTATCTCAATAATGGATTTCCTTTCGGTTGCTAGATTTTCCAAACGTATCTGTTTGGCTTCATTTGGTTCGAGTATACAATTATCTTCATCTTTTTCATCTTCAGTTTCTCGCTTTCGTAGTATGCGGAAATTTTTTATATCGTCCATATTTGTTTTTTGTGATAAATTATCTTCCTTCTCTGGTAAAAATGAGCTACCAAGTTCAGCTTGAATTTCATCTTGCATTTCTGGCATTTCAGCTATGAGCGCAGCAGCAAGTTCATAATTTTCCAAAGACATGTTCGTCGATTAAATATTTTTAATTTCTATGGCAAAGTAGAAGAAAAAAAAGAAAAATTGTCTATTACTTCTATTAATGTACCGTTAAGCGCTTGTGATCTGGATAATGTGGCAGCAGTGAGTTTTTTCTTTTTTGCATCTTAGTCGTCTAGTGCACACAGCACATTAACATTTTCAAGTTTTTAAATTATTATTAGTTGGTTTTACTATTTTTTGCACGCTTAATTGTTCGACTTTAATAAAGTACTCGTTATGAGATAATGTGGATGGCAGCTTGAGTTAAATTTCATTTATTGCTGCAAAGATTTTTTATTAATTGAAAGCTGAATATTTATGAATATTCTGGATCATTGTTTAGAATATGTGACCCAGAATAAAACATATTTTCGTTATTGAAATAATTTTTGGTTTTTGACTTTTACAACTATTGTGGGAACTATCCAATTTAACTACTCACTACCACCACATTACCTGTTATCAAGCAAATACACTTATAAACTTAGAAAACTAAAACATACAAAGATATTTTAAAAAATAAAAATAATAATAATCAGATGACATTTACATTTTATGCTAATATACACAGAATTTTTTGGCACAGCTAGAAATTAAATAAACATTGAGATCTATAACATCATAACCATACTGCTTAAAATTGCGTTCGCAATCTACGTAATGCAATTTATTTATTTATTAAATTTAAAGTGAAATGTTTTATTATTATTTAAGTCCCTGTTTTGTTTGCTTACTGCGGTATTCATAAAAAATATTTTAGGTTTATTAAGGACTTATTTGACAGATTTTGTACAGAAATTTGTCAAATAAGCCTTCAATAAACCAAAAATATTTTTTATGAATACGGCAGTTATCCTTTAAACATTTGGCTACTGTTACTAATCAAAATTTTATCTTTAGTAGACAAATTGTTATACATATGGGCAATTCCATGTCATCGTACGTGACATTTGTACTCGTATAAAGTGGAATATTTTTTGCAAAAGTAAGAGTAACTGAAAAAAAAAAAATTATATCTTTATATTCCATTCAGAGGGTACTTTATTAAAAAAAATAATTATATTCGAATAATTGTTGTCTAAAATATCGAGCAAAATTATAGTATATCGTACGTGGCAGAAAACAGAAGTGATTTTGAGGTATATATAGAAATATGAAAAAATCTGCGAATCTTGGGAGGTATTTTTTCTTTTTATAATTCTTACACTAAACTACATATTTTTCATTTTATATCCATCTTACCTAATTGAAAACAATCTTTAAATGATTTTATATTAAATATAATTTAATATCGTACGTGACATATCGTATGTGACAGATTTTTCTCTTATAATATTCTTAGGTATATATGTTAAGAAAAAAAGTTAAATTCTAGATTAGGTGCTAAGTTTTAACTGTCACCTTAGCCTACTACAAACTAGTTAAGTTTTAACTTTTTCCCTTAATGAATATGCAGTTTGAGAGTCATTCATAAAGTGCTTGTCATAATATAAAAATGTATGAAGTTTTTTATCTTTGGAATGAGCTGAAAATTTTACCAAGAGATAATCAGATTAAACTCTTATTATTGCTCTTAAAATAATGTAATAAGCTCTAAAGACCTGCGCATAGTAAAATTTGAGTGTTTTTTTTTTATCATTAAACTTTTATTGAGAGTTTTTGTTTTTACAGTCGTGGTTGACATTTTCATGGAATTGCCCATATGTAATATAAGGCCTAAGAAGGAATAACAAAAAGAAAAAATTTTCGAAATGAAATGCTATGCTTCTATTTTCTAGTTTGATTTTTAACATAAATAAATATTAGTTTCAAATTACATGTGAGTATACCGATTAAGAGTGCTAAAGATGAAATCGTAACCGGTTTCGAAAATGCATTCCACTTGGCTTATATCGGAATAAATTTTAATATTCCTATATGTTTACAATTAAAATAAATTAAATTTAAAAAAAATATTTTAGAAAGTTTTATAAAGAAGAAAATTAACTTAAGACTTTTAAAATTTTTTCTTTTAAAGAAATGCTCCGTCTATTTTTTTTAAATATTCCAACACCATTATAGTAGTGATTGCAATTATTTAATTATTAATTTTTAATAGTCTTTTAATTTTAATTTCGATTTTTGTAGCAGTTGTAAATACTATGTAATAATTTGTTTTGGCCTTTTAAGGCATTTTTATTACAATTTAATAAATAAATCATAATGAGCGAAATTAGTGTAAAAGGAAATTGGAAATCATCATCTCAAACTAACGAAGCATTGTTATTAAAGCGAACAAATAAATATGAAAAAAATCAGGGGGAAAATTAGGGCATTCGAACGTTATATTTAATTTTAATCTAATAAGAACCTATATACCACAAGCACAGCAAACTTGATCGTTCGAATAAAATTTCGATCGTGATCGAATGCCGGACTAAAAGTAACTAAATGTCTAAGAGAATTTATTTTTATCGAACGACTGTTTGTGTTCGCTCATAAACAAGTTTTGTTTCAATGGACAGCTTTTACCAAGGCAAATTCGCCTTGCCTTTTACCTATATTTTACAAAAACTTTTATATTTTATTAATTAAAAATACATTTTGTTGGTGGAGGGTATTATGAGTTTTTTTGGATACATATATTTAATATTATAATTTTTTTTTGGGGTTTAAAATTACTCTAATCGAGTTTCTAGTGTACAAGCACTAGACAATTATTTAATTTATTCATTTAATTTTCAAATATTATACAGAGCTTCCTCTAGTAACTACCAGTCGACCTATACCTTCGTATAGGAAGCCGGAGTTTCCGAATTCGACTCCTTATATAAAAATCTGCATGTGGTCAATTGATAGTCCAGATAACTGTACCTTCGTACAGTTAACCGACCCCACGCAATTAACCAATGCGGGAGTGAGGAGCAAAACTCTCGAAGCCAGATAAAAAGGTCCTGTTTGCCTTTAAGAGATAATGGCAATTACGCGCGAGCTTTTGATCCAACCATAGCTGAATTACGACTAATTTATTATTTTTAAGGTTTATTATAACACAAGGCACTTGATTATATTTTCTTAACTTATTTTACATTTTAATTTAATTAACTTGTCAAAGTCCATAAATAAAAAAAAAAAATTTTCTCTACTCTTTTTTTTTTATTTCAAATGTGTAAATTTATATATAAAAAATAGGTACTATCCATGGTGTAATTAAACACAATTTTTTTGCGTTCTGGAGTATGTCAAACTACATATTAAAAAAATGATTTCAACTCCGGAAATTGTCTAACTTCACGCTATCACCTTATGTAATTGCACCATGGGTACTATAAACAAAAAATGTTCTTCGAAATGCTATTACATGAATAAAAAATATTCCTTGATTATATTAATAAAGTTTGTTTATTGAGGTGTAAGACATGTATTAATGACATATTTTATACCTTACTTTCAGTATTAAGTTGGTCAAGGAGGATTTTTGTATTGTTTGATGGATAAATAAAAGGATTTTTATTTTTACACACCTTACACCTACCTTACCATCAAAACAATTTTTTCTTTTGATAAGTAATACTTTTGTTAGCCATAAAACATATTTTAATGACAACTTAATAAAACGCATTTCAGGAACGGGTAGGTATATTAAAGACAGTAAGGTATCACTTATTTAATAGAGTTTACCTACCAAATGGATTTAAGAATGACAATATCGCAATTACAAAAAAGGCTATTTCATATTTATTTCTTCAAAAATTATTATTAAACTAAAAATAAAGGTTAATTGACTGCACTTACGTTTATAAGTTTGACCTCTACACTTAAATAGAAATGATATAACAATTGCACACTGTCAAAGATTTTCTCTTAAATTTTAACTGCTATAAGAGCTCCAAAATCCAATATATGCATGTAGAAGCCTTATCAAACAAACATTTCCGACACAATTGAATATAACTTTTATAAACAAAAAATTAATTATACGCAAAATATAAACCGCTGCATTAAATTACTATTCATGTTTATAGGGCGTTTACTATGTTGAACTCAGTTAATCAGTTAAAATATGCAAATATCTGTCCACATCTTTTCACAAACATTTTTTTACAATGTTTAATATAGTATATGAATGTACATATATAATTTAAAAAACACGATATACGCGATATAGTTGCTAGTAAAACTTTTAAAATTATAAATACAGGTATTTTTTTTGTAAATAAAATATTGAAAAAAAAATTTTATGTTTAGAAATAAATCCATGAAATAACAAAATTTATGGATTTACAAACAGTGAAAATTAATTACAACAGGGATGGAAAATTAACATTTTGCTTAGTTATACATATCGTCAGCTCATTGGTTTTACCCACTAAGCTTTAAAAAAAAAAATTTTATTATAAGTTGATAATACACACATATATATATATATATATTTGAAAATTAAATAAACTGCAAGATTTTGTATTTTCCTTAACACATTTGTTTCCACATCGGAACATTGGGCACATTAGTTCGCTAGAGATAAACAGAAACAGCTGACAGTATGAACGGATACGCCTATATCATTTTTTTCTATCAGATATTCGATTTTCTTTTGCATTTTATTCCAAAAAGAAATCGAATTACGATTTCATCAGTAAATGAATGTTTAAAAATCTGAACATTCGACGATTATAGCTTATAATCCAATTAACTACTGAAAAGTTATACGGAAAAATCTAAAAATTTATATTACTGTTAAAAATACTTATTATGAATGTCAAAATCAAGTGTTTACAATTTTTCCAAACAATATTAGACATCAAATTAATTGGTACAATTTACAATTTAATGTAGCTAAACCTAATTTTTTCAAATTTAAAGATAATATTTATATATGAACAGGCAAGCCAATTTCCTGCTACACAGTTTACACTTAATAGTTTTTTTTGTGTATAAAAACAAAACAGAGAAACTACCAGGGGCTCAATTTTCGTTCTGTGAAACTGTGAAATTAAAAAGTTTTTGCATAGCAAAGGGTATGGTGGCACCATATGGTATTACACACAAAAACTTTTCATTTCATAGTTTCATAGAACGAGAATTGATACCCAGGATACACTTACATATACAGGCAGCGGTGACAGCCCAGCTGATTATTTGTTTTGTGTCCCAATGTTTGTCAAACTCTTATATATAAGAGATTTCAGTGCCAAGAATTGTCAAAATCCATATATATATATTGGATTTACTTATTACCACTTTTTCTGGTTTTGAAGATTTTTTTGGTATTTCTCTTTACACTCATTCGGTGTTTTACTATGTTTTATGCTCGGCGCACAATTGGGACGAACGACGAATTTTTCGTCGCGAATATTCGTCATCAAAAATAAAACACATTTGTGTATATGAGAATGCATACAATTGTGGCGTCAGTCGAAGTTCGCTATACGCGGCGAACTCTGCATTAGATTTATTTCTTTATATTGTTTTGAAGTGAGAATTGATTTTGAGATTCAAGTTTTCCAAGTCTGCATGTTACGAGTAAAGAAATAACAGAAAAAAGGTGTTGCCACCAGGATGTCAAAAAGAATTTTAAGACAGAGTGTAAAAATGCAAGGTAATTAATGTATATTTTTTTCTGTAACTGAAATGTCAAATAGTTTTTTTTTTAAACATTTTACCTAAAAAGTTTTGATATAAAAAATTATTTTCTTTAAAAATTTTTTTAATTTTATTAAAAAAATTGAAAACTACTAAAAGGGCTTTATTCTGAAATAGGTTATTTTTCTAAGAAAAAAAAACTTTTTTTAATTTAAAATTTTCAGGGTGTTAGGTACTTAATAATTCGATTCGAAACTACAAATTTTTTAATTCATTTTAATTCGAATGTGCTTTCTTCGAATCTACTTTCTGCCTACTACCAATGTCAAACTCTACATAAACAAGTAACAGTGCTATATTCGGCCGTGCCGAATCTTATATACCCTTCACAACGTGTAGTCATGCAATAACAATTGTTTGTATCACCATTCATCCCATATAAAATACGTGCATACGTACACGTTAGAATAAATGTGGCATCGAATCCCAGCTGAGCCAAAAAAATTTTATTTTATTTTATTTAATATATTATTTTTTTTTTTAAATTTCTTTAAAAAATTTTTTTTTTAAATTTTTTTTTAAATTTTTTTTTAAATTTTTTTAAAATTTTTTTTTGAAGTTTTTTTTTTATTATTTTTTTTCTTATTTTTAATATTTTTTTTTTTTTGTAATTTTTATGTTTGGTATGTTTTTTACATGTATGTATGTATGTTGTTGTTGTGATTGTGAAAAAAAACGAGGTGGTCGTGGTTTTTTGCTCATATCTCAGAAAGTTATGGGGCGATTGTGCTGAATTTCAATAGCGATTCATTCCTGGATATTTCCAAGAGATTGATACCATATACAGATCTGAGGAACATATAGTTGCTTCTAAAAGTTGATTTCAACCAACACACGGACAGACGGGCAGACGGTCAGGGCTTAATCGACTCCTCTATTCATTAGCTTTCAGAAAATATATACTTTATGGGGTCGGAAATGAAAATTGTAGAAATTACAAACGGAATGACAAAGCTATATATACCCTTGTGCACCACAGGTGAAGGGTATAAAAATATCAAATGAAGTTTGACATTGATATGAGACACTATATATTTGCAAAAATTTAAATAAATCAAGAAAGAAATAGGAGTGATAAATCATTGTTAGTGCAAATTATTAGAACTGTACCAAATAATTTGTTTCAGTGAATTTAATTAATTTTCGTTCAATTTCCAGAAATTTACCCGTACGTAAATTATACTATTTTGAACTACAGCACGACAACATGATATTTTTTCAAGAATTAATGAAAGAAATATGTAAATAAATTAAGAACTTATTTATTAAATTTATTAGTTAATTTCATTTTTTAGTAAATTTTCAAATTTTTTAACAGTTTGATTATTACAAACTTAATATTAACCTTAATTACACAAATATTTAACTGACAAAAGATCTTAACCATGGGTAATAAGTGTACTTATTAACATAGTATTAAAAACGGATATGAACAAAAGAAAATTTGACATAAAAAAACCTGGAAACAATTATTGAACAGAAAACAAATAAACCAAAAGCGCTCAGTAAAACAACCGGATCACTTTGTTTAATTGGGTTCAATTTAACCTGTTCGTTCGTGAGCTGCACAGCTCTACAAATTAAGTTTATTGTGTTAAATCAAACTTTTATATTTATCCTCCTGTCGTGTCTGTGAGTGCATATAGTATTTCTTATCAATTTTTAACATCATTTTATTGCAATTTTTCGTCAGAATTTAAACATCTTGCTATAAAAAATACCCTTTATATATCAAGGTATCACTATACCAAAACATGCTTTATGTATAAAGTTATGCAAATACATACATGTAAGCTGATATTTCTTAACTCAGACAATTGATTTTTATCATTAAGTTCAATATATCATTGAAAATACAATCGTTTCAGTTATAATTTTAAAGCAAATAAAGATTTCGGGTAAAATATTTGTTTGCATTCTTATTAGAGAACATTTCACACATAAAACAAAAAGTAAAATACATATATATCTGAATTATTGAATAACAAATATACTGGTCCAAATTTGTTCGATAATTATTTCACTTTATTTAAAATATACACAAATACTTACTACTGTTTCGTATATTTATTTTAATACACAGAATGCACATATATAGTCTGTGGTTTACTATTTAATAAAAAAAATGTTACTTGATTTTACACAAGTCGATGTTATTTGTTTGCGAGACTTGATTGCCAGTGAAGGTAATTCAGCTTTTTTCCCGTCAAAACTAGCGATTTCAATTGCAGTTTAGCGGGCAAAAATACGTTTAAGGTATTAGCTGGATATCTAGCGATTTTTGCTAACCTCCCTTTGGCCCCTTTCGCATTAGGCAACTTTAATTGCGCAAGTCTTGTGTTTGTGGGTGTGAGAGGAAAGGTCGGTCGAACATCCTTGTCTTGGAATATTTATTTGTTTTTGACATTGTCTTTTATTTCTTCTTCGGTGTGTTGTGTAATTTTGTGTGTGTGAAAATTTTATTTGTTTATAAGTGAATCAAATATTTAAAAATGATGAGAAATTGGAAGAAATTGAGCAACCAAGTTGCTCAATGTGAACATAAAAGCAAGTTCAAAAGAAAATAAATAAAACTTAAAATTATACTTGCGCAACTAAAGTTGCCTAATGCGAAAGGGGCCTTTGTACCACTTCAGTTGCAACTTTTGTTAGTGCAACTGAAACGTCTTACATAAAATAAACTTAGAATACGCACTGCCAGTCGTGATTCAGCTCTGGTCGGGTCAAGAGTAGGGATGGGCAAATTGGAAAAATCTATCGATATTTATTATATCGATATTTTATTTTACCATCGATATTTATTATATTTAAAATATCGATATTTCGATATATCGACTGAAACATATTTACCTAGTTATTGTTGAAATGATTTACATTTGAAAATTAAACACACCCACTTATGTACACACAAACAAAAATAGATGTATATGAGGCTTTGTAGTAACTTTTTATTCCAATTTTTATAATAAATAAACTACATATTATAATATATATTAATAGTATAAATGCTTGCTCTTATACGTGAGCTTGTAAAAACGAAAATTAGAAAAAATATTTACGATTAAGGATAAAATCAGTTATATGACTAGATCAAACATAAAAACAAAAAATAAACCAAAAATTCATTAGACAATCTTAAGTTTTAAAGTCAACAATTGATGTATTGTTTACACCAAATCTATAAAATAAATTCTGAAAAAATATTTACGATTAAGGATGAGATCAGTTATATGACTAGATCAAACAAAAAAACAGAAAATAAACCAAAACTTCAACAGAAAATCTTAAGTTTGAAGTTAACAATTGAGATATTGTTATTGTATAAGTATACAATAAGAGTCCTAGTATAATTAAAACTTAATTCGCCTTTGCTGCTGTACCTTTTTTTTGGAAAACTTTTAAAAATATCGGCTCTGATATTAGTAAATAAATATCGATGTATCGATATTGAGGTATTTAAAATATCGGCGATTAATATCGAAATCTTTTAAACTAAATATCGATATTTTGATATATCGATATATTTTGCCCAACCCTAGTCAAGAGCTCGCGCGTCATTGCCATTATCTTTTAAGGGCAATCAGGCCGTCCTTTTCATCCGTCTTCGAGAGTTTCACGTCTCACTCTCGCATTGGTTAATTGCGTGGCGTCGGTTAACTGTACCGAGATACAGTTACTCGGAGTCTCAATTGACCACATGCAAAAATTTTGAAAAGAGAAGATAATTTTGCGTTTAGCTCCGACTTCCTATATGAAGGTATAGGTCGACTTGCGGATGCTGAACCATCGTGGGATACCCTGGCATTATTAGTTTGAAAACTAGCAATTTATTTAATTATTAGAACCCAAGAAAAATAAAATAATATGCACTGCGATTTCTGTGGCTTTGAGCCACATTTAAAAAAATTAAAAAAAAATTAAATATATGTAAATATATAAAAAAAATATTAATAATATATAAAATAAAAGAAAATAGTTTGGCTCAGCTGGGATTCAATGCCACGTTTAATCTAATCAGTATATATGTATGTTGTTGCTGTAATTGTGAAAAAACGAGGTGGTCGTGGTTTCTTGCTCATATCTCAGAAAGTTATAGGGCGATTGTGCTGAATTTGAATAGTGATTCATTCCCGGATATTTCCAAGAGATTGATACCATACACAGATCTGAGGAACATATAGTTGCTTCTAAAAGTTGATTTCAAACAACACACGGACAGACGGACAGGGCTTAATCGACTCCTCTATTCATAAGCTTTCAGAAAATATATACTTTATGGGGTCGGAAATGAAAATTGTAGAAATTACAAACGGAATGACAAAGCTATGTATACCCTTGTGCACCACAGGTGAAGGGTATAAAAACGTATAAAGCAAAAAAAAAAATAGGTATATTTTTTCCTTTTTATAGAAACCTAACCATTTGAGATCCGCTTAAACCTTATTTCTTGCTAAACACTATTAAGCGGTTTGATTCCTTAATCATAAGAAAATGCAAATTAAGGCGAACCAACTGTTCATAAATTATTCTGAATGCTTTAGCAAGAGAAGGAAAATCTAAAAAATTTTCTGTGCAGGGGCTCAATTCTCGTTCTGTGAAACTGTGAAATGAAAAAGTTTTTGTATAGCAAAGGGTATGGTGGCACCATATGATATTACACACAAAAACTTTTCATTTCACAGTTTCATAGAACGAGAATTGATACCCTGGTGAATAGAAGCAATGATATTTCTTCAAAAATTTATGTGTCTTGTAAGTTTTTATGGCGAGGAGCAAGAGAAGACTTTTATAAGGTTGTTAGAATTAATTCATGTGGGCCTTTTTAAAAAATGAATTTTATTATACAATTTTTCCTTTGATAATATCATTGGACTGTGTTGTGATTTTGCTAACATTGTGATTGGTTAAAACAATTCATTCGCGTCTAGATTTCTGAGAGGTTGTCCCGACGTAACAACAATTAAATGTATATGTAACTCTGCTGCCATATTAGCAAACAAATCTTATGCTTCCAAGAGCTTCTGAAGATTTGGTAAGGCAAATGGGAGCACACATTTCCCGCAGTTCAAGAAGATGTTCCCAGTTAGAGGAGTTCCAAAAGTGATGAACGAAAAAATATATTAAGAACGTCAACAACCATGTGGTTATCCCTTCACATAAGTACTATTTTTGAATAAATATTAATTTATATACCTGAACTGAAAGTGTACAATTAAAAAATACAGTTTTATATGTTTAAAAAATTAAAAATAAAGTGTAGGGAAATATATAGGGACAAATTGAGTGTAGGGAACAAGGGGATTTTTTTTCAATAAGCGTAGGGATTTCTGAAAAAATCTCCTGGCATCACTGCACAGTTGTATTCTGTGAAGTTAAATGGGCCTTGGAAGTTAGCTCTGTTGTTATTAAAAATTTACAAAACAAAATTTATTTTCGTAGAAAATGTCTTTCCATTTGAGTACAAAGGAACGTTTGCTTCTTCTGATAGATGATATGGAATTAATATCGAAGTATGTTGACGATGGTAGAAAAAATTTTCTTGATAAATAGAAATAATTTCCTTTATTGTAAACAGGGAGCTTATAGATAATCTCTTGCCCAAACATCAAAAAATATCTACTGCGGAGCATACTGCATTGGTTGAACTGTTGGTAGCAAAGGATGAAGAATTTCGCAAAATGTTGGAATTAGCAGATGAACAAGCCATATTAGAACAAAAAATGAATGATTTAAAGGCAAAAGTCGACGTACAGGTTGGTTTATTAATAATCATTCTGAACACCAAACATATATGTATGCATTTCTTCCTCTTAATATATGTACATTATATTTGTAGGATCGTGAAATACAAAAATTGCAAAAATCTCTTAAAGAAGCTGAACATATTTTATCAACAGCGATTTTCCAAGCTCGCCGCAAATTAGCAAGTATCAATCAAGCCAATAAACGACCTGTGTCTTCAGAGGAGTTGATCAAGTATGCTCATCGTATAAGCTCAGCAAATGCAGTCAGTGCGCCTTTGACATGGTGCATCGGTGATGTTCGACGTCCCTATCCAACTGATATTGAAATGCGAAATGGGTACCTGGGAAAATCAGATCTTAGTATAAATGGTGGAGGAGTCGCACACCAAAACAACTTGACTGAGAATCAACGCAACTTGAATGAAGTGCCAAATGCTTTTCAAAATCAATTCAATTGGACTAACATGGGTGAATTGCACATGTCTATGGGTTCTTCGGGAAATTCGGTCGCATTAGAAACACGGTCGCATAAAGAAGCCTCACAAGATGACGTTGAAGTTATGTCGACGGACAGCTCCAGCTCAAGTTCCAGTGATTCTCAATAGCTCTAAGAAAGTACATTGTAGGAACTAAACATAAATTTCTATTTTTTAATTAACTTTAGATACCTAGATTTAAACTTAATATAAAATATTTATTGTTTTTGGTATTTGAACCATACGAACTTGAACCATTGATCAGATTGTTGTTAAACAGCTAAAAAAGTGAACAGTATCTCGCCCAAACAAAATAAATATTTTTAAACTACTCAACAAAAAAACATGCAAAAGGAATAGTAAATGCATGGGTTCAACTCATAATGAAGTGATTTAATTTAGGTGAAACACGCATGATTTAAACAACGTGGTATAAATACATTTTTTAAGTTCACTTTTCTTAAGTGTATAGAACATCATTTGTTTAAGAAATTTTGCATGAATTTGCAAGTAAAAAATAATTATTTTTCTTTTTTTTATTGTTTACAAATGTATGTATGCAAATGAAATAATAGTTGCTAGTCTATCAATTGTATATGGCCTTATAGGCTTGATTGATTATTTTGTTGCACTATCGGCTGACTTCATAAATGCAGTTTGCAATGTAACCTTACAATGCATTGTGTTCATAAAAACAAAATTGTTTTGGAAATGCATCATGTTCATTGTTTCATGGCAATGCTTTTCACTGCGCATTATTTGTCAATTTCTTGCATGGTTTTTATTTGTGATGCTTTGTAAACATTTAATACAATATTACTTTGCCTTGTAAAAAATTTTCTTTACAATGTTGCAATGCAAACTGCATTTATAAAGTCAGCCATCTTCTCAACGCCTTGCCCATTCAAATTTTGTCTTACAATTTCTCTT
The DNA here is from genome assembly GCA_941918925.1 of Phyto melanocephala. Classification (NCBI taxonomy): domain Eukaryota; kingdom Metazoa; phylum Arthropoda; class Insecta; order Diptera; family Rhinophoridae; genus Phyto; species Phyto melanocephala. The sequence continues at coordinate 1,877,722 of OW799233.1, forward strand.
TTGCAAAACAGAACTATATAACCGATTTTTATCAAACTTTGCACTAACGACATCAAAATACAGCTTATTTTTATACTTAGGTTTGTTACTGGGATCTAAAGCTCACAAAATGCCAGGTTATCCCACGTTGGTTCAGTTTTTGTACCTTTATATAAGAAGTCTAAGCCGAACGGCAAATTAAAAGTAATTTGTACTTCTCCAGTTATAAACAAATGAGCTTAGATGGTATACCTCCTGTTAAATTGTAGAACAGTCTGAGAATTTTATTTTATGAATCACCTCTTTTTAAGAAAAAGGTATAGTCAAAAATTTTATTTACTTAATAAAAATTATACTTTCCATAAAAAAATATTATAATTAGAAGCCTCAAATAAATTCCATAAAATGACAACTTCAACCTAACAGTTGCAATATAACTTTACTTCTCACCTTTATGAAAAAAAATTATAGTTTTAATTTAATACAATATTATCTGGTTTAATTTTGAGATATAAATTATGATGCTATAAAAATTAACATTTCTATCCATGTTAATATTTACTTCATTAGGGTGGCTGGTTGTTATATAAAATTTTAAAAGTAGTAGTTTTTAATTATAACTTTTTTTAATTCGGAGTAACAAACTAAGTGTGTTAAAACTCATCAATTCTCGTTTTATGAAACTATGAAATGAAAAGTTTTTGTATGTCATATCATATGGTGTCACCATACCCTTTGCTATACAAACATACTTGTTTGCAGATGATATTTTTCTATTGTTTAGTTCGAATTGTGGTGATTATGATGTGCTTGAATCAAAAATTAATTATAACCTTGATTGTGTTTCTAGATGGGCAGTGGAAAATTTCCTTGCTATTAACACTTCTAAGACTAAAGCTATGATATTTGGAGATTATTTTGATGAACCTGATATTTTTATTGGGGGTTGTAAGATTGAGTTTGTTAATAAACATAAGTTCTTAGGCATAATTATTGGAAATCATCTTACATTTATTGACCATATCAACTGTTTATATGGCAGGATTATTGGAATTATAAGAAAATTCTACTCGTGCAGTATTTTTTTACCTCAGACTATTAAATATAAACTAGCATATGCTCTTTTAATTCCTCATATTCTTTATGGCTTGGAAGTTTACTCGGGTACCTTTACTTATAACATTTCTAAGTTAAACCGTGCTTTAAATATGATTGTTCGTTTTACTTATAATGTTCGTAGGCATGAGCATATTTCAGGATTTGTCAAAACATTTTTAGGTTGCTCGTTTACAAACTATATTTCATTTAAGATTTTATTGATGTTTTTTCGTATAATTAAGACTGGGCTACCGTCTCTGATGCGCTCTCTTTTCTCTTTTACTCACTCCACTAGAAATCCTCAAATTTTGATACCTAGGATTCGTAGTGCCTTACTTGAGAAGTCTTTTGTTGTAAGAGTTGCGCGTATTTGGAACCATTTGCCTCTAGCTCTTCGTATATTTTCTTTAAGTCTTAATGCTTTCCGCTCAAAATTACTTTGTTATCTTTCGGAAAATTAGTATATTTTTTTTTTATTTATTTTTTTTTTCTTCTAATATTGTTATTTACTTGTTATTTTTATTACTACCACTATTTCTTTTCTGTTGAGTCCGGTTATGATTGATTATAGTAATTTTATTTCTTACTACTATTTATGGGATTTTTTTTTTTTTTTTCTTTTAGAGTTTTATTCATATATAGATATACTTTATTATCTTTGGTTGTGGAGCCGAAAACAATAGTTACTTATAATTCATTTTTTTTTTTTTGTAGTATTAAGTTATTATTAATTTTTTATTGTATTTCTTTTTTAGTTTATAATAGAACTTAAAGGCATTTGTTTTATCTGTAATATAAGTTATTTGGCCTTGTAGGCTTTTTATATTACTATGGAGTTGAATAAATAAATAAATAAAAGTTTTTGTATGTCATATCATATGGTGTCACCCTTTGCTATACAAACATTTCTTCATTTCACAGTTCCACAGAACGAGAATTGAGCCCCTGGTGACAAGATAATTATATAAAAATTAGGTGCTTTATGTCTGATAAACTGTATAATACATTAAGAAACATATGATATACAATTCTATGTAATTATTTTTTTTAGAAGAGGTTTGTAACCGATTATGGCCCAAAGGCTTTTTATTTTGGTTATTTTTATTGTAATAAATTGAAATAAGTAGCGGAATCTGAAATAGTACATTTATATTATATTATTATTGTATTATTGGCCTTGTAGGCTTTTAATGTATTGAAATCAAATAAATAAAATATATAATCCACTCATAACTTTTCAGCTGATCGTTTTGTTTTATATCGAGTCATTACTCGGCGGTCTAAAAATTGTACAATAAGCATTACAAAACTTTTGAATCATTTTAAAATTTTTAAAAAATTTTGCCTTTATGACACTTAGGACACCCTTGTGAATTAGACATACATACATATATAAAACAAACTTAAATAACTTTATATATTAGAAAACTTTGTTTTTAAAAATTATTTTTTGCTCTAACTTTGCCGATTAGTGACCGACTTGTTTAAAATTTTTTTCGAATATTCCTAAAGGCATATACCTATAAATAGTAACAAACCCTAGTGCTCAGAAAGTTATGAGGTTTGCTCATTAATGGGCCTTGAGCATCAACGTTGTGTAATGAACAGTAATGTTCACTTATGTTTTTTAATAAAATATCTATATATATAAAAGTGAAACTCTGTGTGTGTGTGTGTGTGTGTTAGCTATAGACTCCGAAACTGTAAAACCGATCGGGCTCAAACTTTGGAAAGTTGTTGTACACATACCAGGGAGTGTTTATGGGTGGAAAAAAGTGGGCGGGGCCACGCCCATAAAAATTAGTTATCAGTTTTAGCTACTTGCACTTGACCGATTTTTCTGAAACTTTGCATACATATCGAGCTGTCATGACTAAATAATTTTGCGATAAGAAAAGTGGGCGGGGCCACGCCCCTAAAAAAGTTTTAATTTTGAGGTACTTGCACTGGACCGATTTTTCTGAAACTTTGCACACATACTAAGCTATCATAACCATATAATTTTGTGACTAGAAAAGTGGGCAGGGCCACGCCCATAAAAAAGGTTATAATTTTGAGGTACTTGCACTTGACCGATTTTTCTGAAACTTTGCACACATATTGAGCTGTCATGACTAAATAATTTCGTGGTTAGAAAAGTGGGCAATGCCACGCCCATAAAAAATAGGTATCATTTTGAGGTACTTGCACTGGACCGATTTTTCTGAAATTTTGCACACATATTGAGCTGTTATGACTTTACAATTTCGTGATTAGAAAAGTGGGCAGGGCCACGCCCATAAAAACAATCATAATTTTGAGGTGCTTGCACTGGTCCGATTCTTCTGAAACTTTGCACACATATTGAGCTGTTATGACTTTACAATTTCGTGATTAGAAAAGTAGGCAATGCCACGCCCATAATAAAGATTATAATTTTTAGGTTTTTGCACTTGATATTCAATTAAAATTCAGAATGCATTTCGATTCATTAAGGGGCGTAGCAACGCGCGCCGGGTTTGGCTAGTACTAAATAAAAATAAAATCGATTAACCTGAAAGTAGTTAAAAAAATAAGTAAGAGCGCTATATTCGGCCGTGCCGAATCTTATATACCCTTCACAACGTGTAGTCATGCAATAACAGTAGTTTGTATCACCATTCATCATCACCATCCACCATGAAATACGTACATACATATAAAAAACATACATATATAAAAACATCCCATTGTAAAATTATAACTGCCTGTTCAACGATGTCGAAAGAAAACACAAGCGAACTTTCATTCGTACACATATGTACGTTGAAAACAAAAACAAATTTTTAGTTTTTGTTGTTGTTTTCAATACACATGTACGAATGAAAGTTCGCTTGTGTTTTCTTTCGACATCGTTGAACAGGCAGTAAATTTACGTATGTATGTATGTTAAAAAAAAATTAAAAAAAAAAATAAAAAAAAAATTAAAAAGAAAATAATTAAAATACGTATAATAAATATAAAACAAAAAAAAATAAAAAAAAAAAATTTAAAAAAAAACATTAAAAAAAAAATAATAAAAATATAAATAATATATCAAATAAAAAATAAAAAAAAATTAAAAAAAATATAAAAAAAAAAAAAAAATTTTTTTTTGGCTCAGCTGGGATTCGATGCCACGTTTTCTCTAACCAGTATAGACGTTTGTATGTATGTATGTTGTTGTTGTAATGTTGTTTTTGTGAAAAAAAATCGAGGTGGTCGTGGGTTTTTGATCATATCTCAGTTGTTTATGCACGGATGTTAATGATTTTCAATACCGATCTACTCTCGAATATTTCTGATATTTTAATACCTCACCCGGGTCCAAGCGATATCGGGGGGCTTCAAAAAGTTGATTTCAACATACACACGGACAGACTGACAGAGCTTAATCGACTCCCCTATTAATAAGCTTTCAGAAAATATATACTTTATGGGGTCGGAAATGAAAATTGTAGAAATATCCGACTGCCTCTGTTTCTTCCTATATTTTTACCACCAAAATTAAAATTATTTAGTCATAGAATAATTTATAGGTACCTTTGCTACTATTTGTAGATATAACATGCCTCTAGAGATATTCGTGTAAAATTTTGGATAAATCGGGCTCTTATCGTTATAGGCAAAAAAAATTTTTTTTAAATATACATATATTCTAAAAATTTACAAACGAAAATCAATTTTTTCAGCCTCTAGACAACCGAGAGAATCAATAGTATCATCTGAAAGCTTCATAAAAAAATTAAAATTTATGTTGGCCGCAACTACAAAATGGCGGACAATAATTTTATATATGGGTCACATCTGGTATTTTAATATGTAACTTCTTGAACAATATTGGTATCAAATTAAAGGGCTTGACCAGAAGAATACAGTTAATTATTTAAAAATGTAAAATCCAAGATGGCATCTAAAAGAAAATGGTGGATAAAATTTGTTTAACCCCATCACCCATATTGATGGTCAAATTAAAGGGCTTGACTAGTTGAATACATTTAACTACGTAAAAATTCAAAATTAAGAATTGCGTCGGAAATAATAAGGAAAAATAGCGTATAACATGAAATATAGCTTAAGCTACCGAATATAGCACTCTTACTCGTTTTTTATTTCACTTAATTTTTCTTTTAATGCATTGTATGCATTAATTTTCAATTGTTTATTGTGGTATAGATCTGATTTTATTTGCCACACTTGTGGGAAGCTTTTATATTTCTCAATAAACTTAATTAATAAATAAATTAGAAATACTTTTTTTTAAATTTCCGATATGCACACAGCAGCGGCAAAAATTTGAATGAATTTTTGTATGAAGTATGACAGACACGCTATTAGACGAGTATGTTGGTATGCGACAGATTCAGGTTTTCAAAAATTTTTGAAAACCAAAATACATGTCTAACATACTCGACATACATGCTATTACACAGTGAGACTTGGTATGCCATCGTACATGTCTTAAGACAAGTATGCGTGACTAATAGGCCTTTTTCGAAGAAAATTTCTTCTTGAGTCGACTCAAGGTATATTAACTAAGGTAGACGCACCGTGTATTTTGTTGCTACAAAAAACTTCTTATATGTCAAAATAAAACCTAAAACAGCTGATAAAAGTGGTAGCAAAATGTTAGTAAATAAAACATATTTAGGATACATACACATCTACCAAAAAAAAAGTTATGTAAACGACCAAAAAAGGTAAACAAATTTTGACATATGAGAAGTAAAATGCATAAACAAAACAATGATCAGCTGTGGACTTGAGTCTACCTGGAATAAATGTACCTTGAGTCGACTGAAGCTGATCAAAACGACGGCTTTCTTCAGTCGTTTTAAGCCGACAAAACCGGCGGCGTGGACATTAAAAAAAAATATCGGCGGTGGCGCGACGTCGGTCGTGAGTCGGTCGACTTGTTCAACTGCTCTTGACCACTGTTGACTGCAGTGTAAATGAAAACATAAGTAAACCAGGGGGAATAAATAAAAAATTAATTCTATTTTATGATTTACGCGTTGTGTGTAAGATAAAATGTTTAATAAAGTGATTATTTTATTTGTGGGATATTCGAGAAGCGATTCGTTGGACTCAAAATGTATGATTGCAAATTGCACATCAACTTTAATAAAAACTCGCAGTGGTAAAAATATCATTGTAGATACAATGACGGCTTGGGATGGGGATCTTCTTATAAAGGCTTTAAAGGAACATTCGCTTGAACCTAAAGACATAAATTATGTTGTTTGTACACATGGACACTCAGATCATATTGGATGTAATTATCTATTTACAAATGCCGTTTGGCATTTTGTGGGTTCATGCATATCTCACCGCAATAGTTATCTGGTGTATGATTGGAAGCAACCGTTTGCGTTGGTTGATGGAGAAATCGAAATAGTCAGCACTCCGGGTCACACACTTAATTGTGTTTCATTATTAGTTAACAACGTTGAGCAGGGCGGTAAGGTTGCTGTATGTGGTGATTTATTTGAAAATAACCATGATGTATGGAATTGTAATATTTGGAGAGATGCTGGATCCGAAGATGATAATTTGCAGAGGCAAAATCGGTTGAAAATAGCTAAATTATGTTCATATATTATTCCAGGTCACGGAGATGGTTTTGTTGTTACAGATGATATAAGAAAAAAATTACAACAAGATCTTGATCAAATAGTACACCTAAACGAAAAATAAAAAACATACAAAACCCAAGATATTTGTATATTCAAACGTTTTACTTGTTTGTAAAATTTAACCAAATCACATCTTTTCGGGCTTCTAGGAAAGATAAATTTAAATTTGTTGACTGATTTCTGGTGTAATAATGCACTCAGGTTGGTAGGTTATCCAGTTGTATTTCAAAAATTTTATTTATTTATATACATATGTATATGAAATTTTTAATAAGATTTCAGAATTTTATTATATTTTAGAAATTCCCGTTTTTTTAAAGAAATTTCCTATTTCAGAAATCTATTTGCATATTGGAATTTTCTAACTATTTTTTTAGAATTTTTCAATGATATTTCAGAAACTTCTATTATATGTATAACATTTATTAAATTAAATTGTAATCATAAAGATTATTGATAAACTTATCCGATATTAACCAAGTGGAATGCATTTTCTTAACCAGCTACGATTTCATCATCAGCACTCTTTATCGGTATATTCATAATTTTTTAACTAGTATTTATGTTACAATTTAATGAAATTAAAATGAGAAAAGCATACCATTCCTTTTTAAATTTGTCTATTTCCTTCTTATCAAATGACATTTTTATTCATGTTTATATTCTCTCATATTCTTAATACATTTTTGTTATGCTTTTTATATCCATCCTTTGGCTGGCAATTTAGAAAGCAAAGTTGTATTTTTATTTTTTATTTATAAATCTATTAAGGTGATAGACATCGAACAATGAATTGCTGAATGTCGTAAACACCTTGCCATGTGTGTTTGTTATAAATTTAAGTTAATACTTGTTCGAACTTTTTATTATTAAATTTATTATAAATAATCTTTTTTCTTGTTTTTATGAGGATTAATAATAGAAAAATGAACTAAGCCAGCATAAAAATGATTTAAAATAAATTTAAGCATAAGAAGTTCGAATAAATATTAACTTATAATTCAGTAAAATTTGTAAGTTCGATACTTGTATTATCGGTAGGAGTTTGATTAAGGTTAATAATGTATTTTTAAAAAAACCGAGTCTATTGGTGATGAATTGTTAATAGTAATAATATGTAAACTAGCAAATACGTCAGCAATTGCACTTTCGACGTCAGAATTCAAAATTAGTTCATTTACATGTAGCTTTGAACATGTGGAATTTTTGCCTTTTAAGGAACTGGTAGGCAGATTTGATATGAATTTCGTCCACCACTCATTTCTGTCCTTATTCAGGAAAAAGCTAATAAGCCTATTTAACTACTTTAAAATACAATATAATTGTATTTTATAATTGAAGTCCCTACATCTTTGAAATTGACGTCTGTATTTGTTTCTCTGGGAAATAAGTAGAAATTTGTAGTTTCTAGGGGTTTTTTATAACCAACTGGTATTTTATTAGCTTTTTTTACATAAATATGTAAATGTAAATATGTACCTAAGTATATTAGTTTATTTTATGAAACATCTAGATTGCCTGTGTTTGTAATATTTTGTAATATTATTTAACTCTCCACTCAGTTTTTTATTGATAACCAATAGGCTCATTGTACACGATATTCCAACAATACAAAATTAAAAGCAACCACAAGGCGAATTCACATCAGATGATGTTACGGTGCCAGCTGATTGTTGTTTGCTCGTTTTTTTTACGGCACAATGTCAAAGTTTGTTTACATTTAAATCAATTTTTATGTGCGTTGGATGAAAAATTGTATAAAAGTTTAAAAAAATTCGAATTTCAAAATTTAAGAGCCATTTATCAACGTCAATTGCCCCTTAATGGTTGTACAGTATGTTCTGGCATTACATCTGAAAATATCATTGGGCTTTATTTTTTCGAAAATAAAGATGTAAGTGCTAAACCCATAAATGGAGAGAGGTAGCGGTTTATGACAGAATATTTTTTAAGTCGCGCTCTTGAAAACAAACCTTTGATGTGGTTTTAGCTAGCGCTACAGTCACAAATTTTGAAAGGTGTAATGCAAAATGCTCTAAAACGACCTCATTGTTGCGAAACTGAAAACGGTGATATTTAAGTGACATTATTTTCTATGCTTAGTGTAAAATAAATTCCATTTTGTATATTTTGTGATCTAAGCTATTAAATTTTTGAACTGACTTTTTTATTGATGTTTTTATTGATGTAATAATTTCATACTGACAATGAAATTTATTTTGCATTACCAGTCAATTTTATTTAACTGATAATGAAATTAATTATATTACCAGTAAATTTTTACTGATTACTGAAAAATTTGAATTTTTACTGATAATTAAATAAATTACCGGTAAAACCTTACTGAATATCGAATTTTTTCAGTAATCGGTAAAAATGTATTGGTAATGCAAGCAATATTGTATTTAGCTAAAATTGCTAAAGGCATTCCTTGTTTTTTAAACTAAAACTAAAAAATAATTACATTTTACATGAATTTATGAGTTAAGTGCATGAAAATTAAATTGTAACAAGGAAGAAATAAAATAATCGTTTTATATATAATATTTCTAGCAAAAACAATTGAAGAAAAGAAGTAAAAATTATTTTAAATTGAAGAGAAATGTTTATATGTATGCAAATTTCATCATCATACATTTAATTCCGTCAGTTTTATGTGCTTTTAAATTTCATTAAGAGTAAATTATTTAAGAAGCGGGCGTTGAAGTAGGCGTGTCAAAGTAGCTTCTGGTGATAAAATCAGCTTCAATATTTCAATATGTGTCCTTTATTCATCCTAAGTCTTTGTCCATAGAGAAACTATATGAATTTGAGATAAAGCGTTACACGGGAGGTGAGCGTTAAAGTGGGCGTGCCATCTTAATTTTTCGTTATTGAAAATCTTTTGATCAAGAAGTAATTTTTGGAAAATTTTAGAATCATACATATAGTTTTGTCAGTTTTCTTACGTTTTTAATTTTTAATATACCGAAAAGTACACTGCGGTGTAAATTTGTATACATTTTGATATATAACAATTGAGCAATTATCAGGGAAATATATTTTTGTTTACCCAGGAAATATACATATGAAACTTCATCGCTCTGCGTTTAGACACAATTGAATTTTATTCAGTGTTTGAAGGACCTACTCTTGCATTACGAGCTATAACTCTCTTCCTAATATACCGACTTAGCCCATTTTCAATACCAAACAAACCTTGTGTATAAGAAATATTTTTGCACAATTTAGGCCTCATAACTTTTTCGGTTCGAGCTCTATCGTGCTATATAAAATGGATATTTCGATGTGTTACAAACGGAATGACAACATGAATACACAACCAAATTTTATTTACCGTTGAGTTTTATTAACTGCATAAATGATTTATTTATTAAATTTTACCGGTAATGAAAATTTAATTTAAACATTTACTGATTACTGTATTTTTTTTTGCCGGTAAAAATTTACTGGTAATAAAAATTATATATCATTAACAGCAAAAATTTACTGTAGTAAAATTTTACTGGTAATGCTAATTAAATTAAATTAATTAAATTTCATTATCAGTAAAACGTTAGTGATTACTCACAATTTTTTTCAGTAATCAGTAAAAATTTGTTTTTACTGAAATTCTACTGATACTGCAATATTCCCAACTATGGGTGGCATTATATAATGTGGCACACAAAAATTGCGGCAGATATGTCTTCTCTAATTAATCTTGATCTGGGAAATAAATATTACTTCATAAACAGTTAGCTGTATCTGCCTTATCGAAACATGATCTAATTTTTGAATTCTATTAATTTACAACAGAAAAAGGAGTTGGAATGTACGTTTTTTGAGATCCCAAAAATTTGCACAGTGATCCCTTGGTGTAGCTGGGGACGATAAAAGCTTAAAATTTGTTTTCTTAAAAATCTTAAACTGAGGTAATTTTATATTTGAATTAAATGTAAATAGTTAATTTTTTTTTTAAATTCTGAATGCGAAAACAATTCTGGGGGTAGGCATAGCACCATTAAATGGAAATTTATAGGCATCAATAAGTCAGCCTATAGTTAATTAGAAGTTAATGTTGATGTTGCTCTTTTGACTGTTCAGTCGAATTTTTAAGATGAAATATCACCTAATATTCAAATTTTTAAACAGGCTTGAGTTCAAATTTTAAACATTCTTATTTTTACAAATCATTTTTTTAATAATGTGATAATGAAAGAATAATCTGGAAAAGTATGTTTTACCGATACTAACTGAGTGGAGCTACGATTTCATCATCAGTACTCCTTGATCGGTGAGTACGTGTTTATTTTTAGTAACTTTAACGCGTTGCTCGATTGTGTGGCTTTCCATCGTTCAAATTGAGTTAGACTGAAATTGAAAAATAACAAATGAAATGCAGGAAAATACTTGACGTTTAGGTGTGGTTTACGTTCAACATCGGCCCTTCAAATTTAACCATGTTCAACTAATACTTATGGACGTAACTTTTAGTTTGAAAAACGTACTCTGTGTTCGAATCTTTCTGATCCTTTCCTTACCTTTGTTTGATGTACATATTTCTGTCAAAGTATTTCTCTCTTGCGAAAGCGTATATGCTAATTTTAACAAGAACTATAGTCGTATGGTTTGCTTTTATCCATTTTGAGTTTAAAGTTTCGCTGCTCTGAATATTGCCGTATAAAATATTAAGTTCCTCAAAGGCACCTTCCACGAAATTTGTTGCTGTGGTTAACTATTAAAATGCACGTGTCCAAATAAGATTTAAACCAACCTGTATTGGATGTTTGACTTTTTGTACGCCAACGCAATTTCTATATTACGTGCGTTCCTTTATTTCTTCATCCTGTATTTGGAACTGAAATTATGGATCAGAATGTGATAGAGGATCTAAGGTAAGCATTACAAAATGAAAAATAAAAATCATATACATATCTCTACAATAACAATTAGAATGGGTTTTCACGTTATATAGTTATACATATGTCATAAACTGGCCAAAAATTCGTGCAACACATTTAGGGAATCATGTCTTTTTTCAAAATTTTACCACCCCAATTCTAAATAACAATTCCCTGGAAATTGTTTCCCTATTCCCTGTTCCCCTATTCTAAATAATTTCTCCCCGGGAAATTTGTTCCCTTTCCCTTTTCCCTTATTCTAAATGAACTTCGAAATTCGGAAATTGTTTCCTGGGAAAAAGTAGGTATTATGAAAGGTAATTAAAGGGAGAATGTAATAACAATTTTTGGGAAAAAATCCGCCAACAAATTCAAAGGGAGTTGTGACAAAAATTTAAGTATTTAATATTTTTTTATAAAAATTGCGATAAATATTGTAATTTATTGTTACTTTTAGGATAAAAACAACAAACAGGAAGCAGAATAATGAATTGTTTTTTAGTTTTAAAATAATTTTAATTTTTATTTATCTTTTTTTAATTTTTGAAGTTTTTAAATTTTTTTAATAAAATGTTATATTTATTTAAAAAAATGTTATACTACATACATACATAGTATATAAAAAATGGCTTTATTACAGAAATTTATTAAAGATTATTCGCAATATTTTTTCTAATATTTTTCTATTATATTTTCTAATATTTTGGGCAATGGATAAATATTGTGGTGAGTCTAAGGATACCACATTATTATCCTGAGCGCTCAAATAATCAAAATTTTCTACATCGTTTACTTCAGCATTGCATTTAAAATGAATGCAGATATTATGCAACGCATAGCAAAATTTTGTTATTTTAGCAGCCTTTTTTGGAGCGTAGTGCAGCTGTCTAGCACCAAGAATGCACCTCCATCTATTTTTTTTAACACCATTAATGCGTTCAACCACATTTCAACACTTGGAGTGAATTTTATTTCAACAGACTCATCCTGTGGGCATTTTTAAGCTTCCTAGAAAAAAAGCACGTTTTATTTATGAATTGTCTGTTATCATTCAAAACTTTACCAAGAAGCCAATAATTGCTGCCACCTCTAAGGTATTCTTGCTCAAGGTGACCACGCATTTCGCCAAAATTCCAAATAAATGAATCGTGACACGCTCCGGGATTTGAGGCATTAACATACTGAATCCTCAGCTCATGATCACAGACCTTTAATTTTTTGAGTTCCGTCAACACATCCAATAACGTTTGGAATGCCATACATACTTCACATAAAGAGCTAACGCAACTTTCCGTTTTTGCACTTCAGTTCTGCAGAAAGTTATCTACATTGGGCGTAAATGTTCCTTATATATTAATAACTTCTGCCAGAACTTTGCTAACACTACACTGAGCCACAGACACACCGTAATCTTTACCAATACCCGTTTGGTACAAACCTTCAAGCAAAGAAGCAGAAAGTCGCACTTAATTTCACGATGGGAGAAATTGCAAAGGACTTACGTTTGGGCTGAATACCTTAACACGTCCAACAGATTCTAACCTTCCAAAAGTAAAATTTACAAAGTGTGCGTTGCTGGCGTCACTTAGCATTTTCCTTTCTACCCTTTGCTTATTCTTGTGCTTCAGAGTTTTCTGCTTCAGCTATTATTATTATTTACGCTACACTAAACATTTTTGTTCACTTTTAACAATTTTTTTTTTATTATTTACGAATATTCACGTTTTACGCTAAAAATTATTAGCAAATATTTTGTCAAAACAAAACAGCAAAAGCAAACAGCTGACTTCGAAAATGTAAAATTAGGTGTGTTCCACAAGATCTCGGACAAGTTCGGACTAATGAGAGTAAAATGAAAATTACTCTCTAAATTTGCCAAAACTACCCAAAATTGCTGGAACGCAAAAAACCATTTTTGCACTTCTTGTAATACTAATGGTGCTTACTTTTTAAATTTAAATCTATTTAAGTGATTTTAGACGCTTAAAAGCAATAACATTATAAAAACAAAACATTTGCATCATTGCCAACAGATGTTAAAAATAATTTAAAAAATAATTTTGAAAGAAAAGCTGAGCCAGTATAAATGTTTTAAAAGCATTTTTTATTTTAAAGAACAAGGGAGATATCTATTCACTAATGTATTTACCACTTTAACTTTTTCATTAAAACCTTCCATTTTGCTTTTTAATATATTTTTTAACAAAAACTAAACTTTTTCTTTTGCTTGCAAATTTTTTGATTAATTTGTAGTTTCATATGTAAACAAAAAACAGCTGATTGTTAAATTCTTGTCCGAACTTACCCAAAGAAAAAGTTCGTGCAAATTTGTACAGGAAATGAAAAAAATTACTCTCTCAATTACTCTCATAATTGAACAAAAATTGTTATGTGGAACGCTTTTGGGTAACTTTGGGCAAGTTCGGACTGTTTCGTTATGCATGTGGAACAGAGCTATTCTCTCTCCCTTGTTATTCCCTTCCCCGACTGTTTAGAATAGGGGAATTTTATTCGCGGGAAAAATGTATTCCCGGGGAATTCATTTCCCTGGGAATATTTAGAATTGGGGTGTACTTCTAGCAAAAATTGGGCAATAACGGGTAGCTGGAAATTTTTGCTTGCATAACGTAAAGGAAAAATTAATGAACATATTTTGAAACTATGCATGGCAAATATAGAAATTTTTTGGTTTTTTGTATTTTCCATTTAAGTCGAGAAAAATTGAAAAGAAAATGTGTAGTTAATAAATACCGCTTAACCTGGACAAACACAAAGCAAAGAGTAAATTGTTTTTAAATTGTTTTCTTAATAAAAAGATCTACAATAGAATGAAAAAAACTGACGATCCGTTATCTAATTTTCGAAGTACTGTATTTTTAAGCGGAACAAATTGCCTAAAAAATGGTCTCATTTTGAACACTAAAAATCAGTCAACCTTAAAGGGCTACATCTTCTGAACCAAAAATCTGATTGTAAAAAGAGTAAAATATTTGAAATCGTTGGTCAATTTTCTGTAAATAATTTTATTCAATATTTTTTAGAAGCGCATGAAAGTTTTGAATTTTGCAACCTTATTACTTGTTCTACAGGCGCCACGGTGCGACGTGTAGTTATATGTATATGCATTAATCCCACTGAGTAAGTTAAATCTGAATGAAAAAAAAAATAAACAGTTTTATAAACTCTCCCATTAAAGTTATTGCAAATAAAACTCATATACATGTAAATATTTTTTTTTAAACAATTGCTTTTAATAATTTTAATTATTATTTTTTTTTTTAATTTTATTATAAATATCTTTGTTTTTTATTTTTGTTCTTTCGAAATGTTTTAAGTTGATTCGCAACTAAGTTATTTATTTTTTTCTTAAAAAAAAAAAATCTTTGATAATATTTACAATGATTTTTACATAAACAAAAAGAAAATCAAGATATCCTTTTGAAAGGACGTCTCGTTTTAATAAAATTCATATTTTTTAAAATAAATAACAATATCTTAGATTGCAGCTAACAATAGATTTCGGAAATTCTTAAAAAAGTTAAATATTAATTACAAGTATTTACAAATGTTAAGAAAAATTTTACTATAGTATGCAGGATAAGAAAAAATATGAGTTAAATATCTGCTTCATATACGTCACCTAAAACGCAAATTATATTTAAATAGTTTTACAATAGAACTATAAATATGCTTAATTTAAAATCCAAATTTCTCCAATAAAATGAAATTACAAATAAAACCAAGGCATATTTATTCATCAGGTAATCGCAGTTCGGAAAGAGATTTGTTTGTTTTGTTTATAAATATTATATAAAGTTTGACATTTGAAATAAATGAGGGAAGAGTAAGAATTGCTTTTTATAAAAGGTGAAGAGAAAATAATTAGCTGATGAAATAAAACAAACAAAAAATTATTAAATAGAAAATTTTAATTTTTTATAAAATAGCCTAGAAATTATAGATTTGATTTTTCTATTTGTGTAGGCGGTTTGCGCTTTAGGTAACGATATGTATAAATGTATATGTATATATGCATTGCACTTTTGGATGCGAGGACCATTTATCAATATCTAATTGTTTCTAAAAACAAGCAAAGTGTTGTAGTATTTTATGTCCAAAATAGTTTTAGAAAATACGTACAGACATACATAATTTTATACAGAAATGTTAAAATTATGCCTACTTACACAAAACAGTACTTCGAATTACGAACGCAAATGTATATTTTTTTTATGTAAAATTTATACTTAAAACTCGATTTGGAAAATATTAGTGGATTGATTGGGTCTCTCCTAAATGTTTGAGAAAATAAAACTTTTACAACTTGATTTCTCGAGTAATGGTCGCTGCCTTCCATAGGTAGCTTTTTATATATAAAAAATAAATAAATACAATTCTAACTATTAGAGAAATAACTGTGTTCACAACCTGAGCAATTTCCTTTTGAAAAGAGAATAATTAGAAATTGTTTGTTAAAGAAGTATACTTAAAATGTAACTTAAATAGATTAATTGGCATTTTAAAGCTTAATGAGCTTCAATTTAAATGTTTAAAAATACTTTTTGTGGACGAGGTTTGCCTGTAACAAAATAAAACGAGTCGTAGTGGAGTTGTTTACAATTGATACTAACTGCCGACCATTATGTGTGCTGGTTGTTCAAGTTCATTGTCGTAACGTGTAACTGTGACAGGTGTTAGACTATTTTTAAATACGAATTCATCCGCAGAGAGTTTACAGCTAGGAGAAAGCTCTGTAAATTCCGTTCCCAATCCGAATTCCATATCTAGAAAGCCGTATTCCCATGTTGAAGAAGCAGATGACGAATTAGAACTCATACTGCTGACGTAAGAGGAGGTAAGTGAATGCGTTGCCGACGAGATGGTCGAAAGTGTTGTAAAGGTGGCTGTGGTGGTGGCTGATGGAGGAGTTGTAGACGTATTACATAAACTGCTTACCGCAGATGAAGGTGACACCGAGGACGATTGAACTGTCGTAAAGGTGCCACTTATAGCCACGGCCATAGATGAGGATAAATTTGTATCGCTACCAATTGTTGTAGAGGATGATGAAGATATGGATACGGGTACAGCAGTAGCTGGATTTGCAGGTGGTAATATTGAGAAAAGATCATTACTATTTAGTGGATCTAGAGCTGATTGCGATGATAGACTAAGCACGGAGCTCCAGTTAATTGAACGGGTTGATTCGTCATCCGCATAACCGGGATCTGTTTCAGATGTAATTAAGGCGGCTGTAGTACTTGTTGCGGTCACTGTTGCAGATGACTGCACTTGATTCGAAGATAATGACGATATTGAAGTAGAAGCAGGTGGTAATGATATCACAGGTTGGCTTGGGAAAGGAGTGGCACGACCCGAATGCGTTTCTCGAAACGGATAGTGGTCATATGGATGTAGAGTTGTTGTCACGGTTCCTGTACATGTAGTAGAAGTTTGATTGTTCACAAATTGACTTGCTGGGGCAGGTTTTTGCAGTGAATTTTGAAATGGCGACG
Organism: Phyto melanocephala; assembly: GCA_941918925.1. NCBI lineage: Eukaryota > Metazoa > Arthropoda > Insecta > Diptera > Rhinophoridae > Phyto > Phyto melanocephala. Next base: position 1,894,831 of record OW799233.1, read on the forward strand.
ATTCTATTCGTTCATTTTGATAGTGATGCTGCTGATGGAAGTTCTGTTGGGCTGTAGATTGCTGTTGCTGATTTTGGTATTCAAGATTTCCAATTAGACGACCGCAGTTAAGAACTGGAATATAATCTTGATGCTGCGGATGTAACATTGGTTGTTGGGAATGATTTTGTTGTTGAGGCAGTTGATGATGAAGTCCGTTGTTGACGTTACTGCTGTTGGATGGTAGTGGTGACTGAATCTGCATATGGGAATGCAAATGATGGTACTGCGATTGTGGCTGATGTTGATTGCCAGCAGTAAGATTAAGATGGTTATGATGTTGTTGTGCTACATGAGCAGCTGCCTGATGCAGTTCTTTTGTTTCTGCTTCAATTTCTTTATCGATTCTCTTTAGAGTATTACAAATTAATACTGATCTGTATAATGATTGCTCGGATACTTGACGAAAACGTGAAAGCTTGAACATGGATAAGTTTCGAATCTTAAGACGAATGTCTTTGTAGCAGGATTTGTTAGCGCCACACCAAGCACCACGTCCGTCACAGCAACGTTTCAATGGTAGTCTCGCTTCATGAGTGGCGGCTGCAGCGACATGTATACCAGAAAATTGCGTTGAAGATGGCGGAGAAACAGTGTTGTTTGTAACAGTAGTTACAGGACTACTGCATCCTAACTCTAAATATGATTTACCATTTTCCGCACATCTTATAGTTTGTTGCTGTGATTGAGGTTGATGCTGTTGTGGAGAAGTGTAGGCGGTTTCGGGAGAAGCATAAAAACTATTGTTGTTGCCAGTAGGCCAAGTAAAACCGTTACCCACCCGCAAATGTTGGGGACTACCAGTACGCGAGCAATTTTGCTGGGGAAAAGGTTCAGAATAATAATTGGGTCTAGATCCATAGCTTTGAGATGCTGTAAAACTACCACTCATTCGCTGATTTTGTGGACTTGTAGCGGATAAAGGAGACGATGACGAATTTGCAGATGGGAATGTATGGTATCTTAAGGGGCAATATGTGGGTATAATACTTTCTTCTTCTTCGTATTCATCTTCAAAATCATCATCATCGTCATCTAATTCATCAGCACTAAGCAGTGTCGTGGCTAGTGTCGACCGTGTCGATATACTACCCCAAGGGTCACTAGGAACGGCCACAGCTTGAAGTTTTGATATACAGTCAACTGGTTCCGGTGCAGAGGTCCAGGGTACACTTGCCACCACTTCTAGCTTTGCTATACTATCTTCCGGCACTGGAGTTGATGATATGGGTGGCAATGGGATCGTCACATCCACTTCGCCAACAACTGGTATATTTGCAACAATTGCATTTAATACGGGCTTTGTGGTCGTTACTTTTGTTCTGGGAACTTCTTTGCCATTTCTTAGATTATAAGCAATTGTGCCACACGAATTGTCACAGTTTTTGTTTTTGTTTTCGTTATTGTTGTTATTATTTGCAATAGAATTAATGTTGTTATTATTCTTATTGCTATTGTTGTTTGTTTTAATGCCGTTTACAGTAGCAGCTTTTTGTTCTCCAACAGCATCGACGTAACTATTATTCTTTAACGACCATTTGCTGGTCTTTATTGGTGGCGGACAATTCGTGTAAGTGTTTGTGTCCTTGCTATTAAATGTAAGATCATGCTTACGCTTTGTGGCGGTTGTGGCTTGTAGACCCATGGCTGAGTTGACCTAAAATTAGAAAAAATTAGCTCATTAATACTAATGTTGAAGCATTTCAGGGGCAAGGAAAATATATATGTACATGTATGTACTATAAATTATAAAAAGGATCATCTAGTTACTTCTAAAGGATCAAATACAGGTACTTCCTTCTATATGATTTTATTGTTTAATAGGTAGGTGCATAGAATATTTGTTTTAATTTGATTCGAGTTAAAATAGCCTGATGACGTAGTAATTTTTAAATACTTATTTTATACAAATGCTAAGCATTTAGCACATATACTTATGTACATATACATATACCTACATATGTATATTTATGTAGTACATACGACAACTTCATTATCGTCCTCCTTTGTAAAATACAACAAAATCTTTGCATATGTATGTATGCATGTATGTACATGTATAAATATCTGTGTATAAATACAAATGTAAAAATAGCTAGTACCTAGTGCGTAAGAAGAATTATATTAGAGACGTACACATTTCAAAATCTACACACAATTCACAGAAAATAACAAAAATTAAAAAAGAGGAAAGAAAAAAAATTATGGAAATATGTATGTATGTATGTATTTTTATGAATTGTGTTTATGAGTTGCCATATGCCGTTGCCCTGCTGCTGTTTGCTGTATTTCGTTTTATTTAGAATTTAAGTTTTGGTGTTCGTTCTTGTACGTTGTTCTTTCAAGGGATTTTTATAATTTAGATACAGATACGGTGGTCTAAGCGCAGGCAACAGCCAGCAACACATTTTGCGGGGTGAGTTTTCAATCGATTCTGTTTAAGTTATTCTACCAGTACCTCTACAACTATCACAGTTGCGGGTAAACCGTCGTGGAACGACATGTGTTATTTTCCTTGACGTGCCTTTTTGAAAATTTTCTATTTTTTTCTTTTGTTCTCCATGCTTATTTAGGTTTTATGTATTTTAGCTAATGGTGGTGGCAAAAATGATGATGGTAAAATCGAATTTCACTTCATCCCTTATTTTTCATACAAAACAACACGGGACATATTTTGTTGTCGTACCTCTTTTCATTTGTAGTCGACGTTTAGAAAACTCAACCGGCGTTCAAAGAAGTGCATATATTTTTACTGATGGCTGTTTGTTCGTTTTCTTTGAATATTACTATTAATGCACTTTGATATAAAACAAACATACATATGTATGTATATACTTTTGACAAAACAACTTAAGTTGAGATACACAAATGTTCAGCTTTCCTAATCATAAAAGTAAGATGATCAAGACACTTAGTTTGGTCTAATCGGCTTTTTTCTATATAAAATATTTTTAGAAATACGTCTCATATCAAAAAAAAAAAATAATAATAATAAATATATTAACTTTTAACTCATAGCTGTGCTTTTTTAAAAAATTTTAAAACTTAATTAAATGTTTTTAATCAAAAGCCAACAGTGCACAAAATTCTAACTAGTTTTCAGTAATCCGCGTCTTGCTACGACTTATCTAAGTAATATGAAATATCACAATATCACAAAGAGTAAATTAATTATTTTTTGATCTTCTGAAATATTTGAGAATTCTAAATAAGTTATTTTGTCAAAAGGTCACAAATATGTAGTGAAATTGTTTTTCCCAATAATTACCTTCTCGACACACGGTTAGACTTCCTACTCATAAGCTTTCAGAAAATATATACTTTTTTGGGTGGCAATTGTAAAAAATTAAAAATTAAATTACAAAGGTATATACATATGTACATATATGTACCCTTGGCACCACATACGAAAGGTATGCAAAAATTCAACCAAAACATATAAACTCATATTTCATACGTTAAAAGCAGCAGCTACCTCTATAGTAAACTATAAATCTTCATCATCAAATTCTACGTAAATTTTACAATATAAAATTTAAATTATCATTATAACCATCATGATTATGATCGTCAGTCCAGTAAAATACATTTAGTTTTAAATTTAGCTAACAACAATCCGTGGTTGTGGTGAAACCAGCTTTTAAACTTAAACATAATCCCTTCAAAAACGTTTCTTAAGTTTTGTTAAACCAATTGGCGGCGATTAAAATTAACAAACAACCGGCCAGAAACAAGACGGTGTAGAGTTGTATTACACAGTACAACATTTTTCAGTTAATTGATTGCCAACTCAATTCTGTTAACTGTATGTGAAATTAGACCCAAAAAGAAGAATTTCTGCATCATTCGTTTTGTCTTCTTACCTGCGATTTGAAGTTAGTATCGATTTGAAGTTAGTACTATCGTATAGGGGAATTTATCACGTTTTAGGCCCTGTTGTTTGACATAGCTCGACAACCACTAGCCCAATTTAGTTGAAATAAATTTTAAAAAATTAAGAATTACAATTCCCTTAATCTGTTCATATATTGTTTTCCTATACAAGTAACACTTTCGAAGTTAAAAATGAATGTATGAAGGGAAAAAATTATTTTTTGCCTAAAAATTTAAATTTTTTTTTTTTTTTAAATACATAAAAAATCCAAAATGGAAAAAAGTTTCAAGTCTAGTTATTTTTTCGCAAAGTCACATAACCTATGAGCAAAATGAGACAAAGATCATAAAAATCGATGCACGCGTTTCGCTTTTATTCGCAATTGAGTAAATGTATGAATTTCAAAAATCAGTTATAGCCACCACCCTTAAAATAAAAATATAAATTAAAAAATTATCATGAAAAAAAAAACTTTATTTATAAAAACTTAATGAAAATAAAATAATATGCAATTAATACGCAATTATAATATGCATAAAAACAAAATTTAGAACATTTTTTCAATTATTGGCAATATCCATCCTTGTAGAAGTTGACGCTTGTGGTTCTGATGATCTTGTTTTCTTCGTAGGTTGTTCATATTCATGGTCATGCAATTTCTGTAAAAAAATCATATAGGTAGCCACCGGAAAAACCAAAATAATAAAAAGGTCCACTTTCCGTTTAATTGTCCACGTACATTTATTACCGCAATCATAAAAATCAAATAACCTTTTGTTTATTCCTTTTTTTTTAATTCTCAGAATCATGAAAAAGGTGTCAATGTTTTCTCCAAATAATGTTGTGCATATCTCGAGCAAATTTTTGAAATTCATACATTTACTCAATTGCGAATAAAAGCGAAACGCGTGCATCGATTTTTATGATCTTTGTCTCATTTTGCTCATAGGTTATGTGACTTTGCGAAAAAATAACTAGACTTGAAACTTTTTTCCATTTTGGATTTTTTATGTATTTAAAAAAAAAAAAAAATTAAATTTTTAGGCAAAAAATAATTTTTTCCCTTCATACATTCATTTTTAACTTCGAAAGTGTTACTTGTATGGGAAAACAATATATGAACATATTAAGGGAATTGTAATTCTTAATTTTTTAAAATTTATTTCAACTAAATTGGGCTAGTGGTTGTCGAGCTATGTCAAACAACAGGGCCTAAAACGTGATAAATTCCCCTATACGATAGTACTAACTTCAAATCGATACTAACTTCAAATCGCAGGTAAGAAGACAAAACGAATGATGCAGAAATTCTTCTTTTTGGGTCTAATTTCACATACAGTTAACAGAATTGAGTTGGCAAATCATGTGTTGTACTGTGTTAGGGACTGGTTGTATGTATTTATATGCTTCAAAATGGTTTTGTTTGTGAATGCTATAATACAACTATGAACTCAGCAAAGAGTGTTTTCGAACTGTTTTTGATACACTGTAAAAAATGTTATAACTGGTTTTTAAATATCGCACATACAAATTTACTGCTTCCACATGTACATACATATAGTTATGTATATGTATGTATGTACAAACAAACACGCATAACACAAGACAAACCTGATTTCTAAAGCATCAGCATCTTTTGTAATGAATGACAAAACATACATACATATTGATGAGGATGCTATTTCGAGAAAAATATAAAGCTTAACTAACTATCATACACCAATGTATGTACATGTGTATCCGTATGTGTATGCACATATTTATAACAAGGTACGTACCTACATTATCTGTTTAAAGCTTAATATTCCCTGTACAACTTATAAAAAACTCCCGAGAAGGCTATTATAAAATAAAGAATCTTTATAGCTTTTACAGATCAATGATATTGTTAGTATGCATGTACATATCTATATGCATGTATGTTATCATCATCATTATTACTGTTAACAGTAATGATAAAAGCAATTTAAGTAACAAATGCAATGATTTTCAATTCTATTCATATTTCGTAAAGGTGGGAGAATATATTCACCTCTATCCTAAAAAAGAAGTGAAATTTGTGTTTTCATACATGATATTATCGTAAAATTATTGTCTCCTGTATTAAACAGCTGTAAAAAAATAAACTCTTCAATTCACATTGAATGTAAATAAGAAAAATACGCGTTAACATTTTTGGAGAATTTATTCACGATTGATATTTAAGGGAAAATATTTTGAGGGGAAAAACATTCACGATAGGTGTAATTAAATATCTACTCGCCCATTAATGGTCAAACATTACTTTTTTTATACCCACCACCAAAAAAATGGTGTGGAGGTATATTAATTTTGTCATTGCGTTTGTAACACATCAGAATATCCATTTTAGACCCTATATAGTATATATTTTCTGAGTCCTAGTTTTATTTTAGGACGATCAAGCTATGTCCGTTCGTCTGTGGAAAGAACGATAAAGCTCGAACAGATAAACTTAGAGGGATAAATATTTCTTATGTATTAAAAATGAGCTGAATTGCTATATTAGGAAAAGAGTTTTAGTTTGTAATGCAAGAGTCCTTCCAACATCGACTATAATGAGATTGTGTCTAAATGCAATAAGGTAGAGCGATGAAATTTCGAATGTAAATTTCCTGAGTAAAAAAAATATTTTTCCCTCAAAATTGTTCAAATCTTATACATTACGAGAGGAGTTATAGATCAAAATGTACGGAAATTTACAACGCACAGTGTATTTTTCGGTTAATTTTAAATAAAAAACGTAATAAAACTGACAAAATTATATGTATGATTCTGAAATTTTGCAAAAATTGCTTTTTGATCAAAAGACTTTCAATAACGGAAAATTAAGAGACACGCCCACCTCCCATGTAACGCTTTACTCAAATTCATATAATTTCTCTATAGACAAAGATTTTAAAAGAATAAGGGACTCATATTGAAATATTTAAGTTTATTTTGTCAGCACTATTAACTATTTTGACACACCTACTTTATCGCCCACTTCTCACATAATTTACTCTTAATGAAATTTTTATTCACATAAAACCGACAGAATTAGATATCTTATGATGAAATTTTTCATGTATACATATATTTTTTTATCCAATATAAGTATAATTACAAAACATTAAGGCGACACGCCCATTTTAATGCCACCTTCCATATAATGCTTTATCTTAAATTCATATTATTTTTATATGAACACAAAATTTAAAAAAATAAGTCTGATGGATTATCGTAGTTGAATTCAAACATTAATTGTATAATTTTTAAAGTAGGAGGTGTCATGCCACGCAAAGCTAATATTATTTTTTAACTACTTCTGGCTACCATATTATACACTTCAGATTCCGTAAAAATACAACATTGTAGTAAAAAGTGTCAGTAGTATCATTTTCAATGTAAAAATAGTTTAAGTGTAATATAACAAATTTTGTGCTATAAAAGTACACAGAATTGGTGGTGGGTATTTAAAATTCGACACAGCCAAATATAGTGCTCTTACTGTTTTTTTTTTTTTTTTTGTAATTGGTTATAAGATACCTAACATATGAAACACATAAAAATTGCTGTATGTATAGTTATAAGTTATAAGAAGATTAGAAAGGGGTCTTTACTCTGTTTTTCTATGGAAATTCGATTAATAAAACTGTGAACGTTTAAGTTCGTTGTGCTTTTTGTATAGAAATTCTTATAAGAATTCTAAAATTTCAATAATTTTTGAATGCCGTCTCCAGATCTGCAAAATACTCATAACTTCATATGAACTACACATTTGTGGGTCTGCAATATTTAAATATATAAAATATAGGTATTTTTGCTACTAATAACGTTATGTGAGAATCATAAAAAAATGTAATAAGAGTTAACATTACGGGATTGCCAACTATTTAAATAAGTAAGAGTGCTATATTCGGCCATGCCGAATCTTATATACACTTCACAACGTACAGTCATGCAATAAAAATAATTTGTATCACCATTCATCTCATATGAAATACGTACATACATATAAAAATCATACATATATAAAAACATACCATTGTAAAAGTATAAATTTACGTATGTAGTATGTTAAAAAAAAATAAAAAAAATATATAAATAATAAATATAAAATAAAAAAAAATTATAAAAAAAAATTATAGAAAAATTTTTTTTTGCCTCAGCTGGGATTCGATCCCACGTTTTCTCTAAACATTATACCACGTTTGTATGTGTGTTGTTGTTGTGTTAAAAAAAACGAGGTGGCCGTGGTTTTTTGCTCATATCTCAGTTGTTTATGTACCGATGTTTATGATTTTTAATGCCGATCTACTCCCGAATATTTCTGATATTTTAATACCTCACCCGGGTCCAGGCGATGTCGGGGGGCTACACACGGACAGACTGACAGAGTTTAATCGACTTCCCTATTCATAAGCTTTCAGAAAATATATACTTTATGGGGTCGGAAATGAAAATTGTAGAAATTTTACACGGAATGACAAACCTATATATAACCTTTTTCACTGTGTGAAGTGTATAAATACATACATATGTAAATATATAATAGTGCTGGTAATTTTGTAGGCTTGTATTACAGGTAGGACACATACAAGCATGGTACAATCATCAGGTAGCCTCAGTTCTGCAACAGCGAAATTCTACATTCATTTTGTTGTTGGAAAACGACGACTGAAATGCCAAAAGGCAAATGTGTTTGCTTTTTTTGTTGGTGGAATATATATACATATGTATACACAACATATACACATACATAAACAAAATTTTACATTTTAGTTAAACCTTAAGGTAGAAAAAAATCAGCTGTTTTAGTGAGGCTACCTGATGATTGTACCATGCCTATAATCAAAGTTGTTTTTAACTGTTTCATTTTTGCTTCAAGTAATTTTAAAAATACAATTCTTAATGTATCGAGTAACTACTTTATAGTATTGAGTACCCAAAAAAAAAATGACAGCTAATTGTAACATTAGTATAGCTATTTTCCCAAGGTAGGTATAGGTACATACATACATACAAAAACAAACAAGCAAACAGAAGTAAATCAAAATTGTTTAATAATTAATCAGCCACCTAGCTAATAGTACCTTCTTCTTTACTACCACCTTCAACATCATCATCTTTATTATTATCGTCATCATGCTATCTATTTGTACAAATATATCCGTGTGTAAAAGATCTAAACACATTTAGTTGGCGACGTCGGATCATCAAAACATTAAACGTCAGTCATGTTATAAAAACACATGAACTAGGTATGTTCATTTTTGCTTTAAACAAAGCAACGTAGCCCAACTAAACTCACAGCAAAGGCATTGGAAAAATTATAAAATAAGAAATATTTTCACATTTCAAATGTGTATATGTGTTGTTTTTCTCATTCCAAATGTATTAAAGCGAACAATATTAACATCAGCAGTCAACCGTACCATAAAGTATATACTGGCAACCAACAATCCAACTTATCGAACAACCGTCCTACCCAGCGACTAACGAAACAACCAACAGTGAGTACATTTTTGTATAAGTGTACACTGAACAAAAACGCTTTGAGCTTTAAGCTTTTTTTGTTCAAAAACAAATACATGTCCAATTAAAAATGTTTAACAAAAGTTTTATTCGAAAATAACCTAATGCTAATACATACGTGTGAATGTAGGCATATCGAAAAATATTTGGAAATAACTTAAAAACAATTTCAGGTATCAAACAGATGTACGTACTTATGTCTGTAAATATGCTATATTTTTTAACGTGTATTTAATAAAAACCAAAAAAAAAAAAAAAAATAATATAAACGCATCTTACTAAATAATAATAAAATATACATACATATGTACTATAGTGTATGCATACACAACACAACGTTCAAGAGCTGCGGGTATATTGCCGACAAAATGACGTTGTATGCCGCCATTGCTGCTGCCATGTCAGCTTTCATGGCATTCACTTGGTTATACTTAATTCCCCCGTATATCTCCACTGCTTTTTTCCGCAATCTTAAATACAAAGTAAACACACAACCATACTACAATAATTTTAGTATAGTAGCTGTTGTTGCTTGCGTTGTTTATTCGATCGACCTACCCAGACGAACATAAAAAAATCTACTTGAAAATATACTAAATACTGAAAACGTAGGTATGTACATACACACAAAAACCAACTTGAATATAAACAATGAATGTATATATTTCCACATCCAATGTTGCTGACTCGTTTAAAAAACTGAACTAACACACAATAGCCAGCAAGCACTGACAGCCATCCAGCCAACAAGCACTAGTTCGGAATGTTAGTTATATTTATTATACTATATAGCTCTGAACTCGTATAACGAGCACAATGAACGAACAACGAACGAACGGTATGCACATTCATGCCGACAGACGTAGAAATAAATGTATAAACGAACGAAACAAAATATATAAAAACTGAGTAAGAGTTAGCCTGTTTTTCCAAACAAAAAAAAATAAATAAATAATCGTATGAATACACGAAGTACAGTCTCAGTGCTAAAAATAAAACATGGATGTATACAGAGCGGCATGAAGCAAAGGGGATTTTCAACACAAAAAGTAACAAAATAAGAAAGATGATGTAGAGTTGCTTTTAAAACGTTCAAATACAACTCTTAATCAGGGATGCCATATGTTTAAAAGTGAATATATAAAAACTTAACAGATTTTAAATTTAATTGTTAGTACCTACATTAGGCTTGCCAGATGGCCTGCAATGGCCTGGATTTCCCAGTTTTTTTTATGTCGTGTCCAGTTTCCAGGTAAAATATAAATTTTCCAGTTTTTTTTAGTGAAATATTGGCTTTATTTATAATATATGTTTTTAATAATTCAGTTAATATTTTGTACAAAAACAATTTTTATATGTATATATTTATTTATGCAATTATCTTTGCAAATATATAAGTTACAGGTTTTCGTAACACTGACTTGTAGCTTTATTTTGTACATTACTGATAATTTATGAACAACAAAATTTTTAAAAAGTACCAACAATATCATTGTTTGCCAATTGACTAGTAAGTCCATCACTAGTAATTTGACAGCATTAAACAGCTGTTTGAAAAGATGAAAAAATCTTTGGCCAAAGTAGTAAGTATTTATTTATGATTAATAATATAATTAAAAAAATTTTTTTTTCTTTTTACAGAACGATTTATTGACTGTTTAAATGTGAATACGCATAAATATGGAATGCGAGGAAGAAGCTGGACCGGAAAATAAATTTACAACCTTTTGCGAGAGTTGGATTGAGGCTTCTGAATATTCTAAATAGATAAAAAAGAAAGACGAATATACTGCCCATTGTAAATTATGCCAGTCAGAAATTTCCATTAAATACGAAGGGAGTCTATCGTTAAATAAAGTTCTACAAATATTAAACTTTATTGATAATGATATGTTGTATACTGACTTCTGCTGCTGCGAGAGGCCTATGATAAGTTGCTGAAAGATATTCCAATTGATAAGATATGGTCCGTATTTTTTTAGAAATGTGATAAAAATAAAGTAAAAAATCTATGTATATAAACTGATCTCATTTGTTCTTTCCATACCAAATAGCAATGCTTTTTGTGAAAGGACTTTTAGTTTTTTAAATAACTTGTACTCACAAGAAAGGCATAGAATGTCCTTCGACCTAATTAAGGCTGAAATTTTAGTAAGACTAAATTTTAACGAAAGTTGCAAAAATTTTCAAACATTTTTAAATTCAAATAAAGCAAAAAAATTAGTAAATTCTGTTAATAAAAATGCAAAATATATGTGGCAAAAATAATATTTATACATATGTATGTTTTTTTTATTTTTATATGTTATATAATGTAAAAATGAATTTTAATTATTAAGTTTCCTTGTTTGTATGTCGTTTTTATTAAAAGTATTTAATAAAATTTTACTTTTTTGAACAAAAAGTGCGCTTTAAAATTTTGCAGTTTTTTTTTCAAAATCCAGTTTATTTTTTTTCAATTTTCAAGTTATTTTACTTTTGGCATCTGGCAAGCCTAACCTACATACATTCATATTTACAACTTAATTTATTAAATTTATTCTTTTTCAACATAAAAAGTTAAAAAGGGTAAAAAAAACAAAAATGTTATTATTTGGCTAAAACTTTATGTAGAGGTATTTTCCAAAAAATTTGTGTATGTATTTTTATTTCTGTAAAGAGCTATCTAATAATATGTAAGTATGTAACTAATTCATTTGAAATAATAAAATATTTTGAGATCTAAGACATTTTTCATAGAAAATATTAAAAAAACATTTTCTTGATTTTTCTTTTGAAACTGATAAATAAGGATTATTCTCTATAACTTTTTAAATTGTTTACTGCACTCCTATTTATATTTTCTCTAGTGTAGTGTATAACAGAAGTATTGCATTTACCGTTAGCAAAATCTACCCAATATTCATATATTTTATATGAGGCTGTGTGCATTTGTATATGTGTATATGCGAGAATAAAGTAAATTCTTTGTTATAATATTATTTTCTGTTATAACTTTTTAAAACTTATGTGTGTATGGTCATTCTTAGATTTGAATATACATATGTATGTAGGTAAATTTAAATATGTTTATAGTTTAACATTCTTATTTGCTATACATACAAATCCAGCTTTATGTATGTATGTATTATATCCTATTTGTATATACATTTGTATGTGTGCATTTTCTATAATACAATACAATAACAACACGAATATTTTGCGAGAACTATCGTGTCCAACATAACATTATCAATCCTCTTTTGAGGTATGTATATGGTTTAGGTTTTTTATTATACATTTGTTTTGTTAGAGTTGTTGTATTTTAGTAAGGCCCTACCGTTGTAAAATTGAGGATATTTTTTTTAACTTAAACAAAAGGGAGAATATTTGAGCAGATGATAAATACAAAATATACTTATTCAGGCTGCATGGTTGTGTATGATGTTGAGTGGGAGATGTTCGTTCATCCTGGTGGTTGAAGGTTGGGTATTATTTCCGTTTAGTTGATGTGGATGCTACATGTTCATATAAGCATTATAACAGTGCAGTGCGCATATACCAGTGACATCTATTATTCTGTCTGTTAGGCATACTGTTAGTGAGTTCAAATGACTAATAAAATATCTATGTGTTTTTTAGTACTCTCGCATTGTCACTTTTAGAGTAGGTTTGTTGTATAGAAGATATTTTTGGGCGACATTAGCAATTTAAAGTTTATACAAACTTTAGGTAGACACAATGTATCTTAGGTATAATTCGGATATTAAAAAAAACCTTATAAGTAGGTATGTATAAAACATATTGTTTTTAGAATGTAACTATGTACAAGAACAAATTTTAAATAATTTGTATTGTATTTTTGTAACGAATGACCAATAAAAAAAACAAAACTTTATTCATACTATTATCTTCATGACTCTTCTAATGTAACCCCCTATAACGTGAAGGTACTTATTTAATATGCATTTATGTAGTAAAAAAAAATACCTTGTCTCAAATTTATATATTTTAAATCCTTAGGCTAAACAACGTCAACATTTGTATAAAATCAACAGGTTTTTTCCGCTTAATTACCTATTTAGTAACACAATTAATGGCCAACAAATCAGCTGTTGTGGCTATAGCTGCTGCTGTTGCTCGTTTTGCTTAAAAGTAATGGTAATACATTTGAATTAAATAAAACTCATAACAAGTTGATAGTCATCACTATCAGCACCACCGTCAATGCTAAAATACTATTCTTTAGTCATATTCTATTATTTAACAATTGGTTCGTTTATTTTTTTTTTTGTTAAGAAAGTATTGCAAAACATAATAATTATTTGGAAAGGAATAGTAACTTTTGCTACCATTCATAATTTCTATTATCCACCCAAATTTTTTTTTTACAAGTGCTAACCATATAGAGAAATCACAAGGTGATTGTATGTATGTAGAATGTGATATTTGTAATACTTTAGCTGTTTTGAATCTCTAATAGGAAATTGTATTTACCCATCGTATTTAAGGTCGTGCAAAGCTATCGCAATCTGGCAGTTGCGTGTCAAATATCGGTAATCATCAAGAATGACTACCTTGAAAAATTGTCCTGCATATTTGAATGAGCTGTAAAAACAAACAAAAAACTCAAAAACAAAATATCTTCTCGTGGGCTAATATGGTGCGTATAAGCAATATTGTTCCACTAAATTTGTTTTTTTTTTAATTTATGCATGCACTTCACTACTGCATGTAGTTTTGATAATGCTTACTTAAGAATTTATTATAAACAACAAGCTACTTAAAAAAATTAAGAACGCGTGTTAATTAATTTTCAATGCGCATATTTATTAATTATTACTACCTATTAGCCTTTAATTTTATATCTTGTAAGATAGTTTTATATCTTAAAACAGTGGTTTTTCCATCCGTCGTTGGATTGCTGCAAACTGCAACTTCCATCAATGTATATGGCTGCAAATTCAAATTGCAACTAAAGTTAACTAAATTACTCAAGTACCACAAAATAAATTATACAAAAATTTCAAGTCGTTATTGTTATGAGTTTATGAGAGAAAAGGAAAAAAATACATATATAATCGTTTTACTACCTCTAGTCGCTTGAATCTTTATTAGACACGACAAAAAAAACTAACTGTTGCACAGAAACATAATTGAGATGATGCTTTGTTTAAAAATAAGGTAGTGAGTGTAGTGAAAGAGTTGTTTGACTGCTGCATGGTTGCTGGATTTTTGCTGATAACGCGAGACAACCCTTAAGGGTGCTTTTGGCTTGATTTAGCTGCCTAGCTGGTTGAATGAATGAATAAATGTTTTGGTTATTATATTTACCACTAAGAAGAGAAAAAAGTAAAAAGAGTAGACGTGACAAGTGTAGTATGCAGCACCATCGCAACCACCATAACTAACTTTGTACATATGTAAGTATGTATGTATGTTTTTGTGTAGGAAGTTAAAATTTATTCTTGCAAGCAATGCAATTTATTGTTTATTTCTTTGTATAATGGTTATTAGTCGTTCTTATGTTTTCGCTGGTGAGAAACCAAAACAAAAATACAAGGCGCAAAAGATAAATATTTAATACACGCAAAAAAAAAAAAAAACAACAAGCAAAAGAAGAACCAACTATTTTTTTAATAACCACGTGCTATTTGTGATTTGCATATACCGTATACGTACAATTTAATACTAAAATCATACATATGTATACGTTTTTAGTTATTAAACTTTCATTATTACTTAACGTTACCCATTGCAGTTGTATCTATTTAATTTATCTAGTGGACTTGTCAAGCCATCTGTATAATTATTGACTAACGGTCAAAGAAAATTACATATATGTATGTATGTATATTGTATGTATGTATAATCGTGATCTTTACTTTAAGGCATAGGTATTCATAAAAAAATAAATTGTATCTTAAGTCTTTTTTTTTTGTTAGGATTTTAGAACCATTTCGTTTAATTGTAATGCAATTAGAATTGCAGACGGGTAAATTAGCCACTAGAATAAATAATGCATTACCGGTCACTTTGTTCGTAATGTTATGTCCGATTTGTTTGTTTTTTTTTTCTTTTTTGATTATTTGTGTTCAAGCAAGTTTCATTTCTTACAAAAAGTTTCAGGTTATTAAAAAAATCAAAGCCAAGTTACATAAAGTAATGCAGTACAAGATGACATTATTTTAGTTGAAACAATAACAATTACAAAAAAAAAAAAAAAGGATCACCGAAATCTTATGTCTATAAGGTTATAATCTGTCTGTGCAAAGTGACAAGTGTTAGTGTCGATTAGACGCATGCTCAAATTGCAATTGTATTGTTAGGGATGAAGACTGACGTGATGCAGTTGCCTGGCCTTAAATAAGACATGAGTATACACGTAAAATATCGGTAACAATCTGAAATAATATGTGATTTGGCAGACTATTTAAAGTTGTGGTTTGTTGTAAGTTTGTAGTAAGTTGTAAGTTTGTTCATTATTTTACGGCTGCGTAATCTAAATTATATAAAAGCTCTGGCAATATTATGAAAGCAAAAAATAACTTAATTTTTAGTTGCCGTTTTCATTAAATATTTATTCTACTAGTATAATAAGTAACTGTAAACGTTTGTATGTTTAAACAAAGCATACTTATTCGTTAGGTAAATATTTTGTTGTTACATTTTTTTGACAGTTGAAGTGAAAACAATTCATTTGACAAATTAACGCCACCAAATGAATTAATATGCCTTTGGTTGGAGTGTTGTAAATTACTCACGCAATAATATCTTAATGCATTTAGTTAAAATTTGCCACAGAGATAAATAGATGAACACATAAAATACTTTTTATCTCAGTAACAGTGCAAACTCGCCGACAGAGCCAATATCACTTATATTTGTAAAAAGTAAAACTTATTAGTTGTTGGCGACGTTGGTTACGATTTATGTAACTCAACACATCCCAGTAAAAATTTAAACTTATCTGTAAGCAAAATGGTTATTCCATAACTTAATTAGAACATAAAATTTCAAACAACTTTAGTTTCGGACCGAATTACGAAATAGAGAAACGATAGATATATTCCTCTTTACAAAACCGCTTACAAGAGTCATAAGTTCCAAACTGGAATCATGATCGGTAAAAAGCGCTTTTTCGAAAACGGACCTTTCATAGAATATGGTGACAGAATGTTAAGATTAAAATAAATGCATATACTACGGACACGGCAGAAAGAGAAATTTAAAAGAAATTGTACTATTTAGCAACTATATCAGATAGATATGTACATTACAAGGCAAAACTATTGCATGGTCTAGCAATGCAGATTTAATTCAGTTTACATACAAAATTGATAACCGTATACTTTTGAAGGGGACATTTTTACTACGGTTCAAGTCGATCCCTCTGATGGAGGAAAGGTGGCGCAGTAGTCGAATTATTTAATTCATAATATATAAAAAACGTAAGATCTTTCAGCTCTTTTTAGTAAGACTATTCCTTGGTTAATCTCTAAGTAATTGTAACTAAAGTAATAATTGCGCACTTACCTCTGTGCACATTGTTTCGTTAAACCTAATGAATAAATCCACAATACTGTCTTGTAGGCTTTGTGGCGTTGCAAAGTGGAAAGATTCCTCCAATGTTAGGTTGTCCACTTTTGATATTTGCTTTTCTTTTTTAATGGTAAAAGTTTGGTTGTTGTTTTGATGGTGTGCGCTTTGATTAATTAAAACAAGAGACATATGTTCACACAACAACAGAGTTTTTTGCAGTTAATTTTTTGACATCTTCTGTTTTGGTTTAATTTATTTTGTACCTTTTTAACATTTGTTGGTTTTAATTTTCTGTAAATGTGTACCAATTCCGATATACATACATACTACATATGTATGTATATATTTTTACTTTGATTTGGGTTTTTGTATCTTAAGTTTAATACACTATCCGTAACTTTCTTCTGTGTTTAAATACAGTTATATCTTTTTATTATTTTTTATTGTTAATCTAAATCATTTGATTTGATTTGATTAGCGAGTGAGTAGATGAATGAATGAGTACATGCACAAACATTACTTGATAGTAGGTTGTTTACTGTTGTTGTTGATCAATCAGTGGATCTCATGTGAACTATATGCTATTTAGTTGGTTTAGTTGTTGTTGTTTGATAGAATGTCTGGTTATGGTTTGTTTTGATTATGTCTTTCTTATGCGCGAAAATTGTGTGTTTTATTGTTTTCATTAATGTTTTTCTTTTTGCACAATTTTCTAATTAATAAATGCCAACTGTTTAATGTAAACAGTTGATGCCTTTGCTTTTATTTATATTTATTTTAGTTTTACACAATTTAACTAAAATTACTTATATTTTCCAGTTTTATTAATATTTTGCATTTTTTGCAATAAGTTTAATTTTTCTTTTATTTTTAAATCACAATTTTGTTCGCAGACTTTTTATACTATTTAGTATAAATTTGTATACAGTTTGGTAGTCGGTTTTTATTTCAGTTTTCTTATTAATCCCAGGTTGTAAAATCTAGGAACTTATTTGTTTTATTTTTCGAATGTTTCACACAAAATTACAAAAAAATACGCGCTTTTTTTATATGTACGACTACGATTAAAATTTTATGTGCGACAAGCGAACGAACGAACGAACGTGTACTTAGTCTACCATAGTAAAATCAGAAATAACCAGTCGTTGTGAAAGATATGTGCACCAGAGTCTTCAAGCGGCATACAGACCCCTTGTTGTTGTGTTTTTTTTGCCCTTCTTTCTACCTCCATCGCTTCCCTCTTTTCCATATACAGTATTTATAATGTTGTTTTGCATGTGTTTGTTTGTATCTGTGCCTGCGTTGGATGATGGCTCTGCCATATAGACGACTACATATAAAGGAAGTCGAAGCAATGCCAAGTGCTAGAATGGGAAAACATTCTGATGTGCGAGTGAAAGAGAACGATGTCATATGCTCAGTAAATGGTTTTTTGTTTGTTCTGCTTTCCTAAATAATACATGAGTATAGCGAAAATTGTGTGTCGACAAAAACTTACATAAAGCAAATGTATCGGGTAGAGCTACAGAATAATAAAAATGAGAGATTTAAAAAAATTTTGTTTAACAAGAGTGCGAGTAATGGCGTGAGATGCCAGACTCTGTCATTTTTATTGTTTTCAAATTTGAAACGATATATAAACATAAGTATACCTATGTATATAATATGATAAGTAGTACATTAAAAGATTTGTAGGAAAAAAGTCTAAGGCTTACATTACTCATTTTGATTGCTAAAATGCTTCTTAAACTCATACCTATATTAATATTATGCTCGTAACTTACACCCTTTTCGCACTAGGCAAGTCACTTGCGCAAGAGACTTGCGCAAGTCTTGTGTTTATAGACAAAAGGGGTAAGGTCGGGTTAAGAGAAAGAAACATGCTCATATTTGAGTACACACTTGCCTGTACTCGGCAAGTACGAGCAAGTTTTTGTTGAGAAACCAAAAACAAAAAAGAAATAAAAACAAACAAGAGTGCTATATTCGGCCATGCCGAATCTTTTATACTCTTCACAACGTGTAGTCATGCAACAACAATTGTTTATATCACCATTTATCTCATATGAAATACGTACATACATATAAAAAAAATACATTTATAAAAACATCCCATTGTATTATTATAAATTTAGTTTACTTATGTGTTTAAAAAAAAATAATTTAAAAGAAAAATTTAAAATAAAACAATAAAAATTTGAATAATATATAAAATAAAAATAACTCTAACCAGTATACCACGTTTGTATGTATGTGTAGATAATTGATAATTGTAGAAATTTCAAACGGAATAACAAACCCTTTTTCACTGTGTGAAGAGTATAATAAGTAAAAGAGAACGAAACTTGGGCAAGTCAATTGCTGAGTCTGAACGTGAAAGCAAGTTCAAAGAAAAATAAAATAAAAAACTTACTTGCGCAAGTGACTTGCCTAGTCACTTGCTTCTCGTATTCGTTTGTTGCACAGGCAAACAATTTGTAAGAATGCAGTGAACATATAATTTGATTTTAAGCTTTGAGGCTTGTGTGGTCCACTTATTCGTTCTTTACTAATCTTTACTAATAGCTCGTTCAGCCAACCACTTGTGATTAAAGTAGTAAGCAACGATGTTAGGGAATTCTTTGTTGAAATGGAAAACGATCGATTTCAAAATGATTTAAAACCGATCTTTTTGAAAAAGTGTAATGAATTCCAAAAGATATATAATCGTTTTTAAACAAATTGAATTCTAAAAAGCATACTAAAAGATAAAATATAAAGAATGTAATAAAACTGTGAACAAAATTTATCAAAACCTATGGAAAAACAATTTGAAAATGATTGGCAAAACGATTTTAGTAAATACATCACAAACACTGATTAATTGTATTTACATGAAAAATCTGTGTCTTGTCGAGTTTGAAAAAATCTTGTTTAGTATACGTCGCACGGCCTACTGTCTAGCCGCTCTCAATTTGTAAATGATGTAACTGACCAAACTTTGTTTCACTTTTAAATATGTCAGTATTTTTATGCGCTAAATTAGGCTCCTAAAGGCCATGACTGACTATCAGATTTAGTCGTTCGATATGTCAAAAATTGTATGTGTGTTAAGAAAGTGTGATAGTGTGGACACAAAGTGCACATGTGTGGCAGATTTTTTGACAAGTGTGTCCTATTTGATAATCTTTTGAAAATTTTCATAAAATAATAGTTTCTGTGCGATCAGAGTTGCTTTTTCTAAGCAAGTATGACAGTGTGGCATCCAATAACACATTTTGTTGCGATTTTTTCATGTAGGACAGAAAACTATCAGATTTTTATTTGACATAATCGCACGACTTTGTAGGATAGTCAGTCATGCCTTAATTAATATACCAGTTCTTGAACATGTGGCAACCTTAATTTGTGTTTTCCATCATGCGATGGTGTGTGAACGTATGGATGAATTGTATTGAATGTTGCTCGAATGTATGATTTCGGGGGGAAACTATTTGGGTATTTATATATATGTATAATACATGTATGTAGATGTAGTGTTGTTAGTTTTATTATTTAAATTCATTTATGTGCTTGTTTCCAAAGAGTGGGGATTTTATATTTCACACATACACACATTCACACTCATACACTGGCACACGTGTGTGGAATGTTGTCAGTTGGGATTTTTTTCTTATTTCTTGTATTTTGAAGTTGCTTGTATGCTGTTGTTCAGTATATGTATATAGATGATGTATATTTTTTTATTATGTTGTAGTTGCTATAGTCAGTTTTCAGCCATACTATAAGATGACTACTTGTATTATATCGCTGACTTGGTGGAATAGATGGTTGTATTGCTACTGATATTTTCTGTTTTTTAGTTTAAAAGCAGAAACTAAAATGAACAAATTCGAATTCATTTAATTTCTTATGATAGAGTAACTTGTAAATTAAAGGCAAGATACTTGTATTCGAAGTTTGATTGTATGCACGAATGTATGTAGGTACACGCATACATATTTGAAGCAAAGAAAAGTTAAAACAACCAGCTAGCAAGCCACCTATACAACTATAATACGAAAAAAAAAATACTAGAAAAAATTGGCACCAACGATAATCGACACAAGTTGTTGGTGGCTTGATTTGTTTGAAGTGTAGCTAGTTGAAGGCAATGCACACAGTGTTCGATTTTCAAAAAAGACAGAATAAAATTTATTTTATTTCTTTGTTCTGAACTTAGCATGTTCAATTTCACATAGTCGTTTGAGAAGAGTTCTCAGTTTGATGAGCTATTTTTAACTATTTTAAAATAAGGATAAATAATAATAAATATAGTCAAAAGTCGATCAGGGATTTGCATATAAAGTCGTAAGTAACTAGCTGCCATGTTTAATCCTAGTTTACGTATAAAGTCTATATTATATTATATTATATTATGTTATTTAAAGTAAAAATTTTTTGTAAAAATTGCCCACAGTACGTTATCTATTGTTGTGTGCTGTAGTTTTTGTAGTGTGTATTGACAGCGGCAAAGACTAAAACGACTGACTAATATTGTAGATTATTGGTTGGCCGGTTGGCTGATAGGTTGTTTTATTATTTCGTTGGTTGTTGTATTGTACGAGTATGACGCAGTATTAAGTGAATTTTGCCTTGAAACATTTTTTGAACTTATTTACGTTTTGAATTTTAAAAATGATTACAAATACTTTTAACGAATGTTAACAAAAATAAAGAAAAATTATAAAAAAAAAACTATCAGCTCCACTGGTTGTATGATGATGATTTGTTGGCCAATATGTTTGTTGGAACACCAGTTCGTTAGTTTGAAAGCCGATTGCTCAATGGAGCTAATACATAAAACGTTTCTGCTAAAATATTTAAAGAGGTTCCTTGGATGATCGTTCTTTAAAATTATGATCACTGCTCATGTTGTATTCGCAAATTAAAAAGGTATTTTTATTATTATTCACATCAGATGTTGCTGGCACTTGTGACTATTTCTTTTTCTCATTCATATTGATTGAGAGATACACAGAGGAAAGAGGGTTGTCTGCAGTTAAGTGTTTTTTATTTTGTTCATAAATGCACTTACAGCAGTCTACCTATCAATGTTGTTGCTTACTAATGATGACGAGTTTGGTATGTTAAAGACTTATCAATGCTATTAATTTAACAGTTCAGATGTTGACAGTAGTGGTGTTGTTGGCATTCTGAGTAATAATAGTTGGCTGTTATGGGATAAAGGATTTTGTCTCCTACTTTACATTTTGTGACTTTTGTACTTTACGAGTGCTCCTTAATTCAACATACAAACATACGTAACAGCTAGTATCGCGTAAAATTACAAAATATTTGAGATTAAGTATACCTGTGAATATTAACAAGAGAACGAGTAAACCAACTGTTAGTTAAAGCACGAACAATATACATATGTATTGACCGACATGTATGTATGTATGAACATGCGTATGCAGTCCTTAGATAAAGGTGGGTATCTGTGTGAATAATGTAAGAAAAACAGCAAGGACAATTTTATGTTCCTTTTGGTGATGATGCTACTGTTAATGTTGCTGATGTTGATGTCTGAATACGAAACTGTAACCACATGTAAGGGTGAATTGATTGTTAAAACTTTACAACATGTGCGAGTGCTTTCTTCTTTCTAAATTCATGAAAGTAAAATTAGTATTTTATACATATTTTATGCTCTCTAGTTAAATTCTTAATCTAAATAACCACTCATTCCTAATAAACATATATGTACATACACATACATATGTACATATTTCTGTATATGTGTATTTTTATTAAGAGTTTTTTAAAGCGCATGGTAGTTAATGCTTAGATAATCAACTTTTAAACTGTTGCTTTTTAGCGAATTCTAAGATTGTACCTGCTTTGATGGAACTTAAGCATCTATTCTGTTCTTTTATTATTTAAAAGTTTGTTTTATCTGTTCATGTTGCGACTTGACATGTTGCGTTTGTTGACATTTTAGGTTCCAAATTGTAGTCATAGCTGCCAGATAAAATAGGGGCAAAATCGTCTAATTTGGGGAAAAAAATCGTCAAAATCGTCAAATAGTTTACTCAAATCGTCATAAAAACGTCAAAATAAAAAAACGCATTTTTCAAAACAAAACATTTTTTATTTAATGCAGAACATAAGATTAATTGTTTTATTAGACCCTTTTAAGTTAAGAACATGACAATAAATATAATAGAATTTAGAATTAATTTCGAAAAATAAATATTAATATGTATATAAATACAAAAAATAATAAATAATAAATTGGCTGCATCTAATTCAGACTAATTGACAAATAATTATAATCATTTCTTTCTAAAGTTTCTACCGATTAAGGTAGCTTTAGGCAAGCGTAAGACGAGCACAACGCCAAAATAAACTACATCGTTTCGCTTTTTAGCCCATAAACTTATTTCTGAATCTGCAAACCAGTCTTCCTTAATTTTCTTCTTCTTGTTCGTTTCGTGAAAAACACCATTAAAATTTCATTTTAGCTACTACAAAGTTTTGTATAAAAAATGGATGAAATTTCTACTTACAGAGGAAGAGCTGCTAGAATTTTCATCATATTGGTTTTCTATCGAAAATATGTTTGATTTTTAAGCTTTTAATGTATAATTAAAAAGAACTTACAATTTTTTTTAAGTATTTAAGCATATTAATTTGTCACTTAAATAATTTAAATAAATTTCCTTAAAAAACTAAAATTGTTTTAAACGCATTTCCAAATTTATATTTGTTCGTGTTGTAGGATCAGTTGATAAAATGTGGCATATACTATGTTAAAAATGTACAAAGTGGAAAAATTACCCACACGAACACATTAAATAATGATCGATGTATCTCTTTCACTCTGTTCTATTATTAATAACATAAAAAACCGTTACAAATTATTTTTATTTAGTTTAAGGTTGATATAAAAGTAATGAAAAATGTTGCAAACTTGAATTTTTGAAAATCGTCAAAAACATAGCATAAATCGTCAAATCGTCAACACTTAATTTTAGCACGTAAAATCGTCAAAATGACGATAAATCGTCAAATCAGGCAGCTATGATTGTAGTATGTATTTTATAAAGTGATATAAAACAGACTACGGAAAACTAATTTAATTTGCGAAAAATTTTAAAAACTCTAAAAAATTAGCCTACGAAAAAGAAAATAAACTTTACAAGGATACAAAAACCTTTAACAGAAGAAAACTAACTAATAATAACGAATTAACTTACTAAGTACTAATTCTGATACACCTTGATATGAGATGTTCTACAATCGTTGTAAAATAAAGTTTCCTCACAGTTGAGATACATCAATACGGTTGTAATTGTTAATATTATACATCAAAATTTTAAAATTATTGAATTATACTGTGTTACTGCCTTTTTGATTTGTGAAAATAAAATATTTGAAATTGTTTAGTATAATATACATGTTGCAGAGATTTAACAACTATTTCAAAAAATATGTTTCTTTGTATTACATTACCAAAATGTAAATCAAACAATTAGACACGATGACCATTATCATGCTTTACGTCTTGAATGAATTTTTTTTAGTGAAGTGAGAAAAAAGTTACAAATTATGTCTAAAAGTTTTCACCTAGACTAAGAATTTCATAAAGTAGCAGCACTGTGTGTTGCTATTTGAAATTCCATTAGTCATCTATGTTTGTAATTTTTGATAACAACTGATAACCACTATAAGGGCCTCACTTACAAAACAAAAACCAACTCAACGAACGGAGCAGACCTAAAAACAAAAATAAATAGCAACCACAATATCACTATCATCGACATATTCTTGTCTGTGATTTTGTCATCAGCAACGCCATTGATATCATATATCTACATACATATGTATGTAGGTATATCGTCTTCATCATTGTATGTATTTGTAGAGTAGTTGCCTCTTTTAATACATGTGTTGTATCGTGACGTAAGTTCAAAAATGTTTTAGTTATTTTATTGTGTTTCTTTTTTACAATTCACCTGTGCGATAGGATTCTAGAGAATGTAACACTGCATTTTTTATTTAATGCTAAATATCTGCAGACACGTGAAACGAGAAAAAACAGAGAACATCAAAAACGACCGTGAAATATATATATATATATATATATATATATATATATATGTATATATATTTTGTGTATTGAGTACTGAAAAGGGTTACAATATTTCTTCCGAAACAAAAGGAAAACTAATTTAAAACTTCAGTATAATTCTCATTATGACCAACTGAAAGAAATGCTCTCGTAAATACACCAACAGTAACTCACATGTTTCTAAGTTTTAACAGTTTAAATAATGTTGGGAACTTTCACATAACACGAGTACGATCTCTTAGTATTTATCTCTTTTCAATGTTAATATCATTTCCGCTTTAAAAAAAAAGTATAAAAAAAGCAGTTGTATGTAGTGGATACAACATGTAACAAAAGTGTACATACGATAAAATTATTATGTACTTATATTCACAAACTGGTAAACTTCTATTTGGGGCTAATGCGAAATAAATGAATATCTAAATACAGTTAGTTTCCTTAATTTAAAAAAACAAAAAATAATAAAAAAAAACAGTTAAAACTATTACTTTTTCATTAAAATTCATAATGTTTTTAATATATATTGTATATATATATGTTAATATTTTATTCGAACTTTATATATTGAATAATTTTTATTTTGGCTTAAGTTCTTTTATTCTATTACATAAAAAAGACAAACATGTATTTCTCTAGTTTAATTTCAAATTACATACGAGTATACCGCTAAAGAGAGCTAATGATGAAATCGCAGCTGGTTTCGAAATGCATTCAACTAGTTTTGCAAGATTCTTAAATTATTACAATATAATTTAATTTAAAAAATAAATAATAGAATAAATGAACTTGAGCCGAAATAAAAATTAATTACCGTAAACATATTGTATAATGTTTATAAGAAAAGAATGATTTTTATAAAAAATACATCTTAAATTTAAAAATTTAATTGACTTTAGTATGAAAAACCTCGTGCTTTAGTTTTGTTAAACATATTCCTATAGACCTCTAAGATGCAATGGGTCTAAATAAATCGATTAAAAGTATGTACATATTTTTTACCACTTGGCTTAAAATTATTTATGATGTTGGGTTTGCAACAATCTGCTTTCTTTGAGTATGATTTGGGCTTGCTATTCATTGGCTGTTTTGCGGGTAACAGTTTTTGATTTCGTAAGAGCCAATTTATCATCACTTACGCATTTCAAGTTTTGTGGATATAAGCTCTTGCCTAGATTGATGTCAAAGAAATTTTCGAAGTACAACTTTTGGGCAGAAATTTCGTAAAGGTCATTATCACGAATACCGTTTTTTATGTCTCTAGGGCGTGAGCTAAAAGGTAAATGCCATCTTATTTGTAGGGATTTTATCCAGTAATACATTGAAAGCGCAGCCTATTTCTCCGTATAGATATCATTACAGTAATTTCGTGTCTAAAGTTTTGACAAAACTGCAAATGGTCCTTAATACATGTACAAGAATTTTAAGCAATCGTAGGGGTTAGTTGGGTATCATAATTTCGAAGGAATTTGGTTTTGAATTTAAATTTTTAATCGGAACTTAATGCTTATGATTATTTCAGTAGAAATTTTATTAAGACAAAAGAAAAATTCTTTTGCCGTTTTCTTTAAAAAACAACTTTTAAGCCCCAATTTTTTGCATAATTTTTTTTTGCATTTACCTCCGTATTGGAGATACCATTACTTTACGAAAAGTTTCAGTGACTTTAAAACATATGCGTTGAAATCTTTGATAGTAAACGTTAATAAAAATTCTTTTCCGTAAATATGTATGTTAAATAACGTTATCTTATAGTAATGTATGTATGCACTGTAAATATTACAGTTATAATGCACTTCTAAGTAAAATCCTTTGATCATGGGTGATTTTAACGAATGTGTTCAAAGTCTTTGTTTCTAGAGAAAGTGGGAAAAGGTTTTTGCTATCGTGGGCAAACTTTTTTAACTCGGTGTAGAACGGCTTTCAACGTTTTTTATCGTGTGTTTTTTTTTTTCAGATAAACAACATCGACAACAACAAGGAGAGAAAGGAAAAAAACGTGTTTACTTTAAGTAGTTAAATAATTGTTGCCAATTTTCCACTATACAAAATAAAAAACAATCGACTTTATTGCTCTTTTCCTAAACACATCTATATCTCCCTTTGTTTAAGATATTTATTCTCTTTATTGCTAATAATTGCTCTTTTTATTCCACTTTTATTGTATTTTTAGGTCTTGATTTTTGTTTTTAGATCGATCACCTTGAATATATATATATATGTATGTTTCCCCTCACACACATAGAAATGTCTTTGTGATAATATGTTCTTAATATTTAAATAAAACTTTAAGAACAACTGTTGACTTAAAAAGCAAGCAACATATAAAATACATGTTTAAGTTCTTGCTGCTGATGTTGTTTATGTTGCCAATGCATTAACTATTGCTGTTCTTTATGATTTTTTTGCTTGGGATTTGAAATGTTTAAATGTATGCGGCACATACATACATACCACGTTACAATTTTAAATGTTAATTTTATGCTTTAGCTTAATAAGTCTCGTTGAGTTGAGTTGCATTCAGAAAGAAAAAAAAAAGAATAAACCAATAAATAAAGAAAGAAAAACGTAAAAATTAAACCAAACAATAATTTTCATTCAAATTGTTGAAATAATATAAATAATGCGATGAGAGTTGTAAATGAAATTAAAAACTCACACATACACAAACACTAAAATAGCAGCAACATAAAAAGTCACAACAACACATCATCGTCAGTAATATCAGCAGCGGTTGGAACAAAACAACTTTAGAAACAACTGCATACAACGACAATACGCACACAAAATTCATAATAATAAAAATGTATATTAAACCAGTTGAGTTGAATTTAAGTTCAATATTCATTCGTTTCATACATTTCGAACAATCGCCTGCCAGTTTATTTCGTTCGTTCGTCCGTTCATTGGTTTAAAATTTTTATTTTAAACTTATTTTTTGTGCTTATTTTCTAGCCACCACTAAAAATAATGTTGTGGGGTATATTCATTTTGTCGTTCCGTTTGTAACACATCGAGATAATTATTTCAGACTCCATAAAGTATATATTTTCTAAGTCGTGGTTTAATTTTAGGATGATTCTTCTATGTCCGTCTGTCTGTTGGAAGCGCTATAGAGCTCGAGCCGAAAAAGTTTGCCAGTATATGTCTAATACATAAGAAATGTTTGGTATTAAAAATGGGCTAAATCGGCATATTAGAAAGAGTGGTTAAGTTTAGGTGTAAATGCATTGACGAAGAGTGCAAGTATATTTCTGTAGTAAAAATTATCTTTTACATAATTTTCTATAAATGCAATTTAAAAGCGACAGAATGAGATATAATATAATAAAATTTCTGGTAAAATTAATTATAATTCCAGAAAAAGAAGGTGGTGCGCCCATTTAAATGTCCACCGCCCTTATAACGCCTTATATTCAATTCATATAATTTTTTTATGGACAAAGATTTTAGAAGAATACAGGACTCATATTGAATTATTAAAGTTGAATTTATCAGCAGAAACTACTTTAACACGCCTTCTTTTAAGCCTACTTCTAACATATTCAATGAAATTCAATGGAAGCTCATAAAAGCGACAGAATTATATGTATTAGCTTATGAAATTTCTCATACACATCTATCTCTTAAATTTTATTATAATGTCAGAAAATAAAGGTAAGAAGCACACTTTAACGCCCACCTCCCGTGTACCGCTTTATCTTAAATTCATGTTACCCAAAAAAAGTAATACATATTTAAGTATAAAGAGATTATTTCGTATCGATTACTGTTGATAAAAAAGCACACTTTTTTACTGAAGTACACAAAATTGGTGGTGGGTATCAAAAATTCTGTACAGCCAAATATAGTGCTCTTACTTATTTTATTCTCATACAGTCGGTAAAAAAATACTACTTTTTTTTACATAAACATACGTATGTGTTTTCAATTTTTTTCATGCTTTTTTGTCGTTGCTTCAATGTGATGTACTGTTTTAAGCTGTGCTGCATGAAGTGAAAATATCACAATCTACTAACTCACACATATATACATTTACAAGTAAATAAAAAAAAAAGTTAAATAATTTTATATACAGCTGCAGCTGTGACCGTACTAATAGCGGTATGCATTAGGTGAACATACCAAAAAACTATATAAATGTTCTCTTTATTTTACTCCCTAAACGGCAAGGCGAATTCAATAAGGTGAACTCGTCGCTAAAACAACTACAAAGTGAAAAAATACAACGTGTATTTTGTTAGTGTAAACTAACTTGAACTGTCAAAAAGTTGTTTACGAAATCAAAAATAAAAAACACGTTTGTTTACATATACATAATAATTTGTATAAAATAAAATATTAAAAAGGTGCAATTAAATCAAAATTACAAGAACCAGATGATGAACCATGATACTTGGCAACAGGATAAGTAGGAGATTGACGGCAAGAAACTAGAGTATCATCTGATGTTCCGTGAGGACACTTGCAGACAGCCAAATGAGCTTTTGGCACACATTCGGCTCCGGAACCACATTTACCTATGCATGGATTAATACATTGGTCATTAATACAAGCCTTATTATCTTGACATTCACCATTGCTAAGGCATTCACCCTAAAAACCATAGAAACAAGCTGCGCTACCAGCTGGACAATCCGAATCACCATAACATTCTGGACGACATTCAGTATATGGACTACCAATGTAACCCTTAGCACATTCACAAACGGCACGATGATTATATACTGTGTTGCATGTAGCTCCAGTACCACACTGTTGACAAGAAATTCACTCCACAAATTTCGCTCCACCTATTTCTGGTGGCTTGATCTCTGGGCACATAGAACAAAGTTCCATTGCCCTTCAAATTTCTTTTTGCACAAAGAGCACACACGCATTATTCACAAATAAAAATACTCTGTTTTATTTAATTTAATTTTTTTAACGTTTTATTAAATTTTTCACAATTTTTTTTTAAAATTTTTAAGAGAATTTGCACAATTTTTCACAATTTTAAAAATTTTTCAACTAATGGCGCCCACAAATGTAAACAATAAAAAAGTAGAATCACACATAAAAACACAAACAAAATTTGACATTTCAATATTAAAAAGAGTGCTCAGCTGATAAACAGCTGCTTTAATAACTTCACCTGAAAATGAATTCGCCTTGCTAAACGGATTAGGATCTTGTTGTATGATTTTGATATTATTATTATTATTATTATTATTATTATTATTTCTTAACAAGCAAGTCTGAGCTGGAAAAAATATAACATAATGTCCACATTTTAGTGAAAACAGTTAGTAGGGTTACAAAAGTTTGAAATTTAATTTGCTTGTGTAAATGCTAGCTACATATATAGTTAGGTATATTTGAGAAATTCAAAGTTGTGACAATAAAACAAATTATTACCTAAATCATAGGTATTAAGAATTAAACAAGTTAAAAAATGAAATAAAACTATAGTTTGAAAACGTAAGGATAACACCTTTTGTTTTAATTATTTAATATTTTCATGGCCACAACTGTATGCTTTATCGGTATATACCTAAATATCCCACAGTTCGAATCCGTGATTTTGTTTACTAATGTGATGTTTTTAGAATCTGAACGATCGCTACGAATGAAAATTTTACATGTGTGTTGTTATTGAATCAAAGCGATCGTTTTGGTTTTTAACAGCACTAATCCCGTCTAATTTGTCTTTTTTATTTATTAATTGTATTGTTATGAAACTTTATTATCCCTTAGTAATCTATGTAATAGTCAATCTTTGCAATTATATAGAAGGCCAGTTATCCTATTAAAAGAAGAAAGTATATAAACATTTTGTAGCCAGAACTGTTAAAATACTAACCACTCTGTTACATTCAAACTAAACATTTACAATACTGTCATTTATGCACATATATGTATATGTTCACATGCATGTGTATTTTATGAGTAAGATTTTGCCAGCTATCCACATACATATCTACATATAGGTATATTAATATATATATTACAATATATTATGTATCTATGCATGAACATTTCAACAAATTTACAAGTACAATTAACATGTACAGTGTTAAACAAAATTATAAACCTGTATACGAATCCATATCAAAAGTTCATTGCAGTATGTAATTTGTATGAAAAAGATGTAGTTTTAAATTTTTTGAAATATTTTTATTAATTTTATTAGTCGTTTGTAGTTAAAACATATTTCATTTAAATTTCAATGTTTTTGTGTTTTACAAATGAAAAGGATTGATGGTTTAAAAAAAATTCAAACTTTTGATAGGTATTGTTTAATCTTTGGATATAAAATGAAAAGTAGTATCGCAGTTAATTAAACAGTTACCTATTTACGAAAATGAAATGGTATAGCGAATCAAATAAATTGGAATCTTTTCATTTCTATCGCTAAGTGATAACTGATAGAAGCACAGAGTACGTTATGTTGGTACTACATTTTCTGGGATGCAGTGTAAGTCATAACAGAACTTTTTGTTTATGCTCGGTTGATACCATTGTTATTGTAACATTTCAGTCCAAAGAATTCTCTTTTAGTTTGTCTGACTCGCTTTTTTGCATAATATCGACAGATAGTCAACCTAACGAACGAATACTGAAATAAACATTCGAACAGTTTCACCGAACAACAGTCATTTATTTAATCATTATTTTGTAAAAGCCCTGTTCGGTTTTAATTCTTCTACTCTTAATACATATACATACACAGTCACAAACAAAAGGTTTCTATACAACCCTGATATGACGAACGAACGATGTGAAATAAAATGAGTATGTACGCCTCATTTTGAAACTGTTATATACACATAACCTACAAAAGTGTTTATGTACATACATATATTGTTGAATTGTATATAATATGTACATGCATATACATATTTATGTGGTAGTGTCGTCTGTACATAGTGCTTCAACTCAACTCGATTCGACTCAACACAGAAAAAAAAAGAAATTGTAAAACATAAAAAAAAAAACAAAAAATGTGTACAAAGAATAAACATTGACAACGCACAGTGGGACGATTTACTAGATAGTAATGTATGTTTATAAAAGACATATTAGCTTAATGTTAATGTTCGTCTGATAGCAGACTATAGTCTCTGGCAAGAATCTAACCTCCAGGTTTATCATACTTCCAAGTCCACCGGGAAAATCGCTTAAAAATAATTTTTAATATTTTAAGAAATTTTTAATATTTTTTAAATAGTTGTGATTTTTTATTGGATTGTAAAGAAGAAGACATGTTGCTATTAGGTATGGAATAAAATATCCGCCAAATGAAACCACTGCTTTAATGACAAGTCATTAAAATTTCGATGACAAAGATGTGATTTGTCTCGGATTTGAGCCCAGGAATAGTTTTTAGTTTATACACAATAGCTCCAGATTTTACAAAACCCAAGAGAAAAAAAATCTCACGGCGTTAAATCGTATGATCTTTGTGGTTAGTTGACATCAGAACTTCTTGAGATAATTTGTTTTGGAAATCGTTGCTGAAACCACATGTCATCCAGATCGATGTGGCTTAGCTGAGCCCATAACAACTCCGTTATCATGTTTCTGTAACAAATGTCACTACAATTTTGGCCCCATCTTCAAAAATGTAAGGTCCAATCACGCCGCCTGACCAAAATCTGCACCAGACTAGTTGCTCGTTGTGGGTTCATTTGTTTCTCATGGTTTGCATAAAGATTTTCTGAACCCCGAATTCGGCAGTTTTGTGTATTCATAAAGCCATTCGAATGGAAATAGGTTTCATCGGAGAAGATAACTTTTATCAAAAAATCTACATTGACTTCACTTTGCTCCATTACGAATCGAACGAATTTTCGAGGCTTTCGTAGTTTGCTGGCTTGAGTTCTTCAGAAAGCTAAATATTGTACGCTTAAAACTCTTTGAAAAAAACTCTTTTTCACAATTAAAACGCATTGCTATTTCGTAAAGATCTCAACTTTTAATAATCAAAATAAACATATGTGTCAGCTGCAAAATTTTAGAACTGTCACTGGCACAAAAAAATATAATAAGGCACCCTACTTGAGATAGAGAAAAAATTTTGCATTAGAGAAGTTATATAAGTTGGTGAAATATAATATACATTTAAATAGATTCCCAAATTATATAATTATATAAATAGACAGTGAAACATCTTGTTGCCGGACACTGACCGTTTCAGCAGATTTGACCGTTATGTTCGTTTCTTTCTTTTGTATAAATAAAAATGAAAATAACACAATTTTTCGTGATAAAGAAACCTTACAAATTGCAATTAATAAACATGTTTACATGTTTTGTGCATTTCTTTAAAACTTTTCTCCAAATTCTTGCTTTTGACAATTGCAAAATATAAATGCTTTGTAATATATTCTAAAAACATTTAAAAGCTATAGTTACTTGGAACATTGTCCATTTAACAGAGGTGGCCGCATACGGGAGGTGTCCGTTAGTAGAACCGTTACTGTATATCAATTCAAATCGATTGTATTTTCTTTACTTCTGTTTTCTATGACACGGTGTTGGTGACTATAGTATAAATGTGTTTTCGCTGCTACTAATAGCAGACAAAGCAAAAAAAAAAAGGACAGAGTAAATATATAAGTCAGAAATCTATATAAATATCTATGTATGTATGTAATATTTTCATATATGTACCCAGCACACCCAGCAAAAAAATTTTGAACTAGTTCAATGTGAATAACATTTTTCATGACTTCCATTCTAAAATAAGTGAAGAAGGAGGCATGAAAAATGCCTTCTCAAAATACAAAATAGCTACCTATTATTGATGTGATTCAAAAAACATGCAAATGCATGCAAAATATCTTAAAAAATTCATGTAAACTAACATTATTAACTCATAAAACATGTGTTTCTTTTCATCTACTATGCATGCGTTTAATGCACTTATTAGAATGAAGTGATTTTTTTATATCCATATAAACACATGCTCTCCAATGACACGTAAATGTCAAAATTATGCATGTCTTTTTTTGCTGGGTACATTTTTAAAGTGATAAAAATAATAGAACCTATAACTTTGTAGATTCGTAACTACTGATATTAGCCATTTTGATCTAATGTACCGACCGACTACTACCACTTTGTGAGCTCTTACAGCAGCTCTGATTGATGGCCTGCCTAGTTCTGTGTGTTCTCTACTCTAAGTAGGTAGGTATAACTTGTGTAAATGCTACAAAATGTGGGAATGAAAATTCAACAAACAGCAACGAAAACAAATCGACAAAAAAAACCCAACTAATGAGTGTTCAGAAATAAAATGGGAAAAAATACCAATTTCTGTTGTATTAAAACTATGAGTAAAAGATACTTTTTGTGTTGCTGTAATTGTTGTTGTTATTTGAGCTGTCGTTCGTTTGAATGGTTTGGGTTTTTTTACTTAGTCAGTGTATGATGTTGTTTTGTTACGAGTACTACTACATAGATACATTCATGCATGCAAGTATGTATATGTAGAGACGTACGAGTGCATGGCTGTTGTTGTGTTGTGTTGAATTTCGAAAAAGAGAAAGACTTGTGGGTAGAAATATATTCACACATATACAACATATAAACCAACACAGACAGATGTACACGTAAATTCAAACCAAACAAAATTCAACAAAATTTACTTTTAAAAATTTAAGGCTTTAACATTTCGAAGTAGCATAATCTTTACCTTGTCTCTTTGTCCCTTTATACGTTTATCCGTCTATCAGTTTGTTTTCACTCACAACAGACAACAACAACAGCATTGACCAACAAACATTAGAACAACAGTGCAATAGTACGAGTATGAATCAGTAAAATTCTTTAAATACGAAATTAGTCGTCGTCTTTAGTATTTTTTGCTTACAGTTTTAAGAAAAACAAAATTGTAGTAATTGCTGTCAGTATATATTGCTTTCGTTCGGTTTATTATATACATATACATATGTTTACATGTATGTATCTATGTAAATAAAAAATAATACTAAAGAAAAGACAAAATATTCTGTTAGCATTACAAATGTATAATCTACCTGAGATGTGACTGCACTCATGTTGCTAAATTCGAACTTTTTTTAAACATAACATTCAATTGGTTGCAGCGGAGCTAAAATTTAGAGAAGAGAGCGGTGATAACACCGACCGACCTTATGATAATATCTCTTTTTGCAAATGGTATCTTCATATGATTTGAGTTCCAGGTTGTAACAGATAAGAGTCATTTTCAAGCAATTTGATCATTTTACCAATTAGCTAAATACTGAAATTGTCAAAGTGGAAATGGTTTTAGGTGATTTCACTTCGAAACACTTAATGTATGTCGCATACACGCAAAGAAAAAACATGGTTGTGGTAATCATAGTCGAAGAGCAACATAATATGATTGAATTTCATGATTGTGGTTAAAACATATAATGGTTACCAGTTATCATAATTATGTTTAATTAAAATATCAAGCAATAATCATGTGTATGACTACAATTGAAAGCGACAATCTTTGCTATTTTCTACGGCAAATTATTGTCTCTTGCTGTTAGTTAAATACATATATTGTATATATGTATATGTTTATTGATTGTACTTACCATTTAAATTGCAATTTTTATACCAATATTTTTTTTAAGTTTTCTGGTTTATTTTCAAGTTTCTCCAATTTTTAGAAAAATTTTGTGTATTTTTTTGACATCTCAATATTTTAAAATAATAAAAATTTATTCAGCAAGATGTAGGACAATTGAAATCAAATTATTATTAAAAAAAAATCATAGCTTGATTGATTTGTAATCATACTGTTTTGTCACCTATTATTTAATGATTATTTGTTATTTTTAATGCTCTTGAATATAATGTTACTCTTGTCGCATTAATTTTCTTAAATTATACTATTTTGAAACAACAACCATTTCGAAATTTTTACGAAAATTGAACATTAAATTATACAATTCAAACAAGTGCTTGATTATTGTGAATGAAATGATGAAATGAAATGAAACAAAAAAAACTATTACTTGTTTTCGACAAATAAATATTATTAAAGCGAAAATAATATGACGGACGTGATCATGTTGTAAACATGGTTTTTCTTTGCGTGTATATGGCGAAATTGGTACAATTGCTCTTTTTTTAATACTATTTAAACTTGAAAAGATAAAGCGATAGGCAACGTAGAACCCAAGCCAACCCAATCAGCTGACTGTGTTTTTAATACAATTTAACAGTATTACCAACTTTTTTTTTGAAAATTTGTCTGCATCTGTCAAACTTAATTTTTTATTTTTACTGCTGCTTTAATTAAAAATATTTTAGGATTATTAAAGACTTATTTGACAGTGATTTGTCAAATAAGCCGTCAATAAACCTTAAATATTTTTTATGGAATAAAGTTAAGCAACTTTAAAAAATTAAAATTAAAGAAAAAAAAAGAACAAAATGCAAATGATTTTTAATTGTTATGCATAACCTTATGAATAAGCCTTGGTACAACCGAATAAGGACATATGACTTAAAATCGGCTCAAATGTAACAAGTGTTTTGTTAGTTTCTCAAGTTATTTTTGCTTTATGCAACTCTCAATCGATTGTGTTGTACTTATAATTTATTATTAACTCCAGATCATAATTCCACCCTCTCTTCTGTGAGAGATTAGAAAAAGGTTTTCTTTTTTTCATATCGTGAAAAAAATAATTGTAGTTATCTGGGTCGTTTACTTTAAATTTTCTTTTGTCACTAAGAACCACAGTAAGTTAATTATTAAAATGTTCTCTTTTTTAATTAAATGTCTCATATCATATGCTCTAAAGCAAATTGTAATCGCTTCTTTGCGTACAGGTTTTTTATTATAAATCCACATTACCAGCGTGAATCCTTATTTTGAATGCTGAAATAGCAAAGTTTGACGCAAGATTTTTCCGATTATGTTTGGAGTAACTGCTGTTACAATTATTTGTTTGAGATTTTTTCTAAAGTTTTTAGTTTCTTTCAATTACTTGATTTTGAGACTTTGTCCAATTTTCCGCGCAATGATAAACTCTGATTTTGGGTCATTCCGCTATTCATATCGAAAGTACTTTTATTTCTCGTTTTTCATTAACAATTTTTGTACAATTTTTCTTCTCTGAATGTAGAATGTTTAACGTATATATCGAATCCTACCTTGCAAAAAAATGATAATATGCAATATGGTTCTAATCACATGAATGAAAAATATTTGTATTTTTTCCTTTTTAGGAAAAGGACTATTAAAATGCTGTTATTGCTTCTATTTTTGTAATCTTAAGAAAATCAGACTTAATGTGAGTGTCGTTGTCATATTTTTCGATACTGTGTAATATTTACGATAATTTAAAATGAATATAACCTTGTCGT
Source organism: Phyto melanocephala (assembly GCA_941918925.1). Classification (NCBI taxonomy): domain Eukaryota; kingdom Metazoa; phylum Arthropoda; class Insecta; order Diptera; family Rhinophoridae; genus Phyto; species Phyto melanocephala. The sequence continues at coordinate 1,932,246 of OW799233.1, forward strand.
ATTTCTGTAGTTTTCGACATTGAAATGACACGACAATGTCACTCACAATAAGGCTGAACGCTTTTTTTGATGCTGGTAAAATTTTAGTAGTCATCAAAAAATTTTGGGGAGATTATATAACAAGATCTTAGGTATTTCTCGACTTAGCGAAATCGATACATACATGCTGCAGTTGTATTTTATTTACATATGAATGTATGAAAATATTTTTTTTATGGGAACCATGTCGTTAAGAATCAGCGATGTTTGTCAAGCCGTTCTCAAATAAGCTTGAGAAAATTGTATATCAAAGTAATTTTCTTTGTATTACAGATACCACGCCCACCTTGCAAAAAGTTTTTCAATATAAACGTTATCCTGGTTATTACGAATACAATGAAAGTAAGATAAGCGAAAAGCGTCGAGACGTTCTAAAGTAATGTTTATACAGATATGCGGTCATGGCCACTTTTAAAATTGTCCCTAAAAATCCTGTCTTGATAATTACAAATATTTATTATTCTCTAAACTTTTGCAAACATTTAAAGAGTTTTAGTGAGACAAGCGAGCAGTAATTGATATATGTACATACATATATGTATACAATAGGGCGGGTTTATTTTTCTTTATAAAGTGTATAGCAGAAACGTAATCTATAGGTGATTCTGAAAAATTTTGCTCAAGAGACCATAGCTATAAGTCGGGCTTGGAGCCCCCCAAAATTTCAAAATAGATATTTTTCCATATATAAATGGAATAATGTAATAAAATTTGTAAAAACAAACCGGAAAGAATTTCGCAATCTCGACTTATTTGAAAGGTATTTTTATCGCCTTTTAGAATCTGTCTCCCAAGGCGTATGAATACAATTCAGTTTTGGGGTTAATTTTCATTTTGCGAAACTGTAAAATAAAAGGTTTTTGTACAGTAAAAGGTATGGTGATACCATGTAATATATAACGCAAAAACTTTTCACTCCACGACCACAAATATAATAAATATTATTCAGTTTGTTGCGAATTGTTATAAAAAACGAAAATAGCAACAATTTTAAAAATTTTAATAAGAGTTTAAAACAAAAATTTATTAAAAATACCTTAATGTACGGTTCCTAAAAATTCCCGCAAATGTGGAAAAATTAATTCAAGGATATTTTAGAATAACCTTTTTGGAAAAGCGCTCGTGTCGTTTTGGTTTAATATAACTCTGACAAGCGCAAAACCTTAAGATTTCATTTATATTGTGGACAAAGACCGAATCAGATGAAATTGTATGAGAAAACAATATCATGTGCAAAAAAACAGTAACAAAAATACACAATCCATGCCTGACAAAAACAAAAAGTCCATGGATTAATCGTACACACTGTATCGTGTATCGTATTTTGTGTTCATGAAATATTTGTATATCAGTGAACAGAACTGAGTTTAGTTGAGCCGAACAGAACTGAACAGAAGAGGCAGCATAATAGTGTGGCAAGCAATTCTGTGGCTTGGAGCTAAAAGGGCCAATGTCACTTTTTTGCTCTTTTGAGTTAATCATTGCATTAGATTTGTTTTCTTGCTCTATTTCATTATGGTAAAACAGCTAAAGTCATACTTAACCCAGAACAGCTTCATTAATAAAATGCTGGCCAATGTCACTATGAAAGCATATATAAAAGTTAAACTTCAATTAAAATTTTCTCAGAACTTAATATTTTGACATTGGCCCTTTTAGCTCCAAGCCATAGAATTATAACTTGTCGGAACAGTCGACGTTGCTGTTTGCCTAGTTTTTCTATATTTCTAAATATTGTTTAATCTAAATATTGGATGTTGGCTGTCAAAAGTGGATTGAATGCAGTTATATTCCAAAGTATAACTTCTATTCGCCTTCATCCCCATCTCACACACTCTTGTGTTTTGAAATTTTTTTATAATTCTACCACCGTCATTGCCATCTTCTTTACCCACCACTATCATTACACAGTTATTTGCTTCACGTGTTTCTCTAGATTTCAAATAGGTACACTTTGGAATGGAGGACTGTGATGAATATTTTCTTCAATTTACTCATTCAGTTACTAACGCACAGTGTGAAAAGATTTTTTTTACAATATTATAAGTTTTAGCCAAAGTATAGAGCTCAACTAAAAATGAATGTCGTTGTCGTCATTCTCGACATCAACATCATCATCAACAACTGAAATAAACGAACGAAACAAAAAAATAATAACACATACATACACTCTGGTCGCAAACACATACACATGCTCTTTAAATATAAAGTATAATAACAATAATATAAAATTAAATTGAAAAAAAGCTAAAACAAAAAATACTTAAATAGAATAAAACGAAACGAAATCTCCTTCATACACAACATTTTCAAAGCCGCCTGCACTTAGTTTAGCTGCTCTTACGAACAAAACGTAACAACAATCGAGCCACAAATAAACAAACGAATGTACGTTGAAACGAAATACCACAGGCAATGGGACAGTCAGCAGACATAGGCTGATATAATATAACCAGGGCAAACATAAACAACGAATGTTCCTACGTGCGTATCTTAATATCTTAAAGATCGGTTTTGTAATTTTACAAACATTGATTAACATATGTACGTACATACATATCGTCGTTCGTAAATTATTGTGCGCTATGTGACATAAATCCTTAATGTACATATAGAACACAATAATTTACGAACGACGGTATGTATGTCTACATTTAGAATTTCAAAAATTAGAATGCCTACATATTTAGAAAATAGCTATTATCTTGCGTTAATATTGCTGATCAGTTATTCAAACTACTTTTATTTTCGCCTAATGCTTTAATATTGCAGTAAAAATATTCGATTTATTCGAAATCAATGAAACAGCCAGAATATACATAGGTATATAACATTTTTTAAGTAAGAACGCTGAGCGTTTTAAATGTCGTCAGTCATCAATTTTCCACTGTTAATGTAGAACCATTTTTAAAAAATAATTCACATTTTTGGTTACCCTGGTTTTATATACAATAAGACGAGGGTAGGTTTAGTTCATTTATGCTCTTTACTTTTGAACGAAAGTATGTACTTCCCTTTCAAAGAATGTATTCATTTTAGACGTTTTTGTATTCGTATAAAAAAGATTTTTGGTAAACATGTAAAACAAGCGCGGATCCAGTTCCCTTTTTGAATTGTTTGTTTTATGGTTGCCTAAACTTTTACTTATCAAAATGAAAATTTTGTCACATAAATATGTAGTTTGCAAAAAATCAGTCATGTTCACAGTAGACAACTATTTTCCGAAGTAGAGGTAACCACTAAAATCAAATAACAATAAATATGTATTTATTTTTTTCTTCTAAATATAGGGGTTACATATTTACCAAATGTAAACGTAGTTTTAATTTAATTAACATTGCGGAATTTTAATTTACATTACGGAACAGGATCAAATACAAGTTCATTCCGTTTTGCTTTAAGCAGTGGCTATTGTATTAAAGATAAGAAAAAAAAAATAAGAAAAAACAAATTAGTATATAAAATAAATTTTTAAAGTAATTAAAAAAGTAGGTACATAATAATTACAACTTTATTAATATTTGATGAATTCACAAGAAGAGCTATCATCTCGTATTGTCATAATATTATAAAATTAAATATACATATGTATATATATATTTTTCATTAATTCTTTGCGGTGGAGTGTAAAAAAAGATGAAGAAACAATTCTATAAAACTCTGTCTACAAGTATGACACAAAAGAATGTGAAACCAGCCACCAGTGTAGAGGCAAATGTTCAGAAAACAAAAATTTATATAAAAACCAACATGCCGTGCCAGCATTATCGCAACGCTCTATCACTGACATATTTCGTTTTTAGTAAAAAAAATCGAATAAATGAAAAAAAAAAGAAAAAAGAAATACGACTAAGCACATACATACATACTTTAGCTATTTAAACATGGATGTATATATGTACATATGCATTTGTAAATGTATAATGAATACACACAGATACATACATCTTTTGAAAATGTATGTATGTATTCATTTGTTGTTTTAATTGTGTAGTACGTACGTAAATGTATAAGAAAACAAAAAATATGTATATAAAGGCAAATAAAAAAATAAACAAGAAATAAAACTAAATGTCGAAAGCAACATAAACCAAGGAGTTCATACCAAATAACATTTGAACAAAAGATGTTCACAAACGTAGTCTCAAAAAGGGGTGTTTGTATTAACCTTGAGAACAAAACAATTAAATTATTTGCCACTGAAATTCGCCTGTATTGAGTTATTTTAAAAAAGTCAAAAAGTCAAATTGATTTTACATTTTTTTTAAGAATCAAGGGAAATTTCAATAATTATGTATTGCGAACCCTATTCCTTATTAGTAGGCCTTTATTAAGATAATATTGACTTGTTGCATTATCGTTTTCATATTGAATCCTGTAAATAGGATCAGTGATATGAATATTGCAGTTCTAAAGTGGAAAGACATAAGCTTAATTTTTATCCGAGATACTAAGATCCGACTAAAACAGGTTTGTTTACTTTCAGAAAAAGCTTTAAATATAAACAAATAAGAACGATATATTTGATCGTGCCGAATCTGATACTACCCTTCACCATAAAGTAGGTATTGTGACGACGTCGTAGTTAAGCTTAAATTTAATGTTCTGTGCCATTTTTCCGACGCCATCTTTGATTTTGGATTATTATATAGTTAGCTATATTCTAGTAGTCAAACCCTTTTATTTGATATCCATACTGAATAGTTTAGAGAAAAGTTATCCGCCATTTTGCTTAGGACGCCATGCTCGACTTAACTTTTTCATATTTTACGGTATTCTACTGGTCAAGCTCGTTCAGTTGTAGATCACATAAAGATCTAAATAACATGTGGGGTTTTTAAAAGTTGATTTCCACCAACAAACGAATAGGCCGACATAGCTCAATCTAATCCCCTGGTTATAAGATTCTAAAAATAATATATTTGTGGTTTCGGAAATGAATATGGTAGAAATTAAAAATGCAATGACAAAGTTATATATACCCTTGTCACCAAAGGTGAAGGGTATACAAATTCGATGGCTTATTATACGAGTAAAATATAAAATACAAAAGTTGTATGAACTACAATACATACATATGTATGTATGTATATAGCTTCTTAAACAAATTCGATTAAATAAAAAGTACTAATGCCATTGATTGATAATCCAGAAAACTTTTTTTTAGTGTATAAAATAGTTTATATATAGTTTAGTGTTCAAAAAAGAACACTTTCAAGTATTTGAGCAAATACTCTGCAAAAATTTGTTCAAGTCGCGCAGTTGTAATATCTGGAAAATAGCAAGAATTATTTTGGATCGAACTTTAGACGGAAGCCATACAAAATATATACAAAAATTTTTTATATACAGGAATCATACAATCAAAAAATGCATTGTCAATCGAATGGTTCAGTTTTTGCAATCAAAGTTTTCTTTTGCGGTTATGCAATTTCAATTGCAAGAATCATAATTTCTTAGTGCTGACTACATATTTATATTTCGAAACGAAATTCTGTACATTCAATCGTAAAATTCTACTATTACAACTAATACTATGCGATTGCCCACAATTGTAGTACAACCAATACTGTTTTCTCTGGTAATATCGACGTTTTTCTTTAGTACAGTGAAATTTCTAACAAACTACAACAGATTGTGAATTAAGCAATGGGTTGTTCAATATTTTAGCTTTTACTTAAAAACATCTGACGGCGATAGTACTAAATTAATTTTTAAAGTTTTTAATATATATTAGACGTCTTTTTCTGTTGCCACAAAAAATAAAATTGATTAAAAAGAGGTAAGAAATATTATAATTTAATTGTATTCTCTTGAATTTAATAAAGTTGCAATATACATACGGTTTGAAAATTAGTCGGTTTATAAACATGGAAAAAAATTAATTAATCCAAACCTTTAAAGTAAAAGCAAAAAAAAAAAAAAAAAAACAACTATGTATAAAAAACTCTGTACATTCCGTTAATAAACTAAAATATATTGTAAAAAATTTTTGCTTGTTTGGTTGCTAGTTATGACCCCTTTTGTATAGCATAGGTGTAACCTCGTACTACGCTTATGTTTTCTTGCTGATATTTGTTGTATTATTTCGTTTATTATACACTTCATTGTGAGTTTAAAATGGTATAAGCATATTAGTTTGTCATATCGTTTGAAATATCCACAGTATATTTACATATATATATTCTGAAACAGTACAGATACAATATTAAAATATGTCCGTGTGTCTGTATGTTGGTTCAAATTAAATTTCAGATGTCCCACGTGTAGATAGATATAAGCACAAAACTATGAATTCCTCTGTGTGTCTTGCAGTTTTCAGATATTTTGATATAAAATGCTTGTTCAGTCTTCGATTTTTTTGTATGAAATGTTTTTTTTAGATTTAATTTTTTATAATTAGTACAATGTACATGAATTTTATCTGTGGTTAATATATGTAATCGGCTTTTGATTATTGATGTTTATTAAGTTTTTTACAGAAAACTCATTTTTTTAGCAAAAACATTACAAAAATTAACTAATTGGTTGCCGTTATTTTTAAATCAGCCTGAAGCATTAATAAAGTACAAAAATTACATCAAGCAAAGTGTTTTGTGTGTACACTCTAATTGATGAAGGGATTTCAAGATTCGCCTCACACGAATATAGCGTTTTAAATTGTGTTTTTCTTTATTTGATTGTAGATTGAAATAACATTTGCAACGTCGTTTTATTTTCTTCGTTCACACAGTTCACAAACAAGTATGCGTTAGACTGAAGGAACAAACAAGCAATAGATAGATAGATACTATATACTCGTACGTACATAGTTATGGACTACATACATATTATGTCGATAGATGTTTTTTTTATTCTTTATCTGTGTGTACGTACATTGTATAGATTGTTCAAGTTGCTTTTCGTTGTAATGAACGTTGTGCTCTTTATTTTTTTTATTTTTAGTTTTCTACTTTGCTATCTGCTGTAGTTGTTGTTGCTTTGAATTATTATTTTTTCTGTGCTGTATTTAGCAGTATCTAACGAAACGAAAAAATAAATATATTTGAAAGAAACGTTTGAAGTTCGAAAAAAAAGAACGTAATTTTATTTGAGAAGCAGTTGTGTGAAATCCAAAATGATAATACGACGACCCTCCTTATAAAACTTCATGCTGGTTGTTGTTACAATATTTTTATTCTTCACGTACGTAAATTTTAAGATTGTTAGGCATCCGCCTTTAGTGAAGCAATGACACTGCTGCAACCATGTGCCTACCACTCGAAGGATAAACAGCGATTGAGACAAACAATGGACTTTGACAGTCCTGTTGTTTTTTCCTTCCATTTCTTGTATGTGTTTGTAAACATTTTTGACTTGTTTTTTATTTGCACGCTTAAACGTGCATATAAAAATATGTAAGCAAATATAGCTCTTATGCATGTAGATATGTATGTATGTACATGTGTATGAGTATTTCTACTATAAATTGATATGCAGCTTTTCTATACTAATTTGTTGTTGCAGTTTTTATTGCTTTTATCCAAATTACTAGTTTGCTTAAGTTTTGTCGCTGTTGTAGCTGGATGTGCTCTCGTTTTTTGTTGGTGTTGGTAAGTTGCTTGGTTGCATTTCAAGTTCTATGCGATGTCGGTTTACTATAGGTATTTAAAATTTTTTAAATTTATTCAAACTATATTCGTTGTATTCTGTATGACGTTATTGTTGCTGCTTTTATGGCTGGTGCTAAAGATTTTTCTTTTGAAATGCGCCTTTGCTACTCCTGATGCTGTTGTTCGTTTAGTACTATTTCTCTGTTGATTTTGAGATTTTGTTTGTTGTGGAAATTTTTTGTGTTTACGACTCTTAAAAATTTGTGCGTAATTCCGACCAAAAAAATCGGCATTTTCAATCGGTCTTGCCTCATCATTTAACTTGAACGCATTTAAAGCTAAAGCTTATTTTAACCGTTGTCTACTTGTTGGTTTGATTTTTGCAGATTTTTTTCGTTTAAATTTTATTTTCGCTTAGGCTTTTTTATTTAAAGGTTTCTTTATTTAACAAAAAATGTTGTTCCGAATCTTTTTATTTTTTTTTTATTTTTGCGAGATACTGTTAATGTGTATTGTTTTTGTTAATTCGCACTCGAATTTAAGTCTATTACACAGAAGACTGACAACATTTGCTTACGTATGTTGCCACTGTTGTCGACATCATCTTTTTATCGGCGTTAAAATGTTGACGATTATGATTCAGGTTTTGGTTGACGCTTTTGTTTTTTTTTAAATATTAGTGGATATTATAAAGTTTGCTGACATCGTTTATAAAAACTAGGATTTCTTGACTTATAAACACTTGTTAGTTTATTATTCTTTGGCAAATTTTCGTAGTACTTAAGCTTCACAATATGGTCATTATGACGACATCAACTTTTGGTAATTTTGATTTTTTATCCTCTTTGTATTGTACTTTTTTTTTTAATTTTTAATAAATTTCGCATTAACTGGATAAAGGTAATTTTATAACGATGATGATTTCTATAATTTTTATAATTTTCTAAAATTATGCGTATTAAGTACCAATAATTTAAAAACTAAAATTGAATGGGCTTAATTTATTGAATTTAAAGCAAAAATGTGATGAAAGATGAATCGATTTGAAACGCCGTGTTGAATTTCAATCGATTTCGAGTATAATTAATAATAAATATTTTTATAATTAATTATTATTATTTTTTTAACAACAGTTAGATTAGATTATAAAAAAAATAATAACAGGTCTTAAACAACAAGTTACCGAAAAGGCTTAAAGATTTAGAACAGAATCAGAATCCACAAGTAATTTGAGAAACACTTTCGATGCGTAATCTTAGAAATAATTTAATTTTTAATTCTACTTTCTACTACACATTTAATATAATAAATGTGAATGTTTTCATGTTAGATCTTCGTTACTCAATCACGTAAAAATGGCTGAACGGAATTAAAAAAAAAATTTAAAAAACATATAGACAACATGTTAGATGCAGACGAAGTAACACGCTAGTCTCTACAAATATTTTTAGTTTATCAAAGACAGTTTGAGACTTGAGTTTGGAATTCACCACCTCATATGTAAATCCTTTTAAATCTGTTTTTTTTTGCAAAAACAAAGAAAATAATAGGAGATTTGTTGAATTTTCTAAGGCGTGTATGTTTTTAACCGTGTTATATTTAATAAATGACCTTTGACGCTTTGTGGATTTGTTCAAATATTTGTTACGAATAGTCTTAAGATCATATTGTATTCAAAGTGGTAACAAACGTGTCTGTAAATTATCCGCGGGCTTAACCATGTTAATATTTGTGGTAAAAATATGGAAAAAGTTGCAATCGTGTTTATTTGTTATTATCTCAGAAAGTTATGGAACGATTGTACTGGTTTTTAACAGCGATTTATATTCTAATATTTCCAAAAGATAGGTAGTTAGAGTTCTTTAAAAAGATGTTTTCAACCAATAGAAGGACATTGCGTGGAATCGGCTTCCTTTTTCAAAAGCTTTCCGAAAAGATATATGTACTTTATATGATCGGAAATCAATATTGCACCACAGATGAAGGGAATACAAATATTTTTAATTATGTAAAGCTTTTTATCATTGTACTTTTTTTTTATTAAATTGTTCTGTAGAAATTCTGAATAATTTGTTATTTTTATTTACCGCCGTTAAAAATTCATAAACAAATTTATAATTTGTAAAAACTCTGATTATTTAAATCGAAAAAGTGGCCCGTGTAAACAACAGCAGCAAACCACCTTAAGTATCTACAATTAAAAACTGTTAACAAACACAAAAAGTAAGAAACAAACAAACAAAAAAAACAAAAAAAATGAACGACCTTTAACGCATTTTTACGTCATTAAAAATGTATTTCTCCATCTACTTTTTCAACATCATTAATAAATTGCAACAATAATAAAAACCAACTAAATAGAAATTAATAATAAAACGTGGAAAAATAAAAAGGAAGAAAAGAATTTGGCGTCATAATAACATTACCACGAACAACAATAACAAAAATAAATAAATTAAATTGTTACAATACCATAAACTGCATTAAAATGAAAACTGAAAGAAAAAGAATTCAGAAAATCTGCAACACTCATATACTTTTAACAAATTTTTAAAACTGTATATTTTTCAAAATTTTATTGGATAGAAATGTGACGTTTGTTTTTTTTTAAATTGATAATTTACAACAAAAACGGTAGAGCTTATTCGACATACTTAAAAATTGCGAAATTATATGAAGAACTGCGTAAACGTTCCTCGGTTGATGTTTTAACCACATAGAAAAATCTTTAGGAACAGCGTCAGAAACTATGCGGAGATTTTGCAATTATATACTGAAAAGTTAATGATCTAAAGTGGCGAAATATATTGTGTGACAATTTTATTACAATTGTATAGCTAAAAAAAAATAATTGAGGGCACAATGACAAAATTTTACTAGTGTGATGCGTTAAAAAAAATGTAAACAAATAATGTCAATGTCCTTAGCACTTTTCATCATGACAAAGCGGTTTAGATGCAAGTCATAAGTGTTCAGAGAATATTTCTTTTTAGAATAAAAAAGAGCAGGCGTAGACATTTTAGATTAGCCATGAGTGCAAACATAGTAAAACGACAAATTAATCACTGGCATAATCCAATATTTTGCAATGAGTGAGCAGTTAACGCAATGCGTGAGCAGTTAATGCAATGCGTACGTTTTATGGTATGAAATGAACTACGATTAAAATAAAGGAATTTTATACAAAAGAAGGATTTTTCTTATGAACTGGGAATGTAATTAGTTTAAACAGGTATTCAACAGCAATATGGTTTACCAAGGTTATAGTGTTGTTGTTGTACACAATACGCTTATCGGAGCCTTCTACATAATAATAAAAAAAAAAATAACTGTTGGTTCTAATGTGAGCTGAGCTCGAAAAAGAACAATTATATCGTTTTCTATTCAGCAATTGTAGCAAAAAAAAAAATACTATTAAAAATATTAAAGCTAAAGTATGTATCTAACTACGTTCGATTGAGTTCATTAGATTTTTTTAATATTAGTAGTAGTTATTTCTCCATTCAAAAATTAACAAAAATACCACAAAAGCAAAAACTATATTCTTGATAAAATTGAAAAAATTAACTATTTACATTTAATATACATATGTACATATAAATTTAACCCCAGAGAAAATTTGTAGCTATGCCCATAAGCACAACTTATTTTGAGCGACGTAAGGATTAATATTTTAATTTTGTAATGAATTCAGCCATTTCTTGAAATAAAAATTTTGGTTTTCCAGAATTATAAAAGCAAAAAAGAAATCGTTACCAATTGGGATTGTTTTGTACTTGTAACAGGTTATAAATAAGTATTTTATGATTTAGTTATGCAAAATAATGTTTGAACTATTCGTAGATCAGATTTTTAACTACCCCGTATACAAAAGGTAAGTCAAAGAATGTTCCACTTTTGTTTTATTGAAGTTTTATAGACATTTATTTTTGAATTTGTTATTAAACTTAAAAAATAATCGTAAGTAACCGCCGTGATGGCTCACCAAACTTTGTAGGGAATGAATTACATCGGTGTGGAGTTTAGGTAATGCGAATACTGGTTAGATATTTTTTGTACAGTCATAACATTGTGTTTTGATAGCCAGTATGACAGGATTTATATGTACCTAAAATAACAAGCACCCTATGGACAGATAAAGCGGGAATATGTTGATATCAAATAAATGTTCAATTACCGAATTGTATTCGTAAATTTTTGAATAAGTTTTAACTGAAAAGTACATGTTTTTATGAACATATAAATATCCGTGTCGACGAAACTAAAAATATTTTTTTACTGGTCTTCTTACATACATTTTACATATGTACATACATACATAAATACATACATACATACATACATACATACATACTTATGTTAAAAGGATTTTTTTTTCAGTAAAAAATGTTAAATTATTCTATTGATATAATTTTAATTTCCAAATATTGCTTATATTGGGTGCCTGCTAAAAATAAAAATTATTAATATGTATTCTTATTCATTCTCTTGCTTTTTTTATTTTTAAATAATTTATTAGTTATTCAATAATAATGTGCAAAAGTTTAATAAACAAGAATCATGATAAAATACACAAATATGCATAGATACGTTATACAAAATTAACCGTCACAGTATTTAAAAAATGGCATGCTTTTTTTTTTGTAAACAAACAATAAATCAAACATTTTATGATCTTTAGATTTTTTTTTTATTTTGAAAAACTCACGAGACATTTGTTCTACACACCTAATTAAACACTTGACCGCCAATCAGTCATAAATAATGAGAACAATAAAAAGGCAAAGAATTGTAAAACAATAATATAAAATCCACTGTTACTAATACTACTCTATAACATTTGCCAGCTGATGAAACAGATGAAATCAGCAAATCCCGACCTACGACTACATATGATGGCTGGCGCGTGCCAAACTAATAAAATAAAAAAATTAAAAAAGCAACAATAAAAAAATAAATAAATAAAGCCATATTTAAATAGTGTATTTTGTATACATGTGTGTGTATGTAGAAAACATTAAAAAAAATTAAATGTCAAATAAAAATACGATTAAATTAAGGCACACAAATAGCCCCATCAAACAGAGCAGAGCAATAACAGCAGTAGTCACTACTAAATACATTCTGCTTATGACACTTTATTACATACTGCTGTTGCCGCTACTACTACTTCTACCAATACAAGCATATTTATACTTACTAGGAGACGCATTAAAATTGAAACGCATTATTAAAAACCGAAAAAATAAATATAAAAAAAAAACAATAAAAAAGAGGCAAATTTAAAATCCTCACTATGCTCTTCGCGGTAGACAGAGTAAAAAAGGAAAATGTGTTTGAAAAGCTCAATATGTATTTAAACATTCTTTATTTTATACACAAAACAAACCCTTTTTCGGTTTTTGTTTTGCTTTGCATTTTCTAATCAACAACAACCACTACATCTACAACATTGTTAGGCTTTTCTAAAAAAAAAACAATTTAACCCAAAAAGAGACATTTAATACATTGTAGTTCAAAAAAAAAAAAAATAAAAATAAATAAATAAATGGGGAAAAACAATATGAATTTCTAACATAATTCTATATATTATTTTCTATTAAAGCTACTATAAACAACAACTAACACAGTTACTGACGGGGCAACAAGTGAAAAATTAATTTATGTAGATATTGATGTGAGATTGAATGTGTAAGGGTATGTGTATGTTTTTCAATATATGAAAATAAATGTACGAAACCCACTGTCACCGGTAATAAAATTATAACAGCAACAGAATAATAAAAAAAAAAGAAAAATGCAGCAGCAGCAATAGTAGCAAGAAAGTAAAAAGCATAAAGTAAACTAAAAACAAAACAAACAAAAAAACAGCACGACCTCACTTAACCCTCTTTTGGGAAATGAAAAGAAAATTCGACACACAATCACCATTATCATTATCATCTGCATTGTAAGAGTTGCGGCATTTATAGTAAAAATTGTGAATGGAAAACAAAATTAAAAAAAAAAATGTTACAAGAGAACAAATACTTACATAAGTACGTACTTTTATTTGATGTACTGTATTTGTACTAAATACAAATTGCTTATTTATTTATGTAAGCATGTACTATTTATTTTCATTTAAATGTGCAACTAAAACGCAAATAGAATATCAATCTAAAACTAAAAATGAAGATGCATACATAAATGATACTTCTTTCAAATATATGAAATCAAAACAAAGAAAAAGAGAAACAAAAAATAACATTTTAAATGTTGAACTGTTGAATGAATGAAAACTCAACCACTCAACGCAAAACCACTTAAAAATCAATGGACCAGACTATAAAGACAATTTTATTTGAATACAAAATTCAATATTTAATCGCTGGTACAAGCAAGAACTATTTTATTTTTTTAAGATTTACATAGAGTAAAAGAAGAAAATTAATTAAGGAGACTTTTTTTGCTTGTTAGATCTATTAATATGTGTATACAATATACATAGTTGTTTGTTGTTGTATTTAATAGTGTGTATTGTAATTTTATTTTCGTGACCCACTTATAAAATGTGTAAGAGATTGGTCGTAAAGGAAAAATAAAAAAAGAAAAAACGGTAAGTAAGGTGTACGTACGTAAGAGTAAAACAACACACTTAAAAATTTTACATATTTGAATAAAACGTCTTACCAAGAATTCTGAACAAGCAGAAAAATATACACATATGTATATATGTAACTATATTGGGTATTTATAAAATCTAGGCTCAGCTACCTTTTATCTGATAGGTAAGGTTAGGTATAACAGGCAGCTATTGTGTAGCTCCCAATAGAAAAGAGAGAAGAGAAGCAGACAAGTCCAGAGTCTCTGGCGGGAATCGAGCCCGCAACTCCCAAACAGACCAGCACACTACTGACTAGTCCACCGGGGCACCATTACCTTTTATATGATAGTTAAGGGTATTATCAAAACAACCGAAAATAGCATTTTTGTTTTTATTTTAAATTGGTTTTATTAGAAAATCCTTATTTGGATCATGATATGCAAAGTTATGAAATTAAATACATAATTTTTACATGTATTCATACCAACAAGTAGTACCAAAATTTGCATATTACTAGTATTAAAAGTCAAACATAACTTAAATAATTAATTATTTGTTATGTCATTCAATAATGCCATAACTAATAACAGTTAACTTCACCTTAAAAGTTGGTGTTTTAATGATCAACCATTAGGAATATAGATTTTGCAAAAATCGTTTAAAGCTGTTAATAAAAGTGCTGTTTTTATTATGTCTGTAATTCTCCCAATCTCATTCGCGCACATTTATTTGTCATTTAGTCCATAAGAGTGTGAGTACGTCTACCTTTTGTCTACCAAGTGTCTGATGCGAAAAATTTAAAAGTCTTAATTACTCAGCATCACTCGGTGCATTAAAAAAAGAAAAACTTTAAAATCAACGAAAATACAAAGAAACGATGCAAACCAGCCGACATAAAGACCTCCAACACACACTCATTCATTCACATCACATAGAATATGAACGAATATGTTTAAATGTATTTGATTGGAAGAACGTTCACACATACGGATGTGTTTACATTAGTTAGTACTCATAAGTATGTATTTCTTTTCTTAATTTTTTGTTTCATAATTATGTGACAACATGTCATCCACTATTATTATGCACAATAGTATTCAGTCAGTCAGTCATTCATTTACTTTTTATTCCTTATAAATGTAAGGTTGTGTCGGTGGCTAGTTGCAGCCACACAGTATGTTGTCATTGCTGATTTAACATGTTTGTGTGTCACTTATTCTTTGTTTATCTTTTTGCAATTGTTTTGTAGTGAGTGGTACAAAAAATGCGTCACTATAAATACTGTGCTACAGTGAAACAAGCCGAGGCAAAATTTTCGGCGGCGGCGGCTGAGCAGTTCTTTTTAACGGCGGCGGCTATAACAAAATAAAATCGGCGGCTTAAAAATTCAAAGTGACGTCACTAAAAAATTTTTAAAAAAATCTAACGGTAATATATTACCAAATTTTTCATCAGAACAAAATTTCTTCTTGAGTTGACTGAAGCTGATCAAAACTGTGGCTTTCTTGAGCCGTACATTTTATAGGAGCTGCAAAATCTAACCTTGTTTAGATAAAAATAAAAGCAATTGTGTTCTTTCGCTCATATCTCAGCTTACAAATTACCTAGATAACGGATTTGCAATAGCAAAATTCTCGAAAGCATGCCTAGTAAATTGATACCATATAGGAGTCTAAAGTAACACATGGACAGACGGGCTTAGCTTAATCAATTCCTCTATCTATGAGGATTCAGAATTTACATATATACTTTATGGGGTCTAAATGAATATTGTAAAAGTTACAAACGGAATGACAAGCTTATGTATACTCTTTTACATTCTCGTGTGAAGGGTATAAAAACAACTATATTTGCTTTAGACAGAAAGTAAATGGTACATACTGTCATGTCATATCTTCAAATATAAATCGAAATTTAAAAATACAATATTGGGTTAGAACATATAAATGTTATTAAACCAAAACACTGTTTTTTCATTTTTAAATCTTTTTAAATAAATAAGCTGTATTTAGATAACGGCCTATCGTAAAAATTTTACGATTAGAATTGTATTAAATAAAAAAGAACACAACTTAAATTAATTGCCTTTAAAAACACATAAGTATATGCAGTGTACTTATAACTATGAGCACTTATATATGAATATGGTGTGGAAATTTGGCCTTGTGTTGTTATTGTAATCGTATGAGCGAAGTGCATCGTATAAAGTTGGTACTCATTAAGTACTTTTTGACATCATAATATAGCATCCCACTAAAACGCATACATACATACTTATGTATACATATAAGTATGAATTATAATTCATACCAAATTACTTGTGAATAATATTATAATAAGCTTACCAACACAAGCCGCAAGCTTGTAAAAGAGTTGTGAATCGATTGTAAAATGTTTGTGTAACAATTATAGAATAATCGAAACGGAACCCTTATTCATAAGCTTAAATGTACACGGTTACTATAAGCTATTGCTTGTAATAGTAGAATAAGCTTACAAAAATAATATTGTTTTAAGATTATCCTTGTAATTATTTTTTGTTTTTTTTTTGTTATTAAAAAGAAGTTCAATTACTTCTTTTGTTTCTGTTGTAACCCTTTTTTATATTTGTAAGGCATTTCTAATTATTTTATTATAAATAATATTACATACCATTTATTTTTTTCGCACAACAAAATTATAACTTTTATTCACTTTGAAATTTGAACACTAAATGCAAAACACAAAAGAAATTTGTCAACAAATAAAACTGCACTTGTTGACAAATTTCCCGTACATATGTATGTACTTAAGAGGCATAGTTTTTGTGTGCATACATACGAACTGTTCAGAAACAGTTGTGAATCCACTATTGTCATAATATTATTCACAAGTGGTATTGCAGTTTTATTTCTATTTGGTATGTTGGGTAGTTAGTTTCTTTAGGTGTGTTTATAGACGAGTATTCAATATTGATTCAATTAGTTATCGTATTGAATGTAGATCACAGCGTTGAAAACAATAAGGGGAATGTGCAACAATTTCTTCAGCTTGACCGTTCGAACATTCATGGAATACTTTACGTTAGTACAAATTGTACGTGTCAGTCAGCAAATAAATTATTTTTTGTTTGCCGGTGAAAAGTTTAAGGCTGGGGAAGTATGAATGACTTTACTTGAATCAAATATAACTTTATAAAATGTTACTGTATAAATGAATGACTCATAAAATGATGCTAAGGAAAAGATTATACGTTTATTTGTTGTTTTATGTTTGTGATATTTTCATAGTAAGATTTCATAGATGATTCAGTAATGATTTTTAATTTATAAAATGTTGTACGTGTTTTACATTAGATAGTCTTTTATTACTAGTTGTAAGGGTACGTATAAATATTCATGTATGTATATCGTTTTGTCATTTGATTTGTAAATTTACACAGTACAACATTTTTCAGTTAATTGATTGCCAACTCAATTCTGTGAACTGTATGTGAAATTAGACCCAAAAAGAAGAATTTCTGCATCATTCGTTTTGTCTTCTTACCTGCGATTTGAAGTTAGTATCGATTTGAAGTTAGTACTATCGTATAGGGGAATTTATCACGTTTTAGGCCCTGTTGTTTGACATAGCTCGACAACCACTAGCCCAATTTAGTTGAAATAAATTTTAAAAAATTAAGAATTACAATTCCCTTAATCTGTTCATATATTGTTTTCCTATACAAGTAACACTTTCGAAGTTAAAAATGAATGTATGAAGGGAAAAAATTATTTTTTGCCTAAAAGTTAAAATTTTTTTTTGTTTTTAAAATACATAAAAAATCCAAAATGAAAAAAAGTTTCAAGTCTAGTTATTTTTTCGCAAAGTCACATAACCTATGAGCAAAATGAGATAAAGATCATAAAAATCGATGCACGCGTTTCGCTTTTATTCGCAATTGAGTAAATGTATGAATTTCAAAAATTTGCTCGAGATATGCACAACATTATTTGGAGAAAACATTGACACCTTTTTAATGATTCTGAGAATTAAAAAAAAGGAATAAACAAAAGGTTATTTGATTTTTATGATTGCGGTAATTAATGTACGTGGACAATTAAACGGAAAGTGGACCTTTTTATTATTTTGGTTTTTCCGGTGGCTACCTATATGATTTTTTTACAGAAATTGCACCCACATTTAAGGGTGGTCATTATTTTGAAAGTCTTGCACAGTTTGAAACGTACAAGTGCTGAATCAGGTATATAGCCAGCCGCCCTTAAAATATGCGCCCATATATAAGTACCTGGCAGTAAAATATTCAAAAATACGTAGTATTTATAGGTGTGCATTGATCGATTTTTGGCATTCAGCCAGTGCCGACGAAGGCGAACAGTAAAAGTGATTTTTCTCCAGTTTTTTAAAAGTGAATAACAACAAAACATAAAATATATCAATATGGAAAACAACAAGTGCCCATATTTGGATGAATATTGTTACGTTTGTGGTCATATCGTCCGAAAAAGATCGAAAACATTTGTTTACTGAGCAATTCAAAACCGCGTATTGTAATTATTTCGATGAAGCAGATTTAAGTGGTGCAAATTTTACGCCGAACACAGTGTGCAACAGTTGTTATACTACCCTTCTAAAATGGATTCACGGAAAAAGTAGAAAGTTATCTTTTATGAAGCCAGTAATTTGGGTGGAAGACACAACTGGACATGATGAATCCAGGTGCTATGCATGCATAAATTTTCGTCCTGGATTAAACAGACAACAATTGAAAACAAAAGTATACACTGCTGCATTTACTGCCACACTTCCCGTGCAACGCCCTGCTGATACCGATGCACCTAAACCTCCGAGTGCGGATACTGTGTCCCTGCTAGCCGCAACCGTTTTCACCAATCCGACCGATTTGGATGATGCTGATTGGATACCCGATATTGAAAATAGTGCACCACAACCACTACCACAAATCGAAATGGATTACATTGTGGCCAAGCTGGGACTATCACAACACGACTCCGAATGGCTGACATCATTTTTGAAGAGAAGAAAACTCACACAGCAAAATGTCAGCGCAACATCATACCGACAACGCCAAGCTGATTTTCAGAAATTTTATTCCGTTGACGAAGCAAATAAGTTCACGTACGGCCATGATATCCCAGGTTTAGTGAACAGTGAAAGAAACACGCCCTTGAATAGTATGTGTATCTCGGATGACGATACAGACTCAGACCATGAATATGAACAACCTACGAAGAAAACAAGATCATCAGAACCACAAGCGTCAACTTCTACAAGGATGGATATTGCCAATAATTGAAAAAATGTTCTAAATTTTGTTTTTATGCATATTATAATTGCGTATTAATTGCATATTATTTTATTTTCATTAAGTTTTTATAAATAAAGTTTTTTTTTTCATGATAATTTTTTAATTTATATTTTTATTTTTTTTTAAGGGTGGTGGCTATAACTGATTTTTGAAATTCATACATTTACTCAATTGCGAATAAAAGCGAAACGCGTGCATCGATTTTTATGATCTTTATCTAATTTTGCTCATAGGTTATGTGACTTTGCGAAAAAATAACTAGACTTGAAACTTTTTTCCATTTTGGATTTTTTATGTATTTTAAAAAAGAAAAAATTTAAATTTTTAGGCAAAAAATAATTTTTTCCCTTCATACATTCATTTTTAACTTCGAAAGTGTTACTTGTATAGGAAAACAATATATGAACAGATTAAGGAAATTGTAATTCTTAATTTTTTAAAATTTATTTCAACTAAATTGGGCTAGTGGTTGTCGAGCTATGTCAAACAACAGGGCCTAAAACGTGATAAATTCCCCTATACGATAGTAATAACTTCAAATCGATACTAACTTCAAATCGCAGGTAAGAAGACAAAACGAATGATGCAGAAATTCTTCTTTTTGGGTCTAATTTCACATACAGTTAACTGAATTGAGTTGGCAAATCATGTGTTGTACTGTGTTATTTAACAATATTTTGCAATCCTTTATAGCTCTTAATATGTATACATATTAGATATATTTATAGATACAAGAGTTTCTTTTTTTTGCAATGACATTGTTTTACCATATCAATTTATAGACGTGTTCTTTCTTATCTATTTAGGGAATATTGGTTATAATTGGTTATCGTGTATGTTAATACGCACGAACTGTCAAGTGGCGTCTGAAATACACAGTTTTTAGAGATCTTGGAATCCGTATAACTCAGAGCAGTGTGGTTGTTTTATCTTATAGCGGTTATTCAGTATATATTTTCTCAGTAATCTGTGTCTTTTGGCAGCCAGGGCAGAACATTCACAGAAAAGTTGGAAAATCGATACCTCCTTCGCAAAATCAGTGCGACAATGTCGTTCGAGGAAAGTCCGAGTCGGTTTGCATAACATACATGAACCGTTAATACCGCCAGCAACTTCGAGATGTCCTTCTCTACATGTTTCTAGTTCACGCCACCTATTTTCGGATTTTTCAAGAAAATGTCTGGAAATCTTGCTTTTGATAGTAACCAGCGGGATTGCGACTGCGACTGCATTTGTATTTGTTACGATAGTGGCCCCCTCTGTGCACAGGGATCAAAACTAGAGCAACGTAAGTTAGCTGACCAAGCCTTGACAATTCTTCCCAGCATTAACCGACTAATTTATACGAGACGCAGTAAAATCTGAGTGACTACAGTGCTAACTACCAATATTCCTGTGAATATTTTTGTCATTTAGTATCCTGCGTGTCTCCCAGGTAGTAAACTTTAAACAAAAACAATATTGTTTTATAAAAAATTTACCGTCGGTAAATGAGAAAAAAAAGGTTATTTGAAAATAAATAAATTGAAAACAGAAAAAATAAAAATACACCAATTTATAAAAATAAAATTCAATGGTGAAAAAGAAAATCACATTCGAAAAAACCAATTCCTATTCGAAAAACTTAAAAGCTTTTACGTGTGTGTGTGTGTGTGTGTTGTATGAATTTGTGTATTAATAACATTTCCGACTTTAAGTACGCCTTTCAAGTGCTACAACTAAATATTTAAGAAAATTATAACGAAAACATTCGTGTTGTTTACAATTCTTGGTAATATGTATTAGCAATGCCAGTAACAACAATAATATCGCAATAACATAATTTAACTCACCACGGATACGAAAAAGGAACTTGTAGCGCCAGCGCCAACATTTTACAAACATTTGACATAATTTAGTTTTATTTAAAACATGAACATATAAATACGCACATATATTACATGCAGATATGTATGTGTGTATGTGTATTTTTTTATGATATGATGTGCGTTGGCATGCATAGGTATGTGTATAATATAATATTTTTTTCTCTCAATTTGATTTGATTTAGTTATTGTTGCTATTGGGATTTTTTTTCTAGATGTTTGTCCGTACGTCTGGAAGGGTGCTTAATAATGATAGTATGTTGTAATGGCTGTTGCCTTTTTTCGCGTTTTGTTTTGATCACAGATTCTTGTTGGCATCTTAGGGGTCTGTTAAGTTTGTATATGTGTGTGTGTGTTATTGTTTTTTAATTGTATAACAAGAGATTTGAAAATTCGATTTCATTTTTAGTTGCGATGATGTGAATGGGTTGTATGAAATGAATTTTGTATGAATGAATAAAAGAATCAGTGGAAGAAGGTTGTTTGTTGTGTGTTGGCTGTTTGGTCGTTCAGTATATTTTTGGATTTCTATTGCAACAACCAACTATATAAAAGCAATAATATCTAACACCACAACCAATTGCACGAATTGTAAATTGTTGTTCACGTTGAGTTTAGGAATTTCAATATATTTTAGGTTGTCGATTACAATTAAGAGTTTGTGTACATTTTTAAGCCAAGCAAGCGTCAGTTTAAATGTGTGCGTGACTAAAAGGAAAAAAACTGCTAAATAACGAGAATCAAAACAAACTAAAGAAAAATGTGCCGCTATTTAAGTATAAAATGCATTTTTTCTGTTTTATTCTGTCACCCACACAACCGCCTTAAGTATTAAATCTTGGCATTGTTGAACTTTAATTTTAAGAGTTTTACTTATTTTTATTCTGCCTAAATCTAGATAATAAAAAACAAAAAAAAAGAACCTTTTAGAAAAATTTCTTTGGTACTTACATTTGGTCCAGTCAACATTTTAAAATCTTTAATTTTGAAAATTTATTAGATTTTTTTTTTGTTTAGCTTTTATCTTAAAGTTTAGAAAATATATATGTGTCTCAGTGGCAGCTTTCTATAAATATGTATGTATATGTATTTAAAAGTTATAATAAATAGTTTTTATTGGAAATTTTAACAAAATCATTCACTCACTAAACTGTTTTAATCGAAATTATTTTTAAAAGAATTCTTCATTAGTTAATATTTGTATTGGCATCTACTATTTTTATGTACATACATATTTTTTAATATAATAATTTGACATATACATTTTAGTTTTGAGAGCTAAAAAGTGTTTTTTTTTTCTTGAAAATTTTTACGCATTTTACGTATATTTTTTAATAAGAATACTTGTACTGAAGCTTAGAAAATTATTATGCGCTAAAGTGCTGAATTTCATGTTGTATCTTGAAGTGCAGAGTTCACACTGTCTGTTTTTTTTTGTCCAACAAAAAAATCAAAACATAAAAATTTTATATTTGTTTCTTGCTTTAGTCGCTTTTATGCTGTTTTCATTTTTGTGTTGTGTTGTTGTTAAAGTAGCATTAGTTGGGTGTTCGTTTCACAACACGGCGTACTAGTAAGAAGCATTTAATGATTGTGAACGCGATTGTGTACTGAACCACTACTAGGCCATTACAGTTGCACCTCGATAAATAGTTTTTTTGATTTAAACGAATTGGAATAGAGAGCCACACCTATATGAAATAATAAATGAAATTATTCTTAAGTTTTGATTTCTTTAAAACTTGTAGTGATTAAAATGTTCTGAAAAAATTATTCTTTGCTATATAAAAACTTTTTTTAATCTAGCTTGCTAAATAATCTTTGGAAAAAAATTTTCATTCATTTTATACGTGTCAATATATCGTTTAGAGATAAGTGCTGAATGCACATTACATTTTTGTAATTTTCAGGTTTGAGCCACCAATGCATATATTTGTTTTTAATTGTAATGGAGCTTGACTGTAACATTTTAAAATACTTGTTTCAAATAGTTTAAAACTTAACCTATAAAACTTAACTTATATAACTTAACCTAAACACTTTGAAACAATTTGATTATACATATAAATATTAATATTTGCTAACGAATTAAAGACGAACGTACTATATAATTAAAATTAAAAAATTTTAAGGTGTTTTCTAAGCCAAGATAACCGGAGAAAATCGAAGATAACCAATATGAATGTGGATATATTCATCTAAATAAATATATTTCTTAAAATTGTATGCATATGCATGTATTTGTATGTGAGTATATATGTATGTATGTATATTCATAAGCACATGTGTATGGGTATAATACAAGTTAAAAATAGCTGAAAAAATACACATACACACGCATATACATATGTATGTATACATATGTATGCATGTAAGTATGCAACACCACAGACCCATTCATACCTTCTCTTGGTAGTGATTGCCAAACTGAACGACTAGTCAAATGACTTAACGACCGACCATCGGTCGTAATATTAAATCTTCGTTTGGAGTTGGTTTTATTTTGTACATGCGCTCATTTTCAAAAAATGTATGTATGTATGTATGTATGTATGTATGTATGTATGCATGTATGTATGTATGTATGTATGTATGTATGTATGTATGTATGTATGTATGTTTGTTTTTTTCGCTTTTCGGCCCCAGTCTCCTTCCAATTACTTTTCAAAGTATTTACTAACAAACAATGGCAATATACAATGACGACGACAACGACGAAAACTACAATTTTCAAGATGGTTGAAGGAAGTGGTGTGAGTCGGAGTGATGTGCCATGGTGACGAACTTTTTCCAGCCAAATTACAGCAACAGAACAAAGTAAAGCCAGAGCTAGATGTACATGCATATGTATGTATGAACATATTTATGTATGAGTACGAGTTTTGGAATGAGTATGTATGAATGTAAGTGTTTGTGTGCTTACGAGTATGCGAGCAGGCAACTGAACCAAAATACATAGTATTTGGCATTCGAAGTCCTCAGTCTGACTACTGAAGCAAAATTGTGAGCATACTCTGATATTACAATAAACAAACAGTAAAAAACAACATCAACAACAATAAAGACACCAAGAAAAAACTGTAAAAAATTCACAACAACAGAAAAACTTAATGATCGACTGGCTGACTACCGCTATGACGGTGGAAACGTCAGATAAAAAAAAACTATTCATACAAACACAGTGACTGTTTGTGTTCGTATGACAGCATGCACATTCATATTTACGTATGTTTTTCATTCCACATCGAAATCTTTTTGCCACTGCCACCATTGCTTATTACATACGTGTGTACTAAGTAAAAAGTTTGCGTGGTAGTAGCAGCCTACAAATACATATTTATATCAATGTTGGGTATTAATGTGTTTGTGTGCAATACATACATACATACGATTATACATATGTATTGTATGTAATTGTATGCATACAGATTTGTAAATAAATGTGTGCATGTGTGTACAATTTAGTAAGTATTTTATCTGTTTTTTGTTTGAGTTTGCCAGTATGTATTTGTTTTATATGTACGAATTACCAAACGATTTTATTGGCTCTCGTTCACTTACTTTGGAACAGAACTAAGTCTGGATCTTGACCGAATTAAACAATTTGTAGGAAATCGAAAAATATAAACTAAATTTTTCACCGATAACTGACTGTAGTAACTAACATTTTTCCGACCACAATAATAATTGCAAAAAAAAAAATCTTAATTGGATTAATTTAATTATAAATAAAAAAAAACGAATTTACGATTCTCTTTATTTCTTTTTGTTTAAATTTAAAAAACCAAATATTTTTTATGCCAAATTGTAGCGTACATTTGTGGTTATTATTTTCAGAGCAAAACTATTATTTAACTTGTACATTCACATACATACATATGTACATAATGTATTAATGCATAGCATGCACAAACAAATATCCTTGTTTATTTATTGTCGAAGAGCTCTGCGTCATACACCACAAATTCCACTCTCTCATTATCCGTTAGAATGAAACGTTGTTAGTTGTTCTACGGCAACCTGCGTTATCGGGCATTCATCCACTAGAAGCACAAACAACAATTAAACTACACTATAGTATGTTGGTGAAAATAAACGACGAATGATGTTGATGATGATCGGGTTTCTCACCCCGATATACGAATATTTCTATAAATAAAAAACATTTTTAAAGCTAAACATGCACTTACATATTTAAAAATATTTCTAATTCCATTTTTCTTTTTCTTTTAATTTTTAGAACTGCGAAAACCAACTCTGTTTCATAAAAGAATATATATTATTTAAATGGATAAAATTTATAGATCAGCGCTTATAAAGTTTATCTTCGGAATAAATTTGTGGATTTTGACAAAATTTTCATAATTGTCTAGGATGCAAAAAATAAAAAAAAAAAATAAATAAAATAAAAAATTAATTATTAGTTTCTTTGATCTTTTAAAATAAAATATAATAGTTTTTTAAGCTTACGGTCTTTTCAATATTTCGCTAAATATTGATCAAATAATATAAAATAAAACAAAAAGATTTTTTATTATTGAAAAGATCTTAAGCTTAAAAAACTATTATATAAAATAAAAAAATAACCTTGGGATAAGTTAATTTTTTTTACAAGTATTTCATTATATATATCCTTTATTTATTGAAATAAAGATACTAACATACATAAATATGTATTTAAAAAAAAAGTTCACGAAGAACATAGGGCGTCAACAAATTCGCTCCATTTGTTTTTGTCTCCGTAGATTTATATTCAGGGTTTCCAAACTAATTCTTATTACTTTTTGGTAGATCGTATATGCTTTATTTTTGATCTCCTTGAGAATTCTACTTAACAAGGCCGGTCCATTTCCATTTCCGTCTACGCAATTTACCTACTGCCACAAAGCAACTGAGATCCAATTGGGACAATGTATGTGAAGGTTCTTTCTTAAATATTGATTAAACGCGTGAAACTTCATGTAATACAACGAAATGCGAAATTTCGTCTTCTTTGAGATGTTGTTTGCAAGCTATTCTTTGTACAACTTGAAAAAAGCAATTCGAGCTTTTATATGACCTTGCGGTCAAGGTAGTTGAGAGTTTTCACATCTTCAATAATCTGGTTATATGCTGTAATTGGGGTCATTATATGTGTGTGTTAGTTCTCAGTCCTACTCTTTTGGCATTTTCGAAGAGTCTCTTTATTTTAGCTTCAATATCTATGTTGATTCGGTACTCTGCCATGTTCCAACGAATGCCAAATGACACCTACTTATTAATCTCTTCCATTTCACAACCAAAAGCAAAAGAAATAACGCGTGCTTTCTAATCCCTGTCGCTGTTGTAAGAGAGCTACTTTTTTTACTATTAAAATATACCTTACACTGTGCATCGTTGTAAAGTTCGCGATTTATGGTAACAATCTTCTCCGGTATTCATTTCTAAGTTTTTTTTTTCATAATTTTCGCATAAAGGCTTTGATTATGAAAAATAAACCACTTATGATAAGGATATTTAAAAATTAGCAATTTACGATCTTTTATTAGACATCCACGAAATTTGTTATTTTAAATTTTATAATTTTACTGCCATATTCATTTGAGTTTAAAAAATTTTTAAAAACTTTTTGTTTTAAACTAATATTTTCATTTGTTTTGGCTTGAGTTCAACAACTTTATCACCGATCAAAGAGTCCTGATGGTTAAACAGTAGTTATTTTTATAAATGCATTCCACTTGGCTAGTGTCACTAAAAATGTATTTTTCAGATTATTCATTATCAAACAAATTTAGAAAAATTACTTGAAGGTTAAATAGTGTAAGTTTGAGTTTTTGATTTATTCAATTGTATCTCTTTTAGCAGAACTGCTTACAATCGTAATTATTTGCTCTTTAGTGAATCATTCAGAACAATACATATTTTGGATGGTATGAAACATAAACTGCAGATTCTGATTTAAGAAAAACAAATCACCACCGCAAGACATTTTTGAGAATTGTTTAATTTAGTCTGGTCAGGAATTTTTTGTTTTTATCAAAAATTATCGCTGAGATCTATAGCTCTGATTTTGTTCCTAATAAACTACAATAGTGTCAATACGAAACTCTTTTTGAGATAAAAACTGATGGGACAAAGTCTTGAATACATTGTCGCACCTATTAGTTCTTTAAAAATTCTTGATTTGCTAGACATAATCGGTGTTAAACGAATGAGTTGCTTCAGAAGTAAATCGGTGGGTACCTGACAATAGAATCCACTTGGCGAACATATCAAAAAAGGGTACTTTATATGTTAATATCTATGAAATACCGCTATAATTATTGTCATCCACTGACATTTCCATTGTTCGTTTCTCGAGGACTACAAAGTTTTTTCGTATTTTTTGACTGTAAAAAAAAAATAACAATTTAAATATTTTTTTATTTTAATTTTTTTTTTATTACGTACATATGAATAAAAATGCGTAACATTAAATTATATAAAATTTCAAATCGTACCGAATCCCCGCATCTCTTACTGACCGATCTCCTTGTATCAACAATCCGTATGAGTAATATTTATTTAAATACGAACTTACGGGCAGTATGAGTAATTTTTGTTCATTAATTTATTTATTATATATTTTAAATCTCAATATATATATGTAAATAAAAATCAAATGTCATTCGGTGGTAATTGCTTCACTTAACCCATTTCGCTATTTTCATACCCTTCACAGAGTGTGTATACACTACAATACAATACAATATTAATTTTTTTATTCAGGAAGACGATTGAGCATTGCCCGTCGGTCCGTGTATATGTTGAAATTAACTTTTTGACCAGACCTGCATGGTTAAAATAATAAATATACTCGGGAGCTGAATGGTGTTGAAAATCGGCACAATCATCCCATTTGCCATTTTTTCCCTTATGCCCTTCACACAAAAGTGGAAAACAGTTTGTCATTCCGTGTGAAATTTCTACAATTTTCATTTCCGACCCCATAAAGTATATATTTTCTGAGAGCTTATGAAAAGGGGAGTCGATTAAGTTTTGTCAGTCTGTCCGTGTGTATGTTGAAATCAATTTTTCAACATATTTTTAATATGATGCCTCAAGAGATATTCGTAGAAAATTTTTGACAAATCGGTCACTAATAGGCAAAGTAATAAACAAAAATTATTTGGGGAAAAAATATATATATTTTTTTAAATATATCAATTTTTTCAAGCTCCTAGAAAGTTTTTGGACACGTTAAAGATACTAAATTACAAGTCGTGGTCTCAAAAACTATTTCTAAGAAAAACTAAAATAAAAAAATGTTTCAAACTAACTGAGATATAAGGACCAAAATACAACTGCTTCGGTGTTCAATGAAAATCGATTTTTTCAGTTTCTAAACAGTACGGAGGCCCAAGATGGGTATCATATGACTAGCGCAATATAATAGACCATTAAAAATACATTTATGTATGGGTCATATCTGGTACTTAAAAATGTACTATATGTTATATTGATATCAAATGAAAGGCTTTGACCATTAAAATACAGTCAACTATGAAAAAGTAAAAAATCCGAGATGGTGTCCATAATTGAATGGCGTATATATGGGTCAAATATAGTAGTTAACTCCCAAAATATTGACCATAGAATGCAGCAGACTACAAATCTATGGCTTGGAGCCAAAAGGGCCAATATAAAAATATTTACTTTTGAGAAAATTGGAATTAAACTTGAACTTTTATAGGTGCTTTCTTAG
Source organism: Phyto melanocephala (assembly GCA_941918925.1). Taxonomy (NCBI): domain Eukaryota; kingdom Metazoa; phylum Arthropoda; class Insecta; order Diptera; family Rhinophoridae; genus Phyto; species Phyto melanocephala. The sequence goes on from OW799233.1 coordinate 1,961,359, forward strand.
TGACATTGGCCAGCATTTTATTTATGAAGCTGTTCTGAGTTAAGTATGACTTTAGCTGTTTTACCACAATGAAATAGAGCAAGGAAGCAAATCTAATGCAATGATTAACTCAAAAAAGCAAAAAAGTGACATTGGCCCTTTTAGCTTCAAGCCACAAAAATAATATATCTATATTTATAAAAGTGAAACTCTGTGTGTGTGTGTTAGCTATAGACTCCGAAACTGTAAAACCGATCGGACTCAAACTTTGGCAAGTTATTGTACACATACCAGGGAGTGTTTATGGGTAAAATTAATTATCAGTTTAAGCTACTTGCACTTGACCGATTTTTCTGAAACTTTGCACACATATCGAGCTGTCATGACTAAATAATTTTGTGATAAGAAAAGTGGGCGGGGCCACGCCCCTAAAAAATTTTGAGGTACTTGCACTGGACCGATTTTTCTGAAACTTTGCACACATACTAAGCTGTAATAACCATATAATTTCGTGATTAGAAAAGTGGGCAGGGCCACGCCCATAAAAAAAGGTTATAATTTTGAGGTACTTGCACCAGACCGATTTTTCTGAAACTTTGCACACATATCGAGCTGTCATGACTAAATAATTGCGTGGCTAGAAAAGTGGGCAGTGCCACGCCCATAAAAAATAGGTATCATTTTGAGGTACTTGCACTGGACCGATTATTCTGAAACTTTGCACACATATTGAGCTGTTATGACTTTACAATTTCGTAATTAGAAAAGTGGGCGATGCCACGCCCATAAAAAAAATTATAATTTTTAGGTTTTTGCACTTGATATTCAATTAAAATTCAGAATGCATTTCGATTCATTAAGGGGCGTAGCAACGCGCGCCGGGTTTGGCTAGTATAAATATATAATATATAAATAAGTGTGAAATCAAAAATGGCTGCAATTCTATTTTAACTCCATAGATATGGGTATCAATGAAAGGGCTTGACTAGTACAATACAGCTAACTTTGTGGAAATTAAAAATCAAAGATGGCGTCAAAGATAATACAGAAAAATGGTGTATAATGTTAAATCTGTAATATAGGCGAAGCTACGGTGTGGTCATGTAAATGATGGTGAAGGGAATTATCAGATTCGGCACGGTCAAATATAGCACCCGATTTTTTTTAATGTTTGTTATAACCCAACTTAGGTTTTAACGGAATGAAAAATAACGCCTACTTTTACGCCTACTTTTTTAAATTGTCTAAAATTAGAGAACGGCTAGACAGATGTGTTTTTTTCCATAAAATTAGAAACGGGTGTTGCCTACCTCCTCTGATAAAAAATCAGCAGGCATATCTAGAGTACTGAAAAATTTCTTGTCGGATGTTATAATAACGACTTGCATAATTGAGCTTAAAATAAGCTCAAAAATAATAATGGCCGTGTCATCATTTATTTTCAAACTTTGTGTGTTTTACTTTTATCTCATTTGTCTTATTTCAACCAAAAACCGATACGATCAGGGAAGTGACACACCCTCCTACAAAAAACTTATTATATGATTTCTTTCAGGGACAGTAAATGTTGGAGCTTTCAATCCCGGTAAAAGGCATTTTGATTAAAATTGTACATTTTTTTCCAATAATTAAATAGGAACAAACAGGGGGCGTAGTACTTTCCATACAAAGAAAATATACTAAATGGCATATCGGCAGAACTATAACTATAGCGATTACAATCTGTGTAATTGGGTAAGATATAAGCTTACTTTTTTGGGCGCACAATTAATACGATCAGATCAGATGCCTCCCCAATACTAAAAAATACATTCAATATAATTTCTTGAATACTTTAATCGCTTGTTGGTTTAAATTGAGTAAGAGCTACTTTTGTTAACAATTTCCTATCAAAACTTAAAGTGAAAAGGATTGTAGGAAGGGAGAGAGTGATCCCCTTATACAAATAAAGTTTTTTTTACGGCGGAAAATAATATTAAAATCTATTTCTTAATGAATACAATGCGAAAACTTAGTTGGGGTAAGCAAAGCGGTCTGAGTTCTGCTTGTTGTTAATAAAATTGAAAGCTAATTTAACCACGTTACAGTTTTGCATTCTTCGATCAAACGAGGAAGGACGGTATTTAAGTTGACAATGAAGCTATCACAACAACGAGTGCAGATAAAAATAAAAACATGTACACATTTTTTTGTCATAGATTTAAACAGAAAGAATTTTCATACTGAGTTCTGGAAAAATATAAACTACAATCCTGTCTGTTACTGTGAAAATTTTATTACATACATTTTACTACATAAAGTATACGGATTGTTTTTATAAATTCATTCACAATCTTTGCGATTTCGTTTATACTATTTATCACATCGTAATGACTGATCTTACAACAATTTTAACTATCATTGATTCTTATTTAGTTGAAACTAAAAGCTAGCAGAATAAAATATGAGATTAAATTTATTTACAGAGAAGATTGCTTATAGTATCATGTATGTATAAACATATTTAATACACGGTGTTTATAAGAACAAACTTCACATAAATGCAATTTTCTCTTACTACGACGATGTATTATAGAAACGAGTTCTGCTTCGCCTCAGTCAACAAACGCATATACACGTATGTATGTGCGTATGTATCTAATAAACAATTACAGATATATGTATGTACTTTCTGAACGTAATTATATTCGTAAAATTTGGTGTAATTGCACACTTAAAGAAAACCTTTCTAAATAATATTAAAAAATTAAAAAAAATTTTGTGTATTGATTGTTGGGTTTAAGCTGGGGCCGAATTACGGCATTCGATCACGATCGAAATTTTACTCGGACGATCGAGTTCGCTGTGCTTTAGATATAGAGATTCCAATAAGAATTTTACAATTTCGATCACGTTCGAATGCCGTAATTCGGCCCCTGGTCTATATGAATTTCACTGGTGCTTATGCCACATCATCAGTAAACCTTTCAACCACAAAATTTATGAAAAAGTTTAAAATTGTTACAAGCTTTATTTAACATTTTCATAAACGATATAAGAATTTTAAATAAATCCAGAAACAAAAATTAAAAACTCTTCATACACCCAACCAACAATTTCTGTTCATTTTTTTTTTATTTTATTTCTCTAATCCCACTATATTTGGCTAACACATGGTTAACACTAAAAAAAAAATAATTGAGGGCAACCGAAAAATAAAAAAAAAATAAGAACCCAACAACCAATAAACTAAATTTTGAAATTTATTGGGAGAATATCCTAAATAATTAGTAAAGTTTTTATGATTAAAAAATTTATTTATGATCGCCCATTACAAAACATGTAAATAATAAAGTTGTAGCATTTTTCAAAGTTTAGAAGAATTTCTTCTTACAATTGAACTTAAGTTTTTATGTAAACAGATGATCTGGTAGCACTTGCTCTAAGTACTCTATGTTTGTAACGCTTCGGCGCAATTACCAATATTATTTTGCCGATATTTTGAATTTTAATTTACAAGGCGTATAAATATTTAAAGTGTATTAACAGTTATCTGACGAAATAAGTATGTTGTACAAGTCATATGAATGTGTGCGAGTGTATATAGAACCCAGTAAATATACCTTTAGAATGGCAAAAACAAACAGGCAAATACATAGACATAACTGTTATTTGCAGTAAAAGAATATTAACTCAAATTTTGAAAACTTGTATAAAAATTTTTTATTTTATAATTTTTAACATAAATATTACAAAAAAAAGCTTCTCAGATATTTGCACGTCATTGTAAAGAAATGTTATTTTTTGAAATGTGACATTGCTATCGCAAACGACCAATACTTGCGAGTGTGTGTTAATACAAATATGTACTCGTTTAGAAGAACATTTTATCTATGCATTTGGTTTTAAGAAACTTGCAAATAAAAAATAAATAAATAAAAAAACACACTAAAGTATATAAACACACAAAAACATAACGACTTAAATAATACAGGAACATTTAGTATGAGGGTTAATTTACAACAAACAAATAAGGTTTAATTGGCATAAATTTTAAACTTTATAAATAATTTTTAACTTTATTCTGAAATGGAAACCAACAATTCGTATTGGTAAAGAAAGATTAACTACGAATGATCTTTTCTATGAAATATTCTACGTCTCTGACCGGGACTGCTGTTAAATGAGACAAGAATTAAACCTGTTTAAATGTTGTTGGTTTTTATATGTTATAGCTTTCCTTGGCAGAGAATGTATGTTGGATTGTAGCACTGCTATTATCTTTTTACACATATGCTATGTTTGTTATAATACGAGTATTAGTGTTTGTATGTATGAGTGTGTTGCTATGTATGTGTGTATTTGCTTATGGGAATTTTTCTGGCGCAGGCGTCATACTTACAAAGTTGCAATAAAACATTGTTGATGTTGATACTTTAATTTAAATTACTACCACATTTGTGTACGATCAAATGAATGCGTTGCTTAATTCTTCTTCTTTTTACACTTTAACTTATCATTATTATCCTTGCTGAAGGTAAATATAATACTCATGTTTAATCCACATTCATAACTAACTGAAGTTAAAATTTTAAAAATCAAATTTTAACAATTTGTATTTGTATTAATAAATGTGTATTACAATTTTAAAATAAATCGTCAAAACTAAAAAAAAAGTCGTACTAGCATTTCTTATTTCTTTCATGACTTTGCCAATATAAACCTGTTTGCATATACTTGTAAAGTTTAAGTTAGTCCATTGTTACATCCGGTTCTTGCCTTAACTACAAACCGGATGACTAGAATGTTGTTATATTTACCACCGTCAAAAGTAAGCAAAATCAAAAAGGTTGCTAAAAAATGATTAGTTGTTTTTGGTTAACTCTTTTTTTTAATATGCTTTTATTTAACACAATTAAAACATGTAAGAATGATATATTTGACATGCAAAATATTTTATACCCTTCACCAACATGTGAGTGTGCGAAAATTCCAAAAATTATTTCATAAATATAAGGCTTGAATTAGACTAAAAGAAAATCGTGGGGTGTACCGAGGCCTGTGAAAATACTTATGTATGTACGTAAATTATGTTGTGCTTCGTCGCTCAATAACACCAATGACTTTAACACACCTTTGAATAAGTCTGCGGTCTATTGAGAATATGCATCGAAAGTATGTAATGATATGAACTGTTAACTGTAAAGAGTAAAGAAACGACGCGCCACATTATTATTTTTTTTATTGGAGAGAGGTGTGAATGGTACTTAGTGCCAAGTTATTTTTTTATTTGCAACATTATATGCCGTTTAACTTGCAATTTTGTTAACATATTTCTGAATTTTAAAATCCAGAGTTTTGAATAAATATCTTGTTAAATATTGGAATAAAGTTTTTGTATTGTATGTTGTCAGGCATGTCCTTTTATATATATAAGATATTGAAGGCTTTAAAAAAGGTATGTTATCTGTCATTTTTTTTTTTTTAAACAATTTGTATTTGATATTTGTTCATTAAATCTACTACTAGTTAAGTAAGCTTTCATTTGATACTAGTATTGAGATAGTTAAAGGGGGTAAATTTCAAATGACGATATTTCTTTAACATATTTTTATTTTTTTCGAGTCTTATTTGAGTCTATATCGTTGTTTTTTTCCACATTTGTCAGTTTCAATTTTTGTTGTAAGAATAATTATCGGGACCATAACTGGCAATCTGGTGCCATAATCATGTCTAAAGTAATTCAGGAGCCTTAGGAGCATGATTTATATATTTTTTTTGTGTATGGATTAGCCGATACGTTAACGATTTGTTCTGAAATTTTTACGAATAACTAAGATGGTATACTATTTATATATAAAAGTAGATTTTTTGCTGTTTGGTTTTTTAGTATAAAAGAAAGGTTCCTAACATGTGACAGTGCCTAAAACGATCAGAAAGGTTTGTCAAATCATCATGAATAAATTCAAATTTTTTATCAAAATTCGGGCTATGCGTTTCACGTCATTGGACATTAGTTCACCAACCCGTATGCGAATCGAGCTTGAGCTTGAATTGCAGTCAATGGAGCAGGGTACCGTATGATTTTACTCAAAGTGGAAGAACTGGACTTGATTGCTATGTGGTGCGATGCCATGAACACATTGATAGGCGAGTTTGGTGAGCAATTAACCTCAAAAAGTGTAAAAAAGTGAATTACATATCAATAATGAAATGCATTCATTCTAAATGACTCCAACAATGCGAAATTATTTGATGAATAGATGGTGTGCTTAAGAATTAATGCAACATCATGCAAAATATTTTACAACAATTCAAACAACTAAAATTTACTCATGAAACATCGCATGCACCAAATAAGCATATGTCCTATGCACTTATTAGAATGGAGTGCAGTTCATAAATATATTCAATGACGCGCTAATATCAAAATCATTAGTGTTGTCACCAGTTGAACCCCTACAAAATAAGTTTTTTGTTTTTTTCTGGGCTTGTAAGACGGATTTTCTACCGAATACGAATACTTGTGACTGCTTAAAAAACTAATGTTATATCCCTACAAAGGGACGATAAGCCTTCAATTCAATTATTTTTTGTACCTTTTTTTGCGCGACAAGTTGTTTGACATCTGTTTTATATCTTAATAACAATAGTTTGTACTTAGAATACTTTGTTTTTTTAAGAATGAGTTAAGTAAATCAGTTAAATAATTATTTATTTTTTTTTTTACCGTTTTTATTTAAATATTAACACAAATTAAAAAAGCCTAAGGTCTGTACTTAATGTTATTCAATTTTTATTAATTATTTCAATATTTCGCTACTACGATATTAATTGTTGTTTTTGTTTGCATGTAATAATAATTTTGATTTTGCATAACTTTTCAGTTTAGTTTTTCATTAGTACAATTTACTGTTTACTAGAAACGGCTGGGGAAAATATTTAAAAGTAATTTCAAATATAAAATAATAAGACGTTCCATTAATAATATTTTAACAAGTTTTGTTCGATTTTTAATTTGGAAATATTCTTAGAGTGTAGCTTATTAAAAGTTCGTTGGAAATTAAAAGCAAAAAATTTATTTTGTTAAACAAAAAGCAAAATATCTAAAACTATCATTTCTGTGTTATATTGAAAAAAAAAAAACAAAAAAAAAAACACACACACACACAAAGAAATCACAAAAGAAGGCACAAATGAAAAATGTGTTATACAAAAACACCAAAAATTATTTTTAATGGGTTGACAAGTATTAAGAGGACGAGAACACGATTTGTAGCGAAAAATTCACCCACGTGTTCCGAAGATTGGTACTAGAAGTTTTTATAGAAAAAATAATATAAAAGATCTTATTTTTTTTTTAACTGTTAATATAAAATTAAAAATAATAGAAATTATTTTAATAATTATAATAATTCTAAATAAAATATTAGCAATATACGTAACTCTAAATTTTACATTTATAAAATCGAATATGTATGCTTCTGCCTTAAAACTGTCAGGCAAAATGTTCTGTCAGAACTCATTTTATGAAGTTATAAAAATCTCTATTAATTCGTGAAAATTATTCACACATTTTTATTAGAATACCGTTAAGTTTTAAGATTTTTTTTAAATATTAGTAGTAATTTTACAATTATAGCACGTACATTGGTAGTGTTTAACGTTTGCGGATGAATTTGCATATTTAATTTAATACAGATTTCGACAACTATCGCACTATCTGCTCAAGTAATTTGTGAAATTGTGTGCAAAAAAGCCTTTCACAGTTGCAATTCCTAAATTTGAAAAATATTTAAAAAAGCATAAATTACCACTTTGTTAATCTTTATTATATTATTTTTAAATAAAGCTCTATTCGCCCATGTGTTAACAACAAATTGTTTGTCGCCTTTTTTTTGTTCGATATAAATGGGTTTGTTTGTAAAACTCCTAACTTGAATAAATGTTTTTTTAATTGTTAATTTTCGTAACTTAAACCAATTACAATATCAATCTATTATTATATATTTTCACATTTTTTTTGTAAGAAAAACTAAATAATATTTAAAAAAAAATAGTAATCACTCTTATTTAAGCAAATATTTGCTTAATTTGAACGAAGCTTTATTTACAAATGTTTTTCATATGGTAAAGTTTTCCAATGCAGATCGGTGAATTTAACTTAAAGAATTAATAATTCTTCGCAAAACGTTGTGCTTTTATTGAAGTAATGTCAAGTTGAGATAGTAAAATTCAATAAATAAATTTAAACAGCAACTAAATCTCAAAAATCTTAGTTTTGGGAAAAAGATCGTCAAATCTTATTTAGACTCGAAAATCTTCATTTTTCCATCATTGCTTCCGAACAACATTTTTGTCCAAAGAAATTTTTTTTAATTGAGAAATTTCTGCAGCATGATTTATACATTTAGGAGAATGTTTTTTTTTTCGGATAATCAAAGCGTTCATATGAAAGACATTTGTAAATAACACATTGAAATTTTACACATTAATGGTTTTCCAAATAAATATGCATGACATTTCATTTTTATTTTTATACGGAAAAAAAGAGAAACACTAAACTAGTTATGAAAAAATTATTTGTATAATATAAAAATTTCGGTACTTATGGGTGAATTCTCTCTTAAGGCAGCTTTCTTGTCGCATCGAATGTCAAAAACCCTTTTTAAAACTTGTTAACCTCTAAAGCGAATATTTTTCTGCTGGAAATATTTTGCCTCTCCTCAAAAATATTAATCGTGTTTAAATTCCGCAAAGATGTTTACTTTTGTTCCTTTTATTTGCATTCAATGTGAATTGATAGTTTTTTGTTTTTTTTTTGTATTTTTAACAGCTGTTCAAAAAACAAACAAAAGTGTCACTTTAAGAGGAATAAAGATTAAATGGAAGCAAACATTTTTTTTCGTGTTCAGAAAAGTTTTCCTTTTAAAAAATTAAAGCTTTTTGGTTTAAATTAATTAGTAGGTATTTTTTTAAATTTACATATATGTATACTTATGTAATTAAATAATGAACCCGATATAATATATACAATTTTTAGGTCCTCTATATATATTTGCAAAACAAAAAAGAAACCTTTACTTATTCAATTTTAATTAAATATATAGAAGAAGAAAATATGATCGATTTTGAGAGCTAAAACAGAATAAAATAAAAAGAAAGAACATCCAAAAACCACTTGTTAGTATTTAAAAACAAATACAATATGAAGTCCAGCAGCGACACAACAAACACGAGCACAATTCTACTTCTCTCTTGTTTGGTTTTAAGAGGAAAACCATAATTCAAATGTTATTGAAAAATATTTTTTATAAAGTTGTGGAAGTTAATTATAAGTACTCATGTATGTATATTAAATACGTACAAACAGACATATTTAGATATGTGTGTATGTGGAGTACAGCAGAAGTATTGAGTGTTATTTTTAAGTGCTTTACCAAAGTTAACACTTAAAATTAATTTTACTTGAACAACAATTTTTTTAAATGCGGCTCAAAAGCAACTCATTGACTAATGATGAATGCTCGTTTTGGCTATTTGAATGGTGGCATACTTTCAAACGCAAAACAAACCAAACCAAACGAAGTAAGAAATAATAATAATAATAACCGAAATGCAAAAACATCACATTTAACAAAACAAACAAAAAAATTCAAGGTCGCCAATTGTCTGCTGCTGCTAATGCTACTACTACCAATACAGCTGTAAGCACTGCTTTTAAATAAAAAAAATAAAAAAAAAATGAAATGAAATGCAAAATAAATGAATGAACCAACTATAGCAGAAATCACAGTTACAACAACAATACTAAGTGGCAGCAGCAGTAACAAACATTTCGTTCCTAATACACACTCGCACATAAAATGCTGATGTTTTTATTTATTCTCTCTGCCTGTCGATACATTGATACATGATGTAAAAAGAAATAAATAAATAAAAAAATAAAAAAAATGCCAAGAAAGGATTTAATGGCTGGTATCAAACTCTTTATTTTTGTTGCTGTTATTGTTCTTGTTGTCAAAGTACCGTTAGGAGTCCTAAAGTATGTAAACGAAATAAAGGAAAATCATGAAAAATTTCGTGACAAGATAGCTGTTACATGTGTGAATGTATGTATGTATGTAAAGGTATTTACGTGAACACCATAACGATGACGATAATGATGGCGGCAGTGTTGATAATAATGATTATGATGCTGATGATGTCATAACTTAAAAGAGCTTTGAATTATTTTAAAATTTACATACGAACATTATTTCGCAGTTTTACTTGTGCTCAAATTTTGTTTATAAAATTAAACACGTATACGACATGTTGTCCATGAGTCTGGCAGAACAGGCACATACATACATATGCATATGTATGCATGCATGTATATATTTAGATACGTTTTCGTAAGCCAGAGGTAGTACCTTAGGGAACTCCTTTAAAAAAATTTAAAAATATTTATTATTGAAAGTACAGCGTGTGAGTTTTTATTTATTCCAAACAAAAGCAGTATGCTTGCTGTATTCGGCTAACGCGATTTTTTTATACCCGCAATAAATTAAAAAGTGCTTGAAAAAAATTGCTAATATACATAGATGTTTCTAAAACTAATCGAACTTGTGTAGACTTTTCAGCAAATTAAAAACTTGTATAAAAACCAAATTATCTTGATATGATACTGTTTTTAATTAAATGCTTTATTTGTAAATATGTCTCTGAAATTAGACATATATTTATATGTACACAAATTGTATAGTATTTTTAAGAATGTGATTTTGTATGTATCACCCGTACGTAATTCCATTCATTAATTTAAGCTGTGATTTTGTCTTTGTAATTTATCTTCCAAAAATTTAATAGTTAAAGGTAAAATCGAAAGCACTTTCACTGTTCAGTTCGTTTAAGGTGCGTAGACGACGTACATGTTTGACGGTGACTGCAGCCAAAGAGTATCGTAAGGCAATAAAAAGGATCTCATATGGTTTGATTTTTCTTTATTTCGTTGTTCTTTTATTTTTTTTTTTTTGTTTTTGCTGTCGGCCAAATAATGCAGGCATCCTGCAACAAAAACAGCATCAAACTACGACATATACTAATTTAAATACGAGTACATTCATATATTAGAATGTGTATATGTATGGATGTCTACGGACTGGCTGGTTAGCTGAATGGATGGATGGTTGGCTCGTTGAATGGCTGACTGCTGTCTATATTTGTTTAACATGTTACGTTCGACAGGCTAAATATAATTGTAGCAGAGTAGCATTTATTGTTACTGATGCTTTTATTGTCTGCTTATATGTATGTATGTACGTATATTTATCATTCAGCCAGCCAGTGTGCCAGCCAACATGAACATCGTCAGCATCAACATAAAGGAGTGTAGTAGGAGCACTTAAATATTCTCAGACTTAAAATATATAGACGTGCATGTATATCGATGTACATGCAAACAAATATTAAGACGTGTGCCCGTGAGTTTGCATGGCAGTTAATGTATGTTTGTGTGCATTCGTTAGTGTCTGGCTGTGCGTTCATATTTGTAACAAGCAATTGCATGCACATACAAGTACTTATGGTATATCATCTCTATGTATATACGTATGCATGTGTATGAAAACATGTGCTGAAATGTTTACATGTTAAAAATTTGCTGCGTGCTCCATTCATATTTGACTGATGGTAGTGGCTTTTTGTTGTCGTTACGAGAGTTGTTTCTACGCTTATTTGAAGGATATTGTAAATCCTTGAGTCTGAACTTAAATAGGTCACTGAGTTAAAAACTTTCAATACAAGTACGAGCAATACAATCAACTAAACAAACAAACAAATAAGCAGTTAACCAACCAGCGATACTTGCAGTCAAACAGCGTTTGTTTATTTTAACTCGCACATACAAGAAAATTCATCCTTACAAACACATGATTAATCTTGACTAAGTAAAGCATGTTGCACTAGCTATAAAATGTCATCATTCTTTGTATGTACAAACATATGAACAAATGTTTACACATACATATGTATATAAATAAAATTCAACAAAAATCAAATAGAGTAAACGATTAGAAGTGAAACGATCTGTTGCATTTCAACGCTTTCTTGGTTAAGTATTTCTAAAGCGAAAGTCCTTATTTATATTTGTATATGCAAGTATAATATATTTTAAATGTACTCGCATGTATTTACATATATACACATTTACATATATTTTTGATAAGTCATTTGTACTATTTGAATGTTTATCTCAACCACTTTAAATTTATTTTAAGATTTTTTTATATTCTGAAGAATTTAAAAAAAAATGTTCTTTAAAGATGAAAGGAAAAATTATTAAATTTAGAGGAACTTTCAAATTCAGGATTATTTTTTTCCCTCTAAAAGACAGATATAATTTCAAAATATAAATTTTTAAACGTTTTGAAAATAAAAACAAAAAAATAAAAAATAATAAATCTAAAAAAAAAACGAATAAAATATTTATAATATTTATAAATAAATGTCTGGTATTTATTTTTTAAAGTTTATTTCATGTAAATGTTGGCTGCGGCTACTCCGTAGGTGGTAACTTCAACAGCTTCAATTTTCTCATATTTTTTCCAGGCTTTTCAGACGGTATCTCACTAATAACAGCGGTATTGTTGTCTTCCTGGGCTGGAATCGTGGCTGGCTTATCCGACAAGAGACATTACTTATTCCCAACAAAAAAAAAATAATAAAAAAAATGGTCTAGTAAGGTCAAATCGCAAGATTGCTGCCAAAAAGCAAAGGACTGTTTCAAATGTAAGATCAATCCAAATTCATTCAATGTTGTTTGAACATTGATAAAATGGTATGTATTTGTATATGTTGCACAAAATATTACTTAAAAAATAAATACAATACAAATATTGTAGAATCCGACGATATATGAATCGTACGATTGGTTGTGAATTTGGCAAATGTTAATTCACGCTTTTATTAATTGATGCATACAACTAATTATGTACAATTTATTATTTTGTTTTTACAAAAAAAAAAAAGGGTTATAGATAGATAGTTTGTCATTTGTGGAATATATATTTGCGACGCCATGTTTGTTGAAATTTTCGTTTTGAAGCTCTCATATGTTGAATGTATATGAGTTATAAAACTTTCAGAAATATTGTGCAGAAAATCGGTATTATAATTTAACTGAAATATTAGCATACACAAATTTCTCAGCTTTCGGGAAAATAATATACTCTAGCTCTTCTAATATTCTTATCTAACTTTTAGGCATGATTGAGGCATCTGATTGCTAGTTACAGTATTAGGAATTATAATAGGAAAACCTGTCAAATATGTTCGTAATTGACTGAGATATAAGCTTTTACTACAATAACCCCAACAGCCCTCCATACTTTTCGTTAATATTTCATCCAAATTTTTTTTTTAGTTTCAAGGCAACTGAAAAATTTATTACATTAATGCATTTTAACAATTTATATTATAAAATGGGGGTAATTTCTGAGAATGCAGATCCAGTCGGTTCGCAAACAGCAAAGCAATATTATAAAGAAGATTAAACATTTAATTAAAACAGTGTAAATTAACTTTTTTAGTTGGAAAATAAAAAACACTAGTCAAGGCGTATTAATACAGGTGATCGTAGGAACACAGTTGATTGTGATATCGCCTTGACGATATATTTTACAAGAAAAATATGACATAAAAGATTTACGCTTTTAGATATTTTTATTAAAACCAGACAACCTACTTTTGGTGGGTTTGTTCCGAAACTTTTTTTCTTTCCAATTCAAATATTAATTCAATGAGCTCTGGGCAATACACAAATCTATATGGTTATCAGAATGCATGGTGATATTTTTATATCAGTATGAACAAAGTGAACTGTTAGTGTTGATCAATTTTGCTCGACTAATGATTTGGTTATCAGCCACCTTATCCGTAACTCGCTAAAGCTAAATCTCTATCGCAAAAATTCTTAAAAATATATAAGGACAAGTTCCCTCGAAGCGGTTGATGAACCAGATGACGACTTTTCTTTTTTCTATCTTTCAATTCCTTCTTTTTCCGATCTTTAAACAATTTTTTTCTTTCTATAAATCTCTTACGAATATTAGAAAGGAATCAATATGATAGAACCAAGTGAGATGCAAAATAGCTGCCTGTTCTACCTTACCTAACCTAACCTAACTTAACCTATTTGATAAATTTAAAAAACAAATTATGGATATCAGGGTAATATTATTAAATAATAATATTATCAAAATTGTATCGAATAGAGAATAAAATACATATGTGCATGCCATGTAACGTTTTTTTTTTGGTTTTTCAGATTTCGCTTTAACTTAAGATATTACAATGTTTGCAATAAAAAATATTTAATATAGTTTTCTTTCGTTAAGCGAATTAAGGAAATTAGCACCTAAATATATACAAACATACGTTTAAGTTGTGTTCCTTATATGAAATTACATTAAAAAAATATAATAAAAATAATACGCATGTAAATGCATTGTTATTTATTAAAAAAAAGAAAAAGAATAAAAAAATATAAATAGTTTTGAAGAGTTTTCACTTTTTATTTTAGGTTGAAAGGTTTATGAAAAACTGTTTTGCAAATTCTTAATAAAAAATAAATAAATAAATAAATAAATCGTTTAAATTTTAACGTACTTTATTTTAAAGATCTTTTGTCTTCTCCGCTATAACTTTTTTTTAATTCATTCCTAATGCCGAGTATAGAGACAAATAAAAAAAAAATAAATAAAAAAGGAGAAGAAGAATAAATGAACAAACGAACAAACGAAAAAAAAAATACTCTAAAATAATAAAACATCTCTGACGAACGAACGAACGAACATCCTTAACAATAGCCTTAAACAGGCACTCACATAAGCATCTATACTGAGTACTAGAGTATTCATATTAAATATCTTTTCGCATCCAACAGAAGAAATCCTTGTTCACTGTTAAACTTTTTGTACATGTTATTGGATGAGTTTTTACGTTTGTTTGTGTGTATGGTGTTTTCTTAGCCATGTATTATACTTTCGTTTACGATGTTTACATTAGTACAACAAACTTGTGTAGACGCACGAGTATTAGAACACACAGAGGATAAGAGGACAGATAGTACATGAAATAGAATAGAAAATATATTCTTCCATTTTCATTAATTTCTGTGTGGCATCGTGCAAGAAATTTAATCAACAATTCCCTCCCTTCATCTCAGAATTTTTGTGTGTTTTACTTTCCGTATAACTGACAGTTCAAGTCTTGGCATTATATTCTTCTTTGCATTTGCTCATGGAATTCATACGACGAAGGTCGCTACAGCTGGTATGCATTGCTGCAAGCTTTCTTAAACGTCATAAAGTACATAACTGAAAATTGGTCTTATTTCGATTTTCGTACCTACGAGAAATCCAATTCTGAAAAGTTATCAATTTTGGCTTTTTGGCTTGATATTCCTTTTTGGTATGTTTATGGGGTTCATTTATCATGTTCATATATCTTTTAAACGATATTTTAAAGAGAACGTCTGTAAAATAGAATGGAAGAAAACGAAAAGTTTGTAAAATAAAATAAAATAAAATAAAATAAATACATTTTAAAAGATGAACCAAACAAAATATTAATGGATCGATTTAAAAAACCAACACCCAGATGCAAAAAGAAACCATTTTTATATTTCTTTTTAACTGCTAAAATCGCAACAATGTTTCCTTCGTTACCGACATATTTACGAATGTCGCTCGTACACGAATTGATGTAATTTATTAAACTTCATAATGAAAAATTACCATTTAATTAGTGAATTAAAACCAAAAAGTATGTAAAGTTCGAAACTAATCAATAAAAAGAGCGGTGTATTTTACTAAACTAAAACTATATTTTTAAACGGACCATTAAAAAATACTGATGAAAACACTGTAATTAAGGTAAGGTGCCTACCATTCGAATAAGCCTTTTAAGCGTTTAAAGCTTTTTAGTTTGTGATACAACTTTAACATTCTACACAGGCTAGAGATAAACCTTACTTTCTGAGAAACGCCCTTTAAAGAATGAATTCATGATTGGTCTTACTTTACTTTCATTTAATAAAGAGGTAAGGCAGTCAGGACATGTTGGCATAGATGGGAAAGAGGCGGCAGGCGAACGTGCGAAAAGGGGTGCTGATGTAGCCTTCTGCGGACCGGAACCTAGAGTTGCTTTTGGGGATGGGATGGTGCGGGCGAAGGTCCTACAATGGGTGGAATCTATGAACCTAAGAAGATGGATGGAGACGACCATATGTAGACAGTCAAATATTGTGCTCGGAAGGCTCCTTAGTCAAGGTACTCAGATATAATTGGAGGACTCTGAGCTGGATGACTGCTTTAATCACAGGGCACGACAACTTCAAAAATCTGTACAGTTTAAAGGTTGTGGAGGATAATGTTTGCAGAATGTGCCTTGAGACTGCAGAGACAGCGGCGCATGTAGTATGCGAAAGTCCGGCAATGGCTGGAAATAAACTTAGTACCACCGGCAGGCACACGTTGGATGTGAGTCCTATGGGGGAAATTAGTCTAGGGCTCATGCTGGCGATTACAAAGGACTCTGTGTCAAAAAAGTCCAAAACAAACGCCTGGGATGGCACGGGACTCAGTGAGGTCGGCGATACCCTTTTTTTTTTGGTAGCCTCGTAATATCTGGGAAACGAAGGAGATCGAAAAGGGACCCGTTAATGGAAGAGGTCTGCTTCGCTATCCCCCTTATATGTATATACATATATATTCCTCTAGTTTTTATTTAACATATTTATATGTACGTTGCATACGTATATAAACGAACAATTCTTTAATATGGTCAAATTTCTTGCAATTTGCTTTTCTGTTTACACATTCGAGTGAAAGTTTATTACCAAAATGTCGTCAAAGCGTTAACTTCAACTTTCTTTGCACCATGGTAATTTCTTTGCACATTGGATTTCTCTTTTTTCGTTTTTTGTACATAAATTCCTAATTTTTTAACCACTTCTACCATCATACCCATCTCTTTTGTAATTAATTCGTAAGCCTTGCTTTTACAATCGTTACGCCTGTAAGTTTTATCAATTATATCACACAAAAGTGGATATGAATTTTATCGTAGCATGCAATTGTTATTTTTCTACTCGCATAAAAAATTAGCTGCCACTGGGCCTGCCATTGCGAAAAATGTTAGCTGTTAGATTTGGTTATGAAAACAAAATTAAAAGGATATTCGAAAATACTATATGAGAAGCTTAGTCAGGATCTTTAATAAAATCCAGACATAATGATCAGTTCACTTATCCACGCCGAATTTACCAAGTCGATTTAATGTAAGTAAATACATAATTTTCAATGCAAGTTATTGTTGAACAAATATTCAATTCAAGAAAAATTTTAAAAAATTTTTAAGAAAAATACCGAATGGTATCTACTACATAAGAACGTATTTTCTTAAGCAGTTACTTTTTGTAAAAAATATTTTTTACATTTAAAAGCTCAACATAATCAAATCACTTTAAAACTCATACTTTGTAGACTCTGTAACTAAATGTATAAATTTATATGTGTGAGTGTTATTATATTTTATGTATATTGTAACGAAGAGATATCGAATGTTCATCCTTAGAACGGTTCTTTGGGGGTTAGAGGATAGGTTGTTGGTGATGATGGTGATGTAGACTGAAAAGGTTTTTTTTAGCTTAGTTCAGTTGTGTAGGGCCGTTAGTTGACTGGCAATGAAAAGGAGTGGGTAGAGTTTTTGGGCGCCTTTTATCCTAGTTATATTGTCATCGTTATTTTTCCTGCAAAATGTTTAAATGGAAAAATACGAGAAGATGAAAAACAGCAGCATCAGAAAGAAAATGTTGAGATTCTAGAAAGTATACGAATATACTATTAACGTAGTAGTAACTGTAATAAGTATTAGTCTACACTGTAGACTGTGTGTTCTACTGATGAACAAATACGTATCTTCAGTTTTCTAGTTTTCGCTTAACTAGTCCTTGCTGCTGATGGTTTGGTGTACATAATTTTGTATCTGTGTTTGCAACTACAAATGTATGAGTGAATACTTACGTGAGTGTGTTTTTAAGCTAGATGATGTTTTATTATATGATGTGGATGCTGATGTAGTTGCCCTTGTTGTGTATCTGCAGTCGCATCTGTATCCTTCGGTGAGTGAGTCACAACCATTTGCGACCTCCTCAAATACACACGTACATACATATGTATGTGTTATGTATATACAACAGAATACTCACCTACAAGCACACACTAGTGAATACATTTATATCTCTTATATTCAGTTTTGTATGGTTTTTGGTTTCGGTTTGTCTGTTAGTCGCTTCTTTTGTTGTTTTGTAAAAATAAACCGACGAACTAAACGTCCTCCAGTACGATGGCTTGACGCTTTAGTCACTTTGCCAATTGTAAGGTGGGTGGATGATGATGATGGTGAGCTGAATTTCGGTTCGATGAATTCGCCTGAAAATATTGCCTTTGTTCTGTATGCCAGCGTACAAGCGTATGTAAGAGTTTTAGTTCAAGAATATATGTATGTATGTATGTATGTATGTATGTATATGTGTGTGTTTACCTTCCGTTGGTGAATAGGTTAACTTCGCCAAGTCGACTCGTTCATATTCGTAATCATTATTTTGTGTAAGTATGTATGTGCTAGTTAGCCCGAATGGCAGTTGATGATGGTGGGTTTTTGGCTGATGGTGGTGTGTTGGGTGGATGGGTGGGTGGTTGAATGTTTATTTCATTTCTATAAAAATCGGCAGTGGTGGTGGTGGCATTTATGGTGGTTTCGTAGTCAGTCTGACTGGCATGTACGCAGTCAGTCGAGTTGATGTACCGTATTCTTGTGCTTTTCAAATTAAACAAAATGTGTTTGTATGTATTACTTGCAGTTAATGCATATATGTATGTGTTTTTGTGTTGATATAAAAATACAGGGTATAACGATTTAAATTTTAACGGAGTGAAAAAAATGTTTTTAGTAAAATTGATTTTCTTGAGTTTAAGTATTTTATATATTAGGAACGTATCTTAAAAGACCCGAATTGTATGTATTTATATTTATCAATGAAATTTTTTTAAAGGAGCTCGGTAAAATGGCCCGAACATAGCAGCACGAAAAATTTAAAGGGGTTTGCACTTATTTTAGGTTTTTTTTTTTAAATTTTTTACTAGGGGGTTTCGTACCGTTGAAAAACTAAAAAATTACCTCAAAATCTGTAAAATCAAAAAGACTCCACAATATTTGCATGTTTTTATATTTTTAATTTGATAATAATTTTAAAAATATAAAAATTAAGTGATTTTATATATGTACGTAATTACTGTTTTTGATTACTTTATATAAATTCGATACATAAAAAAAGGAACATTTCTAATTTAGCCCTGATAATTTATTAATTTTATATCAGTTAAGTCAGTCGTCCTTCGGGCGGGGACTTAAAACTCAGGTAAACTCGAAACGTCGGCTTCGTCATATCAAAATCCTACATCCAAAGGACACAGTTAGTGTTTTTATCTAAAAAATTTTAATTTTGTTGAAGTTGCCGTATGCGTGGCCTAAGGCTAAGGTGAAACTGTCGGATTTATTTGAGTTTTATTTCTCTGTTCCCGACCGAAGGCCGCCTGACAGAAACACTTTTTTAAATAAGGCCTTAATAACTTTCATTGGAGAATTACTATTTCTTCAAAAAACCTAAAAAGTTCATAAATCTAAATAAGATTATTTTTAAAAAATTTTTTTATCACTATTCATTATCATTCATATTTAGGTCATTATTTTATAACAAAAAATCTCTCCAACATTTTAGGCCATATTTAAATTTTAGAGCAATTTCTCAATATTTTTACGGTAATATTTTATCTAAAATCAGGCTAACATTTCATAGTGAATTGTAACACTAAAGTTTTTGACAAATTTTTGAGTTTCAAAAATTAAGATTCATAAATTCAGAATTTGCAAAAATGACCGTTAAAATAATAAAAGTAAAATTTTTTCCTTCACTAAAAACATCAACTTGGTTTATTTATTTTATCTACATTCAGAATTCTGTATACAAAATATAAAAAAATGAGAAAAAGTATTTTTTTGCTCGTTCAAAATATTAGGAGTAAGACCTCGGATCAATAAACACTAATTTTAAGAATCTATGTATGTTCACAAACGTAAAAATACATAGAGTTAAAAAAAAATTTCAAAAAGACTTTTTTGTGTCGCCAATATCATTTTAATTCTCAACTTGCATCACTAATCCTTTATTTCACAATTTTAGCTTCATAAACGTAGAAAATACAAAAAGTCCCATAAAATTTCAAAAAAGTACCTTTGTGGTCGCCCATAACATTTTCAGTCTCACCTCGAATCAATAGTCACTAATTTCGAAATTCTAGCTTCGCAAACGTTGAAAATACAAAAAGTACCACAAAAATTCAAAACAGTACCTATTTCGTCGCCCATAATATTTTTAGTCTCACCTAGAATCAATAGTCCTTGATTGTATAATCCTATCCTTATAAACGTAGAAAATACAAAAAGTACCATACAAATTTAAAAAAAAGTACCTTTTTGGTCCAAGTTCCAAATTCCAAGTTTAAAATGTTCAAATATCTTGTAACAAAATATTTTAATAGACATGATTTAAAGTCAGTTTTACATAAAAGTAATTATGTTCTAAAAAGTACCAAACTCTTTTCCCGATTTTTCCCCTTTCTACCCTGTTATGAATGTGTTTCAATTTTTACTAAATTACATAACTTTTTATGTCTGGTGAAATCCCAATTAAAAATTTTGTAAAAATTGGCCGTCTAATTAGGAAATACATACATTTTCCGGAATTTTCCCCTTTCTGGTACCTTTTTTGTCCCCCTAAAAGTTTCCAAAAATTTCACCTAAATAATTGTCCATATTCTGTTAGGAAATAATAATTGTTAAATTTTGTCACATTGAATAATATTAGAAAAGTTTCTTTCAAAAAAGTGCCGAGTTTTTATTAATATTTTTTCGCGGATTACTTAATATATTTTAAATTTTTTTTCCTAGCTTTATGTGTTTGGAAGTTACATAGGGTACCAAAAAAGTACCAAATTATATAACCAGACACCTTTCACCTTATTTTTTGTGCAAATTACAACACATTTTCAATTTAGTTTGTATCATTTTTAGTTAAGCAGATATAAGATTACCGATTTTACCCTTTTTTACCCCCTTAAAGTACGAATTTCTAAAAATCCCTTCTTAGTGGAGCCATACATTGAAAGAGAAACCGATTGTTCAAATTTCATGTCTCTAGCTCTTTGCGTTTGGGCTGTGTGATGATAAATCAGTCAGTCAGTCAGTCACGTTACTCTTTTATATATATATATATAGATTATCTTTAAAAGTCCTTTAATTTGGTTCCAAATTTGGCTACGAAAATAAATCTATATTTTAAAGATATGCCATCTACGGATATAAGGATAAAAATGCCAACAGTTTCTAGATAATTAAAATGATAAGACTTAAATAGTTAGGCCTAAATTAAGAACATAAAAAACAAATTATGTAAAAAAATATCAGAACTTGCTTAGAATTAAAATTATAATAACGATAACATTTAATTTATCATCTAGGGAGGGCTAGAAAAAATGTCATCTCAGAATATTTTCAGTAATTGTGAATGGTATTGATTTTTTCAAAACAGACTTTGAATTTTAATAAATAAGTAGTTGGATTTTTGTGTTACATATTTTTAATTTTGATAAAAACCACTTAGCCTTATTTTATTTATTATTTTTATATTATTTTTTTTTTAAGTTTAAGGAAAACCAGGTATTATTTGAAAACCAATTATTTAGAAAAACTGAAACCTGGTTTATGAACAATTCGAAGACATGATCTCTCTATTACATACTTTTTTATTTTTCAAATAAACAAATAAATACACAGAATATTTTATCAGCACCCTGTTTAAGTAAACTTTATAACGAACCAACGTTGGTTGATTATAGCACTTACAGTATTTTATGTTTTTGTAGTTGTTGGTATTTTTTGTTTTCAATTTTTTTCATTTTAATACTTTTTTGTCGTACTGCTTTTATAAATGATGATGAAATTGTTAACCCAATATAAACGAGTGGTGGAAAAAAGGAAAAAAAATTCAACAAAAAAATGTTTTTTAAAACTAAAAACATGGCAACACTATCTGCACAAATCCAAGGATGTACTTGAAGCACAGAGTTGTAATGTAAATTAATAAAAATTTCTATTGAAAAGAGAAATCCAAGGGAAGTGATTATTTAAAATCTACAAAGAAATTATTGTTTTAAGAATTTGAGTAATAATATTTTTTTTAATTGTTAAATAAAAATTTCCTGAAAAATTTTATCCGTATCTAAGCCATAAAGAAGTATCGTTTACTGTAAAGTGCACTCACTCACTTATTGCTTATGGTTAAAAATGACAAATATAAATAAATAACTTTTTTGTCCATGAAAATTCTTCGGTTTGAACAACGCATATTTATTCATCAAGTAATCGCCGTTCAGAGTGATTTTTTCGTTGTTTATATTGTTTGACATTTGAAATAAATAAGAGAGAGAAAATAGTTTTTTATCTTTAGATTTTGAAAGCTAATATGCCTTGGGTTTGAATTATTAAAAGTATAAGTCTTCTTTGGTATTTTTAATTTCTTTGAGTTTTACTTGGTGTGATGATATGTGGAGTCAGATTGAGTGAGGCGATATTTTTAAATATTTATTTATATTAATATGCATGCATGCTGTGCGGTAGCTCAGAAAAAGGAAAACCCTGCTTTTTTAAGGTTTTAGAACACAAATTCTGATGTCATTAAATATCTGAAGCGGTTCCATTTGCCAAAAAAAATCACTTTAACCAGCTGGTTTTAACATGTTCATATCAGTGTTGCCATTTCTTAAGACGTGCAACTGTTGAATCATGTGTTACATGATTACACTGTATTATTTTTAATTTAAAATTTTAAATATCAATTAGATATTATTTAAATGATATTAATTTATTTAAAGCTTTGCAGTTAAATTCCCAACTTAAATAAGAACCACTAACAACTCAACATTTTTGTTACTTTTTTTTTTCAGTTTTGTGTTGAATTGCTGTGTGCCCTTCACCATATCAGGTTGTATTTTATATGTGAGTGCAATTTATTTGGAAGATCTATACGAATTTTTAGTACATTCCACTTCTCAGCACACAGTTTCGACCAGATGTGCTCATTCATGACAGTAACAGTTTTAGTTGCGATTGCTTTTACATATATATTTTTATAATACAATAGCACATATGCATATGTGTAAGAGTGTGTGTGTGTGTCTAAATGTGTACGTATGTATGTGTGCATTTTGAATACTTAAAATAGCACTCTGACGAATACGTTCATGGCAAATATTAAATATGTTTCATTGCATGACGCATACACTTCTTATTGTTGATGTTTAATACGAGTATTTTACCCGTTTAGATGTTTTTGCTGCTTTTCACATTACTTGTATTTAAACTCTGGCTGACTGGTGTTTTATATAATTCTTGTTTAGTAAACGACGTATTGAATACTTTTTGTTATATTTGTTTTGTAATACGCTTTATTGTGGAGGCGCTGCGGCAATACTGACGTTGAATAGCATATAGTTTGCTTAAAACAAGCCATGCACCCACTGGTTTTATTACCACTGCGCTTAAGTCTAAAAAAGAGTTTTTACATGAACGTATCAAATTATATCTAGTTTTCAGTTTGACAAGTGTTAAAGAAATGGGATTTTGTTTGATAACTTTCGATCTAGTCTAAAGTTTAGATTAATATCTGTATATGCAGCCATTTTTTTAACCATTAACCATTGCATACAAGCGGAGTGTAAGATTTGGCACAGTTTAAATTTATATGAAAGAGAAGTGCAGAGATATGCAAATAATACATTTGGTTTGGTGTTTTCAAAGTTATAAGCAATAGGCAAAAATAGCAACCAAATTGAAAATGGGTTTTATTTAAAACTTTTTCCAAAGCGTCCAAGAGTATTCGATTTGTTAGCGCACTCTGAAGCACAAATTCGTTGGGTAGGTCATCTTCAGAATTTAAGTTCTGGGGGTATAAAAAACCAAGAGCCATTCATCGATGCCAATTGCACTTCATTATGTATACAATATGGTGTGGAATAACATCTGAAAATATTATTGGTCGTTGTTTCTTTTAAAAAGAAGATGAAAGTGCTGTAACCGTTAATGGAGAGCGGTAACGGTTTATGATAGAACAATTTTTACATCTTGCCACTGGCCACATTGCCCGAGGTACAATAACACTTTTAAGTAAAGTTTTTGGTGAGGGAATAATTTTCAGAAATTTTGAAATCAATTGGCTAACGCATTCGATTTGTAATCACATTTTTTGGGTTTACTTAAAGGTCGGAGTATATGTGAACAAGCTCGAGACAATCTTTAAATTCAAGTCCAACATGTTTGCAGAAATTCGAAAAAAAATATGCTTATAAACAAAAAAGTTGTTAAATTTTTAAACACCATAATGACTTTTGAACCACCCTGTAGTAAGCTTTACAAATGTTTACGAATTTCTTTTTGGTTTTAAATGATTCACAAAATAGCCTTCACTAATAAATAACAGCAGTATTTATAAAAAATATTTAAAGTTTATTGAAGGCTTATTTGACAAATTTTTGTGCAATATCTGTTAAATAAGCCTTTATTTTTTATGAATACGATACTTATACTTTAGATGAATATATTTAACAGTTATTCATATCTCTGTTCCTGCTTCTCTTTCTTTTATAGTATTAAACATATAATTTCTTTATCACGTTGAATTTTTTTTAGTTCAATATAACGAAAGAGCCAATACGTGAACAATAAGGCTTTTACACGATTATTGGGCACCATGTTTTCCTATCACGACTTTCTTTACTTTGCCGATCATCAGGTGAGAGTTAAAAGCGGGGTAGTAAAAAAGACGTGTTTTGTGTTTTTTTCCAATATCCTTTTACACCCATTTTTCTCAATAGATTTACTGCAAGAACGTAGAAAAACAAACATGAGGTGTTGCAAGTAAAAAGTCGTCATTTAAACATTAATGATTTTTTGAAGATTCTTCAAAAGAAAATTGCAAAAAGTAATGTTTTCGACAATCATCGTTTTAATCCTATGCATGGGTGGATTTGATATACTACATACATACATTAACTTAATTGTGTTATTTTTGCACAGAAAATTTATTTTTCAAAAACTAGGTATTTACCCAGCAAAAAAAAAAGACATGCAAAAGAAATAGTGAATGCATAAGTTCAATCCATGACGAAGTGGTGAAACATGCATGATTTTTACATTAACGTGTCATTGGAGAGCATAAATATATCAATAAATTTCACTTAATTCCAGTAAGTGCATGGAACGCATGCACAGTTGATGAAAATAAACTATTTTGTATTTGGAGAAGGCATTCTTCATGCCTCCTTTTGCACCTATGAATTAGAATTCATGAAAAATGTTATTCACATTGAACTAGTGCAAAATTTTTTGGCTAGGTACGATAACTCGTATTACGATACGATAACTCGATACGATAACTCGTATTAATAGCTTTGTATTAATTATAATTTGATAGTATAGAGTAAAATTTATGAAAACTTAAAGTGACCTCGGGTTGTAAACTAAACAAAACCAATTAATTTGACTTTACATACATACATAAATACACGAGTACATAAATTTTAATTTGCACAGGCTCAAGATCGAATTTAAATTTTACTATGTTAAAAAAAGTTTGAAAAAAGTCTTCTTGCGAAAGCCTGAAATACCGAGTTAATATTTTAGCGCTTTTCAAGCATCATTATCGACATAGTGTGTGTAGGTTGATATGTAGATAGTTGGTCAACTAACAGTACAACCATCCGACCAACCTGTCAACCATGTTGCCAGTCGACCTTTTTCATATCGATCGATAAGGTACATTTTTTTTGCCGCAATGCTTTTAAAAATGCTTTTGTAGCAAAAAGCTTTATGAACAAATAATAGAATAATCGACTGCTTGCCTGTTCTATGGAACAGCCATGAAACATCATCATCATCATCGTCTAATAAACAAAATATAAAAAAACAAAACAAAATAAAATGGGGACGAAGTAAACTGCGCATCAGTATAAAATTCATCATACATACATACATATGTATAAGAAAAACAAAAAATAAAATAATTCTGTTTTCTGTGTAAAATACAATACCAGTACGAGCACAAACAAAACAACTGTGTGCCAGCCAGCCAGGTAGTCAGCCAACTAGTCAGTCGTCAGAAATTCAGTAAAATCCCACAACAAATGTATATATGTATGTATGTACATATGTATTCACATCCATAAATAAAAATGTGTATGTAAGTATATATGTACATATAGTGGATTCAAATATTCGTTCGTTCGTTCGCATTAAAGCTATAGAGTAGAGAATTGCTATACTAATGCCAGTCACAATGTTGTTGTGCTGTTTTCTCGATTTCTACCCGTCAGCCATTGCCATCATTGTCGTTGCCGTTGTAGTCGTTGTTGAACACTGCTGGTTTTTAACATTAAATTTAAGTATGGAAAAATAAATGAATATAAAAAAGTTCCCTTCTTCTATTTCTTATATGCTTTTGTTGTTGTTGGTTGGTTGTTCAGTCGGCTCCATAAAATATGTGCTCTGTTCTGTACAGAATTATGGTATTTCCTCCTTTAAACATTCGAGTATAATAATAAAAATTGGGGGGAACATTTACAGAGTTGTACTCATTCGTACATTTTTTTTTATTTTTTTCTTCTTGCAATTATTTTTTCTGCTTCTTATTTTTCTGGTCTATCTTGACATTTACGTTAAGTTACGATATTTTATTTTAATGTACAGTGCGCAATAAAATATTAAAATCTTTAATAAACGTCTATATTAAAGGAAAGAGCACAACGAGTTCATTTTCCAGTACTTGTTATGGTGAACACCTTATGCTTAATCATGAAAAGAAAAGTTTGCCAATTTTAAAAGCTATGCTGTTATCATTCAACAGAATTATGTTAATTAAAGAAAATCGCAACTTGATATGTTAATGGTATCAATAGATCGCATAAAAATACAACACTGAGCGCAAATACACAATGATCTATAAAATTTACCAAAATCAGATAATATTATTATAAAAATATGTTACTTTTTCGTTTTTTTCCAAACTATTATCTTTTTCAGCACTTTGATGTTTTTCAACCCTTTTTGATAATAAGTCCTGGAATTTATCACTATGTGACGGTTCAATTCACTTAGGAATAAAGCAAAAATAAATCCACTTTGGATATTATAGTAGTAGCTTAAAAATCTCTATGTAGGTGAGTTTGTTAGCAACATGCCTACAAGTCGTAACAGATATTTAGCTGTAATTTTTTATATGTTCTGTTTTTTTTTTACTAAGCACTGGTACTGTGGCGGACTTGATTCGAAAAAACCAATTTTATGTCAAAATTTACCTTATGGTTAAGGTTACCAAGCTTCTTGAACCATACTACTTATAAGGAGGCTAAGTCTTTGAGGCCAAATATCTAGCGAGGGGTTAATTCCATTGTCTAAAATTGCTTGTCTTATAGTGAAATGTAGAGCAGTACATCTTAGAACTAGCTGTACCAGGAATATAACCGTAGACGTTTTTCTTAAAAGACTGGAGACAATTTGTATACACACGGTAGGGTATTCGCGTAATGTGGAAATTATGATTGGTTGTTCATGGAGATTTTTCAAGGTTGTATGAGACAGGCGTACAGAGTTATCGAGGCATGATGTCGTGAATAGGGACTAACCGTTAACACTTTAAAACAGTTGTTATGTTTTCCATATGGGGAAGGAAGGATATAATTGCTGAATCCTTAATGATTTTTACGAACCGAAATCAACTTTTCCAGGAAGGTGAAATGTCTGGGAGTAACGTTGGATATGAAACTAAGATGTTAAGAGAAGCATTTAGATGGTGGAACAATTTTTCATTAGTGTAAATGGGCTTGAAGTCAAAAATTGGGAATCTCGCCTATGCTACATATTGAATATACACGGTGATAATAACAACAACTATTACTTACGAGTCTGTTGTTTTGTGGTCGAAGGAATCTCAGAGAATGATTATCAGTTATGGTGATCTTTGTGAAATGTTCATCATTGACTAGTGAAAGAACCACTGCAGGCACACATCAATTGTTGATGCTTTAGAGGATTTCAGTGCTGGCGATGAAGATTATCAGCATCGACCAGTCGGCAGTGTGAATTTTTTTTCTCTTCTAGATCATACGCCGATGCTGGCACAGTACTTGGTGTAGAAAGGGATACCTTGACATCATTGTGGAACAAATGATCCGAAATGGTAGTGTTTTTTTTTTTGCGATAATTACCATAAATAAAGGGTGATTAAATTTTAAGGGCCGATGTTTAATGTGAACCACACCTATATGTCAAGTTTTTTCTGCATTTCATTTGACATTTCTCAATTTCAGACTAACTCAATTTGAACCATGGAAAGATACACAATCGAGCAACGCGTTAAAGTTATTCAGGCTTATTATGAAAATGAGTGTTCACACTTCGTGATTCTTTTGGTCAACATAATCGTTCAAATTCGTCCACAATCGGGAGAATTATGAAAAATATTTAAATTTCATCAAAACAGGTCTGTATAAAATGTAAAAAACATCTGTAAATGCCTTCTTAGTTCGTTGAACGGAAAACATTACTGTTTTCATTTCGCGATAGTGTGGCAAAAGAGCTGTCAACCTCGACCTATCATCGTGCCCAACAATTGAACATCAACATTGTCATGAGGACCATCGAATGGAGGTCGCGGCGGCCATTTGACCGATATTTTGTTCCAACATAATTGAACCACACCAATATTATCACAATAGAAAGAAATGACAATAATTTCCTAATTATTTGTGTTTTATTGAAAATCAACATCGGCCTATAAAATTAAACCACCCCTTATATGGATTTTCGGTTACGATTTTTACCAAATTATTAAAAAATCATAGTTCTTTAAGAGCCAAGTCTTAAGTTCATTTGGCTATGTTAAATTGTGTTATTTTTTCCACAAATCATCCACTTAAACACTAATGCTAAATAAAATAGAATAAAAAGACAAAAAAATTTTTACAACAATTCGACAAACAAAAAAACTTTCGTTTTTAAATTCGCTTTATGAATACAAAACTGCATGACTTATCTGAAGTAACAACTATATTTCTTATTAAATACTTATTAAATAGCATTTTTAGTAAACTCATAATAGCTTAGAGTAACAAATACATACAAGACCATGTTTTCTTCTGGCAACTTTTAAATAATATTCGTTACTTCTCGTTCAATGCAAACTTAAAAATTTTTTTAATGTACTATTAATTTTAGTTATTTGTGGTTATACAGGAAAAAGTTACTGTTCAGTTCAGAATATTTTGCTGTCGTATGTTTTATATGTTCCAAAAATATGTTCATCGACTACCACAATGATAGTTTTTCTTAATATGTTGGTATTTGATATTTGTCACCCACTGTGCTTACTTGTGTAAATGTGTTTTCATTTTATTTCAATTACAAAAAATAAGAACAAAAGTAAAGGAAAAAAATCAACACTAATGCTCGTTTGTACATTGCTACGTAAGTTGTTTGCTTGGCAGGAATGGCTGCCTGGTTAGCTTACTTGGTTGATGAGACCGATGTTCTATCTGCGAAACTTGGGTCTGTTGGCGTACGAACGTAAACAGCGATAACTGTATGGATAGATGATTGCTTCGTTGGTTGGTTTGTTAGTTAAGTTCGTTCGTTTCTTTAGTTCTTAAAGTCGTTAAAATGCTCAATGCTGTTGGTTACAGGATTGCCTCAATTTGTAACATTTATTTTAAGCGTCGAAAAGTTTCGATAATTTGAACAAAAATCAACGTATGATCCTATTCTGCTAAATGTAAAAAATTAATAAAATTCAATCTAGTTTTATTTCTTAAAAAATTGGCATTGGATTTATATTTAGCACGAAGTATTTGAAATTTGAAAAAATTAAAGGACTTGGGCTTGATTAAGTTCTAAGTAAGATTATGGGCATTGAACTTGTTTAAAGTGTGTTAAGCACTCATTTCAACTTATCAACATTTGTTACCTCGTCAATGAAGAATACATTCAAAGTTTTAATATAACAATAAAATAATAATGTTTATTAATGTTTACATTTTTCTTATGGGAATTTACTCAGAAACAAAATAAATTCAATTTAGTAAGTACTTTGTCTAACAACAAGATGGTATTTTTTAAGATCTTAAATTTAATTTTATTATCAGTCATCAGTTATTTATATTTTTAAAATATATTTTATCAAATATACGGCAACTCTGTATGCTTGGTTTTCGTTCTATGCTACATATGATATTCGTTTGTTCGATGTCGTTGCTTGTGTTTTAGCTTTACTCAACGTAGAGCTGCTTTTATTACATTTTTTTGCTGGCTTACGTTGTTTTCAAAGTTTTTATATCTTTTTGGTTTGTGATTTTTATATACCCTACACCACAATTTGATGTAGTCTACAACAAATTAAGGTGACTGCAACGATTTTCTTAATGAATAAAGTGGAACTATACACGTTCTAAGTATTTAGTATGAAACTATTTTAAAATAAAATTATGCAATTTTTCGTCCAGACAAAATTTTTTTTATATGTAGTTTGATGGTAGTTTTGTGCGGAAAAATTTTAACTTGAGTTGAATCTGGGTTCATCTAAATAGGTATACCAGTGGCAAGTTGAAATACCTTTTCATTTTTTTCAATAAAAAAATTATTTACCTTATCATATGGGTGGGTGCCCCGGTGGACTAGTCAGTAGTGTGCTAGTCTGCTAGTTTGGGGGTTGCGGGATCGATTCCCGCCAGAGACTCTGGTGTTATCTGCTTCTCTTCTCTCTTTTCTATTGTATTCTTACTTTTCTATTTAGGTATCACAATGGGATCAATAAAATGGACCCAAGTGAGCTGCACAACAGCTGCCTGTTCTACGTAACCTAACCCAACCTACCTTATCATATAATGTTTGCAAAGTAATTGTTTATTTGTAAAATTTAAGTGACTTTTGTTAGAAATATGTTTTTCATATAGTTAGTAGCATGGCATATTCATAAAGGTAACCTAATCGTAACAGCTGATCAGCAACTAAATTTCTTAAATTCAGTGATGGAAAATGGAAAATTTTCGTTTCGGTCTAAAAAAAATTAACTCAAGTGTACTTTTTTAATAATAAATGTACCAAATTTTTGTATTATTTTTTTTATTAAGTTCTCTTTAAAATCAAGCTAAAAAGTTTAGAAATGTTAAACTTATTCGTTCGTACCTTATCTTGGCCGGCTCCTATAATAAAAATAATACAATAATAATATTTGGTAATGCTGGAGAATAATATAAAAAGGATTTTTTTTTTAATTGGATCAACTTCCGAACCTGAGTAATCAGTTCTATATGCTACTAAACAAATAAAAATTTATTTTAAATTAAGATGTCTTTATTATGTTTATGGCTACTTTCCTATGTATGTAAAATATATGTATAACCACCTTGGCTTTAAATTCCTTCTTTTCCTCACTGTCAACTTTTATTCTATAGCTTTTGTTATATACATATGTATTTTAGTGTTTTAAATTATATTTTATTATTTTTTCTGCTAAATAAACATATTGTAAATGTAAAAAAATTAAACAAACTTGATAGCCATTTTGTACAAAATATCAAGCGAATTCATAATCGCCTGTGTTCTAAAAATATTATATCATTCACCAAAATTTATCTTGTTTTTAACTGTTTATAAATATGTATGTATGTATGTATGTATTTATGTATGTATGTATGTATGGATAAATGTATGTATATTGATAGCCCTTAATCGGCTTCATACCGGCGTTTTTAGGGCCTTGTCCATATACTTACTTATTTTTCAATTACATTTTGATAGGTAAAATTCAGCGTATGTATGCATATGTGTAGGTGCAAAGTTGAATTACATTTTTAAAAATATTTAAAATTTTGATCATCCTCTTGCAGGCCTTGAAGCCCATTATTATCAGCTGTCGGTATGTAACGTATGAATGTGTAGTGTAGGTTTTATTATCGGTCTGGATCGACTTTTTGTTGGCTTGGCTTTTATTATTATTGCTGATGTTGTTTTTGTTGTTGTTAGTATTGTAGATTCTTTGTTATATTCAGTTCATTTCAATTTAGCTCACTCAGTTCGTTCGTTTGTTTCCATTTTTTTTTTACTTATGAACGTAAACACGTAAATATGTCCGATGAACGTAAGTGTGTATGTAGAAATGTCTGTATATATGTACGTATGTATTTATGTATGTATGTATGTATGTATATTTGAATTTATAAATATACTTACGAGTATTTGTGTATGTATATGCAAGTGTATATTGTATGCATAGAGTATTATTTTTTTGTTTGTTGTATGCTTTAACTTGTATGCTTGTACCGACCGTTGCCCCCTCTTATTTAATGATGTTGCTGTGTGTATGGACGGACGGATGGATGGTTGGTTTGTACGTTTGTTGTGCTTGTTTGTATTTCAAAGTTTCTTTCGACTACGTTGGCTCTGGTAATAATTGTTTATTTCATTTTTCCCAACAGTTTTATTTCATTGCCTAAGTAATCGAGCAGGTAGTCAATTGTCGATGTTGTGTCCCCAAACAACCATCGGAAAAAAGAGCTCGAAAATTTGTTCTCAAACTGTGGTTCTTGGAAATGCATACAAATTTTTTTTCTGTGGGCCGGAGGGCGGTTGAGTTGAATTATAAGCTGAGTAAATTTTATATGTAAATAGTTTATTTTTTTAAATTCTGCAACAACAATTCTTGGGGGGCATTACAACCCTCAGAATGGTCTAGTTACGCCCATGACGGCGAATAATACTTAAAACATATTAAAAAAATTCATGGTAATCGCATAAATAAATTTATAAAAAAAACCATCAATTGACTTAACAAAAAAACATATTTTTTGAACAAAAAAAAAATCCGGACAACTGTTTAAGTTATATACTTTTTGTTAGTAAAAACACAAATTTATAAATAATGTTTCAATTTATAACACCAAGCTGTCTTTGAAAAAAGCATACATCTGGGTTATATGTTTGACATCTTCGTTTCATAAAACGATTTTTAAAGTGGACCACCATTCGTTTAATCAAAACGATTTTTACTAATCCGAAATTATTGTTATTAAAATCTTTTTAACAAAAAAAAAAAAAAATCTTTCGTTTAACCGAATTTGAATGTATATTTTATATTTTCCTAAGTTAATTATGGAAATTATCTACCCAGTATAACATCTACTCGTTGTTTTACTGTCCCATTGTAAATAGAATATTTGAATCATTGGAGGTGGTTAGTAAAACTGAGGGTTAAATTTAGTAAATGAGTTGATGTTATACTACTAAGAATCAGTTATCTCATCATGCTTTTGTAATGTAGTGAGTGAGTGATACGTATGTACTTATATTAAAATATAATTTTTCAAACAATCGTTACTTTCAGTGGCTTTTAAATATGTATACCAGTATAGGAAGAGAGTACAGAACTACAGGGTTTTTTAGAATTTTTTCATAAATATTTAGTATCTATGTGTAGGTATGTATGTATATTGTATATACAATTGTTATAGTATAGAGTAAATTTTTTCCATAGATATTATTTTGTGCTCGTTTAGCTGTCGTTGTCGTTGTTGTTGTTTTTTTTTATATTTTATGTATTTTTTGTTTTCTGTTCGAGTTTAGGTTTCGAAATATAAATTCACTTTAATATGAATACTCAGCAGAGTTTTATAGATATTTTTTTCTTCAAAGTCTTTAATATTGAAAATGAATACATATTCGTGAAAGTTTAGAGAAAGACACAATTTTTTCTTGTTATAAGACGAAAGAACATTTGTTGGAAATAGTATTAGAGAAAAATTTGTTTAGAGATCATTAGTTAAATTTTTATTTATTTTAATTTTAACGGATTTGGAAAAAAGGGTTGACAGACCAAAAAAATTGTTTCACATTTCAAATTAAAACCGTTACATGTAATGACTTAACAAATACATACATATGTGTATAAGTATTAGGTAATAAAATTTTGTTAAACATCATTACGGACAGAAGGTCCTCTGTAAATAATTTTAAAACTACACCTTGAAATTACAACATTCGAATACGATTTTAGACATTCAGGCATTCATTGTTGTTCCGCTTTGAAATCATTGATTTTTATTAAAATTTCGACACCAGTCAAAGCAGTTCTTGTGATGGTTTTAACTTATTTCATGCGTCGTGCATTTATTTTATTACGTTGCATTGCATACAATGCAATATTTTATAAAATTATTTTCTAAAATATAAATATTTTTTCTTTTTAAAGTTCTTTTTTGAAAACATTAAAAAATGTGCTGTGTTAATGTTCATGTGTGATTCACATAATCATTGATAAACAACTTATAAAACTCAGGGAATATTTAATATTCTAAATTGTTTAAATAATTTAAAATGCCTTAATTTTTTTTTTACTTTATCAGATAATCAATAATAATTATTTTACTTCATATTCGTCATTTTATTTTTTTAACAAAAAAGAACGTTTTATTTGACTGAGCTATAAATCAGGGCTGGCCAAAAGTCACCATAATTATGAGTGATAATGCTAATTTTCATTTGAATGGCTTTGTTAGTAAGCAGATCTATAGGCCTTTCATCAACACCAAATGCACTTAATCAGATGTTAAGTATTATATGGCATTACATCTGAAAATATCATTGGTCCTTACTTCTTAAAAAAAAAAAAAAATATGGAAGTGTTGTAACCGTAAATAGAGAGCGGTATCGGTTTATGATAGAATATATTTTACATCCTGCTTTTGAAAACAGACCAAAAATGTGGTTGTAGCAAGATGAAACCAATGCCCACTATCCAAATTTTTGAAGAGCAAATAATTTCCAGAAATTCAAAAATTAATTGGCCTGAGAGTTTTCCAGATTTGTCAGCACCCGTCTATACTTGAACTTATGGCCAACAACGGCCTCATTATTGTAAAGCTTAAAACGAGGGCCATTTAAGTGGCATTTTTTTCTATTTTATTTATATATTTAATCTAAAAAAAACCACAAAAACAGTTACAAAATATACTAACAAAATATATAAAAAAATATATAAACAAAAAATAAATAAAATATATAAATATTAAATTTTTAAACCCCATGGCGACTTTTGACCCACCGTTTACTAAACTTTATGTGACAAATACTGGTATTTGATTTAATCAGGGCTAGTTTTAATTAATAACGAAGTCAACCTTATATAATAATAAGAAACAAATAGAATGAATGGCTTGGAATTTTAATTCCATTTATTGATATTTTTTATAAAAGCAACATATTAATGGCCTAATATAAATAGGACATATTACAACTTTTTCGAAATCGCGTTTTTAACTTTTTCTGGTAGTCCACTAAAAACACATACCACGGCAAATTACATAAGTCATGGTTGAAAATAGCACGGGATTCTTTTTTGCCACCTCGTTTACCAGATTTAACTGTGTACGTCTTTTTTATGAGAATATTTGAAAGACAAATTTGAAGATGAAGTACGGAGCCTGTAACCAGAAACATTTCGACGTGTAATGAAAATCGCGCTAAAAAGAGCCTATGTTAGAAGATGCAGATGATATTGTTGGACTTGTAACAGCAAGAGAATATCAGTGTAAACCGTAATACTTAATTTTATTACCCTGGTTCCACACTAGCTTCTTTGTCGGGGAAAATTTAGAAGCTTGGTCTTTGATTAAGTGTCATTTTGTAGTTGATTTTCATTATGGTTTTCTATATATGGTTAAAAAGAAAACATTAAAAAAGTTGTCAACATTTTTAATGTAAAAACATTTTACGTTCAATACCCAGCGAAAGAAAAGTTAGCCATTATTTATGTTTGTACTACACTTAAGAAGTCATTTTTAACCACTTCTTAACAGTCATTTTAAATCATTACTTTTTCAAAAAGTTGGTCCTAAATGTGTTGTTTATAGAAAGTTACATATTTATTTAGCTATTTATGTCTAAAATTGTTATTTTTGTAAACTCATAAATTATAGTTTATTTTAATATTAAAATAAATAAAAACAGAAATTTTATTTTTGTAAAACAATAACTTTTTATTATTATTTATTCATTAACTAAAACTTATTTATTTTACCAATATTATTAACAGAGTTATGAGAATTTGCAAATAGTATTAAAACAATGAACATCCTTTTGATACCAGACTTAACAACCATAGGTCATAATTGGACAAATACACATTTTGTAAATAAGTACCTTGTTCTTTATATTAAGTTTAGATCTTTGGCTAATTAAGGAGGCACGGCTATACTTAATTGCCTTCTCACAAGTGTAAGTAACATGCTGTTTGAATAAAAGTTTTTTTTTGTTTATAGGATATAAATATTTAATTTTGTCCATTAATGGGATAATTGTCTCTCTAGACGATAATACCATAAAATGCTGACGATCTGTCATAACAAAAACATTGGGCCAATTCAAAGTAGACTCTCATATTGTACTATGTCATATAATTCATATTAATATGACTAGTGACTTTGAACACCTTTTGTTAACAAATTATGTATTTAATACAAGAAAGAAGACAAAGAGATGACGCTGTTAAAAATTGTATGTATACAGAAAAGAAGAAAATAGAAAATATTCTCTCTGAGAGGTGAGAAGCGAAGAAATTCTCTCTGAGAGACAGTATGGTTAAAAGTATAACATAAACAATTTCTTATACATAGGAAACAAATGTGTAAAGTCATATTATTTTTTTTGTATGGAAATTACTAACAAAAATTTTATGCATGCATAAAATAATATGAAATAGTACAAATACGACTGATATGCAACCACTTTGAATTGGCCCATTGTGTGCTATCAAAACTTATCATTTTCTAATTAACAGTTTAAATACAAAAATTGTTTGCATTTAAAAATTTAAAATTAAATATTTGGTGTCACTAACGAAAAAAGGCTCTAAAAATTTAAAATAAAGGCATCGAGCACTGATGCTGAAAATTTTTCGGGTCGAAAATTCCTAAAAACACTAACTAAAATTAGCTCTAAAATCATCGAAATGGTAACGCAATAACGGAGAGAATAATTACAAATTTTGATTCCGCGAAAAAAATGATTTTCTCAATCGCGGAACGGAGTGAATAATGAATGCTAATATGTTTGTATTTTTCAATAATTATTTGGGCCAACGCAACTTTTTCATGCATTTTTTTGAGATATATTTTTGGAATTAATTTTTAGTTTTTTTTTCATTTTTATTATTCTTGGTTAAAACTAGCAAAAAAATGTTGAATAATTAATCCAAAAACAATAATTTAATATATTTTTATTATCTTAATAGATAACTTTTTTGTTATTAACAAATATCGTTATGTTTTTCAATTTGATCGATGAACAAATATATTAATTCATTGCCGGTTGTAATATGCAGCAAACGTTTTACAAACATGTATACACATGTTTTGTATTTAATATAAATATGTTTTAGTTAAATTGCAAAGATCTTGCAGAAATTTCTGGAAAAATACGAGTATTACTGTTTTTTTAGCCAAACAAATTCAGATTTTGTAGCTCCCATGGAATTTCTTAAAACGATTGTTACGTATATATGTATATGTAAATTATCTACCTTTGGCAACATTTACAGAAAATCTTGGTTCAATGGATTAATTACCAACAAAGTTATTGGGAAAAAAATAAAAAAATGGTTGGCAAAAAATAAAGGTAAATTAAAAGTTCAGATTATTGATTTCCTAAATAAGTTTTCGTAACACTTGCATCGTATTATTGTCAGTTATGTCAGAGTTGAGAAGTAGCGAAATTTATATATACATTTCTGCGATATATGCAAAAAAAAACACTAAAACCTCTATTTGTATACCATTTACATGAGTGCAAAAACGTATATCATAAAATCCATGTCACGCACTGTTACAGAGTGCGAATAATTGCAACTAATTTTGTTAAAAAAAATATTTTTTGTTAAAGCAGATTTGCCGCTATTATTATTTAACTTTATGCTCTTTCAAAAATTTATAAAGCACTTATTAATAGGTTTTCTAATTTCGTTAGTATAAATCAAAATGTATCGTACGCACATGTTACAAAATTTACCTTTTGAACATTTTATGTCAGTTTCTATCAAAAATTTCTGCGAATTTACTTCAGATAAAAATTCATATTTTTAACAGCTAGAAGAAGCAATCTTAGATTATACGAAAAGTTATATTATCTGAAAAAAAAATATATATATATTCATCTTTTACTAATTTTTAACATCGTCACGCACATGTGTGACGGATGACTTTTCTGTGGAATTCGTGATATATAAGTTTGTCATTCCGTTTGTATATGTCGTTGGTCACAATTAGAAAGGCCCTAACTGAAATAATTATAACTTTACAGGAGTAGGCAAAAATGTAATACAAACTGCATAGTGAAACTAGTTTGTAAAATTCTTTGTAAAAATGTTATTGTATTACATTTTTGTCAAGTTGTATTTGTGTGAAATGCATTGAAATCACTGACAAACTAAATTTTGTAAAAAAAAACGTGCTAGGGCCTTTCTACTTGTGACCATCGATATGTATGTATGTATATGATGATACAGAGTGTTGTGTGAAGGGTATATAAGATTTGGCACAGCCGAATATAGCGCTGTTACTTGTTTAAATTAAAAATATTATTTAATTATAACAAAATATATATTACAACAACGGAATGAAAAATAAGATTCATTATTTCCAATTTTTTTTAATTTAATTTTCCAAATACATAATTCAAATAAAATAAAATATTTTTTTTTAAGAGAAATTTATTAAAAAAAATTTATTGATATGTAACTCAACCAACAAGTGTTGATTTTTCGTCGAGAATTTCTATTGCTTTTAATTTTGTTATAAAAGGAACCGAAAAATTTAAATTTTAACAAAATTAATTTTATGTTATACTTGTAATTCCGATCATTTTTGTTGTATTTTTTTTTCAGATAACGTTATTATAAGTTTGTTTTTGACATGTGGATACTATATTTTAATTACATACAAAGCTATGAAACAAATAATTTTTGATGCCCCTAAAAGTATGCACAATGGAAAAATTTGATGTAAGTAGAAATTTTGCGTTGGAAATAATAGTGATTTCACTTTTTATTTTACTTGCAAAATGCTCGTTTAATTTCACTTACAAAGGGAATTTATTTTTGTGACATTCCCGATAATTTTTAAAAGTTTATTTGTTTATATTATGTCTTCGATCTTTTTTTTTATTAATTAGTTGTTTTATTTATTAGGCTTAAGATCAATCTTTTTATAAAAATAATTTTATTTTATTCCGATATTTTGCTACCGAAAAAACTAATCTCTAGCTTAATAAATAGAGAAACTAATTGTATTTGCTTGTACATACCTTTAGAAACTATTTATTTACAAAATTCTTTAAAACAAAAAAAAAAAATAAATAAATAACATATTTATCATTTATTATAAATAATTTAGTATTACGTGTTGGTTATTGTAAAAATTGTTGTAAACGATGGTCCAACGAAAACGCACTATGCTAATTGTAAATAAAACCAGAAAATTTCAGAGAATTATCTCAATATTTTTTACTTTAAAAGAAACGTCTATGATAATCATCTGAAAAACAAAATATCGGTTAAAGGCTAGTCACGGCTTCGGTGGAGTACTTCTATCCGATGGTCTATATTTTCAATGACAATGTTCAACAGTTGGGCACGACGACGAGTTGAAGTTGGCGCAGAACGAAGTGGGCGTTTTCAGAATTACTACAGACCTGGTTGTGGACACATTTAGTCGAATATGCTGACCAAAAAAATCACAAAGTGCACCATGATTGAACTTGCCAAACACTGAAATGTAAAATTAATTTGGACAAAAAACGACATTAAAGCGTGACCCATAATTAACATCGTACATTATGGTTGGACCACCCTTTACTTCGTCATATTATTTAAATAAAAAAGTTTAATATTTACAGAATTCATTTACCAAAAACTCTTTAGTTTATTTTTAATGAAGTTCATTAATAATAAACAGATATTGCACATATATTCGAGTTGTGGTTTTCAAAATATATTATAGAAAATATTTTAAAATGCCATTATTATTTAATATCACCTAAAAGGTTATAATTTTTAGATTAAGTATATTTTTTTATAGCTGATAACATTTTGGACGATACAAAATTTTACTTCAACCATTTTTTATTAAAAAATAAATGAAAAATAAAATCTTGCTTTAATGCTTACAATAAGACGCGCCATGACATTAAGAGCTGAAGATCGATTTTTTCTTATTAAGACAAAGGAGTTATTAGCGCAAATCCTACACAGAAGTCCATTTAAAATAATAATTGGTATATGCTTAGTGTAAGTACCTGAAAATAAGAAATTTTTAGTTCAGTTTTTAAAATAATATACTTCCCAATCACTCGATATGAAAGTAACATCAGTTAAGAGACAATACAGACTAAATGAATATCTTCCCATGGATACTAATTTTTTTAAATAGTAGGCTCCTTTTCATATATGTATGTATATATTTTTTTTTATAAAATAATGGTTTCTTAGCTTGGAAATTTAACATCTTCATTAGTAGACAATGAGTAAACTCTAAATATCCATATTTACAGATTGTTGAACAAATTGGCTTGTATTCATATATTTCAAAGTTCATTAATTTAAGTAAATACATTAAAAATAACTTAATACATTATGAAGTAATCTACTTTTAAAAACTAATTTTTTTTCTCCTGAACAAAAAAAGAAATCTTTTGTTTGCAAGGGAATGAATGGAAATAAAATATAATTTAATTTTATATCTGGTAATACTACAATTCACAATAGATTAGTATAAAAGTTATATGGCAACTTTTCCTATAATAGTGTTACCATGTAATACTTGCTGCAAAATTACGTTAACTTTTAAATATTATTAAAATTGCATATGTTTTTAAAATCTAACAATTAAAAATATTTAATCACATATGAAAACTGTAAAATACAATTTATGTGTTTTGTGTTTGTTTTAAAACTTATATTTAAAAACTTATATAAGCTGTTTTCTTAGCGTATTTTTTTAAACTAAGCCATTGGGTGAATTTAATTCGCCTTAATAATAGTCATTCAAATATTAAAAAGTCAATGAAAGCTTAAGGGAGTTAAATATGTAAAAAACAAAAGCAAATGAAATGTATGTAGTTAATTCCTTATGATACAAAAACAATACATTAATTTCACATGTTTCTTTTTAATATGTATAAAATTCATTTGATCATGCAAAAACATAATTTTTTTATAAAAGTTATGCTTGTATACGCTAAACTCAAATATTATTTGAGTTAATGGATATATGTATGTATGTACCTATATGTATCACATTGTTGACATGAATAAATTGTGTTTTTAGTATTATTAAAAATCAACAAAAAGAAAAGTATGTTGTCAATAAGTTATCAAGGCGAATTCATATCAGGTGATGTTTTGAAGCCAGCTGATTGTTTTTTGCTCGCTATATTTTTACAGAACAATGTCAAAGCTTGGTTATATTTAAATGAATTTTTATGTTGGTTGAAAAATTTTATAAAATTGATAAAGTTTGTGAAAGAAATTATAAAAATACTAATATTTGTGCAATACCTTATTGGTAAATAAATAAAATACAAGTTATAATAATGATATAAGTTTTAATAAAATTTTTAATGTTTTTTAATTCAGAAAATACAAAATTTCCGTTGTGTTTTTCTAGTGGTTTTAATTTGTAAAAATTGTGTTTTAAAAGCACAAATGTGTGATATAAACAAGAAGGAATTTATAAAAAACATTAAAAATAGTTATTAATTTTTAAAATTTTCTTGTAAATTTATAAAAAATACAATTTTAATTAAAAGTAAACAAACAATTTATTATTTTGTGATGTGACATTCTCCGGACCTTTTTGGGTTTCTTGTAGGGATGTTGTCATCTGATATGAATTCACCTTGTAAGTTATACCAAAGCATACATATGTATGTACATATGTATAAGTATTTAATTAAACCAACAACAACGACAAATTTGCAAATATAAAAAAATACAAAAATTACTTGTAGTTATTTGAATATACTCAAATATCTAACTAATAAAAATTCAAATAAATTTGTACTCAAACAATACTTGAATATTTACTCTGTTAATGCGGCCCTATGCTCCTTTGCTAATTTATTTGAGTGTGGCATCCATTTTCTATTATGGGTTTAGGTCAGGGAAGGAAAATGGCTTTTATGATTTTGTACCAAGTATGAAAACAAAATGTACTTTTTAGGCCATGACGGTACAATTTTTGTAATATTTCTTAATAAAAACATAAGCTTGACAAAAATGTTTATAAAAATTCAGATGTACTATTGAATTTGTTTCTCCCATAATAACTTTTTCTGGAGTAAACTTATCGAACCATTTTAGTATAAAATAAAACACAAAAAAACAAAATTAAAGACAACCTGGACGAATTTTTAAATTGTACCAAGTAGCTCGCGGTAGTACCGGTCAAAAATGTACCATAAAAAGTACAATTGCACCATGATTTCTATCCCTGGTTTAGGTTATTTTTGTTTCTCTTTTGATTGAGAGTTTATTGAGTGCTTCTTTCGAAAAATAAATTGTTGTCGATTTATAATATTGCTGCAATTTAAAAAATCTAAAATTCTTGTGTGAATACCTTTCTCAAACATATCCAATAAGCTAAGAATGCTTACCTTTTAAAA
Source organism: Phyto melanocephala (assembly GCA_941918925.1). NCBI lineage: Eukaryota > Metazoa > Arthropoda > Insecta > Diptera > Rhinophoridae > Phyto > Phyto melanocephala. Next base: position 2,004,232 of record OW799233.1, read on the forward strand.
AACTTAAGTAATACTTTGTATATGTAAAAATGTATCTAGTTGCCTAAATTTGTAAATTCTTAAGATAAAAAATTGACCTAAATCTGAAATCAAGAACATTGCTTTCTGGTATTATATTCTTTGTCATGTCATTAAGTTTGCATAAAAATTCGCAGTATGCTTGTACTTTAAATTGTTTATCGTTGGTCACAAGTAGAAAGGCCCTAACTCAAATAATTTTAACATTACAGGAGAAGGTCAAAACGTAATAGAAGCACTACTTTGTTTTTTAAAATTGCTTGTAAAATTGTTGGAATCACTGTGGTGTAAAATGTATTGGAATCATTGAAAAACGAAAGTTCTTTAAAAACACAAGTTTGGGCCATTCTACTTGGGATTATCTATATGGATTTACTTATACTTATATGTCTATATATTGTAAAACAATATTAAAAACGGAATTAACCTAGACTTTAGTTAAAAATAAATTGTGTTCACATACTTACACACATTTAGGTGTTTGTGTGTGAGTAAATTAAAGCAAAACCCAACAAACAATTTAATCTAAAGAATTCCAAAAAAATTAAAGTAAATTTTTATTTTGTTTTTTAAATACAATATTCTATCTAACCCCCATATTTATAAAATTTAAAATGAGTTTGATATGTATATTAAGATAAAATGTATTTTAAATCTATTTTAAATATATATACATATATATATATATGTATAAATATATTATTACAAGATTATAAAAAAATTGTGTTACTTAGTGAATATTTTTTTTTTTAAATTCTTGAATACAGAAAACCATTTTAAAGTTTTTTTGTCTGGCTGTCGGTCTGTCTTCCTTAACTTTATCGGCTCAAAAACTGCTAGATGGATTTTAATAAAATTAAAGGACTTTGGCACCTGATCATCTTATTTCCAAGAGAAAGTAGAAAAAATCGAAATTACAATATTTTATTGATTTTAATGTCAACAGAAAGTTTGTAAGAAATAAATTTGTTCATGTACAGACATCAGAAAAAAAAATATAAAACAAATTGCACAATTTGAAGTCCACAAAGTTAAAGTAAAAAGGATTAAAATCATTAAAAATGATTTAAATCATTAATTAATTGCTTAAAAGGATGAAAAAAATTATTTTATTATTTACGCTGATGAAAAAAAAAATTAAAACAATTTTACTAAAAGCAAAATTGACAAAATATTTGAGTTTAAACATACTATTTACTATTCCATTCCTGTAAAAATCTAATACAAAATTTTATAAACATATGAAGTGAAATTGTAATGTTTTACAAAATCGTTTAATATAAATTACCAACAGCAAGCATGCAATACTGTAAACTAATATAAAAATAGTAGCAATAGCATATTAAAAGGGGGTTATGAATTAAACATATAAGTTGGATATTTGGACAAAAAAACTCTCTCTGTTTTTGTTGCAAAATTTAAAGGTTTGCACCACAATTTCCTCATCTTATGTTTTTATTATATAGCAATATTATAATTAGCACCCACAATAGTTTCCTTATTTAATGATAAATCGAAATTGTTAACAGGTAAAATTATTTTAGGATTTTTCAAACGTTCATATCGTAAGCGTAAAATTTGTTACAAAAACTAGATGTATAGATTTGGTTGATTGCACAGCCAAATGTTGGATGGGTGCATGATGATGAATAATGAACATTTGTTTAGTTGCAATAACAGACCATGACTGTGTTTATTTCACAATGCTCGATAAGAATGTGTCGTTGGGCATTAAAAATGTGCACAATAAAATGGCTCACGTTGCACAATATTAATTTAAAAAAGATTTAAACAAATAAATGAAAATCAAAGGCCAATAAACTCTAAATTAGCTGATGGGTGCCTTTGTTTCTTGCACTAATACTTTTTAGTTTAATTTTTATTTTTGAAACTGGAGCATAATTTAAATCTTTTATGTATTAAAACAAAAAATAATGAAATAAATCATATTTCAAATATGATTAGATGAAATATTTAAGATATTGTAGTTGTAAGTCATTCATTAATTCATAAATAAATACATTTTGATTATGCGGTTATTACGAACTCAAACAAATAATGAATATTTAGCAAATATTCAACAGCAACTAGTTTTAATTGTAATTAAGAGTTTGTGCTTAAAATATATATGTACGTACACAATATATACAAATAAATAAACAAAATTTGACATTTTAGTTAAATCTTAAGGTAGATCAGCTGTTTCAGTAAGGCTACCTGATAATTGTACCATGAGAGTGACAAAAATATTTTACTGGTCGTAGAAAATCTACATAAGAGGTTTTTACGATAAGAATAAAAGGCTTCGGCATACTTACTGTGAAAAGAGAAAAGGAGACAACACTACGTTGTTACTAACAACACACACAGTTTGCCGATACTGAAAGCTGTAATGTAACACGTGTTAAATTTGGACTGCAAAATAATACGACAATGGCTGAATCAGACAGGTCTAACAAAATTTTGATTTTTTACGGACGTTTCGTACATTTTTCTGTCACATATGTCTGGGAAATTTGGTATACGACATGTCTGAAAGATTTCTGATTGATTTTCTAAAAAAATTTTTTTATTTTTATTTTCTTTTGTTTTCGTTGTTCATAAAAAATTGCGTTTTACCTACCTTTTACATTTAATTTTTGATGTTTTTAGTTTTCTCACAATCGTGCTAAAGTTACAGACAAAACTGAAAATATAATTTTAAAAAATTAATAAAGGTTGCAAAATTCTTTTTTTTAATTTTTTTTTTCAATTTTCAAAATATTGTCGTAGCTACGCAAAATATATAAAATTTGATGTTAAAAAGAACGATCGGCGGGAAAGGTTGATTTTTAGAAAATTAACGCCAACGAAAGAAAGTCTATTTACTATTGAAAATAATTTTTAATAATCATAGGCGTTAACATGACAACGTCGAGGGAAAACGTTTCTTATTCTGTCGATAGATATAGACGTGATATTTCAATGAGATATGTATGTAGGTATCAAATGTTAGACATTAGTTAGTTTATTATATGCACCAGATTATATCTGGCAAGAAGATTTTATTTACATGTGTGTAATTTTTTTAGTAAAGTATTTAATAATAAAAATGTGGTTCCAGACAATTATACTGTCATACTTTTTATTCTTAGTTTAACTGTAACTAAGTATTTTAATAACCATATCTACATATAAACATATACATATGTAAATATTTCTGTACATATGCATATATGTACATACATATGTATATACATATTTATTTCCACTTACATAGCAGGGTTGTCAAATTTGTTTCGACCTTTTCCGCAAATTCAATGGTAAAAATCGCTAAAGATTCTTTTTATTTTTGACAATGAAAAATATATTTTTGTAATTATTAAAAATATTTTCAATTTATTTTAATCAGCACAACAGGTGCTCTGAGTGAAAACTAAGCACATTCTTTGTTATTGTAATGAATAAAAATAAGCTTAATTAGCGACAATGAAAAAGTTTTTATAATACCTATGAGGATTTACTGACGATTTTATTTCATTACTTTTTATTATTTTAAAAAGTAATTTGACAGTATTTTTTTAAAGAATTTTACTAATTTAAAATCATATCTACCAGTGGCTATATACATACATATACATATTTCTTTTTGGAGTTATTATTATTATTATATTATTTTTATTATTAATTATTATAAAAAAATAAATTTGCTTTTTATTGTATAACTACATAAGGCATAGCCAACTATTTTCTAAATCGGCTCGTTGCCAAATCGAAAATTAGGACGCGAAACAAGTTTTAATAATATCGCCACGTTTGGCGAGAAATCGCGAGATATAACAACCCTGTTACGTAGTACGACTGTGTTCAAATTCATTGTGTGCTGGTTAATTATAGATTCTGAGAAAAAAATAAAAAATAGTAATGACATTATAGCGTTTTATTATTTTCTTTTAATATAACAGTCGTCAAACCGTAATATCACTGTATCAGTATAAATGATAACAGCAGGCTAGACAACACCAATTGTAATAATAATTATGTAGATGTGTTGGCATTACTGTGATTTAAATTTTCTATTGTTCTAAAAAAATCCAGCGATACTTAGCAAACGACCAGAGTGTTGAAGCGTTTAGCGTAAGTAGTCACGTGTGTGAACTTGTGCTAGAAACGAACTTGTTTACAAAAAAAAAAAAAAAATTCTCGTAAACAAATCTATACATATATAATAGTTGTTGTTTTAGCTATTTTCTGTTTGTCTTTTGCTTTAAAAGATTTTTGATTATTTTGCAATAATTTTTTAGACTTTGTTTTAATATTGTTGTTAATTTTTGTGGGTGAATTTCTTATTGTTTTTATACTTTGTAGCAGTGGTGCCAGAAATTTTCGTAGAAAAATCTTTAGTTGTCGATATAAAAATCTTAATTTTATAAAAATACCTATGTATATCTTATTTTTATACCCTTCACACAGTGAAAAAGGGTATATATAGGTTTGTCATTCCGTGTGAAATTTCTACAATTTTCATTTCCGACCCCATAAAGTATATATTTTTTTTTTGAAAGCTTATGAATAGGGGAGTCGATTTAGCTCTGTCAGTCTGTCCGTCTGTCCGTGTGTATGTTGAAATCAACTTTTTGAAGCCCCCGAAATCGCTTGGACCCGGGTGAGGTATCTAAATATCAGAAATATTCGGGAGTAGATCGGTATTGAAAATGAGAAATATCGGTTCATAAGCAACTGAGATATGAGCAAAAACCAACGACCACCTCGATTTTTTTTTCACAAAAACAACATTACAACAACAACATACATACATACAAACTTGTATATTGGTTAAAGTAAACGTGGGATCGAATCCCAGCTGAGCCAAAAAATTTTTTTTTTTTTTATTTTTTTTTTTATTTAATATATTATTTATATAATTATTATTTTTTTTTAAATTTTTTTTTTAATTTTTTTTTAAATTTTTTTTTTTTTTAAATTTTTTTTTATTTTTTTTATATTTTTTTATACCCTTCACACAGTGAAAAAGGGTATATATAGGTTTGTCATTCCGTGTGAAATTTCTACAATTTTGATTTCCGACCCCATAAAGTATATATTTTCTGAAAGCTTATGAATAGGGGAGTCGATTAAGCGCTGTCAGTCTGTCCGTCTGTCCGTCTGACCGTCTGTCCGTGTGTATGTTGAAATCAACTTTTTAAAGCCCCCCGACATCGCTTGGACTCGGGTGAGGTATTAAAATATCAGAAATATTCGGGAGTAGATCGCTATTGAAAATCAGAAACATCGGTACATAAACAACTGAGATATGAGCAAAAACCCACGACCACCTCGATTTTTTTTTCACAAAAGCAACATTACAACAACAACATACATACATACAAACCTGTATACTGGTTAGAGAAAACGTGGCATCGAATCCCAGCTGAGCCAAAAAAATTTTTTTTTTAATTTTTTTTTTTTATTTTGTTTTTATTTTTTTTTTTTTATTTTTTATTTAATATATTATTTATATTTTTATTATTATTTTTTTTTTTTAATTTTTTTTTTTTTAATTTTTTTTTTTTAATTTTTTTTTTTATTTTTTTTTTTTGTTTTGTATATATTATATACATAATAATTTTTAAAAAAATTTTTTTTTTAAAAATTTTTTTTTTTTAAATTTTTTTTTTCTTAAAAATTTTTTTTTTTAATTTTTTTTTTTTGTTTTTTTTAACATTCATACGTGAATTTATAATTTTACAATGGGACGTTTTTATATATGTATGTTTTTATATGTATGTACGTATTTCATATGGGATGAATGGTGACACAAACCACTGTTATTGCATGAATTCACGTTGTGAAGGGTATATAAGATTCGGCACGGCCGAATATAGCGCTCTTACTTGTTTAACATACATACGTCAATTTTTAATTTTACAATGGGATGTTTTTATATATGTATGTTTTTTATATGTATGTACGTATTTCATATGAGATTAATGGTGGTACAAACTAATGTTATTGCATGACTACACGTTGTGAAGGGTATATAAGATTCGGCATGGCCGAATATAGCACTCTTACTTGTTATAGTACATTTAGCGTTTTTCTTTTTTTGTTTTTGTTTAAACTAAATTTAAATTTGTTTTGATTGAAGAACAATTTTCATAATCTTAAATTTGTTACTTAATGCTGATATTAGTGGAAATGTTCATATTGATAAGCATCACAATTTTAATGTCAAAGGGTGTTGTGACCAGATGATATTAAAAACAAGTAAGATTACTATATTCGACCGTGCCGAATCTTATATACCCTTCACAACGTATAGTCATGCAATAACAATTGTTTGTATGACCATTCATCTCATATGAAATACGTACAAACATATATAAAAACTTCTCATTGTAAAATTATAAATTGAGTTTATGTATGTGTGTATGTATGTATGTTAAAAAAAATAATAATATAAGAAATATAAAAAAAAGTTCTATAAATATCCGTGCCGAAGGTTTTTAATCTATTAAGTTCAGAGAGACAGGTATTCTAGGTTATTAACTAAATACCTACATCGCCACATAAATTTTCAAAGGCAAAAAAGTTGACTCACAGATTCTGCGCTACAGAGGGGAACATTTTTTTATGATATGAAATGGACTCAACTTGAAATACATAAAAAGAAAACTTTATTAATGTTTATTTATCTCTAGAACCATAAGAGCTATCCAGCTGAAATTAAAGGGTTCTGAGGGTGGGATTAGTTTTATTTATGTTATTTACATTCCTACCCGTTCTGTATTTCGAGTGGAATCAAAGTTTTAATACAGGACAAAATAGGTTAAATAGTTTTTAGTTTAAAGAGAATAAATAAATAAAAATAAATTTAAAATTTTGAAAGTGGTTTCGTGAAAAACGATAGATTGCCACAGATGAGATATTAATTTATTGCAACAAAAGAAGATACTTTTCAAATCTTAAAATAATATAAAATATATTTAACACTTGCGTGGCCCTGCGACTTTGTCTGCATAGTTGTAAGCTATCAATTATTTATTTATGTTCCAAATTGCATTTAATTCCGCTTAGCCTTTTTTGTGTGTGTAACAAAAATCTAAGCAAACAAACGTCTAAGACTAGGACTTGGATACTAGGATTGTTATCGTTTAAAGTTAAGTCAGTTAAAACATCCAACAAAATTAGCATTCAGTTTACTTAAAACTTTGAGTTCGCTGTGCTTTTGATATACAATACAAAGATATTCTAACAAGAATTCTTAAATTTTAATCACGTTCAAATGTCGTAATTGGCTCCACGACCACCCCCACTTTTTGTATATAAATAAATACATTTTGAATTCAAAGTCAACCACAACAGAATTCTAAATAATCATATTTAATTTTAAGATAACTTTCATCCTTATTTATATTTTTGACAGTTATAAAAAAAATCGAATTTTTTCTTCAAACAGATAATAATTTACTGATTTTCTTTTAAATATTAAACACATTAAATGGGCTCACATTTTTTGTCATTAACTGTTTGCCTGCTATAAATAATTACAGTTGTTTTTTATCTTGTGCACGCGCTTTTTATTTCTTTGCCAATTTATTATTTATTTTTATTTATTTTTTTTTTTAACTCATAATGGTGTTATTGTTTTATTTCACTTACTACTACTTTTTGATAAGTAAAGTGTTTTATGGGTTTGTATTTTTGTATTTGCTTTAAGCTTAAACTATGGGTAAAATAAATGATAATGAAAGTATAATGTTTTTAAATACAAAGGCTAAAATATTGCGAAAATACAATGGCAAAAGAATTTCTGTATAAAAAAAAAACGAAAAATTGGGAGCCCGAGTAAGATCTCGAAAGTACCTTAATTTCGCCTCTGATACGACATCTTGTTCAACTCTTACCTTTTTTATAACGTAAAACTTACTAAACAAAATGTTTTAAAAACAACCATTAACTTTTTTCAGCAATTTAAACGCTTCATATCTCTACTTTTAATTTTGTACATAATTATCATTAAATTTCTTTTGAATCTTTTAAAAATTATGTATTGTGTTGCGCCGGTCTTCCCCGAGGATGAAAAAATATTTCAATGATGATCCTCAAACTAAAAATTTATTTTGACACGCCAAAACGAAATATATTGCATTCGGTGTTGCTTAAGGTTTGAATATACCTTCAATTTAGTCTTCGGTGGTTTTTCAATTGAACGCCAAATTCTAGGTGCGACTTTTGATTTTCAATTCAACATGTTTTAACTAATGAAGAAAATATATAAGCTTAAGTTAAATAGCTTTAGCAGTTATTATCGTTAAGCAAAATTAAATAGGTATTTGAAGAAAAGGATCCCAGATACCAGAATTGATATCTAAAGTTTGATCTCCGTTTTAAAATGAGCTAATTCGTAAATAAAACTGATCTTGTCAATTGATAAAAATTAGTATGAAGGGCAGGATCTGATACATCAGAAGATGTATGTTGAATTTGAAGACCAATTGAAAAACAAAAACAAAATTGAAGGTGAACCCAAGCTATTAAGAACAATATTAAATTGTATGTATTACAATTGGACTGAAAATGGTGACGTCATATACAAAAACTAAATCAGCTGTATTCAAAGGCTTGGCAAAAAATGTTATTTTTTGTAGTTTTAGAATCGTCATTGAATAATTTATCTTTCACAACTTTTTTCATCAAGCATCTCATGTGTATTAATATTTAAAAATATGTACATATGTATGTATGTGTGTATGTACCTATTATCTAAATGGAAAGAGCAAACATCACACTTTATATGTTTGTCGTACTACATTTTTGTTGTTGTTTTTGCTGTTGGAATCTTAATTTTTTTCTTACGTCTGCATTTTGCACACAAAATGATACAATAACCTTGACATTGCAAGCAGTTCGTTCATTCGTTAAAAATAAAATATTAAATATTGAATTGTAGTCACCTCATTTAAACGTATGTAGTAAGTATCGTGTTTTCTTCCATCCAATGATGTTTAATACATTTTTTGCATTGCCTTTCGGAACGCATACATAGATACATATGCATGTATTTATGTAATATGGATATTGTTTTTGTTTGTTTAGTTTTCTATTAGCACGAATGCCTGTCTTGATAATGATGTGACGTCAAGCCATAAACAGGCAATGAATGCTATGTTTTTCCAAAAATTCAGATATTACGTTCAGTCGTTTGAATAACACAGGTTTTATATTTATAGATGAATAAAAATTAGAAAATAAATTTACATTTTTACGTAGACTTTTTGCAAGACTACTAAGTGTTTGTATTTTTGGACACGATCCATAAACAAGTTACGCTTCCTTTAAAATATCTGTTTACATTTGGCAAAAATTAATTTTAAGGTGTACCACCTTACATTGCCTTGTAAAAATAAATAAATTTACACCTTTCCACCGCCTCAACATGATTACCAAGTAAAATGTCACGACTAGTAGACTACAGTAAGCTCTATTAAACTAAAGATGCAAAATGGCCTCCAAAACAAAATGGCCGATACGTATTTTTAAATCCAAAATGGTAAATACATTATATCTAATAGGCTATATTTTACCATTTGGGTCTTTTTGTGACTTTGAAATAATTATGTATATGATGTGAAGTGTATATAAGATTCGGCACGGCCGAATATAGTCCTCTTACTTGTTTTAGGTAGTTACACTAATTAAAAAAAATATTTGTTCAATTTTTATTAATATATGTATACACTAAATCAAAAACAGTAACAACTCTAAATTTTTGAACAAGTATGTAACGACCGAAAAAAATTTACCATTGTGCCTGTTTTAATGTTTCTTTCATCTCTTAGAACATGTTTGTCACATAGCGCAAATGAGTTAAGTATTTCTTTTTCACCTAAATCGTATTACAAATTCGAGTTGCAATCATGGTGTAACCAGGGTACACTTATACAAGGTGGCGGGGCCAGCCCAGCTGACTATTTTTTTGTGTTCTGGAGAATGTCAAACTACATATTTAAAAAAATTATTTCAACTTCAGAAATTGTCAAATTCCATACATAAAAAAAGAGAGACAAAAATTGCTCTCCTTTACGCTATCACCTTATGTAATTACACCATGGGTGTAACTACATAAAGTAATAGCGTAAAGGAGAGCAATTATTGTCTCTCTTTTTTTATATATAGAGTTTGACAATTCTTGGCACTGAAATCTCTTTTTTTTATATGGAGTTTGACAAACATTGGCACACAAAAAAATAATCAGCCACCTGTATAAGTGTACCCTGGTTGCAATGCTATTGATAAACAAGTAAGAGCGCTATATTCGGCCGTGCCGAATGTTATATACCCTTCACAACGTGTAGTCATGCAATAACAGTAGTTTGTGTCACCATTCATTCCATATGAAATACGTACATACATATATAAAAACATCCCATTGTAAAATTATAAATTCACGTATGTATGTTAAAAAAAAAAAAAAAAAAAATTTAAAAAAAAATTTAAAAAAAAAATTAAAAAAAAAAATATTATATATATAATATATGTAAAACAAAAAAAAAAAAAATAAAAAAGAAGTAAAAAAAAAATAAAAAAAAAAAAATTATAAAAATATAAATAATATATTAAATAAAAAATAAAAAAAAATTAAAAAAAAAATTAAAAAAAATTTTTTTTTGGCTCAGCTGGGATTTGATGCCACGTTTTCTCTAACCAGTATACACGTTTGTATGTATGTATGTTGTAATGTTGTTTTTGTGAAAAAAAAATTGAGGTGGTCGTGGGTTTTTGCTCATATCTCAGTTGTTTATGTATCGATGTTTCTGATTTTCAATACCGATCTACTCCCGAATATTTCTGATATTTTAATACCTTACCCGGGTCCAACCTATGTCGGGGGGCTTCAAAAAGTTGATTTCAACATACACACGGTCAGACTCCCCTATTCATAAGCTTTCAGAAAATATATACTTTATGGGGTGGAGAATTTATTGAGTGAACTAAATAAATTTTATTTCTGCATTTTACGCATCAAAGCATGCCATGAATTTATAACCTGTAACTCGTAACATACAACTTAACTGATTTCATGTGTTTTTCGATAGATTAGTTAAATACGGTGGACTAGTTAATAGGGTGCTAGTCTGCCAGTCTGGGATTACACAATCCACTGTTACACTATTATGGGAAAATGGCCTTCGCTACTTAGCTCAGTTATCCAAATTAGAATACATATAATTAAAAATTTTATTGTGAAAAAATAAATAAATAATAAAAATGTTGCTACCCCTAATTTAAAATTTTTGAGATGTGACTGTTTTTAATTAAGTGTGCGATATGTAAATAGTACGCATTTATGTATGTTTATCGTACGTAGTGATCTCTTCATATCAAAACTTATACATTGCTTGAGTGTTTGTCTCGGTCATGATCTGCCGCTAATGTATAAATAGAAAATGTACTTGTTAAGTATCAGATGTCATGTTATAAGGACCGATAGTAAACATTTATATTTTCAAGAGAGGTTTAAAACCAAATTGAAAAAAAGACCAGTCACCTTTTCTCGTTCTGTGAAATGAAAAGTTTATTTACGAAAATATAATTGACACAACTTTAATATTTTTAATTATTTGTGAGATAATTTATTTATACAAAAAAGCTTTTCAAGAGAAAAATTAAATAAAAAATGCGAAATAATATTGAATTTATAAATTTTAATTGTGGCTTACGTATTCCAAACAATTACTATTTCAAATAAATTTTAAAGATTTTTTTATTTTGTGTATAAACTTGGTTTCTCGATTAATATTTTATGACATTATTTTCGGCTTTTTCTAATAAATATTTTACAATTTTTACAATTCTCTCAAAGCAGCACTGAAAAAAATAAGTTCTTGTGGTTCTTACTCTGATGTTGTATTTCCTGTTAAAACTTTACCAAAGAATCTCAAAATTGGTTTGTTATAGGCCACATACACGACACTAAATTTAGGCGCAATCACATGATGCCACCAGACGTTGGACAGTCTGTATGCTTCTGGAACGATTTTACGCTTTGCTGGAGCAAAATCAAAATGAGTTTGGCTTTTTAATGAAAATGTGTAAACATTTAGCGCCAATCAATTCAAAAGAAAAAATATTAAAATGAAATGCCTTTTTTTTATAATTAATAAAGTAATTTTATTTATTAATTGATAAAAAATTATGTTTATCCATCCTTAAAAAAATAATTAAATCAACTTTATTTAATTTGTACCAGCCAGTTGTGTGGTTAATGCGTTTAGCTTGATGCATCATTTACCTATTAAAAGTATTATTTACTTTCCTCCTGATGGTGATATGTGTAGGGTGTATTTATAGGTATAAACATCTGTTAAATCCTATAAAAAAGAGATAAACGAATTTAATCTCTTAAATTTAAACAAGAAAATTGTGTCCCCAAATCATTGTAACAACGAAATGGGCTTAAGATTTCTTGTATCGTTGTTAATAAACAAAATTGCCGTATACGGAGTGAAACTAATTAACAATAGACTTCATATTATACAGAAATATTTACAGTTTGATGAAACCCATACTAGCGTTACAGCCAAAGGGCCTTTACACACCGAAACAGTTATGCTGTCATAATCTGCTGGATGTGGTTTCAACAGAATGGCGCTGCGTACTGTACTGCGACCGAAACCATCAACTTATAAAAGTAAAAATTTATAAATAAGTTAATTTCGAAAAGGAATATGTCAATTGGCCTCGAAGGTCATGCGATTTGGATATTCAAAATGAGCTTTGTCAAAAACATTCAAGGTGGCCATATATATGACATTTCTTAAACTGTTTAGCCTTGCTTAATGTTGCGAATAAAAATAGGTATAATTAAATAAATTGTATAATTGAAAAAAAAAAAACATTATTGTATGACGACCATACATTTACTTATAATATCTTATAAAAATAGTATTTTAATAACTAAAATAACTAATCCATTTATGTACGTATGTATCTAGTAAATGGGTTTTTTTTCTAATTTAACCCTAGAAAAATTCAATAGAAGTGAAATAAAATGCTAAGTATAAAAATAATATCCACATTCAACTAAATTTTTTGTTGGGAAAATAGTCATCTATTTTATTTATAAATAAACTATGAATTGGAACAGTACTCAAGTGTGGTGTTTAAACATTAGAGCTCTGTTTAACTGTGTTTTAGAAAAGTAAATACCTATTTAAACTATAAAAAACTATACATAGGTACATATGTACATACATAGTATATGTGTGTTTGTTTGTAGAAGGACGTATGAAGTTATTGTTGCGTTAAAAATACTTATGGCCGGCTGCGTAAGTGTTTTCAAAAACAATATTTGTGTTGATTTTGTATTTTCTATTTTTTATGCAAACACGTTACTAAATGGCAAAAACAAGCAAACGAATTGAATAAGAAACCCAAAAGCAAGAAGAAATTCGAACAGCTTTATTTGCTTGGTTTGTTGTTGGCAATTTTACTTCAAATTGATCTTTATGAGATTGTATGCGTTTGTGCGATTTTTAAGGCCACTAAACAGCACGTGTAAACGATTGTTGTTGCCCTTCTTTATGTCTATATGTCTGGGCTTGATGTACATACATGCATATGTATTTTCATATGTTTGTATATGTGTATATTGCTGTAGCCTTGTGAAAAGAACTAAGAATAAAAGAAAAGGGAAATAACTTGGTAGGTAGGTACCTACAATGCATAAAAAATTCTTAAGATTAAAATAAAATAACTAAAATGTATCAAAAGCTCTCTAGGTAGGTACCTATTTACCTTTGAAAAATTTGTTTCTACAAAAAGAGATTTTATTTTGATACCTAGGTATTACCTACTACATAAAGAAAATGTGTTTAAAATTTTCTTAAAATAGCAAATAGGTATAAATTAAATGCGTTTGTTTGTATTTTTGGTCTATGAGCTTTGTGAGCAAACAATAGTTATGACTGAGAAAAATAAGGGAAGTTTTCTTTGTTAAAACGTTTAAAAAAACGTGTTGTAGATACATTATAATAACAAAATTTTAAATTGGTGAAGGGTATGTATTTGGGCGATAAAACAAAACTTGTTTAAAAGGTCATTCGATTAATAAGAATGAATTATTTAACAAACATTTAAAAATAAAGAACACAATATAGGTATTTTAAGCGATTTTTGATATCAATGTAAAGGGACTGTGTATCTTTTAAGAGCGTACAATTACAGATTCTTATATGGAAACAAAATACCTACCTATCAGATAAAATAATTTAATTAAACCTACCTATAATACAGTTAAAACAGAAATAAATAATAAAAAGATTTTCTGATTACAGTACGTAACTACATATAGGTACATAAATAAGTATCATGGATTTTTTAATTTTTAGCTTGCGCAAATAAAATACAAATGCTAAAAGTTGCAATTTTTTAAAAGATTATCTACAGAGTCGCAAGACAGAATCATGTACATACGTATGTACCTACTTATGTATGTACATACATACATGTTAATGTATGCTGTATGTATGTCCCCGAACACACAAATCTACAAAAAGCGCTTTTTCATCATTATTTTTTTTTTTTTTAAATAGGTGCATATTTTTCAAAACCATTTAATTCGGTAGACCCCAAAAATGTTTTTTGTTATAAACCTTATCATACCTACGAGTATTGTTTACTTTTTATAGGATGACGATACGTATGTAAGCATGGCTGTAGATACATATCTATGGGTGTGTGTGTGTGTGTTGTCTACGGATGAGATCTAAAGTGTTCGAGGTGTGTAAGCGGGTTCCTAAATGGCACACACGTGCAGCAACCAACGGCCATTAAACCGACGCCATAACAATGGCAAATGTTGCTGTTGTGTTTGTTATGTTTTCTGTATGTATTTAGCAAAACTTTGCTGAAAATGAAAAAGCAAAAAATAAACGATATAAGTAGGTAGGTAGGTATACATACACACAGATACATAGTTTTTTGTTATTATTTTTGAACCGGCATTAAACAAAACGAAATGAGGAAGAATAAAAAATACAACAACATAATACTACAAATAAACAAAAAGTGTTTAAAAATGTTTACACAGAGCGATTGTCTTGGCATGGCTGCGAGAAGGTAAAATAGAGAGAGAGAGAGATATAAATTTGTTTCCAAAGCGAATAATATAAATATACAAACATACATACATACCTATTAGTATTAAAATACATTTAGTCCATATAAACATTTTTTACACTGAAAAAAAAATGTAAGATAAATTAGTTTCATATCTGAAAATATTTTTTATATGTTTTTCTTACAACCTATCGTCGTATATTGTGTATTTAAATATACTCTTTGATTTATTTACTTGCGAACAGATCCGTTTTTTTTTGTGTCTCGGATATATAAATCTTTGTATGGTTTTTAAAACATAAAAAACTGATGCTACAACTTAAAAACTGATTAATGCTTTATGGACAATTTTTATTTTCTTTTGATTTAAAATAGTTTTACAGCATTGAAACATTTTTTAATCAGGCCTCAATTTTTTGTCAATTTTTAACAAATTGTGTTGATAACGCATGTTTTCAACAAAAAAAAAAATTTTTTTCACCCAAAATATTTCTATAAGTTTGTAGATTTAAGATTTGATTACTTATTGTTAGTTCATAAACATATATGAAGATACAATAAATATTAGTTTGAAAAAAAAAAAAAGTTTGTATGTATGTATATATTTACTTATATTTAAATACTTAATTTTTTTTTAAATATATATGCATTTTGAAGCAAATATCTGGAATGACAGTTTGGAAAACGAGTTTTCAATTCTGTATACCTATGTGGAATAAAGCAAAAAACAGTAAAAAGTAATACCACAATGGTTTGACTAGCAGTCATTTAGAATTTTCGTATAAAATATAATAGAAAAAAATTAACATCAAGATTATTTCTTTTGTGGTTTATTCTGTTCAACATTACAAAATTTTTTTGCAATCGATCTTATATGTGATAAAAATCGAGGCAATTATATTTAATTTTTTCCCAGTGTATTGAGCGAGCAAGCAACATGTTGACAAAATGAAGCAACATTTTATTTTATTCATTGGGCTTTTACTTCTATAAAAGCCTAATCAACATTTGCCAGTGCGATTTAAATGTAAATTGCAAAAATACAGAGAATCATTATCTTTATTGCTTTCAAATTTAACGCACGTAAACGGCTAACTGAAAATATTTTTTTAATAAATATTTATTAAAAACAAAGTAATGAACTAAAGCAAATAATTTAATCAAAATAAGTTACAAAGAAAGTAAATTTTAATAAAATATAACAATATATTAAAGTTAAGCAAGTGCCAAATTTTTTAAAGAAATAATTTGTATCAAAAAAACAATGAATAATTAATTTCTTCTTAAATAGGCAAGCAAAAAAATATTTTATAATTAAAAAAAAAATATATATATAAAATAATATATTAAGAAAATAAATTTTTAATTAAGAAATACTGAATAGCATGAATAGTGTTTAAAAATTTAGAGAAAAATAAATAAAAATTTGTGATATTACTGTATTCGGTATTGTTTGCTTTATCCTGTGTCGCTTTCTGTGAAAAACGTTTTGCAGTTGTTAAAATTTGTTGCTTTTATTATTGTTTGTCTGCTGTGCAAGTAAGTAATTTTTAACCTCCGTATAAGCCTCCGAAAAATGATAATTAAAGTTGTTTGAATAATGAATAAAGCTTAAAAATATTTTTCAATAGATTTTCTGACAAATAAAAAAAGCTAATAAAAATCCACACTTAAGGTCTTAATCTTATATAAAACTTATATAAAAATACAATGGAGTGTCTGTTAAACTATTTTAAAAACAACTAACAATGCCATTGAAAATAGTATAACAAATGCAATGATTTTGCTACATACACATGATCTATACATATACATATACATATTACTTATTTAAGCTTAAATGTTCGTGTTACGCATTGCTAACTAAGAAATACACTTTTTGTTTTAGTGACGTTACACTGAGTCTAATGTTTAATTCTTTTTATCCCTCTTTATATTTTTGCAACATTTTTGTTACAACGTTATTTAGCGTTAATTTTACAAATACAAGAAGCATGATTTGTGTTTCTGTCTTCTATGCGCCTTTCCTGAAGGACGTATAAGGTCGAATAGGACATATATAATACACCTACTTTCCGAACTGAATATTGGTTGTTTGTTGTACTTTGTCTTTGGGTGAACTTGCAAAAGGATGTAGGAAATACTTGTTTTGTATTGTACGAAAGGTAAAATATAAAGGTGTGTGCTTGTATGATTATTAAGAATTTGACAAATAAAAAAGGTGGTGGGATTAAAGCCGATGCAATAAATTGCACTCACTTAAAATGTACGCATATTTAAAAAGCTTTAATTTTTTAACAAATTTTTCTTTTTTTTATCTCTTCTTGATGTTACCAGTGTGAGGCAATATATTTTAGTAAAACACATTTAAATTTAACAAATAATTTTCGGTTTACTCTTGTCACTTAGAAATACATTTTTGAAAGTTTATCATACGCAATCATACGCATCCGAGAAAATGTCTAATCGTTAGATTTTTACAAACTGTCTGCCATCTGTGAAGAAATCTGAGGCGAGTATAAACAGAATTTTTAGAAATTTAATAAAAATATATAAATTAATAAAATTTTTGAAATAAAAAAGTTTTCCATAACATTTTTACGTTAAGTCAATGGCGAAGTTTATAAGCTAACGCTAAAGCAAAGGTGAATTCAATTATTATGTGGTGGTAATTCTACAACAAATACAACATTAAAAACAACATGGTTTCTTATTGTTGCTTTCATTTGCAGATCTGTCAAAAACTACATGGTTTTTGTTTGTGTTTTTTTTTTAATAGTTGCGCGGGGAAAAATCCTGTTTGTAAACATAAAAAATATTTAACAACTCAGCCAGCATTTATGGAAAGAAAAGGGTAGATCAGCTGCGTTGCCAACACCACCTGATAAATAAATTCGCCTTGGCTTAATCTGAATTAACGGAAAAACCGTTCCTCTTTTACGCTCTCACTTGAACATAAAAAGGAAAGTCCATTTCATAAATACTTTTTGTAAATTTAAAATATTTTTAACTATGTACATATTTATGTACTTTTTGACTGTCACAGACATACTGTGAATTATATGTGGTATACAAGTTGTATTGGAGCAGTGTTGCCATAAGATGGTGGAGAATAATTGCTACAGCGCAAAAAGTTTTTAAAATATTCTAAATTAGTAATTAATTTTATTATTATTTTTTTTGCCATAAGGGTTTTTATTACGAAAATAAATAATTATTATAAAAATAAATAAAACTAAAAAATTGGTCTACTTGAATCCAATACTTAATAAAAACAAAATTGCTAAATTGTTATTATTTGTAAATTTTTAGTGCTATATGGCAAGCCTGATTAGATTAAAGTTTAAAACTATTGTGAATTTAACACAATTCGTTTGAATTCGTGTCATGATGTCATGATTCGTGTCAAATTTCACCATTGACGTGTAACTTTTTTCATTTGTACGATTGTATCGATGCGATCATGAATGTTATAATTTTTTCCCGATTTTTTTAAAGAATGTTCAAAAGAAAATTAATAACATTTAAATGACGACTTTTTACCTGCAGATGCTCATATTTGTTTTAAAACCCCAAAACATGTCGTTTTTATAACCCCGCTTTCAACTTTCACTCGATCATTGACAAATTAAAAAGTCGTGGTGGGCAAACATAGTAAACAGTCATCATTTAAAAGACATATTTTTCAATACAATTATCTAAACTTTTAATGTGGTACATAATACACAATAAGCAAAATAAAAAATTAGGTTTGTTGAATGAAGGCTTATTTGACAGGTGTTGTACAGAAATCAAATAACCTAAAATATTTTTTATGAATATGGCAGTTGGTTTTTTGAAATTTATTTTTTATTTATTTTAAAACATTTTAAAATATTTAAGATATTTTAAATAAAAGGAAGCGTTTTTTTGTATGATTTACATACTTATATATAAGTGACAATTGCGAATGTACAGTGCCGAGCAGAAGTGAGTGCATGTTCACGACACTGACTTTCGTCATCCATAAAAACAAAACCATACAAGCAAATCAGAAATTTTTTTAAATTTTATAATCCTTTTTTTATTAGTAACAGATAAGAGTAAAGAAACAATAATAAATTCATTTAATTTAAAAAGTTTAAAAGAAAAAACGAAAATAACCCGCATAAACTCAATTTTGCACGTTTTATAAACTGCACCTATTTTTGCTCTCCCACTTCTCTTATCAACAGAAATCATGCAAATATACCGTTATATTTGTTCTTATCTTATTGTTCTTGTTCGTAGAGCAGTTTAAAAAGTGTTTCTTGCAAATCAAAACAGATTTTGTCAGCTATTGTCATATTTAAACTAAATTGTTGAGTTTTTGCATAAAAATGAGAAAAATATCTGCAGAAATTGAAAATAGTGTTGTGTGCCTGACCGAGGAAGGCTGCCCTTCACGTACCATTGCCGAGAGGGTTGGTATAAGCCAATCGGCAGTGATTGCAGCTCAAAAGAGACGTCCAAATCGCAAGTCAAAGGCCGCAAAAAATTATTAACGGACTCAGACGCTAGACTAATGATGTCCAAAATGAGAAAAAACAAGCTGCTAACACCAAAGGGTGCTTCTCTGGCAATTAACAAAAATGTAAGCGTGTGGACTGCAAGAAAAGCGCTCCATGATATCGGCTATACTTCAGCTGTTAAAAAAAGTAAACTTGTATTGTCCGATAAAAATGTTAAAGCGCGCTTAAAATTTGCAAGAGGGCACAAAAACTGGACAATTGATGACTGGAAACGTGTTATCTGGTTCGATGAGTCCAAATTTAACCACTTTCAGTCAGATGGAATGCAATACTGCTGGCGTAGACCCGAAGAACGTGCTCAAAGACACCATGTGAAGCAAACAGTAAAACATGGCGGCGGAAATATAATGGTTTGGGGATGCTTTACATGGTGGAATGTTGGCCCTTTGCATTTAGTAGATGGTATCATGCAAAAAGAGGGCTATTTCAGATTCTGCAAACCCATCTTTCCAATTTTATGAACAAATGTGCTTATCCCGAAAAAGAAATTATTTTTCAACAGGATGGTGATCCAAAGCAAACAACAAAAATTGTAAAGGAATGGATTGGGAAACAAAATTTTCAATTGATGGAATGGCCAGCACAAAGTCCCGACCTCAATCCGATTGAAAATCTTTGGTCAATCGTGAAAAGAAGGCTCGGGCAGTATGAAGCAGCACCAACAAACATGAGCAACCTTTGGGATCGTGTACTTGCGGAATGGAATCGAATTCCAAAAGATGTTATAGAACATTTGGTAGAAAGCATGCCAAGGCGCATAAATCAAGTTATTTCTAATAAGGGTCTATGGACCAAATATTGAAATTGGGTTAGTTTTAAAATTTTTTTTTGAAACGTGCAAAATTGAGTTTATGCGGGTTTTTTCGTTTTTTCTTTTAAACTCTTTAAATTAAATGCATTTATTATTGTTTCTTTACTCCTATTTGTTACTAATAAAATAATGATTATAAAATTTAAAAAAATTTTCTGATTTGCTTGTATGGTTTTGTTTTTATGGATGACGAAAGTCAGTGTCGTGAACATGCACTCACTTCTGCTCGGTACTGTATATTTATTTAAACTTTTTATTTACAGTTTACTGGAAAAATATCATTTCGGCTTTAGTTAATTTTTATAACTAAAGTTTTTTTGCGAAGCGTCCTTTAAAATTCAAAAAATATGTGTGCATGTATGTATGTAAGAATTAATATTTCTAACAGATTATAAATACGATGCACGCGCCATTTATCACACAATCGTAATTAATATTTTGAGATAATAAAATCAACAATATTTGTTCAGATGCATGTACATAGGCATGTACATAAGTATATTGTACATAAAGTACATATAGACAACTATATTTATTTTAGCGATAACTAAAAATATTTTCACATTAGACAAATATTTGACGAAAAAGACGTAATTTTTTAAAAGTATGTATTCATTTTTACCCCAATAAACCACTGTTTAGTTAATTTAAAATTGATTTAGAAGAGTCGTACATCATTCAATAAATATTTACCTAAATAAGTTGTAACGCTTATTTAGAAAAATATTTACCAAACGCGGATGTAACTTACGAAATTAAAATTACGTAAATACAATATTTTTTTTTGTATTTTTGGACAGAGTAAAAATAACTAAACATTGATTTAGGTTTGTTCTGTGCCCACACTGATTGAACTTTGGAAAATACTTAGGAATCAAAGAGAAGTTTAGATCCATCCGCCGCACGCTTTTTATAACTGACTGGTTATCAAGTGTAAAAGAATTCTCTTCTCCTGCATATTATATTCCAATAGGTGATCCAACGCGTGCAGCAAGCTTTTTTGCCCGTTAGACGGACAAGTACTTGCCCAGATTCGATATCCAGGATAGGTTCAAGTCAAGCTAGTATACATTAGAACCAGCCATCCAATTCATAAAGGACCGATCAGTAATGCTACTGATATCATTCTGTATGCTCTAATTGTGTAAGTCCCTTTTCTATCACTTTTACTTGACTTATTCGCTCTTTTATATATTCATGAGGTCCGGGATTCTCCTATGCTCCAATTCTGACGCAAAGCGATACCATGTGCTAACGCTTTGCATCAGAATTGCCGATTCCCTTATAAATAATTCCAACGGCAGGAATCCTAGCATTTCCTTCATTGTTTGCATTGGTGTGGCAGGTTTCGCACAATGTATTCAAATGCAAGCAATCTTCTGAACACATCAAACTTCCGCCTAACCGTTTCCTGAAAGATCCTTAATTGATCGTGTATTCAGAGGAGGCTGTGCAAAGCCTCATTAAATTTCAGAGGTGATGAGATCCCTCTTTGCGGACCATGGTTGACCTTGTTCGTAAAAAAGATGTAGAATAATGCCATGTTTATTTGAAAAATCTTAATATTTCACTTTACACACAGTCCATAATAGACTAGTTGTTGTTTTAATTGACATTAAAATGAGTCGCTCCTTTACTGCATAAACAACATCGGTATAGTACAATAAAATTTCGGGGTCAAGACTTACAAAAATTTAATTATAAAAATAGAATAGTTAATGTAAGACAAGTAAATAAATATATTTGATCAGTGTGGGTGGGTAGAACGTACATATATGTATACATTTTTATACGTTAGTAATAAAGTAAACAAAAAAATTAACTATACTATTTATTTTAATAATATGTAAATACAAATTTAACTGAATGTATTCGAAGGATTTTTAATAAAAAAATTTTAAGTAAATTTTATTTTAATCAAATATAAAGAAATATGAACAACAACTTCTTCAATTCCATATTTTTATTTAAATTGTGAGAGATATTTGTATGTATATGATATATTAGGTCAAGAAGTGTAAATGATAAAAAACTAAAGCTGTTTTTGAAGTGCATTTCAGTCGGCCCGTATTCGGGAAACTGAAGTTTTCACACATAACTAATCTCTAATTATTACAAAGAACTTTAGTTCTAAAAAATAAAATTTATTTATTTATTTATTATAAATTACAAATATAGTTGCTGCCATATGTAACCTTGTAAATTGTTATTGACTATCAACACTTGTAATGTTATAAATTATTTAATGCTTTATTAATGTTTTATCAGGAAGTGAAGTTCCGACGGCCAAGCAAGTGTTTTTAACAACAACAGAATTTTTTTTTTTGTACACAAAAACACTTGAACATTTTTTGAAACATAAATATTTAGCAATTTATTTTAATTTTTATCAAATAGAGCTTGGTAATAAAAACTTTACTTTAAAAAAAAAATACAATTTTAAAATTTTTACAATATTTTGTTGTTAAGAATTAAGAGTTTAAGAAATTAACAACAGGAAAGACAAAGCATATAAGTTTCGCTAAAATAAAGAAGAAAAAAATAAAATTAAAAAATCGATTAGTTAATATAAATTCTTAAACAAATGATTGCGTTTTAATATTTCTTTCCAAATATTAATAAATTTTGCTATTTTTATTAAGCGATCAACAATAAAGATTAAATTGTAAAGTTTTGCAAAAATAAAAAAATATTAAATGCTGAACGTGGGGTTACCAGATGGCCAGGAATTGTGGGGATTGTCCAGTTTTTTGCTTTTTATCCAGTTACCAGCTAAAATAATATTTGTCCAGATTCTTGAGTTTTAAAAAATATTTTTTAAATAATCAAATTAATATTTGCTACAGATAAAATTGTGATTGCACACCAAATATAAAGCAAAAGAGTTAGTAAAATTCGTAAATAAAAATATAAAATAAGTGTGACAGAAAATACTAGTACTTTCTTGTGTAATTAAATTAAGAAACATGTATTTGTTAACTTTTTCAATATGAAATAACACAAAATTTTAATGGTTACATATTCACCAGGTAATCGCAGTTCGGACAATATTTTTGTTTATATTTTTTATATATGAAGTTTAACATTTAAAATAAATAACAAAAAAGAGATATAATATTTTATATATGTATATGGTCCTTGACAACAGAAATTTAAAATAAGTGAAAAAAAAAATCAGCCGACGAATTAAGACAACCTGATAAATAAATTTGCTTGGTTTTAATGTTAAATTTTTTTTAATTGAAAAAAATTAAATCAAATTTTATTTTTTTTAACTATATACATACATATGTATGTACATATATGTAAGTGCATTTTCGATTGCCCAAGTATTTTTGCAAAATCCAGGTGAATTTTTTAAATTTATATATTTTGATGGCTTTGTCTATTTCGTCACATATTTGTTAAAATTTTGTTTATACGAAAATTAAAATGAAATCTATTTAGGTTGAGAGTCTTCCGAATAGACTCAAAAAAGAGAGACCTTCAACAATTCATATGAAAAAATTTTGTCTGGGCAAACAATTTGTTCGAAACACATGGATGAATCCAGCTTTATTAATAAAGTATACATAAAAATGCACTAAAGTTGTCTTACTTAAGCGCAAAAAAAAATAATATAAGGTGATTTTTTAAGAGCTATAGGAAAGTTAAACAAAAACACATAAAATTCAGAAAAATGCATGAAAACTTTATTTGAATCGATGGCACGGTCCATATAATTTAATGTTTGAAGATTATTTCATGCAAATGTTGACCGTGACTGCGCCTCAAATGGTCCATCCACTTAGTCCAATTTTGGCATACTCTTTCCAACATTTCGGCCGGTATCCCATGAATAAATGCTTCAATGTTGTCTTCCGATGCGTCTATTGAAGCGGGCATGTGTGTATAGACATGAGCTTTAGCATAGCCCCACAAAAAATAGTCTAAAGGCGTTAAATCGCACGATCTAGGCGGCCAATTGACCGGTCCCGAACGTGAAATAAAATGTTCACCGAGCTCGCCTCTCAATAAGTCCATTGTTAAGCGTGCTGTGTGGCATGTGTCACCGTCTTGTTGAAACCACATATAATGCAAGTCAAGCTCTTGCATTTTGGGCAAAAAAAAGTTGGATATCATCTCACGGTAGCGCTGACCATTCACAATTACGATGAACTTTCTTAACAGAGCACGCATTTTGATAATAAAATTTAATAATTTGCAAGCGTTGTTGTTAGTTTGTAAGACGATTCATGGTTAAATTATAGACCAAACTGAAGATGTTTGACAGTGAAACAAAACACGAAACGTGCGTCAGCTGCTTAAACCAGTGTTGCCAAAAAGATAATAGCTAAAAAATCACACTTTAGACAATTTTGTGAAGTCAATGTACGTGTGAATGTAAGCAGGAATTTTTTAATTTTTAATTAATATTTCGAAAATTGATGCATTTATTTAAAAAATAATGATGCCATTGGTAACTGCAAGTTGAGTTTATATGTATTGACCCGATTAACATTTTTAATACAAAGTTTTTACCAGCTAGTCGATAAAACATTTTCTGAATATAATTTTTGTCAGTGAGGTTTAAATTTGGATTTTAGAGGAGAACTTTATCAAACTCCGTATTTAATATTTTCCAGATTTAGGATTAGTTGCTGTGTAGAGCCTTTTGCACACAATTTCGAAAATAACTAGAGCAGATAGCGAGCTAGTATTTGCAACGCTGTCGAAATTTTCATTTAATTTATATACTACTGTCGTTGTCAACTCAACCCATTTTGCTGGCTAAGAGTTACTTAACTTTTGCATAACCAAATTCTCTTCTTATTTTTGTGAACTTACGTTGTTTGAAAATTTGTTTGCTGGGCCCATGAAATTGCTCTTGCCAGTATATCAATAACTTCTTTATTTGAGACTTCCAGAATTTCCTCTAGAGAATTGTCGGAGTCTTGGTTTTCCTTAAAATTTAAAATAACGTGCAATAAATTTTCAACCTGTTCGAAACATTTAACCGTAAAAAATACTAAAATTTTTTTTTAATTAGGATTTTTATTTTGACATATGAAGATTTTTCTACGAAAGTTTCTGACACCTCTGATTCCTACAGACATTTTTTAATCATATTACTATTTTGTTGTTGTTGCTGTTGCCTATTTACGATATGTAGATTATAAATGTTTGTTTATGTTCTTGTGTGTTTTATTTGCTGTATAAAAACCCATTTGGCCCAGTCCTTAAGATGTCTTTAAAGGTCATTTAAACATTGTTTGTAAAATGGGACTAGACGCACTTCAAGCATACTTATCAAGCATTGTCGTTAGGCTTGTGAAATATAATTGTATGTGTTACACCGACGGCTATTAATATTTTTCGGAATAATACATACAAATACTACTAAAGTATCGACAAGTATTTTCATCTTAAGATACCCCGGAAAAACCTTTTTAAACTAACAGAGCCTCATGTCGCTAATTTTTTCGTTAGTACAAATGCCAGCGACCACACTGAAGACAATGTCATCATTGTGATAAAGACAATATAAATGACAAATGCCGTCAGTTAAAAACTTAAAATTGTTTAAGTGATCGCTAAACGCAACATCGTCTACAGCAATTTGGCCAGCTGGGAAGTTATAGACACACGTGTGTGTTTGTTTAATTTCATTAAGGTATTCAGCTGCTGTAGTTGTATGAGTTTTGTTGTTTCTGTTTTTTGCTGCTGCTGCTCGTGTTTGAGAATTTATTTTAAACGAGGGTCGTTAAACCATCTTCTGGATGAAATAAACGAGGTTGAGACGAAACGTTTGCGGTAGCACGTGTAAAACGAAAACTTAATATAAAACAAAAACAACGACAACACATAAACTAATTATTGCTTGGCATTTTTCATTTTGTTTATCAGCACTTGTTTGTGTTATACACCCATGTACACCAACTAAATGCAAAACTGAAAAAAAAAAAATAAAAAATAAAAGCTAAATACATACCAACATCATATGTGGCTACGAAAAAATAAATAAATAAATAAGAATAAAAAAAAAACGTTTATCACATTTATTTATTTTTTACACTTAGTCGCTTTATATTGTGTTTTAACTACTACTGGTAAAAAATAAAAGTAAGAAGCAAAATCATGTTATAACACTTTGCTACAGAAAAATTTTTAAAAAATTCATCACACAAATTGTGTAAAACAATTTTATAACATTTAGAAAATAAAAATTATTTTCAATAATATTTCATAATATACGTTAGAATAATTTATAATATACGGTTGTACCTGTTTTTTTTAACTAAAAAAAATGTATTTTGCAGCACAGTGTAAAATATGGTTTTTGTATTTTTATTGTTGATGCACTTTTACATCTGTGTCGAGGTTTATTAATTTTATTTTACAAATAATATTTAAATGTTTTTAAAAAAAGTTTTATAAACAAGAATCAAAAGAAAGCTTTTGTGACATTTTTTTATTATAAGTATTATTTTAAAGTTTCTTTAAGGATGAGGTCAAAGGTCGTTATAACGAAACTCGTTTCGTTAAGTACTTTCGTGTCACCATTATACATTATACATAAAAAGAAGCATGTTTTAGTTACTGTTTTAAAGGAGATATTTAGAATTGCGTACAAGTTCCCAATCGAAACCTAAAAATTTGTAACATTAATTTGCAATATAATCTCGAATACTTAAGATACCTATTCTGTAATTATCAAATTAATTAGAATCCTATAATGTTTCCCATGCTCCATTAACTTTTATACAAACGTTTTAAATCAAATGTTAAATTCATAACTACAATATTGTATTGTATCGGCACTATTTTTTATATAAGTTACATATTCCTGTTGTTAGTAATTTTCTTAAAAAACGTTTGTAAAAAAAATAAACAATTCATATGCTCTTGAAATGTTTAAATACAAACAAGAATGTGTTATGATTATTTGTTTAATATCCAAAAAATATGTTTTTTTTCACAAGTAATGCAAATTAGAACTGTATTTAAATTGACGATATAAAACAAGTAAGAGCGCTATATTCGGCCGTGCCGAATCTTATATACCCTTCACAACCCATGTAGTTTGTATCAACATTCATCCCATATGAAATACGTACATACATATAAAAACCATACATATATAAAAACATCCACATTGCAAAATTATAAATTTACGTATGTATGTTAAAAAAAAAAAAATTAAAAAAAAAAAAAAAAAAAAATTTTAAATAAAAATTAAAAAAAAAATTTAAAAAAAAAATTAATTTATATATAATAAATATAAAACAAAAAAAAAATTAAAAAAAAAATTTAAAAAAAAATTTATAAAAAAAATATTAAAAATATAAATAATATATTAAATAAAAAAAAAATAAAAAAAAAAATAAAAAAAAACTAAAAAAAAATTTTTTTGGCTCAGCTGGGATTCGATGCCACGTTTTCTCTAACCAGTATACACGTTTGTATGTATGTATGTCGTGGGTTTTTGCTCACATCTCAGTTGTTTATGTACCGATGTTTCTGATTTTCAATACGGATCTACTCCCGAGTATTTCTGATATTTTAATATCTCACCCGGGTCCAAGCGATGTCGGGGGGCTTCAAAAAGTTGATTTCAACATACACACGGACAGACGGTCAGACGGACAGACTGACAGAGCTTAATCGACTCCCCTATTCATAAGCTGTCAGAAAATATATACTTTATGGGGTCGAAAATGAAAATTGTAGAAATTTCACACGGAATGACAAACCTATATACACCCTTTTTCACTGTGTGAAGGGTATAATAAAAGGGATGAAATATTATTAAAGTCCAAGTAATTGCAGAATTAATAATTTGACATAGAAAGGTTAATTTAATCATCCGTATTATATTTTAGTCATTATTCCATTATTATTAGCAATGCCAGACAACGTTAGCGCTTTTATTTATTTTGTATATCAATTTCATGGCCGGACATACCTTGATCCATCACAGGCATACATTTTTGCCTTCTTTTCCACCCTTAATGATTAATCACAGCCCAGTTTTTATTTTTTTCTTAATTGTTGATAAGACTTTAATAAGAAGTAAGACCTATTTCTTACTGAGACACCCTTTACATACATATGTACGTGCTATTTGTAAAGTGCATACGTATGCAAAAAAAAAAAAAAACGATGTAATGCTCATGAAATTTATATTTCATTTATTGCTATATTAAATGATTTTTTTATTTCTCACACGTGTAACAAAATCTGTCCTCAAAATTGCTCATTGTCAAATGTTGCACTACTTGAATGGCAATGATTTTATGAATGAACGTTACTGTGCAAAAAAAAAAAAAACGAAAAAGCAAGCTAAAGTCTCACTGACTAAACTAAAAACTGAGTTAGTGTATCAGAAATAATTGTCGTCTAAAATTAATTACTAACACGAGCTTCCTTTTTTTTTGTATTCCATTTCACAAACATTTTGTTACAACTACATATTTATTTTGAAAATACTTTATTCAACCTTAAAACAAACATGCATTTATTTGTACATACATACAAACATGCATACATACATACATACAAAAACTAAGAAACAAATAGACTAACCCTTGAGTAGCTGACTAATGTATAATTTTTATTTTCCTACACGTGTATACAAATGTGTCAAATTGTATTTACACTAATAAATACATACATAGTCTATCAAATGTGAATGTATTTTTGCAATGTGAACAAAAGCGTATACTTAGTTAGGTACATAGTAATTTTAGATATAAGTATTTATTTAAGTACTTAAATGGAGTGCGCAAGAAAAAATTGGTACGTTATGTATCGCAATAAATAGAGTAATAAAAGATTTGTTAATTTTTTTATAGAGCAATTCAAGTTAGAAATAGTTAATATAAAAATAAACATGATCATTTAAAATCGTAAAACTATTATGTTTTGTTTTAAATTAAAAAAATGCAATATAAATATACAGCTTTAGACTTAGTTTTTGTAAACGTTAAAGTGAAATATATATTTAATATTGAAATGCCTAGTCGGTAATTGACGCAATATTTTTAATTTTTTAGGTATGAAATAAAAAAATAATGCTCTTTAGTGTATATTTTATTTGGTTTTTTCGTAGATTTTTTCTTATAATAATTTAATTCTAAATTAAAAATATTCAGATTATGTAAAATAGTACATTACTTTTAAATTAAACTTTAGTGTGTTAGTCGACAATGGGCAATTGCTGTGCTCATTTAACAAAATTTTAAATTTAAACTTTATTTTCTATATTTTTTTAATAATATTTTCAAATAAAACCTCTTAGATATAAGTAAAGAAGATTTATTAATTTATTTTTTAATTTATTTAAGGAAAACAAAAACCTTTATTTTGCAATCTTTCGTTTAATTTAAAAAAATTACTGTAACTTCGAAAGTATAAGTTACTCTAGAAAAAGCATCAAATCTTCTTAAAAAAATTAACCTAAAGAATTGTTGTAGTACTTGGTTGTAATGTAATTATTTTCACAGAAAACTAAAGGATAAGATACAGTTATTATACCATATGCCTTTTTAATATGTAATTTATGATTGAAATTATTTTAGAAACAAAATTACAGAATTAAAAGTGTGCATTAACTTTTTTGTATGCACTTTTCACAGCCTACAATATGCTACTGAGTCATGACTTTCGCGGTTATACTTAAAAGAAATTCTTTAAAAGTAAAAGGAAAACCCATTTTTAAATAAATGCCGTTTTTTTTTGTAGCCGTAGTTTAATGAAAAAAAAAACTTTTCCTGACTTTAATTAGTTAGTAAATTTTTAAAAGCACTTAAGTTTGATAGTTAGTTATTTTTTGTTTAAACATGTTAAGGAGGTTTTTTTTTAATATCTTTAATCACATGTCATTCCGTTTGTAATTTTTAAAATATACGTTTTCGCCTTAAAAGTTGTATGTAAAAGTGGGTACTTATTTTCTAAATTTATATTAATAAAGAGGCGAGTTGAGTAAGCAATGCCCGTCTATATTTTTAAACAATATTTTTGACAAATTTTAAAGCCAAAATGGTATAAAATTTTTAACATAGCCGAATGTAGCACTCTTACTAATTTGTATTGTATTTTTAAAATCAATTTATTTTTAAAATGAAATTTATTTAACAAATTTACGTCTACAAATCTTTGTGTAATTTCGATAATGATGCAATTTAGCATTGAACAGTTTTTCGTTCTGTTTATTATTTAAAAATTTCGACATTTCATTGACATGCTATGGAAAAAACTTGCATGCAAACATTAAATATACACACCCACACATTTACAGTATATTTTGCATTAAACAATTCTTAATATATATTTGTATATGTATTAATAATTTTTTTTTTAAATTGTTGAATTAAGAGAATTTTTGAGTTATATGTTTGAGTTGACGTTTATTAAAAGAGCCTTAACTTAGAATTAAATTAAATTAAAAAGCAATCATGCTTAAAAAGCATTTGCTTACCGTTTTGCTAAACTGTTTGTATAGGAAAGCAGAACAAACTATGTCTTCTGTACTGTTTATGATATTAGGAATATAATTAAGGAGAAACATTTATTTAAATACTAATTCTTTTCTATATTTTCTCCTTGCTTACTGGGAGAGTCATGATTAAGCGGTTTCTGGTAGGGTTGAAATAAACGCTTATAATTTGTAAATACGAGACCTACTAAGTGGGCGATCTCAGGTAAAAATCAAACCTTCTGCAAGTCCTCCTGGAAGCAGGTAAACGATTAAAAAAGCTCTCTTTAGTAATGAAGTGTGTTTATAAAAGTTCATAGGTTAGTTTTACATATTCAAATTTTAATAAAACATAATTGGTCCTAGCTTCTTCTTGGCCATTTAAATTTATAAAATATAAATACGTTTATGTATATTTATGTTTATACACGTTATTTACACATTTGTTGATGCATTAGCATTTGTAAATATTTACAAATACAAATAAGTAGTTGAAGGTTATGTTGCATAATATTATTACTATTTGCAAGTTTTAGCTGACGTCATACAAATGTACGCGTGCATCTCTCATATAAGAGAAAGTCTAAGTTAACTGAGGTAGAAAGAGAGTAAGAAAGCTGCATTAACAGCGTTGTCAACTCGCTGCTTTTAGAAGTTTTTTGTGCTTTTTACAGTTTTTGTCTTGCAAAATTTTCCAGACAGGGTTTGGTGGTTTTTTTTTTTTTTTAATTTTTATGCTCTTCTTTTTCTTTTTGTAAGGGAAATTTCTTAAGATATAAACCTACAAAAATTTTACTTTATTATATACAATGATATGAAGCTGAAATTAAAACAAAATATATTGTAACTAGTAATAAGAAAAATGATAAAAGATTGGTAGAGATCAATGCCCCTGTGGACTAGTCAGTAAAGGACAAGTCAGTTGTTCGGGGGTTGCGGGTTCGATTCCCGCCGGAGACTCTGGAATTGTCTGCTTCTCTTTCTCTTCTATCCTAAATATTTCTATTCTTATTCTATTCTTCTCTCTATTAAGGCGTCACAATGGACCGTAATGGTCTCCGAGTGAAGGTGTGAGGGTAACTTTGCACCAGCCTTACCTACCTACCTACCATGCTTATTATGACAACTTGTCAGTTTATTATTTTATATTTTATATTATTATATACTTAATATATATTCTGATGCTTGTTCCACTAAAAGCACCTACATTTTATAATAATATATTGTCACGAGAACTCAATATGTAAGCAAAGTTTATTGGACGTATTGAAAATAATGAAAAGAAAATTACATTGAAATATTTAATGTATTTTTCAGTTCGTATGGAGATGTACTTATCGAAGCTTAAATAAAGTAAATAGTAGTGCAAACGACTTTCCACAATTTCACAGAGGAAATATTTATACTGATGGTAATGTTAGTAAGATACCAAGTAATATTGGAGATGTCCATAAACTAGTTATTTTTCAACCGAATAACTACTTATTTTTGTTTGAGTTGTCCTAGAAATCATGACTCTCGCTTACAAATGCACTTACCTAAAGCAATTAAGTTGGAAGTTTTCAATTAAGCTGAATATTTTTGTATATAAAGTTTATTTATAAAGTTAATTCTAGCAACTAGTTTACTGTTTAAAAAATAGATAAGTAAAATAATAGTGTTGGTAACGTCGCCTCATTACTATGTAATGTATAAAAACATATACAACCTATTACATTACCTATTATTTTCTTTAATTACTCACTTATGCTTCTTAGTTTTGGTGCTTTGTGAAATTTTAAAGTTGACAATGCTGTGCATTACTACACCACTACACTTACATTAATAACTGTTATTTTAGCAAGTAATGCAGCTGTATTAAAAAGGGGTTAATAAAAAGCTCATGTGTATAGGAAAAAGGAAACCCAAATCAAAAATCCTTCGCTACTTTTAGTTGGCTGGGTTAAATTACATATTCTAGATGTAGTAGCAAACTTTTTTTTTTTTTTTTTTTAATATTTTATTATAAAAGTGTAAGTGCACTTTAGTTGTATTAAATATAAGAAAAAAAAGAATGTTTCTTTTGTTTTAAAAACACGTTAAAAGTTTTTGCTGCAAATTTTTACATTCAGTTTTATTAAGTGTGTTGGCTGTTATACATCAATTGAAAATTAGTAAATAATTAAAACAATTTAGTTTAAAGAATATATCGGTAAAATAAAAAGCCTTTCAAATAAGTGTAATGAAAAGTTTATAAACGAATAAGTCAGTGGTTATTTTAAATAAACTTAAGTGTAAATCTTTTGTTTGATTTATTTAAAAAATTTTTAAATCAAGGATAACAAATCACTTTTAAACATAATTACTTTGGAAGGCATGTATGTGTGATAGTTATTATTATTTTTATTTTCATTTGGCTTAATAAGAAAGTCTCTAAAAAATAAGATAAACATACTTGTATGGACGTACACATTAATTTTACATTTATATAAATCCTTTGTTAATCAATTACCAAATTCCCCTATATTCGGGTTAGATTTTGTTAGAAAATAATACATATTTAAAGTAAAAAAATGTCGTTTCCCAAACAAAGCTTTGCATATTTAAAAGTTGACGGGTATAATTTATTAATTAAATCCACAAAATTAAAAACAAGTTTCGTTTATGTTGAAAATTCAATTTTCTTTTTTTTATTTTAAGCATTTGTTTGTTTGTTTTATCTTTTTTGTTTTTATTTTTTTTTTATTTTGTTTTTAAGTGATAGAGTATTGGCATGTGTTGGCTCTTATAAATTTGCTGAATGTATTAAACAAAATGTGTCGAAACACTTAGAAATACTGACACAGTTACTCACACATGTATATGCACACACGTGAATTAACACATTCATTTGCTCACACTCAACCATTTGCGTTTTAGTAATTTGAAATCACCTTGTCAACAAGTGGAAGTTTTATTTTGGTCATTAGCGACTAAATAGTATAATTTACATTATTTTTTAACTTTGATCCAGAAATTTGCATTCATACAATAAAGTAAATAGAAGAGCAGAACACAACTCAGTACATTGTTAGTAATTTGTATAGTGATCGGATATATATCTTAATATACATATACATGTTACTGCATTGTACTTAAATTTCGGATGTGTATTTAGGTAGGTACGTAAATTGTTTAGATTTCCAATTGGTGATACTGCAACCGAGTTATAGTCAGTTGTTTTTAAATAAATTTTGTTTAACCATTTACATTGACAGTAAAACACAGTCGATGGCACAGTGATCCAGTTCTTTTATTGTGAATAATTTTTAGACTAATACTAAAAGTTTTCCAATAAATCATACTTAATTTTTATTGTACTTAAACATCGATCAATGGCTTATTTTACTTCTGTGTAATTGAAATGGAAAAAGTAACTAGAAATGGATCGCACTCTTTTTAGTTAGAATACAAAAATTTATTCATCTTACGAGTATAAATGAGTTACAACTTTTGTTATGTGTTTTAAGATTTGATAGAAAGTCTAATCATATTTTTTTGAAATTGACAGAGGAAAGTATTGGGCTGAGTACTACAGTGCGAGATGTTGTTTTTTTCCCAAACAGTGTTACTTTTATAGCCTAGTACCAAGGCATGTTCCTACAGTTGTTTTGATATTTTAATTTAAAAAAGGATTTATATACATATATTTGTAAAAACACATTATAAATGTTGCAAA
Source organism: Phyto melanocephala (assembly GCA_941918925.1). NCBI lineage: Eukaryota > Metazoa > Arthropoda > Insecta > Diptera > Rhinophoridae > Phyto > Phyto melanocephala. The sequence goes on from OW799233.1 coordinate 2,038,866, forward strand.
GGCAACAAATATACATAAATTTGGTACGCTTATTATCCAAAAAGCACACTTAAGTTACTTGTATAATTCCGAAACCAAAATCTCATTTTCCATCCCTGCATTAACAAATGAAATTAAAGCAAATTCAACAGATTTTGACGATAAGCTTCCCCATCAGTTGGGCTTATAATTTCACCAATATGATGAGAGTTTGACATACAAGAATAATTTTTTAAACGAGAAAAAATAAAAAAAATAAAAATTTATCACATTTTATACATTATATGTTTTAATGTTATAAACAGAGTAGTGATTAGACAACATTATTTCAGAAGTATTTCTTACCATTTGTTTATAAAGTTTGACAGCAATTCGCATGAAATATTGAACAGGATATGTACCAGGCTTATGGTAAGAAAATTAAATTTGATTTCGTTGTGCTTATAGTCTTTTGTATATGAAATTGTCTGTAGAATAATAAGAATCTTTATTACTTAATGAATGAAAAGTTTTCTAGAAAAACATACAGAACTTTTCATAAATATAGAAATTGAAAGGGGCTTCTTAAGACATCATTAATATAAAAATGTTTTATATATATTTTATAAGAGTCCAATTGTAAATACCTGCAATTATTGTTTTTTAATTTTATGTCATTGATTTGTTAATTTAATCATACTTGCAACCATTTGATCAGTCATACATACATACATACATACATAAATACGTAGATACTTTCGCTTCTCTTCATCGATAACTTGGCATATTGACTTTCCCAACACTTAACAAACATACTAACTAACTACATACACATGTATTTAGATACTTACGCAGATAATACCAGGGAAATAATTAGGTAGTTTGTGTGTTAGTATAACGTTATATCAACATTTGGGTCATTTCCTCCACGTGTAAACGATTCAAAAAACGGTATTTATTTATTCCTCTGCCATTATTGCGAACAACAAGTGTGTATGTACAAGACAGCACAAGCGTGTGAATGAATGAGTAAATGTTGAAAATAAAAAATAATGTGTTTTTTTAAGAGTAAATGCGTAAAAAGAAAAGCTGTTAATAAATGATTGTCAGAATTAATTTTTTTTTGTTTAAATATCAATTCTTAAAAATTTTGCTTAAACTTGGGTATTTTTGGGCAGTGTTCCTCAAACTTGTGTTTTATATAAACTGATAAAACAGCACTCTAAAATAATGGGATTTTCCGTACAAAAATTGGCACGAGAAAGTCTAATTTTTGTTTATTTATTACCAGTGATGGGAAATTAGCAATTTCAAATTTAATTTAGAGGGCAATAATACGTTTTAGCTATTAGCCTGTATCACTTAAACTCTTCTGTTTGTTAGTAGAGCTTTAAAGTTTCTCATGTCATTTATATCGAAATTGCTCTCTCTCTCTCTCAATCTCTCTGTAAGCTTCAAAATACTTTTAAGGCATATATTTTAATCCAAATATTTTAACTTAGTTAAAAACTTTTAAAAATTTTCCCATAATTTTTTCACTTAATATTTTGACGTTTGTTTGCTATATTCTTGTTTTGACGGGATTGAAAAAAAATAGACATAAAGCTTCTTTGTAAATATGTAAAATTTTACGAAATCATCTCATCGCTGATAAGAAGATTAACAAACTATTGTATTACTAATTAGTTCATCTCTGCACCCTGTACGAAAACATTTTTATTATTAATAGAAAAAAAAAAAAAAAATACAAAATATCACTTCTTCTGTACAATAAAGTTCCATCTCTGTCTGTTTATGCTAAATTAAAACACGTGCAATAACATTAGCTTGCAAATGCTTAATTAGACACAAAAAATATTAATACTTTTTAGATTTACTCATTCTTTGAGGGCGTGTTTCATTTTTTCGTTTTCTTACTAATTCTTTTTAAATAATTTGCATAGCTTAAAGTTTTTATTTGTTTTTGTTTTAATTTTAGTATGTATATTTTGTTTTTATTTTCTTTTTGTTTTTATTTAATGTGCTTGTGCGCTAGACGTCGGCAAAAAAATAGTAAACACGCGCATAGTTCAGATAATAAAAGAAGGAAGGAGGTTAAATAAGTTAGAAATAAAAAACATTAAATTTTTTTTTACTAACTTCTATCGTATCAGCAATTAAACACCATTTAGACACACGCTCAATCAAAATAAACTAAAGAATAGACAATAAAAGTTGTTAATTTTTCTTTGTTAAAGTCTAACAATTTACAAGTGCAGTTTGTTCATAGTGTAAATAATTAAATGTTTTATTATTGTATAATAAGTTTAGATTTGTTAAAAAAAATAATTAAGATTTTCTTTCCTTTCATTTTTTTTTTTTTACATTTTGAAAGCTCTAAAGTAAGTTTCAGCTTACTGGAATTAATTAATTAATTGAATCGTTAAATTTTATTTAAAATATTTTTTTTCTTTTATCCAATATTGTGACTGTTTATTCTAATTAATTAATTAATTAATTAAATTCATAGAGCATATATTCTGATTCCTTTTAGACAAAGAAAATGCTCTTACGATGTTCGTGTTGCAATTATACGCTAATAAATGGAATACAAGATTGAGCTTGCAAAAGAACTGTTTGTATACAGAGTCAACTATCGAGAATACAAAACAATAATTTTTATAATATCTTTCAAAAGCTACCGGAAAGATTTTGATAAAATTTGATATAGATGTAATACCTGCGGTAACATATGGGATACTTTTAATACTCCTTGCTTCCAAGAGAAAATATAAAACAAAAATGAACAGGAAGTGCTGGGTCACACACATCAGGTCAATTCTCGTCAAGTCTTGATTTATGTTCAAGGGAGATCAGTCAAGTTTATTTTTTCTATTTCTTTCGCATAGTCAAGTTTGCTGTTTTCCTTTGCCTATCCATGAAGAGAAAAAAACAAACAAACTGTTAACGTGCAAACGTAAATGCAGGCTCAAAACAAAATGTGTGTGACCCAGCCCTTAATAGAAAATTTGAAGCACGTACAGACGTAACAGAAATAGGACAATCTGAAATTCTGAAAAAAATCTACACTAACAAAAATACTAAATTATACCTTCGAAAAAAAATGTAAATTGTTTTTTGGGACCAACTCAGCGTTATGAGCCCACTAGTTTAACAAAAAAAAATCATCTTTTCAACATAAATTGGTGAATTTCTCATATTATTTAATAAAAATTGAAAACTTTGATTGCAAAAAAGAATTTTTGTTTCGTTAAATAAGTGAAATCTGCCTCGTTATTATAAATCACATACAAATAGAAACTCAATTCAAAATCTCTCTTAGTGTAAAACAACCAATATTTCAAAATTATCTTCTTTGGTCTATCATTGTTTTAAATTCATGCATGTGCCATCTAAGACAAAGTGATATTTGTCAACCCCAACCTAATCAACGTTCGTGTTGGTGATTATTTGACTTTGTTTAGCTTTCGTTATTAAATTTGAAAAAAGTTTCTGCGAGAGCGTTCACAACCGGAAAGAGAATACACGTGCCACACTGTTTTCTTTACTCTTTTTTTCTTTTGTTAATGGGGTTTTTACGATGATTAGGTGTTGTCGGAGATATTTTTAAAATCGTTCACACACACACACACATACGCACACGCACACGCACACTAAACGTTTCTCCTCATGCTTAACACACAAACAAACAAAAAAAAAATAATTAAATCTAAAACTGAATACTTTTGCCTGCGAAAACTTTGCGTCAAATGAGAAGGAATACCAACCGTAAATGGTTTGATGTCTACTTAAGGCACACGCATATAAAAGTTTCCTATGATACTTATTTACGACTCCATAAAAGTAAATTTAAAAGCCAGATTTTTGTTATAAAAATATAAAAGTGATAAGTAGTTGTGGTTTCTTTTCTTTTTATTTGGCATTTTTAATTAGATCTTTTTTTTTAAATTTGTTTCTAAATGGATTTGGATTTTCCCTGAAAGCCATTTTAAGTTTACTTTCCAGTAGGTGTGTAAATAAACTAAAAAAAATTTATAAAATGATGTGATTTCTCATAAAATTAAGTTTTTAACTTTTAGCTACTTATGTTCAAATATCTTTATTTACTTGTACAAAAATAAATCTGTTCCAAATATACATATGTTCATAATTTTTATCTTCATAAATTTCATTTTTAATATTCTGTAGATTCTTTCAACAATTCTTTGAAAAAAAAGCAACTAACCAGCCGATTTAAAGGATGGCACCAACTATATGTTCAGGAAAAAAACGACAAACACGTACTATTGCCACCACAAATATCCGGCGTCATCGACAAGGATCTCATCAATTAAATCAAGCGTTATCGAATATAGTTAACTATGGTGAGTATACAAATATTCATACACACATAAATGCATACATACATACATACACACTATCTACGTGGTGTTAATTTTTTTTTTTGGTAAATATCTTAATATAAAACCACGACATGCGTTTCTAACAACGTGTTAATAATAATTCTTGAAATTCTAACTAAATCTACAACTATTTACTCATCGGCAACAACAATAAATATAGGCCGGCTAAAAAACAAACAATAAAATTTGTTAAGCTCATGCATGCTAAAATACATACTTACGTAAATATCAATTATCAAGTACGTTTGTACATTTGTCGAGTTTTTGTTGTTGTTTAGATTGAGGTGTTTTGCTCTAGGTTTAAGTATGAGAATTTGTGCACAAAATAGTTACGTATACGTCATGTAGCACTGACATGTGCCTTAATTTATTTATTTATACACACACACACATACACACACACACACATGCAAATAACAATAAGCAGTCGTAGATATAAACTACAATTAAAGATCACATGAAATGAAGAGACAGCCATGAAGGCAGACACACTCATTCCGTGAATAAAAACATGCACTAGTATTAATGCCATACAACGCGTGTAACGTTATACAACTAGATTTAGAAAAAAACCGCTGAAAAAGAAAACAAGGAAATGAAATGGAATATTAATTTAAATTTTTTTTTCTTTATTAAAATATTAATAACGAATAAGAAAGAAACTACTTAGGTGGACAATGTTGATTTTTAAATTTTATGCTAAAGCTGTTTGTAGGAATCTAACCAATGAATAGATTTAAAATTAAATTTCACATAATAGTTATTTACGAAAATCATAATCTTTTTTTTTTAATTATACTTAAATTATATTATTAAATTATATAGAAAACCCTGTTTTCTTTTTATTTATTAGGCTTTTCTAATTTAAAAAAAATTTTTTAGAGTGTTTTTATATAAAATTTTTGAAGAGAGAAAATCCATTTCTTTTAAGAAGTTTGATAGCTTAAGTTTTACAATGCACATATTTTATAACCAGGGACTTAAAAACAAATTGGTTTTAAATCTATACAAAAATATATCGTAGTAGAAACTCATATCGATGCGCAACAAAAGAATTTAGATCTATTACAAATGCATCGATCACAACTGTCAATGCCAAGTAGTAATTTTATATGGTTAAAGACTTTTTGAGAACAACAAAATTACATTTTTATTATTACAATACAACACAATATCGAAGCAGTGCGTGAGAGTATCGGTGACAGTCCAGGAACCTCAATTCGGTGTCGTGGACAATTGCTCCCTACAGCGTATACTCACTAAAGATTTCGAATATCAGCCGCCAAGCTTTTATTATTTTTAAAATATTGTTCAATACTGAAGACACGTATCCTTATAGATAGAGGAATCAACTTAGCTTAGTCGGCTACTGTCGGCGTGCATATCAATTTATCAGACATGTTTACAGGAATTTTTCTATTGAAAATTAGTTATGTGGGCACAACAAGCTGAGATATAAACGAAAGAACAGATCCGTTTATTAAATGTCACATATGTATTAGAACATTATTGACAAAACATTGGTTTAATTGATCCGTTACCAATAAAGATATTTGAAAAAATATCAACTTTTTATTGAAATTGTAAGAACAAGGTTTGATTTAAAAATCAACAATAAAACTACGCTATAGCTGATATACATACACCTAGTTAAATATGTACGTATTTAAATGGTGGTACCAACTGTGTGGGGTTTTGTTCACTGTGAACATGATCACACAGAACGACAGCAAAGATTGACCAAGTATTAAGAAGAATAAGATAGACAAAAATCTGTTTTAAAAACAACGTATATATTCTTATAGCGAAGGGTATATAAGATTTGGTATAGCCGAATATAAAGCTATTACTTATTTTTTTTTTCATTTCGCAACTGTTAAACAATTTAACGATTGCTTTAAATTCATCAAGTTTTAGCTGGCAATAATTATCTTATAGATAAAATACAAAAATTAAAGTTAAAAAACAACGACTGAATGTATAAATAAAAAAAAAGGAAAACAAAACACATTTTCTTGTCATGACACCAGGCAATAAGGTACACGTGCATTTAATTTAACGCGCACACACATTTCATATACAAGTCACATTTATTAGCTGTAAAAGAAGAATTTATATTCGTTGTTTTCCGTAAAATAAATTGGCCTCTCCGAATACTCAAGTCAGCGAATGGGAATGGGATGCAAAATGGGATTTTACGAATTGTGTTAATTTTTAAGAAAATTTGTATTTTTGAAGTCCGTTCGTAATTCATATATATTTTTAAACTTTTTTTATTTCATCATTTTACATAAACGATTCTTGCATACATACAAACATACAAATAATAAAATGATACGTTAACATTAAAACAACGTTTTTGTTTTCAAATAATTGACTTGTGTAGGAATTGCCATACCCTTTTAAAATATACAACAAAAATATAGCCTATAATATTTCAGTGGGTGTAGCGAATAGGTTTGCAATGTTTTATCGAGATGGAATTCGTAGTTTTGATGCGCATAGAAAACGAAATAAAACAAACTAAACAATTTTAAATTTATTTTACTTGAAGATCACAATACAAAAGCGTCACTACTTAAAATTAAATGTAATATAATAAATAGGGAAGTAATTAGGGTGCTATTGAACTTTTGTATTTCAAATAGTGCTAAAAAAGCAAAATTGTACTAGATTTTTCATCTCTAATCAGCAATGATTTAATTTTGATCCCAATTTAGGAATAAAAAATCGTCTTATCCGACAACATCGTTTTACGATGCTCATAAATATTTTTGTTAAATAAAAATTTACTCTCGCTTACTCTGACTCAATATTGGATGCACTAGTTGAAAGCAATAATATTTATTTTACTTCCTCTTCTATTTATTTATGTATGCATATGTAAGTGCAAAAGTGTTATTGATTGCATTTTTAGAGCGTGACATAATGTTTGCTATTTGCACACATTTGTTTAATTACATACACATGGATATGAATGATATACTTATATACATACATATGTATGTATACCTTCACACTTATCTATGTACATAAATCGTTTGATATTTTCGTAAAATTGTTGCAATTGGCTGGCAACCTTTTTGCTTGACTTGACCATCAATTTTAATTGATTTTGCAAAATTTTATTGTTGGTGCTTTTGTTAATAATAATAACGCCTGTCGCGAAACATGTGTCTAAAATTATATTAACGATTTATTTATTGACAAAAAAGAATTTTGGTGGAACAATAAATCAGTAGTTAATTTTCTGTAGCCGTTCGTTTTTTTTTTTAATAAGTATATGCAATGAAATAAACGATAAGGAAGTCGAGTGTTCATTATGCAAAAATAAATATTTAAAAACAAACACGAACAATTGTTCAGTTGTATATATAAAAATGTGCATCTTAATTTTGGACATGTGCCATTTGTCGATTTGCATAGAAGTCGGCGAAAAAACGTCGCTACTTAAATGTGGGCGATACTATGTAATAGTTGCAACGAATTGTTTAAGCACCTTTCATTATAATCAAATAAGGTTTTTTTTACAAGACATGAAAAACTTGAAAACCATTTATCTTAAAAGATATCGGGATGTATTTAAATTAATAAAATACAAAAATATTGTTTGACCAAGTTCAACTAGTTTTATATAAACATTTTTTATATGACCTTGGTAAGAGTTTTATAAAACAAGATTCATGCCACTTAAACGTCAATAATGTAGGGTGAATTTAATTTTGAATTTCATAAATATTACATACATTTAAAATATTAAAAAAAAAACCAAAACAAACTCTTTAGTGACTGTTAATTATGGCTTTTTTGCCACAAAATTAAAAGAGTATTTTAAATTTATACAAAAAAAAAAAAAAATTTTTTTTTTAGTTTTTTTTTGTTATTTAATTTTTGTAGATTGTCTTCCGTATTTGTTAATCTTTTAGTTGTTGTTGCTACGATTAAAACGCATGAATACGTTTATAAATTTTTGTTTACCCAACACGTTTGTTAAAAGTCACGTTTTTACTCATGCATCAAGTGCGCGACCGACCTCCTTGAATGTTGTGTATTTTTTTTCTCTCCGCACGGATAAATTGCCTGTCACCACAAACTCAACAGTCAACTGAGAACAACATGTGCAAGAGAAATTAATTATTTTGTTTTATATTTTTTTCTATACTCTACACCATTACATTTCGAAAAGTTATTATGCATTAAGTATACGGGTACGGATGTTGTTCGTCGGTCATCTATGTTAATCTCTTAGCAAATTATTGATCTACTTAGTAAGTTAGCAAGTAATATTGAAGATATATGTATGTACATTCATAAACTATGTAGTTATTAACTAATTAATTTTGTTTGAGATGTTGTAAAATTCATGACTCTCGCTTACAAATGTACTTACAAAAACCAAGTAAATACCTAGTAACCATTAAAGTTGAATTATAACTGGTTTATAAAGTTCATTTCAAGCGAAAAAATTATGGTTATTACGGTTATGGATGGTTATTACCAACGTTCTATTATTCTGAATTTTAAAATAACGTTGCTGTTAACGACTCCTCAATACTATGTAATGAATGAAATAATGACAAACTATTACACAGGCCATAATTTTAAATATATTTAAATAAAATACATATTAGTGTAAAATATTACTGTTTTAACCTAAGGGGAAATGGTATTTGGTTGTAATTGGTCAATGCATTTATATAAATGTTCTCCTGAAATGGGACTTTAATGTTTATAACTGACTTTATAATATTCGTAATTACCGTCAATATGCTTAATGAATATCGCGGTTGTTGTTCCATTATAAGTTCTAGTTACCATATAAGGCCTACTCCCGAAAATCAACTTAGCCCTTTAGAACTGTAAAAATATATCCGAAACCTTAAATTAATGTCTGTTTTCGGAATCGCTTTAAATTTCATTACAAATAAAGTAAGATTTATGTTATTATTGTTATATACGGTAATAATAATTTGTTTGCTTGTTTAATTTAGCTAATTTTTTTTTTATATTTATAATCGTATACATCAGCCATATGGTTTTAAAATAAAAATTCATAACTGAGGTAATTTATTGTAAGAATGATATGTGTACATATGTAAAGCGTTTTAAGTTGTCTGGCTTATAAGGAAATCGGCACTAAACTGATTGAAACAAAAACTTAAAATAATATTTGAAATTCTTTGTTTAAAATTAATAAATGAAAAAATTTGTTCTTTAAATTGCAGTTGCTAAAGATTCAATGAATCCCAGAACAACTGGCCCCTTAAGGATTCACACACACAAGCAAACAGAGAAAAGCAGCAACAACATCGATAATGGTGTTGTTTTCCACTTTAACCACTTAACCCAAACGAGTGAAACAGCAGAAGCAGCATCATCATTATCATCAAATCATCATCATGCACATTTCTCTTTTATATCAGATAACGCAGTGACGTCTTCAACACGTTCGGATACGGAGAACTCACTTGATTTAAGATTGACCAATGAGACTTTTACACAAGATTCAACAGCAACATATGGCAGCAATACAACAAATTTGTCAACTTCTACATCACTGTCATCGACATCGTTTTTAGAATCAACATCTTCATCGACATCATCACAAAGGGATATAACGTCACCTTCCACATCACCATATGAAGAGAGACGCTTTCAAAAGTATGCCAACTTAATGCCATCTGGCCAGGAGGACGATAGCAGTGATAATGACGTAACTGATTTGTTGGAAAATGACAACGAAAAAGTATCAGCTGCAAAAAAGGAAAGAAATCAAACACATTCCAGTTACATCAGAAAACCGTATTATGCTAGCAATGATTTCGATTCACAAGAAGATGAATACGATAGCGATGAGACGGATACAAAAGCTAGAGAGTTAAACAGTCAAATGAGTTATGGTAATGACAGCGATTTGGATATGGATAGAGACGAAGCGGATTCGATGACTAGTTTGGATACAGAGAAGAGTGCAAAACTTAAAAGAGGCAATCATCCCCTGTTGAGAGATAAATTCTTAGCTAAACAAAGAACTAACAACAATAGCAACAATACAAAAGCTCTTACCAACCTACGCAATACAGATGGTTTACTGTCTATAGCTATAAAAACAATAAAATTGGTTAAACGTAATCAATTATTACAACAAAGACTTACGCAATTACAACTGGAAACCTCAGAATTTATACAATCGGTTTTGGCAAATCCCGAAAATCGACACTTTCGAGATAATATCAAACAAAAAGCGCAGGAAATTGACAATGTTTGAGAAAAAGACAAGCTGTAGAAATGTGAAGAATGTATGTGATGCAAAGAATTTAATAACCAACCACACACTCTCTACGAGGTGATGTAGCAACATTTACGGCAACAAATTACATTACACAAATCAGTCCATATACATAAGTTATAAACATTGTGGTGAAAAAAGCACAAGTTACTTTTTTTTTAATAGTTTAACATTAAACAAAAAAAGTTTTTTTTAAGATGTAAAAAAGCGCTTTTGTTATAATAAACCCTTATTTATATACTCTTACCCAACACTGCAATTAAACAACTGGCTGATAAACACCAATCGTATAGTCTACTTTTAGGCTGTTTGAAAATAAAAACATTTAACAAAATTAAATTGTGATAAACAAACAAACAAACAAATGTGACATATTAACATCCCTACACAATTTCTAAAATTATTAATTCAAATAACACAAAATTTCCTTTCTGAAAAGCAAAAAATTATATCTAGTCAACCATTTAAGTATTTCTTTTAATGACAAGATAAATCGAATTAAATTAAAAAATATCGCATCGTTGAAACAATAATATTCAGCTATAAAATTGATATTGTTTTTTTTTTATATATATGTTTAAAATGATCTCATAAATACAACAACTATTTCATTTTATATTCTCTAAAATTACGTTTCTAATCATTCAAATTAATGTTTCTCAATCTTCAGAATTTAAAAAAAAAAAAAAAAAATTATCAAGACTTTTAATCTTTATAAACAGTGTTATTATTTACATATCCATCAACAAATTTCCATCGAATTTTCGACTGATTTTCAATTACTGTTTAAATCTGAAACAGTACGCGTCAAAAGAAACAAACCACCACGGACGGTGAAGAGTATAAAAAGTAATTGTTATACTGTTGGCAAATGTAATATTTTGAAAGAATATGGGGCGATATTGTGCAACTCATTTTTTTTTAGTTTTTGTATTACAAGTTTAAATACATTTATTAAAATAAAAAAAAAAAAATAGGCTTCGTTAGTATTAAGGATTATTTTAAGTTTCAATAAAAATACTTTTGCATCAGTTTGGTTGAAACGAACGCCTTAATTTACATTATCACTCTTACGTTTCGAGTAAACGTAAAGTAATATTTTTAAAAATTAGACATGTTGCAACACTGGAAGTATAAATTAAAAAAGAAAACGATACTACTTCGGCTACTGAACCGAAGATAAGTATATTGAGTGGTTTTCATATTTATTATATTGGAAATTTAACAAAACATACAAAATGAACTGATTTGGTAGAAATTTATAAATTCTTAAAGAACTGTGCATGTATGTTATGACATGTAATATTAATATTAATAATATAATAAAATAAGTATGTATACTTTACAGATACATAAATTGAATGTTAAATTATAACAATTAAATACGTTATAATAATGTTTTGTTGCCTTTTTTCTATCGTACTAACTGAAAACTTGATAAAATTTGAAAGCAATTTGTACTCTCCCTTATCACCCTGTTTTTAATAATTATATAAATGTGGACGTATTTTAGGCATTAACTATATTTAAAGATACTTTAAAAATTTGTCTGATAATTTTTCTGTAATACATACATAAGTAACCCTCTTATTTTATATACCTTAGATATAAAGCTTACATATTACGAACGTACATATAAACACAATTTAAGCGTAATAAATATAATACAGCATATAGAAATAAAAGCAAGACTTTAAAGTCATAATTTTTTTTAATCGTAATTTTTAATTAAAACATATTTTTTTAAGAGGAATTTTCTTTAAAAGAAATCTTAATTTGCAAACAATTGAAAAGTAATAAAATCTAGGGTTAATTCTTAATTTTATTACGCCATTCAGACATTAATTATTTAAGTTTGATACTTCCATTGATAAGAATCACTTTATTTTATGCTAAAATAAATAATTGAGTATTAAGCATTTAAAATTGTTTTTTTTTTTAACTTTTACTTTATTTTCCAAATTAGTAAATAAAATTTAAAAACATTTTGTTTTGCTTAAAAATATTAATTACGGATGAATAATTAATAATAAATATTAAAAAAAAATTAAATATAATAAAAACTATTGTATACACATCTATGCATTGAAATCCTAATACATTAAACATATTTTTAACCCAAAAAAAAAAAAAAAAAGAAATTTTGCAAAAAAAAAAAATAGTTTCAAATATAACATCTCCTTTAAAGCATATAGAAATATAAACAAACTGAGTTTTAATTGATAATAGATTTTAACATGGCATTCATTCATTCATTGACCAGGTGATCGCAGTTTGAAAATTTCCGAACTTGCGAACAATTTGTATCATGAATAAAACCTTGCAAAAATTTCCGAATTTTAATGGCTTGAAAAAAATACTTGTGACTTTGCTTGCCTTAAAAAAAAGTCGCACTATTTTAAATAGCTAACGTATGAAATATTTTGACAATACGAAATTAAGATCCATGTGAAAAAAGTTTTGTTTTGAAATTTTCACATTGTGAATTTCATGGTGACCGTTATTTTATATAGCACGTTTGTATTTGTTGCGTTATAATTGCCGTAACTTTGAAAGTTGTGTAAAGGACACGAACCGAAATGCCAGATGGTTTGAATAAAAGTTCGGCATATTAAAAAAAAATCGACAATTTAAAAAAATCATCAAATTGAAAATAATCATTTTAAATACAACAACACAATTTTTTATCAACTAAAGATAACAAACAGCACAATTTGGCATTTAGCTTATGTTAAAAACATATAAAATGACTTAAAAGAGCTAATGAATCAAATAAGATATAGTTAATTTCTATGAAAGATATATATTTTTTTAATTTAATTAGTTTTTAATTTTTTAAACTATTTTGCAAAAAAAAAAACATTTCTTGTAAATATTAGATTCTGCCTGAAATCAGTTTGAATTATCTTAAATTTAAAATAATTTTCAGAAAAATGAATTTTTTGCAAATATTAATTTTACATGGAACATCGAAATAATGTTTTTTTTTAGATTGATTTGACTAAAAAATCTTAATACATTTGTAGAAAAATGTGAAAAATGCACCTCTAGAATCCTCACATTTTTAATCTGAAATTTGTTGCCAACATTTCTGCAAATTTTCTTTTCTTTTTTTTAAAAATTTTCTTAAAAAGTTAGTAAACTCTAAATTTAAAGTCAATTTTTTTTCTTTTTCACAAATAAATCTGAATTCTTTTAGAATCTTGATAAAAAGGAATATTCTTTTTCATGACTTTGTTGGGGTTAATCTTTTTCAAAGATTTATAAGATGTATGTTCAAAATCAAAACTTTTTATTAATTGATCTTCAAATATAGATATAGATAAATTGATAATATTGATATAGATTAAATTCAATTACATACTTACAATTTAGTAAAGTTTTGATTCTAATATTGATTCTTTAAATAACAAGCCCAAATACACCTAATCAAATTTCAAAATATTCTTTGTGTTCATAAATTATACAAACAATTATACAATAATACAAAGTCTTAAGTTGAGTTATGAACAGTATTCCGTTTTGGCCCAAAATTAATAAAAAAAAAAACAAAGTAATTGATGCAAAAAAATCGGCAAAATGGCAGTCGTGTGCAGGCTAATTCCTAAGCGAGAGATACATTTAAGAGACTTCTCAAGTAATATATTTTAAGCAACCAAATTTTGTTATTTTTTATTAAAATTATTTTTTTTTATAAAAAAAAACTTTATAGTGGTCATGTCAATCTTTGAATTGAAAGTTTTGTACATTAAAAAGTGAAGTGTATCTGATTTGCTTTAGATTCCATTAAAAAAAACTAAAGTATTCCACACATTTCCAAATGTAATAATATGTGTGCAAAAGCCACGGTTACTATAATATTTTGGACAAAAACATTCATGAAAACGAATTGACAGCTTGTTGTTATTTCGTCGTACTGAGTTGAATATGCTACGTATCATTATTTTACGGGACGTTACTTTACGTAGCGTGACGTAAGCTATATGCGCATGTAAATATATTGCATATGTAAAAAACCATTCGCAATGGCATGTGACAAGAATATGCCACGACAGCTACAATTGATACACATATAAATGTGTACTGTATGTGAGTGTACGAAAAAGTGCTGGTATTCATGTAAACAAATAAAATAAACTCATGAAACATTGCATCTTTTTCACCAAATAAGAATATGTTCTATGTACTTATTATAATGGAGTGCAGTTCATTAATATATTTATGATCCCTAATGATACGCTAATGTTAAAATCATTAGTGTTTTCACCTAAATTTTATCATTTCGTCACCAGTTGAATCCCTGCAAAATAACTTTTTTGTCACAGTTTTTTTTTGCTGGGTAGTGTAGCCAGGCAAATATGCAAGGCATATCCATAAGGTATATGCAACGGCGAATTGATACAACAAAGCAACTTTACATGGGATGTTTTATGTCAAGGCCAATTCGTATATCAGGGATGGAAAAGTTGTTTTTACATGTTAAATATAATAAAATTGAATAAAAAAATGGATATACATTTTTTAAACACATTATTAATGACGCAAAAGAAACAAATATACATAAATTAAGCACATTTATTATCAAAAAAGTACACTCAAGTTAATTGCTTAATACCGAAACCAAAATCACATTTTCTATCCCTGCATTAATTAATGAAATCAAGGCGAATTAAACCAATTTTGACAAAAAGTTTCCCCATCAGCTGGGCTGATAATTTCACCTGTATGAATTCGCCTTGCAAATATGTATATGAAAAAGTTGTATTAAAAAAAAACTTAAATTACAACCTATTTTTATTTGCTTTGTAAACAAATATAATCAAAATTAAATTAAAAAAAATAAATTAGATATATAAAACAGAGCATTAAGTAGTCTGGGTTCAACTAGTCATCAGGTTAATCAATGGTTAATTTTTTGTATGGGAAAGAATGTTATACGTCAGAAAATAATGACATTAAATGACTCATAACACTTTTGTGCCTTAAATATTAATATACATATGTATATGACAAAACGTAACATAAATGTATATCGTAAACTAACAGTTGACACTGCGTAAGTGACATTTTTTTCCGATGTGAAAACATAATAAAATGATATTTTCATCGTGCTGATGTCATTTGTCGTCGTTATTTTAAGCCGTGGAAAAATGTGTGTTACGTGTTGTCTGTCAACATTTGACCAACGAGAGGTAATAACTTTAACATCATATTATCAAATCTCAGAAACCGTTAGACATAAGTGCTGATTTATTGCTTCACGTACTCTAGCAATAACAATTGTCAATCACATTTAAAAAAAAACATAATATTTCTTAACAACTCTGAGATGGTTGATTGAGTTTTATTTCTTTTTAAAAAATTAATAAAATAATAAAACTTTACTTACTTGGGTGTAGTGCAATGTAGATGGGCAAAATAAATGTATTATTTTTTATTTTTTAATTATTATATTATTATATATGTATGTATATATTATTATGCTCATGCATACAAATTTTATTTGAAATAAATCATTTTAAGCAAAAAAAAAAGTGCAAAATCATGCAGACAATTATCTTTAGATGAATGGTTTTAGGGTTATATGCCTGGATAAGCCACAGCAATAGATTGACAAGAGGCGTCTAAATGTATTTCAGTTGAAATGATTTTGGTTTTTAGTTTGTTTTTAATTAAAGATAAATAAGCAAATATTAATGTTTGACCTAAAAAATAGCAAAATATACATAAATGTTTAATGATTAATTATGCATTAAAGGGAGCGATTCGAATTATTTGAATTAAAAAAAAAAAAAAAAACAGTTGTACATACTTATACACATGTATTACAAGGTCATACTCAAAATACACTTAGCTTGATATTATATATTATTTTGATATAAGTATGTATGTATGTATGTAAATTTACATATGTACATACATACATACATATTTGATATTTTGTTAAAACTACAGCTTTGTTATTAACCTTGACATTGGATGCTTTTTATTAAATTTTAAGTTCAAATTAAAGTTGATTACAATCACTATGAATGCGTTAGTTAATCGATATGCCTGCATATGCATGTATATCAATTGAAATTAATTAAAACATTTGAAAAGGTTTTTTCTGGCTTTTATGTTTAAAATGACTTTTGTCAGAGGTGATGCACTAAATAACCGGAAAAATTAATAAATATTTGATGTTTGTTTGTATGTATGTCTGCCCCAACATTTTTATGTGTGTTAATGTGGTTTTCATAGTATTTTACATCCAAGTGTTAATCTTAACAAATTTAAATAAGATCAATATTTACATAATTATGTTGGCTACTATTTTCATAGTGATCGAAATGTTGTTGTTGTTGGCATATACACTGGCTTGCGTAAACAAAACATGATCAAAGAATGTTAAAACAACCCAGCAAACATAAATGTTTGATCGCAGGTAGAGGAACTTTTAAAACTAAACCAAAATGTTTAATTTTTTTATTTTCAAAAGTGAGATAAAAAAAGCAGCAGCACGTGTTCATAATATTTAAGATGATATCCTTAAAGCTAATGTTACACTGTTAAGTCTAAGGTTACACATGACGAGGGCAATTCTTGAGTTTATAGGTTTAGAGGGAAAAATAATCGCCGATACTTGGCTATTTGAAGCAGTTTTTTTTTGTTGAACATTTGACATTTTATTCGGTGTTTCGCTTCTTGTAATTTAATTTTTTTTAAAATTCGAATTAAAAACGTCACAAATTAAACGCTTTAAATATTTAAAAATAAAAAATATTTTATTGAAAACATTTTAATTAAAAGCGTTAATTAAAATCACTTATATTATTTTATGTACATATGTTTTTATTTTTATTGTTGCTATTAACGGCTGAAGCACAAAAGTCAAATTGAAATTGTAAGAAAATATAAGCTAAACAATACAGAAAAATCGCCAAACAAATTGTCGTGTGTGAACATAAAAGCAAGTTCAAAAGAAAATATGTCGTCGTGTGTGATCTTTGACTAAGCAATATTTCTACTAGATCTTACAATCCATTTAAACGGATTGGAGTATAATATTTTAGTTTTTTTATCGATGAAATCATGCTTTCCCTAATGGATTCAATTAATATGGACTGGCTGTGAAATAATACTGGGGCCGAATTACGGCATTCGATATCGATCGAAATTTTACTCGAACGATCGAGTTCGCTGTGCTTTAGGTATAGAGATTCTAATAAGAATTTTTGAATTTCGATCACGTTCGAATGCTGTAATTCGGCCCCTGTTTGCAATCTTCATTGTTTCTCCTTGTCAGAATTAAAACTCTTGTAAGGCGTGGATTAAACAACTATCTGCCAAGTCTGTAGATAATGCTGTGATTTAAAAATAGCCCTTAATTATATTTAATTTTTTTATAGTTTTCTTGAATTGCTTTTTAAGTCACAATTTATAATTTATTTGCTGGGTAAAAAAAATAAAGCAAAATCTTATAACATAATTAATAAGTTGGGTGTTAAGTGTGACAGCACACAAAATGAGGCATATAGTCTTAATTTGTATAGCGTTAAGATTGCAGTAGAAAATTCCATTATGTCATACTGATAACAAATTAAAATAATTAACAGCTCCCTTAAATAATGTTTTTGAGATCATTGCGTCCTTTGTAGAATTTTAATGCAGACCGCTGGTGAGTCAGGGACTCCAATACGAACAAAGTTACTTCGAATTTATTCTACATAAAAAAACTTCAATAATAAAGAGTTGATATTTCTTGATTATGGAAATGGCATAATATTATACTACTTACAAAGTTTTAATTCGCCAATTTTTTAACGTGATACAACATTCTGTCTGCAAAGCACACACACACACACACACGCTAATTAATAGTTTTTATTTAAAAAGACAATCTGCTCTATTTAAATCATAAATTGTGGTATAATTCTTCTTTTTTTTTAAGTAATGTTAATAAAAAAATTATTTAAAATACATATATTAGTAAATTATTAACATTGACTATATTAAAACCAGTCATGTTAATTAATGGGGCGATATAAACAAAAACTAATGACCTAAACTTTAGCTAAACTAAGTTAAGTAAGGCCAATACTCTTGATTATTTAGCAATTCTATAGAGACTTTCAAACCGATAATACAAGAAACGATACAATCAATATGTCTTAACGCATTGTTTAAAAGAATTCATTCACTACAAGGTGGTCCGAAAGTCACCATGGGGCTTACAAATTTAATAACTTTTTTTTTTGTATTTTATTAATAATATCAGGTGAATACAAAACTGATCAAAAAACCAGAATAATCGAATTTTATTATAAAAGTCTGAATTTTGCCTTCTGATGCAATTCTTCGTTTTTTGATTCAACATCACCACCAACATGACACCGTAAAAGATTTTTTTCGAACCGGTGGACAACTTTTAGTTCGCACTGCAGGAAATGTTGAGCAAAGCAAAGTGTTAATAAAAGACCAGAATAGAATCATCTACCAAAAGGTGTTCTGCTCGAAATAAAATGGTGCTCGAATGTTGACAGAAGCATTTTATATGTACATTTTTACGTTGTAATCATAGTTCTGATTTGGCAATTTTTTTATATGGAGTTTAAAAACAGTTCGCACGAAATATTGAACGGAATACCATGCTCATACAATAGATATTTCGTACGAAATTTAAAGCAAATTCTTCGTGTGAAATAACTGAAATTTGTTCAAAATATTTGACCAAATGAAACAGAGTACCAGACTTAAGTGTAAAAATTATTCCATTCAGTATCTGAAAAAACAAGGTTTTTTAAACCCTATGGGGACTTTTGGTCCACCCTGTACAACGAAACCGGAGCTTAATCAGCTATTTTAATTCAATAAAACAAAAACACATATTAATTATGTTGATTGAAAATAGCAAAATTTTTTTATTTGTTGAATGCAAAAAATTCAAAATAAACGATTAAAAATGTAAAAATTCAAAATTTCATCACAATTGTAGCAATCGCTAAAAAGCGTTTTCGCTTATAATCATTAATATCTATTATTATAAACATACATACATATGTATTCATAATTGGTGTATTTGAGCGTTTAAAGAATGCCCCGAAAAAATATGGACATATTTTAAAACCAGTTAGAGCATCACTAGTGTGTAATATTTGCATACATTGTCACATGTTACTGACAAGACATACGTACATATCGCGTTGCTAGGGTGAAATTTAAGTTTTGTTAATTAAAACTTTTTTTTACGCTTTTTACAATTTATTAAAGAAAAAGTTGCCCCTAAAATTGTTTTTGAAATCTATAATAAGTTGCGTTGAACGTCATTGTAAGACCATAGCAACTTTTAACAGAAAACCAAAAGAAGTAATTAGAAGAAGCATGGAAAATATAGACAAAACTGCTTGCTTTTTTATTTGTTGTATACTAAGACAACTAAGTTTCGTTTTCGAGGCTCTTTAAAGCTAATGTAAATGCCTCTAACTAACTTAATTGAGTAACAAAGATCCAAAACTTCACATTTTTTATATTATATAAATAGTAAGACAGGATGTATTTCATATATGTAGTAAAATTAATGAATCATGCTGTAGAAAACTCTCAGTCAACAAAATGTGCTTAGGACAAAAATAAAATTTTTTTAACCCACACAGAGTTTTGCGTCCAGATTTCGTGCGGGCCATTCTTTATATTAATTTAGTAGTTGTATGTTTTCGCACAAGCTCTTCATTGACTTGAACTTCAGTGGAACTTGACGTTTGTGTTATTTGACACATGAACCGAAATGTAGAAATAATAGAAAAACGAAATAATAATAATAATAATCGAGTTTATAGATAAAATATTAATCAAGTATTTATAACACCTTTTTTAATATCAACAATTACTTACTCATTTATGCAGCCAAAATGACAGAGATAAATAGATACTAATGGGTAGCAAATCAGTAGCAGTGTGTTTACACTATATAACAAGGGTGAAGTGACTGATGGCGTTTCTCGTATAGGTATTGATTTTATTTACGTTCAATTGACAATAAGCAGTCATAAGAAACGCACGCATGCGCTGTTAACAAGCGTAAAGCTGTTTAAAGTTTTGTTGGCGGCTTCAGATACAAAATTTAAATAACGAATTTATTAAAAAAAAAAAAAGAAAATACTGATTATAACGTGGGAAAAACTATAAAAAAAACTATTGAATATAAAACAATATTAACAGAGAGTAATAAGAATAATAAAGTAAATAATATCACGAGGCATACACACACACACATAGTAAATAATTTAACTTATTTATTTGACAACAAGTGAGACGCAATGCATTTTAACAAATTTCGCATAAATTCATTAGATTAGATAGATGACTGTGCAAAGTGTGCTCTTAGTTAATGTGCCTTTTGGTTAATTGTTAATTAAACACTTGTGTTAATTATTTACGTGTTGAATATTTATGACTTCATCTTTCTACTTACTTACTTACTTATGTGCTTGAAAAAAAAAAAAAAAAAATTAATAGATATTCAAAAATCAATTGATTGTAATTGCATAAATATTTAACGGATATGAAAAAAAAATTAAGTTTAAAAATTGGAAGAAAATTATATAAACATTTTACAATGAAATTTTTTTTTGTACAAAAAAATTATAATAAATTGTGTTTGAAATTTTTTTGTTAAAAATACAATAATTCCCAACAATTTGATTCTACTCGGAATACATAACAAGCACGAGGATTAGGTGTTGTAAATTACAAATTTGTATACATATTTTATTTTTAGCGGTGTGAAAGTGAGTACAATTAAAAATAAAAAATATTTGAAAGAAAATTTACAATTCTTTTTTATAAATTGTTCACTTTATTTACACACCTCCATAATTGTTTTGTATGTTTTTTAAAAAATTTTATAAAAAATGCTGTTTAAATACTTGTATTGTTTTTAAAAAATTTTATGAATTCTTTAATTACATCGAAAGTGCAAGAATGCACTTTTTAATTCTAGGAAAAAGACATGTATTTTTTAGAAAGATGTTTTTTCTGGGATTGTAAGGAAGACGTATTTCGAATATGTATGAATTAAAATGTCTGTCTAATCGACCTAAACTTCAGTTAACTTCTTATTAAATTATCCATGACTTTTTCATAGAGAGGTTGCTGTCTCTTACCGATGATGTGTTAGATCTCGAATTTGCATTCAGGAATTGTTTCAAGTTTATTCACATAAGAATAAGATTTTACTAGATCCCAAAGAAAAAAACCCGCATGAAAATAAATAGCATGATTCTCGACATCCGAATTTCTTGACATAATTTGCTCTGGAAATCGTTGCTTTATTAAAAGGATTTTTTTATGGTGGGTATGGCAGTTTGCATCGTCTTGCTGAAACCACATGTCATGCATATCTGTTCTTATTATAATGTGTACGTTAAAGTGTTCCTGTAACGAATGCCAAAAAAAGTCGCTGCCTCATCATTATGAGAGTACGGCTCATCACGCAGCCTGACTAAAGTCCGCACCAATTTCTAAGTGTGGATGCATTTGTTTTCCATTGATTGTATGAGGATTGTCTTAAATGCGCGTTATAAGAGCAGATTTTAAATTGACATTGACTTCACATTGTCCCATTAGCCATTGAAAGAATTGTCGGCGTTGGTTCTAGCTTCTAAGTAAAACTCGCTGCATAATGCTTCGTGAAATTTGAAATTCTTACAAACGATGCCGAAATTTTATTTTTGAAGACACTCTCGTGTATAGGAATGTTTTTAAGAGACTAACCAATACGTTGATACAAGGAGTCTTACTGTCCATAACCAAGTTTTTTAAATTGGTTTGATTAGTCTTTGAATGGTTGACACAGTCTGTGCATTTTCTGGACTGCATAACTCTCAGCATAACTTTCCAAATTTTTGTAAAAACTTTTTATAATTAGAGTGCTCGAAAGAAACATATGTGATAGATGGCAAATTAATAAGTTGACACTTGCATAAAAAATGACACTTAAAATAAAAATTGCATTCTTACTGGGACAGCCTTTATCAACTTAATTTTTTTTTGTAAATTTTCGTTTTATCTTTAAAATATAAACAAAAAACTTTACATGATTGTTGTATTAAGGTTCTAATAATATTTTAACATTTTGACTCTATCGCGACATGTTCTGCATTCCCAGCGAAATTTAAACATTTAGATTTGCTATTGAAGTGTTTCTGCTTATCGCAACAGTACATGGCCGTAAATATATTTTTTTTAAATATTTTTTATTTGCTGTAAAATTTATTTTTTGAAATATTGAAATGATGGAAAATTTATATTGTCCGTTCCCTAATACGTGGTTTGCATGCCTATTTAATATGATAACGACATGCCATTTATTTTACAATAGAAATTTATCTGATATATAATTATACAGATATGTATGTCCATACGTATTTAGAATTTGTATTGTATTGGGTAGTTAAGAACTAAAAAATCTCATTTTGCTTAGAACAGTTTACAAGGTTGAAAACGCTAGTCACGTACATTTAGTAAAAATGCATACAAAACGCGTACAAATTTGGCCTTGATTGTTATATTATCTCTGGAAATAATGTTGAATACTTTTTGGCCTTTGAACTTTTTTGTGATGTTTTTTATGGAAATCATGAATAAATAGTAAAGGTATTTTATGTCACTGGTCCAAGTTTGACATTACTTAAGCTATTTATAAAATGATTTTACTCTGACTTTTACGTTTTTGCATTACCTTCAATTGAATGTTGCTGCTCAACTTGTAGGAGGGTTAATTATCTTAAAAAAGCCATCAACCATTAGTAAATATTAGAGTCACAACATGTAACATGTAACGTTAGATTGCGAAGTACTCATATACATACATATATGCTTACATATTTGCATGTGTGTGTACATATTCAAAATTATTGTACAGTGAATGTTCAGTGAAACGAAAGGAAAGGAACTATTTTTTCATTAACTTTTCTGTAGGACAAATGAAGGGGGATTTTTGCTTTTCGATGATACAAATGTTTCTGCCAAAGACTGGTATGTTTTACTACAACGGTCAAATGGTCTACGTTAAACAGCTCAGTTAATAAAATTAGAATATAATTTGTAATAAAATAAACAAAAAATTTTAAATAAAATAAAAAATAATAAAATATTTTAAAAAATAGTACATATATTTGTATTATTTCAGTAATTTGTATTAAGATTGTGTGTTTCTTTTAAATATTCTAAAAATTTAATAGTGTTTAGAGTAGAAATTAGAAAAAACAAACAAGTTTAATTATGAAAAATAAATTGTTAAATTGAAAAATCTTCATGTCAATAATACAAATCATCTAACTTAAAGATTTTTTTAAAAGCCCAATTTTAAGAATTTGAATTAATTAACACATATCCCAGCAATGCTGCGAGCTTCGCAGAGTGGGAAACCAGCTATGATTAAGTGCTTAAATTGAATATTTTTTTTTGTTTGTTGGGGATTCCCCAATGTAAATGTAAAATTCTACCACTTTGGTTCATGGCGGGGTGGGTAACATAATTCGATGAATAAAATAAAAGTTAAAATAAAAATAAACCAAAAAATTTTTAATTTTTTACACTTAGGCATGGCTTTTTGCTTAGTCTTATGAACATGCAGGTATGACTTTTGACCCACCTTGTATAATAATATTTATAATATGTACAATTTATATTGAAATCATTAAAAGTAACATATACATATATACATACATAAATATATGAACAACAGTTGTAAAAAATTTTAATTTTTTCTAAACTTTTTGTTTAAATTAATATTTTGATTTTTTCCTTAGCCTTGAGTTGATATTTTAAAAATTTTCGAAATTGCATTCCTCCCCACTAGTGTAGGCAAAAATATACTTTTTCAGATTTTTATATAAATATATTTATATTTTAGTTACTTTTACTTTTACTTGACTTTTATTTTACATTTTATATGGAAATTTGTGTAAACGGACGCAATCCCTTATAGTTCAGTAAAAAATTGTCAATACTTTAAGTAAACGAACGACCATATTACTTGTTTGCTGTGTTAAATAAACATTTTTAATTTAATTCTTGATTTGCAAAAATGCCTTTTATGAATTAACAGGTTATTATTTTTTATTCTGTTTCGACATTTTACAAAACTAACTTAAATGACATAAAATTGTAAATTTAGTTATCAGTTTCATATGATTGGTGTAATGAGATCAATAACAAATGTCTCACAGTTGAGTTTGCCTCAGTTGCCAAACAGGTGGTTGACCTTGAAAGTTTGTTTTGTTCTCTAGCTCAAGTAAATTGTTTTCAATTTCAAGGTTGCAGCGACGCTGCAAGATTTGTTCTTTCTTTATTTATATTTCTTAATGGCTTACTAATGAAGAAACGTCCTAAATATCATTAAGTCTAGAATAAAATTTTAAATGGAAGATCGGATTTTGATTTGCAATTATTGTTGTTTTGTTTGAACTCATTCTAAAAGTGAGTTTGAGGTTGTGAGTGAAGTTATATATACTATGGTGTGTGTGTGTGTGTTTTTTTTTCAAGAATATGTTAATTTAGTTCAGTGTTAATTTGCATTAGTATAGAACATTTTTATATTTTAATTTGCATTTGTTTGCTAATTTATAAGAATATTATGAATTTTATTTAATTTCAGATTCTTTAGTTAAAATTTGAGATGCCTGCATTATGTCACAATCTAAGTTTTAGCATAGTTATATTTCAGCTGCTGTCGATCATTAGCGTGTTGCGGGGACAAAATTTTGTAGATTTGGCTCGTGACTTGGAAACAGTGCTGTTAAATACTCGCTTAGCCGATAGTCAAATTTTTCTCTTGGAGTATGATTTTATTATAATTGGAGCTGGTTCTGGGGGTTGTGTGGTAGCCAATCGTTTAAGTGAAATACAAAATGCTACTGTTCTTCTTTTGGAGGCCGGAGATCAGGAAACTTTTTTAAGTGATGTGCCACTAACAGCTGCCCTTACTCAAATGACGCGTTATAATTGGGGTTACAAGGCCGATCCTACTCCGAATGCCTGCCAGGGCTTAAGAGGCGGTGTGTGTAATTGGCCCAAAGGTAGAGGTGTAGGTGGCACCAGTCTTATTAATTTTATGCTTTACACCCGTGGTCATCGCAAGGATTATGATCATTGGTCTCGTTTGGGCAACAAAGGCTGGAGTTATGATGACGTCCTGCCATATTTCAAGAAATCTGAACATATTGAAATTGAGGATTTGAGGAAGTCAAAATATCATGGCACAAAAGGCCCCATAAATGTCTGCTACACCGACTATAAATCAAAATTGCTGAAAGCATTTTTGAAATCTAGTAAAGAAATGGGTTACAATATCACCGACCCTAATGGTGAGCACATGTTGGGATTTAGTCGTACGCAAGCGACTATGCAAAATGGTCGCAGATGTAGTTCTAGCAAAGCCTTCATTAAGCCCATTACACATCGTTCGAATTTGCATTTGTCTATGAAATCATGGGTAACCAAAATCATTGTTGAGCCCTCTACTAGTAGTGGAAAACTAAAAGCCAAAGCGGTGGAGTTTGTAAAAAATCGCCAAAAATTTGTAATACGCGCTAAAAACGAAATAATATTATCCGCTGGTTCTATAGCCTCACCTCAACTTTTGATGTTGTCGGGCATAGGACCGAAAGATAATCTGAGGCAGTACAATATAACAGTTCTCAAAGATCTTAAAGTGGGATATAATCTACAAGATCACATAACGCTTAACGGCTTAGTGTTCTCAACTAATGACAGCACCGTAAATGATCGCAAACTAATGAATCCCTTGGATATTCTGCAATATATATTGCAAGGTAGAGGACCGTATACTATACCCGGAGGAGCACAAGCATTTGCCTTTGTTAGGACACCCTCTTCGTCATTCGATAAGGATTATTCGGATGTGGAAATCGTTTTGGGCGCTGGTTCTCTGAGTGGTGATCATATGGGATCTATGAGAGATCTGCTGGGCATACCAGATGAATTTTACCATACAGTATACAAAGGATTACATGACAAAGTAAAAGATTTTATATGAAGTTAAAAAAATAAAAGTTATTTAATCCTAATAATTGTAAATCGTCCAAATCTATTTAATTGTGCTCTCTATAGGAAACCTTTGGTCTAGTTCCAGTATTATTAAGACCTAAAAGCAGGGGTCGAATTTCTTTGCGTAGTGCTAATCCATTTCGTTGGCCTAAAATGGAGCCACACTTTATGGAAGATCCCGATGACATAAGAGCCATGATGGAGAGTGTTAAGTTGGTAAAATTAAAATAATTATAGCGATTCCGCTGTTTAATTTTTTGTATTCACAGATTTTAAAATTAACGCAAACCAAACCATTTCGCAAAATTGGCACTCAATTCAATCGAAATCCTTTTTTGGGTTGTGAACATTATCCATTTGCCTCTGATGACTATTGGAAATGTTGTCTGCGTTTGTATGGCTCCAGCTTACAACATCAATCGGGCACCTGTAAAATGGGTCCAAGTTCAGATCCAGATGCTGTGGTTGATCCTGAGTTAAGGGTACATGACATTGCGAATCTGCGAGTAGTAGACGCTTCTATAATGCCCACTTTACCAGCTGGTCATACTCATGCCATCGTAACAATGATTGCCGAAAAGGCAGCCGATATGATTAAGAACAGTTGGCGAACTAAAACGAATTAAAAATGGAAAAAAACTAGTTTTATTCTATTGTATTTATAATTAAATTATAAATACATATGTATTTATTTTGTGTAAATTTTTACGCTATTTTGGTTCTAAGATAAAATGTGATAAATTATTATAGAGTTTTTTTTGCAATGTCAAAAATAAATGCGACAAATTTAGATGCTACTTACGCACATCTTAAATAAAATATGTTTTCAGATGTACTTTAACATTTTTTGCCGCAAATAACAAAAATATTATTTTTTTTTCTTCATAAATAATAATTAAAAATAATTATTTTTTTATTTTATTGTACTTAAATGTCAGATTGATGATTTTATTTTATATTGAAATTTAATGTCATTACTTTTAATATGAATATACAGATGGACACTGGTAAAGTTTTTCAGTGATTTCAATACATTTCACACAAACTAACATATGTACATCTTAACACAAAATTATATCGCAATATTATCGATTGCAGTGTTACATGCAATTTTACAAAAGAATGATCATAATGTAGATCATAGAGTTTCTATAACGTTTTACCTTCTTCTGTAAAGTTACAATTATTAAAGTTACGGCCTTTACTATTGTGGCCAACTTTTTGTCATTGGTGGTAAAAAAGATTTGCGAAACATAAAATGGAAAAGTGTAAGATAATAGTAAAGATTAAAGAAAGGAAAATAATGTTCTTGATGAGGAAATTATTTCGCGCGTAGTGAACTAACTAATACCTTTGATGTAGGCAATAAGGTCTTAAATATAGAAAGTAAACTTTGAGTTTTTGAAAAGATTTTTACATAATTTGTTTCTCTTTTATTTTGTATCAATAACTTAAGTCTAGCACAACCAGGACTGTCAAATATGGCGATTTCTCACCAAACGTGTTGTTTTTTAGTGCTCTTGGCGATTGAATTTATTGAGTTTAATACCATGGCGTTTTTTTTTGCAAAATTTTTGGCTATTTTTTTAATTTAATAAAATCAGTATATTTTCTTATTGATATATGAAGGTGTCACGTTTGGTTCTATGAAACTGTGAAGTTCAAAAGTTGTCGTGTGTCCTCTCACTTAATGTCACTATTCCTTTGACTGTACGAAATATTTTTGTTTTAGAGTATCACAGAACGACAATTACAATCATGAAATGGTCATCAATAATTTTTATTGTTTATTATCACACTCAAATTAATGTCACATTTTATGCTGGACAACAGAACACAAGTTTTGTAGCAGTAGTTTCAAAATTGCAAAAACTTCATGCTGATAGATATGGCTTGTTGCGTCGATTTAACATATAAAAAAATGAGACGCGTAAGTTATAATAATTCTGCAATTATACAATGCTAAGAAGTTAACGGCAATAAAAAAAGCAATTTGAACGTCGCCACAAAAAGTAATTGGAACGCGTATAATTAGATGCCATTTTGCTAAACCAGGTAATATTTTATCAACAAAATACTAGACAAATAAAACGACAGAGTTAGAAGTTTACATCCTGCTATGAATACGTCTTTAATTACTGAGGTATAAGCTAAAATTTTAATTAACTAGTAGATTAATACACTGTATTTTGATTTTTATTATACTTAAAAATATTTTTTAAACATACATTTGTATTGTACATATATCTGTGGCAAGAAGAAATAACTGCTAAAGTCTACATAAGCTAAAATTAAGATAATCACACAATTGCAATCCGACAGTTAAAAATTACCGTCAGCTACATAGTTTGGACAGCTTTGCAGGACGTAAAAACTTATTGTATATATTTTTTTAAGGGCAGTTTTATTTGGAATAATAATTTATTTAAATTTATGTAGCGCAGAATTCTTATAATAATTGTCATTTTAAAGGGAATAAAATCAATTTTAAAGTTTTAATCAACTATAAAAACAGACATAAGCAGTTTTTTTTATTGCCACAGAATTATTCAATTGGTTTAACGAATAAAATATAAAATTTTACACATAATTATTTAAACCATACCATGGAGATATATTGATTTTTGTGATTTGTGATTGAAATAAATAAAATCTGACAACAACTGAGAACAACTACATACAATAATAATAATTTGCTTTTTGGGCAATAATTTAGAAAAATTCGTGAGTTATTTTGTATTCCACAAAAACTGCACCCTTTCGCTAACTTCAAATATATATTTAAGTTAATTTAAAAATACGTATTTGTTCATTAAATATTGTACAAATACGTTTTTATATAAGT
The DNA here is from genome assembly GCA_941918925.1 of Phyto melanocephala. NCBI lineage: Eukaryota > Metazoa > Arthropoda > Insecta > Diptera > Rhinophoridae > Phyto > Phyto melanocephala. The sequence goes on from OW799233.1 coordinate 2,068,414, forward strand.
AATAACTGTGTTATCGACAGAAATAATAAACGCTAACACAACGTGTGTGCATACTTAAGGTTGTGATCTTTGATAAAAAATTTAAAAGCAATTGCTGTGCCTTAGAAATTATATACTGCGCATGGTTAAAAAAACGTCTTATAACAATAATATAATCATATGTAGTTCAGCGTAACGGTATTTGTCTCTAATGCTCTAAACACCTAAGTCAATGGATTAAAAATAAGCGGATAGCCGTCACCTGTTGTAGTAAGTTGAATAAAATAATTAGCTCAATATGGTCTGTTATAATTAAAAAAAATTCAATTGGATTGGAAATTGTATTGGATTGTATATATATATTATGCATATACATATACATACAGATGCAAGAAAAATAAAAAATATGAAAAACATTAAAAATATCCTGTTTCTGATAAAAAAAGTCCAAGTTTTTGCATTGTAACATTAGAAGATTTTTATATGAAACAGGTACTCGCCTCTTAATATAATGCTATTTATGTTTAATGTTTAACACCAGAAGCCGAATTACGGCATTCGAACGTGATCGAAATTTGAAAATTCTTATTAGAATCTCTATACCTAAAGCACAGTGTACTCGATCGTTCGAGTAAAATTTCGATCGATATCGAATGCCGTAATTAGGCCCCAGGACTAAAAACTCTAACATTTATTATTCATGAAATAAATTATATTATATTTTTTTTATAGAAGGAGTAACAATTATCCTGCTCCGATCGTATAGATTTTTGGTTGGAATAAAGCAGATGAGATAAAAACAAGTAACAGTGCTATATTCGGCCGTGCCGAATTTTATATACCCTTCACAACGTGTAGTCATGCAATAACAATTGTTTGTATCACCATTCATCCCATACGTGCAGACGTACACGTTAGAATAAATGTGGCATCGAATCGCAGCTGAGCCAAAAAAAATTTATTTTATTTTTTTTAATATATTATTTATATTTTATTATTTTTTTTATATTTTTTTTAAATTTTTTTTAAATTTTTTTTTTTAGTTTTTTTTTTATTATTTTTTTCTTATTTTTAATATTTTTAATATTTTTTTTTTTATTTTTTTTTTTTGGTATGTTTTTTACATGTATGTATGTATGTATGTTGTTTTTGTAATTGTGAAAAAAACGAGGTGGTCGGGGTTTTTTGCTCATATCTCAGAAAGTTATGGGGCGATTGTGCTGAATTTCAATAGCGATTCATTCCTGGATATTTCCAAGATATTGATACCATATACAGATCTGAGGAACATATAGTTGCTTCTAAAAGTTGATTTCAACCAACACACGGACAGACGGGCAGACGGACAGACGGTCAGGGCTTAATCGACTCCTCTATTCATAATCTTTGAGAATATATTTACTTTATGGGGTTGGAAATGAAAATTGTAGAAATTACAAACGGAATGACAAAGCTATATATACCCTTGTGCACCACAGGTGAAGGGTATAAAAAACACATGTGGCTTAAAGATGTAATATGTCTGAAGATGTAATATTTTTTTAGATTTCGCCTAAAATATATTTTATTTTAATTGAAGGTGCCACGCCCATTGTATGTATGTATGTATGTATGTATGCATGCATGCATGTATGTATGTATGTATGTATGTATGTATGTATGTATGTATGTATGTATGTATGTATGTATGTATGTATGTATGTATGTATGTATGTATGTATGTATGTATGTATGTATGTATGTATGTATGTATGTATGTATGTATGTATGTATGTATGTATGTATGTATGTATGTATGTATGTATGTATGTATGTATGTATGTTTTTTTTTTTTTTTTTTTTTTTATTAACGAGGTGAAATCATCGAAAGACCCTGGTACTCAGGTCAACCAGGAGTGCGTGACTTTAACACGCTAAAACACCTCGGTACACTAGCCCAAAATCCCTGCGGAACTACCACAAAGCTATACATCGCAGGGGGGGGAAGGTACAACACCCAAACTATAACATCCTATTACGGATTTTCTCAACCCTACGAAGTTCAGTGAGAACCAATCTAGCATATTCACATACATACTCCCAACTGCGTGCAGAGGACAACATAATTTCCACTATATTACTGTGATCAACACTACGGCCTATCATCCCCTCAAGGTGTATTCTCTCCCTATCAAAACGCGAGCACGAAAAGAATACATGTTCAGCATTCTCCTCGACATTACCATCACAACTCGGACAGAATGGAGAAGTATCATGACCAAATCTGTATAAGTAAGACCGAAAACAACCGTGTCCACTAAGCAACTGCGTAACATAGAAGTCCAGATCCCCATGTGTTCGCCCGAGCCATGGGACTAAGTCAGGAATAAGAGAAAACGTCCATCTACCCTTCTCTGACAAGGACCATCGCCGCTGCCACTCAGCAATCGTTTCAATATCTGAGAAGCCTCTGATCTGAAGATCAATTGGCATCATTCCTGCAATCACCAATGCTGCATCATCTGATACAGTCCGGAAAGCACAAATAACTCGCAAAGCAGCCAATCTATATACTGGGCTTATAATTCCCCTATAGGTCTTCAACCCAAGAGCCCGAGACCAAATAGGTGATGCATACATAATCACACTCTTAACTACTCCAGCCAGAAGTTTCCGACGTAAGTACTTTGGGCCCCTCGTATTTGGCATTATACGAGACAGAGCAGTATATGTTCTCGAAGACTTCTCAGCAACATATAGCAGATGATCCTTAAAAGATAAACGACAATCTATCATAACCCCAAGATATTTAAGCGAAGGTTTCGTCTCAATACAACATGATCCCACATTCAATTTCACAGACTCCATTGACCTACGGCTGGATATCAAAATCGCCTCTGTCTTTTGGTCAGCGAGCCCCAAATTAACAGATTCCAACCAGGAGCGCACAATTCCTATGCTTGCATTAGCAATGGTCGTAATCTCCACTAACTCCCTAGCGACACATATCAGGGCTATGTCATCGGCAAAACCGACAATCTTAGCCCCATCGGGAAGAGACACACGGAGTATGCCATCATACATCACATTCCACAACAACGGTCCGAGAACCGAACCCTGTGGGACCCCACCTGTGATATTATGCTGTCGCATGCCCTTGTCGGTTTCGTACAGCAGGATTCTGTCACGGAAGTAATCCTTCACTATAGCCAACAAGTACTCAGGAATCGCTAAACGCGTGAGAGAATTCACTATAACCTCCCAGTTCGCCGAGTTAAATGCATTCCTGACGTCGAGCGTTACCACTACGCAATACTCCTTTGTGCCATTCCTCCATCGTTTGCCCTCAATCGCCGCAGTGGCCGTATGAACCACTACGTTCAAAGCATCCACAGTCGATCTTGCCTTTCTAAAACCAAATTGATTATCAGATAGACCTCCTACGCACTCAACATATTCCTCTAGTCTCCTACAAACTATGCTTTCCAACAGCTTCCCAAACGTATCAATCATACAGAGTGGTCGGTAGGAGGAAGGATCCTCCTGAGGTTTTCCCTGTTTCAATAACAAAACTAGCTTTTGCCTTTTCCACATACTCGGAAATATACCATGGCGTAAACACGAATTGATCAAATGGATAACCTGATCAGGGCAATACTTGAAAGTCTCCCTTACTACCGCATTCGGTATGCCATCCAAGCCAGGGGTTTTCCCGTCCCTAAATTTGCTCATGGCAGCTTCAACCTCAACTGTCGTGACAAGCGGAAAGTCAAATACCACATGAACAGTATCAGTCTGCCAAGATGTCACACCTTGGTAAGGAAATAAGTGATCCACTATGCGCCTAAGTACTTCAGCATCCTTAGGTGGTGGAGGATTTAGACACTTTAGCCTTTTTGTTACCAGCTTATAAGCCAGACCCCATGGGTCGTTTTCAACCTCTTCACACATCTGTATGAAACATGCCCTCTTACTCCTACTGATCGCCATTTTCAAGGATTTGCGGATGCGCCTATATTGGTCACGGTGCTCGTCATTCCCCGGCCTACCTCGGCTTCTAGTATACCGTCGTCTAGCCCGGATACATTCCGACCGTAGTTGAGAAATTTCCCCGTTCCACCAATATACCGGCCGCTTGTTCGCACTCATCCTCCTTTTAATCATAGACGTATCGCATGCCTCCGATACCCTACTTATGAGTTGCGCAGCCATTGTTTCAGGCTGCCCTTGCAACCTCATATTTTCCACCACTACCCCAAATAATTCCCTATCAAGGCTATCTGTTTTCCATCCCGAAATTCGTTCCGGGTGTATAATCATTGCATCCTGGCGCAATTCCTCCCTAATATCAATCAATATAGCATTATGATCGCTATGTGTGTATATCCCGGGCATGCTCCATCCTACCCTTCCCATAATATCAGCGCTAGCAAAGGCAACATCAATAATTGACCCCGCTTCGCCTCTTGAGAAAGTGTGCTCAGCTCCGTTGTTTAACAGAATCACATTAAGTGTAGAAAATGACTCCACTAGTATCCGACCCCTAGAATTTGTGTATGGGCAGCCCCATTCTATCGCCCACGCATTGAAGTCGCCGGCAATAACCACGGGACCTCTTGAGCATGCATCAGAAACGATATTGTGAACAATTCGTTCAAACTCCAATAAGGAATATCTCGGGGGAACGTAGCAGCTATAGAAGCAAATCCCATGCACAATAGCCCGAGTAAAACCAGTAAACTGTAAGGCAGGATCTCGCAGCCCCAATTCACTGATTAACCATATCGCCGACGTCTTGGTAATGTCCGATAACCAATTAACCGAGTCCCGGCATCGATACGGTTCACTTAAGAGTGCTAAGTCTATATTCATCTCCCGAACACTCTGTTTCAGCAGATCCTGTGCCGCCTGACAGTGATTCAGATTTAGTTGTAAGACTCTCATCCTCGATGTCTAAGGCGTTCGATCGCTTTCTTGTAAAACGGACAGACAAAACAGCCAGTTACATGATCACTCTTTACCCTAGGGTTTACACAACTACACAGCACACATGATGGTCGGTTATTACACACCCCAATCCTGTGACCAGATACGCCACACTGTATGTATGTATGTATGTATGTATGTATGTATGTATGTATGTATGTATGTATGTATGTATGTATGTATATATGTATGTATGAATGTATACATATATATATCTTATATTAATGAGATGAATGGTGATACAAACAATTTTTATTGCATGAGTACACGTTGTGAAGGGTTTATAAGAATCGGCACGGCTGATTATAGCACTCTTACTTGTTTTTAATTGGAATAATTTTTTTAAATTCCCATCCCAATTTCGCGCCATTTTATAAAACAACAGAGAAGGTACATAGAATGTTAAATAACGAGAAATATTAATATCATATACAAATGCAAGCCGCCGCCAATACGTTTTTCAAACGCAGATCATTACTGACAATTCTGTCGCCGTAAATTTTGCGTCGGAACTGTTCTGTAAATGCCACTTGAATGTTCAGTCATTTTGCGGCATTTCAGGCGTTAGTAACACGAGAAATTAGTAACGGTTTAAACAAAAACATATATCTATGTATAAATGTATGTGTGTATGTAAATAAACGTATTCAAAACAATAAACAAAAAAATAAATAATAAAGCTAGTCAAATGTAGAATAGTTTTTTATGAGTGCATTTTGGTATGTGTGTGCGTGTGTGTATGCAAGTGATTTTAAAAATAAATTTGCAATGAAAATTATTAACGTAAAATAATTATAAGAAGAATCGTTTTTAACTGATATCTTCTTTAGTGAAACTTATAAAAAAAAGAAGAAATTTATTATTAAAAACATAAACTTTATGTAAGTAAATATTTAAACAATTGGATCAAGTGAAGAAAGAAAGAAGTGATTGTTGCTGTTGTTGTTTTTGCTCACTTAACATTAAAAGAACGGTAATGATTGGAAAAAGTTTTACTAACACTTGTATAATGTTCCACTCGGCGGCGTATGATTATTTATATCAGTATATATATATATGTATGTCAAATGTACATATATACATATGTATGAATGCTTGTACATACATATGTACAGATGTACATCATATCATTATTCTTATATACTATATATACATATTTGTAGGGGGATATTTTGTGATGTGATCCTGCTGCGTTCAACAGAAATAACGACAAAAATAATTATAATTACAATAATAACAACCGCATGCTATGCGTGTTTGTCTCGTGTTTTGTATTTCTTCTTTCGGTGCTTTCGTTTTCGCTGTTGCCATTGCATGTTATTTTTTATTTCCACATATTTTCAACTTTTCCATTAATAATTTTTTGTAGGATGTGCGTGTTTATTGTTTAGAGAATTGTTTTTTTCTTGTTATTGTATTTATGCTTTGCGTTGTTGAAGACGTATGGTGAATATATATTTGTCTGTCCCATAGTTGTAGCTATTAACAAAAGAACAATGTCGGCGTCTACTAAATACTACGATGAACTAAATATTGTTGCTCTATTTGTGTGCTAAAAGAGGCTTAAAACGTGTATGTGTATATATGTATGTGTGTGTGGGAAGTTAACCTTCCCTGCAGTTTAGATTTTCGATATTGCCGATTTTCCACTATAACTATGAAAATTTGATACAGCTTTATTACAACTTCACTTCTAGGAAAGTAATACAAGAGATATTATTTAGATGCACTTTGTAATATCAGAATGTTTTTATAAAATAAATTGTTGATATGATGCCTGTATACACACTTAGATTAAGATTAGTATCTGATTGTAAAAGGATTGTATGTTAAACACAGTTTAAAACTTAAAATCTAGGCGAGAAATAGAAACTCTTTTACAAATTATAATTTATTCTTGTAAAAATTTTGATATTAGCAGTGCGAGTATTTTAAAGAAAATTGGCGGTGATGCTACGCAACTCCTTAACCGCAGCAAGTGCTGTCGGGGAACAAGTTTAAAATAATTTTCGTGTGTTAGTAAGAGGGTATGTAAATGGATATGTAGATTTAGTGCATTTGGCCTAAGGGACTTTTTTTGTATTCAACATAAAAGTTCGTTTTTATTTAGTATCCTTCTCAAAAAAAAAAGAAAAAAAAATGAATAAAATAATAAAAAAAAAAAAATGAAATAAATGTCGAATGAATACATAGAAAAGGTTTTAACCCACAATTACACTAGGAATACAAATACTCACCAAACAATTTATTTACATATTTACAAACGTATGTTCATATGTAAATACAAGTATAAATGCAAATTATTTTACTAGCTGAGAACAGGAATTGAATATCGCTATTAGAGTTGCCACAATTTAAACAGATTCTTTTATAAATTTATAGTTCTATTTCTACATTTCTGGTATTAAAGGGTTGATAGGAAGTATCAATTAAAGAAACAGCCTGTGACATTTTGTAGGCAGTTTTGTGTCTAAAATATAACAACAATTAATATTCTTGAGAAATATACTTAAAATATGGGAAAATTAAATTAGTTATTATCTTATGATTGTAATGCAGGTAGGGCATGAGCTAGCTTCCACAGCCGACGGTTCTAACAAAGCATTGCAGTCCATAATCAATCTTAATTAAATGAAGAATACAATTGAATTGTGGTGCGGAGTGGGACTACGTGGGAACCTGCTTCTGTCTATGATAAAAAAGCTTAAAAACAAAGTAATTTTGTAACAATATATTTATTCGTATATTGCACTTAGTTGCGTATGATTTCACTGTGAGTTGCAATGCTAGAGAAACAAAAATTATCACATACTTTTGCAGTTTTTACTCCTTTTTTATGACTTTGATAAGGAAATGTCAAAAGAATATATGAACTCACATAAATTATTCAATATATAAATAAGCTGTGTATAAATTTGATCCGCATATATATACATATGTATGACGATTATTATATGACGATTTATCAAAAAGCCTTAACAACAGGACAGTTCAAATTCTCCATTACAATGTGTCTCTGAACAAGTGCTTTTTAATTTATTTGTATTTATATAGAGTAACTTAACTTAATTTAAATATTTTTGTTAAAACTACTAGAACTTGGGGGAAAAAAACCAGAAATATAGTAGCTAACTCTTCACTATGATTTTGCAAAAAAAAATTAATTTTATTTAGAAATTAACATTATCAACTTTAAACATGCTCAATAAGCTTTGAATGTTAATAAAAGTGCAATTTTCCCGACCAGTTATATTTATTTTCTTTGATACTTGAGTGGCAACACTATTTATCCATTAAACAAAAGTTATCAATACTATAACAATTCACGTTTTCTTAACTATGTGGGTGATGAGGACGATGACGATTACATCCTACATATGCACGTATGTGTGTTTTGGTATATGTATGTATGTAGGATAGTATTTATGTATGAGTAGCAGGAGTAAGTGTATCAAGTGTACCAGAGAATATTGTACAATATACATTTACAGTGTCAGTAGTAGTTGTTGTAGTATTCACATACTCGCTCATTTAGTCAACTAGTCATTCACTCAGTCAGTTGTTGGTAGACCGAAATACTACATTCACCATGTTTTGTTAAATATGACTTTGACGACGTTCATGATTTGAAATTATTTTAACCTAGTTTTTCTTCACTAGTTGTTTATTTTCACATTTAGTTTCAAAGTACCATATTTCTTCAAACTTTCATTAATGGTCGCATAGCCGTAGCATGCCTTCCAACAAGTAATGAAAAGGGTGTTAACACGGACTTTTAATTACGATGAACCAAAAAACAAATCATACATACACACTTACTTAGTCATAGTTTAAAAAAAAAAAAAAAAATTGCAAAAGCTTAAAAATGCGTATGGAGAAACGTTAAATATTCATAACAAAGAAATTAAATTAAAATTGCTGGTTCAAAGATAAACAAACAATAATGAAATTCTTGTTTCTAATAAAATTAAATTTAAATTTAATAATATTTATGTACATAAATGAAGTAAAAATAGAATATTCGTCTGTAAATTTAATTTTTTGTGTTTTTAATGAATTTTAAATCTGTTTCTAAAAAAAGAACGAAAACAAACATTTACGTTGTAATTTAATATAATTTGATTTAATTCAAGTCGTATGTGCTTCATGTATAAAAAGTGATAACGTAAGAGTGTAGGAGTGGAAAAAGATACAAATTAAAAAAGAAATAAAAAAGAAAAATAAAAAATATATTTCATATCCAGCAACCGACAAAAGGTAAAAACAAAACAAAAATTCTTGTCTGCAACCAACAACCTGCCCACACCCTTGAAATACAACAATAAGGCCCTTAACAACCACTGCATACCAAACAACCACAACAACAAAAAATTCCAATATCGTAAGTATTAAAGCAATTTTCGTTCGTTCGTTGTTACATACATACTTATGTATTTTGTTTTATAAAAATTGTGTTGTTTTTGTTTCGCTGAAATCAAAAAAAAAAAAAAAAAACAATAGTAAAAGCAAGGCGAATTGCTTGACATGTGCTTTTAATATGTCACCAGAACCAAAACAGTCCACTTTCTACTTTCGGCCAACCTATTTGGACTATTAAAGAGAATTTAAGGTGAAGAAATATTTTTCTTATCAAGAAACAATTATTTTTTGAATCTTTAACTATTTATATTATTAACATTTCATGACTGTATAGTCCAAATGGCTTTTCTAATACTGAAAGAATACTTTGTGCAAAATCTGATTTCATATAAATATAAATGATAATAATATACCACAATCTTAACTCAATTTTTAAAGTTTTTTTTTTTATTAAAATTTATGTAATGTAGAAATTTGTGAATTTAAAGTTATTAAAAAAATATGACGGCGTTAACAATGTAAAACACATTAATATAATCTTTTCGTACTTAATTATTATTTAATTTATTTGATTATTTTAAATTCGAAACTGACAAATACATATTTTGAAATATTACTCCTTTGAAAATTTGGTTTACACAATCGACATCGCTATAGTGGTTAAGAACTTGCCTAATTTTAATAAATTTTATAAGGAAAATCACTTTTTTTTTTAGCAAATTCTTTTATAGAACACGATTCTAAAACTTTAACAAATAATAATTCTTGAACCGATCTTGGTTTTGTTTTAAATATTTTTTCATTTGTTAGCAACAGGTACATTTTAAATTAAATAAATTAAACCGATCTTGGTTTTGTTGTAAATATTTTATTATTCAAATATTATACACATGGGCGAAATATACACTTAACCCTTAACTTCACGTGTGTAGATATACGGAAGGGCAGACGCTGCCTAAATATCACAAAGAGTAAATAATTTGGAAACAATTGTTAGTTTAGAAGTAAATAAAATAAGTAAAAATGTTATATGCGCCCTTGCCGAATCTGATAGTTCCCTTCATCATCATATGCATAGGTATAGCGACCACAGACTGCCAATTTAATGTCATATGTCATTTTGCTTTATATTTCCGACGTCTTTTTGAATTCTTACATACTTAGTTGCATTCTATGTTGCATAATATAGTGCGTGTTGAATGGGACAAGCCGTAATTACTATTTTTGACACATATATCCACCATTTAATTTCGGACGATGCCTTACATTTAAACTTTTCATATTTAACTGTATTCCATTGGTCACGCTCTTTCATTTGATAGCAACAGGTACTATTATTTTAAATTATTAGATTTTACACATTTATAAATTTATTGTGTGCCATTTCGTAGCAGGCGGCCAAGATGGTTTTATAATATTTTTCATAGTGTATTACATTTTGCTAGCTTAAGCTTTTTTTCCACACACATATCACTCCTTTCTGTAGTCTATAGGCTGAAAAAAACTCGATTTTCGTTTGTAAATTTTAGGAAAAATTCCGCAGCAAAATTAATAATGGGTTTTAATAGCTTGGTATATTTAAAAAATATATATTTTTAAAAACAACTTCTACCCATATCTTTGCCTATTTGTCCCAATTTTTTACAAATAACCCTAGAGGTATATAAAATCTAAAAATAGTAACGTTTGCTAATATTAATTATACTAGAGTTGGAAATTTTTTTTATGATAAAAAATATGGGAAAAAAGAGAATGTCGTGTTTATTTACTTTATTTCAGAAGGCTATGGGGCGATCGTGATCGATTTCAATAGCTAGTCATTCCCCGATATTTGCAATAGATTGATTTTACATACATATTTGTGCTACATGTGGAGGCTTCTAAAAGTTGACTCAACCAACACACGGACATACGAACGGGCACACATTGATGATATTTCCTAGTCATGAGATTTATAGAAAACATATATTTTTTCTGGGTTCAAAAATGAATATTGTAGATAGAAATTACAAACGTAATGACAAAGCTATGTATACTCTTAACACCACAGGTGAAGGGTATAAAAGAAGTATTTAGTAAGCAATACAATATAAGTAATAAAAATGTATGGCCCTTAAATATATTGAGTTTTTTATTCGTTTGAAATTTAAAATTTTTCATTTTTAGGCGATACCAGTAATATGTAGATAAGAAAATTTTATGGTTTGAGTCAATGTCACAAAATTCCTAATGATGGCCCTATGTGCATTGCTATAAAAGGTAATGGCATTTTAATGATTTTTTCTATTCCTGCTCAAACCATATTACCCCTGTTTCTTTAACTACTTCTGATTGCGTAGAAACCTAAAAAAGAACTAATACGAGTCATTCTAATTTCTAAATAAATATGTTCGAAAATATATAAATACATACATACATACATATAGTGGACATACAAATGTGTATGTATAATAATCACGTATGAACATTAACCTATAACTTTACTCTGTAAAATTTGTTCTACCCGTACTTCGATAATAGTATTAGTGTTTCTATGTACATTTGTGGTTGTAGAACTTAATGGTAATGTTTCCATTTATGTACATATTTTTGTGAAAAATATGGTTTCTATGATGTTTGTGACATTATTTTGTAAAATAGTTTTTGTAATTAAAATTTGTTATGAAATTAACTGTGATATACTCGAAGTAGTTTATACAATACATGTATTAATATGTAAAGAGATATAGATTTTTTTTATAATTTTCTTTTATTGCTTTTAACTTATTAGAGTAAATTATACTTAGAATGTAAAATGGCTAAAAAGTAAGAAATCTTGTTTGTTTGTTATAGAACACAAGGGTTTTGTTTTTGAGTTACGTCATTGCTATTGGGTAGAGCTCATGCTGCGCTCTAACACTTTAAATTTAACACTATTTCCATTACTTTAAGTGAAAAATTTAAAATAAAATTTTTGTAAATATTTAAATATTTTACAAAACATAAGTACTCATGTACATATATTTCCTCTAACGAGAAAAGATAACTAAGTTGAAAATATGTATTAAACTCTTATTTTAAAATACACACACTAATGCATATTATACAGACTCATGTACATATACAATATATGCATGTATATACGTTTGCTTAAAAAGTTTGTTTTTATTCAAATTTTAACTTTAATTTTGACAAAGTACTTGACAAATTTTTAGATATGAGAATTTCTTTATAAATTACTATAAAAGAACCAACATTAAATTGTACATAGGAATGTGCAAATATGCATGTGTATTATTTGTGTGTGTATGAGTGTACAGTACTAGGTAAAATGACAACAAAATAAAAAGTTACTCTATAAATGTAACCCTTGGGTGTAAGCAATAACAACAAAAAAAGTATGAGGTAATAAACAATAATGGCAACAGAAAACCACAGAAAATAAAAAAAAATAAAAAATTAAAACGTGTAAAAACACATTTGCATGCCAAAACCATAACTGACATGACAATAACAAAAAGTATACAAAAGGGAATTTATATTTACATACATACATTCAAACACAACATACACATACATACATACATAAATATGCTTTAAACGAAGAAAATAAATACAAATACACAAACACGTTAGAATACAAGTATAGAAATACATACATACGTACTTACACAAATATTAATGGTAAATAAACAAGATATTTAACATACACTTACACTGAGACATTTTTCAAGATCAACTAAAAATTGGAATCACATAAAAAAAGACAATAAAAAACAACAATTTATAGAGCAAAATCAAAGACATATGTATGTATACATGAATTTTAGATTTTAATAGTATGTTACTAACTACATACATACATGCATACATGCATACATTCATATCTTTTTTGAAGTGTATGTATATACCCTTACTGTACTGTATTACTGGCATTACTATTGTATCTTCATAAATCTATTTGTTTGTGTTGTGCACGAACACAATTATACTTACATATATGTATATGTTAAGGTTTGTATACACGTAAGTTTAATGTACTTCGTACGTATTTATGTTTACAGGCGTATGATTTGTATATTGTCTTTCTGCTGATCAAGCATAAAATATGCTAATGTATAATTGTGTGATACATATGTGTACATATATTTGTTATTGTTTTTGTTAAAATTGTAACAGTGTTTTGTTTTGCTCTTATTGTTATTATTGTTACTGTCATTTCACTTTTTTGCTACTATTGTTTAAATGTAGCTGTAGTTGTGGCCTTTTTGTTTGTAATGACCAATTATAACAAAGCGAAATTTGTCATAAAGTTAAACGCCCAAAGATTATAACTATGCTTATTTACATATATACAAGTGCTATATGGTGTTAACGATGTACACGCATATACATACATACATACATACATTTACTTTTAGGTATATATAGTACATAATGTATGTATATAAAGTATATAATTGTATGTGTGTGATAAGGTTAAAGGGAATGATGAAAATACAACCAGGTTCAAAGAGTATAATTTATATCGTATAAATACATGTGTGACATGCATTTGAACGATCGCAGTAGATTTGGTTTTATTTTAATTTTTGAAAAAATTTCTATTATCTTTTCATGATTTGCTTATGCATGTCTAATAATGATTAAAAAGGGTTAACAAACTTAAATACAAAAACAAAAACACAATTTTTAAAGGCAATTTTTCTGAATCATACTTTTCATAAATAACCATAAGTTGTATCAGGTCTATTTTGCATAAATGTATGGTTGTATGTATGAAGTAGTTAATGTGCTTACCCATAAAACAAGTTACTTAAGGTTCGATCCTTGGCAGAGGACGACAAAAAACCTTTACCATGATTTTTCTATTTTTTTAAAAATTAAATGGTTTCATAACCCCCTCCAAACAATTTATCCAAAATGCCTCCTAAACTTACCCCACGCTGGATTAGGAGAATAACATAATGGGCAAAAGTGATGCAGCCACAGCCACCTTCTGGAAAAAAGGTAGAAATAAACGATTGTCACTCCCAAAAGGGGTATAAATTTTGCAAAATTTTTTTGATGCAGAGATGAGTTTTCTCTTAGCAGCCGAAAACTATACAAAAATTAATATTTTTAATAAAAGAGATTTGTAACTGATTATGACCCATAGGCTAGGTTATTGTTATTGTAATTAATAAATTGAAATTAGATAATAATCGATGACAAAAGGAAGTGACTTGATTTTTTTTCATGGAAACGTGGCGCTATTATGTTGAAACCATATGTCATTCTCATCAATACCATTCAACGTAGACAGAAAAAATTCTTTAATGATGGCTAAATATTTTGCTCCAGTTATAATTACTGCTTGACCAGGCTATCAGGGTAGAAAGCTATCAGGGTAGAAATCTGCTATATCTCCTTCAATAAAGAGCAAAAAAAATTTTCGCTTACTAATTGACTAATTGATTTAACTGATATTGGATTATTGGAATGGATAATAAGTTAAATGCAAAGAAAAAACAATTTTTGTGATGATTTATCAATAACTGCTTCTATATCAAAAAAACTCCAAACACCTTTAAACTATAGGGTGTCCAAAATTTAAGGTATTACACACACGAAAAGCTTCGGATCATCTTCCTGTAGCGATTTTCATTTTTATTTTTAATACAATATTTAAAAACATTGTTTTACCAATGTCTGGTGTTGGAAATTCACAAAAAATTCCTGTCGAACGTAGTATGAAAAAATTAATAAATATTGATTTTCTTACACGTGTTTTTGTACTCTCAATAGTGATGGTATTGTGCCAATAGAAACTGCAGTTGCCAACTGCATTAATTCTGCTTGATACCTCGCGAATAAGTTGAAACGATGTGTTTTTTAAATTGAAAAAAAAAGAGTTGAACTGATTTTTGAACATTTATAAATAATGTTGCGACTGCAAAAAAAAAAGAAAATAAAAAAATTAACAAAAGTAGTTGTATCAATATTTTTGGCACCTTTTTGGCTTTTCTTAATGAACGCTCTAATCAATTTTATTTTCCAGATAAACCACAAATGCATAAGAAAAATCTTTAAGGAACATGCGATAAATCTCATGACTTGAATAGCAAAACTATAGAAATCTAAAAGCTAAAATATATTTTCATAGCAAATCATCATAAATCAATGTATGTATTCAATCAACCATCTACCAATCATTGTAACGTAACTAAAATATTCTATATGTGTGTAAGTAGGTTGTGCAATAATGACAGTCTTTGATGCATAATTTTATAAATATTTCAACATCATCATTCCACCTTTTATGACGATAAATAGTTTTGCTTGGTGAATTTACAAGAAGTGCCATTATGAAGTATAAGTCATAATTTCCAAAATTTTAAAAATAAAAAAAAAATTAAAATAATAATAATCTGTTTATATTGGATGCATAATTTGGAAATGCGGGATTTTATAAAATTTTAAGCTCTCCTTTTAAACACAGATTTATGTATGTGTATATTTAAAGTCGCCACTAGGTTGAACTTTAAACAATATTTATTAAATTTTGAGCATTAAAAGGTTTTAAATTATTAACGTGTTACTTTTTTTTGTTTGTCATGCTTTTTAAAATTCTTCCGATTTGGGCTAAGCGATGACTAGCAATTTCTTTCAACTCAATTTTTTTTTGTTACACAACTATACAATACGAATTCTTATGAAAACTCATTTAACTGTTTTATTTATATTAAGTGTAAATTATATAAAAAATGTTATTTTTCAATAACCGCGATTAGTACAAATTTAAAAAATATTTTCAGACACATCACAGACACCCAGAGTATGCAATTTAGCATTGCGAAAAAATTTATCTTTATTAATTTGTATCTTTTTTTTGTTGTATAAAAATACATTTTTCGAATACTGTTATTGAAAACATATGTCAAAGTTATGTTTAGACATAAATATAATAAGTTTTGAATCCCTTTAAAGAAGCTATAAGCCCATTGCAGATATTGTTAAATCTTGTAGATTAAGTATGAAAATAAATTGATTTCCTTTTTTAAATCTGAATATGCACATAAATACGCAAACACACACATAAACCATTTAAAAAGTATATTTTTTGAAAAACTTTGTGACTTAAGGCATTTTATTGAAATTTTCGACATTTTTTTTAACTTTTTTTTTTTTTTTCATTGTTATTGTATTTGAATATTATTGAATATTTGAATAAGCATCTTGTACAAGCACACACATACTTATGTTTATCTATAAAAGCAACCACCAATCGCTATTATTTGTGTACTTATAATTGTATTTAAGATATTTATTTAATTCTTTTCTTAGGGACTGACTAATTTGAAATTTTTGCAGCTTTTTGTTGTTAATAAATAATTTCCAGTGTGTTGAAATATATATGTTGTTGCCAATTTGTTAGCAGTGCTTTAACGAAATGTTTAAAAATGTTCTGTTTAGTGATTTTTCGGTGTAAATAGGGTATCGTTTGGCTTTTTGAATGCTCTAGACTATAAAACATTCCAAGGAGGTAACGTTCTTTGAAGCTGAGATAGTAGTTTTTTTTTTTATTATTAATTGATGAAGCTCTTGAAGATGTTTGCAAGTCGTCTTTGTTTATTTATTAAGATGTGGTCTATATTTCTATTTCACGATTTCTTTCCAGATGACAAAATCCAGATTTAGTTTTTTTTGTTACTTAAAGTTATGATTTAATTAAAGTCATTGAGTTGCTGCTTGCTAAATTTTATTTTTTTCTTTAATTTTAAAATGATTAACATATCGAGTTTTAATGCCAGCTATAAAGTATAAAAATCCTTAGATTAAGTATTACTTTTTTTAGCCGTTGGGGCTGTTTGTCAAATATTTTATTCCATACTTAATCGGAACAGGTGTTCTTTATAATCGATTTAAAAACTCAAAGTTCTCTCAAAAAATATATGCATATATTTTGAAATCAAGATGTGCATTCTTACTAAGACACCCTTTGCTTATTTCTTTCTACTGAAATCAAAGTTTGATTATTTTGAATTAAGTAAACCTTCTCATTAGATGTCACACCCATTTAGCTATAGATTTAAAATAAGAAATATAAATTTACAAAATGAATTTTAAAACGTACTCATACTTAGCAGGCTCATTTTAATCTCGTTACTTTTAATTTGCGCAGCACTTGGTCGTTAAGTTTCTTGTTTTTTTTTTCCAACTATAATGTTGTTACGAACAAAATGTTATGATAGCTTTTCGTTAGTTGGTAAAATTAATATGACATTTATCATTAACTCAGAACAGCTTCATAAATAAAATGCTGGCCAATGTCACTGTGCAAGCATCTATAAAAGTTAAAGTTAAATTCCAATTTTCTCAAAAGTAAATATTTTGACATTGGCCCTTTTGGCTCCAAGCCACAGAGTTATAAAAAAAACCAAGTAAAGGTCTGTAAATTCGATTTGCAAAACAATTTCTTATAAATTAAATCATACCTCACCATCTCTAATTAAATAATAATTGTGTGTAAGTGTATGCTTGTGTATGTGTATCTGTGTAGTGCTTTAATTTTTCACCGAATTTCAATTGTCTATTGTTGTTTATATTTATTTGAGTTTAAGTTGATTACTAATACAACCATTTAAATTGTATAAACAAATATCATAGATTGAAATTGTATAAACAAAAAGAAATACAAACACACTTGCACTCATTATAGTTTCTCTTGGATACAATAAAAGTATTTGTTATTTAAACTAATTTTTAATTTAAATTTTTATACTTTATTTAGCTTCATTGTTAGTTTTTCCTCGATTTGAATTGATTTGAATAAAAATCTGTATACAAGGCAGGTTGATTTTCATAAATGTATTTGTGCATGTCTGTCAGTTAGATTTAGTATTTCGTTAGAATTGTTATTTATAATTAAAAATTATTTGTATTAACAAAAAAAAAAAAAACATTTTCAAATTAATGTTCCAGTAGTTGTACATACAACGAGTCAATGAATTTACTGGTAACTAATGATTCTAAGAGTAACTTTTTTATTTTTCACAAATAAATAAAACAAGTAACAGTGCTATATTCGGCCGTGCCGAATCTTATATACCCTTCACAACGTGTAGTCATGCAATAACAATTGTTTGTATCACCATTCATCCCATATAAAATACGTGCTTACGTACACGTTAGAATAAATGTGGCATCGAATCCCAGCTGAGCCAAAAAAATTTTATTTTATTTAATATATTATTTATATTTTATTATTTTTTTTTATATTTTTTTTAAATTTTTTTAAAAAATTTTTTTTAAATTTTTTTTTAAATTTTTTCAAAATTTTTTTTTTTAGTTTTTTTTTAATATTTTTTTCTTATTTTTAATATTTTTTTTTTTTAATTTTTTTTGTTTGGTATGTTTTTTACATGTATCTATGTATGTATGTTGTTGTTGTAATTGTGAAAAAAAACGAGGTGGTCGTGGTTTTTTGCTCATATCTCAGAAAGTTATGGGGCGATTGTGCTGAATTTCAATAGCGATTCATTCCTGGATATTTCCAAGAGATTGATACCATATACAGATCTGAGAAACCTATAGTTGCTTCTAAAAGTTGATTTCAACCAACACACGGACAGACGGGCAGACGGACAGACGGGCAGACGGACAGACGGACAGACGGTCAGGGCTTAATCGACTCCTCTATTCATAAGCTTTCAGAAAATATATACTTTATGGGGTCGGAAATGAAAATTGTAGAAATTACAAACGGAATGACAAAGCTATATATACCCTTGTGCACCACAGGTGAAGGGTATAAAAATAATGAATAAACAACAATATGATTTTGAATATTTATTATAAATATACAATGCAAAATATTTTTATAATTTTAAATAATCAAGAAAAATATTTATATAATTATGAAATTGTTTTTTTTTTGCTGCAAGTTGTTGGTTTCGAGGTTTGTTGTACTAATTTATACAAACATCTTTTTATTTCCAAAAAACATAAATAAAAAAAAGGATTTAAAATACTAAATCATTTATCTAACTCAAGAGCCCTAATTTTTCATTAAAACCACAAAATCTTAATATTTGAATGAATTCTTCTATAACAAAGTCAAAAAAGGTGAAAAACATATTTTGTTTAGAATTGATAGAAGTTTTGGATTAAACTCTTACCATATTTGTTCATCAATAAAGAAAACACATTTATATTTGTATAGAACTTTAAATGAAAATCTAATTCGAAATGTTCAATACACTTTGCTGTGAAAGAAAGAAAGAAAGCAAGCAATAACAACAAGCAAACTAACAGCAAATAATGAAAAACTAACAACACCTTTAAGCAAAAGGTCTCAGGTGATTGATACTAAAGTTTAAGCTTAAAAAAATAAAAATAAATTTTACGTTCTCTAGAATATCCAGGAAAACTGAACAAATTAAAACGTATAATCACAGAAGTAAGTAGAATGGGACACAGGAAGTCAACCCATTGTACTCATATAAAAGGGTTAGAAAACTTGTACCTTTCAACCACAATCAATAGATTTAGAAACTGCAAAATGTTTTTTTTTTGTTTTGGTTAACAGATTGGGTATGATTACACGTGTAAAGGTAATATTTTAAAATTATTTATACAAATTTTTTCCATACTATTGTTATTATCTTATTGAACCATCACTTTAAACGTGCAGATTTTAGGAACCAGATGTAATAAAAAAAAAATAAATTAATACATAAGTGAAGTGGGCTAATACAAAATGTAGTGTTGAGATAGGATTTGAAAGTATATGGTGGGAAGTGTGAAAATAAAAACGTACCACAAACTTTTGATAGCAAAAACTGCTGATATTGATTCGTGTAATATACATTTGAATTTGTATTAAAGGCAATCATCCTCATACCCAGCATACAACTTTAATTTTTCGTATGCCTTTATGTAAATGTTATAAAAATTGACTTTAAATCATTTATGGTTTAGCTTTTGTATAAGGTAAACTTTTTAAGGAGTTAATTATTATACACCTTTACACCTTTCGAATATCCTCATAGTCACAACAATTTACAACAAAAAATTTACGTTTTGCTCACTATTGTATCGGATATTAAATAGTCGAGCTTCACTAAAAATTCCTTTATCATCTAAAAGTTCTTCTACATACAAAACTTAGTTGAAATTATGGCAGTAGAATTAATATAACGCCAATGTACCAAATATCTTTCAAAAAATATTTAATAAAAACCTTATATTTATTTCATTCAATCCAATGAATATTATAGCTCAACCGAAAAAATAACAATTTAACACTTACGGTCTAATTCATAAAAAATATGTTACATTAGTTATTAAACACATTTTGTCTTTTAAACCAGTTATAAACGTTGAGGAAAACGAAACAAGCTATTAAACGATTTTATTACTTCTGTAGTTGCATGTTGACAACACTATATTGATGTTAATGTCATTTTAAGTTTAGTGGTGAATAAATCAGCTAAGTAATCGATTATTTAAGTAGTCATTTATAGCTAAAATGAGAATAAGATTACTTAGTAGCAATTTAAACAACTATTTAAAAGTAGCCATATTGTCTTATGTTACGAACAAAAGAACGAAAAACAAATTAAATAATAATAGAGAGATTTTCAAAACAACATTTTTGTCAGTGAGTACAACAAGTATTCAAATACCGAATAAGCTGTTGTTGGTTGTACAACACTGGGCTTTTGATGGTTTAATAAAAAAAGAATTTCTATGAATTATGCACATATTTTAAAATAATTTCTATGTAGTAACTCATCGATTGTAGAAATTATATTAAATAAATTACATTCATTATAATTTGCTATTTATTTTTTGGTCCTTTTTGACACTTTTTACTCAAAGCTAAAGAAAAAACGTAATAAATATAAGAAACAAATGTCAACTGTTGAAGGTTTAACGTAGGGTTAAAGCTACAATAAATATTTGAAAGTTATTAAGAAGTTATAAAAGCTTAATAGCGCTGTTAAATGTTTATGAATAAAATTTTTGCGATTTTTGCTTATTAATCGCTTTTAAAGCTGTTTTAAGAGTTTATGAGCAAGACCAATAAAGTTTAAGCTATTAGTACACGATAAGTAAATAACACGAATATATATTATATATTTGTTTTCCAAGGACTACAAGAAAAAACAAAAAAAAAATTGATAAATACATCGCCTGGACACATTTAAAAACTTTTAATCAAAAACTGTAGGGTTAAAAAAAAGACAATTTTTTGTATAACTTTTTTACTTGATGATTTCTTACTTGAAAAACAAACAGCTAGTCATTATATGTGTGTGTACACAGGTGAGTATATGTGTGTACATCTATTGATTGAAACAAAGTGACACCTTATTATTCAACATGATTAACCAAGTGACAAACACTTAAATCAAAAATAATAGGAAATTGTGAAACAAATCCAATTCAACCAGAACGAATCAAATATTGTGTCATTGTAACCATAATGATAATGATAACGATAAAGAAACTGATGCTGGTGATAAGGATGATGATAAAATATAACAATAATATTGATGGTAACGAAGAGTAGGACAACAGTGATCCACACATATAAGATAATAAAAATAATTGACATGAATTTGATTTTCTGTTTGGTCACGCAACGAAGCAACA
This sequence comes from Phyto melanocephala, assembly GCA_941918925.1. Lineage (NCBI taxonomy): Eukaryota > Metazoa > Arthropoda > Insecta > Diptera > Rhinophoridae > Phyto > Phyto melanocephala. The sequence goes on from OW799233.1 coordinate 2,090,338, forward strand.
GGCAAAAGTCATCAGAAATTTCCTTCTAAACAAACACACACATCGTCATATCATATTTATAAATAAAAGATATGTGTATGTATATTGGCTTATACATACTACAAATACATATATAGGCCAGATACAAAAAGTGTTTTTGTAACCCTACTCAAAATGTTGTGTGATATTTTTTTTGGGCTTGGCGATGCTCATTCGTGAGCTGGACCTTTGAAAACAAAAAGGTCTGTCTGTTTTCTTAGCTTTTTGTGTTTTGGAATAAACAAAGTGCCCACAGGCTTGTTTCGTATTTCCGTCAAGAATAAGTCAAACAAAAACTTAAGTATTGTAATATGACTTTGTAGTTGGCTTTAGTTGTATTTTTGATTAGCTTATGGAACCATACGTCTCAAGTAATAAGTCAGTTACTAACCCTTTCTGGAGGTAACAATAGGATTTAATATTTATTGAATTTTTTTATAAAAAAAAAAAAAATAAAAATAACTTTCTTTAAGATTCAAACATTACTGCGAGTATGATTAATATTGGTTTTTGGCTTTTGTAATTATTTAGAGATCAAAACAATTTGAAATTTGACATTTAGAGAGAAAAAAATCCTTAAGCAATTATCGCAACAACATTTAATCTAAAAATAAGCACATTTTGTAAGCTGGTGGAAACATTCGTCTTAGTGTTTGTCTTTACCAACAACGGTGGTCAGAAAATTATAGGCAACAGTGAGGAGTATAGATACTTGTACAGAGAAAACAAAACCTCTTGTGAGTACCAGAATTGTTGACAATCGTATAGTGATAGAATAAATTTGTGATAGTATTAATGTATAGTCAACATCAAGAAGTTATTATTGAATTCTATATAAAAACCTTTGATGGTAAGAACTGAGCCATTCGATTAGCAAAGAATTACGTTGTCCGTATTTTGGGTGTATTAAAGTTTTAGCGGGAATTCGCAACATGTGGCGCAGAGTACGATACAATTAATTTACTAAAAGAAAAATTTAACGTTACTAAATTACTTTCTCTAGGTATGTGTTCAAAGGCTACACCCAGAGAACAAACAATAAAATTCAATACCAGTCGAATAATACAGTTTTTTTTGTAGTTAGAAAATTTATATTGCAAGAATCATAATTTCTATTGGTTGAGTACATATGTATTTGTACTCCGAAATGAAATTCTGTAGACACAACCACAAAATATTACTATGGCAACTAAACTATACGATTGAAAACAATTGTGGTACCCACAATCGAGAGTGTTTTTTTACTGTGCATGCAGGTAATCTAGAAGTGATCGAGTACTTGGTAGCCAATATTCGACTTGTTATAGCCAAAATACAGTCTAATTTACTGATAAGGTTGTATAAAAATTGTACATACGAGATACGCCATATATGCACTAGCCGCTACCGAAACAAATAACATTTTTACATTAATGACATAAAGACAGTTGCATGTACATTAAAAACGGGTTCAAGTGAAGCGTGAAAGCACCTTCTTATTTAGATTTAAAAATCTTTACAGTTTTTGATAATAACCAAAGGTGTCACATTTAAAGTGAGACCAATTCACAATAGACCCAACAAACTTGATACTGTTTTCACGCTAGTGGCATTATTGGAATTAATTTTTAAAGTTGTACCTTGGGTAATGATCAATGGAAATCGTTCATTGATTCGAGTGGGATGTGATTCTATCAGGATGACACTACCATTCATACATACTGGGACTGCTACCACCGATTTATTAAAATCAAAATTTGGTGATAAATTTGTTTCGAGAAATGGGCTTTTCAAGTTGCCTTTAAGGTTGTGTGATTTTTTTTAGAACCACGTGAAGTTATGCTTTGGTAGCCAACATTGCTTGTGATTTTTCTGACATGTGAACAGCTGGATAAAGTGATTAAAAATTGGACCCTACGCTTTTTGCCTTTTCATTATTTAGCTTTTCTTATGTTTTGCTTCACTACTAAATTTAGCTTTAAGCTGTTGCTTTTTTGTAATTGTGTAACTAAGCTTTTAAATAAAAGAAGACGTTTCCTTAATCAAAATATGGCGAACGTTTTTCATAATATTACGTTTTCATTTTCAATAACTCTCATGTTCTTGCTTTTAAAAAAGGTAAATGTTTTGTTTAATTTAATTGAAGTTATTGTTTAATACTGTTAAAATTACGAAAAATAACACAGAGGGGGAACAAAGTGATAAAAGGATTCTGTTAGAAACATTAGCAAGGGAATTGTAGATCCTGCATATAAAATTGTTTTGAAAGAAAAATTTCATTTTATTATATTATTAAATGTGTCAATTATCCTGGCAATGAGCAGATATCATGGAAAAAATACGTAGTGCCTTTTCGAAGGTGATTGAACGTTCAATATTATGGAAAGGAAAATATTAAAGATTTCGAAAATTCTTTACATTTCTGCTGAAGTTAATTAGACTATTCAAGTAAACTACATATATAATCAAAGTACAGAACACAATTTAAAAAATATTTAAATAAAATTTTTTGTGCATAAATACAAAAAATGTTGGCCCTAACCCTATATGTACGCATGAAATTACTTTCACAAAAATTCTGTATTATAAATAAAAGATTTAATGAAATATACCACTTTTACGAAAATCTCTTGTTCGTTTTCACAGGAAATAAATTTTAAAAATGTCGACGAAGCATTGAGTCGCAATAATTCCTATAGATTGAACATAGACTTACTCCATATTTTTACTACCTTAACTAACTGTAAACAATATTTCATACACAAATTCAAAAGGCAATAGTTGAAAATAATTACTTTTCTTGATATTTAATAAAATTATTTATATTTGAAGAACAAATATTAAAAATCTAAACTAATATTTAAAATAAGTTTTATTTACAGTTATTATTTTACCACAAGTCTTATTAGTCGACAACAGTGTTTACCTATTTGTCACGTTACTTGCTTGAAAATATTGTTGAATTCTGATTGAAAAGTTAAAACTTTGTGAGTGTGTAAGTGAATAAGTGTGAATGTATTGCCAATTTCAGGCAAGTTAAATTTATATTATTTTTAGTTCTAGCCGGTTACTTTTTTCACCACAGTATTCTTACAAAAATGTCACACTATTCATTGTATTTGTAAATTTTACAGGAATGAAATTCTCTTTAACCAGTTCTGTGAAGATCGGTCCATAACTGTCTTTTGCTTGTATAAGGCTTTTGTTTTTTTCTTTATCGCAAAAGAGACTTCATTTTGCAAATTTTTTTTAAGATACAGTTGCGAGTTTTGAAGCTCAATGCATTGATTAAAAAATTTTTTAAACGTTTTGCTTTTAACTTGAAATACATTTAACATTTTTATATTAAACTATTTTTCAGCTTTAATTTTACCTTAACACTTAGGTACAGCAACTTTTGGGGAAAATGGCATTTTTAAAATGTTTAATACATGTTAATTCAGCTTACGAAACATTTGCTTCTTATCTAGATGTATTGTCCCTGCCGAAAAGAAAACACTTTAGTTTATTATTTATTTTAATTAAAAATATTATGCCTTAAAACACCACAAAAATGAGGCTATGGGCAGAATTATAATAAACATTTCTCAATCCTGCACACATACATGGAGTACAAGAAAATCAAATTCATTTACATTTAAATACAAACTCAAAACACACATAAACACATGTGTGTAAATATACTAACTACATCCATATGTACAGGGAAATGAGTAAAACCTGTGAGTTACACATATGGCCCCTTATCAGCGTTGGCAACTGAAATTTTAGAAAGCAGCAAAACGGAGCAAAAAGCGAGTAATTTTCAAAAAAGTCATGGAGTTTGAAATTTTTATCTTTTGGTTCTATTTATTTTGTGTAAAATATAAACTTCTATATAAAGTGTTACCCTCGTCCCCATTGGAAGCACAAAGCCTTAAATAAATTTTCATATAATTTAATTAAAATATAAATAAAACAAAGTAGCAACTGCAACTTTACCGTTAGCAATATAACCACCGTTTTGCAAAGAAATTAAAAACTTTTACCAGTAATACCTTATATTATAACTAGCAATCAAAGACTTGGTCAAAATAACTTATACACACTATTTCAGCCAAAACTTATCTTTGGTCCAACAAATTATGATTTTTTTTATCACGTCAGTTTTTTAAAATATCTAAAATTAAAAAAAAAAAAATACGATATTGACTTAAAAAAAAAATAGCAAAAGATGATGATCACACTTTTTCAAAAGGCATAAAAGACTAAAAGTTAGACTTGAATATCAAAAGAGAGCCGGAATCAGGAAGCACAAAATGTCTTACAGATATTAGAAGAGCATAAAAAAAAATTTCCAAACACCTCTATCAGTAAAGTTAAATGCTCTGATTCTATTGTACCCACCTAATACTGGGTTGATGTTGTATAAAGTCCAGAAAAGAACTTAGAAGTAACAGAAATTCAAAAATACACCTGTTCTGTGATGGGCGATGAAACGTATTGACAGACTCTCACAACTACAATTACAATTAAAACAATTAAATATATATATTACGACAAGTCTATAAAAACGTCTTTTACTGTTCCATTTTATCACAGAGTGGCTCAATATTTTTAGCCCAATTTGGCTTCATGAATCTATGAAACAAGGCCCTTGAGTGGTATTCAAACAATAATGTAAATTTTGTATCGCTGGCGGCAAATCTACCCAACTGTCTAGAACTTTGTCATGTGAAAAGGAATCGGGCTCTTGTATAAAAATAATTAAAGAACACAGCAAAGGTTTCCCAGGACATGTCCAATTTTAAGCCTAAATAGAAAACCGCTTTCAAAAAGGTAACGAAATCATCTATTAAAATCATTAATGAGAGGGTTTCCAGAAAAAGTGGATACATTTATATATACCGAATAATATGACACTATTTGAATGTCTGAATAATTTGTACAATTAGAATAATTTTGTTTTTTAAGAATTGCTTTATTTAATTCAATACAAGTTTCAGATTTTTTTTGGCGCACTCTTTAATATCATCTAGCCACAACAGAATTTTAAATAAAAAGTATGAAGCTTTTAATATGAACATTGCTATCTATGTAAATATTTACTTCATCAGGGTGTCAATTGTCGCTCTGTGAAAATATAACAGGAAAGTATTTGCATATAATTTTTCGCTTTTTTTGCATCCTCATACAAACTAAAAAAAAAAATGTTCAATATTGCAATGAAAGTTTTTGTATTTGTATTCAATACGCCTCAAAAACTTGAAACCTGACTACTTGTGATAATATAATTTTAGTGCTTTATGTCGCATAAACTGTATAAGATATCAAGAAACGAGTATCGGAATCTAAAATAGTATGTTTAAATTTTTAATAATAATAAAATACATAATTCGTTTATAAATATATTTTTTCAAATTGTTGTTGTTTTGAAACACCAATAAGCTGACGACCTGTCACAATAGTAACATTGTGAACAATCAATCTTTATTATTTTTGTAATTAAAAGTTTTGATTTTATTTTTCAATAAGTTCTCAATATCATTGTACAGTAAGTATTTTTTAGTTTTTTTTTCCTACAAATTTCGAAATTGTTGTTAACAAAGCAAAAGATAAACATTAAAAATAAAATTAAAAAAAGCACCGAGGATTGACTCAAAAATTGTTGCTCGGCAAACATTTTGAAAATCACTAAAAACAATGCTAAAATCATCGAGTCGACAACGCTGTCTCTAAGGCACACGCAAAGAGACTCAGACACGCACCCACATACATTCATTCACACTCTGCCACATCCAAGCAGAGTTGTAAAATGATAAATGTTTTTTAACAGATAAGCTGGTAAAAATATTTACCTATACAAACACATATGTATGTAAATATAAACATGTGCTAATGTATGTCGCATGTAAAAAAAAAAAAATAAATAAAATACAAATACGAGTATATTCATGTATGAGTGAGTGTACATAAATCTTATTCTGTTAATCTGTGACGAAGAGCGACATACTTAATTTATTTATATTAATTTTTCATATTTCATTCACCCTTTCTTAAAATATAAAATTTTTGTTTATGACTTTTTAATGCTTTATGATACAAATACAATTACAACTACAAATATGCAGAAACATACATACACACATACATCCATACATACATACATACTTTTACATTTTATGGATGGATTATTGTACAGAAACACATACATATCTATACTTTGTGATAAAACCATTTCATAATGCCGTAAAATAAAAATAGAATTGAAAAAGAAAGGCAACTAAGAATATTTTAGTCGGCCAAGCCAGTCCATAAATATATAATGTACCAAATTTTGTTGAATTTTTATTGCGATTACGACATTAGTCAGTCAAAGTTTTAATATATTTTTAACTGTTTTATAAGAATTTAGGTGATTGTCAGGAGTGGGCCTTGTGTTCTGGAGAAATTTGTGTTTATATTCAACATATTTGTAGAAAATTTTAAGAGCGTTTAGGTGATTTCAGGGAGTGGGCATTAAGGGAGCATATTTGTGTTAATATAAAGATGGTAACTTTTGATTTTTATTTGAATTAACACTCAACTTAAATGTAAATATAAAAGAAATATGTTATGGGGCCTTAAAAGTTATGAGCTTTTGTTAGAAGGTTTGAAGTAGTTGCACATTAAATTTTTTAAAAAATATAAAAAAATCAAGATAAATTGATTTACAACAACAACAATGAAATTAAAAAAAAAATAAAAAATATTTTCAGTTTTCTACCGCCGCTGCTGCTCTTATATTAAAATATTAAAGCTTAAAGGTATATTTGTTGTTTTAACTGCAAAACAATGAACAGAGGCTCTTGCCAAGCAAATTGTTAGCAGAGTGAGGCGAACGCGGTAGTAAGTAATATTTAGAAAAGCTAAAAGGAAATTATAAATTCCTACAAAAACTTAAACAAAAGGATATTTAATAATTTAGAAAAAATATACATATTTTATATTTTGCTAAAACCAAATGTTGCCACTTCAAGTAGAATGACAATTTAACAAAAAAAAAAAAAAAATAATAAAAAATAAAGAACGAGAAAAAGAATTTAATATTTTAATTTATGCTTATTTTTTATTATACTATAGTATTCATCTTCATCTGTGCTTCCACTTACTGTGTGGAGACAAATATGTATATGACTTTTACATTATTTATGTGTTTTGGCTACATATGTAGTTGAGTTTAAAGTAACAGTAAAATTTCAAAAATTCTTGCCAAATAAAAGTCAAAAGTTTTACTAATTTTATTGCACAGTTTTATGATTAAAAATAAAAATCTATTTTGCTATTTATAACGTACACCAAAAGTGATTTATAAAATATATATCTTTATATCGTCGGTCATAGGTAGAAAGGTCCTAACTCAAATAATTGTAAATTTACAAGAGAAGGCAAAACGTATTAGAAATTGTATTATAATAATGTCATTTCTTTTGTTCAATTGATTGTTAAACTGTTATTTTCGATATGATTGAATATAATTTTTGTGTTGAAGTGTTTTTGTGTGAAATGTATTGGAACCATTGATAAACTCAATTTCGTTAAAAGTACGAATTGGTTCCTTGTGTTCATCGATATGTACTTAGTAACCATCCATGCTATACATAAGTATATATATTTATGTTCCAATGCCATTTTGCCATTTATATTAACTTTAATAAGTACATACTTACTTGCTACTTCTTAATTTCTTTTTCGTCTTCTTCTTCTTCCTATTTTAATTAAAATATTATTCACATCTAGCAAAAACGTTATACATTATTCATATTTAAGTATTATTTGTTTATTATTATTTTTATTATTCATATTAAGGGGAAAGAGCTATATATTTTAGGTAAGTATTGTAGCTAAATATATAAAGTATAAATGAAATTGTACTTGTTTAAGACTCAAAAATATCTTTTTAATTTTAAGAAATGTATGAGAAGCAAATAATACAGTTATTTTATGTCAGGATAGACCATATTACACACTCTTTAGTACAAAATATAAAATGAAAAATTAGCGTTATATCTCGGGCGATTTCCTATAGTGTTCACTATACTGAAGATAATAATAATTCTGGTCAGACTATCACAACATTTTATTGCTTGATTTGCATCTATATTTAACTAATTTGCATCTGATTTTATCCTGATTGTAAAATGTTTAATAGGTAATAGAAAGATAAGACTGCAAAGAACACCATGTAGACAATTAAAATCTTTTTTACAGGACATGGACAACTTGTTATACTCAATTGTTTTTCGATCGTTTGCCGTTTTTAGAAAGAAAGACTTTAATTTTTTGAAAATAAATACCAATAAAATATATATTAAAATTTTTTTTAATTAAAATATTATATTTTCCATCTATCAGTCATATGAAAGAGAATAAATAGTCCGTAAAACGAATAATTTTCAGAACAAAAAAAAGGATTTTTTTCAGAAAACAAATTATGATGGATTTCTGAAATTTTACCCCTGGGCTACATAAATTGAAGAGCGGAATATATTATTATTCTAACGGCCCCTTTCACAAAGTGCGATTATAATTTAACATGAACTTTAACCGTAACTTAGGCAAAATTGAATTTCACAAAGTACGGTTAGCATATAACCGGCAGAGATTAATCAAAAAGTCTCTGTTAAATTTAACCGAACAAAATCTTCCGGTTAAAGGCTTTTATTTAAATAAAAATAAACAAGTAAGAGCACTTTATTCGGCTGTGTCGAATCTTTTATACCCACCACCAATTTGATGTTCTTTTATAGCACAAAATTTATTATTTTGTTTTTCACAATAATCGCTATGCAATAATATCTTTATACTAAAATATGTATCACTTTCTTTTTATAACTTCGATATGCTAGTAAAATGTTTTCGTAAATTTAGTCTTTCAAAGTGGACGTTAAAGTAGGCGTGTTAATAAAGTTTCTGATAATAAATACAACTTAGATATTTTTATATAGTCCTTTATTCTTCCAAAATCTTAATTAATAGAGAAATTATATAAAGTTGAGATAAAGATAAAAATTTAAGTTACAAACGGAATGACAAAATGAATATACCCCCACCATTTTTTTGGTGGCGGTTATAATAAGAATATTATAATAAAATAACTTATAAAAATTTATACTTACCAAGGAACTGTATATAAACTATTTTAAGTAAAAAATTTATTTTAAATATATATTTGTCTTTCATCAAAAAATTGCTAAGAATTTTTGTATAATATTTTTTGATTCTTTTCTTTCATTCCACTATTTTTCGTAAATAATAAAAGCCAGTATTACCATACTTTTTCTATAATGTTAGTGTTAACTAACCGAAAGATGGTGAAACGCAAAACACTAACCGTATGTTAAATAGTTTCGGTTAACGATATCGGCGGTTTGTTAATGTTCCTGTTAAATTAATATAATCACAGATTGTGAAAAGGGCCGTAAGGGTCATTATTATAACTTACCGATAACTAAAGTTAGGATTTTATCGGACAGATAACTAGTTTTTCGTTATTACAACTTCACTTTAACCTAAAATATCACTCTACCTTTAACATTTAACGTTAGGCTTATAAATAAAAACTTACCATATTTTCTACGATATAAAATAATTGTTTACTATTCGTTTGTCGTTGCCACTTTGTTATGAAACCACTAATTAATTTGTTACAAATAGTCGGTATTTGCTTTGGTGCTGCCATATTAAAAAATTTATTTCAGTTTATTGCTCATGTTAACAAACGTTATCTTTTATTAACATTAACTTTGTCGCCAAGTTGCAATAATGGCCCTAAATGATATTTTTCTTTGAAAAAAATTTCTTTTAAGTTTTTAAAAATAGTTGAATGTTTGCCTAATGGTAGTTTGGAATTTCGGAAATGCATAGATGTGATTATCTCTTTTTAGCTTTTGTAGACTTAAGCAGTTTTTCCATTTTGCAATAGACAATTTATTGACGCTGCGGACATACAATTTATTAAATTTTCATCATCTGTTTAGCAAAAGTTTTTACTTTGTTGTCTAAATATTTTACTTCCTCTAATACAAGTACAAATGCATGTAAAATAAACATGTATTTTTAATAACATTTTCATTTAACAGAAGTTTATTAAATACTGTGTCATTTGATAAAAGTCATTTGATAAACACACCTGATTATTTGTAGACATATTGAGATAAACTGAAATATTTTATTTGTATGTAAGTCTCATATTTAAATGTATTTATTAAACATAAAATACTTTTAGTGATATTCGTCTGTTAAAATTCTTTTCTACGCAAATAAAAGAAATTTTACTTGTAAACTCTCAACACTAAGATATACAGTAGGAAATAGGAAAGCAGGGCAACATTTTTGTTTACATTTTACTCGTGTTGTTACTTAAAAATATTGTTCGTTGTTGGCATAAGTTTAAGTTTCAAGTTTTTTATTTTATTCTGCATTTCTGTTATGTAAGTACATACATACATACATACATAAATACATACATACATACATACATACATACATAAGAACTCAAATACATATGTTTATTGCATATGCCGTATATACATAAGTACAAACATATTTAAAATATAGATTTTGTATATGAACATATACATTCACACATACATATGTACATATACATATATACAAATTTATTTGTAAATTTTTTATTGCTATTTTTTACAAGTTTTTTTTCTTTTTTGTAAAATTTCATTTGCTTTTGATGTTGTTTCATTTGCATTTATACTTGTTGTTGTTGTTGTTGCTGTTGTTTATGTTATTGTTTTTATTCATTTTTTTTGTGTGTAGTTTCTTTATAAATATATATTTACTGTTATTCTACCCTAAAGGTATGTTAAAGTGAAATATGGTAAGAAAAACGGTTTGATTTTTCAGTCCCTTTTATTTTTTCTTGACTAACTCGTCTACGTATGCGATGCGAATGTTTGCATATTGATGCTGCTGTTGAACAAACCTTTTTTGTTTTTTTTTTTAAGAAACAAAATGACAAAAAACAAATAATGGCACATTTAAATTTTTATAGATTCTTAAAAGAAAAAAAATAAACAAAAGGATAATAAAAAAATATTTTTGTTTTTAAAAATAAATACTTAAAAATTTTTTTATTCAATTTAAGATGTTTTCAAGCAAAAATATTGCAAAAAAAACAACGTTTTACATCTATAAATTCATCACTTTCTTTCGGTGTCTTCTGGCATATGAATAAATAATAAATAAATAATTGGTTAACAATCACTAATAAGTCATGGAATTAGATAAATTTTTTTTGATTCTGAATCGTTTGTATTTCAGATTTTATTATGTCTGTTCTGTAGTCTGAGTATAAAAATAAATTTTTTAAAAAAATGTGGTATAATTTGAGTGGAAGAATTTAAATTTATTTTCGTTACACTTTCTGTATTTTCCTTAAGCTACTAAATAAGCTTTAAAAGTTGCACGACCAATATTTCTAAATATTAAGGGTTTACTTTGATATTTATGCGGGTGTGATATCTCTCATATAAATTAAAATATGCGCTTATTGTTTATACAGTTCTTTAGTGGATCCGTATACACCTTTTAAAAATTAATTTGAATAATACTGCCAGGAAGAAAAAGACAATCAGCACAATCACAATGCTTTACGGACAAAATTAAAACATACATAAATATAAGGAAACTGCAATAAGTGCAATACCACGCGTCTTACTATGAACATAATATTTCAAAAATAGTGTTGTATAATTGTATTTAAAGCGTAGTACCAATGACAAAACTTTAAAAATACAAACATGAAAAAACTAATGCTGTTTTTTAAATTTTTAAATTCTGCTTGGGTCAGAACTAATTTTGTAAAAATTCCGGCAATGAAAAAGCAATTAAAGGGGAGAAACATTTATTTCAATCGTAGCTTCTACATTTCAAAATTACTTGCTAATATCTGTTTCAGCATTGCATAAGAAAAGAAGACATGAATAAGCTGTTCATGGTATGAATGAAATTTGAGCTTATTAATTGCAAAATAAAGATCTACGATGTGTGATATCTGATATAAAAGTCATGTCTTCATAATACTAAAATTTTTGCTGGGAGTTTAACGATTTTTCCAAGTTCAGTGATGAGGATAAATAATTGAATAAGTAATAAAATTATATGGATTTGTTATATGTTGTGTTTATGGCTGACAAGTTGCCTAAGTAAATCCTAATACGTGACAAAAGCATAATATATTGTGTTTAAATGTTTAGCACGTGTACAAATAAATGAAAAAATTATGCATACAATACTTAGTATAGGAGTATACACAAGATATATAAGATAATTCGAATTGCCGCCAAACAAATTGACACAAAAACAAAGTAGTTATTATGTGGTTTAATAACTACTTATTATTTTTCGAGTTGTCCCAAAAAGTTTATTACAATTTCTTATTTTAGTAGGGAGTGTATGTTCTTTTATCGCTATTAGAACCTTGTAATTATTTTAATTATTAATTAAATTATACCTACTATTTGTTTTAAGTTAAATTTTTCGAACCATTCTCGTTTACTAATTTATTTTTTAACTGTCATGTCTGTGGGGAGACGACTGGAAAAATTGCATTTTAATGTTTTTAAAACATCTTTTCTGTGTACTGTGGATGCATTTATTGTACTGATATCCAAAAATCAGATGACAAGAAGCTTATTTATTATAATAGTGCATTCCGTAACTAGTTTGTGGGAAGGTGCGAGACATAGAATTGATAGTATAGAGGCATTACGAAACAAAATGAAAGTTGTTGTCATTGCAAGCATTGTTGCTGAAAGTGTGATAATCAGCTTGCAGAGGCAAAATTGATGCATGGGGTACAGTTCTAAGTGAAGATTTACTCGCGTTGAAGACCAGCTGGTGCAGGGAAAGTACACGTACTGCTTTGCATGTGGTTTACGAAAGACGATGCTGTGGCCAAAGATTGACGAAACTGTGGGCTTGATTAGAAAATCGTAAATATACAGGGAGGTTTGAAGAGACGAGTTGACCATAACATGCTAACCATAGCAGAGCAGCTTTATCGATGATTTATGTAGGCTTAGAGGTATTCCAATTGCCATAAGCTATGATGCTAACTCATACTGCAATTTATGGGGTAACACGGATGATAACCATAAACAGTTAGCTTGAAAAAACGTAATCATAGTAGTTTACAATGAATGTATATATGTTGGGGGAAGCAGAAGCAGACCACTTCCACTTTGGGTCCTTTTCCGACCCCCTTCGTTCCCATTGATTTCATCGCTACCAATTAGCAGCATTTCCTTATAGCCTTTAGCGCCACTATAGGCGTTTTGTTTGGACTAGGGAACGATATTACATTGCCAACAATCCTAGTCGCACAATGCTACGTAATCGCCTGATTCTTTATTAGACTGAGATCCTATACTATTCAGATTTAATGCGTGTTGTTTAGTCATATGTGTTGTTTAAGTACTTTTTTCTGGACTTTCCTATGCGTTATCAGTAAAAATACCGATGTCACTATCAAGGCCTTCATTGTGCATGGAACCATCCGCCATGTGCGTGCAATGCAGCCCCTCGTTCATCTTAACACGACTTATGCGTTCTATCGGCATTTGAGTCTCCCTAGCCTCTTTATGCACGAGGTCCAGGATTCTCCTATCCCCTAGTCAGAGGTATTTGTAGAACCTCTATATCTTGAACTAGCAATAACACAAAGGCGAGCAAACTCCATTAAGGTTACATACCCCGGGGGGTAGATTATAAAAAAGGTATATCTCTATACAAATATTGACACTAATTTGGCTTTTATGAGAACCTAATTTTAAATTCCATAATTCGATATGTGAAAAAAGGTAACTAGTCTAGTCATACTGGCTATTTTGTCTCCAGTATTCAGTTTGAGTATTAGCAGTACCAAAATAGTCAGAGTATCAACTGACCCACATATAAAATGAAAAATATTTTTGTATTAGTGTATGCGAATGCACAAGCATATCTCTTTATGAAGGCCAGTTACGGTAAAAAAATTTTGATTTCTATAGGAGTTTTTCGTACTTGTTTTGTTTACTCATTTGCTTTACTTTTAACAAGATCTAATGCTGCACTGCAGTTGCTTTCGGATTTTTAATTTTTGTATGTTTTTTTGTGCTTTAGATGGAGATACTAGACAAAATTATACAAACAAAAAAGTTGACTTTGTTATTCTTTCTCTTAACACATAAACAAGTTAATAGTAATAAACACACATATGTAAATAAGCGAATAAAAAACATCTACTTACACGAATGTAAGTACAACATATGAATATGAGTTTTAATTAGTTCAACTTGTGTTCTTCATTGCAGGGTTTCACACTTGTAATTGTTTCGAGAAATGGAAATAAATAACTTAAAGATAAGGTTCTTTATATTAAGTAGTAAAAAGGTTAACTAAAACATGTAATTTTTTTAATTCTAAAAATATAGAATTTATTTAAAAATTGGCCGTTTTTACGTTGGAAGAAATTTTAAATAATAAATGTATTTCTAGATTTCCCAAAAATATTCGAACCCTAACTCCCAGATTAGTATATGCTGCATACAAAATAGTTTTGTTCCTTTTGAATGTTTGTATAAGTGTCTGTTTGAATAATTTTTATTTTTTCTTTCTCAGCCAGACTAAAAACACAGATTTTATTCCTATACAAAAGTGTTTACGAGTGCAAAAAAAAACACTAAAAAATTAAAAATACATAAAAGACCAACATAACAGTTCGTATGCAATACGACTATTCGTGCTATTTTGTTGGGTATTTTATTTGTGTACTTGAAGCATTAGCAATTAACATACATACATACATATGGATGTGTGTATTTGTTGGGTGACATTTTTTTGTTGTTCTTAATTTTTTTTTTTTTTATATAAGAGAAATCGTTTATAGGGTTTTTGTAAACAATAGTTATTGTTGTGCCTAGTGCTACTGTTTGCAAATTATATAAGTCGGATTTATTTTGTTGATGTTGTTGTTTGGCGCTGACTAACTATATAAACAGTTTTTAATTATATTACGTTGTTGACATTTAAAAAGGGTTCTCGATGCATAAACATCTAATTGGATGGAAGTAATGTGTATGAAGTCAATTTAAGTTGATTTGTTTAGGTTTTCTTTGAAGATTTTATAAATTGCTTTTCTATTAATTTTAGGTAAACGTTCAAAGTAAACAAAGGGTTTGTTATTTTTGCAAGAGAAGTGCCTATAAATGTATACAGGATTTAAGCCAAATTTTGTAATGTAAGACATACATATTATGTTTGTATATTAGACCGTATCGGAAAAAGGAATTCCGCGTACAACTTCTTATAGAAAATATTTGTTCAAAGCAATTATATGCGAATTGTGTTATAGGGTAGGATAATACAAGAGTGGGGTGTTTGAGCAAGAGTTATTTAAAAAAAAAAATTAAATACTTCACTTCAATAAATCCCATTAAACTTGCGATCTATTCGTTGAAAATATGTATATGTAAATTAAAAAAAAGAAAAAAATCCAAATTGTATATCAAAACTTTTTTACGTAAAACTGATTTATTTTGCTTGAAAGATGGTACGCTCTAAGGTTCAGAAGCACGTATGAGGAAGGATGAAAAAGTTTTTGTATTTAGCTTTTTTAAAATATTGAAAAAGTAAAAAACTTGCCTTACATCTTATGTTTAATGCTTATTTCTTAGAATTTATTATTTTTATTTCTTTTGTATATCTTTTATCTTAAGTAGCAAAACTTTTTTATTCATTGTTTTTAAATAAGGTTTAGTTTTTTCTTTTAACCAATAATATCTTTAGTTTTTATATTATCTCAAGTTGTTTATAAAACTTGCCATTACTAACAAATTCGCTTATAAAATGCTCTACGACCGTAGGCTTAATAAATCTTTAGTGTTAATACTATTAGTGCCAGTTAAATGCAAAAGGAAGACATATTAAAAAATAGAAGTAAAAGTGCTAAGGAACAACTCAATGTATTTCTTATAACGGGTGTCTTGATAAGAATGCAGTTTGTAAATTTAACGTAATTTTGTCACATTTGTTTTTTCCCATTATTAAAAATGGAGTGCTTGAGAAAAAAGAACGCGTTGCAACTGCTAAAACTTATTACAAAAAGCTATAAAGTTATACTGATCAATCATTCAAATAGTGGTAAACAAATTTAGAGAAACGATTTCAGTTATGGATAGTAAGACTCCTTTGCGTCTACGTAGAGCCAATTGACGGACATTTTATTTCATACTTAATCGGAGCATGTCTTCATAAAAAATCACTACTTTTTTAAAACTACGTAGTGTTTTATTTACACATTTAGTACATTTTTACTGAGACTCTCTAAATGACCAAAGATAATGGCATAAAGATGCAATTTATTTAACATATTTACGTTTACAATGGTACATATTACTTCTAATAGGATAAGAAATTACTAAATATGCACTCTATGTTTTGAATATAAAACAAAAAACTTAATAGTATTGTGTACAATCAAAGCTAAAAAAAAATAGTAAAAATACTGTATTGGGCCGTGCCAAAACTGATAATACACTTTACTGTCTTGTATACACGCCATTATGCTTTATTATTTCCCACGTTCTCTTTTATTTTTAATTTTTACATTGTTAACTGTATTCTACTAGTCAAGCACTTCCATATTGATGGGGTTAAGAAACCCATCTTCAGCCATTTTGTTGTAAAAACCATATTGCACTTGTCACTGTTTCATAGTTTACTCTATTTTAGTCGTCAACAGTACACTACATTTTTATTATTTTAAATAAATAAATTTTACCCATATAAAATTTATTATACGCCATTTTGTGATGGCAGCTATCATGGATTTAAAAATTTCTATAGTGTATTATGTTTCGCTATTCATGATTTTTTGTTTGATACAAATATTGACTATGTCGGTTGTCGGTTTTTTGTTTAATTTTAGGAAAAACACTGAAGCAATTGTATTTTGGTGGTTATATCTCAATTAGATTTAAAATAATTTGTTAGTTCTTCTTAGTATTAGCTTTCGATAAAACGGCCAATAATTGGTGTCTTTATCGTGTCTTCCGTATAGTATCGATGTATCGAAAAATATTTACGAATATCTCCGAAGGCATATAAATTATCTTAAGTTTGAAATACATATATTCAATGTAATTGTAAAAAATTAAAAAAAAAAACAGAGGCAGTCGTGTTTATTTGCCCATATCTCAGAAAGTTATGGAACGTTTGTGCTGGATTTAAATAACGTTTCATTCCCGAATATTTCTAAAAGCTTGACAGATCTGTGCAACATGAAGTGGCTTTAACCAATACATAGACAGATGACCATTGCTCAATTGACTCACCTAGTCTTAAGCTTTCAGAAAGTATTTGTTGAGTTTTATGCGGACGGAAATAAATATTGCAGAAATTACAAATGGGATGACAAAGTTAGATATACCGTTGGCACCATAGGAGAACGGTACAAAGGAAAGGAAAAAATAAAAACACAAACTCATGATGATAAAAGCAAAAAAGATTAAGAACAAATTTATTTATGGTTTTAGCGCCAATATGTTTTAAGTTTATTAAAAATACAACAAGACATCCTTAATTAACTGTGAAATGTCAGAAACTTTTTCAAAAGATTATAAATGTTTTGTTTGCGTAAAAACAACTCTTTTAAATTAGATGAGAAGATTTCTTTTATGGCATCCTTTGTTATGCCTTGTATTCCGATGTCTTCATGTTATGTTTAACAAAGTTAAAAGTATTCGAGTACGTGTTTAGAATGTAGAGTGACTTAAGGCAATAATGGTTGTAGAATGTTAACATATAAAATATTTTGAATGACAAACAAATAAGATTTTTATTAACGAAAACATTTTTATTTCAATCTAAGTAGAAACGGATTTGTTTTTGTCAACTAGAAGTCCCTCGAAGCAGTTCGTTTTTCTAGACTCTTAGCTTGAAGTGTTCTGCACGAAAATAAAAATTGAAAAATTCTTTATATGTACACATTAGGAATAATAATTTCATTTGTTTTAATAAATCTCAAAATTTTTCTTTGTTTTTCTTTACAGTTTTAATCACTTATACAAACACATACAGACAAATATTTTGCTGAATTCCAAATAATATCGGTAAGTGTTTTACAACATTTTTTTTATTTCTTTAACTTTGTAATTGATGATGTATTGAAAATTAATGAAATAATCATGCTTAATAAGTATCATACATTAGTTTGACTCATTTGTAAACAAACTGGTTGAACTCCCTTAAAGATAAATCATCTTTTTCATAGCCACTCGTGTAGGAGTTTTTCGATACACTCCTTATTATACATACATACATATTAGACTCCTGCACAATTCAACATTTTCTGTAAAAATGTCTTTTTCAAAGATTTCATGCTTTGCTATGCCATGCGAATTTAAACTAGGTGTTATAACATGTTATGCCAACTCAAACATACGCTGTTGTGTTTAATACCATGTCTTTCTTTGAATTCAAATAATAGAAATAAACGGTACTTTAATGCAGCTTTGTTTTTGGTTTCGTTTTTCGTATTTTTAATTCTAGCAATGTTTTTTGTTGAATTGTTAGTTTAGATTCGTTCCTTGGAGTGTCAATTTACAAAAATTCAAATGAGTCCGCGTACTACTTTAGAGCAAAGAGAATTAGTTTTAAACCATTTCAAAAATGGTCACTCACAGCGAAAAATAGCTGAAATGGTTAACATGAATTCTTCTACGGTCCAAAAAATCATTGAGCGTTTCATACATGAAAATCGGGTTCATAACAAAGGCAGGAAGTCACCGAATAAAATATTTAATGAGCAGGACGAGCGTTATATTTTGCGAAAAATAAAGGCAAACCCAAAACCCCAAAAAAACAGCCAAACCCGACACAAAACAAATTGACTTTATTTAAATATTTTCTAAATAAATCCTTAAAAGAAATTTCCTTAAAGTATGTAACTACAATTATATTAAATAAATTTCTGATTTTATTGCATATAATGTTCTATTGCAATGATTTAAATGCACTATAAAAAACATGTGCTGCATATGTCACACGTGTCGCATGTGTTGACTTTCTCATTTTCTATGCAATATCACTGTTAGAACTATGTACAGATTTAATTAAACTAATTAAACACTGTATTTATATGTCTTTGTCAAACATGCATTTTCGGCATTGCATGAATTAGCAGTTGCATTATGTGACACATGTTGCTATGTTGTATAGTGCAACAGTTGCAGGCCTTTAATACATATGTATATATCGAGCCTAAGCCGTTAAAATGACATTGCCCATAAAAATTCAATTTAACATAATTAAGAAGACTTTTAATAGCTATTGTTAGAATTTCTTCAGTTTTTTTTTTTTTTTTAATTAAATGTAGCCTGCCATCTTGATATTTTTTTTGACGGTTACATGAATTTTGTTTTCAACATTTCTAAGAGGTTAGACTAAAATGTGACCGTTAAAGTAATGTAATACAAAAATAAAAATATTAACAAGAAATTGTTTTTAATTTTTTTATATGTATTTTATATCTAAAATATAAAAATTTTGATAGATTTGTTCTACGGTACAGGTTATTTTTTTAAATTTAATACTCATAAATATATGGTTCTTAAAATTTTAATTCAAATGTTTTGTTAACTCCAATTAGTTAGATCTTAAAAAAAATTTACGTTCTAACGAAATGTTCTTTTTTTATACCCTTCACACAGTGAAAAAGGGTATATATAGGTTTGTCATTCCGTTTGTAATATCTACAATTTTGATTTCCGACCCCATAAAGTATATATTTTCTGAAAGCTTATGAATAGGGGAGTCGTTTAAGCCCTGTCAGTCTGTCAGTCTGTCCGTCTGACCGTCTGTCCGTGTGTATGTTGAAATCAACTTTTTGAAGCCCCCCGACATAGCTCGAACCCGGGCGAGGTATTAAAATATCAGATATATTCGGGAGTAGATCGGTATTGAAAATCAGAAACATCGGTACATAAACAACTGAGATATGAGCAAAAACCCACGACCATCTCGATTTCTTTTTCACAAAAACAACATTACAACAACAACATACATACATGCAAACGTGTATACTGGTTAGAGAAAACGTGGCATCGAATCCCAGCTGAGCCAAAACAATTTTATTTTTATTTTTATACCCTTCACCTGTGGTGCACAAGGGTATATATAGCTTTGTCATTCCGTTTGTAACTTCTACAATTTTCATTTCCGACCCCATAAAGTATATATTTTCTGAAAGCTTATGAATAGAGGAGTCGATTAAGCCCTGACCGTGTGTCCGTATGTCCGTCTGTCCGTCTATCCGTCTGTCCGTCTGTCCGTCTGCCCGTCTGTCCGTGTGTTGGTTGAAACCAACTTTTAGAAGCAACTATATGTTCCTCAGATCTCTATATGGTATCAATCTCTTGGAAATATTCAGGAATGAATCGCTATTGAAATACAGCACAATCGCCCAATAACTTTCTGAGATATGAGCAAAAAACCACGACCACCTCGTTTTTTTACACAATTACAACAACAACATACATACATAAATATATGTAAAAACCATACAAAAAAAGAAAAAATTACAAAAAGAAAAAATATTAAAAATAAAAAAAAATAATAAAAAAAATTACAAAAAAAAAAAATTGTAAAATAATTTAAAAAAAATTTTAAAAAATTTTTTCAAAAAAATTTTTTAAAAAAATTAAAAAAAAAATATAAAAAAAATAATAACAAAATATAAATAATATATTAAATAAAATAAAATTTTTTTGGCTCACCTGGGATTCGATGCCACATTTATTCTAACCAGTATATACATATGTACGTATTTTATATGAGATACATGGTGATACAAACAATTGTTATTGCATGACTACACGTTGTGAAGGGTATATAAGATTCGGCACGGCCGAATATAGCACTGTTACTTGTTTTTTATTTTTTTTTATAATTTTTTTTTTATTTTTTTTTATTTTTTATTTAATATATTATTTATATTTTTATTATTATTTTTTTTTTTAATTTTTTTTTTAATTTTTTTTTTAAATTTTTTTTTTAATTTTTTTTTTAATTTTTTGTTTAATTTTTTTTTAAAATTTTTTTTTTATTTTTTTTAACATACATATGTAAATTTATAATTTTACAATGGGATGTTTTTATATATGTATGTTTTTTATTTGTATGTACGTATATCATAGTAATGGTGATACAAACTACTGTTATTGCTTGACTACACGTTGTGAAGGGTATATAAGATTCGGCACGGCCGAATATAGCGCTCTTACTGGTTTTTATTAATTTAAGCTTCTCATGCGAATTGATATTGCGGAGTGTGAAAATGTCTTTTATAAGAAAAGTTATTTTAGAGTAAATTTTAAAAATTTTTTTAGAATATTTTGCCATTCAAGACTTTATTTCTGAGTTTTGTTAATAAATTTCCCAACAATCCCTAGCATTCTTTATAGAACGAACTAACAACGGTGGCTTGTTGTACTTTATTTAGCCACACAAGTAGTCGTTAAAATGTAGTCAATAAATGTCTTAATGTCTGTTGAGTCTGGTACATGCACGTACTTATGTACTTATTTCGATTTGTGTTCCTGTGGACTAACATAATAAAGACAAAAGGTTTTCAAATACAGCTACTTGATATATGAATACATTATTCCTTAAACTGCGACTTACAAGATTAAAAAAATCTTAAAGGAAAACCATTACATTTTTTATTATTTTTTTTTGGCAATGTTTGAATGTGTGTTTTTGTTTGTTTTTCTGGTAATGATGTGTGTAATACATTCTAATTACATTTTAATGGTTTTTGGCAGATTTTACACACATGCATTATTATTACTTTTTCTTCTTTTCTTTGTCGCTTGTTCGAAAATAACAGCAGCATTATTGTGAACATCAACACATGTGTTGTTAAATATCAGGACTGTAATCATGTTAGTAAATTTATTTTTATAAAATTGAAGCCAAAATCATGCGAAGGTGAAAATAAACAAAAAAAAAATATATATATAATGCTAAGATAATATGAAAAAGTAAATAAATGGTTTATGTTAAAATAATGGGATTTTAAGTATGTATCAAGGAATTAATGAGAAATTTTATAACTTCCTTTAAAGCAAACAATTAAGAGCTATATTTGGCCGTGCCGAAACTGTTAATTCCCTTCTCCATCATGTACATGAGCTTCTACGTTATGCACCATTTTCTATATTATTTTCGACGCAGTCTTTTATTTTTAATTTTTACATAGTTAACTGTATTCCACTAGTCAAGCCCTTTCATTTGATATCCATATTGATGTAGTTAAAAAAATTTCGCCATTTTATTTTAGACGCCATTTTGAATATTATACTTTTTTCTATTAATTTACTCTATTCTAATGGCCACCGCCTTTCGCTCGATAACAATATTGTGGGTGTTGAATGGTACAAGCCGTAGCTTGTACCATTTCACTTATATATCAGAAAGGGTCAATTATTATCAATACTAGTGGTGAGGGGTTTCAAGTGAGGTACATTTTAAAATACCAGATATGACACATTTCATACATGAATATTATGTTATATTGTTATTTTGTAGACTGAAATTCTAGTCTTTTTGTCCTTTTGTTGCACTTTTGATGAGTGAGTGCAGGTTTTTTTTGTATTAATTTTTAAATTAATTTTTTAATACTTTAAACCGAAAACAAAAATATACTACCATATTCAAATAAATCAAACAGAATGAAATATTTAAAATATTCTGCTTGTTTTGTTTCATTTAAGTACATATACTTATTACACTTATTTACAGCATGAAAATTAAATGTATGGTTTTGTATCGTTAAAAATTACACACAATTTATTCGCTCTTGTGTTTTTACTTGTTTAGTTGTCAGTGAGAGCTAAACTGATTTTTTAATATTTGAATAAATATTGTGCTTGTTGCGTATAGGCAAACAAATCAACGTATTGATGCACAGGTCTCCTGTAGTGAACTTTTATTGAATTTTAATTTTTAACTGTAAAGTTAAATGAAGCTATCACAGACATCGTGAGCAACAGAAAGTCAAAATGTATTTAAAAGAAATATTCGAATATTGTTTTTAGGAGAAATAAATTAAGAATTGTGACATTTTCAACTCGTATTATTGACTTGAGTTTTGTTAAATTTTTAATACATTTTAAGTTAAAAAGCAATTAGCCATTTGAAATTACTGTGAAATTGTAGTCTGAAATGTCATGTTTTGAAACCTGCCTCTGTTCCAAGATGTGAGAAATCATCCTACTTAACAAAATTTAAAATAGTTTTGATAGCTTTAATATAATAGTCAACTTCTGTTTGCGTTTAAGTGGTAGATCTCCAGAATTGGCAATGTATCCGTATGCATATACGTACACACCTATGCATTTCTGCTTTGGATTGTTTGAGTATAAGTTCGTATAAGAACTTAAGATGATTTGGTCATGGCTAAGTAAATTGGATTAAAACAAGCTTTTCTACATAAATAGTTGCTGTTTTGTTTTTCTTTTGCAAAAGGGATAACTGAGTGTTTAGTCCTTTGCTTTTTTTTTTGGTTTGTAAAGACTTTGTGTTACGCAGATTAAACACAAAAGAAAGCAAAATAAATATAAATATCTCAAAACAAATACTTTTGTTTTTCTTTTTTTTTTGAAACAGGCTGAAAATAAGGAGGCCATTATTACAAATAAATACATTTTGATTTTTGTTTATTTCCTTTTTTTGTTGTTAAAAAGGATAAAAATATGGGAGTGTTTACAGAAGAAGAGAAATATAAGCAATTGGTATCTATGTTTTTGTTGTTGTTGTTGATAGCATTAAGCTAGTCTGTATTTATTGTATTGACCATTTAATTGTCGCAATAAACTGATAAGCTGTTTCCACCAACAAACACGGAATGACCAAGAAAAGATTTATACTTTTTCTATCGAACTTTAATGCAGAAAAATTACAAATATATTTTCAATGGCCACAATATCAGCAATTATCTGGATGGCAATAAAAAATGTTGAAGACAGGATAACTGCACAGTTGCCTAATAATGCTACAAAATGAAAAATATTGAACAAAGTACAAATCTTACCTATTGCCAACCGAAAACCAGACAAATATTTTGTATTGAATTCGCATAAGAAAAATTATTAGACCATATGACAAAAGCGAATAAAATAGTTTAGTCGTTTCTCAGATTGGTGGCCACTTTAATATCATCTGTTAAATCAACTGAGTTAGACTAAATTAAATAAATTTAAAGCTAAACAGGTGACCAAGAATAAAATATATTTTTTTAAGGTTTCTTCGTTTCACTTTAAAAAACTAAAGCATAAACAAATATTTTTCAATTATTTTTCAGAATTTGCTAAAATGGTGCATAACGCTTAAACATCTAACTGTAGTTCTTAATAAAAAGAAGACTATTTTGGACATCTGTGACTTTATTTTTGTTTGCAAATAAACGAGATTGTTAAATATTTTATTGCCCTTATGTATTTTCTATGAAATTTATTAACATTTCAATATGTTTTTCGCACAAGCAAATACTATAACTTTTCAAATATATTTGCTTTTATTTTTGTTCAACTTTCCTTAGTTTAAATTCTTAAATCTCTGATATACAAAACAACTTTAACCATGCTTCTTTAGTCATTGTATCTGATTAGCGACATTAATATATCTAGCATTAGAAATATGCACTTGGAAATTTTAAATTGCTGGGATTTAAAAAAATTTTCATCAGAATTTTATACGTTTAGTTGTAGACTTTTTTTAGAAAATGTTTTATATTTTACTTTCTGTTTTATGCGAGTCTTTCAATTCTTGTTAAGAAAAAGGTCTTGTTATTGTTTTGCTTAAAATCTGTTTCTAACGACCAACTGGTTGGTTGCTTTCTTTGTTTCTTGAATTTTTTTAGTTGAGTTTAGAGAATAAATAAACAATTCCTCTTTTTAAGAAGGGAAATATTAGTATTATTAATGACATTGTAAGTAGCCTGGAAAAAATGAACATGAAACGTAACCAAATCACCCTCTCCAAAGAACAAAACGAATAAACAGAGCTTTTAATCAATTTAATTTTATAAATTTGAAAATCTTAATTTGGGTTAATTAATAACCATTGAAATAAAGAGTCAAAACAGAATACAAAAACAAACTTAATAGCCAGTAAGCATTAATTCTGTAAACGTTATAAAAAGAAACATTTATAACCATTAAAATAAGTAGAAAATTTTATGTGCACTTTTAAAAAGCAGCAATTAAAAAGAAAACTCTTTAAAACTGTTTCATTAGGATGAATAAAATAAATTACATCCATTTTAGTACTAGGCCCAGCAAAATCCTTTGCTTGCATAGCAGCAATTTTATAAGCGAGATGATATTATGGAGTCAGTTGAAATTACGTATTAATAATTAATGATCGACTAGCTAAGGTGCAATAACGTCTAATTTTAATGTTTCCATAAAAAAATAATTAATTAAAATCTTTAATATTATAATAAGTAGTGCATTGCTTTCGCCAGCTGTTACTGGTTGAAAGATTATATTTTGTTTTATTGCTGTATTGATATAAGTATACACATGCCTTAACAATTACATACATATTTCATGCTATTATCTATATTATCTAAATACAAGATACATATTCATACATATGTACTTATGTGTGTGATGTCTACGTGATATTTAATTAAAAATAAACTCATATTAATCATACGTACATAATTACATACCCACCCAGCAAAAGAAATAGGAAGTGATTAACATATTCAAGATTTTAAAGTTTATAGTGCAAAAGCACTCATTCTAAATAACTGAATTAGGAATAATTTCTCTTCATACATCGGTTGCTTTTCATCTAATATACAAGAGTTCTAAGGACTTATTAGAAAGAAAATACATGATCTCCACTGACACGCTAAAGTCATTAGTTTTTTCACCTTAATCAATTCACAGTTGAATCCCTGAAAAATCGCTACTTTGTCATAAGTTTTTGCTGGGTATGAATGCACTTAAATACATACATATGTATTTTTTAATTATCGGAATAAAATACATTTTAATGATGAGAAAGCTTTATTATAATATTAATTGACAACATATTAATTAATTTAAACTTCATAACATTTTACAAATATTCATTCTTTAGGGGAATAAAAGTACGTGTATGTTATGGATTGATGAGCTAAAATTGTTGCATACATAAGTGTTTTCGTTTTCGTATACATTTTTAAATATTTCATAAATTATAACGCTAACCAAAATGTGATGAAGTGTAGATGAATATTATTTCTCGAAACGTTTACAATACCAGTTGTAATGACATAAAATGTGAAAGAAACTGTCCAGGTAAGGTTAGTTTAAAAAAAGATGCTTTAAAAGCCTAAACCTATATAAATAATAATGGCATTTGGTATAGTCTAAAGAATTCCATATAATATTTCGACTAGATCAAGAACGCAGTCACTTTAACTCCTTAGGGATTTCCAATTTTAATTTCTTTGATTTTCCAAGTTCGGCATAGTCTCCACAAAGGATCAGCAATTGTTTCTGCAAGAGAGAGAGAGTGAGAGGAATAAAGTGTATCTATTTAAACTTCTATTTAGAAAATGTTTTGTTGTTTCATTTATTAATTTTTTTAAAGTTAGGTTTTCAGAATTTATTGGAGGATTGTTTTCCTTATTTGGCTACATTTAGGAAAAACATAAAACTTTGTGGTGACCAGCAAACCGGTGCGGAATCTCTTAATAATATCATATGAAATATTAAAACAATTTTAATTTCTTAAGAAAACAATATTCCTCTTTCGGTGCGATCAGTAATGCGTTGCGGGATAAGCTGGCAGTTAAATATTATAAATTTATTATTTTACATCAATAAAATAACTGTTAAATCATTAATATTTTTATTGCCTATTACATGGCATGCAAATGATTTTCATATACAAAACTTGGCAGAAAAAAAGAACCAGAAAAAACACAATAATAAAGTGCCCAGTCGCATAATTGAAATATATAAGAAAATTTAGCCTTTTGTGTAACAAAAAAATAAATCCTCCATATATGAAAATAAGACGAGTCAGCACTTTTTGTAACACATGTCTGTTTAACTAAATTGATTAGAGCCTTAATGACTTTTTGAAGATGATGTCTTTATACATCAAAATGCTCATCTTAAGTTAAGAAAAAGTTTTTAAGTTAAAATTTTGTTGTTGTCCTTTAGCTGTTTTATTATAATTTAATATGCTAGTAAACATGTTCCCACCATTTATTGCACTTTTTATCCTATGCCAGCGCATGTGAGATATTGAAATATAGAAACCTTTTTGAGCAATGCTAGTCCTTCCGTATGTCTGTACGTACTCAAAATAGAAGATAAAGTTTAATTCATATTTGATTCAAATTACGTCAAAGATCTAATGGTATTAATTTTGATTATGATCAATAAATGTTTTCACTTGACACATTTTATTGGATCGTACTTTAATTGTAATTATTTATAACTATTCCCATTTAAATTCAATTCAAAATACCAATATATATTTTAACGCAAATATGATATTACGAAGGAGTTTTTTGCAAAATTATAAATATGACAGGAATAAAAATAATTCTGGAAATAAGAAAAACGATTATTAAACCGTTGAAAATATTTTCGTTAAACCGAACTTTGAGACAAAGAAGGCTTAATGTAAGCACAAGTGATTGTATCAATTATGTGGTGTTTGGACGATATTTAGTTGCAATACAAACTTAGCATATACAATTTAATATTTAAAATGTTGTGGTGTGTGGTCGTTGTTGGACTTGGCCGTTTTTTTTTTTAATCCAGAAATTATCTTATTAATTTTATATGTTAAATTTTTATTAATGAAAATTGAAATAAGTGGATTACTTAATTTCGTCTCATGTTTTTAAAAACAACAGGCCTAAACTTTTTAAAACCGTTAAAACATAAAGCAAATAAAAAGCACGTATCACTTTTAAAGTGTGAGAATGTAAGTAATTGAAAGTTAATTTATGACTTTTGGTGACAAGTTAAATTTAATTTTTTTTTTAAATTAGTGTGAAAAATACTTTTTTTTATTGCCATTTGTTACTCAGTGATATGAATCGACTTTTTAATCAAATTGTCCGCTATATGTTCCTCGAAATATTTAATTGGAGTGAGTTTCAATGTATTGCGGAATCATTTATTTACCGACGTCTGGTAATTAAAAGAAGGCAAGGTTTGTTATGAAAGTTACATTTTAAAATTTTAATATTATCTCAACTGCGGGCCCAGTTCAAAAAAGAATCTAACGCTATGAGTCTGTGTTTGCACCACATTCATATGTATATACACATAGTACATACACACATACATATGCAGATGTGTAAAACTCAATTTAAAAAGAACAAACATAGTAATGAAGAAAACAACAACGGAAACACTTGCCACAATGCAAATTACAAAAGCTAAGTGGAGCATATTTCCGTAAGTTAAGCCCTGTGTATTCAGTCATTTGCATTAAGTGCTTAACAAACCTATTGTAACGGTAAACCTGCACATGTATATAAATACATATTTATTTTTATATAAATATTTTAGCTGTAATAGCATAGTCTTTTTAGGTATTTACGTGGATTTTAAGTAAAAACAACATACATACATCTACATACCAACCAAATACCTATTATCATACGCATGTTAATATGGGTGGGTGTGTGTACAAAATTGTATTGTAAGTCCCTGCGTCTGTGTATTTGCAAGTTCATAAACATTTGCTTGTAAAAAAAACAAACATAAACGAAGAAATGAAAAAATGTACAATAACAATTATTGTAATAAAAACAAAATAAAAAAAACCAGTAAGAGTGCTATATTCGACCGTGCTGAATCTTATATACCCTTCACAACGTGTAGTCATGCAATAACAATTGTTTGTATGACCATTCATCTCATATGAAATACGTACATATCCCATTGTAAAATTATAAATTGAGTTTGCGTATGTATGTTTCAAAAAAAAAATTAAAAAAAATAATAAAAATATAAATAATAATATATAATAGTTTTTTAAGCTAAAGGTCCTTTCAATAATAAAAAATCTTTTTGTTTTGTTTTATATTCTTTGATCAATATTTCGCTACTTCTTTCTGTAGCTTTTGTTGGATTAGTGTCTTGATATTTGTTATTTTTTAAATAAATTTATAGTTTGATTAACAAAATTGAATTTTTGTTTGTTTTTTTTTTCAATTTTGTTAATCAAACTATAAATTTATTTAAAAAATAACAAATATCAAGACACTAATCCAACAAAAAACAAATATATAGATAATAAAAAACTCGTATCCTGATGATGCTACACAAAGAAGTAGCGAAATATTGATCAAATAATATAAAACAAAACCAAAAGAATTTTTATTATTGAAAGGACCTTAAGCTAAAAAACTATTATATATTATTATAAAAGGTCAAAGAAACTAATAATTAATATAAATAATATACATATAAAATAAAAAATAAAAAATTTATTTTTTTTGGCTCAGCTGGGATTCGATGTTACGTTTACTCTAACCAGTATACCCTGTTTGTATGTATGTGTTGTATGTTTTTGTTGTGGAAAAAAACCGAGGTGGTTGTGAAAGTTGTGGGGCGATTGTGCTGAATTTCAATAGCGATTTATACTCGGATATTTCCAAAATGTTGATACCATACACAGATCTGAGGAACATATGGTTGCTTCTAAAAGTTGATTTCAAGCAACACACGGACAGATGGGCAGACGGACAGACAGTCAGGGCTTGTTCGACTCCTCTATTCATAAGCTTTCAGAAAATATACACTTTGTGGGGTCGGAAATGAAAATTGTAGAAATTACAAACGGAATGACAAAGCCATATATACCCTTGTGCAACACAGGTGAAGGGTATAAAAATAAGAAGAATTGCAAAATCAAGTTAATCATATGTCTCAAAATAAAGCGCACAAGGTAGCAAACATTAGAAAATTTTATGTTATTATACTCTCTTATTTATATACTTGTATAAAAATATAAATTATGAACATTAAAGATTTATAGCAGGAAACGGATGTAGGGGAGATTTTAAAAGTGAAATCAGTGTAAGCTTTAAATGATATTTAAATTGTATTTACGATTTATATTTTCGCTATTTGCATAATCTTATTTATCATCTTATTGCAGTAGGATGATAATTTCTTCTAATGGCCAAATGAACTAGAAACATTAAAAAACAATAAAATTGTATACAAAGATATTATAAAATTTAAATCAAGAATGAGGCAAATATAAAGTTGTTGTAAGTTTAGAAAATATATTTTTCAAGCAGGAAAACTTTAGATTATAGATTATGTATTGTATTCAAGCAGATAAAAATAGTTAAAAGCATCCAATTCACAAGGTATACATGAAAAGTTTCTGTGTATTCTTTAAAAATATTGAAAAAACAAATTTTAAAGAAATTGTATTGAGAAATAGCAATACAATGACATGTTTTCTCCTTTTTTGTTTATAAATGTAAATGTTGTAGTGAATAACTTATAATCCACAGGGATACAAACTTTATGTTTGTTACAAAAGTATGATTATCTTGCCAATGTTACGATAGAAGTTACGATTGGAGTGCTATTATATTAAAACCGTTGATAACAGTTTAAACTGCAATTTGTTATCAACTTTAACACGGTAAGCTCTCTGTCGCCTTAAGTTTATTTAACAAATCAAAAATCTGTTCATTATTGAATGATTAAGTTTGTTACAATTCAATTAGAAATAATGTTTGAATTTAATTAACCGATCGAATTTACGAACATTTGTACGTTGCAGTGAAACCGACCAAAATATCTGGTCTGGAAAATATAACATTTTTCTGTTACTGTTTTTGCAGAAAAAAACATTTTTAAAAACTGTCGAGGACACATTTTTTTAACGGTAGCAGCTATTTTATAAACAAAAGGCTAAAAAAATTCAAAATTTAAAATGACATAAATCTTCCGCAGAATTTGACAAAGAAAATTGTCTAAATTGCAAAATTTCGTTCCACGAGATAAGAAAATACTTTTTGTGATATTTTTTAAGGTAATAATTGCTAAAATTTTTTTTATTTCTTTTTATTTTATATAAAAAAGCAATCATATTAGCTCAGTAAATGATTCCTATACTTTATCCACAGTAAATGAGCGATACAAGTGTTAGAACTTTTTAATAGTTAATTAATCATATTACGACGTAAGACCCTAATGTGCCTGAAAATTTGTTATTATTTATTTTTTTTTTTAATTTTTAGTATGTAATACAATATTCAAGAGTATTATCATCTTGACAAATATTATTATTATCTTATCAAAAATTTAAATTTTAATCAAGTTCAGTTTTGCTTGTCTGTTGTATGCAAATGTGTTTTATGTGCGCATTTGTTGAGATTCTGAAATTAAAAGACAGTCATAAAGTTGTATACAGAATTTCTTGTTTTCGCACTGAAAAAGGTGTTGTTTGTCGTTTAGTGTATTTCCTTAGGACAAATAACAGCACCCCCAAATTACTCACTTTATTCTTTTACATTTGAATTCGTTCTTGTGTTATTTCGTTTTTATAAATAACTGCAATTTGAGTTGTCGTTCTGCTTTATTACACCTTCTTTCCACATTAAGTATTCTGCAAATGAGGAAAAAATAAAAGAAAAAAAGCGAAAATAAAAGGTTGTCGTTAGAACGGAAATGATGTTGTCACCAGTAAAAGAAGTTCCATATCCGTTTCAAAATTGTTTGTAGTTGTTTTTTGTTTGCTCATTTAGTGCGAGTTAGTTCATTTCAGAAGCGGCTGTTTAATATCAGTATTTTCATTAAGTTAAAATTTCCATTTGATATTATATGTATTGGGCGATGAAACTAGTTTAAATCCTCCATATGATTTGTAGGGACACGGCTTGAAGTTGGTTTATACGCAGCCGTACTTTTTATAGCAAATTCATTCTGTAAAGATGGGCTTATCTATGGATGAGATACAATTACACTGCACAAAAAATAAGAACTAAATATTCTAGTTCATAATTTAGACCTGTAAACCTGTAGTTGTCATGTAACTGTTTTAACGGAAAATTTTTAATCACTTCAAAATATTTAAATAAAACAATATTTAAATTATTTCGTATTTTTGGTTTTTTTTATGCATTGCAATTTGAAAATGTTAAACGTTTGGGAAGAGTGTTGCACTGTTTTAGTATATCTGTAGCTAAAATATGTGTATACATAGTTATGTAGGGGGAGTTTCAAAGCAAAACACTAATATTGCGGGCCTCTTTTGATTCCGTTCGCACGTCAGAAATTTTGTGGTTACTGATCGGTATCCCTTCTTTTACTTAATCTCGCATCATAACTAGAGTAGAAAATGATTTCACTTTCCCGACTGGTGATTGTTGACAATCCTCATTCAGGCTGAGTCCTCCATAGCATGCACACCTAATCAGTGCTTGCCTGTAATTCTCAATCATCTACTTGCCAGTGGTACCTATCGCTACTTATCTATAAAGGTAGACTTCATTAGAGTCAACCATTCCCCTGGTGACGACTTGAAAGCCTGAGGTGGTCCATAGCGCCAACTACAGTCAATAGGTAGTTAAATATCCATGAGTGAGGAAAAACTGCCCAGTGACTCTGTCCATCAGCCACTCCTACATATAGGAGAAATGTACGCTTACAGGCAAGGAAGGTAGTTCCTAATTGTACAACATTCCATCTCAATACTTCAAGATAACTACGTAATGCGAAGGGTGGCTAAAACGAATAACTGCTTAGTTAAATTTAAGCTTCGTTTTTATAGTTAAATTTAACTTAATTTTATAAAGTCTAATTAATACTGGTGAAATTATCAGCTCAGCTGATGAAGAAGCAGTTTGTTAAATTTTTTTGAATTTGTCTTGATTTCATTTATTAATACAGGGATGGAATATGCGATTTTTATTTTGGTATTAAACAATTAGCTTAAGTGTTTCCTTTTTTGATAATAAATGTACCAAATTTATGTATATTTGTTATTTTTAAACCATTTATAATGTGTTTCACACATAAGTATCCTATTTTTAATAAAATTATATTATATTAAACATATCATAACAACTTTCCCATCCCTGATATATAAATTGGCTTTAATAGAAAACATCCACTCAAAATTTGCTTTGTTATATCGATTCGCCGTTGCATAAACCTTTGTGAGTATGCCGTGGCATAACTTAAAATTTGACAAGTTCTTTGAAATACATCTTTTTTATATCTCTTGATTTGATTAATTAAATCTTTAGAATGTATATATAGATACATAAGCATTCATACGTTAATATCTTTATTTGTTTAACTTAAAACAGTCTAAGTGTTAAACAAAAGAAAATATAAATTTTCATGCAATCGATATGTTGCATTATTTATTTACACATAAACATATCGATGGCTTAAAATAAAAAGGTCGTATCTCGATTTTTTTGAACGAACAAGAAGTACATTATCCGTGCAAAATTTATTAGGCCATGATTGAGAATGAGGGATCCACAGTCACATAAAAAAAAGAACAATTTCGTTTCCTTCTTTTATATCTTTTTTAGTTTTCGCCTTCTCATGTAAATGTGTAGAAAATCGAGATACTCCTATTTTATATAAAGCTATCGATATGTGAAGGCTTATTTAAAAAACAAAAATTAATTTTTAAATCTATTTGAAGAATATTTTGTATCAGAAATTTTAAATAAAACACATTTAAAAGTTTATGAATATGGGGGGGGGGGGGGTTATAATATTTATGTATTTAAAAATTGGTAACCATATACCCTCTCCATATACAAAGTGTATTTGTTTACACTAATTATAGCAGGTTTAAAGTTACCAGCAATGAATAGAGCTAAATAACTTGAACATTATCGAGTGTATAAAAAAAATCGTTAAGTTTTAAGATTTTCGTTTTATTGCAAAAACGTGCGTTGCTTATAAAACGGAAGTTTGTTAAGTATTTCTCTGTGTCTGCGTGTATTTAATAAAGCAACTTAATGATTTTTTGTTTTATTTTAGAAACTTCTTTTATGTTTTCTTATTGCCATCATGCCAAAGCGGATGTAACACTCATGTGACATTAAGCTGTGAGTAATCTGCAATGATTATCATGAGCTTAATGTTAGGTTTTCTTATAACAGCATACACATACGCACGTAAAGATATTAATTTAAGGGATTTGAGGAGATAAATTAAAAGACGCCAGACGTCGTTGGCTATCGTGAGGTAGTTAAGTATTTGATAATCACATTAAAATTAACTAATTAACCCGATAATAAATTTTCATGTGCCAGGATCGGAAAATTATATTTTCGTGCTACACTTGTTCGAATTTAAAAGTTTTATTAGATTATTTAAAGATTTATTAAATAAATGGAAAATTATGTTTTACCAAAAGTTTTAAATAAAACTTTTTCTTTGTAATTTTGTTAAAACTGTAAATCTATTTTGGATGATTTTCAAACTCTTTAACTAATTAACTTTATTATTAATATCAAAATAAGGTTTTGAAAATTGTTAACCCTTGCGGTAATCTTAGAGAAAAAATAAAAAAAAACACAAAGTTTATAGAAACCATTTAAAGCAAAAGTCATAATCACCCCACTCTTTTGTTAGAGGTTTTACAACAAGTGCGGGTCGCATTAAGCAGCGAAATTATATCCCACTTTTCCCAAATACAAATTTTTTTTTCGGCTAAATTAAAAACAAATTTAATAAAATAATGAGAAGCAAAACTGGATGTAATTTTTTATTAAAAGGTGATCCAAATTTAAAAAATTAAAGAACAAATATGTATGCATGTACTGAAATAACTTCTATGTATGTGGGATACGACTTCCCCCGCTCCCATCGTATCGAGCTTTGGCTGTAGTACAGGTAAAGAAGGAGAAAAACACACAAAATTAAAAAATTATAGATTTAAACATTTTGTAGATGATTCATAAAATGTATTTTCTTTATATGGAATTTGCCACTCCCAGTATTTTTTACAGCATATTTTTAGCACAACTATGCACAGTTTTATTATGATATTCAATATAAATTACGAATATAAAAAATTAGAGAAGTCGGTTCAGCCCACCTCCAATTATAGACAATTTAAAAAAAGTGGGTGTGAACAACTTTTGTTTTTGTGAAAACCTAAGTTGGCAACAACTGACGTTAACAAAACACAATTTATTCTGATAATAAAGTTTGATCATTCGTTTATGCTGCTAAATCGTACAAATTTCTATGGTGATTAATAATCGGTGACTAAATAACAATTACAATTTGTAAAATAAACGAAAATGCTTAATAAATGAAAACACAAGCACGAGCTGAGTAGACAGACCTATTTAATGAGGTCATTAAAACAGTTAACTTCACTGTGATAAGATATACACTATCATTTAGACTACAGTTTCTTTTAAATGTTTGTGTAAATTTTTTTTAGTAAAAATAGTTTTTATTTGTTGGAGAGTTAAGTTAAGTTACTATAGTAGTTATAGTAACTTAAAACTAATCAATGTTTAATGGTATCCTAGCCCTCGCTACTTTTAAAGAAATGCTTTAAAAAGACAAGCAGTTGACCAAATTTTTGTTTTAAATTTTTCCCCAAGTTGCATTTATATTTTTCAAAATAAAATAATTAATCATCGTACACCGGATCTGATGTCAAAGTTTTTTTTTTTTTTTTTAAATAACCAAACACACAATTCCACTAATGATCTCAATTTTTCATTGAATTTGTTTAAATTTACACACACACGCACAACTACATTTGGATTTTACAATTTTCCAAAATACATACATACATATATTTTCTCTAACAGACATGTAATTTTTTTTCATAAACCGAACTGAAAAACTAATTGTTTTTCTATTGTTTTCTTTTTGTATTTTTGTTGCTATATTTTGCATCATCTATGATTTAATTTTATGTCTATGTACATTTGATATGTGTATGGGTGAGTTTGTAAAATATAGTTTTTTTTTATATGATTAATGATTGTCATGGCGATTGCAAAGACTATAGGAAAAAAACAAATAAAATAAAATCGTTATTAAAGCCATCAAAACAATCGATTCAAATGTTCATGCCCACATATGCCACTAACAATACCGTTAAATAGACGTTCAAATAAACAATTTTATGGGAATGTCTATATGTGTTAGTGGGTATGTGTATTAATTTGTTGCTATAAACAAATAACTAATATGTTTGTAAAGATAAATTCTAACAGTCTAATTCGTAAAATTTTAACAGCTAATAAGAGGGTCATAAATCATATTTTCATATAGAAGCAGTTTTATTAAATCTTTATAAACCTTTTAAAGTTATTATGAACAAGGCAGTACATGAACCTAAAAAGTCAGCTCTGTTAGTCTCTAACCTTAAAATTGGTTTTTGCTAAGTTAAGAATATTTTTATATAAGAATAAAAGACAATTAGATTTTGTTGAACAGACCTTTAAATTAAAAAAAAAATAATAATAATAAAATATTTCACACATTTTTCTTAGATAAAAATATAAGCACACATATAAAGGGTGGGCTATCTATTGGTTAAAATTCGAACCAGCAGTTATTTCGAACCTGTAAATTCGTATGTATGGCCATAAGTATTAAAAAGTTACTCTATACACATATTACAAGAGCGATATATGTTTTTGTTTTTCACCGTTCCTGCAATATGGGTGGGGACAACGTGACTCTTTTGTATATAAAAACTGAAAAATAACAATTTTATTGTTTGTTTATAAAGTCAATGTAAGCCAAGTTTAAACAGGTGTATTTGTAGATAATTATGTTCTAGTTTAAGCATGTATTTGTATTGCCAATTGTATACACTTATACATGTGCAATTGCTTTGTAGTATTACGATCACAAAATTGAAATATTAACGAACATGACAAAAAAAAAACAAATAAAAAATGTCATTGTATGACAATAATAATAAAATTTTATACTCATAATATGGTTTTGATTGTATTATAATCATGCCATCGTATGGTCAAAAAAAAAAAATAGAATGGAAACATAATCAGAAACTGGGCTAAGAGTTAACAGCGAGATCTTTGTATTATTTATTAGATTTTTCGATAAACCAACTGGTGAAAGAGATATTTCGGTCCTAGTAGCACTCGAAGATTTCATCTGATTTTAAATGTTAAATAAGTTTTTGAATTTTACACAGAAAAGACAGAAAGATTTTTACACAAAAGAATTTATTAAATAGTTTTTAAGCCCTAAAAATCACATAATAATTATAAAAACTATTCAGATAAAAGTTTTTTTTTCTGATCTCACATACCTGACTTTGTCTTATTGTGTAATTTTTATGCAGACCCTTTTCTTGTTGCCAAGTGCTTCCACTATAAATGTTTCAAATATGTAATACATTTGATCAGCATATTTGAACATGACAAAATGTTGTGTTAATACAAAAGTTAGAAATTGGCCATCACGAAATACTTAATACAAAAATCTTGCCATCTAATGTTTTAGAAAATGTAAAAAAATGTCGAATACAGAAAAATCATAAGACAAGTAAAAAAATTATGCCAATTTTTATTTGGTTCTTTTAGAGCGTTTGCAATGATTTTGTTGTTACTATTGTTTTAAATATGCTGTGATGATACTTTGATGATATTACTAAGTAGTTGTTAGTTGTAAATTTATACCTTATCTGAGCACACAGTTTCTCGTTTATTATACCCGCCACCAAAAAAATTATGGGGGTATATTAATTTTGTCATTCCGTTTGTAACACATTTAAATATTCATTTTAGACCCCATAAAGTATATTTATTCTGAATCTGGGTTTCATTTTATGATGATCTAGCTATGTCCGTTCGTCTGTCCGTCTGTTGAAAGCACGATAGAGGTCGCATCGAAAAAGCTAGGCGGCTCAAATTTTGCCAGAATATTTCTTATACACAAGATTTGTATTGAAAATGGGCTAAATCGGAATTTCAGGAAGAGAGTTATAGCTCGTAATGCAAGAGTAGGTAAAAGAAAACGGTGACCTTCAAACATCGAATAAAATGCAATTGTGTCGAAACGCATTAACGTAGAGTCATGAAACTTCGAATGTATATTTCACCAATGTATTCTACTATGGCGCTGTATAACAGTGTATTTAATTCGATTTTGCCACTTCATGCTTTATATAAGTATCAACTTTTAATATATGTTTTTAAATGCATTCATAATATTGGACATCACACCTTGTGTCTTCTAAGAAATCAGCATTCAATTAATACGAGGAATAATAGAAATTTAGCTATTGCTTTGTGTAGATTGGAGATAACCAAACAGCGAATTGAATATATGGGTAGTCGAGAGTTTAATCAATTACCTGAAAGCTTAAGAAATGTATATAAAATTTCATCCTTTAAAAGATTATTAAAAACAAATTTATTAACTAACTTGGAACAGCTTCTCATATAATATTGATATAATATAGATATACATATATATATATTTTCTTCTTTTTTTTTTGTACACCTAGGCATAAGAACATTATATTTGCCAACTGACCTCAATAATGCCTTCATGGCGCTGAGGTAAAATTTATATTGTAAAGTCTTTATTGATATACATATGTATAAATAATAATAATAAAAAAAAAAAAAAAATATTTCCTGAGTAAAAAAAATGTTTTCTCAAAAATGGCCAAAATCTATGAATAACGAAAGGAGTTATAGATCAAAACGTATGAAAATTTATACCGAACAGTGTATTTTTCGCTATATTCAAAATTTAAATGTAATAAAACTGGCAAATGTAGATGTATGATTCTGAAATTTTGCAACCATTGCTTTTTGGTTAAAGGCTTTGTGCTAATGGAAAATAAATGTTACACGCCCACTTTTACGCCCACCTACCATATAATTTCTCTATGAATAAAAATTTTTAAAGAATAAAGGACTATATTGAAATATCTTAGTTGTATTTATTAGCAGAAACTTTATTGACACGCCCACTTTTACGTCCACTTTCATTGAAAGACTAAAATAATGAAAACATTTCACTAGCATATCGAAGTTATACAAAGAAAGTGGATACATACATATTTTAGTATAAAGAGATTATTCCATAGCGATTACTGTTGATAACAAAATTATAAATTCTGAGCTATAAAAGTACACCAAATTGGTGGTGGGTATAAAAGATTCGGCACAGCCAAATATAGTGCTCTTATTTGTTTTTCAATGTGGTAGGATATATGAAAGGAAACTCATACTAAACCCAATTTCCTATTTTATTGACAGGAAATATGTGTTTTTTTTTTTTATTTAACATTTACATTTTTGAAATATATTTGTAAATTATACTAGAGGATATCCTTGCCAAGCTATTTAAAGGAATATTTTGTAAAATATAAACCTCATTCTGTTTCCTAAAAAGAGTTTGTATTTAAGTGGTGTGTATGTGCATGAGTTTGCCTTTTTCAAAAGACAAAAACTATTACTTTTCTTCTCCGGTTTTAATATACTAATAATCTTTTAAAAGAAATCTGTTTTTTTTTAACAACATTCAGCATAAAAAACAGATACTAGAAAACAAGTGTTTTGTGTACATCTTTTTTCGAATTTTAATTATTATAAAATCTATACACATAATACTACAATTCTTGGGCCTGGATAATATAGACAAAAAAAATTATTTACTACAGCCTTTTTTGAATAATTCTCTTTATTGTAATTTCTTTCAATTGCTGTTCGCGATTGCTACTTACGGAGACGGTTATAATTGTATTCTTATACTGTTGTTCTTTGTAACATAATTGTTCATCTAAAGGTTTTTTTTTTTTTTTAATTGCCTCTACAGGACACATATGTGGGTAGATTGAATAAGGAAACTGTCTAACTATTAAAAATTAGCTGATACTAGTGATAATAATAATAATAATAATAATAATAATAAAATTAAAAAGAATACAAATCAGCACTACGAAAAAACATTTTTAAATTTAAAAAAATGCTGTAAGTAGGGTCCACATTCCCAAAACCTTTTCTTTCAGAAAAAGTACCAAATTAAACAGCTTATTAACAAAGTGTCAAGAAATATTAACCCTCTTTTGTAAAACATATAATTTTTTTTTTGGTTTTTTCTCTTAAATTCAAAATAAAACATTTTTCAATATTAAATTGTTTAAGTTATTAAAATAAATTATACCATTTTATTTTCCATTAATCAGACAATCGAAATGAGTCGAAAACGAAAAAACAGAGGAAGCAGAAATATACCATACAAAACTTAAAATTCAACGGTTGGAAAGATTTGGTCTTCTGGTACGAGTTCAGGCTTTCTTCATAAAATTCGGAGAAGAAGTAATGTTACATATTTATTACCATTTATCTTTCTTTTTCTTTATGACTATATTTTCTATAAAAAATTTACGCGCTGTTAGTAAGTAACCGCGTATGCATTTATTTCCAACTAACTAACTATTTTGAGTTCCATTTTATTTATTTTCTTCTATTAGAAATGCGATAAAATCTGGAGAAAAAAAAATAATCTTTAAATTAACTTAGCTGTAAACGTGCCGCTATACCATATTGTATCGAAATCCGTTCGACAATTTGACAGACAAACAAGCAGATAGACAGAAAGAAAGAAATACATAAAAGAAGACGGACAGGTATATAGATAAATACAGAGGAGATGTAGTTTGAAAATAGTGATATAATGTACTGACTAAACAGACACAGATTTTACAATCTTATAATAAGCATAGATCGAAAAAATATATATGGATGAGCAAATACTTATTAAAATGTTCAAATGTTATTTTAATTTAATAAAGCTTAGAACTTCTATATAGTTTCTACTTGAAAATTAAATAATTGTAATTGTTTAAATAGCACAATA
Organism: Phyto melanocephala; assembly: GCA_941918925.1. NCBI lineage: Eukaryota > Metazoa > Arthropoda > Insecta > Diptera > Rhinophoridae > Phyto > Phyto melanocephala. Next base: position 2,131,254 of record OW799233.1, read on the forward strand.
GTTCTTGTTGTTATTTCTTTTTACAGTATCAAAAAAAAAAAACTAATTTACTCAATTATAAAATAATACTTGAACAGGAATTAACGTTTGTTCTTTTTCTTTTTTAGAAATATAAAATTGAAAAGAAAAACAAATTGTATTTATAACAAGAGTTTTGTTTCTATTGACTTCAAAATTTTATGGCATTTATTTTGAAGAATGATATCTTGCATATGACCTCAGTAACCGTCTAGGTATACAATTTGATAGCAGTTTTTCGAATACGTCCCGTATTATTTCATCAAAAGTGCATCGAATGTTGGCTTATAAGTGATCAGTTGTTGCTGGTTTATCAGCATAGACCAGAGATTAAATGTACCTGCACAAAAAGTAGTTAAAAGGTGTCAATTCATACAAACACAGTGGTCATTTTACAGTTCAGTTTCTTGGGATAATTGTTTTACCAAACGTTTTTCTCAATAAAGTGTTGGATTTTAACAAAGAGAGCGCTAATTTTGAATTATTTTTTTTAAGATTTGTTACCGTTGTTCTGATGCAGGTCTTTGCACGGTGAAAGTATATTGAAAAAAGCCAAACATACTTTTTCAGTGTAACAGAAGGTTTAACAGTTGTCCCTATCGGAAGTTCTATAATGCTAAAGAATACTCTATATTATATTGCTCAATTGTACTAGATTGCAATTGCATTGTGTTGTGTTTTGTTTTAGTTTTGTATTTTCCAAATGCTTTAAGTAATTAATGTTCTACACCAAATCTTTTTCAAATCCCAACTAACAGTGGCAAATTAGGAAAAAAAATTGAGTTTTTCATACTGCAGTTATTCCTTTCCGCTTTGCAACTACTGCAAATTCAAACCAATTAAATAGTTTTTGTGCAATACCATTGAGAATAGAATCACATACGTGACCTTTTTACTTCTCTTATACACATACTCCTATATGTGTACAGACAAACACTCACAAACCTTCATGGCGATAAATACGCAGACACAGTGAATTGGAAATTGCTGGCCAATGGTCCATAGTGGTTTTTCATATACTTAAAACTTAAATTGGATTTGTAAATGCACTCGATTTTGTTTGTTGCATAGAAAGAATATAGAATTTACAAGCAATCACACTAACAAATTCGTACACTAACACACATATACGCATTCAGCATTCAGAATACAATAAGAGGTCTCTACTAAATAGAGACAACAACACCTGTTTTGAGTGGCAGCGGTAAGTTTATAATGTATTTGATGTATATATAACATACACACATACTCATTTAAATGAATGACTAAAGATATACAAGTCATCTACTGTAACATTAAATATTTTGTCAATTGCTTATTAGTAATTTAAAATGGTAATTCCTTCGAAAATATTCCCCCCTGAATATTTTTTGTTAAATGCCGCAACACTAAAATAAATAACATTTACTCTAAATTCCAGAGAGATTTTGTATAATGGATGTAGTACACGCTAACGTTGGCTGGTTTAAGTTGATTTTAATGAGGTCACAGTCGTAAATTTTTCAATAATGTTTGGAAGGTTGTATGGAGATGCGTATGGAATATTTCCTTTCTCATGATTGTGATGACGTAGAGAATTTTACTTGTCTGTTTTATAGTTTAAAATAATTTTCACTCAGCAAATTCTATGCAATTGACACAGACACATGTACATAGATATTTATTTTTAAACGTATGTACGCTGAAAAATTATTTTTAAATATATGAGCATGTATGTTGCTATAAGATGTTTTTTATTGTTGCTACATTTGTAAATTTTTAATAAATAATTCTTAGTTTTGTTATGTCAAAAGCTTTATTGTGGCTGTTGTTTTGTTTAGTAATCAGAAATGTATACGGTCCTTCCTCTCAGCTACTTGACAGCAATAAAGCATATGGAAACTTAATTTTATAGTCAACTAGTCAACAAGCCAGAAATTTTTAATGAAAATTTTCATTAAGAGCAACTTCAATGAGTTTTAGGTTTCTTGTTTTCAGCAGGTGCTGTTATTGTTTATGTTGTTGTATGCATTGGATGTTTCAACCTCCTTTTTGAATCTTTCTTTTTTTTGAAAAGTTATAAAACTGAACGAGTAAAATGTTCATATGCGTGCTATACAACCATTAACCAACAAATATCGTTACTGATTTATATTGGCCTTATTGATCTACTTTTATAGTGTTTGTACTCCTTTTTGTTATTTTCGATATCATTATTAAAATGTCAATCATTTGGATATAAATCTAATAAGACTTTAAATTTTTTCATATTTTTGTTTTTGGTAATTGCAATTATTCATATTTTTGTTTGTTTTTGAACAAATTCATTTTAAATTAGAATTTATTTTTTAAGGAATTTATCCAAATTTTGTAATTATTGATAATAAATTAATAAACTTTTGAAGGACTATGACATAACATTAAAAACAATTTTAAAAATTATTTAACCGATGCCTAAAACATATCTTTATCATTTAATTATACGTCCCGAATGTTAGAGACCCTACCATCTGTTTAGTAAAAAATTAAAATAAAAATAAAAATTTATTAATTACCAAGACTTGTATATAATTAAATAGTCATAAAGCAAAAATAAGCAATTATTTTAAAAATATAATTTAATATCGTCAGAGCAATTTGCACGCAAGTGATATCATATCTTACTCCATAGTCCAAAGACGTTAATGGACTTGTCATTATCATGGAAACTGAACATGCGACATAAAGTAAAGAAGGCTATTGACGTAAGATGTTTAGTGTAAAATGAGGATTCCACTCTTACGTGGTTAAGTAGATGAGTACTGCTGCAGTATGACTAATTTTTACTTTTAGATCTCTATTATGGTGAACTTCAATAACGCGAAAATTTGTTGTGAAACAGTTAAAAGGGTTTAAAAATCGGTAAGCATTACGATTACAAGTGCACTAAAAACTAGTCCTTTCATGGACCTTTATAATCTTGCATGGACCTTCATATTATGGCCTAATGCACAAGTAATAAAATAAGGCAGAGAACTTCGACAACAGGATATAAGCGGACAATTCTGAAATGAGTTGTGGAGCTGGCTCTGGTAGCTTCTTTGGCAAACTAGAGATAAAGCTATTTTCCATATTCTGGTTGAATGCAGCGTTTTTTAAGGTAAAATATTCGCTATCAATACTGAATGACAGGAATATTTTCGAAATATTTATATTCTCATCGCCAGTCCCCTAGCGGATTGGCGATACTGTAATAATGAGCGGATGAGTGTGCTAGCCAGAAGGTGTCCTGCTTTGGATATAAATAACTAATATAAATACAGTTTTGATATCGTTAGAAACTACCAAAAGCCAAATCTCATGACATTTACATAAAAAAGCCGAGAAGATGTGCTGTGAACTAGAAACATGTACATAGGCCAAGCTAACGTGGCTCTCTCGAGGTTGCTGGCGGTATTGAAGGTTCACTGGATTAAAAGAAGACCAGCTGTATGGATGTGGAGAATGAGAAAGCGCTTTTCCACCTTCTCTGCGAATATTCTGTACTGGCTGCCAAGGCACAAAATCCTAGGAAAATATATACGGACAGCCTCTCTGAGATATCTATGTATGGTTGTTCGCACCAAGTTAACTTCCACAATAAACAACCAACTCTTGAATGAGTTTATTAAGATACATAATCTCGATAAAAAGGAAATAGTTTATCACCGATGCCGAACTTTATCAAACGTTTAAAATATGTTTTTGTTTAAATTTTGTATTGTAGCAGCTTAACTTTGCAAATGTTGCGTATAAGCTACAATGACAATTATATTAATATTAATCATACGCCTGTAATGATTTTTTGTTTTTTACTTTTGAAGTTTCTTTTTAAACTTTGTTTTTAATAATTTTAAACGCTGTTTAATTAACTTATGCACTTAAACCCCTTAATCTTTGTTTATTTGTTTAACCTTAAAAAACCATTTACCATATTACAAAAAGTTAAAAGCAAATTATAGCAAAATCCAGAATACCCATAGAAAACAAGTTTTTAGTTTTTTTTTTTACCAACAATTTAACCAGTTTTGTGCAAAAAGTTAGTATTAACACAAGCAAGAACTTTTACTTTATTGTTGTTGTTTTTTCTATTTAAACAAGTGCTTTTCTTTATTAAGTATATTCTATCCAGCATATCAATAGAATAGTTTGTGTTGTTTATTTTTTATTTTGTTTTTAAAAAGTAATTTTGTATCAAGCATATTCTATGTAGTTAAAGTAGCAAATAGTTAACCTTTTTCTTATTTTGTCTTTTTTGAACTTTCTAGTGTGTCAGTGTAGTTTTCTTTTCCAATACATGTATTTGTTGTATTAGTTGGTTGTGTTCGATGCACTATTTCCTTACTTATATCAAAAGATCAGGATACGAAAAGTATACTCTTTTCTTTATTGAGTGATTGTTAAACAAAGTACAAGTGTATGCGCACTTGTATGTATATGCTTGTATTGTCTACTTGAACACTTGAGGCCATTTCACTTGTACGACACTTTCTATGCATTGCGTACTTGATTTTATTATATACACATGTGTATGCACTCACATTCCGATGCATACGTATATATTTTCTACAGGAGAATAAAAAAGTGATCATTTGAAAAAGACATCTAAAGAGAATTACGTTTATTGTGTAGTTAAATTATTCAGAGGATTAAGTACTACAACATTTATTATAGTAAAAAGAACTATAATTCGAAAGCAAGTGTTATATTTTGTAATCGAAAGAATTTTAATGGTTTTGGCTTCCATTAGCAGTATTTTACATCGCCTAAAAGACAAATATATTTGGTAGTTGCAACCACATTTTAGACTGTCGATTAAACAGTGTTTGGGATAAGAAGAAACAGTTTTTCTACTTTTCTTACAAAATCAATCACATAGCCACTTGATATTTGCCTACATCTTTATGTACTTAGTTTCTAAATCAGTAGTTAGCCTTTACTATATCCATTCTAAAAACACAGCAACTACTCGTATCAGGAGAAAATTTAAACCATAAAATACCTTTTAGAAACCAAAAAATATTATTCAATTATAAAATTAAATCAGAAATTAAGCTTAATCTCGACAAAATAAAAATAACATTAAATATCTCAAACTCTTAAGCAAAAAAAAAAAACATCTTTAGCGAACCAGGCAAAGATTAAAAATATTTAATCTGTTGTATAAACGGTTTTTATGGCATCGTATTGAATCGACTATATAAATTTACAATAATATACTTTTTTACAAATTTTTATTGCTTTTACATAACAAATTGTTCATGTCTTTATATACATGTATATGTATGTGTATATAATATTAATATGTATGTATATTTATGTCTATATTACACTCAAGTGCGTTTAAAATAAAGAAAAAGGCTGCAATTGGTATCGTAAAACAATATTATTCATGGTTGTGTGTGTATGGGGTACTGTATATTTCAGTATGTGTGCGTGTTTTACATGTAGATGGTATGAGAATAATACGTAAACTTTATAATAGAATCGATAATATATCTGATATGAAATATCTTTATGTAAGTGCATTATTAATACGCACAGTGTGGGCAAAAAGTTGCTATGAGGCATAAACATTTAATAATTTTTTTGCTTGTATAGAATTTGCTCAGATTACATAAATACCAATTGGAGAATTACTAATGGAGGGATTCATAAGTGAACCAAAAACCAGAATAATCGAATTTTAATCTAAAAGCAGCGAACAAATATCTCAATATTAGGTTAATATCGCTGACATTTTAAAATCAGAATTTCATCCTCTAAAGTTATAATTCGTTACTTAGTTCATCGTCACCACCACTATGGCACCATAAGAGATTTACCTCCAACCAGAAGAGAACCAACAGATTAGCCCGCAACATACTAATTTTTTATTAGTGGTTATTTGAAGGAGCCAGTTAAATTATGTGAACATGCGCGAGACAATCTTTGAATTCAGGGCTGATATTGTTTAAGCAATTCGAACGCTACAATCACAAATTTCAAAACATGTTATACAAAAATTTCTAACACGAGTCCAATTTTGCAAAGCAGAAAACAGAGGTCATTTCAGTGATATAGTTTTCCTTATTTATTTAGTGTAAGCATTTTCCATTTTCTATATTTTATAATCTGAAAAAAAAAAAATATAAACGTAAGTGAAACAGTTATTACATTTTAACTTTTGACCCACCCTGTACATTATTATTTTGCCTTTTATTTAGTTTTTTGTATGTTCATGTTCTGGTGCAATTTATTGAATATGAAACAATTGTGTGTGATATTGTAAAAACGTTTAAATTCAATTACATGTTTCTCTTTTTTTTTTATTAATTTTCTTTAGTATAAAAACTCGCTACAAATTTCTTATTATTACTTGCGTAAATGTTTTAAATGAAAATAGAACAAACTTTAAATTGCTAATTAAGAATAAATAGGTACTGTTACAGAAAACTTTCTGACTTTAAGTTTATGTTGGGTGTTTAAAATAATGTACAGTCCTGGTAGTTGTATAATAAATAAGTATTTTCTTATGCACACATTGAGTATTGTATAGCGTTTAACTTTAATAATAAAATGGAAAATGTTCTTTTTTTTCAAAGAAAAGTTCTTTTAGGAAACACGCAACAATAGAACCAATAACAAATACAAAATGAAAAAAAAACTTTGAAATTTTTAGTGTGTTTTTTCAACTTCTCTTCTTTCTATAGTCTACATAGCCAAGCGTGTAAAAAAGATCGGATATCGTCTTGAAACTAGTTGCACTAATTGAAATCAGCTTTAAAATTAAAAAAATATTATAGTCTGTCTTTTTGTTCATATCAATTTTGAAATTAAATCAAACAAGACAAAATTATTTTATTGTTTAAATAAATGTTAAGAGACCTAACTTTTTATTGAATTTAAAGAAGTATTATGAAGACTTTAGTTGTAAAACTGATTCAGGATTTTAATTACTCTACATACAAGTGTCCTCCCGATATCGCTTAAAACATTTTGTATTGGCTTTGTAATTTAATAGTATTTACCAAAAAGGAAAAGTTTTTGTTGCTCGACCGTTCATTTTAAATCTAAATTCCCATATTGAATTTAATCACAAAAATATCCTGAAATGCAAAAATTCATTAATGTAATTTAAATTAATCACAAAATAATTTCAGTTAAACACTGTTCTCTATTCTCATTTTAGTGATAATCGATCAATAATTTAGTCTATTTTCTGTATAAAAATTGCCTAAGTTTTAGAAAAACTATTAAAAATTTGTACAATAAATCGAACTAAAATTAACAAGAAATAGGTTCCATGTACTATATCCATAGATTTAATTTTGTTTAAATCAATGCGTATATAATATATATAATATAACTATAAGACATCGACTTCCATAAATCACCTGACTTTTTCTAAAAGTGTTAAAGCTACAACTAAATTTTGGTGCAATAAAAATTCAATAAAATTATTTTGTTTATATAAATACTATCGTGTAAAGCATAATATGATCGTACTGACTGACTATAACTTAAGTTTTAGTTTTTCTTATAATGGGTTCATGGTAAACACTTTTCTGTTAGCATTCATCTTTTTCTTCTTCTTTGTTTTATGCAACTTTCGCATAATAAATAAAACGATAAAAAAACATAAGAAATGAGGATATAAAAAAAAAGAAATCCATTTATTTGTAAACTTTTTTAAACACACACTGCAGGAAGGTATGTGTTAAATACATCAATATACACACCAACATTTAAAAACGTTTCTTTAAAAAACTTTATAAAACATTTAATTTTCTCATAAAAAATGTTTTTTATAGTTTTAATAGCTACATTATATTGTGAGTTTATTTTGAACTTGTTCAAAAAAAAAAACCGATCTTGAATTTTTTATTTCGCAAAAATGTGTTTTAAGACGCATTCCTTTGGTAAAGGTCAAACTATTTGATTTTGAGAGAATATCTGCAATTTATACCATAAATGCTTACTGTTTTACGAGTAATGCAAGATAATATTTTTTATATTGTGCTATCTTGCCATATGACACAATAAGAAACAAGCTATAATAGGCCATGTTGACTCTGATAATACCCTTCGCTATCATGTACATAGGTAAAGTGGCCACTTTGTAGCTTAGCCTAGATTTAAAATTTAATATTAAAGGTAATTGTGCTTTATTATTTCCAACGTCATTGCTTAGGTTAAGTAAAAAAAATTATCCGCCATTTTGTTTCAAATGCCATCTTTGATTTTTCATTTTTGCAGAATTGACTGTATCCTGCAGGTCAAGTCCTTTAATTTATTACTAATACTGATGGAATGGAAGTGAGTATATTTGAATTACTAGAATTATTGCGTGAGAAATATTAACAAATTATGAAAACATGATAATATGACGTGATAGCATGCATTGCTAAGTCACCAATTATATAATTAAAAAGTTTACTACTGGCAAATTTTTAATTTTTAAATATTTGACATAAAATCGGAAAACTTTTTAAGCTCTAAAAATATTTTTTTTTTTTACCAACAAGTAGGTCTGCCCTACTATTTGTTCAACCCACCATTAAACTTAAACACAATAATGGAGATGTTAAGCAAAAACAGAAAGTAGAGAAACAATTGTAGACTGCTTATAAATTGTAATAACAAGAACAAGAAAAAGTATGAATAAGAAAAAGTTCCCAACTTAAACTTAACTCATCGACACAAAAAACACAACATACAAAACAAACAAGGGGAACCTCATTTAATAGTTTCTTTCTGTATTCTTTCTTTTGCTTAAATGTTGTTAGCAAAAATTCTAACATAAAATACCCATACACAAGTCATATGTATGTACAAATCAATCTCTATATTCAATTAATTCATTAAGTGCTTAAAAGTTTAAAATAAATTAGATTATAAACTGATTGAAGCTTTAACAAAGTGATATGGATTACAATTCATAAATTCTTTTTCTACCTGTTCCTTTGATTATATGATAAACTTTATGTATTTCCTTCGAAGCTTTTAATATATTGAATCGAAATCTAATGTTTAATGTGTGTGTCTGTATTTGTAATTCTGGCTTTTATATTACTTCACTAAAGACATAAAATATTTAAAAACAAAATTTTTTCCTTAAATTTGCGAAAATAACAATTTAAACTTTTCATTTCTCAGATTTTCCACCAACATCCAGCCTTTTTTTCCAAATCTTACCAACTTAATAGTTACAATTTTAATATAGTTGTATATAATTTTTTAAGTATAAATTTTAAAGAAGTGCCTACTCAAAATATACACGTACAACCTAAACTATACATGCTCAACCTTACTTAATAGCACTTGTGGAAAGAAAAACCGAACAAAAACTTATGTTTAAATGATATTGCTGAAAACGTGAAAGTATTTCTTTGACTAAGTTTTGAGAAAAATCACACACACAAACATACATACTTAATATCTGCAGTATAACAATCACAGCATACCTTGACTGAGGTTTAAACCGCAGAACCACAGGTGGTATAATATTGTAGGATAAATAAAATATACAATTACACACACACACACTCACACTAATATATACACCGACATACATGTACTAAATAAGTAAATCTGCTACTTGTCAATATGTCAAATTTAATGCAGTAAACCTTAATGTCTATATGCATGTTTGTAGAAGTATGCACATTGCAAACACTTATACACAGAAAAAGATATTCTCGTATAGAGTGAGATAAATAAAAAGTAAATAGAGAGGGAGAGAGTGAAAAAAATGCATTGCACTAGCACAAAGTATAATATAACAATATGTGAGTAAATTCATGATGACTTACACATACATATGACTTTGAAAAGACCAAAAAATATTTAGTTAGTTAAAAGGAAAACGTACACACATGTAGAATTAAAACTACGGTCTGTTTTTACAATATTGTGCTAAGTTATAAATTGTTTTACTTTTAATATTTATATAACTTTAATTGTTTAATTAATATTAATATGTAATATGTAATGCAATTTTGTTTGAACTGAAGTTTATAGTTGGGTTTATTGCATTGATTTTATAATGCATTATTGTTTACATTACCACTAAACGACTTAGCATGAATGCCGCAATATTTCTGCCACCACTAGTAGCAGATGGAAATAATTAAACACTTAATGAAACGATTTAGTGGTAGTGGAATTTATTCTAGTAGTGGTAATGAACTAAAAATCGCGATAATGCAGTATTTTTTTTTAAACTATCACTAAAAGTAGTGAAACTGAAATCCAATGCAATAAACATAACTTTGATGAAGTCTGACATTTGAAAAAAAGTAAGAGAAAGAGAGAGAATTATTTTTATTTATGGACTTTGACAGCTGAAGTTTAAAAAACTAATCAGCTGACAAACGAACACTACACAATGAATAAATATGCCTTGGTAATAACAAATTGATTTTTTTTAATTAATTAGGTATTAAACAAGGTTTGGAATTTTAAACGACTTTTTACTGAATTCAAAAATATTTTGTTTTAAACGATATTTGAATTTATCCTAAGACAAATGCGGTTGTGGGCCGGGTTCAACTTGTTAACATACATATATAACTCAATTTTGTGACATACCTGTGTATATGTATATGTGTATACTTATAGATTTAGTTGCCATTGTATGCTGAGCTGATAAAGTTTTGTCGGATGGTGGTATTATACTTCAAGCTGTTAAAAATTCATTTGCCTTAAGGGATCACAAATGCACTCACTAAGTTGCAACAACAAAACCGATTTCATATGAACGTACACAAATATAGAATAGAAAAATATTTATACTAAATCCACATACAAACATGCACACACATATCACCTTAAAACAAATACATACTTAGACAAACTGACATTTCAAAATGTACACTGACAGCGTAAACCAAATACAGTTACGATGAGTATTAAGCAAAAAAAAAGTAGTGTTTAAATATCTGAACATTTTCTTTTTCATTTCGTTAATTTTTTATACTTTTTTTACAAAATCTAAAAATTGAGCCCAGAGAATAAAATGGAATACGCTAAGCAACATTTACAGAGTTGTTGTCTATTCTTTTATGTCAAATATATATTTACATTCACATATACATAAAATAAACTTGTTAATAAATATTAAAGATGCTCTTAAAAGCCAAGGAAAAAACTCTAGATTTGTTGAACCAAAAACGCATGTAAAACAAATTGCATGATAAGTAAATATAAATGACTGCGGTGCATGAAAGAGAGTATGTTTAGTTAGTGACAAACTGAGAACTTATTTTGTTTTAAGTTTTGGAAATGTATACACAAAAAAAAAAAATAGTTTCTTAGTGAAGAGCTTTAACTTGTACAAAAGATAGATTTTTAAAATTTTTCTAAAACATACTTTACATGTTTCGACTTTTAAACTCTTATTATTTTTGAGTTTACTTTAATATAAAATATCCGATAAAACAGGATTCTCATTCCGTTTGTAATTCGTGTAGTTGTTGTTTGTAAAACTTATATATTTGTCAATGACAATCTTTGGTAATGAAAGGCCTACTAAGTTTTCCAGGCTTTAGGGCATTTTTCTATAAATTTTTTGATTTCACAGAATTTGTATGGAGGAAACAAAATGTTTCTATTTAGCTTTCTCTAACATCAGCGATACTATTCAAGATAAATAGTAGGTGACATTCTGATGTGGATCTCAGAAACTAACAAAAAATTACCAACAGATTAGTAATCAGATTCCTGTTTGATATAAATTATTTAAGAAAAAGTTTTTTAAATTTTTAAATTTTTATGATCTGTTCAATAAGTATTATTTCATAAATGAGTTGTAGTAGCTCTATTATTTTGTGAGAAATAATAAAAAATAAAAATAAAAAATAAAAAATTCAAAACAATAAACGTGTCTATTCCATATGCCGAGTAGAAATAAATCGATATAAGAATGAATTATTTTTATTTGAAAATAGAACATGGAAGTAAGTTATATTTTGAAAGCTGTTTAAACAATGATGTAAAACTGGCAGATCCTGCAAAGCAATGTGACTTCACGCATAACACCGAAATGGCAGCATATTTTTTTAAATAATAAAATAAGTAATTACCCACGAGTTGTTATACATTCGTATTTTTGCTTTATTTATGCTATTGTAAATTTAAGAAAGTTTATGTGTGTATTTGTTTCGATATAATATAAATTCGATATAAATATAAAAAGTAAAAAGTTTTTTTTTTTTTGCAAGAAAATAACAATAAAATATATTTCCGCTTTTTTAACAGTTGAAACCCGGTTAACATGACCCAGTCTTCAAATGATCTAACATGTGCTTGGTTGTTGTTGTATTAGTATTTACTCGTTCATAACTTCCAATGTATATCTCTGCATGAGCATGAATGACACTTTACCTCTATGCTTCTTTGTTTTGATACTTAACCGAATCATTGTCATTTGAGGTTGTTTAATTGTCTTTAATTGACTGACTGACTGACAGTCTGAGTAACAGACTTTTTTAATGAAAATAACAAAAGAAAATATAAAGTACTTTTTTATTTTGTTAAAATGAAACACATGCAAATAATGTTTGTACACAGAAAAAAAAAATTTGTCATCAAAATGATACTATTAATTAGTTGAAATTTAATATTTTTAATTGAACAAATATTGAAAAAATATTAATTAAAATAGCTAACTTAAGTTTATATATTTTAAAAGATTATTTTAATTAATTTAGTCTCTCTTGTTATTAAAATTTGGAATTTATGTGAATAAGGAATTTATTGTATAAATTATATAAGTAATTAGACATGTTTCTATAAAATTATCCAAAAAGGATATTTTCATATTTTTTATTTATTTATTTTTTTTAAGCATACAGTATTACATACTTACATACATACTTACATATTTTGCTCATTACAAGTTTAAGAAAAATCTAAAGCATAAGAATACATATGTATGTACCATGTTATACTTATAGACAGGAACTGGTGGCATAACCAAACGCCTTGTTTTCGAAAGTAATGGGTTGCATCTTTGACCTAGATCCATAGAAGCTTTAGCCGTTAAAAATCAAACAGAAAATATAGTGTGTTACGCAAAATATTGACTTTAGTCTTATCTGTAATAAAGTTGATACTCTTTATTAAATTGGAAAAAAGGTATGTTTTATCTATAAACCTTCTAGAATTTTATCCTGCAGATTTGCACAATTTTTTTATTCAGATCCTTATTTAACACGCTTAATAACAATTTAATTAATTCTCTCCTTTGGAATCAAATCTTTAAAAAAATACATTTTTTAATTATAAAAAATTATTAAAATTAAAAACATAAGTTAAATAAAATTAGAAATATAATTCATACATAAAAATAATTCAATTAGAAAATAAATTTAAAAATTTTAAGCAATAATTTTTTCTGTGTACGTTTTTTGAAATTTTGAAAACAAAAAAAAAACCTTAATTATATAAGACAATAAAATAGAAAGCGTTAAATAAAGGACAAAAGACTGCTACAATAATCATTGTAATTATAATAATTAAAATAATAACAATAAAACTTAATTAACAGAACAGAAGGTAAACGCAAACGAATTAATATTAAAAAAAGTAAAATTGTAAACAGAAGTGTTATAAACACTAACGTACATACATACATACATACATACATACATACATACATACATACATACATACATACATACATACATGCACGTGCATATACGTGCATATACAGCAACGGAGGACTTTGATTAAGCTTTACAAATTTTTTTTATACAAATTAAACATTTTGAATTATTTTTCAAGCAAAAAACTTTTAATTAAAATAAAATATTTTTATTGTTATAAAGAAACTTTAACACTACCACTACTGCTATAGATATAAGCACTTAATTAATTTATCTTTTATTCTTTGCAACATTTTAGCATCGTTTAGTTTCTTAATCATAATTTGTTACTGCAATATAATTGTATAGAGATGAACAAGTAGTAACCCCTAGTAACCGTTTTGCTTTAAAGTATTCAACAGTAAAAAAGTTTTTTAAATGAAATGCATTTTACAACAAAAACAACTCATTACATCGGGCATTAATATTTTAAAAACGTATATATCTACCTACAATACTGCCAGCACTACATGATAACACTGATAATAATGACCATTATCAGCAGCATTCATTTAATGAAAAAAGTTGCCACTTCTGCCTTCTCTTTCTTTAACCAACTACTTACTACCACTACAAACTTTACTTTACAAACTAGAAAATGAAAAAAAATATGAAATATGAAATATTTTGTATGAATAAGAATCTCGTCTTTTTGATAAGAACTGAAGTTTGCAAATTATTGTAACTAATTGTTTAAATAATTGATATTAAAAAAAAAATTTCCAAATATTTAAATTTTTGCCAAAAAAAAATGTTTTTTGTTTTCAATAGTTAATATCTGTATACTTAACTCTATAATAAATTAAATTCATACAGCATTTTGAGAAAAGCTGATGTTACATTTAAGAAATAAAATTGACGATTGTTTGATAAGAAAAACAACCTCATCATGAGTACCCTAATGAAAAGAGAAATTCCGAAGTAATGCAAGGGCAGCAGCTAAATTGCGCCTAATTCATCTGTCACAATTATTGCATTAAGATGTACACACACACACACATTAAGTAAATGATAGTGTATTGTATTATAAACCATAAATGAAAACAAATTACTTATCCCTTTTTTCGTTAAATAAGTACATATACATTTTATACATTTTTTACATTTTTAAAAGTTAAAAATTTTAGTTGAAGTAATTTCTTTTACTATTAGTAGTAAGATGCCAGTGTTCATAGTTGTTATATATGTATGTATGTACATGCAGAAGTATGTGTCCATGTATATTGTGAAGCGCTGTTACTCTGGGTTTTGCATTTTTAATGAATTCTATGAATAGCAAAACACTATAGAATAAGAAACAACAACAGAAACAACTACATCGAGAACAATGGATGTTAATACACCGACATTTTATTTATTTACAGTTCTGTAAAAGAATTTTTTCTATTTTCTGTAGGTATTTCAGTACACTTTGATTAAAATTTTTTTTAAATGATTTTGTTTATATTAATAATTGTAATCATCTTTGTAAAATGTTGTCCAAATCAGTCATTTTGATGCAATAATAATTCTGTTTATACATATTTGATACAATTTAGACGATTTTCATCATTGAAACCTCTGACTAAATTATTATCTTCTTACCACAAGCACATAATAAGTAAAAACATGAGTTTGTTAAGACAGCACTTTCCAATAAGTTTTCAATGCAATTCTTAACTTAGAAAATTTATGTTTTTCTTAGATATGAAATTTACTTTTAATTCGTTTTTGAAACAAAATTTGTAAATAAAAATATATATAAGGGGCCTAAAGAACCAGAGATTCAAGTGACTTACGTCTATTAATGAGCTTAAATAGGTTAATGTTAAATTGTAATAAAAAATGTTAAACGCTATTTGAAATATTTCTTTTTAATTAAGAAAATAATTAAAAAAATAACATCTCTTACATAAACAAATACCCGAATAAATATCTTTAAAGTGAGAAAAGTCGCACTTTAACTTTTATTTTAATTTCTAAATAAATAATTTTGTACTTAAAAATAATGTCAGTAATTCCTAATAAGAAAAACTCAACTATTTATTTAAATAATTTGTTAAAAAATGTATATTTTTTGTGATATTTTTATTTGTCATAATCAGGTTCTATGGCATCGTCTGCCTCATATTCATCTTCACATTGGCTTTCGGTTCCTTCAGTAATTTTTGCATGCCATCTTGAGGAAGTGCTTTTTCATTCATAGTAAATTGGTAAAGAAGATCCTAAAGGTTATTTATATTTTTGAACTTTACTATTTCGATGCTATTTTTTGGAGGAAGTCGTGGCAGTAATTGGACGGATAGGACAACATTTAAGCTTTCATATTCACTTTAGTGAAGTTTTTTTGCTCAAACAAAAGATTTTTTTATATTAGAAGTTCCCAAAGTCTTCCTTTTAAAAGTATAAACATTAGATTCTACGTATGGCCGGCACACTATTACTGGAAAATCTTAAGATGGCTTCAAGAGTTATAAAATCCTTGTTTTGGATTTATTGAAAATTTTTACTTGAATTTGTCCAAGTGAAAATTGAAATTTAGTAATGGTTTGAGCATAAGGTCTTTGAGCACTCCATATCTCGCTATCGGATGAGACTGAAATATTGACCTTTTGTGCTCTAAACTTCTCCGAACTTCACCTAATACTTTCATAGATAAACTCAAATATAAAAGGGGTCCACCCTTGTGCTTTAAGCCGCTTATATATATATATTCGAAATTTTCTAAATTCATGATAATTTTTTTATTAATTGAGAATTTTTCCTTAACTATTTGTCTTGAAAAAAATAAGAAACATTTAGTGAACGCAAATATTTTTTTATTTAGTGAATAGATAAAAAATTTTTTTTCTTTACAATATATAGACGATCTTCTACACAAAATTTAATTTAGGAAAAAAATTATAATAAAATTTAAAACTATTTAATAGAAAAAGCAAACAAGAACGATACAAATCTCTAAGTTACCATAAGTGCGCTCCATACTTGTCGTTAAGAAACACTATTCTAAAGTTTGTATGTGTGAGCTAGTATTTGTGTGCGTATGTTGGTTTATGAAATTGATATAATAAAAAGAACTCCAGAAGGTGAAAGTTTAACAAAAGGATGAACTGGCTGCAGCAATAACAAAAACAATGGGCACAAGTACAAGAAGAAAAACAAAGGAAATACAACCAAGTGTTTCTCCGGAATTTACCTTGGTGTTGCCCCCATTCGAGTAATTTTTAATGTTCCAAAGAAAAGGCAAGAACATTAAATTTATAGTATGTTCTTTGAATAATACATGGAAGTAAATAAATAAACACACTGATAAGATACATAGCGCACACCAAGTAACTTACATACATTAAACGTAAATACAAACAAAAGTAAACACAGGTACAAAACATGTTAATAAGTCTGTATGAGAATACATATACATATGTATGTATATATGTATATCTAAGTATGTTGGTTGATGTTCTATTTGTATTACGGCCAATACAATAGAATTCAAAAAAATTTATTCGTATTAAGGTTATCAGGTTGTCTTCTATATTTTGACTTAAATAAATGTGATCATAAAAAGTTGATAGTTTCTTATGACTGGATCTTTATAATTTTTGATTAAAATATTTTAAATTTCATTTGAAATTTTATAATATATTTATTTGAAAAATTAGTAAATATATATACTGCTTACAGGAAAACGTCTAATTGACACTAATACTTTAAGTTGATATTATTTTTTATGAATAACTTGCAGACAAAGTATCTCTCCATATGTGTCTCAGTATAGGTATCTTTTATTTATATGTATGTGTTAATTCAAGTCTTTTACAATGATACATGAGAAAAACTTTGATGATACACTGAAACTTTGAAAATCTCATTGAAGTTTCAGTAAATTTTGAACAACAAGCAAATTTATGCAGAATATTCTATCGGGTAATTTTTAGTCTTTGGGGTTTTTTAAATTAAAAAAAAAAAAATTAAAAAAGTTTTAAAAGATTATTAACTACACTGGTTTACAGCCAAAAAATACCAAGAACGCCATATGCCTAGATAAGTTAATTTGGACCTCCTGAACACGAAAAACGCGGTAATTTTTTTCTAAGTACCGTTTTTTAGATAACGGTACTTTTGTGTTTTTCGGTGTATCGTCCCACTCAAACCCTTGTGGAGCCCAACCAATCCTATCGAGATAAATGGCGTATCGTTGGAAAGGTAATTGAATGCCTTTTCCGTCGATATGCTGCAAATTTCTATCTGATAAGAAATGGCTGAGTTATGACACCTCAAATTGCCAATTTTTTACGTTTTTTTCAAAATTTTTCATTTTTACTTCGTTTTTTTTCTACGTTATAGTAAAGATCTGGAATGTTTTATTTTTTTACCATACAGCTTATTTAATTACCAACATTTTAAGCGTAATTTGAAAAAAATCGGATGAAAAATAAAGTTTTTATTAAGGATTTTGTGGAACGACAATATTTTCATCTTTATTGCTCAATTAACTTATCTAGGCATGTAGCTTTCTTGGTATTTTTCCAAATTAAAAATTTGTAAAGCAGTGCTATTTATTTGGGAAGATAAATGAACGAATATCTTTTATTTTATAAAAACCATTTCGTGTACTAATGTTTTACAGGTCTGGAATTGGAACTAGTTTATCACAAAAAACTTCACATACCCCAGAAAAAAATAATCTAGTGAGATCTTATCGCATAATCTTGTCGGCCAATATGTGAGAATATAACTTCACCAAACTCGTCTTTTAATAGGTTCGTGGTATTGCGTGATACATGCCAATAAAATCTAACTCTTAAATTTTTGGAGAAAAGTCAGTAATTATTGCCCGATGGTAAAAAAACATATGCCCAATTGTTGACAACGTCTACGAATTGACATATTGCGATCTTCTCTAAAACTGGTCGATACAGCAATAAGATTCTCTTCGGTACGAACTTTTTCCATACGTGCTAGTGGACTAATGATGAGTTAAGTAAAAGTATTGCGAAATTTGGCTATAGTAGCTGGTATAGCCTAATGATGATCATAAAATAAACGTAGTTTGCGAAATACATTTTGCACGCAGCACGACTCTTCATAATAAAATTTTATAATTTGCATGCGTTGTTCGTTTGTTGGTACATTTATGGTGAAATGAATGATTTTTTAACCAGAAAAACCAAATAGCAACAGGATCACCCTTTACTGGCATACCATGGCCGTTGTTAATTTTATATGTATGCGTAATGTTACTTACTTATACTTTTATTATGCACTAGCCAAACCCGGCGCGCGTTGCTACGCCCCTTAATGAATCGAAATGCATTCTGAATTTTAATTGAATATCAAGTGAAAAAACCTAAAAATTATAATTTTTTTATGGGCGTGGCATTGCCCACTTTTCTAGTCACGAAATTGTAAAGTCATAACAGCTCAATATGTGTGCAAAGTTTCAGAAAAATCGGACCAGTGCAAGTACCTCAAAATTAAAATTGTTTTTATGGGCGTGGCCCTGCCCACTTTTCTTATCACGAAATTGTAAAGTCATAACAGCTCAATATGTGTGCAAAGTTTCAGAATAATCGGTCCTGTGCAAGTACTTCAAAATAATACCTTTTTTTTATGGGCGTGGCACTGCCCACTTTTCTAATCACGAAATTATTTAGTCATGACAGCTCAATATGTGTGCAAAGTTTCAGAAAAATCAGTCTGGTGCAAGTACCTCAAAATTATAGCCTTTTTTTATGGGCGTGGCCCCGCCCACTTTTTTTATCACAAAATTATAAAGTCACGACAGCTTAATATGTGTGCAAAGTTTCAGAAAAATCGGTCCAATGAAAGTACCTCAAAATTAAAATTTTTTTAGGGGCGTGGCCCCGCCCACTTTTCTTATCACGAAATTATTTAGTCATGACAGCTCGATATGTGTGCAAAGTTTCAGAAAAATCGGTCAAGTGCAAGTAGCTAAAGCTGATAACTAATTTTTTATGGGCGTGGCCCCGCCCACTTTTTTTCATCCATAAACACTCCCCGGTATGTGTACAACAACTTACTAAAGTTTGAGCCCGATCGGTTTTGCAGTTTCAGAGTCTATAGCTAACACACACACACACACACACACACACACACACACACACACACATACACAGAGTTTCACTTTTATATATATAGATTATGTACACACTTGTGTAGACGCATTCAGGTACGATGATTGTGTTAGAATAAAATTGGATTTTAATTAAAATACGTAATTAACACAAAAAGTTTATAAATTTTAAATAAACTGTAACTAGGTAGTTTTGGAAACATGACACAAAAAATCAATCAAATATTTTTTTAAAGAATTTTAAAGTATTTTGGGTTATAGTTTAATGGATTGAAGTGAATTAGAACATCTGTCACTGAGAGGAAAGAAAACCCGAGTTGTATGTATAATTCTGAGTTATTTTGAAATAAACAGTTTGAATGAAATCTGATGGTAACAGAAGTATTATTTAACTAAAGTTTTGAATTCAGGGTCATATACATACACACTTACATATGTATACACATCTACTTGCTTTAACGTATTGAAGGCGGTGGCAAAAATTCAAAAATTATAACAGTAATTATAAATATCACAATATATACTTAAACAAATTAAAAAGATAAATTTTCGTCCTATTTTTGAGATCTTGAAAACGATTTAAGGATTTAGTATATATGAATTTCATTTTCTGCATTTTAAGTATTCCTAAACGCATACAAGTGAATTATAAATAGCTTTGTCATGTTCCTACATATATATTTTCTCAAACCATATGATTATTTAGTAAAGTCAATTTGTAGCCTTTAATAAACCTAAAATATTTTTTTTATAAATACGGCAGTTAGTCTTTAAAAAATATTTGAAAATAAATCAGCATTCCTTTTATTTTTTTAATATTTTCAACACACAAATGAATAAATTTCAGCTCTCTGATAACCGACAGAAATTTTTTTTAACTCTCTGCCTCTCTTTCACACTCTATATATATAAAGATTTATAAAGATTTTTTATAATTTCCCTACGGTCCTGTGTACAATGTTTAGATCTACCCATTCTGGATTTTTAGAAAAACAAATTAGATGAATTTACATTCAATTCTAATTTAAAGGACATTAACTTACGTTTGTATGGTAAAAATTTTAAATACAATAAATTTTTAAACTTTTACAAAATATGTTTTTGTAATGGCTCTATTTTAAGGAACACTTAATATTTATCATAGACTAGAGAAGAATAACATAATTTTTTAAAATATTGATGCTAAAAATTTAATAAATATAACGGTTTTATAAAGAAACAAATCTACAGTTACACTTTTGCATGCCACAGTTTCCTCAAGCAAAATAAGTACAGGAAAATATAAAAAGATAAGGTGGCTCTATTTTAAGGAACACCACTGTATATATATATATATATATATATATACAATTTTTGTGATTTTAAAATTTTTGTCTGTCTGTCTTTCTGAACACAATAGGTTTAAAAACATCTACTTGGGTTTTGATATTATTTAAGATGGAAATGTACTGAAATCTGTGTTAATATATTTAAAATATTAACACAGCCTTATATTGCACTCTTTTTCCATATTATACAATGTGAATAAAGTATAGGGTTTGGAATTTATTAATATATTTCTGGTTTTTGTGATTTAACTTTTAAAGCTTGACTGAATGAACGACCTTGTAAATAAAAAACAAAATCACTTTATTCTTGATTAAAATTTTTCTCATTCCAAACATTAAAAATTTTGCACTTTTTGTTAATTCCTTATTGGTATTGGTGTATATTTTTGGTATGTTTTTAAAAATTTTAATTTTATTTATCCTCTCATTTGTTTATAGTAATTTAAGCGGCTTATGAATTTAAATTCATTGCTCATATTTAATGTGTTTTCTCTATTAATTTTTAGCATTGTTTTGTTGTTTGCCGTTTTTCTGTTTTATTTTTGTTTTATTCTTTAAGTGCGCTTATAGTTGTAATCCAACTTTTTACAGTTAAATAAACCGCACGAATTTATTAAAAATAAATTCGCTGCTGTAAAACAGCTATAAACTAACAGAGCGCAACTACCAAATACACAAGTTTGTATACTGAATAGTGAATGCTAATAGTGATGTTGAAGAGTGGGAGATGGCAGGAGAAGTGAAAAACATGCAGCAGCTCAAGTATTTAACAAGTTTTACATAATCTCATAAAATTTAACATGAGCAGGCAAAAAATTTCTAATGCGGTAATTTTCAAATTGTTCTAAATTCACTGTGGCGTATAAGTGTTAACGTGTATCAAGAAGCTACACAAATGAAACTCTAGGGCGGATGAGTAATTTATGTAAAAAGATAAAATATTATTTCATTCCTCTATCTTATATATGCTGTTACGACAGTCGAATTATTGTTATACAATTTACGCTTACATTATACAACCGATCTAGATGTGCAGTATTTTAAGAGTTGAAAGCGATTAAAGTTGCTACTAATACATGCGCAAACCATATGTGTGTAACAAAGCAAAAAATAAAAATAACAAAGACACAAATTGTTTTTGCAAACACAGTACTTTAAGAGTTAAGTTAAAAAAGAAAGTGCTGTGTAACAATTTAAACTACCATCTTAAAGATGTTTTGTTGTTTTTTTTTTCTGATTTAGATTTTGTGTCCAAATTTTTTTTTTGAATTCACTTTAGGAAAAAAACTCAAGTCGAAATAAATAAATGTATAAAAAAAATAAATAAATTGCTTGGATTATCGTTAAACTAGAGCCGAATATAAATCCTACTAATATAATAAATGTGTGTTTGTATATTTGGATGTTTGGATATTTGTTACTCAATCACGCAAAAACGGCTACAGGGAACTAAATGAAATTCGGCACATAGATAGATAACATCCTAGATTAACACATAGGCTACTTTTTATCGCGATAATAACGCAAAGTCGTTCGCAAACTCATCATCACACATCCAGAACGGGTTGTTTGTGTTGTAAATATTGTAGTTAATACTAAGTCTACCTTTTATCCCGATAACTACGCAGACGAAGTCGCGGGCACAAGCTAGTATATTATAAATTTAATTAAAAATAAAAATATTAGAAAAGCTCAAATGAAATTTGAAAACATATTAAGAACATATTAAAAAATCATTTGCAACTAGATTACGATCGATCGCAGTAAATACTAATAGACAAGTCAGTTTTTGTACTTCACGCTTACATTTTACAACCGATTTAAGTAGTTAAGAAGATATACCTGGATTTTTTTATTTTAGGAGTTATAGGCATTGCTACTAATAAATACATATGTAAACCAAAACAAAAAACATATACAAAGCAATACGTGTTACAGTGAGTATTTTATGTGTGTGGCATAAAAAAAACACAGTTTAAGGGCCGTATTCATAAAAAATATTTTAGGTTTATTGAAGGCTTATTTGACAAATTTCTCTACAACATCTGACAAATAAGCCTTTAATAAACCTCAAATATTTTTTATGAATACGGCCCTAAGAGTTTAAAGTCTAGTTCAAAATGAGTTTTGTTACACCCAATTTACATGATGAATTTTATGACGTCCAATTTTATTAATTTCCTTTTGAAGTACCAAAACTACCAAGAACTACTCAAATTCATACGATGGTTTTTTTGACGTCTAATTTTTTCATTTTCATTCTTATTTGCAGCCTACCTTTACAGAATATTTTTTGCACAAATGTTTTTTATAGCGTGGATTAATTAAATATCTGTATTTCTAAATTGTCTCCTTTTGTATTGTAGACTTTATATATTTATATTTTTAATATTTCCTTTATTTTGAATGTCGAAGAAACTAATTACTGTTCAATATTTTTTTTCATCAGTCAAAAAGCACAATCCAGTCGATGAGAATATAAAAATAAAACGTAGCAGAAAGAACGGAAAAAAGTATAAAGCGAAGTGTAACAGAAATCATGTCTATTTTTTAACCCCTCTTTCTTCTCTACATCGCTTGATATCAAACAAAAAATTACGTCGAAAATTGAACGTCATAAAATTCATCATGTAAATTCGGTGTTAGTTTATTTTTCTCTGTTTCATAATTGGTGTTTACAGTTTATTTAAGTTAAGTTAGATTGAGTAATGTTTTTCCTGATCCAACGATTCTTAGGATAAACATAAATTTTTTTTGGAAACATCAAATCGATCCGGATTCAGCTGCATTCAGCGATGTCATTTATTTTTTATATCGCCACCACTTGCCCAAAATTTGAATAAAATAACTATTTACATTCGATATACATATGTACATAAAAAATTGAATCAGTTTGAGATTTTTCCACCCCCAGCGAAAATTTGTCGCTATACCAATGGAAAATTACAATTATGTTTTGGCTAAAAATTAAAAATTATGTTCGCCAAGTGACTCCCTTCTGGCTCGGCAGTCTCTCAATTGTATACTAAAATTCTCAATCAAATTCTTAATAAGCTGTTGTCAATGGTTCATATCTTTGATTTAAAAAAATCCCATAAAAATAGTCTATGGAGGCCAATCGCACAATCTTGTTGCCCAATTAACTTGTGTTTTATGAAATGCTCTTTCAAAATATCCATTTTTCCTCTAAATGTGTGGCAAAACCACATATTTTCCTGTTGTAGTTTTATATTTTCGTAATTGCCTAAAATTTTGAATCAACCAAGTATTCGCAGAATTATTCATTTAAGAGAAGTTGTTTTTTTTTTTAGTATTAGTTTGGTTCCACATACATCTTTCATAAACATTTATTATCGTATAATGTGGAATCTTTAAAACTTGTTCCGAGTATTACGTTTAGCTGATAACAAATTAAATCAAATTGAACAAATGAACACAATTATACTAAAATATTTTATAATTTTTTAATGTCAGTAAAAATAATTTATCCATCAGTTCGATAATTTCACTTTTGGCTAAAAAATTATCTCGTAGTCGTAAAGGGTTAAAGAAAGGTAGCGCACCAGCTCCTAGCAAGGCACTTTCTTTACTTTTGCTCTGTTTTGTCTTCTAGTTAGCTTTAGCAAAGTTGTAGTTTGTACTGTTAAAGCTTTTAACAAAAAAAAAAAAAAAAAAAAATTAATTTTTTAACATACAAAAATAAAAAAGAAGTATTTTTTCATACTGTTTTTGAGAAAACCCTTTTAAACACACTTTTCAATGTATACTCATGCAGCTAATACGAGTTATAATTTTTCTTAAAATGAATTAGGAACACCAGCAAACATGCTTTTATGTACTTAAACGTATATAAGTATGTATGCATGTATGTATGTATGTGTGTGCTAATGAATAATTTCTGTAAAATATTTTCTTTCTGTTAGATTTCTTTAAGCTAATTACAGTTGTTCTTGACATTTATTACAAACACATACATATATATCCTTAGATATTCCACTACTTTAATAATTATTAAACAAAGACATCGACACACACTAATAAGAAAGCTAAGTCTCACACCATCTGTTGTGAGTTACAGTAAGTGGCAAATGTGTGGCGTGTAGATACGCAAAGAAAAAAACACGATTGTGTTAAGAAAGCTATAATTATTACGTCTTATTAAAGACTATAACCACAAATAATATAACAACTTTAATTCATATTTTTAAAATGATATCAGACGACCAAAAAACAGTTAAAATTTGTCAAAATATGATTTGAAACTTTAACAGTAAATTACAGTCTTATACAACTATAGTTTTTTAAATATTGTTATTTGCAGTAGGAATAGATGATTGCTTGTTGTTTGACAACAACGCTATCCAACTGATGTCTAGAGCAAAACAGAACTAGTGATGATATGAGAGAAGAAAAGGAAAAGGTTTATTGTTTGTAAATTTTGATCGTTGCGGTAAGAAGATACAAGAAAAGAAATATAACAGTTAACGGATTTAATTAACTTCAAAACCTGGGAGTTAAATAGATAATATTTAAGTCCAACACGTAATCATCGATCAAAAAGTGCTGATGATGAAATTGTAGGTGGTTTCGAAAATGCACTCTACTTGGCTAGTGTCACCAAAACATTATCACAATTAAAATTATTTTGTCAAAATAAGAATGTAAAAAAAAAAAATAACTCAAGCCTGAGTTAAACTTAAATAACTATTTTAAATAAAAAAAACCTCTCACTTGTTTTTGATAACTAAATATTGTTACAGAGAATATAATATGACCCTCGCGATCATGTCGTAGCCATGGATTTTCTCTGTAGCTACTACTTCCTATTTGCTTAAGCAGAAAACAGTTTGTTGTTAAAATGAAAATATGTAATAGAAAAAATGTTGGTTCGTTAAAATTTCAAGCAAAATGATGGCAGCTAACTTATTTGTTTGTCTTTTGCTATGCCGCAAAAATACATACAACTGGCATTGCCTCGCACACATGTACATATACACGCCAAGAGAAAAACACACCAATGGAACACTTAAAGCCAAATAATAACTTGTATATATGCATAGATGTTTAAATAACCTTTTATATTTTATGCGAGTGTCAAAGTAAGTGACTGATAAACAATGAATTTGTTTTACGCTCTAACCACTAAATATCTAAAGAACACAGGTGAAATTTATGATGTTTATGCCAGCATATTCATTTTCACTAGAACGCAACACATGTGTTTAAAAAAAGAAATTATTCAGTTTCTAAGTTTCTTTGTTTGTTTTAAATTGGTTGTGTGCTGCTTTAAGTTGTTGTTGTTGTTCATCTTTCTGTTGCTGTTGCTGATAAGGATGTTCATTTATTTTACCTGCTTGAAGAACTTTTGTTAATCACACCCTGGCATACGCATATAAAAAGAGAAAAAAAAAATCTTCTTATAATTAATAAATTAATCTGAATTTGCTGCTTAGAGGAAGATAATTGTAGTTAAGTAATCTTCAACGTGGAAAAAAAAAATTCGTTAAATGCTGCCACGTGATTTTCGAAGTTAAAATTAGAAGAACTCTTCCTATTTAAGAATGAAATCATAAATAAAGCAATATCAGTACATATTTTAGAGACAATAGTTTCTACAAATTCAAATTCAATTACTTTTAAAAAATGAATAAAAAAATTAATTTACAAAAATCAAAAACCGAACATATTTAGCCCTTTTAAAATTTTATGAAATCTTAGAAAGTTGCCCCCACATCTCCTTAATTTTTTCGTTACATATTTTTTTTCTAACATACATACATAGCCCCTACCTCATTCATTAAGAAAGGAGTCTCTCGAACAAAATATAAAATTTATTTAATTTTTTTGAAGAAATGGATAAGTTTTATTCGGTTTTTAATTTACTATGTAATTTTATTGAGTTTAAAAACGTTTATTTTTATTATCACAATAGTTTAGTTTTTATCAGTGAATAGAAAATCTTTGTTCAAGAGTTCTTTTTTCACTTTTCTAATATTCAGTTCTAACTCTTCTAACACCTTCGAATCCAAAAGCATGTATTTCACCAGTACGATGTTGATTTCCGATGTCGTTACTATTCTTAAAATTATTTTTTTCTTTATCCTTGACATCGTCTTCTTAACTGTCTACTCCGGAACACTTATTGATGTCATCATCGAGATACTGCTCCTCTTTCTTTTCTTCGCATAATTTCAAATGGCGAAGTTTAAATTAAATAAGGCAAGAGTAACTGATTTTCTTAAGGTAATAGAGACGTTCACAGAATCTCTATAGTAGTCGTTAAAAAGAAGTGCTAATCAATTAAAGCTTTACCAGGAATCGCTTTCAATAAGATTTAATTAATATTTGGAGCTTTGATTGCTCTTGTATTGCTAAACCTTAAACTGAAATATTTATTGAACAAATATAGAAATGTATTTGTAAATAGATAATAGATCAATATAGTAAATAGATTTTGCCATCCGTCGAACATGATTTATAGGTCCAAATAGGCTGAAATTATGGTTCGGAATATTTTAACCAAGAAATAACTTTTGTTTAGTAGATTTTTATCATTAT
Organism: Phyto melanocephala; assembly: GCA_941918925.1. Classification (NCBI taxonomy): domain Eukaryota; kingdom Metazoa; phylum Arthropoda; class Insecta; order Diptera; family Rhinophoridae; genus Phyto; species Phyto melanocephala. Next base: position 2,158,859 of record OW799233.1, read on the forward strand.
TGCCATCGGCTTTCTAAACACATCTATATTTCGGACACTTCCTTTAACCGGATATTTTCACTTTTTTACTCTATTATTCGAATATTCCTTATATTTTTGTCTTTATTTATTTAATGCTATTTTGCTCTTTTTAAAACAACAGAACTTTTTGGAAACTGATTTGGAACATTAAAATATTATGACGCATCTATCTATGTATTTTTTACTACTTTTCAAAATTTAAAAAAAAATTATTGAAAATATGGATTAAAGTTTTTAAGAAAATTTTTTCTTTCAATGAACTAAAAATTTGTTTTTGTTATCCTGCAAATATTTTCTCCTTCATATAATATCCACACTAAAATCAAGATGTTTGGTTTATGTACAAGAAGTCCTATTTAATGATTTATGATGGCTTCCTAAATCTATATAATTAATAAATAATATTGTGTTATTTTTTTATTAAAAAAATTTTTCTAACATTTTTAAAAATTTCGAATAATTATGACATAATAATACGACTAGCAATAATACCTTGTGAATTTAACAATTTTTTTTAATGATATTTTTGCATCAGATAATTGCAATTAAGAAAGAGAAGAAGAGGTAAAATAATTTTTTATCTATTGGTTTCGACAGTTAAATAAAAAACTAATCAGCTGACAGAACAAGAGCCATCTGATAAATAAATATGCCTTGAATTATTGTCTAAAGCTAAGCTAAGCTAAAAGTTCTATAAAAAGAAAAAAATATTAAAAACTTTCGTACGATATGTAAACTAATGGGTTCATAATATTTTTCATGTCCAACAAGTGTAATCAAAGGCTGTGAGCAATTAACCGATTTTCTTTTTATTTGAGGTAATGATGGTACATTTTATCAGCACAACTCGTTGGCTAATTTTTTTAACTTAAATGTAGGAAGCAAATTTTTCAGTTATTCCATGTCTACATGTCTACATTTGTACATCGATATCTTCCTACATACGTATGTATCCAGCAAATCTATTATGAGCTATAAAATATCATTATGCCTTTTATAAATTGTAATATTTTTTATTATTTATGTACAATAGGAGAAAAACTTTTTTAAAATTAGTATGTGCTTTTAAAAGCTCTACTTACTTTTTATATTATTTATGTTCTTTCGCAGCCAACATAATGGAATGAATGCAGACAAGTTAACAAATTAATTTCTATTTATATTTTTACTCTTACTTTTTAAAGGAAAAAATAAATCAAAAATATATTTAAATATTTTATTACGATATTTTCTGCAAAGCTCTCCAGGAGTGTTCGTTCTCAAAGTGAATAAAAAGTACCTTAAATAATTAAAACAAAGAACATTTTCCAGTGATATGACCTCTTTTTGTGTGTCTGATTTTTACAATAATTATTGATTTGTCAGTGTCATTTTGTAATTTTCAGAGTAAATTTATTTTACTGTTTAACTTCCGCTTTCTCTTTACACACACACACACACACACACACACACACACACACACACACACACACACACACACACACACACACACAGCTTGCTGTTGTTTGCCGTTTGTTAATAATAATATTGACATTGTAGTGGCTGTTTCAATAGGTAATTGCCATAATAAAAGACAAAACAAAACAGAATAACAGCATCTGAATACTTAGATCTCAGAAAACAAAAAGGGATGTACAAAATATGATAAAAATAAAAGCAATAATAGCATTCTTACTAACAACGCCAACAACAATCAATCATAAAAAAAATATGCCAACTATAACAACAAAAATGACATTATGCACAAATGAATTGATTGAATAAAAAGAAAATGATGTTGACTGAAATGTAAAGATAATTTGATTACACATTAAAATATTACTGTTTTCTTATTTTTTCTTTTTATATTTCTGCTGAAATGCATCATCAAGAATATTTTGAATTGTTGGTCGCTTAACAAAAAACATCTATCGCTTTTACTTCCTCTTTCTCTTGTTTCAGTAATTAATTTTAAATATTTATTTTTAATCGAATGTATAAAAGGTTTTCTTCCAGGATTGTCTTTGTTTTCATTAAATTGATAATTGATTTTAAATATTTATTTTGGGGTGGCAGTCTGTGTTGTCTCTGCAGCGAGTCTAATGTTTACGTTCGTTAAATCGACAAGACAGCGACATTTATAAAACTTTTTTATTAAGGTATTTTTATGTTGTTTTTTAACAATAACTATTTGGGTTTGGAATATTTTTCTTAAGTATATATTGTGTTTATTTTATATGTTTGTTTGTATGTATGTATGTACGCTCATGCTAACAGTGATTTTTTATGGTTCTGTTTTTTTAAAGACTGTTTGGGGGCATCTTGCATGATTTCTAAAGACTCAAAATTTCAGGATAAATATTTAGTTGAATTTATTTTATATATTTTTGTTTTATTTAAAATCGTTTTTGATTTTAAAGAAAAATAAAGTTTGATAAAAGTATTAATTAATATTATGTAAATTTCTTCGATCTTTTTATATTAATATATTGTTTTTATTTCTTCGAGCTAAAGATCACTTTTTTTTTATAAAAATTATTATTTTATTCCGATATTTCGCTACCACATTGGGTACCTGAAGAAGCTTGTATACAAAACGAAAGTACATAACAATTGATATGTTAGAAGGGTGTTTCGGTGTACTAGCCAGCAGTAAGCTTGTCTTCTAGTCTCCTAGTCTGCTAGTCTATAAGTAGTGGATTAAATTACCAACAGAGACTCTAGTCTGTTACACTACAACAGGCATATTATAAACAAAGTTCTAGTTAATAAAATTATAAAATTTTCAATTAAGTAAATAAATAAAACTGTACGAACCAAAATGATTTTACTCCTATTTAAGTCCTCGTCCATACTATGGAGCATTTGTTGTACCTATTTTTCAAATTGTCTTTTTCATGTGTACACAGTGAGATTCGACTTCAAAATTTTTACTTTTTCCATACCTTCATTTAGCAAACTTCAAAGCAAAGAACAAGAACAAAAGGAATGGCATTTAAATGAGACATTGTAAACATTCTTCTATCCTCTTTCATAAAAAAAAATTCTAAAGTTTTGCAACAAATATTTCATAATTTGAACGTCGATTAAGCACACTTCTCACAAGGGGGTTACATTTATTTAGAATAACATATATTTGAAATGAGATTTTAGCACTCTTTACTTATTTTAAAAAATTCCTTCATAAAATTAAAGCAGTCATAGGAACTATCATATAATCTCTTCTGGAATTTTTTTTATTTTTCAAATAAGCTTTTGTGCGTTTGATTCAAATGCAATTTCTATTTTAAATTCATGCGAAAATAAGCCTCTTTTTAATTATTTGAAATTTTCCTTAACAAATATCTCAATTTTGCTATACAAACACCATATAATTTGGCAATTCAGTTTAATTTTATCAAATCGAAAATCAGCGAGTAAAATATTTTTTTCTTGTTGCAAAAGTTTGGGTTTGGTAATGAAAGGTGGCAGACGAATGTACATGCAGTTCTCTTTAGTTTTTCTTATTTGCTGGGAAATTTTCCATATAAAGGTGTGTAAAAAAAATAAAAATTTCACAAGCTGAATTTCAATGTGTGAACACGAATGCAGTTTTATAACAGAATTTTAAAAAGTTTTTGTTGATTATAATGTTATTGTTATATACTGTATATACTGTACTTAATTGTTATGAGAAATTATGTAGTTTGCTTATTCAATATTGTAATTATGAATAGTTAGTTTTTTATTTTTTTTATTATTCATATTCAGTCTCAATAAAACATTTCATATTAAAACATCAATAATCAACTGGTTATGGGCCCAGGACACTCTTGCTAAGGATTTTTTTTTTTTCAAGTTGCTTAGAAGGATTAAAGAAGAATTTTTTCAAGTTGCTTAGAAGGATTAAAGAAGAATTTTTTCAAGTTGCTTAGAAGGATTAAAGAAGATTTTTTCAAGTTGCTTAGAAGGATTAAAGAAGAATTTTTTCAAGTTGCTTAGAAGGATTAAAGAAGAATTTTTTTCAAGTTGCTTAGAAGGATTAAAGAAGAATTTTTTCAAGTTGCTTAGAAGGATTAAAGAAGAATTTTTTCAAGTTGCTTAGAAGGATTAAAAAAGAAGGGTAAATATGGAGGATTTTAAAATTGAAAAATTACGCGGAGCAGTGAACTGGTGTTCGTGGAAGTTCCAGATGCGTATTATTTTGAAATCAATAGATCTTTATAAGATTGTTGATGGCTCATACAAAAGACCTATTCATGCGGGTGAAAATGGAGACGCAGGTAGTGCTATTTTTCAGAATAATCTTCAGGCATGGGAGAAAGCGGATATTAAGGCTCAAAGAGTTATTATAACTTCAACTGACAATGTTATTTTAAATTATTTGATGTGTTGCAAGGAAGCATTTGATATGTGGCAAAAATTGCATACAATACATGAAATGCAATCTGAAGTAAGTGTTCATTTGTTACAGCAAAAATTTTATGAATTCAAAAAGAATTCCGAAGATTCTATTGAAATGCATATAGCTAGTATAGAAGAACTTGCAGAACGTTTAAGAAATTTGGGCGAGCCATTAAGTGAAAATATGGTAATTACAAAAATCTTGATGACGTTACCACCAACATACAATCATTTTATTTCTGCTTGGGAATCGACAGAAGAAAACAAAAGAAACATTGTCAATTTAACAAATCGGCTTGTACTAGAACAATCAAGAATAAATCGAGATGTGAACATAGCTGAGGCCTTTACAACAAAAAGACAAACCTTTACAACAAACAAAGAAAACATTCGTGAAGGTTATAAGAAACCAGGTAAATGTTTTAAGTGTAATAAAGAGGGTCACTGGAAGAAAGACTGTCCATTATGGAAGAAAAATAAGAATTTCAAGATACCAAATTATAAATCCAATGCTTTTATATGTGAAAGGTCGAAACTTTTAAACGAAAATTGGATAGTTGATTCGGGAGCCTCAGAACATATGACCTTTAATAGAGAATGGTTTTCAAGTTATCATCAGTTTCAAGAGCCATCTAAAATCAAAATTGGAGATGGAACATCTTTAAACGCTGTTGGTGAAGGTAACATTGAAGTTTTAATTGAAAGTAATGATGGCTGGAAACAAAAATTTTTGAAAAATGTTCTCTTCGTACCAAATATGAGAGTTAACTTATTTTCTACAACAGCTGCCATGGATAAGGGGTATGTCCTGAAATCAGATAAAGACAAATGTGTTTTTATTCGAGATAACAAGGCTGAGGCTTTCGGCAAACGGAACGGAAATTTGTTTGAAATCGAAATGAAAGTCATTATAAAAGGTCAGAACAGTTTTAATGCAAATAAGTGTAAAGACACATCTAAACTGTGGCATCAAAGGTTTGTTCATCAAAATATGAAGCACACAGAAGAGGTTTTAAATAACAGAAAAATTGAATACGAAAAAGACCAAACCATAATTTGTGAAGGATGTTGTTTCGGCAAACAACATAAAATGCCATATACTTCAGGTGAATACAATTCAAAAACTCGAGGTGAAATAATTCATGCAGATGTTTGCGGCCCTATGGAAGAGTTATCAATTGGTAAATCTAAATATTTTTTGCTGTTGAAAGATGATTTTTCAAGATTCAAATGGGTTTATTTTTTACAACAAAAAAGTGAAGTTTTTCAAAATGTAAAAAATTTTTTTAATATGTTAAAAAATCAAAATATACAAATCAAAATATTTCGATCAGATAATGGAAAAGAGTTTGTAAACCAAAATATGGATCAGTTATTCAAAAATTATGGTATTCATCATCAGAAATCAGTAAGCTATACCCCAGAACAAAATGGAGCTGCAGAAAGGGAAATTCGTACAATTGTGGAACTAGCAAGATGTACATTACAGAGTAAACGTTTACAAAAATTTTTATGGGCTGAAGCAATTCAGCATGTAGTTTATGTATTAAACAGAACTGGACCAAGCCCGATTAAAAATAAATCCCCGTTTGAAATATGGTTTAATGACATACCTAAAATAAGTTTCTTGAAGGTTTTTGGTACTCAAGTTTTTGCACATATTCCAAAACAAATAAGAAAAAAGTGGGATGCAAAAAGTAAGAAAGGTATTTTTGTTGGTTTCGATTTAAATGTCAAGGGATATCGCATATTTTTTGAAAGTAATAACAAAATTGAAATATACAGAGATGTAATTTTTGGAGATGAACTTGAAATACCTAATAGTTATAAAGATTGTGGGGACAATATCAGTATTTGTCACTTCAAGGGTTTTAATGATGGTGAGAATAATCAAGAAAATTGTCGAAATTATTACAGAAACGAGATAGAGGAATCCGTTCAAGCTACTACTCAAGATTGCCAAAGCATTGAACACATAGAGGAAAGCAATGAAAACAGCTTAATTTTATCACGGAATGACAATCCCAGTTTACAATTATTTGATGCCGAAAATGAAAGTTCAAATGTAACAAGGGCAGAGAGAACTAGGTATAATTTAAGACCGAATCCAACAAAGAAAATAAACTTTGAAGATATGTTTCATTCTGTGATGCAAAATGAATTAGAAGACCCTACTACATATGAACAGGCTGTTAATTCGAAAAACGTTGAAATTTGGAAAAAAGCAATGGACGAAGAATACGATGCATTGTTAGAAAATAAAACATGGGAACTTTGTAAATTGCCTGAAGGTAGAAAATTAGTAGATTGTCGTTGGGTTTATAAAACCAAGCTTAAATCTGACAGCACAGTTGAACGTTATAAAGCACGCTTGGTAGCAAAAGGTTTTACCCAGGAATATGGTCTTGATTACGAAGAAACATATAGCCCAGTAGTAAAATATGACTCTATACGTCTTTTATTAGCTGTTGCAGTATCAGAAGGAATGTCAATAAGGCAATTTGATATAAAGACGGCTTTTTTGTATGGCGATTTAGAGGAAGAAATTTACATGAAACAACCACCCGGATACATAAAAGAATCTAATAAAGTTTGTTTATTAAAGAAAAGTCTTTACGGATTAAAACAAGCGCCAAGATGTTTTAATAAAAAATTTTGTGAAGTCCTGGATAAATTCAATATGAAAACTAGCTACTCAGATAACTGTGTTTTTATTAAAAATGTTAAAGAATCTAAAATTATTTTGGCAATTTATGTGGATGATGGATTGTTGATATATAATGATGAAAAACTTGGTAACGATTTAGTAACCTATCTCAAAGGGAACTTTAAAATGAAGGAATGTCAATTAAACAAGTTTCTTGGATTCGAAATCAAAGTTTTCAACTCGGAAACAATATTTCTTCATCAACATCAATACATGGAAAAAGTTTTGAAAAGGTTTTCTATGCAAGATTGCAACTCGGTATGTACACCTTTAGAACCAGGCTGGGTAAATGTTACTAGCAATGAAGCAATAAAAGAAAAGTTTCCTTTTAAAGAATTGATTGGTTCATTAATATATTTGTCAATTATAACTCGCCCTGATATTTCATTTGCGGTTTGTGTGCTAAGTAGATATATGGAAAATCCTTGTCAAATACATATTAATGCAGCAAAAAGAGTTTTAAGATATATCAAAGGCACACTTAATCATGGTTTGCTTTATACAAAACAAAACAGATGCAGACTTAAAACTTTTTCAGACTCTGATTACGCAGGGGATATTCAAAATCGTAGGTCAACATCTGGTACTTTAACTCAGTTAGGGAAGTGCACAGTAGCATGGAGGTCTCAACAACAGCGTACTGTTGCACTGTCTACTACTGAAGCAGAATACATTGCTGCATGTGAAGCTGTTAAAGATATTGTTTGGATAAAACGTTTTTTGAAAGAAATTGCACATAACCTCGAAGAAAATTTTCTATATATAGATAATCAAAGCACGATTAAATTAATAAAGAATCCGGAATATCATAAAAGAACTAAACATATAGATGTAAAATATCATTTTATAAGAGAAAAATTCGACAAGCACGAATTTGAACTGAACTTTGTAAATTCTAAGGAACAGTTGGCAGATATTTTAACCAAATCGTTATCACGACCGTTTTTTAAAAAATTTGTAGAATACTTAAATATTGTGCCTCATAACTAATTTGTATTTATATATTGTAAACAGATTATAACATTAAGGGGAGGTGTTGATTATAATGTTATTGTTATATACTGTATATACTGTACTTAATTGTTATGAGAAATTATGTAGTTTGCTTATTCAATATTGTAATTATGAATAGTTAGTTTTTTATTTTTTTTATTATTCATATTCAGTCTCAATAAAACATTTCATATTAAAACATCAATAATCAACTGTTTTATTACAAATGTTACATACTTAATATAGACGAAGACATTTTTTGCACAGACCTGCTTAAGCTCAGAAAAGGTTTTTAACTTTAAAAGCTTTTAATTTTCAAATTTAAAATGCTTCAGACAACACAATACGCCATTCTAGATTGTTTATTATATGTAATTAATTAAAATGATTGAATTATTATTTAAAACAACAACAACAAGTATGTATGTACATACATACATACTACGACTGTTAACAAACTTACGTTTTTACATTAAAAGTTTAGGAAGAGGACACATACACATACACAGATTTTCCTAAATACATATAATTAACAGATGTTGGCAGTGCGCTGCTGATACTAAAATCAAGAGCAAAGACCACGATAACCGTTGTCGCTACCATTACAACTTTCGCTTGCTTAGCTTTTAATATGATGACATTTTGCTCTTTATTCCTATTTTTTATATCGTTGAAAATCTCTTCTTTACATTTTGTGTACATTGCTTTTATTTGGTTATAAAAGTTGAAGTAGTATTTAATGGAGAAAATTATGTGGCGTTGGCTTAAGATCCCTTCAACTGTTATCCTTCCTGCAAAGAAAAAGAAAATAATAATTTTGTATACAATATGATTACGTTTTTTAAGGATTCTTTTGTTAACTGCAAGCTTTAGACATGCTTTTAATGTACGGTTGGATGTTATTTTAATTACAATTGTTTCATAAACAAATTGTTCTTATTTTATGTTAATTATTCGCCTTGTTTTTTGTATAATGGAAAAGCAGTGTTATTTGTGTAGTGTAGCAGATTTTAAAAAATATGATTTTAATAAAGTAAAAATGAGGCGTCGTAATTAAATTTTAACATTCATTACGTTCGCCCTTTTATATTTTAATAAAAATTTACGCTTAACTTTGGTTTACATCCGGAAAGTGTAACAAGTTTTGTTTGTGAGAAGTGTAAAGGAAAAAGATTGGTTTTAAATAAAACGCCTCAAAACATTTTGAACTAAAATCATTTCTCCACATTTGATTTTTGCGGTTTCTTCTGTAACATAACGGTAATTTTTTTAACCAAATGTCGTAATTTATAGCGAAGTAAGATAATTTTGAAAAGTAAGTTTTTTTTATTGTCAAACATACATAAGTATAGCAATTGGAATAGAATTTTCCTTTCAACACGTTTGTAAAAAAATTGTGGAATTAGCGGGTCGTAAAAAACTGTTAAAAACCAATACGTCTTAGCAATAAATTACAACAAATTCTTGTATGGGAAAACAATTATTTACACTCTTGCCATAAAAAGAAAGAACATCGCCAGAACTTTTATTTTTCGTATCTTCAGTCATAAAGAGATTTGCCCCAATTTAACTTTGTCCACAAAGCCACAAATAAACTCCCTCGCCAGATGCAGCATTAAGCGTAAAATGTTGTTGAAAGTTAAATTTATTACACACACCTACATGCATATACATAAACTTACATTTTTATTTTATTTTTTTTAAAACGTTCTTTTGTTTTTCGGTATTATATTTAATATTGCATGTGGGTTCTGGTTGCCCTTCTTATTTCATATACATACATAAGTACATATATTGTTTTTTATAAACATAAATTTTTATGGCTTTTGAATTATTTTTTTTTTTTAGCTAGTGAATTAGAAAATATAACACAGGATCACAAGACTTTGTTGTTTGTAACTGTTTATTTTATCCTGTTTGACTTTTAACTTTTCTTTTATTTATACGTTTCGAAATTGATTTTTTGAATAATTTAACAATAACCAGAATTACAATACATTCAAATATTACACGCAGAGAAATTTTGTTATCATAAACAGATGAAAATACATTTTGTGCTGAAATTGTAACTCTAAAGTTCTCACACAAACATTGTAAAGTACATCGATTGTTAAAGAACCACTAGCTGTGATTTACATACACAAATTGTACGCCTGTCTATATCTATTTCATTATTATAACTTATTGATTTTAGTAGACAAATGTTTTTTATTTGTCCTAGTCCAGCCAATAATCTTTTTAACATTCCTTTCAGTTTTTTACTATTTATATTTTAAAAACATTCATATTTAGTATCATATGATGGCAGCGAAGCTGGAAAATAAAATATTTTTTATATTGGATGCCTCCGTTGGCTGTTGACTCGTGATAGTTGTAAAGAGGAAACATTGTGTATAAAAAACACGGTGAACAAATTTAATGTAAACACTTTAAATTTAGCTTATATTTATAACTAGCAAAATATCCGCTACTTCGCTAGTGCAGTTCTTACTATTTATTGAAAACTCAAGTTATTTTTTAAATGACTAAAAATTTTTTAGTTAAATTAAGAAAAACTTGTTTCTCGGATTAAGTTGTTTCGAATTATAAAATGTACTGAAAGGATATATCGGTGACATACCTTCTATATCCGGCAAAGTATCTTTTTGTTCGCCCAAAACATTTTCAGTCTCACTTCGGACCAATAGTCACTAATTAAAAGAATCTATAATCACAAACGTAGGTACAAAAAAAAAAAAAAAAAAAAAAATGCGAAAAAAATATCGCGTTTTCAATTTTATTCTAAACTTGAATAAATAGTCCCTAATTTTACAATTCTACTTTCATAATCGTAGAAAATACAAAAAGTACCATAAAAATTATTAAGGTACTTTTTGGGCAACTTATATTTTCAATCTCAACTTTAACCATAAGCTCTACTTAATTTTTTAACAAATTTGGCCTTTAATAAGGAACTATAAATATTTTCCCCTATTTTCTCCTTTTTGGTACCTTTTTTGTCTCCATAAAAGTTTTTAAAAATTTCAAGTAAATTATTGTACATATTCTATTAGGCGATAATAATCAATCAATTAATGTCCTTTGAATAAAATCATTTTTTTTAAGTACCAGAAAGAGGGACAATTCGTACCTTTTATTTAATTTATCTTATACGTATTAACTAATACAATTGAAATTCTTTCCAAGCTTTACGTGATTGGAAGTTATCAAAAAAGTACTAAATTAAAGTTGAATATTAAGAACCAAGAGTTTTTTTTTACTAGATTACAATATCTTTTCAAGTTAATTTGTATCTTAAGCATAATAAGGTAACCCTCTGCACCAGGTTTAAATTTTTTTAACCACTTAAAGTTCGAGTTTCCAAAAATCCCTATTCTATAATGAATCATTTATTCAGTCACGTTACTATTTTATGCATATACATAAGTAAATATATAGATAAAAGATGTTTTTATATAGGAACGGCAAAAGAAAAAAAAAAAAATTAATACAATATTTTTTTTTTTTATATAAAAGTAATAACACTTTTAAAACAATTTTTTTTTATCAAGTATCTTTAAAATATTTTTAAAAAATGTTTAATTCTTTCATCTTGTGGTCTCTAAATCTAATGATAAAATTAATGTTATGGGGATTAATAATATCCACATTGTAGCTTAAATATATGTACATACATATGTTTTAATATATATATGTTCATATATTTGTTCTTGTGGCACATTTAATGACCAAATGTCATAAATTAAATACATGAACGTGTTCCAGACAAATCAAACAACACATAAATGTAAATATTGAATTCATAAATTAAATAAAATAAAGATGTCTACTTATCAATGTTTTATTATTTGCTCTCGTCTTTATGTATTATTTCCATTTAAAATTATCTAAATTTTTTCATCTTCTTCTTATTACAGAGCGATTCACTTAATTCCAATAATGTCGAAAACTGCCTCCTTGTTTATTGTGAAACAAAATGTGTGGTTAAAAGGTTGCACCGGAGAATGTTTGTAAAAAGAAACATTCAATAGCACAATGGCTTTAACGATTTCCTAAAACCATAAAACCATGCGTGCCGCTACAGTAGTTCAGTTTGTAGCAGCAGCATACACGTCGCCGTTAAATCATCCTAAAATATCAAGTGGTTTTTCTTCTGCAATAGCAAAAACAACGACTACCACAACAAGAGTAACAAAACATATAAGCAACAATACACGGAAAACAACAGCAAAAACAACAATACGAACACATCATCAACAAACATAACTGGAGTTGTTGTTGTAATGATGGTAATCATCTGTATGTAGGAGTAATAACAGCCGTAAACTATAGAAATACAACACATTAACATACGACACACTTCAACAGCAACGACAACAACAATAAAAAAAGAAAAGGTAGAAGAAAGAGGAAAGAGGAAACAAAAAACACATAAGAGAAGGAAAAGGGCAAAGTCATTATCATCGTCATCAAAATCAAGAACATCCTCGACGTTCTCGACATACTTATCATCATCGTAATTGCCTGAACTGCCACTACATTTTTCTTCCCACAGATGTTTGTTTAGTTGCAAAAAGCAAAGAGTTTTTTTTTTTAGATTTATAACCTAAAAGTGGGTTAGAGGACTAATTTGTGAAGTTGAATCACAGCTACAAGAACAATTTGAGGTATTTTATAACAGTAAATTGTTCGTTTGTAATCAACAATAACAACAACAACAAAAAATACCAACAACTACAATATAAGAACAATATGCCGCTGCCACCGTTGTTGCCTTTGTTGCCTTTGTTAACTTTTAACTTGTGGTCTTTAACCATTACAGGACTTGTATGTGTCATATTTATGACAACAATAACAAATGGTAAGTTTTAACATGTAACATGATAAACATATACACACATATTTGTAAACGAATAAAATCGACTGACAAGGCACACAAGCGGACTAAGGAGTCTTCTTGACTCCATCAAACTGTGTGACAGTTAGAAATAAATTATCTTTTATTACCTTTCGTTTTTAAACAAGACTTTTCAGACTGACCTCATATGTGAAAACAAGTTTGTTGTGATAATTTTTGCTCTTCATGTCCTTTATAATGATTTTTTTATTACTACAACTGCATTTTTTTTTTCATTTTCATCAACAGTTTTTGCCATCGACTGCTTTAAATGTGTTTCATATAATGGCGCCAACAAGGCTTGTGATGATCCTTTTCACAATAATTACTCAACCGGCATATTGGAATCACCGTGCATGGGTGGACGTAAAGGTAGAGATGGACTATTTCCAGCTACAGCATGCATTAAAATTGCTGGTTACTATGGTGAGTTTATGTGGAAGCAGTTTCGTTTTTTTTTCTTTCTTTATTTATCGGATTATTTACGAAAATACAAAGAGTACAAAACACACACGGTTCTTGTTGTCACATCACAATCTACGATGATTTATTGCATTTACATGTCCATTAGGGCGATAACTTTTTTAAATTTTTTTTAATATAAAAATTTGGGATGCAATAGTCGAATAGGTCAAACTATGAGAGAATACGTTTTAACCTTTTCGTTGACGTAAAAAAAAGTTCACACACCACCAGCAAATAAGTTTTTAATTTGTATTTGTATGCAATGGAATGGCGGTGGAATTTTTTTTTTAAATAAAATGAAACACAAAAACAAAACTGCATAAAGATTATTTTTTAACATTTAATGTTGTGCATGATATACATATATACATTTGTATTCTACAGTAATAATTAAAGAACATAACATAACATTGCTGTTGTTGTTTTTTTTTTATTAATATAACCATTGTGTATAAAGTTAAATAACTTGTTACGATATAAAATAAAATTTTTTTTTATTAATTTAGAAAATTAATTTGATGCGTGAAGTTTGTTTTTTATAAAATAACTCAAGATAATGTTTTTCAATAATGAAACATCATTGCCCACATCATGGTACTATGCAAAAAAAAAATTAGTTATTGCCCTAATATCTATACACATACAGACATATGTAAACAATATTAGACTACATCGTCCATTGCAGCTGGAAAAGGCTAGTTAAAACATGGTAATAGAACAAGTCATTTTTAAACAAGAGTTTGTAGTAAAGTGAAATGTGTTCGTGTTTTAACGATTGTATTAGTGTTGTCAAAAACTTCACAGAGAAGTAACAAATAATAGTTTTGATACTACTCAAATGTGTTATTCAGTCCAGTCAGCAGCGAAATGTTGGAAAAAAAATCCGATTAATTCTTCAACAAACATTAAGGTTGTTTTGCAGCCAACTTCACTTCCAAACACTATATTAAAGTACCATTTTCCAATTGCAAAGCATAGCCACATCATAAGTACCTTGCTTGCCTCTCCCGTAGGGTGAATAAATTAATTAAAAAATTCATTAACAATGGAACTCTGTCATATAATGCTAATGCAGAACGTAAAATTTTGAAATAATAAGAAATTTGCTGAACAACCACTGAGACATATTTTAGTGATTGTTTAAAATTTTTTATAACTTCTAAGATGATACGAGGTTTTCTTATGAGCCACTTTTCCTTAAAACTGTGTTTCTTTTTTTAATTATTCAAATGTTAATTCTTGTATGTAATACTATTTGCAAATTCTTATAATTCTGTTAATAATATTGGTAAAAAGAATATGATTTTAAAAATAAAAAATAAATAAATATTAAAAATAATAAGAAAATTGATTTAATTTTTAAATAATAAAAAAAAAACATTTTAAAAAGTTTTGACCGAATGGATAGTTTTTAAAGACTCTTTGTTGTATTTATCTTTTTTTTTATTTATTTTTTTTTTTAATTTAAAATCTGTTTACAGATGATACTGGTGAAACTATAACCGTTAGAGGGTGTGCGTTAGATAGTGGCACCTTAACCACAGACACAGAAATTATACGCATGTCACATTGTGGTAAATTCTACTATGATGACAGGTAAGTTTAAATACATACACAAATTGTTGACACAAGAGTAAATAATTAATGGCATAATTTAATTGATTTTAAAACCATTTCCTCCATTAGATATGTGCATGGCTGTCTGCAGAGTTGCAGTGATGCTGATGCCTGCAATGCCGCCTCCCAAACTCTACACATATCAACAGCAACATCGTACAGCTTGAAATATATGCTGATATCTTTAGCGTTAATACTAATTAATAATTATCAGTTGGACACAAGGTAGCATTATGTTCTCTAATTATCATAATTAAGGAAGAACAAAGGAAAAGTATTTAACAAATATAACAAATAAGAAAAAAAAATTATACACAATAAAATAATGAACACACAGACACACACACACAAACTGAACTATAAATTATGATGAGAATTTATTTATTTATATTTACAAACGTACGATATATATTTAGTTGTAAATTTTGAAAGCATTTTTATGCAAAAAGAAAAAAAAAACAAATACGAATCCAATATCATAGATTATTACGAAAAAATTAATTAAAATTTAAAACATGTAAACAATTATGTATGCAATTTATGGATCGAGGTAAGAAATAAATTCACACTCTTTACACCATTAATCTAATGCAAACCACACCATACGTTCACTCGTTCACATATTCAAGGCAAAATCTAAAACACAAAACCAAATATTAAGTTTTTCTCAATATTTTAATGTACTTCGCACTGTTAAATAAAAACCAAACAAAAAAGTAAGATGTTCTATTAAAAAAAAAAGAAGAAGAACTTTTCTTTAAATCATTCGCTTAGAAATGTTCGCTTCGTTTGCTAAATAAAACACGAAAGGAAAAAACAAAACGAAGCAAAAGTCGTAATAATTTTCCTTCTCTGGCACGTAACTTTGTCATTATACACTCGAATGCATACATACATAAATTTCAACGATATCAAAGACTATTTTATTTTATTTATTTATTAATTTTTACTTCTTACGTTTTTATTTGTAATTTGTTCTCTAAGAGGCTAATAAACATTATTCTTATTTTCTTCTGCGCATAAGTTTAAAGGAATGATTTGTTTGTTAAAAAATCTTTCAATATTTTGTTTTAAGAAATACTAGGTCTGTGGATCTCTCTTCTTTTCGTGTGTTTATTTTTTTCAGGTATCGTTTGGTTTAATTAATTCATTAGATTCTTTTTAAACTCTGTTGATGTGTTAAAGCCTAAAAAATAAACATAAAAGAAACGTCGAAAAAAAGAAGTATAACTTTAATGTGATTTAAAATTAATGCAATTTATGTACTAAGTATCTAAACTTAATAAAATGTATAAAAAATATATGTATCTATATCAACTAAATTATTTAGTCCATACTAACTATGCAGCTAAAATTGTCGAACTAACAAAGAATATAAAAAAAGCAGGCTTAATTAATTAATAACATATAAAAGTTCATTATAATGAAAATAATATTAAACTAAAAAAAGAAAAAAAAAACTATTTTCGTTCCGCATCAAAGATTTTATGAATTGCACTATGGATCATAAATTTTATTTTTATTTTTTTTTTAGAAATATATTTTAAGAAATTTTTAATAATATTTTTCTTTTCTATACAGCTTCCTTGAATCTTCAATACACTATATCTACATAAAGGGTCTGCCAAATAATTTTTTTTTAAACAGGGCGCAAAAAATCGAGTGTAACTTCGGCTTTTTGGCACGTAGCGCCGTCCTGTTGAAACCAAATGTTGCCAATATCCTTCTCTTCAAATTTTGTGAACAAAAATTCGTTCAAGATGGCCCGATAACGATCGCCATTGACTGTAACGGCCACTACTTGCTTTTCGAAGAAAAATGGCCCAATTATGCCTCTGGACCATAATCCGCACCAAACAATGACTCGTTTTGGGTGTACCGGCTTTTCAATGTATGCGTGCGGGTTTTCTGTGCCCCAAATGCGACAATTTTGCTTGTTTACATACCCGCCAAGATCAAAATGAGCTTCATCTGAAGAGACAGTTTTTTTGTGGCAAAATTGGCATCTTCTGTAAGTCGATCGCAGGCCCACTTAGCGAAGCGTATGCACAACCATATTCGTTCAGCGGAAGGATAAAACTAATTATCAGACATGAGCTAAGTGTTACCATTCACGAAATAAGCACAAGTTGAAAAAAAAACGTTAGATGGCGGACCCTTTATTTAACATTGTTCTTGCAGCTACAAACAATGTTCTCGCAAATAAATTTCTATATTTTTGTTAATATAAATTTTCTTTAAAACTGCCTGCTTGCGTGGCTACTCCGTGACCAGATTTTTTTCTTTTTAATCGACTTACAGAGCAATTCTCAGAACATTTTCTACAAATAAAAATTGTGCATAACGAACAAATTTTGTATAAAAATATATCAAATTTTCTGTTTCAGTATTTTTTAGCAGAATTAGCAGAACCTGGACCCACCAAATGCATTTTTATTTACATTATCGTTGTGCAGTGTATATATTTGGAGACATTAAATATATGTTTTCTCCAAAAACTTTTTACCTAAAAAATGTTAAGTGACACCTTAAGTTTTGCAAGTATTTGTGTTAAAAAACAAACATTCAAATCTTAAAGAGTTTAAAGAAACAACAAAACCAAATTTTAATCTGTTCCGATCGAAATGTTTGATAGGTCTGTTCCTTTTGTTTTACGGATATAAAAACTTTAAAAGAAACAGAAATCTTAATTTAATAAAACATAATACGCATCTACTAAAGGTGCGTTGAAATTTAAGCGATCATAATTGTATTGTGAAATTATTATTTTTATCGGATTTTGAATTATGCGAAAAGGAGAATCTATAAAGAGTCACTTTTTAACACGGTCTTATGAAATCCTAAAAAGTATTTATAACATAAATATGACTTACGAATATAAAAGCAAATGCCATAAAGGTATTTTTGTCAGCGGTTTTAATTTTGCAAGAACAAATTCGTATCAAATAATTTCATACTAACTTTTACTTTGCATTACCTATAGCTTAGTGCGTAAATATTAAAACACATAAAAAAGTTTTTTTTTTGCGAATATTAGCGTTTAATCAGCGTTTTAAGCCACTTAAAAATTTGGCAGCCACAGCTATAAGCCTTTCGGCTTTGTTCTCTAAATAATAATAAACACTTTCTAGGTTAAATGGTGCCACGTTACAACAATAAGCATACGAAATTTCGCAAAAGGGAAATCAGTGACTTAAATACCCTTAATACGTAAAGCAGTGATTAATATTTCCATTTGTAAAAGTGTCCTTTTTCTTACAAGTTACACACATAGATCCTCAACGATTTGTGCTTTATGCTCATTTTACTTTTTGATTATTGTTGATTGATTTATGGTGAGATGCCGACGGCAATTGCGACCTGTACGGTTTTCCTGCGACTTTGGCTATTTCATTTGAATCTGTTTCATGTTGTGTTGAATAAGTTATGGCCACCTTTCAATACTAATTGTATTTAGCCAGAAAATTCATAAAATGCGTTATATAAAACGATTTATAAACACTTATATATTCACTGTTGTTGTTACGCAAGGAATCACCAATTTTTTTTTACAACCATTCACCACTATCTATACTTCCATACTAATTGAATAAATGTGAAATGTGTGCTTGAATGTTACGAGTTTTTTTCATAACTACTTTTTCAATTTCTAAAATTTTTTCACCAATGCTGTAGATCTATCCTTTGAACGGACATAGAATATATTTGTTTTATATATGGGAAGGGCGTGGCACCTTCCATACAAATTGAACACATTTTATAACATATTTTGAGAACTATAGCAGCTATTTCTTTGTACGAGGTACTATGATAATAAATTCCTTATTCGAGCAAAAACTGGTTATGATCGGAGCAGGTGGCATGGTATTCCCCATACAAAAAATACATTCAATGTCATATATAGGAAACTATAAACGAAATTTGGTTAAAATTTTGTACGAGCAATTTAATGACAATTTCCTTATTATAGCCAAAAATGGAATACTTTCTGTCAATAATCATCAATCAATCAATCAATAAGCTAAATTAAAAAATCGCTTTAAATTATAAAAATTGTAATTACCCATACATATGTATGCAAAACAATTACGTATAAATATTTGTAAGTAAAACAATAAAAATTTTCTGGTGGGTGGGTGTAGCGAAGCGCACAGGGTTGGCAATAAATATACAAAAACAATATTTTATATTGATTCTTCCATAGTGTAATTTTTTGATTTGTTTAAAAAGCTATAATCTCTGCAAAGTTTTTTTTTTTAAATTCTAACGATAATTTTTAGCATTTATTGTAGTTAGGTTCTATGCTGTATATTTTCTTAGTTTATCAAACTAACATGCTGTTTAGTTTTTAATTTATATCAGGAATTTCAAATGATCGAATATTTGTTAAAAAAGCTTAAAAAAAACAATAAATTTATCTTAAAAACCTTTATAGAAATTGGTTTAGAATATAAATTAAAATTGTATGTAATTTTTGCTATAAACCAGATTAATATTAACGTTTAAAGAAAACAAATGCAAACCAAATGGAATTATAAAAATTTTTAAATAAACACCAAACAATATAAAAACAAACACTAACCAAACTAAAATTTAAGCCAAAAAAATAAAATAAATAAAGGATAGAGAAAAACAAAATTGAATTTAAAATTTTATTTCAAAATTCTCTATTTAAGCGAAAAACTCACAAGTTTGTCAACAAACCAACTTTACTTTTAATTTTTATACATATAAACTTAGTTATTATAGTCATATTTACACATATATGTACATATATGTATGTGTGTATGTATATAATATTTAAAGTTAAACAACAAAAACTAAAACAATATCCTTCTAGTATTTTTTGAAAGCAATATCATAAAGAAACGCCATTATATATGTATTTGTACTTTCTTACAAAAAAAAAAAAAATATTAAAAAAGCCTAAGTAAATGAATAAATTATAACAAGGTAAATATAAAAGGACCAAGTTTAATACAAACATATAAATATACAAAAAATTTAAAAAAATAACTAGAACCAGAAGTAGCCCAAGTCAAAAGGTGTGATAATAAACGAAAAACTTTCAATTGCAATGAAAGCAAAAGCACCTAATGAATCAGCAAAAATTAAATTTACAGTAACAAATAATTGACATCCTTCATTTTATTACAAATGAGCTTGTTGTTAAGGTTTCCTTTATATGAATTAAATTAAAAAATATATATATAATAAAAAGATACATAACAATATAAAATTTATAACTTTGACTTTAAATAAAAAGATAAATTTGCTAAATAATAAAATTTAATAAAAAATTCAATAGAGAAAAGAATCATACAAATAACCAAGGCATAATTATTTATCAGTTAGTCTTTTTTCTTAAGCTGATTATATTTGTTTTGTTTGCAAATTCCTTTTCTCAAACTGCGATAAAAAACTATGCCTTGCAATAAGCCAAATTAAAAAAAAAAACAACAAACTAAATCAAAATTAATAATATTAAAGTTAATCACGGTTAACTGGTTATCTTGTTTTAAATCTAAAAATAACTTTTTAATACCGTGAACACCCTTTAATGTTCGTTATCTGTCGCTTCTTAATTAATCAGGTGTGTTATTGCTACCAACATAAAGAGATAACATAATCTGTAGGTCATTCGTTGAAGTTTTAGTTACTTTAATATTTATTACTTATTAATAACACTGCAAATTTGGTGTTTAACAAAAAAGGTTTTAGTTAAGTCAAATTTTTGTTTAATAGCAAACAAGAAAATTATTTTTTTTTTGTCGCTATATAACTTAATCAGCCTTATTGTCATTGGCGTTGTCGTATTTTTTGGTACCGTGTAATATTTACGACAATGTAAAATGAATGAGACCTTGTCGTATTTTTCTCGTTTTCGACACAAAAACGACACGACAACGCCAATGACAATAAGGCCGAATAACTAACCTACCGTGAATAACTCAATTTAAATCAAAATAAAATAATTAAAGTTTTCAAAACAAAAAAAAAAAAAAAACAAGAATGAAAGCAAAGCTTAATTTAATTATTTTTTCCACGTCGCTTAAGTGTTTTTACGAAAAACTGATCAAAAGTTTTCAATTTACTTTATTTACACTTTTTTTTAACAAATTCCCTAATGTCATGTATACATTTGCTAAAAATAATTGAAATTACATGAAATATATTCTAAACAAATTTATATATTTTTTTTTAATTTTAGTTATTATTTATTTTCCAATAATCCAGTACATTTTTGTTGCCTCAGCGCCTTATAGGCATTGTTGAGGCGAGTTTATCGTTTGTATTTTAAAGCATTTGCTTACAAAAGAAAATATAAAACAAAAATTTAAAATTAATGAATAAAAAAAATATGCATTAAAATAAACTATTACTAAACTGAAATCTATTGAAAAAAAACAGCTTGTAGTTTTATTTTAACTCCTACAGTAGATTCTCTAAATATTCCTGATCTTCTTTGACAAACTTATCGGTTACATCTTTGGGTACAATAACTTCTTTGTAGTTGTCCAAACCAATTTCATCTTCCCTTCTATTAAAATTAAATAAAATTACAACAAATTATTTTTTTAGTTGAAGAAGATAATTTAAATAAAAATTTAACATACTTTATTAAAATATCGACAACATTTTCGCATGCCAATAAACATTCTTTGTCTTTACCCTCCCTAGCTTCCCATTTATGTAATTCTCTAAGAATTTCATAGACACCTTTTTGTCTTAACTGCTCTCGTGATTTTTTGGTTGAACACAATTGTAGCAAAGACTCTAAAAGCATTTTTCGCAAATCAGGATCTTGTTCACGTTTCTTAGTTTCGGGTAAGTACTGAAATTATAAAAAATAAGGTAAAAATAACTGAAATTTTAAATGTTTTTTAAATAATTTTTTATTTATTAAAAATATTTCCATAAAAACTTAGGGGTGTGTAAATAAATTTGTCAGTTAAATACGTCTAACATAAACGTTAAATGCAACTGGTACACTGTTTTATCAGTTTAAAAAAATTAAAAAAAAAAAAATTTTTTAAAAATTTAAATATTAGTTTTTTTTTAATATAAAAAAAATTACTTTAATTTAAATGATAACTAAAGATAAAACTACTTATTTACATTTAGCTTATGACATTAAAAAAAATTAAATGAGGTTGTGATATTTTATTAGGAAGACCTAGAGAAAAAGATGCTAAAAGTCTATATTGTACACATATATATGTATATATATATATATACTACATATATACATACAAAAAAAATTTTTTAAAATAATTTCAAAATTTGACATTATGTGCAAAAACATAACGGGAAAAAGGTGAGTAGCAAATTTCTTTAATTCTCAACCACTTACTTGTAATTCTAATGGCAACATTTCATTTTCCTCATCTGTAAATTCTTCCGGGCCACAGAGTGGATACAAAATGGCATAAAGAATATCATCGGTGTCTCTTAAAATTATGTCGTGATAAACAGGATCAAAGCAAATATTTTTAAGAATGCCAATCGTTCCACCACGTCTTAAAACTGATTGTTCATACGATACAAATGGGAGAATCTTGTCTAATAAATTGTAATTATTGAGGCAAAATAGTTCACGGCCCCTACTAGTTTGTGTTAAATTACAGAAAATTGGAGCCAAATAATGCAAATTAGATTTCTTTTTATTATAGTCGAGTTTGGAAAACGCTCTAGCTAAATTCAACATGGTTTTTGGATCTTTTTCTAATTCGTCAAGTATTTTATAAGCTAACGTCTCTACACGTGAAAGATTGCTTAAAACCATAGTCCAGGGATCAGCCAGTTCAGAATTTTCATTAGTTATGTGTTTTACACAGGACAATACGATTTCAAATTTCTAAAAAAAATTTAAAATTTAGCTTTGGTAAATAAAAATACAAATTTTTACCGGATGCACTTGTTCAGTAATTTTAAAAATTTTTAAGGCACCTTCCTCATCGGCCGTCAAATTTATTAAACACAACACGGAATCTTTTGAAATAGACAAATTCGAGTCAGATGTTAGATTCAGTAAGGCGATAAGCATGTCATCCAGTGATAATAGAACGGCTTTACCTTCAGGAGAGCCGGTTAGACCTGTTAATAATATAAATTATTTAAGTTATTCCCACATATTTATTCTAATTCTCGTTTTATTTTACCTAATACGCGTGACAGTGCAACTGCCTTTAAGTCCAATCTTTGAGTGGGATGCATAAATTGAACAAATTCTGTTAAACTCTCCATATTGTTTATATTTTTGGTTAAAAATTAATTATCATCCAACTGATTTCTTTTTTTGTACATAAATAAAAAAATTATAAAAATTGTTATAACAGCTGTTTTTGTATACATGTGCGATAGTCTCAGGAGATGCCGTATTTTTTGGTTTATCTTGTTTCATTCCACTTTGTTTCAACTGTATAATAACTATTAGTATAACCCAGCATACATTTTGCTCTCATTGTATATATTAAATAGAGAAACAGAAATATTAAGTTAATTTAATCGATCTTTATTATTTATATCAATAGTTGTTTTATATATTAAGTTTGAGATTAATTTTTACAAAAAATAAATTTATTTCATCCAATGTAATGCTAGAATTTTGAAAATAAAAACAATTTACAATAATTAATTAATTAAAATTAAGATATTGAAAATAAAATGCAAAACCACAATATTTTTTTACATTTTTTGCTGGCTTGTGGTTACAATTGGAACAAACTTACAAAATTTAAGGTTTAAATGTGTTTTTTTCTACTGGATATATTTTTGAAGAAAAATCCCAACAAAAAGGTAATTTTCCTACTCTTTGAGATACACACTGTAAATTGTAATCTTTACGACTAATTTTTGCAAAAAACATAATTTTAAGTTTGCTTGATATATGCAAATTAAGTAATTTCATTTTGATGGCTGATTTTTAATAAACGATTACCTAATGCTATGTTTACACGCACAACAAAATTTCAGGTTCGCTCTCTTATTCATTGTTTGCGTTCTTATTATATAATTCAATATGTTATTTCATACAAATTTTAAGACCGAAAATCTTTTTTAATCTTGCTGCGAAACGCGAAAAATTTTCTATTATCCCCAAATTTAATAACAAATAATCGTTAGTTTATCTGTACTAGCTGTAGAAAAATATATAAACAAAGAAAAAACAAAAAACTGTGTTCAAAAATATTAAGAAAAACTTTGAACAAAAAAAAAAAAGGATATAGGAGCCTATTAACGTATATATATTTAAATAAAAATGAGAAAAAAAGAAATAGTGAAAAATGTAGTAAGTAAAAAGTGTAGAAAAATTTGAACAAGAACAATCGTTTAAAAACCGAGGTTCGAAATTGTGATTCAGAGACCGATCCTAGTGGTTCACATTACTGTATGAGCATGGCATAAAGTTTTTTATCAGTTGCAATAAAGATTAGTATATTTTATTTGGTTTTTACTAAAAATAAATGTTCTTTGCTGTTAACAGCAAATTTCCAAAAGCAAAGCAAAATTATTGTTCAATACACAACCCCTATTGAATTTTGTATCGTCTATTGAAATACAGTTTTAGTTTATTTACTTGTAAAAGAAAACAATTTCAGTTGTATCCGATGTATTAATGTATTGTTGGTTACGCTTTGTTATTGCAAGCAATCAGAAATGGGATAAAGTTGATAAGATTTTACTTCTGCAAAGGTACAAAAATATTTTAAAACAATTTTAACTACAAATATTTATCAGAGAAAAAAAAAATCCGCAAAAGATTTGGTGGAAAAAAAAAATACTAAAAACATAAATTTTTATCTCAGCAAACAAATTTTATTTCTAATCCCTGTATGAATTGATTACAAAACTTAAAATCATATGAAATGAAATTGTATTGTGAATCAAAATGTTTTAATGGAAATCAACAACAAGAAGCATATAATACTGTTAACACATGCAAAAATAGTATCAATAGTACAATACAACTGGTGAATTGTGAATTGAACTTACATATATAGATGTGTTTTAAGTGTGAATAAAAAAATTTCTTGCTAAGATGTTGCATGTGTTCAGTTTATATGACTAATAATTTTTCTTTTAAAGAAGAAGACAAATTAAATTGAAACAGATAAAGTCAAACAAACCTACGAGTAAGTAAGGAAATAAATCACATTCGAATTTTAATTGCTTTTGGTACTAAGCATTAATATTTTCATTCTCTTTTACCACGTAAGGTGAGGTAGTTGGCATTAAAAAATGTAACGAAAATAAAAACCGTTACAAATTGAATTATCGCATTGTTATTTATAAATGGCCTGTATTTCTATACTGTACTTTAAATACGTTCGTATGCTCGTAAAAATCCAGTTAAGTACGTCATTACATCTCCAATTATATATATTATTTTCATTTAACACTGATGAGATGATTTTTTTTATAAATATATATTTTAAGCAAATTATGTATAACGGTTTAATATTAAAAAACTTGTTGAGTTTTTTAAGGTAATACATTCGTTTGTATGTATATATACAGTATTGTGTAATTTAAAATCATTGCATACAAAGTTTAACAAAATCCTTTTTTATTTTTTGCTACAAATCATTTTCTTTAAAAAATAGTTTGGTAATATCTTTTTTCTTTTCGATTTCTCTCCGATAGTGTCGCTGTAGGATAAATAATCGTTAAAGATTGAGGAAATGAGAGTGATTCTGTCCAGACGTTTTCTTTGTGTAACGGATACACAAACAGCTGTTTAAAAATAAGCAAAGCCACAATTTTTATCTGCAGACAACTTAAAGTAAATTGTTGTGTATTTTCTTGCCATTTATTATTTTTTAACTATGCTAACAGTTGTTGTCCTTTGTTTCTTACATTGTGTTGTTTTCATTGAACTACATAAACCTTTTCCGTCTTTTGGTTTTTTTTGTGTGCACGTACATTTTTGTTGTTTGAAAGAGAGTAATGTTTGCTCACATTTAATCTAATTTTACCTAGAAAATACTAGATCGCACCTAATGTAGATGTAAACTATTAAACCGATTTGCACTAAAAAAAATCTGAATGGTCAGATGCCAATGTAGCGCCTGAGTCGAATGAATGTGGTCGAGTTGCTGCATCGCACGTTTAGATGTACAATGAGGGCATGAACTGTGACAACAGTATATTTTCTGATGGGGCATATGGGAATCCTGGACCTTGTACTTAAAGAAGATTGCAATAGACTAAGATTCTGCTAAGCTCCTTTACTTTTCTGGTAAGAAAAAATTTCATTATTTACAAATATAGCAACCTTTAAAAGAGGAAATATATTTGATCATAACGATACGTGTTGTATTCCCCTTCCTTATATCTATGTCTTTAAATGTTTGTATTAAGGCACGTAACCGTATGTTAGTGATTGAAGTAGTGATGTAATAGTAAATGTAATTTCAATGTTCTTCCGGTCAATCCTCAATTAACTTTTTCAAAACTATTCCCTTTACTTTAGGCATAGAAGAACTGGACAAATTTGAAGCACAATAAAACAGTAGTCTGAACTTACAAAGCTTTGTCTTACTATTAGCACGTTCACTCATACTCCTGCTAATTTGTGAGTTCAGTCAGGTTTAGATAGCTTCGTTTGTTTTTAAGTTGTAATTAATCTACAAATTTCAAATTCACCTGTCACACGAAATTAAATAATCGCAGCAAATGTTTTAAACTCGTACGTTACTTCAACGAATCACGTCATTTGCATTTAGCTACCCGATCAGAATACTAAATAAGTATGCGCGCGAGTTTCTTGTTTTCATGCGTCAACTTATCGTTAATAAGGCTTGTTTCATCTTATATTTATCGGTGGTCAGTTTGTATTTACGGCTTCTTTTATATTTTTTAATTTTTTTTAGAAAGTAAAACCAGGGGAAACCTAAAAATCAAATATTTTTACATGAGGAACACGCAAAATTGCGGTTTCAATTTTAAGAAATAGAACGTAAATAAATGTTGGGGGATTTTTTTTATTTGTTAATAAATTTATATTATTTGATTTGCATAAAATTAGTATTTAGAACGATAATCCCACGTAAGTTGATTAAATGTTTTTTTAATGTGTTTGGTTTTTATCTACGATTTTTTTATATTTTTAACGTGGAATCACTTCAATATTGAAACGTTAATGTTGTAGATTACTAAGTCTTAAGTCATTTGTACTGTGTTTTAGGGTAAATTGAAAAATTTTAAGATCAGTCATGCCTATTACGTATTCCGGACAAAATTAAAATATTCAAAATTGTTCATTATGTTTCAACAGGGCTTATGTTTTTAGGTTAAACAAATATTCTTTGTCTTTATTGAGGAACAATGGGAATAATTATAATAATTATATTAAGAGTTTCAATTCATTAATAAAAAAATAAAGTTCATTGATACGAAATTATTTCCTTCCTCCAAAAATAATATTGAGTTCAGTGTGACTGGAGAGGATTATTTCTCAACTTTTTTGTGTTTAAATTAATTGATCTTTTTCGTTATTTTTTTTTTTTAATTTAAAACAGAATTATGCAAAGAGGAGTTTATATTTTTTTGCTTAAAATTTATAATTTTGTTATTTCTTTGGCATCCCAAATAAGTTCACATCATTGCAGACATGTGTTAAAAAAAATTTTTTTTTTTGCTCTAAAAACTGATGAAAAAAAAGTGCCAAAATGTAATAAGATATTGATCTTGAAGAAGAGTATAATGTCGAAGACTAAAACGAACATCTGTTAACATCTCAAGATATAATTATTTCCGTTTTTTGCCGACAAAAATATCGTTGTCATGTCCGAAAGTAACAACAAAATTAAAAACTATTGTCCTACACTTGTCTCTCAGTCCGACAAGAAAAATGTGATCAGTGATCAGTGAAATTATCTTCCAAAGTGCATGGATAAAAATTCGTCTCTTTTAGGTTAGCTATACTATGTAGGAGGTCATAGAACGGATACAAATAAAACAATTATCTTGTCAAAAAGTAGACATAACATACATAAGAACATGCTTATACAAATTTTAAATGTTTTTGTGAATAGCGATAACATAGAGTTTTTAAGAACATCCGTTTAATAATTTATTTTTACATTTATTTACTCTTTTAATTATTTAAATTTAGTTGCAATAAATCACTGGTGTTTTTTCAGGCATATTACTTATTAATTATTTAAAATAAGAAACAATGAAGCAAAAAGTTATTGCATATTTATGGTAATTGATCTCTTATATCATCGCATACGAAAAAAAAAAACACAGAGTGATCTTCTCTCAATTTTTACAAAGTGTATGGAAAAAAGTCTTAATTTAAAAAAAATATCATCTTCATTTAACACTTAGTGTCTGGCAAATTTTACAGTTTTGTTTTAAAATTCTTTCTGACTGACCATACCCAATAAAAGAAATTGACTTTTTTAATTTCTGCATCTCAATGATGATGTTCTTAATGATAATTATGAAGAATTGAGGTTATTAACACACAACTGTAATTTGATATAGTCTGGAGGTAGACGACCGTTTTTATATTTTTTCTTATTCCAAAAACAGCTGATTCTTTTATGATACGGTTTAAATATTGATGTTGATGCGTTACGAGAGGCGCGACACAAGGTAGTGAGCGGCTGTATGAATAATAATAATAATTGTCATATAACAGTCTTCAACTCTGCGTTCACATATGCTGGTGAAAATTCGAAAAACACACTAACAACTCTACAATCCTCCACGCACCCTTCTGGTACGAGAATTTGGAAGGCAAATAAAAACTGTATTAACCGATAAAAAGATCACTAATCAATATTTAATGATGGTTGTTGTAAAGTGGTAATTGATTAAAATTATTATTACAATTTGTTTTGTGCACGCTTAAAGAAAACAGTATATATTTTGATAATTTTTTTATTTAAATATTAATTTAGGATATCAGTTTTTTTTTATATTTTTAACAATTTTTAACACCAAATAATGAGATGCTAAATTTTAAGTTTTTTATTAATGTTTTTTAAATTTATCCACAATATTACTTGTATATGTCAACAGAATAATAACTTGTTAGACTTTAAACAATTGGTTTGAAATTTTTATCGATGAAAAATATCGGAGATTTAAATTCTTCAAGCGAGAAAAATCCACTTAAAATGTTGTTTATTTTACCAACAACATATATATACACTAATTGACTGTTTCTTTTAATTTAGTAAAATGTTGTTTGTATTTTTATTTACTCAACTCCATTAACTCTCTTGTCCATGTTTTGTTCCAGAAACGAAAAATTCAGATGCACTATTATTATATAGAATATGATAATAAAAGTAAAATACAAAAATAATAATAAACAATTGTTTTCTTTATACTTGTTTGCCAAAAAATAATGAGTAAATGAATTTTTTGACAGCATACTGCCGCTCATTTTGTTGAACAGTATGCTTTTGTTCACGAATACGAACAAGAAATGTTAAACATGAGTTATTTTAAAAAATCTACAGATATGTTGTTCTCTGATACGTACAAATGTGTGTATATAATTACAACTTGTCTAAAACTACCGGTATTTTGTTTATTAAATGTACTTTCCATATGATCGTCACGCATATTTACGTAATATTTAACTAATGACGCACTTTAAATTGACATGGTCAGAAATTGTTTAACTACTTAAATTTCGTCAGCAATTTTTAATATAAAACAGTACCTACTTAGTAATTAATAAGGAGAATAGTAAAATGTTCTTTTGATTTTTTTTCTATTTTTTTGTTTAACCAAGCGCGGATACCAGGGAGGGGGAAAAGGATATTAAAATTCAAATAAACGATGCGATTCTAGACCTAAGTAATATTTAGGATTCAGCACCTGATAACATGGATCAAAATCTATTGAAATTTGGAAACAAGCGCTCTTTTGTTCGAAACATAACTGAAAGCTTTTGAAGCAATAAAAATACTATAGCGATCTGAAAGAAGTTTTAATAATTTACTTTTCAAAGAAGAAATATCTAGCTGAGTGTAAAAATTGGAGGGGCATTAACTTTTTAATATTATAAACAAAACAATTAAAAATATACTATATAACAGTCTTAATCGATATAATTATGGAAAATTACACAAACGCAAACTGGGATATTCTACATCAGAATACAATTAGATTTTAAAACGTTCCGTTTAAAATTGTGCTGGTCATAGTCATGAGAAATGGTACAAGTAAAAACCCAGTTCTGCTACTTTGGCAGCATCATAGCATCAAACGGTAGATTCGCACTATGGAAGCCCGGCAAGCATTTGGGCAACTTAATACGGTGTGGAAATCTCCTACCATTTCGACCCGTGCGAGAGTTTTAATTTTTAACTCCTCCATTGAATCAATTCGAAACTTGAAACATGGTTACTAAAGACATAAACGTCATCCAACAAATGCTGAGGATGAATACTACAAAGCTACTGGCCCAAAGGAACTAACCAAACTTCTATTAGTCAAGAAATACAGAGATGGTAATACGAGTAGATTGGCCATATTTTAAGATGTCTACTTAATAATACCACGCGCAATGCCATTAATTGCAATCAATATTCGTTAAAATAAACAGTCGAAGTCGGAGAAGGCAATTAGATGCCGAGGTCTTAATAGCAGGAATTAAATGAAACATCTAGCATCAAATAGCAATAATTGGAAAATATTTATAGAGACTCTTGGGAATTTAAGAACCTTATACATTAATAAGTAGGAAACACTTTTAACAAATTATTTTAAATTTTAATTAGGTGACAATGAAAAAAATTTCATTATACTTTCCTAATTAATAACACCCAAAATTTATATTTGCAATTTAAATATAATAAAAGCTCTCAAAGCTCCTGTAACATTAAAGTTATAATTTCATTCAAGAAAATCACATATTAGCATATAAATTTTATTAAATGAATTAAAATTAAAATTAAAATTGTCAAAAAAAACTTCAATTAAAATTATATACTATTATTAACACTATAATAGATCCGTAGACCGTTTGAAAAATATTTTTAATTTATTAACTTCCACCAGCATATTACTTACATAACAATATTGTAAACAAAAATTTAAAAATTAATAGAAAAAAGATCTATTGTTTCAACCAACACTTTCAGTTGCTTTTTATTTAAAATTTATTAACACTAAAATAAATACATATATTTTATGTAGTTTAATAAATGTGATAAACTTTGAACATTTAATAATGCGAAGATCAAAACTTAAACTATAATTTAGTATGACATTCCTTAAGAGGTGTGTCTCAACTTGCATAACATGCACAACTGTTTATTAACACAAAGGCACTGCTGGTGACAATCCAAAATTATTTATGAACAGTTATATAGAAGGAATCCTTGAATCCAACCAAACCAATCTACAACCAACAACTTGCACTTGTATTTAAAACTTAAATAAAGAAAAAAACAGAAATACTTAATAATTTATGGGAAAAATTGCGTCTGTAATTGTTGGCAGGTTATAAACAAAATATTTGAAAAAATGTAATGAAATGTTTAAAGAACTAACCTGCTTACCTAATAAAAAAATTCAACCGGGCCAAAAGAAATACATATAACGTCGTTTTAAGACAAAAATAAAAAATTTCCACACACACACACACACACATACACATATCCTATTGTAAAGAAAAACGGAAGTTAAGAAGAAAAAAGAAAATAAACAGAGAGAGAGAGAGAAAAAATGTGCCGGTTGAAATAATGTAAATGATTGCAACTCCAACATGTTTGTTTTAAAACATGAATGTAAAAATATATTAAAACATGTACTTAACTATAAAGTACTCAAAATGGGTTATTAAAACACGTGACAGGTTTCTTGTTAACTAATACTTTTATAAAATTAAAATTAATCACTATGGGTTAGAGTCTGTAATTTTTAAAAATAGTCAATATAAGAAATATTGAAAAATTTATTGCGATTAAAATATTTTGCTAATGCGACTTCTATTCATTTTATTAGCTGACTGAAATATAAATAAAATAATGCAGCGAGTTTATGCTATTTTCACGATATAAAATTAAATCGTTCGTTCTCTTCCTAAAAAAAAATAAATTTCTATGCAAACGATGACTCTAAGAAAGTTCTGATTCTCTATCTTAGTCAATAGAAAAAAAGATTTACATCCGTCAAAAACTTTTAGTTTTTAATTTTGTAGTAATACAGGATAGGCCAAAAGTAACCATGGTGTTTTAAAATTTAATAGATTTTTCATTTAAAAATTTTTTCAATATTTATTTTTTAGATTATGCAAACAGCAGCTGGAGAATATATAGTGGAAAGATTCGCAACTGAACAAATACTAGAATAATAGAATTAAAATTTTCAAATTAGCAATCAATTATTTTAACGCAAAAAGCATATCATCGATATTTTAATTTCAGATTTTTGCCTTGTGAAGTAATGATATGTTGCTTAGTTCATCGTCACCACCAACATGACACCGTCATAGATTAGCCTGGAAATGGAGGGCCACGTTAAATTCGTATTGCGGAAAATATTGAACGTGTAGAGCAAAGTGTTAATGAAGCAAATTACGGCATTTTATTGTGTTCGATATATTAAAAATCTTATTAGAATCTCTATAGTAAAAATATAGAAAATTTCCACATTCGATGATAATTGAATGCTGCATTTTGAGCCATTCTTAGATAGGAATGGCTCGTACGGCACTATAACGTATTAAAAAAGATTTACTGTTATTCCCATATAAGGATTAAGTGCAAAAGTTTGCCACAAATGAAATTAACTTTATTGAAAAACAGACAAGAGCGATAAAGTTTATTTTCATTTGAATGGCTTTGTTATTAAGTAAAGAAATAGGTGCTGGGGTTCTGACAATCGAAGAATCATTCATCAACGCTTCTTGCACCGCATTAGGTCTACAGCATGGTGTACATGTGAAAAAATCATTGGGCCTGACTACTGTGAGAGCGGTATAGGTTAATGAAAGAACTTTGTTTACGTTCTGACCTTGAAAACAGACCTGAGATGTGGTTTCAGGTGGGTGGAGTCACAGCCAGAGCCACACAACTTGATAGTAGTTTTAAATATCATTTTTGAAAAACTAATCCCTTTTGGAAAATTGGTCAGTGTTTTCGCCAGATTTGTCCGCACCTAACTATTTTATTTGGACTTATTTGAAAGAGACAATCCTTGAACTCAAGACCTACATTGTTGTAGAAATTCGAGAGCGTCAGCTACAGATTTTGAAATGTTATGGAAAATGCTTTTAAACGAGCCCATCGTTGCAAAGCTGAAAACGTGTTTGATTTAAGTGACATTATTTAACATTTTGGATATCTTAACATCTGAAAAAAAGTTTAAAAAATATATAAACGATTTAGTTATTTTATTTTTAAACTTCATGGTGTCTATTGGCCCACCAGAGTTATTTTAAAAATACTAAAAATATATTATTTATTGACCAAAGGTAGTAATTTTTAAAATATTAAAATACTGGAACGATTCAACTTTATACCTATTTAAGTTAAGTAGTGTTTTATATAAAGTATGTCAATATGTACATCTAAAGTTGCACTTATTTTAAATTATCGGGAATTCCTTGAGCTGATAGTAACATTTCCATCCCATAGTCACAATCTGTTAAAATAATTTTACCACATTTTATTTGTGAGCTACTATTGACGATGAGGTTGTTTACGATGGTCGTAACTTTGTTGTGTTTATGTTTGATATCCTCAAGCAAACATGTTGCAATAAAGAAAATTTTGCTGGCAACGTAGTGGTAAGGACATTGTTTGAAGTGAAAGTGTGCAATCAGACTAAAAAAAACCAACAATCAGCAAATGGACTGATACAATTTTCTTTTCACTATCACTTGAAATTGTGTATTTTAAATATAAAAGTATATGAGGGCAACTTCAGTGAGTTCGATTGTTAGTTGTTAAACGCATTTTGACCAACAAACTATTGTTTATTGGTGCGGAGTTTTGTGTCTAAAGAAAAATACTATATATGTACTTTTAGTTGAAAAGGACATTAAATTTTAAAACTGCTACCAACTAGTATTTAATATGAATTAAAAGTAACTGGTAATATAACACGTCAAGAAGCTGTTATATTTCAATAAAAAAATAAATTTTTTAAAAAGTAAAATAACTTAACAAAATTAAATTTTATTTCTAATATAAAAATTTGTTAAGACAATTTAATTAACTCGTTGAAACAGATGGAAAAATAAATAAAAATAAAAAAAGGTATTAACTAGTTAATTAATAAAAGGATTCTGTTTTGTTATAAACGTAGAGTTGGGTAAAATATTTAAATGATTATGTGGTGCTTAAGTAAATCGATATTGTTGCTGTTTATTTATTTATTTATTTTTTTAATTTGTAATTGTATTTTTTCTTAGAATGAACATGTGTCCTAGTGTCATTTAGTGAGTGCGATTGGGATTTGAGTGTAATTAAAGTTGCAGAAATGCAGCCAAGAAGTGTTGTCTCATTAAATTTGACTACTTGACTGCAGTTTGTGGTTGTGTTTGTTTTAAAATAGATAATATATAGTATTAACTGGAATTAGTTTTTAGTTTCGATTTTCTTTAAGTTGTTTAATATTTAAATAATGTTTATTTTTTATTAAATACAACGACTTCATGTAGATTATTCAGCTGAGATACAAATAATATATAATTTATTTTTTGCTCAACTGACAATATTTGCCAATATTTGGTGGTAAAAATATTGACTGGTATGACGGTTGGGGTTCAAAGTAGCCTACGTTGTTTTTCCCTTCTATTCATAAATTGTGTTTGCTTTACAAGAAAATAACAGTTGTATGTTTGCTGTAATCATTTCAAATTTCAAGAAGTAGACTGATATTTTTCTCCACCTTCAATTTGGATATTCATACATTAAGACTACAGGATTTCTTTCCATTCGTCTAGACTCTAGACACACATAAACATTTCTGTATATGCAAGTTATACAGTTTGTGTATTTTGCAATTATTAGTAATTATACATAGTTGTTGCTATTCGTGACGTTGTTAAACGAGTCCTAAGAAAATGAAAACATGCGGTGTTATCTAATTTAACTGCGTTGTCCTTAAGACAAACACTAGTCTATGGCTCTCCACGATATAGTTCCACTTGTTTATTTTTCAAGATGTAAACAAATTATTTTCAATATTACATTCTTGCATAAGCTCTGTTTTATACATACAACTTAAAATAATTATTAACCCATTTTATACCACTGCACGATTTAAGGAAGATAAACTTAAGATCGATTGTGACATTTTACATTAAATATATCAAATATAAAAATAATTTGTTTGTAACAAAAGTAAAAACGCAACAATGGTCGTCAAAATGTGTTAATATGCAGCCAAATATACTTTTTGTATTTTAAAACAATTCTTTAAGTTTATTGTTTGCATTGCTTGGCAATTTATATCCCAGTGGTACTTAAACTAACACTTTAAGAGAGATTGATTGGATTTCTCTTTTCCTTTCAATCTGTTTAAAGGTTTTAATTAAAATTATAAAAAAATAACATGTGCAATAAATCTTACATATCCATGTAGATATTGAAATAAATTGAATTTTAAGTTTTATTGCCGAAACTTATACTTCCTTTGTGCTACATAAATATTTAATGTTTGCAGTGCAAATAAAATATTTATCACACCCAAACATATTAGGGTGGTATAAAACTCATGAAAACAGTCCTTAATAAAAGTACATATTTATTGTATGACAATATAGTTTTATAATAATAGTTCTTTTTTTATGAAAAAAAAAAATAATTTTTTAAAACCAATTTAAACATTTGAAGTTATATTTTAAAGGAAATACGATATAAGCAGTTTGGTTCTCATTGTCACAGATTAATGAAAATTGTTTTGAAAGGCAATTTAAAACTTTATATCATTATTTATAAAAACCTTTTCCAACACTGCGCAGTCTATTTCTCTCAACGTTAACGTGTTGTGTGAAAAGGTATTCAATATATATTATTTATCATTTTAGAGTGATTTTGATTAATAATGTTTCATTGGTATTTTGTTAAATTTTAACAAATTCAGGAGTGAGTTATCCTTTACCAGATTTACGTATATTTGTTTATATTTACTGCATGGCTTTAGAGGCAAACTTTAATAGGTACAAAAGGCAAATTTATAAAAGGTCATGAATGGCGTTGTAATCAATCAATATCATGAAGATACATACATGCATACATACATATATGCATACATGTATACATCTGTATGTATTCGAATCATGTTTGAATGTCTATCTGTTAATCTAACGATGCTAAAATCTATTTGTTTTATTTTTGAATATATTGTTTAGTATTTTGACAATGAAAGTACATTGAACTTAAATACAAACAAAGGAATCTCAACTCTACAGAAATTAAACTTTAAACATTAAAGACAATTTAAGCTAATAACTCTATTATGCTGTATGTATGTATATAAATACTTTTTTAATTTTTTTTTTTGCTTGAATACAGTTGTAAATTATTAATAATTTAAATTAATTTAAGTATTTTGATAGACGTCAAAATTTGTAGCTAAATATCAAATCAAATTTTACCCTAAAATTCTTAAAGTTCCAAGAGACGAAAAATCACACCTTTAATAAGATATTTGTAAAATAAAAATTTACTCATTTTTACTCATTTTTTACACCGTTTTCAGCTCTAAAATCAAACCTTTAAATTTTAAGTTTAATTTCAACTTGAGATCGCTATGATGAAATTTTTTAGAAGTAAAAAGGAATGATCTTTGAAATTTTTTTCTAATGTGATTTAAAGGAAAGACTCTATATGGGAGCTAGGATCCGTTATCAAACTTTTGCCAATACATTAAAAAATACATTTATATAGACTTTATGTTTATATCCAACCCTAAAAAAAATAGATCAAAGCGTGCTAATAATGAAATTGTAGTTGATTTTGAAAACGCAGCGAGTTTTTCAGTAAATAAAAGCTTGAAGAGCTTGAAATATGATTAATGAATTTTATTTCCTGAGTTGTAATCAAAAGTTGAGGTAATATTAATAGCATTTGGTTAAATGCAATTTTTATGGGGGACAGTCAAATCGTTTTTTGTAGACAGGATTTGTGTCAATTTACGTTAAGACATGTGTAAGTGTTAAATTAAAAAAAAAAATAAAATAAAAAAAAGGTTAAAAAAAGCTAAGAGCTAAACTTAACTTAAAAACTTTAGTTAAAACTTTTTACAGCTTCTATTAATTGAATTGTTTCTTAACCTCGACAACAATTCTTTTGTGAACTCTACTTATTCATTTTCTTTTTGTTTAACCAAACGCAGCTGTATGAAAAACCATAAATTAGAAAGAGGGAAAATAAAACTTATGTTGTTTATTATTATTATTATTTTTCTTTTTTAAAAATAACAAAAAGAACAACCATAAATCAATAAAGCGAAGAAATATTATATAAGAAAGAAAAAAATATTTATGTTTATAAAAAACTTTAAGTTTCCTTTTCTTCGTCTATAAAGTTAATTCAGGGGTTTTATTATGTTGTTAGCACATAACACACGTAATCCTTATTCTAACATGTGAATAAATTTCTACTTACATTACATTCTTTTAGTTTTTATTCTTGTTGGCAGGCAAATAACGCAACTACAGAAATAATTTGCTTTCATGCAAGAATTTTTCAATCCTACTTCAACATATCAACATATGCGTGCAACAATGAGGGTGAATGTCATTGCCAATTGTTACAGATATAAAAAACGAAAAAAAAAAAAAATAATTTCCATGTGTTAGCTAACAAACAACATAAATATTTAAGTCTGCAAGATGCACGAGATACTTCCTGTATAATTTTTTTTAATTAAAAAAACTTAATTTAGCTGTGAATACTACATCAAGTTCTTCAAAAACCCTGAACTTTCTTTAATTGTTCAGCTAAAATTAAATTTATGCCTAATGTATGTCATATAAATAATTTAAAAATAATTGTATGTTATTACATATGTACGTGAATTAAGATACTTTTACATTTGGCAAATATTTGCTCAAATAAGGGTCACAACTCTTTGAGGTAAATAGTCTTTTATTGCTTGGTTCGTTTGTTTACTGAAAAGTTTCAACTATCCTTTACTTAACTTTACTAGATTGCATACGTTCACTCAAAAATTATTTATAAAACGTAAACAAGGCAGTT
Source organism: Phyto melanocephala (assembly GCA_941918925.1). Lineage (NCBI taxonomy): Eukaryota > Metazoa > Arthropoda > Insecta > Diptera > Rhinophoridae > Phyto > Phyto melanocephala. Next base: position 2,197,110 of record OW799233.1, read on the forward strand.
AAGTTTAGCAAAATCTTGTAGATAATAAAATAATTATTGTGATTGCTGTAATTGTTCTTAAAGCAAAAATCAAAAGAAACAAAAAACGCACAAAATTCGATTGTTATTTAAATTGATTTAATAAAAACATTATTTATAACAAAAGTTATTAAAACTTATAAGTGGTTATGTCTATTTCATCACAGATTTGGCTAATGTGAACATATCTTTACTTAAGCTTCCATTACACCGCCTGATTTTCTCACCATATAAAACTATTAAGATTCAGTTTAACGATTTTTGTATGTATATAAGATTCAAAAAATGATTTATTTTTCTGCAGCCGCACAACATCATGTGATTTTTACAATTCTATGAACTTCGAAAAAATCAACATTTTAAAGAAGTTCTATAAAAAAAATGTTTTATATGACAATAGTTGTAGTTTAGTATTTTATCGACAATTCTTAAAAGCAACAAATTACACAACAAAATCATATTTTCTATAACATAACAATTTAATACGTAGAAGTATTTAATAAGTAAATCAAGCTTTCTGTTCAGAACCATCATATAGGTTTTGTTTTGTAGGAAACACTCACTTCAAACTCACACAAAAAACATAGTCACATGCAAATAAATAAATTTTTCCAACCCTGTTGTTATAGCGAGTATATAACATCTTAAAACAAGCAAGGTGCTATAGTTGGCCGTGCCTAATCTGACAATATCCTTCACCATTATATACATAGATATAGTGATACTAATATAACAAAAATAATAATAAAAAAAAAACAAATTTGTAAAATCAAAAATTTGTGATTTTTTTTTTTGGAGTGAAAGATACGATCCCTTTTCTCGAATTTGCGCAATACCAAAGTTGGCATTGAGTTACAGCATAAAGTAGTTACAGTTTCGAAGATGATAAAGTTAAGTAGGTAATGTTCTGCACTTGCGGGAGTAAGATCTCGGTGCTTTACATTTTTAATTGCAATAAACAAAATGTTTAGGTTAGAATGGGAAAGTACTAATAACTTTTTATAGCCAAAATTCCTTCCTATGCCCAAGAAACTGCGTATGTCTTATAAAATAATTATGTTTAGTTGTAGCAAAAGCAAATTTTAATATTAAAAAGATGTAATAATATACTTTGGTCATTTTATTTTGACTAGCATGTTCTGTGGTTGATTCTACTTGTTTTTTTATTTTTTGATTTGTTATACACACATTATATCAACTTATAACTCTTTAAATACTGAACTAGTGTCAATAGAATTCAGATTGTCTACATTTGCAGGAAACTCAATTTTAAATGGTACATTTTTCTTTATTGAAATCGGTTGTATAATGTGAGCGTAAACTTGGTAACACAAAATCGACTTGCCTGTTAATATATAAGATGCTACAGAAAGTATTAGAAAAAAAAATAATATATAGGCATACTTATTTAGTTTCTTGTGTCTTTTTTAGATTGCTAAACTGGAGAAATATTTTCTTAATTGTTTATCTTCTTTCCATTTGAATAATAAAATTTAATGACAATTTTAGCGTAACTTTCTCTGTCTTCTGTCTTCAGCGTATATTTATTTATGTTCTTTCTTTTTTTTTTTGTAAAAAATATTCTTGTTTTCTATTACTTTTGTCTTTAAATTCAACTTTAAAATTTTGTTTTTATTTAATTCTTTTTTATAGTTGTTGTTATGTTTTGTTTTTTTCAAAATATTTTTTTACCACCTTTACACATTCTCAAAAAAAAAAAAAAAAAACGCTTGTAAAAAATTTTTTCTTCTTCAATTTTTCAGTTTTTCTTTTAATATCGTCATTTTGATGACACATTCTTGAGGTGGCTAATGTACCCCCTTGTTGTGAAAGTTAACTCCTACGTATTTTATTTGTTCTATACCAATTGTAGTTACATACATATGTATGTGTGTATGTATGCCATTGATTAAGTTAGTTTAGAACAATATAAGTCAATTTAGTCAGAGTAAGTATTGAAACAAAAGGTGAAAGACGCTAGTTGTGTGCTGGAAGGAACATTAAAATTTAAGTTAAACACCAAATGGTCTCTTCCACAAACTTACATACAAACATATGTACATCCAAATCTATAATTGTGTGATAATGCTTTAAGAAAGGGTAAGATGGGAGTATCGTAATAAAATAATAGTATGTAATTTGTAATTAAATCGATTGAAAAATAATTAACGTGTATATTCAAGGTCGTTTGTAGTAAAATACATTTTTTTTAGAATGGCAAATTAACATGTGGTCTGTTTGTATAAAATTGATTCCATTACATTGAAATAAAAGTTATTAGTATTAAAAGATTTCACTCTAACATAATTTAATTCAGATTTTCTACATAATTTAATGTTTTTGGTTTTAATTAACACATTTTCTACGTGTGTAGAGTTTCTTAGAAAAGTTTTTTTGAATTAGTAAGAACATTTAGGCTCTAAACACAATTCTTATTTCACGTAAAATCTAAATGTTACTAGCAAAACTATTACTCATACTACTAGTAGTCCATTTTAAAATTATGCAAGTTTTAGTGTAAATGGACTTAGGCTTATCCCTTACATTGGTGTAGGGATGAAACAGTATCGTTTGGGCATCGATACTAAGTAATACTTGATCGGTCGTAAAGCATCAATGCAAATATATCAATCAATATATTGATTGATTTTTTATAAAATAACAGATGAAAAGTATCATCGTAAATTGTGCAATAAGACAATTTTTTTTCAACACAACTGCAAAATGTTTACAATTTCAATTTATTTATTTGACTTTACTTTATCGCCTGTCATTATTAATTTTATTATAAAATTTTAAAATATGCATTGTTGAATATTAAAAAATTAAATTAGAAAGTATATGTATTTTCTATAAATTCGCAAAAAAAAAATTATTCAACAAGAAGATAACGAAATTTTATTAAATCCTATCTTAGGTTTATTGCTTCATAACTATGGTTTTGATGCTGTCAACAGTTTTAAGTTATTTAAAATTTTAGTGCATACAAATTTAATGTTATTTTGGTATAAATATCACTCTATTTATGTGCTAATAATTTTTTTATTGTAAAAATATTGTTTTTGAGGACAAATAAATAAAAGACCTCAAGCAAGCACGGTAAAACAATTCAAAAAAGAATGAAAATTTTTAAAGATATCTAAATATGACGTGGTAGTCATGGTTTTTATCTGCTTGTGGACATACAAACAACTGTGATACTCAAATGCATCTCTGTACAAATTATTCAGAGTCGTGCCCTGTTATATTGAAAACTAGAAAGTTATAGCGCACAAATATTAATATTTATAATTTAAAGCATTCCGTAGTTGCCATAACATCAACCTGGAAAACAGTATATATGCGATTTCATCATGAGCACTCTTTATCGGTATAGTACTATGTAATTTAAAATTCCTATATATGTTACAATTCAATGAAATTTGAATTAGTGAATCATAGAATTAATTTTAAAATTTGTTGTGTTTTTACTTCACCTATCAAATGTCATTTTTTATTCAACATGTTCATATTCTTTTATATTATTAATTCCTTTTCGTAATGCTTTCAGTATCCATTCTTTGGCTGGAACTATTGAAAGCAAGGTCGTATTTTCATTTTCATTTTTATATTATGATAAAATCATAGCTGGTTTCGAAAATGCATTACACTCGGCTAAAATCGGAAATATTTTTAAAAGAATATTCCTAAAAATTATTGCAATTTAATTTAATTTGAATTATAAAATTATATAAGAGAATAAATGAACTTAAGCCAAAATACAAATTATTCACATTAAAAAGAATTTTTTGTGTTGACAATTAATTTTATAATAGTTTGTTTCGATATGCATATATTTATTTTTATTTTTCTGCCTTAATGATTACGTAAATGTGAATACTGCTGTCATAGTGAATGTATTATTTTATTCTATTAAGCTGTCTTAATTTTACTTTGGCATTATAGTAAAAGAGCAAATTATGGCCAAGGTATATTTAGATAATTAATTACTTTTATAGCGTAGTTAAGTAACAATATACAATTTTCCATTAAAACTCATGCAATCAGATTCAGTTGACAACAGGAACTTCAGTTTAATAGACTTTTTTTCTTATTTTATTATTATTTTTAAATGAAAGCCATGTAAAATAAAAATTATTTCATGACTTTTTTGGTGAAAAAAAAAAAACAAATTAACACAACTATAAGTTCGTATATTTAAATGCAAATAACATTTAGATCTTAATTAACAATATACATACGTGCGTGTGTATGGCAACATGTTTATGGCTTTGTTACTGTTTGTCTTTTGCTATATAGTGTTTGCTTGTATATTTATTACATTAGACAATATAAATGACACAAGCCTAACTGCTAACAGTCCAAACAGTGTATTTGCTTTAAAGAATAACGTTTCACGTATGAGTTATAAAAATCTTCTATGACTTGTGTAATAGTTGGCCATTGACATCTAATAAGGAAATTTCTTTATTTTTGTTATACTTACTACAGACCTAAGCACATGCATGCTTTTAACAATTGTCAAATTAAAAAAAAAAAAAAAAAAAGAATGCTACTCGTATTAATGAATTAACATCCGATCATAAACATAAACCAAAATTAAGCAATGGTTGGTTTGAAAAATTAAATGCAGTTCACTAAATTAATGGGCTATTCTTTAGACTTATAAGAGTGGATTTATTTTTATCCGGTCATAAGATTTATGGACAATCCTCACTTCCTTTACCATTTTCAAATAGAATAGATTTGGTCAAAGTAAACGTATTTAAAGAAGCAACATATTAAAGTGCAATTCTATTATTTCCTTTTTAAATATGAGAAATATATTAGTTCGTACCCAGCCGAAAATTTCTGTAGTGAAGCAGTGCAGACTTACTATTGACTCTGTCACTAATAATACTGACGAATTACAAACCAGAGAATGTTCTTTTTTATACATATTCAACATATTTATGCCTGTCATTAAAAATTTACCTGTGACGTTAGAACTATTTACTGGGTAGTACTTATTGCAGTATATGGCAAAATTGCAACCATATATTCACAATCTTATTTTTCTAAATTTTGTGTACACTTTTGGCACTTTCGATGTAAAAAATATCATAAAATAATTGAATTTTTTCTATTTACTTACTACTTTAAAGTGTAATAAACTATTTTTTTTATTTTATTACCAAAAAGTCTGTAAAACAGTCAACAAATGTAATGACTAGGAGTCACCTAAGAATTTCCGCAGGGTATATACATACATACATATACATACACAACTTTTTTTATATACAGTATGTATTAAAAATTTGCTTTTCTTAGTATAAATTCTTTTTCTTTACATGAATTGACTTAAATATCCGGATTGAATTATTACTGTGTACTTTTTAGAGTAGGGCGGACGGAAGAAGCTTAAATATTCTTTATTGCTTAACGTTGTCTTTATATGTTTACACATACAGATGATAAAGGGCGTTCCAAAATGAACGCAAGATTTGACTTTGTTGCCAATTGTGCAGAAAAGATTTGGTAACTAAAAAAAAATCACAGCTGACAGCTGACAGCTGAGTTGGTAAAAATGGAGCTTTAAAAGACATAACAACGTGTCTTCGCTATTAAACAATATTTCAAGAATAATAAAAGCATGCAAGTAAGAAGTTCGAAAATTTAAAACAAAATATGGTTCGAATAGTATTTTAACTTTATAATCTGAAAAGATATTAATTGAAAAACTGGATTTGGATTTGCTGTTTGTTTGCCAAACAAACTCGTTGTCTTAAAAAAGGGGAAAAAACTAGTCCAAGAACCTAATTTAGGCGTCGTGGATAAGACTCGCAAATTTCAAGAAGATCTATACAGCGTATTTTTGAATTTTTTTTTTCACAATATTCTCTCGTGTAACGCTCGATTTTTAATAACGCTGGAGCTATCAGCACTTTCTTATACAAATGACAGCAAACTAAATTTTGAACAGCCAATTTTTCAAAAATGTTTACATAAATAAGTTTTGTACAATATTTTCACTTATTGAATTTTTTATTTGATTATTTTTTTAAATATTATTTAACCCAGCAATTTTATTTTTATCGTTCTGCACACTCACATAAACTTTGAAAAATTTATACTTTTATGATTCCTTTATATCTATCTAAGTTCTTGTTCTAAAATTTCGTCATGGATTACTTTTAACCATTAATTTATAGATTATACCAAGGCATTTTATTCATCAGGTAATTGCAGTTCAGAGAGAACTTTTTTGTTTATATATTTTATATATTAAGTTTGGCATTGAAAATAAATGAGAGAAGAGAGAAAATTGTTTTTTATATATGGACTTTGACATCTGAAATTTAAAATAAGCGAAGAAAAATATAATCATCTGACGAATTAAGACTACCTGATGAATAAATATGCCTTGGATGATACGTAGAAAAACTGCATACTCAGTTCTCTTTTTTGTGAGTACTTCTGTCCTTTTATAGGACTTTAAATTTTTAAATTCCATATCACTATGTACATACTTAAAAATGAAAAGTCAATAGAAAGAGGAACTAACAAAATAAATGTCATTCGGAAAATTTATACTTGAATGACCCAAGTTTAAATAAAATTTGATATACATAAGCAATTATTATAGAAGCTAAAAAACAACTGCCAGAGGTGATGTAAAAAGGCTGCAGAGAAATATAAGTAGTTTTAATGGGTACCTCTGCACATTTGAATATATGTACATATATGTGCTTGTATGTGAAAACTAAAAAAAAAATGATTCAATTCTTACTTCCAGTTAAATAAAGTTATTAAATAGAGTTATTTATGAAACATAATCATAAAACAAAATACGTAAATAATTGAAAATTTTTTAATATTTTCACTTTTATTTTATGAAAACGTTAGAATTTAAAAGTGTTAATTACAGCTGCGATATTATTTCTTCACATTTGAAGGATAATTGCATAATTGCAAATTAATAAATCTTAAGAACACACACAAATTTTTACAAAATTGATTTATGTATGTTTAGGAAACTCGTTTCTCATTTTTAACACTTTTTTCAAAACATTTCACAAATAGATGTTGCTTTAATGTTTTAGAGACACAAATCTGAATAATTCTGTCATATGTACTTGACTCGTCAAAAGTTTAAATATGAATAACAAACAGTTGTTGCTTTACGTCAGTAATCTTTTCTTCGTTTGCTAAAAACTTTTTAAACGGTTTTTAAGCTGGATTCACCCATAAAATTTTAGTTCAGAATAATTTTTTTTTATATTGAGTTTGATGTTTTACTTTTGAGAGAGAGAGAGAGATCATTTTGTTCAGAAAGTTTTTTATTCAATTGGTTTAATTTTAATTCTTGTTCAGAAGAAACTGAATTGGGATGCCACTTTTTTTCAATATTTACATGAAAATTTAATTTGGTTGCCACATCACACATTGTCAGTACATTTATTATACAAAAATTGTTTTTGCCAAAAATTAACAATTAAAATGGAATTTAATGAAAATATTGATTAAAAATTAATAGAAGAATTAAAAAAAAAACCAGGAAGAGAATGTTTGTATGACATGAGCAATAGTGCATACAAAAATAATTATTTAAAATTTTCGATTTTTTTTTTATAAATTTCTTTTGCAAACAAATTGACTTTATGTACTTCAATTAAAAATAATAATTTTAGTTTTCTTCTGTCCGACATTTTCTTCACATATATTTTAATGAATTTACGTTTGTATTTATTTACATAGTTTGCTAGCGGTGCTGCCACTTTGTACAACTGTATGCATTTTTATATTATATGGCAGCTTTGTTTTTTCGGACAAATTTTCTTAAATGGGTGAATCGTTCTGCAGAAAACTCTCAGTAAAAAATGTTATTCTCCGGAAAAAATTTTGTTCAGAACAAATGGGTGAATTCACCTTTACTTTCTGTTTACAGAATTCGTAGCCATAATTGTGACAATCTCTGGAGGCAGTAATTTGTTACAACACTATTAAATCATCCCTTTGCTCCCTCTATGGTAATGTGTTGGTTTGTGTAAATCATGAATTTATTAAAATATAATTTCTTAAAAAAATCGGCAAATCTTTATAAATTATATTTTTATAAATCAATTTGTTCATTGTATCAGAGAGCTTTTATTTAATTAGTTTTGTTGATGGGTGTAAACTTAAATCGTAAGATTGCGTGGTATAATTTTATTCTAATGATGTAATAACTTACTTTCAATTTGTATTTAAAATTTATATTTGTATTTAAGATAATTGGCTTAAATGCACCGCTACCGGAGTAACGTATTTTGTGTAGGCTTTTAGTAGAGCAAATGAATTCTAAATGAAAATGAAAATATATATGAAAATAAATATATAAGTGTTTTCAATAGTTGCTCGTGTTTTTGCAAAAAAAGGAACAATGAACTATCATAAACTCAGTGTCACATAAACCACCACGTACAATATCAGAACACGAGCAGCAAGCAATACCAGTTGCTTAAGAAACAACTTATGATCCCTTTTATTTGATATTGAAACAAGTTTAGGAAAAAAATAGACAATTGGTTTTAAAAACGACAAATAGAATACCAAAGAAGCATCTACGTTCGTATGTTTATAAACAATTTTATTGCCAGGATTTAAAGTTGCATGACCGTTAACGGGATGCCAGAACGCAAATAAAGTTTATTGGCCTGAAAAGAAGAGAAAAAACTTACATAAAAACAATTGCAATTCGAAGCAAGGAAGGTATACTTTGTATATATAAAAGAATACAATTATATGCACAAACTTAGTAGATTAAACTAAATAGTTTATTTTATTTTAATGCAGCAGCATACCATTCCTTAATCATATTTTCTTGCACATACAAATTATTTCAAATAAAGATAAGACTCTCATAAACCCCAACTGAATGCAAAAGGATTTTTGCCAGCAATTACAGCTGCTGAAGCAAGTGGTTGGCAAAAGAAATAATGAAATAAAAAAATAAAAAATAATTAAAATGCACATTTATTTAAGTTAAATAAATTGTCGTTGTGATTTGGCATAATTAAAACTTATAATTAAAATGGTTTCTTTTTATTACTTTTAAAGATAATATTTGTTGTACTACCAACTACAAATATGTAAGATTGCATTGAATATACTTAGACTATTAAAATATGTATTTAAAGCTGCGAGAATTCATAGACTATGTGTGTATGTATGCATAGACATATGTATGTATGTAAATAAAACATCGAGTTCCTTTTCCAAAGGATAGAAAACAACGTAAATTGAGGCCATAAAAAAAAAGAACTTTAAACAATATCGTTTTCATATAATATGTTTAAAATTTCACATTGAAAGATTAAATTTTTTAAAAAAATATTCTATTAACAATTTTCATAAATATAGAATAGTTTACAATATAACAAAAAGTCATAAAAAATTAAAAAAAATTTATTTTTTGTTTAAAAACATGTGTTTCGAATAAGTACCTTTGACATAGTTTAAGTGAACCTAAAATTCTTGTCATGATAATACACTGAAAATCATTTATTTTCAACAACAAATATATTGGGCACATGTATTGGGTATTTCATTCAATTCATTAAAATGAATTCTTAATTTTCTTTACTTATACATCATATCATTCACTTGCTAGCGTTTTGTTAAAAAAGTGAAAAATGAAACGGAATATAAAAAGGAACACGTATTTGAAAAAAAAAAAAAATAAATAAATAAAAAAGAAAGAAAGCAAACACTAGGATGTATCTCTATGTAATGAGAGAAAGATATTTAAGGAAGCAAAATATGTAAACAACAATTCGTTATTTATTTATGTGTATCCTTAACATTAATTAATAAAAACAAAATAAATTTGTTTGAATTTCTCTCAGGCGACTAGAAACAGAGTAAATAAACTATTGGGCGTCATGCTGTTCATTTTGTTAAAGAGTTTATTTCTTTCCTATTTAATGAATATAAACAATATTTTGAACTTATTTAAGAATTGTTGATAGTTTGGCTTTTACTCGACTTATGCCTTCTATTAGCATTTGAGTCTTAATAATCTTTTTATGTTAGTGGTCTATGATTCTCCTGTGTCCAAAATTCGATCACAGTTTTGCATTTGAATTGCTGATATTGCAGCACGAATCTTAGCATTATCTCTTTTGCTGGCATTAGTGTGATAGGCATTGCATCACATATACCTAAGAAAGTAATTCTCAGAACCGCATCCGGCTACAAAAAAAATAGATGCGTAAGTGGTTGTTGGTCTTACCATCTCATTGAAAATTTTGTGTTCCGCCTTAGCTGAGATTTTTGACCACAAGCACGTAAACTGATGTATCCGTTTTTCAAGATGTTTAGTGTCGGTAAGATATAATTGGATATGATCCAGCATTACATCTGTCCACATTGGTTTCGGTTCCAAAAAGCATTAAGGTACTCTGTATGAAGATCATATCATCTGATTTTCCAGCATTAATGGCTAGTCCCTGTTCACAACATCATGTTTTGGTTAGCCTGAGTGCCTGTTTGGTATAACCTAGAACCACAATTTTCACATCGTCTGCATGCCCTATCGTGTGTATATCCATGCCTCCAATTTTATGAGGAGATTGTCTATGGCTATTTATTCGGTCTGAGATCGGCTTGCTACACATAGAATAATAAACTTATTTATATGTATATACAATAATATACCACTGACGGTGACGGGGGTATAAAAAACATATTTAAACAGGTTGATAAAGCTTAAATGTTAAACAAAACTTTAAATTTTTGTTTACTTCTGTTTAAGTTATTTACTTGTTTCAATTTCATTTCATGTTTGGTTGTGTCTGCTTAAAATTTATTGTGAAAAATCTATTCTTTCAAAATCAAAAACAAATACACTTTTGTATTGTTCTCATACATGTATATGTTTTAGAGGTGCTTAGACATATACATATGCGTATATGTAGATATTAATTGTTCGTTTTTAAGTGGCACGTGCTGTTAGAATAGCAAAAAAAAACTTTTAACTTTATGGTTGGTTTTTGTTGCTTTTTTAATACAACCAAAAATCAAACATAAAAAGTTTTTTTTTTTGCTCAACTGTCTTAAAAACCAAGATGATGTGAACTAAACTGTATTTAAAATTTAAAAAGAAGTGTCTTAAAGACTGAAATATTGCAAGTAACAAAAAAAAAAAAAAAAACAGAAACAAATAACAAAATAAGAAAAACAAAAAACATTTATGTAAATTATTACAAACTCAAGCATACATAAATACTTATTTATAAATATAAACAACATGCCAGTCAGTCTACTGTTGTTGTTTTTATTCTTGGGCTCTTAAACATGCACGGTAACGAATGAAGTGTAAATTTCAAGCAGCAGCACATGTACATTTACATATTGATGTTACATTTTTAACTTTTTTTTAAAAAAAGAGTTTTGAAAGTGTAGGAGCATGTTAGATCGATGGTTTAAGTTTAGACTTGTACATATTTTTATGCCCTATACCACACAACACCTACACTACAATTAAAGGTGACGTTTGTGCTGAAATTATTTAAAAATTATTTAACCACATAACAAGGACGAACCTTGTAATCTTCTTATGATTTCACCAGGCTTCCATAAACATCTCCTTCATGCAGATATTGCACTTAAGTGTTTCAGGTGTCATAAATCAAATTAAATAATATTAGTTGTAAATATATTAACGTGATTAAGTTATTTCAAATTTCGCGGTAGTCAGTCTATTAATGCTTTGAGTTGCTATATTAAGACAACTCTAAGAAGAAGTTTATTAAAAAAGTAGTAAACCAATATAGTAAGAAGTATCTAGATAAAATTGATTGTAAATGTGTATGTGTTAAAGTAGTAAAAATTTTCATAACAAATTGTGGGAAAATTTGAAACTTAATTTACCCTAAGTTTCATGTAAAGCCCGCTCCAAAACTTTCATTAATCTTTAAAAATTATTTTAGAATCGAAAAAGTTTTTAGTGATCGGTTAATTATTGGTCCTATCTGTCATAAGAATAATAATAAATGCAGAAATATTGACTTTTAAATCTTATTTTGAAATCGCATTTAATGTTCAGCAAAAATAATTTAATAATTTCATATATTAAGTGTTGTGGTGTAGGGTATAATACGTGTTGGATTTGATTGACTATAGCTCTTGTTTTGTTTTTTTTTTACTTGCTAAGGGTTCATAGTTATTTCCAATAAAAATCTATATTTGTAAAATATATATTCATACAAACAAAACATGCCTATAAAAACAATAGAAATAATAAATAAACAAGTAATAGACTCTACGACGCCAATTTTTGATTAAATGGCTAATCTACCGGTCTACTGACAGGGAAGTATTGCTTAATGTGTATTTTTTGTAGCTGAAACTTTTCAATATACACACATTTCGAAACTTAAAAATTGCTTAACAACAAAGAAAGATGTGGGGAGTAGCAACAACAATAACAAAATAATAAATAGTATCCTTTATTCACAGTAAATTGTTAATTGTTGTGATTAAAAAATTAAAATGCAAGATTATTAAAAATTTCAATAAGAAGAGGATTGTGTAAAATTTACACTAATTACATCATTTGTATGCAAAAAGTAATGGAGCGATAAGAAAAAAAAAATTTAAATTCTGTTCTCGTTGTTGGTGGTATGTGTTGGTTTTTATTAAGATTTCATAATAAATAATTATGCATTGTTAAAGTTGTTTTGTTCTTCCATTTGTAAAACAACAAAAAACTTATGAATGTTGACCAAGATATTATAAATGTATGAACATATCGTGTATGTATGTATATGTTAATGATAATAGCAGCTTTTCATAAAAAAGAACAAACGATTCTAAAAAAAAATATATACTTACGTAAATGTATTAGGCGTAAAAGTTATGTGCATATACATACATAGGGTATATTCCGTTCTTTTAATGTTCCGTTTTAGAAATATTTTTTTGGTTTAAGTCCCCAAATAAGTAAAAACAATTACTGGCATAAGTCGTACCTTTAAAATTTGTTTAATAAATAATTTTATTTCTTAAAATTGTAGTTTGTACATTTTTTCGTTACTCTAATACTCTCACTTAAAAATCGCTTAATCTTTTGTAAAGTTTATTCAGTTGTCATCACATTTGTTTATATTTAAAAAGCTTATGTTACGTTTACGTTTCCTTTTACGATTGAATATTAAAGTCCTTATAAATAAAGCCATTTTGTTTGAGTATTTTTTTTTCAAAGAAACCCATTTTATATCGAATATGTAGTTTCTTAGAGATATTTTTATTTTTTCTTGTATATGAGTTAAGGTTTTCGTCGCTTTCTGTTCATGTCTGGCGCTGTTTTATTGTTCAAATTGTTTTGAACGTTTAAAAAAGAACTTATACATTGACTCTTGTACAGAGTATTTTAAGAGGTAAAGCACAGAAGTATTACACACCCATAATGGTCTAGACACGCCAATGATGACAGCTAGTTTTACAGTAAAGTTTTAGACATTAAAAAACAACACCCTGTACATAAATAAATGAATAAATGAATGAATTTAATTAACACAAAGCATCTTGTAGAACACCAAAGATTTTCAACACATTTTTGTGGTTGAATAAATCATTTCAAATTTAATTAACAATGTTTATTTTAATTAATCAACATTATATAATCTGCTAAAATAAATGAAAATTCCAAAAATATATTTTTATTTACGTTTTAATACAGTAAAGCCTTGTTATTTTAAACACACAATTATTGCATTTCATAACAACTTATTCTTCTCGCCTAAGTGCTTCTCTGAGAATTCGTAAGTGAAAACATTTCCTTTTAGATAATACATTTCCGTGGGAATTACAATTAATTGTTGTTGTTGTTGTTTTGCTCATAATGACTAAATGAGTTGATTGAACTTTTTGTAAATTTTGTTTATTTATACAGCAAAAGCAAAGATCTTTTATAACTTAAGATGTATTATCTTGTTTTAAGTGTAAATAAATTTAAATTTATCTATAAATTGCTGATTTCAATGATTGTATTTTTTTTTCTGTAATATAATTTCGGATATATTTAAATCGTTTTCTTGTCTTCTACATTTTTGTTTGTTTTTAATACAGTTGAATATACCGGTAGTCAATATAATTATTCATTGTTGTACATTTATTGTTAATTTACAACAATTGTATATCACATGTATTGTAATTAAGAAACGAACTAGAATTTACGCCAATTCTCTTTTACATGTGCAGTAAATTTAAAACTTATTTGAACTATTTACACTTGGCAAAATTGAATTGATTAAGGAGAGATGTTAAAAGAAATTGAAATAAGGAGGAGCATTTTTTGCGACTACAACAAATATTTAAGATAATAATTGTGGTTGATCAATTAAATGACTTTAACAAAGTCTTAAGGACATTTTAAAATCTGCCGTTGTTTTTTTTTTTTGCTAAATTAATACGACTAATTTGCATAAGTTATTCATTAAATGAATTTTTTTTGGACTTGGAGTCAATAAAAAAATAATTCTTTTTTAATAAAAAATTTACATTTTAATGTATTTTTACATTTTTTTTAAATAGCTAAGCTGAATTTTATTTCTTCAGGATTTATTGTTTTGATATAAGAATTCTTCTCACTGACATGGTTGCATCAACTATAAATCATAAAAAAATAGTAATTAAATAAATTTTTCTTTTGTGGCACAACAGACTAACAACTGATGTCTATACAATTTGCATTTACATATATTTTTTACTTATTATTTTAAATTTTATATTATAAATGTTACACATACTATGAACCTTTTTGAACTTGACTAATATTCTTACTGATAATTTTGTAAAAGATGTATTGAGCATTACTTCATGAGCAAGAGGCTTTTGTAATATGCCTGTACTCAAATATGCAAGCAGTATTAAGTGTTTTAAAAAATAAATCACATGTGAAATTATATTTTTAAACTCCCATTTTATAATGATTTTCGATTCACATGCAAATCGTAAGTAAAGTATTTTTGTACAGTTTGTAATTGAGTGTTAAATACCTGATAGACCTCACTATCAAGTCACAATCAAGAGACTGCCTACAACTTATATTTAACAAAAGTAAAATTATTATAGCATGAATGTGCAAATTTATTGCCAACTTGAAAGGCAAATAATGAATGAGCTTTTAAATAAGATTGATCATACTTATATTAGGAGAGAAAAAATCGTAAAAACCTAATAAAAGAGAAGTAGAAGAGTAACAATTTAATGTAAATTTTTTATACAAATAAATTCCCATTTAACGGCTAAACTAAGCACAAAAAATGTGTTAAAAAATAAAGAGTGATAATTCCTTTCGTTGATGATTTGCTTTGCTTTTAAAGCTTAAATAAAAAAAAACTGAACTAAAAATAAATATTTAAAATTGTGGCGCGTGGCTATAAGAAAAAAAATCTGTTACAGAGCGTAATTTAATCAAACAAGATCACATGAAAGGATCATTATCATCATCGGCAACATTATAAACAGCAGATACATACGTCATCATCCTCATTATTATGTGAACAAACAACTTGTCTTTATTATTTTTTTTATTTTGTAAAAAGAGACCCTAAATAAAAAACAGAAGAAAAGATGTTCATAATTAAAGTGATATTTAAGATGGACCATATTCAAGACACCTTACTACGCTTATTCATATAATAAAGAGGAACACAAAATCAAACTAACTTTGGCCACACTACAGAAAAAAAACTTTTCTTGGCTGTTATGAAATTTTAGATTTTATTTTTTTTATTAAAATTATATTTTTTTAAAGACACAAACAAGCTTTTTCTTAAACAAAAACTTGCTTATATTTTTTTATTCTTCTGTTTTTTTTTTATTAATGTTTAGTATTGTTATAAATAGTTTTAAAACTAATAATATTTTGTTATTGTTTACATGCAGTATTATCTTATTTTAAAAAGTACAAAGATTCTTTTTTGAAATCTAGGTCATTGTATTGGGTACACAAGTACTTAGAAATGTAAACATAAAGTAGTATAGAATGTTTGTACAGATGTTCATGGTTACTTGGTAATCACTGAGTGCTTTTTTATTATTTTTTTATTTATTTACTCTTGGGTTGTAACTCAAGTCATGTTGAAATTTAGTTTATTACAAAAGTTTATCACAAAAGAATGTATAAAGAGATTATGCATTTTTTAACTCAATACATTTTATAACTTTGAACAAAATAATGATGGGGCGTACGTTTGCAATAAATTATAAATTCATCTATTCAGTCAATATGAAAAACTAATTTAAAATTTGCTGAGAACAGAATGTGATTAGGTGCTCCAGCAGATGTTTTAATAGAAAATGTAGTAGAATTGATAGTCAGTCAATGAAAATTCCAAGTTGTCGTTTTATGCTTTAAACTCCTTTGAACTTCACCTGCTAATTCCATGTGTGTATTTAATAAACAAAAATACTTGAACTCTTTGTATCATAAGCCCTTCGAATGTAAATATATTTTAAATATTTTCATACAACAAATTGTTTTTATGGAAAAAGGTCTTTAAAATAAATTAATTTCTTTATCTTTGTTTTGTTTTTATGAAAATATTATTTAAACAATTTTATTGCTTTTTAGCAAATATTAAATTTATTTAACCTTTTGTTTGCTTTACAACTGTAGTATTTGTTTTTATTGCTGTTTGCTATGGCTTTGTAAGTGGGTTAATGTCCTGTCGGTTTTTAACCCTTCTTGCCAATATATTGTCAATACACTCGTACTTTTACTTGTTCAAGAAAAACTGGGTCAATAGAACACAGCAGAATACATGATTTGCTTTAAGATGCATTTACTACAAGTATGTACATATATTTGTATGTGTATGAGAATTTGTAAAAATTATGCAAATATATTGTTACATAAGTATTATAAGTGTAATATATGTGTATTCTTACTTAGTTTTAAACACAGACACAAAAAAGTTTTATTTTAATGGCATTTTATTGTAAATTGAGTTTGGGTAATCATTTATCCCCCAGCTAAAGACTAAAGTGCAAAATATTAAATGGATGCCCAATAGAAGTTTTTAATTTTTAAAACCTTTTAAAAGCAAAAAAGTTGAAATATAATTTTTGTCCTTTTTAATATTAAATTAAAATTCATTATTTAGCCGAAATTTTTGTTTCGATACATTAACGCAGAAAAATTGAACATCAACTGAAGCGAGAAATTAAGTCTTAAATTTTATTATTCCATGTGTATTTGGGCTTTCTATGAAAACAGATATTGTTTTAATATACATTTCTTAAATTTAAATTTCAGCTAGTCACTAGTTCGATAGAAAATTAGTTATAAATTAAAATGTGCTTAAAACCGAAAAAAATTTAGTGATTTTGTAGATATTTATAATCTTGTTGAGTTTATCAATTTGTGTAGTTTCAGCTTTGGCTGTTTGTTGTTAAATAAAGATTTGCAGTATTTGCTGTGGTGACATTATGTTGTATCATATAATAGAAAAAAGTTAACTAACAACTAATAAGTCATCCAATTTTATTTCGTAATCTTAAGTGAGTTCAATTAAATTTTTATTTTTTTTTTTTTTTGTGATGTTAGACAAAAAAGTCTTAAGTCACAAAATTATAGTTGTGGTTTTACTTAATTTTTCTCGCTTTCATTTGATATCAATAACTTAAGTATAGCACAATAGCTTCTTAGCGCAATCATTTGCATTTAAGGAAATAGTTTGGAGAAATCCTTGTTTTGTTTGGTATTAAACAAAAACTGTAGACTCGACTTTTGACCTCTTTACCTTAATTTAAAGATTAATGTCCTTTTTATATCCTTCGCCTGTGGTACCAAGAGTATTTATCACTTTGTTATACCGTTTGAAATTTTTGCAATTTTAATTTCCGACCGCACAAAGTATATAACTATTTATTTATCGAATGCTTGTGAATAGAGGAGTCGTTTGAGCATTATTCATCTGTCAGTGTGTTGGTTGAAATCAACTTTTAAATTCTCCACATGTTACACAGATATGTATGAATTATCATTCTTTTGGAAATATCCGCAAATAAATTGCCATTAAAATCCAGCACATACGACCTAGAACTTTCTGAGATATAGACTTATAGTTGCGACAGCCTCTGCTTTCCCACATTTTTACCATAAATCAATTTTTTAGTCCTAGGATAAGATTTATAGGTGCGATTTGATATTCGTGTAATATCGTTCTGACCACTTTAAAATTATGTAACCGCTTATGTTTGCTATTTCATAGTTCTGACATTTATTTATTGTTTTGGTTTATATAACAAAATCTTTGTTTGTATGGAAGTGCTTATTGATTGCAGTCTTAGGCAAAAATAAAAGGCAAGATATTGTAACTAAGTGTGCGTGTGTATGTATGTTTTTTTATATTATTTTTTTTAAAATGATTTTAATTAAATTTTAAACCGGAAAAGGAGAAGAAGAATGAATGGGAGGAGAATTAATGTATTTAGTTCATACAATCTCTTGGTTAAATGGCACATTTGTCACATTTATTAGGATTGCGTCAGAATTGTTTGTCGGTTGCTTTCATTGTCGGTATTTCTTTTCCATTTAGTTGATGTTGTTTTCTTTTTTGCTACTCCTTTTAATTTCTGTATTATATTTGCTATAAAATATTTAATTTTTTTTTAGTTTTATTTTATCTGGGTGTTGCTTTGTCAAAAGAAATAAATAAAATATATATTCTTCATAAATTTAATGTTTTTATACCCTCCACACAGTGAAAAAGGGTATATATAGGTTTGTCATTCCGTGTGAAATTTCTACAATTTTCATTTCCGACCCCATAAAGTATATATTTTCTGAAAGCTCATGAATAGGGGAGTCGATTAAGCTCTGTCAGTCTGTCCGTCTGTCAGTCTGTCCATCTGTCCGTGTGTATGTTGAAATCAACTTTTTAAAGCCCCCCGACATCGCTTTGACTCGGGTGAGGTATTAAAATATCAGAAATATTCGGGAGTAGATCGTTATTGAAAATCAGAAACATCGGTACATTAACAACTGAGATATGAGCAAAAACCCACGATCACCTCGATTTTTTTTCACAAAAACAACATTACATCAACAACAGACATACATACAAACGTGTATACTGGTTAGAGAAAACGTGGCATCGAATCCCAGCTGAGCCAAAAAAAAAATTTTTTTATTTTTTTTTTAATTTTTTTTTGTTATTTTTTTTTTTATTTAATACACTATTTATATTTTTATTATTTTTTTTTAAATTTTTTTTTTTTTTTTTTGTTTTATATTTATTATATATATTTTAATTATTTTTTTTTTAATATTTTTTTTTTATTTTTTTTTTATTTTTTTTTTATTTTTTTGTTTTTAACATACATACGTAAATTTATAATTTTACAATGGGATGTTTTTATATATGTATGTTTTTTAAATGTATTTACGTATTTCATATGCGATGAATGGTGATACAAACTACTGTTATTGCATTACTACACGTTGTGAAGGGTATATAAGATTCGGCACGGCCGAATATAGCGCTCTTACTTGTTTATTTTTAATATCCTTTATGCAGATAAGTGAGAAAATCGAAATAAATTTAAAAATTTTTTTTTAGCGTGAAGATGAAACATTTTATAAGAGCTATTATATAAATTTGTTAGATATCGGCCCATGTGCGTTGTCAATGTTTAAGTTAACAGATCATGCGATATTAAAGTGTTTTTTAAAATTTTATACAAAACTTAACTTAGACCAATCCCAAACATTGTTCACTACAACAACCTTAATTTAGAATTATTTCCAAAAATTTGCATAAATGTGAAAATTTAACTCACATTGTATTTGCCGCTTCCTGACCACAGCGTGGAAACTTCCACAGTAACACTTTAATTTATTATTTCCTAAAACTTAACACAGAGAGAAATTAATTTCCGATTCAATAGCGAAATTTATAAAACTAAGCAATTTTTTATTTGAATTAGGATCTATCACTCTAGTAGTAAATTAAAACAAAGACATGTAAGAAACAACTCAAACTTAAACGAAACATTTCTAACAACTGTAAAAGTATTTATAGAAAATAAAATAATTACATGCAAGTTTTTGTTTAAACATATTATGATAATAAAATTTTTTGCAGTCTACAAACGCCTTAAAGTATAAAAATACTACATTTTATATTGGCTATTTCATTTAAAATTAAAATATATTTTTTTTAAATGTCTTTCCTTCCGACACTTTTAACTAAAAGCAGAGATGTGGAAACTGTTCCTGACACATCATGTGCAGGCAATAAAAAGGACAAATATGAGGAAAACCGAATGTTGGTTGAAATGCTGTGGGACGCAAAATCATTGACAGTTCACACACAGGATTTAGAAAACACACATTTCAAAGTTCATATATTCTTAGAAAATGAATCTTAAAATAAAACAAAAAATTTTTAAGTGTATGTGTATGTACAACGTATGTACGTATGCACGTGTGTATGTTTGCATTTGTATGGTATATTTATAACATTTTAAGGCATTTTATAGATTGAAATATAATCGTTTGCGTGAAACTGTAGATAAAATTTAAGAAAGAAAAAAACAATTATTATAACGTGATTCAAGCAAAAACAATGCGAAAATATTTATTTTAAAATATGCACGTGTTTATGTTAACATGTGCAAAAAATGTCGGACACGTTCTTAACACAGAAAAATCTCACAACGTCTGTCACAAAAAAAAACATGAATGAATGTTGGGAATTAAATAACAACTTTCACTTCATATGACCGCGTTCTATAATTCCACTTACATTCATACATACGTGTAATACATATTTAAGTGTTATTGTTTTTAATTAATTAAAAAAAAAAGGAAAACATTTTATCATCGTTTTAAAAATACTTGTTGATATTTTTTTTGCTCAATCTTTTATGACGTTTTATATGATTTAGAAGAATTTTATTGCAGTTGCTAATTCTGCAAGCCACACTGTGTACTGAGTAATTTATAAAAAATTTTAAAAATGTTTTTTCTATATTCACAGCGGACAGTAAATGCAGAAAGCAACGCGGTTTGAAAACTTTTTTTACCGTTTTTTTTGTTACTGTCCATGATTGACAACAACTTCTAATGAAATGCATTTAAATTCATTATGTTGCATATTTCGTTTTTCCTCTTTATTTTTTTAGCAATTTTTTTTATGCGCAATACTTATATGACATGTGAATAAAAACTTGTTGAATATATTTTATATTGGCCAAAGTACGAGAAACTTTAGAAGATGTGAACAGGTACAATTGGTTTTTATGAATTTTTTTTTATAAAATTTGTCACAAATATGGACGACAAGTTATATATTGAAGAATGTATATGCATTATTAGTTTCGCTATAGTTTAAAAAGTATTTTTAATTTTAGGTGATACTTGAGTCATAATATTTACACATGCAAGGTTTTATTTAAACAAATGTTTGTTATAGACTTTTTTTTATTAGATTTTAATATTTTTAAAAGAAATATTTTTACATTTTCATTAAAGTGCTTTTTTCTGCCGATTTCTTTTAAGTATTAGGTCAAAATTTGACCTTCCTACTAAATTAGAACTTAAACGTCGCAAAAATGCAGAACTTATACAATTGTGCCATAAAAGTTATAACTGCACTAGTGAGATTTTTTCCTAGCTGATTCAACTTATCCTTTCAGTGCAATCCGTTCACTAACACGCGGTTTATGTTTTGATTAATCTCTCTCTCTCTCTCTAAACGTAATACCAGAAACCAGAATTTTAAATTTTTGGTACTCCCATTCATAAGAAACCCTACAATTTCAGTTTCTAAGCAGGGGGAAATGTTGCTCTATTATGTTCTGACAGGCCACCTGACATCAGTTGTAAAAGAAATCAGAAATCTTTGCCGCTGGATAACGTTCAGTGGCGGCAGACTGTAAAATAACAATTTTGACAGACATATAGAATTACGTATGAGTCACAAAATTGACTAGTCAGTTATAAAAAATATTCCGTGTTTTAGCAACTTTAATGATCAAGCAGAATTAAATAGCTACTTACTATCAAATGTTTTAGAACTTTGCATAGACCTTGTAATTAATTTTATTATTTTAATTTATGTAGGGTACACACTGAACATGGCATTTGTGTTAAACCATTAAGCATTGAGTGGCGCTCATAAAAATGATCAAGTTACTAAAGCGCAATTTAAACAACATGAAATTCTAAAGAAAACATTTGTAATTGAATAAATTTAAAAAATATAAATTTTTATAAAATGTAATATGACTACTTTAAAAAGAAAAATTCAAAATTCAATTGCAGCCAATGAACTTAAAAAGCCAAAAAATTAAATTTCTATTTCTTTTTTGTTTATAAAACTTAATAAACCAAAAATTGCTGCATAAACAAAAAATATGTTAAACAAATTATATAAAATTAAGTCTCCAAGTTATAAGAATTTATTAATTTATTTGAATACTTAAATCAAAAATATTTTTTTACAAAATTAATGACAACTATTATTACACGGACTTTTATTTATAAACGATTTATTGATAAAACAGTTTTTCAGAAATAACCATAAACCAAATAACAATCCAATGCCATTTACTTTATTATTATAAATTTGTTTTGTCTTCTTATTTTTAAACTGGTATTTGACATGAAAACATTACGAATGCATTGCAAAGAACGTGTACTTAAGAACTGTTTTGCAATGTGAAGTGTTTGCTTGCATTTATTTTGTTGGCGTTTAAATAAACAAACAAACCATCGGATATACAAAATTCTTTCATAACTTGAATTTAATGGAAATCTATATAAACATATGTCAAATATGAATAAATGTGTTTTTATCATTTAATACATGTATTCTAATTAAAAACAAAGTGTCAGATAAAAACTTTGACAAAGTTGAACAAATAAGTCCAACAAAAGACAAGGAGGCAAAGACACAAAGAAATTTAAAAAAAAACCTAATAAATATTTTTTTTTTTATAGAAAAGCAAGCTTTAAGAAAATCTCACATGGCAGTTCTTATTTTTGAATTATATTCTTAACTTGTGCAGTACAGTGCAGAGTTGAAATGTTAGGAACCTCTTATTAAACAATATTATATGCTTTTATTAAAAGGGTTTTTTTACAAAAAATGCTTTCCCCAAAAAATCAGTTTTATAGTATTTTGTTACTTAAACTTATGTTGTATTTTTCATTTTGTTTTTTTTTTTTTTAGCAATTTTATTTAACATTTGAGGTTTCGTTGTAGATTTAATTTTTAAACATTAAAACTGTTTTTAACTGAACTTAAATCGTGTATCGGCATATCGTTGTTGCTCTAGCAAATTGAAGTTTGAAGTATTCTATGGTTAACTCAGCCAGTTTAAAGCTTCTCCTGAACCGGAATAGGGCAAGTGTAAGGGCCCCAATTAGATTTATTGCTGAGAACTATTTCGTAGGGTCTAGGATCATTAGATGGGATCGCGACACTCTGAATTATTGTAAGATATGTTAGAACATGTAGGAAATTAAAACGGCAGATAATATTATCTGGCACTGCCTGAGACTTCAAAGCCATAGAGTTAAATGGCTTGTAATGCACTTCCACTATGAATTCAATGGTATTTCGATGTGCATACTCGGAATTATTATAGGTGTACGGTACGGCTAGTAGATAAACAATAATGGCTTGATATCACTAAATCTTTTTAAGTTCACACTACAACTATCTAACACTTTATTTTCTTTATTTTTAATATTTTTATATTAATTAAGGGACGCACCATAAATTTCAGAAATCTCCAAGGCAATGTTTCTTAGTTTCCTATTCCTCGCTTTCTAACCTTCCTGTGTACCCACAAAATTGTGCAGGAAGAAGCCTTTTGTTTTTCATCTTCTTTTATGTGCAAGCAAATTGTAAATATAAAAATACTTTAATCAAAATATCCAACTGTTTTAAAATATTTAAATTTTGATTAATATACATACATTTTTACGTTTTTATATTCATTGAAATATTTTTTAAAATTTTGCGGTAGTCCATCATTAACTTTTTCTAAATATTTACTTTAAAACGTTTAAACAAAATTGAAATATTAATAAACAAACCGTTAGCTTGCGAAATCATGTACTAATTTTTAAAAGGATGTTCACGTAATCAATTTTGTTTGTAAATAAATATTTATGAATTCAATAATATTGATAAAGTTTTTTTTTTAATTTATTCCCCCAATCGTTAACATTTTCTAACAATTGCTTGATGTGTAGTTTTGGGTAATTTTTTAACATTTGAACCTTCAGACAATATGTTTTTATTTTTATTTTTTACAGTATAAATATTTTAGTTGCCAAGTTAAAAAAAAAAAGTTTTGATTAGCCTTATTTTATTAGTTAACTGAATATGAACAAGAATTTTCAAACATGAGTTATTTTAGAAAAACTACGAATAAAACATCTTTGATGTACTCAAGTATTTACGTGATGAAATTATGTTTTGTTGCTGTTGTGATGATGTGCATAATCCGCTTAAAAGACTTAGGCAAAGTAAATGGCAGAGGAACGCTTTGCACATGCATATTATAGCCGACAAAAAAAAAACATTTCTTGTAAACCTACATTGTTGTTTATTGATTATCACTAAAAGTATCTTTCAACAATTCAAACATTTTATGGCAAAAATATCGCAGCCATTTAATTAGTTTTAAAACAAATGATATAATTTCTAGAGCTGCCAATTTATTTCAGACATTCGTATTATTAAGAGACTACTGTATTTATAAATAAATATAATTTTTAACAACATGTTTGATATATAAATAAACACAAACAATTGAAAAGTTTATTTATTTTCAATTATATTTGTTTAAAATCGCGAATTTAATAACACGTCACATGCCCACCATTTCTCTTCATTTTTAAAATTCTTTTGTTTTATTTGCCAATCTTTCCTTTTCTGTTTTGCTTCTTGCACTTGTCAATTAGTATGTTCAGTAGATTAATTTGTATACAAATTATTAAATAAAAAGTTAATTTAGCAGTGACTATTGAATTATTATTATATTGAATTATAAATCGTTTTGTGTTCTCAGCGAGTTATTTAAAATAATTATTTAATTTATTTTTTTGTATTTTGTGAAGGCTTTTGTTTACTATTTAATACATTTCTAAGCAAAAAAAAACCGTTTTCCCTATTAAAATACAGACATGAAATTTGTTTATAAAAGAAAAATTTTTAAATACAAAGTAGGTACATACATACATATAGATAAAACATTCACGCATACACATACATACATTCATATTTACTAAATATTTGTTCTATTTTAAAAATATTACACTGACCCAATGAAAATGTTATTGAGCTGTCGTTGCGTCTCGTTAGTCAAGTGATGGACAATCTGTATTTAAAAATTACATACATATGTACGTATGTATGTATGTAAGCACATATCAACACAAGCACAGATGTGATATAGCACACACAATAGTTTTCAAATTTAAATAAAAAGTATATTGTTTAGGTACAATAAATATTGTGTGATAATGTTTAAGATTATTATTGGTAACAATTGAAAAATTTCGGATAAATTTTTATACTTTTTTTGCTGTTCTCTTTGTGACCTCAATTTTTGTTTTCCAGTTTTATTAATATTTCTTTATAGACTTTGCAAACGAAATGGTAAGCTATTTTTAGACACTATTTGGTTATAAATACTTTCTTACATCCAATATTTACACAACTTATTACAATTTTAAACGGCGAATGAGTATTTTTGGTTCACTTACTTAAAAAATATTTACATTTTTCACGCATGTGTATGTATGTGTCATATGTTTTTTTTTATTTTATTTTATTTATTTTTCTTTGTACATGAAATACACATTAAATAAAATGTGTTTGTAAAATATATATGTAACTGTCATTGTAAGAGTGAAAAAAAGAAAAAGAAATCACATTCATATCCATGTGACGTTTATGGCGTTTTAATAATAAATTGTCTGAATAATTGACTTACATATACACATATTTACTTTGATCCGTTTAAGTCTTTATTATTTATATTCATAAATACGATTTTTTTTAAAATTTATTTATTAATATTTCTAAGTAAATTATTTTAATTCGCAGTTTCTTATCAATGAAGCAATAATTCACTTTTTAATTTGCAGTAATATTTTTTTAAATTGCATTATTTAAATTCATTTAGGCGATAATGATTTCGTAGTTGTTGCCATACGGGAGCAGCGATTAATTAAAATAAATATTGAAAAAAGTGTTGAGCACACTAATTGAACGTGATCAATGTGAAACACGTAATTTAATGATAATACAGAGTTATTATTATTATTATTCGATCTAGAGAGGAAAAAATTAAATTACATATATCAAATGATCTTTTGGCTCACATTTTCATTCAAAACTTTTTGTCTACAAAGTTGATTTTGATTGCTTTTAATACCAGATTATTTAGAACAGTGTTTGAAATTTTAAAAAAATATATGTATTTGTTTTGCTAATTTTTACTTTGAGTAGGCGTGTGTTTTCCACAAGCCGACGAACAAAAATAAACAACAACAGTATAAAATTTGTTTAACAAGACTTAAGCTCAAGACTATCCAGCATGAGTGCAATTCTGATAACTATTTTTTAAAAGCGTGTGAAAAGAAAATAAAATCAGTGAATGATAGAAAGAAATATAAATTAACTTTAAGATTATAAGACTACACGAGAGGCTGATACAGATGGCTTGAAGCGATCTAAAATATTCAAGAATATTTCTCCATAGTAAAGGTACTTTAAATACCTTTCCCAAGTATTTACATAGCAATATCGGGGCGATTAGGTGTTACTAGCAATCAATATATCAAGCTTAAGCACTTACATCGGTTCTCCAAGACCCGTATGTGCAAATAGTCCAGTCAAAAATTCTTACGTTGAATTCTCTTAATTTGTGAAATTGTATCCCAGAGCCCAGCGATAACGTGGTCAATAAAATTTCTCAAAAACTTGTAGTCTGCTAAAGTTCTGAAGTCGCAGAGAATCCCGTTAAAGAGATACATAATGAAAAGCTGCATAACTTTTCTACTTACTAAAGAAATGCATTTAAAATTTGGTACGTTCAAACGAAAGAGATCGTTGGTAACGTTGCGCCTTAAAGAAATTAAAGTTTTCATAACGAAAGTAGTTTTCAAAACAAAAAGAAAAAAAAAATAATAATTTATTTCAATTTTAAAATTTTTACAATTAATTTAAATTTCTATGCTAATGACGGATTGTTAACTTCAAAACTTTACTGAAGGGTGTCTCAGTAAGATTGCACTTTGTCATATTAAAACGAAGTATTTAAGATAGTTGTGATTTTTTTTTGGATTTTAAAGAAGACATGTGCCGGCTTTGATAATAGACCGTTACTTTTTCATGACTTTAGCACAGGTATGTGGCTGTATCGATAGAGAGTTGGATTTCGGATTTGAGCTTAGAAATTGTTTTCGTGTTTATGTAAATATAAACGTAAAATTTTATATAATTAATTAAAGTTATATCGCATAGCTTTAAATCTCATGGCAAGTTGACATGACAATTTATTTTTTTTTTTAATATTTTTATAAATTTTATTGGCAAATAATTCAATAACAATAGTGTGTCTCAGCGCCTAAAACGCATTATTGAGACGAGTTGGCTTGAGATAAGTTGTTCTGCAGTATAGTTGCTGCAATAAATGGATTTTTCCATGTGCGGTGTGGCATGTGACGCCGTCTTACTGAAATCACACGTCATCCTGATACGTGCTTTTCAGTTGAGGCCAAAGAAACTCCGCTATTGTGTTCTTGTAACGAATGCCGTTCACTGAAATTTCGGCTTTATCTCATGCAAGGCTTAATCCCGCAGACTGACCAAACTCCTATCAAATGTAAATTGTTTACAAGAATGCATAATGAAGAAAGTTTCCGTTTGCAACAAATACGTAATAATTTTTTGATAAAATTTTGGGGTTGTTGTAAATACTTACATTTAAAATCCAAAAATACAACCCGTACCTACTTGTTAAAATCTAGAAATCTAACAAAATTCTGCTTAATACTTTGCCAGTGTACCTTCCTACTCATTTAACCAAATTGCGTTTTAAAAAAAATTACATTACAACCGCCATTTTTAGTTTAACCTTTCTTTGATCACTTAAATGTTTACAAGTTGTTTTGGTTCTGTTAAGAATAAAATTAGTGGCATAACGTATACGGCTTGAATTAATTAAAGATTATTATTCATAGACTCTTCCCTTTTTATATTTACACACATTTCTTGTTTATTTATGTTCTTTCAAAAGGGACTATTTTTTTTTTATTATAAAATGAAGAACAAATTTTGTTGAAGGTCGTTTAGTGGCATAATGAGAATAATGCAGTCAGTAAAGAAGATAAAAAAACATTTAAAAGTACCATCAGTCTAATGAAAGCCTATATAAAGAAAGAGATATAGCGCTATTACTTAATACAGTTACAAGTTAAGAACAGGTGAAGTAGATGTGAACAAAAATTAAAAAAATAAGAGTAAGACAAGTATTTTGCACTATTAAAAGTAAATTAAAGATATAAGTACTTAATGGAAATAGTAACCATTAACAAATTAGTTTATATTAATATCAAGTAGTAAGATTACAGTACAGTACAGTGCATTACAATAGAACACTTAACGTATGTATATAAAAATACAATTGCAAGCACAATTATATAATTTGATATACGCAATTTGGAGAACTTACTTTCATAGTTTGTAACTAAACAACAACACAGTCTGTGCGAGGAATAAAAATATCTTAAAACCACTTACAGTAATTGGTTATTCTTGTTGCCAGCATCGCCATCGTGGACTATAACAATGTCAGGGCTTCTAATAATATTTTTTGCATTTAATTGATGGTTTTATGGTGGATATACAACAATATAAATACTAAGCAATATTTTAATAATAGGTCCGTTCGTTTACTTTTCCAGTTATGTACAATAACTAAGTAAATACTGGGTTATTTAAAAAAAACTACTCTGACAATAAACATTTGGAGCAAACAAGATGCAAACTGAAAATTTTAAAAAAATTGAGAGTTAATAAAAATATCTATTCGATTTTAATTCCTTGTATTGCAATACATACATGTAAACTTCTGGTTACTTAATCTTCTTTTTTTTTTGGTACTCGATACTATACTTTTTATAATGCGAAAAGTTTTATAATCGTTAATCGTTGAAATAAAATATGACTCTCAATTATTTTAATTTCAATCACATTTGTCTAATATTAAGCTTTACAAATTTAATACTAATATTTAAACGTTTGTCTTTTGTTCAACTCAAAACTAAATGTAAATATGTAACAAAGAAAAAAGGCTTTAAAATTTTCTAAAATTCGTGTGTTCAAAAGCTACTAAATTTAATAAGTATTTTTATATATTTCATTTGTTGTAGTTTTTGCATTTTTAATACATATTTTTTTTATAATTTTAAGCAGCTTTATACATGAATTTAAGAAAACAAAATTTCGTCTTTCTACTTTTATTTATTTTTTTTATATTTAAAACCAATTGTTTTTCACAGTAAACTTTACAAGTTAAAAAATATCCAGCATAAACTTTGAAATACTCATTTAAAGAACTGCACTTTTCTCCCTCAATTTTTATTCCAAAATTGTCACTACTTTTCATTAAACGAACGAACCTAATATTATGAAATAAAAAATATTGCAGGAAAAATACACAATATATGCACACATAGATATTCATCAGGAGAGTGACGAACGGACAAGAAAAAAAAACACTTGCAGTCTAGAATTGTTGAATATTATTACCCAAGCACTTGCATTTTTTTTTGTATAAAAATATATAAAGAAACCTACCTGGTAACACGATATAGAAGCAACAACTAGAAAATGAACATTTTATGAACTTTGATTGTAAGGCATACATACGTGAGTGCACCATAAAATATTTATATTTATATATGTATGTGTACGTGTATGTGTATTGTACTGATATTAATAAAATGACACCTGTCGTTATTTCAATATTTTTAAGGGCCAGCTCACATACATACTTAATATTTGCAATTTGTATTTGCATTGGGAAGTGACCAAAGTTTTTTTTTGTATTACCTATAATAGAATATATAAAAGAGTAACTTGACTGATTGATTCCTCATCGCACAGCAGAAGAGGAAAAGGCTAGAGATGTATAAGTTCGACTAGGAAAGAACTTTATTATATAAATTAAATAGGATACGAATAAACTTGAAAATATATTGCTGCAGGTGTCTGGTCCTTTTTTGTACTTTCAACCCCAAAACGGGTTAAAACTATATTTTGGTACTTTTTTGATACCATACGTAACCTCCAAATACATGTACATAGAAAAAACTTTAAATTTTTTTAACTTACCTCGCAAAAAAATATTATTAAGATTTAGGCACTTTTTACAAGTTCGCATGTATAGGGGGTGAAAATTGTCTCTCGATTTGGAATTCAGAGTAGCAAAAGAAAAAAATTTTTTTTTAAGTTGTACAAAAGAAAATAAATTAATTATTATCGTTTAATACAATATAGACGATTATTGGGCCAGTGCGGAAAAAATTTGTAATAGGGGCTTTACAAGACACAAAATATTACATAATTTAGTGCAACTCAAAAACACATTAATATTGAGTTATAAAGTGGAAAGTTTGGGAAAAGAGTGTGGAACTTTTTCATATTTGTTTTTATGCTAAAAAGATACTATACTATACACTCTAAATTTTATCTATTAAAATGTTTTATTGTTAAATAAGTACCTAAATACTTTTAACTTGGAAATAGTACATTGTCATGGTACTTTTTCCGCTTTTTAATGGTACTTTTTATACTGTTTACTTTTTTGAATTTAGAGACTATTGATCCGTGGTGAGAAATAAAAATGTTATTGGCGATCGAAAGGGTTTTCTTCGTACTTCTAAGGTACTCTTTGTAATTTTTATATGTTTGGCAATACAAAAAATTCTGAAATTGAGTACTACTAATCCAAGTTGAGTTTGAAAATAATAGAGAAAGATCATAAGTCATTTTTTTAACTTTAACTGTCAATTTTGGAAACTAAACTAAGAAACATTGAATTTGGTGAAGATAGAAGATGAAATAAAAAATGTTTTATTCAAATTATTAAATTTATTTAAAAAAAGGATCAAATAGTTCCCCACTATGTTTTTACAGTACTTTTAATTACTAAAATTATAAATAAATTAAATTTTTTTAATTAAAAGAGGAACTTCAGTATTAAATAAATAGTGACTGATTTATTGCCAGTTAAAAAATATTTTTTAGAAAATTGATTTTCCACTAATATTTAATTGTTTGTAATATGTTTTTTTTTTAATTTAATACACTTGCAGATTTTTGTTTGTTTAATTAAACGACGATTTTTTGGTCTTTAATAACAGATCAAGAAACACTTT
The DNA here is from genome assembly GCA_941918925.1 of Phyto melanocephala. Taxonomy (NCBI): domain Eukaryota; kingdom Metazoa; phylum Arthropoda; class Insecta; order Diptera; family Rhinophoridae; genus Phyto; species Phyto melanocephala. The sequence goes on from OW799233.1 coordinate 2,228,572, forward strand.
CCATTTAACTATCCACTTATTTCATTTTATTATTTGGTGTTTCTTCTGGCTAGTTGCACAGAAGAGTCATTTCTGCTCATCATATGCAATACGATATGTCCGATACAATTTTCAGTTTATTGAATTTAATAATTTTGACTTGTATATATACTCTTTTTTAAAGTATTCCATATGACTTTTTTCCTTTATTGAATTACAATTTATTTAGTCTACATAAGCTCTGGGCTAACTAGGAAAGAATAGTAAATAATTATTTGTAAAAACTTAAATTATCAAAGATTAAAAAAAAAACACTTTAAAAGAAATATAGAAATCAATTCTTTTTAATTGTTAGCTGGTACTCCAGCGTTTAAGAATGTATAAAACCTTGTTTAAAAAAAAACCCGCGACTCGGTGCCATACAATTAAACAGTGCAAACATTGAGCTGTAAAGGTCTTGAAGAAAAATTAAACTGACATTCTTATTGTTCTGCAGATGTTTTACTGCTTTCACAAGACTTTAAATATGTATCAATGTAATATGAGAAACGTGTTTAGGTTATGTTCATGAAGTCTAACAAAGTATTATGAAACTTTCGAAGAGATGTAAATGTGCAAAATTACTTCAACTATTTAAATCTATTTATTTTGACCTCTTAGACATTACATTTTAACTCCATTTAATATTTAATACGTTTTTAATTTAATCACTTTAAACTCTATTAACTGAATGCCCCATTAAGTTAATAACAGTTCAACTGTGACGTCTTATATGATCATAGTGCGTCGGATCATTAGCTGTATAATAGCGATAATTATAATGACTTTAATTTAAGGTTTCCATGAGTAGCCATTCTAACGGGAAGATATTTTTTCTTTGTATTAGCTTGACAATAAAACAATTATAGCATAAGTGCATGAATAAATGTGTGTGTAGAAAACTACAATTTATTGTTTATTGCAACAGAGCCTTAAAAGAGTTAAATTCAAGGAAAAATTTTTCTCTAAGTAAATTATAAAATGTAAAAAAGCTATGCTAAACAAACATGTATGATTTATTGTTCTGTAAGCTTAAATAAAACTTAATTTTTGATGAATACTTAAGTCATTTTAGTTTTGCTGAATATTACATATAATGCATTGGCAAATGCAATTAAAGAATTTAAGTTCCTTAGTAACAAAATCTTCTGAAATAAAAGTTTTATTAAAAAATTCTTTTAATTATTTAAAAAATAATACATACCAGTCCATTAAAAACTTTGGTTTTTTTCTTACTGTAAGTACAACAAATTAAATGTGCATGTCTCATTGTCTTTTATTTACTTTGAGAAATATCTATTGTTTAATAATTTAACTAAATTGCACTGCAACAAAATTTTCCCATACAAAAACATTCACTGTTATTCACATTATTTGTTGTAGTAAAATTGATACTTTGTACAGGTAGTAAGCTTAGACTTTAATACAAGTAAAATTATATTGGCCAATTAGTAACTAACGAACGAAACATATTATACACAAAGACAGAAGCTCTGTTTTTGTTTTTGTGTAAGAATTTGCACACACAAAATACAGGGTGTTACAGCTCGTTAACGCAATAAAATATTTAATAAATTTATTATTATTTATGCACTGATGATACTGACCACCGCTTAAGTTAACGTCGATATATTCGGTAGAGCCACTGAACGGCTTTTTTTTATTTTTGTGATTTTTTGAATTTTCTATAGTTTTAGTAGCGGTGGCGATTTTTTTTTGTCGCAGTGAATTTAAAAATTAAAAACAATACCTCTTGCCTTCTTAAAGAAGCGGAGTTAGAATGAATATCGGATTTATGGGAATTCAGTTCTAGATGTTTTTGGAGGGAAGGCGGGGTAAAGTGAGATTTAAAATTTAATGGAAGATAAATTTGCTTTCAAAGGCCTTAAATATTAAGCTCCGTTGAATTTTACTGCTGAGTAGATTTAGTAGATCAAAAAATTTTTGTTCCAAAACGTGTAGTATTTTTAAAATACAAAATATGTATGTATTTGAATCGCGGTAAATGTATTAGGCAAAGGAAGATGTCTGTAAAAGTTTTAAATGTTCTTTAAAAAAATTTATTTATTCGATTTGAAAGAGTTTAAGATATTTTAGAAAATTTTCTTTTATTTAACTATTAACTATCAGATATAAATTTTTCTTTCATTGTAATTAAAATAGATAGAAAGAAAATGACAATAAATTTTACTAGAACACCCTTAATGAAAAGAGTTTATTACTGTATCCAGCAAGTTTTATCGTTGATTATATCGGTGATTCGTCGTGAGATTAAAGAAAAAAAACAAACACATACATTAGAAAGTGAACTTAAAATTTTTAATTTCGCTTAAAAGAATACTTTGTGTAATTTACTGTTCGAAAATAATATTATGTAAATGTTGTCCACGACTCACCCGTATATGACGTATAACACGAGTAAAATTGGCTTTCAAAACGTTAATTGTAGACACTTTAAGACCTCGGACTTTATATACACCCAAAGAAAATAGTTCAAAGGTGTAATATCACTCGAGTTCTCAACAAGTCCATTGTTTTACACGCTGTATGGCTCGTATTGTCGTTTTGTTGAAACCAGACCTCATCGAGACGATGCTGTTGAATTTCAGGCATCACATAGTCTGTTAACATTCTGATTTGTCTCATTTTTGAAGAAATATGGACTGATGATTTTACAAGCCCATAAGCCACACCATATCGTTGTTTGTAATCATCAGCCCAAACACGACACAATGTGTTACTTCAATTAGGGGACATAATTTTTTCGATCTCAAAAAATTTAAAAAATTAAATATCAGTAATTATTTATTAATTTATTAAATAAATTATCGAGCTTATATACTTTAAAGTATTTTTATAGGTATCGATATGGTGTTTTCTAAATTAAAATTGCAAAATCAGCAAGTCATTATAAGATTAAAACTGCACACTGTTAACCGATAACAATGGCGGCAGACAAACTAAAATTAATTACAACTTATAAATATTTAGTAGCTTAATGTTATTGATATATTCTTACACAACAATTCAAGTATTATAAAAAATATTTGATTAAATTGTAAAAAAATTCTTTTCATATGACATGACAAGAAAATTAGAGAAATTTAATTTATACGTTGTTTTGTTTTTTTTTTTTGTAACAACGATTTTCTTCTACTCTACGCCACGATTTTCTTCTACTCTTTCTCTTTTTCTTAAAAGTTCTTGTAATTTCCTGTGTTGGCTGTATAAATGGATTAATGTAATTTTATGATGGTCATTGCAATAAATGTTAAATTGTCCTCCATTTATTCGAACTTCATAGTATAAAGAAAAAAATCAATATTCTCCATAAAACTATCTACAGTTTGGAGGAATAAAGAACAAAAATCATACGTAATATTACTGTTTATTAAAAAAAAAAAAACTTTGAAAACACGCATGTACGAACACTCAACTACAAAATTAAATGGACATTCATCAGTTTAAATTAGAATAATATTAATAAATATAAAAAAACTTTTTCTTTTAATATTTGTTTTCTATATTGATAAAACACACCTAATTTGAATCGTTATCTGCAATCAATTTTTATTCTGTCTATTATGTGTTGGTACCTAAAACGTCAAAATATTACAAAAGAAAATAAAGTAACACAAAATAATATATTAAGAAGTATTCTATGGAGATAAAAAAGTTTATTTTTTATGAAAAAAAATTCAACTTCAAACTGTTTTTGATTAGTTTTTGATTTAAAATTTTCTGTTCAATAAAAACTGTCATTCACATGATATTGATAGCATGCAGTTTAATTCAAAAACATTCCAATAAATATTTGCTATCAAAAAATATATACTGTTTTTAAGCGATACAACAATAATACAAACGGTACAAGTTCACAGTGTGCTTGCGAATAGAACAAGTTTTATTTACTCGACTACACAATACTGAACATTTACTCTTTGTACATACATACATACGAGTATAATGAATTATTTATTGCAATGGCAGTTAGTGGTAAACAAACAAAAAGCAAAATAAATGTTCAATCGATTTGGTAACTATGGTGGCTTAAAATACTTTACGAATACAAAGTAATGTTTTTTTTTTATTGTTTTTAAAAAAATCCTTCTTTCTTTTAGAACAACTTGTGCTAATGACTTTGCAAAAATTTGATACAAAATTATGCACAAAAAACTAATTGATTTGGAATACTTTATATTCTCTTATCTAGTCAATGAAGGTAGATTTTACCTATTAGTTAACAAATTTAATTAATTGATTGTTATTTTTTTTCTTTTTTATTGTGATCACTTTAGTAATTTAAATAATTTCTTTTGCATTATCAAACTTATTTGCTTTGTTGTTTAATTTTTATATTAAAATAAGTAAGAGCGCTATATTCGGCCGTGCTGAATCTTATATACCCTTCACAACGTGTAGTCGTGCAATAACAGTAGTTTGTATCACCATTCATCGCATATGAAATACGTACCTACATATTAAAACATACATATATAAAAACATCCCATTGTTAAATTAAAAATTCACGTATGTGTGTTAAAAAAAAAATAAAAAAAATATTTAAAAGAAAATTAAAAAAAAAAATTATAAAAAAAAAAATTAAAAAAAAAAATAATTAAAATATATATAATAAATATAAAGCAAACAAAAAATAAAAAAAAATTAAAAAAAATAATAATAATAATATAAATAATATATTAAATAAAAAATAAAAAAAATTAAAAAAAAAATAAAAAAAAATTTTTTTTTGGCTCAGCTGGGATTCGATGCCACGTTTTCTCTAACCAGTATACACGTTTGTATGTATGTTGTTTTTGTGAAAAAAAAAAATCGAGGTAGTCGTGGGTTTTTGTTCATATCTCAGTTGTTTATGTACCGATGTTCCTGATTTTTAATACCGATCTACTCCCGAATATTTCTGATATTTTAATACTTCACCCGGGTCCAAGCGATGTCGGGGGGCTACAAAAAGTTGATTTCAACATACACACGGACAGACGGACAGCCGGACAGACGGACAGACTGACAGAGCTTAATCGACTCCCCTATTCATAAGCTTTCAGAAAATATATACTTTATGGGGCGGAAATGAAAATTGTAGAAATTTCACACGGAATTACAAACCTATATATACCCTTTTTCACTGTGTGAAGGGTATAATAAAATAATTGTACTTTTGAACCCCCTTTTTTCTTTTTTTGTTAAAGAGACAGACCAACCTGGGAATAAACGACATTTGGTTTTCAATCAAAAGGGGATTAATGTTTATACACATGAATGTATGAATGTATGCAAGTATGTACATGCGTTCTGTTTTGAGGTGTTGAGATTATTTCAGGCAAAGTCTGCGTAGTAATTATTGTAATTAGATAGACGAACCTGGGAATATAAGACGTGAAGTTTTGTTAAAAATTAATTTGACATTTGTTATATTTTTTGTGATAAAATATGAGTATGGTTTGAAGTGTAATGAAAAGTTAGTAGTGACATGTGGTTTATCAAGCAATTGTCACTCTATATTCAACTTATAAAAATAAAAAAAGAAATAAAATATATATATATATATGTACATATGTACTTATATTTCTATAAATAACGAATTAGCCAACAGGCTGAATGCAGAAATATTTACTTGATTTGACTTTCTTTTTTGTCCATACTGTTGCTTCGTTTTGGATTACAAACTTCTATGAAAATTGAATAAAGTCAATTTGATATTTTATATTATTGTGCATTTGTAATTCAAGTAAACAATAAATAATGTTAACTAAATCTGTTTAGTAATATAAATCGCATTTATTTATTTTCTATATATATTTTTTAATAGTTAGTAAAGTTTATTGAACTTTTGTACTACTATACGTACTTGGATTACATTGTTGTAGCGCTTTAGAAACACTTATACGACCGGAGGGTTATTGAACTTTAAAATGCATTAGTATCAAATAGAAAAAAATAATATAGAAAGAAATTATAATTTTTTTAAATTTCCACGTCATAGTCCAGAAATATTAAGAAGCGTGTCGTTTTTACTGTATAAAAATAGTAACAAATAATACTAAAGTGTTTTTTTTTTTTAACTTTACACATGCCTTTAGTGTGTGCAAAGAATGTTGTAGGAAACATATAATCGAAAATGTTAACACTATTTTAATCTCTTCAATTTATATATAAAAACTTTATTTCCCACTGTCGCATTGGTTTATTGTGTGGTTTACAGTATCTGAAAGCTTTATTTTTTATTTTTTATTTTTTTTATGCCTTGGCAATGACGAATACAAAAGAACAACCAGTAAAATTTAATGTTAAATCGAGCATTCTAACGTCTAATATAAAGCTTTAAGTTGACTGCAGATCAACCTTGTTATACCTGAGAATAAATTCAAATCTTCAAATCTTTTTAGTTGCCGATTCTGTTTTAACCAGCGTGAGATATTCTTGTAATTTATCAAAGACAAAAAGTAGAATATTTTCCCAGGAGGTGAGCTTAACTCTACTACTTTTGATTAAAAATAGACTTTTACATGGATTAATTTAACACTATTCACGAGAAGACTAACGAGAGTAGGTAGTGATTTTTATCAAAAAAATAATTATTAAGCACTAAGCAGTAAGCAGTAATAATATTAGTTAGTTCAAAAATGGTTTTCCGATTTAATTTTTTCAAATCAAAAGAAATATGTTTTCCATTAACAGAAATCTATTTACCAAACTTACTGTTGTTGGAAGATATACAAACGATATGACAAATCTGATTATATATCCTTGGAACCGCATTCGAAGTGTTTAAAAATAGTTTAAAATTAGTAATATTATATTTTGTTAAAGATAATTATTAATATATTAATCCTATCTGTAGTAGCAATTATTAGCTTTTAACGCACTAACATTTACAGACAGTAAAAAAGAAAAACAGAGAGAAACTCAGTGTAGGCCCCTTTTTTCGGTAGCTAATTCAAAGTAACTTAGTGAAGTGAATACCCCCTGTTATTTCACAATCAAAATAAATAAAGTCAAAGTGACGTCAGAATAAATGAAATTAAAATTTTAAAAATATATTTAAAAAAAAAAATAATAAATAAAAGTAAGACTCATACACTGTGTGCCTTAACTGTTTACTAAATCATTTAGTATTTTTAAAAGGCAGCTTAATTTAAAACGGTTGAGTACTTACAAAACAAACAAAAATACAACTTATGCTTATATGACGTTTTATTTTACACATACTAAACTCTAAGACAATTAAATTAAGAAAAGAAAAAGAATAAGAATATAAAAATAATACCATCCAAACATCATTATTTATCCACAACTGGTATTAGTGAATAAGTAGTGAGTATCTTATTGTAACATCAAAGTTCACTTAAGTCGACAATCTACAAATTGCCACTGCTGCTACAATTTATTAAATTTTCCATTAAAATATTCCAAACTTAGTTAGATTCTTTTTTTATTATTTTTATTTTAATGAATTTATAAGTAATTTTATTAAAACATTAAATTTAATTTGTTTATTTTTACGTTTGTATAAACGTGATTATATCGTCTGTCTGTATGTCTGTCTCTTTGTTTGTTGTCTGTGTGTATACTACGACTAATAAAGTAGTTTTTTAAATAAATAAAAAAAGGCATCACTGCTGAGTAAACACTTTTGGTTGTATAGTATATTTAAGTTTTTTTTTCTTTTCGAAAACTAGTTATTCTGGGGGAATTCCCTTACAAGACATATACTCTTATTTAATGATTAAAAAAAGTTATTACTTTTTTTCTGAAACTCAGTTGTAGCAACTGCAAGATTATTACTGTTGTGTCCTACTCCAGTAAACTACTAATGCATTTGGCTGGTTTTAATATTAAAACAAAAATCACAAGTAAGAAAAAAACACTACAGTTGAAAGCAAAAAACAGGTAAGAGTGCTATATTCGGGCGTGTCGAATTATATATACCCTTCACAACGTGTAGTCATGCAATAAAAATGAAAACGTACATACATATAAAAACCATACATATGTGAAAACATATTATTGTAAAATTATAAATTGATTTTATGAGTGTTTGTTAAAAAATAATAAAAAAAATAAAAATATAAAAAAAAAATTTTTTTTTGTCTCAGCTGGGATTCGATGCCATGTTCACTCTGACCGGCATACCACGTTTGTATGTATGTTGTTGTTGTGAAAAAACGAGGTGGTCGCGGATTTTCTTTATATCTCAGTTGTTTATGTACCGATCTGCTCCCGAATATTTCTGATATTTTAATACCTCGCACGGGTCCAGGCGATATCAGGGGGCTTCTTAAAGTTGATTTCAACACACTTGCGGACAGACGGATAGGGTTTAATCAACTCCCCTATTCATAAGCTTTCAAAAAATATATACTCTATGGGGTCGGAGATGAAAATTGTAGCAATTGTCACACGGAATGACAAACCTATATATGTATGTATACCTTTTTTCACTTTTGTGTTGAACAACATCATTTATAAACAGCAGTTAAAAGTGATGGGTGTTTGCTATATGCATGAACATATGTACGTATGTATGTATATTCTAAATATGTATTAAAATTATATTTTGCATTTAATAGTTTACCGTGTATAAATTGATTTCTATTATTTGCTGGAACTAATTAAAATGTAATCTGTGCTAGATATTTAGTTTTATTATTTAAAATAAACATATTTTTTACAAACGTAGTGGTTAGCCTTAGTCCACTATAAAGCCATCTGTTATCAAATTTAATAGATTATAATGTTCAGAATCAAAAATGGCTTCCTTTATTTATTCAAATTTATTCAAATCATTTTATAGTTTGCAAGGTAGTATGAGCCTTAAAATTATTGCTTAATGCTTATAAATTTCAAAATCAAAAAAACATAACATTCAGCTCTCTGCACTCTTTTAATCCTTTAATTATGACAAATCTTAAACATTTTCATAGCAGCAATACACTTAAAAAGGGGTGCAATATTTTTTCTTAATTTCTCGTTATAGTTTTTTGTGTAAGCTGCATATTTTTTTAGAAATGAAATATTTTCTTATTTAAATTTTCTATAATTTGAAAGCAGATTTTTACTTAACCTTTAAAGTCGGTTTTTACATATTTTAAATCATCATCATATATTAAATTTTTTTTTAAAAAAATTCCATCAAATTACAAAAAACTTAAGTCGTTTGCGCAATATCAGTTCCATTAGCATATTTATTGTTTATGAAAGCATTCATTTTAAGCTAAAGTTACAAATATAGTCGTTAATATTTAATTTGTTAATTAATTTGTTGGAAGATACTAGAAACTTAAAAATAAACAACGATGAAAGATAAATAAAATCGTGTTACTGGAATAAAGAGGTTGTCGTCAGAATGATTCATAAAAATGCAAGAAAGAAATTTAAAATATATAAAAACAAATAGAAAATATGTAGCTGGTCGTGCCCGATTATTTTATACTCTACAATGCTACATGTATAAAATTAATTTACATAAAAAATTTTGATAAGATCCTACAACCTTAGGCGAAGGTTTAACAGGAATGAGCCACATAGTCTATAAAAGTAAATATTCTTTTCAATAATTTCTGTACAAGTTGTCATGACGAGAAGTACATTAAGATGATACAATATACTATCTGTTATTGTTCGACTTTAGCGGAGAAGCTTTCTCACGATTAACTTTGATTTTAGGAGGAGATATTCGTATCTAAGTACAAAGGGGTGGTTCTGAATTGTGGTAACGTTTTTCTGCAGGTGACAGATGGACTTGCTAAACTCGACATCATATGTTTCAGGTATTTCAAATTGACCAATTGTGGATCCAAGTACCATCAGCTTGTTAAACCTAACATAACCTGTGTTTTGGTTAAAAGTTTTACATGAACAAACAAACACACTTACAGCTATCACTTATTTCTCACTGAAAGTAGTTCTTAAGCTACGTTTACATTTAAAATAATGTTTATAACATTAAAAAATGTATTAATTATGTTAAGAACTTTTACTTTCTCAAATTAATTAAAAAAACAAAAAAAAACTGCGTATAATATATTTTAATGACCGTTGTTTTTTAGCTTTAATATTAAAATACTATTTTTAAAATCAATTATATTTGTATGTATGTATGTATGTATGTATGTATGTATGTATGTATGTATGTATGTATGTATGTATGTATGTATGTATTAACATGCTAAATGAATTACAAAAATATTTGGAGACCTATAAAACAAACTTTGACATTGACATTAATTATGGTAAATCTCGAACTTTAATCACATATTGAGTTTATATAATACGTTTGATAAGGTTAAGTAGAATTTTTAAATCTTTTTTATTTTTGTTACAATAACACAGCACAGGTAATATTTTTTATTTCAAACGATTGTTTTCTGTAAACCACACAATATTTAGTTAAAGTTATTGTCAATACTAAGTATAGTTGGTGAATTCACAAGGTGTTGTAAGCGTCGTATTGTCATAATTTCTTAAAATTTTAAACAGGTTTAAACATTTTACAGCAAACCATCAATATTTTTAATTTTTAAGATATTCGGAAAACTATGACAATATGATACTTCTTGTGAATACCGCAAATATGTCTGCCTTAAGCGAAATGTAATTAATTTATCCTGATTTGAATAATTCACGCGATTGTAGCGTGCTTTGTATAGACAAATATTTCCTTAACAAAAATAGATTTTTAATTACATTATATATTTAGAATTGTTGTGCCTCTATTTAATACTAAATCGTAGTTGTTTGCAAGTTTTATTACAAGTTTATAAAAAACAAAAAAACAACAGATAAAAACACTTTTAATAATTGCTTTAGTTTGCAACTTTGCCCATCATTGAGAAAGATGTTAAATGTATGAATAATGCTGAAAATATAAATGCAAAGTATTGTAACATCCTAAACATTTAAGTTCATTGTATTTGTGTACCCTTTACCAAAAGTGGTAGGGGCACATGAGTAAATACATATGTTTAAAATATTTATTTATGATCACATATATATTTTAAATTTAAATATATAAATTGTTATGAACCCAAACAAGTAATTGCTACGGTCCCTTTATAGACTTCAATAAGTACTTATTTCCCTGGCTTACAAATTGGGTTGTTTGGCACGTTATCGTGGTACTAAGTGCGAACTGTCAAGTAGAGTTTGTTGCAAGATTTGGTGTGTCTAACATTCAGTCCAAAATTATACCAGGTCCAGCCCATAGCCGTAAGATATCTGAGAGATGTTATACAGGAAATGTTTTTCCAGGAATCTGTGTCACTTGGCAGCCAGGGCAGGACATCTGCGACACGTCAATTTTAAAACTAAAATATCGGTGACAACCTATAAAGCTCTGGCGTTTTATTTTTATACTTTAAGTGTATTAAAAGAAATAAAATTTTGAAAATGTATTAAAATGATTTTGAACTAGTTTTGAATGCTTATACACTTTATTAAATTATAGTTATTAAAGTATTATTTTTTTTAAATAAATTTGGTCGATTATTTTACCAAAAAAGTTCATCAACAGGTAAAAAAAAATTAAACAAATATCAAATTAACTGAATATAGTTGAAGTATACACATTCTGCCATTACATATGCACATGTCTGTGGCATAAGGTATTTAAGATTCGGCACAATCGATTATATTACTTAAACTGTTTTTTTTTTGTTTGTTTTTCAACGCATTGAAATAAATCGCAATTTGTATATCCAAAAAATATAAGTATTTAACCACAACAATAATAATTTTCCACCCAAATGATTAATTAGATAATAATCGGTCATATACTATTACAACAACTTCATTTAGCTGACTGACTAATTAATTTATTAATATACGTAAGTAATTGTGTTTTGTTGGTAGATTTTTAAGTTTTTTCAACTTTTCTTTTTCTGAACTTTGTTCTCTACGCCTTAATTTTTTATTTTTTAAATTGTTTATGTTTTATTTGTACTGTTATTAATGTTTTTATTATTTAAAAATTCAAGTTTACATGTGTAATAAATGTAAAAAAGCGTGACAAACTCGTGCTTTAATTTAAACAAAATTTAACACATAATGAGAACAAAATGATGAGTGTTAAACGTAATATTAAAACAAAAAAAAAAACGAACACACGAACAAACTGGCGGGCTTTATTGACAATTTTACTTGTCATTATAAACGCATCGCACGATGTTAATAAAAATTAGATCATTTTTCTTAAATATTGATTGACCCTTGAACTGGCTGTCTGCCTGCCTCGGTGATGTTAAATACTAAGCAAAAAAATCAAATAAAAAATTGAAAATTTTCCTGTAACAATTCAACGATAGTAAGACCACAATTTTTGTTTTTAATGACTTTTATTCGTATATCAATATTTGTGTAAGCAATTTTATTTATACATTCACACAGACACACACACACATACACACACATTGAGTTCTCTGTTTCATTGACCTTAAAGTGTAGAATACATTGTAATAAAAAATATATAAAACTTTTTTAAAAAAACACAATTTTCCAATACTTAAAGTTTGTATTCATTTTAGTAAAAAGTCTTGTTTTAAGAGCGTGTGCCTTAAATACATTTATTTGTTACATTTTCCGTTTTATTGCTTTTGCTATTGCTATTGCTATTGTTTTTTTTATTTTTTTTTATTTTTAAAATATTGACGAACAAATAGGTAAAAGTGTGAATGCTTGAACGATAAAGATAATAAAATATATAAAAATTGTTTGCCGACCATATCAATTAAGTATGATGGATTATTTCACAAATGTCATTGACATCTGTGTCATTAATATTTACATTAGTTACAATAATATGTCTTAATCTGTGACTTGTGACATTTCTATGAAAATGTTATGAAGTGGTAGTTGTGACAATGTGCAGTCAGCAGAGTCGTATTTGAATATTCATTTTAATAATTATGTTCATGGTTATGAAAGCAGCAAGGTTTTGGATGGTGGCTGTAGGGTTTCGAAATCTTCAGACGGCTATTAACGAAATAAAAATTAAATTTGACAAATTAAAGAATATTTCGTTCTAAGTCAATAAAAGAGAAAAAAAAATTTAATTAAAAAAAATTAAAAAGCAGTGAGTTAAATATATGACATTCACATCAAACACTTGAAGTTCCGATAATTGAGGGCTGATGATGAAACCGTAGCTGGTTTCAAAAATGCATTTCATTTGGCGAAACTAATTTTTCGCCGTGTTCTTTATTATCACAAATAACTAAAAATTAACTTTAAAGAATTTGAATTATTTTAACAATAGTATAATAGATTATATTAAAGAATTTATTTAGAAGTTCGTTGTTCGACAATTTATTGTTATGTGTTTTATAGTTTGAGAATTTCTATGTTTGGTAAATTTACATTATTTAAGAGATTCTGTGTATTCGATTTCTTTAATACATATTTTTAAAACAAACAAATCGAATTTAAATGTCTTTGCCACAGATTCCATAAACCATGAAATTCTTTTTATGTCTGTATTTATTCGCTGATTAATTCAGTTGTTTATTTTACTATTTATTACAACTTTCTTATTATTAATTTTTTTCTTTTAATTTTAGAAATATGGGAACAAGTGTTTAAAGCAAACAATTTCAATACTATGTAAATATAAATATTTTGTTTATGTTTTTAGTTTGAAATCTGCATTACGTGTGTGTGTGTGTACACTATAAAATTTATACAAAATTACAGATAGTTGTAAAGTGCACGCTCGGTTTACGTGAAGACTCTTCCAGATATTTTTAAAAATTAAAAACAATTTGCATCCCAGCAAAAACTAGGTAATGACTTGCTCTTACATAACAACATACTTTTTAATGTCTATTACATATTGTCTGTTTTACTGAGAAGTAAATACTTTCTTTAATTCTCATTTAGTTTAACAAGCTTAGGGTATAAGTAATAATCATTTTGACAACAGAGAAAAAGCAATTCATTAACGAAGTGATGACTTATAAATTTTCACTGATTTTTAAATTTCAAATTAACGTATCGCAGAGTAATTTAACCGAATTTTCATCCTTAAAAGAACCGAACGACTTCTGTAAGTCCTCAATAGTGATGGGTTATTTATGTTTTCTAAATTAAGTACTTATATATGGATATAAACGACCGTAATAAGTACTTATACGAGGCCCTATTAGTAAGCGAGCGTGGTAAATACTTGGCTCCAATAACATCGACGTGTTAAAATAATGGGTTGGAATGCTAAATTGTTAGTAGTAAAAAAAAAAACTGTTTTCTTGTACTTTCAACTCATTATTTTGAAATTAAGCTAGTCTCCAACTACGATTTAAGTATTCTGCACTTTGTAGTCCGATAAGAACAAATCACATTTCCTCTCATGACTTCATGAAAAATGTTTGACTCCGATCTGAAGTTCCGATTTTTATTTTCACCATCTCGGTTACCACCCACCTTAATGCTTATTGTTTTTAGGGGAAGCGTAATTTATTTTTAAGAATCTTTTGCTTTTCTTAATTCTAGGGTGTAACTAATAAAGTAGTGGTCCTGCTATATGCCTTTTTAGTAGGTTTCTCCCAAATGCCAGCAAACGTTTTTAAATCAAAAGCCATTAATTTCTATTTTTAAGTTTAAGTTTATTTTTAAGTCAATTTTACTTTCAATCCTTGCAATGGTTGATTAATCTCCAATTTTTTAAAAATTTTAAGTTTAGCACAAATATATGGATCAAAAAAGTTTCTATTTGCAATAATTCACAATCATTTTTTTACGAAATTTCGGTGCACTGTGTATCATCATTACTGGTTGCGTGACTGTTTTAGTGTTTTCATTATGTTTAAATGATTATACGAAATTTTCGTAAGTTTTACTATTTTTTTTTTAAATTTTCATTAAAAGTGATATCGATAACGCATTAGCAAAAATTTAAGTGAAAATAATATACCGATTACACCGTAAAATTGAAATTTTCTGCGCAGGTTGTGCCAATGACGTCACTCAAACTCTGTTCCTATTGGCTAATAATTTTTAAGTGCCAATGTATTTAAAAAGCAGTGCTTCCAACTCTTCTACAATACCAAGTGTTATGGAAATTATTTATAGTTTCCTTTTTCCATATACAAACATTATTTCACAAGAAATTTTATTTTTCACGTTCATATGAAGCAAATGGTCGTTTGTTTATTAGTTTATTCCTTGAAAGATCACCAACTAAAGTACTTGTTTAAAAATTTTTCTTTTTTTTTTTTGATATCTTTAGTTTAAGGATGCGTATTGTAGACGATTTTAAATTTATGCCAAAACAAAATATTTTATTTAATTTTCTTACTGCTTCTGTTATAATCAAGACTACTCCAGCAAAGTTGTGATAATGTTTTTCCTTTATGTAGAATTCAATTTTGTCTGTTAGTAATTGAAACTTTAATATTTTGTTGCATCATAGTTTCTTTTTTTTATAGTTTTATATGAAATGTACATAAATTTATAAATGAAGTGCATATTTAATATTGATAAAGTTGATAAGTTACATATATTGAACAATAAAATGAAAACAATAAAAACCTTAATTAAAACCATGTAAACATACACAGTACTGATGAAGGTTAAAATGAAAAGGTTTTGTAAAGTGTAGAGCGGCGTTATTTAGAGTCAATGTCTGAAAAGTTACCACATTTTTTTTAGGAAATTTTTTATTAGTATAAAAGTAAATACATGCTGAACAATAACATTGTAATCAATCGCTCAACATACATATGTATGTGCGTGTATTTTTAATTAAAACAAAACGTTTCTAAATTTGTCTTAAAAATATAAATATTTAATGGTTAAAAGTTCCATACTAAAAGCCTTTCAAAATTTATTACAAATTCTGAAGACGATTACAGCTAAGAACTGTATTCCTAAAAAAAATTTCTAAATTTTTTTTTAAATTGTATTTGATTGTTGGGTTTAAGCTGGGCCAAATTACGGCATTCGATCACAATCGAAATTTTACTCGAACGATCGAGTTCGCTGTGCTTAAGGTATAGAGATTCTAATAAGAATTTTTAAATTTCGATTACGTTCGAATGCCGTCATTTGCCCCCAGGTGCTTATACCAGATCGTCAGTAGACCTTTTACCCAAAAGTTTAAAATGTTATATGTTTTATTTTTATAGGTTTTTCTTTTATTTTTGAATTCTCATTTTGGTAATTAGAATTTGAAAAAAAAACTTATAACATTTTAAACTTTTTCAAGAATTTAGGTAAAAGGTCTACTGACAATCTGGTATAAGCACCAGTGAAATGCATATAGACCAGCTTAAACCCAACAGCCAAAAAAAAATATTGAATGATTGGTTGGGAGCATATTTTGAGAAATTTAGTAAATTATTATTTTTTAATACTGAACTTATTCAGACAAAATAGTAATTTTTTTACTGCCCACAAAGATACCGTTTCTATAATTTATTTCAGGTGCGGATCTAATTTACACGTATTGCTACACTGCAAAATTATTATTTATTAAAAATATTTATCCTATTTTTCACCCCCTTGGATCTGTTCTCATTTGTTATTACTACAGCTAAATATACAAACCGACTAACATTCATATGTATGTACATAACATGAGTTTTCTTTTTTTTGTTTTTTAAAAGCCACATTAAAAATTTACGGAAAACTTAAAAGTGCCATCAAATTTAGAACTTTGTAAACATTTAACCCATATCAGCTTTACAAAGTAAATACAAAATTTGTAACTGCCATTATAAAGTGAGTGTATTTGTACTGACGATAAAATGATGATGTAGACTACTCAGAAACGATGTAATATGTTTAAGACAAATATGTTTATGTTTGTATTTACGTAACCCTGAATAGAAGCGCGGAAGTATCTGGTATGTTTGTATATTAGCTGTTGACGCACTCTACAAAAGATAAGCGCATGACAACATGTGCTGGAGGACATTTAACGATAGATAAATTCGGGTCAGCTTTATGGAAATTTTTCCACTTTTCGCTTATTTTTCCTTTATATTTTAAAATATGTATTTAACTAATGATTCATGCGTATGCATACATACATACATAGATGCATATTTATGAAGATGATGAAGTACTTACTACTGCTAATTGTTGTGGTACTTGTGAATTGTGCATAAAAGTGTAATGATAAATGAGTTATAAACTGAAAAAAAAATATATATACTTCCGATACAGGGAAAAGCAAATCTCTTCTTAAAAATGAGAATTTTTTACGTTGTCGTAATATTTAAAAACAAAATCATGTAAAAGTATTGTTGTTTATAAACATTTACTATCGTTATGAGCAATAGAAACTTAAAAAAATGTGCAATTTAAAGGAATTTCCAGCTAGCAACCAAATAGAACTTTAAATATTTTTTAATTATAATAAAACTATTGGCTTACTCGTAGAGCATTGAAATTTAATGAAACAAAGAAAGTAAATTAATAAGCTTTTAACGTAGATCATTAATCATAGATTAGTTGGGTGGAGTGTAAATGTATTTTCTCTGATTGTTAGTAATTTAAACATTCATGTCGTTTCTTGACAAATATAAATGCAGTATACATTAGTTTGTAGTGTTTAAAGTTTTAATTAATTTTTTAAATAAAAAAAAAAAATCAAAAAATTGACGTTGCGCCTAAAATATAGCTAAAAGATAATTTTTTGGCATTAGTTTAAAATTAAACTTTTTTTATTGTGTTTAAATAATAATTATTAACATGGTTAAGGGCATGGGTCACATATAAAGGGATAGGCCTTCTTCAGAAACAAATTCATATTTGTTTTTTTAGAAAACGATTTAGTTGGTTTAATTCTATTAAAAGGTAGATATAGTATTTAAAAAGTTTTCTGTTAAAGTTTAAAATGATTAGCAATTATTCTAAAGAAATCGAGCCATAAAAGATAATTATGCTATGAAGATTTTTGGTTTCCTATAATTTCTTTAGAAAATTATTTTTAAAAGAAACAAATAATGCCTAGATTGGCATGCTTTTAAAGGCAGCTCTATTTAAATCTATACATATTTATGTTTATCAATACTTACTTATTGTTTTTAACTCTTTTTTAATTTCAGATAAAACAAAAATATTATTTTTTGAATGTCAAAAAAAAAAAATAATATAAAGCCAGCCGAAAGAAACAAACGCATACATTTATTTGTCTAGACATGATAAACTTACAGCAGAACAACTTAAAATAAAAATACATATTAATACAAAGTTAACTTAATGACGACGATCATGATGATGCTGATAATAAGAGTGACGCTAAAAACTACATGTACATCATACGCATCATACACCGCCAAGCACTACACTACACAGTGCGATACATTAAAATAAATTTATTTTATTAAGTTGCCAAATAAACAAACAATAAAACAAACAAAAAGCGGAACCAAATTTATACGGCAAAAGCACAACTAAACTAAATCTGTTTAAAAAATCATTGATAAATTTAAAATAAATTAACAGCAACAACACTTAAAAATATACAAATTATTGTTGTAACATCCGAGCATCACAATTCTCAAGAGTATACAAAAATCAAAGAGAGAAAATTTTTGTTTTGGAGAGAGGAGAGTAGTGGAGGAGATTAATGTGTGCTTTACATTATATTATATCATCTTTAACAAAATTAATGGGCTTATAAAGACGATTTCTCGTTTGTTATTTTGCTGTTTTCTTGTTCTACTGCTGCCGCCGCTTTTATTATTATTTTTTGTTATTGTTTCCATTACAAACGATCGTGGGAAATTGTTACAAAAAGAGACTATGCATATTTCACACGGTGTGGTTATTTAAGTCTCAACGCTCTCTTTTAGCTCATGACCAGAATAATAATTTTTACAAACCAGAAAATACTAAACAGAAAAAAAAAACAAATCAACCAAACAAACCAACAATCAGTTTAAAGCAACCAAAACAAAATCTCAGTCCGCAATACCACAACTAAAGGCCGCTAAATACGAGAGCTTTTCTAAAGAAAAATAAAAAAAAAAATATTCACAAACGCATACATAAACACAATCGTACCATAAACATACAATTATCACAAACACTAACAGATATTCGTTAAAACAGTTGTTGGTATTCGCGTGCTTTTTGACTTGGCTTTATATATCAGTCGTGTACTGAAAAAGGCATTTGCAAATGCTCAACGATCAGTTGTGCTTGAAACGCTTGAGAGTAGAGAACGCATTTTCAGACAGAAACAATTGGCGCGTTGTAAATGCTTCTAAAATCCAAATTATTTATTTATACTTAACAAAAATGACATTTTAAAGGCAAAGTGCAACACTTGAAATCAGAATTAAAGAAAAAATACATCAGCAGCTCGAGTATTTGATTGTTCTTAAATTGATTTAAAATAAAATTTTATACACTAGTATATTTGTAATGAAAAGATTATAGTTATGCTTAAATATTGTGTTGTAAAACAAAAATATAATAAAATATTTAAATTTATCTAAAACAAATAATAATACAAGTTTCAAAAACCAGAATACGCGTTCCGTATTTGAAAACAAAAATTAAGCGTTTAAATGAGAAACATGAAGATACATAAATAGTAAGAAATAAATGTGTTAAAAAAAATAAATATTTTGTTAACAAAAAAAACAAAAAATACACACAAATGAATAATTAAATACTGCATATTAAAAAGTGTTTTTAATTAAAGTTTAAACAAAAACAAAACAAAACACAATGGAAAAAATACGAAGTGAAAACAGTAAATAAAACGTACTGTGTCCAATGATCCAAAATAATTAAAAAAAAAAGAATATCATAAATACACACAACAAACAAACTTTAAAAAAGAATAGAAAAAAAACCTTATAGTAAAATCTGTTTTAAACAAACTTTACAGCTCTAAGAGAAGAAGAGAAAATCCAAACAGAAAATGAACTAAAGTCATAAAAAAATATAAAAAACAACCGCATCCAAACAAACAGATAAAAGGAGAAAAAATAAACTGTAAGACTTCTTAAGTAGAGTTTAAAATCAATGTGTCATCTTAAAGATTACAAAAGACAAGAACATTACGAATAAGATTTAAAACCAGTTAAAAATAAATGTTTAAAAAATCAAATAAAAGAACAAACTGACATCAAGTCTTTAAACTCACAACAAGTATTATGCTTAATAATGGCAATAGACTTTTTGATATTTGCCGTACTTTTGCTATCGTTCATAATAAATTTCTTGGCTTTGGCTGCTTTTTGGGTGACACCCGGTCTGCGAACTACAGCAAATCGCTTCACTATAAATTTGCTCATTATTAATTTGGTTGGTTGTCTGATTTTAGCTCCCACTTTGTTTTTAAGTGGTGGAATTATTGGCGATAGCGACAACGAAAGCGGAACAAACGACAGCAGTCGTACAACCGGTTCCAGTCAGTCTGGTTTTAGTTTTTTAACAACCAACACAAACGATGACAGCATTGAGTTTTATTCAAAGGCTGGCAACCACCAAATGACTATTAGACACAATGGCAGATTGGTGGAGCAGGAAGGCATCATACTGAGACGTAATGTGTCGTCGCGCGATCATGATAAGGTCAAGGATGAGAATGGCTCACGTGCCATTGAGACCATTTACAAGTGCAACGCCACCTACTGTCGGGAGTTGACCATTGACGAAAATAGTGAAACTTTGGTCATAACCGAAATTGAGGAGGAGGAGGGCAGAATCCAGTTGCCAGAAATACTTCAGCCACTAGAATCAGATGATGTTAAACGTTTGGCTTTGCCTTTGTTTACCATGAGATCATGGGCAATAGATATGGCAGCTGCTTTGGGAGCCATGGGAGTGCTATTAGTAGTGGGTGATACCTGGTGTGCAGTTACAGATCCTTTGCGTTACCACAGCCGTATATCCGGAGTGAAGTCGTGGGTTCTCATAGCCATTACCTGGGCTATGGGCATTTTGTTTGGTGCTCTGTCTGCCTTTCGAGAAATTGATTTTGAGTCGGAGACCATTATCAGCAAACAAAGACGTTTTGCAGACTCTTCGACAACCTTCTTTGGTCTCAATACGGTGAACAATATCTTTAGCATGGTATTTTCATGTCTTTATTTCCTGCTTATTATATTACTGCCGTTTGGCTTTGTGTGCGGCATGTATTGGCGGATTTTCAGTGAGGCTCGTGAAAATGGCCTAAGAATGCGTCAGAATGGTTCATCGCCTTTGTTACAAAGTGCTTTGAATCTCACGCATGGTCCACCGAACAACAACAATCAACAGTATTCGAATAGTTTATGTGTGCATCGAAATTCGGTTTCTTCGACCTCCTCCCAGTGTGGAGGTTTGCAAATGCAAATCGATAGCAATGAAAAACGAGGCTCACCCGCCTGCCTAAGACGGGATTCGGTGGCAAAGGTACTTTTGCCGCCCATTTCGGACGATGGTATGTCAGATGAAGCTGATAATAGCAGCACAAATGATCACCTTATAGTAATACCTGAACCTGAAACTGCTAATACTCAACAATTGCAGCAACAACAAAATATCATACTCACTCTGCAAACAGCAAGTGGTGAGATAAAGCGTAACTACTCCACCCGCCAACTAGAGCTATTGGCCACCTCCTCGCAGGACCTGTGTAATAACAAAAGACTGCAGGGTATGCGCCTAACCCATTCTTCACCAAATCTACAAAGAAGTGTCACATTGCCTCAATCCTTAAACGACAACACAAGCACTCCTCATCTGCTGGGAGGACATCTGCCGCAGAATTTACCCAGTATTCATTTGAATAGACATTCATTTCAACAAAATCCCAGCAACACCCGCAGCGCCCAACAGAACCATCAACATTTGCATCACCAACAGTCCCTACAAATACCCACCATACACTCCTCACCCAAGACCTCAGGTTACATGTCGTCTTTGCGTCATCGGCTGTCGAATGCATCGTCCCTCTTCAAATATCGCGACGAGAGTAGGGCTGCACGCATTAGTATTTTAGTGGTAATAATGTTTCTGGTCTCCTACCTACCTTTCGGCTTCTTAGTATTACTACAGAGTCGTGTTCCTGCAGCAAATTTCAAAGAATCCAGCCAATTGGCCATATTTATGATTCTGCTAGCTAATCTTAGTTCTCCATTCATCTTTGCCTACCGCAACAAAAGAGTAAGAAGGGGTGTGAAAAGGCTGATGGGTCTAGATGTTCTATGCCGAGACTCGCAACTAAAAAGACACAGCAGTTCAAGCTGTCGCATCAATAACTCAAAGTGTGGCACCTCTAATTTGAAAAGAAACAGTAGCAGAGTTTCCAATTACTCCACCACATCGGCCAAATATCTGACACCACAAAATTCAGTGATCAGCAATGGCACCAACACAGTGCCAACACAGTGTTGTATGAACAACAACAACAATAATAATAATTGTGCAGGAGTTCCTTTAAGACCGAACAGCAGTTGCAGTACCATCATCAACTTTACTCTTAATAAAAATCAACAAAATTTCGAAAAGACTTTTATTGAGGCTGACGAACTGAAAACTCAACAATCCAATAAAAAGTCACATCCGGTCTTGCAAAGAGGCATTACAATAATTGAACAAGTGTCACTTAATGCCAACAATGGTGTCAGTATTAACAGTCACAACTGCAGTAGCGGCAGCAGTCACAGCACACCAAAGTTACCCGTCAAACACAAATTGTATAAATTATTTTTTAAAAGTTCCAAGAATCTTAGTTGTGCCGCAGCACAGTCATGTGCTGAAAGTGCTTTAGATGCTGAACCAACGGAAGTTTAAATTTAAGCTCATTTTAAGTCTCACTAATGTAAGTTTTATTAATATTTAATATACATTTAGCACTCTACAGTGTACATATATTATGTATATACATACGAGTAGTAAACTTTTATTTAATTGCAAAATAAGAAAAATTAAATAAAAAAAGATGTTAAAGTACAAGACAGTTTTCAAAACTAAACTACAGAATTTTTATTAAGAACAGTTGATAAGCACAGAAAAGTCAAGGTTTTCATTTTATTTTTCTAAATGAATTAATTAAGCAAATGTTAGCAACTAAAATAGAATAATTAAGTAATTGATTTCAAAGTGATACAAATCTACCATGAAAATATATTTTAAAATGACATTATTCATTTGCAAAGTCCTACATTCTTACAACAGAGTTTCAAAATGATACGAATTGAAAAGTCAGTTAGTTCGACAGTCAACTCAAATTGTTTAAATTATTTAATATTAAATATTGTATATTTTTGTTTGTAGATATGTGCAGACTGTATGTGAATGTAAATATTTTATTTTTTAAAATTTTATATTTTTAAATTTGTGCAACGAATTGAAATAGTATTTGGAGTTTATTGTGTAATTGAAGCATAATAATTCATTAAACAAAAGCTAGTCGGCCTTATTCCAAAATATGCCTGTGAAAAGTTTGTCTTTTAAATTGAAACCTCGTTTTCTGAAATTGAAAAATTTAGTTCAATACAGTTTATTAAATTAAAGTTAAATTGAAAGGAAAGAATTAAAAAAAATTTAAATCGAAGAAAAATTTTATCAATTGATTGCAGACAATTGTTTAAGAGTTTTTTTAAAGAAAGATTTATGGTTGCCATATAAAAAATCTTGTTTTATTATTATTTTCAGTTACAACTCAAGTACCTAAAAAGAGTTATAGTATAAACAACACACTCAAAAGAGTTTTTTTGTCGTTTAATTAAAAACGAATTTAGTATTGAGATTGAAAAAGGAAAACGAAATAAATTAAATAAAAATACAAAAAAAAAGAATTACTAAACATACATTACGTATTTGTTGTAGTACATAATATTTGATAGATACATATGTACATGCAAACATTGAAAAGCAAACACATATACACTTACACGGACATAAATACTCTTGGAACTATTTTATACCATTAAGATCAAAACGTATTAACAACAATTGGAATTAAAGTGCTTTGTTTTATAAACAAACACCGCTTTAAAGTTAATTTATCAAAGTGTTAAAAGTTAAAGACATAAGAATTCGAACATGTTGCAATCTACTTTTCATTCAAACGTTTTTCTATACAAATGTGTTAAATGTGTGCATTTTCTGTTACAGAAATCGACTCGATATATTTTTACACATGCACATTCATAAATAATGTTAAAATCAACAACAAAATTATATTTGATTTTTTTTTTAATGAACATGTACAGTGTTAGTTAAAAGTAAAGGCCAAGTTGTTGTTAGCTAAATAAAATAATAATTATTCAAATATGTACATTTAAACTAAATTTGAAAAATTCATATCTTTTCCCCAAAGAGAATGTTTTCTATATAAAATTTTTTTTCTACCATTCTTGTATTAAATTTCAATTTTGTATAAGCCTTCAATATTTTGTTTTTTAATATTTGACTGAATTTTTATTGATCCTCAGTGAAAGAGAGAGAGAGAGACAAATTGTGAGGTATAAGTAGGCGTGTTTCAAGACGCGTATGTATGTATGTACGCAAAATTACTTCACATGTTAAATTTGCTGAATTAAACTAAATTTTTAACTTTAATTCAAAAAGACTTCTAATTATTAAATTTATTTTTACTCATTATCTTGTTATGCAAAGAAAGCTTTTGTTTATACAAAATTTTACAATTTACCCTTTAACTCCAAATGCTACAAACCTAAATAACGATGGGTCAGTCAGATCACTAAAAATATTTTTTTTTATTAAAACATATATTAAGTAACAGAAAAAGCTTTAATTAATTTTAAACCAAAACATTCTCAATTTACTACAGCTTTTTTAAAGAATATTTTAAACTGATCAAGAATAATTGGTGAATTCACAAGGTGTCCCAAGTGTCGAATTATTATAAAATATTCATTTTTAAAACCTTTAAAAGGGATTAAAGATTAAAATTTTTTTCAGAAATTATGACAATATGATACTTAAGACTTCTTGTGCAAACGGCAACCAAATTTTTTACAAAAATTTGTATATAGTTGCTTGAGTCAATTACAAGCCAAAAAAAAATTATAACTAGAAACGTGTGCTAAACAAAAATTTTTTATTTTATTTTGTTTTTTCTAACTTGGTAATATTTTAAAACTATTTATAAATAAACAAAACAAAAATACCTTATAATATTTTTTTTCTTTATTTTATATTTTGAAAAAAAAAGAAACATTTTTTTGTTTTATTCAAAATAAAAGCCAAATGAGTATAGATTTTCTTATAAACAAATCGGGTTTTCATATTGAAAACATTAACATAGAATGTATCAAAAATAAATGAATTAATATCTAACAATATATTGAAGCAAAAAGATACAAACATAAATAATTTAAATTAGCTAACATTATGTGTAATTAAAGTCACTTTACACATTCACATTCATTGATTGCGTGCTGAAATAATTGAAAATTTAAGGCAATAATGCAGCAAAAAAAAAAAAAAACAGAATAAAATACACGAATACAAATGAAAACAACAACAAAAAATCATACCTAACTTAAAACAAAAACCTATTTATTTATTAATTGTTTTAAACAGCAAAATTTTATAAAATAATAATAATATTAAGAGAAGTACCTCATTAGTTTTAATGAATCCAAAATATTTAAACAAAATGTAATAAAATATAATTTATTTACAATTAACAAAACACAAACAGTATTTATGTAGACATTTAAAAATCGCAAGGATATAGACCATAAAAATCACATAAAACTCATTTTATTGTTAATAAAATGTTTACCTTCAAATTTGTTTAAAGTGTTTATTAAACAAAATTCATATAAAAATTTTCATAAAAAATTTGTTTAATAATTTTCTTTATAATTTTAAAATTTTATTACGAATATGGAGGTTACTGTTAAAGATCTGCTGTCTTGTCTTGTACAAAATTAGAAAACCAAAATATAAAAAAAAAACTACAAAACGCTTTATAATAATTATTTTGTTATTTTTTTTTATCTTAAAAACAAAAATTTGTAAAGAAACCTTAAAAGAGTACAAGACAAACGTTAACTTATTTATAGAAACAAAAATCCCCCTAAAAATGTAAAAAGTTTTAAAGTAACCGTAATTGTTTGTAGCTGCTTTAATTGGCAAAAAATAATACTTAAAAAAATCTAATGATCAACTTGTGTCTAAAACTCGAATTTATTATGTGAAAAGCAAAAAACTACATTTAACAACAATAAACCAAGCCGAAATATCATTATATATAAAACAACTGAAAAAGAAATAAATAAAAATAATTAAATTATACTAAATAAGTAATTAATTAAAAACAGATAAATATTATAATTATTATTAGTTACAATATAAAATACACTGTAATCCTACCAAAAATATGTGATGTTGCTGAAAACAAATAAAAATTCTCTATTTTTCTATATAAAAAAGTTATATTTATATAAACAAATAAATTTATATTTATTTTTGTTTTCGTTTTATTACTTTAGAACAACAATTATTAATACTAATACTAGCGTCTTATTTATTTAACAAAACTATACATTTTATACATCATTCCCCCCAAGGAATTCATTACAAAACATTTAGTAAATTTAGTCAAAAGACAACAAAATTAAAAAAAAATAATAAAAATTATATCTTAAATAATTAGAACAACAATTAAATGTGGCTTAAAGAAGAAAACATTGTAATAAAAATATAATTAAATTAAAAATACAATTAATTATTTGTTTTAATGAGACAATAAGGAAAGAAAGTTAAATTTTGTAAGTATTAAATGTGTTGGTATGTCGCGAAATAACTTATTTCGATTTATTATATATTTTAGAAGAGCAAATGGCTTGTTTTAAATTCGTAGCAAGATGCGTGTTGACACAAAATTTCTAACTAAATTTTGTGAAAAGTGAAAAAACAAATTAGCAACTTTATGAGTTGGAAAATTGACTTCTTCTTCTTCTTTGTAGACTTCTATTAAAAATTCTAGATCTAGATTATAGTTTATTATATCCAGCTTTCTTAGAGAACTCACTATACACGTTATGGTGGTTGAGAACTCATTGAACGGGTTGATATTAAGTTCATAGGCATTGTAAGACCATGTTTTCTTTTCCACTGTACTTTGTACTTTCAATTTAATATTGGCAATCATATCGTTTGCCTTGCAGATGACACTATTATATGTTAGTGATAGTTTTTGTGATAAAATATAAATAGTCAGCTTAATCAAGATGACCAGAACTTTTTCGAAATTTGTAAGAAGTGCAGACAGCCTTCGTTCCCCTATTTTTATACCCTTCACCTGTGGCGCACAAGGGTATATATTGCTTTGTTATTCTGTTTGAAATTTCTACAATTTTCATTTTCGACCCCATAAAGTATATATTTTCTAAAAGCTTATGAGTAGAGGAGTCGATTACGCCCTGACCGTCTGTCCGTGTGTTGGTTGAAATCAACTTTTAGAAGCAACCATATGTTCCTCAGATTTCTATATGGTATCAATCTCTTGGAAATACCCAGGAATGAATCGCTATTGAAATTCAGCACAATCGCCCCATAACTTTCTGAGATATGAGCAAGAAACCACGACCACCTCGTTTTTTTTCACAATTACAACAACCTATATACATACTGGTTAAAGTAAACGTGGCATCGAATTCCAGCTGAGCCAAGAAAATTTTATTTTATTTTATTTAATATATTATTTATTCTTTATTATTTTTGTTATATTTTTATTATATTTTTTTTGTAATTTTTTTTTTTTTTTTTGGTATTTTTTGTACATGTATGTACGTATCTTATACAAAGAATTGTTATTGCATGACTACACGTGGTGAAGGGTATATAAGATTCGGCCAGGCCGAATATAGCACTGTTACTTGTTTTGCATACGAAAGCACAACAAAGTGACTGCTTATTGTTTTAGCAGTAGAAGAAAAGGAGTCTTATATAATTCAGCAGTAATTTTTGTATATTTTACTCGCTGCTAAGTTTTTCAGCAGTTTAAAGAAGAAAACATGATTAAGCTGTTCCTGGCAGGGATGCAATTAGGTCTTATTAACTTCAAAAATATACCTACAAACAAGGACATCGCATATAAAAATCATGTATTCAAAAACGCTTTTGAAAGCAGGTAAGTGCTAAATGCTGAAATGGTAATGAAATTTGTAAGTCGATAACTAATCTGAATTAATGAATGGAATATGTGCACGTATTAAAACGATTTCTTTTAAGCAAATCCTTTAGGCGTTTCCATATGATATTCATTTTAAAAAGAACTGCTACTAATGTTTATTTTGGAGCTACTCGACTTCATGTTTGAGGTGTCAAATATGCTTGTCATTGGCAGCATGGATACTTACTCTATTGACTTATTTCGAAATGTAAGATGTGGCTAAAAAATTAATTTTCGGCTTTGAAATTAAATCGCAAATTTATTGGATTGTATTCAGCATAAGAGAGATATTAGTAAAATTCCAAAAAATATTTTCCTCCATATCCTTGAAAATTTTGATTAAATTATCCCATGAAAAGTTATAATGTATTAATAACAAAAAAAAAATTATTCTACGATACATATGTATATTAATATACAATCTTACATAATTATGGTAAAAAAAAATACTTTAAAAAAGAAATTGCCTCCTTTAAAAATTTTAGGTTCTATAAAAAGAATCAAAATCACAAAAATAATAATCGAACAATCAGTTTTAGTAAAATTGATTAATGGTTACATGAAATAATTCTTGACCATAAAATACGTTTAAATGTTGTTATATTTTAATAAACACTCGATTTCCTATCATAAAGTACATACTTATTCTCTATCACTGCTAAAAGAAATTTTGGCTTGTTTGCCATTGTTTTATCTTTCTTCAATAAGACATTCATAAAGTGAAAGTTTTTTTTTTTAATATTTTTTCTATTTTTGACACATAAAATTATATAAACTTTAAGCAGATGTGTTGTCGTTATCTTTTTAAAATTGCGTTAGGGCTTTAATCTAACAGAAGGTACATAAAATATTAGCGACTCTAGTTTGATATCAAACATACATACTTATGTATGTATGTACAAGTGCTAAAACATATTGTGTGTGTATATATGTGTGTATGTACAAAAAGACATGTACAATGCATATTAAGTAATACTTTGTTATCTTTTGTTTCTATTTCATAATGAAATAATAATATTTAGAATTTATTTTTGGCATAGCAATTGTTTAAGAATTTAAACTAATACAGAAGCTTATAAGTATTTAGGTATTCAGTATTTTGAAATATCTTTACTTCCACACCAAATATGCTTACAAAAACACAAACATATTAAGACTGTTTGAAATAAATGAGTACGAAATTGATTTCACATTAAATAAATAATTGTCTTTAATCGACCATTTTTAATCTGCTAGTACAACAATTGTCTCTTTCAGTAAATATTTGTCAGTTTAAACTCATTGAAAAATTCTTTTAAAGTGTCACGGCTGAATCTCACGTTTTAAGATTAGAATTAATTGCTCATTACAGTATTTGGCTTAAATAAAAGCCTACGTATAGTAGGTTTTAGCATATAGAATTAACACAGAGTTGCTAGGCGATTTATAAACATGCAAAATCAGATGACTAGTCGTTTTTATACTCTGTATAACTTAATTAAAACAAAATGGATTTTACACTATCTTATTCATAAAAAATATTTTAATTAATCAAAGGCTTATAAAACTAAAATTTCCATAGAAATAAAAAAGACTAAAATGCTGGGAGTTATTAAAAGTACCATTTTGTTCCATATAGTTTTAATTAACGGCCTCATTATGTATAAAGAGCTGTCGAATTATGACTAATATTTTTATTATGGCATGACTTTTAAAAAAATCTCATCTGCATAAATTTGCAAAAATTAATAAAAAATACACACATAAACATTTTATTAGCGATATTTATTAATTCCATAAAATATTTATTAAAACACTGGCAATGCCCAAAGACAAATGCAGACATTTAGGAAACTAAATAAAATCAGTCTGTCTGTATTAACTATCAAAGACAATGGTATAAATGAGGTTATTATTAGTCATTTACGACGTATAAATTAAAAAAATTATATATTTTGAATCCTTCATGTCTATGTTGAAGTGATGTTTTTGAAGCTCCCGGGTGTCTGATGGAAAAGAATGTAGTATCAGTGTATTTATGTGTTTATAATATATAAAGCCGTATCAATTTTCTTTTATAAAAACTAACAAAAAAATCTTCTCACGAATGGCTTAACTTGAATTTTTTTTACCAAAATTATTATTATCAAAATAAATATATTTTATGAGGCCACAGATAACTTAAAGTCAGTATTAATTTCTCCCTTTAGAAAAATTTTTTAAATAAGTTTTAGACTTTCTTGCTGTAATCAAATTATGTAATCAAAATATCAATAGATTATTGTATCCTTTGGCGATATCTGGTGTAAAAACAAACACATTTTATTAAATAATTATCTGTAGCAAAAAAGTGGTCACGCTTATTTAGGCAAATATTTGCCAAATGTGAACGTAAAATATTGTTCTAAAATATTTACTTCCAATACAATAAATTCAATTTATGTCTGTTTGCATGCTAATCTGTCACAGGTTTATATATATATATTTTTTTACATTTTCTCTTTTGTTTTTAATTTTTTAAAATTTTTGTTCAGTTTTTTGACATCCCCAACTATTAAAATAATAAAAATTTATTCAGCAAGAAGAAGAATAGTTGAAATCAAATTATTATTAAAAAAAATCATAGCTTGATTAATTTGTAATCATACTGTTGTCTCACCTATTATTCAATAATTATTTGTAATTTTTAATGCTTTTGAATATAATTTTATTTTTGTCGCATTAATTTTCTTAAATCATACTATTTTTAAATGATAATCATTTTGAAATTTTTATGAAAAGTAACCATTAAATGATACAATTCAAACAAATGCTTGATTATCGTGACAAATATATATGATATATGATGAAATGAAACAAAAATAACTATTACTTGTTTTCGACAACCAAATATTGTTATAGAAACTATAATATTACCGTCGTGATCATGTCGTAACCATGGTTTTTCTTTGCGTGAAGTAGATGTGAAAACGACGAACGATTACAGAAAATCTGGTCCGTTGATTATGTTACTTAGTTGGTACTCTCGTTCTGTAATCAAAATGTTAAATTGCCCCGATAGTGACTTGCGCCAGACACCTGATTTCTATAGTCAAGGAGAAATTTTTAGTGCCAAACATTGCAGATATAATTTTAAATGCGGAAAAATTAGTAGTTCTCTGTAGCTTATTCAATATCTCTAAAGGGTAGTAATCAGTGGACTAATGCCCTGTACAGACAATAAATGGTGATAGGCTTGAGTCCCAAAAATTTTCCCATACAATTTTTGAACGCATAGAGAGCGTACAAATCCTTTATTATTGGACGCTCCGTTTTTTTGAATTACTATATACAACTTTTTTTTTTCTTTATTTGTTATTTATTTCTTTTTCTATCTTTAAAATGCAACACACACATTCGTTTATGTTTGGATAAAACAACATGCCAAAAAAAGTTGAATATTTCCGTAGTTAAATAGCTTAAGTAGTTTGTATATAGATTTATGTTTTTTTTTTTTATTATTTTTTTAATTTTATTTCGATTTCAAAATTAGTATTTTTGTTTCTTTTTGCTGAGTTGTTACTGACTTATGACAAACACACAAGTACACACTTGTGATTTCTAAGAACCGAATTCTTGCTTTTTTTTTGCTTAATTCACATGGTGTTTTTTTTTTATTTATTTTTTTTTAGTTTTTTATCTGTTTTGAGAAACCAACAACAATTAACATAAAAAAAACACAAATGAGAAACAAAAAACTTCTGTATTAGAAAACTATAATAATAATGAAACTTGTAAATGAAGAATAGCAGAAAAAACTGCTGTTTCATTTTGTGGGGGTTGAAACACTTAAACCAAAACTTTTATTTATCTTTTATTTATTTAATTTGCTTTTTTTTTGTTTGTGCTTTTCACTTGTGTGTGTCTAAGAGGTGTCACATACAAATGGAGAAACGACACATAAAAACTCATTAATAAGTTTTAGTAAAAAATGAATTAAATCTTGTTAAGATGACAAGATTATTGTGAGTTAGGTTAATAAAAAGTAAATGAAGTTCAGGTGCTTTTAATAACACAAAAAATAAAACAATAAAAATTTATAATAAAAAGATACAAATTATTGTAATTATATAATAAAATTAAAGATGATAAGAAATAAACTTGACTATTTTTAAGAACAAAGTTACTACTTTAGGGTATTCCTACGAGTAAAACTTACGCCAAAATTATTTTTATTACAAACGCAGAATATCAATTCATTTCTACCTGTATTTTGTATGGATTTGTTAAGCTTAAGAAAAATGTTGCGCGTGGAATAGAACACATTTTTCATAGTTAGTTTTCGGTTCATGGATCAACAACAATTATACCATAAGTTTTTTGAGAAATCTAATCTAGGCTGATTATGCTTCATAAAATATTAGCAAAACGAAAAAAGCAAAGCCATGAAGGTGTTGAATTCTGCTTTTGCTTAACTTCGGTATAGAAAGTAAGATGGAACAAATTATCATTTCAGAATTTAACAGAAAAAATATTGACTCTTTTCTATTTTATACATAATTTATGATTTTTAATTAGGGCCCATACATTCTTTCAATATGAATTTTTGACTAATTTTTGAACACCCTATAAAATTATAAATAGTTAAACAACTTGTTATACTTAATCTGCTTAACTAATATCTTTTGTCTTCATAATCTTTTTCAGTCTGTTTTGGTTTTATATTTTTAGACTCGCCAGCTATTTATAGTTTATTTGTATTCATTGTGCGAGCAGATTACAATTGTTTCCTTCAAGTCACACAAAGTCGAAAAACACTTATTTGGTACTTGTTCACACTTGACAGGTTGCAAAATATCTTAAAAAATACTCTTAGAATTTAAATAGCGAAGCAGTTACTTCAGGTCATGAAATATTTTTTTTATCTGAAATAATGAAACAAGAATACGTATAATATAACGAAAGGTGAAAACAATTCTAAAAAAAAAGGAATGAAAGACAATAAATAGCAACGCTCAAGGACGTAACTTAAAGGTTATTTTAAAGCTACTAAGGTTTTCAGTGTAAAAAAAACGATTCGTGACATGTGGCAATGCTAAAAGTGCCTACTTTTTCACTATTAATAAACTAACAAACGAAATCGAACTCGAAATGTGTTTCGTAAACTATTTTCATTTTATAATCGTCATAATCATGCTACTATTACTAAATTCCGCACCAGTTTTACTTTATATTAATCCATTAATGAGTATACAAAGATTACGTACCGAGAATAATATTGCTGCTGTGGGGCGGTGTCATCATTAAGCCGTACTTCTTCAAGAACAATGAAGACTGCACCATTACAGTCACTAAATGAAGATAGCGTATAATCATAACTGACTTTTTTGGCCCATAATGGAAGAGTTGGACTCAGTTGACAAGCGGTTGCAATAAGACGGTGCCACATGCCATATGCCACGCGGCTTGCGATATCATGAGCCTACTAACAGGCAAGTTTGGCCACTAAGATCATACGATAGGGTCCCACTAGAACATTTTTTGTATAGATACGTGTAAGTTTTGGTGTACATGGAAAAGCCAGACACAATTCAAACCACAAAAAACAATATTAAATCTGGCATTAGTGAGATACCGGCCGAAATGCCAAGTTTTAAGCTAACTCATAGGAGCGAGTAACATTTATATAAGTGCATAAAATAATGGTTAAAAAGAAATCGGTAGGCATTCATTTATCCACCCAAAAAAAAAAATGTATTAATTTTTGTAAATATTCTGTGCTATTTCTAATTTTTAAGACCCACACGGTTGGAAAATCACTCTGTTAAAAATGCCTCTACACTACAAGTAATATGCATTCTTTTATTAACAAAATTAAAAGTTTTTTTTTTGCTTTTGTTGTTGTGATAACTCATAATCACTCTCTTTATTTAGGTTTTTTTTTTTTGCAATAACAGTAATGTCGATTATTACAGCATTGCCAGGTATATTACATGCTCTAGTGATAACAAGTTAATTTATTGTTTTAGTACACACTCATAGTTGTTGTCTGCTTTTTTTTTTTGTTTGTTATTATAATGCTTTGTATCCACGTGTTCTTTTTAATGCCATTAAAGTAGCAAGATTAATTTGGCAGGCAGTACTAGGTGACTGATTTTAAGGGAAATCTTAGTTTTCCCGCTAGCACCATTTAATTAACATTAAGTGGAACTTTATGAATATAATTAAAAAGTTTTCTATTTAAAACGATAATCATTCACTAAGCTACCAAGCAAATGTTAAAAAAAATAAAGCGTGTCTTGTCTGCAGTTTACTTTTGTTTCCCAGATCGCATGACATTTGACGTCAATAATTATTTTATAGTTGAAACAAATTAAAAAAGTTTGCTCAGTTTTTGCCTTAAGCGACTTTCTTGTTGTGGAATAATTTTATTAAAATAATCCTCAGTATTGTTATTGAAATGGAAAAATTATTATTCTCTATACTTTATACTGCATCATTATTTGATTTAAAAGATAAAAAGAAAGAATTTTCTTATCGCTTAAAGTAAATAAAAACGAACATCTATAATTTCTTAATATTTACACAGTGTAACAAAAAACAAATTTATTTAATCGACGTTAACAATTTAATCTTGCCATTATTCTACACAACAATTGCGGTGAACATTTTTCATTTGCTGATATTTTGTTCTTTTAAAAGGACTTTTAATTTTTAAAGGATCAACAAAATTTTTCCTTAATATAAATATGTGAAATATTATATGAATATGGGTACAATATGAAAGGAAATGATATAAATAATTGAAAAAAGGTTATTTTTTTGATCGCCATTTCATTAAAAAAAATAGTCAAACATTAAATGCTGCTCCACCCTGTTACTTGTTAAAAAGTCTGTTCTTTTAAATATAATTATCAGAACATCGATGCTAGATGACCCATTTAGAGAGGCCTTTCAAAATCGAATAAAAAAAATAAAGTAAGGCAATCGGAACTATTTAATATCTATGTACATACATTGTAAGACATAAATACATACAGGCTTATTTTAAGTCCGATAGATTTTAAAATTGTATAAACTCACAAAAAAAAAAAATTAATTTTTATAAAAAAAACTTTTGTTGATCAAAAGATAAACATTTGAAGACGATTGCGGGAATATGGCCACCGACGCTTTTCTTGATGTTCGAAAAATAACACGAACATCTGACTTGTTAAATTCCACCCTGCTAAATGCAGAAATCTCTGCTGCTGGAAAGCAGCCAGCGACGGTTGCCTGTAAAAGTATAATTTTGACAGACATGTTGATTTACATATGTCTCACAAATTTAAAAGTCAGATGTAAAAAACATGCCGTGTATTATAGCCTTTAGTAAGCCATGAATTTTTTCTTCCTTATAAATAAAAGAGAGTGGTCTCAAGTAGCTCCCTAGGAAATAATTTAATGATGTCATTTAAGTCCATTTCTCTAAATAACCTTTTCGCCAAATTTTGATTTAAATATATTGCGGTCACCTTATGGTACGAAGAGCGATCCAGTTGAAACAGTTTTTCACCTAAAAATCATTATGCAGTAACATAAGCTTCAGCTTTATAAAAAAAGAAGAAAATAAAAATAAGGCACGATCAGCTGTCCAGCTGTATAATTTTCAGTTGTCATATTGTCTGGAGGGTCTGTTGTGGACTGGTATATAATGGAACAGTTGTGTTTATTTATACACTTGTATAAAAAGTGATTGTAGTGTAACAGTTTGGAAGTGTTTTTTATGCAAAAGATGGGAAAAATAATGTTGCTTGGGTCATTACAAAATTAAGCATAAAAATTATGTGCGGTAAATTGAGAGCTGAATTTAGTGGAAAAAATTTCGGTTTTTACTGCGAAATCATATGGTTGAAGCGCAATATGAACTTTACAGTATTTTATAAGATAATTTATATTTTTTATAAAAGATTTACCAATTTTGAGGTAACTTTAATAAGCTGATCATTAAAATTATGATTAAGTTTCTCTTTGTTAATGTTTAATACTGATATAATGCAGGAAGTAGTTAACGTTAAAGAAAAAAACTTTGCGTTTGAGCCCAGTAAAAACTTGAATTAAAAATACCATTCAAAATAAAAACCTGTTTAAGCTTTTGCACTTTATTCGTTAGGAGATAGATTTTTATATTATCTCCCACTCCGATTTGTCGTTTATGCAATAATTGTAAAAAATAGTATTTTATCCGTATGAGGGTAAGTAAAACATCCCCTTCACCGATCCTTAAATTTCCTGTTTCTCATAAGGAAATTATTATCAAAATTAGTTTGCACTCAGTGCTATCCAAAAACGACATCATATGTATTTTTGATACTATAAATTTGCGCCCGAAAAAGTAAGCTAATATCGTAGCCAATTGCATAGAATTCAAAGCCTTAAAGCAATTATAATTCTGCATATACATACATACCTTTGCCATCATTAATTATTAAAACAAATCGCATAATTTTTATTAAAATAAATAATACCAGGTTTAAAAATCCTCCTAAAATTACTTTTATACGTATGTATAATGAGATTTGAGGTATCACTTCCCTTGCTATGATCGTTTCGAGTTTCTGTTGGGAGAAAACAAATGAGATAAAAGTTAAACATTAACGGCTATATGCATAAAAAGTAGTTATTTTATGGTTATAGTGTACAATACTTATTAAACGCTTTTTGTGTTATAAACAACTAATAAGAATTTGTATTTATAAACGTACAATTAACCCTTTTATAGTTATTAAATGTTTGTAGCGATTTTATTAGTATGTATAGCAACGCTTTTTATATTTAGTTGTCATTTTATTGTTAGTGGTGCTTATAACTATTATAAGATTTACCCGGGTATTAAGTAAAGGTAACATTTTTTATAAAATTAAAGCACAAAAACAACATCGAAAAAATAAAAAGTATATAACTTTGGTATATGAAAAATTTTGAGCAAAAATTATAATACAAATATTAATAATTTACCTATTTTGTTAATAATAATAAGAAAAGTATTCAGGTTAAAAGTTTGTTTACGTTTTTCTTACATCACTATTATAATTTTTTAATTTTATTTAATTTAAAATATGTTAAATTTATTATTTTCTTTTATATAAATTGCATTTATCTATGTGTCGAAATGTGTTAATCTAATCAATTTTAATATTTCAATTACTTTTTCTTCAATTTTTTGTAAAATTTCTTTAAAAAATTTTTTTAACGCAAATTATGCATGAAATGTCGCCTTATTTTTGGTTTAAAGAAGGGTAAATCAAACAATAAAATTTTTGATTTTATAAATGGTTTATAAAAGGTTTATAAGTCTATTAATGGTTTATGAATGCAACAATAGTGAATTTTGCTTAAAAACGACTTATGAGCCTGTTATAAGTTTTTATACATAAGGCCGTAAATATTTAAATATTTATAATTAATATAAATATTAGCTTTCTACATATCAGATGGCATCAATATCTTCATTTAAATTTTTCGTTTGCACGCCATGTCTTCATAGTTCTGGAGCTGCTAAGTAAAATATATTTTTAAAACAATTTCCTTCGACGGTGTACTGAAAATATTATGACCCTGTTAAAAAGCTCTTAGATAAATAACATAGCGCGGAGCATTAGTACTAAAAAACAATTCTACATTTCAGCGAATTCAATTTATATTGTAATTCCATTTTCTATAAAAGTAGAACAATATATATGTTTGTTGTACTGAAAAATGCTTATTGAACAACAGTTTTAGGAAGTAATACTTATGCTGGTATTTAACAAAAATTTTTAAAATGCAAAACGCCACTTGTGGTAATAAAAATTTTTAAAATAAACTTAAGTCAAATTTGACATGTCATAGCATATGTTTGCTACACTGTTTTTATACCCGCCACCAAAAAAATGGTGGGGGTATATTCATTTTGTCATTCCGTTTGTAACACATCGAAATATCCATTTTAGACCCCATAAAGTATATATATTCTGAATCGGGGTTTGATTTGATGACGATCTAGCTATGTCCGTCCGTCTGTCCGTCTGTTGAAAGCACGATAGAGGCCGCACCGAAAAAGCTAGGGGGCTCAAATTTTGCCAGAATCTTTCTTATAGACAAGGTTTGTTTGGTATTGAAAATGGGCTAAATCGAAATATTAGGAAGAGAGTTATAGCTCGAAAAGCAAGAGTAGGTCGAAAAAACCGTGTCCTTCAAACATCGAATAAAATGGAATTGTGTCCAAACGCACTAACGTAGACTCATGAAACTTCGAATATATATTTCCTGAATAAAAACAATATTTTTTCCCGAAAATTATCTAAATCTATGCATTAGGAGAGGAGTTATCGATCAAAATGTACGAAAATTTATACCGCACAGTGTACTTTTCGGTATATTTAAAAATAAAAACGTCATAAAAGAAACAAAATTAGATGTACGACTCTGAAATTTTGCATACTGTGCTTTTTGGTAAGAGGCTTTTCTGTAACGGAAAATCAATATGCCACGCCCACTTTTACGCCCACCTCCCATATAACGTTTTACTCAAAATTCATATAATTTCTCTATTAATAAAGATTTTGGAATTATAAAGGGCTATATTGAAACTCCTAAGTTGTACTCATTCGCAAAAATAACTTTGACACGCCTACTATAACGCCAAGTTTTAACGTTATCTACCGTTAATGAAATTTAAAAGCTTATAAAACCGCCAAAATTAGAGGTATGATAATAAAATTTGCTACGTATATCCCCCTAGGCATTGTCATTACTGTGCCGGAAAATTAAGGTACCACGCCCACTTTTACGCCCACCTCCCATATAACATTTTAACTAAAATTTGTATAATTTCTCTATTAATAAAGATTTTGGAATAACAAAGGGCTCTATTGAAACACCTAAGTTGTACTCATTCGCAAAAATAACTTTAACACGCCTACTATAACGCCCACTTTTCACGTTATAAACCGTTAATGTAATTTAAAAGCTCATAAAACCGCCAAAAAAAGAGGTATGATGATCAAATTTGCTACGTATATCCCCCTTGGCATTGTCATTACTGTGCCAGAAAATTAAGGTGCCACGACCACTTTAACGCCTACCTCCCATATAACGTTTTAACTAAAATTCATATAATTTCTCTATTAATAAAGATTTTGGAATAACAAAGGGTTATATTGAAACACCTAACTTGTACCCATTCGCAAAAATAACTTTGACACGCCTACTATAACGCCCAGTTTTCACGTTATAAACCGTTAATGAAATTTAAAAGCTCATAAAACCGCCGAAATTACAGTTATGATGATAAAATTTGCTACGTATATCCCCCTAGGCAATTTCATTACTGTGCCAAAAAATTAAGGTGCCATGCCCACTTTTACGCCCACCTCCCATATAACGTTTTACTTACTTATGTTGATCAAAAGAATTACGAAGTGCACAAAATGCATTTTGATTTGAACGCCCATTTTTATAAAAAACCTTAATAACTTTAAAGCGTTGCTCATTTGCGTATCTTTCCACGGATCAAATTGAGTAAGTTTGAGATTGAGAAATGTCAAATGAAATGCAGAAAACAA
Source organism: Phyto melanocephala (assembly GCA_941918925.1). Taxonomy (NCBI): domain Eukaryota; kingdom Metazoa; phylum Arthropoda; class Insecta; order Diptera; family Rhinophoridae; genus Phyto; species Phyto melanocephala. The sequence continues at coordinate 2,268,247 of OW799233.1, forward strand.
ATTTAAAGACTAGGTGTAGTTCACCTTCAACATGGGCCCTTAAAATTTAACCACCCTATACAAAGAAAGTGATACATATTTTATTATAAAGAGATTATTCCATAGCGATTAACAAAATAATAAATATTGTGCTTTAAATGTACACAAAATTGGTGGTGGGTATAAAAGATTCGGCACAGCCGAATATAGTGCTCTTACTTGTTTTTTTTTAATTTGAGTTTTTGACATGTCGTAAGATTCAGTGTGAAATGACAATTCGATTGTTTTCTTTGATTTTCGTAATTTTTAATTTTCGATTTCACCAGCGTATGATGATTATGTAAGTGTATGTAAATAAGAGAGAATAAAATTAGTCATACGTCAAGTGCAGACAACCTCCAAAAAGTATTGAAATTTATGATTATTAAATAATGTTGCTCTTGTTATCTTTAAATTGCGGCAACAATGGAAAAATATTTGTGAATAGTGAATAGTAGACATAGTATGAACATACAATTTAAAAATCTTAATCTTGAGGTTATTTTATGCATAATAATTTAAGTTTTATAGAACATTTGATTCCTGAAAAAATCTACTCCATCTTGTTGTTAATTTTTTACGACTTTTAAACTGTAATTAAAAAAAAATTATAGCAAATATTTTGGTATTTACATTTAATGATTAATAATCTTCCAAAAAGGAAAGCTTGAGAAAGCTACAATCATTTACAAACCGCTGTCTACGCCAAATCCTACAAATTTTCTGGCCGTACTGGGTCACAAACGAACAGCTTCTTGAATTGGCAAACCTCAACTCGATCGAGAATGAACTAAAAAAACGTAAATGGAAGTGGATTGGGCATACACTAAGAAAGCCTCCACATGAAATATCACGCGCAGTGATGGAGTGGAACCCGCAAGGTCAACGAGGTCCTGGTCGACCACGCTTAACGTGGATAAGAAACATAAAAAATGATTATGAAGATATCGGAATGACATGGAATCAAGTTAAATCATTAGCTAATGATCGAAAAAGATGGAGAGAGTTCGTTAGCGCCCTAAGTTCAAACTGAACGTCTTATTTAACTTTTTTTTACTATTGTAATAAAAAATTTTATAAATAAAGGAATTGAAAAAAAAAAAAAATCTTCCAAATAATGTGCCCATTCGTTGTACATTGATTTCAATTTTTTGTTATTCATATGTATGCAGCAAAATATTCCCTAAAAACACAAATATTTTAGGAATTTTCCATCGACTTATTGTTGATTTTAACTAGCAACTGTTTTATTTCCATTTTGAATTTTTGTAAATTAGAATCACGTTCGAACAAGTGCACAATGTTTTACTAATGACTTAAGAAATTAAATAATGAAGAATTTAAAAATAATTTATGTATTTTGAAATTTAAGACAAACAATGTTTTATTAAGCTTTTTTTGTTTTTATTTCTATTGCCGGCTTGGCAACGCAAAATTGTCTGATCGAGTTAGTTATCTCGATAAATTTTTTTTAAAATAAGATTTCGATATTTCAAATTATAGTTTTTATTAAATATTGTACTAATATTAAACAAACGACAATTGTTTAACATAACGTAATTATATTCACAAATATGTTAATAAATTTGAACTTGAAAATATAGATTTATTCTAACAATTAGTTTTGTTGATCTATATATTCAGGACGATTTGAGTTTGTTTTTTCTCAAACAAATCTATTATACTGTGAACACCAAATCTAAAACAAAAAAAGATTAAACAACAAAGCATCCTTTTAAACGGAAATTGAAATTGTTACACCACACTCTCATTGTTTTGTATACGAAACACAAGAAACACTTTTCACAAAAACAATTTATGTCAACAAGCATTTATTTGTTTACACTTTTGTTTTTTTTTTCCTTGTGCTTATGGCTCCTTAAATACTAAATCGATCTAGATTGTGCACATTCGAAACAAATTCCATATACATTTTTGTAACCAAGAAATCGATTCAATTAATATATAAAATTTATAAAGTTTTTAAAACAAATATTTTTTTATTAACTATTTTTTATTATTTAAAAAAAAAACTATTTTTAAATCTTCAAATATTTCTGGAAAAAAAAAAAAATCCTAAATAAAAAAAAAATAACAAAATTGAAGTTAATTATGATATGACTCGTGAAAAGTGTCAGTCCACTTTTGATGAAAGATTCTTAATTGAATTTTAAAAAATTTCAGGAAGTCACAAAAACAACTTGAAGTTAAAAGAATGTTTTCTATAGTTAACTATTTTTAACACTTGATATCTCTTAAAGTTTTTTATATAGAAAGATGCCCATCAGTGCAGCAAAGCATCTTGTAGATCTAACCTGAATGTTTTCTAATCTCGACTTAAGTGATTTTGTAAAAATTCCTAAGTCATTAACATTATTTTTACCAGACTCTTTAATTGCTAATAACACATTATTTAAAAAAATATTTCCCAGACAATTTACAACAAACAATTTTTGTCATAATTTCAAGTGAAATTAGATTTAATATTAATAATTTGTGGTTGATTATTATTGTCACCATAAACATTTGCATCGGTAATTGGTTTTTGTTTTTATAATTTATTTTCATTTTTTTTTTGTTAAATTTCCTGTAGATATTTATTTTCTTTTTTTCTTGATGTATTATGATGTGTTGGTAAGACTGTTGGACTGTTGGCAAGAATAAAAACCATCTTTTTTGCTCTTTATCTTTAAAGTATTTTGCGAACAGTTAATGAAATGCAGGAAATCCCTAAAGGTTTCTTAAAAAATATTAATATTCTGCTCTCAATTTTTAGAACTCACAATTTATGTAATTATCTTAACTTAATTTTGCTTTAAGTAATGAACAAGTGTTCTTCATTGACTACAGAATAAGACAGCAAAATTAATGATTTTTTAAATTGGAAAGTAAACAGTTTGTAAAAAAAAAATACAAAACACAAGCAAATGTTCAAAATTAAAATAAATAGAAACTACAACAATAACAATATTTTAAACAAGCAAAAACTTTCTGTTTTTGACACTGTTTTTGATAATAATGCAATATTGTATAGATTTTTATATTATTATTTTGTTTTTTAAAATACCTGTGCCTGTTTATAACACAGATACTATTTAACAGAAAAAAAATAAATAAATAAATAATAATAAGAAGAAGAAATCAAAAGAAAATTATTCATCAAACGTTTACAACAGTTGTGTTATAAACTTTTTCATTAGATGATTCCATTTCATTAAATACTTTATTTATACATTTCTAAAAGTTCACATTTACACGCCTCGAGGAAAAGAAACTGACAGAAATGACGCTCATTTAAGAACGTTTAGAACGCTAAGCTTCTTTTGAAATTCTTTGAATCCAGGCAAAAGGTATTAAGTAGGTAGTAGTTTTTGATTAAACTCAGTTGATTCTTTTTAAATTTTGTACCAATATTTTTATTTTAGCACAATCAAAATCATTTCCTTTTTAAACTATAAAGCCGTAAAATTTTTATTTTTTTTTTATGCCAAGCTAAAACTACAGTTTATGATTTAAAACTATTTTGACTAAATTGCAGGAACTATTTTTATCAAAATTTATTTTGATTTAACCATGACTGATTGAGAATGAAATTAAGTTAAGTTTGTAATCGTAGTATACTTAACTAATCCCAAATAATTAGCCACAGTTGTCTTATTGATTCATTTCATTGTTCGGTTATAAACAGGCGTCAGAAGTTCAAACGAATGCATATTTTTCTCCTCAAATAAATGACAAATGTGCACAGAGACGCTCTGCGAAACTCAAAATTAGCGTTGAAATATCATTTTTGTGTTAATGCACATTTTGTTCTAAATCCATTTAACATTAATTATGTTGTAAAAAAAAATATGCTCGTTTTTATAAATTTTTTTTCGTGATTAAAAATAAATCACTTTTAAGCAAACAATTTGTCGTTGCAAACATTTCAAAGAATTGGTGTTTTTTAATCTGTACCTTCAATTATGTGTAAGGACTTCAATATTTCTAAAACCTATTTTTTTATACCCTTCACCTGTGGTGCACAAGGGTTTATACAGTTTTGTCATTCCGTTTGTAATTTCTACAATTTTCATTTCCGACCGCATGAAGTTTATATTTTCTGAAAGCTTATGAATAGAGGAGTCGATTTAGCCCTGACCATCTGTCCGTCTGTCCGTGTGTTGGTTGAAATCAACTTTTAGAAGCAACTATGTTCCTCAGACCTGTAGTAAACGTGGCATCGAATTCCAGCTGAGCCAAACAAATTTTATTTTATTCAATATATTATTTATATTTTATTATTTTTTTAATTTTTTTAAAAAGTGTTTTAAAAAAAATTTTTTTTTTAAATTTCTTTTAATTTTTTTTTGTAATTTAATGTATTTTTTTTTTTTGTATGTTTTTTACATGTATGTACGTATTTTATATGAGATGAATGGTGAAACAAACAATTGTTATTGCAGGACTACACGTTGTGAAGGGTATATCAGATTCGGCACGGCCGAATATAGCACTGTTACTTGTTTTAAATAAAAATTAGTCACTTTGCATTATGATTAAAGTAACTCCATATTGACATTTACTCCTTTTTTGTTTCTTTATGTTTCGGTCTTAAATCAAAGTTGAAGTTAAATTTTAAATCTCTCATATATATTTAAGACTCTTAAAATGCACTTTTTTTAGTACATGAGTTTCCGGTTTCTGGTTCTGTAAGTATTATACAAGACTGTTGCAATAGATATTAATGTGATGACTTGTAATAAATGAGGCAGTTTCAATGGCATGTTTTCTAGAAATGTTCAATTTAACTTAATTCATTCTCAATACTTAATCATTAGATTTGTCTGCCAGTGTTAACGAATTGTGCTAATTTGAGCAAATATGCCATATAAATTTAAAAGCATCTCGTAAATAAAAGAAAATGATAAATCGTCAATATTTTTTCGGGTTTTAGGTGTCGATTGGATTTCTCTATGGAAAATAGGCCAAGAAATGAAATAGAAAAAGAAAATGCCAAAATTACTTTGATCCAAATAATAATTTTTATATTTATTACAATAACAACAAAAAATAAATGTTTTAATTTTTTTATTTCCTCGAACATCATCAACATAAATTTAAAAAATTCATAAACATTTCAAATGGCACACGAATTTATTTTGCTTGTAAGAGCTCAAAGTTTGAAATTTTTATAAAATATAGACAAGTATTACAGATATACAAATGCTCACACACACACACATACATGCACACAACTGCCAATATAAGAATTTAAGAATATTTTAAAATACACTATTTTTCAAACATTGGATGTTGGCCAAAAAAAAAAAAATAAATAATATTTTTTAATACTTTTCATTGCTGGTTTTTAATACACAAACAAAATTTACACTTTAAATGCATAGAGAGAAGCACACATACCAACTCACACATTAATATTATAATTCATTTAATTTATTATTTATGTGACAATATTTTGTAATAAATAGTTTTTATTATTATTTATTTCAACGATAGTGATCAAAATACTAAATCAATAGCATTATTTTAAATATTTAAGTTAAGTCGATATTAACCCAGAAAATTTAAAAATCTAAATAATGACACAAAAAAGCTACTTTAAATTAACTAATTTAAGTAGCAGGCTGGTCAACTTGTGTTTCATTAGCTCACACTTTTTGTTGCATAAAAGCTTATTTTCTATATTAAATAAATTAAATAAATAACTGAAAGAATATTATCCCGCATAATTCTAATTGTAATCCTAGTCGAAAGTAGGGTAAGTAGGGTAGGTAAGGGATTTTCAGAAGGCAACATTATTCTTTTTCCACAAACAGTTTAAAATTGTATCCCTCTGCTATTTAGATAAATTTTAGGGCAATCAGTCAATACTAATCTATTAGAATATTTAATTAAAAAAGTAAACAGCTTAAAGTCCAGAGCATAAGATCGGCAAAAATAATTTTTTATTGTTAATAAGTATATTTTTCCTCTTGAGATCCTTGTAGAACATTTTCGCATTTATTTTATTTTTAAATATAAAGTTTATTTTTGCATTTTATATGCACTGTATGTATGTGTTCCAAATTACTTTTTTAACGTTTATTTCAATATATTTTTTATTGCTAAACTAGAAATAAACAAAACAATAGTCTATGCAACATAATTTAATACTATATATCTGTGGCTTGGAGCTAAAAGGACCAATGTCAAAATATTTACTTTTAAGAAAATTGGAATATAGCTTTAACTTTTATAGACATTGGCCAGCATTTTATTTATGAAGCTGTTCTGGGTTAAGTATGACTTTAGCTGTTTTACCATAATGAAATAGAGCAAGAAAACAAATCTAATGCAATGATTAACTCTAAAGAGCAAAAAGGTGACATTGGCCCTTTTAGCTTCAAGTCACAAATATACACTGTTCCAAAATCGTGATCTCTAGTATATTTAATAAAGGTATAAGGATATACATATACATTTTTTTAAGATAATTATAAAATTCTTACAGATTATATACACAGTATAATCTGTTATAAGAGTATTTACGATGTAAAGAAAAAATTTGAAAAAACCTTACTGTCATATTACAACAACATAAAACATAAGGTCGAGTATTACATTATAATACTCTTAGTATGGAACATATATTGCAAGATTTAAAATTAAAAAATAAATAAAATAAAAAGACAAAAACACTATGTTTTTTTGTATTTGTAACTGCTTCTTTACAGTAATTGCTGTGTTTTAAGAATAACATAAATTTGTTTAAATTTATCGCAGCCAGCTAAAATGAAGTTTTTATTCCACCCAATAAATATAAACAAGAATTTATAAGCTAGTCTTAAAATTCGCAATAAATTCCTAAAGGGTTTTCAAATTCGTTAAATATACTTTTAGTAGATTTAAGAATTGATTTTCCACACAATTGTAATTCTTTAACACAATATAACAAATATGACGTTATTCTTAGAGAATATTTAAAGACTCATGAAATTTTTGTATTCAACTAATACACGAAGGTCGTACCGTAAACATTAGAACTGGTGGAAGATAGAGTTGTGTTTTTTGCTAGTGGCACTGAGACCCAAAATAGAAAATGTATTATTAGATTGCATATATATTTCAAATAAAAAAAATAATAAATTGAGGTTATAGTTTAAGAAATACGTTTCAAAAAGAATTTTTTTGTTAAAAAATTACTTTTTTTAATAAAATTATAATTTATTTAAAAAATATATGGCAACACTGAATAAAACAAGCCACAGTAATAATAATAAAAAGAGTGCAGTCATAATTAAATCGTTTTATGTTTGTTTGTATAATGAATAATAAATAACTTTCGTATTTGGTATAAATACTGTGAGCATTTAAATACAGTGGAACAATTATATAAGCAACAAATTTTTTTTTAAATTTTTCATATTATTTAAAAACTTTTTACATTTAAATAGATAATCAGGAATTTATAAATAAATAATAATGTTTAAAGTAAAAAAGAATACTCAAAACCATTTTGAAGAATTGATTTTTAATTTTTATAAGATGCCCTATTTTGGAGTTAATTATCGCACTCCAGGGATAAAATATGTTAAAGTCTTTTTTAATATATACTAGCCAAACCCGGCGCGCGTTGCTACGCCCCTTAATGAATCGAAATGCATTCTGAATTTTAATTGAATATCAAGTGCAAAAACCTACAAATTATAATTTTTTTGTGGGCGTGGCATTGCCCACTTTTCTAGTCACGAAATTGTAAAATCATAACAGCTCAATATGTGTGCAAAGTTTCAGAAGAATCGGACCAGTGCAAGTTCCTCAAAATTGTAGCCTTTTTTTATGGGCGTGGCCCCGCCCACTTTTTTAATCACGAAATAATTTAGTCATGACAGCTCAATATGTGTGCAAAGTTTCAGAAAAATCGGTCCAGTGCAAGTATCTCAAAATTAAAACTTTTTTAGGGGCGTGGCCCCGCCCACTTTTCTTATCACGATATTATTTAGTCATGACAGCTCGATATGTGTGCAAAGTTTCAGAAAAATCGGTCAAGTGCAAGTAGCTAAAACTGATAACTAATTTTTTATGGGCGTGGCCCCGCCCACTTTTTTTCATCCATAAACACTCCCCGGTATGTGTACAACAACTTACCAAAGTTTGAGCCCGATCGGTTTTGCAGTTTCAGAGTCTATAGCTAACACACACACACACACACACACACACACAGAGTTTCACTTTTATATATATAGATTCATTATCATATGATTTTCTTTTTGTGGGCTTCAAAAGTAATTTAATATTAAATTTTATACTAAATTAATGGCGCTAGTTTAAATCATCATATACAATTTCTGCATTCTACAAAGTTAATCCTAAACAGTTTCTACTGTATCCACTGCTAATTGCTTTCAAATAATAGTTCGATAAATTGTTATCTTTTCTTAAATAAGAATAGAAAATTAGAAAAAAAAACAACAAAAATTGCAAGTTTTATTATTACTGAATGCAAACACTAGATTATACTCTCGTACAATACTTAAAAGCAATTTGCATAAAAATAAATTATTAATTTATTTAAAAAATTCCCCTATCGAGTGTTTTTTTTTAATCATGTAAATTATGCAATTAATGTTTTAAGAAATCTTCTACTCATTTTAAAAACACCAACAGGAAAATGGGAGGGCATTTGAAATTAAAGTAAAGATTTACTAAAATATGCTGTCGTTTGAGGAAAAACTTTAATTTGTTAACGCTCTAAAACTCAAAGAGAATTAATTACATTATCGATTCAATTATTTTCATGGAATTACGAATGCATTGAAAAACTTTTTGTTTTTGTTAAAACTAAACTATTGTGGCTTTATTTAATTGGGATACTTTAACAATTATACTAAAATGCAATTAAATGTAAAATAGACAGCGATGGGATTGGAAGTAAATAGTTTAAATTCAAACTTTATAGTTTGCATTTTTGGCAAATATTAAAACTTTGAAATGTTGTGGATTAAGCGAGATATAAATTAATTTTTGTGTTTTCTTTAATCATAACACTTACTACTACAACCTATAAACACTCCCATCTCTGCAAATTTTTTGCTTCATTTGGTTTTATTTATTAATTAATTTTTTTTGTTCAAAAAAAATTAAGACAATAAACTTAGAACAACTGTTTTTGTTTAAGCTGAAACACAATTATTTTTATTACAATTAAATCGGAGGGTATAGAGGCGATATGATTTGGTGTTATTTTTAACAACATTAAAAAAAGCAGCGACCATAAAATATATTTAATAAAAAAAAAAAAACAAATACAAATAGAATGAATAAATAATTGAATGAAATGTTCAGAATAAAAAATACTAAAAAGCTTTACTTAAATGTGTATTTAAACGATCGTTTCTATTTAGAAGCAAACGTTTCAAAACGTGATTTGCGATCATGAGCACTTACAGGATGACGACGATGATGTTGCTAATAATGGGCGAAATAATAAAAACACTATAACAGTTATTATTGGTATGGGTACACCTTATTCACTAGGGATTTTCGCTAAATGGAAATTTAACTGTTACACTCTACAACATACATACAATAGAAAAAGCTGACGTGCTTTTACAACAAAAATCTTTTTGTGTTTCATTTTCCTGTACATTGAGCGAACTTAAATCCATTCAGAATTGCAACATAATAATAATCAATATTAAAATAATTTATTTTAACACCGCAATAAAGCTTTGGAATAAATTTATTTATTCAGGAATCCTGAAGAGGAGGGATTATGTTTATGCTTAGGGTCGACCTAGCAAGTTGTTAGGCTTATAACTCTGAAAATACCGAAATAATTTTTTTTTTATTAAAATCGGTTGTATAATGTTAGTGTTAAATAAGTAATAAAAAAAAACGATTTGCCTATAAATATACAAGATATGAAACTCTTACGAGTCATTCAAGTTTCACGGGTATTTCGAGTTTTTGGAAAAATTAAGAAAGAGATCGAAGTTTAAAAAGGAAGAAAACAGAAAAAATTTACTGATTCTATATGTATTAAAAATTAGTTATAATCTTATGGTAATTATTACACGTGTAGTATACATATCGCACTGATTGATCTAAAGGGAGGCAGTCACGTCAAAACTTATAAATTTTCAATAGGGCAAAAAATATTTTTTTTTTTAATATTCACTTCAAAGAGGGATACAAATGTAACTTTTCTTTAGTTTAGCGAAAGAGCAGAGAAAGTTATGTAAGACAGTGGGTAGACTGTCTATCATTGTCTTGCAATTATTCTGTGTTTTATTTAGTTAAAATTTGTTGCTTGTTTTGTGGTTTTGTTGTTTGTTTGATACATTGGTTTTGTAAAAGCACACGACCTGAAGCAACTATTTTGCTTTTTGGTGTCTTAGGACAAATATTGAGGTATTTTGCAACCCATTAGTATGCATTTAATATTAAACATCAAGTGAAATGAAAAAAAATATATTTTTTTTGCATATAAAAATTTTATTATTTACATCACTACATTGACTTGATCCAAAAGGTGAAAAAGACTAAAACCCCTTTACAGTGAATAAAACTAAAGCTAATGGCAAAAAAATAAATAAAGTAAATTTTAGTTTTGGCAACGTTCACAAAAATTCTATTTTCTTAAAAATTAACTTTAAATTTATTTTGAATGAAAAAAAAAATTTCTTTAAGAGAAAAAAGTAAATTTTAGTTTTAACAAAATCTGAAGTTGTTTCTAAGTAGTGCAAGCTACTGAATGAAATTTTAGTGAATAGTTCAGTAGTGTAAATTTTTCCACGTCTCTTAGTTTTTTGTTGTTTTATTAAAAAATGGGAAATGGGACTTTCTGCAGAGGTGCACGTAGTGCGGAAAGTTTCTGTCCGTCATTCACTTGGCAGTGACCAGAAATGATGCCTCTGTTGACTGTCCAAGCAGCTCACTACTTCCGGTCCTAGACCAAGTATTTTCCGGGCAATGGCTTACCAGCATCCGCTAAAAGCTAGCTAGAGTGAGAAGGCAACCAGTCATGTAGTCTGAATGGTCATGGTAGATCCTGACATCTCAGGCCAGTAGGTAAATAAAATTTTGCTGAAGCATGAATGCAACGTGGGATTGGACGCGAAGATAGCAGCCCTATCACCAATCTAAGAAAGCAGGACTAGCAATCCACTTTTCCGAAAACCTCATTGCTAACGAATCGCAATGGCGCCCTACGCTCCAGTGGGAGTTAGAGGAACATATATATTTGCTTCAATTAAAGCACGATTTATTTATTATTTATATATTAATTGACTATTTAAAGATGTTTTCTTCTTTATTTAATATTTTATTTTGAGTTTTCCAAAACACAAGAAAAAATGCTCTTCTTCTTATGCTCTTTTATTTATTTTCTCCACGTTGCTATTTGCTTATTTATAATGAAAACGTTTGGCACATCTTTAGTGTCACTCATTTATAATTGGTTCAATCTAAAGTGGATCTCAAAGATTTTGGTTTAAAATTCTTTTTTTATAAAACCGACTTGGACTATGAGCCAGTGTGTTCAAGTTGGTCATACAAAAATAGAATAAAATTTGTTTAGAAGTCCACTGGTTAGCGCAACCAAAATAAAAGCAAAGCAATTTAACAAAACAGATCACAGATCTTTATTATCTGAATCAAGAAGTTGAAATGCTTTATACACAAAAGAGTAAGAAAATAGTAAACAAATTATATAAATTTTAAAACATAGTGGAGGCAAAAACAAAAAAAGATAATTATTTCAATTTGTAACATTTTGAAAGAAAACAAATTATTTTTAGACCACGTTATCGTCAGTTCACTATTTAACAAAAAACAAGACTTTTAAAGAATTATCACAGCATGAGGGAGTCTAACGTAATTAAAATTATTTTCAGGCATAAAAATAAATAAAAGCATTATTTTGCAAAAACCAAAAACAAGCACAATTTTTTTTGTATTGTTTAATAAAATATTTTGTTGAAATAAAGCCCATAAAAAATGATTGGAATAAACAAATATAATATACAAATGATCTTCAAGCAATCTGAATCAATTATCCTTATAATTTTGTAGTGTACTGTACCAGAAGGTGACATTTAGCAAATTAGAAACTTAATGTGTTTTTCAATAGTATCGTGCAAAGTTTAAAAAGAAAAAAAAAAAGAGGCAAAGTGGGAGTCATTTTAGATAATTTTGTACTGTTATAAGTTCATAGACAAATAGTTGCACTGCCATATAATTATCAAAATAATGTTACTTTTGTGACTATAATTATACGTTGTCTTTCTTTTGCGTTTTTGTTCAGTTAATGTTGTAATAATATTTTTCTAACTTTTTGCTTATGTTTACCAATTGTTGTCAAGTAGTTTGAGTTCTCTCTTACACAACTTTTTTTACTAAATATTATTTATTTTTTTTTAATTTAAAAAAGTAACAACAAATTGTACATCTATTCTATAAAAGAAAAATATACTTATCATTGAAATCTTCAAAGATCAATAAAAACCAAACAAATTTTTATGAACAACATTAATAGTTTCCATTTATGGAAAAATTTATTCTTATAAACCAGCCAATGTTTTTGGACAAAACAGGTCAAAAATTTATAACATTGTTCTCTAGATTATACATATCTTCTTAAAAGATTTTTAAATTATACACGAGTTGATGAAGTTGGAATAAAACCACGGCATATTTGTCCACAGGGTAATCGCAGTTCATAGAGATTATTTTGACAGCTGATGCTCAAAATATTAAAAAAAAATGACATATAAGCAGCTGGCGAAGTAACAAGACTACCTTATGCATAAATATAATCTAGAGTTATGTATTTTTTTTTCAATGCAATGCAATGATAAATTAAACATTAAACATTATCCACACGCAAAGAAAAAATATGGTTGCGGTAACCATAATCGAAGAGCATCATACTATGATTGTATTGTATGATTATAATGAAAACATATAATGGTTACCAGTTATCATTATTATGTTTAATTAAAGTATCATTCAATAATCATATATATTACTACAATTACAATCGACAATCTTTGCTTTTTTACGGCAAATTATTGTCTTTTGCTGTAACATACACATATTGATTGTACTCACCAATTAAATTGCAATTTTTATACCAACATTTTTTTTACATTTTATCGTATATTTGTAAATTTTCTTTAATTTCTCCAAACTCTTGTTAATTTGTTTGACATCTCAAACTTTTAAAATAATAAAAATTTATTCAGCAAGAAGAAGAACAGTTAAAATCAAATTATTATTAATAAAAAATCATAGCTTGATTAATTTGTAATCATACTGTTGTCTCACTTATTATTTAATGATTATTTTTAATTTTTATTGCTTTTGAATATAATGTTATTTTTGTCAAATTATTTTTTTTTAATCATACTATTTTTATATGATTACCTTTTGGAAATTTTTACGAAAAGTAAACATTAAATGATACAATTCAAACAAATGCTTGATTATCGTGACAAAATATATGATGAAATTAAACAAAAAAAAACAATTAATTGTTTTCGACAACCAAATATTGTTTTAGAAAAAATAATATGACCGTCGTGATCATGCCGTAACCATGGTTTTTCTTTGCGTGCAGGACTTTCTAAAAATACCGGTTTGTCTGTTTTTTTTTTGTTATTCTAATTAATTCTAAGCGATCAGCAGTTTTTTAAGCTCCAGAAAATTTGAAAATTTTGAGTTATGACATTATTGTTTTAAGCGTGCGACATGTGCTAGGACTTTGCGTAGTAGCAATTATTCAAAAGTTCCAACTGGCAATGACTCTGTAAGGATTAGATTGCATTTGCACAATGGCAAGTGGTTTCATTGAAATGAAACCATGTCTTGAAAAAAGTGTAAAAAATAATTGACATCGTCGTCAGATCACACGATCTCTTTTTGTTTTACTTCATAGTAAAAATATACGCTAAAAAACATGTCCTGACCTCTAATACAATATTTAAAACAATCAGTAAATCAGTAAATTCTTTTTTAAAAGCTACAAAGCTCACTCAACGAAAAAATGTTAGTGTTCATTATTGACTCAATGCTCCAATACAAAACTCGCCCAGGGGATAGTATCCGCTCTCTCAGATTTGTCTCATATTTTAAAGTTCAGTTGATTCAACACTTTGAAAATAGATTTTGAAATAGTTCTATCTTTATAACGTGCTACGCAATAGACAAATTGTTAACATCATTTACCCAACTTGAAATAAAAGACAATTATGTGGTAACAAGGAAAAATTGCTTATGTCTTATATTGAAGTATTTCCGGAGAACACTTTTAAATTTTTTTAGAGTTTATTTTTATAAAATAATTTAGTTTTTGAAAACAGATTGTATTTAGTTCTGTATTAGTTAAAAAATTTAAGAGAAATATTAGTAGAATTTGTCGTTTGTTTTTAAAATTATATTTGGCATTAAAAACGAAAAAAAAATTTCATAATTTATATAGAATCTGTTTTAGGATAGTTTTAAATTTCAAAATAACAATTGTGATATAATTTCGATTTAAGCATAAGTAGACTTAAACAGTTTTTACTTTTATATGCAGAAATCTTTTATAACGTTTTATGTACATTGCAATTTAATTTACGTATTTTTATAAATACATTTTCTGGCACAACTCGAAATATTTTGCTGGGTTATTAGCTGCTTATAATTTTTTCTTTATTTACTGGAGCCAGTCAGCCAGTGGTTATGGCTCATATTTATGAAATCTATGGCAGATGTCCGTCAACCACGAAACAACAGAACATTGTTAAAGAATAATGATTTTTTGTTTCTTAAATCACATTCAAAATAAATTAGTCGTCAAAAGAAAAGAAAAATTATTATTTATGAATTATTTGCGTTAAATTTCTGCTGATGCCTAAACGCTTGAATTTTTGTTACAATAGCTCTAAATAAATAAAATAAAAAACAAGGTAATTGATATTTCTTGCTGCTGTTGTTTTTGTGCTTCAGCGTTTTTATGTTCTCTCTGATGAAGTTTGTTAAACCCGGAATATAAACGTTTAAATCATAATGAAAATTATTTAAGAGGCCATTAAATGAAAAGAAAATAAATATTAAATACAATTTAATAAATAGTAAATATTTGGATCTTTTATGAGCATTTCCTTTGGCATAATGCTTAAGTGTATTCGAAGAAGGATGACACAACAAAAGGTCAAAATTGTCTTGATCGAAAAGTTTAAATTTTATTTTGTAAAAATTTTTAAATTTAATTTCTATAAAAAACTATTTTGAAACAATTATACTAGAAAAAAAAATAAATTTTCAAAATCATTCCAGTTGCCTTCATCGATGTCGTTGTCATTTTTGAGTCAATGTCTTGTGATGACATTGACGGTTTATCGTAATTTTGTAAAAAAAATAACAAAAAAAAACATAAAACACATCTCTTATAATTAAGCCAGCTGATTAATTATTAAGAAAATTTCGTTTTTTTAAATATAATTCCTAAATAAAAATAAAATCTAATTCATATTATACGGAAGAAACCGTATCGGTTGTAAAATTGTTGCCAATCGGATAAATAGGTTAGTTGTGATAGTAGAATATCATGGTTGTATCTACGGAATTTCGATTCGGAATGTAAAAGTATAGTCAGCAATTAAAAGTAATTATTGCTGCATTAAAAACTTTTTAACCACCTAACAAAAGTTCGATTGCAAGGACTGATCCATTCGATTGGCAAATAATTAAAACTGATACTTGTCATATTTTAAACATCAAAGTTTTTTAAACTTATTGTTAAGTTTAATGAAAAAGGGCGTTAAAATGAAAAAATTTGCCTTTTTCCTTCAATGCATCAAGACAAAACACTTAAAACAAATTTGTCAAAAACTTGTTCACTGTTTTGCTAAAATTCTACAAATCTTTTAGAAAAAAAGTTGAAAGTGCCACAACTACTAAATGAAATAGAAAGAAACTCTGAGATGAGTGGGTGTCATTTTATTACAAATAAGTAAATTAATATACAGAAATAATAATTACAAAAATTAGAACATGCTTAAAAATAATTTTCAAAAATTTTCCCATTTTAAAACATAAAGTATATGTGACGAGCCAAGACCATGATCGTTATTATTGTCATTAAGTTTATATATTTAACAAATAAATTTAAGTATTTTAAACTAATTATTTTTGACACCTATTTATCATTCTTACAATGAAAACCATTAAGTTGTTTTCGAAAGCTTTTAAATTTGTCATATTTTTTTAGTAGTTCTTTCGCTATAAAAACACATACATAAAAGTACCTGAGCGTATAATTTAGACCGTACCGAAAAAAAAATTCGCCATAACTTTTTACTATAAAATTTAATTTAAAAAAAAATTTTTTTTAAGGTAAAGGTCGTCTTTTATTTTTTATAAATTTAGAGTGTATTTTAAAGGTGTAGAATTTTTTTAAATAAATGTCAAAAAATTTTATCTCACAAGTTTTATGACATTTAATGTTTAAGAATAGTTTCTAGCATACGGCTTTGGTGACTGCGTCCTATGAAATGCACCACTGACAGACAGTTTTAAAGTTATTCCTATCAAAAATTCTAAGGAAAAAGACACCCCTTATATCTAGTCAAAGATGCATAGTGCGTGTTCTTTTTATTCTTGCTTAAAAGTTGGTACGTTCTATTATACATACAATGCATTACAGTTTAATTACTTTTTGCTTATTCATCATATATTGATCGAAAATAATTTAATATTTTCATTGCGCAGATAAAACAAATTGTGCATTTTTTCCTTTATTTCTGAAGAGAACAATATTTCATGTTATTTTTGTATTCCTCTTTTTATGGACAATTACCAAAAAGGGTCTAATTAAAATGTTACAAAAAGCTACACATACAACCTTTCGTTTAGACAATTCTTTTTAAGAATTCTCAATGAAAATGTTGCCATAAAAATGATTTGTTTTTTTTATTAGAATTATTTATAATTATAAATATCGTGAACATTCTTTTACTTTTACTGTTTAGGTGTGCAGTACCGTGTAATATAAAAGCTTAAAGATGGACACATACTTAACATTTTTTCGAATTTCTTTCATAAACTTGATTACTGATAACATCGTTTTGGTTACATCAAAATTTATATTTGGTATTTGATTTTTTTAATATTTTAATATATTGATTTTTAATGCTCTAGACAAACCCGGTTTGATGCGCTTTTTATTTTAAGAACGAAAACAAAAATCTTTTCAATTTAGATGGCGTTTGAAATCTATAACAATTATAGTTAATTAAATATCTATTGTATTTTTATTTAATAAAAATTTAATGGTTTCAATTCATTAAAATAATAATAAATCAAATTAATAAATTAATTTCAATAGGAATTATCTCATCATACCTGCTTTGAAAGCTAATAGGACTGAAGTTTCATAAATTTAATTTTCTGTTTCGATTATTATAATTTTTGGTCACAGAAAGACAACTGACATTTAGTTAAGTTTTGAAAAGTTTTACTTATAACTGTAAATATTCAAGTTATTGCGATGTGTTATAAAAGGTTTATTCTATCTATTGTACCTAAGTATGTCACCGTCACAGTTCCTCTCAATTCATTCCAAACCAAAGAATGAAAGTTAGTAGTAAAAAAAATTCACCATAAATATTTTATATTTTAGGTATAACAATAATAAATACATGCGCTTAAAATTTAAAAATAAAATAAAACTTTTAAAATACACGATACTGTACATTCGAAACAACAGACTGACCGACAACTGAAAAACAAAACAAATTTCCGTTAAAAATTAATTGAAAATCATTCTAACGTTGTTACTGTGTTTCTTTTTTTATTATTTAATAGAGATTTATATGAGATTTTTTTTGTAAATCTGTTTTTATTTATTCGAACTTTTTTTTTATTATTATCTTGAGTAAAAAAAGGTTAATAAATTATTATTTTATGTGTAGTTCAACACTAGTAGTCGTCATAGTAAATAAACAGTTTAGTTTGCCATTTATTTGTCGTTAATATGTTTTATAGTATTTTGTATTTGAGAAAATAGTAATTTTCAAAACCATTAATTAAATACTGACGTTAAAAACGCAACTTTGCAAATTTCATTCATTAAATATTTTTCACAAAGACGGAAGAAAATATAAATAAATAAAATCAAGTACGAATAGTTTATTCGTCAGTGTTGAATCTTTTTTACCCTACACCAATTGCAAACTACAAAAGTTGAATGGCGTTCAGAGGATACAAGTAATGGAAACAACCTTCAGGAAACAAATAAGCGAAAGTTGTATGGGGTTCAAAACATTGCTTGGATGTATGTAGTGCATTGCCATTACTGCTGTCGTTGAACTTTTTCATGTGGAGAATAACTGCAAGGTCAGCAATTGGCTTTAAAGGTGTGCTTTTACAAATGAAGTGAAGTTAACGTGAGCAAAGCTAGGAAAAAAGCGGCTAATGAATTTGTGATGAGGAGATTAGCGGCAGCATTCTGTGGATACAATTGAAGTACCATGAGCTAAATATTATCTGTAAGAGATGAAAACCGAAAATGGTGAACTAAGTAGAGTGTGCAAAATCATAACAGAGAGCGTGTCACCTATGAGACAACATGTGTTGTTATTTTTGTAATTTCAAGGCCTAAGTCTTTTAGAACGATTTGCATATTTTTGCTTCCAAATCAGTTAAGGGTCTCTGCAACCACATTAATTACAAATTATTTAAATGTTTGTGAACCTGTCTTTGCTTTGGTGTCAAAAATTAAGAAAGATTTTTAATTAATTTTTAAATTAAACTGATTTTAAATTATTTTTTTAATTTCATTTCGCTTGTGGAAACGATTTTAGGTTAATTTTGTAATAATATAGGTGGCGCTGTAGGATAATAAGCCTGGTTTTGGTTAGTTAAAAAATACTACATTTATTTCTATCATTTTCATAAATAAATGATTTTTATTTTGCAGATTAAAAATGATAACAAATTCAGATAGAACTCTTAGTAAAGAAATTTCATATTTATTTTCATATTTTTATAATCAAAAGCTTCTAAGAATAATGATAGTAATCTTGCAAAAGCATTTTACATACTCGACATAGAATTTTGCACATTAAGCGACTTTGCGCAAACAGTATTGTATGGTATTCGTTGTAATTCCTTTAACGATAGCCTTACGAAAATAGTTTAACTTTTGCAAAAACGACTTTGAGCTTGTAAAATAAAACATCAAACATTAACTATTTAAAAAGGTTACTTTAAGCATAACAGGCTTTTGCTTATATTTTCGAGAAATCATTTTAGATGCAAGAAACAAGTTGTACGACTCAATGACTCATAGAAATATTTAATTAAATCATATCTGTGCACTACTTGGTGTAACACAGTTATTAATTGCAAACTTAGATACAGCGCCTGCAAACGCTAGAGTTGGTGTAGGGTATAAAAAAAGGTGATAACTTAAATACCACAGAAAGGGAAAGAACAATTATTCACTTTTTGAATTGAATTTGACTAAAGATCACCTTTTATTACATTTTTGTGTGAAAGTCACAAAACGTTCGTAATTAAAGAAACAAACAAAAAATCATTTATTTGCACAATAAGAAAACAGGTACAACAAGGGATTTAGGTTAAAGCCAATTTCTTCTATAGCAAGACTCCATTAGAGTAATTTGAGTCACGTACATGAGTAATTAAAATTGCTTATAATATATTAAAAGGAAGATGTTATTTCATAGTCATTAATTGTACTCAAATTAAAAAAAAATGTCTTGTTATTCTCTACTAGATACAAACTTAATTCGCACTAAGTTTTTGGTGAATTTTACTTTAAGAATATTAGTTCTTTAGACATTTTTGTTCTAGATTTCATAAAAATATTTACTTTTCGCTGACATATAATTGTCATATTTTTGTTTTTACAACAAAATAACGTGAAAAAGATTGTGTTGCCTCCAAACAAACGCTTAACACACTGTCTTCATCAAAACTAGTTAAAAAATAAAAAACAATATTTTAAAAAAATCTTCAGTGACTGTTAAATGGAAGAAAAGGAAAGAAAAACATTGTCCGAACTGGCACAAAAACATTGATAAAGTCAATCAAAACAAAATGAAAACAGTTTTGGTAGATTTTTATCTAAAATCAACATAAGGAATTACGTCATTGCAAAAACAATTATTAAGTTTTATCTAAGAGTTAAATGCATAAATTTTAAAAACTTTTTATGCTCTTCATTGGTAAAAATTATTAATAATTTTTCAAAAAGTCGTTTTGTTAAGGTGCCTGGGTGTGCATCACTATTTTTTTTTTTACTAATGTTTTATTTAAAATTGTTCTTTTTGCTTGAATTTTTTTTTTTTCACTTTTAAGTGACTGTCAGTTTAATAAAGAAAATTTCAGTATTTAATCACGCAAATGTGTATTTACTTGTCTCGGTTTAAAGTAATAAATATAAATGTATACGGATGGATGTATGTATGTATGTATGCATATGTATTATAATTAAATTTCATACAGAGTACACGCACATGAATGTATGTATGTACTGTACAGATGTGTATTGTTAAACAACTGCCAAAAACAGGAAATTATTTAGTAAATATTTGTCTTTTCTTTGAAATTAGATTATTTTGTGTACAGTTGTTCAGATGAATGTTGTACATCAAAACAGAAATTAAAAAGCAAATTTGTTACTTTTTTGTTTCTTTTCTAATACCCTTGAAGTTAGGTAAAACGGTATTAAGTCGGAAATTGCTGTTTTTATGTAATGCCAAACAAAAGTAGTATTTTTCTAGATTTTTCCCTAAAGGGCAAATGCTTACGATTGAAAGTAGTTGTGCTGGATTTAAACTATTTATGCCAAACAAAAGAAAATAAAACCCAATTAAATACTCAAACCTTATACCCTGTTCAGACAGATATTTTTAATTGTTTCAATTTAGTGTTGATTAAGCAATTAAAATAAGCGTTCAGACATACTTAATTTATCTTACTCCATTAGCATTTGATAGCTGTAAAATACGATGTATTTATACCAAATCAAATAATGCCTTCTTTTCAGTGTTTTTCCTGTTGATAAAATATATTTACAATTATATTTATACATATACTATATACTTATATGTATGTCTTTGAAATTATTCAAAAATTTTTTTTAAATTTTCTTCAAAAATTTTTCATTTTCCTAATTTTTATTTTTTGTATGTTTATTTGTTTGACATTAGAAATGCCACCTATAGAATTTTCTTCTCACTGAACATACTTCTCAAGAGTTGGCTTTCGAGTTTCAGACAATAAGGCAAACAATTAAGTATATATTGCTCAATTTAAAAATAATTTTTAGTATGGTAAATTGAGCTCAATAAGGCCTTTAATTGCGATAATACTATAAATTGACAATTAAGGCGTCTGTGTGAACATGGTATTAATTTTTTGACTTGCGACCTTTTTATATATTTATAATGTACGTGCAGATGTATTTCACAAAAAAAAAATATTAACTTGATTAGCTTATATTTGAAAACCCTATGTGAAGAGGACGATTAAAACCGTAATCGTAGGAAAATATCGATGCTTATAAAAAATTAAAAAAAACTGCGTCTGTACAGTTCAGAATTCAGAATAACACTTTTTAGAATTTATTGTCTATCTGTCCGTTTTTCATTCTGCCTCTCATTCTGAACACAATGAGTTAAAACTACTTTAGATATATTGATACAATTTGGTTTGAAGGTACGTTAATACCTAGGGCCTAGGCTAACATATGGCTCTAATGTAATTATCGCAAAATAATATCTCAATTCTAATAAAAAACAAAAAAGTATCAAAAAAAAGTACATATTTGGTATAAAATAAAATCACATATGAACAAAATAGAATAACCAATAAATATTTAATAAATTGCACTAACAGCAATAAAAAACTATTAAATTCTGCTAACAAAAATAACAGAATTAATCGTAAAAAGAATACAATAAAATATATTGTTTGGGGCCAGCAATGCGAACCGGGTTCAACTAATGTTTCAATGATATTAAATAAATATAAATATGGCTCCTCTATAAATGTATATTACGTGTTTGTATGTATATATATTTTTTTTTTCACTTAAATATTTTCCATTCTATACTTACAACAATTTAAGTTTGTAAAATTAAAAAATCATAGTAAAAGTTCCCACAATTATTTCGATTATTGTACACGCTAGGAAATCTTGCTGGTTGACTATTGCTGTTAAAAAAGAATAATGGCCTTTCAAAATAAATAGAGCAAAATTGCTTACCAGACTAATTATAAGTTATTTAGAGAGAAAACTAAACAAAACATTTTAGGGGATGTAATCTTGGCAAATTCCTCATCTTGATTAGGGTAACACGTCTATGGCTGGAAAGAGCCTAAAAATTTGGGAAATATTACCCACAACTGAACATAGTATTGTTTGGTGCCACGAAAACCTTTTGGACTTGCCATAGTATATTGTAAAGTCTTTTTTTATTATTTAAAGTTTATTTAACAAAATGTATATGCCTTCGCAATATATAAATAATAAGAGAGGTCGTCTAAGTGAAGTCTCTTTTGAGATCACCTAGAAGAGTGGTTTAATCCCAAAACGTAAGTAAAAAAGATTGATAATTATATGGCTAGTGCTCTTACTTGTGACGAGCTTTGGCCAACCATTCTCAAAATGCTGTTGCGTTTTAAAAAAGTTACTTGTTGGTTGTTGGGCGTAGACCGGCGAGTTTACTTTTATCTCTCAACAACTTGTTTTGGTTCTGTTGGTGATTAAACGTTTAACTTGTAACAGGAGATTATTAGCAGAAGTAAGATGCTTGTAATTTTAACCAAGACTAACGTCGAGTAAACCAGATTGTCAAAACGTCTAACAATTCACATACAGGTTTTATTAACACTATTATTAATTTTTCTTCCAGAGTTACCATGGAGTTTAAAAAGGGAACTGGGTTCTCGGACTAGTGCGTTATTTATGGGAAATTATGTTTATGGTTTTTGTTTGGGAATTCCGTTTTCCATATGGAGCGCACAACATGCCAACTGGGCATAAGTTCATACCTGTCATGGGTTTGGGCTTTTATACCCCTCCTTTTCAACCTAACCTAACTTTTTGTTTAGTTAATTCCTTTATTTCAGATTATATAATTAACATTTGGAGAATAGATATACAACTGAACATAGAATCAGAATAACAGAAATTTATTATTTAAATCTGAGACCAGTTATTTTAATTTTTGTCGACATATAAATTTCGCTTACTAAATCTGTGATTTATGGCAGAGTTCATCGTCACTATCAACAAGGTTGCGTAAGAGATTTTCCTTGCACCTGTAGCCCAAGTTAAATTCGCTAAACTTGTCAGCACCCGACTATTTTCTTTAGGGTAATTTGAAGGACGTGACAATCGTTGCAAAATCTTGAGAGATACAGCCACAAATTTTAAAAGGTGTTATGGAAACGAGCCCATGATAACGAAACTGAAAACGGTGATCATTTAAGCGACATTATTTTCCATAATTTTATACACTGTATCTCAATAAAGTTAAATGAAACAATATCATTTCCTTTTGTTTTCAAGAAAAAAATATATGAAATAAAATCCTCTTAGTCATGCAGATAAAAGGAAATTTTTTAAAACAAAAACTTAAAAAAAAAATGTCATAAATTTATGATACAATTCATTTATGATATTGTGCTATTTTCAAAAACATGTCTGTAAAATGTTAATGCGATCTAAAATTTAAATTAGCCACCATAAACAAATCAACTTCAGTCATCATCATCAGTTGAACTATAATTATATCAACGCAAAAAAAAAACAATTGCATTTGCAGTTGCATTTGCATTTGGCAACATAAACAACAAACATATTAACATTTTCCAATTTGCCAATTTACCAATATTCGAAAATTTGCTAACAAAGCAACAAATCTATCAACACAAAATGTAAAAAAAAAGAAACGAAAACGGAAAAGAAATAAATAAATAGAAATTTTATTGAAATTTAAGCAACAAATTCCAGTTGCAAATGGCACGTGTTTTTGTAGTTGCTCTTGGCCCACAATGCAATGCGAATGATAAAGAAATTTAAAATAAATAAACAAAAATAGGCTTAAAGTCGAATAATATTTGGGGTGTGCAGCGCCGCAAAGAATAGCAACATAATATAAGAGAAAAGAACAACAATGGATAATTTGTAAACTCCCACGCGTTCTACAAACAACTACAAATAAATGCAATATACATGAATACGTCTATATTGCTTGTATTCGTAAGAAAAACTTAATGCACCACACTCATGTACTCTTGCCTCTATAAAAAGAGTCACGATAATAGAGGTATTAACGTCACTAATTTGAACGTTGGATTTTATACAATTAAATATTTGTTGCACAAAACATTTAGACCTTTTGCTTTCTATAACACTGCTCAGCAGCAAAATCCTCCATTAAATAGAACTATGTGGACTATATGGATTTTGATGCGCTGAACTCAAATCCGTTGTCGGTTTTTTTCCATCAGATCGGGATTTTTTTAATGGGAGTGGCAAATTTTTCCCCCTAAATTAGTCAGGTACGGACACATATTTGATCCAAACTCGAGAACCAGTCATCCGATTTTCAAAAATAAAACACCAAAAAATGTGCATGTGATTTGAGTTCAGCGCGTCAAAATCCATATAGTCCACATAGTTTTATTAAATGGAAAGACAAAAAATGATTTTTTGCAGAGCAGTGTAATCAAATTATTTGCAATACTCTACACAAAATATGTATTAAAATGAACACTGGAATGTTATAAAACAATAACAAACTGTGAGGTAGTTATGCATAACAACAAACTGTGAGGTAGCTAATGAGCTGATATCTTTCCCTAAAAGAAGTTAGCGTTTACTTTTGATTTTTAAAATTTGTTTTTCAATGAATAATTCAATGTAAATCATTTTCGCCAACAAGATTATTTTTATCCACTTGTACAGTATCACATGGCAAAAATCGGTGCAGTGAACACCATTAATTTTAACAAAGAAATATAATGTGTGCCCCGTTAAAACATTACCAAATTGAGATTTGAGTTTTGTAGTAGAAAAATATTTTAAACTTGATTTAAACAAAAAATGTACGCGACCTTAATAGGTTCTTGCTAATTTTTCAATTTTTTTTTTCACACTGTCAAACATTGCAAAGCCTTAAATTTCTGCTTACTAACATTTGTTGCCTTGTTTAAAATTTAAGACTTTTATATTACAAAATATTTGACACATCTGTTTGCCACTTAAGTGTCTGCGGCAAAACAATCTAGTGTTTAATAAAAAATAAAACTTAAAAAAATAACACACATATGTACATACAAACATGTATTTTAACTGACAGGATATAATAAAAGGATGACAAAATAAATAAATATTTTACTTGTACAAGTGTTGAATTTCCTTAAACAAGTACATTCTTGCATCTATGAACACATGTGTTAGTGTGTTCGGTATGGACACGCAGGGAATAAACCGAAACCATCTACTTCCCTCACACTAGCCATTGCATTGGTTTTGGGTTGGCAGCCAATGTGTCCTTGACATCTGAGTGTTGTACAATAAAACTTTTAAAGTGTTTTTTTTTTTGTTATTATTTTTCTTAAGTGAATGAAGGAACGAATCGACTGTTCGTTACTGTATGTGAGTTAAACGTGTTTAAACACAAAAGCATATCACAAACTTGCACGTTAAAGCTACTAGAGAAAGAGTGCAAGAATTGTTGGGAAAATATTGTTATTTTTTGGTATTTTTTCTTCTTTTTTGTTCAGTTTCTTTTTTACCCAGAAGTAAAATTGTATTATTTTTCTGTTTTCTTTTTTACATTTTATTTTGCAATTGAAGACGTTGTGCTATAAACAGAACTAAAAATCTCACAACTATATTCGTATGTATGTTTATGTTTGTTATTGTACCTTTGCATTTTGAATCATAGTTGTTTGTTTTACACTAAAACATTTGGTAGTATTGGTTTTCTATTCCGTTGAGGTGTGTTTTTTTAGCCATATTGTGTTTAGCTTGCATGTGTGTTGAAACCGGATATCGATTATATGAATACAGACCACAAAAACTTTCTCTTACACGCAATAAACTTCTCTTCAATATATTTTTTTTATTAAATGAATTTCATTTGTATGTTTTTTTTCTGCTCCCAAAATGTATTTAATTTTACATTTATTTGCTAGTATATATGGTTTACTCTTGTTACGTCAAATATAAAAACTCATATATATGTTTACAGTGGACCATGTATTTTATGACACAAAAAACTAAAGTGTGGTTAAAAGATGTTGCATATTTACAGGGACTATAGCAAAAAATTTCTTTAAATTCAATAATTTTTAAAACTATCATTGTTAGTTTTTCTATAAATTCTTTATTCAGAAAATATATAAATAATTTCTTCATGTCTATTTAAATGTGTATTATTTCATTATCGTAATTTAATTTCATAAAAAAATTAAGTCAAGCCTGAATTAATGTAAATATTATGGCTTAAAATTATTAGATTCTTTGACCTTTTTTTTAAAAATATGTAAAAAATAAAACTAAAATATTTTTTGTTGAAAGACCTAACGCTTAAAGAAACTATTACATAATATTATGCCTTATATATAAAAATAATAAAATGTATTTGAAATGAATTTTTACAAAGTTCTGTATGAAAAATTTTAAATAAAATACATTTAAAACTCATTCCATAAATTTTATAAATTGTATGAACATGGTGATATGCGTATAAAATTTATTGTTGAACAAATTCTGTATTACGATGTTAACGATTGTTTGTTTTATTCTTAGTCACTCTGTATATGTTTAAGAACCCTAATATATTACGAATGTAATACAATCGTTTGCAGTATTAATGGTTCTTGCGGTAGATGTTGCTTGCATTTTCCACGTTTTTATTTAAATGTTATTTTTGCTCCATATTTCTTATTCTTTTGTACAGCCTTTGTTTCTTGTTTTACAAAGCTCAAAGCTGGCTTTCCTTTTATACACTATATATGTGGTATTATTAATTTGTGCTTAGGTTTGTTACCCCATACAAAAATTAAATAATTCCTCATTCACCTTTTAGTTTTATAATCGAGTGAGAATATTTTTGTTTATATAATAAGCGTGTACTTATACAGCTTTTAACTAAGTTTTTTAAACGAAATCTTTTTAACGTTCATAAAATTGCTAAAACGGTGGTTAGAAGAAAAAAATTTATTACAAATCACTTTTACATGAATATAAGTTTTACTTTATACTTAAGGCAGCAAAATGAAATTTACCGCTTGCCTACTCCCGGATATTTCTCTCACGCTTAAGAAACCTTTAAGAATATTTAAGTCGATACAAAATTTTTTCAAAACTAATCAATAATTTTTTAATATTTTAACACAAATATTTCTTAGATACCACTTACGGCCCACCTAAGAAACTCATAATGAAATTCTTAATTCTTTGGTTTTCATGGACAACCGCGTTTCTTCTTTTTTTTTTATCGATTATGAGTTGAAATTTCATCTTTCTTAATTTTGAAACCTCCTGTCAATGACAGTAAAGGTACTCGAATTTAATTGGAGTACCATCAGTTGATAAGTAACTACGTTGATTATAGGAGGACACAGATCGAAGATGAAGATGTAGTATGTGAATGTACAGCTTTGGAAAGGGGAGGATTGCACACACTGTACAGGCAAGTACACCTCAATTGTAAAAGCTATGTAAGACACCGGTCTAAATGATATGCTGGCGATTAAAAATTACTGTGCGATAATGCCGACAATTTTTTAATATTCTAAAGCAAAGGCTGGTTGTGGTAATAATCTCACGGAAGGAGAGGATGCCTATCGGTAGCCACGAAATTTCTAGAAACAGAGGTTGGGTGTTGGTCAAAAAGACGGGAGATAGTAGTGGTTACAATTGAAGACTTTAACGTTCTTACTTGTTTGTATTATAATTTCAACTAGATTGCACTAAATGCGAAAGCAGAAGAATATTGTGTATTTGTATCCTCAGAGAGAGTACAACTTTCCCAAAGCTTCTGCAAATACTTGATACAGTTTATGACCAAAAAAAACAAAATAAAATAAAATATTTTAATATACATACATATGTAATATTTTTTTTATGCCAAAGGTTATTCGAAAACTATGGTGAATGAAATATTTTACAAAAAAAAAAAATAAATTTTTTTTTGGTAAAGTGAAAATACTGCCATAATTTTTCTTAAACGTTTTTTTAACTACAACAAATTTATAAAATATTTATCTTTTGTTTTATCATGAACATTGAATTGCATCTAAAAAGAGATTTGAATGACAAGGTGTAAAAAATTTAGCCCGACCTTACAAGCAACTAAAAAGTCATTTACGTTTTTTTTCACATTTTTTGAACTTGTAGCAAGTTTAGACACTTACATTTATTATATTTAAATTTAATATTATATACGTCTACTTCCATCTTAATTTTAACCTTAATAAATAATTGTGAGGTGCACAATAATTTTCGAAAATTATCAATTTTTATAAAGTGGTATGTAATGCATGAGCACAAAATATTTTACTCTTTTATTTTATATTTAAGAAAAATATATATTTATATTCTTTACCTAAAAATGTTAAAGAATTATTTTCTTGTCATAAACCTAGAGCCTGTTTATGACAAGAAAATAATTCTTTAAGAAAAATATTTTTTTTTCCAAAACTCCTTATTATTTTTGCAAATTTAAATTGTAAAATCCAAGTTTTATTATTCAAATATATGTATTTTTAAGTTACCTTAAGAATCATAATATTATCCCAAACTCTTTTTTATGAGAAAAGAAAAAAGAAGAAGAAATTTCTACACATGCAAATCTAAAACGCCAGTTAAGGGTTAATTTTTTTTCTATAATATTTGTTCTAGTGTTTATTTGTTTCTTTGCATGTGTATGTTTTTCTATAATAAGTTTTTAGCATTTCATGTTTTTAATAAAATTTGCATACATTCACATGCATCTTGAAAAATTTGACACTTTTTTTTATACTGTCTATTTTCTTTCACACTACTGTTCATTTGAAAGTGTGTTGCATATAGACATGTCTTGTTATTAGACGTTGCAGTTGTGTTTATTAATGTTGCATTTTAATGCAAATAAGAAGGTCCTTATTATGCACCCATCTGCACTTACAATGCAAACAAGCAGCAAAAGAGAGAGAGAGAGAGAGAGAGACAAAGAGTTCTTACATACCTACAAACTCTAACATATGTCAAGTGACAGTAGCCACACCTAGATTTAATTTTACACAACATGCACTCACAACTTGAGATGAGGTAAATGGTTTTAGACGGTTCACTTCTAAAGAAAATTTTAATTTTTATTAATGCATTTCTAGCATCACATATAGTTGACAAAGAATTATTTTATTTAATGGTTATTTTCAATAATTTAAAGAAGTTTATATACAAATCAGTTTTTATACAAAGTTTCAAAGAATAACAACAACAGAGAAAGACTTAAAACATGTTTACAAAATTTGTTTCTTAATCACCAATGGTAGGAAACATGAATACAATAATCATTTGATTATCGAATTCTATTTCTTAACTGCTTGTGAGTTAAATAGATGATATTTACAACCAAGGCTAATTCTGGTAGTGGTAATTCTAGAACAAATAAAACATTAAAAAACAACATGATTTTTTTGTTGTTGCTGATGCATCAAAACAACTTTTTTTTGTTTGTGGTTTAAAAAAAACATTCGTGGGAAATATCAAACTAAGTAAACATAAATAAGTTTTTAAAACATTCATGCCAAGAAAAAATTAGATCAGCTGTGTTATCAACACCACCTGATATTGACTTCTCCTTGTTTACAACCAAACACTAAAATATCGATCCAAGAGTGCTGATGATGAGACCGAGGGCGATTTCAAAAAAGCATTCCACTCGGCTGGGGTCGGTAAAAACATAATATTTTAGTGTATTCTTTCATTATCACAAATGAAACTTTTCCTCATAAATGAGAAAACAAAAATTAAATTTTTTGAACTTTAAAGCCATTGAAAATATTGCAATAAAATAAAAAAGGTTCGAATCAAGGCATATCTATTCATCAGGTAATTGCAGTTCGGAGAGAATTTTTTTGTTTATATTTTTTATATATAAAGTTCGACATTTTAAATAAATTAGAAAAGAGAGAAAATTGTTTTTTATTTATGCATTTTGACAGCTGAAATTAAAAATAAGTGTTGAAAAAAATAATCAGCTGACGAATCAAGAGTACCTGATGAATAAATATGCCTTGGTTCGAATATACAAATATTAAAAATCAAACAATAATTATTATTGAACGCCCCTAAGTTGTCTGACAATCAAAGCGTTATTGTTATCTAATAAGGTTTTGCTACATACACACTTACGTTGACTCTCCTTATTATCTTTTTATTATCATTTCTTTAGTAATGCCGGTAGATTAATAACATTTTCAAATAACAAAATATTTACATGAATTGTACACGTTTTTTTAAGCATAAACAGACAAACCATTAACAAATTTTGGTAGCGCATGTAACAAATGAAACATTTTAAACTGTTAAAAAATCTTTTGTTTTTTTCATAGTTAAATATTATGACAGAAAGCTGACAGATGAATTCATTTGGTAGAAAAGGTGAACTCATTCTTTTATTTTGAACAAATATTTTTTTACCAAGAATTTTGTTTGCAACATAAAAGCTGTCATATTAAATACATACATGTATGTGTATGTAAACGAGGCGTATTATTTTGAGAAATTTTTAATTTTTATACTTTTACTATGCAAATACTATATGGCTGGCGGTTTTTCTAATGTAATAATGAATTTGGCTGTCATTATCTCAAGTTTAGAAAAAATTTTCAGTTACTCAGAACTCAGTTTTTTTTGTCTGGACAAAAATTAAGATTAAACAAATTTAAGTTTGGAATTTATCCAATAAAATTATTTGTTCCTTTATGGAGAAAAAAAAAACAACAAAGTACGTAAAAAAATGGACAAACATTTATTCCAATATCTTTGTCGCTTTTGCTGTCGACAACAATCTGTCAAAATTAACCAGTATAGCTACACAGCCAATGACTAGCGTTGTTTTTGTAGCCCATGGCTACAATGAACCGATAAAGTGCTGCCAATATATATTTCGAAGGGTAAAAAATTTGAACTAAAAATGTAAAATCAATTTCAAATAAAACAAAAAACCTCACTCATACAAAATATTTAAACATCATTAACCTTAAAGAAGTGTAAAAAATAAAAATTATTTTGCGGCTACGCCTGTAGCCAATGGTATTTATTTTTTTTTGTAGTCGGTAGCCTACTGACGACTATAGCAATGAACACATTGACAACAGCAGGTAACCGACTACAATCTGTCAAAAATAAAATACACACGATTTTACAGAAATGATTAGTTTGACACGACTGTACGGTAACATTTTTTTGATTCCATTGGGCAAAGGCGTTTACTTGGGCTAGTTTCTATTTCTGTGAGCAGCAATAAGCAGATTTAGTACTGAAAATATAACAAGAATTGTTAAATTTATATGACCTTTAAAGTATTAAAATTTATATATTGATTTATAATAACAAACAGTTTTATTTTAGCGAATGTGAAATACTTAAATGTGGCACCACTTAAATGTACATTACTACAACAAACCGCTGTTCTTTAATTTTTGTTTATAGTGCTATTGTCGTTTTCAAAATAGTTATCATGGTACAATTATCAGGTAGCCACACTAAAACAGCTGATTTTTTTTCTCTTCCATAAGGTTTAACTAAAATGTCAAATTTTGTTTATGTATGTGTATATATTGTGTACGTATATATTCATTTAAGTCGTCGTTTTCCAACAACAAAATACATGTAGAATTTTCTTGTTGCAGAACTGAGGCTACCTGATGATTGTACCATGATAGTTATGAAGCTGACTGCACTGCGGCAATTGTAGCCAGCTCCATTTATAATCGTGCAGCTATGTAGCCTGCTAGTCTATGTGTTTAAAGCTTATGAATTAAATTCAATAAATTAAAAAAAAAATTTACTAAGTATATGCCATTTTTGTAACAGGAATTGAACCTGCAACTTTCTGACTCATTTATTTAAGTTAGTTTCAGTATATTAACGAATGTGTACTTTGTTACATTCCCAACCGTTCGATTTTAATTAAAAATAAATATGAAATAAACATTCAAGTGTATTGTTGTGCCTTAGCAAACAGTCTGGCATTTGTTTAATCAACCATAAAGTAAGAAAACATTTTTTGAAAATGTTTGCCAATAATTGGCTTTAGCTTACCTAAAGGGTTTTTAAATAAGTGCTGGTCATAACTGGCTGACTGTTGCTGTCATTGACTTACAGATTTAGGTCTGGTAGTATCATCTCCAAATTAATAAAAAAATCTTTAGTATTATTTTATTCGTTTATTTTAACGTTGTGATAATTCCTTCATTTTTACAGTAGAGGCGTTGAATCCAAAATTAAAATATAAAAATAAATCGGTTCAGAATCTGGTTGCTCTTTGCAAAGATGTACACGAAAAAAATGAAGCAACTTGACTCAGCTTTACCGAATTCACTGGTTTATGCTTATAAATTGCTGCAATATATCGATGGCCTTAAAGTCAGCATATCGCTGAAATTCAGGACTATAAAACGATGCCATAATTTAAAAATAGTTCTCATAAAAAAAAATATTTTGCATATAAAGAGCATATTTCATTTGATTCTAAAAATTGACATGCCCTTATTGAAAAACATAAATGAACACATAGTTTTTTCAGTCCTGTCAAAGCTATTTACAAATACGTACTTGCCCAGTAGGAATCATATTGAATATTTGAGCCCCTTAGAATTAAAAAAAAGCAACAGTTTTTTTAATACAAAAAAGAAACGACCAAACTTCTTCTAAGTTTTTTTATATTTTAATTTAATTAAGTTTTTTTCTAAATATTTTTGAATATCTAAATCTCCAATTGGATACCTAATTCACCTTGTGATTTTTTTTCTTGTTAAAATAATATTTGTTCACTTTTAGGTTCCTGCCCATAAACAATCATTATCTGTCTGTATTTTAGTTTTTGTGTGTGTGTGTATTTCTTTCTCATGAATGTGTATTGGTTTTAAGTTAATATTTATTTTTTTTTATAAGAAACTATTTTCAATTTCCACATTTCCTGCTGTGCAACCATTTTAATTGCATTCATGGAATAACTTGTTCATTGTGTCTGATAAAAGGAAGGAATAAAAAAATCCTTGTTTACATGTAGTGTGTATGTTTGTGTGAGATTGTAACTGTTCTAAGAATTAATAGTGACAATAAAATAGTGTTATAAGAAGCCTGCGTACAACTATTAAATAGTTGTAACAGTGACTGTTAAGAAAATTAAACAGAAAAATAGAATGTGTTGCTTTGAAATTGTATTGTAAGTATTCGTTAGTTATTCATTTTATAAAAATTTTTCTGAATAGCAAAAACTTCCAGGAATCACTTGAATTGTTATTAACTGCTTATACGTACACCATCAAGCAAGTTGTATGTATGCTAGCACTAATGTAATACAAATACACCATCTCACACAGAAATGGTAGTATAATATCTTGTGAATATTTTCTTTTGATGGCTCTTGTTCGTTTTGTGTTCGTCTTTGGTTGTAAATAATATCCTGAAACTTGTCACACCATAAATGTTTTGAGTAGGTGTTGGTTCGTTGGCAGTTCGGTTGGAATGTTAGTCGATAACATTGTTTCTGGGTTTGGTTGATATCCTTTAACTCTTAGTAATAATTGTTTTAAATTGATGTTTGCTCGCTTATGCTTGGTTATCGTAATGTTAAAACGTTAACCTTGTGTGTGTATTAGTTTGTGTGTTTGCTAGTAAAAATAAAATTGTCGTTGTCCTTCATTTGCTATTTAATGCTGTTTGTTGCCATCGCGGTAAAAGTGAATGAATTTTCATTTGAATAAAAGATGTTGTCGTCATTTTAGTCCCTGATATATTTATAGAGGAGTTTGTGTTTTTAGCCAGGTTGAGTTTTATCCTTTTTAAATTTCTTTCTTTTAAAAGTATCTGACTAGGCAAATGTGTATGTGCATGGGGGTGTGTGTGTTAATGAAATTGACTGGTCTTAGTTTAAGTAAAAATTTTTTTAAGGGATCTAACTGTGCCACTGCTTGTGCTCTAGCTGCTACAATGTTTAGAAATGGCTCAACAGTTTCTCATTTTAAATTGTTTAATTCTGCCTTGTTTGTAAAATTAATTCTTAGTGTAAATAGGATTTACATGCTGTTACAGCAACCAGGAAAATCTGTCCGTAGCTTTTTTCTTATTACTAGTGTATCTAGAGCATGGACAATTTTAAGATTAATATTTACCTTATGAGATGCTGGTGACCCAAGAGTTAATTTTATATACTGACAAACGTTAACACCATGGTACAGAGTAATTTAATTGCAATTGATTATTTTTATGTTTTTTATCCACCTCTTACAGTTTCTTCTTCTCACAATTTGATAAATTTAGTAAACCACACCTAAACTGTGTATAAAGAATTGTAGTGGGTAGCAATTAACAAGTTCACACACAAACTTATTCAAATGGATTAAATAAAATTTATTAATTTCTAACAGGAAATTAATTAAAAACTATGACTTTTAAAAAGGCTTAAAGATTTATTGAACTATTGGCAATCAAAACGGCGGATAAATATAAGATTAACTGTGTGACACTCTGCACCCACCACTAACGTATATTAATAAATATTTTATTTAATAAGGGCTTTTCTGTAAATCGGTAGATATTTTGAGATTCTCGAAGGTCTTATATCTTTTTTTTAACTTTATTTAATTACTATTTACATACTCATTTTAATATTTTAAATTTTCTAAAACTTTATAAGAAATTTTTTGTTGTCAAATTCGGTTTATGAATCATATTTTTCCAATATACAGTTATAAATTTTTTTTAGAATTAAATTGAAAAGGTAAGCGAAATATGACTATGTCCATTTTATTTTTTATTTTTAGTAGGGAAAACGTATATAAATGATTAAACATTTTATAGTGGCAATTAAATTTTATGGATGCATTGACCTGTGGAAACAGAAATAAGCCTGAAAACGAAATGTGTAGGCTTTTTTGTTGTTAGTAAAATATCTTCTAATTGTAGGTGAGGGAATGATATCAGCTTGTGAAAAAATAATTACATAAAAAAACCGCAAAAATTAATATGTAACTTAATAAGATAATTTTAAGAGCCACATGAAAACCAAACAACCAACATACATATGTAAGTACTACGGAACTGTACAAATGTATTAACTGTATAGCACTTGTAAGCACTGTGACAAAAATGTGTATGTGTCAAAACTCATCAAAACTAATTAAATAAATAAATAAATATTTAAAAAATAGAATAAAATGTAATTTATAAAAAATAAAAATCACCATAAAATCACAAAAAAAAAACTTAATAAAGAAATTATTAAAAAAAATATATAAAATCCAAAAAGAGTCAAAAAGTTGCCGGTGGACTTGGGTTGTTTACATGCAATCATTTTATGATTGCTATTCCCTGCAGACAAGCTGGTCTGCTGCATATGTTGTATTATCTCTTATGGTATTCAAAATTATTGCATAATTTAAAATTGCATTGTAATCTACTGAATATAAAACGGTAAATTGTAAAAAAATCATGGAAATCATCTTTTTGTTTATATTATTTGTATAGGGTTCATACAGAGATAGAAACCAAATTTTTTTTTGTAGATTCAAACAATAATTATTTTTAAATTTGTTTTCTCTACAATAAAAAATTAATTTCATTTTTTAATTCAAATGTTTTTTGATTTTTTTTTTTTTACTTTTTTTAAATTTGTGCTAAAAGATGTTTTGAAATATCTTTTGTAAAGGCTATAATACACGGCATGTTTTTTACATCTGACTTCAAAATTTGTGAGACATATGTAAATCTATATGTCTAATCTATTACTGCTTTGCAGCAGCAGAGTTTTCTGCCAACGACTGAAGTCATATGTCTTGACAGCAGAAAATAGAGCGCGCTCTAATTAAAATTTTGTCAGATGTCTCAACACTTGTTGTTTACAGAAGTAATGTTTTAAAGGTAACACACGACATGTTCGTGTTTATGAGTGTGGACTTTGTCAAGTCAGATGTAAAAAACATACCGTGTATTAGCTGCTTAATTCTACAGTTGAAAGGGTACACCATACAACATAAATTGTCTTTATAAATAAATAAATAAATCAAAACTGTATTTTAATAAACGAAACAAAATGCAATGGCCGGGTTAAGAATTGATCAAATAAATTTTGTTTTGTTATTAAACAGTTCTTATATTTTTCTAAATGTTCATGAATATTTTTAAATTGAGTATTATTGTCATTTTTTTATCAATAAATCTTAATTTGTAAATTAAGATTTTGTTTATTTTTTCTTATTTTTGTCTTAGATTTGGTTTGGCCTTTTCTCAACTTTTTTATTAGTGTTTTTAAGATTTTGCGCACAAAATTTCAAATTCAAAATCAGTACAGCGTGGTTTTGTTTAATATTTGTTCTATTTTAATGTTGTTCTTAGCTCTTACTTTTGTTCTATTGTCTTATCTTGCAGTGTTCGTTTGTGTGTCAAAATATTTGATTTTAAAATATTTATTTTTTGAAATATGATAAAAAAAGAGTGACACAATCTTTAATATGAGATGTGATGATTACAAGATTATTTTCTTTGTGCTGGTACAACTTCTTAAGGGCTGCTCTAATATTATGAAAGCAAAAAAGTGCATCTGTGATTTGATAATTTCCGATGGTTATAAAAATATTTTTAAAAGATTTTAGGGAGACCGATGAGACTTTTATTGTGTTTAGACGATTCTTTTCTATACAAACACGCCCTTTGATATCTTTAAATTATCTGAATGCGTATAAGTGATATAAAATTATTACTTGTTGAACAACAGACAGTATGATCAACATAAGTAGTAGTACTAACCCAGCAAAAAAATCTATGAAAAAAAAGAGAATTTGTATTGGTTCAATTGGTGACGAAGTGATTAAATTTAGGTGAAAATACTAATGATTTAAACATTAGCATGTCGTTATAGGTCATGTGTTTACATGAATATTTTAATGAACTGAGCTCTATTTTAACAAGTGCACAGAACTTATGGTGAAAAGCATCCGCTGTTACCTGAGTTAATTTTGTTTTTTTACATGAATTGTATTAAATATTTTGCATACTGTTACATTCATTTTTAAGCCCATCATTTATGACAAATCGCTTCACATTTAAGTTGTCATTTAGAATTATTGCTTTAACAAAATTAATTTAGAAGTCTTTAAAATGTAATTCGCTTTGCACTACTTCCAATTTTTTTTTGCTGGGTATGAACAAAAGCATATGAATTATAGGGATGCACAGTCATAACAAAAATGCTTTAAAAATAATCTCATTAAACTTAAAATAGTGTGTGCATTTTACTCTATTATTATGTTTGCAAAAATGAGTCTTTCGCTTTACGATAAAAAATATCGAAGAATAGAACAACATTGAAATAAAATAAAACTGAAAAAGAACAAAGATGATCCTTGAATCTTTTAACAGTTAATGTAGACAAAAAAAACTATAACTTTTAATTTTTTATAATAAAAGTAGGTCACATGTATAAAAATAAATCGCTAAATAGAAAATGGTTATTCTTTTAACTGCCCTAACTGAAATTATTGAGTCACACTGTCATTCTATTGTTCTCGATGTTTTTGCTATTATTTACCATTTTTTGCTTAATTTTTTAAATTATCATTAATCTATTTTAGTTAATTTATTTTAATTTTGCTATTTATATTTACACTAAAATATAGTGATTGGAAATAGTGTGAAATAGAACATATACATTCTGGAACATTTTACGCAGCTCTTTAATATATATACTGTAATGTACATAGTATCTACATTTATTCCTTTTTGCTAGTTACCTTTTTGTTAGAATAAACATTTTTTATTACAGTGTAGTAAATTAATTATTGCTCTTAAACTTAAGTCATCTTCTCAAGTACCTCAACAAAGAGAAGGTTTGCAAAAGGCAATAGAAAATATAAAGAAATATCAGCAAAAAGAAAAATAAATTATATAATTATTTATAGACGAGCCTATATTAAAGAAATCGTTTATTCGTCTTATCTTAAAAACCAGTTTGTGGTGAAATAAAAAACAAATCTACACGTATTTTGAATAACAGGGGGACTGAGTCAAAGAAATTTATTTAGTCAATGTTTGAAAAATCTACATTTTCAAAAGCCAATATAAGAAGAACTAATAACATCTGCTAAAGCCGGTCGAAGAAAAAACTATTCAATCGCAGTAGTATGTATGTACATAAGAATTTAATAAATAAATGTGTTAAAAATTTTTAGAAAATTATTATTGGTTTTTTATGAATTAATTGTATTATTATTGTTATTATTATTATTATTATTATTATTATTATTTTATATCAAACATATAACTTAAACTTAACCTTTCGCTTTATACTCAACTCTAGTTTGAACATCCAATTAAGAAAACAATTAATTAATTGAACAAACTGTCATAATTATGAATAAGATATTAAATAGAAAAACACTAACCCAAAATAATAAACGATACAATGAGTTTCATACAGAAAAAGCACGTGTGTAGGTAGGACTTGATAAAACAAACAAAAATTACATCAAAAAGTGAATAAAAATTTTTTTATTATTAACTTAAATTGGAAATAATAAAAACAAACCATTCGAATTTTTTTAGGAAATATTTATTTGTTTTTTAAATACAATTTCTAAAAAGGTTATTAACCTCAATACATCACAGAGATATGATTTAAAAGTAATAAAATGTTTAACTTGTCTACACATAATTATTTTATTACATCGCAACATATAATTTCGTCTCTATATGTGTATAAAAACTTTTTAATAATTTATTTTGCCAATTCGTTAAAAATAGAACTACAAATTTGGTGTATTTTTTGTAGACATTTTACAAAAGTTGTAATGCAACCAAGAGTATGAGCAACAACCCAGCAAAAAGTAACAAATTTTATTGGCTGTAC
Organism: Phyto melanocephala; assembly: GCA_941918925.1. Lineage (NCBI taxonomy): Eukaryota > Metazoa > Arthropoda > Insecta > Diptera > Rhinophoridae > Phyto > Phyto melanocephala. The sequence continues at coordinate 2,307,405 of OW799233.1, forward strand.
AAAACAATTGAAGTTATTAGTAAAATCATCTTGAACATGAATAAAAAAATCAGTTTCGCTAGAAGGAATATTGGTTTTATATGTCACGAATATGTATTTATTATTATGCATACATACATATATGTTGGTTTGTTTGGGAATGTGAAAATTGTACTATGTATATACATATGTATATATGCATTTAAGTATGTATTTTTTGCCTCAAGCTTAATGTATTTTTTATAGATTAATTAGATATGAACACATGGGGCTTCTTACAAACTTTCTTTACTTCTTCTTTAGCAGAATCAATCAATACGCATGTAAATGATTTTGGTTTTCTTTTGTCTCTTGCAACATGTACACTTGATGACATTAACCAAGTTTTTTTTTAAGTAGTTGTTTATATACATATATGGAAATAATTATATAAAAATGTAAAGTGGGCGTCATCACAATCACAATATCGTACAGTTACACATTTTAGAAGTTTTTAAAAAAATAATACTTTGTCGCTGCTCCAATGTGATCGCTTGTGTGACATCTTTCGATTTTTTTTCTTCACTTTTTCCAGCCTTTACTTGTAATGCTGTATATGTATCCTTCGAACCTTTTAATGATATCTTGATTAGTTCAAAATTAATCAATATATAGGGGTGTGTGTTAGTGTAATATTGCAAAGCTACAAAATAAAATAATTTTTTTGGCTTCCCTAAAAACTTATTAAAAAACACACGCCAGTGAAATTGTTAAAATATTGATGATTCGCTTTAAACGCCCACATATTATGATTAAGGGTTACACAAATGTTGAGATTCGTTGTATCATTGCTTGTAGATACCATGCAATTTTTTTTACTTATTATGGGAAGCAAGTATAAGCGATATGAAGACTTTACTTCGATTGGATATATAACTTTAAAGTACAGTATTTTTCCCAATTTTAAGGTTTTATTTCAAAAAATATTTACAATATAATTTTATTAAAATTATTAGCCCTTTCAATCTTTTTGGCAACATACAGATTTTACGTCTAAAAAACAGTTCATCCTTTGTGACCAAGAACGCATCAAGTCAAATTCAGTTCAGCAAGCGGTCTGTACTGACCGAAACAAAAATTAGTCGGACGGTGCAAAGTCTGGCCTATAAGACGGGTGGAGTAAAAATTCTTTTTACGCCACTCCTTATTACATAGCTTTTAGATAAAAAAGAGTACTATCTTGAGTCATGGATATTTAGCTTGGTGTTAATTTAACTGGTTAAATAACTTCACATATATTCTCTTACACGTCATGTTATTGTACTGAATTTTTTTTCATTGCAAAAATAATTTTAATTTGATTGGACATGTAAAATCACTACTCAAGTTCTCTCGACTTTAATTCATATGAAAGCCAGTTTGCATGCTTATTGTGAATTCTTCTGTTTTAGATATGAAATTGTTTACTTCAGTAGCTCCCGGTGAATGTGCGAGCTCTTGTTCCGATAATAACTATGTAATAATGCCTCAAATTTGTTGGCTGCCTAAGGCAATATTTATTATCCGTGTCAAAATTACCTCTTCTGGATCGAACAAACGATCTCTCGTACGTTGAAAACGTTGGAGTATATATACCATAAGACACGGTGTGAAATTAGCAATTGGGCAATTCCATTTCATCGTACGTGACATTTGTACTCTTATAAAGTGGAATAATTTTTGCAAATGTAAGAGTAACTGAAAAAAATAGATCTTTATGTTCCATTCAGAGGGTACTTTATTTAAAAAAAAAAATAATTATATTCGAATAATTGTTGTCTAAAATATCGAGCAAAATTAGAGTATATCGTACGTGACTGAAAACGGAAGTGATTTTGAGGTATATATGGAAATATGAAAAAATCTGCGAATCTTGGGAGGTATTTTTTCTTTTTTTAATTTCTTACACTAAGCTACATATTTTTCATTTAAAATCCATCTTACCTAATTGAAAACAATCTTTAAATGATTTTATATTAAATATAATTTAATATCGTACGTGACATATCGTATGTGACAGATTTTTCTCTTATAATATTCTTAGGTATATATGTTAAGAAAAAAAGTTAAATTCTTGATTAGGTGCTAAGTTTTAACTGTCACCTTAGCCTACTACAAACTAGTTAAGTTTTAACTTTTTCCCTTAATGAATATGCAGTTTGAGAGACATTTATAAAGTGCTTGTCATAATATAAAAACGTATGAAGTTTTTTGTCTTTAGATTGAGATGGACATTTTACCAAGAGATAATCAGATTAAACTCTTATTATTACTCTTAATATAATATGATATAATAAGCTCTAAATACCTGCGCATAGTAAAACTTGAGTGTTTTTTTTTATCATTAAACTTTTATTGAGAGTTTTTGTTTTTACAGTCGTGGTTGACATTTTCATGGAATTGCCCAATTGGTAGTGGTACCTTTTTTTCTTTTTTTAATATGACGCTTTGTTCGCACAAAATTTGACAGTTTCGAAGTAAAAAAATATTTTGAAGTTGGTTAATAACTAAGTGGAAATAGATGATAGATATGAAACTAATAATGTTACATTGTTAAACGAAAAACGTTTTTTAAAAAATATCACATATAAAACAACAAACAGGCATATGTCCTTAGAAATTTAAATACATTTTTATTCACTGCACACTTGGCAGATTTAAAAAAGGCTAATGATTTTAAGATTATCTATCAGACATGTTTACAAATGATATGATTCTTCTTCCTTAAAAAAACGGGGAAAACAATCATTATTTAAGAAAATTTTGTTTCCCATTTTTGCATAAATGTATGTACGATATTGCATTAAAATGTAGTCAGTTTTAATATCCTTATGATTTAAAATGATAAGTTGGCTGGTTAATTTGTAATACGTCAGTCTTAATACTTTCTAATTACAATTTAAGTCCAAATCTTTTTAAAAATGAACTTTTTTATAAATAAAATAAAATTTTCTCGCCATTGTTGTAGTACTTTTTAACAAAATCCGTTCAAGCGATTGAACACTTGTAGTGTTTATGAGGCATTAAATTTAAACTACAGATACATAATTTAAAGACTAATTATTTGACCCTTTTGATACGATAATCTTATTTTTTAAACTATTTTATACCACATTATCACTATGCTGGGGTAAGTGTAAATGTTGATCCATTTTGACAGCTAAAATTTTTAAGCTAAACACTTTGGTAAGTAAACAAAAACTACGAACATCTGCAGCCTAAAAAGTAACGTATAAAAAAATCTATCTATGCCCAGCAAGCACAATGTCAAACTTTTACTCTCTTTTCGCCTTCAAATATTTTTTTGTTCATACAATATCAGATAATGTAAATCTGGTTTGTTTTTTAATAGTAATTCTAAGTAGATAATTATATGCACGCAATAAGCTTTTAATAACTTTTAACTGTCAAGATGTAATTATAATAGGAACTGTTATTTGTTTATATTTGACTCTATAATATTACTTTTCTTCAAACTTGATTAAATTAATTTTTATTATAAATATCATGGGCAATATATTAGAACAAAAATATGGAGACAAGTTGTAAACAAGGCTTTGAGAAGTGCCTGGGGCAGACGTTGTTTGGTCATAAATTAAGGCTGTGTGTTAAATTTATCAAATAATGTACTTTTGCACCTGTTCCATATTTGAGAAAACAACTTGAGATTAAGGAGTTTTAACTAAACCAAAAAATTATAAAAAAAATAAAAGAAAATCTCTCTTATTTTATTTTTTGTTAAATCATTTGACAATTTAAAAACTTTGTGTTGGCTGGGTGCTTGACCGGTAATACAAGTACATACACAAACGCAAACAAAAATAGATTTTAATTGAGTTTGAGAAAAAGTGTATGAGAAAAGTTTTAAAAAGAGATTAAATAATAATTCCAGTCAAATAATACTTCAAGTCATTAATGAAAACCCTTATAACTCACAAAATAATTTTAAATTAAAAGGTGGTTCTTCGATTCTAGGTTTTTACCTGAGAAAAAATATTTATTTGTAGTCAAATTAATTAATAGTCAATTTAAAATTTTTGTGTTTAAGGCAGCGTTGCTTATTACGAAAACAGATTTCAATATTGTTGATTTTAATTAAACAATTGGTACGTTAGGTTAGGTTGAAAAGTGGGGCATTAGAAAGCCCAAATGCAAAAAAAGGTATAAACTTATGCTCAATTGGCATATTGTGCGCTCTAAGGGAAATAAATTCCTTCAATAAAATAATTCAGTTAATACTTCGACTAGGTCAAGACCCCTTTAATTTAATTCCTTAGGTATTTCCAATTCAAATTTCTTAAATGTTCCAAGTTAGCAAAGTGTTCACGTTAAAGTTCTTGTATGCCCAAACGCAAGACATTAAAAAAGCAAGTGTACTAAACTCTTAACCTCTACTTCACATGCTCTAAGTGTTGTTTCATCCGACATCCCATGCATTTTCATCTCCGTGTGTCCTGTTATTACACTAGTTAATCTCCTGTCAGTCTACACAGTTGCCGAATCTCCTTTGATTTTTCAAGATTTGGGTGACCCCATACTATGTTTGTCACATTACCGACAGCCGTAACGATAAGAAAAAATATACAAGTGTTTCTCTTAATTTCTAAAAACTTTCTCTAACTGCTAATTACAGTCAGCTGAGTAGAAAGGAGGAAATACTAAATTTACTTTATGACTCAGTGGCAATTCCTATGTTTTGAGATTGAAAGTGTTAACAGTTTTAATTCAGTTTTGATTGACTTACACTTAAGATCTTTCATTAACTCAAATTAGTCTCAGGTAATATCACAATAATTGAATAAAAGAATTGCACAACTCCTTAAATAATTGTAATAATTAAAATATAACGTAATTAAGTTCACTAAACGATAATATTAGTTAAAGGTAAAGAAATATTAAAACGAAAAGTAAGCGGAAATTTCCATTAAACATATTGGACACAACCAAAATTAAAACAAACCATTCAAATTAAAATTAAAACTAAAAAAAGAAAATATCTTTAAAACATTTACATTCATTTATCCATTTATTCTTTTTTATTTTATTAAGTTTCATCTCATTTTTTTTTGTTATTCTTTCTGATGTTGTGCGAATTTTGTTCATTTCAGATACATACTCACACACATACACTTTTCGCAGAGAATTGTTATTTTAACGAATAGATTATTGTCGTTTTATTTTGTACTGAAAATAATGATGATGCTTTTGTCGCTGATGCTGAAGATGGATGCTTAATGGTGACATTTATGAACAAACCGTTTTCAAATGAAATGTAAATAAAGTATTATACAAAAAAAAAGAACAACAACAACAAAGTGTCCAGTAAATTTGAAAATTTCGCCATTAAATTTCAAGTACTTACACACCCAAACACCCATCTCTTTTTGTTTTTTTTTCAGTATGAAGAACGGAATACAAAATTTATCACATTCAATTGTTGTGACTGACTGAAAAAGACATTGACGCCGGTTTTTATTTTTAATAAAGACAGGCAGGGTCTTTTCGAAGTAGAAGCACAAGAAACTGAAACGTCATTGTACAGTACAAACTACAGTTTATTTATTTATTTTTTTCTCTATAATTTATTTAAAATTTTAAGAAAATGTATACTTTTTGCCTAATGATGGATTTACTTACACGTGGCCATTAAAAGGTAAATAATGAAAATAAAATATCTCTAAATAGAAAGAAAATTTTAAATAATTTCTAAAGAATAACAAATCGTTGCGTCTTCCTCTTCGAATGTATGTAATAATATAATCTGTAGACAATAACAAACAAACATATGTACATCAAGTTTGTATTTTAAAATAAAATTACCCATGCATTTGACAGCCATCAATACTACAATTTATAAGTTTCGCTTCTAAGTATACAAAAACATCTTTATGAAGACTTAAACCAAAACTTAAATCAGTTCTTTAATTGGTTACGATAAGTTAGTAAAGGTTCAAATGCATTTAAACGCGTGCCGTAAATACTCAATCATGTTGGCAAATAAGTGAAATTGATTGATAGCATTTAAATTAAACGAGTGACTTTTGATTTCAATCATTGAAATATTTTCATGTATGTAGGTTTTGCCAGCGTATGCTTAATGTAAGAATTCATCATCATCTTTCATTGACAACAAATGGTAATGACCTTACTGCGTTCCAGTGCATGATGAATTTGAAAATTTAAAGACAAATTAAATACAATTTTTAGTATAAAAATGTGTTGCCTTGAATTCAAGCAAAGCGGCTAGTTTAACGTTTTTTTCGTTTGTATTATTTTTATGGTTTCAAACAACAAAGGTCAAAGGTTACAGTTTAAATTGTTTCATTTGTGGCCTTTAAATGTTATAATAGATTTAGATGTAGAAAAGAAAAATACACTCAACACAGTATTTTTTTTTTCACATATTGAAAGCGAAGACCATTTTTTGGTTGCTAATTGCAGTGCTGTGTACATGGGTTACAAATACTAAAACATAATACGCTGTTCTAATATGTATTTATAATTACATCCTATAAAAATCATAAAAGTTTGCTTCATTGAGTTTTCATAATGTCTATTGCCATAAATTATTTTAAAACTTAAATAAAAGTATTAAGAACACTGGAAAATTGATCCGAAACGTTTTATAATTTTTAGCACTCCTTATCAGTATATTTATATTTGATTTGAATTTACTATTTAAGCTAGAATTTATTGACCTCCTCTAGCCTGGTTGATAAAATAAATACTATCAAAAGATAACTATCAACTGTACAAATCAAATCTTTTGAAATTCTATCCGCTTGCAGTAAAAGGCTTGATTTTTTCTTTTTTTTTGTATAACCAACTTGTAAATTTAAAATACTTTGAATATAAAAATGTTGCGGTTTAATATCAAAATAATTTAAGTCAATCGAACATGCCAAGGACTTTAGCGCCTCATATAGATTCGTTGCCTGTATAAAGTTAATTTAAATATCAAAATCTACAAATATTAATAAAGAGCGTCCGAGTACTGCAACCACAAAAATCAAGTTTTTTTAAATTTTATTTTAATCTTCGATATGGATGTCCTTTAAAAATATTATGATTTATAAAATAATTCAAATTAATCATTCGAATTAAATATTTAAAAAAAATTAAAATTATAAATAATCATTAAATAATAGGTGAAACAATAGTATGATTACATTTCTAGTCATAACATGATAATTGTATGATACTTTAGTTAAACATAATAATAACTGGCAACCATTATATGTTTTAACTTAAATCATACAATTCAATCAGAGTATGTTGCTCTTTGATGATGATTATCACAATCATATTTATTCTTTGCGTGTAGAGCTAGACCAGCAAAACGCCAGAAGTCCCACCGATTTAGGCTGTCGCATAGTGTAATTATGCCTGTTTTAAAGGCTTAAAAAGTAGAAAAAGCTTTTATGAAAAAGTTTAAAATTATTGGCAACAACAACATTTTAATAATTACAAAAAAATTTGCATTTCGTTTATCGATGACATTTTTCTCTCTGAGTATAACTTGAAATACAAAACGCGTATGAGGTATGAAATGCGTAGAATGCATCGATGCGAAAACGCCTGATGTGGAGTTTCGTATAATATATATATATTCGAATTGATACCAAATCAGTGATTTATCCAATTATTTTATATACAGCAACAACTGTTTCTTTGTATGTTATTCTTGTAATTTAACTCAAATTTCAGTTTATGGCAGCATATTGTATAGGAGATTGATGTTATGACAAATAATTTAAATTTTCAGCAAGAATCATTCTAAAAAACACATTCTGCTAAGCATTAAAAAGTTTTTTTTTTTATTGAAAACAAGAATGGCTCACATGTTTAAAATTAAACTCTAAAATTATCGAAGGTTGTGTAAAAAAAATTCCCCACAATTTGTTTTGATGAATTAAAAAATTCTTTAAAAACATATGTATGTGGGTACATATTTCTTAATGACTTTTTAAAAAACTTTTAAACTTTTAAAAACGACTGAGAAAATTATACGTGGGACAGCTTAAAAAACTGTTTATTAAAAAGTTATTTTTTATATTGTATTATTTATTGTATAAAATATTTGATAATACATATTTATAAATGAATACAAGTTTTAAAATAAATTAAATGTTTTATTATTTTTAAGTATTATTTTGTTTATTATTTAAAATGTGAAAATTTTCCCTAGTTTAAGCAAAAAATGTTTTGATAAAAAATTTAAATTCGCTCAGCTTTGATTTAAATGTTTTTTTTTTCAATTGCATGTGTCTTATACACGTAATGCAAGTGACACTGACATTAACATTGAAAAAAATCTAAAAAGATGCCACTATCTTGTAAAAAGAAAAATCACTCACATTTCTCACTACAACACGAACACGAACAGCTCAGCAACAACAATAAAAACTAACAACAGGCATATAATTAACAATTGGATCTACTAAATAATGATTGATTGTTGGAATTTTAAATGCAATGAAATTGATAGAAGGTCGAAAAATTTGTTATTAATAATATTTAAAGGAAATTTTTCGTGTCAGTTTTAACAACTTCAATCACCAAATGAAAAATTCCACATTTTTTAAATTTTCAGAAAACTTCGAAAATTGTTCGTTAAACCCGCGTATGTATATTTTTTGATTAACAATGGATTTTTTGTATTAAAGGCAAGATATTTTTTTAAAAAACCATCACTTCAGTTTACAAAAGATAAGTCGTATAGACTACAGGAAAATCCACAAAATAATTAACTACGCTAAAACAAAAAAAAAAAAAAAAAAAATACACAATAAAAAAAATTTAAGCATTTCAATAAAATATGGTGTAACAAACAAAAAACAAAAAAGATTCGTTTACCAAACTTAGCAAAATGTCAAAGGCCATGAATTTTAAGAAGAGAAGAAAAAGAATTCAATTGAAAATAACATTTGGAGTTGTTATATCTGCCTAAGTCTCAATAGCTCTTTACATGAATTTCTAAAACAAAGTTTTACAGTTTGTTTACAAAAATATATCAGAAGTTACTAATTTCATTTCAAATATTTATAATACCACCTGCGAACTTAAGTTTAACCACAATAAATTTCAGTTCAATTATTTGACTACTTTAAATTCATAATACATTAACTTTAACTAATTTCTAAACGTTTTTCTATAAATTATTGAATAGAGCAGAATATTTGTTTTTACTTTTTTTAGTTGGCTTATTATGGGTTAGTATGTGTGCGTGTGTGTGTGAATTAAAATTCTTTATTTACCCAGACTTGTCACAATTAATGCATTAACTTGACTTTATTTATAAGAGTCAATGTTTTGTGTTTGTGTTTAATTTTTCCAATACTAGCCACAGCTGCTACTGTTGCTGTTCACTTAAACATGCTTCTGCAAATAGATGGTTTTAGTAAAATTCATAGATCTAATTGTTAAGACTCCAAGTGCTAGGTCAGGCACGTCAATGTTATTGATTGTTGTCAACAACATCAACAACATTGTCATCGCCGTTGTTGTTGTCGCAGTCATTGATGTGTAACAACAGTTTGTTTTATAATTTGTTTTCTTCTGTTGTTATGGTGCGTTCGTTTGTAGTGCGTTTATTTTATATTTGTTTGTCGTAGATTTTGTTGTTATTTTTCCAAATTGTCTTTTTTTGCTGCGGATTTTTTTATTTTTTTTTTTTTGTATAATCAAAGAATAATTTTTATGAGGTTTTGATTGATTATGACCATCATGGCAAACAAGTTTAATTTTTGGTTTTTGTGATGCAAACAAAACTTTTTTGTTTTAAATTTGATGTGTGGTATATTTCGTAGATGAACTTGTTTGTGTTATCTAGAGAATACATATGTATGTAGGTTGGCCATAAGCCACCATGTAGAAATTATGAATGTAAAGTTTAACCGCAAAATAAAAAAAACTAAAACTAATAATTTTATTAAAATAAATGCTGTTAAAAATCAAACCAAAATAAAAAAAAATAATTACTTAAGATTTTGATAAATAAATAAAATATAAACAAACGAAAATTGAAAAGCTGACTAGAATCTCGGTTTTTTACTGCAACATACCGCATAGAAGTATACTGTAGGTCATACAAAAGGAAGTTAGGGAGAATCAGATTCCGATGAAGCATATGGTCGAAAGGCTATATCGCACCCTCATAGTAGTTAGATCTACGCAAAATAAGTGTTGTACAGTGGCATGAATATCTTTACTGATGAATCATTTATAGTCGCTGATATATGTATACTCTGAGGGAATACGCGTCCGTCTATCAGACAAAGATGCTTGCTTAGCAGCACGCGTTTGTTCATGAACTGAAGTTTCGGGTACAAGGAAAGAGAATTGTCATTGCACAGTCGGTTAAAAAAGTCGTTTGTATTAATTTGAGCTCTTCTTTGGTATGTACTCAATAGGTGAGGTAACGCTGATGTGGGTTAAAGGATACGTAGGCATATCTGGGACTGAAGTGGCCAACAAGCTTGCAAAAATGGGATCAGTGAACTTTTAATAAACCTAAAAATTATGAGAATCACTGGTAATAGGCTCAAAGAGTCTTTTGGTATGGGTGCAGTAAAAGTGCTCCGATTAAATCGAATCGACGATGAGCTTGATAACTGTGTTGGTTATTGAAATTTAAAATATTATTTGAAAAAAATGCAGATCGTGGATGATGATGTTTGTGGTGAATATCCAGTGTACTTTAAATGGGGTTGCTATGTGGGACCCCAAACGTTCTGTAAAAAATTATTCTTAAAAAGATTTACTTTTAAAATTTACCTAAACCCTACTAGAACTTTTAAAAGTACACATTATTAATACTTTGGCTGACTAAGTAATGTTAGAATCACTATAATTGAATTGTTATACTTGAATGGTGTATTCAAGAAAATTTATTTTTCTTCTATTTTCCTTTTATCTACATGAAATATTTAATTTTTCTTTTGTTTGTTATAATATTTATTTACATTTACACTTGCGTTATTTGTATAGTTTTTGCAAAATAAAATTCAAATTCTCAAGATTGTCAAAGTGTTGTAGATGTTAGTAAAACTGAATTTAAAAATCAATGAATAAATTTAATTTAACTTAACTTAAGTAGACAAAAACTAATGTATACGTAGTTGAACTCACACTGAAAAAATAAATTTCATTCTAAAGCAATTGATCTAGTCCATTAAAACGAACTAGTGCTATTTACTCGCATAATTCACTACTTAGACGGGCGAACATTTAGAAGTTAAACACTTAGTTAGGTAGCATATTTGTGGTACTCAGCGACACGCTTTGTTGATAATAAATTAAAATAAATATGAAATATGTTGCCAACACACAACACAATTGGAAAAACAAAATAGAATTTCAGATGCTTTTCTTTCAAATGTTCGCTCGTTTAAGCTTGGACTAAGAACCTCAGAACCTGAAGTAAATAATGCAAGATAATCAATATTGAAATAAAGCAGCGAAAATTAACTAGTGAAATATTACTGAGAAGATCTTTTGAGATCTTATGTTCCCTTTATAAAAATTTTAGAATTCGTTTCAAACTTTATTCACAAAAACCATAAATTAACTTTTCTCAGTGTTTATCTAAGTAAATTTCAAAGAAATATTGAGGGGCAATGTAAATATTTTGGAAAAACTGGATGTAGTATTTACTACTATTGTAAAAGTGCAACTTGCTAAGCACATTTTCATGTTTCTGTCAATTTGCTTATTTAGTTAAAAAGTTTTCTACACACACACACACACACACACACACTTACTTATTTTATGTTAAGTTTTGTAAAGAAATATTTTTTATGCATGTATTAGTCTAGTTGGTGACAGTCAGTTGCATTTTAAATTTCACGTAGAAAAATACACATTTGTTTCGTCAGCTGCAATCTATTTAAAAATAGAAAAGAAATTACAAAAAAATACATTTCAATTCTAAAAGATATTAGTTTATAATTTGAAATTTATTCATTACATGTTGATTTGTTTAAGCAAAATAAAAAGAAAATGTGCAAGACTTTTAAATTTTAGAAAAATTTTATTTAAAAAAAGTTCACATTAACGTTCAAGCTCAAGGCAATAATGCATTGAACGCACGTTCTGAGACCAATGAAAAAATTTAAATAAAAGCAATAAAATATTTTATAAACAATTTGCTCAAGAGATTAACAATATTATTTTAAATCTTGTATATTTGTTATTTTTGCTGCTTTTGTGTTGTTTTAATTATTGTTGTGTTTGCAAACAAAATGTGAGTAAAGACAATAAGATGTAAAAAGATTCGTACGACTGTGAACCAAAGTTAATAGGTTTTATATTAATAAATAAATAAAATAAATGAATTTTTTTCTTATTGTATCTTAAGCGTTAAAATTTTTTATTTTTAGTCTTATTTACAACTGTCTTTTTTTGATTTGTATTTTACCTTAAAGACATTAACAGTAACAAAATTCAACAGGAATGAGAAAAAATATTTAAACAAAAGATCCAGTGAATATGAAGAAAATGCTATTAATAGCATGAAATTCAAAACAAAATATTGAGATACAAGAAAAACAATAAAAATTATGGAGCTCATAATAAATATGAGATGGAAATAAATGAAGATTAAAAAACAACCAAATTATAGCTACAGCAACAAAACAATAAAAAAAAATAAATATATAATAATTATTTTAAAAAGTTACAAATTTTAAAAAAAAATTAAAAAATATATGTATTTAGAAAAATTGTGTGACAAATTGTATTTTATTATATAAATACTAGCGGACCCGGCAAACATTCTTTTGCCATAATAACTAATTCTAGGAAATATTTTTTACATAAAAAAAAACGTAAGCCATATGTGTTCTACGGTATGCAGATCTATCTTAGTTTAAAATTTTACCGAAGTCGTTCCGTTATTTAGGTGAGGCGAAAATTGTCCCTTGGGGTGAGTTACCCTAAGTATTTAGGAGTATGAAAAATAGATGTTGACCGATTCTCAAACGTTTATTTCTGCATTGGCTGGACTATAAATTGTGAACAATTTTAGGAAATATACTAAAAACTACATATATCGATGTAAGAAAATAATTAAAAAAAGTGCGCATTTAAGTAGGTGTGGTAAAGAGAAATATACTATAAATCATAGCAGAGTCTTAGCTATATTATGTGAAAATTTCAAGAAGATCGGTTCAGCAGTCTGGCCTACCTGAAAAATAGATGTTAACCGATTCTTAGACATACCTGATATGCACACAAGATTTCATGAAAATCGATCGAACCATTTCGGAGGAGTTTAATCACAAACACCACGACAGGAGAATTTTATATATTAGAAGATTAAATGGTTTTTCACAATCAAAACGTTATTCATAATGCTATTTTCAAAAATTGCAGGATTAAGAAAAATAGTCCTCAGCTTGAAAGTAATTCCATAAAACTGTAAACAAAATTTATATCAGAAAAACAAAAATAAATAAAACAACAAATGGGAGTTACACTCTCTCTGTTTGTTTGTTTTTTGTTTTTCTTTACCATACTCATAAAGCACTCTTTACAAAAACAATTTGTATTTAGTATTTATTTAATTGCCAATTAATCCATTTATTTATATGCATGCATTTATGTATTTTTGCATGTATGTAAGTATGTATAAATTTCAAAAGCAATAGCATAATTATCGTAAATTATTATGTCCAATAGCATTAAATAATCAACAAGCGGCAACATGTTAACAAAACAAAGGCAACAAAACTTTTAAGAACTATTGTATTCGTATTAAAACATTAAAGACAAATGCCGGCCTTTGTGAACTTTTTAGTGAATTGTTTAACAACAAGAAAAAAATATTAAAATGCATTTTTTAGAAATACACATGCATATTGCAATATGTAAAACAATATTGAATATGTTGATGAATTTACAACCGCCCTCGTATGATGTGTCTTCTATTGAAATACGTTTATATCTTACATACTTGTGAACAATATTTCTGGTGTTTTAGCAGCGCTGTTCGATTGATAATCCTTGATGTGTGTGCAAGGGGATCCGTACCGTTTCAGTCGGTAAAACCGATCATCGGGGTAATGAAGCAAACTCTGTTCAATAATATTTACCAGCAAGCTAAATCTTACTTTTAAAAATTAACAAAAAAAATTTAATGAACAAAATAAAAGTAAGTAAGCAATTAAAGCAAATGTTAAAAAATACTACTTTTTTTATTAATATATTTTTTATTACAGGAAAAATGTCCATCCCTGTGTGAACCTTAAAGAATGAAATTAAATTGTCTTATTTTAAAAAATTTTGAATAGAAACTACAAACAACAATACACAATATTATAAGCTAATCGTAAGTGTGTACAACATTACAAAGGTGTTAATTTTAACACTTTTGAAGCGGTTCTCTTGCATAAATTCCAATTTTATGTACAAACTTTTTTAATTGTTTATATATATTTATAATGTTTAATTGTATTATTCGAATTTACGGCCACAGAAATGAGTATTTATTTAAATTGATTTAAACATTAAATAAATTTTATATTTTATTAATTTCGTTTACTAAATGTATAAATATAAAATCTGTCTTTACTTTTAATCAATATAATTGAGGTTGAAAAACTATTTTTTTCATTAACTTTAAATTATGTGATTTATTTTGCACTATGGTCATATAATAAATAAATTAAAAGTAAATAATTGATAAAATTTGTAATATAGTGCAAACTTTTGGTAAATTCACATAATGTCCTTAAATCAAATGTTATGAAAATACAAAGAATGTGACTGTTCCATAACTGATTTTTATGAAAATTTAATTTTTGGTATTGCTTGGTTATTAACCATTACATAAAAGAGTTTTTTTTGTTTCTGTAGATTTGTTGTGCCCTCGCAAAAGGATAATTATATTGTTGCTGTATCACGAACCAAAATTCATCTATCCCCTACCAAATAGCAACTGTTTCTCCATCGTAAAGGATGCTAAGAATGTGTCCACCTTATTTGTCGGTCATCGTCTTAAATCCTACATCTCTACAAATCTAAAATCCTTCTAAAAGGCCCTTCACGATCAGGCGTTTCACCTGAATATAAAACTTTTAAATCAAGAAAGATAAGGTAATGGCAAATCTTAACGAATGTCACAAGAAGTACCCAAAGACCAGCTCCTTTGGCACAATTTCATCATGCCTCTTAGTGGAGCGTTCTTAAAGTTCGAACAAAATAACCACCACCCAGTATTAAAATATCGGCTTCATATCTGAGTGTTCAACGCATCTATATAAATCCGCTATCAAGTCCCTAGGAAAGTTTGGACTGGCGCGAAACTTAAGGAATAATATGAATAATTATGACATACACCGTAGTGTTATTTAAGGATTCTTTTGAAAAGCAACAACATTTATTTTTAACATTAAGATAATGTGATATGGTAGGACACTTTGTGAATGCAATAAGTTTATTTTTCATCCTAATAAATAGAAAATGATAAAAGCCTAGCAAACACTAGACAATGGTTTGCTATTAGTGTGTAACATTCTATTCAAAGACCATAGCGTATCGTCGTTCTTACTAAGAAGTGTATTAGTAACGACTTGATTTAAAATGTGATATATAATTAAGTACACATGTATGTATTTATTAAAAATTTGCAATGACTTTTATAATTCTCAGTTTGTTAAACACACTTAAAGTATAAGTAGTAATATTTTCGACAATTGCGGTACGGCAACTCTTAAGGTTATTGATAAAATAAATATTGTTACTAAATTCTTAATTTTAATTTTAAACGAAACGCACAATAAACTAACTGAGTTTTCACAATTAAAAACACTCAACTGTTTTTGGTAAGTTCGTACGATCAATGATTTATTTACAGGGACCGTAATAATTATTCCTTTTTTCATAAAAGTCAGATGATAACAGTTATTTTTTAATTTTTATTTTTTTGAGCAAAAATAAAAGTTATTTTTTGATTTTTATTTTTTCGAGCAAAAATAAAAGTTATATTTTGATTTTTATTTTTTCGAGAAAAAATAAAAGTTATTTTTTAATTTTTATTTTTTCGAGCAAAAATAAAAGTTATTTTTTGATTTTTATTTTTTTGCGCAAATATAAAAGTTATTTTTTGATTTTTATTTTTTTGAGCAAAAATAAAAGTTATTTTTTGATTTTTATTTTTTCGAGCAAAAATAAAAGTTACTTTTTAATTTTTATTTTTTCGAGCAAAAAATAAAGTTATTCTTTGATTTTTATTTTTTCGGGCAAAACTAAAATTTATTTTTTGATTTTTATTGTTTCGAGCAACAATAAAATTTATTTTCTAACGAAATGTACGTGTTACAATAATTAAGTTAATATTAAATATTTATTTTAATGTGCATAAAAAATTCCCATAATGATCACATTTTTTGTGATTTCTCACATTTTTGTATACCATGTATATATCAATGGTAGGCGCTGGTTTGCCTGAGTTACGAAGTTGTTCAGGTATTTAGTAAATCATCCTACATGATTGCTGAAAAGTTTTTAAATCAACCTGAAAAATAACATACTTACATAAAAAATTAAAATCACATTTTAATTAATAATTAAAGACAATAGTTGATAACAAAGTTTGAAAAAGAAATATTTGATAATTTGTAAATACTAAGCAAAACGAATTGATAAAAATGAGAGGAGTTATTAGGAGCTTTTAGAGTAGTATGTAACGATATTAAACAATCACTGACAATATATATGAGAAATCACAAATTCGAGTACAGTGTTATTACTATTTCTTTCATTGTTAAAAACTCGTCTTTACCGTTACATTTAAATAATATTTAATATCGAAAAAATAAAAATCAAAAAAATAACTTTTATTTTTGCTCGAAAAAATAAAAATCAAAAAATAACTTTTATTTTTGCTCGAAAAAATAAAAATCAAAAAATAACTTTTATTTTTGCTCGAAAAAAGAAAAATCAAAAAATAACTTTTATTTTTGCTTAAAAAAATAAAAATCAAAAAAATAACTTTTATTTTTGCTCGAAAAAATAAAAATCAAAAAATAACTTTTATTTTTGCTTAAAAAAATAAAAATCAAAAAATAACTTTTATTTTTGATCGAAAAAATAAAAATCAAAAAATAACTTTTATTTTTGCCCGAAAAAATAAAAATCAGAAAATAACTTTTATTTTTGCTCGAAAAAATAAAAGTCAAAAAATAACTTTTATTTTTGCTCGAAAAAATAAAAATCAAAAAATAACTTATTTTTGCTCGAAAAAATAAAAATCAAAAAATAACTTTTGTTTTTGCTTAAAAAAATAAAAATCAAAAAATAACTTTTATTTTTGCTCGAAAAAATAAAAATCAAAAAATAACTTATTTTTGCCCGAAAAAGTAAAAATCAGAAAATAACTTTTATTTTTGCTCGAAAAAATAAAAATCAAAAAATAACTTATTTTTGCTCGAAAAAATAAAAATCAAAAAATAACTTTTATTTTTGATCGAAAAAATAAAAATCAAAAAATAACTTTTATTTTTGATCGAAAAAATAAAAATCAAAAAATAACTTTTATTTTTGCTCGAAAAAATAAAAATCAAAAAATAACTTTTATTTTTGCCCGAAAAAATAAAAATCAGAAAATAACTTTTATTTTTGCTCGAAAAAATAAAAATCAAAAAATAACTTTTTTTTGCTCGAAAAAATAAAAATCAAAAAAATAACTTTTATTTTTGATCGAAAAAATAAAAATCAAAAAATAACTTTTATTTTTGATCGAAAAAATAAAAATCAAAAAATAACTTATTTTTGCTCGAAAAAATAAAAATCAAAAAATAACTTATTTTTGCTCGAAAAAATAAAAATCAAAAAATAACTTATTTTTGCTCGAAAAAATAAAAATCAAAAAAATAACTTTTATTTTTGATCGAAAAAATAAAAATCAAAAAATAACTTTTATTTTTGATCGAAAAAATAAAAATCAAAAAATAACTTTTATTTTTGCTCGAAAAAATAAAAATCAAAAAATAACTTTTATTTTTGCCCGAAAAAGTAAAAATCAGAAAATAACTTTTATTTTTGCTCGAAAAAATAAAAATCAAAAAATAACTTATTTTTGCTCGAAAAAATAAAAATCAAAAAAATAACTTTTATTTTTGATCGAAAAAATAAAAATCAAAAAATAACTTTTATTTTTGATCGAAAAAATAAAAATCAAAAAATAACTTTTATTTTTGCTCGAAAAAATAAAAATCAAAAAATAACTTTTATTTTTGCTCGAAAAAATAAAAATCAAAAAATAACTTTTATTTTTGCTCGAAAAAATAAAAATCAAAAAATAACTTTTATTTTTGCTCGAAAAAATAAAAATCAAAATTTTAAAAAGCAACATTTTTTATGATAGACTAATGCATAAGGATCTATGCGGTATACTTGAATCCGTTTTACGACATTTACTTCTAAATGCTTTTTTTGCTTTAAAATTCCAAAATAACTGTTATTTTCGGTCCCTGTTTATTTATGTTATCATAATGCTATAGATATAAATGCTTATTAAAATTATTATTTGTAAGCGAACTTGATAAATATTTGACTTCAAAAAAATTGACATGTTAAAATAATCGGCTTAGTTGCCAAATTGTTTGAAGAACTGTTTTTAATACTTAATTTCAAGTTGCAACTCATGATTATGTAAACCAAGTTTTCCGGAAGTTAAAATAAAATCAAATTATACAATCTTTGAAAAGTATTGCTTTTAGTTTAATTAAAATCTGGCCGATTTAGAACAAAAAAAAATAAAAAATCAATAAAAACCACACTTTTACATATTTTAAAACATCTGTTAAACAAAACTAGCACAAGATCAGAATTCAAAAGTAAAAAATATCTTCACTTGAAATATAAGACAAAATTCCAAGAAAACTAAGTAATTAAAAAAATTGTTCATTAAGGTAACACTAAGCTATGCCGTTAAAAAAAAATTAAATTATATCTTAAAATGATAGTATGTGTAGCTTAAATTATGGAAATGGCCCATAGTGATTAAAAAAAAAGTTGTCACACGTTTAAAAATTATTTATTTACATACAAATGTACATACATTCATATTTAAACAATTAATGCTGTTACTGCTTCGCTCTAATTATGATTTAGTAGTAAATCTCTAGTTATAATATTTATATATATTTTCCATTCACACATATACTTACATACGTATGAATGTACATATTTAATGATTTTGTTTAAATTCGTAAAAGGGTTAAAATCTATTAAAAATTAATTTGTGTCATTATTATCATTATCATTAAAACATTGACGCGAATAAGTGTGTAAAGACCAAAACAGGTTTTTCAAACTATTTATAAACAAAATTCAATTTTTTTTTTGTCAAAATAATTAAATTTATAGGAATATTTAATATACATATATACATACATACATACATACATACATACATATTTTAAAACATCGTCTTAAATGTTTTGTTTTCTCATAAAAAAAATAATTATTCAAAAAATATTTATGGTAAAAAAGTAGTCTTTTATTTATTTTTTTTTTAATAAAACAATCAAAGGCACATTTCTATAATTAAAGTATCTAATATATTAATTTTTTATTCCGTTTTTTTATGCTAGAGTAGTATTGAAAACAGTAAGAATACCGTATTCGTACATGTCGAATCTTAAATAGCATTCACTAGAATGTAGGCATGTTGTATTTTAAAACGTGCTTCATCTAGAAAAGCCAGAATATAAGAACCAATGTGTAATCCTTCAATTTGTTTCAGATGTCATATTTTAAACGAAATGTGTTTTGTATTCGAAAGGCCTTTTTATTTAATAATATTTAATATGTCAGTTGTCATGATACTGAAAGGAAATTGATTTTAGTTTGTAAAATTTAGGAAAAATACAAGGCAAATTTTGCTATCACGTCTGAAAGTTAATTGCTAACTTTAAGAACCTAATTTATTAAATTTTTTTCTCTTTAATTTTCTTTTAATAATTCCTTCTCTTGTAATAATTCCTAAACGAGTTTTGAAAATTATTTTTTCGAATAAGCTTTGACTATATAACTGAGATGCGTATAAAATATTCGAGGTCTTAAAACTTTTAATATTAATTTTTCCAGCAGATCTTAAACCGATTTTGAGGCCTTGTAATACCAATTTATTCTTGTATTTTTTTAATTTTTGAAGAGACTGACAAAGCTTTATAAACTGGGATTATTGAGACGTCGTTTTATTATTATTTTTTTTTCATACAAATCTACTCACCGTAATATATACTTATGCCACTAGAGGTGAAGGGTATAAAGGAATAATTTTAATAGTTAGAATATTTATGATGTTTTTTCAACAATAATATATTTTAAATATTAACGCAAAAGTCTTACATAATCTTAAATACAATTGACACATATTTGTAATATTAAAATAGCGACGTATTAAGCGTGACAACAGACTGTATTACTTAAACATATTTATATATGTTTAAGTGGTACTTGTGTATTCCAAAATAATTTAATATTAACCATTGTCTTGCCAACATGTGTCTGTGAGACACATTTTAATATTTAATTCAACGAAAATATTCGGTATATCGCAACCAAACTTCTTGACTTTTATTTTACATGTTTTGAAGCGTAACAAAAAAACAATGTTAAAAAAATTGTATTATTCTATTTTTAATAAGTAAAAACAAAACAAAAATGCAACATAAACTACTGACATGTGTCTCATAGGCACTAGTACTCGAAAATTCTCTTTATTAAAAGTTGCTGAAACACTTTATTTTTGTTCCCCATGTACACCAAAGACCACGAAATAAATTACAACGACCTATAGTTCAGTATATAAATATAGGAAGTTCTCAGCAAAAAGCTGTACCAAATTGAACTGTTTGTGAATTAAATAAATGCAAAAGTTGCTGCAAGGCATATTTATTCATCAGGTAACTGCAGTTCGGAGAGAATTTTTTTGTTTATATTTTTTATGTATGAAGTTTGACATTTTAAATAAATTAGAAAAGAGAGAAAATTGTTTTTTATTTATGCATTTTGACAGCTGAAACTTAAAATAAGTGAAGAAAAAAATAATCAGCTGACGAATCAAGAGTACCTGATGAATAATTATGCCTTGAGTTGCTGTATGTTTTATTCTACAAAAGTTTTTAAACAAACTCACCAAAATGTTATAGTAAAGTTTGCAATGAAAATGGTATAAACCATGTGTTTAATAAAACATTGTTTACTACATTTACTTAATTTTAAATAATTAAAGGTTTTTTCTGCAAATTTTCACGTACATATGTGTCTCAGAGACACCTAATATTATTTTATGTCGGTATGATTAGGGTTAAATTTATAAATTATTACACGCATCATCCGGGTGATAAAAGTGAACGCCACAAAATTGGCGATTTCTAATTTATAATTATTTTTTAAGTATTTAATCACTTTACTACACGCTTAAATTTTGATAATAAATGACTTGAGCATATTGTTTCGTTAAAAGAAACTAGAAGAATCTCTGTTAGTTCTAGAGAATCGCATTTGATAAGATATCAAATATGTTTTACGTGATTAAAATAACGTAGCGAAAAACCTTAATAAAAATAAACATATGTAAATAAACATAAAAAGACCACAAGTGTTATTTAAGGAATAATTTATTTAAAGAAATTTAGTTTTAGTTATAGACATAACCAGGGGACTCTTAAGATCATTTAATAATATACTCTAGCCTTTCGTGTTGATAATATCCATGTTTTGCCTGAATAAAACCATTAAACTATATAAAATATTTTTTTTTCTTTTCTAATTACATATTAGAAAAATTTATACATTTACACTATTGATGCATGTTTTCCGTTTCGATTTTATAATAATAAAAAAAAATCATGGATTAGATTAAATAAAAGAAAACAGTTAATGGAGATTAAAATAAATTCAATAAAGCCCAATGAAGTTTCCATAACAATCCTGCCAAAGAAGGTCATTTAAAATCTAAATCTATAATTTATTACTTCTTGGTTTTTTTTCTATAATTTTTTTCTATCTTATTAGATATTTCTATGGCCCTGGCTATTAACAAAATACTGGGAGATTGATTTTTCAAAAATATAAAGTTTAATTATTTTCACAAAAGAAATATTCCTAAACTGAATACATAGGCTAATAAAATTTCTATCGAACATTATTAAATGATCTTTTGTAAGGTCTCCTTGAATGAAAGGAGACAAAATGGTGATCTCTTACAAGTTGTCTCAATTGCGGCGCAACAGAAATACCAGCTTTTAAATTTTCTTTAATCAATCTCGGAAAAAAAATATTAAGCGTTGGTCACTTTTGTCAGCCGGCTTCACAAACTCTTTCATTATGCCGATTTTAATATAAAGTGTTGCTTTTTAAAGGCCACTTTTATAGCATTTTTTGTAACACAACACAAATTACCCAGTTGTGGTCTTGTTAGTTAATATTTTTCATAGCCTTAAAAATATTTTCGTATTCTTATTTTACAGACGTCAAAGATGTAATAGGTATGAATCCATACTTGTTACCGTTATGAAGCCAAACACATCTTAAACTTCTTTTGTTGCCATCCATGAAAAGATGCCAATCACTAGGTTAGTACTTTCTGAAACCCATCTATATTACAATAATGCCAATACCGTTACAAAAACTAAATCGCTGTCTTGAGAAAAATACGCTAATAGATTTTTTTCTCGGGTACGATTAACTCTGAACGAGATTCACAAATTTCTGAAGTTTTTTTTTAATGTTTATTTAAAAATAAATAATATAAAGAATTATTTGCTTGTCATAAACAGGCTCTAGGTCCAAAAAACTATTTAATTCTAATATTTAAATAAAAATATGTTCTTTTTTATTAAATATTATTTTAAAAAAATTTTTTTTTCCTTATATTTTAATTAATTTGGTTCAATATTTCGAGCCCCTTCGGTGCTCTTCTTCAGGAAAAAGATTTGAAAAAAGCTGTCGTCTGTCCACAGATAGAATGTAAAAAAATTTTTTTTAAAAATAATATTTAATAAAAAAGAAAAGATTTTTATTAAAATATTAGAATTAAACAGTTTTTCGGACCTAGAGCCTGTTTATGACAAGAAAATAATTCTTTAAACATTATAAGGTCGTAAAGAATATAATTATATAAATAATTAGGGGATTCACAATAGTGTCATAAAATCATATGTCCTATAATAATAGCATGAAAAATTAAGACTATTGTGAACAACCTCTTATAATTAAGTGTGCTATTTTGAATTTAAATCAGATGATGTAAAAAAATTATAAAAGTAAATATATGGCTAAATTAAAATATTTTTTAATTCTAATCCATGAATTTATTAAATTAGATCTTACCACAATATTTTCCATTTTTCAGTTTTGCCACAAATCACAAATAAATTAAATTTTGTTTGATAAACAAAAACAGCAGAGTCCTTAGACGATCTTATTTGACACCGCCAGTGATTTGTTATCAAAAATTAGCAAGTGCGCTTAAATTTGAATGTCGGCCCGATAAAATTATACAATGAACGGCGACGGCTTACAAAAACTATTGCGGCTTGGCTTAGCCGTTTAGCACATTAAATACGACAGCACAATAAACATAGCGTACAAAGTTCTATTATGATAAGACACTTTTTGTTTGAAAAGCAGCAACAACATTTTAAACCATTGTAAAATTTTAGAACAATATGACAATATGACATCATAAGACACCTTGTGAATCACCCAAATATATTTACAATAATTATGTTGCGCCTCAGCGCCGAATTGACTTTATAGAGGCTAAAAGGCAACAATTTATTTATTCATAATAAAAAAAAAATTAAATTAAAATATTGAAATTTGTATAGGCAAATATAAATATCCTTTTTTAATCATACAGACATATATTTAATAATTGATGCGAGAAATATTTCTATATTTTCTAACAAATGTTGTTTTAATTTAATTTTGTACTTTGATAACACCGAAATATTTTTCAAACTTTCTGGTAATCCGTTATATTAACTCAGACCACTGAAGCTAATGCGTTGCTTAGTAAGCTCAAGGCGGCACTATACGACATTTAAGTCCTGAGAATGCCTGGTAGTCATTTGTGAAATTGAAATGTTTTGGGGAAAAGCTAAACCGTGTGAACCAATTCCATTTGTACACTTAAAAACACACAAAAGTATTTTTTGTTTATAAAGTACTCTCTTTGCAAGTATTGTTTTTGCATAGCTTTGATAAAGATTTATTGTAGAGAATCTTATTGGAAGATTAAATACAATTTTAAGCGCTTTTTTTAAGCTGATTGCAGTTGAGTTTTTAGGCTAGTATTTGTATTTCTATTATAAATTATGGGTAAATACGTTAGATGCGAACTAGAGATTGGTAAAGTAAGAGTTTCGTTTTAAAGTTTAATATGGTTTTTAGACTTATTTCGGTAAGATAACTCTTATTTAGTAATTTAGTTCGTTTTGATTAAATCGTTGAGGTTTTTAACGTATAAATAGAGTCTGGATCAGACTTTTCACTTAATGCATCTCATAGATCATCAGAAGATTACTTCTGAAGGGGCTTTTGTAACGTTTAACTTAACTTAAGTGACCATATAGTTTAAAGAATTAATAATTAAATATTTTAAAATCCAGAAAAAAAGAAAAACAAAAGCTGTTAGCGAAAAACTGTTGCGGTATTTAAAAAAAACACGTCAATTTAAAATAGAAATAAAAAAAAAATCACAGTAAACAAACAAGTTTTTCTTTTTTATGACCCAGTGTTATAATATTTAACATAAGAACCATTTTCTAAATTTTAATAACTTTAATACTTAAAATTGTAAAAAACTTTTAGTCCAAAAAAAAAAAAAATAAAATTTTAAATTAATGATTTTGAAATAAATTTTTAATGTAATTTTCTTTTTAGTAAAAAAATTTACCCCTGTTTCTGCACTTGCTTTCCAAAATGGCTTGTATATAAATTACTGATTATTCATCATCATTTAAGGTCTTTCGAATATGTAATTAAAGTAATTTTTTTATTTGCGATCTATAGAATTCTTTGGAAAAATCTTTTAAGGAAAATCTGTATTTAGCAACGCTATCAAAATGAGTCCAATGTGTTTTTTTATTTAGCAGATAAGAAATTTCTATTTTTATTTAAATTCATTAAGATTTGTCAATTATTAAAGAAAAAAATGCTGATAATAACTAATTCCGGATCTTGTACATAAATTGCTAATAATATCAACATTTTATTTTTTTTTTTCTTTTCTAATTTTGCAATTTTTAGCTTAGCAACTATGACCAATAAATAATTTTTAATATTAATTTGTACAAAAGACTCTGCTTTGATTGGTCTATGTTACGCTTGTCTAGAGTGTGGAAGGAACCTTAAAAAAGTAAACTTAATAAAACAAAAACAACAATGTGTGTTTTATTGTTACGTCTTCAATTTTTAAAAATATTGGTTTCTGTGTAGTCTTGTGTTATTAATATTCTGACGACATTTGATCTTTACCTTCTACTACTTGCTTCATTAGTTTGTCATTACCATAAGACACCCAAACAGTATCTGGGGAATCTAATTGGTTTTACCATATAGATTTGGTGCTAGTTTAAATAAGCAAGTTTTAGTTTTAAGTCTTTTCAGCTAATCTTGTTCTGTGTATGTTAATAAATTTTAATTAATTAAACAAAAAATTATTTATTCATAGAGATTTATTGTGGGAGTTTTCTTAATAAGTTGAATAACACTTAAGAATCAGCAACACCTGCAAAAAAAAGAGAAACTACAAAAATTTATTAGAAAATCAGCACCACTGATTATTTGGTGGTGGCATTAAATTTAATGTCTACTTTTATGGAAAATTGCCCAAACGCTTAAAAACCAAAAACAATTTGTCAATATTGTGAGATTTGTATTTGAAAATCAATCAAGCGTTGTTAATAGCTACAATAAATACGTCATCGAACCACCTATTTAGTTCAGGGCTTTAAATTAATGCATTGATTAAACGAAAATTCATGACCACAATGAACTTGTAGACCAATAAAATAAAAAAATACAAATTATGAGTTTTAAAATTATTTAAATTTTATATGGTTGTTCAGACTAAAATCCTTAAAAGTGACGTTACAATTTAACTATTGTAGGTGGCATATTAAAAAGGCAAAGTACATCTCATATTTAATACGTTTATAGTGCAACAAATGAAAAAAGCAAAAAAGTTCATTTAACACTTAGTATTTAAAATCGTTGCTAACCATCAAATCTTTATGATGTAGCAATTTTGACATATTCCAATTTAAATATATAATTTGTCATTGTGAATACTTTTAATAACATAAATTCATCTTCAGATCAACACAAATAATATAATATTATATTTCTAATACTATATATAAAAAACTCATATATGATTTGCCAGACCTTCGTTAAAAATAAAAGGTTTTATTAGAAAAAACGCTCATATACAATATTAAAGGTATTCACGTCAACAATTTTAAATCAGTTTTCAAAACAGTTTTCTTCCAAACATAACAACAATTTAGAAGAGGCTAACTAAAGTCTTTACACAAGCTAATATCTTCGTTTCACTTTATTCGAGCTTTTTGCCATAAAATAATATTTTTCATGTATTCTTCTGCAACTTGTTTTAGTGCTCTGTTCTGCAAAATGATATCTAGTCATCCATTCAGTCAACTATTAAAAACAATATCCGCCTTAAATTATTGTTAATATTATTGTATTAAAGACAAAGCAAATTAGTACATATTTACACATACATCTGGCACAAATTTTATAAATGTACACACATACATACATATACTACATTTGTACACGAAGAGAAAAAAATTGTGAAATATAATTTCGAAATATGATTGAAAATTTTTTAACTGCATGATTGTTATAACGCTATTGTAGTAAATCTCGTGCGGTTAATGTGGCTATATATGCGAAATCGTGTCCTCATCATATCACTAGGACTATTAGGAGATAATAGGCAATAGAATATTCTGAATACTAATAGTTACCGTACAAAAAACAAACAAAATTTCCCAATAAGTTTCTTAAAGTTTGTTTAGCGATAAAGCTCACTTTTGTTTCTATGTATAGGTCAATATGCAGAACTGCTTTAGGGCCACGAATGTCACAAAAATCATCGAAAGTCAGACTTCCAAATTAGACTACAACTAAACCAGTCGTGGCGGTTATATACCAGAAGTCATATTTAAATTATAATGCCAGCAGATTGTCTTTCGAATAAATTAAATTTCATGTCAATTTAAATAATATTCTATTTCAAAAATTCTATATCTCTATAGAAAACACCCTTTATTACAGAGATTCTACAAAAACGGCTTTTAGAGCACAAAGGGCTTTTATATTTCTGGCCCGATTTAGTTTTATGCCATTATGTATTATTAAGGCCTTGAGTAGTATTCAAATAACAATATCAAATTATTACCACGGGAAGCAAATCCACTGTCCAGAAAAAAATTAAAAAATACTGGAAGCGTATCCCAGGACATCACAAAGGGATCAATAATCACGAAGGGATTAATATAATGGACCCAAGTGAGCTGCACAACAGCTGCCTGTTCTACCATCTCAGGACATGTCCGATTTAAACGAAATCAACTATAAAATCTTTAATGGGAGGATTTCGAGAAAAAGTGTATAAATTTGTAAATACCGAGCAATATGCCAATATGTCAATGTTTAATGAATTTGTACAATATTTGAATAAATTGACGCATTTTTAAGAATTTTTATATTGAACGGTTTAAGTTTAATTTAAATTAATTCGAGTAAAAGTTTTTTCTATGTTTGTGCTAATAAGACAAATAGTTGTTTCTTATCACTATATTCAAATCTGATTAGAATGTGATTGTATCAGTTATAAAAATGATTTGTCTGATAATAGTGTTTTAGACTATTTTGTGACAATAACCTTTTTTCTTTACGTGTAGATACATAAAAACATGTTTACGCATATCAACATAATGTTTAAGGGTGTATGTGTATGTAGATATTGTGATTAAAATTCCCATCATATTTTTTGCCACCTCAAATAAATTCAAGTGTAAAAGCGCTATAAATATTCACTTTCCAAATTGAGCTTTATTTAGGCAATTATGCATGTACGTATGTATAACATCAGCCAAAAAGTATTTATCAAAATGACCAACTTACCAACTGTTGCCCATACATTCGGGTATTTGTAATTTAATTACTCATGCTTGTACACATACATATCTCAGTTTGGTCATAAAGTCAACGGAACATGCAATCAGCTTGTTAAATCCGTTTAAGCCAAATACTACTGTGCAAATAATTTTTCAGATCAATTCTAAAACATCCTGCCTATCACCCAACGCCCATTTTCATTAAACATATGAAACTAATAATACACTAACCACATTTAATTTAGGACATTCTTCTTCTTCTTTGTGTTCGAAATAAATGGCCATGAAAATTAAATGAAGTTTCAGAAATGTGATTTGTTACTTGAATAAAATTTAAGAAATTTGCCTTAAAGTAACACAACGTCAGTTAATCCAAGTCTTTAACAAACTAAACGTACACATGCTCATGATCCATAAAGAAAATATTGTAGTATTAGTAAATTGTGTAATAACAATTGAAGACAAATTATATAAAATAATGTCCATTAAAATCATAAAAATATATGTATGAGCAACAACAAAAATATTTTAAATGTCAAAACGTTAACATTTATTATTTGGACGGAACTTAAAAATTCTATTCTTTTATATGGGCAATTGGTTTCTGGTTCATCAATAACTTTTAATTACATTTTTATAATTAATTCATACAAAATTTAATAAGAGATTGTAGTACGTTTTTTTTTAATTCTATTTTCTTAAAGACAGTCTTAAATGAACAAAAAATTCACATCAAGAATCGAAACTAATAACACAGCTGTTAAACACCCAAATTAATTCTAACAACTCCATTGCAGTGAACAATGAATATGAAATAAAAAACATACATACATATATAAAAACATCCCATTGCAAAATTATAAATTGAGTTTACGTATGTTTCTAAATAAAAAAAAAAATACAAAAAAAAAGTATATTAAAAACAAAAAAAAAACAATAAAAAAAAAATAAAACAAAATTAAAAAAAAATTTATATAAAAAAATAATAAAAATATAAATAATATATAATACTAGCCAAACCCGGCGCGCGTTGCTACGCCCCTTAATGAATTGAAATGCATTCTGAATTTTAATTGAATATCAAGTGCAAAAACCTAAATATTATAATTTTTTTTATGGGCGTGGCATTGCCCACTTTTCTAATCACGAAATTGTAAAGTCATAATAGCTCAATATGTGTGCAAAGTTTCAGAATAATCGGTCCAGCGCAAGAATCTCAAAATGATACCTATTTTTTATGGGCGTGGCACTGCCCACTTTTCTAGTCACGAAATTATTTAGTCATAACAGCTCGATAAGTGTGCAAGGTCTCAGAAAAATCGGTCAAGTGCAAGTACTTCAAAATTAAAACCTTTTTTTATGGGCGTGGCCCTGCCCACTTTTCTAATCACAAAATTATATGGTTATGACAGCTTAGTATGTGTGCAAAGTTTCAGAAAAATCGGTCCAGTGCAAGTACCTCAAAATTAAAACTTTTTTAGGGGCGTGGCCCCGCCCACTTTTCTTATCACCAAATTATTAAGTCATGACAGCTCGATATGTGTGCAAAGTTTCAGAAAAATCGGTCAAGTGCAAGTAGCTAAAACTGATAACTAATTTTTATGGGCGTGGCCCCGCCCACTTTTTTCCACTCATAAACACTCCCTGGTATGTGTCCAACAACTTGCCAAAGTTTGAGTCCGATCGGTTTTACAGTTTCGGAGTCTATAGCTAACACACACACACACACAGAGTTTCACTTTTATATATATAGATAAAATTTTTTTTTTTAGCTCAGCTGGGATTCGATGCTACATTTACTCTAATCAGTATATGTGTATGTTGTTGTTTTAATTGTGAAAAAACGAGGGGGTCGTTACAGGGCGATTGTGCTGAATTTCAATAGCGATTCATTACCGGATATTTCCAAGAGATTGATACCATACACAGATCTGGGGAACTTCTAAAAGTTGATTTCAACCAAAACACGGGCAGATGGGGTCGGAAATGAAAATTGTAGAAATTACAAACGGAATGACAAAGCTATATATACCCTTGTGCACCACAGGTGAAGGGTATAATAATAATAAATCATATTCGTGCATATATATAATGTGAGTTTTACAAAAAGTTCAACAAACAGTAAACAACCTTATTAACTAAAACAGATGTTAGTTTTTCGTCCTTATTATGTTTCATATGGCGAATTATCACAGAAAATTTTGTTGTTGGGCAAAAATCCATCGTTCGCCCCAAATGCGGCA
The DNA here is from genome assembly GCA_941918925.1 of Phyto melanocephala. Classification (NCBI taxonomy): domain Eukaryota; kingdom Metazoa; phylum Arthropoda; class Insecta; order Diptera; family Rhinophoridae; genus Phyto; species Phyto melanocephala. Next base: position 2,337,814 of record OW799233.1, read on the forward strand.
TAAAGTTTTCAATTTTTTAATTTTTTAAGTAAGAGAGCAAGATAGGCTGTGCTTTCAAACTTTAATTCGTAGATCGGAAAGGCTATGCCATAAAATTATAATTGAAAAAATAACTAATTAATAATAGTTTAAATGAAAAAATATACTCAATTATTGATTTTTTCTCCTATAATTAACGGAATTATTTTTTAAAGGTGCAGCAAACAAAAACAATTATTCTATTTAATATAAATCCCACATTAATAAAAATAAAAATGAGTTTGAAATGTAAAATCTTTCATAAAATAGATATCAAATACATTTTAATTTTGTATGAATATAAATCAACAGACTAAAATAATACACAAATAGGGCAAAACACAGTTCTGAAGATTTTATGGAATCGAGTTGCATTCTTTTCTCTCGCTACTGTATGTACATACATACAAATGAAAAATACATATGTATATGAAAATGCAAGAAACATTAGAAATTTTATTGCCTTTTTTTCATTAAATCTTATATAGTTTGTTGTTAAATATTTACTGTCTGAGACTAAAGGTCAATATTATTGTACTGCGTGTTGTTAAGGGAATTGGAAATTCTAAGCAGTTATGGGTATTAGACTTGCAATAAATATTAAATAGACCACTTAAATGTTTAAATAAAACATTTATTTATTTTATACTTACCCTGTAGATAATATTGGACTACGTCATCGATTTCAGCTTTAATGGACTAGTTACAACATTGTCCTATGTAATGGACCAAATAAGAGTTTGTAGTTAAGCGACAAGTGTTTGTGTTTAAACGATTAATTTAGTGTTGTAAAACACTGTATTATAGTCGATTAGTTTCTCCAACGATTAGTGGCACATAGTAGTTTTGAGACTACTGCGCTGTCCTGCAAAGCGGGGTAAAATGGTCCAGCCATAGGACATCACAATGTTAAATCAAACATGTTATCTCCATAAACTTGGAAATAACATGGCACTTCTACATTAAGCTTAAAGTAGAAGTGCCATAGCCATAAGAAGCCAAATTTCAATTAGACATCCAGTTATAATCAATGCATTGCTGTCCATAAATTTGGTTCAGACAGCTGTTTTGTATGGTTGTGGTTTACGTCCAATTTAAGCTTTACATTAGTCCATTATGAAGTGAATGGAATAGTCGTATTACCTGCAGGGTAAGTGCAGTTCAGTGTACGAACGTATTCTGGCTTAGACCAAAATTAGAAAATTAAAGAAATAAATATGATCACACTCGCATGTACTTGTATTAGACTCTATTTAAAATGATTCAATCTTAAAAATATAACAATTTTTACCCACTTGTTTTTTTTGATCGGGGTGAGTGGTTAAATTTAATTATGCAGTCATCGCATCAATATGTTTATGAGTATGTATTGTATTTTTTTGCTGTTATTAGTTATTATTGTCTTTAGCTTGATTTCTCTATAACCACTACTTTAGTGGACTGATTAAGTGGTTTTGACCATTTCGAGTTTGTACATGTATTCATAAATATTTATTACATATACAAGTATGCATGCAGATACACACATTCATACATATGTATGCTTGTATATCTGTACAAAAGCTCTTGTTAAGTTTTATTTTGTTATTTCTCAAAACTTTAAATTGCAGTGTTTTTCCGAAACTAGGTAAAGGGCAAAGCTGCTGCTGCTGCTGTTGCTACGTTCACCACTGAATCTGAATTTCAAGTCAAGCCATCACCAATCGTCCGTCATGTGGTTGGCCAAACTGTGTGATTTGTTGAACGAATGCGGAATGCATTTAAAACTGAACAACTGATTAATAATATGTACATATAATAAATATTAAATGTATGTACATATTTACATTGGACTGACTGAAAACAGACTTACAGACAGCTTTTGTGTGAATAACCAAAAAAAAGAGAGACTATATAATAGTTGAATACATTAATTCAATGTACCCAACAATTATTTAAATTTCTAAAAATAGCATACGCATATTAATGCAAAAAAGAATGGCTCAAAAAAACAGACTGCAATAAATATCCTAATTTTTGATTGATACTGATGAAATTGATACTTTTTGCTAATATTTTAAAAAATGTTTAAAGATACTTTTTTTTAAATCAAAAAATTTTAATTTGAACTATTTAGAAGTTTGAATACGGTCAGCCTTAAAAAAAGTTTATGTAAAACGATAAATCCATAAGTTTGTTGCTTTTGCCAATTTCTGTGACGTCTCTCATTCAACAAATCCACTAAAATTTAATCCAAGGCATTGGTTTTAGCTCTCGATATGGCTTTGAACTTTTTTTTTTTGCATTTTGGTCTCTAATAGTATAAGAGTATAATATTACTAAATACGATTGAACTAAATACCAAGTAAAAGATTTTTGATTTTTAATAACAAATTTATTTTAACCTACTCTAAATACATACTACATACAAATAGTTTTTAATCACACAAAATTGCTTTTCACTAATTTAGTGTTTCATGCTTTTTGTTGTTTGTTTTTTTTTTTATTATTATTTTATCTCTATTACTTTTTAATTAGCAATATCTTAAGGAAGTTAAATATGTTTGCAATTTTTAATCATATATCGTATTAACTCTCCAATATTCTTAAATGCTTGTTAATTTATTTAAATGTTTTAGGAAGTATAATAATATATGAAAACAAGTAACAGTGCTATATTCGGCCGTGCCGAATCTTATATACCCTTCACAACGTGTAGTCATGCAATAACAATTGTTTGTATCACCATTCATCTCATATCAAATACGTACATATGTATATACTGGTTAGAATAAATGTGGCATCGAATCCCAGCTGAGCCAAAAAAATTTTATTTTATATAATATATTATTTATATTTTGTTATTATTTTTTTTTTATATTTTTTTTTTTAATTTTTTTAAAAAATTTTTTTGAAAAAATTTTTAAAAAATTTTTTAAAATTTTTTTTTAAATTATTTTAAAATTTTTTTTTTGTAGTTTTTTTTATTATTTTTTTTTTATTTTTAATATTTTTTCTTTTTGTAATTTTTTCTTTTTTTGTATGGTTTTTACATATATTTATGTATGTATGTTGTTGTTGTAATTGTGTAAAAAAACGAGGTGGTCGTGGTTTTTTGCTCGTATCTCAGAAAGTTATTGGGCGATTGTGCTGAATTTCACTAGCGATTCATTCCTGAATATTTCCAAGAGATTGATACCATATAGAGATCTGAGGAACATATAGTTGCTTCTAAAAATTGATTTCAACATACACACGGACAGACGGGCAGACGGACAGACGGTCAGGGCTTAATCGACTCCTCTATTCATAAGCTTTCAGAAAATATATACTTTATGGGGTCGGAAATGAAAATTGTAGAAATTACAAACGGAATGACAAAGCTATATATACCCTTGTGCACCACAGGTGAAGGGGATAATAAACTTAAGTCAGAATAATAGATCAAAATAAAATATAAACTAATACAAACATTTTTTATACCCTTCACACAGTGAATGAGGGTATATATAGGTTTGTCATTCCGTGTGAAATTTCTACAATTTTCATTTCCAACCCCATAAAGTATATATTTTCTGAAAGCTTATGAATAGGGGAGTCGATTAAGCTCTGTCAGTCTGACCGTCTGTCCGTGTGTATGTTGAAATCAACTTTTTGAAGCACCCCGATATCGCTTGGACCCGGGTGAGGTATTGAAGTATCAGAAATATTCGGGAGTAAAACGGTATTGAAAATCAGAAACATCGGTACATAAACAATTGAGATATGAGCAAAAACCCACGACCACCTCGATTTTTTTTTCACAAAAACAACATTACAACAACAACATACATACATATAAACGTGTATACTGGTTAGAGAAAACGTGGCATCGAATCCCAGCTGAGCCAAACAAAATTTTTTTTTATATTTTTTTTAAAATTTTTTTTTTTATTGTGTTTTTTATTTTATATTTAATATATTATTTATATTTTTCATATTTTTTTTTTAATTTTTTTTTTTATTTTTTGTTTGTTTTATATTTATTATATATATTTTAATTATTTTTTTTAAATTTTTTTTTTTAATTTTTTTTTTTTTTTTTTAATTTTTTTTTTATTTTTTTTAAACATACATACGTAAATTTATAATTTCACAATGAGATGTTTTATATATGTATGTACGTATTTTATATGGGATGAATGGTGATACAAACTACTGTTATTGCACGTTGGAAGGGTATATAAGATTCGGCACGGCCGAATATAGCGCTCTTACTTGTTTTAATATGATTTAGATTGTTTTTTTTTTAATACTTATAATTTAAGGCTGAATAAAATAATCATTTTATTTTTTATCAATCGTAAAGATGTAAAAAGTTAAGATATATGTATAAACTTCCTTCTAATAATTCGATTTTGCGAGTTCAAGGTATAATACCACATACATAGATAGATATTTAAATCAAACACATTTTTAGAAGACATTGCTTTATAACTGTCAAACCGACGAATTTACTTGTTACAAAGAACTGAAGCATATTTTAGGGCTGTTTGTAAACATTTTACATATAAGCAACATTGGAAAAAAAACAAGTAAAAGCGCTATATTCGGCCGTGCCGAATCTTATATACCCTTCACAACGTGTAGTCATGCAATAACAGTAAATTCACGTATGTATGTTAAAAAAAACAAAAAAAAAATAAAAAATAAAAAAAAAATTTAAAAAAAAAATATTTAAAAAAAAAATTAAAAAAAAAAAATTATTATATACATATATAATATATATAAAACAAAAAAAAAATAAAAAAAAAATTAAAAAAAAAAAATAAAAAAAAATAATAATAAAAATATATATAATATATTAAATAAAAAATAAAAAAAAAATTCAAAAAAAAAATTTTAAAAAAATTTAAAAAAAAATTTTTTTGCCTCAGCTGGGATTCGATGCCACGTTTTCTCTAACCAGTATACACGTTTGTATGTATGTATGTTGTTGTTGTAATGTTGTTTTTATGAAAAGAAAATCGAGGTGGTCGTGGGTTTTTGCTCATATCTCAGTTGTTTATGTACCGATGTTTCTGATTTTCAATACCGATCTACTCCCGAATATTTCTGATATTTTAATACCTTACCCGGGTCCAACCTATGTCGGGGGGCTTCAAAAAGTTGATTTCAACATACACACGGACAGACGGACAGACGGTCAGGGCTTAATCGACTCCTCTATTCATAAGCTTTCAGAAAATATATACTTTATGGGGTCGGAAATGAAAATTGTAGAAATTTCACACGGAATGACAAACCTATATATACCCTTTTTCACTGTGTGAAGGGTATAATAAATTAAGACGTATATTCCGTTAAAATGCATGGTGGTCTGACGTCACTAAAATGATCAGCACTTTGGTAACATATTTTAAAATATTCGTAGTGGCTTCATGCGGTAAAATTTAGAGATGTATTTTAGTCTAAAAATGTATTTTAGTCTAAAAATGCAAATAAAACACATGTGGCCGAAGCTGATACATTTATGCTTTTTGATGGCGTCAAAATAACTTCACGGCCACATGCGTATGTGGCTTTTTTACATTTCGTGTACTACAGGCTTCAGTTAGTTATAAACAAATAAATAATTTTTTTTTATTTTTGAAAAATATCGATGGTCACAAGTAAAAAAGCCCTCGTATTCTTACGATATTTAGTTTTTCAGTGATTTCAATACATTTCACACAAATACACATCGACATAAAAATTGAATGCAATTGTATCAATAATAACAGTTTTACAAGCAATTTGACATGAGAAGTTACATTATGATAATACAGTTTGTATTACGTTATTACCCTCTCTCCTTTAAAGTTACAATTACATATTTGAGTTAAAACCTTTTTTCTTATGACCATCGACCTGTATGTACACATGCTTGTATGTTTTTTCTAATATAATAAATTTTATCGTTACAACTTTTGTGTTAAGATCTTGTTCTTATTGTCTTACTAAAACGTATGACTTGTAATATCCAACCCCTATATTTATACTCTCTTTTATAGTTTATTAAGGGTTTATTCATAAAATTTTTCAATATTAATTTTATAAACCTGTAATAATATGTAAAAATTGAATTTTTTTATCGTTGTAAATTTGTTTTAAGAATTTTTTTTATATTGTATTAAAAAAGTGAGTTTAGTTGAACAAAACTTAAACCGTTTAAAAATTAAAAAAAAAAATACGTCAATACAGTTGCTTTCGTCACGTTTTTGGATAAAGTGGTCCTCTTACCCATATTCTCAATTTTGTAATAAAATTAAAAAATAGAAAAATGTAATAAAACTTTAAATAATTAAAATTTTTTGTGAAAATTAACACGTAAGTAAAATTTGTTACAATAAAATTTTTCAATGAATTTGTTACTAATTTTATAAAAACCAGGCATGTATGTATATGGCGGTAATCGATCAAATAGAATAGTTAAATAAAATCCCTCTTTCGATTTTTTATTGATTCGTTTTCGAAATTAATTTTCATCACTTACTAACACCTGAATAGAAATATAAAAGAAATATGCAAATAATTGCGCCCACTCAGCTAACATCCTAAAAAAATCGAATAAAATTAAAAAAAAAAATTATAAAATTTATTTCGAGGAGTTTTATTTTAGAATAGAGTTACGGAGTAACCGACTGAATTATTGTGTGAAACAAATTCGAGGAGTTTTATTTTAGAATAGAGTTATGGAATAACCGACTGAATTATTTAATATTCCGATATTCATAAATGTTTTTAATAGGAGGGCGAGCACTGCCACAATGTCTTTAGACAACTTAATCACCCTTGTAGTGAATATTTTTTTCTTATATGATGTTTACGCTTAATTTTCTTATTTACATTTAATATGCTTTGATAGCTGATCAATGAAGGGAACAAAAATTACTGGCAAAATTCGAGGGAAATGAAAATTGCATAAAAACATAAAAGTAATTTCTTATTCACGATAGGGGTGAATATAGATCTGTTGTTGTAACTGATCCTGACCGAAAAGAACTAAGTACAAACCATGGTAAAAAGTACACTTAACAAGGCACACCCATGGGCAAATTTGACTGATTTTGCTGTCTATTATCAAACTTCATATATAAAAACATTTCAAGATGAATTCCAAATTTTTTTTTTTTTATATAAAGTTCGATAGTAAAATGGAAGAACGATGGTTACGGATACCCTGTTAAGTGTTCCCTAGTACAAACCATTATTTTTATTTTTTTTTGGTTTGCAATTTCTTACTTGATATGTACAGTTCTGTACAATATTTCATAACGCCGCAGTACAATAATTATACAAGGTATACCATTTCAAAACGACGCCGCCAAGTATTTTTAACGCAATAAGAAAGCAAACAGTGCATCGGTTTTATAGTTGATGCAGTGTTTCGGAACTTTGCATGCATATGTATGTAATTTAAATACAATAGCAATACTGTATACAAAATTTGTATACGAACGTTTTGGAAGACAGCCATGACCTTTTTATACCCTTCACACAGTGAAAAAGGGTATATATAGGTTTGTCATTCCGTGTGAAATTTCTAAAATTTTCATTTCCGACCCCATAAAGTATATATTTTCTGAAAGCTTATGAATAGGGGAGTCGATTTAGCTCTGCCAGTCTGTCCGTGTGTATGTTGAAATCAACTTTTTGAAGCCCCCCGACATCGCTTGGACTCGGGTGAGGTATTAAAATATCAGAAATATTCGGGAGTAGATCGGTATTGAAAATCAGAAACATCGGTTCATAAACAACTGAGATATGAGCAAAAACCCACGACCACCTCGATTTTTTTTTCACAAAAACAACATTACAACAACAACATACATACATACAAACGTGTATATTGGTTAAAGTGAACGTGGGATCGAATCCCAGCTGAGCCAAAAATATTTTTTTTTATTTTTTTATATTTTTTTTATTTTTTATTCAATATATTATTTATATTTTTATTATTTTTTTTTAATTTTTTTATTTTTTTTTGTTTTATATTTATTATTTATATTTTAATTATTTTTATTTAATTTTTTTTTTTATTTTTTTTTTTAACATACATACGTTAATTTTTAATTTTACAATGGGATGTTTTTATATATGTATGTTTTTTATATGTATGTACGTATTTCATATGAGATGAATGGTGATACAAACTACTGTTATTGCACGACTACACGTTGTGAAGGGTATATAAGATTCGGCATGGCCGAATATAGCACTCTTACTGGTTTAAATTATTAACGATTGGTATTTCAGGGAAAGAAAAAGTACCAATTTTGAGTTAAAAATTTTTTACGACAAGGATAAATAAGATGTTTAATGGAACTCAATTTTAGAAATTTAGATTCCATAAACGCTAAAGTTGCGATAGCGTTTGTATGTTTTATTTTGGCATCAGATTTTTTGCTTCTAACTTACATTTATATCTATTTATAACAAAAACATTAAGAAAGACTGGCTATTTATAATTTTTTTTTTTTAATAAATTAATGATTTATTTTGCTTTAACAACGTATATAACAATAATTACAATTTTAGTAGATTTTAATTAATAATTCATATTTATAGATGGGATTAATCAAACATCGATATGGTATTCAAAACTAAGATATTTTCAACTTTTTTCTTCGTTTGTCATAACTGTTATCTTTTTAAGTTTTAATTTTTTTTATACCAAAAATCTTTTCTTCAAATTAATTTATAAAGCATTTTGAACAATTTTTTTTTTCAACAATTATTGCAAGCAATACTAACTTTATTATTTTCTTAAGACTTAGTAAAAAATTTGTGTGAGGTACAAGGTTTTGGTTTTGAAAAAGAAAGACATTTCAATTTGTTGTTTTTATTTTTTTTTTTATTTTTTGTTAATGATTTTTTTTGTGCTTAACAATTAAAATATAAATAAGTTACATAATGTAATGACGTTGCTTATTTTTTATGACTGTTGTTGATTTCATAATAATAAGGTTTTTTGTTTCAATGTCTTCATCATAATAACAATCACTGTTCTAAAGTTGTAATTTCACTTTTTTGTTTGTCCTTAATAAATAAATTGCAATAAACAATAAATGTTTGAAACAAACTAAACAGCTGCATAAATTAATATGCATGATTTGCAACGAACAAAGTAGCATCGGCACCAGCACCTACAACACTACCAGCAACATATTTGCCCACAGCAGCTTCACCGTTACCCTAGAAAAGGGAAGGATTTTAAGAAAAACTATTAATTAGAAAATAACTAGGAAGCATTAACAAATTTTACAAGATTTTTTTCTTTTTTGCTTTTTTTGTTAAACGATATTTAGTTACAAAAAAAAAAAGAAAAAATTCTATAACAGTAAACATTTACTTAAAAAATTATATTTATCTTTATACTTAAACTGTAAACTTTATACTAAATAATATTACTTAAGAACCTATATGTTGTTTCATAATAAAAAGACATTTTGTTTTTGCCAATTAGGTGTTTAAATATTTTATATTTGTAAAACAAATACTAAATATATGTCTAAACATATTTATTATAACAAGAATTTTAACATTATGACATTTATTAATTAAAAAAATAAAAAAATTATAAGATATAACAAATCATATTATAAGAAATATATAATTTAATTGCACTGATTCTTTGTAGGGTTTTACGTAGCATTTGTTTTTTGAACAAACCATTTTTTATTTTTGTTTTTCAATTAATTTTGTTTAAATTTAGTTCCAATTTCCGATGCACACTTCACGTTATCCAATAAGTCAAACACGCCAATACACTTTTATGTTTAAGGTAAAATTAAGGAAAGCTTTTTGCTTGTTTAATATTTGTGAGAGGCAACAAATAAACTGGCATTAGCAGCATAGGAAGGAATGGAGCCAGCTACATATTTGCCTTGACATGCAAGTGCATTAGCCTGTATAAGGTTTTTGAAAATAATAATAGATTTGATGAGTAAACAAAATAATAATTTAAAAAGTTAATCAATTCAATCATAAAGCAAAATAGAAGTAACAAAAAATTTATATAAAAAATAAATAGCAAGCAAGTATTTAATAAATAATAATTTACTTCAACGTTATAACTATTGAACAAAAACATATAAAAAAAAAAACAAAAACCATTTTTTTAAAGAAAAATTAAAAAAATTTAATGTTTGATGACATGCAAATTTTTCAAAATTTAATTGAACTTAGTACTCAACATGCAATATATTGAAAATTATTATTTATCGATAAATTGTTAAAATATCAACAACAACAGTAATGTTTGTAAAAGATTTCAATAAATATAAAAATTTATAAAAAAAAATTAAAACTATAAAGTAACAATAAAAACAAGCAAGAATAATAATCACAGAAAAATTCTTTAGCAGTAAACTTTGTTCTCACTAACAAATGGTAGGAAATACGAATACAATAAATAATAATTTGATTATCGAATAGTATTTCCTAACCACTTGTAAGTTAAAATATATTATATTTACAACCAACGCAAAAAACCGATTAAAGAGTGCTGAAACCATTACTGAGGGGTTACTCTATAATTCGATTCGAATGAAGACATTTTCGATTTGCAATGTATTAAGCATACAAACTCGAAAAAGTTTAGTTTTGAATCGAATTATGGAGTAACCCCTTGATTTTGAAATCGCACACCACTCTGCTGGTGTCGGTATTCTTTCATTATCTCAAATAAAAATTTAATTTATTCATAAATGAAAATATTTAGAACAAAATAAACTTGAATGCCGAAATTAAAATCAATAAAACAATGTGTTTAAAATTAAAAAAAAAAAAAAAAACAATCAAATATAAAAACTGAAAATACTACAAGATAATCAAGTTTTAAAAACTTTTAAAAAATAAAAATTTTAAAACTGATTTTCATCTGTGTTAAATGTACAGTTTGTTTATTCAGCAAAAACGCAATTATTAAATTTTATATAAAAAAAATTAATAAATACAATTAAAAAAGCAATAAAAATAACTTACTACTAGTGCAAAATATATTCCGGTTAGAACTTAGATGAATGCCATGCGTTTCTAATTTAGTTTTGATTTTAAAACAATGACCATTGGATATGTATGTAAATTATTAGATGATGTGGAAATTATAAAAGTTTTAGTATGTGTGATTTTTAATAAACAAATTTGCAAGCGGAGCTAAACCCTTTACAGATCCCGGAATGTATTCACCATTTCTTGAATCACTGTTCGCCTAATAGTAATATGCACATATAAATAAAATATCATTAAAATACATAAATACACAAATAAATAAATGTCAAAATAATTTTCAACTATTATTTAATTATTCGCGCTGTATAAATTAAAATGCTGTTTATTTTACAAATATATTGATTAAATTTTCTTTTTAAAAATCCCTTTTAAAAGATGTTTGTTTTTAAATATGAATGTGTAACAGATATATACGCACATGAAATTAATGTATAATTATACTTAGTATTACTTTTTAAATTTTAATTAATACAAACTTAATAATATATACAATAGTTAGTTGTGAAATATTTCTGTTTAAACAATTAAAATTGTTGAAAAAATAATGAAAGTGAAAACTTAAGTCGCTAGAAGAGATTAAAACTTGCCTTACCATTTAATAAATATTAACTTCAAAAAAACCCTTAGTGTAATTTATAAATAACCCCAAAAAACACTTAAATACCCAACATAACATAATAGCGTATTTTGTATATGAATATGAACAATTTACCTTAGCACGCTTGAGCAATTCGTTCTGACCAGCGGCAACATTTTCCTTCTTGCCACCCCAGGCGCGAAGTACGGACGCTTGCAAAGCACGACCATAAGAGAAGGTCAAAGCCCAAGGCTTCAACAAAGGAACTTGGTTAATGGCGTTCAAGTGAACGGAAGCTTCTTCTTCAGACTGGCCACCAGACAAGAAGGTAATGCCTAAGCAAGAATAAATTTGCAAATCAATATACATATGTTTTCAAAACAGGTTTTTACTTTCTATTTACTAACCAGGAACGGCGGCTGGTACGGTTCTGCGCAAAGCGAGAACAGTAGCCAATGCAACTTCTTGGGGTGTGTTCTTCTTGGGACAGGATTGACCGGCGGTGACCATGTTGGGCTTCAACAAAGTACCTTCCAAGAAGACGTGATGGTCGTTCAAGGCTTTGTAAACGGCGGCCAGAACGGTTTCAGTAACTTTTTGGGCACGATCTAAATCGTGCTCACCATCGGGCAAAACTTCGGGTTCTACAATAGGGACAATACCTTGAGATTGGCAAATAGAGGCATAACGGGCCAAAACATTGGCGTTCTCCAAGATGGATTGGTAAGATGGCGTGTTCTTGCCAATCTTCAAGACGCAACGCCATTTGGCAAAGTCACAACCGTCCTTTTTGTACTGAGCACAACGGGCAGCCAAATCATCCAAACCTTGGGTGGTGCATTCATCTTCAGAGCCCATCAATGGGACAACACCCTTGTCGACCTTAATGCCGGGAATGATGCCGCGCTTCTTTAACAATTCAACGAAGGGAGTGCCATCATCAGCTTTTTGGTACAAGGTTTCGTGGAACAAGATAACACCGGATATATTTTCGGCTACTTTAGGGTCAGCGGTAAACAAAAGTTGACGGTAGGCGCGACGGTTATCTTCAGTGTTTTCAACACCAATGTCTTTCAAACGCTTGCCCATGGTGGAGACCGACTCATCAGCAGCGAGAATACCTTTGCCGGGAGCAACGATGGCCTGGGCAATGCGGGTAAGTTCCTTTTGCAACTCGGCGGAGGGGTAGCTGAAGTAGGTAGTCATTTTGAATAAGATTCGCTTAACTGTAAAGAGAAAACAAATATAAAAAACAAATTAGTAATTTTAGAAAAAGATTGTAGGCAAATTAATGTTTCATTTAAAAAAGTTTTTCAAATTTAATCCAAATATTCAAACAGAAAAAAAATCCTATTCTTAATTCATAGTAGAACTTAAATCTTTCCAAATACAATACATAAATAACTATTTCTGTATGCATACGTCAAATCTTTGTATGCCATTTTTTACACATTGTTAGCATTGATAAGTATGAGGTTTGTGAAAGCAAAATTTCATATGGAAAATAAGTGCAGAAAAATAAAATTAATTTATGTGCATATTCGGTTGATAGTAGGAGTTACATTTTGCTAATACGTCTGTATAAAACTCCTTCTCATTGTGTTAAAAAAATTTTATAAATAACTGTCGAGTCTCGACAACTGAACGACTACTACTTCTTAAAAAAAAAATAAAAAAATATATTAAAAATAGGCAACTATTAACAGACTTTTTCAATTACATATTTTGAAAAATAAAAAACTTGGAAAAATGTGTATGTATTCGGTGTTGGCTACCTAAAGTGCCAAACGCCCCAACTAACAAAAATTCAAAATTTACTATTTTATTAAATCCGATGTGTTTTATATTCACAAAAAAAAACTAACAATGATTTTCCTGAACCAAAATAGCGATTTTATAAAAATTTTAAGAAATTTGGATCGAAAATCGTTTTTTATATCTATGTTTGGTATTCTCAAGCATTCTTGTATTGCTGTTCGACGTTAGTGTTAATAAAACAACGATATCGACAACTGGAATAAGGGTGAATATAAATTGCATAGTACTCTTACTGTATAAATGTTTAGCAACAATGTTGACAGACCAAAAACTATAAATTAAGAAATTGTTATGCATTTAACAACAGACAACTTTTATGAATAGAAATATAATTACATATTTACAAACAATTTACAAAACTAATTAACTTTAATAAATTTGTTTGTTATGAAAAAATGTTTTTTATTTTATAACTTTTCGATTATATGATAATATTTGTTTTAACAAGAAACATTTGTAAATTATTTTCAAATCATGTCACCTAAGCCTTTTTCTTTTTCAATTTGTTGTAACTTAATTAACAAAACTTTTTATTTATTTTCAAATTATTTGAATGTACCGTGAAATTATGTTTATAGTTCTTTAGTTAAAATTCAACCTTTTCGTTAATTGTAAATTTAAAGACTGATGCAAGAACTAAATGATAACTGAAACAAATCCCTGTTGTATGAAAAGACAAGAAAACCGTGGGTTAGGGCTTAAACATTTTCATATTGCGTAGGCGTTTACATATAAAGTTAGTTTACGTATAAGTGTAAACAAATAAGTATGTACATATGTATTTAGGAATTAGTTACTTTTAAAACAACTTTTACTTTCTCTATTTATGTTTGCAAAAATACATATATACCAAAAACCGGCACATGCGCCTCAACCTAATTCAATACAATGTATGACTCTTATTCACACTCTGTTTGATTTTTTATTCATTTTACACTTGTGATTCATTATCTAGTATAAACCGTAGAGAGAAAAATTCAAACAACATTACAAATAAAAACAGCAACAACGATAACAATCAAACTACGTGAAAATAAAAAATTGTTTCGTAGACGACATTGACAAAGGTCACATTTATACATATACAAATGTTGCAGACACATTTGTTAAACTATCACACAACATTTGAATGTTCACCTACGACATTTTGGAAATGTCATAGACTTTTAAAGTATGAATAACAATGATAGTCTCTTGTTCTAGCAAAATAGGATCTTTCAACAATGGGAAAATAACGGACATCTATGGGCATATTTGAAATATCTTAAAATTAAAAAAAAAAATCGTTTGACTTTCTTGACATTGAAAACACATATGTACCAACAATAACACTTTATTCAAACACATTTAACCATTAATTTCTATAGATAAGTATTTAATACTGTTGTTTTGGAAATTTACTTAAATAACACACACATAAACACACTTTTATACTTTCGTAAGAAATAAATTGTTCGATAAATTAAATTGTGTATTATTTTTATTATTTTTTGATTGAGGCTAAGTTAATAAACAAACAAAAAAAAAATAAATATGTATAAAAGAAACTGTTCTTTTATATTTAAACTAATCTAAAAAATAGTAACACTTTAAATTTTAACTTAAAAAAAAATATTTAGACACACACCTTGACGGTTGTACGGACCAATTAAAACTGATTTTTCTATTAATTTCGTTTAAACTTTTTTTGTTTTAGTGGACAATTTTCTACTTTTTTTATAGAGAAAAAATAAATAAAAAAAAAAAACAACAAAACCAGCCATTATCAGTAAACAACTAGTTTTTGTTATATAAGGAAAAGACTAACTAAAAGTTTTCAAAGGGCAACAAAAACAAATAGCACAGTATTGATAAAAATATCACAAAAATTTTAAAATTATTATACAGAAATCTACACACACAAACATGCACAAATATATATGGCATGAGTATATTCAAATAAAACTGTATGTAGAGTAAAAGTCTGTTTATGTGTGCGATTATGAAAAAACATATGCATTTAAATTCCACGTTGTTTTTAACATTTTTATAAAATACTCTGCTGGGTATCAAAAGTAATAAAATGAAAGAAACGAGCCCCCACAATACAAAAAAGAAATAAATACAATATACTTATGTAAAGATATGTACATTATGACCTGGATACAAAAAATTCTTAGATACACACAATTGTTAAGCAGTAAAAAGGTGTGTTACTAAACAATTAACAACTGGTTTTAGAATTAAAATTAATTTTTCGGAGCGAGCCATAGATGTGAACTATTAAATAGCACCGTTTCTAGCTTTTTTTATTCAACTTGTTTGACTTAAAGATATCAACAAAATTATTTAATATGAGAAATGGAAGAAAATATTTTTAAAATTTATAATTACTAAATAAACACCATTCCGAATTGCGTTTTATAATTTTTCAATCATGTACTGGATTATGCGTTACTATGGAAAACACACTTAGTTAAAATTTTGGTTTAAAGAAAAAACTTTTTTCTAAGAGTATTTTTCTGCATAAACTTCAGTTATATGTTGAGAAGATAAAAAACAAAGTACAAAAATTTTTATCATAAGAGTCATAAACAATTTTTTAAATTTCAAATGGAGTAAAATCATTTCTTTTATTTATTTATTAAAAAAAAATTGAATAAAAAATTTTAATTTAAAGTTTAATTCTTTTGTTAATTTCATTTAATACATTACTTCGATTTAGTTTTATGCAGATTTTTAAAAATACGATGCTATTTAAGAATTCATGGGCGTAGATGAAGATGTACAATTATTATTTTTTTTTTGTTAATTATTTTGTGTCTTGTTTGTTTTCAATATTCTAGATTTGATTATACAAAGTTGTTTTCACTTTTATGCAGGAACTTTTTAATATCAAACTCGTGAATGATTTTAATGCTAGAAAAACTATAAATAAAATTTTATTTAAAACAATACTCTTGACAACAATGTGAAAGATGTGAAATTTTAATTAAGTATAAAGTTAATTGATTTGATTGCTGTTTATATACAGTTGGACTTAATATACAAACATATGTATAAATAATTAAGTTATATTCGTCACATATTCATAATTAAATGGCTATCAAAGTTCAAATCTAAATTCGAGTGTAGCAAAACATTTTGATAACCTTTTTATATATATGTAACATATTTTGGCAAAATAAACTTAAGAAAAAAAAAAAAAAAGAATAATATATATCATCTATTAAACAACGCAGGTGATTTTTTCTAAAAAAAAAAAAAAAAGAATACTAGAGCATTACTAATAGAGACATTAAAATATATGCAAAAGAATATTACATAATTACAAGTTCCTTTATGTTAAAAGACAATAAAAACTAAAATTTTATGTATGCTCAGAAACAAAAATATTTATGCTTGTTTGTCGAAACATAAACTGTTCCCAAACAACTTTTATCCACATATCGCACATTAACTTAAAGAGTGTAATAACTTATAAAACATAGCTTCAAGTAAAACGGCTTAGAATTTTTTTTAAACAATTCACTACTTTTTTCATAATTTTCTTTTTTGCAAAATTACGTATTTTATAACCATTACAGTTTTTCAGATGTGTTTTATAATAGGTAGATAGATTTCTGTTTGTGCTTTTTCATACTGTGTCAATAATTACAATAATTATTTTTTTTTATTATAAGTTAAAAAAAAAGTTGTTACTAAGAAATTGTATTCTTGTTTATTTAACTTTAGTATTCAGAACATTACTTTCGAAATATGCTGTGTTAAGAACAGCCTAAAAAGAGATTAAATTTATATTATTTGTATATTACTCGTGTTTAATATGAAAAATTGCTGTAACTCCGTAAGTAGTACCCAATTAACAAACAATATTAAATCAAAGTAAATCCAAAGAATTTTTTCTAGTACGAAGCTTTAAATGTGAGATTTTGAGTTATGACGCTATAGATAAAAATAAGCGAATTTGCGATAACAGTTTCTTGGGAATAATTTTTGCATCGAATAAAATATAAGCATAATTATGCATACATCGATGTGATATGGACTTCGTAATTGCCTTAAATGTGCTGTTATTATTTTCAAGCAGGCATAGCCTGTCAACATGCATCGTTATTTCCAAAAAAATATTTAAAAAGTATATGTAGAATAAATGGTTTTTTATATTAAAAAAATAATCAAAGTTGTTGCATGTTATTTACAAAATGAAACCCCAAAATCGATGTTATTTAAGAAAACCAGAGGTTTAATTTCTTATAAAATAATCTTAAAAAAATAATCAAAGTTGTTGCATGTTATTTACAAAATGAAACCCCAAAATCGATGTTATTTAAGAAAACCAGAGGTTTAATTTCTTAAAAATTGCATCTCTTATCACAATACTACTGCTTAATAAAAATTAATATTTAAATAAAAATATTAGTAAATTTTACTTTGATATTTATTGACGGTGAACTTTATTACCAAATATCTACATTGTATAACATTTAATTGTATTTGTCTACCTATTGAAAAATCATGATCAAACATTTAGAAGGCCATTGATATAAATGATTGTTGACAAAAACTCATCTGTCGTACTTGTGCTTTTAGTGTATTGTACAATAAAAGTATATATATATTTTTAATGTTTCAATGTCGTTTTCACTTTAATTCTGCATGATAGAACTATAACTATAAAATGAATAAATAAATAAAACAAATACCTCTGTAAACAATTTTGAACTAACTCATTATAAATAGAATAAAATGTAATAGGTATCAACAAATGTTATAAGCACAGTGTTGAAAATTGAGCGGGGAAACAAAAACAAAGAAATTGTATATTAATACATATGTATAGAGTTAAAGAGTTACAAATTAAAGTTTGGGAAGTCATGATGTTTATGAAGTTAATGGCATAAATGTCACTCACATTTAACTCGTTCATAAAAGTAAATACGGATAATGAAATGCTAACAAAAGAAACTCCACAATAATTTGACACAACTCCAAGTTTTCATGTCTTATTGGAAGTTTTCAAATATTTATTCCATCACATTTAAAGTGTATTATAAATTATTATACTATTATAAATTTAAGTAACTCTTCTAATTACACACAAATTATAAACTGCACTTTGGTTGTTAGTGATTACGAAATAGATTGCACCATTTGATTGTTTAAAAATTTAAACAAAATTATTTTTACTGTAGGTTGTTACTAATTAGAGAAAAGGCATTAATTAGAGCTCACCTGCAAAATTTAATATTCACAAAAATGATTTCGTATTAAAAAGTGGTACCGGAGTTTTACTGCTGCTTCTCTTCTGGAGGGCGGACAAAATATGTACAACTTATATTCCAAATAAAATGTGAACGAATAAAAAATTTTTAATAAACAGACGTCAAAAAGGTTGATTGAAGGTCGTTTGTGCCAGAAGGAAACAACGAGTTGTGTTAAAATGACAATACCAAAACAAAATAAGAATTATACTCAGTGATGCCAGATGAAAATTTTTAAAATCCCGAAAAAAATTATATCACACTTCAAAACATTTTTCTTTATTAATTGTATTTTATTACAGATTTATTTGATCAAATTTTTATATTTTAATATGTTTAGGATATCGTAAAAAATAATTTAAATAATTAAAAAAAAAAAATTTATCAAAGTTTGTATACCGTGGTAAAGCATTTTTAAATTATTAGGAGAAATGTATAGAAGCATTTAAAAATTTTTTTGAAAATTTGTTCAAAATATTGATAAATTCTTGAATTCTACAAATATTCAACAAATTTTCTATGTCTACAAGGAAAAAAGTTACATCTTAACACAAAATTGTTTTGTAAGCACTCTACATATATATTAATACATAAAATTTGATTTATATTACACATTTACTTAAACTAGTTAGACCCTGACCACTTTGCTGATCCCTTCAAAGTTTTATGTTATTCCTATAAATGATGCTGCGATTTTTAATTTGGAAGTATATTCAATAAACTTTAAACACAAAAACAAACAGATAAAATAAAACAACAAAGCATTTTGAAATGGAAGTTTAAATTGTTAAACTGTTTTTGATTTGTTTTTTATACCATACAAATAAGACACAATAATAAAACAGCAATTTGTTACATAAAACTCCTTAAATAGTAAACCAATTTAATAGCATTTAAATTTTAAATATTTGTATGAAAATTTCTTTCAAATAGTATATAAAAATTTTTTTGATTAAAATCGTTTGTACTGTTGAATGTAAATTGTGATAAAAGAAATCAACTTGAATAATACTTGCTGTATTATATATAAAATTTGATTCCACTTTTAAAATTTTTGTTTAATTTTGCGTTTATTAATACAATGGTTGTAAATGTGACTATACTATCTTTGTTAATACCATAAACAAAAAAAAAACACTTTGCAAAAACATATTGTGTCAACAATAATGATTAAAGGTTTTCACTAAATTTGGTTCTTGTTACACAAATATGTTCTAAGCATGGAAATAGACTTGGCTATTAATAATATAATTTATTTATATTATAAATTTATTTTATTTATTTATTTATTATTTATTTATTTATTTTATTATTATATATTTATATAATTTATATATAAAAAAAATAATTTATATAGTTTAGAAATTCCCAACATATCACCAGATATTGAAGACAAAATCTGACTCTTTTATATTATACATATGGCCACTTTATGGTGTAGACTCGCCAATATGACAGCTGACTTTGTAAATACGTTTACTAACACCCCTAAGATATGCTACACTAGGATTTTTTTTTTATATTATTGATGTTACGTAAAACAAACGGCTACGAGTTCAAAAAATAAAAATAAAAATATTAATATATGAAAACTATTTTCTACAACTGTTAATATCCATGAACAAATAAACTTTGCAAATAATTAAGATAAATTATAACTTAAAACTAAATAAATATCAAACATGTTGAACATTTTAGTATCGGGAGATTATTATTCCGACTTCAATCAAAATGTTTGGAATCTCCCTCGTACTAAAATGTTAATACAACATTGTGGGTCTCGAAAAGTACTTTCAATACCCTTCACACAGTGAAAACGGGTATATATAGGTTTGTCATTTCGCGTGAAATTTCTACAATTTTAATTTCCGACCTCATTAAGCACATACATATACATATATTTGCTGAAAGCTTATGAAAGGGGAGTCGATTAAGCTCTGTCAGTCTGTCCGTCTATCATTAACTCTGAATACGAATCTATACATAAGATCAAATAAAAAATAAATTAAAAAAATTATTCTAAAGAATCCCATAGAAAATTTAGATTTTTTTCAAATACTTTTATTTTTTTTAATTTTACTTTTGACCAAAAATTAGTCTTACCATTATACATACATATATTTATCATATTATTATGAAACAAAAAGAATTTAAAATTTTTTTTTAACATAAAATTGTGCTTCAAAATATTACTCGAAAAGATTAAATAAAATATAATTTGTGTAGTACAGGTACATGCATTGTAAAGTATGTATGTGTATTTATGCATATGTTAAACTAAGCTAATGTTGATTACAATGATTTCGAAAAGCTTAAAAAGCTTTATACAAGTTGAAAATCTACAAATAAAAAGAAAATAAGACTTTTAAAAGCTCCATTTAAAACTTATATTTTAGAATTTATATGTATATGTATTGTTTGGAGCAGAGATTCTAAAAAGTTGTTGTCTACTTGAAAAATTTCAATAGGTTTTATAAAACCAAGAATTGAATAAAATTAAAAAGTTTGATTTAATTTTTAGTTGTTCATCTCCTATTGAAAGCCTCCGAACTTCTGTGTAAAATAATAATAATGTGAAATTAGCAATAATATTTACCCTTAACGATTATAAAACTTGTTTAAACAACAGTAAGCCATTTTCAGATTTTTTTTGTGGCAATAAAAAAATGTTAGAGAATCATTGATTTAAATGTAAGCTTGCAAGGTCACATAAAGCAAAGAGCTTTTTTATTGATATGTTTGTATGTATCTATGTATGTATGTATGTCATGAGACAGTGAGAAAAGTCCGTTTTCTTTACAAAAAGCTCGATTTGGTTCAGTAATCCAATAGATTTATTGTTCTATTCAAATTGCGTTACCATTTAAAACAAGGTTAACACGTAATAGAAACTGCATTATCATAATGTAACTTCTTGTGTAAAATTGCATCTATAAATAACTGTTATTTTTGATATCATTGCCTTAAATTTTTGTATCGAGGTATCTTTGGGTGAGATGAATTGGGATCAGTTTAATTTCGTTAAAAATACGAGTTAGGACCTTTCTATGTATGACCATCGATGTGTAAATTCATTAGACCGCACCGGAAAAGAAGTTTACCCTACAAAAATCAAATAACAGCCGACCGATATGTTCACGTGATATAAAATAATGAGCACCAATAACAAAGAACCCTTTATTTTCCATCGATAACAATTTAAACATTTTGTTTTGGCTGGCTCTGCGGACCGGTTTCAGCTGGAAAATATTTATACACACAAAATTATATAAAAAAAGGGGAGTGTTTTAAAAAAATATTTTTTCCAATAAAATGTTTTAATAATAATCAGTCATTTCATTAAAACTGAGCTATCCATTGTTATTTTGCTTTAATAATTTTAAAAGGAACTATAAACAAGTAACTTTAATAATATTTATTCCTTTTTAAACAAGGAGATATACTTTTCAATTGTTAGTCAAGAGTGGAAGCAATAACACACGCATTTTTTTGTGTTTACATACAAACAGTTGTTCGTTGTGTATGTATGTATATATGTATATACAGTTCAGCTGTCAATCATGATTAAAGACCTTAAAAGAAAAAATTTAACACAATTTTTGTTAAGGCAGACACTCGAGCGTATACTAAACGAACGAATTAACAGCTGATTTTCTATTCACAAACAAAAAGTAAACATTAAAAGCTTTAGAAAAAAAAAATATCCCAGTATTTCAAAGTAATAGAGAGCGGCGGAGAGAGAGAGAGAGCGAATAACTATAATAGGGAATAGTTAGTATATTGCAATCAAAGTTTGAGTGAAAGAGAAGTGTTAATAACACGCAGGACTCTACAATTAAATGAAATTAATAAACAAAAAATTAAGCACAAATGCATTTTAAATTATTAAATATAAGTAAGTAAAAAAATGCTTTTAATTTTTTTTGTAAAAAGGATACAAAAAATCTAGATTATTTATTTGAAACAATGAAATAAATGTTGATTTATTTTCGTAAAATTGTTGCATTCATTGTTAAAGGCTTTTGTTGATGGATTTTTTCATTACTTTTTTTGTTTTTAGTGCCATTTGCATAATTTTGAACAAAAACAAAATAACTTTCGTTGAATTTGGCCTATATTTCTAAGTGGTATTGCATGTTGTTGGTTTATATATGTAATCTGAATGCGTTTTTTCTCTAACTTTGTATGTGTGTGTGTATTATTATATTTGTTGTTGTTGTTGTTGTTTTTTTAATGGAGCAGAAACGAGTTGAGTCGGTACCAGACGATTTCACTTGAGTTTAGTTTCATTTTAAACACAGAACGGTTAAGTTGGATACGTTAAAAAAGCTCCGCCGGAAAACCTAAAAAATTAAATCAAACACAAAAACTAAAAATTGTACAACACTTTATGCTTCAGTACAATACAATAATAATATCAACTGGAAAACGAGGAAAACATAAAAATCAAACGAAATAAAATGAAATCACGTAATGTCCCAACATAAATTTTAATACACACTCACGTAAAAATATATGAGTTTAAGTATATATCGATATAAAGAAATAAAGTTACTAAGTATTACTGGTTCTGTAGGATACGAACACTATATTTGTTTTTTTTTCCCAAAAAATAACATCTAAACCAATACAATTGTCAAAAAAAAAAAAAAAAAAATATGAACGTGCCTGTCTTATATGTGTATTGAAGTGTATGCTTGTGCATGTTTAAGGGTTTTATTTAAACTCGTATAAGTAAATTGCAAAAAAAAAGAGAAATTAAAATTACAAAGTAGATTTTTTTTGAATTAATATTTAATTAATATTTTTATAATTTATAATAAAGAATACAAAGGTTGCTTGTGTGCGTGTTAAAGCAAACAAATTTGAAAGTGTATTTTGTTTACACCTTGAATGGGATATAAACTGCAACAACTCCTAAATGCAGGCAATACTGTATTTAATTAATATGAAAGTGTTGATTGGCTGCTTGTATTTTTTTTTAGATTTAAAACTTTGCAGTTTTGTTTCCGTTAGTTTGAAATAATAATTTAGGCACAACACTTTTGCTTTTTTATATTGTTTTTAAAATTGTGCAGATTTTACAACAATTAGATTTTAAATAAATTGTTCTTGTAAAGAGGAACATTTAGTGTAAATGATCAGGTAGTCGTTTTCAGCTAAAAACGTTTATACAAGTGTCTTCATTGATGAATATATTGTTCTGTCACAGCAGATTTTAATACTATTCATCACTTGTTGACCTTTTATTATTTTCACTCGAAACTCATTGCTTTTAAAGATTGTCTACTTAAGGTCTTAAGGCAGTTACTTGTTTGCATTCTGTTAGTCAAGATCAAAATAATTCGTATTTTATTTTTTATTTCTTTTTTCTAATATCACAATGACCACACTTTATATCAAAAGAAATAGAAAGAAATATTCTTTCCAACAAAAAAATTTTAGTCTACAAGCTATAAGATATTCTCTCATGTTATTTGGTTACCGCAGAAGGAATTATTAAAACTATTTCTTATCTTAAGTTTGATCAGTGAAAATGTGCAAATTAGAAGGAGATTAAAGACAAATGTATTTACAGAGATTGTCTATTTATTATAATGCAACGGCATTGCTATTTGTTGGTATGACCAACAATTACTGAATAATACTCTAGCAAAAATTAATGGACGACTTTTTTGAACTAAGCTTTCATTACTGCCTGATTTGATAAAAAAAATTATATTTCTTTTATTGAAAATCACTATATATTTTGTTAAAATCATATTAACTGTTATTTCAAAAAATAACAAAAATTGAGGAAAAAAATGTCGTAAAGC
The DNA here is from genome assembly GCA_941918925.1 of Phyto melanocephala. Lineage (NCBI taxonomy): Eukaryota > Metazoa > Arthropoda > Insecta > Diptera > Rhinophoridae > Phyto > Phyto melanocephala. The sequence continues at coordinate 2,362,299 of OW799233.1, forward strand.
AAAGATTGTTGATCGAAAAAAATGAATTAATTGAAACTAGCTAAGATATGTGAGTAATAGTCAAGAAACAACTCGAAATGCGAGACTTGCACTTCATGTAAGTGGGGAAGGAAAAAGTTTTTGTCTAGATTCTGGAGCATCATGTCACATCTGTTCAGGTAGATCAAAATGCTTAATACTGAATACTTCAACCGAGTTACTTTAATTGGCTAGTAATGGATAAACAAAAATTGAAGGTAATGGAATATTGAAAATCAAAACTTATATTGGAAAAACCCCTATACATTCTGGATTTGCAATAAAAGTTTCAAAGTTAAAAGACAAGAGTAGGTAACCATGCAATGAACGAAAAAAGATCAATAGAAAAACGAAATAAAAATTTGAATTATGTAAACAAATTAACAAAAGAAAAGACTGATGTCAGAGATTTATTAAAAGAGCAAGAGTAAATGGTTTAGATTTTATATAGAAAGAAAAATAAAAATTCAAATCAAAGATTTAAGTTTAGCCGAAATCATGCTTAAGATTTCAATTACCATTTATTTCTGGTTTTCTTGAAGCAACTTCAAAACGGGCATGTTTTACAAAATCAAGTATAAGACTCTAAAAATTAGAATTTTCTTCTTAAATTAAGTCCTCTTTCTCTCAAATAACAAAAAAGTTATATTTTTAAGACATTTGCTTCGATAAACACACTCTTAATAAAATATTAAGTATGTTTTTATAATTCTCATTTGAATTATCATGATTTAACTATTAGTAATAATGTTTAGGACAATAACGGTGCAGCAGTTTTCGAGTCAACTTACGTTTCATGATTTTTCCGTTATTTTTCTCTTTTCGTTTTAATAAAACGTAGCGCTGAACAAATGTCAAAGCGTTAGTAAGGACTAAACAGCGACTTACGTCAATACAGTTTCGGGCTTAAATCATGTTAATAATTTTTAAAATCAAACTATTTTCGGTTTACCTTTGCCTAAAATTAAGGAATTGGTACTTGACACGTTCACTCTTGAATTAAGCATTTTGTACTTGGTTTAAGAAAATCCGTACTTACGTACTTCTGACACCGCTACGTCTAAATTCAAGTACGGATTACTTGATTTGTTTTTTAATCTTAACGAAATTTTATAGAGTTGTGAAGAATGTATTGAAGAAAAACAATTCTGAAAGCCATTTAAAAAGACTGTTTTAAACTCAACAGAACTATCAAAACTAATACATACAGATGTTTGCACTCCATTGGCAGCCAATTCAATTGGTAGTTCAAGACATTTTTTTTAACATTTATTGATGACAAGTCGAGATGGTGCGAAAATTATTTTTAAAGAATTAGTGTGAAGTATTTGAAAAATTTAAAGAACTTAACAGTATAGGGGAAAACAAACAAACAAATCTAAAGATGAAAACTATTCCATCTGATAATTAAACTAAATACACTAGTTATGAGTTTTTAAAGAAAAGAAGGTAATGAACATAAATTTACAGTTGAATGCACTTCACAATAAAATGGAGCTATCGAAAGAAAAAAATTGAACCTTAATTGAATTGGCCTGTGGTTTGATGACACAATCTCTATTAAACGCATAAGAAGTAGAAACCGAAAATCACCTTTGAAATAGATGCTTGTCAAAAAGTTTAAATGATGAAACCGCTTTCAAAATTCGGACAGAAAGACACATAATGGTGATATATTTTTAAAAATTTGGCCCAACAGCTTAGAAGCATATTTAAAATAAAAATAATGTTACATTTGACACGAAATTGAAAAAGTATATTTTTGTTGGATATTATTCCATAGAGTCAAAAGCATACAGATTGGGAGATATAACAGATAGAAAAATAGTTTGTTCAAGACATCAGTTAGGTTAGCAAATATTTATTAATCACACAATACGACAATTCGAACATATTGTGAATCCATCAATTACTATTTAATTTTACAATAAAATATAATCAGCGTTGACTAGGATTATATCAAATCATAATTACAAGCGTTCTACCAATGGCACAGTTTTGTGAAATAAAATAAAAAAAAAGAAAAAATATAATAATAATAATAATAACAAATTGATGGCAGAATTTAGCTAAGAAATAAAAGACAGTTAAATTTAATAAGTCAACAAAAACTTGTTCTAATGATATTTTTTCAAACAAAATGGTTCAATTGAAATCTCTGTCTTTATTTCTTATTTCTAAATTAAAAAAATTGTGACACTTAAGTGCTCTTATATTATGTTTTTTATTATTTGTTTTTTCTTAAATTAAATTTCTATTCAAGTTAAATCAAAGAAATCAGTCTGAAAAAAATAAGAAAAAAAAATAAAAAAAATCCCTTTAAATTTCAATTAAAAAAATGTGTCGTCGTGCTCGCATAATTTAAATAAAACATAATCTTCCTAAAAAAAAAAAACAAAAATTCTATAAATAAGTGTATCAATAAAATCAAAATTTAAATTATTAAATAAATGTGATCATAGAAAGAAATCTCAAAAAGATGTTAGAAACCCATTGTACTTTTGGTAAGTAATTCCTTGGTTAAAAATAACTCTAATTATCCAACCTACATGACCATGGCTTTTGAAAGCATTCAAGAAAATATAATGAAAACATTTAATCAATGTCAGGAAGATATAAACATGTAAATAAGAAATAAATTAACAAATAATATTAATAAACAAGCAAACAATTGCTAGTGGCATATCAGGTAGTCAAAAGTAGCAACACTCGTAGCAGTACTCGTGTAGCTGTTTTAATAGTGACTAATGCTCATTATACACAACATACCCTTAAAACATTCTGTTTGTGTGTTGTTGTATTTGGTCTCTTAATTAGCTTTACCTACTTAGTTTTCTAATTAAACATGGCAAATTCGTTGGACGGCTGGAAGGCCGGCTGACTGTTATTCTAGCTACCAGCAACCAGTCTTTTAATTGACTCAGTGAGTCAGTTATTTCTGTTAACAAGTGTTTTTTTTTTGTTATTTTATTTCCTTGTATTTATTTTACTAAAAATAACAAGTCACTTAATTAATTAGTATTGTAACATTATATGACAGCAATACAGCATCACATATTATCACATTGAAATTAAATACATCATTTTGTAACTTCTTTAGAGAAAATTATCAAACAGAATTATTCATCTTATTTTGAAAACTGCATATTTGAAAATTATACATGTTTGTTAAAATAATATGCAAAAATGATGCGCTATAAAAAATCTTTAGCCAGCATTTATGAAAATCTAGTTCAGACCAGAGAACGACTCATTGAATAAATGATGGTAAAACTTCTTGCTCATATTCAGTTAATTCAGATTTTATACAGGTGCCTCACACTCGTTGAATGTGTTATTTTTTATTGAATTTAAATTTCGGCTTTCCGAACAAAACATTAACTAACGAAATCTACCCCGTAGCCGTGAGATATCTCAGCTTATCTTTCAGTCTGACCTCATATTTCTAAAAGAGTTCCAGTTTATGTTTGCCTAAGAAAGAGGGCGAAAAACCGATTCCTTCTTCCTTAAATCCATTAAGCTACGGCAGTGTTCGTTTGAGGGAATTCTGAGTCTTCTTGAAAGTTTTTCCAATATCCCTTGACCCTTAAATACTACCAGTAATCTCGTTATATCCTTCCGATTTCGACTCGTATGTTGTGATGATACCAAAAAAGGGACCACCATGTAAGCTTGTCCTCTCTACATGTATCCAGCTTAAGTAACATTTCCTTAGTTTTTTCAAGAAAGTGTCTGAAGATCCTGCTTATGATAGACCACAACGGCATGGCGACTGCATTTGCAAAGGAGATCCCTTACTGGCTAGCTAATCCACCCGCTTGTTACCATTGTGACCCTTATACACAGTGACTTAAACTAGAGCAACGTCACTCAGCATATTAAGCCTTGATAACTCTTTCTTTCATTGACCGACTAATTTAGATTCTCGACAATCTTATTATTTAGTATCCTGCATACCTCCTAAACAGCGAATATTTCAGCAAAAAATACATTTTATTCATTAGTAAGATATAAGTTGAGCCCTATTACTAGTTGGCCAGAGAAGAACCAGATCCAACTCCATAGTATGTCTAACAAATGTCCGTGTAAACTAAAATTTTTAATGCAATGCAAAAATCCATTCATGGGGAGACATCATAAGAAGGTGGGTTCAAGATCGAAGGCAGCCCGGGCAGAATATCTGTAAAGGTACAATATATATATTCTCGATATTGAACATCGTAATAATAAATAAATAAATAAATTTAGGGCCTTAATGCACTAAATGCAGATATGGCCATAATATAAAGATGAATCACAATGAGATGTTCAGTGCCTCTAAAAGACTAGTTCATATTGCACCTGTTATTTAAATTCATGCCGATCGTTGAACCCTGTTCATCTTGTATACAACATTTTTGCGACTCTTTGCAGTCCATCATACCAGAGATGCAAAAGTAACGTTATGGTTAAGTGAGTTTCTATTTTACACCGAATATGTTACGACACGTGTAACATGTTACTGTGGCCTTCTTCACTCTGGTTGAATATTCAGTTTCCATGACAATTTTGAGCCCAAAAATGTAATTTAATAACCTGCCAAAGTTTTAACCAATTGAATGTAAAAGCCAATACGTGTATATTAAAATCGATTGACCTCCCTAGAAATAAATCTCTGACTGTTTTTCCTACAATAAAAGATATTTCAATGAGGTTATCAAAACCACAAAATAAATGCTTTTACCACGCCTTAACATATAACTGCTTTAGTCTTTTGCAAATTGCTTAACAATTTTAAACCCATTCAAAATATATTTTATACCATTTTTGGATAATTTGGTTTTTGGTGTTTTTTATGGAGGGAAGGTTTTACTGTTTTAGATAAAGGATTCAAGATACAAGAAGTGATATTAAGAATTTTGTCTTCTTTTCAAAAGTGAGTTAAATTGCAAATGAACTCGTCATCAAGCCATTAGCAACGATGTGAAATATGTTGCGTTCAGACTTAACGTCGCGACGCAGTTCATTAAAAACAAAACGGGCGGTATCGTCATTAAAACAAAAAAACATCAAGATAATGATTGTGAGTGGTGTATATTCTGATATTTTCTTGCTTTATTATTGAGAGAGTGTCGCTTAAAATAAGAGCATAAAAATCGCTCTAAACATAAAATAGAATCTATGCAGTCTAAAAATCACGTTGGGTTAAAATTTTGTTTATCTCATTTGATATTGATTTCCCATATTGTGTGTATCATACAAAATATTTCTTTTTCTTTTCTTTTTCGTCTTTTTCATGGACACATTGTCGACCAACAATGAACAATAAATTGTTTTTTACGTTAATATAAATCGATGGGTCACTTTTACAAAAAAAGAAAACATTTGCATATGAAAACCAATTAAAATTCACACAATATTTGAGCTAAGAGTTAATGGCTTTCAAATTTTACATCAGAAAGTCGTGAATTTAATTAAAAAATTATGCTTTTTTAATATTGGTTTTTTGGAAAAAACACTTAAATTTAACTGAACCTGCAATCATCAACCATGGTGTGCATCACTGTGCATTTTGGCACTTTTTCAAACAATTAAAATATATTTAATTTTACTTAGTTTTTAAGAAATATATTTTTCTTATTGCTCTTATTTGACCTCTAGTAGTTGTAGAGAAATTTGTCAAATAAGCCTTCAATAAACCTAAAATATTTTTTATGAATACGGCCCTTAATCGGATAATTGTTCGGTTATGATGGGAAAGAATAATTGTTTGCAGGCTCTGCTTAAAGAAGTTCAATTTGAATTTAGTGTTTGGCTTCAGGTAAATACTTTATCATCATTTATTTGATCTCAGGATTTATTAAAATCCAATTCAAAATGTTGTTATGACAGTGATGTCTTAAAAATAATTACCCAAACAAATGTTACATATACAATTTTTGTAAACGAGGTTTTACTAGAATTTTATAACTACATAATATTATATTTAATGTTATTTAACAATATATATTTAATATATCCCTATTTTGGAATAATTATTTAACATTACATATGTGTATATTTAATAAATAATAATCCTACTATAATAATATAATAAATGTGAATGTTTGTGTGTTTGGAAATTTGTTACTCAATCACGCAAAAACGGCTGAATGGAACTAAATGAAATTCGACAATATAAATGACAACAACCTAGATTAACAAATATCGCGATAATAACGCAAAGTCGTTGGCAAGCTCATCATAACACATCCTAAACGGGTTGTTTGTGTTGTAAATATTTTTGTTGTTAATACTAAGTCTACCTTTTATCCCGATAACTACGCAGACGAAGTCGCGGGCACAAGCTAGTATTTATATATAATTTATCTGTATAAATTTTTTAAATATTGAAGTTCGAAAATTTTTTTATATATAATAATAAAACTGAATAAATGTAATTTCATTTTTTTAAATATGTAGACATGACATGTTTGTTATGGCACTTTTTAAGATGTTTTGGCACTTTTTAGCTAAAATTTTGGCACAAGACTGAAATTCTCATATACCATCACTGGTGTGCATAAGCTATACTAGACGTATACTTTATATTTCTTCATAATAATAAGTATACGACGAATGATACGTTACTGTTGCTTTTAAATTGGGTACTCTCTATAGTCTATACTAATCTATACTTTTAACGGTTTTTTTTTTAAAAAACTTTCAATAAAAATTAGATTTTAGTAGAGTTTTATTGCAGCTGGTTTTGCTTTTTGATTTTATTAATTAAAAAATACAATACTTCAAGTATTGAGAAAAAACTTTAGAATAAATAATAAGTATTTAAAAAGGAAAATTACTGGATACTCAGTTCCCAATAACTCAATAATGCGACAGCATTATACGTGACTGCTAACATAGGTATCCTTCGAGAGCTGTATAACTTCCAAGAGGAAAAATTTTAAAACTGGCTGTCATACTAATGAAGTAAGTTTGATTGTTTTTCAGAGTGCATTGGGAAATCACCATGCATAGATTTGCACTGAAATAAAGTTTACAAATCATGGAAATTTATTTCCACAACTAACTAGCTAACGGATAACTGTTTATCTGAGCAGGTAATATACAATGCTATGGACCAGGTTTACTCTTTTGGATAATATTCACCCAAATCGAAACCATAACGTGCCCAACGAAGAATCTATCGCCACTGTAGACGCTAGTGTTACGTTGATCTAACGCCTGTCTAAGTAAATCGGTCTCGTAATTTTCGTTAAGTGGCCACCACTTTTGTGTGACAGCTTTGAATTACTTTTTGTGGTTGTGCGTAAAATTTCTAGGATATACTGATAGCTCAGCAACGACATATTATTTAGAAGCCAACATTTAAAGCTCTATTAATAAAATAAGTATGGGTATGCTCTTAAAAGTTGTGCAATACTAGACCGCCAGGATGGCTTTTATGAGACGCAGCCACAGAGGCCAGATGTATTAAATTATTTTTAAATGTTAAATTTCATAAATTTGTATTTAAGCTAATACAATAACTTAAAATCTTGTGGCTTTAATGGGTTGATTCGTTAAAGTAGTTGATGATTGAATAAAAGTTATCGGTGTCAAATTGCTTGGTTGGTTATGAATATTTCGGAAATAGGATAAACTCATTTATTTGTTAATGTGCGTTTCGCGCCAACAAGGATGTCGATAAATCTTTGCTTGCAAATAAAAATATACACAAGTCTATACACACGCTGTTATATCTAAACACATTTTGAAATTATATTTTTTTTAAAACTGTTTAGATTACAAGAACTTGTAACTCCTTGTGTTTATTGAGAACCACCTGTGTTTTCATACGCTGTTTTATCTGCGCACACTTTTTGTTCTCATATTGTGTTGTTTATTTTGGTATTCCATTTAAATTTCAAGGGATTATTTTCTGAAATTTTTGTAAAAAATGTTTGTGTTGTCCACATTCCATTGACTTTTAAATGTATTCAAAAAGTTCAATACCTAACCCCTAATTTTACTTATAAGGCTTTTTTCGCTTTCCTGATAAAAATTGATGTTAAAACATTCTCAGTTGCACACGAAAACCACAAAATTTATAACAATTTAACATACGTTTGAGGAGAATTTCTAAAAACGTACTTTAATTACAGCTTACACAAATGTGGCCATAATTAAAAGGAGAGAGACAAATTAAAATAAATTATTTTCATTTATTACTTGTACTAGTACTTGTTAGACTGTGATTATCCTAATTAATTGGTTGACGTACGCATGGAATTCTTTTGAATTTTTAACAGAGACAAATAACGCAAAATTATGTCTATGACTACATAAATACCGTTTAAATTGAAGGTTGTTTCTTTTATACGTATTCAAAGTGACATTCATAACAAAAATCCAACAAAAATTTACATCAACACACATTTTACTGCACAGGAAATTAAATTCGTACACTTGTTCTCCTCGTAGGTGACTGTGCATGTGCTGTTGTTTTTGTTGGTGACTGTATAGCTGAAGTTGATGTAGTTGTTGTAAAATTCTTAAATTATAAAACAACAACTTTAACATGACAAAATTTCGTAAAATGAAAATTTAAAAACACTTGACAATTTACAATTTCATTTATTTCAATTTTGTTTGGTTTGTTTTAAATACGTATTCATTGTTGTTTTTGTTGTTGTTGTAATGAAAATTTGCTATTGTTGCTGGTTTTGTTTCATACATGAGAGTAGAAATTTTTTTTTAATTAAAAACTAGATCAAACTGTAACAGAGGACGAGACATGTTAATTATTTGAATTTTTTACACTTTTCATTTCAATTTATTCTCATTTAATTTACATGCATTCAACTTTTACTTTTGCTACAATTTCCATTCAGCATTGTGTTTAAGTTTTAAGTGTAATTAAGTTTCTCTTTGTTCGATGTTGTTATTGTTGTAATGTTTTTGCTGCTTGCTTATAAATAACAATTATTCCTTGTGCAACAAAGACAAAAACAATACAACTTTCGTTTAGAATCAAAAGTGTATCAAAGTAAAGATAAATTAGCTTTGAATAACTAGTGAAATACATAATTATTATTCGAAACTTTTAAGTCTATTGAGAAGTAGCAAAACGTAATTGAAAAGATAAGTTTTCATAAAAAGTGCCAGATAAAGAGCTTAACTGTCGTGTGCATAAAAATTATCAGGCTTGTTAATAAAATTTCCATAGAAAATCCGTTGAAAAAAACTCTCTAAAATCCTTTGATAATGATTTTGAATACGACAGTTAATCCATTGTCTTGTTTCATTTTAAAAGAAAAGTTAATAGTAAAAGTAATATATTCTACATAAATTGAAATAATTTTATGAATGAATGATTTAATGTCTACTGGCATGTCCTTTAAAAGTAAATATTTATTAGAGAAACAATAACAATAACTGTTTTCATTTTAACAAAATTACTATTTGAAGCCGGCCCGCTTTGCTGTCACCGGCATTTGTTTGTGTCATATTTATTATTAGACATATTCTGATATTGTTATAACTGCCTCTTATTTTAAATTCCTCGTTTTGCAATGTCGTAATATGCCTTTATTTAATCTTGGTTATAATCTATCAGTCTAGAAAATTTCCCTTAAACCCGCTTGTGTTGGTGTTGTTGAGTAACAAAACGTTGTGTTTTACCGTTTGGATCCACCCCTATTACATTTTTGACGACTGTAAGAGAAGAATACGAAAAGGTTTCTAAGTTATTGAAAATATTAAGCAACAAGGCCACAACTGGGTAATTTGTGTTGTTTTACAAAAAATGTTATAAAAGTGGCCTGTAGAAAGCAACACTTTATATTAAACTCGACATAATGAAGGGTTTGTGAAGCCGGCTGACAAAAGTGGCCAATGCATAACATTTTTTTCACGCAAGTTTCCGAGATTGATCAAAGAAACTTTGAAAGCTGATATTTTTGTTGGGCCGCAAATGAGACAACTCGTGAAAGATTCTAATTTTTCCAAATTAATGCGATATGAAAGCTTGCAAAAGGTCATTTGAGAGAAACATAAATTGTGTTGACGAGTGTAACTCTATTCACTAAATCATAAATAACGTTAAAAATGCCAGATTTAAGTAAAATGTTTGTTTAGAAGTTTTTATTACTAAAACTATTTGCAAGTTATTTGCTCATAATATAAATTTAAGAATTTCTCTGTCAACAGAGAATGCAAAATTTATGAAAAATCTTAAATTATATATAATCAGCTACTTACTAGAGCTCTGAGTTTTATTTTTAACTAGCTGACTGTAGCGGCTTTGCTCGACTTTTACTCACTAATGGTTAGTATTTCATATAGAATTAAAAATTAAAACACAAATTCAGTGCAAAGAAAACATAACAAAAATTTTGCTTAATTTATTGCTTATAAGTTCGGTCATTATTCAATCTACATTAATCCACAATTGAAACAATTATTCAATTAAAAAAAAAAAAAAATAAAAAAAAAATGGTAAACATATAATTCATTTTAAAGCTTAATAGCAAACAAAGAAAATGAATAGTGCTGACAGTGAACCGACTATCGAGCACACAACCTACAATTGACCGTGGGAAAAGCATGGGGATTCTTGGTTTAACTCACATACTTTTAACGATTGTCCTTGAGATTTATTAGTCGCCATAGCGAATGCAAGGCGAACTGGAAATTGGACGCGTTTAAACTTAAATGTTAGTTCACTTGATATCATAGGTATCCTTGGAATAAGCACTTCTTCAGCTTTAAACTTTCCTATGAATATCTTTACTTTAATAGCGCTTGGCACTAATGTTTTAACAACCAATCTAGTACCATTGCATAGGTTACGTAGCATAACTATTACTGATCCCACTTAAGCTTCAAGTCATGCGGTGGCATTCCCGGTAAGTCTAATTAATTAAGGAGCTCTATCGGATAGTCAACCACATCATCAGGGTCTGTAATAGAAGCAATTGACTTATACGAATGCAATTTGCCATTAATTAAGCTCTGGATTCTTAAATCTATGTCATTAGCGTTCTTATGTTTTGTAGCTAAAATGGCTCTTTCGCTCAACCAAACGTAATTAGTGTAATTTTGAGCAACACTTTTGCTATTAGTTTTAAATTGATAAAAGCCTGTTGGCTGTGTCAGAGTCAGTCGGTATTTTTCCATTGCCAATGTCTAACAATTTCTTTGAAAACACATGCCCTGATTGATCATTTTAAAGGGCAGTAGAAAATTTTTTTAATATTTTTTTACAAACCATCTCTTGAAAATTATCAATCGAATAAAAAAAAAGCAGCCAAGTCGTTGCAGCCTATCTAACGAGATGCAATTACATGGACCGTTTCATTTTTATATATAGAAGGTAACCTACGGCAAATAAAAAATTGCCTTTTTTTGCGATACTAATAATGTGAATATCTAATGACATCCATAGTTTTGACTAACATTCACAGTTTTATTTAAAAAATCGCTGAACATGTGTTCATTTAAAATATTCGAACGATTTATTTTTATCCAAATTTTGAAATTTTTGTTATTGGAATTTTGAAATTCGAAAATTATAAATAAATCAAAAGGGGCATTTTAACTTTCGATTGTACAAAATTTGGTTAAATTGTACCATAATTCCCAACAGTGTTTTCAAATTTTTTGTCTCCAAAATACACATCTGTTAAAAACACGTTTCATTCTAGGCACACGCACATTGAAAACGAATATGACACGAGCAACAACATATTTGAGCTGCTAATTTTGAATATACCTGAGTATTAAAATCAAGATAGGCTATTTAGGCACCTTAATACATATCGTGTGCATGTATGTGTAAACATAAACTACTTAAGAGAAACAGTCCTTGCATGACAATAACAATGCTCCAGATAATACTTGTAAATACATATATACCACAAATGTATCTTTTGCTTTTATAGAATATGTGTTTGTTTATTTGTTTGTGTATAAGTATTTCTAAGATTAACAAAATCTAAGGTTTATGAGCTTTTATTATAGAATGATATATGTATGTATGTGTGCGTTAATGCTGCTATAAAGTATTTGTTTATTTGTCCACTGAAAAGAAAATTACCATGGCTTTGTTTGTTTTTAATAAATACTTGCTCATTAATGTATTTAATTATTTATTTACATTCGCATTTGTTTATATAACGCAAGTGCAGAAAATATTTAATTCTACAATTGTGGGAATATTAGTTTGATAAACTAAGATTTAAGCCTCTGGAAGCGATTGCATAATTCTGGTAATTTTTAATTTAAAAAAATCAAAACTAACTTTAATAACGATTTGCTAACAGATATAATTTTTTTTTAAATTTTTAAAAACTTGGTTTGATTGAAAATAAAATCGTAATTAAAACTATAAGCGTGGCCAATTTAAATCTTCTAAACAAACACTGCAGAAGGTAAAAAATAAAAAAAAAAAATCATTGTTTTTCCTAATAATTAATCCCTAATCAAGAAATCCGGCTCTCAATGATTTTAGGTGTGATCAAAATTGTGAATATGCTGAATACAATTTACCTTCTTAGAATTTGTGGCGCTTTAAAAATCCGAAGAAAAATTATTTCTTAAATCGCAATGCCAAATACTCAGTGTGACCAAATACTCAGTCCGGCACACATTAAATACTTTTTTAGTAAATTAATTACTAGAGTAGCAGTATTTTATAATTGTGCTGTTAAGTATAAAAATATTTAAATAAATAAAGAAAAGGAATAATTGATTAAAATAAATACTCTGAAACCTAAATTTATAAATCGTCTCTATCATGAAACAAAAATGTTTACTGTTAATTAAGCGATGCTCAATGCTAACTTTTAATCGTATTTTCTTATTTAATATTCCTAATGTTATTTTCACAAAGATTGAATATTTCAAGTCTCTAATGTTAGTCCTTGTTTTGAATTCAATTTAAATATTTGATGAAATTGTTTCAAACTTGTAAAATATTTTAATTAAAATATTGTTCAACATTTTGCAGTGTATTTCGTTTGTTGTGTGAACATATTGAGCTGAAAATCAAATAATAATTATTAATATTTATAAGTAGAAATTCTCTAGACAGTCACAAGGATCAGCTCTTTCGTTCGCTTCTTTCGGAAATTATATTTTAAGGCAAACTAATAAATTGTACATTATATATGCATTACAAAAACTCATATGTATAAGTATAAATAATACACACACACACACACACACAAATATACATATGTATATTTAGACACACATCCATTTATATTATTGTATGAATAGTAAACATTTTAAAGCACTTATACGTAATACATGCAGATAGATGTACATATGTATGTATGTATGTGTACATTTGCAAAATAAATATTTGCCCCAATGTACTCTCATAGTAGTTGAATTTATATACAATTATGTGTTTGTATGTATGTATGTACGTATGTATGCTTGTTTATTTGGGTACAAATATAATTTGAAAAGTCTAAATTGTTTGTTTCATTGTTTGTTTATTTGTTGTTGTACAAAATGGAATGAAAACAATTATGAGTATTTTCTAACATTTATTATTATTATGATTTATATAAATTTTACGCTTAATTTGTCGTATTGAAGAATTGATGGAAATGAAAGAGTAGAACAATATTTATTTATAAATAAATCAGTTTCAAATAACGCGTGAAAAGACAAACAATTTAAGGAGTTGGAAAGAAAAATTGTTTGTTTGTATAAATTTATAATTTAAAGGCTTTTATAAAAACAGTTTTTTTTTTTTGAGAAAGGGACACAATATAAAAGATTTTTATTTTGTTATTTATACAGTTCCTGCCAGATTTTTCTATTTTTTTTTTCTAATTTATTTGTTAACAAATTTTTAATTATCACCAAAAATAGATGTTTATTATAACTGCTAAATATATTTTAAATTTAACAAAGTAAAATTTAATCATAATTATCTTTGATTTCATAATTTTAAAAATCCTTAATAAATAAAATTCTTTTTCACATGGTTTTAAAATTCAAATTGTCAATTACATGTGAATGAAATGAGAGAGCTTTGTGAATAGTTCAGTTTCATAAATTGCCAAAATATTTAACATGTGCGCAATCTAAAATATTATTATGTATTTTTTAAAGTAGGCGAAGTCTAAAGTAAGTTTCTGGAGCTTTAAATTTCGAAAATTTTAATTTCATAATAATTGTGAACGTATGTGCTAATTACAATAAAAAAGAAAACAAGTTAGAAGCTATATTCGAACGCTATGATTCGAATAATATGCTCATCATCAAGATTAAGGTTTAGTAGCCAAACCGTAACGTAACCTAGATTTCAGACGTAATGTCGTACACCATTTTAATTTATTATTTTCGACGCTATTTTTGATTTTGCAATTTTACAAAGTTAACTGTATTCACTAGTTGGGCAAATTCATTTGATATCCATATTGAGTTTAACAAAAAAGAATAATTTTAATTTTTTTTAGCGCGCTATTTTGTATTCTGACTTTTTCTTAGTTTACTGAATTCTACTGGTCAAGCCCAATATTGAGGCTATTTAAGGGGACAATGTATAATTAATATACATATATAAAATCTATATATACGACATTTTAATTGAAACGCCATCTTGAATTTTAACTAGTTAAATAGTTCACCGTATTCCACTGGTAAATCCCTTTCATTCGATACCAATATTGAGGGGCTTAAAGGCGATAAATTTTTAAATATAAGATTTAACACAAATTCATTGACTGCCATTTTGTAGAGGTGTTAAAATTTAATGATAGCGATTCATTCCAGGATATGTGCAAAAGATTAATACCACATACAGATCTCGTATGTATGTATGCAACTTGGGGCTGTTTTTATACCCTTCACACAGTGAAAAAGGGTATATATAGGTTTGTCATTCCGTGTGAAATTTCTACAATTTTCATTTCCGACCCCATAAAGTATATATTTTCTGAAAGCTTATGAATAGGGAAGTTGATTAAGCCCTGTCAGTCTGTCCGTCTGACCGTCTGTCCGTGTGTATGTTGAAATCAACTTTTTGAAGCCCCCCGAAATCGCCTGGACCCGGGTGAGCTATTTAAATATCAGAAATATTTGGGAGTAGATCGGTATTGAAAATCAGAAACATCGGTTCATAAACAACTGAGATATGAGCAAAAACCCACGACCACCTCGATTTTTTTTCACAAAAACAACATTACAACAACAACATACATACATACAAACTTGTATATTGGTTAAAGTAAACGTGCGATCGAATCCCAGCTGAGCCCAAACATTTTTTTTTTATTTTCTTATATTTTTTTTTTAATTTTTTTTTATTTTTTATTTAATACATATATTATTTATATTTTTATTATTTTTTTTTTATTTTTTTTTTGTTTTATGTTTATTATTTATATTTTAATTATTTTTTTAAAATTTTTTTTTTTTTAATTTTTTTTTAACTTTTTTTTTAAATTTTTTTAAATTTTTTTTTTATTTTTTTTATATTTTTTTTTAACATACATACGTTAATTTTTAATTTTACAATGGGATGTTTTTATATATGTATGTTTTTTATATGAATGTACGTATTTCGTATGAGATAAATGGTGATACAAACTACTGTTATTGCATGACTACACGTTGTGAAGGGTATATAAGATTCGGCACGGCCGAATATAGCGCTCTTACTTTTTAAAAGTTGTTTTCAACCAACACACGTGCAGATGGACAGTCGGATCTAGATCGCTCGACACTCAGAAATGAATATTGTAGGAATTACAAACGGAATTAAAAAGCTTTATATATTCTTGGTACAACATGTGAAGGGCATATAAATAAAAAAACTTCTGAAATAAAGAACGAGCTTGATTTATATAACCGAAAAGATATAATGATCTTTGAAAAGTTTTAATAATCATCTATATCCACCCTGTGGCCTAATTGTCAGTGTATTCTGCTGCAGGAAATATACCCACTCTTTTTCTAATGCTTTCAATAGAAAAGATGAGCAGTTGTTTATACTAAAAGACTTGGCCTGTATATATTTCATATTTCCCGGCTTAGGATATATAACTACCATGGTTTCCCTTCATGTATGTCGAAAGACATGCAACCTGATTTATCTGATCAGTACAAGTAGAGTGTTCATGTAATAATGTAGAAAATATCTCATCAATTCTAGCGGCCTCAAATGGGGCTGAAGATAGAATCGCACTTTTAAAACCTTTAATACTTATTTTTCCTTCAGAATAACTTCGATTAATCTCTTTTTTTTCCGGACTAACAGGTCATGACACTCCTTAAACTCTAACAATTATTATCCGCTGTGGTTATCATTCATAATGCCCCACACAGTGGAGTGTGAGTTAACATTATAGCCCATGATAAGTGGCATACCTCTAAACCTACAAAAATCTACCAGATTTTACACCTCACTTGAAGGATGGGAGTCTGATGTATCGTAAAGTAGGTAAGCGGATAATAATTGAAATGTGGTTAAGGACACTGCCTTTTATTACCACCGTAAGATCCGGCGAGCAGAGATGCATCAACTGCACAGTGTTTGTTATCATGATACTCCAGGACACATGTACTAAGGCACTTTACAAATAAAATGCAGTACTTCATGAATAATTTCAAATCCAAGATGGTGTCCAGAGTATAACGGCATTTATTAGTGCTTGGACATTTTATACATTAAATCTGAAATATAGATAACATTACGACTAGGTCATTTTTGGAATTTTGAAATACCTACTTAAGATCTGGCAACGCCGAGTTAAATACTCTTTCTTATTTAAGTTTCTTGTGTATTTTTTAAACTTCTGGCAGAAGTTATGAGAGACAATTACATAAAATACAACCTAAGACTTAAGAAATATGAAATCTTAAAGATGTAGTAGTTACTTTGTTATTACAAACAGTAAAAGTTTTACGTTAAACAATTAAAAATTTTAATGGCATGTAAAAGTATATCTAAATGTGAATGAGATTAATATTAAAATTAATTCCTTCTAGTCTAGGCAGTCGTACATGTGCTTAAACACTACTGTGTAGTTGATGGCACTATTTTTATGTGCAATTAAATTTTAAGTTTTACATTACTTATTTCTTTAAATTTCATTTCATATCTAGCATTTAGTGTTCTTAAGTTGTCTGTCTGCGTGCATTTGTAAAGTTTTGCTATTTTTTCCTCAACGAACTTTAAAGAAGATTCCTTTCAAAAATTGTGAAATTGACAGGTATGACGTGATCGACCTAATTTAGGATGAATGTTTGTATGTGTATTTTCCATTTGGTTTTTATTTTTTTCCTCTTAGTAGTAACGTTGTTTTTTGTTGTTGTTTCCTATGTATGTATGTGTTTCAATAAAAAAATATTTTTTCAACTTGTGTTCATAGAGATTTACAGTAAAATTAGTTCACAAAGAAGATGTAAAAATATATTTGGGAATCCTTACAGGCACACATACATACATACATAAGCGTACTCTTTCAATAGTACTGTTATACGCAATTTATACTCTTTATTGGATATAACAGCATAGTTTACGAAAAAAATAGTAAAAAAATAAGAAAAAACCAAAACTTTAAATTGTAGAAAAAAATGGGAAAACAAAATTATAATTTTTTTTCAAATACAGTCATGAAAAATTTAGTTAAAAGTTCTTTATCACACTCTTAATCGGATTAATAAGGGTAATCCGTGGTATTTATTTATGATTAGGCTGGACATGGATAGTAACATGGGATGAATATTTTTAGCACTTTGCAGATTTTCCTTCTTCATTTCTTTAGTAAATACGAGCAGGTTATAAATATTTATTTATTATCTTTTAAATCTTGTTAAGGGCTTACTTTTGGGTTAAAACTTTAATTTAGTTTAAATAATTTATAAGATTAAAAACTTACACTATTTAGTTTGAGTTGAACTTTACGAGGAAGAAGGAAACAAATGTTGAGGGATTTTGTGTATAAAACGATGAATTTAATTTTGTGATTATTTTTTTCAGTGTGTTTTTTTACAAATTGATGTATAAATTTTACTGAGTTAAACTTTGTTTGTATTGAAAAATTATTTGCAAAAATTTTATGCTGCATGTTACACTGGTAGCTTTTTTATATTTCTAGCAAATCTATGGTTTTCTTGCAAAAATGCTTATGTATGAAATGTTATTATTTTATTGGGAGAGCCAAGTTGAAATTATAAACTCGTTTAAAAAATTTTGCTTCTGTTATTTAAAGTTATTAAAAGTTAAGCTAAACATTTCTGCCATTAATAAAAAGTGTCTCAATACAGCCTTTATTTTGCCACAATTTTTAATAAATTTAATTTTGAAAAGTATTAAACGAACAACCTTAAATTATTGCAAAAATGTTAAAAATTTTGCCCAAATATTTTTACCGAATACGTCAGATTTTTCATCGCAATTATGTGTAAAATGAATCAACATTGAGGCGCTTATTTACAACATTTCAGACCAATTTTACTCTGATGTATGAAACATCTTTTGTTCGCCCTCGTCCTTGTAGGACAGTAGAAAATAAAGCTGCAGAAAAAGAAAGTGTGGCCGAAAATTCGGGAATTTTAAATGATCATTTAAAATTTAAAACCAATTTTGGTAAAAGACTTACATTTGCATGAGTAAAAGGTTCAATTGGAGCAAGAAATCAAACCAGGGGACAATCCGAAGCTCTCTGGATTTATTGATTGGATGTTGGGGATTTTTCGAAAAAAAATAATTTTTCAAGATGAGGAACATTTAAGATTTTTACAAGAATTTAACGTGGCTCAGTGTAAAATTTTTTTTATATTTTTTTTGTGATTTGTGCGCGAAATTTAAAAAAATCAATCTGGTAGAACTCATTCTAAAAAAAGGGCGCCAAATTTAAATTTGAAACTTTTATTTGGACACCCTTTGTAAGGTCCTATAGAAGAATGCAAATAGCAATTATTGTTTACTTAACTTTACTTTATCATTAGAGTTGCACGTAAATTTGCAAGTCATCCTTTTTTATTTATTATAATTTTTTTATTTATTTCGAAAACTGTTAGTTGCCAAAATTCCAATCCTTAACTGAGTCAAGTCATTAGATCTGTTGTGTGCAGTTTCATAGGTTTGTATGGTTTTATGCAGCAGATTACATTACAAGATTACATTTTAATAAAAAATATAATAATAAGTACAATAAACACAAGTTTTAAAACCAAATATCAAATTTTGGCTTACCCTATCGAAGGACGCCAAAGGGTGTTAGAACTGTAACATTAAATTTTATACATTTTTAAAATTGCGAATATAGTAATTTTACATTTGAAAGTGTTTTTGATTTTTTCTTGAACAATTTCGTCTTTTCTGATTTTTTTATAATTTTTTATTATTATTATTATTATTATTTTTATTATTATTATTATCCAAACATTCTCAATATTTTTTTTTTATTATTTTTTTGACCTTAAGATTTTTTCCAATCGACTTTAATCTTTGTGGACTATTCGTTTTCTTTTTTTTTAATATTAATAACTCTTTTGTTAAATCTACTATTAGTACTTTGGCTACTTTGGGTAATCGATTCTTTTTTAGTAGAAATTCGATAACTTGTTTCGAAAATCAAAAATATTTATTTTATTAATTTTAAGGATAAATTTAGCATTGTTAGACTTGCTTTATTTATTCCTTTTATTTTTTTTCTTTTTTAAAATTCAAAACTCAAACGGTCAGGTCTACACTTTTCAAACGGATTATGTCATTTAAAAAAAGATAACAAGAAATGCTGAATTTTTTCAATAACTTTAGCTATTGAATTAAATTGGGATTTATTCATAATTTTTTCAATATCTCAAGTAGAAAAAACTTAAATATTTTTATAAGCTTATTTTTGTTTCTTAAACTTATTGTGGGCCTCTCTCCTTAAGGCTTAGTAACTCTAAACAGAAGGATAGAGAAGAAAAGCAAAATAGAATATAAATTTTTTTCATTTTAATTTTACTATCTTTTTACTTTGAGAGCATCATTTATGACTCTTTAACAAACTCAAATTAACAGAGCGCAAACTTTTAAAGAAAAAAAAATGTTTTTTTTCCTTTTTTAAACAAAGTGACGATGGCATATTTGTGCATCGCAATGTCCACAACAAGAAGTTACGATTTTTAGATGAAATAAAATTTGCTAAAACATATAAACAAATAAAAGACATTTATTAACAGTCGTCAGCACAATACAATACAATTTTACATACGTTTGTATAAATTTTATTTGATAAAGTAAAATAAAAACTCTAGTTACTTCAGTTCTTTTAAATAACTGTTTTTAGAAGCATTTGTAATAAATTTAAGGAACTTCTCAACAAAAACTTACAGCAGAGACTGTGAAAACAATATTGAAAACTTTTTTATTTTTTTTATCTGCCTTAGATGCGGGAAAAAATCTACTTAAAAAAATCATTTCAAAAATTCTAGGAATTAAGAGAAAAACTGTTTTGTCTCTCAAAATAATAATCATCAAAGGAAATTGGTTGATTTAAAATTTAGAATAAAATTACTGCAGTTGCAAAACTCAATGCCATGAAGACCAGTTCTCAGAATAAATATAATACAACAGTGGCAGACAAAATTAATGCTCTATTTTGGTTTATATTTTTAACAGAGAAATTTTTAGAAGAATTTTAAATTCATTGCCTTTCTAAGAACTTCACTTATATTTTCCTTTCAATGCTAGTTTTTTGTGCTCGACTGTATATGCACAATATAACAGCAGAAGTAGTTAATAAAGAAAAGTTTAAAATTTACTTCTATTTGTTTTTGTTTTGTTTACTTTCAGATCTCAAAATAATAACGACGCCACTTTAAAAAGGCAATGAAATCGCGGAAGCTTCCCAAAGGCTTCGTGCTTTGTGGCTTAAATTGCTTAACTTTTGTTTACTTTCCACTGGTCTTACCGATAGTGATATGTTCGGCCAACGATTTCGACTATCGTCTGCAGCGAGTGAAAAATGTATTAAAGGAAGTGCCATTAATAGACGGGTAAGTTTGATGCAAACAAAAACAAATACTAAAAAAAAACAACACCAACAAATAACAACAAGCAGTGTGAAAAAGAAAAACCTTAAAAAGCAACAACAAATTCAACAAACTGTTGGCAGAAGGGAGAAAGGAGAAAATAAAACTAAACCGCAATAAAACCCATATAAATAAAACAAAAAATAAATTAAAACCCACTTAATTAAACTACTAAAATCCAACAGTTAGTTAATGTTGATGGGTTCTGTGAAATATTTTCTCTTGCATTTTAATTTTTTTTTCGTTCTACATTTTAAAATAAAAACTTTACAGACTTAATCGTTCTAATACAATGAATATAATTACATGTATACCGGCTTACATTGATGTTTAGTTGTTTTTGTTGATTTTTTATATTTGTTTCTTAGACACAACGATTTACCCTGGAATATACGAAAGTTTTTAAAAAATCAATTGAAAGATTTTCATTTTGGTGGAGACCTAAGACAAATACAGCCATGGGCGAACAGTGCCTGGAGTCACACAGACTTGAGAAGACTCAAAGAGGGAATGGTGTCAGCACAGGTATAAGATACAAATTTATATCAATAAAATAATTTTAGTAGTTCAGATTTAAATATTAGGGGTGTTCGCTTAATCTATTTAATGCCTCTTAGACCTAAAACTTAAATTTAAATTTTGACATACATACATACATGTGTATGTATGAGTGATATTTTTGCCATCATTTTGAAAACTTAAATAAAAAATCATTTGAATTAAAAGATTTCTTCGTTTGCTAAATGCAAACAACTCAAAGATTTGAGAGTAGACAGTAGTTTAAACGACTACCCCTATTATGTTTTTATTTATCAATAAATTTTATAATGCAATAAACATTTAAATTTATTTTTGTAGAGTGTTAAGGCAGAAAATTAACTTTGTTTTCCACATGTAATATTTATTTGAAAACAAAGTTTTTAGGTCACTTGGAACTTTTGTGAAAAATAAAATTTATTTTGAATATTTTGAATATAAATTAGTTTAAAGTTTGTTTTAAAAACAAACATGTACAAGCAATAGTAATAAACTAAAGTTGTATAAGTTTCCAATAATTTGAAGCACGATTGGCTGGCAGAACTGGGAACAAAAAAAAGAAATAGATTAACAATTTTTGCCAACATAAAAAAAAAACATTAAAATTTTAGCTGATATTAAAAAAGCTTTTAAATATTCATAATCTTTATTTTAGAAAACCGAATAAAAATTCATGAATTTTTAATTTTTTGAAAAAATAAACAAAATTTTTTTTAATTCTGGCAAAAAATTCTTTCGCAAGTTCAAGTTATGAAAATCGCCACTTTTTCATACAAAAACATACATTTTGTCATCGTTTATTTATTAACAAGTTTATTATAGTTGAAATTGCAAAAAATCTTAAGGCTAACGCCAACATCGCTAACAACTATGACTAGCGGCTTAATACGAAAATTGAGTAACTTCTAGGATAAGTCATCGAATCACGTTTGTTTTATTTTAATCTTGTGTTTTTGTCACAAAAAGAAAAGATGGCGTAGAAGTGATTTTGATTTTTGAAATAAGTGCAATTCAATGCCTAAAAAATATATACAGACCAGTTGTGTATGAGGTATTAACAAAATTATTTTTGGCTTAAAAAAGGCCAGTGTATGAATGGGGTATAAGATCTTTTACATAACCCAATGATTACGCGCAATGTTACGTTTTCTGCAACTTAATTTTCTATTACTCTACCCTTAAATGTGTGAGCCATTTAGTATTTTTAATAGATGTTTGCTGGACAACAAAAACTAATTACAATTTCTTAAAAAACTGTGGACTGTAGGAAATGATTGAAACACATTATCATGCATATCAGGCCATGCCGCCTAACACCACAATATTTCATCGGATCAACCAAATTTTTAAATATTTTTTCTTCCGGCTTGAATGCCTGGAATGGCAATATCAGTTTGTCAATTGGTTCTGAATGATTAGCATAACTGCTTCATAAAACAAGACTATACTAATCTACAAATTGAGATCAACTTTTTATTGTCCTTAACTATTCTTATGGTATTTAGGAGGCTTTTAAAATTGCACTCTATTTTTTTTAAGTTGGCTCTAGTTTTCGAGACATAACTTTATGTCAAAACGAATGTAGTTCGACGATATATAAGCATTATTTAGGAACGATTTAAAACAAAATACGAAATAATACAATAAAGTTTTCTCTAGGATGTGCTGCCTCATTTTTAATTCTGTTTATTAGTTGTAGAGATATGGATTAAGATTTGCAAAAAAAAAAAAAAAAAAATTATACAAAACTTGAAAATTTCTTGAAGAAAGTATTAATCTTTGGATTAGTTACTTGTAGCTAAACATATTCTGAACAATTTAGTGGCGCATATGACACTAAACAAACAAGTTAACAAGTTTGGCTCAAGTTTTTACACTAAATTCAAAAATGTATTTTGATAATTTTTATATTGATTTAAGTTTTCGCAATATGCTATTAAATATAAAATGGAAGATGTTGTGCAATATATTCAAGCATAACTCTAGAGCAGTATAAGCACTTTCATCAAATGGAAAGCTATAAAATCCTCAGTAAAACTGCCTAGAATCTGCACTAACATTGTTTGTCAATTAACTTAATCATTTCAGAGATACGAAGAAAGTTGTCAAAAGAAAAAGCACAAGTGAAAAATTTAAGAAATTCTGTTTCTTATAAATGATTGAAAGACAAAAACCGACAAGGAAATTCAAAATAATTATCTTGCGTTTATAGGTAAATATGTTTTAAGCAAAACAAGATTTTTTTAATAAAACCGATGCACAACTTGTGGTTTTGAATTTCTTGCTGTTTGGATTAGACACTCTCCTCTTTAAAAATAAAGTTTTTACAATTTTCCAGCTTTGTTAGAGCGTATAGCAACAAGAAGAAAAAGTCGAATAAAAAACTAATTTTCTATCAATAAAATAATCTCATTCCTATATCGAGCTTAGTTTGTGTGAAGCTGTAGATTATGCTGACTTTGAGTTAATAAATGAACTAGTTCATGAACTACAAATACTACAACGAGAAAAATTCTGGGATGATTAAAGTGCACAAACTTAGTATCAAATTAAAGTCACCAAAAGACGATTGCACTTAAACACTTACTTAAATAATTAAGTTCTATTATTTGTACTTGCTACTCATTCATATAAGAAACCATGGTAATAAGTAAAGTGGTAATAAGTAAGAAGTAACTGAATAATGAACAACACATTCAAAATGTTCGCCACAAATAGTTGATATTTGCATTCTCTCTTTTCTAAGCACCTGATATTCGTTTAAAGGGCTGCCATAAATTCTGTTGTTTGAACTGAATCATTCAATTTGAAGAGAATTTCACTGCTTAACCGTTTTCCTTGTAGATTGATAAAAAAAAAAAAATGAAAACAATTTTGTCAACTAAATCATTAAATGTGGAATATCTAAAATTTAATAAAAAAAACCTAAAGTTAAAAAAAGAGAAAACCACACACACATAAAAGCGAACGAAAAGTGATGCTTCACCAAGCATATCAATCTGATAATTGCCTAAACAGCAAAATAATTCTTCAAATACAGAGAAGTAATTGTTTACCATGTAAATATAAAAAGCTGGCATTTAAACGTAAAGTATCATTTCTACCTTAAGTAAACATTTGTTGCCATTTGCATATTTCAACTTATTTTCGATACACATTTCGAACTCGCATCAAAGAAATTTAATGCCTTAAGTGTTTTGTTTTTAAGCATTTAACTTATCCATTGACCAAAAATTAATCTTTAGCTTAGATGAAAGAATAACAAAAAAAAATCGAATTAAATTGCTTATGTTTCGTATCGTTTACAGTTTTGGTCAGCATATGCCCCATGTTCGTCTCAACATCTGGATGCTGTACAGTTAACGCTGGAACAAATAGATCTGATACGACGTTTAGTCAATCTATATCCGCATCATATGTCTCTTGTAACAACTGCCTCAGGTAAGTAATGAACGAATATGAGAAAGAAAATAAAAGGCAAGTGTAATCAAAAGTAAAAGTAATTGTAAATTGACTTTAATGGTTTTAAATGAGCTCAAGTGATTGCTAACGTTATTAGTTTAATACGATTAGGTTTTAAGTAATTTCTTTCTTGCTTATCATTTCACACTATAGTTCATTTAAATTATAGCAAGCTTTATTTAATTAGTTAATTACAAGAATATCAGATCAAATATTTAAATATTTAATTCATGATTAAATTTTATGGTTTGTAAATCCAAATATTTAATACAGTAAAACGCAAAAAAAAAAAAAAAAATACGGCGGGTTAACAAGGGCTTCTGATAAAAGAAAAAAACTAAAAAAACGTGTATGGGCGTTTTCTAAAATCACTTTGGAATTTAGTTTTAAGGTGAAGTTTAAAGTTTGACGTGTAGAAAATTTTAAGGCAAATATTTTTGTGGTAAAAACTAACTCTCTAACTAGTCCACATAACGGTAATTTTTGGCCTTATTCTAACAAATAATAAAAACACCCCTTAAAACAAGGTACGATGGAGATGAAATGTTGTACGAAAAAATTATCTATCAAATTTTACTTTTTTTTAATGTCAGAACACACCAGAGCTCAAAATCTAAAACAAACTAAGAAAACAAGCCTAACTTTTAATTTTTTATTTTCTTTCAATATTATTTAACATTCAAAGGGCATTTAGTTAGAAAGTTACAGAAAGTGTATTATTCTATTAAACACAAACTTTTACTGCACTTTACACAGATACTTTTGATGTACATACATATGTATATCCAACATGTTTAGTTCGTGTTAATTTCATTTACTTGATGCCATTTTTATTTGAAGTTAATTGCGTGGCATTTGTCGAAGATGTGCAATTAATTAAGCGGATGTTAATTGTTTGTACATTAACATGACATGCTCTGTCAATATCCTTTAAATATATTAAGATCAAACAACAAACCCCTTATCAGCTATACTCTAGATATACACAAGACTCTGCGCATAAAATTACGTTAAACACATTCTGACATGTTACAAGTTAAAAATTGCATTTGCCTGTAAAATTATATAAAATATTTATTTTATTGTCTATCATTAACACATGTATGTGTGTGTGTATTTATATTTACAACTGATAATTGTTATAATTTTAAAACAACGTCAACAACGTCAACAACAATAACAAGAAACACTTATATTTCATTAACCAGGGCAAATACTTGAGAGTAAATACTCGTATGTTTGTAATTAAATGTATTTATTATGCACTCTGAGAAATTGTTTGAACAGGATGTGAATGTTGATAACGACGTTGATGACAATCATTGTACAATTGTTAAATTTTTTTTATAACAATTAAAACATTTGTTAAATCAATGAAAAGTCGTTTGATTAAAAACACATGATGATGACACAAGATGTTACAGAAAACAGTATGTGTGGAGAACAGAGAGAAACAACTCATGCACACATATACATATGTATGCCATTTTATTTGTGCTAAAGGAAAAACAAAAACAAAAAAAAAGAAAAGCCACTGAAAGAATAAATAAATGAATAAATCGCTGACAAATTTGTTTCTGTTAAATGTAAAATATATAAGTGAATAATGTCTACATATTTAGTGCATATGTGTGTGTGTGTTTGTTGTGTTTTCACAAAATTCACACATGTATGCATTAAACTCAGTTTATTTTTATAGTTTATATCAATTTATAGTTTGCCTGTCACCTGTACGTATTTAACTATATATTTACAACCAAATTCTCCTTTTTGGCCTAATTGTAGTTACAACTGGACACACATATATTATGTTTGAATCTATGAGAAAACAAGTTGGCATGTTAACCAACCTTATTGACACCTGACATGATTGATATGCATTCTGTGTCAGTGACTTCAGTAACAATTAGCATTTGTTGTCACAATAAATACCAGCAAAAAAAATTTAATTTTTGTTTTTTTTTATGTTTAATTCAATTTGATTTATTTTATTAACTTAATTTTGCTATTTTGTAAAGTTAATTTTTTTTTGTTTAAATTTATTACTCAGACGTGTATGAGAACTAGTGTGCAAATATTTTCCAAACACTAAACGAAAACTTAGTTTAGCATATTAGTGACAAAATAGTCACTATTTTCTATCTACATATTAGTGTCAAAATAGTTACTATTTTCTATCTACATATTAGTGTCAAAATAGTTACTATTTTCTATCCACTATATGTATGTTTAGTAAAAAACTTACATTTGTAAAAAATTAAAAGATTGCAATAGTATGACTCTTAATAATATATTTAGAGACGGAAGAATTTTGTTCTTTCCCAGAATTGGTAGCGAAAGAAACACATATGAGCTTGTCTGTCGTGCTAGTTCACACGTACTAGTCTTCGTAGATTATGTAGCCTATGCGGATCTGAATAATTGCTGTTTGACAAATGTTTTGGAATATAAAAGTTGTGAACGCGTGAATGTGTCAATCTGCCCCGAATGGAGAAGAGTTAAATTGCTCAATAGCCCGTCCGATATACGGTTTCCTGACAGTCCCGCTTGGCTCAGTAGTAAAATGTATCACCAAAGATTTCCACAAGACATCTTGTTTTTGTTAACTTGCTTTCGTTTCGTTTATATTCTGTTGTTGTATTTTTTATTTAAGTCGATGATTAGTCTACTGTAGACTTATCTGTCGCAGGATGATGGGAAATAATACGTCACAATGATTATATAGGGTTACAGTTCTTTTCTATGTGGTTAAGGGTCTGCGAAACGGACGTTTTTTAATGCTAATAGTATGGGAGGAACGTCTGGAGGGAAGTTGATGTTTCTTAATTAAAATTCAAACGCCTTAATAAAAATAGTTTGTCTCTTATAGGATTCGGTTTGCAGTTTTAACCACTACACAAGGCTACCACGTAAAAGAAAGAATAATACCGTGATGCATTTAAACTCAGTAAATTTAAGCGAACTGTTGTAAGATAGTTTTTTAGGTTAATATTGAATTTTTTTTATAATTTTGTGAAAACTTTAAAGACAAAATTTCTTTACTTTTATATGTAAATTTGCAGAGAAAAATTACTTAGTTGGATAAATTTTCAACTATTTCTTTTGGCACTAAAATAAAAACTGTTATGTCTAACATTTAACAAAATATATTGTATTTGGTTTAATAAAGCGAAAAATATAATTTTTGTGAATCCCTTAGAATTTTATTAACCAATTTTATCCGCCCTACTGTTGTTAATTATGCTACTGTTTTAATATATTAACAGTACCATTCTTGAATTCATTGCAGCTGTAATGTCTGAAATGTGTGAAAAGCTATGACAATATGATAGCTCTTAAAAATGTAATTTGAGAGATTTTTTGATATAGAAAAATTTTTTTTGCGTAAAAAAGAAAATATTTTTAATGTTCTTAGATAATATGGATATATTTAATTACTATCCTTGTCAGCTAAAATCATTTGCATATATTGAAGTTTGTGTAATAAATATTTTTACAACCACAAATAATAATAATAATAAACTGATTTCTTTCGAAATTTTGATTTGTAAAGATCTTTAAAAGTAGTCTTAATTTTCAATGTAAAATGCAAGGTGTTAAAGAGTTGCATTAGTTTTTCTCAATTGGCTTGATGTTTCATTTCGTTATGTCTTAGTCTCAATTTTTATACACATTTTTTGTTGGGTTAGTTTTACATACATATGTAGATGTGTATGTACATTTAACAGGTTTTATTTATTACTTGTTAACAATCTGGGTTAATATCGACCACAGTTGCTTGCATTTCTGTATTTCACTTCACAAAATTTCTTTTTCAACATCATTTTAAATTATTTTAATAGGTTGAATAAAATTACTACAACTTGGACATGTCGAATTTATTAAAACTTATAATGGTTAAGAATAAGTTCAAAGCTGTAATTAAATTCAATTAAATAAATAAAAATTACCGCAAAGGCTTTTAATTAATAATAGCACCTAAACATGTACCATATATATTTATATTTAAATATTGCAATTTCCTTTTTTTGAGATCACTTTTTGTTTAAAAAAAAAAATATTAACAAATAATGTTCCGATACCAGCCAATGTGTATCTTCTTCAGGATAAATAAATATACAAAATTTGTAAACAAAAACCAAATTCAGAACAATTGTTTGAATTGTGATCTCAAGCTCAACAAAATTATTAATACAGAAATCAAAAGAAATTTAAACGATATTTATTTAATATTGTTAAAGATATTAGAGAGACAAATAAAAAAATAATTATTCTTTCTTTTCTTTTTTTCCATTTATTGTTATTTTCTAATCCATAAGGAATCGAAAAAACTCACAAAAGTGGAAAAATAGCGAGTTTAATTGGAGTAGAAGGCGGTCATGCAATTGGCACAAGTTTAAGTGTACTTCGAATGTTTTATCAACTTGGTGCTCGCTATTTGACTCTAACACACACCTGCAATACACCTTGGTAAGTAGAGAGAATACAAAAATATAAAAAAAATATTAATAAATAAAAGTGTGCAAAAAAAAATCTGTGTATGTATAACAAATACTTACATTCCACCTCAAATACACTTAACGTTCGTTTCACACACAATAATAATTTAAGAAATTCCCCTGGAAATATTGTAGAAAATCTTGACTAAACAAAATACCTTGAAGCCACAATAGATGAACAAACAACTGGAATCTTCAGCATAAAATGGAAAAGAAATGAAAAATCTTGGATTTCAAGTGTCATTAGGGATTGCATTTTCAACAAGTGAAACGATTTTACAGAAATTGTAACTTGTGTCGTTGGAATTTAGTAGTTGAGGCATTTTGTAAAATAGAGGTGGATTAACAATGTTTTTCTTATTAAGTTTTTTTTTTGTATTTACATAAAATTTACATTTGTGTTTGATTTTTTTTATCGTAAAATTTTGTTTTTACTATTTTAAGGGCGGATTGTTGCAAAGTTGACGAACCTGGAAAATATCCCCATATTGGTGGTTTATCAAAATTTGGAAAGGTAAGTGTCTTCGAAAAATGTAAATATGTATGTAAGTTGAAATTATTTTTCTATTTTACTTAAATTTCAATTTAATTGAATATGTTTTAAACGTTGCTTAACTTTTAAATTAAATTTCATTTAATATTTTTTAAATTATTCAATCCAAGTTCTTTCATAGAGAAAAAAACTCTTTCCCCTGTTTTAATTCCTAAAAAATATTGTTGTACTTTCTTTGATGTGCATTCAATTAAATAAATTCCAGTTTAGCTGTCATTTCTTTTGCTTTTATCACAAGAAAATGCATTTTTTTTACAGTTTTTTTAAACTACTTCTGTGACATAATAAAAGGAATCCATTAATAAGTTTAAAAATGTAGAGTTGGAATTTTTCCCTGCTTTTAAGCTTTTGTTGCAATTGTAATCTTTTGCTAACTAGCCAAACTAATACAATATTATGCACTTTGTTGTCTCCATTATATCCTTCTTAGACTGTGATATGAATGTACCAATACATACTCGCATACTGCCACTGCATTTGCTAGAAAAATAAATACGTTTCGCAGGAGATATAAGAAAAAATATGTATAATTTGCATTAAGTTTTGCATTTAAATAGACAATTTTAGTAGTTTATTTATTTTTTTTTACATCCAATTTTGTTATAGCAATTTTGTTTTGTAGAAACTTGTGCTGTTACTTTTAGTATCGTAAGAATTTTATTAGAATAAGATTCTAGTCAATGTAAATTTTTTCTTCATTACTGCTTTCATATTATTAAATATTTCTACTTCCTTCCGTTTGAAGAAGGAAGACACATTCCGTGTAAGCAGATGAATAAAGTAAACATATCCATGCATATACATAAGTTTGTGTATATAAATAAACAATTTCGTATTATGATTATTAAAATCTTGATTTTATGGAGCTTGTAAATGTATGGAGAGGTATGCCTATAATGAAAGTACTTTAATTCCGAAATAAGCACAAGCATGTTTTAACTTAATACCGAAGAGCTGCGCAAGTATAAGTAAAAGGGTATACAAGCAGTCACATTGAATTTGAGATATTGTGTGTGTATATAAATCTGTCATTATAAAATACATACTTGCAAAAGTATTTGTTTGCTTTACAATAAAAATATTAAAGAATAGAACTAAGCAGCAATAGTAAATCGTTGGAATAAAATTAAACAGATCATTAAAATTGAAATAGGTCATTCAAAACATTAAATTTATCTAAATGTAATTATTAAGTCACACTTTTGTTATTTATTTTCAAATAAATTTTTTTATATGAGATCTATTCTACTCGATGTTCCTTCCTTCTTTTATTTAATTGTTGTTGACTTTTTTGATATTCTACTGTGTTTGGAAACACAAACATTAACAAAGCTGTACAGAATAAGTTTTTTAAGTGTTGATTAATTAATTTTTGTGTAGGTAGTGCTTTGTTATTTTTATTTTATTTTTTTATATACGTTAAAATTGAAACACAGAGATTGTTAATGGTGTGTAAAAGAACACATAACTTTTAGAGCATTTCATGCAGCTCTTTACTTTATTCTGTTACGTACATACTAGTGTATGTATAGTGTAATGTATGATTTATTGAAAACTATATAAATAGTTTATTAAGAAATTATTTATGTTTGTATTTAATAAAATATACGTTTAATATAGTGTTTCATATAGGCTTCACTTCAAAAGTTACGACACATCGAAAGATCCTTAAATGTATTTAAAAATACCTAAAACACCTGTAAGCTATTAAATAAATCACTATAAAATTTACAGGCATGTCATAGAGCTGAATTTTGATTGAGAATAGCATTTTTTAAGTAAAATTAAAATTTATAAAGATATTAATGTCGGCGTTAGTGACACCAAAAAGTATAAGATAAGCACACTTTAAATTATTGTTTGCTCTTTAATACTTTAAACCCACAGACTGCTAAAGCCGACCGACTACAATCTGGCTTAAATAAAATTTACACTTTCATATTAAGATGATTTTTTAAATACCATTGCTGTTACATAATAGTCAAAGCCAGAACCAGCGATACCAATATAATCATAAATAGGAAATAAATGAAAGTTTTTTTTATTAACCAGAAAAGAACGTAATAAAATTAAAATTTAGGGTCTTTAAGTGAAATTATCGGATGCTTATTCGATTTTATTGGGGAGGAAGGTTATATCCTTAAATGGATTTAACGGTTGCACTTGATAAATTCATTCCATCTATTGGCATAGACCTTAGGCTTCACATTGTCCCAAAATAAAAGTCCAAAAGAAGTAGATTACGGTAGCATAATGTTATTCTCAAAAATACAACCAGTTTTTGTTAAAATATTTGAATTATTCGTTTTAAGGCTGCAAAATATTGAATATACTTTTGTTTGGTAGTGAGTAATGTTTAATATTGTATTTTCTCCTTCTCGGATCCGCGCTAGATAAAAGAAAGAAAAAGAAAATATAATTCAACTTATTTTTATGGATGCAAATATTTCCCATTCTGCTAGATTTCAGCGTAACGTTTTGGTTAATTCTTCCTTTTTTTCTTTTATTGCAATTTAACATTTATACGAGTTGACAGTGTTTTTTCTAACAAATTCTTAAAATATTTTTACAATTCTATTTTCTTTCTTATATTTTCTATTACCATTGCCGCTGATGCTATTACTAATTTGTGCTGTGTACTGGGGACTCTTGCAAATGTGAATATTATTGTTGCTGTTGCTGCAATTGATGTTTGGTTGCTGTTCAAAATAAACAAAAAGTTGGTCGTACAAGAAATGAATCGTTTGGGCATGATTGTTGACTTGTCACATGTTTCAGTGCCCACGATGCTAGATGCTTTGGGTTCTTCAAAAGCGCCCGTAATATTCTCACATTCTTCCGCACATGCAATATGCAATAGTTCGCGTAATGTACCCGACCATGTTTTACAAAGAATTGTAAGCTTTTAGTGAAAAAAAACAAAAAAAAAACAATAATAATAAGTTGATTTTATTTTATTCTTTGTGTTACTACTTACATATATTCTCATCTGTTTATTTATTTCCTTTTTTATTTTTTCCATCTTTTTAATTTCATATTTGAATAATTCCAAGGCTATAAACGGTGGCTTAGTGATGGTGGCATTCTATCCACATTTTGTTAGTTGTTCTGGACAAGCAACACTACACGACGTTGTTGGTATGTAAATTATATTGTAACACAATTTTGTTAAAATAAAAAAAAAGAAAGAAGGAAAGTTAAAATAAAGAAAGAGAGAGAGAGAAAGGGTAAAAAAAACAAAAAAAGTTATAATGGAATACTTGTTTAAATATTGAAAGAAGTATATACAACAAGGAAGGTATTGTGCAGAAAATTTTAAATTTAAAAATAATATTGAATAAAATTCTTCAAAGAAAAAAATAAAGAAAAAAATTTGGGGATCTTCGCCAAAAAAGCGAGCACGAAAAAATCGCAAGACTTTGGAGACCAATTTACAGGTCCATTTCCCGAAGGAACCTATCGTTTAATTTTGGCTTTAATTAATCGCTGGCTATGGTTGCCATATGCCATATATAGTCACTATGTGGAAACCTCATTTGATCGTTCGGTAACGATTTTAATTGATCTTGAGGCTAGGTCCGATTTTATTCTTGAAGAAATGAGATCCAAGATGCATTCATTTTTTAGATGTAATCGAGGCTGTAGGATCTGTAGCCGATTAGTCTCACTCCAAAAGCAGCAATGAGAATCGTTGCTAAACATAATTTAGCGATTAAAAAAATATAGATCGGAAAGATGACTGATTTGAAGGAAAAAAGTTTAAATCATTTGGTAGCCCTGTTCAAGCGTTAATATATCTAAGATAAGTTGACAGATTATAGTGACAATAAAAGTAAAAGAGTAACATAGTATGGCAGTTTGTTTCATAGCTAATCCTTGCGTAATTCCTACTAGCATTAAAAAAAATCCTTACATTTAAAATCAACTACCATGACTGGTTAATAAATGTGAAATCGCGTCTAATTATTACAAAGGGTTCTATATTACTTGATTTTTTAATTAATTTTATTTCATGACGTTTAAAATTTGAGTAAAGACAGTCATGATTTTTGCCTACATCTCAGTCAATTTTTTAACTATAACTTTTAATTTTTTCTAATTCCTGCCCGGCAAAAATAAATTTTATGTAGTTCAA
This sequence comes from Phyto melanocephala, assembly GCA_941918925.1. Taxonomy (NCBI): domain Eukaryota; kingdom Metazoa; phylum Arthropoda; class Insecta; order Diptera; family Rhinophoridae; genus Phyto; species Phyto melanocephala. The sequence goes on from OW799233.1 coordinate 2,396,515, forward strand.
GGTGAGTTATATTTGTAAGACTTCTAAATCAATAGAGCGTTAGAATTCTTAATGTATCCATGAATGCGACATAATATGTCATAAAGGATGTAATTACAAATGAGTGCAACGTCATGCAAAATATCTTAAAGAAATAAAATCAACACGTGAAACATCGGTTGATTTTTTAAATCAAATATGCATAAATTGTCAGGACTTACATATATACTCATCAAAACACATGATCTTTAATGAAACGCTAATGATAAAATCATTAGTCTTTCCACTTAAATTTAATCACTTCATCATGAATTGAATAATATAATTAGAGTCGACTAGTTTATTGATTACTTTTTACTAAAGAATGTTATATTTTAAGGGACATACATACATGTAAGTATGTAAGTAAGTATGTGTCTGAAATGTAAACAGATATACAGACATACATAGATATTTATGCATATTTGAACAATTCATATGCACATATTTTACTTACTTACACACGCTCTTTCTCTCTCTCTCTCTCTGTTTTTATATGTGAAAAAAAAATGAAATATTTTTCCATAAATAATAAAAAAGCTTGTTTATTTATTAACTGTATTAATATATTTTCTTTCTCTCTCTCTCTCTGTGTATCCTCTATATTTTTTCTATTTATGCTGATGCTGTTAAAGCTCATATAAATCACATACGAGAAGTAGCAGGCGTGGATCATGTTGGCATAGGGGCCGGTTACGATGGTGTAAACCTGTAAGTCTACGTCATATTTTTTTCTCTGTTTTTTTCTTGTTGTTTATTTTGGGTTTCCCAAATGTAACTTTTAATATTGCATTGTACGTACGTTATTATGGAAATGGTGTTTGGATTATTATGTTTTCTTCAATATTAAATTCTATTTATGAAAATCGTTTATTTAAACTAGTTGTAGTTCATTTGTTTTTTTAGATTTTACCCAATATTTTTAATTTAAATGCAATATTTTATGTTGTAGATAGACATATATAATAGTTTTTTGTTCGCAAAGGTTTTTGGTTTATTTGTGGATGTGTTTTTTTCTTTCGAAAATATATGTATTGTTGCCATGAGTTGTCCAGCTTTTTTTTTTTTTATTATTTTTAATATTTGTGATACGAATGTACTATGTCTCTATGTTTGTGCTACATATATTTGTGTTTCAATTTGGTTTTAGTGTACCCAAAGGACTAGAGGATGTTTCCAAGTATCCTCATCTTTTTGCAGCATTACTAGAGTCTGATAAATGGTCTGAAGAGGATATTGCTAAGCTGGCAGGCAAAAATTTAATACGAGTATTTAAAGAAGTTGAAGCGGTAAGTCAAAAAAAAAAAAAAAACAAACAAACGCAAAATAAAATTCTTTATAATTTTTCCTGTCTTTTGAGCTCACATATAAATTCTTATAAAAAAATGTGTTAAACTTCAAGAAGGGTTAAAATCCTAAGATATTTTTATGTTGGCCATAAAATGGTTCAGATAACAAAACAAGTTGGAAGCAAAAAAAGAAAATGAAATAGAAAACATATTACGAGAGAAAAACAAAACATTTATATCTTTGTTAACATTCTTAAGGCTTAAGAACAATTCTACTGTTTTAACTAATACCACTTTAATGTGTACTACTTAAAAGTACTTACACATTCACAAAAGGCCGTCTCTTTATGGTATGTGTGTGTGCTTCTCTGTGTCTGTGCTACATATCCGTCTTAACATTCTATCAACTGACAGATAAATTGCTAAATTAAAAACCATAATAATTCCTAAGCCAAGTTGAGGGGAGAAAAATGAAAAATAAAATAATAATAAAGATTGTCTAAGAAGTGTATGATGAAAAAAAAAAGAAAAACGACAATGCTTGTTAAGGTAATAAATGGTTACCAAGAAGTATAGACTTGTGCTCCACTTGGCTGCATGTGCTGCTCAGAATAGAAACTGTTAAATAATTTCTCTACTTACATATACACCTCTACAACAGACATATTTAAATTCATATCCTTTCAGTAACCATGAATAAGAAGCTTTTATTTTACCTACTTACATAATATTTAAAAGCATAACTCAGATGCAGCTCTTTAATGGAGCGCATTATTAAATATTTTTATTAGAAATTTTTATTGGGTATATTTTATAAAAAGGTTATGTAAAAAAGCTGAATGGTTTTGTTTTTTTACTTAAGCAAAATATGCAAATGAAAAATAATTTTATACAAATGTTGTTGCAAATAGGATTGCCTTCCGTCCTCCTTTCCCCGGACACCGTCCTCTTTTTTAGGGCATCCGGGGCAGTCCTACTTCTGTCTTAGCAAATGTCCGGTATTGTCCGGCTTTTTGCACCCTTTCTGAAGTTTTTTTCTTACATTTAAACTTTAAATCACAGGTCACAAAATGTATAAAAAAAGATTTAGGTGCTCGTACAATTAGTTTTGAAAAAGTACAATTTTGAAACTTCTCTTTGTAAAAAATTAGTTTTATTATCCCTAATTGTCGCTATTTAGCGAAGAAGCCTATTTTAAATTGTCTTTTATTTTAAAAGAGATCGGCAAAGGGGTCTGCTTGTCAGCTGTGTGTTTTTCATAAAGTTTGTTTTCCAGATATAGAAGAAAGTCTTGAACAAAAAATATAGAAAGGGTATATAATTTTGATATGGATTGCCTAGAGTTTTACAAATATTTGAAGAGATGCGATGGTAATATATTGGCTCAATTGGTTGGTGTTGAAAAATATATGTAAAATTTTTAAAATTGTACATTCCCGATAATAAATGCAATGAATTTTTGTTGTTTTTTTTTTGTTTTTATTTTCAACCATTAAATCAGAATGATATGTTCAGTTTGTATTTTTGTAAATAAAGCTTTTTCGTAAAAACAAATTTTGTTTTTGTATATTTAATGGCGTCGTAAATTTTATCAAATTTAATTTTTTTTTTAAATGTGTCCTCTTTTTTTCGGCAAATGTTCTACATTTTTATGCTGGCGTCCTCTTTTTTTAAAATAGAAATGGCAGCCCTAGTTGCAAATAAATATTTTTAATTTGATATACACACAACACAATCTGTTGAACTACTGATGTACCAGCTCTGCTTGTTGAATAATTTACATTAGCACTGCCACAATAGGTTTGTTCTACCCTGTTTTACAAACTTCTTTAATGACAATAAAAGCATGTTCCAGAGTCGAAAGTCGGTAACGTAGTATATGATATGATAATACAAAAAATAGTTGAGCACGTTGCCTCAACAAAATTTGTTCCTTATTCGCAATTGTTGATTTCGTCTGGGACCGCCTGTAAAAAGTTATCAGGCTAAAGTGCTGGTAAAGGATTTTCTAATTGGGATGGATTGATGTTTGAAATAATTTAAGAAAAAAAATTGTGCGTGAGAAACAACGTAAATATTTAAAAGAAGCTGACAAAGTAACATGATTACTACAAACTGTCGACATAAAATTATTTATTAACCAAAAAATCGTAAAATTTCTTGTAAAACACTTATCAACTTCGTAAGAAAATAGCGACCATATCTATATAAATCTGTCATTTAAACATTTTAAAATACTCATCAGGACTCTATTTAATATAAACATATACCTGGTGTATGTTGAAATCAACTTTTAAAGTGTCCAAGTAATTCTAAGATTCTTACATGGGATCGATTTATCAGATATGATTTCGAGAATTTTTGTTACTGAAAATCAGTGAAGTTGGCCAATTTCAAAATGAGATAAGAGCAAAAGAACACGTTTTTACCTAAATAAAATCAGATTTTCAGCCTCTTACGACACTTTTACGTAAATCGTGATGCGAAAAATCTATTTTAAGATGACAAGTTCCTAAATCATTGTTGTAAAGTTTCAAACCCCCAAATACCTCTTAAAACAGGTTTTTGCAACAAGTATTGCTGTTTGTGATGGTAAATTAGTGTCAGTGTATGTTATTTTTTTTTGCGTCAGAATTGCCGACTTTTTGAAACTGGCCAATTGTTTAGAATAAAAATGAAATTGAATTTAAATGCACTACGAACCGTGTAATTATGCGAATAAATTAAATCAAATTAAATTACGAACTACAGTTCGGCAATCTCGATTAAAGGAGAATTTTTGTAGAGTTGAAAAAGGCTTCTACTAGGAATTCATTCTTTTGCACAAACGTGCAATTATGCCTGGTAAAAATGAGATGAAGATATTTTAACAAGAATTTTAATTCTTAAGGAAATTGTTAAAAGTTGTTGACTATACAATGCTGATTCTTATCTTTAAGTTTTTTGATTCTTCTTTGTCAATCTCTGTGTGGGCCTTCGTAAAGGAATGTCCGTACGTCCCTCTGTCTTTCTGTTTGTCTGTCCATTCTAGTATGGGGCTCTCTTCTTTGTCCTTTATTTAGTTTTTTGTTTCTTGTTATTGCTGTAGTACTACTACAATATTACAATGTTATATTGTGCTACATAAGGTGGTTTTCTTTGTTTGTGTGAAAAATTAAAGAAAATAATTTTTCATAATTTGGTTTTTGTTGTTGTGGTGTTGATTCTCCCCATCTTGCTATTAAGCTAGTAACAAAATATAAAGGAGTTTTAGTGTTTTTCTTGTTTTTATACCCTTCACCTGTGGTGCACATGGGTATATATAGCTTTGTCATTCCGTTTGTAATTTCTACAATTTTCATTTCCGACCCCATAAAGTATATATTTTCTGAAAGCTTATGAATAGAGGAGTCGATTAAGCCCTGACCATCTGTCCGTTTGTCCGTCTGTCCGTCTATCCGTCTGTCCGTCTGCCCGTCTGTCCGTGTGTTGGTTGAAATCAACTTTTAGAAGCAACTATATGTTCCTCAGATCTGTATATGGTATCAATCTCTTGGAAATATCCAGGAATGAATCGCTATTGAAATTCAGCACAATCGCCCCATAACTTTCAGAGATATGAGCAAAAAACCGCGACCACCTCGTTTTTTTTTCACAATTACAACAACAACATACATACATAGATACATGTAAAAAACATACCAAACAAAAAAAATTACAAAAAAAAAAATATTAAAAATAAGAAAAAAATAATAAAAAAAAACTAAAAAAAAAAAATTTTAAAAAAATTTAAAAAAAAATTTAAAAAAATTTTTTAAAAATTTTTCTAAAAAAATTTTTTAAAAAAATTTAAAAAAAATATAAAAAAAAATAAAATATGAATAATATATTAAATAAAATAAAATAAAATTTTTTTGGCTCAGCTGGGATTCGATGCCACATTTATTCTAACGTGTACGTATGCACGTATTTTATATGGGATGAATGGTGATACAAACAATTGTTATTGCATGACTACACGTTGTGAAGGGTATATAAGATTCGGCACGGCCGAATATAGCACTGTTACTTGTTGGTTTTGTGTTTCTTTCTTATGTTTGTGTAATATAAATCCGTCTTCTTTGTTTTGGTTTCAAAAGCATTTAAAAAGGCATCTCTCATTATTATATTGGATTTTATTATTTGTTTTTTTTCATGACATATTTAAGATTTTGTTAATAAAAAAAAGCAAAACAAAATACAAGCAAAATACACAAAAAACGGCTTAATGGATTAAAAGGAAATTCCATTTAAAAATATAAAATCATAATAATGGCAATATTTAGGCCACATTAAGACACAAAATACCAACAAAAAGAAATACAATTTTTAAAAACATTACTTTAAATTAACCTAATTGAAAAAGATCTGAATGGCTGTTGTTAGTATTAAAAGGCCAAAATACGAGTTAATTACTTTGAAGAAGAAATTAAAAATCACAATAAAAATTAAAAATAAAAACAAAACAAAACAAAACAAACAGATGGCATTATTTTTAATCCACTAGTATTTCTAGAAAGTAATTGGAAACAAATGTTTTATTATAATTAGATAATTTTGCAATAAATTTTATTCTAAAACAGTTAGTCTCGAAACACAATTATCTAAACTGTGATATTTTATATATATAAAAGTGAAACTCTGTGTGTGTGTGTGTGTTAGCTATAGACTCCGAAACTGTAAAACCGATCGGACTCAAACTTTGGCAAGTTGTTGTACACAGACCAGGGAGTGTTTATGGGTGGAAAAAAGTGGGCGGGGCCACGCCCATAAAAATTTTTTATCAGTTTTAGCTACTTGCACTTGACCGATTTTTCTGACACTTTGCACACATATCGAGCTGTCATGACTAAATAATTTTGTGATAAGGGCCACGCCCCTAAAAAAGCTACTTGCACCAGACCGATTTTTCTGAAACTTTGCACTCATATCGAGCTGTCATGACTAAATAATTTCGTGATTAGAAAAACGGGCAGTGCCACGCCCATAAAAAAGGTATAATTTTGGTGTACTTGCACTGGAACGATTATTCTAAAACTTTGCACACATATTGAGCTGTTATGACTTTACAATTTCGTGATTAGAAAAGTGGGCAGGGCCACGCCCATAAAAACAATTATAATTTTAAGGTACTTGCACTGGTCCGATTCTTCCGAAACTTTGCACACATATTGAGCTGTTATGACTTTACAATTTCGTGACTAGAAAAGTGGGCAATGTCACGCCTATAAAAAAAATTATAATTTTTAGTTTTTTGTACTTGATATTCAATTAAAATTCAGAATGCATTTCGATTCATTAAGGGGCATAACAACGCGCGCCGAGTTTGGCTAGTTTTATATAAAAATGAAAAAATCATTCTCTACATTTTAGCGCATGTTACAAAAGCTGAGAGAGAAAAAATTTCAACTGCCAACATTAAAAACTCAAATATACAAAATGACAATATCACTATCATAACATTAAAATTTTCTTTCACTTTTTCTTTTCAAAATCAGCGAAGCGTGTCTTATTAAAAGAGTGCTGTAATGGCCTATTAAAGGAGAACTGCAACGAGTAAGAAGAAAATTTTATAAAATTGTTGTATAAAAATGAATGACTTGAAAACAGTGAGCTTTTGTGGTAGGAATATTGCGAATAATTATGCAAATTACATTAAGAGACGCAGACATATACTACTGCATTAACAAAAAAATATGTTATTTTAAGCGCACCCGGATATGAGATAGAAATGAAAGAAAAGAAGAACAATGACAAATTCTTCTAGTTGTATTAATTCATTTAAAACTAGATACATTGGGCTAAAAACCAAAAAAATTTTCAATTGAAAACAAAAAAATATAGACCAGATTTTTTGCATGTTGATTCTAATCAAAATAATTAAAAAATTATAGATTAATATTTTGAAGTTAGACTGAAAGAGATTAGGTCAGCTACCGTAGTCTTTGTCTAAATAACACCAAAAACAAAATATGAATATTTCTGAATTATTGCCTAAAGAGCAAATGATTAAAATTTCTGTCTGTCTTGCTAGACCTAGTTTTTGATACGAAATGATTCTTTTGAATTTTGAATTCATCTCAATTTACATTTAAGGTGTTTCATAAATTTCTTCATTTTCGAGATATGCCGATATTACAATAAATTTTACTGTTAACCTTCGATCTTATTTGTCATAAATTTTACAAAAATTTTACGGAAAAAAAACCTTATTTGGTGGGAAAAAGACAAATTCAAATTTATTATAAAATAAAATGTAAACATTGACATTAGCTGGCGATAGTGCCCATGTATACATCTTCTTCTATTAAGTGATTCATGTTTTAAAGCTCTTCATAAGCCAACTGTCTAAATTCACTAAGCAATTGATAGTTAAAGAGAGAAAGATATAGCAAAAGCCAAACAATAATTTGAACTGAACAAATTAAAATAAAATATGTTTATCTCTTAAATTACAGAAATTTAGAAAAAAGAAACTAAAGTTGCATTTAGGATAGTTAAAAAGCTCAGATAAACACACATGACCATTTGGTGTGCAGTGCACTCAATGATAACAAGTTCTCCAAATAGTTAGTAAACTCAATTTAACTAGAAATTAAGCTAGATCAAACTACTGTCCCCTCAGTATAATTCCTTAGCGATTTTTAAAGCCTCGTTAAAGTCGTATCTGTTTAATGTGAGCTATTTAAGGTATCAGCTCTAAATGACCTGTTATTACATCAGCTTACGTTTTGAATGTTGTTCTATACATTTTTAGCATTTCCTCGTTGTCGCAGTATTTTATATTCTAAATACACTTTTCCCCGGGGGCATGGGTGGATAATATGTGCCTTGGTTGTATTGATAGTCCGGGGTATAGAGGTGTTACTAACATTTCTGGCTAGAGCATAGTATAATTTTAGACCTCGCACATGAGCAAGTTTTAAAGATTCACTCAATGCATGCGATAATATAGTTCGTTCCAGTTCGGACGAGAATTCTCGATCTTTCATGATAAAAATTGGTAACGTGAGTATTTCAAACATTTTCTAAAAAAAATTTCCTATAAAAGTGGATTGATATTTATAATATTAGTTGGTCGTTTTCCCTGGTTTTAAGGTATTTTAGTCATGACGAGTGTTACAATTTAAACAATGGAGAACGTGAAACTTCAGCAAATTTACGCTCAAGATGTTCAGCAAGGTACGGTTACGATATCAACTGTTATTCTGTCGAAAGTATTTACTCTGTCCTATTAAAAATGGGGAAACACAAGACAGCGTATTTCTCACAGTAACCAAGTAGTCAAAGTTGTTCCAGGACTTGAACTTATTTCATTGTTAAGCCAAATGTTCCAATAGCGTTAAGATGTTAAGCAAACGAAATGCTGCTCTTTTGGTTTTCATATTGTTTTGGAGAAAGAACACCAGCATGTGGAAGAATAAAAAGAAACTTTAATGGTTCACAAATAAATATTTAAGAAACTACAAATGGCATTTTAAAATATTTTATAATTATGAAACAAGTGAAAAGATTTTCGTTTTTATCACTTACACAGACGTTTCAACTCATTTAAACATTGGTTCGCCCCTATTGTTAAAACCCCTTTATTATTAATAGGGGATGAGGAATTGTTGTTGTTTTAAAATTTAAATGGAAAAACAATGTGTTTGACTTTAAAAAACCTTTACTAATATTATATTTGAGATTTGTCATGTAGAGCTTCTTAAGCTGTATTTGTTTTTTTTTTATCGTTAAAAATAATTTATTAATCATAAAAATGTTATTTTAGAACTTTAAAATTCCAGTCGCATTTGATATGCTTAATTGTAAATTGAAATTTAACTTTTTTCTATTACACGCGTAGGAGTAAAATAGCATTAATTAAAGCCTCGTTATATTTCACGTGCAAACAATATTTTCTGCGCAGTACATTGTGCATGCAGAATACGCCTTTTCATGTTAATATATTCATTTTCATTTAGCTCACAAAGAAACAAAATCAAAAAAGAAACGTCGTCATTATAAATGCTAAAAAGTTTGAAATTAATAACAGACGCCTAATGATTAGTGTAACGACTGTATGCCAGAAAATAGAAATGGTGACTATTAAAAAAATACAAAAAAAGACATTAAAATACGATGTCGAAAATATTTGAGTATTTTAAGGGGTTACATTGAGAACTCAATACGAAAAGTATTTTAATTTTATATTATTTACCCTTCGCAAAAAGAAAAATTTAAAATTAAAAAAAAAAAAAAATTGATGTTTTTTTAGGCAGGCTTGGTGAGGCAGTGCGAGTAGGTTACAAAGCCAGTAGAGCAGTGAACATTAATTAGTTTTTACCACTTGCTTTAGTAATAAAGGCAATAACTTGTTTTTCGTTTTTTTTGTCGGTTTCTGTTGAAGGCAAACTGGATAATAATCAACATGTGCAGCATCTAGACCTCGTTTTTTGCAAAAAATAAATAAAATAAATTATATATATAAAGTATAATAATTAAAAAAAAACAGCCATGAAATTCTACATTTTCCATTGCCTTTTACATTATCGTAAACTTACCAACTCTGTGTCTCTATATGTGTGTTTGTGTAAGTATAAACATACCCTGTATCTAAGCTCTTAACTAGTTACGTTTTGGACCAGTCTGTTTGTAACGAGACTGCAGCAAAAGCAAAAGATCTCACATACATTGACTGAAAATAATCTAACTTTTTAGTTCATAATTTAAGTTCTAACTAAACATAATGCTCGGAATAAGTTTAAAGATCCACAATAATAGTAAATAAATAAAATAAATAAAATAAATAAAATAAATAAAATAAATAAAATAAATAAAATAAATAAAATAAATAAAATAAATAAAATAAATAAAATAGTAAATCAAGAGAAACAATGGACCTTTTAAAAGAAAAATTCGAAAATCACATTATTTCTGTTAGAGGACAAATGAATGGGCCTCTAATGTCGTCCGCTTTGACACCTTGAGAATATATTTTGTGGGATTTTTTAAATCGAAAGTGCATAGCGATAATTCCACAATTAATCATGTTGTTGGCAACACTTTATACAAAAATGTGATTGAGAATTTTGGTAAATGATTGGTTGCCTGTCCCTTGACCAATATAATTTTTAATTTTAAACTGGAACCTATTTGTAATAAACTGAAAAAAAATAAATGTTTCTTATATCTCAAAATCTAAATGCTTTTTTAAAAAAAATATTCATTATATAAGAAGTATGTTACAGATACTTGGTATTCATATTTGTACTTTTTTAACTAATAAAAGCATAAACGAAATGTCATCTTAACTGGTGATAAATTCACAAAATTATCTCTGAAGTGATTTAAAAAAGAATTGGTTTTCATCAAAGAAATTGTTTTGGAATATGAAAGCACAATAAATCTTAAGGGCTTTCTTGAGCATTTTAGTTAATGCCTAGCGTATTCTGATTATAAATAATAGACATCGCTGGTTTAGAGCGTTGAAATGTTAAACCATAAGCTCTGATTCAAATCCCGTGTGAGACTTGCTAGCTAAAATGTATTTTAAAAATTTGTTTTCTCTAACAATAACTAGTCTTTACACTAGTATAAAACTATGTTACTACTTTAGTTAATTTATCTGCAGGGTAATAATTACACAAATGAACGGATCTTTAGTTTTAGCTTACAAACACAATATAAATATTTATATGTTTGCTTGAGAGAATGTGTTAGCAAAATGAGGTACTAAAGGAAGAACATCCAATCCAAAAAACTAATTCATAAACTCGTAATTAAAAATGTAAATAAATGAAGAGCTCCCAAAAAAAAAAAAAAAAACTGCATATTCGTATCATATTGCCTTGCATTACACATACACGCAAAGAAAAACCATGGTTATGACATGATCACGACGGTCATATTATTTTTTCTAAAACAATATTTGGTTGTCGAAAACAAGTAATAGTTATTTTTGTTTCATTTCATCATATATTTTGTCACGATAATCAAGCATTTGTTTGAATTGTATCATTTAATGATTACTTTTCGTAAAAATTTCAAAATGGTTATCATTTAAAAATAGTATGATGTATAAAAATTAGTTTGACAAAAATAACATTATATTCAAAATCATTAAAAATTAAAAATAATCATTAAATAATAAGTGAGACAACAGTATGATTACAAAATAATCAAGCTATGATTTTTTTTAATAATAATTTGATTTCAATTGTTCTTCTTCTTGCTGAATAAATTTTTATTAATTTAAAAGTTTGTGATGTCAAAAAAAGGAAAAAAAATTTTGAAAAATTAAAGAAAATTTCAAAATAAACGAGAAAATGTAAAAAAATATTGGTAAAAAATTGCAATTAAATTGGTAAGTACAATAAATATGTGTATGTTACGCAAAAGACAATAATTTGCCGTAAAAAAGCAAAGATTGTCGATTTTAATTGTAGTCATACATATGACTATTGAATGATACTTTAATTAAAAATAATAATGATAACCGGTAACCATTATTATTTTAAACATAATCATACAATTCAATCATAGTATGTTGCTCTTCGATTATGGTTACCACAACCATATTTTTTCTTTGCGTGTATAAATATACACACATACATATGCAATTCTTACGTAGAAGAAGACGACACAACAGGGACTGTATTTAAAATTGTGGACAGAAAAAAATAACAAGTGGCGCTAATATAATAAAAAAAAAATTTTCTAAAAAATTAAAAAAAGAAAAAAAAAAATTGTTGACTTGAGTGTTGGAAATCTTTACGTGAACCTGTATAAATTTTCCTGTTGATTGGAAAAACTGTTATCCGTCAAGGGGCTACCGCCAGTACTAATACACATTTGCCCCCTTTTGGTCGCAATTTGCATTACTTTTTGCATAATTTCCAGCGATCATTGCTGCCACGAGTACGCCGCAACGGCTTTTCGTGCATCACACGTAAATTTTTACTGCCCTAGAAAAGAAAATTTTGTTTATGCGTCGGATCGCTCATGATGATTTTTATACTCAAAACCTTTATTCCTCGCTCTTGCGGAGTATAGCGTTCCGTTGCTTATCTGTTTGTATAAACTTAAGCTGTGTTGTTGGCGAAGTATAATATTATTATCGTAAAACGCCGTTTGCAAAAATTACAGCAAATTACCTTCCATTAGGATAATTAATTTTGGCCCATTTTGGCCATATTTTTAGTTTTTTTTAAATTTTTTTAAAATATATTTGTTTGAATATCTAACCAATATTGTTTGCTTATTAAAGAAAAACAAATTAAAATAAAATAAATTACAATACGCATGCAAATGCATTTAAAATATTACATTATTTAAATGTTCATAATTGAAATGTCATGTTTTTTTGTGACATTTATACATTCAGAATATCTATGATTTCTTTAATAATAAATTTTTTTAATCGAATAATAAAGATTTTTGTGATTTAGGCGCATATTTTTCAGTTATTAATTTACGAAATACGTTCTTCAGCTATAATTTTAAGCTCACTCACTGCTTGCAGTGGTGTTCTTTTTAATGGCAAAGTAGCAACATATTTTATGAATTTTAATTTTTGTACTTTGGCTCTGTTGTGTTCTTTTAATCTAAAAGGGCAGTTGTAACAAGTATATTTTTTGTATCCTTCTATGCAGAACATGTGTAAAATTCGGTGTATTAAAGTGAAGAACACACATATACAAATATGCGCAAGTGTGTGTGTGTGTGTGTTTGTAAAAAGTTGAGTACGAGAAATTTGGAAAATATAAAAAAATAAAGAAACAAGCGGAATATGGTTGCCTCTTCATTATTTTTTAAATCTACTGCAGTATGATGCTGTTGATGACTCTTTCTGTCCTCGTAAAGTTTTGCCTTGAGTTTATTTGTTTTTTGTATTTAAAATATGAATTTTATATATTTAATTTATTTTCTAGTTGTTTGTCGAAAAAAAAACCGAAATATTTATTTAAGTGTAAACTTTAAAACATGTTACGAAATCTTTGTGCACTTTTATTATTTTAAATCATCGTGATGAATGAAAATGGAAAAAAAAGGAAATTCATTTCTTTTTTTATTTATTGCGTGATGATGCATAGAGATATTTTTATACGCTTTTTATGGATAACAAATGTAAAGTATCGGCTATAAAAATGTTGTTATCCTTTCTAGCAAGGTTTAAAGAACCAAAACAAATACAGGGGCAACGTGTGACTGCTAAAAAAATCTGCAAATTATATATTTGTCCATTTTAGTGGACGTTGCTCAGGAAATTAAAATTAAAGGAAATTCATTATCCCAGCAAACATATTTCTTAGGCTGTCTTTAAAAGTAAATAAATTTTAAAATTTCCATTTTTAACTCAATTAAGGATTATTTCGGAAAATATTAAAATAATCTGAAAAATATAAGAAAGTAATCAGAGTCAGTCAAATTCGATATCATATTCTACACCATAAAATGATAAAAAATAGTGGATACTGAAATTATGTTAAAAGTGTGTGCGTTCGTTGGCTAGTTAGTTATGATGGCATTTCAATACTCCTGAATACTAGAGTGGAGTCTGTATGACATCGTTTTGACAAGACCACATCGCTTGCTTGATTTGATATCTTTTAAAATCAGTATAAGATAGACTAGATCTATCCTGAAGCTATGAGTTATCTCACGACATCATTCAGTCTTACCCCATATATATTAGAGAAGTTATCAAGGCGTTTTCAGAGAATGTGAAAATCGAATACCTCTCCAAATTTATATAGGTCCAAGAATGATTCCGAGAAACTCCAAGTCGGTTTTCATATTTTGTGTGCATAAACAGTTTTGTTTTTTAAACAAATATGAAATTGTCTTCTGTTTAATTTGGGATCCTCTTTTGAAGGAAAGCTACAAGAAATAAAAGCAAAAAAAACTCTTCATTGTTTTAAAAACTTAAATACCGGTAGGATAGCGTTAGAGAGTTTTTAGAAGCCACACGTTTTAGTGCAGCCTTTCAAGTTACAATACACTCAAACTTGTTTATTAACACCATTAGACTTTTCGAACTTGAAACCGTCTTGATAAAAATTTTTTTCATTCAAGTCGTGAGTCAACTTAATGGTCATGTAAAACAGATAATTTTCATTTTTGCACGTATCTACTTGTAAAAATAAATATTCTTTCACAAATAATTTTAACTAAATTTTCGTCGGGATATTGGTGCAGTTATCATTTGTATGGTACATTATATTTAGTTCTACTATTTTTGACGCTCAAAGTGATATTTGGTACGACGGTCACAGTTTGACCACAAAAGAAATGCTAGTATTTCTTTAACATTTTTAAACTCTCTAAAATTTTTCTTTTCTTTATATGAATGAGAGTGTAAGTTATATAACAAAATGGTTTCACTTAACAAGTTTGGTAAAACTGTCGATAAATATGTGGGCGCATAATCAATATTTCTTATTAATAATATACAACACTCATACGCCATGTTGTTGGAACCAAAAATAATTTTGTATTTAATTCATTATGCTTTTAGTGCAACTTCGCTTTATATTTATCATTCTGTAGTATGCGTTTTGTTTCTTATTAGCGGCCAACACATCGTTTGTATGCTTATAAGAATAAAAAATATACAATCTTTTGATCCAGACTATTTTAATCTTTTCTGCGTCATCAACATATTGCAGCATGTCAAAGGTAATTTTGTTATCTTGGGAAAAAATTTCCCTTAGCAAACAACACACACAACAATTAAAATATTAATTGCTTCTAAAGGCTTTTATTGAATTTTATGCGTATTTTTTTTTTCAGAAAATTATAAATTAAAAATGTTATTTCTGCCGAAAAGTTAAAAAGCAAAACATCTTTATGCATGTTATTTTTGATACATATAAAAAAAGGATTATTAAAGTTCAAAATATCAGGTCAAGTTTGAAAGCTTAAAAAAATTACCTCAGAACTTAAAATTTAAAATCTTATTTCAAATGTTTGTCTTCTTGATTGGTGAGTAACTCAATCACGAACACAACCGCAGTTTAACCAATTTCTTACTGTAAATAAAATTCACTGACAATTTTAACCTTAAGTTAAAGTCAATACTTAATTAAAATTATTTCTTAACAACTGTCCAAAACAGTTAAAAAAACATATTACTTTGTTCATTAACTGATTTTTCTTTTTCTTTATACTTCTTGAATTGTACACAGTCAGTTCAGTCATAATTATCTGTACGTGTGTGTATAAACTGTACTTTATTCTTTACTGAAAAATAATGTCTAAAAATTAAAACTCCTTTGATATTTTCAGCCTTAGCTAATAATTTTTTGCATTAAATTCAGTTTTCTTTGACCAGCACTAACAGGCAACATTGGTAGTTGGCGCCATAAATTTAAACCAGGTTTTTGCAGGATTGAGAAGAAAAAATTTTTTTTTATTCAATCATTCAATATTTATGAAGCATTGATCGATTTATTTTAAGAAGTTGAAAAAAATATTAATGGGCGTGGCTCTGCTATGTGTGTGCTAGGTTTCAAAGAAAGCGGTTTAATAGAAGTTAAGGTTAGCACATTTAAAAATTTTATTTTGTATCGGCTATAAAAAGGTGCTGACTATTTTTTTTGAATTTCTGGTTTTATTGTTTTGTCCTTTAAAAATTGAACCCAGTGTCATTCAAATGAATACCTCAACTGGGTCGGCAGTACCCTATCTCTTCAACCCAATTTTATTTTTCTTAAAGATTTGCGAGAAGTGTTCAGTTGCTGAGAATATGAGTTGATATTGATGGACTTTCTTGTATATTCTCAGTCACGAGAACAATGTTTTCGATGGAACGCACTGAACGAGAACGTAAAAGGGTTGTTTTGTGTACTAACGATTCATATTAATGAACTCGCTTTACAAATTGATGAACAAGCTGAACTGATTTTTCGTGTAAATTTTTTCCAGTTTGCGTTTGACTCTGCTTCGGAAGTACATTTTTAATAATACCTAAAAGTGTTCCAGCGTATAGCGTTTTATTTTACAAACGTCGAACATAATCCTGAAAAAAAATATGAATGCTATTCTTCCCTTCAGAGTCAAGGTAATCAGTAGTTGACAAATACTATTTATATTGTGTGTGAATATTACTCTGCTCACTTTCCAAAAAAAAATTGATTGAACTGTCACGGGATTTTTATGTGTCTGCAAAGTTGAATCAAAATTGTTTTAGTTAAAGTGACATTTTGAACCATTAATCTATATTGCCAAGTCTGCTATATATTGCTTATTTACAAGAAGTTTAAAAGACTATCGCTTGCATCCTTAGAAGTCTATACCACAGTT
The DNA here is from genome assembly GCA_941918925.1 of Phyto melanocephala. NCBI lineage: Eukaryota > Metazoa > Arthropoda > Insecta > Diptera > Rhinophoridae > Phyto > Phyto melanocephala. The sequence goes on from OW799233.1 coordinate 2,413,125, forward strand.
TCATTCCAAACTTAGCAGGAACTTAAAACACATGGAGGCAAAATAAACAAACATTTATTTATGTATACAACGTTACGTTCCCAGAGGATATATTTAAAATTAAAGCAAAATTTTCTAGATTTTTATGGTTTCTAAATCAACAGAATTTATTCTGAATGACTCTTGCAATGCGAACTAATTTGTCCTTAATAATGTGATTTAAAATCAGTAAAAAATTCAGGAAAATATCTGCTATAATTTATAAAATGTCAATATATTTCTTATCTTATACGCATGAGTTCTACGCACTTAGAAGACTTAAGCGCAGTTTATTAATATATTTTTATATAAAAATACATGATGTCCAATTAAATGGCTAATGTTATACTCAGGAGTATTTTATCTTAAATAAATAGAAACAGCTCATCACTTGAACACCTGCCTGATCACTTTTTTGTTGTGTTTTTTTTGCAGTGTACATTTCATATATTTTTCTTTAAATAAATAAACATTTTTTTATTCAGCAGGTTTTCAGTGAATAAAAATATAAATTATTTACATAAAATGCTCTTTTATGTATGCAATTCTAACACAACCGGTGTTTAAGGTGTTTATGTGTAATCTTCTCACAGATTTTTTATATTTTTATTTTTTAATATTCTAAAAATACATAAAAAATACTTAAAAACTGTTTTAGTTTAAATAACAATTTGAAAGTATGTGTTGAACATAGTAAATGCAACGTATACTTAAATCTGTGACAACACTTAGGTACTCATTTATACACACACACACACACACACATACATATATTTATATAGAATTACTATTCATTCCCTCCACTACAACTACTCAGTTTTTTTGATTTTTTTGCTCTTCTGTCAAAAAAAAAAAACACTTAAGAGCATCATCATCGTCATCATCACCATTGTTAGCATCTTAGACCACTTATGTATGTGTTGTCTTCTAGTCTAGGGGTCTTAACATAATAAAATCTTTGCAAAAGAGAAAAAGTTAAGGTAAAAAAAAACAAGTGCTGCTGAATACGGATGCAGTAAAGTGTGGCGGCAAAAGGCTACAATGTAAAACTAACCACAATTTTTCTAGGGATAACAAGGAAGAAAAAGTTGTCGTAAAGAATTTAATAATTTTTATGAAACAAGAGCTGCCAGTTTTATTAAACCTTTACATATTTGTGTAAAAATGATATATTTTTGTGTTGTAAAAAAACGCTTAAATTTGTTTTTGTTTTTTTAACATTAAAACTCAACTCTCAACAAATTTGTTTACAATCTGTCTCCAACTAGCCTTAGTTAGTTGCCATATAAGGATATCTCCCGATATTAAAGTGATCAGCTTTTGTAAGTTCAAGCACAGTTCCATATAAAAGTTATGTTAAATTTTTTTTATTTAATAGCTTTTCATTTAAATTTGTTTTCCAGCCGTTTTCAAGTTTAAGCATCTGGTAACACTGATATTTGCAGTATTATAAATGTGGTTGAAGTATTGCAAAAGAAAAATAAAGCTGGTGTAAAGAAAGAAATCCTTACAAATGCGCAAACATCTTACTTTTATTATTTTCCTTTTTTATATATTAAAAAAAAAAAAAATGCACAATTCTAAGCCTTGAAATATTTTACAAAACAATACTGTTGAAAATAATAGCAGTTTATAGTTTTCAATAACTGTCTACCTTTTATGTTTATGAAGAAAAAAAAATGTTAAAGCGCAATAAACGTCAACTAAAAATATCAATATCAGCTATTGTTGGTCGTAACTTTTTATTCAAAAATAAAATTTTATGCTGTACTTAATGTTAATCGCACGTACTGTATGAGACAGGCCAACGCAATGCAATAAAATCATTTACGACTGACCAGCAAACTCTTTATTCATTGTTTATATATGCATAATCATTTTGTGTGCCATAATATATGTTTATGTCCATGTGTATGTGTGTGTGTGCAAAAAAGGAGTTTAAATTTAAATAAACACAACAAAAGTAGACATAAAAATAAAGCAAGTGCAGAAGAATAATAAGAGATGCATAAAGAAAAATAAAGAACTACTTGTCTTTTTTTTTGTTGAATTTACATACTCATATGCATTTCGTAGTACTTGTACTTGTAGTGTACTTATAGGCTTTAGTAAATAAAGTCTAGTGTAGCTCTGCAATGAGCTAAAGTTTCCTAACAGAACACAAACACTTGTGCCTTCTTTTCCTTACGTTTACTTATCTGTTAAATTCTTTTGATTTTTTCTTTTTTTCCAATATCGTGTGAACTATTAAACAATAAACTTTTTTTTTTTGGAAAAATTACAGAATTAAAGAAAAAACATGAACGACAAAAAAAACAATACAGGTTGAGATAAAAGTTATCATGTAGTTTAATATTTTTTTTTCATTTTATTTATTGTTAAAAATAATCGATACAAACATACAAACATGGTTAAACAACATAGTGACTGGCACATCGGAGAAAATTTTTCGACAATTTTTTTTATACCCGCCACCAAAAAAAATGGTGGGGGTATATTCATTTTGTCATTCCGTTTGTAACACATCGAAATATCCATTTTAGACCCCATAAAGTATATATATTCTGAATCAGGGTTTGATTTGATGACGATCTAGCTATGTCCGTCCGTCTGTCCGTCTGTCCGTCTGTTGAAAGCACGATAGAGGTCGCACCGAAAAAGCTAAAGGGCTCAAATTTTGCCAGAATCTTTCTTATAGACAAGGTTTGTTTGGTATTGAAAATGGGCTAAATCGGAATATTAGGAAGAGAGTTATAGCTCGTAAAGCAAGAGTAGGTCGAAAAAACCGTGTCCTGCTAACATCGAATAAAATGGAATTGTGTCCAAACGGATAAACGTAGAGTCATGAAACTTTGAATATATATTTCTCGAGCCAAAGGAATATTTCTCCCCAAAAATGTCTTAAATCTATAAATTAGAAAAGGAGTTATAGATAAAAGTGTACGAAAATTTATACCGCGCAGTGTATTTTTTAAGTTTAAAACGTAATAAAACTGACAAAACTATATGTACGTTTCCGAAATTTTGCAAACATGGCTTTTTGGTCAAAGTCTTCGTTATAGCAGAAAATAAATGTGCCACGCCCACTTTTTTTTAAATTTTTATAAAAATATATTAGTAATATATATTAGCATTTATTCATTGCAGATGGCAACATCTGTTGAAGGCGCCACTACATTTTGCAAACACTGAGGATGATGTCTTTGCTAAACATCATGTAGAACACTAGATGACTCTAGTAACATTTTTGACAACATCCACTTTAAAATTTTGCACAAACTACAAAGGAATTTTAAATGGGTTTGTGAAAACGAAAATGACCGAAGTTTGTTGACAAAAATTAACTAGAGTAATGATTTGTGCCAAACTTTACATATAGTTGTACACACAGTCTTATGAGGTTTAAGATTTAAAAATATTAAAAAAAAATGTGCATCAGTAGATTTAAAATATGTATTTGAATATTTAAAATACATTTTTTAGTTAAATTATATTTTTATCCATCTATTCTTTTGTAAAGGGTGGTTAAATTTTAAGGGTCACAGTGTGATTCAAAATAGACATGCTCAGCATTTTGCTAAAACGGGAAATTTATTAGTAAGATTTTGATTTTTAAAGTTCTATAACATTTTACTTTTAAAAGATTTTCAAACGAAATAAGTTTTGATAATTTTAAAATTTGTTAGCCATTAGTACATGAAAATAAATTGTTTATAATGTTTACAGATAATTTTTTTTTACTTAGGTCAAAATTTTCCTAAATTCCCATTTTTAATAGAGCATAACTTCAGGCGAACATAAGATAACAAAAAGAAATTAGCACCATTTAGTAGCTAAAACTCTCCTTTATACCTCTATACTCCATTGTATACCCGGAACGATCCGACCGTGATCAGCAGACCTTTTTGCGACACAAGGTCAAATATTTTTTGCAAAATTTTAGTAAAAGAGCTAAACAAATTTTTTTGTAAAGTGTTTTTAAAGTATTTTAGTTTTTATACCCGCCAACAAAAAATGGTATGTATATATTCTTAATCGGGGTTTTATTTGATGACGATCTATCTATGTCCGTCCGTCTGTCCGTCTGTTAAAAGCACGATAGAGGTCCCATCGAAAAAGCTAGTGGGCTCAAATTTTGCCAGAATATGTCTTACACAAGGTTTGTTTGGAATAGAAAATTGGCTAAATCGGAATATAATGAAGAAAGTTATAGCTCGTAATGCAAGAGTAGGTCGAAAGAACCGTGTCCTTCCAACATCGAATAAAATGGAGTTGTGTCAACCAGCATCAACGTAGAGTCATGAAACTCCAAATATAAACTACTTGAGCAAAAACAATATATCTACCCAAAAACTGCCTAAATGCATGCATTAGGAAGGGAGTTAGAGATAAAAATGTATTAAAATTAATACCGCGCAGTGTATTTTTCAGTAGGTTCAAAATTCTAAGCCTTATAAGAGTGACAAAATTAGATCTACGATTCTGAAAATTTGCAGGAATTGCTTTTTGGTCAAAGGCTTTCTTCTGACGGAAAATAAATGTGACACGCCAACCTCCCATACAACGTTTTCTCTTAAATTCTTATAATTTCTCTATAAATCGAATAATAAAGGACTTTATTGAAATGTCTAAGTTGTATTTATTAGCATAAATAACTTCGACATACCTACTATAACGCCCACTTTTCACGTTATATACTTTTAATGAAATTTAAATTTATAAAACCGACAAAATTAGAGGTTTGATGATAAAATTTGCTACGGAAATCCTTCTAGTCAATGTTATTGTTATGCCAGAAAATTAAGGTGACACGCCCACTCTTACGCCCACATCCTATATAATACTTTATCTCAAATTCAGATAATTTCTCAAAGAATAAATATTTTGAAAGAATTCAGGACTATATTGAAATATCTAAGTTGTATTTATTAATAGAAATTTTATTCACACGCTTACTTTAACGCCCACTTTCACTGAAACACTTAATTTACGAAAACATTTTACCAGCATATCGAAGTTATAAAGGGTGGTTAAATTTTAAGGGCCGATGTTGATTTTGAATAAAACACAAATTATTTAGGAAATTATTATCAGTTCTTTTTTAATGATAATATTTGTATGGTTCAATTATGTATGGAACAAAATATCGGCCAAATGGCCCCGCGACCTCAACGGCACACCTCGATCCGATAGTCCAAATTTTAAATAACATTGCTGATGCTCAATTGTTTGGCACGATGATGAGTCGAAGTTGACTGTTTTTTTGCCACACTATCGCGATAAACAGCAATGCTTCTCATTTAACGAATTTAGAAGGCATTCATAGATGTTCTAACATTTTATACAGACCTGGGGCCGAATTACGGCATTCGATATCGATCGAAATTGTACTCGAACGACCGAGTACGCTGTGCTTTAGGTATAGAAATTCTAATAAGAGTATGCAAATTTCGATCACGGTCAAGTGCCGTAATTCGGCCTCTGTTTTGAATTTTAAATTTAACCACCCTCTACAAAGAAAGTGATACATATTTAATTATAAAGAGATTATTCCATGCGATTAACAAAATAATAATTATTGTCCTTTAAATGTGCACAAAATTGGTGGTGGGTATAAAAGATTCGGCACAGCCGAATATAGTGCTCTTACTTGTTTTATATAAAGCTGTGCAAATAATGAGAGAAAAAGGAAAATGTATAAAATTTTGACATTGGAAAAGGATCAGGTGATGGTATTTAAGCGGAACACTACTCAAAACTGCCTAATTAAGTGTACCCTGTGTATATACGTATGTTCGTATATTCATGAGTATATTTAATGTTTATTTTTTATTATTTACTTACAGACATACACGAATATATTGTAGTTTTAAAGTTAACACATGGACAATACGCAGATATTTATGTGAACACGCCATTTTGCCCTGCTTTATTTCAGTAATCGAATAAAGGCGAGTTAAAGTGCTTCAATAAATATATATTTTTTTATGTTAAATTAAATAGTTCTCTCGCTGCCATCACACCGTCGCAAATAAATAAAAAGTAGTCTGCATTATTGATATCATGAACATTTGCCAATGGTATCAAGTGCGTTAGCAATCCCCAATAACAATTCAGACGATAAATTATCAATGTTACTAAGGATTTGCTTTAACATTTCAATAAATATTTATTGAAGATTTTTTGTTGTTGTTGTGCGTTTATTTTCAACATGGCATATGTACTTACGGCTACTAGGACTTTCTCAAAAGGTTTAAGGTTGCTTAGTTCTCCTCTACAAGTATTGAGATAATAATAAAAATAATAATAATAATAATGATAGTAGTAATAAAATAAGCTAGAATTGAACGTGATTCATTTGATAAACGATGTTACACTAAATTACCCAGTTTAACATTTGGTCGATTAATTTGTGAATTTTATAACGTTTCATTCAAGTCCAATAAAGCCAGATGTGTATCAAAAAATAATACATTTAATAAGGGAAAAAAATAAATACAATACAATACAATCTATATGTTATAAATTAAAATTGTTCATCTCTCCGAATCTTAGCCGATAGGCTTTGGGTTCTCGCAACTTTAAATAACACTCATGCACAAATAAAAATATTAATTCTGTATTTGTTGTATAAAAAAAAACTCTACTACGGAGCCGACAATCTGAAAATTCTACGGTAATATTATCATTATTGAAAACTGAGTAAGGCTGTTAGCTCATAATACCATGAATAACATTCGGCATGTATACAAAGTGCACATAAGCGTAGAGAGATATTTTTGACACGGTTCAAACCCTCCTTTAAAATTTCTAGTAGAATTTTACAAGATTTTATAAACTTTTTTTGTATTAGTATCGATTTTTAAAAGAACGCTCTACTGTTGCCAAATCCCATGCCACCCCTTAGAATAATAACTTAACTACGGCATTGAAAGTGCATTTGAGTTGGTTTCATGTATATGAGGTGGTCAAATATATAATACACACAAATTTTGGTTTTAAAAAGGACATGATTTAATATACTCAGATGCACTGTTAGCAGTGGGTGGTATTGGTTTTTATAAATGACAATTTTTATCGTCTTTTCTACTCTTTACGAACCGCCTTTAATCGTAAAAAAAGCAAGTCTGGCCTACTACAAATACAAATACAAAATAAACATAAAAATTTTTTTTTTTTACTAAAGCTGCCTTTACACCATCTAATTTCTCATATTTCTCATATAGCTATTAAACATTAGTTAAAAGCTGTCCTACTAAGTAGCAAACACTTGTAAAATTTAGTAGATTTGACTTTGATATACTTGTAGAATGTTACTCTAAATTAAAAAAAATTATTTTTTAATTAATCCTTGTTTGGTAAAAATTGTTTCTTGTTTGTTCAAAATTATATATTAATGTAATAATACATGTATTTAAAAAATCACTATGAAATCCTCTTAATAAGTCATCAAAAATTAAACGAAACTTGGGGTATAAAATGTAATAAAATTTAAATTAATTTGTTAACATTAATAACTAAAAACAACTAAAACATTGGCCAAATTAATATATAAAAATTTACAATTATTTTTATGTTTTCTTCTCATAGCTGAAATTCTGCTATTTCTTTTAATAACTTTTGTAACAAAGGTAAAATAATAATTCCGAAAAGCTTTTCAGGTTCTAATGTACATATTTAAATGAAATTTTTTTTTGTTTTGTCTTCGTTGTTTAAAAGTAAACTCTTAGGCCCCTTTCGCATTAGGCAACTTTAATTGCGCAAGTCTTGTGTTTGTGGGTGTGAGAGGAAAGGTCTGTGTGAAGGGGAAAGAATTGCCGAGATTTGAGTACAGACTTGCTTGTACTTGGCAATTCTGCTTCTGCTGTCATATTTGTCTTGGAATATTTATTTGTTTTTGACATTGTCTTTTATTTCTTTTTCGGTGTGTTGTGTAATTTTGTGTGTGAAAATTTTATTTGTTTATAAGTGAATCAAATATTTAAAAATGATGAGTAATTGGAAAATTCGAGCATAAGCAAATTAAACTTGCTCAACCAAGTTGCTCAATGTGAACATAAAAGCAAGTTCAAAAGAAAATAAATAAAAGTTAAAATTATACTTGCGCAATTAAAGTTGCCTAATGCGAAAGGGGCCTTACTACAAAGAAACAATACAAAGATATATACGTTTAGGACAAGTTAAACAGTTTGTTAATTTTTAACTAATTGTTTAGACAACAAAATAAAATAAATTGTAATAGAAAACAAAAACATTAAGGTAGAAAAGAAAATTGATTTGCAAATAATAAGACAGGATTCCCCAAACGGTATATTTCTGGTAAAACTCTTAAAATTTTGTATTATTTTTTAAAAAAATTTTAGATTTTTTGATGATAAAAGTTTCTTCTTGTAAAGCAACAGATATTAAAATAAATTTCAGAAATTTACAAAACAAGTGGAGGTTCTGTATAAAATATCACTTGGGTGGATCTCAATAGCAAAGCCATAACGAACTAAAAACGCTCAAATGAAATTTCGATGGCGTTCAATAGCGTAGTTTGCCCCCCGAATTTAAATTCTACCAGTTTGATAATTTTCAAGTGACTTGATTTGTTTGTGGGATTTTTGTTGTTGTTTTTGCGAATGCAGATATTGGTGGTAAGCAATAACAATCGTTTTTGTATTCAGAAAAATGTAAAACAAGAGAATGTAAGAGTAGATTTATGTGAGAAGAGAGTATAAATGTACATCACAAGTGTTTGTTTGTTTTTTTTATGCCCTAAAGATAAATAAACAAATGAACCATTAAGCGTTATAGGCCCCATACACTACACCATAATAATTGTGCAATCAAGTGACTGTGCCAGCTGATTGACCGTGTATTGGGTTGTGGTGTGATTGTGCCAGCTGATGGTGCTTTATCAAAAATAGTTTGATATTTCTTTGATTGTACCAGCATGATTTAGTTGTGTGTGGCAAAATTAGCTCATAAAAGTTAATTCGTCAAGGCATAAACATCAAAAAAATACAAAATTTTAAATATAAATGCCAATTCATAGCCCTTTCTTCATCCAAACACGTTTTTTTTTGCTCCTAATTCGTTTTCACAAATTTTTCGTTATTCATTACACACTTTTCCGCACAATTTTTGGGTAAAAAATGAATTTTGTACCACCATGCTGGTGGAGTGTGTGCTTAAAGTTTAATTGCACAATTTTATGGTGTTGGGTATGGGCCCTATTAGTATATGTGTTTGTGCCATTTATTCGATTCGGTGACGTACAAAGAAACCTGCAATCAGCATTTTAATTATTAATTCGTTATGTTTGTTTCTAAGTATGTCGTCATCGGATGATGATTTTTTGATATTGGTATCTACTTTATCGACATTAAATTATTAATTATAGATTGAGTTCATTTTCAATCAATTAACTTCCTAAAACATTTTGAAATTAAATTGTAAGGGCCGTTTGCATAAAAAATATTTTAGGTTATTAAAGGCTTATTTGACAAATTTCTCTACAACATCTGTCAAATAAGCCTTTAATAAACCTAAAATATTTTTTATGAATACGGCCCTAAATATTTAACAATTCTGAAAAATTATTCCGCTGTCAGAGCAGTGGAATTTATTTACGAAGCCAGCTAAGATTTTTAATATGAGTATACCGATAAAACATGTATAAAACTGTAGAGTATCGCTGCTAGGAGAACTGGGAGATGTAAAACCAGGATCTTGTCCATGAATTCCGTTACATTATATTATCAATTTACTTGAATTGCTGATATGAAATATAATTTATTGAAATGCTTAAGCTAATGCTGTTTAATGGTTTTAAGTTTTCACTTTTAATTTAATTGAAGATTTTTTGTATTCTTTTTATATTTTCTTTCAGATGCGAGATCAAATGGAATTATTAAAAATACCACCTGTTGATCAGTCAATTCCACCAGAAGATATTATGGGCAGATCATATTGTCGTTACCAAGGACCAAGAACGTGATTACATACCATCACAATATTACTACTAATACAAAAACAACTACATAAACTACATCATTATCAGCAAAAATATCACTATAGTTGTCATTCACTAACATCACCATCATCATCATCATCATCATAAATACTTGTCCTTTGTATTTAATATTAAGGCCATTGTAATACTTTCATATCTTTGTAATTATATTGAAAAAAGGAACATAAAATTGTTAATATTTATTTATCTTTATATATAAAAAAAAAATGAACGAGAAAAAGATAACTATAACTTAAATGAATTTTGTAAATTGTATATACAAAAATAGAAATAAAATTTAAATTAAAAATAATATATTAAATATAGCATTAATTAATAAATTAGTCATAAAATTATGTTTTTGATTAAGTTAGTTGTAAATTTAAAATATATATTTAAAATATATAAAAAAACATAAAGATAAACAAACAAACAAACAAATTTTTCCTTATAATTGATTTTTAATGTATATTATTATTAAAAAAACAAAAAACGAAAACTGAAATATAATATAAAATTGTTTTCATTTATATTTTTAAATTTAATTAAAAAACAAAAAAATATTTTTGTCTTGTTATTGGTATTAGACACACACAGCAAATAAAAAAAAAATTACAAATAGTTTTTGTATCAGTAATTTTGCATGAAAAAGCTCTCAATATTGAAAATAGTTTGTTTTCTGCTACAAATATTTGAAAACAAATTTGTATTAAGGGCAAATTTAGCCAACACTATAAGATATTCGAGCAGGATAAGCAGTTGCAAATAACACACATTAGTTTGTTTATAAGTTCCTTCATATAAAGATTTTTTAATAAAATTTCCCGTTTCATTCTTACGAAACTTTTTAATACATTAATCAAATTTACTAACTTGAGTTCCGTTCTAGTTGAATTTAATTTCAGTCCTTGTTTAATAGCCTCTCAGTGTATTAATAAAATATAAATTCAATTTTGTTGAATATAAATCTTGTTGAAAAGAAAAAAGTAAAATTTTCCTTAAATTAATTAAAACAACAATTCGAAAGTGTAATGTAAAACATATGTGTAACGTCTATATTACAAAGTACATGAGAACAAGCACTAACAAACAAATAAACAAACTAAACAAAAACAAACTTTTAAAAACAATATGTATGGGCGTTTGTGTGTAAGAAGGAGCTGCACATGTTGCATAAAGGATAACCACTATAAATTCATATCGATAAACACTCATGTAAGTATTTATTACATTTCACTCATACAAACATACAAACAAATTATGTGAATATACATATGTATACATGTATGTATACAAATATATATGTATGTGCAAACAACAACCTTAGCATAACATGGCGGTGAACTTGTGCATCGGTGTTGCCAGGAGGGCAGCTTTAAAAATGTTTTATTTATATTTTTATTATTTTATTTATACCATTAAATATAATTTTCATAAGGGAAAGATAGCAGCTAGTTTGTTAGCACACAGTTTGTTATAATGCATAACGCTTTTAGAGATTAGTTACATTTACCAATTAAACTACAATATCTTCATAAAGCAAACAAATATGATCAACAAAGTTATGTTGGCAAAATTAAATAGGACTTTATGAATCTATGAATCATGATTATGAAATCGAAGTTAAAATTAGCTTCTTGACACCCTTTTAGAAAACCAAATCCGCTAGTTGACCCTTGTCGGATTCTGTTAAACTATTTTTTATGGAGAGATCATTGAAGCCTTAAAATAATTCTCAAAACTTGCTATATAAAAAATTCTGGCTGGAAAAATCAAAAAAGTTGATCGGATTAGGTCAAGTGTGGATATAGCTTAAGCTTTTAGAAAGGAAATCTTTATTAAAATGCATGAAAATTTTGTTTTATGACTGCGAATCAAAAGAGGAAATTTAATTTTAATAATCCTTTTTCGTCAGCAACAATGCCGGGCTAGGATAAGGTACTGTCCAGCCATGATTTTGTATCTCATTCCTTTTTAAATATTTATTAGTTTTCTATAAATGATTCAAATTATTAACTTTTAAAGGCTCATGCTGTATAAACTTACGGCAGCACTTTTACTTATACAGTATATTTGATGCCTTTATTAGGATCGTGATAAATACAATAAAATATTTAAATTTTGCTCGATTAATTTTATTGATAAATTCTTTTATCACAACAGATTTTTTTTTTTGCCGAAGACATAGGCTTACATTCTCATGATGAATTCTGAAAACATATAGCTATAGAATATTTTATACACAATTTTAAAATAATTCTGACTCATCCTAATATTGATATTCCATGAAGAAATATTTGTATATATTTTTATTCGAGTGGTAGATCCATGCCAATGTAATTGTTAACATATTAATTTAACACGCATTTTTAGGCATTCAAATCTTTGTTTCTATACGAAACACATTAATACACACATACGTATGCAATTGTATTTGCTTAAGTTTATTTTATACGTTTAAAATAAAGAAAAAGGAATCCACCATCATCACAACAAGAAGAGTTAAAACACAAAATTACACACACAAATGTTTTCATAAAATTTGTAATAAAAACACAATGAAAAGTTTACCTTTTACCGTTACAGCTACAACATAAATAAAAACAGCATCAACATGATGTAACAAAAAACGAAAAATAATAACAGATAAGAAAACACAGAGAGATATTCACAAACAGACACACTAATGCACATGTGTTCAAGTATTTGTTTGTGTAAGAGTGCAAACAGACTATATTCAACATCATCAGAAATAGTAAACACTCGACTCAAGAACTGTATTAATACAAAGAGTTAAGGCAGTAAATTATCTAGGAGTACCTCTACATATATTCATCTTTTGGCAAGTATCCCAGCAAAAAGTTTACTTAGCAAATTATGCTGAACACACTTTTTCTAATATCGCTACATAGTACATTTTAAATGAATTGTAAAATTCAAGTTTCTATCATTTATCTCAAAATTGTTTCGACTGTTTTATTTAAACTCAAAGTTTTCCTTATTAATGTCTCTTGTTTTATCTATGTCTATGTCCTAATTTAATGACAAGCATTTGTATGGCAGGAGATTAAATAGTGTCTGATACTGTTATTATCACTGTTTAGAATTATAAGAATGTGTTGTTGTTTTAACACATTTGAAAAATACTTCTCGGATATTAACAAGCTAAGCAACCCTTATTTTAAAGTTAATCTTTATTAAACTTTTGTTTCTGCTTAACTTCAATGAACCAAAGAAACAAATGACCTACCATTTCAACTACAGGGCACAGTGGTTGTGATACCGTAAATTATTAAGAGTGTGTCAACACAATATTAAAGCTAATATAAGTCCTTTTCATATCAAATGTAACTCTATACTTTCCAATTCTATTCTGTTCTTTCCCTATTTTTATGTACTACGCAGCTTATTGAATTTCTGTACCGTTATTTTTTATCTCTCTAAGTGTTAAGTTGTTTACCGAAAAAAACTTTAAATAATGATGATAAATCCAATATAAATAAATGAAGCATAGTCTTCATATAGAGAAGTGAGTTGAAGTGTTTTCATATAAACAACTTGATTGGTGCTTAGAATTTTTAACAATTTAACAATTTTTTTCAATTAAAAATTTAGTTAACAATTTAAATTATTTATCTTTCAATAAAAACGAAAAAAAAATAAAAAAAAGATTAATCATATGTTTTAAATTTTATATTATTATAAATTTTGATTTTTTTTTTAACAATGAAAATTGATAACCTAGAAAAACAGAATGCACTTTTGAAATCAGCACTTTTTGATCGATGGCTAAGTGCATGAAATGTCATCTTTTTAACTCACAAGTTTTTGTGATAATTAAATTTGTTAATTTATTTCATTTTTTCTTTGATTTTTATTATCTTTTATATTGTCACGCTGTAGCTATTAGTTTATAGCGATGAGAACAGATAACTGTTTTGACTTACAATTGATGTTTATAATATACTATTTAGTTGACCCGGCGAACTTCGTACCGCCCTATAATCAAGAAATATCTATTACCTTTTTATCTGAATTAAGTTAATTTCTTTATTAAGTATTGCTGTTGGTATATTAATTAATGAAAATTATTCCAAAAAGAAAGAGTTTATTATTCTAATGCTTTGTGATACACAATATTCTTAGTTTTATTTTCTGACGCGTATTTAAATAGTGTTGTTGGTATTCTTTTGTAAAAGTATCAAAATGGTCTATCAAAAGTTTCCAACACTATATTAATTGGACTAACCTTTTTGAACAAACACTTCAGAAAAAAAACACACAGTACAAATTATCCTGTCGAAACCAATGTGAAAAGTACACTAAGAAATGGTAATTGAATTATGTAGCTATTTTGTTATTATAACTCCAACTACAGACCAACTCCGGCCGATATATTTGCAAAGAGCATGTAAACTACGTTTCTTTGTTTTAATATCAACTAAGTGAATATTACTGCCAGTGAGACATTATTATTATTTTCTTACATAAGAACCTTCTCCTAATAATAACAAATACAGCAAAAAAAGAATTAGTGAAATCGGTTCAGCCATTCACGCGTGATGCCGTGACCATGGGAAAAATATAAAATATATAAAATAATTTTTATATTTTTTACTCTGTTCACCAGAAATTTGTTTGTGCTTTAAAATATTATTTTTTTTTAATTTAAATAAAAAATATAATATTTTTGTGGCATTCTCATGTGGTATTATTATTAAAAAAGCTTTTTAAAAAATAGTTAAATGTTTAGTGGTTTTTTGAGACGATTTCAAACGATTTTTATATTTGAAAAATATATGACATTATAGCATATTTTGTGAATACTGCACATATTTGATATTTTGATGTTTACAGAAATTTCTATTGAATATTTTATTATTTAGCTGTTAACTCCATGGTATCTCAGGTATGGAATATGAGAAAACTTCATTTGAAACCACTGTGCATGTGAAATTAAATGTAGACAAATCATTGTTGTTACAAGAAGTTTTACAACAACAAATTGTTTTTTGCCTTTTATAGAGGAAAAGAACCTACTCATGTAGACATAAATGCAAAAGCGTTTTATATGTATGAGTATGTGTGGATGAGTACGTGTTTGTTAGTAGATTTGTAATTGAAATGAAAGTTTTTGGCTTTCTTAATAGATTTGTTAAAATAAAACTTGATGAATTGAGTTAAAAATCTAGAAAATGTGTACGTGAGTTGATTAATAAATGAACGGAATGATTGAGTAGACACTTTCATATAAATGAGCTGTTGAAAACACTTTCAAAAGCAAAACTTTTTATTAATTTTAAGGAAAATAAATTTTTTTAAAGATTTTAAAGGAAATCAATATATTTCTTTGATATAAAAAGTTCTTCCTTATATGTTTAAAGATCTGCAAAAATATTATGGTCAACGAAGACATCAATTTGTATTCATAGCCATGGAAAAGTTCGCAGAGTAAAAAATTTTGACACTTTTAGAAGTCTGTTAGTGTTTGATTATGTAATAAGCTTTTTTCAAATTTCAGTTGAAATTTATTTAATGCCGAGCAATTCAGAAAACCTGGTATGGAAAAGAATACTTTTAAATTAATTAACTAAAAGGATTGTTTGGAAAGCTATTCGGTGTCCTGTAAACGTAATTTTTTTCTGAAGAATAAACAAATAATTCTGTGAACTCTAAGAAATAAAAATTTAATTTAAAAATAATTTAAAACTTAATGGCTGTTGTTCATGCACAGCATAAAAAATTAAAGTTTTTTTATTTTCCATACTTGAATGGTAGATCCTTTTGTACGACATAATTAAATAAATAGGGTCGTTCTGCAAAATACATTCGACGTGAAGCTAATACTTCAGTTATAACGACATGTCTTATAGACAGAGAGATAGAGATAGAGATGTGAAAATAAATGTTTAAAGCTAATATACTGCAACATATGGAATTTATTCAGGATATAAAATAATAAGGTTACCGAATCGTACGTAGTAATTTTTTCATTACGTCAGTATGTTCTCCTAGCAGATACGATGATAATTCCATTGGCCATTCACAGACGAGAACATTGTTTTAAAGCACATTGTTTTAAATCTTTCGTGACACACGGTATTATTCTTTTCTGGAAAATTGTATGTATGCGTGTATAGCTTTGTGTATATTTGAGTTTTTAAAGTGGACTTTAGTATGACGAGAGTGAATGATAAAACAATTGTAATTATTTTTTGCTGTTGTAGCACTTGAGTTTTATTTTTCACATCATCAACTGTCACACTGGGTTCAAATCATCTAAGTTTTTTTAAACTATTTTTAATTGGTCGGGATGTGTTATTTTGTACAATATCGCGTTCTGTTTTAATTAGTTTATTAATTTTAAAGTGTGCTTGTGCAGCAATTCCCTTTCTCTTCGAATTCATTATTACATCACGATACTCGACTTATTACAAAAAAAAATAAAAACAGTTTTTTTACAAATACATGGATTTGTTTTTTGCTGCAGGTTTGCTGTAGGTTTGTAGCTAGTAAAAAGTTTACGCCAACTAAAAGCCATATTTTTTACCTCTTTTGCCAACAGGGAGTCATTTTGTGCTGACTTAATTGTTGTCGTGTGTGAGGACCCATTCAAGATATCAACAATAAATATCCAATTCAATTGAATTTTATTTAGAGCTCTTGACCAGAACTATGCAATTTTCCACATTTTGAACAATAAAATTTTTTTATGGTTTAATAACTATTCACAAGTGTTTGAGATTGCATGTGCAGTTATTTGTATGTAATAAAAAGTGCAACAATAAATTATTATTTTTTAAATATTTAAATGTATTTTTTGCATAAATTGTTTAAGTGCTTTAACTAATGAAATTAAAATGCATACATGCCTAATACATAATAAATACATACAAACACATGTACATACACACACAGAGAAAAATCATCATCTCTTTAAAGCAGTTGTTATTTTAAAAAACTTATATGTCGTTCTACAGCTACCCTATCTGCCATATATTTTCATTTAGTTATTAAACACTACAAAGTAAGCGGCATTTTCTTGCGTTCCAAAATTATCAAATTGTATGACAAAAAATCGTTATGGGCAAGAGTTTAACTTTATTTCTTTAAATTAAAAGAAGTTTTCGTTGAAGTATAGCAATTTCTTAACGATGCTTTAAGCGAAGGTGTTTTATAGGTCTCAGTGTGCGAAAGATGGGTACTGTTACTCAGAAAAAGATCTTTCAGTACCGTCAAAAAAAAATTTATGACCAAGAACTCCAAGAAGATTCCTGTCAAGCACAACAGAAGCTTGTAAATTCATAAGATTTCAAAATGCTTTCAAGCTGCAAGATTAATTTAATTAAAAGAGGAAAGTTGGCTACTATACGAATTAAAGGTGAGTGGTCTTAAAAGACGATTTTGTGTTATCGAAATGCTATTTGAAAGCTATAAAATGAAATGAGCTTTGTACCGAATGATTATTGCGATTTAAAAGGATTCATAACGTTAACTCAAAGCCTGAAAGAGATGTTATATAAAGCCTCTATAACCCGGAGAATTGACGTTAAAGTCAAATATTCATGGCAGTGATCTGTATTTGGTGGGCCCAAAAGGGTTTTATTTATTATGAGCTGCTGAAATCTGTCAAAACTTAAATATTTTTTAGAAAAATATTTTTTTTTTCCAAGAATCCAATTTACAAAATTCTATTGCTGTATGTCATTATCATACTGACATAATCTGCTCTTGAGTTACAATCTATAACTTGTTTCGATATCAGATATTGTTGTTGTGGTAATACCCAATTAAAAATAGTGCTTCAGACGAAACATGCTTGTAACGGAGAATTGTTAAAGTTTAACGTACAGACTAGCTCATGGAAGGCCTGAAATTTATGCGGCAACTTTTTGTTTTGAAACATTAATTCTTAAGAATAAAATTTGCTTATTCATAAAGTGTTTCTAATTTTTTTTACAATATCATACAAACTTGCTTCGGGCCTAGGTAAGAATGGCTGCTTTCGAAGTTGACTAATTTATACAAATTTTAATTAATTTATTCATTTCCACTATTGCATCAAGGTAAAGCTGTTTTGTAAGCGCATTTAAACTTAAAATCGATTTTTTTTACTGAGCATTGAATTATTTTAGCGAAATCTCCTCCCACTCAGTGTTTTTATTCAAGTTATATTAATAGAAAGCCAGATAAATGTAAATTATTTTATGACCATAAAATGAGATTGAAACTCAGAAAATTAATAGGGTCTTATATTTATGTATGTTTATTTTGCTGGTGGGTATTGCAACAGTCTGGCGTACTTAATTTGGCGTATCTCTCTTAAAAGTGTCTGTTTAATTTGTTTTTAACAAACATGTTTATTAATAAAGATTAATTTTGCACCAAAAGTGATTGATTAAAAATTCTGGGGCGATTTATTAAATGTCAACACATAATTGTACACAAGTTGATAACTGATTGTGTTGAGTTGCAAGGTTTAACATATTTTTGTTTTAATAATTTCATTGTTTAAATTGAAATTACAAATACCAATATGAAGATTTTGAACTTGCTATTTTCTTTAACTTTAATCTCTGCCGGCTAAAAATTTCCCAACTTAATATAGTTTTTATTGCCAACTTTAAAAGTTTCTCTCAAATACAGTTTCAATTTGCTTAAGTTGTTGAAAAAGCATTTAGAAATGAAATTATGTGTAAAATTTGTAAATTGTACACTCGTGCCAGAACTAACCTGTTTTTGTTCTCTTTTATAGTATTTTCCTTAATAAATAATAAAGTCAAAAAAATATGAAAATTATAAAGTAGTTTTTAAGTTAAAATTTTTTTTAATGTAGAAAACAGAACATTTGTTAAAAAACCAAAAACAAGCGCACAAAACTCCAGTCAAAAGGTATATAAAACAAATACAACTAGACTAAAAAATATAAATAAAAACTGCACAAGTTTAACAACGATTCAAGAATAGTTAGAACGTTGAAAATATAAAAGATAAATAAATAAAACAAATATATAAAAAAAACCCACTAAAATTGAATAATTAAATATACAACTAGAACAGCAAAAGTATAATAAACGAAATAATTTAAAAAAATTTGTTTGAATTTGTTTTTTAATTTTATGTTAAGCAATTTAAAAATAAATTTAAGAATTTTATTACTTTATTAGTTTATGAGCAATAAAAAAGAAATCTTAATAAAATAAACTTTTTTTGATTACATCGCCTAATAAAGCATAACGAAAGAAGAAAACAATTTAATACAAACGACAAACTTAATTTCAAACTTGTTAAAGTGGATCCTTTGGTATTTGTGTTTTATTGAATCGCTTTATTATCATGTAAAAAAAAATATTTTAAATTCAACTTCGTTGATGTTCTCTGTTTGTTTATTGAAAATCAAATTAAAAACTCTTTAAAGTCATATCGTATGTTGAATAAAATATTAAAAAAAAAAAAAAAACTAAACAAAAGAACAGAACCAATAAAACTTACAACTCTTTATAACAAAAAGAATTATGTGTGTGTAATTTTTGATTATTATCATTATTATTATTATTAGTAATAAATTAAAAAATCATTTGTAGATAGCCAATAAATCGCAGAAGACAAATGCGTAAAATTAATACTTTTGAAAAATGTATTGTAATAAATAAAAACAATTTAATTGTAAAATAATGTATTTGTTTTTGTTTACATTTTTATGTTTATGTTTTCAAATTGTTAATTGATTGCGTTAGAAGCATTTACTATTTTGATGTTTTGTTTGTACGAGGTATCCCTATACGCAAATTTATATGTGTTGACATGCATAAATGCACTCTAAAAAGTAAAGATGTAATTTTATAATTCCAAGGAAAAACTTTATTATTTAACAGCGCTTCTTGCATTGCCTGCTTACGTGCTTTCAAGAGCACTTGTAGATAGTATGATTTTATATGCGATGTGGCATTTAATGGGTTATCTTTTGCAATATCTACCGAAAGCAACTTAATCATGGCTTCTCCTTACGCACTGCCGAAAGAGGTAAAAGGCATGTAAGGGAGGCTTTTTTTACTACTGAAATAATAAGTTGTATTTTTGCGCTTTCGTATGTAAATAATTCATTCATTAATTTACAAATGAGTTTCTTTCTTACTCGGAGAAATACTACAGTCTGTTCTGATCCTAATTATTTTTGAATCGCGCGTTAGAATTAGTTTTATTATTACCCCTATCTGCGATGAGTGTTCTCCATCTGCATCATTATTTTTTGTAATATTAAAATAAAATACAAGGAAAAGTGCTACATTAGGCTGAGGCGAGTCTAATAATACACTTCCCCACCATATACGACGATATAATGACCACATCGTTGTTTATCCTAGATTTTATATTTTATGTTATGCAACATTTCTCGATATCATCTTTTGTTTTGGATTTGTTCAAATCCACCAAAAAATTTTATTATTAAGAAGCGCTTATTGAGTCGCTTATTTAGTGATTACCTGCTTCAAAATTTACTTCTAAAAGGCATGATTTTTATATGCGATATACTTTGTGCTGTTTTTGGTAAGCAAATAAATGAAGGGAATTTATAAAATTCCTAATTTTTTTTTTGGTGGGTAGTTAACTGTATTTATTAATAAAATCCTTTTACTTGATACTGATATTGTATCTCTTAGTGGTATGATATAGAAAAAAAACGAATTTCATTTGTAAATTTTAGGAACATTAACGAAACATATATGTAACTGTTTGGTGCTTATGTCTCAGTAAATTTCAAACCGATTTGTTTCTTTGTTATACCGAATAATTTTTGCCTTTAACTTTGCTGATTAGTGGCAGATTTCCTCGAAATTTTTCATGATTATTTTTAGAGGCATTCTTTATTCACAAATAGTCACAAGTGTGTGTATAAATTGTTCTAAGGCTGAAAGATTTTAATATTTGTAAAAAAAATAAATTATAAAAACATATTTTTTTTTTCACATCTCATATTATAAGGCAGTTTAATAACTTTCTATAATGGTATGCTTTAAAAAAAAGTTTTAAAAATGGTTTATCTGCGATAGTGCATTTTATAAAGCATGCCTCTCTTTCTCTCTTTGAGAGAGAGAGAGAATTTAGGTTCTCATTAATAAAACTGTACTTAAACTAAAGGGGTTTCGTAAGCTAAAGGAAAGGAATTTTTAATGGAAGGTTTATGATTTGAAGTTGTAAAAAACGAAATATGACAACAAAATTGCAACTGAATTTTAATATTCTGCGGCGACATTTTAATTTTTTTACTTAAAGTTTTTATTTTTTTAACGAATTAAAAGAGTAAAAATAAAAATTTTTTATTTAAGCAAAACAAAAACTTTAAATGCCCCACTTTGCCACTAGGGGTTTTACTTTTTAATAAAAGTCGTCTGTATTTTCCATATTAAAAAAATAAAGCTTTTTTACAAAAAGGTTGTGATAGCGCACAATGTTAAAAGGTGACTTTATTGCTCACGCTAGCCAAAGTCATCTATAACTATCATTAACTAAATAAGCAGTTTGTAGAAATGACACTGGAATACATTAAGCTAATAAAAGCTTAAATACTCTGCCCGGATAATAAAATTCGTATATAATTTCTACTTGTACTGATTTAGAAAATATATTTAAAAATAAAATTTGATGACTCACCCCACATGTTGCATTTAATGAACTTGCTGATTTGATTGGATGATGTACGAATTGGCGTTTTAAAAGTTGACTTTTAAGAAATCGAAAATTAGCTTTTAACTTGTATCGCCTCTGAACACTAAATAGATACTTTTATAGTCAATAGAGATAGCGGGCAGAACATTAATAATTGGTTATTAAATTAATTTAATTTTAAAATAAATAACTTATGTAGCAAAACAAAAACACATCGTTTGGACTAGTTTGTACTTTAATGATGTTTTTCATTTTATTTGTCACTAGGGATACCTTCATTTTTAAAACAATATAACATAGCAAACAAGTAAGAGCGCTATATTCGGCCGTGCCGAATCTTATATACCCTTCACAACGTGAATTCATGCAATAACAGTGGTTTGTGTCACCACTCATCCCATATGAAATACGTACATACATATAAAAACATACATATATAAAAACGTCCCATTGTAAAATTATAAATTCACGTATGAATGTTAAAAAAAACAAAAAAAAAAAAATTTTAAAAAAATTTAAAAAAAAAATTTAAAAAAAATTATTATGTATATAATATATATAAAACAAAAAAAAAATAAAAAAAAATTAAAAAAAAAAATTAAAAAAAAAATAATAAAAATATAAATAATATATTATATAAATAAAAAAAAAAAATAAAAAAAAAAATAAAAAAAAAATAAAAAAAAAAATTTAAAAAAAAATTTTTTTGGCTCAGCTGGGATTCGATGCCACGTTTTTTCTAACCAGTATACACGTTTGTATGTATGTTGTTGTTGTAATGTTGCTTTTGTGAAAAAAAAAATCGAGGTGGTCGTGGGTTTTTGCTCATATCTCAGTTGTTTATGTACCGATGTTTCTGATTTTCAATAGCGATCTACTCCCGAATATTTCTGATATTTTAATACCTCACCCGAGTCCAAGCGATGTCGGGGGGCTTCAAAAAGTTGATTTCAACATACACACGGACAGACGGTCAGACGGACAGACGGACAGACTGACAGCGCTTAATCGACTCCCCTATTCATAAGCTTTCAGAAAATATATACTTTATGGGGTCGGAAATCAAAATTGTAGAAATTTCACACGGAATGACAAACCTATATATACCCTTTTTCACTGTGTGAAGGGTATAATAAATTAATAAATTGTTCACTATGAATTGGTTAACACGTTTTAGTGTTCGTCAAGTACATCTAACAAATCAAATAAAACTATTTAAATTATAAAACTAAAAACGCAACAATAATACCTAAAAATAAATATTACCTAAACAAAATTGTTCACAAATCTATATGGATTTATTCCTATTGCTACAAAAAACAGAAACAAACTATTGAATGAAAAACAAAAAACAAAAAAATTTAGTAAATAGTAAAATTTATCACAGAGATATGTTGGAAATGCAGAGCATTTCTAAGAAAAGTAAACGAAAATACATTTAAGCAAAAACATAATTGAATTAAATCCCCTAAATAATATATTGAAAATTATTTTATTAAATATTATTTACACGAAACTGGCCAATTCTCCATGCGGCAGTTTGTAAAAATATTAATATAGAAAAGAAAAAGAACATCTAAAATTAAAAAAAGCATTAACATATTTATAAAATTAATAAAATAAATATAAAACAAATTAACTCCCGCCAAATGAAAAAAAGAAAACATAAAAATAAAAACAAACATAAACAAATTATTCCAATATGTAAATAAATATTTCTGTTTTTTCAATTTCAATTTTCATTTTGACTCTTTTAAATGTATAAAAACTATATGAATATTATATTTGTATTCAAAAGTGTGATGATAAACAAAAAAACAAGTAAAAAATAAATAAATTAATAAAAATAATATTAAACTTTATTATACATAGATAAATTGGCATTACAGTTTGTAAAAGTTTTCTGTTTTTTTATTCCTAACAATAACAAAAAATATATAAAAAAAAACTAATTTGAATAATACAAAAGAGTAAACAATGTTATATAGATATATAAACTATTATTACAAAGAAGTAATTAAACGAATGTGTGGATATCGAGTGACATGAGAATAAAAAAATGAAATTAAACAAAAACCTACAAGATGTAGAAATTTCTTATTTATAAAAATAAATATAAAAACGCAAACAAAGAAGAAGAAATATATTATAAATTTAATAATATTGTCTTAAGGTGATTGATTTACCATAAAAAAGGAAAAGTTTAAGCTTTATTTGAAAAGGTAAGTCAAACATAGTTTTTTTATAGTTTTACTAGCTAATACCCGATGTGCTTCGCCACCCCCATCGTAATGAAATAAAAGTTTTATAGTTCAAATATATATTTATTTTCCAAGTGCCACGCCTACTATTACTAAATCAACCATTTCTTATTCAAATAATCATATAGACGTCAGAGTGTCTCTTGCAAAATTAAGGTACTCTAACTATTATCGCTTCCCAGATATACGAATTTTTGTATTCAATTGCTATGAGAGCTGCCACGCCCACTATTTCTAATGTACCCATTTTTTCCAGAATTGTTTATGTGGCTGTCAAAGTTGCTCTTGCAAAAGTTTAATACTCTAATCGATATCGTTTTCCAAATATACGAAATTTAGTATTTAATTTTTGTGGCCACGCCTACTATTGAAAGACCACCCATTTTTTACCAAAATGTTCATGTGGATGCCAAAGTTTACCGTACTTAATTTGAAGACTCTAGCTGCTTTAACTTTCGTGATATATAATATTTAATACCTATTTTTTAATAGGGGGTGGCACCCCGCCCACTTACAATTTTAAACCAAAGTATAGCGTATAGTTCTTTTCAGACATACAGAAAGATTCTATGAAAATTTATCGGAAATTGGTCCAGTCGTTTAATTGTCTATAAAGCACAAACAAACATACAAACATACAAACACACATTGATTTTTTATATATAAAGATTAATAAAAAAAGGAAGTTAAAAAAGTATTTTATATTATTAATTTATTATACGAATTTATATTTTATTTGACACAATTACTTAGGTAGTAAGAATATACGACCCCTGTAAGCACCACCACCCTGCTTATTAAATACTTTCCCTCTACCGTCACAACCTTGTAAGAATAAATAAAAAAAAAAACTTTTTTGTGTTGCAGTCGTAAAAGTATGTTACTTCTTAATTAAAGGGTGTCCACATACAAGGTACCTATGGTCATTGAAAATCGCTACAGCGGGATGGTCGAAAGTTTTTTTTGTGGTGAAAAATTAATGATTTAGACGTAGAGAATATGTGGTGTCAACAGGATGGTACCACTGGCTACACATCAAGAGAAACAATGGATTTAAAAAAAAAAACGAAAATTGTATTTTTTTTAGCTTATAAGGGAAATGGCCACCAAAATATCTTTAGAGTATTTTTTGTGGGGTTCTTTGAAATCAAAAGTGTACAAAAATAATCCCACAATAGTTCAAAAGCTTAAAATCAACATTATGGAGCAGATACCAACCATTGAATCAGCTTATTGAAAAACGAGATTTAGAATTACGAGCCAAAAAGGGCGGTCATTTGATGAACATAAATTTTAAGCGGAACCAACCTATTTATAATAAACAGAAATAACATTTTTTTTAAATATCTCAAAAAATCTTTTTTTAAATAAAAACTATACCTTAAATATGCACACTCTTCACTTATTTTATTTGCATAAACTATAGCCTTCTTTGCATAGCAGAGGACAAAATATTTTTTATTAATATATTTTAGAAGACCTATATTTAAGAAGCAAGAAAGAGAAATGTTGCTGAATCTGATAATACCCTACACATAGCTATTATGCTAAACAACGTTTTGCTTTATTTGTTCAGACGCCAACTGGATATTAAACTTTTTAATTGCTTACTCTATTCTACTGATCATGCGCTTTTATATGATTTTAATATTGAGGGGGTTACCCAATTAACGTTTTCATATACAATTTTATTGTACGCCATTTTGTAGTGGCAAACATCATGGATTTGAAATGTTTTCTGGTCATGTATTTTCATCTGACACTTACATATATTGAACCAACTTCTAAACAAGTTGAAAAAAGTAAATTTTTGTTTTTAAATTTTAGGAAAAAAACCGAAGCAGTTGTATTGTCGACTTGTTTTTAAAACGACTTGTAGTTTCTTCGGAATTATTTCTACGGCTTGCAACTCGGTGTCTCTAGTGTGTCTAAAAATACATAAGAAGTTTGAGAATCTTGATAAGTTTAAAATTTGTCAAAGATTTTAAATCTAAAGTTTATATTTTGTCTAAAACTTTGCCGGTTAATGTCCTACTTGTACCTCTAAATAGTAACAAGCGTGTCTATAAATTATCATAGATTTGAAAAATGTAAATTTTTGTGTTAAAAATATGAAGATAAACAGAGGAAATCGTGTTTACTTACTCATTCATCAGAAAGTTAAAGGATAGTTGAGCTAAATTTCAATTAACCAAAACACAGACATACTCCGCTTTTCATAAGAGTTTAGAAAATATCTACTTTATGGTTTCGGAAATCAATATTGTTGAAATTACAAATGGAAGCGCCACAGGTGAAGGATCTACACAAATTAAACCCAATTTACTTAAATGGTATAGGATACACTTTAGCACATAAAAAACGTGTTTTATTTGTCGTTGATCGAAAATAAATACAAGAAAAAATGCATTAAAATCGATGCTCATTTACTTAAGTTACAAACATTCAAAAATTTTTAATGTTGAGGCAAGGTTTTTTTGCCATTTTCCGACTCAGGGTGTCTCAAAACCCATGAAAGACTTAAACCTCTTCTAAATAGATCATATAAAGGGTCCGCCATCTAACGTTTTTTTTCAACTAGTGCTTATTTCTAGATGGTAACACTTAGCTCTTGTCTGATTTGACAGATAATTAGTTTTATCCTTCCGCTGAACGAATATGGTTCTGTATACGCTTGAACAACGCTGGGAAATATTGCGACAATACTTTGGCCGATTTTACCAAAAAAAATCATCTTTTCAGATGAAGCTCATTTTGATCTTGGCGATTATGTAAACAAGTAAAATTTTCGCATTTGGACACATAAAACCCGCACGCATACATTGAAAAGCCGATACACCCAAAACGGGTCACTTTTTGGTGCTGATTTTGGTCCAGAGGCATAATTGGGCTATTTTTCTTCAAAAATGTGCAAGTGAGTTAATTAGACGATATTTATATCCAACATATTTAGGTTCGATAAAAATGTCCTGTTAGAAATTAGATGTATATTGAGTTGTTTTTATAAAGTGTGTGTATTCAAAGTCATGTGAATCGTTGTTTTTTTTTTTCAATTATACGTGCAATTATAATTATATCGCAAAAACTGTTCATGAGTAATCTAAAGTCTTTAAAAAGTTTATAACATTATAATATTTGTAAATGCTTGATGTTTAAATTTTATATCAGTTCAGTTGCTTACGGTGCGAAAAATTTTAAGTAGAAGACGTTATACTTATTACTCCCCAATTAAAAAAAAAATAAATAAAAGGAAATCGCTTTGTAGAACATAATTCGCAAGTAATAATTATTATATTGGTGAAACTACGTTTGAGTCAATTAACTTTTAGTTTTGTTTATAAAAAACGCAGTTTTATGATTATAGTTCTTCAAAAATATCGCATAAAGCCTTGTAATAAAATAAAATAAAATTTTTAAATGGACATCAAAAGCCTTGTATGGCAATAAATTTACAGACCAAATTGAGTACAACAGAATAGAAAGTGTGACCACTAACTAGTTCTGCAAAAAACAACTAAAATTAATCTCAATACATATTGAGGTCACTTTAAAACCACTGTGTTCATGGTTAAGAAATTTATAGCTCGAGAAACGTAAAAACACCATAAAGAAAACTAGAAATAAATAGATTTTTTTGTTGTTATTTTTTAAAAGTCAATTTCTTAATTTCAATTCTTTTACAAGACTCATATTATTAATCTTGTAAATTTTTAACATCTTGATGATACCTATTGGTCTTCTTTTCTTCTCCTTAAATTTAACAGAATTGAAAACTTTTCTTTCAATAAGTAATAAACTGTTTTGATCTCTTTAATCGATATATTTATTTTTCTATATTTATGTCACATACATACACTTTTACTGAATGCCCAAATATATAAACACATACATACTTACATCCATATGCACCTTTTATCAAAAAACATATTTTATCTTAAACATTGCAATGTAAATTAAAAAAAACAAATTATTAATAGCAAAATCATGTTGGCAAAACGGTTTAACGCAACATTTCAATTTTATTTTAACGCACAGCAAGAATTTCAATATACAACATGTTTAATCAATAAACAATATTATTAAAATTGGACTAAACTAAGCATTATTCAACTGAGTTGTATAACATGGCGCAGCTAAACTTAGCTCAAGCATAAAAGTCTCCCACATACATAGAGAGCCACCACTTAAATTGTATCGACATTTTAACTAAATCGTTTACAAATCATAAAATTCCATTTAGGAGAAATATTCGATGGAAAAAAAATTGTGAAATATTGCTACAACCATAAAAACCACAAAATGCAAAAAAAAAGAAAGAAAAAAATAATTCTACCAGAAACCAAAAAATGTTCAAACCACCAAAATGATTTTCTGTTTAAAAGGGATTGAATTTGCCACCCTTGTTATAATTGAAATTAATGTATTAAAGGAAGCGTACAGCAATAGAGTAAATGTTGGTTGATATTAAAATGTGTGGGCTCAACTACAATGTATTTGTCGTATGTGAGTGTGTGTGTACGTAATGTTATGATGATGCTGGAGTTAATGTTAAAACTGATATTGGCTTTGGTTTGGTACGAAAGAGTGTGTGTATTTAAGGTATGACATATTTGTAAGAGCTTTCAAAAATGCTCCATTTTTTTTCTTGTTACACACCATTTAAAATGTCAAAACGTTAAAAGCAGTAATGAATAATTGTTGTAGTAAAATAATATTATATACTAACACATGCACTCACATAACAACGGTAAAATACAACAAAGACAAAACATAATGTGTCAACCTCACAGATCTACTTATAGACAGTGTATGAGTGAGTAGATTTTCGCAATAAAGCATGAATAAAAATAAAAAAAAATTAAAACGAGTAAAAATGTGAAAGGAAAATTAACTTTTTGTAAAACCTTCAATTCAGTTGGTAACAATCAAAACACAGTGGGTTGGAATTTCACTTGAAATTAAAAAAAAAAAAAAATTTGAAATACGTTAAAAAAAAAATGAAACTGTATTTAAGGTGAAATAAAAGAAAGAAATATTCTATATACGATAGTAACGAATTTGATAATACCCTTCACTATCATGTACATCGATATTAAAGACATCGTAGCTTTGCATTGATTTCAGATTAAATGTTATAAGCCATTTTTATTTATTATTTCCGACGCCATCTTTATTTTGAATTTCTATACATTTCATTTGATATCAAAATTGTGTTGGTGAAGTGGATACATTTTTTATTAACTATTGGATTTGATATGTACATAATATTGTTGTACACCGTTTTGTAGTGGCGACTGTTATGGATTTATAAGATATTCACAGTTTTTTGCTAATTAAGCCCTTTTTATACCCTTCACACAGTGAAAAAGGGTATATATAGGTTTGTCATTCCGTATGAAATTTCTAAATTTTCATTTCCGACCCCATAAAGTATATATTTTCTGAAAGCTTATGAATAGGGGAGTCGATTAAGCTCTATCAGTCTGTCCGTCTGTCCATCTGTCTGTCTGACCGTCTGTTTGTGTGTATGTTGAAATCAACTTTTTGAAGCCCCACGATATCGCCTGGACTCGGGTGAGGTATTTAAATATCAGAAATATTCAGGAGTAGATCGGTATTGAAAATCAGAAACATCGGTACATAAACAACTGAGATATGAACAAAAACTCACGACCACCTCGATTTTTTTTCACAAAAACAACATTACAACAACAACATACATACCTACAAACGTGTATACTGGTTAGAGTAAACGTGGTATCGAACCCCAGCTGAGCCAAAAAATTTTTTTTTATAATTTCTTTTTTATTTTTTATTTTATATATTATTTATATTTTTATTTTTTTTTAATTTTTTTTTTATATTTATTATTTATATTAAATTTTTTTCTTACATTTTTTTTTAAAAATTTTTTTTTTAATTTTTTCCTTATTTTTTTAAAAATTTTTTTTATTTTTTCTTTTTTATTTTTTATTTTATATATTATTTATATTTTTATTTTTTTTTAATATTTTTTTTAATTTTTTTTTATTTTATATTTTTTATTTTTTTTATATTTATTATTTATATTAAATTTTTTTCTTAAATTTTTGTTTTAAATTTTTTTTTGAATTTTTTTTTTAAATTTTTTTTTTAATTTTTTTTTAAATTTTTTTTTTAATTTTTTCCTTATTTTTTTTTAACAAATATACGTAAATTTATAATTTTTTAATGGGATGTTTTTATATTTGTATGTACGTATTTCATATAAGATGAATTGATACAAACTACTGTTATTGCAAGACTACACGTTGTGAAGGGTATATAAGATTCGGCACGGCCGAACATAGCACTCTTACTTGTTTGTTTGATGCTTTGTCCATAAGCGAAAGATAATATTTTCGTTTGTAAATTTAAGGAAAAACTCCTAAATGTTTTTTTTGTGCTTATAACTAAGGTAGTTCCTAAACAATTTGTGAGGTTTTTACAGCTTTAGATTTTGAGACCAGTACTTGTATTTTAATGTCTGTAGCGAGTCGGAAAATTGCTTAGGAGTTTTAGCGACTTAAATACATTTGAAATCTATATACATACTTATTTGCTTATAACTTTGCGTTAAGTGACGGATTTGTCAAATATTTAATTTATAATATAATAATTTATGTAAAAAAAAGTAGCAATCGTTACTATAAATCATCCTAGGACTGACAAATTGTTGATATTTTTTTGGGAAAGTTATGGGACGATTGTGCTGGGATTTCAATATTTTCAAAAGATTTATATTGAATTTAAATCTAAGCAACATGAGGAAGTTTCTAAATGCTGATTTTCACCAAGACACGGACAGACGTACATAACTCTGTCTTTAAGTGTTCGGAAATGAAAATCGTGTAAGTTATAAGCGGAATAAAAAAGCTTTATATACCCTTGGAAGCACAGGTTATGGATATATTAACACGTGTAGGTATTTCTTGGTTTCAAAACCCACCTTCATAAATAAATATTTTATTAAAAGAAATTCTTGCAAATTGATTTTAATACAAATTTTTTCTTGGCCCATAGTACACACAAAAGCAGAGAATTCTCTACTTTTATGAAAGTTACTTTTTGTTGTATTTAATACATGCAAATCATATTTGTCACACTGATGAGCACCGCTTTTGAAGTTTACGTTGACAGTTGGGTTATGTAGTGATTAAGCACTTAATTGCATCCATTTTATACGACATACAAAATTTTGCTTATTTTCATGTTATTCCTGTTTTCCCATATGCATGTTCACAGGTGTACAAATGCGTGTTCTTAGTCTAGAATGCATATGTAAAAATTTTGTAATAACCCTGCAGTTTTTGTTACAGCCATGTACTCTTTTCTTAATAAAAAGGGAGTTTCTGATAATGGCCGAGAAATTGCGGACAGTCTGTGGAGATCGTGAATTTTGTACATATTTGTTATATTTGTTTTTATATATTTAATCACTAATACGTTATATCACCATAACAAGTTGCATTGCTGAAAAGCATGTAATTCGGAGCATTTAAAACATGTTCCCAATTCTAAATTATTTGAAGAATCTTCTATGAAAGAAAATATTTTTTTTTAAATTAAAATTACAAACTTTTACTGCTGTGTGCAACAAAAAAATTCAAAAGGTTTATTGAAGGTTTATGAATCGAATATCCATGGAATATCTATTTAATAAATCCTCTATAAACCTTAAATAATTTTTATGGATATAGCAGATAGAGAACTGAAATGAAAACCATTCTCTTCAATGTAGTAGAAGGTTAACCAAAAGTTACAATTATGTTTAGATATACCTTTAACAGAGGGTGTAAGAGGATGTTTGTCATTCGGTGTGAAATTTCTACAGTATTCATTTCCGCTCCCACAAAGAATATATTTTCTTAAAATTTATGAAAAAGTAGTGGAATCGATTGAACATTGTCCGTCTGTTCGTTTGTGTGTTGAAATCAGTTTCTTGAAGTCCACTGTCAACACCAAGACCCGTATGTGGTATCAAAACTTTAGATATATTGGAAACAGATAAATATTGAAAATCAGCATGATCGCCCAATCTGAGATAGGAGCAAGTAAGCACAACTGCCTCTTTTCTCTTAATTTTAAAACAAAAATTTAAATTTTTCGGTCCTATTATTTATAGGAACGCTTCGGAAAAAAATTAATTGGAAAAATATATATTTTTTTAAATTATAGAATTTTTTAAGTTTTTTTCTGACATGTTAATGACGTCAAATTATAAAATTATTTCTGAAAAAAAAATAATAAATCGGTTTGAATTTGACCGAGATACAAGCACCAAAATCCAACTGCCTCGCTAACGAAAATCAATACGAGTATCAAATGAAAGGGTTTGATTAGCAGAATTCAGCTAACTATGTGAAACTTCAAAATCTAAGTTGGGTTTGGAAATTATACAGCAAATGACACTTAATATGAAATCTGTTGTTTAGGACAAACAATGATGTGGTCATTATATGGTAGTAAGATTAGGCATGGCCATATATAAATTTTTTTTGTTTTTTATTTTTATGTGCTTTATTACAGTTAATTTTTTTTTTTGCATTAAATATAATAAAAACAAGCAAAAGTGCTATATTCAGCCGTGCCGAATCTGATAATACCCTTTACCATAATGTACATAGGTATAATTCCACGTCGTTATTATTTCCGACGCCATCCTCGATTTTGAATTTTTATGTAGTTAACTGTATTCTACTAGTCAAGCCCTTTCATTTGATACACATATTGATGGGGTTAAAAAAATTTGATCCGCCATTTTGTTTTAGGCGCATTCTTGGATTTTAGATTTTTGAATAATTTACTGTATTCTACTGGTCAAGCCCTTTCTTTTGATACCAACGTAATGGCGGTCAAGAAGTTTCATTTTAAAATACCAGATTTGTCCCATGTATAAATTTATAGTCCGCCATCTTGTAGTGGCGGCCAACATGAATTTTAATTATTTTTAATGCTTATATTGCGTTAGTCAAGTCCTTCCAGATGATACAAAACTCTCTCGGTTGTCTAGATGCTAAAAAAAATTGAATATATACTTAAAAAAAAAGTTTTGCTTATAACTTAACCAATTCGCACACACTTAAGCTAAATTTTTTTACGAATATCTCTAAAGGCATATTATATCTACAAATGGTAGCAAAGGTACCTAAAACATAATTTATGACTAAGAAATTTTAATTTTGGTGACAAAAACAAAAAAAAAAAAAAAACAAAGACAGTCTTGTTTATTTGCTCATATCTCAGATAGCGATTAATTTCCGGATCATTTCCGGATACTGATCTGATGAACATATGATTGCTTCTAAAAGTTGATTTCGACCAACACACGGATAGACGGACATGGCTTGATCGACTCTTCTATTCATTGCTGGGGTCGGAAATGAAAATCGTAGAAATTACAAACTGAATGACGAAACTATATATACCCTTGTGCTCCACAGGTGAAGGGTAAATTAAAGTTTTTCTTAAATTAATTAATATTGATCATGCTTTTATAATAAAATTATCCCAGGTTAATCAGTTTTTCCTTTTGCTTTTGAATTTAAAAATTTAAAAACTTTCTTATTTAAAGAATGCTTTCGATCGCTTTTAAACTTGATTGTTTAGGGAATCTAATCACAAAATGTTTTTTATTGTTTTAAATAAAAGTTGAAAAGTGCCATTTTTGGAGCAACTTTCGAGAGTAAAATAAAACGTCCTTGAAAAGTTAAGGAACAAAGGCCTCACAACTTTTTGTAGATGGAAAATAATTACGACTGAGTCACGTGAATACAAAATTATAGTTGTGATTTTAAGCAGAGAAATTGGGTTAATAACCAAGTGTATCCATAAACAAAAGTATAGTCTATAGCTTTCTTTGTATGTGTTTGATTTTAGGATTTTTGTTTTTAAGTGTTGAAAGAGGATGTCTTAAGAACGTCTTTCAGTCTAAAAACAAAATGAAAAGTAATCAGCATTAAACAACTTTCCAGTTTGTTTTGTATTTTATATTTATTTTTCACTTTCGAGCAGCTTAATAATATGATGTGAACACATTAGAATTGATAACAATAACAAAAAGGAAAGAAAATATAAACCAAATTATTATATTAAAGGATTTAGCTTTTTGTTTATGGTTTTTTGCCAACATTTTTCACACTTATATATTCATAAACGTACGTATGTGTTCATACTTAAATTTTCAATAGCGCTCTCATACATTTGCATAAACAAATCTATATGTTTGTATACAAACACACTCATATCGTATATAGATACACATGTACATACATATATTATACACATTATACAGTCTCCCCAGTATGACGGGAGCCTATAATTCGCATAAAGTGTTTGTGTATTAATTGCTTTTAAGAGACGGGGTTGTTTATTTACGAGCATGAATCTTTTTTTAATGGTTTTATTTTAAAATTATTTTTTTTTGTATAATCATACACTCTCTCTACTGTGTGTATGTATTGAATGTGTGTGCATGTGCTTGTGTACTATTGAAAAGTGAAAAAGAATGGCTGGAGAAAAAAAGTAATTAATTTTGCTTAAGGGTTAAATTGACTATTTGTATTATAATTTTTATTTAAGTATATGTGGTGTTGATTACGATGGTGATGGCGATGATGATGATGATGATGATGATGAGATTGCTGTGAATGCTGTTACCATCATATGATCAATAAAACTAGATAAAATATTATGGAATATTGTTTCTCTAAGAATCTTTTCTGCTTTTAATACTTATAAGCGTAATTATTTTTATGCTTATATGAACACTTATGATAAGACAAACACTCATATACGCACTCACAAAGGTTTTTCAATTTAACTTTCTTTGGTTAATTAAGTTTTCTGAATAGAAGGCAATTGATAAGAAAAAGAGGTGAAAGTTCGAGAGAGAGAGAGAGATAGAGAACAAAACGTGATATTTTATACTCATTATAAAGATATTTAATTTAAAGTTTTTTTTTGCTTTAAAATAAAAAATATTATTTAAACGTGTTTTAAATAAAGTATTTTGAATTCATAAGCAGAGTAGCGATAAATGAGAGACAATTTAACATCACTCATACGCACATGGGCACAACGCATTTTTCTGTGTGTTAAATTGTGTTTGACAGTCTTTTTTAAATGGAAATTTTTTTATATTAGACTGTATATTTTTATGAGTATCTAATTACTTTTTTAAATATATTTATATAATTGCTTTAAAAGTTTGTTTGCTTCAACTTCTTAACCACAGAAGCTCTTTAAAAAAAATTAAAATTTTAAATTCAAATTTTCAAATGCGAGAGAAGATCTAAATATTTCTACACGATTAAAGTTTTCTATAATTTGGATTATGAAAAATTAAGGAAACATTTCAGTAAATGTCTACTTCCGGAAAAATTCTGCATTTTGCCATCAACAATAAATTTTTATGTATTTTAATTTTTATGAACTTTTTCAATTTGTATTATATTTTAAATTTTTAAATTTTAGGCTATAAGTTCAATGTGATAACGACAAGAATATTAAGGAAAAATTAGTCATCCGATACTAGCTGAGTGGAATGCATTTTCGAAACCAGCTACGGTTTCATCATCAGCACTCTTTTGATCAGAACTAAGGTGTTGTATGTAAATATCAACTATTTAACTCAGTAATGTATTGAAAATTGGAATAGAGAATTATTTGTTCTAATTGATTTCATGTTATATCAAATACATATCATTGAGTTAGTACGAAATTTACCAACATCTGTTTTTCCTGTATTCTTTTTTGCACGTCATTACCACAAATTTTAATGTTTGCCTTTAGCTTAAGATGTCGCTATATATTTTTATATTATTACCAGAGCAAGTTAAAGAAGCAATTGTAAAAGGTGTGGTTTATCTATGCGTTCGCCACTTTGTTATTCTTAATTTAATCTTCACTAGGAGCAGCTTGATGCACCGCAAATAAGGCCAGCAGCAAGTAAGAGGGAAATGTTTTTAAAAAGTAAACAGGCGTTGTATATAAAATGCATAGCGGCTCTGAATATTATCCATCTCAACTGCTAGTGTCTTAACTCGGACCAGAGAATGGTGCACAAGTAAAATGATAAAAAAGCACGAATATGTATATATTTATATTTGTGAATTATATTTTATTTATATTTTTTAGGATACAAAAAAATGATGTATATAAAAATGTTTATTTGTTTTCAAAATAATTTAGAACTTTTCATTTAAAACTTGATTTTTATATTTGCATAAGTTGAATAATACAATCATGAATTACTTAAACCGGATGGAAAAGATGAACAAGATCAAATGACGCTAGAAAAGAGGAGAAGGAAAAAAATATACACAAATAGGAACCAGTAGCAATACCAACATAAGCAATTCTCTTTCCACTACGAGTACTAAACATCTGTGTGTATGTGTAAGGATGTTTTAAGATTTAGTTTAGCTCTTTCTGTATATGATGGATGCATGGGTTTGATTCTATTACATGATATTATTTTTTTATTTTTCATCATGTTATAAGTGCTCATTGGAGAATTTTCCACTCAATGTTGTTGCATTGTATCTTTAAAATGATTATTTTTTTATTCATAATAATTCTCAGTTGTTGTAGGTTTTATGATGGAATAGATGATGAAAAGTAAGTGTAATGAATATTTCACACATACTCATCTACAAAATAGCAAATAATGGAAGCTATGCACCAGGGCAGTAAAACAAACATCTTCTTGCCGCAAATACCCACTACAATATAAAACAACAACTGTTGTAAAAATAAAATGAAAAAAGTTCAAAGCATTTCATGAAGTAATTTCGTATTTGTTTATTTACTTGTTCATTTTTAACATTTATGCTATGATGCACTTGTGTAGTCTTAGCATTGTTTTATGGGTTTCTTTCAATTTAAGTTATTTTAATTTAAAATACATGAAAATTTTTTATTTTTTATTTTTTTCATACGACTACAAGTAATTTTCCGAAATATATTTAGGTTAGAAAAGCAAGCATAAAGCGGACTAAAGAAGAATTGAAAATTGTAGAATTATAATGAATAAAAATAAAACTTTTTTTTATAAAATATTGTTTAATTTTTTTATAACATTTTTAAAAGAGTGTGAGTATCTTTGCACATAATGGTGTTGGTAAACCATATTGCTTTATTAAATTTTACAATGCACATGTGTATTTTTTGTTTAATATAAAATTTCTAAACTAAATTATATGTACATCAGCTATCGCACTCTTAAGCTGACTGTACTTTATGTGAGCTGAAAAATCAAATGTATTTGGAGAAAGGATTTGTTGCTCATTTATATAAGAAGTGTTTCTTCACTAGGAATGTTTCTTCAATTAAGGTGTAAAATTATGTAGTGGAAAGACAACTTTAAATTTTAAGGATTGAATACAAAACATTTTAATTCACTACAGTTTCGAATACATGTTTGTTTTAAAATCACGAAATTAACTGCAATTCGCTTTTTCTTATTTCTCATACCAATATTTTATTTTTCTTGTAACTGGGTTTTTATACCCTTCACCAGCGGTGCACAGGAGTATATATAGGTTTGTCATTCCGTTTGTAATTTCTACAATTTTCATTTCCGACCCCATAAAGTATATATTTTCTGAAGGCTTATGAATCGATTTAGCCCTGACCGTCTACCCGTCTGTCCGTGTGTTGGTTGAAATCAACTTTTAGAAGCAACTATATGTTCCCCAGATCTGTGTATGGTATCAATCTCTTGGAACTATCCAGGAAAGAATCGCTTTTGAAATTCAGCACAATCGCCCTATAACTTTCTGAGATATGAGCAAAAAAACCACGACCACCTCGTTTTTTTTCACAATTACAACAACAACCTACATACATACTGGTTAAAATAAACGTGGCATCGAATTCCAGCTGAGCCAAAAAAAATATAATTTTATTTTATTTAATATATTATTTATATTTTATTTTTTTTTTATTTTTTTTTTTAAAAAATTTTAAAATTTTTTTTTTTTTTTGTAATTATTTTTATTATTTTTGTTTTATTTGTAATATATTTTTTTTGTAATTTTTTTTTTGGTATGTATTTTACATGTATGTACGTATTTTATATGAGATGAATGGTGATACAAACAATTGTTTTTGCATGACTACACTTTGTGAAGGGTATATAAGATTCGGCACGGCCGAATATAGCACTGTTACTTGTTTTTATTTATTTTATTTTATTTGTAGATTTTACTATAAGCAAAAAAATATATCAGAGTCTTCAACAAAAGCCAGTATTACATCAGATTTCTTAATTGTATTTTAAAAACTTGTTCAGGTTTTACTAGGAGGAGTGCAGCACAAATTTTTGGATAGTCCATTTTGGCATCCAACACACTAAAACCTATTTATTTATTTAATTATGTATCTGTGAGTGAGTATCGTTAACAAAATTTAAATAATTTATTGAAGAATAATACAAAATTATATAAAATTTTTTATACTCATATCTTAAGAAAAGTCTATTTTCTTTCTTAATCGATCAGAATTTGTATGATTTGATTAAAAATATTTTATTGATAGAAAATCAGAAGAAAAATGAGGAATTTTTATCAAAATATAAGTTTTTATAATCTTAAAAACTATTGCTAAGAAAACTGATAAATCGGTTCGAAACTAAGTGGGATATAAGCACAAAAATACAAATCCTAAAATTTGCAAATGAAAATACATTTTTGGCATCTTTTAGGCTACAGAGAGGAGCAATATGGGTATCAAAAGATGGAGCTTGACCATTACAAATAATTATAGTATATAAAATACACTATACAAAATTAAAAATTAATGGTGGCCACTACTATAAAATGACGTCGTATAGCCTTATAGGTGTAATTAAAAATTTAACCAATTCAATCACCTCATTATTAGTACCAAACGAACTCTTGAACTATGAAAAAGTTGAAATCAAAGGTAGCAGCATAAACAAAATGGACAATTGTTTTCAATTAGAAGGGCTTGGCTAGTAGTATACATTAAATCTGAAATCTGAGCTACGATATGGTCGCTATACTTATGTACATGATGGTGAAGTATAATACCAGGTTCTGCATTGCCTTTCTCTTAAAAAGCACAAAAACTTTCGAGAATTAAAAAAGTGAGAATTCGCTCACTCGCCGAACTAGACTGCCACTTTAAGTTCTCAACATTTATCGAAGGACTGTAGATGTTTTTTGAACAATTTAATTTTAGGGCGTGTAATATAAACTAGCTTATCACTTATGTGTTGTTTTCTGTTTTTCTTCTTAAGTTTCTTTAATTTTTTACCACTAAGGTATAAATATACAATTTTATCTTTCTTCTGTACAGGTATTGCGTGGAAGCCAGAACAGCGAACTAAAGATTTGCCTGTCTTTCTTAGCCGTGACTACATAGTTATTATTTAGATGACTTAAAGTAGATTTTTTTAAGCCAAATAAAAACGGAAAACTTAACAATTAAAATGTGCTACAAAAAATTAAATTAAATTTTCTAGTTCTAAAATCTATCCTACAAAGCGCCATGTATATCTGTTAGTTAACTGAGAGTCTATGTATTTAATTACTTTGTAAAGCCGATTTCTCAAAGTGAAAATCGTAAAATTATGTTGGCAAAGTTATAAACAAATAAAAAAATTGAAGAATGAATTTCTAAATTAAAAAATTCAAATATTTCAAATAATACTTTGAGAAAAAGTCTTAGTTTCTTTAATTTTAAATCAATTACTAGTTTCTTAACAAAAAGAAACTCTGTGCGAATTTTCAACAGTTTCCTTTATTAAGCTCAAGACAAATGTGTGTGTTACCAAGAAAATTACAAATCGAAATAAATAAACTTGAGATTGACATGTTGGAAAAAAGAAAAAAAAAAAAACAGAATATTTCAATCTATTGCGATCTTTGTTCGTCTTTCGCCTTACACTCTCAAGGTATCAGGATATCAGCACGATTGTGTACAATGTAAAGTATTGTAGAAAATTTAATTTTATCAAAGCTTTAACTTGTTTACACATTTTATTACATCACCCTAATAAATAACTGAAGTTTGTTGTAAGTATGTACAAAAATACATACATACATACATACATACAAATTTACAGACATATTTACGTATGAACCTCAGCACCTCTCACACCACTACGGCTCCTTAATGACAGAAATACAAAATGAATCCGGGTATCTTCATGACAAAAGACATGAAATGAAAGAAAAAAAAAATAAAAAAATAAATAAGACACAACAGACCCCAATGAACGATTGCAGTCTTCTTCGTTTTTTTTCAGATTTTATTCGTTTTGTCTTCCATTTAAGTTTCCTGAGTCTATACGCTTGTACCGCACACTAAAGACAAATAAAACTAGATGACAATGACTGACGACGACGGCAACGACGAACGTGCTTTAAATGCTGTCTATAAGAAATATTAGAATTTCCTCTTTTTTTCGCTTTTGCAAATTTGTACTAGAACAGACAGACAACAAATCTACTTTGCAATAAATATAGAATATATTTATAAGTCACTGTGTCATTAGGTGTTGGCTGTTCTATTTCTACGAACTTTTTTGGTGCCTCCAAACCAGTTTGTATCTTCTTCATTAATAGCATTTTGGTAAGCAATCTAAAAGTAAACTCGTACAAGTATTTTGTATTTATATGGTGCCGCTTTGGAAAGCAATTTTCTAAAGTATACCCAATAAGCCATTTACCATGCAAACCAAATTGAATAAATTTAAAGGCTGTCACATAAATGAACAGGAAAATGTATGTAACTCAAAAGTTATGTTGAACAATTGTTATATTGGATGTAAGTTGGTAGTGGGCGATGTTTGTTGTTGCCAGAAATTTTATCGAATCAAAAATATGTAGACAATTTTTTAACAAATTAAGATTTTACTCAACAAAAAGTAGATGCAACATAAATCTTCGAAGATGGAGAATATTATTATAAGATTTTTACATAACTGAATTTTCCCATGAACAATTTGTTTTTAAATTTTAAGGACTATCTGAAATATCAAACACTACTTTTTACATCTTTTGTCTTTCTGTTTGGCTTCCTGGCTCAAAAACTTCTGATTGGATTTTGATCAAATTTCGTATGGATATACCTCGTTGAGTAGTACCAACAGAGAGTATACAGCAGGAGTGAACACTTTCTTTTTTATTAAACTTAATAGTCAGAAGAAATAAGAGCATGCATTGCCATAACAGAAAGAGAAAACCAAAACATTTTACACCAACAGCAATACTAAAAAATATAATCTTGAATAACAAAATTTAATTCGGACTAGCTTCCTTTCCATCGTTTAATTTTATAACTTAAATATTTATTTGAAAACTCTGGTTGTGCTAGTTTTTAAAAATAAGAAAAGTATTCGAAATAGGTTGACAAGCTGACGAATTTTTAACGTTAAAGTAAAAAATGCTCTTTTGTCCACATCCTCGAAATTCGTGGATAATTTTATTGCAGCGTTTTAATAGTCAACTAGCACAGTATTAAAGTATTTTACCAAAAATCGTCTATAAAGTCTTAAATTATGGAACAAACATAATTTTGATAAATTTATAAGATGCAGTACCAACTCTGTGTTTCGAGTGTAACAAAATTGTTGGGAATTGCATTAGAATTGTTGTTATAAAATCTAATTCCACTCAGGTTACAGAATAGGCACATCGATAATCATTTTACAGTTCCATATTTTTTAACTTCTTTAGTTGTTTGAAATACTCGTTGTATTTTCTCTCCCTGCCTCTTCGTATGGAAAAATTTCGACAGATTTACTGTTCATACAAAGTTTATAATTTTAAGCATAAAAATCTTCTTCTTCTATATATATAAAAGTGAAACTCTGTGTGTGTGTGTGTGTGTGTGTGTGTGTGTGTGTTAGCTATACACTCTGAAACTGTAAAACCGATCGGACTCAAACTTTGGTAAGTTGTTGTACACATACCGGGGAGTGTTTATGGATGAAAAAAAGTGGGCGGGGCCACGCCCATAAAAATTAGTTATCAGTTTTAGCTACTTGCACTTGACCGATTTTTCTGAAACTTTGCACACATATCGAGCTGTCATGACTTAATAATTTTGTGATAAGAAAAGTGGGCGGGGCCACGCCCCTAAAAAAGTTTTAATTTTGAGGTACTTGCACTGGACCGATTTTTCTGAAACTTTGCACACATATTAAGCTGTCGTGACTTTATAATTTTGTGACTAAAAAAGTGGGCGGGGCCACGCCCATAAAAAAAGGCTATAATTTTGAGGTACTTGCACCAGACCGATTTTTCTGAAACTTTGCACACATATTGAGCTGTCATGACTAAATAATTTCGTGATTAGAAAAGTGGGCAGTGCCACGCCCATAAAAAAAAGTATCATTTTGAGGTACTTGCACTTGACCGATTATTCTGAAACTTTGCACACATATTGAGCTGTTATGACTTTACAATTTCGTGATTAGAAAAGTGGGCAGGGCCACGCCCATAAAAACAATTTTAATTTTGAGGTACTTGCACTGGTCCGATTCTTCTGAAACTTTGCACACATATTGAGCTGTTATGACTTTACAATTTCGTGACTAGAAAAGTGGGCAATGCTACGCCCATAAAAAATTATAATTTTTAGGTTTTTGCACTTGATATTTAATTAAAATTCAGAATGCATTTCGATTCATTAAAGGGCGTAGCAACGCGCGCCGGGTTTGGCTAGTATAAAATAATATTTATTTAAAAAAAAAAGTAATAATTTACAAGATAAAATCATTGTTGTGGCAACGCTGGCAATCTTGTTAGTACTCAGTATGAGAGTTAGAAGAGCTAAATTGTTATTGTGTATTCAAGTAATTGGTGTGTGTATGTTGTGTAGTGATTTTATGCATTTTATTATCAGCCTTAGTCACGTTTCAATTTACGGCACATTGGCGGTTACAATTTGCAATCACGTTGCCCGACATTCATACAACACAAACAAAAATTAAAACATGCCGACCAAACTAACACCCCCAAAAGACACTCACTCAGTCGGAGATATTTACATTCAACATTGGTGGAATCATTGTTAGGATATTACCACATTCCCTACTATACTTACAACAATACTATCTACATCTTTTTTTTCCGCAGCAATATTTTTCCATTTACCTGCAGCACCTTTATCCTTAAATGGAACGAAGAGCACGACAACAACAACAGCAAATGTTTGACAATCACAAGATACGACAGTGGCTCGTTGAATATGTTGGTAAAAGTTTTGATTTTAATAGAAGTTTTCTCCGTAGAATCACCAATTATTTATTGTTCTATTAATTTCGATTAATTTTAAGGTATTGTGCCCACTAAATTTAACGTTTAGTCATACTTTGTGCTTTATTTTCTCTCTAGGTGGAGACTTAAGGACGTACTGGTTATCTCATCTAAGGTGGTGAAGTATTTTTATGAAATGTCT
This sequence comes from Phyto melanocephala, assembly GCA_941918925.1. Taxonomy (NCBI): domain Eukaryota; kingdom Metazoa; phylum Arthropoda; class Insecta; order Diptera; family Rhinophoridae; genus Phyto; species Phyto melanocephala. Next base: position 2,456,523 of record OW799233.1, read on the forward strand.
GCGGAACAATATTTCTAAATGACCTAAAAAAATGTATGATTTTAAGAAAATAATTCTTGTAACATATTTTTTGTAATCCCACGGTACATGCAAGGAAATTATACAGTTTAAAGATAAAGTTGTTAGGCCGAGGTAAAGTATATCCCTAAATAAAGTTGTGTGATCTAGCAAATAAAAAATCAAACTAAATTTTCGTAAGATTTTCCTGTAGAGTTTTATTCGAATAATATCTAATTCCTTTGAGTGGCAATGTTAATGTCATTCGAAAAATACAAATATCTCAATCGATAGTTTAGAACAATCAAGTGTTAAAGTATGCCAAGACCATAGACTAGAAGCGCATGTAGAACTGAATCTCAAATCCACAACTGTGTATTGAAATCTGCTTTCTCTCTATAATGCAAAACTTTAATGCATACTTCCTGCCATTTGTGGAGGCAGCCTTCAAATTATATAGTCTCATAAGACTGGTGCAACAACTCTTTAGTTTTAGTTTAGCTTCTGAGGAAAGTTTCAATTGTAATTAAACTCAACATCAAAGGTGCCCCAGTTTTATTACAATATAGCCTAAAGGAGTATCTCGAAAAGCTCTTGCTATTATGACACGGAATAAAAAGAAGTGTTATTCTCTTGTGCTATTAAAGACATTTGTGGTCGTCAATTCGTTTCATCTCAAGAGTTGTATTGATATTATGCAATTAAGGTGTTAAAAGATGCTTGACTTTCCTAGACGATGTAAATAAGTGATTTTGTCATGTCTTTGATTACAGACACGTAGACACAAATGCATATGGCATAAATATTTACCTCAAATATTAAGGGAGATTTACCTGTGAGCACAGCCCCTTCACCATCATCACTTGATTCAAATAGTCCAATCAAACAATCTAACGTTGAAAAGGCTGACCAAGTCAAAAGAGATTTTTCGAGAATATGTAACTGAAGGATTTTCTCAATGTTCTCTTTACGTATTCGTTGGCAATGATACAGGGGGTGGCATAGATTTTACACTGAACTATCGAAAGATACAAAAATATTAGCTGATCTCTTTTAAAATCAGGCTCATATATGTATGTCCGCAGTGTAACTAACATTTTCCTCCTTTGAGTCATTAATGTACTCCACTTCGATATCCATTACTGATCCTTATATTGAAGAGTATAATCAAGACAAGTTATAAAAATATTTAACGTCTGATCGTGATTCATTTAACATTTCGCGAAACACTGTTCGTTTGTCTTTTTTAATTTTACATTTAGTTGTTCCTAGTAACCAGCTCTAAGTGTAACAATACTATGTGACTGTGTAGTTTGTTTAATATCTAGGCAATGAATGTGATTGTCTGTCTACTCTGTTACAACTACAATTCAGTTGGTTTGAAACTGTATAAATACATGATTGTGTATTTTGTTTCAAGTTCTAAATTTATTGCAAAATTTACTTTTTTTTGCATTTTTTGCTAAATCGTAAAAATTGTATTCTGTTTTATTCTCTGTTTTTTATTTTTTGTATATTTCTTGTGCCATAACAAACTCATACAAAAGGCAACAACAATGTCTGCTTCCGTTTCCTTAAAACAGAAAATACTAGCAGTAGATGTTGTAGCTGGCCAAAGGACACAAAATAGAAAGAAATAAAAAAATGTTTAAGAACCGGACAGAGAGGATGATACAAATAAAAAACCATACTGTCCCGTCGTTATTGTCCATTCATTTTTTTTATATGTAGAAGTACACACACACTTAAATATATATGAACAATATACTCCGTTAGTTCATATTAGGCATTAAGTAAGTGCAGTGTGTATTTGGATGCTAAAAACGGGTTGTACACCTCTTTACATTTATTCGTTCGTTCATTCATTCATTCACTTGGCTGCTGACTTTGATTTCCTTATTGCCACATTGTGTTAGTATTTTTTTCGTGTTGTTGTCATTGAGTTTATGTTATTATCCTGACCCCATAAAACACAATAGCATTTCTAATGCTCTTACAACTGCAACACTGCCACTCTCTCTGTGCATTTGTTCTAAACTAAAACTGTTAATAACAATGTTGTTACACCTGTAGAATACATTTGTTTTTTTTCTCTCTCTATTTTTCTATTTCTAGGTTTTCTACTTTATATTTCCTGACTGCAATATTTGATGTCGTACATTTTTTTTAGCCTTAAGCCTCTAACACGTTCTCATATTATCAGATGGTTTCCTTAAAGTGGTGGGCGAGCCCATGCAGTGGACTAGGTGACAAGAGAAGAATAACTGTGGGTAATTGTAAAGTGCTGTTATTTCTTTTGTTTCTGTTACTCCACTAGTCTACGGTTTTTTTTTATTCTTTTCTATTTTTGATGAATCGTAAATTTCAAGTTTTTATTACATAATTTCTGTCATTACGACATTGTCTAACTTCCTATTTTCTTGGCTATTCTTTGTTTCTTAACGTGTGTGTGTGTGTGTGTATTTATATAAACCTGTATGTGTTATTTTTAGATCTCTTCCTTTGTTAATATTCATACATCTTTTTTTATAATGGTCGTTGTGGTATTCCATTGGCTTGAGATGTTTTTGCACATTTTTCTTTTGTTTTTTTGCTTATTGTTGAAGATTTTTACAATTTTTATACTTAATTTACTCCCTAGTTAAGATGTTTCCCGAAAACACGTAGAATATTATGCGGGTTCTGTTTCACTAAAACATAATGCGTAAGTGTGTGTATGTTTTTGTATATGCATCGATGGTAGTTAACGATAAGAGTTATGTGAATTTCTAATGAACCTTTCAAATTTTAATGTATTTTTTTTCATAAGAAAATGTAACAAGCATTAAACTTGAAACATGATTTTTACATCACACACACTGCAACAATGTTAATACCATATAATATGTTGTTGTTGTTGTTGTTATAAATTGAGTAGGACCATTGCTAAGTAACTTCTTAGATATTTTTAAACATTCTCTAAAAAGAAATGATTCTATTATTTCTATTATTAACCCCAGTTATATAATCTTTATTGTACATTCAAATACAATTCAAAGGATTTTATCTAGATTTTGTAACAGCGTACTATTAAATTAAGTAGAATATTTTCCAATGTAAAATAACTACTGAAAAAGTGTTGAATTTTCAGTAGATGCAACAAAATCTATTCAAATTTTTACGCCTTGTAATATACGAATGAAAATTATAAAATTTACTAGAAATAAGAAAATTAGTCTGTTTTTAAGAATATCATAAGAATCATATTATGCTTGACAATTGATGTTCATTTGTACTTGCAACTCAAAATTGCACACATAAAAATTGTGGACAGCGCAGGACTAATGATAATAGAAAAATAATAATGCACAAAAGAAAAAGGGTTGCTGTTGGTAAAATATCGATCTAACCCGTTGTGGTTAGAAAAAATGAAAAAAGGTAAAAAGTTTTTTTTTTTTTTATTCATTGTAAAAAATATATCTAAATCTAATTAACTTTCTAATGGTACCCGCACCTTAACGAAATTATTGGGAAAAGTTTGGCAGTCTTAAAAGCTTTTATGTACAATTAACATTTGTAGTTCTATAATAATATTTATCAAATAAAAAATAATATTGGATTAGAGTAATATTTATAAAAACTCCAATTTAGATTCACATATTCTTTACAAGTAGATTTAAATACTGATATTGTCAGTATTGATTTTGAATTAGTTACTAAAACCTGAGAGTTTAATAGATGATATTTACATCCAACACGTAATTACCGTTCAAAGAATGCTTATTATGAAAACGGTGCTGGTTTCGAAAATACATTCAACTTGGCCACTGTTGGCAAAATTTTTTTCAGATTATTTTTGTAGAAATAAGAATATTGAAAGTACCAAGCTTGTATCAAATAATTAATTAATTATAAGCTTTTAGGGAAAACTTCCTCCTAAAATTTTAGTTCAGATACATATAAGGTTTGGGAACCGGGAATGAACAACTTAATATTTCCGGGAAAATTTTGCTCTTATTCCCGGGAAAACGGGAAATAAAACATATGTGGCATATTAGGAAATATTTTTAATTTTATTTTTAATTTCTTATCTGTTTTGGTAAATTTAAAGAATATTTGAATAAAAAGCGAGATTTTTAATTTGTTAGCGTTTTTTTGTTTGTTTGTTAAGTATTTACAAGTTTTCTCAAATACGAATATGGAAAAGAAAAACAAACATCGTCGGTCAAAAATATTTCACGCCAAAGTTAACGACTTTCTGGAATTATTTTTAATAAGTGCTTATAAATTTTAAGTAAATTAATTATATACATATGTACATACATACATACATACATACATACATAAATAATTAAATGTTTTTTTGTATAAAAATGTTTTTTTATAACAACCGTAAAACCAGCAGTAGTTTCCGTGGTTCATTTTTAAAAATATAATCGTATGTGCAAATTGTTTTTGAAAGTGGTCACAGAATTTGTAGGTATAATTTTTTTATTTATGACTGAATTTTTCTAATAATACTTCTTTTGAAAATTCATTTTTTTTGAGAATCAAAATGTCTGAAGTTTGGAACTATTTTCAAAAAGTAGACAACTCAGCACAATGTAATATTTGCCCGAAAAGGTTAATATTCAAGGGCGGTCTCATACGGCACCCTTTTTTGGTTCACAAAATAAAACTTAAAAACGATTCTTCAACACCTGCACCAAATAAAAACAAGTAAGAGCGCTATATTCGGCCGTGCCGAATCTTATATACCCTTCACAACGTGAATTCATGCAATAACAGTGGTTTGTGTCACCATTCATCCCATATGAAATACGTACATACATATAAAAACATACATATATAAAAACGTCCCATTGTAAAATTATAGATTCACGTATGAATGTTAAAAAAAAACAAAAAAAAAAAAAAAATTTAAAAAAAAATTAAAAAAAAAAAAAAATTTAAAAAAAAAAAAATTAAAAAAAAAAAAAAATTATTTTTTAAATTATTATGTATGTAATATATATAAAACAAAAAAAAAAATAAAAAAAAAAATAAAAAAAAAATTAAAAAAAAAATAATAAAAATATAAATAATATATTAAATAAAAAATAAAAAAAAAAAATAAAAAATAAATAAAAAAAAAAAATTTAAAAATAAATTAAAAAAAAAATTTTTTTGGCTCAGCTGGGATTTGATGCCACGTTTTCTCTAACCAGTATACACGTTTGTATGTATGTATGTTGTTGTTGTAATGTTGCTTTTGTGAAAAAAAAATCGAGGTGGTCGTGGGTTTTTGCTCATATCTCAGTTGTTTATGTACCGATGTTTCTGATTTTCAATAGCGATCTACTCCCGAATATTTCTGATATTTTAATACCTCACCCGAGTCCAAGCGATGTCGGAGGGCTTCAAAAAGTTGATTTCAACATACACACGGACAGACGGTCAGACGGACAGACGGACAGACGGACAGACTGACAGCGCTTAATCGACTCCCCTATTCATAAGCTTTCAGAAAATATATACTTTATGGGGTCGGAAATCAAAATTGTAGAAATTTCACACGGAATGACAAACCTATATATACCCTTTTTCACTGTGTGAAGGGTATAAAAAATAATTCCACCATTAAAAAGTTTTTTTAGACACCCAACCATTATCAGAAATTGTTTCAAAATTAGCCGCAATCGATGGAATATCTATTCGAACAATTACACAAAGTTCTTTTATTCGTCAACGTTTTTTCAGTAAAAATATGACGTTACCAAAATATGAAACTGATGCTAAAAACATTGTAATAAAATATTACAACGGCGTTAAAAATACGATGGTGATAGCAATATCGAGTCAAATTTGCGACAATTTGAGGTTTGCTCTTGTATTAGACGGGTGGAGTAGTGTTGCCCAAAAAAGATATTTAAATATCTGTTTACATGGCAATAATTATTTTTATAATGCTGACACAATAAGGACTCTAATGGAAAATAAACTACTGCCAAAACAATGAATTAATAACCAAATCGTGATTTTAAAGTTAACAAATATTATTTATTTCAAAAGAAATATTATTTTCGGGAATCCCGGGAATTCCCGGGAAGACGATTTTTTAATTCCCGTTTCCCGGGAAAATAAAAAGACCGGGAAATCCCGAACCCTAGATACATACCACAAGCAAGTAACTTTTAAAAGCCCTGCTTAAGATGCTGTTTTATGCATAGAGTTATACAAGTCTTATGTACAATGATTTATTTGTTAGTGTGTTGAAAAAATGGTAGCAAAAGTAAAAATTTAAAATAAATCCACCAAAAAACAGTACTTCCTTGTTATTAATTTACTGTTGCTGTGTACGTAACTGATAAATTATAACTTTTTTCTTATTTTATAGATTTCAAAATAGCTACAAGAACTATCTCTATAATTTTTAAAAATGTTTTCGTAATAAATGTATAAATGAAGCTAAGTGTGAGAGGAAAACACAAAAAAGAAAAGGGGCAAGCCTTGAAAAGTTTTTGTAAACCAAAGTTGCCAACTTTAACGCTCAATGAAAAAAGAAAAACAAATACAAGACATAAATGTATTTGGTCGAATAAGTAGTTTAAAAATTAAAAATTTATTTACAAGTTGTTTTCCTCAAAAGCAAGCACTGTGCAGCATAACAACAACGATTTGTTTACTGCGAGTATTAGTCGTATAATTTAAAGCATATTTGTGTATATGAAAGTGCGTACAATTATGGCGACAGTCGAAATTTTCTTAATGCATCGGACGAAGAACAAATTGGTGAATCATTTTTAGTTTTACTTTTGAACTTTTTTAGAAAATAAAGTTAGTTTTTCTTTTAATAAATGTTTTATATTTTTTAAAATCATTTAAAATAAATATTAAAAAAAAATTACACAAAAAATTATTATTATTATAAGAATATAAATGTTTAAGCTTTTATATGGAAATACTTTATATCGTAACACCGTTAGCTGTTATGCTGAAACAGAATTATAGTTGATTTTTGCTGGACATACTCTCCATACTCTTTGCAAGCGTTTACGCATGCGCAAAAAGTTTTTACAAAAATATAAATTATATTTATTGTTTTGTTAAGTTTAACAAAAATTAAAATTCTTTGATTACAATTAATTATTATAAATATTTACTATAAACGGCTATTTTTATTTTAAAAACACAAAACCAGCAAAAGCAAATGTTTATACCCTTCACACAGTGAAAAAGGGTATATATAGGTTTGTCATTCCGTGTGAAATTTCTACAATTTTCATTTCCGACATCATAAAGTTTATATTTTCTGAAAGCTTATGAATAGGGGAGTCAATTAAGCTCTGTCAGTCTTTTTGAAGCCCCCCGATATCGCACGGACCCGGGTGAGGTATTAAAATATCAGAAATATTCGGGAGAAGATCGGTATTGAAAATCAGAAATATCGGTTTATAAACAACTGAGATATGAGCAAAAACCAACGACCCCCTCGATTTTTTTTTCACAAAAACAACATTACAACAACAACATACATACATACAAACGTGTATACTGGTTAGAGAAAACGTGGCTTCGAATCCCAGCTGAGCCAAAAAAAATTGTTTTATTTATTTTTTTATTTTTTATTTAATATATTATTTATATTTTTATTATTTTTTTTTTTAATTTTTTTTTATTTTTTTAAACATTTTTTTTATTATTATTTTTTTTGTTTTATATTTATTAAATATATTTTGATAATATTTTTAAAATTTTTTTTTAAATTTTTTTTTATTTTTTTTAAATTTTTTAAATTTTTTTTTATTTTTGTTTAACATACATAAGTAAATTTATAATTTTACAATGGGATGTTTTTATATATGTATGTTTTTAAATGTATGTACGTATTTCATATGGGGAATGGTGATACAAACTACTGTTATTGCATGACTACACGTTGTGAAGGGCATGGCCGAATATAGTACCGAAAAACATTTGATGAATTCAAATGAATTGTCATAATGTCATAACTTTAAAAATTTTTTTTTAACAAATTCGCAATAAAGTTTATTGCAAGTGCGTTGTATACTGAAAGTTTTTTTTTGTTTTTTGTATATTAGTTTTAAAATTCTTGGGAAATTATATCTTTATGAGAATACTACACTTAGGACATATTGTGAATACACCAATTGAAATTCGGCTATTTATATTGACGGTAATATAGAATAAAGTAGTGAAAAAGTAAAGAAGAATACAGAAAATTGTATGTATAATTTTGCAAACATTTGTTTAACTCAATTAACAATTCCACCACTTGCGCTTTAAGTTAAGAGCGTATTACTCATCCCTTTTCATTGGGACTCTCGTAAAAGGAGGTAGAAACCAACGAACCGGCCATTAATTAGAAGTTGTTAACGATTATAACGTCATTTAAAACACACTTTTATTTTATACATTTTTATGAACTTTATAACAGCTACAATCACAATAGCCAACAGCCACACAAACGGGCGTATATGCACTAATACTGTCAAATGTCTCACAACCATTAACTACCAAGTGTAAGTATAACAATTGTTGATTATTAAAAGTTTTTGTTCATTAAATATTAAAGTATATTTTCAACTCTAGGTATTTTTTTTTAGAAAAAAGTGATAAAGTACAAAAGGATGCGTAGTTTACATTGAAATCAATCTATAAAAACTTAAAAGTCAATGAGTTTTTTAATCTAAAAATTTAAAGGTAGAACTTAAAACACAATAAACAAATACAAAATATTAATACACGTAATAATTATTAAGAGGAAAAAATTTTTAAATTTATACATACGAACATATAACCAGAGCGTATTTGTTGGGGGTGCGCTGAAACCTGTGTGCGTGTCGTTTTGCTTATGGTATTGGTGTAGAAATTGGAACAAGACCCTGACGACATAGACATGTTCATATGTACGTTAGTGTGTGTGCGTGCTTGTGTGATTGTTTAGTTATTATTATGATTATTATGATAATAACCATAGATTATGATGATGGTGCAGACCCAGCGTAGTTAAATGGTTCAACCCAACATTTACAGTGTTAGTGTGTGCAAGATAATTTATGTGTGTTTGTCGATATATTTTTCAAACATACACACGCATACGCTAGTGCGAGTGTGAGTGAATTAGTTCGGTTATAATACCAACATTATCTTTTAATTGAATCATCAGATGTTCAGTTTACTGCACATTATACCAAAGCCATTGTTTTAAAAACGTCTAGCAGAAATAGAAAAATATAACTTTTGATTAAATATTTAAAGCACACCTTCTTGCGTGTGTTGTACAAAAGGTATTGGTTTTTCTTTTTGTTAAATTAATTAAAGGAAATCCTTTTGTTTTTCCTAGTCTATTCATTATTAGAAGTCTTATGAAATTTGATTTTAGAATTTAATTATGTGGTCGGAGTATGAAAAAAATAATTACAATTTCATAAAGAAAGTATTGAAGTTTTTAATGGGTTTGTATGTTGAAGTATTTATTGCAATAAATTTAAGTTTTTATCTTTTTGTCCGACAAAGTTCTAAATAAAAATCTCATTGAAAGTTTAAAATGAACTTAATATTAATTTCGTACATAAAATTATGCGTGGCAAAATTAAAATTCTAATTTTATATGTTTAATACCTGTTTAAAATAAGATGAAAGCTCAAGGAAATTATTTTTTTGAAATATAGTTTCATCTGTTGTAATTTAAAGCATGTTCAATATGATGGCATCAACTTATAAGCGAATCCATTTTACATCATAGATGTTTAAAATCAAAATTATGAGACAGAGTTATTTTTATATATTGAACTTCTTGGATCTGTTAATCTCTCCGAAGCCAAGGATGGGTTTTAAATGCTCTAACATTACTTGAAACTTAAAATAACAATTTTATGATCAATTAATAATTTAAATATTAATATATAAAAGATGTTTAAGGAAAAAAATTTATAAATGAAATCCATGAGTGTCTGTGATGCGATGCGTACCATACTTACGTAGGCCATGGAAACAATACTAAGATACAGCTGTAGGATCAACATTTTGAATACAAAACAAAGGGTTATGCTATCGATTTGGGTTGAATTTCATGCATAGAATAATCCTGGATCTTGTACATAAACATGCTAGGGAGTCGCCACAGATGGATCTCTGCAAATTGACATCAATATCTATATTAATGGTCTTTTGTGGACGGGAGAGGGGGTGCTGGTATATATCAATTAAGTTAGACCTATACTGCACTTTGAGACTGAGGCAGTGCACATCAGGTTATCAAGTAGATATGCTTAATCTGCTAAATGCGTTAAGTCATCTGCTGGAATGTCTGCGGGTACAAACGAGGATAATTCTCAGATGCTTGGAGAAGAATTGCATGTAGTGCGAAAATATAAGTTGAAGGATCATAGTCAGAGACACATTAAGCGTGGATGCTATGGAGGACAACAGTCTGAAAGAAATACTGGTGATTATGAAAACCTGTGCTGTAAGGATTCTCGGTAGTCGCTAGTCGAAAGTGTGCACTCATTTTCTATTCTAGTTTAAATGTCGGTGGTGATGTGAAAAGGTGTAGTTAAGGGTGCTTTGTGATCACTGGGGATAAAAGGGGGCAAAAAAAACTTTTAAATTTTTATAAAATAACATGATCTAAATATATACAATAACCTTATTAAAGTAATTTTATTAAGAAATTTCTAGTTTATAAGTCTGCACTATAATTTTAATGACAAAACTAAAAACTTTGAGGATGTTTTTTTATTATTGACTTAAACATTTTTTGCATAGAGATCGACTTGTTCATATATTTACCGAGTGCATGCTTGCAGTGGCCAAATCTATATTTTGGTTACTAGGCTACGGGTTTTAACTGAACACACGATTTATGCAGAAAAACGAATTATAAACACACGATTTATTCACACAACTTATTTTTAAATTAGTTAATTATTATACCCGCTGTGTGGCGGGTATAAATAATTTTCTAACAATACCACTGCTATGAGAACCACACCAGTTGTCAATGAGGTTGTATTTACTGATGTATTTGAGAGTTTTGAAATGACCAATTATTTTTCTTATTTGATCGCTGATGAAGTCGCTGATGATCGTATTTAACTGAAGATAATTTAGCAATTATTTTTCTTTTAAAGTTAAAGCCACCGACTTGAAGATTTAAAAGTAAATTTTAAATTTTTTAAGTGCTGTTCGTTGCTGAATTTTTTTTATACCCTTCACACAAAGAAAAAGGGTATATATAGGTTTGTCATTCCGTGTGAAATTTCTACAATTTACATTTCCGACCCCATAAAGTATATATTTTCTGAAAGCTTATGAATAGGGGAGTCGATTAAGCCCTGTCAGTCTGTCCATCTGTCCGTGTGTATGTTGAAATCAACTTTTTGAAGCCCCCCGACATTGCTTGGACTCGGGTGAGGTATTAAAATATCAGAAATATTCAGGAGTAGATCGGTATTAAAAATCAGAAACATCGGTACATAAACAACTGAGATATGAGCAAAAACCCACGACCACCTCGATTTTTTTTTTCACAAAAACAACATTACAACAACAACATACATACATACAAACGTGTATACTGGTTAGGGAAAACGTGGCATCGAGCCAAAAAAAATTTTTTTTTATTTTTTTTTTTAAATATTTTTTTTATTTTTTTTTTAATTTTTTATTTAATATATTATTTATATTTTTATTATTTTTTTTTTGTTTGTTTTATATTTATTATATAAATTTTAATTATTTTTTTTTTAAATTTTTTTTTAATTTTTTTTTAATTTTTTTAAAATTTTTTTTTTAAAATTTTTTTTTTATTTTTTTATTTTTTTTTTGGTTTTATAACATACATACGTGAATTTATAATTTTACAATGGGATGTTTTTATGTATGTATGTATGTTTTTATATGTTTGTACGTATTTCATATGGGATGAATGGTGATACAAACTACTGTTGTTGCACGACTACACGTTGTGACGGGTATATCAGATTCGGCACGGCCGCATATAGCGCTCTTACTTGTTTCTGTGTAGGTTAGTTAGTGGGCCAGCAAATAAGTAAGCAAGTATTAAAAAAAGGTGTCGTAATAAATAAAATTTTAAATTGAATTCTTATTTGTTAACAACTAAGACTAAATTTAAGAACTGGCAAAATAAATCAATAATTATTTAAGTTTTACTTAAAAACTAAATTATAGATACCAAAGGTAAGGAAGATAAAACTGAGCTACATCCAGTCAAAAAATCTAACTTCAATTTTTGACTTCTTCTTGTATAATGTGAAGAAGTTTAAGTAGTTGAAATCACAAATTTTTTTAATAAGCAAAAGCTGTTTCTGCTTTAAGTATTTTGCTAATAAAATTCATTCAATATTAAATAAATACTCTTAAACAAATTGATAATGTACTAGAAATTAATTTGAAATATATAAATAGATTTTAATATTAAATAAATGATATTTACTTAAATGTATATTTGTTTGTGAAAACTGTTAGGATATCAGGGATAATATATTATAGTATAATTTTCATTACAACTTAAATAGTATTGGAGTTAATGTAAAACATGCAGCATAAATTAATACAAGTTTGTTTGTTATGCATTTTTAATAGAAATTTAATAAACAAAAACAAATTTGGCTACATGTTTGTAGGTCACACAACAACAATATTTATTTCGAATAAACGCTTGTTGTTAATCTCTGTTAATATGAAATGAACTACGACCTTATCTCTAAATATCAACTTAATAGGGCAATTCAAATAAAAAAAAAAACAATAAAAATATGATCATAATTATAATGATACCAAAACCAAGGTTGATAAATATTTAAATAATATTCTATGCATATGAGTTAAACAGCAAAAATGTTCATTTAAATTCATTTCTCTTATGGCCACTAACAAACCACTATTTGTAATCTTGTACTCACACACACACACACAGCAATACACTCTTGCCTTAACGATATTACAAATGAAATGAATAATATCTAGAATATTGATTGAAATTATGATGAGAGTTTATACAAAATTGCCATTAATATTAACGAGAAAAGTAAAAACGAAAAAAAAAAAAAATGTATATGAACGTACGAAATCTCATAAAATTCATGAAAGTCATGTATAAATTATGATTCCCCAAGAAGCCATAAAGTGTGAATATTCAGCTTAAATAGTTATAAATATTTCTCTCACATACAAATACACGATAGTATTTTCAAATGCAGAGTTTTGTAAGGTATTCAATACCTTCTACTTGTACTTTAACTTGTATTTTCATATTCAATTCTTATTCGTATTTACACACAAATACAAATTAATCTAATTAAACGTTTTAAAATTGTACTCGTTATACTAGTACTTACAAAAGCAAAAGTGATAAATAAATATTATGAGACATTGTAAATTTATGAGTTTGCAATGAAGCACTAAGAGTCTTATATACTAAAGATGTATAAAACATTTGCTATTGTATCAAAAGTCGTCAATAATTTAAACTGCATATTGCCATGGTCTTCACTTTAAGTAGAATTTGGTCATATTTTATGATACTGTCACACAAATGACAAATCTAACTACAATTGTCAACGTTAGTTAATAAACATTAATTAGATACATATCCACTCGTTACAATATTAAGACTCTGACACATGCATACATTTCTGATATCATAACCATACGTTCATACATATTTGTTTAATTGTGTGTATAATAGAAATTGCATTTGTGTGTGAATGTGAGTGACTAAATAATAATATTGAAATTATATTATGCCAGGGACTAACAATGGCTTAACATATAGCGGCTTGTGTAAATACATATGGTTCATAGGTGCAGTAGGGCGGCTTGAAAAAAAGAGGTATTTTTTATATTTGTCTTGAAAAAATGTATGTAATTTATTACACTGTGCTACAACCTAAACTCAGTCATAAAATAACCTAGTAAGGGCCGTAGAATTTGCTAAATGTATAACTAAAATAGGTTGAAAAATTTCAATTACACATCATACAATTTTGCAGATGTTGACAAGAGCTGTGCGTTGTGGCCTGAATTTACTTCTTTAATTCTCAACCGTTCTCAATACATAAAAACTCGTCAAAAGTTTTGAAAAAAAAACTTGAAAGTTTAATTATAATTGAAATTTTTTACATAAATTGTTTTTAAAAACTTAAAAAAATATATGCAATATAGATTCCTGACAATTTTACTTCTAAATTCTGTTTTTGTGTTTTGTTTATTTGTTTTTTGTCGGTATTGTACGTTATTTTGCCCGTTACAATTAACACAATTAAGGAGGGATGTTAAGGAAATGTGGCTTTAGAAAGAGCAAATATAAAATGGTGATGAATCTGGGTTAGCTTAAGAGGTATTTCCAATAGCTACAAAAGATCTTAGTTTGTAGAACTCAGCGTCTGATAAAAAGACAGATTTACTTGCGCGAATGCAAAAGTGTCTCATAAGTTTCTACTCCTTATAATAATAAGCAAAGTGAGCAAAACGAAAAGGCTTTAAGAACGTTGAACTACCACTTGTATACATATGCACATATGTACATGCCGACGAAAAAATATTGAATTACAACTTTCTCATGTTAGAATTAGTTTGAGAAAATTTTCATCAGATGTGTGAAGGAATTTCTAAAGAGGGCATTGAAGTTTTCTTATTAAACTCGGCTTGGATATTCCAAAAATATTGTGCTAAAAATGGTCAACGTTACTGCCAGAGCCTCTAATGAAAAGTGATTGGGAAGATGATCTTTTAGCACTTGTTGAGTTGAAAGAGATAGATGCGACTCGTAAGGACATAAGTCGGATTTATGCATTCTATTTAACTTCGAGAAAACTGAGAGACGGTAGAGCTTTAAATAATTAATTGTATCTTTGATTAAATTCTTATTATACCCTTCACACAGTGAAAAAGGGTATATATAGGTTTGTCATTCCGTGTGAAATTGCTACAGTTTTCATTTCCGACCCCATAAAGTATATATTTTCTGAAAGCTAATGAATAGGGAGTCGATTAAGCTCTGTCAGTCTGTCCGTCTGTCCCTATGAATGTTGAAATCAACTTTCTGAAGTCCCCCGACATCGCCTAGACCCGGATGAGGTTTTAAAATATCAGAAATATTCGGGAGTAGATCGGGATTAAAAATCAGAAACATCGGTATTGAAAATCAGAAACATGGGTACACGAACAACTGAGATATGAGCAAAAAATCACGACCACGTCGTTTTTTATAACAACAACACACAACACATACATACATACAAACGTGGTTTACTGGTTAGAGTGAACGTGGCGTCGAATCCCAGTTTAGCCAAACATTTTTTTGTTTAATTTCTTGTTTTATATATATTATTTATATTTTTATTGTTTTTCTTTATTTTTTTTTTTATATACATACGTAAACTCATTTTATTATTATACAATGGGATGTTTTGTATATGTATGTACATACGTATTTCATATGAGATGAAATGTATATACAATTGTTATTGCATGACTACACGTTGTGAAGGCAATATAAGATTCGGTACGGCCGAATATAGCACTCTTACTTGTTTTTTCATACTATTTTGGTAGGGTCTAATGTTAATGCTTGTAGATTAAGTTTGTATAAAATAAAGTGTTTTACAGAGTATAGATATTTTAAGTATCGATAAGTAAACGCATACTCAACATAAAGTGGGACGATAGAAAATTCCTTTAATATAGCAGATTTAAAAATGAAATTCTATATGCTTTTATAAACGATTTTGAATTCTCAATGATTCTATTTGTCGTTTTACTATTTTAGTTCTATTAAACAATTAGCTTTTATGTGTACTCTTACTAATAAAAGCTTCATCACTTAACAACCTGACCATGCATGCATAAGTGTGTTCAGATTTGCATAAACAATATTACAACGGAGAAAATCAAAAATGATGGTGCTGTGGGAGGACAAAAGTTTGTTTTTCCAAAACATGATTTGTATCGGCGACAAACAAGAGTCCAAATATGTCAGTATTATATGACTAATGAATTGGTTGCATCTTGGTTATTGTCGATTTACTAATAGCAAATTGTATTGTTGTCTTTGTTGTTGCTGCTGTTGTTACAGTTGTGTAATTGTGTTTCTTGTTGTTGCTGGCATTGTTTATCAAATATTTAGCATTGATAGAATTGCTGCCGCATTTGACAATGTTACAACAACAATACAAACAAAATGCAGTTAAAATTAAAGCAACTGCAACAACAGCAGCAACAGTAAAAGAAAACCACACTAACAGCATTTGACCACTTTACAGTCATAACTAAAAGTAATAACCAGACAAATGTCAACACTATCCAATAAACAAAACATACACACATTGCACAGTCGGGCAAATGAATGGAAAGGGTTACTTGGTGGGAGAGACTAGTAAGATGCATTAACAGATAAGAGACAAAAACCGAAATTTGAATTAACACACGCACACATACAAAGAAACATTCGTATTTAAGTATGTATGAACGTATTTATAAATATTTTGAGAAATATTTTTGGGCAGTTGCAAATTTATTTTTGCATGGACTAGAAAATTAATCAACATCAATTTTCACTTCTATTATTTTGAAATGCTCTCTTATGCTTATGTAGCCTGTATTTAAGTCATACATTTACAGGTCTTCTTTATTTTCTGTAGCACACACGCACACATACACATTTGTACGAAACGGCATTCATTTTTACTTTTCTCATTTCATCTATTTGCCAATTGTCGTATGATGTCAATTTTAATTAGATCAGAGCATTGTGAATTGCAACTAACTTTTGCAAAATTTATGCAAAAATACTTACACATCAATGGGCAAAGTCAATTATACAGTAACGAGCATAAAATATGTAAAATTTTAATTATTTATTTTAAAACAACAAATGCCAACACAATAAAATGAAAGAGATTTTCATGTTTGATATTTTATTTATAACAAAAATAGATATTTTGTATTTTAAAGGTTTTTTATGAGATCTCATATACAAATACTCTTTTCTTGTGTGAACAGTTTCACGTAAATATTAATTTATATAAGTTGACCCCAACACTGTTTTTAAACTGTATTCATTTTAAAATAAACTTTAAAATCTTTGTTAGTGCAAAATAGAAGTCTAGTTTTTTTGTGTTGTTGTTCCTAAATGCGTTCATTTCTTATTAACCTTTTAGTGCAATTTAATTACTATTTCGTTTGATATTTTTTTAATGCTCGCTACTGCTACCCTGCTAAAAAATGAAAGTTTCATATAATTTATAAGTGATTTAATTATTCTTTTTTTTACCTATTACATGCAACAATTATTCTGCAATTTTACAAAACGAAGTTATCTTGTTATCGAGTGTTTAACAAAAAATTACCTTTAACTTTGCGCAAAGACAATCACACATAGCAATAGATCATCATGATTGTGTCGTGTATTCGGCTTAAAACATTTGATACAAAATATCACATAAATACATATTTCTTTTTTAATAAAATTTAATGACTTTTTACTCAATATGGATTTAATATAAAACATAATAATACGCCGAATAAAAAAAATGTGTGTACCCTTCGTTGATATGAAGCATTTAAGAAAATTTTAATTTATTTGATGATAATTATCTTCTTTAAGTCTTATATCATAAACAGACGACAGCGTTAATTTGCATTAGAATCTCACTAATTTTGCTGTGACAGACGACAGTTTTTGCATTTAGTAAAAATTTTAAATGCACTAGCAATCACAAATCTGAACATGTTGCTACAAGTTGGGATGGCAGAAGGACACTCTGAAATAAAAGAAAGGGAATTGTGGAAATTCGTAGGTTAAATGGTATCATGCGTTCATGGAGGTTATAATTCATATGTCGGTTCTTATGTGGTATTTTTTTTAAAGGACTGTAACAGTCCTTTTTGGGAAAGTGACGTGCTTACGATGGACGATACCAGTATTAAGGAAAACTTACACCTAAACAGGAAGGCATTCCAAAAAATATGTAAACAAGTTCAACATATCGAATCTATTTTAATTTTAAATTTTTGATTTTTTAATTTTTTGATTGATTGCCGACCGTGTTGCCATATTGAAATTGCTAAATTCAGTTTAAATTCAATATGATTTAGTGCATTTACGTGAAATCTAATACACATTGGAATGGGGATAATTTGAATTAATTTGAATGGGGATAATTTGAATTAAAACTTTTAATGCAAATTAACGCTGTCGTCTGTCTATGGCATTAGTGCCACTTTAAGCAGATATTGTTTGCAGGGCAAAATTTAATGAGCAAAATAAGCATGTTAGTACATGCATAAAGCATACGTACGTCATTAAGGTAGGACATAATATTTGCAAAATTTTATATGAAAACATTTTGCCGATTGAGCTACAGGAGACTTGTGAAGCAGTATTGGCTGCTACTGGATCAATGTTAACGTTTGAATGGCGGGTGTAAACCATAAACCATAAAACCAGAAACCAAAGGATAATTGAAATTTTAGTGAATTTTAGTGATTCTGAAACTGAGTAGGCAAACACTAAGAAAATTAAATAGTAGTAACAGGTCACACGTAACGAACAAGTTATTTAGCTTTCATGAGACTTTTCAAATGAAGTGAAATGTAGATCATGTGAAGAAGCGGATAAGACTTCGTACTACTATCATTGACAACGTTCTGAGTTTGGGCATATGCCTTATGTGGCACGAGAATTTAAAAGTGTGCACTTTGCCAAACTTTGAATATCTAAGAATTCAAACTAGAAATCCCTTAGGAGTCACATTAAAGGGACTGGGTTTTTGACCTAGTCAATATACTAGCTGAATACGTCTGAACGTCTGAATTCCCTTAGAGGGCGCATTATAAGAATTTTTATATAATTTTTTTCCATACAAAAAGGAAATAAATAATTCTTAAATTAAGCACAAAAGCTAGTTTTATAGAAGCAACAACGATATGTCACAAATATACTATGTAAGTTCATACATACATGCATACTTACTTACATGCTCGTGTGTACAATAGGTCTTTACTTCTGTTTCCTACCTACATGTGGTAGAGTATTTATTTATGTTCACATACCTGTGCGATTGTCGATATTTGTTAAAGTTTTTGGACAGGAGTCTTTGATTCTTACGGTCTGTGGATAAAATTCTTTACATTGTTCTCTTCTGCCTAAAGCTGTGAAAGATTTAATTTTACTATTCGTAGCATTTTTTTTATTATTAAATATTTAATATTAAATGCTATTGATTTACAAATAAATGTAATAAGTCATGGGAAGATTTACTAACTTGAGAAATAGTCTGTGACAATGCGGATATTGCTAAGGAAATTAGGTCATCTATCTTATGTTACGGCAAAATATTTAAATATAAATTAATATAAAGAAATCCAACAAAAAAAAATAAATCATAAATAGTTCAGTGCATTGTTGAATAGATTTAAAAATAATAAAAGGCATTGCGATCAGAGAAATATTATTGATGTAAATATTTTGCCTAAAATTCATAAGGAACATAAAATGAATTTAAAGTTTAATTAAAACAAATTTTATGTAAAAATTTTGATTTGAAAATACATTTCAAACTCATTTTAATTTTATGAATATGATGGTGTTTTTTTTATTAAATATTTGTCCATGTAGGAATTTCTAGATCAATAAAAACTTTAAATGTTTAAATTTTGAATTTAATTAAATTTAAAAAAAAAACCTCATAATTGTCTGAAGCTTCCTAAAGTATAGAATAGCCAACTAGAGGACTTGCTTTCAACTTTACTTACGTGAAATCCCTTCCTACGTAATTGATTAGTTAGAGTTTTATCTTTACTAGGGCTCAAGGATGTTAAAACGAATTATATATTTCAGGGTATAGAGTAAACAGAAAAACAGAAGGGTCATTTATCAATCAAAGTATCTCTGATTTTAAAAACACAAGCGCTGTTATCCCGCTAAACGCAACAAACATTAATATGCCAGATGCTGTCTTTGAAACTTAGTAAAATATTTTTCAACGCTACCATCAATATTAAATCATAATGGAGCAAAATGATTAAAAAAAAATTACAGAAAAAATTGCAACAACTATTAACGAGTGTTAGAAAAGTCGAGAATATACATACATACATAGATGGCTTTTTACAACCCTGAAGGGTCTTAAGCCGAGGAAAGAATAGATTTCCAGGCGCTTCGGTCTTCTGCGCTCCTTCTCCAATTTCGAACATTTAGGTCCATTAGGTGTTGTTGGACCTGATCTTTCCATCGGAGCTTCGGTCGTCCTCTTCTGCGGACACCTTCGGGATCATACTCGAAAATTCTTCTTACTGGAGCTTCTTCATCCATCCGCACGACATGTCCAAGCCAGCGCAGTCTTTGTACCTTTATGCGCCTAACAATGTCAATGTCGGCGTACAGCTCATACAGTTCATGATTCATACGATGCCGATAGTCTCCGCTTACACAGACCGGTCCATATATTTTACGAAGGATTTTTCTCTCAAAAACGCCAAGTACAGCTTCATCCGCTTGCGCAAGTACCCATGCCTCTGCACCATACAAAAGCACAGGTAATATGAGTGTCTTGTAAAGTGTTATTTTCGTTACTCGAGAGAGGGCTTTACTTCTAAATTGCCTATGTAGCCCAAAGTAGCATCTATTTGCTAGTATTATTCTTCTTCGTATTTCCAGGCTGATGTTATTGCTCTTATTAATGGATGTCCCGAGGTACACAAATTCTTCTACAACACCAAAGTTATAGTTACCGACGTTCACAGTTTCACCTAATCTAGTAGATTTCCTGTTCGTTGAAACCATCGAGAATATAAAGAAAATAATTAAGGAGTTTGTTCTCACTGCCTTTTAAATTTAGGGACTTAATGCAAAATCATAAATCACTCTTCAATAGCAGTGAATTGTAAATTTTAAGATTTTTAATTATATTTCCTGCTGCTCAAACTGCGGCTTACAAACTTGTGTGTAATAAGAGAAAGCTTCCTATTAGGCGCACACGACATCAAACAATTTTATTCAAAATTAAAAATTAATTTTCTGATACAAATTTTTCAATTTTTATTATTTTTTTTCTGGATTGGTTTTCACTCCCTAAGTGAAATGTATAAAATACAGTAAACAATTTTGCATAAAAAATGTATTAGCAAAATTTTTAATCTATCAATCATCTTATTAAATATTTATCTTACCCAAGTATTTAAAAATGTATTTGCTAAATGTAAAAGAATGGTACAAACTGGACAAAGACCAGATTCTTTATGTTTTTAATAACAAATAAAATTCAAATAATTTTTAAACCATTAAACTCAAACTGGAAAAAAAAACTAAGGTTGGGTATTAGGGAAAATGTAACAAATAAGAGCATTCACAACAATATCAACGTTTTACCAAATAAGGGAAAAAACATTGTGTATGCACGGTAGTATCAAACAAAGAAATGGTCTCACAAAATAAAAAAAAAATTAAAAACATGTTAAACATTATAAAAATAAACAATATTTAAAAATTAATAAATTAATACATAAATTTGAAAACAGTTAAAATAAATTGGCGACTCTGGCTAACATCAACATAACGGCCGAGGCACATAGAATCCGCCATGCAGACATCATGGATTTGTTTATAGGCAACATTTAAGGTTCTTTAAGTAGTACGACAGCTGTCTTTTACTTTAGTAAAGTATTCGTTTAGATAGAGTTTATTGTGGCGACGTATGATATATTACCGATTTTATGTGCCTCGGCCTTTACTGATGCTATCGCATGAGTATTAAAATTTTTTTTTACTAAGGATGAGACTTTGATACACTACCTCTGTCATTGTCCTGCGTTTGGGCATATTAGGCGCGAAAACTTTACAGTGGTTACTATGCCGAACTTAGAATACCTGGGGAACTCGAACTGGAGATCCATAAGGCGTTACATTGAGGGGACTGGGTTCTTGGACTAGTCCGTCACTTATGGGAAATTATGTTTATGGTTTTTGTTTGGGAATTCCGTTTTCCATATGGAGCGCACAACATGCCAACTGCGCATAAGTGCATACCTGTCATGTGTCTGGGCTTTTATACCCCTCCTTTTCAACCTAACCTAACCTAACCTACTAAGAACTGAATTTCAAAATCAACTAAGTGCTATTAAGGATTCTATACCTGCTCAAAGACAAGAAAGTTATTTTAAATAATTTTTCATGCTTAGAAGTGCCTCTTGGCGACAAATTTTAACTTTTGTACTAAAATCTATGAAGTTAGGCAAACACATCTTAATTCGAAAAAACTGCGGTTTCTTTTTAATGCTAAACGCAATATGTATTATTCAGAACTATTGCCTAAAAGCTAGTGAGTACGATTCAAAGCAGTTGCGTTAGACTTAGTTATAGACACCAAGAAAAAAGAGAAAAATTTAAACAAAACTCAGACAAAAAAAATGTGGTTATGACATGATCGCTATAGTCATATTATAATTTCTTTCACGATATTTGGTTACCGATAAAGAGTATTTTTTATTTTTTAAAGTTTTATAAGCAAAAATTATATTGAATTTTTTATTGCATGAATCTGATTTAAAATTTTTTTAGAACAGTCTTATGTCTTTTTTCAAAGAATTAAAAATAAAAATATATTCAAATAATCGTTACATGTTTGGCGGAACAACACTATAGTTACAAGGCAACTAAATTATTATTTAAAAAAAAATTATTTACTTTTTTAATTCTCCCTGTATTATTTTAAAAGTTAAACATGTAAAAATAATTGAAATAAATACAAAAATAAAAAAAAATGCATAAAATTTTTAATCAAAAAGGTACGTATGATCAACATAACTAAAAGCAAAACACAATAACTTGCTTACGGAAAGAGCAAAAGTTGTTGGTTTTACTTATAGTCATAATAAGACCACTGCATGACCCTTTGATTCAACATTGTAATAATCACTTGCGACTATCATATTTTAAATACAAATCAATCATAATATATTTCATATAGATTATAAAATAAAAATAAAATATTTTTGCCTTGTGCGCAATCAAAAACTGAAACTGTTATTTTTTTGACTTAAAAACAAACAATTAAGATAATTGTTTTTGTTTTAACTGCATGTTTTGCTGGCGCCCCATACAAGGAGATGACATTTATGTTATACCAAGTTCCTTGGTTATTCTTAACGTAATAAGAAGACGGTTTAAATATAATTAAAAAGATTTCCAATTGTTTGCAATGCCATGCTTGTTTGCTCCACTGTCTGACAGATTGTTTGGCATGTAGTTGTCTTTTCGAACACAAACACATCTACTTATAAGAGGACAAGAAGAGGTATTATGTACTTAAAAAGGATGTAAGTTGATTTTTATTTTTTTAAATTCAAGCTCAGTAGCAACAAAAACCGCAATGACAAAATATAATAAAACGAAATCTATAAAATGCCAATATTTGTCTTTAACTTTTTCTTCTACATTATTTTAGAGCATAATTTATCATTTGACATATACTCAGTACATTCATACATATATTTTTTCTACACATTCCTTGTACCAACAACTCCAACAAACACTTAAACCAATTCCACACATATGCTATTACACACACACACACACACTCACACACATGCAAGCCAACACATTTATACCAGAAACTTAAATAACACTGTAAATGTAGTGATGGTTGTGGTAGTGGTGGTGCTGGTGCATAAAAACTTTTATGGCGAACAAATTGTATAAAAGTCAAAGTAAAGATTAAAGAGAAAAAAAAATATTTAAAGAAATGGAAAGAATAAACATTTTGTATGTTTAAAATATATTTGATCTTTCGAATGTTGTTCGTGTTTGTTGGAAACGGTATCCAATATCGATAACATTATGGTCTTATGTACATACATAAGCATTTACATACACTTTTACTAGGACGTCATGTTGTCAAATTTAAAAAAAGAAGAATATGCATATGCTTGCACATTTCATATTTTAGATTTTCCTTGAATGTATGAGATGGTTGATTACTTGAATTCTGTAAGAAAGATCACATTACAAACTTCAAAGTGTTTGCTGCAATGCCAGCTAATCGGCCAAAAGTGTTCATAATGGAACAAACATTTTACATTTTATTGTAAAGTGATATTTATGCACAGACAGTAAATTGAAAATAAAATTAAACCAAATTCAGTAAATATCCCTCGTACTTTTTACTATTAAAAAAAAGGAGCTGCTTTACAATAAAGACATGTTCAAGCATGCATATACTTACATATGTATGTACAAATGTATAACTATCGGTGTTTGCAGCAAACATAAGAAAAACAGAAGAAACAAAGTAAAACCCTTCAATAAGATATTGTAACAAAATGATAGCGTTTGTTTATTGCCACCATAGTGTTTGTTGCATGTATTAGTAGCACACAACATATACAGCGGTGAAAGGTAAGCAGGCCTTATAACAGGCCTTACTAAGATTTATTAAAAAGACGCACGGACTCCAATACCTTTTGCATGCTCATATATTTTTTAACACTTGTAGATTATAGCAAAGACTTTCTCATAGTCTTCTTACAAGAGGGCTCCAGAACCCTTTCCGACTAAGGCCTCTTTTTTCTTGCTGTTTTGAATGCAGCACTATTAAACTCACTTAAAAAAGAATAAATTTTGTTGTATTTAGAGCTTCCATAATAGAAGAATATATAATATTGTTTATTTTTAAATACATTTTAATTATTTCTTTGGTTCTTTTTAGTTTTATCTGGTTTAAATAACTTTTTCAAAGTCTTGTTGATAAGAATTCACAAGAGAATATATGCAACAGTGTACGACTTTCTCACAATCTTAAAAAATGCGAGGTCTTTTGGATTTAAAGAAAAACTCCTTAAAGAAGAGTCCTTCTTAAGGGCCTTTAAACTGATGCAGGGTAGACTTAGATTAAAAATTTAAAGGGAATTATAAGTAAGCCTTCGAGAGGCCTGAATTATAAAGAACTATTAAATTTTACCCCTGAGATATATATTTACACACTAACATAGATATGAAACATTGTGCATACACGTACAGATGCATGTTACATCACAATGATACTTATACCTCTTTTAACGTGTTCTGCTGCTTACTTCCACTTTATTTTAACGATGTTTATGTGTATCACAGCAACAAACATCATCGATATTGTATCGATTTTCATGAAAAAGGGGAATTTAAGGGAAATTGCAACACGCAATCTATTTGCTTTAAGAAGTAAAAAACCCAAAAGAGAACACAAAATTATAATAAAAAGAAAAACAAAAATAAGAATTTTTCATTTTTAGTCGAACGTTTGATGTTGCATACAAAATTTTGAGCATTGAAATGAAAAACGCACACATAGACAGATATTGAGCAGAAACGTGTCTTGTTGACTTTAATATCTTCACTTTTTCAAATATTGTACATGTTTTATTCGCCTTTGAGTTTTTCTTTTGTAGTTGATTTTGATGACTTGAAATGAAAACATATTAAAAAGCAAGAACAAATATTCTTTTAGACGTTTTTAAAATTGCCATATGTATGTATGTAGCAAAACTAACAAAGATCTAAAAAGCTTTTGTGAAAATTATTACCACTGGGAGAGAAAGAAATTGATTGCTAAATGAAAGAATGACTTTATTTTCTTTTTCTTGAATGATGTGTCTTTCTAAAGTATTTTATTTTTTTTTATTTTTTTAAATTAAAATCCATAAATAAAATACAAATTTTGTAAAATTTTTTATTTTTTGACATGACTCAGTAAGAATATTGACATCTCTAGAGACACGTGATTACATTTTTAATCGTATGAAGCAGTTTACAATGCTTTGCAAATACTTATTTTTGGCAATAATTTTGTAACTTGTAAACCATTAGAATAATTTTTATTTTCAGTTCAAATTGCATCATTTCTTTAGCAGTTAGACGAGACTTTGTTATAGATATTTTATGGAAGACGCATCGGCCAAATTTCACGGAAAGATTGTAAACTAAAGAAAAACTAACAACAACAATTTTAGGAAAAAGAAAAATTTTTTTGTTGCATGAATTTTGTTGCGCTTTTTATAAATTTGTTAGATATTGAAGACAAAAGCAGAACCTTACAATCGAATGAATAACAGCTTTTTCCTTTTTGAGCCCTGATTTGTGGACTTAACGTAATTTTCTACACAAATTTTTATCTAGGCCTCATTGAATTTATTCGCGAAAAGAAATGTTTATTTTTTTTTTTTATTTCAGAGCATAGTTTCTTATAATTCTGTTTTAAAAGACTAATACGCCCAGTGCTGTTACTATATGTATATTGATTAAATTTTGCACTAAACATAAACCAATACGTTGTTTTTTTAATTTGTCATTAAAAAAAATGGGAACAAAATAAATTAAATCAAAGAAATGAGGGCATTTAAACTACTATCTTTGGTTTATTTATGCGTTTTTTTTTATGAAATTCTTTTCGAACATTTACTCGTGTTAAATATTTGGCTCTGTTAACCGGGTGGCTTAAAACATATTCTAGTCGAATTTTCTCATTGCGTGAAAGTAAAATGATCAAAATTCTAACGACGTTTAATGCTCAATGCTGTTATGTGATATGGCTTTGATACAGAATAATTTTATTGATTTAAATTATGGAAATAAGAACTTTTGTTTCACGTTCTTCATAATCCTTTATCTCTTGGTAATTTTTTGTTTTGCAGCACAATGCAATCATTAGCTTAAGGTTTTATTTTTTGAAAAAGCAAAGCTCAGTAAATAAATATTAGTTAGGAGTTGCGAAGAGAATGCTTTTTGTAATTGCATTAGTATTATTGGAATTAAGCATTTTATCATAATATTGTTCAAACGCTCACAGAAAATAAAATGATAAAAGAATTGTGTTTCACAAAAAAATTGCCCATTCCATATATCATTAAAAATTAGCTATCACGTAACTCATTTACGCCCGCATAATAAATGCATACGCGATGCCAACATGAGTTTTTTTTAAATTATTAAATTAAGTAACCGAAGAAGAATTAAAGGATTTCCTTTAATTGAGATTATGGTTTCGCGTAAATTTAACAACAATAAATACTTCGGGCAATTATTGCCTGTGTTTTTTTCTCTCTCTCTCTCTCTCTCTCCTTATAATATTTCCAGCAAAAACAAGCTAAGTAAATTACGTTTTTAAAAGTGCAAAAAAAATCTTAAATGCTTCTCTAAATGTGAAATAATTTGTCATAAATGATTTGCTTTAAAATGAAACCAAAATCAACGAAAATATCTTAAATAATTCATGTAAACAAACGTAATTAACTCATGAAATTAACGATCAATGTAATTTTTAAAATTAACTGCGATTCATTAATATATTAATGTAAACGAATGATCTCTAATAACTGTTAAGTCATTAGTATTTTCATCTAGGTTGGATCACTCTATCATCAGTTGAACCAATGCAAAATCACTTCTTAGCCATGTTCACCTGACGTATGAGTGATGAGATTAATTCATACAGAATTTATTAATTTTTGATGCAAAAACGTATTTGTTATAAACAATAATATTATGGATCTCTTTGAATGAGATTTTTCTTTAATTTAAAAGAAAAATAATTTGTATTTGTATGATTTCTCTTTGTGGTATGTATGCACATATACAAGTATGAAGATTTAATCCTATTTGCTATTAAATAATTTGTATTCTATGTGCTTGTTTTTAACTACAAAAAAAAAATAAGTAAAATTTACCTAGACTCCCATATTACTTGCATTTAATAGGGATTTGATAACAATTTTAATATTGAGAATAAATCATCGTCATCATTGTTTTATGTGGCAAGGAGTTGTAAGCGTTGTAAGCAAAGAACATAAACATCTAATTGTATGACAAAGTAATAAAAGAAAAAAGAAAGTGGAAAAAACAATAAAAAAAAAACAAAAAAAAAAAAACTTTTCGAGTTTAACTATCTAGCCCTTAAACATTTGTCTTCACACATATAAGTATAACGAGAAATAAAAAAACAACAACTGTTGTACATACAACTACAAAACAAAAGAAATAATAGAAAAGAGAAACACTAATATCAAATTTCAATGAATCAAATTCAATTTACAAGTTCTTGTTTTTCCATTACATGCTTGTATGCGTTGTAACATTTTTTCTATTTACTTCTGTCACTGCTACTGCCCTGCTATTGTAGTTGTTGCCGTAATTCTTCTAGAAAAACCAATAACAACATATTCATTTATATAAACATTGAGAAGACACCCAAACTACTCTCAGTTCAGTTATTTGGTGAAATATATTTAAAATATATTAAAAATACAAACTAGGACTAATTATATCCCATATATTATTAGTCCTAGTTTGTATTTTTAGAAGTTCCAATGGATATTCGTACGTATAAAAAATATCTAAACTTTTTGTATAACATTCAGGTAAGAACCATTTTTGATTCAGTTTTTTCCTTTCTCTCTTTTTCGTATAATTTAAAGATTAAGTAAGAAAACTTAATTGGTGTTGATGCACGCTCTGAATACTGACCAGTGTTACTGCTAAATGAAAACTACGAATAATTGAAAGGTGCCCTAAGCTATTAAAAAACTCCTTTAAAATTTGTTTACGTACTTGTTACGTCTTTATTTTATATAGACTAGACATAGACTAGACATAGACTAGACATAGACTAGACATAGACTAGACATAGACTAGACATAGACTAGACATAGACTAGACATAGACTAGACATAGACTAGACATAGACTAGACATAGACTAGACATAGACTAGACATAGACTAGACATAGACTAGACATAGACTAGACATAGACTAGACATAGACTAGACATAGACTAGACATAGACTAGACATAGACTAGACATAGACTAGACATAGACTAGACATAGACTAGACATAGACTAGACATAGACTAGACATAGACTAGACATAGACTAGGCATAGACTAGACATAGACTAGACATAGACTAGACATAGACTAGACATAGACTAGACATAGACTAGACATAGACTAGACATAGACTAGACATAGACTAGGCATAGACTAGACATAGACTAGACATAGACTAGACATAGACTAGACATAGACTAGACATAGACTAGACATAGACTAGACATAGACTAGACATAGACTAGACATAGACTAGACATAGACTAGACATAGACTAGACATAGACTAGACATAGACTAGGCATAGACTAGACATAGACTAGACATAGACTAGACATAGACTAGGCATAGACTAGACATAGACTAGACATAGACTAGACATAGACTAGACATAGACTAGACATAGACTAGACATAGACTAGACATAGACTAGACATAGACTAGACATAGACTAGACATAGACTAGACATAGACTAGACATAGACTAGACATAGACTAGACTTAGACATATACTAGACAAGGTTTATTTTTTTTCTTCCGTGCGTAATCTTTTAAAAATATGAACAAATCTTTCCCCCTCTTCTTGCGGGACTTCTAGACGCTATTACCTCGCGGAGCTGCTATGACATTTAGGTGACCTTACTTTGCACCACTGCTCTGCGTTTCAATTATAGTCTTCCAAAAATGGAGAAAAACATATATAGACAATACAAAGAACAGACATAGACTACGCCTATACTAGATACAGACACAAGTTCTTGGTTTTTCTGAAAATATTGAAATAGTTCAATTCCTAGCAGAATCATTTGTTTGGAGCACTCTATTTTCTCTTTTATATAAAGTTTATATGAAGTTGTGTTTGTACAAATAACAAAAGAAAAGCAGTGACTATACTAACATTTTTTAATAGAAATATTTAAAGGGGAGGAAATAACTTTTTGTTAAAGCATTGTTAGAAGCATTGTTACATTACACAACTTTAGCATAGAATTATTACTCCAGTACTCGTAAATATATGGTATAAAAACAAAGTGAAACGTTTTCTGCAGCAGTTACTATTTTCATACATACATTTTGTGTGTATGTATGTATGTATGTATGTATGTATATGTATCTAAATATGTGTATGTTTTTGATATTATTTATGTACATAAATAAGTATGTGTTTGTTGGTATTACAATCATTTTTTATGGGTTATGGATGAGGTTTTATTGCATGTTTGAGAGGATGATGTATTTCAGTTCTACTATTTAAAATATAGAAAATGACTTTTAAATTAACGGTCAGTGCTTAATATATATTCTATTGTAATTGTTACAACCAAAAAATCCTTTAGACAAACATGTTGGAAACTCTAGAAGAATAAAAATTATATTCTTACGAATACCTACTTTATATACAAATATTATCCTTATGTTTGTTTCGAAATAGATCATTTCGCAATTTATCGAAGTACATACTCATATTTATTTATTTATTTTTTTAAGTGATGTTTCGCTATTTCTTTGTATAATACAGATATTTCTTTAATACGAAATTTATGGAATAAAATAATAAAAGCAACTGGAAATAAAGAACGATGTATGTATGTATGTGTGTATGGTAAATGGTACTGCTTGCTATAAAACGATTTATTTAGTTATGATTGTATTTGTGTTTTTGATTGTTATCACAATATATTTGTTTTATGTGTGCATAAACAATTTATTGCATATATAATACTTTTATATTCAATCTTTCCATACATCAACGAGAAAATGTAGCAACAATATGAAGGGAAAATACATAAAAATTATATTTTAAGTGAAAAAAGTCAAGGTTTAAAATAGATGCTTGTAGTAACAGTATAAAATAAACGTGAGAAGATTTAATAAAAGAGTAAGAGAGTCAATAAAAAGCTTAATATTTATAAATAAATAAATATATAAATAAATAAATAAATAAATAAATAAAAGTATGTATATATGCATGTGTAAATATAGTTTACATAAACATATGTAAATGTATGCATATACTTCTCTAGTACAAGAGAGAGAAACAACTTTAATAATAACTTTAACAACTCAAACTGCATTTCATTAAATCTCTCTCTAATACCAACATGCCATTAATTGAACCATCAACTATTTTAAACAATAACAACAACAGCATACTTTTTGGTTGCTAACGTCAATACCGTTACAAAATTCAAGTAAAAAATTCAATATAAAGAAAATAACGAGAAATAAGAAAATAACGAAAACGAGTTAGCAAACACAAATACCCTGCGAATTTTTAATATGCCTGGACAAGCATACATATTAGGGTTATCGATTATTTGATTTTTCTCAAAAACCGGTTATCGAACATGTAGTTTGAAATTTTGAATTAAAAGAAATTAGTTGCGTCATTGAAAATTGAGTTAACCCCAGTCAGGCGACTTATGTATGTTGTTTTTTTAATTGTTGTAGAATTACTTGCACATGTGTACGTGTTTCTCATTGATTACTCAATCTTTAACTGATTAAAATACTCCTTTGATCTAATGAATTGATTAACTTTTTTAAATCGGTTTAAAAAATAAAGAATATAGTCCGCTTGTTTTACTCAGTTTTTACAAATAGATGTTTTCTATGCTTTTCTTTATTCTACAGAAATTTTTTGCGGATGTTACGAATTGTATTTTAATGCAAACTTTTAGCTCTATTTACGGCTTTTGTTGTATTTTGGGTTTTACATATATTGCATAATGTTACAAAGTTTATCTTATACATTTTATATTCAAAATTTTATATACAATATTAACTTCTTCATCTGTATTAGAAAAAAGTCTCCACGATATTTAGTAAACAATTGAAAACAATTTGTTTTTGTTTGTATTGTGTCTTTAGGAGTTTTAAATTTTTTGAAAGTTTTGAGTTTAAAATATACTAGAGTACGATTGACTGCATAAGTAAATTAACATAAACTTAAAATAATTAAAAAAGCGGTTATTTCAAACAAATAACCGATTTGTTCGACATTCGAAAACACAACATTTGAAAAGAAACGTCAGAATAAACAAGTAAGAGCGCTATATTCGACCGTGCCGAATCTTATATACCCTTCACAACGTGTAGTCATGCAATAACAGTAGTTTGTATCACCATTCATCTCATATGAAATACGTACATATATATAAAAAATATACATATATAAAAAACATCCCATTGTAAAATTATAAATTAACGTATGTATGTTAAAAAAAAAAATAAAAAAAAAAAATTTTTTTAAAAAATTTTAAAATAAAAGTTAAAAAAAAAAATTAAAAAAAAAAAAATAATTAAAATATATATAATTAATATAAAACAAAAAAAAAAATAAAAAAAAAAATTAAAAAAAAAATAATAAAAATATAAATAATATATTAAATAAAATTAAAAAAAAAAATAAAAAAAAAATTTAAAATAAATTTTTTTATATATAAAAAAAAATTTTTTTTGGCTCAGCTGGGATTCGATGTCACGTTTTCTCTAACCAGTATACACGTTTGTATGTATGTATGTTGTTGTTGTAATGTTGCTCTTGTGAAAAAAAAATCGAGGGGGTCGTGGGTTTTTGCTTATATCTCAGTTGTTTATGTACCGATGTTTCTGATTTTCAATAGCGATCTACTCCCGAATATTTCTGATATTTTAATACCTCACCCGAATCCGAGCGATGTCGGGGGGCTTCAAAAAGTTGATTTCAACATACACACGGACAGACGGTCAGACGGACAGACGGACAGACTGACAGAGCTTAATCGACTTCCCTATTCATAAGCTTTCAGAAAATATATACTTTATGGGGTCGGAAATGAAAATTGTAGAAATTTCACACGGAATGACAAACCTACTTATATATACCCTTTTTCACTGTGTGAAGGGTATAAAAACCGGATTCTCCACCCTAAAACTCATACACTCTGTCCCTTAAATAAATTAATAAATACATATGTACTCTAGACTCTATAATATGAAAAAAAAAGAGTTCAGTAAAAGGGGCCTTCTACGATCTTACTATTCTGAAAGACTCTACACAATGTTAACGTATTGTGGATTAACTTGCACAAGCCAAACTGGCTGAAATGTGTTTTGAATTTATAAGTAAATTTGATTCAAAATTAATTTGGTAAATTTGTTTAAACACTAAGGGCCATGCTTAGCTTTACCCTTTGCTATTACTATGTCCATGAAAGTGGTATAAGTATGAGTTTATAACTAGAGTAAAATTCTTCTTTAACGGTTCTTATTTCTTTTGTAGATTTAAGTTACACTGGAGTATGAGTTACAAATAGAGAGAAAATGCCTTTTGGCTGTTTTTTTTTTTGGTGTTGTTATTTTTTGTGTTATTCCAGCATACTTGTTGTATGCCGTTGTTTTTGCCATGTTTATGTGTTTGTGTAAAAAAAAAAAAATGTTGTGGTAGCATTAGTTATTGTGTATGTTTGTATGACTCAAATCTTGTTAATAAATACTTTATTTTTACTCTATATATTTTGTTGCTGATACTGATGTTGTTGTTATTGTATTTTATGCTACTTGTGGAATTGTTGTTGCTATTATTGTTAGGTTCATTTATATAGACGCTTAAGGACATAATTTATTTGTGGCTGAATTTTATTGTTGTTGATTTTGTTATCAATGAGGCAAAAGCTCTACTTTCTTTACTTACATATGTATTTATTTATTTATTTATTTATTTGTTTATTTATTTATTTATTATACCCTTCACACAGTGAAAAAGGGTATATATAGGTTTGTCATTCCGTGTGAAATTTCTACAATTTTCTACAATTTTGCATTCCACTCAGCTAGTATCGGATGACTAATTTTTCCTTAAATATTCTTGTCGTTATCACATTGAACTTATAGCCTATAATTTAAAAATTTAAAATTCTACAATTTTCATTTCCGACCCCATAAAGTATATATTTTCTGAAAGCTTTTGAATAGGGGAGTCGATTAAGCTCTGTCAGTCTGTCAGTCTGTCCGTCTGACCGTCTGTCCGTGTGTATGTTGAAATCAACTTTTTGAAGCCCCCCGACATAGATTGGACCCGGGTAAAGCATTAAAATATCAGAAATATTCGGGAATAGATCGGTATTGAAAATCAGAAACATCGGTACATAAACAACTGAAATATGAGCAAAAACCCACGACCACCTCTATTTTTTTTCACAAAAACAACATTACAACAACAACATACATACATACAAACGTGTATACTGGTTAGAGAAAACGTGGCATCGAATCCCAGCTTAGCCAAAAAAAAAATTTTTTTTAATATTTTATTTTTTATTTTTTATTTAATATATTATTTATATTTTTATTATTTTTTTTTAATTTTTTTTTCTGAATTTTTTTTTGTTTTATATGTATTATATATATGTATAATAATTTTTTTTTAAAAAATTTTTTTTTATTTGTTTTTTATTATTTTTTTTTATTTTTTTTTTAACATACATACATACGTGAATTTATAATTTTACAATGGGATGTTTTTATATATGTATGTTTTGATATGTATGTACGTATTTCATATGGGATGAATGGTGACACAAACTACTGTTATTGCATGACTACGCGTTGTGAAGGGTATATAAGATTCGGCACGGCCGAATATAGCGCTCTTACTTGTTTATTTATTTATTTGTTATGTACATATAAATATTTACATTTGTTTGTGTTTGTATGTATCGACATAGTTTTGCAATTGTACAAAATGTAACAAGGATTGAAAGCTGAAAAATTTATTTTTTTTGTTTTTAATATTATAATTTGGAATTATTTTAAAAATATTTTCACTACATAGGCTCAAAACTTAATAAAATAACTTCCTTCTACTAGATTCTTTCACACGTCGTGTCATGTTTTAAGGGATTCATGGTCATAATATAAATGTTTATAATTTCAAATATAATTGTATATTTTTAGTGTATTATAAGGGGAATTACAAACTTAGTATCTTCTCTATTTGTTAGTGCTGGGTGTATTTATATATAAAAATTATTTTAAAAATCTCCTTAGATTTAACTAACAAATTTCTGTACAACATCTTTCAAATAAACATTGAAAAAAAAACTTAAGATCTCAACGAAAAATCTTAACAAAAAACAGACTTAATTAACATATTTTGTAGATGATGAATTGAATAAAAATGCACTTTTAAATACAATATGAATGTATATAATTTTTAAGTTGCTATTGTAATTATAAAACTCATTGTGACCCACTGTTTATACATAAGTATTTGTTGATATACGTACATACATAAGTACATATGTATGTATAAAAGCAGATAATGTTGTAGTTTTTGTATTTATCTTATTATATGTATGTATTTATTTGTATGTAAGTCAACATTATATGCATTATGTACTACATTTTAAACACTGTGTGCATTTGCAGTTAGTTTAGTTTTCAGTTGGATTTGTTCTTGCTAAAAATAATAATTTGGCAACAGAAAAGCCATTATTACAATAACAACTATAACAACTTAACAGCAACAGCAGGAATAATGACGTTACACAAAAAAAGAAGCAAATATACATACATACATACAGACATAACATTTTAATTGTAAAATTTTGTTTATATATATGAGTTAACAACAGCATGCCACAGATATTTCAGCATCACTTGAACTATGCGATGTAATAAAGTGTGATCAATGACCTCTAAGGAAAGCGTTATTACCAAAAGATATAATATTCATTTGCAATTATTTTGAGGGTTTCCTTGAAATAAGAAATTCTTTAAATAAATTTAATCAAAATATTGTGCATAATTTATGTGGTTCTTTTCCATAACATCATTGAAAATTGTAGGGCTTGTAGATTTGTAAATTTTTTACACTTCCAACCCCCTACTCAGTGAATGTATGCAAGTATAAGTTGGACCTTCGTTACGTAGCGTCAAGAAATATTCGCCTATTAGATGCATAAACGTAAAATATGCCGGTTACTTTACAGGGGACCAACTCAAAATTTTGCAACTATCACATTTTGCTAGAAAATAATAGTCACATCTTTCCACTGTAAAAAATCTCAAAATATTTTTTCTACTCTTTCCCAAAAACTAAGTTCTATTATTCTTTGTAAATCAAAAACTCTCACACACATGAACAATGTTGGTTCACACTGTGACACTTTCTGAACACACATACATTTTTTGACATATCGAACGACTAAATGTTATGGTTAGTTATTACCTTTAGGGGTTAGTAGCAAATTTAAATGCTTGTAATTCCTAAAGCATGGAACTGATTTTAATAGGATCCAGACCATGTACATCTTTTAAAAAAATTCCCTTTAAATTGTCCACTTTTTTTTAACAAAATTTTCTGATGTGAGCGTAAACTGTAAAACAAGAAAACACTTTGTATTCGGTCAAAGATGTAAAAAACGACAGGATCAGTGGTGTCAGAAGTTATTGTAGAAATAAAAATTTTAATTAAAAAAAAAAAAAAAACTGTCGCTTGCATTTGCATAATAAATTCGTGTTTTTTCTTAGGCCCAAAAGATTTCCAAAAACGAATGTATTGTGCTTCTCCCGACAAAATTGTTTTCAAACACATGAGTAAACTCATCTTAAGCAAATCCTTAATTTCCACAAAATGTTGCTGTTTTTTTTAGATAATGTCAAGTTGACAAGTTGGCATGTGACAGCAACTCAATTTTAAAAATCTTAATTTTTGGCAAATGATATTCAAAGCTTTGTATCAAAAGTCTTTAAAATTAGGGTAAAACATTTATTCGTACATCGCTGGAATGGATTCACATTAGCCCAGTTAACAATCTTTCGTTAAAGTTGCAAGAAATTTATTTTGACTTATTAAGAGAAAATTAACAAATTAATTTTTAATTTTTTTTAATTTTTCATCTTGAATAAATTAGTAAACAAAGGAAAATCATTTTGCGCATGGTTTGTAAAAAAATTTTAATAAAGAAACAGCAAGACGTTTTATTATATCTGGCGATATACAATTCCTACGATAGGTTATGAATTGGTTAATTTATTAATATTTGTTTTTATTTATTTATTTATTTTTTTTTTCAATTATTTGCTGTGTACATAGAACTTTGTTGCTATAGAAATACCCATATGATTTTATATCTAAATAACTACCAAATAATTATATACATACACACATGTGATGATTTTAATAAAAATTTTATGCATATCTACATATTTATACTCATAATGATGTGTGTTTGTTTAAACAAATATTTATATGTGCATGTATGGGATGTACATTAGCATGTGCCTATAAATGTATGTAGAAAGTTATGCTAGTCTTTATGTCTAAATTTATAAACACCTAAACATTTATGGTAGAAATCATTGTGTAACAAAATAATCTACAAGGCGTTCTTGGTCTACTTAACCAACCGAGAAATACTTCTCTCTTACTTACAAACTTATCGAAATTGAAAACACAGACATAAATAGAAGGAATGCCACAAAGCAAAAAGAATGACAATATTGAATTTTATAATAAAGAAACATTAGAGAAACGTACAATATTTCTATTCTTCAGCCACCACACCAGATCTCAAATCTAACCTTTGCGTTATTTATTGTTAAATATTTCAAACCACAATTTGTTTCTCTCAGTTCGAGATTAATTTTCTTCCACATAAACCATCTTAAATTTTTCTGTTCTAATTTTCTATTTTTTTTTTGCAATTTAAATGGCAAATATATGTTTCTTTTGCTTTTATTTTATATTTATATTAATATTTATGTTTAAAGTTTTTATTAAAGAAGAAATACTTCTTGATTTTTTTTCTGCTTTGCGTTGTAAAAAAGTCATTTTATGGCTTTTGGCGAATGGCTGAAAAAACAAACTGTTAGCAAATGAAAAAAGATTAGAAGGAAAATAGTTTCAATAAAAGATTATAAATTAATGTATAAAAATTGTTTGTAGTTCTTCTAAAGAAATTTTAAACTGGTCATCATACCGAAGAGGCAAAGCTGGCATTTTAAAGAAAGAAGTTTATTACAGCAAAAAAAAAATAAATGTAATGAATATGTTATCAAAGGAATAGAAATGAAAATAAATAAAGTTGATGACTTAAGTTAAGCACAAATGTGGTTAGAAAGAAATTGGCAAAATGTAAAAAAACAATCAGAGATCCCTGAGCTAAACGGAGAGAATTTTTACATCGCATAGTGACGTGAAAGTAAAAGGGGTGCTTAGAAGTATAAACCACTAACACGAGTTGTATGGAATAAACAGCAGTTTATAGAGAGGCATCTATGTTAGAATAGAGTAGCTCCAGAAGGCTTCAAAATTCGCAACTACTAGGGCGAAAAACCTTAAAGGTCTTGCAGCTCTTGCAAATGTGTATCGCTTGGTATTGTTGAGTGTTAAGATTTTTTTTTTTAGTAAAACCAAGAAAAATTATATTTAAAAATTATGTGTTGATGCAAGCTTCCCTTAATAATATAATTGCTAAGCTAATCATAGCTCAGCTGATCATCAGCTGTTTCTTTTAAAATGCAAAAATTTTATAAAATTTTATTTAAAAAAAAAATTTTCTCCGAAATTCAATCAACTTATAAAATTACACTGTGCATTAAAGTTGCTCCCAAATATGATTTTTCAATATTTATTTTATATATTATTTATCTAGTTAATGCAATCGATTTGTTTGGACTGCGAGCAATTTTTGTTTGTTTGTGCACATCTATTTGATTTGTGTGAACCAAACTTTCAAATGGTTTGTTCTGGTCAAAAAACATTTGTTCTAACAACGATGTCTGCCATTGAAAGGCGTTTTTAGAATGAAAAAAGTGACGACATATAAAAAATAGAACAAGATACCGTATACACATTTTTACAAATTAAAGAATAGGAAATATTTATGACAGCTGGTGTTCTCGTTATCAGTACAAAAGGGCATATTTATTGATCAAGTGTGGAGAGAATTTTTTTTGACATTTGAAATAAAAACTTTTTTTACCCGATGCATAAAAATATAAGACTTGACAAAATGAATGAAGTTTAATTTCAGGGTATCCGTAATTCAACGACTACCTTCATTAAAGAAGTCGGATCTGAAGACTTATATTTTAATTATCTATTCGAAGTTTTGCAAGTGGTCAAATGAGACTCCGGGTAATTGTAACTCGATACAGCTTACCGACGCCACGCAATTAACCAATACGATAGTGAGACGTAAAACTCTCAAAGTCAGATTAAAAGGACGGGCTGATTGTCCTTATTCGACAACAATAATGACAATGACGCGCGAGCTCTTGACATGACCAGAGCAGAATTACGACTGCTTTTATTCTTAAAATCTTATGTTTAAGTTTTAATTTTCTAATTAAACTGACTTGATTAAAAGATTTATTTTCAAGCTAAACAAAATAAATATTTCAAATACGGTTTATGGTTTCATTACATGATTTTCTACTGGACGACATACTTTTAAGATAGTCCAGGTTTTTATTCAAAAGGAATTTTTTTTACTGAAATGTCGATTATGAACACTCTGCCTACAGTTGCGATATTAAAGATATTTCATAAATTCAGCTTTTATATAGAAACTAATTTGACTTGATAAGCGTAAAAAAAATAATTAAAACTATAATATTTATTTTTGAATTAGAAAGAGAGCGAGGGTTTTGTACAGAGAGGGCCAAAGGTCACGTCTATATAAAAATTTAATAACTTTGTTGTTTGCTGAGTGTCAAGTGGAGAGAAAAATTATATTGGACCACTTCGGTGTAACACGGTTCGATGAATAAAATCTGGAAAAAGACTAAAATGAAAAATAGTAAGAACCAAACAAGTTACACGCATGCGTGACTTTTAGCCCACTCTTGCACTCAAGCGCGCAATTTGGCTCACCCTGTGCTTCTTAAAGGTAAAAATATTTCCTAAGCAGTCTGGAAAACTTCAATTCGATTCAGTAGGATCAAGTGTAACATGGGTGATGCGTAAACTAACTGCAATCTTGCAGCGTTCAGTTCGTTTAATGCTTTCGGCTAGCTTTTGATTAGAGTCAAGAAAAATAGCTACAAAACTAGCAAATAATAAAACGAATAAAAAATAAACTAGAAAAGTGAAACACAAAGAAGCAAATGTGAGTGAGTAGAAAAGAATAACTGTAATGAAATGTAATAAAATGATTGCAACTGTATACACTTCGTATTATGTTGACTTTATACTTTAAATAAACCAACAATTCACAATGGCATACAGGAACAGAGTGAACGAACAGAGAAAAGAACAGCATGTCGACAGTACCAATATCGAATTACTTACATACTTTATAACTATTTGTATTTGTAGTATAAAGAGCAACGAAGGAACAAATAATTTGTTGCTGTTGTTGTTGATTTCTTTTTCTTTCTCCCCCATTTCAATTGCAATTCGTAATTCCATTCAATAAAAGTACAACGATTTAATTTTAATGCAAAGAGCTGTTGGCAATAAAACAACATCAGCAGAAAAAGAAACATCATCTACAACAACAAAAACAACTGCAATACTATTAACAATATCAAAATAATACAAAAAATATAACCAAAATGACAATGTTCTTATTTGTTCTCTACCATGTTCTAAGCACTCTAAATACAAAGTAAAAATAGTGGTAAAAAAAAAATTAAAAATTTTAGTTAAACAACAAACTTTAAATTAGTTGACCCAACATTACGAATTTGTTGATTACAAATTTTTAAGGATTTTAGAATTACCGTCAAAAGGTTCCCATTTTCTATCACTCTTGTCGGCATATTACTACAGGTACCCTGCAAATACCGGAACTAATGCTTGCTCTTAAGGGTTAAGTTGTCATTTTATTCATATTTGTAACCTAAAAAAAGCTCCAAATTATAGGAGGCTAAATTAACTTAATTTAGTTTTGAAAATCCGAAGACTTTTCTTAAATCGCTTGTGTTTGAAATTAAAAACAAACAGATAATTTTTTTGGGACGGAAAAAAAAACGTTTTCCATAAGCATACTTTTTATAGATTATTTCATGTAAGTGTTCTCCTTGTCTACGCCGTAGATCGTTTATCCGTTAGCTCCAATTTTGGCATATTTTTGCCATCACTTTGGCCGGTGTCTCCCCAATGACAGCTGTAAAGTTGTCTCTGGGTGTGGAATTGTTACTGTTTTGTCTCTGCGCACGAAGCACTTTTCGTATTCTTATAAAAAGAAGTATAGCATGTTTTGGGCGGTCAATAGACTGCACCAAAATGTGAAATAACTTACACATCTCTTAATAGATTCAGGGTGCCGTGCGGCGCTTGCTACCTTCTTATTGAAACCACTTGTTAAGCAAGGCCAGTTCTTTGATTTCGAGAATCACTGAATCGTTCTTAAATAAACATGTAAATTTTTGAACGAGTTGGAAGTTGTAAGCCTTTACTAAATTGCTCAGACTTATCATGTTTACTTAGCACTGCATAAGTTATTTTCTTGAGCCATAGATTTATAAAAACTTCAACTAGGACTATAAGTTGATTTAGCACATATAGATACATATTAAGCTCACGCTATGAATACAGCCTTCAATTTAATTCTCAGTTCGAAAAGAATTAACTTACTGGCTTAGAATATTGCGAACAAACTTTAAAACAAAAAATTTTCTATATTGAATTTCACTTTGAATATCCTTGTGTTGTTAATAAATTGATTTTTTTTTTACAAAAATCAATTATCTACGCTTTCTCTTACATGTTTACATTTTTTGTTATTGTCTTAATAGCAACAAATTACAACAGAAAAAATATAAAGAAACAACAATGACTTGTTATTATGATGTTGAAAACATCATAAAAATATAAACATTTATTATCTGACATGTTAATTTTCACTTTCATATACTTGAATAAAGATGCACTCATACACACCTTTGCTTACAATATTATTATTTATATCGCTTAAACCAAGTTGTCCCGTAAATGTGTTGTGAGGAGTTGGGATTTCTTTGCAACATAAATCGAAACAAATAGCTGATCGTATTTAAATAAAAATAATTTTTCAACTAAATATTGGAATTCTATTTTGTTGAAAACAATTGTTTTTAATAAATTTTGATTGGATTTTTTTTTATGTGTTAGGAACAATTTTAGCCTTTCACTGTAACTACTGTAGTATAGAGTAGTTGTTTCTCTTGTGAATTTAAGCAACAAGCGAAAACGTTTGTTAACTTTATAATGCTTTAGCAGCGGTACACACGTATTAATTAATTAATTAAGACTTATATATACATATAAGCGTTTATGAAATATGATTTAAAAATAGGTAGCCGACACTCCAGATAAATTCTTTTTCTCACACTGGCATTTC
The DNA here is from genome assembly GCA_941918925.1 of Phyto melanocephala. Taxonomy (NCBI): domain Eukaryota; kingdom Metazoa; phylum Arthropoda; class Insecta; order Diptera; family Rhinophoridae; genus Phyto; species Phyto melanocephala. Next base: position 2,498,696 of record OW799233.1, read on the forward strand.
CATCCACAGCTACAGAAATTAAGGTTAAAGTGATGTAATATTTTTTAAAACATACATGCCTCCAAATACACATTTACGTATGTGTAAGCAGTATAGTTGTAGTGGTTTTAAGCCGCCTGCTGATGGCGAAGGTGGTGGTACTCTTGGTTACGTAGTTTGGTGGAAGTTCTGTCTATGGTTTTGGTTTCCTATTAAGTGTTTTGGTTTATGGAGGAGAACCATTACTTTGTAGTGGTGTTGCAACGGACGTTGGTATTGCTGTTACTTTATTTATTGCTTGACTGCTGTACACAAGTAAAGAGTTGTTTTTGCGAAAAAAAACAAAGGATAAAAATATTAATAAGCAAGTAAGAGCGCTATATTCGGCCGTGCCGAATCTTATATACCCTTCACAACGTGTAGTCATGCAATAATAATAGTTTGTATCACCATTCATCCCATATGAAATACGTACATACATACATATAAAAAACACACATATATAAAAACATCCCATTGTAAAATTATAAATTTACGTATGTATGTTAAAAAAACATAAAAAAAAAAATAAAAAAAAAATTAAAAAAAAAAAAATTTAAAAAAAAATTAAAAAAAAAATAATTAAAATATATATAATAAATATATAACAAAAAAAAAACATTAAAAAAAAAAATTAAAAAAAAATAAAAAAAAATTAAAAAAAAAATATAAAAAAAAATTAAAAAAAATTATTTGGCTCAGCTGGGATTCGATGCCATGCTTACTCTAAAGGAGCTAATACACGGCATGTTTTTTACATCTGACTTGTCAAATTCTCCACTGCTAATACAAACATGTCGTGTGTTACCTTTAAAACATTACTTCTGTAAAAAAACATGTGTTGAGACATCTGACAAAATTTTAATTAGAGTGCGCTCTATTTTCTTCTGTCAAAACATGTGACATCAGCCGTTGGCAGAAATCTCTGCTGCTGCAAAGCAGACAGCGTAAAAGTACAATTTTGACAGACATGTAGATTTACATATGTCTCACAATTTTTAAAGTCAGATGTAAAAAACATGCCGTGTATGATAGCCTTAAGCAGTATACATGTTTGTATGTATGTATGTTGTTGTTGTAATGTTGTTTTTGTGAAAAAAATTCGAGGTGGTCGTGGGTTTTTGCTCATATCTCAGTTGTTTATGTGCCGATGTTTCTGATTTTCAACACCGATCTACTCCCGAATATTTCTGATATTTTTATATCTCATCCGGGTCCAAGCGATGTCGGGGGGCTTCAAAAATTTGATTTCAACATACACACGGACAGACGGACAGACTGACAGCTTTCAGAAAATATATATTTTATGGGGTTGGAAATGAAAATTGTAGAAATTTCAGACGGAATGACAAACCTATATATACCCTTTTTCATAATATATATACAAACATAAATACATATGTATGTATATGGTTGTTAGTATACTTGCAATAAACAACAACATGAGGATAATGTTCATCATCGTCATGATTGTAAGTAACCATACCACATGTTATTATATCGATGATGTTGTTACAACATATGTTGCATATCGAATGAGAAATGTTTCTGGTTCTTTCTTTTTTTACTTTGTTTTTCTTATAATGCATATAATGTACATGCTTATGTCTACATACTAGTATAGAGAAATATGTTTTTTGTATGTGTTATAAGGATATGTGGCTTTATAAATATACATACATATATTTAAGATTCATGTATAGAAATATGTGTCAATATTTACTTTTGCACCCATTTTAACTATTATCGAAAGGCTCTTTTTTGTGTTCGGAAATCTGTTGTTAACATCATATTATCTTAATATATTTAATTTTTAAAAAACTGGTGTCATAAACATATCTATGATTAAGAGATATAGAGAGAGTGAAATGTAACGGGGGAGCCATTTTAATGATAGAATTTTATTTATTTATTGACAAAAAATTACTTTTATGTTGGAAATTTTTAAAATGGAAAATATTTAAAGTCGAATTGTTAAAAATGTTCAATGAAACCAAAAACGTTTCACATACTACATGCGTTGCTATGTCAGTAGCTGCCAGGGAAATTTTACAAGCATCGTCGTCTTTAATCTGCATTATTTCAGATGATATTTAAAGTTCTAACTTAAGTCAAGCAGTTATTATGTTCAGCGTACTCCGGTCAAATAGGAAATACTTTTAGGTATGAAGAATCTATTTAAACAGCATATATCTTTGCAGGTAAATATAAATTACCCACTGAAAGGCTTTTGCCAAATCCCATACTACCATTAATCGGTCGCTTCACTCTTACCTATGTATGGTCGCTATCGCTTAATTGACACCAACATCAGCTTAATTTTAAAAGCCCAGCTATTGAGATTTAGAATACACTCAACAATCAAAGATGAGTTCACGTCTATCCACCACATGCGTTTTATAACCGGTTGAATACAAATTCTCTTCCTTCGCACCCGACACTGCAACATGTTTTCAAACGTGTACACCAAACCAAGCATATCAGATGGATGGAGTGACACGTGCTCAACGTTCAAAGTAGGTCCAACTTAATTGCCTACCCTTCCACAGAGTATTCATCATTAAAGATTCTTGTTTCCCTATCCAATAAGTATGCACGAGCAATGTAGCCTTTTGACTACGTTCACTTTTTCCAATGCCCAAAATGCAAACTAAAGTGATTCTATGTGTCATCGCTTTGCATTTTAATTGCTGACCTTGTAGCGAGACAACAGATCCTTAAGTCATCTTTATGGTGATCCAATGTTCAGCCTTAAGTGAAATTCCGCACTTTTGTCCGAACGCACTTAAGCACTGATGAAGAGTCTTTATCCCTGTTGCATCATGATAATTTCAGTTTAGTTTTGTAGCCAGAGTTACTCCCAGATGTTTCACCTTTCTAAACACATTTAGGTTCCCTTCGCTTACCGTTACTAGCTCAGCTATTTACGACAACACATGAGTCGTCCAAAATAAAACATTCGAGAAAATGTTACTCTATCAGCGAATGTTAGGTCTTCTCTATCGTCTATGTCATGCTTTCATCGCCTTTATAAACTTGTCCCATCTTGAACTAGATAGGATAATTATGTACCCTACCCAATAAGAGCTTTGCGGAAATGTTCATGGTTAAACATGTTCTACAAATGAAAAAGAACAAATTTGTTAAAAAAAAAGTATTATTTATTAGAATACTAAGAAGTGTAATACTAAAATATAGTAAAAATTTATGGAGTTAAGAGATTTAATAACAGGATGTATTACAATTAAGATGTATTTAAAATTCGATATAAATTTAGCTTGCTTCGTTTTCAAACCTTGTACCGAATTAGAACTTAATGTGCATTCGATACACAAACCCAAAAATTATATTTGTAAAGACATAGAAACAAATAAAATAAAATGTTAGCAAATCAAATCAATACATTTTATTTTATCTCAATTAATTACTCGAAAAAGAACTAGTGAATACATAAGTTCACACTACGACAAAGTATTTTAATTGAGGTGAAACATACATCACTTTTCATAAAAGTGTCACTGAAGAGCATCTTCACTTTATTCTAATAATTTTATAGAACGCATTAAAATTAGGTGAAACAAAACCCATGTATCATGACTTAATAACGGTTGTTTACATAAATTGTTGAAAATATTTGCCGGCATTTTGATGCTCATTTATGACAAACTATTTTGCATTTAGAGAGCAATGAGCATTCTCGTGCACTATTGATTTTGAAGTCATTAAAAATAGCGGAGCTCACCCTTTGATGCAAACTACCCTTGCAAGTCGTACAGACCGTGCAAGTCTAGCAAACAATTTTACTTGTGCACGACTACAAAAACAAATTCTATTAAATTGCAGTTTGCATCACTTGAGCAAATATGCACTACTAAAAATCAGTGCAAAGTAATGTCACACAAATTTGCACAACAGATACACATTTTTTTTTACTCTCAGCATCTAAAATCTCCACAAATTCAATTTCATACATGGCATTTTTTACCAAACAAATTGTGATATTATATTTTTCGGTTGATTTAGGCATTGTAATTTATTTAAAATTAATTAATTTTCTTTTCGGAAAATATTGAAACACAGAATCTTACTTATTAATTTAAAAAAAGATTTGTTGTTTCTTAAATACCTAAAAAATCTGCTCGTTGCCATAAATTTGCAACACACATGAAAACTGCACTCACGCTTGGTAGCAAAAAATTAGTGCATATTTGCACTAATTGCAAAAATGCTACCAAGAGTGAATTCCGCTAATGTTATTCACTTCGAACCAGTGCAAAGTTTGTTTGCTATTATAAAAACATATAATTATCATAAAAAGTCTGTCAAATATGAAGGCTTTTTGGACAAATTTCTATACAAAATCTCTCAAAAAAAGCCTTTAATGAACTTAAAATATTATTTACGAATACGGAAGTAAGGTAAACCCATGATTAAGATCGTTTAAAAGTTTATTTTAAATCTCGTTTCTAAAAATTATTTAAACCATTTTTGAATAAATATACCATGAAAGCTCAAGTCTTTGACATTCGCGAAAGGTTTTAGCTGTAAATGATCTTGTATTTATTTGAAACTTAACATGTTTTACAACTCCTTTACAAGCTCTATCAAATAATTTGACATTTTTTTGAATTTATTTTTTTTTTTCATAAAATTTATTGCCCACTTAACATGGTCCATTTGCATTAACCCAAAATTAATTTTTTCAATTTATTTGGAGTAAAAACATTTCTAAGAAGAAGATCTTATGATTCCCAAGAAGATGATTAAGAGAGGTAAAAATCTAAAAAAAAAAAATTCAATCTTAGCCAAATTTTTCGTCGCAAAATTAAAAGAAATAAATTTAATTGATGTCATATTAGCTGATTATGAATAACGAAGAAACAGTTTAATTATTAAAATGAAATTCATAAAAAAAAATAACGGTTATTCCTTCCACTTTTAGGTTTTTACCCTTTTGAAGTTTTGTTTTTAAAAGTTTTGTTTGTTCCTGTACAATGAATTGTCACAATTTATAAAAAAAAAATAATAATTTTAATCCAAATCAACATTTGAACACTTTTAAAATTTTTTGTATTTTTATATATATTGTTCGTCATTTATATTCTAAATTTTTTTTACATAATTTTTATTTCATTTTATTTTTTTTGATACTTGAGAGCGGATAAATGTATTTGGGTCGCTTTTTTGTAGCAGAGTTTTTTTCAAAAAAAAAGTTCTATATAATTACAACAAACAATGTTTTAAATTGCCACACACAATTAATTAGATGTAACAAATGAATCAACGAGAATGGCTGACTGGATGGATGAGTGAATGGTGGGATGCTTGTTGTTTGAATGTCTAGTTGATTATGTGTAATGGGTTTGAAAAAAGGTACGCTTACTACTAAATCTGTTAACAAAAGTATGCTTAAAAACACCAGCAAACCAATACTACTACATTGTTATCGTTACTAGTACATTTAAAGTAATTAAGTCGTTAATAACCAAACTAAGAAATTGGCATTAAGTGTATCACAATCCTAAAGAATACTTTAAAATTTGACTATAACCTAAAATCTTGAAAAAATAAATTTTTTATTTTATGTTGTTTTTCATGAAATTCATATCTTTAATAATTATTTTTTTAACACAAAATTTTCGCCGAAAACCATTAAATAGCCATTTTAAAGTTTGTATTGCAAAAACAAAAAAAAAAAAACACTTAGAATTAACTGCCTGTTCAACGATGTCGAAAGAAAATCCAAGCGAAATTTCATTCGTACAAATATATTGAAAACAACAACAAAAACTAAAAATTTGTTTCTGTTTTCAACGTATTTGTACGAATGAAATTTCGCTTGCGTTTTCTTTCGACATCGTTGAACAGGCAGTTAATTCTAAGTGTTTTTTTTTTTTTGTTTTTGCAATACAAACTTTAAAATGTTCAGATCAACGGTCCGTAACAAAATAAACGATGTTTACAGCTTTATCACAAGAAAGCTTCAGGAAATCTTTAATTTGGTCTGGTCAGAAAATTTTCATAGAAACTTTTCAAAAACTCTTCAGCTCTGCCTCTATTCCCAATGACCTAAAACAATTCCTATATATACCTTGACCGATTTCCGCAGAAATCGTCCTTTAAAAATTAGTACCGAACAAACGATGCCCCTTTGTAGACAAACATATCGAACGGTTGATGCTTCTTTTTTTTAATATTTTAATTAAAAAGTTCGCCTTTACACTTGTCTTTGGTATTAAATACCTACGAATAACTATTTATGGAGTTTGAAATATATCGATAGAAATTGTTTCGATACATTTAAAAAGATCGCATATCGATATTTTTTAAATACATCAAAACTGATATAAAGAAATAAATTAATATTTTTCTTCGTTTGCCCATCCCATCTAGATCTAGATATTTTGAATAAATATTGTTGTAACTGAAAATGGTTGATTTATCTCTGTAATTAGTTGAACAATTTTCTTGTTGTAGAAAATGTTAAATAAATTGTTGAAAAAATAAAAGAAATTTCTTAATTATTTTCAATTTATTTGATAATTGTTTTGCAAGTTTATAAAAGCGTTAAGAAATAAACAATTTCTTTTAATAAATACTTTAATGATAATAATATGCTGTTGTTGTTCATTTAGAATTCCATTTCATTTTAAATTCCATTGATTATTTCGAAATATTCTAGTATTTAAATTATAAATAAAATAACTCTAAAACACTTTTGCTCTTTATAAAAGTTTATTAAATGAATTCTATAATTGTAGTACATATTTGTTTTCTTTTTTATAAAAATTTTGATGAATTAAAACGTTAAAATGTTTAGAAAAAAATCCTCTTTTTAGAAGAGGTATTAAAGGCACGACACAGCCAAATATATTACTCGTATACATTTGAAATTAATTTTATTGACGTCTCAAAGATGGCTCATTTTTACGGGCGGTTTATAATTGCCACAAAGAGGAAAATTTCGGGGTGGTTTAACCATCTGTTTATGAGTTCCAACCTGCAGAATAAGACCCATTCCAGTGTTTGTATGATATTCATAATGACAATGCATCAACCAAAACCCTATAAAAAGAAATGAAAGTCAAATTAATAGTCGTTTTAGAAGAATATAAATAGTGACGACAATGATGCTAATAAGTGAGATGGCGACCATCTCGTTGCTGTCGCGACCACAGTAGCCACATGTGTATGAACATTTAAAATGCATTAGTAGTAACGTGCAAATGTATGTGTATGTATATTGTTATATGTGTGTTTTATTTTTAATTCTAACGTACCAGGATTCGATGCTTTAACGCGTATGACTACATAACCACCACTGGGTATTGATACTGTGTCTTTAAACGGGGGACTGGGATTAGAATTGTTCCTTGGTATCAAGTGATCACGTTCCATTTGTTTAGCTAGTTCTAAACTCATGGGGATGCCATCCGGACGTCGTCCCATATCTAAAACCAAAAATCGAGTGCCATGTAGATGAAATGGATGGTTGACACTACCTAGAGCTGCAGCATCAAACCATCATAAAAATAATTATAAAGTAGCCAAAGAGAAAAAAAAATAAATAAATATTACAGTTAAGATTTCGGTGTGTGTTTCTACAAAAAAAAAAAAATAAAACTAGATATACTTACATCCACTTGCATCAAACAAAACAATTTGCAAAAGACTGCCCAATTCCACTTTTATGAGATGCTTGCAGAGACATACCTCTTTGCCGTCGCACTCCGCTGGCTTATGTAGTTCATCACAATACTCAGACTCATCAGCTGGATTGTATTGGGTAAGGGGTGGACGTGAGGAATGTATCAAACTGATATTATTAATGGAACCCACTACTGTTAAGTTACCGACAATATCTACAAGCAACCGGAAAAATTGTAATTCAAGAAAAAATTTAAACGAAAAATCTTACTTGAAAAGTGCATATATTGTCCGGGTTTAAATACTTCCTCTTTACGAACGGCAACATTTCTAAAACCGAAGAAAAATTTATAATCTGGCTTGCCATAGCGTATATGTTCATCGTGTTCGAGAGCTTCAAGTTCATTAATACAGTAGTCATTAACACCGTCCCAACAGTTTGAGCTTGGGTGATTTAATCGCTTCAATGTAGAGAAAAATGTTATCGAAATGAAATCTATATTTGCCTTCAGTATTTATACTCACTACGTTGGACTGAAGGATATCCTCATATCTGGGAAATGGTGGACGTGGTAAGTCCACAGGTTGATTTGCAATCTGGTAGCTTATTAAAGCATTCGATTTAATACCATCACAGAAACCCAAGCCCGTTACGTGTATCCAAAAATCACCTCTAGTGTTATTGGCATTCAAAATAAAATCATAGCGTTCGCCAGCATTTGCTATTAAAGTGTCCACTTGAAGTGGCTTCAGATTAAACGAATCAGAAGCAACAATGGTCATATCATGCTTTTCAATCTAGATAATGTAGCGACGTGAAAATTTGAAATTTGGTTTAAACGTAATTTAAAGGAAATTCAAGATCTGTACTAACCTGAATTTGAAAAGCACAAACATGACTGACGGAATTGATTAAGCGGAAGAGATAACGTTTGTCAGCTTCAACATAATAAGTCTCAGGTGGTGTATGAGTTTGTTCTCCAGTTCGGGGCTAAATAATATTAAAAAAAATGAATCAAATGTATCTACTATTTATATTTTTTAAAGCAAAAAACCCTTGCTCACATTGGTATAAGTTCCTCGACCATTGATTACTACCGAATCGGGGCGAATACCTGCTGTACCGCGAAGACCAGGACTAAATTTTTCGGCATTGGCGTGCATCCAATCTACTATAAATATATAATGTTCGGACAAATCGTAGTCATAAAAGTTTTTCAGAGGTTGTTCCTCTTTCGGAATTCGGACTATTAGAGGCCCATATTGACCATTAACCTTGTGGTGACCTTAAATATTAACCAAAAATTTGTTTAAATATAATTCCATGTGAATTTTATGCACTAACCAGAGTGAGAATGATAAAAATGTGTTCCCGCCTCAGTTGCGTAGATCTGGTAGCGGAATGTAGTCGAATATGGTATGGGACACTGAGTTAAATATGGCACACCATCCATATGAGGTGTGTCTACCATGTGCAAGCCATGCCAATGTATAGAACCTGCGGTACCAAGAGCTGCATTGTGTACATCTACAACAATTAAATCACCTCTGCACACTTGTACATCTGGTCCTGGTATTTGGCGATTAATGCTCATTACACTCTTTTCCACACCATCGCCCACAATGCATTGCGGATGATTGCAATCCTCTTCAACACCTCTAGCACACTCACCACATGCACTAAATGAATTGTAAAGGAAGAACAAACTATAAATTGCTTAACTTGTTTACATATTTAAGTTTTTGCTCTCTCGGTTTTAGCAATTTGCTTTAGCCAATTAAGAGTCATAGGAACGAAAAAATAAAAAAATATTACGAATTTGTAAAAGAAAACGAGGAAAAAAAGTAGGAACAACTTACACTCCCATAGATTGATAGAATTCAAAAGTAAATTCAAAGTAACACACACGTTTATCGCCAGCCTTACACTCACGATTGCACAGCTTTCCAGGATAATGAGATACATTCAGGTGGCGTCCAAAATGTTTTGGATTAACCATTTTCGTGTAGTGTCCATCATTGACATTCACTTTTGCAGCTGGAGCATTTCTATCGATAAATGCTTCATTATCCTCTGGAATCAAAAATTCATTCGTTGCGATGGCTTCGTCAATCAAATTCAATTCATCGTGATTGTCCTCGATTGTTACAGCTTCATTGAAGGTGCCTTGAGCACTTACCCAACAACTCGCTATAACAATACTAACGCCAATTATGGTAACTGCATTTCGATGCAACATATGATTTGAAAAAATTAACATTTCAATCCTTTTTGTTTTTTTTTTGCTTTGTTCTTCACCCTAAACACAATGCGGTGCGTGTATTACTTTTCTCTACGAATTGAGCGTTTATAAACAAAATTGTATTCCGGCTGAGCAACTTATAATTGGTTAGCGAGTTAGTCTGAGTGCTAATTAGAACAGTTATCTTATATTTTCTTGCATTTATTGTGCATGTGCATGTGCATGTGCATACGTATGCCTGTTAATTGCACAATAACAACATAAATAAAAATAAAACACTTCACATAAAGATTAATGCCGATTGTTAACAAAGGCAAATTGCTGTATGCTGAGTTCTATTTTAATTAATAAAATATTTAAAAATATATCGACGAGATAGAGTAAATACATTTTATATTTAATTTTATCTTTTAATTCTCTTCATTTATTATGTGCAACATAATAAAAACCATGGAACGTTTTTATACCCTTCACACAGTGAAAAAGGGTATATATAGGTTTGTCATTCCGTGTGAAATTTCTACAATTTTCATTTCCGACCCCATAAAGTATATATTTTCTGAAAGCTTATGAATAGGGAAGTCGATTAAGCCCTGTCAGTCTGTCCGTCTGTCCGTCTGACCGTCTGTCCGTGTGTATGTTGAAATCAACTTTTTGAAGCCCCCCGACATAGGTTGGACCCGGGTAAGGTATTAAAATATCAGAAATATTCGGGAGTAGATCGGTATTGAAAATCAGAAACATCGGTACATAAACAACTGAGATATGAGCAAAAACTCACGACCACCTCGATTTTCTTTTCACAAAAACAACATTACAACAACAACATACATACATACAAACGTGTATACTGGTTAGGGAAAACGTGGCATCGAATCCCAGCTGAGCCAAAAAAATTTTTTTTTTAATTTTTTTAAAATTTTTTTTTTAATTTTTTTAAAATTTTTTTTTTTAATTTTTTTTTTTTTATTTTTTTTTTTATTTTTTATTTAATATATTATATATATTTTTATTATTATTTTTTTTTTTAATTTTTTTTTTTTAATTTTTTTTTTTTTTTTTTTTTATATATATTATATATGTATATAATAATTTTTTTTTTTAATTTTTTTTTTTAATTTTTTGTTATTTTTTTTTTTTTTTTTTTTTTGTTTTTTAAACATACATACGTGAATTTACTGTTATTGCATGACTACACGTTGTGAAGGGTATATAAGATTCGGCACGGCCGAATATAGCGCTTTTACTTGTTATAATTAGCATTTTAATTGTGTATGTCCGATTAAAAGCAAGTTAAAATAAAATAATTTACAAAATCAAATGCAATCATTTTTCGCTATGCCAAATCGAACTTATCAAATGTCCAAAAACTCAATTGCATTTTGACTCAGTCACTTATTATTGATGTGGTTTTAGGACAATTTTAGTTTTTCTTCTTTTATACGAATACAATCAAAAAGAAGAAAAAAGCCTAAAAAAGCAACTAAATTGTTTACAACTACAGGGTGGATCATTTAAAAACGTTTGAACTGTTCAATAATATTTAAAAAAAATAAGTTTTAAAATGCAAGCACATATAAACATGTGTTGATGTAATGCATAAAGATGGTTAATCACTTATCGCATGCATCTGCAAACACTTGTTTTAAAATGCGGTCCAACACATTCCTTATTACATACATACGCGCAAAAGCCAACGTTCGAATGAAATAATATATTTCTAGTTCTTACAAAATACTGCATAATTGTATTACCATTATGTAGAAAAATACCGGATTAAAAAACAAAGCTACGCCCAAGGTTACAGATTTGGGATCGGGCCAAATATTTTTTCAAATTCATCTACATAAAATAGTTGGTGCTTTAGTTGAAGGATCCTTGAAATCTATAAAGCTAAAAAATTTACACAGATGCATTATAAAGTTTCGTTTTCTTTCAATGGGTGTCACCTTCAATTTTGGACCATTAAGGTGACTACACCATACTATACTACGAACTCATTTATACCAGATATCCTTAGATACCGGCTTAATTTAAATGATTATGAAGTTGCATATGCAATTCTAGATGCAATATACATTGTCAAGCTATTTCGATTAGGGTCATAGGCTGTTTACATGAAATTTCCAAGTCTGCCTTTCCGCTGCGTATAAGTTTTTTTTAGCCACTTGCCTTTCCTTAAGACATGGGGATTGTTCTTCAGCTTTTTTCACGAATTTCGTAGATTGTGAATGTTGCTATATTGTAAGAGCGAAGTTTGTCTGAGTGTAACAACTCATCGCATACATTTGGAAATAGTATAATGTCGGAATACTTTTGACACAAGAGTTTTACAGGTAAACTTTGGTTTTAGAATGTTTGCTATTTAAGTTACATATTATTCGTAGTCTGTGATATGTTGTTTTGTCTTTCCATCGAATGGTATTGTACTGCCTTAATAGTAGGCATTTTCAACATTCTAAATAGTGATAATGTTGAAGTTTAAGCAGATTTAGCCAATGTTGCCTTTGCAGGCCTTATTTTATTGCCACTAAAGCTAGGCTTTCTATAATTCTTTACATGTCGTCTGTGTTCGATGCGAGTAGAACTTTGTCATCGACATAATAATGATCCTCAAGTGGTTGGTTGATTCTCCATTGAAAGCTCCATGTTTGACATTTAATCATTAACAGTTACAAATAGAATGGTTGACAGTTTGTTTAAGCGTTCGACGCTACTTACTGGTGCCGCATCTTGGAATCATTTTAATATTCAATGGCATCTAAAGACTTTTCAATGTCAAGTAAAGTGAGCTAGAGTGATGAGTTGTTCAGTTATTAGGTGTGAGCTCTTGATTCGATCTATATTTATATGATTGATTTGAAAAAAAATTGTGCCCTTTTCGGTCACTATGTTAAACTTAACATAATCTGCACTTAAGCTGCGTCTTTTAAACTTTTCCCTACAATTTCCATTTACAATCCATTCATATGATAAGCAACAACGTCAATGTACGTTTAAAACAATCACAAAGAAAAACAAGCAAATAAAAATATACAATTAAATATATTGTTCCCAAAGAATGAATACGTGTGACTTAAATAAAATCATATTGAATTGTGTCTGCATTGTAGTGCGAAGTACACTGTTATTCTTTTTTTTTTACTAAACTCTAATATTTCATTTATTTATTGAAAATAGAACAGATAAAAATTAAAATTGAAAAACAAAACACAATGCCATAAAATAAAAGCAATACTCATTGATTTTTTACAATTGTTTTAAATTTAGAATAAAAAGAAATATTATATTTCAGACACACAATACAAAAGAATCTATGCATACGACACTTGGAAAAATAAAGCTCCTCAGAGAAAGTCTGTTCTCAACTGGAAAAAAAAATTTTACGATTTATTGCTTACATACATATACATAACACACCTAACGATATATAAACGTATGGTTTTCAATTTTTAGTTTTCATTTGAAAGCATTTGTTCAAAGTATTGACCTTTATTAGCCATGACCCTCTCCTGGTCATACTTTGAGGCGAAGGACGAATCAAGTCACCTTCGGATATTCTGTTCACGTTTTCTTAGAGAGACCAGATCGAAAGAAAACCCAGTCAGAAGAGGCAAGTTCTGAAATAAATATAAGACAGGTGCGGCCAAACGTCCCAACCACTCTTTTATGAAGTATTTAAACATGTGACCGAGCGTTGTCATCATAAAATATTACGGTTTCATGCCTGGCCGCATATGTTGGGTGCTTTTTTGGCCAATGATCGCTTTAAAAGAATTTGTTGCTTTCGGTGCAGGCTCCCTATAATGGTGTGGTCAGATTTCAGTAGCTAATAATAGATAGGACATTTTGGCTCTCTCTCAAGCGAAGAGCATTACCTTAACGCCATTGTAATTTGAATTTCGTGTTTATAAGGCGAAATATGAGCAAAACAATGCTGTTTAGAATGTTGAAATAAGCAAAAATCAATTTTTGATCTGCTGACTCTGCATGTACAGAAAGGAGTTAATACACCTCAGGGCTGCTATATAGAACGCTTATATGTCTACTTTATAAATCGATTAAATTTTTTAAAATTTATCGACGCTGTTGTTATTCAAGAGTTTAATTGCTAACTTATACCAACGAGAATATTCATCTACTATTTTTTGCAGATAATATTGGACTACTTGGTCCATTTTAGCTAAATGGACTACTTACAACATGGTCGTATGTAATGCAGTCATGGACCATGTCATTTTTAAACAAGAGATTGTAGTCAAACGACAAGTGTTCGCGTTTTAACGATTACATAAATTGTTGTCAAGGCGAGTATAATGGTCGTGTAGATGCTCCATCGAGTAGTGACAAGGAGTAGTTTTGAGACTACTCCGATGGGTTATATGGTCCAGCCCTAAGGCATCGTAATGTTAAATCGACCACGTTTTCTCCATACATTTGGGTGATCTTTGGATTAGACCTAGTCCACTACAGAGTATACTTTACATGCGTCTATAGACTAGTCGCGTTCTCTGCAGGGATCCTTTGAACTATATTTTATTTGCATGAATTGAAAATGGTTTGTTCAATTACAATAAAACAATTAATATAAATAAATAAAGATTAATGCCAATCGCACCAAAATGGCACATTGTATGTTGAGTATTATTTCAAATAGTTAAATATTTATCAAAACACTATTGTAAAAACAAGTACAATTTTTATTTATTCACAGTTTCTCTTATTTCTATTTTTCAAGTTTCACAAAATAAAAACGATATTAAATTTGTTTACAACAATTTTTTTAATTTTTTATACCCTTCACCTGTGGTGCACAAGGGTATATATAGCATTGTCATTCCGTTTGTAATTTCTACAATTTTCATTTCCGACCCCATAAAGTATATATTTTCTGAAAGCTTATGAATAGAGGAGTCGATTAAGCCCTGACCGTCTGTCCGTCTTCCCGTGTGTTATTTGAAATCAACTTTTAGAAGCAACTATATGTTCCTCAGATCTGTATATGGTATCAATCCCTTGGAAATATCCAGGAATGAATCGCTATTGAAATTCAGCACAATCGCCCCATAACTTTCTGAGATATGAGCAAAAAACCACGACCACCTCGTTTTTTACACAATTACAACAACAACATACATACATAAATACATGTAAAACCATAAAAAAAAATACAAAAAAAAATATATTAAAAATAGAAAAAATATAATAAAAAATATTACAAAAAAAATATTAAAAATATTAAAAAAAAATTTTTTTAAATTTTTTAAAAATTTTTTAAAAAAATTTAAAAAAAAAACTATAAAAAAAAATAATAAAATATAAATAATATATTAATAAAATAAAAAAAATTTTTTTGGCTCAGCTGGGATTCAATGCCACATTTATTCTAACCAGTACGTATTTTATATGAGATGAATGGTGATACAAACAATTGTTATTGCATGACTACACGTTGTGAAGGGTCTATAAGATTCGGCACGGCCGAATATAGCACTGTTACTTGTTTTTAGTGTGACTGAAAAAAGGAAACTTAAGTGGAAAATAATTTGTGAAATAAAAAAAAAAACAACAACTATGACAACTCGTAAATGAGATTTATGAAATAAACATGGTGAGAGATTAATTGAAGAGGGTTTGTTTTGTGGCATACACCACGATATATTAGTTGTACACATCTAAGTACCGACATGCATATGTTTGTATATGTATATCGGTGTATAAAAACTTAAATAAAAATATATAATTTCTTTGCTAAATATATTATTATAATTCCGAAATCAAAACGATTAGATAAAATTTAAATTCTCTTCACTATTAGCACGCATAAAAATGTGCAAAACTTAAAGAATTCTATTACTGAAGATAAGGTTTGGGGCATCTTATAATTCATCTGTGGAATTAAATATTTTGATAAGAAGAAAAGTTCTGGAAATTATAATTTTGACTCTCATATCAGCTGCTATTGACATTTCGAACGCCATAAATTTTTTTATAAAATTAAACTTAAATAATAAAAAAAAATTCATTTTATAAACAATAAAATAAATCAAATGTAGAATTGCACCCAAAAAAGTGAATTATTTCACAAAATTTGACTTGTGTTTCTTTTACAATAAAAAAAGAGTTGGAAATCAATCAAATATCTCTCACAATATGCATCGAAAGATCAACCCTTATTACCAAAAATTATTTCATATTTGAGACTCGTAGAATAATTGCAATCCCTCTACAGTGACATCTTTAGGCAGCCGAAATAAAATGGAATCGTTAAGTAATTCCAAATAGTAATATCAGAGGTGAATATATGGGGTTTAGCCAATTAACCACATTTTCGTTTGTAAAAATCTTTTTCCAGATTATAAAACATACAAACAGAAAGATTTTTCTATGTACATTCTGTATGGAAAACAAATTCACTTAAATGAACCCCGTTTTCGTATTATTTATTTCAATTTCGAAATTTTTGGCTGTAGTGCTTGAATTTCCAAAACATTTTGGCCTTTTGAAAATAGTTGGTGCTTAAAAAATCTGGCTAACACGCTGGCCTATTAATTACAGAATTTCTGAAAATTAGTCACACTTAAGAAGTCTGGGCATTGGCTCTATCCTGCTGTAACCACATCACAGGACAGTTTTTAAGAGCGCAATGTAAAAAATGTTCTATTGCAAACAGATATTGCTCTTTATATTAGGTTACAACATTTCCGTCTTCCTTTTTGTATAAGTAAGGTCTAATAATATTATTAATTATGCCACAACATACTATACATCTAAGGAATTGCAATCTGTGTTAAAGAATGGTACTTGAATTTTCCGAAACCTAGAACCTATAATTCTGCACATTAGCAACACGCTTTTCAAATGCAATTGAGCTCCATTATCCATACTAGCCTACTGTTGTTTTTCAAATGTAAAATTTAAAAGTCACTGATGATCTATAGATTTCAGTTCTTGCACCAAAGGCATCTTATATGAAATTTGGACGATGTCAACGATATGCTTTTACATAAAAATAATTTATCACTGATTTACATAAACAAATTCTATATAAAGGTACTCTGTTTAGATCTTGAATCTTGCCATTATTAATTTATTCTTCATGTCTTATTCATATGATCGCAAAAAATATAAATAAAACAAAAACTTATTAATTCTCTTAAGCCCATCGTGAGTTTTGGCCCACGATGGGCATTTGTTTTATTTGTTTTATTTAAATGTTCAACCAATTTATTAAAGGAAAAAAAAAAAAAAATTAATTTAATTATCTTTCACTGTGCAATGTGATACGTTTTTTTTTCTCTTTAAATGACTATTTTGTTTAGAGTATATAAATTAAAGCAATAAACATACTGTTGAATATTTATTTTTAAACTCAACTAAAAACAAAATAAACATAGTTATTTATATGGTGTGTATAAAAAAAAATTTTTAAGTAAGAAAAAACAACAATACGTGCATAGAGATATTTCGACCATAAACTTTAATAAGACATATAAATTAACACCTTTTGTTGTTTCTATAATCGGGAAAAATTAAAAATTTCCCACGGCTCAGTTGCAAAGCAAGATAACAAGTAGTTTAAACAAAAATAAATTTAATAAATATTTGGTCTGTCGTAGTGACAGTATCAAGATCATATTGTAGTGATAAAGCAGATTATGTGTTTTTAAGTGCCTCTAAATTTATTGCAATAAACGCTTAAACTTGTTCATTAATAACATATTGAAATCGTGAAATCGCAAAATATGTGTTAACGTTAGGAGCACAAACAAATCTCAACTCCATTATTACTCTATAGGGCTCTCATAATTGTAATAAAATTCTATTTAGATTTTATAAACCCTCATTAATGAAATTCCTTGTTTAGAGAAGTTTTATTTGTTGGTATTTAAACTGTAAGAAAATTTGTAAATTAAGAAAACGGAACCCACAAAAATTCAACCCTAAAAGGAATTTAAACATTAGACCGTTCACCGTTGGCATGTTAAGGTTGGCTTCGTAAAATGCGTGTTTGTATTAGTAAAAGTTACGTTGTTTTGTGTAGATACTTCGTATACCTGAATGTTGTTTGTTTTAGTTATTTTCTACACTGTTTCGGTTTCATGTGGCCAGAGTCACGTAGCAAGTATTTTAATTAGCAATTCAAACGCCCAACCTCCTTAATCACAACAAGCATTGAAATATTGTTAAATGTTTAGACATCTAATGCAAAATAATATAAATGGTTCATCATGTTATACCTCCTGGTTCCCGTGGTGTTGAAAATATGAATAAAATAATTGTGCTTAAAATTAGGAGAATAATGAATACATAAACAGCATTGTACGGAAGTGGAGATTTTGGTGGCATAGAAATATTAAGCTCAAATGGCGAAAGAATCATTATAGTACTTAATCCTATTTTTAATACATTTATCTTTATTGTAAACACTTGTGTTTAAATATTTATAATCTAAGTGTGTTATAAAATTATATAGAGTAGAAACGAAAATACTTTTATTAAGCACCTAAATGGCTTGCTTGTAAAAAAATAAATAAAAAACGTACATACACACATATGTACATGTATGCGTATATGTATGTATTTCTATATAAATATTAAAAACAAAATTCTTGCTTGCATTCAGTTAATTTATCGAGAACATACATGTTAGCCAATGTGCTGTCGAACCATTTATATATTCCGTTATTAGTTGACTATGTGACAATCGAACAGTTCTGTTTTATACTGAACTCTGTGTGAATTTCTTTATTGTGTTTAAATTCAAATATCTTCTGCTTTTCGCACTTTCATAGTATGTACCGTTATACGCTTCACTTGCTGTTGCAAGGGCATATACTTATGTAGCTTTGCCATGCCGTTTGCAATTACAATCATATTCGTTATCGACCACATAAAGCTAAGATTATCTGAAACCCTACGAGTAGGAAAGTCTTTTTAGTTTTTAAGAAATGTTTTTCAAAACTTTTGCGTTGAAATCGAGCATAATTGCCTTATAACTATCCGGGATATGAGCTAGTAATCATGATTGCCTCTGTTTTTTTTTTAAATATTTATCTTAGAAATCTACACTTTTCACTCTAAGTTAATTTATTGACACGTTTGTTACAACCTATAGATATATTATGCTTCTCCAACTATTCGTAAACAGTTTTGGACAAAGCGGTCACTGGTCGGCAAAGTTCTAGGCAAACATTTTTTGGAAGGTGATGTATGTTTTTTTATCTCCATGAAGATTCTTTATCTTGTAAGTAAATTTCGGACAAAGTAAAAATATCAAATTAAAAGTCGTAGACTCGAAAATTATACTTACTAGTCCGCTTCAAGGTTACTGAAATAGAAATATCAAAACACAACTACTGCAGTGTTTTTCCTAAAATTGTCAAACAAAAATCAAATTTGTTTTATACTACATTTACACCTACACCAAATCTAGTACTTACGGGATTTTGAACGAAATCCACCACCGAAATTTCCACCAGATTTCCCATACAAAACGAAATCTACTTCACCACTAGATCTTGGCAAAATCTACTTAAAATCTAGTACTACTTCGTGATGCAACTGTGGTTTTTATTAAAATGTAACAAAATATACTACGCTGCAAACAAAAAAATTCAATCATAATATATAAGGTGGTTGCAGTCGCACAAGTACTTAATTGCTTACATTTTTTTCATATGGAGTTTGAATTTTGGAGAAGTAGATCATAAAGAGCCACACAGACCACCTTGTAAAAAAATATATTGTTTTGAAAACGAAATCTTGCAAAATGTCAAAAAATAGTGGTGTAAATGGCTTAGATTTTAATAAAGATTTTAAATCAAATCTACTAGATTTCGCTCAGGTGTAAATGTAGTATTAACTTCAAGACAACCGTCAGAGCCAAAATGGGTATCAAATTAATGGGCTTGATAGCGAAATATAGAAAAAAATTTAAAAATTCGTGATGGCGTACGTTAAATTTGTATGTGCGTCAAATTTGTATTTAAAAATTTACCCCCTTCAACGCTCTCAACATTAGTATCAAGTATTAGCTTGAACAGTAAAATACAGTTAACTATGAAAAGTTAATAAATTACGGATAGTTGTTTTTCCTTAAACTCATCATTTACTCACATCATATAAAAGGACTTGAGCGGTAGAATCCAATAACAGAATGGAAAAATTTAAACTTTTATTTTTTTGCAGGCTTAAAAGAATAAACAGTTTTTGAAAAAATATAATTTACCTAGTCACATGATTATTACAAATTTTAAATAATTTAATAGATTTTACCCCATATTATCGAGGGATAATAAAGTGTTTCTAATATAAATGACAGTTGTGTCAAATAAATGAGCATAATTTTCATACACTCTTCTAGGATTCAAGGTATGCGAGACTGTATTTGTGTCCCTTTGTTTAGCCGTAACCATATTTTTAAATACGAGTGTTTGTTTGTTTGTTTGTTGTTGTTGTTTTGTTATTTCATCCAGTTTTTATGGCAATAAAGCTTTGTTTTTTTTTTGTTTGTAAACTATCATCTACATACATACATGTATGGCAATACATACATACATACACTCTTGGCCGTATATCGGTAAAAGGTTTCATCGCTTATTCGTTCACATACAGTCAGTTTTTAATGCTAAAAAATATTTGTATAAGAAAGCACTAGTGCATACATAATACATAAATACCAGACCTGGGGGGTCTCAATTACATTTTGTATTTAATTACACTTATAATTACACAATTACATGTAATTGTAATTGAAAAAGAAATAAAAATCAATTACAATTACATGTAATTGTAATTGAAGTTTTCTTAACTTACAATTACATGTAATTGTAATTGAAAAAATTCCAATTACAATTACATGTAATTGTAATTGGGAAAAAATCCAATTACAATTACATTTAATTGGAAAAAAAAATTTTTCATTAAGTAATTTAAAAAAAACAAGTAATCATTACTTTTTTAAGTATTTATTGTCAAAAAAGTATTTAATTACAAAAATTATCAATTACATATTATATAAGCCAGTTTTTACCATTTAATAATTTTCAGTTTAAAAATGTTACGAACACGTCCGAATTGAAATTCCAATAATGATCGAAATGAAATCGATCGTTTTTCATCACATACCTGATTGAAAAATAATTAAGACAAGGAACCAATTTAAAAAAATTTATTATTTGCTTTAAATAACACAATTTTTTTTCATATAATTTAGAAAATCGTTTTAAGAATTTTAAGTTTTATTTTATGGTTTTAAATATGTAATTGAATTTTGTTCAATTACAAGTAATTATTTGTTGATTAATTACAATTACAATTACTTGTAATTAGTAATTGAACATTTTCAATTACAATTACATGTAATGTGTATTTGATTTTTTTCAATTAACAATTACAAGTAATTGTAATTGACATTTTTCAATTACAATTACATTTTATTGTAATTGAGTTAAGTACTTACTTTCAATTACAATTACTTGTAATTGTAATTTAGACTACCTCAATTACAAATTACATGTAATTGTAATTGTAATTGAAATGTAATTGAGATCCCCCAGGTCTGATAGATACCACTGCTGCAACTATTATAGTCGTTTATTGTCCATTATTTCCTTCTTTTGTCATCAGAAGCTTAAAAGACTTTTTAACGAAATCTCTACACAGTAAAATACAATTAAAAATATTTTTAGTTTAAACAATTACATTTAACTAAGTAAGGGGATTTATTTAAAGGAATAAAATAATATTGCAAATGCAAACTTTGAAATGTGTTAGAGTTGTAGGCCAGAATTACTTATTAGGGGCATTCGCGTCACATGGTTTAGTCTTGCGAAATTGCGAATATGCAAAGTTATTTTTTTTTTTAACAAAAAATAGATAAATAAATGTTTACCCTTGATTTTTCACTACCTTTAAATAAGTGAACTTCAAACACCTCTTTCTGTTTTTGCCAAAGGTCAACTGGTCGGCGATATAAATAGCTAAAAAAAAGACATCAGCAAAGGCTTTTAGTCTGTCTCGGAATGCTTAACATCTTTTCGGTAGAAGTTTTGCTCCCCTCAGCAAAAGTAAACCTATGCAGTTCTGCACTTTCGCAAAAGTTACAGCGGAGACGTAAATACCCTTATTGAAAGCACAATATGTTTTCATGGTCTTGCACTCTAGTTTTTTTTTCCCCCTACGAGGAAAGTCAAATTTTTTTTAAGCTTTTCGTAAAAACCCTAAATGTTACAATTATTTAAAAGCCGATTTTTTTAATTTTATGTCGGTGAACTAACATATATACAGTTCTGTTATTTATTTATCTATTTTATACTTCAGCTTTCTTGAAGCTAAACCAGCTCTGGTAGAAGCCAATTAATGGTCCATTAACATAAGGGCTTTTAATTAAACATAACACAAGAATTCAATATAAAAAAGCAGAGGCCACCGACAACATAAAAACAAAATTATTCATTATACACATTTATATGTATTTTATTTTACACACATATAGCCAACAACAACACACAAACAAATGTTCAGATATGGCTCCGCAACATAAAAGCTCAACATGAACGTGAAAAAATGAGTCTGATATAAAAACGCAAGAGCAATGAAGATGAAAACAAAGTAAACTACAATGTGAAAAGAGGATACAATTGTGTATCCTTAAAAATATTCATTTTTGTCGTCTTGTTGTTACTACTACATGCATGAGACAGCAGCAAAATTATTTAACAACAAACGCAATACTTGGTAAATTGTAGCTGAAAAATGCTGTTTACTTATAAATAGTTGTTGCCACCGAGTCTGCCGAAATACATAAATATTTTTCTTCACTTAATTTTATTCCTTCTTCAGAAATACAATTTTCTTTTCTTTCGTATTATTCGGCTTAAGTATATTTTCGGTTTATTTATAATTGCTGCCTGAGTAGTATTTGAGTGCACGTGTGCGTGTGTGTGTGTGTGTTAAATATCTTTTGACCATTTTAACAGTTGTATTTGTTTTATTGTGTGCGAAAGATTAAATACAACATTATTTGGTAATGAATATACGCCAGAACATTTTTTTTTGTTACTGCTGTGTTTCGCATATAAATTATTTAAATTTCTTATGCAAATACACTTAAATAATGTCTGACGCAGAGAAAAGAAAATAAGAAATTAAACTAAAGCAAATATCAATAATAAGAGCAAAGACCAAAGTCAACATTTAGAAAGAAATAAAAGAAAACTAAGAACATTAAAAAAATTGTCATATCCTTGTGTAATTATGTCAATGGCTACTCAAATATCAATATATGAAACATTGAGTGGGTGTGTGTGTTTAAGGATATTTAATAATAATTCTAAATTAAAAATTTATTATTTATTTCTGTATTAAGTGTTTTGTAATTTGATCTTAAATTAAACCAAAAATTGTACAATAGTTTAAGCCTTTGTAAAAAGCAGTTTGATGGTTCGTTCAATGTTAAGCAAAAATTAATTTTATTATTACATTTGCTTCAATTTTATACATAAATACTTATTCTTGATCCAGTATTTTGGTGTCCTATTCTAAAGCATAATAGCAGCAGTCATTTTCTATAGCAAACAATGTATGGATCATATTGTTAGGAAACGATATTCGATCATCGCTCACATAGCACTCCAAAGGTGTTGTTGGTTTCATTATACAAGAATGCTATCGACAGTGTTATTGTTATTGTTATTGTTATTGTAAACAAATGTTCTATATTTATATTATTTAATACACGTGCCGGGTTAATTGTAAAGGGTGTTTTTTTAAGCCCGATAGAACTTGAAATTGTAAAAAATAACACAAAAAATTAAATTGTAATCAAAATTTTTTTTTTTATTCGAAAGATCAATACGTGACATTAACATTTGAAAATGATTTCGGGCATATGGGCACCGCGGCTGTTTTTAACGAAGCGCATTCTGAACGTCCAATTTTGGGCCACTTTTTCGAGCACTGACCGTATGTCACGAATAACACGAACAATGCTGGCCTCCAAGGCGTCAATTGTTGCTGGTTTATCAGCATAAACCAGTGACTTCACGTAGCCCCACAGGAAATAATCGAGAGGTGTCAAATCGCACGAACTTGGAGGCCAATTGACAGGTCGCCAAATTTTGATTTCAATAAGTCGATGGTTGCGTTCGCCGTATGGCACGTAGCGCCATCCTGTTGAAACCACATCTCCTCCGGATCAATGTCATCCATATTTTCAAACAAAAAATCATTGATCATGGTGCGGTAACGATCTCCATTGACCGTAACGCGAGCTCCGGCCTCATTTTTGAAGAAATAAGGTCCGATGATGCCATCAGCGTGAAAACCGCACCAAACGGTGCATTTTTCTGGATGTAATGGAGTCTGTAGGGTCTCTTGTGGATTGGTCTCGCTCCATATGCGGCAATTTTGCTTATTAACAAACCCGTTAAGCCAAAAATGCGCCTCATCGCTGAACACAATTTTGCGATAAAACAACGGACGTCCAGAATGCGCTTCGTCAAGAACAGCCGCGGTGCCCATATGCCCGAAATCATTTTCAAATGTTAATGTCACGTATTGATCTTTCGAATAAAAAAAAAATTTTGATTACAATTTAATTTTTGTGTTATTTTTTACAATTTCAAGTTCTATCGGGCTTAAAAAAACACCCTTTAGTAGAAGGTTTTCAATAAGCAAGCATTCATATCTAAACAAATGTATTTATGTTCGAATGTAGACAGACGTACTCGTATGCTCTCTACAGTATACCCTTGTAAAATGTTCCTCGGTTAAGGCGATTTTTCTTAAATAAATTTATTATATTTAAAAATGCAAATTGTTGTAACATTCGATAATATAAACTTTGTTAAGTGAATCTATATATCAAATGTTTTTTATCTAGGAAATTAAGCTTTTAAGTAACACACATCGTTTGAAATTTAATATCTTAGATAAGCAATTATTGCGGAAAAAAAAACTAAAAAATTCGCAGCGAGATCTATCGAATAAATAAACAAATAGAATCATCTAGAAAATTGTTAATTTTTTCTGCAAATAATATCTGAAAATATAGACTTTTATTAAATCTGTTTCCAATTTTTTTGTGGATGGGACATTTATGGCAGAAATGATGCCTTTTGGAATAAATTTAAAACACCCAATCAAAACTATCAAGATGACTGTGCATGTGGTACTTTTGCATGGAGGCTTTCATAATTCTTTCCAAAGAAAATGTAGACTGATTATTGCAGCTACATTTTCATAAACTTGGAAAATTCAAGTTCTTTCCTGCTCTAATGAATAATTTTTAGTTTTAAATAAATAATCTTAGTTAAAAGAAGTAATTTGCTAGTACCGAATCGAATCTGATACACAGTAGCCTAGATTTAAGATTTAATGTTATATGCCATTTTTTTACTATATGGGACGCCATCTTTGATTTTAAATTTGTTCATAATTCACTGTGTTCATATCCCTACGAATGGGCTTAATAAAAATAATTATTCACCTTTTTGTTTTGGACGCCATTTCATACCTTTTCACATTATACTATATTCTACTGGTTTAGCCATTTCATATGATACCAATGGTGGAGACGTTGAAGGGAATTTATCCCTAGTTACTATATTTGACCCATATATCCGCCATTTTGGATTTAAATTTGTCCAGTTTTTGTTATATTCTGCTGTTCAATCCCTTACATTTGACACCACTATCGAGGCGTTTAAATGGGATACATTTTTAATTGATTGATTTAAGCCAAACATAAATTAATTTTAGGCCATTTTTAGTGGCGACCATCATGGAGTTTGCATTTATTAAGTCAAGCGCGTTCATTTGATGTCTATACCGCTTATCTAAGAGTTAAACAAAATCGATTTTACTTTACAAAATTTAGAAAATCAGTTGTATTTTGGTGCTCATAGCTCAGTCAGCTTAGAGCCATTTTGTCACTTTTTTGTTAGCAGCAGTTTTCAAGACTTCGTCATACAATCGCGTCAAAAAAAAAAATCTATTAGGAACTATAGTAACATGATTTATTTAAAAAAAAATATATTTTCCTTTTAGATATCACTTTTGCTTAAAACTTTGTCGACTAAAGACGGATTTGACTTCTTTTGTCCAGTTTTTTACTTATAGAAATAAAGATATAATAAAACTACAAATAGCATACGTTTTTATAGGAGATAATATTGATTGAAAGATTTTAGTTTTGGTGGTAAAATTATGGTAACCAGAGGTAGTTGGGTTTATTCGCTCACATCTCAGAAAGTTATGGGGCGATTGTGCTGAGTTTCAATAGCTATTTATTTCCAAATATTTCAAACTGATAATACATACAGGTGAAACAACCAACAAATGGACAGAAGAATAGACGGACATTGCTCAATCGACTTGCGTATTTATAAGCTTTTAGAAAATATATATTTTATGGGGTCAGAAATGAATACTGTATATAGCAGTACATGTCCGTTTATAGGCAGGCAAACTTTTAGATGGAAAACAACAAAAAATTAAAGAGAATATTTTTCGTATTCACGTTTATACAGACGAACATGTCGGAAAAATTCCACTATAATTGTTATATTAAGCTTTTATGTATTATGTATGTTGATTTGTGTGTTCGTTTGCCAACGAAGCGTGTCACCGAGTACCGAACGCAAAAACGATGCTCTCTCCCCCACCCCTAATATGCTACTTAATTACAAGTTTTTTCTTCCAAATGTTTGCCCATCCGAAGTCGAAGAGTGCGACTTTGGCACCACAGGTAAATTGAATAAAAACGCTTTCTTCATATCCAAGGAAGCTACATATGTACATATTTTGGTATGTTTTATACCTCATGTAGCGGTACGTTCAAAAATACCAGTATGGACTGCATAAATGTGTATATAGAGCAAATAGATTTCGTCCCACAATCGCAGAAAACCTACTTTTTTGATTTCATGATTATAATTTTACGGCCCTTATCATTTCCAATTTCGGAAATTATCAATCTACGAATTAATAAAAAACAAAATAATAAAAAAAACACAAATTAAGTGCAATAAACTTGTGATAAACTGAAAAACTGTTTAAGATTACGAGCGGTGGTGTACTACGTTAGTAATAGTCGATAAATAAACTTTATGACTGGCCGTATGTAGTCAGCTTGTATGATTTAGGCAAGTAAATATTTGCTAAAATATGCATACAAATTATCAAAGGTTTATTAGACGCCTCGCAATCAAACCTTATAAAAGTTTTATGCTTAGGCACTTATTATTTTTACATTGGGGAAATTTGATCAATCTAGCAAATGCTTCATATACCTCTTAAACTTTAAATTTATTTTCAAATAGTGGCATGTATTTATTCTTTTTAATTTGTTTTTGTGATTATTTTTAAAACTGGCTAAATGCAAAAAACTCAACGGTTGCTGAAAATACTTGTTTACACAAATACCCTAAATATTTTTTTTTTTATTTTACTTGTTTTGCTTAATTTTCATTGACCCTATTGCAATAAGGTTTCCCTAAATTTTAAATTAAATTATGTATTAAAAATTTATTAAATTTCTAAAAATTTTATTTTTAAATTTTGCAAGATTCGGCCCAGCCAAATTAGCACTTTTACCCTTTTGAAACTCCTGAAAAAAAGCAGTACAATAACATATTCAATATTTTCCCCATTTCTAGCTAAAATGTAGGCCTTAGAATTTTCTACAGCATTTTAATTTGTCTCCCAAAGCGCATGTAAATATACCACTAAATTTGCATTTGTTTTCACTGTTTCATAATCTATACTGATAGTAAAAAAAAACTGTGTCTGTGCATAAGATATTGTTTTGAAAATTTTCATGGCGGTATTTTCAAAGATCTAGAGTACAAAACAACACTCTTTGGAACTGTCTTCCCTTACTCGCTTGGCTCAAAAATTACTAAAGTGTTTAAGACACTGTAGAGCATTTTTCTGGCGATAGAATGTCTCATTTCCAACAGTAAATTGAAAAGCTAAAAATTTAATGGTATTTCAAATGGTAGTTGAAGATTATTAAGAAGTAAATGCATGCATGGACATGACTAACAGCGATACCAGAATTAATCTTAAAATGACCATATCATAAAAATATTATTCGGGCCAGCTATGCAGACCGGGCTCAACTAGTTTAATATACAACTTTATTTACTTCCTGTTAAAGAACACTTGAGTCTTCAAGACTCGAAACGTTATATTTGTCTAGTGTTACAAAAAATTACAAAACAAAACCAAGTAGAATGGAAAACAACACAGGCAAAAAAAACGAAATCATATTGAATTCGATTAAAATTTATAGGCTTGCTCCTTAGCTGGCAGATAAGGTCCCCAAAATAACAAGAAAAACACAACTAAAATTAATGAAATTTTTCAATTTTTATCTCTTAATGTTTGTTTTGTTTCACACAGCATTTTATCGTGTACATACATGTAAAATGATAAAATCAGGCTGCCGTGTTTCCAGCCAAAGGTTTTATGGGGGAGAAGTTTAGAGGCAAAAAAATAATATCAAAAATTAGATTTCGTGTAAAAAAAAATAATAAAAAAATATATAAAAAATGTCTTTAACATTATTAATATATTTTTTTTTTAAATAATTCCTCCTTTCCCCTTTGTGACGCATATGCAAATAATATACCCTGAAGTATGTACACCTTTGTTACCTTAAGTTCAGCGTTACTTGACTGATTTTTAGTTCGATGTATTGCTCTTATTTAGAATAAATGTCGTTTGCACTCATACATGTTTACCTATCATCAGTATAATATACATTGTACTTACATTTCTATGTCTATCTTCACTGTTTCAGGACTTTGACGTTGAGAAGGGGAAAATGTTAAAAAAAAAATTATAAAATAAACTAAAATATATCCGGGACTGTAAACACATAGATAGATTGTTTTTTTAATGTATTTATTTGTTTCTTTTCCCTCAATTTTTAAGTGCTTTGGAAGACTTAGAAACCGACATACATAGTTGAAATCTCTTTCAAATGCTATAGGCGACAACTGCAAAACGAAAAAAAAAAAAATCGGCGAAAATTTATTAAAATGAGTTCGTACATTTACACTTTTGGAGTGGCGTTGGCCAGCAAAGCATATATTTAATTCATGACTTTGTTGCAGTAGACTTAACAACTTAAAACATAAATAGCCAACAATCAGATAAAAGGGATTTATATTTTTTAGGCTTTGTCCTTATATGGCAAATATCTTATGTATTTTTAAAGAATCTTTTTGATAACTATGCAGCAGAACAAAAAATAATGAAATCTAGTTTTTTCTTTCAATTCCTTTTGAATTTGCCAACATTCATGTTCCAAATGTGACATTATACATTTGAAATGGTATAAATATTACGGCAAGTAAAATCTTTTTATATTTTATTTAAACTTGACCTCTCACCTGCAGGCTCACTTACTGCTGCTGCAAGCTGATATCTACAGCACAGCGCCTAAGGATCATAAAAAGTAATATCAACTAAACAGTGGCTCCCAACATGGGGTCATGTAACTAAAATAACTCTTGAAAAATTTAAAGTGAAAGTCTGCTAAAATGTCTATAACATTTTGACATGCTTATATTTTTAGGATAGCTATTTTCATTTATTGAACATATTTGTTAATACTTGTTTAATTGTTTACCTGAACATCCTACACGCAAAGAAATAACATGGTTGTGGTATTCATAATCGAAGAGCAACATACTATGATTGAATGATTGTGGTTAAAACATATAATGGTTACCAGTTATCATTATTTTGTTTATTTAAAGTATGAAGCAATAATCATATATACGACTACAATTGAGAGTGACTCTTTTCCATCACAAATTATTGTTATTTGCTGTTAGTTAAATAGATACATATATTGATTGTGGATACAGTAGACTCGGGGTAACGTGAACTATTAAAAACACTATGGCGAAGTTGTTCATGTTGACGAAGGTGTAACTCTTTAAAATTTCCAAATAAATTAGACATGTGATTTAACTCAAATTCATATATTTTTTTGGGTGTCTCGGATTGTTAGGTACATATGTTTTGTTAAGAAAAAAAGGACGTTAAAATTAATTAAAGCAATGTGTTACCTATTTTGGATTATCTTTTAATTTTTTAATTTTAATTGCAGAACAAATTCTTTCTCTAAAAAAAAAAGCTAACGAGATGTCCTCTTCGCAGTCTTCTTCATCTCCTAAAGAGCTCAAAATGTTCGTCCAACATTTTGCTATTACTTTCTTTTCAAGACGTTGCCAAGCTGAATTTAAATAGCCAATAGCGTCCATTAATCGTTAATTAAATTTTCAAAGATGGCAACTGTCATCCATTACGATTTGGAGCAATTTTAGTTCACAGGAGATTCAAAAGATCTAAAAGAGCAAAGATTTTTTGCCTTTCCAATCACAAGAAGTTTTACTTTAGCTTTTTGGTAGTTTTTGCGACATTTTTTCACAAAAAACTTTAGACTAGATCATGCTTAATCAGCATCGCGTGCTAAACTAAAATATTGTTGATTTTCAAGTTTCTCCAATTTTTTAAAAATTTTTGTTAATCCTTTTGACATCTCCAACTTTTAAAATAATAAAGATTTATTCAGCAAGAAGAAGAACAGTTGAAATCAAATTATTATTAAAGAATCTTAGCTTGATTGATTTGTAATCATATTGTTGTCTCACCAATTATTTAATGATTGTTTGTAATTTTTAATGCTTTTGAATATAATATTATTTTTGTCGCATTAATTTTCTTAAATCATACTATTTGGAAACAACAACCAACCATGTCGAAATATTTACGAAAAGTAAACATTAAATGATACAATTCAAACAAATGCTTGATTATTGTAACAAAATATATGATTCAATAAAATAAAAATAACTATTTCTTGATTTCGACAACCAAATATTGTTTTAGAAAAATAATATGACCATCGTGATCATGTCGTTACTATGGTTTTTCTTTGCGTGTATACGTGAATTTATACGGCATATTTTGCCCATTGGTGATCCATCTTCAGGAACTAGTGTTACGATTTGGAATACAAAATATTCTAAAGTGCTTTCTTTTGGGTCGAATTTTCCTGTTAATTTAAATTTCTTTAATACTTTTATATGATGCATGCACAGAAGTAAGAAAATCCATAAAAGAATAAAATACTTTTGAGTGGGATTTTTTTTACAAATAAATGGTTTTTTGGGAGATGGAGAAAATATTAAAAAATATATTTACGATAAATTGGGAAACACTGCATACATTAAATTAAGCTGACATATTTTTGACAATTTATACTCTTATTTTGCGTACCCTACAGCACCATAGTTGTAATGGTTCTGTTTATACATGTATTTGTGATGAATTTGAAATGCAAAATGCAAATATTTTAGACTCAACGTTGAGGAAAATCTTAAAACAACAACAATGTTCTGCATTCGTATGTCCGTGGGTATTCGTAAACCTTATAATTAAATCGATCGGTACCAAATGTCTTGTCAAAGTTAAAATATATTTATTTTTCCATACTTATCTACCCTCTTAATTGCAACAGTAACAAAATTTATGCAACCTAAATTAAGCCTGCAGCGTTTTTTGATGGTGTTGAAAAACTATAACGACAAAATACTACACAGATAAGATTCAAAGACATAAATAGTGATGAAAGCATTATGTATATATCTTGGCTCCCGTACAAGGTGTCATCTTAACCAACACAAAACTATCGAAAATCGGTTTAAATATATACTCGAGGCGTAGTTG
Organism: Phyto melanocephala; assembly: GCA_941918925.1. Taxonomy (NCBI): domain Eukaryota; kingdom Metazoa; phylum Arthropoda; class Insecta; order Diptera; family Rhinophoridae; genus Phyto; species Phyto melanocephala. The sequence continues at coordinate 2,530,357 of OW799233.1, forward strand.
AAATATAGTAGGACTTGCCCGACTATAGCTTTCTTGCTTGATTGTTTTTGTTTTGTTCTATTGTCTCTACGACTCGTACAACTCATTGAGAATAAACATGCCATAGCGATTTTTTTTCAAGTGTGTGCAAGTGTTTGAGTGTATTTGACTATTTGTTGCATGATCTTTGTTACGTGTCCTTCAGAGTCTGATTTTTGCATGTTAGAAATGTCAGTCAAGTACTTAAATACACCAATGTATGGCTCTTACTTCTCTTTTGTGCCGACATACGTGGCAACAAACATACACATATTTTTGCATTATTATACGTGCATTTAAGGCAGTTGTAAGTCATCGTTTTTGTAACTGCGACGAAAAGCAAAACTATTAAACTACAAAATACAAATTTCACAATACATTTTTAAACGAGTAACAGGAGATGTTCTACAAACGAATATATATGCGAATGGAAATCTAGTTATTTGTTTTAGTGTTTCTTATATGCAGCTGTTGTGCATGCTCGAAGCCATTAGGAATTTCTTATTTTTAGTGAAATATTTATTTTGTTACAGTTTAAAGTATGTCTTTTATCAGTTTACATGTATTAGTAAATAAAAGAAGCATATATGCGTTGCGAATGTGTAAATTATTTCAGATTGTGTAAACTAAACATTTCATTAATGTTAATCACAGTCAGGTTATGATGTGACTCTTTCACAAATTTTATTTCGTTGCCTCTGCTTAAGATTAATACTTATATAGAATACAAATGCCTGAAAAATTTATTATCATTTTGGAATACACTTCAGGTATAGCAACATATTTGACATCAGCAATACAAGAACATTTTAGAACAATTTTAAGTAACAATTTTTAGCAAAGATAAAATAATCGACGAAACATTCAAAACAACATATTAATTATTTTGGAAGAAAAACAAATATTTACTACAAAAATTATTTTTTGACTCTGCAAAAAATTATCCATTTCCATGGCTGTACGAATCCAGTTCAATTCTTTAAAAATGTATGAAATGAAATTGCAATGTTGTCAAAATGGAAATTATCGACAACAAGCATATAATACTGTAACTAGAGTTGTGAATTGAATTAATTTTTATGCTATAAAATTGTTTTATCAAACTATGCATGTGTATGTTTCGAAGAAAATGTCAATTTCTTATTTTTTAATTTTTGGTTATAAAGGGTGCTTCAGTAAGAATGCTCTTTTTTATGTAGTATATTTTTGTTGATTTAAATTAAAACTGTTAAGTTTGGCAGTTGTCCCACATGTTTATTTCGATTAATAACAATTGATGAAAGAACAACGCGTTACAATTGTGAAAACTTAATAATAAAATTTGAAAAGTCATGCTGTTATATATGTGGCTTGGAGCTGAAATATTTACTTTTGAGAAAATTGAAATTGAACTTTAACTTTTACATATGCTTTCATAGTGACATTGGCCAGTATTTTTTTATTTATGAAGCTGTTCTGGGTTAAGTATGACTTTAGCTGTTTTACCATAATGAAAAAGAGCAAGAAAACAAATCTAATGCAATGATTAACTCATAAACACAAAAAAGTGACATGGGCCCTTTTAGCTCCAAGCCACAGATATGTCAACCATTCGAAAAATGATCACAAAATTAAAACATAAATTAACCGACTATGGACAATAAGGAGTCAGCGCCAGCGTACCATTGTAAACGAGAGTTTCATTGAAAAGCCGACAACATTAACTAGTCATTGTTTTCAACAATTTTAAATTTCATAACGCTCTACGCAGCGAATTTTGACAAAAGACGTAAACCTTCATGCGTACAAAATTCAGTTTATTTACGACGTCATGCCAGTAGAAAGCTCCGGCAGTTCTTTCAATGGGTAAAGCCATTTCAAATTTTTCGACAGAAAAGTGATCTTCTTGGATGAAGCGCATTTCCGTGCAAATGCAGTGAGTGTGAACGATATTCTTTATTAGAATATGATAACGGAGTTATTGTGGCCCATATAAGACGGAATTTATCTGGACGACATGTCGTTTACTGCATTAATGATTTCCAGAACAAATGATCTCAAGAAATTTTAATGTCAACTTGTCACCAAGATTATACGATTTAACTCCGTATGATTCTTTTCTTTGAGGTTTTGTTAGATCTCAAGCTTATGCGAATAAACCAAAATCTATTCCGAGCTTATTTCGTAATCCGAAGCATCATTGAAAAATTCATGGAAAATTTTAAGATATCAGAGCCGTGGGAGTTATTTGACAGTCCAATATAAAAAGCACAATTATCTCACAAAATATGGTTTTAATTTTAAAAATAAAATGTGAATTCTTATAGAGACACCCTTTATAAAGGGTCCGTCAAATAATTCTTTTGAAAATGCTATAAAAAAGTGTAGCTTCGGCTGTGTGGCATGTAGAGCCGTACTGTTGAAACCAAATGTTGCCAATATTCTCCTCTTAAATTTTTGTGAACAAAAATTCGTTCAACATGGCCCGATAACGATCGCCATGGACTATGGCCACTCCTTGCTCATTTTCGAAGAAAAATGGCCCAATTATGCTTCTGGACCAAAAAGTGACTTGTTTTAGGTGTATCGGCTTTTCAATGTATGCGTGCGGGTTTTCTGTGCCCCAAATGCGACAATTTTGCCTGTTTACATACCCGCCAAGATCAAAACGAGTTTCATCTGAAAAGATGATTTTTTTGGCAAAATCGGCCAAAGTAGTGTCGCAATATTTCCCAGCGTTGTTCAAACGTATACACAACCATATTCATTCAGCGGAAGGATAAAACTATTTATCTGTCAGATCAGACAAGAGCTAAGTGTTACCATTCACGAAATAAGCACTAGTGGAAAAAAAAAACGTTAGATGGTGGTCCCTTTAGCAACAACATACAATTTTAAATTTAATAAACCAAACAATCGGCGAAAACTTATGCACTATTTAGGTTAGAAACTTTACAACGACGGCAACAATAGCACATTCAAATGTAATTTTTGCTCAGCAGTTAACGAAGTCCCAGTACAATTAAATAAAAAATGCAAATAAGAATACAAAGGACATTATTAAAAAAAAAAACAACAATAAAATTTAACGAAAATCCTACCTAAACATACTTAAACAAATAGATTCACAAACCATAAAATTTAACATTAATTTAGAGTAGAATGCTGAGAGATTTTGAAATAATAAAACCGTTTATGTAGTCAGTCTATTAACTAATTAACAATACTCGTTCTGACTACTGACCAAAATTAACAAATTAAATTATATAGTTTAGAAAGTAATATTTAAAAAACCTTTTTTTTAATACTTCCTATAATGCTTTCAAAACCATCGATTTTACGATGCGATTTCTAAACAAAAACATAATCGATCGCACTCATTTGAATGAGGCAACGTTAAACTCAATGTTAGCAAGCCACAAACGCAATACCACAGCATTTTAAAAATATCATGTACAATTCACCTAATGAGAATCAGTTCTTTATTTAAAGCCCATTTATGTACTGCTTTGTTTTGTCCTGTGTTTTAATCCCGGTAAAATAATATCCCGCATGACGAGCTTCTTTCACGAAAATGTATCTGCCTTTAAAACATGGTTTTAAATTAAATGTTTTTTTACTAGACAATAGACAACAATTCTACAGAAATTCGTCTATTGTGTATTAGGAGGACTTTTTGTAGAACGATGAAATATTTAACATGTGTGAGTATGTGTTTGTGTCAGGTGTTCACTTGTAAACAACTTTAAACTGTCATTCTGTTTTGTTGTTGTTTTTGCTAATGTCAGTGTACTTCTGTATATTATTTTTTCACAGTTACTCACTGTTGATGTTGTTATTATTGTACTTGTATTTGAATGTTCAGGTAAAACATAAAACAAACAAACAAACAAAAAAAAAAATTTTTTTAGTTGCCGCAGTGTGTACATGTCTGCAAACATACTAAAAACATGCATGCATTCATGTAGATGTAAATTAGTTTGTTTATTTTTTTGTTTTTTTTTTACCTTTCTTTATTTTTGTTGTTGTTGTTGTTCTAGCTTTTGACGTTTTATTACGTTTTTCTCACTAGAACCACGTGAGGGGAAATTCCATAAAAAAAAAACAAAAAGTTTTAAGGGGGGGTTTAACATTTTAGATGGCCAACTACTAGTTCGAGGTTAGCTTTTGTTGGAATTCTGCAACTAGTTTGTTGTCTATGCAACATTTTACTTTATTTCTATTTTGCTAGATTGTTGTTTTATAACTTTAATACGTTTTTGATAATTTTTCCTAAAAGTAAAGCATTTCTATATTAAAGAAAATATTAAAAAAACCAAAATATTAATATTATTAAATTGTATTAAAGTTTCTTTTTTTTTTTTCTTGATAGAGCATTAAATAAGAAGAGTTTTCATAATTTTTTTTTCTTGTTGTTTATTTTAAATCATTATTATATTAAGGAAAAGTGTAATATGGCAAGTATTACTTTATTTAAAAAAAAAATTTCCCTTATTTTCCTCTGTTTTGTACTCTAGTCTAGTCTAAATAGGAAAACATGCATAATAGAACATTCTAAGTAAATGCAGTTTTTTTTTTTTGAGTTTATGCTGTTTGGTTTCTTTGTGTGGCAATATTTGTATGAGTGTGTGTATCAAAGCTTTTTTTCATCATACTTAAGTTAAAGTGTACTTTAATGGTAAACTACTTACCTACTTCTTCTGGCAAAAGGAGATGATAAAAAGATGCAAGTGAAGACACCAACTACAGACTCTTTTTGATAGCTAACTAGCAGGAGTGTATGGAAAGCGAAAAATGCACAATGGACTGCAGCCAAAATATGGCATTCAATATCGTTCAAAACCACAACTTTAATTGTAATGCAATTTCTAAGAAACTAAATTAAGGGAAAATTAATTTTACTTGACTAGCATTGTGGAATGCACAATCGAATCTAGCTACGGTTTTATCTTGGGTGCGCATACCTTTGACTCGATTAATAATATCCTTAATAGATTCTTTAGTTATTTATTTGGCGCACAATTTAGAAATGCGCGATTCAAAACATTATGTGTGATTTCCAAGGGTACATATCTGTCATCAATACTCATTTAGTTATTTAATATTTTAGTGTAAATAAATCACTAATATTTTATTGCTTTTAAAATATAAAATATAAAATTTTGTGCCAATTCACCAATTAATGGTTGGTAAGCCCCACCGCTTTCAAATTTATTCGTCGCAGTAACAGCGACGAGCGCACATTTTTAGCGTTTGTGTTGATATTTTTTCAAATACAGGGCGTAAAAAAACTATGATGGACTTAGGAAAATATTTTATTTTTTAAAAGTAAAATTTCTAAATTTAAAACGGTAAAATATATTGAATGTATTTCCAAGGCGAATTCAATAAGGTGAACTCGTCGCTAAAACAACTACAAAGCGAAAAAATACAAACGTGTATTTTGTTAGTGTAAAGCAAAACGATATGTCAAAAATACACAAAAATTTGACAAGTGGTCCCTAGAAGTAGTCAACAGCTGATGATCAGCTGATCTAATAAGTTCACCTTATTAAATTCGCCTTAGTATTTTAATTTTATCGGTAAAAAAAAAACAATAAATTCAGTGTTTACTACATTGCTATGAAATGTAACGACTTAAAATAATTTTTTGTATTTTATTTTTAAAAGAAATCTCTATGCTCTCCTTTACGTAAAAAAAAATCAATGTAAACTGCAATATTATACATTTATTGCAACCAGAACAACTTTTTGTGACTTAATTTTGATATAAATCTGCGGGCTTACTTTTTTGTGTCACTGTACTTCAAAATTCTCTCACCAATACGGCTGCAAAACGTTTTTGGGCATCTAGGATTTAAAGGCCGTTTTGGTCTGCTTTTTAAATATTAAAAAATATAAACTACCAATGAGAGATGGTTTGTGCGTTTCAGAAGTTTTAAAGTATTGGCATATAACCCGGTTTTTGGGGGTTTTTTTCTACTTTTTTGCGGATATTCTCCCATTAAATAATTGTATAATTGCTTTTGTTAACTTTTTGGACATGATGGTTCATTTGCACTTGAAATCGAACATTTCCTGGGATAGCTTTTAATATGTTTGTTTAAATTAAGTCTTTAGTTTTTTATTATTCGGATCTAGACTGAAAAAATACTAAACAGAATTTTCAATACAAAGTCATTTTCTAAAAAACATAATAAAAATTTTAAAAGCTAAAGTAGAAAAAACATATCAATTCCTCCTTGCCAATTTTGGATTAATTAGAGGCGAATATTTTTCCGGCTTGCGTTTCGGTCAGATAATCTGAAGGATTTGCTTTCCATGGCTTAAAATTAATTTTATTGTTAGAATGCCACTCAAGTGGAGGCACTTTGTGTTGTTTTAAGAAGTAAAACAAGTAATTTCTGTAAACACTCTGCAGTATTTCTGCGTTAATCGTGCCTTATGTCACAAACGATTGGTTTCTTTGTCAAAACTGCAAACTACTTGTCATACTCTTGTAGTTTTTGGGAAATTGTGTTTGTTTTTTATCTTGCATTGTTCCTGAAGATTTCTTTGTCCATCAGTTATATAAAATTCTTTACCCAGAAGTTATAAGGCATCTGCTGTGTAATAAATCTTATCAATCATCACACAACAAGTGTATTTTTTATATAGAACTTGGCATCGATATTTTTGCTCGTTATTTTGCTTCTAAGTTTTTGACCGCATTGCGTAGCAAAAGTTTTGGTTCTGCACATAAATAAATCAGAGTATTTAACTTTACGAGGTCCTTTTTGGATAGCAGTGGTGGATACTCTGCTTACAAATATCTGCCAAATCTTTCTTAACTTCCTGGTCCAGGTTTTATTTCAATGATCAGTATGACGATGAACAATCAAATTTTTTGCTATTTTCTTTATAGTCCATATTGGATTTTTTCGAAAAGTTTTGATTATTTTTTCACGTTTTTTTTTGCTGTTAATTTTGACCGAACTACATTCGAAATTGCATGATTTAAAAAAGATACTGTCTGGCATATTTTGAAAAGTTAACTTGATAAAAAAGTAAAAACTTGTTGGACCTCTCTCTCTCTCTCTCTGTCTGACTTGGCTTGATTATTTCTTGGCCGCAAGAGATGAGGAGTTCTTATGGTGAAATCCATAAATGCCAAATAGAAGATGAAATGTACTAATAAGTTATACACCCAATTCACCCAATTTCTTTGCCAAATGTTTATTTCGATGAATTCAATTTTTAAGTGTGACTATTGTGCAGTAATTGTTTAAGAAAAATAAAGAAGCAAATGTAAATGTTTTGTATATTAGTTTGTTTTTACTTAGTATTACTTTTTATATAGTTTTTTTTTGCTCCGACTTTTCTTCTCTGATTACACAGTGAATAGCAAATATTTTGTCGGTTAGTTAGTCAGCCAGTTAGTTGGTATAGTTTCACCTCTCTGCTAGTGGCTGTATTAACTATCTGTAGTGGTTTTCTTTATGTACAAAATAAGAATAACATTTTAACGTTGTTGTTGTTGTTGTTGTTGCTGATGTTTGCATAACACTGCTTTACAAATTTTTAATTTGGAAAAATACCAAGAACGCCACATGCCTAGATAAGTTAATTGGGACCTCCTGAACACGAAAAACGTTGTAATTTTTTTTTCTAAGTACCGTTTTTTAGATAACGGTACTTTTGTGTTTTTCGGTGTATGGTCTCACTCAAACCCTTGTGGAGCCCAACCGAAAAGTCTGATCGAGATAAGTGGCATATCGTTAGAAAGGTAATTAAATTCCTTCCGTCGATATGCTGAAAATTTCTATCTGATAAGAAATGGCTGAGTTATGGCACCTCAAAGTTCAAAATTTGCCTATTTTTTACGTTTTTTTCAAAATTTTTCATATTTACTTCGGTTTTTTTGTTCGTTGTAGTAAAGATCTGGAATGTTTTATTTTTTTACCAAATAGCTTATTTAATTACAAACATTTTAAGCGTAATTTGAAAAAAATCGGATGAAAAATAAAGTTTTTATAAAGGATTTTGTGGAACGACAATATTTTCATCTTCATTGCTCACACACTATATTCGGCGTAAATTAAAAAAATTAAATTAAAATTCCTAAAACTGATGGACGCCGAATATATGTAGTGTGTGAGCAATGAAGATAAAAATATTGTCGTTCCACAAAATCCTTTATAAAAACTTTATTTTTCATCCGATTTTTTTCAAATTACGCTTAAAATGTTGGTAATTAAATAACCTATTTGGTAAAAAAATAAAACATTCCAGATCTTTACTACAACGTAGAAAAAAAACGAAGTAAATATGAAAAATTAAAAAAAAAAAACGTTAAAAATAGGCAAATGAAGCAATAAAGATGAAAATATTGTCGTTCCACAAAATCCTTAATAAAAACTTTATTTTTTATCCGATTTTTTTCAAATTACGCTTAAAATGTTTGTAATTAAATAAGCTATTTGGTAAAAAAATAAAACATTCCAGATCTTTACTATAACGAACAAAAAAACCGAAGTAAATATGAACAATTTTGAAAAAAACGTAAAAAATAGGCAAATTTTGAACTTTGAGGTGCCATAACTCAGCCATTTCTTATCAGATAGAAATTTTCAGCATATCGACGGAAAAGGAATTTAATTATCTTTCTAACGATATGCCACTTATCTCGATCAGACTTTTCGGTTGGGCTCCACAAGGGTTTGAGTGAGACCATACACCGAAAAACACAAAAGTACCGTTATCTAAAAAACGGTACTTAGAAAAAAAAATTACAACGTTTTTCGTGTTCAGGAGGTCCCAATTAACTTATCTAGGCATGTGGCGTTCTTGGTATTTTTTGGCTGTAAACCAGTGTAATCAACCTTACATTCTCTTAAAACTATTCAGAGCACATTGTTAACGAAAATAGCAACAATGTTGTTGTTGTGCCAAGTTTTGAGTAGCTTTATCGTTTTTTCAGGGTTTTCCAATACAAATATACCCATAAATGTTATATTTTACTAAACAACTTGCAGTTGCATAAGTATTTATATCGCCATTGATAACCTTATTTATATTCATATTTATTTGTAGGTACATAACAACATTATATTTAAGAAACATTTTCAAAAATTATATTACTCTTACTATCGTTTAGATCTGATGAAATATAAGAGATAGTCAGATTTTAGTTTTGAAATAAAACCTCATCTGCAGCAACAACTGTTTGGCCAGTTACTTGCTTGTTTGTTTGGCTGGCTGGCTGCTGTTATACAAAGTCTGTCTGCCAAATGGTAATGGAGCATTTCCGTGACCGTTATTTTGTATGTTTTTGGTTGTAGTGCTACATACTTGTACATACATAAGTGTTTATAGTAAATAGGTAGAGTAAAGCAGCATGTAATGCTTTCGAAAAAGAATGAGCCTTTAAATTGTTATTGCATCTACTGCCAGTTGTTTGCTAGTTTAATGTTGCATTTAATATCTATGTATTTATGTATGTATATGGATAAGTCACTTAATGGATGGATGGATGGGTGGGTAAATGGCTGAATGAATTGGGCAGTTTGGAAGTTTTTGTTTTCAATACTTCTTAAATATATTTAATAAATTTACCGACAAAATATTCATAAATCATGTTGGCCAAAAAGTTTTAGCCTGTACTCCACTATAGAAAATTCTTAATAACTTTAATTGAGTACATAAATATTAAGTTTGTTTAAAGCCACAAAACGTTTAACTACCAATTACAGACTTCATACAACTAATAGTCGAAATAATGAAATAATCTCAAAACAGTTTGCAATTTTTTTTTTTTGTTAATAAGTGCAAATTGACGTAAAATATTCATTTCAGATTTGCTATGGAAATTTAACAAAACACATACCTTAAGCTTAAATTATGCAAGAATGTAAATGATAATGTTCAAGAACATCTTTTATTTTGCTAAAACAAATTGTAAAGTTTGAAATCTATTTGGAAAGTAGTTACCAACTAACTAATGCTGTATTATAAGTAGTTGTTATTATGTGTGTGTGTGTGTATTAGTAAAAATTTTGCAATTGTATGTATGTGTTTAAATGTTACATTTATTCTATACAAATTTGCATAAAATTGAAACTATGTTGCCACATGACTTTTTTTTGTTGCACAATTTAAATACAAAAAAAAAAAAATAACAGAAACTGAAACAAGTTGTAGAATGTGAAAAAAGATGCACAAATAGAATTCAAATAAAATGTATATTGTCATTATATGAGTGGAGTTCCGTATGGTTAGTTAAGAGTTAAATAAAAAGTTTACAATTCAAGGAAAAACTTCACTGCAAATACACTCAAATATTTGAATAAAATTTTAAAACATAAAAAATTTGGGGTTTTTAAAAAATGCCACATTAAGTTTGCTTTTGTTGCTGCAAAGTAAATATTTAAAATTCTGCATCATGAAACTTAAAACAGCACGTCAGTAGCCAGGAGCTTCTGTTAATTGTGTGGGCTGTTGTTATACGTTTATTCTTCCTCCATAAAATATATATTTCTTTCACAAGCCCTCTTGAAAGTACGTACGAAGGCGATTCATAGGGCGCCTTTTCGATAATAAAGATGTATGGTGGGCTTAGTTTACAGATTTTTAAATGCTGTATATGCTTCTGCTGTTCTGTTCGGCTGCTGTTATTTCTATTGCTGTACAATGCTCAAAAATCTTCAGCAAAACTATACTGTTTAGAAAAAAGTGCTATTTTGTGGGAGCCATTGTATGCCAATTAAGAAGGAACAACCCACTATTCGATTCCGTGAGGAGACTAAGGACAAGAAAAGGCTTTTGCCACTTTGCGCAAGGCTCGTTCCGAAGATCGGTTTGTTGGCATGTGTGCCAAACAAACTCGTAATTGGCTAAAAATCTCCAAAATAAAATTTAAATATATGTGAAACTGCAATCAGTTGTATATGTATGTTAATCCGTAAATTATTAAAAATAGACTATTTGAGTTTCCGCCAACATCTCTAGAAATGATTTTTTATAACAAAAATTTAATCAAATCTAAAGTATTGCTTTTTAACAACAAAGCAAAATATTATTAAGTTCCTAATGTATGGAAAGTTTTTTAAACGCAAAAGAACTTGCAAACAAACTTTCATTGTAACATTTTGGGCAGCAAGTGGTAAGTTTGTGGCCAAAAGGGCTTATTAATAAAATAAATTTCCGCATATTGAGTGGAACTAAACCACAACATATCCTACAGACTCCATTATGTAGAAAAATTCGGTTTATATGCTAGTAATCGTCGACGTCTTAAATGCACTTTACCAAGAACAGCCGCGGTAGCGAAATCATTTGCACATGCCATGCATAGAAATTTCAAATAAAAATTATTTTTGATTAAAATTAACGTTTTTTAGTTAGATATTACAAATACAAGTTCTATTGGGGCTTAAAAAACATCATCTACCAATAAGGAAAACCCACTTATGTCTACTGTAAACAATTTCAATTGTTTTTATTTAATTTTTTAAAGAATTCCGTTTTATATATAAACTAGAAAATACTTGCGCGCGCTGCTACGCCACTTAATGAACAAAAATGCATTCTGAATTTTAATTGAAAATCAAGTGCAAAGAGCTAAAACTTATAACTTTTTTAATGGGCGTGGCACTGCCCACTTTTATAATCACGAAATTGTATAATCATGAGAGTTCAATATGTGTGTGCAAAGTTTCAGAAAAATCGGTGAAGTTCAAGTAGCTGAAAATGATAAATTTTTTTATGGGCATGAAATTGCTCACTTTTCTAATCATGAAACTGTATAGTTATAACAGGTTAATATGTGTGCAAAGTTTTAGCAAAATCGGCAAGTACCTCAAAATTATAAATTTTTTTATGGGCATGGCCTTGCCCAATTTTGCAATCACGAAATTGTAAAGTCATGACAGCTCAATGTGTGTGCAAAGTTTCAAAGAAATTGGTCAAGTGCAAGTAGCTAAAAATGATAAATAATATTTTATGAACGTGGCCCCGCCCACTTTTTACCACCCATGAACACTCCCTGGAATGTGTACAACAACTTGATAAAGTTTGAGTCCGATCGGTTTTATAGTTTCGGAGTCTATAGCTAACATACACACACACACAGAGAGTTTTACTTATATATATATATATAGATTCGTCGCTATACAATTTAAAAAACATCGGATTTCGTATATTTCGCTGAATTATAAGCTTAAATAAGTTATTATTCCAAATGATATTATTCATAGAAAAAATATTAATAAAAATCTTTTACACTATTACTTCCTGTAAAGTCATCCAAAATAGTTGAAAAATTGCTTGAGGATAGTTTTGAATTGCGTGATTTCAATGGTGTCATTAACTCAATTTTAACTTGTGTCGACTTAATCAATTATTGATATATTAATTTCAACTGACTTTAAATACAGTGTTTAATTTGTTTAAATGTAAAATTCCTTTAATCTGTTTATAGATTTTCAACAGATTGCATTATTCAAAAATATTTGTAAAGAGTTTTTTGAATTTCAACAAAGATATTTTCTTGAGTCTATATAAAAATGTGAACAAAATTATGTTTTAAAACTGTATTCGTATCGCATTGCAAACAAGTAAACTCCAATAAAAGCACACACATCTAAACATATGTATTCATATACACATGCATTTTTATACCAATATAAAGGAATTATAGAAAAACAAATAGGACGTGGCTGTCAATAGACGACCGTCGAATGATGGTGATTCTGACCTGTGACCTGTGATTACAAGCCAGGAGAATAAATCTATCACTTAACGACTTTTGTAGAAGTTGCCACGACGGGAAGGAGATTAAGTCTGTAAAACATCTTCTCTGTCATTGACAAGCATCTAGGGAAAGTTTTCTTTACGTTGTACCTCAATTTTATGTTAGAAGAATATTCTCGATTCTTCACGCATCGGATTGGTTTAAGATGGCAACAACCGTTTTTCTTTGAGTAGAGCTAGGACAAGTTAAATGCGACATGTCATCAAGCATAACAAATGGATGGACCCAAATGTGATGGTCTTCAGATCATCAGCTTGTTTAAACTAACCTGTTAAAATGACTACAGACGTAGTACTATTAAGACCAACCACGGCTGTACAATATCAAATAGTTTTGGTGAACCAAGTGAAAAGTTTTCTCTTTTTTTGGAAAAATTATTTTAAAAGCTGAACAGAAGTTTAATTCAATTTATCGATACTGAAACGAAACGTTAAATCTTGAACGTTTGTATGTCAACGAAAACTATAATTGGGTACATACGTTTATAGAATGGAACAGAAAAAAAAAATGCAAATAAATATAGATTACGCACTAAATATAATACGTCACAACTCAAAAATCTCAAATTTTTAGAAGAGACAAAAAAATTTGTTGATCACGCAGAAGCAATGAAATTAAAAAAAAAATAAATAACGTTTTTTTCTAGTCAATAAAGATAGTAATGAGAAAAAAATAGTTTGGAGTAGTTAGAGATTTAAACTGTAATCAATTTATGAAAAAAAGTAAATTTTAAAAATTTTTAAATGTGACGTTAATGTTGGTATTTTGGTCTTGGTTAGTCACATCGAAAATTTTATAGACTTTATTTTACACTTCTAAACATAACATACGTATCGTTAGCAGTAAACCGTTACTTTTTATTTATGTATACACACGTACATTATCAGTAAATATACTAAATAGCAGAGTAGTAGCGTACGAGTGTATGTATAATCAGTTCAATAATTTGTTGCCTCGTAAACCAAAAAAAAAAAAAAAATGTTGAAAGTGGCATGAAGATATAAAGTAAAAAAATATATATAAAATATACTGCACTGTTTAAATTTTTTATTTCGAACTAGAGGAAATTCAATTTATTGCAGCTTTCACAACAAATCTTACCTTAGTTTTTGTTATTTAGTGACTAAAGGGACACTATTTTCTAGCTTCTATATGATGGTAAATCTTTTATTTTATATTATTACTAGCATTTAACCCGCTACTTCGTTAGCGCAGTTCTTACTATTTATTGAATGCTCAATTTATGAAAATTTGTATCTCTGATTCAATTTACTTAGAAATATAAAAATGAGAGTAAGGATATATCGGGCATATATTTCCTAACTAAAAGCAAGATCAATGCTACTGAGTTTCAAAAATTAAGATTCATATTTTGCAAAAATTACCCTAAAATAATAAAAGAAAAATTTTTTCCTTCAATAAAACTTCCACTTGGTTTATTATTACCTTTATTTAGAATTCTATGTATACAAAATATATAAAAAGAGAAAAAGTAATTTTGGTCGTCCATAATATTAGGACTTAGACCTCGCATCAAAAAACACTAATTTTAACAATCTATGCTTACAAACGTAAAAATACAAAGAGTACAATAAAAATGCAAAAGGGCTTTTTTTGTGTTTTTAATATCATTTTAATTCTTAACTTGAATAAATAATCCTTTATTTCACAATTTTAACTTTTTAAACGTAGGAAATTCAAAAAGTCCCATTATATTGCATAAAACTACCCTTTTGATCGCCCATAACATATTTAGCCTTACCTTGTATCAATAGTCACTAATTTCGAAATTCTTGCTTCGCAAACGTTAAAAATGCAATAAGTACCATAAAAATTCAAAAAAGGACCTCTTTGGTCACCCATAACATTTTTAGCCTCACCTTGTATCAATTGTCACTAATTTCAAGATTCTACCTTCGCAAACGTTGAAAATACAAAAAGTACCATACAAATTCAAAAAAGTACCTTTTTGTTCGCCCATAACATTTTTTGTCTCACCTAGAATCAATAGTCCTTGATTGTATAATCCTATCTTTATAAAAGTAGAAAATGCAAAAAGTACCATAAAAATTCAAAAAAGTACCTTTTTGGTCGACCATGATATTTTCGGTCTCACCTTGTATCAATAGCCACTAATTTTAAAATTCTAGCTTCGCAAACGTTGAAAATAGAAAAAGTACCATAAAAATTCAAAAAAGTACCTTTTTGGTCGCCCATAAAATTTTTAGTCTTACCTTGTATCAATAGTCCTTTATTTTACAATTCTACCTCTATAAACGTAGAAAATACAAAAAGTACCATAAAAATTCAAAAAAGTACCTTCTTGGTCGACCATAACATTTTTAGTCTCACCTTGTATTAATTGTCACTGATTTCAAAATTCTACCTTCACAAACGTTGAAAATACAAAAAGTACCATACAAATTCAAAAAAGTACCTTTTTGGTCGCCCATAACATTTTTAGTCTCACCTGGAATCAATAGTCCTTGATTGTACAATCCTACCTTCATAAACGTATAAAACACCAAAAGTACCATAAAAATTCAAGAAAGTACCTTTTTGGTCGACCATAACATTTTTAGTCTCACTTTGTATCAATAGCCACTAATTTTAAAATTTTAGCTTCGCAAACGTAGAATATATAAAAAGTACCATAAAAATTCAAAAAAGTACCTTTTTGGTCACCCATAACATTTTTAGTCTAACCTGGAATTAATAGTCCTTTATTTTACAATTCTACCTTTATAAACGTAGAAAATACAAAAAGTACCATTGAAAAGCGAAAAAGTACATTTTTAGTCCAAGTTCCAAGTTTAAAATGTTCAAATATCTATGCAACAAAATATTTTAATAGACATGATTAAAACTCAGTAAATCTACTCTTTTTTGCATAAAAGTAATTATGTTCTAAAAAGTACCAAACTCTTCCCGATTTTTCCCTTTTCTACCCTGTTATGAATGTGTTTAAATTTTTACTAACTTACATAATTTTTTATGTCTAGTGAAATCCCAATTAAAAATTTTGTGAAAATTAGCCGTCTAATTAGGAATTACATACATATTCCGGAATTTTCCCCTTTTTGGTACCTTTTTTGTCCCCAGAAAAGTTTCCAAAAATTTCGCCTAAATAGTTGTCCATATTCTATTAGGAAATAATAATTGTCAAATTTTGTCCCATTGAATAATATAAGAAAAGTTTATTTAAAAAAAAGTACCAAAAAAAGGGACAATTTTTACCCCTTATACATATGAATTTGAAAAAAGTGCCAAATTCCTATTAATATTTTTTTGCGGACTACTTAATACAGTTTAAATTTTTTTCCTAGCTTTATGCGTTTGGAAGTTACATAGGGTACCAAAAAAGTACTAAATTATAGTTTTTACCCGTTTTTTCCCCTTAGGGGTTGAAAATTCTAAAAAAGGCCAGACACTTGTCAGCTTATTTTTTGTGCAAATTACAATACTTTTTCAATTTAATTTGCATCATTTTTAGTTTAGCAGATATAAGATTACCGATTTTACCCGTTTTTACCCCCTTAAAGTACGAATTTCCATAAATCCCTTCTTAGTAGAGCTATACATTGAAAGAGGAAACGGTTGTCCAAATTTCATGTCTCTAGCTCTTTGCGTTTGGGCTGTGCGATGATGAATCAGTCAGTCAGTCAGTCAGTCATTCAGTCAGTCAGTCAGTCAGTCACGCTATTCTTTTATATATATAGATTATTTTTTAAAACTGTTAATGTTCAAAAACATAGAAAAAAAATTATGGTTATATTTGCATTTTAGTCTAAGTTATAGAATTAAAATAAATTTTATTCAAAATATTGCTAATAGTGAGATAAATTGGAGTGGGTTTCAGCAGAATGAAGTCACTTTATAGACTACTTCGATATAATGGGACTGTTATGCCAACTCCCGAAATTTTTTTTATTGTTTTTTTTTGTTACTTTAAAGAGCTAATAGTATATGTGATCAAGTCAGAGGCAATACTTAAACTCAAGACCAATATAGATGCTGAAATCCGAGTGATACAGCCAGGGATGGTATGAAAAATGCTTTAAAATGAGCCCATCATTCCGCAACTTAAAACGAGGGTTATTTACGAGATAATTTCCGATTTCGTATAAAATATTTTTATTTTAAAAAAACAATTTTCAAAAATATATACATATGAACAAAGAAAATCAGAAAATCTTTGTCCTTTCTAAATTTAAAAAAAAAAATTAAAAAAATTGTATAATTTTTTGTAAAAATCAATATTTTTGTTTTATTTTAATTTTCTACAAAAAATTTTTACAAGAACTATCGATATATTTTTTGTAAAAAAATTCAATTATATTAGATGTATCAGATGGTTACCAAAAAATAAAAAAAAATTTGGGAAAAATGTTATTAATAAACTATTTTTAGGCACTGATTGAAAATCACTTCCATGCATATAGTCTAGACATAACATATTTCAAATAATAACACTGCTCAGCAGCAAAATATTTCATTAAATAAAACTATGTGGACTATATGGATTTTGATGCTTTGAACTTAAATCTGTTGTCGGTTTTTTTCCATCAGATCGGGATTTTATTTTTTATGGGCGTGGCAAATTTTTCCCCATAAATTAGTCAGGTACGGAGACATATTTCATCCTAACTCGAGAACCAGTCATCCCATTTTCAAAAATAAAACACCAGAAGATGTGTAAGAAAATTGTTATTATTTTAGTTAAATAGAATTTTACTCTTTCTCTAATCGTTTTGGAATTATTCAGAAATTAATGGAGAAAAAAATGTTTTTCGTGTAAGGTTCGTAATAATTTTCAATTTTAAAATGGAATTAAAAAAATATACACCAAATATTTAACATTTTGCACCATTTTTTCTAAGAGCTACTTATCTTAAAAATAAAAAAAAGCTACTAACCATAAAAACTGTATATTTAATTGTCAATTTACCGCAGGTACCCAATATTGACCAAATATGCGTAATGCAGCAAACAACGTCAGAGTGGGCGCACGCTAACTAATTTAGGGAAAAAAATTTGGATTTGAGTTCAGCGCATCAAAGTCATTATAGTCCACATAATTTGAATTAACGGGAAGACAAAAAATTATATTTTGTCGAGCAGTGTAATTATAATCACACTTATAGATAACAAGTACACAGTAAATAATTTGTGCTCAATGTTAAATATGAAACTAATTAAAGAAGAGAATTGCTAAAAAACAAGTATTCATAAATTGAATTATATTTTATATCGATTAGAATAAAACCAACTAAAAATTAAAAAAATGCTTGAACAAATAATTAAATAATCAAACATAAAAAGTTTTTTTATTGCCCCAAAAGCGTTTTTGTTTGGTTTCATAAACGGCAGAACAGAACTGGTTTACAGGTTTGTGGTTGCTAGTTCGATTCCTGCCAAAAACTCTACTCTGTTACACTACAGCCTTGAAATGGTATTCGTAAGCTCCTCTCCATTAATAAAATAAGAATGTAATTTTATTTTAGTTTGTTTTTCAATATAAATTGTTTTCGGGATGGCAATATGTTCTACGATACTTATAGATCTCGCGTGTATTGTAAAAAGAAGTATTTTGTTATATTGCATTTCTTGCAAAACAGGGAATGTCGAAGGAATTTGTGCAATGCAAAGTTCTAAGCAAAAAAAAAAATGATATAGAGAGCGAAAAATAAACATAAAGTGGCAAAAGAGTGTAGAAATAAATAAAACAGGCAAACAATGTACGAAATGACAAAAGCATAGATAACAACACTAACAAAGCCCCATAAAGAAGTAATAAAATATTTCAAATATGTGTGGAGTGTGTGAGGGCACATTTAAATGTAACTGTGTATTTGTTAGCTTGATGTAACTAACTTGCAACAATTTATTTTCTAAATTTACACAATCAACTGAATCTCAACGCAAATGCAAGCAATCACTTAAATACATACACACACACACACATACACATACGCATACATGATATATAATAAAACATTTGTACATATTTATAACTCTCCTTTTATCGTGGACTACGTAAACGCATACAAACAATTTGCAAATGTGTTCACATGTAAATTTGCATACAAGGTTAAAAGATGTATGACTGCATGTGTAACAATTGAAGCAATAAAATACTTGCAACTAAATGTGTATGCGTATGGGTGGGTATTTATAGATTTGTTAAAAGATTCTGGATTTTGTTTTTTACATTCTCTTTTGTTATGTTTTTTTAAAAGTTACTAAAAAATAAAGCAGTCTTATTGCCAATTCTCTCTATAAATTGCAAAAATGTACAAAACATTCATTTGCTATCACATTTATATTTTTAAATACATACAAACACACAATCATATATACAGTTGTGTAAGTTGTACACACCTTGCAGATAATAGTGGACTACGTGGTCCATTGTAGTTGAAATGCACTAGTTACAACATGGTTCTATGTAATGCCATCATGGACCATCATATCATTTTTAAATAAGAGTTTGTAATTAAATATCAAGCGCTTGTGCTTAACATACAGTATTGTCAAGAGGTGTATACATAGTAATCGTAAAGATGTGTCGTCTTCACAATGACAAAGAGTAGCCTTAAGGTTGGATTATATGATTGAGCCCCAAGACATTAAAATGTTAAATTAATTATGTTTTTTTTTAATTTCTACATTTGGGTGACCTCTGGACTAGTCCTAGTCCATTGTGAAGCCTACTGAACATGCTAGTATGAACTAATCGCATTATCTGCAGGGCATGAATTTATCGATAAAAAATTTGTGGTTTCCGAAACATTTGCATTTTGATATAATTCCTTATGTTTTGTTAACTTTTAAAGACATTATTGGTATGTGTTGGTGTGTGAGTGTGTGCGTGTGTCAATATGTTTACTAAGAGTGAGTTGTTTTATAAAATTAAAATTAATTTTAACATACACAATTAAGTATTATAGAAGTATGCAAAATGATAGAGTTTATACTCAGTGCTCTCATTTGGAAAACATTTTTTTTCAGGATATTTTTTTTTTAAATTCATAAAAATTCATCGTAGAGATTTGTTCGAACTTGATTCAGGTTATAAGATTATGTATGAGAGTACGAGAGCCAAATTAAAGTTTAAAGCCTCATAGTTTTAAGAGTTTCACTTTATTCCATTATTTATTTAATAATTTGGTTATATTCCGTACAACAAGACTAAATCTAACATTTTTAGTACAAAAACGGAATGCGTTAAACACAAACAAAACTTTGGCAATATCAAAATTTTAACTGACATAAAAAAAAAAAAAAATAAGAAACATATATGTAAAGGGCGGTTTAATTTTAAGGACCGATGTTGAATGTGAACTACACCCAAACGTCAGGTTTCTTTTTTGCATTTCATTTGACATTTCTCAATTTCAGACTAAGTCAATTTGAACCATGGAAAGATATACAATCGAGCAACGCGTTAAAGTTATTAAGACTTATTATGAAAATGGGCGTTCAAATCAAAATGCACTTCATGATTCTTTTGGTCAGCATAATCGTTCAAATTCGTCCACAATCGGGAGAACTGTGAAAAATATTTAAATCTCAGCAAAACAGGTCATCTGTGAATGCCTTGTTAGTTCGTTGAACGGAAAACATTGCTGTTTTTCGCGATAGTGTGGCAAAATAGCTGTCGACCTCGACTCATCATCGTGCCCTACAACTGAAGATCAGGTCAGGTTGAAAAGGAGGGGCATTAAAAGCCCAAACCCATAACAGGTATGCACTTTTGCCCAGTTGGCATGTTGTGCGCTCTGAACTGAATATCAACTAAATTTATTACTTTTATTATTACTTTTATGTTTTATTATATAGGCTAGTTCACGATAAAAAGATTTATGTATCGGATAGCCTAAAAAATATATTAGAACTAAATTAAAAAATAGCAATTGCGATTTCAGCTAGTTGCTTTACAAAAACAATCAAATCTCTTATCAGGTTGGCCTGAATTTTCGTCAGATTTCTTTTAATAATAAATTTGAAATAAAAATGAAATTTCTATTTCAATTGTCACAACTCCCTCTTTTGATCTCGTTGTTTGGTTTTATAGTCTACAACTAAACTCAATTAAATATTTAGCTGTTTAATTAATATTTGGAATCTCGTCTGTAAAGAAGACAAAAATAACTAAAAAAAATCGTCATGTTTCGAAATGATTGTCAATCTATCAATATTAGACAGACAAACAAAAAGTCATTTGAAGACTTACGCGTTATTCGGCACAATTTCATTTGATTTTCTTGGGAGAATAAACAAAATTGAATTAAAATGTATTGTACAAAGTCAATTCCCTTATGTTGGCTTCTTTGTTCATTGCTTCAATAGTTGATATCATTCTGTCGCAGATAAAGTTACATATGTGAAAGTGTATATGCATATGAACGTATTTATGTGGGAGTATGCATCAGTGTTGCCATATGTGCATATTTTTTTTTTTTATTTAAAAATTTTTTTTATGCTAAGAATATTAAAAATCGTTCATTTTGTAAAAGCTGTTTAAACAGATTTTTAAATAGAGCAAGAGCTCTTTGTTAATGCTGTAGTTAGGCAAGTCAGAACTACTAGATGATCTAATAAAAAATAGGGTTTTTTTAAATATATTAAAAATATATTAAACAATGAAATTATATTTTTATATGTAAAATAAAAAAAAAATATGTATTTAACAATTAACAGTGCTATATTCGGCCGTGCCGAATCTTATCACCATTCATCTTGTATCACCATTCATCTCATTAATTTTAAATACGTACGTACATACATACATACATACATACGCATTTACGTGTCTGAACTGGGATTCGAACCTATGTTCATCCAGAATATATTGAAGTGAAAAGACGAGGTGGTCTAGGTTGTTTCACCAAATCTCAGTTATTTATAAAGCGATTTTTCTGATTTTCCATATCGATCTGCTCCCGAATATATCTGATATTTTGGTACACGGGTCTAGGAAACGTCTGGGTGCTTCAAAAAGTTAATTTCAACATACGCACGGACTGACTGACAGACGGACAACGCTTAATTAACTCCCCTCTTCATAAGCTTTCAAAAAATATATACTTTATGGGGTCGGAAATGAAAATTGTTGAGATGTCACACGGAATGACAAACCTAAATATACCCTTACTAACTGTAAAGGGTATAAAAAGTCTATATGCAATAAATAAAACCCAGATGTCGGTTGTTTGTAGTCGCAACTTAGGTCTTTACGAAAAAAAAAATACTTCTAAAAAACTTTAAATGTTATTGTTTTTGTTGGGACGAACACAGCTATTCGGGTTCTGGTAGTAAATATATGAAACAAGTTAAACTTTAAAAAATAAAATATGGCAACACCAATGCATACAAACATTTTTAAGTAAATTTTTAAGTTGTTTTTGTATGCGGTCTTCAGTTTGATTTTCTGTTTTTGTGAATGAGTTTGTCGTTTTCATATCTCGAAATGCAAAAAATTTCATAAAAGTTTTGTTCATGCATTAGTCAGTGGTGTGGCATTCATCTGTATCATTTAAAATTACAACTATTAGCAGTTTCAGTTTCTTCATCAACGTTGACACACATACATACATATATAGCGTTGCCTAGAATAAAAAATCTCAAACTGGAAAATCGTAAGCATGGTCTGCAATTGTGAAATTTTGAAAAAATAACAATATATTTACTAAGTTTCTAAGGTGTGCTATCATGTCGTATAGTATCATAATTTCTTTTCAAAAATATTTGCCCAATTCACAATCTGTCATAAGAGTCGTAGATTGTTAAAAATTGACTTTGATATATTGAAGAAAAAAATTTAAGAAAAATCTAAAGATAGATAAAATTGTTGTATTTGTATTTTATGAAACATTAAAGAAGAAATTATCAACAAACAACATGTGCCAATAATATGACATACAACGTCTGCATTAGGTGGTGAAGTTAACAGTTATATTGTTTAAATGAAAATGTTTTAAACCAATTTAAAAAGTTTTGAAAAATGAGGACGATAAGACAATACGACATAGTAGCACACCTTGTAAATTGATCAGTTGCTTTTCTTCGCCCATTTACAGTTCTAGAAAAAAAAAATATATTCATTGATTAAAGCAGTTTGCTTCTTCACTGGCGATGTCTTAACACATTAAAAATGAACGTATGGTTGCGAAGTGGTTATTTGTGCTGTCATTTGTTCATATATTTCTAGTAAATGTGGCAAATGTAGTGAAAACATATTTTTGTCTGTGTAAATGTAAATGCGTCTAAATGGCATGTTTGTATATGCTGTGTAATGAATTGTTGTTTTTATATATGTACATACATATATATTTTCTTAATAAAATTGTGTGCATGTATGTATTTAATGCAAGTTAAAATAACAAAAATTTAAGCCCAGTGACATAAAGAAAAGATAAATTTAGTAATTTTTCTTTTATATTTGTATTCCCGCCATTCAAGTGCTTATGAGAAAGAAACAATTTTTATAAATACATACATACACACATAATATATATTTTTCACAACACGAACATACACATACTCATACAAATTGTAAATATTCTACATTTTAAAATGTCACGTTGCATGTCAATCAGTTTGCAATAAGGCTCAATGTAAATCAACTAAAATACTCCTTCATGCACACATACAGGCAAAGAATAACATTTTTACAGTGTCAAATGGAGTTGTAATAATATAAGAAAAACAAGTAAGAGCGCTATATTCGGCCGTGCCGAATCTTATATACCCTTCACAACGTGAAGTCATGCAATAACAGTCGTTTGTGTCACCATTCATCCCATATGAAATACGTACATATATATAAAAACATACATATATAAAAACATCCCATTGTAAAATTATAAATTCACGTATGTACATATGTTAAAAAAATAAAAAAAAAATTTTAAAAAAATATTAAACAAAAAAAAAAGAAAAAAATTATAAAAAAAAAATAAAAAATAATAATAATAATAAAAAAAAAATTAATAATAATATATTAAATAAACAAGTAACAGTGCTATATTCGGCCGTGCCGAATCTTATATACCCTTCACAACGTGTAGTCATGCAATAACAATTGTTTGTATCACCATTCATCTCATATCAAATACGTACATATATATATACTGGTTAGAATAAATGTGGCATCGAATCCCAGCTGAGCCAAAAAAAATTTATTTTATTTAATATATTATTTATATTTTATTATTATTTTTTTTTATATTTTTTTTTTTTAATTTTTTTAAAAAAATTTTTTGAAAAAATTTTTTGTTTTTAATTTTTTTATTATTTTTTTTTTATTTTTAATATTTTTTCTTTTTGTAATTTTTTCTTTTTTTGTATGGTTTTTACATTTATTTATGTATGTATGTTGTTGTTGTAATTGTGTAAAAAAACGAGGTGGTCGTGGTTTTTTGCTCATATCTCAGAAAGTTATTGGGCGATTGTGCTGAATTTCAATAGCGATTCATTCCTGAATATTTCCAAGAGATTGATACCATATAGAGATCTGAGGAACATAAAGTTGCTTCTAAAAGTTGATTTCAACCAACACACGGACAGACGGATAGACGGACAGACGGTCAGGGCTTAATCGACTCCTCTATTCATAAGCTTTCAGAAAATATATACTTTATGGGGTCGGAAATGAAAATTGTAGAAATTTCACACGGAATGACAAACCTATATATACCCTTTTTCACTGTGTGAAGGGTATAAAAAAACTATTTATTGTGCTAACAATATTGCAATTATTTGCCAGATCAAAATTTTGTTTACTAAATTACCTCAATAAGTTGTTTTTACAATTAATTTTCAGGTATTTTAATTAAGTTTGTTTGTTTTTGTTGCAATAAACGAGTAAATTTTTCATTGAAAGCGTTTGTTTGGATTCCTAAAATAGCACATAACTACGTTCCAATTGCTTGAGTCAATACTGTAGGCAGTATGTGCAAAGTTATATTAACCTATTTTGGGCCATCACTTGGTGGCACATATTCAAATGGTGTCTCTGCTACTAGTACTGCCTCTTTACACCGAACTTATTGCCAGCAGCATGACATTGTTTTATGGTGGGTGCACTGTTGCATAAAACGTTTCAGTAATAGCAAAAACAATCCTTGAAACAAAATTGTATTATTTCTTCTTGCCATTTTCTTTTTAATAAGTGTGTTTTTTTTAAAAAAATCATATCACTCTTATTGAAAACCCTTTTATATAGCTAATGTATCCTCCTGCTGTTGTAGCTTAAAATTCACTGGATTAAAAGGTAAAGGCTTGGTCTTGATAATATGTATATCCGATACCATTTACGAGAAGAGGAAATATGTAGGTACATTCTGAGGACCAGAACCCGTAATTGCTCTGGGTAATGGGTTAGTAGGGGCGAGGGTCTTGGAGGGAACTAGTGGCTGGTCATTTAAAAGGACAATGAGGATGCCGATAACCACTAGTGTTGGCAGTGTGAAATCATTTTCTCGTCTGGACCAAACGCCGGTTATAGTGCGAGACTCTGTGGAGGCGGAGCCACCGTTCGGTAGCTGAGAAAGAAAAAGAATCAAAATGTGACTAAATACTAGTCGTCTGTTTCGATACTCCTTCTGTATAGAATAAAGTAGAAAATTATTTCTAATTAATCACATGGTCTAGCTACACTAACTATATATTGAAATGGTTTTTGTATTTATTATTTAATTGAAAATATTTGGGTTTTCATATTAAAAAAAATTTAAAGTAAAATGAAGAACTTATTCCTCCAATGGTATGTTTACGCTGCGTAAATATTTGACCATATGGATGTATAGGATTTATTTCTGCCTGAAAAACTTAATGCTTATTTTACTGCAATAGTTTTCCAAATTATATTTATACATTTTGCGGTATTTTGTGTAAAAATAAATCCAAACCATTCAATATGTGTGTTGTTCGACCTTTTGTTGTAACTTTAATGTGAATGATTAGTTAAGCTCAAGGTCAGTTTTTTTATTTCTTTATTTATTTAAAAAATATTTCCAATATTTCGAAATCCAATGGATCTCATCTTCAGGGTAAAGAGGAACAATAATAAAAAACACGTCACACACGATTTAGTGCAATTTTAAATGTAAAACCGTGTGTGACGTGTTTTTTATTATTGTTCCTCTTTACCCTGAAGATGAGATCCATTGGATTTCGAAATATTGGAAATATTTTTTAAAAAAATAAATAAATAAAAAAAAACTGACCTTGAGCTTAACTAATCATTCACATTAAAATCCAAACCATTTATACAAATATTTTTCAAAAATAGTCGTTGCAAATATTATGTAAATTTTATTCTTAATAGATTTATATACTAAAATACCTACAAACACAAAATATTTGATTGTCGCTGAAAATTAAAACTTTTTTGAAGGTTTTCGTTCTTGTGGCAATTTAAGCCGAGAGTTTCTAAAGTTGACATGACACCCGCTTCAGTGGATAAAAAAAGTGGTGGCACAAAATTTAGTCGTATAGTAAACAACAAAACGAAAATAATTATCTTGTGTCTTTATTTTGTAAATTTGTTTATTAAAAGCATGTAGTAAATAGCTATTCAAACTTTCAAGGTTAATAGCGAATACGAGTATGTGTGCGGTATCATGGTTGAAAGTTGTTGCTACTGTTAACGATGATGATGATAAGATGATGGTAATGTTGCGAAAGAAAGTTAAAATATAGTTTTGTCTACAAGCTACATCACATACTGAAAATTATGCAAATTTTTATAAGTATGTGCATCAGTATAGTTTTCGTTATACAAGCATATGCACACATACGTACTGACTGTACTTATGTAAGTTCTAATTTCAACAAAACAATTTTCTTACTTCATACGTGAGAGAGGCTTAACATTTTGTTGCTGCTTTTTTGTTTTTCTTTTATTTTTAATGTACGAACATTTTATGTAAGTAAAACTAATTTAATCCTACTAACGAGTACATATGTATGTACATATTGTTGCAAGTATTTGGTAAAATAGTACAAAAGTACTCAGGCCATAACAAGAGATGTTTAATTTAAACAATTTAAGAAAGCAGTAGCACTAGTAATTGCAGTTTATGTTGTAGACATAAAAGCAAAAGTACATACATGTGTACTACTTCATTTCATAAAGGGTTAATATAAATACGACAATTGAAGTTTTTTCTTCTTTCGTTTAACATCTTAACACCAATTAGGGTTTATTAACTTTAGCGAATGCAATGTTTGCATATAAAAGAATGCAGTTAAGGTTATTATTTCAAATGAAAGTAAGTGCTACATTAAAGGAAATCAGTTTTTTTTAAATTAAGGCTTCCTTAAAAGCATAATTTTTTATTACACACGTTAAAAGTAATTGTAATGACTTACTTGACAGATGTTGTACAGAAATTTGTCAAATAAGCCTTCAATAAATCTAAAATATTTTTCATGAATACGGCAGTAAGTTGTTATCCTTAAAATAATATCGATTTAACAATAACAACATTCCTTAAGCATTGTCAGCATCGATCCATACAAAAGCAATATCTTGTTTTCTTTTGTGTTGTTTATAAGGGTGTGTGAGGAGGTTGCTTTGCAAACAAAACGAATAAATGACAACAATGAGTGAGTGTATGCTAAATCATCTCTGTGATTTAAACATTATCTAAATATTAAAAATACCAATCATTACAGCAGCCATAACACTGGGGATCTAGAAGATTCACTCAAACTCCATCACGAAGATACACTACTGTGGGGTCATTTGTACGTAAAATGTGAAACTTTTTTTTCTTTTCCTAAAATAATTGCAAATACAGAGAATAAATTTTCTTTAGTGCTTAAGGCACAATTAATATAAAAATTTATAGTACAAATTTGGAATCTAAATCGATCAGTTAAAAAAAAGAGATTTTTAATAAGCCTTTGCTCTGTGAGTTTACAACATAAAAATATAAAAATAATTTAGCATAAAAAATCCTATTATTTTGTTTTTTACAAAAGTTGAAAGTTTTCACAAAAAAATTTTTTTTGTTAATAAAAAATGACAAAAATATTAATGAAATACTTATTTTAATATAAAATATTGAAAAATTGATACATTTTATTTGAATGAATTTTTTTTTATAAAAATTATTTTATTTGGGATATTTCGCTACCCCATTGGGTAACTTTTTCCCAGTAATGCTTTTATAAAGAAAACTACTTAAATATAAAAAGTGATTTAGTGTTAAATAAGATTAAACACTTGGTAGATATTAAGAAGTTTGAAGACTTCTAGGACTTATTTAAGTTCGGAAATCGTGGTTTGCCTTAGTCAGCCTATTAAGGAAGTCCTCCGCAGAATAATGGGATCTTGCTGGCTAAGTAGCAAAAGGAGAAAACGTCTTTAGCTTATTGCCCTAATAGTAGAAATGAATACTTTCTTTAAATATTTAAACGTACATATTTGGTTGTTTTCTATTTATTTTCAATTCTGCTGTAGAAGCCTTGGTTGCGATATTATTTAGCATTGTCACCTAGTTTTTCCGCTATAGTTAACGCATGCGCTGATACCAGGGAATCACTTTTAATATTATTATAAACTAAATTCTTTGAATAGAAATGGTGATATCCCTGCAAACTGTACAGACATTTTATAACGATAACGGTCATCTCAGAGACACTACTACATGTCGGAGATTAAACAATAGTTAAAATTGTTATATTTGTCTCCCATTCTATTATCCCTTTGGTTGTTATCCGCAAGAAACTAATTTGATTATTTTTAATAAAACCTGATCAGCAAAAAGGTGCTACATTTACAGTTACAACATCGAAGAACTTAAAAAGTTGTTGAATTGGACACAAGTTCATTCTGGTAATCCACTTTACACACCAGTGTTCATTTATTTAGAAGTATTGTGCACCTCGCATATAATATAAGTTTAATTTTATATAGATTCAGATCATCTCTTACGTGGACAAAGTTTTTGTAAAGGATATAAAACAAATAACTCAAGATGAATTTCGACACAAAACTGACCTAATAGTAGATGCACCAAAAGATGGGTTTGGCATAGGAGTGATGGGAACACTAGTGTAATTGTTTTTTTCAAAACCTGAGTTATCTGCGGATATAACTGGAAAGAATTTGAACATGAGTAACCGAATAAAAATTGTCCTGGAAGAAATATCATGTGCTCCAAAGTCCATCTGCAAAAGTTTAAGGATTACTGCTTCTATACTGCACAACTCTACATCAGTAAGTATCAGTGGTGAATCCCCTTTTTGATCCCTTTTTTGGGGAATTTAAAGCAAGAGCCAAGTAGATTAATTTAAGAATGACGTAGCTAAGCTATAATATATGTGTAATAGTAAAGTCCTTGAAAAATATGTTAAAAGGTAAGGAAAACAGTAGAAATGTATTAGCTTTCTAGATTAAGAAACTAAATTTTATGTAATGAATTTAATGGGAATTAATAAAATATCAATCAATCAATCAAGTAAGTATCAGTGGGATCCTATGACAGCTACGATGCACAAGATCTTGATAGATGATGCTACTGTTACAGAAAAGGCATTGTTGTCAATTGGGCTGCTCTCGGAGAAGCCGTTGAGGCATAAAGCAAACTATTTCGACTGTACGTGTAGAATTTCACAAAAAAATCTCAATGGTTAAGTATAATACCGATTTCTTGAATATTCAGTTTTTCAGTTCTGACCGAACTTATTACTGGCATTATACCCAAAGCAGCCAAAAACCATTGACATTCATAAAATATTAAAATTTTGTAGTGATTCCTGCTTAACTTGACTCCAAAAACGTGCAGAATTCTGATCTAAAAGCGGCTGAATTTGATAAGGATGATGAGGAACGATAACATTTATAACAATCGTGGTATAAATTATTTGCTGTTTACTTACCGCTACTACTTAATAAATAAAAATAAAAACTTATTAATCGGCTGTTTAAAATATTCGCAAGGAGGACTCACTTAATTACTTGCTCATATGTTTTATTCAATAATAAAACTTTTGCTTTTAGAAAGCTTGATTAAAAGAAATAAATATTTAGGTCAACACTTTGACAGCACGCTGATACCGCACATTGGTTTATACGACAAGAAGCTGTTTGTTAACTAACGAGTTATTATCTTTCCTTTAAAAAGCTAGCAGAGATTTTGTTTCACACTGTGTATTTTTATATAAAAAAAAGAAGACCATATTTTACGTTTAAGTGATGTAAAATTTTTCCACAGTGCCACAGATGAGTGTGTCCAAAATAAAGTAGAGCATTTAAATTAATCGCTAATTTTAATACATTTTGCCTTTCTGTGCCCACTTGTGGCACAGCACAACTCATTTGTTATTGGAAATTATTTACATTTTATGACATGAACAACAACAGCAACAACATCAAAGACAACAAAAAGAATGTATGAAGTAAAAGCTAGTAGAAGAAAATTGGCTCGGTCATTAGAAAAATGGTCACATACATACAACGGCACTGATAATATTCACTGAACCATCATTATATACATTAACATTTCTAAAATTAATCGAAAAATCGTTACAAATTTCAGTAAACTTAGAAATGGTACTGAAATTTTTATGGCAAGAGTTTTAAATAAAATATGAGAAATCTGTAAACGCAAGATATAACTGCTATTTATCCAGAGATAGCCTTTATATCCATCGTAACTTAAATTTTTTAGCCCATAAAAAAGTTAAATTAAATTTTTCTTTTTTAAAATCAACATACATAATTAACTTTAAGCCAAGTATTAATATTTTTTTTTAACTTTTCTACGTTTAAACGACATTGGAACGACTTTGTAAACAATATGTTTTAACTTTTGCATGAACAAAAAAAATTCTTTGATTTAATTTAGATTAAGCAGCACTTAAGCTCATTATACTAGTTAACATCGAAGCTACACATGTCCATAAGGATATTTATAGAAAAAGCGAAATAGCCAAACACTTACAATGACTGGAATGAGGATGAGAATAAAAAGCTGGGTAATGATGACAACCACAAAGCCGAAAACATTAAACACACGTTGTGGACATTAAGGGGACAAAAGATAAATGTTTTCTTGTTGTCCACGTCAAGTTTCTACAAAAAATAAAAAAATAAAACAAATTACAGCAACATCAAACAAACAGAAATGACAAAAAATCGTTCATGTGCAATTGCTGTAATATTAGCAAACAATCTGAAACACGGATAGACCTATAAATATACAGATGTATGAAGCCGTGAGTTTGTACATACATATGTATGTGTGTACATATATTTATGAACATAAGAAGAAGCAGGCAGACAACCAGACAGACATTATTAATATTGTATCGCATTAATTTTGGCATATTTTTTTCTGAGTATTTATTAGGAAAAAATATGATTGATTGTTCTGCCGTGTATCATATAAATTAGATTATTTAGACACTTCAATATTTATTTTTATTTTTTTTTTATAATGTCCTTATTGTTCTTTGTGACATAACTCAAGAATTATCATACTGTTAATCTATATATATAAAAGTGAAACTCTGTGTGTGTGTGTGTGTGTGTGTGTTAGCTATAGACTCTGAAACTGTAAAACCGATCGGGCTCAAACTTTGGTAAGTTGTTGTACACATACCAGGGAGTGTTTATGGATGAAAAAAATGGGCGGTGCCACGCCCATAAAAATTAGTTATCAGTTTTAGCTACTTGCACTTGACCGATTTTTCTGAAATTTTGCACACATATCGAGCTGTCATGACTTTAAAATTTCGAGATAAAAAAAGTGGGCGGGGCCACGCCCATAAAGAAAAGTTATAATTTTGAGGTACTTGCACTGGACCGATTTTCCTGAAACTTTGCACACATATTAAGCTGTCATGACTTAATAATTTTGTGATTAAAAAAGTGGGCAGTGCCACGCCCATTAGAAATAAATTATAATTTTTAGGTCCTTGCACTAGATCGATTTGTCTGAAACTTTGCACACACATATTGCGCTGTCATGACTATATAATTTCGTGATTAGAAAAGTGGGCAGTGCCACGCCCATAAGAAATAAGTTATAATATCTAGCTTTTTGTACTTGATATTTAATTAAAATTCAGAATGCATTTTTATTCTTTAATTGGCGTAGCAACGCGCGCCGGGCTTTTCTAGTATAATATAATGATGACAATACATGTACATACGAATATACCAACACATACACATAAAAACCAAGAACTTTCTTTCATATAAAAATATGTTGAAAAGACTTAAGAAAAAGTCATAAAGTATGCCAGTTTAACAATCATCAACACCCCATAAAATATTTCTTCACTAACTTTGTTATCGATTAAAACAAATTTTTAAGTGCGAAACATTTTCAATAGCTATAAAATTTGAAGCATACTTTACGGGAGTTTATTTAATTTTCTAAATAAATTGTGTGTTACCAGATGTTTTAATTTAAAATGGAAAATTTTTATTTTAAACATTTTGATTTAATTTTTTTTTAAATTTAATTTCTTAAAACAAGTTTAAAAACACTTTAATTATTCTATTGTCATAAAATCAATGTAATCGGTATATACAAAATAATTTCAAAAATAATTATTTATTGAAAACAACAATAGTGTGTAAATTATACGATTTAATGGTAAAACTAATATCGGAAAAAAACTTAATAAGAAATTCAAAAAACGTTAAAAAAAAAATTCTGTTGAATTTTGAAAAGTTTATTAATTTTTTATAATTCACCAAACTGTTTGAGACAATTTTTGATCTGTAGTTCGATTATAGAGTATATGAGGATGGCCTACGTTAAATCTGCTAATGTTAATGTTCTGTGTATACGATTACTATAGGGAAGAGGAAAATTCTGGAACTCGTTCATAAAGGGGTAATCTAGACTGAGCTGCTGATGGAGCTCAAGTGTGTCATGTGATAGTCGTCGAACTACTACATGGCACATTTATAGCAGATCTATCTATCTATATATATAAAAGTGAAACTCTGTGTGTGTGTGTGTGTGTGTGTTAGCTATAGACTCCGAAACTGTAAAACCGATCGGACTCAAACTTTGGCAAGTTGTTGGACACATACCAGGGAGTGTTTATGGGTGAAAAAAAGTGGGCGGGGCCACGCCCATAAAAATTAGTTACCAGTTTTAGCTACTTGCACTTGACCGATTTTTCTGAAACTTTGTACACATATAGAGCTGTCATGACTAAACAATTTCGTGATTAGAAAAGTGGGCGGGGCCACGCCCCTAAAAAAGTTTTAATTTAGAGGTTCTTGCACTGGACCGATTTTTCTGAAACTTTGCACACATATTAAGCTGTCTTGACTTTATAATTTTGTGATTAAAAAGTGGGCGGGGCCACGCCCATAAAAAAATTATAATTTTTAGGTTTTTGCATTTTTGCATTTGATATTCAATTAAAATTCAGAACTCATTTCGATTCATTAAGGGGCGTAGCAACGCGCGCCGGGTTTGGCTAGTAAATCTATATACATGAAATGTATAGTTACACTATAGTAACACCATTATGCTACTTATTGGTCTCTTATAAACGAAAGAGCAGTTGTTGGTGTATATTCTGCAAATTGAATCTGGAGAAGTTAACTGCATGCGTTGTAGTGTCTTGTGCAAAGAAAGAGAATTATCATTATCATTGGTCTTGATCGGTTTATCTTTCGACTTACCAATACCACCTCGAGTGCATAATTTAAATTTATTGTGTTTGTCAATTTCAAAAGTCACTAAACAAATCAAAGAGTTTTTTAAGAATCTTAAAAAAATAAAATCTTAATTTTGTTTTAAAAAAATTTTGTAAATCTGTTTTACCCAGGTAAGTGTCTGTACAATGTACATACACACTTTTAGTATGGCGAAAACATGATAAACACTATAGGGTGCTCAAGGAGCCTCTTGGCGTGGAGTGCATTCAGCCATGGTAACTTCAAATAATATCTTGAAAAGATGTGAATTGAAGATGAGGATGTTTGTAGAATACGAGGAAGCTGAGACAGCTGCGCATGTAGAGCTACTGTCCTGAAATAGTAAGGGGTAGGCTACTAATCACAGGCAATTACATATTAAGTGTGGATGCCTCATAAGGCTTTAGGCTGAAGGATATGCCGATCCATAGGTTTAAAATCAGTTGATAGCGAAAAGAGAATGGAAAAGGCAGCCAAACTGATCTTCTTCAATATTTTTAAATTATATATTGATCATCAAGCAATGTAATTTGTACTAGTATTACTCTTAATAATTTAAATAATAACAAACAAATAAAGAAATAAAGGGTCCGCAAAATAACTTTTTTTTTTAATTCTATAAAAAAAAGTGAAGCTTCGGCTGTGTGGCACGTAGAGCCGTCCTGTTGAAACCAAGTGTTGCCAATATCCTCCTATTTAATTTTTGCGAACAAAAATATGGCCCAATTATGCCTCTGGACCAAAACCAGCACCAAACAGTGACTCGTTTTGGGTGTATCGGCTTTTCAATGTATGCGTGCGGGTTTTCTGTTCCCCAAATGCGACAATTTTGCTTGTTTACATACCCGCCAAGATCAAAACGAGCTTCATCTGAAAAGATGATTTTTTTGGCAAAATCGGCCAAAGTATTGTCGCAATATTTCCCAGCTTTGTTAAAGCGTATACACAACCATATTCGTCCGGCGGAAGGATAAAACTGTCAAATCAGAAATGAGCTAAGTGTTACCATTCACGAAATAGGCACTAGGAAAAAAAAACACATTAGATGGCGGACCCTTTACATAAATTAATCAAATTAAATAAAATAAAAGGAGAAAACTTTAACTTACTTTCGTAAAAAAATTGACTTGCAATCATTACTTTTCCCTTTTTACAAAGAATGAGGCAAAAAAATACTTTTTTGTTTACTAAAAATAATTCTCAAATAAATTACATGTTTTTAAGTATAAAATCTTAACAATTATTTTGAGAATTTTTTTTAGATAGAAGCTGATTTCGAATAAAGCCATTTAAAAACGTGGAAGCCTTATAAATATTTTCTAATAAAAAAACGACAAAAAAAAAATAAATTAATAAAAGGAAGCAATAATTGTTAAACTATGTTCAAAGTTCATCAAACGATTTCCTAAATCGTTGAAGTTTTTAAAGTCAAGAAGAAACTTTGAAAATTTAACCTAAGAAATGTTTTTTTTTCACTTATTTTTTGTTACTTTAAGTAATTTAAATATTTTTTTATATAATCATTTGCTTATTTAAAAAAATTAGTTTTTTAACATATTTAAACTATTTGTTATTTGAAGAAATAGGAAATGGGAAGAAGAAAACTTGTCTGAACTGTGAAAATTATTTCCAAGCATACGCACAGATTATGCAATTGGCGAGTCATTCAAACATTATTGTGAGATTATTTATTTTTAAAGGAATCTTAAATGTTTTAGGTATTTATAATACTTTGGTGATAAAGGTCGTATAATAAAAATTTGAGAAATAGATCGACTATGCTGTAAGTTAATAGTAAAATTTGTTTGGTTTTAAAATAGTAGAACAGTTTAGAAAATACCCGGTAAAAGCCGATCAAAGTAGAAATCGCAATAATAGTTGGAAAAATAAAAAAATAATTTTGAAGAATCAAATATAATTGAGAATAAATGAAAATACACAACTAAACTTTTCGTTTTGTTTCTATTTTTTTATAATAAATATAAATATATTTATATAAGGCGAATAATATAGAGTAGTCGAATATCAAATTGTATTAAAGTTAAGAATAAAATGTGGCAATATTGAGTTATCATGACTCACAGCTAAAAGTTAAGTACAAGAAATATCTTTACAAAACTGCTAAGTGAACAGCGATAACTTCAACTGCAACAACAAAAACAATGTCAGCTTAACATTATCATCACGATAAACGGCATAAACAGTCACAAAACAACCAACTAATAAATGTTTATGATTGCAAAAGGGTTTGCGATTTTTCTGATAATTTATGTTTGTTTGGAAGACGAAATTAAACAATTGCATTATAGTTGATTAGTTTTGATATTTTTAAAAAACTTTTCATCATTTAGATATTTTTATAATTCTAACTCAATTACTTTTGCTACCAGCTGTGCTGTTTGAGTGTTTATTGAAGTAGTGTCATCTGGTAACTTTCCACAAAGTTTCCGTACATACATACGAATATATTCTTTGAGCAACTAGAGGACTTTACATTTTAAAAATTTAGTAGATGCTTATATTTATTTAATTGGGTGATTCATAAAGTGTCTTATTATGTCATATTGTCATATTGTTCTAAAATTTTACAATAGTTTAAAAATGTTGTTGTTGCTTTTCAAACGAAAATTGTCTTATAATAATAAAACTTTGTACGCTATGTTTATTGTGCTGTCATATTTTATAAGCAGAGACCTGTGCTAAACGGCTAAGCCGGCTAATGCCACACATCTAAAATTTGCTTATCGCACAAACTGGCTATTATTTTATTTTTTGTTTCACTTGTTTTTAGCATTATTAAAGAAATTATTTATTTTTATAATTGTTTTACATCAGCTGATTTAAATTCAAAATAGCACATTTAATTATGAGAAGTTGTTCATGATTTTTCGACACTACTGTGAATCTCCCAATTATATGCAGGAAAATACTAACTAAAACAATATTGTATTACAATACAAACTAATTTTATTAAACGAGCGTTGCAAAAAAACACCTTATGGTAGTAGACCAACCCATCAAAATTACACATAACAAAATAATGAGTTTAAAGTATTAGAAAACAGTTCTTTACTAACTTATTATTTGGCATCTGAGCCCATTTTTTTAACACGACGCTTACAAATAGGGACTCCTATAAGTACTTATTACGGTCTCTTATGTATATACACTTTCTTTTATAGCAATATATAAGCACTTGATTTTAATAACCCATTACTATTATGGACTTACTGAAGTAGTTCGATTCTTCTAAGTCATTACTAAAATACTTTTTAGTAAGACAGACGATATGTAATAGTCATTAAAAATTATGTTGTTTAGTAAGAGCAAGTCATTACCTAGTTATACCCTTCACACAGTGAAAAAGGGTATATATAGGTTTGTCATTCCGTGTGAAATTTCTACAATTTTCATTTCCGACCCCATAAAGTATATATTTTCTGAAAGCTTATGAATAGGGGAGTCGATTAAGCTCTGTCAGTCTGTCCGTCTGTCCGTGTGTATGTTGAAATCAACTTTTTGAAGCCCCCCGACTTCGCTTGGACCCATGTGAGGTATTAAAATATCAATATCAAATATTCGGGAGTAGATCGGTATTGAAAATCAGAAACATCGGTACATAAACAACTGAGATATGAGCAAAAACCCACGACCACCTCGATTTTTTTCCCACAAAAACAACATTACAACAACAACATACATACATACAAACGTGTATACTGGTTAGGGAAAACGTGGCATCGAATCCAATTTTTAAATAATTTAAAAAAATTTTTTTTTTTGTTCTTCTATTTTTTATATAATATATTATTTATTTTTTTATAATTATTATTTTTTTAAAATTTTTTTTTTCTATTTTTTTTTCTATTTTTTGTTTGTTTTTCTAACATATGTACATACGTGAATTTATAATTTTACAATGGGATGTTTTTATATATGTATGTTTTTTATATGTATGTACGTATTTCATATGGGATGAATGGTGGCACAAACGACTGTTATTGCATGACTTCACGTTGTGAAGGGTATATAAGATTCGGCACGGCCGAATAAAGCGCTCTTACTTGTTTTTGCTGGGAAAGTCTGTGGCGGGAATCAACACGCCACGACTCCTTAGATAACTTGCAAGCAAAATATTTTATTCCCCCGATTAGTCTATTGAAATACTTTTTTTATACCCTTCACACAGTGAAAAAGGGTATATATAGGTTTGTCATTCCGTGTGAAATTTCTACAATTTTCATTTCCGACCCCATAAAGTATATATTTTCTGAAAGCTTATGAATAGAGGAGTCGATTAAGCCCTGACCGTCTGTCCGTCTGTCCGTCTGTCCGTCTGACCGTCTGTCCGTGTGTATGTTGAAATCAACTTTTTGAAGCCCCCCGACATAGGTTGGACCCGGGTAAGGTATTGAAATATCAGAAATATTCGGGAGTAGATCGGTATTGAAAATCAGAAACATCGGTACATAAACAACTGAGATATGAGCAAAAACCCACGACCACCTCGATTTTCTTTTCATAAAAACAACATTACAACAACAACATACATACATACAAACGTGTATACTGGTTAGAGAAAACGTGGCATCGAATCCCAGCTGAGGCAAAAAAATTTTTTTTTAAATTTTTTTAAAATTTTTTTTTTAATTTTTTTTTTATTTTTTATTTAATATATATATATATTTTTATTATTATTTTTTTTTATTTTTTTTTTTAATTTTTTTTTTATTTTTTTTTTATTTTTTTTTTGTTTTATATATATTATATATGTATATAATAATTTTTTTTTTTTAATTTTTTTTTTTAATTTTTTTTTTTAAAATTTTTTTTTTTATTTATTTTTTTTTTTTTTTAACATACATACGTGAATTTACTGTTATTGCATGACTACACGTTGTGAAGGGTATATAAGATTCGGCACGGCCGAATATAGCGCTTTTACTTGTTTTTTTTTAATTTTGATTGTATTTATATTTACAGTTTCTTTTAAGCAAAGTAGAAATACTCATAAACAAAATTCTTTGTTAATTTCGATGTGCAATATTTGATATACATATAAATTATAAATAAGAAATATTTTTTTATTTGGCCATATCAAAGGAAAAAAGATTCGTTTTTACATATCCTTGGAAGTATTCTTTTTTATACCCGCCACCAAAAAAATGGTGGGGGTATATTCATTTTGTCATTCCGTTTGTAACACATCGAAATATCCATTTTAGACCCCATAAAGTATATATATTCTGAATCAGGGTTTGATTTGATGACGATCTAGCTATGTCCGTCCGTCTGTCCGTCTGTCCGTCTGTCCGTCTGTCCGTCTGTCCGTCTCTCCGTCTGTTGAAAGCACGATAGAGGTCGCACCGAAAAAGCTAGGAGGCTCAAATTTTGCCAGAATCTTTCTTATAGACAAGGTTTGTTTGGTATTGAAAATGGGCTATATCGGAATATTAGGAAGTGAGTTATAGCTCGGAACGCAAGAGTAGGTCGAAAAAACCGTGTCCTACGAACATCGAATAAAATGGTATTGTGTCCAAACGAATTAACGTAGAGTCATGAAACTTCGAATATATATTTCTCGAGTCAAAACAATATTTCTCACCAAAAATTACCTAAATCTGATCATTAGGAAAGGAGTTATCGATCAAAATGTACGAAAATTTATACCGCACAGTGTATTTTTCGGTATATTTAAAAACAAAAACGTCATAAAAGCAACAAAATTGGATGTACGACTCTGAAATTTTGCACACTTTGCTTTTTGGTGAGAGGCTTTTTTCTAACGGACAATCAATGTGCCACGCCCACTTTTACGCCCACCTCCCATATAACGTTTTACCTAAAATTCATATAATTTCTCTATTAATAAAGATTTGGAATAATACAGGGCTATATTGAAACATCTAAAATGTACTCATTCGCAAAAAAAACTTTGACACGCCTACTATAACGCCCACTTTTCACGTTATATACCGTTAATGAAATTTAAAAGCTCATAAAACCGCCGAAATTAGAGGTATGATGATCAAATTTGCTACGTATATCCCCCTAGGCAATGTCATTATTGTGCCAAAAAATTAAGATGCCACGCCCACTTTTACGCCCACCTCCCATATAACGTTTTACCTAAAATTCTTATAATTTCTCTATTAAAAAAGATTTTGGAATAATAAAAGGCTATATTGAAACATCTAAAATGTACTCATTCGCAAAAATAACTTTGACACGCCTACTATAACGCCCACTTTTCACGTTATCTACCGTTAATGAAATTTCAAAGCTCATAAAACCGCCAAAATGTGATGTATGACGATCAAATTTGCTACGTATATCCCCCTAAGCAGTGTCATTATTGTAAAAAAAAATTAAGGTGCCACGCCCACTTTTACGCCCACCTCCCATATAACGCTTTACCTAAAATTCATATAATTTCTCTATTAATAAAGATTTTGGAATAATACAGGGCTATATTGAAACATCTAAAATGTACTCATGCGTAAAAATAACTTTGACATGCCTACTATAACGCCCACTTTTCACGTTATCTACCGTTAATGAAATGTTAAAGCTCATAAAACCGACAAAATTAGAGGTATGATGAGGAAATTTACTACATATATCCTTCTAGTCAATGTAGTTGTTGTGCCAAAAAGTTTAGGTGACACGCCCACTATAACGCCTACATCCCATATAACGGGTTTTCTTAAATTCATGTAATTTCTCTATTGACAAAGTTTTTGGGAAAATAAAGAACTATATTGAAATATCTAAGTTGTATTTATTAGCAGAAACTTTATTGACACGCCTACTTTAACGCCAACTTTCATTGAAAGACTACATTTACAAAAGCATTTCAGTAGCATATCGCAGTAATAAAGGGTGGTTAAATTTTATGTTGAATTTAAATAAAACACAAATTATTTAGGACATTATTGTTATTTCTTTTTGTAATGATAATATTTGAACGGTTAAATTATGTATTTAACAAAATATCGGCCAAATGAACCCCCCCCCCATCCTTGGCGCCACTCCACTATCTGATGGTCCAAATTTTCAATGACAATGTTGATGCTCAATTGTTGGGCACGATGATGAGTCGAGGTTGACTGCTGTTTTGCCACACTATCGCAAAAAACAGCAATGGTTCCCATTCAACGAACTAAGAAGGCATTCACAGATTTTCTAACATTTTATACAGACCTGTTTTGCAGAAATTTAAAAATTTTTTTAAATTTTCCCGATTGTGGATGAATTTGAATGATTATGTTGATCAAAAGAATTACGAAGTGCACAAAATGCATTTTGATTTGAATGCCCATTTTCATAAAAAACCTAAATAACTTTAAAGCGTTGCTCATTTGCGTATCTTTCCACGGATCAAATTGAGTAAGTTTGAGATTGAGAAATGTAAAATGAAATGCAGAAAACTAATTTAAAGACTAGCTGTAGTTCACCTTCAACATGGGCCCTTAAAATTTAACCACCCTCTACAAAGAAAGTGATACATATTTTATTATAAAAAGATTATTCCATAATGAGTAACAAAATAATAAATATTGTGCTTTAAATGTACACAAAATTGGTGGTGGGTATAAAAGATTCGGCACAGCCGAATATAGTGCTCTTACTTGTTTATATTTAAAAGAAAAATTGGTATTTTTAAAAAGTTTGGAATCCTGAATAATTTTACACCGGAAACCCCAAACCCTATATTGTAAGCATAACTTTGCCAAAACAAGATGATAGCGAGAAAATAATCCATTTTGAAGTATAAAAGAGATATTTCCTAATAAAATTCTAAAAATACACACTTCATGCAATTCCTGCAGTACGCGACATTGTTGCTTGAACAAATTTAAGTTGCAAATTAAACTATCGACTTTGTTAGAGAGTTAATGCAACATAAATGTAAACGGAATCCCCCAATTATATGCAGGAAAATACTAACTAAAACAATATTGTATTACAATACAAACTAATTTTATAAAACGAGCGTTGCAAAAAAACACCTTATGGTAGTAGACCAACCCATCAAAATTACACATAACAAAATAATGAGTTTAAAGTATTAGAAAACAGTTCTTTACTAACTTATTATTTGGCATCTGAGCCCATTTTTTTAACACGACGCTTACAAATAGGGACTCCTATAAGTACTTATTACGGTCTCTTATGTATATACACTTTCTTTTATAGCAATATATAAGCACTTGATTTTAATAACCCATTACTATTATGGACTTACTGAAGTAGTTCGATTCTTCTAAGTCATTACTAAAATACTTTTTAGTAAGACAGACGATATGTAATAGTCATTAAAAATTATGTTGTTTAGTAAGAGCAAGTCATTACCTAGTTATACCCTTCACACAGTGAAAAAGGGTATATATAGGTTTGTCATTCCGTGTGAAATTTCTACAATTTTCATTTCCGACCCCATAAAGTATATATTTTCTGAAAGCTTATGAATAGGGGAGTCGATTAAGCTCTGTCAGTCTGTCCGTCTGTCCGTGTGTATGTTGAAATCAACTTTTTGAAGCCCCCCGACTTCGCTTGGACCCATGTGAGGTATTAAAATATCAATATCAAATATTCGGGAGTAGATCGGTATTGAAAATCAGAAACATCGGTACATAAACAACTGAGATATGAGCAAAAACCCACGACCACCTCGATTTTTTTCCCACAAAAACAACATTACAACAACAACATACATACATACAAACGTGTATACTGGTTAGGGAAAACGTGGCATCGAATCCAATTTTTAAATAATTTAAAAAAATTTTTTTTTTTGTTCTTCTATTTTTTATATAATATATTATTTATTTTTTTATAATTATTATTTTTTTAAAATTTTTTTTTTCTATTTTTTTTTCTATTTTTTGTTTGTTTTTCTAACATATGTACATACGTGAATTTATAATTTTACAATGGGATGTTTTTATATATGTATGTTTTTTATATGTATGTACGTATTTCATATGGGATGAATGGTGGCACAAACGACTGTTATTGCATGACTTCACGTTGTGAAGGGTATATAAGATTCGGCACGGCCGAATAAAGCGCTCTTACTTGTTTTTGCTGGGAAAGTCTGTGGCGGGAATCAACACGCCACGACTCCTTAGATAACTTGCAAGCAAAATATTTTATTCCCCCGATTAGTCTATTGAAATACTTTTTTTATACCCTTCACACAGTGAAAAAGGGTATATATAGGTTTGTCATTCCGTGTGAAATTTCTACAATTTTCATTTCCGACCCCATAAAGTATATATTTTCTGAAAGCTTATGAATAGAGGAGTCGATTAAGCCCTGACCGTCTGTCCGTCTGTCCGTCTGACCGTCTGTCCGTGTGTATGTTGAAATCAACTTTTTGAAGCCCCCCGACATAGGTTGGACCCGGGTAAGGTATTGAAATATCAGAAATATTCGGGAGTAGATCGGTATTGAAAATCAGAAACATCGGTACATAAACAACTGAGATATGAGCAAAAACCCACGACCACCTCGATTTTCTTTTCATAAAAACAACATTACAACAACAACATACATACATACAAACGTGTATACTGGTTAGAGAAAACGTGGCATCGAATCCCAGCTGAGGCAAAAAAATTTTTTTTTAAATTTTTTTAAAATTTTTTTTTTAATTTTTTTTTTATTTTTTATTTAATATATATATATATTTTTATTATTATTTTTTTTTATTTTTTTTTTTTAATTTTTTTTTTATTTTTTTTTTATTTTTTTTTTTGTTTTATATATATTATATATGTATATAATAATTTTTTTTTTTTAATTTTTTTTTTAAATTTTTTTTTTTTAAATTTTTTTTTTTATTTATTTTTTTTTTTTTTTAACATACATACGTGAATTTACTGTTATTGCATGACTACACGTTGTGAAGGGTATATAAGATTCGGCACGGCCGAATATAGCGCTTTTACTTGTTTTTTTTTAATTTTGATTGTATTTATATTTACAGTTTCTTTTAAGCAAAGTAGAAATACTCATAAACAAAATTCTTTGTTAATTTCGATGTGCAATATTTGATATACATATAAATTATAAATAAGAAATATTTTTTTATTTGGCCATATCAAAGGAAAAAAGATTCGTTTTTACATATCCTTGGAAGTATTCTTTTTTTATATTTAAAAGAAAAATTGGTATTTTTAAAAAGTTTGGAATCCTGAATAATTTTACACCGGAAACCCCAAACCCTATATTGTAAGCATAACTTTGCCAAAACAAGATGATAGCGAGAAAATAATCCATTTTGAAGTATAAAAGAGATATTTCCTAATAAAATTCTAAAAATACACACTTCATGCAATTCCTGCAGTACGCGACATTGTTGCTTGAACAAATTTAAGTTGCAAATTAAACTATCGACTTTGTTAGAGAGTTAATGCAACATAAATGTAAAAAAACTCTTCACTCCTTACAAAATGACAAGTCGCAAATAAAAAAGTAATAGAGTTGTCAAACCCGGTTTCACAATAATTCAAAATATTGTTTTTTTATATTTTTCCGGTCTTGACATATTTGGTTGTAATTGCACTAGTTTACAAAAACTAGTATTAAAACAACAATATAACTACTACAACTGAACTAGAGTTGGACCCCTTATAATAAGGTCAGATTGGTAAATAGTGTGAAATTAAAAAGAACGAGTATATTTCTATGCGCTAAATAGTTATTTTGTTATAGTTATGCTGTTCTATATTCAAAAGTGAATTTTTTTGAACTAATTTCAAATATTATTTTACCCTTCACAGTGAGAGTTTGTCATTACGTGTGAAATTTCTACAATTTTCATTTCCGATCCCATAAATTATATATTTTATAAATGTTTATGAATAGAGAAGTCAATTCAGCACTGTCCGTCTCAACTTTTTGAAGCCCCCAGACATTTTCAAGACCCGTGTTAGATACCAAAATATCAGAAATATTCAAGAACAAATCGCTTTATAAGCAACTGAGATATGATGAAAAAGCCTAGACCACCACGTCTATTCACACCAATACAAACTGGATAAACAAAGGTGCAAATCCCAGCTAAGGCCAAACAATCTTTTTTTATTATTATTATTTTATTTAATTTACTAAATTATTTAGGATATGCTCCCATAATTTTTCAATTATA
This sequence comes from Phyto melanocephala, assembly GCA_941918925.1. Taxonomy (NCBI): domain Eukaryota; kingdom Metazoa; phylum Arthropoda; class Insecta; order Diptera; family Rhinophoridae; genus Phyto; species Phyto melanocephala. Next base: position 2,574,988 of record OW799233.1, read on the forward strand.
TTTATTTGGTTGTTGGGTAAAATAAAAAATAAAAAATAGAAAAATAAAATAAATTAAAATTGAAAAATTGTTGGTTGGGGTTTTGAAAAAGTTTTTTATAGTTTTTTTGTTTTATTTTTGAATTCTCATTTTGTTAATGAGAATTTAAAAATATAACTTATAAAAATTTTTAACTTTTTCAAGAATTAGGGTAAAGGTTTACTGATGATCTGGCATAAGCACCAGTGAAATGCATATAAACCAGCTTAAACCCAACAACCAAATAAATATAATTATTATTTTATTTATTATTTTTTTATTTTTGTCTTATATATTTACATACATAAATTCAATTTATAATTTTACAATGAGACGTTTTTAAGCGGATAAAGAAGTCATTATAAATAAAATGAAACATATTTGTATTTGATATTAATGAGATGAATGGAGATACAAACAATTGTTATTGCATGACTACACGTTTACTTGTTACTTGTTTTTTTTAATTCTTTTCAATTTTTTATCAAAAAAACTAAATAAAATTTGTTTGTTTATTTTATATTAAATTTAAACCAGTTTTACATGTCAAATATACGAAAAATAGATTTTTTTTTTAAATTTAAGGTTTTTTTAAGTCGGTTTTTTTAAATCGCTTTTCGACATTGTAAGTTTGGTTACGCTGATTACTTTCTTAACTGCAGGGTAAAAATTTCATCAGGCAATACTCGTAAAAAGATAAGTGAGTACATGTACTTAAAAGTAAGTGCAAATCAAGATAGTCTGTAGGTGTTAATTTCTAATCAAGTGCGCTCGCTCAAATCGTAAAAATTTCTCATGATAACGAAACAAATATTGTTTCGAAATTTACAAGTGTTGAACAAGTATTTATAGCAGTTTAAGTGGTATTTCTAAGTATTAATAATCATTAAAGTCAAGTGTTTGTCAATATCCTTGTTGTTGTAAATTTTTGTTAGCTTTTTTTTTTAATTTTTTGTATTGTGTTGATTTTTATACCCTTCACACAGTGAAAAAGGGTATATATAGGTTTGTCATTCCGTGTGAAATTTCTACAATTTTCATTTCCGACCCCATAAAGTATATATTTTCTGAAAGCTTATGAATAGGGGAGTCGATTAAGCCCTGTCAGTCTGTCCGTCTGACCGTCTGTCCGTGTGTATGTTGAAATCAACTTTTTGAAGCCCCTCGACATAGGTTGGACCCGGGTAAGGTATTAAAATATCAGAAATATTCGGGAGTAGATCGCTATTGAAAATCAGAAACATCGGTACATAAACAACTGAGATATGAGCAAAAACCCACGACCACCTCGATTTTTTTTCACAAAAACAACATTACAACAACAACATACATACATACAAACGTGTATACTGGTTAGAGAAAACGTGGCATCGAATCCCAACTGAGCCAAAAAAAAATTTTTTTTAATTTTTTAAAAAATTTTTTTTTTAATTTTTTTTTTTATTTTTTTTTTATTTTTTATTTAATATATTATTTATATTTTTATTATTATTTTTTTTTAATTTTTTTATTTTTTTTTTAATTTTTTTTTTTATTTTTTTGTTTGTTTTATATATGTATATTATATATAAAATAATTTTTTTTTTAAATTTTTTTTTTAATTTTTTTTTTAAATTTTTTTTTAATTTTTTTTTTTTTCGTTTTTTTAACATACATACGTGTACGTATTTCATATGGGATGAATGGTGATACAAGCAACTGTTATTGCATGACTACACGTTGTGAAGGGTATATAAGATTCGGCATGGCCGAATATAGCACTCTTACTTGTTTTAAATATTTCCTTTCCGATGGCTTTAGATAAACACTTGCTTGTCAGTAAGGAGCGTTAATAAATGTAACACTTGTATTTTCAAAAATTTTTTCTTAAGCCAGTTCTTCTCTTTACCTATCGCATCCCCCTTCCGCTTATCTTTGTGTCACCCTACTATTTGACATCATTATAATTGTTAAATTAAAGTGCTTTTTGGCTGTTTTTTTTTTTTTTTTTGATTTTTTTTTTTTGCGAGGAAGAAAAAATGTCAAGTAATGAAGAAGAGTTGTTAGGTTAATGCTAAAGATGAAGCTGGTGATAATGTTGATAAGATTTTTTCAGATTCATGCGTGTGGCGGCTTGTGTACATGTGAATCCTGTTCTGTGATTCATAATCACACTTGTATCGTTTAATGTGGAAACTGCTTAACGATGATGATGATGATGACGATGACACTGGTTTTGTTGTGATGAATTTCAGTTTTGTTTGTATTCAGTTGAACATGTTTATTCTACAACAACAAGAGAAAATAAAACTTGCAATTTCATTTCAATCATGATTGTCGTTTGTTTAATTTATTTTCTTTTTTTTTTTGCTTCCTTTCGAACATTTTATGCTTTAATACTTTTAACCTTAAGTGTTATTACTTACATTTTATTATTTGATCACATACAAGCATACGTTTGGTTACACATACGAGAAAAATAAGAAAATTCTAACAAACTTAAAAGTGTATCTGTATGTACTGTGAAATGTATAAATTGTATAATTTAAATTTTAATGTTATTCTTTAGTATTTGGCATCCAGTTAGATTTAATTATTCTTATATATGCCATTCTTCACTCTCTTTGTAATCTAGGACAACTATAGGGACAACCACGAATAGTAAAACTAGTTCTGCTCTAAAAATGATGACTCTAGTTTTAAGGCACCTCAAAACTGTAGGATATAATCCCATAGAATCTTGTTGATAAACATGCACTCATACACACAAGCATGTATCTTTGCGCCACAATGCCATCATTGTATTTGTATGCATGTCTTGTTTGTAAATGCAATCAAATTGTACTGCCAGTATTTGTATGAGTGATTGTTCTTGTATTTGATTGTATTTAGTTAAATTAATTTATATTGTCTTATTTCATGATTCGTACAAAACAATGCATCTTTCAGATCAAATATTGCAACGACACTTGTTCATTTTGTATGCAAATTTGAAGCAATACTTCAAGGTTTCTCTAACATAAAAATTAATGCACATTTTGAAATAAAATTTATGCTAAAGCCAGGATAAAAGCAGTTTTTATTTTTAACAATGAAATAGTATTTTCAGTATGAGTTAGTAATGAAAGTATGTATAAAAAATGCATAGAAATAAAGTCCAACATGGATAAGTGACACCCTTTACGTTAATGTATTTAGTATATAAATTTAAAAATGATGGTGCGACTCCGTTATAAGACATGCGTCAGTCAAAGCATTATAATGTTTTTAATAATTTTTGGAAATTTTAATTTTCGAAAGTAGATTCTGTATGGGGGGGTTATGAGCTTTTATGAATCGCGTAAAAAATAATGTTGTTAAAATAAAAATTATTTTTGACAACGTTTTTCTGATGATAACCGTTGTTCGAGAATGTACCATATATGGGGAATATCGTAAATGACAGTCCGAGTTTCAAAAAACCGATTAGTGATATCTTTTTTTCTCTTATTTCTAGTAAAGTTAACATTTTATACCAAGACACTGATCAAATATTTCGAAGTGCTGTACACGAATTTGTGGTAATTTTTCCATTTGTTGAATGATTCTCTCCAATTTAAATACTGATTAATTAAAATTGATACCAAGGCATATTCATACAGGTATCTGTAACAGCGAATTGTTGCAACATAGCAAATTTTTAGGGATAGAAAAGTTGTTATGATATGTTTAAAATTTAAAAAAAAAGAATATATAATTGTAAAACACATTATAAATGGCGCAGGAGGAAGAAATTTACATAAATTTGGTACATTTATCATCAAAAAAGTACATTTAAGTTAATTGTGTAATACCGAAAGCCAAATCTAATTCTCCATCCCTGCATTCATAAATGAAATCAAAGCAAATTTTTACATTATCTCTCCCAATCAGCTGGGCTGATTACTTCACCTGTCTTAATTCGCATTTAACCATAACTAACGCTTGCAAAATACTAACTGCCGTATTCATAAGAAATATTTAATGTTTATTTAAGGCTTATTTAACAAAAATTGTACAACATCTGCAGAAAAAGCCTTTTAAAACCCCGAAAATATTGTTTAATAGTAGTTAGTTTAATTTTGTTGGAAATTATAAACGTTTTAAACATACATCATCATTAAAAATGTTTAAATAAACGCCAACTTTAGATCATAAGCATTAAAAAGAATACTGTTACCTAAAACGTCATTATTATAAAATGCTTGTGAATCTTAGCATACTTTAGGGCATAGGTGTAAATATGTACCTGGCTAACGATCGCATTCATCTCACGTACATATACTAATTTTGTGTAATAATTTATTTCATTTTTTTTCCAAGTTTCTAGATTTAAAATAGCTCTTAAAATAATATTTATATTAAATATTTAATTTATTAACTCTTGGCATTTGTTTTAAATTGCCAACTTAAGTAGCAACAGCAACAGCAACAACATAACAGCTGCACAATAAATAAAAAAAAAAAACATAAGTGTAAGTATTTAAGTACCCCTTCAATGTGGATCTTAGTCCTCGCTTAATGAAATGAGTGGAGAAAAAGTAAAAGAAGAATTAACTAAAGCAAAATGAAAAACAAAAACCATGAAAATAATAAAAATATGTTTAAAGTAAAATGACATTGACATTTTGAGTAATGACCGTTATTTATAATACAACAAATGTTTTGACAACAAACACAATAAAATAAACTACAATGTACCCCCCTAAAAAACGTAAATCCTGAAATGTAACAAAAATAAGTGAGACGATACCCAAAGTACTTTGCTAAAGAGGATGTTAAATGAGTTGAAGAACGAGGCAAACAACCGTTAAAACAACATGTTTGTATACAAACACACACACACACAAACACACATCAAGAAATACAAATCCAACAAAAATTTATGCGAAAAAAAGAGAAAATTCTAGTTGATGAGAAGAAATTAAATTTGATACAAGAACAATAGCAAATGACAACTACATGCATGCAATGACACTTCAACATCACAGTAGAATACTTACAAAACACTGTTGTGTACACTTGTACGGTTGAGTACCGTTTCTGCTTCTACTGTTACTGTTGCTAACTAACACCACACAGTTACAACACCAGCTCCAACAACTACATTACAAATTTATGCAAATGCATGAAAACATTATACATTTGACATAAAAAAACAAAAATAAATTAAATGTTATCCCTTGTTTGTAGAACATTTAAGGAATTAGTTCTTTTACTTAATTGGCTTGACTTACTTTTTTTTTTAGCAAATATATAAACTTAAATTTGTCAAAATATAGAAGAGGGTGGTGTAACGTTGTTTTACCGAACATTTCATAGATATTCGTAATGTTAAATGGTTTTAATTAAAATATTATTTTTGTAAACGCATCAAATTATTTTTGCCAAAATCATACTATTTTTAAAGAAAAAATCAAAGTTTTCATGAAAAGTAAACATTAAGTGATAATATTCTAATAAAAGCTTGATTATCGTAATTAAATTTTATTGAACAAAATTAAAATAAATATTATTTGCTTTTGATAGTTTTTCAGATTATCTAAATAACACCTAGAGAATAGATAATGGAGAAATTTACAATTGAACAAGCAACTAGACTAATAGAATTTAATTATTTGAATCACAGAAAATTAATCTTAACGCAAAGAGCATATCGTCGGCATTTTAATGTCAGTATTTCGCCATCTGAAGCAATGATTTGTTTCTTAGATCATCGTCACCACAAACATGGCATTTTAAGAGACTTGCCTCGTACAGGTGGACCATGTTCAATTAAAACTGCGGAAAGTATTTAATGTGTAGTGCAAAGTGTTAACGAAATGTCAGAAAAATCTACCAGAAGGCATTTTGATTAGCAAGGAAGGATTCGTAGATCACTACGGAGCAAGGCAAACATTGTTGCAGAAATTAGAGCGCAACATCCACAAATTTTGAACGATATTATGAAAAATGCTCTTAAACGAGCATTTTCACAGCGAAACTGAAAACGGAACATTATTTAGAGAGCTTGAATTTTGTATATTTTTCAATCGAATAAAAAATGTATAAATAAAAAAGTTATGCAATTTTGAACCTCATGGCGACTTTTTGCCCACCCTGTTTATGGAGATGTAAATGAAAATGACAGAATTAAATATGTTTGAAGAAATCTTTGTGCAATAAATGTGAAACATTGTAAATGTGGCTTCTTTATTATTAAAATAAGTTTATTGTCAAAATCTTTTCATTGCTTGCTAGTAAGTAGCGTTCAAGACTGTCAATCTGAGGGTAACGGTTGCGGTTTTCGCCAGAGACTCTATTTTGTTACACTATATCCCTAAAATGATCTTCAATAAAATTACAACATAACTTGTAACTATCTTATAACAAAATTGTTTGGACCAGGCCATTATGTTTTCCGAGAAGGATATGACTTTCTTTCTAGTGGATTTAGTTTTATGTTTATCGTTTTACGTAGTCCTGAAACCCCTTCGTATTTAAATATTTTTGAAATTATTCATTGCATGTTCTGTATTTGTTTTGTTTGTTAAAAGTTGTGGGATATTGAAATACAAAACAAAGGGGATACTTGGTTAAATAAACAAAATAGTGAAATAAGAAAAAACTTTACAGATTTCTTTTAATAACAAAAAAAAAGGAATTTGCAATTTAATTTTTTTAATATAAAATAACAAGTTAAGAAAACGATATGCAAGAAAAAAAGAGGAAATAAAACAAAACTAATAGAAGAAGGGAAGAGTCTAAGCATTCTAAAGATTTAAAATGGTTTCACTTAATTATTAATGTCTTTGTTGCTAATGTGCATAAATGTGAAAGCTAAGGTGAAAGGAAGTAGTATGTGTTTAAGAAAAGAACTCATTAACTCATTCCAAATAAATACGGCTTGTGTTATAATGTGTTTTGCGCTCTCTAATGCTAATCAAGCAATGTCAAGGTATTCTATTTGTATGTTTACCTTGTCTTTTTTCTTAAACATTTCTTCTTTCAAAAGGAGGGCCAAGTGTCATTAAAATCTTTGCAAATTATGTTTTCTACTTTAATCATCTTTGTTAAAAGTAGTCAACGTTTAGTTGACATCTTGAGATTTTCTTTGAAATTTTTGTTTTGCAACCGGAACTAAATACATGCCACGCGCAAATGAATGTGAAGGTAAATCATAAACACGAATGCAAATGAAATAAACCCAGTAAAACTGTTGACATGTTGTGTGTTAGTTAAAACAGATCATTGAATCTAGAAGACATTACAAGTTTTAGGAAATTAAAATTTGGTTCAATGTAGAAAAAATTAATTGAGAATTTGATTAATTATAGAAAAACTTTGTTAATTATTTCGAGTTTTGCATATCTCTAAAAATGTCACACGTATGTCCTTAATGATTTTTTTAAATTATTTCAACATCTTATTTACCCTAGCGACATAAGATTAATTTATTTATTTTTTTCCAAAATATTTACCAGAAAGCATCGCTCTAAATTACAATTTTGTTTGAGTTAAAATACATAAATTCAAATTACTCTTATTAACAGTAAAAAAAAAGAAAACTTGATGCTTAAAGTAACTATATTCGAAGTACAATAAACTGTCTTTAAACATTCTTATTTAACATCACTCATACATATGTTTTAGCCAAAGGTCTTTTTGAACTTTTTAGCAGTTAACCAGTCGTTGGCAGCCGGAATAGATGTAGATGTAGAAGAAAGAAATGTAGAAAGATAAACTTGGAAAACAATTTTAATTAGTTTTTATAACCCCAAGGCCAAAAAGGCAAAGAAAAAAGGAAAGTAAAACTAATTCTCCAGCTAAAATATTTTAAAAAAATAATAAATTTTTTTAAAAATGCAAATGAACTTGTAAAATAATGCAAAGTCACACAGAAAAATTATACAGACCTCAACATAATTATGAAAGAAAAATTAAAACAAAATGCAAGTGCAAATAAAATGGTTTTAAATTTTGTATACATTTGCGGGTTAGCGAAGGATACCGTTAAATGTTAGATATTTTATTCTAAAGCAAAAAATTCTTAACACGACAAATCGATCCATAAAAATCGGTTCAGAAAATTCATGGTATGAAGCACAATAATGGCGAATGAATAACGGGTAATATATGTATTTAGATCTATAGAGCTTTCGATGCGGCTAATTTTAAAACTTGCTGTCATTGTCGTAGTAACAAGTTTTTTTCTGAAGGTTGCAAAAGCTAAAATTTTTTTTAATGGGGGAGGGGGGAATTAAAATCTTACAGTAAAATAATTTTATGTATATACTATATGTAAATAGTTATTTTTTTTTGAATTCCGAGGGCTGGGGTTGGGCACTTGCCCCTCCAGAATGATCTAGTTATACCCATGATTGCTGTTATATCAATGAAAAGTGTTTTTTTTTTGAAAATTACAATGCAAAGATTTCCATCGGAACAACGTTTACAAATCATGAAAATTTATTTTTAAAATTTGGGCTCTGTTCACCAGACTAATAGTAATATAATTGTCCATCTAAGGAAGTAATACAGGGTGGACCAAAAGTCACGCCTGCGTGTAAAAATTGAATAACTTTTTTGTTTATTAATATTTTTTATTTTTTTTTTCAGATTTTATTCATCGATTCGTGTTACACCACCATGCAAAATTTAACGACTGAGCAACGAACGAAAGTGGTAGAATTTTACTTTTAATCGTTCTTCGAGGATGAAGTTGGTAATACAGTAACGGTGAATTGGGACAGATATCGCGCCATGCTTAATAATTTTGTACGCCCTGAGGCAGCCAACAGGTGGTTTCAGCAGGATGGTGCAACAGCACACACGGCCCGTGCCACAATGACGCTTTTAAATGAAATTTTTGACGACCGAATTATCTCGAAAAATTCAGAATTTAATTGGCCAGCACGTTCACCGGATTTAACTGCCCCTGATTATTTTCTATGGGGTTATCTCAAAGAACGAGTGTATGTAAACAAGCCTCAAACTATAGAGCAGCTAAAGAACAACATTGAAGCTGAGATCAGGGCAATAGAGCCTGAAACCTTGCGTGCAGTTATGCAAAACGCCTGTTTAAGAGCCCAATTGTGCATCGATGAAAATGGTGGTCATCTCTCTGACATTATTTTTCATAATTAAAATTTAGGTCATACAAAGATAATATTATAATTAAAAAAAAAATTTAATAAAAAATAATAATAAACAAAAAAGTTATTCAATTTTTACACGTATGCGCGACTTTTGGTCCACCCTGTACTATAATACTATGGATAAAGTTTTACTAACAATACTATGGACAAATGGATGACTACATACTCACTTTTGGAAAAACTCATCCAAATTGAAATTTTTTATTACAATTTCATTGCAAATCATTTGGATGGGTCCAAAAACATGCCATATGGCGGGTGAAAACATTACTTTTCAAAGCCAAACATTTGGTAACCAAATAATTTATTCCAAAAAATAGACTTGTCAATTACCCAACTCTTTCGTATAATTTGATCTCTTTAAACCACTTTTTTTTTGATATCATCGAATCTCTGGTCTATACACTCGAACATTCGATATACTATTGAAGAAACAAGACCGGGTATTATCAAAAAAGTTCTGCAGAATTGGACGATCAGAATGTAGACGAATTCACCGATGAGGGTACCTTGCTAAGTGTCCAGTGATTGTGTGTATTTGCCCAGATAATTTTGTTCAGTTGAAAAATTGTTTCACTAAATCCAATTTGAATTTCGGCAGACCATCCCCAAGTTATTCTTGCACAAAGATTAACATTCATGTGACTTTTTTACTTCTAAATTTTTTATTTTTCTATTTTAATACTTACATACATGTCCACCTACATTTATATATTTCTATACGGTTGCGTTATTATTTTTTTTTACATTTTGTCTTACTTTTCATTTGTCGTTGCTGTACACTAATAAGCACGTTTGTTTTTACTATACCTTTTGGTTGTTGCACTAGTGTTTTTATGTGTTTTATCTGTCTGGGAAAAAAGGATGAAAAAAAAAAATCTCATTAAGAACTCTAGAGTTGTAGAACGTTAAAGTTCATAAATGTGATAAAGTAAATCTAAAGATGGTTGTAAATACACTATGAATGTCATAAAGCTTTGTGTGAAATGTCATCTCCACTACACTTATACAACAAGTACTTACTTGCTGTTACTGCGTTTTTGTTGCCTTCTTCCTTTATAAATTTAAAAAAAAAATTCGAATGTTATGAGGTGCTTAGACACTAAGTTAAGTAACATAAATGAAACTTATATATATGTACGCATGTATGTGTACTCATACACTTACCAAAACTACACTTACATAAATAAATATTTTTCTAGGTAATGCGCGAGTATTTGTGCAAAAATTAACTAACAAACTTGCTAAAAGTACAAGCACATTTAGTCACTGCATCATTTTCAATTAATTTACGGTTATTATCTATTTACATGTAGTTTTGTCTGTAAGTGGTATTTAATGTCTTACTTTCCCTATCAAGTATTAAGTGGCAATGAATATTTCATAATTATGAAATAAGTAATTTTCGTAAATATCAGAATCTGGGGTCATTAGAATGAAAAGCTTATTTCAGTCTTGATGAAAAAGTTGATTACTGTAATTTCTCTGATTTTTTTTATTTGCATTTATAAATGTATATTTTTGCTATAGATATTTGTTTGTGAATATGTTTTTATCTATTGACATGCTGTAGAAAATCAGGTTTTAATAATTTAACTGAAAAATCTTGTACTTTGTCTATCTAAAGATAATTAAAAGAAAAATTTATTATTTAAAGGAATACCGAAAGGAAATAAATAAAGGAATAAAAGGAAACTATATATTATATTTACCAGAGACTGACACTGCTCAAGCGAACGAAAAATAGTATTAAATAATACAACTCACAATTAAGATGGTAATTTTTTTTAATAATGAAGTCGCTTACATACACACTTAGTAGACCGTAAAAAAAACAACAAAATCCACAAAGAAGTTTTGCAATTTCGAGTAAATTATTTTTGCAGGAAGGATTGAGGATGAGGTTGTATTTTTAATTTTTTTGTTATACACACAAAGAAAAAATATGGTTGTGGTAACCATAACCGAATAACAACATACTATGATTGAATTGTATGTTATGGTTAAAAATGATAATGGTTACCAGTTACCAGTTATCATTATTATGTTTAATTAAAGTATCATTCAATAATCATATATATGACTACAATTAAAATCGACAATCTTTGCTTTTTTACGGCAAATTATTGTCTTTTGCTGTAACATGCACATATTGCTTGTACTCACCAATTTAATTGCAATTTTTATACCAATATTTTTTTACATTTTCACGTTTATTTTTAAATTTTCTTTGATTTTTCAAAATTTTTGTTTATTTTTTTGACATCTCAAACTTTTAAAATAATTAAAAATTTATTCAGCAAGAAGAAGAACAGTTGAAATCAAATTATTATTAAAAAAAATCATAGTTTGATTAATTTGTAATCATACTGTTGTCTCATCTATTATTTAATGATTATTTTTAATTATTAATGCTTTTGAATATAATGTTATTTTTGTCGCATTAATTTTCTTAAACCATACTATTTTGGAATGATAACCATTTTGAAATTTTTATGAAAAGTAATCATTAAATGATACAATTCAAATAAATGCTTGATTATCGTGACAAAATATATGATGAAATGAAACAAAAATAACTATTACTTGTTTTCGACAACCAAATATTGGCATAGAAACTAAAATGTGACCGTCGTGATCATGCCGTAACCATGGTTTTTTTTGCGTGTAGTTTTCTAGAAAAATAGGGATTTTTTTAAGCTTTAATAAGGTTGGTATATCAGGGTGAAAGGAACTACGTTCTGATGGGTAAATGCTAGAATGTTTGAGGTCGGTAACTTCAAGAGTCAATTATTGGTCTGCTCTAGAAATGAATGTGAATTGAATAATGACTGAACCCTCACCAGGTGCCACGAACTGGAAGTTCTCTTACCACAGGACTTAGTTTCTGAAAACCTACCATCTAAACTGAGTATCATGTTGTGAACCTAATCATGACCACAGGTGGCAATTTACTTCTACATTAATCTCTTGGCTCTTTTAAAGGTCGAGCATCAGATATTAAACTACCAACAAAACTGATTTCTGGCTTGGAAATAAGCCAGAGCCACCACCTATACTCCTAAGAGGCCTCACACATTGCCAGCCTATAACAAGTTATAACGATGGATTGGTTACCGTGGTACCAGATGGGTCTCTATTCAGCCTTGAAAATATGCCCAGGCCAGAGTTTCCAAGCATCCAGAATTGTGCCACACCTCTCTACCCCGAACTGACAATACACCACGTCCGGTGCATTTAACAAGGTAACATACCCTTGAGAAAGTCTCCTATAGGCAAAAACATCGATATATTATACTTTAAGATTCGACTTGTAAATGTCGAAAGTATATCGAAAATTTTATAACGAAACCCACATTTGACCAAAACTTTTTTTCCAATTTTAATTGCCAAAAAATATATATATTAAGAACTATAGCTTACACATTTTGTATATGCAATTCAATCCAGAAAAATATTTTATATATATCTATACCTCACTAAGTAGCTGGTTTTTACTTTGTTCACAATAACAAAATTACACGCAAATAAAAAATTAAGCCTGCCTGTGAACAGAGACGAAAAGAGTGATAAATAAATAAGAATATAATCAGAAAAGTATCTAGAGAAGCAAGAGAAGTTAACGAAAACACAATTTTTGAATATGTAATTTTTTTCATTGCGTATTCAGAACAAAATAAATTTGCTCAAATATTTCGCAGCACACTGCTTGTTTTGCTGAACTTTTGTTTCAGTCTAGTTTTACTTACACTGAAAATGAACATCACTTTTATTAAATATTTAAGAGTCTTTAACAATTAAATATTAATATTTAAGTATGGCGTACTATAATATGAACCATTCTTTTCCACTTTATATTAGTTTTTATAATGTAACTTTTGTTTGAAATTATTATTTGTTACTTTAAATAAGTTTTTCCATTTTCATATTTTTCATTCGTTATGTGTGTATGTATGTATGTCTCCATACATCCCTCATATGTTTTATTAAAAAATACTTTATGTAATAAATATTCTATTTTCCTCTTAATGCATTTGCGAAATAATTTTAATAAAAAATATTTTACATTTATTATTAAAAAAAAGACAGAGGGAATCCTTTATACTTGAGTCATAATTAAAATATTTTAGACGTTCGTTACTTTTAACCTTCTCCTCTCTTGTTTTAAGTACTTTTTTGTTGTTGTTTTGGTAATTTTCTTGTAATAAAACTGAAATAAAATAAAATCAAACAAAAACTCAACCTCATCTTTTTGAAATTTTTATTTCGCTTCTCATGGTTTTTAGATTTACAATAACAACTTTTTATGGAAAAAAATGACAGCGCAGGAATTTCATTTTCCCCGTTTTTTTTTCCTTCAAAAGCATCTACTAAATGTTCTATGTACGTATGCAGCAGAGACGTACCATGAGGTCTTAACGAGGTATTCTTCACTTTAGTAATCATTTAAAATAACTTTTATGTTCAGTAATTGCTATAACTGAAATGATTTAAAAGTGGATATTCAAAGAATTTCTTTACATTTCAGGTGTATGTAATTTTTTTTTATAAAATTTTTAATTAAATAATTTCCGCAAATGTTTGATAGATTTTTTATGAAAAAAAAGTAATAATAATTTAATTTAATTTAATAATATATTTAAGGTAAATTTTCTATTTTTTTTTACCAATTCGATAATCTTAGATAGTTTTTATGAATTTAAAAAAATGTTTTCCAAACAATTTCTGAAAATGTGTTGGTTACACTTAATTTTACACAATGAAGGAATATATAAAGAATGTCAATTGTGTACTCCTGGTACGTTTTTCAGCACATCCCACAACAAAGACGATGAATCAAATTTTACGAATCGCTTCAAAAAGATATATACACACATACATACATACATACATACATACATACATACATACATACATAACAGCTGCGTCCCTTATTAAAGACGTCACTGATATACGGTCAAATCACTGCTCATCAGATTCCACATATTATTCTGTTAATAAAAAAATTAAAAACATTTGGATAGATAGAATTGATAAATATCCTATTGTAACATTGTGATATTTTTAATGAAATGACTTTCTTATAAAATGATTTATTTTATTAAAAGTTATTTAAAAATTTTTTATATAATTTTTATTTTTCTAGAATTTTGTTAAAAATGAAAAATTTTTTAAATTTATAGAAGTGCCTTAATTATGAAGATATTTTAAAACAATATAAACATATTTTCTCAATTTAAAACCTGTCGTAGGAGTCGTAGGTTGTAGGAGATTTACTGCTCCATATTAAAGTAAAACGGCGATAGTACTTAATTTTCCAGCTCGGATGTATTTATATGACATTCTATAAATATAGGTAAAATTGTTGTCAGTGTTGTGTAAAAAAATGAAGAAATTATAAACAAAATGTGTACAACTACTACGACGTGCAACACATACGACAGCTTGTGAATTGAGCAATTATTTTGTAAAATTCTTTATGTGCTGGACTGTCACCAGCGGTTAATTTTTACAATATTTTTAAATGGCTATTAAGACAGCCGTGGAACAGATTCAGTACAATGAAATATCTGGCAGGGATATTTATATATATATACTGACAGTAAGGCGGCTATTAGGTCCCTTGAGAGTGTGTACAACACATCGAAAATTGCCCAGGAATGCCGGGTGTCTCTTGAGGAGATAGCGAGACAAACGACGGTTACCCTTGTGTGGGTTCCAGGACATGGGGATATTGATGGTAATAATAGAGCTGATGCACTTGCAAAAGCCGGTACTACCTTAGATTCAGTTCAATCCAGTTGTGTTTTGGGTATTCCCATATCGAAGGGTAAACAGCTAATCTCGCATCAATTCTATTTGGATGCCAAGGAAAGATGGGTGAGAGAACCCACTTGTTTGGAAACCAGAAAGATCTGGCCAGACATGGATGTGCATAGAACGCAATATGCAGTGAATATGCCCCGAATCCACCATAGGAACCTCATAGCGGTCATTGGGGGACACTGGCCTATAGGCACACATGCGAAAAGGCTGAATATCCCTTACAACGACTTCTGCAGAAGTTGCGATAACGAGGAAGAGGAGGAGACGACTGAACATCTTCTCTGCAATTGTACTGCATTTGGGGACCTGAGACGACAGATTCTGGGTCAACGAATACTTGTAAGTAAAACTTGTCTTTCCGCAGTTGATCTGGGAAAGATCCATACCTTCGTGAACAGGACAAAATGGCTGAGGAACGACGGCCAGAGGACATAGACAAACGGGCGATGGTGCCTACGGTATCACAACGGGACCCTCGGAGGACCCAAGTGAGCTATGCCTTCGGGCGGCTGCCGGATCTAGCCTAACCTAACCTTGAATAAAAAAAGAACACAATGGTAACCCTTAATCTAATGTAAGAAATTTCATTTTTAAAATACAGCCTACGCTATATACAAAATTTTGCATTTCTATTAGTTGAGCTTAAAAAAAATATTTTAAATTTTAGAATTTGTAAAAGTGTCTAAAATAATCCCAGGAACTAAAATATGGTCTGACTAAATATATTTATTTTAGCAATAATGTAGGGTATGGAATGCGGGCTAAAGAAAAAGAGAAAAAAAAATGTAATAAAAATATAAAAATATTTTAGTAATAGCACACGCACCCAACCAAAATGAGGAAAAACAATAAAAATAAACCGCCAACATGAGCATTAACAAGCAACCTACTAAGCATCATTAAAATCATCATCATTATCATCATCATCATACCGTTATCATAGAATGGAGGAGTATAGAACAAAATATTAAAGAATACTATTAAGCGTATGTGTGTAATCTTTTTGCCATTATATTAAAACACTTTTGCATACTAACCCTATACACGCATACATGTACACATACATATGTATATTCAATATACAACACATTCGATAAATTTGTATGTGTTTACAAAACACCAATCCATACATACTTGTATAATCAACAAAAACGCGCTCTTTGTCTTTTAACCGCCAAATCAATTATGGTTTATTGTTATTAGCTTTTAGTGTAAGCGTGTATGGTCTACATATATCCTTAATACAAACAAATAAAATTCATTTATTACACATACTAAGCGATATTTTCAACAAACCAATACAATATTACTCACTCTATTATATGTATATACAATAAACACTTCGTGTTACACACGCCACACAAACATGTTGCCACACATATTAGCGCATATATTAACACACAACTAAGCGAACACTTAGATACCATCACATAAAGAGATTATGCATGCAATATAGGACTTTTAGAAACTTTATAAACATAATAATTTATTAATCATTTTCTTATATCACGCAATTTTGATAACATTATTGTTGCTGTTATTATTTACAGATACTGTTGTTGCCGTTGTTTTTGTTTTGGAAAATATACACTACACCCTTAAGTTTTTAAACATTTTTCTTATTTAGTATACGTTTAACTTTTAAAATATTATTCAAAAATAGTAGTAGCAGCAATTTCTTATTTAGCGAAAGTCTACTTGAGGCACGAATTTAATCACATTGACTTATTAAAAATAGTAAGTGCAAGATCGGTTTTGGTTTTGTGTGATTTTTTAACAAAAATGTCTTTTGAGTATAGTTAGGCCAACACTAACGAAATTAACTAGTTTTATAACAGGTTACACTAAGATGAGAATTCATCTAGCTCGTATGAGACTGTCTGATGAAACGACATACATGTATGTACAGAGCATGCAAACAAGAGGATGAGAGTCTTTAAGACTACTTTTGTCAATGTCCTGCGTTTTGGCGTATAAGAAACGTGGAAAATATGCCGATATTGGAACACCTAAGGAATTTAAATAGGAAATCTCTAACGAAATAACATTGAAGGGACCGGACTCCTAACTTAGTCGAAATATTAGCAAAATTTAGGATTGTAGTTTTCTAGATGAAGTTTTCATTCCAGCAGAGTGCACAATATGCCAATTGGGCTTACATGTATACCTGTTATAAGTTTAATTCAGCGCATTTGAATTGAATTTTTTTTTAAATTATTTTTCTTATCAATTACTCTGTTAGTTTATAAAGTAATAAACAATTTTTTTTTTGCTCGCCTATAAGGTGTTTAAAGCTATCTTCTCTGATAAATTTGAGTATTTTACACTTTGGCATCAAAAATATATATTAGGACTCTAAAACGAGACCATCATCGTCAAGCTGAAAACACTCTGACACTATTTTCCATACTAAGTTTAAAAAATTTCCATTTTCTATGTTTTATAATTTGAAAAAAAAATTAAAAAGTTTATAAAGGAATAAGTTATTAAATTTTTAAACCGCCTGGTGACTTGCGGCCCACCCAGTATTATTATTAAACAAAACGTAATAATTCCTGGAAAACTGCAATTATTTTATCAAGCTATTCGAAATGGTTTTAATTCTCTTTCTCTTCACCTCTCATGCAGATTTTGAATTACGTCTGAGGCAATGGTTTCCAAAAGCTAAAGTTTAATTTTCGATAGGCTGCAAAATAGTTTTGCATTCATTAGATGAAGTGAGTGCCCGTCAATATGGCAGGTCTAGTAAAATATTCCACTTAAGTGGTTTCTTTGCAACTTTGTGATATGAAGTCACGTAAATTATTCTGACACTAGTGTTGATATATTGATATAAACTGATAAAGTTTTCAAGACATATGTCGCTTAAATTACAAAAAAAATAGCTGAAACTATGGAACATTTTTTGTATAGAGCCACAGCAGTATTTTTTACCAAAATTTTTACACCAAATAAAAATAAAATTAATTAATTGGAAAAATATGAAAATCCTTTACTTTTAAGGTTGTCGGAATTGTATTGCAAAAATTGTATCACATCTTCGACGGACTATTGACTAATTTCGCAATAAATATGAATTTTTTATCTGCTATTGTAAGTATAGCAGATGCATGTATGTATGTAGTTGAACTTTATACACCATAAATTTCTATTAAAATATAAAAAGACATTAAGTTATGAATTTAGTTTTGTCCACTGTAGTAACCATTGTGATTTGTTATTGGTATTGTCATCAGCATTATTATTTGCAAGAGATAAAATGTTTATCGCACAAATTGCTGGCTAAAATGATTGGTTGCATGTATAACTGAAGAATTGATTAAAAGATGAATAGATAGATGAATGTGACATGTCAGGAAAGTTGTGGTTTGGTTATATATAATCAGAACAGCTTTTAATGGAAGACCAACCAGTACAAAATATATTATATCAATTGAGACATAAACAATAAAGACAAACATAATTAAAGTTAAGTTGCAGGCATTTAAAACGTTTCAGTTATTTTGATTTCATACTTCAATATGGTTGTCATATTTATTTCAGCATTATTAATTAATTAGTACTTATTTGTTATTATTATATTTTTTTTTTTGCATTTACAAATCCATTATTTGTATATTTTACATTTTGGTTTTTGTGGCTGTACTGAAAAGCACTAAAAGCTTTCGCATTTTAAATGTCTGGTTAACGTTTGTTTATAGTGTTTTTAGCAGTGTAATAGCGGGGGTATCGAAGAGTGTGAGAGAACTTTATCCTTCGCCACCGCAAACTGTGGCAATAAAAATATATAAAGGAAATGAATGTGTTCATTGATAATTTATAATCGTAGTGCCAGCAACAATAACTTTTTGTGGTTTGCTAAGACAAGATAACATGTGTATTGACACACATAGACATGTTCACAGTCTTACCACAATAAAATCAGATTTATTGGTAAGTTAATGCTAAAATGATAAATATGGTTAATAAATTCAAGACTTAAATATTTTTTATTAATGGTGGAAAATTATAATGAAGCATTACTTTTAATAAAGTCTTAACATAGTAATAGACTTGAAAAAGATTCGATTTGTGTTTTTCGAGAAAAAATTTTATTATAGATTTTAATAAAAAGCATTGAAAATTTTTTTCATTAAATAAATGAACATTTCGAATAGCAATTGTATGTATGTATGAATGTATGTTGTTAATTTAACTGCCCTATTGTTATTGTTAAGACCTGGCTTAAATTCAATTCACAATAACCACACAATTATAAAATGCTCTTTTAATATAACTTGCTCTCTTTTTTGTTGGTAACTCTCTTAAGTCCACACATGTGCTCTAACAGCTGAAAACTTGCAAATTAGATCGTTTGTTTAAATCTGCTTAGTGACTCACAGTATGAGACATGTGTGTTGTTTATCAAATATGAGTTTGAGACAGACATTTATTTATTTATTTTTTAAGCTTAGGAATCTTAAGTGCCTTTTCTTATTATTATTTCTGCTAATTTTGTTGATTTAACAAACACATTTAGGCCAAAACAACTATTGATTAGAAATATGTTTGAGTAAAAAAAAAGCAACAAAAACAAAAAACACATACAGTTAAGTAATATTACAGCAACAGCTGTAGCAGCAGAAGATAACTAACAACACATAAAGAGAACTTAACAACACAACACAAAGCGAAAGAGGTAAATAAACAAATAATGAAATAAAAACTGCAATAAAAACAACAATAAGACAAGAAGACAAGAAACTGGTTAATGGGGTCTAGTTATTGCAACTTCTCAAGCAGGTTGAAATTTTGCAGTTTTACGAGAGAATCTGTTGACGTCTAAATAGTCTACCGCAACAACAATAACAAAAACACATTCAACTAAAATGTGTAATGGAATTTTTGCGATCCATGTTGTATTAAATCTTGAAATAGCAAAAAAAAAAAAAAAAAAACAAGAATTGACTTACAGACAAGTAGAAGTCACGAATAATAAACTAGATGTTGGCATTTTTACACTCACACATGCAGCGCATATCAACATGTGTATTGGCTAATCATATTTAGTTGTAGTTACTAAACTTTAATCGGTCGGTCGGTCAGTTAGGTTTGTAAGTTGGTTAGCATGAGAAGCTGCGATCAAGTACTACCACTACATGCTTGTAACACTACCACTACGTGTACAGACATCAGTACAACTTAATAAAAATTTTAGCACGAGAAGCTGACCCATCATAGTGCTAAACTCTGATATGTTATAATCAGTCTAGAGCCATACGTTGCCTTAGACAGTCCTAATTAAACTGTCAACGCGGAAGAAACAAAACAAGAATCAAGTTTTTATATTTAAAACCTTAAACTAGTCTACGTTCATTCATTGTTTACCTATGACGAGTGTCTATTTCTAAACTAAAAAAAAGATAAAATCAAATTAATAAAACGAGTTAAAAGTGTGTGTTCGAAAAACATCGTTTAAAGAATAAAATCGCTTAGTTAGACAAACAACTTTATTGCTTTTAAAGTTGCTTAAAAGTCGCTTTTAACACTTATACATCACAATTGCAGAATAAAAGCAATTCATAGCGAGAAGAAGAAAAAAAATTTAAATAAAAAAAAATCTTAAACTGGTTAAACGTGTGCAAATTGTAAAATATTATAAGAGGAAAAAAAGAAACCATTACAAAAATTATTCACACAAAATACGGAAATTAAAAGAAAAAATTATTTTCAAAAGTATTTTAATAAAATTGTGAATAAAAAATAGAAAATTAAATACAAAAAATATTCTTACTCAAGGATACGTATTTTATATGCAGCATACCCTGCGTACAACAACTGCAAATGCACACATCTCCAAATTCAAGGTATGAGCGAGTATAAATATTGTAAATGTTTAATTCACAACTAAAAGCAAATGCAACAACAAAAGGTATCTCCTTTTCAAGTCTGTATCATTTTACATCTTAGTTACAGTTGAGTATAAATAGATAATATAAATAGTTAGATAGATAAATAGTTCCCAGTTTTTTCAAGGATTTTTTAGAACGCAAGGTTTTTCCGTGTGCCCTTGAAAACGAGTCTGTATATAAGAATTATTTGAAAAAAAAAAAAATTAAAATTCCTTACGAATCTTCCAGGACAGTTTCTTTTCAAAACATTTAGATAAATGAGTTAGTTTTAAAATAATATAAATGTAAAAGGTTAATTTTGAAAATAGCATGATTCTGTTTGAATAAAAAGAAAAGAAATTAGAAGTAAACATGACTTTTTGTAGTTTCTTTAACTTACTGATGGATCTAGCAAGAATCATAATGTAATCTTAGCGAAATAATCTACAACAAAAGTATCATGCTGCTAGCGTATGAGGTTGAAAAGCTTTTAAAGATAATGAATTTTAAGATAAATGAGGACAAGAAGTCATATCAAACACGGCTTTCCCATCGAAAACTACAACTTTGACGTTCTAAAGAACTGCGTGACAGTTTCACCAACAATAATTGTGTGAGCTTAGAGATTAAGTGCAGCTATTAGGTAATTGAGAAACAGGGACCTAAATGAAAATTTTTTATTTTTGCCCGATGATGGATTTTATATTAGAATGCACCACGCTGACATTTTTTTTGTTTAATTTTTTATCTTCGTCTGTATTAATTAAACAGTATTTTTAAGTTAAAGTCTTATCAATTTTTATTTCGTAAATTTTAATGGAGATAGGATATAAGAATTTTTTTTATTTGACCGTATTTTCTACTGCTATTTGAATTAGAACGATATTTTTTAACAGCAAAAAATTTTCGTTTTACAAATCAATTTGTTTAAAGGGTAAGAAATTAAAAAAATATTAAAGTCTTAAATTAAAATTTATTGTAGAGAAGTACGACGTTTTATTCTAAAAAAAAATACTAACAGAAATAGGTCTATATGTGACAGCGCATAGAGAAAGGGACCTAAGGGTAAAAAAAGGTTTTGTTCAGAAGAGCCATTTTAAAGATTAAATGATTTTTCTATTTTTTTTAAATTGCTCATAAGGAAAAAAATAAATTTTTTGTGGTTTCGTAAAATCAAGTTATTTTGTTAATTTACTAGGGGAAAAAATGAAAATAAATAAATTTTACCGTTAGGTCCCTTTCTATTTGCGCTTAGAATCGTCGATTTCACTTTTATAAAACGCGCATATCTCTGGGAGGGAACACTTTTGTGGCATGGGATCGGTCTCATTCGATGCTCAGATGTTGTCCGCATCAAAAAAAAAAAAAAAAAACAAGTAAGAGCACTATATTCGGCTGTGCCGAATCTTTTATACCCACCACCAATTTTGTGTACATTTAAAGCACAATAATTATTATTTTGTTAATCGCTTGGAATAATCTCTTTATAATAAAATATACATCACTTTCTTTGTAGAGGGTGGTTCAATTTTAAATTAAAAACAGAGGCCGAATTACGGCACTCGAACGTGATCGAAAGTTGAAAACTCTTATTAGAATCTCTATACCTAAAGCACAGCGTACTCGATCGTTCGAGTAAAATTTCGATCGATATCGAATGCCATAATTCGGCCCCAGGTCTGTATAAAATGTTAGAACATCTATGAATGCCTTCTAAATTCGTTAAATGAGAAGCATTGCTGTTTATCGCGATAGTGTGGCAAAAAAACAGTCAACTTCGACTCATCATCGTGCCAAACAATTGAGCATCAGCAATGTTATTTAAAATTTGGACTATCGGATCGAGGTGTGCCGTTGAGGTCGCGGGGCCATTTGGCCGATATTTTGTTCCATACATAATTGAACCATACACATATTATCATTAAAAAAAAATGATAATAATTTCCTAAATAATTTGTGTTTTATTCAAAATCAACATCGGCCCTTAAAATTTAACCACCTTTTATAACTTGGATGTGCTGGTAAAATGTTTTCGTAAATTAAGTGTTTCAGTGAAAATGGGCGTTAAAGTAAGCGTGTCAATAAAATTTCTGCTAATAAATACAACTTAGATATTTCAATATAGTCCGTAATTCTTCCAAAATATTTATTCATTGAGATATTATATGAATTTGAAATAAAGCATTATATAGGATGTGGGCGTAAGAGTGGGCGTGTCACCTAAATTTTCTGGCATAACAATAACATTGACTAGTAGGATTTCCGTAGCAAATTTTATCATCATACCTCTAATTTTGTCGGTTTTATAAATTTAAATTTCATTAACAGTAAATAACGTGGAAAGTGAGCGTTATAGTAGGTGTGTCGAAGTTATTTATGCTAATAAATACAACTTAGATATTTCAATAAAGTCCTTTATTATTCGATTTATAGAGAAATTATAAGAATTTAAGAGAAAACGTTGTATGGGAGGTTGGCGTGTCACATTTATTTTCCGTCAGAAGAAAGCCTTTGACCAAAAAGCAATTCCTGCAAAATTTCAGAATCGTAGATCTAAATTTGTCACTCTTATTAGGTTTAAAATTTTTAACATATTGGAAAATACACTGCGCGGTATAAATTTTCGTACATTTTGATCTCTAACTCCCTTCCTAATGCATGCATTTAGGCAATTTTTCTTTCTTCCTTATACTCCGATTTAGCCAATTTTCTATTCCAAACAAACCTTGTGTATAAGACATATTCTGGCAAAATTTGAGCCCACTAGCTTTTTCGATGGGACCTCTATCGTGCTTTTAACAGACGGACATACGGACGGACATAGCTAGATCGTCGTCAAATAAAACCCCGATTAAGAATATACATACCATTTTTTTGGTGGCGGATATTAAAACTCAAATACTTCAAAAAAACACATTACAAAAAAATTTGTTTAGCTCTTTTACTAAAATTTTTCAAAAAATATTTGACCTTGTGTCCCAAAAATTGGTCTGCTGATCACGGTCGGATCGTAACGGGTATAAAATGGGGAGGAGAGGAGAGTTTTATCTACTAAATGGTGCTAATTTCTTTTTGTTATCTTATGTTTTCTAGAAGTTATGGTGTATTAAAAAAAGGAATTTAGGAAAATTTAGACCTAAAGATAAAAAAAAATTATTTCTAAACATTACAAACAATTTATTTTCATGTGCTAATGGCTAACAAATTTTAAAATTATACAAAACTTATTTCGTTTGAAATTCTTTTAAAAGTAAAATGTTATAGAACTTTAAAAATCAAAATCTTACTAATAAGTTTCCCGTTTTAGCAAAATGCTGAGCATGTCCATTTTAAATCACCCTGTGGCCCTTAAAATTTAACCACCCTTTACAAAAAAATAGATAGATAAAAAAAAAATTTGTTAAAATATGTATTTTAAATATTCAAATACTTATTTTAAATCTACTGATGCACATTTTTTTTTTAATATTTTTAAATCTTAAACCTCATAAGACTGTGTGTACAACTATATGTAAAGTTGGGCACAAATCATTACTCTAGTTAATTTTTGTCAACAAACTTCGGTCATTTTCGTTTTCACAAACCCCTATAAAATTCCTTTGTAGTTTGTGCAAAAAAATGTTACTAGAGTCATCTAGTGTTCTACGTGATGTTTAGCAGAGACATCATCCTCAGTGTTTGCAAAATGTAGTGGCGCTTTCAACAGATGTCGCCATCTGCAATGAATAAATGCTAATGAATATGACAAATATATTTTTATAAAAATTTCAAAAAAAAGTGGGCGTGGCACATTTATTTTCCGTTATAACGAAGACTTTGACCAAAAAGTCATGTTTGCAAAATTTCAGAACCGTACATATAGTTTTGTCAGTTTTATTACGTTTTAAACTTCAAATATACACTGAGCGGTATAAATTTTCGTACATTTTGACCTATAACTCCTTTTCTAATTAATAGATTTAAGCAATTTTTGGGAAGAAATATTCTTTTGACTCGAGAAATATATATTCGAAGTTTCATGACTCTACGTTTATGCGTTTGGACACAATTCCTTTTTTTTCGATGTTTGAAGGACACGGTTTTTTCGACCTATTCTTGCTTTACGAGCTATAACTCTCTTTATAATATTCCGATTTAGCCCATTTTCAATACCAAACAAACCTTGTCTATAAGAAAGATTCTGGCAAAATTTGAGCCCTTTAGCTTTTTCGGTGCGACCTCTATCGTGCTTTCAACAGACGGACAGACGGACGGAAATAGCTAGATCGTCATCAAATCAAACCCCGATTCAGAATATATATACTTTATGGGGTCTAAAATGGATATTTCGATGTGTTACAAACGGAATGACAAAATGAATATACCCCCACCATTTTTTTGGTGGCGGGTATAAAAAAAGAGTGAAAATTGTTTTTTTTACCCTTTCTCGATGCGCTGTCACATATATAGAAAAACAAATTATATAAAAATATTAAAAATGTAGCAAGTCTTATCGCTACACATATGTTTGTATGTACATAAATATATTGAAATATTTAAATTTTATCAAAAAATTTACTCGACAAAATAAAAAAATACACGTTTAACTAGTAGAAAGAGAACATTCATGTTTTTAAACAAACATTTGAATACAAAATATTCTACCTGTGAAATATCATTTCAAAAAAAGAATTTTTTTTTTTGGACAAGCTCACATAAATTTTAAAGCAAACCGGTTTTTTTGTAGCCGTTTAAAAAATTATTTAAAAATTTTTGTTTTAAAGAATATTTACCCTCTAGTATATGTGTAACGAATTCTTAAATATTTTACATAAATAATTTTTGATTTCATTATTTATAATTCAGTCTCTTACCACATGTTGCTTAAAAAAATTCTACCTCATAATAACAGTTTTAAACTTGTTAAACACTTCAAAGCTTTTCTCAATTAATATTGAGGGTGAAGATGGTAAAAATTTTAAGATTTCAAAAATTAAAAAACAAAACAAATTAAATAAAAATTATTGGTATAAAGTCTGTGTTGACCAAACTAAACTTTGTATATAAATAGATGGAAAAGATCTATGCCCATTTTTTTCTAAATCAAAGGGCCAGCGTGCTGAAATTTCAGCACGAAATTTTAAATTTTGTTTGATACGTTTCTTGAGCAAGAAATTCTCAGAACTTTAATTTTTGTTTCAGTTGAAAGAAAAGTCTCCTCTTAATGCAATAGCATTTCTGTACTAGACATCAAAAGTCAAAATTTACATTTTGATTTCATTTCGCTTGCTTGCTAGCAAACGGCAAGTTACCTGAAATATTTTTAGCCCTTAAATTCACAACGTTTTTTGTAATTTCACATAGTTCTTTTGGAAGACTAAAACTCTGACAGAACTGCATACTATTCTTGAGAAGTGGAGTCACTTAAGAGTGGTGGAATAGAAAATGAAAATAGTTTGTGTCAATAATACAAGTTTGTAAAAATTTACAATCATATTGATATTGAGATTGTCTTTTAGTCTGAACTTTTACATTTTTATTACAATGATGAATAGACTTGAAGTAACTTTGAGCGGAAAAAGGTCAAACTATCCCTATCAACCTCTGTTTTAGCAAAATATTTTAGATTCGCAATAGTCTCCACATTTTTTTTTCTACTTATTTTCTGCATGTGCAGTTCCATCAAAATTTACATTTTAGTATGTAGTTGTAGAGATCAAAACTATTAAAAAAATTAATAGCGTAATACTTAGTAAATTCTGCTTAAAAAAAAAAAAGTATTTCAGAAAGATCATCATCTAAATGTATGTATGTTGTACATAACAACGGCCTTAAACAATGCAACAATTCAAATTATCCACCAGCATATTAACATAATTATTGACCCTAAAATGAAAACCAAAAAACAATCTATACACACCTACGTTCATATGTATATTGACGACTACATATTGGCCTACAACTTTAAACTACATATTTCGTAAAATAAAGACCAAACTCATTTCTCATTAATTTTCGAAACTTGTTATAGAATTTTGCACTTTTACAGTAACGTTATACTCATAAAGAAAGACTTACAAAAGGCTACAAGTTTGCTCTTTATATATTGAATACATGACTGAATCCAGCACTAACATAATGGCGGGTAAAATTATTTTATTAAACTACTTGTATCAAATCGAAAAGCCGCTTAAAGTTAATAACTATCGATTGAGGGTGCGAATTTTTAAAGGAATTTTAATTTGATTTGTTAAGAAAAGAAGAAGAGGCAGTCCAATTAGCCTCTGTTATATGCCTTAGAAATGTATCATAAAAATGTAAATTCAGTTTAGTACGAGAACACCTAGTTTGATAACGTTTTATAGCAAATCGTCATAAAATAATCGCTACTTCTGATAGCTACATACACTTAGAGGGAAATTATGGTTATAATGATCATACTATATTCTTTAACACAATATTTATTAATCAAAAACAAATTGTACTTATTTCTATTTCATTTCAACAGTTTGCAAGTTTGCAAATTTATTTGGAGCTTTTATGGATCCAGGTGGGCTTAGTTCTTTTTAAAATGTGTTTGTTTTTAAGATGGGAACACCTTTGGGTATAAAAGGAAACAAATTAGTTTTGGGAGGGCGTTGAATACTCTTTATCTCTTTTCCTCTGGATCCCCATTTGAATTCGGGTTATTTTAAGGCAAAAAAAATTAAAACATACAATTATTTTATGGTCATGTAGTATCATATTATTAGTTAAATTATTATAAAGAGTGGTCCAACTTAAGCGCTCGATTGTTATTGTAAATAAAAAGCCATTGTTTCGTTGGCTGTGTGGCAAGTGGCAGCATCTTAATGGATATCGTCCATCTTTATATGTTCAATTTCTGGCTAAAAGAAGACAGTTGCTATTTTGTAATAGCAAACACCATTCAGAGTAACTGCTTGGCCGACATAATTTTCGAAGAAATACAACGTTTCCTACATTTTCAACAATCTAAACGCGCTGCTAAATTGTGATGCTCTTTATGGCTGAATTTGTCAAAACCTAAAACAAAGAAATGTCAAATTAAGTTGTGCAAAAAACTTTGTTTTAAGGTTCACTCACCGTTTATTTGTTTATTATATGATGATAGCACTTGAATAAAAATTATATTAATCACTAATTAATTAACTACAATCTTAATATGCTGTTCTTAGATTATGATCACCTCAATCATGTTTTAACTTTATGTGTAGTAAAAAAAACCGATCATGATTGAACGTACTTATATGGATCAAATTTAGCATGAATATTTTGTTTGCGGAGAAATTTTGTGACTTAGACACCATCTTCTGAAATACTGAAACTGATGATTTCGCATATTCTATTATAATAAAAAATTTTTTTTTTTTAAAAAGGTTTCTACTGATTATTTTTCAATGAAACGTCGACAAAGATTGAGATGTTATAATTTATGATTTTAAAAGATTGACATTGAAATATAACAAGGGAAGTCAGTAAAGGTGGGTACACAAAATTTTATGCAGTCAAACATAACATTCGTTATTCGTTAAGTTTATAAAAACTGCATTTATATGCATTTTGTTAAACAAGAGAATATATTTGCGCAGGTGTGAGTGTGGGTGTGTATATGTGTATGTTTATGTAAGAGTGTACAAAAGGAAGCCGCCACTAGTATAATGCTTATCTCTACTACTATTGATTATGATTGTTGGTTTTGTCTTGCTTTTTTGTACTTGGTTTACAGGTTAGTTTTGTGCAATATTTTTACGGCGTTTAGCATTGTGCAGCATCATTTTTTTTTAAATATATAGTAGATAATAACATTATTATTGTGTCGTCGTGCATTCTGGCTTTTAACTACTACACATAACTACAACACATTTAGTATCGTTTATACATGAATATATGAGCGTACTCATACTTTTATAGATGTGCACAAATTTCGCAATGCTTCTTGTTTTGTAGCAAAAAAAAAAAAAAAGAAGACGAAAAAAAAACAAGTAAGAGCACTATATTCGGCTGTGCCGAATCTTTTATACCCACCACCAATTTTGTGTACATTTAAAGCACAATATTTATTATTTTGTTAATCGCTATGGAATAATCTCTTTATAATAAAATATGTATCACTTTCTTTGTAGAGGGTGGTTAAATTTTAAGGGCCCATGTTGAAGGTGAACTACACCTAATCTTTAAATTTGTTTTCTGCATTTCATTTAACATTTCTCAATCTCAAACTTATTCAATTTGATCCGCGGAAAGATACGCAAATGAGCAACGCTTTAAAGTTATTCAGGTTTTTTATAAAAATGGGCGTTCAAATCAAAATGCATTTTGTGCACTTCGTAATTCTTTTGATCAACATAATCGTTCAAATTCGTCCACAATCGGGAGAATTGTAAAAAATATTTAAATTTCTGCAAAACAGGTCTGTATAAAGTGTTAGAAAATCTGTGAATGCCTTCTTAGTTCGTTGAATGGAAACCACTGCTGGTTTTTGCGATAGTTTGGCAAAATAGCACTCAACCTCGCCTCATCATCATGCCCAACAATTGAGCATCAACATTGTCATTGAAAATTTGGACCATCAGATAGAGGAGTGGCTCCAAGGATGGGGGGCCATTTGGCCAATATTTTGTTATATACATAATTGAACCATACACATATTATCACTACAAAAAGAAATAATAAAAAATTTCCTAAATAATTTGTGTTTTATTTAAATTCAACATAAAATTTAACCACCCTATATAACTTCGATATGCTACTAAAATGCTTTTGTAAATGTAGTCTTTCAATGAAAGTGGGCGTTAAAGTAGGCGTATCAATAAAGTTTCTGCTCTTAAATACAACTTAGATATTTCAATATAGTCCTTTATTTTCCCAAAAACTTTGTCAATAGAGAAATTACATGAATTTAAGATAAACCGTTATATGGGAGGTAGGCGTTAAAGTGGGCGTGTCACCTTAACTTTTTGGCACAACAATAACATTGATTACAAGGATATACGTAGCAAATTTTATCATCATATCTCTAATTTTGGCGGTTTTATGAGCTTTCAAATTTCATTTACAGTAGATAACGTGAAAAGTGGGCGTTATAGTAGGCGTGTCAAAGTTGTTTTTGCGAATGAGAACAACTTAGGTGTTTCAATATAGTCCTTTATTATTCCAAAATCTTTATTAATAGAGAAATTATATTAATTTTATGTAAAACGTTATATGGGAGGTGGGCGTAAAAGTGGGCGTGGCACCTTAATTTTCTGGCATAGTAATAACATCGCCCAGGGGGATATACGTAGCAAATTTTATCATCATATCTCTAATTTTGGCGGTTTTATGAGCTATTAAATTTCATTAACGGTATATAACGTGAAAAGTGGGCGTTATAGTAGGCGTGTCAAAGTTGCTTTTGCGAATGGGCACAACTCAGGTGTTTCAATATAGTCCCTTATTATTCCAAAATCTTTATTAATAGAGAAATTATATGAATTTTAGGTAAAACGTTATATGGGAGGTGGGCGTAAAAGTGGGCGTGGCACATCGATTTTCCGTTACAAAAAAGCCTCTCACTAAAAAGCAAAGTGTGCAAAATTTCAGAGTCGTACATCCAATTTTGTTCCTTTTATGACGTTTTTGTTTTTAAATATACCGAAAAATACACTGTGCGGTATAAATTTTCGTACATTTTGATCGATAACTCCTCTCCTAATGCATAGATTTAGATAATTTTTGGTGAAAAATATTGTTTTTACTCGGTAAATATATATTCGAAGTTTCATGAATCTACGGTAATGCGTTTGGACACAATTCTATTTTATTCGATGTTCGAAGGACGCGGTTTTTTTCGACCTACTCTTGCTTTTCGAGCTATAACTCTCTTCCTAATATTCCGATTTAGCCCATTTTCAATACCAAACAAACCTTGTCTATAAGAAAGATTCTGGCAAAATTTGAGCCCCCTAGCTTTTTCGGTGCGACCTCTATCGTGCTTTCAACAGACGGACAGACGGACAGACGGACAGACGGACAGACGGACGGACATAGCTAGATCGTCATCAAATCAAACCCTGATTCAGAATATATATACTTTATGGGGTCTAAAATGGATATTTCGATGTGTTACAAACGGAATGACAAAATGAATATACCCCCACCATTTTTTTGGTGGCGGGTATAAAAAAGAATGAATTGAATTTAAAACAAGTAAGAGCACTATATTCGGCTGTGCCGAATCTTTTATACCCACCACCAATTTTGTGTACATTTAAAGCACAATATTTATTATTTTGTTAATCGCTATGGAATAATCTCTTTATAATAAAATATGTATCACTTTCTTTGTAGAGGGTGGTTAAATTTTAAGGGCCCATGTTGAAGGTGAACTACACCTAATCTTTAAATTTGTTTTCTGCATTTCATTTAACATTTCTCAATCTCAAACTTATTCAATTTGATCCGCGGAAAGATACGCAAATGAGCAACGCTTTAAAGTTATTCAGGTTTTTTATAAAAATGGGCGTTCAAATCAAAATGCATTTTGTGCACTTCGTAATTCTTTTGATCAACATAATCGTTCAAATTCGTCCACAATCGGGAGAATTGTAAAAAATATTTAAATTTCTGCAAAACAGGTCTGTATAAAGTGTTAGAAAATCTGTGAATGCCTTCTTAGTTCGTTGAATGGAAACCACTGCTGGTTTTTGCGATAGTTTGGCAAAATAGCACTCAACCTCGCCTCATCATCATGCCCAACAATTGAGCATCAACATTGTCATTGAAAATTTGGACCATCAGATAGAGGAGTGGCTCCAAGGATGGGGGGCCATTTGGCCAATATTTTGTTATATACATAATTGAACCATACACATATTATCACTACAAAAAGAAATAATAAAAAATTTCCTAAATAATTTGTGTTTTATTTAAATTCAACATAAAATTTAACCACCCTATATAACTTCGATATGCTACTAAAATGCTTTTGTAAATGTAGTCTTTCAATGAAAGTGGGCGTTAAAGTAGGCGTATCAATAAAGTTTCTGCTCTTAAATACAACTTAGATATTTCAATATAGTCCTTTATTTTCCCAAAAACTTTGTCAATAGAGAAATTACATGAATTTAAGATAAACCGTTATATGGGAGGTAGGCGTTAAAGTGGGCGTGTCACCTTAACTTTTTGGCACAACAATAACATTGATTACAAGGATATACGTAGCAAATTTTATCATCATATCTCTAATTTTGGCGGTTTTATGAGCTTTCAAATTTCATTTACAGTAGATAACGTGAAAAGTGGGCGTTATAGTAGGCGTGTCAAAGTTGTTTTTGCGAATGAGAACAACTTAGGTGTTTCAATATAGTCCTTTATTATTCCAAAATCTTTATTAATAGAGAAATTATATTAATTTTATGTAAAACGTTATATGGGAGGTGGGCGTAAAAGTGGGCGTGGCACCTTAATTTTCTGGCATAGTAATAACATCGCCCAGGGGGATATACGTAGCAAATTTTATCATCATATCTCTAATTTTGGCGGTTTTATGAGCTATTAAATTTCATTAACGGTATATAACGTGAAAAGTGGGCGTTATAGTAGGCGTGTCAAAGTTGCTTTTGCGAATGGGCACAACTCAGGTGTTTCAATATAGTCCCTTATTATTCCAAAATCTTTATTAATAGAGAAATTATATGAATTTTAGGTAAAACGTTATATGGGAGGTGGGCGTAAAAGTGGGCGTGGCACATCGATTTTCCGTTACAAAAAAGCCTCTCACTAAAAAGCAAAGTGTGCAAAATTTCAGAGTCGTACATCCAATTTTGTTCCTTTTATGACGTTTTTGTTTTTAAATATACCGAAAAATACACTGTGCGGTATAAATTTTCGTACATTTTGATCGATAACTCCTCTCCTAATGCATAGATTTAGATAATTTTTGGTGAAAAATATTGTTTTTACTCGGTAAATATATATTCGAAGTTTCATGAATCTACGGTAATGCGTTTGGACACAATTCTATTTTATTCGATGTTCGAAGGACGCGGTTTTTTCGACCTACTCTTGCTTTTCGAGCTATAACTCTCTTCCTAATATTCCGATTTAGCCCATTTTCAATACCAAACAAACCTTGTCTATAAGAAAGATTCTGGCAAAATTTGAGCCCCCTAGCTTTTTCGGTGCGACCTCTATCGTGCTTTCAACAGACGGACAGACGGACAGACGGACAGACGGACAGACGGACGGACATAGCTAGATCGTCATCAAATCAAACCCTGATTCAGAATATATATACTTTATGGGGTCTAAAATGGATATTTCGATGTGTTACAAACGGAATGACAAAATGAATATACCCCCACCATTTTTTTGGTGGCGGGTATAAAAATTATAAAAAAAGAAGCGAAATAAAAGTGCTTTATTTACTGCTTCAGTGGCTTGACTCTCCGTATTTGCTTATACGCATACTCTTATAACATGAAAGTATGTTGGTGGTATTAAGTTTTTTGTTTGTATTGTATTGTAGTATTGTGTTACACTTCCATTGAAATGGAGCTCAAGGTCATGGTTTATACTGGTGATACCTACAGCGCATACATGTGACTGTATGAATGTGTACCTACATAAATGCTTTTTTATGACTATAAATTCAAAAGAAAAAATATTTAAATACAGCAACAATCAAGCAAAAAATTATTTTAAAAATCTTCTTTAAATGTTAATAGCCTCAAATAAAAAAAATACATGAGTAGTAAATATTGCTGTTGCTTTTAGTTGTTGCTTTTAGTTGTTGCTATTTGTTGGTTTTGTAGTCCAAACAACAACAAAAAAGTAATATGAAAACGAAATACAACAATAAACAACAAAGAGAAACAAACAATAAGAAAATGGAACTTTATACACAATTCAAGCACCGCATTTATTTATACTCCACTGTGTAGTATTCTCGTTCGTAGGTTGACCGGGTTACATTTTTATAAAATTCATACATGCATACATGCAAACACATATAAATTTGTATGTATTAAAAGTTAAATTTGTTTATCGTTTGCATTGACGTCTACTGCTGTTGCTGTTATTGTTGCCATAATGTCAAATGGTTTAAAAAATACGTTGAACTTGTTGAAGTCTCATTTTAATGTTAAAAGTAATATTATTAAAATTCACATCGTTTGTTTAACGTAATTTGTATAATTTTATTATTATAATTATTTAACAAAATGCAATTAAAGAGTTTTTTTAATAAATTTTTGTTTTGACTGTATGAAAATGAACGTTGCTTTAGGTCAAAATTAATTACTAAGTACGTTACGTTGTAACTAAATTAAAAACAATACAAAAGATGCAAAACCAAAAAGTTCTTTAAAATTCACTTGATGAATGTGAAGAATTTAAAATATTTATTAATTGTTCTGTAAGTATTTAGAATTTTATCGTAAAGATATTCATCAACATCACAGGGTAGAATCTTACAAGAATAAAATATATGAAATATATGTATTTGCAGGCAATTTTGATTATTGGCGAACATAAGTATGTATCACCTGTTTCAAATTCTTATTATGTCCTTGGTATTATAGTCAGATCCGAGAAGTTGATATATTAATATTAATGTTTTGAGTTAAACAAAATTTATACCGGAGGCTACTGCGTTTGGCAAGCAAAAAAAAAAATAAGATAAAAATTTTATCATAATTGTCGTCAAGGGTGCAAAGACTTTGACTTTAATTTGGCAGCTTGAATTCTCTTTACAATGAAAATAATTACCTTTTTTTTAATTTAAACATCATAATAATTTCAAAAAATTTAAAAAAATTTTATTTGGGGTGTATATAGTCAGCAATCTAGAATATATATGGTGTCTCAGTAAGAATGCACTTTTTTATTTTGAAAATTAAAAAACCAATGATGCGTTGCATCTCAGATTTGATCTGATTTTGGAATTCGTTGCTGCAACAAATTGATTGTTTTATAAACGGTTTGACAGGTGGCGTCGTTTTGCTTAAACCGTATGTCCTCTTGATCTATACCCTACAAATAAAACTACAAAACCTCTGCTATAATTTTTTTGCAAAGAATGCCGTCCACAGTCACTACATTTTTGGTCATTCAAATCATTCCTCTTGATCAAATTCTGCTTCAGGCAGTTGCTTATTGTAGTTGCATTTGTTTCTAATGAATTGTGTGAGGATAATCTGATTGTTGGTTGGTTGGTCATCGTAGTAGTTCGCTGCACGCCAATAGTCAAGTAGAGTCTATATGACTCCGTTTTGACAGGACCACATAAATCATCAGCTCTTAATGTATCTCAGAATAAATCCAAGAGTAAGGGTAAAGATTAAATCAACCCCGTGGCCGTGAGGTATCTCAGTAGATAATTCAGTCCAACTTCAGATATAGCAGAGAGGCCATCCAGTATATGTTCGCCCAGAAATCTGTGTTTTTTAGCCGCCAGTGCAGGACATTCGCAGAGAAGGTGGAAACCGATTCCTCCTTCTCTCTATCCAGACAGCTGCGACAATGGTCCGAATCGACTTGCATGTTTGCCTAACATTCAAAGACCCGTCAATACCACCAGCAACGTCGATATGTCCCTCTGACTTCGACTGGTAAATTGCAACTTACGTCGTGCATCAAAAGAGGATTATCTGAAATACTTATTCAACAATTTTGTGTTTCCAAGAAGCCATCAGATGACTTTGTTAGAAAAATTGAAATTGACTTAACTTTGTTTTATAAACTATTGTACGAATTGCCGGTGATATTTATGGTCTGCTGGTTTAAGCTTCTGAGTAAGCTGTGCTTTGTTTGCATGAAGGTATTATCCTTACCACTGTCTTCAAATTTTTTTACCACTCATCGAATGGTTGAGACAATAGTTAATCTTTATCTACGAAAAGGTTTTCAAAGTTCGCAGGCGGTATCGGCATGACTTTCTAAATTTTTGTAGTGAATTTTCACGGTTATAATGCGCTGTCCTTTTGTGAAGCGCTAAATTGAAAAGAATCAGAAAAAACGTTTATGGCAGCTTCCAGGTTTTGAAATTGTAGGTAGGTAGGTAAGGCTGGTGCAAAGTTACCCTCACATCTTCACTCGGAGACCATTACGGTCCATTGTGACGCCTTAATAGAGAGAAGAATAGAATAAGAATAGAAATATTTAGGATAGAAGAGAAAGAGAAGCAGACAATTCCAGAGTCTCCGGCGGGAATCGAACCCGCAACCCCCAAACAACTGACTTGTCCTTTACTGACTAGTCCACTGGGGCACTCAGTTACTTGCACAAAAATAAATTCGTTAAAATTAAATATTACATTGAAATTTATCAAATTTAAAATAGAGTCACCTGGATGTCTGGTTTAACATGTATTTTAAATAAATAAATGTTTATACGGACACAACAAAAGGAGGAATATAAGAGAAATAAATAAATTGTTTCGGCTAGCAATGCGTACCAGGTTCAACCAACTAGTAGCATAATATAATTACAAAAAAATAATAATGGTTTGGAAACATTTTAAAATTACTATTAATTGATATTTTTAATAATAAAAATTTTTTATTTTTATCTTAGATTTTTAATTGTTAAAATCATCGAAAAAACTCTTCAAATAAAACAAGTTTTTACAAATTCTTTATTTTGTATGTGTATTTTTGACTAAGTACCGAAAGATAGGGATTTTAAGATTTCACACTATCGTGCCTGTTCTCATTATAAATATTTTACACATGGCTGATCTGGACTTAATAAAAGCTTTAGTTGCCTTCCCGCAAAAAAGTTTTCAATAAATAAAATATCGACGCAATTTCTTTATAAGTTTTCTTTGCAGCATGAAACTTATTTTTAGTTCAAAACATATTCAGACTAAGTTTATTTAAGAGCACAAATACGTTATTCTTTAAGATACTTGGCACCTCTAGTAATTTTTTAAATCCTAACGACCAGTTATTAATGTCAAGTTTGAAACCAAGCTTTTGTTAAGCCAGTAAATAGAGAATTTATATTTTGTTTTTTTAAGATTTTTTTCCCAAACACCCTTAAAGAAAACTGGTATCGTTCTAAGCTTTAAACACGCAATTATTTTGCTTTAATTAATGCAAACAACATCGAATTTAAAAAAAAAAACTCACTAAACATGCTAATTTTCATTAAGTAAAATATAAAATAAAAAGTAAAATAAAAGTAAATAATATTTAAATAATTAAATCTAATTTCATTCCAATTTCAATAGTCAAATATTACAGTGAATTTATTGAAAATTTGCAATTATTTACAAAGTATGCGATTGTGGCATATTCAACTTAAAACTTGTCTGTGCATGAGAGAGCAGAAAAACGAAAGCAAAATTGTACACGTAAATGTAAATGAAAAAAGGAAAAAAGAAAAAAAACAAAATTGAAATTCATCAATTAAAATAAGGGCTTTAATTGTATTTAATATTTATTAAAATTGTCTTCATAAATATTGATGTGCTGTTTGTGTTTGGTTGTATGTATGTATGTATGTATATCGGTGAAGTGACAAGGAATATCTGTATAACAACATGATTATGAATAAATAAATGACTAAACAAGTTAAATTACATTACATGTATGTATTTACAGTTGAGACTCGATTATGCGGGAATCAATAAACAGGAGGTAACATCTATTAACCGACAAGTTGTCTGGTGATTTTATATGTTTAATAATTATTTTTTATAAATTTTTTTTGTAATTTCATTCAGATTTTAAAATAAAATTTATTGAAATTTGTGTACCAACAAATCTTTCAAACGGCTAGGTGAGAATATAACAAAATGCAGAAATAAAACTACGACGTTGACACTAAAACTACAGGGTAGACCAAAAGCACCATGGGGCTTATATATTTTATAAAGTTTTCTTAACTTTTGTTTTTATATTTTCAGATTATAAAATGTGAAAAATTAATTCTTTTATGTATAAATTAAATGTAATTGAATTGAAAATTAAAAAATTTTATATGAGAATTGACACTCAAGTCAAATTGGTTACAATTTTAGCTACCGCAATAAAGTTCAGAATGAGGGTGTTAGTATGATAAATAATGTCACCTAAATAACCTCCGTTTTTAATTTTTAAAATTTTACATAAATTTATGTACAACTTGTGACTGTAGTGACCACATTTTTGAAAAAAGGTTGGCCTTGAGTTCTAGAAATGTCACAGGTTCGTTAACATTGACAGGCTCTTTTAAATAACCCTTAAGAAAACAATTAAGTTCCGAAAAATCTGGCGACAGCACTAGCGAAAGTACTAGCCAATTAATTAATGGATTTGTGGAAATTATTCGCTCCAAAAAATTTTTATTTTATATGCCATTGTGTCTCGGGTAGTTTACGCACTGGCTGCATCCTACTGAGACCACATTTTAAGTCTGTTAAGTGATATTTTCAGATGTAATATCACAGCATACTGTACACCTAACTGCTTGCAATTGGTGTCGGTGAATGGCTCTTGGATTTTAAAAACCTTAGTTCTGCTTATTAACAAAGCCATTCAAATCATAATCACTCATAATCAGTTTTTAAATAAAGCTGTTTATACTTCTGGCCAAATGTTGAAGTTTTATTGCAAAATTAAGACATTAGCGATGATGTGGTACCAATGGCATCTTATATTGGAATAACGGTATTTTATTTTTAAATATACCCTAGAGTCATATAAGCTCTTGCTAGCTAAACAGAACGCCTCTGGTAGATGTTTCTGGTGTTTCGTTAACACTTTGCTCTACACGTTTAATATTTTTTAAACAGCGAATTAAACGTAGTCAAAAGGTTTGAGGTAAACTTCTTACGGTTGCATTTTGTAGTGACGATATGCAACGAAACATTTCGTCGCAGAGCGAAACTCAGACGTTAAAATTTCGACGATATGCTTTTTGTGTAAAATTATTATTTTGGTTCTTTATTTAGTTGTGAATCTCTCCATTATTTGATCTCCAGATATTGTTTATATAATTGGAAGAAAATATATGTAAACGAAAAATTTATTGAATATCCCAACGCCATTGTGACACCATTGTGTGTACAAGATCGTATTGTTATTTTTAAATTTCTTTGAAAAATAATTTTATCCATTGATTTTACCTAAAGATCAATAAAAAGACAATTTGTTTTAATACGTTTGTAATAAGAAATTACTTTTGGTTTGTTTCGAATATTACCCTTGACCTCTAAAATTGTATATTTTAATTATCCGCGCTGAGTTCGATCCCAAAAGACCCAACTAAATGATGTTCAATTGTATATTCATTAGTATGTATGCATTTAGTATATGTCAGCGTTTTGCTACACCAACTTACGCACTTGCATTTATGGCAAATTACCCTGCAGATAACGCGACTAGTCCTTACACGCATGTTAAGTATATTCTGTAGTGGACTAGGACTAATCCAAAGATTAAACAATGGTATGCAGAAAACATGGTCCTAGGGCTGGATGATATAATCCATCGGAGTAGTCTCAAAACTACTCTTTCCCACTACTCGATGGAGCACCTACACGACCAATTAGCTAAAATGCACTACTTAGTCCAATATTATCTGTAGGGTACTTATGCACATACATACAGATAAAAAAAGGAAATGTATCAATTGCATTTTGCCTACATATGTCTTTACACACATACTCCATATGTATGTATATGTACATACGTTTAATACAAACATGTGTATGTAATTAACGAAAACCTTATGTTGGTTTTGGCCAAAGGGGTAGTTGGAAAAAAATGTATTTTTCTTGTTAAAGATAAAACAAGGCCATATTAAAAACATACATTTATACATTTAAAATAAATACATGTTCATGTGTTTATGTACATAATTGCATATGTACGACCAGAGGACTTATTATAAAAAAAACACACACACACAAACATATATTTATTAACATACAGACATACATTTATATGAATTTATATGCGAATTTTTTTAAATTACCCAACATACCAAATAGAAATAAAACTGCAATACCACTTGTGAATAATATTATGACAATAGTGGATTCACAACTGTTTCTGATCAGTTCGTATGTATGCACACAAAAACTATGCTTCTTAAGTACATATGTACGGGAAATTTGTCAACAAGTGCAGTTTTATTTGTTGACAAATTTCTTTTGTGTTTTGCATTTAGTGTTCAAATTTCAAAGTGAATAAAAGTTATAATTGTGTTGTGCGAAAAAATAAATGGTTTGTAATATTATTTATAATAAAATAATTAGAAATGCCTTACAAATATAAAAAAAGGGTTAGAACAGAAACAAAAGAAGTAATTGAACTTCTTTTTAATAACAAAAAACCAAAAAATAATTAAAAGGATAATCTTAAAACAATATTATTTTCGTAAGCTTATTCTACTATTACAAGCAATAGCTTATAGTAATCGTGTACATTTAAGCTTATGAATAAGGGTTCCGTTTCGATTATTCTATAATTGTTACACAAACATTTTACAATCGATTCACAACTCTTTTACAAGCTTGCGGCTTGTGTTGGTAAGCTTATTATAATATTATTCACAAGTCATTTGGCATGTTGGGTAATGTATACAAAACAACAATTGTGCTTGTATATGTGTTTTAGTGTAGTGTAAAATTATAAAAAAAA
The DNA here is from genome assembly GCA_941918925.1 of Phyto melanocephala. Taxonomy (NCBI): domain Eukaryota; kingdom Metazoa; phylum Arthropoda; class Insecta; order Diptera; family Rhinophoridae; genus Phyto; species Phyto melanocephala. The sequence continues at coordinate 2,615,446 of OW799233.1, forward strand.
ACAAATAATTTTGTATTAAAATAATTAAATTACCGCAAATTTTTAACCATGGTTACGGCATGCTGTTACTATAACGCGGTTGTTCTGGCTATAATTGCTAATACAGCATTTTGCATATCATTCAAACAGTTATGTATGTGTGTGTGTGTGTGTGTGTGCAAATAGTTTATATAAATCATTGTGTTTTATTTGATCCCTGTAGTCAAGTAGTCCTTTGTCTTTCCTAAATGTGTCATCATTAGTTACTGTATTACTGTACTATTGATTGATTGGTTGACTGATTTAATCTCCACATTAACATATGTTAACTGTCCTAGTCGATAACAATTTAGTCCCATTTAGATAATTATACAATCTTTTCAATAGTTTTAAATATTCAAATAACAAAAAAAAGTTGATTTATACCTATAGAACAGAAAAGAGAACTTGACAGCACAATTGATGAACTTGTGCTTAGCCATAAGTTGGCATAATATCAGAAGGCTGTTAATTAATGTCTGGTTACTTAGTCGAGCTAATTTCATTAATGTATATTTAATTACATGTGGCCTTTTCAAATTGCTAGTTGTTCGAAACAGTTCGGCGTCTAAATAATCCACATTAATCTTGAATTACATCTGATAAATGAAGAGCAAATTGATGTCATTGTCAAACCTACACGTGTAAAATACTAGCAGTTGTTGGTTAAGACTGCAGGGATGAAACAAGCTGGTATATATAAGCTTAGTTTAGCCTGAATGCCTTATTAGGTATATAAGTATGTGTGACTGTACTGGTATTTGTTTGCTTTAAAATATGGATGTATTTCGTAGAATGCAAAATATTTTAGTTTTACCACAGACGCCATAGCATTTCAGATTTAATAAAACATTTCATTTTTGTTAAATTATTTCAAAAACTACAAAAAACTTCATTAAAGGACAAGCCAACAAACATACGCATCCAATAATTTACATCCAATACCTGCAGTTCTGAAAATTACCTGATACAAATGCTAATAATATTAAAAACTGTGTTTGAAAATAGATTTAATTTTGATTTGGGTGTGTATACTAAAAATAAAAAATATAAACAAAGTAATTATCTTTACTTTAGATTACATAGTGCCCAGTAAAACACTGAATTTGTACGCTGCATACTTTCCGTTTTTAAGGCAATTAACAACAAAACGAACTGGATTTTATAAAAGACTAGCCGACCCGGTCCGTGTTGCTGGCCCTAAGCAAACATTAGTGTTGTATTACCACACAATTTTAATTGAGCTTTTAATGAAATTTACGGCCTTTAAATAAAAATCCACGGAATATCTATCAAAAAGTTTTTTTACAGAATAACTTACATTTGGTGTAAGTTTGGGCTGAATCAAGAAAGAAACGCATGTATTTAAGGCAAGTTAGAAATTATATTTATTTATTACTTCATCCTAAGGCCAGCGGAGAAACAATGTTTTTTGTTTTTTTATTTGGTGTACAAACGGATAAATTTTCTGGACTGCCAACTCGAGAGCAAGCCACATACAACTGGCCGTGTGAAAAACATAAATTTTCCAAAATTAAGCCAGCAATAGTCAATGATTGGCTCTGTGCTTTGTTGATGGTAATAGCAAAGCAAAGACGCAAAGTGAATTGGAGCCGTTTGCATTGGAATGGTAAATCGTTGGAAATCATCGGAATTCGTGTATTAAGTACGTCTTCGCCTTCGAATCTGCCAATTAAATTTGGTGAACAGTTTTTGCTGGTCAATCTGGTTCCGTTGTATAACTTTGGTGCGTTTAAGTTGCGAATAAGAATTACCGGTGATCCAGCCTTTAATGTTAGTACATGCGGTGGCATTCCGGGTGGTTGCAATGAATTCAAAAATTCAGTGGAATAATTGACGGTTTGCTCTTCATCCATTACTGTGTCGATCGAATTGTATTTGATAAATTTGCCGGGAAATTTTAATTGAATTTGCCCATTGAGCTGTAAATATTTTTTGTAAATAAACCGAAAACTCAGATTTTTGAATGCAACATTTCGAAAGTTTTAAAATTTTGATATTGGATCATTATTAATTTAGGTTTTTTGTAAATATCTTTGGAAGTACACAACCGATTTAAGATTTTAATATCTTGTTTTGAAAAACATGACAACGGCAACAAACAAAATAAATATATGTATATGTCATTAGTGGTGCAATGTAAAAAAAGATTTAGCCACGCCCCTCCGCCCGCAGACCGAAGATAAAAAATCAGACAAAAATCACAGTGTCACCCGCCGAAAAATACTGAAGATTTCCTGAAAATTTCATCAAAATTGGTCCAGCCGTTTTGAAGTCCATATGTTACATACATACATACATCCTGTTTTATATAGATACTATTTAAAATAGAAAAGAATCCTGTTTATCTATTTTTTTTTCAAAACCCCTTTAACAAAAAACACTACTTTTTATCTCACAATTTTTTTTATTCGCTAATTAAAAATTTCATTTAACATTTAGTTTATTTGAAATGATATTGATTGTTGTTCAAAATATATATTAAAGTGGTTTGGCATTGCAGCAAACAGTTTTTATATATCATTAGCTGATATATTGTCCCACTCTGCTTAAGTGCCACTGTCAGTTTACTTTTGTAGGAAATTTTTTTTGTTTCTAATATAGACTATAAGTACCCAGCAAAAACTAGGTAATGACTTGTTCTTACTAAACAACATACTTTTCAATGACTATTACAAATCGTCTGTCTTACTAAGAAGTATTTTAGTAATGACTTGATGTATAATGTGATACGTAAGTACTAATTTTCAGACATTTGCTTAGATACAAATTTTTTATTGCGAAATGTGTTAGAAGTCACTCATTTAGTTTAATACGCTTAGAGTACAAGTAATAAAGTTTTGCCAAAGCAGTTTATAAGCAAACTGATGACTTATTTCACTGATTTTTGAATTCGAATAATCGAAAATCGAACGACTTCTGTAAGCCCATATTATTAAGAGGTGATTTAAGTTATTAAAATCAAGTATTTATTTAAGTTCCTATTTATAAGCGAGCGTTATAAATACTTATATTTGTAAGCGAGAATGGTAGGTACTTGCCTCCAATGACACATCGCCGTGTTGGATGCCAAATAGTAAGTTAGTGAAGTAATGTTTTCTTGTACTTGCAACTCATAATTTTGTAATGTGTTATTTTGCTGGGTATTTGATAATATTAAGGTTGAGCGATTGTCCCAGTGACATTATTCAAATTGGACAATTATATATTACATATGTAATTCTTTACAATATCCGATTCTTGTTTGGATCCATTTTTGTTTCAATTTAAGTCTTATGACATTGCGACCACAATATATTAATGTCTGCTTTAAGTTTTTTATTCTACTCTCAATATTTGGTCTTCAACACACATAGGATATATCAACTGAACCGAAGGAGTTAAATTTTGTTTTGTGAGCAAAAATAACTTTACTCAAAAATACTACCTGCTTTGAAGCATGATGTTGAGCCTACTTCCCTTTTTTAAATAATAAAAGACTTTTCAAATGCATTAAAATTGTGTTGGCTAAGAGCAATTTTGGCAAAACTTTTTTTTAAGATCGGATTAAACTTTAGCAACCTGTTATGAAGCTCTCACTTTTCTCAAAATATGCTCGTCGTAATCGGTAGAAATGTTTAACTTTTTTTACTAAAAAAGTATTAGTAGGTCCGTTTGCTTACTTTTCTAGTAAAATTCAATATCTGAGATAATACTGAGCAATTTAAAGGAACTACTGTCGCAAAAAATATTTGGAGCAAAAAGAACGAAAACCTTGAAAAATATTTTTGTTATAATCTTAATCTATTTATATAAAAGTGAAACTTTGTCTGTGTGTGTGTTAGCTATAGACTCCGAAACCGTAAAGCCGATCGGACTCAAACTTTGACAAGTTGTTGTACACATTCCAGGGAGTGTTTATGGGTGCTAAAAAGTGGGCGAGGTTACGCCCATCAAAAATAAGTTATAATTTTTAGCTACTTGCACTTGTTCGATTTTTCTGAAACTTTGCACACATATTGAGCTGTTATGGCTATACAGTTTCGTGATTAGAAAAGTGGGCAGTGTCAGCCCATAAAAAAAGTTATAATTTTTAGCTTCTTGCGTTTGATATTCAATTAAAATTCAGAATGCATTTTTATTCATTAAGGGGCGTAGCAACGCGCACCGGGCTTGGCTAGAGTTGAAAAACAATCTTATTCATTTATAAGTTACTTAACAACTTATTAAAATAAATGAGGTTGTTTTTCAACTCGATATAAAGTTATATCAAAAATAGTTTTAAATATCCCTGATGATCATCTACGAAGTTGTTTGAAATGTTGGAATAAAATATATAAAGAAATCTAACACCTTTTTCTTAAAAATAAAACAACAAAATTGAAATTTTAGGACCTAAAGTCAAACAAAAATCTACAACAAAATATACAAAAGAAAAATGTCAACAATATTTATATAACAAAAATGATTAAATTCAGTTGAAAAATAAGTCAATGGTGAAAAACAAAATATATTTTTTTCTGTTAAAACTAACGGGTAGTGCAGACATATACAAAATTCAAACCATATTGTCGTACATGAATGTGAAAATTAAGTTAGTTATTTTCAACATTTCAATTGATTTTTAATAAATTAATGCAAAATTTAAAAAAAAGCACATTAACAACGAATATAAAGTGAACACTACTCGTCAAATAATCGCCTTAAAAGAGAAGTAGTGAAACTTTAGTAGAGGTTGGTGTACACTGGAAATAACCACTGAGACAGGTTTCAAAAACTAATTTTTACGTAGTTAATTAGTACAAAATATTATTGTGTTAGCTGTTTTCATTTTTAAAGGTCCGCTTTGTATTTCATAAAAACGGCAGTGAAAACTAAAATGTTCTGAACCATAAATTTTTAGACATTATTTTTGGACAGAGTGTTAGTAAGTTCTACTGATGCAATTGTATTTTTCTTATTAATAGAAATAGGAACAGTTTAAGTTGAAACATTAAAGGCAAAGTTACTGGTGATGCAAAACTTCTCAGATATTTATTAATTGAGCCCTTAAACAATTTCCATTAACACTGATACGGTTCTTTTAAAAAAATAATAAATTTTTTTTATTGAATCTAATCCAGCTTAGAGTTCAATGAATCTTTGTAAAGACAACAAATAATTTGGCAGTATTCATTACACATATCTTGACAAATGTTTGTTACAAATAATCAAATCTATTATTAAGTATTTGCAAAAATTAAATAAAAAAAATCGAATACGATTCGCTGCCATAAAGGGTATCTGCATATTTATTATTGTCGCTATTCAAAGGTTTGTTAATTTGAAATTTTTGCACTGAACAAAAGAGTTTGCACTTAAGCGAAATCTACCAGATTTCCCATACAAAACGAAATCTATTTCACAACTAGATTTTGGCAAAATCTACTTAAAATCTAGTACTACTTCGTGATGCAACTGTGGTTTTTATTAAATTGTAAAAAAATATACAACGTTGCACACAGAAAAATTCAATCATAATATATAAGGTGATTGCAATTGCACAAGTACTATATTGCTTACATTTTTTTTATATGGAGTTTAAATTTTGGAGAAGTAGAGCGTAGTAAGCCTCTCAGACCACCTTGTAAATAAATATATTGTTTTGAAAACGAAATCTTGCAAAATGTCAAAAAACAGTGGTATAAACACTTTAGATTTAATAAAGATTTTAAATCAAATCTACTAGATTTCGCTCAGGTGTAAATGTAGTTTTAAAAAATTTACAAGATTAAAATGAAAATGAGTGATATAAATATTTGACCGTGCCGAATCAAAGAATTCTCTTCAATTTCATATACCGTATTGTAGCGCTGCCTGGACTTCATTTTGCTTTTCCGTTTCCGAAAAAATCTTTGATTTTAATTTTTACAATGTTACACTGTGTTTTTCTAGTCAAGCGATTTCATTTGATACCAGTATTGATGGGGTATAGAACAATTATTTTTTGCCATATTGTTCCAGATCCCATTTAGGATTTTACACTTTACCATAGTAAAAAGTGTTTTATTGGCTATTGATACCAATATTGTTGTCTAGAGCTAAAAAATTGATTATCGTTTGTAAATTTTAGGAAAAGTAGTTGTATTGTGGTGCTTAATATCAATTAGTTTTACAATTTTTTTTGGAGTGATTTTTGTTGTATTTTTCGTGGCCAAAATTTATTAAATAGCTCGTTAATTTTTGTGATAAAAATAAAGGGAATAAAAAGAAACGCAACTGTTTTAGTTGCTGATAGCTTAGAGAGTTATGGATCTATTTTATTGGTTTGCAATAGCAAATCATTTCCGAAATATTTGCTAGAACATACAACGCTATATATATGCCCTTGGAATCAGGGGTGAAGGGTATAACAACATTGCAAAAATCTTAAAAATGTCTGATATAAAATTCTCGTATTCCATCAATCTTTACAAATCACAATAAATCGCAAGCAAGAAGCTTTTCTTCAAGTTTTTATATGAATACTTTAATAATAGGAGGTGCGCTATCTAAACAACATACGCTTTATCAATAGGGAATAGTATTTAAATTGCAGTTTTGTGTCATTTTGATGAGACTATACTAATGTAAACTTTAAAACCAGCAATGAAATAAAAAAGTGGTTTCTTCATGAGCTTGTATGCTCGCTACATCTAGTCTTTATAGAAAATCTGGTCAAATTGACAATTTCAAAGTTAAAAATGCAATTCATATCTGAGCACAAATATGAAATACTTCTTTTTGTTTTGAAATTTTGAAAATAAAAAAGTCCTTAAAACAAAAGCTATCACTACCAGCTGTAAAATTTAACATAATTTGATAAGTTTAAAATTTGAAGAGCTTCAATTTAAATTTCACACACAACAAATGCAAAATAATTTAATGTCAAATGACATCAAACTGTTAAGTTGTTTTTTTCATTTTTTTTTCATCTATATTTATTTTAACTAACTTAACTTTTTTTTGACTTTTTAACGAACTAAAATTTAACTTTTTACGAGCTAAATTTTTTATTTAAAATTAAGGAAAAAAAATCTGAGTGTAATTTTACCACATAACGTGCACATAAACCAACACAAATTAAACCTTCAAACAAATTAAATTTGAAGTGAGAAAAAAGAAGCATTTCACTCTGACATATGGTGACAACAATTAAATAAATATTCCTGGTTTTTAGTTGTACAATTTTGATATAATTATTTCAGTTGTACTTACGTTTACAAATTATTTTATTGAATTTTCTTATGATAGTGCAGGGACAAGCAAGATAAACAGAGAACACCGAGAAAGAAAAAATAAAAATCTGATTATTAAAACATTGTTAGAGTAAAAAGGGCAAATGAATTTAGAAAAATAAAATAAAACTTATTTTAAAGTCAAGATCATCAAGATGTTAGTGTGAAGAAGTCACTTAAAAATCACTTGAGCTACTCTAACGTTTACTACTCAACATTACCATCATCATCAGTTTTACTATTAGTCCTGCACAATTATTCACACAAAATTAATTTACATAATCTCACTTTTAACTATGCAAAAATACAATGCTGCAGATACACACATACACACGCACACACGTACTTACATAATAATTTATTCAAATATTTAGAATCGAATTAGAAGACTCGGTTCAAAGTTTGATGTCAGAAAAGTGTAGAAGTGAAGACATAAAAGTGAACAATATACAGGAAATACTTGTGTAATAAAGGAGTAAAATGAAGAATGAATAGATGGACGAAAGAAAGAATCAACTTCATTAGCATTTTAAACTAACAAAATTGTACATAAAATTATTTCATTTTAACTTGTTTTATTTTTCTTTCCCTTTTCTCTTTTGACAACTCACACAAACTCAAATAATCCACTTTATGTTTTTTTTATTATATTTTTTTAAATATAGTGCAGAGAGGGAAAAACCTCAGCGTAAAATAAATTTTAAATTTTTTTTATACAAGAAAAAGTCCTTAGAAATAAATTTAGGTTTTTTTACTTTTTGGAAAGTGTTAGTGATGATGACAATTGTTTTTTGATGATGACTACAACTAAAAATTTTGTAAATGTATATGTCGAATGTTGCCTACAATAAATGAAAGCAAGTAAGAATGCTAGATTCGGCCGTGCCCTTCTCCATCTTGAGCACAAGTTTGGTGATCACAATTCGAAATTTCTGATATTGAATTTTTACATATTTAGTTAACTGTATTCTGTTGGTCAAGTCCTTTCATTTAATACCAATGTTATGGATGTTAAATATAAACAAAATTTCCTTCTCAATTTTTATAATGATTTTATCCGCTAAAACATCCCATCGTAAAATTTTAAATTTAATTAATTAACTAATTATTAAAAACAAAATTTTTCGATTTTTTATACCGATCTGCTACCGCATATTTCTAAAATTCTAATATCACACTCGTGTGTGAGTGTTTGATATCGTAAGGCCTCTAAAAAGTTACTTGAACAAACACAGAAATACGCGACCATTGCTCAATCGATTTTTCTATTCCAAGGTTTCACATAATTTATACTTTATGAGATGCCAAACGAATATTGTAGAAATTTCACATGGAATGACAAACCTATAAATACCCTTACACTCATTGTGAAGGGTATAAAAACTACAATTTAATGTTTTCTATAAACTTTCTGCTAAATATTCTAGTTAATGTAAAGGAGTCCTTAGTAAGATAAAAAAATAAGCGTAAAGAATAAAATACAGTGACTAGCAAAAGTATAACAAGATAAACTAGAATATATAAATTAATATATATTTTTTTTTATTAAAAGAATAATTTAATATTAAGGTTGTACATTTAGGGTGATAGGAAATGTGATCTGGTGGGGTAAGTAAATAAATAAAACGGGATACTTAAGGTCAAAAGCTATTGAATCAACACATTTGTCTCCTCGAGTCAAAAACATCGACATTTAAGATCCGAAAGTAAGTGCCCAAGATATAACAAAAAATGTAGTTTGGCGGCCACTATGTTCGGCAAAGAAAAAAATATTGTTTTTTAACTGCTTTGCAACAATACCTTGTACTTGTTGGTGTACGGCAACCATTTTAATTCTTGTTAAGCGATACGGTCTAATATCTACACTTATAACCTGACTGTCAAGAAACCTATTTCTGTACTTTAAATATTTTTCAAAAACATTAGTCGCGGTGTGAATCGTCAACAATCCGGAATACAAAGCAACACTTTTCAATACTTTGTCTGTATGTCTGTCTGTCTCGATTGGCTCAAAAACTACTTGATAACTTTTGAGAAAATTTGATACGGGGGTTTCTTGGTATTTAGATTAACACAGAGACTAGTTTTTATTTATTACAGCTTATAGAGAAATAAAGAAATTTAAATTATATTTAAAAAGGCACTAAAATATTTCTAAAAATAATATAAAAGAAACTGCACCAACAACGATGTGGTACAATACAAAAATATTGTCGGGGCCTGTAATGCGGCCAGGGTTGAATTAGTTGCCAATATATTGAATACATTTTTAAATTATTTTATTTCATTATTTTATTCTCTTATTCGAGCTTGAGATAAATTATTTTCCAATATAATTAAGTAGTTGTAGCGGAGTTTGCACTCATTTGTTGTTAAGTAAAGTTATTCCAAACAACTTTAGTCCCAAAAAAATGTATCAAAATACTTATTTACACTAAAACGTACAACGCTCTTTTAAATAATTTTCCACAACATTTTATATTTTTTTATTTTGTAAGCAGTGCTGATTTCACTCGCCTTCATACACATAAACATGGAAATGCATACGAAAGCGCAATAACGCATGTCTTTATTTTGTTTATTGTTATTGGTTTATTATTTCAGTATAAAACAAGTAAGAGTGCTATATTCGGCCATGCCGAATCTACCCTTCTATACCCTTCACAACGTGTAGTCATGCAATAACAATTGTTTGTATCAATTCATCTCATATGAAATACGTACATAGATATATAAAAAACATACATATATAAAAACATCCCATTGTAAAATTATAAATTCACGTATGTATGTTAAAAAAACAAAAAAAAAATAAATAAAAAAAAATTAAAAAAAAAAAATTTTAAAAAATAAATTAAAAAAAAATTATTATATATATAATATATATAAAACAAAAAAAAAAAAAATAAAAAAAAATTAAAAAAAAAAAAAAAAAATAAAAAAAAAAAATAATAAAAATATATATAATATATTAAATAAAAAAAATTTAAAAAAAATTAAAAAAAAAACAAGTAAGAGCGCTATATTCGGCCGTGCCGAATCTTATATACCCTTCACAACGTGTAGTCATGCAATAACAGTAGTTTGTATCACCATTCATCACCATACGTACATACATATAAAAAATATACATATATAAAAACATCCCATTGTAAAATTATAAATTTACGTATGTATGTTAAAAAAAAAATAAAAAAAAAAATTTAAAAAAATAAATTAAAAAAAAATTATTATATATATAATATATATAAAACAAAAAAAAAAAAATAAAAAAAATTAAAAAAAAAAAAAATTAAAAAAAAAAAAAAAAAAAATATATATAATATATTAAATAAAAAAAAAAAAAAAAAAATTTAAAAAAAATTTAAAAAAAATTTAAAAAAAATTAAAAAAAAAATTTTTTTGGCTCAGCTGGGATTCGATGCCACGTTTTCCCTAACCAGTATACACGTTTGTATGTATGTATGTTGTTGTTGTAATGTTGTTTTTGTGAAAAAAAATTGAGGTGGTCGTGGGTTTTTGCTCATATCTCAGTTGTTTATGTACCGATGTTTCTGATTTTCAATACCGATCTAGTCCCGAATATTTCTGATATTTTAATACCTTACCCGGGTCCAACCTATGTCGGGGGGCTTCAAAAAGTTGATTTCAACATACACACGGACAGACGGACAGACTGACAGGGCTTAATCGACTCCCCTATTCATAAGCTTTCAGAAAATATATACTTTATGGGCTCGGATATGAAAATTGTAGAAATTTCACACGGAATGACAAACCCTTTTCACTGTGTGAAGGGTATAAAAAAGGAGAGAACTAATTGTGAAGGAATCTTTTTCTTCAATGTCTAAAGCTAGTTATGGCAGAAATAATCTAAATATTAAATTTGAGTTATAAAATAAGCAAGAGGTGGCAACGAGATTCCTCCAGCTAAGGCTTTATAGAGATTAGGTTCTTTCACAGGTAAACTGCTTGTCGCGATATAAAAAAACAAATTGTATTACAAAAAGGCTTTTTGCATATATAAAAATAAAGTTTCACATATTTGCTCATCACTGTCTGTAAATTCAATGCAAGGCATTTATTCCATAGGTTTAGTTGATTTCATATTGAATATACTTTTAAATTTATTTATTATTTTCATTCAGCAACAACGAACTAAAAACTATTAACAATGATGACAATCCAAAATCGGGAAAACTTTAAATTTCATATTGAAATGTATGACCTTTGCAGCACAAAGTGCAATAACTTTTACGGTAGTGTGTATTTCAATGAAAATATTTTTTAAACCAATAATAATAAAAACAACAAAAAATAATAATAATTTTTTTTAATGTTTTATGGAAGTTAAAATAGAATGACGTTTTTACTTCTTATGTCATTCATTTTCATGCCACTTTGAGAACTACTGTCATAAAATGCTGTTTAACAACTTCTACAATGACAAGAAAAACTCTACGGTGCTGTTGCGTGTCATTAGTGCATTGATTGTTGTAGACTAATGCAAATAAAATTAAAATAGAAAAATAATTCCATTTGCACACTACTCAACTACTTGTACGCCATGCAACAAATCAGCTACGAAAAGAAGAAACGGCTAGAGGAATGGAAATGAAAGCACTGAAGTAGCAATTTACAATAGCGAGAATAAGATGAATGTCATTGTTAAGCAATTGTTAGAATATAATTAATAATTTATGAAATTTCATTTGCTAATATGTATGTCTTATATACAAACTAGATGGGAAAGGCGGAACAACTTTTTAAGAGGTACTAGGTATGTGACTTGTAAAAGGATGATCACTCACTAGACTGGTTAAAATGGGTTAACGGAGTTGGTATTTATCAATTACATTTTTAGTAGCCATATAGTCACATAGTAGGTGTCTACTTACGAAACTTAAATTGCTGCAATTATTTAATTTGTAATAGAGAAATATGAAGAAGATCTTCACTGAGTACACAATAATTGACGCAGTTGGCTGGCTGTATTAAGGTATGCAAAAACATTTTAGTAAAACTACATAAATTGAATTTCACACTGTGAACTCGAATGCAATTTTAAAGTTAAAGCGGTGTGCGTAGATTTTTTCGGGGAGTTTTTTTTGCCCATAACGGAAGCGAGTGTCTTAATTTTCCAATAGTAGTAATAGGGTTTCGTTTAGCAGATTTTAATTTTCTAATACTCTGATAAGTTTGCTCGTATGTCTTATATTCCATCAAAGTTAATAGAACTGTACGGACCATAACTTATTGTACCGATCTAGGGGTAAAGCTATATGCGATGCCATAAACATTTTATTAATAACATTAGTTTCGCTTATCATATAATGCACCACTCAAATTTTTCTACCATTGCCTAATCAAAAACTGAACAAATTCATAGAATGTGTAAAAGGTGTCAATGGCTCTCTTTCAGTGACCATTCTCTGGTGTTGTAATGAGTCCCCTTATATAAAAAGCCTTTGAATTAAAATTGGTAAGCAGCAAGTAGACACGTGACTAATTTTGTGTCAGTTTTCTTCTCTCTAGGGATATTAAAAATTCAAAAGGACAACAACAATAAAACAAACATGAACCCACAACCGAGCTTGTCATCAATAACGGCAAGAATTTATGTCTTTTTAAATCTTTTTAATTTTCTTTTAGTTTTTTTTTTCTTAAAGCCTAAAGTGTATCAAGTATTTGAAGAGTACAAGGAATATATTTTTATAGGGGTTAGAAAGTAACTAAAACTTACATAAATATATTGAAAAAGTAATAGATATTTGATTTAACTTTTTATTTCAGAATATTGTGTTGACGACTGTACGTAAATCGAATTGAAGTTTTTTTTTTTTGCAATTATTTGTTTTCAAATTGAAATCAAAATCGAGGAACTGTTGTTTGTTTAACAAATAAATTTTTTTTTTGTTTTGAGGTCGTAAATTTAGAAAAATAAATCAAACGTCAACTGGCTTTAAATCTGTTGGTAGATCTTTTGACAATTTTTTTTTGCTTCTGCGGTGTAAATTGGTTACCATTGATTGTAATAGTTCACAAGCACAAATCCAATGACACACATATAAATATACTTCCAAGTATATAAAAATGTACACACACTGCAATAGTAATGGCTTGTTATAGATGTAGTTGTTAATGTTTATGTGTTATGACGTATAAATGAAATTTTGTTTTATTATTGTGTTATTTTTTGCAATCTTTCTTGAGTTATTGCAAATAAGAAATGGTTTCTTTGAAGGTTTCATTAAACCTGCTGTTATAGTGACAAAATATGTATGTAAGTCTTGAGATTATTTTTTGTTGCCTGAGGAAAATTCTATAAGCCCAAATACATATATTTTTAATGAAATGCAAAATAATTTTTTGCGAAATATTTTTGTACGTATTCGCAGTATTAATATGTATGTGTAACATCAAAAGTATTTATATATGAATTTTCTTTTCCATTAAAGTTGACATTAACTTGACATATAGTTCTTTTATGACCCTGTAGCTATTTGTGTTAAAGCTGCTGTGGCTAAAATGGTGCAGATGATTTAAATTTTTTATTCTACACAAAACTTTGTTATTCATTTCCTTGCGTCGTTATTATTTGAGGTAAATTTATTTTAAGTTGATTATTGTGTTGGAAACACATGAATTTATTTTATTTAAATTGATTATTTTTGTGGATTTAAAATAAATTTGATGTTAAATATGAGGATTCCTAACAACAATGTTTACTAAGCACTTTATGCATTGCAAAGGGCCAAAAAAGTTTATCTCAAAGTAATTATCTGTGAAGCAGATATAACAGGTCGAATATTGTGTATTTTGTAAAGCTGCAATACCATATGACGATAAGGCAATAAAGGATTAGTATTATTAAGAAATAAGAAAATAATTGTTAACTCTTTAATACTGCTATTATTTTTATACTCTTCACACAGTGAAAAAGGGTATATATAGGTTTGTCATTCCGTGTGAAATTCCTACAATTTTCATTTCCGACCCCATAAAGTATATATTTTCTGAAAGCTTATGAATAGGGGAGTCGATTAAGCTCTGTCAGTCTGTCCGTCTGACCGTCTGTCCGTGTGTATGTTGAAATCAACTTTTTGAAGCCCCCCGACATCACTTGGACCCGGGTGAGATATTAAAATATCAGAAATATTCGGGAGTAGATCGGTATTGAAAGTCAGAAACATCGGTTCATAAACAACTGAGATATGAGCAAAAACCCACGACCACCTCGATTTTTTTTCACAAAAACAACATTACAACAACAACATTCATACATACAAACGTGTATACTGGTTAGAGAAAACGTGGCATCGAATCCCAGCTGAGCCAAAAAAAATTTGTTTTTATTTGTTTTATATTTTTTTTTTAAATTTTTTTTTTATTTTTTATTTATTTTTTATTTAATATATTATTTATATTTTTATTATTTTTATACCCTACACACAGTGAAAAAGGGTATATATAGGTTTGTCATTCCGTGTGAAATTTCTACAATTTTCATTTCCGACCCCATAAAGTATATATTTTCTGAAAGCTTATGAATAGGGAAGTCGATTAAGCTCTGTCAGTCTGTCAGTCTGTCCGTCTGTCAGTCTGACCGTCTGTCCGTGTGTATGTTGAAATCAACTTTTTGAAGCCCCCCGACATCGCTTCGACCCGGGTGAGGTATTAAAATATCAGAAATATTCGGGAGTAGATCGCTATTGAAAATCAGAAACATCGGTACATAAACAACAGAGATATGAGCAAAGACCCACGACCACCTCGATATTTTTTTCACAAAAACAACATTACAACAACAACATACATACATACAAACGTGTATACTGGTTAGAGAAAACGTGGCATCGAATCCCAGCTGAGCCAAAAAAAAATTTTTTTTATATTTTAAAAATTTTTTTTTTAATTTTTTTTTTATTTTATTTTTATTTTTTTTTTTATTTTTTATTTAATATATTATTTATATTTTTATTATTTTTTTTTAATTTTTTTTTTTTATTTTTTTTGTTTTATATTAATTATATATAATTTAATTATTTTTTTAAAATTTTTTTTTTTAATTTTTTTTTAAATTTTTTTTTTAAATTTTTTTTTTTTATTTTTTTTTTAACTTACATACATACGTAAATTTATAATTTTATAATGGGATGTTTTTTATATATGTATATTTTTTATATGTATGTACGTATTTCATATGAGATGAATGATGATACAAACTACTGTTATTGCATGACTACACGTTGTGAAGGGTATATAAGATTCGGCACGGCCGAATATAGCGCTCTTACTTGTTTTTTTCTTATTTAATATACAAGGACTTATTAACTACTTTTTTTTAACAAACATTTTATTTTAAGTTCATTTGTTAAAAATGAATTTCTTTGAAACACATAAAAATTTATCAAATAATTCGAATTATTTACAAAAGTTGTAGATAATTAAATGGATAATTAATTTAATATCCATTAATTAATAATTAATGGATATTAAATGGATAAAACACTCACACTGTGGACTACAACAAAAACTAATGCACATTAGCAATTCTGTAGTTACAACTTATTTTCGCTTTGTTTTTATTAAACAATATTGTCTGGCGTAGAGAATCATAAGCTTTAGTGAACGCAAATAAACGAATATGCAAATGGATTTGTCAGATGTGGGTATATATGTATTGGGGAAATATCGAAGCAGACTACTACTATTTCTGTTCACTTTTTGATGCCCTTTGAACCCATGGCAGCCAATCAGCATCCCATGGAAACGAACTCAATCTATCGATTGGTGATTTTCGATAATCGTTATCGCATACTCCTACGTAATCGCCAGCGTTTTCTTTATACCGTAAAGAATATTCTCTTAATGTATGCCTTCCCAACCTCCTTATGAACGAGGTTCATGATTCTACTATGCACTAAGGCAGAGGTGTAGTTATACCCAGGAGTAGCAATAAGATTTAAGAGTGGAAATTTTGCCAAATTAACATGCCCAGAGGGGAGCTAAAATGAATAATTTTGTTTGTCATCTTAAAAATGTTTTCTTAAGAGTTTACGCAATTCTTAGTTGATACTTGCGAAGCTGTAACTAGTTCGTTTTGTTTATTATTTTAATGTCATTTTATAATATTAGCGAATTTTGGAAAACAAACTCTAGACCTTTTTACTTGCAAATACATTATGCTAAAATAAATAGAACAACAATCATTCAAAAGAGAAAACGCGAAATTTACATGAACATACATACATACATACATGCATTCATACATGTATATAAAAGAAATTCAGATGTTTATCGTCGATGTAAAAATTATACAATAGAAATTCATAGCACACATCACTGATATGTAATATTTAATGAAGAATTTTAAAATTATTTACAAATATTGCTAACGGTTTTACTACCTTAAATGGAATTCATATCGTTGAAGTGTGTTAAGAAAATTACCCAGAATTTATAAAGAAAAATTAAAGTCTTAGAGACTTTAAGCTAAAGCATATTTATCTATATAGAAAATCCTTTCATTACTTTTACATGAGTATAATCCTAATACTCTCCTGAAATTTAACCGACATTAAACCTCAAAATGCACAAAAAACCGAAACATATTAAATTAAATTGAATTACAAAAACTCTTATGTTTTTTAGGGGAATTTATTTAAAATAAATTTTTTGCTTTTAACAAAACAGATTTTATTTGCATTTACTTGCTGTATTTATTTTATTGAGTACCAATAAAAAAAAAGTAAATTTGCAAAAAGGATACATGCTGAGGTTATACATGTTTTTTACCCCTAACAATGGTGTATATACGATATGCAAAACATAAAATGTACGAATGTGTGTTTATTAAGTCCCACCGGATATTCAAGAGGTTTTTTTTTGTACAAAAACTGAAAACGAAACACGAAAATTTGTATTTGCAAATATTTGTAGCATATTTAAAAAGGGATATATAATTTACAAATTTAAGAGGGGGAAAAAAAGAAAAAAGAACGACCCAAACAATGGACATATGTTTTTTTTGTAAGATTTTGTTAATACTCGTATACAAGATTTTATTAGCAAGACAAAAAAAAAACAAAAAACATGTAAGGGTGCTGTATTCGGCTGTGCCGAATTTGATAATACCCTTCACCATCATATGAATATTCTAAATCTCACATCGTAGCTTAACCTATATTTCATGTTATATGCAATTTTCCTTATTATTTCCGACGCCATCCTTGATTTAGAATTTTTACGTAGTAAACTGTATTTTACTAGTCAAGCCCTTTCATTTGATACCCATATTAATGGGGTTAAAAAAATTTGATCCGCCATATTGTTTTAGACGCCATCTTGGATTTTACATTTTTTTTAAATTTACTATATTCTACTGGTCAAGCTCTTGCAGTTGATACCAATATTGAGGGGGTACAAGATGTAAAGTTTTAAAATACCAGATATGGCCCATATATAAATTTATTGTTCGCCATTTTGTAGTGGCGGCCAACATGAATTTTAATTTTTTCTACAGTGTTTATATTGCGCTAGTCAAGTCCTTTCAGATGATACCAATATTGACTCTCTCGGATGTCTAGAAGCTGAAAAAATTGATTTTCGTTTGTAAATTTTTGGAATATATATTTTTAAAAAATTTTGCCTATAACTTTACCGATTATAGCCCGCGTTATCGACAAATTTTCACTAATATCTCTGGAGATATATTATATCTACAGATAGTAGCAAAGGTACCAATAAAATATTCTATGGCTGAAAATGTTTAATTTTGGTTGTAAAAATATGGGAAAAAACAGAGGCATTCGTATTTATTTGCTCATATCTCAGAAAGTTATGAGGCGATTTCGCTGAATTTCAATAGCAATTCATTCCCGGATATTTCCAAAAGATTGTTACCATACATAGATCTGAGGAACATATGGTTGCTTCTTAAAGTTGATTTCAACCAACACACCGACAGACGGGCAGACGGTCAGGACTTAATCGACTTCCCTATTCATAAGCTTTCAGAAAATCTATACTTAGTCGGGTCGGAAATGAAAATTGCAGAAATTACAAACGGAATGACAAACCTAAATATACTCCTGTGCACCACAGGTGAAGGGTATAAAAAGAAAAAAATAAGAAAAACAACTGAAGTAAATTAAATAAAACATAAAATTGCTGCAATCTTCGTTATGATTTATGTTGTGAATGAAAACAAGTGTTTTCATTTTGAAAACATAATAAAACAGAAAAGGTTTATCATGTTAGAATTTTGTTTCTTGAAAAAATCTGACAAAGCCTTTATCTAATTGGTTGTTTTTAAGGTTTCCTAACATTACACTTTTTTAATAAGTTATGTATTTAGATTTTTTCAGAGGAGAATACCTCTAGCGAATATATTGATTTCTCTCAAAAGTGTTGCTGATAAGAAGTATTAAAAAATAAAATAAAAAGAAACCAGATTGCTACAAAGTTTTTACAATAGCCAAGCCTAACCAAAAGCGGCAAACGCTGTCAAAAGTTCTCCTGTTAACTCAGTTTGTTTAAAACAAATCGAAATACCGCGGCGGCAACGCTTTGTAATTGGTAAATCCAATTTAGGCGAGGCGTAAAGTATGGAAGTTGGCTGCAATACAATTGCTGTTGTTTTTTAAACTTTTTTAATTGTTGAAAAGTAATGCCATTTTAGCTATTTTCAGGTTAATCTAGCGATTTTATTTCTATTTAGTGAGTTTTGTTAAAAAACATAAGTGAACATTACTGTTCATTACACAACGTTGATGCTCTTGTTTAGGTTTGTCACCTCAGCGTTTCCGCTTAGCGGAATATTACGCAACGCCTGCCGATTTTGTTTAGGTTGGTCTGAAAGATTTTTAATTTGTGATAAACTGCAAAAATATTAAATTGATATATTACTTACAGTGACAGTCAATATTAAGTTAGTTCGTAGCGAAAGTAAGAAATATAACTGAAATGTGTAAATAAATTTATAGACGATGTTACGTACCATACGGCAAACGTAGCCATTGACTTATTCAAAAAAAAAATAAGGCAACAAGATGATTTTGCGATATGGAACATTTCTGCCTTCCAGAATCGTGTGACTTAACCCCTCTAGACTAGTTTCTGTAGGGCCATGTCAAGTCGATAAAACAATTGCAACTGATGCCTTGGACGTCAACCATGTTCGTGTTATTTGTAACATGTGACCAGCAATGCTTAAAAAACTAGCCCATAAATAAACGTCTAGAATGTGCTTAAATAAAAACAATCCAAAGTCAATTTTTAAATTTAATTTCTGTTTAAATTAACTTAGAATTTGAAGTGCTTGTTGGAATTAGGCTTTTTAAATCCTGGGGTGTCATATAGGCTCAAATAAAATTTTTGGTAAAACTTTAAAAATTTGCTTATAATCAACTAATATGTTGGCAAAACAAAAAAAAAAGTTTAACCCACCAATAAAATTGCATAGATTTTTTTATATAAATTTTGCTTAAAATACATACATACTTATTAAGAGGTGGGCAAGTCCTGTGTGGCGCACGGTACAAGCAACTGAAGAAGAAGTGTGTTTTTAACTTTTAGCGAATTTTGCATAATAAAGTACAAAACAACTATTTCCTAAAAGCGATTAATATAAGCGAATTCTAAATTCGTTTTATTTCTTAAAAAGCCGTAAGCCCTTTGTAACACACGTTACTTCCGAACGTTACAACTTTTCCAATAGCCTTAAAATAAACACAATTTTATTCAAAAAAAATAATTTTTGTTTTTATTAATACTACTTAACTTATTGTTTGTTTACGTTTATTAAATAATTCATGAAAGAAAAAAAAATTGTTTTTAAATAATTTTATGTTTTAATATGCACCTCGTCATACAGTGATTAAGAAATACTTTTTAATAAATCGCTGACATGATAGAAATTTAATGTAAAAAATTTAATGTTGGTTAAGAGGTGAGATGCAGTTGATTTACTTAAGATTAATACCACTACCACCTGGTGAAAGGGGAGAAAGTGAGCGTGGCTCCAAATTCGATCATTTCGAGTATACAATTTAGAAAGAAAAATCGCCTCATCGGAGTTTGAACATTTTTGCAAAAGTATTTTTTAATATCTTAAAAAAAAAATCACTTAATTATGTAAGTTTCCTCAAAAAATTAAAGGTTAAAAGAAAAAAATTATAAATTTTTTGGCTAACTCTTTTGTATTCTCTCACTTGACGGAATTATCTAAGACAAAAAAAATTTTTTTAATGAAATTTTTGGGAGAGCTCAAATCGTCACGAACGTTACAGCAATAAATGTGGTAATTTCTTATTTTTCTCATAAAACAATTTGAATTTTTTATTGGTTTATTTTACCATAATTTAAAAGAATTGAATGAGTTAATATATGGCTTTCAGTTGGATCATCTATATTAACACTTAAGTAATGTTTTGAACATCTAAATGATGGTAATTTATTGTACAACTTTAATCGATCTGAGGGCTAGGATAGGATCTGATTGTAACTTTTGTTGTAATGGTAAATGATACACGTTTCTTATACATATTTATGAAATTATATATTTTGTCTTATATGCCATTAAAAAATAATAATCGGACTGTTCATTTGTCCATATGAAACTACCTACTCGTATGGCAATTAGCATACGACAGCATATTTTATACAGTTGATCGAGGTTTTATATCATGTCGTATTTCGAAATTTTTTAAACATTTTAAATGTTTCAATATTATAAAACCCATCCCGCGTCATGTAAAGCCACCATTTTTTTGCAAGTTTATTCTTAACACTTCATTAAAAACTTTGTTCTCAACAAAGAATTTATCAAAATTTTTATATGTGTATTGGGTATGCTTTTAAGATTTTTTTTCACGTTTTATTTATGCTTTTATTTAATGTTTTATTAAAAAAAATAAACTTGCAAAAATTTGCCTTTATATAATGCACACAATACAATTTCATAAATAATAAATTTTATATTAAATCATTTTTTGTTTCATAAGAAAATCTATTTTAGAGCTGTAAAAATCACTACAGGGATGACTATTAAAAAAACTGATTTTGAATTTTGACTTATTGACTAAAAATGTCGATTATTTCCAACTAACATTCTTTTTATATTGTAATTTATAATAAGCCTGATGAAAATGTAGGCAAGTGTGTAGAGTTATGTGTTGTTCTTTTCTTGTTTGTTGTACATATTTAATTTTACATTTTCGACTTTTGTCTGTTCCACCATTAATCTACAACGGAATGGAAGCAAACCTTTTACAAGTCATAGCTTTTTCTAGTTAATAACCAACTGACCCTTTGAAAAATAATAAAAAAAAATAAAACAGAATGATTATCAAAAAAAAAAGCTCATTATGGTTGATGCAATTTAGTATTAAATAAAAAGCGCTAAAAATCAACTAAAATAAAAATTGACTGAGTCATAAGTATTAGCTTTAAAAATTCATTAAACTTTGTAAGCATTATCACTTACGAAGATAAAAACACAGCGAAAAAAGAACCAGCATAAAATACCATAAAAACAACAAGTCATTACGGCTAAAACCTAGAAGTAGTACTAAAGTGAAAAAAAAAACTGTTAAACCGAACACAAAGCCATAGAAAACATGTTCATAAAGATATAAAAAAACGCAAAATCTTGCAAGAAAAAAAACAACTAAACTTAAAGAACGCTGAAAAAAGATTGTTGTTTAAATTGAAAATTAAAAATGATGAGTTATCAAATGTTGTGATGGCGTGAACAACTGACTAATTGGGTGAGTAAGTGAGTTCATATAATTCACAAACATTTAAAATTTCTTATACGATTTTGTGGCTAATTAAAACGGTTTTATAAATTTAAATACGCCAACAGGAAAAAACCTCAAAACGAGTGATACTGAAACTTTTCACAATCAAATCAAGTCTAGAGAAAAACAAAAAGCTAAGAAAATAATTAAAAATTAAATCTAAGCATTTGTAGTACATAATGTCTTGTATTGTTATTGCTTTTGTTTCAAAACCATAACCAAGTGATTCTAGAAACTGCTACAACCGGAAAAGAACCCAATAACAACAACTATCAGTCAAAAGTACTTATAAAAAAAGCCACAAGAATTACAACAACTTCAAACTGAAGTAGTAGAGTGTAAAATTAAAAAAAAAAACACACAGCAAAAACAATACCAACAATAGCAATGGATTAAAATACTACAACAACAGGGAAAAATTGTTGTGCAACAACATGAGAGCAATTACCAAAAAGTGCAAAGTAATTAAATTTTGGCAAAATAAAAAATAAACATGAACAAAAAGAGAAGAAAGAGGTTTTACAATAAAATTACAAATATACAGGGTGAGGCAAAAGTCGCTGTGCTTTTTTAAAAATTAAATAATTTTGTCGTTTAAATAAATTTTTTTTTTATTTTTCCGATTATATAAACAATAACTGGAGAATAATGAATGGAGACTGTCTCAGTTGAACAAAGAATCAGAATAAGTTGATTTTATTATTTAAATCAACGACAAATTATTTTAAAGACGAGAGCATATCGATGAAATTTTAACGTCAAAATTACGCCTTCTCATGCAATGATTCATTGCGTACTTCAACGTCATCATCAATATGGCACCGTCATAGATTAGCCCAGAAACGGAAGTCCACGTTTAACTTGTACTGCGGAAAATATTCAACGTGCAGAGCAAAGTGTTAAGGAAATAAGAGAAGCATCTGCAAGAAGCATTTTAAAATAAAATTTTTTATTACTGCCATGTAAGGTGCAATTGGTACAAAAAGTAAACCCTTAAATCATCGGCAATAACAGAATTCTTTATTTGAGTTTCAACTGTTGGACAGAAATGAAATCAACTTTATTAAAAATCCGACTACGAGTTATGAAGCTTACTTTGTTTAGAATGGCTTTGTTAGTAAGCAGATCTGTAGGATTTGGGATTGTGAAAATTCATGAGCAATTAATGCACCCCTTTAAGCGCACATTATATCTGAATATATCATTGAGCATTACTTCTTCGAAAAAATAGATGGAAATGCTATGTTCGTAAGTGGAAACCGGTATCGGTTTCATCCTGCACTTAAAAAAAAATCTTAAATGTAGTTTTAGTATTATGGAGTTACTTTCCACACTGCTGGAGAATCAATGGCACTTTTATGGAAAATTTTTTGGCGAATAATTCACATAAGCTTGGATGTTAATTGGCCAGCACGTTTGCCAGATTTGTAAGCACTCAAATATTTTCTTTGGCACTATTGGAAGGTATGTATATGTGAACAAGCCCGAGACAATTCTTCTTTTGATTGTTGCAGCAATTCAGGCTCCGCAGCCATAAATTTTGAAAGCTCTTATGGATGATGCTCTAAAGCAAGCCCATTATTGTGACGCTCAAAAAAGTTTACGTTTTGTATAATTTAGAATCTGAACAAAAAATAAAAAAAAAAGTTTTTTAAGCCCACGATGACTTTTGGCCCATTCTGTATAAATATATTAATGGTTTGTTTCTCTTATCTTCTTTTAATTTGTCGTTTTTCTTTGGCTTTTGTAAAAATAAGTATCATGTAGTCAGATAGCGAAATAACTAGTGACTATTACATGGCAAATTGTAGTGTCAGTAGTAATTGAGGGTACTTTTTAGCTGGTCAGTAAGCTGAACATAAATACACTGCAAAAAGTTTGAAAATTAAAGAAGAAGCTCTTTAAACGATTCAAAGAACTCACCTGTACTTTGCGCAAAGTTTAATAAGCACTTAAAACTCCAACCGATTTTTTAAGAAATAACAATATTTATGGCTTAGAGAAATGCAAAGAAAGGAAAAATGCTATCACTTCTTATCTAATATTACATGATATTCCTAATACCAAATTGTGTAAAAAATATAACAAAATATTACTATAACAATTATTTAAATAAAGAAAAATATTGAATTAAATAAATAGAACTTTATTGACCTAGAGCCTGAAAAAACAAATAAAATTCAAAATTTTTAAGGTCGAAAAAATATATAAAATTAATATTTGCATGAATTTTATTTTTTAGATAAATAGAGTTTAGTGAAACATTTCTTCATTTGAAAGTTTAGGCACATGAAAAGAAAATTAAAAAAAAAAAAAATCTGTTGCCTTGTGTTACTGACTTTCGTAGTGCCGAAGCCGTATGAAATTTTCAAGCACTTGGAATGTTGTTAAAATAAGCTTAAACTTAGTATTAAATATATTTATTTAAAATATTTATTGATAATTATTTAAACAACTAAATAATTATTTTTTTTTATTTATTTTTTATTAATTTGCAGGTAATATTAGCAGTACGTCACTAATTACAGACTTGTAAGTTTATTTTTATAAAAACATAAAAAATATTGTTTTAAACATGTACACATGTGTACGTTGTAAACAAAACACTGTAGCTTAAGGTCTAGTTAGTTGTTAAAATTAGTTTTGACATGCCCATAATTATAAACACTAGTACAATCTACATTCGACCCATTCGACTTTTATCTAGTTGTAAATGATGTTTTGACTTTATTCTAATATTTTTGATAATATTTTTTTCCTAAAGAAAAATTGAATTAACTGTGAACAGCAACTCAAATAGTACACTTGCACCTGCGCTCAATCTAGTTGATTTGAATTATAATATTGATCAAAATCTATACCGTTCACACTATTGTTTTTTGATATTATGCGTGATTTCGCTTTCAAAAGAGTTATTTGTTTATAAGTTGGTGTGAGAGAAGCTCTCTATACTTTACGTTTCCAAAACCTAAACTCCATATATAACAAATGTAGACAATAAATAACTGGTGAAATTGCAACCACCTTATGAATTACGATTGAATTTTTTTTATTACGATTATTTATTTACAGTTGCATCACGAAGTAATACAAGATTTTAAGTAGATTTCGCCCTAATCTAGTGATGAAGTAGATTTTTGTTTTGCATGGGACACCAGATAGATTTTGCTAGTATAATCTCCAGTGTACTAGATTTTGCTAAAGTGTAAATGTACTATAAAACAGCAAAATCTTTTCAACGGGACTTTAAGTTATTACGCTTTACTATTATCAGGGTACAATTATACAGGGGGCGGTGACAGCCCAGCTGATTTTTTTTTTGTGAGCCAATATTTGTCAAACTCTATATAAAAAAAAGAGATTTCAATGCCAAGAATTGTCAAACTCCATATAAAAAAAAAAAGAGAGACAAAAATTGCTCTCCTTTACTCTATCACCTTATGTAATTACATCATGACTAGTATTAAAGGCTACACTCTCTTCGTATTGTTTTTTTTATAGGGAAGACAAAAAACTCTCTTTGCAAAAATAGTGTGTATCAATAAACATTATTACAGGCGCACAACTGGGACGAATGACAAATTTCGCCCAACAAGACGAATTTTTTGGTAAAAATTCTCTGTGTCTAATGCAACACAGTAACGACGAAAAGTAAAACTTCTATTATAGTTAATATAGTGGTTTACAGTTAGTGCAAACATAGACATGGACATAGATGAACGGGAATTGGTGCCTACGGTACCACAACGGGACCCTCGGAGGACCCAAGTGAGCTATGCCTTCGGGCGGCTGCCGAATCTAACCTAACCTAGTGCAAAACAAGTAAGAGCGCTATATTCGGCCATGCCGAATCTTATATACCCTTCACAACGTGTAGTCATGGAATAACAGTAGTTTGTATCACCATTCCCCATATGAAATACGTACATACATATAAAAAACACACATATATAAAAACATCCAATTGTAAAATTATAAATTCACGTATGTCAAAAAAAAAAATTAAAAAAAAATTAAAACAAAAAATATAAAAAAAAAAATTTAAAAAAAAAAAATTATTATATATATTATTTATATAAAAAAAAAATAAAAAAAATTTAAAAAAAAAATAATAAAAATATAAATAATATATTAAATAAAAAATAAAAAAAAATTGAAAACAAAAATTTTTAAAAAAATTTAAAAAAAAATTTTTTTGGCTCAGCTGGGATTTGATGCCACGTCTTTTTAACCAGTATACACGTTTGTATGTATGTATGTTGTTGTTGTAATGTTGTTTTTGTGAAAAAAAATCGAGTTGGTCGTGGGTTTTTACTCATATCTCAGTTGTTTATGTACCGATGTTCCTGATTTTCAATACCGATCTACTCCCGAGTATTTCTGATATTTTAAGTGATGTCAGGGGGCTTCAAAAAGTTGATTTCAACATACACACGGACAGACGGACAGACTGACAGAGCTTAATCGACTCCCCTATTCATAAGCTTTCAGAAAATATATACTTTATGGGGTCGGAAATGAAAATTGTAGAAATTTCACACGGAATGACAAACCTATAAATACCCTTACACTCACTGTGAAGGGTATAAAAAGAACAAACATAATTTAAACGAATTTAAATTTTTGTAAAAGTCAGCAAATTATAAATATAATTTCTGCTCTAGTAATAAATTTATGCTTACATGTAAAAGCGTGCAAAGAACGTGGTCCGTACGTCCAGTAAACATCAATTAAGATTTTGTTTACCCATAACAGCTAACAGGGTTACCATTAAAAAAAATTCTATTAAAAACTCAAACATCTTCAAAAACACAAATAAAAACAATTTTTGCAGTTAACTGTTATTCGTTTATTTATTTATTTGAATTCCTACGTAATAAATAAATGAATTAATAACTTTAGATATATAAATAAAAATAAAATAAAACAAAAATATTAAAGTAAAAATTATTTTTTAAAAAAGTGTAGGATAAACATTGGTTACATTGTACCAAATTGTCCGCCGGAATAAGAAATATAAATGAATCTATTGCAGGCAGAGGTGGCCGCGTAAAGCGAATTTCGTCCGACATTATATGCATGCTCATCTACACAAATGTAATTGACTACGAATATTCGCGACGAAAAATTTGTGGTTCGTCCGGGTTGTGCGTCTAGCATTACCTTTGAAGTTTTTTTTTTTTGCTACATGCAAGTGGTTTGCTAATGTATTAGAAGAAATTTTATATGTTTTCGAACAAACCAAAACGTTTGAAACAAGCCTGCTACCATAACCCTTAAGTTTAGTAAAGTATTGAACATAAAAGATTTTTTTAGAAGATTTTTTACGGCGTCATTGAGGTCAAAAGATCGTTCGCTAACTCACTAGTTGATAACTTTTCTATGTGCCAATTCTTCTCATAAGCTCGTTAGTTAACATACATTTTGTTTTTTCACAAAAGCTTAGGCTTAAAAGTATTTTTTCTTTGAGTGTAATTTATAGTCTGAGTAGTATTATTTACAACTTGTATATGTGTGTGTGTGTTTTCGTTTTGTATTTTCTACTTAATGTTTAATATTTTCGTTAAATATTCTTTAAGGTCATTTTCCAAAGCCCGCTAATGTATTTAATTTCATTTATTGTTTGTAGTTTTTTATTTTATTTTTTGTTTTTATTAAATTAGCGACTCATTATTCACTTGAATTAAAAAAAAAAAACAAAAACAAAAACAAAAACACCAGCAGTGGCAAAAAACTAATTAAATTTTATTACATAAAATTAAGCTTCTACCGCTCGTAACAAGCTTTACAATTTATTAGAAAATGTGTTAACTTTGGTAATGGATTTTAATTATGGCTTATGAAATGAAATTTACTTAAAATAATAAAATAACAAAAACAAAAAAAAAACATTTCAAACAAACAATAGCGAACAAAAAAAAAGATAATCAAACACAAATGTAGTATGAAAATTAAAATTTAATTTCTTAAAAGCAGTAAAAACTTTATTTGCTTTATTACAACTTTTTAATAACTTAAATTGCGAATTTGTAGTATAAGGTGGCCTAAAATTACCTACCCCACGTTGTTTTGCTTTAGCTTCATAACGTAAAAATATAATTCACTTTGTTTTCTTTAGATCTTTTTTTTTTCTTTTTTTGTTTTTTTGGGTTATAATTTTATTCATAATATTTTTAAAATTATGTCAATCAAATGCGCGGCAAGCTGTTAATAATTATTAATTTGTTGAAAAGTTGAATCATGTTTTTAATAATTTTCCTTGAACCACCCCCCTAAAATTTTGATTCACTAAAATTGAAATACAATAAAAATTCGAATTTTAAATGGCGAATGAAATGTTCATTTTCAAATGAATTTGTCATATGTACTTAGAACATGTTTGTTTTCACCTAAATTAAGTTTGACTCATTTGATTGATGTTGAAAGATGGCTGGGGAGGAAATATAATTGTATGTATGTTATTCAACAAGTTTGTCTGTATATTTGTAGGTATGTGTGTATGTAATTACATTTGTAATTATGCATACAGCCAGTGGAAAAAACAAGACGCTGTAAAAAGGCTTTATAAAAGGCCATTATTTAGCAAAAACCAAGGAACTCCGATACCCACCGCATACTCATTTATGTTAAAGGAATTTCTGATCTATGTTCTATTTACAAAAAATTTGTCTTTCTTTATTTTATTAAACGCTTTATAGTTTTGCTATTATATCTAATTTTATTTTGTTTTACATTTGTAAGCCAATTAATACCCTCTCTGTTAGTTTTAAAAACCACCAAATGAATTATCGGTTATTTTATTTATTCCTTTTCATTTTATCTGATCATAAGAAGAAAGAACCCAACGGGTGTCCGAGTATCGGTTTTGGTGGTGTCTCTTAGGTTCCAACAATCTCATATCCCACGAATATGGTTTTGGTAAAGATATAAGCATTTTTGTTGTTGCTACGAATACAAAAATCAATGAAAATATCGATACGAGAATTAATATATTTCATTCCTTCTAAGAGAAGGGTAGTTAGTTAAAATTTCAATCGGGTCTTTTAAAAATGGGGTTCAGAGGCCATCATCTTCCAGAAGGTCTAAAACTTAAAGCCCTGTTGACAGTCAGATATAAAGGTGAAGAGAATATAAGTGGCTAAATATGCATACATGTATCGAATATTGTATTCATGAATACAGTGGAAGTTCGAAGAAAGTGGACACCAAGAGTCAGTCATCACCAGCAGGTGGTGTCAGCAAAAAAACTTTTTGAATATAAGTATAACAAACCTAAAAACAGTTTATTATTTTTATGTGGTCTTAAGCGTTCATTATTACAAAAGGAATCAGTATATTTGCTTCACTTTTTGGTTTGTCTTTTGCATACAAGTGGTTTTATTAAAGTCCGCTTTACGAAACTTATATGTCTTTGGATTCACATTCCAAGAAGTTGTGAATAAAAATGTTTCCGTAAATATATTCACAAACTAAAATAGTTGCATAAGTATGAACTTTTAAAATTCTTTTAATTAACTAAAAAAATTATATGGATTTCAAATCAAAGTAAAAGGTGAATTAAAAATAGTTGCAATAAAATAAAATAAATAAATGCATCCTCATGGAATTGCTCAGATAAAATATTTTTAAAGTATTTTTGAATTAGTGGACGACTTTTTGACTGCCATTTATTTTGTAGGAACAAATATAGAATAACAACCTTATTCAGAAAAAATATCAAAGATTTACTGCCTGTTCAACGATGTCGAAAGAAAACCCAAGCGAAATTTCATTCGTACAAATATATTGAGAACAACAACAAAAATTAAAAATTTGTTTTTGTTTTCAATGTATTTGTACGAATGAAACTTCGCTTGGGTTTTCTTTCGACATCGTTGAACAGGCAGTTATAGAGGCTTTGTAAGACTGATTTTTTCTTTACGTTTTTAAGGCCTTTTACAATTTGGTCTAATATGGTTTAATTCATAAAAATTAAAACAGCCTTAGTAGAGCTTTTTACATCAAACTGCCATACCCACCAAAAAATGCTGCATACCCGGAAGCAGGTTTGTAAGGGAGAGACAAATGTACTCTCCTTTCCCAACCTGCTTCAGGAAGCTCTTTGATGCTCTAATTGCTATTTTCACACATGGTTAATGCAGTAATATCATGTCTCTTTTATGTGTTTTCAATAAATTTTTTAAGAACTACAGTAAAGAGAGGTAATCATTCGCTTACATTCCTGCATCCTCGTAAGCGAGAGAAGTTGCAGTAAGTTATTTTATAAAAAATTAAATATATTTAATAGAAATTTCTGACTTCCATTTATAGCACCCTCGAATGCGCTCTAATATTGCGCTATAAGAAGGCATGATTTTTATTTACTGCTTACCGGTACAAAATAAATTTTTGCTGGGTAGAAAACTATTTTTATAAACTCTACATAAACCGCTAATATGTTTTTTAAATAAAGCAGTTATATAATATTTTACAAACAATTTAGCCGATACTTCTATCTTTAACAGTAAAATAATACCAGGTTGACAAATTAACGTTAGTCAAAACGTTTTGACAAATTTGTGTTTTGCAGATAATATAAAAATAGATTAATTTACTCTGATCTCTCTTCTCAAAATTTAATTTCCCTTTACGCATGCCAATGCAATTCATATTTATATCAGTACATATCTACTTGAACAAACGTCATTATGTATGTGTGTGTGTGTACATGTTTATAGTTCAATCGTTTGGGTTAATTACTTAATGTAAATTGAATACGCATACACTTAAGCAGACATATGAACATACAATGACCAACACACAATTCGATAATTTCACAGTTAAAACAGACCTCCTAATTGTATTTAATATGATTTTAATATGATTTAATAGAAAATTTATAGATGTTTCCTATTTAAATTCAGTAAATTTTAAGCCAATTTAACTGGACTTTGAGTTATTTGTGGCACCGAAGAATAAATTAATTAAATTAATTTGCAACAAAATTCCAGTTAAAAAATTTTTACAAATAAATAGGGAATTTAACAATAATTAATTTATAAAGATTACCTTCATAGAAACGAAAAAAAACACACACACACACACACAATTAAAAGGTGAAAGAGGTCATTGCGAATTGTATGCATTGTAAAAAACAAAAAATAACATTTATTAAATAAATAATTAATGCATGTGTTTGCATTAATATTTAAATAATATTGTTGTTGTTTAATGCATAATACCGAGTTCAATTGTAAACTACAAGTAGTTGTTAGTAATTAATCATTATCCTGTTTTATATGTGTGTTTGTAAATTGTATTGTGATTAAATGCTATCATTTATAATTTAATACTGCTAATTAAACCAACATTAAACAACATTTCAGTATATATTTACAAATAGAATAAGACTAACATAGAGCCCTTTAAACATGGAAAATTATGTAGCGGAATTAGAACTGCTTTTTCATTTTTAACAATAATATTAGCGGAACTCACTATTTGATGCAAAGTACCCTTGCAAGTCGTGCAGACCGTGCAAGTCTAGCAAACAATTAAACTTTTGCGCACGACTACAAAAACATATTAAGGGTACTCACAAAGGGTAGTGCAAACTGTGCAAACGATGCAAATAATTGAAAAAATGCACTATTTTTTTAACACAACAACAAAATGTATGCATTTGCAATTTGCTTCACTTTACTTTATTTGCACTACAAAAAGCTTGAGCAAAATTGGTTGTGTATATTTGCTAGAAGCAAATAAGTGACAACTGCTGTTTTTGACCTTGCGATCGTCATTAATTTTAAGTAAAAAAATACTACAATCACAAGCATTTCTGTTAGTAATAATAAAATTTAAAAAAAAATAGATTCTATTGAAAAAAAAAGAAATATTCAAGAAATTCAGTAAGAAGTTGCCAGATTTTTTCAGTCGGTAACTCAGACAACACCGGCTGAACACAAACAGAAACAGAATTTATTTATTTTTTCATGATTTCAAATCTTCACAAATTCAATTTCATTACCAAAAACTTGATGATATTCTATTTTTCTGCTGACTAAGGCGTTTTTAAAATTAATTAACTTTCTTTTGCTTCCTATTTGCACTAATTTGCAAAAATGCAACCAAGACTGAATTTCGCTTTTAAATAAATTTGTTCTATGATCAAAAAGCATAGTTCCGATTTCAACAAAAATTATCATCCAATCCATTCCAATTTTAGAAATGATTGTCACTTCCTTATTACTACTTGTTTTAATTTTAGACAAGAATAATTATGTCATGTTTTTAATAATCAGCTACATCTATGTTAATTATCATAAGTTTGCTGCTGTTATGGTTACTATTTGGTACCTTCACCCGTGTTGAAAAGGGCACAGCTTTATTTTTTCGTTTGTAATGTCTACAGTAATCATTACTGACCGCATAAAGTATATAATTTCTGAAAGCTTTTAGTTATGGGAATCGCTTGAGTTATGTCTGCATTTTGGTTTGAAATTAACTTTTAAAATTCTCTGCATGTAGCACAGGTCTGTACGCGATATCAATCTTTTTGAAATTTTCGGGTAGGAATCGCCATAGAAATATTAAACAATCGCCTTCAAACATACTTAGTCTGTTTTTTTACATATTTTTCAATCACCGGATAATTTACAGTCACGGTTGTTACTATTAATTGATATAATATGACTTTAAAAATCGGTCTCTAATCGGAAAAGTTATAGGCAAAAATAATTTAGAAGAATAATAAGTATTTTATAAAATATATCAATCAACAAAAGCTCGTAATTATTTGTTGGATACACTAAAGTTACCGTATCTATTATTAACTGTAGTCTTGGAAATCCCTACTGATCGGCTTTTATTTAATTGAAACATAAGCAACCAAATATAATTTTTTGGTGTTTTTCCTTAAATTGTCAAACGATAATCAATTCTTAAGGATCAATGTGGGTGTCTTAAATAAAAAAAATTAAAATCCATGAGGGCGGCCACTAGAAAATGGCGTTCAATAAATTTATATCTGGGTCAAAGCTAGTTCTTTAAAAATATGCTCATATATCCTTTCTTTTTTCTTTGCAAATCTCAAACCGAGTTAATCTATCTATATATATATAAATCAATGTGTGTTTGTATGTTTGTTTGTGCTTTATAGACGGTTAAACGGCTGGACCGATTTCCTTGAAATGTATGTATGTGTATCTGTATGTCTGGAAGGAACTATAGGCTATACTTTAGTTTGAAATTGTAAGTGGGCGGGGTGCCACACCCTATTAAAGAATAAGTATTAAATATTATATATCACGAAAGTTAATGCAGCTAGAGTCTTCAAATTAGGTACGGTAAACTTTGACATCCACACAAACATTTGGGTAAAAAATGGGCGGACTTGTAGTAGTAGGCGTGGCCACATGAATTAAATACTAAAATTCGTTTACCTGGAAAACGATATCGATTTGAGTACTAAAATTTTGCAAAAGCAACTTTGATATTCAAATAAACATTTATGGAAAAAATGGGTGCATTAACAGTAGTGGGCGTTGCACCTGCCATATGAATGTAATACTAAAATTCGTTCATCTGGAAAACGATATCGATTAGAGTACTAAAATTTTGCAAAAGCAACTTTGATATTCAAATAAACATTTATGGAAAAAATGGGTGCATTAACAATAGTGGGCGTGGCACCTGCCATATGAATTAAATACTAAAATTTGGGGAGGCGAAGCACACCGGGTATTAGCTAATTTTTTATATGTAATAGTCATTTTTTCCAAATTCTGAGGTTGACTAAAATGGTCTACCTTACGTCAACGTCAGAAATAATAATGCAAAATTGTGTATATCATTATATTCATGAATATGACGGTAAATGGTATTATTATATCTATATTTTTCTTTTAATTTAAAAGTAATACAAAACGGAAAATCCCTGAAATATATTAAAAATCTATAGATACAGGCAAATAGTTTTTTGAAATTATTAATACATTTTGCTTTATTTAGTTCTGTTAACTTGATATCAGCATAAGCGTAATTCTTGTAAATATTAACGAATTCAAATATATCTTATAACTAAATATAATTAAGATTTTTATATTCTGTATAAAAATGCTATTGTAGTAAAGAAAACAAATTAATAAAAAAAAAAATTTTCTTGAGTTGCGTATTAGAAAAATACTAGTGAATGAACTTGTGTAGTCGTTAACAAATGAACCATAGAATTTAACGGAAATATTGTTTAAATGATTCGTTCAGAAAACTGGTTTTTTAGTTAAATATTTTACAATATATAATTAACTAAAAAAATGTTTTTTTTCAGTATTTATACGAAAAGGAAAACTTTTAATTTTATATCAAAATACTTAACAAAACAAATATCTGAGTCATGAGAGAATAAAATTAAAAAACAAATCATTAACAAATACGTAAGTAAGTACGATTAAAAAAGAAATAGTCATAAACAGTAATATTTCGCATTGTAAAGTAAGATTTAATAGAATTTAAATCAGTGAGCTAACAATAGAAATTTTATTTTAATAAAAAATACATCAAAATTTTATTTAGTTTAACACTAAGAATATGCAGATGAAACAAATAGTATATCGATACATAATTTCGAAATAATTTAACTAGATCGATGTATATCGTTTTAGATTTATACCGATATTACTGTTATAAATTTCTATTCAGACGTAATTCAAAAATTATATCAAGTAAAACAAGTAAAAAACTATTTTTTTTAGGCCCAATAGTTGAAAAAAAAGAAACACAAACACACACACACTTAGAAATAATAATTTGTTGGATGGCGTTAGCTTAGTGCTCATCACAAAGAGTGAGTGACTTTCTAGAAATATGTGTAGTGATGCGTGTATTTCAAATGCACTGGTACAAGTTTTACAAGCCATATTTTTGAAAAAAAAAAAAAAATTAATAATTAAAAACAAATAGTGTGATTTTAATTAATATGAATACAAAAATGAGCTCATTAAATGTATTCGGAGAAAATCATTTTTTTTTGTGGCTATTTTATTTAACGTTTTAATATACACAATCAATAATGAAAAATATTCTGAAAATATTTGAAACAAAGAAATCTATACGGTTGTGACATATTTTGTTTTTCTTTCTAATCTTAACTAAGTGTTTTGTTTTATTTTAAATGAAAGCAACCCCATCGAGCATATTTGAAAACTAGTATACAACTAAATGAAATCATAGTTTCTCATACTCTTTAAAGAGAGTTTCGTTATAACGCGAATTTCATTACGACAGTATTTTTCAGCGCATGTGTGTAGTGACTTCTTTTATCGGTTATAGCCAGAATAACTGCTTAAGCAATTCATTTGGATATCAGTGATGGATTTTGAGATTTTAAATATAAAATTTTAAGTTTTAAAAAAATCGGCGAAAAAGACATGCAATTAACTTAAACGTTAATTGGAATAGCTTTTTGTCAATGGCTCAGGACTTTGGGTCAGTTATTGAAAACAAAGATAAAATGTTTCGCGCCCAGATCAAATTTAAGAAATTGTTTAGCGTGTTAGTTTTGGTGTGATTTTCTAATTATTTTATCTACTGCGTGTTAAACGGAAACTTAAAAATTTGTTTCAATTTGCCCATTTATCCATGAGACTTATACAGGAAGATTTATTTGGGCTTTTTGTTTATTTCGTAATTTATTCCAGCTTAAAAAAATAATTGTTACAAGTGAATAGACCAACGAACGAGTAACACCTTTAAATAATTGAATTTACTTTCAAAGTTCAGGCGGCGTAAAAAATATGTGTATCAAACAGGATATTCAAGCTGTTGTTCCCAACAGTAACTTTTTGCACAAATTGAAAAAATTTGACTTTGTTTACATGCAGTTTAAACATGATGGTAACAATTGCCACACGGCTACTGGGCAAACTAAGTTTTAAGAGCAATTAATATCATGGTTTAAAGTCAATATCATGTGATTTGACCCCAATTACCTATTTTAAATGGGTGTTTGTGAAGACTTCCTTACGCAGAGACAAACCAACCATAATTTTAGTCCTTGAAGACAACATTGAAGTTGCCATTGGTAAGATAACTGTAGAAGTACAAAAACATAGTATGCCAAAATTGGAGCTTAAGGATGGATCATTATTGTCTCAGATGAAGACAACAGGCATTTATCTATTATCTGTAAATATTTCGTTCACTTTTAGAAGTTTTTTTTTATTTATTCTAAACTTTTATAACCGAAAGGGTTATAGAGGTAGCCAAAAGAAATATATTTTTTTTAAGTCACTACACATTAGTATTTTCATAAAAATTCTAAAGAACTTACGCAGAAATTTAAGGGCCGTATGACTGATCAGATGGGGAATTTTTAAAGACAACGAAATACGCAAACAAATTTGTAAAACTTTCAAATTTTATACCTTATTTTTTACTTATAGATCTTACTTTACTGGCTTATGGAAAATTTTTAAAGAAGATTTCTTATTATTATATTCCAGAAGTTATACATTTCTATGCATATACATATGTTAGGTTAGGTTGAAAAGGAGGGGCACTAAAAGCCCAAACCCATCACAGGTATACACTTATGCCCAGTTGGCATGTTGTGCGCTCCACTAAGCTCGTATACATATGTACATATATATGTATGTATGTAGGCATAGCCAATTTCCCTTTTTAAACTTAACCTAAATCCTGGCCAAAATATAATAAAACCATAAATAACGAATTATTCACAATTGAACTGACCACCATGCCTGTCAAATTTTTAAATAGTAGTAAGAAACCTACACATATTTTAACCTGGCCATAATAATATTTAGACCATGGAAAAGTCATTATAAAAAAAAAAAACAAACAAACAAACAAATAAACAACATAACAACAGAAACTTGTAATTACTAAAGCCATTTGTAACTACTAAACGACACTAATTGTTGCTAAAGTTGAGTAACCCAGAATGTAATGAAAGTTGTTATAAAGGAAGCACACAAAAAAAAATCTAAACAAAAATCGAATATATTTTAAACTATGAAAAAAATAATGCCATGAACATGTTGTAACCAGCCACTCCATGGCTGGTTTACTCGGTTGGCAGAACAATGAAAATAACTAGAAATCAAAATCTGCAATCGATTGCAAAAATAATTGACAAAAAAAAAAACTACAAAAAAAAAAGTAAAATAACTGCAAAAAACTCAGCCACAACTTTGGTATAGTTTTAATAGGAAACCCATTCATATACACATATTTAATATTACGAAGGTCGTTTTGAAAGTTTTTTTAAATAAAATATTTTAAATGAAAAAAAAATATTTAATTTTGGAATAGTTTTGCATCCTGTATGTGGAACTAATAATTCAAACAGTAATTAAAAAATATCTGGTTGATGCCAAATTTTTTTTAACAACTTTTTGTTTAGCCCTCGCATATAAATTTTGTCATGTTTTAGGTTTAATACAGACATTTTAGTTTGTGTGTATGTCTGGTACGTGTGTTTATTATATTACACACAGCCAGCGTAAGCAACTGAGAGCGAGACGGAACGATGAAATATAGAAGTTTTATGAAAAAAAACTCAAATTTAATAAAAAAGTTGTTTGTTGTTGTTTTTTTAACTTTAAAAGAATTCGTTAAGCTATTTGCCAAAGGAAAAGTTATGCGACTTTGGCTCTTTACTTAATTTTTCAGCAAAGAAAAAAGTAACGCTAAACCAGGTTCAAAATGCTTCAGAGAAAATGAAATTCGTATATTTGAACAAATTTTCAAATGGTTGGTATTTAACCGAAGACACTCCTAAAAACCATTAAAAAATAGGGGAAAAAACCCTTTTGATTAACAGATTTCATTATAAGTTTTATGATTTCGTTAATAAGAAGTAGTTATTAGCCCTCTTCGTTCCTCTAGTTACTTTCAAGCTAAACAAAAATATATGTAGAAGACCTGGAATTCTTGGGGAAATATTGTACAACTTACTATTTTTGAAATATTAAAGATTTTTTTTTTTAGCAGTTCATTGCTAATTGATATCATGCAATGAAAATGCGTAAGTAAAAGTAATTCCGTAATATCCTTCAGCTTATGCAATTGCTTCTCTTTAAGTAATAAGTTTTGCTGGGGTTAGCTGGTATGAGATGTATAATTTAGTAGATCTCCATTTCGTAGTTAGTAAGCGTTAATTTTATCCCTAACGGTATAATACCTATCCTTTACGCACAGCTGATCAAGGATTAGATTAAATAGCAGCTGACCAAAGCACAAAACACTTCGGCCATGCTTGGGTCATGGTGGCATTGCGACAATTGCGCCATTTATGTTTATCCACATTTCTGGCTGCACATTGATATTGATTTAACTACAGAAATAAGAATTTTTAACAGTATTCCTAAATCCTTGCCCGTAGCTGCAATTTCCATGTTGTCCGCACAGAGAAAACAGCTCCTGTTGTGAGTACGACAATTTTTGTCAATCGCATAGTTTGGCTGGGATAGTAGAATTGTATGCGTGTATCTACAGAATTTAATTTTAGGATATTAGTACGTACGCAACACTAAAAATTTATGATTTTTGCAATATACATTTTGTTTTTTGTTTGTCGTAAAACAAAATTCTTTGCCACAACTGCAATCAGTTTATATGAATTTCATTGTTGCTTGCCTGCTTTTAATATGTTTTATTTTTCTTTCCTTTTTTTTTTTGTTGTCAAAGGTTTATTCGTTCATTAGCAGCTGTTGCTGCTACTACAGATTGCTACAGCAATATTGGCAGCTTAACAGGGCAACAGCCTGATTGTTTTTTCTCTCTTTTTCTATTCGTTTATTTGGACCAAACACTAAGCTTTTGCCCTGGTTCTTAACATTTCATTTTAGATTTCTTTAGTGAGTGTTTGTGGTTTAGCCTTTAAATCAGCACATGCAATAATTCCGTTGCTCTAGACAACACCAACAATTGCATAAAGTTACGTTTTTTTTATATTTTTATTTCTTCTTTTAAATTCATATTATTTTACGAAAGTTTTGGCTGTCTGCTGTTATTTTCAGTTACTACCAATAAAACTAAATTTAAAAAAAAAAAATCCATGTCAAGTTAGGAAAACTAAAGCAAAAATAAAAACTAAATACTGGATCTTGAATTCAGTAAAGGGAATAAAATAAAGAAACTGCTGACGTTTTTGGTTAAATCCCATGAAGAAGCAAACATACACAGACACATAAACAAAAATTAAAAAAAAAAAATGCGAAAAACTATAATAGAAGCTTTTTAAAATGAATTGAAAACCCTTGAATAAATGCATTAGTAAAATAGTTGTACAACAAAGTTAAGTTACTTGCTGCATGCTATAGCGTTGACGGCAAATACGTTTAACTTAGAAACACACACACACACACACACAAAACGAGAAGAAAAGAAAATGGATTTCTTAAGATTCATTTCGTCTTCTTAAGAATATGCCAGGAAACATGCTTAAGAAACAACAACAATACTTACAACTGCAAGTGCAACTAAGACTAAATAGTAACATTTACTTACGTGTCTAAATGTGTTTTTGTGTAAGAATTTGAAAATTACAAAATAAGTGTGTTTGTGTGCAAGGATTTTCTAGTACTTAGGACAAATAATAACATTTTTATACTACTTTTCTTACAAAAAAAAAAAAAAGCAACACTAACAAAAACTAAAGAAAGGCTTGCAATAAAAAGACAAAAAACCATAAAAGAATCAAATCGAATAGAATAAGATTGCAAAAGAAAACATATTTTTTTTAATCTAATATAAACAGCACGACACTTACGGGGAAGTTTATATAAAATGAAGATGAACGAACAAATAGTTTGTTTGAAAATGCCAACAAAAAAAATTTAAAAAAAAACAAATAAAAAAATAAAAGAATTAAACCATAAACAATATAGGTATTAAGTTGCATTATAAATAATCATGCGATTAAAATGGCTTCTTAGAAATACGAAAACACTTAGATGTGAATGGCTATAGAACACTTGCTTGTAATACTGGATTAAAGAGTATTTTATATGCAAACTAGAAAAGCCGGCGCGCGTTGCTACGCCCCTTAATTAATAAAAAGGCATTCTGAATTAAAATTGAATATCAGGTGCAAAAAGCTAAAAATTATAACTTTTTAAAGGGCGTGGCCCTGCCCACTTCCCTAATCACGAAATTATATTGTCATGACAGCTCAATAAATGTGGAAAGTTTCAGAAAAATCGGTCAAGTACAAGTAGCTAAAAATGATAATTAATTTTTTATGGGCAAAGCTTCGCCCACTTTTGGTACCCATAAATATTCCCTGGAATGTGTACAACAACTTGCCAAAGTTTGAGTGCGATCAGTTTTACAGTTTCGGAGTCTATAGCTAACACACACACAAACAAACAGACAGAATTTCACTTTTTCATTTTTTTTTTGTTCTAAAAGCAGGCTCCCAACAGTGTTTATGTAGATTTAATTTTAAATATTTTTTATTTTGACTTAAAGGATTTTCAAAATGCAATTTTTCAATAATTATTTTCAAAATCACCTGGAATAATTTGTATGGACTGATTATGTTTGTTAAAATTAACTTCAAACATTTAATTAATTTCATAGATACATATTAAGTTGTCCTACACGCACATACATCACCTATCTGCTTCTCACTCTCTCTCTCTCTCTCTCTCTCGCACAGTTTCTGTAATATATTGCTCTTTATTTCAATGCGATTTTCTAGGCTCTGAGTTATTTTAGTTCAGCAGGTTTGGTTGGACAGGGGTAAAACTTACGACGTACGCATACGTTATTATTAATCGTTACTATCGTTTGTAATAAATTATGCAAATTTTCATTAAAAAAAAACATGTTTCTCAGAGGCGAAAAACTTTTAATTGGAAGTACTGTTTTCTGTGACAACTGATCTCAGAATTCCCAGTTGTTTGAAGGTTAGTTTGGTTTCGAAAATTTCAATAGATTCCAATTTTATAAACTGCTTAAAGTTATTTTGAAATTTATGGTTTAATTAGACAAACTCTTTGAGCATCGGATGAAGCACGCTTTTATTTATATTTAAGTCTTATTTTGACATTTATGTCATAAAATTTTCAAATTATTAAATTCAATTGGATGGATATCGAAATGTTTTTAAGATTTTATTATACCCTTCACACAGTGAAAAAGGGTATATATAGGTTTGTCATTCCGTGTGAAATTTCTACAATTTTGATTTCCGACCCCATAAAGTATATATTTTCTGAAAGCTTATGAATAGGGGAGTCGATTAAGCCCTGTCAGTCTGTCCGTCTGACCGTCTGTCCGTGTGTATGTTGAAATCAACTTTTTGAAGCCCCCCGACATCGCTTGGACTTGGGTGAGGTATTAAAATATCAGAAATATTCGGGAGTAGATCGGTATTGAAAATCAGAAACATCGGTACATAAACAACTGAGATATTAGCAAAAACCCACGACCACGAATGTTGTTTTTTCACAAAAACAACATTACAACAACAACATACATACATACAAACGTGTATACTGGTTAGAGAAAACGTGGTATTGAATCCCAGCTGAGCCAAAAAAAATTTTTTTAATTTTTTTTTTTTAATTTTTTTTTAATTTTTTTTTATTTTTTAATTAATATATTATTTATATTTTTATTATTATTTCTTTTTAATTTTTTTTTTTTAAATATTTTTTTTTTTGTTTCATATTTATTATATATATTTTAATTATTTTTAAAAAATTTTTTTTTTAATTTTTTTTTTAAATTTTTTTTTAAATTTTTTTTTTAATTTTTTTTTTTTAAATTTTTTTTTATTATTTTTTTTTAACATACATGTGTAAATTTATAATTTTACAATGTGGATGTTTTTATATATGTATGGTTTTTATATGTTTGTACGTATATCATATGGAATGGTGATACAAACTACTGTTATTGCATGACTACACTGTGTGAAGGGTATATAAGATTCGGCACGGCCGAATATAGCGCTCTTACTTGTTTTAGTTTAAAATTCTCCGCCTCAATAAGAAAACACCCCTTAAATGTCAACTATTTGTCAATCATACCACAGAGATTAACAAATCTACTTTTAAGTGTCTTATACATTTGTTGTATCCAAATCGTAAAAGGCTTTAAAGCTTTTAGAACACACGACAGTATAAAAGACCAATCCTACAGTGATCTGTATATTTTAACCGTATCATTTCACTCAGTTTGAAATTGTATCAAACCATTATCAATAGAAGAAATAATTTTTCTGCTTTTAAAACTTTTCTTTTTTAATCGTTCCATTTTTTTTGTTCTAAAAGCAGGCTCCCAACAGTGTTTATATGTTTTATTCAAAATAGTAGATAAACGCCACTGCTATTTAAATGCGTTTAGGATACTTGAATATATTTTCACTTCAACTGTAAATTTTTATTTTTTTTATTTAAATTTTTTATGTTTTAATAGAGCATGTTGCCAAAACTAATTTATTTCTTTGGTGTAGCGAATAAAAAAATTCAAACTTTTATATCGTGTTGCCACTGCTAAACAAATTGCAAATTGTTATTAGTAGTTCTTTTTTTTAATTTTTTGTTTATATTTATTTACATCACCACCATCGATATGATTTGAATAGCATGCCGGCAACAAACCATCTGTTCTATTATCATACAAATTATACATACATGCAACATAAAATGCCTGAATGCACAGATCAGCTTAATTTGTGTTGGTAAAATAGTTCAATATGGTAGTAACAATAATATAGTAGTTTCGCTAGCGTACCACGTAAAG
Source organism: Phyto melanocephala (assembly GCA_941918925.1). Lineage (NCBI taxonomy): Eukaryota > Metazoa > Arthropoda > Insecta > Diptera > Rhinophoridae > Phyto > Phyto melanocephala. Next base: position 2,658,278 of record OW799233.1, read on the forward strand.
TGTGTACACGAAATAATTGCATCTGCAAATTGTTTCTTACTACAGTGGTGACACATTTCATTTTCTGAGAGACAAATTCATTAACATTCATTCTCATTGCACAGCTTAGAAGAAATTTATAAATGTAAAGGTCATACGTCGGCTGCTAGAAAATAATTTGACTACTCCGAGTCATTGAATCCAAAGTTAAGCTCGTTAAAATCATTTAGAAACAACAAATAGATAATCTTTCTAATGAAACCTGTGGCCTCAAGTGAAATAATTGCACTTTAATTCATCTAAGTACACGCTCTTCAATTTATTGCCCAAATCAATTGCTATCGTAAAAGTTAAAATATTTAATTTTCAATTTTGTTATATTTGTTGTTGTAATTCATAAAACTGTAAAATAAACACACACACACTAATCCATATCTAAACATATTTGTTCGGATTTTTTTTATGATTTCGATTGCTTTAAGTATTGTGAGGTATAGAAAATAATCGCCAATTATTTTATGGTTGAGAAAATTTTCAAATAATGTTTAACACAATATTTGTAACAAAATATTATTTCACAGCCAACCACCATACGAGTGCCTTAACAATGCCTTTCAAAATGTTTGTGTCTGTGTATGATTTTCCAACAGTTTAAAATAAGCACTTGGAAGTAACAAAATTTTTCCCACTAATTATTTCTTTGTAAAACCATTAGGAATTTAATTATAAGACAAGTGTTGCACTTTTAGCGATGGCCAAAAACTGTATGGTCTCCCACTAAAAAACATCATTGCGAAAAAACTCTTTTTAAATTATTTATTAAGTTCTTACTTGCTTCTAAGAGCGCTTCTTTAAAGCGTGATTTTGTATGAAATATCCAACTTGATTGACTTGTTATTTTAAATCAATAATCATCCCAATCATGAGCATATTAATAATGCTTTCCTCTTAAGCATTATTAGAGAAGGTAGCAGCAATTAACGGCTAAATTTAAATTTAATATTTAAATAAATTTTTTTTTTTTACTTCTGAAACAATAAGCAGTACAGACCACACCTTGTTGTCTCTGTATGCAATATGTTAAAGGCTATAATACACGGCATGTTTTTTACATCTGACTTTAAAATTTGTGAGACATATGTCTGTCAAAATTGTACTTTTACGCTGACTGCTTTGCAGCAGCAGAGATTTCTGCCAACGACTGATGTCACATGTTCCGACAGAAGAAAATAGAGCGCATTCGAATTAAAATGTTGTCAGATGACTCAACACATGTTTTTTTACAGAAGTAATGTTTTAAAGGTAACACACGACATGTTTGTATTAGCAGTGGAGAATTTGACAAGTCAGATGTAAAAAACATGCCGTGTATTAGCTCCTTAAGCAAATAGAGTATATTTACACTGCTCTGCACAAGTAGTGAGGTAAAGTAGTTTGAAGACCAGCCTATGTATTACAAAGTTGTGGTATAAATTATTTGTTAAATGGATCACTTTTATTGTATTATTTGGATTAGTTTTGGAGTGCGCTCTTTTTTGTGCAGAGATAAAACTTATTGAATAATTGTTCTTCCAGAACTGCAGGGTGGGTGTGCAAAAATACATTTTAACTGTAGTGGTATGGAAAAAGGAATGTGTTGTATAAGAACAGTACAAGTGTTGGTAGAGTATAAAGTGTTAATAACAGCCAAAATTTAAAAACTTTCGATAGTGTATTTCTTTCTTTTTTTATTATGAATACAAGTAAACTTTTATTACTAAATACAATTTAGGTTGTGTGTAGCAGAAAATACTTTTTTGTGTATTTGTGTGTTGTGGAAACGAGTGCTGGTGGATATTTACATGTTTTCTGTTTTTTTTTGTGTGCATAGAAAAGCAGTAAATGAATTGGACGTTGGAGAATATGTTGTCGATAAAAATGTATCAATGTAATTTTTTGTTGGATTTTTTCTTTTATGTGCAATTTATTATAAATTGCACAAATTGAACACTAAGGTAGTTTAGTACTCTTAATTCGTATAGATATGAATGAGCATTAATACAAGCTCCTACCCAACAAATGTTTTTTTTCGTTTTTTTTGGGCTGAAGAGGGATACTTAAATTAAGGTCAAGCAAGTATCACAGCCAACTACAGTTTCATTCCCATAAGGGTAATTTCTTGTTAAAAAAACCCTTTGTTGCTGAACTGCTCACTTTTTATCTTAATAATGTTTTTTATTTTAATAATGTTTTATATACAAGTTTTGTTGGGATTTTATAAAATGTATGTGAAAGATAAAAATTTAATGTTGTGGGTGCTTTTATAGACTGCTTCAACAGTAAATTATTTGAACAGATAAAATTGATGTTATAAAGTTTTTTAAATGATTTTGCTGTATGTTTGTGGGTATGCCGTATAGATTATTCAGTCAATTATCTAGGCCAAAAGTTGTGTGAAATTAAAAACCACTAACCTTTGTTTTTCTTTTATAAATAGGCAATAAAACAAACTACACAAGCTCGTAATACTTTAATTTAAATTTAAGATTTTTACGTAAATGGTTATTATGTGTTTTTTAACTATTTAAATGAAAATAATCTACAGATTTCGGTTTTTAACAATGTCTGGATGCATTGAGATCTGTTTAGAAGAACAATTTTGCAATTTTGCATGTATTTTGTTATTGTAACAAAAACAAAACACATGTAAAACTCCAAAGCTTGACGCTTGACGCTTGACGCTCAACGCTCTTGTTTAGGTATGAGGGTTAAGTTTGCTAACCAAATTTAAGTTTATAAATATTTGTTGTCATAAATTTTCAAGTTGTCTTAAACCTTTGTCTCTGCTTTCATGCAGCAAAATATCGTATTGAAAAAAAGACTACGTAAATAAATAAAAATATTGTGGTTCTTATTTTGACAATTAAGGTGTGTTGTTTTTTTTGGAGAAAATTAATATTTATTTCTAAGAAAATTTAAATAAGTTTTTGTTTGTTTATTTATCTATTTGCTAGGAAAAAGTCAAAAAAGTAACCCACTTATCCAAAGTAGTTGAATAAAATTAATTTTAAAATGTAATTTGAATACTAAATGACCACTTAAACGACTATTAAACTAATAATATTACCTTTATTGTAAATAATATTATTACTTATGATAATTATTAATAAGGAAGGGATAATTATTTTCAACATTTGACTTGGTTGTCATTTAAGCAGTGGTATTTCTATCACCCATCTGAAGTCTGTATAAATTTTTACTAACAGTTGCACAGTTGAGATAGACTAGGTCTTCAAGATAAATCCAATATTTGCAACTTTTTCAGCAAAAGTTAGATTATGAAGATGCAGTATCGATGTTAGTGCGATGCATAAATTTTATCCTTTTTTTTTTATTTGTTTTAAGGTGAGCCGTAAGTCAGAATGGAGTTTTAAAATTTAATGACTTTTTCCTAAATATATTATTTAGCTGTTATAATGAAGAGATTCACAACTGAACAAAATACCAAAATAATTAATTTTTATAATTTAAATCAGCGAGTAATGTATTAATGGAAAAATTGACATTGACATTATCGAGCACCATTTCTCTAAATCAAATAACTCTAAGTTTTTTTTTGTTATTTTTTTGAAGCAGAGTTGCCACTAACCTTGATCTTTTCAGATAAACTTGAACTGCTACATTATATAGAGTTCAGATAAAATATAATTTATAAGATTTTAAATGGGAAAAAGGAAATGGTTACACAAATGCTTATGTCTGAAATTAACAATTTCAAAAGAGAGTGTGTGTGTGTGATAATTCATGAGACAGCTGTGAATATCCCGAACAAATTTCTTCGACTGAAAATATTGTTCTTTAGAATACTTTTAGTCAAATTAAATCTTGCCCTGAATAAATTATTTAATTTATCTATGTTTTTAATGAATTTGAGATATGTTATATCACTACTTCCAAAAAAATCACCAGAAACAAACTACAACTTAGTAAAGAATTACGAGTTCATTTAAGTAAAATGCTTAAACCTTCTTCTAACTTAAAAATAAATGGAGAAGTTTTTTTTTCGTTCACTTTTATTTACTGGCAGTTGATTTTGAATATTTACAAAATGTGTGGTCAAATGTATTCTTAGTTTACAAAAAGTTAACACTTAAGCAAAGCTTATGTTTAACTTAAAATGTTCATTAGTAAAAGCATTAATTACTTTTTTTTAACTTTTTAATCAAGTTAAACATTTGCTAAATAAATAATTTAAAGAAGAAAAAGCACAAAGCTATTTGTTTACAAAAAAAAAAAATAAATAAATAAATTGCAAAGAATAGCCACAAATTAAAATGCTCAATTCTTACGTTAACATTAAGCACAGAAATGAAGCACTAAAATCATGACTTCGAAGAACAGGTGGAAAAAACTCTTATTAAATTTATATTTTTTCTTAAATAAAATAACATACTGCATAATAGTTTTAATTAAAAAGATGTACGTACATTTATAATTTAAAATAACATAAAATTAAACAATATATAAGAAAACTATATTTAAACGACAACAGCCTTACCAGACCTGCTGCTTTAAAACCACTTAATGGATTACTTTTAAAATCTATTCTTTCAAAACTATTGTGACAAGAGCTGTGTCTGCAAACAAAATATTTAATGAAAAGTTTAAAACACTTTTTAGAATTTTCATTTATTTCTCTGTCTATTTTCCAGAACTCAATTGGTTCAAAAACTATTAAATAGATAAAATTTAATGGAAGTACTTTGATACCTGTGTTAACATATAAGGTACATTTATGAAAAGTTAATATGTCATTTTATGCATTATAGTTTCAAGGAAAACGGCACAAGATTTGTTAGAAGTAACTAAAAGGTCCGCTATCTAAAGTTTTTTTCAACTAGTGCTTATTTCGTGAATGGTAACATTTAGCTTATGTCTGATTTGACATATAATTAGTTTTATCCTTCCGCTGAACGAATATGGTTGTGTATACGCTTGAACAATGCTGGGAAATATCGCGACATTACTCTGGCCGATTTTGCCAAAAAAAAATCATCTTTTCAGATGAAGCTCATTTTGATCTTGGCGGGTACGTAAACAAGCAAAATTGTCGCATTTGGGGCACAGAAAATCCGCACGCATACATTGAAAAGACGATAAACCTAAAACGAGTCACCGTTTGGTGCGGATTTTGGTCCAAAGGCATAATTGGGCCATTTTTCTTCGAAAATGTGTAAGGAGTGGCCGTAGTCAATGGCGATCGTTATCGGGCCAAGTTGAACGAATTTTTGTTCACAAAAATTGAAGAGGAGGATATTGGCAACATTTGGTTTCAACAGGACGGGCGCTATGTGCCACACAGCCGAAGCTACACTTTTTTTATAGCATTTTCAAAAAAAAAAAAGTTTTGTGGCGGACCCTTTATACGGACACGACAGGAGAAGTAATATTAAATAAATTTCACTAACAAGAGCCACTATAATTTGCACAACAAATGGTTTTTAATTTAATATTAAAGTGATAATAGTTGGGGCCAGCATTGCGAACCAGTTTAACCTAGTTGTTAATTGTTTGTATCCTGCATTACTTTAAATCGAATTGGGTTATGCTTTGGTGCCAAATTTTTACATTGAAAAATATGTTGCACCACCTTTAAGTACATTAATTGGCTCACAATTACTTTGTGAGTCTAACATGATGTCGGTTTGTCTGTCTAAATATAATTCTGGTCTCAATTTTGATATATACAATTCAGTGCTCATTAGTTCTAAGATCACAATTGAATTAAAAAATTTGTGTAATCGATGATGATGGTTTTAGTTTATAACTCCAAATAATGTTAATATTTTTGAAAGGTTGTTTCTTTTTTGTGTTTCAAGTTTGGACACAAATTTATAATATTTTAATGTATAAATTATTAAAATTTTGTTTATTACAAATTAGCTACGATAGTGAAAAAATAGCCTTTACTTGGTTTTAAAAATTTCTCAAATAAGATGGACCCATTCCGATTATTTTAATGATATAACAACGTAACTTGTATATATATTTAAAAAACGTTCAACACTAACACGGTTTTGTAGCTCTCCTGAAAAATTTGATTTTAAGACATACGTGGTTGCCCATGAAAACCACAGATATATTTTTGCCTGCTTTAGCAGAGTGGAAAGCGGTTTTGAAATCACTCGCAACTCTTGGATCTGTGATTAAATTTTGACATCGTCTAAATTTAACTTCCAGGTTTTATTATATTTTTTATGAAGTATATTTTTGTATTACATTTTCGTACCACAAAAGTTATAATGAAATTGACCAACAGCAACTCTCTTTCTCTGTTTGTAATTATCTTTCATAACATCACTAGTTTTGTGCTGCTCGAGTGATCAGTCAGATAGCGATCAGGCGGAATTTTTATAAAATTTTGGAATATTTTGCCCTGAAATATCATTTATTTAATCGATATTCTATTAGAGCGTCACCTTTTTATATTAGAAATAGAACTGCAAAAAAAATCTATAGAAATTAATTTTATAACGTGGTCGTTCATAAGCGTCTGTAACGTTGTACTTTTTTTTATTTTATCAAATAGTTAAGTACATTTTGGTAAAATTTAAAGAAATACTGACTTCGACATTATTACTTATTCAAAGTTTCCAGTGAAAGATTAATTAAAAAAAGACTTGGAATTTAAGAAAAAAACAGAACAATATTGCCATTTGTAAAGGAATAATATGATTCATTCGTCCGGCTTTTGCTGTTGCAATATGTTAGTCATGACATAAATTTTTCATAACAGAATCGGATGTGTGCAACAAATGGTAGTGACACAGACATATTGACGTCTACAAATGTAAGCATATGCTTACACATCATAACAATGCAAACACTCGTACGCAGTTCCATACATTGATACATAGAACATAATGTTGGTAAATATGTAGTTTGTTTTAGTTTTTGTCATAAAACAAAAACAAAAATGAAGAGAAAACACAAACAAAAAACATGTAAAATGTTAAACAATAATAACATTTGAATAGATGTGCAAGGGAACAGTGGAGACTTTAAATCAATAGAGTTTTAATATTCAAATATTATCAATTCTAAAATAGAAAAATGTCGCTAGGATTTCAACGAAAATTTGTCTCAAAAAAAGTTTTTTTTTGTTACTCTATATAAGTAGATGGTTTGTCAACTGCTCCATAAGATTTCTGTAGTGGTGTAGATCCTTTACTCTGTTGTGTGGAACTCTTTCTGATCTTTGGTATTTTCTGAATAACGTAATGTAATGCTGATCATTCTTTAATGCCAAGAGTGCATAAAGACATTGTATATTACTGTTACTTCTCTTGAAAATAAAATCTTTTTTAGTCGAGTGAAGACAAAAATCCCACTGTAACCACAACTGTTTATACAAAGTTATACATGCATAAAGTATTTACATGCACATGTTGTTTTCAAAACATAAAAATTGAATTGAATTGAACTGAACTGAATATGGAAGGATTTTAACAAGAAAAATAATGAACACAAATTCAAATGAAAGGGGAGAGAAGAAAGAGAGTAACAAAAAACTGTTAATGTGTACAAAAAAATTTAAGTTTTCTTCCTCTAAAGAAAAATTAAAATCTGGATATAAAAGAAACTAAAAATATATTATAACTGAAACACACTATTTTGTTTAAATTTCATATGTTTTATGCTCAACTTTTTTCTTTTATTCTTTTTTTTTTTTGCAGAACAAAAACTTTGCTGCCATCGCTGACAAGAGAATTTTGATAGTCCTGCTTTAATATCAATTGCAGCAATAAATTCAATTTTTGAAAACACAATAAAAATAAATAAAAAAAATTTCTTATAAACATTATATAGAAGATCTACGCACTTTTATTCAATTAGAAAAAAAGTTATGCCAACATAACGTCTGAAAGATTTTAGCACAAAGTGAAGAACTATCAGTGTCTTCAGCTTGAGATATTTGAACGCATGTTACTGCAAACATTATAACAAACTACTACAATTGTCTCTGAACATTCGTTTAAAGGAGACAAGAAATTTCGCTTACTGCTGCTGCTACTCGCCCTTAACAATTGTATGTAAAGGGATTCACGAACATAAACGTGGTATACATAAAACAGAGCCAAAGTTGTAAATAAGCACTTTGAGAACATTGTTGAACTATAGTCTTATTACATGCAACAATAACAACATACAAACATCCTCAGATACTCTGGACAGTGCTGCTTTTGCATCTTTTTAATACGCAATTCTTTGTGATTTATAGTCTGATATAACGAGAAACAGCAATAACAATAAGAAACCGGAAAAAGTACTACAATTCTTTTACAAGCGGAAATAAAAGAGAAACGCCTTCGGATATTCAACATAACTCTCGTGTGTTTAATCTTGGCCCATTGGTTTGTTGGTAACAGTTTCAAGAATATTACAAAATCGTAACTGAATTAAAAGGGATACAAACCAACACATACAGACACAAAAACATACAAATTTTTAAAATATGGATGCCGAATCAGAAGGAGTTCAACCAGTTCAACCAGCAAGTGCTGCCTCAGATCCAGAAAATGATTTAGCTGCACGTCGTCGCCAATTTATGTCACAGCCATCTACATTGGCCTCAAGGCGTCAACAAGCCGTATGTGTGCGTCGTGCTCATAAAATGTACGGCAGTTCCAAGAATCCAAATATTGTACTCGATGGTCTAAATATGACAGTACAAAAAGGCTCCATGTAAGTCACAACAAAAACAAATATTTAAACATTTATTTTGATTCTAGTGCTCTTTTTGAACGCAATTGAAATACAACAATTTTTTTGTACAAAAAAAAAATATTTTCTTTAACATAAAAATATAAAAAAAAAAAAATAAATAAGAATATGGTTGTGGAACTAAAATTAATTCAGGGAAGAGGGTGTAACCAATATAACTCTTGTGGCCATATTGTGTGTAGATAATCGATTCCACATACAAATCCATTGCCAACAAACTTGATATGAATGCTCATATCAAATGGCCATCAGTTTGCTTTGTATGGAAATTCAATAGGGGTCCCTAATGTTTTGGTTCGTATTTGGGGAGATCTACTTACAAGTACATGTGTGTTTACACAAGCAAGCAAAACTAACAAAGTTAAAGTATTTTATATATTTTTTTTTGTAGTAAAATATTACTGCTTATTGCTCTCTATAATTTTTACTATTGTTAAAAGTTTATGATAAAAGAGGGTCAAGGGTCTCTTTATTCTAAGAGAAGTAACGTACTGTACGCTAAGGGGTTGAATGTGGAAACAAAATATTTGAATTTAAGCACAAACTGAATGATTTTTAATAGAAGGAGTTAAAATAAGAAGCATTTAAAGCGTTTTGCAAATATAACACTAGAAGCAAATGTAGTTTATTACTAAAATCAATTTAAACAACCATTTGGTTTTTATTTCTAATTCAGTCATGTAAAACAGAAAAAGTAAATTGTATTAAAATTCATTGAACAAATTTGTTTAAATTCTGTTTAATATTATTGGAGTACTGCAACCATATTTATAAAAACTATTTATTTCCAAGCAGTTCAGGTTGCATAGTGTGACAACATAGTATATAAAACTTATGTAAAACTTTTTCATAGCTGTTTTTTATGCCAAAACAACTGACGCGCAGTAAAAAAAATTTTCAACTTTCGAAACCATAAAAGTAAAATTTGAAAGGCTCCTTTCTTGTTTAAATTATAGCAGAATCTTGACCTTGACTCTACTGGTCCTAACAGAATAATTGCATTGTATTAATGAGGAGATAGATTCTAATCTCCTCTCTCTTCTCCCATTCTAGCCTTTTTGGTGACAATTAAGTGATTTATATCAAAAGATACTACAATTTTCCAGAAATAACGTCAAAGTAATTTCTTGTATGGGGACCACCACATCCTCTGCTCTGCTCCTATCGACTTTTCGTCCGAAAAAGTGAACTAACTCTAAGTGAACATAAGACAAATAATAAAAATAAAACACACAGAGATTTATGATTATGGATGTAATAGGTTTCTACGTCATTTTAATCTCAACTGTGCAAGTTGTTATTATAATTCCCGACATGCATTTGAAGACCTTACGTATTACAGTACTATGGATATGCGGCATAAAGCGTTGATTCTGTATGGGAAGTGACACGCACCAACTTTAAATTAAAAAAAAACAAAAAAATTACCGAAAGAACCATTTTTGAATTTTATAGATCATTAGGAAAAATAGACGAATCGGTCAAGAAGTTCTCTGATTTTGGATGAAATAAAAAAATGGGCGTAAAAGTAGGCGTGGTAAATTTTTCTTTCCGTTGAAACCTATTTGGAGTTTTGACTAATCATTGAAAAAAATTAATGGCAGCATAACATTTGATTTTCATTTATATATGTAAATTTTTTTGTCTTCTTGCTGTTTATGTGCGTTCCTGAAAATTGTTAAAATGTAATTAAAAAATTCTTAACAAATTGCGAAAATGCACAACATTTTAATTAGTTTCCACTTATTCCCTCGTTGCTATGACTGGTCCCAGCTAAAATAGACATAGTGAGAGAAATAGTGAATGCATGAGTTCATTCCATGATGAAGGGGTTCAATTTAAGTCAATAATTTTAACATTAACATGTCATTGGAGAGCATGTGTTTTTTTTTATATACAAATAAAATTAACTTCATTTTAATAAGTAAAAAAATAGAAAAAAATTTACAAATAAGAAAATTCAATAAAGACTTGTGAATTGTTATAAATTTTGTCATAAAATTTTTTAAATATTTGAATTTTTTAATATTTTTCTTCTGCAAATAAAAAATATATAACATTTAATGAGACCGTATTTATCATTGGCAGCACGAGATCTATCTATAACTTTTCACTAACCAAAATAGAACTTGGCCTACGGGGGCAACATATAAATATTTTTTTTTTTGTATTAAAAGAGTGTGGTAGGTAGCTTACTGTTAATCTTTAATAGTAAAAAAGGGTAGAAAAGATTTAAAACAAAATAATAAGAGGTGACGAAATTATATCTAGAAAGGCTACGAAAAACCTAATTCAAATGTCAATTATTAGCGTAAAAAGGCATTAACGGAGTTCTGAGCTCCTGGATTATTTCAAGCAAAGAGTACATCTCCCCTTCCACAACAGTACTCTTGCTACGTCAATGATATTAATTTTTGTAAAAAAGAAGTATTTAACTTTAATGCGCTTAGTTCGCATTCCTACAACTGAATGATAACTGATCTGTTAAATTTGTTTAACATATCTTTTCTTCAGACTAAAATATCGTACTTAAATCAACTAAATCAATAAATAATTTTAATTACATTAATTTCAACACATTATTGATATTGTCGTTATATTATGATGATTATTTACAAAAAAAAAAAAAGAATAAAAGAAAAACAATTAATAATTCAAACGACCTTTTAGCACAATCCTCTGCTAAAGCTTTAATTAAATTTTCATTACCAAGATAAAATTGCAATAAAACACAAATAATTCCATCTGTCTACATTTGATACACTCTGCATGATTAATATTTTTCTGCTAAATATAGTTGTTGTTGTTGTTGTTTTTTTGTTGTTGTTGTATATTAATCTCAAACTATTTTGCTTGATTATCATTTTATTCTAGGAAAACAATAATTGCAACAAAAAAAAATCAAATAATTACTTAATGACGTATATTCATTATTCAATGTCGATAGAAGTAATTTGCTGTAAAAAGTTATGCAATTTTTCAAAAATTACTGAAGCTTAAGGTATTCGTAAGTGTGTGTAAATGTATGAAATGAATGTGTTATTTTTTTGTATTTTGAATTGTCATTCTATCTGTCATCTGTTAAAAGAAAATTTAAAAATCATAAATGTCTGAAGATGCTTGCTTCTAAGGAAATTATATTTTGTTAATATACAGTTGGTGGTCAGCTTTTTATGGACAACAAAATGTTGTATATTGAGATGACACAAACACAAATTATATCGCACACTGAAAGTAATAGTGGGCGATTCATCGAAAGATTTGATGTATAATGCATAAGAAAACACTTAAATTGGAAAGTCAATTTAACATTTTTATTATCGGTTAAAAGAACAATTTATGGCATTTATTGTTTGTAAAATGATATCGTGTAAATAGTTAACATGAATTAATCGGAGGTGGTCGATTCGGAAGGTCAAATTCGAGCATTGCGCAGTAATGTTGACTACCAAAGCGTCAATAGTAGCTGGCTTATTCTAGAAGACGTACTCGCAATTATCGTATAATAATCGCGCCGTGAGTTCCTCAAATTGCACAAAAAAACATTATCACAGAACGCTGGTGTTTGAAATACAGCTAAAAAATTTACCGGCGATGTTGTAGAGTGAGTCCTTCCATGCTGACTTATCAAGCGATATTGAATAAAAATGAAAGAGCAGTTTGATATCGGTCGTGCATAATCAGTCAAAAACGCCTATTGAAAATCGAACCTCATGATGAATCACCCGATATTTACTTATGAAAATATCTTTACTGATGGGTCCTTTATGGACGGAGGGGCAGGTGCTGGTGTGTACTCATCTGAGTTGAACTTATCCTGCACCCTAAATCTGGGGGAGTACGTGTCAGTCTATCGAAATGTCGAATGTATGGGAAGAGAATTCTTATTGCACTTGACAACCAGTCGGTTATGAAACGTATGCAGCGAATAGATGTGAACTCTTCTTTTGTGCTTGAGTGTGTTCTTAAGCTCAACAGGTGTGCCTCTACAAATGAGGTAACGCTGATGTGGGTTAAGGGACACGTGGGCATAGCTGAGAATGAGGCTGCTGACGAACTTGCGAAGAAGGGGTCTGAGGCTGCATTCTGCGGACCGGAACCCAGAAATGCTCTGGGTAATGGGTTAGTGCGGGCGAGGATCTTTCAATGGGTGAACTTTATAAACTTGCGAAGGTGGATGGAGGGTACCACGTGTAGACAGGCCCGTATGGTGCTCAGGGAGCCAATTGGCAGGGGTGCAGTGAAGATACTCGGTTTTAATCGGAGTATGATGAGCTGGATCATTGCATTAATTACAGGACATGGTAACTTCAAATATCATCTGAAGAGGATGCGAATCGTGGATGATGATATTTGTAGAATGTGCCTGGAGGATGCCGAGACGGCAGCGCATGTAGTATGCGAGTGTCCGGCGTTGGCGAGCGGAAGATTTAGGATCACAGGCAAGCACACTTTAAGTGTGAGTGCGATGGGGGACCTTAGTCTGAGGGATATGCTGGCGATTACAAAGGACTGTGCGATGAGGATTGTCGACAATCACCAGTCGGAAGTGAAAAATCGTTTTCCTAGTCCAGAGCAAACGCCGGTTGTAGCGCAGGACTCAGTGATTGATGGTATACTGATCGGTAGACACGAAATCACTGAGGAGCAAAGGGGGTCGAAAAGGGACCAGTGATAGCAGTAGTCTGCTTCGATATTCCCCCTACATGTGTATATATGTACTTATGAAAATAACAAAATCTAAATAATAAATGTTGTGTTTAAATATTTCATTATTTTCGAAACGACAAGTTATATTAGGTTAAATAACGTTTAATACATTTTTCAAGATTTTGTCACTAAATTGCATCTTTTTGGAAGACTTAAAACTAAATTGTGGCATCTTTCGACAGAAATAATTTACAAAATTGTCTCCAGCATTTCACTTGATTTTTCTTTCAACTGATAAAATTTTAATTACTTTATGACCAAAACCTCGGCTTTACACTTCTAGAAATATGCTTCGGATCATTATTCCGAATAAAAATAAAATTTCCATTTCGTACAACCTTAGTTCCATACGTTGGGTTACACGACAGATAGGAACCACGTCGTAGACTTCGGAAATACTTTCTTCGTTGCCAACCATCGCTACTGTTCTGTTTGTTCCCCAAATTTCTTACGGTTTCTCAAGATTCTCCTTTGCAAACTGTGTACAACGTTTTAGGTTTTTTATCAAGGTCGTCGTCTTATGATGCAGTTAGAATTTTTTTCAAACTGATCAGCTATTTCACAATTTATTTGCCTGCAGCTCCAAAAGGAATAAGCTATACAAATCAAATGATCATCACGCGAAGATTATTTTTTTTTTGCTCTCAACTTTTCTTTTGTTTTTAATAGTTCTGGTCTATAAAGCGAAATGTCATTATGCATCATTGTCTTAGAGCAAATAAGTTTCTCTACTAAAGCAAGATACTTTGAAAATTTTTTTAAGGCATTTTGGATAACATGACTTCAGGCGTGGCATTTTTATATTTGAGAATCAGTTATTAATCCTACTACAAAATCAACCGAACTTACTAGTAGTTTGTATTTATTTTTTTTAAAACTTATTAAGGATACACCACAAGAAATAAGTAATTTTATGATTAAATAAAACTAGATTTTTAGAATTAGAACGCTTTAAAACTCATTACAAAATTAACCGTGTTAAAAGGTTTTCGCTTTAAGTTCAATAATATAAGAATATAATTACAAAAATACTGAAATAAATAAATATGTTTTGTTTTTAAATATTGTCCCTAAATAGCTGACCATCACTGTATTTATGTATGTATATGCCTTCTTAACGTCATCAAATATTTTGCCTAAATATCCAGAAATTAAATGAAAGTTGGAGTATAAAATTTTGTATAATTAATATGTACGTATTGGGAAAAAAATACCTCAAATATATAATTTAAAGAATAATCCAAAATAAATATTTGAAAAATAATTTAAACCGTTTTTGGGCGGAAAAAAATATTTTATATTAATTGAAAAACAAGTGAAAATTAAATAAATTATTGCAGAAATTAAAACAAATAGATTAACAACCCAGCAAAATCTTTACTTACCTAGTAAGTTAGCAAGTAATATTGGAGATATGTACACATAAACTAGTTACTTTTCGACCGAATAACTACTTATTTTTGTTTGAGTTGTCCGAGAAATCATGACCCTCGCTTACAAATGAACTTACAAAAAGCAATAAGTAGTTACCAATAAAGCTGAATTATAGCTGGATATTTTTATACTTGTGAAGCAATAGAAAAAAATATAAAAATTATAATATTGGGCATATTATAATATTTATGAAGTTAATTTAAAGTTCACTGTTTAAAAAAATATATAAAAAGTATTCACGAAGGTCATAACCAATAGGTCATTACTCTGTACTTTAAAATATTATTATGTAATATATGAAGTAATGACAACCTATTACACAATTTCAAAAAGATTTTGCTGGGAATTACTTAAGAGCTTGTAGTAAAATGGAATTACTAATCTAACTTTTTATTCAAAACATATAAAAACAACACTCACACACACAAAAGAAAACCATAATTTTATAGCACAAACACTTTATATTATAAAATTTTCTCTAAAAACAAATGTTATGTATGTTAGAAAATCAATTGAAAAATTATTATTTAAGTCTATGTTTATGAACTTTAACTAGTTTTGCTATTTAATTGTTACAATTATCAAGACATTATTGCACAAGCAATTATTGGAAAAAAAAAACATTTTACGTTTATAAAAACTCCCAACTAGATTTCTGAAGTGCAATTTGAAAATGTTGAAATTTCTAACCAATTTGTATTTAGTTTTAAACACTTATTAGTTGTGAAGTGCTTTTAGTTTTTCCATTTTAAACTTTAGAGTTTGAAGGGTGTATTGATAAGGGGGATTTTCTAAAACAGGTTAAATTTAATTAAAGTGAAGGGAGAAGCTCGTTATCGTGTCAGTAATTAAAACAGTTGTTTTATGTTTGTTGCTACAGTAATCTGCAATGTAAATCGATTTTGTTTTTCGGCACTCATCGTCTGGCTTGAACTAACCTTGACATTGAGTTTACAAAATATTTAATTTGTTTTTTTAAGTTCAAAATCCTTAGAATAAAAAACTTGAAAGTTATCATTAAGACTAATTAATTATTTCAAGTGTAAGTACAGTAAAGCATTCAAATATACAACTTGCATTGAATTGTTAAAAACCATTTTTTTAATTTGCTGATAAACATTGAGTCATCATTGCATATCTCTAACCTTGTTAAAGTGAAAAATACCAAAATTTTGCTCATAAAAATAATTTAAAACATATTATTTAAAATGATAATAAACCTTGTTAATATATACACATATGCAAAACAAAAAATTTAAACAGTGTTTTTTTTAGTAAATTTTCAAAGCTAAAATATTAAATTTTTTTAAATATTCCACATTTTTTTTTAATAAAAATGTTAGAAACATTTCAAATGCCTTATGAAAAAAAATCAATATAAAAGAGACAAAATTAATTGAATTAAATTAATTCCGGTGATGCTCAAACATACAGAGAATAATGAATGAATAAAATGGCAACAATTAACACATTTAATCACAACAATAACAACAATACTAACGAAGAAATAAACACAAAATGTTTGTATTTGAAAAATCGAAAATAAGAAGAGGAGGAAGATATATCTATTATATCTATGCTAATATGATAGAGAAGAAATATGTGTTTGTATGTTATGAGTTATCTTCGAAACTGTTTATTTCATTTCAAAAATTTGTTCACCACTGCTCTAGGTCTACCTTCCAAACGGACAACAGCTATATATTTATACCCTTCACCTGTGGTGCACAAGGGTATATATAGCTTTGTCATTCCGTTTATATTTTCTACAATTTTCATTTCCGACCCCATAAAGTATATATTTTCTGAAAGCTTATGAATAGAGGAGTCGATTAAGCCCTTACCGTCCGTCCGTGTGTTGGTTGAAATCAACTTTTAGAAGCAACTACAGTCGTGTCTGGATATAGTGAACATCCGATATAGTGAACACCTCCATATAGTAAACACCAAAATTTTTGCATGGAGTACTCTAAATAGTGAAAAACTCTAATAAGTAGTGAAAAAAATTTTGAAAACAACTTCAACAACAATTCTTTTATTAAACTTAAATAAGTACATATGCACATATATTTTATTTTTTGTACAAATTGTTTCTAATTAGCTATTGCATTTATGTATTTTTAGTAAATAAAACGAGTTTTTTAACAAAAATTTCAACTTTGATATAGAGAACAACCTGGATACTAAGAACAAGCCTTGCAAAAATTAGTTCACTATATCCAGACACGACTGTATATGTTCCTCATATCTGAGTATTGTATCAATCTTATGGAAATATCCGGGAATGAATCGCTATTGAAATTCAGCACAATTGCCCCATAACTTTCTGAGATATGAACAAAAAACCACGACCACCTCGTTTTTTTCACATTATATTGGTTAGAGTAAACGTGGCATCGAATCCCAGCTGAGCCAAAAAAATTTTTTTTATTTTATTTTTTTATTTTATATATTTATATTTTTATTTTTTTTTAATTTTTTTTGTAATTTTTTTTTATTGTTTTTTTTTTGTTTTTAATAAATTTTTTTTATTTATTTTAATTATTATTTTTTTTTTTTGGAAACTCAATTTACAATTCTGCAATGGGATGTTTTGTATATGTATGCATGTATTTCATATGAGATGAATGGTGATACAAAGAATTGTTATTGCATGACTACACGTTGTGAAGGGTATATAAGATTCGGCATGGCCGAATATAGCACTTGTACTTGTTGTTTTATAGTTAAGGTGGGCGTGTTACCTCCAATAGAAATTGAACACATTTTATTACATATTTCGAGAACTGTAGCAGCTATTTCCCTTAAAACTTTGTACGAATTACTTTGATAACAATCTGCTTATAGGAGGAAAGAAATGGTTTGGATTGGATTGGAGAAGAAGGCATGGTATTCCCCAAACAAAAAAAAATATATACATTTGGCTTGATAGATAGGAAACTACAAACGAAATTTAGTTGAAACTTTGTACGATCAATTTCGACGACAATTTTCATATTTTAGCCAAAAATTGTTACAGTAGGAGCAGAGAAATTGTCATCCTCCTTTGAATGAAATACTTTATCTCACAACTATATAATATCTAACAAATGTTGATAGCAAACATTTTAAAATTTGGTTAAAATGCTTTAATATTAATGGATGAAATGTATTATAGTAAAAAAATTATCAAATAATAAAATATACATTCATACACGCTACTAGATATGTTCTCAAGCATTATAAATAAACAATAAAAAAAAAACAGTTGAAATTTGATTATATTTTTATTTAACAAAAAACTTGCATAGTTTTCACTAAAAGCACTTTTTTTTCTGATTATAATATGCGTTAAGGAGCCCATAATGGAGCGGTTAATTGCACTTAAAAGGACTTTAGAAAAACCTCGAATTAATAATTTAATAATTTAATTAAAACATTACGACCTCATTTAAAAAAAATAAATATTTTTTTATGGATAAAGCAGTGTGTTCCTCTTAGTTTATCTATGTAACATTTTACACAATTTTAATGACTCTAACACGTGTATATTGAAAAACTAAAATAAAATAAAGTAAAATATCAATAAATTGCAATAAAAAATCGCTTTAAATTATAAAAATTAAATTTAATATATAAAAACAAATAACGTCTATATGTAAAATAATGACAATGACAATAAAATTGTCCTAGTGGGGTAGCGAAGTGCACCGGGTTAGCTAGTAGAAAAAAAACAAGTAAGAGCGCTATATTCGGCCATGCCGAATCTTATATACCCTTCACAACGTGTAGTCATGCAATAACAGTAGTTTGTGTCACCATTCATCCCATATGAAATACGTACATACATATAAAAACATACATATATAAAAACATCCCATTGTAAAATTATAAATTCACGTATGTATGTTAAAAAAACAAAAAAAAAAATAAAAAATAAAAAAAAAATAAAAAAAAAAATAAAAAAAAAATTAAAAAAAAAAAAAAATTATATATATATAATATATATAAAACAAAAAAAAAAATAAAAAAAAAAATCAAAAAAAAATTAAAAAAAAATAATAATAAACATATATATATTATATTAAATAAAAAATAAAGAAAAATAAAAAAAAAAATTAAAAAAAAAATTTTTTAAAAATTAAAAAAAAAATTTTTTTTGGCTCAGCTGGGATTCGATGCCACGTTTTCTCTAACCAGTATACACGTTTGTATGTATGTATGTTGTTGTTGTAATGTTGTTTTTGTGAAAAAAAAATCGAGGTGGTCGTGGGTTTTTGCTCATATCTCTGTTGTTTATGTACCGATGTTTCTGATTTTCAATAGCGATCTACTCCCGAATATTTCTGATATTTTAATACCTTACCCGGGTCCAACCTATGTCGGGGGGCTTCAAAAAGTTGATTTCAACATACACACGGACAGACGGACAGACGGACAGACTGACAGGGCTTAATCGACTCCCCTATTCATAAGCTTTCAGAAAATATATACTTTATGGGGTCGGAAATGAAAATTGTAGAAATTTCACACGGAATGACAAACCTATATATACCCTTTTTCACTGTGTGAAGGGTATAAAAAAATAAATAAAAAATAAAACGAGTTTTCTTTAAGAGTAAAATTAAACCAAACAACACGCCAACAGACAAACGCGGGCAACAATACAGAAGATTTTGTTTCTTTCATTTGAAGAGCCTCACTTAAATTAGTTGGTTATTTGGTTTAGTAGCTGCACGCAGCTTTTACTAAAAACAGCAACAACTAGCAGCCAGCTACAATAACCAGCAGCAGCAGTAGCAGCTACAGTCATTTTACTAGCGCAGTCTTAGTGAACTGGGTCAATGTCAGCATTTTAATATAATAAAGATGAACAAAAAAAAAAAGTAAAAAAATTAAAAAAGCAAACACAAATACAAAATCTAAAAAGCAAGAAAATAAATAAAAAACCAACATGGAAACTCAAAACCAAAAAAAAAAAAAAAATACTAAAAAATTTAACTGCGCTATAGCTGTGTGAGCATTTTTTGCATTTGTACTCGTACCCTACAATAGAGAATAAGTATTAAAAAAAAACTTGAGATCTGTAATTAAAAAAAATTATATAAAAAAAAATTAAACTATTTTAATATTTAACTTGATTAGAGTGCCCATTGTACCGGAGTAGGGATTGCAAATTCAATTTCCTTTAGAAACTTTCGATAATATATCTTTTCATATAATGCAGATCAAATTTGGAACTGCAATAGTAATAATTATAACAAATTTTATTCGATCTTCTTTTTAATTCTTTATTCTTTTTTTTTATTTATAAAATTTTCTGATGATGCTATACAAAACACTAGCGAAATATTGGGATTAATACATTTTTTGTATAAAAGAGATTATCTCAAACTCGTTTAATAAAAATTTATAAAAAAAAAAAAATTTAAAAATATTTATTAAAAACTATTTGTCTTGTAATGCTTACATAAACAAAAACAATTCATTTCTATTTGATCTCGATTCTGAACAAAGTAGTAGTATTTCTTATATCAATTGCATAATTGAATATTAAAAAAAATTTTTTCGCATGGCTTGAGTTCCTTAGTAGAATGCATTTTGTACGCATGAAGGTGGTGGGAGGTCTTTTGTCAAAATTAGTTGCGTAGTGCTTCGTGAAGTTTAAGGTTGATAAGAACGATGTCCAATTGATGTTTTCTGGTTTTTGGCGACACTATCATTTAAAATAGTTATGTTTTCAAGAGACTGGCCGGAACATTGTTGCTTAGGAGTCTTAGTGTCCATTACCGACCCGGATTCTTTACATTTTGTAATCAATCTTCGAATGGTGTAAACATTTTGTAAACTTTCCTGACTTTAAATTGTTTGAAGTTTGCAGGAGGTATCACATAACTTTCCAAATTTTGGTAATAATTTTTCACAATTATAACGAAGTCTTCTTTCATAAAGCGCTTCATTTTTAGTCAAACTTTGGAGTTGCCACTTGCACAAAACAAAAGACACTATAACTAAAAAGGTCTCTTTTCGAGACACGTCTTACGTTAAACTTTTTCTTGTTGCATTTGATGATATCACAAATTAAAATCAATTAGCTACAGAGGGCCTTCAAAGTTAAATTATACTAAGCCACCTATTAAATTCAGAACAGCTCACAGTTCTTATTGGAGAGCCTTTTACTTTTGAAATTTTAAATAATTAATAATTTCAAACACAAAATGTTCAATCAAAAAATCGATCCTATTTTTTAAAATTAGTGCCTTATCATTCGATATAACCTTAACTTTTAACGTTTTGAAAAACTACAATGAATGCCGGTTTTTTTTCTCTTTCTTTAAACAAATAACAACAGTGTTGTTAGTGTTGTTGTGCAGATGGTCATTAAAGAAAACTACTTAATTGTTGAAAAAAAAAAATGATTTTTTTTTGTGTAGAAGTAATCATTACTGCCACATGATAATCTGTTTAAAAAGTAAGCGTGCTGGGTAATCGTCATAATGAAGTAACGATATTGCATGAGCATGTCATTAAGTTGCATGTCGTTCACGTTTTAGCAAAACATGCACATGGCCAATTATTGCACTTGAACTAAAATACTGCCATTTATCATAGACTGACCACCGGACAGACGGAATATGCGGTCTGGCTGTGCTGTTTTTTTTTTAATATTTGCTACAGGTTTTTACACAAACTTACTTGGTTTCAATCATTTTGGTTCTATTAGATGAGTTCTAATTGCTCATGTGTGGTGTGCAAGTTCACAGAACGAGTATTTATTTACTCAAAGTAGTTGCAGTTTTATTTGCTGCTCAGATTTTGTTATGTGTGTTTTGTTTTGTTGTATATTAGTCGTGTTTAGCTAGAGTGTTTACCGTACCCGTTTACCTCATTCATTACCAACCATTTATTTTCGTTAAACATCATAATGAAATTTAAACGTTTAGTCTCTTGCTTTAAGGAAAGAGGAGGGTCAAGTTTTTCATTTCTAGTATTTTTTTTTTTTTTTTAACAATGCATGTACTCGTGTTTTTTTGTCTTTATTTTAATAATCTTATTTAATTTTTGTTACCGTTGGCGGTTTTTTTTCGATTTTAACTTGTTTTGATTTTGAAAACGTTTACAAAACGTCAAGCTGACGTTAACGCCTTATTAACTTGACCATGAAATTATTGTTGTTTTGAGCTAGTTTAAGTTTTAATGTTATTGATGTTGTTGCTTTTTTTTTTTTTTTTTTTTTTCTTTAAGTAGATAATTTGTTGTTGTAGTCACTATATTTGTCATTATCAACACGCGAGTTTTTTCACATATTTTTTGTTGTTGTTTTTTTAAATTTTTATTGTTGGCGTAGTTGATTTAAAGTATTCCCTCAAAAATATTTACATGCTTTTGTTATTGTATTTTTTATTTATTTTTTTTTTTTGGATTTTGCGTTGGAGTTAAAGGTTTGTTGTAAATACTAACTATCTTAGTTAGTTATCTAGTTAGTTATATGAATAGATATGTTGTATGTGTGTATATATACACATACGTGTAATCATGTAAACTATTCATTTATCTTTTTAGACTTCTAAACTAACGGCTTGAAGGTGGAAACTAGCCCATCCGCCGGCCAAAAAACAAAGTTTGATTTCTTCATAATAAAAGTGGGGAAAAAATTTTTATTTATTATTTAGATTTATATGTTTATTTATTAACATTTGTTAAGTTTGTTCATTTAACTTAGATATGTGTGTACGCTTGTATAGGGTTTGCCCAAAAACAGATGTTCATTTGTTGAATATTTCAGTTGTAGATTCATTGCAAAACATTTAAAGAAATAGGTTAAATATTTCTTATTTTGATTTGTTCGACAATTGTGAGGGTTTGTGTGCAAACTTTAAGAATTTGCACTTAAAGAAATATATCTTATGGTAAAAAAAAAATTAAAAATTAAAGATGCTTAGATTATCTAAAAGATGTTTTTAAAAATGTTTTTAAAATACGAACTTAACTTTTACAACATTTATTTAAGCTTGTTTTTAAGATTATTTTATTTATATTTTTTTTTTACATTTATTATCTCATACAAATTATTTGCGCAGCTAAGTTTTAGCTAAAACTAATCACTATTATTAAGGGCTATTTATATTTATTTAATTAACATCTTTTAAGAATTAATTACATACAATAAAATTCCTAAAAATCTTTTAAAATATTAGAATTCGTATTTAATCAACTTTAGTTAAAATGATTTCTGTGTTTTTTTTGTTTTGTTTTGGGGAAATGATCAACCAGTGATGTAAACATTGTCTGTTAATAGGGACAAGTTCTGTTAGTTCTACTATAACCAGTTAAGTGACTTTATATTTATTTTTGTATGTACATACGTATAATATAAAAACTAATTTATATAAAATATATATTTGAAACCTTAATACTACACTTCCTTAGTAGATGAAAAAAAAATCAACATTTCATCTTTTTGCAATTAAATATCATTTAAACATTTTATACTGCAATTGAGTAAATATCAGTAAACAAATAAATACATTTTAATAACCGTAGAAAACATAACCTCTGGGGAGATTTACATCAATTAAATATTGTGTAGAATTAACCTTTAATATTCTATTACAAATAAAGGAAAGCAATAATAGAAAAAAAAAGAAGAAATCCCTCGAGATGAAATAATATTAATTGCAATTGTTATTATTCTTAACTAACAACTACTCGAAAATAGTATTTGTGTGTGTGTGTGTGTAAGCCCGGTAGTGTAAAAATGAAATAGTATTACTATTTCAATGTTATTTTTATTAAAGTCAGCATATCAAGTTTAATTACGACTTGTAGCTTTATTATCCACAAGTAATAAAATGTAAAAGATACTCGTTAACTATTTGTATAAAAAGCTATGCCTTGTGCGTTCATTAAAAAAAAAAAATAATTTCTTGGAAATATATCAACCACAGACCGATCACAAAAGAGGACACCAACATAAGTTTTTCAATAGTTTTTCTCAACATACGCATGCAAATTTATTGGAAGGTCGTTCGTACAATGCCCATTCTATAGGCTAGAAAAAGGTTCTCAGGTTTCCCTAAGTAAGTGAAATTCAGGTTTGAACATTTTCAGGCATAATTCCTTTTGCTATTAAGTAGTTGACAAGAAATGTCAATAAGAATTTTGATGTTTGTTATCTATTCTATAACGTCACTATGGACGTTTCTTCACTGAGGGTAGACTTTTTTCAGTCAACTGAAATAAAAACAAGTAAGAGCGCTATATTCGGCCGTGCCGAATCTTATATACTCTTCACAACGTATAGTCATGCAAAAACAGTAGTTTGTATCACCATTCATCTCATATGAAATACGCACATACATATATAAAAACATCCCATTGTAAAATTATAAATTTACGTAAGTATGTATGTATGTTAAAAAAAAAAAAAAAATTTTTAAAAAGAAATTAAAAAAAAAAATTAAAAAAAAATATTAAAAAAAAAATTAAAAAAAATAATTAATATAAAAAATAAATATAAAACAAACAAAAAATAAAAAAAAGTTTAAAAACAAAAAAAAAAATTTAAAAAAAAATAATAATAAAAATATAAATAATATATAAAATAAAAAAAAATAAAAAATTAGAAAAAAAATTTTTTGGCTCAGCTGGGATTCGATGCCATGCTTACTCTAAGCAGTATACATGTTTGTATGTATGTATGTTGTTGTTGTAATGTTGTTTTTTTTTTAAATCGATGTGGTCGTGTTTTTGCTCATATCTCAGTTGTTTATGTACCGATGTTTCTGATTTTCAATACCGATCTACTACCAAATATTTTTGATATTTTAATACCTCTCCCAGGTCCAGGCGATATCGGAGGGCTTCAAAAAGTTGATTTCAACATACACACGGACAGACGGACAGACTGACAGAGCTTAATCTACTCCCCTATTCACAAACTTTCAGAAAATATATATATTATGGGGTCGGAAATGAAAATTTTAGAAGTTTCACACGGAATGACAAACCTATATATACCCTTTTTCACTGTGTGAAGGGAATAATTAATATTTTGAAAATTTTTTGAAAAAGGAGTTTTGGCGTTTTTTTCACATACGTGAAATATACACATTTTTAAATACAAATAAATTTTATAGTTATAATATTCCGACTTAAATTCATTATATTTTTTATAAGTATTATTATATTTTCCAAAACAGGTTTAAATAAATTTTAAAAGTTTAAGAATATAAAAAATTATTTGATATTGGCCGAGTAAAATGCTTCAAATTACAAATGAGTATACCGATAAAGAGTGGTGATGATGAAGTCGTAGCTGAATTGCATTCCACTTGACTAATATGTGCTCTCAGTATTAATAAGACTTTCCTACTGATAGAAAGGAAAAGTGATAAATGTATTTGTTTTTCGTAATGATATTGTTTGGTATCACTATTACTACTCATTTTATCTGTCATAAGCTTAACCTCATTAAAAGTCTAAATCAACTATAAATTCCTTAAAAGGTCATAAATACATCTACCGCTACTTTCGAACGCTACTTTTTGCATAAAAGCTTTTTGAAGTAAAGTCAACCAAAAAGTGCAGGACATTTTGTATATTTTTTTTATAAATATTAACATCCGCTTGTTGCAAATATATATGCATGTCGACATGTGTGTGTGTTTAAAACCCCATCATTTGATTGTAAAATGTGTCAACAATTTAAATATAGCTCTAGCGATTGAAACGCCACAACATATTTCACTTTCATTCAATCATTTTTATTGATATTATAAATTCTACACACAAACAGCAACAACAATAACTAAATACACACTTATGTGTATGTATAACAACAAATTGACTAATTACAATTACACTATACAACATTGTTATACAAAAAAAAAAAAAAACAAAAAACAAAAAACAAAAAACGTTGGAAAATAAAACAGTTATTCAGACTGAAAATAAAATAAATATTAGAACATCCCTATGGTCGGTTTTCTGCACACATACATGTGTATACTAATATTGATTCTAAAAATATGTGTATGGATTTAGTACAACCACAACTAAATAAAACCACGGCTATAAAACAAAAACAAATATGCGAAAAGCAGGCTGGACTAAACAATTCAAACATTCGAAAATTTGTAGTAAATATCGAACGGCGATATAAAGTTGAATATTAAATATCACAACTGACAAACAAAGACATTTAACCATTCGCCACTGTGTTGCTTGTTTAAATTAAAGTTATTATTTATAATTTGTTGATAATAGATGTTGGTAATTTAGCACAAATTAAATAAAGGAAAAATAAAAAATTAATCATTTCATTTCATTCTAACGTATGTAATGGTGTTTTGTTCGTCAGATTGTGTTAATATTTTTAATGTCTTTATATTCATCAAATTTTCTAAGTTATTCTAAATAATTTGTGGTAAACTACAAACGAAAAATTTAATAAAAAGAAATAACAAAATTCTTTGAAGCAATTATTTATTAATTTTATACGAGTACCAATCAACATAAAATATTTGTTCAAATTGTGTAATAAATAAAATACAATTACGGCTTAATATTAATCTTGCAAAAAGGTCAAAGCGGTTAATTTATTAGTTATAAAGACTAATTACGTGGGGCCATAGTGCTTATGAACAAAAAATTTTTGCGGATAATTCATGCAACATATGAAAAATATATCATAAGAACAAATGGCGAAAAAACAAAATGAAGGTTTGCAAATTAATGTCAGTCCAATTTGCTATGATTTTGTTCTCTATTTCTAATTTTACCTCATGCAAGCATAGGTTTTTTAAAGCATCCCAATTGGTACGAAACGAGACAGCCATACTTAAAAAACCTTTTGTTTGTTCAGGTGTGTAATGGGGCGCACCACCCTACCTAAACCAAAGATAATAAATTATTATATCCTCCGCCTCACCCAATGAAAATTCTGAAATATTCCTCTATAGCGTCTGCCATTAACTTAAATGACTTTTCCAGCAGCATTATTGAAAATAAA
Source organism: Phyto melanocephala (assembly GCA_941918925.1). Lineage (NCBI taxonomy): Eukaryota > Metazoa > Arthropoda > Insecta > Diptera > Rhinophoridae > Phyto > Phyto melanocephala. The sequence goes on from OW799233.1 coordinate 2,685,156, forward strand.
AATTGCCAATAAAGCCACAACTCTTAAATCCACATTAAACTGTCACTTTTATTCTGCAAAGAATCTGCACATCACCATGTTTTTCGATATTAGTGCCTAGATAAAAAATATGATTTTTTTTTGGCATGTCTTTTTGAAGTTTTAGTAAAGCCTCAACTCATAAATAATTCCTACCAAAATAGATGGTCGTGTCGTATCAAATCAATTGAACAAGCAATAATCTTTTTACGTTAGTTGAAATACCAAGTTAAAAAGATGTATGCCGAATCGATGTTCATGAAATGAGTTGCACAATTTTAGCTTCAGCATATTCTAATTGGCACAAATAGTACAACGACCGGGACAATCGCAAGCCAGTCTCATGCATTTTTTCCACAAAACTGCGTACAACTCTGACAATGGGCGCTTGTGAAGAAGGGTTACTTTTTTTTACTTTTATTCACACATATTTGGTCTTCTAGTTTAAAAAGTATTTTTAAAATTTTTGACAACATAAATTTCGTACTAACTAGCAAATTCAATATCCACTACAAAATTAGATAAAGTCCTTTTTTCAACACGCGACCACCAATGGCGAAGGGCAATGTCGTACTAAAATGTTTTTGAGAGGGATAAGATCATATCCACAAGTGTTCTGCGATGTAAAAAAATATTTTATAACATTTTAATAAAATAATATTTGATTTTTAAGCTTGAGATCACTTTTTTGTTTGTTTTATAAAAAATTGTTTATTAATGACCAATATTTCGCTACCAAACAATGGGTAGCCTCTTCAGGGTATATATTTAAAAAATAGTTTCCCGCCTTTTTTTACAAAATAGTTTTTTCAATTTGTTATTCATTTGATTTTGTTTTTTGTTTAATATAAGTATTTTGTATACATATTTACCCTGAAGAAGCCGCCCATTGTTTGGTAGCGAAATATTGGTCATTAGTACTAGACTCCTGCACAATTCAACATTTTCTGTAAAAATGTAATTTTCAAAGATTTCATGCTTTGATATGCCATGTGAATTTAAACAAGGTGTTATAACATGTTATGCCAACTTAAACATACTGTCTTAGCATGTCATTGCAACTTCGGCAAGCTGTTGTACGCTGTTGTGTTTAATACCATGTCTTTCTTTACTGTAACGGTACTTCAATGCAGCTTTGTTTTTGGTTTCGTTTTTCGTATTTTTAATTCTAGCAATGTTTTTTGTTGAATTGTTAGTTTAGATTCGTTCCTTGGAGTGTCAATTTACAAAAATTCAAATGAGTTCGCGTACTACTTTAGAGCAAAGAGAATTGGTTTTAAACCATTTAAAAAATGGCCACTCACAGCGAAAAATAGCGTAAGTGGTTAACATGAATTCTTCTACGGTCCCAAAAATCATTGAGCGTTTCATACATGAAAATCGGGTTCATAACAAAGGCAGGAAGGCACCGAATAAAATATTTAATGAGCAGGACGAGCGTTATATTTTGCAGAAAATAAAGGCAAACCCAAAACCCAAAACAAATTGACTTTATTTAAATATTTTCTAAATAAATCCTTAAAAGAAATTTCCTTAAAGTATGTAATTACAATTATATTAGACAAATTTCTGATTTTATTGCATATAATGTTCTATTGCAATGATTAAAATGCACTATAAAAAACATGTGCTGCATCTGTCACATGTGTCGCATGTGTTGACTTTCTCATTTTCTATGCTCATGTATGCAATATCACTGTTAGAACTATGTACAGATTTAATTAAACAAATTATACACTGTCTCTATATGTCTTTGTCAAACATGCATTTGCGGCATTGCATGAATTAGCAGTTGCATTATGTGACACATGTTGCTATGTTGTATAGTGCAACAGTTGCAGGCCTTTAATTTAATAAACAATTTTTTATAAAAAAACAAAAAAGTGATCTCAAGCTTAAATAAAAATAAATTTTATCAATTAAAAGATCAAGAAATTTAGACGATATATTTTAATAAAATAATATTAAAGATTTCAATCTGTGTTTAGATTGTAAAGTTTAGATGGACAGACAAATTGACAAACAATTTATAGAATAAAATGAAATCAATTAAAAAACAAATAATTAAAATAGAATTTTTAATATTTAAAAACTTTAATTTTAAGACATATCAAGAGAGAAATATCCTTAACAAATTCGTTCTTTAAGTTTTACTGTATTTTGTAAATCCCCTTAGAATACTATTTAAATTTACACATATTTACAATCATTATTAGCTGAATTTATGCGTACTTCTTTAAATTATTACACATTTAATAAAACCATATAACTTGATATTATGATGCACAACATTTATACAATTTTATCAGTTACTAAATTCTTAGAATATTAAAGATAAATAAACAATAAAATATGTTTCGAAATATAAAGGCTCATTAAATCAACTATAACACGGATATATGTACATATATCTACGTATATAATCACAAACACGAGTAAATTTGTTTGAATTGCAAAAAGGACACATTGACAGTGACAAACACCTGAAATGGATATAATACTTTTGACAATTGTATGTATGCATTTACATACGAGTACACTGGTGCATACGAGTTAGCATTTAAATAAATAAGACAGATGTACAAATAAATATACATGAAAACAACAGACAAGAAAACAGGCGAAGGCCTCTTTAAATATATTTGTAGAGATTAGACCTTTGGACTTTTAAATAAGAACTTATTTCGAATAAAAAAGGAAGAAAAATCTAAAAGGGATTAAAGAATTATACTAAAAGAATTTGATATATGAAAATATTTAAATTAATAATAATAATAATAATAATGATAATAATAATAATAAAAAATTTTTTTTTTTTTTGTTTCGGGAAGGGAGAAAAATGCCTGACGCATCTCAGATACAGTCGTCACAGTTCTGGTATGTGGAGCTTGCATCCACTAAAACCCCCCTTTTTCGAGCCGTTATCCACCCTGGGACCGCTTTCGCATTGCTTCAGGGCGGGGCTCCTCTTCTGTTTCTATCGAACAGCCGTCGTTATGCCTACGTCTAGTTCCCGCTTTTTTGCGCGTAGTAACCTTTCAACATACGTTGGCACGTGTTCCCATTTAGTCTCATTTTCCCCTACGATTTCCTCTAAGTTGTGTCGTTCCACACGCCATCTCTCACACTTGAAGAAAGTGTGCTCTGCATCGTCTATGCAGTTGTCTCCATACATACAGGTTCCCATGTTTACCTTTCCCATTCTGTGTAGGTAATATAGGAAGTATCCATGTCCATAATAATAATAATAATAATAATAATAATAATAATAATAATAATAATAATAATAATAATAATAATAATAATAATAATAATAATAAAAATAATAATACATGGCCCGAAATAGCAATTATTATCTTAGCAATACCAAGATACTATTGATAACGAACCTCGTATATGTTATACGATTGAAATAAAAAAGTTTTAAAATTAATACAACAAGTGCTTTCGCTGTCATTAACTTTTTGGTTACGCAAAAAACTATAACAAAAGATGTAAGAAGGCTATATTCTACAGTGCTGAACCTAATAACATCCCTTAACCAGTATGTTATATAGGAATAGTGATCATTTTAGAGGAGAGATTTCTGATTTATGTTAAACGCAATTTTTTTTTTCATAATTTTCGTTTTTTTTTATTTTGAATTTTGTAAGCAGTCCAGACTGTATTCCCTTATACCATAGACAGACGACAGTGTTAATTTGCATTAAAAGTCTTAATTCAAAATTAACTTATGAATTATCCCCATTCCAATGTGTATTAGATTTTACGTAAATGCACTAAATCATATTGAATTTAAACTGAATTTAGCAATTTCAATATGGCAACACGGTCGGCAATCAATAAAAAAATTAAAAAATCAAAAATTTAAAATTGAAATAGATTCGATATTTTGAACTTTTTTACATATTTTTTGGAATGCCTTTCTGTTTAGGTGAAAGTTTTCTTTAATACTGGTATCGTCCATCGTAAGCACGTCACTCTCCCAAAAAGTGATGTTACAGTCCTTTAAAAAAATACCATATAAGAACCGACATATGAATTATAACCTCCATGAACCCATGATACCATTTAACCTACGAATTTCCACAATTCCCTTTGTTTTATTTCAGAGTGTCCTTCTGCAATCCCAACTTGTAGCAACATGCTCAGATTTGTGATTGCTAGTGCATTTACAATTTTTAAAATTTTTACTAAATGCAAAAACTGTCGTCTGTCACAGCAAAATTTTAATTTGCATTAGTGAGATTTTAATGCAATTTAACGCTGTCGTCTGTCTATGGTATTACCGTATTTGCAGACGAAAATAAAAGTAATTTTTTTTAAGTTTCTCCCTTACATATTGTTACCTTTTTAGCAGTTCGAAAAGGGAAGGCATGATAAGCAGTTCCTGCTAGAGATAAAATTTTAATTTAATTAATTGCAAAAGAGAAATAAACGAAGTGAGATATCGCATATAAAAATTATACCTTCTTATTCTTCTTTTTCTTATTCTTCTTATTAAAAACTAATTAAAATTTTGGGAACTAAAGACTTGTGATAAAAGACTTTTAATTAAATTTTCAAAATCGTCAGCATAATACAAATACAACAATTATTTAAAAAATAAATAATTTTGTTAACTCCTTTAATAAGTGATATATTTGATGTCCAGTGCAAACAAAGCGTCTTGAAGTTCTTACTCTACTTATGCTTAAGGGAGTCGAAGTTTTCTATTTTTATTTCTATTTAAGCTGTTCTGTTTACTGCCCATAAAAATACTTGACGATTATTATGTTAAACATAAAATACAATATTTTGGCCACAAAATTGTATTAATTGTTGTAATTGTTCAATGAATTATAAACACACTGACACCGACACATTTGTAACAATATTTAAAGGCTAAACCTGCAGATAAAGTAACTTGTATGTGGTTGAAAATATACTAGTTGCTTTTAACTTCAAAGAAGTTACATATCTGTCCAACTTCAGAGAAGTTACATATCTGTCCTTTTTTATATTTAACAAAATCGATGTTTACATAGGTGCCCAACGACTAGTACATTTGTATATAGTTTTATACCAGTTTAAATACTTGTTATTGTTAGAGAGTAATAATTCAGAGTATTCACCTACCTCTCACTATGTATTGAAAATTACAAATAATATACACTTTACATAGCAATTCAAGCCTCCAGCACTACGAAGTTTTTTTTCTCTGCCGGAATTTAAGCCTGGATCTTAAAGTTTAACGCTCTTACTACTATAAGACCGCACTATTATTTTTTATTGATGTTTATAAGATTCATTTTAGAGAAAGTATTATTCAATTTTGAGATGGGCGAAAGGGGAAAAAACGCATGTGCGACCTGGCACTTTTACCATATTCTCCTTAAAATATATATTAAAACTTAGCTGCAGGGTGCAAAGCTAGTCACACAGGCTTGTGTTCAAATATAAATGCGAACAGATTGTGTATATTGCCACTTATAAGAGTTGCAACTGAAATGCTGTTAGTTGGGGGGAGGAAAGTAATTTCTTAACTAATTATAACACATACGCTTTTGAATCAGCCTTTAACAATTGCCACTAAAATGTTGATGATGTTAAGGGAAAAAGTAATTTCTATACAAGATACAGATCATATGCTTTTGAAACCATTTTTTATTGGATTTTGTAAGATTGTATGGTTTATTTTTTTAGCTTTCATCATCCCCTTTAAACTCCAAATGTCTTTCTAATTATAGCGTTTTGAGCCACCTTAAACTTAATACCATCCACGGCTCCAGTGTTACACTGATATTGTAAGTAATTTGTTCAGAGTTGGCAAACTTGTATTTTTTTTATCGAAAAGTTTAATTGTGTGATGTACAAGTGAGTCTCTTATCGTGAACATAAAAAATCGTTACATAAAAAAATTAATAACATAAACCCTAATAACTTGTGCATTCCCCTAATAAAGTCATTCGTTCGTACCATTAAATTGAGGACTTAATGATAAGCCAATTGTATGTTTATATGTATGCCGTTTGTATGTTGAATGTGTGTGTGTGTGTAGATGTGTGCTAGTTATATTTGATACAAACAGCACACAATTAAGGTATAAACAAACTAATGCCACTTTAATTATATGTTAAGAAGGGAAATTTAAATAATTTTGTAGACAAACAAACAAACAAACAAACTTACATAAATTATATGTTATTTGCATTTGACTTTTACCCAGCCATCAACTGAAAGTTAATTTTAAAATATTGGTAATTCTATGTTCACTGCAATAAAAAAATATTAAAATAAATTTGTGTTCGCACAATTATTAATCCAGGGGCCGAATTACGGCATTCGATATCGAACGAAATTTTACTCGAACGATCGAGTTCGCTGTGCTTTAGGTATAGAGATTCTAATAAGAATTTTCAAATTTCGATCACGTTCGAATGCCGTAATTCGGCCCCAGGATTGAAAACGTACAGCAGCAGAGAAACGAATTACTTATTTGGTACTACGAAACACTAAACAAATTTTAATAATCGATTTACATTAATAAGAAAGCTGCATATTAGGCAAACAAAGAGATAGCATTAGGTAGTATGCTTTGAAAAAATGGCACTTTTTTCCCAAACTGTTACAATTTTAGTGTAACTTTCAATATAAATTGCTTGTGGGCTACTCCTAAAAGTTTGTATAAATGTACACATGCATGAACATACCCAGTAGCGAACATCATCGTGACAATGTTGAATTTCACAAATGTCATAGATATTCAAGATTTATTAGCGAAATATAATGTAAAGTTATAAACTCGCATCAAAATCGATGAAAATGTCATTGTGGCAATTTCGTCCGAATTCGCCACTGGGTATACATATGTTTTTACATATTAGTGAAATAGTGTACTTTCGCATGTGAATGCACATGAGTATGGGTGGGCATGTGTATGAAATAAACCTATTTATCGATTTTCAGTTTATAATGCATATAGTTTTGTAGTGAACTCTAATGACACGATAACAATTAATCAAAATGTCAAAACAAATTCATGTAACCAAAGGCATTCTTTTAAGTATTCCACATTAATTTATCCCAGCAAAGTAACAAATACATTTATCAGATTCTTTTTAGAAAACCTCTTAAAACTAAAACAAAATCGATAGTTACAACAGAAGCTTTAACTCAATTTGAGAATATTTTTATATCAAATATTTTTAAAAATATCACACTATAAATAAATGATTAAAGACAATTCAATAACATCGCTTTTTCAATAGGAGTGAAAACTGTATCTTTAATTTAAGATTTAACTATTTGTTTGAAAACTGTTTCAAACGAAAATGTTAGAGAGAATATTTATTGTCGCGTTCTTTTTTTACCGAACGAAAAGCCCTAAGTTTCATTAAATTTTAGTAAAAAAAAGCTTTTATGCTTTATCTTAATGAGCCCTTCAATGAACTCTTTCAATTCGTCTACTACAAAAGTTTTAAGTTAACAAGCATAGTGCATTAAAGTAACAGTGATATATACGGATGTGCATAATCTCTACACTGCACCATCATGTGAAAAGTTATGACAGAATTAAAAAAAAAAATCCTCATCGTAATGTAGTCTGGATTTTAGATACAAAAAAATTTACTGCAGAAATCCTAGGAGACCCCTTTTGGTTTCGGACTCCCGTTTGGATTTTGAATTATTATATTTTTTGGATTTTAAATTATTACACAGTTTACAGTATTTAATTAACCAGTCATCACCATTCGTTTGATACCCATATTAAAGGGGTTGTGAAAAAAAAGCTTTTCGCCATTTTAATGTGGACGCCATCTTGCATAGAAAGTTTTGGAAGCAATAAAAGGGGGCGTTGAACGGAAAAAATATTGTTTTACCAAATCTTACGAATTCTGTTTTTCTTTTGATACCAAAGTTACTACAACATGACATGTGGGAGAAAACAGATGCTTTTATTTGAAAATTTCGGGAAAATTAACATGAAAGTTCTATTTTGGTTAAAATATTTTATTAATTTTCAAGGCGCCGACTGGTAATCTGGTGTTTATTTAATTTACAAAAGTTATATGAGTGATATAGGAAAATAATTCCATATTATTTTTGCATTTCACTTTGCTAAATTGTAGTTGATTTGTGCTAATATCTCACCCACTTATATAATGCTTGTGACGATTTCCAATAGAAATATATTTCTTAATATTTCTGTGGAAAAATAGGGGCTTATCAAGTTGACTCCAACAAACAAACGGAAAAACAGACATCGTTTAATTGACTATTACAACACAATGGACCATATTGGTCTCCGAGTGAAGGTGTTGGAGGTGGCTCTACCTACCTACCTACCTGCCTACCTAATCGACTTTCATATCCTTAGGGTTTTAGAAAAAATATTCTTTATGTGGTCTAAAATGGATATCATGAAAATTCTTGTACAAATGCAAAGACAAAACTTTCTACATGTACAATCAATCGAATGATTTAGTTTTTGCAATCGAATTTTTCTTTTGTGGCAATGAAATTTCTATTGCAAGAATCATAATTTCTTAATAGTGACTACATGTTTATAATCCGAAAAGAAATTCTGTAGACACAATATAAAAACTTTGCTATCACATCTTATCTATGCAAATGGCATCAACCGATACTGTTTTATCTGTGTACCCTGGTCTCCTAAGGTAAAAATAAGGACAAGGATTGATTCAGGTTAATTGAGGAAATACATCGACGACCACATTGTTGTAAATCGAAAAATATTCAAATCTAACTTAGTTATTGCAACAAATGTCTTACACTTGATTTACTTTTTTCTATATAAAACGCGATACGCAGAAGTAATAAATGCTTTTGGTCGAGAGAGAGTCATTTTATTACATAACGTTATCGCTACACACTACTACTATTTCAAAGTTTTCCTTATTTCCTCATTAAATAATGTGATTAAAGTTTAATTGCTGCTGATACAACGACCCGTCCTGCCTTTTGTGGTAAAATCTATTACGGCTTTAAATATTTATTTATCATTGTATCGAATGCAAAAGGAAATTTAATTTATTACAATTCTAAAGCATCACATTTTATTTACATAGAAGTTTTATGTACACAAAACAGCCAGTATGAGGACTTAGTAGTGCTATTAAATTATCAATATTTTCATGCTGGGATACATTCATTTACATACATTTATGTATATAAAAACAAGCATTTATAATGTAATAACTTGGGAATGGCCACACAAAGTGGCAAGAGTCCTTGAAATCTAACTCTCTTTAGCATAAACAAACTACCTTTTTTTGGAGAAAAATTTACCAAAACGGCAAAAAATGAAAAAAAAAGCAAACAAAAATTCAATTACTTTGGCCACTTCAATTACAATAAAAATAAAAACCATAACGTCAGTGGGAAATTTCTGTAGAAAATTGAAATTCCAAATGAAATAACTTTAGTCGAAATATATGAACGTTGATGTAAGTGTATGTGCAAATGTACATGTAGAATAGTATCAATTGTATGTATAATATTGTTATTTGTTGTTGTGGTAGCTGGTTTATTTATCCACCCACAACAAAATAAACATTCATTCATTTATTTATACATGTATGGCAATTATTTTATTGTGTGTAAAAAAATTAAGTAGATTTTTATGTACTCGAATACATAAATTGAAAGTAAAATGGTAATTGTATAGTGTTTTTTTTTTTTGGTTTTACTTCTTCTCCTTTACTGCTTTTGCTTTTGTGACTTAATTTTCTGCTTCGTTTTTATGACAAATAACAAATGCTTAATGTGTGCACACACACACACACACTCACACGCACATGCATGCACACAATTATTTTATTAACTCACACATACACATCACATACATACACGCTTACTGTGAGACTTTATGTTCCAATATGTTTACGTTTGAGTTTATGTTTCATTAAAAAAGGTAAATTGATAAGACTTTTAGACCAACATTCCACAAAGTCATATCAAAAATTGCTTTATTTGCAATAACAAAAACCTCAAGTAGTAAATGTAAAAAATAAATAAATAAATACTACTAAACAAGTAAATGGAACTCTTTAGCAAGACCAACTGTATCATTAAACATAATATTTTAAATGAATGTGTGTAGTGCCGAAAGGGGAGACGGTAAATTTTAATTTAATAAATGTTTGGTGTGGGACTACAGGTGGTATGAGTAATGTGGTAAATATATCATGCAAAATTAGCCATTTTGGTTTAAAAAAAGGCGATAAGGATTTTTGAACTCCTGTGAGAATTAAAGCGAAATGGAAAATTCTTGAAAATATTTTTCAAAATGAAACGAAAAGACAAACAGATATTATTGGTTACATTTAAGGACATTTGTTTATAATAAAAGTAAAGCCATACGTACAAAAACATATTTACGCATATAGATATTTACTTTCAGACAATATTATCTACACCAATATATGTATATACATAAAGCAGTAAGTGTATTTCAAAAACGTACGTAGGTGCAATGGGTTCTTAAAAAATACATATAAAAGTACTACTCTGCGAATAAAGTTAGTCCCGTATTTATTATAATAATATAATCCTCAAAATTTCCAGAAGGAACATAGGACATTAAAAATCGATCTCCATTTAAATATTTTTAAATAAAGTTCTCTCTAGGTGTCACATTAAGATAGTCTCATCCACGTATTCTTACTTCGCACTCATCTCGTTCCTTGTGGGTTTAAGTCGAGAGGTTTTCTATTAATGCCATCATTATTCTTTAACAAATAATATTTATTTTCTTATTTTGATTTCAGTTTTCTTTAAAAGATCTTGAGATATACCTATAGTTTAGAATTTGTTATTGCTTGAGACCAGAACTTTTCTATAATTTAAGCGTATTTATCTGTTCACAAGCACTTAAAAGTTTTTGGACATTGAAATTCGTTAGATTTCAGGTGTTCGATCTGTAGCACTGACTATACATTGATTGAGGTTTTAATATTTGTTAATGTAGAGGCGTTTGAAGTTCTCCAGGTACTACTAAATCATCAAAAAGCCTGTTTTATCTTATTCAACCTATTCTTGGTATTCCGCAATCGACTGCTGGGTACGGCAAAAATGCTGCCTAAATATGTAAAGCTCTTTAAGTGGTTGCGCTCTTAAAATATGAAATGCAACACTCGTTTGAAGTATTAAACCCCATAGACTTAGCGTTATTTCTGTTTACCTTAAATCCTATGGAAACTTTGGTTGCGATGTTTTTGAACACTGCTTTCAAGTTAAACAGATATCAGATGTTTAAACTAAAACCCTTAGTCTTTTTTTTTTTGGTCCATAGCTATTACAAATGTTGGTTGGAGTGGATGGACTACACCCACTGCGTATAATGTTGAGTAACAATGTTAATGGAATATATTCCTGCATCATGCCTTTATTACCTCTAATACTTTCACTTACTTGACTTTTGCGTAAAACGGAGAAAGAAATATCGATGCCTTACTTTCTCAATCTCGTATCTTAAAAAATAAAATTTTTCAGGAGAGAAAAAAAAACGGTTCATCTTTTTATACTTCGGTGTTTGGTTAAAAGTTTAAATGCAATTATTTAGGAATTGATTGTATTTATGTATATTAGTTGTAATAATATACTAATCTTTTTTAGTTAAAGCATAAAACAATCTTTTGATATGAAAAAGTCAAAACCATATTTTTTAAGTTACGAGGTTGAAGAAGTAAGGCATCGATATCAGGGTACATATCTGTTGCTTCGAGCTAAAAGGGCCAATGTCAAAATATTTACTTTTGAGAAAATTGGAATTGAACTTTAACTTTTATATATGCTTTCATAGTGATATTGGGCAGCATTTTATTTATGAAGCTGTTCTGGGTTAAGTATGACTTTAGTAGTTTTACCATAATGAAAAAGAGCAAGAAAACAAATCTAATGCAATGATTAACTCAGAAGAGCCAAAAAGTAACACTGGCCCTTTTATCTCTAAACAACAGATATATTGTACAAGCCTGGTGTTTTTGTCTGGGACACCTTTACATCAAATGCACGTTTGAGTACTATAAATACCAGTTATACATTTGTAAGCCATTTTATTACCCTTATCCGCAAAATATTAATTTCATCTGTGCAGAATATATCTGGCCTAAAACTGTCTGCTTATTTTTAAGTGAGGTTTCTGCTACTGCCCATACATTTTCCATTCAAAAATGTCAATGTATTTTTTTATACAGCGTAAGAAGTGCAAATATTTAGAACAGAGCGAAAAATTTCAAAGACCCTTTTTAAGACAGTTTATGTCAAAGTCCATTCAAATTAAAATGATATACAATTTTGAACTTAGGAGGCGTAATAATTCGACATGGCTAACAAACATGATACAAACAAATTGTGTTTAGTAAAACTAAATTATAGCCAATAACAAACTAAACGTTTATCATCTACACTGAAATTTTTGTTTTTTTTTTTTAATTTTTATTTTAAATGTCTGGGGTGCCCCGGTGGACTAGTCAGTAGTGTGCTGGTCTGCTAGTTTGGGGGTTGCGGGTTCGATTCCCGCCAGAGACTCTGGTGTTGTCTGATTCTCTTCTCTCTTTTCTATTCTATTCTTACTTTTCTATTCAGGTTTCACAATGGATCAATAAAATGGACCCAAGTGAGCTGCACAACAGCTGCCTGTTTAACCTAACCTAACCTATTTGAAATTTGTGAGGTTGTTGGCACATGTATCAAACTAAATTAGAGTTTGGCTTTCTACGCATATTTTTTCAAAAATAATTTTCGATAAATTTTGATTTAAAATTTATTTTTAAATGACAAAGGATCGGCATGTGTTTCTTTGTCAGGAGGATTATCACTAAATTCATACAAAAAAATTTAAATTTCATAGGTTTTATATTTTAAATTCTATATATTGATTTTGAATTGGACTTTAGCTAAATACCACAAAATATAATTTATCCATGGGGGTAGGGATGCAAATTATAAGTTTTGCTGGAGTCTTTTTTAAAAATGTGTCTAACAAAATACATACAATTTTTTATCTATTTTTGTGACATTTTTCAAAACTTGAAATTAATGTAAAAAATTATTTTTCTATTTTTAAAAGTCTTTTCGTCTCTCGCTTGTTAACACAAAACGCCTCTACTAATTCTTTTTAAGCAATTAAAATTAGTTTTGTTAAGAAACAAATAAAATTTCTTGTGTCTTTTTTTAATCAAGAAACGCTTTCATGAGAAGAATCACAAAAGTTGTGTATTTATGTGGCAATTTATTAAACAACAAACTGCAAACATAACAACCAAAAATTTTATGAGGGTATAATTAAAACTTTTTAGTCTCATACAAATTCCGCACCTCTCAGGTGTGTTTGTATGTAACAAAAATATGAAACGAACTCATGTAGAGGAAAAATATTACAAAAAAGTAAATATTATGATTTGTTAGATTATCCAAATAAATACTTATAAAAAACCCCAATAAATCTTAAGTTTGTTTAATTAAATAAAAAAAAATTATTTTTATTAGTTCGGTACCTTTATTTGCAACTTCAGTTGAAAAAAATGTATTAACAAACCGTGTTTAAGCTGAAGTAAATTTTGTTTTATTAGTTTAAATTAACCTTATTGATAAATTAATTACCTTAATTAAAAACGTTTTCATAATATCCAATGACAGCGTTGAATTACTTTAAGCCATAATGCCAGGGAAAGAAAATGGGATGAAATAATTGGTTGAAGAAATATCCATGGGTTAAAATACTGACACATCAAAGATTGATGACCAAACTTGAATTGGTTTATATTAAATAGGATCATAATACTGTTTTCCGCAGTGATATTATTACGATATTTACGGAAGGCACTAAATGGATCAAAGAGACTTACAACGAAGCTCTAATTCATATTTTTACCGACAGCCAATCATTTATTATTTGGATTATGGTTAAGTTAGTAAGCAAAAAGTCGACAAATAGCATAATAGTAATTTACATTTCAATTGAATCTATATACATACAATACAAAAGGAAACAATGACATTTGTGGCAGAGGTTCATAGTTTATTATACCCTTCACCTGTGGTGCACAAGGGTATATATAGCTTTGTCATTCCGTTTGTAATTTCTATAATTTTCATTTCGGACCCCATAAAGTATAAATTTTCTGAAAGCTTATGAATAGAGGAAGAGATTAAGCCCTGACCGTTTGCCCGTGTGTTGGTTGAAATCAACTTTTAGAAGCAACTATATGTTCCTCAGATCTGTATATGGTATCAATCTCTTGGAAATATCCAGGAATGAATCGCTATTGAAATTCAGCACAATCGCCCCATAACTTTCTGAGATATGAGCAAAAAACCACGACCACCTCGTTTTTTTACACAATTACAACAACAACATACATACATACACACATGTAAAAAACATACAAAAAAAATAAATTACAAAAAGAAAAAATATTAAAAATAAAAAAAAATAATAAAAAAAATTACAAAAAAAAAATTTAAAAAAAAATATTTTAAACATTTTTTTAAAAAAATTTTTTAAAAATATTTAAAAAAAAATATAAAAAAAATAATAATAAAATATAAATAATATATTAAATAAAATAAAATTTTTTTGGCTCAGCTGGGATTCGATGCCACATTTATTCTAACCAGTATATACATACATATGTTCGTATTTGATATGAGATGAATGGTGATACAAACAATTGTTATTGCATGACTACACGTTGTGAAGGGTATATAAGATTCGGCATGGCCGAATATAGCACTGTTACTTGTTTTTATTTTATTTTTAATATGATTTTATTTTCCCATGCAAACACTGTCGTTAGGTAAAAAATTAAGTTTCAATGCATAATTCGCAGTAAATGATAAAAATAATGTCCTCCATGGCATTAGAAATATAAATACATGGAAAATGATTTTTTTTATAAAATATTTAAAAAAGATAAAGTGATAAAAGCTTCATACACTGCACCTTCATAAAGGGTGTGGGAAATGTATGCCACATTTGAGACCATGGATAACCTACGTCTGGTTAAACTTTAGATAAAATAATCTTTTAAAAGTTAAAGCCGGGCATTTAATTATTGCGCCAAATATATGTATATTAACTTTACTTTTGCAATTTTCTGTGTTTTGTTTTTAATTCTCAAAACACAGACGTTAAAAAAATCACTCTACTTACATATTTACACATACACAAAACGTGGGTAAATACATTACTGGAGACACTATACAAATATTTGTTAATAACAAAATATTATTGAGTATGTATGTATGTAGATCGATAATAATTTTGTATATAAAATAACGTACGTACACATACATACATTTTATTAATATCAATCTGATGTTTAAAATATGCATTTGTAAATGTACACGTCCTTTGTTACTTACACTGCCATACATACCGTTACAATTCCATAAATAACCGCGATTTGTTTGTATATGTTAGATAAGTAAATTTGTATATTAAACAAACAATAGAGTTTTTTTTTCATTTTTTAAATATTCATAAATATTCACTTAAATATTTTCGAACAATAAGGCGGTACATATTTCTGCTCTTATCATTTTAGCAGTCGATGCAAAATTCAAAGAAAAATTCGTTAAGAACTAAATTCATGACATCTTATGGAAATTCGTTCTTATAATAAAGTGGAATGTTATAAAATGCAATTTTTCTACCAAGATTTTCAACGTTAAATGAAATATTGAATATTTAACACAAGAAGTTTGCATTTTCCTAGTAACCCAATATGATTTAATTCTTTTTAAAATGACAATTTCCATGCAAAGTGTTATCATGGGTTTTTATACAAAACTTTGGCCGTTGGCATATAAAACCGGTTTATAAGCGGAAGAAATGCTAGTTTTGGTATAGTACATAAAATATAAAAAAAATATCTTTTTCTAAAGTGTGTCCTTATAGAAGGCATCCTTTTCATTTAAAGAAAAGTATTATTTTTAAGATATTAAAAATATTTTTATATAAACTTACTACAAATAGGATTTGATTAAAAAATAAAAATAATGTTAGTCAAGTTACCACCAGTCGCTCGACCCCCTCCACTCCCTAGTGACTCAACAGGCTCACAGTTCTTTACCGAAATTGTTCATCACATTTTTCAATAAATTGTTGTCAATGGTTAATATCTGCTTGATAATGTTTTGGGATAATTGCTGTGCACTTTAGATTTTAAAAGATTCCCCTAAAACTAGTCTAAAAATATGTGCCAAATTACACGCTTTTGATGGCCAATTTCTTATCCTTTTCATTAAATAATTCAATCTTCGAACTTTTCTTCCAAAAGATACATTGTTTTTTCTTAATGTGTGGCAAGTGGCATCATTCTGTTGAAATTACATGTTCTCTTTGTCTAATGTCCACCACACAAATGTTCAGATCATCTCCTCCCATTTCATTGACCATTATTACTTAAATTTAATTAACCTGAAGAATATCCACAGAGAGATTCTTTAATTTGGTATTTATGTGATTATTTTAATTAAAAATGTTATGAATTGCATCAATTGCCATCATCCACCAATATATAAATAATTTTTTCGTACAACTGAAGAATTTGATCAAATGCAAACTAACAAACTGTGTGGGAGCACCTTTTTAGCAGCGAATTACACCGGACCTTTACTCGTTATTATAGATAGTAATTTGTGTTTGTTTGGATTTGTGTAAGTAAATAATAATTACACTAACTGTTTTACTAAATAAATATTTCTACAACGAAACGTGACCCAGCATAGATTTTTAAAATCAAAATTCAATAGAAACAACAATTGCAATAACAAAAACAGCAACAAAAAAAAAATCAACAATAATAATAACAATAAACATAATTCAACTAATAAAAATTATTAGTATTTTTAGTCATTATTTATTGTTGTAGTAAAAGCTTTTTTCCCACATCCTCATACAATCAACAAAGACAACACACAGCTAAAACGTATGTGAACGTGAAGGTGTACGTGTTTTTGTAGAGAACAAGAGGGTGTGTGCACAATTGTTTATTGTTGCTTTAAATTTGTATTGTTACGATTGTAGTTGATATTTATTTCTATAGTCATCATCTCATCATCATTTTTAAACATGCAGTATTGATGCTGTCGGTTACAATGAAATATCAACAATAGCAACAACAAATATATCGGCAACAGTACGTCAATTAGAGTTTGATTACTAAATTATTTTCTAAAGTTGGGTAGGAGTGTTGAAGTATTGGTTATTTAATGAGACTTTTACAGATTTATTTTTTTCAAAAATACAAAAAAGAAATAAAATCACAAGCGCGTGCTCATATTTACTAACAAATATATTTCAAATAATATGTATGTGTGTGTGTGTCTGCGCGTTTTTTTTTTAAATTTATAAGCTGCTTATTTATAAACATGGCAAGTAATCTAACAAATTTGTAATGTTGAATGTTTAACAAATTTATTAAAATGTATCGCGTGTCACATCTCATATACATACATGTAACGTTTGCAACAACAAAAACAACAAAAAGAAGAAAATTACAATCATTGAAAAACACATGTGCAAATTTTATATAAAAAAAAAATATTTAAATTGTTGTTTTTATATCACAGGCAAACCCTAAATATCATTTAGGTTATTTTGTTGTTTTTATCAAACAACTACATTCATGCTTATTGAGGTTGTTTTACACTGATTGTTAGAGAGCGATAACAAAAAAGTGGCAACAGAAAATAAACTAAAAAAATAAATAAAACTAAGAACATAAAAACTCTATGGATGCGAGTCTGAACACACACATATACAAACCATTTTTAATGATGTTTAGTAAACTGTAAAAATACCGTTATTAACAATTTGACACATGCATTATAGAACTTATAAATAGAAAAAAAGATCGACAAAAAACTTTTTCATGCACATGCATTTGTTAAAATGTGAAAAAAGAGAACAAAAAAGGTCTTAACCCTAAAGGTTTTATTTTACATTAATTTCTTTGCTGAGTTTAAGCTGGTTTATGTGTATATCATTACATTTTAAGTTTTGTATAAAAAAAAACAATTTCTTTTCAAACTTATAATTGAAATTTGGCTCTATAAACAAAGAATTTGCTTAAATATTTTAATACTAGCATATAACGCGCTACTTCGATAGCGCAGTTCTTACTATTTATTACAGACTCAAGTTCTATTTATAATTATTAAATATTTGTTGGTTCAATTTATGAAAACTTGTGTCTCTGATTTAATTTACTTAGAAAAATAAAAAGGAGAGTAAGGATATATTGGGTATATATTTTCTATCTAAAACCAAGATCAATGCTATTGAGTTTAAAAAATTAAGATTCATAAATTCAGAATTTGCAAAAATTAAAACTTATAAAAGTAACAGTTTTTCCTTCTTTAAAAACTTCAACTTGGTTTGTAATTACCTACATTCAGAATTCTATGTATACGAAATATAAAAAAAAATTATAAAACAGTAATTTTTTGATCGTGAATAATATTAGGAGTTAGACCACGGATCAATAAACACTCATTATAAGAATCTATGTTCACAAACGTAAAAATACAAAGAGTTCAGTAAAAATTCCAAAGGTCATCTTTTGTGACGCCAATATTATTTTCATTTTCAACTTGAATCAATAATCCTTTAGATAATCTTTTAGAATGTAGAAAATACAAAAAGTCCCATAAAAAATCCAAAGAGTATCTTTTTGGTCGCCCATAACATTTTCGGTCTCACCTCGTATCAATAGTCACTAATTTCGAAATTCTAGCTTCGCAAACGTTAAAAATACAAAAAGTACCATAACAATTAAAGAAAGTAGCTCTTTGCTCGCCCATGACATTTTTAGTCTTATCTGGAATCAATAGTCCTTTATTTTACAATTCTAGCTTTATAAACGTAGAAAACACAAAAAGTACCATAGAAATGCGAAAAAGTACATTTTATTCCCAAGGTTTTAAAACCAAGTTTAAAATGTTTAAATATCTATGTTACAAAATATTTTAATAGACATGATTTAAGGTCAGTAAATCTACTCTTTTTTGCATAAAAGTAATTATATTCTAAAAAGTACCAAACTGTTTTCCCGATTTTTCCCCCTTCTACCCTGTAAGGAATGTGTTTCAATTTTTACTGAATTATATAATTTTTTAATTTTGGTGAAATATTAATTAAAAATTTTATAAATATTGGCCGTCCACCTAGGAATTGTAAACACTTTTCGGTATTTTCCCCTTATTGGTACCTTTTTTGGCCCCCAAAAAAGTTTTTAAAAATTACACCGAAATAACTAGCCATATTCAATTACGCAAAAATAATTATTAAATTTTGTCCCAAAAAATAATATTAGAAAAAAAGTATCAAAAAAAGGGACAATTTTTACCCCTCATGCATGCGAATTTAAAAAAATTTTCGAAATCCTATTAATATTTTTTTGAGGATTAAGTAACACAGTTAAAATTTTTTTTCCTAGCTATATGTGTTTGGAATTAACATAGGGCACCAAAAAAGTACCAAATTACAGTTTTTATCCGTTTTTTCGCCTTAGTGGTTGAAAATTAAAAAAAAAGCCAGACATTTGTCAGCATATTTTTTGTGAAAATTACAATAGTTTTTCAATTTAATTTGTATCATTTTAAGTTTAGCAGATAAGATAAGATTACCGATTTTGTTAGTTTTTTACCCGTTTTTACCCCTTAAAGTACGAATTTCCAAAAATCCCTTATTAGTGGAGCTATACATCGAAAGAGGAACCGATTATCCAAATTTCATGTCTCTAGCTCTTTGCATTTGGGCAATGCGATTATGAATACGCCAGTCAGTTAGTCACGTTACTCTTTTATAAAGATAATTTCTTAGCATTTTAAATATTTCTGTTTCTTTGCAACAGGTAGGAAGGAAGTCAATTTCTTCAATCTTTCTTCGTGAATATGTTTTCCTAACTTAGTTACAAAAAATCGAACCAAATTGTGTGCGAGTTGGCACACTAACACTTAAAACAAATGAGAAGAGATTTCTTTTCATTAATCGTGGTGTTATTTTTGCTTTTTGTTTTTAAAAAATTATTTTAAAATAATCTGAATCTCCAATTGGAATTTGAAACACCGCTTTTTAAGAAAATAACGAGAAATTTTTTAAAATTTTCTTAATTTCTGTTTGAAATAAAAAAAATCATCTTTTAGGAGAATTTGTTGATCGTCCTCTGTAAAAATAGAAATTCCATTCAAATTCAACACGCTTTTTCCTAAGAGCAGCGAACTCTTAAAGGGTTAAATATTTACATTATTTAAATGCATAAAACAAATTTATAATTTGCTTAAATACGTAATAAATTTTATTTTAGTTTTTTGTTTAAAAAATTTTGTTTGGTTTTTGATTTTATTTCATAAAATTTTATGACTTTTAACAGCAATACCAGATAATTAAATATGAAATGGTTAAATATATGCAGCCTGTTTTGACATTTTCCATAAAAAACATAAAAAGAAAAATATCAATAAAAAATAAATAATGCAATAATATCACATGAATGCAGTTTTATAAATAAATAATTATAAAATATTAAACAAATTTTGATTCAATTATCTATTTGTATTTAATGAAATTTTATTAATTTGTAAAATGCCAAACTAAAAACGAATGCTTTGTGAAACTGAATAAACAATTGTTTTTGTCCAATAATATTCCTGTTCTATCGTTTGTTCATTGTTGATTATAAATCTTTGATATTAGTATTAGACATATGGATGTACTACACATTTAAATAAATGCCCATTAGGGACAGGGGCTTTTATATTTAAAATTTTTTTAATGCATTTGTGATTTTTACAGTATTCATTTGTAACTTTATAAATCATATTCATACATTTAAACATACATACATTAATACAACACAAATAACAATCTTATGTAGCGGGTAAACTTATACAAGATGGCGGTGCCAGCCCAGCTGACTATTTTTTTGTGTTCTAAAGTATGTCAAACTACATATTGATTTTAAATAATTTCAACTCCGGGAATTGTTAAACTTCATACATAACAAGTAAGAGCGCTATATTCGGCCATGCCGAATCTTATATACCCTTTACAACGTGTAGTCATGCAATAACAGTAGTTTGTATCACCATTCATCCCATATGAAATACGTATATACATATAAAAAACATACATATATAAAAGCATCCCATTGTAAAACTATAAATTTACGTATGTATGTTAAAAAAAAAAATAAAAAAAAATAAAAAAAATATATTAAAAAAAAATTTAAAAAAAAAATTTCAAAAAAAAAATTAAAAAAAATAATTAAAATATATATAATAAATATAAATCAAAAAAAAAAAAATAATAAAAAAAAATTAAAAAAGGTAAGAACAAAAAATAATAATAAAAATATAAATAATATAAAAAAAAAAAAGTTAAAAAAAATATATAAAAAAAATAAAAAAAAAATTTTTTTGGCTCAGCTGGGATTCAATGCCACGTTTTCTCTAACCAGTATGCACGTTTGTATGTATGTTGTTGTTGTAATGTTGTTTTTGTGAAAAAAAATCGTGGTGGTCGTGGGGTTTTGTTCATATCTCAGTTGTTTATGAACCGATGTTTCTGATTTTCAATACCAATCTACTCTTGAATTTTTCTGATATTTTAGTACCTCACCCGGGTCCATGCGATATCGGATGGGTTCAAAAAGTTGATTTCAACATACACACGGACAGACGGACTGACCGACAGAGCTTAATCGATTCGCCTATTCATAAGCTTTCAGAAAATATATACTTTATGGGGTCGGAAATGAAAATTGTAGAAATTTCACACGGAATGACAAACCTATATATACCCTTTTTCACTGTGTGAAGGGTATAAAAACAGAGAGCCAAAAATTGCTCTCCTTTACACTATCACCTTATGTAATTACACCATGATGTTATGTAGAGCAACAAATTGTTTAAATCGTCTGAGCAACTTGTCAGTAAAAATATTAATTTTTCAATAGTAATAACCTTGTTTTGGTTTATTTATTATTTATATTTATATACGTTTAAAGAAAACAGAACAAATTCTGTGAAATGACCAACATTTTATCTTCATTAACTCACTATGGCGTTTAATATTCAAAAATTATTTCTCTAATATTGCGTTCGTTACCGCGCCTAATGTACACCATTCTGGCGGTCCAATTATATAACTTTTCTTCGAGCATACAAGGCCCTATGCCATCAATATTGTATCGAATATTGGCTTCTAAATTATCAGTCGACTAGAGATTTGTTTTACCCGCACAAACAGGAGTTCGAGGCTGTAAGATTACACAAAGTTGGTGGCTAATTTACAGGTTTATTTTTTTCAGATTATTTGGTTGCCTAACATTTTGCTCAACAAAGTGATGATGTCGCCTTGGAACCGTTATACCTTCAAAACATTTAAAATTACATGACGGATAAAAAAACTAAAAAGAACTAAAAAACCGAGATATTTTGACAAGCATCGAATCGTTAAATTCCAGTCCTGTGTTACACTTTCCTCTACAGCGGCGATGGTTTTTCTTAGCGCACGGTACGGATTTGATTTGAGTGAATATTATCCAAAAGAGTACACGTGGAAATGAATCATTTGCGTATTGCGAAGTGCTCCTTAAGTTTTGTGAACAAAAGACACAGATAGAGTTATCCCTGTCAGTAGTTCTTTATGTAAAAAAAAATCATTTTATATATACTACCTCCCTACCCCTACTTATTACCGCTGAGATGTGTTTATTTAAGTTAACTCTCATTAATTCCATGTTTCAAAATCCATACATAAGCAGAAAAGGCAATAATCACCAAGTACAACATTATACTTATGCTACATGTTGATCTCAGGTTTTGCATTTTCTCCATTTCCCTCAAAAAGTAATTAAAAACAAGTAAAAGCGCTATATTCGGCCGTGCCAAATCTTATATACCCTTCACAACGTGTAGTCATGCAATAACAGTAAATTCACGTATGTATATAAAAAAAAAAATTTAAAAAAAAAAAATTTAAAAAAAAAATTAAAAAAAAAAATTATTATATACATATATAATATATATAAAACAAAAAAAAAATAAAAAAAAATTAAAAAAAAAAAAAATTAAAAAAAAATAATAATAAAAATATATATAATATATTAAATAAAAAATAAAAAAAAAAATAAAAAAAAAATTAAAAAAAAAATTTTAAAAAAATTAAAAAAAATTTTTTTTGGCTCAGCTGGGATTCGATGCCACGTTTTCCCTAACCAGTATACACGTTTGTATGTATGTATGTTGTTGTTGTAATGTTGTTTTTGTGAAAAGAAAATCGAGGTGGTCGTGGGTTTTTGCTCATATCTCAGTTGTTTATGTACTGATGTTTCTGATTTTCAATACCGATCTACTCCCGAATACTTCTGATATTTTAATACCTTACCCGGGTCCAACCTATGTCGGGGGGCTTCAAAAAGTTGATTTCAACATACACACGGACAGACGGTCAGACGGACAGACGGACAGACTGACAGGGCTTAATCGACTTCTCTATTCATAAGCTTTCAGAAAATATATACTTTATGGGGTCGGAAATGAAAATTGTAGAAATTTCACACGGAATGACAAACCTATATATACCCTTTTTCACTGTGTGAAGGGTATAATTAACGGCACATTTTATATGTTGTCCAGATGCAAAATGATATTTTGATAAGCAAATTGTCCATTTCTTTGGACATGTAAGGAAGAAGTAAGTTATTGCAGCCAATAATAACATTCAATATCTGTTAAATGCATTGTGTCTGATTGCACTGTTCCTCAATTGCTTGTACTATATTAATACCTGTAGACAATTGATAAAACATCTTAAGTTTTTTTTTTGAAAATTATCTCAAATTCATAACAAATCAACAAATTAAAAAAAATGGAGTTTAACTAAATTGCTATTATCGTTTATCCTTAATAATATCACTAACTATCTCGATTTTGAATAATATATCACAATTCTGTTGTTAGGTATTTAAAGGAAGTATTCCTTCTTTTTCTTGTAAGTACCTAAACAAGATAAAACAATATTAACTGACAGTTAAACAACCATTTGATTATAATTACATTAAGCTGCTTTTCAAGCAAATGAATATTAAAAGCTTAAATATTTGTTCATTTTCTTTTGTGTATAAAATAATCTCATCTACTCTTGTTTTTTGTGTTTAGAAATAAAATAAACATGTTAAATGAATGAACCACAAAATGTTGAATAAAACATTGACAAGCACAAACCAAACAAACGAATGAACGTCAAAAAGAACTTTTTCTGTTGCTCCCATTCAGTTTGTTGGTGTTTGTGTTGTTATTGTTATTGTTATTGTTGCTGTTGCTATAATACCCGGACACAACTGTAAAGGACATAATTTGTTTCAGTCGTAAAACTTTTACTCATACATTAAGCGTACATTTGAATAGAATGAATCAAAAAATAAAACAAGAACTTAAGCCAACACTAACGCAACATAGACGAGAAGATACACACAGACAAAGACTGCCAGGCGTATAGACCGTGGCATTCGCTTAACATACAAACAGTTTTTTGAATACAACTGTAAGTGACTTATTTAACTTTTCCTTTTTCCTTCCCCAGCCACATTTCAAGACCGGACTGTGTTTTATGTTTGTTTAATAGAGTATTTTATCACATCATCTGATACAAAAAAAAATTCTCTCTTAATTTGAACATACATAATACATACATATATATTTCAGA
Organism: Phyto melanocephala; assembly: GCA_941918925.1. Lineage (NCBI taxonomy): Eukaryota > Metazoa > Arthropoda > Insecta > Diptera > Rhinophoridae > Phyto > Phyto melanocephala. The sequence goes on from OW799233.1 coordinate 2,709,898, forward strand.
GTGGCTATGTGTGTGCTTGTGTGCAAAAAGAAGCTTGTAGAAAAATATTCAAACCATTTAGTAGACAATCTCTTCTGTGTTGTCTATAGTCTATACATTTTTCCTTTCGTTTATCGCTTTTAACTTCTCGTTTTGTATGTATTACTTATTTTTGTTGTACAAGTAAAAGGCTGTCATAAGCATACAATATGCACGTAAGTATTATAAGTAGAAAATGTATAGAATAAATGAGTAGAAAAGCAGCTTTGTCTCTACCCTTTTCATCCTGGATAAATAAAAGATTCTCAAGTAATGATTACAAGGATGATGGTGGCACTGATTTTAGTGGCATCAAAGATGTCGGCAGTATCACAATGTGTTGGTGTTGCTCTTGTTAAGAAAATTGAATATTATATTGTTTGTATAGACAAGTGGAAAAGAAATTGAAAAAATAGCTATGGGTCCTTTAAACAACTTTTGCTTTTAGTTTTTTTTTTTCTTAATGCCATTCTTTATTTTGTTAATTTTAACTAGCAGAATTTTCTTATGCGCTCAAAAGAAATTATAAAAAATATGTAAAAGAGAATGGGAAGTTAACTAAAGTGTGATGTAACAACGCTTAATTATTTTAGTGTCACTTGAAATGTTTTTTGGCTTCGTCATTCCGTTTGTAATTTCAACAACATTTTTATCCGACTCCATTAAGTAGACATTTTCTTAAAACTTATTAGTAGAAGAATATATTGAGCCATGACTAACTCTCTGTCTATCAATCTGTCTGACGTGTAGTTTTCAAAACAACTTTTGGAAGTCCCCAAATATTGCACAGACCTGTATGTGAAATAAATATTTTGAAAATATTCGGAAATTAAACGCTATTTAAGTCCAGAACAATCGTTCCATAACTTTAGAAAAAAGACAATAAATAGGACTGCTTCTCTTTGTCCCATATTTTTTCATAAGAAATAACATTTTTTAGCCTTAAAATGATTTGTAAACACATCTGTCGCTGTTTGCATAGCTTTGCTATGCTGTTCGTAAAAAGATTTAAACAAATCGGTTAGTGATTGGTAAAGTTTTGGGCAAAATAATTTTTGGACACGCTAAAGACACTGTATTACAAGCCACAGTTCTGAAAATTATTAGTGACCAATAAATAGTTTTGAAAATAACTGAAATAGTAGGACTAAAATTAACAAAAGACATTCGATTTTATAAAGCTTCTACACAACCATTGTTAATCGTTTAGTCTACAAATCAATAGAACTCTCCTTTTTAGGGCCCTTGCACTTCAGCACTTTAACTTACTGATTTACTGTACATTAATAAGCAGCAAGTTGACTGATTAGCTGACTGGTTGCTGAGCTCACTAGCAGGCTGGCTGGAATGTCTTTGTCTATTCTAGTTGGCTTTCCTTTTATTTTCCTTTTGACTTAGAAATGATGGATCATCCTCATTTACTATTTGTCTAAGTATAATTGAATTTATACTCACAGACTTTATTTTGCTTTACTCTCTATTTCCTTCCATCTTCTAGCAATAATGATAGAGACAAAATTAGGTAAAACAGTATTACTTTAAACGGAAGGAACGAGAATTAGAAAGTAATTTAAGGAAGAGACCAACATTAAAGTGTTTGTACTTCAAAATCAAACTACCAAATGTCTTTCACAATCGCAACACAGCCAATTTGCTATCCTAAGTAATTATTGGTTAACTATAAACATGAACAAAAAAAAAATGTTTTTTAATTTCCGCTATTAAATGAAAAAAGGAGGTTTATTTACATTTAACACAATTTCGTTTTTATATTCTATAGACTGAAGCGTAAAACATTAAAGTGGAAAACGAATCCATAAACAAAACTCACAGAAATGAAAAATGTGCTTGTGTATGTGTGACTAATTTCGATAAGAATCTTGTAGGAATTTTCATTACAAACGTATTATGTTCCCCTTTTGCCTCTTTTGCAGAAGACCCTTATTTCCATCATTACCGACACCACAGAGAAACGTTAAAATAAATATTTTAGTTTTTGTTGAGCTATAATTCCAAATTAATATAATAATTTCCTAATTATTATTAATGTGATTTGTTTGTGGGACCATTTAAGTGTAACATAATAAGATGAGATTTTTAAGATAGTGATACATATAAATAATTTTTCTAAATTGTTATTAATAGTTGTAATTAAAATAATTGAAATGAAGTATATGAAATGAATAGATTTTTATTTTTGCGCTTCAACGAAAGATATGCATGTATTTTTTTTAAATTAATATCGGTGGGTTGTTGATAAAGCAACTTATGTCGATATTTAAGAAATATTTTGGAAAAATAATTTTAATTTCGTTTCTTTTGAAGTAAATAAAGCCTGGGGGCTAATTCCGGGACTCGTGATCGAAATAAATTCGTATCGAAATTAATTTCGATCGTGCGAGTTTTTCTGATGATGGCACTCGTTACCTTGCGAATCGATTTTTTAATAAAGTGTTGTAAGAGATAAAAAAAGCCTTAACCAACACTAAAAATATGTAAACAAAAAAATATGCTTACAAAGAAATTAAATAATTTATCAAAAGAATTGCGAATTTGTTTTATAATTTTGAAAGTTTTTCGTTTTTTAATCGCAGTCATGGACGTAAATTTTTTTTTTTTCGTCATCAGAGTCTGAGATTGAGTGTGATATAAATGCAATTATAAGGAAAATCCGATTAACAAGTGATCCATTGGGCTTGCCCCTTGATTTGTAAAAATTAGGTGTAAAAATTTAATTAATTAGTTAATTCATTTAATTCATTTATTAGTTAAAGTTTCCCAAAGTCTGTTGGCAGTAGCTTTTCCTTGGCATGTATTTGGTAAGACGCCTTTGGCCAAATTGCTGTGCTCAGGCATATATAAACTCAGCAAAAATTTGTTTTTGTCTGAAATTTTTATTTGTTCGACCTAATAATTAATATAAATTACTTAATTTGCATAAAACTTATTAAAGATTTAACTTACATTTTCTTGTTGTTTGAGTGTACCGAAATAAATAAAATGTGTTAAATTTTAAAAAACTGTTGTGGCACTTGTAAAGCGTTCAAACAAGAATAATTATTTTTTACTTTTTAACAAAAACAATAAACCATTAAGTTACTCGTTAGACTTTGTGTAAAAACTCCTTTACAAAGGTGCAAAAAAAGGGAGAAATACAAAAAAGTACGAAAATCTATACGAATAATTAATTAATATAACAATTAAAATCTTAAATAAACACTTGTTATTCAACGAACTATTAAAAAGTAAAATTTCGACACCAAATTTGGTATCGAATAAAACTCGCACGGTTACATTCGATCGTACACTCGCTATCGAGTGCCATCATAAGAAATTTCGATACAACTTACTCGATAGCGAGTGCGAGAATCCCAAAATTAAAAAAAATCCAACTTCGAGTAAATTTCGCACGGTATCGACTGCGAGAATTAGCCCCCTGGTTTTATAACTCGCTGCCAGTAGCTTAAGCAGCTAATACACGACATGTTTTTTACATCAGACTTGACAAATTCCACATTGATAAATATGAACATGTCGTGTGTTATCTTTAAAACATTACTTCTGTAAAAAGCATGTGTTTAGACATCGGACAAAATTTCAATTAGAGCGCGCTCTATTCTCTTCTGTCAAAACAAAACTTAGTAAGATTTTGACAAAATATTTTTAATTGAAGTTGAACATTTTTTAAGTATGCAGAAAGACTCCGAAAAAACCGTCGTAAAGATTTTAATCTCATCATTAAGAAACTTTGAAAATTTCTTTTTTCGCCTTAAGACGTTTTGTCAGAAGGCCACATAAGTATATTATAGCTACTGTAACCAGATTTTCAAAAATTTTTCAACTGTAAGGAAAGTCAAATCAAATACATAGTTGTAAGCTAAATTCCAATGTCTCGTTGTAGTGTCTAATATTCCCAAGCGAAGCTCGCCTGAGATGAGTTTTCATCTCCGTGTGACCTATTAGTACACTTGTCTCCTTGGTATTTGCCTACTCAGTTTTAGAATATCGGTAGATTTTTCAAGATTTGGGTCACCTTTAAGTATGTTTGTTAACGAAGCAGTTTTTTGTTACTGACGTGTTCCTCCATCGCCCAAACTTTAAGTTAATTTTTGCACCTTTGACAGGGATTAACTCTCTCTAAGGTGATGGTATTTCGAACCGATCTTATTCTGGATATTTCTTTGGCTTCCTCATTTCCAGTTATGCCGTAATGGGAAATCTATATTACCTCTATAAGGATGACAATTCACAAGCGAGTTTATCTCACTCTGGCATTCTCTTGCATATCGAGGTTAAACTTTGTCGCTTATTGGAGTCTTGATAATTGATCTGTTATTCGTAAATATTCAATCCATATTGTGCATTTGCAGTTGTCATTATCTCAGCTTGGAAAATAATATTGTCATCTTGTAGGCGAAGGCATTTACCTCTGTTTCGGCTTATGTCATATAAATCCACTCAAGTGCAGCTGCCAGTCATCGATTCAGCCTTATAAAGACCGATGCTTTAAGTATTTATTACCCCTATTGCCATATTGCATTCTCCTTCCACAAACATAATGGCGATGTACTTTACACTTCTATGTCACGTTGAGATTTTGTCACATATTACATCTGTGATATTTTCCATCGGTAAGATATAGATTATTCTTTGATATCTGTTCTTGTGGTTCCTCACTAGCCACTTATCTATGTAGCGGCCAAGACTGCTACATATTTTATCTGTATCTCAATCGGCCGAATTGATAATATATTATCAATAGCCATTATTGATGTATTTTCCATAGCACCTCGTAGATTTTTCGAAGCGATTTTATGTTAAACTTTTTCTTTCAAGATGCATACAAAGTATACGTTAGAATCGGTGGAGTACGCTTGCGTAAAGCCAGTGTGTCGTCTTTACGCCTATCGTTCTGCAGATAATAAAAAATGCAGTTTTACTGCATATAGTCTATATTCTTATTCAAAACTGCTGCATTATCACTTTTAAATAATCGCATTATTACATTATTGCACAAGTTCCCTAGAAATGCATTCCTTTGAAAGTTGTTTTATTGTTTAAGCCATTTCCTAATAATCTGTACTTTTTTTTTATAAAATTCTATTCAAATTAAGCAGTCAAGCAAAGCAGTTCAATTAATTCAATTTTCTATTATTGTGCCAAAAGAAAACGATTGAAGAATAAACTGATTGAACAAAATAACACATATTCAAAGAAAAAATCTCTACAACCTGCAGTCGGTAATATTTTTTAGTTTGTTAAAAAAAATGAGAAACAAAAGAACTTTAAATCTAAAAGAAATAAAGAGAAAGGCACTGCAAATCAGTACACGACAAACAAGACTGAGAATGAAAGCTCTGCAGGTGGGCAAAAACATTTAATTTAAACGTTAATTAGTAGAACTTCACTAACAATCAGTAAGTCATTGTATGGAAGCAAAGTAACAAATTAACTAAGAGTGAAAGAGAGAGAAAGAGAGAGTGAGATGAGAGGCAGAGATGACATGTAACAAGTTGTGTATGGGTATTCGTTAAGCACTTATTGAATATAACGGATTTCCAGGCACGCACGCATACTACAGCCTGAAAGTAGGAAGTTGTTGCAACGTAATTACTGCCGCAATTTCAATTCGTTGTTGGAATAACAAATATGAGTTGCATGAAGCTAAACAAACACCATCAAGAAGCTAAGAAAAGGCAAAAAAAAAGTTCGTCCATACTATGGTTTTTGCAGGAAATCTAGATGTCCTAAGGCAGCTGGTTATTTTTCACAACCTTTTTTTTCTGCTTGTCCATTTGGCTGTTGGTGTTAGAAATTATTTTTGCTTCTGTTGCCTATTTCCTTTTTCATTATGAATGCTGATTCACTTTTCTTTTTGTAGTCGTGCAAAACCCAACTTATTTTTAATTATGGATTTTGTTGTTTGCCTTAATATTTTTTCCTTTTACTTGCACTTTTATTTCTTTTGTCTTTCACGAAGAACAGAGCGGAGAAAACAAGAATTATTGTAGTGAAATTGGAAAATGTAGCGAAGTTTAAAGTGTGTGTATGAGTGTGTGAGTGTTTAGCTGTAACATCCTATTGTTTTGTTAACAGCAAAATTCTGCAGTTTTTTTTAAGTTTTATAAGCAAGGAAAATAAATGATGTTTTTGTTTTTTATTTTTTTATTTTTAAGTCTTTATTAATTCGCAAGTTGTTCGTAGTTGCTGAAAGTGGTTTATTTATAATAATTTTGTTGAAACTAAAGACTTTTTAGTTTCATTTATGAGTTAAGCGTAGTGTACAAGATCTATCTTTGTATGTTTGTATCTCTGTATTAAGACTTTGCGTTTGTAAAGTTTGCTAATAAGATTTGCGAAATAAATTTAAACTTTTTTAAATGTTTATAGCATTAGTAATCAGGGAATATTAAAATAAAATAATAATTTCTATAAATATTTGTAGAAGCTTATTTACAATTACATCCCGCCGAAATAGCTGTTGAATTTTGTGCTGGAATGCATGCACAGAAGTTCTTGAAATTGCATATGAAAAACCAAAAAATGTGTCTTCTGTACAGAATATTTTTTCAGCAGTAGAATAACGGGGATAAATTCACAACAATACGAATTATGATTTTTTTTTCACTTTAAATGCATCCATATAACGAGTAACATTTGGGTATGCTGAATAGAGCTCTTAATGATCTGTCTGCAGTACATCTGCCTGCCATGGACCAAATTTATTTAAATATTTTCAATGTCTTTAATGTATGGATGTTAATAGGAGTACTAGTCTGGTACACGGATGATTCGAAGGAATCAGAGGGAAATATTTATATGGGCATACATATTAAGGTTAGATTTTTGAATATATATTAACTGCCTGTTCAACGATGTCGAAAGAAAACACAAGCGAACTTTCATTCGTACAAATATTTTGAAAAAAACAACAAAAACTAAAAATTTGGTTTTGTTTTCAACGTATTTGTGCGAATGAAAGTTCGCTTGTGTTTTCTTTCGACATCGTTGAACAGGCAGTATATTTCTGACTAAAATATATGTCATCTTTATCACTGCCTACATATATAAGAATGTCAGGAGGTTCTATACAAAGGCTTGACTTATTCTTTTCAAGAGGCAAAGCTGCTTATTGCTTGCCGTGTAAATTTTTTTCTGGTATTCGAAAACATATATCATAAAATGTCTTGGATCATGCTGCTAATGACTGTGCTGGCCGCGTGGAAAATTGTAAAGTGAATCTCCTGTTCACTGGGTCTTTTTTAGGTTAGCTAAAAGATAAACTGGCTGCAATTCGAAAGCTCAGTTTACTTTTTATTAGAGAGTGGATCAGGGGCAACGTCAGGCTGAAGTTTTTCTGTGCCTACGTAAAGTCAGAAATTAAAGGCAGCTTCTTTAGATAGGAACTACCAAAGGATATTGTTTGGTAGTCTAGTTGAACACTTCCACATAAACAGACACCGTTTAAAGTAAAAACAATATTTGAATTGTAGTGACCGCTGAGCATATTCTTCACAATTACTTGGCACATTGCTTCATAAGATTACCGTTTTCTAGAGTGTTAATTTTTTGCGCTAAGTGGCATTTGTAATTCATAGCCATTAGGGCTATTGAACTTTATTATTGCACCTTAGCCTATAGGCAACGTCTCGGCACAAAATACTTAGTTTTTGTAGCAAACAATTACCTACTTACGCTTCTGTTACCGAGGTACGCCAACTTTGGATTAATTCCAATGCAAATTTAATTTGCGATTTTTAATGAAATCGTGTTTTAAACGTTTTCTGATAGTCTACAAATAAAAAAGCTTTAACTCTATATTTGCCTTTACATTTTTTTAGTATTTTTTCTCTCCTCGATTTACGGCCTTATTATATCATGCCATCGATATTTAAAAGTAAGCAACGGGAAAGTATTTTTTTATCTTCATAATCTGCAGGGGTAAATCGACGACTTGCCAGTACATTAAAAAAAAAATAATAAAAATTGAATTAAATCATAAACATCTACTAACGTGTAGTGCTGATATTTTTTACTACTACGAAACAGAACCTTTCGTCTTTCGGACTAAAAGTCTAGAATGTTTCTTTCATATTCATAACGAAAATTCTGAAGAAGCTTTAAATTTGATGAATATTTTTAATTACTCAACTTTTACTTAAATTTTGAAGCAATTAAGTAAGTAAGAGAGGCTTGCATAAACACAAATACCCATCACCAAATTAAATTGTTAAATTACTGTTGTCTTACGGGAACATCTTTACAAAATCGAAAAGTTTACTTTTATTTGCATAGTGTTAACACATCAAAGTAATTTCCCTAAATGAACTCTTTAAAAATTTCACAAAATTTAAAAATTGTTTCACCCTCCTCTACCCCACCCACGAATAACAAAGACAGACATTCACCTGAACTCAAGTACGTGTAAAACAGTTGACTTTGTTTAGTTTAATCAGTTGTTGCAACAGCACAACTACTTGTAAATTGTTGTAAGATTTTTGTAAAACTTTTTGCTAACAATTTCTATGCCACAACCAAAAAACACAAAAACTTTTTGACTATGAGAGAAAGAATAAAAAGACTTTGTTTAAGTTTTTATTCTTCATTATTTTTATGTTGCCAACAATTTCATATTGTTGTGAAAATAAGTAGAGGCGAAGAAAGGACACGCAGCACCTGAGTGGCGAAATGATTTGAATATACATTTAATAGCATAATCATAATTATTTCATAAAACTATTTTTGATACAAAAAGAAATAAAAAAAATAATTTTCATACCGAAAGCACAATTAAAGATTCCAATTGTTGTTGTTTTTGATTGCATTAGTCGAAAAAATGAAAACGATAAAAATGTAACAGTTCACTAATAAATATGTTTTAGTTTTGTTTTAGTGATTTACTTTCACAGACATAAAATTTCCCATGGAGCATTTAATAAACAGGGATGGAAAAAATTTTAAATGCTTATCAAACAAATCTTTCAATAAAGAATATTTCGAATACCTACACTGAAATTTAATTTTTTTAAACGGTTGCTGGATCTACTAACGATTTTTTTCTATATTTATTATTTATTAAATTGTATATATTACATACAGTGATTAAAGTTTAGAGCAGCCTTATCCGTCTGCGAACATGAATTCCTAAGGATCATGGCTTTTATATCCTTCACCGCCATCTGTAAGATGGACAAAGTCAAGTACACAGAGAAAATAGTATCGCTTGTAAGAAACGCAATTGTTTCCAATCGCGTAGTTTAGTTGTTGTAGTAGAATTTTACGATTATATCTACAGAATTTCAACACAAATAAATAATGATTCTTGCAATAGAAATTTTATTTTTTTTTTTTTTTTTGGCAATAAATGTGATTTTCAGTTTTCTGGGTGTAAAACTTATCGTTTTAGATTTGAAGTATACTTAATAAAGTTTGGAAGAAAAAACAAATCCTGAATAGAAATAAATAAATAATTGTTGCCCTTGAATTCAAGGATATTCTTGGGCTTGTATACTGCCCAAAAAAATCATTGCAGATAAATTTAGCGATCGTATTGACTAAAAAGTAAGAAGGGATGCAATTGAAGTTAATAAATGGCTGTTGGATTTTTAGAATCCCAGAACATATTGTTCTGCTTAGAAGCAAAGCTTTTCAATTGAAAAAGAACTTCATTACAAATAATCAGATTTTCTATAAAGTTGATTTTATTTTTCGCCAACTTTTGATGCTTCACTGCAAAATTATGATGTTGCCAACGTTAATTTTTACACCAATTGCATCTTATATGCGAATAACAAGAAACATTGTTTTAAAATGAGTGTGACGTAGTTATGTTCGTAACAATCCAAGCTAAGCATGACGCCTTCTGATAGATGTTTCAGGTGTTTTGCTAACCCTCCACTCAACAAGTTAATTATTTTCTACACTGCGAATTAATTGTGGTCAAGGGATACGAGGCAAATCTGCTACGGTTCTTCAGAGGACAAAATTTCTACTTTAACATGACATCCATCGATATATTTTCTGTGTTAGGATAATTGATCACTGATTTAAATTATAAAATTTTATAAGCCTGGTTCTTTGTTCAGTTGCATATCTCCCTATAAATTATTGTCCTTGCACTGGTTATAAAATCTTAAAAAAAATAAAATTTTTAATCCTTGTAGCCCAGCTTGTATAATACAAATAAATTATCGCTTTGATTCACAAATCCCTATTCATAGAATATTGCTGCAATTTTTCTTGTATAAACAATTTTTAAAAATTATTTTTTTATATACAAAAATCTAATAAATGGTCCGCCAAATAACTTTTTTTTTTTTGAAAATGATTTAAAAAAAGTGTAGCTTCGGCTGTGTGGCACGTAGCGCCGTCATATTGAAACCAAATGTTGCCAATGGCCCGACAACGATCGCCATTGACTGTAGCGGCCACTCCTTGCTCATTTTCGAAGAAAAATGGCCCAATTATGCCTCTGGACCAAAATCCACACCAAACAGTGACTCGTTTTGGGTGTATCGGCTTTTCAGTGTATGCGTGTGGGTTTTCTGTGCCCCAAATGCGACAATTTTGTTGTTTTACATACCCGCCAAGATCAAAATGAGCTTCATCTGAAAAGATGATTTTTTTGGGCAAATCGGCCAAAGTAATGTCGCAATATTTCCCAGCGTTGCTCAAGCGTATACACAACCAAGATCTATTAAATAAGGTCTGTTCAACTAATCAGCTGATCGTTTTTTGCTCCCTATGTTTACTACTCGAAGTTGTCAAAATTTGTTTACCTTTTTAGGGCGACATTTATGTTTTTCAATTTTTCAATTTTATGATTGATAATTTTTCAACTTATGATTTATATTCAAAAGTGCAGTGAAAAAGTGCCATAAATCTTGGTAAAAGGCGTTTCTGTACCCAAGGACTTGCCATTACTTGGCTCACAGGCCAAGAAAATACAACGATTAGCTATTTTGCCTTCACGCACCATTTGTACAACACCATCAGCGAAACGAGCATCTTTCTGGCCCAACATACCTTGTGAAACAGCACGCTTCTTCAAGACATCGTCTAGACTTCTATTATATCTTTATCAGCCATATTTTTAGCAAATATTTACTATTAACACAATTTATTTTTGTTGTCTTGAAAAAATTGTTAAACAAAATGAAAACACAAAATTTAATAGGCGTTGGGCATATTCATACAGGTATATGCAACGGCGAATTTGCTGTGCTGCTCTCTGTCAAATACCTCATAAAAAATTATTTTTTGACAGTAACGTTTCCCATCAGATGGACTGATAATTTCACCTGTATAAATTTTTTGGTATTTTAGTCAGCTGTTTTTGACTACCTTAGAATAATTTTACACTAACAAAATGTCCGTATATTTTTTTTGCTTTTTGTTTTTGTAGAGTTGCACAGACCTTATTTAATAGACCTTGTACACAACCATATTCGTTCAGCGGAAGGATAAATCTAATTATCTGTCAAATCAGACAAGAGCTAAGTGTTACCATTCACGAAATAAGCACTACTTGAAAAAAAAGTTAGATGGCGGACCCTTTATTTTTTAAATTTTTGTTACAAAACAGCCTAAAAACAAATTATATTGTTTATAAAAATATTTAAAAATATTTTTAAATTTTTTGAAACTGAAGATATTTTCAGTAAACTCCGTATGAACTGAAATTGAAGTTACCTTTGTAAGCAATAAGCTGTTATTAAAGTGCATTAAAAATTCGGCTTAGCTGAATGAAATAATCTTGCTCAGTTTATGTGTGCTTCTTTAATGCTACAAAAGCTTTTGATGTGAACTATTATGGCATAAAATATTTATAAATAATAAACTTATATTAGAAAAAATTAATGACTAATAGAAATAGAAATAAATTTGTTCAACTGTTTTTTCATTCAAGAATCTTCAACAAATAATGAAATATTTATATCAATGCATTTATGCTTCAAACACTTACTGAATCTCAAAATTAAAAAAAAATTTTAAATAATATTTGCATATAGAACAACATATGAAACAAAATATTAAATCTTTTTTTTAATATAGCTTCAAAAAGAAATAGTACGCTAGAAGGGAAACTGTTTCAGCATAAAATTATTGATTTAAAGAGTTGCCAGGTAATATTGAAAGACATGATAAATGCTGTTAAATTAATTACATACGTTTTGAATTATTTTTTTTTTTTTTTTTTGTATTACAATGTCTTACTTTTTAGCAAAAGGAATATTTATTATCTAAATGACCATATTGTTTAAAATACCTGATAATGCCTTTTTTTCCATCGCTACACTCTGCATATAAAATCATAAAAAATTAAAAACTAAGTTTTTGTATTTATGATTTCTTTTATTTGGTGTTTATTACAATTGCTATATCCTACACTAATATAACTGCATTGATGTTTGAAATTTTCAAGATAAATAGTCGACATATTTCTTAGTTTAAGGAAGACGGTCTCCGTTTTAGACTCCCCTCGAATACTTTTTAAAAGTTTTAATTTGTAGTAATTTTCAATTATGTTTGATATACATTTCGCCATCAAGAATAAACATTTTTTTTTAAAGTAAAAATCGTTTCATGTTACTACAATATAAATTACACTTTAAGCTGAAAAACTTCTTGAAAAAAAAAATTAAAAAAAAATACAGAAATAAAGTTTTTTTTTAAACAAAAACATGCCAATCGACGATGAAAAAACAACTTCAAGCTCATAAAACCGTTTAAAATATTAATTTCTAGATGAAATTCTTTACAAAGAAGTTATAGTAGAATAATATTCACCTACACAAGCTTCTATATTAAAGTTTTCGCAGCGATTATGGTGTTGAGGTGTAGGGTATAATATGGTTGAGCTTGATTGACTTTAACTTGCTTATTTGTTTTTTGGCTTTAATTTTTTTTTAACAAACCATAATGTTTCGTAAAAAAAATTCATTCAAAGTAAAACAAATGGAATGCCACAAGTTAACAGAAAAATTGTTTAAATAAACCACAATTATACACACACACACACAGGTACAGAGCCACAAACTAAAGCAATAATATACAAAGAGGCAAATAGAATGAATGTATGAATGACTGCGAAAATAAATGAATGAAATAACGTTTGTAAACAACAAGTTAACTTTAATACGATTTACATACCGACTTACAGTTACATACACAAAAAACACACACAATTGTTGTTCCCCTTTCAAAATGAACTTCAAGTCTAAACCATATTGCGAAGAGAGATAGAGAATAGAAGTAAAAATGGCCACAAAAGTTAATTAAAAAAGCAAAACGCACATTTGAGGTAAGAAAATAATATTTGTACAAACAGATGATAATTTTGTATGTGTGAGTGAGTGTTTGTTTTCATTAATATTTGAACTTTTTAACAAAATTCCCTTTCCCATAAATGGTGAAATTAATGGAGAACTCGTTTAAAAGACAACTTTGCGGTTAAAATTATTACAATACAAGTATGCTACTAACCTCAACAAAACAATCTGTATAAGGAAGATCTGTTTAGACCCATCACACGAGAGTCTAAAAGTGTAAAAGTGCTATAAGTTTGTCATTTCATTTGAAATTTTTAGTTGCAATGTAGTTAGTGTCTAAATATATTCGGAATACTTTCAAATAAAGGAAATAATTTATGTTCTGAGTACTTATAGATAGAGAAATTGATTTTACTAAGTCCGTTTGTCTGTCAGTGTGTATGGTGAATTCAACTTTTGAAACCTCCACGTATAAATCGGATTCGTATGTGGTACCAATTTGTCAGATATACTTTCGAAAATTCTTCTCTTGAAATCCAGTTTTGTGGGTGTCTCATAAGCTGCAATATGAGCGAAAGAAGACGACTGCCTTTGTTTTTTTCCCAAAAAGTCTGATTGTGGAGCTCCTTGCCCCTTTAACTTATCTTTTGGAAGTATTTAAAGACAAATCTTGGTTCAATTTTACTGACAAAGATATTGGCGAATTTTTTTTTAAATAAAATGTCAATTAAAAGTTCAAATTATCGATTTCGTAAATATGTGTTGGCTACCGTTGCACCATATAATTTTCAGTTATAGTCATTACATGATGGTACAAACTGTGTGAAGAGTACAAAAGACTCGGCATAGAAGAATGTGGTGCTGTTACTTGTTTTTGTTAATTTTTCTAATTGTAAGCAATAGTGCTCTCATCATTGCCCTGCAGATAACGTGAGTAGTCCATACACGCATGTAAAGTGTACTACATAATAGCCTAGGACTAGTCCAAAGATAACCCAAATATATGGAGAAAACATGGTCGATTTAACATTACGATGTCCTAGGGCTGGATCATATAACCCATCGGAGTAGTCTCAAAACTACTCTTTGTCACTACACGATGGAGCACCTACACGACCACTATACACGTTTTCACAACAAAATATGTAATCGTTAAAACACGAACACTTGTCGTTTAACTATAATCTCTTGTTTGAAAATGATATGGTCCATGACTGCATTACATAAGACCATGTTGTAAGTAGTCCATTTAGCTAAAATGGACCACGTAGCCCAATATTATCTGTAGGGTGATATCAGACCATCCATGTGTTTGTATTTAAAATATTCTATTGAAATAAAAAAAAAAACAAATACATATGCACAAATAACAAATACGATATGAAACTTTTAAAAATTCCCAGCATACCTACTAAGTTTGTCTGAACAGATATGTTCTATAAATATGTATATGCATTTCAACTACTACCCTTTGCAGCACAACTATGTGCAAATAATTTTATGAACTTTTTACTACAAAACATTTATACGTTTGCAGTACGATTACAAAGTATTTTGTAAAACGAATATGCAACAAAACAAAGTAACTTTGAAACAAGAAAAAAAAATTATTCTAAAGAATCCTTTTCTAAAGAGTAGGGTAACCTAAAATAGGCATTATGTTATAGGGGGGGGTAAAATATAAACATATTTTGTTTCTTTCATTTATAAAAGATATTTAATTTTGTAGCATATGCAATTAGTATTACTATGCTTGTCTGACAACTGAAATGAGCATTTATAGTTTAATTAAAGTAAATATTCAGTAAGAAGTTCCTAATATTTTAATGTTAAATCAATATTTATAATTAAATGGTCGGGGTATTAAAAGCATCCCACAGCAAAAACAATCATGCACTATACAAATTGTTTTCGATGGCTTTTTTAAGCTGAAAGCAGCCAACAATAATAATTTTTCATATGTTGGATTTATACAATAAAATATAAATGTGTGTATGTTTGTACATATGTATGCAGATACTAAGCCAACTTTAGCTTTTGCTGGTGTTGGTAACATTAAATTTTATACTGTCGAAAATCACACTTCAATTTGTTTTTATTTCTTTTTCGGTTTATTGTTTTGGTTTAAGCAGCTTTTATGCAACCTAGTGGCACTGTGGCTGTTTTGAGGATAAAATGAAAATAAAACGCACGCAAAAATACACAACAAAATATTAAAACAAACGATATTTATATTTACACTTAACAGCAACCGTCAAAATAACAAAAACAATAATAACCATAACGATACATTTTATAGAAACAGCAACAATGTTTAAAGCTACCCTTAACGAGAAAAACAACAACAATGTAACACTATTACAAAAAAAAAAAATAAGAAGAAGACGAAAACAAATCTAAATATTACAATAACAAAAAACTGTTGCAGTGTTAGTTATTTACTAAAAAAAATATATAACAGGATGAAAAACTCTCATCCAGCAAAGAGTTGTAAGATAAATGGACCAAAAAAGAGTTATCAAGCCGATTTTTTAAATAGATTTCATATACTATAGGTTTTCGTTTTAGAAGAATCTTTACGAATGGCAGCTAATAACACTGCTCAACATTTCTGATGATCGGGTTGACTTTTTTATTTATTTATTCCCTTATTATTCTGGGACTTAAATTTTTGTATCAACTCTAGTTAAAAAAAATATGAGACGACAATTTTTTTGTAATATAACTCTATAAAATTCGAGATATTTATAAATTACTAGCTGGCCCGGCAAACGTTGTTTTGCCATATAAATTATTTCTTGGAAATATTTGTTTAGTTCAATAATTATAATTTGTGTTTTTTTTTTGTTTTTCACTTTGTTTTTTTTGCTACTTGTTGTTTTTTTTACTGCAATTTATACACTTTCTTGTGTGTTTATTTTATAGTTTCTTGAATTGCAGTTTAGTTCATAAATAGATTGTTATTTATTTTTATTGTTTACACACTGTTTAGGTATTTCTTTTACTTCTTCGTTTTGCTTCTTGATTTCTTTCTATAAACTGAACCAAAAAAGTGGGCGTTAAAGTGGGCGTGGTAAAAAAAAGTATCCCATTAATCATACTAGAGTTTAAGTTATATTATGTGAAAATTTCAAGAAGTTCTCTCCAGCAGTATAGCCTATCTGAGGGGGCGTGAAAAAAGGCATGGCGTTAAAGTGTATGAAAAATAGACATTGACCGATTTTTAGAACTGCCCGATATGCACACAGAACTTCATGAAAACCGGTCGAGCCATTTCGGAGGAGTTTAATCACAAACATCACGACACGAGAATTTTATATATTAGATTTGTTTATCAGCTATAATGTGCGCGTTCTAGTAGTGCTGATAGCGTTCCTCCATAGCACGGAGGTCCTAGAGGAATCACCCGCGCTATGTTTCACTTAGGTCCCCAAGATTGGCGGGAAAACCGTCCAAGTGTTGTAAAGAAATGCAACTTGATGTTTTTGTCACAATCAAGTCTTTGAAATTGACTTATCAGTTATTCGAGTTTTTTATTTATAATCTTATTTGTGGCTCTCCAAAAATTTTTGCTTTTTTGCACTCCGTTTAATAAACTTTTTTGTTGAGAAAGGAAAATAGTGTCCAGTTTTGTTAAGACCTTTTACAAATTGTTTTAAAGTCCTAGTTTTATATGTGAGGGAGGCAAAATTATATAATCTTTTGATACTAAATATGATTTCATCTGTTGTCTCGCAAGTAGTGCTTCCCTAGAAGGCTAATCGTTTTGAGTTCAATGTTGATATTAAGCCCTACTCTTCCATAAGCAAAGAAAACGTAGACATTTTATTTAATCACCTTTTTGATCTGAAGGAAATTTTATAATTTTTCAATCAACACTTATGAGCCAATTATAACAATTGCTGTATAATCTTCTTTTACTTTTGTGAAATGTTCAAGAGACAACGATAATAATAATAGTTTTGTTGAATGCGTTTCACCCAAAATGTAATTTTGTAGTCCCACTGCAGCTAAGAATCCCTATATAAATGTACATATATATATATTTAAAAATTACGGATTCATTTTCTTAAACAGAATAGTTGAGGAGATTTTGTTCTTTATTTGCCTCTACCATGTTTTTTGCTTTGCGTGTAATACGAAGAATGATGGAACTCTGATTTTTGATATTTGCATGTATTTCTGATTAAAGGTTTTTGTAGAAAATATACAAAAATATTTTGCCTTTGTTGCAAATTGAAGTATAAATAAATAATTATTATTTTTTCTTAAATTTAAAAAAACCTACAGGCATTTTTACTTACATAGAAATAAAAAAATTTACACACATTAAACCGAAAATGATTTCTGTTTATTATTCTGTCTTTTGCCTATTTAATTTTATCTTAAAAAAACCCCAAAAGAAATTAGATAAATATTTTGGTTAAAATTGTTTAAATAAATTTATGTACAAATGCTAATCAAAAGTAATACTCTAAAAACTTTTAGGAATTAAATGATATTTTTGTTGAAAATTATATAACTTACCAATACTCACTTACATACCCGCACACATACACACACACACATCTACTAATATTCAAAAAACCACAAATATTAATTAATCTGTTGTCGAAAAGTACTGGTTGAATTGAAGAACATAAATAAAAATTTTTAATGGAAAATGTAATTTTATTTACTCATATAAATAATTAATTTTATTTTCTTTATCTTGACACCCCCTGCTGTGGTGGCTGTTTAAGGGAATACATATTTATGACTTGGCCTTGTTCTTTTCTTATTTGCAGTTACGGTCTCTTGGGTGCATCTGGCTGTGGCAAGACCACATTATTATCCTGCATAGTAGGTCGCAGACGTTTGAATTCTGGTGAAATATGGGTATTAGGTGGACGACCAGGCTCTAGGGGCTCTGGTGTACCAGGACCTAGAATTGGCTATATGCCTCAGGTAAGACAATTGTGCCATAATTAATTCATTTCTGTATACGTCATCATTATTCTATTTAAATAGCGAACATCAATTGTAATTTGTTAAATTGAACTTTAAGTTCGTCAATAAAAATATATTCATTGCACTAGTAAATATTAATTTATTTCTACACAATTGAAGTACCCTGGCAAATGTCAACATGTATTTGGTATTTTCAAATTAAAACATTTCAATATAATTTTAAAACTGATGATATTAAATTTAATGATAATCTACCAAAAACCGCATAGCAGTGGAACATTTAATTATTTTCCTTTTGTACTGGTTAAATATTTATTAAATAAATACTCTGGTATTGAAAATGAAACATCTATTAAATATTAATTTAGGCGAGCAAAGGCAATAGAAATTTTATTGTATATTTTCAAACAGAAATTCAATTAAATTAGGAATAAATCAATTAAAATAATAAATATATGCTTGTTATGAATTTGAAATAAATATGTATACAAATATTTTTGTAAAAACAGAAGAGCACATTCCTGTGGCTTGAAGCTAAAATGGCCAATGTCAAAATATTTACTTTTGAGAAAATTGGAATACAACTTTAACTTTTATAGATGCTTTCATAGTGATATTGGCCGGCATTTTATTTATGAAGCTGTTCTGGGTTAAGTATGACTTTAGCTGTTTTGCCATGATGAAAACGAGTAGGAAAACAAATCTAATGCAGTGATTAACTCAAAAGAGCAAAAAAGTGACATTGGCCCTTTTAGCTCCAAGCCACAGATTTATGTGCGTATTTTATTATAAACAAGGAGAACTCTTAAGATATCTTTTGACACACCAAAAAGCTCTTGATATTTCTTTGACATTATGTGCTAAAAGATCTTAAAAATAAAATAAATTGTAACTGAAAACTCAAGTTAGCTTAATTTGTTCTCTTTTTCATTTGGTTTCAGTAACATCAACCGCTTTCAATTGTTATCTATTGCTCTTTCGGCAATAATTCAGACAAATTTATACTCTATTTGGTGATTAACAAAAATTTCAGTTTCTAAAGTTAGAACTTCAAAGATTTTCGATTTATCTTTTAATCCATAGAGCAAATGTTGCCTGGTCTTTTCTAAAACAATTTGTTGGGGGTAAATTCTAATTATTTTTTCTAGTTGATTCCATGCATTGCATTTATCAATGAGTACGAATTTTACCAATACCTTTTTTTCCTGTAATCCTTTTGGCACTTCATAACGTCAAGTTTAATGTCTGCCTTTAGTTTAAGATGTCGATAAAGTAATTTGGAAGAATACATCGTTGCAGTATGTCGCATGTTTTTAACAAGATGGTAGTTGTTAAACAATGTTTTTATTGAAGACAAACACCAACACCCATGTTTTTGTTGTATTTTAACCCTTAGAGTAGGGAGTGTGGGACCTTAGGTCCCCCCTATGTAAATGACAGTGAAGAGGATCCTAATGATATAGAATTAGATTGGGAAAGTGATAACTCTAATTATATACCTAGTAATTATGTAAGTGATGATAGTGAAACGGAAGACGAGATTGAAGAACAATATTCTTCCGGATATTGACGAAATTGAAAATGTTTCTTTGAATGCGGAATATTGCACCGCTAAATCTGGCAGAGTTTGGTCTTTGAAGCCATTTCCACAAACGCGTAGGTTAGCATACAATATTGTGAATGTTACCCCAAGAGTAACTAGTTACATGAGGCACGCTAGCGAAATTGATGAAATATTCAACCATCTTATAACACCTGCTATCAAAAAGAAAATCTGTCTTCATACTAACGAAGAAGCCAAAAGAGTGTTTGAAAAGTATAATGAAAAACATCCCGAGAGGCAAAAAAATTGGAAACTGGTAACTAAAAGTGAATTAGATGCATTTCTTGGAGTACTTATAACAGCTGGATCGCTACATTGTGGAAGAGAAAATGTAAAAGAAATGTGGAGTACTGACGAATCCATTCAGAGAAATATATTTACTGCATCTATGTCTCGTGATAGATTTATTGCATTGTCTAAGTATATAAGATTTGCTGATAAAACTACAAGAGAAGCTCGAAAAGAGACTGATAAGCTAGCTGCCATTAGAGAAATTTGGAATCCTTTTGTAGATAATTGCCGAAAGTCGTTCAACCCATTTGGTGAAATAACTATCGATGAACAATTAGTAAAATTTCGCGGCAAATGCCACTTTCGGCAATACATAAAATCTAAGCCTAAGTTCCTTAATAATAATTGTAACATGAAATGTTCTAAAATTAATTCGTTTTGATGTAATAATTAATAATAAAGACTGAATATTAATAAAATAACAATTTTTTACTTTCAAAATAATATTTTTAGTTCTTTTGTGCTAACATATGAACAGCAAAAGCCCATTTTTTTTGGGGGGACCTTAGTGACCCCACTCCGTACTTTACGTAAAAAATTGAGCTTTGTACTCTAACGGTTAATGCAACATTTGAACTTCTTTTTAATTGAATTTAAATTTAGACTTTATTAATATTTTAATATTTTTCTGGCATTAAGGTAAAACTGCTGATGTCGGTTATAATCATTTTTCTGTAAGACGTTTAAAAATTATCGGGTTGATGTTTATAAATCGATTTATTTTTAAAGACAAATTGTTGCTTATATAATTTCCGTTTTGTAGGAACTTAAGAACATGTCAGCTTTCGATTATTTAGTTTAGTTAAAAGTTAAACTAAGTTATTATTTCAAATGTTATTGTTTATTGAGAAATGTAGGCAACAAGTTTTTGCGCTATAATTTCCCATAAAAATTTTCCAAAATAGCTGCAAATTCACCTAAAGGTAGTTTTAAAACGCTGAACTTTAGTGGTGTTGTCATCTCAGTTTCGGCTAATGTCGACTTAAGCAGTTATTCCTACTTTCACAGATTTTGTTTTAAACTTTTGGGGACTGGAATAATTTATTTTTTAAAGGACATTTTTTGTTTGTTTTGTTTTTCAAATTAATCTCACTATATATCCGTGATGAGGTAATATTGAAGAAAATTATAAAACAAATAAAAATAGCTTTAAAATTTTTATTTTATAAAAAAGCTTAATAAATCAAAAAAATACAAGCCGAGAACGTGGTTTCAATATATTGTATCTTGTAACAATTCTTTAGAGTGTTGTAATAGTTAGGGAATTAAGCTACCTATAACTTCGGCTGTGCTCGTCGGCTGGGTGGTGGTTATATAAAGTTCCCTTTAAAAAATAAATTAATAGTTTTATGAATCATTTACATTAGATTTTATCTTAGTAGCTGTATAAAAAAAATAATCTTTGTAACAATCTATAATGTAGAAATCAGAGGAGAAAAAAAAACAAAAAAAAAAAAAATCTAGTTGTCGATGAGTTGTGTTGCTTAGATCTAATTCGCTACACTGCTTCTTTACCCTCCCTCCATGCTGACAAAATTTTTTAAGACTAATGTCATCCCAAAATTCCATATTATGAAACCTCAAAATTTACCCCATACCAATAACTTCACCTTTCGTAATTAAATAATCAAATCATTAAAATTTCATATTTAAAAATAAAATATAATTCTTTTTAAAATTATTAAAAAAAATTAATAGTTTAATAGAATGACTCAAATAAATTGAACTTAAAGATGATCACCTTATTATTTAAACAGTTTATTAAATTAATTGTTATATTTGCTACTCTAATTAAATATTTATAATTATAATGTTAAAAGATTTAATATGGAATTCGATTTTAGCAGCAGTTTATACTAAAAAAAAATTATGACATGAAATAACGCGAATATTGTCTTTTTATGAAGCAATTAAAAATGAGATCATATGTGAACGTAACATACATAAAAAAAAATAAATATATACTAATATTTAATATATATGTAAATGGCAAAACTGATAGTACAATTATTCATAATACTACATGCAATTAACTTAATTTATATTTATGTTACGTTTTATTTACATAACTATTAATAATTTGAGAAATAATTTAAATATGGCTGACACTTCAAAAATTAACAAAGATATAAAAAAACTTACATTGCATTTACTCCATCGAAGTCCACAGGCGCCGAAAGACTGAAGACGTGTGTAAATTAATAGTTCTTTCCAAATCAAATTTAGTGTAACGGATAGAGTTCGAGAGCTTTAGTGTTTAGGTGGTTTATAATATAAAGGTTTTATTTACCTGTTACATTATAAATCACACAAATTTGCTGATAATTTTTGGTTTAGGTATGTGTTTAAAAGATTCTCAATTAAGTATATAAAAAAATTTAAAAGAAAAGAAAATAAGGTGACCATATAAAGTTACAAAAAAAATTTAATTAACAATTAACTGGCAAATTAATTAAGTTGTTAATTTAAAACAATTATAAGAACAAAATTTAAATTAATCATTGATTAAGTCAAATAAGAAAAATTATATTTTTTTTCCTCTATTAACGACTATAGTTATTTTAAGTTAATTACTCATTGATTTAGTATCACAATAAAAAAATTTGGGTCACCCTGAATCAGGGACCTGAATTAAAGTGCGTTTGTGTGGATATTTTTTTTCTCTTCTTTCCTATTTCTTTATATTTTCTCTTAATTCTTCAATCTGCTGCTATTCCTTCCCACTTTCCCTTCCAGATCTGAATAGTTTCCCCGAAACGATCACTAAGAATTCAAGACTGTGCTCAGAATTTCCTAGCTCGCTCCAGAAATTTGTTATCCAATATCGAAACGGCAAACAGACGAAACGAATTATTGAAATCTACACTTAAAAGTAAATTTAAATAACAAAATACACACATACAAACACAAAATATATCCTCACCACACAAATATCCTTCTAAATATCCTGCATTTATTCTATTATTCGTTATTATCCTTTAAAATTACTATTTTTTATTATTAATATGCACACTACATTGATTTTTATTTGAAATTTTTCAATAATGAAATTTTCAATAAAAAAAACTATATATATAAAACTAAACTAACTTGATTACTAGCAAGGCATATATGTGTTCATCAGGTAATTGCAGTTCAGAGAGAATTTTTTTGTTTATATTTTTTATGTATGAAGTTTGACATTGGAAATAAATTAGAGAAGAGAGAAAGTTGTTTTTTATTTATGAATTTTGACAGCTGAAACTTAAAATAAGTGAAGAAAAAAATAATCAGCTGACGAATCAAGAGTACCGGATGAATAAATATGCATTGATTACTAGTAAAAAATTGATTACTTGAAAAAATTAGTAAAAAGAAAATAGTAATATCACAGTCTCTGTTATTTTTGTAACACGATGTTATCAATTGTTTTATTCCACCTTATTTACTACAAATTAATTCAGTTTCATGTGTTGCTATTATTATATGTCTTGTCGTGTTAAATAAAATAAATTCTGAAATTTGTCAGCACTCGTTCGACATGTCAATGCATGTTTATTGCAGAATTTTTATTTCTTAAACTGAGTTTTTTATACGGATGTGAAAGAGCGAACGCCTGTGATATCTCGAAAACTGGAGCCAACATTAAACAACATAGTGCAGTTACGGGTTCAACGTCCCAAATAACCTAAGAAACAGTTTTAAGTTTTAGGGTGATAAAATGTTGACAGTAATTTAAAGAGCAATTCAATTTGTAGCAAATAATAACAGTAATTTCTTCTTTTTTCTTTAAATCTATGTAAACGAGAGAACAGAAATTTGAAAATATATGCCAACAATGCGAAAGCTTTCAACATTGAGATGAATTAAAAGCTGTGTTAAAATCTAAATAATTCATAATAGTAATGCAAATTAAAGCAACATTAATGTCTTTAAACATTTTTACGCTTAATAACACAACTGTGAATGCTTTAGAAAAATCTTACTCTTGTGTCTCCTTAAAGCACCTTTAAGCTTTGTCCCTCACATCTGACCATCATCATAGGAAAATTTCACACAGATCGCTATCAAAGCTAATGAGCTCTTTTATAATTATTGCAATTCAAAGACTGACAAACAGACAAAATTTTACAAAGAACATTTATAAAAATAAAAAAAAAGCAAGAGTATTCCACAATGTGTATTTAAGACTCGTACATATTTTTTATTTTTATATTTTTACGTTTTTGTACATTCATGTACCACTAATGGAGTTGCATTTTAAATATAATTTATGGTCCTTCATTGTAAAAAGCATAAAAAAGTAAATTTAAATTTTATGATGTAGTCTTTTAGTTTTATTATGATGTTTTTTTTCCATTTTTTATTCTCCCATTTTATTTGATTTCCGTTCATATTTTTTACTTCTTTTCATACAATTTGTATTAAAACAGAATAAATATTTGGTTTTTGTTTTTTTTTTGATTCGTCTTTGTTGTTTTTGTAGGAGGTGGCTTTATATGGTGAATTTACTATGAGGGAAACATTAATCTACTTTGGTTTAATTGCTGCCATGTCCCGCAGCGACATTGAAGATAGAACTGAATTTTTGTTGAAACTTTTAAATTTGCCAAATGGTTCGAAATTTGTTAAAAATTTAAGTGGTGGCCAACAGCGACGTATGAGTTTGGCAGTGGCTTTGCTGCAGGAGCCGGAATTGTTAATTTTGGATGAGCCGACCGTTGGTGTTGATCCAGTATTGCGTCAAAGGTAAGATATTTGTACTACTTTTCGTATAAAAATATTTCAATTTGTAGATTAAGCTAAATGTCACAATGGAACATATATATTGAGTGGTCGTAATAGTTATTTATGTTGGTAACATGTTGTTGTTTTTTGGCCCCACTCCTTAACACGGATACGGAAAAAACAATAATTTCTTTGCAATTCCGCTGATTGTGTTTTTTAAAAACAACGAAAGCTTTTTTGCCAAATATTTCCGTTCGGCTTTTGCTATTGTTAACTAATACAAACACAGAAAGCAAGAAAAATAAACAAAAACAAATAAAATAAATTTCAAGGAAATATTATAATAATATTTTTTGCACAAGACTATTTAAAATGAAAAATGCATTTAACTGATATTTGAAAGCTCTGTCGTAACTTCAAGTTAACATTGTCGCTAGTGCTTCCAAAGTATTGAGTAATTCGTTACTGAACACAAAGTAAATGCCATTTTTTTTGGTATTTAATAATAAACAGTATTTAGTCGCTACTGGAAGAACTGTATTTTTGAAATTAAATAAAGAAAAAATGTAACAAAACACAACCCTGTGGAAGCAAGCCAAACAAAGTATCGTGAGTCGACCGCCTTTTTATGGCGTTGCAAGCAAATCAAGCAAATCTTTAAGGCCTCATTAAAATTGCAATTGTATTTTTTATTAAAAGTTTTTAAGTTTTACTTACTTTATAAAAGAAAACTTTGTATAGGGCTATACTTTATGCTTCGCTTTTGAATTTAAAAATTTGCTTTTTAAATACAAAAATATTGATTAGAAGCGAGCATTCAAATTTGAAAAAGCATTGAATTGTATTGAGCAATGAAAAGTTGTAAAATTAACCAGCACTACATGTCGCTACCGAAGCTTTTGAAATGAATATTATTTACTTGAAATTTTTCCAAAAAACAGATTTTGATTTTTGCAAAAACTTTATTACAAACCCATCCTTTTTTCAAGAAGAAGAAACACGCTTTCTCAACAGCAATATTGAATTCAGTTTTATAAAGTAAATTATTGAGTATACCTCAATACTACATAGTGACAGTTTAATCCTTATTATGATTTATTTCAATTTAATTCAGTCGCCACCATTAAAATCCTGTAAAAAGAAGTAAATTGCACATTTTTTATTTTATAAGTGCGAGTGGAAGTACATGTACATACATGTATTCGTATTAATTACAGTTGTTTAATTCATTTTTCTTTTTTTCCCTTTTAAACATTTATACTGGCGCTCATTAATTCGTTTCATTTTATTTTTCTCCTCTTTGTCGATTTGTCGTTTCGTTACAGCATATGGGATCATCTAGTGGATATAACCAAGAATGGTAACACAACTGTGATAATTACAACACATTACATCGATGAGTGTGCCCAAGCTCATGTGGTAAGTAACAGTTGCTATTAAGAGCATGAGTAGACGCATTTACTTTAATACAATTAAAACAAAAACAAAAAAAAAAAAAAAAAAAAAAGAGAAAAGAAAAAAACTGCATGTGATGATATTATGTTTGTTGTTTTATCAGAACAGTTCTTTTTTTTTAGTTTTTCTTTAAACACAACATTTAATTGCGTATTTAGTCTTGCACACACCCTATAAAATACTAATTGCCCTGCAGTTCATGGCACTAGTGATTTGAATAAAAATTGTAAACTGTTTAAACTTATGGTTAATGGTGTTGTACTTAAATTATAACGGGTGTCCCAACTAGAACGCAATTTTTAAATTTTAAATAAAACACAAATATTTAAAAAAAAATCGTGAAACTTTATTATATCGTAAAGTAGACAGAATGAGGTTATGTATGGAACAATATATCGTGCAGATGGCCGCCGCGGCTTTGCTGGCACACACGCGATCTTCTAATGAAATTTTCAATGACCTTTTTGCATAAATGCTGCGGTATTTCATTAATGCAGCGTCCAATTTCCTCTTTTAAGGCTTGAGTCGTCGTCGGCTTATTCGCGTAAACCATCGACTTCAAAAAACCCCAAAGAAAAAAATCTAAAGGTGTTAAATCAGACGATCTAGGCGGCCAATTCTGGTCTCCAAAACGCGAACTAACACGACTGGGAAATGACTGATGCAGCAATTGAATTGTTTCTCTGGCTGTATGACATGTGGCGCCATCTTGTTGAAACCACATGCCCTCCATATTCATTTCTTCAATTCTAGGCAAGAAAAACCTTGTTATCATTTCACGATACCGAACACCATTAACTGTTTGCGCTTGACCTGCCTCATTTTCATAAACAAAGGTCCAATGATTCCTCCAGCCCAAAAACCACACCACACAGTGACACGTTGAGGATGCATTTGCTTCTCGTGAATAAATCTAGGATTTTCCTCACCCCAAATGCGACAATTCTGCCTATTGACGAAGCCATCAAGATGGAAATGGGCCTCGTCACTGAAGATGATTTTATCGGCAAAATCAGCATTTTTATGTTTTATGTTGGTAAACCAATTTCACAATGAGAATGCGTTGTTCATTCGTATAGCGCACCATTTTTACTAACCTCGTACCTTCTACTAGCAAACAATAACAATTGTTCAAATGTCAAACAATGACACTTCGAATGGCGCCAAATTTAAAAATTGCGTTCTAGTTGGGACACCCGGTACAACTCTTAAATTCTGGTGAATTTTAAAAGCCATCACCAGTTGTGAATTAAGCTTAAAATAATAATTTAAAGATTAACAAAATGTTACGAAATTAATATCATTTATTAAAGATATTTTTAATTTTAATTCAACCATAAAAATTATCTTATTTTCAAAAAAATTATTAGTTTTAATTGGAAAATATTGAAACAAATTTCAGCTAAATCCGTATTAAAAAAATTAATAAAACTAATTAATTCTATAATTTTTAAAAATTATTAAAATTCATTTAATTATACCCTTATATTTAACATTTGGGACACATTCAAACAAAGTATTTGTTGTATCAGCGATATAAATGATTAAACGTTTTATACATGTATTAGTAATATATATAGTTTGGTAGTTCGGTAAACAAATTTAAGAATTTGTGAAGGCAATCATGCAAAACTGTTGAGACAAATCTATATTTATCTGGCAGAGGTTTAGCCAAGATAAAAAAAAATTAAGAAAATTATCTATTTTAACTTTCTAGCTACAAAACATACGTAAGTGCACAACTTCAGTTAAAAACTGCAAGTCAACATCAACTTTCATCACACATGTTAACATTCATACATGTGTACAAATAATTGTGGGAATTTTTTTTCATTCGTTTCCCTCCCTCTCCACATTGTTTTTACATACACTTGTACTTTTAATTTGTATCTGTTGACTAAGAGGGTCTTTCGTCCAGTGTATCCACATTCATAAATAATAGAAGTGTAAGAGCAGATATGCACATACATAGGTGTATATATAGAAACATTTAAAATTGTTTAATATTAGAATCGTGCATGTGTGCCTGTGTGTATGTGTATGTGTGGAATAGATTGCATGAGCAAAATATATTAAATTAAATTGTTAGGGTTATGAATGGTATTTGTTAACTAATACAAATGTAATTGGGGTCAAAAATAGAGTTCAAGGAAATGTTTAAATATTTACTTTAATTACTAACGCATACATATGTATATGTTTCTTTATATAGTTAACATATGAAATACTTTTCAGTGTATATTTTTTACAAATTAATTTTTTCTGCTTTTCTCCAGTTTAACACATAATTTCTGTAAAAGTAAAATGTTAAATTTTTTCAAAACCAGTTCACATTAAATTAATTTGATCTCTTTATTTAACGTAAATTTTCTAAGAGTATTTTAAAACGGTAGAAGCAATAAAAATATTTTTTTTAACTCGTCTGAATAAAAGTGTGCCTTTTTAAAAGCTTATCCTTCTTTGTCCTTAAATCAGTTTATTAAAATATTTAACAAAATAATTTATTCTGTATTTTTTAATATTGGGTATTTTTCTAACCCAAACAAACTGTCAAATGTACTGGAATACTGCGCTCCCTTTCTGACATTAAGTTCGCTTGGACAATGATATCAAATTTATGTTGAAAGTCATACATCTAGTCGATCGATATTTTAACATGAACTTTTGTTCAGGCTGAGCTTAATTTTTGGCTTAACGGGTTTTTTAATAAACTAAAATTTCTAAATTTGGAGTGAAACCGATTTTATTCTACGTACTCCATTACATCAAGAAATAATTATTCAAGAGCTTGTGCTACGATAAAAAAAATATATCTAAAGCGCACCATATTCACTGATTTTTGTTTTGAAAATATAGATGAAATTGATCCGGTCAAGATGTGATTTTAACTAAATAGTTTTACGTACCATACTACAAATTCGACAGTTTATTTATTAAAATCAAAGTCTGACGATAAGTAGATGAACTCTCCAAGGTAGTGCCATTTGAACCCTTTTAATAATTTTGTGTGGGATCACGTACTGCCACTGGTTTATCGCCACGGAGGTCAATATTTTTCATGTTATTCGTAGCATGCGGCCACCAATTATTGCAAAAGTGAGCTATATGTAGACATCTAGATAGTGTTTCGTCAAGCCACGTTGGCTATAAGCCCGCGCCAGCATTAAATAATAATTGTTACTGCCATGTATTGAAGTTCGAATAAAACTTTTTTATTAAAATTTTCTTTTTCGTTTTATCTTTTAAAACTTCTAGTTACATCAGACTTAAAAATTATTCCATGTTTTTAGTATTTTTCAAAAATTCCAGGATATGAAAAGATGTTATTATCAAAGCACGAGGTAAAATTTAAAATTATTTTCGCTGCACAATTTTTAGGTTCCCAATATTTATAACAGGTCTTTAAATGTTCGCTAATAATTTGCATATCGGTGCTATTAATGCCATTTCATATTACTTTTTATATGCTTAAAGTTGTTGCTTATAGTTTTCATGCTTTTAGAAATGTGTGTTTCATATTCCCAGCCCCCTGTCTCTTAGAGAGCAACTCTCTCTTTTCTTCGTCATTGCATTAAACACAGTATTGCCGCGAGAAAAAAATGAAACCTGACTAACTTATTGACTGAATAAATCAAATGAAGTGAAATGTACCTTAACAAGAATTCAGTTTTGTTGTTGTACTCCAAATCAATAATTACTTAAAATTTAAATAATATACTTAATGCAGTATTTATAAAAAATATTTTAGATTTATTAAACGCTTATTTGACAGATTTTGTACAGAAATTTGTCAAATAAGCTTTCAATAAACTTTAAATATATTTTATGAATACGGCAATTAATATTTCATAAATATTAAATTTTTCATATAAAGAGTATTTTGGCATAATTGAACTAAAAACTTCTCCTGAAAGAGTTGCAGATACATTTCGGTTTCAGGTTATCCTAAAAGTTGTAAAAAACTTATTTGTTATACCTATTAGACTTAAAATCTTTTTTAAATAGCCAAAATAGTAAGAATGTTACCATCTATTTATTAGAAAAGATATGGCAATCCTGTCTTTGTTAAAATTTTAAATATAAATTTTCAAAGGATCATGGAGAAAATAAAATCTATTTGAACTGGCCAATTGTATCCGATGAAAAACATTCCTGTTTACATCCCTTAATTTGCTGCAAAACTTAGTATTAAAATTATACAAAAAAAGTTAAAAGACATTTGTTGAATTAAAATTTTTTTGGAATTATTAATAAAGGAGTTTATATTAAAAAGTTATTTTTCAAAAAACTATTTATGGGATTTTTTATTATACATTAAGGGCCGTATTCATAAAAAATATTTTAGGTTTATTGAAGGGTTATTTGACAAATTTCTCTACAACATCTGTCAAAAAGGCCTTTAATAAACCTAAAATATTTTTTATGAATACGGCCCTAATTCTAGGAATTTTATGTTTTCGTAGTCAAGTCGACTTGCTTTACAATTTGAAATGATTTTTCTTGCAAATGAGCACAATAAAGCTCCTATTTGGTATTTTATGAGTTATAAGCATTAAGAAATGATACCAACACAAAAGCAAATCACATGTATGTAACCAAAAAAAATGTCAAAAAATAATGCGTGTTGATACTTTAGATCAGGGAAGCAAAATGGCTTTTATGATTTTGTACCAAGTATGAAAACAAAATTTATTTTTAAGCCATGACGGTACAATTTTTTTAATATTTTTTAATAAAAACACAAACTTAACAAAAATGTTTTATAAAAATTCAGAAGTAAGTAAGTAAGTAAGTAAGTAAGTAAGTAAGTAAGTAAGTAAGTAAGTAAGTAAGTAAGTAAGTAAGTAAGTAAGTAAGTAAGTAAGTAAGTAAGTAAGTAAGTAAGTAAGTAAGTAAGTAAGTAAGTAAGTAAGTAAGTAAGTAAGTAAGTAAGTAAGTAAGTAAGTAAGTAAGTAAGTAAGTAAGTAAGTAAGTAAGTAAGTAAGTAAGTAAGTAAGTAAGTAAGTAAGTAAGTAAGTAAGTAAGTAAGTAAGTAAGTAAGTAAGTAAGTAAGTAAGTAAGTAAGTAAGTAAGTAAGTAAGTAAGTAAGTAAGTAAGTAAGTAAGTAAGTAAGTAAGTAAGTAAGTAAGTAAGTAAGTAAGTAAGTAAGTAAGTAAGTAAGTAAGTAAGTAAGTAAGTAAGTAAGTAAGTAAGTAAGTAAGTAAGTAAGTAAGTAAGTAAGTAAGTAAGTAAGTAAGTAAGTAAGTAAGTAAGTAAGTTAGTAAGTAAGTAAGTAAGTAAGTAAGTAAGTAAGTAAGTAAGTAAGTAAGATTTTGTTGTTGCAGACTTGACACCACCTGGTACATGAATTCGCTTTGACAACAGCATTGCAACAAAAACAGAGAAGCTGACAGAATAAAATAAAACACACACAAGCAACATGGACAAATTGTACCAAGTAGCTCCCGGTAGTACCACGGTACCAACAAGGTCAAAAATGTACCATAAAAAGTACAATTTTACCATGATTTCCATCCGTGCTTAAGATTGTGGTTTATATGAGAGGGTGTGTATGAGAGAGAGAGAGAGTATTACAACTTTAAATCTCGTTTAAAAGGTGCTCAATTTATTGGATTTATTTTTAAATTTTATGTTTTTTCTGATTCGATTAAAAGAAATAACATATAACTTTGAGGCGATCAGCATAGCGGTCCGGGCTCTGTTAGTTTTTATATACAAAATACGAAAGCATTTAATATTTTCCACAAGGGAATTTCCTTTTAAATTTTTTATTTTTTATTATTCAACTTTAAAAAGAAGAGAAGAAGAGAATTAAAAATTTAAAAACATATTCTGATTTAAATAAATTTTTTGCACCAAATATTTAATTTTGAAAAAAAAATAAAAAGCATTGACGATGATTTTTAACGAGATCGTGCATTAAGTTAAATGGCAGTGTTTAATCGAAATTGTCTGAACTATTATTCTATAAATTTATGTGTTTTTCTTGTTTTTTATTGCCAGCGACTATTTCGAATGAAGAGTAATTAACGCAAAAACACTTAATTTAAGACCATTAATATCGGAAAATTATAGAAAAATGTTGTTTATTTTCAAATAATCTTGATTACTTTGAGTGGAAAGTTGCGTGATATTTGTTAAATATTAATGTTAAATGTAAGCACTAGAATCTCTATTTTATTTATGGCAATTAATAGAGTTGGAACTGGCCCAGGGTAATGCAATAAATTCAACAAACTAAATAACTAAACATTAAAGTTTGTTTTTACTGTTTAAAGTATTTTTACAACAACAATATTATTTATTTTTTTTATACCCTAATTTATAGATACTTTTGCCCAGCAAAGTAAAAACGAAACGCATGATGGTCATATATAAATCTTGGTCAACTTCTATATTAATTTTAACCTCTTCATGTTGTAAATTACGATTTTGAAAATATCAAACAAAAATGCGGGAAAATAGTTATGCGAGAACAAATATATTTAAACAATTGTTAACTGCAAAAATATATAATAAAATAAAAAAAATATTTAAGAACAAAAAAAAAATTAATATTTATGTGCTAAACCTTAATTTATCATCCAACACCAACATAAACGTTGTTAACACTGATACAAACACAATAAACACTTTCAGGCTTACTTCAAGGGAGGGCTAAAGAGTGCGTGTGAGTTATGTTCATGTTTATTTATTTGTGTATAAAAATCTCGGAAACAATGTCAGGGATTTATGGTACTTGTAAATCTATTTTGACAAAAACTGAAAAAAAAACATAAAAAACACTAGCTACAACAAATAACAAGCCGCTTTTAACAACAAACAAATACAAAAATAGACATTTATTATATAAATTTCTGTTGTTCATATTTATTTCTTTTTTTTTTGCATTTTGCTAACAATAAAGTATAATTGCGTGACTTAAATATATTTATGTTTGTATTTATATAAGAGTAAATGTTTTAAAGGACTAACAAAAAACAAAGAAGAGGCTTAACACACTCTTTCATTCACTTTCATTCGTAACGCGACGACAACCAGCAAACATTGAGAAAATTAAAGAACTTTTTAACAGAAGGTTTTATTTAAGATTTTAATATGAAAATAGCTTATAAATGAATGGAAAAATCCTAAAACCAACACAAACTTACCCTCATGAACACACATACAAACACACATACGCACAGTAGTGAAAACACTTAAACATAAAAAAAATCTCACAACAAACATTAAAAAAGAAGATAAAAATAAATAATAAAAAAAAGAGCAGAACCA
Organism: Phyto melanocephala; assembly: GCA_941918925.1. Classification (NCBI taxonomy): domain Eukaryota; kingdom Metazoa; phylum Arthropoda; class Insecta; order Diptera; family Rhinophoridae; genus Phyto; species Phyto melanocephala. The sequence goes on from OW799233.1 coordinate 2,743,468, forward strand.
AATGGGTTAGAGTTAGAAGAAGAAACTAACAACTAAGTTGTGGTGACAAAAGTCAACTCAAGCAATGTGTGAATTTGAGGTTAAATCATCAGAGACTCCCCCGAGCTGAATACAGATTCTAATGTTTACACGCATGAAGCAACATTGACAACATTTAAAAATCGATAGACAATAACCTTAAAACAAAACAACAATAACAACAAAAAGTCAAGATTAAAGTGATGGCCCATAAAAACCAAATAACGAACAATAAAAATCAAAACACGAAAATTGCGAAATTCAGGCAAAAACAAGAACAAATAACAATACAATAAATTTTAAGTAAATTGAAAAAAAGAAACAAGAAGAAAAAATAATGGGCAAGCGAATGTAAGAAAAAAAGTTATTGCACTTAGAGAAAAAATATTGAAAAAGAAGTATTCGAAACTAAAGCCAACAATTAACTGGCCAATATTTCAAGTTCAATAAAGTAATAAATATGACTGCCTTAGATAACTTTTTTCACACCATTATCTAGACTTCATTATGGCAAAGTGGTGGAATTTTGGTCATCAGTTTGAGAAAACTGACATGTACCACTTGGCATTCAAAATTTTAAATATATAAAATCATAAAATTTACTTAGCCATCTTGCTTTAATGATCGGGATAAACCTAAAGGCATTATTCTTTGTATTACTCTGGCATAGTCTTTACGTTTGTAATTTTTTGGGAATATTGAATATAGATTCTTTATTAAAAGTTTTCCAAAAAAAATATTTTTTTCTCTATCTCTCTCTCTCAAGAAGACTGTTGTCTAACTATATGGACAGTTAATACAAATTTGTTCGGACAAATATTTTCTTAGAAACAAAGAGGACACTCTCATTTTTATGAGAAATAAAACAAATACTGCATATAAAGATGTTGTGTTCAAAAACAACAAGTTAAACCATTTTTTTTATCAATGTACTCTATGGACAAATTAAACCATTTAAATTTATATCATCATAAATATTAAATATATCAAATACTTAAAAAAATGAATAAAATTTCCATTGTTTATAAATAAAAGTGGTTTGAATTTTGTAACTTTTATTCTTTGAGACCGTTAAATATTAACCCTTTCACTAGCGTTGTTGACCAGGGTGTACTCATATGTTAAATGTCTTGACAATAAAATCCCACGAAATATTTAAAATAATCTCTAAACTTGGAAAAGTTAAATTAAAAAAAAAAAAAAAATTAATTGGTGCAAAAAAATTAAGTAACAGAATAATTTTACGAGCAAATTTTGGAAATATGAAATAAAATCTCAACACAGTAATAAATTTTATCAGCAAATTTATTAGTACTAAATGCAAACCCGCAGATCAAAACATGAAGAGATTTATAATAATTGCTTGTTTCCATCCGTTTTTAAAGGGTTAAACAAATTTATGGGTAAATTATAATGCCATAAAATATTTTAAAAATTTTGTAATTTTGTTAAGTTGTAAACAAAATCGACATAATGTTATTGGGGAAAAATTTATTATTTTTTTTTTTTGTTATTAATTTAAAAATATATGCATCATCTTAATCGTATTAAAAGGATAAAGGGCACAGCACAATGAGGTAGATGATTTGAAAAATCTAATTCCAATGCTTACTATGTTTTATTTTCTATAAGCATTGAGTGTATTCCGTAATTGGCAACAATTCTATAAAAATGTTTTACAACGCTTTAATGCAATGGCCATTATTATTCTATTGTGACTGCTTCTACCTTTTAACAGACGAACGAAAGGGAGCCAGCATGAATTTTCCTTAAAAGGGTGCACAGTGGGGTTAAATTGACCAGATCACAGTACAATTTATCAGAAGAAACTCTTAGAACAGATGCAGTTCTAACGAAATTTAGGTGGCGTAAGAGGGTGTACTGGTATCCACCATACAAAGTAGTTTTTATTTTTCCTATATCTGCACAACTGGTACTACAGTGAGGTACACTAAATTTAATGTGAATAATTCTTACAACAAACTGCATGTTCTAACAAAATCTTTAATGTGTAGGAGCTGGTTCCTACAAAACTAAAATATATTGAATTGAAACATAAAAAAATATTATTTAAAATATGCATATGCTCACGACAACAGTATTTTTTATCACGCACGCTCTTTTTTTAAACCCATAGGTTTCTAAAGGGTGTTTTTTTAAGCCCGATAGAACTTGAAATTGTAAAAAATAACACAAAAAATTAAATTGTAATCAAAAATTTTTTTTTATTCGAAAGATCAATACGTGACATTAACATTTGAAAATGATTTCGGGCATATGGGCACCGCGGCTGTTCTTAAAGAAGCGCATTCTGGACGTCCGTTGTTTTATCGCAAAATTGTGTTCAGCGATGAGGCGCATTTTTGGCTTAACGGGTTTGTTAATAAGCAAAATTGCCGCATATGGAGCGAGACCAATCCACAAGAGACCCTACAGACTCCATTACATCCAGAAAAATTCACCGTTTGGTGCGGTTTTCACGCTGGTGGCATCATCGAGCGGAGCTCGCGTTACGGTCAATGGAGATCGTTACTGCACCATGATCAATGATTTTTTGTTTGAAAATATGGATGACATTGATCCGGAGGAGATGTGGTTTCAACAGGATGGCGCTACGTGCCATACGGCGAACGCAACCATCGACTTATTGAAATCAAAATTTGGCGATAAGTTGATTTCGAGAAATGGACCTGTCAATTGGCCTCCAAGGTCGTGCGATTTGACACCTCTCGATTATTTCCTGTGGGGCTACGTGAAGTCACTGGTTTATGCTGATAAACCAGCAACAATTGACGCCTTGGAGGCCAGCATTGTTCGTGTTATTCGCGACATACGGCCAGCAGTGCTCGAAAAAGTGGCCTAAAATTGGACGTCCAGAATGCGCTTCGTCAAGAACAGCCGCGGTGCCCATATGCCCGAAATCATTTTCAAATGTTAATGTCACGTATTGATCTTTCGAATAAAAAAAAAAATTTTATTACAATTTAATTTTTTGTGTTATTTTTTACAATTTCAAGTTCTATCGGGCTTAAAAAAACACCCTTTATAAGTATAAATACGATTACACGTAATAACAAATAACTATATTTACTCATCTCTAAAAAAACATAAGGCATTGAAAACAATAGCTATAAAAGTTTTAACAGAAGTCGCAAAATATTTTTTATTAGTTACCTGAATGCATAAGGCTATTACCAATTCGAACGTAGCTTATAAGGCCCACCAAAGCTAAACATAAAATAAGGCACATTTTTTCGACATTTAAAATAAAATTAAAATCTCTGCCTAATCGAGACCAATTAATAACTTTATGACCACTTAACCTGAACAAGACAATTCTTTTTTTTTTATTTCCATTAAAAACAAAAGCACTTTCACAAACAATTCTTATTTCAAATTTAAGCAAACCATTAAAGCAAATGCCTGATATTGATGGTGATTTTTTACTCTTTCAAAATTTCTTAAGATAAATAAGATTTAATTACGCAAATTTTTTAGTTATTTTTTCAATTTTCTCCCACAATCGCATCGCTAAAAAGGCACCGTTATTTATTTGTTTGCCTAATGTTGTAGAAAATTATGCATTTTTACGATATTTGATATTTTTTTAATTAATCCGTGAACTGAGCGCCTATGGCCCCTATAAGCGCAGTTCAAGAGAATAAATTCTCATTTTTAAATTTCCTAAAATATTTTTTTATAAAATACGACAAACAATAATAATAACGTCAATTAAAGAAGTTGTAAAAAATCAAATAACGTAGTGCATTCTGAACCACAGTGTATACTACAGCAGAAATAATTCTTACGTCTGATAAACAAATCAATTATGTTTTATAAATTTAAATTTAAAAATTATATACAATATTATTACAAAATCAGAAACATTAAATAGCAAGATAAAATTTCAACTTCTGCTATTATTCGCCAATTCGTATATCAGGGATGGAAAAGTTGTTATGTCAGGTTTAATTTAATAAAATTTTATTGAAAAAAGATATTTATTTGTGAAACACATTATAAATTATGCAATAGAAGCAAATATACATAAATTTGGTTAATTTTTTATTAAAAAAAACACACTTTAGCTAAATGTTTAAAATCGAAACCAAAATCTCATTTTCCATCCCAGCATTAATATATGAAAGTAAAGCGAATTCAACAAATTATGACAAATAATCTCCTTATCAGCCCGGCTGATAATTTCACCTGTATAAATTCGCCTCGGTACGCTTATAAAATGTATATAAAAAAATAACAGACAGCTAATTGGATACGAGTACCTTATGGATATACCTGGGTACAGTCTATGAAAACTAATGAAAAAAACGACAGTGGTATGTGGTCATGATTATGTATCTCTCTTGCACTTAATCTTATAGCTATTACAACCAGAACTAGTTAAAGCAATGTTAAGCTAAAGAAACAGAAAACTATAACGAAAAAATACAAGAAAAAAAGAAGAAGTTACTAAAGGATGAAACAAAACAAACACGGTAAAACAAGATTTACGTCGAACACTAAATAACTGATGCCTTTTGTTAATTTTTAATGTGGCAGGGTGAAGAGGAAACATCAATAAGTCTATTACAAAACATCAAACTAAGAAAAAAAGTCACTCTATTATATTAATCATATATTGGCTCTTCTACCATTGTCTGCTACATCCTCTTTGAAGTTGTTCATAACTAAATCAGTAGCAAAAAAAATCTATCAATTAATACGTAAATATGTATGTATGTGTGAAAGTAAGGACTGCGATTAAAAAAAATATCTCATTTAAAGAATTAAACAAATCTACTGAACCAGACATTGAATTTAATGTATGAAAACTATTTTGTAATCATGTTTTTATTATATACTAGCTAATACCCGGTGTGCTTCGCCACCCCCATCGTAATGAAATAAAAATTTTATAGTTCAAAAATATATTTATTTTGCAAGTGTCACGCCTACTATTACTTAATCAACCATTTCTTATTCAAATAATCATATAGACGTCAAAGTGTCTCTTGCAAAATTTGGATACTCTAACTATTATCGCTTCCCAGATATACGAATTTTTGTATTTAATTCATATGACCGGTGCCACGCCCACTATTACTAAAGCATTCATTTCTTATCAAAATAGTCATATAGATGTCAAAGCTTCTAATGTACCCATTTTTTCCAGATTATTTGGGTGTCAAAGTTGCTCTTGCAAAACTTTAGTACTCTAATCGATATCGTTTTCCAAATTTACGAAATTTAGTATTGTATTCATGTGGCCACGCCTACTATTGAAATTCCGCCCATTTTTTACCCAAATGTTCGTGTGGATGTCAAAGTTTACCGTACTTAATTTGAAGTCTCTAAATGCATTAACTTTCGTGATATATAATATTTAATACCTATTCTTTAACAGGGCGTGGCAACCCGCCCACTTACAATTTCAAACCAAAGTATAGCATATAGTTCCTTCCAGACATACAGAAAGATTCTGTGAAAATATCAAGGAAATGTTTTGAAACGTTTGCAGAAACTATTGTACTGTATTGTTTTGCATGTTACATATTGAAGCAGAGTACTTTTCGATTCTGGTTTTGTTTGCACTCATAGTACAAAACAATACAAAACAAAATGCATGTACCGTTGTCCTGGGTTTTGTTTCGTTTTGTTTTCCCTCTCTGAAATGATCGAAACAAAACTATTGGAAACGTTTCCTTTTGCTTGTTTTCGTACTCTGATACAAACACACATTGATTTTTATATATGTACATATGCATATAGATTTTACAATAGACTTTTAAAAATTATAGGATTACTTTAATTTTACTAGTGCTGCTTCCAACAATGCTTTTATGTTATTATTAGTTATCTTTGGAGCTGCTAAACTCTATCTGCCGTGAAAATCATATACATCCTTTGCAGCTTGCTTCTAACCTTAAGATTAAATCCCAGTACTCTTTAATTGGCTAAAGTTCTCACCAGAAGCATGCTTTTATGTAATAACAAATACCGTCTTGCTATAATGGCTAGCGGCTAGTTTGTGCCAGAAGAAATTAATTTCATGGTTTCTAGCAAAGGTCTTCTCATAGTCTTTTATTTAAGAACTCTTTGATATAAATAAAAAGAATCATGAAACACCTGCTCATAACACCGTTCAGGTAACTGGCCAAATAACAAATTTTTTCTCGGAAATTGACAGTTTTATCTTTAATTTATTGTTCACATTCCAGCATGAATCTGCAGTGCAAAACGCTTGGCTCAAGCTGTTCAAAATGAGCTATAACAAACGTTTCGTCGATCATGATGATGAAAATTAAAAGGTCCGTTTTTTTGCATGGTTTATTGATTTTGTCTTCTTTAAAAATTTTTATTTAGAATTTTTTTCTTGAAAGGTTTCAATATATCGTCTATTCTGACCTAGCATACAATAAACTACGGGAAATTCACTTTTTAGGCGACTTTATTTACCTGAAACTTTCTAATTCCGCTTCAACAAGACACTACCTTTATTGGCCTTATTCTGACGAAAAATGTCAGCCTTTTCAGTGATCTCCTGGTTATTCTTAACTTTCTCTAGAAGTCTAAAAACTTTTAGTTCCCACGCTATTTTTTATATGCCCCCCTAAGGGTGGTTTTCGCAAATTTTTTGCGGACTTTGAATTTTCTTTGTGTTTTTAATTGAACAAAATTATTTTACGAGAAAATATAACATACAAAGTTCTTATATATTCTTTTGAAAGCCTACTACTTCAGCAACATTTTTACTATTTAAGTGATTTTTTTAAAGTTATTACAAAGCAAGGCATATCCATAAGGTACTCGTATCCAATCAGCTGACTGTTTTTTTTTATATACATTTTATAAACGTTACCAAGGCATATTCATACAGGTATATGCAACGGCGAATTGATACAACAGCACAAATTTTTAGGGGATTTTTTCTTTCAAGTCCAGTTTGTATAACAAGGATGGAACAGTTGTTTTTATATGTTTAATTCAATAAAATTTTATTAAAAAAAGGATATGTGCTTGTGAACCACATTATAAATGGTGCAAGAACAACAAACATACATAAATTAGGTAAATTTATTATCATAAAAAGCACAATTAAGTTAAATGTTTAATTCGGAATCCAAAATCTAATTTTCCATTCCTGCAGTAATAAATATAATAAAGGAGAATTCAACAAATTTAGACATTGTGTTTCCCCATCATCATGTGCTGATAATTTCACCTGTATGAATTTGCCTTGAGCGTTACCAACTTTTTTAAAAGTCATGCCTGCAGTTGTCAAACTTAATTTTTTTAATTTAATTATACAATAAATAATTCGCAGTTTCAGTTGCTTTAAAACGTTTTAAAAAATACAAAATCGTGAATAAAAAGTTTTCGCTATAAAGTTTTTTAAAAGTTGTTCAAATTAGAGAAGAAAATAACAAAAATTTTTTGACATATGCCGTCATATATACAAAAACAAAATACATGTGTTTTTTATTGTTGTGTTTGTTGCCGCGATGTATATACCTTATGGATTTGCCTTGATACAAAGTTCTCATATATTCTTTTGAAAGCCTACTACTTCAGCAACATTTTTACTATTTAAGTGATTTTTTTAAAGTTATTACAAAGTATTCGAAACTCAATCTTTTCAAACTTAGTCCTTCCTCTTTGTCTGTTTGTTCATTGTAGACAACATCTATTTTTTATGAAACCATTCAACAAATAATAAAAGTAGATGAACAAAAAAAAAGAAAGAATTAGAAGAGTATGTGATTAATTGTTCACATTAATTTCTTTAACAATCGACTTAATAGTTAAAATCGTTTCAATAACCGGAATAATAGTGTAGAGAAAAAATCTAATAGAATTTATTACAACAAAGAACGGGCAATGTGAAAGCATATTCAAGTGAGCGATTTTTCAAAGGAAAATTGTTATATAATCAAATATTGAATTTAAATTAGTAATATTTACTCTAATAATAATTTTAAAATTTCATTTTCAATATGGGCTGATTTTAGTGGTTTTAACTACTTACAGTTTTTCAAATTGTTCACAGTAATTGACTTCGTTTATTCCAAGCGATGATTACAGCGCCAATAGGTGACATCTTACTACGAGAAAAAGAAAAATTGACAGAAAAATATTAAACATAAATTAACCAATTGATTACACCATTGCCAAGTCTGTGTTTACATTGCACGAGTCTCTTTTTTTCTTCTTTAATTTTGCTATTAAAAAATTCTGCAATAAAGTTTTATTTTTTAAAAAACGCACCTAACGTCAGAATTGAAATTACGTAAAACAAAACGATATTTTAGGTATATACAAGCATGGTGTAATTATACAAGGTGGCGGTGCCAGCCCAGCTGATTATTTTTTTGTGTTCTGGAGAATGTCAAACTACACATTTAAAAAATAATTTCAACTCTGGAAATTGTCAAACCCCATGTATAAAAAAAGAGAGGCAAAAATTGCTCTCCTTTACGCTATCACCGAATGTAGTTACACCATGTATACAGGTATGATCCAACTTTTATTCCTTTTTCTCTCACAAACGGTTAGAAAAAAAACGAAAATTTGCAAGAAGACTTGTGTAATGTTAACGCAAACTTAGTAACGTAAAAGCAAATGACAATTGACTATATATTTCATTACAGTGATACTGGTAAATATAAGCAAACGATGGAAAATTTTGTTTTCCTCTATTGAACGACTGTGTTAAAAAGACAAACCGTCATTGTATTCATCAACATTCATTGTAATAATTTCCAACAGGTGACCCAATTGGCCACAGCTTACAAAAATAATATACAAAAATATTTTTATAAACATTTCTTAAAGACACATTTTATAACTATAATCGAGCTGGTATTAAAACTCATCTGTTCTTCAGTTGATGACAGTAGGTTTCTTTTTAATTCGATATAAAAAGTGAAATTAATTTTAAAAGTTTAAAAGTGTATATATAAGTTTGTCAGTCCGTTTGTAATTTCTACAATATTCATTCGGGACCCTACCTAACTAGTACGTAGGGTCTAGCTTTTAGAAATCAGTTTTGTGGGTACACAACCATCTAATATATGAAAGAAAGAATACGACTGGCCATTAGTACTTCAATTTCTATACCCTTCACAGAGATGTTAAAAGGGTGTGCATAAGTTTGTCATTCCGTTTGTATGTATGTATGCAGATGATGGTACAAACTATCTGAAGGGTATATAAGTTTCAGAACATCTGTAGGGCACTTAATAGTTTTGTATACCCACCACCAAAAAATGTTATGTCCGACTGTTCGTCTGTCTGTCTGTCCGCCCGTCGGTCTACGATAGAGCTCAAACCAAAAAAAAAAACAAATAGGGCGAAAAAATATTTCTTTAAGGCAAAAAAAAGGTGCAGATATTTTCCAACAGTAAACACCTTAAAAACAAGATTTAAAATAAACATTTGCTTTAGCAAAACCTATGTTTGTTGTCGAAACTCTGGTCATTTGGGTTAACTGCGAAATAAAAAAATGGACGAATAAATGAATAACGACATTTGTAAGAATTCTAGGAGATGAATATACTGGTCATATAGCTACGTGTTACAATTAAATATGTTTTGTTTTCATCCTAATATTTCAACAATTTAGAACAAATTCTTCCGTACGCATACATACATACATATAACGAGTACATATACAACAATGTATACTTTCTTGTTAAGCTAAACACATGCACGATTTAAACCAATAAGTTCCCCACAATAATCATCATAACGTGATCTTGTTGCGGCTTATTTCTACCATGAAAGTGAAATGAAATTTAGACATGCTTGTTAAGCATGTTTGGGGACTTTTTTTAAATTCCCTCTAGTCTCTTACTTTATTTTCTACTTTATTTTGCTTTAATATTTTAATTTTTTTGGTTTGTTATTTTTGGATAATAAAAAACAAACATGTTTTCATTTGTTTGTTTAATGTTTATTTTTTTCTTCCTTCTGTATGTCCCTTTTCTTTTAATCATATTCTAAAGCAGCAAATAAAAGAGTATTGGATTGTTAATTTGATTTTATTTTAATACAATAACAATTTAAATTTAAAATTTTTGCATTTAAATAACTCCTGATTCGGCTTAGAATGCCTTGAGACTGGTGTGCTTAAATAATAAGCATTAAATTGGTTAAAAACCAATTCTTTAGGGATAAAAAATGGTTTAATTCAAGTGTTGGCTAAATAAATGAAACAAATATACTTTTCAGATGCATATTATTAAAATTTTAAAACTTGTTTAACTAAACTTTATTTCAATTATCTTTGTTTTTTATTTCATTTTTTTTTTTTCATTAAAAAATTATTTTTTTTTATACTAATATGTGAAATTAAAAATGACTTTGACATGTATTTTGTTTCAAATTTTTCATGCAAAATATCCTTAATAAATGTAGATTATAAATACAGTTTAATTTTTATGAATGTAAGTCTAAGAACTTGTCTACGATTGAAGTTTTATACATTTGCATTGGAAAATTTAAACATTCATTTTAGTTTTATTATCTACTCTCCTCATCTATGTACATTGTCATTGCTGAATCCTGTATAGTCGGACTGACTCCCAAATGAAAACCAAAAGTATATAAGTGGGTTTGAAACCCCTTTCGCTTTAAATAGTGCACGTTTAATTCTTCTAGTTTATTAAACGATTCTTTTCATTTCGTTATGTCGCTTTTGTTACCCATTTTATATTGAATGAAATGAATTTCAATTATTTGTTAAATGATTGGCTAGACTTATTGAACGTTTCATACTGTGAACCGAATACAGGTTTTATTTTCTTTCATGGCATTAATTAAATGGCACGATACGGGATTTAAAAGTAAGAGAATATTGCATATTTTTTAAACAAATATTTTTATTTCCCCCAAAAAAGTCATTGATACTGTTGAAGTAATGACTATCAAAAAAAAAAAATTAAAAAAAGAACCATTGAAAGGAGACAATGGAGGAGCAGCAGCTAACTTTGGTTGGTGGCTTATTTCACCAACAAAATACGAAATCCAGTCTAATGAAAAAAAATAAATAAAAGTACAATTGAACATTTAGAAAAAACGAAAGCAATTGCAGTTGATACACATACGTTGCTATGCATATTTAATATTAAAACTGTTGCATATCGAGAGGGGCAATAAGTGATTTTATGAAATTTCAAGGAAATGGCTTAACAAATACAAACTAATTTTAGATTCCATAGCTTTAAATGTTAATTACCATAGATTTAAAAATTGTGTTAGAATAGCTTGTAGTTAATTTATATACAATCTAACATGTTATCAGAAGCCTTTCTTTATTAATAATTCTTAAATTAATTAATTTTTTCTCGATGGGCAATATAAACCGGAGACATTTCTCTTAAATATTGCCAGTAACGGAATGCAAACACACGCTATAAACATTTTGACTTTATGCAAAAAGAAATTAAACTAAAATTTCTCCCTCAAATTGGAAACATAAAACAAAACAGTTCCCAACAACATATAAAAAGGACATATAACCAACATAAATATATTTTTTACTGAAGCTTTGGTAAAATTTTCACTTAGTTTCCAACCCAAAAATAATTGTAAGGGCATTAAAGAATAGATTTTAAAAATTAAATATTAAGCCAAAAATACACAATACAATTTGGGGACTTGCATGGTATGTTAGTTACTATAGTATGTTAACCCTACACTGACTTAAAAATATTATGATTTCAAGAAATATCCAAAAATAATTCAACACGATATGCAGTATTTTTTGTACTGCAGAATATATATAAATATATGTGTGACTGGGGATAATTGCGTAACATTTCGGGTTCCTTTTTGATCCCCGACTGGTGATTGCTCATAATCCTCAACGCTTAGTTCTTTTAATCGTTAACAGCTCCAGTAGAATGAGGTGCCTCATAGCACCTTCACTTTAGCTACCGTTAGTCAATGCTACACATTTGCATGATGCATGCACTGTATTCTTAGCATCCTCCAGAGACGTCCTATAAACATCATCATCCTTGATCTGCATTTAAAGATTCTATGTCCTATAAAAATAACAATATTATCAAGTTCAACGTTCTTGAGTATCTTTACCGCACTTGCACTGATGTCACATTTACTAAATTCTCATGCGCTCCAACGGCATCTGTATAAGGTTTAAGATTTCCCTATGTCGCAAGTTTGATGCAAATTGATACCATGACACATTGCTTCAAATTTGAATTGCTGCTCTTGCGGCTGTCTCTCTAATGAGTCAATCTAACGGCAGAAGTCCTAGTATTGCTTCCATTTATTGCTACTCATTACGCAAACAAGCAAATGCCAGTAAGCACCTGCGTCGAACAGCTGAAAGCCGGCTAAGTACGGCAGTCTACAAATATTAGGAATGGAAAAACCGTTGAACATTTTTGTAAAAACGAATGGAGTCGTTAAAGAAAAATTCATTTAGAAAAACACAAAATCAGCTCTCCAAGAAAAAACATGAGACATTTTATAGCTTAGAACACATTTATGTTTCTAGTATATAACGATGATAACTGAAATATTTTTTCTCAAATTTAGGGATTTTGTATAACTTTATAATGAATATAAATGAGTTCACTTAAATAATTTGTTAAATTATGACAAAAACAAAACTTAAAGTCTTAAGCAGTATGTGATGGTTGATATGAAGAATAAATAAATGATAATAAAGTTCATCGAAATAGAAATTTGCAAACAAAAGAAAAAGTATAAAGTAAATTTTTACAAAACAAAACTCTCTAGTAAAAATTTATAATAAAAACAAGCCTTTTTTATTTAATTTATTTTAAAAAGTTTTACCAACATCTAAAGCCATAAATGTACTATTTGTTTAAAGGCAAACTGTCGTACATGTAAACTTATGCATGTGTATGTATGCACATCTAGGACTGCTTCACACTATTATAATGAATATTATCACGTATCAAAAAAATCAAATAAAATGTACAAAAATAACAATTTGTAGATAAAAAAAATTATGAAGAAATGTTCAGGATGTTAAAACGTTTCGACATTTGACAGCCGTATTGCTCTCATGATTTTTGAAAACTTGGAAAAACACTGACTGTCTTTAATAATCAAAATTCTTTTTTCTCTTTAGAAACCGTTGATAACTTTTATGAATAAAAAAAGGTAACTATTTTTATCAGAGTTGTGCTTTTGCAGTAGCACACAAGGAAAATCAGGGATAAAAAATAGAAATTATTTTCGATTCCAAATAATTTTTTATTGAACAACTTTTTATCTCAAAGTAATTACATTTATATTCTAAACTAAGAGAGTCTCTAATTTAAACACATTTACTATGAGACAGGAAAAATGTACCCACATTAACAAATTTCCTTATAAAAAATGACAGCAAAAAAACTTATCAAATTCATTTTTTAAATATTTATGCAAAAGTTTAAGAAACTAGATTTATTGTATTTCTAATTAATAAATTAATAATTAACAAATATTTAGAAGCAACTTTGTGTGTGGGTTTAAAAAGGCTTCGATTGTAATGAATTATCCATCCCTAGAAAATTCCCAAAAAAAAATAACAACAACAGCCGATTATGTTGGATGCTGCACAGTTTTTAAAAATAATTTATTTAAAATGCGACAGAATTTACACAAACAAAAAATGTTCTTTAAAGTTCAATGAAAATCTAATGACCTGTCAAATAGTGTGAAGCAGCTCTAGTGCATGCATTTATCATTTCTTAATATATTGCTTGAATGTCTCTGTATTTTTTGTTTTCATTTTTGCATGACTGACTTTTGATATGATTGGATCTATTTGCATCATTGTTTAAAACTCCATGGAGTACTCATTCGTCTACCCTTTTATTCTCTATCGGTCTTCCTCTCGTTTGTTTTCTAGAAAATATTATTTAAATAAATTGCTACTGATACAAAACAACATTACCACTATGAAACTAACTATTACCACCACTAGAGCAGTTAAGTTTTTATCCAAAACTATGCGCACACACACACACGCACATATACGAATAAGACAATAAAAAATAATAATTCTGAAAATCTACATGTGAAAACTTTTCCATCAAAATAAGATACAAATATTTATTGTGCTTTTTTTTTTTGTTTTTGTGCAAAAATCAAAACCAGATAAAGAAAGTTTTTAACAGGATAATATTTATTCAAGTGATATCTTTTGTGGTTGTATGTGTGTGTGTGTGAACCAGCTCGTACACATAGAATTCCTCATGTGAGTGACAAGCATGCCGTATGCAGAAGAAACTATATTGAACAAACATCTTGCAGGTTGTTGAATTCGTATTTGATTTTTTATTTATTTCAAATTTGGATGTGTGATTTTTTTATCCTTTGTAGAAATGCTTGCTTTAAGAGACAAAGAAATAAACAAAAAATGTTTTACTTTTTCGTTTGGTGCTATTTTTATACCCTTCACCTGTGGTGCACAAGGGTATATATAGCTTTGTCATTCCGTTTGTAATTTCTACAATTTTCATTTCCGACCCCATAAAGTATATATTTTCTGAAAGCTTATGAATAGAGGAGTCGATTAAGCCCTGACCGTCTGTCCGTCTATCCGTCTGTCCGTCTGCCCGTCTGTCCGTGTGTTGGTTGAAATCAACTTTTAGAAGCAACTATATGTTCCTCAGATCTGTATATGGTATCAATCTCTTGGAAATATCCAGGAATGAATCGCTATTGAAATTCAGCACAATCGCCCCATAACTTTCTGAGATATGAGCAAAAAACCACGACCACCTCGTTTTTTTTCACAATTACAACAACAACATACATACATACATACATGTAAAAAACATACCAAACAAAAAAAAAGAAAAAAATAATAAAAAAAACTAAAAAAAAAAATTTTTTTAAAAAATTTAAAAAAAAATTTAAAAAAAATTTTTAAAAATTTTTCTAAAAAATTTTTTTAAAAAAATTTAAAAAAAAATATAAAAAAAATAATAAAATATAAATAATATATTAAATAAAATAAAATAAAATTTTTTTGGCTCAGCTGGGATTCGATGCCACATTTATTCTAACGTGTACGTATGCACGTATTTTATATGGGATGAATGGTGATACAAACAATTGTTATTGCATGACAACACGTTGTGAAGGGTATATAAGATTCGGAACGGCCGAATATAGCACTGTTACTTGTTTTGTTTGGCATTTTTGTGGTTTTTATTTTAACACAAGTGTCAGTCAGCCCTTCAGTCAGTCTGACATACTCAATATCTCACCTCTGCAGAGTTGCCTTAAAATCAAACTTTTTCTTTACAATAACAATATTTATAATTTATTTTATGCTGCACTTGCAAAAAGAATAGTATTCTTAACTCTTAATGGCTTAAATTTTTATACTATTCGGGAGGCAGGTGCTGGTGTATACTTACTTTAGTAAGACTTATGTTTTATTCTCAATCTGATGGAGTACGTGCGCTTCTATCAGACATAGATTTCGGCTTGACACATGCGTTAGGTTGGGTACAAAAGAATAAAAATAACACGTGCGGCGGATGGACGTAAAATCTTTTTTAGTACTTGAGCGTATTTAAAGGCTTGAAAGGTGTGCTTCTTTAAATGAGATGATACTGGTGTGGGCTTAGAAATACCTGGTCATAGCTAGATGTAAAGCGGCAGACAAATTTGCTAAAAGGGAATCTGCAGCAATTTTCTGTGAACCAGAACTCAGAATTGCCTTGGGTTATGATGGAAAAGGTGAATGAGGAAAAGACTTCTTAACAGGCTAGATTGATGCTCAAAAAGTCTCTTTTCATTTGTTAATAAAATACGATGACGAAATCGAATTACGTTGAAATCAATGGAAATCTAAAATATTGTGAAAATATGACAATATTAATTGTGTTACGTTATGTGAACAAATAAAAGAAATGTGAAGAGAGACGCAGTAAACATTTGTTATTAGTAACACTAACTTAACAGCGCCATCTGGTTATGTATAAGAGTAATATGTGCAATTATTTTTTTTTAATAATGTTGAATTGAAATGGCACAAATACAACCAAATTTTTTTGTTAAGTGTAGAATATATATTTCGGAAGGCAGTATTGTAGAGCATCTCTATTGTCTCTTGTTGATATTTTTCATTCAAACTTGGTTTGGGTGGACGGTTGAGGTCGATGCAACAACATGATGTTTGATACCATTGGTGGCAGCAAAGAAACCAGCAACAGTTTTAGCACACATATACCCACACAAAATACAATATAAAAATGCAACAAAAGGTTAATGTATATCTCAGCTAAAGGTTAAATGATTTTTGACATTGATGCCACACAAGACAAAGACACTTTAAAGCAAAATGTATAGAATAGAAGTTGAAAAACTTTTTTTGTTGTCTTTTATTTATTTGTTTTTTTCCTTTCTCGCTCTAACCCTTAACAAGACAAATAAAAAAATTATGAATTTTTTTCAATTTTTCACTAGAATACACTAGACATGAAGATTTTTAATGTAAAAAATGCTGATGGAATCTAAGGGAGTTTTACAAGGGAAATACAATATATTTAAATTAAATCATAAGCACTCCCAGCAGTCTATTACAAAAAAGATAATATATTTTACAGAGTTATTTTCCTTGAACCCCATTTGATTTTGTGGAGGTTGGTTGTCACTGTCGTAAATCTTTATCAACAAGCACAAAGGACGCAAACATCATAAATAAATCAGATTTTCTTTCTTGCAAATATATGTATAATAAGCAAATTTTGGGACTGTTAAAATCATAATGTCTTGTTCTTTATCTATGCGTATGAATGTTTGTCATTTACTGCTAGTTGCTAGTTGGACATGTGACATCTTAGTTTTTTGTAATTTGATGTTTTTTGTTGCTTCCTTTTGTCGCTTGTCATCGTCTGTATACTGAATTTGATTCATTTGTCTGTAACACTTTGATTTGATGTTTGTTGATGTTTGCTCTTGTAAATAATTTGTTCATCGATTCGTAAATATGTACTTCAATGTCATTAGGGCAAGTCAACTTGGTTGCTAAACAAATTTTTTTATTTAATTTGCGGAAAAAAATTAATATATTGAAAATATAAAATAATAAAATACGGATTGATAAACATTGTATTAAAATAGCCATTATCATAGACAGTCATATGCTACAATTAAGGTGATAGCGTCTCCCCCCCATAATTTTATATATTTTGCAGCACAAACGCTTGGGTACTTTAATGACAGACCTGTGTCCATTTTTTGGGAACTCGGAAGCTTTTATTAATATATAAGTATTTATGAATTATTTCGCATCAAAAGTACAAAACATTGGTTTGTTGCTTTAAATGTCCCATTTTCCTAGCCTCTAGATCAACATTTAAAAAACAATAAGATAATTATTCATGTCACACTACAATGACATACCAAATGGGGTTTGTTGACATGAGGACTAAAGACACACGATCAAATACAGCCATACAGATATAAAGAAAATTTGAAATCGTTATCATGTATCAAATATTATTTGACGAGTGGAAGAGTGTCTGCAGTTTTTATTTTAATTTAGAACACATATTTAATATATTAACATTAATTTTTATTTGCTGTGTAAAAAATTTGCTTGGAAGTCTATTAAAAAAATTAAATAAAATTAAATTAATGCAATAAAGGCGAATTCAACAATATTATTAAAAAATGCTTCCCCATCAGCTGGGCTGATAATTTTACCTGTACGAATTCGGCTTGATACTGCGGTGACAATTAATTATTGACAGAGCCAAGGCATATTTATTCATCAGGTAATTGCAGTTCGGAGACAATTTTTTTGTTTATATTTTTTATATATGAAGATTGACATTTGAAATAAATTTAATAAAAAGGGAAATTTTTTTTTTATTTATGCATTTTGACAGCTGAAATTTAAAATAAGTGAAGAAAAAATAATCAGCTGACGAATCAAGAGTACCGGATGAAAAAATATGCCTTGGACAGAGCGTTAGGACCAGCAATTGGCTGCACTACAACTATTATTTTTTAGATTTTGTACTTTTTTAAAAGTAATGCATTTTTAGCTATTTTTAGGCCAATTTAGCGATTTAATCTTAATTTTTATTTATATTATTATTAAGTAAAATAAATGAAAATTATAATTCATTGTACACCATTGATGCTTAATGCTCATGTTTATCTTTGTCACTTTAGCATTGTTTGTCTGTTAGTTTGAATATAAAATATTCTTGATATGAAAAAATATATATACATGCTGGAGATGCTACACATAATCGACGTACCATCACATAAGAGATTGAATTATAAGAGAGATACAGAGAAATGTGCACAAACATACAGACATACAATAAATAAATATAGTCGGACAAAACAAAGATTAGTTGTTAATTAGCTTATAAATAAATAAGATTGTTGTTCAACTCGATATAGAATTATATCTAAAATATTTTTTAAATGTAATTATTGTGTTTGTGTATTTATAGATACATATATAAATTTGACAATTGTTTTCCTTTTATAATTTATTTATTAGATCCCTGATGATGATCTACGTAGGTCGAAATATTGGAAAAAAATAAATAAAGAAATTTAAAATATTTTCTTTAAAAATAAAACAACAAAATTGAATTTTTATGACCTAAAGCCAAACAAAAATCTACAACAAAATATATAAATTTTAAAATAAATAAAGCAACTAAAAGAAACGACGTAAAATTTACATATTTTATTGAATTGAGTTTTGTATCATGTGTGAATAATTTTTAAAACTAAATGACCAAAGTTGAAAAATCTAATCGCTTAGAAATTTGTATATTTTACATGTCTCTTTGAATTACAATGTGTCTTATTCATTGCAGTTTAAAGACACATAAAAAAGCGCTGAGAAACAGAGGAGAGAACTCTGCTAATTAAAATCCTGTATACGTTTAACAAATATTTTATTTTTTAATAACTTTTTTTGCTGAGAAATTTTTTATTCTTATTTGACCTCAAGTTTGCCTTTAAAATGCGTGTACGTAGTGGATTTCTAAATAAAATTTAAGCATCATCTTTTAAATAATCCCCATTTCTTGTACCCACATCAAAATAATAAAGTTGATTCTAATGATGATATTACTTAATGCACCTTAATTTTTGTTTAATTACTTACATTTCCACATTGTCGTAATTTAATTACACTCGCAAGGCTGCAAGTACTAGCAAGTCACAAACACAAAACCAGAAAAAACTTTAAGTTTATCAATCTTCTAATAAAGTTCATTAATTACCTCAACATCATAAATATACAAGTAGGAAATGGAAAAAAAAACAATAGAATAAAAACAAAAAGGAAAAGAAACAGACAATGAACGAATAGGAAAATCAAACTCACGGTAATTCCAAACACGTAACCACAATTTTGATGTAATTACTCGTACTAAATAAATCAGACTGACCACCAAGATGAAAATAGAAGAGTGAAAAACTTTGATCATAAATTTTAACAGAACAGCAACCAGTCAAACAGATGGAGGGACAGGCAGCCACACTAGGAGATGAATATTAGAATACTTGGATACATTTTACACATACACTTCGACACACACATACATATACATTTGTAGGTATTTTTTGTTGTTGTTTTGTTACTTTTACTTAAAAAGGTTTCTTATTGTTGTTACACTTAAAGTGTAATAAAAACAAAAGTCTCCTTCAAAAACTCGCACATAAATGAGTCAATGCTAAAAGCCGTTAAAGAACCACAGTGTAAGAGAGAGAAAAAGATAGAAACAGAAAAAAAAACTACCTAAAAAAGTTTTTTTCTCAATTTATTTGCGTTTTGTTTTAATTTAGCAAAAAATAAAAAATAATAAATAAAAAAAATTAGCAAAAAGGATGAGAAAAAAAATTTTGCCCATAGAACAACGCAACGCTGTAACACGAGTAAAGGCATGACGATATGTCTAGTCATGTTCGAACATAAATCAATTAACTCAATTTCCGCCTGCTACCGGATAAAATTTCCGGCTTCTAGTAGTCGATAGCGGGGAAAGACTTGAAAGCAAAGAAAAACCATACAACAGAGATGAAAATGTGAAACTCGAAAATAGATTCACAACAAAAACAAAAACTAACAAAAATAACACAAATTGGTGTTGGAAAGTTATACAAAACTATGATTATAGTTTGTGTAAATAACTAAGTGCTAGTGTGAGTAAGTGTGTGTGTATGTGTGAGTGTGTTTATATGTATTTGGCATTGTAAGTAGTCAATGGTTTCAACAATGGTTCTTGCAACAACGAAAAAAAGTTTGCATTTGGTTTGAGTGTAAGTGTTGTAAGTAAACGAGAATATTGATGGCAGCAGCCAGCGAAGAAACATCATCGAGGGTGTCAGAGAAAGTTCATAAAACTTGGCAATATTTCAATGTAAAAGTCACTTTTTATATTCTGCTGTTGCTTAAATGTGGGAGGGTTAATCAATGTTGTGTGATTTATATCATTAGATAAGATACACCACATATACACACCCACTTACATACATACATACATAGAGATTATAAATGTAATAACAGACAAACACAAGCAACATGCTGATGATGATGATGATTACGGCATCAGAAATAAAAATTTTTTTTTTTTTTTTTTTTTTAATAAAACAACATGAACTTTATTACATATACGTCGATTTATATAAATTTATGATTTTTTTTAAATAATTGTATTCGTAATGCTTTCAATTCTAGATCGGTTTATTGCGTGGCGGCAGAATGTTGGCCGAAGAATCACCACAATTTCTAAGACAAAAATATAATGCCGTGTCGTTAGAGGAAGTATTCTTGAAATTGTCCGTTTTACAGAATATGGGTAAACGTAGAAGATCTTCTATAGCGCAGGAAATTGTTGAGCAGGTGACTGTGCCTGCCATTTCTAATCCAGCCTTAGATTTATCCGACGAACAAATGCCTGCTGAAATTTCTGGTGAATTTGGTGACAACATTTCAATGTCTTCGGCAATACGTGATCCCATAACTTCACAAGCCACCCCAGCGCCACCCCTGCCACCAGAACAAGCCATACATGCTTCGTTTTGGTATAATCTGCACGTGATGAGTTCACATCATTTACACGCCCTAATTTGGAAGAACTTCCTGTGGATGATGCGTAATGTGGGGTGAGTTTTTTGTTCATCTCTTAGTTTCTCAACATATTTCTCTTACTATTTTTTATGTTTCTTTTCTAGTATAATGCTGTTTATTGTTGGCTTACCTGTTGTCCAAATTGTTCTATTCTGTTATGCTATTGGCCATGATCCAACTGGTTTGAAAATCGCCGTATCTAATCATGAAATGAGCGAGGAAATGATTGTGCAACAAACTTGTCCCGTACGTCTGGGTTGCAATCAAACCATGCTCAGTTGCCGTTATCTCGACATGTTGGTTAAGAACAAGAGTATGGTTTTGGTGAGTTATATTATATTGAAAACACTTTAAATAAAGTTAAAGCATACAGTGAAGAGAATTTAACTAAAACTGTAACTGTGATCATTTGATATGAGAGACTTTAAATTATTCAGAATTTTATACAAGTTATAATGAATTCATTTCCAACTGCTCTGTTCTAAACGAAGCAAAAGTAGTGATGGCAATAAATTTTTAATCTGCATTAATACAGCTGATCATAAATTATAAAATATTTTGGCTTTCCAAAGAGAATACCGTCATTAATTTCATTTTAGTTGTAACAGCCCTCTAATTTTGTGAAAAGTGTCAAAAATTGGACATTTACAAAAGTGTCCTTTAAGTCATTAAATGAACATGTCTAACCAAGCAACAAGTTGACTCTAAAACCAATTAGTTTAACAAAGCTGACCTTTATCAAGACTTCATTAGTTCATTTTTTTTTTCTTTTTTAGAAAATTCGTTTTGAGGGTGAGTGCTTTTCCATGAAAACTGACAAAATTAACTTTTTGTGTTTCTTTTGTTTAGAACATTCGTTTGATATCCATCTCGTTATTGTTTTAGCATTAGCATTGTCCTCAGTCAGTCTTCAATGCAGTAGTGGGGGTTTGAAAATTTTTGTGTGTGTGTCTCACTAGGTGTCTGCAAAGTTGTCAATTTGTACCTGTTGAAAGTAAATATAACTGCTACAGTTTTGGGGTGTTAAAGGAAGATGCGGCAACATCATGTAATTTGATTCAATTTGTCAAATTGTTAATACGTTCTTATGGACCATAAAGTGCTACTAAGCATGAAAATACTCCCAATACATACACTTTTACAGACATATATATCCACGAATTGAAAATGGTGAAATAATTTTTTTTTCAAAATAGTGTGATATAGAATTTTAAAATATCAAACGAACATTAAAAGTAGGGTATGTAGTAACAAAGATGGGAGCAAATAAGTTCTTTAACTACTTCATTTGCTGCAGCTTATATTCATTTATATGGCTCCCGTATTTTTCCACTATTTTACGTGCACTCATACGTAAAAAATAACATGCACACACACCTGTTCATATAATTCATTATTTGTTTGAATGAGTGCACGACTGACTGCCCTCTATTGTCGTTACGTTCATTTTTTTAAGTCTCCGCAGCTTCTATTGCATTTCTCGTCTCTGTCAACAAACTGACAATATTAAGCTTAATCCTCTACTCCATCAACGTGAATAACCTTTATGTTCAACATTAAACGAATGAATTAAAATACAATTTTGTAAGAGAGTGTCCTTCAAGCTAACAAGGTAATAATAAAATTAAAAGCATTAACTTGTAACAAATTACCCATTTATAACCCCCTTTATGGAACTAAAAAAAGAGAAAATCTAAGTATGTAACAGTTTTGTTTGACAAATTACACAAAACTAAACAAAATGAAAGAAAAGGAAAACAAATATCCGTAAATATTTCCACACACTTCTTAAAACGTTTCTTATTAAAGTAAAATATATAATGAAGTATAAGACACACACACACACAACACAGCTATACATTACAAGTCCATACAAATATATTAAACATGTGTAATGGAAAAGTATGGCAAAACTTTTACTTTTAACCCCAAACCCCAGACAACAATTAATGGTGTAAACTTAATTATAAAGCCAAAAGTAAAACTACTCAACACAGAAACTAGAACTAGAAAACACTGCCGCAGATATTAAGAAAAATTGACTTTGTTTACAAATTAAGAAAATGAAGAAAATTAAAGAAAAACATTAATAACGAGAAAGTGATTTTTCTCTTTCGTTTTCTCCATCACCTCCATCATCAGCAAACATATGGTCCTGAAACTTGTGTTTTTTTTCAGCAGCTAAAAGTCCTCGTCAAGTGTCACTTTAACAAAATTATAATTTTCTTTGTGCAGAAAGAAAAGAAACGGCTTGTAATTGTATGCTTTAACCTAAACAATGTAAAAGTCATTGAAGCAATAAAACACAGACATCGAGCATTAATATGTTCCATATCGCGTTTTTTAAATATTTAATTTATTACAAAGCACAATCAACCAAGATTTTATACTTCTGCTCTAAGTAGAAGAAATGGCTTTTAAATGGATATACATAAATAGAAAACTTATGTTTTAATATTTAAAATAATAAAATTAATACTTAACGAGGAAAACATTAATCAGCAACTGTCCCAACTACTAGTTTTCCACAACAAATTTAATTTTGTCGAATTTTTTAATGAATTTTTTTAATAGCTTTAAGACACCTAAAAATTACCTTTTAAATCCCTACAATGGACAATCAAATAGATTAATTTGTTTAATACACAAATAAAAAAGCTGCTGCAGAATATAAAGGGACTTCCCTTAGTAAACCACTTGACTACTAATACCATGGCATTTGTATTTGTATATGTACACTGTTTCTTGTTGGAGAAAAAACGAAATACGTTTAAATCGAGAATAGCAAATATATTCGTTACGAATACAAATTTATGTTCAAGTGACGTTGTCTATTCACACTAACACCGTGTTACAAGAATAGCCTTTTTTACAGGATATGACAAAGTGAATTAGCCATTCATTTACTAACGCTAAATGTGGTGACACATCGTTATCAGTTTTTCTTTTTCTAATACTTTGTTTTTTTCTTAAGAACCTAATGTTCTTGAAAAATGTAAAATATTTTTTTTTATTAGCAAATATATTGTCTAAGTTAATTAATCTTTATATTAATAGTTTTTTCGTTTTATTGAGTTTGAGATCACTTTCGTTTTTCTTAAAAATATTTTCTAACAACCATTATTTCGCTACCAAACAATGGGTAATTATTCAAATGAAGTACAAAAAACTTTGTTTTTATTGGTTGTTAATAAAAAAATAAAATTTATAAAACACAAGTAAGAGCGCTATATTCGGTCGTGCCGAATCTTATATACCCTTCACAACGTGTAGTCATGCAATAGCAGTAGTTTGTATCACC
This sequence comes from Phyto melanocephala, assembly GCA_941918925.1. NCBI lineage: Eukaryota > Metazoa > Arthropoda > Insecta > Diptera > Rhinophoridae > Phyto > Phyto melanocephala. Next base: position 2,767,893 of record OW799233.1, read on the forward strand.
ATTCATCTCATATGAAATACGTACACACATGTAAAAAACATACATATATAAAAACATCCCATTGTAAAATTATAAATTTACGTATGTATGTTAAAAAAAATATTAAAAAAAATAAAAAAAAAAAATTTAAAAAAAAATTTAAAAAAAAAATTTAAAAAAAAAATTTTTTAAAAAATAATTACAATATATATAATAAATATAAAAAAAATAGAAAAAAAATTATAAAAATATAAATAATATATTAAATAAAAAATAAAAAAAAATAAAAAAAATATATAAAAAAATAAAAAAAATTTTTTTTGGTTGAGCTGGTATTCGATGCCACGTTTTCTCTAACCAGTATACACGTTTGTATGTATGTATGTTGTTGTTGTTTTTGTGAAAAAAATCGAGGTTTTTGCTCATATCTCCGTTGTTTATGCACCGATGTTTCTGATTTTCAATACCGATCTACTCCCGAATATTTCTGATATTTCAATACCTCACCCGGGTCCAAGCGATGTCGGGGGGCTTCAAAAAGTTGATTTCAACATACACACGGACAGACGGTCAGACGGACAGATGGACAGACTGACATAGCTTAATCGACTACCCTATTCATAAGCTTTCAGAAAATATATATGTACTTTATGGGGTCGGAAATGAAAATTGTAGAAATTTCACACGGAATGACAAACCTCTATATACCCGTTTTCACTGTGTGAAGGGTATAAAAATAAAAGTGATCTCAAGCTCAACAAAAAGAAGAAACTTTTATTAAAAAATTTTATAGCTCAGATACTCATATCGTCGCTACCCTGACGCAGTCGGTTATTTGACAATTTTGAAAATATTTTTATTGCTTTTTTTTGCACCTTTATTGGTCGTACATCTATTCACCAAACCGGATTTAAAGATATCTTTATTGGTTCAAAAATAACCAGTAGCTAGAATGCGTAAGCTTAAAACTGTAAAGTAGCAATATAAAATGCTTTTTTGGCTCTCCTGGAAACTCAGTAAAAAACACATATAGAGTTTGTTAGAGCAAACAGTTCGTTTGTAAAATTTATTCTTCTTAGTATTCTAAGCGTGTGGCAAAATAAACGCAAGATTTTAAGGGTGTCATTAAATTAACGCAAAGTTCGAATTTTGCGCCATTTGTGCTGTATTGTGTTGGCGAACCAAACAAAAAAAAATAAAACCCTTCAAATCTTGCGATATCCTGTATATCTTTAAAAGTATTGTTTTAAAGATAATATAATATATCCCGGTGTATTTTCATAATTTGAAAAGTTTTTTACTCAAACAACAGCGTCACAACTCAAAATTTCAAAAAGTACTTTTTTGTTTAAATTAACTCACAAAACATATCTCTAACTATTCCCAAAAAAAATTTGTTTTCATCACTATCTTTTTCAACTCGAAAAACTCCTTTATGCCTGTTTCTTTGTTAATTGCTTTGCTCAACAACAACTAATTATTTCTATCTCACATAAGGAGTGCTATTTTGAGTTTTGCCACTATTACTGTAAAACTGATCAATTCTGTGATGTATCATTTTAAATTGTGCTTCTTTGAAGGTGAGTTTAATTGACCTTATTAAGATTCTTCTTAAAATAGGAAAAATTTAAGCATTTTATCAGTTAAAGAGGTACGACTCTAAATAATATATCTAGTCAAGAAAAAAAAATTTCAGTAAAACAGTCATAACTCAAAATTTTATTTTATTTCCACAAACACAATTAAAACTGGACTATTTTCATAATGGAACTATATTTTTGTTTTACGTATTACAATAACTTTTACCCAAACAGTTTTTCGCCTCTCCTGAAAATTGCGAAAATTTTCAAAAGTGACGTTATTGTATTTAATGTACGATACGAAAGATGAATTTTTTACATTATTCTTAGTATTATGTGTTGACGAATATATGATACACATCTTGACGTAAATAAAATTTAAAGTGCCTTAAAGCAGAAAATTGGATTAGAAAATAAAAAAAGTGAATACAGAGTTAAACTAAATTAATTCTCCACACCAACACAAACAATTCTGTTAAACAGTGTAATCAGTATTTGCTTATAGCAGCTACTAAAGAATTTATATTGTGCCATTTAATTATGCCAATAGTAGAGCAATAGCAAAAGTGGTATTCACAAAAGAAGGCAAACTGAAAAGTATAAATTTAAGCTAAACTCACTTAATTAAATCTAAGGATAGCAGTACCAAATGATAAACTTATTAAAGTATAAAATGCAAAAAGAGGAACTAGGCCAAAGAAGCTTAATTTACCCTTGATATTTAGTTGTAGTCAAATAGAAATTCACTTGTGATTTTTTAACTGAATAAAGGTAACTTATTCTACACATTAATTGAAATTTAATTTTTGTATCACAGCTAATACTGGATACTTTGTGCAAACTTATTGCTTCCTTTTCTATACATTCTTTCTATTTCTTATGAAACGACAACTAAATAAATCTAAAGAGAATTTTGGTAGAAAAGAGAAGACTTTTCTTGTCTTTACTTTTTGTGACATGAAAATTTATATTAATAATGTCAAAGGGAAAGCGTAACTAAGTCAATATAATTTATTGAATTTTTCTTTGTCAGACATTTACCAAAACCGATGAAGAGGCTAATGAATTGGTGCGACGTGGCAAGGCTTGGGGTTCTTTGGTCTTTGCCGGCAACTATACGGAATCTCTGGTGGAGCGTACTGAAAGTGGCCGCTTTACAGATGATGACACCGTGGAGGCATCGGATCTAAATGTCAAACTGGATATGTCAAGTAAGTTTTATAAAGAATAAACTTTTAATTTTCAAACACTTATAAAAATGTCATTTTTTCCTCCAGACCAACAGATTTCTACGCTACTGTATCGTGACTTACAATATGCCTTCTTTAGTTTTGTGGAGAATATTTTGACCGATTGTGATTTGAATCCAAAGTTGGGACGTGTTCCTGTAGATTGGAATGAACCGATTTATGGTTTCAATAATCCCAATTTCACTGACTTTGCAGCTCCTGGTGTCATTTTAACCATTATCTTCTTTCTATCGGTGGCCATTACTTCGGGAGCCATGTTAATTGAACGTAATGAAGGCATGTTAGAACGTTGCTTAGTGGCTGGCATAACAGGTCCAGAAATTTTATTGTCCCAAGTTTTGACCCAGTTCACTGTGATGTTTAGCCAAACGGTGTTTGTGTTGCTGGTCAGCTTTTATTTCTTCGAATTAACCATTGTGGGCAGTATTTGGTTGGTGGTCGGCCTGTGCGTCTTAAATGGTCTCTGTGGCATGTGCTTTGGTTTCGTAATTGCCTGTGCTGTGGACACAGAACGTACCGCCACTTATGTAGCCATGGGCTCTTTCCTCCCCATTGTCATGCTGTGTGGCATTATATGGCCTGTTGAAGGCATGTTTCCCCTGCTACAATTCATAACCGCCTTCTTGCCCCTCACCAAACCCACAGAATCCCTACGCTCTATTTTACAACGTGGCTGGGACATAACAAATCCCTCTGTTTACAATGGCTTTATATCGATATCATCATGGGTTTTAGTTTTTCTAATATTAACGATTTTACTATTAAAATTCAAAAAGGGTTAAATGGGGACAAAATTATTTATGCAGAAGGTTTTTAAGCTCTTTAACAGAGTCCTTTTTTTAGCTTTAATAAATGTATAATATATGTAGGAGTTTGCATTATTAATGGGTGTTTTCTCGTCTCTCAAAAAAATTTGTCATTACTTTATTAATTCAACAAGTTTATACACATATAAATTTAATTATATTTTTATAATTAATTCTAATCTAGGGGTTAGTGTTAATTACCGGTAAGCAAATAGCAAACAGATGATAAAACGTTTACAAGGCAAAGAGTAAAGGGTATAAAAAAGGACGCTTGGCGTCAATAGTGTATGTTCTAACTAGGGGTTATATTTAATAATTAGATGCAGCAAGAGTCATTTGAAATTATACTGCAATTTTAAATAAATCATTAAAGTGCTAAATACACGAGAAAAAATAATTCTTATTTTATTAAATTTTAAACAAAAAAAAACAAACGAAATTAATAAAAATTTTATATTGTCTTCAAAACATTTTGATTTTTTCTCTCAGTGTATATATAGCTTTTATGATTTGTTAAATGTTGGGCTTAAGGTGACCTCGAATATTTTAAAGATGTATTTGTTGGTGGAATATTAAAACATTGTAATACTATTTTAATATATTTTAAATGTACACAAAAATTGTTTATAATTAAAGTCATTTAATAAAAAAAAGAATACTTTTGTTAAATTATCGTCTTAATTTTAAGGTCTCTCCTCTATAACATTTACAAAACAATTATTTATTCAAAATCAAAATATATTTTTATTTCGGTAGGGCTTTTACACAAAATTAATTTAATTTCTTTGTAAAAAATTAATTCTATTTTTATAATTTAATCTTTATGCATGGCTGTAGTAGAAAGTTAATTATGTAAAAAGAAATCTTTATGTAAAATTATGTAGTCATACAGCAAAAAAATTTTTTATCTCTGTAACTCATTTAATGGTAAATAACATTTTAAAAATAAAAAGAATAATGAAACAATTTTTAAACAATTTGTATTTTATTAATTTAAAAACTTAATTGTGTTATTTGATTGTGTTAAGCAAAAGAATTGCAAGCGATGGCAGCAAAATATGGCAGGATTAATTTCCTTAAAGTACTGTCAGACGGCATGTATTTTACAAATGACTAGACCAATTTTCCACTGCAAAATGTAAACATGTCGTGTGAATATATTTGAACGCTGAATGATAGATTTCCAATTATAGCCTGCCTTATTTTGATTCAAGTCTTTTTGGCGAAAGGAAACTATGTGTGTGCAGTTCAACAAAAAGCTGACAAAGAAAAACAAAAAAAATTAACAAAAAATTTATCATTCATCATTTAGCAATTTCACATTTTCTTGTTTATTGAAAAAAATATAAAATTGGTTTTTATATAAGAAGTTTACATAATTTTTGTAGATAATGTAAACATTTTCTGAATTATAAAAATAAGTTTTTACTAAAATCGAAGAAAATCGAGAAATTTTTGGAAGTTGTAAAGGCAACTTAATCAGTTATTGCTGACACAAAGGGATTAAATCAGACGTGATTAAACAAATGATTGTGTGAAAGCATACACTATAAAGCATCTGTAAATTACAATTTTGACTGCCATAGGCAATTGCAATTGTAGATCACAAAAGCCATATGTCATATGTAAAATACTTCCCATTGGAAAGAGGCATTGCTAGTAAAAACAAAAAAAAAAATTATAAGAAAATCAAAATGGAACCGCCTAACGGCTATAGCATTTAATTGTGATTTTTTATTGCTATCTAAAAATCAACATCTATTAGATGATGAATGACATGACGCTGTCGTTGTCCTAATCGTTGAAAACTTTTATGTTATGACAGCAACTTTTATTAGTAGCACTGTTCGTTGTTACCACTGTACAAGTATTATCATCAATGCAGAACCTGTGAGTGTTTATACTTTTTATAATTTTGCGTGCAATTCATCTCTTCCCTTTCATTTCCCAGCAAAAAAAATCTATGACAAAGAAGTGATTTTGCAGGGGTTCAACTGATGATGAAGTACTTTAATTTAGGTGAAAGCACTAGTGATTTTAACATTAGCGTGTCATTGGCGATCATGTGTTTACATGAATATTTTAATGAACTGCACTCCATTGTAATAAGTGCTTGGAACTCATTCATATTTGGTGACAAGTATCGGATATTTCATGTGTTAAATTTGTTTGTTTACATGAATTCTTTAAGATATTTTGCATGATGTTGCATTCATTTTTAAGCACATCATTTATGGCAAATTATTTTGCAGTTAAGAAGTCATTTAGAATCAATGCTTTTACACAATTGATTTAGAAGTCTTGTAAATGTAATTCGCTTTGCACTACTTCCAATTTTTTTTGCTGGGTTGTTATTAAATTCTATTGCTTTAATAAACAGGCAACGGCATAACCATCTACCGATGTGAATTATCTTATTAATGATCGTTGTTATACCCTTCACCTGTGGTGCACAAGAGTATATATAGCTTTGTCATTCCGTTTGTAATTTCTACAAATTTAATTTTCGACCCCATAAAATACATATTTTCTGAAAGCTTATGAATAGAGGAGTCGATTTAGCCCTGACCGTCTGTTCGTCTGCCCGTCTGTCCGTGTGTTGGTTGAAATCAACTTTTAGAAACAACTATATGTTCCTCAGATCTGTATGTGGTATCAATTTCTTGCAAATATTCAAGAATAAATCGGTATTGAAATTCAGCACAAGCGCCCCATAACTTTCAGAGATATGAGCAAAAAAGCAGGATCACCCCGTTTTTTTCACAATTACAACAACAACCTACATACATACTGGTTAAAGTAAACGTGGCATCGAATTCCAGCTGAGCCAAAAAAATTTTATATTATTTTATTTAATATATTATTTATATTTTATTAATTTTTTTTGAAATTTTTTTAAATTTAAAAAAAAAAATTTTTTAAAAAATTTTTAAAAAATTCTTTAAAATTGTTTTTTAAATTTTTTAAAATTGTTTTTAAAATTTTTTTTTTAATTTTTTTTAATTTTTTTTTGTAATTTTTTTTTTGTAATTTTTTTATTATTTTTTATTTTTAATATATATTTTTCTGTAATTTTTTTTTTGGTATGTTTTTTACATGTATGTACGTATTTCATATGGGATGAATGGTGATACAAACAATTGGTATTGCTTGACTGCACATTGTGAAGGGTATATAAGATTCGCCACGGCCGAATATAGCACTTTTACTTATTTTTTTTTTTTTTTGCAGTTGTTTTATATTTAAAAAGAAGAATATTGATTTGTTATTATTATAATAGTTTTATTTGCATTCAAAATAAATTATTTCAATTGTTTGCAAATAAAACATTAAAAAATTTGTTCTAATTTTTTCACACTAGCCTGTGAAAATCTTACAGGCTAAAACAGGCACGAAATATGTGGACAAAAAGCGGATTAAGAAGTTTTCTATTAAACATATTGACTATCATTTACATAGCAAGATTATTGTTTCCATTTTCAGTGATTGTTAGTGTAAGACACTTGTCTAGAGATAACATCGTTCAAACTAATTTTCATGTTAAACAATATCTCAAAAATATCCAGCAAAAAAAAAAAAAAGATATGGCGTTTTGAATCCAAAAAGCAAAAAAATGATTCTAAATGCCTGGTTAAAAATTTTCTAATAAATGATGGTGTTTAGAATTATGTGATTTTAAATCATGCAAAATATCTTAAACTCTCCATGTAAATAATCTTTATAAACTTTATATAACGAGGGAGGTATTTATTGTTTTAGCACCACGTCCTTTGTTCTAATCCTTTTGGATTTACCCCTTAAAAAAGTAGGTCAATTTCATATCCAATGTCCTTTTTTTATATCTCGTCATTTGATCTTGTGTAGTTCTGTGGCATTAAGAAAAAACTGCTTATGTCTGATTTTATAGTTTTTCAGGAAAACACTTTTAAATTTTGAGTTAATGTTCTTTGAAAAAATATATGCAAAGTTTTACGCTATAACTTCCTGTTAAAAGTTTGCCTTTGTGATTTTCTCAATTTTAGCTTTTGTCGACTAAAGCAGTTTTTCTTTGTTTGCCTCATAGTTATTACACAATTTTTATTAAAATGTTCAATACCATGATTGAAAACTCTAACAATTAAATTTTCATGAAACAAATCATATAGTTAACTGTGTGTGGTTTTTTACAACAACTAGAATCGAGGACGATTTATTTCTAGGAGAGAAAAGCGTTAGGGGCTGGAAAAAAATATATTTTCTTTATACTCTGAAACCTATTGAGCAGGTTAATTTTCAAAAGTTATAAAAACACCATTCGAATTTGTATTTATTTACTTAAACTTAACACTATTTGCACGAAATTCAAGTTAAATTAAATCATTGCTGTGTTTGCTTGAATAACAAAATCGGTGAATATTTCTTGTTGTTCTGTGTTGAAACAAATAAATTCCAACTCATTAAGTTGGCTATAAAAATGCTGAAATATTACAATTAATTTTGTTTTACTGGCGCACACTTACAAAAAATGCAACACATTTAATCTTACACACAAGCAAACATCCAAACAACAACAAATCTTGTAAATAAACAAAACAACAACTCATAAAAGGCAGACATTCTCCTTCGTTAGCTTCTCTTTCAGCAAACAAAATTAGGTCCGTTTTTATTCAAGTTCTAGAATTTCTTTTTGAATATTTTTGGTTTTGTTAAAGGATAAATGTAGAACAATTGACTTTTTGAACTTAAGTTCTTTATTGCCCAGTTTCGTTGCTGATTTAAATTAGTGTGTTGTTCATGTTGTTGCCACAAGTAATTGGCATGATGAAGAGAAACATGGCAGGGGAATCGTGATGTTATTGTGGCCCAACTTTACGTTGTGAAAATAAATAATTTTCATTGTTGTTATTTGAGTAACTGTCAGAGTTGTTATTACAGTTTTTTTTTTGTTCATAAACTTTATTTAATATTGTAAGAACTAAAGTTACTTTTGCTTTATAACATAATAACATTAACTAGCAAAGTAAATAAAAACGCTTAGAGAGCAAAAAAAAATATAAAAATATCCCTTTGTTGGTTGCTTAAAAGTTTGAAATTTTCTGTAGTCAGAATGTAGCAGATGTTAAACATCAAGTTAATTGAGCAATTAATTAACACACCATTTCATGTTTACAGTTTAAATGCGTTTGTATGACTGTGTGTGTTAGTATGTTTAGTAGTGTTTTATTTGTATGTGCGTGCTCACTGGCATTTTAAATCTTCCGGAAACTATAAAATCCGCGTAACATTAGTTTTATAAAAATCTAATAAAATTTATCATCCTTAAAACATGCTACACTTTATATAAATATTTTAAATTTACTTAGTGCTGCCATATTGTGAAAATTCATCTATTACAAATTCTTGCAGAATTATAATAAATAGAGTTTTTTTAATTTTTCTACATATTTGTTTCAATTTTTTTTTCAATCGAAATCATGATTTGCTGCTGCACTTAATTGTTTCTGTAGCCGGTCTTCCGGAACAAAAGAATAATCATTGCATATAAACTCTCTGCTCTGCTTTGTGGGCATTTTTTATTTTGAATATTTTTCATTTACAAAAAAAAACTTAATTCTAATTTATCACTGCAATACAATAACAAATAAGTTTGATACATAAGACAAATGATCGGCACGATCATCCCAAACACTTTCAATATATCATAAGTGGTATATCTTCGGAAAATTGATCAATATGAGGGGCAATAGGCTACTCATCGCGACTTTCGTATGCACTAGACAAATAAATATATTAGTTCATTTAACAACAAGCCTTACCTTTCATGGTAATTTCTAATGGATTGAACACCAACAGCTGGTTTTTTTGGCAAGCAGATATCAAGTCTGAATAATTTTAAAATATTAGTTTAAAAAATTATATCTCTTTTAATTACCGACAATTATAAGGTTAGAATTAAATGGTATCTTTGTGACGTCAAGTAATTTTATTTTAAAATAAACCAAATTATTGGAAAAAAAAGATTTAAAATAAATTGGATTTATAATAATAAATTTAAAAAGATTTCCTGGCTAAATCTGATGCCACTATCTTCTTTGTCAGACCCTTTTTTCTTTAACTAAAGGTCAAGATATGAAATTGGATTTGTATTGGCAACAGTTTTGTTAAAAAAAGAAAACCTGCTTAAAGGATTATATAATCGTTATAAGCATTTTCACAATTTGGTAAAATTTTTGTGACATCTGCGAAACTACTTTCAATTTATAAATCATTGGGTTTAAGGTTTATGGCTTCACGTAAAGACAAGAATGTTTAAATGGTAAGCGAATAAGGGTTAGAAAATCGTTTTGGCTAAGAAAGGGACATAAAACCATAAAAGCAAATTTGAGTTAACGTTTAGGTGTTTTTTCAAAAATCAAACAAAATATTAAATGAATTTTGTAAAACTGAAACATGTGTTCTTTTCAAAAGTTAATGGTTTAAAGTGTTCATATGTGCATAAACATACACCGAAACAGAAATAAGTATAAATAAGGACAAAAAAAAAACCTTAAAGGCATTTAACAGATTATCTTGTGGATACACGTAAATATTATTATTATTATTATTAACGCTTTCACGACCACTAAAGCATGCGGTTGGGCGTAAGTTTTTAATGATTTGGTAACTTACTGGTACTTAGTTCATTTTGAGGTCATTTTCCCGAATAACTTTTGTTAAAGAAAACAATTAATGTTAATAACTTGGCAACTTAGACGCTTCAAACTATTAAAAAAATACCATGTGGTCATCAATGGGTTAAATTCAAATAAAAGAACAGAAACATTTAAACGAAAAAAATTCGTCAATTTAACTTACATATGTTTAAAGTTATACCAAAGATATACTCACCCATACGTACATACCATACCATACCATTAATGTGGGTGACATTAACACATCCTTGCAATACAATAAAAATATCAGGAAACAATAAAATTTTATTTAATAGTTGGCATGTTGAACGGATTTCGTTCTTACATTATTCGTATACAATTTTATAGGGCAGAACAGAAAACCAAAAAACAAAAAATAATTGCTGGTTGATTTTTTTTTCAACATTAATAGGACATTAGAAGAAAACAACAATCAAAAATACAAAACATTAGGCTATTAATGGTTAACAAAACCCAAAAAACCAAACCTACAGACCTCCATACATTTACTTCTTTAGGACATACAACAGGGAGAAAATGTTGTGTCTGTTTTTTGAAAGGGATGGCTGGTTTGTTGTTTGGGGTGGTATAAGTTTTGCCCCAAAAAAAAAAAAAATACAAAAAGCCACACAAATTTATGGCGATAGCTATCAATTTGTAACGGTGTATCTGTATATGGCTTACAGCAAACAACACTATACTACAACTATTTACAGGCTCAAACCGAAACCGAAACAGAAAATGACAGTGAAACGAAGTGAATAACCACTTAATTTGACAATTTGTTAAAGCTTTAATTAACTAATAATAGCAACATGAATAATACAATAAATAACAGATTTTATTGCTTTGCCCATACAACTAAAATATTTATATTTAAGAGAACTTTAATAAAAATCAGGCATTAAATAGCCAGCAATAACAGTTATTAAATACATGTATAAATAATTCAACATTCTGTTGGTAAAATTGATTGTCTTTCAACTTTTTGTTTTCTGCTTTTAATTTAATAAGAAAGTTGAAATGTTCTCTGTATTTGAGCTAGACTAGAAAAGACAACATAAAAATTCGGCGAGAGAAACCCCAAGGAACAACTTTTCAACAGACAAAACTGACATTTGAAGTTAAGGAAGTGAAAAAGACTGCAGTCAACTTCCGATTTCCGCTCAAGACTTTTGTGTCAGGCAACAACCAACTTCAGTGTACATATTGAGTGAGAAGACCAAATACGGAGCACAAGAATATAAAGACCAGCAAATAAGAAAGACATGGCTTCTCATGCAAATAAGATTTCCAAATACTGGCAGCAAGAGATATAAAACTTTAAAAAAGCCGAAAGCATGCATAGAAAATTACGCAAATATAAAAATGTGAAACGTATTGTTTGAGCAAACAAACAAACAAACAAATACATGCACTTAACTCGATTACCCTATAGGAGCTTAACACACAACTAAACAAACATTATATCAAACATGAACGCCAAATAATACGCTTAAACTCACGCAAATGCGTAATCTCTTTTCTTATTCACCCCATCTAATTAACTTTCCAACCACACCCATACAACTTTACGTTATCGTGCATACATTTGGAGTTAAACAAACACTGCCGTAGGCACTAGTGGGGTTAAGTCTAAAGTCTTTAAGTCAGAAAATTTACAATTAAGCAAAAAATTCGGGATACAATCACAACTTGTAGTTAATATTCAAAGAATCTTTGTTTTATCGGAAATGCAAAAATATTTCTTGCTGCATTTTTAATATCTACAGTCGAGATTAAAGGTCACTTTATAAGTTTTTGTCGCGAGGAGGCCAAGGAGTCACCCTCTATTTGACAAAAGTGAAAATAAACCACCATAGTTTTTAAGACAAATTTTAATGGTTTTCTGCGAGCTTTAATTTTCTGATATTAGGGAACCACATTAGATGTACTGCAACTGATATCAAGTGGAAAAATATTAGAATTGAAGATAATTGCCTTTGGAGCAAATATTTTCCCTTCAGAGACAGTGAAGTGCTTTGATTAACTTCCTGATCTCATAAACTGACTGTGGTCTTATCACTAGGTTCAGTTTCTGACACTCAACCACCGCCCCTGTGTGTCATGTTGTGCAACTCAACCATGACCACATCTGGCAATTCTTACTTACACCTTTCCCTTTATTTATGTATCACTTTCTTGATAGAGAGTCAGGGACTATCTAAAACATATTTATGTTTTTTAGTTCGAGAATTATGATGTTAATCAGCAACTTAATCGAATTTGTGGTCAGAAGAAAGTCGAACAGATCATCAGGTAACTACTTCTGTTAAAGGGCAACAGCAACGAGAAATTAAATTGTTTGTCCAAAGTTCGCCACTTCTGCAACATCAGTCAATAAATCAGAGCCGAATCTTATTTTCCCGCTTAAAATAAACCACAGTCATCACGAGTACACTAAAAGGAATCAACCAATAATCAGATGGGTCTCAGGTCAGCTTCCAACAAATTTTCTGACGCCAGAGCCAGTCAGAGGCACCATGTACTGACAATAAGCCAAGACATGATACTTACCAAGGTAACATGCCACACGTTTGTATCCGATCTACCTATTTGTTTCCATTAATTTGCTTGGACAACTAATAATTATTTGTGAAAATATAAATTTGTCTCATGTGGACCAATTTTGTCAATATTTTCTTAATGTTTAAACAAAGTTAACAGAACACTTCTTCGCACCACGATGTCTTATGTCAAAAGGTATTTTTAATAAAACAAAATAAAGGGGTCCTAAAAAAAGATGTCCCAAAAACGGGGTCCTAAAAAAGGGATCCTTAAAAAAAAAGGGACCCATAAAAATTGTTATAGCTGTTTTGCTGATGTTTTACTCTTTAAGGCGTAGAGTTAAATACCATAGATATAATGAAATATTTTATAGAGCGATCCCATTTTATAAATTGATATGATCCATTGTGGAATAAAAAATTTGCCATTATTCGCTTATGATATACAATGGACTCAGTATTAGACAGCAAACGACCATCCACTTCGTTACGACTTCTCAGTTTGAGCTCCAATCTTATATCGAATTCGACCTTAATATTACTTTTAAAGCTCCAGCCGTAATCAGCCCGAAAAGAAATTAAATTAGTGCTAAAGTTACTTTTCAGATTACTTTGCTGATTAATCTTGTCAGATAGTGGTAATTTTACTTTAATGTATGATGGAAAAATTTATTTCCAAGGTTTATTGAGTCATTTTATGGCCTCCTGATGTGGACCATGTATGTTTGTTTATAGACTTGACTTGAGGGGAAATTTTTCCCCCATAAACATCATGATATTTTGTAAACATTTGTTTTTCAAAACTCTCTGGCTGAAAGTGAAAATATGAACGAATAATCTTCTTAGGATTTTTAATCCATTAAAAAAAATATTTTCGCGAGAGCCTCGAGTAAAACAAAAAATAATCCTTTTTACATATTTTGCGGGCTATTTGTATTTTTCACTTGTAACTCCTTCCATCCTAATCCTAAAATTAGTTTTATCTGTGTTTCCTACTTGTAATATTCTACTCTCTTTATTATTTTTATAATTTTTTTCTTTCTTTCTTTCTGTGTTACGCGTTGAAGAAAGATTTTCCTTAAGTGACAGTTTGTTTCAAATGTGCTGTTGTCGTTTATAGTGCAACACAGTTCTTACTTGCTACTTTATGTGGCTAATAAAAATTCCAACATTGTCTTTGCTACTAAGTTCATCAAGATGTCGTGTAAAATGAGCACGATATTATTTAAATGAAAATTGCAAAATAAAACTAACCAAAAACGAAGGCAAACAAATAATTTAAATCAGGAATAGGAAATTGCTAAAGGGTAAGTAACGACTTCGACTTGTTGTCTACACAACTAAGGGAAGTTGTTCAAAACAAAGTTTCGCAACTTTATTCGAATGTTAAACACAATTTTACAGCAGTAATAAGTTTAAAAAGTTTGTCAATTTTTAAGGTTTCAAACATAAAAGTAAGACCATCTTATGGTTGCTATAATGAATACGCAGATATAAACTTCACTCTAAAGATAAACTTAATTTGTAAAATATGATAAACTCTTATAGAAATTAGGAAGAAGGTCGCTGTATTTCACTCAATATATTAATCAAAATTTTTAAAGAAATTGTCCTTAACAAATTGTATGTAATTGTATGTACCTGCATGAATAGTCGTGCGTAGAGTGTCAGGCAAGTTGTACGACTATAAAAGATAAAGATGTTTTAGACAAAAGGCGTATATGTATTGTGCTAATGAAATGATTCTGAGTGAGATTTTATTTACCCAAGATGACAACAAAAGCGACATGCTATTTTATAAATACGTATCACTCACATGTACTTGCCAACACATACTCACGTATGTGTGTTTGTATGTGATCTGGTTTTTCTTACCGTAAATATTTTGTTTTCAGTGCTTAAGACGGTTTTGCGTTTAAAATTTGTGTGTGTGTGTGTGTTTGTGTTTGTACTTGTTTTTTTTTATGACAATAAAGAAGAAATGCAAGAATTTTTAATTAGTTTTATTCCGTCTTTGTATTGGAAATGAAAGAAAGCACTCTTAACCATACAATCCTATAACGTATAAAACCGCTAAAGAAACGTAGTTTTAACTAAAAAAAAAAAACTATAAAAATTTTATTCAAACACATTCGTAGATAATTTACGTATTCTAACCATTCTCTTGTGTTATTATCAACATGACATCTAAAAACCCCCCTTGAACTGTTTTTGAAGGATTTCCTATTTAAAGCCACTTTAACTTCCTTTTGAATTTTTTTTTTTAATTTTTTTTTATTTTTTAATTTTATTATTATTAATATTAATTTTTTTTTCTGCTGTAGTTTTTACATGTATGCACCTCATAGAGAGCTGAATAATACTCGAGGCTGTTTACGAATTTTAATTTAATATTTTATATTTTTGCTCTAACCCAACACAATTCACATACACACACAAAAACACATCCTTCCTTTTTGCCGTAAATGTTTGAGCGTACATATGCATGGGTGCCTGGGTAGCGTTAGTATCTCTTATTCATCTTGTGGATAAGGAAAATGTTTTTATACGAACGCATCGACTGCACTCACGTATTTGTCGTTTATGCGTAAAATGAAACAATAACATTTTTCTATTTTTATAGGAAAAGGAGGAATATGTATTAAAACGCCAGTACGAAATGACGAGTAACGTAAAGAAGTAAGCGAGAACATTAAATGGTACCTCAAGGGGCTTGGTATTGCGAAAGACGGTGAACTATGTTCGGTATCCCCATTGTATTTAGTGCGAGAAAATCTATGTACATTAATCAGTTTAACAAAGCAGATTGTTATGCCACGTTATGCAGTTATTATTGTTTGGCGTTCAAATCCAGTCATTGCACTATGGGTTGGAAAGAAAATATAAAAATAAAATGATCACAATAAGCAATAAAGCAATAAGTAAGAAATATTAGCAAATATAACAAACTATCTATTGAGGTCTCAAAGTGTTGGGTTCGTTAACAGAAAAGTTTGTATTTGGAGGCAGTATTTTAAATATTGCTGGAAAACATATGAAAATTGCCTAGAGCAAACAGAAAACTATAATAAATGCTTAAATACTACAATGTTCTCCTTTTTCGGATTTTAATCAATCCTATTTTGGAGTTTTTTTTTTCGTTTAGTGACTTTGTGAGAAACTCAAAGTAACACACTAATTTTGTGAGAAATTTTGTTTTTTTTTAATTCAAAATAAGCAGGTTATTAACTCTTTAACACATTGAAAATCTTTAACTAATTTATTTCGTTATAGTTAAATTTTGAGATCCTTGTAGTCCAAATTTTTTGATACGATTTTATGACACACATCTTTGTTAGACTTGTTATTTTCCTGATCTTTAATTGTATTTCTGCCCCCTTTTCGGGAAAAAGACAAATAAGATCCGTAAAAAAAGAAGATAGAGATTTTAATAGTCTAATAAAATTTGTTCCCTTGTTTTAAATATTTTACATACATCTGCTACAATGTTAGGTTTACACAGCTTTCTATGATGACGCGTTATAATAAAGTGTAAAAGGGTAGGAACTTAAAGTCCCCTTAAACAAGTTTTTAAATGTAAACGTTCAAAGCACCGATAAACATATTTTTTGATCCCCATCATCGAAACCTTTATATATTTATTCAAAAAAGAGGTTTCCTTATCAAAAATCTACAGCAGTAATAAGTGCGCTACCTCTATGGGCAATTTTGAACTGCTCAATTTTCTAGTTTATTCAACTGTCTCTTTATCAAAAATCTTTTCTCGGTGACTGACAGTGCTTTACTTAGGTGTTTTCTAATTTCTATAATTCTTACGGTTTAAGCATTCTCAAGTTTTTCAATAACTGCGGCACTGCAGAGAACTAACAATTCTAAATATCAGCATAACGACACATAGAAAGTAGCGCTTCATGCAAAGAATTGGTTCATGCATAGTTGTTTGAAGATAATTAAAATACCTTCTCAGTGTCGCGGTTTCAATTTCATTTTTATTCAAAATTCAATTCAAATATTCTTTTATTGACTGTTTTTTTAAATAAACTGATTTCTTTTAATCTTTTATGAACAACAAAACAAAAAGATGTTCCTCAAATATTCTGCAACTAACTGTGTGGATGACTGAATGACAGAGAAAAATGTAAAGACTTTTCTCCACTTATTACAATTAAACGATCAACAAACATTCGTTAATTTTAATTAAGTTCCAGTTTAACCAAATAGATTGTCTAAAACCCATTGTTCTCTAGTATCGCAGCAGTGGCACTTTAACAACATAAAATTCACTTAAAGGGGATTTTATTTTATTTTCCTACAATGCATTTAAAAACTAACACGTAACCGTTAGTCATAACTCCGAGTAAGGGAGATCAGTGGCAACACAAGAGGGAAAAAATAAAATAACAAGACGATGTATGCTAGAAACAGTGCTTTGCTGTTTGTGTGTGTATGGCTAAGAAGCAAGTGTAGAGTTTGTGTAGAAAATACCATCAAGTCTTTCGAGGAATTTCAATAAGTTATGAATGGCATGTATTTAGAAAATTGAGTAAAAAAGAGCTGCAAAAAAATCAACATGCCCGATAGACTGATAAACAGACGGTTAGACTGACTGAAGAGCTTTGCCATAAATTAAATTTAAAAAAAAGGAATTGAGCAGTAAATGCAAAAACTAAAGGGATGGATAAATGTTTTTCTTTTGCCCGCTCTCTTTTTCTAAAACAGTATTTAGGTTGCTGCAAAATTGCTTTATTTATAACACAATGATTATAATTTTCTATACAGCAGCAACAACAATAGCAACTACTTACCACTTGAGTAGTAGAAAGAGAAAAGTGAGAAAGTAGCGTGGGGACAAGACACAGTTTATTTATTTTTTTTTTATTTTTTATGAAAAAAAAAATTTATTAATTTTGCTAGTTTTCATTTGAGCGAATAAGCAGAACTGATTCAAAATGTTGATGTCGGAGATGTATTAAAGAAGATAATAAATAAATGAATTGAAAATAAATCGAAAGTACTTAATCAAAATTGTTATACTGATTATTACAAGTATTGAACATAACACAAACATACAAACTACACATGTATGAGTATGTGTGTATGTAAGTATCGATGGTTACAATTAGAGAGGCCCTAACTAGTATTTTTTACGAAATTGAGTTTTTCAGTGATTCCAATCAGAGAACTGCAACGAGCACCCGTTTTTATGATTTATGATCCTCGCCTTAAAACGAGTTGCGGTGTCGTTAATACAGCCTATTGCTTTTACATGTACTCGCCAGGCTCGTAAGAAATTGTGTTTTCAACATACGAGCCTTTACCAAACACAATGAAATTTATATAAGTTCTGTATTGTATTGTTTCGTAAATATATTACAACTAATTTACTCTCATTTATTCAATGTTATCTATCTGCCCTTCACTGACCTAGAGTTATAATTGTCTGAGTGCCCAAGTGTTTACTCGCAGCATTCGTCATTCGCAGTAATATTAAAAGCAGCGTTGCCAGATGGTTTAGGAAAAAATCAATGATCGTATATTTAAGTAAACATGTAAGGCTAAATTCATTATGAAATAAAATTAATTTAAAAGTTATAACAAGAAAAATTTTCGTGAAACATTTTAATTGAAATATATAATAAATGCGACAGGCTTATGAATCACAATTTTTGTATACGTCATTTTCATTTGTATGTAAATATTTTTACAAAAATATTGACCAATGGCAACGCAGCGCAGTCCATTATTTCATTGTTCGACGTAGACACAGAATTTACTTTTTATACATTTATATATTTTTGAAAACAAATTTTAAAACAAACACACAATTATATTCTATGATGCTAAAGATGCACATAAAAACAATTTTTTAAATGGCTGAGTGCGCTCTTTATGTAATTTTTTTTTGCATTTAAAATTTTTTAGATAATAATAAATAAAATACTTTAAAAAAGCATTACTATTTTTCATCTATAAAATAAATATCAAAATATGCACTAAATCATTTAAACGCCTTTAATCGTCTAACCTACGACAAATCATAAAATCTGGCAGCCACGTTTTCACTTAAGCTCTAAACACATAGACGCCAGCAGACTTCACAACTTCAAGGCTTCAAATGCTGCCAACTTCAAATGCTGCTCTGAAGTCAGCTTCATAATTATTTTGAAGACAGCAACAACATAATAATCAGCTGATGTGCATTTTAGCAATACAAATTTCAGGGATGCCGCATATATATTTTATAATGAATAATATTAAGTTATTGATAAAAAAATGTAATAATATCACGAAAAACTATAAAAACACATACACTTATTTCTTTATTGTATTTTTGTAATGTTCTTTTATGTTTAATATCAAAAATAAGTTTTTTTTCTTTTTTTCCATTTAATATTTATAATGGCAACACTATATTTGTTTCTTGCTGCCCGTCAAAATAGAAAATAGCCTAAGTTGGCAGCAGCAGCAAATGCTGTTGTGCAGTCGTGCTGCTGTGCTGCCGTCAAAATAATCGTTTTCATTTAAACACATGGATTTTATTTTTGACATATTGCTGCTTGCTGTCTGCTGTCGTCTATGTGTTTATAGCATTAATGTTGAATTTTAAATACACGAACATATACTAAATGAATATGCCGTGAATGTTGTTGTTACGAGCTGGTCGTAACACTTAAGTCGTGTTAGTTAAATACAAAGAAGTTACCGAATATGAAAATAGAAAAAACACGAAACTTTGCTTTGAGTGGTTGTGATATTGACATGTACAAGTAAAAAGTTATTGTGTAATATTTTCGCATGAAGCTCGCTTTGTATAAAGAACGAGCCAATGAGTCAACATATCAGTAAAAGCGAGTGCTTAAAAGTATTCGAGACTAAAAATGATTTAGTAAATAGCGAGTGAGCTCGCAAGTATTATGTATTGTTGCAGTTCTCTGATTCCAATACATTTCGCACAGTGGTTTCAAAACTAACAGTTTTACAAGTAATTTACCAACAACGAAAGTAACACTAAGACAATACAGTTTCTACGTTTTTACTTTCTGCTGTAAAATTAATATTACTTGAGAAAGGAACTTTTTTAATTGTGACCATCGATATGTCTTTATATCTGCTTAAGGGTAAAACTATCTTTCGTGTCATAATTTTTTCATTCAAAATTTATATAAAAGAAACTAAATATATGCTGTTCTTACGCTTGTAATAAAACGAATCATTTAAATGTTTTTTTGTTCTTTTAATTTTGTGAAAGTGAACTATACGGTTCAACGAACAATTATTATTTCATAAGTAACACTGTGCAACAAAAATCAATAATAATTTATAGACTAAATGTTGCAAGATTTAAATTTCATATTTTTCATTCTCTGACTCGTTATTCTTGCCTTTTTTTTATTAATGATATGAATTCTTTAATTATTCTTCTTTAATAAATTTTTCTTATTACAATTTTTACTAAACAAATTCTATTACATCTTAGATCAATATCGATTTCAAATGAAAGCAACAACTTCACGATGACCGAATAATTTTGTGTTTAAACAGAATATGCTTTAAAAAATTTATGCTTGAAATTTGGATTTAAATAGTTTGCGAAATCATAATAATTTATCTCCGTTTATTTCTCACTACTCGCCAAAAATTTAAGCAGACAGAAGGCTCAACAAGTTTGTTTTTGGTTTGTCGAAGAAAAAGTATTTTATTTATTTTACCAAATATTCTCTTCCATACTACGTTTGTTCACCTTTTAAATTTATTACACAATGCCAATACTACACCTTGTGAATTCATCAATTTTAATGCTTTTAATACTGGAATTAAGAATTCAAAATGTTATCTCTTAAGCAATTTATATGGAAGTATTAATTCACTTATCCTACAACCCCACACAAAAAACCCATTAGCACTTTGAAAATTGCACTGTTGAATGGGTCATCTAAGAGCTTTTATTAGACACATGTATGACGTTGACCTTAGCGGAAGCGGTTATGAAATATTTATGCAACAACAAAAGCGTAAGAAAAAATAAAAAGAATAAAATTGCCAGGAAATGGTGCAGCATGGCAGAACAAATGAAGTTCGCAAAGAAAAAAAAAACAAAAAATTGGAAATAAAATTGAAATCGTAAAGAGAAATGAACGATATACTAAACTTGAGTGAGGTTGAAAATGTCATTTTACTTGTTAACTTGTAACTTTTTTTTTTTTTTTTTTTTGCCATTAGCACGTAGTTATTATATTTTAGATTTTATTTTTTTCCAAAAATTTCAAATTTCAATTTCAAACACTAACACTTTAAAGTACATTCATTTGTACAAAACAAGCGTGTGTTTCTAAGTACTCCAGTTTACACTTTGTGTGAACTGTGTAAATGTGAATTAGAGTGTGTGTGTGTGTGTGTGTATGTAAGTATGATTGCATGATTATATATTACGTGATAATATCAAAAAAGGCCCGAAAATTGTCGTTAAAGATCTTTTAGCCAAATTAGCTGCGGTTGCTTTCAAACCGATTGTCCGGAAAATGAAATGTGTTCTTCTTATGATTTTCCTGTATGTTTATTATGGTTTCTTTTCCCCTTTTCAATTTTTTTTCACCATGTTGTCCTTTTCTTTCTTTGAGCAATAAAAAAAGGAGGAAAATTACGACAAATTGCTTAAAATGCCATAAGAATTCGCTATAAAAAGCATAAACATATTGTTTTCGTTTCATTTTTATTTTGTTTTATTTTTCATTTTTTATAAATAACCAGGATATTAGTATGTATGTAATAAGTACAAATAATAAATAGGCATAAAAAGTACAAGTATTTTATTTAAGTATGTAAGTAGTCTAAGTATGCTGTATTCCTGACAGCTGTTTGAAGGAACGTATTGTTGACAAAATATAATTACGATATTTAAAACTTCAGGCCGAAACTAAAGACTGTTTTGTATATTAGGACCAATTTTTAAAGCAAAAAAATTTGTTGTGAAGCTATTCTTTCCCAAAAATTGTAATCGTAATTTCATTCTTTCTAATTCTGCTCATCCAACAGCTTAATTTCCATTACTTATTTCTATTTAGTATTCAACGACAAATGCCCAAAGCAGGACTAAATACTTTTTATTGGCAACATTTAAAGCATAAAATTCCTAAAATCATGAAAGCAATGTTGAGATTAAAATTCCTTACAAGTTTTCAGTGACAAAAAGACGCACCCAAAATGATTGTATAAACAATTTCTGTCCGTTTTAAAAGAAAAGTTAAATTTTACGGCTGCCGTTTGCTAAATGAAGACATCAATACTTAATGAAAGATCTATCAGCTTATAAATAAGTAAGAATTTACAGAATCGAATGACTAAAATCAATAAATTTTTTTTATTTTGCTGTTTTTACTAGGAATAATAGTTTTAAAATATGTTGTGTATTTTATTTTAATAGAAAAATTTAGGTTTAATAGAGATAATAAAACTAACGGTAGTTTTTGTTTAGAATGTAAGCGAGTGCACTTATGTATTGTTTGTTGGGTGTGAGAGAAAGTATTTTGACATTGTTGTTAAGTTAAACAAAACCCAATTTAAACAGTAATGCATATCCGAAGTTGTCTTTTATTTTACATTTATCTAGACCACTGTAATGCTAGTGTGGTTTTCTAAACAAACGCTTCTTTTAATAAAACCTAAACAAAAAAAATTGTTTCTTCTTTTGATTTTTTTATAAAACAGACAGGCTAGATTAACGACAAGAAAACCAGCCAATTAGCGATTTTTAACAGGTGGTCCAAAAATTATATTTTTAAGTCTGGTGTTATTTTTATAATTATTCACAGTCATACCTCCGCAGATTGAAGTGCGCAGTGAATCGCCTAACAGTCAAACAGCACTGTGGAATATTGCATCCAGTTTTCAAAGTATGTCTTAACTGCGCCTTTTTTGAAAATAATTTGCTGCATACACGTTAAGCAAAAAGTGATAAATTGGCTTGATAGTCATATAGTGCGTACCACAGAGAATGTAGTTGATATGGCCAATATGTGTTAAACTTAATCGAAAATCATAGATTTACAATAGATCTCAGCCACTTGTCATATCACCAATCAGAATTGTAATTCTTTTGCACAACGTTCTTGGATGTCTTGCTAACAGGATCCAATTAATTCAGCTAGCTATTGTAGGTGAATGATCTTTCTATATAGATTATAATTTGCTGCTTTTCCCAACATCCCAGACATCGAATTTGGCCGAAAAATCTTCTTTACTACTGAAACTAATTTTTCTCTGCGACGGCTATATTAAGTAACTAAATTACTGCATCTGGGAATCGATCTGAGAAAATAACGTCGTAAGAATATGATAAAAATTTCAGAACTCTTATTTAAATCCTTTTACAACTCTTACGTTCTATTAAAAATTTAATAGCTATCAATTATGTAGGTTGGCCTCAGGACGTCCTTATCAAGAAGCTAGGGCATTCAGAAAAAAGTTAGACCTTGTTATTGCTTTTTAAGTGGTGACGTGATTGCCCCATTTTTTTTTTTAAAGCTAATAAATCAGTCATTATATTCCACGGTGGTGCGTATAATAGAGATGAGAATTTAAGTAATTTATCATTTTAGCAGAATGGCGCTATAAATCACACATTTTATCAAGCTTTTTATTTATGGCACAAGAATTTCTAGAGTCGTAATGATCTCAAGTTTCCGCTTTGCATCTGCAATTTGATCTTTTTAAATTAGTTATTTTGGGGGGCCGTAAAAGGGTTGATGCTGTATGAATAATAGTGAAACGATATAAAATTCAGGGCTGGTATTGTTTAAGACACTTGTGAGATTCAAAATCCTTCAGCAGTGGGTTAGAATATTAAACCCGAAAACCTGTTGTGAAGCTTGCCTCAGTAGTTAGATTAACATCATTTAGTTATTTGTATCAACCTAAAGTTGACGAATAAATTTTCTTTGCTACCAATAGACAATTTAATTTGTTTCTGAAATGTTGCACAAGCCTTTTAGCTAAACGACATTTTTTTTAAAAAATTTGTAGTTTCCGAACACAAAGAGGTTTTCACCCAAAATCTTTAATATTCTTTAAAGACGATTATTTATTTCCACATCAGTACATTTCTCACATACACATACACAAACTTATATTACTCACAGTCATACACACAAAGTCTAACTAACACTCTTCCCTAAATATCCTACAACAGTTCGACCAAACTAAACGAACCAATCAAGTGGTACGTTTTTAACTATTTGCTGTCAGCTGGCTCGTGAGCGTCGATGTGTATAACAAAATTACTCGAGTAAAAGCCAGCCATTTTAATAACGGAGAAAATATTGTTAAAGGCATTCATAAATATAAACTGGCTCTTAGAAATATGTATGCTACTGTCTTCGAAATTGAAACTACTAAATGCTCTAAACAGAGTAATAGTTTACGGCCATGTTACTGTTTCTACAAAGAGCCACAGGCTGGCAAAAAAGGGGAAAAAAATAATGGTTTGTGGGCTGGTTGTTTAGCTGGACTGCTTGGCATTATAGCCGTTTATCTTAATATATTTTTCTCACAAGTCAACACACATATAATGACAACAAAAATTACAAAAAATAACAAACGCAACTAAAACAGTAACTAACACTACACAGAAAATCTCACAGTTTTTTTTTTTTTGCTTTTTTTTAACAACGTAGAAAAAACAAAAAAAGTTCTAGTTTCATCCCATTGTTATGGCCCACGTCTCGTGTATAAAAAAATTCCTGTAGTAAGCAAAATCATAAAGAAAACCGAACTAAATATTTTGCTGAAAAAAAGACACTCGAACATGCTGTGTTACTACACATTTAAAATACATTAGAAAATACGTTTGAAAATACTACAATAAGAAAACAATAAATAAGAGAAAACAAAAACAAAAATTACAAATAACAAAAATGAATGACAAAAAAAAAACAAGAATAATGTTGCATAATAAAAAATTTATTTTTATTATCCTTTAAAGCGATATTCAATTGTTATAAATATATTAAGGGTTTTATACAAGATACTGAGACGACAACAACTCTAAACATTGGAAAAATAAAAAATAAAATAAAACAAATTTATCGTAGGCTAGATGAAAAAAAACTCTCAAAACCCATATGGGCGCATGAGAATTTTTTTTTATCAAACTAACAAATAAAAACCAACTAACAAAGTTACATCTAAATCAAGGCACATTTATTCATCAGGTAGTCTTGTCTTGTCAACTGATTATTTTTTCATTCACTTATTTTAAACTTCAGCTGTCATAGCGCATAGATGAGAAACAATTCCCACTCTTCCATAATTTATTTCAAATGTCAAACTTTTTATATAAAAAACGTAAGCAAAAACACTCTCCCCCCTTCTGCGATTACCTGGTGAATATATGCCTTGATCCATGGTGTAATTACATAAGGTGATAGCGTAAAGTAAAGCAATTTTTGTCTCTCTTTTTTTATGTATGGAGTTTGACAATTTACGGAGTTGAAATAATTTGTTTAAATTTGTAGTTTGACATACTCCAGAACACAAAAAAATAATCAGCTGGGCTGGCACCGCCACCTTGTATAAGTGTACCCTGCCTTGATCTAAAAAACCATATAAAAAATCTACACTCTTCGATTTTTTTGGATTTTATTTCACAAATTATTTTGAATTAAAAACAAGTACTTATGTATTAAATAAAATGAACATTTTTTATTTATCAATATTTTTTTCTAATAAATAATAACTCATACGCTGTAATTAAATTTTAATATTCATCATACCACCCATAGTCCGAGAATGTTACTGGTTGTGTACGTAATGCTATAACTATATACAGTAAGTGCTCTATACATATGTACAATGTTTTATAAGCAAATAATTTATTTTTAATAAATATTTATTCAATTTTATAATGTGTGAGATCTTATTGTGGTTTACTTAAGCTTCATAAAATTGTCTGATGTAATTTATATAAACCTGAAGTTCCACTAACGATATTTAGACTTATTTTTCCAAATTTATATGTATTTAGTGTTAAACTTAGACTTTCGAATATTAATTTGTTTATTTTTATTACAATACAGTAATACATTTTACTTTGGCCCATATGAAATACGGTACATACATATAAAAAACATACATATATAATGTTAAAAAAAAAAAAAAATTAAAAAAAAATTTAAAAAAAAAATTTAAAAAAAAAATTAAAAAAAAAATAAAAAATTTAAAAAAAATAATTAAAATATATATAATAAATATAAAACAAAAAAAAAATTAAAAAAATATTAAAAAAAATATTAAAAAAAAATAATAAAAATATAAATAATATATTAAATAAAAAATAAAATAAAAAATAAAAAAAAAATTTAAAAAAAAATATATAAAAAAAAAATTTTTTGGCTCAGCTGGGATTCGATGCCACGTTTTCTCTAACCAGTATACAAGTTTGTATGTATGTATGTTGTTGTTGTAATATTGTTTTTGTGAATAAAAAATCGAGGTGGTCGTGGGTTTTTGCTCATATCTCAGTTGTTTATGTACCGATGTTTCTGATTTTCAATACCGTTCTACTCCCGAATATTTCTGATATTTTAATACCTCACCCGGGTCCAAGCGATATCGGGGGGCTTCAAAAAGTTGATTTCAACACGGAAAGACGGTCAGACGGACAGACTGGCAGAGCTTAATCGACTCCCCTATTCATAAGCTTTCAGAAAATATATACTTTATGGGGTCGGAAATGAAAATTGTAGAAATTTCACACGGAATGACAAACCTATATATACCCTTTTTCACTGTGTGAAGGGTATAAAGAGAAGAGCCTCTGACACGTATCCAACACGCAACGTCAGACTGACAGAAAAAAAAATTAAATATTCAAATTGCCAAATTTTTTAAATTATTCACCGAAAAATACCTTCTTTTATGTGAAGTGTAATCCAAATTGCATTTAGATTATGAACAAAAACTAATAGAAAGATTAACAACTGATCGAGGATAAAGAATAAGAGAATCTTCTTTTTTAAATAAGAAATAAAATTTTAATATTATAATTGCATTCGATGAACCAGCGATATGCTGCTTAGTTCACTGCGACCATTAACAAGGCACCGTAGGAGATTTGCCTCGATTCGGTAGACCACGTATAATTCGCACACCGAAAAACATTTAACGTGTAGAAAAAAATTATAAAGAAGTACCTAAAAAGATCTACCAGATAGCTTAGCTAAAAATAGCTCATACGTCACTAAGGCGAACTTCAAAAACGATTTACTGTTATTCGCATACAAAGTACAAAATTAAAAACCACAGATCATCGGAAACGTCGAGATTTTGCAGTGAAGTTTCAACAGTTGGCCAGAAATTAAATCAACTTTAATGAAAATATAATTAAGAATGAGTAATCTAATTATCATCTGAATTTCTGTGTTAATAAGCAGGACTGTAGGTTCCGCCACTCTAATATCTAAGAACTGTTCACGAGTTTTAATTACACCCTATCAAGTGTACAGTATGGTATTTCACTACGTCCGAAAATATTACTGGGCCTTCCTTTTTCCAAAAAATATAGATGCAGACATAGAGAGCGGTATCGATTAATCATGGAATACCTTTAACGGCCTCTACTCGAAAACACACGTGATATGTATTTTCAGCAGGATGTAGCCCCTGCCTACACTGTTCAAGACAAAATAGTATTTCTAAGTCAAATTTTTGGAGAGCGAAGAACTTTTAGAAATTTGAAAATTAATTGTCGGCAGCCGACTATTTTCTTTGTTGTTATTTGAAGTAGAGATTACTTGCAAAAAAAAGCCCTTGACTAGCCCTAAACCCAAAGCTTTT
Source organism: Phyto melanocephala (assembly GCA_941918925.1). Taxonomy (NCBI): domain Eukaryota; kingdom Metazoa; phylum Arthropoda; class Insecta; order Diptera; family Rhinophoridae; genus Phyto; species Phyto melanocephala. Next base: position 2,795,554 of record OW799233.1, read on the forward strand.
CAGTGACAAATTTTGAATGACGTTCTAGAAAAGACTTTAAAATTTGTGGGGTCATTATTAAGGAAGTGGAGTACTGATGACCATGGTTGGGTTGGGCGGCTGGAGAATAACATCCTTCTCTTGCAATTGTGATGCACTATTTGTATTTAGTAATGTTAGTTTCAGTTTTTTTTTATTGCTTACATACCTGTGGCTAGGGTAATGGGAGGGACCACACCGTGATGAGTCAATATGCGAGGCTAGTCGGCTGCAAAGAATTATCCTGGTGCATGTAAGGTCATGTAACAATATGAAGCAAAAATTTCGTAGCTAAACACGAGGTCCTGTAGATGACTTTATCTTGTTAGAGTGAAAAGCTATTATTATTATTATTTTATTAATTTTTTTGTAAGACAAAAATAAAAAATAAAAAAACGAAAACGTTATTAAAATTATAAGCCCCACGATAACTATTGGCTCACTCTGTATACTTTGAGTTCTAAGAGCAAACAAAACTGGAAAAAAAAAATAAAAAATAAAACATTTATCAAGCATGTAACAATTTCTGTCACAACTTACAATCACTGTTTGTTAACTGTCATTCATATAGTTCTCTTTAGATCAAAAAAAAAAAAATAAAAAAATATTTAGGCCTAAAGAAGCGCAAGATTCCTTTTCTTGCCTTCGAACGGTAAAACGAAAAAGGCAAGAAAGAAAGCTGAAAGATATACAAAACAAAAACTAAGAAACATTTGACGATTTACGAGTGGTACTTAGGCACACAAGTTTAGTTTTCCAAACATTCATTCTATCAGTCAGTCCTTCTATCAATTTCTTGTCTATTCATTATTTTTCTGTCTTCACTGGGTAATCAGTTTTTAATTTTTATACTGAATTCTCCTTTTTATATTTTCATATATTAATGCATGTTGGAATATCTAAGTGTTTTATTCCGTTACTGTGTTCTCACATGTCATTTAGGCTTTCATGTCAAAGACGACATTGTCATATTTAAGAATGTATTCCCTTTTTTTACGTGAAGCTCAATAAGAGTGGTAAAGGGAAAATAAAAACTTGTATGAGTTTTTGAAAACTAAATTTAAGTTGAAATGCCTTCCTTGTAAGTTGGATACATTTTACGTTTAAAAAAGAGAAGAGGAGGTTATGATTTTGCAATTTAGATCTCTCTCTAGATAGACCGAATGCCTATAAATTATATCGCCTTCTTAAAACACCGCTACATTTGCCCTTAAAATTTCACATTTTTATATTGAAGTCAAGAATTAAATATGTCAACCATTGTAGCACATTTTATAACTCATTTCACATGAACGCCTCTTAATTGCAAAATAGAGATCTACGTATGGGACGTTGCACACAAAAAGCTTGTCTTCTGCAGGCACTCTTAAAAGCAGGTAAACACTAGGTAAACGAGAAGCGTTTTCTGGTATTTAAGTATTTTTTTTGGTAGACAAATGCTTGTTTGTTTGCAACCACAAATGTTGGTAAGTAAAACGGCAAAAGAAGTTTATAGATTTATTTTGGTCTAGTTTGATTATATTTTTATGTCTTTTTTTATTCTTTTCAAACTGAAATGATAATTTTAGTTCGATATTCCAATTTTTCTATATTCATGGAACAAACAATTCATGTTTTATGGCTTTTGGTTGCTTTTATTGAAAAAAATATCTATGAATGTCATAATAAGAGTGAAAAAAATAAGAAATAATCAAAAATACAATTGTCGTCTGCTTGTGTAAGTGCGTGTGTTGGTGTGTGCGTGAAGTACAACACTATATATGTAATTGATGTTTCAATGACATCACTCAAATATTGAAATGTTAATATGACATTTTCTATATTTTTAGCATAAATAAATATATATACCGACATGCAAATATAAATGTTCATATTTCTATCAAAACAACAGCAATAACCAACGTTCACCAATGATATTTCAAATTCACGCCCAAACGCTCTGAATAATTCTAACTACAGGGGTTGTTTAATAAGTTCTGTTATTTCAAAAACAAATACAAATAAAAATAGGAGAGTAAACAAAAATTAAAAATATTTGGGTGATTCACAAGGTGCCTTATCATGTCATATTGTTCTAAAATTTTACAATGGTTTAAAAATTTTGTTGTTGCTTTTCAAACAAATAGTGTCTTATAATAATAGAAGTTTGTACGCTATGTTTATTGTGCTGTCATATTTAATAAGCAGAGATCTGCTAAACGGCTAAGCCAAGCCGCAATAGTTTTTGTAAGCCGACATCCAAATTTTGAGCGCAGTTGCTAATTTTTGATAACAAATCACTTGGGGCGTCAAATAAGATCGGCTAAGGACTCTGCTGTTTTTATCAAACAAAGTTTAATTTATTTGTGATTTATTTACTTGAGTCTGCCATTACCACATTTTAAATATACTTTTCGCACAAACTGGCTATTAGTTTGTTTTTGTCACTTGTTTTTGGCATTATGAAAGAAAATATTTATTTTTATAATTGTTTTACATCAGCTGATTTAAATTCAAAATATCACACTTATGAGGAAATATGATTTTATGACACAACTGTGAATCCCCCAATTATGTTTCTGCAAGCAAACGTAACAGTGAGCTTACAAGTCTTTCATGATCACTACAAACTGGCCATTGATTTAGACTAATTGCGACAAAAAGTTGCAAAAATAGGTTTATACGCATGAAAATAACATTTTTTAATACTTAGTGTCCACGTTGGTAATTTCCAGAGATGATTTAAAAATTGTTAAACTTTTTAAACCACCTGCGTATAAGTTTAAGTAATAATAATAAGTAAATGTCTGTATCTGTCTATTGTTGTGTGTGCTGCTTTATTTACACATGTACAAGTACAGAAACACATAATAACAATTTGTTGTTATTACCAACATACAGACAAAGAATAATAACAATAATGATGATAAATTTATACGCACACACATAATATTTTTGCAAAAAAAAAAAAAGCTCTTTCAAAATAAGACAAACAATAGTGAATTCTCAAGCAGTGATTCTGAATAAAAGAAGAAAGTTGTTCTAATTTAACAAATAAAATGACTAAATTTGTCAAAAAAAAAAGATGCTACAATTAACATTCGAGGTTTTATTCTCAAAATTAAAGACGTCGTCACATAAAAAATGTTCTTCTAACAATGACAATGTGTTGAAAACAAATGCGTGAATCCAAGACAAATGTCTTCATCAGCTAGGCGTGATTCATCATCTGAATATTTTTTTTAACAAATTCCTTAAAAAAAATTAATTTTTCTGTCTCTCACTTATTAAAAATATTAAACTTTATATATAAAACAAGTAAGAATGCTATATTCGGCCGTGCCGAATCTGATAATACCCTTCACCATCATGTACAAAGGTATAATCCTGCATCGTAGCTTAACCTATATTTCATGTTATACCCCTTTTTTCTTTATTATTTCCAACGCCAGCCTTGATTTTGAATCTTCACGTAGTTAAGTGTATTATACTAGTCAAGCCCTTTAATTTGATACCCATATTGATGGAGTTAAAAAAAATTTATCCGCCATTTTGTTTTAGACGCCATCTGGGATTTTACATTTTAGAATAATTTAATGTATTCTACTGGTCAAACCCTTAAATTTGCACCACAGGTGAAGGGTAAAAAAATCGAAGAAAATATATCACTTCGAACTGCGGTTACTTTGTAAATAAATATGCCGAGGCTTCAGAAACATTTTATTTTTTTAATTTTATTGAATATAGAACAAAAAAAAATCAAACATTAATTTTCAATTTATGGAGAGCTTAATACTTTTCTTTTCTGTAAAATATTTTAAACATTTTGAACTTATAATCTGATCTTAATAGAAAATAAAATCTATTTAAAACCCGAAATGCATGCCAAACGACATAAATGTAAATCTCAAATTTTGCGCACGTACCCTTTCTAGTCTACAAACGAAATAAGATAATATTGGTTAAAATGCTTTCACGATTCCACTTGGTTCTCAGTCCATATACGAGCTAACCAAGACTTTTTCATTTAAAACACATATAGAAATACAAGATGACGCTAAAGCTATCCCCCAAATATGCTTAATAAATAAAAAAAACTTTAATTTACTTCAAGATTGTGGTTGTTGGCTGTCTTAATTTTTTCATGCCTTATTAGCGTATATCCACCACCCAAAAAATTTTTGAAATTAATTTTTTAAATGAATTTAATTAAATTGTATAGGTGTTAATAAAGATGATCCGATAAAAAGGAATGGTTTTTTTGGCTATATTAAATTAAGTACAAACTCTTACGTCCAAATGTTGTACAGACTTCAAACAGGTATTAGTCACTAAACATTTTAAGGCTACCTTTTAAGAAAACGTTGCCGAAAATAATATTTAAACTTGCATGTATGGACTGATGAATAAATAGCAAAGCGCAGATTCGATGAGTGGGCCTAAAGCAAGATTACTGTTGAACAAATTTTCTTAAACAAATTTTATTTAGCGGTTTTTTATTTGAGTGGATAAGACAATAAGCAAGACTGCCATATTTAAAGTGATGATAATCTTTAAGCACATGTTAAGTCATCGTTACATCCAGAAAATCTAACTGTTGGGTGTACTTTATGGGCTGGTGAAATCTTTGGTGTTTACTTCCTTCAAAACGATACTGGTCAGAACAATAAAAAAAAAACGTGTAAAAATCGCATAGTTTCACGTTTCGGACCCCTGAATTGCGTTTCAAGATCGATTAAACGCGATTTAACGCCGCTATACTAATTTCTGTGGGATATATGAAGTCACTACGCAATTAAGATTGAAACGGTTGACTGCTTTGAGAACAACATTCAATGCGTTAATTCCGATATACAACCATAAATGTTGGAAAAAGTCATAGGAAATTAAAACTCCAAATTCGGCTACGTCCGAGCCTGTCGTGGCGGTCATATGCCAAAAGTAATTCTTAAACTTTAATGCCAGAAGTTCATCTTTAGAAAAAAGTAAATTTTATTTAGATCTTAAAACACTCATGTTTCTTTTATTCCAACTCAAAATCATATACAGTAGACTCGCGGTAACAAAAACACTGCCTTACGTGAACACCGGATAAGATGAACATAATTTTTTTTACACTGACTACTCTGTAGCGCGAACACAGTGAGAAAGCCTTATAACGTGAACAATTTTGTCGGTTATCCAAATCGTTTTCATAAAAAGGGGTATCCCCGTAAATGATTGCACAGGTTTAGTTTAGTGCGCGCTGCTGATTTAGCATGATCTAATTTAAAGTTTTTCGTGAAAAATGTCACAAAAACTACCAAAATTCTAAAGTTAAACTCCTTGTGATTAGAAAGGCAAAAAATCCTTGCTCTTTTAGAAATTTTGAATCTCCTGTGGGCTACAATTACTCCAAATTGTAATGGATGACAGCTGCCATTTTTGAAAATTGGTTTAACTATTAATGGACGCTATTAGCTATTTCAACTTGGCAACGTCTTGAAAAGTAAACAATAGCAAAATGCTTGCTGAACATTTTTAGCTCTTTAAGAGTTGAAGAAGTAAAGGTAACACATTTTTTAAATTAATATTAACGTACTTTTTTTTAACAAAACATGTGTACCTAACAATCCGAAATACCAAAAAATAAATGAATTTGATTTAAATCACATGTCTAATTTGTTTGGAAATTTTAAAGAGTTACACGTTCGACAACATGAACAACTTCGCAAACGTGAACACGCTCGGTTTTTAATAGTTCACGTTACCGCGAGTCTACTGTACCTCTATAATAAACACCATTTACTAAAAAATGTTATCTCAAGGTTAGAGGATTATGACAACGTATTTATTATCAATTTGATAATATTTAAATCAGTTGAGCATATTTTTTTTTTTGTTGGCAATAAATTTGGGAATGACTGCCCTAAAATTTGATTGTAAATATTTGAGTAGTGAGTGTTAAAGTTATGACAAGTAAACAAATTTAACTATATTTGTTATTTTTACACACACACTTACGCATACATATATGCACACACGCGTATGTGTATTGTATAATGTTGGGTAATCTATATGAGTAAATTTGTCTCTCTAGCATGTTCAAACTTCCATACGCATTTTATTTCATGAATAATTTATAAAATTGTACATTTTTTTTCTAAATTTAAAGTGAATTCATTTGCAAAATGATTCCAAATATATTTGTTTATTTAAAGAATTTGCTGTATTAGTCACTTTTTGGTGAAAGTGTTTCTAAGTTGTTTAGTTTGTTTTTTTTATATTTTCCAATGCTTTCTTGATTTTAAAACAATATTGTCTTTTAAATATAAATTAAATGGTGTAGGGATTTTAAGGCAAACGTAAAATAAAAGGTAAAAAGCATTCATACATGCATTAAATATTAATATTTATGTAGCTTTAGGTACCAATATATTTAAATATTTGCTGAGAAGAAAGTTATATGAATTTTACTTTACGTATATCCATTTGCTACACACAAACATCCTCTTAAATAAAATTTAAAAACATTATCGAGTAATGAAATATTAAAGTTTAAAAATTTTTAACAGAATATTTATTTATGAGAACACTCAAGCAGCCTTTTACATTCTATAAACGTGTGTTTAGTCGTTAGAATGAAATAATATTTAAATTGAACACATATTTACTCTAAGAAATTATCAACTAAATAAGCATAAATAATTTGCTAGAATTATTCATTCTGCTCTCATGCCTTTTCAAATACTAAAAATCATAAAAGGATATAAAAAATCATTGCCATCAATATGGTAAAAAGGGAGAAAAAGGGGCAAATACAAGTAATATAATCAAGAACAAGAATGACATATAACGTTAGCGATGAAGAAGATATTTAATATGACTGAAAAATATGTGCAAAATAAAGAATAAATAAATAACACTTGTTGCAAAATGTGTGGATGTTTGTGTTGGTTTTAAAAGCAAAAAGCTAAGAGTAAAGGTCACATAAGCAGCTTATTGGGGACAAATTGATGTTCTCCTAACTGTATGATAAATATTTAAAAATATTAAAATCGATAATTTAGCAAACAAAGAACGCAAAGGTATAAATGCCCACACTCTAATCACTTTTAAAAGATTTGGCTAAATCCGTGCCTGCCATATGTTTTTAAACGGAAAAATATTTACATTTTCCTTTTGAGATATTTTAGTGACAGTAAGAGACCTAGTGGTGTTCTTCAACAACATAAAAGAAGCCACTTGAGTAGACAAGTTTGCAAAAATTGTAAATAAACAGGGAGTGCAACGTAACATGAAGTTAGATGTAGCAAAACGATAACAATATCGTACACTGTAATGTGCCACTGGAAAAGGGATTATTGTGATGAACTACCGATCTATGAATAATATTTGAGGCCTACAAATTGCAAAATAGTAAATTGTTTAAAAAACTCTAATCAACCAAACAGCATATTTCAAAAAATAAAAAATTAAATGCATTCAGCTATAAACATGTGAGCCAACAGCTTTCATTTCGTTGTTTTTTTTTCTCCATCAAAAAAAAAAAAATGATAAAAACAAATTTATTTCCAGCACTTTATCAGTAAATTTAATAAAAATAATAAAATCCAACACATACATATCGACGTTTGAAATGAATTTTAACAAAAACTTTTGAACTACATCAGCAGCTAGCAAATATCACGCCAAAATAATCTATTGAATAAAATTTGTGAAAAAGGAGTGAAAGTGATTTGAAGGAGCGAGATAAGAAGAAAAATAAAACGCGAATGATGATAAATAAAATATGTCTGTCATGTCAATATTTGCCAACAACAGACATACAGTCAGCCAGGTGGTATTCAAGGTGGCAGTCAATGAAGCCAAACCAAGCAACACAACACAACCAGTGAGTGAATAGTTGGATGACGATAAAAAGAAAAATACAATTTTGAACAATTTAGTAAGTGCAAAGGATCTTCGTTTTTTTTTTGTCTTTTTGCTGTCAATACAAGTTTTAGATGGAGCTGAAACAAGACAATAAGGAAGTGAAGAAAAAACGCAAAGAACTCAGCGTGAAATTTACGTTCCAACACTTCTACTGAAGGTAAACGTGAAGAATTGATTGGCATTTCAATTGTGAAAATTTTCACACATACGCACATCCCGCCCTTGTATACATCTGTACTGTACTATGCAGACACACATTTGATGATAGTCTGCAGCTTCAGATTGAAGCACACATATTGAAGTACTACAAACAGTTTTGTAGATGGAATTATATGTGTCTGCGCGTTTGTATATAAAAGGGTATGAAATAAAGTTTTTTGAAGAATTTGCAAAACATTTATGTTATTTATTAAACTCTTAAAGGTGAATTGAATAACAGAAAGAAAAGCCGCTTTAAAATATTGAAAATAAAGTAAATATTTCCTTGTCTTGATAAATTATCGTGTAAGTTCTTAGAAATACTGACAAAGTCCTTTAAACAAATTAACACTGTAATTAAAAGTTTCTCTCGTCTAAGACAAGTTATCTTTAATAAAAGTCAATCATTTACAACGAAACGTTGTATAAAACAAGTAAGAGCGCTATATTCGGCTGTGCCGAATCTTATATACCCTTCACAACGTGTAGTCATGCAATAACAGTAGTTTGTATCACCATTCATCCCATATGAAATACGTCTGTACGTACAAACATATAAAAAACACACATATATAAAAACATCCCATTGTAAAATTATAAATTTACGTATGTATGTTAAAAATTTAAAAAAAAAAATTTAAAAAAAAAATTTAAAAAAAAAATTTTAAATAAAAATTTTTAAAAAAATAATTAATATAAATAATAAATATAAAAAAAAAAAAAAATAAAAAAAAAATTAAAAAAAATATAAAAAAAATTTAAAAAAAAATAATATAAATATAAATAATATATTAAATAAAAAAATAAAAAAAAAAATAAAAAAAAATTAAAAAAAAAATTAGAAAAAAATTTTTAAAAAAATATAAAAAAAAAATTTTTTTGGCCCAGCTGGGATTTAATGCCACGGTTACTCTAACCAGTATGCATGTTTGTATGTATGTATGTTGTTGTTGTAATGTTGTTTTTGTGAAAAAAAAATCGAGGTGGTCGTGGGTTTTTGCTCATATCTCAGGTGTTTATGTACCGATGTTTCTGATTTTCAATACCGATCTACTCCCGAATATTTCTGATATTTTAATACCTCACCCGGGTCCAAGCGATGTCTGGGGGCTTCAAAAAGTTGATTTCAACATACACACGGACAGACGGACAGACTGACAGGGCTTAATCGACTCCCCTATTCATAAGCTTTCAGAAAATATATACTTTATGGGGTCGGAAATGAAAATCGTAGAAATTTCACACGGAATGACAAACCTATATATACCCTTTTTCATTGTGTGAAGGGTATAATAAAAGCACATAATTTTAGATTAACTAATTGTTAATGATATTGAAAGCATTTTTTCTCTTGTTCTACTTCAATTTGAAAAATTCCGAAAAAGAAACAATTCTTTTAAATTATGGACATATGCTAAGCGCGATTATACCCAATACTAAACTCACACATGTAAAAATATATATTTGTGTGTATGCGTGCATGTATGTGTTCTTTAGTAACATATTTATTGGTATAAACTTTTAACTTTATCTACTTGTACTTTCACATTCAAAATAATGTCGGTGATAAAATTGATTCACATGATGAGTGCATTAAGCTTATCGATAAAATACGTAAGTGAGTGCGTCCCCAAAAGTTTAAGAAATTTTCGGTAAAAATAACAAAAATAGAAAAAATCGTTTTACAATAAAAGAAGTTAAAAAACCTTTGGAAAAAATTCTCCTCAAAGCTTTAATTAAATCAAAAATGTTTAACAATTTTTTTAAAATAAAATTCAACTGGGTATAACAAAAAAAATTTTAAAATTTATTGAAATTATTTTGATTTATTTTTTTTTTTTTTTTTAATTCATCGTATATTTTTTTTTTAAAGTTATTGGATTTTTTTAAACAAGTGTTGTCTATGTACATACATAACTTTCTTTCAAAATAATATTTTTAATCTATTCAGTCTTGAAATTTTTTTTTATTTCTTTTTTTTTGTCCATACTCAGCAAAAAAAATTTGGAAATAGTGCAAAGTAATTAATTTCTTTCAGATTTTCCATTTAATATTGTATATGGATTATTCTCAATACCTCTTTTAGTACGAAATAATTTTTCATAAATGATGTGCTTTGAAATGAATGCCAAATCATGTATTTTAAACAATTGTTGCAATGGAACATCAATAACTAGTGAAACAGCGGTTCCATTTCACCAAACATGCGCGAATACTCTGCACTTATTAGTGTTCATAAATATATTCATGTAGACACATGATCTCCAATATCACACTAATGTTAGAATCCTCGGCTGAACTCCTGAAAAATCACTTCTTAGTTTTTTTTTTTTTTTTTTTGTTGAGTCGACCTATAGTTTTAGAATTTGATTGAAATTGAAATTTTATTGAAAATTTAAATTTTTGTAAAAAATTCTAGGCAATTCCGATAAGACGTCCAATGTTCAGGAGTCCTGCTACGAATGATGACGTTAAAAAGAAAACTCGACTAAGTGAATGTGTGACACAAGGAAATGAATTTCTTTGCTTGCAGTTCAACTGGTAAAAAAGGTAGGACGACAAACACAGCAGTAGCAACAACATAATCACGCAATCATTTTAAGCGGGTTATAAAAAAATTACTTTTATTTTTATTCCCCAATATTTTTCTCACCCCAACACACCTACAATAAACCAACATTTATTTGATAACCGGTTTACGGCTAAAAGCAGGGACTCTTCAAAGGGGTGTAAAGTCTTAAAACAAAAAAAACAAAAAAAAAAAAAAACAAATTCCACATAAAATTCCCATCGTGATTGTATTGGTGTGAACATAAATTTTAATTTCATTTTTACCAAGTTACAAATTTTATTTCTCTTTATTTATTTTTTATTTTATTTTGGCAGCGTGCAAAACGAACATTCCCAAAAAGTGGAAAAAATTGGAATAAAATAATATTGAAATGGTAAATTAATTCAAATACGAACACAGCTGAGGCAGTAGCATTTGCACGTCATAATGTTACATACATATAAAAGTATGGGTGTATAAGTGTGTGTATACATACATCAGGCATGTATAAAAATATTTGCTTTTCTTAAGCGGTTTCTACTGTTGTTGTATGTTGCATGCTGTAGGTTTATGTGTTTGAACACAAACGCTATACATATATTGCGAGTGTGATTATGATAACTGGCATTTTATGCGCTTTTATTTGTTTAGCGTTTTGAAATATTTGGTGCGAAATGTTTTCAGTTGATTTGCGAGATGTTATTCCAACTAACTGAGTTTGTTTACACGGCATACAAATGTGGTACATGCATACTCGCTCGTAACATAGCTGTAATTGTTATTTTACTGTCAACATATAAAAATAATGTCAAATGAAGGGGAAATATTTGTTAAACCTTTTGGGGGTAGCGGGTAATAGTATTTACTAATATATTTAAGTTCTATTCTATTTATCAACTTTTATGTCTACTTTTTACAACTATAATTTAGTATTTAAGGGCTGCCAGTTTTAGCCAGCGAATATTTTGGCGACTTCAAGAACACTCAAACTACGTTCGCATTTGGTAAATATTTGTGCAAATGAGCCCAGCCAGTATGTTCGATAAATATTTATATTAAATTTTGTGTAATTGTTCTGACAGTCAAAATATTTAAAAGTAAATTTTTATTGGATTTCCTTTAAATAAAAACCATTTTTATATTAAATTAACGTCAATTTTTCAGTTTGGTACATAATACGTACGAGTGTCTGCCTCATTATTTTGTCAATAATTTGTCCACTAAGAACATTCCTTCACTACGGTAAATAAACGGCTCCACGAAAAGCCCCCCAATGAAATAACGCCCAGGAAACAATCCCCAATGAAGTAAACCCCAAAAAATTGGAAATAACACCCAAAAACAGTGAATGAAATAACATCCAAAAATAAATGAAGTAAACCCCAAAGCGAACACGAAACAACCCCCAATATTTGGGAGTTATTTCATATGAAATAACTCCCAATGATGAAAATGAAATAACCCCCAATGAAATAAACCCCATCAGCAACAAAAATGAAATTATGCCCAAAATTCATAAAAGAGTCAGAATTATTAAGGATTTCATGAAGTCAATATGGAGCAACAGCAAGATCGCAAATTTATTGATATAAATTGTGTGGAGGCCCGCATGCGTCTTCTTCATAATAAGGATATATGACACTTCGAAAGTGTGCCAGCATTTAAAATCAATTTTTTTTTGGTGAAAGAACATACAAAGCTCGTTTAATAGTGACTACTTTTGGTTTTGTAAATGAACTAAGTCCAGTGCAGTAAATTTCCCTTATACGATGGAAGCAATATCAGATCAGCCACCAACGAGCTATCCTAAAACTTTACGAATGGCTTGAAAATCCAACTCATGGGAGACGTTATTATAGTTACAATATTGTAAAGAAGGCAGTAATTTTCTGTAATGGAGAAGTGAGGAAGTATGGACAAAGAATTGTTTAATATTTCCAATACATTTATTTTTGAAACCCAACCACCAAAAAATTATTTTCATGTACATACATAAATAATAAACTTAATACATTATACGTAAGAAATGGTAAAAAAAACAAAATGGTTGCTCATGAAATCAAAATGGAGAAAATATACGTTGTATGTACAAATGCTGCCAGTTGGTTACACTTTATTATTATGTACCTCCTCACTGCTTGGCAGAAGTGGAACCAACAACCGATTACTTTTAATTTAGGGAAAACAATCATTATTGTCGTCCGTAGACTTATTTCGTAGTCTGTCACGAAGGTCGCACCATCCAAATCCAGAACGTTATCATTTTTGTATTTAAAAAGATATTGTAATATATTCACAAGCTAAAAAATTTCTTGTAAAAGGCCTATTTTTATATAATTTATTTACAAGCACCCCCAAAACCAAAAGCTTTAAAAATGCTAAAAAATAACCCTCGAATACAAAATGAAATATCACCCAAATTATACACGCTATGAAACAAGCCCCGAAATTAAAAATTTGTTGGGTGTTATTTCATTGGAGATTATTTCATAATTTGAAAACCCCAAATGAGAAATGAAATAATTTCCAAAAAAAATGAAAGACGGCCCAAAAAAATTGGGAGTTATTTCATATGAAATAACACCCAAAAATGTATGAAAAAAATTTGGGGAATATTTCATTTTTCGTTTGGGCGTTATTTCTTTGGGGGGCTTTTCGTGGAGCCTAAATAAACACGAATCGAAAATATAAAATAATTCATATTTACGATCTTAAAGAACAATTTAGTATTCTAACAAAATTAACTCACAATAAAGGTTGGTCCTTAATGCTACAAGTACGCGCAAACAATTCACCAAGCGGAGCAAAGTAAATATAAAAAAACACCTTTTGAATTTTGCATCAAAAATTCATGATATTTCAGGTTGTTGAACAAAAGTCTTGTTTACTTACAGAACTCAAAAAAAAGCACAGATTATAGTGTTTCATTGGTTTTGGCTTTGAGCGGGTTAATACGGATCACTGAAGAAGAGTGTTAATTTTCTACAAACATTTCCGGTTAACATAGAGTAAACTTTTATTGTATTTCTGTTGTTTATATGGATGTTGTCGTTGTAGTGCTGATTTGCTGTTATTGTTTGCTATAGTTCGTGTAAAACACTTTTAGCTGAACATAGTGTTGGCAATATTTTTCCGCTCTTCACACTGAACTTGACACAAACACATGCATGCGTTTAAGCAAATTTCACTATAACACAAACACAAACACTTTGTGAATGAAAGTGTGCTTACACAAACAAACACAGACACACACGCATGTACATATTTATGCAAAAAATGTGAAATATTTAAATATATAAAAAAAAAAGTTTCATGTAAATAATCGTACTTGTATTTGTACTCACCACAAGCAAATGTTTCATTACAACTATAAATCCCTGCCATCACACACTCACACATTTATGTAATATGTGATTTGTTGTTTTTGGTTTAACTGTGATCTTTTCAGTTTTATTTTATAATACTTTTTGTGTTTTTTTTCTCTCTCTTAAAGTCCCTGACATAAAATTGGAAAAAATAGAGTATGATGCTTTACTGACGCTGCTATGCAGTAGTTAAAAGTGCACTCATTCAATATTCTATATGGTTTTTGGGTAGTTTTCAACACATTTTACACATTTGGTGGAAAAATCAATTAAACCGGAAATGCATGTATGCCGCACGTGCTCTTCAACATCCGCTTACATCAAAATGTTATAAAAAGCAAAAAAAAATTTTTTAAATCAACGTTTTCATACAAACGGCCATAGAAGTAAAACAAACTCCAGTAGTTTGTCAGAAAAAGTGTTTAAGGGGCACAAGTACTAACAAACAAATTGAAGGAAAAAATCAAACCAAAAGATTTTCGCAACTGGATTTAAAACAAAAACATGACAAATTTTTACAAAAAAAAAGAAAAAAAAAATCGGCAGTCAATCCTGAGATGGTTTTATGAAATATATTTTTGACTCTCCTGGGAGGTTCTTCTAGTAGAACAAATATTGAACAATAATTTTCTATTTTCGAATAAACAATGTGAGTGTGTTGTTAATAAAGCTTAAGTACAAGAGTGGTAAGTGGACACATGTAGCAACAACCGTTACACTTCCTGTTAACTAACTCTTCTAAAAAAAATATATCGGAAAAATACTCTTGTATCCTTTAAAGTACAAAAAGAAGTCGTAAGTTTTAAAGACACATCTTGTGTTAGCATGTCCAAACATGTGTGTTCTTTGAAATCATATACTTATAAATATACATTTACGTCGGTTTGTATAAAAGTGTTTTAAGTTCTTAATTATTTATTAGCAAGAACTTTAAGTTTTCAGCTTCAATCATATACAAAGTATATTAATATTGTTGTTTTGCAACATATTGTGATTGTAGTTGTTTTTGTACAATTAAATTTGCTAAACATTAGAAGTATTGCAATTTCTTGGTTTGGCGGGATGCCATCGACAATTTTTTAACTTTTTACACTTTATTTTTGTTCGAATCATCCTAAGGTTTATATCGACTATGGTCGATATGTTTGCACACAAATAAAAATTTTGTGAAAATTAGCTAAACGGGGCATGGGGCTCTCTATACCCTGTACCCGTAATAAATAGAAAATAAATTTTAGTGACTCAATGCTCTCAATGTATATACATTTGGCGAAAATCGAAGCTTGCTTCTTTCATTCACTTCAATTGCAATTTCTTTCTTCAATTAATCTTTCTCTTACCACAGGTGTTTACACCAGACTAAAAAACGATTGCATATTGCAGACTAGTAATTGTAAACAATTCTAATTGCACAGTTCTTCATCAGCATCTGCTTAAGACTCAGGTGTCCTTTAGCAGTCAAACTTAATGTGTGGCTTCATCTGATATTCTTTTTATAGGAAGCCAATGATAAATTTTCGCATAATACATGGCTTTCATTTTCAGCATCCCCCAGACACATTCTATAAACATCCTAGATGAGCATATTTTTAAAGTAGGTTTTGAAATAAAAATAATAAATTCCATATCAGTGTAAATAGCGCAACACTAAAAATAATCGAGCTCCGATTTAATCCGAGTACCATTATTGAACCTCGGTCAAGAAGCTCTTTTAAGACTTTAAGAGACCTCTTATAAGTGATTCTCTTCACCCACATTTTCAACTTTACAAAAATTAACAATCGAAAATCCTTTATCTAAAATTTACGTTTTGATTCAGAGGGTCGCCGCAGAGTATTGCTATCTGCTTAGTTTTGAAACATACTCAAGAATCTACCACTTTTTACCGACTGGTAGTCAAGTGCAAAATAAATATTTTCCCTTCGCCATAAATTCAACAGCTTATTCTACCATGAATCTCTGTCTGTGAGTGGGTCGTTCGAAGTTTACGATTCTTCTTTGTCTTCCTTTGCCAATAAAAATTTAAAAATAACTTCCTAGCGGTCACACGCAAACGCACGCTCTTAATTGTAAATTGTACAGTAAAGTTAAGTGTGAAAAAAATTTTAATCTGAAAAAGCATGCTTCAAACTTTGCTTGGAACTTTATTAAATAAAATTGTTTGAATTTTAAATACAACAGTTTTAAGTTCCAAGACAAGACATTAAAACAGAAAAAAAGTATAAATCACTGCCATTTAATTGAATGGCCAGTTATTTTTTTTTATCAGTTTTTAGCATTTCACAAATAATCTACAAGAAAATGAAATTTCCATCAAAAAATAAATCACTACAAGACATATTTTTTTAATTTAATTTTAAGTACATTTTTTGATTTGCATCAATTTTACTTCAAAGGCAATAATACATACAAAAGACGATTGAATGTGTGTACTTACAAAGTAAATTGTGACATATCTTAACCACTTTAACAGTTAGAATGACAGCCACAATAGTCAAATGGTTGTCATTCAAGTAAAACACTACAGGAAGGAAGACAGGACAAGAAAACTAAACTAAATTGTCAAAGTAAAAATGTTAACGTTTATATATAAAGGACGACGAAGACTATGACGACATTGAAGAATAAATGGCTGACTGTTCGCTTTCAACAGTCTGCTTCAAAAGTAAATTATTCACAGCCAAATTCTAGGAATAAATTTAATTCATTAATATTGTACAACCAGTCAAAGTTTCATTTAAACTCAGACTTAAATAAGATTTGTTACAGTTGTAGCTTTTGTTAAGTTTCAAAAGGACATAAAGTAAAACTTTTTGTTTTCTATTTGTTAAATAATATCTTTTTTCCATTGATGCATTAAAATATAAATTTTCTTTTGCCCTTTACTGTATTCTCCATTAGAGTTCATCTTCTAACATGTGCCTCAAAATATAGGTGCACATGTATGTATGTGTGCAATTTTGATGTGTGCATTTTTCCGTGTGTATCAGTGTATGTGAGTAAGATTTTATTGGAAAAGACCGTGCAAGTTATCATGTTAGAGTTTTTGCTGGCCTCGTTTAGTTGATTTGCTGATGATGAGCTTGTCTTGGTTTGACTTTATGTGCTCTAGCATTCTATTGCCATTGAGAAACAACTTCATTTCGCCACAAATTACACAACAACAGTATTTTTGTGAACGTTCAAACTTAGCTGATTATATGTCGGTGTATGGTTGTTCATGTGCAATGTAATGGTTACTTACCAACAGTTTATTAAGTGGATGTCATACTTAAACACATATTCTTTTTCTACTTCATTTTTTAGTTCCTTTCGATGTTTTTCTCTCCTCGTTTATGTTTTAGATTTTTTCTTTTTTATTTTAATAAAGTGTCACTCTAGAAAAATGTCACAATTTTGCTGTATTTTTTTCTATCACAGTGGTTTGTTATATTTTTCCTTTACTTCGATTATATGGAATCTTTTTTTCTTGAATAATGCTTAAGTATGTTCCATTTTAAACATTTTCTTTCGTTGTGAAGATGTGTGTAGTGATGACTATTTTATAATTCAGTTTGGCACGTGGTCTTTAGTAATAAATATTTTAAAACAACTTGGCATGACAAAACGAAAAGTAAGATTACAAACCAAATATAAGTAAAACAGAAGAATATTTATTTTAAACATTTGCACACTTGTTTTTCCTTTCCTCCCCGTTTTTTATTTTTATTTCTCTTTGTCAATTGTGATTTCGATTGAACCGACAAGTGATTGACAGAAAAGTATTTCTATTTGAAGACACCAAGACCTAACTACATACACATACATTTACAATGTAAATATATTCTCAACAGCCTTAATATAGACACCTTAGAAGTTGTATGCGTATTTGTGTTTGTTTAAAAAATAATAAAATTCACGCTAAAATTCTACTTTAGCTCAGTTTTTGTGATTTTCATTTTTCAATTGCCTGTGAACGTGTGCTTAAACAATAAATTTTGTTGTGCAGAATCTCTCTTCAATGTGGTAAATTTTTATCGGTATTTGTGTGAAAGAAAATGAAAATTGTTTTTGTTCTCACACAGATTAGAAGATGGCAAGTTTTGTTTTATTGTTTCGCATTGTCTGATTATGTGCTTAATGTTTAATGGAGATTTTAGTTTATTATGTTTTCAGAATAACACAAAGAAACTCAAATAAGTTTTAGAACCAATAAAACTTATTTAGAAACGTGCCTGATAAAATATGTAGTTTTTGTAGCGTATGATTAACTTTTAAGCAGATAATATTAATCATAAGCAACCGAAGATTTGACATCATACAATAATAAATTGAGAAAAGTTTAATAGAACGCTGTTACGCAGGTGGTAAAAAAAGAACTACAAGCATTGTAATTAAAAAGGGTTATTCAAATAGAGTTTGTATAAAATAATTGCGACAAAGAAAAATACTTTCTTTTTATCTTTTTTAATTAAAAATGCTAATCATTAATAAATTAATTTTAAACTTCTAGTGATGCAGGTTTATCTTATCTAAATAACTTCCCTGATAAATTGTTTCAACTATGGCTTTTAATTAATAATAATGTTTGAGTATTTCAACCCAACGCTTATAACTTTTAACTTCATTATTGGGCAGCATCCTTGAACCGTTCATGCCTATAATTTTAAGATTTTGATTCGAATATTTATAGCCACTTAAAAACAATAAAGCCATAATTAATATTTACGGCCATTAACTTCAGTTAGCAATTAATTATTATTCCGTTTAAATTATTTCTTAACGGCAAACGATTTTCGATTGTAAGATGAAGAAAGAACAAAAAAAAAACATTTAACAAGAAAGAAAAATAAATTAGAAAAATATTTTTAGTGGCCATGGCCTATGTAACGTGTTAAATTTTGCGTGTTAATTTTTGACGTGACTTTCTGTTTGAAAAGTATTTTTTACGTAAATTATAAACTTTCTTAAAGTTTGAAATTTGTTTGATACCCCAGGCCTTACACTTAAAGTTGGGCCTACAGTCTGCCTTTAATGAACAATTAGAATTTGAAAAAATTGTTAAGCTTATGTGGATAAAGGTGGCTTCGCTTTCTTTAAATGGGTAGTTTTTCATTAAAAAAATTTTATATTAACAAAATCATGCAATCTCAAAGTGCTGTAGTCTTTAAATAAATCAACAAAAGAAAATTATTTAGAACTCACTTGTGGTTAAGAAAACAAAACTTAAATTTATTAAAATTTTATTATTTATATGCGTTAAAATTTTGCAAAGCAAACTTAAATGAAAAGAGATACTCGCCAACACAAACGCAAACTTATGCATGAATATGTATGCATGTATTCAATTCAACTGCTAGTTTTCATAGTATTTGTTCTACCAGCTACTCCAACGTAATTTTTATTTTAGCATAAACAAATACATTTAAAAGAGTACTTTTCATTTAATAAAAAACTTTTGCACTTAAAAATTTATGAACAACATTTTTGTGAAACTCCCTACAAAAACACACACATACATTAACAAACAACAACAAAGACAACAGTAGTTTTAATATAAACAAAAATATTTATTTACACTTATGAAATTTAAAAATAATATTCGTTGCTATGACTGTTGGGGATGGCCTGACCAGCAACAACAAATAAGTGTTAATAACAAGCAATAGCAACAAAGACTGACTACTACAAAATAGCAAATACCAACAGTAGAGATCACGCATAGGCACCCTCATTCAGATAGACAGACCAACAGAGGCAGAGCATAAAAACTTTCAAAGTCACAGTCGTCTTTCTGTTATCAATTCCATAGTACTGGCTTCAAAATAACTGAACTTAAAGTGGCATCAAGTCCACCAAGTGAACAAACCAAACCCTGATTTGGTTTCCAGCAAAACTTTCAACATTGACCTTGCTGTAAAAAGGAAAATTGGTTTGTTAGCAGAACCAAAAGCCAAAATAATAACTGCGACTGACAAAAGCACAAGTTCATAAATAAATTGTAATTTATCTTAAACATAACAGGCAGATTTTTTTGCAACTACCAAAACAAAAATAGAAAATTGTTAAACGAATTGAAGGAATGTATTCAAACTAACTCACCCCACAAAAGTGTATTAGAGTTCATGTTCGTTGTGTAGTTGCGAATTTGTATTTGTTTATTATTTCGAAAATTTATTGTGTGTCACAGAGTATTTTAGTTCAGTTTCTGTGTGTTTGTGTATGTGTATGTGTCTGAATGTCCGTATGCATGTGTCTTTCGACATACTATCAAACTGAATGAATTATTGTTACATTATAGGAAATATATTGAATTGAAAGACATTTTCAATTGAGCAATGTAACCGACTGGCTGATTTATAGTTTGTGTTTTCTTCTTTCTTTTTTTTTTTAACTCCATACACGCATACATAACGATGGTCACAAGTAGAAAGGCCGTAACTCATATAATTTACAAAATTTTTAATGATTTTGATATAATCTACACTGTATCAATATACAAGCAATAAAAAAAAAAAGAAATTGCATTATGATAACCCTGTTTCAGTTACTTTTTTACATTCTCCTGTAATGTAACAATTATTTGAGTTAGAGACGTTCTAGTTGCGACAAACGATATACGAATTGTTGAACCATTAAAGCAAATTATGAGAAAAAGATCAATTAAAGTTGGGTACCAAACATGCCTTAACCGTAAGTCATTAAGAACTATCGGTGATCTTGTACGATCAATTTGTATCAACTTGTATTTAATGCGCAAGGATGACACGCAAAATCGTGAAGCATTCCACATTTTTTTAGAGTGACCCTGTGAACTAGTCAGTAAAGGACAAGTCAGGGGCCAAATTACGGCATTCGATCACGATCGAAATTTCACTCGAACGATCGAGTTCGCTGTGCTTTAGGTATAGAAATTCTAATAAGAATTTTCGAATTTCGATCACGTTCGAATGCCGTAATTTGCCTCCAGTTGTTCGGGGGTTGCGGGTTCGATTCCCGCCGGAGACTCTGGAATTGCCTGCTTCTCTTTCTCTTCTATCCTAAATATTTCTATTCTTATTCTATTCTTCTCTCTATTAAAGCGTCACAATGGACCGTAATGGTCTCCGAGTGAAGGTCTGAGGGTAGCTTTGCACCAGACTTGCCTACCTACCTACCTGTATTTAATGTGTCAATTTCCCTATTTGTTTGCCCTCAAACTTTCATTATATTTTTGGCAAAGCATTCGTAGATGTCAAAAAATAACATCGTAATTTATTTATTTATTTTTTCCTCTAATAAAAAAGTTGGCTTCTTTTAAAGGTATAATAAAAAACAAATTATTTATTGAAGAAAATTGATTTTAAAATCCAAAAATTTTTAGTTTTGTAGTCGATAACTTATGGCAGTAAAAAATTATTGTTTGCGACTTGTTGCATAAAGTGTACATTAGATTAAATTAAATTGTCTGGCAACAGTGTCTTTAAAGTTGAAAAATTTTCAATGCAATTGAATTGTTTAAACATTATTTAAATTCGAGTATATTTTTAGAAATAAATTAAAATAGTAAAAATTAAACATAATTCCTTTTGATAAATTTTGGCTTTATAAAAAACATCAACTATTCCTATTATATATAACAACCTGGTACCATATAACGGTTAGCTAAGATGAAATTATTTTATTTTAGGGATTTAAAATCCATCTGACTCTTAACAGTACTCCACTAAACAAATTTTAAAGATAATAGATCGCTTTTTAAATAATTTACTTAATTATTCGGGATATGCTCCCAACTAATTTTTCAATATTTTATTTGGTTGTTGGGTTTAAGCTGGTCTAAGAAAAATAAAATACTTTAATAAGAAAAAAATGTTGGTTGGGTTTTTGAGGAAGTTTTTTATAGTTTTTCGTTTTATTTTTGAATTCTTATCTTGTTAATAAGAATTTTGAAATAAAGCTTATAACATTTTAAAACTTTTTCAAGAATTTGGGTGAAAGGTCTACTGATGATCTGGCATAAGCACCAGTGAAATGCATATAGACCAGCTTAAACCCAACAACCAAATAAAATATTGATAAAAGATCGCCTTAACCTCCTGCTCATGTCACCACCTAAATGGATTTTGATTGGGTGTTTCAAATTCTAATTCTCTCTTCTCTTCCTTATATGAAGCTTAGATACCAGAATCTACAATTATAGTTCTTAAGTGAAATTTTGAGTTGAATCTGGTTTTCTCTTTGGCGAAAAAACGGGAGCATTTTTGTCGACAGTCAGGCGGCATTCTTGTAACTCAGGTCATACACCGCAATATCTATGTGATGTGCTGACCAATAGGGGATTTGCTTTGAATATTATCAACGCAAATGCAATCGCCATTCATTTAAAGACTATGAAAAACAAAATCTTCCGAAACTTCCGTGAAAATGCCGAGAAGAGTTGGCATTGACTGAAAACATAAAGGATGGCCAATCTTATGTGGCTCCTTTTTAATATCAGGCGCATATCACAACTTACGAGTCGCTTTCGGAGGGACATCTCGAGAATGTAGCCAGTAATGACGACAAGTCTTTTTCAGTAAATGTATGAGTTAGTCAATGCCCGTAATCGAATAATTCGAGATCTTTTTGTAAAATCTTTATTACCCAGAGTATCAATTCTCGTTCTATGAAACTATGAAATAAAAAGTTTTTGTGTGTAATATCATATGGTGCCACCATACCCTTTGCTATGCAAAAATTTGTTTCATTTCACAGTTTCACAGAACGAGAAGTGAGCCCCTGGTGCGTAAAATTCCGAGTTAAAAACCTTATTTCGACAAAAGTTTTTTTTTCTTTAAAAAATTATTTTTTTACTCGTAAAGTAACCATGATATAAGATTGTTGATATTGATTTTTTGCTTTGCGATGTCATAGCAAAGTTGTTGAACTAACGCTAAACAGCGGCAAAGATTTCTATTAGCTTCACTAATATTTCGTAAAAACTTAAGCAATATACTCTGAATGTATTATCTGAAGGCAATTATAAAACAATAGCGTTTTGAATGTATTTACGTAAAATCTTTTATTTAAAATTTTAATTTGTTTTTTTTTTTTTTTTAATTTAAATTCTCGTTTAAATTCTGTAAAAAGATCTAACATATGCTTAGAGTGGTCTATAAAAGAAGCTTGAAGGAGAGCTTTTATCATAAAAGTAACAGTTTCGCACAAGTTGTTAGCGACAAAGTGAAACTAGAAAAGTTAATATTAAATTTTATTTTTAAAAATATTTCTAACAGTCAGTTATAATTCAACAGTAGCTTTCTTTCAACTACATCTCGCTATTTTTCAAGTAGTCGGCAGATGGTGCTATAAATTAACGTAGAAAAAAAACTACTTTTTCTTATCCTCTTCCTAATCAAACAAAAACTTTTCATAATACAAAAACTAACTCATGAATATTAAATTCATTTCGCTACCGCAATGCGACTCTGTATTCCGGCTGGATGAAGCAACAGCATAACAACATAAACTACAAACGAGTACATAGACATGTTCAACATCCGCACATTAATTAACTTCAAACATTTTATTAGCAAAGAATGCTTTTATTCAAAACAACTCTACACAAACAAATAATTTTTTTTTCTCTTTATGTCTTTCAAATTTGTTTGACTAAAACTTTTATAGACTCAAAGCAACATGGCAGGAGCAAAAAACGCACAAATACACAACTTATTTGAAAACAACATCGTATAAAGTTACTTTGGAACACACTAGCGCTATAATCTATAATTTTGCCTTAATAAATTGACAAGAACGGAACAGAAAATTTAAAAAAAACATTAACTAACCCATATACTTATGTATCTATATACCTGCATGTGTATTTGTGCAAAAAAAGCACAACAACTTGAAATAGAGCAACAATTTTTCTTCTTGTTTAATGACCGCCACGACTTTGCTCACTACTTCACTGTTTGATATTTTTACGCTGTATTGTATGGTGACGATTATTATGATTACAAAAGGATAAAATTCATTAATGTAAACATACGTACACACATATATGTGTACATATGGCTACATGTATATGTAAGTGTTATGTGAGTATGTCGAAGCACAACCATATGTTGATGTCAATGAGCCAAAGCCATCCAGTCAAGCCAAGCCCACTTAAAAGCTAAATAACAACGTCAATGTCCTTGGCATAACAGAAACATACAACGAAAAAAAAACATTTCAACTACGAGAGAGTATCTGTAATGAAACCTCTATCTACAAGTATGATTATATCCTCAGTACTTACATTTTCCTATGGGGTAAATCATTTTGAGTTCAGTTCTTAAATAAAAAACAAAAAATGAAAACATGAAACATACCGGGTGCTTTTAAATGTCGTAGAAAAGAAAAATATTAGAATTACGCTTTCAATATAGAATTGCAGCAAAAACTAATGTGACCAATGAAGGTAAAAAATAGAGCAAGAAAAAACAAGTAGGAGCACTATATTCGGCTGTGCCGAATCTTTCATACCCACCACCAATTTTGTGTACATTTAAAGCACAATATTTATTATTTTGTTAATCGCTATAGAATAATCTCTTTATAATAAAATATGTATCACTTTCTTTGTAGAGGGTGGTTAAATTTTAAGGGCCCATGTTTAAGGTGAACCACATGTAACCTTCAACTATTTTCTTGTATTTCATTTGACATTTCTCAATCTCAGACTAACTCAATTTGAACCGTGGAAAGATACGCAATCGAGCAACGCTTTTATATATTAAAGATTTTTATAAAAATGGGCGTTCAAATCAAAATTAATTTTGTGCACTTCGTAATTCTTTTGGTCAACATAATCGTTCGAATTCGACCACAATCGTGAGAATTGTAAAAAATATTTAAATGTCTGCAAAGCAGGTCTGTATGAAATGCGAAAACATCTGTGAATGCCATCTTAGTTCGTTGAATGGGAAACATTGCTGTTTTTCACGATAACGTGGCAAGAGCAAGCAACCTTGACTCATCATCGTGCCCAACAATCGAGCATCAACAGAGTCATTGAAAATTTGGACTATCGGATCGTGGTGTGCCGCCTAGGTTGGGGGGCCATTTGGCCGATATTTTGTTCCATACATAATTGAAGCATACAAATATTATCATTATAAAAATAAATGATAATAATTTCATAATAATTTTATTCAAAATCAACATAGTCCCTTAAAATTAAACCACCCATTATAACTTCGGTATGCTAGTAAAATGTTTTCGTAAATTTAGTTTTTCAATGAAAGTGGCCGTTAAAATACGCGTGTCAATAAAGTTTCTGCTAATAAACATAACTTAGATATTTCAATATAGTCCCTTAGTATTCCAAAATCTTTATTCATAGAGAATTTACATGAATTTAAGAGGAAGAAAGTTAAATTTTAAGGGCCACAGGGTGATTTAAAATACACATTCTCTGCATTTTTCTAAAACGGGAAATTTATTAGTAAGATTTTGATTTTTAAACTTCTATAACATTTTGCTTTTAAAAGATTTTGAAACGAAATAAGTTTTGTATAATTTTAAAATTTGTTAGCCATTAGTACATGAAAATAAATTGTTTATAATGTTTAGAGATAATTTTTTTTGACTTAGGTCAAAATTTTCCTAAATTCGCATTTTTAATAGAGCATAACTTAAGGAGAACATAAGCATAAGTTGTTAGCATGCCATCTAGTAGTTGCTAGTAGAGTCATCTATCTTATCATCTTTATCTTATATTTAGCTACAGTACAATAAATGGTGCAGTGTAAGATGAATAAATGCTAATATATATGACTAATATATTTTTATAAAATTTTAAGGAAAAAAGTGTGCGTGGCACATCTATTTTCCGTTATAACGAAGACTTTGACCAAAAAGCCATGTTTGCAAAATTTCAGAATTTGAAATATACACTGTGCGGTATAAATTTTCGTACATTTTTATCTATAACTCTTTTCCTAATTCATAGATTTAAGCGATTTTCAGGGAAAAATATTCTTTTGACTCGATAAATATATATTCGAAGTTTCATGACTCTACGTTTATGCGTTAGGACACAATTCAAAAGTGAAAGTGGGCGTTATAGTAGGCGTGTGAAAGTTGTTTTTGCTAATGAGTACAACTTAGGTGTTTCAATATAGTCCTTTATTATTCCAAAATCTTTATTAATAGAGAAATTATATGAATTTTAGGTAAAACGTTATATGGGAGGTGGGCGTAAAAAAGGGCGTGGCACCTTAATTTTTTGGCATAGTAATGAAATTGCCTAGGGGGATAGACGTAGCAAAATTTATCATCATACCTCTAATTTTAGCGGTTTTATGAGCTTTTAAATTTCATTAACGGTAGATAACGTGAAAAGTGGGCGTTATAGTAGGCGTGTCAAAGTTATTTTTGCGAATGAGTACAACTGAGGTGTTTCAATATAGGCCTTTATTATTCCAAAATCTTTATTAATAGAGAAATTATATGAATTTTAGTTAAAACGTTATATGGGAGGTGGGCGTAAAAGTGGGCGTGGCACATTGATTTACCGTTACAAGAAAGCGTGTCACCAAAAACCAAAGTGTGCAAAATTTCAGAGTAGTACATCCAATTTTGTTGCTTTTATGACGTTTTTGTTTTTAAATATACCAAAAAATACACTGTGCGGTATAAATTTTCGTACATTTTGATCGATAACTCCTCTCCTAATGCATAGATTTAGACAATTTTTGGGGGAAAATATTGCCTTTACCCAGGAAATATATATTCGAAGTTTCATGAGTCTACGTTAAGGCGTTTGGACACAATTCCATTTTATTCGATATTCGAAGGACACGGTTTTTTCGACCTACTCTTGCTTTTCGAGCTATAACTCTCTTCCTAATATTCCGATTTAGCCCATTTTCAATACCAAACAAACCTTGTCTATAAGAAAGATTCTGGCAAAATTTGAGCCCCCTAGCTTTTTCGGTGCGACCTCTATCGTGCTTTCAACAGACGGACAGACGGACAGACGGACAGACGGACAGACGGACGGACATAGCTAGATCGTCATAAAATCAAACCCCGATTCAGAATATATATACTTTATGGGGTCTAAAATGGATATTTCGATGTGTTACAAACGGAATGACAAAATGAATATACCCCCACCATTTTTTTGGTGGCGGGTATAAAAATTTAAAAATTGTCACATAACCGATTACGTCAGAGCAGCGACGAAATAATCCCTTGTAAATCTTAATTTCATACGATCAGTTTTTTATTTATAAAGGGTTTTCCAAAAGGATCTTAGCAACTGAGAACAAATATATGTATTTTCGAAGTTAACTCTAGTAAATTGACTGTCATTTATTTACTTCACTTTGCTTATCACACAACAATCAATGCAAAATGGATATTCTAATGGGGCAAAGTTTTAGCGCAACGCCACACTAGATACACGAGTGATTTGAGGGCATAGTCATCTGACGAGGAAGGCACTTGAATTGGCCTGTGGACTGTGTGATTCTATCCCATAAAACTCTTCCCTGCAGAATTTTCTCAAATCGTTTGTTTATGCCATTAATTCACAAAATGTCAGTGCAATCCTCAAAACCACCTCAACCAATGCCATCACTCAAGCTCAGTAGATGTATATGAATATGATCTCTAATCATAAAAATGTTTATATTTCCTAACCGCTTTATCCAGAGGCGCTATGATGAACACACGCATTATTTATTATTATTTATTTTTTATACATAACAAATTGATAGATATTTTAAATAAATAATAACAATTCGATTTAACACGAAATTTCCTCTATTTAAATTTCAAGATATGAAAAGTTTCACGAAAAACACATCGTTAGACTAAAGACACGGGTAAAAAAATTGTGACACTAGGAAATTGTCCAGGAATTTTGCATTAAATTATTTTCTAATGCCATGCAAGTAGTCTTATTGAAAAGAAGAGTTGTTGGCACTACAAGTTAAGTCTAAACAATAAAGGTCATGAAAACCACGCTAATGTTAGTAACACTGAAGTTGTAGTCGCCTTAAAATAAACCTATATTTCTAGCTGTTATATTTTAGGATTGTAGGAAAATGTAACGTTACAAATGAACTAGTTTCTGTCCTTGAAAATATCCAATACAAGCATCTCTTAAATGTATAGCGCCTTGTGTATGCTTTAGATTTGCTTACAATTATTATGTCATACCTGGTTAACATCTCCATACTCACAGAGACACACATGCCATACTACTAATATTAAGCTCGGAGTGGAAACATTAACTACTTGGCCCATTATCACAATATGTGTGTTTTATAAGCATAACAAGGGACAGTTAAATTGAACAAAAAAAAAAACAACTAGAATTTCCCTTAGAATAGGGAAAAAATAACAAATAACAATGTATATTTTTAGCACAGCTGATTGAAAGAAAGACAAATACAGCTAAACACAACAAAGTGGAAATCTACCTTTAATACGGGCACAGCCATACATCTAACATACATGCCCAATTACAATAACAACAAAAGAACAGCCATAATAATAACAATGATAATAACAACAGCAAACAAGACAACAAATGCACTTGTAGTAATCGACAACTGTATCGTTACAACTTTTAAAGACCAAGTAAAAGTTATGTGAACTGTTCATCTCTGCAAACTCCTATTCAGTGTGTGTATGTTGTTGATGTTGGTTTTATCGCTGTCGCTGCTTTTTATACTATTGTCACTAGCATGATACTAGAACAAAAATATCCACAGAATCCAGCAAAAAAAAAAAAAAAAGAGAGAAACAAAAGAAAATTAATTTTTAAAAGTAAATTGCTCGGTACAATTTAAAACCACTCAGAAAAAAATAAATATCAATCTCAATTACGAAATTAATATTATTAATTAAAATTTTATTTGATCTTGCTGCCTTGATGCTGGCTGATTTCATTAAGTAAAGTGAAAGAAAATAATTTTAGTTGCAAAGATATTGCCGCTTTGTTGTAGTTTTTGGCAGCCATACAACAAATATTTTTTTTTTTGAAAAAAAGTCTTTATTTTTATACCCTTCACACAGTGAAAAAGGGTATATATAGGTTTGTCATTCCGTGTGAAATTTCTACAATTTTCATTTCCGACCCCATAAAGTATATATTTTCTGAAAGCTTATGAATAGGAGAGTCGATTAAGCTCTGTCAGTCTGTCAGTCTGTCCGTGTGTATGTTGAAATCAACTTTTTGAAGCCCCCCGACATCGGTTTGACTCGGGTGAGGTATCAAAATATCATAAATATTCGGGAGTAGATCGGTATTGAAAATCAGAAACATCGGTACATAATCAACTGAGATATGAGCAAAAACCCACGACCACCTCGATTTTTTTTTCACAAAAACAACATTACAACAACAACATACATACATACAAACGTGTATACTGGTTAGAGAAAACGTGGCATTGAATCCCAGCTGAGCCAAAAAAATTTTTTTTTTAATTATACCCTTCACACAGTGAAAAAGGGTATATATAGGTTTGTCATTCCGTGTGAAATTTCTACAATTTTCATTTCCGACCCCATAAAGTATATATTTTCTGAAAGCTTATGAATAGAGGAGTCGATTAAGCCCTGACCGTCTGTCCGTCTGTCCGTCTGTCCGTCTGACCGTCTGTCCGTGTGTATGTTGAAATCAACTTTTTGAAGCCCCCCGACATAGGTTGGACCCGGGTAAGGTATTAAAATATCAGAAATATTCGGGAGTAGATCGGTATTGAAAATCAGAAACATCGGTACATAAACAACTGAGATATGAGCAAAAACCCACGACCACCTCGATTTTCTTTTCATAAAAACAACATTACAACAACAACATACATACATACAAACGTGTATACTGGTTAGAGAAAACGTGGCATCGAATCCCAGCTGAGGCAAAAAAATTTTTTTTTAAATTTTTTTAAAATTTTTTTTTTATTTTTTTTTTATTTTTTATTTAATATATTATATATATTTTTATTATTATTTTTTTTTATTTTTTTTTTTTAATTTTTTTTTTATTTTTTTTTGTTTTATATATATTATATATGTATATAATAATTTTTTTTTTTTAATTTTTTTTTTAAATTTTTTTTTTTTTAAATTTTTTTTTTATTTTTTTTTTTGTTTTTTTTAACATACATACGTGAATTTACTGTTATTGCATGACTACACGTTGTGAAGGGTATATAAGATTCGGCACGGCCGAATATAGCGCTTTTACTTGTTTTTTTTTATTTTTTTTTTTTTTTATTTTTTTTTATTTTTTATTTAATATATTATTTATATTTTTATTATTATTTTTTATTATTTTTTTTTTAATTTTTTTTTTGTTTTATATATATTATATACATAATAATTTTTTTTTTAATTTTATTTTTAATTTTTTTTTTTAATATTTTTTAAATTTTTTTTTTTAAATTTATTAAAAAATTTTTTTTTTTTTTTTTTGTTTTTTTAACATACATACGTGAATTTTTAATTTTACAATGGGATGTTTTTATATATGTATGTTTTTCATATGTATGTACGTATTTCATATGGGATGAATGGTGACACAAACCACTGTTATTGGATGACTACACGTTGTGAAGGGTATATAAGATTCGGCACGGACGAATATAGCGCTCTTACTTGTTTTAGTTTAGAGTGTTTCAAATGTATATTTCTTATTCAATAGATATCAATGAATAAGACTCTTTTCGTCAATTCGGGATTGATCAAAACCCCTTCTGTCGGGGATGCCGGAACAGCCATTCATTTTAATACATTCAAATATCTTTAGGTTACTATTATGAATTTAAATGCCTATCCATTAAACATTATTCAATCTTAACTTCGAATTCTAATTTTTAAGACTCTTAGTTGTTTTGCTCAGGTTCTTTTGTTCTTTTACAAAGAGAAAGATGTTGCCAAACCGTCCCAGGTTCAAGTCGAGATTTACAATATTTATTCTATACGCGGCGAGTAGCATGGCAACGCAAAGGTACCCTGAATTTATTTATTTTTTTTTAATTTGTTGGTAGTGGTTATAATGAATAGATTTATAATATCTTTTGAACCATTGAATTAATTGGCTTATAAATTTAAAAACTATTTAGTTGAAAATAAAAAAAATAGTTCTCACACAACCAAATAAATTTCACACGTATTGAATTTCACTAATTTGCAATTACACACACATTTACATGCAAACACACTTTAATTAATTAACTAAATTTAAGCTTATTAAATAGTACGTAAAAAAAACTGCACCATTCTAAAATAACCCAAGTCCAGTTAAGTTAAAAACAATAAATCTTATGACATTTAATTTGGAACAACGTAAAATAGTTTAAGGAACTAAAGAGATAAAAAAGAGGATGTTAAAAGTAAACTGGCAAATTCTTATAAATATTTTATTTAATACAAAAAAAATATCATAAACGCCCATTTTAACATGGGTTGTTTTAACTAATTGCTTTAGATTTGAGTTTATGTGTAGGTGTGTGCGATATCACTCTAAACATGTGTTATCACGCGACAAACCAAGCCAGCCTGGCAGGATTTTGTTAATTTTTTTTTTGTTTTTTTAATAATTATTCTTTTTTTTTTTGCATGTGTAAATAGAAATTTATGTAAATATTTAATGAGCGTTTTAATTTAAATTTATTTTAATTACCATTATGTTCACCAAATGCACATAGACACACACTTATACACACATAACTAAACCAAAATTATTTACTCTGTAATGGCTGGTTTTGTTGGTTTTCATTTGCACTCACGATTTCTTTTTTTTTATTTTATAAATTTTTTTGGTTCCACCAACACTTTAGGTGCATATTCACACGCTTGTTTGTCTAGCGGAACAATAAAGTTAATTGAATTAAAGCACTTTTTCACACACCTACCCACCAAACATGCAATATACCTGCGTTTAGGTTAATTTAGTGAGTTTCCCTTTTTATGGGCTTGAACTTCAACACAAACTACTGTCACGTAACATCTGTCTTAGAAGTTAGAAAATGTTTTCACTTTTGTTATTCGTAAATATTTGAAGTTTTACACTTTATTTGTTTAGGCTAGTACTTTTGGTAAATAAACTCACTTGACAGCAAATTTATGACTGTTATCTAATCCTACAAGCAGTGGACCCAAGAAAACAAATCCCAGTTATATACAGGTTGTTTAAGAATTTTTTTTATAATTTTTCTGTATTCATGACTGGTTAAACAATTAAGAGTTAACATTCCTATAAAAATATAATGATCAATTATCAACATAAATATTAAAATTATTAAAATTTTACCTTGATTTTAATTCCGGAAAAATCTGTTTATTTGGTATAGATTGCACTAGAATACCATTAATGCATTCATCTCTTTATATGCAGGGTGGGCCAAGAGTCACCATATCAAAAAGTAAAATTTGAAGAAAAACAAATAAACAGTGCTATATTCGGCGGTGCCGAATCTTATATACCCTTCACAAGGTGTAGTCATGCAATAACAATTGTTTGTATCACCATTCATCTCATATAAAATACGTACATACATGTAAAAAACATACCAAAAAAAAAAAAAAAATTCCAAAAAGAAATAAAATAAAATATATTTAAAACAAACAAAAAATGCCAAAAAAAAAATTTAAAACAAAATTAAAAAATTTTAAAAAAAAATTAAAAAAAAAAATAATAAAAATATAAATAATATATAAAATAAAAAAATTTGCTTGGCTCAACTGGGATTCGATGCCACGTTTATTTTAACCAGTATATATGTATGTTGCTGTTGTAATTGTGAAAAAAACGAGGTGGTCGTGGTTTTTTGCTCATATCTCAGAAAGTTATGGGGCGATTGTGCTGAATTTCAATAGCGATTCATTCCTGGATATTTCCAAGAGATTGATACCATATAGAGATCTGAGAAACATATAGTTGCTTCTAAAAGTTGATTTCAACTAACACACGGACAGACGGTCAGAGCTTAATCGACTCCTCTATTCATAAGCTTTCAGAAAATATATACTTTATGGGGTCGGAAATAAAAATTGTAGAAGTTACAAACGGAATGACAAAGCTATATATACCCTTGTGCACCACAGGTGAAGGGTATAAGAAAATTAAACCCCATGGTGATGTATGGTATACCCCAGAGAACAACATAAAAACTATTTATTAGCTACGTTCATGTACACTAAGGAATTTAAGACAGTAAATACAACGGCTGCTGTGATGTGATCGCTTGTATGGCAATTAATTTTTTCTTTTTTTTAATTACACTCATTTAAAACCTTTAATGGTCAAAATCACACTGTCTAAGGATAACTGGATTGGATTAAAAAAAAGCAAGAGTTTTTATGTGGAATAACAACACTGCATAGTTATAAAATTCAACTTTTTTTTTTCTCTCCTAAAAACTTTGCAACATCGATATTTTAAAGCTTTTTTAATAATAAAAAAATAAAGTATATTTTAAAATACATGCAGGATAAAAACAAAAAAAAACCTATTTCAAAATTCATACTGCAACAACATTTTGATAAATTTGATAGGTGCGCACTAACGTCTTTTTGTTATGTTTTTTTAATTTTTCAAAATTTTAGATTGCTTTAAAAATTCTACATTAAACAATCCAAAACGTTCTTTTATAGTTTTTAATTTATAACAAATTATGACGTTACGGAAAAACGATTGTACGAATCCACTTAATATATTTTTATTATAAAAATTCTTCATTTACGTTAAAATGTAACGAAAGGTCAAAAGCCAACATTAAACTCTTAAAAGAAATTTTCCTTTGAACCATATGAACGACTTTCAATGTGCTTTACGTTTGATTTGCAGTAGTCAAAGGAAAGCAAGGAAGATAAGTAAAACAACTAGCAAATTGCTTGATAATTGTAAAAAGTTTCATGTTAAATGAATTAAAAATATTTTATAATCTCTCTGATTATACTTTACGTAACAGAATTTTGTGAAATTGTCCCTATAATAAACATTCATCATCATCTACAAATTTAAAATTATTTAAAAACAAGAACAACTTATAAAACAATCATGGTTATCACGAACGTTACAATATTAAATTCTCAAAATAAAATTTTTTCTTCACAAGGATATTAATTTACGAATTGAAATTCCAAGTGAATGAAAAATACTTTACATGTGAACTATTTAAAAAAGTGTGGATTTTTTAAGGCAACCAAACTCACAAGTAGTTTTTCAGAAGCCTGAAATTCGGAAAGTTTAACAATTATTTTATAAGTGGTAACAATTAATTACAAGTTCGGAAACTTCCATAATTGTATACTTTTGAACAACGTTTAGTGACATTTTGAATAAAATTATAGCATTTTATACTTATAAACTTGAGGACATACATACATATGTGTATTGCATATAGTGCTGAGTATTTGAAAAATCGGGAGATCAAATTTTAAATTTTCATTTTAAAAATGTAAAAAAGTAGTGCGTCCGAAGTTTTTTTTTTTTTTTGCTCATATCTCATACCGGATATATTTTAGTAATACACCTGATCTACTGAGACTGAGGCCATTAAAGGCCTTAGAAAATTCATTTAATACATTCAGTACTGACATCGTTCAACTTCTCTATATCTTAGATTCTAGAATATTTTGCTGTATTCATCATAATGTGAGTACATCCATCGAATGTTTGTTTTTTTACAAGCTACTATCGCAAGCCGTTTGTTGGTTGCTTATACACAATCGCCTTTTATCAAACGAAACCAATTTGCAAATTTACAATGAAAGATTTAGGGATAATTTTTTACAATACCAATTTTTAAATATATTTTCTATGCGCAAAGTACTTAACAATTACAAGTAATTAAGCTGGATTCACCCATACAATTTTAGTTCAGAACAAATTTTTTTTATATTGAGTTTGACGTTTTACTTTTGAGAGCGTGAGAGATTATTTTGTTCAGAAAGTTTTTTCTTGAATTGGTTTAATTTTAATTAACAATTAAAATGGAATTTAATGAAAATATTGCTCAAAAATTAATGGAAGAATTAAAAAAACTAGGAAGTGAATGTTTGTATGACATGAGCAAAAATGCATACAAAAATAATTATTTAAAACAGGGTTTATGGAATGAAATAGGAGCGACTCTTTTTATTTTCGATTTTTTTTATAAATTTCTTTGCAAACAAATTGACTTTATGCACTTCAATTAAAAATAATAATTTTAGTTTTCTTCTATCCGACATTTTCTTCACATATATTTTAATTAAATAATTTACGTTTGTAATTGTTTACATAGTTTGCTAGCGGTGCTGCCACTTTGTACAACTGTTTTCATTTTTATATTATATGGCAGCTTTGTTTTTTCGAACAAATTTTTCGAAATCGTTCAGAATCGTTCTGTAGAAAACTCTCAGTAAAAATGTTATTCTCCGGAAAAAATTTTGTTCAGAACAAATGGGTGAATTCACCTTTAATATGTGGGCAAATCCAGAAAAGAACCCACCAACCAAAAATATTTTTAATAAATCCAACTGTATGTTTCTTCAAGGGAATATTAGACAAGATGTATAATTTTAAATACACATTTAAGAAATTATTTCTATGGATCTTTAATACAAAAAAAATTATCAGTTAAAGTTATAAAATAAATTTAAAATTTTTAGGCTTTAGTGTTGATGGTCCCAATGAATGGCATATTTTAACTAATTTAATTTCTTTTAATTTTCGTTAAAAAGAATTTTACTTTCTATTTTTGATAGACTAAAATTATACCTTAAGATATGAAACTGTACATCCATGCGTTCTAGCGTGCGCCACGAAAGAAAGTTTTTTTTGTAAGAAAATTTTATTTTTTTTAAATGATCTTCAGTTTGAAATCCATTTAATTCTTAAATTTGCATCACGATTTGAGTTCCGCGAAAATTGCATTAAAAAGCTTTGCAATTATTATTGTGTTTTCTTGCATCAGCAACAACACTTGCGGGGGATCTTCTAACTAATTTTTCATTTTACACGCGTTTTCACTTAGTTTGTTTTTTTTACAAATTTTGTGCCGAATACTTTTTCCAGTTAAATCTAAATAGAACTAAGCCTCTTTTGAAAAAAAGAAAACGCAAAGACTATAGCCATTTACATGTCCTTGATTTAAATGCTTGTAATATTTCTTTATATTAGTCAGTTATCTACATTAAGATGATATGAATTTTTTTTGTGCGTTCCAGGTCTGCCAAAAAATTATAATATTTTTCTTTTACCTAAATATTTCTTCAAATATGAAAGCGTATTTTTTAAGATGAATTTACAAACTGTCGTAATGAGATACTAATTTTTAATTCGGAAGAAAAATTAAAAATTTTGTCAATTTTTTTTTTCAAAATTGAATGCTGGAAGTCGCAAAATTTGGAGCTATGCTCACTCTCTTACACTTTCCATAGAGAGTCGTTCGACTCTAATACAAATAAGTTACAGCTTAGCTTCCACTTTTCAAAATTTATGTTCATGGTTCGCATGTTACCGAAATATTGTATTAAAAAAAATATAAAATTATTTATAAACATATTTTTATTCATTCGTAGACTCATTTATAGGCGTAATATATACATTTAAAAGTGTCAGTAAAAATGGAAATGAAATAGAAACGACCCTGGAAAATGTAACGTTTGTTTTATAATGTTTATGGCTAACACCATAACTCTTTTTGGTTGCAAAGATATTATTTTAGAATTTCCTTACATTCACATCTCTTTTCGTAATTAGTATTTGTGTGATTTATTAAGTAATTTACGCTAAAAATTACAAAATAGACTTCAAATTCCATTTTTTCTCGCAAACAACACAAATATTTGTGACCAAAAAAAAAAGTTCACTCTGTTCACTAGTTTAAGCTACGATATCCCTTTTGAAATTTCACATACTACTGAAGCCTTCGTCACATACAAACTACACATATTTTGGGAAAATGTGTGTCAAGTTCTATATTTCTAGAAATTTCTTGTTCTAAACTTTTCATTAGACATTATCAAATGAAAGCATAAGCTCTAGTATATTTGTTGGCCGTATAATCTAGTTGATTTTAAGAAAATCAATCTCGGGAAAATAACCAGAAAAACAGAAAACAGAAAGTGGTGTTTTGTGTTCTACATCGATAGCTACTACACCGTCATGGAAATTTTTCAAAAATAATTCATTTATACACACACACATATTTACAGGGCCATTATAAGTGTATATTTCTAAGATATATTTACAAATAACAAACAAAAACCTCGCACATTTTTATTAAATAATCCAAAAGAGTTTAAAATATTTCACTTTGTTACGTGTAGAGTTAGAATTAAAATAAATCTTTACAGGCATTTAATAACGAAATGTAAGGGGATACACAGAGATACTTCAACATAAAATATTAAGTTATAAAATGTACACATTGTGTAGATGTGTGTCGGTGTATGTAAATAATTTAAAAGATGTGAAAAACTCATATCTTCATTCGAATATAAAACATTTTACAATTGACTGTGTAAAAAAAAATGAATGTATATTTGTATCTGCACATTAAATTTACCTTTTTCGTGCAGTTATGTGGGCGCGTGTATGTGTTTTCTTCTTTTTTTTTTGTCTCTCTCTCAAAAGTACCTAAAACATATTGTGGTATTTTTATTCACATTTATTAACAAAGATTTTGATCATTATGATGTAAATACGAATGAAGGAAAGCAATATATTTAGTTTAAAAAAACATTTATTCATCCACCTGCCTGCCAAACACGCTTCTCAACAATTGCATATTATATTTTTCCACGTTGTACATTGCACACACACACACACACATACATGCAATATTTTGGTCGTGTATGAATTTGAAATAAACCAAAGACGAAACTGTAATAAAACATGCGATGCGTTCTCATCAATTCACACTATTAAATTAACATAAATTTTAAATTCAATCAATTTAACGCACATGGGAAAAATCACACATACGCATACAGTTGCATGTGTGAGTGCGTTTTTGAATATGGTAGTGCATGTATAAAGGAATGAATGAATGAAAGACTGAAGTATTTGCCTTGATATTAAAAAACAAATATTTGCAAAGAGAGAAGCAAAAAATTGAAATTAAAAGTCTATCAAAAATCAGTTAATGAATACCATCGTTGGCATGTATATTCACACACTCACATATATGCAACCATGCTCTTACGCTCAATCCATGATTGGCTTTTGATATCGATGCTTGAATACGAAACTAGCACCGTAGTAACTGATACATTATTATTATTATTTTTGGTTTTGCACATTTTTAAACTGAAAATTTTCTCGTGGTAAATTTAATTACATATTGTTTAAATATGAAAGCGAAATACTTTCTGTATCATTTGCCATAGAAATTACTCAATTATCTTTTATTATGAATACCTTTAAGTATCTTTTTTTTTTGAAATAAACACAAAAGCGATAATAAAAGAGACTTAGAGAAAAAATTTCCCATAAAAAGTAAATGAGTATGAAAGAAATTTTTAAAAGACAAACATCAAATTTATTGAAATGGAGCCGACGGGCAATATGCCGAATATATTCCTGAAGTAAGCAAAGGAAATTAAAGCTTTTCCAAACTAAAAAGGCTTTAAATTATAAATTCCTGCCGAGAAGATAAACATCTAAAATATAGGAGTATTGGAATTTTATAATAGGGTTTGCCAAAGTAGACCCCGTATCACATATTATTATTGTAAATCGGTATGAGTGACTGCATGATTTCCATATTTTAAGTGTGTGATTTTTGTTAGCAGCTTTCAAGTGAATTAAGAAATATTTTTGTGTAATGTGTTAGCTCTTTTATTATTTTTGGTTTCTACAAACAAAAATAATTTCTGTAGAATTGAAACGATTGCGGCTTAAATTACCAGAACACTAAGTTATTTTCTCACACAACGAATAAACACTACCAAACAAAATTCCTAAGATAGTCCTAGAATAAACGCATCCTACTTTAACATAATGTTTTCAGCTTTTTAAGCTAGACGTAAATATGATGCATAGCACAGGTATATAACGTATTAAAATGCCAACAAAACTATTTCTAACAAATCTCTACTTTAAGTCTAAAAAATCAAAATCAAAAAATAAAATTTTAACTTGACATTTATTACAGAGCTAATTTCGCTCTTACTAAGATTTGGTGCTAAACTATCCCCACATGTACTTCAGCAAAATTGGTATATAAAAATAAAAATTAAATTTATTTCACAATAACGAATAATTTTCTTAATAAAAAAAATTTCAAAAAAGATTTTTTTTTTTGTAAAGATGTTAAAATATTATAATAAACTTACTAGGGGCCATTTATTTATTATTCTACTCGCCTCGAAAAAATTGTGGGGGTATATTCATTTTTTCATTCCATTGGTAACACATCGAAATATCAATTTTAGAACCCATTAAGTATATACTACAGAGGTATACTCTGAATAGGGGTTTTATTTGATGACGATCTATTTATGTTCGTCCGTCTGTCCCTCTCTTGAAAGCACGAAAGAGGAAACGGAGCGAAAAATCAAGGGGGATCAAATTTTGCCAGAATATTTCTTATACACAAGGTTTGTTTGGAATTGAAAATGAACCTAATTGAAATATAAGGAAGAGAGTTATACCTCGTAATGCAAAAGTAGGTAAAAAAAAACCATGTCCTTCCAACATCGAATTAAATGCAATTGTGTCCAAACGCATTAACGTAGAGCCATGAAATTTCGGACAAATATTTTCCTGAGTAAAAACAATATTTTTCCTCAAAAATTGCCAAAGTCTATTAATTAGACTAGAGACACAAAACGTACGAAAATTTATACCGCGCAGTGTATTTTTCAGTATATTCAAAATTAAAAACGTAATAAAACTGGCTAAGTTAGATGTATGACTCTGAAATTTTGCAAGCATTGCATTTGACACGCCTACTATCACGCCCACTTTTCACGTTATCCACTGTTAATGAAAATTAAAAGCTCATAGAACCGACAGAATAAGAGGTATGATAATGAAATTTGCTACAGATATCTTTCTAGTCAATGTCATTGTTATGCCGAAAAATGTACACTTTTACGCCTACCTACCATATAACGCATCATCTCAAACTCATATCATTTCTCTATGAATTTAGATTTTGGAAGATAAACGACTATATTGAAATATCTCAATTTTATTTATTAGCAGAAGCTTTATTGACACGCCTTCTTTAACGTCCACTTTCATTGAAAGACTAAAATTACGAAAATATTTTACTAGCATATCGAGGTTATACAAAGAAAGTGATACATATTTTAGCATAAAGAAGTTATTCCATAGCGATTACAGTTAATAACAAAATAATAAATTCTGAGCTATAAAAGTACACAAAATTGGTGGTGGGTATAAAAGATTCGGCACAACCGAATATAGTGCCCCTTAATTTTTTTTTTTTTTTCATTGCATATTATTTTTATTAATAATAACACAAAATAAATGGTGGAAGTAATGCAAAGCTATTTATGCAGCACAAAAAAATCTTTAACTAACAACAAGTTTTAATAAAGGCGCTAAATAGAGTTAACCCAATTATTGGAATTAATTTAATTTTGGTCGGGTCACCAATATAAATTCTATAGGCAAATTTTTTGATATTTGATTACAGTGTACAGTTTTTTAATACCCAAAAAAAAATATCTATTCATGCTATGTGATAATAACTAAAATGTCCAGTAAGGTTTGCCATTACACCATAGCAAAGGAACAACGCTTCATTGAATTTTTGAATTTTTATTATTATTTTTTTATTTTTATTGAATCATTGAATTTTATTATAAACATTTATTATATTTTCTTCACCTACGAAGCTCATTTCTAGCTCAATAGGTACGTCAATAAATTGAATTACTGAATTCGGTGTAAACAGCATCCAGGAGCAGGTTTTGTTAGTAAATCGAACAAATGCACTGTGTTTTGCCGTCTGACGACATTATTTAACTGTACTTTTTTAAGAACGATGAAAATCACAGCGCTGCTGTCAATGCAGCAAAGTGACATGCTATGATTTTCATTTATTTTTATTTATTCAAAACATCATAATTTGACTTGGCTTATATGTATGTGGTTTCGACTAGATGGTTTTATATTTCACGACACCATGGACCTGTTGAAAGGCGAGTTTGGGATCAGTCTATTGACTGCCAAAATTTTATTAAAGACATGATGTCTGTCGTAAAGAGGGACTTACCAGATATAAAACCAACCCTGGATGGATACCAGGTAAGATACCAAAAAAGACTTTAACAAAAGTATATGCCAAAATTAAAACTCAGGGATGGAGCACAACATTTACATGAAATATTCTTTAAGAAGTAAATGGCAGAAATAAATACTTCATTATGTTTTAACATTTTATCTGTCTTTTTTTAAATATTCAAACACAAGCAGTTAAAAAATCATCCATTTTATTTGGTAGCTATGATTTTTAGAACAAATTTTTTAAATGGACTGAGTCGAACTGAAGAAAAATTATCTCAAAAAAAGTGGGTGAGAAATCACCTTTTTACAACTAATGTTGGTAAATATTTGCTTAATACGATGTAACTTTTCTTACGCCAAATAAAGTTAAAACATATAAAATTAGATAGAAAAGAAGAAAAAATACAATTAAATTAATAAACAATTATTTATTATGGCAATTATGCAAATTAATGCATGATAGTTGTTACGTGCATTTTATCAGATATTTGCCTTAAGTAAACATACCT
Source organism: Phyto melanocephala (assembly GCA_941918925.1). Lineage (NCBI taxonomy): Eukaryota > Metazoa > Arthropoda > Insecta > Diptera > Rhinophoridae > Phyto > Phyto melanocephala. Next base: position 2,837,293 of record OW799233.1, read on the forward strand.
CAAGGCTGCAATTTATTACATGTTTTAATTTGTTGATTAAATACAGTGAATACTTTCATTACGGACGCACTGATATTTTCAACTCCAAAAGCAAGAAATTACTCCTTAACCAACTCAAAGTATTTCGATCGACTGGATTTATTTAAAAAGCTAAATAAACGATATGCCGTTGATGTTAAGCAAAAAGGACAAAAAATTGCAATTTGAGTTTAAAAATTGGGTTTAACTTAAATTTTCTCTGTTTTCTTTGGTATCAATAACCTTTCTGACGCAGAACACTTCTGCTGAATTTCAAAGATATTTGAACACAGCGTTTCAGTAAAATATAGTTTTGTAGAAGTTCTAAAAACCTGTACGAGGTATTTATGCGCTTTTAATTACATTAACTGAGAAGAAGACAAGTATACAAAACTTATAAACATAGTATTTGGATTTCTTTATATTCTGCAGGAAAGAAATGTGTATTGCTGCCCATCGTGCCTCCTGTTTATGGGTTTTCAAGGGTAACAAAAGCTTCTAATATGCTTCGGAATTTACAGGGTTGTTACACAAAACTTAATAGACCCAATGCTTGGTTTCCCAAAGTCTTCTTAAATACACCCAGCATAGATTTTATATGGATTTTTCTCTGAAAAAAGTGATTAAAACATTTAGCAGGAATCCCAGTAATTCCCTTTAAAAGTGCAGAATAACAAGCGAATAATTTAACATTATTTTATTTTAATTTGCAGATCTGATTTACAGGTAAATACATGCACAATTGTATACGTTTTTTGGAGTTTGTGACTAATACTCATGTATGTAGTCACTAACATTCACAGATCATCATATAATTAATCCAGATTCAAAGTGCACACATCACACACACGCATACAATTTGCAAATGGAAAAAAAAGTTTTTGGAAAAAGAAAAAAAAAATAAACCCAGAACTACATAAAGTATAAACTTTGAGTACTAGTCTTTGATGTTTTACGATTTCATATGCAACAGGATGTAAAAGCTTTGTTTTGCCTATAGAAAACTAGCAACAATTACAACAAGCATAAGTAGTAGTAGTAGTAGTATGCAAGTATGTAAGGAAGGATGTATGTACAGTATTTGCTCTTACACACACAGGTTTTAGTTTAAAGTGCATTGTTTTACATTTATTAGAATCTCAAAGAAGAAACGAATTGGGTTAGAGGAAAAAAACTTTTACAAACGTGTACTCTAGCTGTAGTAGCTCCAATACTTTCAACAAAAGTTTTCTTTATTTATTCAGAAATCTAAGCACTAAAATAATCTTTAGAACGTTTTATTAAAAAGTTGTTAAAATTCCATAAATTTCAATAACTTGTAACAAAACAAATAATCATTATAAAGAGTCTTTCTTTTCTACAGCTGTTTTAATAAATTTCGCAAATTATAAACGCACTTATGCGTAAGAAATGAACATTTTACAAACGAGCAAACAAACATTTTTCTTGGTGCTTTTCTCAGCCTTGTACTTTTAATTCCGGTACAATGTACATCTGTGTGTGTGTGTGTGTGTCTGTGTATCTGTGTGTGTTTGTGACTTTTTCTGGTATCCTGACCTTGTTTCAATGCTCCTTCTGTTTGGCCTTATTTTATATTTCAATTTGAATGAAAAAAATTGGTTTAATTTCAAATCACTGCGATTTTAATAAACTTTTTCGCTAAAATAAAAACTACAAATTCCAGTTCTACTTTTTCCTCTTTTTTTCTCTTATACTGTGTGAAATTAATGCAGTTTCCGTTGGCCGTAACTTAAAATACAAGATCAACATAGATTTCCACTTCTTTGATATTTTATCAACTCCCCTGTGTAATGTTTTGAACAACTATTTTGTATTCGACGGTCACGTCGACGTGGTGGAAAATTTAAGGAGTCTGGCGTATGAAACTTTTTCAATTTTGTTTTTCTATTTTTTGCTATAATACTTTACAGCAATTGCTGCTACTAAAAGAGTAACACAAACAAGTACTTTCTTTTAAAAATGCATTTTTACCAGTGAACTACCAAACACATACTAACACAATCTAATATCCACATACAAGCTCACAGTTAGAGTACCATCGAGCAAATATAATAACAGCGATTTAATTAGGTTAAAACTACTCCACTACATCAGGCCAAACAGTTGGGGAATTTTTTCTTTTGCCATCTCTATATTTTTCTTGTCCAAAGTAAGTCAGTGTATTTGTATGTGTGAGCTGGTGAATTTGTGAGCAACATCCTAAGCACAAGCTTACATATACCGGTCTACCATACTGCCATTAAAAATTGTGTCTTCAGGCAGACGCGAATATTTAGACACTAACAAAATCCAAGAATTTGGTTGCAAACCAGCCACAAACATTTCAAACAAACAGTCACGCAAAAACCCCTTAAAAGTCTAAAAAACTTCGGTGGGTTGGTTTAAGTATGTATATGTGCCTGTGTGTGTCTATGTATATATGAGAGTGTATGGGCGGAAGGCTATCAGTCTCTGATGGGAACTAAAAACATCATGTTCTAATGTATGTGTTATGTTGTAGTAAATTTTTGCGTTTTGTGCGTTCGTATACATGTGTTTATTAATGGACACTTGCTTTACAGCTGTACTCATTTACTGTTTCACTTGTTTGTTTTACTTTATATACAGTTTGAAGTTCTATCTTTCAATTACACTTCTACAACGGGGGCATAATTGAAATAGCTCCTAGTCATGTGTTTACTTAAAAACACAATTTTACCACAACATTTCTTGCCTACAATGATTTAGATGACAATAAAAACTTTGTTTCGCATTTTTTTAAAATTTTTTTACAAAAACAATTTTAGGGAACCTTTTTGAAGAAAAAATACTGATTAAAAAGTCTTCTATATTTAATATTTAATCAGTTCTTTTAACGTTATAGTATAGAATCATTAACAAAAACCATTAAGAGTAATTTATTTCGCTGTGGCCTCAGTAGGTACGCACGTTTTAAATCCATTTTTTTGTGCAATTCACAACTCTTAATATTGACAGTTGTCGCATATGATAATTCCAGTTACAAAAAGTGAAGGCTTTACGAAAGAACAATGCGTTATAATTGTGAAAACATTTTACAAAAATGTTGAACATTTTGCTGACATAAATTTTGATCAGGTGGCATTATTGAGCCTTAGTTTTTCGAAGATGAGGCCTAAACTGCAGTGACTGTAAACGGCATTCATTACAGGAACACAAAAACGGACTTCCTGTCGCCTCAAGTGGACGGCATGAATCTTGACAGTATATGGTTTCAGCAAAACGCCATCACGTGACACACAGAGCATGGCAGACCATTTATTGCAGCTACGATTTTCAGCACATATTATCTCAAGACAACAAGATCGTGCAGGCACCAAGGTAGTGTAATTTAAAGCCGTGCAATATTTTTATTTAAAAATTTTTAAGATCCCTTGATCTCAAATCCGAGACCCAAAGCGTCACATACACATCTCTAAGCTATGGAAAATTTTCTGAAAGAAATAATAGCCTATCACCAGAGCCGCGGTGGTTATTTGACGAATATTTTATTCAATACCTAAATAATTGGAATATGTCCCTTTACAATCCACCAAGAACACTAACAGCATTTTAAAAAGATATGTGCTTTATTTTGAAATTAAAAAATTCATTCGTACTGAGACACCCTTTATATAACGTCCTCAATCTTACTTTTTTTTCAAATAGTGCTTATTTCGAGAATGATAACACTTAGCTCTTGTCTGATTTGACAGATAATTAGTTTTATCCTTCCGCTAAATGAATATGGTTGTGTATACGTTTGAACAACGCTGGGAAATATTGCGAAATTACTTTTGCCGATTTTGGGGCACAGAAAAAGCACGCATACATTGAAAAGCCGATACACCCAAAACGAGGCACTGTTTGGTGCGGATTTTGGTCCAGAGGCATAATTGGACCATTTCTCTTCGAAAATGAGCAAGGAGTGGCCGTAGTCAATGGCGATCGTTATCGGGTAATTTTGAACGAATTTTTGTTCACAAAAATTGAAGAGGAGGATACTAGCAATATTTACTTTCAACAGGACGGCGATACGTGCAACACAGCCGAAGCTACACTTTTTTTATAGCTTTTTCAAAAAAAAAATAATAATTGGGCGGACCCTTTACATAAGTGTGTATCAGCGATCATTTTTTTATTGTCGCTTTAACAAAATTAACTTGTCCAACAATAACAATTCAGAACGTATGTATGTATATACTTTATGAGGTCGCAAATGAATACTGTAGAAATTACAAAAGATATGGCAAACTTATAAAAATTCTAGTATGAAAAATCTATCCTGTGAAAAGCCATTGAATACTAATTAGTAAAAATAAAGCTTTTTTAGTTATACCGACAACCGAAAAAGTTTTAAAGTTTATAAAAGTTTATTGAAGTGTCTGCCTGTTCTACAATGACAATACGAGCAATTTAATCCACTTGGAATATAAAAGACACTTGTACTCTTTTATTGCTCAATAGTTAATTAACTTTCTTCTCCATCCTCGTATGTAAATCTGTGACACTTTTCTTGCTCTTTATAAGCGTTTTTTAATAGAATACATCGCGACATGTTCTAAATGTTTATTTGCAAAGCATTTAACCATCGAAACCATTTGCCAGGTTTTTCTAAATGTTTGCAATTGGCGACGACTAACAATAACAACAACAGACTACACAAGAACACGTGTACAGAAAACACATGTGAAATTGTTCAACCAAACGACCAATTGTACGTTTATAGACAAAGTAAATATTAACAAACACACATGTTTTAAGTAAAGAGTCCCTTTCTGCCAAACAAATACATTGACACAAACACTTGTACACTTTTTGCTCACTTCTACATTAACTGGGTCCGGTGTGTGTCAGTATCCGCAGGGGTTTAAGCAGCCAGCCAAACAGCAGTAGCAACAACGGATAACAAACGAAAGAAAATAAAAATGAAACAAAAACGCATGAATAGAGGACATATCCGCAGGATAACATGTAATAGAGTTCAAATATATTCTTTCGCTCCATCTCTCGATCGCCCTTAAATTATGTGGACAAAGATTATGCTGTCGACTAACAAAGCGATGGAAAACAAAACCCCAAAAACTACAACTACGTCTATTAGAATTTAACAACTACAAACTCACAAAACAAAATTTAAATAAAATAAACGATTTCCATCATCCAGAGGTTCAATATTACATAGTTGAGCCGTTGAAAGTGAAAGTTTTGCGTGTGCGTTTGTGGGTGTTATATTTATTTCTAACTTTTTCTCTATATTGTTTTCTTTGGTTGGTTGTTTATTTTGTGTTTACATAAAACACCACTTAAGTGTTATTTAAACAGCAAATGTTGAAAAACTTTTTTTTTAACGTTGACGTTTCCAAATGACTTTGAACCGAGCAAAAGGTAGCAAAAGGACCTTTTTACAACCACAAAAATAAAGCAAAATTTCTAAGGAGACTTTAAACAGATTTCATATATGAAAACACAACATAAAGCTTTGGTATTTTAACTAAAAGGATTATGAGTTAATACAACATTTATCCAACAGCTTATCAAAGTAAACAGTTTGGATTTTAACGCTTTGTGTTCCTTTTGACTTGAGTGTTTACTTCCTTTTAAATTGTCGTCTGTTTGCTGTTGGTAACACGCCATTTAAAAAGAAGAACAAAAAATAAATATAAAATACAAAAACTTAGAACATAAAAAGAGAAATAAAGTAGAGAAAAACGTAAATTAAGGTAACGGCTCCCAGTAATGAGATGCAAGGTTGAACACGTTTTTTTTTCATTGCTATTAAGTAGTTAATTCATATTTGCTAAGAGGGAGAAAATAATTGCTTTTTTCTATAATATTTATATTTTTTATTTTAAATAATCGCTTTCAAAGGGTTCGGACTATACTCTGCCTATTCCGTACTATTTACAATCCCAAACGGACTTTCTTTGACAACCAGTCAAACTTAAGTTTAAGCATAAAGAGTAGTTTATGCATTTTGTTGGTTTTTTCAAGTGTTAAACAATAGGATGAATTACTTTTAAGAGCAAGATTTGCAGGAAAAAATAATTAAATAGAAACAATTGTGGTAAATGTAAACGTTGCGAAGAATTGTTTGTGTAATTTGAGGGAATGGCTAAAGGTCAGTATTGTTGGTTTAAAAATTCACACAAATTCAAGCTCTTAATGAGCGGACACAGATGCACTGTTGACTATATTCACTTTGAAATTTTATAGTTATAAGTGCCATTTGTGTTGTTTTCATGTCGCCTAAAGATATACTTAGATTGGTCGAAAAAAAGTACAGTGGTCTCTCTCTTAAGCGGACACCGAAGGGACCATCGAAATGTATGGGTATAAAGGAACTGTCCGGTAAAGAGAAAACTACAAAATTTAAATTCTCCATTTCGGCTGGTAGATTTAATGCCCAAAATCAACATCAAATGCTCTCGGACATTCCTGGCTGTAACATGTAAGCCGTATGTTTCCTGATTTATCAAATATGGTACACCGAGTCTTGGAAACTTATTTGTAAATTATCTATATATATAAAAATCAATGTGTGTTTGTATGTTTGTTTGTGCTTTATAGACGGTTAAACGGCTGGACCGATTTCCTTGAAATTTTCACAGAATCTTTCTGTATCTCCGGAAGGAGCTATAGGCTATACTTTGATTCGAAGATGTAAGTTGGCGGGGTGCCACGCCCTATTAAAGAATAAGTATTAAATATTATATATCACGAAGGCTAATGCGGCTAGAGTCTTCAAATTAAGTACGGTAAACTTTGACATCCACACGAACATTTGGGTAAAAAATGGGCGTACTTGCAATAGTAGGCGTGGCCAAATGAATTAAATACTAAAACTCGTATATTTGGAAAACGATATCGATTACAGTAGTAAAATTTTGCAAGAGCAACTTTGACACACAAATGAACATTTAGGAAAAAAATGGGTGCATTATCAATAGTGGGCGTGGCACCTACCATATGATTGGAGTAGTAAAATCTTGCAAGAGCAACTTTGACATCCAAATGAAGATTTAGGGAAGAAATATGTACATTAATAATAGTGGGCGTGGCACCTGCCATATGAATTAAATACTAAAATTTGGGGTGGCGAAGCACACCGGGTATTAGCTAGTAATTTATAAAATCGATAAAAAATAAACGAAATATTCATCTAAGAGAAATTTTTCTTTCAAGCACATGAGAAGCGTTTGTTCAAGGGAGAACGACAGCAATGCTTTTCTTAAAGAGCGTTGCCAAGAGCTGGCAACAATGTCCGTCCGAAGGGGGTGTCCGCTTATGGGAAGTGTCTGTTAAGGAAAATTCCAATATACAAATTTATGGACTCACTGCCTATATTTTTAGAAATTTACAAAAGTTAAAAAAAAGTTTTTTAAAACTGATTATTCTAAGCCTCCAGTTTTTTGGGCAAATAAACTAGACAATAAAAATTTTAATTTGTTTAGTTAAATCTACAAATTTGACATCAGACCAGATTTTTTTAAGATTTTTTTGATTTAATAGCGATTTTATTAACAGACGTATTAATTAAAAAATTTAATATCTAAAAAGGTCGAATATACCAACTAAAAATACTTTCTTTGTATTGTCAATATTTCAGTGTATTTTTCAAACAAGTAATTTACTTTTTAAATTAACAAAAAAAAACTTGAATTACATACAGGACAGTTTTTTTTCAGTGTCCCTTATAAGGGACTCTATGCTTATTGGGCAATTCTTAACGATATTGTTATATAGACTTACACTTGCTGAAATATTGGAACAATTGGAAGAAATCGATGATTATTTACAAAATGTTGATATTTTTGCGTTTTCTTCTCTGGACGGAAATGATATGGATCACTATTCATGACTCAATCATCCAAAACCCCAACAGAATCTTTCAACTTTTTTTTACTGGCTGTAAGATGGAAGGACAATAATGTCGTCACCCTAGGCACCAATTTCGATGGTGGCCTAGATTAAATGGATCAGTTAGTGGTAGTTTATAGATCACGAATTAGACAGTGTAAGTGGTGGTTAGCAATTTTTGCATATTTATTGAATGCGGCGGTTGTAAAATGATGGCTACTAATGAGAAAAGTAAAACTAAACGATTCAAATTGTTCCAATTTGTTGCAGTTCTGGTGCGATTTTGCTACTTCTTACCTGGAAATATATGGAGTGCCCTATAAAGTACCTAACACGAACACTGATATCCAGTATGATGGTAGAAATCATTTAAAAGACTACTCGAAAACAGACAAGTGATGTGCAAATTGTGACAAGCAGTCTAATTTTATATGTATTAAATGTAACCCTTATCGAAAAGAATGTTTCAAAAAATTTCATTCGCCAAGTGTCTATACTGCATAATGTCCCTTATAAGAGACTCCTTATAAAACTCATATTATAAGTTTTATTTTAATAAATCTTTTAAAAAGTATTTTTACTATCGTTTTTAATGCCACAGTTATAAAAAAAAATTATCAAATGTCTCTGGGGAACCTTATGCACTAATGGGTTAACGAATTATTTATGAAAAATGTTTTAAATAAACTTTTAACAAATTTCAAATATTTTTAAATCCTTTGTGTTACTAGAACAGACTGAAATTATTTTAAATTTAAAATTGTTAATGATCTGAAATTCTGCAACTTTGCATTTAGATGAGTTATTTTCTCTTTTGTAATCTTCCTGTAATTTTTTTACAGCTCCAGTTAGACCGTTTTATATTGTAGGTGACGAAATATCATATAAAATTAAGCTAAATCATTATAACTTCAGGACTTTCGCACACGATTCTGCCGCCTTAACTTAAATAAACCACAATTTCTTTTTAGGTGTTTAATTAAAAAAAAGGAAATAATACCCAGATTTTAATTAAACTTTTTTGTTAAAAAAAGAAACAAACAAAAAAAGGTAAACACTGCCTACTTAAGGGCGCTAAATTTTGTTTATATGATTTAGCCTAACTTAAGGCTTATAATTATGAAAATTACACATTTCATCAAGATAACTTGTTAAAAAAAAAGAGAAAAAAAGAACATTAACTCGTCTAGACACACATACTCTTCTCAAATTAAGTTTTTTACTTTTTTGGTTTAACAGCCCAAAGGCAAACTGAAATCATATTCATAGTCATCGTGTGTTTGTGTGTAAATTACAATAATAGAAATTATTTATTCAAAGACACACACAGCTTACATATTTATAGATGTAGTACATACACGAACGTTTATATTTTTCCATAAATTAGAGATTCATTTAGATTAAAAAAACCAAAAAAAATAAAAAATAAAAAAAAGTTGTCTCTGCATATGTATGTTTGAAATGGAAAAGAAAACACAAGCAAAAATCTTATGAATTTCAAATACTTTCATACAAATGACTATACAAATGAAAATAATTTAAATACAGAATTTCCTCTAACGTTTTTATCCCTGACACTAACTAGTACCACATACGAGTAGTACACCACACAAACACTATCCAGTGTAGAATGTTGTACGTCATGTATATTTGTATGAAACAAAAATTTAGAAAAAAAACAACAACAAAACTAAATGAAAAAAAATTAAAGAGAGAAATGGCATCAAATAAAATAAACCATAATTCATAACTAAATTTTATAAAGATAGACTTGACTCGTATAAAATAGGCAACAACAACAACAACATCAAAAACAAAAGGTAAACACTAGACGTGTTTTGTGAATGAAAACAATTCCTTTATATATTTTATTTTATAGACCCACTCGACAAGAACAACAACACAACTGAATGATTCTAAAATGACTGTTGAATGCCTCTAAGGTTTATTCTTGAGCTGGCAGAACAACCATGGCAGTCACTTGGTAAAATTTTAATAGTAGGCTGGTACTTACTTACTACTACATCGTGGTTCAATTCAATTACATGAACTTTTATTAGGTGTTCAGGAGAGCAGAAAAATTTATTTATCTCTTAACTTTTCAATGTAACACGTACGAAATTTTGTTTATTTCTTAGCCAATAAAGATATTAATGAACGGATTAGGGTTTAAAGCGAAGTAATATAAAGGATTTTAAAAATCGTCACAATACCGATCATGTTGTCGTAGCAATAATATTCTTTACCACAATTGGACTTTTTTTATATCTATCGCTTTGGCAGCACTCGTCTACTAACCAGAGAATTACAGATTAGTAGATTTTGTTGAATAATTCACATTCAAAACTTCTTGTTTGTATTTCTTTTGTAAATTGAGCAAAAATAGCCAGTTCAGCAAAATGGACAGTGTGCACTCTCACTCTGTATATTAATATGTAGTATGTGTTGCCTTTCTCTTACTTTCCAAGCATGTGTTATTTTTAAATGCGTATATCGATGCCTTACTTCCTCAACGTCGTAACTTAAAAAATACGGTTTTGACTTTTTCATATCAAACGATTGTTTTATGCTTTAACTTAAAAAAGATTAGTATATTATTACTACTAATATACGTAAATACAATCAATTCCTTAATAATTGCATTTAAACTTTTAACCAAACACCGAAGTATAAAAAGATCAACCGTTTTTTTTTCTCTCCAGAAAACTTTTATTTTTTAAGATACGAGGTTGAGGAAGTAAGGCATCGATATGTAGTTTTGTGAACAAAGTTGTTTTAATGAATTACTAACATGTTTTTGAACTATGTCAACAGAGCCCACCTTACAAATTTTAAACCCTTAACCTAACGCAGTGTTGTAAAAAGTCATCATTTGAGGAGAGATTCGTTTAATCTGGCAAACGATTTAACAATAAGGAAATAAAGTTCGCTTTGTATATTTGCTTTTTCAAATTATGATGGCCGGCCTCAATATAACCGTAAATGACTACATTCCGTACAGCTCATTAATATCCAATTTGTAAGCAATTAGTCTTGAATCTAGATTAATTCACAAAACACATATTAACCTTCTTTTTATTTCAGGTTATCTATAATCAACCCAAAATATGTATTTGATTTGATCGAAATTTAAACGTCCCAAATCGTATTTTTATGGTTGTTAGCGTGAAAGAACCGTTATTTACTATTATATTTGTAACCCATTAATATGTTTTTAATCATTGTATATTCGTGTACAAGCTTTTAAAACTTAAGCTGGATTCTCGAATTATATTGACTAATTTATTAAAAGCTCGCAAATATTTATGGAAAAAATCGATACACCTATTTAATATTGTTTTCCATCATCCCCAAAAAAAGGTGCCACCCTAAATAGACACAGTTTGTTTTGCTGTTCTCTAACATTTTTGTTTATGTTGTTGTAAGCCTTTGTTTTTTGGCTCTGTTTTCTTTAAAATAAAAAAAAACCATTTAACTTCATATTTGTATACAACAACAGCAGCAACAATAAAAAATAGCTAAAGCTTTGTGAGAATTTATGCAATATACATACACAAATATTTTTGTAGGTATGTATGTATGTGTTGGTTTGTTTGTTTCATATTTGTGTTGTAGTCGTCGTCGTGCCCGTACTAGAAATTAACGATTTTTTCTAACGTTTATTTTGTGGAGGCATGTTCGTTAGTAGTGTTTTTTACAATTGCAACTAAAACGATGAAAGTGTTTGCATATTTTGAGTATGAGAGAGTGAGTGGATGTGTCAGGTAGGTGTAAGTCAAATTGTTTTCTCTATAACTCCAGCTTGCTATGAACATCTGTGTGAGTAGTTCTGCAATATTTATCGCAGTTGGCGTTTTTTTTCTACTGCATGCCTAGTTTTGTTTTCTCGTTGTTACATGGAAACAGATGCTTAATGTTTAAATTTATCTAAAAGTTAATACATAAACATAAACACATCAACACTCCACAATAAAAGCATTACAAAAACAAACCACTTTTTGAAAACAAAATATTGAGTTAGAAAAGAAAAGCACACACAAGTAACAAGAATACAAGCAACAAGGAAATAATGGAATAAAAATAATTTAAGCCATGAAGAGCAAAATAGAATAGAAAAGTAAAAAAACAGTAAATTAGTGTTTTGGCACTCTTAACAAGGTGGTTAGTTTTAGATGGTTAAGGTGAACATTTTTAAAGTAAATTTCCATTTATGTTTTGTGTTCTTGAAGTGCACACATACAACAGAAGTTTCTAACTAGCATCTAAGAGAAAATTATTAACCCCTAGGGGGCAGCAAAAAATTTAATTGATTTATTAAAGATAAGTTAGGACTTTTTCTATAGTTATAAGACAAACCAACTCTGGTAAAAACAATTCAAATCTGGAAATCTTCTTTAGATTTGTCCTATAACTCAAAGATCTCAATAAATCAGAAACAAATTTTTTTAAAAAGTTTCTAAAAGCCGATTTCTTTTTTTAGCTAATAAAAAAATTAAAATTTTTTAGTAATTTTTAAATGTATAATTAAAATTATAGCACATCCACTCAACCAAAAGGAATAAATTTAACATCAAAACAATAAAATTACATTAATTTCACCAAATTGAATGGCGAGAGACTATCAAGAAATTAAAGGGTATATAAAGTTTTGCCATTTCGTTTGAAATATCTACAGTATTTATTTATGGAACCATAAGGTTTTTTTCTGAAAGGTATGGCGATTCATTTTTTTTTCATCTATCTATCCGCAAGTTGGTTAAAATCAACTTTTAGAAAACCCCACAAGTTCCACAGACCTGCATATAAATTAAGTCTTTCGAAAATATTCAACTGTTCATATTTCTTTTTTATATTTTCACAATAAGAGTCCAACTTTTTGGACCTAGAATAATTTATAAACACGCTTGTTACGATTTATAGAAGGATAAAGACACATAAGCAAAACTGTGAATAAAGCTGCTAAATTCTGGTAACTACAAACCAAAATTGCTCCGGGTAATAGCAAAGGTATTTTAACGGGTAAATGCTATAAACTTCCAAAGGAAGATGGAGGAAACCACTAGTAACATGTTCGTGTGTTGGTTACGAAACTTTTTGTTAGAGCTAAAGTGAAGGTACTCGGTTTTAAACAGAGTACGAAAAGCTGAATACCTGCAATGATTACAGGACCTAGAATTTTTAAATATTATCTGAAATAGAAGCAAATCTAGAACGACATTTGTAGAATGTGCCTGAGGAAAGCTGAGATAGCAGCAGATATAGTATGCGAATGTCCATCAATGGCAAGTAGAATTTTGATAATCACATGTGATACTACAATCTGAAGAAGATCCTGGCGATTTCAAAGGAGTGCGCGATGAAGACTGCTGACAATCGCCAGTCGGTTATGTATAGCAATCGTTGGTTGTGTCACAAGACTTAGGGCCATTATTATAACTTACCGATAACTAAAGTTAGGATGTTATCGGACAGATAACTAGTTTTTCGTTAGTACAACTTCACTTTAACGTAAAAGTGTCCGATAAGTTAAAGGGAAGATCACTCTACCTACTTTTAACGTGAGGTTTATAATTAAAAGTTACCATATTTTCTACCGTATAAGGGAATTGTTTACTATTTGCTTGTCGTTGCCACTTTGGTTTTGAAGAAGTAATAAATTTGTTCAGCATTTGCTTTGGTGCTGCCATACTTTAAAATAGATACAATTTGTTTTACAGGCAGGTTGTATTAACGAAAAATACTTAATGGTCAGTTTATTGCTCAAGTTAACAAAAGTTACCTTTTATTAACATTAACTTTGTCGGCAAGTTATAATAATGGCCCTTAGTGTGATAGCGAGAGATAGCCACGAAATAACTGAGATGAGAGTACCAGAAAGAGAAGTGGTCTGCTTAGGTATTCCGTCGACATGCATGTATGTACTATTTTTAGATATGATAGACCTTATGGTCATTTTTTGGACAAGTCGGTCACTAATCGGCAAAGTTATAGGCAAACATTTTTTATTTACAAACTAAAATCAATCAATTTCAATATTAGTCGCATGAAAGCGTTTAACTTTCAAAATATAATACGCTCTAACCCGTTTAAAACAGTGATGGTTGCAAAAAAATAACACACAATAAATGCATATATTTGTAAAAGTTTTTATTTAAAAATATAACTTCTCTTCAACCCCCACAATATCGGTATCAAGCGAAAGGGCTTAACCAGTACTACTTAAAATCTAAGATAATATCCAAAACCAAATGGCTCATAATTTTTTTCTTATACTCCGTCATTATAGATATCAAATAAAGTATTTTATCCGAAGTTTAGGCTACGCTTTCATTATATCTATGTTGATTATGCTGAAGGGTTTTAAAAGATTCGTCACCGCCGACAGTAGAATTTATTCTTATTTGGTTTTTTTTTTAATCAGTTACAAATGCCTCAATCCTTCAACTTCAAATTCATTTCCTGATGACGAGAACTCAAGCTATAGTAGTTCAACTGAGTATTAGTTTTTATTTATCCACCCACAGAGTGTTAATAAAATAACATGCTTCTAAACTGAAGGTAAACTGAAAATTAAGTTTAAAGCAAAGACACGTTTTGGTAACAAACCAAAAAAGGAACAATTAAAACAAAACAAGATAAACAAAACAGGAACAGAAAAAATTATTTCAGTTTAAAACAGACAGACACATTTGCACTAGAAAGCACACAATTACACAATAATACACAAATACACTTAAAAACGTTCAAAACTTACATCAATGCCAATGACTTGGCAAAATCGCAACATCAAAGTCGAGGAAGGAAAAGAAACGATTTTTTTTTTTTGTTGCACAATTTTCTTTTTCACATTTTGCTTTTTGCTGCAGCTACAAAAACAACCAAGAGCCTATAAAACTGTCTAAAGGCGTGTGGTATGGAACTTGGGAGGTAGATGGGCTTGTAAAATAGGCCACCAAAAATTGTATCAAAAGATTTTTTTCTATAGTTTTGTTTATATTTGATTTTTGTTACATTTCTGTTAGAGTTTGTAGTTGTTTTTTTTTTCTTCTTCTTCTTCTATTTATGTGATTCTTTCTCTTTATGGGCTTAAATTCATTTTGCCCTTTGTAAATGTGGTATGAGTAGACGGGTCCAGCTGCTGTTGCTGCTCCATGTTAGTCAAAGTTATAAGCCACACAAAATGGTAGTGTTGGCAAAACCAAAAACTTGTGTTTGCAATAGTATTGTGTACGGCTTATAATTTTTAGGTGCGTTTTTTTATTTTATTTCATACTCTTTTGAAAACTGTTGTAAGTAGTTGGGGTGTGTATATTTTCAATTTTTGTATACTATTCCTACAACTTTGTTAGCCTGAGTACGAGTGAATGAATGAGTAGGTTGTTGTTAAAGCAATTGTTTGTTTTGGTTTCAAATTTTGTTGCATTAAATCCTTTTATGCTTTACACTTCAGCCGCTGGTTATATCTCCAGCAGACAGAGGAAGAAGACAGATAGATATATTTTAGAAAAATTACTTGTAAATTAATGAAGAGCATTGGTTAGAACCATGATGCACACAATTGAGCAAATTTCGTTAGAGTTTATCATGTGACTTTTTTATACGTTTATGTTTCTAAAATAAAAAAAAACCGAGAGGTAGACTTACAAAAGTGAATGAACTGTATATTTAGGGTGAGATATGAATGCCTGTCGCTGGCATTTTAAAATTTATTTAATGTCAATGTTAACTCCGTCTTCGCCATAGACCATATAATATATGTGAGTTCAAATCTTGAACAAAGACGGACTTAGCTTCAACAATTCCGCTATATAATGATTGTGAAGTCAAAAATAGCTTTTGCAGAAATTAAAAACAGAATGACAAAATCATACACCCCGTTTTACACTCTCGCTTAAGCTGGATTCACCCATGGTGTAATTACATAAGGTGATAGCGTAAAGCAGAGCAATTTTTGTCTCTCTTTTTTTATGTATGGAGTTTGACAATTTCCGAAGTTGAAATAATTTTTTTAAGTATGTATTTTGACATTCTCCAGAACACAAAAAAATAGTCAGCTGGGCTTGCACCGCCACCTTGTATAAGTGTACCCTGGATTCACCCATAAAATTTTAATTCAGAACAAATTTTTTTTTTATTGAGTTTGACGTTTTACTTTTGAGAGAGAGATTATATTGTTCAGAAAGTTTTTTCTTGAATTGGCTTAATTTTAATTCTTGTTCAGAAGAAACTGAATTGGGATGCCAGTTTTTTTCAATATTTACATGAAAATTGAATTTGGTTGCCACATCAAACAGTGTCAGTACATTTATTATACAAAAATTGTTTTTGCCAAAAATTAACAATTAAACGGGAATTTAATGAAAATATTGCTCAAAAATTAATAGAAGAATTAAAAAAACCAGGAAGAGAATGTTTGTATGACATGAGCAATAGTGCATACAAAAATAATTATTTAAAACAGGGTTTATGGAATGAAATAGGAGCCGCCACTGGAATCGGTCGTAAGTATTTACATTTTAGTTTATTTACACATTCATTTATTTACAAAACCCTAGCCATAGGGTCATAATCGGTCGCAATAATACAATTTATATTTATTTATAATTGTTGTAGGAAACGAATGTCAAATGCTGTGGCGTAATATGTTCATGTTTACGGATAGGCATACTACGCAAATCAGGTCCTAAAATTTCAAGGAGTTCTTGAAACGTGTTTGGATCCGTACGGTGAAAATTTATAAAGGACTCCACGTCATTAAGTTGCATATCAGGAACCAATGTGTGAAGTAAACCGTGTGATCTTCTTTCTTTTAAGATTTTTCTTACTGCGACTCTTTTAATTTTCGATTTTTTTTATAAATTTCTTTTGCAAACAAATTGACTTTATGCACTTCAATTAAAAATAATAATTTTAGTTTTCTTCTATTCGACATTTTCTTCACATATATTTGAATGAAATAATTTACGTTTGCTAGCGGTGCTGCTACTTTGTACAACTCTTTGCATTTTTATATTATATGGCAGCTTTGTTTTTTCGGACAAATTTTCTGAAATGGGTGAATCGTTCTGCAGAAAACTCTCAGTAAAAAATGTTATTCTCCGGAAAAAATTTTGTTCACAACAAATGGGTGAACTCACCTTTATGCGCATTCTTAAATTTTATGTCATATTCGTGTATTTTTAAAGTTTCATTTTATCATTTCTTAACGACAAAAATGTTTCGTGTAGATTTCTGCAAAACTCAAGGACTACCAACTGCACAATAAATATTTTTTTATTTTTTGAATAAATCTAATAATTTATAATTTTGTCTGACGATATATATTTTCTATATCTTTATTATTTTCAACGTTTTATTTATTAAATATTGCATTTAAAATACATTTTTACTAGCATTAATATTAGTTATTTAAATTGCACCAAGAAAAGATTTAGAAACCAAGATAAATGTTATTGCTTAAGTTGCATATGAAAATAATTCTGAAATTTTCAAAATTAAATCAGTTTAATTTTTTAAATCTAACATAATATTTATTATATACAGACAGAAATTAAAATTTGGTAGAATACGACCATTTTGGCAATGACATATTTTTTGTTTAATATTAAATACAGTTTTTAATTTAAGAAAAATTAAAAAGTTATTAAAAAACTTACAGCTATGAATGTTTATATACTATATAGTTAAATATTTGGTTTATTAAAAAAATACCAATTCATACACTCAGAAAACAGAAAATCACATTCATTGCGAATCGAATAGTTCAGTTCCTACAATTGAACTTTTCATTTGTGATTATAAAACTTCTATTGAAAGAATCATAATTTATTGGTGATGACAAGATATTTATATTCCGAAACGAAATTCTGTAGATATTGCCGTAAAATACTACTATCACAACTAAAATATGCGATTGGCAACAATTGCGGTACTAACAACCGATACTGTTTTCTCTGTGTACATATGTATACACATACATATGTATCTATATCCTTATATACTTTCTTCATACATACAAAATATTAAGAAAAGTCACAAGCCCATACATAGTAGATAACATAAATGGCTAACAGTCAGTAGAATACATGGTGCATGCATTTATGTACGATACATACCAATACATACAAACATACGCCTTTTAAAAAACCATTTATAAATGCAATTGAATGAATACATGCACATGTGTGTGTATTTGTTTATGTCTGTATAACGTAGGAAAAACACATTTTATGCAAACATTTTATATACGCACACATACATACATATATAAAATTTCCCAAAATAAAAACATTCAAACACAAACTCATATTCCTTAGCATATACACATGGATACATATTAAACATATGCAATATCAAATATCCAGCAACTGCAAATGCTGGCATTCAGTAGGCCTTTTTTTAATTCTGTTTAATATTTTCATTTTATTTTTTAAATATCCAAATACAATTTAGTTGAGATTTTGTACCCAACAAACGACCAGTAAAGAAAAATCTACTAAAACAAAAACAAATACAATACCAACTGGCTAACGATACAAATGTAAGCTTGTTTATACAAATTATAAATGGATTGCCAAAAAATTTTTAAAGATCAAAACTCAAACAAGTATACACAAACATTCACACACACATAAAGATATATTTTTAAAATAAATATAACTTAAATAGAGTGAACACACATACACACATAAGTGTACACACAAGTAGTCTCTTGTTTGAATGTGTTTGTGTTTTATATACTTTATTTAGTTTAAAGTCACATTAAAGTTAAAGCTTATTTCAACTCTAACGACTTGTATAGAAGAAGCGTCACACTTAATTTTTGATAAAATAAAAAGCAGTAAAAAAAAACAAAAGTCCCCAATAGTGCTTAAGAAACTGGCAAGGAATGCCAAGAGATGTGCCTGCTTGGCCTTGTAACTTGGTAGAGTAAAATTTTGTATAAATTAAAGATAAATTAATATCAAGTACATTTTTACCTGAATAAGTTTGCCAAATTTAAAGACAAGTAGCAATTATGCTTAAACTTAAGAAAAAGTTCAAAAAATGTCCGCTTGTCCTTTTGCCCTTAGTTAAGTAATGTTGGCGTGTGTCATATAAATATATCTTTAAGCAGATGGCTTGCTATACAAAATTTAAATAAACTGCCTACAATTACTTATAAAATCTTACATAAATTATTTATTCAAAATTTTGTCGACAAACTCTTTATAATTTATAGTGAGGAATTTATAATAAATGCAAAATGTTTCCATAAATTTCCGTTCCTCTATTTACCGAAAAGTTTTTTATTAAATGCTCGTTTTGTATAATTTGTTTTCTTTATAAATTTTTGTTTATAATTCTAGATAATTTTTTTTTTATTTTAAAAGAAATTTTTACTGAATTTTATATTTATGAAAAAATTTGGATAAATGTCATGCTTATGGGAAATTGCTTGGTACAGTTTTAATAGAAAATTGTTTACGAAAATTTTAGAGAAATATTTCAATTACAAAAAAACTGATCAATTAATTTCTTTAATATTAATAAAAAATTTCATAGACAAAAATAATTTTAAAGAAATTTAAATTTTTTTTATCGTGCCTAGTCGGATTAGTCAGTTGTACAAATAAAGCTTTGCGGTTAAAATAACCAGTAGAGACTTGGTTTGTTGTACTTAAACGAGCTGTGAAAATATATAACTGAGGGACTCACAACCTGAACAAAAGTTCCAGAATAATATAATTTTATAACTAATCTTGGCAGTCAATTATTTGGACGGGCAGAGCATATTGCCGACATTTTAACGTCAGAATTTTGTTATCTATAGCAATAAATCGTTGCTTAGTTCATCGTCACCATCAATATGGCATCATTAGACCATTGCCTTCTCACTGTTAAAAAAATTTATCTTGTAAAGCAAAGCGTTCTGCTCTATTAAGAATAGCTCGTATGTCTCATCAGCGCATAATAAAAAAGAATTACTCTTATATTCAGAAAGTTTTAAATGGTCCATGAATTAAAGCCCGCAGATCATCGGAAACATATAATTTTGTTGGTTAAACTTCCACATTGGCCCCAAATGAACCAACTTTATCGAATATCTGATTATGAATGATGCAATTCATTTTCATTTGAATGGCTTTATTATTAACAGAACCTGCCTTGTTGTTTAGCAGAACTGTATGCTCTTTGGTCTTGATAAGCTCGGAGCCATTCATCAATGCCACTGGCACTCCATTAAGTGTACATCATGGGATGGCATTACGTCAGAAAATATTAGTGGGCCTTTCTTCTTTGAAAATGAAGATGGAAGTAATGTAATAGTAAATAGAGAGCGGTATTGGCTTATGATAGGACATTCCTACGTCCTGCTCTTTAAAACAGTCATGAGTGGAAGTCACTGTTTACACTGCCCGACTCACAATAACACTTTTAAGTAAAATTTCTAAAAACAGTTCATAACTACTAGAAATTCAAAAAATTATTGTGGCGGCGCATTTGGAAAACTTGTAAGCACTCGACCAATTTTATTATTGGTATTCTCTGAATGAGCGAGTATATGTGAACACATTATTTTACATACTTAGTGTGAAAAAATCTCCATTTTAGATATTTTTATATCCAAACACAAAATATATATTTATATGAAAAAGGCATTAAGGTTTTAATTCCCCCGTTTATTTTTGGCCCACCCTGTAGTATGTACATTTTATGATAAAGATCTGGAAATTAATTCCCTTGTTGATTTTTGGCCCACCCTGTAGTATGTACATTTTATGATAAGCAGCTGGAAATTAAACATGGTTTTAGTTTTTGTATTTCTTTTCTAAATGCTAAGTTAGTCCAACTTCAAGCTGATTGTTGTCTCTATGCCAGTACAATTAAAATTTGCCAGTACAATTAAAATTTGATCTATGCTATGAAATGCTTTTTTTTTTTAGAAAATTTTAAACGTTAAAGAAACTATTGTCAAATACGTCTTTTTTAAACATTATTTTATGTAAAGCATAGTAAATTGTCTTTTAAGCGAAAAACATAAATGTCAAATTGCTGTTATACCAGTTCAGCTGGTCGGAGACAAACTAAATTTTCATTTAAAGTATTCAACTAAAATTTAAATGAAAAGCTTTTTTGTTATCTACACCAATTTACTCAATATAAAGCCGAAAACAGAGAAAAATTCCCAGTATTTTTTCGTCTAATAAACAGCAAAACAACTCAATCCAAAAGCCTGTGTACTACAGCAGTGCATTTAAAGAGAGAATATTAGAGTAAAATTCCCGTTAAAAAAAAAAAAACTCTTATTTATGTAGGATACAAGAGCATATCTTTACAATTTTAAGACACTTACATACACACATACAAATTTACTGAAATTTAAGTTCAAATTTTATTAAAATTTTTGGCAATTTGTTTAGAAATCCTCGTTAAAAGCCGGCATAGAAATGATAAGTTAGTTGAGTTTGATTTATTTCATGGGTTCTGAGAGATTCTTAACTCATGAAACTTAGGCTCTCAACTGATGAGTTTGTGCGATATGAGTGTGATAAAAGTCAACGATTAAAGGTATTCGTAAACAGTTATCAAAGTTAAATGACTAAATCAAATGATACATGTTGTATTGAGTTAAATTTAGGTCGTTGGTCTTTAAGTAATAAGACTGGATTATTTTATTATTGTCATAAGCTTGTTATTACCAAAAGGTAAAGCGGATTTAGTAATACTATTTTAAAGATAAATAATTCAATTGGAGATAGCATATTTGATTTCTAAGAAGTAAATGTGTATGCAAATTAAATGTCTCTATATTGTATATCAGTATTTAATAACTATTTATATGAGATACATCAGACTGCTTTTAAAATAAGCCAGCTAAGCCTTGAATAGAAGGAATTACGTTTTAGATTAACAAAAATGATATGTCAGTTAGACAAAAATTGTATTGTTATGCAAAACCAGTATACGAAAGCAGAACATCGCTGCCAGATTTAGAGTTTACGATAATATTTCAAAACTTGAAAAATTTGAAATTTTATATAATTCTTTTTTAGAGTTAAGTACAGAAGGTTACTTTAAAAATCATTTATCAAGAACAATACGCCTTTTTTTGATAATGTCATATTCTTTTTAGATGTGAAAAATTCGATATAGTAACTAATCTACTAACCAAATGTCCATAGTTTTTAATTGTCTCGACCTTTTAGCTTTTTGTTAAACTTTTACGAGCTAATTCATAAAAACTAAAAGAGGTTTATTACTCAAATTTTCATAGAAAATCCGTTTAATTAACCTTTTATAAATCTTTAGTAACTTTTATGAATAAGGCAGTTTGTTTTTAAAGGCGGCAAAAACATTAATTTATTGTTTTATTATTTATTTTTTGATTATTATAAAATTCAATTATATAAATATTATCAGTTACTAAGCCGAGCTGAGTTACACAGACCATTTTCCTGGTTGTAGTATAACAGACCAGAGTCTCTGGCGGGAGTCGAAACTGCAATCTCCAGACTGGCAGACTATTTTAATACTGACTAGTTTACCAGGGCACCTGATTTAATTTTTTTTTATAAATGTAAACTTTATATAAAAATGGATATTAAAAGGATGGTAAATAATCTTTAGAATAAAAAAATATATATATTTTTTTGCATCAGAATAAAAAAATATTTTTCAAAAAAAAGTCTTAAAAGAAATTTTATATATCTGAAATTTCGATTAATGAAAAAAAAGCATTATATTTTTTTTCTGAAATTGTTTAGGGATTTTGAGGAATATATTAATCACATGATAATTCTTTATTGCGACGATGAACAACAATATTTTTATAACCTTCACACAGTGAAAAAGGGATATATAGGTTTGTCATTCCGTGTAAAATTTCTACAATTTTCATTTCCGACCCCATAAAGTGTATATTTTCTGAAAGCTTATGAATAGGGGAGTCGATGAAGCTCTGTCAGTCTGTCTGTATGTTGAAATCAACTTTTTAAAGCCCCCCGAAATCGCTTGGACCCGGGTAAGGTATTAAAATATCAGAAGTAGATCGGGAGTAGATCGGTATTGAAAATCAGAAACATCGGTTCATAAACAACTGAGATATGAGCAAAAACCCACCACCTCGATTTTTTTTTTCACAAAAACAACATTACAACAACAACATACATACATACAAACTTGTATATTGGTTAAATTAAACGTGGGATCGAATCCCAGCTGAGCCAAACAATTTTTTTTTTAATTTTTTATTTAATATTTTTTTTATTTTTTTTTTGTTTTACATTTATTATTTATATTTTAATTATTTTTTTTTTTTAATTTTTTTATTTAATTTTTTTTTCAATTTTTTTTTAATTTTTTCTTAATATTTTTTTAATTTTTTTTTTATTTTTTTTTAACATACGTACGTTAATTTTTAATTTTTACAATGGAATGTTTTTATATATGTATGTTTTTAAATGTTTGTACGTATTTCATATGGGATGAATGGTGATACAAACTACTGTTATTGCATGACTACACGTTGTGAAGTGTATATAAGATTCGGCACAGCCGAATATTGCACTCTTACTTGTTATTCCACGAATTGATTAGTTTCATTGGATATAAAATGCAGTTTTTTGATATAAAACAGCAGGTTATGAATAACACTTTATCTAATATTGGTAACTGGCTGTGTAAGAACAAACTTAATGCAAATGTTTCAAAGACTGAGGCTTTGTTATTTGGTCTAAATGGATGGTGGTGAAGTGACGTTCAATTTGTTGATCATTGTTAGTCAATTCAATTCAATTTTTTTATTTCCAGAGTAAATTATGGTCAACATCGGCTTTATAATTTTAATTTTGTTTTACCTATGCATATTGAAATTATTATTATTATTGTTCTTATGCTAGTTATGTCAATATTTTAAATGGCATTGAATTTAATAGTGAAATTTAAGGCTATAACATCATAAACTAACTATAAACTAACTAAATTGTTTAATAGAGAAGTTCGTTACCTCTAAGCCTTGGGGGGTCGTAGCCATGTTTTAGTTTATGTTTTTAGATTTTTTAAATGTTCATTTTTGAATTATATAAAATAATCCTTTTTTATAAAATTTATTTGAATATCAATATCTTGCGCATTTATTCATTTTTTGTATTCAGTCATTCTAACCAGAAGCGTCAGATACAATGCATATTCCATGATTAACATTTCTTTTCAAAAGGCCATATAATGTGCGAGTGCCTACAATTTTTAGTCATATGCCAAATGCACTGAGAAATTTCGAATTCTTATATTACACTTTTAGGAGCATAATCTTAAGAAATCTTGAAAATAATGGCCTCTAATTTATAATATTTTATTCAATTAATTTATTTTGAAATCCATTTAAATTAATTATTTGATTTACTCTCTCCTTACAAATTATATTCATAAGTATGCTTACATTAGCATTTATTTTAATAATGTTATAACTTGTTTTTAATTTTTTGGTTTTTTGCTTATTGTGGGAAGTATATCCCAGCCGGCTCAGTTATATAAATGTAGATTAATAAATGAAATTATAATAATAATAAACAATAATCTCTAAAATTAAAAATCAAAGTATGATGTGTTTTCTAAGCCATTAAAAAACTAATTGTGGTGCTTTTGATAATGAAATTAAATACTCACTGCTTTCTTTTCTTTCGCAGTATTTTGCACAGTTTTTATTAAGATCATGTGAGAAAAATCTTTTCGACAAATATTTTCTTTATTTCAAAATAATTTACATCTTAATTATTTTTGAAAGAATTTCATTTGTATCTTATTAACATAAAGTTCAAACGAAACTGAAAGTTTTTAATTTTGATTGCATCCTAAGCAGTAGCAAATGATGAAAAAAATTGTTTATTGTAATAAATATTTTCGCCCAAAGGCAGTTTACTTTGTTGCTTAAGTAAAAAAAATTCTGTCATATGTAAAAGTATACAGAATCGTCTAATCAAATATCTGATACAAATTATTTTTTTAATATTTTACAAAACGAATACAATTTATTACTTAATTTAACTTAATTTTGCACCACTTAAAACACAGTAATACAAGTTTCATTCTTTCTTTTGTATGCAAATCTTTAAAAGTGTAATAACAAGGCATATCTGACACTTTTTATTAAACTAAAGACTTGCAAATTACTCACAGTAAAAGGGCAGGGACCGATATAGCTGAGATTTGGAATTTAAGAGTTTTTCATGGCTGCCTTTTAATATAAAAAAAAAACAAGTTGTTCATGTTCTTATAATGCCGATATTTTTTTATGGCTGAGAAGTGTGCACAGGTACCTTAGGGTATGTTATAAAGAGACTAAGGTTAGTATTTAATAGAGTGAGTAGGTTCCTCTAGTCTGTCAGATTTGGTCAGCATATATTATCGTGTGTTTTGAAGTTTTTAGGATTTTCCTTTATGGAATTTATAAATTTTAGTAATATTTTACATAAGTTTCGGATATCTAATTATTTAGTTAAGTGTTCTAGGTTTTGTAGATCTAATAGAAAAAGATTTACCTCAATTTTGAAACGATCTTTAGGGGCATTCGATGTTAATATTGATTCCTTGAGAAAAAAACTTTTTCGCGAGCTGTCTGAAAATAGTATTTAATTCGGAATCTTTATTAAATTATTTTTTTTTTTTTTTTGCTTCAAATAAATTATTCTTTTTGCATTAATTTGACTTGTTTTGTTATGCTGAATGACCATTCTCTATCCATGAATATATTTCAATATTAATCTTAGTTTGTTTTATATTTTCTGTGCAATTTTCTTGGCGTTTATTATATTTTTAATTCCTTTGTTTTTATATTTCAAATGATTACATTATACTTTTGTAGTTTAAGTAAAAAGAATTGTACATTTTTTTAGTAGAAGCTCAAAGCCGAGGCCTAGAGGCTAGTTTACCAACCTCTAAACAAATGAAATGAATAGCGTATAAGATATGATGACAAAATTTGCTTGGAAGACTTATTGTCTTCGCAAATCTTAACATTAAAAACTTTACTATATTTTAATCGGAGGCCGTCTGAAAGAATATGATATAAATCAAAAACCAAAACGAAAAATAAAAACACAAATATTTAATCAGATTTTTTCTCTTAACACATTTCATCAAGGAAAAATACCGCAGTCCTTGGCCAACATTATCAAAAGCTTATGCGAAGTTTTTATTTATCAAAGAAGTCATTTAGTTGAGGTTATGTTAGAACTGCACGTTTTATTAACAAAAGCAATAACTTCACCAAAATATATTGCTTTTTTTTAATCACTAAATATCATTTTTTCACCGTCTTATATATAACTTTAAATCAAAATTACACTTTTATGCTGCACGGAGCATGTTGCTTGCAAATATCTACTTTCACTTCCCATATTTCAGCTGATATTTCTTTTATAAAAAATCGAACGGCATTGACAAAAACATTATTAATTATAGTGCAAAAAAAACAATTTTGGCCAAGATTTCGGGTCAAATTACCCTCTGTGCATCGGTCGCGTATCCAGCTAAACTGGTCTTCTTAAAATTATTATTAAAATAGATGAAATGTTTGTTTTTTGACAGCCAAAACTATTACTTATCAAGAACAAATTTTCGTTTGGGGGGGTAGAGGGTAGTTATTACAATATTTTCCTTTACTTTTGATTCACGCTTGTATGAAAAGATCGCCATAAGGTTTAAAAATTGCTTTTCATTCTATTCACTAAAATATATTATTTTGAAAAATAAATTAAATAAACAAAAATTTAAAACCATATGGTGACCTTTGATCCATCCTTTATGTGAAAGTTTTATAAATGGTCACCCTGTACTTTTACTGTATTTCCTAGTCAATCCCTTACATCTGAAATTTATGATGAGGGGCTGAAAAAAATATGTCATCTGCTTTCTTTCTGAAGCCATCTTTGTTATCGAATTTGTTATTGCATTCCTTAATAAGTCGATTTAATTGAATATTTAGTAAAAACAAACTTTAAGTTCTTCATTTTGCTTTGGCTGTCATCTGAAATTGTGAATTTCTTAAAAATTAACTAAGTTCTAAGTTTCAAATTACAAGACTTTGCCCATTCATATTGTAAATGTTCTTTCTTTTTTAATATTTTAATTTTTGTCTTTAAAATGGTCATATACCAGCTCGAATGTCAAGTTAAACAAATGACTCAAAAGTTAATTATGATTTTTAGGAACTTTTCAAATTTATTATTTTTCTATTTCAAGAAATATCCTCAAGAATTAATCATATAGAAAACTAGTAAGGGTGCTATATTCAGCCGTACCGAATCTGATAATACCCTTCACTATCATGTTTATAGGTATAATCCCACATCGTAGCCATTTTTTAGTGGCGGCCAACATGAATTCAAGTTTCGCTTAGTCAAATCATTTCATATGATGCCAATATTGACTCTCTCGGTTGTCTGGAAGATGATAAAAATTGACTTTAGTTTGTAAATTTTTGCAATATTTACATATTTTTTGGCTTTATCCAAAATTTTTCACGAATATCTCCAAAAGCATATTATACCTATAAATTGTTCTATGGCTGAAACATTTTAATTTTGGTGGTGAAAATATGGGAAAAAAACAGAGGCAATTAAGTTTATTTGCCTATATCACAGAAAGTGATTGTTCTGAATTTCAATAGCAATTTATTCCCAGATATTTCTAAAGGATTTATACCATACACTGATCTGAGGAGCATACGGTTGCTTCTTAAAGCTGATTTCAGCCAACTCACGGACAGACGGACATTGCTTAATCTACTCCTCTATTCATAAGCTTTCAGAAAATATATACTTTATTTGGTCGGAAATGAAAATTATAGAAATTACAAACGGAATGAAAAAGGCAATAATATATTCATGTGGAATAACACGCAGGAAGTCAGATTTTCTTCCACATAATCTGAAAGATTGTATGTGAAAGAGGTATGTGAAAGCTATGGGAGGTTCAAACCAATCAATTTTCAATCAGACTTCGTTTAATGGACTCTAAAATTAAAGTTTTCAGAATATACAAATTATAGATAAAAATTGCAAAGCTACAATATACGATTGCACAAAAAAAATATTGGCAAAGCTTGGATTATAATATTTGACGGTTTCACTAGCACTTAGGTATTTTTCAGAATTAATAAGCAGAAAAGTTTTAAATTATTTTAGTCATTTATCTCGGCTGCCATATTTCTAGGATCAATGTTTTTTTATCATAAAATACCACTTCATCTTAAATTTTTGTAATAGCAACTACTGCCTTCAGTTTTCAATAACACATTTTAAAGTTGGGACATTGAACTCTATACTTAGACAAATACATGTACATATACTCATTCATAAAAAAATTTTTGAAAAAACACCATTTAATTGTATTTTTAATTTGCTTGCTCGCAAGAGGAAATATTATTTCTACATTTTTTTTTTTATCCAACAATAATGAAAAAACATCTATTGTTAACAAAGCTTTTAAAATAATGATAAAAAGAAAAACAAAGCACTAACTGTGAAGCACAAACAAAAAACATAAAGCGAAAAATAAAAAAGAACGAATTAATGCTTTGTAATGCTTTCTCCCCTTTTATTTTTTACATAAAAACAAATATTTATAAAAAGACTTCAACGCAGTGTTTTTGCTTTTATTGTTGTTTTTTACACAATTTATAGTTTTTGTTATTTATTACAATATTTTTCATTTAGCGGTGAATTGATTTGTTTAACCAATTTATTTTGTTTAGTTTTGATCGCACAGCATTTTTCCAAACCGCTATTTTTTCAATTAAATACAATATTTTTTCTCTTTTGGTAGTTAAATTTAAAAACTAAACAACAGAAATCCATACGAGTACAATTAGCTTTTGTTTTAACCTTTGCCTTGGAAGCGTGTTTTCATGGAACAGCAGAAGGTAGGTGAACTGCTGAATTTGCATTGCTAGTCAAAGCTTCAGTATGTATGTATGTGTGTATGTATGTGTGTATGTGTATATGTATATTTATGTGTATAAAAAAGCCACTAAAAATCATAATAAATATTTATATTGAAAGATTTATATTGAAAATATTTATATTGAAACTTGAAAAAGAAATACACAAAATATACAGAATATTGGCTATTTGTATGTGTAGTTTACTATGGCTGCAACAAAAGATTTTTAAAATTAAAAAATAACTTTGCAACTTCTGTTTCGCTGAAAACTTGACAAATATTTTAAATTGTCATTTGCTCTCTTCACATTAAATTTGATTTAAGGAAAGTATGAGTTTTGCATTCAAAAAAAAAGGTAAGAAGTTTATCGTAAATTATATATTCAACGTGATTTCACAAAATGAACAAATGTCGAAAAAAATAAAAATCCTAACCTTTTAAACTTCACACGTTTTTACATCAAATGAGAAATTCATGTCGACATGATCTTGATTTATGAATGTAGAAATTATTCATGCTTTTTTGCCAAAAGCATTTAAATTTATGCAAAATTTATTGTAAATCTCAAGATTATTAGCAGAATCTTCTTTAATTGGCAATATTTTAGATGTTTTTATTTGTTTAAAATAATTTTTTGAAATCCAGAATAACCTGCCAGAAATAATTTTCTATATGTGCAATCACAAATTCATTTTATAAAATGAGTTTTTATGGAAAATGTTTATGTCCACACACTGAAAATCTAACAGAAGTTTCAACAAACAAATTTTATAAACTAAAGTATATCGCAAATCTATTAAAAATATATCCATCCAATATACAAACAATTAAGGATCTTGAAAAATTTTAATTTTAGTAAAATTTGTGATGTTTAATTTTCAAATGGAATTTTTTTTAGATTGATCACATACATATGTCTCATATCAAACTTCTTTGTCGTTTTTGTTCAGTAACATTTAGCGTCTAAATTGTTCAACTGCATAACGAACAAGTAAGAGCGCTATATTCGGCCATGCCGAATCTTATATACCCTTCACAACGTGTAGTCATGCAATAACAGTAGTTTGTATCACCATTCCCCATATGAACTACGTACATACATACATATACAAAACATACATATATAAAAACATCCCATTGTAAAATTATAATTTAACGTATGTATGTTAAAAAAAATACAAAAAAAAAATTTAAAAAAAAATTAAAAAAAAAATTTTTTTTAATAAATATTAAAAAAAATTTTTTTAAGAAATTAAAAAAAATTTTTTTTTTTAAATCAATTAAAATATTTATAATAAATATAAAACAAAAAAAACTTATAAAAAAATTAAAAAAAAAATTAAAAAAATAATAAAGATATAAGTAATATATTAAACAAAAAAAATAAAAAAAAAAAAATATTAAAAAAAATTTTTTTTGGCCTCAGCTGGGATTCGATCCCACGTTTTCTCTAACCAGTATACACGTTTGTATGTATGTATGTTGTTGTTGTAATGTTGTTTTTGTGAAAAAAAAAAAGCGAGTTGGTCGTGAGTTTTTGCTCATATCTCAGTTGTTTATAAGCCGATGTTTCTAATTTTCAATACCGATCTACTCCCGAATATTTCTGATATTTAAATACCTCACCCGGGTCCATGCGATATCGGGGGGCTTCAAAAAGTTGATTTCAACATACAGACGGACAGACAGACATACGGACAGACGGACATACGGACATACGGACAGACGTACAGACTTACAGAGCTTAATCGACTCCTCTATTCATAAGCTTTCAGAAAATATATACTTTATGGGGTCGGAAATGAAAATTGTAGAAATTTCACACGGAATGACAAACCTATATATACCCTTTTTCACTGTGTGAAGGGTATAAAAACAGTGTTCTCTGAGAAATGTTTTTCGTGCAATTCGAGAAATTTACATTTGCCATAATCGACCTACTGAAACCTCTTTTGCCAATCTGAGATCCAATTAACGTAGAATAATGATATTTGAACAAGAGTACAAAGAGTGAATGGGCTGGTGGAATTATCGGTCCATATATCTTCAAACATAGACAAAGCGGAATGTTAATGTTAATGGCAAACGCTATTGCGCCATGTTAACATACTAAGTGCTTCCTTAAATTAAAACACATGGTCTCGTTGAGCTTTTGTTTCAACACCAAACAAAAAATAAACTGAAACAATGGACTTGTTATGAAATTTCTTTGGTTATCACCTAATTTCACGTTTTGCTTTGGTAAATGGTATGTCACACCTTTGGACTATTTTTTCTGGGTGTATTGATAAGTCTGAGCACTTTAGTAACAAACCAACTGACGCTGCAGAAGCTCATGTCATTTGCGAGATATCATTAGCTATGCTCGAGCCACTTGTGAAAAACTGGATCTTCCGAATGGGCACCCAAGACGTGGTCATGGCCTACATTGCTCTCATATCGCTTTTAAACAGTCAATGACATAAATTGTTCTTTTTACGGATGATGAAAACTTTTAAGTTCATTTTAAAATTTATGTGTTTTATTTTAAATTAAAAATCAAACCTCACGATGAATCACCCGTCACTTCTTCCTTACGAACAAACACATACGCTAACTGTGGCTGCAACATTGTATGGGCGTCGTTTCCGAGCAAATGAAATAGTTGAATTGAAAAAACTTATTATCGAAATATTAATATGCATCTTTCTGTCGCATTAGTACCAGCATTTTTCTAATTACCAAACTTCTAGTACCATTCGAAATTAGTTAAATATTATTTTTTATATTTTCTCTATTTTCTAACAGAACTGAGATATTATCTAGCTAAAAAAACTATCCTATATATAAACCTTGATATCTTGGTTATAATATGATATAAAATGAATTTTATTTTAATCACTTAAATAGCTTTTGGCTCAATCGGGTTCAGCAAGTCGAACAGAAAGACAGACTGACATACACAACAAATTTTAAGTCTAAAAAGTGGTATTTTAAAGACTTATGTATATGTGTTCACTTTAAACATTTTCATCAATATTTAAAATTTTACAATTTTATTAAATGTCTAGAAGATATGGTATGTATTTGTTTGCATGTAGTGTAAAAATTTATAAATATTAGTATTTTAACATTTTCTATAAAAAAAACCCTAATCAACGACTTAGTTCAATAAAAGGAGAAATTGATAGAAAAGTCTCTATAAATTTATTATATTTACTTTTAAAACAGAGTTAGTACTTATTGGAAACTTACGTTTTCAATGTTCCCAGAACGGCACATTGACGTATGAGCAATAATTTACCATGCCATTAAGTATACGTTGAATAATGTTACTGATTTAGAAATCACAAAGATATCAAGATTTAAAAAAATTAGAAAACAAATCGAAATAGCCCTCTTATCCATTTTCCTTAAAACTCCCAACCATTTCCATTCTAAATGAGCATTAAATTTGAACAAAATGTATCATAGAAAAAGCAGATACGCACGCACAAAGATACAGTCGTACATCTTAATATCAATCTACAAATATGTGCATATGTTGGCAAAAAAAATATATACAAACAATTTACCAAACTTAAATTGATGGCTACGATAACAAGCGACATTTGTAATAGGCATAGAGAAAAGAATAAAGAAAAGCAATGTAAAGTATAATCAGACTAAGAACCCTTTGACTAAGCCTATAAAATCTTTTTAAACACAATATCTTTGTATGTTGTACATGTGTGCTTTAATTCCATGTTATAAGTATACACACTAATATATAATTGTACCAAGTTTTGAGTGATTTTTAAGCCTAAGCATACTTAGAGCTGTGAGGAGCCACAGACATACAAACACAATTTTATCTTTAAAACCAACAACTTAAATCCTGCACACAACCAACAGAAAATGGAAAAAAAAAACAACAGAAAAGAGTAAAAAAAGGAAAATCATATTAAAAATAATGTAGACATATTTTCTTTAAGGGATCTCTTCTAACAAATGCAGAAAAAAAGAACACACAAGTTGAAGGAGTCATACATGTCGATACAAGCACACAAACACATGTACCCATAAAAAATAATTTATTTAAATACATGCACGCTCATATGTATGTATGCATGTGCGTACAAAGTGTAATTTTTCCTAATATTTTATGTTTCATCTCAAACTTAATTCACACGCACTTTCTGTTGCTATTTTGTTCCTATTAATGCTGCTGCTGCTGCGGCTGCTATTTCACGGATGTTTGTGTATAATTTAATACATACTTGTGTAAATGATTATATGTAAATATATGTGTGTGTGTGTGTGTGTATGGTAGAATAAAATAAATATTATATTTGTTAAAGTTAAATTATGAAAAATGAGGTGAGTTTGTGTAGCAGAAAGATGATGCCACACAAACAAATTGACGTCTGCTCTTGTGCTGCTGTTTAGGAATAAATCAGTAAACTGAAATGTATAATTTAACATTTGCATACACATTTCGCCCTTTTTCCCCCTTTAGAATAATTTTTTTTTTATTATTTTTTATTTTATGGTGGCAATAATTCATTTCAAGAAATTTACAATATAATTTTTTATATCTTGCCACTTGTAGGGGCTGATTACCATCAAATTTTGTATTAGCTGTTATGGTTTGTTTTTGTTTTGTCCCTGCCTTTTTTGCGTTGGCAAAAAAAAAATCACAAACAACAACATACAATAAATAATTTTAAGCAAATACTATTTGTCATATCACAAGAGCAGTTAAATTGAAAAAAAAGAAACAACTGTATTCTCCCTATATTTTGCTTTATTATCCTGGGAAATGTTTATACATGAAATCTTACTTAAAAGTGAGCTTAAATAAAGGTAACACTGGGAAAATATTTATTTTCTTTTTAGTACATATTATAGAGAGTCTTTTAATTTAGCCCAGACTTGGTCGAATTTTAACTGAAAGTTTTCTGCAGCAGTCTTGATTAATTTTGAAGAACCTGTTAGGATATCAAGATATTTAAAATTTTACCATACAAGCAGCATAATATCTGGCAACCCCATTCAATTAAATATGAACAAAAATTCCAACGAAATCGATTAATATAAGGTATTTTCAGATCGAAATAATTTCGTCCGCTTTAGACTACCTATACATACATATACAAACATATGGCCGAAAAAAAAATCTTCGAAATTCATGGGTGAATATACTTATGTACCTATTGTGACTTTGAAAAAGGGGTTTCCCCTATGAATTTGTCAATACAGTAAAGGTATTCAAAAATCTTGCATTAATGCAAAATTACGTAAATTAGCTCGTGTAAACGTAAGCAACAACATCAAAAAATAAGCTTTAAATTTTACAAGCCTAAAATCGATAAAGAGAATCGTCATATTTATAAAACAAGCCCGTAGTATCTTAAAAAGGGAAATACAAAAAGTTTTCGAGCAAAATTTCTTTTTTATTTTGTTGGCTCTAATACTATTGTTCATGATCTTTTGGATTTTGATAATTTTGCTGAATTAGGTAGCTCTTTTTCTTTTTCGTGTATTAGTGAGATGGAATTATTTAAAGCTCTGAATAAAATTAGATCGAAATCAGTTGGTACTGATTGTGTTCCAATTTGTTTTCTAAAGCTTATTATTCCATTTGTATCTAGTATCATCCTTCATTTAGTAAATTTAATTTTAACATCTTCTGTATTTCCATCCGCATGGAAGATTGCTCGTGTTGTTCCTATTTCTAAATCGAAGGTTGTACATAATGTTGATGATCTTAGACCGATTTCTATTTGGCCTGCTCTGTCTAAGGTTATGGAACATATTTTAAAGGATCAGATGATGTGTTTAGTTTCTGGTATAATCAGTGAGGCACAATATGCTTTTCGTCGTGGATTTAACACTTCAACGCTACTGTTAGGGCTTCCTGACTCGGTTAGGAGTAATATTAATAATGACTTTTTAAGTGTTTTAGTTTCAATGGCTCTGTCTAAGGCCTTTAATTTTATTAATTTTTCGACTTTGATACTAAGGCTTGAGGATAAGTTTCGGATTTTTCTAAAGATGCTTGTAAGCTTATTTTTTCTTATTTACTGGGTAGGTCTCAATTTGTTATTGCTAATGGAGTTACTTCTAGTGTTCTTCCTTTATAATCTGGTGTTCCACAAGGTTCCATTTTGGGTCCACTATTATTCATACTTTATGTTAATGATCTTCCTTTTTTAATAAATTCTAGCTCATGTACACCTTATTTATATGCTGATGATATTTTTTTTGCTGTTTAAAGGGACTAGAAGGTTTATTGATGTTTTTGAAGACAATATTAAAAGATATTAAATATTAAAGAATACAGGAAAAACAGATGTTGGTAGATTTCGTACTAACTCAATGTTATATGAAATACATAAATCAATTAGAACAAATAATTCTATATTTCAAATTTCAATAAATACTGAGTTAAATAGTTGATATTTACACACAACATTTGTAGCTCTGATCAAAAGAGTGCTGATGATGAAACCGTAGCTGGTTTCGAAAATGCATTCCACTCAGCTAGTATCGGATGACTAACTTTTCCTAGATATTCTGTCATTATCACATAGAACTTATAGCCTAATATAAAAATATAATATTAATTCCTGTTTGGAAAGTGTTATGCGATGGGCGATGTTGCTAATTCTTTAAAAGTTAATGCATCTAAAACAAAAATGCTTATGTTTGGTTCTACTAATCGTTTTATTGTTGATCTTGATATATTATTGGCTGAGGAAATGATTCATTTTGTTGACCATCATAAATGTCTTGGGCTAGTTCTTGACTCTAAACTTTCATTTAAATTTCATGTTGATTCTTCGGGCTCTTTGCGTAAAACTTATTGCACTAATTTGTTTTTACCATTTCATACAAGGTGAAGGTTAGCGTCTGCTATTTTAATGACGCAGATTTTTTACTGTCTTGAGGTTGTATCTGGTACAATTGGTCTCATTCTTTCACGTTTAAAGCGCTTAGTTAATTCCATTGTCAGATTTGTATACAGTGCTCGTCGTTGTGATCATATTTCTGACTTTGTAAAAAGTTTTCTTGGTTGCTCGTTTGCTGATTTCATTAAGATTCGTAATTTGATATTATTTTATAGCTTTATAAAAGATGGTCACCCTTCTGCCCTTCGTAAGGAGTTCATTTCTTCCTCTCATAGTAGGAATCCTCTCTTCGTATTTAAATCCTCTTTTAAAAGATCCTTTGTTGTTAGGGTTACTAGATATTGGAATTTATTACCTTTAGAACTGCGTCTTTTTACACACTCTAATAATGTTTTCAAATTGAAACTACTTAATTATTTTTCTTCTCTATCTTAATTTATTTAACTGTGTTTTTAGTATTTTTTAATGGATATTGTTTGGTTTTTTTTTTGTCACTAACTGGACCTTTGATATCATCTACTTGCCATTTCTTTTTGTTCTACTTTTAGTAGGGAGCATATATGATGATACTTTCATTATGAAAGTTTATTTAAATTTTTATATTTTTGTATATTATACTTAGGTTTTCATTATTATGTAATATTTTTGGCCTATTTGGCTTATATTACTCTGTGGAATTAAATAAATAAATAAATAAATAATATCACCGTCGTCTTTCATACACCACACTTGCAGTCTTAAACGCCTAATTTTTATAAAAACAAAACACTCTTTTATTTTTTGCCGCTTCGGTCGTTTCTTTTTCGCTTAAAAAGAATTTGACATTTATTTGCTTTTACTTTTTCTCTGCAAAAGATTCACAAACATTTTTTCAATTGTTGTTTATTTTTGTTGGTTAAATCATCATAAATTTGACTTGACGTGACAGTGAATAATTCACGTTATGATTTTTGTGCGATTTTAATAAAAATTCTTAACAACAAGGACAACAACAGTAACAATGTTGCTGTTGTTAACGATTCTTGTTATCTGCTGTCATTATTATAATTATTTTTGTCAAGCTCGCGATAAATGTTTAAGTAAAATTAGAAAATAAATAAAAACAGTTTAAAAAAATATGCAAGTAGAGAACTGACGGTAAATAAATGTAGAAACACGCTCTAGTAATAAGAAAAATTTTTAATATTTTATGTTGGTCTAGGTGGTAACAATTTAAGTGTGATGTTGGTATTTTTTTTTCTTTTCATTTAAATATTGTTGTTTGTACTGACGACAAAAACAACAATATAAAAACCAAATGCAGAGTTGGAAATACTTAAGTTAAATACACTTTAATGC
The DNA here is from genome assembly GCA_941918925.1 of Phyto melanocephala. Lineage (NCBI taxonomy): Eukaryota > Metazoa > Arthropoda > Insecta > Diptera > Rhinophoridae > Phyto > Phyto melanocephala. The sequence goes on from OW799233.1 coordinate 2,874,321, forward strand.
CATGGCTGGTTTAATCTGTAGCATAGTGTAACGTAGCAGTTTAAAAACTTAAATATTAAAAACATAATATAAGTGAATATAAACCAGTTAAGTTAAAACGAATATATTTAAAGCTAAAGAAGCTTTTGGGGGATATTTTTTCAGACTTAACTTTCGATAGTTTAAGATACACTAAAATATTTGTTCTGTAGTACGTAATAGTAGATTCCTTTATTAAAACAAGATTAATAAACAAGAAACTCTATTTTGTAGGTCTAACTACAACGGGCTAATGGTATTCGATACTCGGCTCGGTTAAATAAATTAAAATAAAATTTTTAATTGTATTCTTATAAATAAATAAATAAATAAATAAATATTAATTATGCTTTTCAAGTTGATCTTGCTCATGAATATAAGCAGCTTGCTAGATCACTAAAGATGACAATTTCTTTCTCAGTTTTACCTGAGTTTTATAAAAAAAAATGTATTAAAAATAATTTATTCAATTTATTTGACATCCAAAGCCTTGTCTATTGTACCTGCATAATATCAAAAAGTGCTACGAAATTTAACTACAAAATATATAAGGATCCCAGCTTCATTGACGTTCAAAATAAATGTCATTGTATTTTTCTACTCTAGATTTTCTCTTCTCGATATTTCAAATTGTAGACGTAAATGCTTCCAAGATATTTCATAAAATGTATTTTCTTTGTTTATAAGGTGCCACGCCGCCCAGTATTCGTTTCCAACTCATTTTTGGTTTAACTTTGCAAATCTAATTATATTACCTAACACAAAATACTTGTATTTATAAAAGAGAGAAATCGTTCCAGCCGTTTACCCATTTAAGATAAATTAAAAAACACTGAGCGCTAAGTTGGGTTATAACAAACATTAAAAAAACCAAATCAGTGAAGCTATTCTTAAGTGATGCGATTACCATTGAACGACTTTAAACTTTTTTTATATAAAAAGAGGTTTAGTTTTGGAACTGGAGTATCAACTATTTTATTTTACTAGTTAAATGGAATATACTTAACAAGCTCCTGCCTTATCCTATTCAGAATTACTTCCAATGGAAGTGCTTTGGCACTATAATTACATGCAAAAACTTATTTCGATTCAAGTAGGCTCACTACTAGTCTAAGAACGTTTTATATTTGTAAAACAAATTTGTAATTTCGAGTTATTTTTAGGCTTTAAAAAACACTGTACTAGTAGTTTGTTTACTTAAGACATCATCCACTTAACATCATCAACAGGAACAGGATAATAACAACCATAAACACTAGAGAAGTAGATATAACAGAAGCTCAGTTTGATGTCGGCAGGTTGAGTTAATGGCGCTGATGTTGCGCAAATATTTACTGTTTTGTTGAAAACAGTGCTGACAATTTAGGCGGATGTACCACTTTACTCGTAGTACTAGGAAGTCACGCGTACGTTTGTTTATAAATTGTAGCGAAAAAACATATTCATTTAAAAACTGAACAAAACTGTTATCTGAAAAAAAATATAAAGAATGAAAATATCTCTCACTAATATTTACCACAGAACAAAAAACAAGCAACAATTAACAGCTAAATTCATTTTTTAAACATTAATTTTAATTTAATTATTTGGAATTCAGTTTTAATGAAATTTTCGACATGAGTGCTTTCAAAAATAATATTATTTGAAAATTATTACTGCGTGCTGTATATGAAAGGTTTGTTTTAGTGAGCAATTAAGAGCAATTCATTTTATATATTTTTTAGGAAAAAGTAAAAAAAAATTTAAGTTGAGTTTTTGATTAGGTTTAACTAAAATTTTTTCATCCTTCATTTGGTATCAATAACTTCATTCTAGCACAGCTGCTTCCAAATGTAACAATTTACTATTAATGAAATAATACAAAAAATTCATACTTTGTTTGGTATTAAACAAAAGCTGCTGTTTCTAACTTATACCGTTTTTGCCCTACTTCATCTTAATTTACAAATTGTAGGACACTTTAAATAAATACATAACGACTATAAGGTTTTGTCTACAATCATAGAATTCAGATAAAACCAGTTGTTGGTAAAAGTTCTTACTAACTCATTGATTAATGAATGACATGAAATCAATTTCGAACAAATAATTCTCTGTTTCAATTTTCAATACAATATTGAGTTAAATAGTTGATATTTACACACAACATTTGCAGTTCTGATCAAAAGAGTGCTGATGATAAAATCATATCTGATTTCGAAAAGGCAATCCATTTGGCTAGTATCGTATAACTAACTTTTTCTAGATATTCTGTCATAATCGCATTGAACTTATTGCCTAAATATAAATTGAATTCAAATATTTAAATAATTTTATGTATTGAAACCATTCTGGTGGTTATACTATCTCCTCTCCGGCCAAAATTTTGAAAAACTTACTCAGTTGTCAAGTTAAAAGTTCTGGACGTAAAACAATGTCTAAAATAAAGGTATTAAAATAAGTATTTCTGCGCATCTACTTTATTCTTTATTCCTTTCGACCCGGATAGTACATATATGTACCACTTAAAGTTTAAACATCTCTCAAAGGTTTAAATTTAATGTTGCTTGGTTGTGAAAAGTACCATATAGTCTTTAAGTTCTCTTGAATACATTCCAATATGTGGCGTTATGTTTTTTTTTTTTTTTGTTTTTTATATTTATGGTACCGCTTTTTGTGACTTGAAACGCAACCATAGTGAAGTGTATAATTGGTTTTTGCATAATAATGTGCGTGAAATTGCAGCAAATATTCAAAATAAAGAAGAATTTAAATTTTTGCGGCAGGTAAATATTTATAAACAAACATTTGTTTTATGCTTCCTATATGTACCATATGTACCATTCGTATGGTATGGTGGTACACATATGTACCAGTCGTCCGTTGAGTATGATATCCTGTCTTCAAGAAAATGTTTTATTTTCCGAGAAAATGGATCCCGAAGACATTCGAAAACGTTTTGGAAGATGAAGCTGATAGTACTAGCGATTTAGAAGATTTTTCTAGAGGAAACTCTGAAGAATTTGTACCAAATGATGTATCTGTGTTCAGCGACAACGAAGATTCACCAGACGACGAAAGCTCTGTTGCAAGTGGTGCCTTTTGCGAAAAAGCCCCCCCATAATAGTTTTCCAATTTTTTCTTTTACCAACAAGTTATATATTGCTTAAAAAACCTGCTGATATAAATAATTTTATTTTAGCATTGCTATTCGAATATCGGGTAGAAAGGGTTAAACTATCATTTCGCAATTTACAATCATCATAGGAGTTACAAGGATTTGTCGTAGGGTTGTACAATAATTGTTAAAATTTTGATAATGAAATTAAAAATTTCGCTATTTATACTATTTGCAATAAACACTCACATATTTTGAAGCTTAAAATTTTTTTATTCAATTTTTCTGAGTGATTATTTTACAGCCTACACTTTTGTGATTTTGCAAAATGCTCTAAAATATTTATTTTCGCTTTTTAATGTAAGTTATAAAACATTGAGGGCCATTATTACAACTTGCCGTTAGTTAAAGGTAGGATTTTGTGTGCCCAATAAATAGCTTCGCATTATTAAAAATTCCTTTTTCTATTGTAATTATTATTAATAATAATATTTAATAGATAAAAAAAAATAATAAATTAAGGCTTTATAACGCAAAGCCATTTATCGGTCCGACAAAATCCTGCCTTTAACTAACGGCAAGTTGTAATAATGGCCCTGAGTCAAATAAATATTTATTAAAAGTATTTTTTTTTTTTTTTATAAAATTCTTCTCCATTAAAATAATTTTGATTCACAAACGTAACAAGCACATTCAAACAATAATTCAATAATTAACACAATTTGTTAAGAACTTAAACTATGATGATGTATTTTTTGATTTTGAATGATTTTAGTAACTTATTTTGATTTTTTTGATCGATCAATCTGTACTCCGATGCCAGCAGGTGAATTTAATGAGGCCTAATATCGAGATGCCTTTGTTTACTCTTAATAGATTTGTTACAGATCATATTTTGTAAAGTCTAAAAAAACGAAAAGCTACCAAATCAGACGGTACTGTAATTCTGCTAAAAAATATATATTTTTGTATTTGTATTCTTTTGGTAGTTATCAGTGGTAGTACAACATCGACCGTATAACTATAAATTTTTGTTATTATTCGATAAAAGAAAAATGAATATCAAATGTTCCAGAAATCGATATTAAAAGCAATAACAATAATCGCAGAGGCATTTAAAAATATTGTCATTGCGCGTAGACCGGCAAAATAATTTTAACACAGCAATCAATAAAAACTAAACAAGGAAAATTTTATTGTAACATTAACCACGACAAAAACAGGTTAGAAACATCATAGTTAGAACATCATTTAATTATTAATTGTTATTAAAGCATTTTGTTTATACCCTTCACACAGTGAAAACGGGTATATAGAGGTTTGTCATTCCGTGTGAAATTTCTACAATTTTCATTTCCGACCCCATAAAGTATACATTTTTGGAAAGCTTATGAATAGGGAGTCTGTCCGTCTGACCGTCTGACCGTCTGTCCGTGTGTATGTTGAAATCAACTTTTTGAAGCCCTCCGATATCGCTTGGACCGGGGTGAGATTTTAAAATATCAGAAATATTCGGGAGTAGATCGGTATTGAAAATCAGAAATATCGGTACATAAACAACTGAGATATGAGCAAAAACCCACGACCACCTCGATTTTTTTTCACAAAAACAACATTACAACAACAACATACATACATACATACATACAAACGTGTATAGTGGTTAGAGAAAACGTGGCATCGAATCCCAGCTGAGCCAAAAAAAAATTTTTTTTATTTTTTTTTATATATTTTTTTAAATTTTTTTTTATTTTTTATTTAATTTATTATTTATATTTTTATTATTTTTTTTTTAATTTTTTTTTTAATTTTATTTTTGTTTTATATTTATTATATATATATTAATTTTTTTTTTAATTTTTTTTTTAACATACATACATACGTAAATTTATAATTTTACAATGGGTTGTTTTTATATATGTATGTACGTATTTCATATGGGACGAATGGTAACACAAACTACTATTATTGCATGACTACACGTTGTGAAGGGTATATAAGATTCGGCACGACCGAATATAGCGCTCTTGCTTGTTTAATTATATAGAGTGTTTATAGAGAGGAATAGAATTTTTTTTAAATACAATAAAGCACAACTAACTCAACGAAATGACCAAGATTTTAACTTTATTAGCTCGCAAATTGTATGGCACTTAATACAAAAAATATTTTTTTTTATATACTGCCGCCACGTAATAAAGTCATAAAGGCACCCTGTCACCCCAATTTTGCACCACTTTCTCAAAAAAGTGGTTTTTTTGTCAATAGCGCATCAACTGATCGAAATAATCAAAATTAAACAATTTTAATTTTTGTTTAATAGCTTTTTAAGCTTAAGGTCCTTTTAATAATAAAAAAATCTTTTTTTTTTGTTTTATATTATTTGATCAAATATATATATTATTATAAAAGGTCAAAGAAAACCAATAATTATCAATTTTAATTTTCTTAGTTTTTTTGCAAGAGCGGATAGAATCCTCTGTGTTGATATCAAGCAAGCAATTGATGGAGGAATACAAATATTATGAATCACGAGAATGAATCGCTGGGATAGGCATCAAATTAATAAATTCGGGTCCTTTTTCACACTCGCGCTTACAGCGGCAATAGCTAATTCTATGGACACGTTAAGTGTTCGATGTGGACGAATATTATCCAAAAGAGTAAATGTGATCATTTATCAATCGAAACAATTTCATGACTATGCTTTATTGTATTACATAAGGGGTGTCTCGAAATGCTTTTTTACATTTTTCACATGGCACTATGCAAACAATTATTATTTACTTAATTTTTTTGTTCCATTCTGTGATAGTTATAAGTATCAACAATACTTTGTTAATAAGTTTATTCAAATTATTTAATCCGTATTTAAAATGTCGTCAAATAGGGAAAAAGCCAAAAAAAAATATTGTGGATATTTATAATGAAAATAAACAACTTTCTTACGCTGAAGTTGCGCGACGGGCCAAAGTGTCCAGACAGACTGTCCGTAACATTATTTTTAAATTCAAAAAAGACTTGTCTATTAAGCACAAGAAAGGTGGAGGGCCTCGTGGTTTTAGGAATCCTCAAATCGTTAAAAAGGTGAAGGCACTTTGGAAGCAAAATCCAAACATTTCCATTTGCGATATCGCACGAAAACTAAATATTTCGAAGTCGCTTGTAGAACAAATAAAGAAAAAAGAAAAGTGAAGAACATTCAAAGTCAAGAAAACTCCAAACCGAAACGAAAAATGAACAAAAGCGGCAAGAATAAGAGCAAGACAGTTGCTACGTCACAAACTAAATAATTTTAATGGATGTATTTTAATGGACGATAAAACCTATTGTAAGGCTGACTATTCAGAGCTTCCTTGTAAGGGTTTTTATGTTTCTAATAACAGAGCTAATGCTTCCGATAAATTTAAGTATAAAAAGATTTCAAAATTCGCCAAAAAATATATGATATGGCAAGCAATATGTATATGTGGGAAAACTTCAAAGGCAATCATTGTGAATCGTACAATGAACAGCCAATTTTATATTAATGAGTGCCTGAAAAACGCTGTATTGCCATTATACAGAAGCCACATTATACCTCCACTGTTTTGGCCCGACTTGGCAAGCTGCCGCTACAGCAAAGTGGTATGAGGCCAACAAAATAAATTTTGTACCGCAAAACATGAATCCATCTAATTGTCCAGAGCTAAGGCCTATTGAACGCTATTGGGCTATAATTAAGTAGTACCTAAGAACAAAGTTCAAAGCTTCTGCAAATGTAAAAAAATTGGGATTTATTTGGAAAAAAGCTATCAAACACTTCGGTAAAACGTGTGTCCAACGTTTAATGCAAAGCGTTAAGAAAAAAGTGCGAAATTTTGCAAAAGAAAATAAAATTTGAAACTTTGGTTTTTTGCATAATAAAGTTTAGACATTTTTCTCCATAATGCCAACAAAATGTATTTTTTGTTTGAAAAAAACTAGATTTGGGAGACATTTTAAAATGTAAAAAAGCATTTCGAGACACCCCTTATTAAACATCAACTTTCATATTTAACATTTTTGAGCTCATTCTTATAAAAAAGAGAAAAAGATTTTTAGATTTTAAAACACGTGTACATAGCTCGTCACATTTTCTAATTTCGTTGCTATTTCAAACCTTTTTGCCAAACATCTACATGGTTTTTGGTATAAATTGTTGGGATTTTATTTTTTTATAGAAATTTCCATTTAAAGTAGTAAGTTGTGCGCTTATGTGCCGTTTCAATTAAATTAAGTGTAAACACGAAGAAATCCTTAGGCATCTCCAATAAATTTCTGCCAATATTGATTAATGTCGGTTAACAAATTATGCTTGTCACATACTTGTTAAAAAATCCATCTTATGCACACACAAAAATCTCTGTATAATCAGGAATGGGCGTGTGTTTTCCTTTTTTCTCAGTTTTCAATTTTGTATGAATGCGTACGTACTTTTTCTTATTGCTTTTGTTGTTTTTGTTTACTTTAAAAGTTTCATTTTCTTTCCTCATGTTTGTAATTTTACTTTTTGTTTGTCTTACATTTTTCCTTAGCTCATGATGTTATTTTAAATTTTGAAATCTCTTCTCTAAAGCACAGCCAACCATTTTGATTGTTGCTCTACTATCGCTATTTACGCTATTGGTAGGTGACGAAATACAGATTGAATTTTAGCTGCAAAAAATATTTAATAAAAAAAATTTCCCAAAGAAAAAGGTAAAAGATCCGTTGTATCGGAAATAATTACTTACGAATATTTTGTCGGCGGAAGTATATAACAAATTACTTAAGTCAAAAATCACTTAAAGCTTGCGCTTTCTACTCATAAGAGTATGTTGGCATACGCAGCAGACACGTGCATGCTTAAGTAATTTACTCCTGCAGACTCATATGTCAACACACATACAAACATAAATCATATATTTAATATTCACTTGAGGAATATTTTTGTAGTTGCTGAGGCAACATATAATATTTTTTTAAGCAATTTTAATAACACAACACATTACATGCATTGTTTTCTTTTTTTTTTTTTTTTTTGTTTGAGTTTGTGTATGTATACTTACACCCTTATGCTTGTACATGCATACACAATCATACACACATACATAAATGTTGTGGGTAAAATCATGAAGGAAATGATGAAAAATTAATTTTCTTGGTTATCAAAATATTTACATACATGATGCATATCCAGAAACATACACATCACATCAACATATATTTCCACACCTCTTGGAATTTACAGTAAATAAAGCACGCATACTCCTTAACACATTTACGATCCATTCATTTTCATAAAAATAATTACATTTTGTTGATGTTGTTGCTGTTGCTGTTATGGCTGCTTTATCTGGTTTTATTAGATGGATGGCATTAAATGAATCGTAAGCAATACAGACATACACTATACAAACACACAGTCTGTGTTGAAAAAAATTTCGATTTATTTAGGAATCAAGGCAAAAGAACAAAAAAAAATGTTTAAATATTCAAACAACCGCAAGCAAAAGTTAATTTTTTTTATGTTATTAAAATCTTAACAATTTATGCTCAACATAAATACGCAATTTTCATAAATATCGACAACAACAAAAATTGTGACATTTAAATTGCATTAACTTCAAATTTATTGAAATGGAGGTGGGGCTTTACAACGGTTTTCGGTAATCAATTGTTGTGTTAAATAAAGGAAACTAAGTTTATACCACTTAATATTCATGTGATAAGATTGCAAATGAAGACAAAACAAAACTCAGCGATACATTTAATAAAACATATCAGCTTTTCTAATAGGTTAGGTAGAACAGACACCTGTTGAACAGCTCACTTGGATTCATTATATTGATCCCTTTGTGATACCTGAATAGAAAAGTAAGAATAGAATAGAAAAGAAGCAGACAAGTCCAGAGTCTCCGGCGGGAGTCGAACCCGCAACCCCTAAGCTAGCAGAACAGCACACTGCTGACTAGTCCATCGGGGCACCCAGCTTTTCTAATAAGAGTGACATGATTTCTTTAAAAGCACAGGATATTCAAAAGTTTTTTATTTAATGTGACGTACAATCGATAGAATTAAATTCTAAATAAAACGTCCTTCATACGGCCTCAAGGACTTTTTTACAAGATCAACTTCTTCTTTAATTTCGGTCATAAAAAGTTGGTTATCACCAAGCTATACCGCTCTGCATTGACAGTAATGGTTACCAGCTTCATTTCGAAAGAAGTACGGACCGATGATTCCACCAGATCAAAAACCACACCGAATTGTCAATTTCGGTGAATGTAATGGTAAATGTTCATTGGTCTTTCGAAAAAAATAATTCAGACTCTCTTTAAGCTTTACAAGTCAATATTAAACGTGCCATTCATGGCATACGTCTTGAGTTAGTGGAAAAAGTGATCGAAAATTGGGTTTATCTACTTCGTTCCTGACGTTTTATTTACAACTAAATTATATCGATTGTATTTTACATTAAATAAAACATGTTTGAATTTTCTTAACAATAAATGTGTTACCACTCTTATTGGAAAACCTTTTATAATTTTCTCTCACTGAATATTCATTACTATTTCCAGGTGTTACCACACAAATACAAAATCTAAGCCAATATTTGCAAGGAAATATTATCTGATATCTCACATTTAAAGATTTCTTTTGTGAATGAAAATTCACTTAAGCCCTACATTATCTAAAATTTGAAATAAAATGATACAAGTTAAATCGACAAAGAGTAATGAAAATCCAAACAATTAAGTTTGTGTTAAAACAGGAAATTAAAAATGCATATCAATGAAAGCTGTTGTAGCAAAACTAAATTAAAAACCTTAAGAAACTATTAAAAGTAGCAGTAAACGTGTAATTAAATTTGTGATATTCTTATTTAAATTACGTGCGATTAAATTGTAAGAATTTATTTCGTTTACGTTTTACATTTCGCAAACAACAGGCCATGAATAACTAAGTGTCGAATTGCTTTCAAATTGTGTAATAGAATATTTAATTGATCGTGAGTAACGGCAGCAAACTAAAGAAAACTATTTTTTTTTCTTTCAATTACCTGCAAACAACTACAGCTACTGTTCAATTGAATTCTTACAATTCTTTTCTTTATTTTCACTCAAGCAGAGATTTTACATTATTTTAATTTCAGTTAGTTTTTCTTGTATTTTTCTTGTCTTTTTTGCCACTTTATAAAATGTTATGCAGCTCCTAAAGGGGTGTAAGATGTTTTACAAGATGTCCGTTGAACAAAAGATGGCTTAAGAAACTCTGTTTAAAGTTTCTTATTTGCAAGTATTATTTGCTGCATGGCAAACAGTCGTATTCAATCACATCATTGAAAAGAAGCAGTAATGCAGTGATAATACATTTAAATATAAGAGAGAGAGAGGGATTGTTACAGCTAAAGGAATTTTATTGACAATACCTATTCACACAAACAAGCATATTTATGTTTGTATACACACACTTCTCTTAAGGCTTTTATGTACACTTCTATGTACAAGGTGGTCCAACAGTTACCAAGAAGTTTACAAATTAAATAAATTATATGTGAAAATCTATTTCTTTAAAAAAATATAAGAAATGGAAATTTGTCTACACCAAGTATGGAGAACAATGTTCTTTAAGTGATCCTTGCTTTTAGCTTTGCAAGATTGAGCTTGGTTTTGGGCATTTACCATAATATGTTTAAAAATTTGTAGCTGTAACGCTGGTGTTTCGTCAACAATGTTGGCCCTGAGTTCAAAGATTGTTTCGCGCTTGTTCACATTAACCAGATTCTTTAAATAACCTTAAAGAAAGTATTCGGGTTTGGAATGCCTAGAAATTATTTGCACTGTGGGCAGTGGCGACAACCTACTGGATCTCAGCTTTATATATCAGGAGCACGATATTAAAAATATTTTATCATAAAACGATACCGCTCTCGATTTACGGTTACAGCACTTCCATTTTAATGTTCAAGAAAATAAGGCCCATTGACATTTTTAAATCTAATGTCACACCAAACTGTATATCTAATGGGAAGGAAGTGGTGTTTATCATTGGCTCTTAGATTTTCACTCAGAGAACCTCAGATCTGCTTATGTACACGGCAATTTAAAAGAAAATGAGTTTCATCACTCATAATCAGAATTTCAATAGATTTTGTTTCATTTTTAGGCAACTGTTGAAATATAGCCGCAAAATTTAGACGTTTCCGATGATGACAAATTTTGATTCTCACACCAATTGCAACTTATATTGTAATAGTAACGTAGCTGAACAAAACGCCTTCTAGTGGATATTTCTGGTGTTTCGTTAACATTTTACTCTACACGTTCAATATTTCCGACATATAAATTTGTATAAATTTGTGAACTCTAAACGGCGATCATCCGTTAATCCTAAATACTATAAATATGGATCAAATGACGCTGATGATGACGTTTCTATTTCCAATTTGTTTGCTGATTTTTTTTCAACTACCTACTCTAAAAAAGTATATATTTAATAACATAACATCTTACCCATTTAATATAACTCAATCATCTGGTGTACAATTCTCTTTTATTACTTATAAAACGACTCTTTCAAATTTATTATCACTAAATAATTCGTTTAATGCTTGTCCAGATGAAATACCAAATTGCGTTCTAAAAAATTGTGCAGAAAATTTATGTTACCCGCTTACTGCTATCTTTAACAAATCCATTAAATTAGGATACGTACCATTGATTTGGAAATTATCGTATATAATTCCGTTGTTTAAAAATGGAAGCAAAATTGAGATATCAAATTGTCGTGGCATTGCTAAGCTGAGTGATATTCCCAAACTTTTTGAAAAAATTTTAACTGATAATTTATACTATCAAATTTCTTCGATTTTGTCACCGTGCCAACATGGTTTTTGTAAACATCGCTCTACAACGACTAATATTTTGGAGCTAACTACTACAATAAATGATGGTTTTATAAATAATGTGCAAACTGATGCTATCTACACAGATTTTAGTAAAGCTTTTGATAAGGTAAACCATGATCTCTTGCTTAACAAATTGTCATTAATGGGATTTACGGATATGACAATAAAATGGTTAAGATCATACTTGTCTTTAAGAACTCAACAAGTTAAGTATGGAAGTGCTACGTCTAATGCTATCAAAGTTCCTTCTGGTGTTCCGCAAGGTAGCCACCTTGGTCCTATTTTATTTACCTTATTCATAAACGATCTACCTTCAGTTATTCAGCACTCTAAAGTTTTGATGTATGCCGATGGTGTCAAAATTTTTCGTTCTTCTAATAATCCCGAAGATCAACTTTTCCTTCAATCTGATATTGGCAAATTGGTAAATTGGTATGAAATCAACTTAATGGAGCTGAATATAAAAAAATGTAAGCATATGTCCTTTTCAGAATTAAGAAATTGGATTTATTTTATTGCATAAATGAGTGTAAACTTGATAAAGTTCTGAATTTTCTTGATCTTGGTATTTTGCTTGATCACCAATTAAATTTTCGTGACCATATTTCTTTAATTGTTAACAAAGCAAATGGTGTACTTGGCTTTATGAAGAGGTGGTGCAAGGAATTTCTAGATCCTTATATTACGAAACAATTATATTCATCGTTAGTTCGACCTATTTTTGAATATGGATCGATTATTTGGGATCCTTGCTATAATATTCATATTGATAGTATCGAGTCTGTACAAAAGAAGTTTTTAATATTTTTTCTTCGTGGCCTTGGATGGAATTCGTTTTTACTACCTTCATACGAAAGCAGACTTTGTCTTATAAAATTACCAATTTTAAAAAGTCGTCGTTCAATGCTGAGTTTTTCTTTTGTGCTGGGCCTAATTCAAGGCGATATCGACTCAGAATTCCTGCTAAGTAAAAAATCTTTTAATGTCCCAACCAGACCAACTCGAAATTTCCGTTTTATTAACTTAAAATACTATAGAACCAACTAGGCTAATAATGATCCTCTTCGTCGTATATGTGAAAACTTTAATAATTATTATCACCTTATTGGCCTCAATGAAAGTAAAGAAATTGTTAAAAGAACTATCATTTTATATTTAAATCGTTGAATTATTATAGAATATTATTTTATATATAACCTTAATTTTGTTTTGTTATTTTACATACTTTAGTCTGTAAGGATTATTATCTATAGACAATAAATTAAATAAATAAATAAATAGTGAATTAATTTTGGTGTACTGGCGATTAACTTAGCAACGAATCCTTGTTTTAAAGAAAAAAATTCTCTCTGCATTACAATAATCGATCCTTGATTTAATTAATGAAATCCTTTTATTCTGATTTTTTGTTGAGTTATGATTCTCTATGTTTTTTAGTCTTCAGTTGTTTTTAATAAAAGTTCAAAAATGTTACTACATTTCTAAGCTCCATGGTGACATTTGGTCCACCCTGTATTAACTCGCTACATCATGGGTATTATGGGCATGTCTACAGTATACAACATTCAATGCCGTCGTTAAAGGCATTAAATCAAACTGTTTTTTATTTCTGTATTGGCTGTGCTAACTAAATTTCTAGCCACTTCAAATAATTCAGAAGCCACGTATTCCACTTAAGTTTTAGAGAATTTTACTATTAAAATTGCAACAAGTTGCTTCCAAAAATATCATTTCCACACCGCAATTAAACGATTTAGCTGAAAAGTTGTGCAGAATATCTTTCATCAAATCGCAGATTTATTAAAATTTCGTTGACATAATTTAGAAAAAGTCTTAAATACAGACATTACAATGAAGAGTATATCAAACTCATACCAGGTGATTTTGAAGCGCTGTAAATGTACAAATATGTTGCCAACTATGTTTTTTTCCTCTTTATTTCAAACGATAACCAGCAGTAAGAGTATTTTTCTTTAATTTCCTGAAAACGGAAATCTATTTAAATTGGATTTTATTCATACGCTGAAAGTTCTATTCTATAGAAAAGAATTTTTATTTTCTTCTCTCTAACTGGCAAATGAATAGAATGTGTAAATGATTTAGATCAGTAGACGCATTGGGTGAAGAGACGTAATGTTTCGTGGGAGTGTGAGATGTATAACAGGAAAACAAAATTGCAACTATTACAAACACATAAACACACACTTAAAAACCTGCATGCATGCATGTACGACACTTGCACAGGTACGTAGAGACTTCAATGCAACAAACGAAGCAGCTTTAAGCAGTCTCAAAAGGTAATACATACAACAACAAATTCGTGTATAAATATATGTCTGTGTGTGTGTGAGTAAGTATGAAAAAAATCAAATCTGTTCAGATCCACCGTCACTGCTATTTTGCTGCTTATTCTACACTTTTGCACTACACTTTTGTTGAGTTGTTAAGGCCTAAAGCATCTGATTGTAAAACCATTTTACAATACAGCAATAACAACAATAGCAACAGCACAACAGTAGCGATAGCTTAAACTTTTCCAAGAAACAAAATTGCAGCAGCAGCAGCAGCATTAGTTGCAGGGGAGAAGAAAAGAACTGCTAAGAATGAAAACAGCAACAGTAATATAATTTCCTTCAACATCTACCTTATTTAGCATTACATTACGCATTACGAACATTAATGCAACCAACTGAGATACAAGAAGTGCGTTTTGATTTAAAACAGCTCAAGTTAAACAATTTAAAAAAAAGGCACTTAACTGGTAACCTTCGTAGTTATGGCTAATGCATTTTAGACTGAAGGGCCATTTTGATTCGTACAATACATTCTTTCGAAAAAGTCCTATTTTAACCTTTAATTCGATATATAATTTCTACAGAAGGAATTATTTTCATAAAACTATTGTCTTGCAACTTGCCAAAGAATTATGGAACGTTTTACAAAATTGAAATGTATTAACTTGTATGTTGTTTGCTTTAAGTTTATTAGCAAACTAAGTGAAGTTAATTCCCCAGTAATAATTTAATCTTTAATAAATGAAATTAATTAAAATTTGTTGTGTCACATCATAAGGTGCCACCATTAATCTGTTAAGTGCCCTTTTGACTTTTCCATACCATAAACTTTTACCAAAATTTCACATTATATTTCTGGTTTTTTTTGCAAGTAAAAATGTTTAGACAGCAGTTTAAGCCAAAAAAAACATTTTTTTTTTTTCAAAAATTTTTATATTTTTAGAACAATTTTCAATTCTCTAAAATGTTTAATTTTTTTTAAAGATTTTTCGTCAAAATAGGTCATTAGTTGGTCTCAATCATTTTCCTAATTGTGTACGTATTGTTTTCCTAATGTAGTTGTTTATGTTCTTTTTTTATTATTATTCCCATTTTTTTTTTCATATAAAACTTTTTACTTGTTTCATCACATGCTTATTTCCAATTCAATGAATAATCGTCATCATGAAGTATATTAGAAAGAATGAAACTTTCTCAACAATAATAACAACAACCTCAACTGAATGATACATCAATAAGCCGCTACTGCTAAAATAAACTGGTACTAGTACCGGAATATATAAAGAGTTCAGTATAAGATGTACAACAATACAGGTGGTTGTTAAATGGCTGACTCACGGGCGAACTCACTTACAGATTTACCAATATGATTCTGCAAACCCTTTTCTAAATATTATTTCTAATTTTTTAATATTAACCAGCATTTGCGAGAATGTTCAATCCTTTAGCTACCTTGGCTGCACAATCTCAACAAACAGTGGTGGAGACGAAGACGTCGCAAACCGAATAGACAAAGCGCGTAAGGCTATGTACTCGATGAGGAAAGTGTGGATATCAAATGATCTTTTCCGTGACCTTAAATTAAAAATTTTCAGCACCTGTATTAAACCCATCCTCCTTTATGGATGTGAAACCTGGGGCCTGAATAAGAGCGCTACAAGGAGGCTCCAAACATTCGCCAACCGTTTTCTATGCCGTATCATCAGATGCTTCTGGCCAAACACCATCATCAACTCTGAGCTGCTCCACAAAACAGAACAGATACCACTCCAACAAGACATCTTAAGGCGAAAATTTGGATTGGCCACACGCTCACATCAACAAATACAATCGCAAAAGCCGCTCTGATGTATAATCCACAAGGTTCCCGTCGACGAGGACGCCCAAAGACAACCTGGCGTACAACAACACTCAATCAACTATCTTTAGCACAATGTACATGGAATGAAGCTGTACAAATAGCTCCCGATCGCAATCGATGGAAATCTCTAATTGAGGCCGTTTGCTCCCAAGCTGGAGAAAAGCGGAACATCATCATCATCATCAACCAGCATTTGCATATTTAAACCATTGTCAGAGCTGCAATGACTTCAAAAATTGTTTTTGCCAAAAAATTTGAAAAAACTAACTTTAATTCATATCAAATCAACTCAGTTTACTATTTCTTATAAAAAAAATGTATTAAGATTTTACCACCCCTAGCAAAAAAAAAAAAAAAACCTACGCCAATGTTTGTCAGAATGAAGGATGTATTTTTTCGTAAAACTGCAGAGGGTTACGAAAATACATTCAATGTCGATGCAAACAACAGTGAAGTTTTCTTCAAAACAACCTCTACAAATACATTTGCCCAATTTACAACCTTTCAAGCTTTCATCTCTACAATATCTATAAGACATTCTTCAAATTTTTACAAAAGATAAATAAAGAATTTTATAAGCAAAATCTGCTTAACGACAGTTAAATGTGACGACATACAACTCTTACGACAGTTTGTGAATTGGGCAATTCTGCACATGCACCCATGTATTTTAGAAACTGATTTTAAAACGGGCATATGTACTTTAACTAGTATTTTTAGCTGTAAACAAATCTATTATCCATAAACAAGTATGTATTACATATATACACACATACACACACATGCACGCTTGTTAATAATATCCCTGAAGGAAACGGGGTGGCAAGTGTCTCCAATTCACCAGTTTTGACGAATATTGTGCTGACTTCTTGGCGACATTGTCAACAATGTGTCTAAATTTTTTTTCATTTTCTTTGATGAGGAAAAAAATGTTTACACAATAAATAAGAGTTCTAATTAAATGAAATGTACCTAATTTACTTTTAATATTTGATTTTTAATGAATTCCTTGATTTTTTTTATAAAACATTATATTTTAACAAAAGTTTCATTAACGACTTCTATTTCAGAAAAGTATCAAAAGTGTAGACTAGAATTACTTAAATGCACTATTGAATCTCTGTTGACAATGTCTACATATGGTCCTTAAAAAACTATCTACTCAGTACCAGTCTCAGTAGTAGATTTCTAATGACACGCACATGTTAAATGTCTATAGCAAAAAGCATTGTCGGGGGTATAATAAGTCACTAGTACTGGTGCCTGTGTCAACAGTGGGTCAGTACAGATTCACTACTGACATTTACACCATAAAAGTACCAAAAGTGTAGACTAGAATTACTTAAATGAACTAGTGAATCTATGGTGACAATGTCTACATATGGTCCCAACATAACTACCTACTCAGTAGTACCAGTGTCAATAAGTAGTAGATTTCCAATGACACGCACATGGTAAATGTCTATAGTAAAAAAGCATTGTCGGGGGTATAATAAGTCAGTAGTACTGGTAACAGTATCAATAGTGAATCAGTACTGATTCACTATTGACATTTCCTACAGGGATAATATGTACATTCTCACGTTTGTTTGTTAACTCGCTTGTTGTTTGTATTTGTTTTTTATAGGTTTAGGTCAGTTAGTATTAAGTACCCACAATATATGTTTCCGACCCCATGAAGTTTATATTTTTTTAAAGCTTATGACTAGGGGAGTTATTGAGAATAATCACCTTCTCCGTCTGCAAGTGTGTACGTTGAAATCAGATTTTTGAATTTTTGATTTCTAATTTTTTGGAAGCAGAATGGTATTAAAAATTAGTACAACCGCACTATAACTATAACAGGTGGTTGACTAACTGCATCACCATTAGTTATCAAAAAATAGTTCATGTACAGAAAGGGTTTTGTACGATTTTATATATATAAATTTTACAATTTTATATATAAACTAGCTAATACCCGGTGTGCTTCGCCACCCCAAATTTTAATATTTAATTCATATGGCAGGTGCCACGCCCACTATTGTTAATGCACCCATTTTTTCCATAAATGTTTATTGAATATCAAAGTTGCTTTTGCAAAATTTTAGTACTCTAATCGATATCGTTTTCCAGATATACGAATTTTAGTATTTAATTCATATGGTAGGTGCCACGCCCACTATTGATAATGCAGCCATTTCTTGCCTAAATATTCATTTGGATGTCAAAGTTGATCATGCAAAATTTTACTACTCTAATCGATATCGTTTTCCAAATATACAAATTTTAGTATTTAATTCATGTGGCCACGCCTACTATTGCAAGTACGCCCATTTTTTACCCAAATATTTGTGTGGATGTCAGAGTTTACCGTACTTAATTTGAAGACTCTAGCTGCATTTACTTTCGTGATATATAATATTTAATACTTATTCTTTAATAGGGCGTGGCACCCCGCCCACTTACAATTTCAAACCAAAGTATAACCTATAGTTCCTTCCAGACATACAGAAAGATTCTGTGAAAATTTCAAGGAAATCGGTCCAGCCGTTTAACCGTCTATAAAGCACAAACAAACATACAAACATACAAACATATAAACATACAAACATACAAACACACATTGATTTTTATATATATAGATAGATATAAATATTTAATTTTTGCAAGATATCGTATTGAGCTGTATTTTAGAGGAAAATATTATCGTGACGAAATTAATGCTCAAACACCATAAAAAAACCTATTAAAAAATTTTTTTCAATAAAAATATGTTATTACAAAGACTATAATATGACTGTGGCGATCATCATATTTGTGATCTGCACGTAGGCGAAATATGTACATCTTTTTCAAAACGAGACTATAATTAGACCTAAATGCAACTCACATTTATCACAACTTGATGTTGTGTCTGCATACGAAGCAAGTTAGTTGCAATGCCATCTCAACTGATTGGTTAAACGCCTAAATCACTATTGTAAAAATATTTTTGTTAAGAAATCTTTTTTGAAATACTTTTGTAAATTTACTTACGATAACTACTGCACGTGTTACTGCAGTAAAATGCAAAAATATTACAAAAACTTATGAAAGTGTTAAGATTGTACGTGTTATGTCTGATGAATATTTTTAAGTTAAAAAAATTATTTTAAACAATTCATTGACATTTTTTCAATTTTCATTTACTACACGCATTATGGGTTTATGTGTTTGTGGGGTTAAAAATATCTATGAATTTTTCACATTTTGTCATAAATATATACAATAGCATATACGTACATAAATCTACACAACCACACAGAGATATAAGCTTAAATTGGTTATTTTCATGTCTTATAACATGCGAACAAAACTAGTCATGTACACACTTTCTCAAACACAAAGACACAAGCTCAATGTAATAAGCCCGGCGAAATCTCCTAAACCAAACTGTAGCAAAAGAAAGCACTATAAATAACAGCTGTAGGAATAACAGGAAATAAGAGCACAAATATTTGAAATATTTTTTGTATTCATAAACAACATAAATTTTGCAAACATTCTGTTTATCTATCTAAATTATATACATAAAGGTGTGTTGAAGTGTGGGTGTGTCTATCGGTGTGTATAAAATGCAACTAATAACATGTATACTATGCACAAATATAAACTGTATTAACACATACACACACACACACCCAGAAATAAGTATTTTTATAACAACACTCAAACAAGGCATTAATATGCATTAGTAGATGTTTGTTTATCTAGGTGTTACGACTTAAATAGCACATACATGCATAATCTTATATTCTTACTTAAGTATGTCTGTATATGTAAATGGAAGTATACATTTTTATTTGCATACAAACATGCATACACATATTTAACTATAAATTTACACCTGAATTTATGCAACCGATGTTGAATGTTTTTAAAGACGACAACAATTCTGACAACAATTGTGTGTGTGTGTGTGTGTTTACATATTCATTTATGTTTTAAGTACAAAGCAATATGTGTATGTGTTTATGTATGTATGCATGAATTAAATTCTTCTTTTATAACACACATGATTTAGTTTTTTTTTCTTTTTGTATGTTGCAAATATTTTCTTTAAAAATTATTTTAAATTTTCTAAAGAAACTGTGTGATGTGTTGTATGAAGAAGTGTGAAACTAAAAACTACTACATTCATGTTTAACATATTTGTAGTTATTAAAACTTTTGATATATTTTTTTGCTTTCCTTTCTTTTTAAAACAAGTTGAAAATTAAAGTTTTTTTCTAGTAGAAAATTTATTTTTATTCTTTTGTTCTGCGGTTAGAAAGTGCGTGTCAGTGTTTTAGTTTTATACTTAATTTCTGATGAATATAAAAAAAGTATAGAAATTTCATAATGCAGTTTGATAATTCAGCTAATTGAGTTGGAATTTTAACCGTTTAAAAATTTACTTTAAATCCTATTGGTTGCCATATCATATAAAGTTTGCGCGGTTAATTTGTAAAATTAACTCTCAATAAAAAATGTTTTTTTTTCGGATAAAAATTTTGTTCGAACAGATGGTTAAATTCTCCTTTAGAAGAAAAATAATTTTATTGAACTTTGTTTCTTCAAAATACTTAATATCGAGTTTTTCCTTTTGAAAATAGTTATAGAATGTATTTTTGTTTTGAACTTATGTCTTAGCATAGGACACTATTATAAAATTAAAGAATGCATATCAACCTACACAATCTACATACATTTATAGCAGGTAGCCGTAAAAGTGAAAGCGTCAATCTCATATTTCGTCTACTTAACTCAAGTTGAATTTAGAAATACAGTGTACCATAATAGTTTCAAAACTTTTAAAATCTTTCAGTCATTTTTCTTAGCTGCATGAGAGCTTAAAATAATAATACACAACAGAAATTTAGTGGAAATAATTTTTTTTGTTATGATTTAGTGGATAATTACTTAGCATTTATTTTTTAAATATGATTCCCAGTGTTTGTCCACCACGTCAGCATGGTCAAATTGACCACACCATTTTTTTATACCCTTCACATAGTGAAAAAGGGTATATATAGGTTTGTCATTCCCTTTGTAATTTCTACAATTTTCATTTCCGACCTCATAAAGTATATATTTTCTGAAGGCTTATGAATAGAGGAGTCGATTAAAACCTGACCGTCTATCCGTCTGTCCGTCTGCCCGTCTGTCCGTGTGTTGGTTGAAATCAACTTTTAGAAGCAACTATATGTTCCTCAGATCTCTATATGATATCAAGCTCTTGGAAAAATCCAGGAATGAATCGCTACAGAAATTCAGCACAATCGCCCCATAACTTTCTGAGATATGAGCAAAAAACCAAGACCACCTCGTTTTTTCACAATTACAACAACAACATACATACATACTGGTTAAAGTAAACGTGGCATCGAATTCCAGCTGAGCCAAAAAAATTTTATTCTATTTTATTTAATATATTATTTATATTTTATTTTTTTTGTAATATTTTTTTTTTTAATTTTTAATTTATTATTTTTTTATTTTCAATATATTTTTTTTTTGTAATTTTTTTTTTTTTTTTTTGGTATGTTTTTTACATGTATGTACGTATTTTATATGAAATGAATGGTGATACAAACAATTGTTATGACATGACTACATGTTGTGAAGGGTATATAAGAATCGGCACGGCCGAATATAGCACTGTTACTTTTTTTCTATTAAATCAGGCTATATGGCATCAATATCTTTAATATTGGCTTCCAAAGCATCAATAGTGCTGATTTGTCGGCATAAACCAACGACTTAACAAAGTTCTATAAAAAGAGGCATTAAATTGCATAAACGAGAAGTGAACAGATCTACTTCTCTAAATAAAAATGGGACAAAATCTATTTGGAAATAAATCGCTTGTTGAACGCGCTGCATGGCAAGTTGCGTCGCCTTGCTGGAATAAAATATCGCTGATATTTAGCTGATTAGTTTTTCAAAACAAAAAATTCAGTCTGAATGACTCGATACCGCTTGCCATTTATCGCAATGGCAGCTACTTGCTTATTTCGAACGAACGGTCAATTTTAATGTTTGTAATGGTGATTCGTTAACGGCAATTATGCTTATTCATGTTTCCATTTAGACAGAAATGAGATTCATCATTAAATACATAGAATGGACGAACTGTTCTTTATACAT
Organism: Phyto melanocephala; assembly: GCA_941918925.1. Taxonomy (NCBI): domain Eukaryota; kingdom Metazoa; phylum Arthropoda; class Insecta; order Diptera; family Rhinophoridae; genus Phyto; species Phyto melanocephala. The sequence continues at coordinate 2,896,652 of OW799233.1, forward strand.
CTCGAAGAGAATTAATTAATTTTATTTTTTTAAACAAAATTTCTATAATATGAAAGCGGTTCTGGCGTCACATGACTCATGTTTACTTGCCAAACCTTATTAAACAGAAGCGTCAACATAGTTTGACATTCTCAATGGTCAAACTATAATTATCGATATCGATAGCTCTCATGCAGCTTAAGCTATACTTGTTTCAAGTCTTGAGTTCATGAATTTTATATTCTTTTAATTTTTTACCCATTAAGAAAAATTTATGGATTTATGAATAAGCAAAAGCAAAAAAAAATTGTTCTAAGATCATTTTATATATATAATAGCTAATTTTTAAAAATTTTTTGGAACGGGTGACAAACCCAATTGCACCCTCCCCCCAGAATGGTCTTCGTACGCTAATGAATGAGGGCTATATGAGAAGTAGTGGGCCTGACATTGAAAAATTAAACTCAAAATTTTTGTCTGTTAATGTGTTTTAAAATTTTTAATAGGCCAGGTACTACTCGTCTACATTTGTTTAAATTTTTTATCCATAGCTTTTCCCTTAACTTACAAACTTAAATATTTTTCAAACAATATACCGCTAAAATTTTGTATCTCTACGTCATTACTATAGCTTCTTTTATTCGATGCCAAATGGACATTTTAGTATCAACAAATCTTGCTTTAAAACATATAACTTTCTGTTTAATATACCGTTTTTGCCTATTTTCTATTAACAAAAAATTATTTCTGCTGTGTTGGAAAAATTTTTCCAACTTTTTTTATTCTACCTCTACTGTGGTTGGCGAAAAGACTAACGGACACAACAAGATTGTCTGAAAATACTACCAAGATGTCTAAAATATACACTTTATTGGGCTTTATAGGAAAACTTTGATGTGTAAAAAGATTCCATATTATTTCCAGGCTTGAAGAGAATATAAAATTATAGAAAATACATTCGTTGTAAAAAATTATTTTTAAATTTTGTTTTCGTTGAAATTTAAAAAATATCAGGAGATTCTAATTAATTTTTGTTTTCTATATGCTAAAAAAAATTTTTTAAATTTATTATTTTTTTTTAATTTCTCTATCCTGTGCTAAACATAAACTTCCTTTTTTAGTTTAATAAACACACAAACACATTTTTTTTTTTTGTCAAAACTAATTTAAAACTTTTAAAGTGATGTATTGTTTTTCCATTACCTATAAATTTTTTGATTTGATTACATAATTTTTCAAATTTGCATGCAAAATTTCAGACATTATTTTCATAAAGTTTTTTTTACGACTTTTAATGAAATGCAAACTACTAGAAACTGTGTAAAAGTACAAGACCGAAAAAGTAACAGAGAACATAAACTGTCATACCGACAAATTTCCTTCACATCAATTTAATGTGAAGTTAAAATATATGTTGCACGAATTACCAAATAATAAAAATAAAAAAATAAAATATGCAACACCAACACAAACACTAATAAAAAAAACTGTCAACTCATCTAGTATTCATGTTTAGTTTTGAAGTTGCCACAAGAAAAACTGAAGCACACACTCATACCTACACAATAAAATAGTAAACGAACAACAAGTTTGGAAAAAAACAGGAAACTTTAACACTTGGGAAGTGTCCTTTTACGTTGCTTGCAGGATATGATCGTATATGTGTATACAGATGATGTATTGTACACAGGTGCGGAGTCAGCTTACGGGCTTGGAGGGTAAGTTTTTAATAAAATATTTACATAAGTTGGTTTGATAATAACATTCATTACTATTACTTATCTAAGGAAAAAAATTGGTTCAGGTGGGGAAATATCCTTCCCCCTAGATCCGCGCTTAATTATGCATACATTTATGTGGGAACCTTAGTGGGTATCACACTACTGCTAGTTGGTACTGTTAGCTATTTTAGTGAAATGAAAGACTCCAAACTGCAGTTCAAAATTATTTTTATTTAAATTCAATTTCTTAATACTACTTCAGTTCGCGGTTTTTAAGTCGACCTTCTTGGTTGATGTTCGGCTCTTAACTCTACTTTAAAAACTAAACTAGTCGTCCGTTGTTCTGTTGTCTGTTGCTTACTTTCGTTCCTATTCAGTGTTGTCAATGTCTACTTTTAAGTTAGTCGCTAAAGTCCGCTTCTTGTCTGTCTGTCCGACCTTTCTCGCCCCCGGGGGGCCATTCGCACATTTATGTGAATGTATGTTGCAATCGAGGTCAGGTAATAAAGTTTTACAAAAATTGTTCCAATACATTTTTTTTTTTAATTTTCGAAAATATAATTTTTTTAACATTTAGTATATTGTTTTGTATGCAAAAACTTTCCATACAAACTCCTGTCTATTTTTTGGAAATTTCTTTTATTTATTATCAATTTAAAGAAACATTGTACATATTCCTTTATCAATATCCACATGTACTTAAAAAATATACATTGATTATTTAGCACTTTTCAATATTTTTTGAAATGCTTAAAGCCTTAGATCATCAAAAAATATATTCTTTTGTTATTAAATTATATTTATTTCAATATAACTTTCTTTATAATTTTATTATTACTATTATTATTTTATTAAAAAAATATAAACAAAAGGAAACTAATTTTTCTTCACGACAAAAATAATTTAAATTTAAATACGAGGAATAAAGATGCAATGTTTGTGCGACGAAAATTTATTAAGCGTATTTTCAAATGAAATTTAAAAAATTATTTTACTTAAAAAAACCAATAAAAAAAAACTAATAAATTGCCAATTTATTGAAAATTTCAAATATTTTATATTATTTCAACTTTGACTTATTGTACAAGTTTTCCATAAGTCTCAATATTTAAACTCTTTATTCACAAAAAAAACTGAAAAACTCTGAAGAAATTGAAAACAAAATTTAAACCATATTTTAATTATTTTGAAATGTTATTAACTCTTCTTGTTATATGGAATATTTTCCGATTTCCTTTGGCTAAAATCATTGCCATCAAACCACATTTTTCTTTACTACAATTAACACATTTTTTACTCTAAAATGTCCTCTTGCATCCTGCTCACTTAAAGGGGAAAAAACTAACTTTTTTGCAATATAATTTTTTTACTATCAGTATCTTCATGGTTAGTAAACTAAATTATAACCTATTCTATCTTACAATTTGTATCCTCAAGGAAAAATGTGTATAATAATAATCATATTCACACAAACATAAATACATGCAACCTAACCTATTTGTGTGTATAAACATTAACGATGAAGCCATTGCATGTCAACATAAATCAAAGTTTACTGACAACCAAAATACAATTTTTTTTTCGCTTTCTTCATCATCATTTTCTATACATATGTATGTATACATGTAAATGTTTAGGTGGGTATGTGTGTGCTTTGATTGTGTTATTGTGTGTATTCCTCGTTGAATGAGTATCAACAGAGTTTCTAAGCTGAATATATATTTATGTAATCACACAACTACTACACACAATAAATAATCAGCAAAAATAAAAATAAATAAAAAAAAATTACTTTAAGTTTAAGGTCCCTATCCAGAGGTCATTGTATCGCAACGAAATTGTCTTGTTTTCATTTCTTATTATTCTATTGGTGTATTATTTGGTTTGTCGTTTTGGTTGTTTATTTGGTTGATTTGAGGTTTTACCCACTGGGCTCATAAATTTTCAACAAAAAAAAAAAAAAAAAAAAAAAAAAAAAAAAACACTGCTAAGAGTTCAAATACTTTTTGTGTGTTCTCTTCTTTCTGTCCCCCTCATGGGCGTAACTAGACCATTAAAAAAATGAACAATTTACATTTAATATACATTTATAAAATTAAAGCAGTTTAAGATTTTTCCAAGAAAAAAAAAATTTTAAGCTTTTGCCACCCCCAGGAAGAAATGTGTAGCTACGCTGATGATTCCCCTATTTCATAATATTCAAATAAATTTCTATTGTTGCAGTATCTAGAGGGAGCCTTAAAAATCATCTGAAAATCTTAATAGAAAAAACAAAATTAATAAAAAGTAGTTTTTTATAAAAATCTGTCAATGTTTTTTAATACATATATATTTCTCCTAAAAGTTTGTTGTTTAAGTAATATTGATAAAATTATCTGTTATCAGTTGTACAGTATGTGGAAAAAGTTAGTTGTCAAATCAACAATTATATTTTTAATTATCTTACGATGTTTATTTGTGTGTGTGTTTTTTATTTCTATTTTAAATTTTTTAAAAATCACGTGATTTTTCATGCCATTTCATTTAAATATATAATATATTAGGCAGTGCATTTTTTTTTAAATAGTTGTAGATGCGACGTTGGAAAAACAAATTGTCAAATACAGTGTCTACACGCAGAGAAAAACCATGGTTACGACATGATCACGACGGTCATATTATAGTTGGTATGACAATATTTGGTTGTTGAAAGCAAGTAATAGTTATTTTTGTTTCATTTTATCATATATTTTGTCACGATAATCAAGCATTTATTTGAATTGTATCATTTAATGATTACTTTTCGTAAAAATTTCAAAATAATTATCATTTAAAAATAGTATGATTTAAAAAAATTAATGCGAAAAAAATAACATTATATTCAAAATCATTAAAAATTAAAAATAATCATTAAATAATAGGTGAGACAATAGTATGATTACAAATCAATCAAGCTAAGATTCTTTAATAATAATTTGATTTCAACTGTTCTTCTTCTTGCTGAATAAATTTTTATTATTTTAAAAGTTTGAGATGTCAAAAAAATGAACAAAAATTTTGAAAAATTAAAGAAAATTTTAAAATAAACGAAAAAATGTAAAAAAATATTGATATAAAAATTGCAATTAAATTGGTAAGTACAATCAATATGTGTATGTTACAGCAAAAGACAGTAATTTGCCATAAAAAAAGCAAAGTTTGTCGATTTCAATTGTAGTCATATATATGATTATTGAATGATACTTAAATTAAACATAAGAATGATCACTGGTAACCATTATATGTTTTAACGATAATCATACAATTCAATCATAGTATATTGCTCTTCGATTATGGTTTCCTCAACCATTTTTTTTCTTTGCGTGTAAATTTATGCAACTAAAGGACAAAGAGCGAGACTGTCATAAACAGTGATAAATAACAGAAGTATTTTAAACAAATCAAATAACAAACTGGAAAGTAATTCTAAAGAATAGGCAGGTACACCCAGTTTACAAGGAAATGCAGCGTGGGGGGCATCCTAAAATAATCACAGAATAATTGAATAAACGAATTTTAGAAATCTTAGAAATGTCCAATGCCGTTTCGTTCAAATCAGCCTCAAAAATATTACAACAATTATTTGTCCCATTCATCTATACAATACGTAACTGCGAACCAGCATGGTAGACTTGTTCGTAAAGTTCGATTTATTAACAAGCAACACAAAAATAAAGACGAGAATTTTACGAGAAACACATATTAAAACTTTTGATACACCGCGGATTAGACAGATATTCTACCCACTTTACAGTCATTAGAACTGGGTTTAATGTTTAAGAGGTCCCTATTTACGAATAGAACTGGTTGTTTATATCTTCTTAAGGGGAGTGTGACTGAAGCAGCATACCTAAAACTTTTAGAGAAGATTTCAGTTTCAAAACGCAGACTACTAATAATACAAAATAGATCTGCCCCTAATAGCGAAATTCGTGTAAGATTTGGAAAATGCATATTTTTGAGGATAACCTCAAAAAGTTTAAAGATTTTAAAGAATGCACTTGCTTTTGATAGTGGGCAGGGCTGGGTAAATAACATACTTGATGTATTTCATATACAAAATACAAATACTTGCAAGTTGTCTATTTCAAATACAAAATACAAAATACTTTTAAGTTGTGTATGTCAAATACAAAATACGGATACAAAATACAAATATTTTTTGAATTTCGATCTCATAAAAGTGTACATAAGTATGTGCATACATACATATGTATCTCTTCTTAGTTCTGTTTCTAAATATTTTATTTCACATAAATTTAATAAAACTAAGTTATACATATATATATATACAAATGTATGTTGATTTTCTAAAAGAATTGCACAATTACTTAGTTGCCCACTCAATATTTTATTTAATTATTTTATAAATATGTACGTACATATGATACAAAATTTAAACAATAAAATTCTTAAAGTGTAAAATTTTCATTAGTAAAAAGTTCATTTACATTTAAGAGACTTATTTTGTAAATTTGCGTTTAATTTTCTCGCGTCAAGTTTTTACTGGGATGTAAGTGAAAAAAACATATTTAGAAATTAATAGCTAGTAAATATAAAATTTATTCAATAAAATAGGTGTTTCCTTTAATATAACCTAGATTTTTTAAAGAACCATCAGATAAACAGCCTCTTGTTGGGAAATGTATAAAACCTGCTAAGGAAAATAATCTTTCTACAGGCCCTGAGGAACACAAGCTTCTGTTAAATTCTCTTAATGCATTGTTAATATTTGGATATCTTTCCAAAACGGAAATCTGCTTGCTCTTATCATTTAGGAAACTGATGAACTCTAATTCCAGATTTTATGTGCGAGGTTGATCAATGGTCTTGTCGGCAAAAACAATAAAATCTTCATCGTCTTTACTGCAACTACTACTACATCTGCTGCATCCAAGCATTGCTTCACGTTTTTTGTAATTTTTTTTCTAAGTTATTCAGCATAAAAAACTTTACAAATCTTCTTTCAACGCTCTCCCTTAGTTTTCGTAAAATACAACTGAAATGTCTCAAATTGTTACATTGCAGCCAATCTAATCTGGTTCCTACAGATATTAAAGTAGTCAAAAGTCGCCATAATAGCAATTATTTCCCTGTGTGTAGTCCAAAGCCGTAGCTATTGGTTTCAATATTTCAATGAATTTCTCTAAGTTTTCCAGTTCTATAGCTGTGAACGTGTTAGCCTTATCTAACTTAACAAATAATTCATTTAATTTTGATTTTCTTTTCATTAGCTGTACTATGGAATCGAAGAGAGAGTCCCATCTTGTGGGACATGGGTATACTAACTGATGTCCGAGGCAATCTTTTATAACTTCTTCTTATTTGGGTCTTCTGGATTAATTCCATAGCAATTGCCGAGTAGTGAATCCTACTGGCACGAGAATTTTTTATGAAATTATTCATATCTGTTGTGGCTAAAAGACTTAATGTGTGGCTAACACATCTCAGATGCCGCGGCAAATATAACTCTCTAGCTTTTCATTTGATATCACATGATTAGTGTAAATGAATTCGCCTTAGACAAAACAATTTAAAGCTGAATAGTAGTTTTGTCAAATGTGAAATTTAAATGGTTATAGTTTCAAGGGATTTTCGCTTTTGTATGACACAACTTATTTTTAAATTTATTGTAAAAATTAAATGTATTTTTTATAAATGTGTAGTTGAGTCACATGTATTTAAAATACAAAATACTTTCAAACCATGTATTTCAAATACGGATACAAAATACGTATTTGTAAAAGTATTTTAAATACCGCCCAGGCCTGATATTTGGTAATATTTCCGCAGAATCAGTGATTGAAGCAAAACGAGAATTGAAAACTTTGGGCATTGCGGATATTAATTTATTGGCAGCTTGCTTTTGCGCCATGAATTTCTGTGGTATCATTAAATTTTTTTTTTTTTTTTTAATTGAAAAAGTTAGTTCTTGTTATGCAATTCAATTTAATTTAAGACTACAAAAAGTGTAGAGGACATGCAAAAAAAATTAATAAAAAAACTGCATACAATTTTTTTAAATATAGGTCTTGACAACTCATTGTTGCCACCTACTGTATTTGGATCAAACATATTCTAAATTATTTGCTATTTCTTGTCTTGTTATTTTAATTAAATAAACGGCATATTTTCTGGAAATTAGTTTTTTTTTAACTAAAATTATTGTAAAGACCCACTTAATCTGCTGTAAAATTTTTTTTAAAATTCCTTCATATGTCAGTATGTTTGTGTCCTTCAATATATTTAAATGTTTAAATATTAAAAAAAAGCTTAAAAAAGCGTATCACCTTAAAAGAAAACCTTCGAGTGTAAAGAAATTTTTCAAAAGAATTTTACTGCCTGCTATTATGGTCAACCACGGTCCAGTGTATATCTAGTATTTATATCTAAACTATTTTGAAAAAGTTTAAAAAAACGTTAATTTTTGTTTCCTTTAATGTTCATTTAAAAACTCCTTAATAGAAGTATTAAAAACCACTAGCCCTAAGTGAAACATAAAAGAGATGCATCTTGGTACTGCCATAAAAACATCAAACTTTATCCTTAATACCCGTCTAACTAAAAGGGAAAAGAAAATGTTGTTGTTGTTGTTGGTGTTATTAAACATAGCAATTTTTTAACATCATTTATCAGGAGAGATTATCTTCAACAATTTATGTCATTTTAACTAAATAATTTTTAAAAGTTTCGACTTGAAATAAGTTTTCTTTTTTTTCATATTTTATAAACTTTATTTTGTTCTATGTCTTCTTAGTTTTTTGTTATGCTTAAGTTAAGGTCATCTTTATAATCATTATCCTCGTAAATATCACCATCATAATCGTTATTTTTACCATACTTTTATGGTTTTTTTTTCTTTTTTTGTCGCACAAAGTCACAAAGCAAGTCAGTTGGAAAATTCATGCCTTTTTTTATTATTGTTTTTGTTTTTATTAACATAAACATACACTTTCAACAGAAATAGAAAACTTGTCGATGTTATAGAAACATTTAGATAAAAAAAAGTTTCTCAAAGATTTGTTAATAACTTAACGTGGTTAGAGAAATGTCCTACTTCCTGCGCATTCAACTGTTAGCATGTGTATAAAAGTGATACAAATGCTGCACAGTAGGTCAGAATTAAAAAAACATTTTTATTATTTAGTTTTTTTTTTGGGCTCAGATTTTATTAAGGCGGTTCTACTGATACATTTCATCATAACTTTAGAATGGTTAGTACGATTTTGACGAAGTTACCAGAAGATGGTTAACAATAAAATTGTTTTTAAATCAGCTTCATAACGTTTTTTAATAATTCCAAGTGTTTACGAGTTATTCAGAAATAAGTAGCGATAAAACCAGTTTATTTTTTGTTTTCAAAACGTCATTAAAAATCATTGGGGGCAAAAATATTAAATTTTTATAATTTTTTAGAAAAGTGGGAAAATTGTGAATAAAATTTATAAACATCAAATGACAAATGTTGATTTTATTAAAATATTACAATGTACAATTTTTACCTCACTAATTTTCTAATGAAGTTTTGAAAACAAAAAATAGTCTTTTTGCCGTTGCGAGAGAAATTTTCTTCCTTTCTTCCGTCCTTTTTCCGTCCTTTTTTTCTTCCTTTTTTCTTAAATATAAAGTTCGACATATCAAATATATAAAAGAAGAGAGCAGCATGTCTTTTTTGTATTATTTACTGAGCTTGACGGCGGAATTAAAAAATATGTTAAGAAAAGAAATAAACAGCTGGAGAATCAAGACTACCTGATGAATAGATATGCTTTGCATTGCAGTAAAGTTCAAGGATCATTTACGACAGTAAAGACAGTGGCTCTTATTTGAGCACTCAAATAATAAAATTGGAAAAAAATATTTTTTATAAAAGAAGAACAGATTTTCAATTAAGTTGTTAAAAATAAAAAATTTACTTTCCTAATACAAAACAACTGAAAATTTGCATGTTTTGTATTATTTCCCGAATCTCATCATAATTTTGTCTTTTCCCTTTTCAATTATCTTTGTATTTGCTGTAAAAATGCAAACTTTCTTCACCAACTTTTCCTCCAGAAACTTTAACATTTTTTATTTCGTCCGTTGCGTGTCTTCTTGTTGTACTTGAAGTCCATGAAATAGAATGGATGACAAAAAGGTTAAATGGTCAAATTGTTTGAAAATATTTCAAAAGTATTTACACACACTCAAGTTACACTGAAAATAGACAAGCAAACACATACACACAATAAATAACATCACGATAAAAAATATTAACATTTGCCGTCATGTCGATAATGTCTTTAACGGTTTTTGTTATTGTTGTGCTCTTCCTACTGTTGACAATTTATCTTGAGAACAAATTATAAAATGTCCATACATACAAGGTCCTTATTTTTTTTTTTTTTTGCATTGTTGTTGTTGTTGTTATAACATTAAATTATACACAGTTGTTAACCTGCGGGTTAAACAATTCATAAGTGTGTTTGTGTGGTGGACAAATGATGTCAACTTGAACCGAATTCATGTTCATCTTAATATTATCGATGTCAAAGTCTTAAAGTTACAAAATATGTAAATTTTATAGTGAATATTTAAATTTCCAGGTTCATTTTAAGTTATTTAAAAGAAAATGGAATGAAATGTCATCAAAAGAAAATGGAATGCTAAACAAACTTAGTTTAATAACCGTATAATTTCAAAAATGGGACAGCATGTAAAATGAAATATGTTAAAACAAATAAATATTATGGGGCTGAACAAAGATACCACACACTGCTACTGCAAGCAGTGTAAATCAGTAACGATTTGTTATATTTTTTGTCACCTGTTACGCAACAAAACGAACAGGGCATTGCCAAAAATTATTTTTGCAACTTTTCGTGTGATGTAGTTAAACAAAGAAAAGAAATAGAAGTAAATGGTTTGTTGCTTGGCTATCGTGTTTGGCATCTCTTAGAATCGTTGTAAGCGGCGAGTTGTGGTAACCACGAAGCCAGCACACAACCGTGAGATATTACAATAGATCTTGTATCTCAGAGAGGTATTCTTGCCTAGGTTTTTTCAGTATTATATGTGTGTTGACAGCCAAGGCAAGAAATTAGTTAGTTAGAAGGTGGAAAACAATTTCCTCCTCTACTCCATATTTGACCCTATGCGTAGGGATCCAAACAAGACCTTGACAACTCTTTTCTGCATTGACCGACTAATTAAGATGTAGTGGCTTATGACCTGAGTCACCAATATGAATGAATACCAATATGACCGTGAATATTCTTATAACTTGGTATTTTACATGCCCTATAGCAAATATTTTAACCTGAAATTCACTACATTCAACCAGAAGGCGGATAGAATGCTCTATCCCTAAACAAAGAAAACACGAAGTCAAACCCACAGCTCATCTTAGAACCAACCTACCTTTGTTGGCCTGAGAAGACATTGGATCGAAACCCACAGCTTATCTTAGACTAACGTGTCGAAGGCGGTGACATATAATGAAATTAAACCTGAAACGGAGTTGCAGTAAATTATAACAAGTATTAATAGTAATCTACACAACGTATCATTTCGGTGTGGTGTGGTGTGAAATAATCACAGGACGCATTTCATACCTACCTTTCTAATCTATGTGTGTCTGCTTATGTCTTTTTATGAAGGACGTACTATGTTTATCTAATTAAGATCCTACGAGAGAGTGCAAAAGCAAACAAAACTGATACAGTCTATCGCTTCAACATTTCAAAAGAAAAAAATTGAATCTGTTGCCCTTTAAAACCAGTGTTCAAGGAATTTTTATTTAATGACATATTTCAGTAATTATTTCATTTCGAATCAATGTCTCCGTTTTCACTCTTTAAACACACACATAAAATTTTTACTTTCAGTATGGTTTTTTTAAAGGTATTAGAACAATTTTAACCTTTCACCTGCAGCCCATTCGAACAGAATTAGTAGCTGCAAACACTCTTTCTACTTGGTAGATGTTGGTACCATAAAACAATCCTTTAGAGAATTGTTGTAACATTGGCATGACTGGCACATAGAATAGAATTACGAGTAAAATATTTTTGCACGTTTTAGATTTGTTTTTTTTTTTTTTGGTTTTTTCGTTTCTGTACATTTTTCTTAATGTGTTTTTTTATTTAATATTAACAAAACACATTTAATTACAACTACTTGGAAACAGTTTGAATCTTTAAGGATTTATCATATAAATGTCAAAAGAATGCACACACACACACCACCACAAGCACTGTAGGTGGGCAAAAAAAACAAAGTTTTTATTTCTTGTACATAAATTTAAATGCAAAACGACGACACAGTGACATAAATACATCAACGTCGTTGTATTTGTCATCGTCATCAGCACCACTAAGATACACTTTGATATAAATAAATACATAAATGAATGAAATATGATAAAAAGTATTTATTTTAAATGTGTTAGTAGTACGAATGAGTAGTGAATAGAAGAAATGTAGGTTTTTACGTTATTATTATTATTACGAGTATTATTTCTTTCCGTTAAGTTTTCTTGATTTTCATATTTTTTTGTTTTTTATTTCTGCAAAACTAATTTCAAGAAATGCTCTTAGAGATTTGCCAGCACAAAGTGTAGCAGTGCAGCTGCAGCCACAGCGGCAGGACAAAATAATTTCGACATTAGCAACATTAGCTGTTTTTTTCCTTCATTTTTAACTTATTTTTCTTTTATTATTTCGTATATGTTGCTGTTGCGGCAACAACAGCAGCAACAGCAGCAGCAGCATCAACAAAGCTGACAACATGGCAAATATGTGTCATGAGGGGCTCCAAAAAATGACTTAATGTGGTTCATGACAGCTGAGCATGAATTCCGCTTTAATCTTGATAAATGATTTCTTATACACCAACATGCACACACATACCAACACTTACAAGCAAATATTTAATACACCAACCGAAACTCTTTCATTCTAGTCTACTCTTGTCACATTTTTACGCTATTTTTTCCCTCGGTGTTTTGCAAGGGTGTATAAGTTTATGTTTTAAGTCAAGTTAAAAGCATAAACTTTGTTTCCTTTTTATAGTTTTTTACTTTTGTTTTTTTTTTTGTTTTTATGCAACAACGACAACAATTCCAAGATTTATACTTCTTTAAATATTGTTGTTGGTTTGTTATATTCCCGCATTTATGTTTTCCCGCAACATTATTAATATTACTGCGACACCGTGGGTCGGCGGAGAGAAAAAAAGATCAGATGATAAAAATTTATTGTAGTTGATGTGCTTAATTTTTTCAATAAAAAACAACATAGAGTTTTAAATAAACTAATAATGTTAATTTTATAAAAAAAATATCCATATAATGAGGGAGATAAGCTAACATTGAGTATGAAAGTTCACTTTAAATGAAACAAAAATAAAAACATTTTGTTTCTGCTCAATTTTAATCTTATGCCAATGTGTCCATGTAATATTAAATATTTTTGTAGAAAAGTTTTCCCCACGAATATTTTTTATGACAAAACAACTAATCTAATGCAAAGACCATAGTGTACTAAAAGATTTAATATTATTGCACGCATTTCAAATAGTACTTTTAACTATGAATGTCAGTGAGTCGTCGAGTGAGTGTCTGTGTGTAATAATGTCGACAATGTATATTTGTTGTAACTAGTAAAAGATTATCATTTCTGTGGCTTTCATCCTTTATTTTATTATGATTTCATTTCAAATTCTGTAACTAGTTTTCCTGTTAGTTTGACACACACACACACACACACTCTCACATGCCAACACATTTCTCTCCCCCTCCGCCACTGCTAATGTTACTGTATTTTAGCAAATAAAAAGTAAATAATATCTAAAATATATGAAAAAGAAGACGCAAATATTATTTATGAGAATTGTCAGTGTTTTGTTTACTGCTTCTCTATGTTTCCTCATTATGAAGGCATTCTTATTAAAGACATATGGAAGCTTACCCTAAAGGTTCATAATGTTAACTTTATTTCCATTTTGTTAACGGCAGCATCTGAAAAATAGGAAAAATAAGCAAAACATGAATAGAATACCAAAATTGAAACCATTGTCATGGTTGAGGTGGGTTAAGGTATTTCGTGTGACACATTAAATCATCGCTGTTAATACAAAATAAGTTTTGTGCCAAAAACTAACCAAGAAAGTTTTTTTTTTAAAATGAATCATTAAGAATGTGATTGCAGGTGTGTAATACAAAAACGTTTTTTTTTTCTCTCTCTCTGTCTCTTGATACAGGGGATTTAAAATGCTTTAAGAGGTCCTTTGGTTGGCAGCTGCAAACGAAATATGTTTATGACAAGGATTTAAAATGTATTATTTTCAACACATGTGTGTTACAAACACTGACAAAAATACATGTCTATAAATGCTTACTTACATACTCAAGCATGCATACATGTTTGTCTTTAGTTATTAATGTTTATGCCCGTTTGCTATTTTTCCGTTAATTTTGCACCCTTTGCTAATGACATTCAAATTCACTCTGAATCGCTGAACAGTTTTATAAACTCTATTGTGCTGCCAAATCTAGTGGAGAAATATACATTTTATTAATTTTAATTACGTATGCGTATACATGTTCAATATGCACTCAAACATATTCAGAGTTACCAGCAATAATTGAACACAACTATTACATTAACTGGCTGCGATTTAATGCATCATGCATGAATTATTCGTTGCAAAAATAGTGAACGGGGAAGATGTTAATGTGTTTGTTGATTGTCTAAATGCAAAGTGATTTAATCAGCTTATAACACACACACATACATTGTACCTACAAACAAATGTACACATATTCTAGGCAACTGCTTATGTACTTTAAAGTTTTCCAACATGCAAACACTTTTAATTCGTAACAATTTCCCTGTATGTGTATGTATGCTGGTATGTGTTTGCACTCTGGTACTCTGCGTGTAATGTCAACTAAAAATTAATTTTCAATGAGTTCGTAATTGTTTTCGAGTGGTTGTACATGTTTTAAACACATACATTTAAACACGCACCCAGCGACAGCGTATTAGGTAACAAATAATAATAATGTTTTAACAGAAATGTTAGCTCAGGTAAGTGGGCAGATTTAAGATACCACTACAAGGTACGCGAATGACTCTTAAACATAACTCGAGTTGCAAAGGATTAACTCAACTAACATTAAGTTTTCTGTATCCAAAATCAATAGAAAGCATTAAATTTAACATTGTTTTTATTTCATTAAAACATAATTTAAAAAAAGCTGAATACACTGAGCGCCATCACACAGGTCCGTCTCTTAAAAGCATTGCTATTATGAAAGAGAGTGTCGCCAAAAATTCAAAAACATTATTTTTGCATCATTCTAAATAAATTCAAGGTTTACGAAGTACTATCCAGAAAAATTTTTATAAAAGATCTCAATACGTACGTAATTCAGTGGTTCTGCGAAATCTCCCGCTAATGTGAATAAGCCAGAAACAATTTCTGAGCTCAAATCAATATCCAAATCTCTGTGAAAAAATCATGGAAAAATTTCGTTAAAAGATTAATGGCATATCATCAAAGCCGTGAATGCTATTTGATATTTTATTCAAACATTTAATCGGAACACGTCTTCCTTACTATTTTATACCACTCGTCGCTGTTCTGACGTAATCGGTTATGTGAAAATTAAAAAAAAAATTTTTTTGCTCAACTTTGAACTTTAATTGAACGTACATCTATCCACCAAACCGTTTAGGAATATCTTGATTGGTTCCAAAATAAACAATAGTTGGTATGCGTCAGGTTAACACTGTAAAGTAACAAAATAAAATGTTTTTTTTTTCTTCGCATTCCTGAGAACTCAGATTAGAACACACAACTGAATTTGTTAGAGCAACAACGATATTGCATAACTAACCCAAAAAAATACGTTTTTTTTGTTTTGAAATTAAAAAATCATTACTGAGACGCCCTATAAAAAATATTATTACTTGGATATTATCGCTGCATAACCAATTTCTTAGTGACTGTCCGTGTCAACAACACAGGCTGAAGTTTTAAAAATAATTCATTGCAATTTGAAGCAGTTGTTGGAAAATATAAATTTTTTCATTATTTTTTTTATTTAAATTAGGGTTTTTCCCGGATATTCCCGGGACGGGAACTGAGCTATTTAGTCTTCCCGTTTTCCCGGAATTATTTTTCGGGTTCCCGGGAAATAAAAAAAGTGGCTAAAATGTGTTTAAATTGTGACATTTCTTTTTCATAAAAATATTATCTTCGAGATTTTTTTTAACTTTATGTTTAAAAATATTTTTACAAATAATTTGGTATAAATTTTGAGGTAATGTGTTAATTTTATTAACTTTTCTCCTTAAATATTAAAAGAAACGAAACTGTTTCCGATGGAAAGTTCAATAGTATGGAAGTTTTTTTAAAAGAAGGTTGATGACACTACTGTATGCTCTTTATGTGCAGAGATAATTTCATGTAAAGGCCAAAGCACCAGTGTATTAATGCCTCATTTGAGGTCATTGCACAAAGCAATCTGGGAGGAAATGTTAGCTGATATGAAAAATCAGAAAGAACTGTCGTCAAAAATTAAAAAAAAAACTCTGCCCACGTTGCCAAAACTTCAAAATTTCCATGAAGAAAGAGTTAAAATTTTTTGAGGGAAGTGGTCAAGAAACGCAAAATATTATTTATGTATTTGTTAAATGCACTTGTAACTATTCCGTCCAACATCGATAGAAAGTGAAAGAGTGTTTTCTGTAACAGAGCAATTTGTTAATAAAATCAGAAATAGACTTTATGACCAGTCAATCAAAGCTTTGAGCGTATTAAAAAATTATTTTCTAAGTCGTTAAAAATTGTTACGTTATATTTTTTTAATTATAAATTGTATACCGGGAAATTAAAAAATAAATCTCGCATTCCCGGGAAACAAAAACCCCTAATTTAAATCATAGCTAGGGAATTTCGATTAGAATTAGAAATCATTACGATTAGAGAAATAAAATAATATAATCATTAGAATTAAATTTTGATAAAAATTTCAGATTACTAATTGATTAGATTAGAAATAATCAAAAATCTAATCACAATTAGTGACGATTAGCATTTTTATTCAAATCTAATCAAAACTAATCCAAAAAATAATTGATTAGATTTCTTGATTATTTTTGATTAGATTTGATTATATCAACTATTTTTGTGAAGTAAACATCACCATATACAGCAAACCTAATGGAAGATAATGGGCAAAACTTACATACATAACCATTGCCACATAAAATTCAGGATTGAAAATTAATTAGGGCGAACTTCCGGTGCTACGCATTCTTTTAGCACTCACTGCCGGCTCGCTCTCCAAAACTATGTTCCGGATCACCTTCGTCGGTACATAATTTGGATCACATACATCATCGTCTGTGGAGAAGTCTTAGTCTTCGTAAACAATTGGATCCATTACGACAACTACAATATTGGAAATAAATTGGAAATTTTTGTTTAACATATAAAGTTTGCATTTTCTTTAAATTTTCACGACGTCGAAAAAACAATAAATAAAAGAAAAAAATCAGTGCATTTTTACTTACCACTAATTTTAAACACTTCAATTTGAATAAAACAAAAATTACAATCACAAAACACGTTGAAAATTAATATTAATAATAACACAACAAAAAAGTGAACCAGCTGTGTCAAGTGTTTAGTTTAAAAACAGGGTGCATAGTATGCAATTTTATGCAATATTCAAAAACTGTTACATTATGTAAATATAGCAACAAATGTGATAAATAAATATTTTCTTTTCACAAAAATAGTTAAAAATAGTTGATATAATCAAATCTAATCAAAAATAATCAAAAAATCTAATCAATTATTTTTTGGATTAGTTTTGATTAGATTTGATTAGAAATGCTAATCGTCACTAATTGTGATTAGATTTTTGATTATTTCTAATCTAATCAATTAGTAATCGTCTAAAATGGCTAACTAATCATAATTAATCAATTTTTCAGCACAAAAAAAATTTCTAATTCAATTGCTAATCATTAGTATTACTAATCATTATTCCCAAGCTATGATTTAAATACATTAAAAAAACAATATATTTACGCATATGGAATAACATAACTTTTTTGGAATCGTAGCCACTTCAAAACCTTAGGCAAAATAGTACGAAAGATATATTCCAAAAATATTAAAAGTAATATTTTTATAGAAATTGGAGCGTGCCGCTTTACCGAATGGATAATGGATCCCATTTTTAGGAAGCTCTTCGTGAAATATTGTGAAACCATTTACAATGTACCCTCATGTAAGAAAAAGTAATACTAAATTCATACAAACATACGAATATAACAAACACTAGTAATAATTTTGAGTTCTGCAAGTGAATTGTGTATATAAAAAATTATAAACACAAACACATATGTACATACTGTACAAGTGCAAAAACAATCTGCTTGATGTATTGTTCTGTTGCAAGTTATTTCTTTTTATTTAATGGCATAATTGCATTAAATTGTGTTGTTGTATTCATTTTTCTCACTCTCCTGCTTTAGTTTTTACTTACGAACATAGCAAACTAATAACTGTACACAATGATAGACATACACTAACAATTGTGTGCAAAATTGTACGTTAATTAAAGGGAAATATAAGAGACATAAACCTTTTCGTGAAAAAAAACCAAGAAGTAACCTTAATGTTTAATAGTGGTTTTTATAATTTTGGTTAAATCGAAATAAATGTTGTTGCCTTTTAAATTATTATTATCTTTTAAAAGAAGCAATTTTCCAAAATAACTTTCAAGAATTAATAGTTGTTTAGTTAAAGCGTAGTGTATGAGGAACAAGTGTTGCTAAAGATTTTCCCTAAATAGTTGTTTTATTGGGTTAAAGCAAAAGTAGTTTATTAAAAAAAAAACAATTAAGAGTGCTATATTCGGCCATGCCGAAACTTATAAACCCTTCACAACGTGTAGTCATGCAATAACAGTAGTTTGTATCACCATTCATCTCATATGAAATATGTACATACATATAAAAAACATACATATATAAAAACATCCAATTGTAAAATTGAAAATTAACGTATGTATGTTAAAAAAAAAATAAAAAAAAAAATAATTAAAGTATAAATAATAAATATAAAACAAAAAAAAAAATAAAAAAAATATTAAAAAAATAATATAAAAAATAGAAAAAAAATTTTGTTGGCTCAGCTGGGATTCGATCCCACGTTCACTTTAACCAATATACAAGTTTGTATGTATGTATGTTGTTGTTGTAATGTTGTTTTTGTGAAAAAAAAAATCGAGGTGGTCGTGGGTTTTTGCTCATATCTCAGTTGTTTATTAAAAACTAATTGCATTTTGTCATTCAGAGTATGTCAAAATACTTGGTAGAGTAAAATTTATAGACAAACCATAATTTTTCGCTTAATAAAAACCACTAAGTAGCAACAAAAAAAAAACCGAAAACTGCTACAAGTTCATTACTTTTTAACAAGTGTAGAAGCAAGTCATAGTCGGGATAAGAAAATATTTTAGTTTATCTATATATATAAAATTGAAACTCTGTGTGTGTGTGTGTGTGTGTGTGTGTGTTAGCTATAGACTCTGAAACTGTAAACCGATCGGGCTCAAATTTTGGTAAGTTGTTGTACACATACCGGGAAGTGTTTATGGATGAAAAAAAGTGGGCGGGGTCACGCCCATAAGAAATTAGTTATCAGTTTTAGCTACTTGCACTTGACCGATTTCTGAAACTTTGCACACATATCGAGCTGTCATGACTAAATTATTTCGAGATAAGAAAAGTGGGGGGGGCCACGCCCCTAAAAAAGTTTTAATTTTGAGGTACTTGCACTGGACCGATTTTTCTGAAACTTTGCACACATATTAAGCTGTCGTGACTTTATAATTTTGTGATTAAAAAAAGGCTATTACTTTGAGGTACTTGAACCAGACCGATTTTTCTGAAACTTTGCACACATATTGAGCTGTCATGACTAAATAATTTCGTGATTAGAAAAATGGGCAGTGCCACGCCCATAAAAAAAAAGTATTATTTTGAGGTACTTGCACTGGACCGATTATTCTGAAACTTTGCACACATATTGAGGTGTTATGACTTTACAATTTCGTGATTAGAAAAGTGGGCAGGGCCACGCCCATAAAAATAATTTTAATTTTGAGGTACTTGCACTGGTCCGATTCTTCTGAAACTTTGCACACATATTGAGCTGTTATGACTTTACAATTTCGTGACTAGAAAAGTGGGCAATGCCACGCCCATAAAAAAATTATAATTTTTAGGTTTTTGCACTTGATATTCAATTAAAATTCAGAATGCATTTCGATTCATTAAGGGGCGTAGCAACGCGCGCCGGGTTTGGCTAGTTTACTATAAAAGTAAATCTTTGAGACGATTTTTTTTAACTCTAATACTATAACAGATAACACAAAAAAAATCAAGAATTTTATTTTTTTAACTCTAGTTTAGATATCTGTTTTTTTTTCTCGAAATCATGAGATTCATTAGAAGAGTTAATTGGCCACAAACGATAATGGTCTAACTTAAATAACTGTATAAAAAACTTAGGCGGTTATGACTTGTAGTCACAGTGTTGTACTACAAGAATTTTATCCTCCTCCTCCAGCAAACGTATAAAATCTTGATGGAAAATTGTGGTAGTAAAAGAATTTATTTAACTTATGAAATAAAAGTCTTTTAAATTACGAAATAGCTTTTTAAACCATCTAATAACAAAACTAGCTGTCTAAGTGGGTCTGTGTGCTAACTTTGTCAAAAACATTAATAAAATAAATAAAATTAAAAAAGCAGAACAGTATAAAGTATCAAGTCATTAGTTAATTGCTTCTGGAAGTCTACAGAAGAGTTTCTTTCATAAATTTTTTTTTTCACTTTTCTTTTATTGCCACAGCATTTAAGACAAAAAAGCATTTACGAGTGAGTACAACAAACAAACGTATAAACACATAATGGAAGTAAACAATTTTAGACATTTGTTTGTAATTAAGCTCATAAACTCTTGCTATTTAGCACTCATACATTTACGAATAACACACACTACGTTTACATGCTAATTGTTTTGTCAAAAGTTGATGTAGACGTGAGTAAGAATTTGTTACCAGAACGTTCATTTATATTTGTCTACTTGGCTTTGTTTATAATAAAATTTGTATAGAAAAAAAAAAACAATAAAAGTTATAATTATATCATTACACCTGCAAAAAAAAAACATTTTTAAATACTTTTTATTAGACCTTTAATAAAATTGTGTAACATTATTGGCAAGTATTTAATTGCACATCCAACCATATGTATTCGTGTCACTTATTACAATTATTTCTATTATTTTTCTGCAGCTTACGCTCATGATGAGAAAAGAAAATAAATATGTTGCCTACTTAAGGGATTACTGTGCGAATTGTACCTTGGCTGGTTTTAGCTATATTGCCAATATAAAGTATGTACTAACACAAGCATAAAGTTATGCCTTTTAGTTGTGACAACATGTGTATGTCCACAATGTTGTGCGACTGTCAAAAATTGTATTACAACAACTTACGTATTTGTTTTAAATTATGTTGTGTAGTAAAAAGACTGGCAGCGTTGTCAATATCGCAGATAAAAGGATAAAATAAAATAAATAAAAATATTTATAAAAACAAATTCGGCTCAAAAAAATAACGCGCAATTAAAAAATTGTTATTGTTAAAAAATCAAGAAATTATTTTAGATGTAAATTTTTTTTTTTCAGCCTGCATTTCATTGAACGAATCTTTTGGTTCATTTGTGTGGTGATTTCGGCTTTTGGTTCTTATGTGCTTATCAGCCAGTATCAGCGAGATTTTGACAGTCGTGCTGTGAGCATTGTCTATGAGAGTTTGCCGTCGACCCAAAAAGTTTTCTTTCCCACTATAGCGGCTTGCGATATGTACAACAAATATGAAGCGTTACCAAATTTAATAGATTTCGTAGAAGAGTAAGTAAATTCACAAAGGTGAAGAAATGCAGCTTTCCAATAAATTAAATTAAAGCAAAATTATTAAAACAACCATCAAATAATTTTTCGAGTTTTCCCCCCCCCTTAAATAAAAAATCTTTTCTCCACAGACTAGATGGTCCAGATGCCAAGGACTATAGTTATGAAATAGAGAATTTTATAAGCTTTCTAGTTTATCCGTACATCTATCGGGAGGGAAATATTAAGTCCTGGTGTAAAGTCAAATGTTGTACCGAGTGCCCCAGCAGTAACTTAAGAAGTTTATACTACAGGGTAAAATGTTATAAATATTTATTTATAAATAAATTTTCATTTCCAATAGTTTTTCCAAACAACAGTTTAAAACAAATTGCAGTGAATTCTTTCATTACTGTGAATTTTCTCTAAAACCCTTTGATTGTTGCAAGTACTTTTTGCCACTGATAACACCTCATGGCAATTGTTTTATGCTTAATTCTTTGCTTAACAATAAAAAGTATGAAAAACTAAAAGAAACTGTAACGGAAAATTTAAAAAAAAAAATAATTATGAATTTCAGGGGAAGTCCCACCTGGTTTAATAATGAAATTAATCCCATGACGGACACAGCAAAGTTGAAAATTGTTACCAAAATGCCCACACAAGTAAAACGATTATCTTCAAGGTGGTTTAAAAAAAAAAGTGAAAAATTTTATTCCAATTTTTAAGGTTTCCATAATCAACGAAGAGGATGTACCTCATGATGCTTTACCCGGAAATAAAATTGAAGCAAATAAACCCGGCCAGGACAAGACATTTCAGATCTTTATGCAAAACATGATAAATGATCCCGATGTTCGCGACATTGCTCCAGCATTTCGCCAGTGTCGTTTTCCCGATGAGTTACTGCCGGACACATCCTACAAGGCCTACAGTTTCAGCACATGTTTTGTTGACTGCCTACGAATGCATCAGATGAAAGAATGCAATTGTTCGGTATTTTCCATAATGCCGCAAGAAAATTCCAAGTTCAAGGATTGTGATTTAGAGGGATTTCTGTGTTTGGAAAAATTGATACTAGTGAGACCAGATGGTAGAAATTTACTACCTTGGGCTAGAAGCAAATATACCTGTGACTGTTTACCCTCTTGCACAGAAAGTGATTTTAAAGTGGTATTCGATTATCAACAAAAGTAAGAAAAGTTCACTTAAGCACATGCAACTATTAAGGCTGCGAATTTCCTTGAAAAATTAATACAAATTAGCCTTGACTATCATTTTCTTTATGTTTTCATTGTACTTAACATCTTCTTTTGCATCTTCTTTCCTCCAATGGAGAAAAATGTGTCGCTCCGCTAATTTTGTGTTGTAATTATTAAGATGCTCTAATTAACATTAAATGTTTTTGTGTTTACACTTGTATGCAGCCTTATTTTGTTTGTGCTTTTTTATCTTTTTTTTAGAATTAATGCATCGAACCCTTATCTAACCATCTCTGTAACGATGCCAGAATTCGCTACCGAGCGCTATCGACGTCAGGCTCTGCGCACACGTTTAGATGTGGTGGTCACCATCGGTGGAATATTGGGCTTATTTTTGGGTGCCAGCATTTTAAGTGGCATTGAATTTTTATATTATTTTACCCTAAGACTATGGAATAACTATAGCATGGAGCAAGGCGAAAAGCGCCAACAACAGCTACAACTACAAAGGCAACAACAACAACATCAGCAATACAAAAAAAATCATGTAAAATCCACGTCCATAAACAGCAACAACTAAAAATGCTTAAAACAATGAACATTAACACTAAAGTGTGGAGAGCAGACAAAATCTAAAGAAATCCGCATAAATTATTTAAAAATAAAATGCTACAATTCCATAAACGTTAAACGAAAGCTCTTAGTTAAACAATGCTTATATAAAGTTTAAATTTTATAAGCACTTACAACTCAAACCTTTGACCGCTTCAAAAGTACTTGTCATTTACTTTTACGACTTACTGTTAAATTTATCAAATATTTGCTTTGAAGAACATTTAATAAAATTTTAAAATCAAGGTACTGCACCATAAAAAATCTGTGTCAATTGCTTAAGGAAAACAAAAACAGCACAAGAAACATTTTGAGGGATACCGGACATTTTGAAATGGCGATAAAAACTAATACAGCTGAAAGCATATTAAAAGTTCATTCGAGTTTAGCAGACAAAAGGTAGGAAAGCTCTTAAGAGTCTTAAAGTTTTCGCTGCAGGAAACTGCTTGTAATCGGTACAGAATTTCATTAAAAACTTCAATGCTATTGCATTTGTATTATTTAGCAAAGCACGAATTATTTTCAGTACCAGCAAGAAAAGCTCTCAATTTTTAATTCAACAATAAATAAATTTTTGTAAAATGAGTTGCATCTTGTTGGCAGATTTGTCACAGAAACATCAATCCTAATCGCACATAATATTTCGTTAAAATTTTACAAATTATTTAATTTCTATTTCAATAGTATTCAGTAGCATCAAAAAAGCGCTTTAAAAATTTAAATTTAAAAATTGTTTTTTTTGCGACGTTTCAACAGTAGAACTCTCAGGGGATCAGCAAACAGCAACAGTAGCATGTATTAACGTCTTTAGTTTTGTTTAAAACTATATTTAACACAACCAATCAATTAAGTAAAATTAGAATTCGCCAACTGACCATAAAAATCACCTGTAAACCCTTGTATGAGAGTATGTGTTAATATCATTTCCTCGATTTCCTTACTTTTCTTTTCTTTAGTGCTTTTTTAAATTCCCATAACTATAAGTCTACTTTGACTATTATTTTCCAACCCATTGCTAATTTGTTTAAATATTTAATGAGCACTATGTCTCAGCCATACATTTTTGTTACGTTTTTCTTTTTTCGTTTTTGTTTTTGTTTGTGGGCTGTTTACAAAAGCACAGGTCATTTAATATTTAGTTGTTTCTCCTGTTATCCGTTGTTGTTGGCACCGCCATTTTATTGTTGCTTTGAAAGTACATGCTACATTCTGTTTGCATTTTCATTTTTATCTTTTGATATTCTGGTTGCTGTTAATTTTTTTTTTTATTATTATCATGTAACCACTTCAACAATTAAAGTAGATTCAATAGAGACCTCGAGGAGCATGGGGTTTATAAAAAATTCTAAGAATGCAATAAACCGTGTTGCCGTTATTGGGGATTTTTTACTAGGTTTTGTGGAATAAGTTTTGAATATTGAAAATTGATGGCTGAAATCGAACAGTGGGGATAGAATTTTCAACAAGTCAAATTATTACGAATTTTCAAATATTAAAGAAAAAAATATTAAGAGCAAAAAAAAAACAAATAAAAAATTAAAATAATTTTAAATAAAGTTTGCTGTTCTTGATGCGGTAGCTCCAATAATTTTTTTTTTTTTTTGACGAGATGCGTAACTTAGAATTTTTGTGCTTTGATAAAGTAAATGTAACTCAGTTTCCAAATTTATCATAAAAGCAGAAAAACAAAAAAGAAAAAAAATATTTTAAAATGTTTTTTGTTATTATTATAATTTAATATTTACTCGAACATTTTATTAAAATTTTTCGTAAATAACTTTGTTCTGTCTTAACTTAAGTATTAACTTACATTTTGACCCTAACTTAACTTAACCTTTAACTTACTTTTAACTTTTTACAATTTAATGAAATAAGTAAATGGGAAGCATATCATTTATTTCTTATTGTTTCTTTCTTTCATATCACAGTACATTTTCATTCATCATTACTTCATGTTCATATTCTTTCATATTTTTAACAAATTTTTGTTATGCTTTCTGTTCCCGCCTTCGGCTTATAATATTTCAATATTCTTAAAAAAATTTTAAAATTAAATTCAATTGTTATAGGAAGTTTAATAAAAGTAAAAAATAAATAAAAGTCAGAATAACATGATAAACAATAAATTAATTTTTTTTTTTTGTTTTTTGCAAAACCTATTTTAAAGCATTAAATATATTTCGAACGGAATGACAAAATGAACAAATCCGCACACCATTTTTTTGTGATGGGTATAAAAAATAGAGAAACTCTAGATCAACCGTTGCCAAATTAATGAAATTTTAAGATGTTAAGATTTTACGATTTTACTCTTTATAAAAAATCTAAATGTTACATTTTTAAAATATACACTTAATATTTTTTAAATATAATCACACAATGCAACAATTTCCCTCAAATTATAATCACAACTGCGTGGTAAAGAATTTTTTTAAAATTTCGAAATTTACTTTAAGACATGGGTTTTGCTAAAAATATTGTTGCGGAATTAATTTTATTTTATTTCAAATGCATTAGTTTAGTTTAGTTTAGTTTACAGTAAACTAATTTTCATTTTATTCCCAATTAATATTTGTGTAAATTACACCAGTCGAATTTGTATTTTTAATTCCAACTTTTGCAACATTGAAATTATAAAAAATTCACACTTTGTAGCACACTTTCTGGATGTCTGTTAAATAATTATTTCCACAATTGTCATTATTTGGAATACTTTCGATACATAAATAAAGGAAATTACAGCAAGTATTTAGAAGTAAGTAGTTGTACATTAGACATTTATAAGCGTACTAGCTAATACCTGGTGTGCTTCGCCACCCCCATCGTAATAAAATAAAAATTTAATAGTTCAAAAATATATTTTTTTTGCAAGTGACACGCCTACTATTACTAAATCAACCATTTATTATTCAAATAATCATATAGACGTCAAAGTATCTCTTGCAAAATTAAGGTACTCTAACTATTATCGCTTCCCAGATATACGAATTTGTGTATATAATTCATATGACAGGTGCCACGCCTACTATTACTAAAGCATCCATTTCTTATCAAAATAGTCATACAGATGTCAAAGCTTCTCGTGCAAATTAAGGGTACTCTAGCTGTTATCGCGTCCCGCATATATGAATTTTAATATTCAATTGCTATGAGAGCTGCCACGCCCACTATTTCTAATGTGCCCATTTTTTCCAGAAATGTTTATTTGGGTGTCAAAGTTTGTCTTGCAAAATTTTAGTACTCTAATCGATATCGTTTTCCAAATATACGAAATTTAGTATTAAATCCATGTGGCCACGACTACTATTGCAAGTACGCCCAGTTTTTACCCAAATGTTCGTGTGGATGTCAATTTAATTTGAAGACTCTAGCTGCATTAACTTTCGTGATATATAATACTTAATACTTATTCTTTAATAGGGCGTGGCACCCCGCCCACTTACAATTTCAAACCAAAGTATAGCCTATAGTTCCTTCCAGACATACAGAAAGATTCTGTGAAAATTTCAAGGAAATCGGTCCAGCCGTTTAACCGTCTATAAAGCACAAACAAACATACAAACATTGAAACATACAAACATACAAACACGCATTAGTTTTTATATATATAGAAGATAAGAGGCTGAATAAAATAATAGTAAAATATTAGTTAAACTTTAGTAATATTGAAATGTGTTTAAACAAGTAAACCTTTTTCAAGAGTGCTAATTATTATTTGCAATTAAAAAAATCCCAGTTTATTTTAAGTAACATTATCATAGACCATTTATACAAAAAAAGGTCCTGTGGCAACTCCGGTAACAGATGAAATTTTTTAATTCAATACTTTTTTCAATTCAACTCATCCAACTGTATCTAGAGATGAGAAAGGCCGAAGTCTTACCAGTCAGCCATTAATTATTTATGTTAATTTCTTTTGATGCTCATAAAAGTGAATTTTGTAATGCGAAGGCAAACCAAAAGGCAAAGTGGCCACTGACATGAAAATAATGTAATGGTTAATCGAGTATAACCGAAAAAATTATAAACGTGCGCAGCATTACTGGAAGCATAGTTAAGCATATGCATGTGCTGATGTTTATCTGCTAAAGATCTGAAAAAGTATAAAACTTGACTTTTTCAAAGAAAGTTCTGAACCTTGTTATAAAATTTAAAGTGTTATGAGGATGTAATAAAAGCTAACATATAGATTCTTAATGTAGAAATTGACATTTAAATCAAATCTTTTAATGTTCTGGCTGCCACAAAAGAATATCAACAAGAAAAAAAGGACAATAAAACAATAGAATAATTTTGTATTGTAGAATCGTGATAAATATTTAATATCCTGCCATTTGTTTAATAATATATTCTTCTAACCTTTTCTAAATTATTTTTTCTTTGTTAGTGTTTTTATTTTAGAATACACAAGATTTTTCTTGAAATGAAATGGAGCAATTATATTTAAGTTGAGCGCAAACTAAACGTGACCTAATTGGCAAAATCTTGTCTGTTTGCACAGACCCCAAAAAATGATTTTGGTGTTGTTTTGTTTTTGTAAAATCTTCACTTTTTTTGTATTAAGCATTTATTTAATGACAGAACAAAGCAAAAACTAACAGAAAAAAATTAATTTGCCTTAAAACTTTTCCAATAATTGCAACAATTTGTGAAAAATCAAATAATCTTTTTAAAACTCGTTTGCAATTAAACAAATTAATTAATTAATATTATAAAAAGCAAAAAAAGTAAACGCTGTAGAATTGATTACAAAAAAAATAATTTGGCAGTTCTGGAAATAAATTTATTGAATTAATAAGAATTAATTTTAAAGAAAATATTTTTTTTTGAGCTGCAGCACTTAAAGAAATGTTCAAATACTTAAAATCTATTTTTGGATATAACTTTATTTAAATAATAAAAAAATTATTTTATTTCAAATAATTTTCATATATTTTAAGCTACTGCTTGAAGAAAAGATCTGGTACTAAAGAGTAATAGCGGCCGATAAAATTTAAATAAAGTCGGCCGTCGATCCTTGCAAAAGGAATATTTGAAAACTTAACTTTTTAATTAAAACTTAAAATATCAGCGGAATTTTATGGATTTAGTCTACTTCTTTTTTTTACAAATCTAGTTTCATTTCGGCAGATATCCTTCAGTAAAAAATTTAAATTATTGTAGAATAGTATTTTGTGAAAAACTATAATTTAAGAAAGTGTACAAAAACGGACTTAGTTTCCTTAATAATAAAAATAAACAATAATCGTGTTCAATTTAAAAAAAAAAATAAAACACTGAGACAAACGCTGAGCGTAAATATAAATGCAATACAGGGATGGAAAGTAACGTGATCGGAATTAAATAAATTCTATTTGATGTTTAAGTGTAAAATATTTTTCTTAGTTTTAAAAAATTTTTGGTATAAGTTTTTAGTATATTATATTCGAACTTCTTTCTCACATTGTTTTTTTTTATTATTTTTTATTACTGACTTTCAAGTTGATGTAATTTTAAAATTTTTTTATTAATGAAAAAATAAAATTTTTCTTTTTTTGATAATGAACTGAAAAAGTACATTTTTACCGACACCATCTAAGTGGAATATGTTTTCGAAATCAGCTACGTTTTTATTACTGTTGGATGAAATATATATCATTTATTTAACTCTAAACCTAATTCGACAATTCGATAATAAAAATATCTTCATATTTCTAAATCAAAGATCGAAATTTACTACTCAAGACTTTTAGTTTAAAAATATATTTTTATCTCTTTCAATTAAATAAAGAATATACATACTTGATACCGAATAAAACTTTTATGTTCCATCCCTGGCGTACTTTCAAAGGAAATACAAGTATGAGGTAATATTTTGGCTTTTTGTGAAAAAAAAAAACAAATTGCCCGTTATTTTTGTAGCATGCAACATTATAGCAACTATATCAATATACAAAAATAAGATATTGAAGTGCAGTCACACATCTGCATAAAATTCTTTTTTATATTATTTTGCACTAAAACAAATTCTTAGCAAGTTACTATTAAGATGACTCCTTTATACAAGTCAGACAAGTTTTTATTGCATTTTGTACCAGCAATGGAAAATTCAGTACCATAATATGATATCGAAAAATAAAAATCCACCACATCGTACATATTTTATATCTTCGACTATTTGGGCAGTAGTCAAGTTTTTGTACCAGAAAGTTTTTAAGATTTAATGAAAGAATTATTGGTTAAATGTCGGCTGTCTATAAAATTTCCATTCGTTTACATTAATCCGTATCTTGCCACAAAATGTAAGATAGGAGCAATCTCATAAACTCAAACTCTCATCACCTTAAACATTTATCTATTTTTTACTTGTTGTTTGTTTATGTTGTTGTTATTTTTTGGCTTTTTTTTTTTGTTTTCCCGAAATATTTGAATATGTTTTAGATATGGACACCAGGTTATGCCAAGAAAAAAGTTACGAAAGAAATAAAAATAAAACGATTCTCTAAAGATGTTTTAACGCTTTTAACGCTTACCCACCCTTTTTAAAAATTTTTATGTGGAAACACAGATTGTTTTCAATTACTTAAAACTCTTCTTTCTTTATAGAATTTTCAAAATCTGGGTATTAGTTCTCGTTCTATGAAACTATGAAATAAAAAGTTATTGTGTGTCATATCATATGGTGCAACCATAACCTTTGCTATACACAAGCTTTTTCATTTCACAGTTTCACAGATCGAGAACTGAGACCTAAGGATATACCCCACTAAAACCGCCATCAAATTACAATAGAAATAAATTAGTCTTTAATGAAATAATGATTTCATATGCTTTCAATTACAACAACAATCAGCACTAATCTTCAGTCAAAACATACAGGTTTTCTTCTATTTACACTAACACTAATGCCTATACAACGGCAGTAACTACAAATAACTAAATACAAGTACATGGCACAATACCTGACAAAGTCTAAATTTTTTAGGTAGAGTAATTAAAGTGTAAATAATTGTAACTACAAGTATTTAAAGTGTAAGGTAAGTCACTTTATTTTAACACTTGTTACAAAAAAAAAACAAACATTTTCAAAATTTAGGCAAAAAAATAAATATGTACTCAAATACAAGACAGCAGGTAAAGAAATACACAACCCAGCAAGTATTTAAAATGCTTAACGAATTGCACGATGTTGGACTCATAATTATTCCTTCATTTGAAAATATCTTTTACGCTTTTAAAAAACATCATAAAAATTCTTATAAAACTGTTAAAAATGCTTGAACTAGATTAAATTTTCTTCAAGTAATTTTCTTAAACTATTTTGTGCTGAATTGTGTCATGATTAGTTTACAAGTTTACAAGCAAAATCGTTTATAAGCTTAAATAACGAAAACAGAGTTAGTTTAAACTCAAGCAAAATGTTTGCTGGTCTCTAGTAAAGTGTTAAACATGAGCAGGCCTGTAAACAAGTTGAAAACACACTATTGGTTGTTGTACTCGTACATGGTTTAAATGTAAAACCAAATACACACACCTCATGTAACACAAAACAATAATGCAACTGATGACGGTTTATTTAATGTTCACAGCAAAATTATTTGAATAATTGCTGGAAAATTCGGTAGACCTCCAATTAAAAAATAAATATTTTTCACCGCAAAACTAAAAATATATTTTTATTTTTATTTAAATCAAAATGTGTTCAACTTCAAACCATATTTGATATTTAAAAACAAAATTATTTACAAATTTATCTCAAAGCGTAGACGCACTTGTTAATGTTGGGATTGTATTTAAATTGAGTTGGACATTCACCATGAATGGGACGATTGGTAACACAAGAATTAGAGGCCTTATCCAATTTGGACTCGCCAGGGCAACTTTGTCCCGCAGCAAGAGCAATTAAAGCAAAGATAACGGCAAATAACCAGGTGAACTGCATTCTGAAAGATTAAACAATGAGGAAAATTTTAATTCATTTTTTTAGCACAAAATTTAAATAAAATTCAACTTTTCAACAAACTTTTTGTTTTGAAGTACCACGATCAACTAGTTAGAATTTATTCTATTCAAACATTTATATTTTGCAAACGATTACTAAAATTATTAAATAGCATTGAGAAATAAAAAACCTTTTAGTTTCTTTCGAACTTATCAATTTAGAATAAATCTGAATGACCTTTTAATAAAAATAATAATAATCAACAGTGACAGCCTCAGAGCTGATGTCTCTGAAGGCATATTAGTGAAGGGTATAATGTTATTTCGTAGCAAAAAAGATATCAGTAGATGACATTTTCGTATATGCGTTTTTTTTATATTGAAACTTATTTATATTATTTCATAAGCTTTAACTAGAAAATAAAAATTAAATTATGTTCACACTAGGCAAGTATTTATAAATATTGTTTGTTTTCCCCTTTTTGTTTAATGACAATATGTCTAGTCTTTGAGGTTTGTTTAAGCTTATCAGTCAGCCTAAGGCAACCATTAGTTAATCTAAAAATTTGATTAAATTGAAACTCATTTCAATATCTCCACTTTAGTCGCATAAGACACTTTTTAAAACGCTTATTTAGTAGTTTGATCCAACCAGGAGCGCTTACAGGAGACATTATTTATTATTTACTGAATTTCGTTCCTTACAAGAGCAGCTTATCTATTGCCTTTATCTTACGCACTGTTGAAAAATATAACGCAGGTAAGGGGGAACTATAAAAACAAAAAGTTGAAATTGTTATAAATTTTTCCCGATTTTTTTTACTGCTGATATTTTAAGCAGTACAAAAGACATACTTTGTTGCTTTTTTGTGTGCAAACAATTTTAGCATTTTCATTCGTGAGTTAAATACAATAAGCGAATGTAGTCCTCACTGCTTATATAGGTAGGAATGGGGGATGCTGAAGGCAGTATCTGCCTCCTACACCCACACTCGGAGACCAATAAGGTCACTGCTTATATAATTAAAACAAAATGTTGGTGAGTTTTTATACATTTGAACTTAATATAAATAAGTGGTGCAAAAGAAATCACATCACATTTTACTAAATACGAAATAGTTTAGTCAAATATTTGCCAAATGTGTTACTTTAACATTTGCTTTATGTGTATTAAAAGACACTTTTCTTTCTTTGTTATAAGTTCTGTGAAAATAATAGATTTTGATTGGACATGTTCTTTTACTCCTACCCAATATTTGAATGATTATTTGAATGTACTTGCGTACAGATTTATAATTTTATTTGTTCGAAAACTAGCAATTAGTACTGGCGAAATATTTTCTATATTTATGCAAAATATAATACGAAATTCTAGAGAAGTCCCAACCACAATCTATTAGTTCCAATCAAATTAATAATCTCTGCTTATCGCTTGACTTTTATTTTTACTTTTATTTTGAATACATCAAAACAAACAATTATCTATTAGTAATAGAAAACCTGTGTGTGTGTGTGTGTGTTTTGAAAATAATTCAGAGTAAAACATTTGTTTATAGTTAATCTTTTACACCCTTGACATTGACACAATTTTTTTTTTCAATTAGAATATAAAAAGCAAAAAAACAACTAGTGAATTAAAGGGTTTTCCAAGTCGATGCTGTAATATACTGAACTGTGTTTCTGTAAGGTCTATTGAAACGAATGTATGATTGTAGCTAAAACATATAATGGTTGGAAGTAATCGCTATAAGTTTTTTTAAAGTATCATGCAGAAATTATCGTTAAATATTTCCATATAATTATCACATCCAATTTGATCCGTTTAGAAGAATTTGTGCTGAGATAAATAAGTTCAATCTACACATCGACTTTTCTTATAGTGTTGCTGTAACTAGAGGAAAGCTGATAAGGTTCCTCAATTTAAATGCTTACATCTAATGCTATTTCTGTCTTTCTTTAATATATTGTAATTATTGTTTTCTTTGAAAAAAAAAACTGCTCAACTGTAAATATTTTGATTATGTTGACTAAAATTAATAAATAAAAAAATAAAATTTTAATGTTAAACCACACAACCACATAATGGTTGAAAATTATTATATAATGATATCATATTTTAAAATGTTTTTAAATGCTATTTTTGCAAAAACATAATTTTATTATTGTCCCAATGCTTTCTAAATCATATTATTTCGCGGAAAACCATATCAAAGTCTTCATGGGAAGTAAATAAAAAGAAACAAAATTCACACACACATGACTACAATTTATTTACCTTAAATATGATCGTGAAGATCATTACGTAACCATGGTTTTTCTCTGCCTGTATCTAACGCAAGCCGTTAACGGGTATTGCCTCTTCAATATCGCTCTCAAATATATATATGGATCAATTCTGACATCAACAGTGTGGTGTCGTTCAATATAAAAAAATTTTTTCAACAAAAAGCTCAGACGCCTAGCCAGAAAACTTACTGAATTGTATCTCAAGTATAGATAATTCAATTTTTTTTGCACATTTTTACAAATAGTGCAGATGTTTTTGACAAATTTGTTATTTTTTAAAACTTTAAGATGAACGTACAGGTATTAGCTGAACCGACTGTTTAAATGTAGTCAATTTTATTTTAAAGGAATAAATACCATGCCTAGAGTAAAATGGCCACACTCTTTGTAATAAGAAAAAGTCAAATTGTGTACTTAATTATATGTCAATCAAATGGAAATAAAGTTGACCAGTCAATTGTTTAAAATCTAGAAAACTGAAAGAGGATCCCAACGAACTTAATAATACCTCAGGTGGCTGACAATCTATGAAGAGAGCTGGCAGCTATATAAGGGGTGTCTCGAAATGCTTTTTTATATTTTAAAATGTCTACCAAAACTAGTTTTTTTCAAACAAAAAATGCATTTTACTGGCGTTATAGAGAAAAATTTCTAAACTTTATTATGCAAAAAATCAAAGTTTCAAATTTTATTTTCTTTTGCAAAATTTCGCACTTTTTTCTTAACGCCTTGCATTAAACGTTGGACACACGTTTTACCGAATTGTTTGATCCAAATTTTTTTACATTTGCAGAAGCTTTGAACTTTGTTCTTAGGTACTGCGTACCAATGTACCAATAGCGTTCAATAGGCCTTAGCTCAGGACAATTAGGTGGATTCATGTTTTTCGGTACAAAATTTATTTTGTTGGCCTTATACCACTCAAGGACGTCTTTGCTGTAATGGCAGCCTGCCAAGTCGGGCCAAAACAGTGGAGGTATATTATGGCTTCTGTATAATGGCAATACGGCCTTTTTCAGGCACTCATTAATATAAAATTGGCTGTTCATTGTACGATTCACAATGATTGCCTTTGAAGTTTTCCCACATATACATATTGCTTGCAATATCATATATTTTTTTGCGAATTTTGAAATCTTTTTATACTTAAATTTATCGGAAACATTCGCTCTTTTATTAGAAACATTAAAACCCTGACCAGGAAGCTCTGAATAGTCAGCGTTACAATAGGTTTCATCGTCCATTAAAATACATCCATTAAAACTATTTAATTTATGACATAGCAACTGTCTTGCTCTTATTTTTGCCGTTTTTGTTCCTTTTTCGTTTCGGTTTGGAGCTTTCTTGACTTTGAATGTTCTTAAATTTTCTTTTTTCTTTATTCGTTCTACAAGCGACTTCGAAATATTTAGTTTTCGAGCGATATCGCGAATACAAGTGTTTGGATTTTGCTTCCAAAGTGCCTTCACCTTTTTAACGATTTGAGGATTCCTAAAACCACGAGGCCCTCCACCTTTCTTGTTATTTTTAAATTCAAGTCTTTTTTGAATTTAAAAATAACGTTACGGGCAGTGTGTCTGGACACTTTTGCCCGTCGCGCAACTTCAGCGTAAGAAAGTTGTTTATTTTCATTATAAATATCCACAATATGTTTTCTCCCTTTTTCTCTATTTGACGACATTTTAAATACGGATTAAATAATTTGAATAAACTTATTAACAAAGTATTGTTGACACTTATAACTATCACAGAGTGGAACAAAAAAATTAATTAAATAATAATTGTTTGCGTAGTGCCCTGTAAAAAATTTAAAAAAAGCATTTCGAGACACGCGTTATATATTATTGAGTGAGTCGGACGTAAATCGGCTGTTATATAAACCAGGTTATTTTCATTCGATGTATGGAAAAAAAATTCTAAACTCAATTGCTCATTTCACAACCTATCATAGGAACAGTATGTCGTAGGATGCAGCAACAGTTGTATATATTTTGTTGGCAATTTCTCTACTCGTATTATGTAAAACACAAACAAAACGTAATATAATACAGAGATGGAAAAAAGTCCTATCGTCGATTTTTTCTATTGAATGAATTTCTTACAATTTACAACTCCTACGATTCGCTGTGAGTTGGGTAAATTTATTAATAAAAAATCGAGAGCTGATTGTCTTTCCAGATTTCTCTTTGTAGAAAAAAATTGCCAGACCTAAACATAAATATCTTTTAAGTTTTTTTATTTTTTTTCTTTGGCTATAATTTCCATATAAATTTTTGGAAATTGAACAGTCAAAATTTAAAATCAATTAAAACATCTTCAACTCCACAAGCAAGATTTCGTGAAATTATTAATAATTGAAAAATTACAAAAACGTTTTTGCTTAGCTATTAGATGTTGTATTTTCGTAATACGACTGTTCAATTTACAACCCCCCATTGTATTTTGTATCGTCTATTGTATATAACCCCCGCCCGTACTCAATTCAACACTTTAAAAACATATGAAATGAAATTGTGTTGTTATACAAAATGCTTGGAAATTACCAACAACAAGCGTACCATACTGTAAACACATGCAAAAATAATACCAATTTTACAATACAACTGGGGCTGTAAATTTAATTCATAATTTTATGTTGTTTTAAAAAGAAAGTTTTTACTTTTCTTTTAATTTTGCCAACATTAAAATACGAGATAATAACATGCCTTTTGAATGCCCCAAGTAAATGTTGAAGAAGTTAAAGTAAATGTTTAAAGAAATCATATTTTTAAAATCAGTTTTTAATAAAATATTGATAAAGACGGCAATGGCATTTTGCCCAAGTGAGAAAGTATGCCATGTAATATAGCAGCAACTGTATTGTTAGCCAAACACATAGAGGAATAGATACTGTCTTAAAACTAGTCACGTAATTGGATTTTTTTTTTTTTTTTTTATGTTAAAATCCTCTTTCAGTTCTAATTTATTAAATAAAAGGGACCAATTGCTTTTAATAAAGCACTGTCATTAATGTGTCAATTGACACCTTATTAGACAATCTCTGGTAGGTAACTGAACTAATATAAACGCAATAGGTTTGCGTGTTAAATATTACACAATATAAGACTATAATTTATCGACAGTTTTTATCGTTCAATTAATTGAAAAATGGTTAATTGACACATACCTCTATAACTAAATAATATTCGTACACCATTACGAGGGATGTAACATAATTGTCCCATATAATTATTTCCACTAAGTCATACTGCAGTTACTATAATAAATTAATTTTTTTTAAATTTTTTTAAGTTCTGTACGAAGAATAAGCCAGTGCCCTAAATGTGCTGAAAAGTGCAACAAGGTTACTATGGAATAGAAGCTATCTCACTTATTAGGAATACTAGCCAAACGTCTGCCATGCCTACACTTGCATGACCGCATTATTTTATTAAATTTTCCATTACCAAATTGTTCATTTGCGGCTAAATGTCCTCGATAATATCACGATTTTCATATTCCAGCAATTGTAAAATGGATGAAAAAAATTTTACCCGTTGGGACAAGTTTGTAATTCGAAGAATCGAACTCGAGCATGTCGCTAAACATTTCGGTGTTGTAGCCCATAGTGTTGAAAAAAATCTATGCTTTCTCTTTTAGCTGTGGATAGATCAAGTATAGCAGGAATCAAATGATACTCATACGGACAACATTTATTTTTGTAAAAAGGTGACGATACATCGTACACGAGTAAAGAAATCTTTGCGTGAAATGTGTTTACTAATTGCTAAACAGAGGAAGAAACAAAACACCAAAATCTTGTCATTTAAAACTTTAAGAAGATTTATTTCTTTAGGATTATATAAAAGATAGGATCTATGCTAATCGTCCATAATTTATACAAGACAAGATGGAACCTGTAAAGTTATCGAGAAAATACACCTGCCATTTTGTGAATGTGAGATGGAAGATTGAATGAAAATAAGGCGGGCCTGCTAGCGTAACCACGATGGTCATTTGGCTTGTACTGTTTTCTATTATTAACTAGCCAAACCTGGCACGCGTTGCTACGCTCCTTAATGAATAAAAATGCATTTTAATTGAATATTTAAAAATTATAAATTTTTTTTATGGGCGTGGCACTGCCCAATTTTCTAATCATGAAATTGTAGAGTCATGACAACTTAATATGTGTGCAAAGTTTCACAAAAATCGGTCCAGAGCAAGTACCGCAAAATTATATATTTTTTTATGGGCGTGGCCCTGCCCACTTTTCTAATCACGAAATTGTAAAGTCATGACAGTTTAGTATGTGTGCAAGGTTTCAGAAAAATCGGTCCAGTGCAAGTACCTCAAAATTATAACTTTTTTTTATGGGCGTAGCCCTGCCCACTTTTCTAATCACGAAATTATAAGGTACTGACAGCTCAATATGTGTGCAAAGTTTCAGAAAATCGGTCAAGTGCAAGTAGCTAAAAATGATAACTAATTTTTTATGGGCGTGGCCCCGCCCACTTTTTTCCACCCATAAACACTCCCTGGTATGTGTGCAATGACTTGCCAAAGTTTGAGTCCGATCGGTTTTACAGTTTCGGAGTCTATAGCTAACACACACACACACACACACAAAAACACACAGAGTTTCACTTTTATATATATAGATATAGAAGATAGATGACAAATAAGCATCAGATTATTTTGCTTAAAAAAATTCTTTTTTAACATATTCAATTGGAAACTATTATTGGAAGACTCTTCAAAAGTAAACGATATATTTCCAACAAGCATACAAACATTTTTGGATCGGATTTTATATTAGTACTAGCCAATCCCGGCGCGCGTTGCTACGCCCATTCATGAATTTGAATCGAATTCTAAATTTTAATCGAATATCAAGTGCAAGGCTAAAAACTATAACTTTTTCTTTATGAGCGTGGCACTGCCCACTTTTCTAATTACGAAACTGTATAGTCATGACAGCTCAATAAGTGTGCAAAGTTTCAGAAAAATCGGTCCAGTGTAAGTACCTCAAAATGATACATTTTTTTATGGGCGTGGCACTGCCCACTTTTCTAAATACGAAACTGTATAGTCATGACAACTCAATATGTGTGCAAAGTTTCAGAAAAATCGGTCCAGTGCAAGTACCTCAAAATGATACCTTTTTTTTAATGGGCGTGGTACTGCCCACTTTTCTAATGACGAAAGTGTGAAGTCATGACAGCTCAGTATGTTAACAAAGTTTCAGAAAATTCGGTCCAGTGCAATTAGCTAAAACTGATAACTAATTTTTTATGGGCGTGGCCCCGCCCACTTTTTCAATCACGAAATTATAAAGCCATGACAGCTTAATATGTGTGCAAAGTTTCAGAAAAATCGGTCCAGTGCAAGTACCTCAAAATTAAAACTTTTTTAGGGGCGTGGCCCCGCCCACTTTTCTTATCACGAATTTATTTAGTCATGACAGCTCGATATGTGTGCAAAGTTTCAGAAAAATCGGTCAAGTGCAAGTAGCTTTAAATGATAACTAATTTTTTATGGGCGTGGCTCCGCCCACTTTTTTTCACCCATAAACACTCCCTGGTATGTGTACAACAACTTACCAAAGTTTGAGCCCGATCGGTTTTACAGTTTCGGAGTCTATAGCTAACACACACACACACACACACAGAGTTTCACTTTTATATATATAGAAGATAGAAGATTGCTTTAGTGTGTGCTTTACATTAGTTTTGTTTTAAATTAAAATGGACAAGTGATTGAACCTTCAAAAAAATTATTCAATTAAATTAAATTATTAATTAAATTGTGTTTATAAAATGCAATGGAAAACAAAATACAAGATCTGCTGATATTTTTACTGTATTAATACTGAAAACATTTTCAATATAAGTGGAAGCGTAGTCCACAATGATTCTGTAATCTAATGTTATACTTAGATCAATAATAAAAAATGAAACAACAACAAAAATTTTAGAAAAAAAACAGTATTTTGGGCACGTAAATGAATACATAAATAGAAATGTACATGTGAATGGCTTGATAAGCTTATAACATTAACTTTACATAATTAATCTCATAAATAACCAAAACACTATACAACAAGGAGCGAAAAAACAATAGATGAAACTGCTCATATCTACAAAATGCACACATTCAAGGAGCCATATAGCACCATCACTAATGAAAAATAGGGCTGCAACCTGGAAAAAAGTAAATAAAAGTAGAGTAGAATACAAGTACAAGTAAAAGTAAAACATAATATCAGTTGTGCATATTAAATTAGTTAATAAATGGTAAAAGCGTATGAAAAGTCACCTTACAAAGCAATAAATTGCATACAATTAGCTGCAACAACTCAACTACATTGTGTAAATGTACAACATGTAACAGCAATAGCAGCATCAACATCACTTACGACAACAACATGCAGCAACAGCGAAACTTAAAATAAAAATGAATAATTTTCTGGTTGTTGTTGTATCGTTTTTTTTTTTTTTGTTTTTTAAGTTTTTGTTGCAAGTTTATTCTACTACAGCTTGAACAAGTTTAAGTGTATGTTTATAGAATTTAAGCACATTTTTTTTCTATAATAAATGCAGAAGTAAAAAAGTATGCAAAAACCAAATAATTTAAATAGTAACATGACTAAGACTGAATGGGGCAAGAGGGAAAGAAAACAGGAATTGTGTACCACAAATGTAATGTACATGGAATAAGTTAATATTTTATATTTTATTTCACCAAACTTCCTTAAAACTACAACAAAATCATGTACTAGCTGTTGCAGTAGTATTAGTGTCCTGGCGTAACAAAAAAATAATCAGGGGACAAGAGTTATGTGGCTGGACCATATTTTGTGCTCAACGCAAAAAACTGTAACAAAAAAGTAGAAACCTATAATTTTGCTGCTTATTGCTGGCTGTTGTAATTTAAATCATACTCGCACTTTTGTCGTTTCGTTCGTTGGTAGCCAGTTTTGTGTGAGTTTGAGTTTAACACCCCCTATAGAAATAATTAAAAAGTTTTCAAATGCTCGCCACACTAGCAGGCAAAATAGTTACTGAGACTAAAACTTTCTACTTGCCGTCAGAGAACAGCAGCATCAGCAGTAGCACCCCGTCCTCTGGTATAACCCGTTTCAGCAGCATTGGCGACAAACGTTTGCACTAAATGCTCGTTTGGTGCAAAACTTTGTTGTTTCCTTTTTCCCTTACAAACCACATTTAACATTAAGATAGATGTACAAAACACAACTCACACCTCAGATAAAGAAAAACGTTGTGCTCGAAAAAAGCGTGTACAAGTTAAAGGACATTAAACCAAGACTAAGAGCTAGAAAAAAAGTTTTATTTTTTATTCGTGTGAGGTGGTTGCAGAATGGTTTTTTATTTCCTTAACTGGTAGTCGTGAAAAAAGTTTGGTTGTAGACTACCATACAATGGTATCAATAAGCCGACAATAGCTGCACCCACGAAAGTGAATTGTTAGAAACAGCAGTATGGGAAAGTACAAAATTATGTCTTTAGTGACTAACTTCAACATTTTAATAAAAAAAAATATTTATAAAAGTTAGTACCAATTTTTATTTTATTATTGAACTTGAATGTTTTAAAGACTTTATTATTTTTATTCTGGCTCCAGTTCATTTTATTACTAAATTTCTCATTTTTATATGAAGAAATCAATTTTTTATTTGTGATAATAAAAGAATATACTGGAAAAGTAAGTTTCAATCCCGACACCAGCCGAGTGGAATGCATTTTTGAAACCAGCTACGTTTTTATCATCAGCACTCTTTGATCGGAATGTCTTAGTGTTGGATGTAAATATCATCTATTTAACTCACAAATTTAAATGAAAATTTTGAAAATTAAACACTCAGCTGGTGTCGGGATTTAAACTTACTTTTCCAGTATATTCTTTCATTATCACAAATAAAACAAAATTAATTTCTTCATATAAAATTGAAAAATTAAGTAATAAAATGAACTAGAGCCAGAATAAAAATAATGAAGTCTATACATTAGTACAATAGTATAATATTAGGTTAATAATTATTTAATGTTTGTACTTGAAATGCCCAATAATATTATAAGAAAAAACTTAAAAAGCTTATAAAAAATTGCACAGTTTCTTTAATCGGTACTTACTATAATAAATACCTAAATTTATTAAAGAAAAAATAATCTTGATGTGATCTTAACCTGGGAGTAATATCCAATAATAAGACTGCATAATTGTAGCTCAAATATATAATGGCTGCAAGTAATTATTTTAAGCTTAATTAAAGTATCAAATATCAATATATGACCGCTCTCCTGTAAAATTTTATTTTTGTAACACACGATAATTTTGAGCACACGGGTCGGTTTGAACTCAAGTAACAAAAACATTTCCAATCGGCTATGCATTTTGAAGTGGCGGAATTTTTTTTTTAATATATGAATAGTATGTTTTATGACTGTCAAAACTATTAGTTATCAAAAGAACCAAATTGGTTTTGGTAAGAAACGCATCCTTTCTGGATCCGTTCTTACATCATTAACTCTAATATGACTTTATGTAAACTGTTTAAGTGCTTTATAAAATAAAAATTTATACAAAGATATCATACCACATTTGTCGTATAAAATTTATTAATTTATTTTATTTTTAAGGACAAACTTATCGAAATATTTATGACAAGTTGACAATAAATGAAAAAAACTCAAACAAACATTTTATACATTTTGTTATGACGAAAAAAAATTTTAAAAATAATTAAAAAAGAAAACTTTGTTTGCTACAACCAAATATTATTGTAATAAAATAATATAAAAAGTAAAATTCATCAATTAAATAATTATGGTAACTCTTATTTAGAAAAGCCCCTCCTCTATAATATTTGTTTATTTTAATTTAGATTTTTTTATTACTTTTTGTTTTAAGAAAGAATTTAAACATTTAAACAAAACAAAAACTATTACGACACAAAATAATCTGTCTGAAGAAATATTTTTATAGTTCCATAAAATCTTTGCAAACTGACACTGCTATTGACCTTTGATGTAAAATTTTTTATTCCACATCCGGTATGACTCTTAAATAATTTCCTTTTACTTTTTTTTTACAATATTGCCAACGTTACGATAATGTTACGTTGTCAGCAAGGCTCACTTCCTTATAGCAGTTGTTGAACCATTTAATGTTGTTGTTGCATTTGTCTCTGTTGTTGCCTGAACATGAGTTGGAATATTTGTCACAGTTGCTACATTTATCAGTCACTGCAGCGATGACGACGAGTAGTGTACAAGAAGCTTTACACAAACACTCACAAACACATTTGTTACATTGTCTTCCTTTTAAGTTTTTTTTTTTTATTTTAATTCCTTATTTATCACTTTTTTATCTTCCATTTTTGTCAAACTTTAATTTTATATATGAAAAGTGCTTGTGTGTTCTTGTAAATGAAAGTGCAGTAGTAAATGTGTGTGTGTGTGTGTGTTTGTTTGTGTGAACGTAAATGTACAAAGTGCAATTTTTATTTCAAAACATTATCTTCACCACAGTTTTTCTCAACCCATTTTTAACACATTTTAATCAAAATGAAAAATTAGGAAAGAAAATGGAAAAATAAACAGCAAAACTTTAAGAAGGCAGGTTTAAAGGCGAACCTGAAAGTATGCTACACATTTTACCCAAATTTATTTAGAACAAATTTTGACTTGTTGCTTAAGTATCTCTCAATAAATTGATTAAATCAATATTTACTTAATAAACCTGTTTTAAATTTTATATTAAAAGATATTTGCAATTTGCTAATTGATGGATTAGCCAGGGAAATAAAACCGGCGAATTTTTATTGTTTAAATTAAATTAAATTAAATTTTTCAATTGACATTTCACAAACAACATTAATTGAATGGTATGAATTAAATCGCTATTCTTGAAATCTATTTTATATTTTATTAAATTCTTAATTACTACAAATCTCTGATGTTTTATTTTTCTGCTGTCATAAAAGTTTTTATTTACGAAACGATTTTACACAAAAATTACGAAATTGTCTATTATGGTCGATGTAGGGCAAGCAATAAGAAATTTTTTTTTTTACTTACTCTGCGAAAAGTAAGTGTTTGGCTATTTATTTAAT
The DNA here is from genome assembly GCA_941918925.1 of Phyto melanocephala. Taxonomy (NCBI): domain Eukaryota; kingdom Metazoa; phylum Arthropoda; class Insecta; order Diptera; family Rhinophoridae; genus Phyto; species Phyto melanocephala. The sequence continues at coordinate 2,940,469 of OW799233.1, forward strand.
ATTCTTCAAAGTACTTTTTATACTTCATGTCTTTGCAATACACTTTTACACATACTGATGCACAAATGTATGTGTGTACATATAAAGATTCACATGTAAGTATGAATATAGTTTACAAGTATTAGTTACAGATATTTGAAAGGCACATTTCAAAATGTTTTAAAAAATTATGATTTAGATTAAGTACATTAACGCATAAGTTAAATATAATTTTATTTGCTTCAATTACTTATTAAGTTTTTATACAAGTTGTTAGATCATAAAAATTTGCATAAAATAAAAATAGCAAATTTTAAAAGCCAATAAACATTCTGTTTAAATCCAGATACTTGCACAAAAGTCAAACTATCTATTTTTAATAAATGAATGTATTCCACTTATGATTGCATTAAGAATTCAGTAACTTAGGACATTTGATTTCAACCAACAAACAATCAGATACAGAATCAGTTTAATTAATAGCATTATCGAGCAAATGCAGAAATTTTCAACTTTTTGGTAACAGACAAAAAAAAAATGACTTAAAGCCGAATCTTTAGTTTTCAACTTTTATATTAAGAATACATTCTTTATCTTGAATGTCCATTTTATTATTGGCCAGCAAAGTGTATTTATTTTCTTCTTTTTTCATACTTTATTCTTCTTTAGTTTTATTTTCGTGTTTAGGAAACTTTAAAAAACTTTTAAATGCCTTAAAGCGATCATGAAAAATAAATATTCTTTTACTTATTGTTTCTTTAACATACACTTATGAACGTTCGTGTGTATGTGTGTTGCAACTAGCAAGCGTGGATTTGTTTTTGGATTAAAAAATAAAACGGCAAAACAAAATCATACAAGTTTGAATTTTCAGCCTAAAACTATACTTGGCATTGAGTTTATGTTTTTCTGTGTGTAGTTTGCTCTTAATAGAAATTTGCGTTTAAATTTGTTGTACATGAATATGAATTTGTTGTGTGAGTGCAGTGCGTAAGCACTAAAACAAAGTATGATGAATTGCGTAAAGCATAAGATGTTAAAAACTATTTTGTTTTTTTGAAAATTAAAAAATATTTCAGAAAATAGTCTTTAACAGAAATACAGAATATTTGTGCAAATACTAGAATTAATAAAAAGTTTCTAGAATGGCTTTATTTAATATTATTCCAGACTTTATGTTTAGCATGTTCTACTGTATTTTCTTTCTTTTTTTATATTGAGTTTTTTGTTTTTGCCTCACGTTCATAGTTTGTTTCGTCGTCAGTATCAATTTACAGTATCTTTTGCTGGCTCTTGTTCGTTTTTTTGCTTTAAGTTCTAAAAAATTCTTGTTTACAAAAGTTGGAACAACAAAACCAAGAGTTTTACACTAACTACAAACCATCCCAGTAGTTCACAGAAAGTTGAAAAAGCCCTGACTTCTAAACACTAGTCAAAACTATAGAGTCTAGTGCTATGCAGAATCGTTATATCATGCTTCCCTACCAGATTTCTTTATTCAGAGAAAATCAAAAACATTTTCTAAATACAGAGAAAAGCAGCTTAAATGTACACAAGAAAGGGACCTAACTAATACCTGCTTAATAAATATAATATCTATGAACTATTCTTTCAAGAAAAAATTAAATTATTCTCAATTAAAAGTATAAAATTTATTACTTTGATATTGACAAATAAATTTAAAAAAAAAGTTATTTTTTACTAATGATCCCTTAAATATTTTCAATCAAATAGATAATTTAAAAAACATTATTTTTTTTAATTTTATAATAGAAATATTATTCGTAAATCTTTTCGTTACACTGTGCTCTGCAAACGCACGTACACGTGTGTGTGTGTACGTATGTCTTTCTAAAAAAATGGTCGCAAGTTATAACTTGAGTTGGATGCATTTCAAGAATTTCTATTACTTCACTTTTGCCACTTGGGAAGAACGTTGCATTGAGACTACATTTGAAAGGACATATGTACATACGACTTTTTTACAAATACACAATTACACACACTGTCATAAAAACCATGAATGTTGTTAAACTTTAACTTATTTCTTGCAATTCTTATCAGTCTAGGAAAACATTGGTCTGGTTTGTGAATATTAAAAAAGTTAGGATGAATAAACTTTTTGCGCTAGATATTTATATTTTTTCTATACATTTATATATTTAACTAACTTAGTATCGAACAAAAGTTTTATTTTTAAACATTTTAACATTTTAAATTGAGCTGTAGAATATGCTTTCGTATAAGAAAACAATATTTCAGCCTCAGCAACACTTTACAGTGCCATAGTGCAAAAAAAGTAAATAACTTATTTGCTATTGTTCAGTTTTCCTCTTGTGCTTAGTTTGCCTTTACATAGTTTACAAAAGTTTTCTATAAAGCATCCATTATTTCACTAGTGTCCATATCAATGGTAAAAATATTTACAGGCATTTAAACATTTTCTTCTTATTATAAACTTTATTTTACTTTGGCAGTGTGGCTATCCTTTGATCAGAATTGTAACTACAAACATTTTTTTTATTTTATACTACTATCGTTGTTTTGTGTTTAAAGAAAACACAATAATTATAATTAAAGTTGTGACAGTTTTCATAAAAAATTTTATTTTAATACAAAATTATGGACAAAGTTCTTTGTAAAAAAAATTTGCTTCAAATTGAAAATTTTACAACAACTAAGGTTTCTATAGGAAAATTTAGAACTGATATATTAAACAATAAGAAAATCGGATAACGAATAAAATTTTCTATTAAAAATTTTATGTTAAATAATGTTTCTTACATAAAAAAATATTTGAACAGGTAACGATAAAAATTTTTTGCTTAGAAAATATTTGTCAGAAAAATAATTATATGGAACATTTTATAAAGATAGTTTTTATTGAATAAAGCTTTATATAGAAAACTCTTCGTCGGATAATGTTTTATATAAAATATTTTATGTCGGATAAATATTTATATATAAATCTTTATGTTGGATAAAATTTTCTATAGAAAATAAACTATATAAAACTGTATCCAACATACAATTTTCTATAGAAAACTTTATTCGACATACAATTTTCTATAGAAAACTTTATCCGACATAAAATTTTCTATAGAAAACTTTATTCGACATAAAATTTTTTAAATAAAACTTTATCCGACATAAAAAATTTGGGATACATTTTTATATAAAAAATTGTAAGTCGAATAAAGTTTTCCATAGAAAATTTTTTGTTGGAAAAATTTATATTTTTTTGAAACTCTGTCACTAGAAAAATGTATCCGACATTAGATTTTCTTTAAAAAAAACTTTTGCGAAACTATATCCAACATAAAGTTATCAATAGAAAACTTATTCTGATATAAAATGTTATATAGAAAACTTTATCCGACATAAAATTTTTTATATAAAACATTTTCTTTTTGAAACTTTATCAATAGAAAAATGTATCCGACATTTTTTATTTCGGATAAAGTTTTCTATAAAAAATTTTATGTCGGAAAAAGCTTTCTATAGAAAATATTATTTCGGATAAAGTTTTATATAGAAAATATTATGTCGGATAAAGTTTTATATAGAAAATTTTATGTCGGATAAAGTTTTATATAGAAAATTTTAGGTCAAATAATGTTTTATAAAGAAAATAATATGTCGGATAAAAGTTTCAATAGAAAATTTTATGTCTGATAATGTTTTCCATAGAAAATTTTATGTTGGAAAAACTTTTATGTTTTTGAAACTCTGTCACTAGAAAAAAATGTCGGCATTACATTTCCTTAGAAAAACTTTTGCGAAATTATATCCAGCATAAATTTATCCAGTTAAACTTATCCGACATAAAATTTTTTGTAGAAAACTTTATCCGACAAAATATTTTCTATAGAAAAATAATTTTGACATAAAATGTTATACAGAAAACTTTATCCGATATAAAATTTTTTATATAAACATTTTCTTTTTGAAACTTTATCAATAGAAAAATGTATCCGACATTTTTTATTTCGGATAAAGTTTACTATAAAAATTTTATGGGGGAAAGAGTTTTGTATAGAAAATATTATGTCGGATAAAGTTTTCAATTAAAAATTTTATGTCGGATAAAGTTTTATATAGAAAATTTTATTTCGGATAAAGTTTTATATAAAAAATATTATGTCGGATAAAGTTATATATATAAAATTTTATGTCGGATAAATTTTTATATAATTTTAAACAAGTTTTCTATAGAAAATTAAATGTTGGACACAGTTTTCTATTGACAGAGTTTCAAAATTAAAATGTTTAATAAAAATATTTCATCGTTCAAATAACGATTAAACAAATAATTTTTTTTTTTCTTTACTAATGCCTATTTTCTTATTTCATTTAGTTTTATCTAATAAATGTGCATGTTTTATGGCTTAATTAGCAATCCGATAAGACAGAAATTTATAGCATTAAATGAAGGCCGTGCAATAATTCGTTTGAGTCTGGTAATTTTTCACACAACTGAGACATATTTTCTTTTAAATTTATTACAATAAAAACATATATTTGCTATTTTTCTGTTATTTAATTTTTTTCTGGCACTTTTGTTCATTATCCTTTTAAAAGGAGATAAGGAAATGTTGGCATAACTTTTTCATAATTTTTACAGTTTTTCTTTATTTTAATTTTTTTTTTAACAGAATCTTATTTTTAAGCATAGTAGCGTTTAATTTCTTTGCAGAATGCATGTAAGATGAGTGTGTATGTTTTAAAAAATACAAAAAAAAAAGAATTACAAATGCAAACTTAACGCTTTTGCACACACACACACACACTTACTCTATGCAGTTATAAATGAGCACCAAAAGTTGCTGTTCATATAATTTTAGCTCAAGCCATTTTTATAACGAGAACAAGTTTGTAAATATGTATGCGTTATTTGTGTCCTTGCAATGAAACTTCCGTTTTAGTGTATGCCGTCTTTAGGTATGAGTTTATGGGTGTGTTTGTGTAAATATGTGTCTGTAAAAAATATAACAATTGAAATTATGTACGCATTTTCTGGCATCCGCCAAAGGGAAAAACTTTAATTTGAATTATTTTTGCATGGGCAAAAAATATTACATTTGTGCAATTTTCCGACGACTTGCCTTAAGCAACAACAAAAAATCCATTTAGAGTGTAATACTTATGCTTATTTTTATTTTTTATATTTTCTACTTATATTCTTTTTTATACATGTGTGCACCACAAAATGACAATGAACAATGCTTAAACACATACCCAAGCAAACACCGACACTTCGGCTGATGACTGTGTCAAAAAGGAAGAAATATTAAGCAACAATATGATTTTCTATAAAAGCATTATCATTACTACCACTCTTACAAAAATGTTTGTTAAAATGCAAACAAACTGAAATTAAAAAAAAAAACACTACTTTAATATTCCTTGGCACGGTTCCGGTTTAGTAAAGACGATTTAAAGTGGAGTTAATAAATTTAGAACTTTAATTAAATTTTTTTCATTTTTTTATATTTATTCAACACAAGGTAAATGTTTCCATTGAAAGTTTTTATGTTGGAAGAAAAAAAAATTAAGTTTTGTATCAGAAAACACTATCAATGGATTTTAATATCGCGTAAAAATTTGTTTGGACATATTACTGAATATACATAAGTAGTTGAAGAAATCTCATCTTGCAAAGAAACCTTATGAAGGAATTTATGCCAGAAATTAATTTAAATTGTTGTTTAATATTTTCATTTAAATAATAATAGCTTTTAGACTAACATAATGTTAAGTAAAATCAAATTTCTTATTGAAAGTGTTAAAAGAGAAACAAGTTTATTTATGGATTATAGCATTTTTTTGTCAGTAAGAAAAAATTTTTAGATACTTTGCCTTCAGATAAAAGTAATTTTATTTTGATGTTGGAAAAGAATTCTAAATAAAAATTTATAATGCCAAGCATTTTCAGTTTCACACTTAATAACATTTGAAAAAAAAAACTGTAATTTTTGGAACGCATTTCGTTGCTCATAACTGTTGTTTGTTGTAAAATGAACTGCTCAACATTATCAACATATTAAAACTGACAAAAAGAAATTAAAATCACGCCATTGTTTTATGCTTCATTCTTGCAACATCCACATACACACATATAGAAAGACACATACACATACACACGTGAATGTATGTATGTATGTGTGTATGTATAAGAAAGGCGATAAGAATTATTATTTGTTTAAGTATTGGTGACTGTTTAGTTTACTGCTTTTTTTATTTTTTCTATTCTAGATGTTGTTAGCGAAATTGTTGGTAGGGCGTAGTGACAGAATTACTATTGCTGCAACAGCTGTCATCTAAAATTGAGTTTTCATGTAACATTTTTGTCAAGTGTCGTTCGTTTGCCATTTGCAATGTTGTTGGATTATAAACAGCTGTTTTTAATTGCTTTAGTTCCAATTTATATATAATTTTTTGTTTCTTTATTTTTATATAAATGGTATTATTGTTGTTAGTGTTGTTGGTGTTGTTGCTGTATTTACGGTTTATACTTAAAACTCCCATTCAGAAGTAAAAAAAAAAAAAAATTTAGAAACTTTTTAAACAGATAAATGAGTGTACAAGTATGTGTTTGACATTTTATAAAGTTTTACTTAAACACATGCATAGTACGTTCGTAGTATATGTATGTATGTATATGTGTGTTTGCATGGTCTTTTTTTTATTTTTCGTAGTTTTTATTTCTCATTGGAAAAAGAGGAAACAAAACTATAGATAAAATATCTATTTCGTTAAGTTTGGTTGCATGTGTATGTGAGAATGTGGTTTTTATTTTATTTTATTTTCCTGTTTCCTTTTTCAGCTTTTTCTTCTTAACTAAATTAGTTTTTATTTTACTATTTTTGCATATATTTTTTTCTATTTGAAGTGATTTTTATTGTATTTTAAACCAAAAACGAAATTACGGTTTTATTAGGGTTTAAGAGTGACTTTTTTGTTTGTTATCCATTTGAAGAGGGTTCAAACAAGGAATTCTGTTAAATAAATAAAGATTAGTTTTCTTTATTAACATATCAAATTACACTTGTTGTTGTTAGTATTTCAATAATGATATTTAAATTTTCTTTTTCAAATCTCTTCAAGATTATGTTTTATAAAATTAAAATTTGTTTAAAGCAAACTTTCTAACAAACATTTGATATTGAATTGAAAACCAAGTAGAACAATTACTTTATTACAATTCATGTAAATTAAAAAACAGACAATTTTTTTGACAAATATAAATTTGATTAAGCAAAACTTGTTCTAAAAGACGTTTTCAATAGAATTAAGAATCCGATTTTAATAGAAAATTTCGAAAGCTTAAATTTCCCTTTAGTTTCTTTCCTAAAACAAGATTTTGAATATTTTTTCATAATGTTTCTAAATAATTCAATCATGTTTGGAGACCACTTACTACAACCTTATTAAATACTTAATGAGATTTTTCATTCACGTACTGATCTAGTTTAAAACAAAATCCAAGTTGAAATATACTTCCAAGATTTATTAACCTCTAACGAAATATTTTTACTATACAACAACAACAACAAGAACAAATATAGCAAGCATAAAATCATGTATAAAATAACACAATACCCTCGTACAACTCAATATTCAATATTTTGTAAAACATGTCATTAAAAACAATATGAAAATAAATAATACCAATTGTAAGTAGCTCTGAAATATTTACACCAACAAACACAGTTGTATCAGTGCGACTTTCAGTTTTATCACTTGAAATTCACAAAACATTTCATTTCATACATTTAAACTGAGTTTGAGTTTTTAAGTCCGTTCATCTGCATCTCTGTATACACGTACGTAAATGAATGTATCGATGTGTTTGCAAGTGTAATTGTTTATCTGATTATTGTAACACAGGTTTAATGCTCACGTCTAAACGATAAAAGGTAAAGTTAAATTTGTTTAAAACAAAAAGCAACAACAGAGCCAATACAAGTCACCAGACAGAGTATACGAACCAAAGCCAACCAACACCATGTCTATGACTATAAATCACAGTCAAATAAATCAATATTATTTACTAGGTAGCTAATGCTTTTCTTACACTATTTTATATTTTATTTATTTTTTTTTTTTGTTTGCTTTCGTAGCGTATTGTCGTTGTTGTAGTAGCAATTGTTACTTTTTCCCTGTAGCAGAAAATATATGTGGCAGAGAAAATTTTATTTTTCTTCAATTCTTCTATTTGTCCACATTAATAGATCTAAGATTTATTTATTTTTTAAATGTACATACATACATATGTATGGCTGTGTGTGCGTTAGTGAACCTTTTGCACAACATAATTGTCCATGGCAGTAAGTAGTAAATCTCTAATGAGAAATGACAGCAAAAACACATTTAAAGATACACAAACATATAAAAACGTTTATGTCCAGAGAAGATACTGTGGCAACATTGACTGTCACCCACTTAACAACACACACATACATACACACTACCGAGGTACGCATTAATACGTATGACGACACATACTAACACACAGCCAACAGCAAACAATAGTTGGTGACAAAATACTGACTGACATTATTAATTGCAACAAATTTATTGGGTTGTTAAGTTCCTGTGTACTTTTGCATAGATTCATCGCTGTGTGTGTGTGTGTGTGTGTGTGTGTGTGTGTGTGTGCGAATATTACCGTTCGCCTCCTGTGTAGCGATATTTTATCACTGCTGCTGTTGCTCTCTGTTCGTCGTACGTTCGTTTTTCTGTTTTAATATTTTATTGTTTTTGTGATAAAATACCATCTTTCTACCATATTGACCAATTAGTTATCAACAACATAGCAAAAACAACAACAACAATAACAACAAATGCGACAGCATAAAAATACCCACACCCATGAACACACAGATCTCACACCATGTTGCAGAGTTGTGGGAGCCAAACAAACAGCAATGATATAAATAAAGTAGCAACAAAAAACTGAATAAATATTTATTTTTAATGTTGCAAATATGTCTGAATGCATGAGACTGAGAACAATAGTCGCAAATGTTGTACGTTTTTTATCCATTCATGCTGTCCTTTTGTATATTTTGTAAGAGCAGGGTTTCCAAATACAAAATCACATTAAATATTTCATGTCATGTACAAATTGTTATAGGAAGTTTTACGTTAGATTAAAATGCCTATTGAACTGTGTGTCTAGTGAAGATATTTAAAAAACATTTTGTAGAATAAAATTTTTGATGGTCAATGTTATGTACCTTTGAGTTTTGCTGAATTGATCTTTAAATGGAACAAATTTTGTATGGAAATTTGCAGTAAAATTGACTTTAGTTGAAGATTGTTTGGTTCATGTTCAATACGCTAAAACTGTTAGGTAGGGCCTATATGACACCATTTTTTTGTTATGTCACTATTTATTATACAATTTAAAATGGTGTAGAGCCTGGTTACTAAACTTTCCGGTGCACATCAACTATTCTCTCTCTCTTTTGATAGTTCTAATTAGACTACGACTTCATTTGCGTTGAAGATCTGAAACTAGCTGGCCAAGACTCGACAAGTGTTTCCTGCGTTAACCGACTTATTTCGACTTGGTGGTGTATGAATCTGAGTGTCTTCAAAATGTTTTAAAAGATTGGTGTATTAGAGATGAAATTTATTAAGAAACTTTTATATAGAAGAATTAACTCCAAACAATTGTATGGAGCTCCCCAAGGCGAATTCAATAAGGTGAACTCGTCGCTAAAACAACTACAAACTGAAAAAATACAAACGTGTATTTTGTAAGTGTAAAACAAAACGATATGTCAAAAATACACAAAAATTTGACAAGTGGTCCCTAGAAGTAGTCAACAGCTGATGATCAGCTGATCTAATAAGTTCACCTTATTGAATTCGCCTTGGAGCTCCCTACATTTAATTTCAAGCACAAAATTTGTATGTCAGATTTTTGTCAACTAAATTTTTTTTTAATTTTGTTTTATTTTGAGTCAAGTTTTTTTTAAATTTTTCATCAAAAAAAGTTCTATGCAGAAAACCAAGGCATATTTATTCATCAGGTACTCTTGATTCGTCAGCTGATTATTTTTTTCAACACTTATTTTAAATTTCAGCTGTCAAAATGCATAAATAAAAAACAATTTCCTCTCTTTTCTAATTAATTTCAAATGTCAAACTTCATATATAAAAAATATAAACAAAAAATTCTCTACGAACTGCAATTACCTGATGAATAAATATGCCTTGGCAGAAAACGATACTTTTTGACGTATTTTTTAGAAAATTTTTGTAAATTTCCTTTATAAAACTTTACGTTGAACTAAATCTTGTTTAAAATATTTTATTTTTTTAAGGTCGTATTCATAAAAAATATTTTAGGTCTATTAAAGGCTTATTTGACAGATGTTGTAGAGAGTCTTTTATTGATTTTATCGAATATTTTTTATAAATTTGTTTAACGTCTTTTTTTCTTAAATTAATTTTTACTTTAGAAAATTTTATGTCGGATATATTTGTTTTAACAAACTTTTCTTTGAATAAATTTTTTAGATAAGCTCTTTTTAATTAAGCTCTCTATAGAAAATTATGTCTTAAATAGCATTTTACAAACAATTCTGTGTAATTTTTTTATATAGTAACGGACGAGGTAAAAGTCATTCCAAAAACCATTTGTCCGAAAAAGTTGTTATACAGCATTTATGCATTATTTTTAAGCAAAAAATTAAAGATATTTGAATATTTTAGAGGTTTTGTACCTACAAAACCCAAACTTTATTAGGCACTGTCATGAACTTAGTACTAGTTAATATAGGACCAACAACCCAAACGGACGAGATATAAGTCATTCCAAAAAGCACTTGTCGTATTGTCAGATAAACTTAATTAAAAGAACAAAGTAATAAGAGACTTGTTAGTATGTTGGATCAAATTTTCTTTTTTAAGATATTTTTGTTTTACTTAAAAAAAATTAAATTTAATGTCAGAAAAGGTTAAAAAAAATTGTCGCATAGAAATAAAATATCTCGAATTTTATTTTGTAAAAAAAATTTATTATATATAAAAAATCGTTTAAACTTGTGTGATGTTTGAGAAACTCTACTTGATGCTGATTTTCACGTTTCACTTTAATTGAATAGTTTTTCGTTGCTTTAATGAGAACATCTGCCTGTACGTGTGAACATGTGATTTTAAAACGGTCTGTTAATGGCAACACGTTTATTAAAGCTGTGATTTCTGCTTTAGCAACACAAAACATGAAACATTTATGAAAAATATGTTCATTATTTTGAAACAGAAAGATGAGCCATAATGTTGTGTTTCCTGTTGCACTACGAGTATGCACATTCATATGGACGCATACTCATATTTGTATCGGATAGTTAAGAGGGTAGAAGTGGTTTATTGGGAATGCATGGCTTAAAAAACATCATGTCCATCATAATTATCGCCATAGCCATCAAGTGCATGAAAATTATGGGAAATAACATTGTGCACCAGCAGCTTTAAACACTCATGCAAAAATCACAGGTAATTCTTTTTTAGTTACATGAACCTTATGTACCAAAATATTTTTTTTTTATTTTTAAACAGTGCTGTGGTTCATTTGCTTACCGATTACCATTCATGGAAGTTTTAAAATTATTTGAATATAAAATCGTCTTTAAAAATCCTTACAATTATAGAAGTAGACAAATAAGAGTCTGTTATACCCTTCAGACAGTTTGTAGAATCAGTCATAACAGACATGATATGGTGCAACCAAAACTTGGGAAATCGATTATTTTAACTTTTAGGTGACATTTTTTTCAACAATTTTTTTCGCTGATATCTTTTTTGATAATTAACCCAAATTTAACTACGATTTTTTGTTAATATTGTCAAAGTTTCATATTTAAATTGATCCATATAAGAGTCTTAAGTAATCCTGGGATCTTCAAATCTTCAATATACTCACTGACAGACGGATCTAGCTAGAGTGCAAAATGAATATTGCAAAAATTACAAACAGGAAGATAAACTTATATGTACACTTTTTCACAGTCTGGTGTTATGGTTTAAAATTTTATACTTTTGAGGAAGCATCTTATACACCCTTCATTGTGAATAGATTATTCTAATATTAAATATATCTTTCGCACCAAAATGATTAGGACTTAGTTTTTTTTTACTTATTGTTTTTAACTTTTTTTATTGTTTTATGTTAATGAAATAAAACTTAGCAACAACTGTGGCCGTACAAAAGATCAGCTTAAGAATACAAATACAAAAAAAAAAAACGTAAACAAGCATCTCCGATCCGACGGAGCCTGACCTTTGGAAGTTTGTTGCAAATAAAATATATAGAGAAAAAGTATATCTCTTGATTTAACGATATTATACTGTCAGCGTTTTCTTAAAAATTTTATACAAATTTGAACTACAAGCCTTCCAATTTTTTAAGTTTTACAAATTTTGAAAACGGAATATTATTATGTAATTCTGCTGAATTGCAATACTTTTTCACTAGATTTATAATTGCACAAATTACAATATATTTAAAAATATTTAGTCATATGCGTATCTAGGGAGAGGAATAAATTTTTTTTCTTCTAATAAATAATATTTTTTACATTAGCCATCAACCAAACAATTTATATATTTAAATAAAAACTTACACTCACCGAAGCGCCCTCATTATATGCCTGTGGCCATACAACAAGTGGGAATTCGTTATTAAATACATTCAAATAAAATAGATCATAAATTGTGATGCAATCTCATTTCTCTCTCTAGTTTGATTAACGCTGTAAATGTAAATCTTACCTATTTGCCACAGTTATTTGCATAGATGTCATTTATATTTTTTATATAATTTTTAATACAGAATATTTAATGATTTTTTATCATCAACAATCAATCGCACCTACACACATACATACATACATATAAAAGCACAGATAAAATTTTAAATTGGAAAATGGAAAAAATCTCCCATAAACCAGTTGAAACGTGAACTCACATTAAAGTACGAATGTATGTATGTGTGTATAAATTTCCGAGGGAGAGTATATTTTTTCATATACATACTTATGTATGTATGTGTATCTGCATATCAAAATATGTCCATATGTATTAATGTCCATATATTGATGATTAAACGATAAATGTCAGAGCCATATATTCACATGTGTATGTGTGTGTCTGTCAGTATGTATTTCATTCATTTATTTAGCAGCGATACTGATTGTTTTTCTTCCAGGCTATTGGCTGTTTTATCGCCTTTTTTTAATCTGCTTTTTTGGATTTGACATTCAAATAATTCATAGTTGGGATTATTTCTATTGATGAATTTTTAAAGTTTATTTTTGTATATTGTTTTCAGTGATATTTCAAATCTAAGTTCAATGATTTTAGTGCAGTTATTTTTGAATTTAATTTTTTTTTTTTGTTTTGTTCTTTTTTTTTCTAATTGCAATTTTCATGCTGTGTTCAGCAGTAGCGTCAGCTATTGTCAATGCTTCTCTATCTGTTTGTTTTTTTCCCCCCCTTCATTAGTTAATTTATTCGTCTATTGTTTCCAAAACATTGTTTGTCGCCAGGTCATTCAATTCAGTCACAGTTTTTCTTCTCAAGTTCTATTTGTTTGTAGATTTTGTTTCCCTTTTCTTTTCTTAAAGGCTTAAAGGCATGACATGTATTGGTTTGAATGCTCTATATATTTAGTTGGCTATAAACAAGTTGTGCTGCTTACTATTTTATGGACTAAGTAGAACTTTATGTGAGCTTTTATCGTTATTTTTAAATAAAAATTTTTTTGTTGGAGGTTCATTTGCTATGGAGTTTGTAATAATGCATTCAGTTGTTCTTAATTTATGCTACGAAGAATCAACTAATTTTGTAAAAATTTATAATAAAATGCAGCATTATAAGCATTACTTCAGCTTAAGATTGAAAAAACTACTTTCCAGAAAAATATTTGAACCAAAAAAAATTTGTTTCCAACCCTGCCCTAGAGCTCTTTGTTGGGAAACATAAATGGCGACAGAAATGTATTTCTTTAAAAAAAATTTCCCAATTTTAATTCAGTAAGACTAGGAGGGTTGAAATTATGTGCCTTTTTAATGGCATTACACATTTGGCCCGGAGCGTGCCACTTGCGTGAAATCTCTACTTTGGTATTATTTCATATCGGGGTAGTGATGTATTACAATAAGTAATTGCCTGGATAAAGCCACTAACTAGAAGAGTTTAGCTCACTGTTGAGCTGTATCTTATGTAGTACAGTGGGAAGCAGCAGCCCCTAAGGCCGTAAGGCCTCTTTGGAGATCACGCAAGGACTATTATTTTTACTGTAATTGCGAGTTAAAATACCATTGATGAAAGTAAAATACTTCAGCTAAAAATTAACATCTCTGAGTGCTTCAGTTTTTCAGCAGACATGTTTGGTGGTTGTTGAACGTATGCCGCTAAATGGGCTGGCGTATTTACTTTGTACCTCCTAGTATGCTGTTATGGCTCTCTTACTGATTAACTGCATACTATAGCATTTGATAGCAAGGTACTTGTACATGACTTGTAGTTTTGATGTATTAAAATTTACCATAAACGTGTTACTTTGAGCACAGAGGCGAATGTATTGAATTGTATCGGTGATAAGGCCACCATCAGGTTTTGATGGAAATCTGTCATTATTCTAACATTGCATGTGGATAATTACATGTCAAATCAACCAACCGGTTTACCGCAGACATATTTTTATCAAAATTCTTATTGATATTTCCCACCACTACAAAAAATGTTGTGGAATACTTCATTTTGTTATTGCCTACTAAACACACCATAATATTTATTTTATACTCCAATACTCCATCTTAATATAAAATGTGACTTATAATTATGTATCTAAAAATCTTCCCACAACAACTATGGAGAAGTAAATCGTGCTTAACAATTTTTTTTTTTTTTATTTTTTATAAAGTTCATTTTCAGAGATATAGCCCTTTGAATTAAAGGTCCCGAAAAGTTACCTTTAAACTTTCCAAAAAATCTTGTTTCATACTTAATCAAAGCTAATCTGATATCCTTTCAGATATCATTCTGCTGAACGATGAACCTGTAATGCTTTTCGAGAAAATGGCATTCTAGTACAACTTTGTATATTTTTAGGTTTTTTCCCGAATTTCATGACCTCATATATTTGGATCCATATAAGTCATTGATCTCAAACTTCAGTTTTCTCTTATATATGTGATACCCCTTGCATCTACCAAAATCTAGCCAACAATAACATCAAAAACAGCAACTTAATTTTAAAAGTTAATTTGAGATTGACTCAAAAACATTTAGACTGTAAAACAAATTAAATCAAGATATGTGGTTCTTCAAGGTACACAATAAATTCTATAAAATTTGTATAAGAAATCGATTTAACTGTTTTTAAATTGAATCAAGATGAAGACCAATCTAAGTTGAAAAGGATTGTCAACTTTAACATTAGAAATTTTTAAGAAATTTCAAGCACCGTACACCACTGAATATAAGTAGTAATATTTTAGTATGCCGCTTGGTATGTTGCACTCATTTTAATGTAGTTGTTTTAGATTTGTTACTTGTCCTACTTTTAGGGACTATGTTAAAATGCTAAAATGAATGCATGCCACTTTATAGGCTGTAAATAAAATGGACAATTTGACGGCGTAATATAAGCTCACCACAGATTTATCACAGCTTGTACAATTTCATTAAATATAGCAATATTCATATATCACTCGGTATTAATAAATTTATCCACGTTATCCGGAAGTCCTCCCATTAAAGATCTTACAGTTGGTTCCGTTAACTTTTTGGATGAGATGGTCACTTACGTTTAAAATCGATCATTTTAATACTTTTTTAGTAGAGCCCAATACTTTCAACTAGTCTGCAGTGGTACAAAAACTACATTATTGATCCCTTTTTCCATACCGCCATGATGCGAAATCGCGACATTCATCTCATTACCGGAGTGTATTTCTTGACATATTTTGTTTAGCTTCAAAGTTCTTTACCGCAAATGTGATCTGCAACTTTCTGAACTTTTTACGACATCTTCTCAACATTAGCTTTGGCTCTTTGCACAAAAGGATCAAAGCATTTAACTTTACAAGCTGATTTTCTTGTAAAAGAGTTTGATGCTCTTCGAAATGGTTGTTCGACTTCTTTTGCCTTACCAATATTTAATAGACCTTTTGTGATATCTTCCTGATCCAGATTTTCTTTTAATCTTTAAGTCTTTCTTATACTGTTAAGTGGATTTTAAAACAGTGTTACGATGAACCTTCAGATCCTTTAATTATTTTTTCACTTTCTTCTTTGACCGAAGTAACAGTCCATTCGTTGTCTATTTGGTTTGAAAAAACATTTGAAAATAATATTTGACATATTTTTTAAAAATAGCGTGATTAAAATAATAATTTGTTGGACGAAGAATAATTTTTGGCCGGAATAGTATGTATTAGTTTTTTCTGACTCACTTTTAATGGGTAAATATTAAAATTTGTTGCCAGACTTTAAATACAAAAGAAAAAACTAAGAAATTTCCGTAATGAAATTTTATTTAGTGCACTTTTCCATCATCTGTAAAGGAAAAAAAGATCAGAGAATACAAGATGATGATTAATGATTTCATTTGATGTAGTATAGTTATTTCCTAGTATTCCTGTTGATTTAGCATTGGAAATTATAGAAGAGAAATGGGATATTATTGAGAAATATACTAAGATTGAAAAGACTTTATTTTTACGTATTCTTAAATTTTGTATAGAAGATAATAGATATTTTCAATATAATGGAAAGATATTTCAACAGCAAGAGGGACTTCCAATGGGTTCACCAGCTTCTCATATTGTTGCTGATATAGTTATGGAGAAACTATTGGACAATTGTATTGGTAAATTGAGTATAGAACCTAGATTAATGACAAAATATGTAGATGATTTATTTTGTGTCATCTCTAAATTTTTTGTTGATGAAATGTTAAATTCTTTAAATAGTTTTAATACTTGCATTAAATTTACTATAGAGAGAGAGAAGGATTTTAAAATCCCATATTTAGATACACTAGTAATAAGAAGAAGTGGTAATTTAATAACAGATTGGTATCAGAAACCAAATGCTTCAGGGAGACTTATTAATTATTAATACGGCAAAGAACTTTATAGATAGAGTACTTACGATAAGTGGCAGGAATTTTCATAGAAAGAATAGAAGAATTGTTATAAAAATATTCTTAAGGATAATGATTTTCCAATTAGATTAATTTATAAATGAATTAATAAATTTGACAATAGGAATGATAATAATTCGGGGAATATTGTTGAGCCGAAAATCATTGACGTATGTACCGGGAGTATCGGAAAGGATTAAAAAATCTAAAGTTTTTGACACTGATAGATATGGGATGGCCTATAGAACGTTTAATACAATAGGTAATTTATTTAGTAAGACAAAGGACAGAATACAGGAATGGGATAGATCTAATGGGATAGATTTAATTTAAGATACCTTGTGGTGGTAATGATAGTGAGAAATGTAGTAAAGTGTATATAAGTACGACTAAAAATAAACTAAAAACAAGAATTTCTGGACATAAGTCAGACCAAAGGCATAGGGATAATATAAATTCACAAAAGACAGCATTATCCTCTCATTGTTCTAAATTAAATCACTTTCCAAACTTTGAAAATGTTTCAGTTTTAAACACAGAAGTTACTTATAAGCGTAGATTTATGTTAGAAATGTTACAAATTATTAATGTACCATCAACACTTAGAATTAACTATAAGGCAGACACTGATAATGTTGCTCAGAACTACAGACATTTAATACATAAAAAATAACACATTACATATAGGCACACATAGTTTCTTATGTTAAACATATTATTGAAATGTTTGTTAATTTTTAAGTTAGTACTTTTTTACACAATTTTTTCATATGACAAAATGTTGAAATTTATATGTTAAATGTTTTTAAAAGTTTGTTATTTCAAATTTTTTATTTTTTCACACAAAAATTTTTACAAAAATCAAAACAAATATTTCCTGAAGGTGCTACACAATGGAGTAGTGAAATATTGGAAGAATTAATAATAATAAATATTAAAGATATTATTTGAATTATAAAAAGACCTTGAGCTTGAATAATTTTAATTAATATTTAAAATAAAAACGCTCAAAAAACTAAATAATTATTATTAGAAAAAATTTTAAATTTAGAAGCTTTTTGTCTAAAATTTGGTCACTCATGCGAAAAAATTTTTAAATATTGTTCAAGGACTTATGAGAGATGATTGTGAGCAAAACACCTAACAAGTCGAATTAGTTGAAGCAATTTCTTTGTTCTTAAAATGTAATAATTTTAAAATACAAACTAAAAATTTAAATTAAAAAATATTTACTTGTGTGTAGGGTATAAAATACAAAAGAGACTACAGAAACTTTGTCATGTTTTCTTTCCAATATTTAGTTCATTTTATCTTAATACGCTTCTGACCATCCCAATCATATTAAAATAATATTACATCGAAAATAGTTTTTTTTTGTTTTTTTTTCATTGTTGATATTCCAAAAAAGACTACTCGTATTTCAATTTAAATAAATTGTAGAAAAAGTATAAAAGAATAAAATATTTGCTTCCACTCCTCTTCCAGCTCTACCTCCACCCCCTACTCTTCACCCAAAACAGCTGATCAATTTGTATTATTCTCCCATTTAGATTTTGTGTTTGTTATGAGTTTTAGGTAGAAGAGGGTTGGCGAGTGAATAAATGAAAATAGCCTTGTGTAGTAGTTGGTTGCTTATATACAATGTATTTTGGTTTAATTCAACAATTTTTATCATATTTTCTTACAGTTTTTATCATGTTTAGCTCAGGGCAAATAAGATTTCTCTTCTAAACAAGATTTATAAATTAGAAAAAAAAGCTTTAGAAAAATGTTATTAAAATTATTATTTTTTTGTTCTCTCATTCCTTCGAGTTTTATTTAGTTTTACAATTAGTCAAATTAAGTTGTTTTTCCTACTATTTGGATAAAAGTTAAAGAATTTTGTTGCTGCGAGCTTAATAAGATTAAATCTTTATATTCTGTTTTTCTTTTTTTTCTATACAAAGTTTTAAGGAAAGTGTAATTTTTGCCGTAAAAATTCTTTAAAGCAATTGCTAGCACAAAATTAAAAGATTTGCTTGTTTAAAATTTAATGGTAAAAGCAAAACATAGACCGCGAATATTATAATTTATGTTGCACACTAACACACTAACAGCAATCTAAAATAACCACTCAAAAAGCTATAAGACTTAAATGTATTTCCTGTGTACACATGTATGTCATTATTCTTAATTTGAATTGAAGTCACTTGAAACCCAATTTTTACCTTCCCCTTGTCGACTCCTCAAAAACAAAATATATCAAGTCAAACAAGTCATTTGAGTCAATAAATCCAAAAGGCAAAGAATTGTTTAAAACAGTTCCTGTCTTAATAATTTTTTTTTCTCACTTTTATTTGTTGTTTTATTACACAATTTTGTTATTGCTTTCACGTTTTCATGTGTACATTTCTCAGTTATTGTGGGAGTCCTTTGGAAATTTCGTTTTTCTCAATTTTTATTTATTTTTTTTTTTTGTGAGATTGTATTTTTTAAGCTTATAAAAAGTGACAAGCATTTGACAGAACAAACATGTGGAGTAAACGGTAAAATTAACAATAAATCATACCTCATGTACTTGCTACTCCTGCTGCTATTATTGCTCTTTCCTGTTATTTTTTATTGTGTGTGTGTGTTTGTGTTTGTGTGTGTCTTTATACACTCATAGTCTCAATTGTAATTCAAGGTTTAAATGTATCAACTCTTTATTTCTTTCTACTTTTTTTTGATTGGTAGGAATTCCAAAGATTAGCTCAGATGACAGACAAAACAATTGACATTTCTTATTATACGATATTTTTCAAGATTCTTTCTACTTCGTTGTAGATTGTCCGCAAAAAAACTGACCGATACGATATCAACTCGTACACACACAATTATATATAACTTTGTGTCGGGAATACGCATGATATTGTGATTTTGAATAAGTTTAGCAAAGCATTTTCCTCTACGTTTTTCAAAGCGCAAGCAGAGCAACATCACAACAATACACATACGAGTACGAGTACGAAAACATACATACATGCGCGTATACGATTGTTCTTTAAGTAACGAGTTGTATAATGTTTGCAATGTGCATTGCCAGTTTATCGAATATTTTTATTGACTAAAGTAATACCAAGGACAGACTAGCACAGACAGACAGACAGACACATGTGCAACTGACGTAAATTTTGTTTTTATTCTTGAGTAAAGCACAATAGGTCTAAGAGGAAAACCTGCAAAATGCTAATAATCTATATCGAAATCTTGAAAAACTTTATAAGTCAGATCTGACAAAAATATTTATAGAATCGAGTATTCGACAGAATAAATTTTTTATTGTGTTCAACCAAAAAAAAAATAATATTTTACCTCACATTTGAAAAATGTATACAGAAGATATTTCTGACATACATAAGTATATATGTATCAATGGGGAATATCGAAGCCGTCTACTATCAATTCGGGTCCAGTGATTTCATAGCTACCGATCGACATTATTTTCTTCACTGCGTCCTGTGCCACCATTAGCACAATTCTGACTTTTGATCCACAGAATGTTATCACAGATTCACTCTTTACAAGTTTGTCTGCATATTCATTCCCAACTATGCCGACGCGTCCTCCTTATTATGAGAGGTCTTGGGGCACCAAATAAAAATTTTTATTAGACTTATCGTCACCATGTAAATTCAATGTAGCTGATATATTCCCAACTTTAAACCACAAAACATTTCACACTGATGTCAAATCCTCTTTGCTCTATGTATCCTTGTTTAAACATGACAATTTCATATTGTTACAGATTTATTTTTAAATAGCTTAATTTACATTATAATTTATTTTAGTTGTAGCAGTTAAAGTTACTGTAGTTGTATTTGTATTAGTTTATTTTGCTGATTGTTCGAACATGATGTTTGTTAATATGTGTAGCATACTTTTAGGCACTTCTATTATTCGTGCCTATTACTTAACGTCTTAATTTAAATTTAACGGTTTTTGAATGTACTAGAATGTACATACGAGAACTTTGTCGAATGTTACCGAACACCACTATGTTACTATAAATAGCCGAACAACACAGCTAACGTAATCAGTATTACAATAGAGCTTGTAAAGTGTGTATCAAAGTGAGATTGATAATAAAAGTGTATAACTATAAATGTAATAAGTAAAGTGATATAAGAAGAATATTTGAGTGTATTTAAATAAATAAAGTGCTCTTAATTTTATAACGAATTTCAAGTGTTTTTAATTGCAATAAAAGAACTCAAAATGTTTATTTAAAGGAAATAATCCAACGTTTATAAAAGGTATAAACGTAACAATATATTAACTGCTGATAATTTTTCAAGATATTTATCTGTCTAGATACTTTTATTTCGGCACAACATCTAATTTTTTATATTTCTTAAAAATGATTCTCTTAATAACGTTTTCGCTTTTTGTACAAAAAGTATATTTTTCCTTTGGACTACACCTCCAACCACCCATTGTGTTATGCAAGCATGTACTTAGTTATTGAATTCTTATGATCAATGTTTTACCAAAGCGTATGCATTAGAACGTTTATATGCATGTAGGTTTGTAACTAGCAGCATCGACTGTGCAAACACATAGACCGTAGGACAGACATTACGTACTGAACAGTAAAGAATTACTTTTAGCATATTTTGCTGCTTAGTTTTTGGCAGGAATGTCAGTATTTCGACAAATTCTTGGTTGAAAATTTGAAATTTAAATTGGAAATTTTTAATGTTATTGATGTTGTACAAAAAAAAAAAAAAATTTAAAAAAATATAAAACGCATCAACAGAGGAAGATGATAACGAAAAACAACAGCAACAGAATAGGAAATAATAACACAAGCATAACATTTCAAATTCAAATCCTATAATGCCAACTATGCTACTACTGATGATGACGATACGATGATGTTCAATAGATAATAATAATGAAGACGACGTCAATGATGATAAAAATAATGATGCAGTATTATGCTAACTTACTAGTAGCTTTTTAAACTCCTCCACCATTTTCTTCAGCAGCCCAATATTTTAATACAAAATCGCTGCAGCCGTTGCCGGCCTCAGCATCATCAGCATTGCATAATAATGATTGTTTAAAAGGAATACAACGAGTGAATAGTATTATGTAAGATATTTTATGTTACTCACTGATTTGCTGTGGCATGATTTGCTAGAGCGACTGCAATCATTTGTGCATTAAAACGGTAGTAGTTCGCTGTAGTAAAATATACGCACGTATTTTTGTAGTTGCAAAATGTTTAGTTCATGTGTATTTTAATTTAAATTTGTTGTGATGTCTGTTGACAGTTTCGACATATTCAATCTTTTTTTTTGTTGTTTTTTATTGTTGTTGTTTTTTTTTTTTTTTTTTTTTTTGTAGAAAAGAAAAACATTACATTTACCAGCAGTAGACGAAAATGAATATATAATCATACACAAATACATTTATACATACCCCCATTTATACTCACACATTTATCATTTTATACCATGGCCGAAAACAGCATTAATCATGTGAAAAGATATAAATAAAAAACGCAAAAATTTTATTAAAAAAACAAATACAAATACCGGCAATTCAATCAATAAATGCATTCAGTTTCAAATGTACGAATCAAAGCAACTAAACAGCAGTTACTGCTGCAGCAAAAAAAACAACGAAAACCCGCATAAACAACCGCCATCGAGAAATATAAACAATAAGTACCAGAAGCAACAACACACATCAGCACTACCGCCCCAAAGATGGGATGTTAAGTAATGTTGGCTTTTAAGAAGAACATTTACTAACTTTGCACTAAGAGCCCCACCCGTGGTTTAATTCATCAGTCACTTATGTTGTTGAAATAAAATACAGTCGAACTTCTTTATAACGTAGCAGTTGGAGACCGTCAAATTTCTACGTTATAGAGAAAATTCGTTATAGAGAAACTGCAGAAAATTTTGACTACATTTTTTTATGTGGAAAATAAATTTATTAAGACAAAAAAAATATTTGAAGAACATTTTTTTTTTCTTTTTACATTAAAACATTTAAATTTTTTTGTTTAAATGTAGAAAAAAATATATGTTTATTAAAGCAAGCTTTTATATGGTGTTAAAGAAAGATGTAATTTTTATTTGTTTTCGATGTTTCCAATTTTCTTCGTTAACAAAATCTTTACAACGATTAAGAAGGGAAAAAATATCCTCAGATAAATTGTTTCTAGATTCCAAAAAGGTTCGTATCGTGTTAAAAGACGAGTGTACTTGGAAAAATGAAGGCAATTCTGAAATATTTTGTTCTATGTCAGATTCTTCATCGTCTGATTCTGAAAGAACATTGACTTCATAGTAAGTGGATAAGTTGTAGAATATCTTTATCGGAAGGACACTCCATAGTGATTGTTTCGCAATCAACATTTACATTATCTTCAACTTCTACAACTTCAATATTATTGCTGTTTGCATATTCCAAACATAACTCTGACAGATGGGAATTATATTCATCTACTATATCTGCAGTTTCTGTAGAATTTATCGGAAATCCAGCTTTCTTAAAACAGTTACGAATTGTTCCACTTTTGACATCTCAA
This sequence comes from Phyto melanocephala, assembly GCA_941918925.1. NCBI lineage: Eukaryota > Metazoa > Arthropoda > Insecta > Diptera > Rhinophoridae > Phyto > Phyto melanocephala. The sequence continues at coordinate 2,964,180 of OW799233.1, forward strand.
TTCCACGCTCTGCGTACGTAGGTGTGTAAACTTATGCCACTGTATTCTTTTTTATGTGACAGTCGTAGCAAGCGTTGAAAATGTAACATATTTTACAGTTATATTTTCTGTGACTAAATTGATACAAAAAATCGATTGCAAAAAACTTCGCAATAGAGAGATTATTTAGTGTGAAAAATTCTATTTAGGTCTTAAAAAATTGTCCGTTACAGAGAGAACTTTGCTATAGGGAAGTTCGTTATAGGGAGATCAAAATGCCTGAAAATGATTACAAAAATGTGTTCAGGAATTTTATTTGTTATAGAGAAGATTTCGTTATAGAGAAGTTCGCTATAGAGAAGTTCGACTGTACAAAATAATTTACACTATTCACAAGAGGATATCGATGGATTAATATAAAAATGCGTATCTCGAATTTTTATTACTCTTCCGGAGAAATAAAATATTATAATAAAAAAAATTTTATTCTGGCTTTTTTTGTGAGGCTTAAAAACTGATTATTTTAAAATATGGCCAATTAAATTTTTAAAAATTATGTGTTTTTAAGAGAACTACCAGAAAACCTTAAAAACTTGATTTCGAGAAAAAGCGATATACAACCACGGTCGTTTTTTTTTCACGTACCCCCCTACATTGTGGTTTGTGCAAAACATGAAATAGATTGTTGGCAAAAACGAACTAAATTGCCCGATAGACAAAACTCTACCCTTTTTATATTAAGGAATCGAATACTGGAAGCTTGAATATCTTGAAAAGTATTTTAGTACAAAATATAGAAGTCCTTTGAAATACACAAGTCAACTAAATTTTTACTTAATTCTACGTTAAGGGAAAAGTCTTAGAAACAAACCTAATTCATGGAAAATTGTATTACAATTCATTTACAAAAACTTTCAACAAACTTTATCTTTTTAATAGTTTTACATTTTGAATTTTTTAATTAAAAATAAAATACTATTTTCCCAGAAATTTTTGATTTATAAAGAATATTTATCGAATTTTTTTTGTGCAAAAACTTTTTATTACAACTTTCTTAATAAATTAAAATTTTTTTCATTTAATTTTCCTCCACTTCAAACTTTTGTCTTTTAAGTATTTAACAATTCTCTCACGTACAATTTAAAATCATGCGATTATGTATGTTTTTAACGCATTTGCCAAGCTTTTCATATTTTGTGTGTAACTAAGTGGTGGCGTATGTGTGTGAGAGCATTCACGAGGACGCGTGTGGCAGGCGCACAATAGTAATGGTTGGTTAAATACAAGTAGGCACCCAATGATTTTAGCCTCCACACAAGACTTAATGTATATTTGAACGCGACAACAGTAGTGCGTACAAGTGTGTTTTCACTACTATTTAATACGCGATTGCGGTTTTATTAAAGCTCTTAAGAGTTGCGTAACAATGTTCACTTTGTTGCACTGCAAGACTTAGTAAAATAATCAAAATTTAAATACAATCGAAATCGAAATAAAGGGACACACCCCCCATAACGGAAATACTGAAATCCATATTTTGTAAATTATAAATTGAGATTATCGTTAAGAAATATTCTATAAAAAATAAAATATTACAGGAACTATATGAAAGCGAACATTATTTATATATTTATTAAATCAATATCTTTGTTTTAACAAATTTTACTTATGACCAGGCACCTCTGCTACAAGTGTGTGTGAGGTTGTTAGCTTATGTGTGTTGTTTGTATGAATCTGCTTAACGACACATGCACTGATACCACTTCATCATTATTATCTTGGTTAAATTTTTAATAATTTTTTTATTTATGCATTTTCAATTACCTCGAGTCTTGCATTTAAACATTTGCCAAATTTATGATGTGTACCTTATTGTTGTTGTGTGGTTGTCGATAGTAATTCAACTGACAACAAAATCCATCATTAATATTCGGCCTGCAAAAGCACTCGTCATGAAGGGTTTAAGGTTTAGACAATCCCAGAATTTATATTTATTTAAAATGTGTGAATAAAACCAAAGTTTTCTGGGAGTATGTTAAGACATGAATTAGACAGTTTTAATCTAAGGTATGTACAGGGTTGGGCCAAATATCACTGTGGGATTTTCAAAATTCTACAACTTTTTCTTTTATATATTTTTAAAATAAATAATGATGAGATTCACAACTGAACAAAGAACCAAAAATGATAAAATTTTATTATTGAAATCAGCGATCAATTATTTTAACACAAAGATAATGTCGTCGATATTTTAACGTCAGAACTTCGTTCCCTGAAGCAACAGTTCATTAATTAGTTTTTCGTCACCACCAACAGAACCGTATGAGATTTATTTCAAAACGGTTGACCACATTTATTTCACACTGTGCAAAATATTAAACAAAAAACTATAAGCATCTTCCAATAGGCTTCTGATCACATTTCCTTTTTCATTTTTAATGGGTTTGCTAATAAATAGAACTGTAGGTTCAAGGACTCTAAAAACCCAAGAGCTATTTACCAACTCCAATTGTACAGACTGGTGTGGCACTATATCAAAACATATTATTGGGCATTACTTCTTTATAAGAAGAGAGCGGTATAGGCCTCCTATTAAAGACAGCAGGATAGAGTCATTGCCTACACTGCCCCAGCACTGTGGCACTTTTAAGCCAAATTTTTGAAGAGCAAATAATTTCGAATACTAATTGGCCAGCACTTTTGCCAGATTTCATAGCATCTAACTACTTTCAATGGGGTTACTTGCAGGAATCGAATACATAAGAGCAATCCCGAGACTCCGAACTCAAGGCTAAGATTGTTAAAAAAAAATTACCACTACAGCTCAAGTCTTTAAAAGATGATATTAAAAATGCCCATCCCATCATTGCGACACTGATAACGAGGGTCTTTTACGTGATATTATCCATTCTAGGTGTGAAAAATTCTCACTTTGTAAATTTCGTAATCTGAAAAATAAAAGAAGTTATTGGCCCACCCTGTACAATTAAAAAAAAAAAACATCTCTGCCAACTACCTGCTCAACTTTGGTTAAGTTATATCTAGCACACTTGTATACTTCAAATATTAAGGTGTAATGCTTCGAAATACAAAAAGTTTTTATCCATTTTTTTTTTGTAAAATACGAATTTCTTTGTTTTTTTTTTTTAATAAAATAACAATTTTCTAGATAATTCTAACCTTTTTACTTGTAATATATAATTTATAATAATTCCCGGAAATTTTTTAATCCCAGTTTTTTTGTAGAAAAAAAAAATAAATTTGCAAAAATTGAAAACCCTAGCTGCTAAGCACAAACACACACACACAAGCAAACAGACATTTACCACGTACGCATTATGGCGTTTTTCAATTTCAATTGTATTTAAATTGCATTTGATAAGAGATTTAACAAGATGATGTAGAAGTAAAAAACACGAAACCCCTCCACTACAATACAAATATTTAAATTGCATTTAAAGTGAATTTAAATGTGACTGCACATTTATGTTAAAAGAAAGAGTTGCAATTAATTAAAATGTAAGAATCAATGATTAAATAAATTTAAATGACATAAGATTTCAAGCCCTAACATTTATGCTTAGAAAATTAAAGATTATTTATCTTTTCTCCGAAATGTTTGAACCTAAGGATTTTAAAAAAGGTGACACATCCAACTCTTATATGTATAACGATTTTTGTTAAATTCATATTATTTCTATATGAGCAAAGATTGTGAAAAAATAATTTACTCTATATTTTAATATCTTAGCTGAAGTCATTAGCAAAAATAACTTTGACTGGCATAATTAAACGCCCACTTATCAAATATTGTGGTAAAAAGAAATGGGTAAAATCGCTCTCTTGTAAAAATTTTTAGTTTTCATATGGAGACTAAATATAAGAAAATAATTAATAGCGAATCATACTTAAACAGAGAAAGAAATAAATATTTAAGTAAAAAGAAATTATTGATCAGAGTTTTTATCAAAATAACAAGTTTTGTGGTGAAAAAGTACTTTACAAAATTGGTGGTGGGTATCTAAATATTGGCGCAGCCGAATGTTTTGCTCTTGTTGGTTTAAATCAGCAAATATTTTATTTTATTAATGGAGAGGAGTACATTTGCACCGATACCAAAGAATAACGGATATCTTACCGATAGGAAATATTACAGAATTAACATGTGATAAAATCCCGATGAGATATGAGAATATTAACTGCATCACCATTATACCGGAAGAGGGAGAATGGGATGAGATAATCAGGATGGGAAACACCCACGGAATCGATCTTTATACAGACGGTTCAAAGATTGGTGACCAAACTGGAATGGGCTTATACGACATAAGCCGAAATAGAGGCAAATACTTCCGTCTACCAGATCACAACACTATTTTTCAGGCTGAGATCATGGCGATTACGGAAGGAATTAAATGGATAAAGGAAACGAATAGCGAAACTCCGATTCGTATCTTTACGGATAGCCAATCAGTGATTAAGACATTGAGAAAGGAGAAAGTTGAATCCCGGAACGTTTTGCAATGCAAGAGTGAGATAAACTCATATGCAAATTGTGAACATCTGGAGATAATATGGATACCAAGCCATCACGGGCTGATCGGAAACGAGAAAGCCGACAAATTATCCAAAATGGGAGCTCTTTTGAGTACTATAACTTTGGAGAACGCCAAACCCCTTAAACGATTTAAGGATGAACTTAAACGTTGGGCAATGGAAGAACATGTCAGAAAATGGCAAAGCACTGATGTCGGTAAGGTGACAAGAACACTCTGGGGTGACCCAAATCTTGGGAAGTCAAAGGAGATTTTGAGACTAAGTAGACCTACACTTAGGAAATTAACCGGTGTAATTACAGGTCATACGGAGTTGAGAACTCATTTAGCACGCATGGGATTATCTGAGGAGACGACATGTAGAGCTTGTGAGGAAGAGGATGAGACCCTGGTACACTACCTCTGTCATTGTCCTGCGTTTGGGCATATTAGACGCGAAAATTTTACAGTAGATAATATGCCGAACTTGGAATACCTGGGGAACTCGAACTGGAGATCCATAAGGCGTTACATTGAGGGGACTGGTTTCTTGGACTAGTCCGATATTTATGGGAAATTATGTTTATGGTTTTTTGTTTGGGAATTCCGTTTTCCACATGGAGCGCACAACATGCCAACTGGGCATAGGTGTATACCTGTCATGGGTTTGGGCTTTTATACCCCTCCTTTTCAACCTAACCTAACCTAACCTAACATTTGCACTAAGTTCAGATTCAAAAAAGTCATAGATCGCACATAACTTTTAATGTAATAAACAAATCCTCATATTATTTAATTAGTGGGGAGTATGCCAAAGTTGTCCCAATTGGCTACAATATTATTAGTTACCCAGCAAAAAAATCTATGACAAAAAAGTGGATTTTGCAGGGGTTCAACTGGTGACGAAGTGATTAAATTTAGGTGAAAACACTAATGATTTTAACATTAGCGTGTCATTGCAGATCATGTGTTTACATGAATACATTAATGAACTGCACTCCATTCTAAGTACATAATTAGAACTCATGCTTATTTGATGAGAAGCATCGGATGTTTCATGAGTTGAATTTGTTTGTTTACATGAATTGTTTAAGATATTTAGCATGATGTTACATTCATTTTTAAACACATCAATTATGACAAATTATTTCACATTTAGGAAATCATTTAGAATGAATGCTTTTACACAATTGATTTAGAAGTCTTGAAAATGTAATTCGCTTTGCACTACTTCTAATTTTTTTTGCTGGGTTATATTATGCAATAATAATAGCATGATATTTGTTTGAAAAATATATATGCAAGTGCTTACTGAGTATTGCTTAAAAAATTTAATTTTTTCTTTTACTGGGTAATTTAAAAACAAAATCATATCAGAATGGAAATAAAATTAGCCATTGAAAAGTGTCAGTAGAACTTCCAGCAAACGTTTTTTTTTTCATAAAATAGCTGAAACCACTACATAAAATATTTACTTAGAATCACTTAATTATACTAAGTACATATGTACTTGAAAAAATGATAATAAAGTTAATGCTTTTTTTAATATCCTCAACAAACTAGATTTTCACACTTTATTTAATCTAAACACCCATTCCAACCCTCGGCCAATAAAATAATTTTAATATAAATTTTTCTCTTCTTTTTTTATTTAATCATTTGTCTTTTACTGATTGAGTGGCTGCTGGCTGCATCAAGTGGACCACCAAAATATTTTTTAAAAATTTTTTCTTTTCAATTTTTTTATAATTTTTTTTAAGAAAACTGTCAAAATGTCATTTACAAACAATTTAACGGACGGCCAACACAGAAGTTTTATTGACATGTATGTCAAAGCAAATCAATGAAGTAATGATTGGCGTTAGCATAAAAGCACATACACACTTATGTACATAGGCATACCAGCGATTATTTAGAAACCAACAATTTAAAAAAAAAAAAACTCTTACAGAAACAATTTTCACTACTTGGGATTAATTTTGCTAAAGATCGTCAAAAACGAAAGAACGTCAAATAGATTAAACAAATAAATGACCTTGTTTACAAAACATTAAACTCCACCTAAAAAACATTAAAAAAAAAAAAAATTTATATAAAAAAAGAACCGAAGATAAATGATGCCAATATTTATGAAAACCACAAAGTAACACACAAATTATACTTATTATCTAATTTAAAATGGGCGAACAAAAAATTGTAAAAAAACAAAAGAAAAAATTATAGTCGGTCTAGTTCGAACATACACCACCCTACCAGCTAACATGAGTTTTAAATTTCAAACCTTTTTGTGTCAAAATTGTATTGCAATGCCAACAGTTGATGGCCAGCTAAAGTCTTAGTTTTAATTTTAAGAGATTTTAGTTTTACACGCGCTCATATAATTTCCGATAAAGCGAATTACAACGATTTTTTCATCAATTTTGTAACGATCATCACAAAATTATATAGAGAAGTTTATGTTAAAAGGAATATTACTTGCGGTTGCTGTATGGCGGTACCATTATTTTTAGAAATTTAATGAGAACAAAGGTGAAGTTTGTAGCTGGGACAAAATAATGGAGTCACCCATATGTAATTTAGCAGGCATACTTGTTTTGCCATAAAACCTAATTTTGTTAAAGATTATATTGAAATGTTTAATCAGTACGTAGTCGCAAGACACTTGTCTTTTAACATCAGCTATAATCACCTACGATTATCTTGGTGTAGGGTGTAATGAATGAACAAACAAAAAAAAATTCAAATTTAGTTTCAATATTGCTTCGATAGAATTAAAAAAAAGTAGCAAAAATAGCAAACAAATTAAAGTAAACTTACCATCACAATAACACTGTTGTGGATGCTGTTTATTTTGTCGGCTACGTTTTGCCTGTTGCCAATAATAATAATAATAATGACTTTTTAATGCATTTAATAATAAATCTTCCACCAGAGTAGGAGATAAATATACACCTGAAAATATACAGATAAAAAATAACAAATAATATAGAACAAATACCACCAAACAATGAGTCAGAAATGTAAAAGTTTAGTAAATAAACTTTGACAAATCGCTTAAATTAATGATCTGCCATGAACGAATTTTATTAGATTTTTTTAATTCGAATACAATTGTCAACATAATAGACATCTAGGGCGTCACTTAAATACAACTTAGACATAACTGAATGTAAATTTATAACGTGTCGTAAATTTTCAATATTTTACAATTAAATTTTTAAAAGGTTAAGAGTTTTGCAATTAACAATAAAATAATTTTAAATCCCGATCAAAAGAGTGCTGATGATGAAACCGTTGCTGGTTTCGAAAATGCATTCCACTCGGCTGGTGTCGGGATAATAAGATACAGTATATTCTTTCATTACCACAAATAAAAAAAAAAAAAAACTGATTTCTTCATATGTATATGAAAAAGAAAATATATGAGAAATTTAGTATAAAAATGAACTTGAGCCAGAATAAAAATAATATAATCTTTAAGATATTAAATAGTTCGACAATTTAATAAAAGTAAAATTAATTTTTAATTTTTTTAAAATTCAATTCTAAAATTCAAATTATGACATTATGAAAACACGATACTTAGGATACCTTGCCAAGACATCAATCAAAAATGTAAATATTTACATTTTGCAATTATAATGCTTAAGGATTAGCTTTATTGTTTTCTATTGCTTAACATAGAAAATTTATCAAAATTTAAGAATTTTTTTTTTAATTCAGGTACAATAAGTTGTAAGATTTTAGATTCAAAATAAAGTTGACAAGTTTCTATAAATAAAATTTTTTAGTAATTTTATAAAAATTAAAATTTTTAGGATTTCTTTTTATATGGAACATAAAATAGAGAAGTTATCACAAAATCGGGTTTGCAATTTATTGCAAAAAACTTTACTAAAGATTTATCTGACATATTTTTTTTAATAAAAAAAAATTATAGAAAAAAATGTAATGAAATTTAATCAAATCATATAAATCAGTTTAAAAAATTTTGCTAAAAAATATTGATTAAAAATTGTTTGCGGGAAAAAAATAAAAACAAAACACACCTTCGCAGAGCCTATAATTACATATTTAAAGTTGATCAATAAGCGTCAGGAGTTGCAGTTTTGTATGAGTTTTGTTTTTGTAACAATAATAAAACACATCAAAAATTTTACCGATTAACGCTCTTGTTCCGGTTTGGCTGTTAACAGCATGTCAGCTTAGAGTTTATTCAAAACAAACTTCAATTCCTCTGTTTCACAGCATGTATTCAAGCCACACAATTAATTTCAGCTAGAAATATTCGTCAAAGAAAGCATTCCTTTATACGCTGTCAAATCGTTAATATATATTACAGTTTTCTAAAAAACTTTAATAAATAAAAAACAAAAATAATTATCACAATATGTATATTGTTTACATAATTTGAACGCGGCTATGCAATATTCACCATTATTATTTCCATTCCAAAACAACTTACGGGAGCAATATTAATTTATGAAAAATTGAAAAACAAACAGACAACGAAAATCCAAATTTATCTCAACGATCAGTTTGTTTTCACAACTTTTAGATTTAAATTATTTGCTCTTAGAAGTTGGTATGTTCAAACTTTTAAGTGCTTTGTGTTTAAAATGTAGCAAGCGTATTATCGCCAGAAAAAAAGAGAAAAAAATATAACAACAAAAACAAATTAAGTATAAACATAACTTAAAACAACACCTAGAGGAAAAAAATAGTAAATTTTTGAAGTGAGTAACTACATACATACTTATATACCTTTAATATACATACATACGCTGAACGACAACAACAATAGCAGAAGTATAAAAAACAAACAGCAGCGTTTAATGTCGCCTTAGAGCAACCTTGCGCACGCGTTGCAAATTAAAGCTTATTAATAGCCCCATTTTGCCGCCAACTAACTAGATTGACGCCGTAGGTACCTGTTAACAACAAGTCGGTGTTGAGACAGAATCGACTAAAACAAACATAAATAATAAAGTAATAATCAACACAACTACAACAACAACAACTTCAAAATCAATAAACAAGAAACTCGCCAACAAACCAAACAAACGGCTGACCTGCCAACCAGCCAACAAACTACCACCAACAAAATCGTTAATAATTTTGAAATCACCACAAGTAAATAAAACAAAACAAAAAATCACAAATCAGCAATAGGAACTTTATGCCAAATTTTGAATACCAACTAATGTCTAGAAGAACTGTCTAATAATTCTCTTTACTTTAGCCAAACACTGCTAATCATAATTAAGACTTGTTGACTTTTAACTACCAGTCAGTAGCAGTAGTATAATAACGGTCATTGCGAATTACAGACATGCTAAGACTTGAACGTACAAACATGAGTACACAGGTATTGGAAAATATTTTGTGTTGAACGGGTGGAGCAGCTGGAAAATTGTGTTAAAATCATGCTTGTTAATTTAGACAGGCATCAAAGTTAAATACTAGCATTTAGGATTATTACAGTCCAACAAAATTATATATACTTTTACACATTTGAAAACTCACTGATTATGTAAATCACTTTGACTCACTTTAAGCGATTATTCTATATTATTTCATATGACAAGATTAACTGCCTGTTCAACGATGTCGAAAGAAACCCCAAGCGAAATTTCATTCGTACAAATACGTTGAAAATAAAAACAAATTTAGGGTAAATTGGCTATTCTCTTCGATTATTTGTGGAAACTTTTTGAAACCAGTATAATAGCAACTACTTGGTAATTATATTTTGTGTCATTATGGAATGAATTTAGTATAAGCAAAATCTAGTTTTTAATATTTTCCATCTTAACGTATATCTACGAGCGACTTCTACAATAATTACCCCTAGACGAGTAACTTTTAAAAAAGGACCAAAAACGTAATATATTTAAGATTTATTTTCTGTCCACCTTCTATTTGTTTGGACGTAACAAAAATGTACCAAAATAAATATTTTCCCCGTTTTTGCTCCCTGCGTGTTTGAAATTCATAGAACGCCTGAATCCTGTTTGCTTATTTTTGATAAGACTATGACTATGAAATAAATTATTAAATCAATTTGTGTCTTTGTTCTTTTACTTTAAAGGTTAATACCAGATTTACTCGTTTCTATCCTCTAAGCTTTCAAATTTTTGAATTTTCAAAACCCTTTTCTTTGTTTCTATAAATCAATCCTTTTCACACAGCACACATACACATTTCAAAAATTTTATATAATAAAGGCTTAACATTAAGATTGATATCCTGTCAAATTAAAATTCTTGTTGATTATGACTTAAGTAAGGCAAAAGACTAAATTAGTTAATCACTGTTAACAGCTCATTCACTTGTTTATTAGTTTTATTACTCCTTCCATTCATTAATTTATTTTGAATGATGTTCAAGTATAAAACAGAGTAAAATTTTAATTTACTAACTTGTCATTTGAAGTGAATAATCCTTCTTATTCTCTTTCTAGCTTCTTTATTATTTTCATTTGTAATCAGTGTTTCCCAAATCAAGGCAAATCAAGTCTTGTAATTGAAAGAATCTTTAATCGGGTGTTTTTATAAACAGTATTTCAAATTGGCATAAGTGTTTTTAATGACAGCTAATTTGAAAATTTTTAATTGTTTTGAGCCACTCACATCACTGCGACTTTGTGAATTGTTTGAATTGAGTTAATTGGAGACACTGTTTTTTTTTTTTTTTATGAAAACAAAGAAAACGTCAGGGTCAACAGTAAAGAAATTTGATTAAAAATAGTTCGTATCTGAATTGAAAAGCATTAATGTTATAGTCGCTTATTTTTAATTATACAATTGACAAAGTGATACAAATAACTACTAAGTATTTAGTCATAGAAGGGGTATAATTTGATGACTACAGGGGCGACTTGAGAAGAACTATGCGGACTACGTACGTCTTTTCTCCCAGACGTTATCAGATATGTAAGCAAAACTGTCGCAAGTACAAGAGTGACAAGCTGCGTCGTACTGAACATCAATAAAATTCATCTGTACAAGACCAAGACATCAAAGAAGTAATTCTTTTTTCGATTTAGTTAGAATACTCGTCAAAACGAGACTTACAATCAATTTTAGTAATCATTCTACGTATAATAAAGCCTGGTATTTTATTCAACATTTTATGCGAAATTCTGTCAAACTTTATGTAAAAGAATTCATACGAAATATTTATACAACAATATTGCATTATAATGTGATAAGCAAATAAAACATTTTTATTTTTAAACAAGATCCTGATCCCTAAGAAAAAACTATTTTTGTCGTCCAGATTAGAGGTGAGCAAGATTTTGAATATAAAATTTTTTTTATAGAAGTAATTATTTTATACGTAATTTTTAATGATTTATTACAAAGAAAAAATATTTTTAATATGAAATTTAATTTGTTATTCCTTCGCATAATGACAAAGAAGATTTTTTTGTCTTTAAAAGAAGTAGATAAATAAAACGAACATACTTACTTTTTACTCAAGAGTTAAGAAGGCCATTGGGTGTTCATAGGTCAAGTGAGAAATGTAGGCTTAATCAGTGAGATTGCTAAGAGTCGCTCGCTGATTATTGTAACGAAACTCTCATTATTATTTTGTTTTATAATTTTTGTTTTTTAGTGTTAAATCTATTATTTTTTTTTTTCTTTTAGAAGTAGGCAATTTTGTGATAGAAGCAAAATCCCATACAATAGGAGCTAAAGCTGGTGCACAATAACATCGAACTGAATTAGATGTTGCTTAACATGTTTCACAAACCCAAGTTGAGTACGTTGAAACTAGAATGATAAAATGTGGTTAGACCATATTTTCAGGAAGGATATTACAAAACAGGCATGACGGCAGACAAAGATAATGAGCTCAACACAAGTGGAAAAGGCAAATAGAGACGTAAGTTGAAATATCGTGCATTGAATAGGACTAATGAAATTCAATTAAAACGAAACTGTAATCCACTTAGGATTAGAAAAAAATTATTTACTCAAAAAGAGACCTTTGACGTACGAATAATTTTATAATAGTAACAAAGTTGTGAACACTTACTTTTCTGCTAATAAAATTTCGACGCATTATTAAATCGTTATAACATGAGTAAGAATTAAGCGAAAATTGTGTGAAAACTTTATATAATGGAATATGATAGTAGAAATTATTCCAAAAGATCATTAGAATTAATGAACTTAATGCAAATCTATTAAAAATTTCCATTTGGTGAAATGATAAGCATTTTTTTTTAAAGTTGTATATAAAAGAAATATTTTTCTAAATTAATTTTTAGTTCATTTTGAAGTGTTTTGTATATCGCTATATTAACACGCGTCACGTAATTCTAATTATGGGGTTACGGGAAAAAATTAAAAGAGTGATTGATATTTAATTCTCATTATGGGTAAGAGTTAATTCGTTCACTTTACACATAATACCCGTTAAAAATAATTAGTGGAAGAATATTTATTTTAATGCTTTTATTTACATATTTTGTAGTGGTTTTTTTGGTGTATATGTAAGTAATTGTAACGATGGTTTTATAGCTAACTCACTAAAAAACCTCCTTACCAAACAGCGCTTCTTAAATCGCTTATTTAGTGCTAACCTTCTAGAAGGCATTATTATTATATGCGATGCAATTAATAAACGCAAATTTAATCCCTGCAAGAAACAGCTTAATAATGCCTTCTTCTTGAGTTTTGCTGAAAAAGATAGAGGTCCATAAGAGAGAATAATATAAGAAATACTACTGAAATAAATTTTATCTTCATATTTGTAATTCTGAAATTTTAAGCAGTACAGAATACATACTTTGTTGTGCTTTCGTATTAAAGCAATTTAAGCAATTCTATGGATACTAAGGGAATGAAGTCTAGACTCCATACAAAGTCGAAAAATTTGTATTGGGAATGCTAAAATTTGCACTTTTTTTACATTTTAAAAGTGCTTTGGATTTAATAGGGATAAATTAATTAAAGCAGTTAGTAATAAATTTCAATGTTGCTAACTTCATTTTCACTTAATTATATAACATACTAGCTAATACCCGTTGTGCTTCGCCACCCCAAATTTTAGTATTTAATTCATATGGCAGTTGCCACGACCATTATTGTTAATGCACCCATTTTTTCCATAAATGTTTATTTGAATATCAAAGTTGCTTTTGCAAAATTTTACTACTCTAATCGATATTGTTTTCCAAACATACGAATTTAAGTATTTAATGCATATGGTAGGTGCCACGCCCACTATTTTTAATGCATCCATTTCTCGCCTAAATGTTTATTTGGGTGTCAAAGTTGCTCTTGCAAAATTTTACTACTTTAATCGATATCGTTTTCCAAATATACGAAATTTAGTATTTAATTTATGTGACCATGCCTACCATTGCAAGTCTGCCCATTTTATACCCAAATGTTCGTGTGGATGTCAAAGTTCACCGTACTTAATTTAAAGACTCTAGCTGCATTAACTTTCGTGATATATAATATTTAATACTTATTATTTAATAGGGCGTGGCACCCCGCCCACTTACAATTTCAAACCAAAGTATAGCCTGTAGTTCCTTCCAGACATACAGAAATTTCAAGGAAATCGGTCCAGCCGTTTAACCGTCTATAAAGCACAAACAAACATACAAACATATAAACATATAAACATACAAACACACATTGATTTATATATATATATAGATTTATTAGTTTAAATTCAACTTGTATTTATTAAAATAAAACTAATCAAATAATATACAAATTAAAAAAAAACCTTAAATATTTTTTGTTTTATAGTTGAAGTGTCCAAAGCTTCTTTAAACACTATTTTAACACAAATTTAGTACTTGACAGAGGATTGGAAAAAGTTTGAGAACTACTTAAAACTGAGGATAACAGAGAAGTACTAATTCTGTTATAATTAATTAACAAATCTCTAAAGCATAATAGTAAATAGTAAATGGCATGTGAGTGTGTGTATAATTGTATTTAATTGAAGTGTTAAAGAAATGATAATAAATTCATTTACATTAACACAATTCACCCTTTTCTATCTTCTCTTGTTTTCACACTTCAATTCTTGTTACATTTGCTTTATAATGCTTCCGCTGTTATTCGCAAACTGATAGTGGAAATCTTGTCTTTGTATTGTATTAGATTTAATGTACAGCACTATAGGAAATTCAGCAAGAAATCGTTAATTTCTGATTCGATTTTATCTTCATCAATGTTTGTTGGCCTTAATGTGACTACAATTGGCGCCAATTACTTCTAACAATTTAGTTTATTTGCTTTGTAACAACAACACTAAATATTTGCAAAAAAAAATCTGTATGAGTTCTCATACATACAGATGTATGTTTGTATTTTTATACATAAAATAAATAACGACAACAAGATAGGAACTAGAAAAAAAAAATATTAACCAAAAAATCCCAAAATGGCAGCGCCAGCAAATTTAAAAAGAATCACACACAAACAACATCACCCAAGTTGTAACACAGACAGAGATGAAAACAAACAAGTAGGAGCACTATATTCGGCTGTGCCGAATCTTTCATACCCACCACCAATTTTGTGTACATTTAAAGCACAATATTTATTATTTTGTTAATCGCTATAGAATAATCTCTTTATTATAAAATATGTATCACTTTCTTTGTAGAGGGTGGTTAAATTTTAAGGGCCCATGTTTAAGGTGAACCACATGTAACCTTCAACTATTTTCTTGTATTTCATTTGACATTTCTCAATCTCAGACTAACTCAATTTGAACCGTGGAAAGATACGCAATCGAGCAACGCTTTTATATATTAAAGATTTTTATAAAAATGGGCGTTCAAATCAAAATTAATTTTGTGCACTTCGTAATTCTTTTGGTCAACATAATCGTTCGAATTCGACCACAATCGTGAGAATTGTAAAAAATATTTAAATGTCTGCAAAGCAGGTCTGTATGAAATGCGAAAACATCTGTGAATGCCATCTTAGTTCGTTGAATGGGAAACATTGCTGTTTTTCACGATAACGTGGCAAGAGCAAGCAACCTTGACTCATCATCGTGCCCAACAATCGAGCATCAACAGAGTCATTGAAAATTTGGACTATCGGATCGTGGTGTGCCGCCTAGGTTGGGGGGCCATTTGGCCGATATTTTGTTCCATACATAATTGAAGCATACAAATATTATCATTATAAAAATAAATGATAATAATTTCATAATAATTTTATTCAAAATCAACATAGTCCCTTAAAATTAAACCACCCATTATAACTTCGGTATGCTAGTAAAATGTTTTCGTAAATTTAGTTTTTCAATGAAAGTGGCCGTTAAAATACGCGTGTCAATAAAGTTTCTGCTAATAAACATAACTTAGATATTTCAATATAGTCCCTTAGTATTCCAAAATCTTTATTCATAGAGAATTTACATGAATTTAAGAGGAAGAAAGTTAAATTTTAAGGGCCACAGGGTGATTTAAAATACACATTCTCTGCATTTTTCTAAAACGGGAAATTTATTAGTAAGATTTTGATTTTTAAACTTCTATAACATTTTGCTTTTAAAAGATTTTGAAACGAAATAAGTTTTGTATAATTTTAAAATTTGTTAGCCATTAGTACATGAAAATAAATTGTTTATAATGTTTAGAGATAATTTTTTTTGACTTAGGTCAAAATTTTCCTAAATTCGCATTTTTAATAGAGCATAACTTAAGGAGAACATAAGCATAAGTTGTTAGCATGCCATCTAGTAGTTGCTAGTAGAGTCATCTATCTTATCATCTTTATCTTATATTTAGCTACAGTACAATAAATGGTGCAGTGTAAGATGAATAAATGCTAATATATATGACTAATATATTTTTATAAAATTTTAAGGAAAAAAGTGTGCGTGGCACATCTATTTTCCGTTATAACGAAGACTTTGACCAAAAAGCCATGTTTGCAAAATTTCAGAATTTGAAATATACACTGTGCGGTATAAATTTTCGTACATTTTTATCTATAACTCTTTTCCTAATTCATAGATTTAAGCGATTTTCAGGGAAAAATATTCTTTTGACTCGATAAATATATATTCGAAGTTTCATGACTCTACGTTTATGCGTTAGGACACAATTCAAAAGTGAAAGTGGGCGTTATAGTAGGCGTGTGAAAGTTGTTTTTGCTAATGAGTACAACTTAGGTGTTTCAATATAGTCCTTTATTATTCCAAAATCTTTATTAATAGAGAAATTATATGAATTTTAGGTAAAACGTTATATGGGAGGTGGGCGTAAAAAAGGGCGTGGCACCTTAATTTTTTGGCATAGTAATGAAATTGCCTAGGGGGATAGACGTAGCAAAATTTATCATCATACCTCTAATTTTAGCGGTTTTATGAGCTTTTAAATTTCATTAACGGTAGATAACGTGAAAAGTGGGCGTTATAGTAGGCGTGTCAAAGTTATTTTTGCGAATGAGTACAACTGAGGTGTTTCAATATAGGCCTTTATTATTCCAAAATCTTTATTAATAGAGAAATTATATGAATTTTAGTTAAAACGTTATATGGGAGGTGGGCGTAAAAGTGGGCGTGGCACATTGATTTACCGTTACAAGAAAGCGTGTCACCAAAAACCAAAGTGTGCAAAATTTCAGAGTAGTACATCCAATTTTGTTGCTTTTATGACGTTTTTGTTTTTAAATATACCAAAAAATACACTGTGCGGTATAAATTTTCGTACATTTTGATCGATAACTCCTCTCCTAATGCATAGATTTAGACAATTTTTGGGGGAAAATATTGTCTTTACCCAGGAAATATATATTCGAAGTTTCATGAGTCTACGTTAAGGCGTTTGGACACAATTCCATTTTATTCGATATTCGAAGGACACGGTTTTTTCGACCTACTCTTGCTTTTCGAGCTATAACTCTCTTCCTAATATTCCGATTTAGCCCATTTTCAATACCAAACAAACCTTGTCTATAAGAAAGATTCTGGCAAAATTTGAGCCCCCTAGCTTTTTCGGTGCGACCTCTATCGTGCTTTCAACAGACGGACAGACGGACAGACGGACAGACGGACAGACGGACGGACATAGCTAGATCGTCATAAAATCAAACCCCGATTCAGAATATATATACTTTATGGGGTCTAAAATGGATATTTCGATGTGTTACAAACGGAATGACAAAATGAATATACCCCCACCATTTTTTTGGTGGCGGGTATAAAAATAGAAACAAAATCGAAAAAGCTCTTAGTTATTATATAATTTTCGTTAAGATATAGAGACATGGAGATTTCAGTCGTGTTTAATGTTTGTTACTACACATGTAATAAATGAGTATAAATGAGTTAATACACACATGACTAACAAGACGAAACAGAAGACACAGTCAGCAATAACCTCAGCAGTATTACCTAATGTATTGGTAAAAACAAAAGATGTTTAGAGAATTGTTATTACACGAATAGAGTAGAGTTGTCAACATTTTCCCCCACTTAAAAACAAATGTCACGCGTCGATAATGATGAGACGGCAAAATGTTTTACTCACACAAACAGACAAATACATAAATCGATTCTTTAAGTTTCCAGCAGAGAACATGACAATTGAAATTGAAAACAAATACGAAAAATCCGAAAATCTTAATCATAGTTACTAACAAAAGTAACAAATGACAGTCTAAAATGGATTTTATTTAATTACACCGATACTAACACATTTATATGCATATGTGTAACCACCCTGCAGATAAAGTAATTAGCATGTGGTTGCAAATGTAGTAGTTACTTCTAACTTCGGACTAGTTGCATATCTTTCATTTTATCATACATCAAACTATCAACTTTCAATTAAGGTTGTCAACTAGTAAATTTGTATATTTGTAACAGTATCTTTACAACTAGTTATGAGGCTGGTCCAAAACGTAACTAGTTAAAAATTTAGCTACAGGGCAATGCTGGTACTAACACATCTATATACATACTCGTGTCTATTGTACAAGTCATTCTTGAATTTGTTTAATTTGGTGCCTTCCAAATCATTTTGTCATTGACAATAAAAGTTTTGTCAAATTAATGGGTATTAACGAGTATTAATTTAATCACCCACATTTATTTTGTACCATCAGTAACTCCTACTTGCAACACAATTGCCAGTACACTGTCAGTAGTATTATATTTCTTTGTCTTTGTAATGTTCGTTTCGATTATTTTCACTCAAATGAGATTAGTTAAGATTTTTCAATGAAATTATTCAATTTTGTTTTTTGTAATTTTCCACATTCACAAAAATTCAAGAAAAAAAAAATATTGAAAAACATTTTTCAATTTAAGATGAAATCATATTTTGTGGTTACTGTGCTTCTAAGTAAATTTAAGCATGTTGGGAATACACTTTATGACACCGAATACCTTTGTGCATCTTTCACTGACCAATTCCCACAGCTTTAACAAAGAACTTACAACATATTCTTTGACATTTTGTAAAATAATATGAAAAATGCAGTTTTTGGCCACACACAACACAGCATAAGAGGCACACAATTGAGCTTTTTTGTCACCATTAACTCAGCGAGTTGAACGAACGTGTCATGGCAGACAGTCAAGGGTTAATTTTATGCAAAAATCCACAAAATAACACCAAACACTTAACAATGCAGTACAGAGGCCACTCAAAATCGATAGAAAATTAAAAGGAGAAAAACCGGCGTGTGGCAAAACGTGCGATGATGCGCGTATGACTCAATATTGTGTCAAACAGCACAAATATGGTTATTGAAACAACAACAACAACAACATAAACTCTAAATACACAACAACATTGTTATGATCGCTTAATGTTAGGCGACAACAAAAACTTCCACACACTTTGAGTAGCATACAAACCAAACGTTTTTATCCTTTTATAGTTAAATTAACTGCAAAAAAAAGTTATATCTTTATGAATTGATCTTTTCATCTCCGCAATGAATGAGTGTTTCAGATGCAAACGAAAGAAAAAACAAGATGCTGTTTTTTTTTTCTATAATTTTGTTCCTCTGCTGATATTTTGGGTGAACGTGATTTATTCATAGATGGCGCTTAAACATTGTGTCTGGGGTCGACTGCAACAGCAATTGTTACTCAACACGGTCAGCACGATTTTCGGTTAACTGACGCCGCCAGCCAATACAATCAAGTCAGCCCCAGTCATCCAACCAGCCAATAAACCAAATATGATCGGGATAAAAATAAAACTGCAAAAACAAAAAAATTATTGATTGCGTGGTGGTTTGTGCAGTAACAACAGCAACAACAACAGCAGTATTAGTAAAATGTGCAACATAAAACATCAACCCTAAGTGGTGTCTGTGGCGGCGGCATTTAAATGAGAATTATTTTCTATCTTTTGCCATGACACACAATTGTTATGAAAAAAAAATAACAACAAGTACAAAAAATATGATTACGTTGGTTGGCGAGATGCTATCTCAATGACCGTATAACCGAAAAATATGAACAACAACAGCAGCAACAATACAAAACAAAAACCTCGAATGTATCAAACTATTGGGGTTCAGATGGCAAGTGCTGTTGATGTCTGTTTTTTTTTTGTCTTTGTCTTCACCAGAATAATGTTTGTGGGTTTTCGAAAATAAACTTTTTTTTTTATATAAATATTGGCTTTTAATTGATTCTTTTTTCATAAAAAAAGTGAAGATAGTTTTTTTTATTATTGTTATTATTATTTATTACGCTGGAATCAGTAAAAGCAACAACATACAGTAGCGACTAGAGTTGCTGTTCGCAGCGTGTGTTTTAAAAATATAAATTTTAGATGAGAAAAGAAACCGACAAATTTTTGCTACAACCTGCGCCATAAAGACGAAAGATATGCTTGTTTGTTTGTTTAGCTTGAGACACATTTAAATTGTGATCAAATGCATGTTAAAAAATATACTGCCGTATTCATAAAAAATATTTTCAGTTTTTAAGGCTTATTTGACAGATGTTGAACAGAAAATTATCAAATAAGAAAATGGGAAAAATTGACAAGATCAGAGCATGGACGTGGTGTCCCCATACCAAAAAATACATTTGGTGTTACTGATAAAAAAACTGGCATTGTTATTGGTCTAAGCTTATGGAGCTAATACACGGCATGTTTTTTACATCTGACTTGACAAACTCTCCACTGCTAATACAAACATGTCGTGTGTTACCTTTAAAACATTACTTCTGTAAAAAAAAAACAAGTGTTGAGACATCTGACGAAATTTCAATTAGAGCGCACTCTATTCTTCTTTCAAAACATGTGACATCAGCTGTTGGCAGAAATCTCTTCTGCTGCAAAGCAGTCAGCGACGGTAAAAGTGCAATTTCGACAGACTGTAGATTTACATATGTATGTCTCACAAATTTTAAAGCCAGATGAAAAAAAACATACCGTGTATTATAGTACGCAAACCCAACAAATTTTAATTTTAGTACTATAAACGGTGAGGATCGGAAAAGCGGTAGTGGTACCCCCTATCTACCTCCTAAAAAAATGAAAAAACTTTGTTGAGGCTAGCAAAGATGTCCGGCTTATGCCATTACACTGTTCTGCTGCAAAAATCCCCTTTGAATTTGACGCGCTAAATTCAAATCCGTTTTCTATCGGTCTCAGATTTTTTTGTGGGCATACCATATATTTCACCCAAAACAAGACAGTTATGCTGACACATTTCATCATAACCTGCGAATAATTAATCCGACTTTTATTAAAATACCAGCAACAAAAAAATTTTCTTTACAGCAGCTAATTTACTTTTTTTATATTTCAAGGGCCGTATTCATAAAAAATATTTTAAGTTTATTGAAGGCTTATTTGAAAAATTTCTCTACAACATCTGTCAAATAAGCCTTTAATAAACCTAAAATATTTTTTATGAATACGGCCGTAAGTGTTTAGGAGTTATTCAGAAATAAGTAGCGATAACAAGATTTTTCATGCAAAACGAATACTTTTTTTTTGTTTTCGAAACATCAATAAAAAACTATTGGGGCAAAAATTTAACATTTTTATCATTTTCCAGAAAGGTAGGAGTATTGTGGATAAAATATCCTACAAATCATAACAATTGGTGAATTAATGTTGAGCTCTATAGTCCACACATTTTTATTCAAAGCCAGAGTTATTTGCAGACCAGTGTTATCAAATAAAAAATTTTTCATAGTTATGCAGTATATGGTTTAAACTTAATAGTAAGACGATTAAAATCACCTTTATAGCGCTATTATTAACAATATCAATGTAAAAGATTTAAGAAGAAAAGTTTAAGTATCCGTTAAAACGCACAACTATTGAAAGTCAGAAAAATTAATTCCTAAACATTTAGGATTTCATTAAAATCTTTTTCTTGATTAGTTTTAAATTTTTTTTTTTTTTCAAATTGTCTGTAAAACAATAAAAATTGTGAGAGCCAAGTGTAGGACAGAAACGATTCGTTCAAACCTAACAAAGCTTTGGTATTTTAAGTACATCCGATTAAACAATAGTTTAGCTATTGAGTTGTTTTATTTTAAAACATCAAGATTTTAGCTCCTTTTTGTTTAATATCAATTTATGGTTTTATGTCAAAAACACTAACCGGCACATACTTCCACACACATTGTTACATGCAATGTATGTACATGCATATGCAGTGCAGTACATAAAAGTTCCAAATTGCAATAAAACATTTTAAAATTTCTGACATATGAGCACATAAAACAAAATCATTTGACAACCAAGATCAACTCTGGTCACAACAGAGTCAGCGAGTTCATTAAAGCGCACGCGCAGTGTTAAAATTACAAACATAAATCCACATTCATGCATACAGGTACTAACTTACTTGTGTATAGTATGTTATATGTACTATGAAAATGATAATGTAAAATTGTGATTAAAATAACAAACCCAACGATATGGTTAACAGACACACACACACACACACTTACATACATACATGCATACATACATTCTCCATTAATGTTGGTTGTCCTAAATAATAGACATGTTTTCTAGTCGTACATATTTCGGTTTCATTTCAACAGTTTAAAGAGCGAAAAAAAAATCACAAAATCTCAAGCACTGGCTTAAGGAATAAAATAGTAGATTTGCTAAAAGAAAATCAACACAAAAACACAACTTCTGTTATTTGTTTGGTAATTTTGTCAATTACATTGACAAACACTTGAATAGGTTTGTTAATTCTCAACCAGCAATTTAAGTACAAATTAACTGCAACTACGTACTAGTGTAGTAAGTAGTTACAATTCCAACAGCCAATTAACACCATTTTACTGTTGTCGTACATAAATTGTCAAATGGTCAAATTAACTGCTTGTGGATATTGTATGAAACTTTTGCGGACAGAGACATTTAAAGTTAAAGCTACCATTTAGTGGCAATATTTTTGGTAATTTTTATATCAACATTGATGTCGATATTAATTTTTGTGTCACTGTTGATGTCTATGTAAAATATATGTCATGTTTTATGTTGATGTCTAGGTTCATATCTGGGTCTATGCCTGGTCTATATTTCTGTTTAACTAAGTATTGCAAAAATCGTAGCAAATGCCTGAAATTCACAAACAATAATAAGAACTAAAAAATCCATTAATTATAATGTAAAATATAACATTTAAATATATAAATATTTTTTCTCGAGTTAAAATTGTATTTTAATTTTTTATAAGAGTTAAAATTTTTAAAATTAAATCAAATGTAATTTGGAAGTAGTTCCTCGTCTGAATTTTATTAAGTTTTTCTAAACCAAAAATTAAAGGAAATGTCCTTTAAGAAATTTATTCCACAATATCCTAGAAATTTTTTTACTCAAATATTTTACAGTACAAGTATAAGACCTTATACTTTAATCACGATATTCATAAAATTCAAAATGAGCTTAAAATGTTTTTTAATTTAAGTTTTTAATACAAATTTTTTTTAAAAATAGATTTCAAATTGGTTGGGTCCCTCGAAGTGCCTACAAATACGAGGAATTGAATGGACTAGGATTTAAGACGTTTGTATATGCGAACTGTTTAGTAATCTCATTTGTGGGCTTACCAAGACTGTCATAAATGACAAGACTGTCCCAGAACGTATGCAACGACCCTGAACTTCA
The DNA here is from genome assembly GCA_941918925.1 of Phyto melanocephala. Taxonomy (NCBI): domain Eukaryota; kingdom Metazoa; phylum Arthropoda; class Insecta; order Diptera; family Rhinophoridae; genus Phyto; species Phyto melanocephala. The sequence goes on from OW799233.1 coordinate 2,987,808, forward strand.
CTTTTGCATGACATCAGCAAAAAGCTTAACTGTGAATCCAATGGACTTCTGTCCAGATACCCTTTACGAGAAAAAGGAACTATACACTGAACGGTATACCTATTGGTTTTCTGATTATGTAAATTATCGAAGTGTTGTTCTGCACAGAAAATTTAGAATAGACACCTTGAAAGTGTATCGAACTATGTCACTAATACATTTGTCTGTCTTGAACAATGCACACCATAGCGCCCTACTACTTGAGGAGTTTAGAAGTCTTGGATGGCATATAATAATATCGAAAATTCTTTTTGACAACCCCAACGTAAGAGTCAGGAATACTTTTCTAATTTTAGATTTCTTAGAGAGTCAAATGTCGGGATTTTTGACGGAATTATTTGAACCCATGAGTCTTAAAATTGCAAAGAGGGGACCCATTCTGAAACACTGACGGATGAAAACAATCAAATGAAGATACTGAAGCAGGCATATTTGGGTTATCTTTTTTAAAGGGCCTTGCCTATGTTTTAATATCCTAAGTTATTAAGGGTAGAAATTTACACCATAATGTATCCCTGCAAATCAACAAGAAGCAATTTGAGGAAAGACCTCATTAATATTCTTTCGGATAGCCATGCGCCTTCTTCTATACTGCTGCGTAAACCAGCAATCAATGTCTTCTGATTGGACCGAAGCCTTTTTGTAATTTATCTTCAGAATATATTTGGGATAAACTGTCAGACCTCTTGGACTCTGAATTAGCATCTCATTAAAAAATGTCTCATAAGCAATGTCAAGATAAAAGATTTATGTACCTGCTCTAAGCCCAATAAAAGATAATTCTTTCGCTGAAGGGAAGGGATCTGAGAATACTATCTGGGGCCGAATTACGGCATTCGATCTCGAACGAAATTTTACTCGAACGATCGAGTTCGCTGTGTTTAAGGTATAGAGATTCTAATAAGAATTTTCAAATTTCGATCACGTTCGAATGCCGTAATTCGGCCCCTGGTTTTCTAAATGGACATTACAATCTTAGTTAACACTTCAGTGAAATTGGTATGTCGGTTTTACGAAATAAAGGACAATATCATAAAGAGTATGCATTTACTGCGCTTAAAGGCATATTGGGCTTTATTAAAAGTCATGATCTATACACAACCACCTGTTTGCACCAAATACCTTCTTTTGGTAGCGAGCCTTTGCGCAACTTACATATCTACATGACATTATATTACAAATGATATTCTTTGAGTGAGTTTTTTTTTTTCTTTTTATAAAAAAATATATAAAAACGAACTTAAGCCATTTTCTTTATGGAAAGAATTTTATTATTTATTTAAGCTACAACTGCAATTTTTTTAATACATGCTGATCATGTTTTTTTCTAAAATTTTTGAATAAAAAATAAATTCTTAGAAAGACAATTTTTATACCCTTCACACAGTGAAAACGGGTATATAGAGGATTGTCATTCCGTGTGAAATTTCTACAATTTTCATTTCCGACCCCATAAAGTATATATTTTCTGAAAGTTATGAACAGGGGAGTCGATTAAGCCCTGTCAGTCTGTCCGTCTGTCAGTATGACCATCTGTCCGTGTGTATGTTGAAATCAACTTTTTGAAGCCCCCCGAAATCGCTTGGACCCGGCTAAGGTACTAGATAATCAGAAATATTCGGGAGTAGATCGGTATTGAAAATCAGAAACATCGGTTCATAAACAACTGAGATATGAGCAAAAACCCACACTACCTCGATTTTTTTTTTTCACAAAAACAACATTACAACAACAACATACATACATACATACAAACTTGTATATTGGTTAAAGTAAACGTGTAATCAAATCCCAGCTGAGCCAAAAAAATTTTTTTTTTTATTTTTTTATATTTTTTTTAAAAAATTTTTTTTTATTTTTTATTTAATATATTATTTATGGTTTTATTATTTTTTTTTTAATTTTTTTTTTATTTTTTTTTGTATATTTATTATTTATATTTTAATTATTTTTTTTTTAATTTTTTTTTAACTTTTATTTTAAAATTTTTTTTTAATTTTTTTTTTTAATTTTTTTTTAACATACATACGTTAATTTTTAATTTAACAATGGGATGTTTTTATATATGTATGTTTTTTATATGTACGTATTTCATATGAGATGAATGGTGATACAAACTACTGTTATTGCATGACTACACGTTGTGAAGGGCATATAAGATTCGGCATGGCCGAATATAGCACTCTTACTTGTTTTTAAATTAAATCTACTTTAAAAAATCCTTAAACTGGACAGTACTTATAGTAAAAAATTTTATAAATTAAAATAATCTCTAATGCAGTAAAAGCTCCCAAAAAGATTAATTTCATATAAAAATTTCAAATCCAAAAAAAAGAAGAAAAAAACAAGACTTTCTATATCGTGCAATCGGTTTCTAAATATTATCTAATGCCACATACAAAATATGTCCTTGTTGTTAAATAAAAACAAAATATCACGATAATATTTTTATTATGGATTTTTTTTTAACAACATCAATTGCCAAAAATATAAATGACCATTCACAACATTGTGGGAGTCAATGGTGTGCCACTTAAATATGGATGAATTCATTAGATAGCACGTTTTTACATAATTTAATTATATAATTAATGAGTCAGTAATTGTTAGACAAAAACAAATACTTAAACCAATAGAATTAGAAAAAAATGTATCGATTAACAATAAGCCAATTAAAAATAAACTAAAACACAAAAAAAAAAAATTAAAATGTTCACAAAAAATTAAAACAATACAATTACGTGTTAGTATTAAGACTTAAAAAAAAATAAGCACATACAGCATACACATACAGTATTTGTTGTAATGAATTTATTTATTTTATTTAATTTAACAACTATAGACTCCTCCATAAATGGTAGTCATGCATATGGATGTTGAGTGTTGTTGTACAAATGTATGTTTTAATATAAACAGCAAAAAAAAAAGATCAACACTAACAAATAGCACCAGTTAACTTTTGAGCATAAGCATTAAGCTGCAACATGCATAACAGCAACAACAACAACAACAATAGAACCCCAATTTTATTGACAACAATAAAACGCGACAAATGTCACGATTACGATTTTTGATTGCAACACTTTGGGAACACCAACAAACAACGACGACAACAACAACAACAACAACAGAAACACAATATCTGTGACAGCAAGATGTGACAAAAATCGCGGTAGTTTTGTTTTTTTTTTTTTTCATTTTGTTGTTTGTCGCCGCTGTTGTTGTATTATTTTGTTTCGTTTGTATCTCGGTAGAGAGATAAACTTTATTATACATTAAAGTATGTATGTTTGTATGTATGTATGTATGTACATTTAACAGAATGTATGTTTAGGGATTAATATCACATAAAGTTTACGTATGTTAATCTATATAAATTGACACAACTGCATGGATACCATCCCACTTACCCTCAAACACAGACACATCTAGCAAACACAACGCAACAAATCCGTAGCTTTCATTCCAGGCAAATGTATTGGTTTATTTGTTTTTGTACCTCCAGCATTTTAGGTCCTGTTCCAACTGCAACACACCATATTTCTATACCGCGTTGCTGCTACACATTGAGTGTACTCTAGAGAATTGTTTGTTTATTTCATGTTAGAGAATTATGTTTGCCTTTAACAATCAGCAAGAAGGTAAAACGTTTTGTGGCCAGATTGTTAAGTGTATTTATGTGCGTGCGTTTGTGTGTGGCATGTTCACATGCACCAGCACTCGTACTTAATACTACTAGTGTTTGTTAAGTAGGCGGTATTGTCAAGTTTGGCGATTGTGGCATGATGTGTTAAAGATTGTGTTTAACAATCACAAAAAACACACAGCACAGAAGACATTCCTGTACATAAAACATGCAAAAACTGGCAAATAATCTTGATCTAAAAATTAAATCGATAAATATTTAATGTTTTTGGTTTCGCCAACTGTATACATTTTAAAGCAGGATAAATTCATTGTCAATACGTCAGGAATTTCTTAAGGGGTTTCGGTAATACTTTCAGACAATAGAGGCTGATTGTCAATGGTACGAGTAATATTTGTATGTAATATTACTAAGTAATTTTCATTTTCTTAGTGAAATTAGTCACAGTTTAGATTGAAAAATGTTTTTTATTTTTTTTGTTTTCTTCTTTTTATTTACCTTTTGTTTGCAGTGTTGCTTGGGGAAGCTTGAAAAAATGTAATAACATTTAATACAATATTAAAATTACTTTATAAAAATTTACATTTAATTATTTCTTCACAAATAAATGTTATAATTATGGGGTGTATTATAAAGTTATATTATGAAAATGTTATTTTTTATTTTCACTTTTTCCCAGTTGATGCTTAAGGAGTGTTGCCACACGTTAATTTTAGAAATGTTATTCACCACAATTCTAAATATTCCCAGGGAAATGAATTCCCCGGGAATTCATTTTTCCCGAGAATAAAATTCCCCTATTCTAAACAGTCGGGGAAGAGAATAACAAGGGAGAGAGAATTCTACATTTTCGAAGTCAGCTGTTTGCTTTTGCTGTTTTGTTTTGACAAAATATTTGCTAATAATTTTTAGCCTAAAAAGTGAATATTCGTTAATAATAAAAAAAGAAATTGTTAAAAGTGAACAAAAATGTTTAGTGTAGCGTTGATAATAATAACTGAAGCAAAAAACTCTGAAGCATATTAACCAGACAGGAATAAGCAAAGGGTAGAAAGGAGAATGCTTCGTGACGCCAGCAACCCACTTGAGCTGCCGCACAACTTATAAGTAAATTTTACTTTTGGAAGGTTAGAAAAATATTACAGATTGAATAAACGGCGTTCAAATATCTGTTGGACGTGTTAAGGTATTCAGCCCAAACGTAAGTCCTTCGCAATTTCTCCAATCGTGAAATTAAGTGCGACTTTACGCTTTTTACGTTATTGGGTGTGTTGACGGAACTAAAAAAATTAAAGGTCTGTGATAATGAGCTGAGGATTCAGTACGTTGATGCCTCACATCCCGGAGCGTATCACGATTCATTTATTTGGAATTCTGGCGAATTGCGTGCTCACCTTGAGCAAGAATACCTTAGAGGTGGCAGCAATTATTGGCTTCTTGGTAAAGTTTTGAATGATAACAGACAATTCATAAATTAAACATGCATAGGAGGCTTATATATGCCCACAGGATGAGTCTGTTGAAATAAAATTCACTCCAAGTGTTGAAATGTGGTTGAACGCATTAATGGTGTTTTAAAAAATAGATGGAGGTGCATTCTTGGTGCTAGACAGCTGCACTACGCTCCAAAAAAGGCTGCTAAAATAACAAAAGTTTGCTGTGCGTTGCATAATATCTGCATTCATTTTAAATGCAATGCTGAAGTAAACGATGTAGAAAATTTAGATTATTTGAGCGCTCAGGATAATGATGTGGTATCCTTAGACTCACCACAATATTTATCCATTGCCAAAAATATTAGAAAATATAATAGAAAAATATTAGAAAAAATATTGCGAATAATCTCTAATAAATTTCTGTAATTAAACCATTTCTTATATATGTATGTATGTAGTGTATACATTTTTTTAAATAAATATAACATTTTATTAAAAAAAATTCAAAAACTTTAAAAATTAAAAAAAAAGATAAATAAAAATACAAATTAAAATTATTTTAAAACTAAAAAACAATTCATTATTCTGCTTCCGGTTTGTGGTTTTTATCCTAAAAGTAACAATAAATTACAATATTTATCACAATTTTTATAAAAAAATATTAAATACTTACATTTTTGTCACAACTCCCTTTGAATTTGTTGGCGGATTTTTCCCCAAAAATTGTTATTACTTTCTCCCTTTAATTATCTTTTGTAATACCTACTTTTCTCCCAGGGAACAATTTCCCAATTTCGAAGTTCATTTAGAATAAGGGCAAAGGGAAAGGGAACAAATTTCCCCGGGAGAAATTATTTAGAAAAGGGGACCAGGGAATAGGGAAACAATTCCCAGGGAATTGTTATTTAGAATTAGGGTGATTATGTTGTGTATAAAAGTGAATCAATTATAATATTTGATCTCTTAGCGCTTCGTTATTTTTTCATCTATCTATCTATCTATCTATATATATAAAAGTGAAACTCTGTGTGTGTGTGTGTGTGTGTTAGCTATAGACTCCGAAACTGTAAAACCGATCGGACTCAAACTTTAACAAGTTGTTGTACACATACCAGGGAGTGTTTATGGGTGGAAAAAAGTGGGCGGGACCACGCCCATAAACAATTAGTTATCATTTTAAGCTACTTGCACATGACCGATTTTTCTGAAACTTTGCACACATATCGAGCTCTCATGACTAAATAATTTCATGATAAAAAAAGTGGGCGGGGCCACGCCCCTAAAAAAGTTTTAATATTGAGGTTCTTGCACTGGACCGATTTTTCTGAAACTTTGCACACATATTGAGTTGTCATGACTAAAAATTTCTTGATTAGAAAAGTGGGCAGTGCCACGCCCATTTAAAAAGTTATAATTGTTAGCTTTTTGCACTTGATATGCAATTTAAATTCAGAATGCATTTTCATTCATTAAGGGGCGTAGCAACGCGCGCCGGGCTTTTATAATTGTAAATATATACTGACAGTTTTTATAAAAAAATTTAACCAGCAGGGAAAAAAGTCCTCATTTTTAGTGTTTTTTTCAATTTCTTTAGAGAAGACAGATTCAATATTTGCTTTAAGTGTACGTTTAAACTTTGCTGCCGTATTCAAAAAAGAAAACTTTTTGGTTTACTAAGGGCTTATTAGACAGATGTTGTACAAAAATTTGTCAAACAGTCCTTCAATGCACCTAAAATATTTTTTATGAATGCGGCATTCAATGTTTTCTGTTCTATGTTGTCAATTTTAAATTTATGGTAATCAAATACACACGAATTTTTGTAATTTTTGCCAACTATTTATAAGCCTCTATAAAGCCATAATTGATGCTAATTGATGTGTATATGAATTTCAAAAAAAGATTTCAGCAAAAATTTAACTCTTTGATATAACAAAATGTCCAGGAATTTATATTAACTAGCGTGTGTCTGCGACTTGGTCTGCACAGTTATCCCGATGAAAAATAGCCTATGCATTAATATAGGTTTTTATCTGTCTGTGCATCAAATTTCATTTAGTTTTGTTCGGCCGCTTTTGAGCAACTTAATCCAAACATCTTAACATCCAAACATTCATATTTTATTATTCTAAGATTACAAGTTTTGTTGTATTTTTATATAATTCTTTTCTCTTAAGAAAATTGAGAAGTGAAAAGAAGGCATTGTGTTTAGTTCTTTGAGTTTCTCCTAAAATTTTCTCAAAAATAAAAAAAAATTTACATATTTATTTATTAATTCCTTTGTAATACATGTAGCCATATAGCCAATAAAAATTATATAACAAGATTTCATAAAAACTACGAGAACACCTAACACCCTTTAAACTCCTACAAGCATGTTTAAAAGAGCAATATTAAAACAAGACAAAATGACCCATATATTATCAGTATCAACCATAATTAGAATTGATTGTAGGAAAGTTATTCAACACTTACATTTTGCGAGTTATTCCAAAATTTTTTTCATTTTGTTTCTTTAAAGAAAAAATAGCCAAATCGCTACAAACGATCACACCTGATGTGATTACATACATGGACCGTTTATATTAACATACTTATTGTTCAAGTTAAGCGAACCCAATCTTAAATGAATAACACATTTTTCTAAAAACGTTCAGTAAAATTGTATAAAAAAAAAAATTTAATGCACTTTAGCACTCTAATTATCATTAATGCTTGCAACTTTATCGCCACAATCTATTTGAGGAGACTCCAAGAATAGTTCTTTATGAAAAATTAAAATATTCTATTTTTTTTGTTTTGGTTTATTAATTTGAAACACATAATAAGTAAATAAAGTGTATCCAAATGTGAATTGTAATTCAATTTATAAATTAATATTACTTATTTATGTGTGTAATGTATGAAATAAATTTTTCTCGTTTCTTTTACACAAGCAAATTTCATACATTTGGGAAATGCTACATTTATTTCGTTTGCTACTGCTGCATCTTCCCCAGACAATCGAATGGTTTTTATGACAGAACGTGCAAAATTTGCACAACTTTATATTTATTTATCTTATCATTGACTTTTGTTGTCGTTATCTTGATCTTGGTCCGGTCCGGGTCATGCTTTATGATAAACAATGCAATTTGTTGTAGTTTTATATCTCAAGATAATATAATCGCTTGTTTTATTTAATTGTTTTCATGTTTTATACATTTCATTTCATTTAATTTTTTGTTTGTTCTTCTCTCGTTGTAAGCAGTGAAAGAAAACATACAGAAACATGTTCAGAGACCATGTTTCTTATCCTTCTCACTTACCTGCCGTGAAATCGTGGCGATGAGTGCTAAAGGAGAAGTCAGGTGAAAAGTTTAAAGATTTAAAGGATGCAGTCTTTGAGCCAAAAAGAAATGAAGTCGAAACGTAGTTGAACTGTATTGTGCATTCACTGCTGCCACAATTTTAACGCGTAATTTTTTTTATTTTTTTGCCTTTATATTTTAATCAAGAACCTACATTGAATTTCCGACACTCCTTATAGCTGCTAACGATAATTCAAAGTTAGAGTAGGGTTATAATATTTTAAACTTTATGAGCTTTGAAAGCTTTGTAGGGCATTTTAATTCGTTAAGGGCGATTAGAGGAAATTTTTTTATATATAAATTTCGTGATAAAAAAGTTTATGCCATTTCCACATACTATGAAACAGTGTTTCCCAAGTAGGTCTCATTGGGTATTAAAAACGCATTTTTAACCAAATCGAAAAACTATATATTGAGGAAAATTTTTACCCGCTCAGTAGAGTCACAAAAAAGAGCTACCTTCCCCTATCTGTTAGTGTCTGTTTTTACCCCATATTTTTAAAGGGCAGTTTTCTGTCTCATTGAGATTAAACTACCAATTGGTGCTCTAGTTGGTCCTATTAAGCACAGCTGCTAATCACTACCTCACCAACATTGGAGTTTTAAGTCCAGAGGAAGGAGCTTGGCCATTCGGCATCTATCGGCCGTAGGCCATGATTAAGCTAAGCCATGAATTGGAAAATTGCATCGCTGCCCTCTGCCAGCCCCTCTGATAGTCGTCGTCGTCGTCGTTAAAGTGTGTTTTAGTTTTACCATGCATATTTTACGTGCAAATTTTTAATATATAAATAGAGTATTTTAAAATTAAATTCAAATGTCAACAGACAGTGTTTCAGAGTGGTCATATTGTTATTCTCCAGAAAATTGTGAAAAAAATAATATAGAAAATGAGTTTATCAACGAAAAAAGTGACAATACGGGAACCTCTGATTTTGAGTGGAGGATCGGAAGATATCTTAAACGAAGGATGTCTACCATATCAAGAAATAGTTCTAAACGAATCAGAAGAGGAAATTCTTCCGAATACTCAAGTGGTCGAAGCGAAGATTTCGAAAGAAGTGAAGAAAGTGACAGACAAACAACAGAAGAACAAGAAGAAGGGGAAATTGGACGAGGATACAGAAGTACAAGTTACTCAGGTAATTCCGAAAAAAATGAAATTAGATATAGATCAGGAGATAAAGAAAGCCAATACAATATCAGAGGAAACAACTCATTTGTCCCTATTATCTCTTTTGATGATAATTTGGACGAAGGACTTTCTTCTTCATATAATTGGAACATTAGAGACTTTGATTTGTCTCTCCTTGAAGATGAAGGAGTACGAGGCGAAGAAGTTTCTACACATATTGATGGACTCCCTTCAAGATGTACAGAAGATCTTAGTAAGCCAAAAGAGAGAGTTAGGAAAATGTTCCTTGAAAACTTTGGTAACTCAACTATTAAACAGCGAGTGGTCCATGATGTATTTGGAACAAGAAATGAGTATGGAGACATCAAATTGGATAACGAACAATTACGCAGAAAATTTTACGGGGCCATCCTCCTCATCTGTGTAAGTGGAGACTATCGGCATCGTATGAATCATGAACTGTATGAGCTGTACGCCGACATTGACATTGTTAGGCGCATAAAGGTACAAAGACTGCGCTGGCTTGGACATGTCGTGCGGATGGATGAAGAAGCTTCAGTAAGAAGAATTTTCGAGTATGATCCCGAAGGTGTCCGCAGAAGAGGACGACCGAAGCTCCGATGGAAAGATCAGGTCCAACAACACCTAATGGACCTAAATGTTCGAAATTGGAGAAGGAGCGCAGAAGACCGAAGCGCCTGGAAATCTATTCTTTCCTCGGCTTAAGACCCTTCAGGGTTGTAAAAAGCCATCTATTGATTGATTGATCCTCCTCATCTCATATCATGGCAACCACATCCACATTATCCACGACTGCCAATACTCCAATAATTCCTGTAGATGTGCATTTATCCAGTACTTACCAAGAGAAATCAATAGAAGATATTCTCGAAGAGTCGTTCCAAGTTGGAAGTTCTCTGATTTCCATACTTCAGAGAACGATAAAAATCTGGCTTTTGTAAATCAAGAAGTATGTCATTTGTTATGGACTCTAATTCTAACTTAGACAGCACTGTATGGCGCAGTTACATAAAATAATGACACCGCAGCTCTTGTGATGATTACAAATTTACGAAAAGCGAGCTAAAGAGAACTATACGGGTTCCGAAATGAATTATAATACATATATCTATCTCTGTCATTGTCGCAGGCTGTCTCTACAATGAGACTTATTCGCAAAAATAGTGTTAGCCTGAAGGTGACGGGGAAGAAAACCTTACAGTCGCTAATGGAGGTATTTTAACCTCGGATAACTAATGGATTTCTATAGAAGGTTTTTTTGCAAGGCTGTTAAAAATGAACTATATAAACTGAAGGCAATATTGGTGAATTTCCTAAGGAAGAACACGCTAATGAATAGATCGTCATGTGGATGCAAGCTTGCTTACAGGGCTGGGAAATCTACTAAAGCCGCTGTGTATGAGTAATTGAGGGTTGCATAAAGAATAAATGATTTTAAATGGCGATGTCACTTTCTACGAATTTATGTATGAAGACTCCACTTTTGATAGACTGATAAATGATCTTTACAAGCTAGGGGTTGAATCCATTTTGGTAACAAAGATTGCTTTAATAATGTAATATACGGCAGGAAATCTAACAATCTAGAAAGTCTAATCAAAATGATATGCAGGTGACTATAGATGGCCTCCTTAGAAGGCTGAACATATACACAATTTGGTATGTGAACGATGTGGCAATTTGAATTGGTTACAAGTTCTTAGAGACTATACTAGGTTGCATAAGACAGACATTCAGCGTAATCAAGGCCTGGTAAATCAACTGCAGTGACTTTCACGTGGAAATGGATGGGTATAGGGAATAATAATTTTGGAACTGAAGTCAACGTATACGGAAAGTAAAATATCCTTAAAGTTACTGATAAGTGAAGAAAGGAAGAAAACGGACCTAAAATTATAGCATTCTTTAATGTTTTTGTACAAAAAATATATTTTGAAAGTCTTTTTATCAAAAAAAAAAACTATAAATAGATGCAATATAACTTTCAGAGCCATCTATTGGTAAAAGAGCATATTTTAGCCTGTGATAATAAGTAATTAAGCAGAATACAGGGCAAAGCAGTTGATGTTAACAATTCATCCAAGCTCAATAATAAACAAACTTTTTTGTACTTAAAATTAAAAATTCTTTAATTCAAATTCCATTATTTAAGGTTCGATCAACAAGTGCTGATAATTAAATCGTAGTTGGTTTTGAAAATTCATTTCATTTGGATATATAATTCACCAAAATAAACAAAAATAGTGTGAGTGTAACAATAAATCTTTTATGTTTATTATAAATAAAATTTCTAGTTTTTAATTAAAAATATTTTTTTTAATTAAAAACAATATTTACTTGAACATAAAATGTATATTCCGTTTAGTTCAAATCATGTACAGATATGTGTTGAAAAAAAATTTTTTTTTTTTTATTTAAATGCATGGCGTTTCTCATAAACACATTTGAGAAACACTGTTGAAAAGTGTGTACAAGCAAGTTTTCATGTCTCTGTAAACGAGTATAAGTTTAAGTGTATAAACTGCTAACATTTTTTTATTAACGTTTTTTTTTTACTCTAGAATAAAGTATGCCTTTTCGCATACAAACACGTTGTACTAACATGACACTTCAGCAGTTAATTGGCCACTGTAATTTTATTATCCGCCAGGGCATGAGGGATAAAACGAGGCAAGAGAAAATATAAAAGTAAATTATGTTAAATATTTACAATAATAAAAAAAAACTCAAAAAATACTCATACACTTGCAAAAATGCAAATTGTCTTCAATGTAAATGATAATTATCAGTTTACATCATTTATAGACATAAATTATTGACGTTTTTATTTAAGCAGCCATGTGGATGAGTGTACATGAATGACTGTATGCGAGCTGTGAATTGACGGACAGCAGGGAATGATATAAAAACGTAAATAATTTTTTAAATTATTTTTTTACCAGATACAGAGTACAGTTTTTATTTTCTCTTTTGTAATTTTCCACCAATTATCCAACGACATAATGGTTTGTATTAAATAATGTCCATAGACTCAATTTCCAGAAAATAAAAAAAAAAATGTTAAATCCTTAAAGGAATTTATATTCGCAGTACACATGTATGTCCATACAACAAGTGTGTGAATAAATTAATGTTTGAGGGTGGCTGTTGGTTAAGAAGATGAGGAAGAAGAGGAAGTTGAAATAACAGTAATAGCATTTATTTACTGGCAACATGACTTATCTTAATTAAGGGGTTTATTGTTTAAATGCTTCGGAAGAAAAGGCGATGAATAATGCAATTTAAGTTAACTAAGTTTGGAAGTTTAAGTTGATCAATACAATAAATCTACAAAATTAATTAACAAAAATCAATAGGGGTTCAAAAAAATGCAATTAAACTTGTTGGGCATACGTTAATTAAGAGTCAAATATTTTATGTGTAGCAGGATAAATTGATTACTGTGTAAATGTAATTTGTAAATATTTTTTTTATCTATTAATAAACAAAAATTAAATCAATTGCCTCATTCAATAAGGACCGTGACACTTCCCTTACAAATCAAATATATTAAATGGCATATCTGCACAACTATGAATGTTATAGGTTTTAAATTCTATGTAATGGGCTACGATATCAGTTTACAGAAAATCGAAGGTATCACAGAACGCGGTGATAACATTCTTTGAAACAATTAATTCAAACAACTCATCTTTTGCTATGACCGCTGGAAAAAAACTAAAAAATTTTAATGGTTTTTAAAAGATGGTGGTGCTTAATATAGAATTTAGGTTACGTATGGCAGAGACTAGCATAGAACCCACCTTAAGTCGATGTTCTCTAACTAAGGAATTTAAGGATTCAAGTGCCTTAATAAATATGACCGGATATCCCAATAAACCAAAATGCTTTAATTTAATTTTAAGCAAATTTGCTATCATAAGCCTTAAGTTTAAAAAATGTTGAGAATATATTTTGAAACAATTATTTATCAAACGAAATTAAACCGTTGTAATAAACCTCTTTTCGTAAGCTTGTTTTAAGCTTTAAAATAGAATTAAATAATTAATGTTTCAGCTTTTCGTTGCTTATCTATTTACTCATATAATATATTAGAGGTAATATGCTAATTACTAAATTTATATCACTAATATCATTAATGCTGTTTTACATTAAAGATTATATTTTACAATTTTGTATATATAAAAGCGTGTCCCACAATTAAGGCAAACTTTTTTAGGGTTACCAGCACATTACTGCACACATGGCAGCAAATTCAAATCTAGTGGGAATTTTGGGACATCTTTTATATACTAGACATATACATACATATGTAAACTCATAATACTATTATGTATAAAAATAATAATACTGAAACAGCACTTATTGCTAAAAAAAAAAAAAAAAATCTGTTGTCTATGCTATTCTCTAGTAACATTTCTTTTCTGAGTTGGGTTGTTGGGTAAGCAGCACACTGTTCACAAGTTTTACAGATTATGTGTATGCAGTCATTACAAATAAAGCCAATAAGTATTTCGATACACTTAAAAATAAAAAAATAAATTAATGAAAAACTAAGTTCTCGATTCACTTAAGTTTATTGACATCTCATAGTAATGCCAATAAATTGTTAGGAAGGCTAAAGCATTCCAGGTCAAACTTAAAACCAGTGACAAAAATTAATGACTTAAAATCTTTTATTTGTAAAATCTCTACATTTTTAAATCATTTATCACTTGTTCTTTTTTTATTTTTAACATTAAACCTCAACAGAAGTAAACAAGAGGAAAAAGTTACCCGTTTTAATTATTCTAAAAATGTTTCAACTTTAATTGATAAAGTATTTAAAAGTCTTAGAAAACAAAATACCAGCTGTAATAAATTATATGATGGTATTGGTAAACGCTGGTGTTTAAGATACAAACTGAACATAAACCAACAACGAAAAAGGCGCAAGCAAAAAACAAAAACGTAAAAAAGAGTTGTTTAAAATTTCTTAACCTTTTTTGTGCGCTAATTAAAAAGTGAAATAAATACTTTGTAACCGCACTCTTAAATACCACTTGACATTCTAATGCATTTAAGTTTTACAAATTTTCAAATTATTTCTTAGACAACAACAACAGCAGCAGCAAGAACAAAAACAGCTTTAAAGTAACAACAAGAGTCAAGTTTTCAAAACTGACAAGCAAAAATTATACTTCAAATATAAAAACGCCGACACAAAATACATATTTATTGTTGTTGTTGTTGCTTTTGTCTTTTTAACTTGATTTGTTTTTTTTTTCAGTTTTGTTTTTGCTTTGTTAATCGGATAAATTTGCATACACACAAATAAAGCTCACACTCATAGTTATAATAACTACAATTCAACACATATAATGATTTAAGCTTTTAGAAATTCAAAAACAAAAACAGAATTTAAAATGTTAAAACAACCCACGCGTTCCCACAGCAAAACAAAACCAATCAAAATATTCATTCATAAAAATATTGAGCTTGAAACCCATACAAATGCACTCAATACATGTAAACCAGGGAAGTATGCCTTTTGTTTTGTTTTAAATTAAAATTTAATTCATGTGCTGTTTCACTCAAAACGATAGTTCGGATTCTAAAAATAGCACATAAATTAATTGTGATATTTTTTTTAAATTGAGTCGTTGAATAATTTGTTAAGAAGTCTGTTTCTAAATAAAATTAGTCACTCTTTAGTTGCTGCAAAATATAAATGTATTAACTGAAATATTAATTCAAGCGCTCGTTAACTCAACTGTTATTTAAAACTATAATAAAAAAAAATATACTCGTATTGTGGAAAGGTGGGCGTAGCTGTTACACAGGCTGTATTAAGAAATAAGAAATATTAGCAATAGCAACAATAACAACAATAACAACATTCAAAATCACATTCACCTTTATTTTGAAATAATTTATTTACACTTTGAAGACATAAAAAAAGCTTTAGAGACAGGTACTTTGCATGTCAAAATAACAAATAATTTTTATAATTAAAAAATAAAGTTTTAGTTATTGCTTAAGCCGGAACTATTTATTTCTCTATTAGCAAAAGCAGGGTTCTTAACGAAGTTTCTCTACAGATTTTTTTTTAAAAGATGTCAATTGTTTTACTTGTATCATTGTGTGATGGTTTTTGAAAAGAGGAATTAATACCCCTATTATGGTTCTCCACTCAACTCAGTTTGGTTGTGTGAGAGTCAACCCAACTTATGCACAACCAAACTCATTTTAGGTATTGTGATACTCAACTGTTTTTAGTTGAGTTTCACAACGTTTCAACGTTTTTGTCGACCAAATTTTTTAAAAGTTGAAAACGGTAATGCCACGAAAAAATAGATACACAACTGAATAGTCAACTTTAAGTTGATTTGAGAATGGCAATTTGCCAAAGACAACCAAACTGTTACAAAAGTGGAGAACCGCAATAGGGGCATAAATTAAACATGCAATTAATTTTACCAAAGTATTATCCTGGTGGTATTGCCAGGGTACATATTTCCTATTTTTTTTTTAATTGCACAAATCCAAAAATTAGGGGAGGAACCTAAAGGCTTCCCATAGTCCTTATCTGGTAGAACAGGGATTGGAATTCACTAGAACTTGTTTAGGACTGATTACTATTAAGGCCTATATTCAGAAATCATGTGGTTTTGGTAGTAACCTAAATCATGATTAAAAAACCCGTGGTTTATTGTCAGATATTCGTTCAAGCGATTAATTTCAGACAACCATGAACATATATGGGTGCTGCTGTCTTTCCACAAAGTTGCTTGGCTGATTTTACGGCCTCCATCGAAAAGAAAAGCTGGGAGTTTACTTGTATCTTCTAGCAAACTCATTTTGATTCTGTGATTTATTAATCTCATACCATGTGACAAGGAATTATATGACCCGACCTCTTGAGCAAAGTGCTTGTGCAAGTTCTTTGAGATTCTTGTTCGAAAGATTCTCCCTTAACAAGTGTGCATAAACAAAAAAAAAATAATTTTTTAACTTGCACTCAATCCGGTGGTAAACCGATGTTCTTCGACTCAAGTATTAACTTTTCTCAAACCATTTAGTGCAACTCAATTATGACAAAAGTTGCCAAATGCACCTTCCTAAAGAGCTAGGGAAATATAATCTCTTATATTCCAGACATATATGGTTACCCGAAGTCCGCAGGTATTCAAGCATTAGTCATTAAACCATAATTCTCTTTTCTCTTGAGAAAGCAATATCACCCAGAAACATCAACGGTTGTCCGAAGGCCGACTAAGGTCTCGCACTAGATATTCAACTGCCTCCTAATTTGTTTATCAGCTTGGAAATCATCAGTGTAGAACAAGTTTTAGTACCAAATATGGTCACCTTTCACAAAATTCTCTGAGCAGAGTTTTTGCTCCTAGGTCATGGCTCATGGTTGATCTCACCTTTCTACTGTATACTGGCTTGGCAATAGCCCGGTACCCCGGTGGACTAGTCAGTAGTGTGCTGGTCTGCTAGTTTGGGGGTTGCCGGTTCGATTCCAGCCAGAGACTCTGGACTTGTCTGCTTCTCTTCTCTCTTTTCTATTCTATTCTATTCTTACTTTTCTATTCAGTTATCACAAAGGGATCAATATAATGGACCCAAGTGAGCTGCACAACAGCTGCCTGTTCTACCTAACCTAGCCAAGAAAACATGCCACCGGTGAGAACGCCGGACGGGAAGAAAAATATTCATACTCAATAGAGATTCAACTAGAAACTCAATGTCTATCTAGTATTAGCATAATTGTTTAAAAAATTACTGTTAGAGGAAGTATACATGTCCATTTTATTTGCAATTAATAATTTATAAAAATCAGCTTGTCAATTACGATATACGAAGGCGATCTAAAATTAAGAATCCTAAATTTGGGATCTCGTTCGTATGTCGTAATGGTTTTTGGTCATGCGGTAAAGGTTTCAAATTGCAGCAAAATTAATCTTATGCTAAATAAACTAAGTATCAATATGTGAGTGATAAGAGGACGGTCCAAGCATGGTACCATAAAAACAAAAAACTAAATAAACCATCGATTCTGTAGCACTAAAAAGAGGCTTTTTTGAGAAGTGTACTCAGTCATTGATAAAACGGGTTTTTAGAACTCCTAACCAGTTATTGTTTCATAAGAATTTCGGAATGATGGCATTCTTGTTTTAATTAATTTTGTTTTTATAACCCTTGTAATATAATATGAAATTGTATTTTAAATTCCATTATAGGTCAAAGTCTATGGCTCGAATCAAATCAAATCAAATCGAACGCGCACTAGCAAAAAACATTAAGTACCTAAATAGTGGGCTTGAAACAAGTACAGCTTAACAACTAAACCGCAAGGTTAAGGTCATAGAACAAAAATACAAAAAAAAAATCTAATTTCATTTAAAATTTTATAATATTTTTGCTACCAAAACACTATCAAATATCTAGGTGTTGTATTAAAGAATTCAGTTTAATGCAATAAACCTACACACACAGATGTCAAAAGCAAATATTTATATATTCGCATGTACTCAAATTCATATAAAAATACACGCAAAATAAAAATAAATATATTTCATAAAATCATATACAGTCGTGTCTGGATATAGTGAACACCCGATATAGTGAACACCTCCATATAGTGAACACCAAAATTTTTGCATGGAGTACTCTAATAATGAACAAAATTTTGAAAACAACTTCAACAACAATTCTTTTATTAACTTAAATACGTATATACATATATTTCCTTTTTTGTACAAATTGTTTCTAATCAGCTATTCCATTTACATGTATGTATGTATTTTTAGTAAATAAAACGAGTTTTTGAAAAAAAATTTTAACCTTAATATAGAGAACAACCTGGATACTATGAACAAGCCTTGCAAAAATTAGTTCACTGTATCCAGACAAGACTGTATAAACTAATAAAATATCATATCAATGAAATCGCAAGCATAATTATTTTATTTAAATTGCTACAGTACGCCCCACCTAAGTGCAGCCTAAGTAAAATCTTAGATAAATATACAAAAAAAAGGTTCTTAATTAAATAAACATAAAATATTGATACATTTTGTAATAAATTCTTACAGCAGTAACATGTGTAACATATTTTGAACTTTTATCACTCACAGTGTATGACACCAATAATTGTCATAAAAATGTTGTATTTATTTATGTTTGCGTATCTGCAATTGTTTGTTTTAATTCCACTAGAATGCATGTGCACTTTTGTCTATGTATGTGATTCCTTGTATGAGCTTTAATAACAATGCGAAATTGTTTATTTGTCCATTGTTATGAGTCTTAAATCAGTTGGCAGTAAAATTTTGACAAATATTGAAATTAAAAGGATTTTCTCAGTAAATTTTGTTCCTTTTAAGGTTATAAGGGTGCGCAAATTTGAGGTTTAATTTTAATTTAAAAAAATATAGTTTTTTTTTGAGATATTAAAAATATTTTTATATGAGTTTATTACAAGTAGGTTACGGTTGAAAATTAAAAATTATGTCGGTCAAGTGACCTAAACAACATAACCCTCCTCCCTCCTAAACGGGCTCGGCAGGCTCCAAATCTTTTACCAAAATTCTTTATCACATTTTTTAATAAACTGTTATCAATTGTTAATATCTGCTCGATATAGTTGTTTTTAAGCTCTTGAGCTGTTGTAAGATTATCTCTGTACACTCTCGATTTAAAAAACACAAAAAATAGTCTAAAGGTGGCCAATCGAGCGATTTTGCTGGCAATTTCACTTGTCCTCTAGGAGAAATAATTCCATTATCAAACTGTTATTTTAAAAGACCCATTGATGTGTATGCAATTGATACCATCCTCTATTATATGCTTGCGGCTGTTGAAATGCAGATTTGATAACAAGTGAATGTTTTTTAAACATCTACCTTACTGGTGGCTAGAGCAGGACAATAAAAGTGATAAAAATGAAAGATAATAACAAACAAAAGTAAAAGGGTTGCTGTTGGGCAAAAATTTCAATCTAACTCATTGTGGTAAAAATATTTGAAAAAGGAAAAACTAAAGTAGTTACCGAATTCAATTAACTTAAGTCCCGTGAGTTAAATAGATGATATTTACAACCAACATGCACCCACCGATCAATAAGTGCTGATGATGAAATCGTAGCTGGTTTCGAAAATGCATTCCACTCGGCTAGTTGTCGGTAAAAATATAATTTTTCAGATTATTCTTTAATTTATCACAAATAAAAATAAAAAAAATTCTTTGTAACAATAAGAATGTTAATATGAAATCGAGCCTGATTAAAATTTGAATATTAGTTTAAACAGAAAAGTTAGATAAAATAAAAATTAAATTTACATCTGTAACTAATAAATACGTGGCTATTTTCAATCTACCTTATGTTTTATTTTAGTCAAATTTAAATCTTTTTCTAAATCAAAATATTGTACATTAAAAAAAAAATCGTAAGAGTAAACAAGGCTTAAATGGATGTCATTAGTATTAATGTAATTATCGAGAAAAAATAAAGAGCGCATAGAACGAACACAAGTTTCGGGCTTAAATTCAACAAATTTTTAATTCACTTGATTTGGTACGACTTGTATAGAATTGGAAGCTTTCTTCCCAATCGATGAAATTTTGAATGCACTCTAGTACCTTTAATATGTGTAAACAGTATCTCATAAGTTTATTTTTTGTTACATAATGTTTTGTCAAAATGCTGCCAAATTTTGACTAGAAATAGATTGTAAAAACTTTTTTTGTGCACACAAAAATATCCTTGTAAAAAAAAACTTTCAAATTTATTATCCTAATCACAATTGATATTTTAGTATGAGTATTGATAGTAACAATCATCTGCTATTGCTTCACGGCATCAGCATTAACACCTAGTATGAGCAGCAGCAACAACAATATTTTTTCAAATTAGATTAATTGCTGAACTGTTTGCTTGTTTTAATAGCAGTTGGGGCTTTTACTATTTTAATTGAAACAAATTTTATTTTTGTTTTAAATCTAATACAGGCTGTCGAATATTTATTACCACGATATCCTAGCCAGGACAACAATACAAAACCGAATTAACACACACTGTTGAATACTTGTGATAACTGTATACACGTTGATATACATATAAGTATTAACATTAGGACTATAACCAAATTTTTCCCATAGTTCCACGGAATGTTCAATGATGTTTTATCAATGAAAAGCATTGTCTTGGGTTATTTTACAAAAAAAATTTACGTACCGAATTCATTTTCTAAAACAATTTAATTCATATACAAGTGTAATATTATTAAGAGAACATATTTTAACAGCAATCTTATAGCTTCCTTTAATTATTATTGTAGGATACAAATTATAAGTTCACAGGACGTTATAGATTTTTTATTTTTTGTTGGATATATATCCTGCACAATTATAACACCTCTTGCTGATTTTGATTAACGAATCATCTTCTAGCCAATGTTTAAGAAGCATTTCTTGGCGTTTTTCAATCTTTTAAAAATAGTAAATATGTATTATGATAAACAATTTTGTACCTTTATTTTGCAGCTTTGTTTTTGTTTAAAAAAATTCGAATGCAATCTTTAAGCATATAAATACAAATTTGAAACTTCAGCGCTGATAATGCGTGAATTTTTTTGACGCCAACGAAAATGTAAAATCGTATTCCTTCAGAGATTGCAATGGCCTGGGTATAGCCCTAATGTACATATCCATAAACACTATAGGCTCGACACAGTTTTAAAAATATGGTTTCCCAAATATCCCTTAAAATATCCTTCCAATGTATTGGAAATATTATACCAAATTTTTTCATTATTTTCTTTAACCAAATCCTGTCCAAATTTTTTCATTATTTTTTTTAACCAAATCCTGTCCTGGTATTTAAAAAAAATTATCTTAATTTTTTGCATTTTTTGCTCTTAAA
Organism: Phyto melanocephala; assembly: GCA_941918925.1. Classification (NCBI taxonomy): domain Eukaryota; kingdom Metazoa; phylum Arthropoda; class Insecta; order Diptera; family Rhinophoridae; genus Phyto; species Phyto melanocephala. The sequence continues at coordinate 3,009,343 of OW799233.1, forward strand.
TAAAAGTTTGTTTCTTTGTATTCGCTTTACAATGCCTTCTTTTATTTATTATACCCTTCACCTGTGGTGCACAAGGGTATATATATATAGCTTTGTCATTCCGTTTGTAATTTCTACAATTTTCATTTCCGACCCCATAAAGTATTAATTTTCTGAAAGCTTATGAATATGTCCGTCCGCCCGTCTATCCGTGTGTTGGTTGAAATCAACTTTTAGAAGCAACCATATGTTCCTCAGATCTGTGTATGGTATCAATCTTTGGAAATATCCAGGAATGAATCGCTATTGAAATTCAGCACAATTGCCTCATAACTTTCTGAGATATGAGCAAATAAACACGATTGCCTCTGTTTTATCAAATATTTTTACAACCATAATTAAAATTTTTCAGTATTTCAATAATTTATAGGTACCTTTGCTACTATTTATAGATATAATATTCCTTTAGAGATATTCGTGAAAAATTTTGGATGAAGCGGACTCTAATCGGTAAAGTTATAGGCAAAATTTATTTTTTTTAAATATATATTCCAAAAATTTACAAACAAAAATCATTTTCTTTCAGCTTCTAGACAACCAAAAGAGTCAATATTGGTACCATATGAACGGACTTGACTAGAGCAATATAAGCAGTATAAAAAATTAAAATTCATGTTAGCCGCCACTACAAAATGGCGGAAAATAAATTTACATATGGGTCAAATCTGGTATTTTAAAATGTAACTTTTTAAACCCCCTCAATATTGGTATCAAATGACCAGTAGAATACAGTAAATTATTGAAAAATTTAAAATCGAAGATGGCGTCTAAAACAATATGGCGGAAAAATTTTTTTTAACCTTACCAATGTGGGTATCAAATGAAAGGGCTTGACTAGTAGAATGCAGGTAACTACGTACAAATTCAAAATCGATGATGGCGTCAGAAATAATAAAGAAAAATTGCGTATAACCTGAAATATAGTACATGATGGTGAAGGGTATAATCAAATTCGGCACGGCCGAATATAGCACTCTAACTTGTTTTTTTTTTTTTCTTTTTACACAACCATTGTCCTGGTAATTACAAATGCATCCCTAAAATAATCAGCGAAATAGGTCGACTAGTTTTCAAGTGATGCTCTTACATACATATTGCAGTAGTATTTTATATATAGAGTTATAAGAAAATATTTCATTTTAATCAAAGATACAACAAACTGATTATTTAATTTTGATTTCATGCGTACGATGTATTAGAATTTATGTTTATAACGAATGAAGAATCAACGTAATCCGCCAAGCCGTGTTAAAGTTAGGCTCTTACATACATGCGGAAATTGTAAAGTAAATTCGATCTCTTTATGTTGCAGACATCACGCCTTTATAAACATTATTCTGGAAATTAAAAATACAACAAAAATAAGATCAGCGAAATCTGTCGAACCGTTCTTTAACAGATATGCGCCAACAATAAATTTTTTAATTTTTCCCCCACAAAACCATCACTTGGTTTTAACGAATATCTAGATAAGATGTATATTTAGCGGGTGCCGTGATGCAAAAAAATTGCGTTATTTTGGTGCTGATATATATTTCTTGTTCGAAATATTTCGCAAAAAGTAACTGTACGTTTTAACAATTTAAGGAACTATTGCAAACTTAAGCCCAAATTAATTTCACTAAAAAAATATTACATCCCTAGAGAATGAAAGTTTGGTATGGATTTTTTAATCATTTTCTAATGTCAAATATCGATGTTTTCGTAATGCATTTGATGAAAACATTTTGACGAACCAATATTCAAAGAAACTTAAAGTCTCGTACAAACTAATTGAAACAAAATAAACAAATTCTCTTTGCTGTCGTTGAATAAATCATCACTCACCCTGTCACCATTTGCATTATATATACCATTTGACTGTTTACTGGCTGTTAATTATCCGTTTAATTCGACAAATCACAAAACTACAGAGAATTTAATTTTTGTTTTCCCCCTGCGTGTTATTTTCATTTCACTTTTTCTTTTTTTTGTGCTTTTGAAGTCCTGATGCGAAAATTATTGCTAATTTAATTTCTAAAATGCTTTTGCAATAGCAACAATAACAACAGAATATTATGCAAAAAATATCATTTTCAATGCAGGTGAAAATATAACAGAAATGACAAAAATGAATTAAAAACAAAAAAAAAAAAACCAAATCAGCATTTAATTAAATGGCAAAAATGGTTGGAAATTTTGCAATAAAAATGTTGCAACAAAAATGTTACATAATTCCATTAAAGTAGAAGTGTTAACAAAAGAAAAAACGACGACAAAGTATTTGATTATGAAAGAGGAATTTAAACAATTTCACACTTATGAAGGGCGTTTTAAAACAAAAATGTTAAATAAATAAAATTTTCATCAACCCACTCATCATCTAAAGAGCTAAAATTATTTGGATTTTTTTTTATATTTTTAAATTGTTAAACAATGAACACAGATATAGAAAACGTTTAAACTGGTATAAATAGTTAAGAAGATACAGTCATTTCAATAAATGCGGTTTTCGTAGATGCATCTTGCTTTTTCTAAAGGAGGGGTGGAAAAAAAAACTTGCCCACATAAAACAGCAGCATGCCAGTTGAAAGCACTAAAAGTAAAGAAAGTAAAAAAAGACAGTGCAAAAACTGGCTTACAGACCTGGGCATAAACAACGTAGACACAACGTCTCGGTATTTGTTCAAAGAACTTGCAGCATTATTACTTGGTTTAATGTGGAAATACTTGAACTATTTTACCCAGCTAATCATGTCTTCAAGACATTATTTTTGAGGCGACCAACACACTTTGTTAGAAGCATAAACGTTTTTAGTTGAAGAGTTTTCCATGATTTTTTTAAAGGTCTAATCTTTTGCCTTTGCGCTATCTGCCATGGTCAATTGGGTAAGTTGAAATTCACTTACATATCGACGTACGTATGTCTATGCTCTTATAAGGATTTCATAGCAACAGTACGTATAAATGACAATAGTCAGCAAGCTCACAGTTCTCTATCTATTAAACATTAAGTGGCAATATTGCAGATGCAAGCAACGCAACAGCGATTAAATTGTTGCTCTACAAATAAAAAGCCAATAACAATAAAATACAATAAATACCGATTATATACTTTTATACCTATTATTGTTGCTACTTGTTGTTGTTGTTGTTGCAGTTCTTGTTATTGCTGTTTATTGAATGCGTTGTCATTTTAGTTGTTCGTGTACTTGTTGTTACAAATAATTTTGTATTTATTTGTTATAATTTTGTTGTTGTTGTTGATGTTGCTACTTATACTGTCATCATCTTTATATGATGGTTATCATTTTATTATGCCTATTGTTGGTTTTGTTGTTGATGCTCTTTTATTTTCTTTGTTTAACAACCATTGTTGTTACAGTTGTTCTTGTTGTCATTTTGTGTGTGTAGACAAATGACGCTGTTAGTAGGAATTGTTATACTAATAGGAATAATAGAAATAATCATAATACGTACAAAATTCTGTACGTATGTTGTACTACACTTTAAGAAAAGTATTTAGAGAACTAAAAAAGAACAAAAATATTAAACTGGACTTTATAGAAAAAGGCACAGTCCTCAGAATTAACAATAATCTGTAATGTTGGAGTAAATTAATTTTTTTTTAGATGCGTGAGGGACTTTAATTCTGACTAATCTACTGGAAATATAAAAGATCTTTTCACGATGTACAATTTTGACTACAAGATAAAATTAAAAATAAGTTCAGTAGGTACAAGATTGACATACTGAAGTCTAAATGTATTGAAAAGGAAGCAGGAAAAACTAATGAAACTATAAACAGCCATGTTAAATATATCCTTAATCCTTTACTTTACAACTCTTCTTGTACAACTTGTAAAGTTAAATTTTTTAATTTTTTAAAACATAAGTGATGCAAACAGGAAAAAAAATCAAAAAGAATCAGTGCTTATCTAATAGCTTCCCGATTCCTATGATGAATCCTGTCATATTCCCTACAGTGCAACCGAAAATATCACTAAGATTATCATGGTATCTTTTACAACACAACCAGGCCCTATGTTTTTGTAACCGATAATATCCCGCAATAACCCCAATAATGCTAAAACAATTATATAAACACATTTAGAAAGGAACAAAGTGGTAGTAGTCAATAAAGGCAATCAATGTCTCCTTGACCGATTTGATTATCATAGAACGCATTAGAAAGCGCCTTAAAGAAAAATACAATTATATTAGGCGGAACTATACTTATATCTTAATTACATATGTATGTACAAACATGTTTTTATATCTACGACGGGAGTCTTTACGCTGCATCTGCACAAGCAATTTTCATTGCTAAGCATAAGCAAAAACGTCGGCACATATACATACCGCTAAAGTATGTCTATTTTCATTGGGTATAGAACACGACTAGGGTTTGGGATTTCTCCGTCCTTTTTATTTTCCCGGGAAACGGGAATTAAAAAATCGTCTTTCCGGGAATTCCCGAGATTCCCGAAAATAATATTTCTTTTGAAATAAATAATATTTGTTAACTTTAACATCACGATTTGGTTAATAATTCATTGTTTTAGTAGTAGTTTATTTTCCTTTAGAGTCCTTATTGTGTCAGCATTAAATATTCCGGAAATATGAACTAAACCCAACAGATATCTTTTTTGGACAACACTACTCCACTCGTCTAATACAAGAGCAAACCTCAAATTGTCGCAAATTTGACTAGATATTGTTTTCACCATCGTATTTTTAACGGCGTTATAATATTTTATTACAATGTTTTTAACATCAGTTTCATTTTGGTAACGTCATATTTTTACTTTGTGTAATTGTTCGAATAGATATTCCATCGACTGCTGCCAATTTTGAAACAATTTCTGGTAATGTTTGGGTGTCTAAAAAACTTTTAATGCTGGAATTATTTTTTTCCTTGGTGCAGGTGTTGAAGAATCGTTTTCAAATTTTATTTTATGAACCGAAAGAAGGTGCCGTATGAGACCACTAGTACTACCGCCCTTGGACATTAACCTTTTCGGGAAAATATTACATTGTGCTGCGTTGTCTACTTTTTAGACTTCAGACATTTTGCTTCTAAACAAAGTGAATTTTATAAAAAAGTATTATTAGAAAAATTCAATCATAAATAAAAAAATTATACTTACAAATTCTGTGACCACTTTTAAAAACAATTTGTACGTACGATTATATTTATAAAAATGAACCACGGAAACTACTGCTGGATTTACGGTTGTTATAAAAAACATTTTTATACTAGAAAAGATTTAATTATGTATGTGTGTAATTAATTCACTTGAAATTTATAAGCACTTATTAAAAATAATTCCAGAAAGTCGTTAACTTTGGCGTGAAATATTTTTGACCGACGATGTTTGTTTTTCTTTTCCATATTCGTATTTGAGAAAAGTTGTAAATACTTAACAATTAAAAAACGCTAACAAATTAAAAACCTTACTTTTTATTCAAATATTCTTTAAATTTACCAAAACTGATAAGAAATTAAAAATAAAATTAAATATATTTCCTAATATACTACATATTTTTTATTTCCCGTTTTCCCGGAAATAAGAGCAAAATTTTTCCGGGAATACTAAGTGGTTCATTTATAAAATTTAATATTTTTGTTACAATTTTTATATATTTTTTTTTTTGAGATTTTAAAATATTAATATCAGTTAAAATTATTTCAATTTTACTTTGTGTCTGCAAAGAAACAATATTCAAAAAAATGAAACAATTTCGACAGCTCATTGCGGCAATAATTGCTTAAGCAATGATTGCGCAATAAAATGCTACATATGGCAATTTGCGGTCTACACGTCGCAAATTCTATGGAGGCAATCCAATTTGACAATTGAGGCAATAGATATTGCTACGTGGACCCCCGGGTTATAGTTTTTGTACTATATGTATTGATGATGACGTTGGCAGTTTCATTACTAATATTTTTATAATAAATGTAATTGCTTTTTTTTATAATTATTTTGTTGTTATAGTTGTTATTTAAGTTCATTGTTTTTTCTTATTGTTGTTAAAATACTTATACTTAAGTTGCTTGTAACAATTATTATTTTTAAGAAATATTTTTGTAACTTAAACAATAAAAACAACTAAATCAAACAACACACATATACATACATAGACATAAGTTTGTTGTCTTTAAGTATACTTTTTACTCATATTTCAGCTACTGGGGTTTGTTGTTAACGTCATTGTCATCGGTCGTAACAATTTCATTGTAAACGTAGGGACGTTTGGACGGACATTGTTGTTTTGTTTGACTTGTTACTCGTCTGTCTGTCTCTCTGTCTGTCTTTCTGTCTTTCAGTAAGTATTGCATTTTAAAAACAATCACGTTTAATGAATAGATAGAGTAAGATAGCGAAGGGCTCACAACAGCAACATTGTCCAAATGATAAATGGTTAGTGATTATGTTGCACTGTCTTTAAGTTCTACATTGAATTGTTGTCTATAGGTAGTATGAGTAAAAAAAAAAAATATTGTTGAATTTTATTAAAACGTTTTGTCAATAAATATGAAATGGCATTAATAAAGGAAACGTAAAGCACGAGTAGGTGGAGATTTTTTTGTTTTTATGTTATTTTACGGGAATTAATATTCAAATATTGCTACACTTGCAATATACTGTCATTGGAATATTTTAAGAATGATTACATAAATTTGAAAGTTTTTATAAAATTATTTAGGGTGTCTAAAGAAACTCGAGCGCGTGCTAGGTGATGATAGGTAAAACGAAAGTCTGAAAATTAATAGACTTAATAATGTCATAAATTTAGAAAATATTAAACGCTTAAAGCAGAAATTATACCGTGTCGTAAATGTGTTGTTTCTAGTTTACATAAAAAAATTAACTTAAATTTATTAATGTTTTTACTATGAACGTAATGAGCGCTGCATCGTTTAGTACACTTTTTGAAAATTTTATTTGCAAAATAAATCTTATTGGTAAATCGCCCAATTAATCAGGGAGAATGAATAAATTTAGTTTAAACACATTAATCACCTGTAAATTTACTTGCACACACATATGCACACACGACTATATGTTAGTGCTTTCCATTAATTTAAATACATGATTATAAGCTCAATGGCGCCCCACAAATTTCACCTGTCATTATTTTTAAGCCTTTCGATTAGATGCACAGCTACATATGCATGCATACCAACTTATAACTACCCATACAATTATGTGTAACAGAGACCAGCTTTGTTTAAATGGACAAACAGTCGTATTGAGAAAATATGTTTAAAATCATAATTCCTTTGCCGCATCTACACATACTAGCTGTTTCATATTATTCCATAAAATGTTTTTTTTTTGTTTTAAAAACAGACCGAACTAGAAAAGTTTAATGTATTCAACAATTTCAGTAATTCAACCAAATATACCCCAATATGCCATTCTCTGATATGTTTCGCATATAGACAAACCAACAAGTGCATAAATAACAAAAAGTCAAATTAGCTTAAGTCAAAAATAAAAACAATAAAAACACAATTAAGTAATATTTTTGCTGCCACGGAGCATAAATACAATTATAGCGTCAAAACTACTAATCTGCATACATTTTCCTTTTTAGAAATTTATATTTTTAGAAATTTAATAAAAAATTGTTTATGTATGTATAAAATACAAGTTTGTTCATAAATAAAGAACAAATTATGAAAACTGTAGCATAAATGGAAACTTCTTAATATTGAAAAAATTCCTAAGGACAACCTAATCGGCTGCTCTACGACATATACATACATAGAACATAGTGTCCAATGTTTAATGCTGACAGAGAGCTATACTTTTCTTCAAAATCTAAGCATTGTTTTTGTTCTACATATGAACCATAGCGATCAACGTTTACTTATAATATTATTTTTATAGATCTTCTTTGTTGATGGTAAGAAATAATCCAGGAAATCATTAACCATGTCATCACTTTGAATTCCTGGTATTCATATCACTCTTACCTAATTGTGGGCTTTGACCTTACGTAAATACTGACTTCATCAAAGATAAGATTATCTTTTACAATCTAAGTCAAACCTTAATTTATTATATAAATCTCAGCATGCAAGACGGCACAAGTATTTAGCAGTACAATTGATTTCAAGCTATAAATAGAATATTCACAGACAGAAATTGCGTCCACTTGGTTTGGTCTCTTCAAACGTCGTGTCCAAATTAAAAAAGGGACTGTCCACCTATTATTCCTCGTTTTTATTTCTTTCCGCTGTTCAAAAAAAAAACTGTGAGCTAACTTACGAGCTGCAACCTTTTCATTACGAAAATTTCTCTATAAAAAGATAACAGCTCGTTAGTTAATACATGGTTTGTCCTATGCATAATACCGTAATACTTTGTTAAAACAGTTGGCATACGAACCTAGACAGCTGTAAAGTCATCAAAAGCGCTAAGTACAGCAACACCAAACATTTTTATAAACAATCCAAAGAATTAGCAAATTATTCAAATTTCCCTAAACATTTGTATTAATTTTCAATATTGATTTACAATATTTTTTATTTATTTAAACCACCAACTCAAACTGTTAGTTAAATTTTTTTATATTGATTCCTTGTAGTCTTATCGTCTCAATTATAATTTACCGCAATAAAAATAATATATACGACATTTTATTGTTGTTTCTTTTATAATTGAAGGTAAAACTGACTGACTGACTGACTGACTGACTGAATGTGTATTTTTTGTTGGTTTTATTGTTGGCGTTGTGTGTAGGTGTCGTCGTTTTCTCGTCCAATTTAGTCATTGTTTTCTAAAAACCCCAGTATTATTTCTGTATACAATAAACACACACACACACAGATATAAAAACTCAAATAAATATAATAACTGAGTGTTGCCAGTTAACATTTTTAAGTCTTGAAGGAATATTTTTTAATTTAATTTTTCGGATAAGTTTTGGTGCTCTTCAATTTGTCTAAGTATCAAAGATTGTTTCTATATATTTGTTAACCTAAAATTTAAACCAAAGCTGACAATTCAGGGTAATTAAACATGTAGCAAAAAAAATACATTTTTATTGTTGAAAATTATGTTTAATACTGACTAAACACAATTCGTCGATTTCGTCGCGGAAAACTGGGTGAACTAAAGATGCTTAAAAGAACTGACTGTCAAATTTATATCAAAACAGTACGTGAAAGTTTTGATGAAAGTACAGTAAAACTTGTTTGGCGTAAAACAATTGTAAGTTCGAGGAAGAATTCACTTAAATAAACCTCAAAGAGTAAATCATGTCTTTTGATCATAAGCATATTGAGCAATAAAACTAATTTTTTCCTTGATACAATAACATCGTGTCACTGTTTTATTCCCACTTTAGATTTGATGCATGAATAGAAAATATATCTTAAAGAAGTAGGCGCGCTATTAAAAAATGTATACTTTTAATAATGACATTATAAACGTCATCTTTCTACCTTAATTTACTTCAACCAAAGTGAGCGACATGTGTTTTAAACAAGATGTTGCGGCATGTCATAACTATATTCAACTATTACATAAAACATTAACTGACCACGTAATTATTATTTCTCTAACTATAATTGGATTGAGATATCATGTCATTTTACGCCAATAATTTTAATTTTTGATGAATTTATCAGAGATCAAAGGGCTATGTGAACTAGCTTATTTAGTGAAGTTATTAATAGAAAATTACAACACTTTGTGTACCAGCAAGGCTCTGGTCATTTTCGCCATATGCTATACCAAATATAACAGTACCTATGTATATATACCATAAGTATATTGCAGTAGAATAATTTTATTTAATTGATATGTAACAACGAGTGTAACAACATATTGAAAAGTTATTTTTTCAACTAATAAATAATAATTAGTGAAAAAAACTATAATATTGTATGTTAAATTACAAAGTCTTTTAACACTATTTTCGCAAAATTAATCTGATTTGACCTCTCCTTTCGTAGTTCCTGGCAACACTGTTGTTAAGTGTTGGTTTCAAATATTTATATTTGCACTTGTACTTGGATACAAACACACACTTGTTATCGTACTTGTACTTGTTGTAAAACATTTCAATGGCACGCGTCTTTGTTTCTGTAATCAAAATGAGGGAAATTTCTTTATATAGAAATGGCCAATTTGAAAATTACTAATTGGTTAAGAATGACAGCTAAATTGAGTCAATCGCATTTATACATACCAACGGTACTACACATACAGAGACATACCACAATACAATCGATATACATAAGTGACCTAGAACTATGGAACTTAAATCAAAATCTGCTACGTTTACAAAGGCAAAGTTATTTTTTTAGTGTATGATAGTTAGTATAATAATTGCAGATTAAATAATTGAGTTAAAATTATGCAGGTTTATTTTATAAGCCAATCAAAAATTTTTGGCAATTTTTTAATCCCAAATACGCAAGTCATTTTCCGAATTAAGTATTTTAAAAAATTTTATTTATCTACCAAATTGCATATTTCTTCAAAAAAAAAAAACCAGGATTCTTTTTCTACGAAATTCGCATAAAAATTAAAATTACTTAAAATGCTTATACTGTACATATATTTATTTCACCGTAGAGCAAACTTTAAACTACTGTTAAGCCATTGTTTTACATTTTTCTTTTACGTACATTTTTTATCTAATGGATTTTAAGTCAGTATGTAAGAATGTCTATGTACTTATGTATGTGTTAGCAGTGTATATTTAATAAATTTCGAAATTTCTCTTGAGATTGCTGCCTGTTATTTTAGCTTTGACTTGTATTGAATTCTTGATTTAGTTTTTCTTTTTGTCCAACATCAACTATATTGATTAAATTCCAATTGTTAAGTTAAAGTACAAAACAGTAACAACAAAAATAACAACATCGAATTTAATGAATGTGAGAGTATTTTAGAATTTTTCCTGTTTTTTTTTACTGCACATTTTTCATTTTTATTTGAAATAAAAACTACAATACGCGTGAGATCATCATCAACATCGTTAGTATCGGGGGACACTGAATGCAATGTTTGTATGATTTTTATTGTTGCTGATTTCATACGCATCTCTTCACTTCTTCGCAAACTGATTTTGTCTTCTCGTTTGTCACACTGGAAAATATTTTTTTTTTTAGGCTGGGAAATCGTTAGGCATTTACTTTGGCTTTAGCCGTATAATGTCTAAGCTGCCAACTTAGGGGGGCAACTTTATGTTACGGAATGTGAAATTGTATAACATTTTAAAGAGATTAAATAAAAACTAAACTTAGTTAAGTTAAATGCATTACTTTGGTGATCTAAAAAATCCAGACTCTACTCTTAATTTGGGAGTAAAATCTAGACAGGATCAAGATCGCCATAGTCCTGTTGAATCTGCTAATGCCGAAATATTTAAAAGACATTTTATGCTGTGTGTGAGATACATTCCGAAAACCTATTCAGAAATTGTTCTATGACAATCGAAACTTACATCAAATCCGCAGTTGCTATTATAGTAATCAAAGGCATATTTATTCATCATGGTATTCTTGATTCGTCAGCTGATCACATTTTTATTCACTTATTTTAAATTTCAGCTGTCAAACTTCAAATCTCAAACTTCATACATTAAAAATATAAACCAAAAGATTCTCCTTGGACTGAGTTTGCCTTGCTAGAGATCAAAGTTACGATTCTTCTATAATTTTTTTTTTTTAATAAGTTCACATTTACTTGTTTTTCTTATTAAACACCTCATAAAGAGAAATCACGAAAAAGTCGTGAATTACTGTTAGCATTTACATTTTCCAGTATTGATCCCATCTCCACGAAGTTCTATAAGAGTGATGTTAGAATAATCCGCTGTCACGATTAAGGTTTGCTCGTAATAATAACACATTTCCGAGCCCAAATTAGCCAAGACCCTGTAGCCGATGTGCTTTTTGAGAGACTGTATAAGTACAAGTTATTGTAGGAAAATGGTAATAAAATAAGTGGCCATTTTATGTGTTCTGAATTCGAAGTGGAATTACATTTTTCGGAATTGGCAAAGCATTGTTATTATAAACAACAATGCCACAACACCAATTAAATTTCAAACGGAATACAGAACAGGCTGGAACATAATTCACTTAAAACAAATATTTACATATTTCACTGCCAACATATTTTTTTGCTTCAAAAAACAACACACTTTTCACTGAATGACATGTAATATTCGTTACTGCCGTTCGGCTCACTATACTTGTTCATTTTATTGCAGTAAATCATAGGAAACGTTTTGCAGTTTATTTCAACAAAACTGCATAAGTATGCGACGTAAACGCATATACAAGCATCAGTATTTTGTTGTCATATCACATAGATACAAGGGAGATATAAAAACACTGCAACGGCAATTGAAGTTGGAATATCAGCAACAACAAATGATGAGCTACAAAAAAAAAACATTAAAAATAAAACATTGCCGTGTGACAACATTGATCAAAGATGACCTACATACACCTACAAAATGGACATAAACACAACACAAACACAAAATGTAACTGTAAAAACAACTGCAACAATAATAAATAACAACAACGACAACAACAATCGTATATATCTCGTAAAATAAAATTGTATCTAGATACTTATATATATTAAAACAAAATGATACGGAAGGGAAAAAAGTGCAGAAAAATAAAAATATTTTAATTCATGTTGCTAGTGTGTGTGTAAGGCGTATGTGTATAATAATATTACGCATAACATGCAACTGCCTACACTTTACCAAGGGCAAAATACAGCTCACACACATTATGGTAATACGGGGACTAGGCTGATTGTTCGTCTGTCTGTTTGGCTGCGTTCACATGACAAATGTTCATGATTGTGTCGAATCCTGTATTAAGTATCTCTTTTTGCAGTGCACGTGTATCTGTGTATGCATATGCCAGCGTGAGTGTTTGTGCAAAAATCTTGAATTTAAAATTATATTCATGAGCGAGTAGTTGTGCTAGTTGTTGGTGTGCTTTGATGCAACTACCACAAAAGTTCACATATTGAATTTTGTTAAAGCATTGATTTGATGGTATATCGAACTCAAAAAATGAAATCATTTTAAAAATAACAAACACACATGTATCTAATACTGTGAAGGTTATTTTCAATAGCAAACTATTTATTCCAGCAGAAAAAAATACACAGTGCATAAATGTGAAAAACTCTGCATAAATTGAATATAGACAACAATTGTCAAATCTATGTCATGATATAAATGCTGCCCCCTTCATTAAAAAATCGAAAGCCTTAATTATTTGGCATTTCTAGAACAAATTTAGTCAAATTTCTTAAAGACTATTTCGCGACTCTACAGTATTTTCATGGACATACCATTTTCAGTGCTCTATTTTGATTTCTATTTCAAATAAAGCAGGGTGTATCTTTAGGCAAGCACCACAATCTCAACTAAAACAATAAACTGATGCTTGTCAATAAAGATTGAAAATAACAACAGCAACAGTCAGAAAAAACTGACAAAAAAGAATTAACAAAAACAAACAAAAATCGATTGATAGAGAACGCAAAAAAGCTAAAGTTGATTGTGTTCCCATTTCTCATGTATGGATGGTTTAAATACGTTGTTGACATTTTGTGCTGCATGCAGCACTCGGAATGTAACACACAGAGAAAGTAACCGCTCATGATGAGTTTCAATGTGTATTGCCTGCGAACGATGGAGGAAGATCAATGAAACATGATTTTGCTACACGTATCTGCCGAGGTAAAGCATGTACCAGCCTGCTACCGGCCCATGGAGGTATGTAAGCTTGTTATCATCCTGAATGCCTGCCGACTAACATACCAGCGTGTGTGTGTGCATTTATTTTTTTTTTATTTTTGACCATTATATCCCAGCCAAGGCGTTGTTCACATGTTTGAATGTGGTGTGTGCAAGAGTTCGAAAAGTTATTGGACAGACCAACAAAAAACACAACAAGGTGACTTATTGTGAAAATACTCAACCAATCATACCATTGATTGGTGAGAAAATGAGGAATTACATTTTTATGCTAATGCCATTTCTACCACAACTCATCCCCCCCACCCACCGTGTCCTCATAGCAACATTCGTTCGCAATACAACATTAAACTTGCCAAAAAGTGCAACAAATAAAAAGTAAGAAAAAACCAAATAAAAATTGGTAGTCAGTCAATCGCATTGTGTTTAGAGTTGCTGTTGTTATTATTGTTGTTGATGCAGTTTAGTTGGCTGACTAGCTATTTGGCTACTTTAGTAGGCTGATTCAATGGTTGGTGAGCTGGTATGCTTTGGTTGAAAAGAAAAAGAATTGCATTAAATTGTATTGTTTTTAGGTTTTGTATTATTTTGCTTTGAATGCAGTTTAGTATTCTTGTTGCAAAATGCCCTTAATTGGGTTCGTTATAATGACTTAACTTACAATACCGCAACTGCATGAATTGAAATATATAAATATACAAACATACAAACATAAGTATGTATGCATATACAAACGTATTTATATTCCACCAACATGCATTGGCATGAATTTAAAATGCTTCGACATTTTTCATAATTGTCCTCCCAAATTGATTAACTGCAACAACAACAAAAACAACTACAATAACAAGAAGACAAACAATGAATATAAAAAATATAAATAAATTACAAATTTCAATTTTCCTGCAAAAAAGATGAGACAACAGCAAACATATAAATTGCTTCCATGGAAAGCTTCGGCAAAAGGGCACGTTTAAAGGGCTATAAAAAAAAGGAAGATGAAATTGAAGCTCATGCCTGCGCAAAAGTTTGGAAAACAATAATCACCCGCACTCCATAAATGGCAATTGTAAACATTATACATATGTATGCGGTCAGTGTCACACAGTTACAACAATGGCAACAGTAGCCGCCAAGAGTAACGATTCCTCCTCCCTAACTATAACAACAAAATATGACAATTACTTTATTACGCAAGTCGAAAACATTTAGTTGCACTTGCCGCTGACATCCTTCGACTAACAACAATAACATTTTAAAAACGAAATAAAAAAAAACAGAATTGCATGGAGAAATTTTGATTTATGCACCTGCACGTTTTCGAGGCAAATCTTTAGAGCGTCTTTCTTATATTGTTCATTTATTTTTTATTATTTTTTTTTTTTTCATCTTCATCTGTACGTATGTTAAATGCGTATGTATTGTCGTTTATTGGACCAAAATATCATTTATAGTTTTCATTTAACAAAAATCACAAAAGACCATAAATTGCAATGACCCAATGCATACGTACAGATGTATGTATGTATGTGTATATAAGTATGAATATGAACTGCTTGCCTGAGAATTTCAAACAATGATAACGTGCGCCTACTACATACGCATTAAGTAGCAGAGTTCCTTTAGTGAGCCTTCAACATTTGCAAAACCCTCTGTTATGATACATTTATATTGTGGAAAAAAAGGCCACTTAATGAAACGGGGTAAGAAAACGAAGAAGGGATATGACTTTATGTTAAAGTCATCTCTTAGTTGTTTGCTTATATGTATAGGAACAGGAAGCATTTTTCTCAACTATTTTGGTGACTTTTTGGCGATATTGTCAATAAAACGTCTACACTTTTAACACATTAAAATGATAAATAGAAAAAATGCAACAGTTTAACAGTAAAAATATTTTATTTGCTAAACTGTAGATTACATTCACATTTTAAAATAATGTTTAGAATAAATAGGGTAAAATGTACCAAAGACATACAAGTGAATACCTGGTTTCAATGTCGTCAAATGGTCTCATAAGAACTACCTAGTCAATACTTTCAACGTCACTAGTAGATTTTAAATAACAAGAATATTTTCTGGGGTTTAATTGTCAGTAGTACTAGTGACAATACTTTTCCTGTTTCTGCACGAAATGGTCTACCTAGAATTTTGATATTCAGTATTTGAAATAAAACCAGCTTTAATTTTATTAATTCTTTAAAGATGTCTTTTAGAAAACGTTTGCATTTTAAAGTACTCATTTAAAGAAGCGTTCACATATCGTTAGAAAAAGCTTATTTAAGCTTGAAATCCTAATGCGTCAAAATGTTACTCATCTACGCAAAATTAATTTTAAATTAATTAATTAATTAATTTTCAAATTGTTTCATAGTAGGTTAGACTATGATAAAAAGATTTTTAAACGATTGCACTCTGGATCTGGTTTTTTTAATTATTTCAATATTTTAAAGGAGAGGTACTCTGAATAGCAGTTAACCTTTTAGGTTTCAGACTTATGATCATGTCTGATTTGACAGATAATTAGTTTTTTCCTTCCGCTGAACGAATATGGTTGTGTATACGCTTGAACAACGCTGGGAAATACTGCGACATTACTTTGGCCGATTTTGCCAAAAAAATCATCTTTTCAGATGAAGCTCATTTTGATCTTGGCGGGTATGGAAACAAGCAAAATTGTCGCATTTGGGACACAGAAAACCCGCACGCATACATTGGAAAGCTGAAACACACAAAACGAGTCACTGCTTGATGTGGATTTTGGTTTGAGCGATCGTTTTTAGGCCATGTTGAACGAATTTTTGTTCACAAAAATTGAAGAGGAGGATATTGGCAATATTTGGTTTCAACAGGACGGCGCACAGTGAGACAGCCCTAAAGTAACCTCGGCAAAAAATGGTTTTTGGCGTGTCGTCCAATTTGGATGAAATTTTCACAGTATATTAACAGATATATGAGTAACAATTCCCTGAAACTTGAGTCTGATAACTTCATTACTTTTTGGTCTAGAGCAAGTCAAAGTTGAGGTATGCTAACGCGCTTGAAATATGTTAGTTCAATATGTAATATTCAAAAGCTTATCAATAAAAAAATACATAGTAAATATAACTTTAAAGTATTTTTTTTAATTAATAAAGTTGTTGTAGAATGAGTAGATAAAAAATTAAATTTAAAAAAGAAATACAAAAAACATTTCTTTACAACAGAATTGTGGTGTAAAAATTGAACATTTTGCATTTTCAATGGACTAGGAAATATAGAGTAGCCACTCGCCCTAGGTGATGAAAGATTGAAGTCTCAGTTTTCATTCAAAGTAAAGGACATATAGCAAAAGTACTTTAAACATACAAAAAACTACAAAAAATACGCAACGCGCACATTCTGTCGCTATACGTATGTTAGCATGCAATAGCATGTTTACAAATTTTTAATATTCCATTCTCGTAAAAATTCACGTATTTCTACAAATGAAGATGTAATGCACTATTTGCAAATATCATCAGATCCTTAATTAATTAATTTAGAATGAGAATGAAATTGAAAAATTTAGAATACCATGATGTTATTAAACAACTATTGATAGAATGAAAAAAAAATTGTTATTTTTTATTGCATTTCAATGGGAGGTGGGCGTAACAGTGGGCGTGCTATTGTAATTTTTGCATGAAACATTTTAAATTATATAAATTACAGTAATATCAAATTAAAGGTTGTACCTAAAATATTTTAGAAAATATGGGACTTTTTTTGTTGAGGTTGTATGGGCGGTTGGGGTAAAAGTAGGCCAAAGTCCAAAACTTTATTCCGATAATGTTTGTAACAATATAATATTCAAGTATACCCAAATTTAAAGTTATATCTAAAGTATTACGGACAATACGGCGTTTTACAAATTTCGATTGTATGGGAGGTGGGCGAATTTTGTTAATTTTTTTTAACTGGAATTGTCTTAAATATAACCTGTGCAAAATTTCAGAACTCTGCAATGACTCCTTGTATTTAATGCCGGTGTTGTCACACTGTGCGGCGATACGTGCCACACAGCCGAAGCTACACCTTTTTATAGCATTTTTAAAAAAAAAAAGTTATTTGGCGGACCCGATATTTGCCGCAATAAAAGCAAACACTTTATTGAGTATATATCATAGATGCACTGGAATGTTTTGTAGGCGTCTTGGTGAGAAATTTTTTTTACAGTGATATGAAAAAGTAAGCTCAGAGGTTTTCATTAAAATTTAATCACAAAAAATTGTTTTTGTTGTAAGTGATGTATAATAACGTTGTTCCCATTAAATTTGCTATTTTTTTTAGTTGCAAGAAAAAGTAAGCATAATAATTTCAATTAAAATTTAAACACAAAAAATAGTTTTGATTATAAAAAATTAATAATAATACAGTAAAAACTGAATTTATTATTTTTTTACTTGATAAAGTGGGGCAATTTTCAATACATTATACTGTTTTCAATTTAAAATCTTGATTTTTTAAATATATAGTATTTTAAATCATAATTTTTTTACGCACTGTATTTGAAAAAATACCACCACAGCCCCTAAGCATATAAACTAGTCGTTATTTCAGTGACCACAAAATTTAAGACCATAAAAATAAAAGAGCTGGGGCTTACAAACAATTGCTTGATGAAATGGCCACTTGTAATACATAAGGTTACCGGATTAAGTTTTAAATGAAATACAGTCAAAATAAATAATAGCTGTCTAATATTGTGATTTTCTAAAGTTAAAATTGTTAACAGCAGACTTTGCGCTCACACTACAACTTTTATTAAATCAGGCTTAAACTCACAGTATGTCTAATAAATTTATTAAAAAAAACTAATTTCTCGTAGAAATAAGTTTCTGGCAATACTTTTTAAAATTTTTTTCTGTAATAATTTTAATAGTACTGGCAAGATAAAGGCAAACAAGTTACAACAAGTTACACTGAATTAATAATTAATTTGATATATTTAGAGCCTTATTTTATTATCACAACACCAAAATTTTCTAGCACAAAAATTTTGTTAATATTAAAATTCATTTTGTTAAATTTGATTAAAGTTTTTTTATTTAAAATTTATAGGCGTGTTATAAATGCGTAAGTACCATTTACTTAGGCATTTGTATATAAAACAAGTAACAGTGCAATATTCGGCCGTGCCGAATCTTATATACCCTTCACAACGTGTAGTCATGCAATAACAATTGTTTGTATCACCATTCGCCTCATATAAAATACGTACTGAAACATCCCATTGCAGGATTATAAATTGAGTTTACGTATGTACGTTTCCAAAAAAAAAATTAAAAAAAAAATATATTAAAAACAATATATAATAAATAATAATAATATATTAAAAATAAAAAAAATACTAAAAAAAAATTTTAAATTTAAAAAAAATTTTAAATTTAAAAAAAAAATTTTTAAAAAAATTTAAAAAAAAAAATTTTAAAAAAAAATTAAAAAAAATATATAAAAAAAATAAAAATATAAATAATATATAAAATTAAAAAAAAATTTTTTTGGCTCAGCTGGAATTCGATGCCACGTTTACTTTAACCAGTATGTATGTAGGTTGTTGTTGTAATTGTGAAAAAAAACGAGGTGGTCGTGGTTTTTTGCTCATATCTCAGAAAGTTATGGGGCGATTGTGCTGAATTTCAATAGCGATTCATTCCTGGATATTTCCAAGAGATTGATACCATACACAGATCTAAGGAGCATATAGTTGCTTCTAAAAGTTGATTTCAACCAACACACGGACAGACAGGCAGACGGACAGACGGTCAAAGCTTAATCGACTCCTCTATTCATAAGCTTTCAGAAAATATATACTTTATGGGGTCGAAAATGAAAATTGTAGAAATTACAAACGGAATGACAAAGCTATATATACCCTTGTGCACCACAGGTGAAGGGTATAATAAGTGCAATAATAGACCGCTTTAACAAACATAAATATAGTTAGCCCGTTAGTTAGAAAAATTTTATGTAACGAAATCGACTTTATTAAAATTTACCGTTTAATGTCGCTACGAATGCCTTAATTTGACTCTAGATATTGTTTTGTCTCTTTATATATATGACCTCCCTACTCTGGCTTTTATATCTCAAAGTTAGATCAATTTCACATTGTTATGATTTCACTTACTTACATTTAAATAATGTTTAATGCAAATATTGTTTTTAACATTTTTTTATTTTATTTGTGAAAGAAAAAGCGATTTAAATTTAAATACAAGCCCAAAACCATCCGTCAGTCGAGCAGTCATAACAACTAGTCATTTAAATTCATATAAAATCCAAAAAAACAAAAATTATTATAATTCCAAAATTGTTGTTAAATTTTTTTCAAGGAATATTGTATTAAGCCACTTGACATGTTATTGTTTAATGCTTTTCCTTTACATTGTTTCCATTTTTTATTTAAGATTATATGCTTAAAACAAATATATTTTTTTTTTGTTTTAAAATATTTTTACACACAACATGAGTGGTGGAACGTGGCTTTGTAACAAAAAAAATTAAAACGAAATATGAAAACTAATTGACACTTCAATGGAATTTAAGTATGCGTTATCGTAAATACGAAAATAACAATAAACAAAAAATATAATCTTAGTTAAAATTAATCATATTGGCAAATATTTAATTTAAGCTAAAAGAAAATATCAACTCAAAGACGCACACGAAAAGTGCCACTGAATATTTTAACTTAATGTAAAATTGTTTATCACTTTCAATAATAAAAAGTGACACATGGTTTTCAAATGATAAAATACATCAAATTAGGGAGCAATATATTATGATTGAGTTTTTTGATTATCATCATATGATGCAATAATCTCATTGTGATCGCTCATTGTCATCAATTAATTTCATAAAATCATAATGTAATCATTTTAATTATGATATGATGTCACACAACCACAAATTGGTTTAAACTTATCATAATATAATCTCTAATAACCATGAAAATTTTACATATTTTCTTAATGTTATTTCACGTAGTCGTAATATTACTCCCAATGAATTATAAAATATTTACTATTTACTAAAACCTATTGCTTAGTTTGGCTATACGTTATATTGATTTTACTTTACTTTTCGCTACAAAAAATTAACACAATATGCAATGGCTCTACAGTATGTCGAAATAATCTTAAGACTTATGTATCACTTTTATGGTGGCCAAAAGTTGCACAAGTTAGTACAGAGGATGCGCTTAGGTATTCCTCGCCCAGCATGTATTGGTATCACAGATGCCAGTAGAACATTTCCGACGGACGCACACGAAGTTTATTTGGGCTGCTAACATTTGTCTGCCACAAATAATAAACACTCTAACGCTCTACCACTTTTAGAAGCTCAGTAGCCTGAAAAGTGGCGAGTTTTAGAACATATAAAATATGCGATCCCATCGCAAGGGTCAGAAATTCTATTCTAAGAATTTGTGATAGGCACAACAATTTACATTTTGATCAGACTACTTGGACTCATGAGTCTTAGTGATCTAATGTAAAGACCCAAATCTGGTACACTGACGGTTGAATATAGTCGTATGGCATATTTAGATAAGATTTTAAAAAGGCTCTACCCGTGGCTAAATAATCTTCAATACGTTAGTCCAAAATTTTTTCCATATAAAGAGATCAGTGCCTATAAAGGCTCTACGAAAAGCCCCCCAATGAAATAACGCCCAGGAAACAATCCCTAATGAAGTAAACCCCAAACAATTGGAAATAACACCCAAAAACAGTAAATGAAATAACATCGAAAAATAAATGAAATAAGCCCCAAAGCGAAAACGAAACAACCCCTAATATTTCATATTAAATAACTCCCAATGCTGAAAATGAAATAACCCTCAATGAACAAAAATGAAATTATGCCCAAAATTCATAAAAGAGTCAGTTTCACTAAGGATTTCATGAAGTCAATCTGGACCAACAGCAAAATCGCAAAATTATTGATATAAATTGTGTGGAGGCACGCAGGCGTCTTCTTCATAATAAGGATATATGCAACTTCGAAATTGTGCAGCATTCATAATCAATTTTTTTTTGTGAAGGAGCATACAAAGCTCGTTTAGTAGTGACTACTTTTGGTTTTGTAAATGGACTAAGTCCAGTTCAGTTATTTTCCCTTATACGATGGAAGCAATTTGAGATCAGTCAACAACGAGCTACCCTAAGACTTTCGAATGGCTTGAAAATCCAACTCATGGGAGACGTTATTATAGTTACAATATTGTAAAGAAGGCAGTAATTTTCTGTAATGGGGATCTGAGGAAATATGGACAAAGAATTGTTTAATATTTCCAATATATTTATTTTTGAAACCCAACTACCAAAAATTAATTTTCATGTACATACATAAATAAATGCGAAATGGTAAAAAAACAAAATAGTTGTTTATGAATTCACCTCCTCACTACTTGGCAGAAGTGGAACCAACAACCGATTACTTTTGATTTAGGGAAAACAATCATTATTGCCTTCCGTAGACTAATTTCGTAGTCTGTCACGAAGGTCGCACCATCCAAATCCAGAACGTTATCATTTATGTATTTGAAAAGATATTGGAATATATTCATAGGCTAAAAGTTTTCTTGTAAAAGGCCTATTTTTATATAATTTATTTACAAACACCCCCAAAACTAAAAGCTTTAAAAATGAAATAACCCCCGAATACAAAATGAAATACCACCCAAACTATACACGCTATGAAACAAGCCCCAAATTTTAAAAATTTGTTGGGTGTTATTTCATTGGAGATTATTTCATAATTTGAAAACCCCAAATGAGAAATGAAATAATTTCCAAATAATTTCATATGAAATAACACCCAAAAATGTATGAAAAAAATTTGGAGAATATTTCATTTCTCGTTTGGGCGTTATTTCATTGAGGGGCTTTTCGTGGAGCCCCTATAAATCTATGACGTTAGGAAAGCCCTCATTTTCGCATTTTTGGTTAGCCAAGCGGCATCAAAAGCACATATAGCTTCTGATGCCAATACGGCTCTGGTGTTAACATACAACTTTCTAAGCCGTCCAAATCGGCTGTGGATATAAGGTCATCAGGAGCATATTTCTAATTGGACTGGTAGATAAAATATTTGAAAATGGGTTTTAATATTGAATAAAAATACATAAGATTATATAAGAATCGATACCATGTTGGTAAGATTAATTTTATTCGATTTCATTCGTAAATGCATATGTAAATCGTAAGGAATTTAACAAGTTTCAATATGGGCCAAAAGTCTTTATGAGGTTTAAAAAATTTTGCATCTTATTTATTGTTGAAAGGAACGAATTTTATTAAATCAAGAACAAGTTAACATCCATGGTGACTTTTGGCCCACCATGTACTTAACAAAAAAACATATTCTAACACATATATTGTATATATACAGTTGTTGTTACACGTACAATCATCTCGTTTTCAGTTTTAAAAAGGTTTCCTTTTGTTATCTTTCTTTCTTATGCTGCTTTCAAATTTTGCGCACTCATGACAACAGGAACCAGGAAATACAGAAATGCAAACATTATTCGTGGAATATTGTAAACAAATCAAAAAAGGAAATTCAGTTAATTTTTTGTAAAGTAAATAAAATGTCCTCAAAATATGTTTACATTTGATAATTGAATGTTTATGGGAGCATAATAAGGACAGCGATAATAATGGTGTTACTTAAGTACACAACTCATAGCAACAACTACTGAACTAACAGTGAGTAGAAATATCAAAATAAAAGAACTGATTACAAATAGACCTCATAACGAAAGAAATTTATAAAATTTTTAAACTAAATTTATTCATAGACAAAGAAACGCAAGGATTTGGCAAGATATTTCGTGGTTGTAAATATTAGTTGTATTTAATATTATACACACACACACTTCTCTACCTATAGCAATAATTAAATTTGTTCTTAATTGAAATATTTTATTAACTAATTAATAAACTTTTTATAACTTACTGCTTTGAAGCTTTAAAGTTTTCATGTTGTAGTAAGTAAATACAACCTTTAATCTTATTTAACTGTAACATAATTTAAGAGGAAAACATTTTTATCATAAATAATCTTTATGATACGGATTATTAAAAAAAAAATCCAATAATATTATTTAGTATTCATAAATATTTACATAACAATATGACAACATAATTACTTTCTTAATTAGTTTCATTTTCTCTCTCTCTCCTTAGAGTGCTGTGTTAGTGTCTGTCACCCAGTCACTTCATGTTGGCAGTAGAATAAAAAACTAGCAAAGAAGATAATTTCTGATTATGTTTCCTAGGAAGAATTATAATAAAACAGGGTGTAGAAAAATCAACATGTTGTTTTTTGTTTGTACGGTTGGGTGTTGCAAAAAAAATAACTTAAAGAAAACGAGAAATTCCCATGCTTACATTGTGGGAAAAAAAACTTTGCTAATTGTGTTCAAAATACATCTAATATACTCAGTTGCAGAAACACACACTCACACTTGTGATAACTAAGAACAACTTTTAATTCATCCCGTCAGCGTCTAATCGTAGGATTTTCGTTTTGTGGGCCTTTTAGTTTTCTTTTTCAACACACTTTCTTAGCTGCAGTGAATTTTCCTTTGATTTGTTTTCACTAATATTTTCATCGTGTAGAAGTTTCATAAACAAACTTATTGTGGATAAAATTCCTAATACAACAGATTTTATCTGATGACACTTTTATAAATTTTTCTAATAAACAAACGCTGTCAAAATAGAATAGGTGATACTTTAATTTAATTATCTTAAGCAAAACGAGAATTTCTGGAAAATTTTACGCAACCAATTTTTTAGGTTTTAATTGCGTTCACGAACCACAATGTACTTTCGATGGGATTTTATGGCATAAATCAACTAGATTGTTGACAAAAATAAACTAAAGTAGCAAGTCGGACGCAAGGTCTATATAATTAGTTATAATTAGTTTACTTTGTGTCATATTTACTTTTTTGCTTATTAAAGCTTTATTAACTTTTTATAACACCGATTTTTTATGCAAATATTATTTATAATTAGACTGTTAATATTTATTTGGCATTAAACGATAAAGTTAAATTTCAAAAATCATTCAACTGTTGAACAACTAACTGAATCCTTTAAATGTTTATAAATACTTGTTTTATTTGTCGATTTTATTTCCAATAGAATAATTTGCAAACAAAAAAAAGTTTGTTAAACAGGACTTTAAACAGGCCATCTATATACCTCACGAATATAACACACTTTCAAATATAAGTGTGTAAGTATTAGTGTTAGTATGCTTTTAAGCGCGTGTTGCTAACATCTAATGTTGCGGCGGTTGGTAACCACAAAACGAATACGTTGATTGTCATTTAAGTATTTTGTCTACTCCTAAATGATGAGATGACAAGATGGTTGAATACTATTTACCAACCATTTACCATTTAACACACAAACATGCTACTTAAACTTTAACAATTACACAAGCATTTAACATTTACAAAGACATGCTGGCAGACGACAACCAGTCAGTTTGTTAGGTAGCGCAATATTTAGTATAATTAAAACAATGAAGAGCTAGAAAGTTAATTGATACTTAGAAGAATGTCAGGAACCCCCACCAACTATAAGTTTTGGAATTGAAAGAATCATCATAAAGTTTTTCAACTCTTTTTTAACCAGCAACAACAAAAATATCAAGAATATTTTTAAAAATTACCAAGTATTAGTTAAGTATTAAAGAGAAAGTTTTACAGGCAAAAAACCTTTTTAGAAATTTTTTATTTTAAAATTAGGATTTTCAAAAGTGATAAAAATTTTTAAATTAGAAATTGCTACAACAAAAACCCACATTCGCTAATTCCGCTGATAAAAACTTATTTGTGAAACGAAAGCATTTTGTTTGCGCTTAACGTTTCAAAATACAGTGAACTTGCGATAACGTGAACTAATTTTTACCAAGGCAGTTCACATTTACGAGTTTGTTCACGTTATCGAGTACCTAAATTCAAAACAAAAAGTTACCCTATTTAGTATAAAAAATTATATATTAATAAGAAAAAATGCTAAACACTATTTTAAATTAATTATTTTATTAATTTTTAATAACAAAACATAAAATGCAAATAAATTCGTTCACTTTGCATTCGATAAATAACAAAAAAATAATATGAAATAAAGGATACAAGAAATTCAATTTCAATTAACAAAAACAACAAAAAAATAAACTAAAATTAGCAGGTAAATTTTTTTGATTGGATAATTAAGAATCAGTTAAATAAAGTTTAAAGGAAAAAATCAGTCATTTTTTTTTTTGTAAGTTTTCAGCCCATCTACGTAGCAATGTCAAAGAGCAACTAACAGGTCAACGCATACATAAATGAAAAAAAATGTTTAATCGTATGTAAACAAACAAGTAACATGTAATTCGGTGATTTCCCAATTTAAAAACAGATTACGAAACAATAAATAAAAAGTATTCACGTTTTAGAGCTTTCAGATTTTGTTCACGTTTTAGAGTACTCTGTGGAAAAATAAATTTGTTCACGTTTCTGAGACGTTCACACTTTCGAGTGTTCACGTTTTCGCGAGTGCACTGTATATACTCTTCCTACTGAACTATAAAAATAAAACTAATTTTCAAATATTAAAATAAATAATGGTGTAGAAAAAATAATATTTGTACTAATTACGGCAACAGGAAAAAGAAAGATCAACTACTTACTCCCCTTGTAATGTACTTTTGGTGCTATTTTTTTGTATCAATTAACAATATTGCATGCTTGTTGATGGTACTTTAAATAAAATTAATTATGAAAATATTATCTTAAACGATTTCATTTTATAAGTCTTTACTGTGTACAGTGTAAAGTGAGCCTAAGTAGTTAATGCTTTGATTTGTTTTTTTTTTTCTCTTTCTTTATGTCTATTAAATCGACAGCAAAGCAAAAACTTCATTTGTATATGAAAAAAAAATTATGTAGAACTAAATTAAATATAAATTTAACAAATTTTAATGCAAATAGACACATTTAAACTTAATTTGTTTTATTTCACGTACGCAGTCAGACTTACAAAGAACCATTAATATTAAGCACGATTCGTTAATGTTCATAGACACCCTGTAGTTTTTACAAATGTCTGGTTGATTTTACTAACACAAATTTAAATAATATTTTTATATTACTTAAGCATTTTCTATTATGCAGTCAAAAGAAAAAAAAAATATTTTTTTATATTTATGTGTCTCCAAAATGCTACTTGAAAGGTTATGCATAAAATTTCAAGTCGATAGCCGTGTACCCAACAAATATCATCTACGTTTTGAACACTTTCTATCCATATGGTTATTTGAATGATCAATCCAGAGGTGTCATTAAAGAAATTCTGACGCTGTCATTTAAAAGATTTTTAGTGTTTTATGTTTAAATTTTGTAAAAAAAAAAATCCCAGCACATGGTGGCTATAAGGAATCAAAAATATTTTTAAAACCGCAGGACATTTGCATATGAATAACATATATTCTATAAAAATCCCATGCCACTTTTGTAATGGCTACAAAAGATACTTGGTCACATAAAAAATAACATTATAATCAATTGACATTTTATGCCAATTACACAATGTTTAGTAACTTCATAAACGTAGTCTATATAATCGTGTTGAATGCGATATTTCATGCACATACAAGTTAATGCGGGATTAAGTTTAAATCTTAAAATTATCATGTTTATAGTGCTGCAAACAGCAATAATAAATTCCAGAAATAGATCAAACCTACCACAAAGTTGCCAACTAAACAAGCAACTTTATGTACAATATTTTAGTCATCAGAGTCGAATTTTAGATACCCACACTCCTAATAGGCATTAATTCATCAAATACAAAGATGAGGATTATTTTGAATCCTTCATAACCACACGGTTATCCCATCACTGCTGACCGCTATCGCTAAGTTATTTTTATTATTATTTCTGTAAACAGAATTAAACAGAATAAAATGCTGTGCAGTGCTGACGATATATTAAAAAAACGTGCAAATAATTAATTTATCAATTAATTTTTTTTTTATATATGAAGTTTGACATTGATATCATACAGCGAGTTCAGTTGAATTCGCCGATACGTGTACCTTAAAAACACTTATAAAAACTAAAGTTGATTCTCACACGACATATGTTCGACAAAAAATTTGATTTTTTTTGTTTAATTGCAAATAAAACACAAACAGGACAAACTTAAGCAGATTAAGTTAAAAATTACTGTCCCAACTCACAAAAACTTTTATGTCAACGGAGCACACAATCACGCTCATTTCTTTGCTAAATTACTTACAGAATTTTCTTAAAATATAACTAACGATGCGGTGCATTACAAATTTAAAATTTGTTAATTGTGAAATTTAATTTAAATTAAAAAAAAAACGTGTACAAAGGTGTTCAGAAAACTTAAAACACTCATGACACAGTTTGATAACCGAAGTCGTCCTGCCCGATCATGTCTATTTTTTGCACTATCATAATATCATTTAATATTTTGTACATGTTAGTAGCACAATTTAATATCTATCTATATATATAAAAGTGAAACTCTGTGTGTGTGTGTGTGTGTGTTAGCTATAGACTCCGAAACTGTAAAACCGATCGGACTCAAACTTTGGCAAGTTGTTGTACACATACCAGGGAGTGTTTATGGGTGAAAAAAGTGGGCGGGGCCACGCCCATACAAATTAGTTATCAGTTTTAGCTACTTGCACTTGATCGATTTTTCTGTACACATATAGAGCTGTCATGACTAAATAATTTCGTGATAAGAAAAGTGGGCGGGGCCACGCCCCTAAAAAAGTTTTAATTCTGAGGTTCTTGCACTGTACCGATTTTTCTGAAACTTTGCACACATGTTGAGCTGTCATAACCATATAATTTCGTGATTAGAAAAGTGGGCAGGGCCACGCCCATAAAAAAAGGTTATAATTTTGAGGTACTTTCACCGGACCGATTTTTCTGAAACTTTGCACACATATCGAGCTGTCATAACTTAATAATTTCGTGATTAGCAAAATGGGCAGTGCCACGCCCATAAAAAAAAGGTATCATTTTGAAGTACTTGCAGTGGACCAAATATTCTGAAACTTTGCACACATATTGAACTGTTATGACTTTACAATTTCGTGATTAGAAAAGTGGGAAGGGCCACGCCCATAAAAACAATTATAATTTTGAGGTACTTGCACTGGTCCGATTCTTCTGAAACTTTGCACACATACTGAGCTGTTATGACTTTACAATTTCGTGCTTAGAAAAGTGGGCAATGCCACGCCCATAAAAAATTTATAATTTTTAGGTTTTTGCATTTTTGCATTTGATATTCAATTAAAATTCAGAATTCATTTCGATTCATTAAGGGGCGTAGCAACGCGCGCCGGGTTTGGCTAGTACACAATATAAATGAACATTGTAGAGTGTTACAAGCCCAGCGTTAAACTTAAACTAACTTTTAACTTTTCGAGGTGAATTTATATCACCAAAAAATCATGGCGCCAAACAATATTTAAACACACAGTGAAATATTTAATAAATGCGCAAAACAAATCTTATTATTATTGCTGCAAAATCACACACACACACACACATCCATAAGAGTATACCAATACCAATGTATGTAAAAAAAATTGTTGGAGAAAAAACAGCAAATTAACTTAAACGACTTGACTTTATTTAATGTAATTTTGTCTACGTTTTATATGTAAAACGTTTCGTTTTGTGCCAAAGATTGAAAATAAATACTGAAATTCAATTTTATATCAACAAAATTTTGAATCTCTTGATATGAATATTATTTCCCTGTCTTATCGCATTGTGTTGTTGCCTTTTGGTTTTTTAGCTAAATCTTTGCACATATTGGTTATGCTCTCCTTTTTGCTTGTATTATGGCGATGCTGTTATTTTTTTTATGTTAAAACGATTTACCACAAAACAACAAATACTTATAGATAAGTCGTGTTGATTAAAATAAAATTTCATTGAGGATCAAGTGTGTTAGCACGCAAGTAAAACTTTTCATTTGTTAAAGCAAGTGTTTTTATTTTTCGACAAAGAATGAATTCTCAGTATCATGAAATGATTTTTTTAAAAGAAATCTAAAAAGTGATAACTACGACCTCAACTTAGTGATTTTTAATATTTGAGTTTTTATTTTTATGTAAATTTTTAATTTAAAGCAAAAATTTATAAAAAAAAAAAAAAAATTAAGAAAACAAAAATAAGTAAATTTTTTTTTATAAATTTGATTGAAAACTGTTTATAACGTACCGTTTGTCTAACTACGAGATGCATATGGTACATACATGCACATATCCAGACTTTTATAAGGAAATTTAAAATTAGTATTTTGTAACACAATTATAAAATTATTTTCCAGTTTGTTGTTTGTTTTTCAACTTTGAAATGAATTTGCAACTGGTAGCGTGCATCCCTTCTTCACTATCTCCTACACAAACGGTAATGGTTGTGTACGAATTATAAAAAAAAAGTATCTTTTCAAAGTTTTATCTGTCATCCATTTATTTAAATGTTTGTAACGTCTGCTTTTAAGCGAGTGTGTTGCTTAATCTTTGTATACTCGTATTTGTGTATCAAAAATCTAATAAAATTATGCATAAAAGAAAATAAAGACAAGTACGACGGACAGACCAACAGTCAAATGTATTGAGTACAAAGAACAAAAAAAAAACCTTTAAATGCTTACTTTTAAATTTTGTTTATTCTCATAAATTTTTTCGCATTTTCTATTTTAAAGCGAAGGATTTAAGGCGGCAAAAGTTACTACAATTCTTTTACGGTCTTTCTTTATATTTTTTTTTTTGTTTTAAGAAAAAAAATGTGTGTCGATTGCTGACTATAGCCATGATGGCGTGATGACGGTAACGACAACAACGTCGTTCTTACTAATGTTGGTTAGAGACAAAGAAACAAGTAATTTAAACAGACAATATTTGTAAGCGCCACATTTTCAATCCTGTATTATTTTCAGTTTTAATTTTGCCATTTTCTTGGTGATGCTTTTGTTTATTTTTGCGCGATTCTGTATGGTTGTTATTGTTCTTAAAAATTTGAAAATGTGTGTTTAAGTTGATAATAATTGTTATTATCAGTGTTGCCAGAAACGTCTGGGAATAGATTTAAATCAAAAAAAAACAAAAAGAAAATACCACATCAACAGCAATGACATCAACGAATTTACCAAGTGCAAATTGCCTTTATAATGGCCAAATTACAATTAGAAGATAAATGCTAGATAAATGTTGCCTGTATAATTTTGCAATTTGAAAGTGTGAAACGTTTATTTGCAACTACACCAAACTACAGCAATTTAAACAGTTAATAATCTGTCACTATTAAACTAACTTTCAACACTTGGATAAATGTAAAAAATTTAATGCATTAGAGTTTATCAAAAGGCTATACAATTATATACCTGTGACGACAAAAACGTCTTAAGTCAATAAATTTAAGTTAAAGTTTGTTTTACTAAATTTTCTCTCCCTTTATATCAGTGTCAATGAAATAAATATAGTACAACTGCTTTCCATCGTAAAAGATTGCTTTTTAGGCATAAATTCAGAAAAACTCATATTTTGTTTGGTATTAAGCAAAAACTGCAATTTCTGACTTAAGACCTTTTTGCCTAAGATGCATATACATCTAACTTGAATATAGCAGAAATTTAATAAATAAGTTGTTCTCAGGTTTGATATTCTCTCCTTAGTACAATTATTTTCTCGTTAGTGAGGGGATAACCAATTAAAAGTGTTTCTTGTAATCGATTACGTAAAAATCACAGCTTTTTCAAAACCCTAAACACTTGAAACTTGAATCAGCTGCAATAAAAAAAACAGCTTAATATCTGTATGATAACGATCAGAAACAGAAGAAATAATAAGATTTGTATTTAGTTTGTTCTAAGCTCTTGTTTATTAAATTTAGCTTAAAAGCACTGCCTACTACTAACCTGCTAACTGCTTGGTAACAAGTGATTTTTATGTAGGCGTGATGGTATCGATGATGATAAAACACAACCGCAAATTAAAGTTTTCTGACATTTCATTGGTTGTAAAGAACACAAAATAGCAAAAAATATTTAGATACAAATTTCTTTAAAAAAAATTTTAATCGTTTACGTCAATCAGAATGTTTAAAATGTTCGAACTTATGATAAGGTTGAAATTTTGTAAATCGATATCAGAAGACTTTGGAACAAGTCTCTTAGCTGAAATAATACATTTGAACTGTACATTTGATAGGAAAAAAAACGCCTCCATTGTGAGCTGTTACACATAGTGAAGACTTTTTTCCTGTAACTGAAATAAAAATAAATATTCTGACAATTGTTAGGTCAATAGATTTTTCGTACAATTCGTACTTTCCTTTAACATTTGAATATTATTTTAAAATTACATATATTTTTACACCCTTAGCACGAAAGTTCAAAAGGGTATATATAAGATTGCCATTTCATTTTTTATTTCTACAGTATGCATTTGCGTGGCAACTAGGGTGATCGACTCGGTTTTACAACCGGTGGAAAACTCAGTTTTTTACTTTTTCAGCTGGCGGTTTTTTCCAAATGTTAATTTTTCGAATGTCGAATACACCGGTTTTTTTAGTCACAGAAGCCGGTTTTTTCATTTCTAGTTTTATGTTCATTTATCTTTGTAACCAAACGTATCATACTAAATATATTTATTACTCAAAAAATTTAAAAAAAAAGAAAATTTATTAAATACTCTTCCATAATATTGTAAGTAATTTATTTGTTGTTTCAAAAACAAATGTAAAATAAGAATAATAATTAGGTTAACAATTAATTGTTTTAAATGAAGAGCAGGTATTTTATACGTTGTTGCGCTTATAATTTGATGTGATAATCAGCTGTTCAGTTAATTTTTTTGACCAAATTATTGTACTTTACAAGACTTTATGATCTCATTTTCGAATTTCATAATATTTTGCGTCTACGAAATCTAGCGACTTGTACTAAAGACTACCCATAGCTTAACTAATATCTCTGATAACATATGACTTGTATACTAAAAAAGTTTGGCACACAAAGGGTCATTATTACAACTTGCCTATAAAGTTAATGTTAATTAAAGGTAACTTTGACTACCGTGAGCAGCGAGGTGGTGACTTTTCTAATATTTTTATACCCTTCACACAGTGAAAAAGGGTATATATAGGTTTGTCATTCCGTGTGAAATTTCTACAATTTTCATTTCCGACCCCATAAAGTATATATTTTCTGAAAGCTTATGAATAGGGGAGTCGATTAAGCTCTGTCAGTCTGTCCCTCTGTCCGTGAATATGTTGAAATAAACTTTTTTAAGCCCCCCGACATAGGTTGGACCCGGGTAAGGTATTAAAATATCAGAAATATTCGGGAGTAGATCGGTATTGAAAATCAGAAACATCGGTACATAAACAACTGAGATATGAGAAAAAACCCACGACCTCCTCGATTTTTTTTTCACAAAAACAACATTACAACAACAACATACATACATACAAACGTGTATACTGGTGGCATCGAATCCCAGCTGAGCCAAAAAAAAATTTTTTTAATTTTTTTAAAATTTTTTAAAAATTTTTTTTTTTTTATTTTTTATTTAATATATTATTTATATTTTTATTTTTTTTTTTTTTAATTTATTATTTTTTTTAATTTTTTTTTTTTTTTGTTTTATATATATTATGTATATAATAATTTTTTTTAAATTTTTTTTTTAAATATTTTTTTAAATTTTTTTATTTATTTTTTTTTTTTTTTGTTTTTTTAACATACATACGTGAATTTATAATTTTACAATGGGATGTTTTTATATATGAATGTTTTTTATATGTATGTACGTATTTCATATGGAATAAATGGTGACACAAACTACTGTTATTGCATGACTACACGTTGTGAAGGGTATATAAAATTCGGCACGGCCGAATATAGCGCTCTTACTTGTTCATAATGACAACCTCCTTGTAACAAAGTTTTTTTTTGTATATGGCAGTACCAGAGCAAAACCGATTACTTTTACCAAATTTATTTATTTCTTAAAAAAATTTACAAAACGAAATAACATTTTTTGATGATTTATTTACTGTTTTGTGTCACAACTATTAGAAATTAAAAACTTAAAAAAAATTAAAAATGTCGAATAAGAAAAATATTTAAATCACAATTTAGTTGCCATATTTTGTTTCATGTGGAGAAACAATGGCATTTTTAAATTTATAAACCTTACCTTAAAAGTTAAAAATAATTGAATCATAAACTTAACTTTTCGGTCTCTTTTAGGTAAAAAGTGTCTGTCCTTTAACATCTTTATTTAAAAAAAAGGCATTTTATAATAATGCCATTGAATTTGTGTCAACTTAAAATGCAATTAAACCATAAAACAAACTAGCTTATACCTTTATATGTATCTCTGTCATGGGTATAAGAAAGAATTATATTTTATGTATTAGACCGGTTAACCGGTTTTTCCTAAATTTTTAAACAAGCAACCGGTTTTTTTTAAATTCTAAATTTCGAACTATTTGAAAACCGGTTTCTTAAAAATGTCGAATAATCGATCACCCTAGTAGCAACTCAGTTCTAATTTATTCGGATAAAAATTAAAAATAAATCGGTTTAATCTGAAATCTGAAAAATAATATAAATTCTCACCCTCTCTGTTTCTAAGCGCGGGAGACGTATAAATAAAACAAATGATTTTTTTGTCACTTTCACCAACAAAAGGAAATTTATTAAAATAACTTAAAAGCGTTAAAAGTTTGTATTCTACCAAAGTTATATTTTTATAAAACATTTTTTTCCTACATACAAGTTATCAGTAAATATTTGTAAAATATTTTATCATCAAAACCTACTCTTTTTTAACATGAGATTTAATCAGAAAAGTTGGGCATCACTGAAATTGCTGTTTTAAAACTCAAAACAATGCAGCTTTGCAATCACAATATAGAAAATAATGATTCAAAACATTTACTTGAATCAGTGTTGTTAATATTAGTACTCTAGCATCATATACATTATAAAAATTATCTACAAGAGTTGTTAACTACCAAAAGTGGAAACCGCTATTAGAAAATTTTCGATATTGTTTTTTAATTTACATAATAAGACCCAAAATTGTGTGTAAATGAAAACAGTTGCTAGCAAAAAATATCTTAAAAAGTTACTGATATCTAAACTGCTGCAAATTACATTAAGTCTACAATTTCAATACTTACTAATACTTCTATGTGAAAGAACAGGAGGAAGAACTCAATTTGCAATATCTAGCAGATGTTTTTAAGCCATACAGTGGGTTGTTAGTTGTAAATAAATTGTATTTGTAGAGAAAACATTTAGCCTATTTTGCCCATATAAATGTGTGTTTGTGTGTGTGTGTGTGCAGATTTTCCTATATGAATATTTTATGCCAATGACCATGGTTTCACGCATACACTTATATACATTATCACAGCTTGTGTGCATGCAGAAGGACGTGTAAGTAGTTTGCGTTGGATCCTTGTTCTAGTTTAAATGATAAATGTTTCCTTTCGGTTCAGTTAACCAGAATATTTTACAGTAATAGGAGACGCTATTAAGTCGATTTCAAGGCATTACATTGTATTGCAAGGAGTATTTTCATGTATGTATGTTTGTGTGTAAACACACACACACACACACTTACAATTTGTGGTGGTTTTGAAACACATTGCAAATATCTACTCTTGTTTAGGACATCTGATAATCTAACTATGGACCAACTATCATTTAAAGCCTCTCCACCAATGGGGCTTTTACTCTTATCCTGGCACTTTCATTATTAGGTTTCTTACTGTTGTTATTATCTTAATTGTTGCTGTTGTTGTTATTTTGTGTTGTTAAAGTTAAATGCACATTTGTATGGTTTTAATGTTTTAATGTTGTTGTTATTGCTGTTGGTTTTTGTAATCGTTTGTTTTGCTTAGACCACATTAACATTTTGTTACAGCTTGTACGTCTTCTTAGCACCCCTAATGCTTAGAACAATGCATTCAATAAGAAATAATTGTAATTTATATTAAGACCTGATTTAATATTAAATTTAACATCATTTTAAAGTCCATTTTATTTATGGTAAATTGCTTCGATAAATTGTTTTATACTTGGTTTTACATATATTTACAACTTTTACAGTTCATTAAATAAAAAGTAGTGTTTTATACCAGATACTTAAATACTCTTACTTACATCTTGTACATACAATTAAGCAATTGACTTAAGAGTTACTGGAGTTAATTTAAATTTATTTGAATTATAGTGTATTTAATACTAAAGGCATTGTACAAGAATTGTGCTTGCTTTATAAAATTGTTGCGGTTGATTAATAACAAAAAGGCGAGACTTGCATTATCAAACACGCGAAAAAGAAATTACAGAAAACCAGGGACCCCAAATCTAACGATTGGAATAATGTAACTTAAACAAATCGAGGGCAATTTATAACCAAAAATATATATTAAAGTCATATTTCTTAATAATGTTTAACCACTTCATAAACTTAACCACATATAAATAACAAGTTCGTCTCTGTCAAACATAAAATTATAATAAATACAATTTTTTACGGCAAACGTAATCTGGAAAAAAAAACTTAAATGAAAACTAAGTAAGGGGTGCCTCGAAATGCTTTTTTACATTTTAAAATGTCTCCCAAATCTAGTTTTTTTCAAACAAAAAAAAACATTTTGTTGGCGTTATGGAGAAATATTTTCAAACTTTATTATGCAAAAAACCAAAGTTTCAAATTTTATTTTCTTTTTCAAAATTTCGCATTTTTTTCTTAACGCTTTGCATTAAACGTTGGACACACGTTTTACCGAAGTGTTTGATAGCTTTTTTCCAAATAAATCCAAATTTTTTTACATTTGCAGAAGCTTTGAACTTTGTTCTTAGGTACTGCTTAATTACAGCCCAATAGCGTTCAATAGGCCTTAGCTCTGGACAATTAGGTGGATTCATGTTTTTCGGTACAAAATTTATTTTGTTGGCCTTATACCACTCAAGGACGTCCTTGCTGTAATGGCAGCTTGCCAAGTCGGGCCAAAACAGTGGAGGTATATTATGGCTTCTGTATAATGGCAATACACTCATTAATATAAAATTGGCTGTTCATTGTACGATTCGCAATGATTGCCTTTGAAGTTTTCCCACATGTACATATTGCTTGCAATATCATATATTTTTTGGCGAATTTTGAAATCTTTTTATATTTAAATTTATCGGAAGCATTAGCTCTTTTAGTAGAAACATAAAAACCCTGACCAGGAAGCTCTGAATAGTCAGCCTTACAATAGGTTTCATCGTCCATTAAAATACATCCATTAAAATTATTTAATTTGTGACGTAGCAACTGTCTTGCTCTTATTCTTGCCGTTTTTGTTCCTTTTTCGTTTCGGTTTGGAGCTTTCTTGACTTTGAATGTTCTTCACTTTTCTTTTTTCTTTATTTGTTCTACAAGCGACTTCGAAATATTTAGTTTTCGTGCGTTATCGCGAATGGAAATGTTTGGATTTTGCTTCCAAAGTGTCTTCACCTTTTTAACGATTTGAGGATTCCTAAAACCACGAGGCCCTCCTTTCTTGTGCTTAATAGACAAGTCTTTTTTGAATTAAAAAATAACGTTACGGGCAGTCTATCTGGACACTTTTGCCCATCGCGCACCTTCAGCGACTTTGACGACATTTTAAATACGGATTAAATAATTTGAATAAACTTATTAACAAAGTATTGTTGACACTTATAACTATCACAGAGTGGAACAAAAAAATTAATTAAATAATAATTGTTTGCGTAGTGCCCTGCAAAAATGTAAAAAAGGATTTCGAGACACCCCAGATGTTTTTACCTTTCCCTTTGGCATTTTCCCAACAGTTTATAGATTACACAAGGAAACTACGTTTTAAATATTGTCATCTAATATTTTAAATTTTAATCAGGCTTGAGTTCATATTAACATTCTTTTATTTTTACAAAGAATTTTTAATTGTGATAAATGAAAGAATAAATCAGATTTCAGATTTTACACAACTCTAGTACAGTTTGGGTCAAGGCTGTTCCTAATGTTTAAAGTTGACTTTAAAAGACAGCTGGTGGAATTTAAAAAGACAATTTAATAAGAAAAGTATGGAATAAATATGCTTCTAATTTCTAAACATAAGTTGTGCGTAATTAAATGAAAAGCATTTTACAACGTGCCAGAAAATTTATTCGAAATGTTAAAGTTAATTCCATTATCCTAGTTTGTAGTTGAACAGGTAAAAATTTTAAGCGAATAGTCCTTTTAATAGACAGACAGAAAAGTGTTTGTCTTAAGCTAATTCCCAAATATCGGATTTCATTCAACACTATGTTAAAATCATATTTGGCGAATTCGTAAGATTTCCCAAGTGTCGTAAGTGTAAGAAACATTTTAAATTTTTAAATAGGCATGAAATTGGAAATATAAGACAGCAGGCTTTTTCCAGGAGGGTGTGGAAAACCTTTAAGGATAAAGCATCGAACTTGCGCTCTAGTATGAAATTATCTGTTGGACTAGGATCCGTTTGATTTATGTGAGTTTTTTAAAAGAAGTGATGGTCAAAATGAAGACCCCGTCACAAGTTATGTACACAAATTTATGAAAAAATTTGTTGAAACTGCGCCTTGCTACTGGACAGCATTCAAAGTACGCGTTATTGCAACGTGCGTAACGACAATAATGTGGCTATTGTGGCCAAAAAAGTGGGCATAACTTAATGCAAGAACATTCAAACGATCACAGCAATTTGCCATTTCATGCACCAATAATAATAATAATAAAAATTTAACACAAAGGTCTCGAATTGCCCGACTAAGACAAGGCCCAATTAAAGACAAACGACCATCCTCTGCGATATGGTTTCAATCGGACATCGACTTTGGACAAAATATTATCATTACTGACGAGACGCATTGTATTCTCGACGCTTAAACTATCAAACAAGATTTCCACATGTGGGAATCGAAGGACCCAGGCATTACTGAATTTTGGAGTGGTGGAATTATTGACCCATTTTTCCCAAAATGTTGCTAAAAACACCATATCAGTCAGCGGCGTGCGCAGCGAAAGGGCTAAATGTTTAATATTAAAAATAAATGAGATAACTCTATGCTCTATGACAGCTAAACTACAAAATACGTTAGGAAAAAATATTCTGCTGATAAATCAAGTCTAGCTGATTTTTTTATTAAAAATCGTTATTATTTCAAAAGACAGATGAAATTTCTTACAACAAGTTGAATTATTTTTAAAATCTGTGTTCACACTGAAAAGAGCTTCTAATAATTCATGTTGTAATCAATAAAAGCAATAGCAATTTTTTATTAGATGTGTCCAAATATACTAAATACTTATATTTCCTCTGGGTGTATAAAGAATAAAGTGTAAAAGTCACGTAAATAAC
Organism: Phyto melanocephala; assembly: GCA_941918925.1. Classification (NCBI taxonomy): domain Eukaryota; kingdom Metazoa; phylum Arthropoda; class Insecta; order Diptera; family Rhinophoridae; genus Phyto; species Phyto melanocephala. Next base: position 3,048,632 of record OW799233.1, read on the forward strand.
ACAATTAAGGCACTAAAGATTGCCTACCCGTACGATACCGTGAAATAAGGAAAGAAACTTAAGTTCACTTAAAATTTCAAAGGAAGAGAATGTATAAAAATAATTTAAAAAATCATTTGGTGAATTCACAAGATATTGTAAATTCAAATGTCATAAATAGAAAACATTAAAACTGCGATAATGCCCTCATAACTGAGTATGATATTTCAAATCAGTGATACAAATTCAACAAATCAAAACAAAGCAGTTATTAAAATAAATATGTACTGGAGCACAATGGCCTAAAAATTAATAAAAATCTAAAATTATAGCTGATTTGTCCTGCTAGGACACTTTGGAAGTCCATCACATCGAAAATTCGTATTCTTATAAACAAATCTATATTTAATTCTACTCGAGAGATAATATTCTGTTTTCTACTGCTCTCAACTCTGCCATTGTAAACTGTTTAAATGCCACAAGTAATTTAAATTTGGTTTTACAGTAAAATTGATGATGAAACCTGTCAGTTGGATTTACAAAGTTACCACTTAACAACTATGCAACTGACTGAAAGTGGAAATTTTAAAAAAGAAAAAATATAACCACGTTCTACTCCACAACTTGTTGTGGTAGTGTTTGTTGAATACCAATAAACAAAATAATAACAATGAAAAAAAAATGGCAGCACCCACCACATAATAGACTTTAAAAATATATTACCACCCAACAACAACCACCAACTAATATTAATAACAACAACAATGGCGTTAACGACGAAGACGACTTACATAGCAATAATAATTGGCATCCTTTTTATAAAAACTAGAAGAGTCTTCTGTTTGACTAGTAGAACATCTCTAGAGGATGACATGCTAAATGCGGCTTCTTACTTATTGGCATTTACTAAACACCCTTACAAATTCAATTTGTGGCTTTAAGCAGTTGTGTAGTTTGAATTTGTTGTAAGGAGCCATCATCAAAATAGCAGTACCAAAGATGTTGGCAACAAAAAAGTTTTCGGATCTCTATTTAATATATTGGCAATCGTCAGCAGCTAAAGGGATTTACGCTCGTAAATAAATGTTGGTAAAAGTGTATAAAAAAATCTGTCTTTTACTCCAATTGTGCAATAAGACTTTGAACATTTTAACTTTTAGTAGTCGACATTATAAAACACAGAATAAATATATCAGAGAACATTATAGTTTAAGCGATTATTGTCAAGTTAAAGCGTTAAATTGTGCATAAACAAAATTTACATTCAACCTCAACTATATCTTCAATATATATTGTCTTTTAGAATAAAGCTAAAAATCGAAATAAATATTTTTTACATATCTGAGTTGTACTACTATTTTTGTTGCAGGTGTCTACGTTTGTTTTATGTATTTTGAAAATATGTGTTTATTCAAAATCGTTATATTGGGTGGCCTTACATACGTCAGAATCTTACTGTGCGTACAACATTTATATGTTTGCACTCAGTTACCAACCAATATTGTCGCAGACATCACTAGTGCCTTTGCTGTCATCGATTAACTTGTTCTACAGTTTGTGCACTTGCTTACACACGGTCTTCGTGTGACGTGTTTAGCATATAAAACTTATTACGTTAAACTCTTACAACGAACATTTCCAAGAAGTTTGTAAGATAATTCGTTTTTTTTTTCACACAATTTGCTATATTGTCTATTCAAACCATTTAGTTCTAATTCCAAACTTGTCATCGGTTTATATGTGACATTATACATTGTATGTTCTGGGGATTTAGAGCACAAACATGTAAGAGTCTTGTCTAATAACAAATTTCAAATGACACCAAAAGATGCTACTCAACTCAAATAAGTGTCTGTTGAAATAGAAGTATGCGCGTTTGTCTAGCCTGCCAATCATGAAATACACTTGAGTCATCTCCATATAAAACACGCTGATTTAAATGAAAATGATGGAAATTAAAAAAAAAAAATTAATAATTGATCATTTAGTGATTGAAGAACAACAACAAAAATAATAATAATAAAAATATTGACGACGGCCAATAGAAAATGTTTATTAATATTCCACTCTGGATGCATAAAAATGAACGTTAATCTTGTTTAACTTTGTAAGGATTTAAACTGATTTTGTGGTTACATCTCATGGAATAAAAAGGCATCGAAGCGTTGGATGGATAATTTTAATAAATGTCTGTACGATCACCGCACTCGTACACACGAAAACCACATGCTCAGAAATGCAGCATGTAGATACGCACGCATTTATGTAAACATTGCAAAATGTTTATGTTCGTTTTCATGTTTGCTTATGTGTAGCCTGTTACACTGGTGTTGGCACTGGCCACACTGCCACTGACAAACGTGATACCGAGTTAATCTGCATTTTTTTTGTTACTTCTATAAAAATATAACATTTGTATTCACACATTTCAGGCATTTAAAAATTAATTAAGGATTTATTGTAGCGACAACAGAGATTTAAATGTATTAATTAACTGCTTCTCTTTTATAATTTTAAATCTAGACAATGCAAAAAGAGATGCCGACCACTGAACAATCAAGTTCCATTTTTAGTCGACTAGAAGGTATGTTGGAGAATCTGATCAATTCAATGAATCTTTTTATGACGAATACGACCAGCATGATGCAGGAGATGCAAAAAATGCAGTCCACGCTACTGCAGGCTATACTAAATAGGCCATGAACTGTCTAAAAATATGTTTCTGGAACGCAAACGGCATACGCCAACATAAAAACGAACTTGAGTGTTTCCTTGTGAACAACAAAATTGATATAATGCTGATCTCCGAGACTCACATGACATCAAGAAGTACTTTCAAAATAAATGGATACACTTTTTACGACACCAAGGACCCCAGAGATAGATCTTGTGGTGGGTCAGCAATCTTGATCAAATCCAGAATAAAACACCATTTATTGGCTGGTCTTTCTGAAAGTCATCTACAGGCAACAAACATCTGTGTAGTTGACTTTGGCCAAAATCTAATAATATCGTCAGTGTATTCTCCTCCAAGGTTAGCAATAACGAAAAGTCAATATATAGAGTTTTATAAGTCACTCGGTGCTCGGTTCATAGCAGCTGGCGATTACAACGCAAAGCATACTTTTTGGGGTTCACGACTTATTAGTCCCAGAGGCCGCAATTTATATGATTCCATTTCTGAATTGAGACTTAACGTTATTTCAACCGGACAGCCTACTTATTGGCCTACTGATGCTCGTAAAGTCCCTGACCTTATTGATTTCGGCGTTATGAAAGGAATAAACTCTGAACTTATTGAGGCGGAAGCATCGCTGGAGCTTTCGTCGGATCACTCACCAACCATTGTCACTATCTGCAATCCTCACCAAAGGTTAACGGAGAAACTATTTTCCACACGAGTTAATTGGTTAAAATATAAAAAGTACATCAGCACACATTGTACAGAAAATTTGCTTCTAAGAACTACAGCAGACATCGACTCATGTATTGGCAACCTCAAAGAGCAAATGAAAAATGCCGCGGAACATGCTTCCTATACTTTTCGTCAGCCCAGGTACACTCGTATTTATTCTTCAGATGTACAAGAACTTTTGTCTGAAAAGAGAAGAGTCAGAAGAGAATGGCAGCAACACAGATCGCCCCAACTTAAAATTACTTTAAGAGAATGTACAAAAAAGCTTAGGAAACTGCTAGAATCACAAAGAGAAGCTTCTCTTAATAATTATCTGAAAGGTCTAGATGCAACTACTCAGTCCAATTATTCGTTATGGCGCGCAGCTAGTAAACTCAGGGGACCCGTGACCTCAAAACCCCCACTTCGCAATTTAAATGGCAGTTGGGCGAGAAATGACGAAGAAAAATGTAACCTTTTCGCAAGTCATTTAAAGAATGTATTCACTCCCAATGTAAGTACTGACATCAGTGAACTACCACCTGTTGTTGAAAGACCACCTGTAGAAATAAAATTTCAATACGTAGAGGTTGTTAAGGCTATTGACAACTTAAATATCAGAAAAGCTCCTGGCATTGACAAAATCAGTAATAAAATGCTTTTGCAGTTGCCTCGCACCGCAAAAAGAATTATTCTCTTTCTTTTTAACGCTATCGTTCGCCTTGATTACTACCCGTCAGAATGGAAAGTTGCATTGGTCAAGATGATCCCTAAGCCGGGTAAAGATCCCTCAAAAGTTGAGTCGTATAGGCCAATTAGTCTATTGCCAACAATGTCAAAATTGTTCGAAAAGATGATAATAGCGAAATTGATACCGATATTGAATGTTACCAACTGCATTCCAGATCACCAGTTTGGCTTCAGAAAACAACATAGTACTATCGAACAAACTCACCGACTGGTACAAGTTATAAGAAAAGCCTTTGAAGAAAAGAAGTACTGTTCGGGTCTATTTATTGATGTTTCTCAAGCCTTCGACAAAGTTTGGCATGAAGGCCTCTTACATAAATTGAAGCATAACTTCCCAGTTAATGTTCTCAATCTTCTACAAACATACACTATCGGTCGCCAGTTTCTTATAAAAGAAGGAGACGTTGTTAGCTGCCCCCAACCAATCCTGGCTGGAGTACCGCAGGGGAGTATTTTAGGTCCAATGTTATATTTAATATATTCAGCAGACATGCCAACAAGCAGTTTAACCCATACTTCAACATTCGCTGACGACACGGCTTTTCTCAGCACTCATAAAGATCCAAAAGATGCCTCAAGCCAACTACAGCACCATATAACCGATGTTGAGAAGTGGGCTAAAAAATGGGGAATAAAAATAAATGAACTTAAATGTTCACATATAACATTCACTTTACGTCGGGAATCTTGTCCCCCCATTTTTATTAATAACCAGGTGGTGCCACAACACTCTCACGTTAAATACCTTGGTATTCACTTGGATCGCCGTCTCACATGGAAAAATCATATAGATGCAAAGTTGACCCAATTGAAATTAAGGACTGCTCAAATACATTGGCTTATAGGTCGAAATTCGATATTAAGGCTCGATTGCAAACTTTTGCTCTACAACTCAATTTTGAAGCCAATTTGTTGTTACGGTATTCAATTATGGGGAACTGCATCCTCCTCCAACATAGAAAAAATTCAACGACGTCAAAATAAAATACTACGAATGATAACCGTTGCCCCTTGGTACATAAAAAACAGCAATTTACATAAAGATCTTGATGTTCCGTTGATAAAAAGCGAAATCACTAGACACGTTGGCCGCTACTTAAAAAAGCTGGAAACTCATCCCAACCCACTTGGCCGAAACATCTTACAATATCGCGGACATGTTCGTTTGAGAAGAAGGGACACCATCTCTCTTAAATGAACTAAATAATCGCAATCTCTACAATTTATTTTAATTTCGAAAACCAGATTTTGTCTGGCATTGGCTGGACTTTCATCTACTAATTATAGATTTAAGATTTGATTACTTATTGTTAGTTCATAAACATATATGAAGATACAATAAATATTAGTTTGAAAAAAAAAAAAAAAAAAAAAATCTAGGTTGCTCTGGTAATCTTGTAGTCTAATGATGATGATTTCGGAATACATTCTAATCGGCGTTGGTATTGCGAAAAACTATTTTCTTAATCCTTTCTTCCATTAATAATAATAAATTAATTTTCTTCATAACAAACCTAAGAATGAGCTTTAGCCAAATTAATTTAAAAAAATAATATATTCTTCCATATAAGTTTTGTATTGGCTTCAGTTATATTTGTCTATTGTACAGTTTAAAAAATCATTCGAAGACTTTATTAAATTTTTAAAGTGTTTTCTTTATTGCATTGTTGTAAAGTAACAATCAATTAAAATTGTGTTAAATGGCACTTCCTTTTTGGCTGCTCATTAGTTTGGAAACCACAATGTTGTACTTGGAGTACTTAACCTTAAGAAAAGGTGACAAAATCATTTTAAAATACAAAATCAACTACTGCAGCAGCAGGTGTACTTCAATAAAGTAGTGGCCACAGGAACGTATACAAATAAATGTCAAATGTGTTGCGGCCATCATAAGATGTATTGTACTTAACCACAATTAAGATGAAGCAAATATAAAAATATAACTTAAATACAGAAGAAAAAATCTGAAATGACTTTAACTGCAAACCAAGTATACAGTGCACTGGCTTTAATGTGAACAGCCAAAAATATGAAAAATTTTGTTTTCATCCATTGACTACTTTTAAATATGAGCTTGTTTAGTGCAAAAGCTCTGAAATATCAGTAGATATTTTTGTATGTTTTAACGAACTTTACACAGAGTTTAAACCCAAAGCTTAGTTCTTCAATTCAGGTTTAACTACAAAATAATTTGGTGATTTCCTTAGCTCTTTGCTTTTAAATTGTCTTCAATTATTTTTTTTTTTTTGTCATCTAGAATTTCATACACACACGTTTATGTTAGTGCTCACATTCAGCTAGAACTTCATAATATTTTGTGTAAATAAAAATTCAACGTGCAGTAGAAAAAAGGAAAATAAAAATAAGCAAATTCAAAACTAAGTAAAAGAAAAAAATACAAATTTTAGAATATTTTTGTTAAGGCGCAAGTGTAACTAATTCAGCAAATAAATTTGGGGTGAAAAATTCTACAATATGTGGCATGAAAAAATAAAAATTCTATTATTAAAGTTGTTATTAACAATATGTTTAACGGATTTGGAAAAGCAAAACTGTGCGAGCTTTCGTGTACCAAAAAATCGAAAATGCAATAGTTATACAAATGGTTTTTAAGTATCAGATAAAAAGAGATCCGCATTAGCAGGCTTTTATGTATGTTCAAAAACAAAACGCTAAATAGTAAAGAAAATGGAATGTAGAAAGACTTATCCGATAAAGGTGATTATGTGAAGGTGGCAAAAAGGACTACAAAATCCGGGGAAGTCGTAAAGTTTATAAAGCTTTAAAATGGACCGAAAGTGAAATGATTTATTAACGCGATAAGAGATAGCTAGAAGAGCGGGCCATTTTAAAGGTGATGGAACAAAGGAAACAGCAAAAGAAAATCACAATTTTTGCCATAATCAGATTTAATTTTTTTAATAAAATAAACTTTTAAATCCAATAAATCAAAAATTTCACTTAAATAATTTTTATTTCTATGGAAAAAAACACTTTTTAAAAGAAATATTCAATGCCATTCTCAAATATTAACCATATTGAAGTTGATTGGCTTGGTTTGAAGTAGTTCATATTATCGCGTGTTCACTGTATAGACAAATGCAATAAAAACAGCAAATGAAGTTGACTGCAGTCCACTTTAACCATTATTATTAACTTCTCTGATGGTGTGACTGAATGACTGGCCACCAACATCAGCACTCCAACAAGCCATGAAAATTAAGTGGGCATAGGAATAACCACCAAACGACCAACCATCCAAAAAAGCAAAGAAATACACTAAAATTGGATTGTCCAAATGTTTAGCTTGTTAAGTGTCAATTTGCACAAAAACGAAAAACTAAATAAATAATAAAAATTCACAGCCAATTTCTGTGATAACATCTGTCGAATAAGCGTCTAACGAACAAGTGAATGTACCAGCGCTGTGTGTGTGCCAACAGAATGTGTGTTGTCCTTTAGTATTTGCTAGTAGATGCAACTAAATCCACCAGCAATATAGTGTTAATACTACTGTAATACAGAATAACAAAAAAATAATAATTTTTATGAAATTTATATGAGCAGCTACCGTATGCTGTACTAGTGTAGCATTTATTTAAATGTATTAGTGTATGACTGTCTGTGTGGCCGAAAATTATATACAAGATTATATGCCAGTTGTGTACAAGTACTTAGCACATACATGTACTCTACTAAATTTTGGGCAGATATCATATCAAATTGTTTCTCTAATAAGCTGGTCTACAACACTCGCCACATTATTATCACATACCCAGAATGGCAAGGATGTTTGATTTTCTAATATGTTAAAGGTAACTTTTAATCAAACCCGTTTGGTTAACTCACCAAAAAAATCATAAAGTTTCTATAATTAGTATTGTCGATCGGTAATCAAAACATTTTGATTTATGGTTAATTTAATAGCAGGGAATATTATGAATCAGACATTAATATCAATTCGAATACATGGCTCAGGCGAACTTTAACAATTAAATTAAGGAAAGCCGTGATGTATTAAAACACAAAAATATTCTATGAAACAATCGAATCGATCATGGCATATTCATGCAGATAAAATGGTCAAGTCAGCTGATTGGTAAAGTTTGTTAGAAAAAAGTTGTTTAATTCGTCTTAATATTTTTTTTCATCTTCGGCAACGATGGGAAAGTTTGATATGCATCCTTTCAAAATTATAGTTTTTTTGCTAAATCGTCTCTTTTATACCCTAATAAATATGTCTAGGAGTCAGTAAAATAAAATGCCACTGCCATTTACATACCACTAAAAAGCACAACTAAAACTGAAATATTTATTAAAAAAATTAAAACAAAACTCACCGACATGTCTTTTTAAATTTCCGTTAAAGATAAAAGAAAAATTTATCTCTTATATAATATAGTTCACATCTGTGTGCCACCCTAATATTGACATGAACTACATGGACATGCACATTGCATGCATGCATGCATGCGAACGTTACTCATTAAGATCGCATCTTTTACTAATAATGCTCAACGGATTAGTTGTGTTTATTAAAAAGAAGAAAAAAACTCCCAAAACTACGCAAAACAAAACTTCTAGTTATAAGCCATACAACATGTATATTGCAGGCAGCATATGCAAGCACACATATGCATATTTGCCACGTCTGGCTATGCGACCTAGTCCATGCATGTATGAAAACGTTGTTTAAAATTATAAACTCAACAAGACTGAGTTTATGTTTGTGTCATATTCAAAGTCTGATGTTTTATGGAGATTTTTATAGTTTGATATCAACTCGCATTATAATGTAGATTATACTTGGTATTGTTGTTGAAAAATTATTAGAAATTCACTAACACTCACACACACACTCACACAGGCCAGCACACACATTTGCGTACAAATAAAAAATTTAAATTAAACATATTTCTTACATGGGGACTTTGCGAACAACAAATTACATATTGATTAATGTTGGTTGTCTACTTTAATTTTAAATTTAAATTATTAAAATAAAATCTTAATTTAAGATAAAATTAACTTTAACATAAAACAACAAAAACATCAACAACAAAATGCTATTAAAAGTATGACTAAGATTGTTGTACAACTTTCAAAGAATCTTAGAGAAACTGAGTGAAATCTGCCAATCAATGTTCTACAACCATTAAATTTATTTTATTTTTACGTGTATGAAATTTCAGAATGAAATATTGTATTACTTATTCTGTTTTCAATGTTGCAACAACATTTACTTGCCCTTTCGATTACAATTTCTCTTTTCTATTCCTACAACTTGATAACCTAAATTTAATAAACAATTTTTAGTTAAGTTTCTTAATTTGTTTGTGGGAAATTTTTCCAAAAAAAAAAACAAATAAAGGGAAACATATTTGGTATTTCCCTTTTTCCACACAAAAATAAATAAGTAATCAACTTTCATGTTCACACTCACATACATTTTTTAGTTTCTCTGCAAAAGTTTCTCTGTGTAAAGGCCTTTAATGAGGCTTTATTTATTAGACATCGATATGTATTTTATACTTATTTATGTTTTAGGATTTAAGTCCTTCTGCCGACGCTTTATTTTAAAGAGTCCCCAAAAAGTTTATTTTTTCAGGTCGTGGGGATACTGTGTACTGACAGTTTGAAATGTAAAATTAATTGTTAACAAGCTGTATTACAAGCGATGACGAAAAAATGAAAAAACAAGTGTAGCAACTGTCTATCAGCAGGACTAATCTTTAGACCTTTACATGCACCTAACTCCATTCTTTATTAGAAGATTTTCAAAATAACCATTATATTAGAAAACAATTTCTTTAAAAGTTTTTACCGACAGATCGAAATCAGAAATGGTCGTGAATTTTTTGCTTCTTTTTTCTAGTTTTAAGCTAAACGATATCATTCAGACTACCGGATGATCAAAGCCTTTTACAGGCTGAAATATCAACAAACAAAAGGAAAGTAAATTATCGGAATAACTATAGGATACACCAGAATAATATTCGTATTTGTATCTTTAATGATAGTTTGGCTTCTAAATCTCTAATAATTTCGAGCTGGTGTTAATACAATACCAGACATCTTTGAAAAAAATATTTATCCATTTGTTGAGCTCAGATGGGAACCTCAGGTACACAGTAGTGTCAGGGAACCGTATTGTAAATCGATAAACACATGGCTGTGTATGATTCAGTGGTTATGTCCTGCACTGGTCAAACAGAAATTATTCAGGTTTGTAGAGCGTAAATGATCTGCGGAGATTTCTACTTGTAAAAAAGCAAGGCGGACTTGGACGTCGTTGGATAACTGACAAACAAGGACATTTGCACAACTTTCTCACTTCCAACTCCGTGATCTAGTTGGTACTCATACCGAATACAGAGTCTTGTGAGATAGAAATTTCTATGACTTCTATAGAAGTTTTCATGGTGAGGTGTAGCTTTAGACATTTATCTGTTAGAGCCCAGTATCTAGGGGGACTTAACGAGTGTAGCTCACATTAATGTTGTGAGGATATTTATACTAGTTTCTTTGTGCAACAAGTTGGTATTGAATTATGAAACCGGTATCCCATGTAACAGGCATCATAATGGGACTTAATATAACCCACCTCTTGTGGTCTTCAGATAATCAATCTGTTCTATCGAACCCTACCTGTTTGTTATTTTAGTCATTCATATACTGAACATATTTTTTAAGATTAATGTTTTTGTTTTTGTTGTTGGTATTGATAAAGTCTTGGGTGTTATTTAAATTTGGAAAATAATAAACCTTTTAAAAGGCCAAGAATTTTGAAGCCTTCAGGTTTGTATTAGTTGGTTGTTAAGTAAAATAAATATATTTTGTTTTCATTTTGGTAGTTTCTATTGTTCAAGAAGGAGCAGAATTTGTTAAAATGTAAGAGAACAGTAAAAGGGTACACAGGTAAGCATTATCATAGTGTTGGAGGGTTGTTTTATAAAGTTTTAATAGGCTGGTTAAAAATTCAACTTTAGATTAAGGAATGCAAATTGTCAAACGTATCCCTTTAAAATATTTAAAAATTACAATTTGTCTTAAAAGGAAAACACTTCTTTGGGTCTAGCAATTAATCAGTCAAATATGAACCTACCCTTACAAGCCCTGAAGGCTTTTTTTTACTTAGCCAAAAAACAAATTAGCAACTTTTACTTAAATATTGAATACTGAAGGGATCATCGTAATTGAACAGTTTTAATTACATTTTTTTTTTAATGTTTAAGGTGCATAAAATTACTTTAGGGAAATACAGTGTGATCCAAGTAGAAATATTTTCCATTTCCCTTTCAACACAAATTTTTTAAATTTAAAAGTTCATACACACATTTATATGTGAAATATTTAAAGATTTTTTTTTCACAATTTATTGTCATTTATACACAAATTAGCACCCACCTAATTGGCGCAACAAAAAATTCATACTTGTAGCAACAAAAATTTTTGCAGATTACAATTTGACTAAAAAGAGAACAAACCGAACAAAGAAAAGGAAAAAAAACAAGAAACAATGATGCCTTTTATGTTTGCGCATCACCGGTGAAGTAGCATTTGGAATAAGTTTTTTTTTTGTTGCTGCACGTGGCTTTGCTGTCGTTATAAATTCACCAGAAAAGTGAACAAACAAGCGACCGGCGGCTGGTCATCCTCCCGTCTGTCCGGACCAGTCATTCAGCCAACTAGTCTTAAAACCGCAACAACAATAACAACACCAACACCTATTGTGTACGCTGCTACGTAAACATATGCGCTAATTGCTTAAAACAATGTAGGTACGATGCAGTGATGATGTTGCTAATATTGTTGTTATTGTATTATATTGCAACCAAAACGATGCAACATTAATTTACACACACACACAAAAGCGGACGGAACAAAATTAACAAAAAATATTTAAACACGCACACACTGCGAAAAGAAGACACAAAACACTCTAGTTACTTGTGGCTGGCACACAAACCTTTTATCCACCATTTTAGGCATTTGTCGTCCGTTGAACAATGAATGTATCTGTACAGAGGTTTTATGTGTCAGCGAAGACCATAAGTAAGGGGTCCATTTATTTGCTTTGATTCCCATTATTTAATTTTAACTTTCTTTATTAGCGGCAGACGACCAATCTAGGGTTTCTCACAGTTCGGCAAATAATGTTTATCAGCAAATGAAAAATCAACTAAAAAATCAAAAATAATTTGTAACCTATTGTTGTTGATACAAAATTGTATATGAGCATGTGAGTATATATTTCAATTTTTTTTTTTGTGAATAAATTTTTTTTAAATTTGAAAATAGAAGAGACTTGCAAGACACTATCCTATACTTCTAAGCAAACATAATTTTTTTTAAAAATCTTACGCCTGCATCTGTTATTTATTTAATTATGGTTTAAATATAGCATCTCTTTTAGCAACATTGAGCACATACCGATATTGTTAATATATAATTTTCAGACCATTTGCTCGCACAACAAAGTCTGACATCAAAGAGCATTTTCAATATGAAAGAAAGATGTGACACATAAAATTTTCTTTACACGTTTTCTTCTAACTGTAAAGTTTCCATTTGATATACAGGGAGGGCCAAAAGTCATCATGAGGTTTTAAAAATTTAATAACTTTTCATTTATATATTTACCTTATTTTTCTCCAGAATATTAAATATATGAAATGGAAATTTTTTGCACTAAATGTGGAAAATAATGTCACTGAAATGAACCCCGATTTCAGCTTCACAAAAATGGGTTTATTATAAAATATTTTTTATAGTAAAAAATATATATAAAATTTCTGACTGTGGCGCTTGAATTTCAGCAGCGGTATTAGCCTTAACATATACATTTGGGTGCTGAAAAATCTGCCAATTAATTTCAAAATTGTTATAAATTATTCGCTTTTCAAAAAATTTAGTTTAAATGATATTGTGTCGCGGGTAGTGACTTCATCCTGCTTAAATCATATCTCAGAGTTGTTTTTAAGAGCAGGACGTGAAAGGTGTTCTATTGTAAATTTGTGAAAAAGTTAGGCCTAAAGATGTTTTCATATATAATGTCACACCATACAGTACATCCAATAGGGTGCTATAAGCGTTGAGCAAATCATTGAAATGATACACAGAAAAACCAAAATCGGTTGTGAGTACGACTATTATTGCCAATCGCATAGTTTAGCTGTAATAGTAGAATGTTACAATTTTTATCTACAGAATTTCATTTTGGAATATATATATACAGTCAGCACTATGAAATCATGATTCTTGCAATTGTCAATGAATTTGATACTTTGTTTTCTGGGTATAAAGAGCTTCATAATCCACAATAAGATTTTGGATTTTATTTCTGACCAATTGTTAAATTTAACTATAAAATTTACACGTTTTGATTCAGGGTTTTATTTTTGCACCCATATGCATTAAGAGTTAATTTTTTTCGTAGTAACGCATGAGCCTCTTCTAGTTGAGTGCTAATTAAACACGATTTGTCGGTTCAAGGCGAATTTCTTACAGCACCATTTCGGTGTTGACCATAAACTAAAAGCAATAAATCTGTACAAATTCACTCCATTATAAAAATATATGAGCTTTATATTAACTATTTGGTAACACCTTGTTAATGTGAACGACTTTGATATATGAACGAGTTGCTTTTGGTCTCTGTATGTGTCACTTAAGTAGAATATGTAAAAAAGCACTGCAGTTAAAGTGCACTATTGGAGGTGCAAAAAAATCACGGTAGTGTGTGACATGATCATTGCTTAACAATAACAACAAGAACGAACTACAGCGAAACGCAAATAATCACAGTTGCACTTTGAATAAACAAAAAGAGAATATTTTCTTAAAAATCTCGTGACTTTGTTAATGGAAGCAAACGGAATGCACCAAGTTCAACAGTATAGCACTACAGCAGCGGGAATAGATGAAATGAAAATCCTGTTGACATTTTTGCCGGCAAATATTTGTGTAGTTTTCTTTTTTAAAATAGCTCTGCAATAAAAGTCGTCTCTTGCTTGTTTAAAAATAAAAGCTGGTATTTAAATTCTATGTATACGCACATCTTTACAATGATATACCATCAAAATAGTCTTAAATTAAAGGGTACATAAACACACACGTACACACACACACATACATATACATACATGTCTTCTGATCACCTCAATTTCCAAAAAAGCAAATAATTTTCAAATGAAATCAGACCATAAATTATTCAATTTAAAAACTATTTCCTCAATTGCTAAAAGCATAGAAAAAAACACAGTTTTTTTTTACTCTGAGTACTAGGTGTGCTCGCTGCTTACTGTTCTTATCATTTAAACGATTTTATTTTTAATTTTGACACACATTTAATTTGAAATTACTTCTCAAAAAAAAAGACACACGCACATTAAATTATAAATATTCTTCTATACATTCATTTTAACATTATGTAGTGCATTATTATGTACAAACATACATTCTAACATTTAATAAAATGTCTACCATCTAAATAAAATCTTTTTTAAGTTTACAAATCGATAAACTCATTGAAGCAAAACATTAAAGTAATAAAAGCAATAAAAAAAATCAAAAGCAATAACAACAACAACAACAAAAACAAGTAATAAAAAATGGTCTCAAAGTTGGATGTCATCATTGCTTTAATCAAAAATTATTAACGAACAAATTTTTCGAAATGTTTAATTTTGTGGAGGTTTGTCACAAATCAATAAACAATTTATTTAATTTAATCATTCGTTCATTCATTTAAAAAACAATAACAAAAGTATACCAACCAAAACAGAGACGAAAAAAAATCAATTAAAGCGTGGGTTCAGCTAAGAAATAGAAGATAAATGAACAAAAAACTGAATTTGAAACACGTAATAAAATCTATGCCAACAATGATAATGTCCATACCCAAACATCTACATTTGTAACTAAATTATAATTGATTGTATTTAAAATTTTTAAAATGTGTATAACTTTCCAAACGGTAGCGTTATTAAAGCAAACCTCAGTAGCTACAATATACTTTTAAAGCAGACATCTTGCAAGCAAAGCCCCACTTATTATACGAATCTTAATACCGAATACCCAACATCAGTAATTTTTAACGACCTTAAAATTGCAGATTGCCAATGTGCGACCACACCACAAAGTGGTCAAAAATTTAACTGCTAGAAGGCGTTTCATTCATTTTATTGTTAATTATAGAATTTTTAGATCTTTTTAAAATTATAAAACTTTATGTAATTGTGACTATAAGACACTTAGGATACCCTGAGAATTACCAAAACAATTCAGTTTCTTAACTAGCATTTTAGAGTCTTAGTATGAGTATATGCATGGGAAATAAAAGATGTATGGTGGCCTAAAACTAACGCCCTATGATGAAAGTTAATGCAGGATTAATAAAACTGATTTTGTTTAAAAAATTTTCTAATAAACGTTTCACAAACCTCTGCTACACACTAAAAGTATAACTTTGAATGCCCTCAAAAAAATAAGGCTGAATTACACCCCCATCATATACTTATGGTTTAGCCTGCAGTAACTTGGATTTAACGTTTCTCCGGACGGAAATGATGATTTAAATAATACTGATCTAGATTTTATTTGTATACGTTGCACTTTGGACAGAATAGGCTCACGATAAATTTCGACTGAAAATCATCAACCACGTCACGTCTGAAAAGCGTATTTCAGCGTAAGCGTACTTAATTAGCGGTGCAGCACCTACCTACTTTGTAAGGAAACTTCTTTAATATGTGTAGAACATCGCATGTTCGACTTTGAAGGTTTATTTGCTACATCTTCAGCAGCAGTGATGATATTCCCATAAGAATCAGCGCTCGTTGCCTCACAGTTCTTTTTCTGTTACGTATTTTTCCAGACTCTTCAAAGACAGCAACAAAATTTTGCAACTTTTGCACAGTAAGACAGCCAGAAAATAGCAACAAAATTCTCATCTAACATTTTCTTAGAACTATCCGCTATAAATATTACAATTTGGTTTTAAAATAAGAAACAACAAATTTAATGGAATGGTCGAAAATTTGGCTTTATAAGCTCACTTTAATATTTAGAAATAATTTCTGGCATATGGCCTCCGCGAGTGCGCGTTATGATCACCATTCCGTCAGTCTAATTTTGCACTAGCTTTTGAAACATACCCGGTCTTATTTAGTCAATAGTCTTATTTAGTCAATAGTGCGTCGAATGCCGGCTTTTAAATACCCAATTATTTCTAGCTTATCAGCCAAGATTATAGATTTCACATGCCACCACAAAAAGTAACACAAACATGTCAATTCACATGAATGAGGTGGCCAAGTTACAGGTCAATTTCTTTAAATTTTTCGGTAACTGATGGTTTTAATCGTTGTATGGCATGTTGCACTGTCTTTTTTAAACCATTTCATTTCCAAATTATTTGCAGTGACCTACAGAATAAAAAAGTACAAATTATTTGCCTGTAGCGTTCACCATTCACAGTAATGTTGACACCTATTACATCTTCATGATGTAAAAGAGTCTCATGAGGATTGTGCTCTTCCCGTAAATGACAATTCTGGTTCATCTTTCAGTTGATTTTCAGGGCGAATTTGTAAATAAATTTGTACGGTTTGTAAATGTAAAACACACTCCTAATTTGTACAATGTTAATGCAGTAAAAAATTATGATTTTAAGGTAATCAGCTTTATTAATTATAATTTTTTTTAGATTTATACCTTCTAGTAAAATTGATGATTTTTCACTTACAAACTTATATTTTTAATTTAAAAAAATGGTCACTGCCTCTACTAGATTTTGTATAAGTATTGGTAGCATAAAGATGTAGTGACAACAAATTGTTCACTTTAGTCGCTGACAACCAAAAAAACTCAGATAGAAAGCTTTATTGAACAATTCAGTATAAAAATGCTTTTTAACTGCACGTTACTGTATAATGTGTAAGTATGTTTTTAAATAATAGCGATTTTTTTAATTTTCCCTATTTTATAGTTTTTTTTTTATTATATAAATATTACTTTTTATATCTTGTGTAATGTCAAATCACGAGCTTAATATGTGGAAAATCAACAAATTCATTACACTGTAAAAATAATGACAATTTGTTTTCTACTCAATTGACAGGACCATTAACTTTCCTATCCCATCATCCGTACTCTTCTATGTGTATATGTGTAACGCGAATTTAGAAATCACTATGCAAAGTAGTATACGTTTAAATACATATATTTTGTATATATACGTACATTAATATACAATAAATATATAAAAACACTTAAATAATACAACATAAATGAATACAACAAAGGGAACATGTGGGAGGACTTGTATGTATCAAAAAAAAACAAAAGAATATTTATTTGAAAATATTTCACTTCAAATACAATCGTCAAGCAGTGTTCGTTTCGTCATTGCTTAAAGTCTCACAAGGTAAAGTCGATGTTGTTGCGTAACAAACAAGGCAACAAAATTAATATACTCTTTATTTCTAAAGGGTGGCAAACAAACTTGTACTGTGGTATGCATCAACGGAAGTTATCGACTAAAAGAAATTAAATGGAGTGTAAAATCTGAAATTATAAAAACATTACAAATTGAACACAACTCTTTACCCATAGATAATGTCAATCAACAACAAAAACAGCAATAGAGGCAAGCAACAACTAATACAACAAATTTTACTTTAAGGCTTAACACAACATTATTACTACAATAAAAGAAATATACTTTTTGTTGATAAAATAAATATTAAACAAATTTGTCATGAAGCACGTTTATGATTGACTCTTTATGGTAAAACAGTTTGTCCGTCGGGCAGTCGCCTTTTGTGTTTGTGTTAAAATATTTCCCAATTGGCAAAATCATCGTTGGCTTTGACGATTTCTTTACAGAATTTTTTAAAATTTTTTATTTACGAAATTTTGAAAGTAATGCTACTTAAAAGCGACATAATAGAAAAGTTTTAAAATAGGAATATGCTATATACTATATATGTATATATCTTTGTACATAACTGTAGAGGGTATCTCATAATAATGTCATAACTAGGGTGATCGACTCGGTTTTACAACCCGGTTTTTTTCCTCTTTCAGCTGGCGGTTTTTCCTAAATGTTGATTTTTCGAATATCGAATACACCGGTTTTTTTTATCCGAAAAAGCCGGTTTTTTATTTTTAAAGGTTTATTTTCATATATCTTTGTAACCAATCGTACCATAGTATATTGAGTACGCGAAAAGTTTCCAAAAATCAGAAAATAAAAACTACTAAATATTCTTCCAAAATATTGTAAGAAATTTATTTGTTGTTTAAAAAACAAATGTAAAATAAGAAAAATAATTGAGCTTAAATATTATTTTTTTATAAGATATAAACCTAAGGTTAAAAGTTAAGGATAATTGAAGCATAAACTTAGCTGATCGATCACTTTTAGGTAAAAAGTGTAGTTACAATAAAGAAGAACCAATAATCTCTCTTTTCAGATCCTAATTTTAAATAATGACATTGAGTGTCTGTCAACTTAAATTTCAATTAAACCATCGAACAAACTAGTTTATGTTTATATTTGTATGTCTGTCAGGGGTATAAATAAGAAAGAATATTTAAAATAAAATTTTAAAGATCTTTTTCCTTCGCCTTTAAAATGTATTTCAAATTGCAGAAATAATTTCAAACAAAATACGTTAGTGCATATTAGTTTAAAAGATCTATTTAACATTTCAAAAATGTACAGAAGGACATACAAATATTTATAACAGCCTTATAAGAAGTCTTATTTATTTATGTATTAATTTATTGTATTTATTTATTTAACTAGTAAAGAGTACCTTTTGTCTTTAAATTCAACTAAACCAAAAACCAAATTAGTCAACTGCATTCATGTCAGTTATTGCGCTATTGCGTAATTGTGCAGCCAAACGTATATAAACTGTAAAAATTTTATATTTATATATTAATTTAATTATAGTATTTTTTTACAATATTTTTTAATTTTTACTTTAAATATTACATTTTATATATTCGAACCGGTTTACCGGTTTTTTCTCAATTTTCAAAATAGCAACCGGTTTTTTTAAATTTCAAATTATTTGAAAACCGGTTTCTTAAAAAAGTCGAATAATCGATCACGCACTTAAACTAAGTGTTTATTTTTTCCAGTGGCAACTCTGAAATTTGAATACTGTCACATAGGTTTATTCCGATTATGCAAGCGAATCGCTTTACGAGAGATCAACACTTCATAAATATGAAAAGTTATTGCGAAAATTTGGAAAAGTTATGCTAGGACCGCTATCAAAAAAAAAAGAGTTTTCAGTTGAGAAAGTGCTCCTAATCCAAAAACCATTCGAACAGTGGTCAACAAATTTGGAAAAACTGGGTCAATTATGGACATCAAGACTCCTGCACATGAACGTAACGTTGGGTTTCTTAAAAACATTGCTGTTGCAAACGAGAATGCTGCCGAAAATTCAAAAATATTAATTTTAAATCGTTCCCAACAACTTAAAATTTCACGAAGCACTATGCAGCGAATTTTGACAAAGGACCTACATACGTAGAAATTCAGCTTACTCAGGATTTCAAACCAGTAGGCAATCTGTTCATTGGGTAATGGATCAAAGTAAAGTAATCAAAGTAAATTTTTTGAAAACTGGTAATCTCCGATGATGCACATTTCTACTTGATAAAAATGAATAAACTTAAAATATCTTTTATGAATAGATGGTCACTTGGGGTGCAAACATTTGTTAAAAGCTTAATTGCATATGTGTGTGTGTGTGGGTGATGTAATACCAGGATGAATAGCTGTAGCAAAGGAGACAAGTAAACAGAGAGACAGTTTATGTTCGAGTGCCAAGTATTGTGTGAAATCGGGAATAATGCTCATTCAGTTTGCATGATTAACTTTCGTTAATAAATCCATTGATCACTTGATGACAACAGCAACAAAAACAGCAACATCAATGACAGCAAAACGCTTTATGTTTAAGTCATATCAACAGTTGAATCAGTTTTATTTTATTATTTGCCTACAAACTGAACATACATCTGTATACGTGTGTGTGTGTATGCTGTGACATAAAAAAACGTTTGCACACTAACATGCATATGCATCATGCAACAGTTTTTTGTTTATTTGTGTAGTAATGGTAATTAAAATGCATCAATTAATTACGCCTCAAGCAAATTAATATCAGCATGTAAAAAGGCAGTGGTCTTTTTTTGTTGTTGTTGTGTGTGTATGTTTAATTTGTTGCCTCATAAGTATATGACTAGTGTTCATGTATGCAAATCTCTATTGGTTAAATTTAAAAAGCCCATAATAACACAGGTACATAGAGATAAATATTTACATGCATAAGTACAAGGTGGTGCAAAAGTCATCACTCTATTGAAAGAAACTTAAACAGCCTACCCATTACCAACAAGGGCGTGTAGTCTACTCTCAGACTATCCTGAAAATCTACCACGAGTAAAACCATTTTTCAACGAAAATCATAATTTTCATTTCATTGGATACGTGAAAAAGCAGAATTATATATCGTTTCTATTTCATTACGAAGAGCCATTACAAATGGTAAAAGTTACAGTAGAAGGCTATATTATTTTTTATTCAGGCTCAAGTTCATTTTATATTAAATTTCTCATATATTTTCCCTTTTATATAGATATGAAGAAATCAATTTTTTTATTATTTTTGGTAATGAAAGAATATACTGGAAAAGTTATTATCCCGACACCAGCCGAGTGGAATGCATTTTCGAAACCAGCTACGGTTTCATCATCAGCACTCTTTTGATCGGGATGTCTTAGTGTTGATAGTAAATATCATCTATTTAACTCACAAGTTTATATGAAAATTGATTTCGTAAATTACTTTACCTATAAACTCATATATTTGCCATGGTGAGTGAGAACGAAATTTCTTTCAACACTAAAGCTTTTCCCCTTTATTCTTTTTTAAAATTACCACATTTTAATCGTAGCTTTAAACCATCAGTCTGATGGCAATGAAAGCTCTTTTTTGTTGGTTGTAATACTCACAACTTTATTTAGATCATACATGTTCTTGGCTGGTGTCGGGATAATAACTTTTCCAGTATATTCTTTCATTACCAAAAATAATAAAAAAATTGATTTCTTCATATCTATATAAAAGGGAAAATATATGAGAAATTTAATATAAAATGAACTTGAGCCTGAATAAAAAATAATATAGCCTTTAATACATTAAATAGTTCGACAATTAAATAAAAAGAAAAGTTACAGTAGAAGTTTACAATCAAAGCGTCATAGGGCCATATTTCTTCACAAAAGCTGCACGCCAAGTGACCACTGTGAATAGCGAGCGCTATAGAACTATGCTCAATTGACTGAATTGTGGTGAATATGCGATTCCAACTGGATGGAGTATCGGTGCATAATTTACGACCTGCAACTGAAATTCTTAGGGTTGCATTTCCTTGTCGCTTTAGCTCCCGTTTTTGCGTGCCTCAGACTAATGCAGTCATCAAAGAGAATATACGTCAGGGCATCTTTCGCCGGCAAGAGCGATGAATATGAAAATTATTTTTTCTACTTAATAAAAAAATCCCATACATCAAATGAGTACAAAACAATAAAAAATTATAGTTATAAAACATCGGGTGACAACTCTTGCGCTACCTTGTAGTTGTAAGTTCATTTCTTTTATCTGGCTTCAATAGTTGCCTTTTGTGTACTTTTGCTGTGAAATTAAATTTTTTAATTTAAAATCGACACAATGAAACTTTAAAACACTTTGAAAATTTATTTGTACAAGCGCCTTTCAAAATTTTCGACAGCATTAGTCACTTCAAATCACTAAATTAACGTATCTCAGAAATTATTGAAACTGTTTTTAAAAACTTGACTTTTGGTACTCAACTTTAATTTAAGAAAAAGAAATCCACACATATATGTACTTAAGTATTTATCAATGTATTTACAATTCAAGGAAAACATCATTCAATACATATTAATTGCATTTGATATAATGAACGTAATTTTTAATAAATTCCAGGATGATTTATATAAGAAACTCAATAATAAATATAATACGAAAAAATGTCATTCGATGAGTTTTCCAACAAATGTACAAACAAATTTTTTAATATCGAACAGAGAACGAATTTAAAAAAAAACCAATAACTCTGGCAAACATCAGCAACAACTGATAGATATTTATCATATTGGGATTTTTTAATATAGATTGTCATGATAAAAATATTGTCAACAACAATTTTTTGCTGACAACGATACAATATTGTTGCTTTTATTTTTGATGTAAACAATAAAAATTAATGATGAATTCACAGTTGAGATTAAAAACCACCCTCCAGCAACAATAAGAACAACACAAACAAACGAAAGTTTAACAACAGCAGCATTTACATTATCAACTGACGCAAGAGCAAAAAAAAAACAATAAATAAATGAACATGATAATACCTGATTATTTAAACAATAATAAGAGTAATGTCATTTAAATTAAAAACGAAAGCAGTTCGATATAAATGTGTCTGTATGTGTGTACTTATAACAAATACACACATACACTAGCAAGTAATTTTGAAAGAAAAATGAAATAAATTTAAATAAACTTTAATGTTTACGAATTATTGCTATTAACAGAAGAAAAAAAACTATGAAACAATTAAAAAGTATAATCTCTCAAAACGCCCCACCACCAAACAAAACTACAGTATGAGTTGTATGTGGCCGGCCTTAAAAGGACTTTCGAAACCATTTCTACGACAATAAATTCTACTTGTAAAATATTAACCTTAAAATTATGTCATTGTTCTATGTAGTTACATAAGTAAGTATATATAAGTATAACTCTCTATTTCTCAATCTAAAATATACTATGTAATGCAATGGGTACCGAACTTCTAGGTCTTCCGATTCCGATTGTAATTATTTTAATTTCATACTTGTAATGCAAATCGATTTTGATTTACCTTCTTCCGATTCCAGTTAATTTGTATTTGTATTTTACACCAAATATTTTATATTGCTACTTTGATTTTTTTCACACGCAAAGCTAACAGAGCAAATATATTTGTATTTGACTTCCCCGAAAGTATGCTTATAAAAATGTCTGCATCAATTTTACTGGAGATATTAAAAGTTGTTCAAATTTTCGTTATACTTCCTTTCAAAGAAGCTAAATAGAGATTCAATTTCATTTCATGTTCTGCTTCAAATAGGGTTGCCATCCGTCCTATTTTCCACGGACACCGTTTTCTTTTTGAGGGCGTCCGGGGCAGTCCTACTTCTTTTTTAGCAAAAATCCGGGAATGTCCGGCTTTTTGCACCTTCTCTGAAGTTTTTTTTTTACATTTAAACTTTAAGTCACAGGTCACAAAATGTATAAAAAAAAGATTTGGGTGCTCGTACAATTAGTTTTGAAAAAGTGAAATTTTAAAACTTCTCTTTGTACAAAATTAGTTTTATTATCCTTAATTGTCGCTATTTATCGAAGTGGCCTATTTTAACTTGTCTTTTATTTTAAAAAAGTTCGGCAAAGGCGTCTGCTTGTCAGCTGTGTGTTTTTCATAAAGTTTGTTTTCCAGATATAGAAGAAAGTCTTGAACAAAAAATATAGAAGGGTATATAATTTTGATATGGATTGCCTAGAGTTTTACAAATATTTGAAGAGATGCGATGGTAATATATTGGCTTAAATTGGAAGTGTTGAAAATTATATGTAAAATTGTTAAAAGGTAATGAATGCAATGAATTTTTGTTGTTTTTTTTTGTTTTTATTTTCAACCATTAAATCAGAATGATATTTATGTTCAGTTTGTATTTTTGTAAATAAAGTTTTTTCGTAAAAACAAATTTTGTTTTTGTATATTAAATGGCGTCGTAAATTTTATCAAATTTATTTTATTTTTTTTTTTTTAAATGTGTCCTCTTTTTTTGGCCAAATGTCCTACATTTTTTATGCTGGCGTCCTCTTTTTTTTAATAGAAATGGCAACCCTAGCTTCAAATCTATCTAATTTTGTTCAAAATAGCACAAATACATTAAAAGTAGATAACACAAAATCTAAAAATAATATAATTCTTCAAATGCCTCATTAACATTTTTTTTTTTTAATGTACCGAGTCCATTTTTTAGATTATTGTAAGCCTTGGAATATGTTTTCAATATATACTGATTCCTATGATGCTAAATTAAGAAAAAGAGCCTTATTTTATTCATCGGGGTGTGTCCTATGCTATAAGTTTGTCCATAGACTACGTTACCGCTATTACCCTCATCTCGGATTTTAATTGTCTTCTCTAGCTGTAAGCGAGTCTACCACTTCCTCTGCTGCCTTAAAGATTTCCAGTTAATTGCCGTCTTTGATATATCAGCAGCAACAAATAAATAAACCCAACTTACCTAAAGCTAAAAAATATAAATCGTCAAAGATCTATCAAATTCAGTAATTTGCAGGAAAGCAAAAAAAAGAATTATTATGTTACTCGACATTATTAAACCTGCGCATATCGGCTATTGTTTATGTTCGAACTAATCAATATAACAAAATTGAGCAATTAAAAATAATTAAATAAAAAATGCTCACTTAACCGATCACGTCAGTGCAGCAACGATATGTAAAACTCTAATTTGAATTAAAAAATTTTACAAATGCACTTAGCAGTTTCCGATTTTATACGATTTTTAATATACAAGCATGATTTAACATATTTAACATACTTTTCAGATTACCCTCGTTTCACCACTATCACTGCCATTGTAATTGCTGTCAATTGCCATCATCAGACAACAACAATAACATTAACAGCAACTATAAAAATAAAACAGCAAAACGTTTGACCCTATTTGGCAAACATTTTATGGCCTAAACACACAACAGCTAAATAGCTTCGATGAGAACAACAAAAACGAAACTATAACTTCTGCTTTTACCCTGCAAATTTTTACTTAGAATCGAAAACCAGTTAGTTACTTTAACCTGCGCCAGTACATCATAATACAAACGATATCTACTCTATTTTGATACTTAAATACTACTACCGCTGACACTATGACAACAAAAAACAAATCTAATACTGATTGTTGTGGTGGTGTGGCAGTGATGTTGTTGTAGAATTATTGATAGTAACTGTGCAGAAGGTCACCTTATATGGAGTCTCGAGACACTACCTTCCTTTTGGCGTCACTAAACTTAAAACTCAACCATGTTTTTCATTGCCTTATTTGACAAAATGCTCACAATTAATATTTAAACTATGAACAACAGACAAACCGATACACACATGTACACAATAATACTTACCTACATATGTATGTATGTTCATACGTATTTATATAGTAGACTAGCCAAACCCGGCGCGCATTGCTACGCCCCTTAATGAATCGAAATGCATTCTGAATTTTAATTGAATATCAAGTGCAAAAACCTAAAAATTATAATTTTTTTATAGGCGTGTCATTGCCAACTTTTCTAGTCACGAAATTGTAAAGTCATAGCTGCTCAATATGTGTGCAAAGTTTCAGAAGAATCGGACCAGTGCAAGTACCTCAAAATTAAAATTGTTTTTATGGGCGTGGCCCTGCCCACTTTTCTAATCACGAAATTGTAAAGTCATAACAGCTCAATATGTGTGCAAAGTTTCAGAATAATCGGTCCAGTGCAAGTACCTTAAAATGATACCTTTTTTTATGGGCGTGGCACTGCCCACTTTTCTAATCACGAAATTATTTAGTCATGACAGCTCAATATGTGTGCAAAGTTTCAGAAAAATCAGTCTGGTGCAAGTACCTCAAAATTATAGCCTTTTTTTATGGGCGTGGCTCCGCCCACTTTTTTAATCTTAAAATTATAAAGTCACGACAGCTTAATATGTGTGCAAAGTTTAAGAAAAATCGGTCCAGTGCAAGTGCCTCAAAATTAAAACTTTTTTAGGGGCGTGGCCCCGCCCACTTTTCTTATCACGAAATTATTTAGTCATGAGAGCTCGATATGTGTGTAAAGTTTCAGAAAAATCGGTCAAGTGCAAGTAGCTAAAACTGATAACTAATTTTTTATGGGCGTGGCCCCGCCCACTTTTTTTTATCCATAAACACTCCCCGGTATGTGTACAACAACTTACCAAAGTTTGAGCCCGATCGGTTTTACAGTTTCAGAGTCTATAGCTAACACACACACACACACACACACACACACACACACACACACAGAGTTTCACTTTTATATATATAGATATTACAATATGTACATACATACATATGCAGTTAAAAATTATAGTTAAATCGAACATTAAGTAGTTATAGTATCAGTTAGTTCATTTCGCAAAAACCGTTAATATTAGTTAACCGATATTAATGTACACTTTTACCATGAATTGATTTGTTTTCTTATTATTTTTTTTTCATAAACTGATTTTAGCTAAAAAAAAAAAACGCCGTCATCAAATTTAAAGAAATCATCGAAAAAAATCAAAATTCTCTTGTCTTTATTTCTTAATTCTATCACGAATCTTATAGGCAAGATACAAAAAAAAAATTTTAAAATATGACGTATGTCTGTTAAAAATTACTATTGTGTCATAAGTTAAATCAAGTTATTGTAACTACACTAAACGAACTTTTTAAAAAAATTATATTTTTTTTATTTCAAAACCTGTGATCGATTTTAAAACATTTAATTTTTTTTTGCTACAAATTACGCCAAAATTCCAATTAATCGTTTATGCATAAAAAGATTTATAAGTTCTCTGTATTTGTATTTCTTTCAGTGTATTTAATTGTTTGCCCCTCGGAAATTATTATAAGAATTCAAATAAAACTCAATTACGTTATTAAGTTAAGATCACAAAATATATGTTACGTTTGTTTAGCTTGTTTACTTTTTGTATACCCTACACCTGTGGTGGCAAGGGATTATATGGGTTTGTCATTCCGTTTGTAATTTCTGCGATACTAATTTCTGACCCCATAAATTTTATATATATTTTATTAACTCTTATATATATAGGGAGCCGATTGCGCAATGGGTTCCTGTTCGTGTGTTGGTTGAAATCAACTTTTGTGTTTTAGAATTATCCGGAAATGAATTGCTATAAAAATCCAGAACCATCGCCTCATAACTTTCTGAAATATGAGAAAATAAGCACGCCTGCCTTCATTTTTGGAAACTCTAGTAAATGCCAACTATAACCTCAAAATTTATTTCTGCGAAAAACTTAATCAGTTTGAAATTAAGTGAGATATATACACCAATGTACAACTACTTTCGTGTGTTTTCTAAAATTTACAAACTTAAATTGCTGTTTACACATGCATATGAAATTATAGTCTATCAATTGTATATGGCCTTATAGGCTCGATTGATTTTTTTGTTATCAGTAAATAAATCAAATCGAATTTTTCAGCTTCAAGAAAACCGAGAGTCAGTATGGGTGTCAAGTAGCTACAATGACTAGTGAAATATATATATAACACGCTATAAAAAAATTTAAAATCCATGATGAACGCCACTGCATAATGACGAAACATAAATTCAAATATGGGTTCAATTTTAATATTCAAAAATGAACCCCCTCAATGTTGGCAACAAATAAAAGAGCATAAGCAACACAAAACAGTTAACTGTGGAAAAATGTTTTGTACAAGACAACATCTAAATCAAAATGGCGAAGTTAAGACTCCATCAATATGGGTATCAAAATCAAAAATGGCTTCGGAACAAAGAAATATGACGTATAGCATTACATCTGAAATATAGGCTACACAAGGAAAGAAATACAAATTTATATATTACATGCTCATACATTCCTCCAAACTCTTCTCTGGATATATACAATAATCACATCTTTGCCATTGAATTTGTTTTGCAACAATCTATTCCATCTGATTTATTTATTGTTTTGGGAGATTTTAATCTACCTAACATATCGTGGAATAAATCTTCAGAAATAAACTATCTAATTCCTACAGTTTCAAATGAATTTATTCACTCATTCACAAGCTATGGACTTTTTCAAATTAACTATGAAAACAATATTAATGGAAAACTTCTTGATCTTGCATTTGTCAACCAGCCGATGGATATATTTTTACATAAAACACTTCCCGTTACTTACCCTGAAGATCGTTATCATCCTACATTAAAATTGGAAATATTTAATTTATTAAGCTTACCTGTTTTACTTCCTAACAAAATTAAACCCCATAAAGTTTTTTGCTTTTCTCGTGCAAACTATCAGAGGCTTAACTCTTTGCTATCAAACGTTAACTGGGATAGTATAATATCTATCGAAAACTTAGATGATGTTGTTTCTCTCTTCTATTCAACATTACGCCGCTGCATTTCTGAAACTGTCCCAAAAATTACAATTAGAAATAACAATATTGGGCCACCCTGGAATAATAAGTATCTCCGAATTATTAAAAACAGGAAAAACAAGTTATATAAGAAATATAAAAGGACTGGATCATCTGTAGAATATACCAAATACTGTATTGCTCGTTCTTACTACAATTTGGAAAATAAATATGCATACGACAACTATATAATCCGTATGAAGTCGAAAATGAGATCAAATCCTAAATCGTTTTATAAATTTGTGAACTCTAAACGGCGATCGTCCGTTAATCCTAAATACTATAAATATGGATCAAATGACGCTGATGATGACGTTTCTATTTCCAATTTGTTTGCTGATTTTTTTTCAACAACCTACTCTAAAAAAGTATATAATAACATAACATCTTACCCGTTTAATATACCTCAATCATCTGGTGTACAATTCTCTTTTATTACTTATAAAACGACTCTTTCAAATTTATTATCACTAAATAATTCATTTAATGCTGGTCCAGATGAAATACCAAATTGCGTTCTAAAAAATTGTGCAGAAAATTTATGTTACCCGCTTACTGCTATCTTTAACAAATCCATTAAATTAGGATACGTACCATTGATTTGGAAATTATCGTATATAATTCCGTTGTTTAAAAATGGAAGCAAAATTGAGATATCAAATTATCGTGGCATTGCTAAGCTGAGTGATATTCCCAAACTTTTTGAAAAAATTTTAACTGATAATTTATACTATCAAATTTCTTCGATTTTGTCACCGTGCCAACATGGTTTTTGTAAACATCGCTCTACAACGACTAATATTTTGGAGCTAACTACTACAATAAATGATGGTTTTATAAATAATATGCAAACTGATGCTATCTACACAGATTTTAGTAAAGCTTTTGATAAGGTAAACCATGATCTCTTGCTTAACAAATTGTCATTAATGGGATTTACGGATATGACAATAAAATGGTTAAGATCATACTTGTCTTTAAGAACTCAACAAGTTAAGTATGGAAGTGCTACGTCTAATGCTATCAAAGTTCCTTCTGGTGTTCCGCAAGGTAGCCACCTTGGTCCTATTTTATTTACCTTATTCATAAACGATCTACCTTCAGTTATTCAGCACTCTAAAGTTTTGATGTATGCCGATGATGTCAAAATTTTTCGTTCTTCTAATAATCCCGAAGATCAACTTTTCCTTCAATCAGATATTGGCAAATTGGTAAATTGGTGTGAAATCAACTTAATGGAGCTGAATATAAAAAAATGTAAGCATATGTCCTTTTTCAGAATTAAGAAATTGGATTTATTTTATTGCATAAATGAGTGTAAACTTGATAAAGTTCTGAATTTTCTTGATCTTGGTATTTTGCTTGATCACCAATTAAATTTTCGTGACCATATTTCTTTAATTGTTAACAAAGCAAATGGTGTACTTGGATTTATGAAGAGGTGGTGCAAGGAATTTCTAGATCCTTATATTACGAAACAATTATATTCATCGTTAGTTCGACCTATTCTTGAATATGGATCGATTATTTGGGATCCTTGCTATAATATTCATATTGATAGTATCGAGTCTGTACAAAAGAAGTTTTTAATATTTTGTCTTCGTGGCCTTGGATGGAATTCGTTTTTACTACCTTCATACGAAAGCAGACTCTGTCTTATAAAATTACCAACTTTAAAAAGTCGTCGTTCAATGCTGAGTTTTTCTTTTGTGCTGGGCCTAATTCAAGGCGATATCGACTCAGAATTCCTGCTAAGTAAAATATCTTTTAATGTTCCAACCAGACCAACTCGAAATTTCCGTTTTATTAACTTAAAATACTATAGAACCAACTATGCTAATAATGACCCTCTTCGTCGTATATGTGAAAACTTTAATAATTATTATCACCTTATTGGCCTCAATGAAAGTAAAGAAATTGTTAAAAGAACTATCATTTTATATTTAAATCGTTGAATTATTATAGAATATTATTTTATATATAACCTTAATTTTGTTTTGTTATTTTACATACTTTAGTCTGTAAGGATTATTATCTATAGACAATAAATTAAATAAAAGGATGATGTCATTACACTTACATTCTATATAATGTTGAAGGGTAAAATTAGATTCAGCACTGCCGAATGTAGCACTCTTACTTGTTTATATCTAATATTTCTTTACATGATTTGCATGTGTGTTCTTTAAATTAGAAGTGTTAAAGCAAACAATATACACAAAGATTTTAGTTGCGTGATAATAGAAACTTACAAATGTGTGTGTATCTGCAATTTTAATATTTTTATTTGATTTGTGTAGTCGCTGCTGTTGTTGTTATTGTTGTTTTTTACAAAGGTTAAAGTTATTAAAGTGTCAAAACCATTCATTCTGATTAATTTGATTGTGAAGATAATATTTCTCTCTTTTCATCGTCAATTTGCCTTGTCTCTGTTTGGCCCGTAGATTTTAAACGTCTATGCTGTAAAGTGTTATTTAAGCTTAAATATTTGAGCAATTATTTATTATTGGATTTAAGCGGCGAAATGACATAATAAAAATAGTTTATTGTCTGAGTTCTTATATAAAATCTAAGGCATGGCAAGTGCATAACTCAGTTTAACAGTTGACGATTTAAAAACATTTTTAATTTTTTTTTATAATTCCAAGAGGTTTTGGCATAAATTAAGAAGTCTATCCCTAGGTTTAGTAAACAAAATTTAAAATTGCCAAGCACTTAATTTTATCTTGTTAAAAGCTTTACATGGTCACATAAGAAATAATTAAATAAGCCCAGCAAAAACTAGGTAATGACTTGCTCTTACTAAACAACATACTTCTTCAATGACTATTACATATCATCTGTCTTACTAAGAAGTATTTTAGTAATGACTTGATTTATAATGTGATACGTAAGTGCTTATTCTCAGACATTTGCTTAGATACACACACAATATAATTTCTTTTTGCGAAATTTGTTAGAAATCATTTAAATACATAACTTTTTATAATTCTCATTTAGTTTAACACACTCAGAGTATAAGTAATAATGTTTTTGGCAACAGCGACAAAGAATTTTATGAAAAAAGTGATGACTTATAGATTTTCACTGACTTTTAAATTTCAAATTAACGTATGGTTGATTAATCAACCCGGATTTTCGTCCTTAAAAAAAACGAATGACTTCTGTAAGGCCATAATAGTAATGGGTTATTTAGGTCAGTGATGGTATATGAGAATTTCAGTCTTGTGCCAAAATTTTAGCTAGAAAGTGCCACATGACTCAGGGTTGCAAAATGAGAACATCAAAATTGAACCAAGAAGCTCATAAAATTGTACTTTTTCGACCCCAATTGTACCAAAAATGTTATTTTAAAAATTTTTTTTATTTTAAATAAAAGCCAGAAAAAAACATAAACATAACATACAATTGTACATAAAAATTCATTTTTGTAATATTAAAATAACCATTTGTACTTAAAAATTCATTTATACTTTAAAAGTATATCTTTAAAAAAAGAAACTGCACTAAGATATACGTATACATATATATGTACATATTTAAACATAAAATAAATTACATAAAAAGTCTAGCGATATATTCATTAGATCAAAATGGTTTTGATAACAAATTATTTGGTATTTTGAAACTAAAATAACAAGAATTTGATGACCTTAACAAATCTTTTGTCTGCATAAGACGGTAAACTGTAGGCACATGAAGCCTATTTCGTTCTTTCGTTTTAAAAATATTTTGGAAGGAAAAAATCGTCTGCGAATGTGGAACTGATAATATCCCACCTACAACTCTTGAAAGTTCCGGAAACATTAATTAATTCAATTGGTTTTTCATTTCAGAAACTTAAGCCCAAAAGTTGTATATAAATACTTTCATTTTTAAAATGTTTTAATACTTCTATATCCGCCAGGGATCTAAACTGTGTTGTAATTGAGTCAAAATTTTTGTATTCGTTTGGAAAAAATTTTATTAGAAGTGGTATTATGCTATTCGTAAACTGAGAAAGTTAGTAAATTGTACCAAATTGGTAATTGGTGTACCATTGTACTTTTGAGGTTTAAATTGTACCACAAAAAGTACAATTGTACCAACTTTTGCAACCCTGACATGACTATTTAAAAAAACCATTTTTTATAAATACATTTTATTAACATGAATATGAAATACAAAAAAACTTCAGACTTAAATATTTAAAAAATTTATACAGATAAATTATTAGTATTTACAACAGGGAGAAAAAGTATTTATTTCTTTTTAATTAAAAATATATACGTACTAGCTAATACCCGGTGTGCTTCGCCACCCCCATCGTAGTGATATAAAAATTTTATAGTTCAAAAATATATTTATTTTGCAAGTGCCACGCCTACTATTACTAAATCAACCATTTCTTATTCAAATAATCATATAGACGTCAAAGCTTCTCGTGCAAAATTTGGGTACTGTAACTGTTATCGCTTCCTGAATATACGAATTATAGTATTCAATTGCTATGAGAGCTGCCACGCCGACTATTTCTAATGTACCCATTTTGTGCGGAAATATTTATTTGGGTGTCAAAGTTGCTCTTGCAAAATTTTAGTACTCTAATCGATATCGTTTTCCAAATATACTAAATTTAGTATTTAATTCATGTGGCCATGCCTACTATTGAAAGTCCGCCCATTTATGACCCAAATGTTCGTGTGGATGTCAAAGCTTACCGTACTTTATTTGAAGACTCTAGCTGCATTAACTTTCGTGATATATAATATTTGATACTTATTCTTTAATAGAGCGTGGCACCTCGCCCACTTACAATTTCAAACCAAAGTATAGCCTATTCCAGACATACAGAAAGATTCTGTGAAAATTTCAAGGAAATCGGTCCAGCCGTTTAACCGTCTATAAAGCACAACAAACATACAAGCACACATTGATTTTTATATATATAGATAGATATCATCAGAAGTAAGTAAAATTATATTTTTATAATTTTTTTGAAAAAGTGTCAAAATTTTATTGAGCGTGCCATGGTGCCATTAAACAACTAATAGTTCCAAAAATGGCACGATTGTGCCACTTTTACCAACAGTGATTTAGGTTACTAAAATCACGTACTTATTTATTGCTTTAAAAGTAAGTACTTATTTAAGTCCCTATTTATAAGCGACCATAATAAGTACTTATACGAGTCTCTATTTGTAAGCGAGGGTGGTAAGTACTTATTTAAGTTCATACTTGTAAGCGAGCGTGGCGAGCGAACGTCGTGTTAAAATAATGGGTTTTTCGATGACAAATTGTAAGTAGTGCAAAGCTGTGTTCTAGATTTCAACTCATTATTTTTTAATCACAGTTTTTGCTGGGCAGAACAGCATTAGGTGCCATTGTAGTAGATTTAAAAAAATCTTCTTTGCTTGTATGCAAACGTTTTTTCGAAAACTATTGGACGTGTTTTTGATTTTTTTTATATTTTTGCTTTATTTTTAAAAGCGTCATAGACAACTTTTTAAATTAAATGTTGATGCCATAATTATAATCACTTCAATGTTAAAGAATCACTAACATATAAATAACATAATAAAGTTAGAGTTTTCAAAAGTTCTAATTATTTGCCATAAGTCCAATCGGCTATTCCGATCTCCAAATGCTTATCAATTTTACAAAATGAAAAAGTTTTTATTTAAATACTTAATCTTAATACTTTAGAGTGATTTTGAGACTTTTTCTGCCGTTAGCAATTTACTAATTTTATTTATTTTTTTCTAATTACAACGGGAAAAATCAAGTTCTTCGAAAACAAATTATTAAAATTACTTGTATTTTAAAATCTCAAAATTAATTCAGAAAATCTATCGTAATCAAATTTCTAAGTCTCTAAACGAAATTTTTCACTCGCACTCAGTCCTACAAGAACAAATTCTTCTCTTCTTTTTCTTATTTTACAAATAAATATTCACTCAATTCATAAATATGACTCAAACATATATGTAAGTATGTATGGGTATATATTAATAGAAATCAAACGTAAAATAGAAACAAACACCCACATTGTCACAGTGAAGCGAGTATTAGCAATCAACCTATCACATTAACTCTAATAAATATAAGTATAAAAAAATGAAGAGAAGCTAACACATACACGCTTACAAATTGTCTAAAGAGATGACGACAACTAATTGAAAATAAGCGCGAAACACTTGTTAAGTAGAATTTAATAATATTAATAAATACTCGCAAATAAATACATTATTCCACATGTATTAACGATACTTAAACAAAACACTCACTTATACTAGTGGTAGTGAGGGAAAAATTAATAACAACAACAACAGCGTCAACCACAGCGTTAATGTATTTGCAATCTACAAAATAAAATTAAAAAAAAATGTATTTAAAGAAATCAAACTCGTGTTGGTCGCGCGCAGTTAGTGGGTTTCTCGGTTTCTTGGTCTAGTGATAATAGCAGCAACAACAGTGCCAAAAACAATAAAATTTACATGATGACGTTACTCATGCTCAGTTTGAGGTAGAGGCACGCTTTTTCTTTTGTTTTGTTGCTGGTTTCTAAGTCTTTTGATTTGTGTTGTTTTTATTATTATTTTGTATTTAATTATTTATTCCATTCATTAAAATAACAGCTCACTTTAAAAGCTTAATTTAAGTGTATTAAATTTACTGGAAGATTTTGTTTGTTTTTTTTTTTTTTTTTTTTTGTTTTGGTAAATTGAATATACAACGGCAATAACAACAAAATCAAATAAATAAAAAACAACAACAATATTAAACAACACGAAACATTTAACTGAACACCGGACACAGTTGAGTGGGCTGGGATTGGTATTCACTTAAGTCAAGATCAAAACGCCTTAGCAAAACAGCCAACCACTCACTCTAGTTTAATTCATGATCATTCGCCAACAGTCTGGCAACGTTAAGGCCAACCATATTAACTATTAAGAGATTATTAACAACCAAAATATATACGGTTTTTTTTCGTTATACAACAGGAAGTGAAGAAATTAACTTACAAATTATTTTTTAATTAACAACTTTAGATTTAAGACAATTATATAATATTATAAAGGTCAAAATGTTTAGAGTATGATAACGTCACTTTAGATCAAATATTATGTAACAATTCTGGAACTGATATGACGTAACAACTTAATCACTTTTAATTATAGAATTTATATCTAAGATCAAATACTTTTGTCTTTTTAATTTCAGCGGCACTATTGATATTCATGATACTAAATGATTTTGCGCTCTAACATGTAACTCGCCTAAAGAGTTTCGTTTAACCCAAATTAAATTGTTAAGAATTTTATGACGTGCTAAATAGCAACTTTGGCTCAGCTAAACATTTTCTTGTGGGGATTCTTAAGTCTCAAATATGGAGCAATTAGTCGCAATCAATCAATGATCTCAAGGTCAAGTACCCGTATTATTGCGAATTGGAACTCTCGCATTCTTGCCTTTTTTTGATACGCGAAAGAACATTTGAACAAAGTCTTGTTTAATAGTTAATAGTTAGTTGTATTTATTTCAGGTAGACATCGGCCTGCTCTTTTTGGAAACCTCTTTACTATAGTGTGTGTTTTCCATTGTTTCTGGATAATGTGTCGTAGCAGAAACTTAAGCAATTGGTTAAAAACGCTAAGCTAACTAAACCAACTACATAAATTTTACACAAACAATACGTTTGTTAATCGATCGTACGTATTAACCATGTAACATGTTTAGCGAAGTAACAACAATTTTTGTGTGCGCCTCTGCAGTGGGCAACAACACTCAACAAAGCTCCTCAGTAAGAACGTCGCATCGCAAATACAAACAAACATACATACAAACATACTTACTTATTATAAACGTTATAAAGAGCGCACTGTAGTATAGACAATTGAGGCTATGATCGTTTTGGATACATTTACGTTTGTCTGTACGTTGTTTATTGGCTTCGGCTGGCTGATGTCGCTTGTTGTTGTTTGTTTGATATTAAAGTGCTCGATACAATCGTTTTTAATACATTTGGATTCAGTGCAAATTTGACAAACCTCGCCAACGGACGTGCTTTACGAAACTTGGTCTTTACCACATAAAACACATGCATGCCGGGCCAAAGGAAAAAAAATTACTGTATTGAATACAATAAGAAAAAAGTTGAACGCATGCCGCCGTTTAGTTTTTGTTGTCATTGAGTTGGAAAAAAATTTAAGATTCTTTGCGTACATTTAGAGCAGACAGCCAACAGTAGCAAAACGAAATGAGTAGCAAGCAGCAGCATTTTTAGAAATATTCGTATCATCTGTATGTGAGACGCGTATGACTGTTATTTTTAGATGCGATCGCTCGTCAACAAAAAAAAAACGAAAAGAAGATGAAATTATCTGCAACAAAAACTACAAAAATAACAATTAAAATATACTTAATGTGATAAAAACAAAAGCAACAATAAGAAAAAGCATTTTGATTTTTTTTTTTTGGAAATAAAAACAAAAAAATTTTTTGTACGTGAATATTTGAAACTAAAGTATACGGTAGATATAGAAGATGCTGAATATGAGACGGAAAACTTAATGCCATGCAAAAGAAAAATTAATAAATAAAAAACAAAAACAACAAAAATACATGCTTAAGATTTAGATAAATTTACCTGTGAGTGACATAAAAGAGGAAGAAAAAAAACAAAGATCGCTACAATAATGTATATTGTCATGCTTAATATGAAATTTAAAACCTATTAAGTTCCCTTATAAAAATACAAATTAAAAATTTAAAAACAAAAAATTATCATTGCAACACCATTTTAAATAAATAAAAATCAAAGTATTAAAATATTAAAGAATAATCAAATGAATGTAAAAAAAAGTATTGAATTTGGTGCCAAAGATTTATATGAAAAATTACATGTAAAGTTTTAAAAAACGCTTACAAGTTTTGATTAAAAATGTCCACATTGTTTATTGATATTCAAAGTAAACCCTAAGTCAATTATAATTTTTTCTCTAAATGAAAAATTTATTTAGTAAAAACTTACGTTTGTTATTTACAATCGAACACGTTTCATTATTTAAACCAAAATCCTATTGGAAGGATACACATCACGTTTTGCGGTTCATAAAAACTTCAGGTAAATATATTTAAGATTACAAAATGAAAACAGTCAAGGAAACTGCAAAGAGTTGTTAATGCATGTACATATGTATTTACCCACATAAAATATTATATACATACTTAAGTACATACATACTTAGTAATATTACACCAGCAAAAATAACTTTAAAGGAATAAGGAATTAGAACAGTACTTCTCAATGAGGAACTAAGGCCCGATTGATATAAAATTTTCAATGTGTGGGATATATTTATTAAAAATTATTTGATTTAAAACAAACATTTAATTAATTTTATCTGCATAGAAACAACATTTTAAGTAGGCATTAATTATCTATAAAAAATGTAGAACAAATTTTTTTTAATTTCTGATTTATTATATTTGTATAAAATAAAAATTTGTTCACGAATAAGACCTTTTCTTAATAGACACTTACTTACTTACTTACACCCTTGTTCATTAACAATTATTAAATTTCACACAGGTTTAAAAAACAAATTCGTTTTGAAATTTTTGTTTTATAAACTTTTAATAAGTTTTAAAACAGTTCATTAATAAGACCCTTAAGATTTTAACTTTATAATTAAAAATCAAATGTCGTTCGTTGGTAATTGTATCACTTAAGAACGGCTGCATCGATTTCGCTAATGTTTTTATTTAAATTTTTGTCATAGCTCATCTTGGCCTATTATGGAAAAGAAAATTGACCACGCCCACTTTTTTAATATATCTAAAATTGGAGATTTGTTTGGAAAATTGTAAATGTTTTCTTTAAGTTTAAAGTGGTAGTGGCACTCACTTTCCACTCAAAATCATATGCAGAGTACTGTAATACCTAAAATCATTAAAGTTCTGTGTAGGGTATTACAAAAACAGCTTGCATAGTTGAGCTTAAGATGAGCTGGAACAAGTAACAGTGCTATATTCGGCCATGCCGAATCTTATATACCCTTCACAACGTATAGTCATGCAATAACAATTGTTTGTATCACCATTTTTCTCATATACAATACGTACATACATGTAAAAAACATGCGTTTCTAAAAAAAATACAAAACAAATTAAAAAAAATTTTAAAAAAAATTTTTTAAAAAATTAAAAAAAAAATAATAAAAATTTAAATAATACATAAAATAAAAAAAAATTTTTTTGGCTCAGCTGGGATTCGATGCCACGTTTATTCTAACCAGTATATATGTATGTTGTTGTTGTAATTGTGAAAAAAACGAGGTGGTCGTGTTTATTTGCTCATATCTCAGAAAGTTATGGGGCGATTGTGCTGAATTTCAATAGCGACTCATTCCCGGATATTTCCAAAAGATTGATACCATTAATCTAAGGAGCATATAGTTGCTGCTAAAAGTTGATTTCAACATACACACGGACAGACTGACAGTCTGACAGAGCTTAATCGACTCCCCTATTCATAAGCTTTCAGAAAATATATACTTTATGGGGAAATGAAATGAAAATTGTAGAAATTACAAACGGAATGACAAAGCTATATATACCCTTGTGCACCACAGGTGAAGGGTATAAAAACAACAATAGGCGGGGCACTTTTAATATAAAGAATACTATTACACCTATAATCTAAAAAATTTGTTTGATTTTCATTTTGCAACTAGAAATCAATATGATTGAAGTAGGAGAAGTGGTACCACCCACACGAACAATAAATCTTATGGTTTTTTATCGTGGAATTAGACACGAGCACTGTTTTAATGATCTTCTTGCAAAACCATAATAGGCTCAGTGTAGAAAACATAGTGTTCTCCCCTCTATCCTAAAACAAAACATGCGTTTGGTGTCATTTTCATAAAACTTTAATTTCTGTTTGATTTAAACTAACAATTGCTAATTAGACCACATATGGAAAGGATCCAAGAAGGGGTATTGATACCCTCATAAGAATGAAATACTATTTATGAAATATATTGCAGATAATATTAAAATATATCTCCTAATGAATACAAAAAAGAATGCAGTCCGGGTCCTGCTAGTTGATACAAGAAATAAATAAATGAAAAATATTTGTGAGCCACGTTGGGATAACTGACTTTTCCTTTTAAAAATATTTGCATCAATCATGTTGCATTAATAGAGACTTTTGCTGATCGAGTGTTGTGTTGAGCGAGGTTACATTGTGCATGCATGACAAAAAGGAATAACTGCTTAAGTCGACATATGCTAAAAATGATATAATAACACCATTGCACTTCCGCAATTTAAAACTACCCTCAGGCGAATTATTTTAGACAACTTTTAAGGGAGTTATAGCGTAAAAACTTTTCGCCTACATTTTTCAATGAACAATATCATTTCGAATCACTTTTTTTAACTTATAATTTAACTAAAAATACGAAGACGGCTTTGCTCGTTGAACTAAGCAGGGCGGAGTAATCTTGATTTTAAAAGCAATCAATTTATAAAAATCATCTCAAACATTTAAAAGAGCTTATTTGAAAAACTATAAAATCATACATAAGCAGTTATTCCTTTTGTGCCACAGATATATGTATGTATGTGACAGTATCACAAAATGACGCAAAATTAGTTAAAGTTTATAACAAAGCATTAAAATATTTAATTTTGATGATTTTTTTTTTAAAAGCTTTTATTATAAAAAAAAGAAAATTATTTTTTTGTCAGCTGTAATTCAACCAAATAAATGAACTACGAATAGATTATTGGTGTTATATTAATCATGTTGCTGTTGTTTTTATCTTTCAATTTTCATAACTCATAAATATGGCACGCACATTCACATGAAATAACAAATCCATAAATACATGCACAAATGATGATGGAAATAGTTCAAACAAATACTTAAATAAACACCACTGAAAGATATTCTTGTCTTATATGCCCCCATCCGTAATATTTTTGATAAGGAAAACAATGCCAAAACACTATGGATTTAAGAAAACTTAACAACAAAAACATATTTTTATACAAAAATACCATAAAAATAACAAAATTTTTTAAAATATGTAGAAGGCAGAAGAACTGTGCACGAGTAGAAAACTAAATTTAGAGAAACTAGTGCCAAGACCAAGGCGCAGATGAAGCAGGCAACAATTACATACAACTGGAAAATGTTGTTGCCGATGCCAACGACAAAAACAATGACAAAATAAAAACAAGAAAAAGCAAGAAAATGCTATTTCGGTTCTGTTATGCTCTCTGTTTTATTTAATAGTCGTGGACTTTTTATTTATGAAAATCGTATGGGAAAAGTAGAAGCATTTTTATTATTTTTTTTTTTCCAATTTTTGTTTTCCTAGTAGACATTTGTACTGATATAAAGTGTGTGCGTGAGAAAGAAAACCCCACAACTTTTGCTTTTTATTCCTCGTCTAGCATTACGTTTTTGTCTCGTTATTTGAGTTTTATACTCGAATACCGACTTACACTTGAAATGCACTTTAATGAGTATAAATATTTGAGCTTTATCATGTCTTTTTACGACTTAATACACATACCTAGACATGGATATGAACACATTTAAATGTGCAATTCTTGCAAGTGTATTTAAAAGTCGGTTTAGAAAAGGACTTTATTTATTTATCTATGATGAATTCAAAGTATTAAAAAATCAAATGGATTTATCTGCAGTAAAATAACATAAAACTGAATTAAACCAAATAAAAGTTCAAAACACTGAGTAAAAAGAAATTGTCTAGAAAATATAACAGCAGGATAAATCGATTTTCAAACTAACAGTTTCGTTTGTTAATTTACCAAATAACGAATATTTTCGAAAACACGTGGAGCCCATGAGGCAAAATCTCCTGAGTATATTTATGGTAGTCCTCCTTAATAATAATCCTACTTATTTATGCCAACAAAGGCTTTGACATCCTAAACTACATTTAAATATCATGTGTTAAGGAAGTTTAAAAAAAATCTAAAAATCCTTAGTTGAATCAAAAAATTCTGAAGAGAAGTACAGCAACACCCTCACTTGGAAAATCAGATGACAATAATCACAATTTTAATGTTGTACGCACATACATACAATAACGTAAGCAAATGACATGTAATTTACAACTAAATCTAGATTACGCAATTATTTATTTACATGCGAGTGAATAGGTAAGATGGGAACAATTTGTTGTTGTTCATTAGTTTATTTTAAAATCACCTCAAGGTATGAATATTAAAAGCAATGCCTTGTTAAGGTACCTTTTCGTTAATGGAATTTCTTGAGAGACGTTCTTGAATTAATAATAACAATAATGAATAAAATGTCTACGTATGTGTATTTTACACGAGTAATTACAATCAATTTTATTTAAATTTCATTATAAACTTTCTAGGGTACTCGAGCAACATAGAAAATATACAGGCGTTCATTATTATTATTTTGTTGTTTTGTTCTGTTCTGTTGGCAGTATGAATTTAATTAAAAACCATTTTGCAAAGTACTTTCCATGTCAGATAATATCCATGCAATTAAGTCGAGTTGAAATGGAATCCTACCACACATATATTCTCACACACTCTTTCACTTATACACACACATGTATGAATATATAGAGTCATAAGGATAAACATTTACGTTTACCAAAAAAAGAACGCAAGCATACTTCTAACCGATGGTGTGTGTGTGTGTGTGTGTGTGTGTGTATGCATACATTTGCACTTTCATATATTTCATAGAAATCAACATGTACATTTCAAATTACTTGAATGAACAAAATTCATATGTTGTACGTAGTATTTTTGAAAATCAGACTCATATCCACTTGGTTACACTCACATCCATACAGACACATTTAATTCTGTATGCAATAATGTGAAAATGGCATGAATAAATGTACAATTGAATGAATGATTCATTATTGTCTTGATGTTTTTGATGAAGTTCGTAGTTGAATTTTGGCACAAAACTTACAACAGCAATAAAAAAAAATTTTTTTAAACGCAAAGAAACAACATTTTGATGTGTTTGTTAAAGACTAGACTCGTTTCAATTCAATGTATAATTTGCACAACACCTGATATCGGTTAAAGAGCTTAACATGTTTACTTTAACACGCCACTACTATATCCTGTAAACGAAATAATCTTGTACCACCTTTTCCGCCTGCCTTCATTCGTTTGAGCTCATGCAAGGATTAACAAAGAAATTTCATTTCGCTAAAAATGCACTTAAATACAAATTTCCTTTTCAATTATCAACAACGCCAAATATACGCGGTGGCATGGATGTATGTGTGCAAGTAAATTACATTTCGAAAATTATAGGTATGTTAGCATTAGCTTAGGCAACAACTCCAAAAAAAAAAAAACTAAAACCAAAAATAGAAAATGAAACAGTAAACTGCAAAATAATATCTTTTTCAATATCTGTTAGCTGAATGATATGTAAAGGATGATCACAACAAAATCAGTTTTTGTTAAAAGATATTTTATTAATCTGATTTTTATTCTACTGCAATTCATTTAAAATAAAAATCATTACAGTATCATCATACCACACATCTAAACATCTGTCTACTTTATCCCTCTCTCATACAGTTGTTTAAAACTGACGGCAGATTTAAGTGCCTGTCAATGGTGCTTATTGTCTCTTTAAATTTATTTTACCAAATTCGTGTTGTTTAAATAAATTTCTATTTTGATAGGCGAAAAGTTCATTGCGAGAAATTAGGACTACTATGGAAAATTACTTTCCCGACATTAGCAGAGTGGAATACATTTTCGAAACCAGCTATGTTTTTGCCATTAACGGAATTTTTTGTTTCAATTAATTTCTGTATTTTCTTACATTTAAAGTCCGAATAAAATATTACCAACAACTGCATTATTTTGTGTTTTTCTAAGGCATGACTATCACAAGTTTTACTTGTATATTGACTTTCATATTGTGCATATTTTATTCAAATTTTACTTGTAAAGAGTAGCTGCTACACGCTTGTTAAAACTTGAGATATCTCAATTGATAAATCATGTAGGCCTTGCCTATTAATTGTTAAAAATGCTTATTACAGCTGTACACACCATACTTAAACTACATACTCGAAAAATCAAATGGATCTACACTGCGATCTACTAAGAACGGACGTTTTCATTACGGGTGGCCGGTATTTTTTAACTTTCAGCGATCAGAAATTGTCTTTTATAAATGGAATTTTTAAAATTACCTCAAGGTAGATTTACCGATTTGTTTCAGATAATATTATTGTCCGAAAAATTTTGTGACTGAAAGTTTTCTGCAGCACGTTCTACTCGTTT
Organism: Phyto melanocephala; assembly: GCA_941918925.1. Taxonomy (NCBI): domain Eukaryota; kingdom Metazoa; phylum Arthropoda; class Insecta; order Diptera; family Rhinophoridae; genus Phyto; species Phyto melanocephala. The sequence continues at coordinate 3,092,454 of OW799233.1, forward strand.
TGAAAATTTTGTCTAGAAAACCAAAAGTGCCATATCAAATCTCAGACATGCATTTTCTTCCACGAATTTTCATTTCTTACACCGGCTTTCAAGTTCATATAATTTTTAAATTGTTGCATTTTTGAAGAAATAAATTTGTATCTGTGATAGTGAAAAAATACACTAAAAATAAATTCTATATCGACACTAGCCGAGTGTTAAGCATTTTCGAAGCCGGCTACCGTATCATCATCAGCACTTTTTGATCGTTATTTTATTTCGATGAGTTGTAAATGTCATCTATTGAACTCACATGCTTTTAAGAAATAGAATTCGATAATTAAACGATTATTGTATTTTCTTTCTTATTTTTCATAATAACTTAGTTCAACTTGACTTGAAAAAATTAAAATAAGTGGCAACGAAGATTAAGCCAATTCGAACAAAACATTGCTCCCTCTTCAAAAGAGAGAAATCGATTTCCAAGCAAAAAAAAAAGTTTACTCGAAATATAATAAAGCCAACAATGAACAAAAATTCGATTGATCTGTTTATTAACTTGGTTTTGTCATAAATACCAAAATAATTTTGATTAAAATTGCAACGCTAAAAAAGTCCAGCTAAACACATTGCAATTTTCCAGTTTAGCCCTATTTATTTATCCAAGCACAAGACAAACTCATTTCAGAAGTAACCCAATCGTCCAGCAGATTCTAGTCTTAGCTTAATATGTGTTCAAGTAAGAACTGAATACTAATCTTGATTAAGACAAACTGTTGCCGACTGCTACCGACATTTTATTTGTAAATAGATGCATTTAACTTTTAATAAAACTACCGCCAATATTTATAAGGATTCAGCCTTTGATATCACACTTGCATACTTGCACTCACCTTCATTGAAATGTTTGCATGTAGACGTTACTGGGGCTTGTTATTATGTTTGTTTACTTTTTGTTTTAAACATTCATGTCAACGTCAAACAAAATTAAGTTTCGTGTAAATTTCTTCGCAGTTTCTATCGAAAAATTAAACAATGAACGATAAAATCCAAAATACTTCCTGTGGCCGGGAAGAAGCAAAATAAAATAAAAAAAAAAACATAAGAAGTTGAACGAATACACAATTTCCTTCCTCTTAAGTTTCCTAAGTGACTTTCTAGCTTGTTTGCTTTCTTTGGTTGCTACTTGTTTGCTCATACAGAGTGTGTGCTTATAAATTTCTTAAAGAATAAAGGTTGGCAAAAACGATTAAAAACAGAAGCAAGCATACCTAAGCGATGTTGTAGTGGTGGTATCAAAATCTCATCAATTTTCTATAGCAAATACAGTCTAAATTTGTTTGTCTTTCTGTCCGTCCGTCTGTCTGTCCGTCCATATTTCTGTCTGACTGCATTTTTAGTTAGTTACGTACATATGTGCAGTGTTTCGCGTTTCATTTGTTTTTAGTTTATTCCCGGGGTGGGTGTCTTTATTATTGAGGTGTGTTTGTGCTAGTTAATTTTATCTTTATTTTATTCATACAGCCAAATTGTACGGCTGTTTGCTAATACATATACAGCAAAGATGCACAACGTTGACTTTTATGTTTAAAACATATAAAAATTTTATATGCAAGCGCTTGCATGTTAAAGAAAACTAATTCAGGCTGTCCCTCTAAAATAGCTTTAATAAACTGATACATTAGAAGTTTTTATTTTTTTTATACAACCAAAAACAACAAATTTTTTAAGTAATTTTTTTACAAAATTGTTTAACAAATTTTAGAGCCAAACATTTGTGGTTCATCCTATATTTTGTATATACACTGGCTTGTACGGTGCTTTATACGCAATTTATTTATTATTACTTTATCATACTAGCAATTTGTTGCTGTTTTTGTTGTTATGTTGCCTGCATAGAGTAGTGCTTGTGTTTAATCGCATGCAATTTGCTAAAGCTAGAACAAGTGCAAATTTGCAACCACTTTTAACATAAACAACCAAGAAAAAAAACAAAAGCCGAAATAACACAAAAAGTTAATTCATAAACATACTAACAATAACGGAAATAAAACAACAAGAAAATTATGTGTAAGTGGAGGAGGCTGTGAAGGCTACGTTTGCATTTTGATTAACTGCTGCAAGATATTTGTCTCAACACACTTACATATGTATATGTAAGTAAGTCTGTAAATGTTTTAACGTTTCACTTACCAGTTTATATGCCGCAATATTAGACTACCTATATGCCGATAAAGTTTTGTTGGCGGTGGCACACTTAACGTTCGTAATCATATTTATTAGCAACAAGTAGTTTTTCGAAATTCCATTTATTTAGTTATAGCATAAATGCTTCCATTGTACGTATTCTCCCAAAACTCTATACATACAAAACAATTACCATTATTTCTCTGCTGCCATTCATTTCATAAATTTACTAGCAGCACATTTATATTTATTTGTACATAAGTATGGATATGTGAATGTATGTATGTATGTATGTATGTTTTTTGCACGTTATGCACAGAAAATTCTTTACACGTTAAAGTATTTTTCCATCTTTAGTGTGTCTTTAGAAATATTTTGGCATAAAACTAAAAGAAAGTTAAACAAAAAGAGTTTATAAATTTAGTAGTTTTAAAGTTTTTGAAAATGTTTTTAAATTAGGGATATACCAGACGTGAGCTTTTGTTAAGACAAAAATAATTAACAATTGGCATCGTTAATTGGGACTAAGAATAGTGGTTGGTTGGTTATCATGGAAAGCTACTACCCACGTACTGTCAGGTGGAGTCTGTGTAACATCGTTTTGAAAAGACAGCAGTGAACCTATAATACTGTCAGCAACCTCGTCATGTCCCTTTCGGCCTAGGATCGTAAGTTGCGATGTACTCATAATATCAAATGGGGTCACTCTACAGGTATCCAATACAAGCCAACTTTTCTGGGCTTCACCAAGAAGGTGTTTGCAAGTCTTGCTTTTAATATTCCGCAACAGGATTGCGACTGCATTTGATTTGGAGATATTCACAGCAGGTCCCCTCCTAGCTAGCTCATCTGTCCGCTCTCTTGAAAACTCCTTATTAGCCACCTAAGTAAGAAGCGGTGACAAGAGTGTGGTCTATTTGTCGACAGAAATACAATATTCCCGTGAAAATTCTTGTAACTCAGTATCCTTCATGCCTCCCACTTAACAAATAGGCGGTGACATAATCAGAAAGTTTTATCAATATTAAAGGCAGAATCGCCAGAATTCCCCCATGACCATTTGTTCTTGATCTCCAACACCCAGATGCATTGAGCCTTATTGCATTACTTGCAAATACGGCCATAAAATTGAGGCCAATGAAAATAAAGGGCAACACAGTAATCAGTGCCTCTGAAGGTCTGGTTTACAATGCACCCGTTATCCCAATTCATGCCGATCTTTAGGCCTTTTACAACAGATCTGCAACATATTTACGCCCCAGCCAGTTTTTCTGTTTAAAATTTCTTCAAATAAAACAGAATTACTTATAACAGGAAAGCCGCTTATATCTATATATATAAAAGTGAAACTCTGTGTGTGTGTGTGTGTGTTAGCTATAGACTCTGAAACTGCAAAACCGATCGGGCTCAAACTTTGGTAAGTTGTTGTACACATACCGGGGAGTGTTTATGGATTAAAAAAAGTGGGCGGGGCCACGCCCATAAAAAATTAGTTATCAGTTTTAGCTACTTGCACTTGACCGATTTTTCTGAAACTTTGCACACATATCGAGCTGTCATGACTAAATAATTTCGTGATATGAAAAGTGGGCGGGGCCACGCCCCTAAAAAAGTTTTAATTTTGAGGTACTTGCACTGGACCGATTTTTCTGAAACTTTGCACACATATTAAACTGTCGTGACTTTATAATTTTGTGATTAAAAAGTGGGCGGGGCCACGCCCATAAAAAAAGGCTACAATTTTGAGGTACTTACACCAGACCGATTTTTCTGAAACTTTGCACACATATTGAGCTGTCATGACTAAATAATTTCGTGATTAGAAAAGTGGGCAGTGCCACGCCTATAAAAAAAAGGTATCATTTTAAGGTACTTGCACTTGACCGATTATTCTGAAACTTTGCACACATATTGAGCTGTTATGACTTTACAATTTCGTGATTAGAAAAGTGAGCAGGGCCACGCCCATAAAAAAAATTTTAATTTTGAGGTACTTGCACTGGTCCGATTCTTCTGAAACTTTGCACACATATTGAGCTGTTATGATTTTACAATTTCGTGATTAGAAAAGTGGGCAATGCCACGCCCACAAAAAAATTATAATTTTTAGGTTTTTGCACTTGATATTTAATTAAAATTCAGAATGCATTTCGATTCATTAAGGGGCGTAGCAACGCGCGCCGGGTTTGGCTAGTGAATTATAAAATTCAAAACATTAGAAATGCAGCTTGAAGCTGATTATGTTTATCTGGGTCATTCAAATTGTATTATCGCAAAATTGATTTATCCAAATGTTTTAGTCGATTATTAAGTACAAGTTTTTTAGAAAAACTGCGAAAAAAAATGTCTTTTTCGATTCTTGTAATGGTCTGTATTTGTACAACAATGCAAATTAAAACATCTCAGAGCAATATAAATTCATAAGACCATTTTTTTATTATTTTTTATTAACAAAATAGCGTGTGTGGACTTTTGCAAAACCACTTTAAGCAGAGATAAGCAAAGAGACAATTTTTAATTTATTTTATCATTTTAATATTTAAGATGCATATGATACACTAATCTATTTAATGAAAATATCTAAAGAGATTTTAAGCTGAAAAAAGAAAACAACTGTTTTCCCAAAGAATTTCAAAGTTTTGAGCACAATAACCCGCTTCTTGCTGGGAATTTGAAGAAATCACAAAAATTATTTGAGATACCCGTCGAAATGCTAGAAATTACATCAAAATTAAAGCTAATACCACCTACGGCCTAGCCGCGGTCAATATTTACAAAAACTAATCCTTAAAAAGTAGATGACCGGCATTCATTTAAATAAAAAAAGTTTATTTAATTTTGCAAAATTTCTGTTTTTTTTTTTTTTTTAAATTTTTAACTCTCAAACGGATAAAGATTATCCATTACTAAGTCCAAGCAGTAGTGAATTTAAAGGCATTAATATTAAACCATATATGAGGGAACTTGCTTTAATTTAAAAACGTACGGAATGATTTGGGCTAATTTTATATTTTAAAATATTTTAAGTTATACATACTACCCCTAATGTAGATACTCAATGCAAATAATGTTTGGAAATAAAATAAAGTTTTCAAATTGAAGTGGAATATTTGGAAAACACCAAACAACCATCATGTGGTACAGGGGCAAATTAAATATGCATTCTCTTGAAGATAAAAATTTCTAAACTTTGAAAACTTAAATAAATAAATATTGTGATGGGAAAAAATGCCTGGTTTGAACAAAGACAGTTAGAGAGTGTGATAACCGCATAAAAAAATGTTAAACAAATAAAATATGGCAACAAATTTAATAGTTTTGGATAGCAAATGAAATAACAAATACAATTACATGCAGTTCAATTAAATGACGTTCAACAAAAAAACTCAACTTGACAACATGTTACAAAACAATTGGTCTCTCTTTAAAAATTACTGTTAATTTTTCCAAAACAAAACAAAAAATATGCCAACAATAACAGACTAATCAAATAGCAGATTTGTCTGTCATTGCCAAACTTAATAATTTTATTAATCTTATTTTAAACATCAATAAATATAAAATGAATTATTACCCTTAACCCTTAAGTAAGCCCTTAAGAAAGTTTATAGATAGTTGTTGCTCTTCTGCTAGATACTTGTTTATCCTATAAATTTCATAGTTTTTATATTACAAAAGTTAACGCTTGTTCTTGCAGAAATTAGCAATATAAAATGTTAATGGATTTTTTATTATTTTGCTTCGTACAACAGCAGTCAACATCTTTTAACAGCCAACGCAAAAGATATTCCTATATTAGTTATTTGTTTAAACGAAAAGTTTTTGTTTTTATTCAATAGTAATGCTTTTTATTTATTTATAAAACTTTTACAATTTACCAAAATCTATTTCTTTTTCTCTTCATCTTTCGGGTTTCTTTTTTTTTTGCTTTTTGTAGCTGTGGAAAGCCAATAACACAATAAAGTGCATGGTAAACCTATATTTCGTTATTGTTGCCACTACACTTTTCTTTTTTTCTTTTTTGATTTTTGCCAATATCAAAAATAAGGAAGAGAAAATTATAGATAAAACAAAAAAATATAGAGTTTTTTAAGAACTTTACCACACATACATGCATACATGCATACGTACCTCTTGTGTTACTAGAAATTGTACAGTTTTTTCTTTCGAATGTGACCAAAAAGGAACAACAACATATTGTATCCATACGTAGTGGCATCATGCATTTAAAAGAAAACAACACAAGAGAATATTTAAGTAAAAAACTCGCATGAATTTCTAAAGTTTCAAGTAACTTAAATCTTGCATTAAACTATTGCAAATAATGGCATTAAAATTTTAAAGTTTTTCAATATATTATCGTTTGTCTTTTTATTTTCGTTGCCGCACTACGGAATTGTCGTCAGCATTGCTAGTGCTTCTTACTTGCTATCTTTACTTGCAGTTACGTACTGACGTTTAAAGCATCCGACAAAAAATATTTATAAACAAAGAAAAAAGCCATTTGGAAAAATAAATGTACAGTGAAAACTATCCTTTGAAGAGGACAATAAATGATTTACAATAGAATCAATTGATTTTAAAAGTGAAGAAATATTAAAGAGAAGTTTGCCACAATAGAACTTAGGAAAGGCATCGATTTTTCCCAAAATTAACGCAAGATTTGAATTAGTCATTTTTGTGCAGTGAAGTATTGGCAACTTAAAAAAAAACAATTCTACAGCTGACTGTTTATGGTTAATAAAAATATATACAATCGCAAATAACTCCGGATCAAATAGCTCAGCTTACAGTCTCTTACGAATCCGACGATAAGGTTGAACTTTTATGTGGGTTATCTGTTCTGGAACTATGCTTAATTATAGCCATAAAACATCACTCGGAAATTTATGATAGAGATCATTTTAATTTCGAAATGTAATTTTCAAGGTTTTCCAAAGTCTCTTCAACAATACAGGGCATAGAAGGAGCGGTTTTTTTGAAAGCCTTCGAACATTTACGCAATGTGGGGCTGCTCTTACCGCTGACATCAAGAAGCTGCAAAGTACAAAAAAGTTTGAAATGCATAAGCTGGCTCTTACTTATACGCAAATCAACCAGGCCGTACAACGTTATCAGGCTCTTCCTACAGAAGTACACCAGTGATCACAAAGTTCATGCATTTGTTATATCGTTATATAGAACAACGCCTCTTCATTATTAAACATTACTTCGAAAATAATAAAAGTTTTGCGGCCGCAGTTCGAAAATATCATACAAAGTATGGTCGGAATAGTGTTTTAACTTCGTCTTTTTTCCAAATCTCAGGTTTATGTCAACTAGCCCAAAACCACCTGTACATTAAAGGAGTGTATGTGCATGCAAAGCGGTAGAGGCTATTTGGTCTATATTCTAAAATAAACCCGATTCTATGTACTCTATGATTCACTAAAAACAATAACAATCAAAAGACAAACAACTGTATTTTCTATTTAATTCAGATATTGCATCAATTTTAGCTTAACAGGCTTGTTGATAAACAAAATTGATGCATATGGATTAATACCAATCCACAACAGACCCTATAGACTCCATTACATCTAGAAAAATTTACCGTTTGGTACGCCAAGGTGAATAGGTGGCATCAAAAGGCCTTCACCCTTATTCTGTTTAGCGATACCGACGACGCCTTTTTTTTTATCGTTTTTTGTAATTCCGTTTTCTCCTTGGCAATATTGCCATTTATCGATGACTGTCAACACATGTTTGATATTTTGTTAAAAAAAATTATGATATTGGTGTCGTGTTGAATGAAGCAACTAATAATACAAAATATAATAGAAAAAGTGCAAATAAAGTAAAAAATTGCCAAAATAAAATTCCCAACCCCAGCCAATTTGAAAAATTAGTGGAAGAGTTTGTAAAAAAATCCATCACTTGCCAGAGGTTTCCGCAGAGGCACTGTTTCTACTAATTTTACTGCTCTGAACATTCTTGGCCCAATAAATAGAACAAATGATGGATGGCAAAAGGTATAGTAAATAGTGTTTTACTAATACATTTGGCAATTGAAATTCCTCGTTCCACCATTAATAGTTTCTTCGTCACTCGAATCAGAGTCAGAAAGAACCAAGGTGGATTGATTCGCTTTGGAGAAAACATTTTGATTTTAATTTATTTTAATTTTTTTAATTTTTTTTTGATTTGAATTTTTATTTTAATGGCAACAATTTAACAAAATGCATTAACAAATAAGTCAACTGACTCAGATATTAGATACATATGTGTTTTATAATTTATTAACATTATCGATTAACAGGCAACGTCGTCATAAGACTGTTAGGGAATCCCAAATTAGTAGTGATGTTGTGTTAAAGTGATATTGCCTCAAAATCAACGACGATGTTGCCGTCGCCAAACAGAATAAGGGTGCTTATTTCTGGAAAAATTAAGCCGGACCTTTTGTAATTGTCAAAGACTACTGTTGTCGCACCATATTTAATGATTTATTGTTTGAAAATATGGATGACAATAATACGGACGAGATGTTGTTTCAAACGGATGGCACTACGTGTTATATCGCAACTGCATCCATCGATTTATTTAAATCAAAATTTGACAATTCCTTAATGTCAAGAAATAGACTTGACAATAAGCATCCATCTCTCGATTATTTTCTGTGTAACTATTTTTTAACGCCTTGAAATTCAATATTTTTATTAGTACAATACGGCCAACGGTGCTTCAAAAGCGGACCAAAATTAGAATGCGCTTTGTTGAGGCACTTTGGCCCTTTATTATTAGGAATATGAATATACCTTGATCAGCTGATTATTTTTTTTCTACACTTACTTTAACCTTTCTGTACCCGCGCCCATTTTTGTTACACATATACCCGCGCACGGTCTCACAGACCGAAAGTTTGAACTAGATGAAATACTAGTTTTTTGAAACAAAGCTTTAAAAAAACGATTTTTATTTAAACTCGATGATATAATAAAAAAAAATAGAGCCATTCATTAAATTAATATTCAGTAATTTTATTGATTTTCAGTCGTTAGCATATTAGTCTTCAAAAAGTATTTACGTCAAAGCGTTTTGTCGGTCTCACAGACCAACGCGCGGGTATAGGAAGGTTAAACTTAAGCTATTAAAGTCCATAAATTAAAAACAATTTTCTCTCCTCTCTCTATTATTTTAAATATCAAAATTTATACACAAAGAAATATTAACAAAAAAAATTTGTCCGAATTGCGTTTACCTGATGAAGAAATATGCGTTGACAAAATGCTTGAAAATAATAAAAAGAAATATTTAAAAAGTTTTAGCGAACTTAAGCCAATAATATTCTGTTCGGTACCACCCCACATAGAAAGGATAATTTATTCAATACTTTTACTACCAAAATAATTTACCCTCTATTGAGCCACTTTTCTTTTTTATGGTCGTCAATATTCTAAATAATAAATCTATTTAAAATATATCTTCCCTCCCTTAGAACATTTACTGTTAAATTATTATCTACCTCGACATAACAATATTATTAAAGAACAAGTGTGAAAAAAGGGTCTTAAAGTAGAAGACTGTGAAAATATTATATCATTTTATCAAAATAAAACTACTTTGTTAAAGTACTACTGTCTTTTGCGTTGATAGCAAAACCGAAACTACATACTTAAAAACTAAAAGAACAACAAACATCGAATGGAAAACTTTTTAAGCCACAGTGTAAATTGAAGAGTTATTTTTGATAGACTACACTACACAAAATGTATGTACGTATGTATGTATGTATGAACGTAAGTATCTATGGTTAATGCAATAAAATGTTTTATTTGTTCTTGTACAATAACGCAGAAATACACACTTAGTGGCACAGAATGAAAAACAGAAGAAAAAAAAGCAAACCTATCGCAAATGTCTATAAATGAAAAACTTTAAATTAACTAGAAGCTATAATAGGAAATATAACTTTCCTGTTAAGTGTCGTTTGACTGACAACAAATGTGACATACTAAAAAACAATTTATGAAAAAAACACAACTTAAACAAAATACAAAATAACACCACAAACATCCAACATAAAAATATCTAGCATAAATACCTACCGTTCAATCATTTCGAAGCAGGGACTCTTAAGCGGTTGCCGTTCAAACTGGCTTAATAGAATCATTTTTAAAAAGTTCGACATAAAATACTTTCAGATAAGTTCAAATAGATGTTGGAAAAAAATGGAATACAACCATGCCAGAGCCATGTTTATTGAATATGACAAGAATTCGCCACATAGATCCTCCGGTGTTTAAGTGTTGACTTGTGTTCTGCAAAATGAAGTGTAGCGGGTTATGTCCAACGATCTTGGTGACCAAATTACGTTAATGCTGGGCCATTAGTCTAAATCTTAAAGTTTAAAGTTTTTTGTGAATTCACAAAACAAATTTTTTTATTTGATTGTATATTGGCTGAAATATCTTTTCTTAAGGAAGATAAATAAATTTGTTCGGACAACTTTTAGCTGAATTGATTTAATTAAAATGTTCGTCCATACAAAGTTAAACAGAGTTCTTTCATAGTAAAATTGTGGCATTTAAAGAAAAAGGGGTAAAAAAGTCAAGAGCACAAGAGCTTATTTCTGAAATGTACAAGTATGAAAGAGTTTCCGACATCTTTTTCGGAACGTGTAAATTATGCTGCTGACAGAAAAATGTTGTGCAAACCAAAATTTTCCGAAAAAGTGTTGTCCAATGGTATTACTTGCCAACAGAAAATCTGTCAAATGCCGGCAAACTATCATGACCACCATAGACTGCTAGCTTTGACCTGTTCTTAATTAAAAACTTTAATTTATTTAATTTTTGTGCTTATGAATCGATTGTAGACATGAGTGTAATTTGATTGATGTCAGCACCAGCACAAATTGTTATAATCTGATAGTGGTCTAAGTTTTTGATGCATTGCTACCATCCCCAAGTACCGTGATTTTGCAACTAAACGATGACACACAGGTGTTTGAAGAGCTTGGACTATTTATACAGTTATTTTTTTGTTACAAGGCAGGAGCATCACAATCGATTCTAAAATGCGGAGAGAAACAAAGTACTCACCCAACCTACAACTCAAAAGACGCCAAATACCAACCAAGTAAGGTAAGGTTGAAAAGGAGGGGTATAAAAGCCAAAACCCATGACAGGTATGCACTTATGCCCAGTTGGCATATTGTGCGCTCAACAGGCAATGAAACATTAATGACCTAAGTCTGTCAATATCACGACCTTCACTAATTAATTCTTCATTATCTATTTCTGTTGAAAAGGCAACAACAGCCAGAGGCGTTAATGGTTAACCATTCAAAACTATTTATGGCTCGCTTAGGAAACTCTGTTTATCTAGTTGTTTAGGTGTATGTACTGTATATGTAATAAAGTCCAGTATAGAGCGTCAGAAGAATCACATGTAACTAGTAACATATTATATGCCATCTTTGGCATAAGTAAGTCAAGGATACTTATCACCACAACAATAACTGCCAACTACATATAACTATGAACGGCCATTTTACCAATAAATAAATAAATACTTCAAAAAATATAATAAGTTTCTATAGAAAAACAACACATATTTTCAAAGGCTACAACACAGCATGTTGAGATTTTCAACTAAAACATATTAGTGCCTTTAAAGCAGCAACCAAAAAAAAAAAAATGTCTTACAAATCACAAAAGCTAATACTTACACACAACTAATGAAAGCTTAAACAGCAACTTGCCACAAGTAATGCAAAGGTTAGCAGTGACCACAACAGCTCTGTACCAACCGCAAAATTATGGTGTGATCAACTACGAACACAGCACCCCCAAACTGGAATTGACCAAAAACAATGTCATCCATATTTTATTATTTATTTGGAAAATAATACTGGAAAATGCCATCATATTTAATAACAAAAGCAACTTGCTGTGTTTAGTAGAAGCGTTGCTTTTTGGGCCTCAATATTATTTATTTTGTTCTGCCAGACATCCACAAAGAAATACACGTAATATTGATTACAGCAAAATACTTATTTATTTTATATTAAAAATAAATTTATCCAGCTAATTACAACGTATTAAAGTGCCGTGAGAAAACTTCAAAAACATGAAGAAAAACAATTTTATCCATTGAAAATGAAACCAAAATGACAACACTAATCAATTGATACTTTAAGTTGGTCGCTGCTTTTAATATATTGTTTAAGTTTTAAGTCGGCTAGATTATTTACTACTGTTTGTATTTGTAGTTTTGTATTTCGTTTTTCACCTTTTAAGGACTTGAATTATTAATAATAAATTTAGTTTTTTTCGCCACACAAAAAATTGACATTTTATGATTTTTTATTTGTGATAATTTTAAGCGAAAAAATAAATATTTTTTATTTTAAAAAACATTAAATAAGTAGATGATATGATGGCTAACATTGTTAGCAATTGAGGGCGATTTTTTCGAAAACACACATTAAATTGCTTGTAAACAATTAAATTTTCAAGTTGAAATAGTTAAAAAGTAAATTAGTTGTTTAAAAAAAAAGAACAAAAAAAATTTCAATTAAAGTGCCAGACGTGGCAAAATGGTCTTAAATGTAATTTAAAAATGCAATTTGAAGGTAATTGAAATCATTTTTTAACAAAAAAAAAAAAAAAAGAAGAAAACAAAATCACAAGGTATGATTTCTATAGAAATGAATTACAAATAGATTTAATAAAAAACTAATAAAATTATAAATCTTAAGCATTTTTCACCTTGTGCTAAAATACATATTTGGCTTATTCACAAGATGTCCTAAGTGTCGTATTGTTGTAAAGTCATAGCTTCCCAAAAATTTAAAATGATAGAAATGTCTTGTATTGTTGATTGTAACATTTTAAGACATTTTTTAAGTTTTTTTTTTTTTTTTTTAATTTAAATATGACAGTAAGACCTTTAGGACACCTTGTGAATTAGCCAATTGATAAGGAGTGCATCGAAAAAATTTGTAGTTGAATTAGGTTAAGTTAGGTTAGATCCGGCGGCCGCCCGAAGGCACAGCTCACTTGGGTCCTCCGAGGGTCCCGTTCCTCGTCGTTCCTCAGCCATCCTGCCCTGTTTACAAAGGTGTGGATGTTTCCCAGATCAACTGCGGAAAGACAAGTTTTACTTACAAGTATTCGCTGACCTAGAATCTGCTGTCTCAGGTCCCCGAATGCAGGACAATTACAGAGATATTAAGTTGTCTCCTCCTATTCCTCGTTATCGCAACTTCTGCAGAAGTCGTTGTAAGGGATATTCAGCCTTTTCGCATGTGTACCTACAGGCCAGTGTCCGGTAATGACCGCTATGAGGTTCCTAAGGTAGATTCGAGGCATATTCACTGCATATTGCCTCCTATTCACATCCATGTCAGGCTAGATTTTTCTGGTCTCCAAACAAGTGGGTTCTCTCACCCATCTTTCCTTGGCATCCAAATAGAATCGATGCGAGATTAGCTGCTTACCCTTCGATAAGGGAATACCCAAAGCACAAATGGATTCAACCGAATCTAAGGTAGTACCGGCTTTTGCAAGTGCATCAGCTCTATTATTACCATCAATATCCTTATGTCCTGGAACCCACACAAGGTAGTAGTTGAATTAAGTTAAATTAAACTCAAATCGTGCAATATAGAAACTCTTTTTGAAATACGCAAATTTATTGGCATATGGTACAAATTTATTTAACATTGAAATCTAAATTTATTACTTCATATTTATAAAATGATCGCCTTTTTTCGGAAGTCCTTCCATTAAAGATTTTACAGGAGGAGGTGGTCCATCTGCACTTAAAATCGGACATGTTCTGGTACACCTTTCCTGCCCAGTACCTTTCCACAGGCCTAAGTTCTGGAGGGTTAGGTGGATTTGCCTTTCGTGGTACCAAAATGACATTATTCCTTGAATACCACGCAAGTACCTTTTTTCCATAGTGGCATGATGCCAAATTAGGCCAAAAATATATAGGTACTCGGTACTGTCTCAAAAAAGGTAAAAGTGGTTTTTGTAGGCACTCCGTGATATAAATTTCTGTGTTTATCATGCTTGATGCTACAAATGCTCAGCTTCGTTTGCCACAACTGCAAATAGCTTGCGACACGAGAAATTTCTTAGGGAATTTTTTTTTTTTGGTTTTTTGTTCGAAACTCTTCCTGACCATTACCTCTTTCATCAGCAACATAAAAATCTTGGCCAGGAAGTTGAGAAAAGTCTGCCAGTACGTATGTTTCGTCATCTATCACACAACAGGTATTTTTTTTTATAAAATTTGCCTTAAATTTTTCGCTCGTTTTTTTGCGTCTAAGTTCTTAACCGAATTACGATCTAGAACTTTCTGAACTTTGTAAGTCTTCAGCCCAGCACCAGCTTTGGCCCTTTGGACAAAACCATTAGAGCATTTTACCGTACGCACTGCTTTTCTGATAGAAGTGTTAGGGGCTCTTCGAAACAGTTGCTCGACTTCTTTTACCTTACTAATATCCCTTAGACCTTTTTTATTTCCTGATCCAGGTTTTCTTTCAATGCTCAGGTCTTCCTTATACCGTTTAATGACATTTAAGACAGTTCGAGGGTCAACTTTCAAATTTTTTTTTGTTTTTTTATTTAACAGATTTTTTGGAAAAGTTTTAATTATATTTTCACGACTTTTTTTTTTGCAGTCCATTTTGATCGTAATAACAATTGAAAATTAATTAATTTTAAAATAATAGCATCTGACATATACATGTATGAAAGCTAACGTGATAAAAAGAAAAATTAGTTATTGCACGATTTGAGTTTTATTTAACTTAATGCAACCACAAATTTTTTTCGAGAGACTCCTTAAATGATAATCAGAAAAAACTTTGAACTTAGAGACTATTCATTTAAATACCATTCCATTTAATAGCAGTGTATTATTATTACTATTTAAATAAATACAATTTTAATTTTATTTAAATTATTTATTTGTTAAACCATCTTCAAAGGATTTTAATTTGTAAAAAAATTAACCCTAAAAATATGTCTGTAAAATTGTAATTCAATTTTTAAATGATTTTAAGCAAAATGCGTGCACATAACCTAAAAATAATAATATTTTTAAAAAGTTTTAAACAAGAACACAAAAAGTTCTCTGACAATCCAGAAGATGTAAGTCAAAATGATTACTGTTTTTTTTTAATTGCACGGTACTGTATATCATCTGCCTAAACCTAAGCACAAACTTTGATCACTGTTATTTAATTTCACGGTACTGTATATCATCTCTCTTAACCTAAGCATAAAAAACTTTATTAAATTTATAAATATATTTTTCCTTATCAAAAATTTTTAAATAAACTTTACTTTTTAGCAAAAATGGGCGAATTCCGCCTACCCTTTTCAAATTAAAATACCTAGTGGACATAACGTATATTTTTTTTATTTTCTTCTTTTAATTATAGTTAAAATTACAAAAACTAGTTATTTGTCCGATTTGTATATAAATTTTATTTTTCAACCCTATTATAAAAATAAAAAATTATAAATAACAGGGAGCATTTGTTTAATCAGAGCAGACACAAACATTTCTTGCCACTTTTTTAAATAAAATATTTTATTTATAACGAAACAAAAATTTTTCTATTTTAAGATGAGTGGTATAAAATTCATTGAACAAGTTTGATTAGTAATTCTTAAGTTGTAAATGATTTTTATAGGCCTAACATGGTACAAATGAACAAATTAAGTCGGCCCTGTAAATAAAATATATTATGCCCTAAACAACTGTCCAAGGCATATTAATACATGCATGTATATGCAACGGCGAATTGATACAATAAAGCAACTTTTTAGGGAATGTTTTCTATCAAGTTAAATTTTAACAAAAAAAGGGTGTAAAAACAACATTTATAAATAAATTTATTCCTTTTGTCATCATGTTTAGTAATTTTATGTACCGAATCTCATATTCCATTCCTGCATTAATAAACGAAATCAAGGCGAATTCAACAAATTTAACGTTATGTTTCCGCATCAGCTGGACGAATAATTTCACCTGTATAAATTCGCCTTGAAGTAGTGCATAGTATTGTTTTTAGTGCAAGATTAAACAGACTAACGTTACAAAATTCAAATGCTAAATAAAGATGATTTCACAAGATAAATCGTAGTAGATGTTTTACACAATTTTTAAAATTTAGCTTAAACATCTAGAATAGCAAGTTGGAGTTCTTCTTTTAAATGTTTTTATTATTGCAAAAAACCTAGTAAAGAATTGCACTGGTAATATTTAAAAACAAACAAGTAAGAGCGCTATATTCGGCCATGCCGAATCTTATATACCCTTCACAACGTGTAGTCATGCAATAACAGTAGTTTGTGTCACCATTCATCTCATATGAAATACGTACATACATACAAAAAACATACATATATAAAAACGTCCCATTGTAAAATAATAAATTCACGTATGTATGTTAAAAAAACAAAAAAAGAAAAAAAAAATTTAAAAAAGAAAATTAAAAAAAATATTAAAAAAAAAATTAAAAAAAAATTATTATGTATATAATATATATAAAACAAAAAAAAATAAAAAAAAAAACATTAAAAAAAAAATAATAAAAATAAAAATAATATATTAAATAAAAAATAAAAAAAAAAAAAATAAAAAAAAAATTTAAAAAAAATTTTTAAAAAATTAAAAAAAAAAATTTTTTGGCTCAGCTGGGATTCGATGCCATGTTTTCTCTAACCAGTATACACGTTTGTATGTATGTATGTTGTTGTTGTAATGTTGTTTTTGTGAAAAAAAATCGAGGTGGTCGTGGGTTTTTGCTCATATCTCAGTTGTTTATGTACCGATGTTTCTGATTTTCAATACCGATCTACTCCCGAATATTTCTGATATTTTAATACCTTACCTGTGTCGGGGGGCTTCAAAAAGTTGATTTCAACATACAGACTCCCCTATTCATAAGCTTTCAGAAAATATATACTTTATGGGGTCGGAAATGAAAATTGTAGAAATTTCACACGGAATGACAAACCTATATATACCCTTTTTCACTGTGTGAAGGGTATAAAAATTGTGCAGTGCGTTGGACAAGATATATCGTTAATAAGGTCATGTAGTATTAAAATAAGATTTAAAAAAATAACCGCCATTTTGGAAAGATTGTTGCTTACTAATTACTTCTTATATTTAATTTAAATTTTTCAAATTATTTTGCTTTTAAATTCACATTAAGTTTGCTGTAAACATAAAGAGAAGACACTTTTTTGTTGGTAATTGGAAGAGTAATTTAAAATTAATTACCTACAATTGATGTAATTCGCCCTTAAAATTTTCTATAACGAATTACGTAGCTCAGTGTGTAATTGGGACGTAAATTACAAATGAGGTTGTTTGTAATAAAAAGCAACATTGTTGTGGATCTTTTTGAAAGGTTTAAATTATTTTGACTGCGTCATATTAGTAGCTAAGCACACCCCAACTATTAAGTACTGAAATTTAACTAAAACAAGTATTTCCGGTACTATGACAAAATAATATTCTATTTCTATTTATTATTTTATTTATTTTATTCTTTTAGTTGATTTCTTTTTTTTTTTTTAATGTATGTAAGTATGTTTGTATTTGTGTTACTCTTTTTATTAAATATCAACATAAATTTCAGGCTTCATTAATCATGGTTTAAGTTTGAT
Source organism: Phyto melanocephala (assembly GCA_941918925.1). Classification (NCBI taxonomy): domain Eukaryota; kingdom Metazoa; phylum Arthropoda; class Insecta; order Diptera; family Rhinophoridae; genus Phyto; species Phyto melanocephala. The sequence goes on from OW799233.1 coordinate 3,110,306, forward strand.
ACAAAACAAACAGTCAACACTTTTGAACATGTTTAGTAAATTTAGTTGGTTTTTTACATGTGTACATCGTTATACATGTGTTAATATGTTTGTATAAAAATATGTTCTTTTTTGTTTTTGTTTTCGAAGATTTGAAAGCAACATGAAAAATTACAATGTGGGCAGAGGAAGACGTCTTAATTGAATAAAATCAACAAATGCGAAGTTAGAATTTCGAGTTTTCAAATATCAATTTTACGCTTGATAAGATTAAAAAACTTTAAAGAAAAGTTTGTTTAAGGGTTTCAAAATTTAATTCGTTTTAAACGAATTTGTGGGCACCTTAACATGATTAAAAATTGTTCTCGTAGAAAACTTTGTTAGAAAAGTTTAGTTAACTCACACAAAATTAAATTAAATAAATTTGTTGATTTTCAGTTGGAACAATTAATTTTTTTTTTTTATTCACAACTGTTAAAGAATTTTGAATATTTTTTTTTAATTTTGGTCCAAAATTTTGTTCTGAATATCCCCACAACTGTGATATTTTGCTCTTATAGTTGTTCAGTGTTCTAAAGACTCACACAGTATTTATTACTTAGTTTGATACTTAGGAGATAATGGAAGAGAGAGAGAGAGAGCTAATAAAAGAAGTTGTGGGTGTGAATAGATGTCTGACTACATTTGTATGCATTTAATCTTGTGTTCATTCGTCAACGATTTAATTTTAATTCATTCTGTCTTTAGATGATCAGAGGTTTTTATGTAAGTGTTAAAAAGAAATATATTGAACCAATTTGCACACCCACATTGAGTTTTTTTTTCTTATTATTTTTATATTTTTCATACCTGTATAATGTGTTTTTCTGCTTTTTGTTTTATTGTTTAACGTGTATTTTAATGCAATTGTCATAAATTAAATAAAAAACGAATTTTATATGAAATTGGTTATTAGCAATAAACACACATAACATAAGTCACTTATTTCTGTATCTTTTTATTTATTTTCAGAAAGAACCTAAGAATTTGATTTGATGACAAATATGGATAGTGAAAAGTACTCGTTGCGTCAGAGGCAAAAACGTAAACACATTGTGACAAATAGCAGTTTAGATTCCCAAGGCTATGCCAGTGATAATTCAAACGAGTCCGTTAACAACTCGAGGGAAAGTAGCAGCAAAAGTCCTACTAGAGCAAATAATAGCGGAGGTGCTGCCAAATCTAAAACAAAAGCGGCGCCTTTAAGTAAATATCGTCGAAAAACAGCCAATGCCAGAGAGCGAACGCGCATGCGTGAAATCAATAGTGCTTTTGAAACTTTGCGTACTTGTGTGCCACCCTGTATAACAAGTGAAGATGCCGGCAGTACCAATGAAAAATTAACCAAGATTACCACTTTGCGTTTAGCCATGAAATACATCGGCATTTTAAATGAAGCTTTAGTAAATCCCAAACAGGCTGATTATGATTTCCTATACGAATGTACCCAACCCAGACCGATTGAGATGGCAAAATGTGAAGAAAACTTAGAGCCTTTGGTTAAGGAAACAAAGCAAAAGCCAATGAAATCTGCTAAAAATAATAAAAATTCCAAGTCTAGCAAAATACCAGCGAACCAACGCAAGTCTGCGGCGTTAAGTACGAAAAGACCAGCCAAAAGGCAAAAACTAACTACGAACGAAAATTTGTGTCAAACCTCACCCATTTCCAATGGCTATCAGGAGTCGCCAGCATCCAATGCTTCTTCGGCCTATGCTTCGCTTTCCTCCGCCTCTGAATCTTCAGCTTCACCCATTTCGAATACTTCATATGTGTTTGAACAAAACGCAGGGAATAACAATTTCACTTATACTCATCCTCATCATCACAATTCCATGTCCGATTTGAGTAATTTAATGCTGGAATCTGATGGAGAATCTCTTAATCTTTCCGAACGCTGCCTAAGTCCTTTGCAGGCGACACAACATAACTCCAATACCCGCAACGAACCCTACGAATGCTCACCGACAGATATGCAAACGTTAGAAAATCCCTTAGAACTAAGTTTGCGCTTAATGGAACCGACTGCAGATGCCTTAAGTCTCTCCGTAGATCCCATTATACCATCCTCCTCCTGCATTAGTCCTCTTATGAATCTCGAATCATTTAATGCTTTTGATTTATTTCATAACGAGTTTAATGAACAGACCGCATTGGATTTATTTCTAACGTGATTCGACTTTGTACTGTTAATTTTAGTTTAAAATTATATTTTAGTAAATACTCGTTTCTAGAATAGTGTTTTATGCAGATTTTTGAAATCACATAAAATTTTAATGATTATAATAATATTAGAAGCACGAAATCCGGCAAGATGGCAAATGAAAATTGTTAGAATAAAATAGTAACATTTACAAAATTATATTTTGGAAATTCACTTTTATAAAAAGTTTGGCGAATAAATCCCAAAAGTTAAAAAAGATTTAATTTTTCTTCAATTTGAAAATAGTTGATTTGCGTCTTGCCTTAGAATATGGTTATTAGAATTTGTTAATTAACTTTTATTTTATTTTATTTAAATTATCTATTTAAATTAGTTGTCTTGTTTTAGTTTTTAATTTGTTTATTTTTACCTCACATTAGATTGAACATCCATATTCAAATATTTCATTAATTATTCATGTTTTTTTTTTTTTTTAAGTTAAACGTATTTAGAATTCTCATTTATTTTATATTAATAAACGTTATTAATGAGATTAACATTTATGTTTGATCTTAATTATTATTTTTTATTTATTTTAAATTACAAACTACAAATTAAGATGTAACCAGCCACTAATACACAATTTTAAATTGTTATTTACTAAGCGATTTGTTAATAATTTTTTATTTTAATTTTATTATTATTATTATTATTTTTTTTTTTTTTTTTTTTTTGTATAAAAGCTTTTTGCAACTGAATTCTCTTGTGTCATAAAACATATCCCGTTTATATTTTAAGTTATACTGATAAGATCTTTAGACAATATCCAAAAAAAAAAAAAATTATTAAAATATTTAGTTTTAATCTTTTTTTTTTATATATATTTCGTTAAGAAAAATAAACAAACTTTCAAATGCTACTTACACCTGTATCTGTTCACACTTTTCACGAAATTTTTAAATAATTGTTATTTGATTTAAATAAAATATAAGTTTTTTTACGTTAAAACATGTTTCAATTATTTGATAACAGATATTAAGATATTAGGCTATTTCATTGGCCCACTGTACACACTTGTAGCAGACGTTATTAAAAGCTCCCTTGAAATAACCCTTGTTTTTGTAATTTAATATTTTTCTTATAAATATAAACAAACTATAAATAATATTAAAAATTTCTAGTAAAAAAGTCTTGCTTATCATGTCCCACGTTATACCCAACTATATCCTCATGCCCTCAAACGAAATGTGCGTCGTAAAATTCAAGAATTGTACCAACCTCTAGAGTTGGGCTTTGAAATTATTAAAAAGTTTAAAGAATTATTTTTAAGGGACCTGAAGTGAAAGGATCTATGTGAAAAGACAAATGCTCCAGCAGAAGTAAAATATTTCCCAATTTATTTGCGCATATTGCAAAAAGGCTAGTTTTGGCGTTGGTACGCAAATGGTTTCGTATTGTTCTCATGGCCGTTAGAGAACAGTATAGCGTTGGTCTTACTACTGAGTTAAGTTTCTGACGCCCAGCCTCCGCCCCTGTTATAAATTTTCCCCACTTGATATGTTACAGTTGGCAATCTTATCTACATTAATTATTGGTTAATGTGAATTCACTATTTACATCCATTATTTCTTGTTTTCCTCTATAAGGCTGTGTAATTAACCATCGACAGAACTGTTAAACGGCAAAGCACCCTGAGACATACATATATGTTTTCCCGAAGTCCGCCACATCTCAAAACATCATTCATTCAACCGATATTCCTTATTTCTGTTGAGATGTCAACTGCACCAGCCATTGCCCGAAGTTCGATCGAACCACCAAGTGCTCACCAATAGCTAGTCTAGAACAAGTTCTAGGGTCTTACTGATTCCCGTTGTACCAAATAGGTCTCTGATCAGCCTTGATCTAAGTATCTTACAAGAGTTTTATCACCACGAAATTAAAGGTGTTGGTCCCAATACACTACCCCATACAAATCGTGGTCTGAAACTTACCAAAGAGACATGCCCCAGAAGACTCTCATAGGAGGATCAATCAAATATGAATTAATTGATAAGAAGTATAATTTTCCTAAACACCTTTTGCAGGGCTAAGACTTAAATCTGTTTAATTACATTCTCGAGTGTTGGTGTAATTTTGTGAAAAATGTAAGACGGCACATGGAAGAGTTACCATTGGAATTTCCTATTGACTTAAGGGTAAGAATTTAAATATACCAGCTGTAGTGAGTCGCGGTAGTGTAGCGGTTGAGCGTAAAAGTGAAATAACGATTAGTTCATATCTGCTAACGAACGATCGTCAAATAGAAGTACTAAAATGAACTTGTGAATACCTTGTTAAAATGTCGTCATATGGTGGATTTTCAATGACAAACACATGTTAAATGTGTATTACAAATAACATTGTCTAGGGTGTTATTGGTGAGCCAGTGCTGCCTCACCATAGACATTTCCTGCAGAGTATGTACATACTTACATGTAAATATGTACATATTTATGTGTATGTCAATCATATATTTTAAATTTTTCATTTGTTTTTACCAAAATTATAAGAAAAAAAAAAATAAAAAATTATTTATAAAATACAAAATTCGTGAAAAATGTCCATTGCTATAGCTGCTGAAGAAGAAAATCGCAAAACCGTTAAAGAAATTTGTAAGCCCTTATTGTTGGACGATGAAACTTTAAGAAAAATCAAAGAACTCTTTTTGAATGATTTAAAAATGGGTCTGTGCAAAGCCACTAATCACAAGTCTGCTGTCAAATGTTGGATTACATATGTTCAGTCGCTGCCCTCTGGTTGTGAAACTGGAAAATTTCTAGCCTTAGACTTGGGTGGTACTAACTTTCGTGTGTTGTGTGTTTATCTCAATGGACAGTCAGACTTTCGCATGGAGTCGGAAGTATATGAAATACCCGATCACTTACTTGTGGGGCCTGGTAGAGATCTTTTTGATCATATAGCAGAATGTTTGGCCAAGTTTGTAAAAGCCTTAGGAATGAAGGAAGATGAGAAATTACCGCTAGGCTTCACCTTCTCTTTTCCGCTTAAACAAACGGGTCTAGATAGGGGTGAATTAGTGGCCTGGACTAAAGGTTTCAACTGTCCAGGCGTAGTGGGACAAGATGTAGTAGAAATATTGCATGAGGCCATTCATAGAAGGGGCGATATTAATGTGGATATAACAGCTATACTCAATGATACTACCGGCACTCTAATGTCGTGTGCTTGGAAGAATCACAATTGCAAAATTGGTCTCATTGTGGGAACCGGCTCAAATGCTTGCTATTTGGAACAGCTAAAACACATAAATACCTTTGAACCCGAACCGGAAAATAGAGTGCCCACCATGATTATAAACTGTGAGTGGGGAGCCTTTGGTGACACTGGTACTTTAGAGTTTGTGCGCACCAAATATGACAGGGAAATAGATGAAGTTACCCACAATCGTTGTCATCAATTTTTTGAAAAAATGGTGGCTGGCATGTATTTGGGTGAGCTGACACGTAAAATAATACTCGATTGCTGCAGAGCTGGCGCTCTTTTCGGAGGTATCGAAAGTGAACAACTGCTTATGGAAAATACTTTCAAAACAAGGTTTATCTCACAAATTGAAGAGGAAAATCGTGGTACATATGTAATTATGAAAGCAATCCTTGATGTGATGGGCTATAAAAATCCCACTGACGATGACTGTGAGAATGTTCGCTATATATGTGAATGTGTTTCACGGCGTTCGGCTCATTTAGTGGCTACCAATTTGGCTTGTCTTATTGATCGCATAGGAGATCCTTATGTGGTGGTGGGAATTGATGGTAGCGTCTATCGTAATCATCCCCATTACCATAATATTTTGATGGAGAAAATAAAATGCCTAGCACGACCTGAACACAAGTTTGATTTAATGTTATCGGAGGATGGTTCTGGGCGAGGGGCTGCTTTAGTGGCAGCTGTTTCAGACCGCATCAAAAGCAAAGACTTAGAGAAAAATGAGAGTAAGAGATTGCGTAAATCCAGGCAATCTACCGCTAGACAATCTAATAAAAGTAGTTAAAGAATATGAAATTATTAAATTTGAATAAATTATATCGAAAACCATCAATACCTTTGTAAATTTAATTCAATAAAAATTAATGAACCCAGCATAGAAGTAAATAGCTAAAATTCGCAAACTCTCTCACTAATACACTTACATTTTTTTTGTATTTTCCACTGAGATTTGAACATTATTTTCAAGGCATATTTATTCATCAGGTAATCGCAGTTCGGAGAGAATTTTTTTGTTTATGCTTTTTATATATGAAGTTTGATATTTCAAATAAATAAGAGAGAGAAAGAGAATTATTTTTTATCTATGGACATTGACAGCTGAAGTTTAAAATAGATGAAGAAAAAAACAAACAGTTGACGCATCAAGATTACCTGATTATTAAATTTTTTAAAGTTTCCAGATAATAAAATGAAGGTAGTAAAAAATGGAGGCAAATTTAGCTCATCAATGTACAATGTATCGCAATTATTGTGACTCTCGCTTCGACGATATTTTTAAAATTAACTTTAATTTTCCTGTGTTCATTGAAATTTGTATTTATAATGCATACGTATACGGAATGTATTTATAATATGAATACGGAAATTTCAAATATAAACAACACTGCAATGATAATTCCGAAAAATTAATTTTCGCTCGGAAAACTGATCAAAGCCCTAAACATTTTTTTGCAATTACGCAATTAAATTTAGAACTATTTTGGGCAATGATACAGGAAGTTTGACATACAATGGGATAAAAAAATAGTTAGCGGAGCTGGCACTACTTCTGTAACTTCTAATATAAAACCAAAGCAAATTTATTCAAGTTTAAAATATGACTAGCATGTTCTACGGTCGGCCCATTCCACCGTAATCTAGTTGAAAATGTGACTATACACCCTTTATTTAGTTTTTTATATCATGCACAAAAAAACGCTCTTTTTATCAGCAATGTTGATTCAACATATTTTTCTTTTGTCTTGTTACACACATACATACATAAGTATGTTTTGAGCATGTGTTAGTAACAATTTTAAACGCTTATAACTCCTAATATACTGAACCAAACTTAATAAGATTGGATTTATGCACATTCCTTTTAAATGGTGTATTTCTTATCAAAATCGGTAGTATAATGTGAACTACCTAACAAAAAATCGACTTGCCTCTTAATATATAAGATAGTAAAAGTTGTATATTATTGGCTGTGGTAAAGAAAAAATCGTGAAAAATTTAAAATTTCGTTCGTAGAAAAACAAAGTTTTACAACATTTGAGTTGTTGCCGTACTACATCCACATGCACAAATAAAAGTTGGAACAATCTAATATTTGTTTGTAAGAGAGAAAAAGAGAATAAGTCTGGAGTACAGACTCTCTTACCTATAAACTCAAGAGTTTTCAAGCTTTTAATTATGCGTGTGGGAAGTATGTTAATGAAATTTCAGTAAAAAAAAAATTAGGTAACAAAATTCAAAACTTATCAAAAATTTTCATTCAGACAAAGGCATAATTTTTTTTGATAACACTAAATAACCAAATTACGTACCCAAACCATCACTTAAACAAATGGAGGAGCTGTCTGCTAAACAAACTGAGGATTCAAAAGAAAATACAAAGTTATCACATGAAGATCAGTTTGCCAGAGTTAAAGAAATCTGTCAAGTTTTCGAACTAACAAACGATAAATTGTTAAACATTAAAGAGTCGTTGCTTGACGACATACAAAACCGTTCAAAAGTTACTGCATACTCCGAATCAGTCCAAGAATTTCCCTGTGGTTGTGAATATGGTCAATATTTGGTATTGGAATTAAGGGAAAATAATTTTCATATTTTCTTTATGCATTTGAAAGGTTCAAACAACTATCATTTTGAAAAGGAGACACATGAAATTTTCATGGCACAACTAACAAAAGGTGTAGATGACTTTTTTGATTATTTGGTGGAACATTTAGGAAAGTTTTTAAAACGTCACAGTCTCCATAGGGAACACTTAAGCATGTCGCTTTGTGTAAAAAAAATGGTTTTGCAAAATTTAGGCAACAATTTTAATATGCCCACCTTGCAACCAAAGGAGGTAGTTGAACTTATTCAAAACGCTATAAAACGCACCCAGGATCTACGAGTATCTGTGGAATCAATACTTAGTAATAGTAAAGCCATATTGCTGGCAAATAGTTGGCAAGGAGAACATTGTAAAATAGCAGTGAATATTGGCACTGACTGTAGTGCGGTTTACGTTGAGCATGTCTCCGAAAATGTATCTAGTTTGCAGCAAACATCCCTAGCCAATGCGATAGTAAACACAGCATGGAGTGAATTTGAAGCAAATGGCAATTTTGATCACATACGTACTGAGTATGATGAAAAAGTTGATCAAGTATCCTGGAATAAAAATCAACACAAATTTGAGAAACTTATATCGGGTTTATATTTGGGAGAACTAGCCCGTCAGGTATTTTTACAATGTGTTAATGAAGCAGTTCTATTTGAAGGTTACATAAGTGAAACTTTACAATATCCATTCTCCTTTACAAGCAAGCATATCAGTGACATGTTAAAAGAGGATGAAGGCACTTTCGATCACATGTGCTTAATATTTGACAAGTTGGGCATATCAAAGCCAGAAGAAAATGAGTGCATCAAAGTACACTACATACTACACGCGATAACGCGACGTTCTGCTCATTTAGTTGCATGTGGAATTGTTGGTTTAACTGAAAAGATTCCTGATAAGCATTTAACGGTAGCTCTGGGTGGCAGCTTCTATTTTAATTGTCACATTTACAAAAGTTTGGTGAAAGAAAAAATTAAAGAATTATTGAGCAAGGAACGAACTTTTGAGCTTAGATCTGTAGAAAATGGTATAGCTATAGGTTCAGCTCTATTACTAGCCATTAACAAGAGCAAGGAATTTGTATATCAAATGAAATGACAAAACTTTTAAATAATGTTACTGCTACAAAAGAATAATAAATTCAAATAATAATTTGAAAGTGTGCTAACACTAATTTGTATTTTTATTATTTCACTTAAATTTCATCCGGTCTTTAAAGTCTTAATAATTAAAATAAAAACTTACTTCAAAATACAAATTTACAAATTTTAAAATGGTTTAAAAACTTTTCACTGATATGAAATAGTCTTTACCCTATTCAATATCACAAATTATGAATTCACCAATTGTTTTTAATTATTATTATCACGGCTATCATGAATTTAACAATGTGAAAATATCCGAATAAAAATGTTTGTACACATAAATTTTAATTTTGTATTATGAATTCCATGTGAAACTTTGCGAAAATTATCTTAACAACTTGTTAAAATATTTCATATGTGAATTATTTAAAATAGTCTGGTGCTCTAAAATTCCAAAATACTTACAAGTCTTTTTTATTCATGATACTAATTGTATACAAGTTTGAAAATATAATATGATAATCGTTTATAGCGATGGTCACAAGTAGAAAGGTCCGAACTCGCATTTTTTACGACATTAAGTTTTTAAATTATTCCAATACATTTTACACATTTTTACATTTACTTGTGACCATCAATGTTTAAATAATTATTAACAGTTTTAAAAATAATTCAAAAATTTTTATACATACCGTTTTTTATTTATTTTAAATTTATCTATATTTTTTGCAATTACCCCTAGTAAAGATAAATGACTTGGCAATTTTTTTGATCACAAAAAAAACTGTTCTCTTATATACAAATTCTTAAGTTCACCATTAAAGTAGCAATTTACTTCTGCCAACATGTTCAATAATTTAAATAAAATACGATAATTTCTACTTTATGTATTAATATTACCATTAACAAATGTTTGTTAAAGATTTATAACACTATTTTTTATAGAAAATTGGTTTAAGAACACTTTAAACTTCTTTAGTTGTTTTGTATTAAACTACGCTACTTTTAACCGAAATCATACTGCCATTTCCTGCCATTTCTTGAGGTGAATTTCTATGGTAATAATAAATGTTTATCTGGCAATGCCGGAAAAAAGTAATGCTAACTTGTAATTTCAAAAGCTATATTTTTTTACACAAGGTTGTTTTATATTATATTAAGCACTTTTATACCATTTATATGTATATACTCTACAAATATGTTATTTTGTGTTTCCGTTATTAAATTCTTTTATTACTTTTAATTATTTTTATTGCAATATACATATCAATATAAAAATATATACATACATAGATATATTAACATTTGAAGAGTTTTTTTATTATATTATACTGAAAAGATTTTTCCGATAACATATTATAAAAGATCTTAGAAAACCGTTCTAGATGATATATAATATACATTTCTTTAAATGTTTTGGTTATACTTACTCGGGTAACTATATATATATATATGTACATATAATATAAATTAATAAAAAAAAGGCTATCAAAATTCCTGGGGTTTGAATATTTTGAACGATATTAAAAACCGTGATCAGTTTTATTAAATTAAAAACCTTAAGTAGTATATCAATCGGGGGGTTACTGATTAGATTAACGCCAAATAATATGGACTGTTCCATGGTAACGCAAAAATTTTTTTTTATTCCACTAGAATAATTATATATTTATATTTTATTCGAACTTTTTTCTATATACTAAATTTTAATGTGAACCATTTTTTATTTTGGCTTAAGTTCATTTGTTCTTTTTATTTAATTATATAATTCAAATTAAATTAAATTGTAACCATTTTAGGAATATTCTTTCTAAAAATTATTTCCGATATTAGCCGAGTGGAATGCATTTTCGAAATCAGCTACCGATAAAGAGTGCTGATGATGAAATCGTAGCTGATTTCGAAAATGCATTCCAGTCGGCTAATATCGGCAATAATTTTTAGAAAGAATATTCCTAAAATGGTTACAATTTAATTTAATTTGAATTATAAAATTAAATAAAAAGAACAAATGAACTTAAGCCAAAATAAAAAATGGTTCACATTAAAATTTAATTCCACTAGAATAATATAATAAATAGAAATTTGTAATTGTATTAAAATATATGTAATCTTTTTCATATTTCACTCACAGGAAATTTCGAGCACCCGAGTGCAGAAATAGATTTTCGTATGACACCTATAATAAACCGCTGATACTTTTTTTCTAAAGTAATATAAATTAGCAACACTGCGGCTGACAAAACCTAAACAGCTGTTTGCTATTATTGCCGTTCTTGCATTTCCCCAAAGAATTGTTTTGATAAAAGCACATATTACATGTAAAAAGGATTTTATAGACAAATTATAAACGTGTGCAGATTTTAAAAAGTGTGATTTCATAAAAAAAAGCTTTACAACTCTTTTCGATTACTGATTGTTAATATCAATGGATTCGGGAAATACCCAAACATTAAGTTTGCCAAATGGTGATGTTGTGAAAAAACCTTTTCTTATTGGCGTAGCTGGCGGCACGGCCAGTGGCAAGTCGACAGTATGCAAGAAAATTATGACCGAACTGGGCCAGACCGATATGGAACATGATCAACGTCAAGTGGTGACAATCAGCCAGGATAGTTTCTATCGTGAATTGACTCCCGCCGAGAAATTGAAAGCTTTCCAAGGCCTTTACAATTTTGATCATCCAGATGCTTTCAATGAGCAGTTAATGTTTGAAACCTTGCAAGCCATTTTAAAGGGTATCAAAGTGGAAATTCCAGCATACGACTACAGGTCAAATTCATTGTAAGTAGAAAAGCTTTTTATATTTCTATAGAAATATCATTACAGACTTTAACAGATAACAAATGGATACATATTTTTTAAATGCAATTTGTTTAAACTTTAGTTTACATTATATAATAATGAATTTTAATACCTGTTTTTACTTAGATTTTAAACAAATAAGTAAATAAAAGTAAAAAAAGTAAAGTAAATCGATTCAAAAGCAAACATTTTCGTATTACAATGTACTAAGAAAATAAAATCGAATATTTTCGAATCGAATTACGCAGTACTATTTTTTATTTTTTATAATATCAAATTTTTGTTACACAAATAAATTAATACCTATAATATGTTTAAAATTTAATATAAATACTTGCCATGGCAACAGCTACACAATTTAGTTTAACGTAACTCACTACAATAGATTCGTTTACCGGATACATGTACATAAATACATACATACATATTATAGATGTAGAAATTATAATTTCTTAAAAGTTTCTAAAAGAATTTCTTACTTGTTTTTAAGTTTATTAATAAGGAGAGTTAATATTAGGTCTGTCTGCGTACACATATTTTGCATCATTTTATGCAAAATGTTACAAAATCTTGCAAAATGTTGTCTGCGTACTCAAAATCTCTTGCAACGAGAGAGCAAAAAAGAAAATTTTTTGACAGTTGGAAGTTGAGAACTTGCAAAATGTTGTTGGAGAAATTTCTTCTTGCAAGATTTTGCAACTAGTTTGAACAGCTGTTTTTATTTACTAATTATGAAAAAAATTTTTTTAAACGAAAATAAAAATTGAAATTTAACAATGGCAGAGGTAAGTAGTTAGAATTGTGCTGATTTTTAACGTTTATGAAATATAATAAACAACATTTTACCGTATATAAGTGGATTGGAGATGGCAGAACCGATAAAATTAGCATTTTTTAATTTACCGCGAGAATTCACTTTCGCGTACACATATGCTAAAACTCTTTTGCTTTGTAATTTCAATTGTTTACACACCGATTAGCTGTTTTCTTGCAAAATTTTACTGGATACTGTCTGCGTACTTTTTGATATATTTTTAGCCGCCAGAGTAAAATTGGTCATACTCTTCCAAAAAAATTTACTGAGTATTTGCTACTGGAAAAGTACGCAGACAGACCTATTGTTATACTAAACAACTTTCTGTATTTAATGATTTTGAATGCCAAGTGTCTAGTTGATAATGTTACGATTTTTCATATTTAAAAACGTCTTCAACAAATATTTAAAACATTTAATACAATTTGTAGTTAATCTTATTATTTCATTAATTAAAAGTATTTTTTGACAAAAAAAAATTTCCCCACAGAAAAATAATTTTTATCTTTTCAAAAAATTTAACACAAAATAATGTACATAATTCCTAAAGCTTTAATGTAGATTTTTTTATTGTTTTATTTATAACTGGAAACAGTAAAGAATACAATTATTTATTATTAAGGTAGAGAAAGTGAAAGTGTTATAACGATAACTGCTATAATAATCATAAATATTAAATATAATTAAAAAATATCTTTATAGAAAATGTTAAAGATCCTAATAAAGATTGAAATATTGGAGAAGGAAAGTTGTCTTTACCCCATGACTCTTTTGTAGATTCTAAAATATATAAAGAGTGTGTGCTCTATTGTAAAGTTTCAGGCTTTAGATCATTTTGAATTTATTTATTTTTTTAACAGATATTTAATTGCGAATATAAATTTATTATGCTTTCAAAACAAATGTCTCTATAAAATTTGTGTTGTGGTACCATGTTTTGATTAAACACACCAAAATTTAATTTTAAAAAAGTCGTCAATGAATTTTGTTAGGGCTTAATGCATTTTATGTAACGATATTTATTTTTAAAGTAAGCAAACATTTGTATTGAATTTAAAATTTTTGTTCTATTCTTATTTCAGAGATTATGAAAATAAATTAGCTATTTATCCTGCAGACGTTGTGCTGTTTGAGGGCATATTAGTTTTTTATTTTCCCAAAATAAGGGACTTGTTTCACATGAAATTATTTGTGGATACTGATTCGGATACACGTTTAGCAAGAAGAGGTTTGTTCTATATTCTTCTATATTAAATTATCCAAACTTATCAATACAGTTTGGTCTTGTTATAAAATTGTAATTAATTTTAAAAGTAATAATTTTAAAATGTTATTGTATATATTAGTACCCCGTGATATTAATGAGAGAGGTCGTGATTTGGATGCAGTATTGACCCAATATATGACATTTGTTAAACCAGCTTTTGAAGAGTTTTGTTCTCCGGTAAGTTTTAGTCTTTTTTTAATGCAAATAATAATGTATATAAAAATGTCTCCATTTTTAGACAAAAAAATTTGCCGATGTTATTATACCTCGGGGCGCTGATAATACAGGTTTGTACTTTGAATTTTCTTAAAAAGAGATTAAATTTTTATGTTTAATATTATATTTTTGGGGTAGATGCGAGTTTTCTTTTATTTTGCGTGTTACAAACTAAACTAACACGCTTTATGTTTTATTTATTATTTAGTTTTATTACAAAATAAAGCCTATAAATATTTTTTTCCAATTTTTTATGTGCAATACAAATACAAATGTTGCAACAACAAACACTAGTAAACATATTTTGGAACTTCTTATCATGAAAAAAGAAAAACAATTTTAATATTTTAGAGCTTTTTTCATATACATATTTCCTTAGTTTTGTTGTTGTTTGTTCTTTTTTGTTCCTTTTTTCTTTGATTTTATATATATTTCTTGCAGTTGCAATTGATCTCATTGTACATCATATCGGTGAAATACTTAGACCAGGTAGCAGTGCTAATATCACGGGTACCACTGTGGCCAACAATTCTACTACAGCTAATAGTACACATTCTACTACCACTACTATTTATAAATCAAGTACTACCAACACAACTCCTTCTAATACCAATATCATAAGGGAACATTAATTGTATTAAGGGTCTTACGGAAAAGTCAACATTTAATTTTAAATGGCCATAGCCTACATTTCGCTATAAGCTTAAAATTAAATAATTTTTGTTTAGCTAGAAATTTATGATGCAGTTTTCATTAATTCTTTCATTTAATAACATAATCATTAACTTCTCTTATACTGATTGATGTTTTTTTGCTTAAACCTAATTAGCTCGTAATACTTTTTTAATGTTTTTAATATACATATTTTCCACATTCCTTAATTCAATTTTGTATTTAAATGAAAATATGCTTTACTGCATCTTGAATTTAGTATGTGTTGTGTGTTTTTTTTACAACAAAAAACTATAAATAGTTACTGTAATTAATAATAACTTGCATTTTATTCTCTTTTTTATGATTGTTCACCATTTTTTTTAACTAACGTATTAGTTGGTGTAGTTATTAAGTTTAATTTAACAAAAGAAAAAACACAATACAAAAAAGTCAAATAAATCCTATATATATAAATAAACACACAATTAAAAGTAGTAAAAACATTATAAATAGAACTTTAAAAGCAATTAAAAATCACTTTTACTATATAACACTTATTATCCATACTATTTATGTAGATAAAATATTTTACAAATGTATGTATGTGCATATCAATGTACATATTTTTAAAATTTTAAAGCAGGTAAGTTTTGGTTCTAAAAAGAAAAAAACTTTTTGTGCTCAATAAAGTATGGCAGAATTAAACATATATTAATAAGCAAAAGCAATCGATTTTAATGTTCAATAAACAATGTTTGTGCAAAAATTTATTATTGCTGCATCCTGAATTTAAATTTCAGCCACATTTTTGCTTTTTAAAGTAAGCATTCTATACACGTTAGAGATTTTTAGGTAAGCGCTTTTTGTGTAATTAATATTTTTTGTTGAACTCAGTTATTTTAGACTTTTTATTACAAAATTGCTCATTAAGATTTTCATTTCTGTGCTTTTCTTTTTTGCAGTTGCAATTGATTTGATTGTTCAGCATATAAGAGATTTCCTAAACAATCGCTCGTGCCATGGCTCTACCAGCAACATACAAATGGTCATGAATTTTGACACACTCAATGCAGGAGGTAAGACTGCTGGTGGTATTTTTAAGGCTAATACTTCTCATTCCACTACTACTACTACTAGTCCAACCATATCTAACAACGCATTTAGTGTTAACATGGGATCCTTTTCTCGACCACACTGATAATATCTGTAAGGTAAAAGCATACTATGCCAACAACCATCATCAGTCGTCACCAGTTAAGAAAAAGCTCAAAAAAACGTCTAAAAGCAACGACTTGGAGTAAATGTTTCTTAAAGTCCCGCCTCTCACTAACCAACCTAACAATTTTCAAAACATCACCTCACAACTTCAATCTGCTAACTATTGCAATTTTTACCAAGGCGTTTGTTGTTTTTATTAATATTAATCTATTTGTTGTTTCGTTTACCATGTGTATACGCAATTTTTATTTTTAATTTAAGATGGTCGCTCTTATCAAGCCATACGAAGATTTTCTACTCTTTGCAAGGAATTAACCATACAAAGTAATGTATTTTTTGAAAAGAATAAAAACCTAACGCAACACTAAAGACCCATCAGATGATGAAAACAGATTGCTTCCAAACAAAAGAATGTAAAGTGTAATGTCAATCTTTGGAGGAAGACAACGAAATACCTTTTTGTAAAGTATGTGATTACGTAGGAAAATAGAATTTAAAAAAAGAAAAATACTGATAATAACAGTTATATTAGTCTAATATTGAGTTGTTTTTATTTTTACTAAACATAATTATTTTGCTCAGACTTTTTAAAAAAACTTGTTAACAATCCTAATCAATGAAAAACTTAGAACTTGGAAGATTTTAATTTAAGATAAGGAATATTCGAATAAATCCTAACAATTTTCAAACATTTAGATATAATCAAAATATACATACATTTTTAAAAAATTATTCTAAAAATTTGTAATAATATCTAAAACCAATTTGCTTTGAAAGTTTTAAATTTAGATATCCCCCCCTGAAATTATATTCAAAACAATAAACAATTTTTTGTTGTTTTGAGTACAAATTTACGAACGTACAGAGGGTATTTTTAGAAACGATTGCCATACAATAAATTTCTAAATGAAAATTAATATTTAAATGTGCCATATTTGAAATGTGCTTTAATACTTGTTTTAAAAATATTTTAACTTGTCTATACAATATCTTTTGCATAGGATTATGATTTTTATTGTTTTGCAAATTGTATTATTATTAATGATATTTTTAATTATTATTCTTTTCAACCAACTTGGCTGTTTTGTTTATAAAACTTTATATGTATACATTTTTAAAATGTATGTTTTTCGCCTGAGTTTTATGATAAAAACTGACCCTAATTATATTTTTTTTATAAACGAAATAATAATGATTTTAAAATATAATCAAAACGTATTGTAGTTACAGTAAACTTATAACCAAAGATAATTTACTATCAAAATTAATTTACTTACTTATATACATACATATATGTGCATACATATGTTTGTTAAAATGTTATAGAAATAAAATAAATATTTTATTTACACTATGAAATCGAAATATTTAAAAATAAAATTGTTATTGCTATAAGTCACTAAACATTTGGTTCAATTTTCTTCATTCTTGAATCCAATGCTCGTGGGTGACATCGGTACATGGCTTTTATTTTAAGTATATCACCCTTAGAGAAACCATAACGTTGTCCCATTTTTGAAACTTCCGGTGTATCTCGTAAGGCCTCTAATGTTGGTTTGCCATTTTTAGAGAAACTGGTCGCTTTATAATGCATAACACTGGCATAATCGTAGGCCACTCCATAACCGGTGGCAATCGGCTGAGGTAATTTATCGAAATTCACCAGCATATTAGGTTTGATATTTTTCTTTATAACCTTGACATAAGAATCACGTTCAAAGCGATTCTGTTCGTGATAGAAGCCCAAAGCATGCATTAGTTCATGTGTGGTAGTACCATAGTTTGAAAAGCATTTACGAGATTCCAGATTAACTACTTGGCGTCCACCCATGCGTCCTAAATTAGCCCAACAACCGTCCGGCTTGTTGGTAATAACTATGTAATTCTTTTCATTTGTACGCTTACGAAAACGCACGCAGGTCAAGGTATGATACTCATTAAAGGCATGAGAAATAATATTCAGTTCATTAGTGCTAAAGGATCCTTCAATTGCATATGGCACGACAGCCTGGGGCCATCTGTATGATGGAGACACTATACCATTACGTAGAAAATTATGAAATTCTACAGCTTGACCATTAATATCTCCCTCTAAATACACACCAGTTTCTTCGGGGTTTTCCATTGCATTGAGATTCCTATCGTAGCCTGCATCCTTTTCGTTACGGCTTTGTGCAAAAACAACAATTTGTATGTAAAATAAAAGTAAATAAATTTGTTGTAAACTTTGTTTAAACATATTTAATCGTTAAACTCTTTGTAACGGTTGTACAGCAGACAGTAGTTGATAAGTTTTCGATAATGCAATTATATATAGTGGTTTAGTGAAGGGTGGGTTTGTTAGTACTACTAGTACATACATACATACATAATATTAGCGGAACTTCTTTTGTTATGCAAATATTTAGAAATTTTATCTGCTACTTCCTATTCTATTTTTTATATTTAAATGTTTTATAAATAATTTAAAATAAGGGGTTTACATATTTTATTAGAAATAAGTATTTCGTTTTATGCAAATCAAAATTGTGAGTGTTATCAGAAAGCAACACTATAGTTCTAAAATGTAGCGAAAACTTTAAGCTGTACGAGTATTAAATGCCAAACATTGTGTTACTTAATTTTTTAGATTTAAAAATTTAGGTTAAAATTTCTTAGTGGCTTAAATTCTCTTTTATTTTTAATATAGACAGCGAAGGTTATTTTTTAGAAACATATTGAATACGAAACTTTCCAAATATCAAATTCAAGAAATTTCAACAATACTGAAATCATTTTTTATTGTATATTTATTTGTAAAAGTTTTTTTTTACACGCTTTGCGTTCTCTGTGTATACAGTACCGTGAAATTTTTCCTCTCCATTACCAAACACATGTATTTATTACAGCTAAATTTAATACACCTTGAGTGGTTACTTATATTTCGTATATGTATATAGTAATCTTTATTACATAATTTTTAAATACTGAAATTTCAACACTCAGTTGTGGGTAGACATACTAGATGATAATATCTTTTTATACCCTTCACACAGTGAAAAAGGGTATATATAGGTTTGTCATTCCGTGTGAAATTTCTACAATTTTCATTTCCGACCCCATAAAGTATATATTTTCTGAAAGCTTATGAATAGCGGAGTCGATTAAGCTCTGTCCGTCTGTCCGTGTGTATGTTGAAATCAACTTTTTGAAGCCCCCCGACATAGGTTGGACCCGGGTAAGGTATTCAAATATCAGAAATATTCGGGAGTAGATCGGTATTGAAAATCAGAAACATCGGTACATAAACAACTGAGATATGAGCAAAAACCCACGACCACCTCGATTTTTTTTCACAAAAACAACATTACAACAACAACATACATACATACAAACGTGTATACTGGTTAGAGAAAACGTGGCATCGAATCCCAGCTGAGCCAAAAAATTTTTTTTTTTAATTTTTTTAAAATTTTTTTTTTATTTTTTTTTTTATTTTTTATTTAATATATTATTTATATTTTTATTATTATTTTTTATTATTTTTTTTTTTGTTTATTTTATTTTTTTTTTTTTATATTATATAAATAATAATTTTTTTTTTAAATTTTTTTTTAATTTTTTTTTTTAATTTTTTTAAAAATTTTTTTTTTTTAATTTTTTAAAAAAATTTTTTTTTTTTTTTAACATACATACGTGAATTTATAATTTTACAATGGGACGTTTTTATATATGGATGTACGTATTTCATATGGGATGAATGGTGACACAAACCACTGTTATTGCATGACTACACGTTGTGAAGGGTATATAAGATTCGGCACGGCCGAATATAGCGCTCTTACTTGTTTTAATTATATTTAAGAAAAATATTTATGTACAAAAATATTTTATTATCCTAAAATTATCTCAAAAATTTATATTTTGTCCCATTTTCGTATTATTGCACAGAAATCGGTAACATTGGTTTGAAACCAATTACAAGAATTCTTAAACTTAACGACATTGGAAATAAACAAGACTTAGTTTAAGGCTTGCTTTCATCTTACAACTGTCGTTTTTGCTTCTTCACATAATAAAAAATGTGTGATCAAACTTAATATTAAATTTTTTTTAAGAACCCAGTCTGCATTGGTGTCCTTAATAATATTTTTTTATTTAATTCCTTTAAGGATGATTTGTGGCACCGTTGTTGATGAAAAGTAATAGTTTATTGTTGTTAGTACAATCTTCTGTTATTTTCCATCTTTTGCCATGGCCGTGTAAGCAATAATTTTTACCAACCATTAAGTAACATTTTAAATGCCATTTTATTTTTGTATTTTCTGTAAGAAATGTGATATTATCTCACTATAAAAAGTATCTGAAATTTTTTATCAGGTATCCAGGTACCTCCAAGCCAAATTTTTTTTAAAAACTATCTAGAAATTTTTGAGCCAACTGACTTAAGACAGATAGACAACAATCGTTGCCTATATACATCGCCATCAAAACTTTAAAAAATATTTTATGTATGAACACAATTTTACAATTTATTTTATTTGTATATAAAGGGTGTATCAGCAATAATTCAACTTTTAAATTTAGTGTAATTTTTGTGTGCAAGTGGCAACTCTGAGATTTGACAGCTGTCAAATATATTTATAAAAAGTGGAACGCTTTATGATAGAAAAACGTGTAATAATTGCGAAAATTTATTAAAATAACGCAAACTTTAAAGAATTTTTAGTCGAGAAAGTGCACCTAATGTGTCAACCATTGAAAAAGTGCTTAAAAAACTGCGTCGGTTATCTACAGTACTGTGCATTCACGTACCGTTCGGTCTCTTATTGTGGTAAACGTGTGTGTCGTCAATAACGTCAATTCGACAACGTTCTCAACAACTTCAAATTTAGCAAAGCACTACTCAGCGAATTTTGACAAAGGAGAAGGTCCTTCATGCGTACAAAATATATCTTACTCAGGTCCTCCAACCATGGAAAGCGCCGGCAATTTGTTCAATAGGCAATAGAGCAAAGTGAAGTCAATTCTAGCTTAAATATCTTCTTGAATACACAAAATTATCGAATTTATAGTTTAGTAAATACTAAGGCAATCCACCAGAAATAAATGCATCCACAACGAGCAACTGTCTGTTACGGATTGTGGTCAGGCGGCGTGATTGGACCTTACTTTTTTAAAGATAAGGCCGAAATTGCAGTGACTGTCGGCAAAAATATACTTTTTCATATTGTTCTTTTATTATCGAATTTAAATTATGTACTTTATAAAAAAAGGATATTAAAAAATAATGAAGGGTATAAAAATACTATTTTAAACAAAAAGTTCGGCAATAAAAATTAATTAAGACCTAAATTAACATTTCATAACACACATCCCTTTGAAAAAAAATATATATGTATGCACGTAACTGCTTCTAATTTAATTTCAATATTTAGGGTATTTTGGTGATTTTCCGGTCATTGTTCGGGATCTGACTTTGATCGTTTAAATACATTCTTTTTTTACTCAAAACCCACATAAGGTTACCTGTGCCATTCATAGATGTACACAAACATTAAACACCTGCATTTCACCGCTTATACATTTACTACATTTATCTCTGTCCCTCAGTGGTTTTAGCTGTTCACAAGCATAACTGCGGCTATACTATGTACACTACTTGGCCAAAAGAATCTGACAAATACACAAAACGCTGGTTGTCTCGTTCACCAACGTTTGACGAGAGGGATAAACACTATCTACTTACAACACTATCAACTACCACTATTTTCCATGCTTATCAGTAAAAGCAACAACAATAACAACCAAATTGCACGTACTTAAATACATGGTCATTTAGCTAACGTGTTAGCGCAAACATTAACAGTATGCAAGTGAATAACTCTACTGCTGTTGTTATTATTGTTGTTGTTCATATTGTAGTACATAGTATCTTTGAGATGAGAGGTGTTTGCAGTTGTGTTAGTGACTAACAACTATCTAGCTAAACTGAATCAAACTAACACAGACTGAGATTGTTAGCAAAAATTCAGTTTACAATCTGTTCTCGAGTGTAATAGTCGTTAATTTTTGTTCGAATGTACGAGCCGTGATTAAAGCGCGACGTTTTTATAAGCCCCCGTTGAAATGGCTAAATCGGTTGAGTACAAGTGTAAGAGAGACAACAAATTTTTATAAAAAAAATTTTAAACAAATACAAATTTTGTTGTTGTCTTTTTATGTAAATTGGATAAAATAGTTAATAAAAAAATATACAAAACTTGTGAATAAGTATCTTTTTTGTTGAAATGAAATGAAAATTAAATATTTTATTAAAAAATCATAAATTCTATACGAATGATACTTGAATAATTTACTATTAAATATAAGTATGTATGCGAAAAAAAGTTAAAATCAAATCACTTTTTAACATAATTGTATATAATTGATATAAAAAATTAAATTATTAATTGTACCTGATTAGATTTTACTGTTTTATAATGGAAATAGAAAATAAAATTAAAGAAAATCAATGCAATTTGGTTTAATTGTAAATTGGTAACAAGAAAATAATGAATAAAAGTGGTAACATGTAGATATTTTTCTTTCTTTCTTTTCCGAAAGCAACAACAAAGCAACAAATTATGGCCAAAATCAAGAGCTTGAAAGGAATTAATTCTTCATAACATTAACACAAAAACAATTTGTTTTATATAACGTACTTTTGTAAACATATGCAGTCATTTAAAAGAACCGGTTTAATTTTTTTTTTTTTAATTATATAATAAAGTTAGGTCAACTGATTAATGTACTTTATGTTTGTTAATAATTTGGTAAACCACAATGTATTTAAATGTTGTTCGTGGAAAAAAATTCACTAGGTTGTTGTCAAAAATGGGCGAAAGCAACCAGTCGGTCACAAGTAAAAATAATACAATGTTATAGAAAAAACAAATGTGTAAAAATGCACATAAAAACTAAAAAAGTATTGGGTGTAAAAATACAAAAAGTGGGATTCACAATTAATGGTGAATCTTTAAGCGCGGTTTTTGTCTTTAATAAGTTATATGTATTTGAGTACATATCTTTTTTTTATTTTAATTTCTGCTTTGAAAATTTCAAATTTTGTGCCAACAAAGCGTTTTTGCTTTACTTAATTTGTTTTAAGCGATTGCTTACCGAAACTTATGGTGGATGTATTGCATCAGTTTAAAAAAGTTTGAAGACCAAGAATTAGAGAAATTATTAATCCATGAAGATTGTTTTCAAAACCCAACTTGGTAATTGATTGCGAGCTACTCAAGTACCAATTTCAAAATATGAGCGAGCAGCATCATTGATTCATCCAAAAGCAGGGAAATTAGATACAATACAAACTAAAGTTGAGAGATCTTGAAATACAATTTTAAGTGTCCGAAATGCTGGTTGTATTCTATAAAAAAAAATAATTTTTCTACCGAATCATTGCTTGCGATGAAAAATGGATCCATAATGATAACCCGAAGCGTAAGAGATGAATCGACACCAAAGCCAAATATCCATGGCACTTTGTTTTTGGTTAGTGGAAAAAGGTCCTATCTATTAAGAATTTCTGAAGTCTAATTAGATAAAGGGAATCTATACTACACGCAACCGATTTGTTTGAAGCAAGTATTGGCCGAAACACTTCTAAGATATGTGGTCAGACATAAAACCGTAATATTTATATATAAAAATCAATGCCGCTGTAATTGTAAAAACTGAATTTTGGTATTTTTTTGAACAGCATTTATCTTTGAGAGGGATAGCAATAGGAAAAAAGTAAAAACGTAGTTTTACTCTCCTTAAGACAATCTATAATGAATTTTTGTACTTTTTCGATATTTGGGAATTTAGGGTGAAAAGTGCAAAAAACGTGTAAAATCGGTAATATTGTATCTTCTGACCTAATGCATGTAACACAAAAAGATCCTTGAAGGCTTATGTTTATTTTTTTAATAAATGAATTTGATTATTTCACTTGATACGTAGCGAAGCACGTACCGGGCGGCTAGTTTTATCATAAAAGCACTTGGCCTTTTGCTTCAATACCTTTAAAATACAATTTAGAAAAAACACCTTGCCCCATTCTAGTACTATTTGTTTCAATCGATGTAGAACGCTCTAAAATAGCCTTCAATTAAAAATTAGGTACCTATCTGAAATTGGCTTAATTCGTTATTGTCTGTTCCTAAATCCATATGTCTCCAGAATTATTGAAAGGTCCTAGGCAACAAAGGCCAATACTTTGAAATAATTTATATTACACAAAATAAAAACTAAAAATTTAAAAAAAAAAAATTTCGCGCTTTTTCAAGTTATACACCCAATACGATCTGATATGCTTCACAAAAAAAAGATGTTTTTTCTTTAAAACATTAATACCTTTTTATTAATTGCTTAAGTCAGTAAATCAAAAATAAAATAATCGTTTTAAAAAAGCGTAAAACTGATCTGTCGTAAACTTGACTAAATCCATATAAGGCCTACTCTCAAGAATTAAAGATTTGACTGAAAACCATCTAAAGATAGAATCGTAATATGTATGTATATGTGATGTTTTTAAGAGTATAATGACGCCGGGCTTAGCTAACAATAACTTTCTTATATTTTTTATTTAAAAAGAAAATCATAATGTCAAATAAATGTTTTAATTCCTTTAAAGATCTTGCCTTAAACATAACCAATTTAACAACCAGTTCTAGGTGAGAAAGTGTTACATTATTTTATTGTCACAAATAGAAAGAAAGAAATTAATGTATGTATTTATGTACATATGTAGGTATTAACATAAATATGTACAAACAAAAATTTTAACAAGCTGTTGAATGTGACATACAGAAAACTATAAATCTAATGAATAATAAAAATATTAATCAAAATTAACCTCAATTTTACATAAAACATAAACAGTTTTGCATAAATAATAATTACACACAGATATGACCATACACTTGAGCGTGTGCGTGTATGTGTGTGTTCTGGTATTGGTAAAACCAATAGTTAAACAAAAAAAGAATATGTAGGTGGTAGGTATAAGAAATAAACTATAAAAGTATTAATGAATTGCAATTAGAACAAAAACAAATCAAAAATCGTTAAACATTTAAAACGAACAAACAAATTAAAAAATTTAAATTTCATTAGATTCATTAACGTCATTATAAGTGTTGCCATCATCATTATCAACAAAAATAACATCATTATCATCTTTATTGTCAACGTTGTAGGAAGCAATGCAGTACCAACAGCAACAAAACGTATGCAACAAAAAAGTATGTAATAAACATCAATCTGACAAGAGAATAGAAAAACCACAAACAATAACAAACACAACGAAAACGATAACAGAACAAAATTTTAAAACAATTCCTAAGACAACAATGTCGACGTTTAAGTATGCGTCAGCAAATGTACAGCGACAACAACAAAAGCTATTAAATACAACAGCAACATCAGCAAAAAATGAAACAACAGCAACAACAACAACAATAAGAACAAAAACAGCAGTAAAAAATGTACTAGTATTAACAAAACATTGGCGGTTTAATAAAAACAAAATTTTAACAACAACAACAAAAAACTCCATTATGAATAGTATTAATCGCTATAATAAGACAACTTTAAGCACCAAAAAAATATTTCCCTGTTCCTCATCAATCTTTTATCCAGCTGGTCAACTAATGCAATGGATATTTTTAACATTTATAATTTTTTTATCGATGGGTAAGTTAAAGTACAATTATATAAATACCATTAACAACTATAAATATTTTTAACTTAACTACATGCACATAACTACATGTATATGAATGTGTAAGTAAATAAAGACAAATGAAAGAAAAAAGAGAATATGCAAAAAAATTACCAAATAATTCAGATATTGTAGACAGACCTACAGACGTTGTTGTGGCTTGAATTTCGAAATTGTTTTAAAACCGATTAAAACAAAAAAAAAATACACACTCCTACACTTAAAGTTTCAAAATTATTATTGTGTTTTATTGTACAGTGGTAACCCGCTTTAATGAACACTTTGTTTTCATTTAGTATAACAGGAGATCAATAATTCAAATACATGTACGCTAAAATTTTATTTAATTATTTTATGTAAGTTGTAATTAAATTATGTAAGTTGTAATAAAAACAAAATTAAAAACAAAAGTTTTAATCACTCACTTTCCTCCTTTGTCCCTACAACACAATATATTTATTTTCTAAAAGTTTTATGAGATTTAAATTAATTTTTGGAAATAGTACTTGCACATATATATGCATATGTAGTATACATAAAGACCAATTATGGATCGACCGATCGTAACACGTCCAATTTATTTTTTTACAATTTTAATGATACGAGTTCTTAAATTCGATTTCGAGAAAGTATTTATATGATCTTCAGGTATAATTTTAAGCTGGTTGCAATCGAAACCATTGGGGTTTGTTGTCACCCTCGTAAAATAAATATTTTTTTTGTGTTTTAAATATACATCGATTTTTTGACACAACAAATTAAAATATCAAATTTATACCGGGGTTTATGAATTTTACAGTTAACGTATAGGAATGACAGATCATTCCTGAAGTTGTAATAACACTGTAACCACAATACATACATATGTATGTACATAAATATATTTTTTTGGTTATAGAAAATATCTTGTAACTGTAAGATAAGTTATTTCTAATTGATTGCGAATTTCTTGTATCTAAAAGATTAGTAATTTTTAATTGATTGCAAAAGGATACTTATTTTTTTTTTCTTCAAACTCCATGTTATTCTTATTTATTAAACAAATCTAAATACGAAATTCCTAGCAAAATTACCGGACATATTTTTAAGTATGACTAGATCCATCGTTTATCGTATATAATCTTATCACATGTAGTTTTTTATTTAATTTATATTGTTGCTGTAATTTTTTTTTTACATTTATATATAGCAATTTATACGTTGTTACGTGTGCTACTGTCACAACAATAGGGTCAAGTTGTTTATGTGTTTGTAGTTATTTTCGATAAAATTTATTTAAAAAAAACATATTTCGCTCAGAGGCAGAAAAATAAAAACACGGTACTCGTAAATAATTACCCGAAACAAACTGCTGCACATAGCACTACTTGACAATTGTATTCAGAGATACAGATTTTACAGGGTTTCAAAATTGGCAATACAAACTTAAAGACAATTTTAAAGTGTTAAAGAAATAATTTTTATTCGTATTTAATAATTTAAAAAATGTTGCAAAATATTTTATTTGTGGCGGCCATATTGTTTTAGTGGTATCTGTTAAATCTGTTCTAGAACTTGTTATTCTTGAATTTAACGAAGTCTGAGATCTATGCCAATAAACTTAAGTTTACCAATAGTCAATTTAACCTGAGGCATCGCTCAAATTCAGTACCTTTCCATACATAATACATATATGGGTCTTTTTTTAATTTGTATACCCTTCACCTGTGATGCCAAGATTATATATACTTAGCTTTGTCATTTCTACAAATTAATTTCCGTCGATTGTACAACTACAACTGCTTCAATGTTTTTCCAAAAATTTACAAACAAAAATCAATTTTTTCGGCTTTTAAACATCCGAGAACTTTACTATGAAAATTTAAAATATATGATTGCTGCCTCTACAAAATGACGAACAATAAATTTATATATGGGTCAAACATAGTATATAAAAATTTACCCGCTTCAACCCTTTCAAATGAAGTGGATTTTCAGTAGAATACAATGAACTGTAAAAAGATGTAAAATCCAAGATGGCGTCCGAAACAAAATGGTAAATTACTTTTGTTAACCCCATCAAAATGGGTATCAAATTAATGGGCTTGATTAGTAAAATAAATTTAACTATTTAAAAATTTGAAATCAAAGATGTCGTCAGAAACAAAAAAAGCTACAATGGGAAAGAGTAATTAAGATGCAATACAGTTAAATACAGGGCAATTTTACTCCTTTTAATTTTCACAGATAAAATATAAATGCAAGTTCAATTGATTTTTTTTTAAATAAATGCTCTCCATAAAGCTGTTTGCAATAAAATTTTATACTTTCCTAAAAAAAATTGTATGGACTTATTTGTTTAAGACACCAAAAAATATATATTTTCCGCATCTATTTGTTCGTTGAAAACAAAATTAAGCTAAAAAAACTGTTGATATACAATTTGCCTAAAAAAAAAATTTGATATATCAGATATGTTTGGGATTGAAAGTGGTATGAAATCGGTTCAACTAAATAAAGTAGATCATGTCAATATGACTATTTAACATCAACACGTAGACTAAAGAAATTTTACAAATGGTGGTGTTGAACAAATATTTTTGAAAAGATTAAAAAAAAAATTTGTACCTTGTGGGGGGTTATGTTTTAACAAATTTTACATTAATTTGTTATCATCGAGAAAGCAGCACAGCTTGTATTGCACAATATCTTACCAGATGCCAGGAACTTAAAAAGGTTTAGAATAGTGTGCCAGTACTACTTACATTACATAATTCTTATTATTAAAATTAAAACTGTTTATCTTTTCTAATTCAAATAAACAGATTTATTAACAGAAGTTTTAGTGAAAAATTTTAAATTTATTCTAAATTAATGTTAACAAAAAATTAACTTTTTTTTTAATCGTTCCATAATTTTATAGTTGTGTTACTTGTTGTTTGTGGTTTTAATTTTTTTCATTTGTTTTATAATATTCGCAAACTATCAGTGATATAATGAAAAACAACAAAAAAAATAATAACTGTCAACAATATCAAATAACAGATAATTATACTTAAAAGCTTCTCAAAAATTAAATAAATTGTTTAAGAACTTTAGTGTTAATTTATAGTATAAATTATTTATCATAAAACAATTCGTGAAAAGAATTTTAATTACTTAAATAGACAAGGCAAAAAACCTTTAAAATGTACATTTTATAACTTTATAATATAACAACAACAAACACAAATAATTTCCGCTTTAATTGTTAAAAATTTAAAAACTTTGTTTAATAAAAAAAAACATCTTAGAAATCAGTCATCATAAATGAAACGGGTTTCAGTTTCTTAGAATTGTGAAAAAAAAGATTTAAGTTAATTTAAAAAAAATATTTGTCCATTACAAAACCTCTGTTGTATCACTGTATGTTGTAAGATAAAACCAAATCTTTGTAAAAGTTTAACAAAATGCATTACTATAAACGAGGCACATTTGTTATCAGTTAGTCTTGAATCGTCAGCTGATTTTTATTTTAAAACACTGTTCTCTCTCGTCTCATTTATTTTAAATGTTAAACTTTATATTGAAAAAGTATTAGCAAAAAAATTCTCTCCGGACTGCGGCTATCTGATATACCTGAATAAATCTGCCTTGACTATTACGTTACAACTGAGGTTGTGAGTTGGACAATTATATTATTAGAAGTAAAAATATTTGTACACGAATAGGTACACACACACAACATAAAAACTAAAAAAGATGCCTTTAATGTGTTAATATGTGTATGTATGTATATATGTCGGTATGTTCATACATAGCCGTAAAAACCTTAATAGATTTTAAACATGATGGGATTTTTTTTCGTTTTCTTTTTTTAAAATAAAAATACTTTCTTAACAACAACGAGAACAAGCATTTCTATTGTACTTTTTGACATCTATACACACATTCACAGATAACAGACAGGCAGCCAGGCAGTAAAGTGAAATTGAATCTTTGAAGTATTTTCGAAGTGAAAATCCCTTAAAGCACAATTTAATTAATATTTTCCAAAACGTAGAAACACAATTTATGACGATCGAGATCGAAACTGAAAAAAAATGTTTTCAACCAATACAGCGATATAAACATTAGTGTCGCTCACTATGTATTTATTCGGAAGTAGAGTGTTTAAGAAGAATTTGCGTTTACACTGACAGACGACACAAGGATTCGAAAAAAACCCAAAATTTAAACATTTAACTACATGCAAACATACCGTTAACTAAAACGCAAAACTCTCTAACCGAAGAAAATTCAAAATCAGCACTTAAATTAATTCTAATGTAAAATCAAAATTTTATATAAGAAATTTGCATTGAAACTCAACCAGTATGTGTATTCTTAATTTGAGCATGCGTTTTTACCTCCATTGTAAACTTATGTAAATGGTAGTTCGTTTTGCGTCTAAGGCGACGATATGTATGTATATTATTAACCTGGTGTCTTGTTAGACAGTTCTTATAGTTGTTGCTTTTGCATTTAAATTTAGGAAATGAAAAATAGCCATATAGACTTATGTACGTATGTACATACATAGATACTTGCTCTAACAAAACCATTATCATAAATGCCGTATGCGTTTAGAAACTATTTTTAAAATGTTATAACAGCCATAACGCATCACTAAATTTAAATTTAAAGGGAAATGTTATTTTTTTAACTATCATTATTTAATATTTTTAAAGCCATCAGCTAAAACAGAAAAAAATTATAGATTGATTTGCTTTATGGTCATAAAACACACATAATATCTTGCAGTGTTGCCAAGCGTTGCACATTGGTTACAGTTTTTGGTTCACACCCAGCGTCATATTTTTTTTTTTTTTGATTTTGTTCTAACGATATTTTCGAATAATATTTAGCTTCGATAGTGTGAGCACTGGATTGGCGTAACTGAACCATTCTGGGGATGCAATTTTGCTTTGCTTTTGCTGGGGGTTAGAATAAAGCACATCATGAAAAATACATTAAAATCTAGAAATAAGTAAAGAAAATCGACTACAAATTAAGGGCCGTATTCATAAAAAATATTTTAGATTTAATAAACCTAAAATATTTTTTATAAATACGGCAGTAAGTGTATATTGTCTATCGAGTCGGCTGTATGACATTAGGGTAGCTCAAAAAAAGACTAGGCATATGATATTAAAAAAAATAAAGTTTAAGATAAACAGTTTTTTTGTAAAGAAATTCAATAATGTTGCAGATAATCTACAAAAAATTTAAATGGGAGCCAGTTACCAGTCATCACACCGCTCTTTTATTTAATCAGGAATATTGATCAGACTAAAAAATACCATGAGGAGCATCGTTTTTGTTATCTAAAGGAAGCTGTCTACATTAATTTATCAGTTCTTATGAATCTTTATGGAGGAAAGTGACGAAAGCCCTCATTTTCGTTCTCTCGCATAGCCTATCAGCTTTAAAAGACCTTATAATGTCAATTCGGTTCTGGTGTTAAAATGCACTGATGTTCCCAACCGTCTTGGCATTCACAACAAGCTTACACTGCTTTAGAATCAGGAGCCGACCGCTTCGCATATTGTAGGGCGGCTAGTCAACATATTGGACCAGAGCCTTTTTGTGCTATACATGCAATATATATTCGGAGTCCGCCCTCTTGATGTTGCCTCTCATTGGAAAATTTCTTTTGGGCACTGTTAGGCTAAAAGGTTTCTGTGCTTATATAAAGCAAATTCTAATCCTGGATTAAAAGGACCTAAGAATACTATCTGGGTTTCTAACTAAATATTGCAACTTCAGATACTATTTGAGATAAGTCAGTAGATCGGATATAAATACCTGTCAGCTTGCCTAGCAAGCTAGGAGATTTCAATTTCTTAAGTGTGGATTTACAACGAGCTTTTAAAAATTTATTGCCATGTAGAATAGAGACAATCCCCTGACTGCACAAAATACCTATTTTTAATAGCAATGCATTTAAGCCAATTTTCTACAACACAAACTGTTCATATTATCGTATATTTTGTATGCAAAAATTTTTGTAAAAGGAAATTTATCACTATCATCTTTGAACATCACACAATGATAATTTAAAAATTTTCTAAAGTTACGCTACGTCACAGAATTTGTTCTACTATTTTAAATGTCCTGTATTAATGGGGAGAGTAGTCTGATGATTCGTATGGACCTTTTAACCATCTTGTTTAATATATTATCTGCTTAATTTTCTTTTTGTTTCTTTACAAAAAAAACTTTTTTACTTCAATTTTTCTTTTACTTATATTTTTTTTATGGTGACTCTGACGACAAATGCATTTTACTATTGGGTATATTATTAAGGCATTAATGAAAAAAATTAGACATCCCACCAAAAAAATTCATTGCCTGTTTACCTGCTTCAATAGAGCATGTAGAAAGCATGATTTTCATATGCGATGTTCACTTTTTAGGTCTCTATTTTCCAATAAAGAAGCGCTTCTTTCAGCCCTACCAGGAGAATCTTTGTCATGGCTTCCCCTCACACACTGGTAAAAAGATAGCAGCAAATAAGAAAGAAATAAACAAATCCTATTAAAATTAAATTTCTTCCTTTTCCTAATGCTAAAATAATAAGCAGTACAGAAGTCATACTTTGTTGTGCTATCGTGTGCAAACAATTGTAGCATTTCAATGTATGCAATACGAGAAGCGAGTAAAGTCTGCACAGCTTACAAAATTCAAACCAAATGTTTGGCAAAATATTTTAATAATCACTAAATAAATTTATTCCAAAAAAAGGTTTTTTGATTTACAAAACTTATATGGGTGATTTCAAAATCCCGGATGTTGAATAAAAATTGTTGTTATTGCGCTATAAAATTATATATTAAAAAAACACTATGAAATGATTTTGTTAAAATATATTAATTATTACATCTATTAACAACTTTTTTATAAGAATAGATTTATAAAATCAATAGCATGACGGAATTTAAGTTTCCGTAATAGAATAGTAGTGATAAGCAAGTAATCAAGTTAGTAAAATTATAAACGGAGCAAGTTGCTTTGAAATTTATTAACAAACTTTAAAATTAATACTTTGAACATTTATCAAAAATAATACAGAAGAATCTAGTGTACAAGTCTATAAAGTTTTTTTCTAATTCAAATTCAAAAAAAAGTACTTTTTTGAAATTTTATGGTACTTTTTGTATTTTCTATGTTCCATCAAATCGTAACATTTATTTATTATAAGCTACCAGCGTAAAATTCCCATTTAAGTTATTATTTTTAAGTCATTGAAAATTTTTTTTTTTTCAAACACTTATTGATTACTGGAGGCTTTTAGATGAAATGCCTATTAATTATTTTGGGAAATGCTAACAACTTTACAGCAACAATGAGAAAAACGAAAAAAAAAATTAAAATCATGATGGTCTGTTGTGTGTCAAAAATAGACACACCTTCTAATACAAAAAATGTACAACATTAGATACTCGGGTAAATGTATCTAAATGCTTATAAAAAAAATATAAATAAAATCGACCAGGCATAAACAACTACACACAACAAAAAACTTAAGCTGAATTTAACTCATCTAGACTTAAACAATTTTCTCAATGAACATGTTTATGTTTACAACCTCAAGTTCAGGTTTCGTTTTACATCTCTATTGCTTATTTCGGTTTCAACACCGAATGACTGGGTTTTTTTTGTATACCGTTATACTAGGTTTAATATATTTTTTGTTTTCAAATAAAATTAAATTATAGTAAATTATTGTATAATAGATTTTACTTCAATAGACCGAGAAATTTTCTTAAATCATGCCCGGATATCCAGCTTTGGCGTTTTGAAGAAGTTTTTATTAAAATATATGAATGGTTTAATGGCTGCCAAAGCTATTACTTATTAAAAAATAAACATTTTAGTGGAAAATGTCCTTTTTTTCTCTCTCCTGGATCCGCGCTCTCAAAAACGAGTACAGACAGAGATGATCCCAACAAAATCTACGTATGACTATCCGAGTTCTTTCCCATGGTGTATTCAAAAGGTCTTTGACAATTTGATATTAAAGAGTGCGTAAATATTATTTGATTTAAAATTTAAAAAAAGTTATACAAAGGCATTAACAAGGCCAAGGTCATGATTGCAATAAAAATACCCACCGATTGGCAAATTGTAATGTGGGTTGTTTTGAGATATACCTGCATGGTATATTCGTTAAAAATTGTCTGCTGTCTTGTATGCTGAAGCTGCCTGTATATGGGATGTATAACCTATCTCTCATGACTTCTTCGAGTGGTTGAGCTTGTCTTAGTAGTTGCTTTGGTATCTTTATGTTCTCTTGTTTTTTTATGAGCGGATGCGGTGCCAGTAACAGGGTTGGGATCTACCTCAGCTATCGCCACAAACAGGCTAGCTGAAAACCTCACTGGGCCAAAATGGTTCGTAATATAAATGCCGTCTAAAAGCACTTTAATTTTGCTTCTTACTAAGAAAGATATCGAAAACAATGCGAGGCTATAAATTTGGTGCGCCTGTCTAAGGGAATTTTTTTTTTTTTTCAGTTAATAAATATCTAACGATCTTTTCTAAATTTCTAACTATACACTGCGATAAGATACCATTATTGTGGAGCATGCCTGAAAATGCCCTAGAGTGTTGATTTAAGAAATCATCTGCCATTTGAAATTTTTTGTCACATTGAGGATTAGACTAAGCTATTAGGTGCACAAAATACCTATTTTGGTAACAGTATATAAAGCCATAAAACACATCTTTCTGAAAAGGGTATTACCTATAGAACTTCCGATAGGGCAAATCACTATGCAAAGACTTACACCAAAATAAGGTTTACAAGTCGTAAATATTTATTTCTAAAATTCGCGCTCTGTTATCCAAACTTATAGAGCGTTTCTTCAAGTTTACGGCGCACATAATTGTCTATCTAAGCATGTAATACGCAATCAATTATGACCACATTTACTGTCTCATTCAAATCGAGCCCGTGCCGTGTCCACAGGAGAAGCCATCGATGCTGTATGACAGAAGACTCGAATTTATCGATCCGACGCCTTTGTCAGCAAATCGGTCTCGTGATTTTTCATTCCTCATATCATTTTAAATCATTTGGAAGTGAAATGGTTCCGACAACACGGTGCAACATGCTATACAGCCAAACGTTAAGTAATCGAATTATCTTAAGAAATGGACCTGGAATTGGGTAAGATTTGACATCTTTGAACAACTTTTTGTCGGGGTACATCAACATTTGGTCTACGCAGATAAACCAGCACTTTTAACGAAAAAAGACGAGGTATACTCTAAAAAGTTGTGCAAAATTGGATCGCCAGAATGGCATTCATAAGGCGCAGTCGCGGAGGCCATATGCCAAAAATTATTTTTAAATATAAAATGCACTAAAATTTGTGAGCTATTTGGCGTGCAATGCAAGAATTTAAAAAATTAACAAATTAAATTCAATATACATATGTATGTATGTACACATAAAACTAACTCAGTTTAAGATTTTACCAAAATGTTAAATTTTGATTTTATTCTAATACCAAAAAAGTTATTAAAGTAATTAAAGGTTGTGGAAATCACCGAATCTATCACATCTATCTCCTAATTGTTTAATCTTGTTTTGTATATAAAACAAAGTCCTCGAAATATTGATTTTATTTTCAAAATGTTGTTAAATAATTTATTTATTTGTTGAATGCAAAGCTAAGGGGCGTATGCAGCAATTTAAACATACATACATTCATGCATACATATGTGTGTATGAATTGCATACATACATACATATGTATATTTTTCTAATGTGTCATAGTTTTTATTTGATTTTTGTTTTTTATTTAGTTTTATTTGCTGGAATACATTATTTTTTAAATATTTGAATTGTAGCTCCATCATGCATTTGTCGGGGTCTAGGGTGTATTTAAAATATTTGTTGTGTTTTTGTAAAGGTTACTGAACCGATCGTGCGTTCATTGTGTTGTTATTTTAGTTGCCTACAACTTTAAACATTTATTGAGCTTTGTGAGCCATTGTTGAACTCTTTATAGACGGGTTTGTTTTATTTATTCATTGTTTTCTTATTTTAACATTCTTTCGGTGGAAAAAAATTTAAAGGGAATCTAATGTATGAATGTTTTTATGTACGTAGTTCTGATGTCTGTATACATACGTATGTACAATATGAAACTGGTTCCTCTATGGAGCATTTTATTCCACTTATTAGTTGTAATTTTTTATTAAATCCAAAATGTAAACACTGCCGTTACCGTTCTCAGGGTAAAAGAGACCTAAGGCCACAACAACAAATACAAAACGTTAACAAAATAGATATAACAAAGTTAGAAAATAGAAAGAGTCAATCACAAATGCATATTTATATACGGTTAAATCTCTTATCATGCATGTCTTCAGTTTTATTTCTTTTAAATTTTTATTTTCACGTTAAAACCAACATCGTTAAAAAGATACACATGCATAGATAAAAGATAAAAGTAAAAACATTCATTCTACTCACAAAGTCACAAAGAAATCAATGCGGTAAATTCATTTAAAAAATGCTCAAAAACTTAATAGAACACAGCAGCAAACGAAATAAAATATGTATTTGAATAAAACTACAAAAAACAAACAACAACATTTAATCATTAATCATAAAATTTGTTAAGTTTTATTATTAAAATGAATTTCTTGTTATTCTGTTTTCAACTTAAGTTTTTTGGGACAGAAATAATGTTGTTGAGTTTAAAATCTTTTTTATTTTAAACTAAAATAGAAACCTCTACTTTTTATAAATACTACTGAGATTAAATTTTTTACGTGAAAAAAAGAAAGAAACATTATTTTATCTCATCTTTATCATCTCAGATACATTCTTCTGTCCGTAGCTAAACAGAATAACTGCTTAAATGGACTTAAGTTAAAAAACACTATAGTAATTTCGTAATTTTAAAATTATCCTCAAGATTATTTTCAATTATTAATAAAGAAATAACAAGAAATTATTATTTTTTTTAACACATAAATAATAACATTTGAAAGAATAACTTATTTAACTTACGATCTAACTAAAATGACCAAGAGCAATATTATAGTCGCACGTCAATTTTAAGTATTTCAAGATCAGGGAATATCTATTCATAGCATCTAAAAACGCATTAAAATTAATAAATCTAAACATATTTCTTTAGTGACGATTCTCCAGATATTGTGCCATTGTGGTATATAATTTGACTCTAGCCACAATCGGGTTTGGTTACTCTTGCGAACCGCGTCATTATCCTGCTGGAAAATCATATCTTCTCTACGATTTTTCTCATAAAAAGATTTCAAGTTTGTCTGCAGAAGAGTTGTTCTTTCTGTCGAATTTATTTTGGTACTGGTAAAAGCCAACTCTAGTAAACCGTAGGCAGATAATGCACCTTTAATCATTGAAAAAGCATCACCGAATTTTATTTTGAAATAATAGCGTGGTAGGAGTTATAATCACCTGGACTGTCTAAGTTAAATTGTCTCTTGTCGAATAAAGTTATCTACAACAACACTTAAAGAATGAGATCGATAAAACCCTAACACGAATAAAACGCAATAACTTTGAAACGAATTAATCCATTTTAATGAAAATAGCGTGGTTTAACAATAAAATAACAGTAAATTAAAATATTAATGCTTTTTGTAAAAATTCAGCTTTTTTTGATGAACTGTTTCACCATGAGACCATGAGGGTTTTGATGGTATCCTTAGTAACTTTATTGCTGGAATAAGACCATTTCTGGGAAAAAATTTTAGTAGTATTAGCAACTTGTTTTGTATCCTTCAGCACTCTTTTTTTCTTTCCAGTAACGTTTTTTTCCAGTAACGTTTGATGGGCCTTAGTTCTGGACAATTAGGTGGATTTGCTTTTTTTGGCACTATCACTATATTATTTGTTTCATACCATTCTGCTGCAGATTTACTATAATGACACGACGCTAGGTCGGGCCAAAAATATGTTGACTTATTGTGTTTTCGTTTGAATGGAAGCAACCTTGATGTAAATATCAGTGTTGATAGTCCCAGTAGTAATAAATTTACTGCTTCTTTCTCCGCACGTGCATATAGCTTGCCAAACTAAGTACTTCTTTGGAAACTTTGTCTTTTTTTGGAACTTAAATTGGTCATCGACATTACCTCTTCCATCGGCCACATAATAACTTCGCCCTGGGAGCTGAGAAAAGTCGGCAAGAACGTAAGTCTCATCATCCATAATACAACACTCATATTTGTTGATAAAATTTCTAAGCAGTTCTTTGGCACGACTTTTTGCATCCAAGTTTTTCTTCGAATTTCTGTCTGGCACTTTCTGAACCTTGTAGGACTTAAAGCCTTCATATCTTTTAACCTTCCTTACAAAAAAATCGGAACAGTTTGCTTTTAAGGCGGCTTTACGGTTTGAGAGGTTGGGATTTTGGTTTAGAAGACTAACAATCTTTGAAGCTAACTGTGGGTCAGTTATACCTTTTTTAGCTCCACTTCCAGCTTTCCTTTTAATACTACGACGTTCGTTATACACTTTTATCACACGCGAAACTGTTTGTCGTGACACCTTTATCTCATTTGCAATAGATTTGTAAGTACGACTGGGATTTTTTAAAAAAATTGTTATTATTTTTTCACGCACTTTTTCTTCGGAATCCATTTTCAAACAAACTAATAATCCGATTATGCTATTATTTTGTACACATAAGTACACAAGTTTTTAAATGCAAACTTGATCATAAACAGTTATATTTTTTGTGCATGAAGAAAGGTGGAATTAAAAATGTGTGTTAAGGTTTCACTGATCTCATTCTTTATAAAGTATTGCAAAGATGTTTTTTTTTTTTTTTTTTTTTTTTTGTGAAACAATGGACGAATTAAATTTTGGTATCAAGGACCTGGCTAGTAGTAGTACAGTCAGCCAAGCAAAAATTAAAAATCTAAGATTTCGTCTGAAATAAAATGGCATGTGTTAAGTTTGGCAGAAAAAATAGAATAGAGTAGAATAGAATTTCAATATACCTCTATTCTTTTTCTATTCTTATTCTAACCATCTCTTTATTTCTATATTAAGGCGTCACAATGGACCGTATTGGTCTCTGGGTGAGGGTGTGAGGGTAACTTTGCACCAGCCTTACCCCTACCTACCTACATGATGGTAAAGAACACGGCCGAATATAGCACCCTTACTTTGAAGAATTATATCTACACTCGAAATTTATTTTAATTATTATCCATTAAAACTTTAGCACTTACATATCTCTATCTTGCCTGCTAACAATATGCAATATTTTAAAATCTGCTCTTAAAACCAAAACCGAGGTGTTTTATGCTTTTAATTTTTTGTTTGGTTTATTAAACTTATGTTTTTTAAAGTTTAATTTTCATTTTCAATTGTCATGATATCACGTACATATAAGAAGTGTTATTACGTACACCTTCACTGAAACTTAAATCTCCAAACATTACAAAATA
Organism: Phyto melanocephala; assembly: GCA_941918925.1. NCBI lineage: Eukaryota > Metazoa > Arthropoda > Insecta > Diptera > Rhinophoridae > Phyto > Phyto melanocephala. Next base: position 3,149,589 of record OW799233.1, read on the forward strand.
ATTTCACTTTTTAAAATTGCATTTAAAAAAAAACACAAATGTAATAAAGAGAAAACATATGGTTAAAGTAATTAAGTAAAGAAAGATTTATAGTGAAACAGTTTACATATTTCTAAACGTTTAAATCTTTTTTTTTTTGTGAATAGAGCTTTATTAGCTTAAGATAGAAAAAAACACAAGGTTTTCAATGTAATTTGCAATGGATGCATTTTGCACCATTTTTTCATCACCATTTCAATTCAATCAGTTTTCTGCTGTTACATTTGCAGCAATTGTTTTGTGTATTTATCAAACATCATTTGATATACTATATAGAGCAGTACTAATTTAATCACAAAAGTTGTAATGATGTTAAAAAAAAAATAAGCCAAATATAATAATCAGTGAAGTAAAACTAACACGAATCTACTTTTCTTCTACTGTTTTTGTTTTTTAATAGAGTTACTAATATTTATTGCAAAAAACTATATTGGGAAAGTTGCAAAAATATTCAAGCAGCGGGGTTTTTTAAAAAGTTATTTAAAACACAGCACAAGTGCTGGGAAATTCTACTACCTTTCATTACTCAATACTATTCATTCGGGTACTTGATACATACTAATCAATACCTTTAACGGTTTATTCAAATTGAAAAGCAAAGTTCATGTTTATATTTATAAAGTTTTTTTTTTTTTGCAAAGTTTAATTATTCGGGGAAAAAAATAATAAAAAAAAAATAATATTCAATTTTCAATATAGGGATGAATTTTTAAACAGAGTTCTATTTTACTTATTCCAAAAACACAGTTCTCGAAGTATCGACTAACTACTTATTAATATTGAGTATCCAAAACAAGAGAATTTACTTGATACTCAGTACCCAATTACTCAATACTTTAACAGCACTACAAGCACATTGCGCATAAACAAATTTAAACAAAGTACTTTCGTACTTCTTACTTCGAACTTCCATTACCTTAAAAATATTTCTTATTAGTGGTAATATTTTTAAAATTTCCCACAATAGTTGATAAGAACAATTTGTTATGTAGTGTTAGTTATTACGATTGATCCGATACTTTCAGGGGAAAGTAAGGATAAATACTCTCTTAAAATACAAAAACGTGCAGTAATTCAAAAAAATTTTTTTTCAAGCCTAAAAAAGTTTTTGTAGTTCAAGGAAAAAACGCAACGTAACAGACGTCTTACACGTTAAAATTTTAGTTTAACAAATTTTCTTAAATTCTCTTTTACACTCTCTTTGGTGCTTAGACACAGAAATTTTAATTTAACAATTTAAAACTTGTGTGTTTCTGTGAATACTCGTAGAAAAAATGCAAAGATTTAATTTAAATTGTTTGGCAGACATAAATTTTTTTGTATTTTAGCAGTTTCAAACTCTTTTTTTTATACCCTTCACCTGTGGTGCACAAGGGTATATATAGCTTTGTCATTCCGTTTGTAATTTCTACAATTTTCATTTCCGACCCCATAAAGTATATATTTTCTGAAAGCTTATGAATAGAGGAGTCGATTAAGCCCTGACCGTCTGTCCGTCTATCCGTCTGCCCGTCTGTCCGTCTGTCCGTGTGTTGGTTGAAATCAACTTTTAGAAGCAACTATATGTTCCTCAGATCTGTATATGGTATCAATCTCTTGGAAATATCCAGGAATGAATCGCTATTGAAATTCAGCATAATCGCCCCATAACTTTCTGAGATATGAGCAAAAAACCACGACTACCTCGTTTTTTTTCACAATTACAACAACATACATACATAGATACATGTAAAAAACATACCAAACAAAAAAATTACAAAAAAAAAATATTAAAAATAAGAAAAAAATAATAAAAAAAAACTACAAAAAAAAATTTAAAAAAAATTTAAAAAAAAAATTTAAAAAAATTTTTTAAAAATTTTTCTAAAAAAATTTTTTAAAAAAATTTAAAAAAAATATAAAAAAAAAATAATAAAATATAAATAATATATTAAATAAAATTAAATTAAATTTTTTTGGCTCAGCTGGGATTCGATGCCACATTTATTCTAACGTGTACGTATGCACGTATTTTATATGGGATGAATGGTGATACAAACAATTGTTATTGCATGACTACACGTAGTGAAGGGTATATAAGATTCGGCACGGCCGAATATAGCACTGTTACTTGTTTCATTTGTTATTGTTTATTTTTCAAACAGCTGTTTGTTTATGAGCTGCCCAAAAGAAAATTCCAAGCTATTTTGTGCAAGAAAAACTATCTCTCTCTCTAAATCACTCTTATTTACTCAATCGTGGATACAATTGGGATCCCGCGTTAGCTTAATGTTGGGTACGAGATCACACCTAGTTTAACGTCCTTCTTTTTGAGGAAGTGAGAAGAATTTTTTTTTTTATTATCCTTTATTAAAAACTAATTCATTTTATCAATATCATTAACAGAGTTATGAGAATTTACATATAATATTACACCAATTAACATCTTATTAATAAAATAAAGAAACTACTAATATCACAGATTTAAGGAAAGGTTGTTCATAAAAAACCTCGCATTAACTCAGAAGTTATAAGAGACTTTAAAACAATCACTGAAATGTGTCTTTTAAACAAAAGACCCTCAGTGGTTGTTCAGCAAATTTCTTATTATTTCAAAGTTTGACCTTCTGCATTTTTCATTAAATGACAGCGTCAGTTCCCTTGTCAATGAATTAAACATTTTGAAGTCAAAGTTTCTGTGTAGAAGATAAGTTGGATATCTAAAAGGTAGATTGTGTATTATTTTCAAGTTTTTATTTTGAATGATTTGCAATTTTTTTGTATGCGTTTTAGCAGCCTTTTGGGACCAGATTTGACAACCATAGGTCATAATCGGTCGAATACACATTTTGTAAATAAGAACTTTGTTCTTTATTTTAAGATTAGATCTTCGGCCAATTAAGGGGTATAAGGCACGACTACACTTAATTGCCTTCTCGCAAATGTAATTAACATGCTGTTTGAATAAAAGTTTTCTGTCAAGGATTACTTCTAGATATTTAATTTCGTCCTTCAATGGGATAATTGTCCCCCTAGACGATAAATATCTAGTATCTAGCGTTTTCGCGATTTGTTGAATGGAAATATAATTGCTTGAGTTTTATCGTCATTGACTTTTATTTTCCATTTGTCATAGTATTTACGATGAGAAAGAAATTTGTATGAAATAATATCATCAGGAAATGTATTTAGTTTTAAAGTTGAACTGTGATTTTTAGTAAAACTGTAAATTTAGCAATTAGTTAATTAAGAATATTTTAATTTTTCCTAATCATAAAAAGAAAATCTTGCATACGCTTTGTTTGCACTAATCAGCGAGTTTCTATGTCTAACGATTTTAAAGATATCACGTAGACAACAGAAATGCGTATATTAATTATTTTCTTCTGACAAGTTTTAAATTTTTATTAAAAAACGTTTGTAAAAGCCCGCAGAGCATAGAGTTTAAATTAGCTGAGAATAAACCTGGTTTTAGAAAACGAGATAACACATCAATATACTTTTTTTATTTGTTGTTTTTTTGCTCTACTGAAATTTTTTAAATAAGTTATTTTGTCAAAAGTCCACAGCTATGTATTTGATGCTTTCATTTTTAAAATTAATAAATAGTGTCGCAGAAGAATCTCGGACAAAAAAATCTCCAGCCAAAAATTTTGTTCGAAACTAATTTGTAAAATCACTGTAACTGAAGTAAGCAATACTTTAATAAAATTGTAAAATAATTTTGTTACAAATTAATGTTCATAAAAAACGGAAAAGTTATTAAGGCTCCAGGTGACTTTTGGCCCGCCCTGTAAAACATAGTCAAATTTTGTAAAAAAGAAAAAAATTATTAAACAAAGGCGTAGAGTACAAGTGTTTGACTTTTTCATGTGTTTTGGGTTTGCTACAATAACAAAACGGATGCAAATTTTAACGCTTTCCACTTAACGTTGTTGTTTAGGTTTGGCAGTAAAAGTTCTTCAGAATAAAAAATTTTTTGCACCTTTAGCCAACAAATGTTTTTTTAGTTTTTTAGATTTTAATAAAATACTTTTTCAACAAATGTTTGATATTAAATAATAAATTTATTTTTCATAGAAAATGTTTCGTCTATTACATGAATGGTAATAGAGATGTGAAGGAGGATGTTGTATTTTCAAACATCAACATCTGTAAAAACAAATATTGTTTGCAGTTTTATGCAGTTTATACACATTTTGAGTGCCATTAGCAATAACCAAACAAACAAAACTGTCACTTGATTGTTATTCAATAAATTCTCAAAAGTTCGTTGTTAAATACATTTTTTAAAAAAGTTTTGGTACGTGCCTTAAGAAACTAAACTAAATTTTATAAATAATTTATTATAATTTATAAATATAATGAATGATTTATCTTTCTCAAATTCTTTTTATGTGAAAATGTAAATAAAAGATAATTAGTAGGAAACTATTTATAAGTAATAAATAATAAAATAAATTGAGTTTAAGGTTTTAGTAGTTTCTTCTTAACTTCAAGAAAATTGTTGAAAATTTGTTCATCAATATTTTACTGTAATGTGGTGTGCTTCTATGATGTTTGTTTTAGACCTACAGGGACTATTATACTAATGAAGTGTGTAAGGTTTTTTTCAGTTTACTTTGGCAAATCACCATACAAAGTCTTACACAAGAACAACGATTACAAATCGTGGAAATTTATTTTTAAAATTCGCGCGGTTTGTTAAACTAAAGAGCATTTCATCGAAATCGTTCGTCTGAACAGAAAATACACAATACAATGGATAGTATTCATTCAAATCGAACTCGTACTGTGTCCACATCGATACTATAGACGCGATTGTGACAGATGACTTGAATTTATCAATCCGACACCTCTCTCAGCAACTCCGTCTCGTGGTTTATCTTTTTTTATTCTTCAAATCATTGCAAAATCATAAGGAATAGAAATGGTCCCCTCAAGACAGCGCTACAAGCAATACAGCACCAGAAATTATCACTTTCTTGAGCCAAACATTTTGTAGCCGGATTATCTCAAGAAAGGGACCTGTAAATTGGCCACCTCGATCATATGATTCGACATCTTTAGACTACTTTTTGTGGGGCTAATTCATAGCTTTGGTCTATGCTGATAAATCAGCAACGATTGATGATTAGGAAGCCAACATTTGACTCACTATTGACAAAATACGACCCGGTAAAAAATGTTGTATACCTCAAAAAAAAAAAACATTCGATACAAACAATTTTTATTTCAAAAAGCAGTTTGCAAATATATTACATACAGAGTCAAAAATTCGACAGACATAAATTTGTATTACTAAAAACAAATTAAGGTCAAATATGAACCATAACTGACCCTCAGTTACTGTAAAACTAAAAGTAAGAACAAAAGAAACTGAAAAAAAAATCGCTTTGTTAACATTTGAAATACATATTAGACAAATCAGCATTAGTTAAACAATCATTAACTAAGTGCAGTGAAAAATAAACATGTTTTATTTGAAAAATTGTAACCAAAAAAAATCATTGGTCTAAATTCACACTAAATACAAATGTTGCTGGCTACCACAGCTACGAGTACCACTGATCGATGGCCCCAAAACCGAAAACACCTTTAGCTATATGATACTGGTACAATGTATAATATACACACATATGTACATTTGTCTGTATATTAACATAAGTATGTATGTACATATAAGTATGTATGTATGCTATTTGGAAAAACAAAATAAACAAATATTACTTGGTCAAAAGGTCTAAAGTACTTAAGAAGAATCACTACACTGTACACTTGTCTTACTTTTCAGTATCTGAATGTGTTTTGCACTTTTTGCACATTATAATAAATGCAACATAATGATATTAGAGGTATAATGTGGCCAATTATTTTTTTTTTAAATTTTGTTGTTGTGAAAGATTTAAAAAAAAGTGTCTATTTATTGTAAATGTTCGTTAACTTCCATATAAATATTGCACTTTATCGGAAAAATAAATTTCGGCGTACACCTTCGACTATAAAGTATTTTTTAAAATCTTTTTTAAATTTCATTATAGCTTTGATATTTACAGTCCGACATTAAAACGTAATATATCGCTTTTTTTTTGTTGCAATGAGACGAATTTTTTGCTATGGTCCTTTAACTTGAAGAAAAATTTCAAAAGGTGATCCATACGTTTGTCGAAAAAAAGTTTGTCACAGTTATCCCAATGCTTTCTTAGCAAAAGCTTAATGATTTTTGCGATCTTCAATTATTTCAGGATCGGACATTAGGGTGGTAAGAACTGAGATTTAATGAACAAATCCATTGGTAAACCGCACTTTGATATCCAACTAATGTAATGAAAAATTTAAAAAGGCAACGCGATATTCGGCTTGAAAAAATTCTAAATTGCCTTATAAAAAAACTTTATATTTATTCGAAAGTGTACAGTGCACTTTTAGTACATCGCACTTTTACATTTTAATTTACACACATTTTTAAATACAAGCATCTTTTTAAAAATTAAAAAAAAATTAACTACTCAAGCATTATTGTTTTGGAGCATTGTGGCTTTAATAGAACACAAATGCTGTGTTTCTGATGACGTACTTTGGACTAAAATTTTATTAGGGTTAAAAACACATATTTTGCTACATGTTTTTCCACACGAATTCTATGTGAGCAAAACATCTCACTAAACATTTCAAAATTTGTCTAAGAACACTGATCTCTTGAGAAATTTTCATAAACAAAAAACTGTATTTATTTATGCACAAAACTTTTACAAAATTTCAGGCAATTAGATTAATTACAACTTAATGTTGTCAACCTATTGAAATTTTATCAAATATTATCATTTGCATAATGTTACTTTTTAGTTGGTCACATTAATTAAGCGTGTATTTGACTTATTTGTCCATTTAATGTAACATGAATCTTAAGGTATTAAAAAAAGAGAAAATGCCAGCACAATACTAAAACAAACAAAAAAAAGAAATGAACATTACCAGTTAATGACCGGTACAAATTGCAATGATACTTGGTACTGGGCTACTGCCACTAGAAACAACAACAACAAAAAATTGCAGCAACACCACCAGCAGATATTTAACAAAATGTGTAAATTTTAACATCAAACAAAATAAGGAAGTAGTTATGTATACATACATACATGAAAACAACCTACACGCAGACATACATATATTTCACTTTTGACCTGGTAAAACGATTATTTATTTACTCGTAGGTATTTATCTGTGCCTAAGATTTCATGTCGCAGTTCAAGACAAATGCTGGAAAAGTCATAATACTGAAACAAAAGTTAAATAAAAAAATAAAAAATATGAAAATAAAAACCTACTAATTCTAATACCTCGTAATTTTGAGTGCTAATTTTTCATTTTTTTTTTTTTTTTTGTATATTTTTTTCTTCTTTGTAGACTCTACTGGTGTTTCAGCTACATCCAAAGAAGCATATTTCAATGGATCAGCATATTTGCGCTTGTTGTCACCGATGCCCATTTGGGATCATTCCGCCATTAGTTTTCGTTCATGTCGCGGTAAGTTTATCGTTGTTTCATTATCTTGCTATAAAGAAACAAAATTTGTTTACGCTTCTTTGATTGTAGGTGGTGAAATTTTAGCTCAACAATATAATAAAAACTCAATAGTAATTTCTGTGCTCAATGATTTTTTGCAAATATCTTTGGCCGGTCCGGCAGTTATAGGAACTAATAATCGCGTCGATGTTAAGTATTCGTATCATTTGTTAGACAACCGATGGCATACGTTACAATTTAAATATGAATATGGAAATTTGTATTTGTATATTGATCGTGAAAGAAGGATATTTGGTGAGTTTTCAACATGGAAATAAATAAATATTTATTATTAAAAATAGCAAAATAGAGTTAAAAATTATTAATAAGAAATTTAATCATTTTTATTATTATTAATGTTTTTGTTTTCAGCAAACTCTACTTATAATAGTCAATTTTTAACGAATCAGGATATTGGCAACGAAGCGGCCATTTTAATATTGGGCAACTCTTTTACCGGTTGCTTGCAAGATGGTCCCGGTCTGCAGTTTATTAATGACTCGATGACAGTACAGAATGCTGTTTTTGGTCCTTGCCCCTTAGGCAATGGTCCCTGCTCAGATCATGATATTCCTTTGAGAAATCAAGACTTTTGTGCCAATGATCCCTGCATGGGTCACGGATTGTGCATTTCGCACAACGATGGCTATGAGTGTCGTTGCACTGCACGTTATTCGGGAAAAAATTGTCAAATGGATAATGGCTCCCCTTGTGATCGCAATCCCTGTTCGAATAGCGGCACTTGCTATGAGGACAGTCGTGGTGATTACCAGTGCATATGCACACCCAATCACACTGGTAAACACTGCGAAACGGAAATCAATATAAATCCACTGTGCAAAGTGAATCCTTGTTTAAATAATGGTGCTTGTGTTGTAGCGCCTGGTAATTCGAATATAGAATGTGAGTGTCCCAAGGGTTATGCCGGTACGCATTGTGAAATCGATATGGATGATTGTGCCTCACAGCCTTGCCAAAACAATGGCAAATGCATGGATTTAGTTAATGGTTTTAAATGTGATTGTACCAAAACTGGCTTCATTGGTCCTTTGTGTCAGACCAACATCGATGAGTGCGAAGCAAAACCTTGTCTCAATGGTAAATGTTTCGACACTAATGGCTGGTTTATTTGTAAGTGCGCCGATGGCTGGGTTGGCGAACTGTGTGAAAAACCCATTAGCTGTCAAACTCAACAGTGTTTCAATGGTGGCACCTGTGTGGATAAGCCCAAAGGATTCCAATGCCTGTGTCCTCAAGGTTTTTCGGGTGAGCTGTGTCAACAGGGTCCACCACCTTGTCCACAATGTCCCATTGATTCAGAATGCATAGGAGGAAAATGTATATGCAAGCCCGGAACATCAGGTAGGTTAATGACTTTTAATCTAATATCATAATGTCATATTCAAATCATTTTAAAATGGTGTTTGGTTCTAACTTATTGTTAAATATACATAGAAAATTTAAGCATATCACTCGTTGTTTGCCAATTTAACAAATTGTGCTTCCATTCCATTAAAAAGAACATTTTTTGCACAACACTCGTAAACGGAGTTTATTTTCTTAAAAAAAACCAAATCGTATATCAAATCGATCGCTGTAAACCAAAAAAGAATTATTGAAAGAATTAATTTTTCCAAACTAGAATTAATGTCTGAAGAGTGATTTGTTTACGTTTAGAAGCATTTGGTTGCAGGTTTTATTTTTATTAAATTTTATTTTTCTGGTTGTGGTATTATTCTATCTCATCATGAATTTTCATAAAATAAAAAAAAATAAAAATAAATAAAAGCTTATCAAAACTATGAACTTTTGGATACAAATTGTGAAGGAGGCAAGAGTAAACGTTACATACCACCCGAGTGGCTTAAGAAGAAGAGATGTGAGCTTAAATTGAGTATGTCTTAATAAAATCCTTTAACAAACCAAAGTTCATAACTGTTACTACTTCTAGTTAACGCATTCATTCATATCATGTTATATTTCGTAATAATTGATGTTGTTGTTTTACGCATAAAGGCCACCATTAGTGATTCAAACACCCCTCTCTTCACCTTTGCTTTAAACTAAAGTCTCGTTCCAAAAAAAAACACTTAAATTTACTAGTGGTTTTATTACAGAATGGGGCTGATTTAAAATCATTTGTATTAGTTAACGGTCATATTCCTAGTCAATTTTGAAATTTATCAATGACTACTTAATTAAACAAAAATTTCATACAAAAATTTTTCTTTTAAATTTTTGATAAATTTTAAAAATTCATTATGAATACGGGCGTTCAATCTTTATAAACTAATTTCTATACATTTTCCATTTTATTGCATAATTCCTGTGGTTTCATTGTTTTGTTGCTACATAAACATAAACAAATGATTAAAATTTAAAAATTTATGTTTTTGAAAATTTACAAAAAAAAAAAAAAAAAAAAAACAATTTATAATTTGACATTGATGATGGTATTGATGTTGATGATTTAATAGGCCCAATTGGCCATTGTGTACCGATAATGACAACGACAACCAATTTGCCACCCATTTCCCCCAGTAGTGCTACATCCCTACTTGTAAGCAATCAACTACAACCCCGATCTGCTCAATTGAATGCATGTTCCTCTGATAAGTGTTTGAATGGTGCCACTTGCCAAGGTTTTGCCACCAATTACACTTGCATTTGTGCTAGTGGATATAAAGGTTTGGATCTAAAATAACAGAATAACTATTTATGTTCTAGTTCTTTTTTTTTTTTTTAAATAAAATGTAAAAATAGTTTTTCTTTATTTTTAGCGTGTTTCTAATTGTAAATAGAGATAGTGTAGTTTTTAAACTAATTCTAATCTTTAAATTCAACAAAAAACTAAAAAAAAACAAGTAAAAGCGCTATATTCGGCCGTGCCGAATCTTATATACCCTTCACAACGTGTAGTCATGCAATAACAGTAAATTCACGTATGTATGTTAAAAAAAACAAAAAAAAAATGAAAAATAAAAAAAAAAATTTAAAAAAAAAAAATTTAAAAAAAAAATTAAAAAAAAAAAAATTATTATATACATATATAATATATATAAAACAAAAAAAAAATAAAAAAAAAATTAAAAAAAAAAAATAAAAAAAAATAATAATAAAAATATATATAATATATTAAATAAAAAATAAAAAAAAAAATAAAAAAAAAATTAAAAAAAAAAATTTTTAAAAAATTTAAAAAACATTTTTTTTGCCTCAGCTGGGATTCGATGCCACGTTTTCTCTAACCAGTATACACGTTTGTATGTATGTATGTTGTTGTTGTAATGTTGTTTTTATGAAAAGAAAATCGAGGTGGTCGTGGGTTTTTGCTCATATCTCAGTTGTTTATGTACCGATGTTTCTGATTTTCAATACCGATCTACTCCCGAATATTTCTGATATTTTAATACCTTACCCGGGTCCAACCTATGTCGGGGGGCTTCAAAAAGTTGATTTCAACATACACACGGACAGACGGTCAGACGGACAGACGGTCAGGGCTTAATCGACTCCTCTATTCATAAGCTTTCAGAAAATATATACTTTATGGGGTCGGAAATGAAAATTGTAGAAATTTCACACGGAATGACAAACCTATATATACCCTTTTTCACTGTGTGAAGGGTATAATAATCTTTTTAAATACCTTAATAGTTAGAAGTGTATGTTATAGTGTTGCCTTGCCTTTAAAGTACAATTAATACTAATTTAAATGATTTTCAAAAATTAGGTTTTAATTGCGAATTACCCTCTAATGATGTGATGCCATCAAGTATACCCTTGTCTGGTTGCAAGTGTCTGAATGGTGGCACATGTTCTTTAAATGGCACCCACTGCTATTGTCCTGCTGGCTATTCGGGTGAGAGATGTGAAAAATTAGAACCCTGCACAGTGGCCAACTGTCAAGAGCCCATGACGTGTTCGCAAAATAAATGCATTTGTCCCGAAAATAAAATTTGTACAGCTTGTGCCACACAGCCTTGTCGTAATGGAGGCTTTTGTTCCGATCTGTCTAATGGCGATTATGAGTGCAAATGTCCAGCTGCCTGGACTGGTCGCAATTGTATGAAGGACGTTGATGAGTGCCTTATATCACCGCAAATATGTGGCAATGGTATTTGTAAGAACGAGGAGGGTTCCTACAAATGCTATTGTACTCCAGGCTTTACAGGCATTCATTGTGATTCCGATGTCGATGAATGCTTAAGTCATCCTTGCCAAAACGGTGCAACTTGTCATAATAAGGTGAGTTGGAATTTTCAGCATTAACGATTGGGTATTATTATTATTGTAATTAAGGGAGGGAAAACTTAATTTAGTTTGTATGTGAGAGAAAGAGAAATTATAATCAATTAAATTATTATAGTTGTTTTTCTTTAAATTTGGAAAGCATCGGATTTTAAGACAAGTGAGTTATTAATAATCCTCTAATAATTATCCAAACGTAATTTTGTGAGCTCCCAATGTACATATGTATTTCCCCACACAAATTTGCTTTAAATCCACAATTGTTAAGTGGCCAGTATTTGAGTTTTCCACACAAATTTCAATAATTACCCAGGAATTGGAGAGAATATGAAATATTTGGATAAATAACTTAAATAAATAATAATCAAATGGTTGATGCTTTAAAGGAATATCGAAAATTTGTTAATAATAACATCAGATTAAAGTAAATTCATTAAATATCCTAAATTACAAAAAAAAAATATAATTTACCTAAAAGTGCTTCCAATTATTTTGCTGGGTAACAAAGTTGTAATGCTTATTCCTAAAACGGACCCTTAAGGCTCTTCTTTTAAATCAGCTAAAAGGTTGTTTTTCCCCCTTTTTTTGTAGATTAATGCCTATGAATGTGTTTGTCCTCCCGGCTATATGGGACTCAATTGTGAAATCGATATTGATGAGTGTGCAAGCAATCCATGCTCGAAGGGGTCCACTTGCATTGATTTGATTAACAATTTTACCTGCTCCTGTATACCTGGCATGACGGGACGTTTCTGTGAAATCGATATTGACGATTGCATATCGGCACCCTGTCAGCATGGCGGCCAATGTATCGATGAATTGGGTGGCTTTCATTGTAATTGTAATTCGACTGGCTACGAGGGTCGTTATTGTGAAACAAATATCGATGAGTGTGCCACTAATCAATGTGTCAATGGTGCCGAATGTATTGACAAGGTTAATGATTACTTCTGTAAATGTTATGCGGGATTTAAGGGAAAGAACTGTGATATAGACATAAACGAATGCGAAAGTAATCCATGTCAGTATAATGGCAATTGTTATCAGAGATCGAACATAACCCTGTATAGTCTTGCTCAAACTATGGATTTGCCAAGTGTTTTCAGTCAGACGTTCAGTTTTGAAAATGCCAGCGGCTACGAGTGTGTCTGTGTGCCGGGCATTATGGGCAAAAACTGTGAAATCAATATTAACGAGTGTGAAAGTAATCCATGTAGCAAACATGGCACATGTAACGATGGTGTAAGTAGAAAATGTTAGTGCAAATGTATGCATGATGAAAATATAATTTTCGTTTAGATCGGCTCCTATACTTGTGAATGTGATCCTGGCTTTGAGGGTACCCACTGTGAGACTAATATTGACGAATGTGAACGCTTTACTCCTTGCGGTGATCATGGCACCTGTATTGATCAGATCAATGACTATGAATGCGACTGTGATGCCATGTTTGGTGGTAAAAATTGTTCAGTTCCTCTAATTGGTTGTGTCAGTGCTCCTTGTTTAAATAATGGCATTTGCAAACCCTATTTGGTTAATGAGACCGAGCATCTCTTCAATTGCTCTTGTCAACATGGCTATCAAGGCGATACATGCGAGAAAACAACCACCATATCAATGGTAGTTAGTAGCTTGATAACGGTTAAGACAGAACGTGAAGAAGGTTACGACATCAATTTGCAATTTCGTACCACACTTCCTAATGGTGTTTTGGCTTTTGGTACTTCTGGAGGTCAAAATGAACCAGTAAGCTATATATTGGAATTGATAAATGGCCGTTTGAACTTGCACTCTTCGCTGCTGAATAAATGGGAGGGCGTCTTTATTGGCTCCAATTTGAACGATAGCAATTGGCATAAGGTGTCTGTGGCCATTAACACTTCGCATTTGGTGTTGTCGGCCAATTATGAACAGACCATATTCCCAGTGGGTTCCTATGAAACCTCGAATGGCAGCCAGCAACCGGCATTCCCACTTACCTACTTGGGTGGCACTATACCGAATTTAAAATCATATCTAAGACATTTAACACATCGCCCCTCCAGTTTTGTCGGCTGTATGCAGGATATTGTTGTAAATGGTAAATGGATATTCCCCGAGGAACAAGGCTTAGATGACAATGCTACCTTGACGCACATACAAAGCGGTTGTCCCCGCACCGAACAATGTGATCCAAATCCCTGTCACTCGAATGGTAAATGTACCGACCTTTGGCATACTTTCTCCTGCACTTGTCAAAGACCTCATTTTGGCTACACCTGTAAATACAGTAAGTATCCTTAAAACTGTTGCTTAGCTTTTGAAACAAATTTTTATGTTTTTGATTTTTTTTATATTCATGTAGACATAACTGCGGCCACATTCGGTCATGAAAATACATCACATTCGGCCGTAATAGTCGAAACAAATGATGCGGCTCGTAGGGCTATTCGATCTGTGTTAGATATTTCCATGTTTATACGCACCAGACAGCCTACCGGTCAGGTATTCTATTTGGGTAGCGACCCTCGAAAGACAACTTTTAAAGGAGCCGGTAGGAATTATTCGCAAATACTAAAACAATAATAGTTTTAAACTTTTACAATGGCCATTTTCGTATTTTCAGATTCTGGTAGTTCGTATGTCGCTGCTAAACTGCAGGGAGGAGAACTGTTGGTTAAAATGCAATTCAATGATACACCCGAGGCCTATACTGTGGGCGGTAATAAATTGGACAATGGCTATAATCACTTGATTGAAGTTGTGCGCAATCAAACCTTGGTGCAGGTAAAACTAAATGGCACCGAGTACTTCCGCAAAACACTGTCATCGACAGGTTTACTGGATGCACAGGTGCTTTATTTAGGTGGACCTGCTCCCACTTTGGCGAATGGCGAAACTACCGCCACTGTTGTTCCTGGCTCAGAAGTGAGTACTGAATATGCCACGATCAAACCGGAAGATTATTTCAAGGGCATCATACAGGATGTTAAGGTAAGCAATGGCTCACATACCATGATTGTTGAATTGTATCCGTTGGAAGAGGAAGATCTGGCTTTGCCACCACCATTTGGTGTTATAACAATCGATCGTTCGTCGGTGCTAAAGGGCGAGGTTTCAGATGATTTGTGCCGTAAAAATCCCTGCAGACACAATGCTGAATGTCGCAATACGTGGAACGATTACACTTGCAAATGCCCTAATGGCTACAAGGGAAAGGATTGTCAGGAAATCGAGTTTTGTCAGTTGATTACATGTCCAGGCAGCAGTGTCTGCCAAAATCTTGATGATGGTTATGAATGCCTGACCAACATTACATTTAGAGGCAACGAGAAGGCGCCTTTAGCCTTCACTTTTTACAAAGAGCAAACTAACGATGAGTTGATACCAAAATTGAAACCGTTGATAGAAATTGCTTATCGTACACGTGCTGGTGGCACTTTATTGTATGTGGAAAATCAACAAAGTTTCTTCGAAATCGGTGTAAATCAAGGTCAAGTAACAATAACTTGGAAATTTAATCAGGATTCTTTGGGGGACACCAAGAGATTTAGCAAAGACGATTCGGATCGCGTTGAATGGAGTAGAATTTTCTTGAGGGCCCACAACGACAAATTAGAAGGTGGCTGGAAGGGTTGGGAGAGCATGGTCGATCCCTCGCCAGCATTTTCGGCTGATATAGATATGAACGCTTTCCAGGATTTAATCTCGAGTGGTGCTCAAGTTTATTTGGGTGGCATGCCTGTAGTTAGTCAAAACCAACAGGCGCGTGTTACAGTTTCCTCCCAACAAGGTTCTCAATTTAAAGGCTGCTTGGGAGAAGCCAGAGTAGGTGACCTCCTGTTGCCCTATTTCACCAACGAAGAAATGTATCCAAGAACTGAAAATGTTTCAGTGCAGCCGCAAATACAATTTCGCTTAAATTCAGCACGACCCGACGAGGGTTGTATTTTGTGCTTTAAATCTGACTGCAAAAATGGCGGAACCTGCAGTTCTCCAACAGAGGATTATGCCTGCACCTGTCTGCCAGGATATGATGGCGACGATTGTTCCATTGATATTGATGAGTGTGCCACGGCCATGTGTGAAAATAATTCCACCTGTGTTGACAAAGTGGCTGATTTTCTTTGCGAATGTTTGCCCGGTTACGATGGTCGTTTCTGTGAAAACAACATAGATGAGTGCGCCTCACAGCCGTGTCAAAACGGCGGCAACTGCACTGATCTTATAGCAGCTTACCACTGTGAATGCACCGATGATTATACTGGCCTCCAATGTAACGTCTTAAAACAGGTCACTTGTGAGAATCTGCCTTGTAAAAATAATTCCACCTGTCAAGATGGATTTAGTAAGTTTTTCGTCGAATTTATTTTTAAGATTTACAATTTGTTTACGTTTTGTTTTACTAACGATTCTTTTTCAAATAGATCCCCAAACAAGTAACAATTTCACTTGCGGTTGTTTGCCCGGCTTTGAGGGAGCCATCTGCGATATGGCCTTTTGTGAGTTAACACCTTGTAAACATAGAGGCTTATGTATTATTACTGAGACAATGGTAAAATTTTAAACTTTTTCTTTTTTCAAAACACTTTTTAAATTTTTAATTTTCTTAGACTCCCATGTGCCAATGTAGTTTAGGTTATAGCGGACGCTTGTGTGAAACAGACATTAATGAATGCGAATCGAATCCCTGCTTGAACGACGCTAAATGCACTGACTTGGTAGGTGGTTATAAATGCAATTGTACAGATACTGGTTTCGAAGGAGACAATTGCGAGATTGATATCGACGAATGCGCTATGAGTGTGGAATACTGTGGTGGATTAGGCAGATGCATAAATCAACCCGGCTCCTTTAAATGTATTTGTCAGGACGCATTCTGCGGAGCGTACTGCAATTTCACAGATCCATGTAAGCAGGAAGGTCAGCAATTATGCATGAATGGCGGTAATTGCGTAGAAGCCTGCGGTGACGAGGCCGATTACTATTGTAATTGTACAGAGGGTTATACAGGCAAAAATTGTACAGTATTGGTAAGTGTTTAGCTGCAACCGTTAATTTTTCAGGTTTTTTTTTTAAGCTAAATATTTATTGATTTAAATTTTTTGAGCAGATTACTTCCCGCAATGAACCAAGCACCGCCGATATTGCTATTATTGTAATACCGATAATAGTGATACTACTTTTAGTGTGCGGCGGTTTGTTGGTAACATTTTTGGTAATGGCACGAAATAAACGTGCCACTAGGGGCACTTACAGTCCTAGTGCCCAAGAATACTGCAATCCAAGACTAGAAATGGACAACGTTTTAAAGCCACCACCGGAAGAAAGACTTATTTAGTCAAATTTCCTATTCGAACTTGCGAACTAAAAGCGATGTGTTTCAAATGTTATTTATTTTACGTTAAATTTTATTTAAAAATTAAGGTTTTTTCTCTTTGTTTTTACAAAATTTAAATTCAAAAAAAAAAAACGACAAGATTTCTTTTCCAGAAACATTCCGCCCATTTTTTAGAGAAAAAAAAATAATGCAAATAAGTTATATATTTTATAATCTATTATTAACGTTGAACGATATTCTAAGTATGTATGTATAATATTAAGTTTTAACATTTAGACAAAGAAGTTCTCTTCTACCAAAACTCATTAATATTATATTTTTTATCTTAAAAAAAGTTTCTAAATGATTTTTTTTTTTTTTTAGTTCTTAAAGAAAATTCAATTTGGATTATTTTTAACTTTATAATAATAAATAAACAATCATTAAGTTAGGGTGCCAATAAGTCGTTTAATTAGAAAACAAAATCATCTTCCTAATTTTATTTTAACTGTTTACAATACAAGTTGTCCATGTTCACTTTTTAAATATCAAAAATTGGAGAAAATCAATGATGGTACACGATTAATAAAAAGATTTATCTTTTTGTTAAAACCTAATTAAAGTTAAAAAGTAATCGTTCAAATACATATCGCTCATTTTCATTAACTTGTATTAAAAAAAAAACAAAAACAAATGAAATTTACAAATTTTACAATTTATTTTCAACTAGCTTTTTCATAGAAAGCAAAATAAAAATCTTAATTTTCAAACCTCGGATATCGTAAAAAAACTGCAAAATATTAAGCATTAATTGAGTTATGACACTTTCGTAGAAAACGAGTGATATACCTAAAAAGGGGTATTTGTAACAAGTTTTGAAAAAAGTAAATTGCCTGTATATTTTTTGTCTGTTTTTTTTTTTTAATATTCAAATAATCTGAAATTATAGGAACTAATTAGAAGTTAGTCTTATTCTAATTGGGTATTTCCAAATAATACATTTTACTCTTCTAAAGCTCATTAAGATTAAACGATCTTAAAACTGTACTTTGAAATGTTACCCCCCTTGAAAACGATTTAACTTGAAGAATCCTAAAACAGTTAAACCGTAATATATTAAATATGTATGTATATTGAAAATGAAATTAGAATTCTTATGATTGTGATTGTTTTAATGTTTTTAACTAGATACTCCAAATCATTAAACTCTTTCCTCTTCACCTTTTTTGCAAAATGTACTTATATTGTGTGTATATAAATGGATCAAATCTGTAATTTTTATAAATTTTAAATAAAAATATCATAATTATTATAATTTTTTTTTATTGTTTTAAGTCAAACTAATTTTCATTTATTTTTTTTTTTAATTAAATTTTTTATGACTTTAACGAAATATTTCATATTTTTTTTTTAATCAAATTATGAAAAGTATATTTTTAAAACCTATTATTTTTATTTATATATATTTATATAGTATATTATGTATTATTAATATATAAGAAGACTGTAATATGTATATTTTGAAAATAAATAATAACAAAATGTTAAGACAAAATTATAAAAATTTTAGCAAAATTTTTTAAAATAATAACAAAAAAATGTGTGTTTATAGGTTTTATTTATTTATTATTAGTTTTTTTATGTTTACTAATTGTTTGAAGTTTCTTCTTTATTTACTATATTCTGACAGTAGAAACAATAGAAGAAAACGGTTGCCTTAAACTAGTTTTTTTTTTAATAAACAGCGCAGCATTGGCCAAAAATAAATAAATAATTGCATATAGAAATCATTTTGATTTTCCCTTTTCTATAAGGTATAGATGATAGATACATTTCTATTGTTAATGTAGCAGTGTTAGAGAACAGCGGTATCAATTGGCCGAAGCAATCCATTTGAATTTACTACTGCTGGGTATTTCATGATGATAAAATAAACATTCCAATTTATTAATACAATTTTTACCATAACGGCATGGCTTAGGATGGTAAAAGGGGCAACTTGTTTTTGTGCAATTTGGGAAAAACTTGCAAGTTGTAGATGAAACTGGGCCTGTTATTGCTGTCGATGATATAGACTTGTAATTCTGTACTGGCACTACAGATGAAGCTGTAATGTAAATTAAAATGAACATAAAATGATTTTACATTTCCAGCACATAAAATTAAAATAAATACTTACAAAGTGGGGGTGCTGTAGGCTCTAATAGGCTTGCACTTCTGGGACCACTGTGCGAGAAATTGCAATCTAAGTTAACACAGGCCAGATCGTATTTGCATCTAGGATGCGAGTATAAACATTTGTCGGCAAATTTACAATTTGGAAAAGATTTGCACGTTGATGTAGGATGGTAATATTCACAGAAAGATTTTGTACAGTTTGGATGATATTTGCAGCGTTCCTTAGGTTTATTACGAAAAGAACTGGAGGAGTCCACTGGTACAGAATTTACTAAAAAAAAAATACACAAAAAAACGTTTATTAATACTAAACGCTAAGCAAAAAATAATAGTTTTTGGATATCTTAAGCATTTTTTGCGAAATGTTTGTGATAATAGCAGGTTTTTAGGTACATATGTACATGTATTACTTACAAGACGAAGGAATATTATCATATTTTTTGGCCTCTGCATTACGTATGGAAATTTTATGTTTATCTTCCCTTCTCTCATGCGATGAATGTCTTTCACGGTCTCTATCTCTTTCGCGTTCTCTATCCCTATCGCGACTGTGGTCTCTACTGATATTTTCACGACTTGTAGATCGTCGTTTTTTGCTGGGCAATGGACTTTCTCTGGAGGTTTTTGAATCTTTTAAATCAAACTTAATGGGTACATGCTTGCGTTTTGATGGCGTTATAGATTCCTTCTGGCGATCCCTATAATGGTCCCTTAAAGGAGGAGTTGTTGAACGGTTTTCCAGCGATTTACGATCTCTATCGCGGCTTGATTGAGCTGATGTTGGCGGTGTTTCATTACTACGCCGTTTCAGTTTACGATCCTTTTCGGGCGACTGCTTTTCCAAAACGCCCAAATCATCTTCCGAATCATTTTTTATAATAATCTTTTTTATATCTTTAGGCTTACGATAGATTTCTATAAATTCAGTTCGTTTGGGTGGTGGTGTAGTGCTGGCTTCTTGCCGCACTAATGATGATGAGCGGCGTTCGTTGGATGAAGACGAAGATTTAACAGAAAGCCTATCCCTAACGTGAGACTTTCGTAAATTTCCAGAAGCATTTGAAGTTGATGTGGGTTCAGGATATTTCTCACGGTCTTTTGAATTACAGGATGAGGATGACACTTGAGGTGGTGGTGAAAGGGAACGGGAACGGGAATAACGAGCTAGATTATGATGTTTTAATTTTGGCAGTGCTTTGTCTTCTACAAAATAAAATAAATTAACATAAATAATTATTTAAAAAAAAAAAATTATATATATATATGTATGTATGTTTGCCTACCATTTAAAGTCACTACAAACTGTGTTTTTTGTACAGTCTCTTGTTGTTCACCTTCGTCATTAGAATGATCTTCAAGATTAACATTAAGTTCACCAGTGCCCTGTTTTTGATGTATTGCCTGTGGCACATACACATAATCCTGGTCAGACTCGCCCCTGTCGGATACAGATTCTGGTACATACTCCTCATCTTCCCCCATGTTGTGATAGGAAACTAATTCCTCCATATATTTTGCTTTTTCTGATGTTGAATTACCATTTACTTCAACTATTATATTTTTGGTGGTCCGAGTGAATAAAGCCCCCACACATGAAGACGTTTTAAGACGATTTCTGTAGGATTTCGTATAGAGTTTGGTATTGCGCTGAGCATTGATTTTGTCGCCTAGGCGTAGTGAAACTTTCGGCTTTGTTGTTGTAGACGGTTTTTTTAGTATTGTCGATCTTTGTGCTTCAGCTACAGCCCTAAGAAGTAAATTTTTTGGAGCTTGTTTGCTGGGGGAAACAGGGGGTCTTGGCTTTATTTTAATAACCGAATTAACTGGTTTATCTTTGAGATCTTCTTCATCAGACATTTCAACAAGTTTAGAGGGTGCTACAATTACCCGAGAACCTATGCGTTTTCGAGTTCCAGCAACATCGGGGGAAGCATCTTCTTTGCTACTGCTATGTGCTCTATTAGTGGTGGATGGTGTAGTTGTGCTAATTTTACCAACTTGACTTGAGTTACGTTCTTCATTGTGATTTTCCGAAGTAGATCGCCTTTTATCGCGTTCTTCGTAAGTGCGTCTTACACGAGGTCGGCCTCTTGTTACATTTGTATTGTTGTCAGTGTCCCTTTGTCTATCGTCATCTCTTTCACGCTCTCGTTCCCTTTCACGCTCACGTTCCCTTTCACGTCCACGATCTTGATTTCTTTCTCTTTCCCTCTCTCGTTCACGACTACGTTCTTGACCTCTTTCGCGTTCTCTTTCCATTTCTTTGCGCCGATATGCTGGAACATATAATTCTTGTTCCTGCAAATTTCTTCTTCTTTCACGCGACAATGGCTGTAAGGGTCGCAAGTTTTCTCTAGATGATGCGACATTTTTCATGCCTAATCGCTCATGCACAGGCCTCTTTTCATTACGGAATTCTACAGCTTCATCTTTCGAGGATGAATTAAACTTCTCATTTTCTGTTGCCAAACTCTGTGGCGGAGGAGTAAAACGTTTGCGCTTTGACAGAAAGTCTTCATCATCATTGATGCCCTCACCAGTATGTCTTATATTTTCACGCTCAAAAACAATAGGACTTTTTTCTTTGTGCTTTAGTATATTATCTGGTGAAGTAATTGAAGATTTTCTCACCAAATCTCCAGCCTCATTAAACTCTTCCCGACTATCTTCATCTCGCAAATTAAGGAAATCCTCATCGTCGTCATCAAGTTCTCCAATTTGCTTTAATTGTTTTTTCGCCGCATAAATCTTCTTCTGTATTTCTGCTAATTCAGCCAAATCCTTTTCTCTATTCACTGACCCAACCGCAGTTTCTGCATTACTGTTTGCACCTGTTGTAGATGATATTTCCGATATTGTGGGTATATCAAATTCTTTTTGGATTTCAGACGAGTTGGTCGAGACATTATTTATTTCCTCTAACGATCGTTTGTGTTTAGATTTTTTGATATTTTGTGCAGCATCTGCAGTAGCATTAATTGTTTGCTTGGCCTTCTCCAGTAGCTCTCCCGCGACAAGATCAGTTATTGAATTAACAACTTTGCCAGATGTGTCCTTTTCGGGTGCCGTAGACGAAGTGTTATCCTTTGGTTTCTTTGATATTAAAATTTTATCCTTTTTAGTTTGCTTTTTATCTTTTTTAGCTGCTGTTGCTGTCGTGGAGGAAGTGGATTCTTCTTTCTGAGAAGATTTGCGTTTCTTTGAAGAAGCTAAAATTGTATTAAAAAAATACATAAATGTATGTACATAATGAGGTAAACTGATTATTTTTATTTAATTCTAATCAGTGTATCCTTAATCAAAGCTGTTCCTTTATAATGTAAAAAATTATACATTTTCTCTCTTCTATCATAATTTCCAATGCTTTCCGGAATGAAATAGCATTATTCTAATAAAACTTCGAATATCAAATTATTTCTTTCTTAAATTTTATGCATATGTGTATTAATATTTTTTTTTCTGTGCCAGATATATTTCCAATACCTAATATGTGTCTGATGTTTGATATGATATTCTGATATCTATGTTCTCGAAAAATATCTATATATAATTGACACACGGACAGATTTACTAAATAAATAAGTTCAATGATCAAAATTATGCACCCTCGGAAATGTACATTTTTGAAAACAATGAAGGGACGATGGTATTTTTTTTCATTAGCAAATCTTATAGTAATCACTCCAGATCATATATTATTATTTTGACAAACTTACCATTTGTAGCTGGCAGTGTTACTTCCTGCAATTTCTGCAACACCTCATGCAACCAGGTGACAAACAATTCTGTTTGATTTCCTAAAAATAAATTTAGGTCGGATATCATTTGCTGTTTGCTTCTCTTGTTGGCCACCATAATCATCACATAATCTGGCAACTCATCATCAATGTAGCCTGCAGAGCCTCCAGTGCCTAATTCTACCAATTTTGCCTTCACGGCACTCTATATTTTCCAAATAAGAAAAAAATTATATAAATTGATTCATTAAAATTAAAACATAAGGCTAGCAGCAATATTGACCTGCTTATTTTTTTAAGCAGTATGAATTGATTTTTCCTTGTTTTCATTTATTTTACTTACTCTCATTTTTTGACCAATTTCATTGCCATAGTTATCCATATTTATGTTTAAAACTTTTTTAAATATTTCACTACACAAATTTGTTCAACTAAAGAAGGAAAAAGAAAACTTTAATAATTATACATGTTTTTTTTATTAAAAGATAATATTTGTTGCAATCAAAAAATTTCCGCAAAATCCATATATCAGAAAGCAAAGAAACAAGCCGACGTAAAGTAATTGCCGGCGGCGACATATTATTTTTGTCTTGCCGATTTTATTCCGGCTTGCCATTTAATAACTTTCACTATTTAGATTAAGTTTTTGTTTTTGGTTATGAAGTCATCCAAGATAAATGCCTTTTTATTTTTGTTTTATTTAATGATTTGTATTAATAAGTAATATTTTTCATATACGTAACAAATTATACTTTAATAAAATGAGATTTTTAATACTTAAATTTTAAATATAATTTGGTAATGAGTTGTAAAGTTAAAAGCCTATGTAAAAAACACTTCGTCGCATTGCCGTTGAATGTACAATTCAAGGTCTATTAAATAAGGTCTGTGCAACTCTACAAAAACAAAAAGCAAAAAAAATATACGTGCATTTTGTTAGTGTAAAATTACTCTAAGGTGGTCAAAAACTGCTGACTAAAATACCAAAAAATTCATCCAGGTGAAATTATCAGTCCATCTGATGGGAAACGTTACTGTCAAACTCTATGCATAAAAAATTATTTTTTATGAGGTATTTGACAGAGAGCAGCACAGCAAATTCGCCGTTGCATATACCTGTATGAATATGCCCAACGCCTATTAAATTTTGTGTTTTCATTTTGTTTAACAATTTTTTCAAGAAAACAAAAATAAATTGTGTTAATAGTAAATATTTGCTAATAATATGGCTGATAAAGATAAAATAGAAGTCTAGACGATGTCTTGAAGAAGCGTGCTGTTTCACAAGGTATGTTGGGCCAGAAAGATGCTCGTTTCGCTGCTGGTGTTGTACAAATGGTGCGTGAAGGCAAAATAGCTAATCGTTGTATTTTCTTGGCCTGTGAGCCAAGTAATGGCAAGGCTGCTATAGCTGTTGGTGTGGCTCAGTCCTTAGGTACAGAAATGCCTTTTACCAACATGTCCGGCTCGGAAATATATTCATAAGTTGAAAAATTATCAATCATAAGATTGAAAAACTGAAAAACATAAATGTCGCCCTAAAAAGGTAAACAAATTTTGACAACTGCGAGTAGTAAACATAGGGGAGCAAAAAACGATCAGCTGATTAGTTGAACAGACCTTATTTAATAGACCTTGGTACAATTCTTAAAATGTTCAAATTTATCAATTGATACGGTTTTGCTTCTCTGGCACATACTATTTGTTCCTTTAAATATTCCGGTGCTTCTCCTCGCTTCAGTTTTTGTATAAAACTCAAAGTGTTGTGTGCAAGAATCTGTCTTATGTTTATCAATTTTTGCTCTATTCTAAAGCTTTTGTAGTCGATCTTTCTGTTATGTAGTGCAGCATGAATATAATATGAAATTGTAGACCCGAATTTGAAATATTGTTTTATTATGGTATTGTATACATAGTCGTTATTACTGATATATTCTATGTTATTTTATTAAAAAAAATAATTTTTTTAATATTATTTTCAAAAATATTATATATGCATATAATTAATTGTCATTTTTTAAACTTTCCTTCATATTTTTGTATACAAAAAGGTTCAGATATCAGCTATTTTTAAACCCAAGCTGGTATTTTATAAAAATTTTGTTACATATCACAAATTGGGCATTAAAAGAGCTTCATGTACAGAAAACAGCTATTTATCAGAAATAAAAAAGTTAAAGTTATGGAACATTTGTTGCAAAAAGGGTACAATGTTTATGCAAGACGAGTCTCATTTTGTAGACACGAATGCATTTTAAAAAAAGAATTACATAGGGTTGAAAACATATAAAAGAACAAGTTTTAAATTAAATGTGGATAAAACAAAATAAAAAAGTCATAGCAACTTTCAGTGATGTTTACTTTTGCGGAACAAAAACATATATTTATTAATAATCTAAATAAAATTATTCTAAAAACTTGTAATATAATTTACTTATAGGAAATTATAAATTTAGTGTGCGCCTGCTACTGTTTTTTTCTGAAAGTTTTCTTTTTTTTTTCAAATAAACTTGCTTTTGCATTTATACGGAAAAATTTTACATTTATACTGCAAGAAAACTTTTTT
The DNA here is from genome assembly GCA_941918925.1 of Phyto melanocephala. NCBI lineage: Eukaryota > Metazoa > Arthropoda > Insecta > Diptera > Rhinophoridae > Phyto > Phyto melanocephala. The sequence continues at coordinate 3,175,204 of OW799233.1, forward strand.
AATGTCAGCAAAAATTTTATATATAAACAATATTAATAGTTTTGCATTAAAACTAATGTTCTAATAATTTTTTCTACTTGGCAGTTCTGTAGAATAATAAATGCAACCCTATGTTTGTTTTTGTAGTTTTCTTTTATTTAATCTTTCGTAACTGTCAACTTTGGAAAAATAAATACATTGATACACACGTGTGGTGATAAGATTTGTTGGAATTTTTTATAGATATTAATAAAAAAATTTAAAAGAAATGCGTATTGAAACGTGTTATTTTTGTTCCAGCAAAATTTATCCAGGGCATGGAGTACAATTTGTTAGGAACGACTGCAAGGTTTGTGTTAAATTTTTGATTTTGCCGAATCATGTTTTGTACATTTCCAATATTGCAGATTTTTAAGTTTTGCCGTGGGAAATGTCACAAGGCTTTCAAACGCAAGAAGAATCCACGTAAGGTAAAATGGACAAAGGCCTACCGAAAGGCGGCCGGTAAGGAATTGGCTATTGACCCCAGTTTCGAATTTGAAAAGAGACGCAATTGTCCAATTAAGTACAATCGTGAAATGTGGCAAAAAACTTTGGATGCCATTAAGAAAGTTAACGATATTAAAGAACGTCGTCAAGGTCAGTTTATTCTTGAGCGTTTGCGGAAGGGTCGAGAAGTTGAAATTGAAATGGATGTTAAGGATGTACAGCGTAACATCTCTCTTATACGTTCACCGGCAGCTGGTCTGAAGGAGCGTCGTGCAAAGGAAGAAGCTGAAGAGACCGCTCTCATGGAACAAGACCTACCCGAGGAGGAGATTACCTATGTTGATGCCCGCGAACTCGAAAAGAAACTAGAAGAAGGTCTTACGGATGTAGCGATGGAAATGATGAAAGCCTAATTGGTCAATCGGAAAAATGTTAGATTTAAGTTTTACATATTAGAATACTTAAAGCAAACCGCTGTATCATCTACATAAGAAAATTTCTATAACTTGAAAATTATTATTTTAACTATAAAAAACAAAATAAATGTTATACCTATGTGAATATGTAATTTTATATACATAGTCAATTATTTCAATAGAAAAGTCAACAACACTCATCAGTGTGTTTTTAGGGGGTAGCAAGATATTGGTTTAAATTGCATTTAATGACCATAGACAAAGTAAATTCTTGTCAGTTTGTTTCTTTTTGATTTACTTTTTTTCCAGCTCACTTTAATTGGATTAGTAGCACTGTAAAGCAAAAGTTTTTTTTTCATTTAATTTCGCGTTAGTTTAAGTTTAAATTTTTTGTTAAATACATTCAAACTATGAATTTCAACAGTAAGTTTTGTTAAATAAAAAAAAAAAAAAAATAAATACTTAGTTTTACAAATTTTATTGCAGAAATTTTAATATTTTCTGCTTTGATAATTGGTCTATTATCCATGATGTGGTTTGTTATAGCAGCATTATTAGAGGAAAGAGTACCTAATAAGCTAGTTGCCAAAGAGGGGTACATTTTTGACTATGTGGTAGGTAAGCAAAAAATAAGCTTATTATAAGAACATATAAGCATATATATTTAATATTGGCAATATTGTTAAAATAAGTGGGTGCTGGTACAGCTGGTTCTGTGGTGGCCTCGTTACTTTCAAAACATAGCAATGCCACTGTTCTACTGATAGAAGCTGGTGAACGTTTTGGCTTTTTAAGCAAAATACCACTACTAACAACATTTCAACAGAAGGGCATAAACGATTGGTCTTTTTTATCAACACCGCAAAAGTATTCATCCAAGGGTTTGGAGGAGCAGGTAAATAAAAGAATAATTTGTTTTAAAAATATTATACATACATATGTATATGTATTTATATTATATACATATCTATGGCTTAATATAAAAACGGGTTATTCGATTTTCTGTAACTACAGTATAAGGAAAAAAAGTTAATCAAATATAAAAGAATGAAAAGAATTCAGGTTCTTTCGAATTTTTTTAAAGGGTTATGTGTTTGTTAGTGGACTACCAGAAACGTTAAAAACGCGATTTCGAAAAAAAATCAAGGAACGCTTGTTTTATCTTAAGCCATTGATATAGGGATTTAAAAAAAAAGTGTTGAACAATTTAATATTTATTCAAAATAATTTTTTACTTTGCATAGCTTAATAAATAATTTTAAATATAAACCTTATATAAATTTGAAATTGATTAAAAATTTGTTCGTATATCATTTGATTAAATTATTTTTACTACTTTACATGGTGATCTTAGACCCAAAGTTGGTAATTCAACGGCATTATTTACAACAATAAACTGTTAGCTTAATTAACTAATTGCTAACTTTTATCTGTAATTTGCCATAAAGTTTCTTATTATGAATATTAAAATTTCTCATTCATTGTTTATTTCTCACAGCCTTTTCATACAAGTTTAAATTGAACGTTCAAGTTTTCTATGTTTTCGGTAAAGATTTTAACAATATTTTTTAAATTTCAATCGAATTTGAAGGCCGTAATTTGCTACTAGGAAAATTTTAACAAATTTTTATAAATATGCGATTTTTTCAATTAATTGCTTTTTTTACAGCGTCAATGTCTTCCACGTGGTAAAGGTCTAGGTGGCTCTTCCGAATTGAATTACATGTTACATTGTGATGGTTATGAAGGTGATTTTGAGCGTTGGTCACGTGACTTTAATCTTAGCTACTGGAATTGGTCGATTGTTAAACCGTTTCTTGAAGCTGGCTATGCCAAACCATATGAATACTTGGAAATACCAAACGAATATTCAAAAATAACTTTAGCCATGCAAAAAGCACAAAATGAATTTATGCATAAACCGTGGCGTTTTCGTAAAGCACGTTACAACATAAGAAATGGCCTACGCTACAGTGTTTACCAAAGATTTTTACACGATGCCCACAAATTTAGAAATCTTAAGATTATGACGAAAACCATGGCTAAAAGAATCGAATTTAAAATTGACAAAAGTAATAAAGTCAAAGTAACAGCCTTGAAAATTGCCATAAAAAATGAAGACACAAGAAAGGAATTTGTCTATGAAGTGGATGTTCAAAAGGAGTTAATAATATGTGCAGGAGCCTATCAGTCACCACAATTGTTAATGGTGTCCGGTATAGGAAAGCGCCAAGAGTTGTTCAAACATAAAGTTGTTGCGCCAGACTTTGTGCCAGAGTTACCATTAGTTGGCCAGAATCTACACGATCATATAAATTTTGCTTTGTACACATCAATTAAAATCATAGGACCTACTATAAACCAACGTGCACTGTTAGATCCTGCAACGTTATTTAATTATTTGACAGTAGGCTCTGGTCATTTGAGCAATTTTGGTGTGTTAAGCCATATAGACAGTATGGCAGGAGATATTAAGGACACATTTAGTTTAGCAATTTTTGGTGTCGGTGCTATTGATGAAACGGCCTTAATGCCTTTATCGAATTTTAAGAGGGCATATTTTCGGGCATTATTTCCACGTTACTTTAATACAAGCCAAGAGGGATTTGTTGTAATCGTAAATTGTTTGCAACCGATTTCGAGAGGAAATGTGCGAATACAAAGTGCAAACATAAGAAGAAATCCTCTTATTGACCCAAACTATTTGGCCGAACAACAAGATGTGGAGTGCACAATAAAGGGAATAAGATCAGCAGTTGAGGTACATCATATAAATAAATTTGAAAATTTTGAAAAAATTACTTCCGATTTATGTGCTTTTTAAATATATTAAAATATAAAGGCATGTCATAGGGTTAAATTGTATTTGGAAGTGAAATTTATAATGAAAAGCAAAAATTTACAAAACAAATCCAAGACGGTATTAACTTGAACTTTTTATGAAAAATCATTAAACAATAATGATATCTATCCACTGTAAAAATTTCACCTTATTCCGTTTACTTTATCATCTCAAAAATCACATTGTGACAATAGTCGTGATATTTTAGTGACTTCCCTTATATTAAGAAAACAGTAAAATTTTAAGTTAATACAAACATAAAAAATGCATCATAAATTTTCATATACAATAAATTATTTTGAGTTTAGCCTTTATTTAAGTAAACAATTATTAAATTGTTTCATTTAAATTTTAGTGTATTGATACAATTGTATTCATTTAAAAATAGTTTTTCTTTACAATAATTGATAAAACATTAAAGGAAAATAAGTTAAATGTATTTTAAAATTTGGTAACCATAATGTCTTTGGATTTTCAAGTTAATTTAAAGTTCAACGACAAACAGTTTTTGGCCTCTATTGAAAATTTTAGAATTTCGAGTTAATACCATCTTATTGATTAAGTGCGATATGTATAAAAAAAATTAAAACGTATACGATGTGACATGCCTGTATACATACATATGTATGTAAGTAAAACTATATCTAAAACTTATTTTTTTTTATTTGCAATAGATTATTAAATCGCATTCTTTTGCCGAATTGGAGCCCAAAATTCATTGGCCGCGAATAAAAGAGTGTGCTAATTTTGGCCCTTTCGAAAGAGATTTTTTGTTAAATACCCCTAGTGATCATTACTTGGAGTGTGTTCTACGATACGTGGGCTTAGGTTCACATCATCCAGCAGGTACCTGCACTATGGGTAATAAGCCCGAAAATAGTGTAGTCGATTCAAAATTTAAGTGAGTTCAACTTCATAAATATGTATTCATGAAATTGAACAAATATGTTTTGTGAATTTTTAGGGTTCATGGAATTGAAAATTTACGTGTTATTGATGCCAGTGTTTTTCCTACACCGATTTCCGGCTATCCCAATTCAGTTATAATCGGCATGGCAACAAGAGGTGCTGCCATGATAATAAAAGACTATAAAAAGATGAACACAGAATAATTTTATAAAAAAAAACCTAAAAGGAAAATAATAACTTTCACAACAAAATATTCTAAATTGTGAAATGTTTTTATTCTAAACTAATTCTCAAGTGTTTTTAAATGTTTAATTTAGCAGTTGTTTAAGAATAATAATAATAATCAATTATAATAAAAAGAGTTTTCACAAAATTTGTCAAGAATATGAACGTTGAAAATGTGTTCGTATTATCACCTGATTTTAAATTACAGGTCGGTTAATATTTAAAAAATTTTATCTGAAATTAAATAAAAGATGAAGCCTTTGAGAGCTAAGGTTTTTAATTTTCTGTTCGTTTGATAAAGCATTGTCATTCCAATTTGAATTTGTTCAGTATTTATTTTTGACCCCATAAAGTATATATTTTTTAAAGCTCCTGACCAGGGGAGTCGATTGAGCCATGCCCGTCTGTTTGTGTGTTGGCTGAAATAAACTTTTAAAAGCCTCTACAAGTTACTCAGTGGTACTAATCTTTTGTAAATATCCAGGATGCAAGGTGGCATCGTAATTAACATTCTGAGATATGAGCATAGAAACAAATCTGTTTCTGTCTTTCCCATATTTTCACTACAAAAATCATAATTTTTCAGCCCTAGATTCATTAATAAAGGCGTTTGTTATTATTTATAGGTACGTTATGTCTCTAGAGATATTCTTAAAAAGTTTTAGAAAAACCGGTTACTAACCGATATAGGATTAGAGAATAATAATTTTATAAAATATACATTTTTTGTTAAATATATCAAGTTCTTAATTTTTTGACACCATCGGACACAAATCGGATTATAACAAACTGAGTTATGAATAACAAAAAAGTCACTTTCTAGACAACAGAGATAAATGATATGGCTATCAAAGAAGAGCTTGACTAACAAAATAAAGACACTAAAAAATTTAAAATCAGAGATTTATATATGGGATATATGTCAATTACGGGTATCAAATGAAATGGCTTGACCATTAGAATACAGTAAACTATGAAAAAGCCATACAGTTGGCGTTCTAAATAAAATGGCGAATACGAGTATTAAATAAAAGGGCTGGAAGGGCTACTAGAATACAGCTAACAAAGATAAAATTGAAAATCAAATTTGGCGTCGGAAATAATAAGGCAAAATGGCATATATAGCATTAAATCTAAGCTAAGCTATGATGTGTTTACCATACCTATATATATTATGGTGAAGGGTATTACCAGATTCGGCATGACCGAATATAGCATTCTTACTTGTTTCTGTGTAAATTTTGATTAACATTGTTTTGTTTTTTTTACTATAATTTAAGTGCCGAAGCTACATTAATCCTTTAATGCTTATGACTTAAAAAATATATTTTAAATTGGAACATTTCATTTAAGTAATCTTAAGATCATTTAGCGTGTCACTTATATTTTAGAATAATAGTGTGTGTTTGATCTTTTTTCAATTTAAAAAAATTACTTACTGGTGTATTCATAAAATAAAATTTTAGGTTTAATAAAGGGTTATATATTGTAAATATTTTTATTTTTGTTGTTAATATTAAGTCTACCTTTTATCCCGATAACTACGCAGACGAAGTCGCGGGCACAAGCTAGTATTAAATATTTTTAATTGTTTGTGTTTTGAAAAATGAAAAAAATCACTTAAGATTTGCAAAAGTGTATGGAATGTACGCCAAGTCCAATTATTCCATTTCGGGCAAAAACATTCGTAATGTCATAATTAGTCAATTGCGACTCGAGCACTACCCTAAACCGCTTTTTATGTTTTCAATGAGGTCATATGCAGTACTTTCATCTTATTCGAGAATCTCGTTAGTACATCAAGGGTTCTCTGGGAGCATGTTACCTTGGTTAAGTTGTCACGCCTTGTTATTGCTAGTATGGGGTAAAGAGGTATTAGCAGCACCTGGACCAAGTACATAAAGAGGTTAGGGAGAATCAGATTCCAATGGAGTGCAAGTGTGTTTGATCGAGGGGCTGCATCACACGCTCATAGCGGATGTATCCATGTAAAATTAGGGCATGGATTGTGAATTCAGTATCCATTACCGACGGGGCATAGAAGAATCGTAGACCTCGAATTTAAAAAGGTTAGAGAGACTGATGCCGGTAGAGCGCATGAGACGAGTGAATGTGGTAGAGGGAAATCTTTACACGCTCATAGCGGATGGATTCAAGTACAATAAGGCATTGATAGTGACATCAGTATCTTTACTGATGGTACATATGAGAATTCTGGATCTCGAACTTAAAGAGGTTAGGGAGACTCAGATCGCGTTAGACTAAGGATCCTCAAGGGTCCTCAGTCTAACGAAGATGCTGGTGGTTACGAAGAACTGTGCAATTAGGATTATCTAGAGTTACCCAATGTTTTTCTTATATCAAATTATAAATAAGAAAATTATGAAAAAATATGGAAATTTTAAAAATTAATAGATATAATTATTAATGAAAAAATATTGACAAACTTAAATATACTCTTAAAAATTATTGTGAAGGTGATATAACTTAAGAAGAAACATACACATTCCGTTTATATTTTAAAATATTCTAAATTTGATTACAAAAAAAAACAGTTTGAAAATTCCCAAATTCTCAGCAGCGCATATAAACAAATATTGAGTAAATGTCGGTTGGGTTAAGTGTTGCCAGGATAGTCTTTTTGAATCTAATTTTTGAAATGTTTGTACAAACATAGAAATGTATCGTTTGAATTGAAAAATTATAAAAACTATTTTATTTCATTATGTAACATTTCTTATCCTATCTAAATCATAAACAAAAATATCCTAAAATAAATGTGAATGTTTGTATGTCTTAATGTTTGGATCTTTGTTACTCAATCACGAAAAAAAACGGCTGAATGGAACTAAATGAAATTTGGTACAAAGATAAATAACAACCTAGGTAAGCACAAAGCCCACTTGTTATCCCGATAACTAGCAATAAGTAACAATTCTGTAACGACAAACTTTTAACCATTACCTAGCTCTATACTGATTAAATTTACTTTTATCGAACACTTTTAAATTTTGAGTTAAGGCAACACTTGTTGGGTATTTAAACGATTTTGAACTTGACATTGACTAAAAACATCTATCAACAAACCTAAATTCATAAGTATATACGATTGTAAATCGTTCATTCAGATGTTGACCAAACAATATCATTCATATCCATTCTGTGTGTGTATGTACTCATGTTTGTCGTTTGAGGTTTTCTTTTAGTTTCTTTTTTTTTCTCTTTAATATAAATACAATAGTTTTGCTTAATTTCACTTGTTTTCATTAGCCAAGATATATATGTATGTAATATACATACATATCGTTTATATATGAACATAATAAATATGTATTTTTATTTGTTTGTTTTTGTTCTTTTTTTATTTTATTTGTAAATTTGACTAATTTAGTGACGGGGAAATGAACTAGGTATCCTACAATTGATCAAAGTGGTTGAGGGTTGTGCTAATGCTAGCATTAATGGCCATCCTCAGTTGTGAATTGGATTTTCGTAATAATCGGCAGTAATAAAGAAAACTAACTTTTAGTGAATTTTCCGTTGCGAGTTTTGAAAAGTTTTGAATTCATAAACATTAAAAGCTAATATTACAAATAATAAATAAATACAACAAATAAAATGTAGTTAAATATAATTAATTCATACCTAATTGTTTATAAAAAAAGAGTGTCTTCAATAATTTCAATGAATCTTGTACGAAAAGTAAAATTTTTAAAAAATAAATGTTAAGAAATTGTGATATAATTACTACGTCCTAATTAATTCAGTAGATGATGAATCTTATTTCATACTCTTTCTCATTTACACGGTTTTGGATTATGATCGAAAACGTTGTAACACGAGCGTCGTGTAGTTTATTTGCAATAGTTTTTGTCATTGTTAAATTCATTTAAATGCTTAATACATATGTATCTCTATACATACGTACATAAGTAGGTACATATGTATGTATAAAACAATTTAATTTTTTTCATTATTAAACAAGTAAAAGTTTTTTTTGATAATTTTGGCTATAAGAATAAAGTTTCTTCTTATAAATCGGTATACTTATATGTATGTATGTCTTTTTTATTTATATATACATACATACATACATATATCTTGAATTGTATACGTGCATTAATAAGTAATGCTAACTAAGATTTTTTACAAGAACATTTAATAATTAAAAATATGTTGCCATTAATATTTTTTTTTAGTCGAACATTTTCAATTATCCTTTCCAATTTTGTTTAACACCACTTATTGTTAAATTGCTTAATAAATCAAAAGGTATGAATAGAAAATACTATAGAATTATTAAAGGCTTATTTGACAGAAATTTGTCAAATAAGCCTTGAATAAACCTAAAATATTTTTTTATGAATACGGCAGTATGTTGTATATTCACGGGCAAAAATATTATCGCGATTTTAACTAGGGTGTCTGCAATGCAGTTTTGTTAGACTTGAAAAAATAACGGAATGGAAGCTTTTGAAGCTTGTAAAGTTCAGTGGAAAAAACACAACACAAAAGACTTCTTTCAAATTTTCTAAAGATTTTTAATGACAAAAGTCTAATCAATTAGTAAAAAAATTTTTTTCAAGAATTTATTTTCCACGTATTTAATTGACATTTCAAACCAACATACATATGCAGCTTATTTGATGAAAACAGTTTTTTTATAAGCTTTTAAAGTAAAATTCGTGCAATGTAATTTAGTAATTTAAATCATTAAAGACATTTCTCTCAAACAAACAAGATAATGATCACACATGTGGGACAATTCACATCAGTATTGCTGATTATGTTTTACTTACTATTTACTTTTATTAGTAAAACTGTCATAGAGATTTAAAAAATGTAAACTTTTAAATATTCATATACATATTTATATGTATGTATGCATGCATTTATATACATACATATGTATATAAGATTTAACTTAACTCAGAGAAAGAGATATTTGATGAATATGGTTCTAGGCCAATAATAACAAAATTGTGCAAAAATAAAAGAAATTGAATTTATGTGAATAGATAAAGGAAAATAGAAAATGCAAATTGACTGCAACTACCGTTTTATAATGTTAATTTAAATTGTGTAATAGCTGTTTAGTATAACGTATTTAAAAATAAAATTTTTTTAAATTAAATTATTGTATATTCTATCGAATCGAATTTCCAACTCAAAAAATATTCACGATCAACAATATTTTCTATTTTGCGTGGTGCATCTACCTACTAAATATTAACACAGATTAGTCAAGTTTTTATTATTCTCTTATTTAATTATAAAAATAATGTAATAAATTTTTTTCCATTTTTTCAAAATTTTTCTACTCAATTGTTTAGCATCATCAGGCCATCAATTTATGTTTTGATATATTTTATTAATTTTTTTTAATTATTTTTTCATACAATAATATTATAGTTAAAACAACAATTTATATCCTGATAGTGCTATACAACGGAGACGAAAAAAATTATTAAAAATTTAAAAACATTATTTTTATTATAACAAGACCTAAAGCTTAAATTTGTGTTATTTGATTTACATATGTATGTATGTGTAAAAAAAAATATAAAAAAAATTTTTTTTTAGAAAGAAACGAAATATTAAAAGCAACATTTAACATATTGAAGAAACTTTAGTCTTTAATTAAATTTTTGGACATAATTCCACAATAATAGTTTCTGTATACGCCTGCTACTAGATCTGCTAGAACTGCTTATTTTGTATTATCATTAACATTGCGATATTTAGGGCTGTCAAATACTTTTTCTCGTCCTTCCCAAATTAAGAAAAATATTTCTCAAAAAAAAATTCCCGTGATAAATTTGACTTTTTTAATATTTAATATTTAAGAAACTTTTTATATATTTAATATGATTAATAGCTGCTGGATTAAATATTCTTAAGTATTTTAATAAAACTGTCATGTATATTTTGCCATACAATCTTTCAGCATTTTAAGGAGATAACAATTTTTAAGGAATTTAAAAAAAAATAATATACTTACTCAAAAAAAAACCTCAATCAAAATCTGAAATTAAACTTTTAATTTTCTTTATCAAAACAAAATTTCCCTAGTTTAGAGGTAGAATGTTAAATTTGGCAGCCCTGTGTAAATATCACACAAATTCTATTTAAGCCGAGTAATGGGCGAGAGCGAGAGAGAGTCATCATTATTATGTATTTTTTTTATTTAAGCTTTTAACAAAACCGCACTTATTCCTGTCTTCACTTGTGATAATCTCTGCAATTGACGTAAATTAACCAAAAATAAAATTGTGTGACGATTGGGTGATAAAATTTAATTCGATCAACTTGAATTTAGTTGGTGTTAAATTGTTATAAAGTCAAGTAGATAAAACGGATAAAAAAAAGAAAAACTTTAAAAAAAAAATCCTTTAAAAGTCACGCCCAAACAAATTGTGTATTCTCCTACAACGGAAAACCTTGAATTTTTCTCTTACAACCGTCTTTTAAGGCGGCAAACTTGTCTAAAACATCTTTACAATACAGGCATATGCCAAGATGTCGGATATAGATAACATTATTGCTCATTTGCAACGTTTTTCTTGGCCCGATTATGTTGTGTTTATTGCCATGTTCGTGCTGTGCATATTCATTGGCATTTATTTTGGCTTTATGAACAAATCCATGGGAGAGTCTGACTATCTAATGGGTGGCCGGAATATGCTGGTATTGCCAATAGCATTGTCTTTGGTGGCCAGTTTTGTATCGGGTATAACGTTGTTGGGCCTACCCACCGAAGTGTATTCGTATGGCATACAGTACATCTATGTAGCGCTTGGTGTTATTGCCATGGGCTTTGTAATGAGTGTTTTTTATTTGCCAGTATTTCATGGCCTAAGCATTACATCGACTTATGAGGTAAGTGATTTAAATGATGTACACTTGGCTAATTCACAAGGGTGTCAAAATTTTAAAAATATTGAAAAGTTTTGTATTGTTTATTGAAAAACTTTTGGATCTTTTCAAAATTTTAAAAATTATAACTTTATGACAATACGACAATTAAGACAACTTGTGAACAAGCCAAGTTTGTTTCTATGCATAAAAGTAAATTGATGTTATTAAAATATTCATAAGCAATGTTTAAGAACACAAACACATACAAATTAATAACTATGCGATTTTCGAAAAATTTCTTTGGATTTACTAACAAAAAACTGTGTCTGTACATCGAAAATTTTGATGCCGGTGTGTATATAAGTAACGATCTATAATACAAAACACCAATACCAAGAATTTTTGTTGATTCGTCTCCTAATTTGGTTCACAAAAAAAAAAAAAAAACAGATATTTTATGGTCGAATTTTTACCAACAAGACTTCTTTGCTTAAAATTACAATACATTCTCAGTATTCTAAACATCTTCGAATGGGAGGGAGTCAGTCATTAATTAGAGTGATTATGAAAATATCTTACTTAATCAGAAGATTTGTAACATAACTCTATGACAAAACAAATCACTGAGTTTTTATAAAGTCAAGTTTTTTTCAATAAAGTGAACAAAAATGTCATGCATTATTAAGTTCACTCTATCCTGAGTGTGCCCTAAATTTTAAAATTATTATTTGTATTTTAAATTCGTGCAGTCTTGCAATGTGCATTGCCTTTGTCAGCGATTTACTATAAATACATATTCATGTTCATTAATTAACTTTATGAGATACAGCAGTTACGATATAGAACGATAAAAATAATGACACAAACCCTAACAGACAATGTTGTCGGATTTTTAGTCTTTATTGCCAAAACGTTATTTACAAATCGCCAAAATCAAAATGTTGTTACTTTTAAAGAAAGAAAAAAATCGTTTAAAATCGCCAGTTGGGTATGTAGTACCTATTTTGTGTAAAATTTTATATTTAATTCAATTAACTCGTTGAATAAAAGAAATATTTTTTTTTATTAATACAGCTTAATATCGCTACAAAAATTTACGAAATTTATTGATCCCAAATATTTTGCTACTCAAATTTTTTTTGATTCTTTTTTAAATTTTTATAATTGCTTCAATAATTAATTTATTATAATTTCCCTGACGATGCTTCAGAGAGAAGTGGATAAATAAATTTTGATTAATTTTTGTAACAAATAAAAGGATCTTAAGCGTGATTAATAAACATTTATAAGAAGAATATCAAATAAAAAATTAATAAAATAAAATATTGAAGGCCACAAGTAGAAAGGCCCTGAATCATTTTTCAAACAGACTTGAGTTTTTCAGTGATTACAATACATTTAACACAAAAACTCTACGACACAAAAATGTATAACAGCAGTTTTAAAATTTTACAAAAGAAGTTACATTATAATTATACAGTTTCTATTCTGTTTTTACTTTTTCCTGCAAAGTTACAACTATATATGGTATAGCCTTTCTGCTCGTGACCAACGATATGCATAGTATTTAAAAAATATTTTTTAATGTACTAAAAAAAATGAAATATAATAACAGTACTCATATAGTGTCCTAAATTCAAATGCTGAAAAGTAATAACGTAAGATATATAACTGTTGTGAACGACCCTTCATAACTAAATGTGATTAATGAAATTTAAGTCGCCGATTTAGCTAAATTTTTGATAACTAATCGTTTTAACGGATATTGAAGACGGCGGCTTACATATACTTATAACATACATTTAGCGATAAATCGCCAAATCTGACAGCCCTGCTCACAGACTGTCTGTCTAGTTCAAAAAATACAAATAACAATTTTCCTTTCTTTTTAAATTGCTATTGACCATTTTGTCTGTTTAAACAAAAAGTAAAGTAATTTTTTTTACACATGTATGTATGAATGTATGCATTTTTTATACCCGCCACCAAAAAAATGGTGGGGGTATATTCATTTTGTCATTCCGTTTGTAACACATCGAAATATCCATTTTAGACCCCATAAAGTATATATATTCTGAATCAGGGTTTGATTTGATGACGATCTAGCTATGTCCGTCCGTCTGTCCGTCTGTTAAAAGCACGATAGAGGTCGCACCGAAAAAGCTAGGGGGCTCAAATTTTGCCAGAATCTTTCTTATAGACAAGGTTTGTTTGGTATTGAAAATGGGCTAAATCGGAATATTAAGAAGAGAGTTATAGCTCGAAAAGCAAGAGTAGGTCGAAAAAACCGTGTCCTTCAAACATCGAATAAAACGGATTTTTGTCCAAACGCATTCACGTAGACTCATGAAACTTCGAATATATATTTCCTGAGTAAAAACAATATTGTTCCCCGAAAATTATCTAAATGTATGCATTACGAGAGGAGTTATCGATCAAAATGTACGAAAATTTATACCGCACAGTGTATTTTTCGGTATATTTAAAAACAAAAACGTCATAAAAGCAACAAAATTTGATGTACGACTCTAAAATTTTGCACACTTTGCTTTTTGGTGAGACGCTTTTTTGTAACGGAAAATCAATGTGCCACGCCCACTTTTACGCTCACCTCCCATATAACGTTTTACCTAAAATTCATATAATTTCTATATTAATAAAGATTTTGGAATAATAAAGAGCTATATTGAAACATCTAAGTTGTACTCATTCGCAAAAATAACCTTGACACGCCTACTATAACGCCCACTTTTCACGTTATCTACCGTTAATGAAATTTAAAAGCTCATAAAACCGCCAAAATCAGAGGTATGATGATGAAATTTGCTACCTATATCCTCCTAGGCAATTTCATTACTGTGCCAGAAAATTAAGGTGCCACGCCCACTTTTACGCCCACCTCCCATATAACGTTTTACCTAAAATTCATATAATTTCTCTATTAATAAAGATTTTGGAATAATAAAGGGCTATATTGAAACATCTAAGTTGTACTCATTCGCAAAAAAAACTTTGACACGACTACTATAACGCCCACTTGTCACGTTCAAGCTCATAAAACCGTTAAAATTAGAGGTATGATGATCAAATTTGCTACTTGTATCCTTCTAATCAATGTAATTGTTGTGCCAAAAAGTTTAGGTGACACGCCCACTTTAACGCCTACCTCCCACATAACGGTTTATTATAAATTCATGTAATTTCTCTATTGACAAAGTTCTTGGGAAAATAAAGGACTATATTGAAATATCTAAGTTGTATTTATTAGCAGAAACTTTATTGACACACCTACTTTAACGCCCACTTTCATTGAAAGACTACATTGACAAAAGCATTTTAGTAGCATATCGAAGTTATAAAGGGTGGTTAAATTTTAAGGGCCGATGTTGTTTTTAAATAAAACACAAATTATTTAAGAAATTATTATCATTTTTTTTATAATGATAATATTTGTATGGTTCAATTATGTATTTAACAAAATATCGGCCAAATGGCCCCCCCATTCTTGGCGACACTCCTCTATCTGATGGTTCAAATTTTCAATGACAATGTTGATGCTGAATTGTTGGGCATGATGATGAGTAGAGGCTGACTGCTCTTTTGCCACACTATCGCAGAAACCAGCAGTGGTTCCCATTCAACGAACTAAGAAGGCATTCACAGACTTTCTAAAATTTTATACAGACCTGTTTTGCAGAAATTTAAATATTTTTTACAATTCTCCCGATTGTGGACGAATTTGAACGATTATGTTGATCAAAAGAATTACGAAGTGCACAAAATGCATTTTGATTTGAACGCCCATTTTTATAAAAAAACCTGAATAACTTTAAAGCGTTGCTCATTTGCGTATCTTTCCACGGATCAAATTGAGTAAGTTTGAGATTGAAATGCAGGAAATAAATTTAAAGACTAGGTGTAATTCATCTTCAACATGGGCCCTTAAAATTTAACCACACTCTGCAAAGAAAGTGATACATATTTTATTATAAAGAGATTATTCCATAATGACTAGCAAAATAATAAATATTGTGCTTTAAATGTACACAAAATTGGTGGTGGGTATAAAAGATTCGGCACAGCCGAATATAGTGCTCTTACTTGTTTTATTTTCAACTAACACAATTAAGTTGATGAAATGGGGGAAAACGAAATCACAGCGCCACATATTAAGTAAACAGCATGGAGTTCTACTACCCCTCGAACAATTTCTATAATAAGGAAATTATATCTTAACAAGCTAAAGTTGAAAATCATGATATACGATATATTTTTCGTATACAAAAATTTTCTGTAAAATAGAGCCAATTGATTAACTA
Source organism: Phyto melanocephala (assembly GCA_941918925.1). Lineage (NCBI taxonomy): Eukaryota > Metazoa > Arthropoda > Insecta > Diptera > Rhinophoridae > Phyto > Phyto melanocephala. The sequence continues at coordinate 3,191,241 of OW799233.1, forward strand.
GTCCCTAATATCTAAAATAAAATTTCCATTTTCTAGCGGGGTATATATGTATGTATGTATGCATACATACATACATTGATGAGTAAAAAAATATGCATATACACATCTGAATGCATATAAGACTGTATGCTCATTTGTATTTATGTTTTAATGTTAATCAGTGTGATATTTGTATTATGCACCCGCATTCAAATACAATTGATCTCATTCTCGAGAACTTTAAATTTCTCTAATTGCAATAATTTTGTTCTGCTTCTATGCGTTTTTTATATTCAAGCAAAATTAAATTATATTTACATGCTGCAAATAATTTAATCAAACCTTACACACGATATCATACATAACTACACTTATCCCTCGGTTTAAACAATACATTATTACATAATTTTACTTTAACAAGATTTTTTCAATTTTTATATCCTTCACACGAAAGTGTAAATTAGCTAAGTGTGTTATTCCGTTTGTAATATCTACAATATTCATTTGTGATCTTATATGGAATATATATTCTGAATTCTTATAGTTAGAGAAATTCATTAAGCTTTCACTTCGTTTGGCCTTCAAGATTAAAAAAATTAACAATTGCGACTTACTTGATGTTATCTAGAACATATCTATCCTGTTAATTGGAGGTTAGGTGTACCCACTTACAAGTGTTTTATTTAGATAAAATATGAATATAAATATTTGCTTTGATTTGTTTAAACAGAAATGTCTGGTAACCCATTTTCCCATTTTCATCAATGAATTATTGCTACAGAATCAGTGTTAAATCGAAATTTGCACGAAATTATCGCAAATAAAAATTTCATTGACGAATTCACGTAACAAAAACACAACAAAATGAGTTATGCATGACAACATCATTGAGGGGTAACTAGACTTATAAAAGTTAAATCTTGGCGACTTTTTCTGTTATGAGCCCATAACAGTACATAAAAGTGCTTCAATAAATCATGATGATATTGTCTGTTAGGACCCTTTAATACGCGGAGGCCTACGAGACAAAATCAACTTTTGTCTTCTATGAATGTTTGGACATTAACTTTGAAAACTCATATATGACACCAAAGAAAAGTCAGCATTTGTCATCTATGACTTAACATTGTCAGCGTTTTTCACGATGAATCATGATGACGTTCGCTATCAGGGTATGAGTATGTAAAATTTGTATATACTATCCGGACCTTATAGCTGGTAAAAAAAAATATATTATTATTTTGTTCTTTGATTTTAGTACAAATTCTTTTATATTCTTTGTGTCCAGATATGCATTTATCTACAAAAATATATTTTACTAATTTTCAGTAATAATTTAAATCGACGAAATAGCTTCTTTTCCTTCGCTTTTACTTTTCTCTTAGAAATGAGTTTCGACTAACAGTCACATCTCCAATTGGACTCCAAAATAAAAAAACGCTTACAAACCTAACACTGATCGACCCAAAACTAAAAAAAAAATTTCAGCTGCTTAGCTCATACGATTATTGATATATATCGCTACCTTAAATATTTCTCAATACATTAACAAAAAAAAAAAAAAAAAAAAAAAAAAAAAACAGACAGACTTCTCTGACCAAAAGTCGCGTTGTTACATAAAAATCGAAAATAATTTTAAGTTGAGTATATTTTTCACTTCTCTGTAAAGTTATTAAAATGTAAGTTAGGGTGTTTTTCGTTTTAGGCAACTATATGTATGTAAGTTCTTAATAATATATTGCGATTCCATTTTGTTGTTTTATTTTAATTTTGCTGTGACATCGTTTTTTGAAATAGAATTTTTCTTACCAATCAAATTTAAATTAGGTGAGAAATTTCCTACGGAAATTTTTTAAAATACATTTTGAAATTCAAAATAATGAAAAATACAATTTTCCCATCCAATTTTGAATCACATACATACATACATAGCCCACCATTAATTAATTTTTTGTACAACAATTTTACCTGTGTTAATAGACTGTCGTATAAATAATGTACATCAACGATGGAAAAATTTATTCCATCGCCGTTTTTCTTCAATATGGAGAAGTGAATTAAAACCTCCTTAACCTTAACCTCCTACGACTCCTACGACAGGTCGTGAATTGAGAAATTATATTTAAAAAAACTTTCATTAATTAAAAAATTCAAGAAAATTTAGTTGGTTTTTTGCATGATCTTTTTGATGGTGTGAAGAAATTATTTAAAACAACCTTTTTAGTCTTATGCCTACATTTGAGAAAATGACAAACTTTTATGACAAATTTGAGATTTTAAAAAGATTAATGTGAATTATTAATCATGCGGTTGGAATTTATTTACGATGTTTTTTTTAACAACAGTGTGCCAAATTCTTTTACGATATTTTTAGTTGTTCGCATGGACTCATTTAGTGTAAATTATATACTTAGAACACATCTAAGAGTCGTTATTAATTTTCAGCCGATTTATAAGTAATTTGTTTTAAAAATTCTAATCAATTTTAAAACCGACAATTGTTCAATAATGAATAGTTTTTTTTTTGATAATTTGAGCAAAATTTAATCCATTAAGTTTTTAATAAATTTCGCCAAATTCGTAGTTAAACCATATTTGTTTTTGTAAGTTTTCTGGTATTTCAGTAGCTCACTTTTAGCAATAATAACAAAACAATTGAATCATTAAAAACTCATCAATATGTCAATATTTTTTTATTCTCATTTTTGCAGTACCTTGAAAGCCGTTTTGATCGCAGATTGCGTATGTTTGGATCAGTTATGTTTGCCATTATGAATGTGAGTTAAATAACAAATAGCAAAGAAACAAAACAAAAACTCTTGAAAAACTTAACAAATAATAATAATAAATTCATATGACAGATTGCTTATTTGCCGATTGTAATTTATGTACCAGCGTTGGCCTTCAATCAGGTTACTGGAGTGGCTGTACACACCATCACACCAATTGTTTGCATCATTTGTGTCTTTTATACTAGTCTGGTAAGTAGTTGAGTTGTTAATGGTAGGAATAATTAATTGAAATTTTTGTTTGTTTTTAGGGTGGTCTTAAGGCTGTCGTTTGGACTGATGTCGTACAAACAGTGTCAATGGTGGGTGCCTTATTGTTGGTGGCCTTTAAGGGCAGCATGGATATAGGAGGAGCCTCTAAGGTTTTTCAAGAAGCATGGGATTCTGGCCGATTAGAGGTGCCAGAGTACGTTCTATTATTGTTATGTGAAAATTTTCTTAAAAATTTATTTAATTTTTTATTTCATAATTAAGTTTGAATATTAATCCCACTGTGAGACACACCCTGTGGTCCCAATTGATTGGTGGTGTTTTCTATTGGACCCAAACCAATGCTGTTTCCCAAAATATGATACAAAGATATTTAGCTCTGCCCACATTAAATGCTGCACGCAAAGCGGTGGCTTTCTTTTGTCTGGGAGTTTTAATATTAATGGCTCTTTGTAGTTACAATGGTTTACTGATCTATGCCACCTACAAGGATTGTGACCCCTTAACTACTAAGGTGGGTAAGAAAATGTTAAAATGTTCTTAGAGTTAACCATTCAGACTTATTCGTGTATTTGCAGTTAGCCAAAGCTCGAGATCAGCTGTTGCCTTTATTCGTTATGGAAACTTTGGGTGAACTTCCCGGCTTAACGGGTCTCTTCATAGCAGGTGTTTTCAGTGCGGCCTTGAGTTCTCTTTCCACCTGTTTGAATTCAATGTCGGCTGTGGTTTTAGAAGACTTTGTAAAGCCCTTTGCAAACAGGCCCTTATCGGCCATTACCATTAATTGGATTATGCGTTTAGTAGTTGTAGTAGTGGGAGTCTTATGTGTGGGTCTTGTCTACATAGTAGAACATATGGGAACCGTTTTACAATTAACTATGAGCTTAGAGGCCATCACAAATGGACCTTTATTTGGTATATTTACCATCGGCATATTTATGCCTTGGATTAATGGTAGTGTAAGTACATGTGTTCATCTGTCCGTCTGTCTTTAGGCCGATAAATATAATATATAAATGTATTTGTTTATTTTTTTAGAGTTCTCTTGTTGGTGGCATAATGGGAGTGATTGGCATGTCTTGGATTAGCTTAAATGCCCAGTGGGCTATAGCCTCTGGTGCTCTCAAGTACCAAACCAAACCATTAACAGTTGAACATTGTGATTATCGCTTTGAATCTGTATTAATGCCACCTGCCAACTCTTCTTTTATTCAAGAAACCGCAGAGTGAGTTTATTTTTATTGTAATAATGCTTCATTTAAGTGTAATTTAATAAAATATTAATTTTGTTTTTTTTTTGCCGCTTTCAGTGGCATTTTTCCTTTGTATCGCATTTCTTATATGTGGTATACTTGTTTGGGGTCAGCCTTCACAATTGGCATTGCCATCATCTGTACTTGTATATTTGGTACTAATGATCCAAACAAAATAGATTCATGCCTGTTAACACCTTGTATACGTAAACATTTTCGTTATAGTGGGGATGATGTAAAACTCAAGGTAATTAAAACAATTTTGGAGAGAAACTTAGACGCTTTTTTTATCGATTTTTTTTTATCTTTTTAGAATATTCAAAATGACATTCCATTAAAAATGAAGATATTGTCCGATGAAGCTATTTAGGGGAAATTATTGTATCTTAATATAGTGTATGAAATATAGGAAATATGTGTGTTTGTATGTACATAAAATTTTCAATTGTTGAACTCACAAGGTGTGCGTGCTATCATGCTTATTGCTATAATTTTAAACAATTTAAAAATATTTAGTTAAAGGCGTTGCTAACACAATGACTTTCAATGTCATGACTTTTTGCAATTCTCTTCCAAAAACTTTTTTAAAATTAACGATGACTTTTTTTCATGACTCTTTTATGCATATAATCATCGGTTAATCATCTTTATTTACTCGCTCGTATTAAGAAAAATATATAAAAATTTTGAATACAAATATGAGTATTTGTATACAAAATTTTTTTCACAAATTTTTTTTTTTAAAAATTTTAACTTTTTAAAAAAACATTTTTCCGAAACGATCTTTCCTCATTCTCATGCATAAAATCATCGTAAATGTGTAATTTGAATTTTTTATTTTTGTTGAACTTTTTTGTTTAAACTAATATTTTTTTAAATTTTTAATCAGGCTTGAGTTCATATTTAATATTCTTTATTTTTACAAAGAATTTTTTAATTGTGATAAATGAAAGAATAAATCTTGAAAAATTATATTTTTACCGACACTAGCCGAGTGGAATGCATTTTCGAAACCAGCTACGATTTCATCACCAGCACTCTCTGATCGGTGGTTTACAACCAACATGTAAAAATAAAGAATATTAAATATAAACTCAAGCCTGATTAAAAATTTAAAAAAATATTAGTGTAAATGTGTAATCTTTTAACATTTTTAAAATATGAAAATATAAAAACTTGTGGCGCACACCTTGTGAGTAAATTAATTATATTTATTTATATTTGTGTGTGTGTGTACATACTTAAATCATAAATAAATTTTAAGCACTCGATGTACAGTATGTTTGGAATTGCTGTAAATATGTAATTCTTTTTTAATAAAAGTACTTTTTGATTTCGTAAACATTTTATACACTTACATTTTTTAAATTAGTGAATTCTCAAAAAAAAAAAAAAAATATGTACTGTTGTAATATCATAATTTCTAAAATTTTAAAAATTTTTAAAATTTTACAATAACTATGAAAACTTTTTATTTATTTTCAACTTTTTGGGAATTTATGACAATTCGATACTAAGGACTTCTTATGAATACGCCAAATATGCTTAAACTTTCAATCTGCACATATTACTTTTACTATAATTTTTTAAATTAAAAATAAATTTCGTAAATAAATTAAATCTTGTTTCCCAACATCCCGCTTTAGCCGAATTCAGGTGTTTATGTATTTAAATAAAATAAACTTCGGACAAATCAAGAAGCATTTCTTAAAGTAATTAACAAAATAAATTTTTGCTGAAAGTTAAATCTTTAAAATTTATAGTCGAATATTAAAATGTGATGTATTAGTGCCGTATCTCAGTGTTCAGAACTGCCTAATATGAGAAAATTAATGTCCGAAAGTCACTAAGCTTTTGCTAAGAAAGCTTGCTAAAACTGTTTAAATGTTTTGTTAACCTATTTTGTTGCCGAATCTAGGGATCGCTTTTATAAATTATCCTTGAAGTCAATGGTTCTTAGAGCAAATTACTGATCCTATATCGTACGAGAATTAATTGAGGGATCATTTCTGTTTGATATACGAAAAAGAATAAAGAAAAATAGAAGAAAAAACGAAAACGTCAAAAAGTAACATAAAAAACAGAAATCGTGTTACTTTTGTAACGTCTCTGCCTTCTCTACTCCCTTCGCCCACAAATAAATGTAACATGTTACAGTAACGTGTTACAAGTAACATAGTCTGAGTGCCGTGTAAGTGGTGATTGTTATTATATTTCAAAATATTAAAAAATTCATTCGCTATAAAATTTTTTGGGAAATGATGACATTATGACAATACGGTACTTAAGATTTTCATTTACCATCCCTGTGTGAATCCAGTAAAACACATCAAAAACATATGTAACTAGCCAAACCCGGCGCGCGTTGCTACGCCCCTTAATGAATCAAAATGCATTCTGATTTTTAATTGAATATCAAAAACCTAAAAATTATAATTTTTTTTATGGGCGTGGCATTGCCCACTTTTCTAATCACGAAATTGTAAAGTCATAACAGCTCAATATAAGTGCAAAATTTCAGAAGAATCGGAATAGCGCAAGTACCTCAAAATTATAACCGTTTTTATGGGCGTGGCCCTGCCCACTTTTCTAATCACAAAATTGTAAAGTCATAACAGATCAATATGTGTGCATAGTTTCAGAATAATCGGTCCAGTGCAAGTACCTCAAAATGATACCTTTTTTTATGGGCGTGGCACTGCCCACTTTTCTAATCACGAAATTATTTAGTCATGACAGCTCGATATGTTTGCAAAATTTCAGAAAAATCGGTCTGGTGCAAGTACCTCAAAATTATAACCTTTTTTTTATGGGCGTGGCTCTGCCCACTTTTCTAATCACGAAATTATATGGTTATGACAGCTTAGTATGTGTGCAAAGTTTCAGAAAAATCGGTTCAGTGCAAGTACCTCAAAATTAAAACTTTTTTAGGGGCGTGGCCCCGCCCACTTTTCTTATCACGAAATTATTTAGTCATGACAGCTCGATATGTATGCAAGGTTTCAGAAAAATCGGTCAAGTGCAAGTAGCTAAAACTGATAACTAATTTTTATGGGCGTGGCTCCGCCTACTTTTTTCCACCCATAAACACTCCCTGGTATGTGTACAACAACTTGCCAAAGTTTGAGTCGAATCGGTTTTACAGTTTCGGAGTCTATAGCTAACACACACACACACACACAGAGTTTCACTTTTATATATATAGATGAAATTTTATTGTATTACAAAATGTTTAAAAGGAAACAACACAGAGAAAACAGTATCGGTTGTGACAAGGCGAATTCAATATCAGGTGATATCATCCCTGCAACAAACACAAAAAAGCCAAGAGAATGTCAAAACACAAAAAAAATATTTTTTGTTTACTTTTAATTAAAATTTTATTTTTATAAACTTACGCGAAAATTTTCAAAAAAAAAAGTATTTTTAATTTATAGCATAAATTTGTGCCAGTTTATATTACCTATTTGTGTTTTATATCACATTTTTCACAATTTTCACAAGTTTTAATCACTAGGACAAACAACGGAAATTTTGCATTTTCTGAATTAAAAACATTACAAATGGTGTTTATTCAAATTATAAAATGTGTTTTACTTATTATCTAACAAGTTATTGCACAAATATTAGTATTTTTAAAATTTGTTCACTCAAATTTTACCGCTTTTATAAAAATTTTCAATCAACGCACATAAAAATTAATTTAAATGTAAACAAACTTTGACATTGTGCCGTAAAAATAAAACGAGCAAAAAACAATCAGCTGGCCTCTGAACATCACCTAATATTGAATTCGCCTTGGGTTGTGAGTACTGCAATTGTTGCCAATCGCATAGTTAAGTTTAGTCGTGTGCAAATATGATTTCAGCACTAATAAATTATAATTCTTGAAATAGAAATTTTATAATCACAAATGAAAAGTTCGATTGCAGAAACTGAACCATTTGATTCGCAGTGAATGTGGTTTCCTATTTTTTGGGTGTGACAACCACAAGCATACAATACTGTAAACTAATACAAAATTACTAATTGTACATAGAGAAATAATCATCAAAATGTTTATGTTCTTCTATTGTTAAATACGACGGGATAGAATTTCTATGATCAAGCGCGGATCCAGGGGGAGGAAAACACGATATTAAAAGCCAATTTTGTTTCCTTTGATTATAAATAGTGTTTACAGTCATAAAACAAAAAAATCATATATTTTAATAAAAACTTCCGACTACCCCAACTCTGAACGCGTAAGCTGCAACTGCGCCCGCCTACGAAAGATTGTTAATTGCGTTAGTTTTATTTTAAGCGGCACCCAAATTTAAATGGTTAAGAAAACTTTTTTTATTTAGTGTTTCAAATCGTTTAATAGTGTTTCTTTTGGATAACAAAGGTCAAACACAAAATCGAACGAATATTGAAATAATGACTTTAGAAGCATTTTTATTGAATTTTATCATATTTTTAAATTAAAGAAGTATAAAGAATAAAAAATGATAATTGAAATTGATTAACATCTTTGCTCTTAATATTTTTCTGTGTAACTAAATAATTAGTGTGTAAGTATGTAAAATCCATTAAGGCGTGGGAGTTAACACCGAAAATGTTATTAATAAATTTCTGCTTATATAAAGGTCATAATCGAAAAGAATTACTTTAAATTATAACATACAAAATAATAATAATAAATATATCGACCATTTTTTTTTTCTTATTTTATTTATTTTTTTATTGCACATAGTATGTATGTATGTGTGAACAATTAATATTGTTAATTAAACAAGGTTAAAATTTTCAACTAAAGTAAAGTTGATAAGATTTTATGCAAAGTGCAAGAAAAGTATGCAAAACTGCTACCTTAACGGCAAATATTATTCCTAATAACAAGTAAATATTTAAAACAATTAAAACTACAACAAGAAAAATCTCACAGCCGATTTTTTTTTTTCAAATTCATAAACATAAATATTGCGTCATTAGCAAAAATTAAACGAAACATTAAACAACAACAATTGTGTATTAAACGACTAAATTGTACACATATTTAAAAAAAAAAAAGTTATCTTTACTAATTATTTAGTGACATTTATTTTAAGCTGACATTTTGAACACATACCAACACAATGGTCAGTCATTGCTGTCGGTCATGTTACTTCTGGTAAAAAAATAAAAATACGAAAATGGCAATCATTATGTTGGGCTTTCTGCAGCCAGAGTATTAAAGTAGTGGTTTTAATAAGTGAAATATTAACATGTGTGTAAAAAATTCAGTACATAAATTAAAAACTTAATTTCAAAGATTAATAATTAAATCGTTATACAAAGGAACTCTAAAAGTTTTTTAAATTTTACTACATAACAAATACATCCATATATCGATATGCGCAAGCAGAAAGGCCCTAACTCGTATTTTTTACGAAATTAAGTTTTTTATTGATTCCAATACATACACCTCAACATAAAAATTTAATGCAATAGTATGAAAAATAACAGTTTTACAAACAATTTTACAAAAGAAATTACATTATGAGAATACAGTTTCTATAATGTTTTTGTTTTTTCCTGTAAAGTTGCAATTATTTGAATTAGAGCCTTTCTACATGTGACAAACGACGAAAGAACTATCTTTTACTGTTGAGGCAGCGGAAAAATCGATTCAAAGATTTTATACAAGTATAAATTGCAACACAAAGCCGTTGTTAACGAGTTACTATAACTTAGAGACTTTTTTGCAAGTTTGATTGACTGACTGATTCATCATCGCCCAATCGCAAAGATGTAGAGTTATGTTATTTGAACTGTGGGTTCCACTTCTGATGTATAGATCCACTTAGAAGCAATTTTCGAAAATTCAATTTTTTCGTTGTCAAATAGATATTAAAACAGTTTTAACTTGGTACTTTTACATTGATATGAAAGACTAAGAAAGGTACTTATTTTATGGTCCTTTTGTATCTTTTAAGTCTATACATAGAGAATTTTAAATTAGGGGATTCTTGATCTTTGTTAAGGTTTGTTATATTGATAGTTATTTTTTTTCTGAACTTGTTACTCCAATATTTAGAAACTCAGAAGCATAACTCTTGGCAATGATCGAAGATAAGTTCCCAATATGTCCTAACTCCTCTTTTTGTTACTCTAAATAAAATTAAGCAGAGAAACAAGTTTTCATGCGTTTAGCGAAAAATTATTTATTAATTGAAACAAAACTTGAGAATTAAATAAATACTAAGAATTGTGTTAGAGAAGTAGGGGATATTTTGTTAGTATAAATACAAATAAATTATACAAACTAATAAGAATTTTGCTCAACGAGTTCACCCTTTAAGGTTCTGCAAGTACAACATATTATTTATATATTACACAAATGAAATACATCTTCCTTATTTTGTTGTAGGGCTTTAAATTAAAAAAAAAGTAAAAGTTTATCATAAAATAGACATAAATAATCTTCTAAAAGTGTTTTTTTTTTTTAGAAAAACCTATCACAAATACAAAGCTCTCTAACTTATACATACAGAAGAAAAAAATGGTCATGCGAATTTAAACTTAAATAATGAATAAACCAGTAGCAAAACTAACAACGCCAACAACCACAAAATAATAATCATCATTTATTGTTTTATGTCATGCATGTCATTTATATCACAAATAAGAAGCAGCAGTTAAAAAGAAATACACTTAAACAAATTGTGATAGCGGAGTGAATATATTGATGTTTACCGTCTTTCGCTTGACAGCTGAGGTAAGTAAAAAGGTAAGAGTAAACTCTATAAACTTGCAAAAGGAGATGCAGAGAACCACTTGTAGACAGCCACATAGAGAGAGAGAGAGTGGTTGAGGTGCAGTAAACAAAATAATTTACACTAACAATAATGTAGAAATATTTCTTTGAAAAAAAAAAGATTTTAAAAAATGTTGCTTTGACCAGCTTCGCAGTCCGGGCCCGCTACAATTCAATATATAATTTAAAAATAAAATCTATCACCAAAAGAGATATTTTATTCCTTAAGAAATTTAAAAAAATATTTCTTTCTGTGTGAAACTAGTAAGTTGTTTACATTACACGTATGTATGTACGTATTACGGGTAGGAGTAGTAATGATACCCCCCAAAACAACTTCCTTTTTGTACTTAAGCATGATTTTTGTTTATTCATTCGTTTATAAAAAAATATTATTGTGTTTATCATTATTTATTATTTAAACATTGAAATGCATAGATTCCAAAATTAAAACTTCAGTGTGTTGTCACTACACTACAACTGTAAATAAGTATGCAGCTTAAGTGCTTGATTGTATTTGTTTTGTGGCAAGCATCATAATCGTATTTCATTTACCTTTCTTCTTTTTTAACATATATGCACACAAGAGTTGAAGTTTGTCTTGGGGGGTTATCAAAGATGAATTTATGCAGTGTTAGAATTATGAAATATTCAAGCACTTAAAAGTACAATTATTAAAACTAAATAAGAAACACAGTGCTAATGACAACAATGAGGGAGTGTTTATTTTGCAAAGGTTTCATAATGCTACATATATTTAAATACGGAAATAAGCAAATATATAATTAGTGAATCTTACAACTGGCAAATGTTACAATTAAATAGTATTTTGTTTGTAAACAGAAATGATTAGCACAATAGTGGGGTAAGGATCAAATTGAAGGTTATAAAGTAAATTGATTATATTGTGAATACTAAGAAACATGTTATTAACAATTAAAAAATCTGAATATTATTATATAAAATCTTATCAGTGGTTCACATTAAATTAAATAAAAGAAATCTACAATTTAAATACTAGTTTATTATTTGGAATTAAAAGAAAATCTTAATTTTAACAATTGATAACAATTTATTGTGATATTTTTATTTGAAAAAAATAATTGTTTTTAGTAGTTGACAAGTAAAACATAGTAGAACATAGTCCGTTGGAAAGACAACATGAAATTCGTATTAATCTTAGCTTGTATCTTAAGTGCTTGTTCACTTACATTTGCTGCAGAATCAAGTGGGTTCTTTAAAGATCCAGGTATGGGAATAACATTTAACATTTCTCTTAGAAACACACAATTGAGAATTTTGAATACTTGTTTGACTTTATTGCAGATCATCCTGGCAAATGTGTTTACGAAAATTTAATTCTTTCACCTGGAGAGGAGGCCAAATTGCCTAAGCGTTGTGGACGCATTTTGTGCGGCACAGACAGCTTTGGAACCATACAAACGTAAATATACATTTTTTTTAATTACACAGTTTAAAGAAGGAAATTTTGGTTTACATTAATAGTAAAAAAAGTGAATTTAAAAATTTATTTTCATAATTACTTCTTATCACTGCAGAGTTATAAAAAAGCTTATTGTCAAAATTTTAATAAAAAATGTTCAACAGACAAACAAAAACAAAAGGATAGTAATAATATTTCCTTTAAGTGAAAAAATTAAATGAAAGCTAGAAATGCTGTGAAAATATTTTTTTCAACAATAAAAATTTGATTTCCATTTTCCATTTATCCTGTTTGAATTCAATACAGCATTTTAAAAACTTACCAAATTAAGTACTATTGCTTTACCATTTTTCTTTAAAGAAAATTATTAACAAAACAGGTTCAAAATAGTACCTATAAAACATTATAATGGGATTGTGTATTAAAAATATCAATGGCTTAATATAAAAACAGCCTGTCTCGATTTTTTATAACTTTACAGGAGACCGAAAAACAAACTGAATAAATTTTAAAAGAATGGAATAAGTTAGAGCTTTTTAATTAGGCAATAAATATGCTATTTTAAGCGAAGCTCACTTAATTTTCTAAGGATGATGTGTCTGTATGCGGATTATAATTTCATTTATAATCGAGATACGCTGTTCTTATATTTATCAAAACTTTTATTTATCAAAACTTTGACTTTATAAGCTCGCAAATTTTATGGTACTTAATGTCTTAAAATAATTTTTAGCATATGGCCTCTGCGATTGTGCGTTAAATAATACAATACTTTTAATTAATTTAAAAATGTTTGAGAAATTATGACAATACGACTTTGAATACTTCTTGTGAATACACCAATTGTTTTTGTATGAATTAGGTATTTTGATAAATCTTTGGTTTCACTTTTATTTAATGATTATAGAAGCAAAATTTCTTTTTCTTCACATTTCCTTGTTAACAAGGAATGGATGATAACTATGTTTCAATTAAATTTAATTTTCTTTAATGTTTTCGTTTCAGTTGCGGTGTAATGATACCTCCTCCTAATTGCAAATATGGCGACTACATTAATGCTGATGCTCCATACGGCGAATGCTGTGAAAGAAAACTAATATGCTAAAACACTAATTTTACTCTTTTCCAATATTTTGTTTACTTTTTGTATTGAAAACAGTAAAAGGTAGCCGGCAAACCAACAAAACTATAAACAAGGCATGTTCATACAGGTAACCTTGTCGCCGCAGTTAATCGGAAAGCATAATGTCAAAATTTATTCAATTCGCTTTGAGTTTATTTATTTATGCAGGGATGGAAGATGTAGCTTACGTTTTGGTATTGAACGCTGCATATACCTGTATGAATATGACTTGATTATAAACAAAAAAAAAAAACGGCTGTACCTATGCAAAATAAATATTAATCTATTTAAAAATATAAGACTGCTTGACCGATAAATTTGTGCAGTGCATTTAAAATATGTATGTAGTATGTAATATCTATTTGAATCCATTGTATATATGTATGTAGAAGGAAGCTATTAGATAACTCTTTTTCATATTAAATTAATATACACGTACAATTTCATAATCATAATCTTGAATTAAGATTACGAATCTTACGTTGTTATATATGGCCCATTTAATCGTATGGGTCCGCGGCGTGGGGTCGCTAAAAGCAACAGCTATATTTAAGATCTTATTATTGATAATTAGAATTTCATGAACGAAAAGATTTACCAATTTTGAAATATTTCATCGTCTATAAAAACAAAGCCATGTTATGCGAAATGAACAGTATGGATTGCTAAGACTAATGATACAAAAAAATAATTAAATTCCCAGAAACTGGTTCAATTGCTTTTCAATAGAAGCTTTATATCTGAACTCATTTGGTGTATTGTGAGAATTAGGTTAGAACTTAAACCCCTTTTTCAAATGTATTGTATGTATGTAAGTTTGTATCTTTGTTTGTGCTTTATAGACGGTTAAACGGCTGGACCGATTTCCTTGAAATTTTCACAGAATCTTCCTGTATGTCTGGAAGGAACTATAGGCTATACTTTGGTTTGAAATTGTAAGTGGGCGAGGTGCCACGCCCTATTAAAGAATAGGTATTAAATATTATATATCACGAAAGTTAGTGCAGCTAAAGTCTTCAAATTAAGTACAGTAAACTTTGACATCCACACGAACATTTGGGTAAAAAATGGGCGGACTTGCAATAGTAGGCGTGGCCACATGAATTAAATATTAAAATTCGTATATTTGGAAAACGATATCGATGTTGTAAAATTTTGCAAGAGCAACTTTGACACCCAAATGAACATTTAGAAAAGAAATGGGTGCATTATCAATAGTGGGCGTGGCACCTACCAAATGAATTAAATATTAAAATTCGTATATTTGGAAAATGATATCAATTAGAGTAGTAAAATTTTGCAAAAGCAACTTTGACGCCGAAGTGAACATTTACGCAAGAAATAGGTGCATTGACAATAGTGGGCGTGGCACCTGCCAAATGAATTAAATACTAAAATTCGGGGTGGCGAAGCACACCGGGTATTAGCTAGTTTATTATAAAAATGGGTTAAAATATTTCAAATGTGAGCCCACTTGTAGTATTTTACATAAACCTATTGAACACATTTCACACTGAAATGTAAAGGTCAGTTGCAAAAGTGGGGTCCACTAAAATAAAACTTGATGTTAACCTAAACAAAGACGATACATATCGATGACTTAGTATAAAAGCAATTGATAAAAGGAGAGAGTAGCCGTGGATCCAGGCACTTCTATTTGTCATTAAACATATCCAAAAGCACTATTCAACGAATTTTGTTAAAATATATGTATCCGCAATTAGTGCGAGAAATCAAGCCAATGTGTAACGCCGTAGGTTTGCTGATTAAATGTTGGAACATCAACAAATTACTGCGGATCTTATGAAGAAATAAATTGTTCAAATGACGCACATTTTTACAATACCTAAAAGTTACTCGCTTGAATACTTTTAAAAATTCTTTAATTGCGTAATCTGTACGTGACAAATGTTAAAAAAAATATCCGTACAACTCGTTTAAAAAAATGGTAGTAAATTTCAAAACGGCGCAATTGTTTGAACACCCTTTATAACTATTACAAATTTTCTATGTATATGTAGAGTGCTATTAAAAAAACGATGTATTAATTTAATTATAAACATATGTATGTACATAGACATACATATTTCTAATCTTCCCAAATACTTTAAGTTTTTTATTATCGATTAATTAGATTCGGCATCGTTTATTTTGTTGAACCCAAATAATTTTTATAACAATGACCTTCATATGATGCTATTGATACTGATGGCGATGATTTAAATAATAAGTACGGTGTAATATAATGTATTTCATTATTTTGTGGCGCACCTAAATTGTAACTTTATACATACTTACTTCATTATAAATAAAAAAAAATATTTAAAATAAAACACAAGTTAATGAATGATTACTACTCGTATAAACCTTAAATATTATTTTATAATAATTATAAAAAATTCAGTTATTCAATTGCAGTATTGCGCCATCATTAATTTATTTAACCCTAAGGCAAAGGAAAAAAATCGTAACGAAAAAAAAGAACTATGTACTAACATATACATACACACATAAATATGTAAATGTAAGTGCACAAATAACTAATAGATTCCTTTTAACTATGTTGCAAAATAATTGTTTTTTGTTGTAACAAATGACATTAAACTATGGCTTTCGTTTTTTCTTGTTAAATATCATTTAATTCCTGTTATTTAACACACATTAAGCCACTTTAAAATTGTTTTAAATTCAAATCTGCTGTTAAGTATTTGGCTGTGTACAACAAATACATCGCTTATTGAATTGAATTTCATGATCAAAGCCAAATGATTACCAAGTTACGAAATCATTTAATGAACCCTAAAGAACTTAATAAAAAAAATAAACTAAAACTATTGTAATCTACAAAAAAGGCAAGTCGAATTTTTTTCAGAAATTTTTAAAATTACATATATTAGGGTAGCTCTTAAAAGGGATTTTTTTTAAGAAATAGTAGAAGGAAATTTTTTTTAGTCACAAATTTTTTATGCAAAAATTTGATCAATTTATTTTAATTAGACTTAATTATATTGCAAGTTTCTATATCTTAAGGGAGCTAAACTATCGTAAAGTACACTGATCGGATAGCATTTCTGAAAATGTTATTGCATTTGTTATACCGTGAGTGCTTAATTGAAAATGAAAAAATTTACAAATGCATATAGCTGTATCGTGTATAGCTCTTTTTGCACTTTAATCGAAAACTAAAACGAAAATCTAACAAAATTTTAATGCTTCACTTAAATACAAACACACACATACATATACTTCAATGTAATGTTACTGTTTCTCGCAGTTATTATGAAAATAAATTATTACACTGCTCATGGTAGAAATGAAATATGCGCTTATTAACATCCAAAAAGGCCTACGAACTAGATTAATCTATATAAAAATCATGTTCTTCTACAACTAGGGAAGCACTAATAACACTATTAGTGGGCCGGTAAGGGCTACTTAATTTTTGTAAATATATTTTTTAATTATTTTAACTTTACAATTTACTATTTAAATAAAAAAAAAAAATAATATTTCATACAATTCCAAATAAGACAAATTAATAAGGTGCTCATATCCAATCAACCTATTGTTTTTTATACATCTTTTAAACTTAATTTTTTTATTTACATTCTTCGGTAACTAGTTCGCAGTTTCAGTTGGTTTAAAACGTTAAAAGAGAATATAACCGAGAATAGAAAGTTTTTACTTTGAAATTTATTTAAAATTATTAAAATTAAAGCAAAACAAATAAAAACAATTAAGAGTGTTATATTCGGCCGTGCCGAATCTTATATACCCTTCACAAAGTGTAGTCATGCAATAACAATTGTTTATATCAGCATTCATCTCATTAATATGAAATATGTACATACATACATATACATATATATATCATTATCTTTATAATGACTTTATCCGCTTAAAAACATCTCATTGTAAAATTATAAATTGAGTATAAATAAATAAAATAAAAAAATTTTTTTTGTTTGTCTTAACTGGGATTCGAACCTACGTTCATCCAGTTTGTATTGGTGTGAAAAGACGAGGTGGTCTAAGTTTTTTTTTATCATATCTAAGTTGTTTATGAAGCGATTTGTCTAATTTTCAACACCGATTTGCTCGTAAATATTTCTGATATTTTGGTACCCTACACGGGTCTTGAAAATGTCTGGGGACTTCAAGTTGATTTCAACATACACACGGTCAGACGGATAAACAAACTGACAGATAAACAGTGCTTAATTGACTTCCTTCTCCCTAAGATTTCTAAATATATATAATTTATAGGGTCAGAAATGAAAATTTTCGAAATTTCATACGGAATGACAAACTTATATATACCCTTACACTCACTGTGAAGTGTATAAAAATTGTGTGAGAATGCCGTGATGCATACACCCAGTGAATATAATTCCAAAAATACCCCAAGGTGAATTTTGTTTAAAAATTTAAATACTTTTTTGTTTATTTATTTTTTTATTTATTTATTTTTTAGAACTAAAATAATGATTTTCCAACCAATGACTTCTTGTTATTCCCGAACATACAAAGTATATTGCGAGATCTACGTTTTTCTACACCTGATCAAGCGGTTGATGAGTTGATAATGCCTGTTTTGTAGGTACTTCAATCGGAATGGAAAATGTGCTTCGAAAACTGGTTCACACGTATGCAAAAGTGTATTGATTTTCATGGAGAATATTTTGAAAAGCATTCAAGCCATTTGCGATGATAAATATTTTTTTTGTTGTATTTAATTCCGAAGTATAAAAGACAACCCTCGTATAAACGTGTAGAAGTAACGTAAATCAAATTATTTATTTTAGTTTTTTCATATATTTAAAGTATGAAAAAACCTTAACATCTAAAGTTGTGTATAATAACTGTTGCCCTAATAACCTTATCCTACTAATATAATAAATGTGAATGTTTGTATGTTTGGATGTTTGGATATTTGTTACTCAATCACGCAAAAACGTCTAAACGGAACTAAATGAAATTCGGCACATAGATAGATAACAACCTAGATTAACACATAGGATACTTTTTATCATGATAACCCGGCGAAGTCGTTGGCAAATTCATCATTACACAGTCTAAATGGGTTGTTTGTTTTGTAAAATTTTTATTTTTGTTGCAAGTTTTGACTTTTCTTTCATATTTTCAAATTCAAATTTTTAAATTAATAATCCTAATAATAGGTATAATAAATGTGAATGTTTGAATAAATTTGACAAACATATAAATAACAATCTAGGTTAATACTAATACTATGTTCACACAGGCGCCTTAATTGTCAATTTATAATATTATCGCAATTAAAAGCCTTATTGAGCTCAATTTACCATACTAAAAATTATTTTTAAATTGAGCAATATATACTTAATTGTTTCACTTATTGTCTAAAACTCGAAATACAACTCTTGAGAAGTATGTTCAGTGAGAAGAAAATTCTATAGGTGGCATTTCTAACGTCAAACAAATAAATATACAAAAAATAAAAATTAAGAAAATGAAAAATTTTTGAAGAAAATTTAAAAAAAATGTTTGAATAAATTCAAATACATACATATAAGTATATATATGTATAAATATAAGTGTAAATATATTTTATCAACAGGAAAAACACTGAAAAGAAGGCATTATTTGATTTGGTATAAATACATCGTATTTTACAGCTATCAAATGCTAATGGAGTAAGATAAATTGAGTATGTCTGAACACTTATTTTAATTGCTCAATCAATACTAAATTGAAACAATTAAAAATATCTGTCTGAACAGGGTATAAGTCTTCCTTTTATCCCTATAACTACGCAGACGAAGTCGCGGGCACAAGCTAGTACCTTAATATTTCTAAACATGTGACATTAATTATTTTATGTTGTTTTGTATTTACTATTGCTAAATGTTATTGGAACCCATCCCATACATGTATGCACGTATTATGTTTTTATGATTTTGTAAGTTGTTTTTCTCTTGCACTATAGATGCTTCGATTTGATAGCAATTAGTAAGTATTAAATAATGTGCTTGTATTTCAGTTATTTTGAATGTCAAGTTCCGGAATTTTTGTAATCAAAACAACAGAAACTAAAAAAAGTTTTACACGTAAAAAATGCACACTTAAAAAAATTTAATAATCCTTAATATTAAAAGCTTGAGTATTAATTTAAAAATTTGCCAAATCAATAAAATGTAGAAAATAATATTTGATTAACTTTTATTTTTAACTTATAGAACTATCTAAATGAATTATTTATTGCAATACAATTTTTCGCAGTGTAGTAATTGACGCTGTTGGGTTATTTTATTTTTATTTTAATATCTTGTATGTTCTCATAAATATTCTACTTTACACTTGTTAGTTGCTTTAAATGTCCCACAATGGATACCAAATTATGAATTTCATATCGAGGTTGCTCTCCACACAAACATTACTAACAATTCAAAGATGAACATTTAGAAGTTTATATCGATTTTGAAAAAGAAACATATAAATATGCTTTAGGCAAGTCATGCTCTTTAAATTGATAATGAAAAATTATAAAAAGAAATAAAAACAATCCAATGATAATGATGCCCTCGTATTAACACTTGAAATAATTAATTCACTTTATAGTTAAAAGAGTATTTACTGTGTAAAAGAGTTAAGTACAACCTTTGCATTGTTAATTGTGTGCTGCTATGAGCAGCAGCATTAAATATAAACAATTGTCATAATATCATCATGTAATTGCTGCTCAAAATGTAAATGTGTTCAAATGGTATGATAGTAGATGTTAGCTTAGTTAAAGTTGTATTCAAAACAACAAAATTTGCAGCTGCAGTAAGCGGCTAGCTAGCATGGATATCAGAGGAAGTTATATTTAAACTTTCAACTATTAACATTTGATATATGTTTCTATTCTAAAATGTTATGATTCCAGATAGTAGTCTTTCTTAAATCTTCCTTAATTTTGCTATTTTTATGTGTGTAAAAATTTATTTATATTTTTACATATAATTCTTTGCAATCATAAAATGTCTATTTACGGTTTCTCGAAACTCTTAAAAATTAACCATATGATTTACTGCACAAAAGCATAAAATTTTTTCTATATGATCAGAGTTGTACTTAATTTTTTTTTTTTGTTATAATACAGCACTTACAACATATTTAAACAACGTGTCTAAAGAGTGATATGTTTCTTACACGACATGTTTTTTTATATCTGACTTGTCAAATTTATGACTTACATATATGTACATATGTACAGTCAATCGCCGCTGACTGTTTTCCAACGACAGAGATTTCTTCCAATAGCTAATGTCAGGTGACTTGTCAGGACAGAATTAAGAAAGTTTTTATTTAAATATTTGCAGATGGTTTTGACAAAAAAATAAATTTTTTAAAGGTAACACACGACATGTTCGTATTTAGCAGTCGGAAATTTGGAAAGTCAGATTTAAAGCACATTAAAACTTTGCCGTGTTTAAATACCATTCCTAAAACTCATAAAGAGGACAACATTTAACTAGATTTTAATGTAAAAATTGTTTTATTTATTTCTATTTTAAAAGAATAAATATATTTCGAATTGATTTATGCGTAACCGATAAAAAAAACAAACACATTTGCCAGAGTGACAGTAAAAAGAAATAAGTTCAAAGAAAAACCGGTTATGGTGCGGATAGTGAAATAAAGCATATTGCATTATACTTAATAATTATACTTTACAAGGCCTACGAGCTAAATTTAACGGTTTTACTATGATTTATTACAGAGATAATTAATAAAAAAAAACCTTCTTCGGTATAAATTAAATTATGTCGGTTACTTCTTTTTTGTGGTTAACGCTCGAAGTTATAAAAATTTGTGGAAAAATTTAATACATTTCCAAAGTGAAGTTGCGTAAATAATTTTACAAATAGTGATCAAACAGAAAAGTTTCATTATTCGTTTTGCAGTCGATAAGCTCTCTATGAAAGCGCTAAACCATTGGCAAGAAATTAAACAAATACATACTGCATACTAAATACAAATTTGTATGTATGAAGGTGCGTACTTATGTTTTTGATTACAAACAATTTATAATTAACAATAAACCAAGAATTATAAGAATTTTTATAATAACAATACAACACACAACACATAAAGAAACAAATTGTATAAAAACTAAATACATGGGAGAAGTTTTCTATTAATTGTAATGTTCACTAAGCTAAGATCCAAATTTTAAAGTGAGTTATTCTATATAAAACCAATTATATGTGAACTATAATGAAGGACAAATATGATGAGAATTTAATTTATGCTGAGAATAGATTTTGTTTATATATATTCTTACATTCAGTTACGTTAACATTGTTAATAATATTTTACATTTAAAAGTTATTATTTATTTCAATAATTTTTTTCTCACCTTACCCAGGCAAGACAAACGAATCTTATGGTATGTTACAATTTTTTTATACCCGCCACCAAAAAAATGGTGGGGGTATATTCATTTTGTCATTCCGTTTGTAACACATCGAAATATCCATTTTAGACCCCATAAAGTATATATATTCTGAATCAGGGTTTGATTTGATGACGATCTAGCTATGTCCGTCCGTCTGTCCGTCTGTCCGTCTGTTGAAAGCACGATAGAGGTCGCACCGAAAAAGCTAGGAGGCTCAAATTTTGCCAGAATCTTTCTTATAGACAAGGTTTGTTTGGTATTGAAAATGGGCTATATCGGAATATTAGGAAGTGAGTTATAGCTCGGAATGCAAGAGTAGGTCGAAAAAACCGTGTCCTACGAACATCGAATAAAATGGTATTGTGTCCAAATGGATTAACGTACAGTCATGAAACTTCGAATATATATTTCTCGAGTCAAAGCAATATCTCTCACCAAAAATTACCTAAATCTAATCATTAGGAAAGGAGTTATCGATCAAAATGTACGAAAATTTATACCGCACAGTGTATTTTTCGGTATATTTAAAAACAAAAACGTCATAAAACCAACAAAATTGGATGTACGACTCTGAAATTTTGCACACTTTGCTTTTTGGTGAAAGGCTTTTTTTTAACGGAAAATCAATGTGCCACGCCCACTTTTACGCCCACCTCCCATATAACGTTTTACCTAAAATTGATATAATTTCTCTATTAATAAAGATTTTGGAATTATAAAGGGCTATATTGAAACATCTAAAATGTACTCATTCGCAAAAATAACTTTGACACGCCTACTATAACGCCCACTTTTCACGTTATCTACCGTTAATGAAATTTAAAAGCTCATAAAACCGCCAAAATTAGAGGTATGATGATCAAATTTGCTACGTATATCCCCCTAGGCAGTGTCATTATTGTACAAAAAAATTAAGGTGCCACGCCCACTTTTACGCCCACCTCCCATATAACGTTTTACCTAAAATTGATATAATTTCTCTATTAATAAAGATTTTGGAATTATAAAGGGCTATATTGAAACATCTGAAATGTACTCATTCGCAAAAATAACTTTGACACGCCTACTATAACGCCCACTTTTCACGTTATCTACCGTTAATGAAATTTAAAAGCTCATAAAACCGACAAAATTAGAGGTATGATGATCAAATTTGCTACGTATATCCCCCTAGGCAGTGTCATTATTGTACAAAAAAATTAAGGTGCCACGCCCACTTTTACGCCCACCTCCCATATAACGATTTACCTAAAATTCATATAATTTCTCTATTAATAAAGATTTTGGAATAATAAAAGGCTATATTGAAACATCTAAAATGTACTCATTCGTAAAAATAACTTTAACACGCCTACTATAACGCCCACGTTCATTAAAAGACTACATTTACAAAAGCCTTTTAGTAGCATATCGAAGTTATAAAGGGTGGTTAAATTTTAAGGGCTGATGTTGAATTATTCAAATTATTTAGGAAATTATTATTATTTCTTTTTGTAATGATAATATTTGTACGGTTCAATTATGTATTTAACAAAATATCGGCCAAATGACCCCCCCCCCCCCCACCCCATCCTTGGCGCCACTCCTCTATCTGATGGTCCAAATTTTCAATGACAATGTTTATGCTCAATTGTTGGGCACGATGATGAGTCGAGGTTGACTGCTCTTTTGCCACACTATCGAAAAAAACAACCATGCTTCCTATTCAACGAAATAAGAAGGCATTCACAGATTTTCTAACATTTTATACAGACCTGTTTTGCAGAAATTTAAATATTTTTTACAATTTTCCCGATTGTGGATGAATTTGAATGATTATGTTGATCAAAAGAATTACGAAGTTCATTTAAACACCCATTTTCATAAAAAAAACCTGAATAACTTTAAACAGTTGCTCATTTGCGTATCTTTCTACAGATCAAATTGAGTAAGTTTGAGATTGAGAAATGTCAAGTGAAATGCAGAAAACAAATTTAAAGACTAGGTGTAGTTCACCTTCAACATGGGCCCTAAAAAATTTAACCACCCTCTACAAAGAAAGTGATACATATTTTATTATAAAGAGATTATTCAATAGCGATTAACAAAATAATAAATATTGTGCTTTAAATGTACACAAAATTGGTGGTGGGTATAAAAGATTCGGCACAGCCGAATATAGTGCTCTTACTTGTTTTTAATTTACAAGTACAACAAGTACTTGTTGTTTTAATTATTAGAACTTACATGTGTGTTTATGTATAAATTATTATTATTTTTCTTTATCTTCTTTTAAGTTTATTAACAAATACAAGAATATTTGTTCACCTATTTATGTACATACATACATACATACATATGTAAGTATTTAAAAAAAATATTTTAAAATGTTTTCTCATACATTTTCAATTCGTTTTAATTACGGTTCAACATTTACAGAAAAATGTTTTTGTTGGTATTCTTGCCCATCGAAAATGAATAACCAGTACAAATTCTTATAAAAAAAAACGTTTCTATTCAAAAAGCATGGAATCTGAAGGTGTATTCATTCACCTATTTTTTTCGAACCAATCGTTGTCCGAACAACATTTATTTATATAACTGCAGCAAAAAGAAATAACTGCTTATTTCGACATAAGCTTAATTTGAGATAATAACACCACTGCAATTCCTTAATTTAAAACTACCCTGAAGCGAATTTTCAACTTTTTTTTTAGGCAAATTTTACAGAGAGCTATAGCGTAAAAGCCTATTGACTTCTTTTCAACGAACTATATCATTTTGAATAATAACTTATTTTAACCAATATAATTTATCTAAATATACGAAAACTAATATGCTCTTTAATGTATAAGACGTGGAATTCATAAAAAATATTTATTTTCAAGCGAATCAATTTATAAAAATCTCAAAAATGTAATATAAACCCAAAAATTTTATAGTGTTTCCTGAAAAACTATAAAAACTGACATAAGAACTTTTTTCTTATTGCTACCGATATGAATATCGAGCCTTAACAGCGAAAATAACATAACTGACATATTTTTCGTCATTGACTTTTTGATGCCGAATTATTCTTCAGCCTCCAACACCTCGTCTGTTAAAATATTGAATCGAAAGTAATAAGGTGAACTCGTCGCTAAAACAACTACAAATTGAAAAAATACAAACGTGTATTTTGTTAGTGTAAAACAAAACGATATGTCAAAAATACACAAAAATTTGACAAGTGGTCCCTAGAAGTAGTCAACAGCTGATGATCAGCTGATCTAATAAGTTCACCTTATTGAATTCGCCTTGCTCTGAGTGTAAGTGTGCCCTGAAAAGTAGTATTACTGTATTCACAACGTATCTTAAATTCAAATGTGCTAAAAAAAACAACATACCAAAATATGACTGTTGTGAACGACCTTTCACAACAAAGTGTGATGTATTTAATTTATATCACCGATTTTGATAGATTTTTGATATCAGATCTTTTTAATGAATATCGGAGGGGAGGTTTACAAGTATTACAGATGGCTCCCTAGCCGATCGCCGCAGGTATTTGGATACTTGTTGCAGCACAATTACTTTAGTATTATTTTAGAACAGTTTTCACTTGAAAAGCAATTGCAAAAAAAAAAAAAAACAATAATAAAGATACATTTTTGACATGATGTCTACCCAAAACAAAATGGAGCAACCATGGTGTAATTACATAAGGTGATAGCGTAAAGGAGAGCAATTTTTGTCTCTCTTTTTTATGTATGGAGTTTGACAATCTCCGGAGTTGAAATCATTTTTTAAATATGCAGTTTGACATACTCCAGAACGCAAAAAAATAATCAGCTGGGCTGCCACCGCCACCTTGTATAATTACACCATGGGAGCAACAAATAATCAAATAAAACGCCTTGATGGCAATTGTTTTTATAATATTTTAATATTTATAAGAAATTATTCATTTTATAAAACATTTTCGAAGTGTACTGTCATCGCAACCGGATAACTCATTACAACTCCTAGAAATTTACTTCATATAATATTTTAAAAATATATTGAAGTAATACATACATATATTTATATATATTAAAGTAAACAGAACAGAACCTCATTTTCAAAAACTGTTATCGAAATATTTTTTATATAAATTCTAAAACGTATCAAGTTTTCCTTTATTCCATACATCTTGGCCTGTTTACAAAATGGAACTGAATATAAACCCAAATCACATAAAGGGTCACAGTTTTGATGAAGATGATAATTTCAGTAACATCTCACGCATTTCCTATGGTCTACACAATTCAATAAATTCAGCCTGTAATTCCGACTCAGAGTGCAGTGGCCACGTCTCGGTGCGCGATATGATTGAACATTACAATAATCAATGCAAGAATGAAGATACAAATCAAATGAATCATAAAATTAAATATAAAATCAATTCGGCAAAAAGACATTTTAATCGTCATTCGCAACATTTATTGGCCTCAACAAAATCATCTTACTGTGGCTTAAACAATTATGGATCTCAAACGAATTATAAGCAATTTACTGACCAAATGCAACAAGATAAATCATCCTCGTTGAATTTTGATGCTCACAATCTCGCAGCACTCACTTGCTGCAGCAATTGCACAGCGTGTTCGTGTTGTCAAAATAGAAGTCGTACAAATTCGATAACCACCAAAATGTTAAAGTCAGAAACATCGTCTTTGTTATTGCTACAAAACAAGCAGAACAACAAGAAATCTAACAGCAATTTCAGCCTACATAACGGTGGTGGTAGTTCTGTTGCTGTGGCCGCAAAAGATGGTGTTGGTATTAGAAGTTGCAGTAGCAGTCTTAATAACATTAATGTTAAAGATGCTAGTATTCTTGCGGTTGAGAATTGTTTGAATATCATCGATGATACCGATGCGAATACAAATTCTATCAACATTAGGAAACCAATCATATTGAATGACTTTTGTGATGACAACCTAAAAACTAAAGACTCTCAAAATAATGGTCTCTTTAATGAAAACAATTCTCAAGTTGTGGTGGAACAGAAAAAGAATTGTTTACAGTCAACTGATAGCGTTGAGGAGGCCAATATTTGCCAACAACAGCAACCAATTGAAACATCTTATCAAAGCAAGACCACAATTGCAAAGACATCAAGTGGTAAGTAATAAAGCATCATGCAAGTTTGAGTCTAGATATGCAAGTGACACAGTTACTTAATTCTTATAAAATTCAATATCTAACTAATACCAATACAAATTTGCAGTCAAATAAATCAATTGTGGATACACATTAATAAATGACAAATTTGTTTTTTTTTCTTTTGTTTTTGTTTATTATTTTAAACACAAATGTAGGTGTGCGCATTATAATTGATATATTCTTTGATCAAGAACGATGTGCTAATGCCGCCGATATTGTTGGTAGTAGGGTGGAAACTGATATACCACAAAGTCGCATTTTATCCGAGTTTCAGCAGCAAACAATGGCTGCGAATATATGTGGCACCACTAGCAATGCTGGCACAGTTACTGTATCTCCGTCATGCCAGTAGATATGTGGAAAAGCGAAAAACCCTTAAGATTGCTACTACTGACCCAAATGGAATGGATTTGTTTCTTTTTTTTTATGAATGAGTTTTTAAAGCATATATTTTTGGCTACACTTTTGTTAAGTATATCTTTAAAAAAAGACGTTTGATTTTATAACATTTATTTTCATGTTAGTAACAATTTATTTTCTTGGATTTAATAAAATTTTATACTAAACGATGTTTTGATTATAAATTTATCGTGCCTGCTTTATGCTCCGAGTGGAATTAAATGGTTCGGAACTGCCTAAGCATTGTTCTCATACTCAGCAACACTGCAATGATATATCCAAACAGTTTGTTGTCACTCGGAATACAGAACAGAAACGAAGATCTATTCGAAATATTTTTTGAATTAAAAGAGTACTGTCATGTGTTGTTTCTTAAACCCTAAATGTCATGATGCAGTACAGCGTTGTGGTAACAAAAATGTCCAAACTTTTTAGATTTAAGTTATTTTGAAATTTTGGTAAAAAAAAAAAAAAAATTTGGCTTTGAAAATATAATTTGTTTTCATACTCGCATATTGTTTTGCTGTAAGAAATTTCAACTCTTGATTCTTAACTCTTTTACAACGTTCTACTCTGTCCTGGAATGAGTGTTGGCAGCAATAGCAATGGATTGGAGTCAGCATAAGTTATAAAAAATTTAAAGATTGCGTTAAGAGAATGAGACATTTAAAGGATAACTTTTTCATTTGGCTTAAACAACACAGGATCACAAACAAAAAATGTTGGCATTTTCTCTATTAACATGTTTTGTAAGTGCCTGTATATCAGATTGTATGAATAGTTACAATTTAAAAAAAATTTAGCACGATTTTCTGTTATAAAGTTATTACCATAAACTTTAATAGAAAAAGGCGTAGGGGAGCTACTTATGGTAAATAGTTACTGATAATGACCGTATAATAAAAAATAATTTTTATTTCAAATTACAATACATACACCACATTTAGATATTTGCATGTAAAAACTTATTTTATGTTCGAAAATCTAAACATGTTCGAATACAAAAACTATTCATACGTTTTTTTAAATATTTTCTATTTTACAAAGTACACAAACTGCTGTTGGTTGAAATTATGAAAAGTATCAGAAAATTATATGATAAACTCGTGATCTAAATGAGGAAAAAAAATACTTTCTAGTTGTCTGCTGCTTTAAAAAAAATCCATACCATGAGTACAAGTATTTATTTATTTTTTTTTTTTTGATTTTGTCTTTCAAAATCTCTTATGCAACTTTGGCATTATTAGATGTTGTCTAGAGATGGAGATGCTGCAATAACTTTTAAATCCAAATCGCTACTAACGAGACTGCAACAACTCTATGGCAAAATAATAGAAAATCTGAAAATAACTAACATGAAGATATATTTTAGTTAATGTGGTCATAGTTCGTTTTAATTCAATAATAATGAAGTTATAATCACATTACTTCAATTCGAATGATAAATTAAGTCAATGATACCCGTATTAGGGCTTAAAAAAATCGATAGACTGAAATATGTCTGTTGTTAGATAAATTAAAATGTTGAGATGCAAACAAAAAACAAATAAAAACAACACAAATAATTTGAAATTATTATTGAACAGTATTATGAAAAAAAAAAACGTAGAGAGTAAAAAACAATTTTGTAAATTTGTTTTAAGTGAAAATTTTAAAAAATTCTTTTTACACAATTTGCATATTTCTTGAAATTGCAATTATTGTTTTTAGCGTAATTTTAATTGCACAAGAAGCAGTCGCGTATGCCATTTGCCGGACATTTCTTTTAAATATTAAATGCCATAAAATTTGGTAATTCTACTGAATTTGTTGTATTTTATTTTGAAAAGAGAATCTCTAAACAAATCTATCAATATTAATACGCAGAAAATGTTGTACACTAAACAATGACCAAAAAAAAAATCGTCGTACACCTTTGAATTTAAAGTTTCTTGTGTGACAGGCTAGAATTATTTTCTTCTTGACTAACGAAAGGTGGCCATTTTAACTATTTCTTTCGACTTTTTTATTAATGTTTTTACTTGACACACAGTTCAGCAGAATGAGTCGTGTGCTGGCGTAATATTTATTTAATCTGTTTTTAGTCGATTTTAAACTCATCGTCATTTGTAGCAAAAAAATTTTTAAATTGTATTTTTATTGTTTTTGTATTTTGTTGCCGTCAAACCCCCCTCTCTCTCTTTCTTATATAGTGATACATGCAAGTGTTTGATGTCTCTCTAACTATTCTAGTAAGTGTTATTATTTATTGCGTTGAATTTTTGTTTATTTTTGGCAAACCAAGAACGGAGTTAAGTAAAAAACTAAAATCATTTTAATGAATACAATAGCCCATAAGTACATATGTATGTGTATTGCTAAATTGTTTGAACAAAATTATTACTGCAATTCGATTTATTACTATGGATTTTAGCTCATTATCTACTGTAACTATTTATGTCTAAAACCAATTCAGAACAATTCAAAATACGCTCCCAAATGACCTAAAAGAACTGGATTAAAAATTGAAGGGAATAATTATATGCAATATTACTGCAGGCACATTTATCAAAGCCAAACAAAAGAAACCTTAACTTTCATAATTTTGAATATAATAATTAACAATCAAATTTTGAGCATTAGACGATGAATAGTTACAAAATTTTAACCTGCTTCAGTTTTCTAGGAAAATTACTCAACTATAATTATAAATTATTAGAAAGTTAATCAATATTTTGATGGAAAACATGGGTCACTTAAAAACCGGCGTAAATCTGAAAGCTTTTTAAAAATGTCTAAATTAAACAGAGTTGAAAAACTTTTGTATCTGAGAATAAATAAAAATGTAACAATTTTGTGTATAATGAAATGGATGCATTTGATAAAAAGTTTATTTTCGTTTGTATTGTAAAGGGTAATTCGTTGGTCAAATAAGACAAGCCTTAGCCTCTTCGGCTTCTTATCACTAATCCATGCAATTATTTAAAAGCTGTTGCAACATTGCAGCTGTCCATAGTTTCGGCCAATTGTACATAAGTGGGCTATTTTTATGGAAAGAACATCGATATTGACAATTTAAAAATATAGTTGATTTGAAACAAGTATGCAGCGACAATGAACTTATGTTTAAAGAATATTTAATTTAATGAATATAAAAAGTTTTCGGCAACCGAATTTTACGTGATCAAATATGGGATCTCCAAAACAAATATTTCATTAATTGCAGAGTCTTTAATATATTTCCCAGTGTCATTATTGTTGCACTACAATTTATTGCTTCATACGGATTGTAAAGCTCATCATGTTTTGCTACATCGAAAACGAAAGGGAATAAATACAAAGAGCACAAAAATGAATTCATCTATTTCGCTTGTCATGTGTAATGTGTACGAATAGTTAAGAAAAGGTAAGACGAAAATTGAATTGTATAATTTTTGGAGAAAATTTGTCTTGCTTTCAACTCAAATTTAATTTTAAATTAGTTACATCAATTGAAGATAAATGTTTTCTCTATTGTTCGCATATAATTTGTTTATAATATTTATAAATTTTCTTTCTTTTTAAACAACTCAACGGCTTGCTGATCCATTTAATCATCCCATTGCAATGATCGTTTTAAAAAGTGTGAAATTGACGGGAATGATTTTAATTCAAAGATCAAAAATAATTTTATTCATTTCTTGTTTATACTTACATTTTGGTCGACAGTGGTTCGCAAAGTTTTTTTTGCTGCCATTAAAGCTGCCTAAAAATATGTTATTGTAATCCAGATAACTTGAAGTCTGTAAAGCATAAACAAATTAATATTTCTTAACGATATAAAAACTTTAAATTTTGAGAATTTAATTCAAGGTATATTCAAATATTTTTATGCAACAGCGAACTTATTCATACAGGTAATATCGTCCAAACCGCTAATCTTTAAGCTTAATATCAAAAACTTTATGAATTCGCCTTAATTGCATTTATTTATCCAGGAATGGAAAATGAGATTTTCGTTTCGGTACTGAAGAATTAAATTAAGTGTAGTTTTATAAAAACAAATAAACTAATTTTATTTGTATTTATTGTTTTTACATTATTTAACATAGTTTTCACAAATTTTTTTCCTATTTTTAATAAAAAAAATTTAACTTGTCCATCCCTGATATATGAATTTGCCTTGACAGAAACATCCCCTAAAAAGTTGTTTCGTTGTATCATGTATATACATGTATAAATATGCATTGGTAGATGTTTTTCGTCAAGGCGAATTCGTAACCAGGGTTAGAAAATTTTTAAAATCAATTTATTTGTATGCCAATTACTACAATAAAATATTTTAATTTGTAAAAACTAAGACAAATATAAATAAATTTTGTATATTTGGAATAAAAACGCACTTTAAAAAAATTCTGAATACCAAAAGAAAAATATCATTTCCTATACCTGAGAAAAATAACAAAATCAAGGTGAATTAAACAAATTTTGACATAATGCTTCCCAATCAGCTGTTGCGACAATATTACTTTGTGAATGTGTCTTAATTTCGTTTTAAAAATTCTAAAAATAAATTTAATATAAACATACCGCCAGGATTGAACTCTATTGGTATATAGGCTTGTCTACATCTTGGTAAAAGGTAAGACCACCAGCATGTCGGCTTACTAAACTTGAAAAATAGTTACTGACATGAAAAAAATTAATAAATTTTTGGTTTTTTGATTTAAACCGATTTCTATATTGAGAATCTCTGTTTTGTTTCAACTACTATATTGTAATATGAAATAAGAAATAGCGGCAACTCCTCAGCCTCCATAATGCCGACTGGGTCAAATTTAATGAAATCAAAATACCAACAATCAAAACGAATTAATCAAATAATAATTTTGTAAAAAAGAAAAATACACAAAACTAGTTTAATGGGCCACTGCAGTTAGTCAAGAGTCTTGGTTATTTTGTTAAAACAAAATTTAATAAATAAATTTACTGAAATTTAATAGAGCTTTGGAGAAGAATCGCGTTAGACTTACACAATTCCTTTAAATCAAAATCAGTTAAAAACTTAACGAAAGATTACCTTAACGTTAAGACAATAAAAAAGAAAAAAATATATTTAACAAGGGTTGTGATTTAGAGACGTGTATGGGTGTAAACATTAATATCATGAACTTACTTATGTAAAGTTAAAATAAAAATAAAAATAAAAATTCACCAGCAAAATCCAACTGCGCATGTGTGGGTGTTTTAGGTGTATTTTTTATATGTTTTATTATAAAAATATTTATAATTTTTTTTTTTTGAAATCTGATTCATCGTTATGCTTTTAACTGACTTCAAAAAGCGATTTTAGAATACGATCATTTTAATTGCAAATAGTTTACAAGTTCGTACTATTAAGCCTAATGTTCCGTCCAATATTTTATCGCAAACTCCATATTAAAAAAAAAAAAATTGTACAAAATACTTATGGAATAGTGTTGTACTTTGCAATATTATATAGAACATTTAAGCATAATTTGGATGGGTCAACATGCAGTTAAAAAAATATATAACTTTTTTGTTAAAATATTTTTGTTTTTTTTAGTTTATAAAAATATCACCTGAAGTATAAATAGTAAATAGTATACAGCTGAAAAAAAAAACGGAATAATAAAATTTTGATATTTAAATCAGCGATAAACTATTTTAACCCAAAGAGAGTACTTTTTAATATTAAAATTTCGCCCTCTGAAGCCATGATTCGTTGCTTAGTTCATCGTCACCACCAACCAGGCACCCTTAAAGATAAGTCTCGAATTGTTAGACCACACTTAAAATATTTTACGTGTAGAGCAAAGTCTTAACTAAACACCAGAAACACCTACGAGAGGGCGTTCTGCTCAGCTAAGAATGTCTCGTACGTCACTATGGCGCATTTAGTGAAGTAGTAAAAGACTATGGCAATTGGTGCAGGAGTTAAGATCCGAATTTCATCGTCAGCAGCCAGAAATGAAATTACCATTATTGGAAATCTGTTTATTAGCATTAAAGCTCATTTAAATTTGAAAAGCTGTGTGAAAAAGTTCTAAGGTTCAACAAATTCAAAAGTCATTCTTAAGCGACAATTTTATACGGTTAAGGGTACAGTATGGCACTAAATTTAAAAATAATAAAGACAGTGGTACTTAACGGCCACTGTTCACACTGCCCGATATACAATGGCACTTCAAAGTCAAATTTTTGTAGAGCAAATAATTTCCAAATTTGTCAGCACTCAACTCCTTTTTTTTTTTTATTTGAAAGAGTGAGTATATGAAGGCAGGCCTAAGATAATCCTTGAACTCAAGGCCAACATTGTTGCCGAAATTCCAGCCATAAATTTTGAAAGATGTTATTAAGAAGCTAAAAACGGGGTTATTTAAGTTTTTGTAAATTTGTAAGCCCCATAGTGACATTTGGTTCACCCTGTATGAATATTAAAAGTTATTGCTTACGAAATTAAAAACAAGGGTTGATGAATTTTTTTTTGTTTGCTCGACTTAAAAATAATTTTTGTTTTCATATTGTTTGAGAGAAACAGCCGATGTTGAGCAACATTTTTCACGAACAGAAAATATAGTAGATATCTGTATATTAGACTTTAGGCAAAAAAATAAAATCGAATTCATTTAATATTTTTTTGCTTAATAAAATAATCACAACTCTATATTTTATATCATGTTTATACCATACAATATCATAGATAAGGATAAAATTGAAGCAATCGTATTATTGCAATCCAAAAACTAAAGCCAAAAATATTTGTTATTTTCTACAAAAAAAAAAATCTAATAATAATTGTTATTTTTTGTTTGAAAAATCAAATCTTTGTTTATAATATTGAACATTTGTTACAGTTCCTGAAAAAAAAACCAACCGTATTTATTTTAAATGTTTCGGATGCATAATTACGACATTAGCAACATGTTTATATACAAAGCAACATACGCTCTTATTTACAAATAATGAGGACAAAAATTTACTATATAAATAATTATTTTGTATTAGAGATCTATGAAGGCCTAGCCTTCTTAATTATTAATTAAATAATTTTAACTATTTTGTACTAAAACAAAATTGAACAAAATAGTTAACCTTCAATATTATTTTCAATTTTTTTTTCAACAAAAAGTTGTCATTTAAAACTGAATCTTAAGACACATAATTGTTAACGAAAATATTATTAGTAGCAGTAGGAGTATATAAATTTGCAAAATTGGTGTTAAGTGTTTTTGAAAGGTATTTTGATTTACTTTTAATTTTGTTTGAAGAAAAAATGTTTTGAAGACCACAACATTTATTTAAATCACTTGTACCATTTTAATTCTTAAAAAATATTTAATTATGTAAATATAATGGCATTTACTTCAGATGCAAAATGATATTTATAACAATAATCCATAACATAATCTCACACCTTAATGGCAAAAATGTGTATATCAAATTTAATAATAACATTTAATTTTCAAATATTTTAAACAATTTAAAACTGGTACATTACACGTATGTATGCAAATTTAAGTATAACTATTATATGTATGTATGTGTGTTAGTAATGAGTTTCCACATACTTTGCATTCAAGTACTCTAAAATGTAAATGTCAATTAATAATTAGTTTCACATCATTTTGCATCACCGCAAGTGTGTAGGAATAATCTTAAAACTGTCAATCTTACAGTTATTAATTTTTTTCATGCATTAGAGTCTTTAAATAGTATTGAGTGTAATTGGTTTTTTTTCTTCTTTATTATTAGCAATACCTAGATTAATCTACATGTTATTTATAATCAGACCATGATTTAACCATGAAAATAAAAAAAATTAATTGTGAAAAATTTAGAAATTTTTGTTATGTTTGTTTGTCACACATAAAATGTATCTTGTGTAGCAGGTCATGCTCATTTTCTTGTCTATGATATTTTATTATAAAAAATTTTTATCAGCAATTCTCGGCTGGCACCAAGGCGAATTCAATAAGGTGAACTCGTCGCTAAAACAACTACAAAGTGAAAAAATACAAACGTGTATTTTGTTAGTGTAAAACAAAACGATATGTCAAAAATACACAAAAATTTGACAAGTGGTCCCTAGAAGTAGTCAACAGCTGATGATCAGCTGATCTAATAAGTTCACCTTATTGAATTCGCCTTGGCTGGCATTAAGTAATTTTCTACATGACGGTTAAGGTTACTGCGGTATATTTTAGTTAAAATTTTTGCAATTAAACGGGCCGTACGGATGAGTTGTTGTAAGGTATTCCATAGGAATATTAGAATCTTTACACGATAGTCAAGTAGTCAGGTCCCTGATAAATTTTTACTAGACATAACTCGCCCAAGAATGTCGGGCATCCTTGAATTGGAAGGCGATGCATTTGAACATCACCCTTACATGAGTGTAGAGACAAGTGAACAATGATGACAATTGAGACAGCCGCGAATAACGTTGTAAAAGACAAATTTTGCAAAACCTGTTTTTTGCAGATTACCGTTAAAATTACTCTCTTACATTTGTTCAAACACCAAAATATCAAAATTATGCATTTTATCACCGTCAAAACTTAATTACAATGAGTCAGTCAGAGGAAGAACGCTGTAAGTTATAAGAAAAATGCTACGATCGGAATTGTCGAAAGTGATTGATAAGTGTAACAGAGTTACAAAATGAAAAGTATTTGTCGAAAAATTGGAAAGACAATAAAAATAAAAGGTTTAGAAATAGTGAAAATTCATATTTGGATAAGGAAAGGTTTTCCACTAAAAAAATAAAAACAGTTAATTTATATGTTATTTGAAACTTGAATTTCTTGATTTTGTGCAGTATTTATTTTATTTTTATTGTTTTTGATAAACTAAATATATTATTATTGGCCTAAGGAAGACGGATAATTGATTCAAAGTATAATACCGCGTGGATAACATGATCAAGCGCACCAAGTAGCTTTTAGAAGTTGATAGGAACTGACTTTTGTAGAAGTTGTCGTGACGCAAAGGAGGTAACACATCCGCTCCTATATTTTATAAAAATATACTTATTACTAAGATGGTCATTCCAATTTGAAGATTCTTCTTACACCCGTTTGCTGCATGTATTGCATTTCAAGGTGACAATTACAAATATAAAATTCGCAATATCGGTTTTTGCTTTTCTGGTGGTTTGTTTATCTTCTCTGAACCAAGACCAAAACACGGAACTAGTGCACTGTCATTGTTTTATTAAGATTTGCAGGCAGCGCGTAATTATATAGGGATTACAAATTATAGAGTTTTTATAAAATAATATTTAAAAAAAGGAATGTAGAAATAACCTGAAACAATTTAAACTTGAAATCATTTTCGAATGTCAAGAAATTGTGTGTCATAAATTATTGTATGAGTGGTTAGAAAAAAGATAAGAAATGTTTATTTGACCATAAAATAAATATTAAATACGACCATTAGCTAACAAAAACACTTGTATACTATTATCTGTATTAAACAATTCAGAACAGATGATTATAATTTAAATGCATAAAAACTGAATTCTTGAACCAATAAAAAATATTAAACAAAACTATTTTGTTGAAAACAACAAACCGATTGCCTTTAAGCCCAACCCAATTTATTGTCAGTTTTTTCGCTATTTTTTTCTTTAAGCTACAGTCTACTATTTAAGTAATCTTCAAACTGAAGGAAAGAAGAAGAAGAATAAATGTATTAAGTATTCAGCATTTTGTACAACATTTTATATGATGACTTATAGTAATTGCCATATAAGTCCTCACAAAAACAAACAGAAGAAAAAAAAAATCAATTGACAAATGTTAAAGTATGTTTGTGAATATATTTATGTAACTGACCATAAATACAGCTAGTAGCAAGGTCAATAATAAACATATACACATACATATACACAAATGAAAAATGTGTTAAATACTTTTAAAATCAATTATACTTATATTGATGAGTTTCTAAAAACTAAACCAAATAGTTCGCCTATAGTCGCCAAACTATTTAATACGAGTAAATGTTACGTTATTCTATAACAACTTACGTTTCAGTGAATAATTATTTACAAATTGGTCTTTATTTGTTTACACTGTGATGTAATAATACTTGCATGTATGTATGTGTGTCTGCTCTTATGTCTGTGCCACTTATGTCATAAGAAGTTTTAGCAAACCAAATTCTTCTTACTTGTTTCTATCATATCTACTACTACTTAAGTCTCTAGTAGTGTTGTGTTACAATTAACTTTAGAACGTGGGAAATCCATGCATAATTTTTGGTGGTTAATGTGTAAATATTATATTATTAATATTGCCGGTTTTATTTCTGCTATTTCAACTTGTAATACTTGACATATTTTGTTGTTTGTTTTAGAGAGTAATAATAAGGTGGCACTGACAAACAAAAATTAAAACAAATTTTAAAACTTAAAAATTGTTTTTATCTGTAATTTTCCACAGCTGTCTAGTCAAAAAAAAAAATATTTATTAAATAAAAAACAAATATTATTAATTATATTATCACGAGAACAGGACCAAAGATCTGTAGAATTCAAAATACTATTTTTTAGAATTTTTGTCTGCTTGTCTTTCTGCACTCAAACATTATAGAATGGATATTGATAGAATTTTATATGAAGTTTAACACATAACATGCTTTTTAACACGCGATATTGCAATATCTGCTTTTAAAAATAAATATAGAATAATAAATAAAATTGTTTTAGAAGTTTTGCTTAAAATAAATGTATAGAACAACCTAGCAGAGGAAGAAATATATGTTGCACTAACAACAAACTAACTTTATCTAAAAAACCAAAACAAACAAATTTTTGGGGCCAGCTAGGAATAGTATCTTAAAATAATAATAATAAAAATCAAAAAACAAAAAATTAATTGAAACAAGTAAGAGCGCTATAGTCAGGTGTGCCAAATCTTAATATACCCTTCACAAAAGTGTAGATGCATGACTATAAGTTGTTTGTGAAACATATTTACACTTACATAAACTTTGTCGTTGTTGATTATGAAATGACGTCATGCTGGTACTTACCTTCATATTGTGTGTAATTAAATTATTGCAACGTACAGTAAAAAAACAAAAAAATTTAATATAGATTCTTACACATGCATAAGCGTAAAAATTCTAACTAAAAAAAAAACAAGTAAGAGCGCTATATTCAGTCATGCCGAATCTTATATACCCTTCACAACGTGTAGTCATGCAATAACAGTAGTTTGTATCACCATTCCCCATATGATATACGTACAAACATATAAAAAACATACATATATAAAAACATCCCATTGTAAAATTATAAATTTACGTACGTATGTTAAAAAAAAATTAAAAAAAAAATTTAAACAAAAATTAAAAAAAAATGTTTTTAAAAATAATTAATATATATATAATAAATAAAAAATAAAAAAAAAAATAAAAAAAAAAAATTAAAAAAAAAATATAAAAAAATTAAAAAATTTTTTTTTGCCTCAGCTGGGATTCGACCCACGTTTTCTCTAACCAGTATACACGTTTGTATGTATGTATGTTGTTGTTGTAATGTTGTTTTTGTGAAAAAAGAAATAGAGGTGGTCGTGGGTTTTTGCTCATATCTCAGTTGTTTATGTACCGATGTTTCTGATTTTAAATACCGATCTACTCCCGAATATTTCTGATATTTTAATACCTCACAAGGGTCCATGCAATATCGGGGGGCTTCAAAAAGTTGATTTCAACATACACACGGTCAGACTGACAAAGCTTAATCGACTCCCCTATTCATAAGCTTTCAGAATATATATACTTTATGGGATCGGAAATCAAAATTGTAGAAATTTCACACGGATTGACAAACCTATATATACCCTTTTTCACTGTGTGAAGGGTATAACAAACCAAACATTTGTTACCATTATGTACATACATAAATAGACTTGAATAAGCTTACAAAATAGACCAAGTACAACATTTTTTTTAACCATTAAGTGTGCCTCAATACCCCTGCTTTTTTTGTTTGTTTTTTTAAAGAGAATTTTGTTGTTGCACTCTTAATAGAAAACAGAGGTATACGTGATTTTTTTCATATATCTCCCGCTAATGGATCGAAATTAATAATTTTCAATGCCATCATTTTCGAAAACATTTCTGACAAAAAAATTTTACATGCGAGTCCGTGAAATATATGGAAAGTTAAAAATAGATTTCAACAGACAGATTGACATAGCTGAGTCATCATCTCTATTTCGCAAGCAAATATTGTAGAAATTATAAACGAAATGACAAGCTTATAACACCCTCTTACACTCTCGTGTGAAGTGTAGAAAAATATAAAAAAAAAATAATTGAAAAATAATGAATAATATTCTAACTAAAAAAAAATCCTATGTTTCAACAACTTTTTTAAATAAAGAAATGTATAGTAAATTAAATTTTCTTTATTAATTTAATCCAAAATAATAACTCTATTTAATACATTTTTCTCATGCTCAAAGCTCACCCTAATGCACATTTTTATGAGCTAAGATCTGTTGTGTCTTCTTTTTTTTTAATTGTGATTCAAATTAATTTTATAAACACTGCTGCTGTGTGCATATATATGTCTGACAACAAAAAATTAGTTTTATATAAAAAAATAAATTGTCTAAGATGTTATAAGGTTTTGATTTTTTTTATTGCCACCTTTGATGAAGCAAAAACATTTATTTTATTGCACTTATTTAAAACTGTAAATAATTTTAATTACTAAAAATACCACATTTACAACAGATTATGCATGCGTTGCAATAAACAAACAGAAACGCATTTTTATTTATTAGCAAACAGACAGAAAAAGTTAAATTATTTCACATTTAAAGACTAGATTTTATCTGTGTTCAATCCAAAAAAAGAAGCTCATCTCTATGGCATTTTCTGAAATTATTTAAATATTATTTTAGAGAAAACTCAACAACATGTACATATTTTGTTTGCCGTATATAAACAACAATAAATAAATAAATGTTTTAAATTATTCCGGTTATTATAAATTTTCAAGAATATTGACAAAAATTCTTTAGTTGTGAAACAACTTCATATTTTTACTCTAATTTTAATGGAAAACAAAAGATTTGTTTACATCTTGTACTCCCACTCATTGCTTAA
Organism: Phyto melanocephala; assembly: GCA_941918925.1. NCBI lineage: Eukaryota > Metazoa > Arthropoda > Insecta > Diptera > Rhinophoridae > Phyto > Phyto melanocephala. Next base: position 3,231,911 of record OW799233.1, read on the forward strand.
ATAGAATATTGAGATGACTGAAACCAAACTGGTTTAATAGTAGTTTGACAATAGCTGAGACCTAGACAACACATGTCAATTTTTTTTTAGATTTGCAAAAAATCGTAAAAAAAAGTTTATTATTTTATATAAAGTGCAAAAATGTTAAATGACTCTCTACCAAAAATTGGGAATTTTATTATATTATAATATTACTCATACCACATTCGATTCAAAGAGTAAAAAAATAAAAAAAGTCCTAACGTTGCAGATTTCTGTGCTTTAAATAACAATTCTTATAATATCAAATTAATCATTCTTAAGCAACGATATTTATATAAAGCGCTCAAAATCTTTGTACAATATTTTAATTGAATTTTTATACTTAAAGATTTTTTAAAAAAACTAACTATAACACACTTATTGTGAAAGAAAAGACTTTAGCAAAATAGTTCAAATTCAATATTTAAATGAGGTGACAACATCCCTACAAAAAACACAAAAAGAACACTAAACATTAAATATTTTTGTTTATTTTAATTATAACTTGTATTTTACTTATTTGGCAATAAAGGATTGGATAAATATTATTATTTTTATAATTGTTTTTTCACAAACTTCAACAGTTTTTCAGCCAACGTGAACCAACGCATATAAAAACAAGTAAGAGCGCTATATTCGGCCATGCCGAATCTTATATACCCTTCACAACGTGTAGTCATACAATAATAGTAGTTTGTATCACCATTCCCCATATGAAATACGTACATACATATATAAAAACATCCCATTGTAAAATTATAAATTTACGTATGTATTTTAAAAAAAATATAAAAAAATTTTAAAAAATTTAAAAAAAAATTTAAAAAAAAATTAGAAAAAAAATTTAAAAAAAAATAATTAAAATATCTATAATAAATATAAAACAAAATAAAATAATTAATAAAAAATTTAAAGAAAAAATTAAAAAAAAAAATAATAATAAAAATATAATAATAAATTAAGTAAAAAATAAAAAAAAATTAAAAAAAAAATTTTTGGCTCAGCTAGGATTCGATGCCACGTTTTCTCTAACCAGTATACACGTTTGTATGTATGTATGTTGTTGTTGTAATGTTGTTAATGTTGTTAATCGACTCCCCTATTCATAAGCTTTCAGAAAATATAAACCTTTTTGGATCGGAAATGAAAATTGTAGAAATTTCACACGGAATGACAAACCTATATATACCCTTTTTCACTGTGTGAAGGGTATAATTAAACAAAAGTAAACAAACTTTGACATTGTGCCGTTCAAAATGAAACGAGAAATAATAATCAGTTAGCTTCGCAACATCTTCTGATGTGAATTAAACGATTAAACAAACGATTTGTTTCTTTTTTTTTTGAAATGTTTGTAATGCAGGAAAATGTTGTGGTTGTGATACAAGAACGGTTCCAGCTTATGCATTTGGTGAGGGAAATATTTCTGTTAATATTTATGAATTTTTTGTTTTATTACTGCCAAAACTTTAAACTACTAAAGGCAATATTTAATTAGGGGGAGCAAAGTCCTTTTTCTTCTTCTTTGCTGCAATCCACACTTGCTGTATTGGTTTCATCAGATCTTATAAAATGGTAATATCAATAGACCAGCGGAAAACATTCTATATTGCCACTGTATTTATAAACTTGGCCACGTTCTGGCAAATGATAGCGTAGCTTAACAAAGATTTTTAAGCATTGTATGGGATTTTATTTTTTAGTTGGATATAAATAGTTAGAAGATAAGATAGAATCAAGTTCTTCTTATACTAATATTATTTCTTAAACCAATATGCTTAAATGTTGATTTTAATAAAATAAAAATATGTTAAGTCCAGCTTACATTGCAGTGTATTTTCATGACTAAGACTTTTCAGATTTTTAAAATAAAAAAAACTTCTTCAAAATAGTACAAATGGCTTAGAACCTACTTATATACCAGATTCAATAATAAATCTGTACCAGAAGACTTTTATATGTTTAGAATCCTTTTAACTCTTTTAGTTTTACGGTTTATAAATATAATATTGGCACATTGGCTACTTACACAGAGTAACTGAATTCTATAAATTTTTTTATTTAAAAAAAATTGATCTATTATTTAAAATTACATACTATGATGTAAGGAAATTATCTGCCAGAAATATAATTAATCTTTATTAGGTAATTTAATTCATTTGGTTTTTAATTCTCTTGCTCTTAAAAAATATCAAAAATAAGCAAGTTTATTGTGTAAAGAAATTATGGTCAAGCCTCACACATATAGCCAAGCCAAACTCATTTGTATTTTTATTTATTTTTATTTTTAGTTTTTTCTTTTCTTTTGTTTTGTTTTACTGTCTGGCAATACAAAAGACTTAAGCAGCATACATCAGCACCCACTACTAAGAATGTATAGCAACAATGTTGAGAAACATTTGCAAATACAGAGAGTTAAATAGTGTTGCTTTCAAACACATTTTTTTTACATAAAAGTAAATAAATATTTGTATGTATGTATGTGTATGCAGACGAAAAATGTAAGCAAAAGTTATGTACATAAGTGTATATGTATGTGTGTAAAATAGTAATGAATAACTTAAGCAAATATTTGTACTTAATTTCATATATTTTTTTAACAAAAAACAAATTTTTTAAACAAATTTTGTTTTAATTATAAACAAATTTTAAACTCTCTCATCTTTCAAATTGAAATTGTTGCAATATAATTTCGTATTTATTTCTATAAGTCTTACTGTTATTGTAGTCATTGTTTGCTTGATGATGATGATGATGATGAGGTGTTTACTTAGATGTATTCAGTTTTTTTGGTATTGCTGTTTAGTATTCGCTGCTGTTGAGGTGTAGTGAGTTTTTTTTCCCCATTTAGAGAAGATCTTAAAGAAGTTTTTCATAATAATAAATTTCAAAGCTTTGGGAATTTTAGTTCTGATTTGAACTTTGCTTAAAACGGTTGTGTTTTACGGAAAAACTTATTGTAAACTTTAAAGAATTATCAAAAGCGAATTGAAGAAAAACATATATGTAAATGTTTTGTAATAAAAATTTTGATACTATTATATTTAAAAAAAAATACAAAAATATTTGCAAAATAAAAAAAGCTTTAAAATATAAAATTTTTTATTAAAAAAAAACAAACAAATAATCATAAATATTTGATATATTTTTATAATTAATACTTAAAGATGTAAATATTCTTTAGTGTTTATATTATTGTTGTCGTCTTCATCAATTGCAAATGCTAACAAGTTTCCCTTGGTGTCTCGTTGAAGCTATACAATAGCATGATTATTGTTTAAACATTTTTGCATTTATAAAGAAATAGTATTTTTGTCTATAGATTTTTTTTTAGCAGGCTAAATGCATTAGCTAAACCAGCTCTAAAAGGTTTTTTTGTTCAAACTTGCACTTTTCGAGTTTATTTTTGAATTTTGGCAAAGAATGTTTTATTTTATATATTTTGCATAAGCTCGTGCGGTAATAAAGTATTGTCACATTATACAATAATAAAAAATCTTTGATATTTGTTTGCGTGTGTGTGTGTATTCTTATTTATTTTTAGTGAACTCTTTTTGAAAGCGAATTTATGTTAAAAGAACTATATATTTCACATAAACAACGTGTTTTGGGAAAGGGTGTCAAAACAAAAACGTTTGAAATAAAAGTTAAAAAATGTTTAAAAATTTACATGATAAAATATAAAATAACATGCAGCTTCAATATGTTTTACTCACATTGCTGCAGCAGTTTTATATTTTATTTATTCAAATATTATTTATGATTTTGTCGAAAAAGCGTGATCTTTGTTGTTCATGTTTTTGTTTTGTTTTTTAATTTAATTTTATTAAGTAGTATTATAGCAAACAATTTCCATAATAACATAAATTTATTTAAGCAAACAGAAAATGAAACAAAAATATTAACAAATAGCATTTGAAATTTGCAAACAAACATCTTTAAAAAAAAAACAATAAATAAATGAAAAAAATGTTTTTTAAGAACAAAGAATTAAAAAATATTGTACAATAAACTTTAATACAAAATCATCAATTACCTACAGTTAACTGGGTGTGAAGGAGCTTTTTTTATTTGAATAAATTGCACACAGTGTCAAACAACTACAGTGTTATTAAGGTAAGTTTTTCTTTATATATTTAAAAAACACTGGTGAACACATAAAAAATACGAAAGTATATTTTAATATTTTTGCTTAATTTGCTATACATTTGGTTTTGCTTTATATTTTAAACGATCACTGTGCCATGGGAGTGCACAATGGAATATTACTAAAAAGTTGTCGTGACAAGTTGTACTGACAGGAAGTTGAATCTTGTATATAGTGGAAGGATATTTGATCATATCTTATATGCAACGAGTCAGTTTTATTGCTAAACCATTGTAATCTAGATACAGAAAGGAACATCTTTTGCTTTTATCACAAAATGGGTTCATCTGTGGACCGAAGTTGGATAGTTTCTGTGAGCACTAGTGTGCCTAATCTAAACTCATCTATCTGAAGCTATATCTTCTTCTTCTATCTTCTATATATATAAAACAGGATGTATGTATGTATGTAACGTATGGACTCCAAGATGGCTTTGCCGGTTTTGATGAAATTTTCAGAGAATGTTCAGAATATTTAGGCGGGTAACACTGTGAAGTCGGATTTTTGGTTTTCGGTATGCAGGCGGAGGAGCGTGACAAAATCAAATTTTCAAACTGCACTACCAATGACATATACATATATTTGTTTTGTTTGCTTTTTTAAATCCGTTGCCATGTTTTTTAAAACGAGATACCAAACTCTTAAATCGGTGATGTAGTTTTGAAGATATTTACAAGAAACCTATGTTAATAATGATTCAATATAAAAACTTTTGCTTAGAACCAGCAACATGGACCGGGTCAGCTAGTACTTAAATAAATTAGAATCCATTTTCGTAAAAGAAATGATTAAAATTTGTTTGTTTATTTGTTTTATTGAAAATTGTATACAAATGAAAAAAAACTTTTATTTTTTCTTTAATACAGAATATTCACAATATGGTCGAAAAGTTGGGAATAACTTAAAAGTACAAAGAATTCATATACAATTTTTTATTATAAAATTATAATTTATTGCAAATTGTGAAAAACAAATTATAATAATTGAAAGACTTTATTAGAAAATTTTTACTTAAAAGGTTTCTATAAATTATAAGTTTTTTAAAAATTATTGTTAAACAGTTTGAAAAACAATAATAAAACTTTTAGCCAAATAAATAGATTTCGTTTGCCCATTAAATGGCCTCTGTTTTACATTTAGAACAATTGTTTGTACATTATAATTTATATGTTCATATACAGTATAATTATTTATATCTACAGATGACACGTATAGATATAAATAATTATTTGTTAATTTAAAAACTTTATGATTCTGTTAAATCTCTTTGTTTCTGGTTAGAAAATTACTATTTTGTGGATAACTTACAATTATCTATACTCACCACCAAAAAACCCTCAAATAAACTTCCTTGTAAATTCTTTGTTTAGGTTTTGAAAAAATATTAGTTGATTCCCTGTTCTAAACACAAATGCTTGCCGCTGCCATTTAATTACATTTTTTTAGATTTTGTCTGTAAATTGATATTTAAAATACTACGATACACCTTTGAGACCCAAAGCAATAGCAACAATAACAACAACAATCACCTAAATAAACGCAAAGACTAACGTTGTTATGTCTGTCGTCTAAAACAGCAATTGAGTTGCCAAAAAAAGGAAAAAGACAAAAATGTTGCTTATTTTCAGTATTTATTGTTGAGTGGATGTTGCTCTTGTTATTGCCATTTTTGTAGTTTTATTAATATTTTTTTTTTTCTATTTTATTCAGCCAGTTTTAATGTATTGTTGCAAAGAAGCTCTTTTAAACTCTTTCTACCTTTTTTTTTTTGAAAAGGTCAAATTACAATTGACTTTTTTTCGTTTATTTCGCTTTGTTAAGGTTTTTTTTAAACATCTTTAGGTTACCATTTTCTAAAAAAAAAAAGGAAAATCAGTTAAATAATCGCTTCTTCGTTTAGTTTAAGGTAAAAATCATGCAAAGCTGATTAAAATTTATTTTAATCATTTCCTTTTTCAGGAAATGATTTAAGAAAAACAAAAGACTTTGGACACATGCTCTATAGTAAAATTGTCAGTAGAAATACTTGACAAATTCGTGTTAAAATTATAATGCCTCAATGAAATATATAAATAGAAAATACAAAAACATGTTTTAATTCAAGTTAAAGCATAAGGTAGACACTGTGCATTATGATTACGAAAAGAAAAAGAAAACGTTTGCAAAACAATTAAAACATTTATGCAACTAAACCGTAAACAATAGATGTTACGTTTAGCTTTGTTTGCCTAAAATCTGAAACAAAAATCATTTATTTAACTTTTTAATTGTTCATAGATACAAAATGTCTTAAAATTTCTTTGACTTGTTATTAATTTCTAACGTTTTATGTCTTAAACAAATTGTATTTAAATTAAAAAAGTATATTTTAAAATTTTGCATATGTTTATCACCAAATAGAGCAATTCATTTCACGTTTGTTGTTAAAATATTTTCAGGCAGCAATGTTTCTAACCTAGTAGGTATGATCAACGGACTGCTGTACGTGTAAATAACAGAAATGTTTCGCTTGTTATACCCGCCACCAAAAAAATGGTGGGGGTATATTCATTTTGTCATTCCGTTTGTAACACATCGAAATATCCATTTTAGACCCCATAAAGTATATATATTCTGAATCAGGGTTTGATTTGATGACGATCTAGCTATGTCCGTCCGTCTGTCCGTCTGTCCGTCTGTTGAAAGCACGATAGAGGTCGCACCGAAAAAGCTAGGGGGCTCAAATTTTGCCAGAATCTTTCTTATAGACAAGGTTTGTTTGGTATTGAAAATGGGCTAAATCGGAATATTAGGAAGAGAGTTATAGCTCAAAAAGCAAGAGTAGGTCGAAAAAACCGTGTCCTTCGAACATCGAATAAAATGGAATTGTGTCCAAACGCATTAATGTAGACTCATGAAACTTCGAATATATATTTCCTGAGTAAAAACAATATTATTCCCCGAAAATTATCTAAATCTATGCATTAGGAAAGGATTTATCGATCAAAATGTACGAAAATTTATACCGCACAGTGTAATTTTCGGTATATTTAAAACAAAAACGTCATAAAAGCAACAAAATTGGATGTACGACCCTGAAATTTTGCACACTTTGTTTTTTGGTGAGAGGCTTTTCTGTAACGGAAAATCAATGTGCCACGCCTACTTTTACGCCCACCTCCCATATAACGTCTTACCTAAAATTCATATAATTTCTCTATTAATAAAGATTTTGGAATAATAAAAGGTTATATTGAAACATCGAAAATGTACTCATTCGTAAAAATAACTTTGACACGCCTACTATAACGCCCACTTTTCACGTTATCTACCGTTAATGAAATGTTAAAGCTCATAAAACCGACAAAATTAGAGGTATGATGAGGAAATTTGCTACATATATCCTTCTAATCAATGTAGTAGTTGTGCCAAAAAGTTAAGGTGACACGCCTACTATAACGCCTACCTCCCATAGAACGGTTTTTCTTAAATTCATGTAATTTCTCTATTGACAAAGTTTTTGGGAAAATAAAGAACTATATTGAAATATCTAAGTTGTATTTATTAGCAGAAACTTTATTGACACGCCTACTTTAATGCCCACTTTCATTGAAAGACTACATTTTCGAAGTTAAAAAGGGTGTTCAAATTTTAAGGGCCGATGTTGATTTTAAATAAAACAAAAATTATTTAAGAAATTATTATTATTTCTTTTTGTAATGATAATATATGTACGGTTAAATTATGTATTTAACAAAATATCGGCCAAATGTCCACCCCTATCCTTGGCCCACTCCTCTATCTGATTGTCCCAGTTTTCAATGACAATGTTGATGCTCAATTGTTGGGCACGATGATGAGTCGAGGTTGACTGCTCTTTTTCCACACTATCGCAAAAAACAGCAATGGTTCCCATTCAACGAACTAAGAAGGCATTTACAGATTTTCTAACATGTCAAATGAAATGCAGAAAACAAATTTAAAGACTAGCTGTAGTTCACCTTCAACATGGGTCTTTAAAATTTAACCACCCTCTACAAAGAAAGTGATACATATTTTATTATAAAGAGATTATTTCATAATGAGTAACAAAATAATAAATATTGTGCTTTAAATGTACACAAAATTGGTGGTGGGTATAAAAGATTCGGCACAGCCGAATATAGTGCTCTTACTTGTTTTATTCTTTTTTTCTCTTGCTGGTTTTCCTTAATTCTTTTTTAAAAGTTTTTTGTTTTTATCCGCTTATTTGTTAATAATAAAAGAAACACTTGAATCGGAAAAATGCTAGAAACATACACCATTGTGTGATTTAGCAGAGATGAAAACCAAATAATTAAAAAAAATCGTCTTAAAAATCTCCCGCTACAAAGAAAATTATGAAACTTGTGTACATTTTTCAACTGAGATAAAAACCAAGCACTACACTTGAGAACTATTCAACGCGAAAATATATTTATATTAAACAATTGGAAGAATATAAAACAATAAATCAAACAAAAACTGTATTCAAAATACAAATATTTTTATTTTTGACAACAACAATGTCGGAACAACTTAAGCGGAATTTATAAATATTGCAGTAGAATAAACAAATTTGTTTATACTGTTTAGTGTGATTGTTTTTTATTTATAATTCACGAAAAAAATCGTTAATTGATAAAATATTTTTAATAAACTTTTAAACTTTTAAACTTTTGAGAAAAAAATGAGTTAAAAAGAGGTGTGACTTAAGGATCGATTGGGACTACTACTCTTCTCACTTTAAGTTAATGACGTACCACAACAATTTTCTTATTGAAATGTTCATATGTAAGCAGATGATGTGCAATTGTATTGCAGAAAATATAAACAAACTTAATCGTGATTTGAACAATATTTATTGTTGGTCATCTGCAAATCGGATTTGCTTAAATTCTAATAAATCCAAATAGTTATCTGTTTAAACATAAAAAAATCGTAACTTCTAATTATAGCAAACATCGTAATAATTAATGAAAAGCTTGACGCATAGAGACAACAGAAAAAACAAGAGTCCATTGATATATTTTTCATAGTGAAATTTTTCCATAAAACTGATTTTGTATTTATTTTTTTTTTTCATTAAAAATTAATCTGCAATGAATGCTCAATTAATAGACTTCGTCTACAGAAAATTTTCCCTCTAGGCCGTTATATTAAAACCAACGTTTAAACAGTCTCAGGTGTTAATGTGATGCTAGTGTTGCTTTAAATCTGTATTAAGATTGCGTGAAGTTGTCGATGTTGTAATTTTCCACAACTACCATAAACGAACAAAAAATAGCATCAAAGTAGAGTAAATAAAAATGTAACAAAAACTGTAGAACAATAAATATTTTCACAAATATCAGCAACTCACAATACTTCCACCTACATTTTTTTGTATTTATGTTAATATGAAGTAAAAATTTTTTTATTTTGTTTTCCTTTTCTTTAAAATGTTTCTTATTTTATAAAAATCAATCAGTTACGGTTTCTTTTTAATTTAAACATAAAAACTTGTGATTTTTCTAAACTGAATTAAATATTTGAACCATGAAATTTTATAGAGTTTTGTTATCCTATAGACATGGGTTTTTCTTTAATAACTCATGTGTCATTTCGAGGGTTATATACATATCTGTTATTTATTCTTACTTAATAATGGAATATTAACTAAAGTGTAAACAACAAACAGTTTTTTTTGCTTCGAATATGTCAACAAGGCATCTTATGCTGGAAGTTTGGATTTATTTTGCATACCCATTGCTCATCGAAGCTTATGGTAAATATCGGTTTCAACGTGCAAGCGATGACTTTTGCAATTCAGAACAATTTTGACACGTAAGCCTCATTTATTTGCTTTGTCCAAAAAAGGCCATATTTATTAAGAGCTGCCAAATAGTTTTCGACCAGTTTTGCAACATGTCAGTTATGCCACGTGCCTGGTCAAATATTCTTGTAATTTTTTCGTTGATTGCTCTCTTCAAACGAATCAATTGTGTTCTGCACAGGTCCCCTTCAGATCCCACCAAATACAGGGTATTATGTTGGGGGTCATAGATATTAGGCTTCGGCGTTAATTAAGCTGGTTGCCCAGCTTTCACAAATGACTTTTTGTGGTTGAGGTTATCGTCGTATATCCATTTTTAACATACGTTTCAAAGATTACTTATTTTCTGCAGTATTCAAGCATCATTTCCGACATCCAAATTCGTCTTTCAACATCTCTCGGCTTCAGTTCATATGGGACCCAATTTCCTTGCTTTTGAATGAATCCCAATGCTTTTAAACGTAGGAAAATGGCTAGTTGTGTGAGTCCTAATGATAGTTCAGATACTTCTTGCATTCGACAACAATCTTTGTCAAATAATGCTTCTTCGTCTTGAAACTTTTTCGACTGACCAAGTCTCTCCTATCTTCTGTGTCGCAACCATCACTTTTGAATCGTTTTTTGAGTTGGTGTGTCTAACCTTCTACCAACAATCGATAATTTTCAGCAGCTGTTTATTTTAAATAAAAGAAGGTCATCAGACTTTCCCGCAATACATAAACAGAATTTAACATTATTTTATCGATTCATAAAATGAGTGTTTACATTTTGACGTCTATCGAATACTCAATTATAATGACAGATGTTTACCCTCCCAACTACTATATTTGTTATTATTGACACAAACCATATGTGATAGTTGTGTCATATGTTGTCCAAATCAATATTAATAGTCAGCCTGAAATTTCTTACAATACCTGTTAAAACTATTTAGTCTAGTTTGATGCATTCTCTCTCTTTTTCTCTCTCTGAAATACTTTACTTTACTTCAGAAAAAGGTATTCGAAATTCGCTTAATTCGTTCTTGGCTTCAAAAATTAGTGTTTTTTTTACCCAAAACTCATATGTTACAGGAAAGATGATAAAAGCCTATGGTTAACAATTGCTAATACATTGATGTGTACAAATGTTTTTAAGAAAAAGCTAAAAATTTGAAAAAATCACGAATTTTTTTGTTTTACATCCAACACAATTTTATTATTGTATTAAACTATAAAAAAATCTTCGTAAAATTTATAAAAAAGTTAAATTTTTAAAACCAATGCCATTAAAATGTTTATGTGTTCTTTAAGGCGTCCATTACAAATGGTTCCAGAAGTGTTTTTTGTTTTAAATATTATTGTTGTAGTTTTTTTTAACGTTTGGGTAGGTCTTATTCAACAAACAGATGGTATGTCCGTAGATAATTTGTGTCTGTTTAATATTTCTTTACATTTTGTTTATCTTTTAATATTTTGATATTTACAAATTGTTCAAAATTATTTATTAATCATCAAACTTAATTTCAAGCGTTTCAATTGTAAAAAATAATTATACACACATGTGTGCATATGTGTGTGTATTTAATGATCTGCAAATTGAACAAAATCAAAATTTATGAGATATAGGGTTGTATTGTCACATATATATTTATATACAGAGTATTTCAAAAATACATACACAGTCGGAATTCTACAGTTGACTTTTCAAGTTGTAGTTTAAGGGCCATTGTTACAACTTGCCGTTAGTTAAAGGCAGGATTTTGTAGGACCGACAAATGGCTTTGCATTATAAAGCCCTCATTTATTATTTTTTTTATTTATTAAATATTATTATTGTTAACGATAATTACAATGAAAAATTGAAGTTGTAATAATGCTAAGCTATTTATCGGACACAAAAAATCCTGCCTTTAATTAAAGGCAATTTGTAATAATAGCCCTAAATCTTTTATCTGAATAAATATAAAAATGTTCTCCTATACGTGCCTATAAATATTTGTGACACTCTGTATTATTCTATAAACAATTTATGGTTAATTTGTTGAAAACCACAAACTTCCGAAAATTGACAACAATGTTGCCTACCCCCACATTCACACATGTTTTTAATTAATTGAAGTGAGAGGGGCGTCTCTGGCACAAAAGAAATGCAATTCAGGAAAAATATTTAAAATTTTCTGACTAAAATTTTTACGTGATTTACCATGATAACAGTTACCTTATACTACTTTAAATTGTATAGTGCAGGAGTAGAGTAGATGGTGGCCCCCATATCAAAGAAAATACAACACCAATGTAATTTTAAAACCTTGTGAAGAGTGAATTTAATTAATATCATTTTTTAAGCTCGAATGGAATAGGAAGCAATAAGGATGAATTTTACATATCAAAGTGTCCTTTGATATAAAAAGTCCAAAAGCGATTAAGGATTAGAGGTATGAAAGTCATATGACAACATTTTAGCTTAGTTTCGAAGCTTTGTACATACATATATGCATTTATTTTCCAATGTTAGAAAATTTCGGTATTTAAAAGTTTTTAAACTTAAAATCCCAACATAAAATGCTTATATTGAAATCAACGGAAATTATGTCAATAAAAAAATTTGTTTGCAGTAACCCAGCGAAAAAATACATATGAAAAAGAAATAGTGAATGCATGGCTTTAACCTGTGATGAAATGTTTTAATTTATATAAGACATGCATAATTTTAACATTATCGTACTAATGAAGATCATGAAAGTTGTTAAGAAACTTTAATCCAATAAGTACAAAGAACGCATGCATATTAAGTAGATGAATAGGAATCGTTTCATGAGTTGATTTCGCTTGTTTACATAAATTGTTAAAGATATTTTACATGCATTTTAATGCATGTTGAAGCAAATCATTTATGACAAACTATTTTGGATTTATGGAGGCAGGAAGAAAATCTTCTCTTCTCACTACTGATATAGAAATCATAAAAAATGATTTTCACACTGCATCAGAGCAAACTTTTTTATTAAAAAAATTTATAAAAATTTCAATCGAAAAATTAAAAAAAAAAAGGATTTAGAAAAGATTCTTAGCACCTTTGTTTTGTTCTCCAAAAATTTGTTTTTCTACAAAATTTAATAGTTTATAAAAAACAGTTGTTCTGTATTCCGCCGAGCCGAATCTAGTCATATCCTTCACTAACATGTACATAGTAACCATATCGAAGCTCAGCAGAGATTTAAGATTTTATGTTATGCGCCATTTTGCTTTAATATTTCTAAAACCATCCTTGATTTTGAATTTTTACATAGTTAACTGAATTCTACTAGTCAAATCCTTACATTTGATATCCATATTGATGGGGTTGAGAAAAAAAATTATCTGCCATTTTGTTTAGGGTGCCATCTTGGATTAAAATTTTCTAAAGTTTTTTAAACTTTTTTTGTCAATTCTTTTCGCTTGATACCAATGTTAAGGGGTTGAAGTGTTTACATTTTTAATTTCTAGATTTAAACCAAATTTAAATCTATTGTACGCCATTTTGTAGTGGCGGCCATAATAGATTCTAAATTTTTTATAATGTTATATATTTTGCTAGCCAGAATGTCTTCTTTATTCTTCTTTTGTACCCATATTGCTCCTCTACATTGCCCAGAAGCTGAAAAATCGTTTTTCGCTTTCAAATTTTAAGGAAAATACTGAAGTAGTTGTACTTTTGTGCTTATATCTCACCTAATTTCTAACCGATTTGAAAGTTTTTCTAAGTAATAATAATCAAGATCGTGGCTTGTAATTTGGACTCTTAAGCGTGTCCAAAAATTAATTGAGAGCATGAGCAACCTGATATATTTATAGAAATGTATTTTTTAAAATTATTTTTGCCTATAACTTTGCTTATTGCTGAATGATTTGTCTAAAAATTTTTACGATTAGCCCTACAGGCTAATCATCATCTCTACAAATACTATCAAATGTGTCCATACATTTTCCTAGAGCCTAGATATAATGTTGATTTCTATGGTAAAAATATAGGGAGAAACAAAAGCAGTTCGGTTTATTTACTCACATCTCAGTTTTATGGCAATTAAGCTTTATTTCCGGATATTTCCAAAAAATTGTTATCACTTACAGATCAGTGTGCCATTTGGAGGCTACTAAAAATTGATTTCAACCAATATTTCCTCAATAGACTATCCTAGTCATAAGTTGGAAATAAATATTGTAGAATTTACAAACGGAATGGCATTGCTTAGGTAGTGGTATACCCTTGATTGAACAGATGAAGGATATAAAAACAGAAAAAAGAAACTGAATTATTACTGGAAATGATTTTCAATGGAAACTTAAATTAGTCTTTGGAAAATAGTCAAAAATTTATAATGAAAATAAAGACGAGTCATTTATTTTTTTATTGAAGAACATCTTTGCACAAAAGTTCAATTTCAAGTCATATCTGAAATACATAGTTTTGATGCAATTAAAACGGTCACAGTACAGGAGCCAAATAATGGAATGCGCTGGCGAGTAAAATAAGGAAATTCTTATTAGAATGTTTATAATTAAAACACAGAAAACACGCATGCTCAACTAAACTTTTGAAAGCTATCAAATGTCGTAATTTGGCCTCAGGTCATATATTTTGAGAAGAAACTTGTTTGTCGAAAAAAAAAACAATTTTTAAATGATGCTACTCGAAATTACATATTTCATAATAACCATTCAATAATTAAAATAAAAAAAACCTTATCAAAAGGCTGTAGATTACATTTGATTAATAATTTCAATGTTTCAATTCTTTTTATTAAAATTTCATGGTAATTTGTAAGTGTGTACATTTTACAACACATTTAATTTCCTCTATTCATTAATTAAAAATTTATATCATTAGTTCTGTGTGCAGCTTGAACAAAATTATTAAAGAAAAACCAAATTAAAATGCAGAATTGTTTAGTTGTAATCAAATGCATATATTTATTTATTAATTTCAGGAATTTCATATTCACCAAAATTTATTAATTTCCAATGCAAATATCGTCTATTACAAATGCGGAATAATTTTTAAAATTAAACGACATCGGGTAACAACCTTTGCGCCTCTTTGTTTTATAAATATAATTAATTTTATTTTCCATTTAATATTTGATGTATTTTTAAATACTTTGCACATATTTTAGAAAATAAAATTTATTCATATTTTTCTCTTTTCTGTTGCCTACACATTTACAGGGTTATTAAAAAGCCATATATAACTACTGTCTATACACACGCCTTACAATTTTTTATTTTTTTATTTTTTCTATTAACAGTAATAAACATTTAAAAGATGCAAAGGGGGCCATAAAAATATTTATTTATGGTTTTTGTTTTAAGTGAAATAGGTAAAATTAATAATAAAATATAACAATAACCAAAAGCAACAACAAATATTAAACTATGCTCGTTTAAATGTACAAATATTTTTTCTTTTTTTTTAAATTCCCATGATATTTTAGTAACATTTTAACAGATAAATCTTAATGATATTCTCATTATACACAAAAATATTTGTGATTTAAGACAACATTTCACTTTTGCATTGAAGATTTCCGTTTCCGTAATTCATAAAAATCATAAATTTTTTTAGTAAAAATCCAACTATCAAAAAGTAACACACATTCTAGTTACATACATAAAAAACAAAGAAATAAAAATCAAAAATAACAAAAACAAAAACAGAAACAAGTTGCAAATTTAAGGCATACGAAAATAAATGTTTAGATGTTTATTAATATTTAACAAACAACAAAAGCAACAATAATGAAAAACATTGACTCTGGATGACCTTAGCACATTTCTTTTGATGATTTAAATAAAAACAACACAAACAATATGAAGTTTTTTTTATGAATGATTATAAAATAAAAACAACTCTATTTATATAGAGCAGCAATTCCCAAACTTTTTTACAAACTGCAATTTCTAAAATACATTGTATAGCCAGCAAGTAAATTGAAAACACACCAGCACACCGATGTCGCATCAGCGCAATCAATATTTTGACATTTTTTTTTATACCAATTTGTTAAGTCTTAATTCTATTTGGACATAAAATAATCAGTTTTTAATTTCGATAGTATTCAATGTCGACCATAAAGTATTAAGAGATGTCGTTCTGTCCGTGAGTTAATTGAAATCAACTTAAAAGATTACCTAACCCATGCTGCGATGCATCTTTGATATCAATTTTTCAGAAACATTCGGTGATAAATCGCTATTGAAATCCAGCAGCATCGCTTTATAAATTCTTTGAGATATGAGCAAATATTTGCTTTGCCCCTGTTTTTCTTTGCTACAATAATTAAAAATTTTCAGCCCTGGAATAATTTATCGACATTTCTGTCACTATTTATAGAAATGATTTACCTCTAGAGATATTCGTACAAATTTTCGACAAATCGGACACAAATCGGCAAAGTTATAGGTAAACATTTTTTGGAAAAATATAGAGTAAAATAAAATGGTTCTCTATCACCTACATAATTTTTTGACGCACTAGTAACATCGATTACAAGCCGTAGTCTTGGAAATTAACAAATCGATTTGAAAATAACTGCGATATAAACATTAAAATACAACTGTTGTGGAGTTTTTCCTAAAATTTACACAAAAAAAGAGCGACTTTTTCAGCTACTAGATAACCAAGAGAATATAATACACTATAAAAAAATTTTAATTCTATGACGGCCGCCTCTACAAAAGTGCGTACAATAATAAAATATATATGTAAAATCCAGTATTGAAAAATGTAACCCCTCCAACTTTATAATAGTTTAAAAAGGGCTGACCAGAAGAACACAATAACCAATAAAAAAGGTAAAATTCAAGATGGCGTCCAAAATAAAATGGCGGAAAATTTTTTTCTTAACTCCAGCAAAGTGTGTATCAAATAAAAGGGTTTGTCTAGTAAAATACAGTTAGCTGCACGCTTTATAACGCTTTATAATTTAAAGCAGCGTCGAATATTATAAAGCAAAGTGATTAATTAATTTAAATATGAAATTTTGGTAAGTCCACCATTTGGTCATTATGCCTATATTTATGATGATGAAGGGTAAAATCATAGCCTACACGGTCAAGTATAGCATCGTTTTTTTAAGTTTGCTAAAAATGTTTAGTAAAATTGTTTTAAGATACTTTTTTTAACTTTACAGAATTTATATTTGAACAATTTGCCTATTACTGGTATTTTTTCGTCTGAACTTTAATACTATTTGACGTTTAACAATACAATCGACAAAATAGAAATTGTGTTCACAAGTAAACAAACCAAAACTGTTTTTTGAAAAAAAAAGCAATAGGAGGTTGTGAATTAATCAATTCTATAATTTTATTTTGATCTTATTTTACGTTTCAACAAGAAATAACAAAAACACTTTGCTTTGATTGCAAATATAGTGAAAATATTGTAACACTGCTGAGCGACTTAGTCTCTTAGATCATAAGAAAATCCGAAAACTTTTTTTCGCGACTTCATTCTGCGATGTATTTCAGATACCAATTTGCATAGAAAATTAAACAATTACGCTGAAAATTCCTTTTAAACATGAAAATATAATTTGTCATCTCTGCGTTGTTAAATCAGCTGTTTTGCTTTCACTTTACGCTTACATTCCATATACCAAGCCATCCCACGCGTTGCGTTCTGCAACTTCCAAAGTACAAGAACAATTTCTTCTACCACAGTTCTACAGTTTTGCACACAACTTTTTTTGCTGAATTAAATTTTAGTCATAATCTCATTTTTTTTAATGCAATCTAACAAATATTTAATTTTCTAGAGCAAGAATCAAAAGAACA
This sequence comes from Phyto melanocephala, assembly GCA_941918925.1. Taxonomy (NCBI): domain Eukaryota; kingdom Metazoa; phylum Arthropoda; class Insecta; order Diptera; family Rhinophoridae; genus Phyto; species Phyto melanocephala. The sequence goes on from OW799233.1 coordinate 3,249,687, forward strand.
GGTTGTTTAACTTTGTTTTTGTCTTCATTACCAGTTTCGTTTGTTATGGTTATTGTTTGTGTTTATTTTTCGTAGACCAAATATGGTCAGATTTTTTTTCTCTTAAAATGCAAAACATATAAACAATTTCCCTTAATTTTGAAAGACAGCGCATTGGGAAACACTTACAGAAATAAAATGGAGAAGCAATTTTTATTTAATTTCAAACGGAATATTATATGTTTTTATGTATAAAGATGTAATTAAATTATTCACCCACATTTTTAAATTGAAAATGTAAAACGAATTTAAGGCAAAGATGTAAAGTCTTAAAAACGTTTTGTATTCATAAATATTTATGTATTGTTTAAACATAATCTGATTTTTATGGGCTTTTTAACACCTTGAAGTTGTTGTCAGCGATAAACTTAACGTTTTTAGAATATAACGAGTATATTTAAATTAAGCGCTTAAAATATTTAAAGGTCTTCAGTAACATATAATATTAATATTAAAATAAATTTTAATTGCTATTTGTCAGTATAATAACAGATTAGCACATACATTTGTTTAATTATAAATTTTATTAAAATTTTTTGTATCTTCAATTGTTATCTAATCTGTCTATCTGGAGCTAGAACCTAATAAGTTTTGTTAAATCATCCTCGTTATTAGAAAAAATCAATTACTTTTGTGAAGTTTTTCTAAAAATTTCTATGTTGTAATATTTTAGCAATCACAATACTTCTTAACATTTGCTATTGTGTTTGCAAAAAATAAAATCCAAAGAGAAAATTGTATTTAAAATTTATATTTAGTAGACAGAGATCTCTAAAAATACTTAAACGATTGAATAATGACGCTGCTGCCAGCTTCAGCTGACGAGGATGACGTGTTTGTCAAATATTATTTAAATAATCTGTAAATTTTTATTTAGTAATGAACTTGTGCCATTGATCATGCGTCTAAAAATGCAACAACATATACGTATATGAATGAATAAATGAATACTTTGAAATGTAAGTCAATAAAAACAATTTGTTAATAAAAAAAAATAAAAAAACATCTTTAAGCAGTGTTAAAAAAAAACTGAATTTAAATACTTATTTGCACATACATATGTACGTATACGTATGTAGGAGTGTAAATAATTGTATTCTGCTTTTTTTTCGTAATTAAATAATTTACGTTAAATAATAATTGATGTTTAAATTACAATTGAGGCGTCAGGTGTGGAATATTTACAAAGAAACATTGTGGCATCCATGTGATTATAGTTTAATGCCTGGTAACAAGGTAAAAGTTTTGACTTCAATTTTTATTTTATTTTCATGTTGGTTGTATTTAATTTGTTGTTAAGATTTAAAAAGTCCATTAAGCTTATAGAAATCGTATAATTTGTGCGATAATAGTGGGTTCGATTGCAATAGTGATGAGTGCACATAAGAGTAAATTTTATTGACGGTAAATTTTGTATAATTTTAAAGAAGCATTTTTGTAAATAATTGCTAAAATTAACTCTTAATATAAAATGGAATCTTCAAAAATTCTTTAAAACAGCGTCAATCGAATACATATTTGTAGTATTTTAAATGAGAATTGTGTGAAAAGAGATTTTAATATTCATAATTGTTCAACTAACAATTCTCTATTATGTTTTGCATCGTCTATTAAAACAGTTTTGATTTATTTACTTGTAAACATCTTGACATCTGTTATGATATCAGGTGCTCTCAGAAGAACCTAATTAATCTAAAGTACTGTTCACTATTTTGAACTGTTTGCCACTAGACATCTTGGCAAGAAAAATCGCTATGAATTGCGGCCATACCAAACTTTGAGGTAAAGGTTTTACATTCGTGTCATCTACTATGTTTTTCCCCTTATTACGGCCGTCGTTAAATGATTTTCCAAATTAAAAAATTTTTTTTTTTGTTGAAACTATAAGGAAATAATTTAATTTTTTTTTTAATATCTCTTCCAAAAGCAACTAACTTGTATGTGATAAAAACACAAAGTCAATAGTCATAGTCAATTGCAAAAAATATCATTTATGTAATAGTGGCAAGTATGTATTAAGCAATACCAAGAAATCAAAACATTTTAAATATTAAGTTGATGGAATAATTAAAGTCTTTCAACAGCACGTGCTAGTAGCTTCTTAAAGAATAAATAAAGACATATGCAGAAGATTAATTTGCTTTGAAATATAAACTTCAGTTAAAAATGTATATTGAAATTTACATACAGAAATAAACACATAAATACAATCACACATACATACATACATACTCATGCTTATTTTTAATTAAAATAGTATCAGAATCAAAACAAATTCTTAATGGATTGTGTTGACATTAGATTGTAGTAAACCAAATTGCATGTTATATCCATTTATTACAGACTTTACTGTTTTTTTTTGTTTTCATCTTAGCAGATAAACACATTCGTACATATTTACGTATGTATATAATAAAAAGTCTTTAAATCACGTTTCTTCTAACGATGTTAAGACTTAAAATTGTTTTGTATTCACCGTATGTATATGTACATACGAGTTCAACTTTTCATATTTGCACCATAAAGTGCATAGACCTTTTCAGTAGTTAATCTTTAGATAAGACAGACAGACATACAGACTTAATCGAAGATGTCACTACCGCCACAAAGTTTATTACAAAGTGATCGTGGCAGTATTATACTAAAGAAAATGAAGAGTTAGCCAAACAGTGACATCAAAGATTGCATTCTTTATGTTCTGCTAGTATGTTCCGTGGTCGACAGATTCGACCGTAAAAAAAGGGTGTATAGAGGTTTGTCATTTCGTGTGAAATTTCTACAATTTTCATTTTCTACCCCATAAAGTATATATTTTCTGAAAGCTTATGAAAAGGGGAGTCGATTAAGCTCTGTCAGTCTGTCACTCCGTCTGACCGTATGTCCGTGTGTATGTTGAAATCAAGCCCCCGACAACGCCTAGGCCCGAGTGAGGTACTAAAATATTGAAAATATTCGGGAATAGATCGGTATTGAAAATCAGAAACATCGGTACATTAACAACTGAGATATGAGCAAGAACCCACGACCACCTCGATTTTTTTTTTCACAAAAACAACATTACAACAACAACATACATACATACAAACGTGTATACTGCTTAAGGCTATAATACACGGCATGTTTTTTACATCTGACTTTATAATTTGTGAGACATATGTAAATCTACATGTCTGTCAAAATTGTACTTTTACGCAGACTGATTTGCAGCAGCAGAGATTTCTGCCAACGACTGATGTCACATGTTTTTACAGAAGAGAATAGAGCGCACTCTAATTAAAATTTTGTCAGATGTCTCAACAGATGTTTTTTTACAGTAGTAATGTTTTAAAGGTAACACACGACATGTTTGTATTAGCAGTGGAGAATTTGACAAGTTAGACGTAAAAAACATGCCGTGTATTAGCTCCTTTAGAGTAAACATGGCATCGAGCCCCAGCTGAGCCAAAAAATTTTTTTTTTTATTTTTTTTATAATTTTTTTTTAATTTGTTTTTATTTTTTTTTTGTTTGTTTTGTATTTATTATTTATATTTTAATTATTTAAAAAAATTTTTTTTTAATTTTTTTAAAATTTTTTTTATTTTTTTTATAATTTTTTTTTTTTAATTTGTTTTTATTTGTTATTTAATATATTATTTATATTTTTATTATTTTTTTTTTCAATTTTTTTTATTTTTTTTTGTTTGTTTTGTATTTATTATTTATATTTTAATTATTTAAAAATTTTTTTTTTTAATTTTTTTTAAATTTTTTTTATTTTTTTTTTTAACATACATATTCAAATTTTTAATTTTACAATGGGATGTTTTAATATATATATGTTTTTTAAATGTATGTATGTACGTATTTCATATGAGATGAACGGTGATACAAACAATTGTTATTGCATGACAACACGTTGTGAAGGGTATATGGAACTCGGCATGGCCGAATATAGAACTCTTACTTGTTTTATCTATTTAATTTGATTTGAATTTCTTTCCTAAAGTAATTTAAATAAACTAATAATAGGAAATCTACTCCAAAAAACAACAAAACATCGTTTAAACGGAGTAAATTTGTTTTATTTCTTATACCATCAAAAAATACTCTGCAAAAGCAATTTGTATCAACATGCATTACATTGGTAACACACATATGGTTTGCGCATGGTTATAAGCAACTTTAATATTTTATAATTTTCAAAATTTTGATTATTAAGATTGTGATTGTTCACATCTACAGAAAAATTCCTTTAAAACTGTATATTCGGTAATAAATTGTGAGCGTAAACTGCATAACAAAAAATCGACAATTTAGAATTAAGGCATAACCAAATGTACGTACATATTTATAATTATTTGAAACTTTATAGTAAAACCATAAAGAAGATATATCGATCCCTAAATTAAACTGATGTAAGGAATCAAGGCGATACTAAGATTATAAATATTTTGCAAATTTACAAGGTGTCCGAAGTGTTGTATTGTCATAATTTCATGAGTTCTAAAATATTTTCCGAAGGTTTAATAATTTTACAATAAACTATATTATACTTTTTATAATTTATAAAATATTTGGAAATACGACACTTAGAACTTCTTGTAACTACAGCAATAGTGTTGAAATAAATAAATCAAAACTGGTAACTAGAAACAGCAGAACACTTATAGGCTTGTATAAGCTAATTGGAGTTAAATTAAACAACAACCACTAGGTATCTTACATATAAATAAATTTAATTTAACAATATCATACATTAAGGTTCTGTTAAAGAGGAATTTCAATAAATAATGAAGATGTATGCGAAAATAACAGAATTCATAAAAGTTAATTTGCGGTGTGAAAAATAAAAACAAAACAACAACAAAACATGATAAACAATCTAAAAGAAATATTATTAAATAATAGACACAAAACATGAAATCTACATGAATAAAACACACATTTAATTTGTTTATAAATAATGTTTGCAGAGAATCAAAGAGTTGTCCAACCCACCCAACACCCGAACAAATTATCGTTCTGTTGACTATAATTAAAAACAATTTAACTATTATTTAAAATTATTAAGACTTGAAAAAATATGTAGATAAATAAAAACCAGAAGTAAAAAATAAGAAATCTTAATGGCAATCATTATCTTCTAATAATTGAATGTATACAACAGTGTATAAGGAGGTGGACGACCTGTCAATATCTAAGTATGTAAAACATTTATTTTCGTATTTGCAAGTGCAAAAAGAAGCTTTTAAAATTAATTAAATGTTTTTTAATAAAACTTTATTTTAGTATCCAAATTTATGAGGTCATCAAAATTATTATAGATTTGGTGCTTAAAATAAAATTGCAAAAATTCTGCCAACGACTTTCATGCCTCAAATTGTAATGTTTCTACAGTTGTGGGTTTGGGCTACCTATAAGTTCTAAACTATTGTTACGTATTGGGACCACCATTTAGATGAGGCAAAATTATTTAAGCAAGTGCTTTATTTGTTTTTGTTTCTCTCATTCGTATATGTATATTAGGGTGATCGACTTTTTTAAGAAACCGGTTTTCAAATAATTCGAAATTCAGAGTTTCAAGAAAAAAACCGGTTGCTTTTTTGAAAATTAAGAAAAAACCGGTTAACCGGTCGAACAATTATATATAATTCCTTAATGAAAAAACTAAAAAAAAATATAATATAAACGATATCTAAATATGGACTTTTTACAGTTGATATTTGTTCGGCTGCCCAATATCAAAACGCAATAACTGACATGAAAACAGTTGACTTACTTAGATTTTAATAGGTTTAACTTAATGACAAAAGTACTCATTAAAAGTAAAAATAAATATATAAAAAAGACCTTTTATTTGACTGTTATAAATTTTTGTATCTCCTCCTGTGCATTTTTTAAATATTTTGTTTAAAATGATTTCTTTAATGAAAAATAAAATTTAAAGGCTAGGTAGAAAATCTTTTCAGTTTTTATGCAATTTCATTTTAAAATTTTTTTCCTTATACCTTTTTCCTATTTTTCATTTGTTTTTGAAACAACAAATAAATTTCTTACAATATTATGGAAAAGTATTTAATAAGTTTTCTGATTTATAGAAATTTTTTTAAATAATAAATACACTATGGTAAGATTTATTACAAAGATGTATGAACATAAACATACACAATTAAAAAACCCGGCTTTTATTGGTTAAAAAAACCGGTGTATTCGACATTCGAAAAATCAATATTTGGAAAAAACCCTTCAGCTGAAAGATTAAAAAACCGGGTTTTCCACCGGTTTTAAAACCGAGTCGATCACCCTAATGTATATACAATTGTAAAAAATGCATGACTATCGAAACAATAAAATCGGAATTACTTATATAGAATTTCTTTGCATAAAAAGAAATTAAAAATAATAATAAAAAAATAATAATAAAATAATAAAAAATTAATCTAAAAGAATTAGATATCAAAATTATATAAACTTGGCATCAATTAATTAATTTTATTGACATGAAACCTTTTTTCTAAAATCAAGTTCGAACTACAGAGTAACTACATAAACTACTTATTTCACTCGCTTTCTTTGTCCATTTTATTTATAAAAAAATTTCTAATTTTGTTAAAGTTGTATAAAAAATACGAATAAATAAAACGAATAATTTAAAGCCGTAATTAAAGAAAAAGTTTTAATATTATTTTATTATAAAATCATCTTGTTTTAATTGCTATTAGTTTAAATGACTTAACACTTTTCCATTATATTTTATTACTTTATGAAAATTCATTGTCCAAGAAATTTGTGCAGAAACGTTTGAAAATTAATATTTTAACTTCAAACTTGCATGATTGTTTAAATAAATATTTTGTTGAATATTAAAACGGTCACTTGAAGCCTAAATTATACAAGGAATTATACTTTTTTGGACAAAAATTTGCATGGAGTTTTGTAATTGATATTTTTTAATGAGGTGTTTAATTTTGTCATTGTTACCACAACTCACATTGACCAAAATTGGACATGTATTATGAAATGAGACCACTCCGTGTTTCAGTCAAAATAATCGTTTTAAACAACTTTTGGTCGCATATATGTTCATATTGCGTTAAAAGAATGCATATGTCTATGCTACTCAGGAATTCGTATAAAAAGTATTGGATTTAAAATTCTGACTACGAGGATTTCGTGGTTTTGGAAATTTTGAGCGATTATGGTAAATGTGTTCTAATAAGAGATTTCTTATTTTAACATGTAATGGAGTGCCTGAGTTTGTGGCCTGCTCAGGCAGGTCTTGTGCCATCGAACGAAATAGTGATTATTAAAAAAAAACGAAGAGAGCTCTAGCATTGTTATAATGACGAAAAAAGTTCTTATTATGTTTGTATATATATATATATGTTCCTTTAACTCCCACTGGAGCATAGGGCGCCAAATATTGATATTGCCAGATGGCTTACGTTGTGTTGTATTATATTTACACTTTAAAACAGGTTGTATTTTTTTTTTTTATAATTCAGTAATTTTATAGTTTTTCCAATACCTGTTGCACTGAAAGATATAGAACTAAAAATCATTCATCGCTGCAACATAATTTAATCAAAGTCGTACAATACAATTGGTATTTTAGTGTAAATATAGCTTAACGACCATTTCTTGAGATGATATTAAAATACACATTTAGTTAATTTTTAAATCAAGTTGTGTTTAACTACAGTTTCAGTTTTTCAGTCTCAAATCATTATACTTATATAATTTTTATTACAATTATGCCTGTTTAGCAAAAACAAAGAAAAATTTTAAAGGTCATACGTACATAAGTGAGAAAATGTGAAAAAACTAAAAATTCGTATTTTGTGTTTCCTGTTTAAAAATACCAAAAAAAAGATTTAAAAAAAAACAAATTTCACTGCAAGTATTATAAATGGTCACAATTTGTTGTTTACTTTTGCGAAACAAAAACTTATGTTTTTTGGAAGAACTTAAATAGACTTTAAATACACAGTTTTTGTTATTAATGTTTCATTTAAGCCTAAAACTGAACATGTTTAATCTGAAATTTAAGTGTCAACTTCAAAAAAGGTAAATCCTTTTAACGTGAAGAAATGTCTAAAGATACTTTAAAAAATACTGATGTTAAATGTATGGTATTCATACTAATTTTTTTATCACCTAAATTCTATAAATGTCAAGGTAAAAGGACTATTATAATGAAACTTAATTATAATAAAACCTGATTGAAACTACTGCCCTTAAACTATTACTTGTCAGTAAAATAAACAATGAATTTGCATTCGCTTGAATACAATGACATATTGTTGTTTATTGTCAGACCTCTACATCACATATTTATTTTCATCCAATCAAATAAAAGTTATTACAAAGCTAAAACATAAATCTTGTGTTTTTTTCTTATAAAATATTTAAATATTCTTTGAAAATGGCACTAATTAGCTTTAGCATGTTTTAGCAACTATTTTACTGGTCTTTTTTTTTAGGAAAAAATTCTTTAGTTTCTGTCACAATATAATAAATAGATTTAATTTTTTGGCGTTTCCTTTTAAATTAAAATAGCTAGGTAATTAAGGAAACTGACAGGAAACAGTAGCAAAACGATATTAAACATATTTTAAAAACTATATGGTAAAACATGGCTAATTAATTTCTTAAAATATATTTTAAGTTATAAATATTAAAAAAAAAATTATACACTTTATGCAAAGTGCTATCAAACTATTTCTTTGTAATTAAAATTATTATTAAACGTCTTTTGTTTTTGAATTTTTTATATGAAACACCCTACTTACTAACGTATAATATGTAGCTTTAATGATTTTGTATTATGAACCGACTACCCTGTCACATAAAATATTAGAAATAATACCACAATGAAATAAGAAAATAATTTTGTAAGGCACCTCTGAAATTTAGCAGCTGTCACATATGTTTATTTCGATTAATGTTAATGGAGCGTTTTACAAATATGTAAAAATTTATTCCATACATTTTTTAAATAGTATGTAAAGAAATCTACAGAGAATATATTTTTATGGAGAGAACGTAATTTATTGGACATATTGTCAAAAGAGACACACTACGTTTTTTCTAACTACAATAATCAGCGTTGTCAACTCGGTGATTTTATCACCGTTTTTGGTGATTTTTAACATTTAGAAAGCGGAAAAATTGTGAGTCAGTGCTTGGTGATTTTTTTTTTAGTTTTTAGTGATTTTCTTTTTATTTCGGTGACACCAAACACTAAAATTCAAATTAATTAATTGAAAAAAATTTTTTGTAAGTGTATATTTATATACATACTACCAAAATGTAACTTATAGTACAATTACATGCAACTCGGCAAGAAAATAATATTACACTAAAAATTTAATTATTTATAAGATAATTGATTGCCCAGAAAGTTTTTGTTTCAAAATGTCTAACTTTATACATATGTATATGCATTTGAGGTGAATGTGAATAAAAGAAATTCCTCTTTCTTTTGAGATCATCTTATAAATGATTAAACCTTAAAGCAAACTTTTAGCGTCCCACAACTTTAAACGTTTAAAAATTTTACCAGAAAACCTTGAAATTTTGAGTAAAATTAACATAATTAATGTTAGAAATGTTTTATCACATACAAAAGAAGATATTTTACCGTTACCAATGGCAAAATAATGAATCCACTCGATTTTTGGATTGAAGTTAAATCGTACAAAGATGCAGTTAACTTAAATCCCTTTGAAGTATTAAACTTAAACGTTAAACTTTTGTCGCTCCCATGAATGTGTTTAAATCTAAAATTCGCAACCGAATGTTTTTAAATTCAGTTAATGCCTTACTTCGCATTAAAAATGGGCTTAAACGAGAAAATTCCTGTTGCGAAACCTACAAATAGCTGACGAAGTAAATATTCTGATTAATAGCAATGATATTTATAAAGCATTACAATTTGAAATTAAGACTATGTTGTGGCCAGATGATAGTGATAATAATGAAGAAATAATTGACTTTAACATTGATATTTGATATTATTTACACAGAGAAAAGCTTAAATCCTAATCGAATTATTAAACTGCAAGTTTATTAAAATTTTTCATAATTTTTAGTTAGAAATAGTTCTATTTAATTACTCTAATATGTAACATAAAAATATTTAAATATTAAGTAATAGTTGTACTTATTTGGTGAATAATTTCTTTAATATTTTGTACAACAAATTCACATATGTTTATTAAACGTCGTTAAAATGCATCAGGTATGGAAAAATTAATCCTGTCGTAATTTTTTCTAAATGTTGAAATAAATTTCTTACAATGCATCACTCCTGTGATATATTGTGAATTGATAATTACTTTAATAATTAAATATTTTTGTTCTTTTTTCCAATGTTTTTGTTTATTTTTATTTACATATAAATATATGTATCTATGTATATCTGTACTGACTGACTAAAAGATATTCTTTGTTTAATTTTTGTAAATTTTTTTGTTATTTATTCTGATATTCATTTAAAAATGTCTTATTTGCAAAGAAATTTATATAAATGTATAATTTTATTAAATAAATAAAAAAATAATTTACAAATTATAAAATTAGTGCTTTTTTTTGAGAATGACGCGTTTTTTCCTGGGTTATGGTGCTTTTTGAAATTTTAAAGTTGACAACGCTGACAATAATACACAAATTTTAACGATACTAAGAGCAGTAAAGTAAATCAATACAAATCTACAAACTGAACCGAAAGAAAACATAGCTGTTGTCAACGAGAGTGTCGCAGAAAAGCCCTAAACACCATCGTCACACGTTGTCGGTGAGATACTACCACATCTCAGTGAAAAAGTCATGGGAAATTTCATGAAAAGAGTAATGGGCTGCTTTCAGAGCCTTGGAGGTCATATGACAGATATTTTATTTCATACCTAATTGAAACATGCCTTGTTTACAATTGAATAAAAAAAAATCACACTATGACGAAAAATATGTGTTTTTATTTTAAAATGAATTCTTACTGAGACACCCTTTACAGATGTTTTGTATGAAAAATTTCAACCTGCTGGTAAAAAAATTAAAGGTAATTATTTAGAGTAGGAATTTTTGTAAAAAGCAAAAAAGATGTGAATTGAAAAGAAACAAATTTAGCATTGTTACTTTCAATGATATTTATTTGATTGAATGGAGTCGCTTTATTTGAGAAAAAAATGTGTGTCTTAACGAAAATGTTTTTTTTTTTTTTTTTGCTTGAGCTTAGTCTACATTGAAGTAAGACCTATATTTTAAACATAAAAATCCTTATTTTAATTTTAAAAAGAAGATATAACCACCTATGAATTACTACCGACAATAAACATAATTCTGCACCTTTTTATTCACTTCCCTTCATATTGGGTAGTATTTAAAAAGCAAAGTAAGATGATTTATAAAACAGCAAAGTATATTAATTGTATTTTTAAATTCAGGAAATATAACGAATACGAAATGTCAAATAATTATAGTTTGAAATAAAATTTAAACTCCCATATGTAATTAAAAAAATACAAGTAAGCACAACAATTGAAAAACAATTTGTTGGTTTTTAAATTTTAAACTTCCTTTCCACGAATCTATTGACTATTGTTCTATGAACAATATACCCAATGACACAACTGACAAAAAAAAAATCAAAAAAGAATCTACATTAACCAAATTAGCCAAAAATACTTACGTATTTCATACAAGGTACATAACCTATAAAAAACTGCACCTGTCTTAGGCTGTCACAGCTAATTTGTGTTTAATTGCTGTTAGTGTTTTTTGCAAAAAAAAATTTATTTATTTTTAAACCAGCTTAATTGTTTTATGTTTTAGAACTTTTTTCTGATAATGATGATGATGAGAAGTAACTTAGAAACAAAAACAAATTAATCTATAGAGGAAAATCTTAAAATGTTAAACAAAAACTTGTTATTGTTGTACACAAGTAAGTTCTATCTAATAAAGAAACAACAACAACAAAATATAAAAATATCATTGTTGTAAGTCTCAAAAATAAAAATCGAAGACAAATTTAAATTCAGCTTCCTATTTAAAAACAATTAAAAGTCAATCTTCTTTCCCTCATAATTTATAGGTGACAAATTTAGGAGATTGACAAGCAGCCATTAAGATTGCTTAAATTTACTTCAACGAATACATAAGCTACTAAATACATTAGTATTGGTATTTTCTACTCAGTTTATAACAATCAGTTTTTTAAATTAACTATTAACGAAAATAAGTATGTATGTAGATGATAAAATTTTTAGACAAGTTTCTGAGTTATAAAAAGTAAATTTCTAAATATAAAATTTTAATGCTTAGAAGCAGTAAACCGGTTGAACAATTTATACTACACTATTTAAGTTCTTAGTAGTATCAAACAAATAATGATACTAATTTGTCCATCTCTGCAAGAAAATATTTATGTATCTTGTGGATAGACATTTTATTATTATTATTGTGTTATGTATACTTATATGAAATGCTGTATATATGTCGACATTGTCACTAAGCAACCATATGCCCGGGTAGCTCAGTCGGTAGAGCATTGGACTTTTAATCCAAGGGTCCAGGGTTCAAGTCCCTGCTCGGGCGAGATAATATTTTTTTTTAATTTTCTTTTTAATTTTTTTTTGTTTTATTTGTATAATTTTTATTTATTTTCTTTTGTTTCAGTTTACCCTCGTCACCGCTTTTTCCGCACTATGGTGAATCATAATTGGTTTCTGTCCACAGTACTACTGTGGCTGCTACTTTGTTATCACAACTTGTACATAAATGCTCAGGTGGGTCAATATTTTATAAAACAATAAATAAATCAATTTATATTATTAATAGCGATGCGAAAATGAATAATTTGTTATGTAAATTTTTTTAGAAATAAAAAAATTTACAAATGCAAAAATGTAATCATTTATAAAGGAATTTTAATGAATATATTAATTACAAACAACAAAAGCTTGAATAACAAATAATCTGTATTATTTTTTTATTTGGTATTTTTACACTTCACTAATGCATACAAAACACAATGGACATAAGGACGAAGTATTAGCAATGAATTGTAAAATTTTTAAAAAAATCTTTTTAATAATTAATAAAAAAATGCACACAATACACAGCGAAAAAACTGGGAAATAAATTAAATGTATTTGTACCACATATACACACATATGTAAATTCTGCATCCTTAAAGATAGGGAAACCAACTTGGGGGCTTTAAGGTGCTTTAAAATATTGTTTTAGTATTTTACCAATAGATATTAACAATTACATTTTTGATTTAGAATTTTTTCCCTAACATTTCTTGTAGTGACCATGTTCTTGATTATGAATTTGAAATATTGGTTGTTAGAAATGAAAAATTGTCCAATTTAGCCTGTCTGTCTTGTAAGGTAGTTTGAGTTTGAAAGAAATAAAATGGAAATGCATTTAAATAAAAATAAAAAAATAAAAATATTAACTGATAAAAGTAATATTCTCTAGAGGCATATCATATCTACAAATATTTCTAAACGTGTCTATAAATTATCCTTGGGCTGAACATTTTTAATTTTTATGGTAAAAGTTAGGGTTCAAATCAGAGGCAGTCGTGTTTACAGAAATGTGCAACATATAGAGGCTTCTGAAAGTGGATTTCAACCAACACATGGACAGATGGACATTGCTCAATCGACTGCCCTAGTAATAAGCTTTTAGAAAACATATCGTCAATGCTCTGACGTAATCGGTTATGTGACAATTATAATGCTTTTTTTGATTTCAGTAAAAAACACATAACTGAATTTATTGGAGTATCGACGATATATTATATATATATATATACGACCACTTGACAAATCTTATTTAGGTATTAAATTGTCAACTAACGCAAGTTATTTATTTTATTTTAAGCCGAAATTTTTTCGGCTGTATTTTAAGGTTGGCAAATATATTTTTCTTGTTTTATAATCCTCATTGATTTATTTTTTATTTTAGAGGGTGACTGGCAATTTAGAATACACGTGTTGATAATACTTTTCATTAAAAACATATGATTTCTGTATCATACATATGTAATTTTATCATATGTTTTCAATAGGTGTGTTCCACAAGATCTCGGACAAGTTCGGACTAATGAGAGTAAAATGAAAATTACTCTCTTAATTTGCCAAAACTACCCAAAATTGCTGGAACGCAAAAAACCATTTTTGCACTTCTTGTAATACTAATGGTGCTTACTTTTTAAATTAAAATCTATTTAAGTGATTTTAGACGCTTAAAAGCAATAACATTATAAAAACAAAACATTTGCATCATTGCCAACAGATGTTAAAAATAATTTAAAAAGAACTGAAAGAGAAGCTGAGCCAGTGTAAAGTTTTTAAAAGTATTTATTTTAAAGAACAAGGGAGATATGAATTCACTAATGTATTTACCACTTTAAATTTTTCATTAAAACCTTCCATTTAGCTTTTTAATATATTTTTTAACAAAAACTAAACTTTTTCTTTTGCAAATTTTTTGATTAATTTTCAGTTTCATATGTAAACAAAAAAACAGCTGATTGTTAAATTCTTGTCCGAACTTACCCAAAGAAAAAGTTCGGGAAAATTTGTACAGGAAATGAAAAAAATTACTCTCTCAATTACTCTCATAATTGAACAAAAATTGTTATGTGGAACGCTTTTGGGTAACTTTGGGCAAGTTCGGACTGTTTCATTATGCATGTGGAACACACCTAATATGTTGTAAGAAATTACATGCTGTCAATCTAATGTGAATGCCTGTGTCTAACAATTTTTTTCCCTAAAGCAAGTTTTTTATAGCCTTATATTTTACATAAAAAAAATTAAATTTAATTAACAAAAGATTCCATTAAGTGAATTACACGTGTGCACGTTATAATGAAATCACGTTTTTTTCGAATTCATTTAATTATAGCTTTCTACAGTTAAATGCATGTTAATTTACAAGTTTAAGTTTTTAGACATTTTAATTAATGCATCATATGGTGGTCTCAATTATTGAAGCATGTCTACTTGTTAAACGTGCCAAAAGAAGAGAGATAGAAAGAGATTTTTTAGTTTAAATGACAGTATTAATTCTAACATGTTTCAGTATTGAAAAACAATTTATTATTACTTGCCCATCTTTATATTACTGCAATCTGTTGTTTCGAACAAAATTCAAGTTGTCTACTATGTTTAATGATTTCTTTATCTACCAAAACGTAAAAATTTTGATTTTAATCTTTACAAAATCACGTTTAAGTAATTGCAGTATTTTGATAATTTTTCTTTTAAACTTAAGTACAGGAAATTAAGTGGCAATTGTGAGGAGGAATAATTGATATAAATGAAAATATTATTATCAGTCCCATGTCTCATCAGTTTTATTATTCGTTTAGGTTGTCAGACAAACAAAAGGAGGATAAGAATGGCGTATTTGACTGTAAATACTTACAAAATATAACAAAACAAAAGACAGTTAAGAATTAAGGTTTGGGGTGTAAGACAAGGCTATGTGATATAATTTTATTAATAAGAAATATATTAAAACATAAAATAACCTTAAATAAGTTATTGTTATAAAATAAATAGATAATTAATTTTTTTTTAACAATTTACGTTCTGCTTCTTGTGAAATATATATTCTAATTTATAAAAGCTAAGAAGTTTCACACTATATTTCGAGATTGTGGTGACCTTTGTCCATATAGACCACTTTTACCAATACAATTTAATACAAAACTAAAAATATCTTTTTAGGCAATCTGTCCAAATTTTTGATTAATTACTAAAGTAACTTTGTTATGTTTTTTTGTAGATTGTAGATGATAATGGTAACAACAACAAAATAAAAATATTGAAATTAGTGTTTTAATGCCCTTAAGTTGGACAAAACATTTAAATTATATGCAAACATGTGTAGAAAATTAAAAGAATAAAACAATACTTCTACTATTTACTTAAAGTTCTGCTTAACTTTCTGTGTTTCTATCAAATACATAGTCGTACTAATGTCTATCTTTGTATTGTGTTGTATTGTTGTATTCACTGAAGTATGAATTTTAGAAATATAGGTATTTACCATGGATACTGCTCGCACGTTCAACTTTATGCCATGTAAATCGAATGTCTAGAGGAAAATCTTTTGAAAAAAAATACTGAAAAAAAATTAAGGTGAAGGTTAAAAGAAAATCGTTAAATAAGAAACAATTTGTGAAACACACAAAAAGAATAGAAGATAATACCCCAAAAATATAAGCAAATAAAGGGTCCGCCATCTAACGTTTTTTTTTGCAACTAGTGCTTATTTCGTGAGTGGTAACACTTAGCTCATGTCTGATTTGAGAGATAAATAGTTTTATCCTTCCGCTGAACGAATATGGTTGTGTATACGTATTACTTTGACCGATTTTGCAAAAAAAAAAATCATCTTTTCAGATGAAGCTCATTTTTATCTTGGCGGGGTGTAAACAAGCAAAATTGTCGCATTTGGGGCACAGAAAACCCGTACGCATACATTGAATGGATTTTGGTCCAGAGGCATAATTGGGCCATTTTTCGTTGAAAATGAGCCAATGGCGGTCGTTATCGGGCCATGTTGAACGAATTTTTGTTCACAAAAATTTAAGAGAAGGATATTGGCAACATTTGGTTTCAATAGGACGGTGCTACGTGCCACACAGCCGAAGCTACACTTTTTTATAGCATTTTCAAAAAAAAAGTTATTTGGCAGACCCTTTATTATTTTTTTTTTTTTTTGTTTAAATAATATTGTTTCTCATACTTAATTGCCTCATTTTATTACCCCAATTGATTTGTCTACATGAAATATATAACTTTGCTAGAGTATTATTAAGTTAACAGTAGAAATAATTAAATTTGTGTTTTTATTTTAACGTCCACACAATTTTTTTTTTCCTATTTTTTTTATGTGTGAACCATAAAGTTGGCAGGCGGATTGTTTAACCGAAAGACCCCCAGCGCTTAAAGTGTAATTTGATTGTTTGTTTTTATATTTTTTTTTATTTACAATAAGCTTTATTGTGTATGTTTTTTTTATAACCAAATCCTATTATTAAATTTGTATCAGTTTTTATAACATAATTTGCATAAGAAATGACCGTATACTCCACAGGAGATTCGGTACTTTGAAAGATTGTAAATAAGAGATAAATAATGTTTCTCTTCAAAAGAAACAATAAACATTGTTAAAATCTGTCTGTTAATAATATTATAAATAGATCTAGGTATTTTATTTTCATTTTAATCCTATTATTATTAGTTTTATCAAATTACATTTTTCTTTCAGATTTAGAAAAGTTGTAAAATTTAAATCCTTAATCTTTTAAGGAGGACATATCTCGTTACAAATTGTGTATTTAACTCACCCACATCTATTGCTTAAGCTCTCTAACCTTGTTTAAACTTTATTAACACAAAAGGTGTTAAGTTTTGTATTTGAGCTAGCAATTAATAAATTCTTTGAACTTAACAATGCAATTTATGTCAAGTTTGTTATCTTGGTAGTTCGCTTTGGCCGAGCGTGAAGTCTGTATGACACCGTTACGACAAGACCACATTACTCGCTATACTTGGTGTCTCTTAAAATAAGTTAAATAGGGTGCTGCGGGGGTTTTTGCTGTACAAGCTCCACTCTGTTGTCGTGAGATATGTAGCAGATCATTCCGTCTGAACTCGGATAACTAAGAGAAGTTATCCAGTATATATTTGCCTAGAATTCTGTGTATATTGGTATCCAAGGTAGGACATTCGCAGAGAAGGTGTAAAACCGATTCTTTCTTTTCCAAATCCAAATGGCAAGGGTCTTTTAAAAAAAGTGAGAGTCGGCTTGTATATTTCTCTAACATTCAATGAACCATCAGTACTGCCCACAACTTCAAGATATCTTTTCGACCTCAACTCGCAACTTTAAATATTAACGTTAGCTTGGCCACTCTACACGTATCCAGTCCACGCTATCTGTTATCAACTTTTTCAACAATGTGTCTAGATGTCTTGCTTTTAATAGTCCCAAACAGGTTTGCGACTACATTTGCATTGGACATATCTAAAGCAGGTGGCCTCATGGCTAGCTCATCAGCTTGCTGGTTACCATAGTATCCCTTATACGCAGACTAGTGAAACGTTAGTCGGTGGACCAAGCTTGATAACTCTTTTGTACATTAACAGAATAATTTAGAAGTAGTGGGATATGACTTCAGTGACAAGAGTGTTTTCTGACTGTAGACAAAGATACAAAAATTCCCATGAATATCCTTGTCATTCAGTATCCTAGATGCCTTCCATATATCGAATATTTCAGCCTAAAATACGCCAAATTCATCAGGTAGGCGGAAAGATAGTTCTTATCATAAACCACCAGGTAATATTTCGGATTCAATTTCACAGCACATCTAAGAACCATAAGAACCACAAGAACTACAAGTTTACGCTTTTCCCACTCACCCCTGGAGGAAAATAGAATTTTTAAAACATTATGTTTTTAATCCATATTTGGCCACTGGCAGTATAGCCATTATATAAAGGTCAATGGAAACAAGGTCCAACATAATGTTCTTTGGATTTAGAACTAAATAATAAACTTTCAATAGGCAGCTAAGGATTTTTCAATATTTTTAAAGTTACATCTTTTTAATTGGGTGTTATTTATTCAGTTTGTTTTGCGAAATCAGCTTTGGAAATCAACATCGCGTTCAACAACACGTTCAAATGATATTCTGAAATTCTTCTCCTAAAATGAGTTCTATATTTGGACAAAATTCCACGCAAAGTTTAATTAATAATTTACCTATAATGACCATTTGTGAAAGAGTGGTTTTGTCAACAGACATTTTCGTTAAATTTTGGTCGATTCTAATCTATATGATATCCAACAGCATCTAATGTAACCCTGAAAAAGTCACTGTCACAGACGCCATTCTACGTTCATGTTTGTTTCAGAGCGACTTTGGCCAGGACATGACTGTCTATGGCGAACGCTATAACTCAATAATTACCAACTGAATTTGATGATATGCAACAACATGTAGTTTCGATTTGAGGGTATGGTAAGCTCACGTAGAGGTGATGTGATCTAGCCACAAAATTGTGGATTCTGTTTGTTCTTATCTTTCTTAATGGCATCGATATGTCGTTAAAACGAAAAAAACAAGCTTTTTGTTTTATTTTTAAATTAAAGATAGAAAGCGCCCCTAACATTAAAACATTTAGCGAAGAATTCGCTTTAAATAGTTTATTTAATTAAAATAATGTGGCATTATTATACAGTTAAACAAGTCTATATTCAGAATTAAAATAAGTTCGGTCTGTTTTCGAAACGTATTTTTTCTATCGTCTTGAAACTCGTAATACACCCCTGTTGTTGGTTTATTGACTCAGTCACAATTTGTTTGAACTTAAAAAAAATTGTGGAGAGTTTTATTTTATTTTTTTTTAGTTATATGTAATATTGTTTTCACATACTCGTAGACATGCATACATACTTACAAATGTATATAAAAAAGCTTAAAAAAAATAAAACAACTTTTGTGTAGACATTTTAAATACAATTAATGCGTACAAATTATTTTCGTAAATGTCATTTGGTATGTACCAAAGCTGAGTTAATTTGACAAAGGCATATTAAAAAAAAAATAGCATGAACAAAAAAATAGAAAAAAGTAATAATTTATACAGAGCTGTCGAACTGATCTTACTGTGTCATTTTCCATTAAATGGCAAAAACGCAATAAAATTGTCTAAACTTAAATGTCAAAGCGTCTATTAATTAAATGCATTCATTGTTGCAATGTAACATTTTGTTCTTTATAAGGGATACTCGTAGATAGACAGATATTGTTATATTTTTTATAACACAATGGTTAGTTTTAAGGAGAGGCCAACTTTAAGAATCTACAATCGCATGTTATTGCATACCTTAAAGTCAGAAATAGAATTATTAAACTCAATAATTTCCTGTATTCTAACTTGGTTTTAAAATGAATTAAAAAATAGATTGAAAAATGAATAAAAAAATATATACTTATTACATTAATCTTTTGACATAATCTCCAAGGATTAATGATTTAATTGTCATTACTTTAAAAAAAAATACAAAAATTCAAATAAATCAGTAATGAGCAGCTTACTCACCTTAATACAAATAATTCCTACATTAAAGTTAGAAAAAACTAAAAGAAAATTTTTTGTAGGTACAATATACAGTACAGTAAGTATGTATGTATACTTATTTAAAACTACAAAAATTTTAGAACTTTAAATAGCCTTCAATACCTTCAATAAGTATGTATCAGGTAATTGTATTTTTCTTTTCTTCATATTTGTTTGTTGATTCTTTTTTCGTCTTTTAAGTTCAAGGTAATATACTTGTTTAAAAGTTCTAACTAGCGATAGATAGCTACAGAGATTGTAGATATTTTAAGTATTTTTATACAAAACTTTTTTTAAGGCTTGGCGCAAATCGTAAAAGACAGATTTGCTTTAGATCGTTAACATGCATTTTTTATATAAATAATTTCTATAATATTTATGAAGTAATCTGTTTGATTTGTAAAAAAAAACTTCAAATGCATAATCGAATACAAAATGAATAACAGAAATAAGAAAAATAAAAAAAACAAAAAGTTGGTGGTAATGCCGAAACCCGGGATTGAACCGGGGACCTTTAGATCTTCAGTCTAACGCTCTCCCAACTGAGCTATTTCGGCACGTACATAAAGTGTGCCTAACATGGTATATTAAGAGTATAAAAGCATACCATACATAAATTATTTTACAATAAATGTGTAAAAATATAAAACCAAATATCTTATGTTAAGGTAAATTAAGGGTTAGTTAAAAAAAGTATGTTATAAATACGTATGTACATATGTATGTATGTATATTCATTTGAGAATAGATTTTCTGCCTGTTCAACGATGTCGAAAGAAAACACAAGCGAAATTTCATTCTTACAAATATATTGAAAACAACAACAAAAACTAAAAATTTGTTTTTTTTTTCAACGTATTTGTGCGAATGAAATTTCGCTTGGGTTTTCTTTCGACATCGTTAAACAGGCAGTTTATGCATTTAATAGCCAAGTGAATTTCTTCTTACACAGTTTACGCTCACATTTTAAAACAAATTTTAATAAAAAAAATATACATTTTGAAAGGAATTTTCCAGCAGATGTACAAAATCTTAATCCTAATAATATTGCTTCAGTATTTTAGGAGTTAAAAGCGATAAACATTAAAAAAATAAATAAAGCATGGTTCTTGCAAAGTGTGTGTGTTTTGTTGTGTCAGGGATGAAAAATTTAAGTACTAGCTAGCAACCCTCCAACACAAAAAGTAATTTTTCAATGAGATGGTACCTAGTTACTTTTAAAATAATTTATTTGAAAAGCAAACTTGACGAATTATTTTCACATAAACACATTCTAGGCACCATGCTTTAAATACAAATACAGTGGGCCAATTCAAAGTGGTTGCATATCAGTCATATTTGTACTATTTCATATTATTTTATGCATGCATAAAATTTTTGTTAGTAATTTCCATACAAAAAAAATAATATGACTTTACACATTTGTTTCCTATGTATAAGAAATTGTTTATGTTATACTTTTAACCATACTGTCTCTCAGAGAGAATTTCTTCGCTTCTCACCTCTCAGAGAGAATATTTTCTATTTTCTTCTTTCCTGTATACATACAATTTTTAACAGCGTCATCTCTTTGTCTTCTTTCTTGTATTAAATACATAATTTGTTAACAAAAGGTGTTCAAAGTCACTAGTCATATTAATATGAATTATATGACATAGTACAATATGAGAGTCTGCTTTGAATTGGCCCATTGTCTTTTTTAAGTCGCTCGTTTTATCAGGCACTTTAATACAAATGGTGATCATTTTTATATTACGATTTTTTATAAAGTTTTGATGATGAATATAAGATAACTAGAAATTGAGCAATTGTGGCAATACTTGTCGTTCGATCGGTCCAAATAGCGAAATAATAATTACATATTTGAGAAATAGATCGCATTTTTAATTAATTTCTTTCTTAAGTTTTTTCTTATAAGTTTTAAATTGAAAAAGTATTTTTAATTTAAAAAAATAAATTAATTCATACATACACCGGATGTCATAGGTTTTGTTATTTTTTTCTGGTTATAAGAAATTTACATATATCAAAAATGGAATACTTTTTTTGTCGTTTGTCTGTTTTTTTGCTTCATTCTTACCATTCGTTATATCGAGGACAAAATTGTTGTAATGTTCGCTATTTAAGGTAGTCAACATCAAAATTTATAACATTCGTTATATCGGATTTTTGTTTATTAAAGATTCGTTATACCAAGCTTTGCCTGTATTTATTTATTTATTGGAAAATTTATTGGAAAAAATAGTACCATATAAATACATATCGATGCATGTGGAGTGGGCATCAAAATTTTACTTAGGTTTTTTACAAACATAGAAAATGTCATTTAATAAAATATTTAACTTTTCATTTTGGGCCATTGACGTAACTAAAACATTTTGGGGAGTCAATGCATTAATCAGAATTAAAAATTCTTATTAGATTCTCTTTACCTAAAGCACAGCGAACTCGATCGTTTGAGTGATCGAATGCCTTAATTTGGCCCTAGGTTTTCTTAAACACTTTGTCCCATTCGTTACGATGCTGTCATCTCAAAATACTGAAGTTGGACAACTTTCATCTTGTTGCTTACGTTGCATAGTTTGACAGCAATTAGCTGACTTTATTTGATTTTTCTGATTTAATATTCGAAAGTTTTTATTGTGTCAACCTTTTACGTTAATCACACTAATATCAGCTGAGAATGGCGACTACATATGTAGGATTATATGTGACTCGTAATTTAAGTAATTTGCAACTTTTTAAATGCTGAAGAAAATGTTCGCCAACTCACATTATAGTCATTAAATATTTGTATACACAATTTTTGTTTATTTATAAGTTTTTTTTTGTTCAATAATATGTATTGAACTTTGAACTTCAAAGCTTTTTATTTTTCATTACATTTTTGGATTCAAACAACTGTTGTTTTTTTGTTGTAGTTTTTCAACCAAAATGAAAAATTTAAAATTATTCCCAGCCAACAAACTTGGGGATCACTACTCTTGTAATTTAGCTAGCAAAATCCCTTAAATTAAGATGCAGCCAACAACAAAAAGAACACGAGTAAAATAACATGTTTATTGCCACTTGTCACAGCAAGTGACATCATCACTCTAACAAAAAAACAACAAAAGATGGATGTATTTTTTGTTTGTTTTTAAGCATAAATCGCAGCATACCAGAGAATATCGATTGTGCACATAGTGGTACTCGTAACAAAAAGTTGCAACTTAGGAGACTTCATAAACTTTTCAAAATATTTAAAAACCAAAAAAAAAACTATCAAAAAGATATATGTATTTGAGAAAAAGTATTGCATGTTTTCAACCGAAAAGGTTCACAGTACCTACATACATACATACATACATACATACATACATACATACATATGTAAGTAGTAGAGATACACAAAGAATTAAATTAAACCAGTAGGTATATTAATCTATTAGGAAGCATGCATAGAGTTTGCTTTTTAACGTAGTCTTAATCACATTTATATAAAAAAAAAAATAAAATAAAACAAAATATATCTTCAAACAAGCTCATGAGAGACATCCCACCAAAAAGAAAAACTTGTAAAAATAAACAGCTTCTTAAATTAATTATTAAATGATAACCCTGCTTATAGGAGGGCTTGTAGAAGGCATGCATTTTATATGTAATGTCACACTTATTTGGTCATGTTTTAACAAATTATAAGCATCTATTTCATCTTTATCATTAACATCGTAATCACACATTATTCTGTGTTGCTGCTGAAAAAATTATCAGCAGGATACTTTCGTTATTCAAATAAACGTAAAGGCACAATATGATGCGCAAACAAATTTTAGCATTTCCATGTATGATATACGGTGAACTAACAAAGTCAGTACTGCTTACAAATTTTTAATATTTTTTTGGTGGGTTAATCAAGTCAAAATATATCTTTGTGATCTGTGTTCCACTGTGCAACTTCTACTTAAATATATAGCGCGTGAGAGAATTTAATTTTAATATACCTTTGGTCAACATACAAACATACATGTATTATCAAAAGGAGGTTGTACGTCTTTTACTTCATACTTCTACTTGCAACTACTTCTTCAAATGAATTACGTTGTAATTGTTAGTAGCGTTTGAAGTCAATTTATAGTTAAAACGCCAACTTAATTTAAAAAAGCGATTTATCTATGACTTCGCTGTTGACAGTCTACCGCCAGCAATTAATCTTTTTGCTTCTCAATACCTAATTTTTTATACATTTCAATTTTGTTCTCAAACTAAAAACAACAAATGTTTGTTTAACTTTAATAAATATGGTAAATTATTGATTCTAAGTTTAATAATATAAAAATCAATATATTGCTCTCTCTCTCTATTTGTTTTTAAATTGCAATTGTTATTTTTCAGAGTCAAAATGCAATTGGAGCTCATCGAATCTTTCAAAAGACCTCATTTTCATGTGCTGGCCGTCCATCTGGTTACTATGCTGATATTGAAACTGGTTGTCAGGTACAGTAATGCGTCAATAAATTTATCAGTTGGATGAATTCGTCAAACTCAATAACTTAACTTTTACAAACATATTTATTACTTTTTATTTTCTTTAAGGTCTACCACATGTGTGATGGTCTTGGGCGACAATTCAGCTATTCATGCCCAAATACAACATTATTTCAACAGCGCATGCTAATATGTGATCACTGGTACATGGTGAATTGTTCCAAAGCTGAAAGCGATTATACTGCAAACTTGTTAATAGGTCAGTTAGAGCAGTAAATAACATACATACATAAAATAATATAAATTATTTATGCAATTAACTTTAAAATATGTTACCAAATGAAAATCCAACGTACATTCTCCTTCAACATTTTCCTGTATTATGCTCAAATTAAAAAAAAATTCACAAAAGTCTTATGGTATAAATATTTCATTTAAATTTTCTTTAAATAGACAGTTAATTAAATTATAAAGAGTATATATACAAATCTATGGAATATTTTCAATAATTAACCTAATTTACTTATATGTTGAGAGCTTTGCATTACAACTTTATATTAAAAGAAATAACAAAACATTTAAAAAAAAAACTTTGTACACCTAAAATTATGCTATATTTTTCATCACTGATAAATACAGTCAAATACTTTGAACATACTTACAGGGCAACGTGATAAACCATTTGTTAACGATGAGGAAAACAGTTTGCGTACACCACGACCAGACCTCTTGGATCGTCCATATGCTCCCGACTATTCAGGAGAATCATTTAGGAATCAATTCCAAAAGGTACAAGCTTGAAATTATTATTTTATTCTAACACAACAATTTATTAACTTAATCTTATTCCAAAGTCACTGTCATCAGTTTTAAATCAAATATACGACAACACTGCGCAAAAAATGAAAGATAAAGCATTGCAAGCAAATAAAGTTCAATTGGGCACAGGACAACAGAGATGGAAAATACCACCTCCTAGTCGAATCATATTGCCACCATCCTATGAGCCTCAATTACAGCAGGAAAGCAGTACCAAACCCACAACTCGCAGTTCGTATTATACGCCCATTACTACGACAGCGACGAGGAAACCTACAACTGTAAGGACTACAGCAAGCTCTAGAAATCAGTCTATCAAATTTAATAATGTGGCTGCCTTACACAATCGTCATGATGATCATTTACAGTTGGAACATGATGACTTGGGTACCAGTCACAGTACACGTTACAACACTTCGGCCGATTTTAACTCAGCGGATGATCGTTTTGCAAAAACACTCCAAAAGCCTACCATTAAAAGTAAAACAAACTACAATAATGCTTTTACGACAACGAAACCAACTACCGCTACAATGAAAACAACGTTAAATCCTAGAGTTAAAGTACCCTCAAAAATCTATGAGCCTCCTTTATTATATCCCATATATAATCTAGATGATGCCACATCTACAACCACTACAACCATAAGACCTACATATAGAGCTTCAACAGCATCACCATTTGTAACACGTTCAACGGCCACAACTAGAACAACAACTACCAAAGCTCCCACTCGACCAACAACAGTAGTTGGTAAACCTTTTACACGATCATCGTTCAGTACCAGCACAAAAGTAAGTGCAAACTCGAATAACATAAATAGATTCGATATATCGAAATTAACTAAAGAAATAAGAACACCTGCACCTGCTCAAGGCTTCAAATCGCCCACACCCAGACCTCCTGCTAAAAATTCAACTACTTCACAAAATTCCACATTTAATAAGTCAGACCGGGGTAACATGAAATATGACCAGCCTTCAAAACAGCTTTTGCCACCTTTGACCGATTTTATAACACACGATATTGCTACCACCCAAGGGCCTCCCATCTATTATGAATGGAAAGTACCCTCAGATGGCTTGGAGCCACCGAGACTAGAGTCGCCCATTGGTGTAGATGGCAGAGAATATCCGGAAACAATTATTGACTATAATGCCATAAGTACAAATAATGGTATCGCTTCGATCTCTCGATTTGGTATTGATCAAACTAAAAACAACAATAACACAAATAGAAGAACAGAAAATAAGCAACCAATACCCTCACGCTCTCCCACTTCGAGATCCATTAAAGAAACCGGCCAGCCTAACGGTGTAGGAGTAACAAATTCAAAGACCTCCCATCCGACCAGAGTTTCCAGTACACAACACTCTAGTAGTAGTCCAGAAGATATATTCCAAATTCGAAAGGAACTATCGGTGCCGGAGTATGCTTTTCCCTTGGAAAATGCAGGTCGTACCGGCTATTTGGACACAGATGTATATAATTCATTTCAATTAAAAATACCCGAAAGACGTACCGATACCGATGAACACATACATTGGTATGGTGAAAATCCTAAATGTCCTGAATGTCATCCGTCCTATGTTATACCGGGCACCTGCCAACCCTGTCTACGAAGATGAGCAAATAATTGTGAAAAACATTTTGCTTTAAGAAAAAAAAAACAAAGTATTTTGATTCGTTTAAAACACAGGGTGGCTTTGCTCATTTATAAAAAAAAGCACACACAGATCTAAAGCATTCGAAATTATTTTTTTTTGTATTCAACAATCATTGCATATTTTATAAGTTAATTTTTACCATATTAGAGTTATGTCTTTAAGAATTTCCTATTGCATAAAATCTAGATAAAACATAATACAAACATACGTGTATAAATACATTTATACAAATTGCAGCAAGATATAGTTTTAAGAAAACTTGGACCTGAATGAGTCCAGGAGTGTATATTTTTTTAATAAAGGGGTATTAACGAGATTAATTATTATATTAAAAACAAACATTATTTACCATAAACAGTATGTGTGAAAAAGAAAAATTTCAAACCTTACCTGAATGCCCATATTTATAAAAACCAAAATCTTACCCCCTGTTGCCACATGCTAAACTAAGTTCAAAATTCTATTTTGTACTATTTAATAATGGAAAACTTATAACTAATACTTTGTATATGTAATAGAAATAAATTAAAAAAAGAAATTAATGGCAGACATAATAGCTTAAGTCAAGATAATAGAAATTTAAAAACAAAAATTTAAGTTTTAATTTAGGCTGTTGTGTTTTAGCTCCACAGATATGCACTTGGCAACGAAAGTTAACAATTTAGTATTTTTATTTTTATACAAAAATTAATTTAAATTTTAGTACGATTGGCTTTTTAAAACACTTGTTTTTAAAAGTATTTTTTTAATAATAAAATTTAATTAAAAAACAATAAAAGTTTGTTGATATATTTTTTTTTTATAATAGTGAGTAAACTTTGAAGTTCTTGGAAATTAGGCAAAAAGTTCTGAAGTCAGAAATTGTAGTTTTTGTTCAATACTAAATAAAAAATGAGTTTTTCTGAATGACTGAAATAATTATTACGATTGGGAGGAGTTGTGCTACACTTATGTTATTGATACTAAACGAAAGTGGGAAAAGCTTTGGTAAAAGCCAATTTAAAAAAATCAAAATGTTATTTTCGACTTAAGCGCTTTTTACCTAACGTCAAAAAATTGTACACAACATTTTGAAAATGTATTCTATGCACTTCAGTTTTAGTTTTTTTTAGCTTGCCTGTACTTCTGCGAGTGTTGTGTACTTATTATTAACAAAAAATCCTTTGAAAAGGTCGAATCTGTTGCAATTTTCTGTTTACACAGGTGAGTGAAAGTTCATATTTAAAATGTCGTTTACCAGTGTATATGGTCCCAATATTTATGTTTTTCTCTTATAATACCTCCGCCATACCCATTTCTTTATGATGCATATACCACAAGAATGGATGAGCTCCAAACGAATTAATTTTTAAATATTTTGTTGGCTTAATTTATTTCCATGATCATTGTTTTCTTTTATAAAATGAGGTTTTTAAATTCATCACATGCGTACATCTTTAGGGAATCAATTGGCTTTAAACGTTATTGTTATCATTTTTCTAACATCAATGCTATACAATTAATTAATTTGAATTAATAATGAGGCATTTGAAGAAAATTAACCATAATTTAATTATATAAAAAACATGATCGAACTTTGATGATGCAGGAGATTTGAAGGGTTTTGAATTTTAAATGCATAAAAAGTCCAAAAATTCAAACATATTTAATTTTGAAAAATTTAAAATAAATAAATTTCCAATTGAAAAGTAAGTAAGTTAGTAAGTAAGTAAGTTTATTGGAGACTTAATTTTTTCATAAAACAATATAAGTTACAAATAATTAATATAAAAATAAACATGAAAAAGCAAATCTTAAAACTATAATGTTTGGTTTTAATTACAAGAATACAGTATATATACAGCATCAGGCTTATCTTTTACAAAAGATTAAATGAAATATGTATAAAACATGTGTAGAAATGTACTTGCTCCCGGCACAACATTAAAGAAGAAAAGTGTACTTAAAAGGTAGACCTAAATCTAAAGTTATAATTAAAAATAAATATATATATTTATATAAAAAATAAATAAAATATTAACAAAAATTTATAAGTTATCCCCTATGAGTTCCCCTTAAGGTGGAAATAAAAAAGTTTGGCATAAGATTGTTATTGCTCGTTTTCCAAGTATCCCAACCAATTTAAATTGGACTGTTCATGAATAATATTCTTGATCAAAAGATTCTCATTGAATTGAAATTTATTAATAAATTTCTTCATTAAACTAAACGCATAACATGCTAAAGGTTCAATTTGAGCCATATCATAAATAAATTTATTTCAAAAGCGTTTATTTTCCTCTTCGTAATGCTTGTTTATACAGAGTCGAATAACCTTACGTTGTAAGATTTCAAAATTTTTCATTAGAGTAGGTGATAAGGTAAACCAGATTGGAAAGGCATAAATTAAAATGGGTCTAATACTAGTTTTATAAATCAATAATTTGGTTTTAACGGGTAAGTAGTTATTTCTAAATAACATTCCAAAAGAACCTCTTATACGTTTAGCTTTATTAAGATAAAACCTTGCATTTTCATTAAACTTTACCAATTTGTTAAAAACAACGCCCAAATACCGAAGACTTTCGACAAAAGGAATTTCAACACCATTAACAAATAGTTTAAGGTTTTTGCTTTCTGGAACAACAAAACTCTTACATTTACCAGATGAGTTTCTAAGACAAATTGCCTTACTCTTAGGAATGTTTATAGAAATACCCCAGTCTTTATAATTATTATTAACCACATTTAAATGAGCTGAAACAGAACTCAATGTGTCAATTGGAGAAACACCATGAGCATATAATAAAGAGTCATCAGCATAAAGAATACTTTTTGAGTCAGAATAAATATGAGGAAAATCATGAACGAAAATATTAAATAAATGTGGAGATAAAATGGAACCCTGAGGTCCAATTGAAAAAAAAAAAAATAATAATAATAATTTCCAAATGAAATTATTTTAATTCAATATAAGAAAAATTTTGAAAATTTTCCGTTTGAAAACCAGACTAGACTGCTGTACGGTTATAAAATTAAAAAAAAAAGAAAAAAAAAAACAATAATTACCAGTTAAAATAAAAAACTTTGTAATTTTTAAGATATTGGTTTTTTCAAAACTTTTTTATTAAACATTATTTTTTTTTTTCATTTAACACAATTTAAAACGTTTTCTTTAAATGTAGTTTTTTTTCGTAAATATGTAATCAAATTAGAATTTTTTTTTTTTATTTGTGTTTTTTTTTCTTCTAAAATTACAAAAAAGAAAAGAGGAAAATGCTTAAATGTATGTATATAAAAAGGTTTTTGCAATTCATTTATATGTGATATAATATTTTTAAAATATCATTTATGTATAATTTTTTATTTATTATTATTTTTTTTTTTTTTTTGCAAAAGTATAAATGAGTTTTATGAACTTTGTCAAAAACGAAAATGAAATATTTACATAAAAAAATACTATGTAGAAAAAAATGTAAATTAAAATAATTAAAACACAAAATAATTTCAGACTACTACAAGTTAATCAACTAAAATCCGGAATAAAATATAAAACAACATTTAAAATAATAATAAAAACAAGTCATGGAAAATATTTTGAGTTTCTTTTAAATTATCAAAAATAATTGAAAATAGCAAACATTTTCTTTTTAAGGCACAGTTTCATAATTATTTTTATTTTTATTGTTTTTTGTTTTCTAATTGCAGTTAATTTGTTTTTGTACATGAATTTGTTTTTTAGGATTTTTTTTCAAAATGAAACAAAACGTTTTTAGACATGCAATTACTTAGATCATTTAAATGGTAGACAATATATTTTCTTTCTGTAGTTATGGTTACTTCCGCAAAGTACAAGATTTTCTAGAAAAGTTAAAATCTAATTTTATTTAATAAATATTTAAAAGGTAAATATTTTACAAAATAAAGTTGGGATTGTTCTTTTTTTTATTTTATATATATTTTTTTTTTATTATAAAACAAAGTCTACATAATATTTTACTAAAATTTTTTCAATTCTATTACATGCTTTCATTTCAAGTTGTCATCTGTTTGTATGTATGTCTGTATTTATGTATGTATGCATGTGTGTATGTATGTGTATGTTGTATTGTCGTCTTGGTGTTTCTCGATTCATTTTATTTTTGTTTAATTTTGTTCCATTTGCCATTCATTTTGACTTTGACTAGCATTTCTTAAAAATAAATGTTGGGTTCGAGTAGAATATTTCCATCTTCTCGCTTAAATAGTTTCATTGGCATTCAAGGGTATTTGTCTCTGGTCGTTTTTAAAAATTGTCTCTCTTATTTGGTGGTGCTGCAGTTGCTTTACATGTGACCGGATCATATAAAAATATACTGGGTGTCCATAAGGCAGAACTGACAAGACTTCCATTTTCTTTATCCGTTTTCCATGGCAAAGATTTGGGTTTATTTTTATCTTTAGTTATATTACAAATAAATTCCAAGTTCTCTTCATCAGCCGAGGGTTGGGCCAGCAAAGCAATCTTGTGTGGCAAAGTTACGTCGATATGAGTGATGACAGCTGCCTCGTGTTTACTATTATAGAAACGGTTGGTTAAATATCCGTCAGCATAGATCTGAATAAATATAAAATTTTATAATTTATTTTTTAATAAGAAAAAAATACTGAGATTGAATATGCACCTCATAACCTCCAATACCGTAGCAGTCGTGGATTATCCACTTAACATATAATGAATTGGCGCCTAGATCAGTTACCTGGGTAATGGTGACGGGAAAACTGTCACAAGAACAGAGTTGTGACTTCGGTTTGCCTATATTCTGAAAATATAAAAATTGTGTTAAAAATCGGTAAATCAAAACTAAACTTTGCTACTTTTTCAAAATTTGATCTCCGCCTTGCATACTCCATGGCTTTAAAGTCCATTATAAGTGAATCAATAAAAAATTTCTTTAATAAAAAAAGAAAACGCTTAAAAACATTCCTTTCAACATTCTAAAATGATGAAAACTTAAATTACCATTTCTCTAGGAGAACCTTCATCTTCTAGTTGTTTTATGGTGGCCAAAGACATATTATTGCTGGGTGTTCTTGCAGCATCACGTTCTTTTCGTTTGCGTCTTTCAGCTAATTTTTCCTTTGCCAACTCGCATTCATCATCATCCAAATATTGGTTTTCCTCTTCATTATAAGGCGAGTTAAATTCATCTTCGGAATCATTATATTTAATGATTTGTTTAGGGTCGCTAGCCTCGGGTCTAACGATTTCTGGTAAAAAGTTGTAAATATTTCCACTATTTGTTGGCAAAGGATTTACTATATACTGCGATGTATCTTTGGCAGATATTTTGTTGAGTTCAGTTCTAGGCTTTTGTTCGATTGCTTCAGTTTCTTCAGGTTCATCTAATTCTTCAGTAGGTTCTCTATCCTCTAGTGCTACAGTTTTAGTGGTAGTTTCTTGGCCTTCTGACTCTACAAGTTTGGTACTAGTTTCTTGATTTTCATTAGGATACGAAGGAAGTTGCAAATATTCAGTTGTTTCAAAGTTGTTTAAAACATCTTCAATTAAATCTGGAACACTGGGATCTTCGTCATCATATTCCATTAAACCATCGCGACTGGGTTCACAATTTCCTCTTGGCTCCAAGGGTATATGTTCCACATAAATGGGTCGAATTTCTTCATCAACCTCTGTAATGTCTTCAGCTTGTTTAGGTTCTTCATCATCGTAGACTGACAAACAATCAACACATGGTGTAATTCCATCTACCGGTTGTTTCAACTCTGGAATTACAAATCGAGGATATAACTCTTCATCCACATCCTCCTCCATTTCTTCGGTGCTTAAATTTTTAACTTTTCTTTCTTCATTCTGCTGATTTGAAACTTCATGTCCTGCATCATCTGTTGTTGCCATTCGATTATCTGAGGAATCAGTTTTAATTTTAACTTGTTCCGGAATTATGTCATTTGTAAGCGGTTCAGTCGAACTTATGCAAACAGCCCCTAGACTTGGACAGGGTAAGTCTGCATTTTTCAATAATGCCTTTACAGGCCCATGTTTAGGGCAAATATTAGTTATATTGGAACAGATACAACACAGATTATTCTTAAAATTATTAGCTATTAACATACTTCCATCACCACTATAACAGTCTTTAAAATTGCATTCAGATGCTTCGATTACCAATTGTTCGGGTATTTGTGGCACCGTAGACATCAAGTTATAGGGCTGAATCATAGGCATTTGGAGAGGTTGGTTTCGATCCATATTAAAACTATGCACACAACATAGACAGGGAGGATGTGAAGATGTCTGAGATATAGGGGATGGTTTTGAATCTTCTTCTTTGGGCTCTGCTTTTATTTCAAAATCCTGTATTGTCATTTTGCTAGATTTATCGTCTAAGCTTGCTGGAGTGACGTGTGTAATGCGTAAAGCTTCCTCTCGTATTGGATTGTCCTTACTGATTAAATGTACTACTTCATGTAGCAGCTCTAAGATAACAGTGTTTTTATCAGATGTCGGCTTTTTATTAGAGCAGTCCAGTTTTTTCAAACTGTCAGCTTTACATACACAATCACTATCGGAATCCTCTGAATTGCATGAAAGAAATTCCTCAGTGTTTAATGACTTTTTAACCGACTGTGGCATTAGTCTCTCTAGTCTTGGTGCTGTTGAAGTCACAAAAATTGGTTCAACTTTTGGCATTTTATATTTTCTTGCAGACACAGGAAGATTTCTCTCTATCGAATTTGATTTAAGACTCAATTTGACTGGAAAATGTTTAGTTACTAGACTAGTGGAACTGGAAGATGCTGTATATTTGCAATTACAAGGCTGTTTAGATAAACACTGAATAGACGATGATGCTGATGTTGTGGTGCTATCATAGTTCGCCTGCTGAAGACGCTTACACTTTTTGCAACAATTGGTCAATAAAGAGGAAGGACACTTTACAGTTACGGCACACATGAGGGATTCTGTTTGGTTTGCTTGAGACGAAATTGAGGGACAAAATTTATAACGACAAGAGTTTATATTCTGGTTATTTCGGTCAAAATTAGCTTCGGATGACTTTTCGGAGTTTTCTGTGAAAAATATAAAAATTATAAAAGAAATTTTAGTTAAAAGTTTTCCATGGCTAATACATTTCGAATTTAAAGCAAAAACTGAATATGAAAGTTTCCATAAAAAGACCTAAAGAATTTAAATTTTATTAAATGGCTTGACGATTTCCATCTTGTAATTTAGTTTTATTTATTACAACTATTATTTACAACTTATCATCTTTAAATAACATGCTGCTGGAAATTTTGCTTTTGTCATTTACATATGCGTTTATTTCCTTGACATCTTCCAAATAAACTTTTTCACAGGGAAAATTGTTCTTCAACTTCTTGTTATGTTCCCACATTTCATAACCAAATAGTTCCAAATACTTGGCCTCGGCTCTTTCTCGACAAGGACACACATCGAAATATGAAACTTGACTACATTTTGAGTCGAATTTGCTAATGCCTGTAAATATTGTAGTGCGTGTCCGACACTTGCACACTTTAAATTTGCTATGACGCATAACTTCCTCTAAACTTGGTTTGGCTCGAGGCTTCCACGAACAAAGACAACAACCACAATTACCGGGGCAAAATACTCGACCATCTTGATCGATTAAAGGACTAGGCACAAAACGACATTTAATGCAAACATCAACATCTTTGTGTTGTGGATATGCCAGGCGGTAGGCCTTCTTCGGAAGTATTGGAGTTGGCTTTGATTTTTCCATATCAAAAGTTAGCTTTTCGTCTTCTTTTTTAGACTCTGGCACAATAAACGAGAAAGGAGACGTTGATGGCAGCAAGTGTTCAGCACTTATTGGGTCTTCTCTTTTTAAGGTGGAAATTGTTGAAATACTTTCCTTACACTCACATTCTTGAGACTTCCGCAAAGAACACCAGCAAGCAGGCATATAGCCCTTATCAAACATTGCCTGAGTCGTTGTTTGTATGTTTTTAGTTTGTCGATTTAAAGAGCCTGCAGTATGTGTGTCTTGAGGCTTCCTTATACAGCACAAACATTGCGGCATAAAACCACTTCTAGTATGAGTAGAACGTGACTGACCCACACAAGAAGAAGTACATGAGCATAAAGGAAACTTTTGCCAATTACAATACCTTGCCGGCACAATTGTTGTACTTTCGGTCCTTTTGAAGATTTCCTGATCATTCTGTAGAGACTTTTCTCCCGAAGTTTTTAACAATTCAAATGAAACTTTAACATGAATGTCTATAGGCAGCTTTAAGCATAGTGGCTGTTCAATTTCTTCACTCTTTTTTAGTTGAGTGGTTAATGCATGCTCATTATATGTAGCTTTACACTTCATATGTTCTTTACAGTTGCGCTCACTTATTAAGGGAATCTGAGATTCTTTATTGCTATTAGTTTTTAAAGTATTTAAGCATTTGAAATCGTTATTAAATGAATTGGCAATTTCCAGTTGTTGGCAGACATTTTTGAAACCTAAACCAAAATTCTTAATACTTGTATTTTTACCTTAAATATATTTATAAGGATTTGCAAATGTCATCATTATTAAGTAAAATTCTTCACTTACTAGTTGGAACATAATACTTTCCCGAAGACATTGATGTTATACTGGGAGATATTTGCGTTTCTCTATCATCTGTTTTCATTTCTAAAGAATCACAAATTTCGTTATCAATTCTCTCTTTAGAGTGTACTGGCACAGAGGCGTTTTGATTCTGTTGTCGTCTCTTTGGACATGTCGAACGGTTACAGCAAAATTTGTTCATGTCGATTCGGGAGGAAGAAGACATTTAAAAAAAATTCCTTCACAAACAACTAACGCTTTAATTTAGCTAAACGACAGACAGATACGTGGACATAAATTTACTTTTTAAAGAAAAAATTTAAATCAAAATTGAAAACAGTAAGAATTTTCTTATTAGACGTGTATAATATTGAAAACACATTTACAAAATGAGAACTTGAATATGACATTTCTCCAAGCTTAAGGGTTACCAAAATTGTTTTTAAGCTTTACTCAGAGTACAATCAATTAGGTAGTTTCAATCGATCAGCTGTCACTTTTCAAACATTACAATTTTATACATTTTCTCTCTTTCTCAAAATTTCCAATATGAAAAATTCTCTTCGAAATGCAATAACTTATATAATTGCTCCATGACTGTACCTTTCATATTGCTTGTAAAAATTGTGTATAAATTTAAAAGGTGGCATTGACAGGTCAGTTATTTACTTTGTTGTATTACAATTTAAGTCGAATCCCAAATATATATAAAAAATAAATTTTAATCTAAATATGTAAGTATATGTACAACTTTGTACATAAAAAATTAATTTTAAAACTCAATTAGAGCTGTCATCATCTGTAGTTATAATAATATTAAGCTCTGAAAATACTTAGTTTTTGTTGAACTGCTTGTATCTCTTATCACTTTTTTCTATTAAAGCTTCTATTACATCTAAAGATTTTTTGTTGTTATAGGAAATTGAAAAGTTTTTATTTTTTAACGATTTAACGATATTAAGGGTTTATTGGTTATCTGGGTAGTGCACTGTGCGCGAACTGTTTTGACAAAAATATTTAAGGGTACTCATGTAAATAGTTTAATTTTCCTTTTCAAAAATTGTCTAAAATTTAGAGAACCCACTTGCATGAACACACTTTTTAATTCTTCTGAAGTGGTGAATGATAATTTGGAATAAAGGAAACCAAATAAGTTAAATATTGTTAACAGAGCAAACATCGTTATTATTAAATATTTATGAATTAAGTTCACTCTTTTGGCTTGTGTAGTTTTATTGTAAATTTATTTATCAGGTGATCTTGATTCATCATTTATTCTAAATTTTCTGCTGTCTACATTCTCTCTATTTTTTCTCTTGTTTATTTCAAATGTCTAACTTTAAATATGAAAAACATGAAGAAAAAATTCTTTCCGATCAGCGACTACGTGATGAATATCTTAACCCTGCTAGAACTTACGAAATGATTAAAGTACAAGTTAGTACTTTCAACTCATTATTTTGTAATGAATACTGTTGCTGGGTTATTGCCAAAAGGACTGTAATTCTACTTTCGCTTTAAGATAATTATCAGTATCCCCTGGCAAACCATTAAAACGACGCTTGAACAATGCTATCAAATTTTCAAAATGTACTTTGTCATATATTCGATCGATGTTTTATCGCAAAAATGTGGTCATCGATAAGGTTCATTTTTTGCTTAACAAGTTTTTGATTAATTCGTATGTAACGTCACGTAAGTGTAAGTAACAATAAATGTCCAATGTATACGGAACTCACATTTTACTTAATAAAAAATTGCAAACCTTTCAGAGATTTTCAGAGTTTGCGAAGCGAATATTAACATGAGGATCTACAGGAAATCGAAGACTCGTTTTTCTTCTAAGCAAGTTGCACAGTTTACCCTTCAATATTACCAAACAATTTGAAATTTTTAAATCCCCTAAATGTAGACAAATGTTTGTATATTTTATTGAAAATGTTACAAAAACAAACAGTCGATCACAGACATAACAAACAATTTTATATTGCACCACCTAAAATTTGCCTTTAACACAATTAATACAGAATAAATATGCCCTTTAGTTTGTAAGCAATTTAGTTATATCCAGGCCACTTTTTCTCTTAACGGGATAATAAACTGTACAATAAAATTCGGACTCTTTTTGCTGATTGTGAAAAACCATTAAACGTTCATTAACTTCTGATTCAATTTGTTTTAACATCTAGGAATCAAGAAAAGTAAGAATTAAATTTAAAAAAAATCAAATAAAATTGTCTCTGAAATTTTAAATACCAACCGCTATTTTAAAGGGCTTGAACATGTTTTCTAAATCATGCAGGCAATTCATAACCTTGACGAAATCTTCATAACTATTCAAAGACACACAATCTGAAATATTCGACTTGAGTGACGATAACATTGCAAGAACTTCAAAACCCTGACGAAATTTAACATTGTTTTTCCAAAGTTGGCATATTCTCATATTGAGCAACGACGAGTTGAAAAGTTTATTGTTTGAAGCAGAACTTTTTAGAAGATTTAAAAAGCTGCGTATATGTGTGGGTATAGAATCGAGTTGTAACTCTACAGCCATATCATCGTTGACTTGTATTCCACTATCCGTTTTTTCTATGAAGGTACTGGTTTCAGCGTCTTTTGTTTTCATTTTAGTTTTACTCCCCGCACTCACATTTTCATTTTCTGGCATTTCTGTTGCAGTTTCACTACACTCTTCTTTGAGTGAATGAAAACTTCCATAGGATATACTGCGTTGTAGGACTTCGTTTGCATTGACATGCAATTCTGAAGCATCTTGAAATATTAACTGATTTTCTTTTTCAAAAATGGAAGAAGGCATACGGTTTACCTTAAGCTGAATGTTACTAATTTTGCCACGAGTCATGCGTCGTTTGGCAAAACGTTTCCCTCGTTTCACTTTACATGGTTTTTCTTGAATTTCCTGCTCATCTGCTGTTTCCAAGGGTTTTGCTAGTTTTCGCAATTCGGATGGCACTTCACATATCGGTTTCTTTTGAGAACAAGAAGGCAGTAGACTTTTATCAAAACTTACCAGTGGTACGAATGTCATTCCCACTGCCATAGTATTAGTTCTATTCGATTCTTGCCCTATAATATCATTAAGAGTATTTTGTTCTTTCACTTCTATAATTTCTTGATTAAAATGCTCTAACGATTGCTTATTTGGGGTAGAAGTAGCTGCCTGTTCTGCATTGCTCGACTGCTGTATTAAAGTTTTTAAATCAGTTTTATTTTCTCTGACATCATTTTCGAAGTATGACGTTCTATTCGATTTCATTAAATTACTTTCATTAATTTTCTCATCACTATTCTCATATTCAGTTTTGTATCTAGCCGTTTTGTAATCATCATCGCTTACCTCTTCTTCGACAGCATCACCCTGTAGTAAAGTATCAGCTAACTTTTTGACATCACGTGCTATAGTTTTGAATTGTTTTTGTGTGGGCAGCATACGTTCGCAGTCCTGCATAAATAATTGTTTAATTTGGCATGAATTTACAAATATTTTCATTGATATACTTACCCCCATGTGCCTTAAAGCTTGACCTAAGCCTTTACTTGCCGCTTTAAGATCTTTAACTTCTTCACGCTTGAAACGTTTTGAAGGTGAATCGCCCAACTCATCTGCCAGACTGTAGCCCTCCGAACGTTCCAAACGTTTTTCCAATTTTTGGCATATTTCATCTTTTGTTCTGATCTCGTCTGACAAACAGCGTATCTTTTCTTCACTTTCGCGCTGGGCTTTCTCCAAATTTCGTATCTGCAATTCCAGAGTGGTCACCTCTTCTCTAAGTTCACCGTTGGTTACTTCTATGTGAAGAAAATCTTTTCTTAAATCAAACATTTGACCACGCGCTGTTTCCAATTCTTTTTTGGTTTGAATTTCGGTTTCTTGCTGAAGTTTGCGCATAAATGTCAATTCATCTATGAGAACTTTGTTTCGTTTTTTTTCATTTTCAAGTGCTTCGGTAAGAGGCTTTTGTTGTTCTCTTAGTTGTTCATGTTGTTCCTTAAAACGATCAAGTTCAGACACCATTAGTTGATGCTCTTCTTGCAGTTTTTGATGTTCCTTGGACACTCTAACCAAACACGTTTTTAAACTCTGTTCGGCTTCCTCTAGTTGACAGATTTTCTCATTGGCCGAGCGTGCATCCTCCCTTAAACAGTCTTGCAACTTTTGTATCTTCTGCTTAAGGCATATTTCCTTAGCACGAAATTGCTCTTCGCGCTCTTTGTACTCTCTTTCTAAATCTACCCAATGAGTATCGGCTGATTCCATGGCAGCATAATGACGTGTGTTGAGTTCCTTGATTTGATGTCTTAGGCATTTGACTTCTTCCTTCAAATACTGCATTTCTCGTTCATGACAATTGCACGCCTCAGAAGGTTGAAGCCAGACTTTCTCAAAACCACCTTCAGTACGTTTGGGAGAATTTTCCAAATTCGTTTTTGAGCCTTGATTACCCATATCCTCGCTTACTTTGATGTTGGCAACTTGATAATTTTGATGTTGCATTTGAGCCAAAGTGCAATATGTATTGCACACTAGCATCAATGGCAATGTGTTGTGTAGAAATTCTAAATTCTCTTTGGCCTTCTGTTTGTCCTCCTCCAAATGACGTATTTGTGTCTCACTGGTAGCTAAATCGTCCCGCAAGATTAAACACTCTGAGTGACAGTCTTTGTACTTGGCACTTAGTGCCTCTCTGGACATTTCCAGCTCAACGTTGCGTTGACTCAAAATCTCTAGCTCAACTTCGAGCCGCTGCAAACGTAATCGAGTATCGTTTTCAGCCTCCTCAAACTCACACTTCTCTTCTTCGAGTGTAGAGTTTTCACTTTCCAAAAAATCAACTCTATCCCTAAGTTCGTTGACCTCTTTCTCGAGCAAAATTTCACGTTGTAAACGTTCGGCCAAACGCTTAGCTTGCACGTCACCGGAACTCTCATAGATGAGCACCTTGCTCTCAAGTACTTGAACGCGCTCCTTGTAATATTGCAGGCGTTTTTGATCGGTAAGATTTAAAGAGTTTTGTTGTTGTACAGGTACTTTTTTGGTGGGTGAGTTAAAAATGTGATGTGAAGAATGGTTTAAAATGCCACTATCGTCAAAATCTGTCTGAGTACATACGTTATTCTCGCTAGAATCACTATAAAAGTCAGACTCTACAAATACACCACTTTCACTCAAACTGTTTGTCTGCCACGGTTGGCAGCGAACTTTGCGTGGCGAATCAGTAGGTGTATTGTTGGGTGCTAGTTGATGGCTGTTATAAGGCTGGACAGTGGCAACAATGCGAGAGGGATTTGTTGAGTTCGATGCACTACTGTTATTGACTTTAGTTGAGTTTACACTACAGTTATCATAAGTTGAACGGGCACTGGTTGTTGACACGGAAGATGCTGAGCTGTAGTCCGATATGCGCGATTTTACCTTTAATTTAAATTGTTTTTTTATGACAAAAGAATAAATAAAAGAAAAATATATCGATTTTAATTATTGTTTTAAAAGAAATTTTCATTTACTATTAAATGATTAAAAAAAAAAAAATAAATGTTTTCTATAAATAAAGTCAAAAAGAATTGTCAAAAATATTTCAGCTGTGTTGGATGTTAAGGGATTTTTGTGTATAATTTGTATTTCTTTTGTGTACATACCAAGTCCAAACTGTTGGCCTCATCACCAGATGATGTGGTATTTAGGGAATTCGGTCCACTCCTTGGTGTCAAAGCGTCTAACTGTTGCACCAAGTTTAAAACCTGCTGCAAACAGTGTCTCTCATCTTCGTCCAGTGAGCTTTTCTTCAACAGATCCCCTAAACGTCTACACAACTCTTCATTAGATATATCGATCAAATCATCATGATGATGTTGACTTTGAGGAGAAATTATACCCGAATCAAGTTGTATACTAGTATTTTGACTCATGTTACTGCTCGTACTACCGAATAACATTTCGAATGGATCGGGTTTACTGTTGTTTGCACCACCCGAACAAGACCATAGATTTTGTGTAGCATTAGCTAGAGTGGTAGTTTGCAGGGACTCCGATGATTCGGAGGTGGGATTTGTGTGGCTTTGAAGCGACCACTGCAAAAAAAGAGAAAAATTTACAACAAATTATTTTTACAGAACAAATATTTAAAAACTAATTTAAATGAAATTAAATAAGAATGAGATAGTTAGTAAAGTAAGGTAGACTGAAAGATGTCCATCTGTCCATGTCATATTGCGAGGGCTTGTGATGTCGTATTTTTTCGTCTCCAGTTGTGATTGACAAAAACAATTCAGTTGCTTTGTAATTGTCGCGATTGAAAAGTCAAAGAAGAAAAAAAATCTCTGAAAATCCAGACTTGTTGTGATAAAAAAGTCCATGGATGAAAAAAGTTTATTTTATTGAATAACATCAAAGTTTGTAAACTTTATAAAATGTAAAGCTCGATGCATACATTTAGTTACCATCAAAAATAATAACTCATCATCCAATTACGACATATTTGCAAGCCAACACAACGAAGTCAAAATTAAAATTCTGAGTTTATTTGGAAATGTTATAATTTATTTGATCATCTCTAGGACTTTTAAATTAGACTGAAGGTTGTGTTAATCTTTAAGAAAAATTGCCTATAACTTGCTTAAATATAAGAAGGAGAAAAAAAACAAGACTACTTTTATTTTTCTCTTTCTAAAAAGTAATTTAGAGACACGGTTAATACAATTTATGTGCAACTCTAAGTTATTCGTTTTTTTTTTTAAACCAATCGGTCACTAATTGGTAAATATATAGAAAAAAAGTAAATTTAAAAAGAATACATGAATGTAGTGTAGCGTATAAATATAATTTAATTTAAATATTCTGTTACTAAAAGCCTACTTGACGTTGTAGTGATATTTTTGTTAACTGTTTTGAGGCTTTACTGTAATTCCTTAACAAGAAGAACGCAATGTTTAATATGTAGTGTGAGATTCTTTTTAACGGTTTATAGATTTCAACTTAGAGTTATTCTTTTTCTTTCAGTTTTGCTGTTACATTAAAACCAACAATTTTTTTTTTTCATTAAATTATTAAAACATTAATTACATGTGGAACTATTTTAAATAATACACAACAAAAATGTTCTTCTGTTTAATGGAGAATATCTGACATGAATGTGCATGAAGAAATTTACAAATTATGAGAAGTTCTACAAGAATGTCTCTAACAAGGTGTTAATAGATTCTGAAGGGAGTAACATTTATTTCATGCTAGATTCTAAAAGCTTTTTGTATGTGATGATTTTTCTCACAACAATATTGCTATTGCTCTGTTTGAAAATTAAAAATTAAACATTTTTGAAAAATTCGGAAAATTTTAAAGAAAAAAAATATTTATTTAATTCAACTCAAGCAAATAAACTTAAAAGTAAAACTTTCCAAATAAATTATGGCCAATTAAAAATGTTATAAATAAGTTACAATATATGTATGTATGTGATTATGCATGTGTCTGTAAGTAAGTATGTGTGTAGCAGTATGTGTATACGCTTGGTTAGTTTTAATTGTTTTTTTTTTTATCTATTTAAAAAATGTATTTTTTCCAACTATTTCTTCTTCAAACTGTTACAGCGCTTTGATGGTGTTTTGGATAAACTCTTGAGGCGATTATTGCTGTAAATTGTATTGAACTTTTTCTATTGCTATTGCTTTTGTTTTGAAACTCAATTTATCTACAACACAAAAGTAAATACAAAAACTAAACTAAAGTGTAGACTTTAACTATTAAATGTGAATTTTATTTTATCATTTTCAACTTCAATGGTTTTTAAGGTCTCTTTTGTTAGAAAATTTTTTTTCTACGATTTTTTTTTTACGAAAAAGAAAAAAAAGCTCATCATACAATTAAAAATCAGGTTACTAAACATGCAAAATAATCAACAAAAAGTGAAATGTTTATTAATTCTTAAATGAAATCATCTTGTTAATTTTATCACATACTTCAAATACAAAAAAAAAAATATAAATAAATTACAAAAATGTTGTTCTTTTAGCCAATCGTTAACAGCAGGAGTTAGGGGAGTGCTGAATTCTATATGTGTATGAGTAAAGAACCAATATCGAGGTGAACAGTATTTTTTTTTTTTGTTTTTTTGCATAACAACCTATAAGTGTACAGTTATTAAATAAAGATTTCTAAATAACTAACTATTGCCGATACATTATTTTCTTTTCAAAGCGCTAATTATGACTTCAAAACTAATACTTGAAGTATGAACAATGGTTCAGAACAT
Source organism: Phyto melanocephala (assembly GCA_941918925.1). NCBI lineage: Eukaryota > Metazoa > Arthropoda > Insecta > Diptera > Rhinophoridae > Phyto > Phyto melanocephala. Next base: position 3,293,665 of record OW799233.1, read on the forward strand.
TTTAAAATTTTGTGGTTTAACATTTTTTGAAATTTCATTAAAACATAAAAGAGCTTCTTTTATTATTCTTAAAGTGTCTTTTTTCATTATGCGGTGTATATTTAGATGACAGAAATTAACGTCTTACATAACAAATCAAGTTAATTTGAAGCAATCTAATTTTTTCATGTTTTTATTTTTTTTTATTTTATTTTTTTATTTTTATTTTTTATTTTATTTGCAGATTTTTTTAATTAAAATTTTAAGAATTTTTTTTTCCATAAAAAGTATTCGTTTCTTCTCTCTCGGCAATACTTTTAAGTCGATAAAAGATCTAACCGATTAACTTTATCGGTTACAAGCAACATTAGTTCATTTGATATTTTCGTTACATTGTTTTTATAAAGAATAACACTGCAATGACAATTTCGAACAATTTAACTTTACTTAAAATACAAAACACGGGAAACAATTAACTGACACCATTTTAGAAGTTTTTTTTTTTTAGTAAAAACTCACGTACAAAAAAAATTATTAAAGTCTACTAAAACAAAATTCGAACAAAAATTCATTTTTATAAATAAGAACAACAAATAATTGTGTGAGACGTAATTACATATTTGTGTGTGAAAGCAAATATCTATACACCAACCAAGGCATATTTATTCATCAAGTAGTCTTGATTCGTCCACTGATTAATTTTTTCTTCCCTTATTTGAAACTTCTGCTGTCAAAATCCATTAATAAAGAAATAAATTTCTCTCCTCTTTTTTATTGCAAATGCCAAAATTTATATATAAAAATATAAACAACAACAATCTCTCCGAACTACGATAACCTGATGAGTAAATGTGCCTTGCAAAGCACCCATAAAATGATGATTTTGCCAGACATACAAAACTTCATATGGATAACAAAAGTGACTAGTATAATGCAACTCGTCTAAAGATACCTTTAGTGTTGGAGGGTATAAAAATAGTAAAAATAAAAAAAAAACAGCAGCAAGTAACATTCCGGTTTTTATTTAGCAAATATTTTTTTTATAAATTTATTGTTATCAGAGTGCTACTGAATTGAAGAAACTAACATAGAAAAAAAATTATTTTTTAAAACGTTTTTTTTTTTAATTTTTTAAGTCATTAAGTGTTTTCGTTTGTTTGAAAAGGAATTTTTATTTATAACAATTACAACTGACATCAAAGCATTTTTTTAGATCATAAAATGAATTGCATAAAAAAATTAAATTAATATTTATTATTTAATTAGTGCTGGTTAAACAATTAAATAAAATTCTCTACTGAAATTATGCTAGAAAAAAATATCGTATTGATTTTTATTCAAAACTATGAACGAGTTTTCATGAGTGTGTGCAAAATAAAATAGCAATTTTTAATATCAATATCTTTGTTGTTTGTTAGAATCGTAAAACAACATCTGACACTCTACAACTGAAACAAATTACGGTGCAGCTCTGCTTGTATAAATAAGCAGCATAAAATTAAGTATTGGATTCTCTTTTCGATTCCGTATACCGTTACCGCTTTCACTCGAATTACCCCCATACCTAAACAAGAGCGTTCAGCGTCAAGCGTTGGAGTTTTACATGTGTTTTGTTTTTGTTACAATAACAAAATACATGCAAAATTGCAACGCTTGACGCTCAACGCTCCTGTTTAGGTATGGGCCTTACATATTTCAATGACATATGAGTCTCCCTAACCTTTTTATAGAGGAGGTTGATGATTCTCCAACACCCGAAATACGCCCCTAAATGATACCATGTAAATATCTGAGTTAGAAAAAAATAAAATAAATATTTCATTTTATTTTAAGAGCAAAAAAATGCTACAAAAATAATTTTTTGCTCTCTCAAAAAAATTTTCATTTCCCATCCCTGTACGAATCCAGTGAAATACTTTAGAAACTCATGAAATGAAATTTTATTCTTTTACAAAATCGTTTAATAAAAATTACTTTCAACAAGCATTCCAAACTGGAAATTGATACAGAAAAGAAATAGTAGTAAATTACAAGAGGGCTGTGAATTGAACTATTGTTTGTCGGCTTTGTATAATCTACACATTTCATAACATAATATTTTCGTTTTGAGTAATTCATTTCGTTTTTAAAGAAACAAAACTTTAATATATATTTGGTTTATTGGTGGCGATTTAACAGTATGCAGACAATTATCCATGCGACCACAAATTTAATGGCAGTGCTTAAATTTTCTAATTAACATGTTTCAGTTGAGAAAGTCACACAAATAAATTAACAAACACTGAACATACAGTGTCAGTTACATATTTGTGTGCTACCAATAGTTGCAAAAAGCAGGACCGTTTTAAAATGGATATTTAAACAAAGATTTAAAAATTTTTTATTTTTATTTTGTTCCCGTGTATTTGAATTTAAAAGAGAATAACAAATTATTTAGAAAAAAGAGATAGAGAGAGACAGAGAGTGAAAGATATCAGCAATTATTTTTTAATTTTTTTTTTAACTTTAGACCTTAAAACATTTTTAGCTTTATACCACCCTATTAATCTAATAAGTCATACATTTGTATCCATTAATATTATTTTCATTTTTTGCTGCTGCATTTTAAGCTTTATTATTTAGTTGTAATAATTTTGATACAGTTATCAAGTATTATTGATTTAATGTTTTTATTTAAAAAGATTTGCATGAGTTTAAAAGATTATCAGATTTGGGGTGTGGATGTGGAATTATTATATCCGTCATTGAAGTGTATGCACAATGAATCAACTTGTATGTTTTTGTGTGAGAGCGACATTAACGATTATGACTGTTTTTCTACTTGTACAGCATAACGAGTAATAAATAATATGACAATTTTTCTAGTAGACTTTTTTAAAAATTTATATTTAATTCTATTTAAAAATATTATACGATTTATTAGAGCCTCAGTTAGGGTCATCTAGTGGAAGTTAAATGTAGAAAATCAAAAGACTTAAGACACAATACACTTTGTATAGCAACGAATTGTTTACTGGTGGTGGTTGTTTCACAACACATGCAATTAGCAAAATTTTCACAGGCCTAGCGAAGGGAATCGGCTTCTGCATAAATAAAACTTAAACTTAAAATATTTTTTATTGTAATAAATTACTTATTTTCAACAATCTTAGAAACTGCTGCACTAATATGCCTTTATTCTTTGCAAATCATCACTGGATACTCTAATATTCAATAGCATTTCATAATTTATATATTTAAAAAGCAAAGCAACGCATATGTACAGCATAGGTGTCTTTAGTGTTAAGAATAATAAAAAAAATGTGGATCTTCTCAGAGTCGATGTAGTAAAAATGTGTCCCCCAAACAATGACTAGTTTTATAAATATACTAGCTAATGCCAACGACTCTGTCTGCATAGTTATCAGGATGGAAGGTAGCCTATGTTTTAAATCAGGTTGTTTGTTGTCCAATCTGTGTGGCAAATTTCATTAAATTCCGTTCTGTCTTTTTTGCGTGATCTATTATATTAGGAGGATAGGAATTAAAGCAAATATTTAAGACAAAATTTCATTTAATTTCGTTTAGCCACTTTTATAATATTGAGTAGTAAAATTTAAATTATGAGGCCTACAAACAACTTTCAATGGTACTGAAGTAACTTAATTTATTGATAGAAATTTCTTTTCTGGAGTACTTGTCAACTTGGACCAATAGTCGCTCATTTAGAATTCTAAACTTAGAAAAAATAAAACGTACCATACATTTTTACTTCTTATTTATAAGTTAATAACACAAAAGGGTTGAAGGCCAATATAAAATCAACCTTTAATTTACAAAGCTAAATTGGCAACAACTCTTTCTTAGTCTTACTTGCACTTTTGCTTTTACAACAGTAATAACGGCTAAAGAATTTAGAGCAACCAGTGGCAAACTCTGGCGATTACACTTTTTATAATATTTTCATAATAGAACCAAAACATCCGTCAGTCGCTTGTGCCCTCGATTTCATCATGTTATCTTAATAAAGGTAGATAATGTGCTATTATAGGTTAATATCTATCAGTGTGCCAAATTTCACTTAGTTCCTTTTAGTCGTTTTTGCGTGATTAACAAAGAACCAAACAACCAAACATTCATATTGATTATATAGTTCACTTAAAAAATTTCATTCATTTGCTTACAAGGCTCACTACTCAAAATGAACAAAATCTGTTTAATATAAAAACAGTTTGAAATAAAATTATCAGGCAAACTTTAAATAATAAATAGTCGACTGTAAAGTTCAACAGAGATGTTTCTTTGAAATAAATTTTACTTATTGACTATTTTCAATCCATATCGAGTATTAAGAAATTACTATTGCACCTGTCCAACATATAGTAAATATAGAACTCTTTGCACTAGTTTTCACATTATATTTATTGTAGAATTTGCAAAGTTTATAAGAAACAAGTAAGAGCACTATATTCGGCTGTGCCGAATCTTTTATACCCACCACCAATTTTGTGTACATTTAAAGCACAATAATTATTATTTTGTTAATGGCTTTCTTTGTAGAGGGTGGTTAAATTTTTAAATTTAAAACAGAGGCCGAATTACGAAACTCGAACGTGATCGAAATTTGAAAACTCTTATTAGAATCTATATACCTAAAGCATACTCGATCGTTCGAGTAAAATTTCGATCGATATCGAATGCCGTAATTCGGCCCCAGGTCTGTATAAAATGTTAGAACATCTATGAATGCCTTCTAAATTCGTTAAATGAGAAGCATTGCTGTTTATCGCGATAGTGTGGCAAAAAAACAGTCAACTTCGACTCATCATCGTGCCAAACAATTGAGCATCAGCAATGTTATTTAAAATTTGGACTATCGGATCGAGGTGTGCCGTTGAGGTCGCGGGGCCATTTGGCCGATATTTTGTTCCATACATAATTGAACCATACAAATATTATCATTAAAAAAGAAATGATAATAATTTCCTAAATAATTTGTGTTTAATTCAAAATCAACATCGGCCCTTAAAATTTAACCACCCTTTATAACTTGGATATGCTGGTAAAATGTTTTCGTAAATTAAATGTTTCAGTGAAAATGGGCGTTAAAGTAAGCGTGTCAATAAAATTTCTGCTAATAAATACAACTTAGATATTTCAATATAGTCCGTAATTCTTCCAAAATATTTATTCATTGAGAAATTATATGAATTTGAAATAAAGCATTATATAGGATGTGGGTGTAAGAGTGGGCGTGTCACCTAAATTTTCTGGCATAACAATAACATTGACTAGAAGGATTTCCGTAGCAAATTTTATCATCATACCTCTAATTTTGTCGGTTTTATAAATTTAAATTTCATTAACAGTAAATAACGTGGAAAGTGAGCGTTATAGTAGGTGTGTCGAAGTTATTTATGCTAATAAATACAACTTAGATATTTCAATAAAGTCCTTTATTATTCGATTTATAGAGAAATTATAAGAATTTGAGAGAAAACGTTGTATGGGAGGTTGGCGTGTCACATTTATTTTCCGTCAGAAGAAAGCCGTTGACCAAAAAGCAATTCCTGCAAAATTTCAGAATCGTAGATCTAAATTTGTCACTCTTATTAGGTTTAAAATTTTTAACATATTGGAAAATACACTGCGCGGTATAAATTTTCGTACATTTTGATCTCTAACTCCCTTCCTAATACATGCATTTAGGCAATTTTTCTTTCTTCCTTATACTCCGATTTAGCCAATTTTCTATTCCAAACAAACCTTGTGTATAAGACATATTCTGGCAAAATTTGAGCCCACTAGCTTTTTCGATGGGACCTCTATCGCGCTTTTAACAGACGGACAGACGGACGGACATAGCTAGATCGTCGTCAAATAAAACCCCGATTAAGAATATACATACCATTTTTTTGGTGGCGGATATAAAAACTCAAATACTTCAAAAAAACACTTTACAAAAAAATTTGTTTAGCTCTTTTACTAAAATTTTGCAAAAAATATTTGACCTTGTGTCACAAAAATTGGTCTGCTGATCACGGTCGGATCGTAACGGGTATAAAATGGGGTATAGGGGTATAGAGGAGAGTTTTATCTACTAAATGGTGCTAATTTCTTTTTGTTATCTTATGTTTTCTAGAAGTTCTAGAAGTATGGTGTATTAAAAAAAGGAATTTAGGAAAATTTAGACCTAAAGATAAAAAAAAATTATTTCTAAACATTATAAACAATTTATTTTCATGTACTAATGGCTAACAAATTTTAAAATTATACAAAACTTATTTCGTTTGAAAATCTTCTAAAAGTAAAATGTTATAGAACTTTAAAAATCAAAATCTTACTAATAAATTTCCTGTTTTAGCAAAATGCTGAGCATGTCTATTTTGAATCACCCTGTGGCCCTTAAAATTTAACCACCCTTTACAAAAGAATAGATAAATAAAAAAAAATTTAGTTAAAATATGTATTTTAAATATTCAAATACTTATTTTAAATCTACTGATGCACATTTTTTTTAATATTTTTAAATCTTAAACCTCATAAGACTGTGTGTACAACTATATGTAAAGTTGGGCACAAATCATTACTCTAGTTAATTTTTGTCAACAAACTTCGGTCATTTTCGTTTTCACAAACCCCTATAAAATTCCTTTGTAGTTTGTGCAAAAAAATGTTACTAGAGTCATCTAGTGTTCTACGTGATGTTTAGCAAAGACATCATCCTCAGTGTTTGCAAAATGTAGTGGCGCCTTCAACAGATGTCGCCATCTGCAATGAATAAATGCTAATGAATATGACTAATATATTTTTATAAAAATTTAAAAAAAAAGTGGGCGTGGCACATTTATTTTCCGTTATAACGAAGACTTTGACCAAAAAACCATGTTTGCAAAATTTCAGAACCGTACATATAGTTTTGTCAGTTTTATTACGTTTTAAACTTCAAATATACACTGAGCGGTATAAATTTTCGTACATTTTGACCTATAACTCCTTTTCTAATGCATAGATTTAAACAATTTTTGGGGAGAAATATTCTTTTGACTCGAGAAATATATATTCGAAGTTTCATGACTCTACGTTTATGCGTTTGGACACAATTCCTTTTTTTCGATGTTTGAAGGACACTGTTTTTTCGACCTATTCTTGCTTTACGAGCTATAACTCTCTTTCTAATATTCCGATTTAGCCCATTTTCAATACCAAACAAACCTTGTCTATTAGAAAGATTCTGGCAAAATTTGAGCACTTTAGCTTTTTCGGTGCGACCTCTATCGTGCTTTCAACAGACGGACAGACGGACGGACATAGCTAGATCGTCATCAAATCAAACCCCGATTCAGAATATATATACTTTATGGGGTCTAAAATGGATATTTCGATGTGTTACAAACGGAATGACAAAATGAATATACCCCCACCATTTTTTTGGTGGCGGGTATAAAAAGAAATATATATAAAATTGACACATTAAAGTTGAAACTTTTTTTTCAACCAAGCGAGATACGCTATAATCTCCGCAATACAACAAAGAAACAGTCACGGCAATTTATGCAAATATTAGTTGAGAAGAGTAGACTGTCAGTGTAACACATATTTAATTACAGGCAAAATATAAAGTTCAAATCTTAATTACGATTAATAACTATAATAACCTTGTGAACACCTCTTTATTTAAATTAATTTAAACAAAAAAAAAAAAAAAACTTTTTTTACGTGCTCAGTTAAAACAAAAAAACATTTTTTAGAACAAATATTAAAGTAACGCAAATCTAAAATCTTGCCCGCATATTTATACTAAGTTTTTAAATTCTGTATTCATAATTTTACTTCAAGTTTTTTATAACTTTCATAAATTTAAAAATTGCTTATGAATACGGGGGTTAATTTATGTTTTACAGAAAGTTGTTAGGGCTAAAAACGAAACTTAATTTAATCGAACTGACACAGATTTATCTTATTTTTTATGACGTTGTCTCTATTAGCACTTACTATACAAATAAAATCATCATCACACAACATTTCGTTCATTCTTTGTACGAATGTCTGATGTTGCTTTTATGCTGATTGATTGATCTTGTTGTGGGCGTTTGCGATTATGGAGATATTTTTGTTGTAAATCCGATAATACTTATTGCAGATGATATCAGATTTTTATAAGCAGGTGCTTCATTTGCAGCGTTTATATTGTTAAATAAATCAATAGATTACGTAAGATCATTCCTTAACATTTACAAAAAATTTTTCTTAGATGACAAAAAATTTTTGAAAGCTTACAGGAAGATTTTTGAAAAAAAAAACACACACACTCTCTCACACAATATTAAACTTTACAATAAAAGCCTCACAGTGAAAACTTTGACATTTTTTCGTACTTTGCCGTTAAAAATTTTTTTGTTTTATTTTTTTTTTTATGTTAAAACAAATAATTAAAACTTGTTTTAATGTTTTTGCAAACTTTATAATTTTTTGTTTATTTTTTTAATTCATACATAAGTGTATATTTAATTGTTTTAATATTCTGAATTTTTATTCTTTTAATTGCAATCAAAAAAATTTGGTTCTATTAAAAATTCTTATTTTTTAGTTTTTTTTTCTTTTTTTTTTGTAACCTCAACAAATATTTCCAGTTTAACTGTGTTCAAAGTTTAATTAATTTCTTTTTTGTAATTCATTTTTAGTTACACCGTTTTAGAACAACTTAATTTTTGGTTTTGATATAAAATTTGCTAAAATATCTATTATCGTTTGGTTTGTTTTTTAATTTTCAAATGTAACCGTTTTTGTTTGTTGTGACTTTTTATTTTCGCTAAACTCTTCGTTTGTTTGGCGCAAGCGCTGTTCGCAAAATTCACGTTCATACTCAACAATAACAATTTTGAAACTAAAATTTTTGTTGAGTATGTTTGTAACATCAAAAGAATAACAACAATAGCAACAAACACAATAACAAAAGCAAAATACAAAATTAATTCATTCATGTGTTTGCATTTAACAGCAACTAAGTCAATTTAGCGATTTTTTGCTAGAAATTAACTGGCTGTTGTACATTTGTCTGTAGATGCGATAAACAATAAATTGTTATCTCGACATAAAAGTTTATCAGGTTATAAATAGGCTATTTGTTTTCTGTTACTGATTGTTTAACGGGTGGTTAAACTCACGTACTAACCTAATTTACTGATAAAAAGATGTATAATTCTTACAACACGACATGTGATAAATATTGGTTGAATCTAAATTACAGCAATGCAAAAGATTTTCTATCATTGAAACACCTGCTTCTATTAATCTATAACTTTAATAAGCTGTAATCTACAGCAACAACAGAAATTAAGCTGCAGAAAGTAAGTACACACATAGAAAACAGTCTGATTGTGGGTATCAGAATTGTTGGCAATCGTATATGTAGTTAAGTTGTGATAGCAGAATTTTCTGGTTGTATCTACAGAATTTCTATATAGTCAGCAATATAAAATTATGATTCTAGAAAAAGCCACAAAATAATAGTTCAATTACAAGAATTTTATTGTCTGCTTTCAGGATAAAGAGTGTTTTATAAAGCCCGATAGCACTTGAAATGGTAAAAAATAATACAAGCAAGTAAATGTTAATCGAAATTAAATTTTTTTTATTCGAAAGATCAGCACATGGTATTACTATTTGAAAATGGTTTCAAACATATGGCCACTGTGGCTGTTCTTGACGAAGCGCATTCAGGAGATTCTGGCCGTATGTCACGAATCAAATAAACAATGTTGGTCTTCAAAGCGTCAATTATTGCTAGTTTATCAGCATAAGTCAGTATCGTCACGTCAACTAATCCAGAAGTATCTAATCGCAAGAACTTGTAGACCAGTTGACAACCTTTCGCCAAATTTTGATTTCAATAACACAATAGTTGTGGTCGCCCTGTGGAAAACGGACGTCTTATGGAAAACGTCACCTAACTTTTGTGTGACTGCAAAAATAACGTAACTGACTTTACAAAAAAGGAGACTCACCGAATTATTAACAAAATAAAAAAATATTAATTCTTAAAAGCTACCAGTATTAACATATCGATTGTCACCTAAGTCGTATTTTGTTAAAGAAATTGAGGTTTTCAGTGATTTATATACAATTTGATACTACTACACCTCGATACATAAATTTTGTGAAAAAGTATAAAAAGTAACAGTTTTACAAGCCATTTTACAGAAGAAATTACATTACGATAAAAGAGTTTCTTTTTCCTTCTGCTGTAAAGTTAAAACTTTTCGAGTTAGGGTCTTTATACCGGTGACCAACTACCTGTTAGTTGTTTAAATCTAGAGATGGAATCGTAAATTACTTTTCACTCGCGATCAATCCAAATATTTTATACAAAACTTTCTGCCCATTATACACCTCTTGTATTTGTATTTAATGATTTTCTAATTGTTCTTAAGGAATTCCAAATGCAAAATCAAAACATTTTAACGCTTGGTGTGACTTTTAAATTTGAATTTCTTTTGTAAAAGGCATTAAAAGTTATTTACGCAAAATATTGGATGAGACGATTTAATAAAATAAAATTAGGAAAAAAAATTAAAAAAATTCTATTAACTTATTTTCTGTGTTATTTTTGAGGTCACAATTAAGTCTTACCTGTTAGAAATAAGGACGACGAAATTAACGTAACTGACAAAAAAAAATTGATTTAAATTTTTATTAAAAAAAAATCCTGAACAAATTGGAACTTAACCTAAAAAACCTTCTCCTAATAAATAAGGCTTTTGTGGCTTACGTTGTTTTTGCGGTTAAGGCTCGTCAAGATTTATAAAAAAAATAAATATTTTCGGTTAACAAATGCTAAATAAGTATGTGTGAACACCAATGAAGACAAGACAAATTTGATTTTTTTTGCATGAATTTCTGGAATTAGCACAAGAAAAAAATGTGAATATTTTTATTTTCTGTTGTTTTATATTATTACAGATAGTTTTAAAATTTTTTAATATTTTTTCGATATTTTTATTCACATTCGCTGTAAATCATTTTTATTCTGGCTTAGGTTAATTTTTTTAAAACTTTAAAAATGTTTTTCAAAGTTTAATAATGATTATATGAACTTAACGCAGAATAATTGATTTACAATAAATTTAAATAATTTCTCTCTTAAAAAAATAAAGCTAAAGATTTGCGAATTCATTGGAAAATTTAATTTGGCTCTATTTTATGAACTTTGTCTTATATTGCCATTCAATGTTTGCCTATTTTAGAAAAAAAAAACACAAGCTGAAGTAACTGTTTTACTATTTAATGGCTTAATATTAAGTATTTATATTCATAATCGTAATTGTAAACTAATATTTTTGAAACTTCTTAAAAATATTAATTACGAATCATCTGTATTCTGGCTTAAGTTAACTTTTCTATTTATTATTAGACTTCCTTAAACACTTATTAAATTGAGAACATGAGAGAATATGAAGATGACGACGAATTTAAATTGTAAATTTTAAATTGTAACAGAAATAGTAGCTAAAAAACTAACTACATATAAGTACACCACTAAAGAGTGCTGATGATGAAATATAATATTGGAGTGGGTTTTCAATATTCTTAAATGATTACAATTCAATTTAATAATTGTTTTTAGGAAAATTAAGAATAGAAAAATGAACTTGAAGCAGAATAAAAATGATTTATAATATATTTTCATTATCTTTAGGTCTACTTTACCTAAAACGTAATATAAACAGAAAAATTAACCTATAAAAATAGTTTAATTAAATTTTTTTCCTAATTTCAACAAACTGGCGTTTTTTTTCTATTCAATAGTAGTTATCACGAAATTGAACAGAACAATAATAAAAAATGAGTAAAAACCTAATTGTTTTTGTTTAAAAAAAGAGACCAGTTACATACATAGTTTCAAAGGAATGATTTTGTTCAAACTGTTTGCACATTCAATTCGATTTACAAATTTTATTTTATTGATTTCTAGATTAAATTTTATTCTTCAAATTATTATCATTATTATAATTTTAGATCTGTAATTTTGTTTTATTTTGTTTTTCCTTTAGTCACTGACTAAATACATATTTTAGTATTTTACTTAAACAAACTTCCCACAATTTGAAAAAGATTTTTTCATACACATTGTTTAATGACAATTGTTCTACATAAATGGTCATTTAAAAAAAAATTAAAACAACAACAAAATACAAACAATTCTAATAATTTTAAGAAAAAAAAAACAAACAAAGTTTAGCCACATATTGTACTAATTTCGTATAAAGTAAAAGGGCTTATCAGACATTTATTTCAAAACTAGTGTATCAGGATTATTTTCTTACTAAGATTATTAAAATTTGTTTCATGCAAATTACACTTTACCAATATATATATATATATATATATATATATATATATATATATATACACATGTGTGTTAAATACACAAACCCTGTCTCGAAAAGTCATTGCTAATTTTTTAGTTTTTGTAAAGAGATTTTTTTTTCTTTGTCATACAATTGCGCGCCAAAAAGGTTTGTACAATTTGTATGTGAATATTTTGCGGTAACAGACACATTAAGAAAAAAAATATTTTTATATTCTTTAATGACTCATAATACGTTAAGATCATTCTTTAATCCAGTTTAACAATTTGCACGTGCACTGAAGTATCATTTAAAAACCTAAATATCTAGATATGTGCGTGGTTGACTTCAGTCTTTGAGTTAAACTTTAAATAAGTTTGTAGCATTACAAGCAAATTCAAAGATAATTACATTTTTACTGTGTTATCTCGCAAAGTTAACTGGGTTTGTTTTTTTTGTCTTTAAAAAAAATATAAATGGGTTTGTTTTTGGATTCCAAGTAAGAAGCAGATTTTGTTCTATTATTTCGAAAACAAAAAAAATTAATTTTCAGTAGAATTAAAAAGAAAAAATCATCTAAATGACTCTCGAAATAAGTTCAGGGGCAAATTACAGCATTCGAACGCTATTAAAATTTTACTCGAACCTTCAGTTCACTGTGCTTCTGGTATAGTGATACTAATAAGAATTTTAAAATATCGATTACGTTCGAATGGCGTAATTTGGCCCCAAAGTAGCTTTTAAATATTAAAGGACTTAAGACAAAAAACCTAATCACAAGAGTTGAAAAATTTTTTTTTTAATTTCAAAAACATTGTTTAAAATTAAGTACTAAAAAATTAGTGTTAAAAAAACAAATAAAATTTTGTAGAAGGCGAGACATTTAATTAAATTTTGAAATAGGAAATTTTATTGTTTTGAATTTAGTTGTGATGCGTTACAAAATTTTATTAAAATCAAGGCATATCCATAAGGTATATGCATCGCGGCAACAAACACAACAATAAAAAACACATGTATTTTGTTTTTGTATATATGCCGGCATATGTCAAACAATTTTTTTTATTTTCTTCTCAAATTTGAACAACTTTTAAAAAACTTTATAGCGAAAACTTTTAATTCACGGTTTTGTATTTTTTAACACGCTTTAAACCAACTGAATCTGCGAATTATTTATTGTACAATAAAATTTAAAAAATTTAGTTTGACAACTGCAGGCATGACTTTTAAAAAAAGTTGGTAACGTTAAGGCGAATTCATACAGGTGCACTTATCAGCACATGATGATGGGGAAACATAATGTCTAAATTTGTTGAATTCTCCATTATTTTATTTATTAATGCAGGAATGGAAGATTAGATTTTGGATTCCGAATTAAACATTTAACTTAATTGTGCTTTTTATGATAATAAATTTACCAAATTTATGTATATTTGTTGTGCTTGCACCACTTATAATGTGCTTCACAAGCACATATCCTTTTTTTAATAAAATTTTATTGAATAAAACATACAAAAACAACTTTTCCATCCTTGTTATACAAACTGGCCTTGAAAGAAAAAATCCCCTAAAAATTTGCTTTGTTGTATCAATTCGCCGTTGCATATACCTGTATGAATATGCCTTGGTAACGCTTTTAAAATGTATATAAAAAAAAACAGTCAGCTGATTGGATACGAGTACCTTATGGATATGCCTTGATTAAAATGTACGTTTTATATAATATTTTTTTATGGTTTTACTCAAGGCACATTTATTCATCAGGTAGTCTTGTTACGTCAGCTGATTATTTTTTTCTTCATATATTTTAAATTTCAGCTGTAGAAGTCTATAGATAAAAAATAATTTTCTCTCCTCTTTCATTAGTTTCAAATGTCAAACTTCATATATAAAAAATATAAACAAAAAAATTGTCTTCGAACTGCAATTACCTGATGAATTAATATGCCTTGGTTTTACTGTTTTTTATATATTTTCTTTTTTTTATAAATTTTTTCTTTTATAGAGAATTGTATTTGGCTATTTTTTATATAGTTTTGTTTGCCGTTTCGTTATTGGGCAATAATAAATTGCGTAGTTTTTTTTAGCAAAAAATCTTTTTCATTTCCAGAAAGACCTCCCGTTTTCTACATGAATAGAACTAATTTTTAGTAAACCATCACCGAAAAACTATAACATCAAGAAAAGTCACTGATTAGTGACAGCGTTAATATCATTTGTCTGTATTTCTTTTAAAATAATTAAAGCTAAAACGTTATAGTTAATTTATCACTAAAAGCTTTTAAAGCAGATGAGCTGAGCTGTGTGTCAACAAGAGGTAATTCAACTGCTAATTTCAATTGATTTTTAGAAAGAATCATTGATCAAAAAACTTTTTCGTAGTGGATTCGTTTTTTGGCCTCCAAAATCATACGACTATGCACTGCTGGACTATTTTTGTGGGACCATAAAAAGTATGTAAACAACAGACGGATAACTTGCAGGACAATATTTGTCCCAGTTTGAATGATATACGACTATAATTTCTTTAAAAAGAAATCGAACATTTAACATACTTCGAGATAATCCTCTAATGCCGGTATAAATTCAAAATAAATTTGAATATAGGCATGCTCAAAATATGGCAACCAACACCATTTACAATGTACAGCAGTTTCAAACTTTATCCGAAATTATGAGTTTCTGACAATGGGTCTTCGCAGAAATGACAAAACAAAACGAGTATCGGTGTTTTGAAAGATCATATCAAAATGTAACTTTATGGGTGTTAAAGTTTATCTTTGACCGGTTTATGTGTTCTTTACATTTGTAAATTCAGCAATTTCGTAGAAAATATTAAAAAAAAAAACATTTTTGTGGTACATATCAACTTTCCAAATCCCCCATACTTCTATATATTAATAAGTTGTAACAAAACCCTGTCTAGGTTTTATATTTTGTTTGTTTTTGCACTATATATCGGGTGTCCCAACTAGAACGCAATTTTTAAATTTGGCGCCATTCGAAGTGTCATTGTTTGACATTTGAACAATTGTTATTGTTTGCTAGTAGAAGGTACGAGATTAGTAAAAATGGAGCGCTACACGAATGAACAACGCATTCTTATTGTGAAATTGTTTTACCAAAATGGTGAAAGTTTTGCGGTTACGGTTCGCAAATTGCAATCAATTTGGGGTCACAATAATGCTCCAAAAGAGTCAACTGTAAAGAGATTAATGGATAAATTTGCCGAAACTGGGTCTGTTAGTGATGTAAAGACAACAACGCGCCTTCGACCAGGTCGATCGACCGAAAAAGTCGCATCTGTATGTGATGATGTCGCTCAAACTCCATCCACCTCAATTCGACACCGAGCTCAGCAAACTGGTGTCTCCAAATCCACTATGCAGCGAATTTTGACGAAAGATTTGCATCTTCATGCATACAAACTTCAATTGACTCAGGAACTGAAGCCAGCATGTCATACAGCCAGAGAAACAATTCAATTGCTGCATCAGTCATTTCCCGGTCGTGTTATTTCGCGTTTTGGAGACCAGAATTGGCCGCCTAGATCGTGTGATTTAACACCTTTAGATTTTTTTCTTTGGGGTTTTTTGAAGTCGGTGGCTTACGCGAATAAGCCGACGACGACTAAAACCTTAAAAGAGGAAATTGGACGCTGCATTAATGAAATACCGCAGCATTTATGCAAAAAGGTCATTGAAAATTTCAATAAAAGATTGCGTGTGTGCCAGCAAAGCCGCGGCGGCCATCTGCACGATATATTGTTCCATACATAACCTCATTCTGTCTGCTTTACGATATAATAAAGTTTCACGATTTTTTTTTTAAATATCTGTGTTTTATTTAAAATTTAAAAATTGCGTTCTAGTTGGGACACCCAATATATACACATATACTTATTATTATTATTATTATTATTATTATTATTATTTAATTTAATTTAATTTATTTTTTTTAAAATAAATTAAAATGAATTTTAAAGTTTAACTTTAAAAATATTATTTGTTTATTTTTAACATTAAGAACATTTTTAATAAAATCTATAATTTAATTTGATATATTTTCTATTGAAAATATGTCTCTCGTATATTTCTTTTTTCGTTTAAACGGTTCTCTATTTATTTAAACAAAAGAATCAAGAAACGAACTTTTTTCTTCTTAAATTAAATTTTTTAATGTCGGTCTTTTAGCAAAAAAAAAAAAAATGTCCATTAAAATGTGTAAAATCGAATTAAAAAAATACAAAATAATTCAATATGTAAAGTACTGAGCAAAGCTATTGAACTATAAGCAAAAATTGGTAACATGTGTATGGACAAACACAGGCACGTTCATAAATGGCGTCAAATAAATAATTGAATGAAAGAATAAATGTATGAATGAACAAATATAAAATAACTATTTTCATACTGAGTCATAATAAAATATAAACGAATTGTATAACAAAAAAGAAACAACTTGTCTCAATTGACATTTTGTTTTAGATTTATGAGCTGCTATGAGCCGACTTGAAAACAAAAATTAAAATGTCTCCATTTTTTCAACAAAGACTTTTATTCATGATTGTGGACAAATAGATAATTTACAGATCGAGTTCAAATATGAAATAGAAGTAAGCGGTCATATAACAATAAATATTAAAACACGCCCTTAATTTGGTTGATTAACAAAAACACAAATAACAAGTACTTGACATATTTTTATTTTTTTTTTTTTAACACAACATTTGTCTCTGCATATAAAATATTATTCTTCTATTGGTAACCTCTATATTTATTGTTAATAAAGAAATATTAATAATAATAAATGTTTGACTTTTGGTGCTCTTTAACCTGTAACCTTTCCATACTTGGTGTGCTTTTTATTCCTAATTTTTTCTATTTTCCTTAGTTTGACTTAAAAGTAAACTATTTCGATCACGTTTTATGCCAACAAAACTTGTTTATTTTTTATAGTTGAAGCGGGAGTCTTTAATTTTATTGATTTTTTTTGTTCTTCCTTTGTGTGGTTGTTACTTTCCGCATGGATTTTTTTTTTTAAATTTTGTAAATATAAAAACGTGACTGTCAAAAAAGATGCTTTGTTTGATAATGATTTAAAGATATTCTTAGAAATAATTTGAAAACACAAAACAATTATAAAATTTTAAGTTTTAAAAGTTTTAATATTTATAAGATACAGAAGATTTTTTAGCCCCATATTTTGACTTTTGAAATTTGCATAATGTTGACGAACTAGAATACACTACGGTCTACCCATTGGGTCGTAATCTAATTGTTAATGATTTTTTAAGCTAAAAATATTATTTAATAATTTATTTTTTTTATTAAATAATTTCAACAGACTTAGTTTTCTTTTCTTCATTTTTTATCTCAGCTGTTTATAAACCAATTTGGCTAATTAAGCACAACTCTGCCGTGTTATCTTCATATATGACATGACCTTTTTTATATTATTTTAAGTTTATTGAAATCATGTTAATTGCTTTTTGTTCGTCTACTTCTGTTGGGAGCATTGGGTTTCAACAAAACATGCTGTTTTGACTTCTGTTTTGTTAAACTCTTTTTGTTTCTTTTTCTTAGTCTGCTGAAGCCTGTACCTGGATGGCAGAGCCGTCATCTGTCGTTTCTAAGGAACAAATTCTCCATACGATTATGTGTAGGGGTACAGATACTTGATGTCCTGCAGTAAGTGGACGGCCTGTACCTTTATGTGATACTGACTTCTTTGACGCCAAGAGTGAGTAGAAACAACAGGGGCTTCTTGTTTTCATTTTTCTTTTTGATGGATATTTCGAGAGAGGGGAATAAACCCTTTTCATTAAAAACTAAAACTCAGAGATGAAAATTTTTATTCTACAGGAATATTAAGGGCTCTGTATTTTCAGTAAATATTTATTTACATACTAAAGCAAAAATTGCAATAAATAAATTATATCTTTAAAAATTTCTAAAAAGCATATGTCTTTGCAGGTATAAAAAATCTTTATCTTTCTAGGGTTAAATCATAAGTAACAGAGGTATTGTACTTGGAAAAACATTTTAATAACAAGATTTTTTGTAACTAACTCAATAATTAAATAACCTTCTCTGTTAAAATCATTTAACATTTTATCAGATACTGTTAACAATTCTACAATGGCAACAGTTTATTCAACATAAACAATTTTTCAAAAATTTCTAAAGCATACTCATAGGCTGAATATATAAAATATGTATGAAAAACTAACCTTATCGTTGGTCTCCTCTAATTCAAGTATTCTAAATTCTAATAGTTCGTTTTGTTCACGTAAATCATTGGCTTCGGCCTGCAACTGATGTTCCTGATCCTCCAACTGTTTAATGCGTTCCATTAATTGTGGTATTTTAGAGTTGTTAGCAGTCTGTCAAACAAAAACAAAAACACATTGAAAAACATAAAAAAATACTTTGATAAATTTTGTTCTTATTTATTTATTTACCTCCAGGGCATTCGATTCCAATTCTAGAATTTGTTCCTTGGCTAGATGCAGTTCTTGCTTAAGTTCATAATTTTGCTTTTGTAATGAGTCAACCTCTTTTTGTAGTTTTTCAATATCATGTGTGTAGCTTCGCATCTGTAACAAGGAAGAACGAAATATTTTATGATTAATTTTTTAATACCAAATCCTAGGTGTTCATTTGAATTTTAAAACAAAATAAAAACAAACTATTTTACAACACAGCTTGTTAAGGTTTATTTCTCTAACTTAGTGATAAGTTCTGGCAGAGATTCCCAATGTACGGCTTGTTATCAAAAATTATAAAAAGTAATTTAAATTATTTTAATTCAAAATTTATTCTGGGTGAAGTTCATTTTTAAAATTCATTTATTTTTTTTTTTGTTAAAAAAAATAGAAGAAATTTAGGTTGAATAAGAAATTAATTTACTTAAATTAATACATTTCTTATTCATATTTATTTTTTATTAAAAAAACATGTTCGGTTAGTTCTCTAATAACAACAAATAACGAAATTCTTATTAAAACTTATTTCTACAAAACTCTGAAAAATTTCAAATATGTTTACAGTCAAACCTCAACAAAAGAGGTAATGTTTTTAGCTGCCAAAAAATCTCATACCCATTCAATTTTTATGAAGCAAACTGAAATACCGCGGCGCTTATACCCTTTGCAATGGGAAAATCTAATTTTGACAGACAATGGTCTGTACTGCTATATTATAGTTCTACAACTGTAGTTGTTTTTGTAATCCTTGAAATGTAATATAATTTTAAATATTTTCAAATTAATCTTGCAAATGTATCTACATTTCTTTTAACCATTACAGCACTAATAAACATAACTTTCTTAAACAGTATTAACGCCCTTGATTAGGTTTGTCAATTCAGCGTCAGAGCTAGGCACAACGCTAGTCGCTCTTGTGGAAAGTCGGTCTGGTAGGAATAGGAAATTTATTTAGAAAAGGGCCGATTAAGTTTCTGTTTATAGAAAATTGTTGAAAAATGTTCTACCATTTAAAAATGTTTGATGTGTTTGTAAACAAAGTGATAATTTTGTAAAAAAAAAAAACAAAAATTTCCAATGTCATGTCAATCAACAGAATATTGGAAATCACTGATCTTTGGCAAAATGGTCATTACCATTATGAGTGTAAAACCACCTTCATTGTTAAGCGACTACCTATAACACAAACAGAAGTTTTTTTCTCCTTTTTTTTTAAGCCAAAAATGTTGTTGTAATACGTTTGTCGGCAGCTATAGAACCAAAAATAACCACAAAGTATTAAATAAAAAAGGATGCCTCAAAGCAAAGAGCCAAAAACAATAATAGGATTACAAACAAAAAAATGTCTACATGTAGTCAAGAGAAACATTGAACAGTGGTAACTTAGTTACTCCTTCAGTTTTTGAACTTTTCGTACGTGTATTCACTAGGTTTGCCATAGCATTTATGTTGTTGTGTATGCCTGACTAAGAGGCAAAGACCTCAAAGCCATTGCTAGCTAGAGCTGCTAGCATTGTCACAAAAGGTCTCTGTGACAGGAGACTAGGCTTACAGTTGACTACGATACTCATATGCACACATGTAAATTGTACTGTAAATGCCATACATACCTACATACAAAAGTATGCATGTACATACACATCTATAATATGACCGGAGTCTCTGTTTGTTGTATGCGGCCCTGAAATAATCGTGAGATTTTTCTTATTTTTCTTCAGTTTTATATTAATGCAAGTTAACAATTGGATATAAATCGCATGTCTACTGGTTTTCATTTCATTTCGCTTCGTTTTTTTTTCTATTTGCTTGTTGTTTCGTTACTTATTATTTTTTTGTAAATATGTGTCATTGAGCCAAAATGCATTGTCAATGTCTTCAAAAGCAAAGTCACCAAACAAATGAACATTTTTTTTTTCAAATATTTTTTGGGCCAGAAAAATATAAATAAATAATAAATATTATTTCTTTTGTGAATTGATTTATTGGCGAAAAAGTGAAAATGACTATAATATATTTTTGTTTTTATTTGGTTTTAATAAGGTGTATTAATATTGTGATTTATAATGGCAACGAAAAAAATTACTTCACATAGTAAAGTTCATCATATGAAACTTTAAATGAAAGAGTCGAGCCACAATTTTTGGTATTATGACTTAAGGTGAGTGATGAATTTTTTTTAAATCTTAAATGTTTGTCATAAGCAATATTAATAACTGCCTTTAGAAATTGTCGGTAATAAATCAAAATAATGAAACCACTATTTTCAAATTTATTGCAACTTTAGTTTCTCAGTTGTTAATAAAATATTTCTTTTCATGGGCTCTTCTATTATGTTTTCTCCAATAGACTTTATTTTTGAAAATTAGTTTGTTAAATCAAATCTGGCAAAATCATTGGTTTTTAGCCTGGATCGCTTCATTTCTGTTGACACTGATCAAATACATTGTATTACTTAATACCCCTCACAGAGAGCGGTATATACAGGTTTGTCATTTCGTGTGAAATTTCTACAATATTCATTTCCGACCACACAAAGAATATATTTTTAAAAAGCTTAAAGGGGAGTAGATTGAGCACTGTTCGTCTGTCCGTGTGTATATTGAAATCAGTTTAAATCGGTTTGAAACTAACTGAGATATTAGAACAAAAATACAACTGCTTTGGTATTTTTTCTAAAATTCACAAACGAAAATCAATTTTTTTTAGTTTCTATACCACCGAGAGGGATAATAAGGATATCAAATGAAAGGGTTTATGACTGATTAAAAAAGTGTAAAATCCAAGATGGCGTCAGAAACAAAATGGCGTATTTTTTAACTATATTAATAAGGGGGATCAAATAAAAGAGCTTGACTTGTAGAATAAAATTAACAATGTAGAAATTCAAAATCCAAGATGGCGTCGGATATAATAATTCTTTTATATTTTAGTGTAGATATGTACAACAAAACTTACCGTTTGCCATATATCTGTTGGTTCTTCACCATTTGTCGGCGGCTGAGGACTAATGCTAGTCGGTGCGGAAGATAAAGCTGAATCGGAATCCGAATGATTGTTGTGATGGTGGCTGTTGTGATGATGTCTGTGATGATGGTTGTGCTGATGATGGTGATCTTTAGCATCGTGTATGGCTTTATTTTCTAAATGCTGTGTTAATTCTTGTGTTATGTGCTGTTCATCTAAATGATCTGTTTCATCGCATGCCATTGATGTTGTCATTAATGTTGCTGTTGTAATATTTGGCGTTTGTGTCTCCACCGTTGCTGTCATCATTCTGGTAGAATTTTCTAACGATAAACTATCCAGTGTTTGTGTTGACTTTGTTAGCAACAATGGCTCATGTTCTTTTATGCTACATATATGACCACTGTCATCAATGGTATTGTTGTTGCAGGTATGCAAATCTGGTATTTCTAGTGCCTTTAAGTGTTTGTGTATTATGGTTATTGTGGGTTTCTCATTATTATTTTTGTCATTTTCATTCATTTCCGTTTCTTGATCCTTGTAGTTCTGATGTGTTGTTGTCGCTGATGTTGTGTTGAGTATTTTAGTTGACTTTTGTAGATTCGTTGTGACATTTTTTGTATTATTTATCAGCTCAATATTCTTGAGTTTGGAAATCTGTTAGAATACAAGAACATTAAAAACAATTAAGATGTTGTGTCAAAACAAAGATTATTAGTTTTGATATGACTTTGACTTAACCTTGTATACAGACTATATATGTATGTATGTATGAAGTGGCTAATAATATTTTGTTTGAAATTTAATTAGTGAATGTAGAAAATCAACATGCCTTATTTATTTCACATAGCAAACCCACGTAATTTTACTACTATAAACATACCCTCATTGTAATAATCAATTATTAAACCAATCAAAATTTTTTAGAACGAAATTTCCATAAAAATGTTCTTGAATATTCAATGAATTTAAAAATATTTAATTACGAATGTGGCATCTACTTTAAGAATTGCTTACACTAGTAATTAAATGTAAAGTTTAGTGTCTTAATATTTAAGTTTAAAATATTTTTATTCACATTGTTTCGTTTTTAGATGAAGATATTAAAAACATAAACAGATAATTTACAAACTAACTAATGTTTTTAATATTGACTTCCAGCGACACAATAGGCAGAATAAGCGAAGAATTAGAACAAAAAGATAGACAGAATAAAAGCACTGTTTGGGGTTACTAAAGAAATATACAACAATCCAGAATTGTTTGTGCTACTCAATGGCTTTTGAAAACCTTTTCCTTCTTGTAACTTTTGTACCTTAAACAACTTTTTGTGACAATTAAAAACAATACATTAACCTTTTGAGTATCAAAGTCACAAAAGCAACAAAACATATGCCTTTAATATAATTAACAGACCTAAAACTATAAAAAAATGTTTTTTCTGCTGAACTAAATTTTCTCTCAAACAAAAAAATAGAAAAAAAAGAAGTTAAATAAACTTTTTTTTTCAACTCTCCACTTGATTTTCATTTGTATTACTATGGCAATTAAAATATATTTATTTATATTTATTCATTGTTCTAATTTTGTTTACTTTTTATTTAGACTTTTGCTCTTATTTTTTTTTTTATCAAATTACATACATATTTTGATGTAGATATTCTTTTGAAGTGTTAATGTGTGACAGGTTAGTAAGCCAGTCTCACATAATATTACTCTAGATATAGTTGTTAAATCGAAGATCAAACAGACAACAAGCAGACACTAGCTTTCATAAACAATTGT
Organism: Phyto melanocephala; assembly: GCA_941918925.1. Lineage (NCBI taxonomy): Eukaryota > Metazoa > Arthropoda > Insecta > Diptera > Rhinophoridae > Phyto > Phyto melanocephala. The sequence continues at coordinate 3,317,209 of OW799233.1, forward strand.
AACTTAAACTACAATGCACAGTCTGCCTTAAAGAGTTAGACTTAAAAATATACCAGCACAATTATGACTGCTATAAAAAGCAACTACTTAGTTTTAGTTGATTTCATTAAGTCACGATAAAATAAATTGCACACTCACGAAAAATGGACAGTAAACATTAATAAAATAAATAACTAATTCATTTTAAAGAGAGCTTTTTTAAAATTAAGCTGGAACAAATATTGATTTATTTTAAAGGTCTTACTTGGCTGTAATTTCTCGTTGTTAATTTGGGAAAAAAAATTATTAATAAAAATAGTAGATGAAGGATTCAAAAGGAAGGATGGTTAAATGTTTCTTTAGATAGGTAATTTTTACTTACTAATTTCGGCCGCCTTTAAACAAACAATTAATGCAAAACACACACCACACAACACTCTCCCCACAACGCTTATGCTCTTCACTGTTTTATAACATTTTTTTTTCAGCAAAAGTTGCCATATCGTAGAATATTTTACGGTATTGAAATTCAAACATTTCTAATTCAATCACCAAACACATCGAAATATTAATTTAAGGCCCCATAAAGCATACATTTTTGAGTTCTGATGTCGTTTTAGATCCAAGATAAGGGGATTAAATTCAACCAATGTATTTAAAAAAAAATTGGAAATTTTTTGTTATCGTCCAGTTGGATAAAATTTATTCCATTGTATATTTCTTGAGTAAAACAAAGTTGTGGTTTATAAAATACTTACAAATTAAGTTGTACGAAAATATTTTCCGCTTAGTGTTTTTCTTTTTTGGTCTATTTAAAAATTAAAACTACATAAAAGCGACAGAAATGGATATACGATGCACAAATTTCGTGGCATTGAGTTTAATGTTATTGCATACAACAAATATGACACAACCGCTTTAGCAGCCACATTCCATAATATTACTTCTATATGGACGATGATTTTTAAATAATACAATTTTCTATTATATTTTAAATTTTTAAACTTTAGGCTATAAGTTCAATGTGATAACGACAAGAATATTAAGGAAAAATTAGTCATCCGATACTAGCTGAGTGGAATGCATTTTTGAAACCAGCTACGGTTTCATCATCAGCACTCTTTTGATCAGAACTACAGGTGTTGTGTGAAAATATCAACTATTTAACTCAGTAATGTATTGAAAATTGAAATATAGAATTATTTGTTCTAATTGATTTCATGTTATATCAAATACATATCATTGAGTTAGTACGAAATTTGCGAACATCTGTTTTTCCTGTATTCTTTTTTGTACGACATTACCACAAGTTTTAATTTTCTGTTTCAATATCTAAATTATTTTCATTGACAATAATAACTTTGGTACGCCTACTTTAACGCCCATTTAACATAAATGTAAAACATAATTTATAATTTTCATGTAAATTTTTTTATAATATTGAAGATTTCAATTAGTAACGTATTTTTTTGTCCATCTTTTTCTCTTATTATTTTTACGATTTTCTTAATCAGGCTTTCAAAGTCATAGAAAGTAATGAGAAGACTTTATATTTTCATCATTAAATAATTTCGACGTTTCGTTGGTGTTTTTTTTCCAACTTCATCAGGGATTTAATATTTATTTAATCTGGCAATATGACAAATAAAAATAAAAAACCATATAAATTGTCAGTAACAACAATAAGATGACAATATTAATCATAATATGATTTAACTTACTTTTAGACTTTAAAGTTAAAATACATTCTTAAAATAATATCTCAGCTTCGTAAATGTGGACTCCACAACACAAAATAAATAAATTTTAAGTTATTGATGTGATGTCCAATATGAATTTTTAATATTATTTAAATTATATGTATAACACGCCGTTTTTTTTTCGCCAACCATCTAAAATTGACTTTTATATAAGTTTAACAATATTTGCAATACACTTCTCACCGCATTTAGTTTTAGTTAGAGCACACTTTTATAACTTTAAAAGTGGGAAGTGCCACGCCCATGCAAAAAACTCTCTTCTTAACCGATAATTCTAAAACTTTGCACAGACAACAAATTAAGTATTAAAAGTCTTTTTCTATTTATTAACAATTTGGTTATTGTAAAATAATAAGATGCCACGCCCACACAATGTTAATGTTAGTTTTTACTTATTCTTGCTAACCGAGTCTTATGAAACTTTACATACACATTTAGTTTCCTTGAAAATTCAAAATTTTGGTAAAAAAAATGGGCAGTAGTAGTCCCATTTAAAAAAACGCTTGTTTTAATTTTATTTTTATTTTTTTTTTTTCAGCGCAAAATTTTTAAGTGACAAAGCAAAATCTAAAAGGTAATCCGTGCTTGTTTATCAAGCCTGTTAGATTTAAATTTTTTTTTTTTAATTCTTTAAACAATATTTAATTATCATTTTTCTTTGAGTTTTGAAACAAAGTTTAGTTCAACTTTTTTTTATTTCTATCACTAGACACACGTCATTATTTTATATACGTATGTTTGTATAAAATGATCGTAATTAACTTTAAAATAAGTAACTAAAATATTTAAAATTTTTTTTAACTAAAAACTTTGCATTTTGCTTTTTGAACTGATATAAAAAATAATAAAATAATCTATTGAAATAGTTCTTAGCATTTATGTACTTAGTTTTTTCTAATGACTTGCAAAAAAGATGTTGAAAGTTGTTTTGGATTTGCAAGCATAAATAAGACAAACAAAAAATACCTTGACATTAATTTTTTGAACTATAATTCTCTGAAGAAAAATAAGTGAAAAAATTAAAATGAAAACAAAAATAATTGTAATGAAAAATTCTAAAAAAAAAACCACAATAATACTATTACCAAATTTATTGATAAAAACATTTTGTAATAAAGTGAGTAAGAATTTAAAGAAAATATTGTTTTTAAACAACAATAATTCTATTACATTAACAATAAGCTAAATATTGCTAAATCATTATCACTTGACTCATGAACATCACCTCACGTTGCATGTTAATTATTTACAATTCATTCACGAGTATGAATTCATCTTGTGTATTGACACAAGTAGCATTGTATTTTTTATTTTATTTTAACTGATGTATTGTTTAACAATTTAAATATTTTATGCTAGATGGACAGATGAAATTTTAAATGCAGATGTTTAATATACCTTCTGCCTTTTTCTTAATCATCATTTGGTAATAAAATGGAGAGAAAAAACACAAACACACACACATTAAATTATGTCAATATTATAAAATTAATTTGTTAAAACTATCAACATGTTGATTTGAATTAACAGCAATAAAAAAATTTTACATTTTTTTTTTTTTAATATTTTACATATAAATGTGTATTATTAATTTTCAAATTAATTTGTGCATAAAAAAATATAAGGATTTTGTAATTACTTTGTGTTTTGATTTTTTCATACATACATCTTTTTGATTAAGATATTTATTGATTCATTAAAATAATAATTAAAAATAAATTAACTTTTACATCTTTAATAATTGTATTAAGCTCATGGGAAAGAAGTTATAATTTTAGTGTTAATTTGGGTATATTGTTAACAAGTAATTAACTAAATTAAGGGTTTTAATATTATAATATGCTAAACTACAATATAATTTACAGATTTAAATTGATTTTTAATGTAGCTCAGAGAAGGTTAAAGATCTTCACTAAACTGACTTTAAGAATTATAATTATGTGCATCTATGTTGATTGTAGTTTTATTGGTTTCTGTAAAAATAAATTTTTAAATTCCATTTTTTTCGATTTTCCATCTTCTTATTCATGCATACATAATATTTGGTTTTTATATTTCTGAGTTTTTTAAGCGAATTTCCTCTCAAACTGTTTTTATTTTCTTTCAACTTCAATTGTTGATTGTACGGCCTAACAGGCATTTTACGTAGATCTTATTTAACATTATGCATGGAGTGTTGCAATTTCGTTTTATTTGAACATAAACACACTCATACACTCATTCATACATATTTTCTTTTTTGTGTGCAATTTTTATGTTGCAATCGATGACAGCGATATTGATGCCTACGCAGGTTGTGGCATAATTTTTCTATAAGAGCCTAATTGCTAAGCTGTGTAATAAAATAAAATAAATAAATATATTTTTGTATGAAGAGAAGGGTTTTCAAAGAGTTGAATAAAAAAAAACAATTCCGCAGATACAATAGACAAAAATAGTTAACCAAATTGTACTAATGATTAGTTACATCTGATTATTCACGAATAATTTTATTTTCTATTAATTTACCTATCGATTTCATATTTAAGTTTTAACATCTTATTTAATAAATCGTCAGCAAATGAAATTATAAGCTTTCACATATATACACACAAATTGGTTTAATAAACTCAACGGAATAAAAAAAAAAAAATATTAATTGCCTGTTTATCTAAATGTGAACGAAATTTTCATTCTTACAAATACGTTGAAAACAAAAACAAATTTTTAGTTTTTGTTGTTGCTTTCAATATATTTGTAAGAATGAAAATTTCGTTCGCATTTAAATAAACAGGCAGTAAATTTTTTCTTAAAATACATGATATCAAGCAAGTTTCCTGCTTAAGTCTTTATATTCGAAACAATTCATCGGGATGATCAAGTTTCTTGCTTAAATCTTTTAATGCGCATCAAAGTTATGGCTCAATTAAAGTTTGTGACTTAAGTCTTTTCGTTCAACAATGATTTGCTGCCAAGAGAGGGAGTAGTTCGTCGCTTAAATCTTTGTTTTAAACAAATGCGTCGATAAGAGAATAATGTTTGTTGCTTAAGTCTTTGGCAGACTAAAACAAAACAAACAAACAATAGATCATACGAGTATACGCTTGCATCTTAAGTCTTTTAATTAACAAACATACAATTACAAAGCCACACAAAGGTTTGCTGCTGTTTGAGTCCCTTGAAAAGGCAACAAGGAAATTTCAATAGAATTTTTATTTTTAGCAAATTTGCTTTTTTCTACAATAACATTTTGTGGACAAAAATACAAAAAGAAAATAAATATTGAAACAAAACACAAGAGTTTATTTACAAGTTTTTTACATTTAGATGAGAAATCAACTGCTAGTAAAATGTTCTGTTATTTTATGGTGTTTACCACACATGTGTACAAATTCAAGATGTTTTATTTTTTGTTGTTGTTGGTATTTTGTTTTCTTCAAATGCCATTGTTTTGAAAATATTTAAACAAGTCAAACAATAAATTCACAAAATGCCTAAAATGTTCAAAAATTTACAAATGAAAAGAAAAAAATTGTTTAAGCTTCGTTAAGCAAATGATTGATGACAACAAAAACAATAAACAGATATACATATTTACATATTTACACATACATTCCCATGTGCATGCATCAATGTACGAAATGCACTTTTTGTGTAGATAAATAAAATCTTTGCAGACGTTTGGCAGCAATCATATCAATGGGTTATCGAAACAGAAAAAAACAAATTAACAACAAATCGTGTTAATAAATAAAGGAAATTACTGATTTTTTTTTCTATGTATGAATGAGTACATAAGTACAAGTAGTTAACTGTTAGTTATTTCTAACTTACTGAACTTATTTGGGATTTTTTTTTTTTTTTTTTAATTTTAAAGTAATAGATTTACTCCATATGATGTGAAGTTGTATTTCTGTACAACGCATATGTGGCGCAGGTTTCATAATTATTTGAATGAAAGAAAAAGAAAAAAAACGGGGAGAAAAAATAAAAACAAATACAAAATTTATTCAAGAAATTGAATTGCATGTTATTAATTTTGAGTTGAAATTGTTGCAATGAAATGTGAAAATTATTTTGCAAATATGTTTTCCGGCATAGATAATGTTAAAAGAAATGCTCTTTTTTTGTTCATTCGTTGGTTTGTTCGTTTGTTTGTTTTTTGTTGCATTGCCACCGCTGCGCGCCTATTTTCTTATTTATACTATTTTCTTTTAATAATTATAATTTAGTAATTTTTATAGCATTGAGTTCGAGCTAATCATAAAAAGAGGTTAAATTTTCATTAATTCACACTGCATATTTTTATGAAACTATAAATTAAACATGCAGTTTAACAGTAAATATGAAAGAAAGTTGCAAACATCAAAATAATGATAATAAACAATATGAAGACAAACAGACATACCTACACAAAAACACACACACAAACTCCATTGTTAAGAGACACACACCTTTCGTGTTGTGTTGCCTTTATATTTATGCAAGTGTTGTATAAGTAGCTATTTACATGTCTGTAGTTGTCTATTGAATATTAATTATTAATAAAGTTTGAAATTTTTATTAATTAAATACTGAAGATGGCTTTTTCACTTTTAATTTAACTCTTAGTTTTGTTTAACGTTTCAAATGAAAAGAAATTTAAAAATATCTAATACATTGATTTAACCAAAATGTCTACTATTTGAGTTTGACCTCTTCCACTGACATAGTGAAATTATTGTCTACATATGTATGCCTCTATGCATACGTTTTATAAATGTGTAGGTAAATATTTGTTTTCTATTTTTTTTTTTTTTTTGCATTCAATGTATTTTTGCTTATTTTGTTGTTTGTACTTAAAAACTTGCAAAAAAAAATATTTTATCTTTAAGCTTGTTTTAAAGTCCGTATGTTTGTTTTTGGTTTTGCTTGCCATCTTCATTAAGAGTCAATAAACTTTAGCTACACACCTAGTGTAAACACACAAGTAGTTGATGTAAAGAAAAACTTGGCAAACATCCAATCAGGAATTCAATATGACTATTTGCAGTGACACTGGGCACCAATTCTACTCAGTTCTTTGGCTGTGGATTTTTGTCTATTATAAAGATAAACCAAAACAGCTGATAAAGGGGTCAACAACATTGGCTTTTACATGTACTAAAGCAAAGAAAATTTCCCTAAACGTGGAAATATTTAAAGGATTTTCCACAAATGAATGTGTAATGCAGAGTAAACCACAATTCAATTTATCAATGCAAAACTCCCTCAAAATTATCTAATTATTTTTAAATTTATTTAAATTGTAATAATTTCTTGGTATCTTCTAGCACGTGTGCTTTAAAACCAAACTAAAAAAAAAAGAATTTCAAAGACAACAGGTTTTTTGCAGCTAAATACTTTAAAACACAAAAACATGCAATATCTTAAACATTCTCTGGCCAAACAATGCGTTTATATCTACACCATAAACGTGACTTTATTTGAAATAAAGTAAAAAAATCAAAACCGAGTTAAACACAAAACAGAAACACTGATACGTAAGAGAGAAAAAAAAACAACAAAAGTAGAAACAATGTCAAAGTTAAAGTTTTAAACAAATATTTCAATGATTTTCAACTGATATGTAATCAGTTTCAGCCAGCCTTGTTAGATAATAAAAATATTTAAAGAAAACATGAACCTTCACAAAAAGGAAATTATAAAGCAATTAACAAACAAAAAATACTCAATCAAAATTTAATTGCTGATTTGTGATTGTATGTTCAAAATAACGACAGCTTTCCCATAAAGCAGAAAATATCGAATAGAAAATTATAGAAAACTTTTATGTAATAAAAAATATTATTGAAATTTGTTTAGCACAAATATGTAACAATTAATAAACTTATGTTTTATTTATATTTGTGAGTGTTTATAAAAATTTTCTTTTTATCTTTCCTGCCTACATCCTACAATCAATTCATTAAGAAAAGATTCTGACTTAAATATTTTTAAAAACAACAAAATAATAAAAACAAACGCATTAAGAAATAGATAAATATTAATAAAAGTTTAAGGGCCGTATATATAAAAAATATTTTAGGTTTATTGAAGACCTATTTGACAAATTTCTGTACAAAATCTATCAAATTAACCTTTAATAAACCGAAAATATGTTTTATGAATACGGAAGTTAATGTTTTGAATACTAATTTCAAAGGAACAAGTGTTTTTCCCTGGAAAGTTGACAAAACATTTTCTGAAAAGTAATAGCTTTGACTTGGACTTGTCTGCTTCTCTTCTCTCTTTTCTATTCTATTCTTACTTTTCTATTCAGGTATCACAAAGGGATCAATATAATGGATCCAAGTGAGCTGCACAACAGTTGCCTGTTTTACCTAACCCAACCGAATAGCTTTGATATCTATAAAACAAACAATTTATATATATTTTAATATAAAGTTATCAACACCCTCAAACGCACAAATAACTTGATCGCTTGCTTAAACCAATACCTGAAGAAGAGCATTAAGCGTCAGGCGTGCATGTGTTTTTTTTTTTTTTTTTTTTTTTTTGTTACAGTAACAAAACTCATGGAAGATTGCAACGCATACTGCTTAACATGCTTCTTTAGATTTGACAGTTAAATCTTTAAACCCAAGAACACAACACCAACCACTATAGAGACTAAATTTTTGTTTGCATCCTAAAGGCCATGACAGATAAAACTTTTACTTTGCGTTGCGTTAGAAATTCGCTTTGACATTTAAGATAAAATAGCCATACTTGTATGAAACATGTCACATAATCTACTTTCAACGCAGCGCAAAGCTTAAAGTTAGGCAACTCTCATCTTTTTGCACGCCTTGACAATCAGATGGCAAATATTTTTTTTCTATTTTAATTCGAATGCAAAATTAATTAGTTTTAAAAACTAGTATAAAGTAACATTTTTAGCTTTTATTTGAAAAATATATTTTTTAATAATGAAATAATAATGAAAAAATTAGAAAAATACTTGCCAACTTTATAGATAAACAAACAATGCGTAAGTGTTGTCAAAGTTTTTATTGTGGCATATAGCTTTTCCCTCGCGCTTTTCTGTCAAAGTTTAAAATGTCACACAAAGCGCCGAAGTTTTACCTGACATGACGTTAAGAGCGTATTCACGTTAGACAAGTCTCGCGATAGATTCTTGCGTTAGAAGATGGTTGAGGTATGGTCGGGTCAAATGGAAGAATTCTTTCTATATTTGACTACAGACTTGACGCCACTCGGCAAAACGTTTAGTTTTTTTCATTGTTCTTCAATCCAGCACAGAGTGGCAAAAAGATAAAACTTGCGCTAGTAAAATTGCTAGGCCTAAAAGTAAATGCAAGTTCAAAAGAAAAAGAAAAATACTTGCGCAATTGAGCTGCCTTATGTGAAACCTCTCATAGTCTTTTTTGTGCAACTCGATAAAAGAGATAAAAAATGTTTTGTTGCTTAAGTCTTTCAGGGAAAACAAAAAATAAAAACTTCCCAACATGCTATAACAAGACAAAGACTACTTGTTTGTATGGAATTGAATTAATTTAATAAAAATTATTATTGGGATTTTTCGTAAAGGCAAATGAATTATTGATGCTAAATTATTAGTTTAGTAAGTCGAAGAAATTCAAATTTATTTGTAAAATGATGAACATAAAAAGTTTTTAAGACGTTCAAATACAAGCACTTTGTTGGGCAAGTTTGACATACACATCAATGTTTCAAGATTGACAATGTTGTTATATGATAATGACGAAATCATTTGACATCATTATCTTATGTCGACGAAAAGTTGTCAGTTAATTGGTGTCAACCATTCACTATTATTGATATTTTGTATTTTCGACAGTCAGACAGTGTTATTGTAAAGAAAACAACAGCAGTCATGTAACAATCAAAAAAAAGCGTCATAAAAAGCACGATACAATTTTATAACGGTTACCAATACATGCCTTGTATATGATTTGCAATAATTTAAAATTTTCCAATTTGCATAACTTTAAATATTCAAACTGTTTTGTAATTTTGTAAACTTTTTCCCTGATCTATTTACAACAGTTTAATTGAAATTTTTAATAATTTTGTAATTTTTATACAAACATTTCAAAAGAAAAAAAAACACTCTAATTTATATTAAAATATTTTTTATATTTTTTTTATTACCAAATGTGTTAAGCTAAAGCAAAAAGAGAAACAAGTGAAAGGTGCAGCCATATCAACACTATTTATTATATAGTTTCAATCATTTGATGCGTTTTAGTTAGATCCATCTTTGTAAATGGATATTTCAAAAGACGAATGGCAATGGCAAACATCAGCGGAGATGTACATGTGTATAAATAGATGAAAACATGCATAAATAATTTGTTAACAAAGTCTGTCAATAAACTTTCATAATAAAACATAAATAAATCAAAATGTTAACAAATATGAAAATATCGCCAAACTGTGTTTATTTTATTATTTAACATTTAACAAACTTAGTTGGACCTTTTAAGCAGGAAAACAAACTGTCTGGTTTTCTAAATATACAAAGTTTAAATAAAGAAAAAAAAATTACTAAAAGAAGAAAACTATGCGCCTAAAAAGGTGTTGACATTGTGTTAACAAATGGTAAGCAAATGTTGTTTTAATCAATTGCTGCAGACACGCTCTCTTACAGATGCACACACGCAGACACCGACCGACCGACCGATCGACCGGCCACACATTTAAAATGCTTAAATGTTCAATTATTTATTTCATGTTGAGGATTTTTGTCTCTTATTTACAAGTTGATTGAAATACCAAGACCATATTAACTAAATCCCAAATGACACCTTTTTAAATTACCACCAGAAGATTGTGTAATAACACAAGAAAATACCATAAACAAATGTGTAGTTAATAGCAACGACACAAAATTAATTAAAAATTAAAGTGTTTCTTTAACAAATTTCACCAAATGATCTATGCGATAATGTATGAGCGAACATGTGAATGTATTTGTGTATATGTGAGATGCATGAAACAAAATACTTTCTTCTTCTTGAAATACTTTCAATTTTTTTATCTTCCTTTTTTTATGTGTGCTTTAACAATTAATTTTAAATCATTAAATTTAATTATCTTTATACGTGTCGGTTATGTGTTTGCCGCCAACATTAATTCTATTGGTATTAAGTTTCTATCATACGTTGGCCCCGCTCATCTCATTCAATCTGAGTTTTACTTTTTAATTTATATTTTTTGATGGATGTTTTTGGTTTATTGTGCACAAGGTGTTTAAAAAGCCATCATTTATGTGTAAAATTTAGATATTTTTAACATGTTTTTATAACCAAATTATTAATGTTTATTTAATTTACCAACCACTTCATTTACCCAGCAGCGCCTTAATTAAAAACAAAACAGCATTAGATTCTAAATTATAAATGAAAAAGAAACATTAGCAACTTTCCTTTATTTAAATTAGGAAAACTTGTTTACAGCTGCAGTAAAAAAATAACTTTTTCTTCTATGGTATCATAGATCTACATATAAAAATACAAATTAAATGTCCTTTGTTGGCAATTGCATCACTTAAGAACGGCAGCACAACTTTCGTTAATTTTTTAATGCTTGTTGAGTCTTTTCGAAAAAAAAATCCGCTCCCACTTTTTCGCCAACTTTTTATATTTATATAAAATCAGAGAACGGCTGGACCGATTTGTCAATTTTATTTAAATGCCATATGAATCTTAAGGATTTTTATTTTAATTTAAAGTGGGTGTGGCAGCCACCATACAAAATCAACAGTTTTTGCCGCATAATCAGGGAACTATATCTGAATAGCGTGGGAGAGAGTAGAGTATAAGTGCCCTTGTTCAACGTCTGTCTCCGCAGACCATCTAGTCTGTGTGGATCTGTATAATTCCTGTTTGAATAGTGTACTGAAAATGGAGAAAGTTCCATTCTTTGCTTATTTCTTACCGAGTAGCCAGGTACCCATCTGAGCTTAACAGTGCAATATATCTCGTAATCGGTATTTAGAAATGCCCGACATTTCATAATAAAAATGGATGTTGTATAAACACCTGCTAGCGACTTAATAGCAGCCTGAATTTATATGAAAATATAAATACTAGTATAACCCACAGAGTATGCCCTGTAGTATCTCAGCCAGTTAACTGATCTCTTGATCGCCAATAAAATACTACAGCAATACGGTAGTCTAAAGAACAAGTTGCTGTCAAAAAGGGGGATAAAGCATTCACCACCTACCCTCTTCCCTGATTTCGATCCATCAATATAAACTTCCGGTTAGCCACCCTCTTCATCCAATAATGTCTATCCATTGATCGATACAGAGAATCTCCCATCGAAGAAAGAAGTCGGGGTGCAGTCTATATGTATATGCCGGAATATTGAAAATACATTCCAGTTTCTATGTGATAATAGTGTGTAGTCTAATCGCCGTGTTCAGGGTCATTTGCTTTCCATCCACAAGATCCATAGGTAGTCAGTTAATCTTGAAAAATAATATTTTTGAGGGTATCGCGTGAAGATCACCTGCAATAAGCAGTGCTTAACTTAAACGTTAGATATTTTAAATAAACAATTCAAATATGTTTTACCATTTTGATAACAAAAAAAAAAATATAAAATCGAGTTGTTTCTTTTTTTAACATTTATAGAAAAACTTTCGCAATATATTATACTTGAATAAGTTTTGTCCGTCTGTCTTTCTGTGCAAACTTTGAACCCATGAATACTTATATTGCAATAAAACGATACAAAATTTATTGTAATTTAAATAAGTTAGATCCTTATATAAATCTCTGTACCAAAATTTGTGACTATTAGACTTCACTTGCTGTTAGCTCTTATATAAAATATTAGAAAAAATTGTGATAATTAATCCACAAAACGACCTTCCTTACTGACACTCATGCTACTCTTTTTTTAAGTTCTTCATAATCTATTCGCTGCTATTTACCACTGTTGCTGCCACTGTATCGCTAACTGTTTCTTGTTAATTTATTCTTCATTGCTGTTGCTTTTGTTATTTTAGCCCATGTTTAGTATGTGTTTAACAATATTTTAGCTGTGAGTTATTTGCAATTATTGCTCATTTTACTAATTTTCTGTTAAGTTTAGTTAAACTTTAACTTTAGGAAAATAAACAATCATGTTTAATATAACAACTTTCTCACGACTTTTGGCGAGTTCAAATCAAATTAAGAGGAAGAGAGAAAGAGAGAAAGAGAAAAAAAATCATTTGCAAATTATTTATAATTAGAATTTCAATGCTTCCTGAAGCGTTTTTTTTTTCAGTAAATTTAATAATTGCAATTGATTTTCTTTTCTTTTTTCTATTTTATTCAATTTGTTTGTGACTTTCAGGAAAGTTAATTGAGAGAAAGAAAATAAAAGATTTAATACTTCCTGCAGGGAGTTTTAGACGATTTAAACAACCCTAAGTTTAATGTTAATGTTCTATATATGAGTTTACAATATTTGCAAAGAAATGATGCTTAATTAGCCAAATTTTATAAAAATTCCTAAAGTCCTTGATTATAATAGAACTTGATAAAATTAAATTTTTCTTTAGACTTTAGTACATCAATAAATAAACTATGGCAAACATTTTCATAAGCATAATTGGCAAATTTAATATTTAATGTATTACATAAAGTCCTGTGTCTGTTGTGTCTTGGTTTTTTGTTGACATTTAAATTAAAAATGAAACAGTTTGAAGTTGCATTTTTGCTACAATTTTTATATGACTAAAGGAAATTTTAAACAAATAAAATTGGGGAAAAGATAATACATGCCACCAAATGTTTTCTCTTAAGTTTTAATTTTTTGCAACATGACATGATCTATGGCAACAAGATTATGGCAAAATCAACCAACATCACCATACAGTCAGGCCGTTGCAATGTTTGGTTTTAAAACAGCATTTTACTTACTGCAATACCAGGGAGCACAATACAATATATTTTAAATAAAAAAAAGTATTTGCTACTCCGCATATTTAATTTTACTAAACTTTGCAGACATTGTAGAGCCACTTTAAAGATATTTTTGCTTTTAAGTTTATTTTATTCCATTTAATTGCAACAAGTGAAAGTAAAAACAAAATTTACAAAAAAATAAATTTGTTTTAAAAAATACCGGTAGTTTTTTTTTTCTCTTCATTTTCGGCTAAAGTAAAAAGGTTATTCTTTTTGTACAAGATTTTGAGACAGAAGTCAATTGAAATCACCGCTGATTAAGTCATGTAGAGATAAATACAAAAATTTATATGAAATTATGAAATAATTGTCCAATTCACAACCTGTTGTAGGAGTTGTTTATCGTTCGGATTCAACAATAGTTACACAAATATTGTACAATACACAGCGTTGCCAAATGTGCAGGTTTATTGGTTTTTTACAGCTTTTCGAAATTTAAGAAAAAAAATGTCAGATTTTAAAGATTTTAGGCACATCATTTTAAACTTTGTTTTATTTTACATTTTGTATATGGCTGTGCCATTCCATTTGTAATTTCTACAATATTTATTTCGGACTCCCTAAAATATATATTTTATAAAATCTTATGTGAAGAGTAGTCGACTGAACGATGTTGAAATCAAATAGTCTGGAGAAAAGTGGGAATTTTCTAAATCGATAAAATCGGTTCATAATCAACTAATATAATCTTCTTAAATAAATCGCTTCGTAAAAATTAGAATTTGATAGCCATCGGATATTTTACAGACAAATATGTTATCATTTATATGCTCACTATGACTCTACGGATATTCGTATAAATAGGGACAGTTAAAGATAAAAAGTAATTTTTTTTATAATGTCATGTTCATAAGCTCTTTATTAGCTTTTGGACACGATAGTGATACAAATTCAATTGTTAGTCTTGAAAATTATTCCAAAGACCAGAAAATCGTTTAGCAATGTCTGAGAACAAACACAAAAATACAATTGTATGGGTATTTTGTGTATAATTTACAAACCAAAATTAAATGTTTTTTTTAAGACGTCAATTGTTTAGTTTAAGTATCGTGGAAAAATTTCGTTTCTAAAAAGATGTTCGAAACAAAATGGCGAATTTTCTGGATCAAATAGTAATTACTTATTTATCCTTTTCAATCCCCTCGATTTGGGTATAAAGTGAAAACGCTGCACCTGTAGTTTGCAGTTAACTAAATAAACATTACAAATACAAAATGGCGTCCAAAACATAGGACAAAAAACTGTTTTCTTCTGAAAAATAATTTTTTAAAGAAAGTTTTGTTTTAAATATGTGGCAACACTGACAATACATACAAAAATTGTATCAAAGAAAAAATTTAAAATTTTTATTTACCGAATTGCTTTAAATGTGAAAAATATATTTTCATGCGACATTATGTTTGTCTCTAGCCAAAAATAAATAATTTTCATCATTCTTGGTATTTGATATGAATTGTGTGAAAAATGGCAGCACTGCATTAAAATAACTTTGCCTATTAAACATTATTAGCCAATAGAAACACAGATTGCGTAAAGTTTGAGTTGCCCGTTTATTTTAAATGTGAAATTTACAATTTCTTCCAAAAAATTCCCTTTAAATACAACTGATCTTTGAAATTTTTAGCCAATAGGAAAACAATTTGAGTAACGACATTGGCATGAGATGAGAAGATAATTTCAATTTTGTGTTCTGGGGAAGTCGTAAACTTTATTCTATGATTTTTGACACAAATGTTCCTTTAAGTTTATGAAGCCATTGGCCTAATCGATTTTAGAAATATTATAGAAGATTATGAAAACTTAAGCATCAAGAAAACTGTTAAGAACCAAAAAAATAAAAATACTTAAATGTGTTTAAATAAAAATATCTCTCTAACTAACAGATATAACTCGAACATCTACGCAAACATTTTATGTTTTTTTATTTATTCTTAATTATTAAAAAAAATTGATGCAATATGTCGCAAAATCTGCAACAGAAAATTTCAATAAAACTGTTTTTTGTGTTGATATTATCAAATAAAAAACATTTTTTAAAAACTCCAAATATTTTAAATATCTAAATGTGCGATACATATTGTTTTCCATTATTCTTATTTTATAAATTAAATAGTTAAATGATAGTTTTTTAATCAGCACATGAACTTATCTTTGCAAAAAATCTTCATCACGGACGAATATGCATTTAAATCATTTAACGAAAGTAATTTTAAGTTAAAAGAAAACACAAAGAAGTAAAAACAAAACAATAAAGACAATAGACGATATGCATACATGGTTTATTACTAGAAAAAAAAACAGTTAAGAAAAAAAAATAATAACAAGGTGTTGTAAAAGATAAGAAATTTAGATTACCACCAGTACAGCCAACATCACCACAACCACCACCAGCAGCAACAGCAGCAGCAACAACAGCAATTCATAAAGTGGACAATAAATTCATAAGTATTTAGCTTAAACAGCACGTCCATCGCATATACTCTGCAGATGTATTTCAATAATGAAAATAGTTGTATCTTTCTATGAGCAAGTAGAAAAATTTTCCGGTATCTTAATTTTCATAGCAGCATGTAACAGCGTCAAACAAAAACACCGGCTGTAATATTCGGCTTCGGCCATCAGACGAACGAACGTAAACATTGAAACATAAAATGCATTTTAAAGAAGCAAAAACAACAAAGAGGCAACATAAAAAAGGTGTTGTTGCACTTGTGGCAGGAGAGTCCCAAAACAACTGCAACAAACAGAAAACATAAAATTGAAATTGATTTTTTGCTGCAGTTGAAACGAAATCCAACAGCAGCAGTAGCAGCAGCAAATGCGACAGCATATTAAAGGAAAGTAAAAGTTTATGTTTAAAGTTTACAGTTTATTTCTTTGTTTTTATGATTTTCTTGTTTAAATCTCATTGTCAGTTTGTATTAAAGTTTTCGTTTTACATTCAAACTTACACAGCGGGTGTGTGTTTTGTCGTTTTTATGTTTCTTGGTGTGCATTTTCTATACACTGTGTTTATTAAATAGTCACCACGTTCAAAAAGATTTATTTTGATTATAGGCTTTTACGTTTCTTGCTTTCTTTAACACTCTTTTCTTTTTTTATTTCATTTAGATCAATATGGATTATTTAACTAATGGCGGCATCGTTGTTGCAGCATCGCTACAACTGCCCAAATACCGGTCTGGCAACCACATTCAATTCAATGGAAAACCATGGTTATGGTTAGTTAAACTTCATGTCCAAATCATGAGATTAAGATATTAATCCGATTTTAAGATGTTGCATCAAAATGCTGTAGCAAAACGTATTAACAGCAACAACAAATAATGCATATATTTTAATAATTTGAAAAAGTTCATTAAACTTTAAGTGTTATAAATGAAAAGAAGAAGAAAAAGTTAATTTAAATAAATTGCGATTAAAAAAAACTCATTTGATTTATATTTAATGTCTAGTTTTTATGCCATTTCATATTTAGGTTATGGAATATTTAAAATTAAAATCTTTATATCCTTTATCAATCACAGAGTAGAGAGTAGATAATTCAGGTTGTAATTTATCGGTAATGCGGTAAATTTCATTTAAAATCGTTTATCAATTTTTGCGTGATTAAGTTAAAATGCCATATTATTTAAACACACAAATATTGAATATTTATTTTACGATGTAGTAGAATAGCATTAATTGATGATTTAATTCTTCCGTCAGTATTTGTAAATTTTGGACACTCGAAACCGTTGAACAACCGACTAACAAAATACAAAAAATTTAATTTATTGAATATATTCTCGAGGTTGCTTGATTATTGTTATAAAGGGTAACCCATGTGTTAATCTGGGTTGTTGTCTATCTATGTGCCAAATTTTATTTAGCTCAGTTTCGCCGTTTCTGTGTGATTGAGTATCAAATATTCAAACATTCAAACCAAAGCATATTTCTTTATCAGAGAAATATTTTGCACTAGAAAAGCCCGGCGCGCGTTACTACGCCCCTTAAGGTAAAAAATCAAAAATTATAACTTTTTTTAATGGGCGTGGCACTGCCCACTTTTCTAATCACGAAACTGTATAGTCATGATAGCTCAATATGTGTGCAAAGTTTCAGAAAAATCGGTGAAATTCAAGTAGCTGAAAATTATAATTTTTTTATGGGCGTGACACTGCCCACTTTTCTAATCACGAAATTGTAAAGTTAATGTGTGTGAAAAGTTTTAGAAAAATCGGTCAGGTGAAAGTACCTCAATATTATAACTTTTTTATGGGCGTAGTCCCGCCCACTTTTCTAATCACGAAATTATTTAGTCATGACAGCTCAATATGTGTGCAAAGTTTCAGAAAAATCGGTCCAGTGCAAGTGGCTAAAACTGATAACTAATTTCTTATGGGCGTGACCCCGCCCACTTTTTGTCACCCATAAACACTCCCTGGAATGTGTACAACAATTTTCCAAAGTTTGAGTCCGATTGGTTTTACAGTTTCGGAGTCTATAGCTAAAACACACACACGCACAGAGTTTCACTTTTATATATATAGATATTTGATATGCAAGATAAATGAGAGATAGAAATTAAAGAGAGATATAGAAATAAGAGAGAGAGAGAGAGAGAGAGAATCAGACCACAGTGACATTCCTGATCTTCATATAAGAGTTCAAGTTCACACAAAGAAAGCATTATCGGTTGTGAGTACCAGATTTTCGCCAGTCATGTAGTCTAGTTGTGGCAGTATAATTTTATGGTTGTATCTACTGAATTTCGTTTCGAAGTGTCAATGAATAGTCAGCACTACAAAATTATAATTTTTGCAATAGAAATTTTATAACAAGGAAAATCGATTAGAAGAATTGATATATGCGATTGTTGGTTTTCTAGAAGCACTTACACAGTTAACATACCAATATTTAAACAAAAGCTTCATATTCAAAAAACACAAAATTTTATTCCTTAAATAAAAAAAATTACAAATAAGTATGTAGAGGTTTTAATGAATGACACAGTATATTTGAAATAATAGAAACATAATTATGAATAATTTAGGCTGTCAGTAAAATGGTATTCAACAATTATTTTGAGAATTAAAAAAATTCGTACGGAAGTCAGCATCTTTAAAAGAATTAAACACTTGAATGAAGCAGTTTTTTTCAAAAAAAGGCATTCAAATAATTTATAAATAAAAAGAGCGACGGACATAAGTACAGACAGCTAGATAGCAGCACAATCAAAAAGGCAGTTTAAGATTTTGAAGTTGAAATGTATACAAAAGAAAAAAAAATTTTAACTAAAAAATAAAAATTAACAACCCATTGTAAATACCGAAGATAATAAGAAACATCGGATAGAATTCTACATTCGGCAATTAAAAATCAAAATCAAAAAAAAATTATTGGAAATTACCCAGCAAAAATACTTTGTATTCGAAGGTGTTCGATAAAGTTGTTCCTGCCAGTACGGTCTAATGTCCAGTGTTGTGAAAATATTGCCAATGTATACAACTGGCCTAGAGCTAAGACGGTATTAAATTCTTGTATAAATTTCATACTCTAGTTTTAATTTCACTATGAAAAATGGTCTCTACGAAATCTACAATTTAAAATATTAGTTGCAGCAATCATTTCTTTTGAAAACAGAATAAAAAATAAATAAAAAAGACAATATTGTTACCATTTCCATCTAAATCAAAAACCAAGTACTGCCTTGTTAACTATGCCTGTACCATAAAAAAATAAACCCTTTAGGGTTTAATTCAACAACAACCAAACATGAAAAAACATTTACTTACATACTGTAAAAGCTGAACAAGGTTGAAGAAAATTTCTTTATAATTTTTACTTGCTTTGCAGTTGAACAAATCAAAAACCAGCCGAACTAAATGCAATAAAAGGCGGCGGTATTCTTTTTAGGCGGCTTTTCTAGAAAAATAATTTAGTTGTTAGTCTAGAAAACACTACAACCGCCTCAATGTAGCTTAAATTGTTTGCCCAAAAACACTATGCAACAATTGTGGCAATAACAAACCTAACTGCAACAGAATTTAAAATGAAAAATTTATTAAAAAACTCAACAAAAAAAAAACAAAATCATCATTAATGCAAAAAAAAAAACAAAAAAAGTTCATTACCAAGATCAAGTGCAAAAGGTCTTTTAGTGTTGACAAAATATTAAAGAAAACCAATAAGAAAAAAACTACGACACCAACATTAATAATAACAGGCAACAAGTACAACAAAGTTATAAAAATGGTTTTTAAAGAAATAGTGCTTTGTTACCTAAAGTTATACAACATGTTTTACCACAAGTGTATTATTACGATTTGAGCATTTGCCTTTTGTTGTTATTATTGTTAGTTGCCACAAAACGTGGCTCAATTGTAAAACATAAGGCAGGGAATGAGTAAGGAAATTTTCTTTTTGTATTTGAAAAATTTCTTAAAATACAAAATCGTGATTTACAGTTAAAACGAAAAAAAAATAACTTTTTTAGTTTAAGGCCATTTTTGTTATAAGATTTTCAAATTAAAGGGAAGCAATTATTAGACATAATTTTAAAATCTCTGCAATAAGAGAAAATCGGGTAAAATTTCTGGAAAACTTTTTAAAAATTGTGTTTTTACAACAACTTTTTTTTAAATTTTATTTTTCAAGGAATTTTTGAAGTCTCGGTTTGGCTAGAAATTATCTGGGGGATCTTAGCTCCCAAAGCATGCTTCACTATGCCAGTGGGTTTCACGCATCAATATAAAAAATTGAGTTAAGAGTTTGCAACACTGGGAGCATAACTTAAAAATGTGTGTGTTTTTTTTCATTTTTTAGAAATATATTTTTAGAAATATTTTCACAATAGGAGAACACGTTTATTCAAAATATTGGCCATTGTTAGATGTGTCCTTTTCACACCCTTTTTGGCAACACATAGATTTCAAACTTAAATTTTTAGGCCTAGAACAAATAAAAACCATATTAAACACTCTGCTTTGAAGTGAAGTGTATCCCAGAGCTTTAAAATCGTAAAAATCAAATGGGGCAAGGTCTGAACTATAAGGCAGACTAGGCAAAGCTACCCGCTACTACCTATTTTTTACAGTTATTACAAGATATGTCCGAGCATTGTCATAATGGAATTTTAAAGTTTATATATGTTCACATATTTTGGAAATTTGTAGGTCAATTCTAGCGAAAGGTTCTATGTAACGGTCTGGCCAGATTTAAGAACCCTTTTGGTCCAAATAGGTACAGATAATTACCTAAATGCTTGGAGAGATTCATCTGGTTAGCCAGGTTTCACATACAAACTCTTACGCTTTGGGTAATCGCAATATATCTATTTTTCGTTGCAAATAATGATTCGGTACAAAAGTTACTTACTTCTATAGTGTTCAAGCAGCCTTTGGGACCAGCAAAGTAGTATTTTAAGTTATCTTGGCTTTAATTGGTATGTTAACCGATTTCCCTGCTTTGGCATAAATACTATTACTTGCAGACGTCTTAAAATGTCTACTAAAGTAGCTGCTAAAAAAATCGCAAGCACTTGTTAAGTTTCATAGCCACTTTCAAGAAGTAATACCACTTGGTTTTTTTTGTTTGGCTGCCCTGGCCTATCCTTGACTGCCGTGTCAAAATCATCACTTCTAAACCGAACAAACCATCTCCCACATGTTGAAACCAATGGAACACATTCACATTCATCTGTAAGCAATCGGTGTGCTTCAGCGTCACTTCTTTTAATCAAAGAAGTAAAGCAAAGCTATGTTGGCGCAAAATTTGTCATTTCCGAAGCAGAAAAAACTTTGTTGTTTAAGCTATAAAGTTCAATAATTAAGTAAGAATATATGACAGACACTGGCAAAAATCAATTTCATATGTACATCTGTTGTGAATCAGGCAATTTTAATTTTTATTGTATATTTATTCTCATTCCTAAATATTTAATATTTAAACTTTGAGAAAGTTAAAAAAAAATAAAAATTATGAATTTCCGAAAAAATTTTCTCTTGATAGAAAAATTTCTCCTCCCTCTTTTTCCAATAAAACAGAATTTAATCATAAATAATTTTTTATATATTTTATTAAATATTTACCTTACAGAGAATTTTTTAAAAAATTATTTTATATTAATTCTGAAAATAAGTTGTTTTAAAAAAATAAAATAAATATTTTTTCTCTAAATGAGAATTTGAAACCGAATTTACATAAAATTATTTTTCTAAAAAAAAAAATTTAACAAAATTTCCGAAAAATTTCTTATTATATAGAATTTTCGATATGCATTCTATTAATATTTTTTTTTTTTTTTAATTAGCTAAATGCTGAAAATATTAAATAAAGAATACACACTTAAATTATTAGTAATTGTGACTGCGGTGTCTAAAAACGCTTTAATACATATAAATAATTAAAACTTAATTGATGTCAAGCTTAATTAACGTCATTAAAAAATTATCAGAAAAACAAATTAGTCAAATTTGTTTAAAAACAACCCTGACATTTGAAGAAAATAAAGTCCGGCATCTTGTTTTTACTCTGATGAATTTATTTTGTTAAAAACATTAATAATTCATGTGACATTTTCGAATTTTTTTTATATAAAACAAAAAGAAAAAATCATGTTCTAAAGTTTTCAACACGTTCTTACTAATAAGTTCAATAATTTACGTTTACGTTTACTATAAGCATTCACACACACATATGTATGTTGAGAAATACATCATGATTTGTTTATTAAGTGCTTAAATGTTGCAATAAAAATTTAAATTCATATTTAACTGCTGGTTGTTGGATTGAAGCTCACACCAACATCATCTTTAATTGTTGTGAATGATTTTGAACGTGTTTGAACAAATTCAAATTCAAAGTTTAAGTTTAATTAAACTTGCGGTTGTTTGTTTATTTGTTTGTGTGTAACACCTTAAAACACGTAATGATAAAAATGACTTTGACATTTTAAATTTATTTCTTTTATTTTTATTGCTGTTGTAGTCCAATCTTTTTCCATCGTCATTTGTATGCGCATGCAGAAGATCATAATTAATTTAATTTTGCATGGATCTTAAATTTTTTTTTGCTAGTTTTGTAGTTTGTTTTGTAGACTCAATCATCATAGTGCTTTGTTAAAATCAAAAATATTTATTAAATTAAACTATTTTCATTGCCCTTCAAATATTGAAATTTTTCTTAAATTTACCATTTACCATGGAAATACTTAACAACTAACTTAAACGATTTTAGTGGTAGTGGAAATTCAGTGCACTAATTTTCCACTACCACTGAATTAAGGGGCGATAATGCACAATTTAAAATTTATGTAAAGTTATTGTCAAAGTATTTTATTGCATAAATAAAAAATCGAATCGCCTTGATGTTTTTCTTTCTTTTAATCAGCTGTCGTTTAACACATCTGGCCGACAAGGCAATAATACAAATTCCTGTTGTTTTTGTATTGTTCCATTTGCGGGCGGCATTCAGATAATTCAGATTTGAGCTGCCTTAAGGTTTAAAATATTCAACTTTCCCGCATAACGCATACAATAGTGAATTCGCCTTCTTATTACTCGTTTCGTGAAAGAAGAATATTTCTTTTACCAAATCTTTCCCTTACCCAATCCTGGAGTTTATTACCAGGATAAAATTTGGATCGGTCACGATTGTAATTCAATAAAAAGTTAAAAGAATAGTAAAAAAAGTACATTTATGGTCAAGGCGAATTCAATAAGGTGAACTTATTAGATCAGCTGATCATCAGCTGTTGACTACTTCTAGGGACCACTTGTCAAATTTTTGTGTATTTTTGACATATCGTTTTGTTAAACACTAACAAAATACAAGTTTGTATTTTTTCACTTTGTAGTTGTTTTAGCGACGAGTTCACCTTATTAAATTCGCCTTGTTTGTTGTGTTGTGCATTAAAAGTACACTTGAAGAAAAAGAGTATATGCATTGATAAAAACCCTACGTCTGGCATCTCTGCTCACAACTAAAATTTCCAAAAGGTCTGGCGTGTTATTTAAGAAATTTGAAAAAAAAGAAATTGTTTTAAAAATTTGACTTTAAGAAAATTAAGAAAAAATATCCCTGAGGTAATTTTAAATTCGTTTTGTGCGATCTCTGAAAAATCTCGACAAAAGCCAAGGAATTTTTTACTGCTTTTAAAAGTAACAAGCACCTTACAAAGTCCCATAGAGTAAATTGTGATATTTAATATAACTGGCAATTTTCATTTAAATGTATTAAATTCCGTAATTTGCCACCAGTACTTCGACGTAAATTATTCTTATATAGAGCCGAAAATCAGTAATTTAAAGATAATTTTTGATATCGGTTAGTGATTTGCCAAGCTTTTACTTTTTTTTACTGCAAAATAAGGTCCCTCATTTAAACGATTAATTTTCTCTTATTTTTTTTTTAACATAAAAAAATAATGTTAAAATAAGAACAAGGCGAATTCAATATCAGGTGATATCATCCCTGCAACAAACACAAAAAGGCCAAGAGAATGTCAAAACACAAAAAAACAAATTTTTTGTTTACTTTTAATTAAAATTTTATTTTTATAAATTTACGCGAAAATTTTTTAAAAAAATAAGTATTTTTAATTTATAACATAAATTTGTGCCAGTTTATATCACATATTTGTGTTTCATATCACATTTTTTACAACTTTAAATCACTAGGACAAACACAACGGAAATTTTGCATTTTCTAAATTAAAAACATTACAAATGTTGTTTATTCAAATTGTAAAATGTGTTTTACTTATTTTCCAATAAGTTATTGCACAAATATTAGTATTTTTTAAATTTTTTCCCTCAAATTTTACCACTTTTATAAAAATTTTCAATTAACGCACATAAAAATTAATTTAAATGTAAACAAACTTTGACATTGAGCCGTAAAAATAAAACGGCCAAAAAACAATCAGCTGGCTTCTTAACATCACCTAATGTTGAATTCGCCTTGAATAAGAACATAAAAGTTTTAAGAAATTTTATGATAAATTTAATCAAATTTTAGCAAACATAAAATTATTGATTTAATTTGACGTTTTAAAAAATTGCTGATTAAATACAGCAGTAAGCAGCGCATATTTAGGAGTCTTACTTGTAGCACAATCTTATCGGGTGCTTGTGCCTAAGAATTTTCAAAAACAAATCGCAATTCCCTTATTATTTTATTTTATTTTATTTTTAAATTTTATATTTAAATAACGACCAAGTAAATATAAACATTTTTTGTTGCTAAAAAT
This sequence comes from Phyto melanocephala, assembly GCA_941918925.1. Classification (NCBI taxonomy): domain Eukaryota; kingdom Metazoa; phylum Arthropoda; class Insecta; order Diptera; family Rhinophoridae; genus Phyto; species Phyto melanocephala. The sequence continues at coordinate 3,342,132 of OW799233.1, forward strand.
AAATTCAATTTCAAGCTGTTCCAAATAAAAATTTTAGTTTGTAATGGCCAATCATTATTTATAATAAATTTATATGTGGTGGATGCACAAAAAGTCCTAAGTGTCGTATTATCATAATGTCATAATTTTCAAAACATTTTAAAAATAATGAAAAGTATTGTAAGTATTGTTTACTGAAAGAATTTAAAAACAAATTTCATCAAAAATACAAAAAGAAATATAAGAAAATTTTACAAAATTTAAAAATTTTAAAAATTGTGTATAAAAAAAATAAATAATTAAAATTAAAATTTGTTAAAAACTTTTGTAGAATGAAATGAAAATTTAAATATTCCACAAATGAAAGATTTATACAATTTTTTTCTAATATTTATCCTAAATATCTTTTAAATACAATCCTTGTTAAAAATATATTTTGAATTTATTAATTCATGGCTTAACCCCTTAAATTGGACTACGAGTGGTGTAACAACAACATGATCTTCATCTAAAGCCGGAATAACAATTTAAATAAAAATACTTACACTCTCTAATTTGGAATAAATAGTTGCAAACATACCTGAAAGAAAATGAAAAAACCAATGTTGTATTAGAAAACATAATAATGACAATGGTTGTTTGCATATATTTAAAATAATCATGTACTATGTTAAATTTATCAAAACTGGGTCATGTTCAAATTAAATGCAAAATAAAAACACCGAAGCACTATCGCCAAAAAAAAACACAAAAGTAGTACACAAACGCATTATATTAAAAAATAAAATAAAAATACACATTTTTGTATAAAATTCACTTTCTGCATAAAAACGAAAATACAGAAATTAAATTATAAAAAAAAATGCAAACAATTTCACTGTCACACAGCATGTATCAATGTCACTCTGCCAATGGCCAAAGAAACTTTGCCACAATAATAAAAACAACAAATATTTATACAAAAAAAAAAACGAAATAAAAAGCCATACCAAACAACCAGCAACAACAGCTCTAGCAAACGAACTAACTGGGTTAACAAGTGTGTTTAACGCACTTTTTATACTAGAAAATGAAATTACTTCCCCTTAAAGCCATACATAAGACGGACAGCTAGACAGACAGTCAAGATGCAGCAACAAAATTGTTGCAACACAATTATACTAACCTGCACACTTTAACAGCTCGTTAAGAAATTTTTTAAAAGTGTGTACCTACTCGTAGAAGAAAAAGTGCTTTAAACAATTACTTAGACATGGTAGTCAAGGCATTTAATTTTTTTTTTTTTCAAAATGTTTCAAGAAAAACCTCTAAAGAGAAAATTCTTGCCACCCAAACAGTTAAAAAAAAAACATCAAACAAAAAGAAAAAAAATTTCTTTAAGGATTGAGAAATAAAAACAATTTCTCTTTTAACTAAATCTATCGACTTTGTTGTTTTTGATGGCAGTCAATGATGTTTAATTTTTTTTTTCTATTCATTCATACACTTTTACTTCTAGGAGGTCTAGTTTACGTTTGATTGTTCAGGTATTCTTCAGGCTAGTAAATAGCAGTAGAAACTATCTATGAAAAATTATATTTTTATCAATGAAATTTAAGATGAGTAACATGAGGCTCGTTCACATTGGTTTCATAGTGCGTAAACTATACCATAAAAATACACACACACACACTTATACACAGCTTGCGTACAAATCGTATTCACATAACCATAATTGGCTTATAACGTTTTATTTATTTTTTTATAAAGAACCAACTTGTTTGACAGTTTTGTTGCTTGTCACATATAGTCATTATATAAAGAATGGCCCATACAAAATGTGGACGCATACAAATCTATATTTCAAATTCGTGACAAGATATATGCTATAACTCCTTACAAATTTTAACGTTATTGCTTGGAAAAATATTTCAATTTGATTTAAACACCAACCAGGGCCTTCCAATAGAAATCAAGTTTAAAATGTAATACAACAGTTAAACACCCAGTCAATGCGCACACAAGTTTACGCAGATTTAGTCAAATTATTCATGTATAAGTGTTTTTTTTTAGCTAAGAATATTATATCTCTTTTGCAATAAGAAAGACATTAAACTTTATATAAAAAAATTATGTGAATCATGTATTACCAGATCCCGTAGATCCTAACTAGCCATAACTAGGACAGAAAAAAGCAATTAATGGAAAAATAGAAGGAGACAGAAATATATAAAAATTTTTTTTATTTGTAAAATGAAAAATGTCTCATGGAACAAATCTGTATATACCTACCAAAGGATGTCCCAAATATAACGCAAGGGTGTACCAAAATTAACACGAAATTTAAGTATTTGTGCAGTAAAGTGGCAAACCAAAAACAAGCATTTCAACAGCTGATTTAAACTGGGTCATCCTTGAAATCTTGCGTTAATTTTGGGACACCTTTAAGATTTCACCACTAATCTTTTCTCTTTTATCTTCATTTCAGAGAATTTAATATTAAAAATTCAGTAGTAATTAATATCTAAGTACTACTACTCTTTAAAAATATTATTAATTAGCATTTGTTTACGTCCAGATATTGTGCGAACCATCATTTATTTTGACAAACTTCCTTACGATAAGATGTTTAAAAAAGCAGAAGAAGAAGAGTATGTAATACTAAATGCTTTTAATGTCGTTTGTTTGTTTTGCTCTTTCTCATGCTGTGTGTATTAACTTTATATAAGACTTACCACATTGGTGACTCATTCTCAATTTTTTGGAGATTTTATTTACAAGCGGAAATTAAAAAAAGATTTTTTTTAGAATAATAATAATTAATTAATTAGAAACGTAGCCCATATATGCTGCTGAAATTAACTTTTTTCACACCTGAATACAGTCAAACTCGACATTCAAATTTATTTTTTTAATCCACTTTTAATGAATAAAAACAAATCTTAAACATTATTACAAAAAAAAATTAAACAAATCGTTTTTTTTTTTTTATTAAATAAATCTTCTTTTGAAAGAATTTTAAAGACAATCTGGCATCGCCAATTTGCAGTAAAATTTCTGTCTATTTGTTGTGGTTTTTTTAGTGGATGTCTTAGAAAATATTTTCTACCTTAAATGTATGACAAAAACACAAAGTGGAAATCCATTTAAAGAAAAGGAAATTTATAAGATCTTGACGTATTTTTTTTTTTTTGCATTTTTCTAGATCCGTCAAATTGTTTGTGTGTTTAAATAGGTTAAACAATACTTTTACTTGAAAAATGAATTTATGTTCCATAACAAATAGTAGATTTAAATACATCGATGATTTCTTCTCTTTCGAAAAATAAAAAAAAAAATTATAAAAATTAGTTTATGTTTTTAAATATATTTTTTAAAGGTGTGTCTTGTCTTGTCTTTTTTTAATGATGACTAAACTTTGAAGACCATAGCAGCTAATAAATAGTTTCAAATTAATTTAAGCAGTTTAGGTAAAGATCTAAAAGGAAACTGAATAAATTATTAAGCCGTTAACAAAATTTATTTTTTCATACTCAGATTGTGTCTTAATCTTAACTTGATGGTCATAATAAATTCAAAGCTTTTATCAAACTGTTAGTTTAAGGAAAATGTTATTTAAAGAACATTTTTAAAAATTTTCTGTATACAGAAGAAGAAATTTTTTGTTAAAACTTTCAATACTTTATGTTTGTTTCTGTTATTGGGAATATTATAGTCTTTCAATATTGAAAGGCTTATTGTTTTAATTTTGTTATTATTTTGAATGAATTTAAAGTCCAAAGCTTTTTTCATTAACCTCAAAGTAACTTTTTGACTTTCTGTCCATCTGTCTCTTTTGACTGTGAACCACTTTAATGAGTCTAATGAATTCTGCTTTATTCAAGTATTTAGTTGTTTTAGGATATTTAAAGTTTTTTTCCGAACATCACTTCACTATAATAAATTATAGATATTGTTCAATTCTTTGAAATGTAAGGTGTCTTTAATTAAAGATATTATTTAATACTTCTATTATAGAATTTGTTTTTTTTTAAGAATATTTTTTTTAGTTTTTAGCAACATACATAATTATGTTTCAAAAATACGTATTTTTATGTAGATTATGTTTAAATAAAAGTATTTTAGGACTTAAAAAAATTAGAAATTAATGTTAACGATGTTGTGTATTTAAACAAAAAAAGAAAAAAAAAGAACACATTAATAATTTCAAAAAAATTTGTTTACAATAAATGTATCAGTGTTTGTGACTTTTTAAATATTGTATTTTTTGTACTGATATCTTCTATCACTCAATAAAATTTGTACTTATAACAAGATTGTAAAAAGAAGGTTCTCGTAGACAAAAATTTTTCAGAACTTTTAATGACTGTCTCTAAAGGCAATGATTTGAAACACAAAACACTAGTTTTTAGAGATTTTATCTTGAATAGGCTCTCATAATCCTCTCTTAGCTAATGCTGAACATTCGCACTCTATATACACTGGTGTCTCACCATCCCCCACTAACATTCTAAAAATATAATTCTCGTTTTGTATATTTTTCATATGATATTTGAAGTTGTTGTGTCATGAAGGCAATGCAGCTATCCAGCTCATCGTACTTCGTTTAACATCGAATTCTTTTACTGAACCCCTGCCAAGACGCAAAAAGTGCCCCTCCCTTTACCTTTGTAGAGTTATAGAGTTTACTTATTGGGGAAACTTTTGTCCACACCACAGAATGTAGCCTCTGATCCTCTCTACACAGGTTCATAAACAGTTCATTTCCAGTATTACCTCATTTGTAGAAGCAAATCTATTGAAATTTGAAATACATTCTAGCACCAAATAGTAGTTCACATCAATATGGCGCATGCGTTATATAACCAACTAATTATTTAGAGAATTCTCTTCCTTGCACTAACACTGCAACACCTGATAATCCAAAGCATGCAACAAACCAAGCATCTATGCCTTATAAACGGATATGTACTCCCTAAAACTCGACTAACGGATAAGTCTAAGCCAAGTGTATACACTACTATCTGCCCTACGGTCCAAAAAGAAAAATGGGAAATGTAATGACAAAGGGAATGGAACTACTCTGATCTCACTATCCATGCAGTCATTGTGCAGTTTTTTTTTTTCTTTTAATTATAAAAATCAATTCGGACCAGACTTTATGACACTTTAAGCCGTAAAATTTCGAAGAGTCTTTTTAAGCAGTGATGAAATTTTTTTTACTATTTTATGTTCTATAAAATGAACTTAAAACAAGTAAGAGCGCTATATTCGGCCGTGCCGAATCTTAAATACCCTTCACAACGTGTAGTCATGCAATAACAGTAGTTTGTATCACCATTCCATATGATTTACGTACATACATATAAAAAACATACATATATAAAAACATCCCATTGTAAAATTATAAATTTACGTTTGTATGTATGTATGTTAAAAAAAAATAAAAAAAAGATTTAAAAAAAAAATTTTGAAGAAAAATTAAAAAAAAAAATTTTTTTTAAAAATTACAAAAAAAAAAATTTTTAAAATAATTAAAATATATATATAATAAATATTAAACAAAAAAAAATAAAAATTATAATTAAAAAAAAAATTAAAAATTAAAAATTAAAAAAAAAAATTATAATAAAAATATAAATAATATATTAAAAAAAAAAAATTAAAAATTATTTAAAAAAATTTTTTTTTTGGCTCAGCTGGGACTCTATGCCACGTTTTCTCTAACCAGTTTGTATGTTGTTGTTGTAATGTTGTTTTTGTGAAAAAAAAAATCGAGGTGGTCGTGGGTTTTTGCTCATATCTCAGTTGTTTATGTACCGACGTTTCTGATTTTCAATACCGATCTACTCCCGAATATTTCTGATATTTTAATACCTCACCCGGGTGAGGGGCTTCAAAAGTTGATTTCAACATACACACGGACAGACGGTCAGACCGACAGACGGACAGACTGACTGAGCTTAATCGACTCCCTTATTCATAAGCTTTTAGAAAATATATACTTTATGGGGTCGGAAATGAAAATTGTAGATATTTTACACGGAATGACAAACCTATATATACCCTTTTTCACTGTGTGAAGGGTATAAAAATGCAAAAGTGCAAGATTTTCCATCGCAGCTACATGATCTAAAAAAATCTTATAGCTTGTAGTATAGTGTAAATTGAAAAACATAAAAAACGGCAAATGCTCAAGATTGCTTTCTACACAAAACAATGAATAAATCATTGGAATAGGCATAAAGTGTATGTATGTATGTGTAACACACATCAAATTAATAAAAGATAAAAGAAATTTATTCTTATTAATCAAAGATTATATTATTATTAACTATTATCTTGTTTCCGTATAATAAATATTACCTCGTGCTTGGTTTTTTGTTTTAATTTAAATATTTAATTTGTATTCGATATCTTCGTTGTAAAATTATGATATAAATAGCGAAAAACATAAAACAAAAAATCTCCCACCTTTACGAGTAGAAAAAAACAACAAATATGAAAGTATGGATGATTAAGTCCAACCTAATGACACCCTTTACTAGTAATGTAACTTAATAAATGATCTCTTAAATGAAAAGGTTGTAAGAAACTTAAAAGTTTTTTTTCATAATCAGTTAATTTTAATAGGATTTATTAATGTTAAGATGACTTGCAAGAAAATGCATAAGTTTTAACGTGTTTCTTACAAATTATGACCTTTAGTTTGTTAACAAGATTTTGTGTAGGCGAATATTGCTAATTCGATTCAAAACGAGAATCTAAGCTTGTAAGGGCTCTTTAAGAGGATTATTAGTAATTTTTCAGAAGTTGCCTACAGTAATTATACCCCCTACTATGGTAGTATAGGGTATTAAGAAAGAAAACACTAGCTGTATTTGTATATCATTTAAAAGCGATTTATTGAACAGTGAAAGTTAAACTAAACAACTTTTACAACTTAAAAACAGTTTGTCAGTTAAAGTTCTTGTGTGTTATTGAAACTGAGAGACATTAAAAAAATAACCATATACACATGTAAAATGTATGTATGTATGTATGTTTTTCTATCGGGTAAACACAGAGTAAAAAAATAGTAAAAACCAAATAATTTGCTGATAAAAAAGAAACATAAAAAAATACCAATTAGAGTTTTAAAATCTATTTAAATTATAGTTAAAAGTTAAATATTTGAAATATTTTCTTCGTCTCAAATACAGGTGTGTCTTTGTTGTAAAACAGTATGCTGTATGAGAAAACGGAAACAAATAAATCCACTTGGTTGAATTTTATTGTATACAAGAAAAGAAAATAAACAAAAATTTATTTAACACCTGTCAAAATTCGTATATTTCATTAACATCGTATAAAATAATCTACAGACATACCTAAGTAAGTATAATATGAGTATGAATATGTTTCTATTTCAAATGTGAAATAAATCAGAAAATAATAAATTCAATAATTTGCAAAATAAATATCAAGATTATTTATTTAAATAATTCTCCTACTAATCGTGTCATGTTTATGAAGATAATCTATTAAGAGAGGGGTGTACTGGCAAAATCACAAAGATCCGGAAATGCTTGTTGTTGGATAAGTTCGACAGTAGGATTTTAAAATTCTATGCTACTGAAAAACACATCTTCGTTTTGAAGATTCTATTGAAATGATGATTCATGATATTTTTTTTTTCTTTAATATTTGTGTTTTTTATTATTTGTTTAACATAACACACGCGTGCGCCATTTTTACTAAATATTGTTTAACATCTTATAGCCAGCAAAATGTCTACAAATCAAAGTTAGAAAAAAGACAATACACTAATGCTGCGAACACAACTAAGACCTACGATGAATTTTGCGCAACACGACGGATTCTTGGATAAAAATTCGCTGTGTAAATGCGTCCAATGAAGCACAATATCTGTAAACAGCTGTAACAGCTGCTATAGTTGATAAATTTGTTTATTGTTTGTGCAATAAAAAAGAAGAAATCTAAGAATTTTAATTTTTGTGAAAATCATTTATATAATAAATATTATTTATGCATTTTTTAAAGAAAGTGATAAACTGTAATTAATGTCTAACATAAATATAATAGCTAATAGTGTGTTCATATTAAAAAATCAATATTGGCATATAGAGCAGACAACATGCCAAGTTAGCATACGTGTATACTGGTCATGGGTGTGGGCATTTAACGATTCACCCATTTCAGAAAATTTGTCCGAAAAAACAAAGCTGCCATATAATATAAAAATTCAAACAGTTGTACAAAGTGGCAGCACCGCTAGCAAACTATGTAAATAAATACAAACGTAAATTATTTCATTAAAATATATGTGAAGAAAATGTCGGATAGAAGAAAACTAAAATTATTATTTTTAATTGAAGTGCATAAAGTCAATTTGTTTGCATTCCATAAACCCTGTTTTGAATAATTATTTTTGTATGCACTATTGCTCATGTCATACAAACATTTTCTTCCTGGTTTTTTTAATTCTTCTGTTAATTTTTGAGCAATATTTTTATTAAATTCCATTTTAATTGTTAATTTTCGGCAAAAATAATTTTTGTATAATAAATGTACTGACACTGTGGCAACCAAATTAAATTTTCATGTACATATTGATAAAAAAAATGGCATCCCGATTCAGTTTCTTCTGAACAAGAATTAAAATTAAACCAATTCAAGAAAAAACTTTCTGAACAAAATAATCTCTCTCTCTCAAAAGTAAAACGTCAAACTCAATATAAAAAAAATTTTTTCTGAACTAAAATTTTATGGGTGAATCCAGCTTTAGTGGCCCTCTTTTTCAACCTAACCAAACCAAAATATTGACACAAATACACTATAAACTATTTTGAATATTTATTTTAAGTGTTATTAGATAAATATAAAACATATATTAAAGTTAAAAGTAACTTTGCTTTAAATTTAGAACTAACAATAGACACATTTACCTTCTTTTTTTTTGTCATTCGCCGGCATACGTAATAGAAATAAATCTTTTCCAGTGATCGCAGCGTATGACAAATTTCGCCCGACGCCATGGTTGTGATTTTGTGCATTTTTATATACACTAATGTCTTTTTTTTAATTTCTGTGACGGGTATTTGCCGCTCTTTGCATAAAGCGTAACTCTTGATCATCTTTAAGTTTTCGTAAGTTTATACAAAAACTAAACGCGGTACATAATGATTGTGAGCTGTCGAACAAAAGTAATAAGTTAACGTACCGATTATGTTTAAACTCAAGTGTAGTATTCTTTTAGCGTACAAATGTTAGTTGTGTTTATGAGAGATCTATTACATATTTTGTAGTTTAAGCCTTCGTTTCATATTGCATGTGAAAAAGAAAATACACAAACCGTTCTATTTGAAAACACTAAACGTACGCAACAACAAAATGCGTAAATTAACTTGGTATTTGTATTCGACATCTCATAATCGTTGTGTACCGTATGTTGTTTGTGTACAAATTCACAAACGCTTAAATTCGGTACAGTACAATAACGTGCCGTGCTCTTTGTTTATCGAACTCTGCTACAAATTATTTAGGTGTTTTACATAGCTCCTTAAGATATGAGTTAAACTTAGAACAAAGTAATTTTTTCCTTTTACATCAAAACATCAATTCATTAATTCACTTCTGACGCAAAGAGCAATTCGAAAAAGTGGACGGCTAAATCACAGTTTTATATGTGAATAATCGAAGATTGTGCCATTTATCCGCACTGACAATACAGCAGTAAATTGCAGCATAGTCGGTAAAAGACTGTTCTTAAAATTCATATTACAGACCTTTACGAAGCTCACCTAAGTAGATCACGTAAATCCCAAAGTCAACGGAGATGATCCGCCAACAATAAAATAATTAAGTTTATTTTAGAAATTATTATTAAGATCGTTTTGTAATAAAAAATAATGTTTTTTAATTTTTATCAATTTTTTCGACATTTCGCTACATCGTTGTGCAGCATCATCAGAAAATTAATTGTTGTTTTGCTCATTATAATATTATTGTGTGAAAAATTAATAATTATTATTTTTTTATTTATATCTAACATTAATCTGTAGATTCTGTACACATTGTGCACAGTGCTTTCCGCTGCAGCGCGCTGGTACGAAACATAAAAACCTATTCTTGTTTAAAAAGCAAATTACAAAAAAAAATGTATTGGCAAATTACCTATTTAAACCCTAAATATATAAAAAAAATTCGGAAAAATTTGTAAACTAGTTTTTTTAATTTTTATTAAAGAGCTTAAAGTTTCTAAGAGAGTTTAATCCAATAAAATACCAATATATCAGATTTCCTAATTTACTATTTCTAGTAGGGAATTGGTAAAATGTATCATAGCATTTCAACATGGATAAGTAACATAAATAACAACAAAACAGTAATTGTTGTTAAATTCAAATAACATAAAACTAAACTAAAATGTTTACTCATATTTCTCTGTACTTCCTGATTTCAAATAATAGTGTTGAGGTCTTAGCGAAAACAATGACAACAAAAAGAGTTCACCTTAATAATGACCATTAACAGATACAGAAAGAAAAAAAAAAGTATCACCAACAACAACTGAGTATTCATTGTCATCAGTATTTATAACATTTATGGCTTTAACCAACTCCAACACCATTCACAGCATAACTCTTACCATCATCATGAACATTTGTTGCAGCATTAGAGCGCTTTTACAGTTTCTACCATTTGTTTGTCGTTTGGTTTGTTTAAAGGTCTATTGCTCGGTCTGTTTGTCAGTTTTATCTATTATACTAACATATGCACATACACACATGCACATACATATGTATGCTGGACAATTAGTCTTTCGTCTCAGCATTTCCGTCTCATGGTCTATTGACCATAACTAAAATATAAAATGCATTTACATACACATAATTGAAACCCACACAAATAAGCAGATAGGTATGTACATGTATACCCAATTGATCTAAGTTTTGAAAATTAGTTAGGATTTCTCGAAAAAAAATATTTTAAAAACTATTTATATATTTTTATGTCGCTGGCCAATTAATTTCCAATTTCCGGAAATATTTTGCTCTCGAAAAACACTGTGAGCAGTAGCTCCATTTAACTTACTGTTTTCAAAAGAAGAACGTAAAAAATTTCTATCATAAACCTATAATGCTCTTCTTATTGTAATACCACACTATACTGTATATATAACGGGGTACAATTGGCGTTGATGAATGAACTCCAGAACCTATAGCTCTGCTTATTAACAAGGCCATAAAAACAGAAATAAGCTTCATCATTCATTATTTTTAAATAAATAAATTAAATTATATAAAATTGATTTCATTTCCAGCCAACTGTTGAATTTTAACTCCAAGGACAAATTAGACAACTGGACCTTTTTGAAAATAATAATTAATTTTTTTGTAAAATATGCCGTAGTGACAAGTCACTACGTTTAATATTTTCCACCGTGCAAATTAAACGTGATATACCTGTTCGAGGCAAATCTCTGACGGTGATGATGATTATAGTAAACAACGATTCATTTCTTTAAAGGGAGAAATTCTGACGTTAAAATGTCGACAAAATGCTTTAAGCGTTAAAATAATTGATCGCTGATTAAAATAATAAAACTATATTATTCTAATTCTTTGTTCAGTTGTGAATTTCTTCATTAATCTTCCCAGAAGTTATTTATAATCTGAAAAAAATTAAAACGCTATAGTGGCCCAACCTGTAGAAGAATTAAAAATAATTGAATTTAAGCCAGAAATTAATATACAAATAAGGATTGTCTTTAAAACAAAATTATATGAATATTCGAATAATCGTCCAGTGTTTTGGAAAAATCGATAACAAACTCAGTAACAGGTGAGCCTTAGAAACTCATTTTCAAGTTATTGAATTCAGAATTTAATTCATATGCGGTGGTCATATGGGTTCTCTGTATCAAGTCATATATCCATATGTATATGTTATATGTGTAGAAATTTTACTGTTTGTTTGGAAATAATTTTAAATTTCACAAATTGTTATAATTATGAAATCACACACAAACACCAAAGAACAAATAAAACATGAAATTATTGTCTAATTTTAATATCTTTGTGTCATATCAACTATTAATTTAATTTAATTATTTATGCTAACATCATCATATAAAGAGTTAAATGATATTAACTTAAAACAAAAAACCCAAAAGTTTTAAGCAGCATTTGTAAAAGTTTTGTAAAAAATTATTTATTAACAGTTTCTTAGAATTTATGTTTTTTTTTTCGTGTGCCAACAAACTTTGCAAACACTCTGTCTCTCTCTTGCTTTTGATTTTTAGTCATTAATGATTTATTGTTAAAGAAAACATGAAGTTATAACATTTTTTAATACAAACTTGAACTTTTGTTTAAATTATATTTAACTGAACGCATAATTACACGTACCATTTAAATCATACACCTCGCAAACATTTACAAATATGTGTGAATGGATGAGTATTTGTATATACATACATAGCAAACAGTACTAATACATATGTATACAATGATTATTTGTATATATGTACTTCATTACAAACATATTCACATGTTAGACTATTTAAAAACATAAATATTTAAATGACTGTTTCTCACAATTCATTGGCGAGTTTGTATGCGTGTTCGATTGGCAAAGCAACAGTCACAAAGCCAACCATAAATAAAAACGTGAAAAAACTTTTAAAAGAAACTGAATATTTAAGCAAATATTCTTTAGCTATAAAAAGAAAATATTGCAACTTTTGCACATTTCCAAATACTAGGGGTGTTCACTGTTCAGTAGAAAGTTTTTTACGACATCTATATATATAAAAGTGAAACTCTGTGTGTGTGTGTGTGTGAAACTGTAAAACCGATCGGGCTCAAACTTGGGTAAGTTGTTGTACACATACCAGGGAGTGTTTATGGGTAAAAAAAAGTGGGCGGGGCCACGCCCATAAAAAATTAGTTATCAGTTTTAGCTACTTGCACTTGACCGATTTTTCTGAAACTTTGCACACATATCGAGCTGTCATGACTAAATAATTTCGTGATAAGAAAAGTGGGCGGGGGCACGCCCCTAAACAAGTTTTAATTTTGAGGTACTTGCACTGGACCGATTTTTCTGAAACTTTTCACACATATTGAGCTGTCATGGCTTTATAATTTCGTGATTGAAAAAGTGGGCGGGGCCACGCCCATAAAAAAAGGTTATAATTTTGAGGTACTTGCACCAGACCGATTTTTCTGAAACTTTGCACACATATTGAGCTGTCATAGTTAAATAATTTCGTGATTAGAAAAATGGGCAGTGCTACACCCATAAAAAAAAGGTATCATTTTGAGGTACTTGCACTGGACCGATTATTCTGAAACTTTGCACACATATTGAGCTGTTATGACTTTACAATTTCGTGACTAGAAAAGTGGGCAGGGCCACGCCCATAAAAACAATTATAATTTTGAGGTACTTGCACTGGTCCGATTCTTCTGAAACTTTGCACACATATTGAGCTGTTACGACTTTATAATTTCGTGATTAGAAAAGTGGGCAATGCCACGCACATAAAAAAATTATAATTTTTAGGTTTTTGCACTTGATATTCAATTAAAATTCAGAATGCATTTTGATTCATTAAGGGGCGTAGCAACGCGCGCCGGGTTTGGCTAGTTAAGTTATAAAATTGAGCACTACAACTATTATAATCTAAAATCGAATCCATCTATGTATATACTTGAGAGCATTATAGTGATTATAGTGGCGATTGCGGCAACAAGTACACTCTATAACTCATGTCAAGAAAGAACTATAATAGTAGAAGAACTATAATAATACTTAAGTGATACTCGGTTTTATTACAACGACACCTTGTCGCTGCTCCGACGTTATCACTGTAGTGACATTTTTTTAATTTTTTTTATATAGCTCCATTTTGAACCTTTTTTAGTCTTACATCAGTCTAACGATATCTGTATTATCCGATGGCCCAAGTAGGTAGCGCTCTATTTTCTTTTCAAACTTTATAATAATTTATTATTATTACGTTAATCAATAATTAAATAAATAAATAATATCGGTATTATATTTATTTTAGGTTCATATTCTTTATAATAATTCCTAAAAGATTTTAAATTAAATAAAATTTTAAATATTTTAAAATATCGAAAATAATTTCGATATAAGCCGAAAGAAATGTATTTTCAAAACCAGCTACGATATCATCATTAGAAAACTTTATCGGTGTATTTCATATGTTATTTAAACTATTATTTATAAAACATTTTAATGACATTAGAAAATCATAATCATAGCATTTATTTCCAAATTTTTCTTTCCTATTTTATTAAATGTCATTTTTTCATGTTCATGTTGTGAAAAAGGGTATATATAGGTTTGTCATTCCGTGTGAAATTCCTACAATTTTCATTTCCGACACCATAAAGTATATATTTTCTGAATACTTATGAATAGAGGAGTCGATTAAGCTCTGTCAGTCTGTCCGTCTGTCCGTGTGTATGTTGAAATCAACTTTTTGAAGCCCTTCGACATCGCTTGGACCCGGGTGAGGTATTTAAATATCAGAAATATTTGGAGGTAGATCGGTATTGAAAATCAAAAACATCGGTACATAAACAACTGAGATATGAGCAAAAACCCACGACCACCTCGATATTTTTTTCACAAAAACAACATTACAACAACAACATACATACATACATAGAAACGTGTATACTGGTTAGAGTAAACGTGGCATCGAATCCCAGCTAAGCCAAAAAAAAATTTTTTTTTTTTTTTATATCTTTTTTTAATTTTTTTATTGTTTTTTTATTTTTTATTTAAAATATTATTATTATTATTTTTGTTATTATTTTTTTTTAAATTTTTTTTTATTTCTTTTTCAATTTTCTTATTTGTTTTTTTTTTGTTTTATATTTATTATTTATATTTTAATTATTTTTTTTTTAAATTTTTTTTAAAATTTTTTTTTTTAATTTTTATTTTTTTTTTATTTATTTTTTTTAACGTACAGACGTAAATTTTTTATTTTACAATGGGATGTTTTTATATATGTATGTTTTTCATATATGTATGTACGTATTTCATATGAGATGAATGGTGATACAAACTACTGTTATTGCATGACTTGACGTTGTGAAGGGTATATAAGATTCGGCACGGCCGAATATAGCGCTCTTACTTGTTCTCTCATATTCTTGATATATTTTTGTTATGATTTCTATATCCATCCCTCTGCTAGCAGTATTGAAAACATAGTTGTATTATATTTTTACAATTATGATATCTGGATTGTTTCACAAATAATTCAACAACAGTTTGTATGCGTGAGTGAAATATTGCAAAGTTATATGTATATAAAACATATAAATTATAGTCAGCGTAGTATTCTTTAGTACAATATTGTAAAAATTGTATTGCCGCTGCAACACTGCGTGTGATAAAAAAATATATTACCAAGAGTTTCCTTCTGCGTTTCAGAAAGGCAGAGAATAAGAATTACACAATTTTTTAAAACAGGCCAAACTCGAGCATATAGTCATAAATATTATTTATATATTATTTATTTCATATGAAAATTACCAACAACAATTTTAAGCATGTTTAAAATAACATAAAATAGCATTAACAGCACTGATAGGCCATCACTTTGAATTGTGCCAGTGATATATTGTTTTGTTGTCTTTAATTTTTGAAAAGAAAAATTGCAAGTCTATTTTCTCAACTTGAGAAATATTTAATAACAACCACTGATTTGCAGTGAAATTTTTAATACGAAAATACAGTTCAATAAACTTCTTCTAACAGGAGTTTAAACTTTGGCAAATTGTCGCATCAATTGTAATTTATCATTTGAGTATTTCCAGGTTATTTCTTCTTTTGTAAAAACATTTTAAAAATATTAAAATTTTATTGTATGTTTCGCTGTAATTATACATTTCTTATACACATGACATTTGCGATTATTTTTTAGTTTGTATGTACATATGTACTATGTAGTGTTTTTAAACCATTTCCCTCGGTAAGAAAGCTTAAACTATGATTACGATCATTTAGTGTAAAAAACATTGATTACAATTTTTTTTTTTTTGTTTTGTTTTTTGAGTTATTAAATGAGCGGTAGATTGATTGATTTGATGGAGCAAAAAACAAACGTTGAATGATTTTCAATAACATGGGGACAATTGACAATTATGTATTGATATTTTATTAATATTTTTTTTTTCTTTGAATTATCTATTTGTATGTATGTATGTGTAATGTGAGTGAAGTAAAGTGAAAGATAATGGTTGACTGGCTCGCTTGTGGACTAATGTAGGATATCTATTGAACAATAGTTAGTTGCATTATTACATTTTTTTTTTCTTTCAATTTTACTTAATGTTGTAGCTAATATTGTTTTATGATATTTCCCCAAACACAACAGCAGCGGCATTATAATACTATAGATTCACGAATTGTAAAGTTGTTAGAGTGAATATCTATCGAACAAAGTAAGACTAAAACATTATTTCCTTCCGCAATTGAAAGTGCGCGCGCTTTGCAATTTTTTCCCCTTTTTTTAACAATATTAAAGAAAAACTACAACAGAAGTGTACAGATTTTCTTATAATCTTGTACTTTCTGTTGCTGCTAATACTTATACTATTCAGCTTGCTAAATAACACTAATGAAAGCCTTTCATTTGTTGTAAAAAGACATTTGAACATAGTCAAAGTGAATGTTAAAGTTGTTAAAGAAAAAATATTGTAATAAAACCCATCATACCTGTAACTTGCATAAACCTAAAATTATATAATTTTGGTCTTCTCTTACACAACTACTGTACGAGTATGTTTTTTAGATTTTAAAATCCATCAAATTTAGAAATTAAAATTCATAACACAATGTGATCAATTTCTTATTTTATTCATGGATTCTTTATTTTGTTTTATATTATATTCATGGCATTTAAATTGTTATTTTGAAAACTGCTGTCAATAAAAACAGTTATAAATTAATGCATATGTATGTATGTATACTAATGGTTTAAAAAGAAAAAGCCATAAATTGTATAAAAAACTTAGTTTGTATCAAGAATTATATGAGGCTTCTAAGATCTGGTTTATTTTACTGGTTTTATTTAGTTTTTTTTTTTAATTTTCGTAATAAATAATATTCTTCACATGTAATAAAAACATGATTCACATAAATTTTGTTTAAAAAAAAGTAGCAAACAAAAAAAAAAGTAAAATGTATATCGTTCTTTTAATACCCTTCACACAGTGAAAAAGGGTATATATAGGTTTGTCATTCCGTGTGAAATTTCTACAATTTTCATTTCCGACCCCATAAAGTATATATTTTCTGAAAGCTTATGAACAGGGGAGTCGATTAAGCCCAGTCAGTCTGTCAGTCTGTCCGTCTGTCCGTGTGTATGTTGAAATCAACTTTTTGAAGCCCCCCGACATAGGTTGGACCCGGGTAAGATATTAAAATATCAGAAATATTCGGGAGTAGATCGGTATTGAAAATCAGAAACATCGGTACATAAACAACTGAGATATGAGCAAAAACCCACGACCACCTCGATTTTTTTTTCACAAAAACAACATTACAACAACAACATACATACATACAAACGTGTATACTGGTTAGAGAGCGAGCCAAAAAAAATTTTTTTTTCATTTTTTTTAAATTTTTTTTTTATTTTTTTTTTATTTTTTTTTTATTTTTTATTTAATATATTATTTATATTTTTATTATTATTTTTTTTTAAATTTTTTTTTTGTTTTATATATATTATATAAATAATAATTTTTTTTTTAATTTTTTTTTAAATTTTTTTTTTAAATTTTTTAAAAAAATTTTTTTTTTTTTTTTGTTTTTTTAACATACATACGTGAATTTATAATTTTACAATGGGACGTTTTTATATATGTATGTACGTATTTCATATGGGATGAATGGTGACACAAACCGCTGTTATTGCATGACTACACGTTGTGAAGGGTATATAAGATTCGGCACGGCCGAATATAGCGCTCTTACTTGTTTTTATATTAAAATGGAATGTTAGTTAGTAGGCACCATGAGTGCAAATGTACGTGTACGTATTACGAGAACAAATGTATGTAAATGTGTGCGTGTGTGTGTGTGTATTGCAAACAATTGATGGTATTTGCTTTTGGAAGTGATTGTTAAGAATAATAATAGAGATCATTCAACTTTGATAACGCTGAATAAAAAAGAAGGAGAACACGCAAAAAAAAAACATTCTTAAATGAGCAACACACTTATCACCGGTAACCGCATACACAATTATGAGTTCAAATAGTAAGGGTTTTCAATTATTGCAAAATAACGTCGTGAAAGTAGGAACACGATGATCGGAGATAATAAAAGTAGTACCTAGAATTTGGCGTCCAATTAAAAAACACCAAAAATAAAATTAAACTCTAATCGTGCTGAAAATTACAACGCAATAAAAATAATTAAATATGTTGTAATTTAAGGTGTGGTAAGTTTTTTTAAATAGTTTAAAAATAGTCCTTGTAATATTTTCTATCGTTGGAGATGATTATGGAAGTACCCCCACTTTAAAAAGCATACGTATAAAAAGAATAAAATGATACTCCCAAGCCAACACGTGTGCAAAAATATCGTCTTTCAGAGATAACACACAGAATATATCACACAAAAAGTTTGACACGCAGTTTAAAATTTTAAGAATTTGTGTTGTGTATGGACGTGTTTTCGTATTTTTGGAGCGACTTATACGAAATCAACCATTTTTGATTTTCTCAAATTGTGTCAAACCTTTTGTGTAGTGCGGCAGCACAATGTTTTATTTAAAATGGAAAAAAAAAATTTTTTTTACTAGAGTTTATTAAAACTTATAAATCTTTACCAGGGTGAAGTCGTACCGAATTGTAAATGTTAAGATTTATTTTTCGTTGTTTTCTCTGCTTTTGAAAAGTGGCTAGCAGAACTGCCAAAGTAAAATTTTCGTTCAAACTTATCGATATCTAAAATTTGTGTTATATTTTTTCAGTTATGCGTTTCCTTAAAAAAAATGTAGATTGACAAGCTCTAGATGGTTTTTTATATTTAATAAAATGTTTAAACATTTTTCTTTAAATTGTTAAAAATCATTTAAACAAATTTTTCGATGTTTTTTTTAATCAAGAATTACAATCATTTCGAATTTATAAAATACTTATCGAATTTTAAATTTTTAAAAAGTTTTATCAAATTCTTTATTTTTATAATATTTCTGGCACATTATGTAGAAATAAACAATTTTAATAAATTATCGATTTATTAAAAACTTTTTATTAAATTAAAAAAAAATTATATTATTTTGAAAAAAATCTTGCATTCTTTTATTTGATAAATTCTCTATTTACAAAACTAATTTCGATAACTCAAAGAGAACAATTTTAAACCATAGTACCTATGTAACTTTTCTTATCCTCTTTCCCTGTCTAATACTTCCTTTAGCATTTTAATTAAAAGTAACAAACACAAGTGCCATGCATTTGTTTAAACTTAATTTGATATCATACTTATACCAACAACTTATTAAACAGCAGTCATTTCGTTTTTACTTCTTAGTTGGTGAGTGTAAATTTCCTGTTATTAAAATTAAATGTTTTCCATTACCCAGCCATCATCATTAACATTATCATCATCGTCTTATTAAAATATAATTTCTTGAAGTTTTTATGCCACTTTGAAAAAAACAATTCTGTTTAGTTGTTATCAGATACAAAAGATAGTCAAACACAGCCATACTTGCCACAGGCTCGTGTTACTTATTATATTAATTTTATTAAAAACTGTATAACAAGCAGCTCGTGTCAATTTCCGTTTTTAGTTAAAACAACAAAATTTAAAAAAAAATTATATTTAAAAGAGGGCAAATAAACAAAGTATTTTTTTTACTAACAAAAACTTCGTTCAAACACACACTTACCCACATGAGATAATTTTATAAAAAAGGGTTGTTTATTTTTATTATAAATATATTTTTTTTTAATTATAATTAAACAATGATTAAAGTTTTCGTTCTGTAGAATATTGTCAAAAAAAAAAATTGTAAAAATAAGAAAACATTAAATATCAAAAAGATCTTGAAAAAATTGCAAAATGTTATTTTGCAATAATTGCACCGATGAATGGAGCAAAAAAAAAAAAACAAACAGACCTAAAACTAAGCCACCACGTACAAAAAGTAATGTTGCAACAGCAGCCACATTAACATTAGCAGTGTAGCAGTGTAACTTATTTGTTTATCTGTCAGTCTGTTTGGCTGGCTGTGTATACATGTATCAAGTGCAGCTGCAATTCATAGAAAATCTTAAAAATCTTGATGCAGATGAAGTACTGGTCGCTGGAAACCACAATAATAAAAACCTTCAACATAGAGGAATCAACCAAAACAACGTCAAAGAAGTCAACAAATAAATAATAATGTTCGTACACCGGTATTGCAATCAACACACGTGTGGTTTTAAAGAGGGGTAACAAAGAAGTTTTTACATTTATTCAAAAATAAACATAAGTTCACATAATCAATTCTAAACTCTACTGAATTTTTAACTATTAACATTAACTTAATGTTTTAAAAAAAAATTGTAACTTGCACTTTGATTTAAATATTTGTAGAGACAGACAGATAGACAGATTTCTCTGTTCGCAAATCATTTCTAACATACTCTGCTTTTCAAAGCTTTTTTTTTTATAAATTGTCAGTTTATATAAAAACATCAGCAAATTTTCTTTTTAAATTAAACATTTCAATTAATTTTCATATGCATTTGGGGGATTCACAAACTATAGTATTATTATTTGTTTTTTTTTTCGAAAAATTTATAATGGTTAAAACTTATGTTACACAAATCTGTATGTGATATTTATCTTTCGCAAATAGCTGGAAATGAATAACTATTAAAATCAAGCACAATTGTCTCATAACTTTTTTAGATATAATGAGATGAGAATAAACATGAATTCCTGTGTTTTTTCCCATATTTTTACCACAAAAACAAATATTTTTCGACTCTAGGATACTTTTTTATACACGTTTGGTAAAATTTGTAGATATGCCTCTGGGGCTATTTGTTTTTGTACAAATCGGTCACTAATCGACAAAGTTATACATAAATAGTTACTAAAAAAACATAATAAATTATAAGTCACTCTAAAGGCACCAAAATACTTATAAGTCATAGTCTTCTAAATTATCGTAGCGAAACTAACAAATTGCTTTAAAAATAATTGAGATATAAGCCAAAGTTCAAATGCTTTGGAAATCTTTCTAAAATTTACAAACGAAAATCGTTTTTTTTAGTTACTAAATAACAGAGAACAGCGATATGGTTATCAAAAGAAAGGGCTTAACAAGCAAAATAAAATATAAAAAAAATTCAAATCAATGATGGCCATCACTGCAAAATGTAGTACAATAAATGTACCTATGGCTCAAATCGAGTAATTAAAAATATACCACAATATATGTAGAAGTCAAATGTAAGGGCTTTCACAGAAAGTTAAAATCCAAAATGCCACCCTAAACAAAAATTTGTTCTTAACCCCATCCAATGAAACCCTTGAATTGTAAAATATAGCTGATTATGTAAAAATTGAAAATCAAAGATGCCGTCGGAAATAATAAAGCAAATTGGTGTATAACATTTAATCTGAAATCCAGGTTAAGCTGCAATGAGGTTAATGTTCGTAATTGTGAATGGTATTATTAGATTTGTCACAAATGATTATAGAATTCTTACTTGTTTGCAATTAGAAATGAGATGAAAAATAAGTTTTCCATTTCATAAAAAGTTCTGCTGAAGAAACCGTAGCTGATTCCAAAAATTGGTTAAAAAAGATTAATGTACAAGACAGTTTTTTTACAATCTCATTAAAACTTTACATTAAAAATATTTGAAAAAAATATTTCAAATTCTTTTATTTAATTTCACTAAAATCTTTATATTCATAAAACTTTTGTTGAAATCTTATTTGTAAAATATTTTAATATTTAATTATCATTCACAAGCTTGCAGCCAATAATTTGAAGAAGAAGATTTCTTTAAATTAAAATATCTTGTTTGTTTACTCTTAAGAAGCCACCGATTTTACCAATATCGGAAGACTTGAAATATTTTTTGTAAAAAGTTTTCAATACAGAGCTTTTGTGAAGGAATAAAATATTAAAATAAAAGATAAGAATTATTAGAGGATGTTTAAAACAAAAATTAAAAATAATAATTTTCAATGATTTGTTTATAGAAAATTATTTAAAAAAAAAACTATATTTTGCAACACCTTTAGTATGTTGCTTGCTTGGCAATATCCATAAGCCCTTGTCTGCTAGTTAATATAAATTATAGTTAAATCTTCTCTTCTAAAGGGTTCTTATTCATTAATTTTGCAAAGAAAAATCTTAAGCAGAAAAGCGAAAAAAATATAACAAGAAACTAATCTTAAAAACTAAGTAATAAAAAATAAAAAAAAGTACAAAAATAATATAAAAGAAGAAGACTAGGTATGGATACACACATTAATACGATGGGTATAATTTTACACTTGTTCTTTTCTTTTCGATCAAACTACTGCGTTACTTTAATTACAATTTTATATTAAAAAAAAAATTTAAAGAGGAACAAACAATAAACATTTTAATTAAAGTTTATGGTATTAAACTTGAACTTGCTATATGCCTTAAATAAAAATTAAATATAAAATTTAAACTTTAATATAAAATAAAACAAAATAAAAAGTGTTCATATTCCAATGACCGTTAGAAACTGAATTTTTTTTTGTCGTTGAATTATAACGGGCAACATTATTCTACACATAGTAAGTTTAGTTGGTCATTTCGCTGTTTAGTATTTGTACTCGTATTTGGTTTAGCTTTAGGGCTTTTGATTACGAGCTAAAACAGCAACAACTAAACTTGGCAACTGACTGCTACTTAACCAACTAACTGCGTTTAGTGGACGGACACCCAAAACGTTGCATATTCTGACGCATATAGTTTCTTGTATGTAATGTGAGAGTAACCGTATTTTAGACTCGTTTTGTTCACAGTGCCTTTTTGTATTTTTAATGCAGTTGTTATTATACCCTTCACACAGTGAAAAAGGGTATACTTATATAGGTTTGTCATTCCGTGTGAAATTTCTACAATTTTCATTTCCGACCCCATAAAGTATATATTTTCTGAAAGCTTATGAACAGGGGAGTTGATTAAGCTCTGTCAGTCTGTCCGTCCGTGCGTATGTTGAAATCAACTTTTTGAAGCCCCCCGACATAGGTTGGACCCGGGTAAGATATTAAAATATCAGAAATATTCGGGAGTAGATCGGTATTGAAAATCAGAAACATCGGTATATAAACAACTGAGATATGAGCAAAAACCCACGACCACCTCGATTTTTTTCCACAAAAACAACATTACAACAACAACTTACATACATACAAACGTGTATACTGGTTAGAGAAAACGTGGCATCGAATCCCAGCTGAGTCAAAAAAAATTTTTTTTTTAATTTTTTTAAAATTTTTGTTTTAATTTTTTTCTATTTTTTTTTTATTTCTTATTTAATATATTATTTATATTTTTATTATTATTTTTTTTTTATTTTTTTTTTCTTTTTTTTTTTTTTTTTTTTGTTTTATATATATTATATATATAATATTTTTTTTTTAAAATTTTTTTATTTTTTTTTTTAATTTTTTTTAATTTATAATTTTACAATGGGATGTTTTTATATATATATGTTTTTATATGTATGTACGTATTTCATATGGGATGAATGGTAACCGAAACTACTGTTATTGCATGACTACACGTTGTGAAGGGTATATAAGATTCGGCACGGCCGAATATAGCGCTCTTACTTGTTTTTATTTGTTATTTCTGGTCTTGATATTGCCACGTATCTTCTGGTATCTTAAGCATTTTTTTATTATCCATATCTATAGTTATATACAACACTTTTGTACAGTTGTTGGTTGCTGTAGCCATATTTATATTGTAGTAGCAACCATAAACACTTTATTTGGTTTTTTATGGTGTCTGCCACACATGCCTTAACCATATAAATATCTGTGTTGCTATTTATATTTCGAGTTTATGTGTGTCTGTTTATCAAACAATTATTGTGTAGAGAATAAGAGTTTGAATGTAGCAACATTTGCTGCTTGTTTAATGTTGGTAATTTACGTATCAACAGCTTTAGATCAATATTTTGAAAAACGTAGCAATAATAAAATAAAGTAGCAAAGAATACTAAGAGAAGTATTTTTTAAATAAGCTTTCAAATTTCAAGGAAATGTCTTAATTTTTACATCTAATATGCAGTTTAAATTAAAGAAAATTTGATTAAAACAATTTAAAATCAGATTAAAAATAAAAAAAAATTCAAAATTCAAATTTTCTCACTTTAAACCAATCTCGACCAAATTACAAAAAAAATACAAAATGTTTAATTAGTTTAATTATTAATGAAAAAATTTCACTACACAATACATATATGTAGCTGCCTCACATCTCCCCAGGATCATGTTACCTTGGCGAAGTATTCACGCCTTGGTGTTTTAATTGCTAGCCCGGGGTAGAGAACTGTCGTTGACCTCTGGCTGGGGCATGGGATAATCGTGGACCTCGTACATAAAAATGTAAAGGAGACTCAGATGCCAAGAGAGCACATGAATCGAGTGAATGTGGTCGAGGGGCGGCATAGCACGCTCATATTAGATGGATCTATACACAGTGATAGCATTGAAAGTCAGATTAATATCTTTACCGATTTCACGTAATATAAGAATCCTGGATCTCGTACTTAAGGAGATTAGGAAGACTCAGATCACATTAGATTAAGGATCACAGGTAGGCACATGTAACAATCACACCTTAAGTTTGAATGTTATGGGGGACCCCAGTCTAACAAGGATACTGGCAGTTACGATAGAGTATGCTATTAGGATTTTCGACAATCACTAGCCTAGCAGTTAAGAGAAAACGCCTGCAGTTGCGCGGTACTAAGTTAAGAAAGAGATGCCAACTGAGATCACTGGGAAGGGAAGGGCATCAAAAAGAACCCGAAATAATAGTGGTCTGCTTCGATATTCCCCCAACACATATATAGCTGTTTTACAGCAGTTTACTAACGGGATTAAAAATAATAAGAAAATTTCTAAAATCGTTAGAAATATATTCACATGTTTTTTTATCCTATAACTTGCCTAAATACTTTAATCAAATACCACCAATTCACCAAATCTACGCCTCGCTATTCATGCTTTAATCTTTTAACGTTAAAATAACAAACCAAACTAAACATAATCACTTGACAGCTGACAAAATGGCCGCAGTTAAAAAAAGTGTTTCCAACTTAAAGTTCTATATCTAAAGACTCCAATATACTATTGGCACTGCCTTCCTACCTGTTGAAATTCAAGATAAAAAATCAAATCAAGCAAAACAAGATAAAAAACTACCTTTAAATATATTTTATAAAAAAAACTCATACAACCTTTTTAGAAATTAAAAATAATAATAAAAATTAAAAAATAAAGATGTTTGTCCTGCCATGTTCAACGTTTAGTTCAATTAAATTAAACAATTACTGATATCTTTCTATTGAACTAAATAGTTTGAAAAATAATTAAAAATGACATAATAACTGTAAAACACTTGTGTAAAAAACGCCATAAAAAGCAAACATTAAACAGGAATAAAACATAATTAACAAAATCATACATTTAATGGATGTGTTTGTGTACAAGAAAAAACACACACACACACATAAAAGTAAATAGCAGTAATAACAATTTTATTTTTTCAGCCAAAAGAAAAATTTGCCTCGTTGTCGCTGAAAATTTTAGTTTGTCAAGCCTTAAAGCTGCAACATATTTGTTTGATTGCAGCTACTTTTACTGAAACTTTTATTTAATTTGTTAGAAAAAAGTGTGTGTTTAAAACTGAGCGGACAAGTGCTTAAAAAACGTTTAACTGTCATTAAAAATTAAAGCTTTACACTTACGATTATATAAATATGCCCTGCAGATTTTATGCTTCATTGACAGTAATCGTTACTAATAACTTTTTGCTTAGCAGGTACCATTTCAACGTCGTTTTTCTATCATTTCATTTCTATCTATCACATTCTATCATTTGCAACAAAAATTGAACTGACTGTTGTTTAATCATTTATAGCCTAAAGAGTACTCTAACATTACTACTGAAATCCGTAGTAAAGCTATTAGTGCACTGACGGTTGCCAGAACTGTTGGGTTACACACACTTATTGCATCTACAGGTTGGTTTAAATATTTGCTATATCAGTGCGTATAGGTTTTATGCAACAACTTGAAACAATTATTGATTGCGTAGTTGTGGCAAGACAAACTATTAACTGGAATTTACATTACTGTTGTTGCTGCTGTTGTTGTTGTTGATGTTGCATACAAATGTGCATTCATTAATCCACAATAAAGAGAAACAGGAGGTTTGGTAAGGTTGGGTTTTAAATACCCATATTATTTACTCACACATTGAAACAATGCATTTCTTTAAAAAACAATAAAAACAACTAAAAACAAATAAAAAACATCCTCTACAGGAAAGACCAGTTGGGATGTATCTGTTTGCAAATATGGGTTTATAGTGTTACGCAGGAAATTTTTTTCTTGAATTTTAACTTGTTTCTTTTTTCAGTTTTTAAGTAAAAAATAAATAATAATATAAACTTGTTCTTTTTTTTAAGTTATAAAATTAACCCACTAAACATTAATCTATAGAGAAAAGAACTGGTAATAAATTTATGTATATTGTCATTTTGCTTCTTGTCATATGCCTTGACATTAATCTAGTTTCAAATATTGATCTGAATTTAATGGGTAAGAATTAGGTCAAGTATATGCATGCATGTGCATATAACCGGGCTTTCATTTTTCACCAAGATAACGTAATAGAACATAAAGAGAAAGAAAATGAAAAATAAGACTGAATATTGATTTTATCAATTGCAAATCGCATTCTCTTGTTATGCGTCAAAGATAAAACCACTGGCATTTGTACCAACAGTGCTTTATAGTTGTTAAATTGGAAAAAAGCATCGTAAACGAAAATAAAATCACGGTTTAAGATACCAGGTACCAAGCACTTTATAAAGTGCTTTAAAGTATTTAAAACACGAGATTAATGTTAGAACAATTGTTGCCTGAGGGCAAGATTGAGTTGCGCAAATGTCACACAGGAGCTAGTGGTTGGTCGTCAAAAACTTAAGACCACAGTCAGATTATGTCATTCGTTGCCCCTGCTAATGTAAATCAGAACATATTCTGAGTACATATACAGGCAATTCACAGAGATCAGTTCCTTTCGAAAATGGAATTAAGTTTGCACATTTGCTTTTTTATAAAAAGTTAAACGAAATTTTACAACATTTTAAGTTTTTCAAGTGAAATTGATTTAGACGGAAGTTTTTGTAGCGGTGCTAAAAATTTATATTTTTTTTAAATATCAGTAATATTTTTATATTTGATTTAATTTTA
This sequence comes from Phyto melanocephala, assembly GCA_941918925.1. Lineage (NCBI taxonomy): Eukaryota > Metazoa > Arthropoda > Insecta > Diptera > Rhinophoridae > Phyto > Phyto melanocephala. The sequence goes on from OW799233.1 coordinate 3,369,642, forward strand.
ATAAATAATAATTAGTATTTAATAATTTTTTTTTTAACTTAAACATTTTTGAAAAATTAATTTCTGCATGAAGTTATGATTTTTAGAAGATTTTTGATGCAATACATTTTGTTGATTCAATACAGGATTGGATTTTTTTTTAAATTTCGATTGTCAAATTAGATTGAATTTAAATGCTTTTAACATTCTAATTTTTAATGAACAATGGATTTAAATTATCTCCAAGTGCCGGTGTGAGCAGTGCCGTGCTTTCGTTTACCAACATTTTTATTATTTTTTTTTTTAATTTTACTTTCGGGTAGACCTGGATTTTTAAAATAGTTACAGTTTGTTATTACCATATTTATAATTTGATTTATTAACAAAGTCTTCATTTAATAATTTACTTAAACTAATTACTAAAATTATGACATAATCGAATTCACATCCGTCAAACACTTATTCCCGATTATTCACTTAAAGAAAGTTTAATTTATTCGGCACTTGTAGAACATAACTATCGCACACTTATGCAGACAACTTTCAAAATTAATAAGTGGAATACGATTTTTGAAACTTAATTTGTTTAAATGACTTTTTCCTCTTACGTTTTAAGTTCACCAACAAGTTGATTTTAATGTAAACATTCTTTTTCCCATACATTTGTTAGCACTCATATATGTAGAGATGTGTGCAATTATATCTATAGCATAATTTATGATTATTTGTAGTTTTCTTGTTGTTTCTACATTCCTCATACATTGTTTTTCTTTCGGCTTAATTACACAATTTAGATAAAGTCTAAAAATTACCATTAATCGTCACGGTCTCTACTAAGTTGTTGGTGTCCAGCACTAAAAATGCCAAAAAAAAAAAAATACACTGAACCACAATTTAAGTGGCCAACAGCACCACAACACTTGTTGTATCTTCACAAAAGACTTACACTCACACATTCAAATACAATGCAATCGCTACAAGTGGTGATGCCAGGAGAAAGTTCAAGTTCTTTAAAATAAAACACACACAAAACATTTTCGAAATAAAAAAAAGCAACAGTGATGTTTTTTATTTATATTTTTTATATTTTCACAAAAAGTCAATTTTCTTTGTAAAAAAAATAATGTTTTCATTTCGTAAAAATTTATATTTAAGATTTAATTTGTTGAGTGTCTATATGAAGTCTTATCAGTAAAAGTATATGCAGTGTTGTGTTGTGAATAGTTTTTGGCGTTGTTGGTGTCTACCTGACTGCATCGATGCCTTGTAAGACGGCATTATAAATGATTATGTATGATTGGATCATATGATCCATACGAAAAAAAAATGTTTAAACTCTGCACACACACACACACGCACACACACTGTTTATTTGTAGAGGTGTATTGAGCGAACACTCTATACGTTTAAGTGGCGGCATTTACTTTCGCTTTTAAAAAGGAAATATTACCAGCTTGGTGTTGTTGTAAGTAAATCTTTAAAAATTCAAATTTATTTTATTTAGATAACAAACATACAGCTTTTTTCAGCACCATTTACATAGAAAATAAAAAAATTTTTCTAAAAACTCTGAAATATATTTTTTTAACCACAAACATCGTTAAATGAAAACATAAAAAAGTCAATGACTTAATTTAACCAATTAAAGAATAAAAACAAAATATTAATAGTTAGTACGTTACAGTATTTAGTTGTTTTACTATGTAGTGTGTGTTGTAAACTCTTAAATTTGGTAAAAATCATTGTAAATTGTGGCCCTTATTTCAATAAAACTTTGCTGATTCATTTGTTGAGTAGAGAATTTATGATGGATGGTTTTAGTGTCATAAACTTAAAATGCTTTTATTTTATTTTATTTTTTTAATCATCATCATCATTAATCATATGCAGCAACGATGTATCAGAGAAAGTCTGTTTGAACTTTGTTAATAAAATGGAAATGATGACATTAATTTTGCATATTACAGATATTAAAATATATGAATTGTAAGTGCAGTAGTTGTTGACTCTTTTTTTTTAGAAAAATTAATAATTATAACAAGCAACATATTTCAATACATTGTAATTCTTCTGCCATAAAAAAAAATATTACTGACTACCACCTACTTTTGTGAATGACATTAACAGTCGTTATTATTTATGGCCTATTGTGGAAAAAATATACTTTTAAAAATTGCCGATACATAACTTTAAAATAGTATTTTGTTTTTTTTTTTTTAACAAAAAAAAAATGAAATTATTATTTTAAGATGTCGACGGATGAATAAAATTTACAATAGTAAATAATCTAAGATGTTTAACAGTTTATTACTACTTAAGGTTTGCAAAATACCTCAAAACCTTATGTTGAAATAGTAAATATAAATAGACAAATATACGTAATAACGCTTGTAAAATCATAGCTAATGAATGAGTTCTAACATTAATGTATAATGTTTATATGTAAATATGTAAATATGCATAATTAATGCATAAAATATGCATATGTAAGTTCTTTCATTTGTATTGGTTAAAACGTTTTTGAATTTTTTAAATAAAGTATTTTTTTTTTAAATCGAAAAATAAAAATAATTGTTTAATTTACAATCTCTGCTAAATGTCATACTTAATAATTTTAAATGATTAAAAAATTGTACAATTACCATTACAACAATAATTTTAATTAATTTTAAGGATTTTTGGAAATTATAAAAATAGGCAACTTAGAATTTCTTGTAAAATTATCTAGGTTTTATTTTAAATTTTAATGTACCAATCTATATATATAAAAGTGAAACTCTGTGTGTGTGTGTGTGTGTGTGTGTGTGTGTGTGTGTGTGTTAGCTATAGACTCTGAAACTGTAAAACCGATCGGGCTCAAACTTTGGTAAGTTGTTGTACACATACCGGGGAGTGTTTATGGATGAAAAAAAGTGGGCGGGGCCACGCCCATAAAAAATTACTTATCAGTTTTAGCTACTTGCACATGACCGATTTTTCTGAAACTTTGCACACATATCGAGCTCTGATGACTAAATAATTTCGTGATAAAAAAAGTGGGCGGGGCCACGCCCATAAAAAATTTTTAATTTTGAGGTACTTGCAATGGACGGATTTTACTGAAACTTTGCACACATATTGGGCTGTCATGACTTTATAATTTCGTGATTAGAAAAGTGGGCAGGGCCACGCCCATAAAAAAAAAGTTATAAGTTTGAGGTACTTGCACTGGACCGATTTTTCTAAAACTTTGCACACACACTAAGCTGTCATGACTTTATAATTTCGTGATTAGAAAAGTGGGCTGTGCCACGCCCATAAAAAAAAGTTATCATTTTGAGGTATTTGCTCTCGACCGATTTTTCTGAAACTTTGCACACATATTGAGCTGTCATGACTTTATAATTTCGTGATTGAAAAAGTGGGCGGGGCCACGCCCATCAAAAATTAGTTATCAGATTTAGCTACTTGCACTGGACCGAATTTTCTGAAACTTTGCAAACATACTGAGCTGTCATGACTTTACACTTTCGTCATTAGAAAAGTGGGCAGTGTCACGCCCATTAAAAAAAAGGTATCATTTTGAGGTACTTTCACTGGACCGATTTTTTTGAAACTTTGCACACATATTGAGTTGTCATGACTATACAGTTTCGTATTTAGAAAAGTGGGCAGTGCCACGCCCATTAAAAAAAGGTATCATTTTGAGGTACTTACACTGGACCGATTTTTCTGAAACTTTGCACACTTATTGAGCTGTCATGACTATACAGTTTCTTAATTAGAAAAGTGGGCAGTGCCACCCTCATAAAGAAAAAGTTATAGTTTTTAGCCTTGCACTTGATATTCGATTAAAATTTAGAATGCGATTAAAATTCATGAAGGGGCGTAGCAACGCGCGCCGGGATTGGCTAGTATCTAATATTTATAAGATTTAATGTCTTGTTGTATTAGAAAATCAAAATAATTAATATATAATACTAGCCAAACCCGGCGCGCGTTGCTACGCCCCTTAATGAATCGAAATGCATTCTGAATTTTAATTGAATATCAAGTGCAAAAACCTAAATATTATAATTTTTTTATGGGCGTGGCATTAACCACTTTTCTAGTCACGAAATTGTAAAGTCATAACAGCTCAATATGTGTGCAAAGTTTCAGAAGAATCGAACCAGTGCAAGTACCCCAAAATTATAATTGTTTTAATGGGCGTGGCCCTGCCCACTTTTCTAATCACGAAATTGTAAAGTCATAACATCTCAATATGTGTGCAAAGTTTCAGAATAATCGGTCCAGTGCAAGTACCTCAAAATGATACCTATTTTTTATGGGCGTGGCACTGCCCACTTTTCTAATCACGAAATTATTTAGTAATGACAGCTCGATATGTATGCAAAGTTTCAGAAAAATCAGTCTGGTGCAAGTATCTCAAAATTATAACCTTTTTTATGGGCGTGGCCCTACCCACTTTTCTAATCACGAAATTATTTAGTAATGACAGCTCGATATGTGTGCAAAGTTTCAGAAGAATCGGACCAGTGCAAGAACCTCAAAATTAAAACTTTTTTAGGGGCGTGGCCCCGCCCACTTTTTTTATCACGATATTATTTAGTCATGACAGTTGACGATTTTCAGAAAAATCGGTCAAGTGAAAGTAGCTAAAACTGATAACTAATTTTGTATGGGCATGTCCCCGCCCACTTTTTATCACCCATAAACACTCCCTAGAATGCGTACAATAACTTGCCAAAGTTTGAGTCTGATCGATTTTACAGTTTCGGAGTCTATAGCTAACACACACACACACAGACACAGTTTCACTTTTATTTATATAGATAGAACATATCGCAATAGCTCAACACACGACCTATCATAGGAGCTGTTCGTCGTTGTACATATTTCGTTGATAAGATCTCTACTAATATTTTATGCAACAATTTCGCCAATGCTTATACAACGTTGTGGTGGAGGTTGAAAAATTAATCCAAATATAGCTTTTTCTAAAATTAAATTTCTTACAAATTAGAATTTTTGCGATGTTTTGTAAATCAGACAAATATTCTTTTAAGATTAAAAGGCAAACTCATATGTATTTGTTTTTTAAGAGTTTAAACATGACAAATCATACTGCAAAATCTCTATTTTTAAATTGGCATTCCAAAGGACAAACTAATATATACGTATAAATTTATAGTATAAAACTTTAGGGTACAAAAAAAGCACGCGTATGCCAATGACTACCATATCATTCCATACTTGTCAAAGAAACCTAAATAGCGAAATATCACCTCTGCAATCTACACTACCAACATCACCCGCCATAAAAAAACTTGAATGACAATTTGTTGAATATTTTAATAACGGCTTAAGTTTATCAAACATAAAAACAGAAATAAGTAAAATATTTTACAATTTACAACTACTGTGGTAACATACATATTTCCAAACAAAAATCCAATATTTAGGGTTCATTTAATCTCAATATTTAGTTCACTAGACTTTTACACCACACCACTCAATACCCAAAATTATAAGAAGAAAAAATGATAAAAATAAAACCGAAACAACATTGTTTTAATGGCTGGGTAGATTATTTTTAAGGAGTGTAAGCATTTTCAAGCTTGACTTACGTTTAATTAAAAAAAAACACACAACGACAACTTAAGCTACTTACATACACACTATGGCATTTATATATAATATTTTATGGCATCTATCAGTCTATTTGGAAATTAAAGAAAATAAGAAAAAGAGAAAAAAAAACACACACACACACACAAAAGATATTGAATATTGAATTAAGGAAATGAGCAATTTTCAATGAAACCAAAACAACCGTAATAAGCTTTAATTTATTGCTTCATACTTGAATAAATTGGACATTTTAATACAATTTAAACACAATATGTTTAAAATATTTGAATATATTTGGTGAATGAAATTATAAAAATGTGTGATTTTTTTTAGCTAAAACAACAAAAAGACTTTAAAGATTTAGACTGATGAAAACCCTTAAAACTCAAGCTTGATTGAGTTTTTCGGCAACATGTTGAAATTAATGACTTTCCAAAATACCTTTAACAACAAAAGTAATTTAATCTTTAAGCTGCAAATGGTATTTTTATTGGAAATATATTTATGAGTGACTTACTGCAGTATGTAGTGCGTGTTTTTATTTTTTTATTTTTCTTTTTTTTTTTTTTGTGAACAAAGTGTGATAAGGTGCGTCGCGACCGGTCCACTTATTACGCAAGTTTTTAGTTTCTTGATTTTTATTATAGTTTTTTTTAATACTTTTTTCCAATTTTAAAAGTAATTGATAGCCTGCTGTTAAACCTTCTCTTTTTCATTTCAATTATTATTAAAAAAAATATACATTTTTATGAAACTTACTGATATGTAAAGATCATTTTGAAATTAGTTTGTAAAAAATAAATACACATGTTTATACCTTTTACCTTATTTGTGCATAAAAAATTTATTTCGTTTTTTTTTTAACACAAAAACTATTTGTAACGTGCTCATCTCGTTTTATTCATACAAAACTCTGAAACTGTGTGACATCCTTGTTTCATTTCATGTTCATTTTTGCATAAACATTTTACTGCTTAAACCCTGTTATTACAATTTAATAATTCATTTGTAAAAAGAGAGAAGCAAAAAAATTCCAAAAAAAAAGTATTCATGTGCAACAGCAACAACAAAATTATGCAATTATGGCTGAAATTCAAAAATTAGCATGCATGCACACACATACATGGCTCTGTTTTTTTTATTACTCCGATTGCAATTAAGGGTTACGAAAATATTTATATTAATTGTGCTTTAACACACTTTTTATTATTCTGTTAAGATACAAAGAGGTAAATTAACATCAATTATGCATACCTAGTATTTAACCGCAACTGTTCGAAGTTAAACTTTAGTAATAATGTTCGTTTTTCTTCTGGAAAAAATTTATAATAAAAAATAAAACGAAACATAATTTCTAACATGCAACATATTTAAATACTTTAAAGGTGCAATGCATGTCATAATTATCAAAATGTTAGTTAAATTTTACATATCAAAATTGAATACAAATTTTATTAGTTTAAAATACCCAGACATTCCCAATTTTGTGAAAAAAAATATTAAACAATTTTAATAAAGCCTGGTTTTGGGGTTTTTATGCGATAATCATTAACTAATTACAACAATGTGTTAAAATATTTCTAAATTTGAAAAGCTTTAAGAAATCTTAAATCGCAATGTGTGCTCCGTTGTTGGTCTTAGCTTCCCTATAAGTCCCGAAAATCACCCTTATATTGATATTGAGACAAAAATCACTAAAAATATGTTTTTGGAAAATATTTAAAATTTAAAAAAATATTATTAATTATTTAGTTCTGTGGCAATAAGAAAAAACTGCTTAAATATGTTTTATAAGTTTTTAAGGAAAACACTAATAATTTTTGGAGTTGGTTTTTATAAATTTATTCCCTTTAAAAATAAGACTATTAAAGGATTATAACTTCCATGTAAAGCTGTCCAAAATAATTAAGAATTTGAATGAAGGCAGTTGTGTTTATACCTCAATTTAAGCTGTCAACATAAGTAGTAATAGATAATATTAATATTGAATTTAGTATTTTCTTATAATTAAATCTGAAAAAGTCTTTGATTTAAATTCAAAGCAGGCTCACAATAATGTGAGTATAATTCACTGGCATTATACGCAAACATGTTGCCATTATTTGATGCCAAAAATGTTGAGCTACATGTTGTAAATAAAAATAAGGCTTTTCGCAGTATCAGAAAGTTTCTGACTATCACTCTAAGTATGATGCAAATCATTATGTGAAGGTTGTCTTTTGTTAGCAGTTAAAGATCGTTAATAGTTTCAAATAATCTGAGAACAAAAACTGAACATTTTGAAACGTTTTAATTTAGGGGAAAAGGCTCTTTATACTGGAAGAAACCTTGGACCGGCCCCTTCTAAAATAAAATCCATCTGTCACAGAGATGCTGATAAAATTAAAAAAATTGCTGAAACCACCTTCAAACATATTAAAAAATTAAAAGTCGTTTAATGATAAAAATGCAGTCTCTTATTAGCATTTGGATAGAAGATCGAAATCAGCCAAGAATGCCATTAAGTCAAATGATAATTCAAAAGAAAACTTTAACTTAATTTGGAAAAATCTTACTTTCGACTACACAGAAAACCGTTTTTATAATTAGCAGTACAATCCCCATACACCTTTTAGTTAAAGGAAAATTTAAAATTTGTTTCGAGCGAAAACAAGAAAACAAAATAAATGAAGGGGAGCTACAAAAAGCATTAAGAAAGTTATATACACCGAGTCTATCATTATAATATATAAGATTGAGTTAAATACGGGGATACAGTGAATCCAATCAAAAGCTCTTCCAAATACCGAAATTCTCAAAACAAATTAAGGTTTTTAGTGGGAACACCACATACCGGATCATGATCCGAATGAATTTTACTACGTCGCGAACAAAAAACTAAAATTTTTAAATTAAAAACCAATATGAAGCAACAATTTTCTGCTATTCAAAAAGTAATTGGATTTCTACTAAATATAGATTGAATTGTTGCTATACCTAAGAAAAATTAACATTGAAAAGTTGTTTTAAATAAAATTTAACTAACATTTTGATGTTACATAAAACCTTAATTCAGTCCACATTATTTGGAAACAAATGTAACAAAAAAAGTCTTTAAATGAAAATTAATAAACAATTTTAACATTTAATTATTCACCCCAATTCTAAATATTCCCAGGGAATTGAATTCCCCGGGAATTCATTTTTCCCGCGAATAAAATTCCCCTATTCTAAACAGTCGGGGAAGGGAATAACAAGGGAGAGAGAATTTTACATTTTCGAAGTCAGCTGTTTGCTTTTGCTGTTTTGTCTTGACAAAATATTTGCTAATAATTTTTAGCGTAATAAGTGAATATTCGTAAATAATAAAAAAAAATTGTTAAAAGTGAACAAAAATGTTTAGCGTAGCGTTGATAATAATAATAGCTGAAGCAGAAAACTCTGAAGCACAAGAATAAGCAAAAGGTAGAAAGGAAAATGCTAAGTGACGCCAGCAACCCACTTGAGTTGCCGCACACTTTGTAAATTTTACTTTTGGAAGGTTAGAAAAATATTACAGAGTAAATAAACTGGCGTTCAAATATCTGTTGGACGTGTTAAGGTATTCAGCCCAAACGTAAGTCCTTTGCAATTTCTCCAATCGTGAAATTAAGTGCGACTTTCCGCTTCTTTGCTGAAGGTTTGTACCAAACCGGTATTGGTAAAGATTACGGTGTGTCTGTGGCTCAGTGTAGTGTTAGCAAAGTTCTGGCAGAAGTTATTAATATATAAGGAACATTTACGCCCAATGTAGATAACTTTCTGCAGAACTAAAGTGCAAAAACGGAAAGTTGAGTTAGCTCTTTATGTGAAGTATGGCATTCCAAAGGTTATTGGATGTGTTGACGAAACTCAAAAAATTAAAGGTCTGTGATCATGAGCTGAGGATTCAGTACGTTGATGCCTCACATCCCGGAGCGTGTCACGATTCATTTATTTGGAATTCTGACGAATTGCGTGCTCACCTTGAGCAAGAATACCTTAGAGGTGGCAGCAATTATTGGCTTCTTGGTAAAGTGTTGAATGATAACAGACAATTCATAAATTAAACATGCATTTTTTTGTCCACAGGATGAGTCTGTTGAAATAAAATTCAGTGTTGAAATGTGGTTGAACGTATTAATGGTGTTTTAAAAAATAGATGGAGGTGCATTCTTGGTGCTAGACAGCTGCACTACGCTCCAAAAAAGGCTGCTAAAATAAAATTCTGATGTGCGTTGCATAACATCTGCATTCATTTTAAATGCAATGCTGAAGTAAGCGATGTAGAAAATTTAGATTATTTGAGCGCTCAGGATAATGATGTGGTATCCTTAGACTTACCACAATATTTATCTATTGCCCAAAATATTAGAAAATATAACAGAAAAATATTAGAAAAAATATTGCGAATAATCTCTAATAAATTTCTGTAATAAAGCCGTTTCTTATATATGTATGTAGTATATACATTTTTTTAAATAAATATAACATTTTCTTATTGCTCTTATTTGACTTTTATTTTATAAAATTTTTTAATTGATTTTTCAAGCTCGAGGTCTTTATAAATATTTGTTGACTTATTTATTATTACACAAAGGAGTAGCGAAATATTGAATAATAAATAAATCAACAAATATTTATAAAGACCTCGAGCTTGAAAAATCAATTAAAAAATATAACGTTTTATTAAAAAAATTTAAAAACTTCAAAAGTTAAAAAAAAAGATAAATAAAAATTAAAATTATCATCTGCTTCCTGTTTGTTGTTTTTATCCCAAAAGTAACAATAAATTACAATATTTATCAAAATTTTTATAAAAAAAATTTTAAATACTTACATTTTTGTCACAACTCCCTTTGAATTTGTTGGCGGATTTTTTCCCAAAAATTGTTATTACATTCTCCCTTTAATTGCCTTTCGTAGTACATACTTTTTTCCCAGGGAACAATTTCCCAATTTCGAAGTTCATTTAGAATAAGGGAAAAGGGAAAGGGAACAAATTTCCCCGGGAGAAATTATTTAGAATAGGGGAACAGGGAATAGGGAAAAAATTCCCAGGGAATTGTTATTTAGAATTGGGGTGATTTTCTTTATGCTTACAGTTTACACTTATGCATACAATAACAATAAAATTGTTCCAAAAAAAAAACTATAAAACTCAATCATACAACGACCACACAACCCTTTCAACAAATAGTCATACGGTTGCAACAATACTTTTTTCAAATGAATGAATAAATTGACGGACCTTTATTTGTATGTATTTAACAAAGAAAAAAAAAATAAACAAAAATCGATTGATAAAAAAAACGTGGGAGTTTGGTGACTTCAAAAAAAAGTTTTGTAAATAAAAAATTGTTGGTAAAATTTTATATGTTTATAGCCATCCATATGACAAGTGACAGTTTTGTTTAGTTAACAACAAGTTTTCCAATTTGTATCTACCTTTTTCTTATAAACAACAGCAACAACATCAACAGAAAGTACTTAAATAAACATAAACTAGCGTTTAAATGTTTCACACGCTTTGAAAAAAAAAAAACTAGAGCATTTAGGCGTTTGTTGATATTTTTCCACCATATAAAATGTTTATTTTTATTTTATTTTTTTCTTTCTTGCAAAAAAAGTAAAACAACAATAAACATTACTGTTGTTGCTCAGTTTTTTGTAGAAGTTATTATTGTTTGACAGTTATGTATTAGTCTAATTCATATTTAAAACAAAAAAGGGCACTTTTTGCATACACTATTGAAAAAAAGGAACAAGCACTTTCTCTTCAATAAAAAGGTTTGTATTTTCATCTTTTGTTCGTCTCGAAAACTGATTTATGTTTAATATTTTTCATTGGAGCGCAAAAACAAAAGAAGTTATACATTTTAATCTCTCTTTGTATTGCTACAACAAGTATTTACTTGAATAATTTGTCAACATGTTGACAACACAAACCACTTCTTTTCACAGCTTCTTCATTAAGGTTATTATTCGTGGAGTCATTTGTTTTTGTTTCCCAGCACCGAAGAAATATGTCTTTTAATAAATATATACTTTTCGTTAAATTTAAGATGTTGTTATTCTACAAAACGAAATACAGGTCAAGTGATTATTTAAAACAATATAAAAAAAGATAGAACTTTTACCAATAGAATAGTGAATATTGTATGTTCATTAAATGGCAACAAAAATACCAAAGAATCAAACTAAATAAACTAAATGATATTGGATGGCTGACGACGACATGAGATTTCAGTGTCATAGAGCTCGTGGAACAATTCAGTGACCGTATTACATATAAAAGGTGTATGGTAGAACCGATTTCTATGTTTTTTAATTATAGCTTTAAGCTAACCAGCCCATATTAATTTTTGAACTAAAAAAGATTCAACACACTAATATAGCGAAATTTGCCCACGATTATGTATATCTGTATAAAAAAAATGTTTGATCTAATAACGCTTAAGAAATAGAACACTGAGCTCCACAAAATAAAACATAAAATATTAAACCGATTGCTGCCGCACTTAAAATCCACCCATAATGAATTAGAAAAGTATATAAATGACAGCAACAATATTAGTGCTTTCGTTATTGCAAAAGTGGCAATTACATTGTGTATTTATAAGTTCACTTAAAATATTACAGAGCTTAAGAGGTCTTTGGCTGACATGTTATGTCATACACAACACTACCTCAGGTATTTTGTGTTTGAAAACAAACAACACTTCACAAACAGTAAGTTTTTTGATTTAAATTTCGAAACACACTTGTGAACATTTTTTATGAAATCAAACTTTCCTTTAAATTAAATCTCAAACACACATACATGCATACGTTTAATATAATTAATATTAAGTAGAAAACGCTTTCAATTTCATTTCAAATAAACTACACTTTGAACTCATGTAACAATTATTTTTTTTAATATTAAAAAAAAACAAAATAAAATAAAACAAATGCATTTTTATAAAATACTTTATCATCTTCCAATAAACAGCAACAATAAAAAACAGCAAGAAAAGATATGGGTAAAAAAAGTTTTAATAATGCAACAATTTATCCAAGTTGAATTAAAACAGCAATAACAAAGAGAAAAATAAAAGTACAACAAACATTAAATTTATACAAAATATGAACACGCACTTTTGAATAAAAACGCATACAAAGACAACGCAAAAAAAGTATGCGTTTGTTTTAGATAGCAACAAATCAAAGAATAGTACAACAACAAAAGCAATTAGCAGCAGCAACATCTGTAATTGAAAAATAAAACTAACTAATGTAATAACACATGAAAGAGAGGCATCACTAATGTTACATGTCAACAAACAAAAAACAACAACAACAACCAAATACGCCAAACCAACAACTTACGATTGAAGTAATAAACGAACAACATTCGCTTTCATTTAATTACGATTCAATGTTATGGCAAACAACAACAACAACAAAAACTCATAACAAAATGATGCAAGATATTTGAATATAATATAAATACAACACTTACATACATACATGTGTACATATGTATCTAATATATACAGTCTTTCTCTATTTTTTCTTTTCTTTTTACAGAAAAAAAAATTCATTGATTATTATAGATGAATTGATAGTGTTTTGAATTGATTGGCTACAAATATCGTAAAAAAAAAACTTGTTTGCTGTAGTTGTTACTGTTCCGACAAAAGAAAATTTGTTGTTGTTTATATTCATAACAATGTTAATTTTGTATAATAATGGGAAAAAGTGAAACGAACATATTAATGAGTTTCAAAACCCTATTTAAAATTTAACAACTATAAACTAAACAAATTTATACAATAATTCCAATGAGAAACAAAGAAACCTGCATGCATACATGTTTATGTACATAAATATGTATGTATGTATGTATGTAGAATCATTAATATGTTTAAATTGTATTTAAAAATTATTTTTGGAATTTACCTTAGTGTCATACATATTTAGTGTACATATTGCAAAAACTAAAAAAAATTTTTTTTTTTGTTTTACTTTTATGGTCTACCATTTTTATGTGTCTAGATTTTTTAATTTGAATTTATGTACTATAAAAAATTTTATGACATTAAGCAAAAAGATCTTAAGTCAAGAAATTGCATTTTGAATTTGGTCCTTTCGTTTGTTAATTCAGAAAAATATATATTTTGTTTTGGCATTAAACAAAAAAATGCGGTTACTGACTTAAGCCCTTTTTGGCTAACTTCAAAGAATTATTATTAAATATTTATTAATTACTCAATCCCAATGTCATGTATGTACATATATATGTACATATTCGTATGCGTATGAGTTTTGAGTGAAATAAAATTTAAAACAGTTAACATAAGCTTCATAGCAACATGTTGCTTTTAATACAAGTGGCTTTAATACATGCTGCAATTTTTGGTAAGTAGGAAAGTTTTACAATTTTGCAAAACATGTTCAAATTATTATTTTTTTCTTATTGTAAAAAAAATAATTTTACACTTAAATAATTAATTACTTTATTATGTTATTTAATTTTGCAAGAGTTTGCATGGAATCTAAAACAAAGTATTAGGATTTAATATTAAACAAAGTTCTTTTAGAAGAATTTTTTTCTTGCCATTCTCATCAAATAAAAATAAACAAAATAAATCGCCCCTAAAACAGTATGTGTAAAATTTTGTTCTTGTATGAACTTTTCAATTATTTATACTTTATTATATTTAATATGATTTTTTATAATTTATGGTATTTGCTGCAAATTTGTAAGTTTCTATTTTGTATGGCCATTTGGTTCTTTATTTAATTATTTTCATTGTTTTCTAAAAGTTGCATGTGGGTGTACTTGAAATAATTCAAGAAAATTTTTCAATATTATTTTAATTTTTTTCAAGTCAAACTCATAACAATTATTTATTGTTTTACCAGTCTTATAAAATAATGTTTATGTTAGTAATGGGCTGCAAGAAACAAATGAAACCATTTAAACTTTCGCACGACTTTTTTGTTTTTATGTTTTTTTTTTTTTGTTGAATTTATGAGGTGACATTTATAACTTTTCTTTTCTCTTTGTTTTGTTTTTTTTAATGCGAAAAAAACAATGTCTAATTTAAAGATATTGACAAAGTTTTTTTTACAAATGTTTTTTAAAAAAAATTTATTTATATTTTTCATGGAACTACAAAAAACCGGCTGTTTATCAGAAGAAGAAAAAACACAGATAGAAAATATACAAATTAAAAAGCAACTTATTTCAATAATTCAATACTAAATAAAAGTTGAAACAATATTTCTCTGAACAACGTAAACAATAGAATAAAAAAATTTTAGGTACAAAATTTATGACCGTAAAAATATATGAACTAAAAGAAATAACAGTAAAATTTTAAATTCCATAAAACTAAAAACTTTAAAATAAAAATTTTTAAATTAAGGTTCAAATCTGTGAGCGATTGTCTTTATTTAACAGACAATTAATTAATTAATTTCAAAACATTGTTATCATATATTAAATAACAACAGTTTACCAATCATATGGTTTAAACGGTTATTAAAAAAAAAATCAAATAAATTCTGAAATTACAAAGGCCATTTATGAAAATAAATTAAAGTGTTTAAATGGATCCTAAGGGAACGTTAACATCAAGAAGTTATAATTTTGAGTAATATACTTAATACTAATACATATTCGATATAATAAAAATAAATATATTCCTTAAGCTTCGTTTTAAAATCCACACAATAGTTACCAACATGCTAAAAAATAAACTTCTAATCTGCCAAATCTGTGGTTTTCATGGGCATCCAAGTATGTCTTAAATTAAATTTTCCAGGAGAGCTACAAAACAGTGTTAGTGCTTAAAGATTTTTGAATGTATATAGAAGTTACGTTGTTATACTTTTAAAATAATAGGAATGGGTCCATTTTGTTTGAGAAATTTTTAAAACCAAGAAAAGGCCGTCTAAAACCAAGCAATATGGCAATATATCAGCTTATGATAAATGTGAGCAACTTTAGTTATTTTACACAATGAATTTGACATACGAAAATAATTTTCAAGTCGAGCAAACAGAGCTTTTGCTTTGAATTTTGTACGAAACAACTATTGTTCATATTATTTCGTACGAAATAAAATGTTGATTCAATGTTGACAGAAACATTTAATACGTTTTTTATTTTTTTTATAAACAGAGTAGTGATTAGGCAACATTTTTTTATATGGACTTTGACAAGAGTTCCCCTGAAATACTGAACAGAATACCAATGACTATACGCCATTTTTTCTTTATTAATTCCGACATCACCTTTAATGTTTAGTTTTAACATAGTTAACTGTATTCTACTAGTCAAGCCCTTTTTTTAATACCCATATTGATAGGTAGAAAAATTTTTTACGCCCTTTTTTAGCATGTTAAAAAATTGTTTAGGGTGCTGAAAATTTTAATATATTAAAAAAAAATTGTTTCAAAATAATTTTTCCCTATAACTTTAACGATTAGTAAAAAGAATTCTCCTAAATTTTCAACAAAAATCTCTACAGGCATACCATATCCACAAATAGTTACAAACATGTCTATAAATTATTCTACGGCTGAAAAAAATTAATTTTTGTGGTAAAAGTAAGTAAGTAAAAAAACAGTGACAGTCGTCTTTATTTGCTCATGTCTTAGAAAGTTATAGTGCGGATGTGCTGGATTTCTGCATCACTTTATTGTCGAATATTTCGAAAATACTAAGATACTACATGCAGATCTGCGCAACATGTGGGGCCTTCTAAAAGTTGATTTCAACCAACACACGGAAAGGCGGATATTACTCAATCGACTCCCCTAGTCATAAGAAAATATATACTTTTTGGAGTCGGAAATTAAAATTGTAAAAATTTCCATCAAAATGACAAACCTTAAATTTTTTCTCTCTCTTTCTTTGTGAAGGCATATAAAAAGAACAGATCAATTCTAGCTTAGAACTTCGTATGAAATAACCAAGTGGCATCCGCGTTATAAAAAAAATCAGATCTATTTCATCCTCTCCCTTGCATTAATGCTTACTCGGAAGCATCTATTATTACTGCGTAAAAACCTTTCTTGACCGTTTATTAAAAGTCCATTTTTCCCCTCAAGAATTAATTCGAATTTTTAGTAGATTTGTAACAGATTACAGATTTGAAAATTTTAAATAAGTATAAATATTAGGGGAACAACCAAAATAAGACCCTATCAACACGCTGTAGACGATGTTGTGCTGCAACCGAAATATGTTTCCTCAGGTCATTTCGGAACAAAAACGTTCGGCGTCGAAGCCGATTTCTGAAAGCCCTTTAAGATTTCTTTTTTTATTTTTCAAAATTTTTTATTTTATAATTTTTTAACTATTTACATTTCTTAATGTAATTATATGATTACGATCAAAATCACAATCTAAAAACTATCTTTGTTTATTTTTTAGAACTTTCTGATCCCAAACTTAATTGCATTTGTCGCGGAACCTTTTTTAACGATATCGAAAATCTAAAGATGCAAATCGTATTGTTTTTTCATGCACTACATGGTATGGATAGGGCCGTTTTGATATTTTCAAAAATTGTAAAAAAGTTGTATTCCTAATCAACATACTTGTTGCCTCTTTGTCGTTACTTAATTTATGTTAATAAAATTAAATTTCTATGCCTTAAAATCTTACCTATTTATTGATTAACTTTTGAAATATATAATTTCAAATACATTTTTTTATTTATGTTTTTATGTTTTAATTTCTTATTGTTTGATTAGATCTCAGATAAAAGTGAAAGTCTTCTTTTGTGATATGAAGTACTTTTAATTGCTTTAAAAAAAAAAGCAAAAACAAAAAACCTTAAGGCATAAGTTTAAATCATAATCTTAGTTTTAAAATCGAATTACATAAAGGACAGAAACAAAAAGATTAATACACCAACATTTGTGATAGAGATCAGAGTGCGGTATTATTGTGCAAAAAAACATAATTTTCAAATTATTGATTTAAATTATTACAATATTAAAATGAAATTCAAAAACAAAATGTGAAAAAGACATAAAAAGTTTTAAGCATAGATTAAGCGTTTAGGTATAATTAATATTACTTTCTATTGTCATGCCATATATTTAGTGATTCGAACTAGAGTTTTGATCAGTTTTAAGGTCATTTTGTAAGCAGTACAACATCCGCTTTTAAATATTATTTTATCAGTTACAAGTACAATTACACAAGTAACAGACACATTTTTTTATATATTTTTTCTCACATGTGGTTAACATGTGGTTTCATATGTGAAGAAGAAGAAGAAGAAGAATTTCTCATTATTTTGATAAACCCTTTAATTCAAATTTAATCAAAACAATACATTTGTAAAAGAAAATTTTATTAGCAAAAATTCACTACAAAATTTTGGTTTTTTTTATTCAAATTAACACTCACCTTTATTTCATTTTCGCGCGTATCACTTAAATCCATTTGCAAATACATTTTTAATTTACATCCTTATTTGTGAAGAAGAAAAAATATGATTAATTCAATTGCTTTGACATATAAGCAAATATACTTTAACTGCAATTTTAGAGTCACTCCAGTTTGTCACTTGTATTATATTGACTTATTTTTTTTTTTAATTCCGCAAGGTTTCAAAGATTTTCCTGATATTTCTTTTTTTATTTAATTTTGTTTTCTTTTCTTTTCCACATTTTTCTTTAATATTTTCAACATCGAACTAGTAAATATTTAATTTTCTTTCTGTTTAGAAGAGCTAAAGGTGATCAAGAATGAAGCAAATACTTCTGATTTTATTTTATATCGAATCTATTTTTGTATTTAAGAATTTTTTTCTGTGAATGTGCGTGTTAGTGTTTGTGTTTTTATTTCACTTTTTCTGTTAAGTTACAAGTGCACTTTTACAGCTTCGCACCGGTAAAGAAGGGTGTTTGGTTTTTGTTGTTTTTTTTTTTCTTATTATTATGTGTAATGTCACAAAATTTTACTTGAGTATTATTACCATGAACACTTACATACATTAACACTAAGAATTATATAAATGGTATACATAGACATGGACAGAGAATAACTAAAGACTCTTTTAGCACTTCCCTACACCATTTACAATTGCAGTTGAAATTTTTCAAACACAGCGAATTATCAATCTAAAGAACAATATTTTCTTTATATTAACTAGTTTAATCATCAGTGATGTGAACTTTTTTTCAATAAGTTCAGCTAAATGTGGCCTCTAAATATATATATTTAAATAAGAATCTTTTTCCAGCATGATTGCCTCATTAATACTGCATCAAAAAGGTATTTTGAAGCTTAAACGAAAAGGAGCACTTTTAAAACATTTTATATGTTTTCCCATCATTCATCCAAGCAGCATAGAATCTTGATATAAGCTTTCAATCGAAACCTTGCATTCCAACTAGCTTTATCTGTTCTGCCTAGGGCCTGTATGTGGTTTTGAGGCCACCCTGCGTGTTTGACTGCTTGGTTTTCTTTCAGTTTATATTACTTAGTTCCATTTTCATCTTTGTATTTTAATATTTAATGACCTACTGTTCGATATAAACTGTGGCCAAAAAACTTTAATGGTTGTTCTATTTAAGATATTTGTTTGTTAAAAATTGCAGTGTATTTATATCACGAGGAGCAATAAACCATGTTTCATGTGCAAAAATCGAACATTAAAATTGATTGATATCATAATGACTTGGAAAGACACAGAGAGTTTACGAAATAGTTGCAGAGTTTCAAAATTGGTTCAGTTTGCAATGGAGAAATAAATACCATAAGAAACTTCAAACTTTAAAAAATATATAGCAATTTTTGTTCTGATTTTACATGTATAAAGTTTTAGTTGCACTTACAAAAAATTGAGCTTTAGTGATGCAAAGGTTGGGTCAGAGAAAATCGCTAGATATCCCGCTAAACTTGATTTTAAATCGCTAGATTTGACAAGATTATAGCTAAATTCCCAATACTGTGCACCATGATCAGTATGAGGTTGTAAGGCTTGTGGCTCATAAAAAAATAAACTAAAGGATATCGTGTTTAGTACTTAGTTTAAACTTTAGTGTTCTTGCATTTAGTTCAAAATGTTGCACAACATTTAACCAATCAACATGAAAATAAAATATGTCCAAGTTTTTCTTGTAATTTTGAAAATGGTGTAATATTGAAAATTAGAGACGAATTGTCTCTCTCGTATAAATATAAGTTGGTGTGACTGAATACCCGCAATGTGTATTATATTGGTAAAAATGCTTTAGGTTGTTAAAATAAATAAAAATTATTTATTTATTTATTTTTATATGTAGAGTCTTGTGTCTTTTGCTGCTTATATTGTTGTTCTTTAGCAAAACATAATACATATTGTCGTTAACTATTTATACACTTTTCACTGACCCCAATTGTTTCATTTAAGTTTGGCAAATTTAAGCTGTATTTATTCGTTTTCTTGGTTTCTTTAACTTTTTTTTTCCAATGAACTTTTTGTAAACAAATTAAAAGAAACCAAAAGTTAAGCAACACAAACATATAAAGTTGCACAATTTTTTTTTGTCTAGCTTCCCAAGTTGTAGTTGTTAATTTAGGTTATTGGGTTTAAATTAATTTTATTTTTTTTCTGCTTTGAGTGTAGAAGCAATCGGAGTAGCTTAAAGGCTTTGCCACTAAAACCTTTTTAAGACAATAAATGGAAATCAAATTAAATTACCTTAAAACAAATATATGTATGTATGTGTTTATGTAAAGATGTATTTATCAAAGACCCTTAATATGTTAAATGACCATTTACGGCTTTAGACACTTGCCATTGATTTTAGCGCTAAAAAAGTGTCCGTCATTTAAAACGAATGAAACCAAAAAATTCACTTTCATTGAGAACTTACAATTGCGCAAAAAAACACAAGAAATAATAAACTAGCAAAATTAAAACCAGGCTAAATTCAATACTGCTGCGTATCACTATGTAGAAATATTTGCTGTTCCGAAACACATGTTATTTATTCAAGTATTTATTTTATTTCTATGTTTTAATATTGTTTTTCTTTTTGCAAACAGAAAAATATTTTTTTCTTTTTTAATTCAAATGCAACTTGTTTTCTTAATATCTTTCAAGAATTGTATTGTTTTTTAAATGTTGTCATACTTAATGCATGATTAAATTAAATCGCTATTTTTTCGCTTTTAATCATCAGAGAGACAGATAGACAGACATACATATCTTTATATGTTTGGCATGCTCTGTTTTTAAAACGAAATATTTTTTTTTATTTAATTATTATCTTTAATTGGCATTTAATTTAAGTGGCAATTGTTTGTAAATATTAAATGTCTTTTGCAGAAATCAAAATAGTCTCTGAAAAAAAATGTTTATTTTAATTTAACAAATAAATTTTTGCAGAAGTAAACAAAACAGTGTCATTTAAAAAAATGTAAATTAAGTTTAAAAAAAACAAATTTGTACATTATGAAATACAGCATACATAAGCAGAATTTAGTTAATAAACTCTATAAGAAGAGTTAATTGAAAGGCGTTTTTTAGTTTAAGAAGAAAAAAACTAAATAGAAACATAAACGTTTTTTAATTAAAAAAGTACATATACAAGTTCTATAAAGGAGCTAATACACGGCATGTTTTTTACATTTGACTTGTCAAATTCCACTCTGCTAAATACGAACAAGTCGTGTGTTACCTTTAAAACATTACTTCCGTAAAAAACATGTGTAGAGACATCTGACGAACTTTTAATTAGAGCCGCTCTATTTTCTTCTGTCAAAACATGTGACTTCAGTCGTTGGCAGAAATCTCTGCTGCTGGAAAGCAGTCAGCGATGGTTGCCTGTAAAAGTACAATTTTGACAGACATGTTAATTTACATATGTCTCACAAAATGCCGTGTATTATAGCCTTGAGTAGTAGAAGTAGTTTTTATAAAATTGTGATACTATTGTCGAATAAAGTGTTCTAAATGTAGCACAAAATTTTACTTTTTGTACTACTGGATATTCTTCATATATTTGACTAATTCACAAGGTGCCATAAGTGTCTTATTGTTATTATGCCATAATTCTTAAAATTGTTAAAATGGTATTAAAATTTTACAATAAACAATACAAAAACTTTTCAATCGTCTTAAAATTTTTAGGAAATTATGACTTAAGACACCTCTGTAAATAAGCAAAATATAAGAATTTTAAAAACTAAAAATGACTTAATGATTTTTTATAATTATAAATTAATATTTATTTCAACTTTATTGTTATTGTAAATTTATTGAAAAATGCATTCCACTCGGCTAATATCGGCATTATTTTTCAGTATTTCCCTAATATTTGAAAATTAATTTCAAATAATGAAAAAAAAAATTAATTTTATAAGAAGAGTTTGAACCAGAATAAAAAGTATTATTATTATAAATAAAAAATAATATTTTTTTAAAAATTTTAAGAAATTTGATTTAAAATTTCTTTTACGTTGTGAGGTCGTAGGTACCACCAGGCAACTTTCTGTTTGCTAGTACCAAAATTTCGAAATTTTTTATTTAATACAGGGATGCTATTATAAATAAGAGAAAAAATTTTTTCTGTCAATTGTTCAGTTAAGGAATTTTGGACATTTCGTATATTTTTTGCACATCATTTTCTTATATTCGTTTTTTATATTTGCTTGTACAGGTACAAACAAGCTCTAATTTATATATTTCTCATGTAGTTTTAAAGTTTTTTTGTAATTTTGTTAAACCATGAATCATGATCTATCGATGTCAATTAATTATATTCATCTTTAATAAGTTAACACTTAAAGTAGCCGCAATTAATTAGCAATTCTAACTACAGTCAAGTGACTAATTCTCACAATTACTTTTCAGTTTTAATGTTAAAATTCATATCAAAATTAGTAGTAGATTTAGTTAAAATTTTATTTAGCACCTGCAGCAAGTTTTCCTTACTTCAAAAAACACATTCTTGGGTAGGTATACAGGAAAACATAAATCCTTTTAAACATTAAAATGACATTGTGTACTCCCCTCTTCAAACCATAAAATGACAAAATGTTAAACACAATGATGACGACAATGACGAGTTCGTGATGAAAACCGCATTAAATACATAATGATATTGTGGTTGTTGGTTTTTTTTTTTTTATTTTATTTTTTTTTTTTGTGTCTACATATCTATAAAGTTAAAATGTTTTGCATTTATTGCGTTAAATCCATATTTAGGTTTAATTTAATGCGATAGAGAACTTGAGGCAACCAATAAGGACAAATTGATATTCAAGGCATATAAACTCTTGTTTTTATTCTTCAATTTCTACGGCAAAATAACAATATTTTAAGAGAAAAAGGAAAAACAAAAACCACAACTTCTTTTTTTTATTATTTTATTTTTTCGAAATTTAATTTTTGGAGGTAAAAATGCACTTGTAAACTTGTTGTATGGGTTGTTTTTTTTTTCTCTCTCTTATTAGTTGATTTGTTTTTGGAGAATCTTATTACCACTTTGATTACTACAACGACAACAAAGCAAATAAACTTGTCTTACTGGTATGAAATTTCACAAAAATTGAGAACCTTTTTATTTTTTGTTATTTTTGGAAACTTTATATTTTGTATATTTTGCAAATGCTTTATGTTGAAATTCGATTTTTGTTTTGCGCCCTCAAACTACAATATTTTTAATTTTACTTTATTATTTAATCATTTGTTGAGAAGTTTAAGTTTTGTTCTACAGAAATTAGCATATTTTTTAATACACACGTTTTATTTGCCAAAAAATTCAAGGTTAAAGTTTTATTTAATATTTTATGACTTGTTTGTTTTTATATTTTATCTGCTTTAAACTACTTTTTGTAAATTGCCAAACTTTTTTAAGCCGTAAGTATTTGATTTTTATTTTATTTTTTAATTGTATATTCATCCGTTTTTATGCGTCACGCCTGCGCACCTGAACATTTTACGAACTCAACTGAATTTGCAGTTCAAATAAACATAAACAAACAGCTGAAAAATTAGTTTTCTTCAGGTTGTAAACCAACACAGAAAACCGGCTTTTTTTTAGTATGATGCGGTTTGATACGAACATGTATCAAATGTTTCAAGTGTTGTGGTTGTAGTGGTTAATATGCAGGTGGAAGAAAGAAATCATGTAATAAAATGTAGTGCAATATAAATTTGTTAAGAAAAATGTTACACTGAAATACACATAAAAAGACCATCTGTATGCGAAATGCTTGTTAAGGGATGCTTTTTTTTTATCAAATATAAAATTTTAGAGTCAAATTGCACTTCCGAGTAAGAAAATACAAACCACGACCAAACAAAGAAATAGGAAGTTTTATATTTATTTTCTATTTTTTTAATGTTAAATAAAGGTTATAAAAAATGTAAATAAACATAGAATACAGTCAAACGTCTATAACCTGAATCATAATTTGTCAGGAAAACAGTTCGTTTGACTTTAAAAACCGAAAATTCCCTTTTCTCGATACATTTTTTTGGAATAGCGGAAAGTGAAGGTGTCACTGCCACCTCGCATGTAACGTTGTTTCTGACTTGGCATAATAATAGTCTCTTTGTTTTATTGTCTATGTTGAAATCTTTAGCAGTAGTTAGTTTGGCGAACTAACTTCTCCTTGATTTTATTTTGAGACCAATGGGTCGATTATGGATAGCAACTGAATCTTAGTTGAGTTGCAAGCTAGCAACTATCATTTTTCGATTGCCAAATTTTCATATGAAATTGACAGTTGTTAGTTGCCACTTGCCATCTTTAATGCATTTTTTGGCAACTGGCAACGTAACTAAGGTTCGGTTGCTATCCATAATCGACCCATAAATATAAGAAACATAGAAATTTAACAATAAATTGCAAAACAGGGTTTTATTCGGAGAAAACTTTGGTATGACGTCAATATCACATAGTAACTCTATCGAATGATCGTCTCATTGTGTTTTATATCTCAACTCCAAACATATTTCTGTGGGGCTACGCAAAGTCTATAAAATAAATGTTCAGTTTTGCTACGACTTAACAATTCGAGAGTAATTCAAATCTCATTATTGGCCAAATACCGCTTGAAATGTTACTACTCGTCAAGAGATTATGTAGAAGAAATAATTGAATAATAGAAAAAATACCTCGAATCGTTCTACTGTAAGCTAAGAAAACACTTCTGATTAAATTTAATTTTTTTAATGAATTGCGCGATATAAACAAAAATTTTTATTTTTATAAGAAAGCAAATTTAACAATTATTTGTTTTTGTCTCTTAAGTTGCACAAAGGGGAGTCTGTGTTTAGAACCCAAGTAAGCTGCCATTTTCTCTTGTGTTACCACCTGCCTAGTTGCCTTAGTTGTGGGTTCAATTGCCGCCATAGGCTCTCCGCTCAAATTAGAATCAAGTCATAATTTTTCAAAATTTTTTTAATTATTGAAGGTCACTGACTTTATTGTAAAATATGAAAAAAAAGAAGTATAAAGTACGAGAATAATATGATACAATACTTAGGACACCTTGTGAATTAGCCAATTGTTAAAAAAGGTGATTCAAGGTATAAGTTCAAATAGAGATATTTTCGAAAATTGTCGGTAAAAAAAGACTTAATCGAATATTACAATGTTATTTAAAAGTTTATAAAAATATTACAATATTATAAAAGAGTTTTGTCATAAAAAATCTTTTTCAATTAAATTTTTCCATATAAATCACGCGATTAGACTAATTTCCAACACCGGCACGGCGACATACTGAGACAACTATAAAAAACACACACTTTTTTTCACACACTAATGGTGAGTCAATAAATAAAACGTTAACAATTTCTTGGCCATAACAATTTTCTTATCAAAATCTTTGAAAAGAATGAAAAAGAAACAAGATGTTTTAAAGTCTCAGGAAAAAAAAACAATTTTTTCTCCATTAAATGACTGTGAGGTGTTGAGATTATTATGTAAATTTTTTTTTTTAACAAACAATATTTGAGACAAAGTTATGGACATTAAACACCACACCGTCAAGTCACTGATTGCTGGCGGCTTAAATCAATAACACCAACTTTAGACTAGACAAAATTAAGTTCGATTTTTTTTTATTGACTCCAGACCCACACGAAGAGTTTTTATCTACGAGACTTAAAAATGCAGTTTACTAATGTGAAGTGAGAAGACAATAAAAAAATTTGTTTTTAACATTCAACCATACAAAGTGGAAACAAAAAGAATAAACAAACACCATGACAGTTTCCCGAGGCATTACAACGGAAATTCCAAGAAGGGCTTTTAAATATGAACTCAATCACGAAACTATTTAAGTTGTTTTTAATTTACTAAAATGAACTGACTGTTAACATAATTTTATTAATCAATGTAAGAAAATTCAAAATAAAGTAACATTAAGCAATTAATATTTGTTTAGAGGAAATAACATAATTTCGTTCTAATTTATAGAAGTCACGAGGGATTCTTACTTAAGTACTTACCTCATAAGAATTTTCAGCTTTTTTAGTTAAATCCTGGTTTATTGATGTTGGTGCTGTTGTGGTTCCTAAGGATTCTTTGGAAGATTCCTTATCTGTGAAGGATTCCTCATTACATTTAATTGCAGCATTTCTGTTTACAGTTGTGCTGCTCTTTGGTTTCTTATTGTTTTGATTAAATTTTCCATTGGAAGTCGTCGTTTTATTCGTTTGATTATTATAACTATTAGTCGTTGCATTTCTGCTAGTGTTACTTTTAGAATTTTGTAAAATTTGTAAATCCTTTTTTAGTTGCCCAATATTACGTTCTTTAGTTTTTATTTCCTCCAGCTGTAAGAAAAGGGTAATAAAATTATGAAGAAGTCATTCAGGAGAATAAAATAAAACCTTAGAATTTATTTTAAAAAAAGGAAATTATAAAGAAGAAGATTTTTAAATGGGTTGGCTGTCCCATGCCTTTTAAAATAATATTTTCCCAAGATTTTTGTTTTTTATTTTCGAAAAAAGCTTTTTATGTAAAATTTTTTTCTTTGCTTATTTCCTAAATTATAATTTACGCGACAGAATTAAATATTTTTTATTGTGAGTTTCCCTGTTGACCGCTGTCCCAAGCCTTTTAAAATAATATTTTTCCAAGATTTTTTTTCGAAAAAAGCTTTTTATGTAAAATTTTTTTCTTTGCTTATTTCCTAAATTATAATTTACGCGACAGAATTAAATATTTTTTATTGTGAGTTTTCCTGTTCGCCGCTTAAGAAAACTACAGAATTGAATTAGCACAATCCTGTCCGCCTGATGTGTACGTTGGTGCTCTACTTCTATGCAGTCATACAGTTTTTTAAGACTTTTAAGTAGAAAGCTGGAACTACTTGTAGATACATTTTTAAAAAATCTATTAGATAGTTGTGGACTTGTGTGATATAGATCCATTAAATTTTATCTTAAATCTAATATTTTTAACGACTTTAAATTGTTTGGTCACATGATCTAAGTATGTAACTTGCTTACTTAAGCACTTCATTAGTCTTTCTGTCGAACATTATTTATTCTACTATAGTTCTTAAAACTTTAATCTCGCCAGTAGAAGAGATTTACTGAGTGACAGTAATATCCACTCAAGTTTCAGCTGTATATCCTATAATCGGTCAAATTTTTATTGTAAGGTTTTAGTATCTAGAAAAACATCAAAACTACGTAATACGGTGAACCAAAATCAAAAGTGTCCATCCTTAGGTCTAGAAAGTTATGTGTTCTATGTTGCAGCCTTTATTTAGAGTACAGGGTTTCTAGGACAGACAGACACGCTGACAGAAAGCAAGCTCTAACCCCTAGAAGAATGCCTTAATAAGCATATATTATCAAAGAAAAGAGATAATCACAAATTACTTTACCTAATATCAAAGGGAAGATGGTAAGAGTACTATATCCAGAAGACGAATCAATGACTAAACCTTCTACAAATACAACCGATGTAAATGATCAGATCTCTGATGTAAAGCTTATAAGTCTGTGTTTAAAAACT
Source organism: Phyto melanocephala (assembly GCA_941918925.1). NCBI lineage: Eukaryota > Metazoa > Arthropoda > Insecta > Diptera > Rhinophoridae > Phyto > Phyto melanocephala. The sequence goes on from OW799233.1 coordinate 3,397,218, forward strand.
GTAAATAATGCAGTCCTCAGCCCGGATTTAATTTCAAACAAAGTGTTAAAAAATTATAAAAAAATTGAGACCAACATTCTTTTCTGCTATATTCGGAAACCGCCTAAAATACGCTGTACTCCCATGTATATAAAAGAGACAGAAGCTTATTGTTATTCCTAAGCCAGGGAAAACTTTAGGTGATCTTAGCTGCTACAGGCCTATCTGTCTATTGTACACAATCGAAAAATCTCTTTAAAGGACAGGTTTCTGAAAGACGTAGAGAGGATAAACGGAATCTCCGTCCAACAATACCGCCTTCAACTTAGTGGTTATCGCAGCTAGAAAAAGTCATGAAGAGAATGAGCATAGGAAAAAAATGTTGTGGAATCATTACACTTGGAATTAAAAACGCTTTTAACTCAGCAGGAAGAAAGTATGCTGTCATCAATAGGGAGAATGAATAAACCAGGGATTTTTTTCAATAGATTTATCAATGTAAAAACTGATAGATACATAAATACATACGAAGTCTCCTTATAAATATAATAATAATGTTTTCTGGAACATTATATGTAATAACATCTTTAATTAGTAAATACCAGAAGAAACAAATGTCACCGGTTTTGCGGAAAATATTGCAATTGTATGGCGTACTAGGCATTGGAAAAAATGCAGATATTTTTGAACGGGACTAGTAGGGAAATAATACGGTGTTTGGCATCCATCAATTTTAACTGGCGGGCCTTAAATCTAAGCTAGTGCTCATTGGAAAAGAGGAAAAAGCAGACGCTGACTGTGGAGGTGGGTGATGCAATAAATATGTCACCAAAATCAGTAAAATACTTACCCCCATACCTAAACAAGAGCGTTGAGCGTCAAGCGTTGGAGTTTTACATGTGTTTTGTTTTTGTTACAATACTTAAGCAATAATTATTCAGAGGTTAAATTTTAAGATGGATGGAAAGTACGCCTTAACGAAAGCGTCAAGTGTTTTATATACACAATGATAATGTAAGACCACTTCAGAATTATAAAACATTGAACATTAAATTATGGTGCACCAGTACAGGAAAAAAAACAATTAGCAGCACATCAAAATACCATAATGGCAATTGGTAAGAGTAGTTTTTTAAGAGTCTGAGGTACTTTGCGAATAGTGTCAGGGAAAGCTGATAGTGTGATGGCCAATAAGCTTTCTAATATATACCACGTATTTTGTCAAACCCCATGGTTCCAAGGAGTGTTAACAAAAAGTCTACAATGGTAACGTATGGAAAACTCACTTAGACGACAATAGACACATGGGCTTATTTCCAGGATAAGAAATTGGTTAGAAGAAAACATGACAAAATAAACTATAACCGCACACAGTTTCTACATGGCAAAGGAAGTTATAAAAAATATCTATATCGTATTGGAAACGACACATTTTTCAGTTTCCCGGACTTAAAAGATAATGAAAGCCCAGAAGGCAGCCTATTATTTTACCCGCGTTTTACCAGAGACTGCAGCACGTCGAGATAAAAGTAAGCAAAAGTCTGCTAAAATAAATATCATGGACATTATATTAAAATCTGGAGAGAGAAAAACTGCAATATAGTAAACCAATTTATTTGAAAAATACATTTATCTTTACGCATAGACAAATTCTTGTGGAAATCCATAGAGAACAGAAGCCTGACAATTAAACAAATCGACGAGGAATATCTAAAAAAGGCATCGACCGCCGTGAAGTAATGCCGATATGCAATTTCGAGGATTACAGGAAAGTGTAGGGGGCGCGCGTACTCTACAGTATGGGTTGTAGTTATCCTAGGAAGATTTCACACCTCCTGCGCACAAAAAATATAGACAAGACCACTGATATACTTGCAGGTGGTTGTGGAACCTTATCTGCTCTGCAATTTTAACATACAAAATGGGGAAACCAATTTTTTTAATATTTCCAGCATTTTTACTGAAAATAAGAAAACTGCTAAAATACCAAATAAAATCCAAGCATTTAAAATTTATAGAAATACAAAATCATTTATTTTTTAAGTTATAATTAAAACATTTATTACCCAAACGTTTGTCTCTATTCAAAATTTATTATTTTGTTATGGATTTTAAATAAAACACATATATTTTTCATTATTTTTACCGAAAAGAAAAAAAAATACCAAAAATGAAACGCATACATGTGCTGCAAAGTAAAACCACAAAATCGTGGGAAGTTTTTATGCAATTTAGCCTAAAGGCTTTAACCATTAGCAAACGCACAAACACGCTTTAAAATCCATATGCGATACGTAGTAGACCTCTGTCAAACAAAAAAAAAACGCACAATTTTGTTCATAAAACATTCAAAACTATTAAATAACTAAATAATGTGTCTTTTTTCTTTTTTTCTTGTGGCAACTGAGTAAAAATTGAAATGAAAAAAACCAGCTTAAACATTCTCCTTTGGTACGACTCGCCACATGCAGCCAGTTTTAAATACCGCTTATGATTTTGTTTACAAATGACGCAAAAAAAAAGTAAAAAAAATACATGTAATTTAAAATCAACAAAATGTTGGTCAACATAAGAAAATCGAAAAGTTGTAAGATGAAAAAAATAAAATCCTAATGCCAAATTAAAATTTATGGTTAAATTTAATGAACTAAATGACATGTGCTAAAATTATGCTAAAGCACAAAATTAACAGATGTATGTATGTGTGTGTGTATACATGTATATATGTATGTTTGTCTGTTGCATTTCATACTTTTAATTTTAGTTTAAAATCTAAAGTTCAAATATAAAAGTTTATTGACTTGTTCGAAAATGTTTTGTTTATGCCAAAATTTGTTATTTTTTCTCATTTGTTTTATGGTCTGTCCGTGTTTGACTGCTTCCTGTTACACCTTTTCAGAGTCAGAAAAAAATCCCTTTAACTGCATGCCTGCCAGTCTGTCTGACCCTGTCTTTTCTAATAGTTTTTCTACACAACATACACAAAAACACAGTGATTACTTAATAATACCAATCGAGCATACATATTTGAATACACACACTTGGAGAAATTTTACAATTTATGTCCAGCAGCATTTCGAATTTACAAGTGGTGAGGAAATAAAATTAGATTTATCTGTTTTCTGCTTTTCTCAAAGTGTATTCATGTTTGCACATAAGCCTAAGGCTTTAAAAAATGTTGATGTTCTTTTATTTTTTTTTTTTTTGTGGCAACAAATTTATCGAAACAATAATAAAAGACGGTGAGAACTAGTTTATTTTTGTTTAATAACTGCCCAAAGTCTGAACAACAGCATCCATGTGTAGTACATCTTTCATGAATGAGTCACAGTAATTCTAAAGGACTCAAATCTCTGACTATTTTCTCACGCATATTGAGATGTAAATGGACGATAAAACGATATAAGAATTGAGTGGCGAAAAAAATGGTTTGTTGCTTTGTTGGTTGTCTATACTTGTCAACTTACGATAGATTTTTATTTAGAACTTTATATTTACTAGTACGTCGATCCGTTCGACCGCAGAACATTTTCTTTAAGCATACACAAAAGCACTATTTTTTTTAACTTATTGTATCAACACATACATATTACTTTCCCTGCAGCTAAATTTTCGACTATTTACATTTTGGACCAGACATATAACAAGATATAATTACATTGTATCAAAAGTGGTAGATCTCGCACTCATTGACTGAAAATTATCAAACTCAGCATTCGACCATTGCAAAAAATTTAAGAGTACTTTGTGTTTCAAAAAAAATCTTATTAATATAAATATGAAATAATAGTGTACTGATGTAGTGGTTACAGATTGAAACTTCAAAACCAGAAGACCCCGGTTTTAATCCGGACTGAGCAAAGAGAATTCCATGGTACTTGATCTTGAATGTTATATAAATTGAATATAATTTCAGTATGTTAAGAGAGAAAGAAAGAGGTGATTACATTCATTCACCACTCTCTTAAACTAGTATAAAACTATTTACAAATGAACTAAATTAAATTAAAAAATTAAAATCGATAGTTTGATATATTAAAAAAGGACAGATATATAACTAGTCTTAAGTTAAAAGCAAGAAAAAAAGTTAATTTCGGACCACATACTCGTTACTATATTTGCAGGGTTTTAACATTTTTTTCAATTTTGTTACACATATATGGTTTGAGCATTCAAATTTAATCGTTTATAAGTATTGAAATGCTGAACCAATTTTAATAGGACTGAACTTGTGCACATCTGCAGGAAAATTTCTTTTAAAAGGTTTATTTTTTTATTAAAACGTAATTTACTAAAATTAACTGCATAACAAAAAGTCGACTTGCCTATTAATATATAAAATATAATAATGAAATTTTCCGATTTCCTATAAACAAAAAACATTTTTATATTTTTTATATGTTTTTTTTACACATAATTTTTAATGAATTAAATATTTGTTTTATACAAAAACTAAATTTATCTCTTATATTATTGCAAATTTTTAATAATTTTTTTCTTGTTGTAAAAAAAAAGTTCGATAAGCCTTTTATCTTCTAAAATAGAGAATTTTCTATTTTGAAAGATTCGTTAAAACTTCCCCACACAAACCTCATTACAAACCAACTACAGCCGAAATACAAGGGTTAATGAGCATTTGCAACATGTCTCATCTTTAAGCTGTCATCATTTAAAATGTGTTTTAAATATGTTAATTGAATTATTATTATTTTTTTATTTCCTTTCATGCCACCAAGTGAATAAGTAAAACTAAAACTTACCAATCGTGATATTTCATTTTTGGCAGATTTTTGTATTTGAGTCAATCGGATTTCATAAGAATCTTTTAATTCGCGTATATCAGCTGCTTTACGTCTATCAGCGTCGCAATTAATCTGTAAAAAAAAGTCATGACAACGCAAATTGATTTTCCGTACAATGATTGACTTAAGTAGTGGAATGATTATGGGAACACGCATACAAAAACACTTGTTAAATGTGTGCATCAAACGGAGGCGGAGAAGCAGAACAAAATTTACAATTCGCATGCAAAATTAAAACAATAAATAATTTTGATTAGTCAATAATAGTAGTTATTTATTTATTTATTACTCAATCAATTTCAATAATTTGTTATAATCACATTCATACAATACAACATAAAAAAAGGAAACAGTACCTTTCCAAAAACACTACTCACTATGATAACGTGGTTTGTCAACAAAGAACGTTCATAAGCAACATGTTGCAATTTGAAGTGTGTGGAGAGTGGAAAAATTCAAAATTTTAATGCAATTATACAAACAAACCTGTTAAAACAATAGGAAGACAAAAAGTAAATTCATTAATAAAATTAATGATTGGCAAGCTTAGATAGCAGGCCAATGATTGTTTATACACTTTTAATGATAGTTTACCACTACCATTGTCAGTCAGTTGATCCGCAACCCTTTTGCTGTTTATAATTTTTCCTTTAAAGGTTTTTTTTTTAGTTGGCTACGTCCAACTATAAAACACTTTGAACTCTTGTAGCCAGCAACAGTTGTACTCATTTAATTATACCAAAAATGTGTCGGTTATACTTAGTCGCTCTTATCATTTGCTGTGACACTTCTTTGTGTATTGCGACAAGCAATACTAACAGCATTTTTCAGCACTCTCACTTTTTGTATAAACTTAAACTAATCGACTACACAAGCCGTATATTTTGCAATTCTCAAGTGAAAGTTGTAAATGTTTATTTTGAAAACGAAACGTCATTAAGTTATCCTGGACAAATTTTACAAATGCTTAACGATTGTGGCATATCATATATTTCCTTTAGGTAAGCGATGATTTATAAAATAAATGTAATAATGAGTACTGACACACAGGGCGTATTATAAAAATTATTAATTTTAAATGGTTTTGACTAAATTTTTTTTTTAATTTCTAATCAACTTTGAAGGGTTAGCAACTTTGTTTATAAACAAAATGTTCTCTTAAATTAAATTCAACATCGTTTGCACACCACCTTTTGGAGTTAAGCATTTGAAACAAATTTTTCGCAGAGTTAAGCATTTAGACCACTTCAGGCTACATAGCTGCACGACTACATCAATATACAAATTTAGCAATTTTTATTATATTGGCAACATTTATTGTCGAAATTTGCCCAAGTGGGCGCCATCGCCATATGTAGCCGTGCCGTCTTGCAGCTGAAATTCTGCTGTTGTCTATGTGTTTAACTGCCTTATTCATAAAAGTTATTAAAGGTTTATAAAAGGTTTATTAAACCGATTTTCTATGAAAATTTGAGTAATAAACCTCTTATAAAGCTCTTTTAGTTTTTATGAATTAGACCGTTAATCTTTAAGCCTGAACTTTGTTTGAATTTTTAAATCGTGCAAACAAAACAGTTCTTTAGCTTTTGCTTTGATTTTCGTATGAAAAAACTGGCGTATATGTTATTAAATACGAAATAAAATAGTTGCTCGTATATTGACTGAAACATTTCATATGTTTTTCACACTATAAACAGTGTTTTGCTGAGAAACTATTCCATAAGTATTTTGTAGAAATTTTTTTATATGGAGTTTATCCGCAGTTCGCATGAAATGTTGACCACAATAACAGGCTTTCCAAAAAATATATCAAAACCATTTAAACATTTTAATTTGGAAACGAAAAAACATCTATTAGAAAAATTTTTTATTATTAAGAAAATTTCCATTTTCCATCTCTGCATAATTCCAAAACGTATCTATTAACGAAATTGTAAAGTTTACAAGCTTGGTAGCGTTTCAATAAAAAAATTACTTGATTTGGAAGTTCGAATTTTAGAGACTTGCAGTGTCGGAAATTTGTTCAATGTTATATACAATAAATAACACTGGCCTACAAAAAAATTGCTTTTTTTAATTGCACAGAAAATATTAGTAACATTTGTTACACATGTTAATGTTTTTCTAAGCATGTTAATTATTTTGTTTATGTTTGCTTTGGTTTTCGAGATATTGCGTTTTAAAAAATAAAACGAGTGATTCCATTATTTACTTTAGTATAAGTCGCTTATCATTCTACATAAAAACAAAATTATTTTAGAGACCTCCACTTAATTGTGAATAAATTGAAAATTTATGTATTAAGTCTAAAAAAAATATTGCAAGGGTATTAAGAAACTGTAAAATTTCGGATATTTTTCTAACATAATCGGATAATAGTTGTTTTAGAAATTATTTATTTCCTTTAAAAATTATACCACAAAATGTTTTTCGTCTTTTTCTAGAAACAAATTTCGATCTTCACCTCCCGAAATAATTAAAGATGATGGCATTGATATGTATTTAATAATGGTGTTGCGTAGCATATCTCAAAGCGTCAAGTTGAATTTTCTAAGAAAAAGATCAGCTTCGAAACATTTAACACACATTATCTTGATGGTCGAGTATTCCGCCTCGGTAACAGAGCAGTGGCTGTACAGCACGTTTGAAATTTTTTGGAATATGTGGATTTTAAATGTGGCCGTCATTTACCTTTTTGCAGGCAAACTACACATCTACCGTTATGATCCCTTTATTCACAGTCTCATTCAGGAAACAGCAATTGGTAGTCATCATAATCTGACAATTAGAAATGTCTTTCCCAAGACTGTACTGAATATGAGACGGAAACCTTTGCGCATGTGCATGTATAACGATGGTATACGTTCCATTTTCGACAATGGAAACTTTCTTATAGGATCAGATGGTCTTATGTCCACCTACCTGGCGGAACGTTTGAATGCAACACGTGTTATTAATTGGGTAAGACCATATGGCAATACTTCGATTAGCAGTGATATTTGTTTTAGAGAAATTGTGGAGGAAATTGATGATGTGGCGGTTAACATAAGATTCTTATCGCTGAAATCCTTTTATAGGAGGGCCGAGTACACCGTTGTTCATAGTCGTGATGACCTGTGTGTTATGGTTCCAAAAGCTAAAATAGCCTCCTCATTTTGGAATCTATTCCGCTCATTTAACACCGGTGTATGGCTTTCGATTTTAACAACTTTAATATTTGCATGTGGATTTTGTCTTTTTAACTATAAGAAAATATGTTTAAATAGTGAATTTATTTTACATTTATATGCCTGTATTATATCAATGCCATTTGTAAAACTGCAAAGACCCACATCTTTGCGTCTCTTCCTCTGTGTGTGGCTGGTGTATGGCATGCTCATTTCGGTTGCTTTTAAAGGAAATCTCACAGGCAACCTAATAGATCGTCAATATTTACCCGATGTTAACACCATAAAGGATTTGGCAGAGTCTCCTTATCAGCTGGCCGCTTTGCCACGTCATATAAAACACTTGCATCGCTACATAGATCCAAAGAATCGATATGGAGCCATGTTAAAGGATAAACTGGTTGAAATACCCGATTTACAATTCAAGTTCCTTGTAGAAAATAATAACTTTTCGTATGCTTATTTGCAAAAATATCATCTATCCGTTTTTCAAGTGAACTCTAGAAAACACTCCAACAAGGGTAGACCTCTTTTTCATGTTATGAAACAGTGTATAGTGCCCTTCCATGCGGTCTACATTGTTCCATATGGTTCACCATATTTGGGTTTTATTAATACTCTAATTCGTAATGCCCAGGAATTTGGTTTCATTAACTATTGGGATCGTTTAATGAATGCGGCATTTTGCAGCTCAGGTAGAAGCGTTAACCGTAAACGACGTGATCAAGATGATGAACCCGTTGTACTCAAGATGGATCATTATCAAGCAGTGTTTTGCTTTTTATTGGTAGGCTTAGCCATTTCATTTATTTGTTTTATTTGCGAGTTATTTAGTCTCGAAGAGATTAGGCAGAAGTTTAAATATTTCAAATATTATTTAAACAAATAAATTTTTATATTTTATACAGCAAAATTGTTTTCGATTCCAGTTAACAATTATTTTCCTAGATCGAAAAATCATAAATTTCTTTTAAGTTTAAACTTTTGGTTTTCTTTATACAACTCTGCAAACAATTATTTCAAATTTACAATCTGTAATAGAAGTCGTTGTTGCTGGATATAAATATTTTATTGGTATCTTTTACAAGACATACAATTATATAATCTACGTTCAAACAATATTGCATAAAAACATCAGAGATGGAAAAGTTGTTTTGTACAATATAATACTTTTGCGACAGTTTGTGTATTGGACAATGATTTTGGTTGTAAAAAAACATTTTGGCAGGCATCTTTTTTCTTATTTTAGCTTACAATTTGCAAAGCATATAGCAACTAGTACTTGAACATTTTTAAGTACTGATAATAAAATAAGAGCTGTATCTTGCAACATATGGCATAAACACACTTTAAGGAACTCTGGGTTTTTAATTTAACTTTTAGTAAGACATTACCAAAAAAAGGAAGAAAAGGAAAACATGCTTCTTAGACTAGTTACGTTTGAGATGACTTACCATTTTCTTTTCCTCCAAAGCTTTATTAGCTTCTTTTAGGGCATTTATTTCATTCGTCAGTCTTTGAATTTCATAGTTGACTAGGCCACCCATGGCAGTCTGTGGCAAGTTTTCATTTTTTGTGCTGGCTGATGTATCACATTGTTTATTATTAGCACCAGCTTTCTTTAAAAGCTCTACAGCATGTTGCAGTTTTTTCACTTCATTCTTCCATTTACGTGCTTCAGACTCATTTTGGGCTCTACAATGAGCAAGAACAAATTAAAATCATTTCTAGTTAAAGAATTAAAAGAAAATAATAAAATAAAAATACCTTAAAACTCGTACAGCTCCTTTTTCCGTAGTTAAACTAGATTTTAGCTCATTGATTTCCAAACGCAATTGCTCGGTAAGAGCATTAAGCTTTTGTATAGTCTGAACATTTTCCTGAAGTTTACGTTTCAGTCTCGGGGGTGGATTTACCAACACCTTCGATTCTGTGTTGCTTTGTTTGGAAGATGGCGGTAAAGGTGGTTTGCCAAACAGCTTTTCTGTTCGTGAGGGTATCGGAGTAGCGGTTGGAATGGGTGGGGCGCAGGTAACTGTGGCTGTAGTTGTTGTAGCAATATTTTCTTTAATATGTAGTTTACCTCTACAATTTAACTGCATGCCTTCGATGCGGGTCCGCTTCTCTTGATTGACAGAATCTGTGACTGAAGTTAAGGAAGCTGATAAGGTTTTCTTACGTTTAAGTTTATTTTTGGATGAACAAACTTCTTGCCACTCATCTGTGGGTGTTTTTAAAATGGGCTTCAACAGCTTTGTGTTATTGTTGTGGTTGCATGTAGAGCTTTCACTGTTAGTTGTTCTCTTTAGTTGCTGTTTATGCTGTTGATTGGTTAGATCGTTCAACTTTTGTTGCTTTTGCTTAACCATTCTATAGCTTTCCGTTATATTTTCTGCAAGCCTAGTCACAATTAGTGCTTCTTCCCTATTGGGCGTCAGGGATGATGAAGTCATTCGATTTATATTTTCAGATTGTTTATCTAACGATGTGCTAGAGGTCGTTTTGAGAATTTTTTCTGCCATTTTTTTTTTTATAATTCATACAACTTCTTGTCTGTTTGTATGAAGTTCGTTTGAAAATTCCATAAAATTTTCTTTTCAAGCATATATATTTACAGGTCCGACCTTTTTTATCTCTTTATTCAGCGAAAGTAATCTCTTCTTTTTTATTTTTCTTCTCTTCTTTGACTTTTTAAAAAAAGTGGGTGTGTGTGTACATTAAATGTGCAATAAAACGTAAAAAGCTTTTGCTATACAAGCTGATTATAATAAGGGCGAGTTTTTTTTTACACTAAATAGCTTGTTTTTCCAATTAGCACGTAGGTATTTGAAAAGGTATTTTCAAAGAGTTTTTAGTAATTGTATGCAGAACTTTTTCTTTATTTTCTTTTTAACTATAGTTTTATTGTTTTTGCTATTTCTTCTTTAATGTAAAAAAGAATTTAGCGCACTTGTAACTGTTGTTTGTATGTTTGTATATACATATGTTTAAAATAAACAAAATAAATGTGATTAAAAAATTATTATAATTTTTTTTTTTTTTTTTTGTATTATTTTTGTATTATTTGATATTTTCCTTTTAATCTTGACTATTTCCGGTATGGCACTTCGTTGGATTCATTTATGGCGTTTAACTAAAAAGATACAAAAAATTATTTTTTGCATTAAAATAATATTTAATATCAAAGTACATGTGTTTAAATACAACTAAAAATGGTAATACATTTGACTTTTCTAAATCATATTTTTGTACCCTTTACCAACAAAAACAAAATATATTTTCTTAAATACAAATATAGGAAACAAGTTTAGTTTAATTGTTCTATATAAAGCATCGACAAGTGCTGCAGGAAAGAACTTTATAAATTTTATAAATGTTACATTTATTGTCCTCAAATATTTCAACTTCGAAAATTCAAAAAGATCCAATACCAAGAAAATTTTTATTTTTTTATAATTATTTAATAAAATTATAAACTTTCTTACAAAAATATAAAATATCATAAGTTCCCCTCGATCCTATGAGGAGCATAAGGCCTCAAATAAACTTTCATATAATTTATTAAAAACAAATTTTAATTTTTAAATAAAACTCTCACTACATTATCGATCCGCCAGAGGATCCACAACAATTTGGTGTGAATTTTTCTTTCTTTTTTTTAAATGCTGCTGGAAACATTATTTTAGGCAACAGATCCATGACAACGGTCTTTATGTTGGCTGAAATAAAAAACATTAACCTAATTTTTGGTTTCAGTGCGAGGGTGCGGTACATATCTCAAATCGATATTTTGAGCACTAAGTTCGGTATCCGTTTTATCCGTTTTATCAGTCCTGACTATATAAATTTGCCCCTTCATTTTTACCCCATTCTACTTTTACTCGTGGGATATCGTTAAAGACCAATGTTATACGAATAATCTAAAAACGATCTTCATAGCGATTTCCGAGTTAGTAAATTAAACAAAACGCGAATAAAATTTTTAAAAATTGGTATTTATTAACATAATGCACTAAACAATATTAAGATTACAAAGTTCATTTTACTTAATTTATATAAAAATACTTTAAATTCGACTACCATGTTATATAGTTATAGTTTCGTAAAAGTAAAAAGTTGTAAAAATTACCAACGGATTGGTAAAACAATCCTACTATACAACAAAATGATACTACAAATGTTATCTTACAGTTGTGTTATTTTACAATAACAGTGTTAATATAATATACATACAGCCTTAAGATATGCTTTGCTTTATATTTATATATTCGTATTATAATAAAGAATGCTTTCTTTTATTGAAAGCAGTATTAAAACTAACACAAATAAAATTGTTTGAGTATATTCAAAGAATATTTTTAATATATTTCGATTTAAATGCATTTTATTGCATTCTTCTTTAATGTGCATGTTTGAAAGTTTATCGTGTTTTCAGGGTCACTTGGCGTTTTAACATTTCTCTGAAAAATTACCATAATCGATTTTGTTTTAAAGTTTAGTGACCTACACACACACACAAACACATGTAACATTAAACACTTCGTAATGGAGGGAGTAGACAAAGTTACTTAGGGTTGATTGATTGTTCTTAATGAAATATAGAAAGAAGTCTTCGACACCACAAACAAAATGTAGTCTACAAGTTTCAACGCAATTGAAATAAAAACAAAAAGATAAAATTATTGATTTTTCTAAGTACATGCCCTACATAGTTTTTGATTGCATTTTATTTTATGCCTTGCGATTGTAATACAATGATTAAATTTATATGATTTTACTTAAAAACAAGCAACCAACTTATGATGATTGAAATTATGCTTTATGATAATTCTCTGTTTCCATGGACAACCGCGTGTGTTTTTAAATAAAATTTTTAAGTTCTAGATCAAACTATGGATTAGGAATAAACTTGTTCAGCAGTCGTTGAATAAAAGACATACAAATTCGTAATAGCTATTAGATCCTAGTGAATCCAGGTACGATGACTAAAAGTGTGCGCAGATAAAACAAATAATCTCAACACAGGTAGTTGTTATGTACTTAATGTTGGTGATGTACTTAATGACGCAAAAAGATTTAGGTTGCGCACAAGTTATTATTAGTCCCTGAAAACTGGAAATTTATCAAAAAATAATTTTCAAATGTGTATTTTTTACAGAAATATTTTGTTACCAAGCAAACGTACTTATGCATGTCATTAGTGCTGAACGCATTTTGAATAAATACAGAATTTACGTTGTTATTTTATTAAAAAATCAAAATTAGTCTATCTTATCTCAGACATTTTTAGAGCCATACGCGGTTGCCCATGAAAACCGCAGAATTATTATATTTTTAAAACTTTATTTAAGAGTACTTCATTAATAAATTAAGTACTTTTTTTGTCTGAATTCATCAAACACAATCAATCAACTAAAATATTAAGAAACATAGATATTTCAATAAGCATTTTTAGGCAAAAAATTGTGATCACAGCTGTAAGTAGGGTGTAAACTAATCGTTTATATTAAAATAAATGTTCTTGGTGTGTGGGGTTTTTATTTCTTCTTCCTATACAAGTTTATTTATATTTTCATTTTTAAGGCTAAACAAAAACTTACAATGACGTCAATTTGACTTTTTTTCTTGTCTTTTTTTTTAATTCTTATGAACTTTTAGCATGCACAGTACTATACATATACATACATAAGTACATACAAATGTATTAATTTAATTTGACATTCATTTTGTAGGTATTTTACATGTATATATTATTATTATTATTTCTTTTTTTAACAACTCCATATTTTAATAAGTATTAAAGTTCCTTTTGAAAGAAAGATACACAAAAAATATATTTGAAAATGCATCAATTAATAAAACTAAATTGTTGTGCGCTAATTTATTGCTTATTGTTTGTATTAAAGAACAAAGAAATTTATGAACGAAATGATGGTATGTATAAACAACAGGATTGAGCTTATTTTGTATTATGAAAAACTTTTAATTGAGGGCCATTTGAGATATAAACTTTGGAATACAAATGCCCCACTTGGTGGCGAAAAAATAAACTAAATAATTATTAAAAACTTTTAAATTGATTTTTCTCTGACTTCTCTCAAAAAATATAAAAATTTGAGATTTGCAAGAATAAACTTAATACTTTTTTGTATTTCTTTGTACTTATGCATACAGACTCTCTTAAAGTTCAATGAAAAGGTCTTGAACTTGAAATATTGCAAAATAATTAAGCAATTAAATGTTAAATCACTAAGGAAGTTACGCCCACCAATTCTTGCTATTCGTTCTCTATTGTTATATTCAGGGATGGAAAAATTAGATATGTTTAATTTAATAAAATTTGATTAAAACAAAGGATACATATTTTCGAAACCCATGAAAAAATTGTAAAAACCACAAGTATAATTAAGTTTAGTACACTTGTTATCAAATAAGTACAGTTAAGTTAATTCTTTAATAACGAAACGAAAATCTAATTTTCCATCCCTGCATAAATATATGAAATCATGGCGAAATCAGCAAATTTTAATATTATGATTTTCGATCAGCTGTTGCGACAAGGTTACCTGTATGAATATACCTAGACAAATCGTCGTTCGTAAATTATTGTGTTCTTTACCACAAAATAGCAAAAATTGACTTTTAGGTAAACTTTTTGAAATCTGTCGATCTATGTAATCGCTATATATATTTATCATTTATAGTTGTCGAAATATTGGACATAAACTTTGTGCTAGACAACATTTTTGTAATTAACAATTACACTTTAACAGGGATTTTCCAATAAAACATTTTTGTCATATAGAACACAATAATTTACAAACCAACTTTTGTTAAGCACTTTAAGGAAATAAAACACAATTGTTAAAAATAATGCCATAGGAATTCCAAAAATAAGAATTTAGTCCCAAACCTTTTTTTATATGATGGAGAACTTAAGCTAAATTTTAAATTTTGCAGTCACCCCAGATTGTCAAACTCTGAACTATAAGAGAAAAATGCGAGGAAAATTTCATTTAATAAATTATTTAACATGTTTTTATTTTGCTTAACACAGTTTATAATAAAAATTTAAAGCTTTCAGTCAAATTAAAAATAATTAAAAAAAAAGGAAACACCCCACAACAAAATGTTATTTTTGTGTGATGATCTCAGTTTGAAAAAAAAAATTCCTTAAAGACTCTTTTTGCTTTAATTTGCGTGCAAAAATTTTCAAACGAAATGTGAAGACAGACGATAAATAAAAGTTTAAAAAATAGTTGAAGCAAACAAATGTGTTTGTTTAGTTGGTATTTAAAGAGAAACAAGGTGTGTGTGCTTTCTAACCCACTTTTGTGGTGTAACTGAGAGTCTGGTGTCATCATTTAGTTTTCCATTTTCATTTTCATTTTTTGTTTTTTTATTTTAATTTGTGCAAACTACATGACATTATTTTTTTTTTATTAAGTCATATGAATGTATACTTTTATACATCAAAATATTTTATTATGACATTTATTACTTGTTGTACAATTATATCTGGCAGTTGGGTTTAATTGAAATTCCCTTCTTAACATACATATTTATGCATACACATTTGTGTACATACATGTGTATATAAAAATATTTTATTTATTTATGTTTTTACTTGTTTCCAAATAATTAAATTTAAGTACTTTTTATAAAAATTGTCTTTACTTTTTCCTTTACTATGTTGTCAATTTCAAATTCAGCATCACTTCTGATAATGTGATGAGTGTTTTTATGGCTGACGATGTTTCAATTGAATTATAATGATCTTTTTTTTCATATTCATATTAATAATCGTGATGCCAGATAAAATATGAAATAAAAATATAAAATAAAGGCAATAGTTGCAGCAAATAATATTTATTATATTTTTTGATTATTTCTCTCACACAAATACATTTACAAACAAGTAACAGTGCTATATTCGGCCGTGCCGAATCTTATATACCCTTCACAACGTGTAGTCATGCAATAACAATTGTTTGTATCACCATTCATCCCATATAAAATACGTGCATACGTACACGATAGAATAAATGTGGCATCGAATCCCAGCTGAGCCAAAAAAATTTTATTTTATTTTATTTAATATATTATTTATATTTTATTATTTTTTTTTATATTTTTTTTAAATTTTTTTAAAAAATTTTTTTAGAAAAATTTTTAAAAAATTTTTTTAAATTTTTTTTAAAATTTTTTTAAAATTTTTTTTTGTAGTTTTTTTTTATTATTTTTTTCTTATTTTTAATATTTTTTTTTTTTTGTAATTTTTTTTGTTTGGTATGTTTTTTACATGTATCTATGTATGTATGTTGTTGTAATTGTGAAAAAACAAGAGGTGGTCGTGGTTTTTTGCTCATATCTCAGAAAGTTATGGGGCGATTGTGCTGAATTTCAATAGCGATTCATTCCTGGATATTTCCAAGAGATTGATACCATATACAGATCTGAGGAACATATATTTGCTTCTAAAAGTTGATTTCAACCAACACACGGACAGACGGGCAGACGGACAGACGGATAGACGGACAGACGGTCAGGGCTTAATCGACTCCTCTATTCATAAGCTTTCAGAAAATATATACTTTATGGGGTCGGAAATAAAAATTGTAGAAATTACAAACGGAATGACAAAGCTATATATACCCTTGTGCACCACAGGTGAAGGGTATAATAATATTTTAATTTTGTTAGCCAAACGCAGTGCCGATACGAATTTACCCATAGTTAATGCAGCAGACTACAATCTTAGATGGGAAACGAACCCGCAACCACCACACACTCCCGGTCACCCTGAACCAAATATTAAAATTTTATTTTTTTGTATAATTTTTTTACTAACTTTAAATATATTTTTTCAACTTATAAATTTTTAATGCTTTTTCCTTAAATATATTAAATATAGAATTTTTTTTCAAATATTTTCGAAAATTCTTTACTTGATAAAAGCTTTTTATAAAAAATTTTCTATAAATATTCTACGTACAAAAAATAATAAAAATTTAATATTTAATTAATAGAATAGAAAAAAAATCGTTAAATTTGTTATTAAAAATTTAGGGCCGTATTCATAAAAAATATTTTAGGTTTATTAAAGACTTATTTGACAGATGTTGTAGAGAAATTTGTCAATTAAGCCTTCAATAAACCTAAAATATTTTTTATGAATACGGCCCTTAGTTTTTAGTAAGTTCTTAAAAAAGTATTTGGTAAATTTTTTATTCGATTTTTCTTTTTTAATTCAAAAAATTCAATGTTATTTAATCAAGTTGCAACAACTAATCTGATCTGGCAACTTTGTTCATAATTTTTATAATACATTGCATCTGTGTTGATAAAAAAAGTCCAATTGCTTGCATGGTCGGATGCATCAGTAACTAAATAAGGTAGAAGAACAAAGTCTTAACTATTATATTACATAAATTTTGTTATTAATTTAATGAATGTGCCGGCCTATTGATAATATATAAATTATTTGTTTTAAAAAATACCACAATTATAGTTTTCTGATAATATTTCATATTAAATAAATATATTTTTTATTAAGGAGATGAGGTACCTTGTTGCGAACATTTACAATTTTGACTGTTATAAGGCAATTAATTTAATAATTTAATTAAGTTTTGAAATTATTGTGAATATGAGAGAACTTATATTTTATTTTTTTATTTATAAAAAAGTATCAACGTTTAAACTGAACTGTGTCCAACCACTTTTAAGGGCAGCAACG
Source organism: Phyto melanocephala (assembly GCA_941918925.1). Classification (NCBI taxonomy): domain Eukaryota; kingdom Metazoa; phylum Arthropoda; class Insecta; order Diptera; family Rhinophoridae; genus Phyto; species Phyto melanocephala. The sequence continues at coordinate 3,414,905 of OW799233.1, forward strand.
GGGATAGTTCCAAAACTATTTTACTATGACCACTACTCTAATTTATTTCTAGGGAACTCGATTGTGAACAAAACTACACAATTCTTCTTGAACGGCATTATTTAGCCCCTGGTTGGAACTGTAGCGGATATTTAAAATGAAATATCAAAAAGATAATTTTTATGTCAACGTACACCATTTAATTTTTATATACATGTACATATGTTAAACATAATTTTTTTTTTTAATTTAGTGCCGTATTAAAAAAAAATATTTGAGCTTTTTCAAAGGCTTATTTGACAGATGTCTGTACAACATCTTTGTCAGATCTTAGCCTTAAATAAACATAAAATATTTTTTATAAATACGACAAATAGTTTTTAGTATATCCCCAATTCTCTGTAATATTTTTGTTTTGTTAAATTCAGTCTACTGATCAATTGAACCTCTTATAGTTTATATAAAATAATGCTGCTGCTAATCAACAACCACTTGCAGTTGTTGTTGGTTTATTTTACTTTAAATTATATTAAATAGACTTTAGAATTTTGTAGTGAATATAAGATGACTGAAATGGCCTTGTTTATGACCTCAACGATGATTTGGTCTGATATCAGGTGTTAATTAAGTTTTGCCGAAGTCGATAGTTATAGATAGGGATTTATAAAAACATAAAATGTAAGTCAAACATTTTTTAACAATAGAAGATTACATTTTTATTATTAAAAAAAAAACTTAAAACTTGTATACATGTTAGAATTAAAATAAAAATGTTTAAACAAATCTCTTTAAATTCTAGAATTTATTTGGGCCTAGTATTTTAAAACCTACTCTTTGATTATATTTAATAAAAATTTTATTTTCTTAAATTTATATATATTTTGTTTACTCCTTCAAGGTTATTTTTTTTTTCTTTTGAAGCACACAAACTCACATATAAGATAAATTTTTTTTCTTGAAACCATAAAAACTAAAAACCAAAAACGAGCAGCAAGTTAATTAATGATTGACATAAAATAGCAGATTTATGAAATAATCAAAACATTTAAACCTTAAGAAATTTATAGAAAAATAGGGGGAGTTAATGTTAACCATAAAAAAAACAACAAAATAAACAATTTATTTCTCTTATGTAATTTACAAAAGTTTCAATAAATTTTAAATTTTTATGAGGTTGCCGCTACCTACAATATGAGAACAATATTAAAGAAATAGATACTGGACATATTTATGTGTAGAACAGTATTTATTTTTAAAAATCTTTTATCATTTTCTTTATTGTAGGTTTTAGAAATATTTTTCTGAAATTCAATTTAGCTCGAAGAAACACATTTTACTGATAATGCAACAAATGTTAAAACTGAAAATTTTATTTATTTTAAAATATTTTAATTCTCGTTGATCCTATAACAGTTGGGGGGCAAATAATGTAGACAAATTTTATTTTATGTTCCAGTTGCGGCTTTTATTATATTTTTTTTTTTACTATTTTTGTGGAAAATTGTGTATCGCAATAGCGGAACAAAATGTTGTGACTCTTAAAGATATTTTTAAAAAGGAAAGGTCAATAACGACAGTCTGTTGCGGTTATATTATTTTGTGAAGTTCTGTAAAATATTATTTAAACACTTATGCCAACAACTTTTAACAACAACAAACTTTTCTATTTTCAAAAAATTGTACAAATTTGTTTAAACAATTTTGTAAAAATTATTAAAAAAAAGTAAGAGTTTGGGCGGCGTCTAATCTGATAATACCCTTCACCATCCTTTATATAGGTATATAGAGTGATCATAGTTTAGCTTTAATTTCGAATTTTTACATAGTTAACAGTATTTTATTAGTTAAGTCCTTTCATTTGATACCGATATTAATGGGTTAAGAAAAAAATTTATCCGAAATTTTGTTTAGGACACCATGTTGGATTATAACTTTTTCATAGTTTACTGTATTCTACTACTCAACCCTTTTCATTTGATACCATTATTAAGGGAGTTGAAGAAAGAAATGCCGTAATTACTATTTTTGGCCCATATATCGATCATTTTATTTCGGACGCCATCTTGAATTTTAACTTTTTCTTACTTACTGTATTATACTGGTCAAGACTTGCGCTTGATAACAATATTGTAGGGGTTAAAGTTTAAACCTTTTTAATTACTTGTCCTGACTTATACATAAATTAATTGTATGCAATTTTGTAGAAGCGGCCATATTGGATTTAAATTTATTTATTTTTTTTTTTTTTTTTTTTTTGAGAATATCCCTAGAGGCATATTGTACCTATAAAAGGTAACATATCGATGCCTTACTTCCTCGACCTCTTATCTTAAAAAATACGGGTTTGACTTTTTCATATCAAACGATTGTTTTATGCTTAAACTGAAAAAGATTAGTATATTATTACTACTAACATACATAAATACAATCAATTCCTTAATAATTGCATTTAAACTTTTAACCAAACACCGAAGTATAAAAAGATTAACCGTTTTTTTTTTTTCTCTCCTGAAAAATTTTATTTTTTAAGATACGAGGTTGAGGAAGTAAGGCATCGATATGTCATTACCCAGCAAAAACTTATTTTGTACCGGTAAGCAGTAAAAAAAATCGTGCCTTCTTAAAGCGCAATATTAGAGCGCATTCGAGGGTGCGAGGGTGTAAGCAAATGATTACCTCTCTTTACTGTAGTTATTAAAAAATAATTAGCAAATAATTAGAGCATGAAAGAGCCCTTCCAAGTGGGACATCTCATATAAAAATCATGCCTTCCTGAAGCAGGTTGGGAAAGGAGAGTACATTTGTCTCTCCCTTACAAACCTGCTTCCGGATATGCAGTAATTTTTGCTGGGTATGAATCAAACTAGGGTTAAAAAATTTTGATTTTTTGTGGTAATAATATGAGAAAAATAGAGGCAGTCGTATCATATCATTAAAAATGCTTATTTTGTTCAGTATTTTTAGAAAATCTTTATAAACTTAAAATTTTTAAACTTTTTTAAGGATCAAATTTACAGAAAATATTTTATATAAAAGTATAGATGGTTGCTAATAAATTCTAGTATACTTTTTTCATCACTACCGAGCAGTACTCTAAACACATATTTGGTGGATTTACATCATATTTTCAAAATAATTTTCAAAAACTTGCTGTTGCTGTTAATTGTACAATTTTTAATCCATTTTAAATTCTTTGAAAATTATGACAATATAATACGACATGATATCATGCCTTGTGAATCCACCAATTATATTGTCACACATACACTCTTCTTTATACGCCATACACAAAGAAGTTGACCCAAATCATATAAATTTTAAATAATTTAGTTTCATTTTCATTTTTACATACATACGTACATTAAGTGTCTTAATGCGTAAAGATTAATTTTATTTTTAAACTCGACATGTGTTTGATGGAACATTTTTAATGACAAATTGAAGCATTTTTTAATGCCATTCTAGTCAGCTATTTTATTTTGAATTTTTAAAGTGATTCACTTGTCCAAAAACAAACTACTAAATAGGGAAAATTTTTTACATTAAAAAAGTAATCTAATAAACATAAAATAATGATAAAAAAGAAATAAAATTAAAAATTAAACAGTGAAAACATGATTTATTACGATTATGTATGTATATATGTATTTTTATGACATCTTTACCACTGTGCTAGCAAACAGATTTTTTTTAATATTTTTTTTCATTTATTTATTTTTTTTTATATTTAAACGTGTAGGAGAGCATGTTGTATGAGTCTATTAAACGTATTTTTGTATATTTTTATTAATTTATTTTTTTTTTTTTTTTTGTAGTTATAAATGTTTATTGATTCAACAATTATTATCGTCATCACACATGTTTTGGCCTTATTCGGAATATGTGTAGAAATATGAATATTAGTACGAAACTAAAAAAAATAAATAAAATAAAAATAAAAAAATCAAATTTCAAAGTGAATGTTAATGTGTAACTTTATATATTTTATTTAACACATTTTGTTTTGTTGCTTTATTATTAAACTATTTTATTAAATGATAACATACATACAAACATGTGTACTGATGTCTTATTAATATTTTAAAATGTAATAAAAACAAAAAATAAAATGTATACCAATTGAAATTCATTAACCAATATTCTTATATTGCATTTAACAAATTCTTAAAGAAAAAAATTCACAAAATTTTGGCAAAGCTCTCAAAATGTATGTGTACAGAATTGTATTGGTAATCAATTTTTATTAATAAAATAAAAACTAGTAATTTTTTATTATTATTTTTATTATTATTTTATTTGTTTTCTTCAGTAAATTTTGCAGAATTTTTATTTATGGTTGATTTAAATTTAGCATTTTTCTAGCATTAAAAAACTTTACTGAGTGGTACAAGCTAAACTCTCTGCCTTCAGTCTGAAATACAACCGACAACCAGCGTTGTCAACTCGGTGATTTTATCACCGTTTTTGGTGATTTTTAACATTTTGGGAGCGAAAAAATTTCGAGTTAGTGCTTGGTGATTTTTTTTAAGTTTTTAGTGCTTTTATTTTTATTTCGGTGACACCAAATACTAAATTTGAAAATAATTTTTTTAATTGAAAACAATTTTTGTAAGGATATATATCTTTAATAACCCTTATGTATTTTGTATCTTAACAAAGCTAAAAAATATTTACTCATTGTAAAATGATATTATGTTGATAATACTTTCAGCTTATGATACTAAAACTAATAATTAAGAAGATAATAAGGATTGGTAGTATACAATGTTTCTGTTATTTGAGTGTTTTGCTTGTTTATTATTAATTGTAACTTATTTCCGATACTGGTTTGTTGATATCCTGTATGGTTTATGAGACATAAACCACCTACTTTTTATAAAATGAAATTGTTACGAGAATTTATTTTGTAAGTAAAGTTTCAAGTTGATCAAACCTTGGTGAAAATAAAAAAAGAGAAATTAATATGCAAATACTTTTCATTTTAAAATTTTTTAGAGCACAAATTGACACCCTGATAAGGTTAATATTTGCATTGATAGTACATTTGGATGTTTTGGCCTAATAATATAAAGAACAGAATATCTTTAGACTTGTATTTCGATTATCGATATCAATCAAAACTCCAGTCTTATTGCCATTTGTAAAATAATTTATTTTAGGGGGCAACTGGCATCTAAAAGCTTTAATTTTTTTTAAGTAATGATTATATTAGCAAATGTAAAGTTAAATTTGTACACATTTTAAACTCAGTGATTTTTTATGAAAATTACGCGCTTTTTTAGGGGTTTAGGTGCTTTTTGAAATTTTAAAGTTGACAACGCTGCCGACAACCCATTAAGCAATATGGTTGACCGATCCCACAAACGTAAACGGTTGACTGAATTCAACCGCTCGCAGTTTTAAGATTTGCATAGCAACCACAGCCACCACGTGATATTCCCAGAGGCCTTACCAATAACTTGTTTTAGGTTACTGATTTCCGTAGTATCAGACCTCGAGTGGCCTCTTCCAATCAATGGCTCATATGCAGCCATTTTAGTAACACTTTAATATTTACCTTGAGATGCAATAGGCCTAAGTTGTGTAAATTAACGCACATTCACACGAGGCGAGCTCCTAGATATATAATACTTTTTTATGCGACTGTAAATGACCACAATATAACAAAAATGTGAAAAAGCCACATTGCCTTGCGAAGACACTTTATGTTCGAAGGTCTACGGCGAACTTATTTTTTGAGTACCATCTAAACTTTTTAACAAAAAAAAAAGATACAGGATGAAATAAAACAAGTAAGAGCGCTATATTCGGCCGTGCCGAATCTTATATACCCTTCACAACGTGTAGTCATGCAATAACAACACAATAACAACCCATTTTAAAATTATAACTTTACGTATGTATGTTAGAAGAAAAAACAAATTTAAAAAAAAAAATTTAAAAAAAATTAATAAAAATATAAATAATATATTAAATAAAAAAAAATAAAAAACAAATAAAAAAAAATTAAAAAAAAAAATATATAAAATATATTAAAAAAATTTTTTTTTTTGGCTCAGCTGGGATTCGATGCCACGTTTTCTCTAACCAGTGCCCATGTTCTGTAACTCTCGCTACGAGAAACTTTTCACTTGAAACATGTAAATTGGTACAGAAATACAACAAATCGAAACAAACAGCTGTTTTTTCTCACTGTAATGTTTCTGTAACTATTCATGCGAGAAATACCTGTCACGTAAGAAAAATACTCGTAAGCCATAAAAAAAGTGTTTCTGTAAAGTTTTCAGGCGAGAACTTCTCACTTTGAAATGTCAAAATAAGTAACAAACAAAAAGACCGCGAGATTGCAAAAACTTTGAGCCAAAAAATATAAAAAGTCAAAAATCAGTGACAAAAACATGGAAAATGTAAAGTTTAAATGTTTTTTTTTATTATTAATGCATACATATGTACATATATATGAATATTAATATTATAAATTTGTTATCTTTAAGAAAATTATGCGGGTTTCAAAGCAACAAAAAGGAAAATTAGATATCGAGTTTAAACTATCGAACCTTCTATAAAATATTTTGTAATTGAAATAATGTTTTTTTTTTTTGGTGCTTTAAACTTTTATGTATGTAAAAGAAAGAAATTAGGAAATGAAAAATTAATTACTTTAAATTTGAGGTTATAAATTTTCTTACTACGGGAAATAATTTATGGTAACTATCTTTGTTTAATTTACAAAAGTTTTTATATATCTAAAAAAGATAGATTTTATTTTATATTGATTATATTTTTACAATCATCAAAGTCATTTAAAGTTTAAAAAAACTAACTAACTAAATAAAATTGCAAAATTCTTTTCATTTATTTTTTTTTATTTCAATTTCGAAATAATTTTTATAATTTTTTTATTTAGACCTTAAATATTTACAAAAAGTGTTTATTGTTTAACCAAATTGTTTAATTTGTATGTCGTGTGTCCTAAACAAAAATCCTAAATACACCACCATCATCATTATGTTTATCATCAAAAGGAAACAATGTTACCAATGAAAGTGAAGGCAAATTTGTATTCCTTACACCTTTTCTCATAAAAGGTGCCTTCAAGCAGAACCATTGCTGATGATCTGCTTAAGCGATATAGTTCCTTAAATCAATTCTCCGGCATTTCAAAAGAGTCTGTTGAATCGCACAACCTTTTGCGATGAATCCGCAACATATTCCTTTCATCATCCCCAACCGCTCTAACTAAAGCTGCATTGTACATTTTATTTCTTTCTTCTGCACTTATTTTTTTAAACACTTTTATTTTCTAAATTTTATATGTATTATTATTTCCGCACTTCTAAAGTTTATTTTTTTTTTCTTCTTCTTCTTCTTATAATTAAGTATAATTTTTGATAGCTCTAACGTAACAACGTAATCATAAATGGTATTTTTCGCCATGAGTTACAGATACACTTTTTTCTCACACATCGAGAAACGGTGGGATATTTTGTTTCATGACTTTTCGATGCGAGAAGTTCTCACTAAAGTTACAGAACATGGGTACAGTATACACGTTTGTATGTATGTATGTTGTTGTTGTAATGTTGTTTTTGTGAAAAAAAAAATCGAGGTGGTCGTGGGTTTTTGCTCATATCTCAGTTGTTTATGTACCGATGTTTCTGATTTTCAATAGCGATATACTCCCTTCACACAGTGAAAAAGGGTATATATAGGTTTGTCATTCCGTGTGAAATTTCTACAATTTTGATTTCCGACCCCATAAAGTATATATTTTCTGAAAGCTTATGAATAGGGGAGTCGATTAAGCGCTGTCAGTCTGTCCGTCTGTCCGTCTGACCGTCTGTCCGTGTGTATGTTGAAATCAACTTTTTGAAGCCCCCCGACATCGCTTGGACTCGGGTGAGGTATTAAAATATCAGAAATATTCGGGAGTAGATCGCTATTGAAAATCAGAAACATCGGTATATAAACAACTGAGATATGAGCAAAAACCCACGACCACCTCGATTTTTTTTTTCACAAAAGCAACATTACAACAACAACATACATACAAACGTGTATACTGGTTAGAAAAAACGTGGCATCGAATCCCAGCTGAGCCAAAAAAATTTTTTTTTAAATTTTTTTTTTTATTTTTTTTTTATTTTTTTTTATTTTTTTTTTTATTTTTTATATAATATATTATTTATATTTTTATTATTTTTTTTTTAATTTTTTTTTTTTAATTTTTTTTTTTATTTTTTTTTTTTTTTTTATATATATTATATACATAATAATTTTTTAAAAAATTTTTTTTTTTTAAAAAAAATTTTTTTTTTTTTAATTTTTTTTTTAAATTTTTTTAAAATTTTTTTTTTTTTTTTGTTTTTTTTAACATTCATACGTGAATTTATAATTTTACAATGGGACGTTTTTATATATGTATGTTTTTATATGTATGTACGTATTTCATATGGGATAAATGGTGACACAAACCACTGTTATTGCATGAATTCACGTTGTGAAGGGTATATAAGATTCGGCACGGCCGAATATAGCGCTCTTACTTGTTCACTGTGTGAAGGGTATAAAAAAACATGCATACATGCCTCAGTAAGCATTCACTTCTTTAATTTAGTGTCATTTTTGCTTTGTCCAAGTGGCAATTTTTAAAATTGGCAGCTGTCATATACAATGTTTATTTTAATAATTAGAAATCGAGCATTTTATGAAAGAAGAATGCGTTATGGTTGTGAAAACTTATTGAAAATTAGAAAAGTTATGCTGAGACTGCTTGCCAACTTCAAAGAATTTTTAATAAAAAAAAGTTTCAATATGTCAAAGAAAAAATTTGCAGGAACTAGTTCGGTTATAACAGTATCAATGTGTAAAAGAAACAAATTTAAGAAATTAGGTCGGTTATGAACAGTAAGACTCCTGTACGTCAACCTATCGGTTGTTCTCTTAAAATCATTGCTTAAAATGTTGCTAAACGAGAGTGTAGCCGAAACCCCGAAAGTATTAATTCAACATCGGTCTCTATATTTTCACGAACGACATCCATCTTCATGCGTACAGAATTCAGCTTACTCAGGAGCTTAAATCAGCAGACCATTAAAAGCAACGTCATTTCGATCAATGAGTTATGTAGTAAAATGAATTCAATACTAATACATCTTCTCCAATGGAGCGCTTTTCCATCTGAATGGCTTCGTAAATACACAAAATTTTAAAATTTCTGTCTCAGAAAAGCCTTATGCAATCTATGAGAAAGAAATGCACAAAAGAAAAGAAAACAAGTAACAGTGCTATATTCGGCCGTGCCGAATCTTATATACCCTTCACAGCGTGTAGTAATGCAATAACAATTGTTTGTATCACCATTCATCCCATATAAAATACGTGCATACGTACACGTTAGAATAAATGTGGCATCGAATCCCAGCTGAGCCAAAAAAATTTTATTTTATTTTATTTAATATATTATTTATATTTTATTATTTTTTTTATATTTTTTTTAAATTTTTTTTTATATTATTTTAAACATTTTTTTTTTGTAGTTTTTTTTATTATTTTTTTCTTATTTTTAATATTTTTTTTTTTTTGTAATTTTTTTTGTTTGGTATGTTTTTTTACATGTATCTATGTATGTATTTTGTTGTTGTAATTGTGAAAAAAACGAGGTGGTCGTGGTTTTTTGCTCATATCTCAGAAAGTTATGGGGCGATTGTGCTGAATTTCATTAGCGATTCATTCCTGGATATTTCCAAGAGATTGATACCATATACAGATCTGAGGAACATATAGTTGCTTCTAAAAGTTGATTTCAACCAACACACGGACAGACGGACAGACGGACAGACGGGCAGACGGATAGACGGACAGACGGACAGACGGTCAGGGCTTAATCGACTCCTCTATTCATAAGCTTTCAGAAAATATATACTTTATGGGGTCGGAAATGAAAATTGTAGAAATTACAAACGGAATGACAAACCTATATATACCCTTGTGCACCACAGGTGAAGGGTATAAAAAACAAACAATTGTTTGGTATGGATTTTGGTCTGGCGGCTTGACTGGGCCTTACTTTTTCAAAATGGGCCGAAATTTCTTTGACTGTGAACAGCATTCGTTACAGAACATGATAACGGAGTTTTTGTGGTCTCAACTTGATGCCATGGATCTGCACGATATATGATATCAGCAAAACAATGCCACACCGTGCATGAAACAATTCATTTATTGCAGCAATCCATTTATCCAAAACAAATTATCCGGGGCCATTTGACAAATATTTTTATGCATACTTAATCGGAACATCTCTTCTTTACAATTAAATTAAAAAAATTCACAACTGTGTTTCTATTTTAAAATAAAAAAGTGCGTTTTTACTGAGACACCTTTTAACAATTGAAAGTCGTCTACACTGTTTTACTTCTTCTTAAATATAAAGTAGTAAAAAGGACACATGTACTCTCAACATTTGCAATACGGTGAGCAAAACATATTAGGGGACACACACATACTCCTATCACAGCACTTTCATTTTTATTTTGTAAGCAATTCGTTCCTCAGCTTTCATCGTTTCCTTTTAAAACAAACTAAAATTTGTCTCTTATTATGCTTTTACTCTTTTGTTTTCTGAGGCGTCACACAATGTTGAACTTAGAAGAGTCTTTAAACAAAATGATTTATCGGGCGATAATTGTTTTGAATTGAAACAAAAAAAAGAAAACAAACATCTGTTAATAATAGGAAGCATTTATCAAATTCCAGAATCATTTCAACTAACACTAAACGAAATAAAAAATTAATCCCTTAACGTTTAATGTCTTCTTCCCTTTCTATCAGCTATACGTTTTAAATTCTAAAATTTATTTAAAAAGACACAAAATTTATTGTTTTTTATTTTCTTGTTTAAGAAAGAGGCAAGAAGTATATTTTTAGTTTTCTAAATATTTATTTCTATTTTTTTGAAATACTTCTTACGCATTCTTGTAATTTGTTTATTTTTTTTTATATTCAGTGTTTCTGTGTTTTGTAACAAGTCCATTAAAATTGTTAAAGAGTTGTTGTGTTAATTTGTGAATAATAAAAATTTACAAATTCAATAGAAAATTTTACAATTTGGCTGCCTATTTATTGATTTGCGTAATGAAAGTGTGTCGAAATGAAAACAATTGTGGAAAATGTGTTCATTGATATTTCATAAAGTCAAACAAAAATTTTGCATTTATTTTTCCTAATTTTTAATAGACTTCTACTTTAATTAGGTTAAAGTTTTAAAATTTGTTTTATTTGTCTGTGGTAAAGTTGTGCATAAGAACTCCTATTATATAAAAATTAGGGATCCCAAGAAGACAATAAATTGAAAACTGTGAGAAACTTGATTTTATGGAATTTGGTCCCATTTTATGCCATCTTAAACATATAAAATAAAAAAAATTTAAGCCTCACGGTGACTTTTGGGCCATCCTGTATAAGAGCCACCACCGTCCGTCTAAAGTGGTTAAAATTAAATCCATATTAAAATGAAAGCAAAAATGAAAGTAAAATATGATCAACCCTCATGGTTGATGATCGATCAATCTCAAAAAGTTTTATATTTATCTGTTGTTGTTGTCAAAAAATTAGCACACAGTCACCAGCCAGTAAGAGATGTTTTCTAAGTGATATACTAAATTGTAGACCACAGTAAAATGTACACAAATTATTACTGTGGTTTTGAATCTATAAAAAAAAACTATAATTTTTACATCAACCACTTGGACTAAGTATCGTGTAATTTTTGTATAATGTTTTATTTTAATGCACTTGATGACCTTAAATATCATTTGCACATTTAGGAAACCCGACATGCCAATCATCATAAAGTATCAAGACAATAACAATTTTGTGTACTTTGTTAACAACAATACATACATAACAGCTGCAATAAATGACATCACCCCCCAAAAAAAAGTTCATCACTGCTGAAACGTATGATTCAAATTTCACTAAATCATCATTTCATTTAGGAGAGCTTCAGCTTTTTTAGTTTTGAGCGAGAGAAATGTTCTTTTTTTTCGTTTGAAATCGAAAAAAATATTAATAAATCATACATATCCCATCCAACATGCTGTTTGTGTGTATGAATAACGTCAAAACATAATTTTTATATAATATTTATATAGATAACTAATTCACAAAGATGATAAATTAAATTTTTATAAAGGAGAGAAAGAAAAGAGAAACAGAAAATTTATTTTAAAATCTTTTTCTAAATTGATACAATTCTTCGGCGTTTTAACAAAACATTTTTGGATAAATTTTTTTATGCAAAAAAAATACTAAAATTAATTTGAACGTGATTTTTTAACGTGATATCTTTGATAACATCATTTCTATAAAGGTTAATGTAAGCGAAACATCTTAAAATTTGTCTTATCTCGACTTTAGATGTTTTGTCTAAAGTCCACAATAATATTGAAAAGTAACAACAAAAGCTAGAATTCCAATCAAAGGACTCTTAAAAGTTATATCGAATATTCATTCAATTTTTATATCTATGGATTTTTGGCAAAACAACTTAAGTCAAGAAAAGAAACTTTACGGATTTCTTTATCTTCAAAGCGCTTTATTTGCACCAATCGCCATCTTTCTATGTAAAACAACAAAAATATTCACAGAGGTAGTGTTCTAAAGTTTCTTCCTTTTCTTTGCATGCTCTACATGACATTTCATCCGACTGTCCCATGCCAGCTAGATGAGTTCCCATCTCCGTGTGACCTGTTATTACACACGCTTATATCACATATGTTGGTCTACTCAGTTTCAGAATCTCCTTCGATTTCTTAAGATATGAGATTTTTTAAAACCCCAAAAGGAGCTTTCAACTATTTAGACTCGTTTAAACTAAAAAATATACTTTTTGTATTATTTACAATTCGAAATGATAAATATATCACCAACAGATTTAAAGAAACCAGAAAAAAGGGAAACAATTTTTAAACTAACCGCTCTTAGCCATTTATTTATTATGGCACAATCGAAATCATTAGCAGAATTTGTATCCACTTTCGTTTTTGTTTACATACAGCATGCATCCACACACATGCATACATGCGTATGAATTTAGTTAATTGGAAATCAGCCAATACATACTTACGTATGTATGAATTTTTTTCTCTTTTCACGTGCACATTTATTTGACAATAATAAATAATTATCTCAAAGAAGTGTATAACAATTGCAAATATCAAAGCTCAAGAAAAAATCTAAGAATATAAAATGTACCCAGGCACACGAAGAAATTCGAAAAAGTATTTCTTATTTTTAAATCTAGTTGTGGTCCACTCATTTACCAAAACGCTAACTTTTAGCCACCTTAAATGGAGATGCAAAGAATAAAGAGAAATAATATGGCTGCTTTTTAAAGGGTTTCCTGGTTTAGTATTTAATTAGCAATCGTTTGATCACAAACACATTTGCATACGGAAGTAATGAAGTTGTTTTGAAAAGATCCAAGATATAATGATTGCCTAGCATACATATTTACTTTTAATTCTATTATTGATGTACCTACAGAAGTAATACATTTATTTCAAAATTTCATTATCCAAGATAAAATGTAAGAATAATATTAAATTTAAATGATATGTTTGCTTCTTTACTTACAGTAATCAGCATCTTTCTACGTACTTGTTATACATTAAGAGATAAAAGCTTAAAAATTGTATTAAACATTTTAATGAAAATATTTATAGTCACCCGAATGACGATTCGTTTAAATTAATTCGTATCTTGTCATAACAATGAAGTCAAATATAATCAACTTAAACTTGGTTAGATCTGGTCATTTGATTGTTTGTTCTTTTTTTGCTGAAAAAGAGCTTAATAATAACAATGTGCTAAAAACAAAACTTTTAATCATTTTGGCATCTTTTTTAAATAGTAAAATCCACCTGTTTTTTGCATTGCTAAAAGCAATAAATAAATTTCCTATTTATGTTGATTTACAAAATCGATGTTTTCTTTAAAAAAAATATATTTTACACACACACTTATACTTATATTTAATATTATTTTCTTTTTCTAAATTACTATATTTTGTATTACTTAAAATAATTGAAAATTGAGGTTAATTAGGGTGTGTTTAAGCCAGATAGGTATAATGAAGCTCTCATAATTGGCTTGCTTTTCAACATTTGTAGTCAGTACATTTTGGCAAATCATTATGGATAGTTTGACGCTTGAAAAACTATACTAAATTATCCAAATTTATTTAAAAAATCTGTCATCGTTTCGACTGAGATTTTATTGTAAAATTGTTGGAGTATTCAGCAATGAGATTCATTTTTGGCTTAACGTTATTGTAATAAACAAAATTAACGCATTTTGAATAAGACCAATCTACAATACATCCAAATACTTCATTACGTTTGGTACGGTTTTTACACTGGTGGCATCATCGGCCCTTGGTTCTTCAAAAATGAATCCGGAATTCACGTTATGTTATTGAAATATGTTGTGAAATATGTTATTGAAAAGTTGCCAATTAGTTGATTTCAAAGAATTTTCCTACCAATTAGCCACCAAGGTCATGCAATTTACCACCTTTCGATTATTTCCTGTGGAGCCACGTAAAGTCATTGATTAATGCTGATAAACCAGCAACAATTGACGCCTTAAGGGCCAAAAATTTTCGTTAAATTCATGACTGTATATGAGCGGTAGAAAAATGGAGACAAATTTGTTTCCATATTTTTTCTTTACTTGCTGCTATCATTTTCAGCCGTGCATTAAAGCCCGGCTTGATTAATTTGCTTCTGTTAGGAATAAATTAGGTTTTACAATTGCAAAAAAGTGACCTGCAAAATGTTACATCGTGTTTAAAAGGCGGGTAAACACTAAGTAAGCGATTCTAGAAGCGATTGGCATTGCCTGAAAACATCACTTTGCTTCAAAAAAAAAATAATTTAATCAAAATTAACCTTTTTGTGCTACTTTTTTCAAGTTCTTCTTAAAACCACTCTATATTTGAGATTTATTAACTAAAAGGGTAACAATAAATATTAAATTCAATTAAAAAAAAGACTCAAAAATAATATATATTTATACATATATAAAAATACCTACCAAAACTTTTTGAATCCCTTTATAAATAATCCTCTTAACCGTTTAAATTCTTAATATATTGTATGGAACTTTTGTCGGTTTTATTTTGGTACACACTGTTTTTTTTCTTTTTTTATTTGAGAAAAAATAATTTTCTTTTATTAAAATTTTAGCCTTCTTTTCTTGTCATGTATATTTTTTTTTTTTGTTTAAAGAAAATGTGCATTAATAATAAATAAATAATTCGTGTTGTTTTTTTTTTAGGGGATGTGACGTCACTATTTAATTAATGTTAATAATTTTTTTTTCTAACTGTTTATTTCAAAAGGAGATTAAGTTCGTATGTAAATATGTATGTATAGTATTTCGTTGATTTGCATGTATATTTAAAAATATATTTATTTAATTATTTATAGCAGATGTGTTGAAAAGTTTAAATTTTCATTTCACTTCGACTAACCGTTAAACGCGTTGTAATTTTTCTTAATATGTTCTCTTTTTTAGTAAAAAAAGTATTTCTTAATTATTTTTAATTTTTCTCTTAATATGTTCGCTTGGAAGTTTACCGTTATTTAGACAATAATATAAGAGTTCGTTTGTGTATTAGTTACATTTTCTATCTAGTAACTGATTTATGTTTTTTAACTGTAACCACTTCATTAAGTGTGATTCGTCGTTTTATAATTCGTTATAACAAATTTTCTTATTAAATTCTAAATAATTTTAAAATATTTGAATGAATGAATGTATTTATTTATTATTTGCAAAATTTTAATTAGATAAAATTTTATTTATATTTTCTTTTTTATTTATTTTATGAAAAGCGAGATCTTTCGTTTCGGTCGGACACCGATTGACTAATTTGACCAGCAAAGCTTTTGCTACTGCATCGGGCGCAAAAAAATATATTAAAAACTTTTTTTATATAAACAAAAATAAAAAAGAATATAATAAAAGCAACAAAATAAAATCATCATCGTACATTCATAATACATATGTATGTATGTATGTACATAAATATTTAGTAAAAAATAACAACAAAACGACCACATATGTATACCCTAACGCATTACTAGTCACAGTTTGTTTTTATTTTTTGCTGTTGTCGATTGATTTTATGAGGAAACGAAAAAATTGTAAGAAATAAAAAAAACCGCTAAGTTAAAGAAAAAAGCTTTCTTTAAATATTATTTTTTTCTTTTTTTCAGATACTAAACAATAATAAATTATTTGCAACTGGTATTAGTGTTGGCGCAAAAGCTTTATATGCATAAAGGAAGGAAAGAAAAACTAATAAACACCAGCATTATGTTTTTCTTTCACAGAGTGGCCATATGGAAAAATCAACTGTACTTTGTTGTATACTTAGTTAAAATCCCATAGCCAAAAAATATTTGTTTTAAAAGGCAATATCACAGATTTCCATTTTAATAAATGGCAAATTTGCTCTCTTAATTTTTTAATAACATTTGTAGGGTTTCTTGTTTTTTTTTTACCCAAAAATGTTTAATATAAAACAAATAAAAATTAATTTAAAAACAAATAAATTTAAATAATAATTTTCTAAATTTTTTAAAAAACTTAAGTCAAAACAATATATTGGTTGTGTCATAATGTCATTACAAATATTTTAAGAATAATAAAACAACTATTGTTTTGTTCATGGTAGAACTTTAAAAAATGTTGAAAAAAATATGACATTATGACAATACAACACTTAGGACACCATGTAAATTCACCAATTTTTTTTCTTCAGTTATTTGAGTAAAAAATTTAAGTGTCATATCTATACTAATATAATAAAGAGAAATGTGTGTATGTATATTATGAGTTTTCTTGGAAACTACTTATTAAATTTTTAAAACGATAATAGGCTATATTTTTTATATTTTATTTGGAATTAGTACCTTCCATACAAATTGAACAATTTTTATAAAATATTTTGAGAACTGTTCCTTTCAAACTTTGGATAGGATTGGAGCAGGGAACATGGTATCCCCCATACAAAAAATATATTTGATGCCATATATAGGTAACTATAAACGAAATTTGGTTGAAACTTTGTACGAGCAACTTAACGTCAATTTTCTTAAAACAGCCAAAAATGTTTAGGATCGGAGCAGAGGTAGTGTTATCTTCCAAGGAATGAATACTTTCTGTCAACGATCATCAATCAATCAATAAGCTGCATTATTAAATTATAAAAATTAAAATTGCACATATGTACATTCATATATAAAAAAATTACCTATAAATATAAATAAAACAATCAAAATTTCCTGGTGGGTTTAACGAAGCGCACCGGTTAGCTAGTCCTCAATAAAAAATATATTTTTACGAAAATATTTTTAATTTTCGAGAAAAAAATCAGCAATACCTTTAAAAGTATTTATGTATATGAGTTATTAATTTCACAAAAATTCCAGAAGGTTATATATTAAAAAGGGCAGTTAAATGTCTGGCATCGCTTTTATAATTACAATAAAAAAACACATGAAATAATATTTATTTTCACGAGTTTTCTTCTTCTATTTTATGTCATTTCTATGGATTAATTTTTAAATATTTTTTATTTGTTGTTTTTCATTTGTTATACATTATTATGAAAATTAATATATAACTCTTTTTTTTATTCTGTAAAATATACTTAAATTAGTTGATAGAAAATTGAACAAAAACCTCAAACAAACTGTTTTCAAACCCCATAATTATGACAGTAATTAATTAAATAGAAATTTTCTTATAAAAAACTTTTTAGCTTATTTTTGTACGATAATTCTTGTGTGTCCAAATGACATTTTGCGGTCGTTTAGGCCAAAAATAGTTTAGACCGTCTTTTTGTCGGCATTCAACAAAATTAATTACAAAATGCAAAACACAACTATAATATTAAATAAAGTAGAGCAATCACATTCACTATCTATTTAGTTACTACTTACATGCGTAATTAAATTATTTAATAGTTGATTTCGTAGGCAGTTAAGAAAAGGTACTTTAAAATGCAACACTGTTTAACCGTTAATTTTATTACACTTGTAACTGTCTTGGCAGCTTCAATTTAATTTGATTACGTACGTACTCGATAATACAGTTCAAGTAAATATTTTATCTTCACTCTCAGTCTTAGAATTATATACTGTAAATTCGTTTCCAATTTTGCCTTTTAAGTGACTTTTGCATTTCGAAAAAGAAACTAAAGAAATTTTGGCTGTAAATTTAATTTTTTTATTTTTATCTTTTTATAATACTACGCGTCTAGATTTTTTTCTAATTCCATTTACTACGTGGAATAAGATTTAGAAACCATTAAATGAGTTCGTTTAGATTTGTATGTCTATTTTAAAATCAAATTTTTATTTATTTTAACTTAATTAGTTTGTTGCACTTTTTTTAAGAAATTTTCTTATTTCTATTAAAATAAGTATTTTGTATTTTTTGTTTTATATATATATTTCGACGTTTTATTATTTTTGTTGCGGTGCATATGTTCACGTTACGCATTTTAAGAGGATACTAAAGACATCTGCCACACTTAAGAAGTTTGCTTATTTTGTATACGCTGCAGCAGGCATGTTGCGTTTGCCTTATAACAGTCGGTCGGTAGGTCGGTCCGTCGGTCAGTAATGCATGCTTGCATTCGAAGTTTGACAGCGTAACACTATAAATAAAATTTCACATACGACACAGTGTTACACCATGTTCATTCTTTATTTCACAACAAAGTACATAAGTATGTACACACAAACCATCTATAGAATGGGATGACAAAAAATTTATGTATGTATGTATGTATGTAAGTATATTTTGAAAAATATTATTGAAAGAAATAAAAATTTTATAAAATTTTTTATCAACACCTTTTTAAAAATATAGGTTTTTATTTTTTTTTTTTATAATTTTGTAAAATATATTATTTTTTAAAGAATAATAATAATTTGTATATTATAATTATTTACATCTATTATTGCATAAATCTTCTTCAATAGAGAAAGAATATGTTATATTATCTATGTAAGAATTTAAAAAAAAGACTACTAAAAATAATTTTTTTTAATGTATTATATACAAATAATTTTTTTACTTATGTAAAAAAAAAAACTCAAAAAACAAGTCAAATAATCCTTACTTAAATTAATCCGTAGCGGTGTCAGAAGTCAAAAATTCTTGATTTAAGAATGAATGTATCAAGTACGAATTTCTTAATTTTAGAAATAGTTAAGCCGAAAAAAGTTTAAATTTAAGAATTATTAGCTTGATTTAAGCCTGAAACTGTACTTGACGTAATCTTAGAAAAAGATCAATTCATTTATAAATTAGATTGAATTAAACAAAAGATGCTCTTGTTTCAAGAATTCGTAATTTGGTTTGAACGTTGTATAGTACAGTATTTTCACTACTTACCCGTTGACATTTTCTTAGCGATATGTTTCAAAGCAAAAATTTTATTTGGTAACAGTACCAAATTCATAATCTCTAAACAGTAATTCTGTGAAAAAACTTTAAATGGTTGTCCTACCAATTGTATTACAGTTTCCGAAAAAACTACCAAAGGCTGAACTTACCTATAATGCCGGACTGATTCTTAAACATTTACTAAAGACAAGAACCAAAAACGTAATGGAAAAAATGGCAGCACTAACGTATGACTAACAGTGATGTTAACGTTCAACAAAAGCAAAAGCTCCACTGAAAGTTAGTTAAAGACACATTACGATATGATTATTGTTAGTAATTGTGCCAGATGATTTCTCACAAATAAAAAAAAAACAAACTTAAATTTACCAGATGACTTCACACAAATAAAATAAATCAAACTTAAATTTATCATTTTAATGTATTTGGCTCCTCTTGAACATGACATGACAATTACCAATGTTGTTATGAGAGTAAACAAACATCTTTATTATCATTTTAATGAAAATGTAGATGTTAAACCTAAAATCAAAAATAGACACAATGTTTTTTATATTAAGTTTTTCTATAATTCCGATCAAGCAGTTGTAAGGATACGTCAAATTACTATATGTGTTTACTGTCATCATAATATTTAAGGTAGTAGATCGACAATAAAAACTTGTGCAAGTGTTAGTAAAAAATGTGTATTGTTGCTATAGTAATGTCAGCATTTTCAAGAAGGGTAACCTCTGGCTACAAATAAGTATTTACTTATTTTGTTTTCTTTTTTATAAACTGACAAACAACTGCTAACGATATACATATAAATAAATTTATAGTGCACGAATTTTTTTTTTTTTTTTTTTTGATTTTTTTAAAACTATTGAAACTTAGAGGTAAAATTTTTTATTTTTTTTTATATATTCTGAACGATGTATTTGAAAGCTTTAAACTGATATTAATATTGCCCATATATGTTCAGAAATGTAGTAAAAATCATATATTTATATGAAAACTTCAGAAGTCTACAACTCGAAAACTAAGTTATTTTTCAATTTGGAGGAGCGTTGGTAAACTAGATTAGTTCCAAAACCACTTAGGAGAGTATTTTTTAGTACAAAATTAATGATTTTTACATAACATAATAAGCAAAAATATTTTCACATATATCAAAAAATTTATTGCCATATTAATATTTGACTATTAACCTTAAATAAAGCAACTGTACTGTTACGAAAATACAACTCTGTAACGTATTTGACAATTACTCATCATTCTCTTTTTCTTCACCAGTAAAAAATAAAATCACACTTTTTTGTTCCAATAAGTACGCCGCGTGAAGGAACCGCTGTTGTAAATTTAGTAATCTACAAATAAATTAAAAGAAGTTCACATTAAACATTTATTAAAAATGGTAAGAATTGCTGTAAAAATTTATATAAAATCGAAATTAAATGCAGACATCGTTGTTAATTGTAAAAATCCAATAAGCATGACTAACAAACTACCATCAGCTGGTATAATTTGTGTTATAATTCAACGAGAAACAAATATGTAGTGCTATTAAAACATGATAATATGTAATTATTTTATAAAAATATTAAAAAAAAAATAAAAGGTTTTAAAATATTAATTTTGCAATAAATATACTTGGATGTCTCGACCTAACCTCAAAAAGGAGTTGCTCATACCGATATTTTGCTATTGTGCTTGTATGACAGCTGGTTTATACCCGGCCTCATGTATTTTTTGTTTAATACGCTTGTTACTAATTTTTATTATTTAGAAAGATACTTTATTACCAAAATTCTGTACCGTTTGTTTTAGCAACCTCAAATTGTGTTACTTAAAGAAGGTACTGATACCTCGCAAGGCAAACCCCAGTTAATTTCCAACATCAATGCCTGCCAATCAATTGTGGATGCCGTACGTACCACATTGGGTCCTCGTGGTATGGACAAGTTGATTGTTGACTCTCAGGGTAAAGCTACCATCTCCAATGATGGTGCCACTATAATAAAACTTTTGGATATTATACATCCCGCAGCCAAAACTTTGGTCGACATTGCCAAATCTCAAGATGCTGAGGTAAATTTAGTTTATTGTAAATTAATTAAAATATTAAAAAATGCATATTGCTCTTATAGGTTGGTGATGGTACAACCTCAGTAGTTTTATTGGCTGGTGAAATTCTAAAACAAGTAAAACCATTTGTTGAAGAAGGTGTACATCCCCGTATTATTATTAAGGCCATACGTAAATCCTTGCAATTGTGCATGGATAAAATCAATGAAATGGCCGTACGCATTGAAAAACAATCTAAGGAAGAACAGAAGACTTTGTTGGTAAAATGTGCTGCCACTGCCATGTCCTCCAAGTTGATTCACCAACAAAAAGATTTCTTCTCCAAAATGGTAGTGGATGCTGTTCTCTTCTTAGATGATTTGTTGCCTTTGAATATGATTGGAATTAAAAAAGTAACTGGAGGATCGTTAGAGGAATCACAATTAGTGTCTGGTGTTGCCTTTAAAAAAACCTTCTCTTATGCTGGTTTCGAAATGGCTCCCAAGAACTACAAGGATTGTAAAATCGCTTTGCTCAACATTGAATTGGAATTAAAGGCTGAACGTGACAATGCTGAGATTCGTGTTAATAATGTCAAGGAATATCAAAAGATTGTTGATGCCGAATGGCAAATACTCTATAACAAATTGGCCAAGATCCATGAATCTGGTGCCAATGTTGTTCTCTCCAAATTGCCTATTGGTGATGTAGCTACCCAGTATTTTGCTGACCGCAACATGTTTTGTGCCGGCCGTGTTCCCGATGAAGATCTCAAGCGTACTATGAAAGCTTGCGGCGGCGCTGTTATGACCACTGCTAATGATATAAATCCAAATGTTTTAGGCAAATGTGATTATTTTGAAGAACGTCAAATCGGTGGAGAACGTTTTAATATTTTCCAAGGTGGGCTAAATAAAAAGATAATAAATTATAGGTTTATGATATAATTAACTTAATTTAGGTTGTCCCAATGCCAGAACCTGTACCTTAATTTTGCGCGGTGGTGCTGAACAATTTTTGGAAGAAACTGAACGTTCCTTGCACGATGCTATTATGATTGTACGTCGTACAATAAAACATGATTCTGTTGTTGCTGGTAAGTGGAATTGTTATGTTTGATTGATCCTAAAATTAACCTAATTAGAAAACAATACGTATGTTTTAAGAAGTGCCTTAGTTGCTATTGACTAATTGGTTTAATTTTATTTAAACGAAAATAAAGGAACAAAAAGTTTGATAAAACTACTTTTTATTTCCGACCTCATAAAGTATATATTTTCTGAGAGCTTATGAATAGGACAGCCAATTAAGCACTGTCCGTCTGTCAGTGTCTATTTTGAAATCAACTTTTTGAAGCCCCCAGACATTTCTAAGACCCGTGTAAGGTACCAAAATTTTAGAAATATTCGGAAGCGCTCTATAAACAACTGGAATATGATGAAAAAACCTCCACCTCGTCTTTTCACACCAATACAAAACTGGATGAACGTAGATTCGAATCCCTGTTAATACAAAAAAAAAATATTTGTTTATTTTATACAATAATTTTATTATTTCTGTTTAAGACATTTTAAAAAGAGATCACACATTTATAATAATTGATTTAAATTAATAAAGCTAGTATTATTAACGTTATTGTTATCTTCTGGCCATAAAACAGATTTCATTTGAAATTATTATGTTTTATAAACATCATTACTAGCATTGTGACAATTAACACTCTCAGGAAGTTTTAACACAATTTTAATTTGAACAGCATTTAAAGACATTTTTATTAATTATTTTATTTATTTATTTATTCAATCCCAAAATAAAAAAAGTCCCAAAAGCCCAAAACAAATTATTACATAGTAATTACAACTTTACTTAAATTACATCAATAACGAAAATAAAAATGGAAAAATAAATATACATATGGATATAAATCATAAAATAATTTACTTTTCCAATTTTTTGATTTGAAACAAATCATTTAACTAAAAACGCGCTATACTTCTGCATTTGAGTAAGGAAGAGACAAAATTAAAAACGGCTTAATATTAACAGCGTCTTTATGACATTTAACTTATTACCAAAGTTCCACTTTAAATAAATATTGTTCCATTGCATGGGGTGACTCATTCGCCATCCTATCTCAATACTATATAATAAAGGTATTCACGTCACCGGTTATAGTCAAATGCAAAGTTTTTTCAAACAACAACAACAACTATATAGAAAATAATTTTTTTCAAAAGTAACCTTGAAGAAAAAAATAACAGTTAATTTTTACATCAAAATAAGCTCTGTAGGAAAAATATTAAAGAACCAGAAAATATAAATGTAAAAAAATGGAAAGATTTTGAAATTTAAAAAATTTTAGACTTCAAAAGATAACAGAACATTTTAGGTAAGTCAAAATAAAATTTATTTTGCGAAACTAAAAATTTCATATTTGTATGCAACCTACTTCGTTCTTTGATTGTTAAATCACTTTTTCACATCAACCAGAGCAAATTTACGCGATTTCGCATTCTCGCAAGGCTAAAACCAGTGACGTAAACACCTTCAATATTTCGAAAACGGATTCGAATTGTACTGCTTATTGCATTTTAGTTTTTCAGCAATTTATATAATTTGTTTTCATACTTTTTTTTTTACCGACTCGAAAGCAACTTTTACTTTAAAAATAATTACTATGAAAATCTAAAATGGACAGCAAATTTCATATATTGAAATGTTTCTTAAACATCAACATGTTGTTCGGTTGCTCTGTTGAATTAAATTGTATTGAAACAGGTGCAATTTATTGTACAAAGATTTCTTTTTCACACTGAAATAAAAAGTTGTGTTAAATTTGTTTTGGTGCAACCAAAAATTATTAAAAGGCACAGAAATTAAAAAAATGGAAACGCCCACCAACTAGCGATTTTTTTGCACAAAAAACTGCGAAATGCACTGAGTTGACAACGCTGGTGAAAATACTGACGGGATAAGCTTATCTTTAGCAAAAAATATCTCTTGTATGTGTATGTCTGATTTAGTATTTATACATTGTTGTTGTTTTTTGAAAAAAATCAACTTCCAACACTTACACCGGTATAAATACATATATCATTGAAAGCATATATTTTGATTACTTTTAATTTTACAACATTTAAATTTGAAATATTTTCATTAAAACGTTTTCTAGTCCTTAACGAATATGCATATAGTTATTGGTTTCTATAAATAGAGTTGATGGCACAACAGCTATTTATGTTTCTTAATCGTATGTTAAAACAAATTCACAAAACAACAATCCAATTGAATTTCAAAACAGCATCAATGTACAAAAAGTTTGTTTTTTTCTTTTCTTAACTGGTAAAAGCAGTTGTAAAAGACAAGTTTTAATACCAAAACCAATCATTTACGTTTACTACTACTCTATTCGAGTTTTATAGTGCAAAGAGTGTAGTGTATGTATGCTTAGTTGAGTTTTGTTTGCTGCTGAAGCTTTTTACTATGTACTACATACTTACTTGAATTTTATGTATATGACCATAAAACTATGTATAAATCAATCTATTTTCATGCAATAAAATGCTGCAAAAGGCAAACAACAAGACAAGAAACGATTTCCGCTTAATGATTTAAAATTTGTGTTTAAAGTTAGGCGGGTGGGTGTTTGGTTAGTTATTTTTGGCTAAAATTGGATTTATTAAATACAGATTGTTTAAAAACAAACAAAGAAACATACAAGGTAACAAACTAAAAATAAATTAATGCAGTGAAAAAAACAAACACACACCACATCATTTCTTTTTTTTTTTATATATTTTACAAATTTTCAAAATTGTTGATCTAATTTGCTTTTTGTCATTAGTTTGTAAAAAACATTTAGAGAACAACATCATGTAAAATTAAACAATGTATAATAACAAAAAACAATGCGATTACACTTTTCACAGTTACGCACCTGTGCTTTAACACTTTTTTTATTTTAAAGTTTCTTTAATTTCAATCATATTTTTTCAATGATTTTTACGCTTAATGATTGTACTCCTATACAAATTATAATTAATTATTGTACCTTTCAAAATGATAAATGGGATGGGTATTAGGCGTTTGTGCTGAAATTGAAACGCACAAAATGGTATGAACAGTATATCGTAAATTTAAGCAAAAAAGCACTATAATTGTTGTTTTACAAGATAATAAAAATTGCCGTTCACTTTTCAATTATAAATCGAACCTCACTATGAATCACCCGCTCTATATTAAGTGATAAGAAACTACTGATTTATTATAATATTGAACAAATAAAAGCCATCAACCAAGCCAGCAAATAAAATAAATTCAAAATGTAAATAAATAACATTCATTGCACTTTTGGCAAGGGACCGGCTTATAATAAGAACAATATAACAACAACAATAAAGACAACAGTTTTAATGATAACGTCTTTATTATTCGTTACTGGGTACTTACCGATACAGGGAAACTAATTACGGAATAAATTTGTGAAAGTATTTTTTTTTTCTAATGGTTTTTTTAACCACTTTTTACAAGCTCTCTGAAAGCAATTGTAAACTGCTATTGCTTTCAAAATTATTATATTTCTATCTCTGACAGAGTTGAAACAGAAATACATACAGTCTGTCAATAATGAGTTTGCACATTAAAAATAAACACGGTTTGGCTAAATTATTAGAAATTAAGTCATACTTTTTGTTAAAAAAAATATATTTTATTTACATATATCATAAATTTATAGATATTCAAAGAGATCATGTTGAAAAAAACTTGTAATCAGTTTGAATATAGGACGAAATACAACAAAAACTAATTTATACTTCATTTTATATTGTCAATAAACTGTTTGCACAAAAATGTTTTGTTTGTATTACTGTTAATAAACTCTTTGCACATCTTGTATTTTTTAATCTCTTTTTCAAGTTAGCGGTGATTTACCGTTTAAAAATTCAAAACAATGACTGTTTAAATTAAATTGTGCTAAATTTTTGTAATATACGCGTCGTAAAGTTGCATAATTAAAAATATTTAAAATGCCAGGAAAAAGATTATCGTATAACATTATTCAATTGATTTTTTATAATCGCCAACTCGGAAAAAGTGCTGAGGAGTTGTCAGAAATGTTTTCAGTTTCAAGGAGAACAATTTATAACGTTATAAATCGAGCAGAAAAAAGACAGACTGGAATTAAAACAAGGAGGTGGGCGAAAAAGGAAGATAAACAAACGTGCCGAGCGTTTAATTATAAGAAAAGTGTCTCAAAACCCAAAAATTTCCACCAGAGAACTTGCGGCAGAGCTTAAGGAAGAGCTTGGTGTTGTTGTTTGTCACGAAACAGTACGTCAGACCTTAATCAAAAAAAAGTACTCATCAAGAGCAGCAAGAAAGAAACCACTACTTTCAGCAGCAAATGTAGAGAAGCGATTTTCCTTCGCTACTCTAAACGTTTTACACCCGGATGACTATTGGGACAATGTTATTTTTTGTGATGAAACGAAGATGATGTTGTATTACAACGATGGGCCATCTAGGGTGTGGCGAAAGCCTTTAACGTCTCTAAAACAGCAAAACATAATCCCAACTGTAAAGTTTGGAAAAATGTCCATAATGATCTGGGGTTGTATTTCAAGTCAAGGAGTTGGTGATCTTGCTTTTATAGACTCAACGATGGACGCGCTTTAATATTTGAACATTTTACAGACTCATTTACGTAGTAGTGCACAGAAATTTGGATTCATTAAAGACAATAAACCACAGTTTAAATTTTATCAAGATAATGATCCAAAGCATAAGTCCCACATGGTGCGGATGTGGCTGCTATATAACTGTGGACATGTCATCGATACACCCGCTCAAAGTCCCGATCTCAATCCTATTGAGAATCTATGGGTGTTTTTGAAAAAACAAGTCGCTAAACGCCAGCCAAAAAATATGACATCGCTTAAAACAGCAATATTAGAAGAGTGGCAGAAAATTCCATCCAACTATGACCTAAAGAAGTTGATACGTTTAATGAAAAATCGTCTACAGTGTGTGGCAGATGCAAAAGGTTTCCATACCAAATATTAAAAATTCTCAAAACAAAGTTTTCAATATTTTCACTAAAACAAAATGTACAAGAAAATTTTTGTGCAAACAGTTTATTGACAATATAAAATGAAGTATAAATTAGTTTTTGTTGTATTTCGTCCTTTATTCAAACCGATTACAAGTTTTTTTTCAACATGATCTCTTTGAATATCTATAAATTTATGATATATGTAAATAAAATATATTTTTTTTAACAAAAAGTATGACTTAATTTCTAATAATTTAGCCAAACCGTGTTTATTTTTAATGTGCAAACTCATTATTGACAGACTGTATGTATATCGTTTTTGTTTTAACATTTACTTTTAAGTTTAAAAAAACTATTCGCTAGTTCTATACTTAAACAGTTTTCATTATTTCAAAAATTGGTATTTGCCATTCATAAATGCATCAAACACAATTTTGTAATGTTTAGCAATTTTCCTTTATTGATTATAATATAAAATGAATTGCAATTTCAACTTTATTATATTTTTTGTTATTTTTACACACATACAGACATACATTTTTTCGCTTAAAATTTATATTATACACAATCTAAGCAACCTACTTTCCCCACACTGTTTTACACAAAAAAAAAACAGAAAAAATAAACAAAAACTAAAATGAAAAAAAGCAACAACAACAACACAAAATATCATCGTCAACATCTTGCTACAATTGCTGCATAATCGGGGCCAATTTTTTCCAGTGCTTTCATACTACGTACCTTCTATTACTGTGTGTGTTAAAATTAAATGCACACAGGGTTACGGAGATTTCTTAACACTTAAAACTATATACAAATGCATTCAAATTGGTTTGAGTTACATACATACATATGTATGTTTACACCTTAAAAATTTTAATTTAAATAAAATACATAATTAACGGTACAACTCCACGCGTAATATTTATATTTCAACATAAGCAATAATGTCGGCAGAATAACAGTAAAAAATGTTATACCTACCATGGTGTAATTATATAAGGTGATAGACTATTTTTGTCTCTCTTTTTTTTTATATATGGAGTTTGACAATTCTTGACACTGATATCTCTTTTTTGTATATGTATAAGTGTGCCCTGATACCTACAAGCTTATGTTTTAAGGCTGAGAATACGTCATAGTAGAGTGGACATAAAATTAAAAAAAAAATCAATAGTTATTTTTTGTATTGAGCTTGAGATCACTTTTTTTATAAAAAATAGTTTTAATTTTATTTTCCAATATTTCGCTACCACTTCTCCTTTCTCTGAAATTTAAATAAACACAGATGACATTTATGCATTTATGTAAAATGTAGCATATGAATTTCACTTACCACTCTCTATTGTAAATTAGGTAGCATTTTCAGCAATAACGCATTAAATACTGATTTCCAATTGCTCAGTTGTTTCTGGTTTATGGGCATAGACAGGCGTCTTATCGTATCTCTAGAAATATTAATTTAACAGTGTCAAATTTTCTGTTTAAGGTGTTTAGTTAATTAATTGTTGGAAATTGAAATTGCAGTGTTGTTGTTTATACAATAATGTTACGAAAATGGCGAACTATTTATTTTAATTCACTTTTGCATAAATAAATTTTTTAAATTTTGCACATTTTACTCAAGCGTGATTCTATTATAGACGGCCAAGTCTAATCAAAATTATGGTGTTACTATATACTTAAAGTTATTGCAATTCGGAGATTATTTTTTCGACAGGTTTTTTTTTTTATAAAAAAAGTTGATAATTTAGATAACGACCATTATACTCTCTGTGGTTATGCATCCTAATAATGTCTAGAGCTCGGAATCTTGCAAAGAATGCTTTGTAACAGAGGTGCGGTGGCTGACCTAATATTTGGTTATAAATACTATGGTATTTTGTTGTAGAAAAATCTGTCTTTAACTCACTGTCTGCACCACCAAAATTAGCTGACACTGTATCCAGAATTAGCTTTTGAAACCGACTTCAAGTTATTTTTATTCTCAAAAAAGTATTTAAGCTAAGCATATTATTTTCGGCTGCAAACAAAAAAAACAAAACAAGTGCCACTTAGACTGCTTTACTTTTTGACATCACTGTGCGAGTAATTCAACTTAAACGTATACATATTTATTCCGCACCCACTTATCAAACAGCTTCCATGCATTTCATTTAGGATTTTATGCCTCATTGTTGAAAGTTTCTCTTTAGTTTATATTCTATGTCTGTCCGCGTTTTTAGGGCTTTAAGTGGTAGAATTGTTTTTCTTTTTTTTTATGTAAAATTGTGTAATTTAGCCCTGTTCAAAAATGAAAACAGTTGCAACGTTTATTAGTGCTACTGCCACTATAATTTTTATTTATTTTTTTTTTTTTTTTTAGTTCATGACTGTTTGGTCAACTTTATTTTCTATGCTGTTTTTAATTACTTTGTAAAGTGTTTTTCTTCTCAGAGAGTTTATGAAACAAAATTCTTGTTTATTTAATAATTGCGAATAAGTTTTTTCTTTTTTTTTAGTATTTTAGTATTTACAATTGCGAAAACTAGTTTAAATTGTTGGAGTTTTTTTTTATATAAAATTGCAACGTGACTTGAAATAATGATTTATTTAAATTTAAAATTTGTTTGTGTTTTACCTAATGGTTTTTAAATGCAGTAATAAGTACAAATAAAATTCAGATAGTTTCGATATCTGTATTGAAATGATTTTGATCAAAGCAACTTTTCAACTATAAATAGTATGCAGCGATTCTAAAACGTTTTTTTGTGAGAGTTGTTTGGTGGCAGCAAAGTTACTTAATAAATATGTATTAAAATTTTTGGTGTAATCAAATATTTCTAGTGTAATGACCTTTAAAAATGATGTGGAACAAAGCGATATCATCGTGCTTCGTCAAAAACAGATTATAGGAGATGCCAGATAGATTTTAGATTTCGAAATAATTTTTGGTCAGCTTGTTTATATGTATGCACTTGCAATTAGCTTCACTTTACTTCATTTGCACTATAAAAATCTTGGCTGTGTATATACGTAACAAATAAGTAACTGCTGTTTTTGACCTTTTGTCCGCCATTAATTTTTTGTAAAATAAAACTAAAATAAGAAATTTCTTTTAGAAACAACTAAAAATAAGAGTGCTATATTCGTCTGTGCCGAATCTTATATACCCTTCACAACGTGTAGTCATGCAATACTAATTTTTTGTGTCACCATTCTTCTTATGCATAAGAAATACGTACATACATATAAAAAACATACATATGTTATGTATGTATGTTAAAAATAAAAAATAAAAGTTTTAAAAAAAATTAAAAAAAAATTAACAAAAAATAATAAAAATAAAAAAAGTAAAAATAAAAAAAAAATAAAAATATAAATAATAAAAAATAAAAAAACAATAAAAAAATTTTTTTTGGCTCAGCTGGGTTCGATACCACGTTTACTCTAACCAGTATACCACGTTTGTATGTATGTATGTTGTTGTTGTGAAATAAAAAACGAGGTGGACGTGGTTTTTTGCTCATATCTCAGTTGTTTATGTACCGATATTTCTAATTTTCAATACCCGAATATTTCTGATATTTTAATACCTCATCCGGGTCCAGGCGATGTCGGAGAGCTTAAAAAAGTTTTTTTCAACATACACACGACTCCCCTATTTGTAAGCTTTCAGAAAATATATACTTTATGAGGTCGGAAATGAAAACTGTAGAAATTTCACACGTAATGACAAAGCTATATAAGTATACCCTTTTTCACTGTGTGAAAGGTATATAAATAGATTCTTTTGAAAAAAAAGAAATATTCAAGAAATTCTGTAAGAAGTTGCCAGATTTCTTCAGTCGGTTACTCTGACAACACTAACTGAAATAAATATGTTTTTCGGATAAAAAAAAAATGACGCTCACGATCTGCCGTAATATGCACAGCAAATTTGCACAGGTCCAATCGTGAGTACCCTTAATATGTACCGCTTATATGCCCGTCGGTTATTTACATTTAATGCTTACATGCATCCCAACATGAGCAATTTTTTATTGGTATTAAATCCATTTTTATTTTTAAAAATGTATGTATTTCTCCCTGATAAGAACAAAAAAACGGTGCAAAATTTGAAATTCATATAAGCGACCTTATTATTGAAAGCAATGCATAATATTCTAAAGCGCATAGACTGAAACGATGATGTGTCCCTAAACAAGCCATTTTATGTTTATGTCAGGACTAGAATTTCAAAACTTTATAAAAATAAATTTATATTAAAAAAATAATAAATAAAAAAGAAAACAATATTTGTTTAAGTATTGACGTAATTCCGTATATTCTACGTAAATGGCTAACAAATTGTATTAAAAAATAAAAATAATAGTCACGTTGTCACTACATTATTAAATTTAAGAGGAATTTTGCAAGGCAACAAACTGTGATTCTGATGTTGCTGATAAGTAGCCAAGAAAAGCCAACGTTTGTGTAATCAACTATTCATTCATTGCCTTCTTTGACGAAATTAAAACCATAATAGTTCTGCAGAAATTTATGATTCAATGAAATAAATTTACGTAAAAACATGAAACAAATAAAATAAAAGGTAGATTTCAACTAAAGTAAAACTTTAAATTGTAGAATAAGAAAACTTGTATAAAGTTGTTATGGAATCACATTTTCATTTATTTAAATGCATGAAAACGTGCATGTTTTTATACCCGCCACCAAAAAAATGGTGGGGGTATATTCATTTTGTCATTCCGTTTGTAACACATCGAAATATCCATTTTAGACCCCATAAAGTATATATATTCTGAATCAGGGTTTGATTTGATGACGATCTAGCTATGTCCGTCCGTCTGTCCGTCTGTCCGTCTGTTGAAAGCACGATAGAGGTCGCACCGAAAAAGCTAGGAGGCTCAAATTTTGCCAGAATCTTTCTTATAGACAAGGTTTGTTTGGTATTGAAAATGGGCTATATCGGAATATTAGGAAGTGAGTTATAGCTCGGAACGCAAGAGTAGGTCGAAAAAACCGTGTCCTACGAACATCGAATAAAATGGTATTGTGTCCAAACGAATTAACGTAGAGTCATGAAACTTCGAATATATATTTCTCGAGTCAAAACAATATTTCTCACCAAAAATTACCTAAATCTGATCATTAGGAAAGGAGTTATCGATCAAAATGTACGAAAATTTATACCGCACAGTGTATTTTTCGGTATATTTAAAAACAAAAACGTCATAAAAGCAACAAAATTGGATGTACGACTCTGAAATTTTGCACACTTTGCTTTTTGGTGAGAGGCTTTTTTCTAACGGACAATAAATGTGCCACGCCCACTTTTACGCCCACCTCCCATATAACGTTTTACCTAAAATTCATATAATTTCTCTATTAATAAAGATTTGGAATAATACAGGGCTATATTGAAACATCTAAAATGTACTCATTCGCAAAAAAAAACTTTGACACGCCTACTATAACGCCCACTTTTCACGTTATATACCGTTAATGAAATTTAAAAGCTCATAAAACCGCCGAAATTAGAGGTATGATGATCAAATTTGCTACGTATATCCCCCTAGGCAATGTCATTATTGTGCCAAAAAATTAAGATGCCACGCCCACTTTTACGCCCACCTCCCATATAACGTTTTACCTAAAATTCTTATAATTTCTCTATTAAAAAAGATTTTGGAATAATAAAAGGCTATATTGAAACATCTAAAATGTACTCATTCGCAAAAATAACTTTGACACGCCTACTATAACGCCCACTTTTCACGTTATCTACCGTTAATGAAATTTCAAAGCTCATAAAACCGCCAAAATGTGATGTATGACGATCAAATTTGCTACGTATATCCCCCTAAGCAGTGTCATTATTGTAAAAAAAAATTAAGGTGCCACGCCCACTTTTACGCCCACCTCCCATATAACGCTTTACCTAAAATTCATATAATTTCTCTATTAATAAAGATTTTGGAATAATACAGGGCTATATTGAAACATCTAAAATGTACTCATGCGTAAAAATAACTTTGACATGCCTACTATAACGCCCACTTTTCACGTTATCTACCGTTAATGAAATGTTAAAGCTCATAAAACCGACAAAATTAGAGGTATGATGAGGAAATTTACTACATATATCCTTCTAGTCAATGTAGTTGTTGTGCCAAAAAGTTTAGGTGACACGCCCACTATAACGCCTACATCCCATATAACGGGTTTTCTTAAATTCATGTAATTTCTCTATTGACAAAGTTTTTGGGAAAATAAAGAACTATATTGAAATATCTAAGTTGTATTTATTAGCAGAAACTTTATTGACACGCCTACTTTAACGCCAACTTTCATTGAAAGACTACATTTACAAAAGCATTTCAGTAGCATATCGCAGTAATAAAGGGTGGTTAAATTTTATGTTGAATTTAAATAAAACACAAATTATTTAGGACATTATTGTTATTTCTTTTTGTAATGATAATATTTGAACGGTTAAATTATGTATTTAACAAAATATCGGCCAAATGAACCCCCCCCCCCCATCCTTGGCGCCACTCCACTATCTGATGGTCCAAATTTTCAATGACAATGTTGATGCTCAATTGTTGGGCACGATGATGAGTCGAGGTTGACTGCTGTTTTGCCACACTATCGCAAAAAACAGCAATGGTTCCCATTCAACGAACTAAGAAGGCATTCACAGATTTTCTAACATTTTATACAGACCTGTTTTGCAGAAATTTAAAAATTTTTTTAAATTTTCCCGATTGTGGATGAATTTGAATGATTATGTTGATCAAAAGAATTACGAAGTGCACAAAATGCATTTTGATTTGAATGCCCATTTTCATAAAAAACCTAAATAACTTTAAAGCGTTGCTCATTTGCGTATCTTTCCACGGATCAAATTGAGTAAGTTTGAGATTGAGAAATGTAAAATGAAATGCAGAAAACTAATTTAAAGACTAGCTGTAGTTCACCTTCAACATGGGCCCTTAAAATTTAACCACCCTCTACAAAGAAAGTGATACATATTTTATTATAAAAAGATTATTCCATAATGAGTAACAAAATAATAAATATTGTGCTTTAAATGTACACAAAATTGGTGGTGGGTATAAAAGATTCGGCACAGCCGAATATAGTGCTCTTACTTGTTTTATCTAGAATGTTACACAAAGCATCACATATTTCACAAATTTTACAAACTCAAGCTGAGAGCTTTCCAAAAAATACATTTCTCTCTGAAACAAGCATGTAATTACTTGCAAGACGTGTGTACGTATTACTAACGAAAACTAGAAGAAATTTTAAAAATAGAATTTTTGAGTGACTACACAGTACTGTGCAAGTTTATTTTTTAAATGTCGTCAACAAGAATTGCCGTGTTACAAGAATTACAAAAATTAAAAAGCGAATGTGGAAATAAAAAAAGAGAGTTTATATAAAGAACCTCATGGCTACGATATAAATTAATTAATTTTATAATTTCTTCTTTGTTTAATTATTTTTCAATTTTACGTTTAAACAAGTAACAGTGCTATATTCGGCCGTGCCGAATCTTATATACCCTGCACAACGTGTAGTCATGCAATAACAATTGTTTGTATCACCATTCATCTCATATAAAATACGTACATACATGTAAAAAACATACCAAAAAAAAATTACAAAAAAATATATTAAAAATAAAAAAAAATTACAAAAAAAAATTTTTTACAAAAATTTTTTTAAAAAATTAAAAAAAAATATAAAAAAGATAATAAAGATAATAAAATAAAATTTTTTTGGCTCAGCTGGGATTCGATGCCACGTTTATTATAACCAGTATACATATATGTATGTTGTTGTTGTAATTGTGAAAAAAACGAGGTGGTCGTGGTTTTTTGCTCATATCTCAGAAAGTTATGGGGCGATTGTGCTGAATTTCAATAGTGATTCATTCCTGAATATTTCCAAGAGATTGATACCATATACAGATCTGAGGAACATATAGTTGCTTCTAAAAGTTGATTTCAACCAACACACGGACAGACGACTCTATTCATAAGCTTTCAGAAAATATATACTTTATGGGGTCGGAAATAAAAATTGTAGAAATTACAAACAGAATGACAAAGCTATATATACCCTTGTGCACCACAGGTGAAGGGTATAAAAATATGAAATGTAATTCAAAATAAATGGCGCTACTGCAATTGTTAACTAACTGCTGCCAAGTAGTCACTATTGAACGTTGCTTGTAGACATACAATTTGTCAATATATTTGTTTGTTAAAAAAAGTGATAATAATGTGAACATTTTACCTGCTTTAAAATTTCATTGCAAGCTGAGTCGCAGGTAGCAAAAGTGTGTTTGTGCCAGTAAAGAGGTTCTAGTGTATTGACTTTTTTCACTTGAACTTGCATGTGGCATGAAATTTGTTTGGCGAGTTCCTCTTTGAAAGCATTACCTTTTCTAGCACAAAGTGTGCTTTATTTTAAAGCCTTTTGTAATATGTAAGTGTCATGCATACTTATAGAGTGCTTTTAATTTTTTCCCTACAAACTTGCTTCGTAGTTCGCATTCCGACTATAAACAAATTTTCGTTCTGCGCATATACGTTACATCGGCCTCACACTTAACAAAAGCATTGTAGTTTATTTTAAAGTATATTATTGAACATATTACGGCTTATATGGTTGGTTATTAACCATTTTGAAGTAAATTTTACAAAAATTTCAATTTATTCATTTGTTATTTAATGCTTTTAATTATTCTTTATAATTATTGTTATTTATTAATTATTTATTTTAGCATTTTATTCACTTTTTTTTACAATTTTTACTTGTTATATCAACCACGTGTTTTACAACAAACATGCGCAATGCGTAATATTGTTTTTATCATTCTTGGAATAATTCGACTTTTTTTACTGGAAAAAATTTTATATGGAAATTATTTTCGTTCTAGCATCCTTGTTTCCAATAGGTAATTAACTTTTGTAGAAGTAAATTTCATTGAAACCATTGTTATTCTTTCAACATAGGCCCTTTATGATCTTAAGTTTAAATTAAAATTGATTTCTCATTAGCCCTCTGTAAAGTAAGAGGGCCCTATCCAAAAATTCCATGCGCTTAAAGACTAAAAAAGTCTAACGCACAGGGGTTAATCAATGGTGTCAGCATCAATACTCTCACT
The DNA here is from genome assembly GCA_941918925.1 of Phyto melanocephala. Taxonomy (NCBI): domain Eukaryota; kingdom Metazoa; phylum Arthropoda; class Insecta; order Diptera; family Rhinophoridae; genus Phyto; species Phyto melanocephala. The sequence goes on from OW799233.1 coordinate 3,451,639, forward strand.
AAACGTTCACTGAGTATTATGCTCCCCATGACAAGGAAGGAAGAGCAAGTACAAAATTAAACATCTTATGTAGAAAACAAAATAAAGCGAACGAGAATCATAAAAGAATTTTCAAAAGTAAATAAAAACATTCAAAACAGATACGTAAATATATGCAAACATTTCTTAAGCAGTGTTAAACCAGGTAAAAATAAAATCTATTCTACCTCTCTTTTCTGAAACCTGATGCTTTATTTGTATCAGCTTTCATTGTGTTTCGAATGGTGTGTTAAGGAAGTAAAAAAAAATAATTGCATCTAGAAACGTGACGTATTTAAAAAACACCAATAAATCACAATAATTGTATGCAATCTTTTGAATTAAATATAAAGTACACGACAAGAACAATGTTGAATTCATGAACATACAAATATTTATTTGAAAAAAAAAATGTAGATAAAGTGTTTAACATTTTTCGGTTTTTTATACCCTTCACACAGTGAAAAAGGGTATATATAGGTTTGTCATTCCGTGTGAAATTTCTACAATTTTCATTTCCGACCCCATAAAGTATATATTTTCTGAAAGCTTATGAATAGAGGAGTCGATTAAGCCCTGACCGTCTGTCCGTCTGACCGTCTGTCCGTGTGTATGTTGAAATCAACTTTTTGAAGCCCCCCGACATAGGTTGGACCCGGGTAAGGTATTAAAATATCAGAAATATTCGGGAGTAGATCGGTATTGAAAATCAGAAACATCGGTACATAAACAACTGAGATATGAGCAAAAACCCACGACCACCTCGATTTTCTTTTCATAAAAACAACATTACAACAACAACATACATACATACAAACGTGTATACTGGTTAGAGAAAACGTGGCATCGAATCCCAGCTGAGGCAAAAAAATTTTTTTTTAAATTTTTTTAAAATTTTTTTTTTTAATTTTTTTTTTATTTTTTTTTATTTTTTATTTAATATATTATATATATTTTTATTATTATTTTTTTTTATTTTTTTTTTTTAATTTTTTTTTTTTAATTTTTTTTTTATTTTTTTTTTGTTTTATATATATTATATATGTATATAATAATTTTTTTTTTTTAATTTTTTTTTTAAATTTTTTTTTTTAAAATTTTTTTTTTATTTTTTATTTTTTTTTTTGTTTTTTTTAACATACATACGTGAATTTACTGTTATTGCATGACTACACGTTGTGAAGGGTATATAAGATTCGGCACGGCCGAATATAGCGCTTTTACTTGTTTTTTCATCAACAAGGGATTTATTATCAAGTTTTTATAAATAGAATAAGGTTTGTTCGTTGTGTAAACGTACATGTATAATTAAGATCAAAACTTGTTTTTATAATTTTTACAATGATTGGCAAGGTTAGATTGTGTATACAAACATATAATCTAATCATTCCGTTTGGTATTTCTACAATATATTTTTTGGTGAGTTGTATTTTTTTTTTTTTTTTATTCATAAAAATTAAAAGAGTTTTATAAGAGGTTTTTAAGTCAAATTTCCATAGAAAATCAGTTTAATAAACCCAGTTTAATAAAGCCTTTAATAACTTTTATGAATAAGGCAGTAAATGTATGTATATTGGTGACCAAATCCTTATAATAGAATGGAGAGTTTATTTAAAGTTTGGTAATTATGCCTGTCTGCGGTAAACATCCTTACAACTAAACTATTAAACTGATGAAAAAAAATATAACCAAGTAGGAAAAAAATAAAAAAATAAAAAATTTTTTTAAGTTATCTTAATAGACTCAAAAAAAAGATTTCCATTACAACTACACTTTAATGTTGTTTTGTATGCCAGAATAAACACATAACTTGAACACCAGTGTAATGTTGATTACAAATAATATTTATACCCTTCACACAGTGAAAAAGGGTATACTATTTAGGTTTGTCATTCCGTGTGAAATTTCTACAATTTTCATTTCCGACCCCATCTACATACACATATACATATGTATGTATGTATATAAAAATGGTGTAAAAAATGTATAGTAATTCATAAAATGGCCGACTTCTGTAAAAAAATTTTGTCAGTTGTTCGTATTTTCGAGGAAAAGATTTTTATGGGAGAAAATTCTGGAAAAGTCGGAAAATTGGAAAAATCGAAAATCGAGTTTTTGTATGAAATTTTGTGTGAAATTATTTCGTAATGGCCTTTCAAATGAAAAAATAGAAAGTTCTCAGCCAAAATTCGATACATGGCGTTATACGTTGACTTAGACTTTGCGTAATCTGACAGGTGTCATTTTGGCATTGTAGATTTCTACAGTAAAAATTTAAATATTTGTGTTGTACTCTAAAGTTTGTCTGAAGGCTTAAAATTGGAGCGAGGCGAACTTCGCCGGATCCGTTAGTAAAGTATATATTTTGTGAAAGCTTATGAATAGGGGAGTCGATTAAGCCCTGTCCGTCTGCCCGTGTGTTGGTTGAAATCAACTTTTAGAAGCAACTATATGTTCCTCAGATCTGTATATGGTATCAATCTCTTGAAAATATTCAGGAATGAATCGCTATTGAAATTCAGCACAATCGCCCCATAACTTTCTGAGATATGAGCAAAAAACCACGACCACCTCGTTTTTTTACACAATTACAACAACAACATACTTATATACATACATGCAAAAAACATGCAAAAAAAAAAAATTACAAAAAAAAAATTTATTAAAAATAAAAAAAAATAATAAAAAAATTACAAAAAAAAAATTAAAAAAAAAATTTTTATAAAAAAATTTTTTAAAAAAATTTAAAAAAAAATATAAAAAAAAATAATAAAATATAAATAATATCTTAAATAAAATAAGATAAATTTTTTTTGGCTCAGCTGGGATTCGATGCCACATTTAGTCTAACCAGTATATACATATGTACGTATTTTATATGAGATGAATGGTGATACAAACAATTGTTATTGTATGACTACACGTTGTGAAGGGTATATAAGATTCGGCACGGCCGAATATAGCACTCTTACTTGTTTTAACTAGTAACGTTTTGAACCAGTTATATAACTATAAAAATAATTAAAAACAAACTCACTATCGCAAAATTGAAGTGTAATTTGTTTTTCAAGCATACTTTTTATTAATATCAATTTAATATAATAGTGTGTTGGTGCAATGGTTAGATCGAAAACGTCAAAACCAATAGACTCCGGTTCGACTCCCGGCTAAAACAAGAAAAATATCATACTGCTTGATGCTTAAATTGATTTTATAAAATGCATATAAATTTTTTTTAGTATGTGTTAGGTGAGTTCGCTACTCTTTAACAATAGTATTTAATCTAGTATAAAACTGTATATAGTTAAACTAGTTGGGCTCCTACAACCACCTAATGTTAAAATCGATGAGTCTCATATATGAAAAAGGACAGATTATCGCCTTTGTTCTGCATTCCGAGAGAAATTAAATCACTCGGAATTGCCATGAAATTGTTGTTATAAACAATAACAATGGCAATTCCGAGTGATTAAATTTCACATAAATTTTAATTAAACACAGAACACAGGTGAATATGTAACTAGTCTAAAGTTTAAAGGAACTATTAAGTATATTTTTAACCACACACTAGTTACTTTATCTGCAGGGAAGTGTAGAAATTCTTCATTTCTATAATAGTGACCGAATTCTCTTATTGAAATGCTATTCAAATTTTACGAGTTTTCTGTGTTTTCAGTACAAATAGAAATAATACTCAAAATTCTACAATTTTTATTGCGTTCGTTTGTAAGAATTTGACCCTGGATTTATTTAAAACTTAAAACATCTAAAGGCAAGAAGTCAGTCTATCAGAAATTTAACGCTGCTAAAGTGACTACACCTCCCTATGAATTTTCACAGCATTTACAACATTTACTTTTTTGCGTTTCAGTCGATATTGATTCTCATCAAACGAAAATATTTTTAGACAATAGATATTCACTACATATTTTTTTAATGTCCATTATAGTAATAAACAACAGCGATGTTGTTAATTTTAAATTAAATTTTCATTTAAATTCAGTGTTAAAGCCAACAACAAGTCGAACAAAAAAAATTAACGACAAACTGTAGAAGTAACTAAATACCTGTGTGTGTGTGTGTGTGTGTGTGTATGTATGTTGTATGCATGCTGCTGGAAAACATATTTATTGCCGTGTCTATCTCTAGGTCTACCTTTGTAATTGTAATTTTTATATAAAGTTTATTGACTTTTCCTATTATTTTTCCATGGATATGACATTGAGTGTTATTATGTAGAAGATTTTTTTTTTAAGAAAAGCTAACATGTAGCTACAAACAATGCAATTAGTTTCATTTCGTTTTTTGTTTTTATAATTCTTTTGTCTATTCATTTAGTGTGTCTAAAAAAAAACAACCATAATTTGCAATTTTATTATTTTTCAACAAGAAACTCATAAACTATTATTTGAAAGACGTGTTTCTTTTTTCTCTTGGATTTATTTTGTCTAATGACACGACCTGCTTTATACCGAGGTATTCTATACATACATTTATATATTTTTTATATTTGTAAAAAAACAAAATTATATACAAACGTTTATACAGACACAGAGAAAACAGTATCGGTTCTGAGTACCAGAAATGTTGCCAATCGTATAGTTCAGTTGTAAAGGCCGTAGAATTTTATTGTTGCAACTATAGAATTTCGTTTCGGAATACCAATGTATAGTCAGCACTAAGAAATTTTGATTTTAGCAATAGCAATTTTATTTACCACAAACAGGACCATTCGATGGCAACAAATATTGAGGTCTATTTTGTATATTTTAGCCTTCATCTTTACTTACCCATAAATATTTTTCTTTGTAGTTTGTACAAATTATTGAAGATCTTTGTTTGAATTTTTACGATTCAATTTTTTTGTCGCTACCCTTATTAGTTCTTTGTTGATTAAATAGCTTTAGGGAATCTAAGAACAGGGAGTTGAAATTATAGTTTATTTGTATAGGGAGCTAACTAACAGCACAAATTAGATAAAAATAATAAATATTTTTAATAATTTTCTTGCACCTCAATTGCTCTAAATTCATAATAATATGACTTTAGAAAAGTCAGAAACATCAGCTATTTGCATACCACAAACAATTTTAAATACAAGTTGAATTCAAATTAATACTTGTCATCATGATTGTTGAAACTTTGGTTCTATAAAAATCATTACAAATAGTTTCGAGAAGTTAAATTATAAAAAATAAAATTACTGAAAACATTTTACTTCACATTACTTTTCTGCTTTTATGGCCACAAACAATAACTCTTTAAGCGCTACCAATCTTTGCTTTATAAAATCTGAATCATCAACTATATTTCCTAATACTTTTATTTTGTATATATTTTTTTTACTTAATGCAACTTTTGTTTTTCCGTTTGTATTAGAAAACAAACAAGTAAGAGCTCTATATTCAGCTGTACCGAATTTTAGATACCCACCACCAATTTTATGTAGTACTTTTTTTTACCACAAAATCAATTATTTTATTAATAACTGTAATCACTATAGAATAATCTCTTGAACTAAAATACGTCTCACTGTATTTGTTTAAGTTTGACTTGCTAATATTTAATTTTCTTACATTTATAGAACCACAGTTTCCCATGATAATTCAAAGCCTTTAACAATATACATAATGCACAAATTAGAAGAGTATTCTTTATATGGAAGGTGAAAAATAAAGTAGGTTTATCAAGGGAACATCATCTACTGATAACAGTTTAGATATTGAAACATCAAGTTTTATTTTAATTTAAAATTTGTATTTATATAAAAAAAATATGAATTCAAGCAACAGCTATTTATGAGAGAATGACGCTAAATTGGGCGTATCACTTTTTTATACCCTTCACACAGTGAAAAAGGGTATATATAGGTTTGTCATTCCGTGTGAAATTTCTACAATTTTGATTTCCGACCCCATAAAGTATATATTTTCTGAAAGCTTATGAATAGGGGAGTCGATTAAGCGCTGTCAGTCTGTCCGTCTGACCGTCTGTCCGTGTGTATGTTGAAATCAACTTTTTGAAGCCCCCCGACATCGCTTGGACTCGGGTGAGGTATTAAAATATCAGAAATATTCGGGAGTAGATCGCTATTGAAAATCAGAAACATCGGTACATAAACAACTGAGATATGAGCAAAAACCCACGACCACCTCGATTTTTTTTTCACAAAAGCAACATTACAACAACAACATACATACATACAAACGTGTATACTGGTTAGAGAAAACGTGGCATCGAATCCCAGCTGAGCCAAAAAATTTTTTTTTTAATTTTTTTTTAAATTTTTTTTTATTTTTTTTTTTTATTTTTTTTTTTTTATATTTTATTTAATATATTATTTATATTTTTATTATTATTTTTTTTTTAAATTTTTTTTTTTTAATTTTTTTTTTATTTTTTTTTGTTTTGTATATATTATATACATAATAATTTTTTAAAAAATTTTTTTTTTAAATTTTTTTTTTTTTTTTTTGTTTTTTTTAACATTCATACGTGAATTTATAATTTTACAATGGGACGTTTTTATATATGTATGTTTTTATATGTATGTACGTATTTCATATGGGATGAATGGTGACACAAACCACTGTTATTGCATGAATTCACGTTGTGAAGGGTATATAAGATTCGGCACGGCCGAATATAGCGCTCTTACTTGTTCATGTTACATTAGACAGAAACATAAACTAACGAAATTTCAGCGCCGTTTACCTATTTTTGGCTATTTTATGGGCTTTTAAATTTTTTTAATATTAGATTATGCCATACTTATATTAAAGGTGGGCGTTAAAGGGACTCGGAAATATTTTTGAATATTTCGATGTGTTACAAACAGAATGACAAAATAAAAAAACACTGCGCATGTTTTTTTTTTCTGGTGGATATAAAAATATAACAAACTTGCACATTATAGTGTTGCCATTAGACATCTTTTAATCAAGCCAATCGAACATTATCATATTAATGATATACATAAATCGGAATATAATGTAATAAGAACTTTACATTGTTATACCCTTCACACAGTGAAAAAGGGTATATATAGGTTTGTCATTCCGTGTGAAATTTCTACAATTTTCATTTCCGACCCCATAAAGTATATATTTTCTGAAAGCTTATGAATAGGGGAGTCGATTAAGCTGTGTCAGTCTGTCCGTGTGTATGTTGAAATCAATTTTTTGAATCGCATGGACCCGGGTGAGGTATTAAAATATCAGAAATATTCGGGAGTAGATCGGTATTGAAAATCAGAAACATCGGTTCATAAACAACTGAGATATGAGCAAAAACCCACGACCACCTCGATTTTTTTTTCACAAAAACAACATTACAACAACAACATACATACATACAAACTTGTATATTGGTTAAAGTAAACGTGGGACCGAATCCCAGCTGAGCCAAAAATTTTTTTTTATTTTGTTTTTTGTTTGTTTTTTATTTAATATATTATTTATATATTTATTATTTTTTTTTAATTTTTTTTTATTTTTTTTTTAACATACATACGTTAATTTTTAATTTTACAATGGGATGTTTTTATGTATGTATGTTTTTTATATGTATATACGTATTTCATATGAGATGAATGGTGATACAAACTACTGTTATTGTATGACTACACGTTGTGAAGGGTATATAAGATTCGGCATGGCCGAATATAGCACTCTTATTTGTTTTTATTAAAATTAATTTTTGAACTTGCTTTTGTTGCTTTTTGTCCTTGTTTTTGTTTCAATTCGCTTTAATTATTCATTAATATTCATCTAATCTGAATTTAGTTAAAACAAATTAGGTAACCACTTAATCTAGAAATGAATCGAAATTCATTACAACTTTCTAAAATGATTTCCATTAAATACCTCTTGCTACGTGTGGCTATACAAGATCCCTACGTTTTGATTCTTCGTTTTAAAGAGAGCTGTAGCTTAAGTGGTTTCAGTTTTTCAGTTTTAATTCTTAATATTGTAATACTATATGTATCTTTTTTTTACATTTAATTGAAAATTTTAATTTCAAAAGAATTTAATCTTTGCTATATAAAAACAAAAACAAGTTACGCCGGTAAAAATAGTTCCACACTCACCGATTAGCTTAGAGTTAAAGTCGAATTAATGGTGTCAAGGCTCTTCTTCTAATCCTCATAATTAAAATAAATTTGGATTATGAAAAATAATATCAAAAATGACCACCATTTTCATCGTTGCATAAATGGGCTCTTAAACATTCGTTTCAGGGCCAGTTAAATCTGGCAAATGTGCTGACCAATTGAATTCTGAATTTCTTGAGATAATTTGATCAACCAAAATTTAATTAAAAATATTAGTTGTTGCACAGGCCGTGTTGGCCAATTGGGTCTTGTATGGATGCATGCGTAATTGAAGTGATTAGTTACGTCGAAGTGATGTTCTAGAGAGGCCCAGTTTTCCAGAACGTCTTCGCGTTGAAGTTTCTGAATATTTTTTCAACACTTTCTCGTACACGATCTTACACTGCACCTTGTTGTCGGAACCGTGCATTTAAACGATTAATTCCGGTTTTGCTAGGTTTATTTTTTTGTTTACTCGTAGGCATGAGTTTTGATCCACCCTGTATAATAAATATCAAATAAATTTTTATATTATAAATTTCACAGAAAAAAGTGTTTTACTGTCGCAAATATGCCTTCCAAATCTCAAAGTGATGGGTTTATTTTTGATTCTAGTTCCCATATAAGTCCCTACCACCGAAAATCTTTCTAACGCTATTTAAATCTTCAAAAATGTTAGTACGGAATACTTCGAAGCTCGAACCATAAATAAACACTCAAAATCGTATTAAAATTTAGGAGGAACAATTTTATACAAGTTTTTCAAAATTAGTGCAAAATATGTTGGCTTGTAACAGTTCTTCACATGAACGTATTTTACAACTGCAAAATTAATAAATTAAAATAAATTTTCTATTTTAAACCTACAAAGTTTATAAATAGAAAAGTTTCCTACTAATTTTAATGTCTTTAACTTTTGGCACCACTGTTTAAGTGTATCCATGACAAGTTTATTGACCCCTTCCCTATTCAGCACTCAAATGCATTGCAGTGCATTGGTAAATGTGAAGACAGTGGCATGAGTGAGTGAGTACACTTAAATACACATTAACTTGCCATTCATGTATGTCTGTATGTATTTGTATAAAATACTTCGAATACATTTGTATTTTTGAGCTTATAATCGATCTCATGAATGCAGGCAGAGATTCTTAAAGTCTGTTTAAATCAAAAATTTTTATAATTAAAGTATCCGTTGCAAAAAGAAATAACAACTTAAGTCGACTTACAGAAATTTAAGATAATAGTTCTATTGTAATTTTTTAACTTTAAAGTTCCTTTTAGTTATAGTGTAACTTTTCAAGATTAAAATATCATTTCGAATAAAACTGATTTTAATTAACGAACAATCAAATAAACTGGAGAACTAAAGTTTTTTCTTGTAGGAACTATTTTCTTTATAAAAATTATATTAAAAAAACATTTTACTAATATAATAAATGTAAATATTTGGATATTTGCTACTCAATCACGCAAAAACGGTTCAACGGCACATTGATATATATCAACCTAGATTAGCACATAGGCTTCTCACGATAGTAACGCGAAGTCGTTGGCAAAACTCATCATCACACATCTTAAACGGGTTCTTTGTATTGTAAATATTTTTATTTTTGTTGTTAATACTAAGTCTGCCTTTTATCCCGATAACTACGCAGACGAAGTCGCGGGCACAAGCTAGTAAATAATAAATATGTTAGCAATTTACTGTTTTTTTTCTACATATTTGTGAACCTCTTTCTTATTGTTTTTTTTTTTTTTTTGCCATGGCTTCTTTCTGTTAAACCGTTTAACTTATTTTTTTTTTACCAAAACAATGTAGTTTGTTAACAACAACGTCTAATGTTTGGTTTTTCATTATTGTCATATTAAATCAATTACACGCAATAATAATCAATAAATAAATATTTAAACAATTTAACACTTAAATTTGCATTTTGTATCTAATATTGCAACTACTCTACTGACAGTTAAATTGTATTTATAATGCAACTAAAATTTAAATTCAAACCAATTTGAAATCAAAATTGCACAAACATCGAAATTGCTTAAGGCTGTCTGACTTTAAATGGCAAAACAACATTTATTACATTTCGGTTAGAGTCTAAAAAAGACACGCATCGCATATATTTTCTAGTTTTGTTCATTTTTTTTTTACTCTAAACGACTTATCTTTTGATGCTGACCTAAAAATAAACTTTGAAAATTAAATTTTATTGCCACAAATCACTAAGAGAATGAATGACTAACAAATATGATTTGTTAAAATGTTTTAACGAAGGGATTCTCCAACGTGTAACAATTTGTCTACTTAAAATGTTTGAAAAAAAATTATTGAAAATTGGCATTAGAAAATTTCGATAAAAGAAAAATGTTGTGTAATTGGAAAAATTTTTAAAAAATAAAATTATTAAAAGTTTGCTTTAAAAAAAAAATTATATTTTTTTTTATTAAAACAAATATCATCGTTTTCTTTTTCTTATTAATTTTTCTATAAAAATAATGAACCGAAATTTTCTGTAAAAAAAATATTGAAATTTTTCTATAAAAAAAATATTTCAATAAAACTGAACGTACGTTTTATGTACATATACATATATAGCAAACTTTCGATAAAAAAAATTTATTAAAAATATTCTTTGGGAAGAAAATTTATCAAAAGCTCACTAATTTATATAAAAGTCGCAGAAAACTTAATTTTATTACAGTGCTAGAAAAGCCCGGCGCGCGTTGCTACGCCCCCTAATGATTAAAAATATATTCTGATCTTGAATTGAATATCAAGTGCAAAAAGCTAAAATTATAACTTTTTTTAATGGGCGTGGCACTGCCCACTTTTCTAATCACTAAACTGTACAGTCATGACAGCTCAATATGTGTGCAAAGTTTCAGAAAAATCGGTCCAGTGCAAGTACCTCAAAATTATAACTTTTTTTTTATGGGCGTGGCCCTGCCCACTTTTTTAATCACGAAATTATAAAATAATGACAGCTCAATATGTGTGCAAAGTTTCAGAAAAATTTGTCCAGTGCAAGCACCTCAAAATTAAAACTTTTTTATGGGTGTGGCCCCGCCCACTTTTCTAATCACGAAATTATAAAGTCATGACAGCTCAATATGTGTGCAAAGTTTCAGAAAAATCGGTCAAGTGCAAGTAGCTAAAAATGATAACTAATTTTTTATGGGCGTGGCCCCGCCCACTTTTTCCACCCATAAACACTCTCTGGAATGTGTACAACAACTTGCCAAAGTTTGAGTCCGATCGGTTTTACAGTTTCGTAGTCTATAGCTAACACACACACACAGAGTTTCACTTTTATATATATAGATAATAATAATAATTGGGAAATAAAGCACTGCTGTCTTACAGACAAAACGAAAATAAACAAAAATTACATTTTAATACTTGTTATTTCTTACCTTGCCAACAAACTCAAACTCAAAACTACAACAAACTGAAAATAACCATATTACACATTTAAAATATACATATGTATGTATGTATGTATGTATGAAAAAAATTATTTCATATATTTTTTTCAATTTATTAATTGTATGAAATAAATCAACTCTTAATATGTTTTGCCAAAGAATTGATATTTTCAATACACATTGTATTGTTATTTTTGCAGTAAAAAAAATAATTCAACATTTAAAAATGTTAAGCTTTTTGTATGGGGAGACCCAAACTGAAACGGAAAATTTAATATAAAAAATTAGAAGATTTTTACTACATTTTTACATTACCATTTCACAAAAGTCTGAATTTACCCAAGCAGAAATTACCAACACGTCCCTTAAATACAAAATTTTAACTCTTCCAAAAATGCTGTACGATTACAGTACCGTTAATAAAAATATATTTACAAAATTCCTGCACAAGTACAACATTCTTACTACAAATAAACGACTTTAGTTTCATAATGTTGTGTTAACGATCCCCTCAAGGCAATTCAACCCAGAAAGAAGTAGAGCTGCCATCTACAGGGTAAAATGACAAATGTTCAGCAAACACTCCAACCACACATAATAACAAGGGTCTGCTGCACCACTACACCACCATACGAGTATGGATGCGTTGTGCTGTTGTTCCTACACATTTTAAATTTTATTGATGTTGACATTCCTCGGGACAGCGTGGTACTGATTGTCTTTATCTCCTGGGTATTTACAAATATAAATACATTGGTTTTTAATAGTGCGTCATGTTTGACTTTTCAGCTGTCACATTGTTGTTTCTTTTTTTTTTTAAATAGTGGTAAATCAAAATCTGCCGAAGTTCGGGGACATTAAATTTGTATTGATTAAATTTGGAAATTGTGTAAATTAAATTTTATGTAAATATGTACAACTTAATAATTCATTTAAAAACTTGTATTAAATATACGGGTTTACAAAGCATTTATAAGATTTCATGCATACCCTTAATATTTTAGTATCCGCTTTATTTACAACAATAAAATACAATTTTGGTGCTTTTCCATATTTCATACAAAAATTTCACAATATAAATATTAAATAAATAAATTTTTTAATTTTCTCTTTTGCATGACATTGACAGTTGTGTGTATGAATCATTTTGTGTGCTTTTTAAAAAAATTGTACTGTAATTGTTTATCAAACAGTAAACTGTTTTGTTATTAACAGGATGCACTCAAATTAGGTGTTTGTCCGCTATTTCTTTAAAATATAAAAATTTCAACCATTTACTCTCGTCACCTATATTTTTCAATTTTCAAACTTTATATTAAAAAATTTTAAAAAAATTCTCTCCGTAATGTAAAATCACTTTATGTAGTTATTTACAAATATTTAACTAATTTTTCCATTTTTTTTTTTGTTTTCTAGGTGGTGGTGCCATCGAAATGGAACTATCGAAAATCTTGAGAGATTATTCACGTACTATTGCTGGCAAGGAACAATTATTAATTGCTGCTATTGCAAAAGGTTTAGAAGTCATTCCTCGTCAACTTTGCGATAATGCCGGCTTCGATGCCACAAACATTTTAAACAAACTCAGACAAAAACATGCTCAAGGTAAGTTTTATGTTTAAAACCGTTAAAAAAAATTTAAAAAGAGATTTCTCTTTATTAATAAAGGTATTCACGTCAACGTTTTAAGTCTTGCGAATTTTCGAAAATGTAAATTTATTTAAACATAATCACTTCCCTCTAACCTAATGTGTTAATATTGAGTCACATACATTATTAGCCCTTTTTTCTAAAAGTAGCTGCTCCACTTGTCAGCGGCTAAAGTACCTGAAAAAAATCAGCAGCAACTGCTATAACCAATCATCCTCGTTTTCTCTATGTTTAGCACGTGAATACCTCTATTATTATTTTTATATATTTTTGTTTTTATTTTTTACTGCAATATGAAAATCATGTTTGTTTAAGATCTTTTAAAAAGCATGTCATGGCACCCACGATCTGTGCAAACAAAAAACGTTATAAATTTTGTATGCTCGCAGATACATAGATGATTTCCCTAGTATCTTTTTGATTTTTCTTTTTTTTTTCTTCGTGTATGGAAGACATTTAAGATGCAGTTTTCATTTTTTTATGTGGAAGAGATCAAACTTGATATTAAAGCAAAAAATGCGAGTTTTTTCTTGTGTAAATAAACCGTTATTTATTGATATGTCAGTGTTCCACATAAATACAGTTTAAAAGGTGTGCACAGTAGTTTGATTGATTTTATCGCCACTTACTTAAATAATCTTAAAAGAACGCTTAAAAGAAAGCAACTGTCATATTGGTAATACGAATTACAAATAAATTCGATATTGCTTTCTACTTATGTCTCCAAAATTTCATTAGACAAATTTCGTGTGGAAAAAAAATCTCTTATCGTAAATGATTTTCTTTTCGACAGATTTTTTCTGTTGGTCGAAAATTCTGAATAGAAAAATTGGTCTAATTTAAAAAAAAATAACAGTGGAAACAGGGGTTAATTTTGTTTACTGGAGTCATTAAACTCTTCATCTGTGGTGCCAATTTCTTTGTCATTCCGTTGGTAATTTCTACAAAATTGATTTCCGACCTCACAAAGTTCTGAATGCTAATGACTAGGGGAGTCATTAAGCCATGTTTTTCATATCTGTATATGATGTCAATTTTTTGCAAATATCAGGGAATGGAAAACTATTTGTAAAAAAAAAACACAAATAATATCACACCCACTTTAAAGTAAAGCGATCGATATAGGATTTCTTGATTGAAATGTAATATGTACTATGTACCTATCAAAATAACACATTACAAAAAAATGAATTGAAAGTACTAGAAAACAGTTCTTCACTACTTACAATTTGGCATCAAAACCCATTTTTTTAACACGGCGATTTCATTGGACCCAAGACTTGCCACGCTCGCTTACAAATATAAACTTAAATAAGTACTTGCCTCCCTCGCTTACATATGTACGTATATGAACGCAAGACTTAAGAATTTTCATACGTACTTTTGATTTAATCAAATTCATGAAGCCAGGCGTAAAAATAAAAATAAAACTTCTTCATAAAACATTTCATGTATAGACACAGTTTTTATTATTGTCTTATTGTAAGTATAGATATATGTATGTATGTATTAGGGTGTAGGTAGGGTATACCATGGTCAGTCTTGGCCGTCTTTAATACTCGTGTTTTTATACCCTTCACACAGTGAAAAAGGGTATATATAGGTTTGTCATTCCGTGTGAAATTTCTACAATTTTCATTTCCGACCCCATAAAGTATATATTTTCTGAAAGCTTATGAATAGCGGAGTCGATTAAGCTCTGTCAGTCTGACCGTCTGTCCGTGTGTATGTTGAAATCAACTTTTTGAAGCCCCCCGACATAGGTTGGACCCGGGTAAGGTATTAAAATAACAGAAATATTTGGGAGTAGATCGGTATTGAAAATCAGAAACATCGGTATAAACAACTGAGATATGAGCAAAAACCCACGACCACCTCGATTTTTTTCACAAAAACAACATTACAACAACAACATACATACATACAAACGTGTATACTGTTGAGAGAAAACGTGGCATCGAATCCCAGCCGAGTCAAAAAAAATTTTTTTTTAATTTTTTTAAAATTTTTTTTTTAATTTTATTTTTTATTTAATATATTATTTATATTTTTATTATTATTTTTTATTATTTTTTTTTGTTTTTTTTTAAATTTTTTTTTTTTGTTTTTTTAACATACATACGTGAATTTATAATTTTACAATGGGACGTTTTTATATATGTATGTTTTTATATGTATGTACGTATGTATTTCATATGGGATGAATGGTGATATAAACAATTGTTATTGCATGACTACACGTTGTGAAGGGTATATAAGATTCGGCACGGCCGAATATAGCGCTCTTACTTGTTTTTTTTTTTAATTTCTATTAAAATTTAAAAATATCCTACAAAATTTTGTTGGCTTTTGGTTTTAAACTTAAAAATGTTTTTGTATGTAGACTATTTTTAAAAATATGCATGTGAGTACCTACGAACGACATGTTTAAAATCTAATTATTTATAACTTTTTAATGGAATATTTTGAACTATATATTTTGATATCTTCAACTTAATCATAACTGATAACTTACTTCATTATTTTGGCTTGTTTATATTGATTTTAAAAAGCTTCATGTTATTAACCTCGTTAAAAAAAAAACTGTTACATTAACTAACATTAGTTTAGTTATTAGAAAGAAATCCACCTAAATGTTTTTCACATAAATCACGAATGTGATCAATTGAATTGATTGACGTATGTTGACATACAATAAAGGCATTCTCTTCTTCTTCATTTTGTCAACCATATTTTCATTTAGATGAAATTCCAATTTTAAAAAATATGACCACTCTCTGCCTGGTTTAAAATATCGTACAATTTTGCAGACAGGGGAGACAGCTGCACCAATCTTGCGCTACCCAGAACTTTTTCACAACCAATTTTAAAATAAAATTTTTGTAAAATTCAAATTCAGTTAGTAGATTTATATTATGTTACATACAGCATTCCGTATCATTGCGTGTTAGTTGTCTCTTTTCTAAACATGTCAGATAAACAGTAACACGTTTTATTTATGTGACAGATTTTGTCAGCTGCTTCGTAACCGCAAGATATAAATGGTAGATGGTAGCATCACAGAACTGTAAGTATACATTTGTAGGTTGACAGTCTGTGACGGCCATGCTGTTTTGATTAATAACGCCAAATAACCCTGGAATTAACAAGTAGTAATTTAATTTTAAATCTTTTGTTTAATTTTTTACGCAAATAACATTTTGTATTTGCATAAGGCGAAAATGAAATTAATAGTGAAAAAGTAAAGTATCTACTAACATTTTGATAAAAACATTTCTAAAGAATTAACAAACTTGAGGTTATAAAATTAATTGAATTTTAAACACACTTTTTATTTAATAAGTTCAGTTACATTGTCAGCAATGTCAAGAAGAAAAATATGGATAAATAATGGAATATTATTTCTGTCCTGTCCAATGTTGTTTATCTCTAGCCCATCGGCCAACATTTGCTCTTTTTATAAGATTTTGAACCACATTTTCTAACCACGCTTAGCATATCTCTTCAATACAATTCCAAAGTCCATTTTTTCAAATTATCAATTGTTAAAAATTTGTTTAAGAAAACCCTATGGAAAAAAGTCAACGCAGCTGGACAATTAAAGAAAGACCAATTTTGAAAAAAAAATATTCAACAATGCTGTTTAGTTTAGCAAATTGTGGTCATTTATGGTGCTGGTGTTTGGAAAAATACACACAAATTGCCCCACCATGCACTTCTTAGATATTTAATAAGAAAACAGGGAGCTTCGAAAGTTTAAAATTGGTTAATAGTTTTTTTATACCCGCCACCAAAAAAATGGTGGGGGTATATTCATTTTGTCATTCCGTTTGTAACACATCGAAATATCCATTTTAGACCCCATAAAGTATATATATTCTGAATCAGGGTTTGATTTGATGACGATCTAGCTATGTCCGTCCGTCTGTCCGTCTGTTGAAAGCACGATAGAGGTCGCACCGAAAAAGCTAGGGGGCTCAAATTTTGCCAGAATCTTTCTCATAGACAAGGTTTGTTTGGTATTGAAAATGGGCTATATCGGAATATTAGGAAGAGAGTTATAGCTCGAAAAGCAAGAGTAGGTCGAAAAAACCATGTCCTTCAAACATCGAATAAAATGGAATTGCGTCCAAACGCATTAACGTAGACTCATGAAACTTCGAATATATATTTCCTGAGTAAAAACAATATTTTTCCCTGAAAATTATCAAAATCTATGCATTAGGAGAGGAGTTATCGATCAAAATGTACGAAAATTTATACCGCGCAGTGTATTTTTCGGTATATTTAAAACCAAAAACGTCATAAAAGCAACAAAATTGGATGTACGACCCTGAAATTTTGCACACATGGCTTTTTGGTCAAATGCTTTCTTCTAAGGGAAAATCAATGTGCCACGCCCACTTTAACGCCCACCTCCCATATAACGATTTACCCAAAATTCATATAATTTCTCTATTAATAAAGATTTTGGAATATTAAAGGACTATATTGAAACACCTAAGTTTTACTCATTAGCGAGAACAACTTTGACACGCCTACTATAACGCCAAATTTTCACGTTATCTACCATTAATGAAATTTAAAAGCTCATAAAACCGCCAAAATTAGAGGTATGATGATAAAACTTGCTACGTATATCCCCCTCGGCAATGTCATTACTGTGCCAAAAAATTAAGGTGCCACGCTCACTTTACCGCCTACTTCCCATATAACGGTTTATCTTAAATTCATGTAATTTCTCTATTGACAATGTTTTTGGGAAAATAAAGGACTATATTGAAATATCTAAGTTGTATTTATTAGCAGAAACTTAATTGATACTCCTACTTTAACGCCCACTTTCATTGAAGGACTAAATTTATGAAAACATTTTACTAGCGTATCGAAGGTTAAAAGGGTGGTTAAATTTTAAGTTGATTTTAAATAAAACACAAATTGTTTAAGAAGTTATTATCATTTCTTTTTATAATATAATATTTGTATGGTTCAATTATGTATTTAAAAAAATATCGGCCAAATGCCCCCGCCCCCCATCCTTGGCACCACTCCTCTATCTGATGATCCAAATTTTCAATGACAATGTTGATGCTCAATTGTTGGGCATGATGATGAGGCGAGGTTGACTGCTCTTTTGCCACACTATCGCAAAAACCAGCAGCGGTTCCCATTCAATATATAAGAAGGCATTCACAGATTTTCTAACATTCTATACAGACCTTTTTTGCAGAAATTTAAATATTTTGTACAATTCTCCCGATTTTGGACGAATTTGAACGCCCATTTTTATAAAAAACCTGAATAACTTTAAAGCGTTGCTCATTTGCGTATCTTTCCACGGATCAAATTGAGTAAGTTTGAAATTGAGAAATATCAAATGAAATGCAGAAAACAAATTTAAAGACTAGGTGTAGTTCACCTTCAACATGGGCCCTTAAAATTTAACCACCCTCTACAAAGAAAGTGATACATATTTTATTATAAAGAAATTATTCCATAGCGATTAACAAAATAATAAATATTGTGCTTTAAATGTACACAAAATTGGTGGTGGGTATAAAAGATTCGGCACAGCCGAATATAGTGCTCTTACTTGTTTTTTTTTAATTTTAATAAACAAAATTAACAATAAGTTAAAGAAATGTATAAAAATCCTCTTGTCCCAAGTAAAAAATTGTAGACACAGTTTATTTTTATTTTAGTAAATAAATACAAAAAGAGCTCATAAATGAAATTAACATATAAATTAACATTTTTATAACGAAATATAATAATGCCTACTGCCTCACACCCACCTCCTTGAGTACTTACGTAGTTTCCAATACTTGCTTTAACAATGAACACAATAACAACAAATCAGCCAAAACACAAACAACAAGAACCGCTTCAACATTAGCCGCATGTAACCAGATTGAACTCGCCCACATTGTATGGAGAAATGAAAATAACTTGAAATTGTTGTGTCCCCATTTAGCAAAAGTGAACCCCCTTTATTCGTTTTCGAGCATAGTTTTTGTGTTTTTTTTTATTGTAAAATCTTAAAAACCAAAAAGAAAGAACTCGTTTAACAATTGTTACTGTTACAACTGAATTGAGTGTGCATACGTCCGTTAAAACGAATATGTGCTCCACTTAATAAAACTATCCATAAGACCCTTCTCCCACTCTACTTCAAGCCGCTGCTCACACAACTAAAATTTCAAATCGGGTTTTCTACAGGCATGTTGTCAATATAATTGTTGTTGCTTGCTGTATAGTAGGAAATTTATCGTTTGTCGCATGCATCAATTGTTAATTGACATTGTTACGGAATTTCAAATTTTCAAGTAGAAGCTGGGGCCACAATTTGATGTAAACAATAACAGAATTGTATTTTTTAATTAAACAATATTAGAATTTTCATTATAACACATGATATTAATTCGTTCTCAGAAACATAAATACACAAATAGAAGAAGGGTTTAATTTTAACGCCCTCTGACAGACGGAACTTGCAGCATTTTCATATCCAACAATTCTTATAAAATTTTAAGTACAAGCGTGTAGGCGTTTCACAATATTACACATAAAGTTAATTTCAAAACTATTTTAATATATTTAAAGGAATTCATTATGTACATGTATAGGCTGGTTTTTTTAAGGTTTTTTTTACGGTTTTTTTATTTGAATTAAAATCATAATCTGAGATTACATACATCATTGCATACAAAAAATTTTCTGTTTTAGAACGATAACTTTATGCTAGGCGCACAATTAGGACGAACGACGAAATTTTCGTCGCGAATATTCGTCATCAAAAATAAAACACATTTGTGCATATGAGAATGCATACAATTGTGGCGTCAGTCGAAGTTCGCTATACGCGCCGAACTCTGCATTAGATTTATTTCTATTTTTTATGCCGGCGAACGACGAACGACGAACGACGAACAAATTGATACAAGGTGACCATTTTTTATTAAATTTGGGTTTACTTCTCAACTTTTTAAGAAAATAAAGTTAGTTTTTACTTTAATGATTGTTTTATTTTTTATTGTAAAACATTTAAAATAAGTATAAAAAAGTTAAGTACAAACATTTGTTTTTATTTGTGTTTTTGCAAATGTTTAAGTTTATTAAGTGATCTTTTTTTCATATGGTCACACTATTAGCTGTTATACACAAACAAAATTTTTGTTATTGTTTAATGCACGTACCAGTGAAGCAAGCCGATTGAAAAATTTCGGCGGCGGCTTAAAAGTAAAAATCTTCGGCGGCGGCGGCTAATCGGCTCTGCGCCGAGTCTTTTATCGACTGAAAAAAATATTTGACTCAGCCGAATTTTTAGTATTGTTTATTTTTTATTTTTGAACAATTTAATAAAAAATATTTCAATTTGTCGAAAAAGGCAAATATATCACTAAAAATCGAAATAAGTAATATAATTGTAAAACGATTATTTGAAAATATTGCGAAAGTACCCTGTGATTTTGCAGAACTTCAACTGATGATGAAGTGAATAAATTTGAGTGAAAACAATAATAACTGTTACATTAGCGTGTCATTTTTTAATATATTAATGAATGCCATTTCATTTTTATAAGTGCATAGAAATCATGCCTATTTGGTTAAAAGAAACCAATGTTTCATAAGTTGAAGATGTTTGTTTATATAATTCCTTTACAATATTTTACATATTTTATTCATTTTAAATTACTTCATTAATAATAAACTCTTTCACACTTCGAAAGTCATTAAGAATTAATCTTTTTGCACTATTGATTTAAAGTCTTGAAAATGTATTTCACTTTGCACTAATCCAATTTGTTTTATTTTTATATTTTTCATTTTCATTGGAAAAAATTAAAAAAATCGAAAAAAAGCAATTTTATAATTCTTAAAAATTTCATACAATTAAACAATTATTGATAATACCAAATATCTGTAAACGAAAAAAGCAGAAAACTGTATAAAAAAAAACTAGTTGGATGGATGTCGAATAGATAAATCAAAAGTAAGCATAAGCAAATTGTTTTTAGCAAGGCATATTATGAAACTCAATAAGTGAAGAAAAAAATAATCAGCTGACGAAACAAGACTACCTGTTGAATAAACATGCCTTGGTTTTCAGTTTTTATCAAAACTAATTTTGTGATAAGTTTGACAATAAAATTCCGAGATATTTTTTTGCAGTGACCTATGATTCATTTCTAACAGAAGAAAAAATCAAACTTCAAATATGAAAAATCGGCTGCAAACTGAGTCGCCGGTAAGCCGAACTCATCGGCGGCGGCGCGACTTAAATAAAAAAATCGACTAAGCGGCCAGCCGCCAGCCGCGCCGATACGGCTTGCTTCTCTGGCACGTACCCACGACATTCTTTGCAAACGTTTGCTTATACGTAAACAAGTTTTTATTATTACAGAAATTATATTTATTGTTTTGTTGAGTTTCACAAAAAATTAAATTCTTCGATTATTTTTGTTTTTTCTTTGCACAAACACTAAACAATTTTATCAACTATAAAAGATGTTACTTTTTCGCCGTTGTTGTGCTTCACACGACGAATTTGCACAACGAATTTTTACCGAAGAGTTCGTCGTGTTGGGCGAAATTCGTCGTTCGTCCTAATTGTGCGCCGAGCATTATGCTGTTAGTTGTTTCAATATGGTTTCGTTCGGGAATAGGTGTAATGTAATGCATTCTGAACTTCATTTGTTTTACTAGTTTTCAAGCATTTGAAACTATTTTTCTTCAGTAGTCATTAAAATGTGGTCGTCTAAATCGTCTAAAGCTTCTGGTTTGTTCCTATATACAAATATGCAAGTTTGCTTATTGATGCACCACAGATGTTGAGCCAAGATTGAACCTCATTGATTGGTTGGTTATCGTAATAGTTCACAGCGCGCGAACTGTCGAGTGGAGTCGATATGACACTGTTTTGACAAGACC
Source organism: Phyto melanocephala (assembly GCA_941918925.1). NCBI lineage: Eukaryota > Metazoa > Arthropoda > Insecta > Diptera > Rhinophoridae > Phyto > Phyto melanocephala. Next base: position 3,473,762 of record OW799233.1, read on the forward strand.
ACACCACTAGCCAGATTTGGTGTCTCTTAGAGTAAGTCTAATAGGGATTGGGGGGTACTTTATCCACCCCGTATCCATGAGGTATATCAGCAGATCGTTCAGTCTGACTTCGAATAAGTCTTGACAACTCTTTCCAGCATTGATTGATTTATTTGGGCGTGATGTGATGGTGTATGACCTAAGTAACAAGGACGCTGCATCATTAATTTTGTACATGCCTCAAACCATATTTAAGCCTGAAATACGCAACATTTATCCGAAAGTTGGAAAGATAGCTCTATCCCTAGTTCGCCAACTCTACATTCCATCTTAAACCTTATGATTGCACAATTTTCAAGCGTTGTTCCAGCGTTTGTGCACATATAAATGATAAAATTGCCAAACAAGTAATAGAAAATTTCCCAAATCTGAAAAATTTTTTTTTCGAACATAACGCTTGCTTTTTTCGATTTTTCTTTATAACTTCGATATGCACAATCGGAATTTTAAGTGTGATCAATCGATTTTTTTGTCTTGAGTTGTTTGCTCTTTATCAAAAAAATTTATCATAGTTGGTGTAATACTTAAATTTTCTAAAATTAAGGTGATAAATTAGAGAGTTACGAGCTGAGATCTAGTGGGTAAATACAAAAACGAGATACTTGTGGTAAACTGCCTGCGTTTTATCGAGATAAAGTCATTGATATAACACACTTTAATATTAGACTAATAATGCCAAAGATATAACGACAAATATAAAAAGGCAACTCCTTCAATTGTCAAAAAAAAAAATTTAAAATTTTCTTATAAAAATACTTTCTTTTTGTAAGGTGGTAGGTACGTTCATGTGTATAGTAGGCAGGTAGTATTGATTCAACAGATGATTATTTTTTTTTTTTACTTATTTTTCAAGGTCAAAAATGTCAAATGCAGTTTGGGCTCATCAATATACAACTGATTTAAATATAAAAAAATTATACACCATTTGAGTGGGCTTTTCCTGTGTGATGTGCACAATCTTATCTTACTTAAATTGGTTCGGCTTTTTTAGGAGTTATAAGCATTTAAAGTTGCTACTAACACATGCGAAAATCATATGTGTGTAACAAAAAAAAAAAATGGTTTTGCAAAAACCGTCGTTTATGTACATACTTATGTGTCGTATTAAGATGCAAAACAAACATTTACAACGGTTGAATGGGACGTCTGATCAAAAACTAGTTTTTTTATTTATTTTTTTTTTTTTTGTAGAAGATTCTGTAAGATAAACAGGCGGAGCAGTTTTTTATTATTGTTCTTCGAACTGCACTCACTTATTATGTTCCCTTTTTATTTTATTCCATTTTCTCTTTTAAAGTCACACAAGTTAAAACTTGGCTGTCCAAAAATATTTTTTTTTGTTTAAATTTAAAGAAAAATGGTAGAATTATCAAATTGTAGGTGTTTAAAAGAAGTTGTTCCCTTGAGTCATTTGTTTTATTAACCGTTGTTAGTTTATTTCTAGCAAAATTGAAGTTGTGGCAGAGTTTTTCTTATACATACATAAAAGACTAAAGCAGACTTACCGATTAAACGTAAAATAAATTAAGAAATAATAAGTTGTTGCAGGTATAAAATAAAATCATCGTTTAATAACATTTGGAAAAAGAAACCGCTGACAATTAATTCATTGTGTGAAACCAGTATTAAGTAGATATGTATGTATATAATGAAAAGTAAATATGTTTATGTATTTAAAAGAATTTTTATAAATGTACATTGTAGGTGCAAAAGAAGGCAGATCGAAAAAATCATAACATAAGAATAAAATACAATAATTTGGAAACGGTTGATCTTAGAGTTTTGATTTTATTTTAATTAAATTAATATTAGATATCGATGCCTTACTTCCTCAACCTCGTATCTTAAAAAATAAAAATTTTCAGGAGAGAAAAAAAAAACGGTTAATCTTTTTATACTTCGGTGTTTGGTTAAAAGTGTAAATGCAATTATTAAGGAATTGATTGTATTTATGTATATTAGTAGTAATAATATACTAATCTTTTTCAGTTAAAGCATAAAAAAAATCGTTTGATATGAAAAAGTCAAAACCGTATTTTTTAAGTTACGAGGTTGAGGAAGTAAGGCATCGATATGTTAAAATTTTTTTGATCTCTCTCCTTATGTATGTATGTATATACGAATGTATTAGAGGTGCATTTTGAGTTTTTTTTTGTCCCAATTGACGATTTTAAAGACCCAAATACCTCTGTAAGGCTTAAAATTTTTTATATGGAATATTCAGGTTAAGACGATTGAAACAACCATATTTTTTGTCTGCAATAATTTTTTATTGATTCAAATTCTAAATGTGTGGAAATAGTCAACATTTCAGAGTCCATTTACTTTAGCTCGATTTAGCCACCTCTTGAATATGATCGTTCAGAATTTAAGCCCATTTCCATACATTGCTATTGTGTGGAAGAAATGAAGTGTGGAACGTAACCATTCTGAGTACCTAGTCTTGTTTATAAGTCCATGGTCTACGATGTTTGTTGTTTGTCCAAGGCTCTAAAGCAGCTTCTAAAACATTTTCCCGATAATAAAGGATGGGCCATTTAAAAGTCTTAATTTAAAAATGCAATAAAACAAATTTGCAAAATTATTATTTTTTTTTTTTTGTTGTGAAGTGCAATTGCTGCGGTTATTATTTCATTGATATGGTTGCCATGGCTGGCATCGCAGTATCCCATTCAATCTGATCAATTTTCCAGCACTTTTTTGAGTGTATGGGGTTGTATATCGGCAATGGCATCACGAATGTTGGGCTTCAAATGCTCAATTGTCTCTTTGTTCGTGTGCATAACACTTGTCTTTAACGGCGCCCTGCAGAAAATAGTCCAAAGCTATCAAATCGCAGCTTCTTGACGGGAATTTCAAATCACCATTTCGGCTAATTAAACAACACAATATTTTTTGATGATTTTAAAAATTATGACTTTAGAGTAATGCGAGATGATAGCACTTCTTGTGAATTAAGCAATTGTACTATATTTTCTTTTAAAGTTTGTTAAAAAAAAAACCATTTTATAGTAATTCTAATCTTAGTTTAAATATTAGTTAGTTGAATTTTAAGCCCAATAGTACTTTGTAATTACGGCTGTCAAAGGATTTTCAAACAAAATCGGCATTTGGCCTGTATAACAAAAAAAAAATATAAATCCAAAACTACATACTACAAATGTGAAACATTTTTATTTGGTTTTATTAATTTATTGTATATCGTTTCCCTTAAATATTTAAATATTTTACTCATGTGAAAACGGATTTTATATGAGCAATGTTTTGTACTTACATAACATTTTTGATAAATTCTAAAATAGAATTAAAAATAATTCTCAGAATTCAAAAATGAGTATCGAAATTCCTTATTTATAAACCTTTTAGCAAAGCCTGTTAAATTAAATTTTTTTTTTTAATTTAAAAACAAATGATTTTTTTTTTTTTTCTTTTCAAGGTGGCAAATGGTATGGTGTTGATATTACTAAAGAAGACATTGCCGACAATTTCCTTGAGTGTGTTTGGGAACCATCAATAATTAAAATAAATGCCTTGACTGCTGCTGCTGAAGCTGCCTGCATGATACTCTCTGTTGATGAAACAATCAAAAGTCCCAAATCCGGTGGAGATATGCCAATGGCTGGTGCCCCTATGGGACGTGGCATGGGTAGACCCATGTAAAAAAAATAACTGTTTCATTCTATTTTTCTTTTTTTTTAAAAATCATATTTTTTCAAGATATTCAAGCAAGTTTAACTTTCATTTAAATCTTATTCTAAATCACTTTTAAAGCACTTTCATCAAACGCATTTACTCATTACTAAATATTAACAAAGAAATGCTTCACTATTTCCCTACTGTAATACAAATACATTTAAAAAGAAAACACAATAAAATCAAAAGTTTTTACATAACTTTTAAAGGTATTTTTTGTTCATAATTGAATGTAGAACTTTTTGTTTTCTAGCATTACCAATTTTTTTCAAGAAGAATCCAGCTTAATGCTAAACGAAATCGGATGGTAAAAATCTACTGTTTTTGCATCAGTATTACAAAATTGTCGATAATTTTAAGAAATCAAGAGAACAGACAGAAGTGGCCATTTTTACGATGACTTTATTGCCTGACTTTATGTTATGACACGCGATAAGCCAAAACATTTTTTTCTATTATAAATAACTAAAAACACTGATTTTCATTTTCTTCGAAAAAAAACATTTGGGGTCAGTCACGCGGACCGGGTCCAGCTAGTTACTTATAAAATATTATATTTTGATTAGATTTTAATCTCTCATTGCGCGATTTTTCCTATACAAAAAAAAACACAAAAATGACTTCCTTTAAATAGTATGTTTTGGTTAAGTAACGAAGAAATATATTAAAACGCAAAACTGTAACCGTTGGTTATATAATTATTCTTAACGATAGTTGCGGTTTGTTCTTGTAAAATTAAGATAATCATACATGGAAAAAGGCGCCATTAGTTGAAAGTTAAGACGCCAAAAAGTAATTGGGCTGACAGAAATTTATAATCAAACTAAATTTCAGAAATACATAAGTACGTGCGTATGTGTATACACAGATGCTTATACATACATATATTAAATTGAAAATGTTTAAATGTGCCGCAGATAAATATTTTTTTTTGTTTAGAGTTAGTTTTACTTATTAATGTTAATCACACATCCATTTTGTCTAGTAATATATGTATGTACATATGTGTATATGTATAAAACATACTGATGTACACATGTATGTATTATATTTTTGTAAACTTATTATTTTGGCCGTTTACTGTAAGCGAGAAAAATCATTAATTTGAGTGGAACTTTAACAAAACAATATTTACATTTATATATGTACATACATTTGTACCTGTATTAAGGTTGTACCAAATGCTGCCTCATAACCAAAGTAATATTTTAGGTATATTTCAGGTTAAGTTTAAATCAGCTTTATATGTATGTACATATTTGCTCAAAATTAACTTAGTTAAGAAGGTGTATTAATTTTGATATCACATAAATCATCTTTTTATATTCCATCCAATAGCTTTCTATTTAAAAACTTTTTAATTTAATTTCATCTGCAGAGTTTTGAGTGAGTAAAATTCGTACAAACACAATTTTATTAAATATTTTTTTTTTATATTTATTTGTTCAAAAAATTAGACAAATTTCTGAAATTATTGGTCTAATATAGGCTGACTTCCAAAATGTCAATTGCTTTGTGTTAGAACAAAACAATGTATACCATTTCAAAACGCCGCCGCCAAGTATTTTTAACGCAGTAAGAAAGAAAACAATGCATCGGTTTTATAGTTGATGCATTGTTTCGGAACTTTGCATTTGTATGTGATTTAAATACAGTAGCAATACTGTATACAATTTTTGTATACGAACGTTTTGGAAGTCATTGTTTTAAATAGTATTTAATCACCTTTATTTTATGGAAAATTACTAATTTAGTATATTTTTTTTCCTCTCTTCATGTAATTTTTATACCCTTCACCTGTGGTGCACAAGGGTATATATAGGTTTGTCATTCCGTTTGTAATTTCTACAGTTTTCATTTCCGACCCCATAAAGTATATATTTTCTGAAAGCTTATGTATAGAGGAGTCGATTAAGTCCTGACCGTCTGTCCCTGTATTGGTTGAAATCAACTTTTAGAAGCAACTATATGTTACTCAGATCTGTAAATGGTATCAATCTTTTGAAAATATCCAGGAATGAATCGCTATTGAAATTCAGCACAATCGCCCTATAACTTTCTGAGATATGAGCAAAAAACCACGACCACCTCGTTTTTTTCACAATTACAACAACAACATACATATATGTATACTGGTTATAATAAACGTGGCATCGAATCCCAGCTGATCAAAAAAAAATTTTTTTATTTTATATATGTATGTATTTTATTATTTTTTTAAATTTTTTTTAAACAAATTTTTTTAATGTTTTTTTTTTTTGTTTTTAATAAATTTTTTTTATTTATTTTTTTAATTTTTTTTGAGAAACACATGTTTTTAACATGTATGTACGTATTTTATATGAAATGAATGGTGATACAAACAATTGTTATTGCATGACTACACGTTGTGAAGGGTATATAAAATTCGGCACGGCCGAATATAGCACTGTTACTTGTTCAACTCTGGTTTCTTGTACTTGAAACATAAAATTTAATCTTATTAAATTTTGAGATTAAGGAAAAAAATAAATAAGAACTCAAATACTTAAAATTAAATATAATTAATTTTTTTTTTTGCGTTTTAATAAAAGTTAAGGACATGGGTCTCATCACAAGCTAAAGCTTACGTACATACTTATATGTAAAAAGCTGGACCACCCTATTGTAAATATATATCTATGCATGTGTAAATGTATGTAAGTGCTTTTATGTATCTTATTGTCTTAACTTGTTACTCAATGGTAAAAATACATTTTGTATGAAAAAGCGCATGAGCAGTATATACTCGGTATAAGGATGTATACATAAATATTGTATATATGTATGTACATAAGTAAGTACATAGTAATGTTTATAAATACATAAATAAATCAATGCCTTTAATACATTTGTGTATGTATGTGTATTTCTTTCAAAATATCCGGGTTTTATTTGTATAAATAATCGCGTGTTCACGAAAAAAAAAGAAAAACAATTTAAAGCCGGAAAAAGCCGAAAATATCGACTCTAAAAAATGTTTCTAAATAAATTATGTTCCCTTATACATAAACATATTTATTACATACAAATTATATAGGTATGAATGTAGGCTACATGTATGTATGTATGTATGTATGTATATGCATAGAATTTTTGACAATTGAAAAGATGCCAGCCAGTAGGTACTTGAATTCTTTTATATTTTTGTATCCAGCCACACCTTGTGACATCCAGTTATGTGGGGGAGCTATTTTTCCAAAACAAAACATAACAAAAACTATACCGCAAATTTTATGTATCTGTTGGTTCATACGTACATATGTACGTATACTACGTAGAGGATTTTTTTATGTTGTAAATATGTGTTACATAGTATGTATGTATGTATTATATACAGGCGGTTGAAATTTTACATACAGGACTACCATTTTGTATTTTAAACCCTAATTGCGTACATATTTTATTTAAATTTTGTTTAATGTTTGTTGTTTTTTTTCAGTTTATTTTTGTTTTAAATTTGTTTTTAAATACTATGTTTGTACGTACATTAATTCATACATACATAAATATAAATGTATCTACTACATATGTATGTGTTTATGACTACGTGTTGAAAAATATTTCAAGGCCATGACCTTGAATAATGCCATCCAATTTCTAATATTTAATACAGTTATTTTAAATACCGTATACAAATTGCTTATTGAATCTATAAATTTTATACCAATCGCTAATTGCTTTAAAATTAGTTAAATCGAAAGTTCTGAAGGAGTTAAATTTGTAATTTTATTTTTACTAAAGTAATAAATTCTTACAGAAATATTAAGCATTGTCCTTGGACTTAAGATTTTTAAATACATATTTAGCTTAATATTATGTTTAATAACTAGCAGAACCCCTTTGCTGGCCCCAACAAAGTTTTTGCGTTGTATTCATTAGGAAAGAGATATTAATATTATTTAACAACATTTGTTAGGGATGCATAACTGTCATGAATAGTGTTTTTGAAAGTAGCACTTCTCCTTCTCTGATCCTTACTATCTTTTATTTTAATTAGAAATATTATTATCAAAAGCAGCTCGTACTATGTTTAAGCACAATGGAGATTACAGTTTTCCAGAAAAAACATCGTATACATATAATTGCATATGTTTTTATGTGGGTCGAGGGTGGGGAGTCATCTGCTCTGATCAATTTTGTTTTTGGCAAAATCTTTAACTGAGTTAATTTTATAAGTAAAACCAACCAAGAATGCTCTAGTTAAGTTAATGACCTTGATCCTATCGATATTTATACCGCAGCCATTTACATAAAATTTGATTTCAAATTGAAATCATGAAATCAATTTACGATTTTGAATGCAATCAAAAAATTTGCAATCATTAAAGCGAAATCATGTGATTGCAATTAAATCGATTGCAATCATTTACAGCTCTGGTTACATTTAGTTTGGGAAGTATAAATGAATAAGCTGAGGCCTACTCTGGGCTTGATTTTTTTTTTTAATTTTATTTCGAGAATTTTGTTTTAGTACTGAAATATTATCACAAGCAATATTTACGATGTTCTGCTCAGTGTTAAGGTCAATAGGCGTGTGTGGAGAATATTAAAGCAGACCACTATTATTTCGGGTACCTTTTCGACCCCCTTCGCTTCCAAGTGTTTTCAACATCCCCCACTTAACTGAGTCCAACGCCACCACAAGCGTTTGCTGTAGACATAAAAACATATTCACTTGCCGATAATTCTCATCACATAGTCGTTGAATACAACCAGTATTTTCTTAAGATTGCGGTCGTCCATAGCTTATTGTGTGCCTATCTGTGATCCTTAGTTTACCGCCAGCCAATGCCGGACATTCGCATACTACATAATAAAAAAAATATTAACACAAAAAAATATATTTATCGCACTTTTAGCTCCAACTGCAAATATTAAAGTTATAAAGAAAAATATAAAAAGGCGACCGCTACGTTCGGCAAAAAAAAATATTTTTTTTTAATATTGATTTGCCAAATTTCAGTCCATATATTCAAAGGTGTACAGGGAACCTTTTTTATTCGCTTGCGTGATGGTACGCTCTAATGTATATATACTCATATAGCACAATTAAAGCTTATCAATTTTTATTTTTTATTTTTTTTTTTCATATTTTCATATTCACACATCCAAGCAAGTATTGTTAAAATTCAACACACAATTTGCACAATACTGAATAATGTAGGTATACGTATGAATGTAGCATGTATGTATGTATGTTAATGTATTTGTATATTTTTTAACATTTTTGACAATAAACAAACAAGGTTGTTTTATTTTGGTTTTTGCATTGAAAACAGAAAAAATTGATAACGATTTTCAAATTAAGCAATAGAAATAAGCACATAGATTTTGTGAACGTATTTCAAAATTTACTTAGTAAAATTTCAGAATTTGTATAAGTGTTAAAATTTTTTCGCAACTGTACGTTGTAAAAACCATTAATTTTTTTTAATAATTTTCATAAATGAAACACTATTAATAAATATTTTATTACCTTATACCTAAAGATTCTTGACAACAGGATTTCGAATCACTAATATTAAAATTAAGAATGGAAGCACGTTTATATGCGCTATGAAAAAATCCTAACTTTGATGCAGTAGTGAAAGTGAATAAATTGATGATAAATTGTACAAATTAATCAATCCCGCATTTTGTGCTAAAAAAAAATAATATTTTAAAGCGGGAGCTGGCCATATCATCATGCCTTCCGTTAGCTAGTTTGTAAATGCAACTTTTACATTTCACCCTTACAAATATGCTTTTTACAAAGCACCATTTTTAGTTGGGCTGATCAAAACTCATTACCAGAAAAGGTTAAATTGAAAAACCGTTATGTGTAACGAACAACAAACTTTAAGATCTTCACGATTTGTTTATTGTTTAATACAACTTTAAAACGTAAATCATTCAATATACACATACATAAGTACAGAGTGCATGTATGTATGTATGTACATATGTAAATTGTATGCTTCATTGCTTATAAAAATAGTTATGTATATGTATAGTTTAGTTGCAGTAAAGGAAAATCTTAAATTAAAACCAATTCATCTGCCTCGCAACAAACAATTGTCTACAGTTTATGAAACTTTATTTACCTTGGTAACAATTTCCAAAGTCACATTCTATTGAATGTGGGCTATTGCCCAATTCACAATATTGTGTATTTGTCATTGTAAATTTGAACAATTGCAATTGTATTCTATTTGTGTATACTTTGTTAGTGTAAAGTAAAAATGTACTGATTCAAAACCATTTGCACAAGATTGTGAATTGGACTAATATGTCCATACATATCATATGTACATCAGGGGCTCAATTCTCGTTCTGTGAAACTGTGAAATGAAAAAGTTTTTGTATATCAAAGGGTATGGTGGCACCATATGATATCACACACAAAAACTTTTCATTTTATAGTTTCATATAACGAGAATTGATACCCAGGGATGTACAAAATAGCGCGACTACCTGGAGTTGTGTAGTTTAACTTGGATCTAGTTCAATTGCTTGAACTAAATGAGGCAGTAAAAATTTATACTTTGAAACAAAATGAACTAAATATGCATGCACACATCCATACATATGTATGTATGTGCATTTGTGTGTTGTTGTTATTCATGTTTTTTGTTTTCTCTCTTCTAACATTATTTTTATACAAAAAACCTTAGACATATTTACTGTATTCACAAGGTGTCTTAAACTCAAATGTTCTAAATAATAACTTGCCAAAATATGACTGTTGTGAAGGACCTTTCATAACTAAGTGTGATGTATCAAATTTAAATCGCCGATTTTTCTTAACTTTTTATAACATATCTTTTTTACGCATATCGGATGGGCGGATAACAGATGGCTCAGCTTAGCAGAATCTTAGCCGATCGCAGGTATCTGAATCGATATGACAGCACAATAAACACACCATACACAGTAGTATTATTTTAGGACAGTTTTTACTTGAAAAGCAACAACAATTTTTTTAAACTATAGTGAAATCCTAGAACATTATGACAATGTTAGGACACCTTGTGAATAGAGTAATTGTTTCATATTAATTATTAGCTTAAAATTACCCTCAAATGTTCCCTTTTGACATCTAAAAAGTACTTTTAACAAGTAACAGTGCTATATTCGGCCGTGCCGAATCTTATATACCCTTCACAACGTGTAGTCATGCAATAACAATTGTTTGTATCACCATTCATCTCATATAAAATACGTACATATGTATATACTGGTTAGACTAAATGTGGCATCGAATCCCAGCTGAGCCAAAAAAATTTTATCTTATTTTATTTAAGATATTATTTATTTTTTATATTTTTTTTATATTTTTTTTAAATTTTTTTACAAAAATTTGTAAAAAATTTTTTAAAATTTTTTTTTTTAATTTTTTAAAATTTTTTTTTGTAATTTTTTTTATTATTTTTTTTTACTTTTAATATATTTTTTTTGTATTTTTTTTTTTTGGCATGGTTTTTGCATGTATGTATATAAGTATGTTGTTGTTGTAATTGTGTAAAAAAACGAGGTGGTCGTGGTTTTTTGCTCATATCTCAGAAAGTTATGGGGCGATTGTTCTGAATTTCAATAGCGATTCATTCCTGGATATTTCCAAGAGATTGATACCATATACAGATCTGAGAAACATATAGTTGCTTCTAAAAGTTGATTTCAACCAACACACGGACAGACGGTCAGGGCTTAATCATAAGCTTTCAGAAAATATATACTTTATGGGGTCGGAAATGAAAATTGTAGAAATTACAAACGGAATGACAAAGCTATATATACCCTTGTGCACCACAGGTGAAGGGTATAATAATAGAGTTTAGACCCTTAAAAATCTCAAGATTTCATACCTGCTATATGTACATAAATATGTATACACATATATAAGTATGTATGTATTTACATGCATACATATTTTTAAGTTTATTATTTTTGGTGTTTATTGAACCTCTTTTTACAAATTTTTTTTTTCTTAATTTACTTATAACTAGTTATAGGCAAAAAAAAAATTATTATAATTCAAGTTTATGCGTATATATGTATGTGTGTATGTATGTACATATATACAATACATACATATGTACATACTAAATATATAATCTCTCAAATTAATTTTTTTAAGAAAGGTAATCTCAGCGTTTTACGTAAAACAAACTTTTTTTCCAAAATTATTTAGTGAACAGATGGTGGAAATCAATTCCCCCTTTACTTACATACGTATACACATACATATAAATGCATACGTAGTATGTATTTTATGTTTTATATTAAAAAGCATCCTGTTAAATAATTTAAAATGACATGGCAGCTGCATTTTTAAAATATTGTAACTTATTTTAATCGTAACATTTTGTGAAAAGCTTTAAAGAAATCATCAATTTTTTAAAGCAAATATTTGTTTAAAACACGATGGTCAAAAGCTGGCACTTCATAATTATTTTGTTTCTCGATAAACAATCTATATATATAAAAGTGAAACTCTGTGTGTGTCTGTGTGTATGTGTGTGTGTGTGTTAGCTATAGACTCCGAAACTGTAAAACCGATCGGACTCAAACTTTGGAAAGTTGTTGTACACATACCAGGGAGTGTTTATGGGTGGAAAAAAGTGGGCGGGGCCACGCCCATAAAAATTAGTTATCAGTTTTAGCTACTTTCACTTGACCGATTTTTCTGAAACCTTGCACACATATCGAGCTGTCATGACTAAATAATTACGTGATAAGAAAAGTGGGCGGGGCCACGCCCCAAAAAAAGTTTTAATTTTGAGATACTTGCACTAGACCGATTTTTCTGAAACTTTGCACAAATACTAAGCTGTCATAACCATATAGTTTCGTGATTAGAAAAGTGGGCAGTGCCACGCCCATAAAAAAAGGTTATAGTTTTGAGGTACTTGCACAAGACCGATTTTTCTGAAACTTTGCACACATATCCAGCTGTCATGACTAAATAATTTCATCATTAGAAAAGTGGGCAGTGCCACGCCCATAAAAAAAAAAGTATCATTTTGAGGTACTTGCACTGGAACGATTATTCTGAAACTTTACACACATATTGAGCTGTTGTGACTTTACAATTTCGTGATTAGAAAAGTGGGCGATGCCACGCCCATAAAAAAAATATAATTTTTAGGTTTTTGCGCTTGATATTCAATTAAAATTCAGAATGCATTTCGATTCATTAAGGGGCGTAGCAACGCGCGCCGGGTTTGGCTAGTATGATTATAAAAGCCAACGACTTATCTACAGTTCAAATAAAATCTTTTAACTACCAAATAAATTTCAACCAGTTTCCAGTTTTAACAAATTATTTGGCAAACTGTTACCCCAATATTTCTGTGAAGTGGGATAAAATAGTCTTTAGTTAAAAGCAGTAGTTTTTGTCTAATAGCAAACAAAATAAAAATTTTTCTGAATTATTGCCTAAAGAGCAATTGGTTACGATTTTAAGCAGTTTTGCTAGACTTAAGTTATCATTGATAACCAAATTAAAAAGAGAAAAAAAACTGATTAATTCAAATTTTGATTGAATACTTTTTGCCTTACGTTTAAGATATATAAGCGATTTTTAAGTTTATCAATGATGAATTAGACAAAATTTTCTAGCATTTTCTTTTTTTTTTTAAACTTTGATAAAATAAAAAATTGATTAATAATATGAGTTCGAAATAATGAAACATGTATGTATTTTAAAAAGAGAGTTGTGGTGCTCAGTACACAAATTTGAACCCATTAAGCTAAATTCTTTTCTTTTTTTTAATTATACTGTTTTTGTCTGAATTGATATTTTTAGTATTAACTTAAACATTTACTCAGCTTTTATTTATTTATATGAAATTTTTTGGTGATTCCAGCTTTCACAAAGGCGTATTTATAAATAACTCTTAAGTAAATATGTGGTTTGAAAAAGATAAAAGTGTTATTGTGTTTTTTTTTAATACGATAAACAAAATAAAATAAAAAAAAATAATAACTTAATACCGTTATCCTTTTTTTAAACAAATAACTTAAATTCAATTAATTCCATTGCTTTAATTTTTATGTGGAATATTGAGCCTTTGATTTTAAGACTCCTAAATCCTGAACAAGATTATTCGAGCCAGACTTTTTTGAAAAGTTTTTTTGGGATGGACTTGTACATAAAGTTAAGAAAGCTTTAACTGGATTAGGTTCATAGAGGAAAAATATCTTCAACGTTCGCCATTTTGCCATTGTTAAGGGACGCTAGAGGTTAAATATCATTTTTTTCATATATGTGCTTTTTGTACATCATCTTAACATCTTAAAGTTCTATGTTACAACATGTTTTCTCATTTCTGCATCCGAAATGTTTCTCTTTCATCCACAAAATTCAAAAATTTTATTAAAATACTTTATATACCGATGGCTTAATATAAAAAGGGCGTATCCTGATTTTCCGTTGCTTGAAATAAAAGAGGGCTTTTTTATGCACCTATAAAAAATTTGTTCTTTAAGACCATATGTAATTTATTTTTTAGGGTGATGTGTTTGTATGTGGACTAGCAGAAAACGTTAAAAAATTTGGTTTTGTTAAAAATCGAGATAGACTCTTTTTATGTTAAGCCATCGATATAAAACTTTTTTTGTTGAAATGGCCGAAACTGTGGCATCAGTAATTTATTTTATAGTTTCATTGGTAAAGCTGCTCCTTCTAATTTTTACACATGAAAAAAAAAACAATGTTTCAAACACAATAGCCACGATACCGGTTTCTGCATGTACACAAGTTTATAGATGAATCTGTATCTGTAGGAGTAAAACACAAAAACTGTATAGGTATTTCCAGTATTTCTACAGGTACCTGTGAATGTTCATTTAATACTTTAAAACGTGGTTGAGCATGTGATCCTGTGATCTAATATCCTGTATTGTAATGCTTTAACAGCGAAAACATTAATTGTTATTACCTGACCAGATGTATTTTTAAAGAAATGCCTCCTAAATAGACCTGCAGTTAAAAATTCTTATGAAAATATCAACAATACATGGCCTAGTATTCTATTCCATACGTAGTATGTGAACTCATGCGGTGTAGTTTATGAATTAAAAAAACAACAACAACAAATGTTCTATAATAAAAAACCCTTATTTTCTATTTCTAATTAATTCTGGGAACACTCTTTGTATTAAATGTATCTATCTATCTATCTATTATATAACTTAAACAACAAACATCCTGCTGATTCAAGGGTACTCTTTAAATAGAAAACGTTTAATGGATCGATCATAAACAACACTGCGTACCAAAAATCAACTTTAATATACAGACAAAATAAAGTAGTAAAACTGTGTAGTCAGATTTTAATTTTCTGATATTTTGTTCTTTTTATAGGATTTAAAATTTTTTAATGATTCTAAATATTTCACTTTATGTAAATATGTATGTAATTTTGTAAGTCAATATAAAGTAATCCGTCGAATAAAAACAATTTTTTTTTTCAGCAGAAAAAATATGTATCCTTCAATATCGATTTTGATTAAAATATTCAGACATTAATTACTTATGATGTATCCCTAAAAATGTTTTCCACTTCTCAAAATTTCAAAGATATGAATAATACATTTTTCTATTAATGTTAAAATAATTATATGTTTTTTTTTCTTTAAGCCAAGGCAAAATAACAACAAATGCTAAACTGAGAACGCAGTTCTATTGCGTTTCACAGAACTTTGTTACACGGTGTAATGCAATCCCTAAAATACTCAGAATTAAAGTTGATCTTAATCCTTTGTTTGTAGGGGAATTTTATGAAAATTTATTTTTTCTACCTGTAGTTAGCAACTCATTTTAATAATAAGTCCATATATACATATGGTCGTACTTACATATGTATGTATGTATGTATGTATGTAACCAAAATATTTTAATATTAAAATGTAATTAGTGCTAATGTTCCTTTTTAATTTCTCCTTTTTAAAATGAAACCCATATAAATAAAACTTAATAGTTAATTATTTCTTTTTCAGTTTTCAAGTTAAAATTATGAAAATTTTTAAAATATATGTCTACCCGTATATTAATTAAGCAATAAACGATTTCACATAAAAAAAAGGAATTCTGTTAACTCCGGTTAATTACTTAGACAAATTTTACAAGATATTTGAGTTAAAAAAAATACATCACAATTATTACAATTAACTATACTGTCTTAAGTACCGTGTGTTTTGGTTTTAAAAATAGTTTCGAATATGCAGGGATTATAAAATGAAGGTAAATATGCCTAAAAGGTGTTAATGAGTGGTGCAATTAAGCGGAGTTTGAGGTTGATACAAAAAAGTCAACAAAATTGTGGGAACATGAGCAAAAGTCTAACTATAATTTTTTGTTTGTTTTGCTTTTAGAAGGCGTCTTCCAGATTTAAAATAAAATCAATTGCTCACCAGTGGCAACCATAAGGGAAAACAAGTAAAAGCGCTATATTCGGCCGTGCCGAATCTTATATACCCTTCACAACGTGTAATCATGCAATAACAGTAGTTTGTATCACCATTCCATATGATATACGTACATACACATAAAAAACATACATATATAAAAACATCCCATTGTAAAATTATAAATTTACGTATGTATGTTAAAAAAAAAAATTAAAAAAAAAATTTGTTAAAAAACAATTAAAATATATATAATAAATATAAAACAAAAAAAATATTAAAAAAAAAATAATAAAAATGCAAATAATATATTAAATAAAATATAAAAAAATTAAAAAAAATTTTTTTTGCCTCAGCTGGGATTCGATGCCACGTTTTCTCTAACCAGTATACACGTTTGTATGTATGTATGTTGTTGTTGTAATGTTGTTTTTGTCAAAAAAAAATCGAGGTGGTCGTGGGGTTTTGCTGATATCTCAGTTGTTTATGTACCGATGTTTCTGATTTTCAATACCGATCTACTCCCGAATATTTCTGATATTTTAATACCTCACCCGATACCCGATAAAAAAAAATGTTTTAGGTTTATTAAAGGCTTATTTGACAGATGTTGTAGAGAAATTTGTCAAATAAGCCTTCAATAAACCTAAAATATTTTTTATGAATAAGGCCCCATATCTATAAAACAATTATTTCTTGTCTCGCAAGGTTTTATGACAAACTTAATTTATATATGTACGAAATTTAACCCCTGTATCGATGTTTAAAAATTTCTTTGCACATATTTAGATATATAAATTTATGGATGAAAATAATAAATCAAAAACATACCATAACAATTTTTATTTTCGTTTCTGTTTCTGGCAACACTAGTTTTTACTATCAAACAGTGGCAATGAGGAAATTACACCATTTCTTAAACTAAGCATTTTTAAACTACAAATGTGGGTCGCATTGTTTGATATTTATAAAAAATAAATTTTTCTTCTCTTAAAAAATACCCTTTTTATACATACTAATGTGTACACATAAATTTTTCTTCTCTTAAAAATACCCTTTTTATACATACTAATGTGTACACATACATACATGTTTTTTTTATTTATTTATTTTTTTTTAATTTTTGACGGTAACGAAATTTCTATGTTTAATTTCTAATTTCATAAATGTTCGTTAAAATTGTCTTCTAAATGAATTGACTGTCAAATTCAATATACCTATACCCCTACAGATACAAAACAAAAACTTAAAAAAAGTAGGTACATATGTACGTATTTATACTAACCTACACACATACATACATACATTCAGCCATATATTACTAGTAACTGCGAAATGTTGATAATGGTAGAGAAACAAGAAGTGCGGCAGTCTGACTGGATGACTGGCAGCAGCCAGCAGTTCGGTAGACAAAAAATATCAAAACATCTGCCATATAGGTATAAAGCAGGGAGAAGAAAAATGTACAAAACTACACACAAAGTCATATATTTTTTTATATATGCACATACATATTAAACATACATTTGTATGTTTATACATATTCGTAAATTAAACTGAATCCATATATAAAATACTATACATATTGACGATATACATATGTATGTATGTATGTACTATTTGTGTATTTATGTGCATAAAATTCAGCTCCTAACTATGGGTTTGTTTGTTGATGAGTGAGTATGTATGTATGTAACCAATTGGTAATTCTTTTTTACTTGTTTTACTTACATACAGACATACAAACTTCACTATACATTTCGTTCTTTATTTTATTTTTCTTATTGCAGACACAGCAGAAAAAAAAAACTAAAACAACCAACAGATACAGATAAACACGTTATGTACTAAATATATACGGAGTACAGACACACATATGTATATACACAAAACTAAAAAGACCGTCATATATTAGGCCTACAAAGTCCTCTTTAAGTCTTGATTTTAAGACACACAAAAAAACATATGTCTGCTGATATAAAGGCATTCTAATAGGCCCCTGTACCTTTTTTTTAGCGCTGGGTATATATTCTTGTATACTAGTGGAGTATGGGTATATATATTGTACATAGATATGTATGTACATTCATTTATTTTATACTTTATATACCAACCAGTTTTTGTTATATACATACATAAGTATGAATATACTTCAATGCGAGTATTTTGTATGTAAAAATTGTTTTCGGTTAGACATGCTAAACAAAAAGATGGGGTGTTTTTTTT
The DNA here is from genome assembly GCA_941918925.1 of Phyto melanocephala. NCBI lineage: Eukaryota > Metazoa > Arthropoda > Insecta > Diptera > Rhinophoridae > Phyto > Phyto melanocephala. The sequence goes on from OW799233.1 coordinate 3,492,131, forward strand.
ATGAATTTTGTTTTTATTTGGCTTTTCTAACAACTAATACTTTGACAGCTGATTTGCGACCGGCATTGTTTTTGAAAATTCGCTATAAGGGAACAGAAATAACAACAGAATAATAGAGACACATATGAAGTTAATAAAAAAAAAAACTGGCATAAATCGATTCTTTATAAACAACTATTTAGTTTATCTCGTAATTGGCAGTGACAAAATGAAGGAATGATAATTACGTATGTATGATAAACTTTGTTAGACACTGTCTTTAATGATGTTTTAGGTTAAATGTTGTCTTATTCCTTTCTTTCATTTTTTTTTGCTCCAATATGAAAAAATAATATAATTTTAAGATACTTATATAAACAATTTAATTTTTTGTCATCAACTTTCACATATCTGCGTTTTATTTTTGTATCTTAGTACCTACATACATAACATAAACATACATACAGGCATGCATACTGTAATTATGTGTATACATACTACCTATTTATTTTTGCTTAAATTGAAAACGTAAAAACTTTATGAGAATATTGGGAATACGTACTTATGTACGTATCGGCACATATAATGTAAATAATGTATAGTGTTAATGGATGATTAAGGAATTTTTAAAAATTACTTAGTTTATTTAATTAAATAGGTAGGTACCCACTACTTTAAAGAAACTATAGTACTAATTAATAACTGTAAACCTTTCGAGGACTTTTTAAGTGTCATATTAAAAAATAAATAAAATCAGTACAGTCTAACATTTCGCAATAGTTTTTATTCTATCAGTGCGATTCTCATCAACTTAATGTAATTTTTAAAAACCGTACAATTTTGTTAAAACAGAGGCAGAGATGATTGGTTGGATCATCTGTTGGAGTGTCAGGTGGGTGCAAAGGAAGAAAATTCTCATAACACTTAATAAGCAGTCGGCAATAAAACTTCTCTTTGGAGCTTTGATAACTTCTAAAGCTTTATAGGTGTTTTAGATGCTATGGGGGACTCAGTCTAAAGGTGATGCTTGCAATTACCAAAGACTGTGTGATGGTGATTGTGCTCTTTCTTCAATTTTTTTATAGAAATTAAATATTATCTCGCGATAAAAAAAACTGCACTTTTTTATAAACCCAGGTATCAAGATACATCCATACCAAATTTTCGAATAATCCATCCAATTGTTTTTGAGCCTATAAGTTCTGGAAGGCAGACAGATAGACAGATAACAATTCTGAAAAGTACCAGCAAAATTATAGAAGTAATATTTTACTCACAGACTTAGTTTTTTTTATAACCGTAGATTAATTAAAGACTGAGACTATTGTGCTTACTAGCCATAAAGTGAAGGAATACATTAGCATACAGACTGGAAACTGTGTAATTAGAACGTATCAGGAGGTCATGGTAGACAATCGTTTATTATTCGGGTACCATTTTGAGTATGTTGCGACAAGAGCTGGCAGGATATGAAGAGCGCTATGTCGAATAATGCCGAACACAAAGGTCACAAACAAATATTAGCTGGAGCTGTTAAAAGTCTTACTCTCTACGCAACCCCTAATTTAAAACAAATCAGTGAGGTTTAAAACGTATATTCAGAAAATCAGTTCTGTATATAGGCTAGCAGCACTACGCGTTTGTTGTGCATACAGAACAGTCTCTGACGAAGCGGTTTTCGTCATTGCGGGTATGGTACCAATTACAGCCATTACTACTATCTTCCTCACAAGGCTTAGGTCGATCCACACTTTTATACCCAATGAGTGCACATGGGTGTTTAGATCGTATTTGTATCGCTTCGGTCATGATATTAATTCGTTTTGTCTAAACTGTATTCGGACAGATAGTGGATTCCGCACTTGTTTTCTACGTCTGTCCGAGATTCATTATTGAAAGAAATAACTTGTAGCAGATAGTTGGAGGTAGTGTTTGCCCTGGTAATATAGTTCAGGTTATGTTATCTTCGTTAGATAACTGGCCTATTTACTTAGTTTTTGCTAATACCTTCCCCACCCTGTGAGGAAATACATTTTAAGGTGATTCAACAGGGATTGTGCGTAAATTAACAGATTGTTTAAGTGAGTTTAAGTCTCGCACAGATTCTTTCGATGATTTTTTTCTCATAATAGGTTCATATGTATGTATATACATTACATTATGATTTCCATTCGAAGGCCAAACCAGACAGAGTCATGAATTGTTTTTCTTTTTAAGAGCTGTCATTATTAATTTTTTTCAATCTGTTTCACCAACTTCTTGTTGAAGTTGTTGTTTATTATGATATTTTTGATCTATACAACGTTTTGCACGGACATACATATGTACATACATACATCGAACATCAAATATTCAGTTGATTTAACTTGTTAATGCAGGAGTTATAAGAAAAAGAAAGACGAAAAGCAATACACATACAACAGTCATCAGCTAATTAGAAATCATAAAAATGTATATTTACACTCAAAATCTGTTGGAAATTTTGTTCTTCTTTATTAAAAAAAAAATTTTTAATATTTTCGCCGTACATCTTGGAATATAAAGTAATTTTGCAAGGCGATTTAAAAAAAAATATTGCCAAACGTACTGGTCGTTTTTTTTTTTAATTTTTCTGTAATATCTTTAGTACTAACAACAGAATTTTAATAAGTAAGAGAATCTTAAAACTAGTGTTTTTTTTAAGGGCCACTGAACAAATAGGGGACCCCCACGTTTGGCAACACAAAAATTTACAATAGTTACCGCAGTACTTTCTTAAAAAAACTCAAAATTTTTTGCATAAAATTATTTTTCTGATATTAGTGTTGTAAATTACTAATAGTTGGTAGGGTACTTGAGGTTAGACAATTATTACACAAATATCGGTTCTTACACTAAAAGATCTGACATTAAATGTAAAATTTTATGGACGAAATCGCCTTGCAAAAATACTTTAATAAAATAACAATTAAGTTTAATTCAATATTTGAACCAATATTTTCGTTCGCTTGAAAAATATTAAAATTATAAATAAAAAGTTTAACCGTAAATTATGCTCTTAAATGAAAAACAAAAAAAAAATAAATGTTTTTTATACAGAAAACAATAAGTTGTTGATTCATTAAATAAATTGAAATAACGAAATACATTTTTATTTAACAAAACAAAATTTAAGAAAACATTATTTAGTTTTCAATACAGTTCTATTTAAGTTAATAATCAAATAAATAATGTATAGAAACAATATAAATATTTATAGAAAACGAAAATAGCTTTAGACAAACGTTTGCTTTGAAATGTTTTGACATTAACCTTTTCTGTTTAGATTTATACCTAATTATAAGGTCTTTCAATAAATTGTTTTCAAGAACTTCTAAATTAAGCAGTTAACACATTTTGTGGTCTCAATACATTTTTTGAAACTACAATACAAAGATTATTTAATTTAAATACACTAATTTGTTGACATCAGCTGTATAAAAGATAAATGAAAAAAAAAGAGAAACTGCAGACACCCTGCAGATTTTAAACGAACATAATTTAAATAATTCGCTGTGTTATGTAGGTACTTAGTTATAAGTAAATTGCTGGGAAAAACTGCTTATAAAATTTGTGAGTATTGCCGTTGCCATAGGGGTCTAGAACTGAAAAACAGTCAAGCCAGCCTTCTCCCTAAATGTGTATCTGTCTGACTTTATGTAATTTTAGTTCAAATGCTGAAAGTAACAACAACTACGCAGGCGATGTAATAAAACAACAACAAAAATACTAAAAAAAAACCGACAAAGGATCTTGTAGATTGTTTTTATTGCACATAACTTGTTGTCGTTGCACTAGTTGCTGTGGTATAGGATGTGGAACAAAAGCCAAGAAGCACTTTAAGCATAAAAGATCATAATTACTTGCATTGCTATAAACATATGTATGTATGTATGTAGTTGCATACGTACATATTTATGTATACAGACATTTTTATTATTTTCTTTTGTCATAATTTTTGCTGCTGTTGCGGTTCCCTTTTCTTTTGTTCCCCTACAAGGGAGATTGATTCTTTTATTTTATTTCATACAAAAAATAACAATTTTAAAAGACTCCTGCAGATCATTCTTTATAGTTTCAACCAAACAAACAAAGAACCAACAAGTAACAGTGCTATATTCGGCCGTGCCGAATCTTATATACCCTTCACAACGTGTAGTCATGCAATAAAAATTGTTTGTATCACCATTCATCCCATATAAAATACGTGCATACGTACACGTTAGAATAAATGTGGCATCGAATCCCAGCTGAGCCAAAAAAATTTTATTTTATTTTATTTAATATATTATTTATATTTTATTATTTTTTTTTATATTTTTTTTAAATTTTTTCAAAAAATTTTTTTAGAAAAATTTTTAAAAAATTTTTTTAAATTTTTTTTTAAATTTTTTTAAAATTTTTTTTTTGTAGTTTTTTTTATTATTTTTTTCTTATTTTTAATATTTTTTGTTTTTGTAATTTTTTTTGTTTGGTATGTTTTTTACATGTATCTATGTATGTATGTTGTTGTTGTAATTGTGAAAAAAAACGAGGTGGTCGTGGTTTTTTGCTCATATCTCAGAAAGTTATGGGGCGATTGTGCTGAATTTCAATAGCGATTCATTCCTGGATATTTCCAAGAGATTGATACCATATACAGATCTGAGGAACATATAGTTGCTTCTAAAAGTTGATTTCAACCAACACACGGACAGACGGGCAGACGGACAGACGGATAGACGGACAGACGGACAGACGGTCAGGGCTTAATCGACTCCTCTATTCATAAGCTTTCAGAAAATATATACTTTATGGGGTCGGAAATGAAAATTGTAGAAATTACAAACGGAATGACAAAGCTATATATACCCTTGTACACCACAGGTGAAGGGTATAAAAAGAGTACTTGGGTACGTGCAACATAATTTGAAAATGTAAGTGCATGTGCAATATTGTTGTTTACGATATGAAAGTATTAAATTTCAGATCAAATTGAGAAATCTGTAGTACATATTTAATAAAACACAAAACATGTTTTTCGTTAAGGTTAAATAAAAATCTGCTCCCTTCTTTTGTTTTTTTATTTAATAATTTATTTTACAACATGGCCGATCGTTTATGCTTCAACTAATTTTTCCATATGTTGAGGGACAGAAAAACTTTTCAGAGCGGAAAGACCCAATTTTTTTTTAATAAAAAGTTTAAAACCTGAGAAGAGCTTGAAAGAAAACAGTGATTATTTTGTTATTAAAATTATTTTGGCACCTGTTTCAGCCTTAAAATTTTATTTAATGATTATTTTAATTCTTTGAATTGATTTAAGTTCGTATTACACCAGCAACAAAAACAAATATCAAGTTTGTTTATCCTTATGTTTTGTTTCTTTTTACTATTTATTTTTGTTATTAATATTCCTTACAAATCTAAGCCACCTAATTGTATTGGCTGTTATGCCAACAATAAAAAAATTTTATTTTAAACCGGATTTCATAAAACCGTCTTCTTGAAAAAAATTTGTGGTATCGATTTGTTGCCCTCGCAATTTTTTTCCTTAACATTTTGTTCATTTATGTTATCATCAATTACACACCTGAAAGGAGAAAAAAATAGTATTTGTGGTATTCACCAAGTATGATATCCCATCGTATTGGTACAATATTTAAGATTTGAAAAATCTTATTTTTATTGTCAAACCTTTCGTTTTAAACCAATACTTAAATTTATTAGGGCTTGAGTTCATTTCTAATTTTTTTAAATAAAGAGATAAATTGTGATAATGAAATAATAACTAGAAAAAGGATAGTTTTGCTGACACCAGCCAAGTGGAATATATTTTCGAAACTTGCTACGGCTTTATCGTCAGCACTGTTAATTCGGTGATTAAGTCTTGGATGTAAACATCAACAATTTTACAATTAGGTTTTTGATAAAAATCATTAGCTTAAAACCTGGGAGTTAAATATGAATTGGTTAAACCTGATTTCAACATACACACGGACAGACATAACGAAACCAAGGAATTAGATCATTAACATTGATGACCAACGGTTTACGATCGTTAAAAATAATGAGTTATATAAAATTAAATTGCATTTTCTATACCGATGTTGTTTATTGGTGCTTTTTAAAATAATGTCAAATTTGTTAGTTGTATTGATTTTTTTTTAACTTTTATCACAATATGTTAAATTTAAAGCAAAAGAGTTCTTTCAAAAAATGCAAAAATATCCACTAAAATACCGATGATATTTTATGAAAATCATTTAAATCGCAAATATATTTAGTTCACCATGTTGTCAGACTTAAGGAAAAACATTAATTTACATGAACTTCCGATCCCTGCTTATCAGATTACCATTCCAATTATTAAAACATTTGGCACTCAAAATAATACACATTTATGTTAATTGTTCAGACTTAAAAATTCAAAGTTAATGTTAATTTTGTAACGGTTATTCTGCACTCAAATTTCATAAAGAAAATTATTTTATTAGCGTAAATAAAACAGCGTCATAGTCGTTACATTTTTGAACGCTAGAAACTACCACTACATTTACATCTGTTTTATTTACAAACAAACAAAGAAATCAATCTATATATATAAAAGTGAAACTCTGTGTGTGTGTGTGTGTGTTAGCTATAGACTCCGAAACTGTAAAACCGATCGGACTCAAACTTTGGCAAGTTGCTGTACACATACCAGGGAGTGTTTATGGGTGGAAAAAAGTGGGCGGAGCCACGCCCATAAAAGTTTTAATTTTGAGGTAAATGCACTGGACCGATTTTTCTGAAACTTTGCACACATATTAAGCTGTTATGACTTTATAATTTCGTGATTAAAAAAGTGGGCGGGGCCACGCCCATAAAAATTAGTTATCAGTTTTAGCTACTTGCACTTGACCGATTTTTTTGAAACTTTGCACACATATCGAGCTGTCATGACTAAATAATTTTGTGATAAGAAAAGTGGGCGGGGCCACGCCCCTAAAAAAGTTTTAATTTTGAGGTAAATGCACTGGACCGATTTTTCTGAAACTTTGCACACATATTAAGCTGTTATGACTTTATAATTTCGTGATTAAAAAAGTGGGCGGGGCCACGCCCATAAAAAATTAGTTATCAGTTTTAGCTACTTGCACTGGACCGAATGTTCTGAAAGTTTGCAAACATACTGAGCTGTCATGGCTTTACATTTTCGTCATTAGAAAAGTGGGCAGTGCCACGCCCATTAAAAAAAGGTATCATTTTGAGGTACTTGCACTAGACCGATTATTCTGAAACTTTGCACATATATTGAGCTACCATGAATTTACAATTTCGTGATTAGAAAAGTGGGCAGAGCCACGCCCATAAAAAAAAGTTATAATTTTGAGGTACTTGCGCTAGACCGATTTTTCTGAAACTTTGCACACATACTGAGCTGTCATGACTTTACAATTTCGTGATTAGAAAAGTGGGCAGTGCCACGCCTATAAAAAAAAAGGTATCATTTTGAAGTACTTGCACTGGACCGATTTTTTTGAAACTTTGCACACATATTGACTTTACAATTTCGTGATTAGAAAAGTGGGCAGGGCCACGCCCATAAAAAAATTATAATTTTTAGGTTTATGCACTTGATATTCAATTAAAATTAAGAATGCATTTTGATTCATTAAAGGGCGTAGCAACGCGCGCCGGGTTTGGCTAGTATTTTTATAAAAAGCAAAAGTTGTTGATTACTGTTGAAATACAATACAATAAATGAAAATATTTAATACAATTTCATTGAACAAAGTGCGTGGTGCCGTTACCTTTACGTTATCCATCATACGAGAATTGTTGGATTTTTCATTAATTTTCTTTGATTAAAGAGTATTTCATTTGTTGTCAAGAAAACATTTTTAATACAAAGTATAGGAACACAACTAAAATTTTTCACATGCAGAACGACGAGTATGAAATATCGTAGTACATTGTCATTCTGTCAAGGGTTGTTTTCAAAACATCACCATCAGCGGTGGTACGAGAATAAGGGAATTGCCTAAATATTTACATTCCCGTATTGTTTTAATGCTGTTCTTGTTGTATTATTTCAAATTCAAAAGAAGACTTTCCTCCCCAACATTTCGCTCAACCTCAAAAATACGTTACTTTTTTCTCTGATGTTTGTTTCATAATTATTTTGTTATTTAGGGCTTTGCGAGAAAATGTTTGGAAAAAATTACTTTGCCTCAATTTATTGAATAACTCCGAAACTATAGAGTCGATAGAAATATTATTTATTTATTTATTTATTTATTAAATTCAAAGTAATATAAAAAGCCTTTCCTTAGGCCAATATTTGTAAAACTTTTTTAGAATAGCAAAAACTGCATAAAATTTGTTAATTTGTTCTGAAAAGGGCGCATCTTAAAGTTTTTTAATGAATTTTTTTACTTTCATTTATGTACCTGCCAATTTGTCGGCAAACCAAAATTTTATTTTCAAGCAATACTTTAATTTATATATTTTATATTTTATTTCTTTATTAGTCATTTTAAATATAAATTAAGCAGTTTTTCTTCCTTAGTTTATTTGTTTCAGTACAAGTTTTCTTCACGTATCTATATTGACGATTTATCTTTTTGTAGACAGCAAGGCCAAATACTTCTCAAATAGTTTCTTGAAATGTCTTGAAGTTGAAAAACACTTTTTTGACATATTATATTAAATTGAAAAAGTATGAGTAATATGGACCAGCTCTGAGTGTTTTTTTTTTTAAGTATTTACCTATAAAACAAATACTTGTGTGTGCATGTACATATATTGCATACATTTATAAATTTTTATAAAGTTTTTTTATACATACATATGTACATATAAACATAACCACACTCTTTTAGAAAGTACTTTTTTAATACAGATAACAATATTCTTTATAAATTCCGTTATCGTTCGCTCAATGTTATTGTTTTAATCTCATATTCTCAAAAAAAAAATTAAATAAAAAGTTCATTGGGACTGACTGTAATTCCTAAAAATAAGTTCATTCTACATTCTCACTCTAAAAAGTTTTTTACAACTTTTATATTATAACTCTTATCTTATCGTAGAGTTGAAACAAAAACAAAAAATGTAATTTAATACAATTTATACAACGTTAATAAATAGATAGTTGGTAATGGTAATAGATAATAGTACTAACGTAAAAAGAATGAAGGGAATATGAAGTATGTAATAACAAAAAACAACAAAAACAATTTGACGTAAACACAATCTATATATGTATATATACATATATATATACGCGAAAATGAAAACAATATTTTCAAAACAATATAGAAAACAGTAAACGTATTCACGGCAATTTTAGTCTTGCGAAATTGTGAAGATACAAAATTGATTTTCTTTATTTTTTTTTTTATTTATTGAAACTTTAAGGGATGTCACTTGAAAAATGAGAACTGATCTGGGATCTAAATAGTTCTGGCTATCTCTTAGTCATTTCTAAATTGTAGCAGCACAAATTGGTTGACTTCAACAAGTTCGTTGTTTAGATTAGGTAAAATACATTTGAATTTTTTATTTATTTATTTGTGAAATTTAATAAAATATTGAAAATTATTAAGTGGTGCTAAATAAATCCTTAAAGTTCGTTTGTACTTTTGACAACAAAAATATGAATTAATTGTATAGCCAAATCAATTATAAAACCCAAGAAAATTGATTTTTATTTTTACAATAACAAAACAAGTTGAATATGTTTATCAAAATAAACACTCTTAAAAGAAAAGTATCGAAAAAATCAAATAAGAATAGCTTTAAAAAAGAAAATACCTATTTAATTAAAAAAGTAAAATGATAATCGAAAATTCAACTTTTATTTGATTTGAAAAATATATACAACCATACGTATCTTTGTTTTGCTAAAAATATTGCTCGTTAAATTAAAAACGTTACAGTGAATGCCTTTAATATTATCAAAATAAAAATAATATTATAAATAAAATATTTTAAACAGCAAAGCATATTCATAAGGTATATATGTATGCATGGCAGCAACAAACAAGACCATTAAAAAACACATAAATTTTGTATTTGTATATACCTATGTCTGCATATGTCACAAAATTCTTTTAATTTAATTTCAATATTTTTTAAGAAACTGTCTATTCTCTGTTTTTCATTTCATAAAACGTTTTAAACAAACTAAAGCTGCAAATAAATTATTGTAGAATATAAATACAAAAATTAAGTCTGACAGATGCACACAAATTATTAAAAATAAGTTGGTAAGTCTGATAAATTTTATTTTAAATAAACAATCAGCTGATTGGATACGAGTACCTTATTAATCTGCCTTGTTTAATAGGTAATGAACATCAGCAAATAAAAAAAACTGTCAGTTTTTAGGACCTACTTAAATTCCGGGCACAAAACGATGATCAATTGTGTCCATTTTGAAAATCTATAAGAATATATATGTATATGTATGTACATATATGTTGTATATAATTACACATTTTTACTTAATATATACTAATTTATGAATATACATATGTACTCGCGTCTATGTATGAATTAATTGAAAATTGTGATAACCCTGACCCTTCTGATTGTTTTATTCATAGTACATTTATTTAATACGTATGTATGTATGTGTTCTCCAAAAACAATAAGAAACAGCTTAATTTAATAAATAATAATATTTTCTTTCAAGACGTCAACAGCAAAAAAAAAAATATAAATATAAATAAAATTCAACTCTACAAGTCAACATATATAAAATCACAATGTACGAATATAAATATTATTAAAATGAAATCAAAAAGATAAATAAAAGCTGCAGTTCCAGTTTGCTTGCGATTAATAATTATAAGTTGTATGTGTATGTACACATTTATATACATATTTATGTATATACCCGTTTAAAAAAAAGTTGAAAAACAACTTTATAATATTAAGCATTAAAACCAGTAAAAGGTTTTATTTTATTTTTGTTGTAAAAGCTTAAGTCGAATTTAACTCACCTTTCAGCGCATCTAATATTTTCATCATTAAAAGAAACGTATACAATATCTTAAAGATGAGTAGTCGATTTCAGTTACTCAACACAATGGAAAAAAGGAAAAATATATAATTAATTACCCTTTAGATTTACAAAAGTTTAATTTTAAAATTAATCTTAAAATCTTGCTTTTTCTAAACCGAATATGCACATAAATTTTATCTCTCTCCGACTCCTTGTTTCGTGCAATGTTTAAAAAAAGCAGCAAATTTTTTTAACGTTCATGTTAATACATACATCGTCCAAAGACGACTTTATATCAGTGTAAACGGGATTGCGGTCAAAAGTGTAGAATCTTGCCAGGGACAGCACATTTGATTTGCACGGTGATGATTAGACCAACAATAACTTACGCATCTGTTTTTTGGTGGCCAAAGGCCTCTAAGGGGACAAGAAACATGCTCAGTACGCCAACCTAAGCAACGGAGGCAATCCTAGAAATTGAACTTATTAATGAGGGAAACTGTTACAAGATCAGCAATAGCACATGGTATCACTTTGAGGCTTGATTTAGTTTAGGGAAGCGCAGATGCCGATGGAGCGCATTAATAGTGTAACAGTGGCCAAAAGACTATATCGAACACACACACGCCCTAGATCACCTGTTGAAGTTTCAGGTTAGAGAAGAAATCCCTTAAAATCACTGGAAATTGAAAAGGGACCTGAAATGGTTCATTATAACTTCCCTTTATAACATTTCAAAACGTAAAATAGTCGAATTGTGCTAAAAAAGATTATTTTACCATATTTACTATCTTTGCGTCTAATTACTTTTGTCTTTTTGTCTTAATGTTCTTTTTCAATAAGTTGTTCAAAAGTTTTCATTATAAGACTGACTTTTTTATATTTTGGAGCTTAACTCTTATTAAAACTTTTAGTTTTTTTTATAAACGGAAAACTTTCAATTAAAAGTTTAACGATATTTATGCTTTAAGATGATTTCATATATGTGCCAACGTTCCTTTAGGTTGTATTTTAGCAACAACCCTTCAAATGTTAGTTTCTAAATCCTTAATTCTTTCACATTCAAAAAGGTCTTAAGTCAAAAAATTGCAGTTTGAGTTTTTGATTATGTTTTACTCAATTTTTTCTTTCAATTTGATTTGTACACAGTATTAAAGAAAAATTCATATTTTATTTGGTATTAAACAAAAACTGAATTTTCTTCATTAAGACCGTTTTGTGTAACTTTAAACAATTATCTCATTATTATCGGGGAAGTCAAAACAATTATCTATGTGTTAATAGTAATAAATCCCATAAACGGGGTAGCCTACTAACAGGTTAATTTTCTGAAAAAAATCCATTTGTTAATTTAAAATTTTTATTTGTATTGTTAAAGTTAGCAAAACAAACTACGTTTCCAACAACTTAATAAAATTGATCATATTCGTAGGGTGCTGGCGTTATATACAAGACGCATAGACCAGTTTAATAAATAACAAAGGAAAATACAATAAATACACTTTAGACTAAACTTTTACATTTATAGTATTGCTAATAAATTTTAATTATAAATTTTATTGTAAATCACTTTTTCTTGCTTTAGTTCATTTTCTTTCACTTATTAATTAACTTCCTAAAACATTTTTAAAATAAATTATTTTGTTAACATTTAAAAATATTTTTTAATTATTCCGATATTAGCTGAATGGAATGCATTTTCGAAACCTGCTACGATTTCATTATCAGCATTGTTTATCGGTGTACTCATATGTAACTCGAAACTAAATACAATTATATTTTTGTTATAATTTAATGAAATAAGAATATGGGAAGCATAGCATTTATTTCTAAATTTTTATCAAATGACATTTTCTTCATGTTCATATGCTCTCATATTTTAAGTACATTTTTGTTTTTATGCTTTCCATATCCATCATTTGGCTGCCAGTATTGATAACATAGTTGTATTTTATTTTTCATTTATTAGTACTACCAATAAAATATCAAATACCAAATGAAAAATCGAAAATAAAATGCAACTATTCTATCAATACTGCCAGCCAAAGGATGGATATGAAAATCATAAAAACAAAAATGTATTAGGAATGTGAGATAATATGATCATGCAAAAAATGTCATTTTATAAGAAAGAAAAAAATTTTTAGAAACAAATGCTATGATTCCCATTTGCTTATTTCATTAAATTGTAACAAAAATTGTATTGTAGTTTCAACACCGATAAAGAAAGCTAATGATGAAATCGTAGCTGGTTTCAAAAAAGCATCCCAATCGGCTAATATCGAAATAATTTTTTAATATTCTTAAATGTTTATAATTTGATTTAATTAAAAAATGTTTAAAGTAGTTTATCAATAAGAAAATGAACTTAAGCCAAAATGAAATGATTTACAATAAAATTTAAATAGCAAAGTGCAAAAAAATAAATAAATATATAAATTTTATTTATATATGTGCATAAAAAAATTAGTTAAATATTTTGAAAAATACAACTGTAAAAGTTTAAATGAAACATAACTTATATTAGCAGAGGACAATTTAAATTCATTTTTAATGTTTTATTTTAATACAGAAATTTAAAGAAAAATTCTCCGTAGTTTATAATATAATATATAAAAATTATTATTGTATTATTGCTGAATCTCTACTCTACCTGCTTTTGTTTGCGTGACCAAAAACACGATTCGTCGAGAAATAATTTAAATTTTAATTATGTATTTCCAAATATAATTTTTTTTTTAAATTGTTTTTATATATCTATTTAGTACATTTATACATATACAAACATGCACACATAAATATGTATGTACATACATATGTAAATTAAAAATAGTTTTGTGTATATGTATGTATATATACATACTCATACATTATTTGTGTAATTAATATTTAAATTAAAAACAAACTAAAAATGACTGTTGGAAGGCATTTAATGCATAATAAATTTTAAACCTAAAAGAAATTTACACTCTGGCCTTTATTTTGTTTGCCCAAATAAATATTTAAGTTTTAAATATGTTTGTATGTATGTAAATCGTAATTGTATGTATGTAAATCGTAATTGCTCTAACAAATTCAGTTAAATGATTTTTACTAAGTTTTCGGGAGAGCAAAAAAAGAATTTCATTTTGTAATTTTGCAATATTCCACTTGCACATACATACCAACTATTGTTGACCAACTATTTTTGAACAATCAAGATATCCTTAAACGGTTTGCTGTATACATGTATGAGCAATAAAGAAGCAAAATGGAGCAATAAAACAAATAAAAATCGTCACATAACCGATGACGTCGGAGCAGCGACAATATGTAAGCGTTAACTGATCTATTACAATAAAATACAAATGTTGGAGGTGGTAAATTTTAAAATAACAAAAAACTTATTTATTAATACACGGCAATATTTATATAGATTTTAATTTTTTAACAAAAAGCTTTGGGTCATCTCCCTGTAGCGATTTAAAAATCAAAAATAATATGCCTCAAATTTGGACACCCTTTATGGACATATTTTTTATACACACAATGTACCGCCACTCTTTATAAATAAATAGAATAATTTAGGTTTCAAATAGGGAAATTGTAAGATTCAAAACTTCAAAACTTAATATTACCCTAAATGTATATTTTTTCCCAGAGTAAATAATTTCTTATATTTGACCTCTAACAGTAACCTTGTATTCAATTATATTTTAAATAAATTGTTTATATCTTCTTCACATTATTATTTGTTTCATTCTTATATAATAAACAATGCAGACCTTTTTTGTACACACACTAGGTATATATACAGGGTGGGCCAAGAGTCATAATTTAATAATTTTTTTGTTTATATATTTTTTTTGTTATAAAATATACAAAATGGAATTTTTTTATTTTAATTATGGAAAATAATGTCACTTAAACGACCCTCGTTTTCAGATTCGCTCTTTTTAGAGTATTTTCCATTATATCCTTCAAAATTTGTTGCTGTATACCTCAGAGTTCTGCAATGAGGTTGGTGTTAAGTTCAGGGATTGTCTATTTGCTCTCCAAAATTTGAATTTAAAGTGCTATTGTGTCTCGGGAAGTGTGGACAGTAGCTCTATCCTGCTGAAACCCCATCTCAGGTCTGTTTTCAAGAGCAGGACGTAAAAAAAATTTTATCTATCATAAATCGATATCTCTCTCCATTTACAGTTACAGGCACTTTCATCTTCATTTTCGAAGAAGTGACGGCCATGATATTTTTAAAACTTCATAACCTACAATTCTATTTATTCACAAAGAAATTCAAATGAAAATGAGCTTCATCACCATAAACAGATTTGCAATAAAGATGATTCCATTTCTGGCCTACTGTTAAAACTGAACTAGAAAATTTAGACGTTGCCGATAGTCTGCGGATTTTAGTTCTTGCACCAATTGCACTTTATATGGGAATAACGGTAAATCTTTTTTTATGTTTCGTAGTGAGGTACAAGACATTCGTAGCTGAACAGAACAAACGCCTTCTGGTAGATGTTTCTGGTGTTCCGTTAAAACTTAAAACTTTGTTCTAAACATTCAGTATTTTCCGCAGTGCGCATAAAACGTGGCCTCACGGTCCTCAACAATTCTTTCATGGTGCCATGTTGCTCCAGAAGGTGAAATTCTGGCATTGAAATATCGACTTGATGATCTCTGCGTTAAAAAAATACTAGCTGATTTAAATATTAAAATTCTATTATTCTGGTTGTTTGTGTAGTTGTGAATCTATCCGTTATTTATTCTCCAGGTGTTCTTTACACAATCTGAAAAAGATAAATAAATAAAAAATTTATTTATGTATATAATCGAAAATATTATTAAATTTTTAAACCCCATGTTGCCTTTTGGCCCACCCTATAGTACATTTGTGTAGTATACTGTTAAAATAACAATATTTGAATGTAGTTTTAGTATTAAGATGTTACTTGACCTTTTCTTAAAAACAATCATATACACGCACAGATTAATATTTATTAAATTTATACAGACATACATATGGAACGCACAATACACACCAAAAAGTAAAAAACAAATAATAATACAAAAACAATGCATTCTACTTTTGGATTGGTGTTTAGTATGCTTGTTGTTCGTAATTTCAATTAAAAGATTTTGTAAAACATTACAATTTCATATTTTTGTATGTGTTGTAGGTATTGGTTTTTTTTTTTTTTGCAAAATATTTTTTTTCTTTTGTTACTCTGCATAAGCAAGATTTTGAAACGATATTCTTATTTATTTGCTTGACATTTAATATTAATTGTTATTTAGCATTACTACTAACCTAAAACCCAACAAAAATTTTTAATAAACCAAAAATCTACTTCAATAGATAATAAAAATTAAAATAAATTAAACAAATATTGTTAGTATTGTAAAAAGGGGAAATAAATAAATAACACTATATGTATATTTTAAATAGACTTTTAAGTTTTCAAACTAAGTACAACTAATAAAATTATAAATTAGTATATTAAAGGTCGAACCAAATTTAATAAAAAACAAGTAAGAGTGCTATATTCGGCCGTGCCGAATCTTATATACCCTTCACAACGTGTAGTCATGCAATAACAATTGTTTGTATCACCATTCATCCCATATGAAATACGTACATACATATAAAAAACATACATATATAAAAACATCCCAAAATTAAAAAAAAATAATTAAAATATATACTGGAAAAGTTATTATGCATTCCACTCGGCTGGTGTCGGGATAATAACTTTTCCAGTATATTCTTTCATTACCAAAAATAAAAATTGATTTCTTCATATTTATATAAAAAGGAAAATATATGAGAAATTTAATATAAAATGAACTTGAGCCTGAATAAAAAAAAAAAAAAAATAATATAGTCTTTAATACATTAAATAGTTCGACAATTAAATAAAAAGAAAAATTAAAATATATATAATAAATATAAAACAAAAAAAAATAAAAAAAAATAATAAAAATATAAATAATATATTAAATAAAAAATAAAAAAAAAATATAAAAAAAATTAAAAAAAAAAAATATAAAACAATATAAAAAAAAATTTTTTTGGCTTAGCTGGGATTCGATGCCACGTTTTCTCTAACCAGTATACACGTTTGTATGTTGTTTTTGTGAAAAAAAATCGAGGTGGTCGTGGGTTTTTGCTCATATCTCAGTTGTTTATATACCGATGCTTCTGATTTTCAATACTGATCTACTCCCGAATATTTCTGATATTTTAATACCTCACCCGGCTCCAAGCGATGTCGGGGGGCTTCAAGAAGTTGATTTCAACATGCACACGAATAGACGGACAGACTGACAGAGCTTATTCGACTCCCCTATTCATAAGCTTTCATAAAATATATACTTTATGAGGTAGAAATTTCACACGGAATGACAAACCTATATATACCCTTTTTCACTGTGTGAAGGGTATAATAACAACAAAACAAAAATCGAGGTTAAAATAGGAAAAAATAATTACATTTTTAAACATGACATAAATTTCAATTTCTTAAAGCACAAGTTTTAACCGCAAGAAAACAAATAATATACTGTTAGATTGGGAAATAAAAAAAAGTCATACTATTTGTACTCTACTAGTTACCCTACAAGTTTTGCACTTTATTTGTAATTTTTTTGAAATCGCTAAATTAGGTTCAGTCTTAGTAAAAAAATTAAAATTTTCGAAGCACAAATACTAAATTTTAAAATGGAAGCACGTTTATGTGCGCTTATAGGAATCTTTATTTGTGTGCAGTAGTAGAAGTGAATATGTAAATAAAATATTTTACAAATTAATCACTTACAAGTGCATACATCCTTCCCTAAATCCAAAGCAGGTTTGAAAGGGAGAAATTAAAAGACACTCTATGCGTAATTCATTTACAATTTTTAATTAAAATGCTTAAGCAAAGATTAAAAAGAAATCAAAATCAACAAAAAATACAAAAAAATTTTTTTTTTATTCTAAATAAATTTTTCATTTCCCAACCCTGAATCCAATAAACACTTTAAAAACATATAAAATGAAATTAAACTGTAATACAAAATGTTTCAATGGAAATTACCAACAACAAGCATACAATACTATAAACACATACAAAAATAGTACCAATAGTACAATACAACAGGGGTTGTGAATTAAATTATTGTTGAATTTCAGTAAATATGAGTAGTTTTATTGGTTTAACATAAAAGAAACAAAAACCTCAAAGATATACATATGTACGCATCTTTGCGAAATCACTTTATTCGCTGACATCTACGAGTATGTGCATAGATATGTGCATACAAACGTATCACGCTCATTTACTTTAATAGTGTCATAACTCAAAATAGGTTAATTTTAAACTAGGTACCTACCCATGTAATACAAAAAATTCACTGAATTGTTTTGTATAATTTGATGGCTACTTATTCGCATGTTCCAATATCAATGATGTTGAAAATACATATGTATGTAAATCCACTTTACTTATATCAATTTTGTTTTTAAAACTATGCAATTTTAACAATTCTTTACAGAAATAGATAAATGCTTTTTTTTAATCAAAACTATATTTTTTTTTTGCTTATGACACTGTTGTAGTAAATCAGCTATATACACAATATATAGTCAAAGTTAAAAATTTTATTTGATTTTTTTTTCATCAATAACAAATATGTATCTATGTATGTATGTTCGTTTGTATGTACATATGTATGTATGTTTATTAATAGAGTGGAATTAATATTTAGCTAAGTTGTTTTAATATTTGCTTTCAAATGAGTCACTCAACTACAAATGTACATACCTACATACTTATATTTATATAGACAAAAGGTAATTTTCCATTATAGTTTTTAATTAGATGTAGGTATACGGTTTTTAGAATACAAGCGAGCACGTTTTGTGAATTTTTCAATGTGTGTTCATATTGTGGCAAAAACGATATCGAAAACATTATAAAAAACAATTTACCACCAGTTCTATCGCCTTATTTTGTAAATCACTTTACATCGCCTTTAAAACTTTTCCATGTAAAATATTTAGAAAAAAATACTTCATCTGAAGCAAACTTTTTAAATTTAATGAAAGTGATTTACATATTTAGGAAGCGATATTCAAATTACTACACGTGTTTTGTTACAATAATAAGTAAGCTATAAACATCTCTGCTTTAAAAGTAAATTTTGATTAATTTATAATTTAATTTTTTTTATTTTCGAACCTTTTGTTTAAACTAACATTTTAATATCTTTAATTACGAGTTCATACTTTTAAACATTTGCATTTAATAAAGTGGTGAAAATGTAAATTTTAATTTGGAAGTAAGTCATACAGATAAAGTAGGTAGGCATTTTCTTAATTATTTATACAAATCAGCGACATAGATGGAAAGGGTGTTATAGGTGAAATTGCCAAGAAAAAATATATGTATGTAGGTTCAGACCAATCTTAAAATAAACCGACCGTATAGGATTTGATATCTGAATGTTATAAGTGTATTGCTTTTTATTCTCATAAAAAATTTTGGGAAATTATAAAATTATGACATTCCGACACTTAGGACTTCTTGTGATTATACCAATAACATTTTAGGACCTATGACGGAACTCAAGGTTTTATATGATATCATTCCTATTTCACCATGCCAAAAAAAATATCTTCACTAAAAATTGTTTTTATTTATAATTTTTTTGAAAATTTTAACGTGTTATTAAAAAATGCTTGATAAAATTCCTATTTAAAAGATACTAACTAAAGTAAGAGCCAAATAAATAAGTAACGAAAAAGGGATAAATTCAATAGCAAAAAAATATGTAGGGTGGAAATGACACACCCCTACATAAATTTGTTTAGATGCGTAAATCGTGCCTATGTATTTATCGTGTTGTTGTTTACCACGCCACCAGCACTACACATCATCCAGACATTCAATACGTTAAAAATAATATCATTCATTATTATTCCTATTTTCTTTTTAGCTTTTTTGTTTTTATTTCAATTTCTTTAATAAAATGTTTGCACATGAAAAAGTATTTTTTTGATGCGCAATTTTTTTTTATTAAGTAGGTAGGTATAACAAAAATAACAATCCTAATACAAAATAGGTAAGTTTGTATGTGATTGCACTAGGGATGCCAATCCCTTAATCCTGATCCCAAAATTAAGGATTTTTTTCGTTCAAGTATAAAAATTAATTTCTTTACAGTCTGTAATGTAACATGTCATATAGACACAATACATTTTCAAACTTCAAAACAAAACAATCATTTAATTCACAACCCTAGTTGTAATGTTCTGTTGTTACTACTTTTGTATTGTATGTTTGTTGTTGGTAATTTCCATTAAATTATTTTGTGCAAGTTCTATTTCATACAGGGATGAAAAATAAAATCTTTTGCAAAATCTTAAAATTAATTTTGTAATATTCTTCTTTTTTTTTGCTCCCAAAATGAAAATACATACATATTTTAACTCGAATATTTGTTCTTTTTTTCAAACTTTACTAAAAAAATTTGTTTTAAAAATTTTTCAAAATATTTTTTGGTACCATGCAGAAGAAAGTATGACCAAATTTTCTAACTATGATTTCAAATTTGACGTTTAATAAAACAACATACAACCGATACAACAGAAATTGTGTTCACAAGTAATTAAACCAAAACTGTATTTGAAAAAAATATGTAGACAAAATACAATGAGAAAGAAAATGAGAATTATGAAATTGAATAAATTAAATGTAAAATGAAGTTCACTTGATAGACTTGAATTTTTGTTGTTTTGTTGATAATTGATTTTTATTAAAAAAGCCAATTGTAGATTGTAATACTTTTATATTAAAAAAAACGACACGTTTCAAAGATATTTAAATTATGCTATAAGGCTATATGAACTATTTATATAAGGAGAATTAGAAAAATATGTTGTAGGATTCAAGTTTTACCAGCCAATGTTTTTTGATTGTAAACGATCTTTTTTATTACTACATACTTGGTATCTAGAATATTATATATGATTTACATTTTAATAATTAAACTTTATTAGCAGTTTATGATTATTATATTTCAAAGAATACATTTTTTTTATACCCGCCACCAAAAAAATGGTGGGGGTATATTCATTTTGTCATTCCGTTTGTAACACATCGAAATATCCATTTTAGACCCCATAAAGTATATATATTCTGAATCAGGGTTTGATTTGATGACGATCTAGCTATGTCCGTCCGTCTGTCCGTCTGTCCGTCTGTCCGTCTGTCCGTCTGTCCGTCTGTTGAAAGCACGATAGAGGTCGCACCGAAAAAGCTAGGAGGCTCAAATTTTGCCAGAATCTTTCTTATAGACAAGGTTTGTTTGGTATTGAAAATGGGCTATATCGGAATATTAGGAAGTGAGTTATAGCTCGGAACGCAAGAGTAGGTCGAAAAAACCGTGTCCTACGAACATCGAATAAAATGGTATTGTGTCCAAACGAATTAACGTAGAGTCATGAAACTTCGAATATATATTTCTCGAGTCAAAACAATATTTCTCACCAAAAATTACCTAAATCTGATCATTAGGAAAGGAGTTATCGATCAAAATGTACGAAAATTTATACCGCACAGTGTATTTTTCGGTATATTTAAAAACAAAAACGTCATAAAAGCAACAAAATTGGATGTACGACTCTGAAATTTTGCACACTTTGCTTTTTGGTGAGAGGCTTTTTTCTAACGGACAATAAATGTGCCACGCCCACTTTTACGCCCACCTCCCATATAACGTTTTACCTAAAATTCATATAATTTCTCTATTAATAAAGATTTGGAATAATACAGGGCTATATTGAAACATCTAAAATGTACTCATTCGCAAAAAAAACTTTGACACGCCTACTATAACGCCCACTTTTCACGTTATATACCGTTAATGAAATTTAAAAGCTCATAAAACCGCCGAAATTAGAGGTATGATGATCAAATTTGCTACGTATATCCCCCTAGGCAATGTCATTATTGTGCCAAAAAATTAAGATGCCACGCCCACTTTTACGCCCACCTCCCATATAACGTTTTACCTAAAATTCTTATAATTTCTCTATTAAAAAAGATTTTGGAATAATAAAAGGCTATATTGAAACATCTAAAATGTACTCATTCGCAAAAATAACTTTGACACGCCTACTATAACGCCCACTTTTCACGTTATCTACCGTTAATGAAATTTCAAAGCTCATAAAACCGCCAAAATGTGATGTATGACGATCAAATTTGCTACGTATATCCCCCTAAGCAGTGTCATTATTGTAAAAAAAAATTAAGGTGCCACGCCCACTTTTACGCCCACCTCCCATATAACGCTTTACCTAAAATTCATATAATTTCTCTATTAATAAAGATTTTGGAATAATACAGGGCTATATTGAAACATCTAAAATGTACTCATGCGTAAAAATAACTTTGACATGCCTACTATAACGCCCACTTTTCACGTTATCTACCGTTAATGAAATGTTAAAGCTCATAAAACCGACAAAATTAGAGGTATGATGAGGAAATTTACTACATATATCCTTCTAGTCAATGTAGTTGTTGTGCCAAAAAGTTTAGGTGACACGCCCACTATAACGCCTACATCCCATATAACGGGTTTTCTTAAATTCATGTAATTTCTCTATTGACAAAGTTTTTGGGAAAATAAAGAACTATATTGAAATATCTAAGTTGTATTTATTAGCAGAAACTTTATTGACACGCCTACTTTAACGCCAACTTTCATTGAAAGACTACATTTACAAAAGCATTTCAGTAGCATATCGCAGTAATAAAGGGTGGTTAAATTTTATGTTGAATTTAAATAAAACACAAATTATTTAGGACATTATTGTTATTTCTTTTTGTAATGATAATATTTGAACGGTTAAATTATGTATTTAACAAAATATCGGCCAAATGAACCCCCCCCCCATCCTTGGCGCCACTCCACTATCTGATGGTCCAAATTTTCAATGACAATGTTGATGCTCAATTGTTGGGCACGATGATGAGTCGAGGTTGACTGCTGTTTTGCCACACTATCGCAAAAAACAGCAATGGTTCCCATTCAACGAACTAAGAAGGCATTCACAGATTTTCTAACATTTTATACAGACCTGTTTTGCAGAAATTTAAAAATTTTTTTAAATTTTCCCGATTGTGGATGAATTTGAATGATTATGTTGATCAAAAGAATTACGAAGTGCACAAAATGCATTTTGATTTGAATGCCCATTTTCATAAAAAACCTAAATAACTTTAAAGCGTTGCTCATTTGCGTATCTTTCCACGGATCAAATTGAGTAAGTTTGAGATTGAGAAATGTAAAATGAAATGCAGAAAACTAATTTAAAGACTAGCTGTAGTTCACCTTCAACATGGGCCCTTAAAATTTAACCACCCTCTACAAAGAAAGTGATACATATTTTATTATAAAAAGATTATTCCATAATGAGTAACAAAATAATAAATATTGTGCTTTAAATGTACACAAAATTGGTGGTGGGTATAAAAGATTCGGCACAGCCGAATATAGTGCTCTTACTTGTTTATTTATACATTAATGGGAGTTCCAAAGCCAAGTCTATATTGGCATCCCTAACATTTATGTCCGTATGTTTATGTGTATGTACATACAAGGGAGTATACAGTAATATACATATACAAATACAAATGAATTTCATTTATTATATTAGAAATTAATGTATGCCTTTCTTTTTTAGGTTTTTGTAGGTACAATAATAATACAACTTTGAAGAAAAAATATTGTGTGGATTTTTGTTTTTTGTTTTTTTTTACATACACTTTTTAGAACAGGTAAAATGAAAACAAGTTAATAAATTACAGTGAACTCGCGTTATACATACATATGTATGCCGAATTTATTAACAATATTGATTAAAAAAGAGTATTTAATGCTTAACAATGTTTTTGTTTACACTTTATTCACAGCAAAAAAAAATTAAGAACTTAAATTTTTTGTAAATGCATTTATAATACTTAAGTAGCCAATAGACGATATTTTTTACATCTGAATTGTCATATTTATAACACATGTGTACGTCTGCAACATGCTTCTGAAAATGTTAAAAGTGTTGAAAAATAATCTATTATTTATTGTAAAATTTTAAGATCCTTTTAACATTTTGAAAAATTATGACAGTACAGCACCTAGAACATCTTATGAATTAGCCAAATATATAATATAAAGCCTAAAATATCTAAAAATGGGTATTGCATAACAGTAAAAGTAATGCCTAAATAAAAATATTTTACAACAAATAAATAATAATTGATTTATTGAAAGTACACAAAAGACTGTGTTCACATTATCGGTTTGATCACAATACCGCGAGTTCACTGTAAATAAAATACAAATATTATCCCTTTAAATTTTCATTTGTATACAAAATGCATGTTTAAACATAAAACAAGCTTAGTCAATATATACATATGTATGTATGTATTGTATGTTTGTATCTATTTAGAAGGTAAAAACGTATTACTTGTTTTGTATACCATGCCATGCAAACAATTTTTATTAAAAATTACGCTTAAGCGATATGTTTACCCAAAAACTGTTACAGTTTGGGATAAAACTCTGCACTTGTTTACTAATTACAAATAGAAATTACTAACTTCATTACTTCATTAATGTAAACAATTTCTTTTGTATTAGATCTTTTATTCGAATTTTATTAAAGGTCTGTGCAAAAAATATATATATTAATATAAGTTGTTTATTCCTTCAGATAATCGGCTAGCTTACTCTGAAATTTATGATATTCATGGAAACTAAACTGGTCAACCGGGATTTTATTTCCATTATTATTTCTATTTGAAATAATTTCTGAATTTTTAACAAAGATGGCAGAAAACCAATTGGTTTGAAAAATATCACACTAAGGAGTTATTAAATAGTGTCGAGCACATTAAATAATAGAGTTAGAAGAATTACTGACCAATTCGGTAGGTTTCTTATTGTACATGGTGTTACTAGAAATCATCTTCTATGGAGAAGAAGAATTTAAAGAAATTAGAAAATCTGTCTGTTTACAGTATAACAGACGAACTATTTTTGTTAAAAACAACATTGGGTACATAAAAAGTGGTTACTACTTTGTCACTATTAAAAACTCGACTCTTACTTGTTGGCAGGGTACCTGCTTTGATGTAGGCCTCGAACGATCTTGTTGTTCTTTTAGACATTTAAAGACTGTGTGAAAACACTAAAACTAGATTTTAAATTTATTCAACAAAGAAAAAAAGCAAAACAAAGCGCTATATTTGGCTGTACCGAATTTTTTATACCCACCGCAAATATCTCTAATATATAAAATTATAGTGTCACAGTTCGTTTCTAACTACAACCAAATAGCCGATTTGAATGAAACTGTGCACGCATATGGGCTACCTCTGAAAATACAGTTAAGTGTTAATAAAAGTGCGCAATGCCTCATCCATACAAAGTAAATTTAATTTTTAAACTCTTAATACTACCATTCAAGTATAATTTCATACATTTATTAGTTCTTATTTTGTATTGTTAGTTTTAATTACATAATAAAAATATAATACTCAGTGTATATAATATGTATATATTTTTTTCGATTTCATTCGTAGAACGACTATATTCCAAAGATCTACAGACATGCGAAATAGAAGAGCTCAATGAAGAGACAAACATATCCATTTAGATAATGAAGATGTGCATGTGAATATGGCGCAAATGTTTGAATCATAATCTCAATAGGTAGAAGCTGAACAGAATCAACAAATACAAGCGTATTGATTCGGTCTTGATCCACTCAAAGCAATTGACCAACAATGCAAAAAAGTAAATCGAGCATTTACATCCGATTCATTTCGTTGTCCAACATTTGAGTATGAGTCTAATTATTAATATTCGGCTCATTCAAAAGTGGTGATTGGTGCTATGGACAAGGAATGTAAGCGATTAAATTCAGAAAAGAAGCAAGCCGGAACATGGTGTTTTATCGTCATCAAAAATCTTTGCCCACATAAAAAATATTTCAATAAATACAATCCTTGTATATGAGATGGGCGTAAATATAGAAGTGTTACATTGATCTCCTTTATTGACGTTAAAGAAAATAAAAAAAAACATTTACAAAATTTCCACGAATACGCTTATGAAATTTTATTACTCCATGTTAGTGCGTTTATGCGATACGATATTCTATGGCGATATTGGCATGGTATACTCTTGCATTGCAATGCATAATGTTTTATCGCCAACTTTTCATACCAAATATTTCTGAGGTATATACATACATATGTATGTATGTAAATATTTAAGCCAAATTTCATTTGTTTAGACATATATTTAATATTTTATCTTGAATTTCTTTAAACTTATTAATCGCCATCTATGAGCATTCAACAAACGGATGGTTGGACAGACAGCACTATATCGTTTTAAAATTAAACTAGGATTTAAAAAGTATATAATTTATGCTGTCATAAGCAAATTTTTCGATGTGTTACAAACGGAATGATAAAATGACAAGTAAGAGTGCTATATTCGGCCGTGCCGAATCTTATATACCCTTCACAACGTGTAGTCATGCAATAACAGTAGTTTGTATCACCATTCATCCCATATGAAATAAAACATCCCATTGTAAAATTATATATTTACTTATGAATGTTAAAAAAAATATAAAAAAAAAAGTTTTTAAAAAATTAAAAAAAAATTTAACAAAAAAAATTAAAAAAAAAAAAATAAAATTAATAAAAAAAATATAAAAAAAAAAAAAAAAAAAAATTAAAAAAAAAATTAAAAAAAAAAATTAAAAAAAAAATAATAAAAATATAAATAATATATTAAATAAAAAATAAAAAAAAAATAAAAAAAAATTTAAAAAAAAAAAAAAAATAAAAAAAAAATTTTTTTTGGCTCAGCTGGGATTCGATGCCGCGTTTTCTCTAACCAGTATACACGTTTGTATGAATGTATGTTGTTGTTGTAATGTTGTTTTTGTGAAAAAAAAATCGAGGTGGTCGTGGGTTTTTGCTCATATCTCAGATGTTCATGTACCGATGTTTCTGATTTTCAATACCGATCTACTCCCTGATATTTTAATACCTCACCCGGGTCCAAGCGATTTCGGGGGGCTTCAAAAAGTTGATTTCAACATACAGACAGACGGTCAGACTGACAGAGCTTAATCGACTCCCCTATTCATAAGCTTTCAGAAAATATATACTTTATGGGGTCGGAAATGAAAATTGTAGAAATTTCACACGGAATGACAAACCTATATATACCCTTTTTCACTGTGTGAAGGGTATAAAAATACAAACACACCACTTTTGTTATTGGTGGTGGTTATAAAAATCAAACTTCCCAGAAATATTTATTAAAAGAATACTCTTAAATGTTTTGTTTTTCTCAACTTTAATAATCGCAATTAACTTATTATTATGGAACATCAAACTAATTTTAAATCATAGAATATAAAATATTTTGAAAAAGTCTGTCTTGCTGACTAGGTCTTTTAAAGTCGTAATCAAATACATAGGTACATACGTACATTCTAAAATTATCAAAATACAATAAATTATGTTTTTTATATATGTATGTACATACATATGTATGTTTAAAATCGGGCAAAAAGTATTCAGAAACTGCAGTTTTTTTTTTACATTCAACAAAATTTTAATTTTTCTTAATTATTGTCTAAAGCTTGAATGCAGATATGATTGCTATACGTACGTATGTTATCGATACCAAATGAAAAAGAAAAAAAATTTAGTTAAATCCAATCTAAAACTCAAACTGTCATGTTTTGAGTTAATTAATTTCTGCTTAACGTCAAAGACATACAAAATATGTATGTTTTTAAGTGTGTACAAAAATCTTAATATTAAAAAAATATTCTGCTTATGATGTGGTGTAAGATTTTTTTTATAAATAAACAAAATTTACGTAATCAAATTCCTATACTTAAGTTTCTCAATTTTAGACTTGTTCATGAAAAAATATTTAAACTTTGAATAGATGCCAGCGTTAAAATTTTGCACTCGCTTCAAAAATGTCTCAGCTTATTTTATTTACATTTGTCCAAAAGAATACTAAATGTGATAAATTCACAAGTTTAAACAAAGAAAATTTTAAATTTTTTATACACATTCATATATATATAAGTATGTATGTATGTATGTACATATGTATGTCTATATACAAAAAAGCAAAACGAAAAATGTCAACACATAAAAAGTCACGTAGCAACTGGTAGTGGAAAACAACGTTCCAACTGAAACTATAGTTCGAAGTTCAGGCTGTTTAATAATATTCATCCACTATGTCAGCCAAACAATAAAATATAATTTTGTGGCACAAGAGGCAGATATTAAACGGCCAGAAGGACGAATGGTAATCAACAAAAAAAGTGACGCAAAATGTTAATAAATAAATTAATGTTATATACATACATACATATGTATATTTTTATACCCGCCACCAAAAAAATGGTGGGGGTATATTCATTTTGTCATTCCGTTTGTAACACATCGAAATATCCATTTTAGACCCCATAAAGTATATATATTCTGAATCAGGGTTTGATTTGATGACGATCTAGCTATGTCCGTCCGTCTGTCCGTCTGTCCGTCTGTCCGTCTGTCCGTCTGTCCGTCTGTTGAAAGCACGATAGAGGTCGCACCGAAAAAGCTAGGAGGCTCAAATTTTGCCAGAATCTTTCTTATAGACAAGGTTTGTTTGGTATTGAAAATGGGCTATATCGGAATATTAGGAAGTGAGTTATAGCTCGGAACGCAAGAGTAGGTCGAAAAAACCGTGTCCTACGAACATCGAATAAAATGGTATTGTGTCCAAACGAATTAACGTAGAGTCATGAAACTTCGAATATATATTTCTCGAGTCAAAACAATATTTCTCACCAAAAATTACCTAAATCTGATCATTAGGAAAGGAGTTATCGATCAAAATGTACGAAAATTTATACCGCACAGTGTATTTTTCGGTATATTTAAAAACAAAAACGTCATAAAAGCAACAAAATTGGATGTACGACTCTGAAATTTTGCACACTTTGCTTTTTGGTGAGAGGCTTTTTTCTAACGGACAATCAATGTGCCACGCCCACTTTTACGCCCACCTCCCATATAACGTTTTACCTAAAATTCATATAATTTCTCTATTAATAAAGATTTGGAATAATACAGGGCTATATTGAAACATCTAAAATGTACTCATTCGCAAAAAAAACTTTGACACGCCTACTATAACGCCCACTTTTCACGTTATATACCGTTAATGAAATTTAAAAGCTCATAAAACCGCCGAAATTAGAGGTATGATGATCAAATTTGCTACGTATATCCCCCTAGGCAATGTCATTATTGTGCCAAAAAATTAAGATGCCACGCCCACTTTTACGCCCACCTCCCATATAACGTTTTACCTAAAATTCTTATAATTTCTCTATTAAAAAAGATTTTGGAATAATAAAAGGCTATATTGAAACATCTAAAATGTACTCATTCGCAAAAATAACTTTGACACGCCTACTATAACGCCCACTTTTCACGTTATCTACCGTTAATGAAATTTCAAAGCTCATAAAACCGCCAAAATGTGATGTATGACGATCAAATTTGCTACGTATATCCCCCTAAGCAGTGTCATTATTGTAAAAAAAAATTAAGGTGCCACGCCCACTTTTACGCCCACCTCCCATATAACGCTTTACCTAAAATTCATATAATTTCTCTATTAATAAAGATTTTGGAATAATACAGGGCTATATTGAAACATCTAAAATGTACTCATGCGTAAAAATAACTTTGACATGCCTACTATAACGCCCACTTTTCACGTTATCTACCGTTAATGAAATGTTAAAGCTAATAAAACCGACAAAATTAGAGGTATGATGAGGAAATTTACTACATATATCCTTCTAGTCAATGTAGTTGTTGTGCCAAAAAGTTTAGGTGACACGCCCACTATAACGCCTACATCCCATATAACGGGTTTTCTTAAATTCATGTAATTTCTCTATTGACAAAGTTTTTGGGAAAATAAAGAACTATATTGAAATATCTAAGTTGTATTTATTAGCAGAAACTTTATTGACACGCCTACTTTAACGCCAACTTTCATTGAAAGACTACATTTACAAAAGCATTTCAGTAGCATATCGCAGTAATAAAGGGTGGTTAAATTTTATGTTGAATTTAAATAAAACACAAATTATTTAGGACATTATTGTTATTTCTTTTTGTAATGATAATATTTGAACGGTTAAATTATGTATTTAACAAAATATCGGCCAAATGAACCCCCCCCCCCCATCCTTGGCGCCACTCCACTATCTGATGGTCCAAATTTTCAATGACAATGTTGATGCTCAATTGTTGGGCACGATGATGAGTCGAGGTTGACTGCTGTTTTGCCACACTATCGCAAAAAACAGCAATGGTTCCCATTCAACGAACTAAGAAGGCATTCACAGATTTTCTAACATTTTATACAGACCTGTTTTGCAGAAATTTAAAAATTTTTTTAAATTTTCCCGATTGTGGATGAATTTGAATGATTATGTTGATCAAAAGAATTACGAAGTGCACAAAATGCATTTTGATTTGAATGCCCATTTTCATAAAAAACCTAAATAACTTTAAAGCGTTGCTCATTTGCGTATCTTTCCACGGATCAAATTGAGTAAGTTTGAGATTGAGAAATGTAAAATGAAATGCAGAAAACTAATTTAAAGACTAGCTGTAGTTCACCTTCAACATGGGCCCTTAAAATTTAACCACCCTCTACAAAGAAAGTGATACATATTTTATTATAAAAAGATTATTCCATAATGAGTAACAAAATAATAAATATTGTGCTTTAAATGTACACAAAATTGGTGGTGGGTATAAAAGATTCGGCACAGCCGAATATAGTGCTCTTACTTGTTATCTTTTTATTATACCCTTCACCTGTGGTGCACAAGGGTATATATAGCTTTGTCATTCCGTTTGTAATTTCTACAATTTTCATTTCCGACCCCATAAAGTATATATTTTCTGAAAGCTTATGAATAGAGGAGTCGATTAAGCCCTGACCGTCTGTCCGTCTGTCCGTCTATCCGTCTGTCCGTCTGTCCGTCTGCCCGTCTGTCCGTGTGTTGGTTGAAATCAACTTTTAGAAGCAACTATATGTTCCTCAGATCTGTATATGGTATCAATCTCTTGGAAATATCCAGGAATGAATCGCTATTGAAATTCAGCACAATCGCCCCATAACTTTCTGAGATATGAGCAAAAAACCACGACCACCTCGTTTTTTTCACAATTACAACAACAACATACATACATACATACATGTAAAAAACATACCAAACAAAAAAAATTACAAAAAAAAAAAAATATTAAAAATAAGAAAAAAATAATAAAAAAAACTACAAAAAAAAAATTTTAAAAAAATTTAAAAAAAAATTTTTTAAAAAAATTTAAAAAAAAATATAAAAAAAAATAATAAAATATAAATAATATATTAAATAAAATAAAATAAAATTTTTTTGGCTCAGCTGGGATTCGATGCCACATTTATTCTAACGTGTACGTATGCACGTATTTTATATGGGATGAATGGTGATACAAACAATTGTTATTGCATGACTACACGTTGTGAAGGGTATATAAGATTCGGCACGGCCGAATATAGCACTGTTACTTGTCTATTTTTACATTTACTATATAATTAAATGCATTTACATATATACATATGTACATATTTTATTTCTCATTAGTCTGTAAGGAATACAGACTTTAATAAATAAATAAATATTTAAAGAAAAGTCTTAGAAAAGCAAAACAACAACAAGAACAACTGAAATCGAATAATTTTAAACAAATTAATGTGTATGTATGTACATACATAGATCATATGTGTCTTGAAAATCTATTCTTTTATTTTCATAAAATAAGAAAATTAAATATGTGTTTCATTTTGTTCCAGTAAGCAGTTCTGCCGGATTTTGCGCTTCCATAAGAGGTACATATGTGTAAAAAAACAACCCGAAAATCAGGCAAGTATCTAAAACATTGACTCTATTATACAGTGGAAGCTTCTTTTCCGTTGCCTGAAGTTAAATTTAATGTTCTGACAATTGTTTGGTCAAGAAATTTTAAACATTTTGTATTTTTTATTTCACATTTGCATTTTTTTTTTTAATATTTTTATATTTTTCAACGTTTTTTGTCATGTGTTTGAACAAAAAATTTTTACACAATTATTTTTCACGTAGAAATGAACTAATAATTTTGTTCCTGAAATTCACGCAGAATTGCACACTGGCCTTAAAAAATTAATTTCTAAAAAGTACTACAATTGTTTATGGTTCCATTTGATCAGAATATAAAAATTTTATTTAAGTCGTATTATCGTATTGTCATATTTTTTCTTAGTTTTGAAATTGTTTAACATTATAATTGTTATTCGTTGGAAAATTTGTATACCCAAATGAATAAACAAATTTTTTAAAAATGTTTGAAACAGTATGAAAATATGAAATAGTACCTTGTGAATCCACCAAATGTTTGTGTTTTAAATATTGTATTGTATGTTATTGTATAACAAGTAACAGTGCTATATTTGGCCGTGCCGAATCTTATATACCCTTCACAACGTGTAGTCATACAATAACAATTGTTTGTATCACCATTCACCGCATATAAAATACGTACATACATGTAAAAAATATTCCATTGTAAAATTATAATTGAGTTTACGTATGTATGTTTCTAAAAAAAATATATTAAAAACAAACAAAAAATTACAACAAAAAAAAATATAAATAATATATAAAACAAAAAAATTTTTTTTGGCTCAGCTGGGATTCGATGCCACGTTTACTTTAACCAGTATATTTGTATGTTGTTGTTGTAATTTTGAAGAAAAAAAACGAGGTGGTCGTGGTTTTTTGCTCATATCTCAGAAAGTTATGGGGCGATTGTGCTGAATTTCAATAGCGATTTATTCCTGGATATTTCCAAGAGATTGATACCATACAGACGGGCAGACGGTCAGGGCTTAATCGACTCCTCTATTCATAAGCTTTCAGAAAATATATACTTTATAGGGTCGGAAATGAAAATTGTAGAAATTACAAACGGAATGGCAAAGCTATATATACCCTTGTGTACCACAGGTGAAGGGTATAAAAAAGTACCAAATACCTGTCCAAATAATTTTATTTAAGATATAATTAAAATTTCTGTTCTATAGTTCTACAACTGATTGACATAATTTTTTTAACTTTCGTATTTCCAAAAATTCCAAAGTAAGACTTCTATGGCAGAGGTGGCGCAAAAGTAATATTTTTTTATAACTGGCTGCCATTTTCGCAGATGTAGTCAAATGTCACTAATATTTATTATCAATTAGTACATATGTAGGTATAGAGAATTAGTTATCAACAAACCAGGGAGCAGATAATAGACGTTGGAGTTGCATTTTTTTCATTCAACACATGGTGTAATTACATATCTAACGTGATGGCGTAAAGGAGAGCAATTTTTGTTTATCTTTTTTTATATATAGAGTTTGATAATTCTTGGTCTGCATACAAACCTACATATGCATATTTACCTACATATAATAACTCACCGTGATTACTACGTTAGTTTGTTTCAAGCAATGCTGATATTCAATATTTTGCACATTTTTAATTGCAAATGCAATTAATTTATACTTCATGAACAAATAGCGCAAGAAAAATAATGATTTTTCTCGAAACAATTGTCTCAGATGTAAATACTTTAAAGCAGACTTTAATTTACTACCTTAATAATATTTATTTTATTATTTTTCTGTTTATAACGAGCACTACTCTGCAAGCTGTTAAGTCTTAATATTACCTCAATATGTTTTTAAAATTGGTATTTCCTACAAATATTGTACATATACATATATTTATTATTATTTTTTTTTTTTAATACACGCACATATCTAGCAACAATCTTCCGCAATTTGTGGTCGCTATTGAGTGTTAAGTGGCGAAATTTTCTACACCATTGCCGAAATTTTATAAAGGAAACAAAATTTATACGCAATAATCTATAGTAAATTGTTATGTTTTTTATTGAATTTCTTTTTCGCCAATTACTACTGAATAAATCTGCTTAAAAATACATTTTTTTATGTACGTACATATTGCATTATGGCACTTGAATATACTTTTGTTTGAAAATTGTTTAAAAATTCGCTTCAAAAATATCTGTACGTTTGTAGTATGTAGTATTTTATGGTAACAACATATGTATGTACATATTTAAATTAATATTTTTCAATATATTTTTAAAGGAAATTCATATGTACCTACGTACATACATATGTATATACAATACATACTTAGAAATACATATATTAAAAAAATCTAAGTAATAATGTGGTCGTTAGCTACATAAGTTGTATCAATATTTAAAAAAATATATATTTTTTGCTGCACCGAACCATATATACCCTTCACAACTTTGTAGCATACATGTATGTATATAAATTAATATATGTATGTATATACATATGCACTGGATCAAATTTTCGTTCTAGATAATCAAAACATTTTTTTGTTTTATTATAGTTTCACAAAAGAATAATTGGTCACCTGCATATATATTTTATATATGTTTGTATAAGACAACTCGAGTTCTTGTAACACAGTTTATGCTCGTATTATACAAGCAATTTTAATAAAATTATATCATCGCTGCTCTGACGTTATCGGTTATGTGACAAGTTTTGCAATTTTTTTTTTATTGCACTATTTTGAACCTTTGTTGGCCATACATCTGTCCACCAAACCGTTTAAGGATATGTTGATTGGTTCAGAAATAAACAATAGTCGATATGTGAAAGTTTAATACAATGAAGTAACAAAATGAAATGCTTTTTCTGCTATTCTGAAAAATTAATAAAAAAACTCATAACTGAAACTCATAATCTCCTTCCGTCTTCCGGATGATTGCAGCGTTTTTCAGGCGGAAGTACTCGCTATCAGGGAAGCATGTAGGATACTGAATGACGGGAATATCCACGGGAGCATTGGTATATTTGTCGACAGTCAGGCGGCACTCTTGTCACTCAGGTCATACATTATTACGTCTAAATTAGTTGGCCAATGTAGAAAGGAACTGTCAAGGCTTGGTCAGCAGGCTGACGTTACTCTAGTTTGGATTCCTGCGCATAAGGGCCACTATGGTAACGAGCGTGCTGATGAGCTAGCCAGGGGAGGATCAGTTGCAATCCCGTTGGGGACTATTAAAAGCAGAATCTCCAGACACTTTCTCCGGAAGGCTGATAACAGGTGGCGTGGGCTGAGCACGTGTAAGGTGGCACAGCTTACGTGGCCCTCTTTTGATGCAAGACGTACATTGCAACTTACCAGTCGAAGTCGGAGGGACATATCGAGGTTGCTGGCGGTATTGACGGGTCACTGGATGTTAGGCAAACATGCAAGTCGGCTCGGACTCCCATCGAACGACCATTGTCGCAGTTGTCTGGATAGAGAGAAGGAGGAATCGGTTTTCCACTTTCTCTGCGAATGTCCTGCACTGGCGGCTAAGAGACACAGATTTCTGGGCGAACATATACTAGATGGCCTCTCTACGATATCTGAAGTTGGACTGAATTATCTACTGAGATACCTCAGGGCCACGGGGTGGATCTAGTACCCTTACTCTTGGATTTTATTCTGAGATACACTAGAAGCTGACGAGTGATGTGGTCCTGTCAAAACGGAGTCATACAGACTCTACTTGACTGTTGGCGTGCAGCGAACTACCACGATAACCAACCAACCCAACCAACCATAACTGAATCCCGTGAGAACAGTGACGATATTGATGTATATGTATGCCATTTGAAAGAAACTTTTTTATAGATGTGCGCAATCCACATTCCATTAAACCCGGTTAAATATATTAGGAGTTATATAAGAGTTTAAACTTCCTACTAACACGTAAGAAAATCAGATGTACATATGGATATGTAACAAAACAAAAAAACAAAATAATGCGTGTTGATACAAATTGAGAGAGTAACAATTAAAACTCCCGTTCAAAAGATGTTTTGCTGTGTACTTTTCATTGTTTTAAATTTAAAGTTCCCAATGATTTATTCCTAAACTGAAGATCGTTTATCCCGACCCAGCGATTTTTAGAAATAACATAAAAATTTGTTGGAACCAGCAAAAAGGTCCGATTCAACTAGTTACATTTAATTTTTTTTTTTAATTTCTTAATTTTAAATAACTCTCTTCAATTTTCGCCTACTGTACCCTAAAATACCTTCAGACAACAAATGCTTGATTGTTGATCACCGTGCAAATCCAATGTATAGCATTTGGCGTTACCCCTTACGGATATAAAATCTCTTTTGCCTGCCTCATACAACCTAGAATGGTCTTGATGAACTTACCACCAACCACAATTGCCACATCATCTGCATACCCAATCGTGTGTATGCTCATTGCGTCTAATCTACCGAAGAGAACGTCTTAATACTATAACGAATCAAATGGATTAATTAACCTTAAATACCATTTTATATTCTACGTTAATCAAGATGCAAAAATTTGACATGATCACGCTTTATTTGTCAAAATAAAAACCGGTATTAAAAAGATACCAAATAAAGATATAATTTTATTTCATTTAATTAAATTTATTATTTTACCTGTTAAGTGTGAGCAAAATCTTTGCTCTATTAGGTCCACCTTCGTTTCTGTATACCAAAAGTCATACAGACTCCACTTAACTGTTTGCGTGCAGTGAACTTCTACGTTAATCAACCAACCAACCAACCAATGCCAAAAAGCATATTTATGTGCATACAAGTATAAAACCAGCTGCTTCGTTCATAGTCCATATTTGTTAATGTTCGTAGTTTGAAACATAAATTCAATCTCTTTTTTTAAATTATTTGGGGGAATGGGGGTGGGGGACTTAAAAATAACTTTTTTTTTCTAAATTATAAAAGCAAAAGAATTTAAATAAAAAATATATAATTATTTTTTAATTTGATTTAAAAAATACATTTTCAAAATATTTGGGAGTTTTTAGGAGTTTTAAGGATTTTTTAGGGAGATTTTGTTAAATTTGTTTTTTATTCTTTTTAAACAAGTTTTAGTTTTGTTTTAGTTTGGGCGGATACATCAATCTTTATTTAAATTTTAAAACCTATTTTTCTTGTTCGTTTATCAACGCTCTGTTCACAATTTTGAATTTACAAAATAATTTCAGTGTATTTAAATTGTTTGTGTGTTGTGTTGTGTTGTGTGCCAGTGTCTATATGATCACACCTTAAAACGAGAGGGGAGACTTGTAATTTTGTTTGAAGGTGGGTCTCTTTGTTTTTGTTTTTTTTTTGTTTTTGTTTTTATTAGAATTCTTCTTAAAGATTTGTGTATTTGCTTTTAATTTTATGATTATACAATAATATACTTATACATATAGTTTTTGTTTTATAATTTTTGGTACATTGTTGTTGTCTTTATGTTTATCTTTCTTTTTTTCTTTGTTTAAAAATACTTAAGGCATTTTATATGTAACTTGATTTTCGTTAATTATTTTCATTCATTTAGTTTATTTTAGTTTTAGGAAAGACTTAAGAAGGAATTGTTGAGTTGTTCAGTTTATTATTTATTATTATTTTTTATTATATGTATTATCATTATTTTTTATTATTTTTAATTAAAAAATAAACAGTTGTTTATTATTACTTTCTATCTTGAAGACTTTCATTAGGCATGTACATATGTATGTATGTATTTTTATTTTCTTTATGCAGAAATAAATGATGAATACAAATTTTGAAATTACAATAAGAACTTTAAGCTAAAAGTTTTGAAACATTTCAAACATATCACGTCATTGTTTCAACATCAAACTGGTTTGTTAAGACAAATTTTTTACACATTTTTGGTAGATTAAAAAACCATTATGGAAATCAAAAGTTTTATACGAAAAATAGTTTTAAGGTGAATTTAAAAGGTTTACACGAAATTGAATATAATTTAGAAAATTAAAAATGTATTGTAATTTAAGTATATCTTGTATTTATATTAAACACACATACATACACTTGTACGATTATGTATGTGTGTTTATTTTTTAAGTACATATATGTATACCCTGCAGGATGCCTGGGGTTAAGTGTCTCCAAGTCAACACAGAAAATGCAAAAATTGTACAGTAAATACATTTTGGATCATAAACTGTAGTTTATATTTTACATTTCAAAATAATATTTTAATTCAATGGGGTGAAATGTACCAAAAGTATAAACTAGAATTACTAAAATGAACTAATGATGGATGACCTAGTTCCGATGTTGCCGTATGTTCAAATACGAACTAACTAGTTAATAGTTCACAACGTCACAAGAGGATTTTCAACGACAAGCACATGTTAAATGTCTATTGCAAAGAAGAATTAGTCAGTAGTATTGGTGACAGAGTTAATAGTGAATCACTATAGGCAATTCCTACAGGGTACATAAAGCGGTTTTTTTATTCTTCATTTTGTGTGATTTGTTCGTGTAAAAGCTTGTTTTGTTTTATTATTACATATTTTATAGTTTTTATTTTAATCTTTCTTTTAAATATGTATGTATGTATGTAAACTTCCGTTAATGT
This sequence comes from Phyto melanocephala, assembly GCA_941918925.1. Taxonomy (NCBI): domain Eukaryota; kingdom Metazoa; phylum Arthropoda; class Insecta; order Diptera; family Rhinophoridae; genus Phyto; species Phyto melanocephala. The sequence continues at coordinate 3,530,779 of OW799233.1, forward strand.
GTTGTTGATTTTATATTTTAGCTATTTTGTTAATAAATGCATATTCAAGATTTGTGGGTGTTTCAATTTGTTTCAGTTGCTTCAATTTAGTTTTGGGAGCGAAATTTTTGAAATGTGATTTCTTTTAATGTTTTATGTGTGTATGGAAGTATGTATGTATGTATGCATTCATCTTTCGGTTCTTTGAGTTATGATTTTACTCTTCCATATTTGTATTTGTAGCATATGCACGAACTCTAGTATGCATATGTATATTGTACATATGTATGTATGTATGTACATATACTACATTTATGCTTAAATCTAAATGGTATAAAATCTTTGTTTTGTGTGAGTTATTAATGAGATTTTTTTTTTTACTTGTTTTATGATGTTGACATTGTTTTTATTTTAATTTTTGTATTTTATATTTTCAAGTATGTATTTAGATTCACTTAATTTGATTTCATCACATTAAAAGAAGGTTTTTAGATTAAAGGTATGATTTTTTTCATTCGATAATATATTTTTCTTTTTTGTTTTTTTTCTGTTTTGTAACTTGTATGTATTTTTTTTAAAAAATAAAAAAAATATAAAATCTTTTTTATATTTTTCTTGTTTGCTTTCATTTTTTGATGAAAACTAATGGTTATATATTTTATTTAGGTGTTAATAAGAGATTGATTATTATTTTATTTGCTTCAATTATAGTTTTTTTTTTTTTTTGCTATTAAATTATATTTATGTTTTCTTTGCTGTTTTCAATTTAAATTAATAATGGCACACCAAACGCACACAATTCGTTTTTATTCATTGTATATAAAGTTAGATTAACACCATGGGTTCAATTTATTTACTTATTTTTTTTTTCTTAAATCTGTATATATATTAATTTTTTTTAATTGTTTTAAAGATTATTATGATTAAAAGTAAATACACAATTTTTTTTTTAAATAAGTCAAATAATGCAAAATTGTTTAATGTCAGAGAATTTTTTTAATATACCCAACAATCAATAAACTTAAGTAATAAAAACTATTGGGACAATTATCCCAGATAATTAGGAAATTTTAAATGTTCATTTAAAAAAGACGTGTAAGCTTGTTTTTTTAAAAAGCACTCATTAATTATGAGAGCTTTAAGCTTATTGCTTTTATTTTGCTAGAATGTTGTAGCAGAAGTTAATATGATTCTCACTTGGCTTTGTGTGCAAAGTAGGATCTTTTTTTTTAAAGTAGTTAGTTTTCAGTTTTAAATTTTAATTAAAATTCTTTTCTTGCTTATGTTCTTTTTCTTATTTCTCTTTATTATTGTTAATAAAAACATTTCTACACTATAAGGCAAACTGTTAAGTAAATCCTTTATGATTGATGATTTTAAAAAATTTTATGATTTTTATTTAATTTCTTATTATTATTTAATTGTATTTATTTTTAATTATATTTTTCTTTGTTATTTTTTATACATTTACATATATATTTATTTTTTATTTAAATTGGAAGGATTTTTTTTTTTTTTTGTTTGTTTTATTTTACTTGTTTTGTTAAAATTTTGTTTTGTTCTTTAAAATGTTTCACAACCACATAATATTATTAATAGTAACAGAAAACAATCAATGACTTTCAGACACAATATTATATTTTTAGAAATCGTTAAGACTTAAGTTTACTTTAATTCAATTTTATATTAATTTCCTTAAAAATAAATCTTTAAAAATTTTGTTTTAATATGCCTTATACATTAAATGTATTCTTATTACCGAATATTTATTGTGGGACTATTTGTGTTGACAAGGTTTTCTAAACTTTTAAAAAATTACAAATACCACGAAAAAGTTTATAGAAAATGTTCCATTTATTAGTTTACGTTTAAAGAATTTATAAATACATTTTTAATTGTATATGACTTTTTTCGGATTTTTTTTTTGAGAAATTTTAAAAGAACTTTTTTTTTTAATTTCAAAAATGTTCATTAAAGTAATAATGTTTATTAAAATAAAAATAAAATAAATTTCCTAAAAAAATAATAAGTTAGTTGAAAATGTTTGTAAATGTTTAAAATATTTTAATGGTTTCAAGTTCTTTAAATGCTCGAATACTCAAATTACAGCTGCCATTAATTTGTTACTTTAAATTCAATAACGTTTAAAAGTAGACTTAAGCCTTGAAATTTCTTTAAAAGAATTTTTTGTTTTTAAATATTTATAATTACTTCTGAAAACAATTTTGCATTATTGCTGTTCTAATGTTTATTATACTTTATTTATTTTTAGTTTTTTTTTACATTAAATAAAACTATTGATCCTTTACACTTTAAGATTTTACAAATTTAAAATTACAGCTCTACATTAAATTATCAGTATATTTTTAAATTTACTTTGTTTGTTTTTCCTTTTTAATTGTTTAATGAAAATTACATTTAATACATTTAATTTTTTTAATGGTTGATTTTCCTTTTTTTTTTTATCTAATACATACATTTAAAAATTATTTTACTTTTGTGAGAACTTATAATTGTTTTTGTTGAATTCGTTTAATTTCTTCTTTAAAGTTACTTAAATGTTTTAACATAATTTGTACAATCAAGTATTGATTATGGCATTTCATTTTGTGTCTGTGTATGTGTGTGTGTCTTTTTGTAATTGAAAATTGTTTTAGAACCACTTAGATTAAAATTAATTTTTGTTGTTGTTTATGATTTTGTTAAAGTTTAAAGAAATTAATTAACAAAGTAATTTGTTAGTTATCATTATTTCCTGTTTCTTTTATAATTTTCAATCGTCTTTTCTTTTCTTTTTTTTTTTTTTTTTGTTGTCAATAAATTTATGTAAATACAAAAATCACAGAGAATTATATGATTATAGGTTTTTCTTTAATTATTGTTATTTTCCAAATGTTTAAGATGCATTTTTGTTTATAATTTAGCTTTGTTTTATATGAAGAGGTTTGTGTCGATTGTTTATAATTAATTTATTAATTATTTATGCTAAATTTCTAAGGGTTTTACAAACAAACATGTCTTAAATAGTATGCCTGAGAATCATAATATGCTTTCAATTGCACTTTAGAGTCTCAATCTGTGACATGCCTGAATATTTAAAATTTCATTTGCTTAACCATTTTATGATTTGTTTATTGTTGCTCAAAGAGAAAAGGAAAATAAGGGGAAAAAATAATTTATAAATAATAAATTATATATTTATTATTATTATTATTATTATTATTATTATTTTATATAAAATCTTGGTTTAGAATATTATTTATGTTTAGAATTCATTGTATTCTTTTCATAATATCTTCAAGTTTGTTTAACAGTACATTTTGTTTTTATTACAAAAATTATTTTAAATATTTTATTATTACTTTTATCTTTTAACCTTTTTGTCATATTTATTTTGTATTTTGTTTATTTGCTAGTTTGGTGTCGTTTGTTGGTTTTGTTTTATTTTTTCCAAAAGGTTTTTGGTTCCCTTAAAATTAGCATTGTTGTTGTTAATTTTTTTTTTCAAAGTTTCAATTTGGTTTAACCAAACTACTGCTAATTTTTGTTTATTAAAAATCTTTGATTTAAAAAACAGTTGCAAGATATTTGATCAAAGGTTTTTTTTGTTATATTTTAAGTTTTTTCTCTATTTATTTTTATCTTAACAGCAATTATATTTTTTTTTTATTAATATTGTTAATATCAGCTGCTTACAATTTCTGTTAATGATTTTTGTTTGGTGGTGAGTTTCAAATATAAACAAAACTTTCCTTCTCAGTTGTGTTCAGTTTTTGCTTGTTATTTATTTGTACACTGAGAAAATTATGTGTGTTTTTTTTTTTTTAGTAGTAGCTGTTCTATATAATTCTGTGCTTAAAAATAAAATTTATTTATTTTTTTAGTATTTTATTTTTAATGATTTTAATAACACATTGATTAAGTTTAAAATAAAATATTATTTTTATTCCATTTTTCCTTATGAGTTTGAATATTTAGTAATAGTTGGTATTTAGTAAAAGTTACACCGAGATATTTTTAATAATTTAGAAAATTTAATTTTATTATTTATTGCTTTATAATTAACCAAATGTTTTCTTGTCAACATAATTATTAAGTAAAAGTATTAACAAGAAACTGTATGGCGTTCAAATATTTTAGTTTTAAGCTATAACGCCTATTGCCTATATTTGTTTGTCTATATACATATGTATGTCAATCGATAACTATGGAGAGCTTATTTTCGGAATTAACATACATACATACGTTTTTAGAATATATTGCTTACAAACATTTTGGGCTCTTAAAACTTTCTTTCTTTTCTTTCTTTCAAATCTTGTTGTTGACATGCCATTCAATTTCTTGTTGTTGTTTTTTATTCTCTCTCTCTAAATTATAAGTTTCATTCAAAAGAGTACTTTCCACTTTGATTAGACATTAATTAGTACGAGTACATACTATAGGGTTATTAAAACCAAAACAAATATAATTTAGCACTTCATTTCGTAAAATTTTAAAATTCATCTTTAATTTTGAATTTAAACTCAAACAAACATGTAAACATTATATCGTACACAATAAATTTGTTATTAAAGTTGCATTCATTTGTTGCTTTTGTGCTTCCGAATCCAAGAAAACAATAATCCAATGAATCCATGTGTGTGTATATTTTCCAACGGATAAATAAATTAAGTAATTATTGATTTTATTTATTTAAAACTATTGTTTTTATATATTAGTATTTTGTCCTGAAAGCAACACTTATTTAAAAAAAATCAAAAAAAACCTGGGCAAATTGCCAATAGCTAAAGAAAATGTTGCCAACAGTTTAACAAAATATATGTTTTTGCTCTGCAACACCAAGCAAAACAAACAAAAGAATGCAAAAACAAATGTCAACGACTGAGGTAAAACTGAAAATAAAAATTATACATACTTACATATAAAAAACAAATTTTTAATTAAAATAATAAAAAGTATTTTTTTTTTTTTATTTAGGTGATTACGCTTGTTTTACGTCAGAGCGACCAAAAAATGTGTACACTAAAAACACACACACACATCGAGAAAAATATAACATTTAAATGTGATGCAAAATTCTTCTATTTTTAACAATATAAAAAATTTTTAACAATCATTAAACGAATGTACATATGTATGTGTGAATGTATGTATGTGGTTGCATGTAGTACGCCCTCAAATATTCAAAGATATCTAGCTAGAGGTTAACAAGTACTTTTTTGGTAATTTTTTTTTAAATCAAATTCATGCATACACTTAGAAAAATATATATAGCATGAATTTTTTTTTACTTGGCCGAAATATATCTATGTTATACAGATGTATATTAATTAAAGGTATTCACGTCACCGCTTTTAATCGTGCGAAAAAGCGTAAATTTAATTTTGTTAACACTACTTTTAGCCTAAAGGTGTCATAACATTCACAAAGCCACTGCTGCCGTATTTGTTGGGTACTTAAACCGCTGACGAGTTAAACAGCCACCTTGGACAAAGCAAAAGAGAGAAATGTTGAGCGTAACTAGCGAAAGTAAAAGTTAGTCCGAAATTATTAACACATAATAGTTATTGCGTTTTGAAAAGAACTTTTCGGTATTTCGCATGAAATATCTGTTAAAATCTGTGTTTTTTTTTATTATTTGAATGAATTTATTCGAAAACATTTCCGATTAATTTTTAATTTTAACTACACAAACTTAAGCAAAATAATTTTCGAATATATTAGCTGTATTAATTTTATTTTAAATTTTTCTCAACCTGTTAATGAATAAAAACAATTTAAAAAAAAAATTTATTTGTCCATGATCTATTTTATTTCAAACAAAATTAATTTGTTCGGAATTACACATTGTAATGCTGTTGTTTATAGCAACAATGCCATTTAATCTCACTCGAATTGTTAAAGAGGAACGAATAATTTAAAAAATATACTAATAACAAAAAAATTAGGTGCTGGTGTAAAAATTCCATCCAGTTGGAATTTCACTGTTTCAACATTTATTTATAATCACCCCTATGATTCCATGAAATGAATGCACACTTATAATTACAAATGGAATCTTTTCGGAGGTTAATTCGATTCGAAAGAAAACATTTTCGAATTACAATGTGTTAAACATTCAATTTCGAAAAATTTTAATTTTGAATCGAATAACGGAATAACCATTCCACAGTTCCCTGTTGACAAAATACGGATGTAATTAAAAAAAAATACAGCGAACTCGATTATTCGAGTAAAATTTCGACAAGTTCTAGAACTTGCTAATAAAAAAAGATTTACTTTGAACTGAGTTTAAAGCCCAAAAAATGGTGAAACAGTGCATTATGGAGCGACTAATCAAAAATTTGTTTTCTTTTTTGGTTTTTTCTACTTCTTCTCTAAATGTATATAAGCAGATATGTTTGTTTGCGTGTATGTATTACATTGACATATACATAGCCAGTATACAATAAAATAAAAAGACCAGGGGTTTTGTTTGTTTTTCGTTAAATTGAGCACAAATCTTTACAAAAGATATGCACTGCAATAATTTATTTTTATATTTCAAAGTTGTAGTGGTGATGGTTGTTTATTTCCAGGCTATTTATGTAAATTTAAGTTGTTGGTTGTTGTTCAAAATAAAAATAATACGTAATTATAAACAGATTGTTCTTTACGATATACATTTATATAAATTTTAATTTTGAGGCTATTACATATGTATGTATTAAAATTTTGTGGAAAAGAAAGAAATTTTTTTAAACATTTTATTTTGGCTTAACTATTATTTTAAAATTTAATAATATTTTAAATTTGAAAGAAATTCAAAATTTTAATAAAATGTAAATTTGTTTGAGTGTGTTTTAAATAAAACATTTAAAAAAATTTTTTCATATTTTTTTTATTTCAATTTTTTTTTTTGTTTTGTTTTGTTTTCATATTTCGTTTTGTAAATAATCGTTTTTTATCCGAAATTTATTTTTCGTTTTTTAAATAATATTGATATTTTTGTTTTTTTTGTCTTGATATTAAATGTTTCTTGATTTTGCTACAATTGTTTTTTTTTTAATTTATTTCAAATAATTATTTTAGGGTATTTTTTTTTTTTTTTTGTCTCAATAATTTCAGTTAGGAAAAATAAAAAGGAAATTATTGTTTTATTTTATCAAGAACAAATATCATGATTTGTTTTAAAATTGATGTATTTATCACACATAATTGCATTTTTTTTTTTAATTTTTGTTAAAACTTAAAAAAATCCAAAATAAACTATTTAAATCAAAATATTTTTTTAAATGCAAAAAAAGTTGTAAATAAAGAAGAAATTTTTACCTAAAATATTTATTTACGTATTTATTAAATTTGTTTCAAAATCAAAAAAGGTAGGAGCTTTTGTTAAAATATTTATTTTGATTTGGATTTAATTAGTTTATTTTCTGATTTTTTTTAATAGATTATGAATGGAAGTACGTGGTATGTTTGAAAAAAAAACTAAAAAAATAGTTTTTTTATCTTAATTATTCGAGCATATTTTGCGTTGGATCTTAGTTGCCTTTTTATCGAATACACTCTTGTGGATTAAATAAACAAATTTTTAAAATATTGTATATATTACATGCACAATATGTATATCAAGGTATATTTGTGGTTATTATTATTGTTATTTTGCGTAATTTTAGAGTTTAAGTGCGGTATTCATAAAAAATATTTTAGGTTTATTGAAGGCTTATTTGACAATTTTCTCTACAACATCCGTCAAATAAGCCTTTGATAAACCTAAAATATTTTTTATGAATACAGCAGTAATTGTTTAAAAAACTCTCATGATTAATAATAGTTTTGAATCCAAAAGATTTTAAAAATTTGTTTATTAACCGTTTTCTTTTTTCTTATATAAATATGTTTAACACATACATGGATGTTTCGTATGTTTCAGCTTTCTTTTTTTTTACATTAATTTTTTTTATAGTTTGTTTTTTTATTTGGTTTAAAAAAAAAATAAAAAAAATTTGATAAGTGTATGTATGTGTGTATTTAAGTCTTTATTAAAGCTTGTTTCACATAATTTTTTAATTTGTGGTTTTCAAAATAAAAAAAAAATTTTAATAAAAAAAAAAAAACATCTGTGGTAGATAATATTTTTTTTATTTTTTGAATAAATTTAAAACATAAATAAAATTAAAATTTCTTTTAACCCGACAAAATTAAAAGTTGTGATTCTAGCCAAAGTTTACTTTTAACCAATTTTATGTTTGTGTTTTATAATTTTTTCTCTTAATAAAAAACATTTCTTTTTTTAATAGAATTTTGTACTTTTTGGTGTTTAAGAGTAAAAATTTTCGTTATTTTTTTTTTAATTTTTTTTTTTTTTTTTAAATATTTTATAGAATTTTTTTTTACAAACATAAAATTCTTTTAAAACAAACCGACTAGGTAAATTGGAAAGAGAGAAAAATAAAAGCATAAGAAGTTAGTTAAGAGTAAAAAAAAAAAAAATTGTGTGTATTTTTAAATTAAAAAAATAAAATGCAAAATTCTTTGTTTTTTATTATTAATACGAAGAGCATTGCTCGCGTAATTTTTAACTTAAGATTGCATACAAATATCACGTTTAATAATTTCATTTAATTAATTTAAAGTCATTTCTTCAAGAGCAAAGAAAAACTTTAAAATTTACAATAAAAGGTTAAAATTTAAAAGACAACACTTTTTTTTATTTAAGAAACATCTACAATTTGTACAAAATGAAGTGCTTTTTTTGGCTTGAGTTATTCATTTACATAAGTTTTTTGTTTGTTTTAATGGTTTGAAAATATAAATTAAACTTCGTTTGGACATGCTTTTGCTTAAATCGTAAACAAAGAAATATAACTTTTAAATCCTTCTTATATAAAAAAAAAACATTAGCAGATTTACAATTGTTTTATTTGTAACTGTTTACAATTGTTCTATTCGTTATTGTTTTATTAAATGTAAATAAAAACCATTTGAATTTAACGCTGTATTTGCAGTTGTCCTTCAATTTTTATTTAAATTTTTTTATTTTTGTTTCTTTATTTAAAGAAATATCTTGTTTACATTTTTAATAATCTTTTTAAGGTTTTTATTAAATAATTTATAATATTAAATGCTAACAAAAAAAAAGGTACTGGGTTTGTAAATGTTTTCATTAGATTTGGTTGTAAATACACCACGAGAATCAAACTAAAAGTAATTCATGTCTAATATACAGATAATTTTTCTAAACATCATATAATTAAGAAGAGGCATAAAAAGACTTGGGCGTGGTAAAAAAAAAAAGTAAAAAAATGTGGTAATTTAATATATCCCTTAAACATAAAATTAAAATTTTCAAAGAGCAGCAAAAAGGTTCAAAAATTACTTATCACAATAGAAATATAAGAGAGTTTAAATTTTAAACAGAAATTTTTTATTTTTTTTATTTTTTTATTTGAAACAAAGATACAAATGTATTTAAAAAATACAAAATTAAATTGCAGTTGAAGAAAATTATTTTTTTGTTATTTCTCTCTTATATTCCATTAAAAATTTAGAAATAATTTCAAGCATTTTAGGAAACATTTTTAAAATTTAACATTAATTTAGATGTTTTTTTATTTTTTAGACTTTTTTCTAGCAGTGATTAAGTTATTATAATTAAAATTTTTTTAAAAAAATTATATATTCTTGTTTTTTATTAATTACAAAGTTAAATCATCACACATGTTTTAAAAACATTTTGAAGTGCTTATAGTATTATTAAAATCACTTAACTAAGGCCCTTTAAAAATGTTTAATAATTTTCGAAAAAAATTTCAAAATTAAAATAAAAAAGGCCAAGTTCTACAAGCTGTTTAATAAAATATACATATATTCTCATATTTACAAATATACTTATGTATACATATATATATCTATATATATATAGAATAGTGTTTAAGAGATAAGAAAATGGAAGCTAAAGGCTCAGATAAACAAGAGAAGTTTTTCTTTATATGAAAATAATAGGAAAGAAACACCATTAATTAATTGCTTACCAAAGGGATAGTAAAATATGTAAAAAAAAAAACTTCTTTAATATAATTATAAAAAAAAGTATTTTTTACTTTAAAACTAAAGCTTCTTTATGACAAATATAAAGTAGAAAATATCACAGAGGCAATGACGTCAACTTTTCAACGCTATTAACAATTTGAAAGGGAACTTTTAGTATTTAGAAATGAATGTTAAATCTTAAAATATAAAAAAAGCTATTTTTAATATTGAAAAAAAGTTTATAAATTAAAAAAAAAAAAAAAAAATTTGCAAAATGTGTATTAACGCTTGAAAAAATATTTTATTTTTAATTTTATATACTATTTAGAATATTGAGTTAAATTTGCCACAATCCCCTTGAGTATTGCTTTAAAATTATTTGTTGAAATTTGTTTCTATAATTGCCATTTGTGTTATCATCTTTCGTTTACATGAGCCTTTAAACCAGAGGTTATGTTTTTGGTGAGAAATAAAAAAAAATAAATAAGTTAATCTAAAAATATGTGCATATGAGTGTTAACAATATTGCAAATAGATAAAAGATATTTAAAAAAATACAAAAAATAAAAAGTTTAAAAGGGATTTTTTTTTTGTTTGATTAAAGCATTAAAAAAAAAATAATAAATAAATAATAGTATTTACAAATTTAATAGTAATATTTTGGCTTTTTTCTCTATTTAGGATTTTTTTTTCATTTATTCCCATTAATTCTTTTTTGTTGGGAAGAATTTAGAAATTGTTACTGTCAGTTTAGATAAAAATAAGGCTTATATATCTTAACGAAATCTAAAAAAAAAAAAAAAAATACATGTGGTACCTATTTGTATACAACTACAATTAAAGTATGTTAAAGTTGAAATATGCTGCTGAAGGTCCTGCTAATGTTCTTTTTATTATTTTTTGCTATAGTTTGCATTTTATTGTAGTTGATGTGTCTACAGATGTCTTAAAGCTGCTGTTGTAGTTATTTTATTTTAAGGCTTTTGTAATCAATTGTTTTCTAACTTCTTACTGCTGTTGATGTTTGTGTTACTTTATGAAAAACGGACAGGCCAGAAGATTTATAAATTGTTGCATAAGGTTTTTTTATTATCTGCTTTCTTTTGAGTCTTTCGATATTTTTATAGTATTTTTCATTTATTGCATTATGTTTGTTGTTTTAAGCTTTTTTTAGTTTAGCAAATGTTTTTTATTTGGTGGGCTTTTTAAACGATTTATATTTGTTATAATTTTGGTCTTTAGTTTTTTTTATTTTCATTATTTTTATTATTATTATTTTTGTTTTTATTATTATTATTATTTTTAATTAAAGTCAAGTCTTTCAGTATATATAATTATGTGTTGTTTTTTTTATTTGTTTAGATTTATTTTTTAAATTATAAAAAAACAATTTTTAATTTCTTTGTCAAGCACTTTATTGTAAATTTTAAAGATTTTCTTTTTCGGATTTTTTAGTTTAAATTAAATAAATAAAACTATTAATAATTAATAGAAGTAACCAGTTGATAGTTTTTTTTCTGTTTTCAAGTTGGTGATTATAAATTTTGCATTTTTTGGCATTTTATTTCGTTAATTATTAATTAAAAAATAATATATATGATGATTTAGTGTGTTGTTGTTTTAGTTTACTTTTGCATTTTATGTTTGTTTAAAACTTAAAATATTTTTGTTTTTTGCTTTGTAATAAACTTGAGATCACAAGCATTTTCCAGACTGCCAAACAAACTGAGTTGCCATTTGAATTATTTTGTATAACTGCATGATGAGTGATTCTCTCTTTTTTAAGCTTCTCTGTTGTCAGGCGTATATGATAATTTTGGATTATTGTTTTTTATATTATTATTGTATTTGTAATAATATGTATACATATATAATTTGTTTAGTTTGACGGATTTTGTTTTTGTTGCTGTTAAAAAAAGTTAAAACATTGTTTGCTGATATTAAGTTTTATTGGCGTTTTTTACTATTTTTTTTTATTTTTTTTATTTATTTTGTTTGTAGTTACGATTGCACATTTAGCAACAATTTCAAATTGTGCGTATCAAAATCATCGAGTAGATTACGCTTCAAGGATTTGACCACATGGCCGCCATAACTATGAGAATCCTTTGCATGGCCATAATTGTGATGAGTGTTATGATGAACAGATCTGCTTGCGGCAGCATTAAAAATACTTTGAAGACCAGGACCAGCACCGCTGGAAGCCTTCTCTACGCTCTTATTACTACCAGTCCAGTGATCTGGTGGCTTTGGCAAAGCAGTAGGGGCCGGTGCATCAAAACACTTGCTGCCAGCAAAGTGCGTAAGAGCGGTGGGAATGAGAGGATGGGTAGGTGAGATCTTACCAGCACTTCCAGTAAATAGCAAAGGACTTGGTTGTTTGGAGCGTGGCTTTCGTGACGAATTACTTCCTCCTCCACTGTTGCCTGTCATAATTGGTGAAATACTTAGACCTCCACCTAAAATTGAAGCAGGAGATTGGCGTTGATAATGGTTTTGGGGAGATCGTTGAACATCGCGATACTTTTGAGAATTTCCACCGCTGCTGTAGCGTTTGCCTCCACTACCAGGTTGCTGGCTTTGCTGGGGCGAGCGTCTTTGCTGCTGCTGGCGTTGTTGTTTGCGCATAGAAGCGAAATAGCCGACACTACTATCACAATTAGAACCTTGAGATAATACACTGGAGGAGCTGCTGCAGTTTGAACTAGTTGATATGGCCGAAGACATATTGCTGCTAGGAGAATTACTCAGCATCGGTTGGTGTTGTTGGCTACAGTGGTTATGTTGATTAAAATTTGTACTGTTGCTAGCAATACTGTTGGAATGTGCACTTAGGGGTGGTGGTGTTGTCGGTTGCGGTGGCGGTGAACTTTTGCCTCCAATGCCTTTAACAGCTTCTCCTGTTCCACTTTTCGTACGTATTGATGCCGCCGCCGCGGTTGCCGCTGCTGCTGTTGTCATTTTAAGATTTTTACTAACGCTATTGTGCGAGTATGTCATAGTACAATTTTTCTTATTGTTTTCCGATTTCGTTCTGAATTATATTATTATTTTTTTGTATTTATTGTAAGTTTTGTCTGATTATTTGTTTTTGTATTATTTAATTTTTTTTAATTAATGCTTAATATTTAAATATCACACACAATAAAATCAACGCTTATTTAAATAAAAGGTTTTTTCTTTTTGCCAATCCTTTTTTCTTCTTTTTTTCTTCTGCCTTATCTTCATTCGCTTTCGCCTCGCTTTCTTACTTCTTCCTCCAAAGTCAATTTCGACTTGATTCTGGCTCTTAAAAACGTCTTCTTTCTTTTTTTTCAATTTTATGTATTTATAAAATTTACTTTATATTGGTATTCCTTTTATATAGATATAGATATATATTATGGTATTTGATTTTTTATATATAATTTATTATAACTTTTAATATTATGAATTAATCAGTCTGTTTATTTGTTTAAACTTTTTGCTGCTATATTTATCCTTAGCTAACGTTTAGTCGTCGTATTTTTCTTCTCAAAGTTTTTGTCGTTACTGGCATTTGGTTTATTACAATTCTTTATTATCCAATTTTTCGCCTTCTTTTCTGCTTTTATATTGTATTTTAATGCGCATTAAAGTTTGGTCCTTTAAAAAGATGTAATTCAAAACATGAAAGTAAAAAGAAGAAAACCCAAAGAAAAAGAAAACTTAGTTATAAATTATACAAAAAATACTTATTAAAAAAATAATAATAAAATAAAAATTTAACAAAAAGCTTAATTAAATGTAGCAAAAACTAAGAAGATACATATACATATGTATGTACATATATATGTACATAGGTAGGTACCATATGAACATGGATATGAACATACACGTACATACATATGTGTATTTTCAAAACACCGCTTTTAAACTTTTGACTACGATAGGACGCACATAATTGTTTTTTTGCTTTTATTTTTAATTGTATATACTACATATTTACATTGTTTATGATTAAATGTCCTCAATTATTTACAATCACATTTTTTTTCTTTAGCAGTTTTGAAATAACTGGTAGGTACAGCATTGCACCAAAAAGTGTGAACAAATTAAGCAGACGTTAATTTAACAAACCATATACATATGTACATATTTTTATCTACATATGCATAAAGGTTAATAAAAGAATTTTGGTGTATGTACGTTGTTCTGATGTATGCATAAAAATTATCAATGTTTATAGGAGGTTTATTAAACTGGGGTTCTCGTTCCGTGAAAATAAGGAATTAAAAATTTGTGTACAGTAAAAGGAATGCTGGCACCATATAACACACAACAGCATTTTACGTTTTCAGAGAACGAGAATTGAGCCCCTGATCTTTTAGGGAAATTTGATTTAAAAACTTTTAACAAAATTTTGTACTAAGGGTTTTTTTTAATTATCAACTATTACAGAAAACTGATAGCTACCTACCATTTTTGGAACAATATAACAACCTACTAAGAGATAAAATGCTAGACAAATATTCCTTTTTTTTTTACTTGTTTTAAGTTAAACAAATAAATAATACATTACATCTGTGTACATGCGTACATATGTAGATACAATAACCAAAAACAATAGCTATCTGTATAACTTAAGCTTTACTGATATGTTAATTTTAGTTATAAATAGGTATTTGAAGAATTATTTAAATACTTAGGTAGGCAGGTATAAAAAGACGGAAATTTCTTAATTTTTAAATGACAACAACAAAAAATTGAAGTTTTAAGAAAAATATACCTAGGTATATAGAAATAAATCTTGCTAACAGGTACGTACCTAAATTACAACCTACATATGTACATATGTCGTTAAGTTAGTAGGTCTGGGAATTTTGTTGTAATACCTACCTACTTTTGAAGTGTTTTATTTTAACCTAACAATGCAGCCAATTATTTTTTCTTTATTTATTCTATACTTTAGTCGCCAAAGTCAATAAATAAAAAAAAAACAATTTTTCTCGTCTCTAAATTATATCAAACGTCAAACTTCATACATAATTTTTTTCTTTTTTTAAATTAAACAAGAAAGAGCACTATTTTCGGTTGTGCCGAATTTTTGATACCTAAAATCAATTTTATGTATGTAGGTACTTTTGTAGCAAAAAATTTATTACTTTTTTTTCAGTAATCAGTATTGAATAATCTCCATTATTAAAATGTGTGTTACTTTTTTGAGTATGTATCTCCGATTTGCTATTAATTTATTTTCTTTAAATTATTCTTGTAATGAAACCTAATGTATTTCTACATTAGGAGTGATACAATGTTTATTTTTACGGAAACTGAAGAGCTGAATTTAAAAGCTAGAAGTAGCAAAAAAATATGATATTAGCTTTGCTTGTTCAAGGCATCTCCTGATTTTCAAATAATATAATTAATGTTTGAATTTGTAAAATTGTTGTCCATATTGAAATAATATAAATTAAAACTAATAAAACAAATTATGATATAATGTTTTAGAAATCTATATTGTTACGCAAAATTTCATTTTGTTTATTATTCATATACATATGTGACAGCGCATAAAGAAAGAGACCTAAGGGTAAAAAAAAACAATTTGCACTTTTTTTTTTTTTTTGATGTGGACAACATCTGTGCATCGAATGAGACCGATCCCATGCCCCAAAAGTGTTCCCTCCCAGAGATATGCGCGTTTTATAAAAGTGGAGTTAAATGAATTTAAAATAAATCGTTAAATGGGAGGTGGGCGTGTCTCCTTAGTATTCCTTCATTAAAAATAACTTTTTAACATTACAAGCTATAACTCTTTTTCTAATACACCGATTTAGCCCATTTTTAATTACAAAAAATTTTGTATTAAAATTATTCAAGCAAAATTTAAGCCCCCAAATGGAATGACAAAATGAATATACCCCCAGATCATTCTTTTTTTTTACTTATGTTTTTATACATATATACATATGTGTATATATTTTTTAAACTTCAATTGTCAAACTTAATTTTTCAAAAAACATTGGCAAGTTGCTCAAGTGACGTTGTTTTACCGCTTAAAAGATAATAGGTTTAGATAGGTATTTTGAACTGTCAACTAATTTACGATTAAGTTTGAATAAAATTTTTAAAGACGAAGATATTTTAAATGTGTCGATGCCATTATAAGTTACTTTGAATACCTATAAAAACCCAAGATTTAACGACTTCCGCTATTTTTTTGTATGTATGTACCTACATAGATATGATATGCACGTTGCAGTTAAAACTTGTATTGCCATTCTCAACTTAAACTTCTTTTTTTCTAAATTTTTACTAACTATGTGTAATTTACTATTTCTATTTAAACTTTTAATAACGCCAAAAAAAAATCCAGTTGTTTTACAATAATGATAAATAAATTTTTTAAGTTGACACTCAACGACTAAACTAAACTCTAGAGATACATACATAGTATCTATGTATGCATGTAGATACATAACTTCTTAAATTTCTTAAAGTAAAAAAAAAATTACTTGTAGGAATTAAATATACCTACATAGATAGGTACTTACAATAATTTAATAAAAATTTAGCGCCATATTTTTAAAAAATATTTTAGGTTTATTGAAGGCTTATTTGACAAATTTTTCTACATCTGTAAAATAAGCCTTTAATAAACTTAAAATATTTTTTATGAATACGGCCCTTAATATGTAATCTACATTCAATCCTAGATTGGCCAATATAATACAACAAAATATTAAGCTGCATAGCAATAATTTTAACTATAAATAAAAATACGACCTCCAATAGATATAAAACACTGAAATGAAATTTGGCAACATCGCAATTTAGTATGTAAGTTTGTATGAATGCGTGCGTGCGTGTATTTCCTTTTATATGTACCTACATAGCTTTTATTATTGTTACTATTTTCAAAACGTGATTTACTAAAAATTTTAAATGCCTTTAAAAAACTATTTCTTGTAAAAAAGCTGTTTTAAACAATAATCAATTACTTTCTAATTCCATACATACCTAGCTAAGTATATATCTACCTATTAAAATAAGAAAATACAAAAACAAAGTAGGTATGACCTAAACAGAATATGAACATACAAAATAGTTTTTTTTTACTTACTTATGACTTTATAAACCATTAAGTTTCTTGTCGATGTTTATTTACTATGTCGTTTTATTAATTAAATATATTATTTTGATTAAAACCGAAGAATAATGCTGTCTCTTTCTCATGCACGTATCTTGTAAATTTGTAATAAAATTCCCAGAGTAGTGTTGAGAAAAAAAAGATGGCTAGCTTTTGTTACGTAGTTTTTTTTTATTGTTGTTGCATTAAAATACACAATATAAATAATGAAAGAAGAAATCACCTTTGTTACGTAGTGGGAAATTTTTCGAATATCACAAAAAAATTTTACGAAACTTGAGGGAATTTTTTTCTTCTATTTTTCTGTAAAATTTAAGTATTTGTTAAGCAATTTTATTTGTTTGCCTTAAACTCAGTATTTTTGTCGATTTTTACAAAAAAATAAAATTCACCTTTGAGTTAACTTCCTCAATATTCTTCCACCGAAGAAGCAAAAAATAATCACTAGTTTGCTTTTTATAAATAAAATACGATTTTTTTAATTTACATATGTATGGATGTTTGATTTTTATACTGTCTAAATTGCAGTTTGATTAAATATTTGTAACTTCTGTATAATATACATTTATGTGTTGACGACGGTATATTAACTGTTGTTTTGATATCCGTTTAACCGATGGTTTCGCATTTAAACGAGTAAAACTTACGAAATTTTTTGCTGTTACTGGTTTTAACGTATGTTTAGATATTACTTTTAAGTTTTTGAGTTGTTTTTGTAATTAAATAGTAATTTAATTGTAGATTCACTCGTTGTACTAGATTGCAAATTAAACTTTTACCACATACATATATGTAATAGATATTCTATGAAGGTACATACATACATATAGTTATAAAGAATTATTTCTCATTATTTATGTATTATTAAATTTATCACTTTATTAAAATTATAATTAAATAATAATTATAACAGATGGGTAACTATTATTTGTGTATTCAAATTTCACTTTAATATTTTTTTTTACTTTTTTTAATATTATATTTACTGCGTATGTTACGCGCTCTCGGAACCTTATAACATGACTCTTTCGAATAAACTTAAAAACGAAATGACGAAGCAGACGTTTTTATCAAAAAACACGATTTTTCGAAAACATTGAAAAGAAAGAGAAAGAGCATACATATCCGGTTAACATGTGTTGTCTCTTTTTACCGTTGATTACTAACCAGGGCTGGCTATCTGTTTTTTTAAAGACTTACACGCTATAATTTTTGTTTGAAAATTTCTTGAATTCCCTTTCAAACTTTGATGCTCAGACAAAGAAATGTTAACTTGTGTGCCTATATTATCATCAGTGTTGTGTGTATATAGATGTGCGAATGATAAAAACAAAAAGGAATTTTACGTTTTTCTCTGTACCTTACTCACACACAGGGTCAAGAATTTACAACATTTACATAGCCATATCATATAGACCGGTCAGTACCAACTTTTCGTTGAATAACTGACTTCACAAGAAACATGTATGATTGAAAAATGTTGTGAGTATCACAACCAACAAAAAGCTTTCATTACCATCAGACTGATGGTTAAAGCAACAATAAAAATGTGATAATTAAAAAGAATAACAGAAAGGGGAAAAGCTTAAGTTTGGTAAATTTCGTTCTCACTCACTACAGCAAAAATATGAATTTGTATGTGAAGTTTAATTTACAAAATCAATTTTCATATAAACTTGTGAGTTAAATAGATGATATTTACATCCAACACTAAGACATTTCGATCAAAGAGTGCTGATGATGGAACCGTAACTGTTTTCGAAAATGCATTCCACTTGGCTGGTGTCGGGATTAAAACTTACTTTTCCAGTATATTCTTTCATTATCACAAATGGAAATTGATTTCTTCATATAATGATGAGAAATTTAGAATTAGAATGAACTAGAGCCAGAATGAAGATAATGAGGTCTTTAAGACATTTAAAGTTCAACGATGAAATGAAAATTAACAGCCAACAATTTTCATAAAATTTGTAGGATTTTTTTTAATGACTTTAATTTACAATTTATAGAAATGTTCGTAAACAATTTATATTTTTAATCCTATTTACAAGAAGTAGCTTAAAATTCATTTTCGCTATAAAATATGTGATATAAGAAGTTAAAAAATATTTTGTCAGAACATTTATATACGTGCATATATATCTCTAGCTGGTGAAAACGTAAAAACCTTAATATTGCAAATTTTTTTTAAACTTCGTCTTCTTTTAAATTTTGTTTCTTTAAAATAAAAAAATGTCCGCCAAAATACATTTGCGTTTGACAGTTTGATATTATTGCTCAGCAACATATATTGGTTAATATGTGTTATAATACATATGCGGATTACAAGTCAATATATGTGTTAGCGATAGAATTTGCTAATTGCTGTGGTAATAATTACCAATCATTTAATATACATATAATCATTTTCTGTTGTGATTTCATTCATATTTTATTATGAAGAAAGCTGCCCAGATAATAGAAAAGTAAAAAAAATTGTGTTCAATTTGTTTCTGTTGAAAAAGTCTTCAATTATAATGACGACCCCTCTTAACGCAAAGTTACCTGAAAAATTTACTTAATTTTTTTTTATATAAGTATGTATACTTTTTATAGTATCCTAAAATGCAGGTACCAACAAGGCATAGGGTAAAAAAGTATAAAATCTAATTAATGTGTTATTTAAACCCTAAATTCTTTGTTTTTTTTTTATAAAAGCAAGCCAGGAGGTAAAAAATGTAAATGAATCATAAAAAAATTCTTCCTCAAATTTTATTTTTTTGCGAGCATACACGGCTTTCAGACCAGGCAAGTCACTTGCGCAAGTGACTTGCGCAAGTGTTGTGTTTATAGGCAAAAGGGGTAAGGTCGGGTTAAGAGGCAGAAACTTGCTCATTTTTGAGTACACACTTGCCTGTACTCGGCAAGTACGAGCAAGTTTTTGTTGAGAAACCAAAAACAAAAGAGTAATAAAAACAAACAAGAGTGCTATATTCGGCCATGCCGAATCTTATAAACCCTTTACCACGTGTAGTCATTCAACAACAATTGTTTATGTCACCATTTATCTCATATGAAATACGTACATACAAAACATACATATATAAAAACATCACATTGTAATATTATACATTTAGTTTACTTATGTGCTTAAAAAAAATAAATTAAAAGAAAAATTAAAAATAAAACAATAAAAATTTGAATAAAATATAAAATAAAAAAAATTTTTTGGCTCACTCTAACCAGTATACCACGTTTGTATGTATGTGTAGATAATTGATAATTGTAGAAATTTCAAACGGAATGACAAACCTATATATACCCTTTTTCACTGTGTGAAGAGTATAATAAGTAAAAGAGAACGAAACTTGGGCAAGTCAGTTGCTGAGTCTGAACATGAAAGCAAGTTCAAAGAAAAATAAAAGAAAATAAAAAACTAACTTGAGCAAGTGACTTGCCCAATGCGAAAGGGGTAATATTGGCAAATATGTTCCAAACAAAACGATCAATGGCACTGCTGAATGTATATTTAATTATGTATATTCAGCTTATGTATATTTAGCGATTTGTATTAGAATCATAAAAAAGTCATTAACGTTTTTTGCTTGATTTCAAAATGAAATACCTTCACTTAATTGTAAATAAAAGCGAAACGCGTTAATCAATTTTTATGAGCGATGTCTCATTTTATTCATAGGTTATGTGGCTTAACGTGAAAGTAATAAAACTTTACACTTTTATCCATTTTGGAGTTTTCATAACTTTTTCTATAAATAAACAATTTGTTTTTTTTTTACTTCAACAACCATTACTCAGTATTTTTTTTGTGATTTTTAAAAGTTTGATTGTTTTTCAAAGGTAACAATTACATCATTACATTTTTTGAAAATCGCTTAATGAGGACTAATGTTATGATTTCTTGAACTTTTAATTTAAAAGTCAGAATTACGATTAGACCTTTAACTTAAAAATGCGAGCTGATGGAGAAAAACAGAGATTAGATTCGAAATCAGCGAAAAAAATAAAGTTTTCCTGAAGGAAAATTATGCCATGTTCAATTGACAAAGAAGACTGTTAAGCATGGCGGCATTAATATTAGAGTCTGGGGAAGCTTCTTATATAATAGAGTAGGTCTAATTAATAAAATTTTTCAGGATATTATGCTTATGAAGAAATTACATTGCATTTAATTTTTTAGCACTTTTTTGACAAATGAAATGGTTCACCCTTTGAGTTGACCTAAACCCCAAACCTAATCCCGATCAAAATTCTTTGGGTTAACGTAAACAAAAATTATTGAAAGAAACTTTTATGGGAGAAAAACCATTCAACAAAAACTTATATCCAGTATACTAAAGTGACACAAAATTTAGACTGTTATACTTATAAACAGTATATTTTCGATATTCCAAAATAATTTATAGAAATAAATTAAGTATATTATTAATTTTACTGAAATGTACGTATTATTATGAGCAGCAATTGAATTACGTACACTAAGCTTAAAAATTATCTGTTCAATTACAATTTACCATATTTGTTAAATTTTATATTTATCTGACCATAATCAATAATTATAAAAATTTTTTATTTTATCAATAAAGTTTTTAACGTTTTACATTATTTTAGCTCTAAACTAAAAAAATAAAAAAAAAAAGTTATTTCAAAATTCTAATTCAAATACTGAAACATATTTGACCCAACTTTATCAGCCAGAGTTGTTATAAACACTTTTGAAATATAATACTTACTTAGGAATCCTTTATCTCCACTAAAAGTTGTTGGTTTATTTTTCTAAAAGTTTATCAACGGGCTCAGAATTAGGCATTAGTGATCATTTTCGTCCATCAGACAGAATTAATCGAAAAATTTGTCTGGCATATTCGGCTCGACTAAATTATGCTAGGATCTTTTGGAACTAAGCTAGTTTACCAACGCACCTCCAAATTTTTGTAACATTTTTTTTGTTAAATAAACTACATATTTATTTAGTACACGTAATTTTTTTTGTAAAAACTGTATTGAAACTTAGAGGTAAATTTTATTTAAATGTTTTTTTTATATTCGAAAAGACTTATTCAAAAGCTTTCAACTTTTTTCATTTGTTATTTGTTTTCAATACACTTTTATAAGTTCTTAAGTTTAAATTGTTATTTGTAAAAAAACAATTTAAATCTTAATAGGTTCGTTCATTTACTCACAAATAGTGACAATTTTTCACAAATTTTTTCTGGATTGTGTTCGTTTATGCAAAATCCAGCAAATGAGAACACAGATTGAGAGAGTAAAGAAAGTGACAGTAATTTTAATAAGTATTTCAAACTTGTAAAGTTTATTGTGAAAAACAAGTGATTCAGAAGAAGAAAAAACTGCAACAAATAAAATATATACACATATTTTATTTAAATTAAGTAGCTTTTTAATATACGAATTTTTGAAAATAAGAAAGGTTTTCTTTGTTATTTTTTGTTATTTACATATTTACATTTTGTTTTGAGTTGTAAAAAAATGTTTAGGTACTCAGTATTATAAATCTCTTACGGTATTCAATATTCAAAACAAAATACTTATGTGTTTTATTTAATTTAGATATACCAATGTGAATTAATTTTAAACATGAGTTTTATAGTTTGCCAAAACGAAAAATTTATACATTTATGATAATCATTTTATAAAAATTGTCATATTATAAAAAAGTTTAGTATCGATTACCAAAAACAATTACATTGAGTAATTAAAAGCATACATATGTATCTGTTTTGATTAACTTACAATTGTTTAAAAAATTTTATTTGCGTACTTTTCGCCCCAAATGTTTTTTGTGCGAGTAATTTTTTTAAATTTCAGTATTCACTCCGTTTACTGGAAAAATAAACGAACGGACCTAATAGTAAAAGCAATGAAAAAAAAAACATATGGCAGAAATGAAAAATATCAGGTCGTTGTAGTTGCATGTTTGTTATGTGGCAGCACTAAAAGGTAACAGTTTTATGTAAACGATTTGTGTGTAAGAACGGTTAGGTTGCAATACCTTTTAAAAAAAAACTGCTTATGTTTGATTTTATTAGTCCAATTAACAATCATGTTTATTTGCCTGTGCAAATTTGCACCATTGCAAATATGTTCTATTTGTGTATACTTTGTTGGTGTAAAGTAAAAATGTACTCTACTGGCTTGCAAATGCACTGATGTAAGACCATTTGCACAAGATTGTGAATTACGTTATTGTTTTCGTTTTACTATTTCAGATTTCTTAAAAATGTATCCCATTTAAAATAAAAACAATTTTATACATTCGATCTTATATAAGATAACTGCCCTTGTTAAATAACCTAGGGCGTAAATTAAAACATGTTGTAATTCAACAACAATATTGTTCGTTGAAATATATAAGCAACAAGATTTTACGCTATAATTTTCTGTTAACTTGTAATTTTAAAAAAGAAAAAATTGAATAAACATACATAAATACAGTATTTTTATTTTTTTTATTAAATATGCATTTATTTATTTATTTTTTGGGTATTTAAAACATGCATTTATTTCAAAGGAAGAAAGAATTGTGAGTGAGTGAGTGTACTATTTAGTTCAAATATCAAATTTTTGAGAAACATTATTTTTTAAAATTTTTTTCTTGTGTATTAATTATTACAATATAATTTGTTAATTAATATATTTTTTGTCAATTTAACATACATCACAGCAAAAATTTATATATTGTTTTTCATTTATTTAGTTTATATACTAAAAAGAGCTTTAAGTGAAAACGGGAAGTTTTAAAATACAAAATTTGTTATTATAGGAATATATTAAAAAAAAACAGAATAAAACAAAGTTCATAAATCTTATACAATAACTAAAAAAGCACTAAAATATTGCTTAAATTAAAATGTAATTTTAAACATAAACTATAACTATTGGCTTTATTTGAAAATTATTTTTTTTTTCCTGTTTAAAATAGTTTTGACCATAAGTTTTCTATAAAATACATACTTTATAATTGCATAAATACATATTGTTTTTGTTAATAATTTTAATTTGTTGTATTATACGTAAGTATATAAATCTAAATACATGTAAATAACTATTAGTGCACGTATAAAAATTACCTTTCTTTATTGTATATATATAATTTTTTATTTATTTATTTTTTTTTTTATTTTTATTAATTGTTTTCAAGTTTTTGTTTTCTTTCGTAAAACAATACCATTTAGTTGAATGTTAAATATATTGATTAAATTTTTAAATCTTTTTTTTTTTTTTAATGTTAAAATCTAGAAAAAGCACAACACGTTTACAAATGGTCTTTTGGAAACACCATTCAATCTAATTTATACTTTATATTGTAAGTATGTATATTTTTTGTGATTTTTTTTTTTTTTTTGTTTTTAATAAAATCATAATTTAATACAAACTTGTTAATTAAACAAACATTCATAAATAAAAAAACATATTTTAAAATAGGTAAGGGATTTGGTATATAATATTTATGTACATATCCAAGGCATATTTATTCATCGGGTGGTCTTAACTCGTTTATTTTTTACTTATTTTGAACTTCAGCTGTCAAACAAAAATAAACCATTTTCTTTTATCTAGAAATTATTTTAAACGTCAATCTTTATATATAAAAAATTTTTACAAATAAATTCTCCCCCCAACTGCGATTATCTGATAAATAAATATTCCTTGGTAGGTACATACCCAGCAAAACGTAATGGAAATTTTATGGGCAGATAGATATTTTCTTAACTATCGCAATAAGTATGGCAGAATATATTAAATTTCTGGCTATTTTAAACAATGCGGATAGAGTCAAATTGTTTAGTAATTGCACATTCCCTTACTGTAGAGCACGTTAAAAATTACTACTGTATGGCAGTGAGTAAAAATTCATAAATTTTGAGACGAGCAAAGAAGATACATATCGATGCCTTACTTCCTCAACCTCGTATCTTAAAAAATAAAATTTTTCAGGAGAGACAAAAAAAACGGTTCATCTTTTTATACTTCGGTGTTTGGTTAAAAGTTTAAATGCAATTATTAAGGAATTGATTGTATTTATGTATATTAGTAGTAATAATATACTAATCTTTTTTAGTTAAAGCATAAAACAATCGTTTGATAAGAAAAAGTCAAAACCGTATTTTTTAAGATACGAGGTTGAGGAAGTAAGGCATCGATATGTACATGCAAGGCATATTTATTCATCAGGTAATTGCAGTTCGGAGAAAATTTTTTTGTTTATATTTTTTGTATATTAAGTTTGACATTTGAAATAAATTAGAAAAGAGAGAAATTTGTTTTTTATTTATGCATTTTGACAGCTGAAATTTAAAATAAGTGATGAAAAAATAATTAGCTGACGAATCAAGAGTACCTGATGAATAAATATGCCTTGACATACATGCTACATTGGTAGGTAAGGCTGGTGCAAAGTTACCCTCACCCACAGACCAATACGTTCCATTGTGACATGCTACATACATTGTAACCGTTTTATTTTCTTAATTCCTTTGCAATGTGATTTTCTTTATGTTAAACAACGTAAGTTTCGTGCTATTGAGAAAATTTAGTTTTTCTTGTATAAAATCTGTTTTTTTTACCCCAAAGCAGTCAAGTGTTACAGTCTGTTGCTAAATGTAGAGACAAATACTGCTTAAAAATAAATGAGTGAATTGATAGGCAATTAAAATTGCACCTTTTAATAAGTCGTTCGCACAGAATTAAATTTGCCAAAATTGATTTGTTTAATTGTGGTGATTGTTCGGCAGAGGGTCTTGTAGTAAATAAAAACTAACAATTATGTGTTTTTATTATAAGTTATTTATTTATGTATTTTATTTTTCTCAATATTATTTATTATTAATTATTATTGTTAAGATTGAAAAATAAATCTCCTGAAGATGACCAACAAAGTTGTGTCGAAATATTAACAAAAATATATAAATAAATAACTAATAGAAACACAATTGTTAGTTTTTATTTATTACAAGGCCCTCTGCCGATTGTTAAATAAAATAAAAAGGGTCAACAATCTACATAAATATTTAAAATTAATTTGTTTCGAAATTATCACACAAAGTTTAATTGTATATACCATAATATACATACATATATGCCATAACCACTTTAGAAATTTTGACAAATTAACAGGCAATGCATTGCATCTTCTCGTGCATAATAAAGAATGGAAGAAAGTAAATATTTTTTTTTTTTCAGAAATCTTGTTTCTGAGCATTAACAAAAGAAATGCAATAGCATTAGTTTATGAGAACTATGATAATTTGATATTGATGAAAGTTGACGTCATATACTTTAGGCAACAGCAGAATTTTTAACGGAATATTCGAGAACACGGTACACGCTTTTTTATGCCTATTTACGATTAAATTTTACTCGCTTTTCGAATTGGCATAGAAATTAGACTGAAGGCATTTTCATTGATGGAATATTTGCTTTTCAATCTCCTATAATTTGGAATTAAGACACCGCTTTGGAAGCAAGTTACTAAAAAACTTAAATATAATCAAACATAAAACTAATCTTCTGCATTTAACTGCTTGTCATTCTACTTTTCAGAAACAAAAAACGGTAGTTCAAATTTAAAACGTTATATTGCCCACCTTATATTATGCCGCCCGCATTTAAGTAGATAATCATGACCTTAAATAATTTAAAATAAATTTGAATACTCTCATTGGAAGAAAAACGCTTGCGTATGTATGTATGTATGTATGTATGCAGTTCCCCAAAAACTTGATTAAACAAAATCAAAAAGAAACAAACAAATTTTAAGGGTAAAAATTATTCACGATAAGAGTTTTTTTTTTCGTGAGTATTTTTTGGGAAATTTATTCACGTTTGATTTTTCAGGAAAAAAAATACTTACGATGGGGGTGATTACGTTCCTTAAAAAGGAATTATTTCCAAATATGAATTTAGCATTTGTAAACATTATTTGTCTTTAAAAATAATCAGCCTTATTGTCAGTGGCGTTGTCGTATTTTTTGGTACCGTGTAATATTTACGACAATGTAAAATGAATAAGACTTTGTCGTATTTCTGTCGATTTCGACACAAAAACGACACGACAACGCCAATGACAATAAGGCCGAATATGTGCTATGTATGAAGAGGCAAATTTTGTTTTTTTTTTATTAATTAAAAAAAAACGTTCTTTATAACCTAGAAATAATAAAAAAAATCTATGAAACAGAAATAATTATGAAGAAATTATTATAAGAAGAAATATCACTAAACATTTTACAAGTTTTTCGATAATGTGTGTTAATCGAGGATTTCAACTATCGTAGAAAAGCATAGTCTTAGATATAGCTTTTGTTAAAATAAAATAAAAATATTTTTTCCCCGAGTTCTATTAGAAAATATTACTTTGTTTTTTTTTTAAATTTTAAGAATAAAAGCCAAAAAACTATTACAAGACTGATGAAAACAAAAAAATTTGAGTGATTTCAAAAACTGTAATTAAGATCAAATCGTTGATTTTGCAAGTTTTACTTTAGTCTATAGGTTGCAACTATATTTTAATTTATAATTAATTTGAATTCATAGTTAATATTTTTCTGTTTTTAATTAGCGCAAAAAAGCAAATCTTTTCAATTTATTATTTTTTACTTATAATAGCTTTAATTACAGGTTTTTTTTTTTGCTTCGTTATTGAAAATTTGCTGTTACTTTTACATTTATTTAAATATAGTATATAATAAGACTTATATAAATAAATACTAGTTGCAAATGGAGGGCAGGAATCATTTTCATAATTATTTGTTGTTTTCATCTTTTCTTTCTTACTATTTATGTATATATTTTTATCATAATATAATGCAGTAATTAATTGTTTTTATTTTTTAATATGCATTTTTTAAAGTTTTTTTTTTATAGTTTTGGTATTAAGTTTCTAACATTAAAATCTTTAATATTGTTTATTTTATTGTTTAAATATAATAGACTTTCTACTCTAAAATACACACAAGTCACATTTTATCTGTTTTTTTTTTTATATTATGTTATTATAAATAATATTGTATGATTTAGGTATTTCATAATATTATTATAAATATACATACATATAAACTAATAAATAATTTATATAAATATCAAAATTGTGTTAAATATTTTTTCGTAAGTTATTTGATTTTGTTGTTAAGAAAAATAAAATAAAAAGTACCAATGAATATGTCCTTTTTTATCATATTTTGTAATCACTTAATGAACAGTTTGATTTTCTACGTTTTTTTTTTTATAAGAAAAGTCAAAATGTAATTTATGTCAAGTTTAGTTTATTTAAAACTTCGTAAGTTTTGTTGCTATTTCTTCTGTTAAGCTTAAAACTTTCTTTAAGTTTTTTCATCAAAAAAAAAATATTTTTGTTTATTTATGTATTTTTGTTTCCTTAGCTTTTTGAACATTTATTATAAATTTATATGTATTTTTATGTTGGGGAGGAGGGAGAAAGATTGATTTTAAATATATTTATTAATTACATATATTTTTATTATTCGATAAATTCAGAAAATGAAACTCTATATTCAACCATTTTGTTAAAGAGTTATAATTGTAAATTTATTTATTTTTAGGCTTATGCAGCTAATCCTTTAATTCTTTTGACCATAAATTATGTTGTTGTTTTATTTTATGCATGCCTACTTTTAACTAACAATAATTGAATAATTTTAATCTTTAAACATGTTTTATAATAAAATAATTTTTTATTTTTTTTTTAATTTAACTTTTTCGGCAAAAAACTTGTTGGTAAAAAAATACTGAAAACCGTAGATATAAAAAAAGAATTATTTTTTTTGTGCAGAATCATAATCTAGAGATCTAAAAAATATTAGAAAAGGTAAACAAAGAATTTTGTAATGATTTTCTTTTAATTGTAAAATGTGGAAATTATTTAACAATGCAGGACACACAAATTTAATATAGTCCCTAAAATGTCAACACAAACGGTTTGATTGCTGCTTAATTGTCGAAATAATTTCATATTTCTAAATATATTTTTTATTTATACATAAAATGATCGATACGTATTTGACTTCGAAATTATTTTTGCAATGTTATGCTTATTGGTCGAACTTTAATTTTCGCATTTTTTTTTTGCTTCTTATTTACGTATTTTTTTCTTACCTTTTGAAATTGAAATCGAGTAAAAACGTACTTTTTTGCAAAGAATTTATATTTTTTTAAATTATTCGAAAGTTAATTTTTCCTTATATTATTTCCTTCGAATGTAAATATTTTCGACTAAAAAATGTGCAATTAGAACTAGTAATTCGAATTGATTAATTTTGAAGACAAAATTTCCAAATGTAATTTTGTTACTTCATCAACTCAATTTCTATGCACAAACTAATTAAAAAAAAAATTTTAAATCTGTAAAAAGTTTAAATTGCAGCAATTCCTTTAAACAATTTTTTTCAAACGTTTTTGAAATTGTCACTACAAGTAAATAGCACAACAAATATAAATGTGAAAAATCATTTAGTAGCTTTATAAATAAGAACAATTGTCGCAATCAACATAATTTTTCTGAAATTTCAAATATGTCAAAAAATAAGTTCTAACAATTTGTTAAAAATATAAGTAATTCTTTAATTTTATTTAAATATTCTCAAAATTGTTGTTATAATATACATATGTATATGCTGTAAATTGTATGATTCTAAATAAAACCTTTTGTGTACATATTTAGTACATAGTATGTATAATATAATTTTAAATAATTTTTTTTAATTTGGTTATCAATAATAATAATAAAGCTTTCAAAAATAATTGAATACAATATTTGTTATATTTATATATATGTATGTATAGTTATTAAAAGAAAATCATTTAAATGGTGATATTGTAAGTGGACTGACTACATAAATACAAAATGGACATTTTAAACAAACGTGAACATAGAATTAAAGACAGAGCAAAAAAAAATATGCATTAATAAATTTAGATCTCTTAAATGATTATACTAATAAAATGCAAAATAATAATCGTGCCTGTTCTGTGTTCCGAGTGAAATTAAATTATTTGGAATTTACATTGTAGTGACAATGACAATTTCAAATAATACCATTCCACTCGGAACCCATAACAGGCACGAATAAAAGGATATTTAATTGGTGAATTTATATGTGTGCTATTATGACGTATTGGCATGATTATTCAAAATTGTAAAATATTTTTAAAATTCTACAATAAACAATACGATATATGCATATACATATATTCAATAATTTTAAAATTTAAGGAAATTATGACAATACGGCATTTTAGAACACCTTGTAAATCCGCCAATTATATTTAAAGAATAATTGTGACAAGAAAAATATGTTTATACCTATGATATATAAATTGTATGTATATATTGTTTAAATATTTAATACTCATTTTAATTACGCCATAAAAATAGTTATTTTTTTTAAATTCTAACTGTAAAGAGATAAAAGGGCACAATAATTTAATATGGTTTTTCTAATTATAATTAGAAAAAATTGGTGGCACTATATAATTTACTTAAATTTTTAGATTCGTCTCACTTTTTTATGCATGTATGTGTTTATGTAACTTATATACATACATACCTACATACATTCTTCTACGCAAGAGCGGAGGGGAGTCGTTGTGTCTAAGACTGTAGTTAAAGATAATAGACTTGATTTAATTAAAAAAAAAAAGCGAAAACAATTTATGAAATAAAAAAAAAAACAATGATTTCGTTGTTTTGGTTTGTTGATTGCTTAACCAAATTGTGTTCAATGGGCTTGTGTTGTTTAGCTATTTGGTTGGACTGGTGTATTTGTTGCAGCAGTTGCAACATTGTTATTATTAGCTGTTAGATTGTTATTATTTGTTGTTGTATTGTTGTTGTTGTTGTTATTATTATTATTATTATTATTATTACTGCCGGCTACTGCCGCTGTTGTTTGATTTGTTTGTTGTTGACGTTCTGCATTGTCAAAATAATCTGAAGCATTGCCGCGGCATATGGGACAAGTCCGATTTGACTATTTAAAACGAATACATATTTAATGGTAAATTATCAAGTATTCACGTAAGTTAATCACTCACCCTTAACCATTTATCAACACATTTGGCATGGAATTCATGAGAACATGGTAGAACACGTAATATTTGTCGTAACTCAAAATCACACATACAAATTACACATGATGTTTGATCACCTATTATTAGAAGATAAAATATAGAAACATGAAAAAAAGACGAAACTTTAGTTATGTTCTATTGTGAAATAAAAAGTGCTTACCGTTATGTGAATCTGGATTAAACTTATAACTTGGCAATTGTTCGATTTCATTGCGAGCCAATCCTCGAGGTTTAGCTTCACCCAAACGTTCGGCTAAACTTAACAAGGCCTCATAGTTTTCAGTTTCATTGGAATCAGTGGAGCTAAGCTCATGTTGATTATATGGTGATAACGGAAACATGGCCCTAAAATTGATATGTAATTACTCTTAATGATTCTGGGATGAAATACTATACTTACAGGAAATTAAGTAAAAATCCTTGATTAATAATTCCAGTTGTTTGTATTTGAACTGGTGTAGCTTGATGTGGGCCCAAAGCTTGTGGTGACAACATGTGGCGATGGGGACCATGTGGATGATTGGCGGGCCAGAAGCGGGTAATACGACGATGTGGAGGGAATGTACGTCTCTGCAAAAATTTATACAAATAATTTATGATTCTTTTTAATGTACAAAAATTTACTTAAAACTTACTTCAGTTGATATTATAATTTGTTGCGGTGCGGCCGAAAGCTGCGATGCATGTGCTGCGGCAGCGGCGGCAGCTGCTATGGAATGTGAATGATGGGCGGCTGCTGCAGCCGACATAGATGTCAAATGTATGGGAGTTGCTTGTAACTGAGACACAGCTGCCACTCCCTGAGCATGGTGATGATGACCACCAGCTGGATCTAACGATAAACTGGCAACCGCCGCTGCGGCAGCAGCATCCGAACGCTGTTGTGGCGTTAGGTGGGTGGTATTTTGATAATTTGCCGCTGCTACAGTTGCGGCAGCAACTAAGGCAGCTGCTTGTTGTGATTGATGCTGTTGTTGAGCCGCTACAGTGGCCGCCGCTAAATGTTGTGGTGCTTGAGCAACTTGTAAAGGTGCACTGTTAGCTGCTGTAAAGCCGGAGGCATTCGTTGCAAACTGGGCATGGGGATGTGTGCTGCAGGCAGCTTGAGCAGTGAAAGGCTGTGTGTATATACTGTGTAGGTGACAGGGAGCTAGACGTGGTTGTGGTGGCTGAGCGGGATAAGTACAAATAGAGGCCCATATGGGTTCTGCATGTCTTAAAGACAAACTAACGGGAACTTGGTTGATATCAACCATTAGGGGAGGCGGTGGGGGTGGCAAAGCTGTTGGACTTTGTGCTTGTTGATGATGGGCAGGTGGTGGAGTATGAATAAGTGCAACCGATGGACCAGCATTTGAATTGACAGCAGCAGTAGCTAATTCCCAGGTAGAACGATGTTGTGTAGGCTGTTGTTGTTGCTGCTGTTGTATATAATGTTGATTCATATGATTACTTTGTTGTTGTTGCAATTGCTGATGATTATGCTGTTGATGGCTATGATAGCCGTTGTTAAAATAATTTGGATTTTGTGCAGCCGAACTGGAGTCTCTAAGGCGTGGTCGCCTTAAAGGTGGACTACCCTGTTGTAACTAAAAGATAAATTTTATAAAATTCATTTATATACATTGTTAGATGTAGGTAGAACAGAATCTCGTAAATTCCTTTTGTTTTTCTTGTTCATACATAAACATTCATTCAAACATACATACATGACAATAAAGGCACACAAATTAAAATTTGTCAAATTTGAAAGAGATTTTAAGAAAATTTGTTCAAATAAATTTTTAATGTCTGAGAGCTATCTAAGCAAATGTTTGTTTATGTTGAAATCACAATAAGATAAGAAATATTGAACAAAATTAATAATAAAGAAAATTATTAAAAACAGACCTTGAGCTTGATTATTTAACCAATTTGCAGTTCATCAACAGGTCAAAAAAACATATATATATCAATTTATCTGTTTGATGTTCAATAAAATTATTCAAATCTTGATAGATTGTTTGAATACAAACAACCAGTTCGAACAAACAAGTCGTATTGAATATTACATGCGGTAATTGTTTATTTGTTATTATGTTATTAGAATTAAATTCTGTTTCATGTTAAGCTTTTATTTTTCAATATTTTATTTCCGTTAAGTATGTAAAACAATACGTACATACATATGTACATACATACATACAAACATACATATGTATGAAATTGTTTAAGTTAGTTCAGTTTAAAATTTGAATTTACTACATTAACTTTTTTAAACGCATTTATAAATCAATTGACACATTATCAGTTAAATAATTTTTTTGTGACAAACGCTCTGAAATCTGTAAGTTTTTTAAATAATATGAGCGGAAACTATGCATTTACTTTGTTTTTCTTATAAATTTTTTAATGTGCTGAACTTTAATTTGTGCTAGACAATAAACACAAACGAGTTATACTATGTTAACACGGACAGACAAATTCGAGGTTCGCTATGTATCTCATTCAAGGTTCGCGCCCAAATAATGTTTAAACTAAAATTTTTTTAATTTAGCATTAACAATAAAATGTTTCAATTTTAGCTAAGCATATGCTACTTACTAATATACGCGGCGAACGTCTTTGCTCCCAAATAGCCGGTGGCGATTGACTTGGTATTCTTCCTGATATACGTCTTCGTTTTCTTGACGGACTGTCTGATTTTAATATATTCGTACCGTTTAAAGAACTAGTAGAACCTGATATACCTCCACTTGATCCAGAAGGTCCATCCAAAAGCGAAGTCGCACCGGTTAACGCAGAAGCTGACGTTGATGGTCCATTATTAAATTGATTCCCATTGTTGTGATAATATTGTGAACGATTGTAGGAATTATTGCTACCGCCACCATTACGATTGTTATTGTTGTTGCTTCCCATAGAAAAATTGGAATTTCCATCATTATTATCTGAAATACGGGAACCACTGCCGCCTGCCATGTAGCCATCCATGTGCTAAAATATAAAAAAAAAATTTGGGATTAAAAAACGGAAAAATTTTAATGGATTCATTCTATATTAACAACTTTTCTAAACATCGAGAATATACAATTATTACGCTCTCGAAAACTCTAAAATTTAATATAATGACCCCTACACAAAAACAGTAAGAAATAACGCTATTCAAATTGGAAGAAATGATTTTGAAAAGAAGCAAATTTTAGAATTTATAATTTCATTTTGTTTCAACGTACAAAGAGTTTAATACGAATAAAATGCATCCATGTATCATTTGTAAAAAAAAACACTAAATACTTATGTACATAAATATATACATATGTATGTATATAAGCATATCTATGTGTATGTTTATTTTATTTAATTTTTGTTTGTTTTTTTGTAGACTTACCAAATTGCTAACACTGTTGATGTGACCATTTCGATCACAGAGTCCTGAGTTCGAAGCATTCATGTTGTTGTTACTAACATTAAAATTTCGATTATGATTGTAACGATCACCAAACTGTTGATAATCACCATTGCGATGTGTCATTGCCATGTTATTGCTGTTATTATTATTATTATTATTAGGATTGTTGCCACGCCGAAAATTGTTGAAATCATTGCTGGCATGTAAATTGATTCCCCTACGACCATTGTAATAATTTGATCCATGAAAATGTTGTTGTTGCTGCTGCTGTAAAGATTGTGAGCTAGATCCGCCCAAAAGGTGCTGTTGCTGCTGATGATGATTGCTGTTGCTGCTATTTATATGATTATCATTAACAGTCGTTGTTATTTCAGGGTGTCGAGATTCCAATTGTTGTGGTGGTGAATTTGATATTTGTATAGCAATCATCGGGGTAGGTGTGTTACAAGATTTAATATTCGTTGTCATGTAGGATGGATTGGATTTTATTTTTGTTGTTGCAGATGTTCCACAATTATTTTGGTTATCGATAGCATTAGGTTGGCAATCATCAGTGATGTTGTCATCGATATAAGTTGATGCAGAAGACAGCAATGGTGTTATTGATGTTGGTAAGGAAGACATTGTTACATTACATTGTTGTAATTGATGTTGACGTTGGTGATGACGTTGTTGTTGTGCATGTTGAGGAATCATGTCATTACAAGAATTTACATTCACATCATCAGTACAGTTACTACTTATTGTTGTATGTAAATTTGAAGTTGTTGAATTTGTTAGCGGAAAGGGGGATTGGTGATTAGTTGGTGGTGTAGGTTGTTGTGACGATTGATTGTTATGGTGAGTATGAAAATTATGAAGGTGTTGGTAAGATGGATGATATTGTTGGTGGTAGTTATGGTGTGTTTTATTGTATTGTGTTCGATTAGTACAGTTTTGATAATGGTGATGATGATGTTGGTGATTATTTTTGGGAGAGGAAAAGGAAATACTTGTATGATGTAGCGTATAAGTACTATTACTATAACTATTGTTAGTATTAGAATAAAAACTATTATTACGGTGGTGTTGCTGTTGTTGGCGGGACTTTATTTGTGACTGTGGAATAATAGTTTGTGATATATTTTGCAAATATGTTTGTCTATGAGGTGATAGATTTCTTAAAGTAGAGCGCACCTCAGAAGAGGTAAGAATATTAGAATTTTTCAAACTGCTTGTTTTATTTGCATTAGCATTCGTATTATTTGAGGAGGTCTGTAAATTTGTTATATTGGGTAAGTTACTTAAAGGGGATAGGGGCGATTGTTGAAAATGGGAACTAACTAACAGGCTAGAATAGTGCATTGAGTCGGAAATTTGAAGCGAAGATAAGGTCGGCACAGAAGCCAAAGAGATAGAAAACTGATTATGTTGCCGGAGATCTGTGTGCGGCTGATAGTGGCTTCGAAGTTCGCCACTACCACCAATACTATTATTAACATTATTGCTATTATATCTAATACTACTTTGATTGTGGTGGTGATGATGATGATACTTGTTATGATAGTCATGGTGATATTGATGATGTTGGTGATTATTAACATGATTTAAATGGGAATTATTATTGTTGTTATTGTAGTGATTTTCTTTGCTACTAGCAGAACAACTTCCATTATTACTTGTCTGTACATCGCTGGTAGTTTGATTTATATATGTATATGTATGTATGCAAGTTTTTTTTTTTTTTTTTTTTTTTTTTTTTGTTTGATAGATTAACATTTTTTAAGGTTTAAAATTATAAAATTAATTTATATTTAACGGTTAAATATGTTTTTAATCATTTTATTTTTATTTAATGCATGGTAGAGTGGGTGGTAAGTATTAGTTTTTGTAGTAAGATTTGACATAAAAGAAAAACAAATGTATGTATATAAAAAACAAACACAACCCAATAATATTCATTGTTGTTTTTATGCATTAACATTTACAGTAATACATATATGTAGTATATATACATACGTATGTTGTATATGTATATATATTTTATTGCCACACATACATTTAGAATAAATATTTGTTTCATTTTTGGTTTTTGATTCAAAAAATATATGAAGAAGAAAGAAAAAACGAAAAAAGAAAATAATATATAATATAAATGCCAAAATGCAATATTAAAGTTAGTTTATAATATTTAATTAATAAATATATGTTTATATAAAATTTCTTATACACACATACAATTAAACAATTACAAATACAAATTACTTGGGTTTCTATTCTTTTTTTACTTTTCATGAACATTTTTAAAATTTATTTTTTTTTATTGATTATTTTTTATAAAAAATTTTAGCAATTTAATTTGGCATATACTGCACACTACAAATTACAGTGTAAAGATTAGAAATAAAAAATAAATAAATATGAAAATAACTCACTTTCAATACAATTACAATATTATTCTTAACAAATGTTGGAAATCAATTTTAGCAATGCAAAAAAAATGAGATTATAAATGGGAGAAAAAATAAATGAAACGCAAAATAAGTATGAATAAGTTTTACAAATTGAAGAATTGGTCAATTCACAAGGTGCGTTATTATGATATATATTGTAATACGGTTGTTTTTTTAATTTTCAATGGCTTAAAAATTGTTCAGTAAACGATACAATATTGTTTAATAATTTTTAAATTTAAGAAAATTATTATATTATGACAATACGGCATGTAAGCACAATTTGTGAGTTCATCAAATATGTATTTATAAACGTAAGAACTTCAAACGTTATCTTTCTTTATATTTTACAAAAATGGTACAAAACCATAAATAAAGGGTAGCTCTGATCAAATAATATTTATGTTAAAACGTGATATCTAGTCGCTAGATTTAGTTGCTGGTTGATCAATCAAGGGTAATAAATATAAGTTTCTGATTTGGAAATACTTCTTTTAAAAATCAAAGAAAATATACAGATATATGCCCAAAATGGTAGCCCGAAAACGTTGCTTCCTATAAATATTTTTTATAGTATTGAACATCCAAATCCGCTATGCCATTTTCATCTCGATTTAAATTTTTATTGATTTAGCCGATCTGCTTGAGGATAAATATTAGCAAGCATTTTTAATATGACATGGTATGAAATTACAATAGACATAAATAAAACAAGTAAGAGTGCTATGTCTGGAGGTGCCGAATCTGATACCCTTAACCATCATCATCTACCTAGATATTATGAGTACATCGTAACTTAGCCTAGATTTTAGAATTCATGTAAAATACCATTTAAAAAAATATTATTTTTGCCTATAAATTTGACGTCTGTGACCGATTTGTTCAAAATTTTTCACAACTATCTCTTGAGGCATATCATATTTATAACAAGCCTATCAATTTTATATCTATAAATTATCCTAGGGCTGAAGCATTTTAATTTTTGTGGTAAAAATAAAATAAATTTATTATGCAAATTTTTCATCAATATATTTCTGATACTTCAGGGGACTTCAAAGAACTAATTTAAACATACATACAGACAAACGGATTTTCTCAATCGGTTGTCTTATTTATAAGCTTTTAGTAAATATATAATTTATGGGTTCGGAAATGAATACTGTAGAAATTTCCAACGGAATGACAAACCTATATATACACTTACACTCTTTGTGAAGGGTATTAAAATGAATGGTTTGATGCAGGGCACATTATAGGGACTACACTCTAAAACTTTATACCAAATTTAGGATCATATAGTGTGTAAATTATTGTTGAAAAAATTCGTGATGTCTAATATTAAATCGATTTTGTGGTTATTTGTAGCAAAAAAACATAATTTGTCTAATTTTACTCAAAAGAACAAATATGCCGTTAAAAGTGTTTAATTTTAAACATATTGTGTTTCAAAGTCAGCTGTATATGCCTAAGTAACATCAAAATGTTGAATATTAAGCATATCTGTCTAAAAACAGCAGAAAAATGTTTAAACAAAGCTACAAAAGAAAGAAG
Organism: Phyto melanocephala; assembly: GCA_941918925.1. NCBI lineage: Eukaryota > Metazoa > Arthropoda > Insecta > Diptera > Rhinophoridae > Phyto > Phyto melanocephala. Next base: position 3,569,366 of record OW799233.1, read on the forward strand.
AAGCATAAAAGTGTAAACGCTTCAATAGAAGCACGCCATATTTTTCGATAGTGATTAAAACAAATTTATTGTGTTTAAAGTAATTTAAAGTTTATAATTATTCGTTTCTTTATGTAGCATTTATACTCTGCTTTGATTATATATAAAATAGTGATAAGATAAAGTTAAGTTATAAAATCAAAAAATGTTTGTGAGCAAAATTTTTAAAAGAAATTGCAAAGTTTAAAAATTTATAATTTGCATTCGTACTCACATAAAGAAAAAAAAAACAATGTGTTTAAGTGTTTGTATTTAAAATGCCGAAAAATATTTAGCAATTATAATTACTACGCAGTACATTTCACACGGAATTACTCTTCTATGGGCCTCGACCGCAAAAATAATTTGCGTTCTCATAATCAGATCAGATGTTTGCTGAACTTTTGCCATTTTTTTACGCTCATCTTTAAAGAATATAAAGTAATGTCTGCATTTTCTTAAACCTAAGTTTATAAGACTCTTAAATATATATCCTTTTTGTATTCCACAGTTTGGCTCCACGATGGACGAGGTTAAAGACAATATAGAAATAGTTACTTTGGGATACCTATAGTTGGTAAACGTCGTTTTTATACTTGATTTAAATTAAAAAAAAATTGTTCTAAATTAAATTTTTCATTTGTACTTTTAGAAATATCCATAGAGAAAGGTCGTCCGCTGCTTATATTTGGTTTGAAAAGGAGATTACATCGAAGGCGAAGGATTTTAATATACTTAGTCTAGTTTTGCAGTTGCTTTGCTATTGTTATTATATATTTAACATTGGTTATCCTAAGGATATATCGCAAACTTTTGAGATTTTATTTTTAGATTTTATCCCTCGCAAATGAGAGGCAAAAAGCTTCATATTATTATATATTATTTGTGTATAATGTTTTGTTTTAATAAATGTAATTTTACAAAATACAAAAATTTCACGCATTTGTTATAAAAGAAAAAATATTAAAAATTAAACAAAAATGGGAAGAAATTAAACACAATTTGTGTAAAAAATTTAAACATTTTTTGTTCCAAATTAAACAAATTATGTTCAAAAATCAACATTATGTTTAAAAGAAATAGTTGTGTAATTTTAGGTCGACAATAGCTTGTAAAGTGTTGCCTACTATTATCGACCTAATTTTCAGCAAAAGTGTTTTAGAGTGTACATAGGATGTAATTATATTTTATACCAGTTAATAAAATATGCTTTCTGAAGTTCAATTATTATTTTTTTTCTTAATCCATTTCAGTTTTTCATAAAATATTTATAGTGATATGAAAATTTTAAGTTTTTAAACTCAAAACAAAAAAAAATCTATAAATAAAAACCAAAATTTGGCCAACATTGAAAGATAATCGAACGCAATGAAAAATTCCAAAAATTTTAACGAAAGAAAATAAAATAACAAATTCCTTTTGTGGAGAAATAAAAAGTTTACAAATTTTAATACGAGTATTGCTAATTTTAACGAATAAATAAGAAAGTATGTTTTATTAATAAGGTTATATTTATTTACACACAACTTAAAATAAGTAATTAGTTTTTCATTACAATCATAAAGATTACGGTTTTTATACTATTTTAATTAATTATTTTACATATATAAAACAACATTCATTTGTAATTTAAAAAAAATACATGTAATGTAGGTTTAGTGTGCAAAAATGCAAACAAAATTAAATTCAATATTTAAAATAAAATAAAGCTGCGAAAAAAAAAATGTTTAATTCCTGTATATAAAGGAAATACACGGACGTTGGTCTGAATTGGAATCACTGAACAACTAGAACTGTCAAATAAGCTGTCATGTTAATGACACTACTGATTTACATATATTTATGGAGTTCAAGGCATATCCAAGGCATATCCATAAGGTACTCGTATCCAATCAGCTGACTGTTTTTTTTTTATATACATTTTTTGAGCGTTACCAAGGCATATTCATACAGGTATATGCAACGGCGAGTTGGTACATCAAAGCAACTTTTTAGGGAATTTTTTCTTTCAAGGCCAGTTTGTATAACAAGGATGGAAAAGTTGTTTTTGTATGTTTTATTCAATAAAATTTTATTAAAAAAAGGATATGTGCTTGTGAAGCACATTATAAATGGTGCAAGCACAACAAATATACATAAATTTGGTAAATTTATTATCATAAAAAGCACAATTAAGTTAAATGTTTAATTCGGAATCCAAAATCTAATCTTCCATTCCTGCATTAATAAATAAAATAAAGGAGAATTCAACAAATTTAGACATTATGTTTCCCCATCATCATATGCTGATAAGTTCACCTGTATGAATTCGCCTTAGCGTTACCAACTTTTTTTAAAAGTCATGCCTGCAGTTGTCAAACTAAATTTTTTAAATTTTATTGTACAATAAATAATTCGCAGATTCAGTTGGTTTAAAGCGTGTTAAAAAATACAAAACCGTGAATTAAAAGTTTTCGCTATAAAGTTTTTTAAAAGTTGTTCAAATTTGAGAAGAAAACAAAAAAAATTGTTTGACATATGCCGGCATATATACAAAAACAAAATACATGTGTTTTTTATTGTTGTGTTTGTTGCCGCGATGCATATACCTTATGGATATGCCTTGGGCATATCCATAAGGTACTCGTATCCAAGCAGCTGACTGTTTTTTTTATATACATTTTAAAAGCGTTACCAAGGCATATTCATACAGGTATATGCAACGGCGAATTGATACAACAAAGCAAATTTTTAGGGGATTTTTTCTTTCAAGGCCAGTTTGTATAACAAGGATGGAAAAGTTGTTTTTGTATGTTTTATTCAATAAAATTTTATTAAAAAAAAGGATATGTGCTTGTGAAGCATATTATAAATGGTGCAAGCACAACAAATATACATAAATTTGGTAAATTTATTATCATAAAAAGCACAATTAAGTTAAATGTTTGATTCGGAATCCAAAATCTGTTCTTACATTCCTGCATTAATAAATAGAATAAAGGAGAATTCAACAAATTTAGACATTATGTTTCCCCATCATCATGTGCTGATAAGTGCACCTGTATGAATTTACCTTAGCGTTACCAACTTTTTTTAAAAGTCATGCCTGCAGTTGTCAAACTTAATTTTTTAAATTTTATTGTACAATAAATAATTCGCAGATTCAGTTGGTTTAAAGCGTGTTAAAAAATACAAAACCGTGAATTAAAAGTTTTCGCTATAAAGTTTTTTAAAAGTTGTTCAAATTTGAGAAGAAAATAAAAAAAATTGTTTGACATATGCCGGCATATATACAAAAACAAAATACATGTGTTTTTTATTGTTGTGTTTGTTGCCGCGATGCATATACCTTATGGATTTGCCTTGGTGGAGTTATGAGAGTGTGTCATCATGTCGTTTTGTCACACGTTCAAACATTGACGAAAGAAAATAAAAATTAAGTGAATTAAAAATTTATTTCTCTTTAAAAAAAAAAAAAAAGTAAAATTGATTTCACTTATAATAGGAAAATGATTCTATGACTGACTTATATAAGTTATTGTTCAGAACTATAAAATATTTATCTTTCAATCACTTTATTAACCCGGGGTCTCCACGTAGCAATATTTATTACCGCACTTGTCAAATTTGATTGCGTCCATAGAAATTGCGATGTGTAGACCGCAAATTGATATATGTAGCAATGTATTGCGCAATCATTGCTCTGCTGATTGCTTGAGCAATTATTGCTGCAATTAGCTGTCAAAATACTTTTAATTTCTTTGAAGTTTTTGTTTTGCTTTGCAGAAACAAAGGAAAATTGAAATAATTTTACCTGATAATAATTTAGATTGAGGTATTTCAAAAAAACCCATAAAAATTAAAACAAAAATATTAAATTTTATAAATAAATTACTTGTGTCGTGTTCTCCACCCAATGAAAATAAACACACTTTGGCAATAAAGTGCCGTTATTCTGCCGACGTTTTTGCTTATGCTTAGCAATGAAATTTGCTACGTGGAGACCCAGCGTAAAGAACATGTCCTTTAAATAGCAAAATAAATATAAGCAGTCTGGTAACACTAATTTAAGCCGACTTGATACAGTGATGCGAAAAAATGCTCTTGTATATACATACATACATACATATATATGTATATGTAGTAAATTATATGTAAATATTTCTCATACGCCGGTATAAGAATATAATATATATAAATCTATGAATATACTATATCTACACCAGGAGCTCAATTCTCGTTTTGTAAAACTGTTAAATAAAAAGTTTTTTTTTTACATTAAAAGGTATGATGGCACCATATGACATGACACACAAAAAGTTTTAATTGCACAGTTTCCCAGAACAAGAATTGATGAATGCAAGTACATATTTTGAAAATAATAAGGGTTACAATTAGTTAATTAAAAGAAAAATCTATTCAAATCGTTATTCACAACTAGTATTCTAAAAATAAGATACTATTTTTTTGTATGTTCTGTATACATACATATGTATGTATAATTCAAATTAAATTTTAAAATATTTTTTATGTTTTTATTTAATTGTATGTTTGTATTTGTACTTAATATTTTTAGTTTGTTTTAAAAATAAATACATCTAAGAATTATACAATCTAATAATAAAATTCAATTAAATTATAAAATCTATATCTGGATAAAGAGAAAATTTTGTAAATAGCTTTTGTTTGAAAACTTTTTCGACAATACAACCACATTACAGTAAATATATTATTCTTTTATTATTTCTGAATTTAAAAAATTTTAAATGCGCCTTAAACTGAGCAAACTTAAACTGAAAAAAAAAAAATTAAAAACTTTTAAAATTTTTGGGGAGTTCTAATATGTATGGCCGAAAACAATATTAACATAATTTGTTTCATAATTCGAAACCAAAAAATGAACAACCTTTTTAATTATTTACTGCCGTATTCATAAAAAAGGTTTATTAAAGGCTTATCTGCACAACATCTTAACATCTGTCAAATAAGTCTTTAAAATTTAAATTATTAATTTAAGGCTGTATTCATAAAAAATATTTTAGGTTTATTAAAGGCTTATTTGACAAATTTCTCTACAACATCTGTCAAATAAGCCTTTAATAAACCTAAAATATTTTTTATGAATATGGCCCTTAATATTTAAAATATTTTTTATGAATACGACAGTTAACCTTTAAGGGTTTTCAATAAGTGTTCGACATGCATGCACAATATGACATATTATAATTAATTTAGATTGCTCATAAAGGTGGTTATTTTTACAAAACTTTAAAACTGTTATGTGCGACAGATAATTTAGAGTTCTTGGGTTTTTTTAGGTTTGTTTAATATTTCATGATGAATTGATTGACACCGGAAATCGCGCAATCAGTTCGGAAATGTTCAATCATAAAGTTAATTTTTCGTTCAATTTGCTGGTAAAGTAACTGTGTTGTGCGATGGAAAAATACTTCTTTAAAAATGAGACCATAGAGAATGTTACAGTCAACATAATTTCCTAAAAAAAAAAATTTTTTTTGCCTTAATTGGAAAGCATTTACGTTACAGACATGTGACTTCAGCTGAATGGCATCACATTTTGAAGAAAAGATGTGACGAACAATAATTTAACAAAATAAACTTGTTGGCTATTGCAATTACTTTATAATATACATATAATATATATATATATATAATAACATATATAATATACATTTTTGACAGATGCAGTCTTAACAAAGTGGCCGCCACTGTAAACATCATTTCAAATACTATCGGGTGTCCCAACTACAACGCAATTTTTAAATTTGGCGCCATTCGAAGTGTCATTGTTTGACATTTGAACAATTGTTATTGTTTGCTAGTAGAAGGTACGAACAACGCATTCTCATTGTGAAATTGTTTTACCAAAATGGTGAAAGTTTTGCGGCTACAGTTCGCAAATTGCAATCAATTTGGGGTCACAATAATGCTCCAAAAGAGTCAACTGTAAAGAGATTAATGGATAAGTTTGCCGAAACTGGGTCTGTTAGTGATGTAAAGACAACAACGCGCCTTCGACCAGGTCGATCGACCGAAAATGTCGCAGCTGTACGTGATGATGTCGCTCAAACTCCATCCACCTCAATTCGACACCGAGCTCAGCAAATTGGTATCTCCAAATCCACTTTGCAGCGAATTTTGACGAAAGATTTGCATATTCATGCATACAAACTTCAATTGACTCAGGAACTGAAGCCAGCATGTCATACAGCCAGAGAAACAATTCAATTGCTGCATAAGTCATTTCCCGGTCGTGTTATTTCGCGTTTTGGAGACCAGAATTGGCCGCCTAGATCGTGTGATTTAACACCTTTAGCTTTTTTTCTTTGGGGTTTTTTGAAGTCGATGGTTTACGTGAATAAGCCGACGACGACTCAAGCCTTAAAAGAGGAAATTGGACGCTGCATCAATGGAATACCGCAGCATTTATGCAAAAAGGTCATTGAAAATTTCATTAAAAGATCGCGTGTGTGCCAGCAAAGCCGCGGCGGCCATCTGCACGATATTTTGTTCCATACATAACCTCATTCTGTCTACTTTACGATATAATAAAGTTTCACGATTTTTTTTTTTAAATATCTGCGTTTTATTTAAAATTTAAAAATTGCGTTCTAGTTGGGACACCCGATATATGTATGTGTTTTTTTCCTCTTTTTTTTTTTGCAAATATAATTTTTACAAGATGCTTGTATACATCGTAGGAAATGTTTACTTTGGTATAAAATAAAAATTAATGTTGTTATAGTTAGTTATTTAATTGTATTAAGCCAAGTCGGGCAGTATTTGAATGTGCAAATCACACAATGGCAAATGAGTGCTAACACTAAATACTAGTTAAGAATAAAAAAAAAACAATCGAACACAATTGCCTACATTCATAATGATTTAAATACAATGGGATATTAGAATGGACTATGGATTTTAGAATACTATTGACTATATACCGTATGCATACAAATTATTAAGAGTTTATTAATAAAACTTCCGTAGAAATACGGTTAGATAAACCTTTTATAAGGTTTGTGCATATGGCGGTATAACTATTGCTAAAAAGCTTAGAAAAACTAAGTGAATGCTCAAATCCAAATTTAAATAGTATAATAGTAAAATAACTACCAAACATATCTAAACCCATAACTTATAATTATAGTACAAAAACAGCATTTGTATTTTAGCCTATTTTAAGTAGATTTGTTTTGAACAATTTAAAGTATTCGTACCAACATAAGATTCTTATGTCTAAGATCCCTATACCATAACCAGAATTTAAAAAACAGGACAGTAAAATTTCGTTATAGTACATTTACACCTGCGCGAAATCTAGTAGATTTGAATTAAAATCTTGATCAAAATCTACACTGTTTGTACTATTGTTTTTTTTTACATTTTTCGTGATTTCGATTACAAATCAGTACATTTATTTTGAAGGCTCTCTATAATCACTTCTCCAAAACTCAAACTCCATATAAAAAAAATTTAAACAATAAAATATAAATGTAAATTACGATTGAATTTTTCTTTAAGCAGCTTAGTAAATTTTATTACATCGTAATAAAAAACACAGTTGCATCACGAAGTAGTAATAGATTTTGAGTAGATTCCGCCAAGATCAAGTGGCGAAGCAGATTTCGTTTTGTATGGAAAATTTAGTTAATTAACTGGATTTGACTCAGGTGTAAATGTAGTACATATTAGCATTTTTTATAAATAGTATTTTTTTGTTTGTTATTAAACAAAAAAACTATATAGCAGAAAATTTTTAAATAAAATGTTATTGTTATCTTTCTAATTGGCAATATTTATAATATGTGAATTTGTATGTTTTAAACAAATTGTAAGGAAGAATAAGAAGCGGACAAAAGAAACATCCTCTGACACAATGAGCAATGAAATTATTATAACTAAATATTGTATTAGTATTGAAACCCATAAATTCTATTCAAAAAGCACACACAAATTAGACTCCTTAAAGATATTAAATAAAAAATTAATAATAAAATGAGAATGAGAATGACAACACAAACATTTTGATTCATTTGAAAAAAATAGGGTGTGAAAGCTGTTTAGATTATTAAAAAAAAAAAACAAATTAAAGCAAATTTCATAAAGACTCAAAATTAAATTCAATGATAACAATAAATAATATTGCTTTAATTTATACATGTATAAATCACTATTTAATTAAGCGTAGATTTCAAAACAATACAAATTATATTCTAAATAAGTGTTAAAAAACTTATATTTAAAAAAAAAAAGAAAAAGTAATATTAGAGCTTAATAAAAAATGCAAGAAAAGCACTATAAATTTTTGTCTTTTAAATAATAGTTTATTCAGAACTTGAGAAATAATTTCATTGTTTATAAATTATAAATAATGCGTTTGTTTCGGCACAAACCTTTACACAAGGAGTGGAGATCAAAAAATTGTTGCAACATCGCCATTTGCGAAGTTTAGGAGTTTATGACGTGCTTTGTTGTATTATTCCACGTCTCACATGCGTATAGAAGCATAAACTTGACACAAGAATTGAATATGCAGTTTTAGATCTAGTCGTTACATCTCTGCTAGATATGCCTGTCTTCGCCAGGATACTACCTAGGTAGCAAAATTATGCGACTTTTTCTGATTCAATATTATTAATTTTGAAAATTGGTGGTGCATGTGGTATTGCAACACACCACTTGGCTTTTACAGGCTTTTAAAGCCTCAGTTACGATTTTTTTTTTTAGTTTGGATGTCATATTTTTATAGCTATGTGAAAAAAGCGGCTATTAAGACCCCAACTGATACCTCTACTTTCCCGAGTAGCATTACGAACACACGACATCTAGAACAATGTTTAAAAGCAGGGGAGTGAGCAAACAGCCTCGGTGGACACCAGCTACTACATCAAAATCGCTACTCAGAGCGTTATTGTGAACAATATGACATTAAACATCGCAGTACAATGCTTGGGCACAAACTTATGAGTTTGAATAGGATATCTTTGGCAATTGCAAAAGCAAATGCTTTAAATATTTCATTTTGATTTAGCGTATCAAAAATTTTCTCTAAGTCGATAAAGAACAGATAGTGTGAGAAGCACTGTTCGATACAGTATTCTAAAATAAGACTGATTGTAATTAAAACAATATTTTCTCCAATTGTTATTATAATCGCTTTAATTTCCGCTTTTAAATATGTAAATTGTTTTAATAGTTCTTTCCGAAAACATTTCACGAAATATTGTTACAAACTGATTGAAGAATAACATAATGACAGATAGATTTCACAATGTAAAATTACAGAAACACATGTACGCATTATTTTTCATTTATTTCTCTAGGATTACAAAATCGAGTTACTGCACTCAAAACCGATGTACACTTGTATCGTGTTTGTTTTAAAAATGTATTTTACCGAAAACAAATAGAATAGAAAGAAACAAACGCATTGTAGATCGTTTGAATACAAAATATAATAGATTAAAAACTATTCTACGAAATTCAAGGACAATAGTTGTTAACAAAAATATATGTAAATATAAACACATAAATAATAATGAAAAGTGGAAAACCTTATTAACATGCTTTGTATTGAAAGCGTTCGAATGAAGAAAAACTTACACACAAGTGTAATTTAACATAATTAATGTTGCATTGTAAAATACATGTTCTTTTTATTAAAAACAAGTAACAGTGCTATATTCGGCCGTGCCGAATCTTATATACCCTTCACAACGTGTAGTCATGCAATAACAATTGTTTGTATCACCATTCATCCCATATAAAATACGTGCATACGTACACGTTAGAATAAATGTGGCATCGAATCCCAGCTGAGCCAAACAAATTTTATTTTATTTAATATATTATTTATATTTTATTATTTTTTATTTTTTTTAAATTTTTTAAAAAAATTTTTTTAAATTTTTTTTTAAATTTTTTTTTGTAGTTTTTTTTATTATTTTTTTCTTATTTTTAATATTTTTTTTTTTGTAATTTTTTTTGTTTGGTATGTTTTTTACATGTATCTATGTATGTATGTTGTTGTTGTAATTGTGAAAAAAACGAGGTGGTCGTGGTTTTTTGCTCATATCTCAGAAAGTTATGGGGCGATTGTGCTGAATTTCAATAGCGATTCATTCCTGGATATTTCCAAGAGATTAATACCATATACAGATCTGAGGAACATATAGTTGCTTCTAAAAGTTGATTTCAACCAACATACGGACAGACGGACAGACGGTCAGGGCTTAATCGACTCCTCTATTTATAAGCTTTCAGAAAATATATACTTTATGGGGTCGGAAATGAAAATTGTAGAAATTACAAACGGAATGACAAAGCTATATATACCCTTGTGCACCACAGGTGAAGGGTATAAAAAGGAGATTAAATTTTTAAAATAAATATTAATTAAAACATTGATTTTAATATAACAAAAATGTATTGTATTTAGTTAGTATGTAATATTGAAGGTAAGTTTAATTTTGATATTCATATAATATATTGTTGTTAGTTATTTGAAATATTATAAGTATATTTTTTTTTTTTTTTTTTTATTAAACAAAACATAATATTTATGTATATACTACAGAGAAAATAAAAAAAAAATGAAATTAGAAAAAAGTGTTTATTTGTTTGTGCTTTTCATGCAAGTTCTTTTCAATTCACAATTTACAATTTCTTTTTTTTTTTTAATTATTAACACTATGGCCAGTATTGTTTTAGAAATTCTACTAAATTAATAATGGATCTTTAATTTGAATGCTGTTATTACTGTATTTATTAACTATTTTTAGTATTTAATCGTTTTATTTTCAAGGTGTACAACGAGGTTTTTATTTTAAACGTATAATACATGGGTACTTAAATGCCAATTTATGAATACAACAACAAAACGTAAAGATAAGTATTAAGAATTGTATTTGAAAACGTAAAATAAATGAATTAATTAATGTTTAAAGAAATACAAAACAGAATAAAACAAAACATAAGTAGTGAATAGTTGCAATGAAATTTTGTGAGAAGTTTTTCATTGATTTTTTCTTTTTTTTTTTGTTGTTTGTGGAAATGAAGCAAATATACATTATTATTAGTAGAAAATATTGCTTTTATTTTTAATATTTTTTGATGTCTTTAATTATTTTTGTACTTAACTACTAATATACTACGATTACACCATTTACAATTTTTATTTCGACATAGAACAGTCTCATTGTAAAAAAAACTTCTTGATATCGGTTTCTTAAATTGTTTAAGCTCATTAGACATTGGCGTAGCTACACATTTTTTTTTTTTTTTGGTGGCAAAAGCATAATTTTGTTTTTTTTTTCAGAATCTTAAAGCGAGTTAATTTTATATGTATATTAAATTTAAATAGTTAATTTTTTCAAAATCCTTGTCATTGAACCGCCAAGAATGGTGTAGTAACGCTAATTCATTTAGATTTAACTGCAAACATAAATATGTGACATGCTTAATTTTTTATTTTATTTTTTATTCAAAAGCATTCTATTATCGTTCGCCTCATTCATATACAAATAAATATAGTGTTGCCAAATCATTTGTATGAAATATATTGTAATTTTGTATAAATGTACAATTCACAACTTCCCATTGATTTCGTAAAAACAATTTCTGTTGTACAGATACAGATTAAAAATATTTTTTTGTAAAATTTTTAGAACAAAAAAAAAACAAACATATGTTATGTGTGTAAACATAAATTCTCAATTTTTAATCAAAGACACAAACCTAATAAGTTAAAAGAGCTATTATTTATAAAAAAAAATAAAATGATTACATTAGTTCTGTAAACTGTAAAGTGGCTCAAAAAGCTCTGTTATATTTTTAAGTTTATGTCCAGGGTTATAAATTTAAAATTTATCTTTACGAACATCATAAAAATTAATATATATTTTTATTTTGGAAACGAATTAATAATAATAGAAAAATCGTTTTTTTGATTCCGCAACAAAATTTTAATTTTCCATCCCTGTATGAAATCAATTCAACTTTTGTATCTCACTTTTGAATGCGTCGCGTAACTGTACAGTGATACAGTTTTCATAGGCTTCGATTAAGCAAAAGCTTTAATGCTGGAGGAGAACTACACTCGCCCTCGCAATAACGTGAACTCCATCTACCCTGAACACTGCCTAACATGAACAATCTTTTGTTAACGTTGACTACTCTGTAACGTGAACAAACTCAAATAGGTCTATAACATGAACAATTTGCATATGTTTTTTAAGCAAGTGGACAATACTAAAATATATTAATTTATATTTTAAAAGTTTAGTATTTTTGTATGGCAACAAAATTTGAAGTACATATTTTTCTTATGAAAAGAGCTGAATCAATCGGCATGAGTATAAAAAGATGTAAATGTTTGGAGTTAATGGAAAAGGCAGGCATTTTAGGTAGTTTGCAAAAAGAAATCTCATGACCTTTGTAATGAATTTCAATTAATAATTTAGTTTTATATTTTAGTAATACAAATAGTAATAAAAGAACTTCATATTCAAGAGTGTAAAGCACAGGTTTATATTGAAAAATTGCTAACGTAAACAATTTCGCTAACATGAGCTCCTTAGGTTTAAATTAGTTGACGTTATCGCGAATGCACTGTATTTAAACTCAAATTAAATTAATCGTTCAGTTCCGACTTCTTTTATGAAGATAAAACTCGACTTACAGAAACTGAACCAACGTCCGATAATTTGATATTTTGTAAGCTTTGGATTCTACTTCAAACTTCAAAGTTTAAAAGAGAAAAAAATATTTGATAACACAAGGCGAAAAGCGTTGCCAGATCATGAATTTAGGAAGATATGTTTAGATTTATAAAAGAATTTGGTGTAATTTTTTGTAATTTGTTAAACTAAAATATATATAAAAATAATAGACAACAAACAAAATAAAATCGTAACATTAGTAAAATATGTTATACATATGATAATTGGTGAAACAAATTGAAAATGGTGTAGTTTATAGAGTAGCTTTACAACAACATTTACTTTAAACAAATTGTTAATTATGTTAAAGATGGTTTTTTAATAAATTGATTGATTTTTTTTTACAAAATTCACCCTTTAACCTAAAGCGTGGAATATTTTGTAAGAGATAGTTTGGTTTTTATCGGGAATTCAGGTGTTTGAGGAGGAAAAGGATTTTTATGGATTTTAATTATTTTCTCATTTAATAAGAATGCATAGATAATAATACATTATATAATAGTTGTAATAATAATTAAAGAATTAAACTATATTTTAATGGCATTTTGTTTAAAAGGAATTCAAATTTCTTACCCAAGTGAATTCCATGGGTCTATATTGTTGTTGTTATTCATATTTGTATTATCCTTGTTGTACCAAGGAGCGCTGGAATTATTTCCAATATTATTACTTAAATTGCCATTGATTCCATGACTTGAACGTAAATTATTGTTATTATTGTTGTTATGCTGCTGCTGTTGTTGTTGTTGCTGCTGTTGATATGAATTTGACTGGTGCGGTGAGAAAAGCATGCGTCCACGATGATTTCTCGATGATGAGGGTCCATTGCGTGAAAAAGGCCTGCGGGTAGCACCCGTATGGTTTGAGTTTATCATGGCGACGTCTTTGTGTTAGCTACTATTATCGTCAATTAAAATTTATGTATTTGTTTGTTTGTTTTCTATTTCTATTCTTAGTTGAGGTAAGTTTTTGGGAGTGTATACAACTGTAATATCAATAAAAAAAAGTATATTTCATTGCAATAAGTTTTGTTTTTTGCAAAAAGATTAAAATTGTAATGTGATTGTTTTATAGAAAAATATACTTATATGGAATATTTATAAAAAATAATGCAAGCCCCATTTTACCAATACAAAGCATTTTACACATCTTAACAATAAATATTTTATACATCATACAGTTGACTTGAGTTTTTAAAACCCTAGTATTTAAGAGATTGTAAAACGTTGACACCAACTAATTGACAAACTTTTTCTTTTAACCAAACGTTCAGAATACTGGGAATCAATTCTCGTTCTGTGAAATAAAAAGTTTGTGTGTATCATATCTCTTATTGTACAAAAAATTAATTAAATTAATTTCACAGCTTTACAGAACATAAATTGATCCCCAAATCTCCTTACATCGCGAAGAATGAGTTACTCGATGTCTACCTACCACCTTCGATAGTTGGATTTAAGAGTTTATAGAATTTTTTGTTAATATTTTGTTGTCAACAGAAAATACGAATTAGGGAATTTTCCGATAAAGATCAAAAAATATTGAAGTCGTATAGAAGAATGCTTTGAAACTTATATGGAAATTTTGCTTGTTTACTAAGCCATTAAAAAAATCTTCTCGTTTATAAAGAAAATTGTTGGGTGTTCTATTTAGGCTGAGTTTTTATTGTTTATTAAACCGGTTGTCTTAAATTTTATCACCAAAAGTTAGAGAATCGACCACGTCTAAAGCAGCGCACATAACGTGCATACTAATAGCATGTTTCCACGATACATTCAATTACTTAATTTGTTCTTTAAATTACTTAAGTGAATTACCCTGTTTCCACGACATATTGTAAATTTGATTTGACAGTTCTTCTTCGTGCTTTTCTTTTTAAATTATCCTTTTTTTTTGGCGGTGAACATTAAGAAATATAAAATTTTATATAGAAAATTATAATTATTTTATCAATGAAGTCAAAAAATAAGTTATATTAGTAATATTGTAAATTTATAAGAAATGTATGCAAATAATCTTTTTTTTTTTTAATTACCAGAAAATAGAAAAAGTGCAAGAAAATAGGACCAGTGCAGCCAGCAAACCCTCTAAACACAATTTCGTCTCATACAATAATTTTGATGTGGTCAATAGTTTTCTAGACACTACTCTTTCTTTCAATATTTCTTTTTTGTTTACATTTTTTTATACGAAACTGAACTTTTTTCTTTTTGCTTTTCACTTCGCTTTGATTTTTTTGACAGCTGGAAATGATAAACTACCGATAAAAAGTAGAGAAGACACTGATTTTATTATAATTCGGATGGTAATTCTAAATGAATTACCCACAAAAAAAGTAATTTGCTTTCAAAATTTTGCTGGGAAATTTTTGTTATTTGGCTCGTAATTAGGCTTTGAATTATATAGAAATAAGATATCGAATTACGAATATCGTTGCCGTGGAAACATGCTACAAAGGTATGTTCACAATGTAAATAATGGATACGTTTATGTGGGAAAAAATGAACGTAGCTTAACAACACTCATTTTGAGGGTTCTATCATTTGGACGACCTGTTCAATATATTATATCAAAGAATTATTATAGAAAGAATTATAAACAACATATTTGAAATACATCGGCAAAATACCATGGCCGCCGCAGACTGTCATTACGACGAATTTTTATTCGAAAACGCTCTATTTCAACGAGCAAATATATTGTGATTCAAGATCGAAAGTTAAAATATTAATCAGTTCTTTTTTTCTTACATTTTACATTTATTAAGTATTAAAATATAATATTAAATTTAATAATTTACTAGATTATTCGGGATATGCTCCCATAATTTTTCAATAATATTTATTTGGTTGTTGGGTTTAAGCTGGTTTATATGCATTTCACTGGCGCTTATGCCAGATCATCAGTAAACCTTTACCCAAAATTCTTGAAAAAGTTTAATATTTTTATAAGTTATATTAAAATAAAACAAAAAACTATAAAAAAACTTTTTCAAAAACCCAACCAACATTTTTTCAATTTTAATTTATTTTATTTTTCTAATCCGTATAAACCAGCTTAAACCCAACAACCAAATAAATATTAAATTTAATATTTTAAATTTCTATATACTAGTTTCTTAAGACAAGGAACTTTTGTGCAAAAATATTTTAAATAAAAAACGTTTTAATAAGAATTGAAATAACAATTTCATTCGAAATACAAAATTCTATTTATTTTCTATAAATGGGGGATTCAATAAAAATTTCCAGCCAACTTAATTTTGAATGTTTTTTCTTCAATTATTTAAAATGAACATGCAAATTAAAAGCAAATGAACATCACAAAAATAATTAATAATAAATACTTACACATTTATGTTGTTAAAGTTGCTTTAATTAAATCATAAAACTATTTTCAATGAAACACAACTTATTTAATATGTAATGAATAGCGTGCGAATTTAATATAAAACCAAAATTATAAAAAAAAATAATGTATTTTTTTACTTTAAACCACCAGAACGAAATGAATGCAAAATATAAAGAGTCAAATAAAATCTGTTATTTTTTTTAATAGAAAAAAATACAAAAATCAATGGAAAAGGATAAAACAAATGACAAATGACCTTTAAATAAAAGGATAGAAGTAAAAAGAAGGAAGAGAGGAGCAACTTTGACACACACACACACAACTTTTTGAAAGAAAATAGCAACAACATTCGTAAAAGAAAAGTAAAACAACCAAAAAATTTATGGTTTTTTTTTATTAAAAATTTATTAATTCTCTCAACCATAAAGATTGTTTAATTTTTTATTTTTGTGTTTAACATTAAAGCTTAATAAATATAATGTATTAAATGATAATAATAAATGGTAAAAATACAAACAAATACAAAAATACAATTTGCTATATAATTATTAAGTATGAAAAATAGTAAGAAAGTTTTATTTTAAAGAGTACTTTTAATTATTTTTATTAGATATTTTAGGTAGTAAAATTATGGCAACACTAAACAAATGAAAGAAATAACTAAATTTTATACGTAAATTAACGGTTAAAAAAGTAAAAATTAGCAAGAAAAAATATCAACTTTGTTGATGAGCATAAATTATAAAAAACTCTTGATCAAGTTAAAATGATTTTACTCAACTTTCACAGCGAAAGAAAGCAAAATAGAAAACAGTACAGACTTGCATGTACTTGAAATTTTAACAATTTAAGCCGTAAGACTTCTGCTTAACTTATTACAGGGTGGGCCAAAAGTCATTATGGTGTTCAAAAATTAAATAACTTTTTCGTTTATGTATTTTTAGTTCTTCAGATTTTATAGAAAACAGCTAGGGAATAAATAATGGATTCATAACCGTACAAAGAACTAAAATAATAGAAAATTATTATTGTAATCAGCAACCAATTATTTTAATGCAAAGACCATTTTGTCAACGTTTTAACGTCACAATGTAGTCCTTTGAAGCAATGATTCGTTGCTTTGTTCATCGTCACCACCAACATGGCACCGTAAGAGATTTTCCTCGAACCGGTAGACTGCAAAAAATATTGTTTGTGTAGTGTAGGTTCTGTGGTTCTAAAAAAAACCAATATTTATTCATCAACGCCAATTGCACCCTTTTAGGGGTAGAGTATTGTGTAACAATACATCTGTATATAACAATGGAACTTACTTTTTCGAAAATGAAGATTTGTGCTGTAACTGTAAATGGAGAGCGGAATCGGTTTATATTTTTTTACGTCCTGCTCTTAAAAACAGACCTGGGATGTGGTTACAGCAGAATGGAGCCACTGCAATGACACTTTTAAGTAAAATTTTTGGAGAGCAAATAATAGAAAATAAGTGGCCAGTGCATCTGCCAGATTTGTCAGCACCCGACTATTCTCTTTGGGGTTATTTGAAGTAGCGAGTATATATGAAAAAGCCCGAAACAATCTTTGAACTCAAAGCCAACAGGAATTTAAAAGCTACAAATTTAAAAAAAAAGCAACGCTTAAAGCAGAGCTCTTTTAAATACATTTAAGTACTTGTGTCAAAAATTTTATTTTATATATTATAATTAAAAAAAACTATTTGTGTACATAATTATTTAATAATTAATTATAAAATATTATTCCATGATGACTTTTGGTAAACCTGTACTTCGTGGTAGTTAATTAAAATTTGCATAAAAAATGTTAAAACTAAACGATACGTTAAGTTTTTTCCGTACGGAATGTGCTACCAGTTTCGCTCTTTGTTTAACGAAATGATACTTGACTGAAACTTGACGAACATTTTTGTCAAATAGATTGTATTTTAACACATGTGATTATACGAATGCGTATATTTACTTAAGTCAACTTATTTACGCTTTTGTGAAATAGGTATGTGGATAAATTGCACAAAAAGTAGAAACTGTAAAGGACAATAAGCCAAACAGTCAAAATACTTGATATGAAATGCGTTTTCACTTGCATAATAACAAGCTATTCAAATATCCAATTATTTTTAATTTTATATCTATTAAACATCGTCTTTATAATGCTTTTGAAATACGTATTTCTTCGTCTTAATATGTAATTATGTACATACAAATAATTAAAAGTACTCAGTTTTAGTATTTTTTTTTTTCATTATTTCAACATTATAGTGTGTAGTATAATACGAATAGATATATAGTACATATAAGATCTATAATATATTATTATGAATGTTAAAGACTTTGTTTTTCAACATTTATGATTATATCATGTATAAAGAGCATAGTTTTTTTTTTTTTTTGGTTTTTAACTAGATCACAGTTTTGTTAATAAATTGGTTATTCAATAACAGCTAATTTATAAGAAATAATAACATACAAATACATACATATGTATATATTTTTATAACAAAAGAACCCATTTTAATTTCTTCTAAAGCTAAATTAGTTTTTTTCAGTACAGCTACAATTCAATAAATGTATTAGGAAATTTATTAAATGGTACTAAAGAACAGCAGGTTATGACCAAAATTAATATAAAAAAAGAGCTGTGAATTTTTTACAAAATATCTTAAGTCCAGATTAGACAATTTTTAAGTTTCGAAAAGTTATAAGAATTTTATTTGTCAAGTTTTTGTTCAATTGCTTTTTTTTCTCTATATATTTATAAAAATTGTAATCAAGATGTATTGTAAGAAATCCACAGATATGTAAGTATGTAATATATTGATACAATTAGTTTTTTTTTCTAATTTCATATACTCGTATATTTTCTTTGTTGTTTTAGGTTTAGTTTTGTATTAAAACTAGCATATACTAATAAAACAAATAAACAAAACTAAATTTACTTCGGTGTATGGAGTTTTAAATTAATAACACACTTATGCAGCCATTGATGAAATGCACAAGAAAAACAAGTAAGAGTGCGATATTCGGCCGTGCCGAATCTGATAATACCCTTCACCATCAAGTACATAGGTATAATCCTGCATCGTAGCTTAACCTATATTTCATGTTATACGCCATTTTCCTTATTATTTCCGACGCCATCCTTGATTATGAATTTTTACGTAGTTAACTGTATTCTACTAGTCAAGCCCTTTAATTTGATGTATGTACATATTGATGGGGTTAAAAAAAATTTTATGCGCCATCTTGGATTTTATAGTTACTCTTTTAAGTTACTCTCAAAAAAACGCATTATTTGAAGTGTTAATTTATTTAAGTCTGCGCGCATGTTCCATTAAGGTCGTGTCTCAAAGTTAATTTCTGAATAATTGGTGTTACATATAAACATAATTTTTACATAAAAGTGGATTCGAAAAAAAGAAAGCATTCATCCCTTAAACAAAAAAGTGACATTAAAAAAGAAATTGAAAAAGGTGCTAGTGTTACTTCTTTGGCACAGAGTTATGGCGTTGCAAAATTGACAATTTCTGGCATAAATCAAAAGAAAATCGGAGTAATAAAGCTTATTGGTAACTATATATTTAAAACCCAAAGAAGAAAGACGCTTAAAAAAGGAGAGTTTCCATGCATGGAAAAGTCTTTGTACAACTGGTTTGTGAGACAATGTCGAAACAATTTTCCTGTTAGTGGCGTGGTGGTGTCAGTGATTAAGGAAAAGGCGAAGGCATTACATGGGGACATTCAAAAAAATGAAGGCGGCTTCGATGCCAGTTCTGGCTGGTTGGAAGGATTTAAGTCACGCTTTAGTATTACATGGAAATAAATAAAATGTATAACCTATAAATGCATTTAAAACAAAAAAATTAGTTTTTTAAATAAAAAAAATTCAATCTTAAATGAACCTGGGTATAGTGAAAATTAGTTCACTCTACCCAGACAGCACTGTCAACCAACACACGTACAAACGGTCAGGGCTTAATCGACTCCTCTATTCATATGCTTTCAGAAAATATATACTTTATTGGGTCGGAAATCAAAATTGTATAAATTACAAACGGAATGACAAAGCTATATATACCCTTGTGCACCACAGGTGAAGGGTATAATAAATAAAGTATTTTATATAAAATAATTAGTTAATAGTTTTATTTAATTGAACACAGTAAAATAGATTTGTTTTGTTAATTTTTACTTAAGGCTAACAAACAAATAAATACAACTTATTAATTATACACAAAGACAAAAAGTGCTAGTAGAAAAGCTTACACTGTAAACAATTATCAAAATAAATATATAAAAACTATTAAAGCTGTAATAGTAAATCATTAGGCAAAACTACATGAAAACAAACTCGTATTACTTTTATTAAATTAATGCAATTCCGTATTCTGTTTAGTTTTATAACTTTTAACACCTTTAGGATATACATGTAAATTTAGATCAGTCTTAATTTCTTGCAGTGTAAGCACAATCCAAAATTTAAAATGTCAAGTAAAATAAATGAGAAATATATGAAATAAAATATGCGCGTTATGTTTAATGAGCCATTAGACAAAATTATACAAAAGTATGTTGTATGTAAGAAATAATAAAAATTGCAATTAAGATTGTATGTATTAATAGATTTTTGTTGTTGTTCTTTTACAATTAGAATGCTTAAATACTACAAAGTTTTTTTGTTTTTTTTTTTTTAAGAGATAATAAATTATGTGGGTTATTTTATAAAAAAAAAAAATTAAAAATATAATAAATAAATAAAATGTATGCTTTTTTTACAAATAAGGTAGACAGCCAGTTTTCATTGGATTATTAATTGATTTTTAATAAATATTAGAATTATTATTAATTTTAGGTACATATGTATTGAGTTACTACAGGTGGTTGTAGTGGTGGTGGTGGTGGTGGTTGTGGGAGAAGTAGTGTTGTATGTAGTATGTAGTAGTACAAGTAGTAGTTATAGCTGTAGTTGTAGTAGTAGTAATAATAGTAGCACGTTTAATTTGTATTATAATAAATAAAACATTTTACAATAATTATTTTCTTTTTTTTTTATTTTATTATTTAATTTATCAATACTTTAAAATGAGATGCAATAAAATGGGTGAATATACCTATGTACATATATTTTTATATACATTAGTGTATTTGTATATGTGTATATTGTTTTATTATCTATAAAAACATATTAAAAAATATTGATTATTTTTTGGGCATACATACATATTATAAATATATAAAAAAAAAAACAAGAGGACACTCAGCGAAATTTATTTAAAGGCTACAATGAGTTATTTTCAATAAATAATCACACAAAGTCGAAAAGTTTAAAACATAACTTTATATACATATTTAAAAAATATTTGATTTTCGACAAAAGTATATATGTAGATACGAGTATAACGTATATACATATTACAAAATTTTCTAAATTCGTATACAAATATTTAAATTCAACAGTTCGCAAAAAAGTAATAATAACATTTGCATAAATATGCGCTTTTTAAACTTATAATTGTAAAGAAGCGATAAATCATTGTATTAGATGAACTGCATAAAGACCATTTTTATTCTTAAAAGGAAAATTTTCCAGGTCGTAAATGGTATGCACTTAGTTGTACTTCGAACTGTCCATGACAGGCAAAACTCTTTCGAATAAATGTTTTTACTGAACATTTTTTTCTGTTATTTTTTTACATTTTAAAGTTCAATTGGGCTTTAATTTGAGCAAGCCGCTATGCCGGGTTTAAAACATTTTTTTTAAATAAATTATTTTTCCAGCCATTTTTTATAAAATTTCTTAAAAGCATTGGAGCATAGCATCTATTTGAAAAGTAAACATAAAAGGTACGATATATTAAAAATAATTAATATCATTAATAATATAAATAATATTCCAACACCTTTAAATCTATTTCGCTGAGTGTAATTTTGTTTTATACAGTACAGAACATATGAAATGTAGGTTTGTTTATTGTCGCTTTAATAGAATTGAAATTTATAAAATATTACATTAGATTGGCTTTGTTTGAAAATGTTTGTTTTATTTTTTATTTTTCTTTTGTTGCGATTATTTATTATAAATGCAAAATACTTAAGGATTAGAGATTATGCTGCACGTTGCAAAAGAAAACATTTACCATAACCACCAACTAAAATATGTAACAAAAAAGAAAAACAATCTAAAATTAGATAATAAAAAATAAATTTAAAAAAGACAAAACAACATTTGATAATGATGCTAATAAAACATTGATTAATAATAGTAAATATTCATAGTATGTAAATTAAATTTTATTAATTTTTTAAAATGAAGACATAAGAAGCAAATTAATATGTACAAGAGAAATAAACACAAAAATATTTATCTACATTATCTTAAAATACAACTACAAATTATGTTTTTTTTCTTATTTGTATTACATATATGCATGTATATGTATGTGTGTTGTTTTTATAACTCGTTTGCATAGAATTAATGAGTACTAATTACTTTTTTTTATATTTATTAGTAATATTCATCAATGCATGTATTTTAAAAAACTTTTTTAAACGAATTTTTCTATTTATTTTATTGGATACAAAAGTCAAAATATTACTTCATATCTGGTAAGGTTTTCTCCAAAAACAAGTTTTTTATTAAATTTTACAACAGCATGTACACATATGTTTGTATGCAAGCGTCGATTTACACTAAGCAAAATTATCTAGCGGTTGATCAGATAAGCAAGTACTAATAATTATGTATATTTAAAATTAATTAAAGTAATTGTTTATGAGCCGTTGCCCTTTATTGCTTTAATTTTTAATATACATAATAAGACATCTAATTATTACTAGCATGTTCTGCGGTCGACACATTCGACCGTAATCTATACCACATTCGACCGTGACTATACTTTTTATTTTTCTTGTTTATTTTTAATACAATACTCAAAAACACTGTTGATTCAACAGGTTTTTTTATTTTTTGTTTTGTTACTTACATACATATGTGTTGCACATGTGTTAGTAGCAACTTTAAACGATTATAACTCCTAAATAGCCAATAATAATAAGATTAAGGTTGTGCACATCTGCAGGAAAATTCCTATTAATATATGTATAAGATAAGTAACAGACTCTGTTCAAGTGACAAAAAATTATATTAATTAAATAAACCCAATCAATTTTAATCCTTTCTTCTAACAACGAAGTTGTTCTCATAAATGTGTATTGACTCTGCCATTTTTCATTCCGTTTGTAATTACCAAAATATTGATTTTAACTCTATAAAGTTTATATTTATATTCTGAATTGATTCAGCTAAGTCAGGGGCCAAATTACGGCATTCGAACGTGAACGAAATTTAAAAATTCTTATTAGAATCTCCATATCTAAAGCACAGCGAACTCGATAGTTCGAGTAAAATTTCGATCGTGATCGAATGCTGTAATTTGGCCTCAGCCGACTAGAAACGGAGTAAATAACCTGTTCAGCGGCAGCACTCTGCTGTTTTGTAGAATATGAACATTAAAATTTTTAAACATAAGTAGTTCAGCAAAATTTTTTAATTTTTTTAAGGCTAATAAAACAAATTTTGTACGAAAATTTTGTTAAATAAAACTTTGATAAATTTTAAATTTGATTTATTTTTGAGGATAGATGTTTAAGTTTTGACATAAATTGCATGTAACAGATGACATTTTTCTAAGTGTTAATTTGGAATTATTAAATAATTTTTTTATGAAGAAACTTGTATTTAGTTTAATGAACCAATATGTATGTATATTTTTTTTCTGTTTCGTGCAATAACTGTTAGCAGTTTTTTAATAAATACAACAACAAAAGGTACTAAAAATTAAACAGTTTTTAATAGCGTGTAACTTACCATCATAGAATAATGCATAAGGATCAATATGGTATACTTGAATCCGTTTTCCAACATTTACTTCTATATGCTTTTTTTGTTTTAAAATTTCAAAATAACTGTTATTTTCGGTCCCTGCGTGTAAGGACTGCGTTTAAAACCAATGCAAAAACAAATTTATTGCATATTATAAATACAATTTCCTGTAGAAGCTTTTATTTGATTAAAGATAAATATTAAGCGAATTGGAAGTTCGAAAAACGTTGTGAAAACTTTTGAAAACACCCTCAGAAGTTAAGAACGACATGGCGGTCAATCGGAAATCTGTTTCTGACAGAAAAAAAGGAAACTTTTTCCGGCAAAGGCAAACAAAATCATGCCATGCTAAAGAGGAAACTCAACATTTCAGAAATCAAAGTCAAAGATAGTAGAAATATGTGCTAAATTTAACAACTTGAACAGAAAGCAAGTACTAGAGATACAAATTATTTCTAGTTTCTTAATTATGTAATTATAAATGCACAAAAGTAAAAGAAATTCAGGGCTATAGCCAGGTACATATTTATGTATTCAATTATAAAATCCATGTTTTTTTTTATTATATCTACATGCATAGTATGTTGAACTTAATTTTTAATGATTAACTTGAGTAATTTTTTTATCCTACAAAACATCTCACTGGAAACTGGATAGCAATTTAAATAAGAATCATTGTATGACAGGGTTGCAAAAGTTGGTACAATTGTACTTTTTGTGGTACAATTTAAACCTCAAAAGTACAATGGTACACCAATTACCCATTTGGTACAATTTACTAACTTTCTCAGTTTATATTTACGAATAGCATAATTCCACTTCTAATAAAAATGTTTTCAAACGAATACAACAATTTTGACTCAATTAATACACAGTTTAGATCCCTGGCGGATATAGAAGTATTAAAAGATTTTAAAAATGAAAGTATATGCAACTTTTGGGCTAAAGTTTCTGAAATGAAAGACCAATTGAATGTTTCCGGAACTTTCAAGAGTTGTAGGTGGGATATTATCAGTTCCACATTCGCAGACGATTTTTTCCTTCCAAAATATTATTAAAACAAAAGAACGAAATAGACTTCATGTGCCTACAGTTTCCGGTCTTATACAGACAAAAGCTTTGTTAAGGTCATCAAATTCTTGTTGTTTTAGTTTCAAAATACCAAATAATTTGTTATTAAAACCAATTTGATCTCATGAATATATCGGTAGACTTTTTATGTAATTTATTTTATGTTTAAATATGTACATATATCTTAGTGCAGTTTCTTTTTTTAAAGATATACTTTTAAAGTATAAATTAATTTTTAAGTACAAATGTTAATTTTAATATTACAAAAATGAATTTTTATGTACAACTGTATATTATGTTTGTTTTTTTCTGGCTTTTATTTAAATTAAAAAAAAATTTTAAATAAATTTTTTTGGTACAATTGGGGTCGAAAAAGTACAATTTTATGAGATTCTTGGTACAATTTTGATGTTCTCATTTTGCAACCCTGTTGTATGATGCTGAACCGAATGACGATGACAATATTTATTAAAAACAAAAAATGACACAAGAAGCCGTTATTCAAAATCTGCTTGTTTAACAGAATACATTAAAATTCTATTTATATGCACATGTTTAAAACATTGTCAACGTTTAAATATAAAAGAAAAACTTAAATTGCAAAATTAAAAAAAAAATTATATAAATTCACAAACTTTTGTTATTAATCTAAAATGAAGTTATATGTAAGTGAGAGTTTTAACATATGTACGTAAGCTTTACATTTACTTGTTTAATTTAAACCCATTAGCGTTTAATGTGCCCATTTGGAAGTATGCGCTAATTAATGAATTTCAGTTAAATGCAAACCGAATGAATATCTATACTTACAATCAGCTGTTTCGGCTCATTTTTAACAAATACACTATCAGTAACTGGAAAATCTTAAAGAGTTGTACATATTTTCGAATGTCATTATTAGTTCTAACAGAAATTTTTCATCAGAAAACAATTTTTCAAAAATTGTTTAAAACCTCACAAAATTATTGAAGGAATGTCATTTTCATACTGTGATAGTGCCAACGCAACATTATCTCATAATGATTAAAATTACTTATAGAACTTTCATTTAAGAAAATATTAATTTTCAAAAATTCTTTGAAGATCTCATGAAACTAATTTAGGAATTTTATTTCCATATAAATTGTAAAATTTATCTTCACGCACATGAAAATAATTGGGTTTAAAAAATGTTTTTTCGAGAAATATATTTTTTTTATTTTTTGTGACTGAAAATGGAATATGTAGTCAAAACTAAAATAATTTGATTAGTTAAAATTGTAAAGATCTGTAATGTATTATATCATACATGGATTATATACATACATATGTATATGTATAAAACAGACTGTATAGATTTAAAAAATTAAATGTGCCCAATGTCTCCACTTGGGAACAATTTTTAAATTTAAATAAGAAGCATTATAAACTTATCGGAAACTTATTATATTTGATTTTACTTTTAGAAAAATGGTACAGATTAAATAAAAATGGGTATTAATGGATAAGATCAATATTTTTTTTAATTTTTTTAACTCCTGTGCGTCAGCGTACCGGTCGATTTCTTGAAAAAAACATTGCTGTTGTTAACGAAAATTCATTCCTGAGCTCAAATCCGAGATCCAACACGTCATTGGTGAGATACAGCCACATCTCTGTAAAAGTTTTAAAAAAATTTCATGAAAATTGTAACTGCCTGTTATCAGAGCCGTGGAGGCCATTTGATGGATATTTTATTCCATACCTAATCGCAATATGTCTTCTTTACAATCCAATAAAAGAATCACAACTATCCCAAAAAATACGTGTTTTTATTTTGAAATGAAAAAGTGCATATGTTACACATACATATATAACTAATCTCATAAACCTACAATCATTTTTTATTTCAACATAATCAATCCAGACCAGTCATTATTTCTTTGAAACACAAAATTTAGAGTAAAACTTCTTTCCTGTCTTTGCTGCATTTCATTATATTTTTTTAAGCGTTTTAATATGTAAGTATATTTTTTTTAAATAATAAGCATTAGCTGTCGTTGAGCATTTATTCAGGAACACTGCTAGGCAGTAAATTGATACAGCTAAACATCTGTTTTTATAGTACAGATATTTATACATACATAGCTTATATGTATGTATGTATAAATATCTATACTTAATAATAAAAGTGTAATGAACTGAACAACTATTAAACAGGACTATGCTCACGCACACGTAAATAATACAAGTATTCGTAGAACAAAGAAAAATACAAAAAATATGAAAAGGATATAAGTACATACATAAACAAGTTATAATATGCACATTTTGTAAGTATTCAAGTAAGTTTGGGACGTTATACTTTGAAAAAATAAATAAAATAAAATAAAATAACTACCAAGTATATACTTATGTACATATGTATGTGCATACGTATCAGAGAATGACATGAGTTAATTCAATTTTACTGACTACTCCTATTTTTATTGCTTTTGTTTTGTTTTCTGTAATCAATAGTAGCAATTGCATTACTTGTAGAGTTTGCTTTTGTAAATGCATTGTTTATTACTTAATATTTTCTCGATACCGTTAGCAATAACAACATACAAAACATTCCTTTGTATACAAAATACTCAAATGATTCATTACAGCTCAACTCTTTTGACTAAAATAGTGTCTTTTATTATTTGTTATTAACTGCAAATATTTTTAAAAAAATTAATTCAAAAATTTTTAAAACATTGAAAATTGAATAAATAAATAAATAAATATTGAAATTTGTGTTTTTCACTTAAGAAAGGGAAATAGTAGAAGTAAAATTTGGGAAATTTTTCCCACATTGAAAATAAGGATGGTAAAATTGTTGAAGGAGTGGTAATTTGTGAAAAATGCAATCGTATTTTAAAATTTAATGGAAGACAAACATCCAATCTCGTCCGCCACAAGTGTTATGACGTACGAAATCGCACTGTTGCTTTAAAAAAAGTAAGTACATAATCTATGTAGATAAAGAAGGTTATTTGATTGTAGACGGTGGAGGTTTTAAAAAAATTGTCCAATCTCTCCTCGGCATTGGTACAAAATACGGTTGTAATGTGGACTTAACCAACATGTTGCCAGCTTCCAGAACAATATAAAATTTACTTTAAAAAATTACTATAATTTTGCTTCTTAACTTTTGAAGTATGTGTAGCTGATATTTTGTAAAAAAAATTTTTTTCTTAAAAATTAATAATATTCATTTCTAGTCAAACATACGCTTTAGAACTAATAAATAAAAACAACAAGAATGCTTCTAAGTAGTATATTTTATTAACAATTTACGAGAAATTGCATTATTTTTCATTGTGTTCGTGTTATTGTTTTTCTTTTGTTCGTAAAAATTTAAACAACAAACTTACTGCTTTTGTGATTGGTTGGAGTGCTTAGAATTTGCAATCAACTACAAGCATTTTGCAGCAAAAGACATGCTAACTTGAATCATGCAATAACAACTTTCATTTAGTTAGTGCGTATTGCTAGCTCAATATTCATTTTTCCAAAGACAACAAATTGCCATTTGAGTGCGATTGGTGTCATTCTCTGATACGTACATGCTTACAAACACATACTGAAATGTATGTGATTTCCATTTTCAGTAATACATGTACATATGTTTATCACAATTTTTTTTGTATCACTACAAAACATCTTTAATGACTTCAGTTTCCCCTTTAAAGGTCTTGCAGTATTTCAGGATTCCCTTTCATAATAAAAGAGAAATTTATTTACTTTTTGTGAGGTTAAACTTTTTATGAGTGTAAAAAATGTTTTTGTTGTTTTAACAATAACATTACTATAGTAACATCTTGCCAATAATTTTTTAACCAAATTTTATATTTATGTATTGTAAAAGTCAATCACCACCATAGCGTGACCAACAACATAATCACAGTAACAAAGCAGAACCACACGCATTTTAAATACCAGCCAACAAACTAAAATATCACACATAAAACTATTATAAAATTCCAAAAATAAAAAATAAAACTAAACGTGTATATACATACATACATACGTACACACATATGTATGTATATGTTAAAGGTACCAATGCTTTTAAATTAGTATACATCGAATAAATGATATATTACAACAAACTATATTTAAATACATACATATGTACGTACATATGTATGTGTATATATGTACCTACATATGTATTAAATATATTATATATAAAAAAATATCTTTAAATGATAAAAAAAAAGTCACAACGTATTTATTAAATTTCTGAAAAACGTATCCCATTTTTTTACACTAAAATTAATTATTTTGTTTAGTTAAACCACGATAGAACAAAGCATTTATAAAGACATTACTTTATTCTCTTAAGTTTGATTCGCTATTAAAACTTGTTTTATATTCATACTTAATTCTTTAAGAAATTCGAAACTAGTTGATCCCGAAAAAATACAGGATTTTTGCATCATTATTTGTATATATAATAATGTCATATTAACAAAATGTGTTTGTAAAAGTTCGAAAGACAACAATGCCAATGGCATTTCAAGCAAAATCAATAAAAAAAAAATACATATAGAGCAAAATGACATGTGTGTGTATCTACATATATTAAGAACAAAGCATTAATAAGCAATAAGATTACAAATCAAATGAAAGTTTTCGATTAAATTGAAAATGTTTAAAACAAAGAAATTAAAATGTACGTATTTTACATCTCAACGCACACACTTACATATGTACGTGATTTCAAACAAATGTATGAATAAGTGGTCCATCTTATTTAAAGTATATATTAAAATATGGAATTATCATATTAATAACAACAATTCAATGACAATTCCGAACAACTTAATTCCACTCGGAACAAGGAACAGACACAAATATTAATTCCAACTCCCAATGTTCCAACTTTTTATTTTTAATATGACTACGAAACTTGCTAATGGCATTTCAAAATAAATAAACTGACGCATGAATAGCAAGGCGTAGATTCGGTAAATGGGTCCAAGACAAGAATGCCATTGATCCCGATTTTAATAGACAAATTTTATTTTATTATTTGATGGAATTCACTTTTGTTTGAATGGATGTAGTTAGTGAATGTTAAGACACCGTTACATCTAGAAAAACTGACTGTTTGGTGCGCATAATGGGCTATTGGAATCATTGATCCGTACTTCTTTAAAAACCAGGCTAGTTAGAATGTTACAGTCTATGGTGACTGCTATAGATCCATTACTACTGACTTTTTCGTTCATTAATTAAAAACCCTGAGATGCAGGAGCTTTGGTACCACAATTGATTTATTGAAGTAGACTTGAAAACGATTGACCACTTGGTGGACAAAATTTTCCACGTTATTGCCGATAAGCGGTCACAAATGTTGGAAAAAGTATTTGAAAATTTGACCTCCAGATTATACCTTTCGAATAAAGTGAATTTTTTGTAAAATTAAAAAATTCATCTGTTTTATTCCATTTTAAAACTCTACACCTCTATAAAAAAACACCATTTACATATGTATTTAAGTAAATCAAAATAAACATCATAAAAATAGCTTAGAACAATTCATGTAAGCAAACAAAATCAACTAATGAAATATAGGTTTCTTTTCACCAAATACGCATGAGTTCTATGCACTTATTAGAACGAAGTGCAGTTCACATTAATATACATATGTATTTCAGTAAACATATGATCTACAAATTAACGCAGATTCTAAGACCATTAAGGTTTTTACCCTAATTAAATCGGTTGAACCGCTGAAAAATAACTTTTTTTTTTGCTAAATTTTTATTCGAAAAGATAATTTACTATTGACAAATAGTGAAATGCCCACCTTAAACTGTTTTGTAAAGGATTTTTAAAAAATTCACAATTTGAATTCAATATAAATACCATTACATATACATACATACATACATATGTACATACATACATCCTTAAATAATATTAAGGATTTTGTCGGACCGATAAATGGCTTTGCATTATAAATCCTTAATTTATTATATTTTTATTGATTAAATATTATTATTATTTATAATAATAACAATAAAATTATAATAATGCTAAGCTATTTAACGGGCACAAAAAGTCCTTCCTTTAACTAAAGGCAAGTTGTAATAAGGGCCCTAAGTATGAAAAAGGCATGATAAAGAAATTAGGCTTAGTTATGACAATTGGGTGCATTCAAAAAAGCAATTGGTTATCTAAATTTATGATAAAATAAAGTTACAAACACATATTTATGTATGAAAAGAGAAAAAAAAAATTAAATACCAGCAAGCAATTAATGTACATATAAAGTAAAAATTTAAAATGAAAAACATAGATATAAAAATAATAAAATTTCTAATACAAGTAACCAGAAATAAATGTGGTGGAAAATAAAGGATCTAGTACTAAAAAAAAAACAAACAAAAATGAATCTTTGATATTTGGACAAATAGAATATAAGGATACGCTGCAAATAGCTGAGAATTTTAACTGTTATTTCATAAGTAGTATTAAAGAAATCAGGAACTCAATAAATTATGTGCAATATGAAAATAATATACCTGTGATAGATTTTAGATTTAAATTCCGTGCAATAAATATACAAGAACTAAAAAATATATGTATGAACATGAGGAAAAAACCCGATTATAATAGAATAAGTACAAAATTGATATTAGACAACTGGGTCATATTGGGATAGAAATTACTTATTATAGTAAACAAATCACTCGAAACTGGAAAATTTCCTAACAACTGGAAGGAGTCGATGGTCACACCTGTTGAAAAAGTAAAGAATACAGACCAATTAAAACCCTAAAATCATGTGAAAAAACTATTGAAAATGTAGTGAAAAACCAACTTGAAGAATACATGGAAAACACAAACAACTATCAAAATATCAATCAGGCTTCAGGAAGAAATATTCGTGTGAAACTGCAATAAACTATGTTATAAACAGATGGAAAAATATAAAGAAGGATAATAAAATAGCTGCCAAATTCCTTGATTTTAAAAAAGCATTTGAAACAATCGATCGAGACATTCTATTGAAAAAGCTATATAAAAATGGTATTCAAGATATTGAACTGCAATGGTTTCTGTCCTACTTAAATAATAGAAAACAAATGACAAAAATTAACAACATAAAATCAACGACGGTAGAAAATTACTATGGAGTTCTTCAAGGCTCAATTTTGGGAGCACAACTATTCATTATATATGTATAAATGATATTGAAAACGTATTGGAAAAATGCTAAATAGTACTCTATGCTAATGATACTCTGATTTTTACAGAAGCTGCGACTGATGAGATTTGTCACAGTAATCTAAAAATAGATATGGATAACATCAATAATAAATGGCTAAAAATTAACAAACTAAAATTTAACGAAAACAAGACTAAACTGATGGAAATAAATATGGAAAATAACTAAAATTTTAAAATAAATAATGTAAAAATAGAAAAAGTTCATAGTATAAAATATCTAGGCTTCATAGTAGATAAACACTTTAATTTCAAAGAACATATAGAATGCATTTGTAAAAAAATTGGTAAACAAAACTTGGATTTTTTAAACGTTTAAGAAACAAAGTGTCAATGATCACAGCAATAAACATATACAATACGATTTTAAAACAACATTTCGAATACGGGGCAACTGTACTATACACATGCTGTTCAGATCAACAGATAACTAGGCTTCAAAAATTACAAAATAAAGCAATGCGCTCAATACTTAAATGCAACTGATTTACGTCAATAAGGTTTATGATTGATACTATAAAGTGGTTGAACATACACCAAAGACTACAGTACAACACAATCAACTTTATACAAAAGATGAAAAGGGGAAATGCACCCGAGTACCCGATAGAACAATTAAGATATGTTGGAGACGCTCAACCATGTAATTTACGGAATTCGAATGATTTCAGACTACAATGTTATGATACCAGCGCTATGCAAAGATTTTTATTTTATAAAGGATTAAGAATTTACAACATGATGCCAAATGACATTAAGAATGAAATTAATTACAATGTTTTTAGAAGAAAAAGTGTAACTTTTATAAGAAATGTTAATAATTAGAGTTTTTTACAGTTTTCTGTATTAATATTGTTTTGTAATAATTTAATTTTAATTATATACATATGTAATTAAAAAGTATTTTAAATACTACTAAGAAATATGTAAATAATAATAATAATGTTTTTATTTACATAAATAAAACACAACAAACTTTTGATCAATTGCCAAAGAAACTCAAAACAACAAATAAAAATTTAAGAATAAAAATAATAAATAAAATGGAT
This sequence comes from Phyto melanocephala, assembly GCA_941918925.1. Classification (NCBI taxonomy): domain Eukaryota; kingdom Metazoa; phylum Arthropoda; class Insecta; order Diptera; family Rhinophoridae; genus Phyto; species Phyto melanocephala. Next base: position 3,602,700 of record OW799233.1, read on the forward strand.
AAATATTGTATAAAAGAAACAGTTTTCCCACCTTATTTTTGCAGTTGTTTCATTATTGTTATGTTTTTGTTTCTAATTTTATTTTAATTCTGTCATATATAAAGTTTGACAATTTTAAAAAATGTACTATTTAAAATATTATGAATTTTTTGCTTTTTACAACGGAAATAAAGAAAAAGTATGATTTATTTTACAACTCAAAAAAATGTTTTACCAACATTAAGTATTTATACACCAATACCTCGCTTTGAGTCGTTTCTGAATTAGTACTAATTTTCACTGTGCGTCGTTAGATTTTCAAAGTTGCGTTGTTTGAGTTTGAGTCTTTAATTTTTTTTTTTAAATTTTCTTTTTTTTTTTTGTAAATTATGGCAACGACTTTTGTTTCTACATAATTGCCCCATGCCATAAAAACTATTTTTAATACAGTTTTATTTTTACTTTGTTTTGCTTATTTTAGAGCTCAGTTTCAATTAGAGTGTTGTGCTTTTTGTAACGTTGTGTTTTGTGCTTTAATAAATGTTTATAAATCTTTACGGGTTGTTTCTGGTTAAAAAAGGTAAATATTTTTCCAATTTATTCATTGGCAGAGTTATATTATTTTTTTACATACACTTGTAATTTTTTTAGCCAATTGAGTAGAAAGGGCGCTGCTGGTATAATTACCAAAAATATAAAAAAAACTATCAGCTTCGAGACAAAATAAAATATTCTGCAGCGATTCGATAAGAGAGAGAAGGCTGTGGAGATAGCAAAGGCTGTTGGTCTGGCTACAACAACTGTCAGAACTATAAGAGATCGGGATGAGGATAAAATAAGAAAGGCTACAAAATTTGCAACATCAATAGATGCTAAAACGATGACCCGTACAAGGAGTCTTTGATGATCAAAATTGAGTCCCTGCTTTCTATTTGGATTGAAAATCAAGTTATGCAGAGAACACCATTAAGTAAAATGGCAATTCAGACGAAAGCAATAAGCTTATTTCATGACGTAAAAAATAAAGCAGTATCCAACGATAATGCTAGTAATAGTAATACAGACAAGAATTAAATATTTAAAGCTAGTCAGGGCTGGTTTGAGAGATTCAAGGTTCGAGCAAATCTGCACAGCATTGCTCTTAAAGGCGAAGCAGCTAGCGCTGATATAACTGCTGCAGAACGCTACCCGACAACGTTAAAAGCGTTAATTCATGAAGTCTTTAATGTTGACGAGACTAGGTTATTTTGTAAACGTCTACTCAACAAAACTTTCATATCTAAAACAGAGAAATCTGCGCCTGGATTTAAAGCTAACAATTTCAAATTTAAACCATTCCTAAAAGGTTGTTTAAAGAATCTACTTCCTGTCCACTGGCGAGCAAACAAAAAAGCATGGATGACAGCAACATTATTTCAAAACTGGGTTTCAACTTGTGCTATTCTAGAAATTAAAGCTTATTGAAACAAGGAAAACTTAAATTTCAAGGCTTTGGTCCTAGTAGACAATGCTCCTGGTCACCCAGTTTATGTTAATGAGTTGTCAGAAAATGTGAAATTTATATTTTTGCCGCCTAATATAACATCAGTCAATAATATATTTAGCCAATGGATCAGGGAGTAATATCGACTTTTAACAGTTATTACCTTTGAAGAACATTTGAACTTCTTTTAAGTGAGACTGATGGACAAGATAAGCCTACTATGCTAGAGTTTTGGAAAAAATTCAATATTATGAAAGCCATAGAAATTATTTTCCATTCGTGGGAGGAGACTGACATAAATGAATTGCTAACCTCACACAACCAAGAGTTGTCTAATGAAGAACTATTGCAACTGCAATTGCAATTTGCTAATGAACCAATTTTTTTTTTAAGGAAAGATGACTTACGATAACAGCCACTATGGACTTATCACACAGAGATTAATTTTTATTTTGTTTTTTATAAATTAATTGAAGATTTTCTTTTTTGTTTTTTGTATGTATGTAATAAAATTTTATATTACTTTTGTTTTTTATATGTTTACTTTTTTCAGTTTTGTTTTTAAAAAGTAGTATTTTCGTAACCCTGGAACCTATTTTCGATCTTTACATGGTTTGCTATAGAAAATCATAATTCACTTTGCGTCGTTTCAATTTGCGTCGCGTTTTTTTGGGACGAACCCACGACGCAAAGTGAGATATTGGTGTAATTATAATAACATCAGTAATGTATTTTTAGTTTTTTATTGACCAGCTTTAATTTTCGTTTTTTTTTTAATAATTTAATTTTTTGTATTCTTAGTATATCGTGTAAATCTTGTAGTTTCTGTTTTGAATTTACTTCCGTTTTGTTGTTTAATTTTTACTTTATTTATTTATTATTTTTTTCTTTGTTGCTGTCTGATATTATTTATTTACTTCGTATAATACTTCTCTTACTCTCTGTTCGAACTTTGTTCATAGTGTGTTTTTTGGTCTTTTGTACTACACAGATTCATACACACATCCATAAATAACTATGTATGTATATGTTTTGTGTATCTATGGGTGTTCATATTTATTGCTATGGACAAATACATATATACTATGTTAGTATGGGTGCATATAACACTCTTATCTTTTGTTTATTTTTGGTGTTGTGAATTATTTTTTTTAACATGTAGGTATATATGTACATAATCATAATAGTACATATAAATAATAATAAACAAAAAGATTATAACAAATTGTGAAGAAATAAATAATATTTAATAATGATAAACAATTTCTACGTTGTTTACTTTTACGCGAACCACTCACGATGCAAAATAAAAACACAATGTGGTGAGTTGTCAAATGTCTGTGTTTTTATGAAAAGTCAACATTTTATAGCAATATACCAGTGATGCATTTTGAGTCTATGGATTTTGGGCCAAAATACCTTTGATAGTGCCAACAATTAGATTTCTTATTTTTTACTTAAATAAAGATAATAGTAATGAATGTAGTAAAATCACAAGGTGTCCTACCTGTCGTATTGTTATTTTTAAAATTTTTTTTAATTAAAAATATAGTGCCAAATGTATAGATAGTATAGAAAGATAAAGGACTACAAAAAAATCATTTTTTTTGTCAATCCATTAAATAAAGGAAAATCCCTCGTTTTTTAAAAATCGGAATAAAGATACCAGTTTATATGACAATTTCTTTTTCGAATGTTTCTGAATATTTAATAATCAATATCATCGGGTCATAAAAGGGTAATATTGCATTTAAATTATTTTTAATTATTCAATATTTCTATTTGACACCGCAAAGTTTTTCTGGGCTTAGAAAATATTATTTATTATGCAGTAATGAATTGGCTGATACTCGAAAACAAGTATAGAAATATAGTTCCTTTTTTCTGCGTGTTTGTTTTTTTTTATTTTTAGAAATGGTATTCAAAACAAAATAGGGGATAACGGTAACATAATCAGATAGCATCGGGTATTTTACCCGAAAAGCATAAAAATGGCAACACTGCAGCAATATAATGGAATTTAAACACTATTGTGAATGAATATTAATTAATGGCAGTGGTAAGTAAAAAAAGCAGAAACACACTCATATCAACGATGACAATTTAGCGTTTTTTTTTTTTTTTTGCTAGATTAAACGCGTTTCAGCAACCTAAGCCGCATTTGTTTATCGGTGACATTTCTTAAAAATGCGCTTAATTAGCGCGATTTACTTCGGTAGTAAAATTATCGAAATGATGTAATATTTTTATAAATATTTTTTTAATAATAATCAAAATTATTATATTAATATTTTATTCGAAAATAGATACAAGAAATATTTCCTTTATTTAGTTTATAGCTTACATTCATTCATTCATAAAACCATAAAATTTATTTGAAATTTTTTTAAGAAAATTTTGTATGAAAAATAAAAAAAAACATTTAAATTTTATAAGTACGAGGCAGCGATGTCAACAAGCGCTAAGATTTCATTTTGCTTTGGTTTTTGTAAAATGTATTTATAAATTTTTTTATGACGTTTGACGTTTCTAATGACGTTAATTTCGTAATTGTAGACTCTATGTAACGAAATTTTCATGAAAATTATAAAATTCGAGCATAATTAAAAAAGAAAAATCAGCTGCTACTTTCCATATGTGAAAATTTTATACATTATCTCTATTTTCCTGTAAATTACAATTATCGAACTTCATATAAAAAATATTTATCGAAAAATCGCCACCGAATTGCTATCACCTATTATAATTATACCATGATCAACAATGTGAGTATATATATATTTTTTCCACTATGCTGTTGTACTACTGTGCTGTGGTGAATTTATCTCAATTAATGCTAATAGCCCCATAAAGTAAAAATTACACAAAAAGCAAACTGTAATATCTATGTACATACATATGTAATAACTATGTTTTATAAACAATTAAGTGACAATAGGTATAAATTTTATAAAAATAAACTTAGTAGCTATTAATGAACGTACATTAAAGAAATTAGGTATAAAATCGAAAATGAAAAATATTTTATACTAACTACCAACATTACCACCGCCGCACCCGTATATTGACTAAAGCGCCACCACACAAAACGAAAGAAAGAATAACAACACAAATAAAAAACAAACCCCAAACATGTATGTACATACATACATACATAAGTACTTATGTACTATAATGGCAGAGCCACAAGGAAAAAATTCATTTATGATAAACCAGAGCTCAAAGACAATTTAACTTTTTATTTAAATTTATATTGCAAATACATCCTGTATAAACATGTACATAGAAAACATTTGAACCGAGAAAAAAATTTATATACCTATTTTGTTTTAGCTTTTTTCCAATCTCCAATTTTTTTAAACATATTCTTACAAAGTTACATTTCTTTTTGTATTGTATTCCGAAAATAATCATATGGTTCAAAATGGACAAAACATCGTTGTTGTAAACATAGTTTTTGATATACATATTCACAAAGTAGATACATTTTAAAATATAGGTAGGTATTTAGAGAACTGTAATCGCTTAAGACAAAGGTACTGACTTACAAAACAGCTTGGTTAAACAAAAAAAAAATATTGCATAAATAACTTTAGATATTAAATGCTTTATTTTACAAAATGAGGCATCCGCTGTACAAAGTAAATAATTGAATAAATTTTTTGGTTATTAAAAGCTTTATAAAAGAGATAACAAGAGACAGTAAGAGCATTGGAGCATATCATCACGTTCATAACCAGCCGAGGAAAAATATGATATTCCCAGTTTATTTTATTGTTACTAATTTTTAACTCCATATGGTTACTCTGATGATTGGATTATTAACGGCCAATATGGATTCAATATAACCAGTGATATCGGTAGTGCTTTTACAAAGAAAATTATTGAAGGTATGTCATATGTTATCAACTAAATAAAACCTTAATGAAATGTAAACTTTGCAATAATCACATTATTTCCAGATGTAAAAAAAAAAAAAAAACTGGAAAAAATTTCGACAGCTAAACAATAATGAAAGCTTTGCAGCCAACTGTGAAGAGATTAATTGTAAAATTAAGGAAGACTGGATATGTAGAAGATGCCAGTGAACTTGGCTTCCGAAGACAATTTATTCAAAGGTTATTATTGAACTGGCATTGATAGTGTCCGTTACAATCCAGGAACAGAAGGGGGGACAAGAATTGTAAATATCAAGTTCCAGAAGAAATCTGTAATTTTTGTATTTATTTTTGAAATATTGTTCAATAATAAAGACTCGTTGTTCTGTCGTGTAACGCAATATTTTTACTAACCCTAAGCTATCAGCTTTTTTCTAGGGTGGGTCGGCAACACTTTACTGTACAAATGGCGACATTCGAATCTAGTTCTAAATTTGGTACTTTTTACTTATTACACAGTTTTTAGGAGTAAAAGATAAAAAATTCATAGTTATGGCGAGTCGCCTAAAATTAAATATTTTATTGTCCATAAGCTTGGTTCAAACTGCGATTTTGAATGGTTATTGTTATGGAACTTCTAATTTAAACTTTAAACCAATGCAAATTTATTCATTAGGTAGTCTTAATTCATCTGATTTTTTCTTTTCTTTACTTATTATAAACTTTAGCTGTCAAAGTTATAGGTAAAGAATTCAATTCAACTTCATATATATATATTAAAAACATAAAGAGAAAATTTCCTTCAAAACTGTGTTTACCTATAAATAAATATGCCTTGGATTTAAACAAAGAAAATCACTCAATAATTAAAAATAATTTTAAGGAAACATTTGGAGCAAACAATAAGGCACGTAATAATAAGGCTAATTTTTATAATTTAATAATTTTAAAGGTTAAAAAAATATATGTACTACTTAAATATTTATAAAGTTATTTTTTTATCAATTTGAATTAAATATTTTAAAGAAAAAATAAACTCACTCACTATAAACGATGAACACATTATTTGAATGATCATTATATTTTATATACATATGTACATACAATTATATATATCATAGTACATATTTGTACATTAATCTAAAATGATATTTTTTCAACTAAGTTGTTTAGAGCATAAAGTTTTAGTTGGAGTAGGTATTAACAAAGTATTCAACACTTCACTTCCTTTGTAAATACACACATATTACTTACATACATATATATGTTCGTACAATCGTATGTATCTACATACATACTACATATATAAATTTGTATGTTTATTATATATTATATTACCATTTTTTACGTATGTGTATAAATATATGTATATATTTAAGATATTAAACAATACATTTATTTACATACATTATTTCTCATTAATATATATTTAATTCTTTCGAAAGTATTGTTAATACATTTTTTACAAAGATTTTCTTGAATCATATATATGTAGGTATATAGAAACATCTACTACGTATATTTTTTTCATTTTCTTTTTATTAAAGAGCTCGATTACCAATACACACATTTTTTACATAATTTATATACACACGAATACACTTTGTTTTTTAAGGTTTTGTAAGAAATAAAAAAGTGGACTTTGATGATTTCATTCCACCGCTGTTTTAAAATTTATATTTAATTACTAATTCACACAAACGAGTTATAAAATTTAAGGTTTAATAATTATTTGTAATATTTTTTTATTTGTTTATTTTTCTTGCACAATTACAACTGCATACATAAATGATTCTTGCAGATATTGTATTAAATGATTTTGTTTATAGAAAAATTGATAGAAATTGAAAAATGTACGCCTCGGTTACCTTGTTAACACACCTGAGTCCCAAAAACGTCTGATAGATACGATAAAATTTGGTAATAAATTCCACATTTGCATCGTATAATGATTGCTATTGTGAATGATTATTTAAGGTGACAGATTATGAACATGGTTGTTGTAAACCATAAACCGGAAATGAACAAAGTTTAAGATACTTTGACTTATTTTGACCGTTAAAAACAGAAATAAAATAAATTTTTTCTAATAATGTTCCGCGACTTCTTGTACGTATTTATCGGCACGTAAGGTAGCCTTTTTATGTAATAATTCAAGTTGCTATCTATCGGTAAGATTCATTTAAATCTGTTGTAATTTTTTGGGTGATTGAGTAAAAATGTCAAAACATTCATATTTTTTTATATTAGTATGAACGGATTAAATGTAAATATTTTAGGTAAAATACTTCTGTAGACGACGTTGGATAATTTATTTTTTTGTTTCGCCAGTACAACCGACTAAGTAAATACAAATGGATTAGAAAAACAAAATACTTAAATAAGAAAGAAAAATGTTGGTTGGGTTTTTGTTACTGAGAATTTGAAAATAAAACTTATAAAATTTTAAACTTTTTTAAGAATTTGGATGAAAAGGTCTACTGACGATCTTGTGTAAGCACCAGTAAAATACATATAGACCAGCTTAAACCCAACCACCAGAGATATATTGAAATACAAAAAATATATTTATTGCACATTTCAGCGAATTTGCTTGATTAACGCAATAAAGGGTAGTCTATGTTTTAATTTCGGTTGTGGTCTATCTGTGTGCGAAAATTTATTAAGTTTTGTTTAGCCGTTTTTGCGTGATTGAGTAACAAACATTTAAATATCTTACTTACAAACATCCACATTTATTATCAATTTACAAATTCCGTTATAATAACATATATTAAGAAATTTATTTTAATTCTTATTATGCACCAACTCAAAAGGCACTGGAAAGAGCTACTTTATTAAGCTTTGGTTTTTTTAGTAAACTAAACATTTTAAAATTTTGGGGTTTTAGCACTGGTTAAAGCTTAATTGAACGTGCCGTGCCATAACCATAATGCCAAAGCCATGAGAAACCAAAATTTAATTGATACATTGCTTGTGGTTATGTTTATAGTTATGACACATCTAATTTGAGATTAGTGTGATTTTTTTGTTAACCAAATATAATCTAAGTTAACCCTAAACTCAACGTGCCATAAAAATACAAAACAGCTGTTTAAATTATATTTTTGGGAAACACTTTATTTGATTAAAGCTATAGCAACAGTTGAAATTTTAGTTTTCATGGTTATATACAAGGCAAATCCATAAGGTATATGCATCGCGGCAACAAACACAACAATAAAAAACACATGTATTTTGTTTTTGTATATATGCCGGCATATGTCAAACAATTTTTTTTAATTTCTTCTCAAATTTGAACAACTTTTAAAAAACTTTATAGCGAAAACTTTTAATTCACGGTTTTGTATTTTTTAACACGCTTTAAACCAACTGAATCTGCGAATTATTTATTGTACAATAAAAATTAAAAAATTAAGTTTGACAACTGCAGGCATGACTTTTAAAATAGGTTGGTAACGCTAAGGCGAATTCATACAGGTGCACTTAAGGCCATGACTGACTATCAGATTTAGTCGTTCGATACGTCAAAAATTGTATGTGTGTTCAGAAAGTGTGATAGTGTGGACACAAAGTGCACATGTGTGACAGATTTTTTGACATGTGTGTCCGATTTGATAATCTTTTGAAAATTTTCATAAAATAATAGAGTCTGTACGATCAGAGTTGCTTTTTCTAAGCAAGTATGACAGTGTGGCATCCAATAACACATTTTGTTGCGATTTTTTCATGTAGGACAGAAAACTATCAGATTTTTATTTGACATAATCGCACGACTTTGTAGGATAGTCAGTCATGGCCTTTATCAGCACATGATGATGGGGAAACATAATGTCTAAATTTGTTGAATTCTCCTTTATTCTATTTATTAATGCAGGAATGGAAGATTGGATTTTGGATACCGAATTAAACATTTAACTTAATTGTGCTTTTTATGATAATAAATTTACCAAATTTATGTATATTTGTTGTGCTTGCACCATTTATAATGTGCTTCACAAGCACATATTTCCTTTTTTTAATAAAATTTTATTGAATAAAACATACAAAAACAACTTTTCCATCCTTGTTATACAAACTGGCCTTGAAAGAAAAAATCCCCTGAAAATTTTCTTTGTTGTATCAATTCGCCGTTGCATATACCTGTATGAATATGCCTTGGTAACGCTTTTAAAATGTATATAAAAAAAAAAAACAGTCAGCTGATTGGATACGAGTACCTTATGGATATGCCTTGGTTATATAGTAATTTTATTAATTCAATACATGTATATACATACATATATTTTGTGAAATGACACTTCCAAACCAATAACCGTGAGAACCTTTTTTATATCATATAGGTGGGTTGACGTTGTTCGTAGTTAAGTTTATGAAAAATATCTGAGAGTGATTCATAATATATCATGATTAAATCATCTATATGTGTGTATAAAATATCCGGCTGTCAGGAAGTAAATATTAAATAGTTTATATATAATTTTATAACAGGAAACACAGAAACACTCTTTAAAATCAATATGTAATCAAATTACATGTAAAATATGAGAAATATTCCTGTCAGTTCTGCATTTCGAGTGAAATTAAATTGTTTGGTATTGTCAGTATATGTAAGTAGTGGTGTTATTTTTAGCACATTGTTATGAAAATTTTAAATAATTTGGTTTCACTCGGAACACTAAACAGAGAGAATTATATGTAAGTTTTACGAAAATTATTGTACACAAACATAGATAGTTATACTTACAAATACATTTGCTCATGTTTTGGTACTTGAAACATACATTGTTGTACGCACATATCACCATGATTGAAGATATGAAAACGATCGGATAAACTGCGACTGTAAACATTTATCATTTCCGCTATAATTGTTGTACTAAAATGTTCTAATTTTGATATATATTTTTGTAATATTTTTTTTACTTTTGCAGTATACTATAGTTGATTTTATAGCTTTCGTATACAATTCATGTATTGGTAAGAAATGCTTAAAGATATTGCTCGGCAAATGATAACGAAACATATCAGGATTCTAAATTACAAAATTAATGGTAAATTTAATGTGTAACCAGCTAATGTTGTGAGCGTTGCTGCCACAAGCAAATAATCTCCATACTACGAAAAAGTATCACTGTATCACAGTATCTAAAGAAGGTTTACATCAAGTTTTCTCAAAATATAGGATATTAATTTTATTTTATTTTTACCAGTGCATATTCTACCTTAATTTTTAACATAAAACATTATTATAAAATGTACAATTTAAAAAAATTATTTAAGTTTTAATGGATACACAAAATATTAATTTCTGCGGTTGGTTTTACATACACATATCAGAAAAATTTAATAAAATACTATATTTATAGAAATATTAAACTAATTTCCTACTTATTAAAAATTGGTGCTAAAATTAGCTATTTCATATAAAATTATCAATTACAAACTGCAACACACTGCGGCTTAATTCAAACAAAGAAGTTACTCAGTTTTCAAAATTGCAATTGCTATGATATAAAGTTATTATACCCTTCACCTGTGGTGCACAAGGGTATATGTATATAGCTTTGTCATTCCGTTTGTAATTTCTACAATTTTCATTTCCGACCCCATAAAGTATATATTTTCTGAAAGCTTATGAATAGAGGAGTCGATTAAGCCCTGACCGTATGTCCGTGTGTTGGTTGAAATCAACTTTTATAAGCAACTATATGCTCCTCAGATCTGTATATGGTATCAATCTCTTGGAAATATCCAGGAATGAATCGCTACTGAAATTCAGCACAATCGCCCCATAACTTTCTGAGATATGAGCAAAAAACCACGACCACCTCGTTTTTTTCACAATTACAACAACAACCTACATACATACTGGTTAAAATAAACGTGGCATCGAAATCCAGCTGAGCCAAAAAAATTTTATTTTATTTTATTTAATATATTATTTATATTTTATTATTTTTTTTATATATTTTTTTAATTTTTTTTTTATTATTTTTTTTTTTATTTTTAATATATTTTTTCTTTGTAATTTTTTTTTTTTTTTTGGTATGTTTTTTACATGTATGTACATACGTATTTTATATGAGATGAATGGTAATACACACAATTGTTATTGCATGACTGCACGTTGTAAAGGGTATATAAGATTCGGCACGGCCGAATATAGCACTGTTACTTGTTATCAAAATTATAATTGTGATTTCGATATCGTTTGAAAAGCTAGTACTTAGTACCTGAATTTTATGTAAATAGTATACATATTCAATACTGAATTGTTTGTTTTTATATTATAGTACAATTGATATTTAATGTACCTTTTTTAAATCTGTATATATTAAAAATTGTTGCAGGTGCGTTGTGACTTTATAACTCATGAACGGTCTAACCGAATTTGATTAAATTTGTAGGGTTTGTTCCTATGGTCGTGTAGATGGCTTATGGTTTTGCACGAAATAGGTCGTTCGTGAGTTATGACTTTTCATGTCAACATGTGATTTTTTTATCATATAAAAACAACGAACAAATTAGTAAGTAAATCAATAGTAGTTTGATGTTATAATAGGAATATTTTATTTACAAATTTTAAACTTACTAAAACTAAAATATGCTTATCTGACTAACCATCATCTCCTCTCCAGAACAAAATCGGTTATTGCAATGCGTTATAACAACGATGGAGTTCAGAAATACGATTTAGTTGCACTACGAACTATGCAAGGTTCGCTAGTTCCTAATAAATCTAATTAAAAAAATAATATAAGTTTAAAATAAGTCTGTTAGTACAATTAGGTTAAAAAAAAGTACAATTTGAAGCTATTTGGCACAGTTTTAAATTTCTTGATGCCAACCCTGCTATAAACTATTGTTACTCATCTGGTAACACATTTAAATGTACTCTGTCATTTTACCATTGACAACAGGACATATTTTTTTGTTGGATTTAATTAGGTTTTTTGTAAAACTTTATAGAAAAAATCATACAAAACATATATTCTGTTATTAAAAAATAAATATAATATTTTCCTTTATCTAAATAAGTGCAAATAAAGATTAATAAACTGTAAAAACAGACTAAAATTTGAGTCACTTTTTTCAGTACCGTCTGGAGGGCAAAAGATGTCGTCGTCGGCGATATATGTTTTGGATGTCAAAGGCAAAGTGCTTATATCACGCAATTATCGCGGGGATAACATGGATTTAGCTGTTATAGACAAATTTATGCCTCTTTTAATGGAAAAGGAAGAGGAGGGCATGATCACGCCCATATTGCAAACGGCCGATTGCACTTTTGCTTATATAAAAACTAATAACTTGTATATTGTATCGACTACGCCCCGCAACAAGAATGTCAACATTGCACTAGTGTTTGTGTTTTTACACAAAATAGCGCAAGTATTTATTGAGTACTTTAAGGAGTTGGAAGAAGAATCTATACGTGACAACTTTGTTATTATATATGAGCTACTCGATGAGCTGCTAGATTTTGGATATCCTCAGACCACAGATTCGAAAATACTACAGGAATACATTACCCAGGAGGGCCATAAACTGGAAATACAGCCGCGTATTCCAATGGCTGTTACTAATGCCGTGTCTTGGCGCTCCGAGGGTATTAAATATCGCAAAAATGAGGTGTTTTTGGATGTTATAGAGTCGGTTAATCTACTTGCCAATGCTAATGGCAACGTGCTGCGAAGTGAAATTGTAGGTGCCATTAAAATGCGTGTCTACCTGTCTGGTATGCCAGAACTGAGATTAGGCCTAAATGATAAAGTACTATTTGAGAGCACAGGTCGCGGCAAATCTAAATCTGTTGAGTTGGAGGATGTAAAATTTCACCAATGTGTTCGTTTGTCTCGATTTGAAAATGATCGCACCATTTCATTTATACCGCCTGATGGCGAATTCGAATTAATGTCCTATAGGTTGAATACACATGTAAGTAAAGCAACAAAGTATTTAAGTTTAATCTTAAAGCGATCTTTTTAAAAAGGTGTAATTAATTCGGATAGATTTTGAGAATCATTTTTAAACTAAACTTAATTATTTCTAAAAGGAATTATTAAAAATAAAATTATATATGTACTATAGTTGTCGTAAATTACCAAAAAAAAATATTTTAAATGTTAAACGGGTTTTCGGGCTTCGGAATATTGGATTTGATAACGTAGTAAAAATTTTGTTAATTCATATTAAATGTTTGGAGATCATATTAGATTTTAATCTTTAACTTTTTACATTGATATTTTATTTTCAAAGATTTTTTGGTAAGCGTCGAATAATCTATCTTCATTTGCATATTCGGTATAAAAAGCGCGTTGCTAAAACATTTGAACTTTCAAATTTCGTGCTTTTATTTTTCTTTTATTTCAATTCCGTAATATAAAGCCACAAAGGCCAATTATAATATAATATATAGTTAGAAAACGCCTAAGCATAGCCTTAGGATAAAAATATAATAAACTATACATTATATACATTATTTTATATTAGATTAGATCATATTTTAAGGTATTAATATAAAAAGTAATACAAATAAAAAAAAAATCCAGTTAGGGAGGCTCATCACAGTTCAAAAAAAAAAAAGAAAAGAAGAATTAGACAGCAGCAAAATGTCTCATAAGTTTTAATTTGAAAACGTTATTAGAATGAGTAAAAATGCGTAATTCCAATTGCAAGCAATTCCAGTTGCAAGCAATTCCAGTTCTTAATAATTTTAACAAGAAAGGACCTAGCGTATATAGATCTAAGAAGTTTAGGGAAAATTATGTGCGGATTCCTACGACGAGGAGAAAAAGAAACCGCATTTTTACCATATTTTATAATCTTATAAAACAAGTACAAATTGCGAATGCATACAAATTTATTAAAAGAACATCATAAAAACTCTAAAGAAACCAGAAATATGCTCCTGTCGGCGAACATTATAGACAAATCTAACAATAGCATTAATCAAGCCTTTAAGTTTAACAAAAAGGAAACCAACAGTACCAGAAATAACTTAAAAACCATTAAAATTTGAGACATGAAAACTGTATATGATAATCTTTTTCTCGCATAAAGAGGCAAGAGAATATTAGTGCAGTAGATTTTCCGCAGCAAACCCCAAACTCTACCAGATAATAAATCAATATGATTACATACAATATGAACATACATATGTATATTGCAATTTCGCACACCTTAAAAAAATTTAAAAATTTTATAAAACAAATAAGGTCGAAAAAATCATTTAATAATTTTGAAACTATGTAATCTTTATTCATAATTTATTTCAGATCGGAGATATATGACTTTGAAAAATAAAAATGTTAACATTTTTGCTATATGGACAATTTGAAATTTGCAAAAAAAAGGCTAAATCTAGAAATTGTGCTCCAATCAGACCTTTAGTGCTCGAAAGCTATCATTCTAGAGATTTCAGAACCATATAGTCTATATTCAGAATTTATTTCAGATCGGAGATATATGACTTTGAAAAATAAAAATGTTAACATTTTTGCTATATGGACAATTTGAAATTTGCAAAAAAAGGCTAAATCTAGAAATTGTGCTCAAATCAGACCTTTAGTGCTCGAAAGCTATCATTCTAGAGATTTCAGAACCATATAGTCTATATTCAGAATTTATTTCAGATCGGAGATATATGACTTTGAAAAATAAAAATGTTAACATTTTTGCTATATGGACAATTTGAAATTTGCAAAAAAAGGCTAAATCTAGAAATTGTGCTCCAATCAGACCTTTAGTGCTCGAATGCTATCATTCTAGAGATTTCAGAACCATATAGTCTATATTCAGAATTTATTTCAGATCGGAGATATATGACTTTGAAAAATAAAAATGTTAAAATTTTTGCTATATGGACAATTTGAAATTTGCAAAAAAAGGCTAAATCTAGAAATTGTGCTCCAATCAGACCTTTAGTGCTCGAATGCTATCATTCTAGAGATTTCAGAACCATATAGTCTATATTCAGAATTTATTTCAGATCGGAGATATATGACTTTAAAAAATAAAAATTTTTAACATTTTTGCTATATGGACAATTTGAAGTTTGCAAAAAAAGGCTAAATGTAGAAATTGTGCTCCAATCAGACCTTTAGTGCTCGAAAGCTATCATTCTAGAGATTTCAGAACCATATAGTCTATATTCAGAATTTATTTCAGATCGGAGATATATGACTTTGAAAAATAAAAATGTTAAAATTTTTGCTATATGGACAATTTGAAATTTGCAAAAAAAGGCTAAATCTAGAAATTGTGCTCCAATCAGACCTTTAGTGCTCGAATGCTATCATTCTAGAGATTTCAGAACCATATAGTCTATATTCAGAATTTATTTCAGATCGGAGATATATGACTTTGAAAAATAAAAATGTTAAAATTTTTGCTATATCGACAATTTGAAATTTGCAAAAAAAGGCTAAATCTAGAAATTGTGCTCCAATCAGACCTTTAGTGCTCGAATGCTATCATTCTAGAGATTTCAGAACCATATAGTCTATATTCAGAATTTATTTCAGATCGGAGATATATGACTTTGAAAAATAAAAATTTTTGACATTTTTGCTATATGGACAATTTGAAATTTGCAAAAAAAGGCTAAATCTAGAAATTGTGCTCCAATCAGACCTTTAGTGCTCGAAAGCTATCATTCTAGAGATTTCAGAACCATATAGTCTATATTCAGAATTTATTTCAGATCGGAGATATATGACTTTGAAAAATAAAAATGTTAAACTTTTTGCTATATGGACAATTTGAAATTTGCAAAAAAAGGCTAAATCTAGAAATTGTGCTCCAATCAGACCTTTAGTGCTCGAATGCTATCATTCTAGAGATTTCAGAACCATATAGTCTATATTCAGAATTTATTTCAGATCGGAGATATATGACTTTAAAAAATAAAAATTTTTAACATTTTTGCTATATGGACAATTTGAAATTTGCAAAAAAAGGCTAAATCTAGAAATTGTGCTCCAATCAGACCTTTAGTGCTCGAAAGCTATCATTCTAGAGATTTCAGAACCATATAGTCTATATTCAGAATTTATTTCAGATCGGAGATATATGACTTTGAAAAATAAAAATGTTAAACTTTTTGCTATATGGACAATTTGAAATTTGCAAAAAAAGGCTAAATCTAGAAATTGTGCTCCAATCAGACCTTTAGTGCTCGAATGCTATCATTCTAGAGATTTCAGAACCATATAGTCTATATTCAGAATTTATTTCAGATCGGAGATATATGACTTTAAAAAATAAAAATTTTTAACATTTTTGCTATATGGACAATTTGAAATTTGCAAAAAAAGGCTAAATCTAGAAATTGTGCTCCAATCAGACCTTTAGTGCTCGAATGCTATCATTCTAGAGATTTCAGAACCATATAGTCTATATTCAGAATTTATTTCAGATCGGAGATATATGACTTTAAAAAATAAAAATTTTTAACATTTTTGCTATATGGACAATTTGAAATTTGCAAAAAAAGGCTAAATCTAGAAATTGTGCTCCAATCAGACCTTTAGTGCTCGAAAGCTATCATTCTAGAGATTTCAGAACCATATAGTCTATATTCAGAATTTATTTCAGATCGGAGATATATGACTTTGAAAAATAAAAATGTTAAGCTTTTTGCTATATGGACAATTTGAAATTTGCAAAAAAAGGCTAAATCTAGAAATTGTGCTCCAATCAGACCTTTAGTGCTCGAATGCTATCATTCTAGAGATTTCAGAACCATATAGTCTATATTCAGAATTTATTTCAGATCGGAGATATATGACTTTAAAAAATAAAAATTTTTAACATTTTTGCTATATGGACAATTTGAAATTTGCAAAAAAAGGCTAAATCTAGAAATTGTGCTCCAATCAGACCTTTAGTGCTCGAATGCTATCATTCTAGAGATTTCAGAACCATATAGTCTATATTCAGAATTTATTTCAGATCGGAGATATATGACTTTGAAAAATAAAAATGTTAAAATTTTTGCTATATGGACAATTTGAAATTTGCAAAAAAAGGCTAAATCTAGAAATTGTGCTCCAATCAGACCTTTAGTGCTCGAATGCTATCATTCTAGAGATTTCAGAACCATATAGTCTATATTCAGAATTTATTTCAGATCGGAGATATATGACTTTAAAAAATAAAAATTTTTAACATTTTTGCTATATGGACAATTTGAAATTTGCAAAAAAAGGCTAAATCTAGAAATTGTGCTCCAATCAGACCTTTAGTGCTCGAAAGCTATCATTCTAGAGATTTCAGAACCATATAGTCTATATTCAGAATTTATTTCAGATCGGAGATATATGACTTTGAAAAATAAAAATTTTTAACATTTTTGCTATATGGACAATTTGAAATTTGCAAAAAAAGGCTAAATCTAGAAATTGTGCTCCAATCAGACCTTTAGTGCTCGAAAGCTATCATTCTAGAGATTTCAGAACCATATAGTCTATATTCAGAATTTATTTCAGATCGGAGATATATGACTTTAAAAAAATAAAAATTTTTAACATTTTTGCTATATGGACAATTTGAAATTTGCAAAAAAAGGCTAAATCTAGAAATTGTGCTCCAATCAGACCTTTAGTGCTCGAAAGCTATCATTCTAGAGATTTCAGAACCATATAGTCTATATTCAGAATTTATTTCAGATCGGAGATATATGACTTTGAAAAATAAAAATGTTAAAATTTTTGCTATATGGACAATTTGAAATTTGCAAAAAAAGGCTAAATCTAGAAATTGTGCTCCAATCAGACCTTTAGTGCTCGAAAGCTATCATTCTAGAGATTTCAGAACCATATAGTCTATATTCAGAATTTATTTCAGATCGGAGATATATGACTTTGAAAAATAAAAATGTTAAAATTTTTGCTATATGGACAATTTGAAATTTGCAAAAAAAGGCTAAATCTAGAAATTGTGCTCCAATCAGACCTTTAGTGCTCGAAAGATATCATTCTAGAGATTTCAGAACCATATAGTCTATATTCAGAATTTATTTCAGATCGGAGATATATGACTTTAAAAAATAAAAATTTTTAATATTTTTGCTATATGGACAATTTGAAATTTGCAAAAAAAGGCTAAATCTAGAAATTGTGCTCCAATCAGACCTTTAGTGCTCGAAAGCTATCATTCTAGAGATTTCAGAACCATATAGTCTATATTCAGAATTTATTTCAGATCGGAGATATATGACTTTGAAAAATAAAAATGTTAACATTTTTGCTATATGGACAATTTGAAATTTGCAAAAAAAGGCTTAATCTAAAAATTGTGCTCCAATCAGACCTTTAGTGCTCGAAAGCTATCATTCTAGAGATTTCAGAACCATATAGTCTATATTCAGAATTTATTTCAGATCGGAGATATATGACTTTGAAAAATAAAAATGTTAAAATTTTTGCTATATGGACAATTTGAAATTTGCAAAAAAAGGCTAAATCTAGAAATAGAACCATATAGTCTATATTCAGAATTTATTTCACAATTTCTAGATTTAGCCTTTTTTTGCAAATTTCAAATTGTCCATATAGCAAAAATGTTAAAAATTTTTATTTTTTAAAGTCATATATCTCCGATCTGAAATAAATTCTGAATATAGACTATATGGTTCTGAAATCTCTAGAATGATAGCATTCGAGCACTAAAGGTCTGATTGGAGCACAATTTCTAGATTTTAGCCTTTTTTTGCAAATTTCAAATTGTCCATATAGCAAAAATGTTAACATTTTTATTTTTTCAAAGTCATATATCTCCGATCTGAAATAAATTCTGAATATAGACTATATGGTTCTGAAATCTCTAGAATGATAGCATTCGAGCACTAAAGGTCTGATTGGAGCACAATTTCTAGATTTAGCCTTTTTTTGCAAATTTCAAATTGTCCATATAGCAAAAATTTTAAACATTTTTATTTTTCAAAGTCATATATCTCTCTGAAATAAATTCTGAATATAGACTATATGGTTCTGAAATCTCTAAAATGATAGCATTCGAGCACTAAAGGTCTGATTGGAGCACAATTTCTAGATTTAGCCTTTTTTTGCAAATTTCAAATTGTCCATATAGCAAAAATTTTAACATTTTTATTTTTTAAAGTCATATATCTCCGATCTGAAATAAATTCTGAATATAGACTATATGGTTCTGAAATCTCTAGAATGATAGCATTCGAGCACTAAAGGTCTGATTGGAGCACAATTTCTAGATTTAGCCTTTTTTTTGCAAATTTCAAATTGTCCATATAGCAAAAATGTTAACATTTTTATTTTTCAAAGTCATATATCTCCGATCTGAAATAAATTCTGAATATAGACTATATGGTTCTGAAATCTCTAGAATGATAGCATTCGAGCACTAAAGGTCTGATTGGAGCACAATTTCTAGATTTAGCCTTTTTTTGCAAATTTCAAATTGTCCATATAGCAAAAATTTTAACATTTTTATTTTTCAAAGTCATATATCTCCGATCTGAAATAAATTCTGAATATAGACTATATGGTTCTGAAATCTCTAGAATGATAGCATTCGAGCACTAAAGGTCTGATTGGAGCACAATTTCTAGATTTAGCCTTTTTTTGCAAATTTCAAATTGTCCATATAGCAAAAATTTTAACATTTTTATTTTTTCAAAGTCATATATCTCCGATCTGAAATAAATTCTGAATATAGACTATATGGTTCTGAAATCTCTAGAATGATAGCTTTCGAGCACTAAAGGTCTGATTGGAGCACAATTTCTAGATTTAGCCTTTTTTTGCAAATTTCAAATTGTCCATATAGCAAAAATTTTAACATTTTTATTTTTCAAAGTCATATATCTCCGATCTGAAATAAATTCTGAATATAGACTATATGGTTCTGAAATCTCTAGAATGATAGCATTCGAGCACTAAAGGTCTGATTGGAGCACAATTTCTAGATTTAGCCTTTTTTTGCAAATTTCAAATTGTCCATATAGCAAAAATTTTAACATTTTTATTTTTCAAAGTCATATATCTCCGATCTGAAATAAATTCTGAATATAGACTATATGGTTCTGAAATCTCTAGAATGATAGCTTTCGAGCACTAAAGGTCTGATTGGAGCACAATTTCTAGATTTAGCCTTTTTTTGCAAATTTCAAATTGTCCATATAGCAAAAATGTTAACATTTTTATTTTTCAAAGTCATATATCTCCGATCTGAAATAAATTATGAATAAAGATTACATAGTTTCAAAATTATTAAATGATTTTTTCGACCTTATTTGTTTTATAAAATTTTTAAATTTTTTAAAATTTTTTTAAGGTGTGCGAAATTGCAATATACATATGTATGTTCATATAGATTTTACTTAATATTAACATTCTGTTACGCATACATTTTTGATTTGTATGCACACAATGTTTTTAAGCTAAAAATATACTGTTCTGTTAAAGTAGCAGACAAAGAGTGAGAGTTATGTTAAGTTACCATGTAACTTAGGTAAACTTAAAAAACGAAGCTAACTTACGGAGCTAACTTCACACACATGAAAAAAAACGAGTAGTAGGACCAAACATCAAAGCTTTTGTCTTTGATGTATTAATGGCTAAAAAATTGCCAGTAGTCCACAGCTTAATGAATTCTAAGCATGAGTTTATGTTGCTCTCAAATATTTCATTAAATCTTTTATTTCTTCTAAAAAGGAGAAACACATCATCAGCGAAAAGGAAAGGGGTACATTAAAAGGAATTTACAACGTTAGAGAGATCATTAATATATAAAATAAACATATCCTTTTAATTTTTTATTTTAAAACTTTTTTTTAATATTCAATCATAATTTTTTTTTATATTCATATTCAATTTATTTAATTCAAGCTCTAAGTTCCAACATAACAATATTTTTCTTGTACATTTACTGGATGGGACGTTTTGTTCTTAATTTTTGGAGTACTTTTTAAGTTTTTTTTTTCTAATAAAGGGTCCGCCATCTAACGTTTTTTATTTTCAACTAATGCTTATTTCGTGAATAGTAATACTTAGCTCGTGTTTGATTTGACATATAATTAGTTTTATACTTCCGCTGAACGAATATGGTTGTGTATACGCTTGAACAACGCTGGGAAATATTGCGACATTCCTTTGGCCGATTTGGCCAAAAAAACAATCTTTTCAGATGAAGCTCATTTTGATCTTGGTGGGTATGTAAACAAGCAAAACTGTCGCATTTGGGGCACAGAAAACCCGCACGCATACATTGAAAAGCCGATACACCCAAAACGAGTCACTGTGGATTTTGGTCCAGAGGCATAATTGGCCCATTTTTCTCCGAAAATGAGCAAGAAGTGGCCGTAGTCAATGGCGATCGTTATCAGGCCATGTTGAACGAATTTTTGTTCACAAAAATTGAAGAGGAGAATATTGGCAGCATTTGAATTCAACAGGACGGCGCTACGTGCCACACAGCCGAAGCTACACTTTTTTAAGCATTTTAAAAAAAAAAGAAGTTATTTGGCGGACCCCTTAGTTTGTAATTTTCTCCTTATTTTTTCAGATCTCAAAATATTTTTTCTTTGTAATATTGTTTTTTTTTTTTGCCATAAATGCTCTATATTACGAAAGTGGATAAATAAATAAAAGTCGCACTCAGTTTAAATTGTCGATATATTTTACATGGTATTAGTAATATTTTCAACATTTGAAAAAAAATATTCGTATGAGACTGTTAATCTTTTTTAAACTTATATGGAAATTTATTATAATTCAAAATTACAATTTCCTTTCTTAGGTAAAACCATTAATCTGGATTGAATCTGTCATTGAACGTCATGAACATTCGCGTGTTGAGTATATGATTAAAGCAAAATCACAATTTAAACGTCGTTCCACAGCAAATAATGTTGAAATTATTATTCCGGTGCCGGCCGATGCAGATTCACCAAAATTTAAAACTACCATAGGCAGTTGCAAATATGCACCCGAACAAAATGCAGTCATCTGGACTATTAAGTCATTTCCTGGTGGTAAGGAATACTTAATGCGCGCTCACTTTGGATTGCCCAGTGTTAAGAGTGAGGATAGTTTAGAGGGTAAACCACCTATACAAGTGCGATTTGAAATACCCTACTTTACAACATCTGGAATACAAGTGCGCTATTTAAAAATCATTGAAAAGAGTGGTTATCAGGCTCTACCTTGGGTGCGATACATAACACAAAACGGCGACTACCAGCTGCGTACTAACTAATAGCTTATTTTTATAGGAGTAATGCCTATTTTTTTTATTTGAAACGTCTATTTATATTTTTTGTTTTTAAAGGAATTTAAATTTTTTTTAAATATTTTAGTAATAACACAAACAAAAATTCATTCCGTATTACAATTTTTAAACTGATTAAGAAGTAAGCTTTTAGGTTATGTAAATGTATTAAAATCTTAAATAAAGCAAATAAAACTAGTTTGTTTTAATTAAAAAAAACACATTTTGATAGTTATCAATATTCGTTGAACAATTATATATTTACATTATTTTGTATATACATATAATTATCTATGTATTTCTGTAAGTTATACTGCTTAAAATAAAATAATAAATGCACTTTAAAAGTCTTTTTGTCAAGTTATTCCATTTGAGAAATATGTAATAATAACTACTTTTCCTGACTACAGCTAAGCTTTAAAGCCTTTAACTGGGTAGTAATCTTTGTGGTTATTCACATGCTCTTCCAATTCTTTTAATTGTTCCTTTAAATGTTGAGGCATTTCAGCATAAACACCCTCGAACATTTCTTTATAGCTGGGCTTTAATTTCTTTTCAGAGACAGAAATTTGTTTTAACACTTGCTTACGGATATCCTTAACGTAGGCGTTCTCTTCATCCTTATTAAACCAACCTTGTTTAATCATGTAATTTTTAAGCTTAGAAATGGGGTGTTCTATGGAATTCCAAATTTCAATTTCCTCTGCCGAACGATAGGCCGTTGAGTCATCTGAGGTGGAATGATGACTAACACTATATAAGCATAAGATGGGTAAAAATAAAAAATACTATTAGGGATATTTCATGAATACCTATTTATTAACTTACCGATAAGCCATAGCTTCAAATATAACTGGCTTGTTTTTACTTAAGGTATATTCTCGTGCCAATTTCATGCCATTATAAACCGCAAATACATCGGTACCATCTACACGGATCGTTGCAATACCATAAGCTGGTCCTCTAGCAGCTATACCATCACCCTTATATTGTTCATAAGATGGAGTTGAAATAGCAAAACCATTGTTACGACTACAAAAGCATCAAAAATTATTTTTTTTTAAAAAGTCAGTCTAAATTCGGTCATACCAAAACATGATAACAGGACAATCTAAAGTGGCAGCAAAATTAAATGCAGCGTGAGCATCACCTTCTGAAGCTGCTCCTTCGCCGAAATAACACACAACACAGCTCTGATTATTAGGACGACGTTTCATCGCATAAGCGGCACCAACAGCTTGTGGCATTTGAGTGGCTTTACATTATAAAGAATAAAAATTTTTTGTACTATAAAAATTAACAGCGTTATTTTGAAATGAAAAATATGTGCTAAATAACGAGCTGATATCTATCCTTATGGGAATTTACACATAAAAGTTAACAGCTAGTTAGTAAGAACAAATTTTTTGTTATAAAAATGATTTTAGGTATAATTTTTTTGCAAGTTGAAAATTTTAAATTTTTGCTATAAAACCTTTTATTTATTTATTTATTTATTTAAAGTTTGGCAACCTAGCCTCTAGGCCATAATCGTATTACATGGTAATAAAAAATCCTGAGATATTAACTAAAGTATACAAAAATAAAATTAATATAAGCAAAAATAATAGATATGTGACAGCGCATAGAGAAAGGGACCTAAGGGTAAAAAAAAACTATTTTCACTTTTTTTTTTTTTGGTGTGGACAACATCTGAAAAAAATTATTTTTTTCCTTATGAACAATTTAAAAAAATAGAAAAATCATTTAATCTTTAAAATGGTTCTACTGAAGAAAACCTGTTTTTACCCTTAGATCCCTTTCTCTATGCGCTGTCACATATATAAAATTAAATTCAAAAAACATGCTAATAAATAGGCTCCCCAGCCAAATATACAAAATAGAAAAAAAATGTTTAAGTGAATCACACAAGAATTACTCAATATCAAAATTATTCATAACAAAAAATGTGTGTGTACTAACAAGCTATTTTCCCACATAGGAATTTGCACATAAAAACCAAAAACGAAACTTACACAGAGGACTGGAAATGGTAACAAAATTCAATTCCTTTGAGCCATAATGAACAGGCATCTGCTTTCCTCTACCTATATCCAGTTCATTACCATAGCATTGATTTATAAATTGTTCTATTTTAAAGCCTCTCCAGACCAAAACACCTGCCTCGCGATATTGTCCATATATTAAGTCACTTATATTCAAGGCAGCCGCACTGCCAATATGACTAGCTTCCTCACCAAAATTTGTCATATAAAAGGATATACGACCCTGGCGTTGTGATTCGTATAAAATTTTATCCATTGTATTTAACAAAACCATATCACGAAACATTTTTTGAACTACATTTTTGCCTAGTTTAGGATCTTGTGATGCTTCTTGAATATTGCCCTCACGATCCATTACACGGTAAATAGGTATGGGAGAATAATCAGAAGGCATTGTAAAACTAGGTTGTTTTACGAATGGAGCCTTGGCTCCGGGGAAGTTAGAAGGGTGATCAACATTATCGCAGCTACTGTAACGAACTTGTGATATAGCACTAATATACTGCATAAGAACAAAAATAAAACAAATGACAATAGTTCTAATCTAGGGCCAAATTACGGCACTCGACAGCTATCGAAATTTTACTTAAACGTGTTTTTGGTAAATACATACATATGTATGTACATACATATTTACTTATATATAGTCAATTAAATAAGAAGTCTTATCAGACATAATATACCTACCAAGTCTAATTTGTTCAATTAGAATTTCGATACTGATCGAATGTGAGAAACTTGTCTAATTGTTGACAATATTTTTTCTTACCTTAACTTGGCCTTTAAGTTTAAAACAACCTGCAATAGATTGCAGTAAATCTGGAGTTTGACGTAGGAATGACATTTTGACGTTAATATAAAAATATAAATTAATGGAAGTTTGAAACTTATCTTCTAAAATCTGATCGTGCTTAACCTACCGTTGCCACATGCAAGTGCAAGTGAAAAAAAACCAATACACTAACACTTTTTTACTAACACAACTACACTTTGACAACCTACGACTCAGCTTGCGAGGAAATTTTTAAGCAAGTAAAATTTTTACAGTTACGGCAAGTAAAGTGACAAGCCGAAAAACAGTGTTGTCTAATACTGAGTTTTTTGTTAACTCAACAATATATCATACAATTGTGGTAAATAATTCAGCTAATTTTTTTAATAAATATGTATATATGTATATGAAGAATATTAAGAAAAAAATATAAATATTCATTTAAAATGTAAGTTTTAATATAAATATCAATATTTAATAAAAAAAATTATATTAAAAAGTTACATGTCTAAAGGTAACGTTCAATAGTGGCTATTGACAACACTTAATTACCAATTGAAGCAGCGCCATTTGTTTTAAATTTGTTTGAAGTTTATTTGTTGGCGACATTTTAAAAATGAACTTGCATTGTGCTGTGTAGACACTCAAAAAATTTTTGTGTTTTTTTTGGCATTTCTCCTGATTTTCGTTAGTAATACGTATACACTACTTGCAAGTAAATACTTGCCTGTGGCAACGTAGGGTTACCTACCGTTGCCACATGCAAGTATTTACTTGCAAGTAGTGTATACGTATTACTAACGAAAATCAGGAGAAATGCCAAAAAAAACACAAAAATTTTTTGAGTGGCTACACAGCACAGTGCAAGTTCATTTTTAAAATGTCGTCAACAAATAAA
Organism: Phyto melanocephala; assembly: GCA_941918925.1. NCBI lineage: Eukaryota > Metazoa > Arthropoda > Insecta > Diptera > Rhinophoridae > Phyto > Phyto melanocephala. Next base: position 3,629,008 of record OW799233.1, read on the forward strand.
CTTCAAACAAATTTTAAACAAATGGCGCTGCTTCAATTGGTAATTAAGTGTTGTCAATAGCCACTATTGAACGTTACCTTTAGACATGTAACTTTTTAATATAATTTTTTTTTTATTAAATTTTGATATTTATATTAAAACTTACATTTTAAATGAATATTTATATTTTTTCTTAATATTCTTCATATACATATATACATATTTATTAAAAAAATTAGCTGAATTATTTACCACAATTGTATGATATATTATTGAGTTAACAAAAAACTCAGTATTAGACAACACTGTTTTTCGGCTTGTCACTTTACTTGCCGTAACTGTAAAAATTTTACTTGCTTAACCCTACGTTGCCACAAGCAAGTATTTACTTGCAAGTAGTGTATACGTATTACTAACGAAAATCAGGAGAAATGCCAAAAAAAAACACAAAAATTTTTTGAGTGGCTACACAGCACAGTGCAAGTTCATTTTTAAAATGTCGTCAACAAATAAACTTCAAACAAATTTAAAACAAATGGCGCTGCTTCAATTGGTAATTAAGTGTTGTCAATAGCCACTATTGAACGTTACCTTTAGACATATAACTTTTTAAAAATTTTTTTTATTAAAAATTGATATTTATATTAAAACTTACATTTAAAATTAATATTTATAATTTTTCTTAATATTCTTCATATACATATATACATATTTATTAAGAAAATTAGCTGAATTATTTACCACAATTGTATGATGTATTAGTGAGTTAACAGAAAACTCAGTGTTAGACAACACTGTTTTTCGGCTTGTCACTTTACTTGCCGTAACTGTAAAAATTTTACTTGCTTAAAAAATTCTTCGCAAGCTGAGTCGCAGGTTGTCAAAGTGTAGTTGTGTTAGTAAAAAAGTGTTAGTGTATTGGTTTTTTTTCACTTGCACTTGCATGTGGCAACGGTAGGTAAAAATTTCTTCGCAAGCTGAGTCGCAGGTTGCCAAAGTGTAGTTGTGTTAGTAAAAAAGTGTTAGTGTATTGGTTTTTTTTCACTTGCACTTGCATGTGGCAACGGTAGGTTACACAACTCGATCAAAATTGCAAAAAATTACATAATTTTTGCCAACAAAATAACTGCGCTCGGATGGCATCACTATCTTTATCCAGGGGATGAACTAGTGTCAAAATAGTATTAAATGTATAATTGGCAATGATTTTATTTAGGACCTATTTTATTTATTAATTTCGAAAATAACTATTTCTATAATCTTCATATGTTTTAAATTAAATTTTTATTTATGTATATTAAATTTTTTCGTTACAATTAATAAAAAGTTAACCAGTTAATGAAATTAAATGAAATGAAAAAGTATTTATTTTAGGCTAGTAATAACGTTGCCAACTTTAATGTGCTCATATCCACGTTTTAAAAAATATTGACAGCAACAAGATAATCAAGTAAATAAACATATGTATGTATGTATGTATGTATGTATGTAAATACATATTAGTAAAAACAAACAAAAAATTAATCACATACCACAAAGTATACACACTTAAATTACAAAATTAGGAACATGAATTTAGACAAACAACAATTTTGGAAAGGCATATCAATTCTAGTAGACAACTATCATGCTATTAATCGAAAGTTATTTGCCTGTCCCATCATCAAAGTGGAAAAAATTACTAAAGGCTTGCAACAATTAAAGTCAAATTTTGATGGATCGCATAATGTTCATGAAAAGGAAGAAATTGACAAATCTTTGCTAATATCGCAATTATTGAAAATGAATAAAGACTGTGGTAATTCAACCGACTTTGAAGGATTTGTGGTATATTTTAAATGCATACCTAAAATAGCCGACAATAGTGTGAAAGCTATAGGGATCTTGGGTAAGTTTAATACTAAATATTGGCGGGCAATATTTTTATTAAATATTCGTGCATTTATCGTCATCTTAAATGTAATTCTTAAACATAAAATCTAGTTATCTAAATTTTTTATTTTTCATTTTGGGGTGATGCTTTATTTTATAAATTATCCCAAACTTTTAAAATTGAATTACTTACTTTTAAAAACGTTTTTTTTTTTAAACCCCAAAAAAGAAACGACAAGGCACTCAATATTGGGGCGATTTTAAAATGAAAAATTGCTCAAAAAAACATGACACCAAGAATGAGATGAATTTTAATAGTTTCTAAAAATCAAGGCATAGGTATTTATTTATTCATTAGATAGTCTTGATTCGTCAGCTTAAATTTTTTTCCTAACTTATTTTAAACTTCAGGGGCCGAATTATGGCATTCGATATCGAACGATCGATTTTTCTGTGCTTTAGGTATAGAGATTCTAATAAGAATTTTCAAATTTCGATCACGTTCGAATGCCGTAATTGGGCCCCAGCTCAAGGCATATTTATTCATCAGGTAGTCTTCTTTCGTCAGCTGATTATTTTTTTCTTTACTTATTTTAAATTTTAGCTGTCAAAGTCTATAGATAAAAAACAAATTTCTCTCCTCTAATTAGTTTCAAATGTCAAACTTCATATATAAAAAATATAAACGAAAAATTCTCTTCGAACTGCAATTACCCGATAAATTAATATGCCTTGGGCAGGGTACACTTATACAAGGTGGCGGTGCCAGCCCAGCTGACAATTTTTTTGTGTTCTGGAGTATGTCAAACTACGTATTAAAAAAATGATTTCAACTCCGGAAATTGTCAAACTTTATACATAAAAAAAGAGAGCCGAAAATCGCTCTCCTTTACGCTATCACCTTATGTAATTACACCATGGCCTTGGGTTCGAATATAAAAAACATTTCTCTCTTTTCTCTCATATATTTCAAATCGCAAACTTTATATATAAAAAACATAAACAAAAAAAATCTATCCGAACTGCGATTACCTGATGAATAAAGATGATGATGCATTAAAATTGTTTGGTGATTTAAAAATGAAAAATCATAATTTTTCTTGAGAATTTACCTAGAATGTAAATTCTGTACATTTTGCAGTTTTACACAAAGTCTGCAAAATAAAAAAATTAAACCTAGTTCCAGTCTTAACAATTTACATTTTTGGTGACGATTGTATATAGGTACATAGATAACAAAAAAAAACAGTAATTTTTTGTTTTAAGATCTTTTCCATACTGCTTTCAGAATGATATTTGAAAACAAAGCGTTTGCAGATTTTGAAATTAAACTTAATAGCGAATTATTTGTTGATATGCTAAATGAGCAATCAAACATCGATATTGATACAAATTTCAGATGGTCCGAGTTTGTTCTGAAACCAAAATTTTATAAATGGTGTCAAAATCAAGAACTAAAATGTGAAATAACCAACTCTAGCTCCTCTTTGCGTTTGGTTGATGTTGAAAAGTATAATAGGCTTTACAACAAGTTCAAACAAAAATATGGTAAAAGTGCTATAAAGGTAAGAATACTAACATTATTATATCTGTGGCTTGGAGCTAAAAGGGCCAATGTCACTTTTTTGCTCTTTTGAGTTAATAATTGCATTAGATTTGTTTTCTTGCTCTTTTTCATTATGGTAAAACAGCTAAAGTCATACTTAACCGAGAACACCTTCATAAATAAAATGCTGGCCAATGCCACTATGAAAGCATATATATATAAAAGTTAAAGTTCAATTCCAATTTTCTCAAAAGTAAATATTTTGACATTGCCCTTTTAGCTACAAGCCACAGATATGTATCTATAAATCTTAAGCTACGTTCACATCTAGCTACACTTTTAAGTTTAAATTAAGGGATTTGAATTTAATAAAATAAATAAATAAATAAATGAATAAATAACTAAATAATAGAAACACTTTTATTTGGTCAGAAAAAATTCACGCCAGCGTGTAAAAATTTAATTGAGATAATTCGGCCAGTAAAATTCTAACACTTTTAATTTTTTTATATTCGACCCGACCGGTAAATGATAGTGTTTACGTCTGTATTGTCAAATATTTCCCTAATGTGAACAAACCTTTAGGTTAGGTTAGGTTAGGTTGAAAAGGAGGGGTATAAAAGCCCAAACCCATGACAGGTATACACCTATGCCCAGTTGGCATGTTGTGCGCTCCATGTGGAAAACGGAATTCCCAAACAAAAAACCATAAACATAATTTCCCATAAATATCGGACTAGTCCAAGAAACCAGTCCCCTCAATGTAACGCCTTATGGATCTCCAGTTCGAGTTCCCCAGGTATTCCAAGTTCGGCATATTATCTACTGTAAAATTTTCGCGTCTAATATGCCCAAACGCAGGACAATGACAGAGGTAGTGTACCAGGGTCTCATCCTCTTCCTCACAAGCTCTACATGTCGTCTCCTCAGATAATCCCATGCGTGCTAAATGAGTTCTCAACTCCGTATGACCTGTAATTACACCGGTTAATTTCCTAAGTGTAGGTCTACTTAGTCTCAAAATCTCCTTTGACTTCCCAAGATTTGGGTCACCCCAGAGTGTTCTTGTCACCTTACCGACATCAGTGCTTTGCCATTTTCTGACATGTTCTTCCATTGCCCAACGTTTAAGTTCATCCTTAAATCGTTTAAGGGGTTTGGCGTTCTCCAAAGTTATAGTACTCAAAAGAGCTCCCATTTTGGATAATTTGTCGGCTTTCTCGTTTCCGATCAGCCCGTGATGGCTTGGTATCCATATTATCTCCAGATGTTCACAATTTGCATATGAGTTTATCTCACTCTTGCATTGCAAAACGTTCCGGGATTCAACTTTCTCCTTTCTCAATGTCTTAATCACTGATTGGCTATCCGTAAAGATACGAATCGGAGTTTCGCTATTCGTTTCCTTTATCCATTTAATTCCTTCCGTAATCGCCATGATCTCAGCCTGAAAAATAGTGTTGTGATCTGGTAGACGGAAGTATTTGCCTCTATTTTGGCTTATGTCGTATAAGCCCATTCCAGTTTGGTCACCAATCTTTGAACCGTCTGTATAAAGATCGATTCCGTGGGTGTTTCCCATCCTGATTATCTCATCCCATTCACCCTCTTCCGGTATAATGGTGATGCAGTTAATATTCTCATATCTCATCGGGATTTTATCACATGTTAATTCTGTAATATTTCCTATCGGTAAGATATCCGTTATTCTTTGGTATCTGGTCTTATGTTCTCTTATAAGCCACTCATCTATTGCCATTAATCTTGTGGCAGCTAAGGCCGCTTCATATTTTACCTGTATCTCAATAGGCCAAATGGATAACAAACAAACCTTTAGCACTTATATTAATATTAGGTGAGACCGAAGTATGTAAAATCAAGGTTAATTCTTAATAATTAAGCTAACATATGTTAATTGTAGTAAAATTAATATTTTAATAACTTTGCAGTTATGGAGGGACGCTGAAGAATCAACGAATCCACTAAAGTTTATATATGAAGACTTGGCCATAGCTGCATATTTAATAACCCTATGGCAAAGTGATCTGGTAAATCAACCTCCTACAGCCTTTGCCGATTTGGGTTGTGGGAATGGCCTCTTAGTATACATATTCATCCTGGAAGGTTATCATGGGTATGGTTACGATATACGCAGTCGTAAACTTTGGTCTCTCTATCCTATTCATGTTCGTTCATGCTTATTCGAACAATGTATCGAACCTTTAAAATTTAATGTTCCTGCGGAAGTTGATTGGCTTATTGGTAATCATTCAGATGAATTGTCACCATGGTTACCAGTTTTAGCAGCTACTTGTCAAAAAAATGTAAACTTTTTCCTTTTACCCTGTTGTGCATTCGAATTTTCCGGTAATAAATTGCAACGCCGAAATTCATCAATTTCCGGATATAAAGACTTTTGTAATTATACAGAACAAATATCAAATGTGTGTGGATTTAAAATCGAAAAAGACCGCTTAAAAATACCTAGTACTAAGCGTATAGCTTTAATTGGCCTTTCCCCTATATACGCTGAAAACGAACATATTGTAAGAATCGAACACATAAAAGAGTACGTTAGGAATGAGAAGTTGCAGCATCCAAATTCTTTATTAGAAGATATTAAGTTAAGGGAAAAGTCAGAAGCAGTTAGAAATTGCACAAAAATTGACAAAACTATCATCGATAAATTGGTAATAGATATTTTCAATTTATTGTTGAAAGAAAATTCAAATAAAAACATTGTTACCGCTGATAATGGTGACAATTGGCAAACAGGAGGTAGACTTACCATGGGGCAAATAGCCAAAAGCTTGGATAAAGGATATTTGAAGCGAATTAAATCCGAATACGGTGGATTAAAAACATTATTACGAAACAAGCATGAAATTTTTCGATTCGAAGAACCGGATTTTGTTTTAATACGTAAACCTCAACTGAAAATCGAAAATACAAATAAACCACAAACTGTAAAGAAGAGAATCTGTTTTTTCCAGCAATATCATCCTCAAAGTTGTCCTTTAACAAATGATGAATGCACATTTATACACTAAGTAAAATATTTTTTAAGTTCATTATTAAAATGTTTTCAGTTTTTGCGTTATTACAATACAATTTTTAATAACATTTATTAATAATTATTACATGTTTTTATATATGAATTTGTTTGAATAAATTTTACATAAAAATGTTTTGTTTAATTTTTATTTAACGGGAACTATCCGAACTGTTGCTGCGTCTACGCCTACGAATGGGAGAGCGTGAACGTCTACGTGGTGAACGACGACCTCCCCGTGGTGGAGAGCGATTACGGTTATTACGATTAAAGCGATTAAATCGCGGAGGAGAACGCCAACGTTCATTTTGTCTGCGATTTATTGGCGAAGGACGACGCTGCGGTAATCGTATTTTGGGATTTAGAACGGGTGAAACGTTTACCTCCTGTCCATCGATTTGACCACCATCCATCTGTTTTATGGCATTTTCACACTCCTCATGGGTTGCATATTCAACATAAGCAATGCCTCGTCCAAAATTTGGATGAAAACGATCTGTGGGAAACTCGACGTTTTTTACCTCTCCGAAGCAGCTGAATATTTCAATGACATGATCCTTAGTTACGTTGCGTGTTAAACGACCGATGTGTATTCGTGTGGGTTTTGGTGTTGGAGAACGTTCTCTGGCTTTTCCTAAAGGACTGCGGGAACGAGTACGTGTACGTTCTCGAGTTTTTATTACTGGACTACGAGATCTTTCTCTGCGTTTTAGAGGTGGTGAGCTTGACCGAGAACGTGTCCGATCCCGAGTTTTAGGTAATGGACTGCGCGACCGTGAGCGACTTCGCTCTCTTGGCTTAAGGGCCGGGCTACGTGAACGTTCACGACGCTTCGGTGGAGGGCTGCGTGAACGTTCGCGACGTTTAGGCGGAGGACTACGAGAATGTGAGCCACTTTTGCGGGTCGAAGATGACGATGATGAAGACGTCGAGCTGCTTGAACTAGAAGAACTTGAACGCGTTCCTGAACCAGAACTGCTTCGTGATGAGCTACTATCGGAAGAGCTATTTAAATAAATCATTGACCAAAGAACGTTAAATAATGATTATTAAATTTATGCAAACATTTTTGAATACATTTCAATTACAAAAAATAATATTTACTTCTTATACATTTTTTAAAACTAAATTCCGGATATGTAAACAAATTGATAAAAAATTATTTTTTTTAATGATTAAGACGAAACATTACTGTTTTTACAATCCAAGCAATCGTTTAAATGGAATTTTCGCATACCTACAATTTGTTTTTGCTACAAAAACTAAACACATGTAAAATTTTCTCTCAAATCGATGGTTGTGATTGTAAAATCAGCACATACATTAACCGAAAAAAACACGTAATCTAAGAAGTCCTCTAGTGACGAAATTGATCCTTACAACCAATGTTTTTAAGATTTTGTTATATTAAACAATATGATCGATTTGACTTCAAAATATTTTCTGAAATCTTGCTAAAAGCCTCCTGCTGTTAAGAAATCAGTATAAATCTTACCTGTCACTGGATTCACTGCTTGAAGAAGCACTACCTCGTCTTCTGCGATCTCGTTCTCTTCCACGATTGGAATTTGATGAAGAACTCACCTTGTTATTACTGGCTTTTATACCTTCCTTACTGTCTTTAACATCCTTATTCTTATCCACAGTCTCACCAGAGGGCGAAAGATCCCGGGCCCTAAAACGCAAATAAAATTAATATTAAATACTTACACCACTTTCTATAACTTACATAGCTCTTTCTTAGTTATAAAAGTTCTTAATAAAAAATATCGCTAATATTCTTTAATTATTAATTTTTTTAAATGGAAATGGAAAGTTTTCCAAAAGAAAAAAATTACACACAAGTTCTCGCACAATTGAACGCGTCTCTGACATTTTCTTTAAAACCGACAGCAGGTATGTTAAAAAGAGAGAAATATAGTTAACTAAAATATAACAACTCTGTACTTTTCAATATAATCTAACATTTTTAATGACCCAATTTACATAAACAAATTTTTGTTGCTTAAGGACGCGTTTATACACACGTCATTTTCATTTCTTATGAAATGGTGCATTTACTAATGCCAACTGTTCAAGTTTTGCCTTTCAAGGTAAAATAAGCTTAAAAACATTAATTAAAAAACATTATTAAAAACATAAAGTATATATCTCCTGACCGTCTGTCCGTGTGTTGGTTAAAATCAACTTTTAGAAGCAACTATGTTTTCCTCAGATCTGTGTATCAATCTTTTGGAAATATCCGGGAATAAATCGCTATTGAAATTCAGCACAATCGCCCCATAACTTTCTGAGATATGAGCAAAAAACCACGACCACCTCGTTTTTTTCAGAATTACAGCAAAAACATACGAATACACTGGTTAAAGTAAACCTGGCATCGAATCCGAGCTGAGCCAAGAATTTTTTTTTATTTTATATATTATTTATATTATTATTATTTTTTTTTTAATTTATTTTTTAATTTATTTTTGTAATTTTTTATTGTTGTTTTTGTTTTTAATATTTTTATTTTTTTGTAATTTTTTTTTTTTTGGAAACACACGTAAACTCAATTTATAATTCAACAATGGGATGTTTTTTATTTCATTTGAGATGGTGATACAAACTATTGTTATTGCATGACTAATTTTCAATACTATAAGCACAATTTTTTTAGTTGCTATACATTTATACATTAATTTTTTAAAACAATTAACATTTGAGTGTTGTATATATAAGTCTAACAATTATTAAATATTTCTATGTTTTTTTCTTGATCAAATAAATTTTATACACACTAAAATGAACAAGTAAGAGCACTATATTCGGCTGTGCCGAATCTTTTATACCCACCACCAGTTTTCCGTTTTTTTGTAGCTAGGGTTTTTTTGCGAAAATTTTTGTTTCCCGGAAATGCGAGATTATTTTTTAATATCCCGGGATCCCACAGCAAAACAAATAAGAAGTAATTTTTTAATTAAAAAAAAAAAAACTTTATTAAAAAGTATAAAATAGTTTATAATGTAAAAAAAAACTTCAAAGCTATAAAAATCAATAAAGAAACTTGAATTTAAAATATAAATTAAATAGAAATATTTTTATTATATTTTATATTAGGCTATAAGTTCTATGTGATAATGACAGAATATCTAGGAAAAGTTAGTTATCCGATACTAGCTAAGTGGAATGCATTTTCGAAACCAGCTACGGTTTCATCATCAGCACTCTTTTGATCAGAACTACAAATGTTGTGTGTAAATATCAACTATTTAACTCAGTATTTTATTGAAAATTGAAACATAGAATTATTTGTTCTAATTTATTCATGTCTTTCATATAACATTGAGTTAGTTTTATTGAAAAAATATTATTCTCTAGGTACGAGATCAAATACATATGAGCACAAAAAAACAGGTACTTCAGCTATGAGATCAAAAATAAAATCATTAGAATTCAATTTCAATATAAACCATATAAACATCTGCTTTCGAATCGTAGCCACCTTTTTTATTTCCCGGGATCCCTAAAAATAATTCCGGGATATCGGGAAGATTAAATAACACAAATTCCAGGGAAGTAACCCAATGTATAGCACAAAATGTTTTTGTTTGTTATTTAAAGTAATCGCTATGTAATAATCTCTTTATACTAAAATATGTATCACTTTCTTTGTATAACTTCGATATGCTAGTAAAATGTTTTCGTTATAGTCCTTCATTATTTTAAAATCTTTATTCATAGAGAAATAATATGAATTTGAGATAAACCGCTATATGGCGTTAAAGTAGGCGTGTCACCTAAATTTTCCGGCGTAACAATGACATTAATTAGAAGGACATAATTAGCGAATTTCATCATCATACCTCCAAATTGGTCGGTTTTATGAGCTTTTAAATTTCATTAACAGTGAATATCTTGAAAAGTGGGCGTAATAGTAGGCGTGCCGAAATTATTTTTAATAATGAATGCAACTTAGATGTTTCAATATAGGCCTTTGTTATTCTAAAATCTTTATTCGTAGAGAAATTATATGAATTTAAGGTTAGACGTTATACGGGAGGTGGGCGTAAAAGTGGGCGTGTCACATTGACATTTTACGTTAGAACAAAGCATTTGACCAAAAAGCCATGTGTGCAAAATTTCAGAGTCGTACATCCAATTTTGTTGCTTTTATGACGTTTTTGTTTTTAAATGTACCGAAAAATACACTGCGGTATAAATTTTCGTACATTTTGATCGATAACTCCTTTGCTAATGCATAGACTTAGGTAATTTTCGGTGAAAAATATTGTTTTTACTCAGGAAACATATATTCGAAGTTTCATGAGTCTACGTTAATGCGTTTGGACACAATTCTATATTATTCGATGTTTGAAGGACACGGTTTTTTCGACCTACTCTTGCTTTACGAGCTATAACTCTCTTCCTAATATTCCGATTTAGCCCATTTTCAATACCAAACAAACCTTGTCTATAAGAAAGATTCTGGCAAAATTTGAGCCCCCTAGCGACCTCTATCGTGCTTTCAACAGACGGACGGACGGACATAGCTAGATTGTTATAAAATCAAACCCCGATTCAGAATATATATACTTTATGTGGTCTAAAATGGAATTTCGATGTGTTACAAACAGAATCACAAAATGAATGTACCCCCACCATTTTTTTGGTGGCGGATATAAAAATTAATTTTTTATACCCTTCACCTGTGGTGCACAAGGGTATATATAGCTTTGTCATTCCGTTTGTAATTTCTACAATTTTCATTTCCGACCCCATAAAGTATATATTTTCTGAAAGCTTATGAATAGAGGAGTCGATTAAGCCCTGACCGTCTGACCGTCTGTCCGTCTGTCCGTCTGTCCGTGTGTTGGTTGAAATCAACTTTTAGAAGCAACTATATGTTCCTCAGATCTGTATATGGTATCAATCTCTTGAAAATATCCAGGAATGAATCGCTATTGAAATTCAGCACAATTGCCCCATAACTTTCTGAGATATGAGCAAAAAACCACGACCACCTCGTTTTTTTTTCACAATTACAACAACAACATACATACATACATACATGTAAAAAACATACCAAACAAAAAAAAATTACAAAAAAAAAATATTAAAAATAAGAAAATAATAATAAAAAAAACTAAAAAAAAAAAAATTTAAAAAAAATATAAAAAAAATAATAAAATATAAATAATATATTAAATAAAATAAAATTTTTTTGGCTCAGCTGAGATTCGATGCCACATTTATTCTAACGTGTACGTATGCACGTATTTTATATGGGATGAATGGTGATACAAACAATTGTTATTGCATGACTACACGTTGTGAAGGGTATATAAGATTCGGCACGGCCGAATATAGCACTGTTACTTGTTGCTTTTGTGCTTTAACTTTTTTAGGACAGTTTAAAAAAAAAATTTCTTATAAGCAATGTTTTCAGTACATGCAAACTTATTTCAATGCAAAACATTAAGAGTTATAGTCTCTATGCAAGTTTGTTTTTGGTCTAGGTCTACTATCGAAACATTCAAACATGTTTTGAAGTTTTTATTTCATCTTTGTTCTTATTCAGTTTAATTTTAAGATTGTTTTGTTTCAGTTTTGTTTTTTTAAAGTAAGTATGTATTCTATTATGAAAGACATAAACTATTTTAAATTTAAAAAGATTGCTTTAAATATACATAAGTACATATGTACATATTCCGGCCCAAAAAATAATAGTCAGTAAGGCTGAAACCACTTCTTGTATATGTATACCCTGACACGGTCGAAATACACATCAAGCACTATTTATAAAAATGCGTTTGTATGTATTATTTGTTCTTCTATTAAGCACCCATATATTAGTTTTGTTTTTCTTTTTATCTTAAAATCGCTAAGTTAATGTTTAAATATAATTTTAAATACAAAAATTGTTTAATTACCATTACTCTAGTTTGCATATGTATGCAGAGTTGTCAACACGGTAATCTATGCACTGCTATAAGTGCTTTTTCAAATTTTTGTCGCAGAAGTCAGTGGTCGGTGCTTTTTAATTTTTTGCATTTTCTTTGGTAGCACCAAATACTAAATTTCAAATACATTTTTTTATTGAAAACAATTTTTGTAACGATAATTTGAGATACAAAACTGAAAAATATTAATTCATTGTAATATAATATTAAGCTGAGAGTATAGAAAATATATTAAAACTATTAATTATGAATATGATAGGGATTGATAGTACACAATGTTTTATTATTATTGTTTTGTATAAGCAACCATTTGAAAAAAAAAGTTATGAATGGATTATATATTTTACTTTGTTTATTGTAATATATTTCCGATACTCGTTTCTTAATATCCTGTATGGTATATGTGATATAAAGCACCTACTTTTTATTAAATTATATTGTCACGAGAACGAGAATGCAAAGCTTCTAATTTTACAATTTTACAGAACAACAATTGACCCCTTAATGATTTAAATATTTACATTGATGGCGATTTCCATATTGATATAATATAGTGATTATATTGGCAACTGTGAAGTTAAAGTTGCTACACTGTTTAAAAATGTATTATTTAAAATTAAATTATTTTTATTGTTTTTAATAGGAGTGATGGGAACTAATTTTATTTTTATGTAAATTGATAATTTTATTAAATATATGCAGTAATTTTTTTTAGCTATACGCTTTTTAGTCGGGTTTGTGCTTTTTAGATTTTAAAGTTGACAACGCTGGACGTAAGTTTTGTTTTTTTTATAAGAGAAAAATCGAAAAACTTTAGAAAAATAATACAGGTATATACGCATATAAGAGGAATATTAAGTTGTTAACGTATTGAAATTAAATCGTTAGTTAGGGCATAGTGTTATTAGAAAGAATAACCTTATAAAATTTTGATGAAATGGAACCTATTGACATTGCTCGTCTGGAGGAGGCAGTTGTTATTTTCTATCGCTCAACATCTCAGGAACAAGCCCATTTACATGAATGGCTTACCAAAGCTCAGGCGAGCACGCAGGCATGGCAATTTGCCTGGCAGCTTATGCAATTAGAAAAGGTAAATGTACAATACATGGTTACAGTAATAAAACCTGCGTTTAATCGATTTATAATATGTATGTATATACACGATATACTTATTACAGAGTCAAGAAGTGCAATTTTTCGGTGCGGTTACACTGCACTCTAAACTTATGAAATTTTGGCATGAAGTTCCACCCGAAAATCGAGATGAACTTAAACAAAAAATTTTAGAGAAAATAATACAATTCGCAGGTGGCCCAAAATTAGTTTTGAATCGTCTATGTATAGCGGCAAGTTGCACACCTTTTGGTTTGATTTTTTTTTACATGTATTTATACTTTAGTTAAGTGCTTATATTGTTCATATGCTGGGTGAGTGGCCTACAGCTATTGAAGATGTGATTAACACGTTTCAAAACCAACAAATACCGAATGTAACAAATGAAACTCAGTTATGGATAATGCTAGAAATACTACAGGCCATTCCAGAAGAAGTAGGTTTTTTAAATGAAATACTACATACCTACAATGAAAAAAAAATTAATGCTTATCTTATTTAAACATTTTAAGATGCAGGCAATTTATTCGTCAGTAAAAAGGACTACTCTCCGTTCTGAAGTAGCCAAACGAGCACCACTTGTCATTGAAACTACAGAAACATATCTTCAAATGCAATTGGAGAGGCAATGGGATGCTGAAGCATTTAATAATATGAACAGGGCTGTAAAATGTGTTGGCACATGGGTTAAGTAAGTTTTTTTTTGCTAACATAAGTTTGATATACATTATTAAAAAATGCGTTATTACTTTTCATAGAAATATTGGCTTTTCCATTGAGAACTGTGTAAATATAACAAGTATTCTATTGAAAATTGTAAATAAATGTTATTGGCCATGCACTCAAGACCCAGATAGTGATGGTTGCATGTCTGCTGATGAGAACGATTTAGCTGAAACATGTCTTAAGACCTTAGTCAATATAATTATACAACCCGATTGTCATTTATATCCAAAAACGGCATTTGTTCTTATTAAAATGTTTTTAGATTCATTGTGTGATGTTACAAAAATGGAATGGAAACCAGATAACAACAATGAAGACATTGTGTCTTATATATACACTCTGTTTGTGTCGGCTGTGGAACGTCACTCTCAATTATTATTAAGCGGCATAACGACTACCGATCTAGAGCTTTCAACATTGTATAGTCGTTTGGTTCGTGAAATTCTTCAGTGCACCGACAAACCAGGCATATATCCCGTTGAAGAGTCCTGCAGTAGTATGGCTTTAGGGTTTTGGTATCTTCTTCAGGATGAAGTATTTGCAATGAATAATGAAGAAGAACGTCTGAAATGTTGGGAATATATTAAACCGTTGTATGCTCATTTAACACGTATTTTAGTACGTAAATCAGAGCAACCGGATGAAAATTCTATTGACAAATGGAGTTCGGATGATCTTGAAAGTTTTCGTTGCTATCGCCAAGATATTTCAGATACATTTGTAAGTAGTTAAAAGTTCCAATATTTATTGTTTAAAAAAATACATATGTATTTTTCGTAAAAAGGTTATTGCAAGTTTTTTTAATAAACTGTTTATGTTATACCTAATCATTTAATACATATCAAAAAAAAAGTTGAATGCACATTTTATTTATTTATTTATTAATTAAATTTCGTAATAAAAAAGCCTCAAAAGGCCAAAACAAATTATTACATAGTAATTACAACTTTACCCAAACTACATCAATTTACTTTGAAACATTTAATTTTATAGATGTACTGTTATGATGTTCTTCACGATCACATTCTCGAAATACTCTCAGCTGTACTAGATGAAACCATAGCTCAACTTCAGACAAATTTTACACAATGGACAAAGCTAGAGGCGTGTATTTTTTCTTTTCAATCAGTTTCTGAACACTTTGATGGCGAAGAAACGAAGCAAATACCTAAGCTAATGAGAATTCTAAATGAAATACCCTATGAAAAAATGAACGAAAAACTGTTAGGCACTGCCTTAGAAACGGTTGGATCCTATTGTCAATGGCTTAAGGATAACCCAGCTTATATACCATCGGCAATTGATCTTTTAGTGCGAGGACTTAATTCCAGTATGTCAGCTCAAGCAACATTAGGTTTAAAAGAACTTTGTCGTGACTGTCAGCTACAAATGAAACCTTATGCAGAACCACTTCTAAATGCCTGTCAAGTCAGCTTAACTTCGGGGCAAATGAAGAATTCCGACTGCGTACGTTTAATGTTTAGTATAGGAAAGCTGATGAGTCTGTTGACACCAGAAAAAATACCCAATTATTTGGATATAATCGTTAGCCCATGTTTTGAAGAACTATCAAATATATGTCGAACTGAAGCTGTTAGTTATTTTTTTATTTACTCTTTCCTTTTATATTATATTTTAATGTTGTATTTTGTAGAAAACACCACAAGCTCGTATACGCACAATATTTCGTTTAAATATGGTATCTACTCTATTTTCCTCGCTCAACACCGATCTGGATGATGATGACACTATTGAAGATCTTCAAAATGTGCAGCCAGTTTTAATAGTAATGCAAAAAACCATGCCAATATTTCGTCAAATAGCTGAATTGTGGGTCGAAGAGTTAGATGTGCTAGAGGTAAGGCACTGCTTATAAAAAAATTGGTTTATTTGATTTTAACAAATATGCATTACAGTGTTATTTAATTGTAATATATATACATATATATTTCAGACTGCTTGTACAGCACTTAAGCATGCTATAGTAAATCTTAAATCTAGCTTCAAACCCATGCTTCAGGATTTATGTTATTTCATAGTTGCCATATTTCAAACACGTTGTTGTGGACCCACTTTGGAAATTTCAAAAACTGTAAGTTAAACAATAATTTAACCTCAACTTAAAAATTACAAACTCTTATGTTTCACAGGCCATTGTAATATTTTATAAGGATGAAGATTGTAAAACATTAATGCAACAACTTCTTGTAGAATTTGTCATGCATAGTTTTAAATTGTTTGAGGTATAAAAATAATTGTATGAAATATGCGATTTGGTTAACAAAATATTCTTTGTAATTTTTATTTAAACAGTCAACTCCAGAAAATGGATTTTCAAATATTGCCGAAACTATTGAAATGTTTTACGCTTGTCTAATGCAAATCATTAAAAAAATACCTCAATCTTTAGACGACAAAGCAATAGCATATGATCGTTTAATATTTTATGCTTTAAAGGCAATGACACTACCCGAAAATGGTCCTATACGCACAAGTGTGCAGTTTCTATCACATTTTGTTATGCAATCGCGTAATTATGCACAAATGACCGAAGCTGTGTTGGCAGCTGGTGAAGAAATTGTACGCACGGCCATTGTTTGCGTAGCCTGTGTTACACCACGTCAACAGGTTGAGAAGTTTGCTGATGTTTTTCTGGCCATTAACAAAAAATATCCTGCCGAAATGGCTGTATGGCTTAAAAACATTATACACGTTGCAAACTTTCCCACTCCTTTAGTGGATGCCTCTGAAAAAACAAAATTTGTTACACAAATTATTAGGTAAGCCATTCGGTATTTTTATTTATTTTTTTTTCAAATATATGTATATTTGTTTTTTTTTAAGTATAAAAATATCTTTACTTTTATAGGGAAAAGGTAAACAAACGTTTATTGCAACAACACCTAACAGAATTTGCCATAAAATCTCGTGGTCTTTCGGATAAATTTCAATAAATTGTAATGAGAAAAACAACAGCAAGTTTAAAAATTTTATACAATTTAATTAATTAATATGGACTGTTTTTTAACAATTACCTGTAGCTATTTAACTAATTATCTTTTCTCTACTAGAGCAAACAAATTGAAAAAAAAACTATTTATAAATTATTAACGTAAATGTAATTTAAATGCAAATTTATTACATATATTTTTGTTTGTTCGTTGTACAGGCATATACATATACTTACATATATATATTAAATTATGTACGACTATATACATACTTGATGATGATGATGTATATGTATATAAACATAGCATTCATCTTATTTATTTTTTAGGATTTAAGAAATTATTTTCGTTCACATCTTAGCGAAGTACATACTATATATATTTTGTTACTGCTCGTATAAAAATGTTATCAGCAATTTTTATTTTGAATGTCTAGCTTCTAAAAAATGTGATAGGTAATTTTATGTAAATGTTATAATTTATTAAACTTAAAATTAAGTGTCAAACTACATATATAAAATATTTTAAAAATTATAACTGCTCCATAATTGTCATTATTATCAACAATGAATGTGTCAAATATTAAGATTTAAACAAACGAAATAAACACTCAATGTTTTACTCTGTCCATCCAAAATCGTACAACAAAGTTGTTTTATTTTAAGAAATTAAATAGTTAAAATAAAAAACCTACATGAATTAGTATGTGATGAAAAACAATTAGACATAAAACCTATTTGAAAACGATAAAAAATGTGATGTCTTTGCTGTTGTCGTTTTGTCAATCATTGTTAAAATTGTTTTTCAACTGTTTTTTAATCGTTTTTATAAATTTAGTTTCAGAAGTTTTTTATATTGTTTTTTTTCCTTCTAGTCTACTTTTTAGATGTTCATCTTTTAAGATTGCCTTATAAAGGGTCCGCCATCTAACTTTTTTTTTTTTCAACTAATGCTTATTTCGTGAATGGTAACACTTAGTTCATGTCTGATTTGACAGATTATTATTAGTTTTATCCTTCCGCTTAACGAATATGGTTGTGTATACGCTGGGAAATATTGCGACATTACTCTGGCCGATTTGGCCAAAAAAATCATCTTTTCAGATGAAGCTCGTTTTGATCTTGGCGGGTATGTAAACAAGCAAAATTGTCGCATTTGGGGCACAGAAAACCCGCACGCATACATTGAAAAGCCGATACACCCAAAACGAGTCACTGTGGATTTTGGTCCAGAGGCATAATTGGCCCATTTTTCTCCGAAAATGAGCAAGAAGTGGCCGTAGTCAATGGCGATCGTTATCAGGCCATGTTGAACGAATTTATTCTAAAAATGTACCAAGTCATCTCACCTTTTCAAAAAGATCGTTTTCAAAACGTTAGTTTTCCAACAAATACTTAATTATTTTATAACTTTTATTATATTGTCGGCATCATTATTAGGTTTAATTTTTTTACATACTTTTACTTAAGATGGCGTAGAATTTATTGTCAGAAGTATTAATTATGAATCTTTCACTGAAAAAATGTCTGCAACATAAATATATACATACATATGTACATATACATATATATATTTATTTTACTAACAGACAACTTTATAGTTACGTTTTTTTAATAAATAAAACTTGTTTTTTGCAGAAGAAATTCAGCAGGCAATGAGCACTGAAATTTTAAAACTATTCAACAAGTGGTTTCAGAGTTTAAACAAGAAAAAAACAAGTAAGAGTGCTATATTCGGCCGTGCCGAATCTTATATACCCTTCACAACATGCAGATTCTTTATACGAAATATGTATGTATGTTCATACATAAAAACAAACATATACAAAAACATTCCATTGTAAAATTATAAATTGTATGTGTTTCAAAAAAAAAAAAAAAAAATAAATAAATTAAAAAAAATATATAAAAAAATTAAAACAAAATATATAAAATATTAAAAAAAATAATAAAAATATAAATAATATATAAAATAATAAAAATATAAATAATATATAAAATAAAAAAATTTTTTTTTGGCTCAGTTGGGATTCGATGCCATATTTACTCTAACCACTATACTACGTTTGTATGAATGTATGATGTTATTGTGAAAAAACAAGGTGGTCGTGGTTTTTTCCTCATATTTATGTTTATGTAACAATTTTTTGATTTTAAATACCGATCTGCTACCAAATATTTCCAATATTTCAATACTTCACGCAGGTCATCGCCGTCGGGGGGCTTCAAAAAGTTGATTTCAACATACACACGAACAGACGGACAAGCTGACAGAGCTTTTTAAGAACGCTTACTTTTTGTATTCAGCCTTATTGTCAGTGTCATTGACGTACTTTTCGATACCGTGTAATATTAACGACAATGTAAAATAATTGACACGTTGTATTTCTTTCGCATGAATATGTCTTAAACCAACGTATGAAAAACAATTTTATTTAGTAGCTTGTAAACATGGGCGTAACTTGACCATTTTGGGTAGTGCAATGATCCAAGAATTAAAAAAAAATTAACATTTAATATCCATAAAAAATTAACTCAGTTTAAGATTTTTAAAAAACATTTTTAAGCTTTTGCCTCCACAAAAAAAAATTTTTAGCTTCGCCAATGCTTGCCAACCTTATACCGAGTGGACGTTCTTGTTTTCATATTATAATATACATTGAGAAGTTTTTATTTTGTATTTTCAGTGCAATTATTAAAAAATAAATATTAGGGGTTGTCTTAATTCCTATTTTAATCTACTTTCATTTCTATGTTTCAGTTTTTTTTTTATTTTTAATAAACAATACGCAAATATATAATTTTTTTAAGTGCCATTTAATAAATAATTTATTATTAATTCAGTCAGTCCTCTCTTATTGTTGTGCTCTGCAGTAAATCCATTATTTTCAACTATGAATAGCAAAATTGTTCAGGGGTTATTTGTTTGTCAGTGGACTACTAAAAAATGTTAAAAACACGAAAATCGGTTCTTGCTTGCATGTACTTGCTGATCGTTTTTTTTTTTTTTTTTTTTATATTCGGCCTTATTGCCATTGGCATTGTCGTGTCGTTTTTGTATCAAAAACGACAGAAATACGACAAGGTCTCATTCATTTTACATTGGCGTAAATATTACACGGTACCAAAAAATACGACAACGCCAATGACAATAAGGCTGAATATCAATGCCAAACTCTATGGGCCAATTCAAAGTGGTTGCATATCAGTCATATTTGTGCTATTTCATATTATTTTATACATGCATAAAATTTTTGTTAGTAATTTCCATACCAAAAAAATAATATGACTTTACACATTTGTTTCCTATGTATAAGAAATTGTTTATGTTATACTTTTAACCATACTGTCTCTCAGAGAGAATTTCTTCGCTTCTCACCTCTCAGAGAGAATATTTTCTATTTTATTCTTTCCTGTATACATACAATTTTTAACAGCGTCATCTCTTTGTCTTCTTTCTTGTATTAAATACATAATTTGTTAACAAAAGGTGTTCAAAGTCACTAGTCATATTAATATGAATTATATGACATAGTACAATATGAGAGTCTACTTTGAATTGGCCCTATGTATAAATCATAAATTTAAGTATTTAAGTACAGCAAAATCAGTGCTGTGTGTGCCTCGCATTCATCTTATTTCGTTTTATGATAATAGAAAGCCATGAACTGGAATTTTAGTATTTTTCAACATTAGAAAAAGAAGACTAACAGAGTTGGTTTGTATGCTGACGTGAACTCATAATATTTTACACATCCAAAAA
This sequence comes from Phyto melanocephala, assembly GCA_941918925.1. Taxonomy (NCBI): domain Eukaryota; kingdom Metazoa; phylum Arthropoda; class Insecta; order Diptera; family Rhinophoridae; genus Phyto; species Phyto melanocephala. The sequence continues at coordinate 3,649,954 of OW799233.1, forward strand.
TTTCACAACATTTCTGCATACATACTTATGTATGTACATACACAAGGCATATTAATTCATCAGGTAATTGCAGTTCGAAGAGAATTTTTTTGTTTATATTTTTTATATAAGAAGTTTGACATTTGAAGTTAATGAGAGAGAAGAGAAATATGTTTTTCATCTATAGACTTTGACAGCTGAAATTTAAAATAAGTGAAGAAAAAAATAATCAGCTGACAAAACAAGACTACCTGTTGAATAAATGTGCCTTGGTACATACATAAGTTTTCAATAAAAAAAAAAAAAAAAACACACACACCTCTGGATTAAAGAAACAAATTTTTTGTTTGTAATTATTTTATTTTAATATATATGTATTTATATATTTTTATTATAAATTTATTATTTATTAATACAATTTTATAAAAAAAGCATTTACAACAATGTTGACGATATATATATATTTTGTTTTGTAAGTTTTTCATCTCAAATTTCAACTCTTCTAAAGACTGGTTTATTGTTATTATTAAAATATATTTTATAGGTATATATATTTTTTTTTGTTTTGTATCATTAGTTTTTTATTTTATTTAATTTATTTGAGTCCATGGATTCTAGGATCTTTATAGACTTTAAAATAAATAAATCATTTGCTTTTAGCTTAAATATTTTAAATTAATATTGGTTATTGTTTTGTCCTTTTATAGATGTACATAAAAATATTTCTTAGTTGTAGTACTTAGATATCGTTATTATATGTATATCTATGTATGTATTGTATAGGTTTTTTTTTTTATTTGTGTATTTAATTGGTATTTTATTTGTTCTATATACATACATATATGTATGTCTGCATTTATAATTGCAAATATGAATTACACTTCTTTAACAAATTATTTAACTATTTTCATAGTTATAAATCCTTAAAAATAAATTAATTATATATGTGTTTACTCCTACTATTGTTTCACTGTAAAAGAAGAAAAAAAAAAAAAAAGAATTTGTTATTTAATTGATGCATTATCGCACAATATATGAAAATTGTGTTTAATTTGCCATCAAATATATGTACATTAGACAGTGCCGTATTTTGAAAAAAAAAAAAATTTTTTTTTGTAACTGTAGCTTTTTTTATATTTGACGTTATATCTTTGGCAATATAGTGATATAGAGGTCAAAGGCCTCTAGTACAAAGCTGTTTCCTCGAGGCAGAAACATAGGCATATCATATTTTAAGATCCGATTATACATACCAAAGATATACGGAAAATGTGAGGCGAAGCGCAAAATAATTTTTTTTCGAAATTGCCTATATATTTGAACGAGTATGGGAAACTTGTAAGGTGGTACGCTCTAATGTACATATATATGTAAAAACATTAACCTTATAATCAGAAACAACAACAAAATTTAAACATTTTTTTCTAATTAATTTATTTGTTTATATTCATTGATAAGTATTCGTTAAAATCGCAAGCGATGACGAAAATACCTCTTACCGTAAGTGATAGTTAATGTAATGTTTACGTAAACAAATTTGTATTTTCATAAAATCATAATTTAGTTACATTTTGTCTTGTGCATGCAGCAATTTTAAAATTGTGTGTATGTTGTTGTGTGTGGAAATTTGAGGTTTGTTTATAGCATTTTTAAATTATTATTTTTTTTCATGCAAACATTATTTCAAAATAAAATTTTTACTTTACATTTTATTTTAAATTCAGTTATAAATGTAAACTCAACAAAAATTTAATTCTTCTTAAAAATTAAAAAAAATCTAAGTATAACTAAAATAAAATATTATTAATCCAAATATTAAAACGATGACAAAAATATACTAAATATTAATGTATTTATAATAAAATATAAAAAAATAAGTTTATGTTATAAACGTTGGTCGCAATTAGAAATGCCCTAACTCAAATAATTGTAACTTTACAGAAGAAAGCAAAAACGTAATATAACACGATATTAACAATATGTAACTTGTTTTGAAAAACTGTTTTTTTTTTGCTAATATTGCATTAAACTTTTGTAAAAACGTGTATTTGTGTGAAATATATTGGAACCAGTGAAAAACTCAATTTCGTGATAATACGAGTAAGGACCTTTTTATTTGTGACCATCAAAATATGTATGTATATAGAAAGAATAAACTAAAAAGAATTAAAGTAACCTAATAAAGAAATTACAAAAACAAAAAGAATAAAAAAAAAAAGAATTAAAATTAACTTCGTTGTGGTTTTTGCAAATTTTTCTGGTACCAAATAAAAATTTTTACCTTCAACACTAATATAAAAAGAATTAAAAAAATCGTTTTTTACAATAATAATGCAAACTTTAAAATTTGCTTAGTTTTGAATACGACAAAAAAGACCCCTTAATAAATATAATTATACTTTAATGAAAATTTATTCAGATGTGAAAATTTTTGCAATCAATCGAATACAAGTAGTTCTTAAAAAATGTATTATAAAGGGTGGTTTAATTTTAAGACCCGATATTGAATGTGAACCACACCTAAAAGTCACGTTTTTTTTTCCTGCATTTTATTTGACATTTCTCAATTTCAGACTAACTAAATTTTAACCATGGAAAGACACACAATCGAGCAACGCGTTAAACTTATTCAGGCTTATTATGAAAATGGGCGTTCAAATCAAGATGCATTTCGTGCACTACGTGATTCTTTTAGTCATCATAATCGTCCACAATAGGAAAATTGTAAAAAATATTTAAATTTCAGCAAAACAGGTCGGTATGAAATGTGAAAACATCTGTAAATGCCTTCTTAGTTCGTTGAACTGAAAACATTGCTGCTTTTCGCGATAGTGTGCCAAAAGAGTAGTCAACTTCAACTCATCATCGTGCCCAACAATTGAACATCAACATTGTCATTGAAAATTTGGATCATCGGATGGAGGTCTGCCGCCGAGGTCGCGGTGGCCATTTGGCCGATAAATGACAATAATTTCCTAAATAATTTTCAACATCGGCACCTAAAATTTAACCACCCTTTACATGCATACTCTGAAATAAATGACGATATAAGTTTTTAACTTGAAATTCGTCCTTTTCAAATAAGATTGTAAAAACAGCACATTAAACCTAGAAACCTATATCGGCATTTCTTTCAGGGTATGTTTGTATGTATACTAATGGCGTTATTCATAACAGTTGACTGTGTGCCAAATATGTAACTTTAAAATTGCTATAGGTGAAAGCAGCTTCTTAATAATGGTGCAGTTAGTACAGACATGATCTGGCAAACGCATCTCGCATAACATTCATAATTCAAAACGCGTGAACCACAGAACATGCTGAAAAATTGTTGGTGATTTTATAATCATGCGAATGACAGAATATATCAATATCGTGAAAACGTGTATGTTAGTTAGTAAAAACGTAGTGTTGTCTCTTTATCTCTTTTAACAATAAGTCAATATATTACGTTTTCAATGTAAAAATCTATTTTTTAAAATTAAATTTCTACCTCAACGAAAGTTACGATATATACATACATATATGTATATGTTTTTAATAAACTATAACACGTTTTATGTGATAGATTTTGTAAATAGACATACATACCTACATATGTATGTACTCGTATGTATACTTATGTAATCTCAAATTATTTTTATTCATTCTCAAATTTAAACATTCGCAAAGTTATTCTGAGTGATTAAACATTTTTTGCGTTTCATAGGTATAGAGAACGTTTTAATACAACGTTTGATTATTTACTAAAAATTGTTAATTATTGTAATAATTCGTAAATATTATAAAAAATTTGTAAGGTTTTAGAAATAGTTATTGTCTTTTCACGACATAGTTTTAGAGACAAAATACATGTAATTTCTTTACTGAACTACTGTGTGAATTTTTTTTTTACTTTCAGCCAAATATCTAAAAAGAATAAAGAAAAATTAGTGCAATTTAAATAAAATGTGTAACTAAACTTAAATTATGTATATAAAATACCATGCTTTTTGTTACAGTAATAAAATTTAAATTATATAATAGGTTGTAGTTTATAAAAGATATGAACATGAATAGCTTTTTAATCTTTAGTATTCGGATACAAAAGTTTCAATCAATGTATGTATGTATATCATGTAATTGTTGTAATTACAAAATAGGTAATACACAAATAACGCCTGCGTTGTTTTTCGATAGTAAACATGTTGTTTGTGTTCGTGTACTTGTGTAAATATTATATTAAAACGGTACTTTTTTCCCCCATTTAATTTGTTGTATGCAGCCTTCGGTAATATTATATGAATGCATTTATTTGTGTAATTGTATACTGAAAATAGTAGTGCATTTAATACATGTTTGCATCTGGTGGTGTTTTCAAATATTCATCGGGTCTTTTGTGCTCAATTAAGGCATGTATTGTGCCGCTGTCAGCTGGCAAATCGGATTTTCGTCTAATCAACGGTTTATCCTTGTTATGTGGTGATTTCTGAGAATTGAAATTTACACCAGTAGCAAATATAGTTTATTAGTAAATTAAAATAAGATAGAAATAATAATATAATTACTTATATCATATGTACTATTATTGCACAATTTACAACTTGTTTTGCAGTATCGTTGTATGCTACATTATAAAAAAAAACGTTGAAAACTTTTACCATAAAGATAGATACAACGATAGAACAAAGGCTGTAAACTGAACGATTGTTTTGACCATAATTATAAAAATGAACATAATTTTTTATATACATATGTATGTAAATTTATGATATAAGAACTCAGTTCAAATTTGTCCTGACAACAATTAAAATTATTTAATTTTTTTTTTTTTTTTGTCAATTCAAGTTCAGAGTTTTTCAAGCAACATTAATTCTCTCTCTCAAAAAAAAAAAAAAAAAAAAAGAGAATTTTTTCAATGCAAATATATGAATACACCCATGGTGTAATTACATAAGGCGTAAAAGAGAGCAATTTTTGGCTCTCTTTTTTTATGTATGGAGTTTGACAATTTCCGGAGTTGAAATCATTTTTTTAAATATGTAGTTTGACATACAACACAAAAAATAGTCAGCTGGTCTGGCACCGCCACCTTGTATAAGTGTACCCTGAATACACCTATAGAGCAAAGCATATTTATTCATCAGATAGGTATTTTTATACCCTTCACACAGTGATAAAGGGTATATATAGGTTTGTCATTCCGTGTGAAATTTCTACAATTTTAATTTCCGACCCCATAAAGTATATATTTTCTGAAAGCTTATGAATAGGGGAGTCGATTAAGCCCTGTCAGTCTGTCCGTCTGTCCGTGTGTTTGTTGAAATCAACTTTTTGAAGCCACCCGACATAGGTTGGACCCGGGTAAGGTATTAAAATATCAGAAATATTCGGGAGTAGATCGGTATTGAAAATCAGAAACATCGGTACATAAACAACTGAGATATGAGCAAAAACCCACGACCACCTCGATTTTTTTTTCACAAAAACAACATTACAACAACAACATACATACATACAAACGTGTATACTGGTTAGAGAAAACGTGGCATCAAATCCCCGCTGAGCCAAAAAAAATTTTTTTTTTAATTTTTTTTTTATTTTTTATTTAATATATTATTTATATTTTTATTATTTTTTTTTTAATTTTTTTTTTTAAATTTTTTTTTTATTTTATATATATTATATACATAATTTTTTTTAAAATTTTTTTTTTTTAATTTATTTTTAATTTTTTTTTTAAATTTTTTTTAAATTTTTTTTTTCTTTTTTGTTTTTTTAACATACATACGTGAATTTATAATTTTACAATGGGACGTTTTTATATATGTATGTTTTTATATGTATGTACGTATTTCATATGGGATGAATGGTGACACAAACCACTGTTATTGGATGACTACACGTTGTGAAGGGTATATAAGATTCGGCATGGCCGAATATAGCGCTCTTACTTGTTTTTCGTCAGATGTTTATTTTTTTCTTCACTTATTTAAAACTTGAGCTGTCACAAGTCTATAGTTAAAAAATATTCTTTTTTCTTCTCACATTTATTTAAAATGTCAAACTTCAATATAAACAAGAAAGAACTGCGATTACCTGATGAATAAATATGTATGTATGTCTTGCTTAAGAGCTTTAAAAATATAATTTTTTTAGTCAGTAATCAATCGATTTGGAAGCAAAGTGAACGAAAGTAAAAGTATAAATTTGTTCAATCTTGCTAGTCCTGTCACGATAATAGTATCAATTTTACATAAATAAACAAGGAATAAATATGCGCATAAAAAACAATTGAGTTAGTATAGTAACTATGAAATGGTGTTTAGCTTTTTCAAGTTATAATATTAAAATTAAAGACATCTAATAAGTTAAACTGCGAACACAAAATGCTACAAAAAATGGAAAAAGTAAGTATGACACAATAAGAAATTTTAAAATAGTATGTAGTATATAAATATTTGTACATTTTTTTGTTAACAAAAAATTATTAAAATAAAATTTTTAAGAAAATTCTAAAAATTAATACAGCTTTTTAAGTGGCTTATAAATAAAATTTCTATAGAAAATCAGTTTTATAAGTCCTTTGTAAACCATTAATATTTTCTATGAACAAAACAGTAAGCGTTTATGATTATAGAAGTTAAAAGTGTTAAAACAACATATTGCGATTAAAAAAATTATTTCGAACATGAATGATACCGCGTGTATTTATTTTACATGCTTATGGTGTTTGTATAAATAATATTTTTAAAAACATACCTCGCGATTTTCTTGGCCAGAACTTTGAAGCTGTGACGACTGGTGTTGTTGCTGCTGCTGCTGCTGTTGTTGTTGTTGTCTGTCGTCATAATCTAACTTATCAAAAGTTAAATCGCAATTGTCATTGTCATGATCAAAATCATTTTGACTACTAGAAATACTCAAACTATCCATTTGGCCAACAATTTTTGTCCATTCGGGATTCGTTCTTGCCATATTCTCAACTTGTTGCCAAAGACCTATACGCTGTGCAAATTTCTCTCGTTCTCTGCAATATAATTAATTTATATACTATATAATATATTAACATAATTTTAAAAAATGTTAAAAGCGGTTTTCACACTTAAAGAGCTAGTAAGTATTCAGTTCTGTCTGAAAAACAATCTGAAATTCTGTATTGAAAAAATTTCAAGCAACATTCCGTATGCTAGTCCGTTTTTTTAATTTTTAAAAGCATTGATTTGTGTTAAATTGAAGCAAGGCCTTTAAAATAAAATTTCTCTAACGATAATTATAAATAAATTAACTGTACGATTGTAAAAATATTAAATTTTTCGGAAGTGGCACTCAAAAAGTTTCATATAAGCAGATTATCAATTTAAATTAAAATATTTGGTATGTTTTCCTGTTCTTTTTTTTTTGTCATTTGTTGAAATGCACACATTTTTTACAAGATTTTTTTCTTTGAGGAGATAAATGAAAAATTTCGTGGCTTAATTTGTTCTATATGCACTTAAATTTTCAACACTATTGGGACAATATCCTTAATAATTAGTAAACTTTCTATGTTAAAGTACTAATTTTTATATCACTGCACCAATAAAATGTATTGATATTTATTAAGATATGCTGTGATTAAAAAAACAACACAAAAAGCTATAATAAACGTATGTGTTATGTTTAAATAATAGCATCACTGATGTATTTCAACGTAAATATTATAAAAAATAGTGGGTTTTAATATTGAGCTTCTTACAGAATATTTACAAATAACTTATATAGTAAAAAATAATTGCGAAGTACATATGAATGTATAAAATAGGTAACAACTGCTAAAATAATTAGAAGAACAATAAGTTTAAGTTGTTTTTCAGGCCCACATTTGCTTTGTATTTTTGTTACAATCATTTTTTAATTTGTTATTCCTTTTCATCAAGCAAAATGACAACTTGTTTATCAAAAACCGTAAAATTTGGTTTCTTTATTTGGTTTTTAGTATGATTTCAATAAACGATGTTTTCATAATAAAACAAAATTCACATTTAAATATAGAGTTTAAAAAATCTACACCAGTGTTTCATCCGCTTTCATAGTTCAAATTTTAAAAACCAAACGCACTCATATGCCTTAATGCAACTAAAACAATTCAATGCAAGATAACAAATTTTTAATGACTGAATATACGGCTGGTTTCCCTGACTGATTAATGGCAATAATGCGAATAAAGTTTGTTCTTAATTAATAATTACTTTCTTAAGTTTTTTTTTTAACAGTGGTAGGCAATTGGGGAGATTTTCGTTAAGTTTTAGATCTCGCGGCATCACAATGTACAGCACGGTAACAGACTATGGAGAAAAAATATGCTCACGCTTTGTAGACATAAACCCTTGAAAATTTAAAAGCAATATACATATGTATATGAATATACTATCATGAGTGAAAACCGCTAATATAAACGTTACTATAAACCTTTTGTTATGTAAGTTTTTATTATAATGGATAATTTTGTACTAAATGTGGCAATGAGCTCAGTTAAGTAAATGCGAAATAATTAATAAACTTACAACTGCTTTTCTTGTCTATAATTTTTGCTACATTCGTCAAATAGACGTTGATTCATTTCCATAAATAATTTTAATGCATTATATATGAGACCATGTATGGTTTTATTCCAGTGAGTTTTCGAATTTCGATTTAAGGCAGGAAACATTATCGGTAAAATAACTTGAGAGTTGTCTGATATCAATGACATTATATACTCATTATTCCAATAGTACAACGCACGTTCTGCCACTTGAAAATGTGGCGAAGATACACATTTAGCAATTTGTCGGAACAATGGTACCATCACTTTTTGAAACTCTGCAGGCTCTATAACATCCAACAGCTCTTCAAGTTCGTTTAGAAACATAACCTCCTTCGGACTATGGGTTTTTGGCCAAAATTTCAAAAGGCTCCTTAAAGGTATATAAAAAGGAGACGACATTTAAAAAAAAATTAATAAACGTGAAACAACATACTTTATAACAGGTTCCGCTAAGCTGGGATCCTTTTCTAAAAACTGCACCACACAGTAGGTCAATTGGGGATGATAAACAGAAAGGCTTTTTGCTTTATGCAACGGCAATAAGACTTTTAGTAAAAACTGTTTATGCTCCTCCTTCAGCGGCAAAGCAAATCCATTTATTATACTACCCAAAATTTCCAACAGTTCAGCTATGCCGTTATGATGCTCAGTTTCGTATATAAATCTAAAAATTTAACAATACATTTTTAATCTTAATATTTATTTATTTATTCATTCAAATGGAAAATCCGAACAGGCTAGCAACCTAATATGTATATTTAATAATATTGTTAGTAATAAATCGTTATTTTCTAAGCATAACTTAAAATTATATTCAGATACACATACACACACATATATGTGTATGTGTATACATATATATGTATATGTATGTATATACATATCCGCACACTAAATACAAAAGGGACACAACTCAAAAATCAAGAATTCATGACAACTCAAATGCTTCTTTAGAATCCGCTTTTTTAGCCATAAGTGTGATGGAAATTTTACGACATTATCTTTAGCTCTGTCCCTTATAGTATTAAAATTAAGTTAAATCTTTGATAACTAGGGGCAACAGCTTTTTATTAATTGAAATAAAAAAATTCAATTCAATTATTTTTTTTTTTTAATTTTTGAGAAGTTATTTTTAACCACTTATTATCATCATAAGTTGAACACCTGCATTCTTGGCTGTTTTTCTAACTCGATTAGCTCAAAGACTAATTGATGGATTTTGATAAAATTTAGTTTAAAATCGCAAAAGTATTTACAATATTTTACCAATTGAAGTGGTATTTAAATGCATGCACGGACAAGACGAAAAAATAATATAAAACAATTCGCAATAAAAACAATATTAAAATATATCTCCTAGTTAAAACGGTTTAAAAATAATTGGGGCCAGCTTTGCGGTCCGACACAGCTAGTAAGCAATAATAATTGAAATAAAAGAAATTGTAGTCATCTTTTTCGTTTACCTGTAAAAAACGTTATTGATTTGTTTACGTATAAACGCTCTTAAACCCAAAAATTTTCCATATATACGATGTAAAACAGTCTTTAAGAAATCACGTTCACGTGGATCCTCTGAGTCAAATAAATCCAACAATTGCAAAACAAACTGATGGTCTATATAACGTTTGGCAATGTTTGGTTGAAAATCTGGCGATTCTAGAAAGCGCAAAAATAACTCATAAACAAATTGCAAGTGAGGCCACGAAGACTCTAATGTTGGTTCATCTTCTTCCGGATCAAATTCAGCACCATTTGGATTTGAAGATGGTGGCAAAGTACGAAATAAATTAACTGCAAACTAAATAAAGACAATAACATCAATAAACATAAGCGGTAAATAAAAAAGAATTTGAGAATACCATATTTATTGCTTCTGGATATATGGTTTCTGTTATAACATTATTTTGATTAGACAAATATTCAACCATTTCGTGCAGAGCAGCTCTTTTTACTTCCTTCCATTTTAGGTCGCTTAATGGCTCGGAAAAATCGAACAGTGTACAGCATTGCCTTATTTTTTGAACAAAAAGTTCCTCGCGTTCATTGTTTGGCGTTTCTGTGCGAATAAATAGTAAAATAATTAGTTTAGTTGTATTCATTTGATTTACCTATATTAAATGAGCAAAATAAATAGCACTTCTTTCTTTTACAACAGTGACGAAAGTTATTTGACTGGTTTGATATACATACATACATATATTTAAAAAACACCAATTTTTTCAAGATTTTCTTATTCTTTTTTGTTTTTAAAAGTTAGAAGAGGTTGTGTTATTTAAGTTGCCGGCATAAATGCAAAACCACGTAACTAGCCACAACTATTTAATGCTATATTAGCATATTTTTTGTTCAATAATACTTTATCTTTAATTTAAATTTTATAATCATGTGATTTAAGGTAACATATGAATATCAAAAGAAGTAAAGAAATTATAACTACAGCTTTTGTAAATTAAAAACAAAAATATATATTTTTTAAATATTTTTTTAAAGTTGTGGTTACGTAATTTTGCATTTCAATAAAGTATATATGTATGTATAATAACATACATGTTGGTATAAATGAAAGACAAATAAAAGATAATAAATAAAAAAAAAAAATAAACAAAAATAATTTGAAAATAAAAATTTGAAGAAAAAAAGTTGTAACATTAGTTCGTAAATAAGTAATGCTGAAGTTTTCTTTCCACTTTCTGAGTTCTCGTCTGAACTGAACTATTAAAAATTTGTTTACAGCAATACACACATACATATGCATGTAGAGCCAATTTTTTACTTAATATTATGCATCAATATTAGTTAATCTTAAAAAAAATGTAATATAACATTAATTACTTTTATGTTTTTAAGTTCTAGTTTTAACATTTTTGCAACGCACGCATTGAGATTTTGAAGAAAATATTGTATATTTAGTATTGCGAAACTAAAATAAAAAAAAAAACAAAGAATAATTAAAACAGTTTTTGAAAAAAATTAATACTTATTTGAAGATTAGTACAAGATTAATCGACCCGTATAATCGACAACTCAAAAATATTTTTTTTGTCATTTAACAAATAATAACATGTATTATAATACCCTTTTATTAAATTTACAATATTTTCATTTATTAAAGTATTTACTTAATTTAACTCTTGCACTAATTATAACACATTGTTTAATATTGAGCCCCACACATAATAGCTTTTTTTTCTGAAGGTAATCGCTCAGCATGTTGACGTTGTAAGAAATAAAAAAAAAAAAAATCGACATCTACGACTATTGGTCTGTCGACTTTGTTCTCTTAATGATTACCAACCAAAAAAGGAATTTCCTTGCAGACGTGCTAAATCTAGATCCTATTTCGGTCGATATGATATTTTAGGAGTTATACGCGTTTAAAACTGCTACTAATCCATAACCAAAAAACACGTACATACATATATAATAAAACAAAAAATTAACAAACACTCTACTTGTACGAGATTATAAAGCATGATGATTTTTTGTGCACGAGCAGGTAGGAAATAGTAGTAACAAGAATTTTACATTTTGCGTTTTTAATGATTTTTTATATTTCTTTTTTTCATTCATTTACGTTCTTATTGTACTTTATTTTTCTTTTTTTGAAGTGACAAGTGCTTTTAAATAAAATCAAAGGCGGAAGATTTACTAAGAAAATATAAAAAAAAAATAAAATTTTTTTGAAAAACAAGAGCGCTATATTCGGCCGAGCTTATAATACTCTTTACCGTTATGTACTTAGGTATAAATACCACATCGTAGCTAAGCCTAGATTTTTGGGTTCATATAATACCCCATTTTCTTTATTATTTTCGACGCCATCTTTGATTTTGAATTTTTACATAGTTACTGTATTCTGCTAGTCAAGCCCTTTTTTAATGTTTGTTAATCTTATTTCAATATAATAAAAATAGCTCGTAAAGTTTCAGCGTTAAAAAGTAAAATTGAAAAAAGAGAAAAGATTTTGTAAATCGCCATATAATATGGTGTAATCTAAAGGATCTAGAAAATGAGGTAACATACTATTGAGCGATGAAGCTAAAACAAATTTCTTTGAGAACAAAGCAAGCCAAAATGTTGTTTCGGTCAATAAAAACTTAATAAGAATACATTTTGGTTAACATAAAATCAAAAAATTTGCATTTTTGATAATTATAAAGGTGCTACTATTTTAATGACCACATGTGTATACTATATACATACATAGGTATATATTTACATATGTATAAATTATATTTTTTTTGCAAATTTTTCGTACCTACTTGGGACCCTTGGCAGATTATCAATTTGTCAAATAAATAAAAACAAAGACTGTTGTGTAAACAATAATAACATAGGGAGAAGACAGGGAAAAGAAGATAAAAATGTTTACGCTAGTAAACAGCAATTTTCTGAATTATAATTAACATATTTACATATACACATACTTATGTCTGTACCTAAATAATTTTCATTGCATAAGTGCTTAATTTAAAAAAAAATTTGTGATATTTTATTTCATCAAATCTAGTTTTGAAATGCGTTTAATAAGAATGAAATAATAATTAATTTATTATTTACTATAAGAGTTTCCAAAATATTGATAGCTGTACGTACCAATCGTTTATTTAATATGTGACTATTGATTTTTGTGCGGATGCGGATGTCATTTATGACAATAAATATTTTTGACGTTACCGATAACTATATCGATTATTTAAATTTGTTTCTAGTTACACTGGTCTGCAAAAAAACAAAAAAAATTATGGCGCTAAATTCAAATCCGCTTTTAGTTTGTTTCTATCGGGCTTAGATGTATTTAATGGGCATGTCTAATATTTTGTCTGATAAGTATACATAAGTCGGTTATGCCGGTGTCTTTACTTGATCGAGTGTAATAAAGGTGTCTTCACTTAATCGTGAATAAAATCAGCATTTGTCAACCGATTTTTATGATAAATAGCTTATTTTATTCGCAATATTCCTGCCTTCCTGTAAATTATAAAATTGTAAAATATTTGCCCTAATAATTTTTAATGATGTTTTGGAAACAAAAAATTGTACTCATTTTGCATGAAATTAGAATATTATTGCCACTCATTTCTGAATAACTCCTTAACACTTGAATATATAAAAAACATTATTTAGCTGACTCAAAGGAAATTTTATTATTAGCCATATATGGTATTTGACTCAAAGGAAATTTTATTATTAACCATATGCTGGTATTTTGATCGAAAGCGGACTTATGGCATGCGCATAAAAAATCTGACCTCGATAGAAAAAACTGAAAACAGATTTGCATTTAGCGCGTCAAAATCTCTTTAGTTCATAAATTTTATTCAAAGGCGATTTTTACTGCAAACCAGTATTATTTGTAAAAATGTAGTTCATCGTCTGTTTTCACGTTGATGCTTTTAAAGCTATCCCCAACAGAATAACAACACAGAAAGGTCTATCTTTTACTTTATTTATTCAACACAGCAATACAAAAACTTCCAGGCGAAATACCCACAGTTGCAAATACGGGAAGGCTAAAATTGTTTGCATACGACATACATACAACATTAGAAAATTTATTTTTTTATTTCTACGTTCTTTAATTTAATTCAGATTGAAAATGAAAATCTACAAAGTGAGAAATCTCATATAAAATTATGCCTTCTTCAAGCCCTCTTGGATGCAGATAAGGACTTAGAAAGCGAATGAAGAAACGCTTTTTGATAATGAATTTTTTGGGTGAGAAAAAGTTCACATTAGTACATTACAATATCAACAAATAAGTTAAATAAAAAGCAAATAATATATTTTGCATAATGTACCTACAGTTGAATAAAAAAAAACTCAAAAATTGTAATTTAAAATATGTAAAGGTAAAAAACCATTTTATAAATAAATATTAATGCATTAATTCTTAAAAACCTCTTAGTAATGGCAATTGTACTGCTGCAGATGATGTTGGTGTTTGAAAAATATTTCTATCTCTTGCTCTGCCAGGACTACCAGAAATTTGCTGCAGGGTTTGTGTCACAAAAGGTCCCGATCCACTTGGGCCACTCTCATTGGAATTATTGATATTTTGGCCATCTTTATCGGAACTAGTAGCATCCTTTTCATTTCCATTTTGATATTGTACGTTAGTAGAATTTTCACTTATAAGCCTGCCATTATTGAGTAGTTTTATTTGGGGAACATTTGTCCCATTGTTCCGTATAAATGTATTACTATTATTAGAAGCGTTTCCTATACCTAAGGAAATACTAATGCCACTGACAACATTTTGAGTAACAGAATTGGAATAAGATGTTGTTGCAACAATTCCAGCTGTAGATAGCTGAGGCGATGATGCCGATAATGTTGATTCCGCTGTGGTTGTTGTGGACGTAACTGCATTATACTGTCCTTGTACAATAGAACTATGGACATTACTTATATTATAGCTAGCGTTATTTGTAATGCTTGAAGAACCAGTGCTAACATTTTTTGTAGCATTAAGGATATTTTTAATTGCTGTGGCTGCACTCACTGAAGACTGCAAAATCACAAATTTGTATTTTTTTTGTTTGATGTTACACACGTATGGATTGTAAAAAAATCAAAAAATGGAGTAAAAGAAATTAAATACAGCAATGATAAATTTACTTATATACATTTTATGAAATTTAGATTACAAACATTTATCAAACCCAAAAAAAAATTATAAGATTGAAAAAAATTATAGATTTTTTTACCAACCAATTTAATTTTTAGAAATAATTTATTGTCATTAAAAACTATGCATGATGTTAAAAAACAGTATAATCTATAAGCCTTTGATAATATTTATAAATAATTAAAATGCAATTGGAAATTTCCGAAATATACAGATTTCTGAAACATTAGAAATTTCTGAAGTATAAATTGAAATTTCTGATATATAATGGTGAAATGGTGTAGAATCGACCCGTATATAAATAATTTTAAGCCTTTTTGTAGCGGCGGACATCTTGGATTTCTAATTTTTTACAGTGTGTTATATTCTGCTTGTCTCGTTTCTCTCTGTATACCAGAAGCTGGAAAAAATCGATTTTCGTTTCTAAATTTTAGAAAAAACACAGAAGCATTTGAATTTTTATGCTTATATCTCTTTAACATTTTTAAAAAGTTATTAGGAGCATCAATAATTTGATACTTAAATTTAAAAAATATTAAATATTTAAAAAAATTACATTTTTCAAAGTTATTTTTGACTATAACTTTGTCGGTTAGATTTATGTAAAATTTTGTAAGAATATCCCTAGAGACATATCATATATACAAATAGTAACAAGCGTCTCTGTGGTAAAATTATGGAAAAAAGCACATACAGTCGTGTTTGTTTGCTTATATATCAGAAAGTTATCATGCTAGATTTCAATAGCGATTTATTCCCGGATATTTGCATACGATTAATACCACATACAGATCTGCGTAACATGTGGAAGCTTGATTTCAACCAACACACGGGCAGGCGGACAATGTTTAATCGACTACCCTATTCATAAGCTTTGAGAAAATATATACATACTTTATAAGGTCAGAAATGAATATTGTAGAAGTTTCATACGGAATGACAAACCTATATGTACATATATACCCTTACACTCACTGTTAAGGGTATAAAAACACATAACTGAATTTGTTAGAACAACAACGATATGTAAGTTAATTTATTTTTTTTTATCATTTTTCTTTCGATTTTAGTTTATACTTTGGTATTTAGCTTAATGATTTTTTAAATTATAACTGACGTGTGTTAGATGAAAAAAATCAAACCTTATTATTTGAACCGAGCGTAGATGAGGCAGTCGTTAAAAGTTGTGTCGCTGATGTAGCTGCATTGAAATGTTGAGTCAATGTTGAAACAATGGATGATGTGGTTGAGGAAATGGGATTTGTAGTAGCCGAGGAACCAATTACTCCGGTATTCGAAGAAGCTGCCATTGACATGGATGATGTTACATTTAATGATAATACACCGTTGCTAGCATTATTATCTACCTGCTGTTGCTGTGATAGGGATGAGGTAGAAGATGATGATAATGTTGTTGTTATTATTGATTTTGCTGATGAACTTGATGACGATGATGATAGTGATTGATTGGTTGAGGTATTAATAACTTGTTGAGGTTGTGGTTGTAATGTGGGCATTTTATTATTGTATACTTTTTTAACTGCATTTATTGTTGAAAAGGAACTATTTGATATTTTAGCTTTGATTTCTTCTATATTGCTAAACTTAAATTTATAGCCAATACTGCCACTACCACGGCCACCTCCACTACAACTAATATCTTCTAATTTAGTCAATGTTGTTGCTTTCGCTACTATCGTTTCTTTTAGAATCTTATCATTATCGTCATGTTCATAATCATCGGCCAATAGATCTAGACCACTATGAAATGATGGAGATTTTGGTATGCCTGAACCAAAATAACCACTTCCCAGAGATGGTTGGTTAGGTAAACTATTGGTCGGTTTGTTTTTGAAGAGATTAGAACTAGTACTGCGTACACTTATTTGATAATTACAGCTATTGTTTGAATCTTTATTATGAATAACGGAAACTGGTGAATAACTAATGGACGAAGTTGTTAGTGAGCTATGTTCACTTTTAGTTTCTTTTGTTTTCGTATTTTTGTCAATTTGGTTGGTATTATGATTAACGTTGGTACTCTTTTCAAATAACATATCATTAAAGACCATTTCATTACAATTCAAGTTTGGTATTGATTGAAACCGAATAAAAATGCAATCAAAAACACTCAACTCTCTTAAATGTTTTTTTTTTTTAGTTTTCAAATGTTATCTCTACTTTTTCTAATGCGCGCCTTAATATTTTATTTTAAAATTGAACAATTTTGGGTTAATTACATTTTAGCAAGCCAAACATCTGTAAAACAAACAAAATTTATAAAATTTTTAATTTTGGCTATTGCCGTTTTTTATATATGTACATATTGAATAAATATTGCCTTTTCTTATCCAAAATATCGGTTTAAAAAAAACAATAAGCAATAATCCTAGTTAAATAAGGTAACAAAAACAAATTATCTGAAAACAAAAATTTTGGGGCACAAAAAAATTGAAAGCATAATTAAATTATATTAAAAAAATTTACTTAATTTTGAAAATCTTAATACAAACTAACAATTGAACAGGGGTTAAACATAATGGGCAACACTTTTTGCTTTAATAACAAAAATTGGTAAAAGTAACAAGAGCAAATTTACTCTATCTCGCAAGGTTCAACCGATGACGTGAACTCTTTTATTTTCTTTTATATTAATAGGCAAAACAATTTACGTAAATTACTCTCATATTATATTTACAACCATTTTTAATAAAAACAAGTAAGCGTGCTATATTCGGCCATGCCGAATCTTATATACCCTTCACAACGTGTAGTCACGCAATAACAGTAGTTTTTATCACCATTCATCTCATATGAAATACGTACGTACATATATAAAAACATCCCATTGTAAAATTAAAAATTAACGTATGTATGTTAAAAAAAAATAAAAAAAAAATAAAAAAAATTAAAAAAAAATTTAAAAAAAATTTTTTTTAAAAAATAATTAAAATATATATAAGAAAAAAAAACATAAAAAAATAAAAAAAAATTAAAAAAAATAATACTTAAAATATTAATAATATTTTAAATAAAAAATAAAAAAAAATTAAAAAACAAGTAACAGTGCTATATTCGGCCGTGCCGAATCTTATATACCCTTCACAACATGTAGTCATGCAATAACAATTGTTTGTATCACCATTCATCCCATATAAAATACGTGCATACGTACACGTTAGAATAAATGTGGCATCGAATCCCAGCTGAGCCAAAAAAATTTTATTTTATTTTATTTAATATATTATTTATATTTTATTATTTTTTTTTATATTTTTTTTAAATTTTTTTAAAAAATTTTTAAAAATTTTTTTTTAAATTTTTTTAAAATTTTTTTTTTGTAGTTTTTTTTATTATTTTTTTCTTATTTTTAATATTTTTTTTTTTGGTAATTTTTTTTGTTTGGTATGTTTTTTACATGTATGTATTTATGTATGTTGTTGTTGTAATTGTGAAAAAAAACGAGGTGGTCGTGGTTTTTTGCTCATATCTCAGAAAGTTATGGGGCGATTGTGCTGAATTTCAATAGCGATTCATTCCTGGATATTTCCAAGAGATTGATACCATATACAGATCTGAGGAACATATAGTTGCTTCTAAAAGTTGATTTCAACCAACACACGGACAGACGGGCAGACGGACAGACGGATAGACGGACAGACGGTCAGGGCTTAATCGACTCCTCTATTCATAAGCTTTCAGAAAATATATACTTTATGGGGTCGGAAATGAAAATTGTAGAAATTACAAACGGAATGACAAAGCTATATATACCCTTGTGCACCACAGGTGAAGGGTATAAAAATATATAAAAAATTTTTTTTGGCTCAGCTGGGATTCGATGCCACGTTTTCTCTAACCAGTATACACGTTTGTATGTATGTATGTTGTTGTTGTAATGTTGTTTTTGTGAAAAAAAAAATCGAGGTGGTCGTGGGTTTTTGCTCATATCTCAGTTGTTTATTTACCGATGTTTCTGAATTTCAATACCGATCTACTCCCGAATATTTCTGATATTTTAATACCTCACCCGGGTCCGAGCGATGTCGGGGGGCTTCAAAAAGTTGATTTCAACATACACACGGACAGACAGACAGGGCTTAATCGACTCCCCTATTCATAAGCTTTCAGAAAATATATACTTTATGGGGTCGGAAATCAAAATTGTAGAAATTTCACACGGAATGACAAACCTATATATACCCTTTTTCACTGTGTGAAGGGTATAAAAATATATCATTTGAAAGGAATTTGCTTGCAGATATGAACAATCTTAATTTTACTAAAACTGGTTCGGTGTAAGCTTTTAGATTTGCTACTTACAAATGTGCAAACCATCCCAACAACAAAATCTATGACAAAAAAGTGAATTTGCAGGGGTTCAACTGGTGACGAAGTGATTAAATTTTGGTGAAAACACTAATGATTGTAACATTAGCGTGTCATTGGATATCATGTGTTTACATGAATATTTTAATGAACTGCACTCTATTTTAACAAGTGCACAAAGCTCATGCATATAAAGTGGAAAGCATCCGCTGTTACATGAGTTAATTTTGTTTGTTTACATGAATTGTATAAGACATTTTGCATGATGTTGCATTAATTTTTAGCCACATCATTTATGACAAATTGCTTCGCATTTAGGGAGTCATTTATAATTATTTCTTTTACACAAATAATTTAGAAGTCTTTAAAATGTAATTCGCTTTGCACTACTTCCAATTTTTTTTGCTGTGTCGTACAAAAAAAAAAAAAGCTGATAGTTAAAGCTGCGTGGTGTGCATTCTACGTTTTTTCGCGTCGTACGTAGTTGTATGTTGTAAGTTACAGAACACATAGCGGAGGACGCTTTGACGCATACAACGCAAAAAGTAGGTTTAGGCTGAAAGTTCATACCACGCGTTCTTGCGTCAGCGCATTCATACGCTTTTGGCATTTCAAGTTACACTCCACGCTTTTTGCGCATTAAAAAACAAGAGATGGCACTCATTATCTAAATATTACCGATAAGCAAAATGTTCATGAAAATTTTTTTTAAATAATTAAATTTTATTCTTGCCAATAATTTTAAACTTTGTTACAAAAGCTTTTCCTTTTTTTTAACTGCTTTTTTTTATAAAAAATATAAGCAAATAAATACACAATACAAGCATACTTATCGAAAAAAAATAAAATATAATTATTCATCCCTGGCATGCAAACACAGTTGGAGTTGTTCTCTCGCTACTCATGACACTTAAAAAACAAAACTATGTTTTCGTTTATTAGCTACACCGCTTATAGGAGAATTTAAGATATATTCCAAATGATCTGCTTTTCTGTAATCAAAAGGTAAATATACATACATACACGTAAAATATTCGTTATTTAGTTTATTTTTGCTTATACGCCATCAAGGTACAGTAATAAAATACGTGCAATTAATTTAAGATATAATCCAAAGCACAACATTTTTACAATTTATTTACTTTTCTTGCACATAAATCAATATTTATAAAATGCAACACTTGATTGACAGATACAATGGCTTAATATAAAAAAGGATATCTCGATTTTTTCGAAATCGCATTTTTAACGTTTCCTGGTAGTCCACTAATAAATATCAATATCGAAATAATAAACATCATATGTGCAAAATTTAGTAGACCATGATTAAAAGTGAGGAACTTACAGTCACATAAAAAAGAACAAATTCGTTTAATTTTTATACCCTTCACCTGTGGTTAAAATCAACTTTTAGAAGCAACCATATGTTTCTCAGATCTGTGTATGGTGTCAATCTTTTGGAAATATCCGGGAATGAATCGCTATAACTTTTTGAGATATGAGCAAATAAACACGACTGCCTGTTTTTTCCCATATTTTTACCACCAAAATTAAAATTTTTCAGCCAAAGAATAATTTATATGTACATTTGCTACTATTTGTAGGTATAATATGTCTCTAGAGATATTCGTGAAAATTTTTAGATTAAGCAGGCTCTAATCGCTAAAGTTATAATAAAAAAAAAACATTATTAAACTACTACCAACTTGTTTTAAAAAAACATGTGACATATAATGCAACTGCATAATTGCAAAAACTGCTTTACCGACATCTTAAGCTAAAGGCAAATGCCATGTTCACACGGCAATATGAATCTCGTGGTTCGCTCTTCCGAATCTCGAATGCGAACCCTGCCGTTTAGACGATAGTTCTTGTTTCACATTGACATTTTTTTTTTCAATTATTTAACGCGGCTTTTTGTTTTTGCTGAGGTTTATTAAAGTCTTTCTTCTACACTTTAAAATCCGTTTCACTATTTCTCTTTTTCCCATTTTAATTTAAATATACATATGTATATGTATGTATGTTTAAACATATATTTTTTTATTTCCACAATGATTTTTTGCAAACAATATTTTTTCTGTTTTCCTTTGTTTATTTTTGTTTTTGATAGCCAGTACAGATAAATTAGCGATTTTTGTTATCAAAATTAGAGATGATAGGTAGATTCACTCTCAAAATTTTTTATGGCGAATCTTGTAGATTTAATCAAGATTCGGTCGCGAACCTTGAATGAGAGAGCGAACCTCGATATTTGCTGTCCGTGTGAACATGCTAAAACATTGAAAAAAAACTTGTGGTAATGACGTGCAAAAAAGAATGCAGGAAAAACAGATATTGGTAAATTTCGTACTAACTCAATGATATGTACTTACATATATGAAATAACATAAAATCGATTAGGACAAATAATTCTATGTTTTAATTTTCAATACAATACTGACTTAAATAGTTGATATTTACACACAACACCTGAGTTCTGATCAAAAGAGTGCTTCTGATAAAACCGTAGCTGGTTTCGAAAATGCATTCCACTCAGCTAGTTTTGGATGACAAACTTTTCCTTGATATTCTGTCATTATTACATTGAACTTATAGCCTAAAATTTAGATTAATTTTTTTTTTAAATATATATTCCAAAAATTTACAAACGAAAATTTAATTTTTTCAAGCTTCTAGACAATTGAGAGAGTCAATATTGGTATCATCTGAAAGGGCTTGACTAGCGCAATATAAGCACTATACAAAATTAAAATTCATGTTGGCCTTCACTACAAAATGGCGGACTATGTAAAAATTCAAAATCAATGATGGCGTCGGAAATAATAAGAAAAAATGGCATATAACATGAAATTAGGTTAAGCTACGATGTGGGATTATACCTATGTACATGATGGTGAAGGGTATTATCAGATTCGGCACGGCCGAATATAGCACTCTTACTTGTTTATATTTTATTTATTTTTATTTATTTTATTTGCCTTCTTTATGTAAATTAATAAAAAATTGAGATACGCCCTTTTTATATTAAGCCATCGATATGTACGTAAATGTAACTACTTTATGAGAATGAGAAATAAATGTTGCTAGTAATATTAAAAGTTAAAATATAATAAATACATTTAATAAAAATCTAAAACATTTTAAAAATACAATTTATGTATTCACAAAAACTCGTAAGTGTCGTGTCGTATTGTCATATTATCCCAAAAAAATTTAAATGATTAGAAAGTATTGTATTATTTATTGTAAAATTTTAAAATATTATGACATTACGTATAACACTTATAAAACATTGTGAATATACCAAATGTTTATATTTAGCTATGTACATACGTAAATGTACACATAATCGTATGAAAATAAATCTCAAATTATTTGGCAATCACAGATATACTAGACGTTTAATTGTTTTTATACCCTTCACACAGTGAAAAAGGATATATATAGGTTTGTCTCTCCGTGTGAAATTTCTACAATTATGAAGAGGGGAGTCGATTAAGCTCTGTCAGTCTGTCCGTATGTATGTTGAAATCAACTTTTTTAAGTCCCCCGACATTGCCTGGACACCCGTGAAGTATTAAAATATTGAAAATATTTAAGAGCAGATCCACTTCGTTTTTTTCACAATATAATACATTCATACAAACGTGGTATACTGGTTAGAGTAAACGTAGCATCGAATCCCAGCTCAGCCAAAAAAAAAATTTTTTTTAATGTTTTTTTTTTTAGTTTATATGTATATTATTTATATTTTTTTCTTTTTTAATTTTTTTTTTAATTGTTTTTTATTGTTTTTTATTTTTTTATATTTTTTTTAAACATACATACATACGTAAACTCAATATATCATTTTACAATGGGATGTTTTTATATACATATATACATATATGGTTTTTATATGTATGTACGCATTTCATATGAGATGAATGGTGATACAAACAATTGTTATTGCTTGACTACACGTTGTGAAGGGTATATAAGATTCGGCGCAGCCGAATATAGCACTATTACATGTTATTTGCTTACAATGTACATATGCAAAAATATTCACATACATATGTATATACATAAATAATTTAAGAAACAATTTTAAGTCACAAATAACAATATTGACCATTATAATACTTATGCAAAAAAATAAAAACAAACAAATCGGTTATCAGTTTAATACATACTTACATACATATGCATGTAAAAATATTATATTAACAATTAATTTTATTTTAATTTATAATATTAAGCTTACAAAAAAGTTTGTACGTATATTCCTAAGTATATTGATTTTTTAACAGCCGGTATTTCAATATGGGTTTGCCCTTTTTTCTTACCTTCCCAACTTAGAGACAAAAACGCATATAAACATCTATAAAATTATATATGTACCTACATATATGTAGCTACATATGTATATGTACATACATATGTATATATTTTCATTTTCTATTATTTTTTCTGCTATTCACACATTTTTTTTTTTAAATTGCATATTTTGCATACAATAAATATTCGTTTTTTTTTAAGAAAATTTTTATTTATGCTTTATTATATTAAGATTATTTCACTTTTTAATGCACTAAAAAATAACTTGTAAAAGAATACAGAGACACAGTTATAGAAATGTCATTATGGGAAAATCAATATATATTTGACAATTCAACCGTTTTTATTCTTCTTCATGGGAAAAGAGAAAAGCATTTTCAGGATATGCGCAGTTGCTGTAATTTATAAATAAATAAAAATAATTTGATAAATAAATAACGAACAGATACTTACGTACGTACCTTATGAATGTATGAATAAAAAATTTATTAAAATTATAATTTTACATCAACATTTTTTTTCTATTTTTAATAGACGTAAATATGAATAAAATTATAGCAATTTAATTCTATGGACATCTTCGAAAAAAAAAAAAACAACAACAACCTGCCTCTTTAGGCAGGTTTGATCAAATACAATAAATGAAAAGACAGGTTAGAAACAAAGATAATAAAAACTATTACAGCTGTTTTTTGTTTAATGTTTAGACATGTTTGTTTTAAATAAAACACATTGGGTTTGTTTGTTCATTTACGGTAAGAAAAGAGAACTTTGAATAATAACCAACTTTTCTCAAATAAAACCCTTGTTTACAGCTTATCTGGTTATTTGCATTTATTTAAATCCAATTATATATTATATTGATGGTCACAAGTATTATTTACCTAACTCGTATTATTTACGAAATTGAGTTTTTTCGTAATTCTAATACAGTTCAAACAAATGCACAGCGACACAAAATTTAACTCAATAGTATCAAAAATATCAGTTTTACAAAAAAATTACATTATGAAAATACAGTTTCTATAACGTTTTTGCCTTCTCCAGTAAAGTTACAGTTATATATTTGTATTCCTATCATTTGCTTAGTTATTTTATATTAAATTTAATTAAAATTTCTCTCGAATTAAGTAAATTTTAAAACAATACCATTAAATATCTGATTAACAAATCAAGTAAATAACCAACACAATAAGTGTAATAATATATACTTTTTTTATTTTATAATCATATAACCTGATAATCTGCCTACTTTGAACAGCCTAGTTGTTTTTTATTTTATACTAGTATATTACAATATTACGCATTTCGACTATAAGCAAATTTTCGTTCTGCGCTTCTGATACGTCACATCAGCCTGGCACTTAACAAACGCAATATATAAACGGTGAGATTTATAAAACTTAAAGAATACATAAAAGCATTATACTTTATTTTAAAGTATATTATTGAACATATTACGGCTTATATGGTTATATAATGGTTTTTGAGTTAACAACAACAAAAAATTAATCACTTTTTTGTTTATTTATTTGTTATTTATTAATATTATTGTTATTTAATTAAGCACTTTATTAAATTTTTTAAAATTTTTACTTGTAGTATCAATTACTTGTTTGACGGTTTGACGTCACGTATGAGGGAGCAGAATTACAACAAACATGCGCAATGCATAATCCTGTTTTTATCATTCTTGCTGCGCTCGTGATTTTGTCTGCGTAGTTATCGGAACGAAGAGTAGTCTCTTTTTGGAATATTTCAGGTTGTTTATCTGCGATGTCAATTATTTACAACCAAAAGAAAGCACGCGCGTAAAAGTGCTAAAATTTTATTTCGCTTTTATTTTCGTAAAAAATTTTGTAATTACAACCTACCTACAATTTTCTAAATCACTTTAGAGATAATTTTGTGAATTTAGCAAGGGTTGAGATAATTTTTTTGATTAAACTTTTAGTATGTTACAAATCAGAAATAAAAATACCTTTTAGTCATTATGATTATCTATAATATGTAAAATAAATAAATAATAAATAAATAAATAATAAATAAATAAATAATAAATAGTAAATAAAGGGTGCCCAAATGTGAGGTATCATCTTATCTTTAATAAGATAATTTTTTTTTTTTTGGATCTTAAAAATATTTTTTTTAAATGTTGTGGGATTATTACACTTTCTATTTAAAACAAGTAAAAGTGCTATATTCGGTCATGCCGAATCTAATATTAGCCTTCACCATCTTTTGGTATAGTGACCACATCGTAACTTAGCCTAGATTCCAATTTTATGTAATTTTATACGTAATTTTTCTTTATTATTTTCAATGCCTTTTTGATTTTGAATTTCTACATAGTTCACGGTATTCTACATAGTTCACGGGGCTTTCAAATTTGTCCGAAATGGCCCGCATAACACATTTAAAACATTTTTAATACCTGTGTTAGTGAGGCATTTTAATATATTCCATCCCCTGAAGCACCGCCTGTAAAAAAGAACTTCAAATATCCGTATTGGTTTTGTAATCTACTCATCAGGGTTTTCACCTGATCTGCCACAACTCCAATCAGATCGGTTCTAAATAGCCCCTAATCTGCTTTGTATTTTTTCTAATTTTTACGAGAGTTCAGACCTTCGTAGCATGAGCATATATTAAAAGTCTATAAATTCAAACTTAATGTGCATTTTCTACATTTTTTTTATTAAATGTGCTAATTTTTTTTTGGAACAAATCTAATTTTCCAACGCATCACCAAATTGAAAAAAGTTACATAGAACGATAGAAAAATTTTAAAATAAGAAAAAAAAGTGTTTAAAAAAAAAACGACTGAAAAAAATTTGTATTTTCGTAAACATAACCCCGCTTCTTAATGGGTTAAGAATTTTATATATTCTGAAAGATTTGTTCGAAAGTTTTCAAATGGCTTATATACATATGTTAAAAAACGTGAAAAATTCCATATATGTCTATGAAAACTTTAACGGTCTATAACTCGAAAACTAAGTAATTCCGACAATGTTACTACTTTAAATTTTTTTTATTTTTCAATTTTATATCGATCTATTTAACATTTTTTTTTTCAAATTTAAGGTGCGTTGGTAAACTGGATTATAAAAATATATTTTTCTTTTTTTTAAATCTAATTTTTATACACTTCACCTGTGGTGCACAAATAGGGTTTGGGAACCGGAAATTCCCGGGAATGAACCACTTAGTATTCCCAGAAAAATTTTTTATTCCCGGGAAAACGGGAAATAAAAAATATGTAGTATATTAGGATATATATTTAATTTTATTTTTAATTTCTTATCTGTTTTGGTAAATTTAAAGAATATTTGAATAAAAAGTAAGGTTATTAAATTATTAGCATTTTTTGTTTGCTAAGTATTTACAACTTTTCTCAAATACGAATATGTAAAAGAAAAACAAACATCGTCGGTCAAAAATATTTCACGCCAAAGTTAAGGACTTTCTGGAAGTATTTTTAATAAGTGCTTATAAATTTCAAGTGAATTAATTATATACATACATACATAATTGAATGTTTTCTTTTATATAAATGTTTTTTATAACAACCGTAAAACCAGCAGTAGTTTCCATGGTTCATTTTTATAAATATAATCGTATGTACAAATTGTTTTTAAAAGTGGTCACAGAATTTGTAAGTATAATTTTTTTCATTTATGATTGAATTATTCTAATAATACTTTTTTTATAATTCACTTTGTTTAGAAGCAAAATGTCTGAAGTTTGGAACTATTTTCAAAAAGTAGACAACGCAGCACAATGTAATATTTTCCCGAAAAGGTTAATATTCAAGGGCGGTAGTACTAGTGGTCTCATACGGCACCTTCTTTTTGTCCATAAAATAAAATTTGAAAACGATTCTTCAACACTTGCACCAAATAAACAAAAAATAATTCCACCATTAAAAGTTTTTTAGACATCCAAACATTATCAGAAATTGTTTCAAAATTGGCAGCAGTCGATGGAATATCTATTCGAACAATTACACAAAGTTCTTTTATTTGTCAAAGGTTTTTTTAGTAAAAATATGACGTTACCAACGCCGTTAAAAATACGATGGTGAAAACAATATCGAGTCAAATTTGCGACAATTTGAGGTTTGCCCAAAAAAGATATCTGTTATATTATTTTTATAATTTGGGTTAAGTTTATATTTTCGGAAGATGTAATGCTGACACAAGAAGGACTCTAATGGAAAATAAACTACTACTAAAACAATGAATTATTAACCAGATCGTGATGGTAAAGTTAACAAACATTATTTAATTAAAAAGAAATATTATTTTCGGGAATCCCGGGAGATCCCGGGAAGACGATTTTTTAATTCCCGTTTCCCGGGAAAATAAAAAGACCGGGAAATCCCAAACCCTATGCACAAAGGTACATATATATAGCTTTGTCATTCCGTTTGTAATTTCTACAATTTTCTTGTGAATAGAGGAGTTGATTAAGCCCTGACCGTCTGACCGTGTGTTGGTTGAAATCAACTTTAAGAAACAACTATATGCTCCTCAGATCTGTGTATGGTATTAATCTTTTGGAAATATCCGGGAATGAATCGCTATTGAAATTCAGCACAATCGCCCCATAACTTTCTGAGATAAGAGCAAATAAACACAACTTCCTCTGTTTTTCCCATATTTTTATACCCTTCACACAGTTAACAAGTAAGAGCGCTATATTCGACCGTGCCGAATCTTATATACCCTTCACAATGTGTAGTCATGCAATAGCAGTAATTTGTATCACCATTCATCTCATATGAAATACGTACATAGATATAAAAACATCCCATTGTAAAATTATAAATTTACGTAAGTATGTACGATGTTAAAAAAAATTAAAAAAAAAATAATTAATATCTATCTATCTATCTATCTATATATCTATATATATAAAAGTGAAACTCTGTGTGTGTGTGTGTGTGTGTGTGTGTGTGTGTGTGTGTGTGTGTGTGTGTGTGTGTGTGTGTGTGTGTGTGTGTGTTAGCTATAGACTCTGAAACTGCAAAACCGATCGGGCTCAAACTTTGGTAAGTTGTTGTACACATACCGGGGAGTGTTTATGGATGAAAAAAAGTGGGCGGGGCCACGCCCATAAAAAATTAGTTATCAGTTTTAGCTACTTGCACTTGACCGATTTTTCTGAAACTTTGCACACATATCGAGCTGTCATGACTAAATAATTTCGTGATAAGAAAAGTGGGCGGTGCCACGCCCCTAAAAAAGTTTTAATTTTGAGGTACTTGCACTGGACCGATTTTTCTGAAACTTTGCACACATATTAAGCTGTCGAGACTTTATAATTTTGTGATTAAAAAAGTGGGCGGGGCCACGCCCATAAAAAAAGGGTACAATTTTGAGGTACTTGCACCAGACCGATTTTTCTGAAACTTTGCACACATATTGAGCTGTCATGACTAAATAATTTCGTGATTAGAAAAGTGGGCAGGGCCACGCCCATAAAAAAAATTTTAATTTTGAGGTACTTGCACTGGTCCGATTTTTCTGAAACTTTGCACACATATTGAGCTGTTATGACTTTACAATTTCGTGACTAGAAAAGTGGGCAATGTCACGCCCATAAAAAAATTATAATTTTTAGGTTTTTGCACTTGATATTCAATTAAAATTCAGAATGCATTTCGATTCATTAAGGGGCGTAGCAACGCGCGCCGGGTTTGGCTAGTATATATATAAAAGTGAAACTCTGTGTGTGTGTGCGTGTGTGTGTGTGTGTGTGTTAGCTATAGACTCCGAAACTGTAAAACCGATCGGACTCAAACTTTGGCAAGTTGTTGTACACATACCAGGGAGTGTTTATGGATGGAAAAAAGTGGGCGGGGCCACGCCCATAAAAATTAGTTATCAGTTTTAGCTACTTGCACTTGACCGATTTTTCTGAAATTTTGCACACATATCGAGCTGTCATGACTAAATAATTTTGTAATAAGAAAAGTGGGCGGGGCCACGCCCCTAAAAAAGTTTTAATTTTGAGGTACTTGCACTGGACCGATTTTTCTGAAACTTTGCACACATACTAAGCTGTCATAACCATATAATTTTACGTTTAGAAAAGTGGGCGGTACCATGCCCATAAAAAATTAGTTATCAGTTTTAGCTACTTGCCCTGGACCGAATTTTCTGAAACTTTGCAAACATACTGAGCTGTCATGACTTTACACTTTCGTCATTAGAAAAGTGGGCAGTGCCACGCCCATTAAAAAAAATGTATCATTTTGAGGTACTTGCGCTGGCCCGATTTTTCTGAAACTTTGCACACACATTGAGTTGTCATGACTATACAGTTTCGTATTTAGAAAAGTGGGCAGTGCCACGCCCATAAAAAAAGGTATCATTTTGAGGTACTTACACTGGACCGATTTTTCTGAAACTTTGCACACTTATTGAGCTGTCATGACTATACAGTTTCGTAATTAGAAAAGTGGGCAGTGCCACGCTCATAAAGAAAAAGTTATAGTTTTTAGCCTTGCACTTGATATTCGATTAAAATTTAGAATGCGATTAAAATTCATGAAGGGGCGTAGCAACGCGCGCCGGGATTGGCTAGTCTATCTATATATATAAAAGTGAAACTCTGTGTGTGTGTGTGTTAGCTATAGACTCTGAAACTGTAAAACCGATCGGGCTCAAACTTTGGTAAGTTGTTGTACACATACCGGGGAGTGTTTATGGATGAAAAAAAGTGGGCGGGGCCACGCCCATAAAAAATTAGTTATCATTTTAAGCTACTTGCACTTGACCGATTTTTCTGAAACTTTGCACACATATAGAGCTGTCATGACTAAATAATTTCGTGATAAGAAAAGTGGGCGGGGCCACGCCCCTAAAAAATTCTATAATTTTGAGGTACTTGCATCAGACCGATTTTTTTGAAACTTTGCACACATATTGAGCTGTCGTGACTTTATAATTTTGTGATTAAAAAAGTGGGCGGGGCCACGCCCATAAAAAAATTCTATAATTTTGAGGTACTTGCATCAGACCGATTTTTCTGAAACTTTGCACACATATCGAGCTGTCATGACTAAATAATTTCGTGATAAGAAAAGTGGGCGGGGCCACGCCCCTAAAAAGTTTTAATTTTGAGGTACTTGCACTGGACCGATTTTTTTGAAACTTTGCACACATATTGAGCTGTCGTGACTTTATAATTTTGTGATTAAAAAAGTGGGCGGGGCCACGCCCATAAAAAAAGGCTATAATTTTGAGGTACTTGCACCAGACTGATTTTTCTGAAACTTTGCACACATATTGAGCTGTTATGACTAAATAATTTCGTGATTAGAAAAGTGGGCAGTGCCACGCCCATAAAAAAAAGGTATCATTTTGAAGTACTTGCACTGAACCGATTATTCTGAAACTTTGCACACATATTGAGCTGTTATGACTTTACAATTTCGTGACTAGAAAATTGGAAATGCCACGCCCATAAAAAATTATAATTTTTAGGTTTTTTACTTCAGAATGCATTTCGATTCATTAAGGGGCGTAGCAACGCGCGCCGGGTTTAGCTAGTAAATAATAAATATAAAACAAAAAAAAATAAAAAAAAAATTTAAAAACAAAAAAAAATTAAAAAAATAAAATAAAAATATAAATAATATATAAAATAAAAAATAAAAAAAAAATTAGAAAAAAATTAAAAAAAAAAAAATTTTTTTTCCATGTGTACTTTAAGCAGTATACATTTTTGTATGTATATATGTTGTTGTTGTAATGTTGTTTTTATGAAAAAAAATCTAGGTGGTCTGGTTTTTGCTCATATCTCAGTTGTTTATGTACCGATGTTTCTGATTTTCAATACCGATCTACTCCCGAATATTTCTGATATTTTAATACCTTCACGATATTTCAACATACACACGGACAGACTGACAGAGCTTAATCGACTCCCCTATTCATAAGCTTTCAGAAAATATATACTTCATGGGGTCGGAAATGAAAATTATAGAAATTTCACACGGAATGACAAACCTATATATTCCCTTTTTCACTGTGTGAAAGGGCTTGACTAGTAGAATACAGTTAACTACGTAAAAATTTAAAATTAAGGATGGCGTCGGAAATAATAAGGAAAAATTGCGTATAACATGAAATATAGTACATGATGGTGAAGGGTATAATCAGATTCGGCACGGCCGAATATAGCACTCTTACTTGTTAAAACTCAACTTATTTAACAGACTTTGAAATGAAGTTTGAATGACTTTGACAAACATTAGCACACAAAAAAATAATCAGCTGGGCTGGCACCGCCACCTGTATAAGTGGAGAAAAATTCCGATCTAGATTTAAGAATAAAATTATTGAATGTAGATTGCAAAAATCTTCCGATTTCAATCTTGAATTTTAGTCAGTAAGATTGACGTTATCGAATTTAAGCATAAATTCTTGATTTTAAGAATAAATTCTAAAAATCTAAAATGCAATATTGACTTTCTTAATTTTTAGATCGTATTCTTCAATTAAAGAACATATTCTTAATATTAAGATTTAATTCTTGATTTAACATTAAAAAAAACGTGTTGTTTTTAAATTGTAAAACGCTAAATGAAGAAGACGCATTGTGAGAAAATGTGTAAAAGAAATTTTAAATTATTATAAAAAGCATTTAAAATAGAAAACCAGAACACCGATGAAATGGTGCTTGTAACCATACCAGTAAGTGAAGATTTGTTACCGATGGCAATTGGAAGCTATGAAGTGATGAGTATGCCGGAGGAAATTGCGTCGGAATTGTCAGACAACGCTTTGCTAAAAAATCTTTTAGAAGAGTTTCAAATGGAGTCGGTTTTGAAGTGTCTTAAGGGTAAGTGCTCCTTCTTATTTATATGAGTGTATATGCAGTTAGGAAAATGTCAATATTAGAAGAAATCATAATTTTCTTTAAAGGAGTCATAATAAAAACGAAAAACAAGTGACATTAATAAGTTGTCTTTTAGGAATAGACGAAGATTGGTGCCACGCCCACTATTGTTAATGCACCCATTTTTTCCACAAATGTTTATTTGAATATCAAAGTTGCTTTTGCAAAATTTTACTACTCTAATCGATATCGTTTTCCAAATATACCAATTTTAGTATTAAATTCATGTGGCCACGCCTACTATTGCAAGTCCGTCCATTTTTTACCCATATGTTCGTGTGGATGTCAAAGTTTACCGTACTTAATTTGAAGACTCTAGCTGCATTAATTTTCGTGATATATAATATTTAATACTTATTCTTTAATAGGGCGTGGCACCCCGCCCACTTACAATTTGAAACCAAAGTAGTTCCTTCCAGACATACAGAAAGATTCTGTGAAAATTTCAAGGAAATCGGTCTAGCCGTTTAACCGTCTATAAAGCACAAACAAACATACAAGCACACATTGATTTTTATATAAGTATCTATATCTATATATATAAAAGTGAAACTCTGTGTGTGTGTGTTAGCTATAGACTCCGAAACCGTAAAACCGATCGGAATCAAACTTTGGCAAGTTGTTGTACACATACCAGGGAGTGTTTATGGGTGAAAAATGTGGGCGGGGCCACGCCCATAAAAATTAGTTATCAGTTTTAGCTACTTGCACTTAACCGATTTATTACCGATTTATTACCAATAAACTCAAGAATTTGTATACTTTAATTTGAACGTGTAAAAGCTGTGTTTATAAGCAGAACTGTAGGTTTTGAAGCCTACAAAATTAAGAGCCACAAATCAACGCCAATTACACCTCACTGAAAATTAAGATGGAAGTGCTATAACCCTAAATGGAAAGCGGCATTGGTTTATGATACAACACTTTTTACGTCCTGCCAGCACGGAATTTTTTTAAGAGAAGAGTAAATGTCTATAAATCCGAGACAATCTTTGAACTCAAGGCCAATATTGTTGTTGCAGTAATTCAATCTCTACAGCCACAAATTTCGAAAGACATTCCATGTCTACTTTAAAACGAGTCCATAATTGCGAAGCTAAAAACGGGGGTCATTTAAGTGACATTATTGCTCCACCATGTATATTGTATTATTATGGATTCATAAAAATATTTGCATAAGAACTTTTATTTAAAAAAATCAAACCAGTCAAATAAATGCATTTTCATTTGTTGTGTGGAAAATAAATCTTTTTTAATTTACTTACTTTCATTTAATGGAGGTAATGGTGTTAGTTCGCAATTTTTTGAGACATTATAGCGTGAACTGCTTTGACGTTTTTCTTTTCTTACAAGAGGCGTTGAAGTTATGTCTAAGCCTTTAGTAATTGGCGATACTGGAGGAGGTGTTTTTTTATTTT
The DNA here is from genome assembly GCA_941918925.1 of Phyto melanocephala. Classification (NCBI taxonomy): domain Eukaryota; kingdom Metazoa; phylum Arthropoda; class Insecta; order Diptera; family Rhinophoridae; genus Phyto; species Phyto melanocephala. The sequence goes on from OW799233.1 coordinate 3,684,095, forward strand.
CTTTATTGGCCTAAGAAAAGACAAAGATGTGAAAGTTTTAAATAAATTAAATTATGTATTTAATACTTAATAAAATATTAAAATAAAATAATACTCTTAATATAATTTTAAAATAATTGAAGATTCTCAAATAGTTTTCCATATTAGCATTCCCTTGATATGACAGAGAATATAAATCCGTTCTATAAAATATGAGAAAATCTAAAAGAAATAATTTAAAAAGAACAACAAAATTTCAAAGATTTTCCAAAAATTTACCAAAAAAAAAAACAAAAATCCTAAAATGCCGGTCAAACTAATAGCACCAGTTACATTTTTATTCTTATAGGAACAAATTAAAATAAAAGCTAACATTTTTTAATTAACAACAAAAACAATTACATATTTTCTGTTCTCTCAGAGCGTGATTTATGTTTGTAAAATTTCATAACTCTCTGTTTATGATCGATCGATTATTTGTCAACATATCAAATTTTGTGCGGTCAATATAATAGCACGTGACTTATTAAAAAAACTCTTATTTAAATTTCGTATTCCGAAATAAGAAAATTGTAGGAAGGAGGAATTAATCTTCCTTTCTATTAGTTGATTAATGTATATTTGTTATAAAGTAAACCCAGTCCAAACGATAAACGTTTTAGTTGGGAAATACTTTTTATTAATTTATTTTTAATAAAGGGACTTATCAGACTGAAAGTCTTAATTTGTCCTCTTTACTTTTAGTTTTTATTATTATCCGCTATTTAAAGAAAGAGAACTTTATTTGTCTATGGATCATAAGCGAATGAATTTTATTTTAATTATCAACTTAAACATAACATAAAACAATTTCTTTAATAAAATCCCGTTACTATGTGAGATCAATAATTGAGTTACTTTTGAGTGCAATTTATAGTTACATTGTTTTGTAATATAGGAGACAACAATAATAAAGAGATTAAAAACAAATGAGAAACAATGTAATAAAACATATCAATGCAATAACAAATAATATAAGAAATGAGTTATTTAATAATAATTAGCATATAAAGAAACAAAATGTAAAGTTCTATAAAATAAATAAAATAAAATTACAGTCCATCGTATTAAAATAAATGCACTCATAAACAAATAAATTAAACAAATGAAATTTAAATTAGTAAATACAAGAGTTATGAAATAGTATTTTACTAGTTAATAATAATAAAAATATATATAATATTAGTATGTAATATTGTTTCGCTACAAAATTACTTAACTATTCCAATAAAATAATAATACCACTAGAATAGAATCACGTGGCCAAAAACGAATTATATACTTCTAATGTTAAAGCTTTTAGTTCAAACATGCAAAAGTGCTCCTTTTATGCAAATAAAACCAATCTCGATGCTTTCAGTCCACAAAAAGTGCCACTTCTTTATTTTAATCATTTCATTTGCAATAGCATGTGTAATTTGACCACTTGAAAAATTAAGAAACGTTCTACGGATATGTGAATCGAAATTCGTCTTTTTTAATAGAAAAGGTTCAAGATATTTTGTTTGAAGACCACCTAATAATCAATTCAAGCCACAGTTTACAGCAAAAATTTTAAACATGTTGTTTGTAATATAATGATATTGAGGTGTTTTGCATATCTAGATTTTGTTCCTATACATTATATTTAAACAACTATGTATCCTGAATTTCATTTATCATATACCTTCGACAAAATGTCGATGATGTTGATCATTCAACATAACACTGACTCCAATAACAGCAGCGAAACGGAAAACGAGTGGTTCATTGATAACTGAATCAATGAAATGGTGTGGCCTGCAAAGTCGCTATTAATTATAATATTATTCTGCGATAAAAATCATAAAGCCTTTGGAAAGTTAAAAATTAAGTGTGGAATTCATTTTCTGTAAAAAGACGTTAAAACTAAATAATTGCGGTAAAGCTTTGTGCAGCCATAATTGTTGAGGAAATACAAAATTTAAATATTTTAGTTTTGCTTAATTTCCATAAGAACAACCGATTATTTCTCTGAAAAAATTATATTAAGTGCTATTATTTTAACCGATTAATTTGTGTAAGTTTTTCAAGCTCTTGAAATAACTATATATAATATATAATATACATATACTTTTTTTAAACATTATAATAAACTACATATGTACATACATCACAGTATTTTTTTTCTTCAATAAATAAATATGTAGATTTATTAAAATTTTTAAGTTTTTTTTATAAAAAATGAAAAATCGTTTTGACACTAAATATTTTTTATTTATTTTTTTTTTTTTTTTAAATAATATAATGTTGCATTGTGTCAATTTATGCAGGAAACTTTAGCAAAGCGGATGTTAAGAATTTAACAGATATTAAAGTCGCTATGCCCAGCCTAAGGCCAGCTTTCTACACCTTTTTAAGCGTAGTCTTAACCTTATTAAATATATTATTTTAACATATTTTAAAGTATTGTTTATTTATGTTTTTTGTGGTTATTCCACTTTAAGAATTTCTAACAAAATTTTGGATTGGCTCATCATGTACACTATCTATATATAAAAATGAATCCCTTTTTCCCTTGGTCACGGCATCACGCGTGAATGGCTGGACCGATTTCACTAATTCTTTTTGTTTTGTATTTGTTATTATTAGGAGAAGGTTCCTATGTCAGTTTCGTTATTATTTTTAGCTACTTGCACTAGATCGATTATTCTGCAACTTTGCACACATATTGAGCTGTCATGACTACATAACTTCGTGGTTATAAAAGTGGGCAGTGCCACCACGTCCATAAGAAATTAGTTATAATTTTTAGCTACTTGCGCTAGGTTGATTTTTCTGAAACTTTGCAGACATATTGAACTCTGATGATTATACAATTTCGTGGTTATAAAAGTGGGCAGTGTCACACCCATACGAAATGAGTTATCATTTTTAGCAACTTGCACTGGAACGATTTTTCTGAAACTTTGCACACATACTGAGCTGTCATGACTAAATAATTTCGTGATTAGAAAAATGGGCGGTGCCTTGCCCATAAAAACAAGTTATAATTTTTAGCTTCTTGCACTTGATATACAATTAAGATTCAGAGTGCATTTTTATTCATTAAGGGGCGTAGCAACGAGCGCCGGGCTTGGCTACTAATAAATACAAATTATAAAATAAAAAAGTTGTTCCAGTCATCAACCAATGACGATTCTATATTTACAAAAAAAAGTAGCTGCGCCTAAAAATAAACCTGATTTATTTGTTTGTCAATTGTGTCAACCAAATCATAATATGTTAACAATCATAAGATAGTCCAAGGCATATTTATGTATCAGGTAATAGCAGTTGGAGGAGAAAGTTTTTTGTTTCTGTTTTTTTTTATATATAAATTTTGACATTTGAAATAAATAAGAAAAGAGAGAGAATTGTTTTTTCTCTATGGGCTCTGACAGCTGAATTTTAAAATAAGTGAAGAAACAAATAATCTACTGACGAAATAAGACTACCTGATGAATAAATGTGCCTTGAGATAGTCCTAATGAAAAAATTAATTTCAGCTTTTAAAATTTAAATATTTTGACATACTCAAAATACCGCCATTTTGTTTTTTATAAATGTGTCGCCATTAAAAATTCAATCGGGATATTATGCGTATCGTTGTTAATGGCTTGACTACATATTCATTTGCAACTCAGCATGTTTTTTAAAAGAATATCAAACAGTAGATATAACTTATAGTATCTCTAATTCTGATTAACTTAAAGTTATAGTATTAAAAGTCTCTTGTCTGAGCCAATGTGTCCAAGCTCGCATTATTGTGGTGAAGCCTGATACGCCTTTGGCGGTTGGTTTTTCTAATTTCACCAAAGACTTTTGGTAAACAAATGGTTGTGTACCATCCAGAAGTCAAGTCAGAAGTCATATATATAAATATATATATACTTACATATATACATACATATATCCTATAGATTTTCATTTATTAATCTCAATATTACGTATCACAGAATTTTTGCCATCACAAAACTAAACGGCGTCTGTAAGTCCATACATTTAATGGGTTACTTAGAATATTAAAATTTAACTCTAAAAAAGTAATTATTTAAGTCCCCGTTGAGCATTGTATGCACTTATTAGTGTCTCTATTTGTAAACGAGTGTTAAAATAATGGGTAAAAATGTCGAATTGTAAGTAGTGAAGAACAGTATTTTTTTATAATATATAAATATTTTTTAAGTGAAACAAATACATATATAAATAATTTTTTTTAAGCCCAAAAAATCTAGAATCATTTTTGAAAAAGTGCCTAACAGGTTTAATTAACTTAAAAATAAATAAAAAAAAACGAATAAATACTCATGTGCATACATACATATGTATACATATATTATATACCTAGATCGTCATGTTCTGTTCTCGAAATTTTTTTTTTCGCAAAATGTGCAAGTTTTTGAAATGTTATATAAATTGTGTTTTATGTACGTAACTATGAAAATTTTGATGCTGATTTTAAAGTCCAAAAAATAGAGAAGGTGTAAGGAGTTAGTAAAGATGGTGAAAAAATAGTGTAGATCAGTGCTATGCAACCTATGGTACGCGTACCACTTGGTGGTACGCGAAAAATTTCCAGTTGGTACGCGAATTCTTTTAAAATTTTAACGATTTCTATTTTGCAATTGGAAACAAAAAGAAAAATCATCCTAAAAGTATACCTTTAATGTACATGTTCTTATGTTTTTTGTAATTTTTATTATTTTTTTTTAATTTTATTGTTTTTTATTATTAATAAATAAAATAGATTAAAAATTTTAAAATTGTTTACATTATATTTTTTTGGTGGTACGCGAAAAGTTTGTCGTGAATTTAGTGGTTCACGAGCCAAAAAGATTGAATAGCACTGGTGTAGATCATTTACATTTACATAAACTATTATATGAGAAATGAAACAATTAACAACAAACTAAACTCACCTCAGAATTCCTATTTGCAACCAGTAGTGGTGTAGATGATGGTGTGCCTATACCAATGTCAAAGTCAGTTACTGATGAGTTCGTAACAACAATTGAGTTTGAGCTTGTTGAGGCCGTCGTTATATTATTACTGTTATTCTCCTTTATGCCGTTAGTTGTTGCTATTTTCGTAATATTATTGTTATTGTTGACTATGGACACTGCTTCTGCTGTTTTAGAAGCCGGTGCAGTTTGTAACGTTGATGCTGCCTTATTATCCATAACGGGTTAAGGAGCCTCTAATGCTGTTTTTATTTCTTTTGCTTATTGTTTGTTTGTCTTGTTTTTTTTATTATTGTGTTTTTCTTAGTTAAATTTATTAAATTTCTCTAGGCGTATCTTTTTTGCGTTAAAAACAAAATATGTATATAAAAAGTTACAGTATAAGACAATGATGTTGTTATTGTTATCGATTAAAAAACAAATAACGTATTTTAACACTTATGATAGTTTTCAATGACTTTAACTATAAAGCATACAATCAACCTAAAAATTAATGAGCAGTGAAACTATAGAATTTACTTTATCAATGGGCCAATTCAAAGTGGTTGCATATCAGTCGTATTTGTACTATTTCATATTATTTTATTCATGCTTAAAATTTTTGTTAGTAATTTCCATACAAAAAAAATAATATGACTTTACACATTTGTTTCCTATGTATAAGAAATTGTTTATGTTATACTTTTAACCATACTGTCTCTCAGAGAGAATTTCTTCGCTTCTCACCTCTCAGAGAGAATATTTTCTATTTTCTTCTTTCCTGTATACATACAATTTTTAACAGCGTCATCTCTTTGTCTTCTTTCTTGTATTAAATACATAATTTGTTAACAAAAGGTGTTCAAAGTCACTAGTCATATTAATATGAATTATATGATATAGTACAATATGAGAGTCAACTTTGAATTGGCCCTATGTATTTATGCATACGTTGTGTTGTGGTGTAAATATGTATGTATCGGAAATCTCTTGTAACTAGTGTTTTCATGCTGTCTTTTACATACATACATTTGTATGTAATAGAGTACAGTTTTTAAATTATTAGGCAAAAAGTTAATAGGACAATATCATTAATATTGCAAATGTAATTACGAATCCTCATATTGCTGTAATGTATTTTTAATTGTAGGTACGTTTTTAAATAGTTAACATATTATGCACATGCATATGTAGCTTCATATGCAAGATCTAAAGATAATCAAAAATCATACATTATGTCTAAGTCCAAGTCCAATAAGGAGCAACAATACTTTTTTGTACTGACAGCAAATTCAAATTGTTTACATAAATATGTATAAGAGTATAAAATTTATGTAAATAGTTATTTGATTTACTGTTATTTTTTTATCCTTACAATTTTATTTACCTAACTGTATGCTGACTCCCACTTACCAAAAGTACTTTCTTAACTTTCTTTAAGTGACAGCAACTCTTTATTTGTAACCCAAAAAATTAAATTTTTAACAAACGATTAAAAATCAAAATTAAAAGAAAAAGATAATAAAAAATCAGATATTGAATTAATTCCAGCAACTTATGCATAAATTGTTTTTAAATACATATGACTAACTCACAAGGAGTCCTAAGGGTCGTATTGTCATAAAGTCATAATTTAAAAAAAAAATTAAAAGGTCTAAAAATTTTACAATAAACAACACAAAACTTTACAATAATTTAAAAATGTTTAAGAAATTATGACTTTATGACAATACGACACTTAGGACAACCTTGTGAATTAGCCAATACTTTAATATCTACAAACATGCATATATGATCATAATAATAGGTACACCAATTATATCAATAATAAGATATTTATAAATAACCATTCCTATTTATAATGAAAAAAAAGTTATTTTAAAAATGTTTCAAGTGGCAATGTTAACGCAAGTGTCGCTATTTTTATACCCGCCACCAAAAAAATGGTGGGGGTATATTCATTTTGTCATTCCGTTTGTAACACATCGAAATATCCATTTTAGACCCCATAAAGTATATATATTCTGAATCGGGGTTTGATTTTATGACGATCTAGCTATGTCCGTCCGTCTCTTGAAAGCACGATAGAGGTCGCACCGCAAATTTTGCAGAATCTTTCTTATACACAAGGTTTGTTTGGTATTGATTGATTGATTGGGCTAAATCGGAATATTAGGAAGAGAGTTATAGCTCGTAAAGCAAGAGTAGGTCAAAAAAACCGTGTCTGTCGAACATCGAATAAAATGGAATTGTGTCGAAACGCATTAACGTAGACTCATAAAACTTCGAATATATATTTCCTGAGTAAAAACAATATTTCTCACCGAAAATTACCTAAATCTATGCATTAGGAAAGGAGTTATCGATCAATTACTGTGCAAAAAAAATAAGGTGCCACGCCCACTTTTACGCCCACCTCCCATATAACGTTTTAACTAAAATTCATATCATTTCTCTATTAATATAGATTTGGGAAATTAAAAAGGGCTATATTAAAATATTTAAGTTGTTCTCATTAGCAAAAACAACTTTGACACGCCTACCATTATTTATTAACAGAAACTTTATTGACACGCCTACTTTAACGCCCATTTTCACTAAAAGACTAAAACAGCAATGGTTTCCATTCAACGAACTAAGAAGGCATTTACAGATTTTCTAACATTTTATACAGACCTGTTTTGCAGAAATTTAAATATTTCTTACAATTCTCCCGATTGTGGACGAATTTGAACGATTATGTTGATCAAAAGAATTACGAAGTGCACAAAATGCATTTTGATTTGAACGCCCATTTTTATAAAAAAACCTGAATAACTTAAAAGCGTTGCTCATTTGCGTATCTTTCCACGGATCAAATTGAGAAATGTCAAATTAAATGCAGAAAACAAATTTAAAGACTAGGTGTAGTTCACCTTCAACATGGGCTCTTAAAATTTAACCACCCTCTACAAAGAAATTGATACATATTTTATTATAAAGAGATTATTCCATAGCGATTAACAAAATAATAAATATTGTGCTTTAAATGTACACAAAATTCGTGGTGGGTATAAAAGATTCGGCACAGCCGAATATAGTGCTCTTACTTGTTTATTTTGACATGATTAAAAAAACTGATAAATCCTCTTATTACAGAAAATGTTTGTAAGAAAAACTGCTAAATCCAGTAAATTATTAGTTCAGTGTTTATTACTAACACCAATTTGTTTTTTTTTTTAATTTAATTTATTTTTTTTTTTGTAGACTATATTTTTGGTTTTCCTCTCAAACTAAAAATATGATATACATATGTATAAGAAGTTTTTTGACTCTCCTGAAAAATTTGCTGAAAGGGAGCTAGCAGGTTTGCATAAAAAGCCAACGATATATATTTTCATAAAAAAGGGTAGAAAAAAGCATTACAGCCTGCAAGGCTTAATTAATTTCAAAGAAGAACCCGTTTAAGTCATCAAAAACAATTACTGCCAAAATTTGAAATAAAGTCAGTGCCCCAAATGTTCGACGACGTTCTCCTCATGCGGAAGTGAAGGTGAAAAATATTCTTTGGTTGACGAAACAAAAATATACTTGTTTGGAAATGATTATTAGAGGAACTTTGTCGTCGAAAAAGAAAATAATTCCACGTTTGATTTATAAAGAAAGCTTTTGAGCATGGCTTCGGTAATATTATGGCCTGCCGAAGCTTTCATTGAGTGGAGTAAGTCCAATATATCGCATAGATCGTACAATAAACATTTTACCAAACATTATGCTTGCCTATGCACGTGAAGAAACGCAACTGCTTTAGGCATACCCCTGCATTGGTTGTGAAATGTTTCGAAGACAACAGTGTCCACTTTTTTAAGTTGGTCTATTTAATCCGTAGACTTGAAAACGACAAAAAATCTTTGGGGTGAAATTATTCAAAAATGATCGAAACAAACTTTTAAAAACAAAGTCAATCTATGGGAGAAAACCAAGAAAGCAGCGTACAAAATTACAATTACATAACACATTTTAGATAACTATTCTAAAATAACACTAGGTCACAAATAACAAACTTTTGTCTGTTATTTGTTTCTAGCATACTTTTTCTCATGGATTTGGACCTACTGAACACGAAAATGAATTTTAAAAATTTTTCTGTCGATTGGTTTGCGAGATACAAATTTTTTAATTTTTTTTTTTTAATTTTTGGAGGTACACTTACTATTTTGAGCATATCTTTAGTCTTCTTTGACCTATTTTATCCTACTACTACTCAAATTAAAGACAATTGAGCTGTCTACAACTTATTCTCAGAAAATTTTCAAATCGGGTTAGTAGTTTTGATGTTGGCGGCTTAAAAAGGTTAAAAAACTGGGTTTTTTTAGTAAAAATGTGGCTGAAAAATTCATATAAAAATTCATATAAAATATAAAACGCGATGTTAACAGCGATTTTAATTTTTTTACGTATAGCTGACACTTTTCCAAAGAAAATAAGCCCTTACTTAACAAAATCTGATGACAAATGGCCGACTTATTATTTTTTTGGTAAACGACCGAAATTCCGCTATTTCACGATTTTTTGATTTTCATTATTTGCACAGCTTACCTACCCAACGCAAACGAATAAATACATTTGAACTTAATTTAAAATAAACAAATTAGTCTTCGTATATTATTTTTTAATTTATTTACAGCACTACATGCTCATACATATTTAAACATAAGGAGACACGGTTATCAATTGCATTTCAAAACTGTCTGTGAAAGTGTAAAGAAGTTAATATTTAGAAAACGCAAGGAAGACAATGAGTAAAAGACTACGTGTGTTCGAGTGTTTGAACGATCCAGACAATTTCTGCAATGTTTGTGGCCAGTTTATAAAAAAAAATCACGCACACAAGTTTACTCCAGCAGTACAATTGCACTATTTGAATTATTTTGGTATTTCACCAAATATCACAGAACCATGGACACCTAAGTCGCTGTGTGATCTTTGCTATATAATCTTAACCAACTGGGCAGCTGGCGGAAGGTAAGAATTTTTATTTAAACACATTATACATAGCGAATATAGTAATTTATTTTAATTTTAGCCGCCATATGAAATTCGATACACCAATGATGTGGAAAAAGCCGCTATGCCATTCCACAGACTGTTATTTTTGCCTCACCACAAACAGTGGGGTAGGAAGATTTTTTAAATGGAACTACGCTCAAGTGGGATCGTTTGCGCTTCCAGTACCACATTCGCATGATGTGCCATATCCAGTGTGCCCTGGTGCATCTCTTCAAAAAGCAGAATCGTCAGAAGAAGAGTCCGAGTCAAATGCAAGCGAATTTGAGCCGGGTGCAAAGCGAAAATTACTGTCACAGGCCGAACTAAACGATTGGGTGCGCGATTTTGGTCTCACTAAGGAGAAAGCCGAACTTTTTGCGTCTCGGATGATACAGTGTGGATTTGCGGCTTCAGAAGTGAAAGTAACAGCGTACAGAAACCGTCACAAGGAGTATGCAAAATTTTATACAAAGAAAGACCAAATATGTTTTTGCAGCGACATTTCAGGCTTGTTCCAAGAGCTTCACCAAATTCACAACCCCAACGAATGGAGGTTGTTTATTGACAGCAACAAAGAGAGCTTGAAGGCAGTTCTCTTACATAATGGGAATGAAAAGCCATCTGTTCCTATTGCTCATGCGGTTCATTCAAAGGAGAACTATGAAACTATGGACATTTTGCTGAAATGCATAGAGTATAGGAAATACAATTGGAAAATATGCGCCGACCTTAAAGTTGTGGCCATTCTGTGTGGACTCCAAGGAGACTATACGCGACATTGCTGTTTTCTGTGCCTTTGGAATAGCCGCGCTGATGATCAGCATTATATAAAAAAAAAATGGCCGGTACGAACGAAACCTGTAGTTGGAGAAGCGAATGTTCAGCGCAAACCACTAATAGAGAACCATGAAAATATAATACTTCCGCCGCTGCACATAAAATTGGGTTTGATTAAAAATTTTGCCAAAAAATTAGACAAAGAAGGTGAAGCTTTTGCCTATTTACGGTCAATTTTCCCTTACCTTTCGCTGGCAAAAATTAAAGAAGGAGTCTTCGCAGGACCCGAGATAAAAAAAATTTTGAAAGATGAAAAATTCCCAAAGCTGTTATCACCCATCGAAGCCGCAGCATGGAATTCCTTCAGGCTTGTTGTGGAAAACTTTTTAGGAAACAACAAAAGCCCGAATTATAAGGACATAGTTGAGGATCTGGTAAAGAACTATGAAGCCATGGGGGTGCACATGTCACTTAAAATACACTTTCTGCATTCTCATTTGGATTTTTTCCCTGAGAATTTAGGAGACATGAGCGACGAACACGGCGAGCGCTTTCATCAGGAATTGAAGGCTATGGAACGACGCTATCAGGGCATCTATGACACGGCTATGATGGGTGACTATATTTGGACCCTAATACGTGAGACCGATTGCAGCGAATACAAAAAACAAAGAAGAAGTCAGCAGTTTTTCCACATGGCATAAAATGTACACTTATATCTTTGTTTTTACTCATTTTTTTTGTGCGTTGATTTGCTTAATTTAATTAGTTAGTTTAATTTCGTTAGTTTAGCTAATTGTGCGATACATTGAGCATGTAGTGCTGTAAATAAATTAAAAAATAATATACGAAGACTAATTTGTTTATTTTAAATTAAGTTCAAATGTATTTATTCGTTTGCGTTGGGTAGGTAAGCTGTGCAAATAATGAAAATCAAAAAATCGTGAAATAGCGGAATTTCGGTCGTTTACCAAAAAAATAATAAGTCGGCCATTTGTCATCAGATTTTGTTAAGTAAGGGCTTATTTTCTTTGGAAAAGTGTCAGCTATACGTAAAAAAATTAAAATCGCTGTTAACATCGCGTTTTATATTTTATATGAATTTTTATATGAATTTTTCAGCCACATTTTTACTAAAAAAAACCCAGTTTTTTAACCTTTTTAAGCCGCCAACATCAAAACTACTAACCCGATTTGAAAATTTTCTGAGAATAAGTTGTAGACAGCTCAATTGTCTTTAATTTGAGTAGTAGTAGGATAAAATAGGTCAAAGAAGACTAAAGATATGCTCAAAATAGTAAGTGTACCTCCAAAAATTAAAAAAAAAAAATTAAAAAATTTGTATCTCGCAAACCAATCGACAGAAAAATTTTTAAAATTCATTTTCGTGTTCAGTAGGTCCAAATCCATGAGAAAAAGTATGCTAGAACCAAATAACAAAATGGCTGTTGCCTAGTGTAATAAATGAAATTAAATTCAGTATCTTAGTAATTTTTAAATATAACTAAAATGTACTTATTATTATGAGCAGCAATCGAATTGTCCTTGGTTAAAAGATGACTTGTTTTTTTAAGTACAAATTACGTTATTTGTTGAATTTGTAAAAGTATTAATATTGAAAAGTTGCTCTTAAAAGATTTTTCCAACAGTTTGACAAGGTCTTTCCTTAAAAACAACCATATAAGAAGCCCCGTTTTAATTTTTTAATCTAATCATTTTGGGAGTTCACCCGTGGCGCCTCTCCTAAGAAACAACCTATATTCACCATTTTAATTATAAATTTTCTCATATAGGACTTTTAACCGATATATAAAAACCTATGCTAGTTAGAGCTTATATTATAATTCTACCCTCTGCACATTGGGTTCAAATGGTATCAAAGTGGCGATTAATTGATATTTAGAAATAAAGTTTTTATAACAAACTGTAGTATAGGGTAAAAGTAGATAAAATTCTGCATCACTAGCTGTAAAAGTTAATCAACTAAGTTGTTTACTCTCTATTCAGTGAGCGGTCAACGTCAGCAAATTATTGTTGTTTTTAAAACAAGTAAAAAAACTGGAAATTTTTACGATTCAAGCGATTATTATTAGTGTTAAATTTATTAAAAGTAAATCTTTTATAATGGAACCTTCAACATCAAGTATTAAAGTATATAGTAAAATTTTTTTTTATTAAAAATTTTGTGTAAATATTTTTAATAACTTTTTTAAAAAAGGTCCATAATTGGGATAATTTCCGCATTTAATGGGCCACAAGTATTAAGTTAGTAAGAGTTGAAATTAGTTTTATGGATTTTAGAAAAGTATAGATTATCAGCTTATATTAAAAAAAAAGTCCGGAAAATGCCGGCCCTTTTTTATTTTCATTTTTGTGTAAAAACTCTGGTTGTCATTTATTGAACAAGACCAGTCAAGGCATATCCATAAGGTACTCGTATCCAATCAGCTGACTATTTTTTTTTATACACATTTAATAAACGTTACCAAGGCATATTCATACAGGTATATGCAACGGCGAATTGATACAACAAAGCAAATTTTTAGGGGATTTTTTCTTTCAAGGTCAGTTTGTATAACAAGGATGGAAAAGTTGTTTTTATATGTTTAATTCAATAAAATTTTATTAAAAAAAGGATATGTGCTTGTGAAGAACATTATAAATGGTGCAAGAACAACAAATATACATAAATTTGGTAAATTTATTATCATAAAAAGCACAATTAAGTAAAATGTTTAATTCGGAATCCAAAATCTAATGTTTTATTAATGCATTAATAAATAGAATCAAGGAGAATTCAACAAATTTAGACATTGTGTTTCCCCATCATCATATGCTGATAATTTCACCTGTATGAATTCGCCTTGAGCGTTACCAACTTTTTTTAAAGTCATCCTGCATTTGTCAAACTTAATTTTTTTAATCTAATTATACAATAAATAATTCGCATTTTCAGTTGGTTTAAAACGTTTTAAAAAACACAAAACCGTAAATAAAAGGTTTTCGCTTTAAAGTTTTCTAAAAGTTATTAAAATTTAAGAAGAAAATAAAAAAAATTGTTTGACATATGCCGGCATATATACAAAAACAAAATACATGTGTTTTTTATTGTTGTGTTTGTTGCCGCGATGCATATACCTTAAGCTCTAAACACATAGACGCCAGCAGACTTCACAACTTCAAGGCTTCAAATGCTGCCAACTTCAAATGCTGCTCTGAAGTCAGCTTCATAATTATTTTGAAGACAGCAACAACATAATAATCAGCTGATGTGTATTTTAGCAATACAAATTTCAGGGATGCCGCATATATATTTTATAATGAATAAAATTAAAGTTATTGATAAAAAATGTAATAATATCACGAAAAACTATAAAAACACACAAATTAAATACTTTATTGTATTTTTGTAATGTTCTTTTATGTTTAATATCAAAAATAAGTTTTTGTTATTTTTTTTCCAATTTAATATACATAATGGCAACACTATATTTGTTTCTTGCTGCCCGTCAAAATAGAAAATAGCCTAAGTTGGCAGCAGCAGCAAATGCTGTTGTGCAGTCGTGCTGCTGTGCTGCCCTTAAAATAATCGTTTTCATTTAAACACATGGATTTTATTTTTGACATATTGCTGCTTGCTGTCTGCTGTCGTCTATGTGTTTAGAGCATTATGAATATGCCCTGAGACCAGTAAATGCGTTTTTGTGTTTTAATATTGTCATTCTCTTTATTTTTATACCCTTCACCTGTGGTGCACAAGGGTATATATAGCTTTGTCATTCCGTTTGTAATTTCTACAATTTTCATTTCCGACCCCACAAAGTATATATTTTCTGAAAGCTTATGAATAGAGGATTCGATTAAGCCCTGACCGTCTGCCCGTCTGTCCGTGTGTTGGTTAAAATCAACTTTTAGAAGCAACTATATGTTCCTCAGATCTGTATATGGTATCAATCTCTTGGAAATATCCAGGAATGAATCGCTATTGAAATTCAGAACAATCGCCCCATAACTTTCTGAGATATGAGCAAAAAACCACGACCACCTCGTTTTTTTTCACAATTACAACAACATACATACATACATACATGTAAAAAACATACCAAACAAAAAAAATTACAAAAAAAAAAAATATTAAAAATAAGAAAAAAATAATAAAAAAACTACAAAAAAAAAATTTTAAAAAAATTAAAAAAAAAAATTTAAAAAAATTTTTTAAAAAAATTTAAAAAAAATTAAAAAAAATATAAAAAAATAATAAAATATAAATAATATATTAAATAAAATAAAATTTTTTTGGCTCAGCTGGGATTCGATGCCACATTTATTCTAACGTGTACGTATGCACGTATTTTATATGGGATGAATGGTGATACAAACAATTGTTATTGCATGACTACACGTTGTGAAGGGTATATAAGATTCGGCACGGCCGAATATAGCACTGTTACTTGTTTTGTTTTATTTTATTGTTTTTGTTGATGCATTTTGTTTTTTAGAGATGAGTGCGTGAGTGATTTCGGTCACTTAAGCTCACGTTCAAAAAATTGTATCACGCACAATTTACAGGAAGTAAACATCTTTTTAACACTTTTATCTAGATTCAAGTGATTAAATTTTAATTTAATCACGATCACAAATGGTTTACGCACGCTTACGAACTTACTCAAACGTACTTTTCGTAACCAAAATCTATTATTACCATATACTTTATGTTATATTAATTTTATTTAATAATAATTTAAACAAACAAGTTTTAAAATGAAAGTTACACACCTTTATTAATTTATTCTCGTTTCTACGATAACACTTAATATCTGAAAAAATATGTCACGCGTCCATCTCTATTCGGATTTGGTTTTCTTTCTTTTGTATTTCTGTTATATCATTTGTTGTTCAAAATGTAAAGAGTTTTTAATGTGTTTAATGTATTTTGGATAAAATTAGGTATTCGGTATTTGGGAAAGGGGAAATCGAATAAAACTTTCACATTGTTTTATCTGTCATCTTGGGCTACTGATAAGGGTTTGGGAGTCAATCCGGGAAAGACGGAGTTGGTTCTTTTTACTAGGAGATATAAGGTGGTGGGATTGAAACTACCGGTGTTAGGAGGTGTAGAGCTTAGACTATCTAATAGTGCTAAGTATTTGGGAGTTTTTCTAGACAGCAAGCTGTCCTGGGGGAGAAACATTCAGGAAAGGCTGAAAAGGGGTCTCAATGCCTACTATGCTTGCAGATCATCGATAGGTAGGAGTTGGGGACTTCGGCCGTCAGTGGTGGGATGGCTTTATACTTCGGTGGTCAGACCAATTCTTACATATGGATGCTGTGTTTGGTGGGAGGCATTGGGGCTTGCTAGTCGTAGGAACCTTCTGTCTAAGGCTCAGAGGTGTGTCTCGATCGGCATGACAGGTGCCATGAGAAGTACTCCTCAGGCTGCCCTGGATGTTATTCTTCACTTTCTGCCTATTGAGCAGTATGTAAGGGGAATGGCAGCCAGGGGCATTCTTAGACTGAGGGAGTTAGGATTGTTGGGGAATTTCAGGCAGGGTCATTCACGGATCTTGGGTGAAATTAGTGGAGGGGGTTTTTGCCTGGGTTTGCCCGGCTCCACAGACTATGTGGGTGCTAGGGTCGATTTTGGGAGTCTGCCAAGAGTGGTCATGCCAGTTAGAGGGGACTGGGTAGGCAAGAGCAGACTGTTTGGTGGCGTTGCAGTCTTTACTGATGGCTCGAAGATGGGTGGCACTGGTGCGGGGGTCTATATTGAGGATCTGGATATCAGGAAATCATATAGACTCCCTGACGACTGTAGTGTGTTTCCGGCGGAGGTTCTAGGGATCATGAAGGCCGTGGAACTGGTTAGGGGTAACATCAACGCGGGCTCGGAGGTCACTATATATGTGGATAGCCAGGCGGCTCTTAGTGCCGTGAGGGGCTATCATGTGAATTCCGGTCTGGTTGATGACTGTAGGAGAGCTCTACAGGAGATCTTGATGGAGTACAGGTTGAGACTATGCTGGGTGCCAGGTCACTCAAACATTGGCGGGAATGAGATAGCTGATGAGTTGGCGAGACTGGGCTCGGTAATAGTGGATCCTGATAGGATGGAGGCGGTTAGGCCTCCATTAGGTTTCTATTTCGGTAGGATAAGGGAATGGGTTCTAGGCGAGACTAATCGGGACTGGAATAACCGAACGGATTGCAGAGTATCACGGACGCTGTGTCCGATACTCAGCAAATCTGATTCGGATTTGCTTCTGGTCAGGGATAGGGTCTGCGTGAGGACCATGATAGGGATTATTACGGGCCACTGCATGTTGGGTAGGGTGGCGGTAAGAATGGGGCGGAGCCTCTCGGATATGTGTAGACTGTGTGAGGATCCGGAGGAGTTGGAGTCAGTTGAGCACATTCTGTGCCAATGTCCCAGACTGCAAATTGGCAGATTGAGATGGCTAGGTAGTAGATTTCTCCGCGAATTGGGTGATGTCTCGAGCTGTGGACTCGAGAATCTGATAGGATTCGTAATGGGAATGACCTGGCTTCGTGACTTGAGACCGGGAATGGGTCGTTTGTAGGGTTTTGGCTCTCTTTTTTGGCTTTAGTTTGTTGTCCACTTCTCACCTTTTCTTTTTTTTTTTTTTTTCTGTCTTCTTTCTTTCTTCCCCCTTCTCTTCTTCTCTCCTCTATCTGTTATTACTTTAAGGCATCACAATGGACCGTATTGGTCTCTGGGTGAGGGTGTGAAGGTTACTTCACACCGGCCTTACTTACCTACCTACCTACCTACCTTCACATTGTTTTAAATTAATCAAATCTTTTTTAGGAACAAGCCCCAAAACCATCTTTATTTCTCGCCGCGAACTTTACAATTTTATGAAAAATACCGAAGTAAATGAAGGGAAAAACAAAATTAGTGTTCTTAGAATGAAAGTCATTAAACGTATAAAACCCTCTAATATTGAAGATTTTGATCAAAGATTTAAGAACTTCATTATCGACTTTAAGACTCGAAATAATAAAAGTCATCATAAACATGAAAACTTTTTGAGCTTAAATAAGGAATGGTTAGATTCTTCTATATCGTTTGTTCCACCACCACAAAAACGAAGCCGTAAAGAAATTTGATTTGAACAATGTAATGAGAAAACTATAACAAAGAAAAGTAAAAGCATTAGAGATAGCACTCCATTATCTGTTTTGGCTCATGCTACACAAATGGGTTTAAGAGCTTCCAGAAAAGTTGAGGAATCAAAATTAGTTAAAGAAATAAAAACGTCGACACCAACAAGGGCTACAAAGTATAGAAAAAGCTTTAAGCAGGTTAAATCGCAACAACTGACTGCAGAAGAAGCTCTTAGCGTTATAATAGAAGCAAAATTATTCCGGCATAGTTATAATGTAATAAGAAGAGCTGCTCCAGAAAAATTTCCTTCATATACTAAAGTTCAACGAGCAAAAGAAAGATGCTATCCAAAACGAGAGTACGTACAAATTTGTGAAACTTCAGCACAAGTTAGTCTTCAAGGTTTTTTAAATCACACTGCTGAACGACTAGTTGCGCTTCCAAAATGTACTGGTTATTTATCAGAAAAGAAATTAAAAAATTTAACTTTATACTCAAAGTGGGGTTTTGATGGAAGCTCCTGACATAGTTCTTAGAAGCAGGCTTTCCATGGCTCTGGTGCAAGTGATTCCGCAGTTTTTATAACATCCATTGTACTACTTAAACTATTTAGTAGAAAAATCCTCGTCCTTCCTCCACCAGATTTTGCAGACTATAAGAAACAACAATGGTTTCAAAACTAGAAAAAGATAGAGTAGAGAATGAAAGCAAACATCTAATAGATTCAATAGTTTTGGTTGGAGAAAATTCCATAAAAATTCATCACGAGTTACTATTAGTGATGATAGATGGAAAAGTGTATAACGCAATTACTGACACAAATTCTACACAGAAGTGTTATTTATGTGGGGCAACAAGCAAGATGTTCAACTCAGTTGACAGTATGATTGCGAGAGAAGTAACAACAGATTCTTTGGAGTTTATGTTGTCTATACTTCATAGCTGGATTCGATTTTTTTAATGTCTTCTCCACTTATCATATAAAATTCCTATTAAAAAATGGCAAAAAAGATCAGAAGAAGGCAAACAAATTGTTGCTGAGACAAAATTACGCATCCAAAATGAGTTTCGAGAAAGAACTGGTTTGATTGTTGATCAGCCAAAACCCGGCTTTGGCAATTCGAATGACGGAAACACCACCAGACGTTTTTTTTTCAGAACGCGGAAATTTCTGCTGAAATTACAAAAGTAGACTTAACACTGATAAAAAAAAATGCGTACAATACTAATTGTTGTTTCTTGTGGTCATGAGTTTCATTTGGAAAATTTTCGTAAATTTGCTCACAGTACTGCTAGATATTTTGTTGAAAAATATCCATGGTATTGTATGCCTCCCAATTTGCATAAATTTTTTATTCACGAGCCGGAGATTATAGAGCAAGCACTTTTACCAATAGGAGAATTATCGAAAGAAGCTCAAGAAGCAATAAACAAAGATTTTAAAAATTATAGAGAGCACTTTGCTCGCAAATGCAGCCGGGAAAAGTCCAATGAAGGTATTTTCAATAGGTTTCTGCTAAGTTCTGACCCATTTATATCTAGCATAAGCAAGAAATATGAGGAGAAAAAAAACATATAATTTATCAACTTCGGAATTAGAGTTAGTTTTGCCAGATATTTTTAATGAAAATTACGATAAATATTATGATAATGAAGATAGTGATAAGGATGCTGATGATAGTGATGATGATAATGATGAAGAAGATCATAATAATGATGATGAAAATATTGATGATAATGAAGATTATAATAATTGGGATCTTTGTGATGAATTTGAAAATACAGAATAATACAAATATTTTAATATATTTTTTATTAAAAAGGTAAAACGAAAACAAAGATTCCCCAAAAAGTTCTAAATTTTTTATTTTTCCAGATAAATTTTATGTGTGTGAAGATAAATTTGAAATTTGAAACCCTAGACACAAACCTAGTAAGTTAACAGAGCTATGTTAACTACTTAACAGAACTAATGTTATTACTCTAAATTTAGTTGTTTTTTATAATTAAAGATATTTTTATATAGGAATATTCAAAAAAAAAAAAAAAAAACTGAATTTATAGAACACACCTCTGAAGCAAGCAATGATTAAAAATATTTAATATAACATTTTTTAGGTGAAAATAATAACACCTTTATAAAGAGTGATTTTTGAATAAAATATTTATGTTTTTTCGAATATAAAAAGTTGGCACACAATACCACTATGTGGAAAGTATAGCCAGAGGCCATTACTACCACACTATGGAAGTGGAATTCCTGAATTGATTTTGTGAAGTTTTTAAAAAATTATTGAAAATTGATATTTTTTCATATGAAATTTCTGTGAGGGATTTTGGTCATTGTGGGCAAATATGGAGACGGCACGCAATACCACTATTTGGAAAGTATAGCTAGAGGCCATTGCTACCACATTATGGAAGCGGAATTCCTGAATTGATTTTGTGAAGTTTTTAAAAAATTATTGAAAATTGATATTTTTTCATATGAAATTTCTGTGAGGGATTTTGGTCATTGTGGGCAAATATGGAGACGGCACGCAACACCACTATATGGAAAGTATAGCCAGGGGCCATTGCTACCACATTATGGAAGTGGAATTCCTGAATTGATTTTGTGAAGTTTTTAAAAAATTATTGAAAATTGATATTTTTTCAAATAAAATTTCTGTGAGGGATTTTGGTCATTGTGGGCAAATATGGAGACGGCACTCAATACCGCTATATGGAAAGCATAGCCAAGGGCCATTACTACCACACTATGGATGTGGAATTCCTGAATTGATTTTGTGAAGTTTTAGAGAAATGTTTGAAAATTTTATTTCTCATATGAAATTTCTGTGAGGGATTTTGGTCATTGTGGGTAAATATGGAGACGGCACGCAATACCACTATATGGAAAGCATAGCCAAGGGCCATTACTACCACACTATGGATGTGGAATTCCTGAATTGATTTTGTGAAGTTTTAAAGAAATGTTTGAAAATTTTATTTCTCATATGAAATTTCTGTGAGGGATTTTGGTCATTGTGGGCAAATATGGAGACGGCACGCAATACCACTATTTGGAAAGTATAGCTAGAGGCCATTGCTACCACATTATGGAAGCGGAATTCCTGAATTGATTTTGTGAAGTTTTTAAAAAATTATTGAAAATTGATATTTTTTCATATGAAATTTCTGTGAGGGATTTTGGTCATTGTGGGCAAATATGGAGACGGCACGCAACACCACTATATGGAAAGTATAGCCAGGGGCCATTGCTACCACATTATGGAAGTGGAATTCCTGAATTGATTTTGTGAAGTTTTTAAAAAATTATTGAAAATTGATATTTTTTCATATGAAATTTCTGTGAGGGATTTTGGTCATCGTGGGCAAATATGGAGACTGCACGCAATACCACTATTTGGAAAGTATGGCCAAAAGCCATTGCTACCACATTATGGAAATCGAATTCCTGAATTGATTTTGTGAAGTTTTTAAAAAATTATTGAAAATTGATATTTTTTCATATGAAATTTCTGTGAGGGATTTTGGTCATTGTGGGCAAATATGGAGACGGCACGCAACACCACTATATAGAAATTATAGCCAGGGGCCATTGCTACCACACTATGGATGTGGAATTCCTGAATTGATTTTGTGAAGTTTTAAAAAAATGTTTGAAAATTTTATTTCTCATATGAAATTTCTGTGAGGGATTTTGGTCATTGTGGGCAAATATGGAGACGGCACGCAACACCACTATATGGAAAGTATAGTTAGAGGCCATTGCTACCACATTATGGAAGTGGAATTCCTGAATTGATTTTGTGAAGTTTTTAAAAAATTATTGAAAATTGATATTTTTTCATATGAAATTTCTGTGAGGGATTTTGGTCATTGTGGGCAAATATGGAGACGGCACGCAATACCACTATATGGAAAGTATAGCCAGAGGCCATTACTACCACACTATGGAAGTGGAATTCCTGAATTGATTTTGTGAAGTTTTAAAAAAATGTTTGAAAATTTTATTTCTTAATTATAAAAAACAACAATTTAGAGTAATAACATTAGTTATGTTAAGTAGTTAACATAGCTCTGTTAACTTATTAGGTTTGTGTCTAGGGTTTCAAATTTCAAATTTATCTTCACACACATTAATATAAATACATATAATATATTCATTATTTTAATTTTTTAATAAAACATTTTTTGGGCAAAAAATATTTTTTTCTTTATACATTTATTTATAACTGCGAAACTGTTGCTTACGTAGCAAAACGTTGTATAAACAGATTAAAGGAATTGTAATTCTTAATTTTTTCAAATTTGTTTCAGCTTAGTCAGACAAGTGGTTCTGGAATTATGACAAAGAAAAGAGCCTTAAACGTGACAAATTCCCCTATAGGATTCTTACTAAATTTAAATTAATTTTTAAATTATTATTTGATGTACCTTGACCAAACTAATGCTGCAGAAGTTCTTATTTTTGGGTCTACTTTCATAAACAATTATCAGAATTGAGTCCCGAATCAATCACCTGAAAATGTTGTATAAACATATGTACATATAGTATTTATATGTATATAAAAAAGTTAAACTCTGTCTGTAAAACCGATCGGACTCAAACTTTGGCAAGTTGTTGTACATATTCCAGGGAGTGTTTATGGGTGGCAAAAAGTGGCCGGGGCCACGCCCATAAAAAATTAGTTATCAGTTTTAGCTACTTGCAGTTGACCGATTTTCCTGAAACTTTGCACATATATTGAGCTGTCATGATTATATAATTTCGTGATAAGAAAAGTGGGCGGGGCTACGCCCATAAAAAAGTTATAATATTGAGGTACTTGCACTGGACCGATTTTTCTGAAACTTTGCACACATATTGAACTGTCATGACTATATAATTTCGTAATTAGAAAAGTGGGCAAAGCCACGCCCAAAAAAAAAGTTATAATTTTTAGGAACTTGCACTGGACCGATTTTTCTGAAACTTTGCACACATACATATTGAGCTGTCATGACTAAAAAGTTTTGTTAGTTAAAAGTTTGATTAGAAAAGTGGGCGATGCCACGCCCATCAAAAAAGTTACAATTTTTAGCTTTTTGCACTAGATATTCAATTAAAATTCAGAACGCATTTTTATTCTTATTTTTCAATTTTCTATCGATAAACTGGATTTTAAAACAAGTAAGAGTGCTAAATGCGGCGGTGCTGAATCTTATATACCCTTCACAACGTGTAGTCACGCAATAACAATAGTTTGTATCACCATTCATATTATATGAAATACGTACATACATATAAAAACATCCCATTGTAATATTATAAATTTACGTGTGTTAAAAAAAAATATAAAACAAAATTTAAAAATAAATAAAAAAAAAAATATTAGCAGATATAAAAAAAATTTAAAAATAAATTTAAAAAAATAAATTAAAAAAAAAATAAAAAATAAAAATAATAAATATAAAATAAAAAAATTAAAAACAAGTAACAGTGCTATATTCGGCTGTTCCGAATCTTATATACCCTTCACAACGTGTAGTTATGCAATAACAATTGCTTTTATCGCCATTCATCTCACGTACATACAAAAAAATAAACAATAAAAAAATTAAAAAAATAAAAAAAAAAACAATGAAAATATAAATAATATATAAAATAAATACAAAATATTTTTTGGCTCAGCTGGGATTCGATGCCACGTTCACTCTATCCAGTATACCACGTTTGTATGTAAATGTTGTTGTGAATAAAAACGAGGTGGTAGTGTTTTTTTGCTCATATCTGTTGTTTATGTGTCGATGTTTCTGATTTTCAATACCGATCTGCTCCTGAATATTTCTGATATTTTAATACCTCACGCGATTTCAGACGACGTACATGCAGATAGAGATTAATCGACTCCCCTATTCAGAGGATTTCAGAAAATATATACTTTTTGGGGTCAGAAATAGAAATTGTAGAAATTTCACACAGAATGATAAACTTTTATATACCCGTTTTCACTGTGTGAAGGGTATAATACACATAAATTGATTTACACATTTTCAACCCATATCGAGTGCCGTATTGCGTCCCTTGGATTGTGTCGATTTTTTTGTTTAAAATTTTAAATTAAATTTTTATTTTCGGTCCCTGCTTTGTACTTATTTCTATACGTTTAAATACTATTTAAAACACTGTAAATATATGTGAAGAGAGTAGAGTTATTTTAATCAAAACAAATGGCGGACGTAAAGCAACAAGTATAAGTATGTGTTGGTATGCATATGTGTAAAGAAATCAGTACAATGTTTTTAAACAAATTTGTATGCTTGAATTTATATCCACATACATACATATTTACTCATTAATATAATTTACCTATAATAATTAAAATAAGCTATAAACACTAAGTTTTTTCAGTTCTGCACATTAAGAAAAAAGTTTTAACAATTTCTAATACTATAAAAATTCTTAATATTAATACGCACCCCTAAACGTTGAAATATTTTACTAAATTTTTCTTTGCCCCGATTTAAATTTAAAAACATTAAAATAGTTTTATTTTCGTAATATACAGCCTAAATAGCTGCAGGTTTATCAGCACCAGAAATATATATGTAGTTGCAAGACTAGATGTAGAACAAAATTTTATAAAGGGTGGGGGATCGCGTAACGTTTTAATAACACACACGCACATATAAACGCGTTTGTCAACCTTTTAAATTTTGTCTTATTTCTAATTTGTTATTATTAAAGTTTTATTAATTACTCAAATATTACGGGTTTTTGCAATTATTTTCTTTTAACACTTTTCAATCACCCTACAGTGTGATGAAAGACAGAGCAAACTCATATGAAATAGCTTATCTTTATTTTTACTATAATAGAGTGTAAAATTCAATTCTTTTAAAAATACATTAAAATACACACTTTTTAGGTAAAGCAAAAACAATTGATAGTTTTAAGATTTATTTTGAACAAAATTTTCTTTTTTATTTTTCTTTGCAAAACTACCGCAACGTTGCACGCAAATAACCAAGCTAGTGAAAAAATTTGACGGCGGCACAGTATATACTGGTCAGCGGAATTAACAAGACTTA
Source organism: Phyto melanocephala (assembly GCA_941918925.1). Taxonomy (NCBI): domain Eukaryota; kingdom Metazoa; phylum Arthropoda; class Insecta; order Diptera; family Rhinophoridae; genus Phyto; species Phyto melanocephala. The sequence continues at coordinate 3,709,064 of OW799233.1, forward strand.
TTGCAGCTACACATTCAAGTTTTTGTTTAACATACTGCTTGTCAAAATTCTTTTTTGGGGTCTGCACGTATCAAAATTTATTGCCGCAATTGTCAAACTAGATTGCGTACATTGAAATCGAGAAGTGTAGACCGCAAATTGCCTTATGTAGCAATTTCTGGCACAATCATTGCTTTTCTGCGCAATCAAAATTGTTTCATATTCTTTGAATTAATTAATTTAATTTAATTTATTTTGCTAATAGAAATAAGAAAGATTGAGGTTCTTAAAAAATATGCACTATTAAAGTAGAACAAAGATATTAAATTTTTAAATAAATAATTTGTTTCGTGTTCTCCGCCAAATGAAAACAGACATACTTTACCCTACGTTGCCACAAGCAAGTATTTACTTGCAAGTAGTGTATACGTATTACTAACGAAAATCAGGAGAAATGCCAAAAAAAACACAAAAATTTTTTGAGTGGCTACACAGCACAGTGCAAGTTCATTTTTAAAATGTCGTCAACAAATAAACTTCAAACAAATTTTAAACAAATGGCGCTGCTTCAATTGGTAATTAAGTGTTGTCAATAGCCACTATTGAACGTTACCTTTAGACATGTAACTTTTTAATATAATTTTTTTTTTATTAAATTTTGATATTTATATTAAAACTTACATTTTAAATGAATATTTATATTTTTTCTTAATATTCTTCATATACATATATACATATTTATTAAAAAAATTAGCTGAATTATTTACCACAATTGTATGATATATTATTGAGTTAACAAAAAACTCAGTATTAGACAACACTGTTTTTCGGCTTGTCACTTTACTTGCCGTAACTGTAAAAATTTTACTTGCTTAAAAATTTCTTCGCAAGCTGAGTCGCAGGTTGCCAAAGTGTAGTTGTGTTAGTAAAAAAGTGTTAGTGTATTGGTTTTTTTTCACTTGCACTTGCATGTGGCAACGGTAGGTTAGCAATAGTGTGTCGTAATTCTGCCGACGCTTTTGTTACTGCTTAGTAATAAAAATTGCTACGTGTAGACCTAGCAAACCATGTAACACCCCTTTCTGACTAGGCAAGTCACTTGCACAAGAGACTTGCTCAAGTTTTGTGTTTTTATACAAAAGGGGTAAGGTCGGGTTAAGAGGAAGTACGAGCAAGTTTTTGATGAGAAACCAAAAACAAAAAAGAAATAAAAACAAACAAGAGTGCTATATTCGGCCATGCCGAATCTTATATACCCTTCAGAACGTGTAGTCATGCAACAACAATTGTTTATATCACCATTTATCTCATATGAAATACGTACATACAAAACATACATATATAAAAACATCCCATTGTAATATTATAAATTTAGTTTACTTATGTATTTAAAAAAAATAAATTAAAAGAAAAATTAAAAATAAAACAATAAAAATTTGAATAATATATAAAATAAAAAAAAAATTTTTGGCTCACTCTAACCAGTATACCACGTTTGTATGTATGTGTAGATAATTGATCATTGTAGAAATTTCAAACGGAATGACAAACCTATATATACCCTTTTTCACTGTGTGAACAGTATAATAAGTAAGAGAACGAAACTTGGGCAAGTCAATTGCTGAGTCTGAACGTGAAAGCAAGTTCAAAGAAAAATAAAAGAAAATAAAAAACTAACTTGCGCAAGTGACTTGCCTAGTCAGAAAGGCGTGTAACACCATACACGATCAGTTTTGAAAAAACGGACGGTTGAATCAGGGTATATTAAGTCTAACAGGCCTATTAGACACGCATACTTGTCCTAAGACATGTGTATGGCATACTTTGAGTTTAGCTATTACACTGTCGAACGCTGACGGCATACTTCATTACACAGAAATTTTTGAAGCGAAAACATGGCAATGAAGCAGAAAGTTGTCAATAGTTGCATTTCTTTCTATTTCACTTAATTTTTCTTTTAATGCATTAATTTTCAATTGTTTGTTATGGTACAGATTTGATTTTATTTGCCACAATTTTGGGAAGCTTTTACATTTCTCAATAAACTCTTTCCAGAAAATATTAGAGACATTTTTTTAAATTTGCGATATGCACACAGCAGCGGCAAAAATTTGAATGAATTTTTGTATGAAGTATGACAGACACGCTATTAGACGAGTATGTTGGTATGCGACAGACTCAGGTTTTCAAACATTTTTGAAAACCAACATACATGTCTAACATACTCGACATACATGCTATTACACAGCACTGTTGGGAAAAGTGGCACAATCGTGTCATTTTTGGCACTTTTAATTGTTTAATAGCACGATGGCACGCTCAATAAAGAAAATAATTTTTTTTTGTTGCTCAAAAAAATAAAAATCAAAAAATAACTTTTATTTTTGCTCGAAAAAATAAAAATCTGAAAATAACTTTTATTTTTGCTCAAAAAAATAAAAATCAAAAAGTAACTTTTATTTTTGCTCGAAAAAATAAAAATCAAAAAGTAACTTTTATTTTTGCTCGAAAAAAAAATGAAAAAGTAACTTTTATTTTTGCTCAAAAAAGTGAAAATCAAAAACTAACTCTTATTTTTGCTCAAAAAAATAAAAATCAAAAAGTAACTTTTATTTTTGCTCGAACAAATAAAAATCAAAAAATAACTTTTATTTTTGATCGAAAAAATATAAATCAAAAAATAACTTATTTTTGCTCGAAAAAATCAAAATCAAAATATAACTTTTATTTTTGCTCAAAAAAACAAAAATCAAAAAATAACTTTTATTTTTGCTCGAAAAAATAAAAATCAAAAAATAACTTTTATTTTTGCTGAAAAAAATAAAAATCAAAAAATAACTTTTGTTATTGCTCAAAAAAATAAAAATCAAAAAGTAACTTTTATTTTTGCTCGAAAAAATAAAAATCAAAAAATATCTTTTATTTTTGATCGAAAAAATATAAATCAAAAAATAACTTATTTTTGCTCGAAAAAATAAAAATCAAAATATAACTTTTATTTTTGCTCAAAAAAATAAATATCAAAAAATAACTTTTATTTTTGCTCGAAAAAATAAAAATCAAAAAATAACTTTTATTTTTGCTCAAAAAAATAAAAATCAAAAAAATAACTTTTATTTTTGCTCGAAAAAATAAAAATCAAAAAATAACTTTTATGTTTGCTCGAAAAAATAATAATCAAAATTTTAAAAAGCAACATATTTTATGATAGACTAATGCAAGGCATATCCGTATGAATTCGCCTTGAGGCTACCTGATGATTGTACCATGGCATGAAAGTTATTGTTGTTGTGGCGTCTCCGCCTGGTGTGGCCTGGTACACATAATAAGGTATATGCATGCACATATAGCAATTATATTTTAATTCCTTTTAACGAATATACACAATAATGTTTTTTATATATAAGTTTTATATATCTAGAGAAAAATACTTCTCACCACTATTGCACGATTAATTAAATAAATTGTAATTTTGGCCCTTAGGGCTTGATTAAATAAATTGAAACTAGTATAATATCACAAAAACTTGACAGTTTAATCATAACAAATGAGCAGCGGGCTAAAGAGTCTATCTGGCTTTACTTAACCATCCATGGTGTTATATTTTCATTTCTACGAAACAATTTATGCATAATATAGAAACAAAAAAAAATTGGAATGCGAATAATTATAAAAGTTATCAAAGGACAGGACTGTAGCCTCGATGTAAGCACTGGGAAATATTCAATAACAATTTTATTTGAAAAAATTAAAATCTTTTAACACAGGTTACACCAGTTACGACCATCTCTCAAATAAAACAACAAATTGAAGAGATATTAAAAATACCTAAAGCATCTCAAAAACTTTTGCTTTCAGGACGAACTTTAAACGACGAACAAGCCCTATCCGCTTATTCCAACATTAAAGATGGTACAAAACTAAACTTGATTGTAATGAAACAGGAAGGGTTGAGGGACATCATATATCGGTCATTTCGCAAGTACTACAGTGAAAACCAATCTGAGATTTATACCAGAAGATTTATAATAGACTTTGAGGATAAACTAAAAAATCTTAGTCTGGATGATATAGAACGCTTGGCAGAAAACGTACTTTGAATTAATAAATATTTTTAATCTTTAAACAAACGATTGTGGACAATTTTAATTTTGGTGAACTTGTAAAATGAAGATTTTGTATGTAAGAGATATGAGGGCATCAAATGGTTTTTGCAGGTAATATGGTAATTATGGTTTGCTATACTTTTCAGATTTGTGAACTTCTTTTAAAATTGCGTCTTGATTTTGGGTCTCAATATTTATGTCGTTCCGCAATTGCAAAAAGCATTTTTTGGGAAAGAAAAATTTGAAACTATTTCTTTGCTGCGGTTGTAACAAGCCCTACATATGTATATCATAAGCGAAAAAAAAATTTTGGCTCTGACCAGCAGGAATTACGAATTACGTCATTCGAACACGATCGAAATTTTATTTATTTATTTATTTATTTATAAATTTCAATACAAAGAAAGCCTTCATGGCCAATTATTTATGTATTGTAGATAATAATAACTATGTAATATGATAAACAACAATTCAAATATATAACAAACTAATCAAGTATATATATAAGTGGCTCCCCAGCCATATGAACATTAGAAAACTATTAATAATAAAAAGCAGCAACAAAATGAGTACCCATAGCAAGAGAAAAATATATAAATAACCTACATTTCAAGACAAATTACCGTTAAAATATGAAAGAAGCTTAAGTTTATACGTTAAAAATGAATACGAAAACAGTTTAAGGCTACTTGGCAGAAAGTTCCAAACTTGATATACACGCACTAAAAAAGAACGATCATAGATAGAGAGATGTCTAAAAGGCACCTCAATTTGAATATTACGCGTAGAATTAATAAAAGAGAATTCATTAACTAGAATAACCGGTTGTTGAACTTTAATAATTTTATAAAAATGAAGCAATGTACGAATTTTTAGATAATCATAAAATTTACATTTCAAAAATGTTGAAACAAGTTCTCTAACACGTTCATGTTCAATAATTTTTAAATTAAAAACATAACGAACCACTTTTCTTATAATTCTAAAAAGAATGTCCAAATTATATGCTCGAGTACCAGAAAAAACCTCCAAGCCATAATTAAACTGAGACATAATCAGAGAATAAGCAAGTCGATATCTAACAAATCTTGGCGTATATGGTTTTAAAGAATATAATCTTCTTAAAGCAAGGCAAACTTTATTGGAAAGAGTATTTATATGAATATCAAAATTTAGACAAGGATCTAAAAAGACACCGAGACATCTAAGCGAATCAACGTAGCCAATCACTTGTCCATTTATATATAAGTTAGGATAGAAAGCAACCTGATTCAGCAAATGAAAGCAAATTGCTTTAGTCTTATTAGAATTAATCTCAAGGAAATTTCTGTGCATCCAGTTTGAAACAGCAATTAGATGGTTATTTAAACCTATCTCGAAACGATCAATTTGACTAGATTTAGAGGTATATAAAAGAAAAATGTCATCAGCAAATATATATGGCTGGCAAAAATTATTATTCAATAAAGGAATACAATCATTCAAATAAATGATAAATAAAATAGGACCCAAAATTGACCCTTGGGGCACACCAGAGGTTACCAAACCAATAGAAGAATTTAATCCACTAAGTGAGACAAATTGAGACCGTTCCGACAGGTAAGCATAAATTAATTTGCATGCAGATGACGAAAAATTGAAATTTGCATTAAGTTTTTTAACTAGAACACTCAAACGATCGAGTTCGTTAGGTAGGTATAGAGATTCTAATAAGAATTTTCAAATTTCGATTACGTTCGAATGCCGTAATTTGCCCCAGTACACCACGTTTGTATGTATGTTGCTGTTATAAAAAATCAAGTAAGAGTGCTATATTCGGTCATGCCGAATCTTATTTACCCTTCACAACTTGTAGTCACGCAATAACAATAGTTTGTATCACCATTCATCTCGTATGAAATACGTACATACATATACAAAAACATACATACATATCTAAAAACATCCCATTGTAAAATTATAAATTTACGTAGGTGTGTGTGTTAAAAAAAAATTAAAAAATAAAACAAAAAAAGATATATAAAAATTAAAAAAAAATAAAAATATAAATAATATATAAAAAAAAATAAAATAAATTTTTTTTTGGGCTCAGCTGGGGTTCGATGCCACGTTTACTCTAACCATATACCACGTTTGCATGTATGTTGTTTTTGTGTTAAAAAAAAGAGGTGGCCGTGGGTTTTTGCTCATCTCAGTTGGTTATGTACCGATGTTTCTAATTTTACGTATACGGATCTTCTCCCGAATATTTCTGATATCTTAATACCTCACCCGGGTCCAGGCGATGTTGGGTGGCTTCAAAAATTTGATTTCAACATACACACGGACAGACTGGCAGAGCTTAATCTTCTCCCCTATTCATAAGCTTTCAGAAAATATATACTTTATGGGATCGGAAATGAAAATTGTAGAAATTTCACACGGAATGACAAACCTATATATACCCTTTTTCACTGTGTGAAGGGTAAAAAAACGACGTGGTCGTGTTTTTTTTTTCATATCTCAGTTGTTAAAGTACCGATTTTTCTGATTTTACCGATCAGCTTCTGATATTTTAATACCTTACGCGGGTCCAGGTGATGTCGGGGGCTTCAAAAAGTTGATTTTAACTTACACACGGACTGACTGACAAAGCTAATTTGTCTCCCCTATTCATGTTTTCAGAAAATATATACCTAATGGGGTCGAAAATGAAAATTATAGAAATAAAAACCGAATCAATTTGTTTAAATCAATTCAAAGGCTTAAACATACTGCTTTGTGCATTACAACGATTAAAGGTGTGCTTCCCATGGCACCAGTGATACAAAGTGAAGCACACCTCTCAACCTTTGTAAGGAACTTCCTATAACAACCCTTATCCAATACTAACGACCATACAGTACATTCATATGTTAGAATGGGTCATACCAGCGCCATGTTCCCGCAAGTGTAGTAGGCCCCTTTTCACTCTCTCCCGTGTGTTCTGACCCCATGACAGCTTGCTGTCAAGGACTACACCGAGATATTTTACCTCGACTGCTAATTCTAACTACCCTATTAAGTATCGGTCACCTAAACGCCTCGATCTTATATCTGCTGGTAAAGAGAACTAGCTTAGTCTTTTCCGGATTTTCACCCAGCCCATTCCCTAAAGTCTAAGAAGATAATACAGTACCGATTGAAGTACCTCGCTAATCGTCGGAAGAAATCTTCCTCTGACCAACAGAATTACATCATCCGCATATGCCACAATCTTCATACCATCATATTAAAATTGCCTTAAGATAACAATGACTGTTAGTAACCAACACAGGGCTAACATTGTTAAAGGGACCCTCCACATCCAGAAACGCCAAAACCCTATCCTGCAAGCTACGTTGTATAAAACCTACCATATCATGCAGTGCACTTTCAACAGATCTACCCTTCAGATAAGCATGTTGAGCTCCACTGATGATGTGGGAATCAATAAAAACCCTAAGATGTAGATCGACCAGTCTCTATAACGTCTTAAGCAGAAAAGACGAGAGGTTGATAGGTCTAAAACCCGATCCGAGACGTTTTGCAGCATGGCAGGGATAATTCCATCCGGACCCGGGAATTTATAGGCCTCAAACGTATTAACCGCCCTTGCTACTTTATCCGTTGTTGTCATCCTCAATTATCTCCCGTTCCCTATCGGTCGACCTCTGTCGAATGAGCGTCCCTCACATTCACACAGCCGAGAAAGTGTGTCTCCATAAGTAGATCTAGGGTCTCCGAGCAAGACTCTGTCCACGAGCCATCCGTTCTCTTAATATAACCAGGTACCATAGGGTCTTTGGATAATATTTTCCTGAACCTTGATAGCTCATTTACAGACTCTATGGACTCGCAAAACTTTGTCCACGATGCCTTTTTGGCCCTCTTGAGTACCCCTTTATACCTATTGAAGCACACTTTATAGCTCTCAAAATCGTCAGCCTTCGCCCTATTAAATTTCTTCCTAACCATAGACCTCTGAACACCCAATTCCCTGGTCCACCATTTCGGTTGTTCCCTTTTCCCTTGAAAGACTAATGGACATGTCGCCCCGTAGCTCACCATAAAAGTATCGGTGAGTTTCCCCACCACCGAATCTATATCAGAGTGCGTACACTAACTCATCGACATATCCCCTATTCCATACAAAGTAGCATCCCTAATCCGTTCTGCACGGGTTTCTATAGGGTTCCTTACTATATTTGGTATAGTCTAATTCAAAATTTATCCTGCTGTGGTCTGAAAACGAGTATTCACTCGTAACCTTTCATCACCTTACAAAATCGTTACTCCTATTTGTCAAAGTGATATCTATAACTGCCTCTCTCTCTATCCCTAGTTCCGAATGTCGGCATACTACCCTTATTACAAATAAAGAGATTGTTAGTAGTTATGAATTCAAAAGTTGACTCACCTCTTTCATTTATGTCACTACTTCCCCACTGAATGTGATGTGCGTTGGCATCACATCCAAGTACGACATCAATCCTCCTCCTCCTTGCGTACTCGACTAACCCATATTTGACGAAAAATAGATAGGATGGATTTCGTAAACTAGTCTACCGCACATTAAAAACCCGAACTTTTCTCAAATGAATACAAATTAAATTTAAAATGATTCTAATAGATTTCTGTTAGTTCGGAAACTAATAAGGCAACGTCTTAATTAGCGTTAAAACTTTTTGGTCTTGAAATATATGTATATAGATATATCCTGCGATACATAATGCTTTCACATGCAGAGAAGGAATTGCCGATTAAACATGATAACGGCCATGTACACACATCGAAATTTGTGGAAGAGTAATTTGAAATAATTTAATCGTTCATTCATATAGGCCGAAATGTTTTTTTTTAGAAAAGAACACTTTTTGTGCTTTTGATACACGTCTAAGTACCAAAAAGATAACAAAAATGTGTTGACAGCACTATCTTATCTTATGTTGTCTTTTGTTTCGCATTCGCATATTTGTTTTCATTACTTTTTTTACTAACATAAATAATTGTTCGTAGAGTTTGAAAATGCCATTAGTCTGCAAACTTTTCGGATATTCCTTATTAAATAACTGCATAATTCGTCTATTATCCACATCAATACGTGCCATGGCTCCTATAAAGGTATTCTAAAAGCTTAATATGTATTACAAATACTCTATTTTTATTTATGGAAATTTAGCAAAATTATATAACTTTTTTTTATTTATTTATTCATAAATTTGAACAGATTATAAGCCCATAAGGCCCAATAAATCTAGTAACAATATGGCTTAAACATTCTAAACTAATATAATGTAGATAACAAAATAAAAAAAATATACCCCACACTTTTTTAAGTTCAGGAATATTCACTTTCTAATTAGATTATAAAGCAATTAACGGCAAAACTGCATGTCGCAAAAATACTGTATATATGTAAGTATGTAAATAGTTAAAAATGCAATAAATACCTACATATGTATATTTGTTTGGTTTACTTAAAAGTACTTGCTGTTCTTTTGAACTTTACGCAAAATTCTATATAAAAAATCCAGTGTCAAGTCAAATTATTGAATACTTTTAGTGGCTCAATGTAGTTAAAGCTTTCAAATGCCTTATAATATTACATAGCAAAAAATCCTCGATCGTTCGAGTACGCTGTGCTTTAGGTATATAGATTCTAATAAGAATTTTCAAATTTCGATCACGTTCGAATGCCATAATTCGGCCTCTGATTTTTTTATAATTCAGATTGAATCATTGAAAATTATTAAAAAGGGAAACATTAAAAAATAAAATATATTGCTGGCTTAATATACCAAGTAAGAATGATATATTTGGTCGTGCCGAATCTAATTATACCCTTGACCATCATGTACGTAGGTACAGCAACTACATCGTAGCTTAGCCTAGATATCAGATTGAATGTTTTTCGGAATTTTGCTATATAAAATTTGCAACATAATTTTTAATTTTACATTTGTAGTTGTATTCTCCTAGTCAAGCCCTTTAATTTGGTACTAATAAGTATGCTTGCATTATCATCTACATACATATTTTTTTAATGTTATAATTAAGGCTTTATATTACGAAATAAAAAATTTTTTAAGGACTTTTCTTATAGTGGTATTTTTATTAAATATGGGCCAGTTGGCTCGGTTATATAAATACCGAATAATAAATGAAATAATAAAAAAAATATTGTGATGATTAAAGAGACAAAAACGTAATTAAGAAATTTGACCCCTATATCCTCCATTTTATCTCGGATGCCAACTTGGATCTGAACTTTTTCGTAGTTTATTTTATTCTACTGGTCGAGCCCTTTCATTTTGACAGCAAGAATAACAAATTATTAGAAGCTTTAGTAACGTGATACATACATATATTCGACCACCAACCGGACATTGCTCAATCGACTCTTCTAGACATAAGCCTCCAGAGGTCGGAAAAATATATTGTAGAAATTACAAATGAAATGAAAAAGCTATAAATATATATTTATAGCACTATAGTTGAGGGTATGAAAAGGGTGTATCTCTATTTTTTACGAAATGACCTTTTTAACGTTTTCTGGTAGTCCACTCACTAACAAAATCATCATCCCTGAAAAATTTAGTAAGCCATTGCTGAAAATAATGGATTTTTAGCTACACAAAAAAGCCTGAACTCATTTTATTTTGTTTTTTTCTCCTGTAAAGTAATAGAAAATCTAGATAAATCCTATTTATATAAAAAGAGATATGGACATATATTAATTGGATCTAGATTCTGCACAAATCTGCAATATTAAAAAAAAAAAAAAATATATATATATATATATATATATAAATATACAGCTATGGACATATACATACATAAATGGCACATTTTACCAAGAGTTCTTTCTTCTGCTACATTACCGTAAAAAAATATCGACAAATAAAAATTTTTGTTTTTTTTCCTAAGGTTTATTAAAATTGAAATTCATATATAAAAAGAAAAAAATCGTAATTAAGAAAAAATACTACTGAAATGAGCTGGACATATAAACGGCCCTTAATCAATACATCGGGATTCTCAATACATAATTTAATTGCATAATACACTTTTTTTCGAGAAATTTTTGTTATTTCAGAAATTTCTGCCATTTTCTCTCCATCTTCATGCATTTTCCATATGATCCCCCTTTCCTCAGTTGTGGTATCTTTGCCTGATCCCATTTTTAATAATTTTTCGCTCTTAACACTTACTTTATAATTACCCAAAGTATCAAACTGAATTCTTATCCTATCAAGAAATATGATTAAATAATAAAAATCGACTATAATGTAAGGCTTTATTTTTTAAAACGTTAGCTATTAATCAATCAAAACATTTTGAGACAATAACAAATACTACTTTTCAATACATCAGATAAATTGAATTTTTTTACTGTATTGCAAAATAAATTGGGGATAGATAATTTATTTTATCCTGTGGAACTATAAAAATAAAATTTTTGTTGTTTATGATGAACTTAAATAATATATACATATTCTGAGTTGTACTTTTTATACATATACTGATTGGTTACTATTGATTTGCTCAAGAAATATTCTAAATCATTTAAATTTGAACCCATTTTTTCTAACTGTGATGCGAATTTGGATTATTTATATGGTAATGAAGTATTGAAAGCTCTTACATCATATATGTAGGTAAGAAAATATGCTTGTTTTTATCTTAGACTAGCCAAACCCGGCGCGCGTTGCTACGCCCCTTAATGAATCGAAATGCATTCTGAATTTTAATTGAATATCAAGTGAAAAAACCTAAAAATTATAATTTTTTTATGGGCGTGGCATTTCCCACTTTTCTAGTCACGAAATTGTAAAGTCATAACAGCTCAATATGTGTGCAAAGTTTCAGAAGAATCGGACCAGTGCAAGTATCCCAAAATTAAAATTGTTTTTATGGGCGTGGCCTTGCCCACTTTTCTAATCACGAAATTGTAAAGTCATAATAGCTCAATATGTGTGCAAAGTTTCAGAATAATCGGTCCAGTGCAAGTACCTCAAAATGATACCTTTTTTCATGGGCGTGGCACTGCCCACTTTTCTAATCTTGAAATTATTTAGTCATGACAGCTCAATATGTGTGCAAAGTTTCAGAAAAATTGGTCTGATGCAAGTACTTAAAAATTATAGCCTTTTTTTATGGGCGTGGCCCCGCCCACTTTTTTAATCACGAAGTTATAAAGTCACGATAGCTTAATATGTGTGCAAAGTTTCAGAAAAATCGGTCCAGTGCAAGTACCTCAAAGTTAAAACTTTTTTAGGGACGTGGCCCCGCCCACTTTTCTTATTACGAAATTATTTAGTCATGACAGCTCGATATGTGTGCAAAGTTTCAGAAAAATCGGTCAAGTGCAAGTAGCTAAAACTGATAACTATTTTTTATGGGCGTGGCCCCGCCCACTTTTTTTCATCCATAAACACTCCCCGGTATGTGTACAACAACTTACTAAAGTTTGAGCCCGATCGGTTTTACAGTTTCAGAGTCTATAGCTAACACACACACACACACACACAGAGTTTCACTTTTATATATATAGATGATAAATTGATATATGATAGTCATTAAATTTGTAATTTCCAGGGTTTCTTATGCTGTACAATTTTCTTACCATTAGTTAAACGGCGTTTTGCGTTATCTGTGTTACAGCATTTATTAATCTTGAGTTATTAAAGCTTATTTCTGCACATCTTATATCAATATGAGTATATCAGTATGAGCATAGAGATAATTTTTCGAAGTATTATAAAGCAAATGCATTTAAAAATTTTTATCTTTTGCGATAATTTAAAAGTTTTGAAAATTATTTATGCTCTATAACTGGAAAAAGTATTAAATTGTGTTTTCTATTTAAAGGTTGGAGATAAAATCCCCTCCATAGATTTGTTTGAAGATTCGCCAGCTAACAAAATTAATACTAGAGATTTAACAACTAATAAAAAGTTGATCATTTTCGGCGTTCCCGGAGCTTTTACTCCAGGATGTTCAAAGGCAAGTACAATAATGCAAATAACAAAAAAAAAAAATTTTAAATGCACATCTGTATATTCCCAGTAGACTCATTTGCCCGGATATGTTTCATCTGCTGACAGTTTAAAATCTGAACAAGAAGTGGATGACATCGTATGTGTTTCTGTAAATGACCCCTTTGTAATGTCCGCCTGGGGAAAGGAACACAGTGCTGGTGGTAAAGTCCGTATGTTAGCTGATCCAGCCGCATCATTTGCCAAAGCATTAGACTTAACTATTGACTTACCACCTTTGGGTGGGGTACGTGCTAAACGCTTTTCTATGGTAGTGGAAAATGGAGAAGTTAAAGAATTAAATGTTGAACCAGACGGTACTGGTCTAAGCTGCTCTTTAGCTAATAATATTGGAAAAAAATAAATACATATGTATATAAATTTGTAATATTAAATATGTAATTGTATTTAATAGATGCTAAAAGCTACATTATTGAACATTTTAAATTTATTTATTAAATTAATAAGGTAAGTTAAAATGTTAATAAAGAAAACTAATTATTAATACAAAATTATAATAGAAATATAGCGTAAATTGTTTAAAAAAAATATTTTCTTGCTTTTTTATAACCTTATCGTAAGAGCAAGTATCGCTTACGACCGCTGAAAATATACGTATGGTCATATGGAAGCGTATCAAAATTAAGTTTTGAGACGTACCCAATTTTGTGTAATTTCTATTTTACTAATGTTAATTTCAGATAAAGCGACACCGTAGTTGTTAATAACAAATCATCGGCTTCGTAGTGAATTAATTTTTATTTTTTTTTTCTAAAAACTGAATTAATACTTGTCAGATAAATATTAAATAAAAAGATTTTTTTAAAATCTTAACACTGGCTTCAAATTTTTATTTATTTGTTTTAAGTCCTCATGTCTATGTCTCACCTGTATTATTTATTTAATATCAATACAATGAAAGCCTTCTTGGCCAATAATCATAATGTAACTTCTTTTGTAAAAAAGTTACTTTTTGTTTTTGTCGAGTTATTTTTGAAACTATTTTGTTTAAATTTTTGTGTGGGTGTGTACGTATTGAAATCACTGAAAAACTCAATTTCGTATAAAATACGACTTAGGCCTTTCCACTTGTGACCATCGATATAATTTTAGAATTGAAAAATTACTGTCTTGTACATAAATTATTTTTGTTTTTTAATTTTTGTAGTGTATGAACTTCATACTATGAAGTCAGCAATTAAGAATACAAGACAAGACTTTTTTCTGTACGTCCTAAACTTGATTGGTTCAAAAACTACTAGATGGATTCTAACCAAATTTGGTACGGATATATTTGTTTAAACATTAACACGTTATTTTTGTAGAAAACTAAATTTATTTAAAACAAAATCATCGATTATCAGTATTTGGAACAAGTTTTTGTGATAATAATTTACCATAACCACCTCGACCTGCGTCGTAATCAGTACGATATTCATCACGTACTTGTCCTCCTGTTTTGCCACGACCGTATTGACGACCTTCGATAAAGCCAGCATCCCAGTCCACACGTATTAGACGGTCATCTAAACGTGTTCCATTTACATACCTGCAAAATAAAGCATTTAAGTATAATTGAGAGATATTATTCTAAAAATTCAACCTCATTGCTATTTCAGCCTCATTTCTCTGGTAGTACTCTACAAAACAGAACCCACAAGGTGTCTTTTTATATTTATCTAGTCCCATTATAATGCGTCTAACCTCACCACATCTTGAAAATAGTTCATGAATTTGTTCCTCGGTTGTGTAAAATGATAAATTGCCGACATACAGTGTTGTGGATTCTTTTAATGAGCGTTCTTGTTCGGATCGGGACCCCTTAAAAATAATATTGAAAATCATTTTTTCTCACAGCGCTATCATGATAGTTGTTACAAAAATCGTGGAATTGAATAACTAACTAAAAATACCTTAAAATGCTGGTCACGGTATGAACTTAAATCTACTGAGCTACTTGACATTATTTAACTATTAAAAAAATTGTTTTTTATAAATTTTTGTTTACTTTAATGGAAATCGCACAAACGGAGCTGTACGTAGCGGCTGTCAAAAAGCTGTCATTCCGTTTTTGTATTAAATTAGTGCCAAAGTGTGCAGCGAAATTATAGCAGGTGACCAGTGATGGAATTCAGCTATTTTAACGTAGCCGTCAAAAACAAGTTTTAGCTATTAGGTGAAATTCTAGCGATTTTTCTGATCCACTTTTTGTCACTCTAAAGCTCAACTCTTTGTTGACGGAAATAAAACTTCATACATTTAAAATCAGAATAATCAAGTAAGAGCGCTATATTCGGCTGTTCCGAATCTTATATACCCTTCACAACGTATAGTCATGCAATAACAGTAGTTTGTATCACCATTCATCCCATATGAAATACGTACATACATATAAAATACATACATATATAAAAACAACGCATTTTAAAATTATAACTTTACGTATGTATGTTAAAAGAAATTACATTAATTAATTTTAAATTTTTTTTTTAATTTTTTTTTTAAATTTTTTTTATATATTTTTTTTTTATTTTTTCTGTTAACATACATACGTAAAGTTATAATTTTAAAATGGGTTGTTTTTATATATGTATGTTTTTTATATGTATGTACGCAAGGCGAATTCAACATTAGGTGATGTTAAGAAGCCAGCTGATTGTTTTTTGCTCGTTTTATTTTTACGGCACAATGTCAAAGTTTGTTTACATTTAAATTAATTTTTATGTGTGTTAATTGAAAATTTGTATAAAAGTGGTAAAATTTGTGTGAAAAAATTAAAAAAATACAAATATTTGTGCAATAACTTATTGGAAAATAAGTTAAACACATATTATAATTTGAATAAACAACATTTGTAATGTTTTTAATTCAGAAAATGCAAAATTTCCGTTGTGTTTGTCCTAGTGATTAAAAGTTGTGAAAATTGTGAAAAATGTGATATAAAACACAAATATGTGATATAAACTGGCACAAATTTTGTAATAAATTAAAAATACTTATTTTTTTTAAAAATTTTCGCGTAAATTTATAAAAATAAAATTTTAATTAAAAGTAAACAAAAAATTTGTTTTTTTGTGTTTTGACATTCTCGTGGCCTTTTTGTGTTTGTTGCAGGGATGATATCACCTGATATTGAATTCGCCTTGTATGTACGTATTTCATATGGGATGAATGGTGATACAAACTACTGTTATTGCATGACTACACGTTGTGAAGGGTATATAAGATTCGGCACGGCCGAATATAGCGCTCTTACTTGTTTTATACTAATATATTGTTTTAATTTTTTGAGCTAAAGGTCACTTTTTTATATAAAAATTATTATTATTTTATTATTTTTACAATTTATAATAATTAAAATTAATTTTTGAATAAATAAATAAATAAATAAATAAATAAATAAATAAATAAAATAGTTCAAAAACAAATTTGTTTAAAAAAGTCGGGAAAATTTTTTGTTTACATTAAAAAAAAGGTGTGTATTCTGTGCGAAAAACAACAAACGACATACAGTCATGGCCTTTATTCGATTAAACAATGGGTATTTTAATGTACATAGTATTCACAGCCCAGCTGACATATGTCAAACTCTATATACAAACAAAAAATTTCAGTGAAAAAAGTTATAGAAGAGAGTCAAATATTTCTGTCACAGCTATTACGCGTTCAAATTAAAGTTTACAAGCTTATTAAATTGTTGGTAAGAGAGGAAGATAATTTCACCCATGGTACAATCATCAGGTAGACTCAGTTCTGCAACAACAAAATTCTACATGTATTTTGTTGTTGGAAAACGACGACTTAATTGTCAAAAAGCAAAAGTGTGTGCGTGTTTTTTAGCGGTAGAATATATACGTACACAATATATCAAAATTTGACATTTTAGTTAAACCTTAAGGTAGAGAAAAAAAATGAGCTGTTTTAGTGAGGCTTCCTGATAATTGTACCATGATTTCACCTGTATAATTTTGACATAATTGGGATGATAATTTCACCTGTATGAATTCGCCTCGAGCTAAGCGGATAATTTTACCTACATTAACTCGTCTTGAGTTTGACATTCCAAGATATGTATTGGTACTACATATAGATCAGCTGGGCTCTTAAGTTTACCTTTTAAGTGTATCCTTCTTCAAAGCAAAGAACTGAAATTAAGATAATTTTTTTGTATTATCTATTAACTAAAATTAAATGTTTTTTCTTTATTTATAATACTGTGATATAATGGAATAACCCTATATTTAATTAAAATTTAAAAAAATATGGATGGTTTTGTACCCGAAGATAAATATCAAAAGTTAGCAAGTGAATATGCCAAGGTACATTTATTGGAAATAAATGTTTTAGGCCTATCGTTTATTATAGCATTATTATTACTTCTTACTTCTTTTTTTAATTTAAATAATAGCTAAGAGCACAGGCTTCAGTTTTAAAGAAAGCTTTGTTGGAGGAGCAAAAAAAGAGTTCAAATTTAAAAGATCAACTAAAACAGAAGGAGACAACGCTGCGACGAAACGAACAAGAACTTGATTCTTTAGGATTTCGTAACAAACAACTAGAACATCGGGTAGCGGCATTGCAGGAAGATTTGACTACAAGCGAAGCTCGAAAAAAGGATAAGGATATAAAAAGGAAGGCAAACAACGATAAAATCGAAGCGCAACAAGTAAATTCAATAAGCGGACATAACAATGACATGTTTCAGGATTCATTGATATTTGAAGAACTACAAAAGAAGATAATGGAAAACGCCAAGCTTACTTCATTGGTAATTTTACTTACAATCACACAGTTTCCTTTTAAAATTTAGCTGACAGCTAAAATTAATAATTTCGATTAGGCAACAAAAGTTTAATTCAAAATATAGCTACAAAAAAACTCAAAAAAATAAATTATACCTATTCACCTTATATGCATAGTTACACTATGTTGCTGTAAATCTTTTGATATACAATTTAAAATTATTTGTAAATTATTACAGATTGATGATAAAGAGAAAAGTCTTGAATTACATTTGGGCCATATAAAAAGCTTGGAGCAATCAATAGAAAAACGCAACCTTGAACATACTGAAATAGAAAAACGTTTACGAAAAGATATGGAAATCTTACAATGTCGTAATCAAGAATTGGAAACTAAACTTGTAGAGGCCGCGAGTATGGTTTGTTTGAATTTTTTATATGCTTTTTAAAACATTAATAAAGATTAGAGTTGTACCTATAGTTAATGGACGACTTAGTTCTATTGAACGATTCAGTTGATTGAACTATATGACCTAGTTCAATTTGGCTCTTAGCTCAATTTTTGAACTATACAATTAATGAACTATACAGTTATTGAACTATACAAATAATGAATAATACATATGTATGTATGTAAATTTATTAATGGTACGTGTCTTGTTTCTTTTGACAAAATGTACTGACATAGAATTTATTTATTGTACTTTAGTTTTATTAAAAGTTAGTATATCCGCGATATTGTTAAAAATTTTATTTTTAATTTCTGATTTTTGCTTTACTTTATATATTATTTTTTATCGCACATAGGTACAAACAAATATTAACCTATGAACTAAAATGACCAGCCTCTAAAATTAACTATTTGTACAAGTCTAATAAAGATTATCTATTATAATATTACAGTTAGGAAGTGAAGATGCATTAAGTGCATCAGGCAGTGATTACTCGCCTTATCAAATAACGCAAAATACTCAACAATCGATGTCATCAGAATGTCGCATAGTATCTTTGGAAAAAGACGTTGCACATTGGCGCACACAGTATGAACTTGCCAAGCTTTATACAAATATTCTACATACGAAATCAATAGAAAAAGCAAATACATCAATAAATCCAAATGCATTGACAGGAACGTTATTTAATTGCAGTTGTACAACTGCAGCAGCAGGTCTCGCGTCAATATCTCCTTTTGGAGATGATAAAAGGCAAGTAAAACTCTATATATATATTTTATTTTTATTTTATATTTATTTATTTATTTATTCATGTAATATATATAAAAGCCACTCTTGGCCAATTAATATATATATATATTGAGGAGCCGCAGAACAAAAGGTGCTTTTTCGCATTTCGAGAAAAATTGGTTTTTTGGTATTTTTATAATATTTAGGTTGAAATCTTGTAGAAACAATCAAGTTTGCATTATTATTATTTTTTTTACAAAGTAAATGGGTTTTAACAAATTTATGCTTAACAAAAGGTGCTTTTTTAATTATTTTTTATCAAAAGGTGCTTTTTTGTTTTATTTTTAATAAGAGGTTCTTTTCCCATAATATTTGTGTAGTTTCACTTTTTACTTTAATGATCAAACCAAACTACAGTTAAAGTAAAATAAATCAGATGTTAAAGTCTTTGTGGAAAGTCTTTTAATAAAACAGTTTGGTAAAGACTGGAGTGAAAATCAGTCATTACTTTGGTACAAGGACATTTTGTATAACCAGGATAAAGGTATGGAGGATTCAATAGACGAAAATGTTCTTGCCTAGAAGAAGATGTTGGAATAAGAGTTTAACTATTTAACAAATTTCATATGTATTTAATTTAAGGCTAAGAAAGAAATGTTTAAGTTGCAATTTAATTTAATAAAACGACAAATATAATATACTTAGCTTAACATTTTTTATTATTTTTTTTATTAGATCAGGTTTAACCACATTCAGTCAAAATTTTATCGTCATATATGTGTATTCGCATTACAAAATGTACTTTTTCCTTCTATTAACAAAAAGGTGCTTTTTTACTTTTTTTTAACGAAAGGTGTTTTTACTTTATTCCTAACAAAAGGTGCTTTTTTGCTTTCTTTTTTGCAAAAGGTGCTTTTTCCAAAATTAAAATGGAATTATATCAAACATCCTTAACATTTAATCGGGTGACTTACGAGAGTTAGATGTATCTGTAGATAAGTAAAAATCTTGTAAGCATTTTCATGTTCTTGCAGTTTTTTAAAGGGGCGAAAAAAATAAATCTCGATTTCCCAAAAATTTGAAATGAGCGAAAAAGCACCTTTTGTTCTGCGGCTCCTCATATATTATATATTACAAAGCAGAAAAACCCGAATTCATTATGTATAAATATTTATATATATTATATATATATATATATTATTTATTTTATTTATTTATTTAATATCAATACAATGAATATATTTATAAAGGTTAAGTGTTGGTTAAATGATTAGCGCCTTGATAATAATGACGTGGATTTCAGTCACTGCAAATAAAAAAATATCCATTAAGGCATGACCTTACATCGAAATATTGCTATTACCATATTGTAAAGAAACCTTACAAAAATATGCGTACACGAAATAAGACATTACTTGTAATCAGCATTTAAAAAAACTGTGTATAGTTGTTAAGGGTTTTACCTTTTAACACAATTTTTTACTCTTATATCTCTAGGGGGTAACACCCCTGCTATCGAATTGTGCTACTTCTCTTAAAAACAAATAATTTATGGATTCACAAGGCATAAATCACGTCGTATTGTCATTATTTTTTGAAATGGTCTAAAACTTTCAATATAACACTACAGTCGCCCCTACTCCAGTTGTTGATGTCGTTGTAATATAAGTTTGACGCAACCGCGAATTGGGGGAGTAGAAGATTGAAATCACATAACACCACAAATTTTTTTCTTTGATAAGTAAAAGTTTTGAAGCAAAAAAACAAGCAATTCATAGAACATAAATTATCCCAGCAAAAAAAATCTATGGCAAAAAAGTGAATTTGCAGGGGTTCAACTGGTGACGAAGTGATTAAATTTAGGTGAAAATACTAATGATTTTAACATTAGCGTGTCATTGGAGATCATGTGTTTACATGAATATTTTAATGAACTGCACTCCATTCTAATAAGTGCATGGAACTCGTGCATATTTGGTGACAAGTATCGGATATTTCATGTGTTAAATTTGTTTGTTTACATGAATTCTTTAAGATATTTTGCATAATGTTGCATTCATTTTTAAGCACATCATTTATGACAAAATGCTTTGCATTTAAGGAGTCATTTGTAATTATTGCTTTTACAGAATTTAGATGTCTTTAAAATGTAATTCGCTTTGCACTACTTCCAATTTTTTTGCTGGGTTAAAAAGTAAAAATCTATCAGCTTCTTTGAAACAAATGTTTTTTTTTTGTAGAAGGGGCTAATCATAGGTTTCTTTCAATATCGACAGTTTTCTCCCCGGATTTAAAACGCTTTTAAATATCCAGTTTTTGTTTTAAGCAAGATCAGCGCTTGGGTAGCAGTCTTGTGATTGCGTTTTATGTTTAGCGATAATTTGCGTAAAACAAAAAAAAAAAAACAATAATAATACTTAGCTTACTTAGCTTATTTTTTTAAAAATATATTTTGGTGTATGATGCACAAAAGTTTTTGATACTTTTAGAAATAGTTTAATTCTATTAAATATAATGAATGTAATATTATTACATAATTTATCCTATCAAGATAATCCTTTAATCAGGCAAATCATTACTATTAAATTTTCATTGTATTTTTATGGGTTTTTTTTTTTTTTTTTTTTATATACTAAAATTTTTATGTTTTAAAAAAATTATTCATTGTATTTTTTTTTAATTTGTATAATTTTATTTAGTAGTAGTAATAAGTAAGACAGAAAAGCACACCTTGTAAATTAAAAAAATATTTAATTAAAAATAAACAACTGAGTGTTTGAACTTTCAGGTCACACGATTCAAGAAGAGAACCAATTATACCAACCACCAAAGAATTGTTACTTTTTAATAACTTGGGAGAAAAATTTGAAGATCTTTTGAGAGAAAAACTTCTAGCTGAATCTCGTCTTGCTGGTTTTATAACAGAGGTGGAACACTTACAAAATTGTCTTGAAAATGCTACACACGAACTCAGGGGTAAAGATGAACAATTAGACAGTATTAACCAGGCTTTGCATTTACTAGAAGAGGATTTGGTAATAAAAAAAATTGTTTATAATTTTGAATGTTTTTATTCTTATCACTATTTTTTTTTTCTTTTTGTTCATTAGACAACAACTCGTGTTAATTATGATGAACAAATTAGCGTTTTGACTGAACAGATTATAAGTCTTAGTGAACAACTGGCTGCTAGCAAATAAGAGCTTCGCCCAGTAGTTTTATTATATGTTTATAATTTCAAATGTTTATTGCTTTTAGCCAAATAGGTAAATTGTAATTATGTAATTCGCTCTTTTGTATATAACACGAATAAATTGTATGAAGAAACAAATTTACCTACACTCCAATTCAATTTTTTAAAGAGAACTACACTATTTTCGAAATTAAGTAAGACATATCTATAAATTAATATCAAAAACGACACAAAATTCTATAATTTAAAGGAACTAATTTCTAATGGAGTAGAAAGGGGAAAATTTATAAAAATAGTTTACTTTTTATAAAATTTATTAACACAGACAAATCCAACGGAGCACCCACAAATGAGAGCGAGCCCCTGCTCTCAATTCTTGTTCTGTAAAACTGTGAAATATGAATTAGTTTAACTTAATAGCAAATGAAGCACCACATGAACATCCTTGCTCAGCCAAAGGATTTGCTAGCATTCGAAATCCTGAGCGTATAAGTTCTGTGTGATAGTCAACCGTGGCACCCGTGCAATATTCTAGGGAAACAATATCTATGACAACCTTGGCGTTTTCTTCACCAAATTCTAAATCATCTGTGTTCATTTTATTATCCAAATCGAATTTATATTGAAATCCCGAACAGCCACCACCTTCTACCGTAATGCGCAAAAAACTTCCATCTTGGCATATTTCTCTTAATCTCCTTAAGCACGAATTACTAACTAGGAGTACATTTTTATTATTTCTTAAGTTAGAACTTCCGACGCTTTTGTACCTTAAAATACTTGAAGTAAATGAAGTTATATGTGGAGACAATATCGTTACACTACAAAAAGACAATTTAATTTAATTTAATTTATTTTAAATTTTTATAGATTAATCTTACAACTGTTGAGAAGGCCTTAGAAAGTTTCTCAGCAAAGACATTATTTTTTCACAAACAATTTTTTTTACAATTTCACAAAATTTATTATTTTACGCAATAGCAATTGCTGGCTTATTTAGAAGAGCAGTCAAAATAAAAAACCAAAAACATATGTATCTTGATTTGACTTTATGCAGTTTAAGCCAGAGATGTGTACGAGCTGATTCATTTCTATTCACGGTTGAAATTTTTTTCTAACGTACGAGTTTAATGTTTTTTTTTTTGTATATAAATTTCATTATGTTTTGTTATAGAAAATCTAATAAAAATTCGAAAATTCCTATCACTTGCAGTAATTTGACCTAGTATCGTTTGAGAGTGCATCCAAATTCTTTTACCTCCCAAATGTCAAACTTTATAAAAAAATTATGAAAAGCGAAATAATATTATTTTATATGAAGTTTAATATATGTTAAGAAGATGGGATCGGTTCAACACGCCAACAAGGTATATTAACTCCAGGTAGACGCACCGGGTACACAACAATTAAATAAAAAAATTAGGAAAATGTTAGTAAATAAAAAATATTTGTGATACTTTTACATCAAGTAAAAAACAAGATACGTAAACGAACAAAATAAGGTAAACAAATTTTGACATTTGGGAAGAGAAATGCATAAACAAAACAATGATCAGCTCTGGACTTAAGTCTACCTGAAGTTAATATACTGTAATAATGACACCATGAAACTGCATAAGGCGAATTTAATTATCAGGTGGTGGTAATTATACAACATTAAAAAAACAACACGGTTTTTTATTGTTGCTTTCGACCGTCAAAAACTACATGGTTTTTGTTTGTGTTTTTTTGCGCGGGGAAGAGTAATCTATGTAAAAATAAATAATACAGCAGTGTTCCCTATCAGCTGGGCTGATAATTTCACCTGTATAAATTCGCCTTGAACTCAACCATCATTTATGCAAAAAAAAAAGTAGATCAGCTGCGTTGTCAACACCACCTGATAATGAATTCGCCTTGAAACTGCCTGTAAAAAACATCCCGTGTGATGGTAGCTTACGAAAAAATATATAGAAAATTGAAAAACACACGTGCAAAGCAGTGCCTTGAGTAGTGCCACAGATAAATATTAATACAAAAAAATGTCAAAAAGACCAGAACATTTAGCCCCGCCAGAAATCGTAAGTATATTTACAATATAATTACGTACATCAAACTAAATTATTTATTGAATTGTTTAAATATTTCAGTTTTATAACGATGATGAAGCCAAGAAGTATTCGAATAAGTAAGATAATAAAAAAAGAAGTTGTATATTTTTAATATGTATACATATGTAAATTTTTTTTTTAGCACACGTATTATAGAAATCCAAGTTCAAATGGCAGATAGAGCTCTGGAATTGTTAACACTAAACGAAGACGAGCCAAGTTTGATTCTTGATATTGGTTGCGGGTCCGGCCTCTCAGGAAGTGTGTTAGAAGATAATGATCATGTGTGGATTGGCATAGATATTGCAAAACCTATGCTTGATATTGCAGTAGAAAGAGAGATTTCTGGCGATTTAATAATGGGTGATATGGGACAGGGCATGCCCTTTAAACCGGGTACCTTTGATGGTGCCATTTCCATATCGGCTTTGCAATGGCTTTGTAATGCAGATAAAACTTCACATTTTCCCCACAAACGTTTATACAAATTTTTTTCAACACTGTTTTCTTGCTTGACCAGAACAGCCCGCGCCGTTTTTCAATTTTATCCAGAAAATGCCGATCAAATTGAAATGGTAACCTCGCAGGCAATGAAGGCTGGTTTCTATGGCGGAATTGTTATAGATTATCCTAACTCAACTAAAGCGAAAAAATATTTTCTAGTTCTAATGACTGGTGGCTCCGCACCTATGCCAAAAGCTTTAGGTGAGTGAAGAATATTATATTGTTTTCTGTAACAGTCGATTTAAGAAATATCGGTTGTTTTAAAGCAACTTTTGGTAGGTTCAGTTGTTCTTCCAAGTTTGTTTACTCATTTTTGTTAAAAAAAGCCTCAGTGGCAAAAAAAATGTACCTAAGATCAGAAAAAATATAAAAGGAAAAAAATACAACTATCGTAGTTGTAGTTGCATTAGATTTCAATTTATTTAACACAGTAATATCAAGCCATTAGGGCCAAAATAACAATATTACATTCAAATCGTGCAATATAGAAATTCTAAAATACGCAAATTTAGTGGCATATTGTACAAATTTATTTAACATTGAAATCTTTATTATTTATAAAATTATCGACTTTTTTCGGAAGTCCTTCCATTAGAAATTTTACAGTTGCTTCTGTTACCTTTTTGGAGTAGGTGGTCCATCTACACTTAAAATCGGACATGTTCTGGGACACCTTTCCTGTGTTCTATTCCTTTTCTACAAGAGCCCAATACCTTTCCACAGGCCTAAGTTCTGGACAGTTAGGTGGATTTGCCTCTTGTGGTACAAAAATTACATACTTTGAATACCTCTCAAGTGCCTTTTTTCAAAAATGGTAAATTTCTGTGTTTATCGTGCCTGATGCCACAAATACTTGGCTTCGTTTGCCACACGAGAAATTTCTTAGGGAATTTTGTTTGTTTTTGTTCGGAACTCTTCCTGAACATTACCTCTTTTATCAGCAACATAAAAATCTTGGCCGGGAAGTTGAGAAAAGTCTGCCAGTACGTATGATTCATCATCCGTCACACAACAGGTGTATTCTTTTTATAAAATCTGCCTTAAATTTTTTTGCCCGTTTGTTGCTTCTAGATTCTTTACCGAATTGCGATCTGGAACTTTCTTAACTTTGTATGCCTTCAGCCCAGCATAAGCTTTGACCCTTTGGACAAAACTATTATAGCATTTCACCGTACGCGCTGCTTTTCTGATAGAAGTGTTAGGTGCTCGTCAAAACAGTTGCTCGACTTTTTTAACCTTACCAATATCCCTTGAAAATTTTTTTATTTTCTAATCCTGGTTTTCTTTCAATGCTCAGGTCTTCCTTATACCGTTTAATGACATTTAAAAAAGTTCGAGGGTCAAATTTCAAATTGTCTATTTTTAAAAGTCCATGACGGATTTTTTTGAAAAGTTTTAATTATATTTTAACGTCCTTTTTTGCAGTCCATTTTGATCGTAATAACAATTAAAAATTTTATAGTTTTAAAATATGTAATAGTATCTGACATATAAGTATATAAAAGCTAACGTGATAAAAAAATTATATATTGCACGATTTGAGTTTTATTAAACTTAATGCAACTACGAATTTTTTCGATACACTCCTTATCTACCTGTGCGCAACTTTTATTTAAGTCCGTTTATTTATTTAAAGTGTTGGTTACCTAGCCTCTAGGCCATAATCGATTTGGTTTATTGTAGTGTGGACACTTACCGACTAACTAAATACAAAAAATATATTTATTACATATTTCTGTGAACTTGCTTGATTATCCTGATAGGTAGCCTATGTGTTAATCTAGGTTGTTGTCTATCTGTGTACAAAATTTCATTTAGTTCCGTTTAGCCGTTTTCGAGTGATTGAGTTACAAACATACAAAAATATTTATTATATTATCAGCCTGTGTCCGCGTCTTCGTCTGCTTAGTTATCGGCACGAAAGGTAGACTTTTTATATGATTATTAAGGTTATTATATATCTGTGTGGCAAATTTGATTAAAAAATTTTTCGCGTGATTTAAAACATTAAAACATCAAACATTTATATTTATTATATTAGTTGAATATAATTTAATGCAAATAATTAAGAATAAATACTTCTATATATGACGTTGGATGATTAAATTTTGGCACTCAAAACCGTTAATCGACAAACTAAATATAAAATAAGTAAAAGCATTATATATTGTGCCGAATTTATAATGCCCACCATTAATTTTGTGTAATTTTATAGCAAAAAATATTATTTTGTAATCGCTATGGAATAATCTCTATACTAAAATATGTTTTACTTTCTTTGTGTAACTTCGATTTGCTAATTTATTTCCTTAAATTTAGTCTTAAAATGAAACATTAAGAATTTTTACATTAGAAATGATACTACTTTTTTAACAATGCTGTTTTTTACAAAATCTAAAGATTATAATTTGTTACCCAGAAGTAAGTAGTTAAACAAGTAAGAGTAGAAGTGCTATATTCGGCCGTGACGAATCTGATAATACCCTTCACCATCATGTACATAGGTATAATCCCACATCGTAGCTTAACCTATATTTCAGTTTTATATTTTTATATGCCATATTTCCGACGCCATCCTTGATTTTGAATTTTTACGTAGTCAACTGTATTCTACTAGTCAAGACCTTTCGTTTAATACACATATTGATGAGGTTAAACAAATTTGATCCGCCTTTTTGTTTTAGACGTCATCTTGGATTTTACATTTTTTGATAATTTACTGTATTCACCTGTGGCGCACAAGGTATATAAAGCTTTGTCATTCCGTTTGTAATTTCTACAATTTTCATTTCCGACCCCATAAAGTATATTTTTTCTGAAAGCTTGTGAATTGAGGAATCAATTAAGCCCTGACCGTCTGCCCGTCTATAAATCTTTTGGAAGTATCCAAGAATAAATCACTACTGAAATTCATTTTTACCACCAAAATTAAAAATTTCCAGCCATAGAATAATTTATAGGTACCTTTGCTACTATTTGTAGATATAATATGCCTCTAGAAATATTTGTGAAAAATTTTGGATAAAGCGGGCTCTAATCGGTGAAGTTAAAGGCAAATTTTTTTTAAATATATATTCCAACAAATTACAAATGGAAATCAATTTTTTCAGCTTCTAGACAACCGAGAGAGTCAATATTGGTATCATCTAAAAAGAATTGACTAGCGCAATATAAGCACTATAAAAAATTAAAATTCATGTAGGTCGCCACTACAAAATGGCGGAAAAAAATTATATATTGGTTAAATCTGGTATTTTAAAATGTAACTTCTTGAACCCCCTCAATATTGGTATTAAATAAAAGAGCTTGACCAGTAGAATAGAGTAAATTATTAAAAAGTGTACAATCCAAAATGGCGACTAAAACAAAAGCACTCTTACTTGTTTTGAAAAATTTTTGTCCATATAAAAATAATATGAATTTAAGGTAAAGCGTTATATTGGAGGAGGGCGTTAAAGTTGGCGTATCACCTTAATTTTTTGGAAATCTACTTACATATATTGGTATAATTAAATTTACCAGAAAGCTAAATATGCGAAATTTCATAATCATACATCTGATTGTCAGTTTTTTTAGCTTTTAAATTTCATTAAGAGTAAATTATAAAAGAAGTGTTCGTTTAAATAGGCGTGTCAAAGTAGTTTCTGCTGATAAATTCAACTTAAATATTTCATGGTTCATCATTATTTTAAAACCATTGTCCATAAAGAAATTATATGAATTTAATGTAAGATAATGTATTATAAGCCGGTTAAGCAGGCGTGTCACCTTAACATTTTGGACTTATACTTATATTGAAGAGAAATGTATATATGAAAAATTTTATCATACATCTACTTCCTTTTAATTTTCATTAGGAGTAAATTATGTGAGAAGTGTTCGTTGGAATAGGCGTGTAAAAGTAGTTTCTGCTGATAAATTTAACTTAGATATTTCTATATAGAGTTCTTTATTCATTCAAATTCTTTCTCCATAGAGAAAATATATGAAATTGAGATAAAGCGTAATATGGGAGATGGTCGTTTATGTGGGCGTGTCACCCTAATTTTTTGAAATTATTAACAAGAAATATATACATATATGCGAAATTTGATCATCATACATCTAATTCTGTTGGTTTTTTGAAATTTTTTTGAAATTCATTAACAGTAAATTAAGTGAGAAATGTGCGTTGAATACAGTAAACAATGAAAAAGTTAAAATTGTGTAAAATTTTCTTACTAGTTACGGTATTTAACCTTATAATATTTTACTAATTAAGATAACAAATTAAACATAAATTTGTTTCGATAGCTCGCTACTCCTTCATTGTTGTTTCTTTTAGGTACCGAAGAGGATGAGAGGCGTATAAGTTACAATAAAAAAAGGGAAATATGTAAGGATGCGCGCAGCAAACCTATTAAAAAGTCGCGTGATTGGATATTGGCCAAAAAGGAACGTAGGCGGCGTCAGGGCTTAGACACCAGACCAGACACCAAATACACAGGTCGTAAGCGTAGTGGTCGATTTTAAATAAATACACATTATTTTGATCTTTCAAACTTGTTTTTTTTTTCTTATTTCTATGATATCAACTACGTATGTACATAAAGTTTTAAAATACATACATACATATATGTGATAAAAATCTTAAATTTTCAGTTCAAGTGTATTTTATTATTTTTATAATATTTAGTGGTTTATTTTCCTGTTCCTTCCCACTCCTTAATAAACAAGTACTTTTAGGAATCCTCAGTTATTTCTTGCATACATATATAACTTTATGAACAATATTTTATTGTACAAGTTGCAGGTTTGTGGAATTATCTGCCAATAAATTTGCGTTGTTTTTTAATGTCAATTATGTATTTTAATCACAACTTCTCCTGTATTTCAATTTTATTTATACTTGAAATTTTAATATACTTGCTATTTCAAAATATGCTTGTAGTATAAAGGCTGTTTGGCTTTCTTATAGTTTAGTAAGATAACTTGAAATATAATTTTTATTGGCCTAATGAATATTAAAATTATTTACAAATTGTCTACATAAAACTAAATAACTTAAAACTATGTATCTTTTTATTTTCGCTGTTCTTCGGCGGCATTTATTGCTCGTTCTTTAGGAGTGTCGTAGGATGATTCCACCATATACTTAAGGTATACAACAACGCAAATGAAAGCAACACAAAATAGTAAAATTTCATTCTGTGCAATTAAAGCATGTTCTTTTTCCTGAGCAAGGTTGCGGTCATGTTTTGCTTTAGCTGCTTGCCGGCGTTCAAAAGATTTTCCATAGTGGGCTTTAGACCACTCATCAAAATTATAAATTGATGTGCGACCTTCACTATCTAAAACCGTTGATTTCGTAAATCGTGATTTATAAAACTTTGTTGAAGGGTCATCTTCCACTTCCGGTTCTACATCCCTTGCAGTTTTATCACCTCTATGTGAGTATTGCGAACTAGCCGTGTGCATAATTCCTTGAAACAGAAGATATAAGGTAGTTCAGGTAATTTTTTTGCTTTTAAAACTTATTAAATTTAAAAAAAAATCACTTGCAAAGTATTAGAAAAAATTATAAGTTTCATATATCTTTGTGTATATACGACGTAAGCAAATAATGCAAAAAAACGTTATTTCAAATTTTTTATGATACCCTTACGATTTGTTGTGAATTGAGGGTAAAATATTTGGCTTAAATCTAGTTTACCAGCCCACTTCCAAATTGAAAAAAAACATAGGTCGATAAAAAATTTAAAAATGAAAAACATTCTGGCAAACCATTAACCCATTAAGAAGCGCGGATAATATTACGAAAATGCTAGTTTCTATAGACACAAAAACAATTTAATTAATTTTTTTATTTGTAATTACAATAGTACCTTTTGAAAAAATAAAAAAGTTATATTAAAATTAACTGCCTGTTCAACGATGTCGAAAGAAAACCCAAGCGAAGTTTCATTCGTACAAATGTATTGAAAACAACAACAAAAACAAAAAAATCTGTTTTCAACGTATTTGTATGAATGAAATTTCGCTTGGGTTTTGTTTCGACATCGTTGAACAGGCAGTAATTCTTCGCTATGAGAATATTCTTTCAGTGAGATGTCTGCTGTAATTAGAGCAATATTATCAATATTTATTTATTGGTAACAAAATAATCAATCCAGCTTATAAGGCCGTATACAGTTGATAGACTAGCAACTATAATATATATGTATGTATCATTAAGTAAAGGGTTATGACAATTTAAAAAACCTTTTTAATTATTGTTTTGTCCATATCATCACATAAAAACAATTTTTTGAACGTAGTTGAAAAAAAAACAAACTTTAGTTGGCGAAGCCCCTGTTATATAATAGAGGATAAAATCCTTTGTGGAAAAACCATAGAGGAGCAAATCCTAAAGCACGGCCCAAGGATATGCAGGGAAACTTTAGTTGGCGAAGCCGCTGTTTGTTATAACAGAAAATCCTTAATGCCGGCTTTGCTGTAAAACTTATGTTGGTGAATCCGCTGTTTGTTATATCATAAAAGAGAAAATCGTTTAGCCCGGCTAAAGGCCTGCTATACAAAGGAAGATTTAATTGGCTAAACCGCTTTTTGGTATACCATAAAAAAATCCTTAAGCGAAGCCGCTGTTTGATATATTGTATCATAGAAGAGCAAATCGTTAACAACAGCCAAAGACCGGCTATTTTGAAAAACTTAAGTTGGCAAAGCCACTGTTTTTTTATATATTTTAAAAGATCTATTTAAAAGCTTTTCAATGTACCAGTATTGCCTATATACATATGTTAGGAAATGTACTGAAAAATTTCATACATATGTACATATCGATGGTCTCATGTAGAAAGGCCCTAACTGGTACTTTTTACGAAATTAAATTTTTCAGTGATTTCAATACATTTCACACAAATCCACTTCGACACACATTTAACGCAATAGTATCAAAAATAACTATTTTACAAAAGAAATTACATTACGATAATATAGTCTCTGTTACGTTTTTACCTTCTGTAAAATTATAATTATTTGGGTTAGGGCCTTTCTTCATGAGACCGAAGATATATATAAACTTCAGAGGTCTATACCTCAAAAACTAAGCGTTTCCGATAATTTTACTACTTGAAAATTTCTTCTTATTATTTATTATTATTTAATTTTCTACCTATTTACCTACATATGTAATTTTTTTTTTTTCAATTTAGAGGTGCGTTGGTTAACTGGATTTGTATCAAAGATTTTCAAGTTTTAATATATATAGCTTTTAAATTCAAACTATTTTATTCATACCTTTATCATATAACCTTCGCAGTCTAAAGTTTCCTAAGACCTCATATGCCTGTGTTAGTTCACGAAACTTAATAGCTGCACTGTCGCTTCCCTGATTTTTATCAGGATGATACAACATGGACAATCTATAGTAGGCAGCTTTTATTTCACTCTGAGTCGAATTCTTTGATATACCAAGGGCTTCATAATAATTATCGCTGTATGCAGCGTAACTCGTAGTTATGTTAGCATTTTGAACAGCTCTCGGTGTCAAAATCTTACGTATTATTAAATAATAGCGATGTGATGTTAACATTTTATATGCTATTACTTTTTATTGAAGGTATATTAATTATTATTATTTAGTTTAATATACCTTGCTTTTTATTCAACTAGCAAATCATTATTATATCATTTTTTTTTTTGGACATAAATAAAAAACAGCTGATAAAACTTGAAAATGAGCATCAGAACATTTTTACCAGGGTGTACTGACATCCAATTTAGACGATGATTCATGGATTTTTTTAAAGAATTACCAAAATCCCTTTTCATTATATATACATATGATGAATTTTCTTTGTCATATTTTTAAAGGGTGGTCCAACCATAATGCTTTAATCTTAACGTCAATTTTTTTGTCTATTTTAATTTAGCATTTTTTTGTTTAAGTGTTTGACAAATTCAACCATGGATAGGTAGACAATTGTGCAACCAGTTAAGATTTTTTAAACTACGAAAATGGACGTTTTTTTTTTTCTTAAAAGCAAAACAATTTTTTAAACTATTGTGACATGGTGTAATTACATAAGGTGATAGCGTAAGGAAAATTAGGTTTAGTCTTTTTATATATGGAGTTTGACTATTCTTGCCACTGAAATTCCTTTTTTAAATATGGAGTTTGACAAACATTGGCACACAAAAAATAATAGAACATTTTGACACATGAGGACACCTTGTGAATACAGTAAATATTAATTTTCAGGAATTTACACTAATGAAAAGTAAAAAAAAATAAATTTAAAAATTCTGCAGCAAGGTATATTAACTTCAGGTAGACGCACTATGTATTTTGTTGCTACAAGAAACTTCCTAAATGTCAAAACAAAACCTTAAACAGCTGATAAAAGTAGAACCAGAATGTTGATAAATAAAAAATATTTATGATACATATCCAGGTAGACTTAAGTCCACAGCTGATCATTGTTTTGTTTATGCATTTCTCTTCCCAAATGTCAAAATTTTTGTACCTGTTTTTATTCGTTTACATAGATTGTTTTTACTAGACGTGTATGTATCCAAGGTATATTAACTTCAGGTAGACGCACTATGTATTTTGTTGCTACAAAAAACTTTCCAAATGTCAAAACAAAACCTTAAACATCTGTTAAAAGTCATAGTAGCAAAATGTTGGTAAATAAAAAAAAATATGATAAATACACATCTAGTAAAAAACAATCTGGTCGTTCTCTTCTATGGCTAATCCGCGTAGTTTGGCAGCTTGAATTAGTTTTCGCCTTTGTATTTTAATGTTAATTAAAATTTGGTTCGTTTGGAGGTGCAGAAATTTTATAAATGCCAAATTACCCAACACTACGACAATTTTTATTTGCTCATTCCAGACACTTCCTAAATAGTTTTGACACTTTTTAATATCCAGTGCTTTGTAGCACTGCTGATTTCCGGTCCCAACCTTTTTACATTGAATTTTCAATATGGTAAGTTGTGTGATTTCTTGTTTTTACTTTAAATCGGTAAAAAATGTAAATAAGTGAATACATGAAAAAATAAAAACGTAAAGTCGACAATGAAGAAATCCTGAAGTATTCTTAGCTGTGAAATATAGCAGGGTCTGAAAAAAATAATAAAAATAAATAAACTGATAACCTAGAAATGTTTTTGTGATATTGTTTTTTTTTTGTTTCGTGGTGTAGCCGCCTAAAAAGGACGCAAAATCCTCTGCTAAACAGCCACAAAAAACACAAAAGAAAAAGGAAGGTAGTGGTGGTGGCAAAGCTAAGAAGAAGAAGTGGTCCAAAGGAAAAATAAGGGACAAGCTTAACAATCAAGTACTTTTCGACAAAGCTACTTACGACAAGTTGTACAAAGAAGTACCACAGTATAAACTTATCACCCCCTCTGTTGTTTCGGAACGATTAAAGATTCGTGGCTCTTTGGCAAAACGTGCTTTAATTGAATTGCGTGAAAAGGGTATGAAAAAAAAAATAATTTACCGTTTAAAAATGTTTTATTTATTCCTTATTTTTAGGTTTGATTAAACAGGTCGTGCAACATGCTTCACAAGTTATATACACACGTGCTACAAAGGGTGATGATGCTTAATTTTTTAAGTAATTGTTTATTACAGACATTTGGTATTAAATTGAGTTAGTAGTACACAGAAGTGCTTGTTTTCATTTACACAAAGGTGTGTACAATTACGTGTCGATAGTTGATGTCCGGACCAATTGTTTTTTTTTTTTTTTTCTAAAATGGTCTAATATATATATTAGTCCTTTTATCTTGCTTATCGTTGGCCGTAAGTATAAAGCCTTACTCTAAATAATTTTAACTACAGAAGGCCAAACCGTAGTAGAAACTATAATGAAACTTTTTTTATTTGGTGTAAACCCGTTTTTTTTTTTTTTTTTGTTGCTATTGCTTCAAATTTTTGTTCGAAATGTATTGGAATGTTTATCGTTTTTTTAAAGGTACCCAGCAAAAAGAAAATTGGAAGTAGTGCGAAGCGAATTTTAAAGAATTCTAAATTAATTGTGTAAAAACATTAACTCTAAATGCGAAGCAATTTGTCATGCAACATCGTCCATTCAAGAAAATACTACAACATAATAGCGAATGTACGACACCAATTTAGTACTAAAAAAATCGTTTTATACACTGACAATCTTATTTGGCATGATATTGGCTATTGAGATTGCAAAAAATTGTGAGCTTATCAGACATGCGCCGAAGAAATTTAAAGGCTGTTCGACTAAAACTAATTTTATTGGAAAAAATTGCAACTAGGTATATGACTTAAAAAACGGGTAAAATTGGTTTATTCTGTCGTGCCAAATCTGATGACATTGACCATCATGTATGTACATAGGTAGTGACTAAATCATAGCTTAGTCTAAATTTCAGACAATGTACATCATTTTGCTTTTCCAAGATTTTTTAATTTTTACATAGTAGTATTCAACTAGTGTGAAATTTCTACAATTTTTATTTCCGACCGCATAAAGTATATATTTTCTGAAAGCTTATGAATAGGGGAGTTGATTTAGCTCGTGTCAGTCTATCCTTGTGTATGTTAAAATCAACTTTTTGAAGCCCCCCTTCGCCAAGACCCGCGAGGTATTTATTTATTCAACGTAATAAAATTAAAATATCAATTATTCGGTAGCAGTTCTGTATTGAAAATCAGAAAAATCGGTACATAACAGATATGAGCAAAAAACCAGAACCACATACATACAAACGTGGTATCGAATCCCAGCTGAGCCACAAAAAATTTTTTTATATTTGGTTTCTAATATTTTTTTAAAACACAACTCAATTTATAATGAAACTACCTAAATCTCAAAACCTAAACCAGCTGATAAAAGTAGTAGCAAAATGTTAGTAAATAAAAAAAACAAGTAAGAGTGCTATTTTCGTAATCTTATATACCCTTCACAACGTTTAGTCACGCAATAACAATACTTTGTATCACTATTCATCTCATATGATATACGTACACACATATAAAAAACATACAACAAAATATAAAATAAAAAAAAATTAAAAAATATATTCAATTCAAAAAAGTAAAAAATAATATAATAAAAAAATTTGTTGGGCTCAGCTGGTGTTCGATGCCACGTTTACTCTAACCAGTATACCACGTCCGTATATATGTATGTTGTTGTTATACCCTTCACCTGTGGTGCACAAGGGTATATATAGCTTTGTCATTCCGCTTGTAATTTCTTCATTTTTCATTTCCGACCCTATAAAGTATATATTTTCTGAAAGCTTTTGAATAGAGGAGTCGATGAAGCCCTAACCGTCTGTCCGTGTGTTGGTTGAAATCAACTTATAGAAGCAACTATATGTTCATCAGATCTGTATATGGTATCAATCTCTTGAAAATATCCGGGAATTAATCGCTATTGAAATTCAGAACAATCGCACGATAACTTTCTGAGATATGAGCAAAAAACCACGACCACCTCGTTTTTTTCACAATTACAACAACAACATGCATATATACTGGTTACGCTGGGTCTCCAAGTAGCAATTTTAATTGCTAATACCGCTTTCTCATTGGGCAAGTCACTTGCGCAAGTGACTTGCGCAAGTGTTGTGTTTATAGAAAAAAGGGGTAAGGTCGGGTTAAGAGGAAGAAACTTGCTCATTTTTGAGTACACACTTGCCTGTACTCGGCAAGTACGAGCAAGTTTTTGTTGAGAAACAAAAAAGAAAAAAAAACAAACAAGAGTGCTATATTCGGCCATGCCGAATCTTATGTACCCTTTACAACGTGTAGTCATGCAACAACAATTGTTTATATCACCATTTATCTCATATGAAATACGTACATACATATAAAAACATCCCATTGTAATATTATAAATTTAGTTTACTTATGTGTTTAAAAAAAAATAAATGAAAAGAAAAATTAAAAATAAAACAATAAAAATTTGAATAATATATAAAATAAAAAAAAAATTGTTGGCTCACTCTAACCAGTATACCACGTTTGTATGTATGTGTAGATAATTGATAATTGTAGAAATTTCAAACGGAATGACAAACCTATCTATACCCTTTTTCACTGTGTGAAGAGTATAATAAGTAAAAGAGAACGAAACTTGGGCAAGTCAATTGCTGAGTCTGAACATAAAAGCAAGTTCAAAGAAAAAAAAAAAAAAAGAAAATAAAAAACTAACTTGAGCAAGTGACTTGCCCAATGAGAAAGGGGTATAAGCATAAGCAAAAACGTCGGCAGAATAACGGCACTTTATTGCTAAAGTGTGTTTATTTTCATTGGGTGGAGAACACGACACAAATAATTTATTTATAAAATTTAATGTTTTCTTTTTAATTTTTATGGGTTTTTTTGAAATACTCTAATTATCTCTAAATTATTATCCGGTAAAATTATTTTAATTTTCCTTTGCTTGTTTGTTTGCAAAGAAAAACAAAATTTCAAAGAAAATTAAAAGGATTTTGACAGCTAATTGCAACAATAATTGCTCAAGCAATCAGCAGAGCAATGATTGCGCAAAGCATTGCTACATATATCAATTTGCGGTCTACACATCGCAATTTCTATGGACGCAATCCAATTTTATAATTGCGGTAATAAATATTGCTACGTGAAGACCGCGGGTTAGAGTAAACGTGGCATCGAATCCCAGCTGAGCCAAGAATTTTATTTTTTTATTTTATATATTATTTATATTTTTTTTATATATATATTTTTTAAAAAATTTTCTTAAAAATATTTTTTTAAAAATTTTTTTTTTGTTGTTTTTTTAATATACTTTTTTTAATTTTTATTAGAAACATACATACGTAAACTCAATTTATAATTTTACAATGGTTTTTATATGTATGCTTTTTACATGTATGTACGTATTTTATATGACATGAATGGTGATACAAACAATTGTTATTGCATGACTACACGTTGTGAAGGGTATATAACTTGTTACTTGTTGTATGTTGTTTTTGTGTTAAAAAAAACGAGATGGCCGTGGGTTTTCGCTCACATCTCAGTTGTTTATGTACCGATGTTCCTGATTTTCAATACCGATCTACTCCCGAATATTTCTGATTTTTTTATACCTCACTCGGATCCACGCAATGTCGGGGGTTTCAAAAAGTTGATTTCAACATACATACGGACAGAGTAACAGAGCTTAATCGGCTTCCCTATTCATAAGCTTTCATAAAATATATACTTTATGGGATCGGAAATGAAAATTGTAGAAATTTCACACGGAATGACAAACCTTTTTCACTGTGTGAAGGGTATAATAATAATGATACATACACATCTAGCAAAAAACATGATACGTAAACTAATAAAAAAGGTAAACAAATTTTTACATATGGAAAGAAAAATGCATAAACAAAACAATGATCAGCTGTGGACTTAAGTCTACCTAAAGTTAATATAACTTGCTTTGGATTGATACAACTAGGGTTTGGGATTTCCCGGTCTTTTTATTTTCCCGGGAAACGGGAATTAAAAAATCGTCTTCCCGGGAATTCCCGGGATTTCCGAAAATAATATATCTTTTAAAATAAATACTGTTTGTTAACTTTAAAATCACGATTTGGTTACTAATTCATTGTTTTAGTAGTAGTTTATTTTCCATTAGAGTCCTTATTGTGTCAGCATTACATCTTCCGGCAATATAAACTAAACCCAAATTATAAAAATAATTATTGCCATGTAAACAGATATTTAAATATCTTTTTTAGGCAACACTACTCCACTCGTCTAATACAAGAGCAAACCACAAATTGTCGCAAATTTGACTCGATATTGTTTTCACCATCGTATTTTTAACGGCGTTGTAATATTTTTTTACAATTTTTTTATCATCTGCTTCATATTTTGGTAACGTCATATTTTTACTGAAAAAACGTTGACGAATAAAAGAACCTTGTGTAATTGTTCGAATAGATATTCCATCGACTGCTGCTAATTTTGAAACAATTTCTGGTAATGTTTGGGTGTCTAAAAACTTTTAATGGTGGAATTATTTTTTTATTTGGTGCAGGTGTTGAAGAATCGTTTTTAAATTTTATTTTGTGAACCAAAAGAAGGTGCCGTATGAGGCCGCCCTTGAATATTAACCTTTTCGGGCAAATATTACATTGTGCTGAGTTGTCTACTTTTTGAAAATAGTTCCAAACTTCAGACATTTTGCTTCTAAACAAAGTGAATTATCAACAAGCGCTTTTACTATATTCGGCCGTGCCGAATCTTATATACCCTTCACAACGTGTAGTCATGCAATAACAGTAGTTTGTATCAGCATTCATCCCATATGAAATACGTACATACATATAAAAAACACACATATGTATATAAAAACATCCCATTGTAAAATTATAAATTTACGTATGTATGTTAAAAAAAATTTAAAAAAAAAAAATTTAAAAAAAAAAATTTTAAAAAAAAATTTAAAAAAAAAATTTAAAAAAAAAATTAACAAAAAAAAAAAATTTTTTAAATAATTAAAATATATATAATAAATATAAAACAAAAAAAAAATATAAAAAAAAAAAATTAAAAAAAAAATAAAAATATAAATAATATATTAAACAAGTAAAAGCGCTATATTCGGCCGTGCCGAATCTTATATACCCTTCACAACGTGTAGTCATGCAATAACAGTAAATTCACGTATGTATGTTAAAAAAACAAAAAAAAAAAAAAATAAAAAAAAAATTTAAAAAAAAATTAAAAAAAAAATTATTATATACATATATAATATATATAAAACAAAAAAAAAAATAAAAAAAAAATTAATGTTGTTTTTGTAATGTTGTTTTTGTGAAAAGAAAATCGAGGTGGTCGTGGGTTTTTGCTCATATCTCAGTTGTTTATGTACCGATATTTCTGATTTTCAATACCGATCTACTCCCGAATATTTCTGATATTTTAATACCTTACCCGGGTCCAACCTATGTCGGGGGGCTTCAAAAAGTTGATTTCAACATACACACAGACAGACGGTCAGACGGACAGACTGACAGACTGACAGGGCTTAATCGACTTCCCTATTCATGAGCTTTCAGAAAATATATACTTTATGGGGTCGGAAATGAAAATTGTAGAAATTTCACACGGAATGACAAACCTATATATACCCTTTTTCACTGTGTGAAGGGTATAATAAAAAATAAAAAATAAATAAAAAAAAATTAAAAAAAAAAATCTAAAAAAAAAAAAAAATTTTTTCCTCAGCTGGGATTCGATGCCACGTTTTCTCTAACCAGTATACACGTTTGTATGTATGTATGTTGTTGTTGTTGTAATGTTGTTTTTGTGAAAAAAAATCGAGGTGGTCGTGGGTTTTTGCTCATATCTCAGTTGTTTATGTACCGATGTTTCTGATTTTCAATACCGATCTACTCCCGAATATTTCTGATATTTTAATACCTCACCCGAGTCCAAGCGATGTCGGGGGGCTTCAAAAAGTTGATTTCAACATACACACGGACAGACGGACAGACTGACAGGGCTTAATCGACTCCCCTATTCATAAGCTTTCAGAAAATATATACTTTATGGGGTCGGAAATCAAAATTGTAGAAATTTCACACGGAATGACAAACCTATATATACCCTTTTTCACTGTGTGAAGGGTATAAAAAAAGTATTATTAGAAAAATTCAATCATAAATAAAAAAATTATACCTACAAATTCTGTGACCACTTTTAAAAAGAATTTGTACATACGATTATACGAACATCTTCTCTGCAATTGTCCTGCATTCGGGGACCTGAGACGCCAGATTCTGGGTCAACGAATACTTGTAAGTAAAACTTGTCTTTCCGCAGTTGATCTGGGAAAGATCCATACCTTCGTGAACAGGACAGGATGGCTGAGGAACGACGGCCAGAGGACATAGACAAACGGGCGATGGTGCCTACGGTATTACAACGGGACCCTCGGAGGACCCAAGTGAGCTATGCCTTCGGGCGGCTGCTAACCTACGATTATATTTATAAAAATGAACCACGGAAACTACTGCTGGTTTTACGGGTGTTATAAAAAACATTTTTATATAAGAAAACATTTAATTATGTATGTATATAATTAATTCACTTGAAGTTTATAAGCACTTATTAAAAATAATTCCAGAAAGTCGTTAACTTTAGCGTGAAATATTTTTGACCGATGATGTTTGTTTTTCTTTTACATAGTCGTATTTGAGAAAAGTTGTAAATACTTAACAAACAAAAAACACTACAAATTAAAAACCTCACTTTTTATTCAAATATTCTTTAAATTTACCAAAACAGATAAGAAATTAAAAATTAAATCAAATATATTTCCTTATATACTACATATTTTTTATTTCCCGTTTTCCCGGGAATAAGAGCAAAATTTTCCCGGAAATATTAAGTGGTTCATTCCCGGGAATTCCCGGTTCCCAAACCCTAGATACAACCAAGGTGAATTCACATCAGGTGACAACATCCCTACAACAAATACAAAAATACACGGTTAATGTCATATCAGAAAAAAAACAATTGTCTTGTTTTCTTTTACCCCCCGACCACACGAGCAATGTGTTTGGTAATTAACGTGTGGACTGCATGAATATGTTTTATGAGCAATAATCTTTTAACACAAGCTGTCAAATTCAATTGCATGTATAAGAGAACGTCGCAGAAAAAAAGAAAACAAAATATGAATTTAAAAAATTTAAGTTTTTTAATTAAATTTAAATATATAATGGCAAAAGAATCGTTTTAATCTAGTGCTTTTAGTGATATTTATTTTCGTATATTTTTTATAAAATTTTAAGTTATAGGTCAATCACCAGGAAAATTTTTAATTTTATGTTTTAAGATATTTACGTGTCCACCACCTATAGATATAAGCTTGAACATTGACAATTTGATGCCGTTATTCTGCCGGCTTTATTGCTTATATAATGACATAATCAATCGCTCGTGTGGTCGGGGGGTTAATTAAAATTTTTATTTTTATGAATATTTAAAAAATAAGTATGTTTTAAATTATTACATAAATTTCTGCTAGATAATATCACACAGTTGTGCTTTTAAAAACATTTTTCACAAGTTTCACATATTAAAACCATTAGGACAAACCAGGTTACACTTACCCCCCGATCACACAAGCAATGTGTTTGGCAATTATTGGCACAGCAACTGTCAAATTCTATTGCCAACACAAGATATTAACGTGTGGACTGCATGAATATGTATTAGAATACATATTTAGCAATAAATGTTATAATACATTGCTGAGCAATAATCTTTTAACACAAGCTGTCAAATTCAATTGCAAACAAATAAAATGTAACAACAACATGAATGTATAAGAGAACGTCGCAGAAAAAAATTAAAAGAAAAAATTAAATTAACAATGTTATTATAAAAAAATTTAAGTTTTTTAATTATATTTAAATATATAATGGCAAAAGAATCGTTTTCATCTAGTGTTTTTAGTGAAATTTATTTTTGTACATTTTTTGTAAAATTTTTAATTATAGATCAATCTCCACGAAAATTTTTAATTTTATGTTTTAAGATATTTACGTGTTCTCCATCTAAAGATATAAGCTTGAACATTGGCAATTTGATGCCGTTATTCTGCCGGCTTTATTGCTTATATTAAGACAAAATCAATCGCTCGTGTGGTCGGGGGGTTAAGGCGAATTCTAGGGACCACTTGTCAAATTTTTGTGTATTTTTTACATATCGTTTTGTTTTACACTAACAAAATACACGTTTGTATTTTTCACTTTGTAGTTGTTTTAGCGACAAGTTTACCTTATTGAATTCGCCTTTGTTACACTTATACAGGTGGCGGTGACAGCCCAGCTGATTATTTTTTTGTGACCCAATGTTTGTCAAACTCCATATATAAAAAAGAGATTCCAGTGCCAAGAATTGTGAAACTCCATAAAAAAACAGAGCCAAAAAATGCTCTCCTTTACGCTATCACCTTACCTACGGTCTACACCAGCCATCGATTTGTTTGAACAACGAACAATTTTTTGTGCGCACATGAATTTGCCTGGTGTGGACCGCTGTTGTCGATGTTTTGTTCTTGTTCAAACAGCGTTGTCAGAACATTTGTTCGAACAACGATGTCTGACATTAAAAGGCATTTTGAATATGAAAGAAAGAGACGGCACATAAAAATAGCAACAAAATACTCTTTATACGTTTTCTCCATCAAAGAACATGAACAATTTTTTGACAGATGCTCTGCCGACGTTTTGTTCTAGTCTAAACAAATCGATGGCTCGACAACCTAAAATTCGATGTATTGTATAAAGTTTGAAATATGAAAAAAAGAGAGAAAAAGTTGTTTATCTATTTATTTTGACATCTAAAGTTAAAATAAGTGAATAAAGAAATATAATCAG
Organism: Phyto melanocephala; assembly: GCA_941918925.1. Classification (NCBI taxonomy): domain Eukaryota; kingdom Metazoa; phylum Arthropoda; class Insecta; order Diptera; family Rhinophoridae; genus Phyto; species Phyto melanocephala. The sequence continues at coordinate 3,752,293 of OW799233.1, forward strand.
CTGACGAATCAAGGTAAATACACCCATTTGTTTGGAGCAAAATTTATGTTTGGAGTAAAATTTTTTAATAAGAGTTTGACATTCAGAAATTAAGAAAAATCAAACAGCTTGGCAGTTACATTTACTATATAAAGTGTAACCTGAAACAACAACATTTTAGGTGGACTTGTGAGGTCACCACAGTTCGGTTTTCATGCAACTCTGAATTTCTTGATGTAGAGAAAAGTACAAATTTTCATACCTAGAGTGCAGCACTTGATCATGTGATTTATGTATAAAATTTTTGTAAAACGGTCACCTGTTATTGAATAAAATTGTACGATTTCTTAGATATTAATTTACGCAAGTGTAATAAAAATATATATTTACTTTAAGTAAAAAAAATTTAAATTTATAGTGTTTACGGTTTTACAGATATTTATCGGAAAAAAGTTATACACAAATAGAGCTTAATCAATGGCCACCCAATTGCGTACTGTTGTTGGAAAAACGTTTGGTGGACTGTTTATTGCCGTTTGCACCGTTCTTATTTTTTACCATGTCTTCACTGGAAAGGGCGAACGGGTAAGCGTTGGTTGGTTCCTGTCGACCACTTCGCCATACATGTGGGCTTGCCTGGGTATTGGCTTGGCTGTAGCGCTATCCGTAGTAGGTGCTGCTCTTGGCATTCACACTACTGGTACCAGTATTGTGGGTGGTGGTGTAAAAGCACCTCGAATTAAGACAAAAAATTTGATTTCTGTAATTTTCTGCGAAGCCGTAGCCATTTATGGCCTCATTACTGCAATCGTTTTGTCTGGTTTATTAGAATCTTTTAAAATGGAGGCAGCGCTAGGCAGTCAAATCGTAATGAATAACAATTGGACCGCCGGTTATGTTATGTTCGGTGCCGGTTTAGCTGTTGGTTTAGTTAATTTATTCTGCGGTATTGCTGTGGGTGTCGTTGGATCTGGCGCTGCTCTTGCTGATGCTGCTAACTCGGCCTTGTTTGTCAAAATTTTAATTGTTGAGATTTTCGGTTCAGCCATCGGACTTTTTGGCTTGATTGTTGGTATTTACATGACTTCCAAAGTCAAAATGGGTGACAAGGAGTAATTGCCATCAACACAAATAATATCCACAAGCAAAAATGTAAGTTTAAAAAAGTTTTGTGAATATTCATGGGCTTGGGTTTTATCAAATAAAAATATGACTAAACCAAGTCATAATGTTCAAATTAAATATGCCTTGTACAAATTTGTTAAGATACGAAATTTTAAAGTCCCTTTTCTTTTTAGCGATTTTACATTAAAGACAAGTTCTTTAGCCATTCCAACAAATAAAAATTACATCGGAAAATGCAAACAAGAGAAAAATGCTTTTACCAAATATATATCTTCAGCTTCAGATTAGTGTGTGTATGTATGTATGTGAAGAGTTGAATAATAGGTATAGCTAGAGAAATCATACTCTAATAAAAATAAAATGTATATTACAAAATCTTTAAAACTTGGATATAAGATTTGAATGAATACCCTTTTAATAATACCTGTAACTTTTAGTTAATCTTTGTTTTTAGTTAAAATATGTATTATTTTAATTTAATATCACATAAATATAAATGATAGTATGCAAATGTATAAAAATATTCTATGTATAAATAAATGTTCTTTTGGGGGAAAAAGTTAATTGTTTACCTATATATTTTTCAGATTTTTTAAACATTTATAGTTTTAGTTAATTTGCCTTTTCAAAATACTTGCATTAAAGTTTTATTAAAAGCTTATACAGATGTACAAAAGTATGTTAAATAAGGCTTTAATAAAACTAAAATATTTTTCTATGAATACCCTTGTCAATGTCTTGCGTTTGGGCGTATTAGACACGGCAACTGTAACCTCTTTTTTTTTAATTCAGATTTTTCTGTTAAGGTTAAAAAATCAATATTTGATATTTTTAATAAACGGCTCCTTTTTTATTATTTACGATTTTTGTATATATCTATTAGTTTTTAGAAAATCCTCAGAGGCAAAAATTCTTTGAACTTCTATCAAGTCAAATACGATTACATCATACTTAAACATTTACAAAGTCTGCGAATCTTGTATTTGTATTTTAAAATGGTGTGTCTCCTTAATTAAAGCGAATAACGTTGTAAAAGACAAATCTTGCAAAACCTGTTTTTTTGCAGATTACCGTTAAAATTACTCTCTTACATTTGTTCAAACACCAAAACATCAAAATTATGCATTTTATCACCGTCAAAACGCAATTACAATGAGTCAGTCAGTGAAAGAACGTTGTAAGTTATAAACAAAAGTCAACGAACGGAATTGTCGAAAGTGATTGATAAGTGTAACAGAGGTACAAAAGGAAAAGTATTTAAAAAAAAATATTCAAATCTTTTAAATACGTTGTTTTGCTTTCCTGAAAAATTATTATTTTGTCATTTGCAACGATATTCGCGGTGATCCTTCAATTGTTAAGCTTTTTCACTTGATCGTTATATTTGATATTACTTCAAATGAAATAAATAAATAAATAAATATCTTAAATAAATATAATTGTTATAAACAACACGGAACTATTTCGAAAAATTTGACTGCACATGGAAATAGAAAAAAACTAAGAACTGTAGGTCTATTGTAATGTAAAATATTTTTAAACTAAACTTCAAAAAATTACAAAAATAGGAAAATATAGAGAAAAAACAATGACGCTAACCCATGGGGCCAAATTGGATAGTCAGATAAAATTTATTAAACGCATTAACATTAATAGTAGAATTTTTTTATCACATTTCCATTTTCTATATATACACCATAAGCAAGATTTAAAACAACGTTTCGCAACCTGAATACTTTCACCATTCATCCACCAATTTTCCAGCCTTCACACAAAACTTCTCATCGGAACATCGTTAATTAATACCCCGATTTTTAATAATACCTCACCTGGGACCAGGCGATGTCAGAGGGCTTCAAAAAGTTGATTTCAACATACACACGGTCAGACTGACAGAACTTAATCGACTCCCCTATTCATAAGCTTTCAGAAATCATATACTTTATGGGGTTGGAAATGAAAATTGTAGAAATTTCACACGGAATGACAAACCTATATATACCCTTTTTCACTGTGTGAAGGGTATAAAAATAAGAACAACCATGGTGTAATTACATAAGGTGATAGCCAATGCATATTAATTCATCTGGTAATTGCAGTTAGGAGAGAATTTTTTGCTTATATTTTTTATATATGAAGTTTGACATTTGAAATTAATGAGAGAAGAGAGAAAATTGTTTTTTATCTATAGACTTTAACAGCTGAAATTTAGTTTAAGTGAAGAAAAAAATAATCAGCTGACGAAACAAGACTACTTGGGAGAGCAATTTTTGGCTCTATTATTTTAATGTGAAGTTTGACAAACATCGGCACACATTTTTTTTTTTTTTTTTTTTTTTGATTTTTGTATACTCCAGTCAGTATACAGGCATGTATTGGCAATATGCGGTTCGTAACCACAGTGCCAGGGTATCCCACAATTATCAGTTCAAACCAGGTAGCTGCACTCCAAAATCAAAAACTTAACCTCTGCCTTCACAGAGGAGAAGCCAATGTGTGCAGGAAATGGAATTCTTGATACTAAAAAATGCTGCTTGCACTTGTAGACTACTGCACTTCTCATCCCTAATTAACCACAGCCTTCACAGTGGAGCTTGACAAGGGATGTAGACGAAGTATAAAATTTACGGTTGTTAGTCTTATCTTCCAAAAAACGATGGGCATTTAAAAATGCCTACTTCCAGATTATGTGCAATGAAACCTACAATTGTTAATTAAAATAAATCTGTAATATTAGCATCCTTAATGAATGATGTCAACTTGGAAAAAGTATCCATACTATGAGTGTTCACATCAGGCACACAAAAATATAATCAGCTGGGCTGGCACCGCCACACCTGTATAAGTGTACCCCAAGGTATATTAAGCACTATCATATTCTGTGATATTAAGTTAATATATCTTGCATACACATACAGTAAAAAACAAGATACGTAAACGAACAAAAAAAAGGTAAGCAAATTTGGACATTTGGGAAGAGAAATGCATAAATAAAACAATGATCAGCTGTGGACTTTGCTCGGGAAAAAGTAACACGCCTTTCTCACTAGGCAAGTCACTTGCGCAAGTGACTTGCGCAAGTGTTGTGTTTATAGGCAAGTTTTTGTTGAGAAACCAAAAACAAAAGAGTAATAAAAACAAACAAGAGTGCTATATTCGGCCATGCCGAATCTTATATACCCTTCACAACGTGTAGTCATTCAACAACAATTGTTTATGTCACCATTTATCTCATATGAAATATGTACATACAAAACATACATATATAAAAACATCCCATTGTAATATTATACATTTAGTTTACTTATGTGCTTAAAAAAAATAAATTAAAAGAAAAATTAAAAATAAAACAATAAAAATTTGAATAAAATATAAAATAAAAAAAATTTTTTGGCTCACTCTTACCAGTATACCACGTTTGTATGTATGTGTAGATAATTGATAATTGTAGAAATTTCAAACGGAATGACAAACCTATATATACCCTTTTTCACTGTGTGAAGTAAAAGAGAACAAAACTTGGGCAAGTCAGTTGCTGAGTCTGAACATGAAAGCAAGTTCAAAGAAAAATAAAAGAAAATAAAAAACTAACTTGCGCAAGTGACTTGCCTAGTCAGAAAGGCGTGTAATCTTGTAAACATAAATAACATTCGACAACTCAGCCAGCAACGATAAAAGTAGATCAACTGCGTTGTCAACACCACCTGATAATTCAATTCACTGTGGACTCATATTTTCCTTTTAGGCTGCCAGACTCAATAAAGCACAAAAACAAAAATCCATTTAGTTTACTTATGTGCTTAAAAAAAATAAATTAAAAGAAAAATTAAAAATAAAACAATAAAAATTTGAATAAAATATAAAATAAAAAAAATTTTTTGGCTCACTCTTACCAGTGTACCACGTTTGTATGTATGTGTAGATAATTGATAATTGTAGAAATTTCAAACGGAATGACAAACCTATATATACCCTTTTTCACTGTGTGAAGTAAAAGAGAACGAAACTTGGGCAAGTCAGTTGCTGAGTCTGAACATGAAAGCAAGTTCAAAGAAAAATAAAAGAAAATAAAAAACTAACTTGCGCAAGTGACTTGCCTAGTCAGAAAGGCGTGTAATCTTGTAAACATAAATAACATTCGACAACTCAGCCAGCAACGATAAAAGTAGATCAACTGCGTTGTCAACACCACCTGATAATACAATTCACTGTGGACTCATATTTTCCTTTTAGGCTGCCAGACTCAATAAAGCACAAAAACAAAAATCCAACTTCCCATCTCTGCACAAATAAGCAAAATAAGGGCGAATTAAACAACGAAATTATGCTTCTCCAGCAGGTATTGCGAAGAGTCTACCTTGCGAATGTGCCTTTTATTCGCTTTTCTATATATTTTTTTTTTTACATGAAGTTTGATGTTTATCAAGGCGAATTCAACATTGAGTGATGTTAAGAAGCCAGCTGATTGTTTTTTGCTCGTTTTATTTTTACGGCACAATGTCAAAGTTTGTTTACATTTAAATTAATTTTTATGTGCGTTAATTGAAAATTTTTATAAAAGTGGTAAAATTTGTGGAAAAAATTTAAAAATATTAATATTTGTGCAATAACTTATTGGAAAATAAGTAAAAACATTTTATAATTTGAATAAACAACATTTTTTATGTTTTTAATTCAGAAAATGCAAAATTTCCGTTGTGTTTGTCCTAGTGATTTAGAGTTGTGAAAAATGTGATATAAAACACAAATATGTGATATAAACTGGCACAAATTTTGTAATAAATTAAAAATACTTACTTTTTTAAAAAATTTTCGCGTAAATTTATAAAAATAAAATTTTAATTAAAAGTAAACAAAAAATTTGTTTTTTTGTGTTTTGACATTCTTTTGGCCTTCTTGTGTTTGTTGCAGGGATGATATCACCTGATATTGAATTCGCCTTGATCAAGGCATATCCATAAGGTATATGCAACGGCGAATTGATACAACAAAGCAACTTTTCATGTGATGTTTTATGTCAAGGCCAATTCGTATATCAGGGATGGAAAAGGTGTTTTTACATATTAAATATAATAAAATTTGATTAAAAAAAGGATATAATTGTTTGAAACACATTATTAATGACGCAAAAGCTACAAATATACATAAATTTAGCACATTTTTTATCAAAAATTTACATGTAAGTTAATTGTTTAATACAGAATTTAAAATCACATTTCCCTTCCCTGCATTAATAAGGCAAATTCAACCAATTTTGACAAAATGTTTCACAATCAGCTGGGCTGATAATTTCACCTGTATGAATTCGCCTTGGCCTTGATGTTTATGAAGAAATAAAATTCGCCACTGCCTGCCCTGTTTACTAAACAAACATTTGAATTAATAAAAAAATAAATGTCTTTGCACTTTCCACGACGTGTCAAAGATTTACCCAAATTAGAACTAGATTCCGAGGATGAGTTCAACACTCCATGTAAAAAAAAAAACATCAACAAGAATTTGGAGAAAAGGTAGTGTTAAAAATTATTTGAGAGAGTTGCTAACATTAATAGAATTTATGTTTTAGCTCCTATGGCAAAGAAAATATGGAAAGAGACAAAGATCGTACTAACTCATTAAACAGTTTACAAATGCTGTAGGTATCTAAAATAATTTTTTTAAATAATATAATATAACGAATTGTGATTTGGCCTATAATTTTGTTTCTCTATTCATTATAATAATTAAGTAAAATATACATTAATATACTTTAGACCTAAGAGGAGAGCGGAACTACCTAGTTTAGAATCAGATTCCGAGGAGGAAGATTTTGATAAAAAGGACAATCTTAATTGTGCTATTCTTAATGATTCATTTCTGGTAAGCCCAGGAAAAAGTGATAGAGAAGATGCCAGTTCTAAAGAATCGTCCGCTATCAAAAGCAACGATCATAATACTGCCAATAATATTTCCTTATTAGTACATTTTAACAATTTGGACCTAAAGAGTCCTCTACAAAAAAAATTAGAGCTTGAGAAAAAATCACTGGGATCAACGAATGTTAATCTTAAGATCTCTGAAACGGAAAGAAATATGTTGGAATCTCACACAAAGGCTGACACTACTATAGATTCTCAATTTGCTACACCGCAAATACGATCGTTTTCTGTCCAAAGAAGACCACGAGATTTATGTTCTACAAGATCTCAAAAAAACAAGTCTGCCATTGTTAATGAATTTCGTACTCAAAAAGTTCTTTTTCAAACGCCAATGGCTATTTCAAGGGCTCCAATAATGCAAAACGACAGTATTTCACTCTCCCTTTGTGATACAATTAATGAATGCGGAACGCCATCAACTACCGAAAAAACTTCTCAGTGTGCAAACGATAAGCCAACGAGTGACGTTTCTCGATCGAAAAAATCATTAGAAGGTGCATTAACTGAGGCTTCCAAAAAACATAAAGAGCACGCGGAAAACGAGGCTATTGTAACGATTGACAAAGCAACAGTTAATATTAATAATTCTAGTTATATTATATTACAAAAGTTAGGCTGTGGCGGTTCAAGTTCTGTATATCTGGCAAAAAAAAAGGACAGTGGCCAAGAATGTGCTTTAAAGGTAAGATGTTTGTCTTGATCACAATAATTGTTTATTTATGTAGTCGAACTTCGGTACATTATTAAAATATATTTATTTATTTAAATTTCGGCAACCAAGCCTCTAGGCCATAATTGGCTACAAACTTCTACTAAAAAAAAAAAAAATTTACAATGCTTTTTACTTAAACTATAAAAATATAATGTAAAAATTTAAATATAAGTAAATATAAGGGAATTAAAAATATAATGACAAGAAAATTGCACAGAAAATATAAGCCAAACTAACCAAACTTGAGACCAAGATTGAAATATGTAAATAGATAGATAATGGTCATTCAATTAAGTACTATTATCAGACAACTTGCGAAAAAGTTTTTTCCTAAAAGAATCAATATTTACATGTGAACAAAAATAGGTGTAACCTTCTTTTTAAAGTGTGGTTTTAACATATAATTTTTTTTATTCAATATCTTGATTAATTCATGAAGTAGCATACTTATATTTAGAAATAAGTTAAAAATAATGAATAACTAAAAATTGTCTATAGACAGTAAAATAGTTTAGATGAAAAAAACTTAAAAATTACAAAACAATTTGTACATAAAAGTAGATGGTTTTAGTAAATAATAAATTAGGCGGTTAGTATCTACTATGATTTTTAAGAACAGTTTCAATTCTTCAAGACATCGTTGTTTATTGCTTTTCTATAGAGTTGTCAAAAGTGGCGTACCCTTTAGACTTCGTTCTGAGTTTAACTTTTCTTCATCTACAAGAAATCCTCAGATTATTATTCCTAGGATTAGGTGTAGCCTTTTTGAACGTTCTTTTATTGTTAGAGTAGCTAGAAGTTGGAATTTTCTACCACTAGATCTTCGTATTTTTTCTCACTCGAATAATGCATTTCGTTTAAAAATGTTAATGCATTTTTCTACTTTTGATTAATACTGCCTAATTTTTCTTTTATGCCTATACCTACCTTTTATATTCTCTTTAATGCTCGTTTATACTGTTTTAACTCTTTTGGTATAATGTCTGGATATTTTTGTTGATTGGTTACTACTTTCGGGATACTTTCTTTCTTTCTTTCGGCTGGGGAGCCAATTGTTGAAATAATAAAAATTGTTTTATATTTAAGAACATTCTTTGTAATATAGTTTTTTTTGGCCCTTAGGGGCTTTTTATATTACTTTTGTTGAAAAATAAAATAAAATAATAATGAATTTAATAAATAAATAAATAAATAAATAAAATAAAATTGACTTTCGGGATATATTTATATTATTCTCGCTTGAGTTCGCCCTAAAGGTTTTCAATAGGGTTAAGGTCTGGGGACTGTGGGAGTTATATGTATATTAGAATTTTCTTTAAATTAAAAAACTTACACCTATTTTTCTGTGCTATATATTAATATACTAGCCAAACCCGGCGCGCGTTGCTACGCCCCTTAATGAATCGAAATGCATTCTGAATTTTAATTAAATATCAAGTGCAAAAACCTAAAAATTATAATTTTTTTTATGGGCGTGGCATTGCCCACTTTTCTAATCACGAAATTGTAAAGTCATAATAGCTCAATATAAGTGCAAAGTTTCAGAAGAATCGGACCAGTGCAAGTACCTCAAAATTATAATTGTTTTTATGGGCGTGGCCCTGCCCACTTTTCTAATCACGGAATTGTAAAGTCATAACAGCTCAATATGTGTGCAAAGTTTCAGAATAATTGGTCCAGTGCAAGTACCTCAAAATGATACCTTTTTTTTTATGGGCGTGGCACTTCCCACTTTTCTAATCACGAAATTATTTAGTCATGACAGCTCGATATGTGTGCAAAGTTTCAGAAAAATCGGTCATGTGCAAGTACCTCAAAATTACAACCTTTTTTTATGGGCGTGGCCCTGCCCACTTTTCTAATCACGAAATTATATGGCTATAAAAGCTTAGTATGTGTGCAAAGTTTCAGAAAAATCGGTCCAGTGCAAGTAAATCAAAATTAAAACTTTTTTAGGGGCGTGGCCCCGCCCACTTTTTTTATCACGAAATTATTAAGTCATGACAGTTTGATATGTGTACAAAGTTTCAGAAAAATCGGTCAAGTGCAAGTAGCTAAAAATGATAACTAATTTTTATGGGCGTGGCCCCGCCCACTTTTTTTCACCCATAAACACTCCCTGGTATGTGTCCAACAACTTGCCAAAGTTTGAGTCTGATCGGTTTTACAGTTTCGGAGTCTATAGCTAACACACACACACACACACACAGAGTTTCACTTTTATATATATAGATTGAAGTTTGACTAATTAACCACAAAATGGAAATTAAATGGTTTGTACATTGTTAGAAAAACGTTGGTGCCCTTGAACAAATGATGAAATTATATTATTTATACTTTTTTTTAATCAGGTATTTATTAAATTATAAAAACACTATTCCATTTTGTTTTGAAACAGAACTTTCCAATACAGTATTGTCCACCGAACACGGGTTACAAAATTTTTATTGATGGGTTTTTCATGTTAGGTTTTTGTGAATATTTCATTTCATTTACAGACAAACAATATTATTAAAACTTAAACATTATGTGGAGTCAAAAACGAATGAATCAAATTGATATCTGTAAAATTTGTTCTTGGTAAAAAAAAAAACAATTTGTTTTTATATTCGACTGTATGTATTATCAGGTATCGATTAAAACATGTTTTGTTGTTTTATTTTTTTCTGCTGTATATTTGTTAAGTTTGTTGGTTTCTCTTAAAAAAAGAGAATCAAGACGAAAAAATAAAAAATTAAATGTTAAACTAAAGTTAAATTTTTAGATTAAAAAATTATTTATTTATTGATTTACTGCCTTATTCATAAAAGTTATTAAAGGTTTATAAAGGGTTTATTTAACTGATTTTCAATGAAAATTTGACTTACAAATCTCTTATAAAGCTCTTTTAATTTTTATGAATTAGACCGTTACAATACAAAAAGCCTGTAAGGCCAAAGCGTATTACTAGAACTCTTAAAATATTTAACAAAATGAAAATCAAATAGAATAAATATTAGTAATAGTAAATATATATAGGTAATGAAAAATATAACAATAACCCTAATCCTAACGTAAAATTGTACACCTTCCTGGATATGGCTATTCAATAAAAAGAAAAATACACATGCATATTCATACATGTGCATATAAAAAGGTCCATAACAGCGACAAAAACAATTTCAGACAAGCTTATCCCATATACATATGATATAAAAATTCAATAGACAATTAAAATTTTTGTAGGTAAACTATAAACTATGTATTACCATTAAGATAAGACAAAAGCTTATTTTTAAAGATAGTTAGAGAAAAGGTGAAATTACGTAAATAAAGTGGCAAACAATTCCAATTTCTGGCTATTCTTATGCAGAAATACCGCTCATATATAGAGCAACTAGTTCAACTAGTTTTCGGTCGAATAAGTCAGGTCAGTTAATAAAAGAAAATATTTTGTATTCATTGATTTATTATTATTTTATCATCGTCACAGGTAAAAATATATACAAATTTGTATACATTTATTTTATTTATTTAAAGTTGTTAACCTAGGCTAGGCTATATTAGTATTCCAACAAATATAAAATGATTTAGGATTAACTTAAAATATACATTTAGAAGATTTTATTTACATTATTATTTTATTGATTTAGTTTGTTTAATATCTCTATTTTTTTAAATATTGTGGTAAATAGGTGGTCGATCTACAAGGTGATCCTGCTGTTGTGGAAGGGTATTTGAATGAGACAAAATTGTTGGCTAAACTTCAAGGCAATGTGTGCGTAGTCTCTCTTTATGAATAGTATGTATTTTAAAAATGTTGTTTATTTTTTTTTATTTATTTAATGGTTTTTTTTTAATACTAATAACAATAAAATTACAAGCTTTCTCTCTAATCTATTTTACTTTTATTGCAGTCAATTATTGCAAAAAGAATCTAAACTATACTTGGTTATGGAAAAGGGAAATTCAGATTTACATAAAATACTACAAAGTTATACAACGAACTTGCCCTTATACGTACTTACAAATTTTCTTTATCAAATGCTGCAGGCCGTTAATTATATTCATCAAAATGGTGTAATACATTCCGATCTAAAACCAGCAAATTTTTTAATGGTCAATGGGCGATTAAAACTTATCGATTTTGGTATTGCAAGCAATATAGCCAATGATTCCACTAGCATAATAAAATTTTCTCAAGCTGGTACATTTAATTACATAAGTCCAGAGGCTCTGACCGATACATCTACTGGTAGTAGCCCTATGCGCAGCAATCAACCAAAAATTAAAGTATGTAATACATTTAATTTGCATTTATTTATTCAATTAAATTATTATTTTCCATTAAAATAAATAAATAAAATAAATGAATAAATAAATAAAATAAGTTTTATTTTTTTTTAAGATCTCAACAAAATCTGATGTCTGGTCTCTTGGCTGTATATTGTATTTGCTTCTATATCAAAAGACTCCCTTTGGACATATAAAAAATCTATGTTCAAAAATTTCTGCTATTTGTAGTCCGATACAAACAATTGAATATGCTCCATTACCGCCATATTATCCGGTTATATTAGTTCATGTTAGTATAAATTTACTATTATTTAAACTAATATAAATTTTAAAATATATATTTCTATATGTGTGTTTTCAGATGGCAAAAAATTGCTTGCAACACAATCCAAAACAGCGACCATCATGTGCTGAATTATTAAAATATCCCTTTAATATGATAATACCAATTCAAAATTTATCACTACCAACAAAATAATTTTTTTTTTAAATAAGTTTATACATAATAATTTAGTGTATTGAATTATGTTTTAGAATGTAAATGCTTTATTAACCCGTAAAATTTTTTATAAATACTCCGCTATTTTGTAAGTCTTTCTATTGAGCCATTATAAATAACGAGTGATAAGATCTTAATAAAAACTCATTTACAAAACTTTCACCATATCATATATCATAATGATAAAAAATATTTTTTAAACAAGTATTATATAAATCGCAAAAGAAAACTGAAGAAAAACAACTATTTTTTGTTAAATTTTATGGTTATGTTTAATTTCATAATATAATCATAATTGCATTATTAATGTATTTTTATTGCATATTACTACTTTAGCGCTTAATTTTTATACGACGTATTTATTTAGCGTTATAATATTGGAACAGACATTAAATATCCTAAAAACATAAAAGAATTTGCAGTTAGTTTTAAAAACTTTTTAATTTTAAAGCACATATGTTTTATATACTTACATCCTGGCCATTCAAAAGTTGCAACGCTCTGATTCGCTCATCTTTTGACTCCATTATATTACGCCAGTGCTCTTCTTGTTCTTCAGCTTTTTTCATCAGGTCAGACAGTGTGTTTTCCTGAAAAATATTATAAATTAAAAAATTTTGCAAATTTAATTTTAGGAGGTATGAAGGAGGTATGTTTTTAAAGGCAGTAAGTAACATGGTGCAATTATATAAGTTTGATAATTGGAAATTGTAAGGGAGGAGAAAGAAAATGTGTGAAAATTTGACATTTCGAAAGGAATAGCTGATGATCAGCTAAACAACTGAAACAGCGTGTACTCTGTGCAGTATTACAAAAATTTTAAATACAGAACAGGAACAAATATGAAAAAAAATGAAATGAAAAAATTTACCCTAATCTCATTATAAACTTACGGTTTTTAAAGCGAGTTTAGTCAGCTCGTCGATACGAATACGCAGGATAGAATTTTCTTTGAATAATTCACTTTTCTCGTCAGACATAGTGTTCTCTTCGCCAGGGCTAGTGCTGAAGCTGGAATTGTTACTCCGGCTACCGTTAGGCGAGCTAGCGATATTGTGTGAGTTTTGTGGAGCGGAAGAGCTTTGTAAGCTGCTGGGCTGTGTAGATGTGTGACTACAACTTACTTGCTGTTGTTTAACATGTGTAATTAAAACCTGTTCTACCCACTCGTTAAACGATACTGATAGAGCTGTGTCCGCACAAAATTTAACCGCCTCTGGACATAAGCGATGTAACAAATCCCTCATATGCTTTTGATCTTTACCTGTATCTACATTAACAGAAGCAGCTAATGCAGGTTTAGCAGATGCAATCAATAATTTTTCCTTTTGCTAAAATTAAAAATGTATGCACATATTTCTTTATTTTATACGTAATCTATGAAAACTGTAGTACATATAAATAAATTTTATATTCATACATATCTGTGATAACAAGGAAAACTGCTTATGTATTTTTTTTTATCGTTTTTTTTAGGAAATTAATTGATTCTCTTTAAAATAAAGACTACTACATGAATTCCGTTCTATATTAATTAAAGAGCTTTTCGGTTATTGTGAACTTAGTTAGATTATAAGTTAAAATAAATTCAAAATATTTGAAATTACCCTAAGGGTAGTTTTAAATTGCAGGATTCAATGGTGTCAGTTATTTCTTTTTGTCACAGATATGTATACACCCATTTTTGTTAGAGTTAGAGTTTTGGATTAAGATTAATTCAACTATTATTTTTATAATTAAAGTACTGCCTTATTAATAAAAATTAACAAATGTCAATAAAGGGTTATACGACTGATTTTCTATGGATTTTTTTCTTCTTTTTAACGCTTATTTTACCACAAATAAATTTTATAATAATCTTAAGGCAATAATTTAGAAAAATGCATATTTTGTTTGTTATTAACAAAAACTACTACAGTTTCCGACTTAAGACCATTGTGCATAACTTCAAAGACTTATAAACAATTTTTTTAAATTGAAAAATAAGGCTAAAAAAATTATTTAAAAATATGCTGATTTACAGTAAGCAATATAGTAAGTATTATAAGCCATGAAAGTTTCTTTGTATCACTAATACCGTATTTATTAAAATTCATTGTAATATAAAAAATTCAAAGAAAGAATTGCCTTTATGTATAAATACAATAAGATATTTTTATATGTATGTATATAGGGGTTTAACCTAAAAATCGGACATTTGCATATAAAAATCAGGATTTAATAATCAAAGAAACTAATGTTCATGTATTTCTTTCTTTTTATGTACAACACTACAGAACAAAGCATTCTTAAATTGACGTCCACATTATGGAAAATTTGTTGCAAACTTTTTTTAGTTTGTTGAAAGAGAAAAGAAGAATTGAAAAGGGTACAAAACATGAAATTATCTTCTGTTCTGATTCGCTAAGACATTTGCTTTATTAGGTATGTAAACAAATAAGTTTCGTAAGCCAAGTCTCACTGTGTGAACACGAATGTAATTTCTAGAGAATTTGAAAATGGTTTGCAACAAACATTTTATAAAAGTGGCCAATACACATCGTTCTTTTTTGAGAGTGCAAAACTGTACGGATAAACACACTTTACATTTTTTACTTCAGTTCAAGTTTTATTTACTTTACATGGTGCTGTCACGACGGCAACAATAAAAATGTCAACAATTATTAAAATTTTCTCAGTAGATTTTATTTTACAAAGTCACGGATGGCTTCTATATAATTCTATAAATTGCCTGTTATATTTCCTTAGGTCTGCATTGTGAGTACAAGAAAATTTTGTTTAAATACAAAACACAAAAATTTGTTCGCTTAATCAAAACAATACAAAAAGTTATAACAAAAAAATAATAATAATCAGCATGTGTGTTCAGTTTAACATTTACGCAGTAGGTTTGCAATTTCGCAAGTCTAAAACCGATAAACTAGACTCTTAATAATAATAAATGTACCATTTCGCTTACTGTTATAAGTTCTGTTTAAGAAGAAAAAAAAATAATAACAATAATCGTAAATAGCTTAATATAAAAAGATTTTCATGCACTTACAACTAAAATTGCATTAGGAATTTGTTTGCTAATTTTAGCTTCTGCATTTTGCAAAGCATCAACCAACTTCCAGTTTTTAGTGCGCAAATCCTAAATTAAAACATATAAAAATATATTAGTTTTAAAGCAAAGCAAATAAAAGCTAAATTTATTTTTTTATTTTTATTTTTTTTGTTTCAATACAAAAAAATGTAAAGCAATGAAAACTGGAAGAGTTTGGTTTAATGGCATATCGTCAACCTCTACATACTTATAAGATTGTAAAAGTACTGTTTAAACATGAAATATTATTAAATGATTTTAGTAATTTTTTTGTTAATTTTTTTTTCTTCTTAACGGCTGGGGAGCCAAAGGGGATTAAATTGAATTAAAGAAATAAAAAAGTAAGTTATTTTATGATTTATATTTTTTTCCATTTTGTTGATTATTGATGTAGTTTTAAGTAAAGTTGTAATTACTATGTAATAATTTGTTTTGGCCTTTTGAGGCTTTTTTATTACGAAATTGATTGAATAAAAAAATAATAATGATAAATGAGTTAAACGATACAAATAAATAAATAAATAAATACAAAAAAACTACTTTTTAGAATCTGTCTTTCTAAACTCAAATTTTTAACCCCGAGATACTAATATTTCTTGAGCCAGTAATGAGGCCCGGGTTTAACTAGTATCTGAATAAACTCGGATTGTACTTACGTCATTTTTCTCTTTTTGTTCTTGCAACTGATGCAAAAGTTCTTTTTCACGATTGCTTAGCTTTTCAGTTTCTATTTCAACGTCTTTGAGTTGTTGATTCTTATTAGAAACTTCTGCCTTTAAAG
This sequence comes from Phyto melanocephala, assembly GCA_941918925.1. Taxonomy (NCBI): domain Eukaryota; kingdom Metazoa; phylum Arthropoda; class Insecta; order Diptera; family Rhinophoridae; genus Phyto; species Phyto melanocephala. The sequence goes on from OW799233.1 coordinate 3,768,667, forward strand.
TATCTATAAGTTTTTGTAAGTCTTCTTGTTGTTGCACTTTTTTCTCACTTTCATGCAACTGCTGTTGTTTTTTCTGCATATCAACTTTTAAAGATTCGACCAATTTTTGTAGTTCCTGTTGGGTTTCGGCTTGTTTTTCAACTTTTTGTAATTGTTGAGTTTTGGAGGAAACATCATTTTTGAGAGTTTCAACAAACTTTTGCAGTTCAATATGCTCAGCCGCCTGTTGCTTGGATGAAGTTTGAATGGAAGCTAACTGTTGTTGAGTTTGAGAGTTAATAGCCTGTATTTCGATTAATTGTTTTTCTTTTTCAGCTATTTCTTTTTTAAGAGTTTCAATAGTAGCCTGCAAGTCTGAGTGCTCTTTATCTTGATCCTGTGTCTGGCTTGCAATGTTCATAATTTGTTGTGTTAATTCGACGTTTTTGGCTTGTAAGGCTACTACTTCTTGTTGTTTCTCCATCAAGCCCTTGCTGTGTACTAAGGCCAACTCGTTTTTCAAACTATCCAATTCTAAATTTGTTTGATTGGCTTCTGATCTGGCCGATTCAACAGCATTTTGTAAATTGCGTATTTCAACCTTGGCATCACTGAGTTCACTTTCTAACTGTTTGGAATTTTCCAATTCGAAAATTCGGTTGTTTGATACTTGTTCCAGTTCGTCGCGCTGCTGTTCCAATGCCCTGATCTGCTGGGCTTGATTTTGAATGATTTCGCTCTTTTGCTGGGACTCTTCAACAGCCTGGCGAGACGCATTTACGATGCACGTTAGATCAGCAATACATTTTTCCTTGAGAGCATTTTCGTTTTGCATTATTTGTATCTTAGCTAAGAGATCCTGAGATCCCGATTGTTTTTCATGCATGAGTTTAGCTTGAAACTGTTGTCGCTCTATAGATAGATTATCGTTGAGAGTTTTAATTTTCTGCTCCAATAGGGCGATGTCTTGATCTCTTCCGTGTATTTTTTCCATATACGATTTAATGGTGCTGCTCATGGTTGCTCTTTCCGTATTAATTTCACTGCGTAATTCACGTAGCTTGGCTTGTATACCTATAGATGCTTCCTGTTCATCGGCTAATGCTTTTTCTTTTTCCTCTAATTGCCGCTTGAGTTTTTGACATATATCATCAGACCATTCGGAATGTGAAGAGGGCATATCTTGCTGACGATTCAACAAATAATCGATTAAAATTTGTATTTCGGAGCGATTTAATTCGGCACGGCGAAACAAATTCATTAACAGCGAAACGCCTACAGTGTCTGACTCGGTTAGTTTTTCAAGACCGATGACTGTATCTTTTAAATCTTTCTGTTTTTTATTTTGCTGCTTGCTTTTTTGCTGAGTATTCTTCGGGGAGCTTTGGCGTACCTTTTCCTCAAATTGTTTAATATCTTTGATTACAACAGGAGCAGCTACAGAGTCAGTTACAGTTTGTATATTATTTTCAATATTGTTAGCTTGGCGATAATCCGACCTTCTAACAGTTTTATCCTTTTTATTTTGGTGTTGTAGTTTCTCTTCTTTTTTCTCTACCTTTTTTAATTCAACCGCATCCTTGGGAACCCTTATTTCAAAATGATTAACTGGTGCATTAGTGACTTCGGCAATAGCCGTTTCCTTAACAATATTCTGATCATTTTTATGTATTAAAATACCTAACGACTTGGTCCCAACCTTCTTTTCCTTTTTACCCTTATTTTGTTTATTGAAATTTTCCTTTTCAGCATTACTGAAGCGCCTTGAAACAGTCTGGTTATTGTAAGTCAAAACTTCTGGGTCGGGCTCAAATTCAACATGGGATTTCGATGGTCCCAGGGGTTCGTCCTCAACTGAAGCTTGCTCAGAATGTACATCTGAATCCTCTTGTTCAGTGGTTAATTGTTCACGTTGTCGTTGCTTCTTCTCACGCTTTAATTCTTTCTTCAAGGCTTGTTTTTTGGGTTTTTTTAATGAAGCTCTATCTTTGCCATAGATTTTTTCGGTCAGAGCTTTTTTTTCAGCTATGATTTCTTCAAAAGTTTTACGACGTAAGAACTTGTTAATAAACAGAAGTGAACCAAGAGAAGCCAAAAAGACACAAGCAATTACAATTAAAATGTGTAAATCCATTATTGCATAATTCGTCTCTTTCTTTCAATTATAATTCAAAAAGTAATGTAATCTAAAATGAAATAACAATTTTAATTTTTTATTAATTTTTTTATTTATTTCACACAAAAATATTATTATTTTTAATGAAAATATTGTTTGAAGAAGACATCAAATTATAATCAAAAGAATATTTGTAAACAAAAATCCTGTAAATTTGTATAAGTTTTGTTAGTAGTAATCCCTGTTACGTAATTGTCATTTTAATTTCTGAAAGTTTCAAAAAATTACTTTCTTGAAAATATTGTTGAAATCAGTGGAAGATAAAAAAATGTGAGTGTATTAGTAAAGCATGTGCAAATGCTGGGTAAGCTAGGTTTTAATATTTCTATTTTGTATGTTGGTATTGAAATAAGAATTTGTAATACGTAATACGTACTAGGCTGATAAATTATTCGAATTTTTTAAGAAACCGGTTTTCAAATAGTTCGTAGTTCGAAATTTAGAAAAAAAACGGTTGCTTTTTTGAAAATTGAGAAAAAACCGCTTAAATAATATAATTCCTTAATAAAAAACCTAAAAATTTTGTAAAAAAAAACAAGTAAGAGTGCTATATTCGGCCGTGCCGAATCTTATATAGCCTTCACAACGTGTAGTCATTCAATAACAATTGTTTGTATCACCATTCATCTCATATGAAATACGTACGTACATACATTTAAAAAACATACGCATATAAAAACATCCCACTGTAAAATTATAAATACATACATATACATATGGGCATTTCCATGTCATCGTACGTGACATTTGTACTCCTATTAAGTGGAGTAATTTTTGCAAAACTAAGAGTAACTGAAACTAAATTAGATCTTTATGTTCCATTCAAAGGGTACTTAATTAAAAAAAATAATAATAATTAAATTCGAATCATTGTTGTGAAAAATATCCAGAAAAAAAAGAATATATCGTACGTGGCATAAAACAGGAGTGATTTTGAGGTATATATGGAAATATGAAAAAATCTGCGAATCTTGAGAGGTATTTTTTTCTTCTTTTAATTTCAATTTCAATTTATTTAACAAAGTAATATCAAGCCATTAAGGCCAAAATAACAATATTACAAGATAATAAGCCTGAGTAAAACTATTTAAAAATATACAATATACAAAATATGTAAATATAAAAATTCAATACAAATTAAGACTAATGGTTATTGGCTCCCCAGCCGCAAAATTTTAATGAGCATTTAAGAAAACAATGAACAAAATCGGAAACGTGTTCACGACGCTTAATGTTGTAAACAAAACGTACAACACTATTAACTATACGATTAATTTTCTTCAAGCGTGTAGAACAAGTTCCAGAATAGACTTCAAGACCATAGAATAAAAGTGACATTAATAACGCATGGGCCATAGTATACATAATATGCAATGGAATGTGTAAACCAGTAGAGTAAATTTTGCGCAAAATTCCATAAATCTTTCCATTAAGGATATCAATATGATAATCAAAAGAGAGATGATTATCTAAAAATACACCAAGACATTTCAAATGGTCAACTTGCTGAACACGAATATTATTTAAGGCAATATTAACATTAGGGAATTGGACCAAACATAATTGCCTTAGACTTGGAAGGATTTAGAGTTAGAGAATTTTGTAAAGTCCATTCACAAACTTGGTAATAAGAATTTCAAAATAAAACTTATAACATTTAAAAACTTTTTTAAGAATTTGGGTAAAGGTCTACTGATGATCTGGTATAAGCACCAGTGAAATGCATGTAGACCAGCTTAAACCCAACAACCAAATAAAATATTGAAAAATTAGTTGGGAGCATATCCCGAAAATTTAAGTAAATTATTTGAGATGTTTTTTTTTAATTTTTTTTTTTTTTCATAAATATAAACAAAGTTTGACAGTAGCGTTACCCATCAGCTGGGTTGGTATTTTCACCTGTATGAATTCGCCTTGGTTTAGGTGTTACCCAAAAATAAATCTAAAATTTTGATTTTAAAAGCTTTCTACTGCAATATATGTATATAAGTGTAAGGCACATTTATTGATCAGGAAGACTTGTTTCGTTAGCTGATTTTTTTTTCTTCACTTATTTTAAATTCCAGCTGTCAAAGTTTATAAATTTTTTTTTGATTATTAAAAATTTTTTGGCTGCTTAAGCATATTGCAAGGTTATCCCTCAAAAGGTGTTTGTAGTGCACTTACCGGTCATAAGGTGTGTAACCAGTGATCAAGTAAGTTATTTCTGAAAGAACAATTTTTAAAATCAGGTTTTTATGTTCAAAGCAGGGTACACTTATACAAGGTGGCGGTGCCAGCCCAGCTGACAATTTTTTTGTGTTCTGGAGTATGTCAAACTACAATTTAAAAATTTATTTCAACTCCGGAAATTGTCAAACTTAAAACATAAAAAAGAGAGCCGAAAATCTCTCTCCTTTACGCTATCACCTTATGTAATTACACCATGGTTCAAAGTTTATACATAGATAAAAAAAACAATTTTCTCTCCTCACCCATTTATTTCAAAAGTCAAACTTCATATATAAAAAAAATAAACAAAAAAATTTTCTCCGAACTGCAATTACCTGATGAATTAATACGCCTTGATATACATAAATGGCAAGAAATTTTTTATTAAAAACCTTTATGAAGCGGGGGTATAAGATAAAATTTAAAAAATTTACATCATCCGAACAACTTTGTTTATTTTATACACTTTTTTGAAATAAATAAATAAATATATGGTAAGTTATTATTATAGTTTAGTTTTGTATCGAGCGTAATAGCAAGATAATTTGACGTTGATTCCCATGGGATGTTGTGGTCTATGAATCGAAGTTTACGGTTTGTAACAAGAACTTCGCCTTCTCGTAAAATAAATAAGTCTTATGATGTCTCTGAACTAAGAAGTTACGTGTCTTCTGCATAACGCGATACAATTGGGAAATGAGGGAATGTTTGCAGTAAATATATTATAAAGAATAGGTGACAGGCATGAGCCTTGAGAACATCCGGTAGTTGAGAACAACTTGTACCTAAATGTATCTTAAAGGAAATTTTGGATAATTTTTATAAGTTCGATTGGGAAATTAAGTCTTTTCAACTAAAAAACTATTCTATTATGCCATATGGAATCAAAAGCTGCTTTGATGTCTAACAAAACAATTTTAGTAGACTTGTCCATTTTAAAATTATTTTTTTCTAGTTTTCTAATTTTTATTAACGGGTCAGACGTGTTGTGTTTAATTCTAAAAAATTTCGTCCATAAAATTTAAAATCTTTTCCTTAATAATTTTTTCCATAATCTTATCTCGAAAAAATCACTGTCGAAGGCGTCGTTGGCTCATTTTTTTATATCGGAAACCGGTGTTTATATTTCCGTGGATGGCGGTAAGGTCAAATGTACTTATATATTTTATATAATTGCGCTGACGTGTTACAATTCTAATTGTTGTTTTGTTTAGTCTAGCTTTCTCTCTATCATGTATCAGTTTTAAAGTTTTATATATAGTTGATCGAAACAGTATTTCTTAGTTATAATGCAATTGCAAATAAAATTAATAACAAACTTGTTTATGGCTAAGTTATAGAGCCTATTAACTAATTAAAATCTTGACATAAAAAAAACCGGCCGGCTTTAAAATAAGAAAAAGCTAAATATAATTTGTACATTCATATATTAAGTATCACCTGCTGCATGACTAAAAATATATAACACAGTCTTTGTTAAACATGAAAAAATGTAGTACCTACCTGCATCGGAGTTTTTTTGTTGACATTGAAGTATTTTTTCAGTTTCTTAAATAAAAAATATTTTTTTTTATATTTATTTCTATGTATACTAATTTGTCTTTTAACAGGAGAGAACAATTTTTGTTTTATTTTTTTATTGCTTATCTTATGTTTTTCAATATAAATTTGTCAGAGATCGGCATATTGTTTTTTCATACTTACATTATCAATCTAAAGAACAACAAAAATGTTAATACACCATATACCTATAGGCATAATGAAAGTTAAATTAACACGACTTTAGCAAGAGAAACATACATATTTATATTTTTGTAGAAATTTTGTTTCTTTTTTTTTCAAGCACAATCAAGAAAAAAAAAGAATGACATCAACAAACTTATCATACATACATATTTTTAATGGTGTGTATATTGTACACAAAAAAATACTTTTTGCAAGTCTGCCACGTTGATAAGTCTTCATCATATAATCAATCAACTGAACACTAGTAGTATTTAAAAACAAAATACATTTCTTTTGTCACAAAGTATTTGTTCTGAATCTAAAAAATTAAAATTCCCAATTTATTTTAAAACTTATCTAAATAATATTCAGTTTTTCTCAAAATTCTTCATGAACAAATATATATTGTTTATAAACTCGTTTTAACACAATATGTATGATTTGATGTTTAAAATATGGATACCTTAACATTTAAAGGGTTAATAGCCAACATTTACACGCGCGTATTATTTGATATACAACATGAGTACACACTACGGGAAAAGGGCGACGTATGCAAAGTAGTTGATTTCCGATCATACCATATTTCGAGCATAAACAAGATACAATATGCCACTATTACTTTCTTTCACTTGATAAAATTAAAAATTCCTTACATCTTTTACAAAATAATTGCCATATAACAATCTTTACAAAATGATAATTGTTTTTTTATTTCGTATTTGCTAGCGGCTTATATTACGATAGTAGCAGGCAAAATTGGCAGCGCAGCCTTCACCGCCATTGTTCGTTGCAACTTATGAAAACGTCGGTAAATGCTTGTAGTATATATCAAAGAAAAATTTGCACTATTTTTTCCACCATAAAGCTATTTATTTAAATGTATTTAAAAAGTTGTTAATATATCTTTATTACTTACAAATCCTGTTTTCAAAAATTTGCTTTTTTAACAAAAAAGATTTATAATATATATTTTTTTCAATAAGTAAAAAAATATACAATTAAACACGGACAAAAAATTTTCACTAACTGCAGCACAAAAAAAACTTCAATCAGTAGCATAAAGAAGTTGGCAACTTACACAGTTCCCCTTATACCAGTGTTGCTTAAGTTTATTACGTACGCATCAGGGTACATTTATACAGATAGTGGTGCGAGCACAGATGACTATATTTTGTGTGGAGTATGTCAAACAACATATTTAAAAAAATAAAAAAAATATGTATGTATATAATGCTTTCTCCTTAAAATTAATTTTTACTTTCTGGCTTTTTCTGTTATGATTTATTGGGATCGTTAAATTAACTATTACACTTATATGATTTCTTTTCAAAAGATTGGGAACCAATGGTCATATATGTCATTTATGTTAGGTTTTTATTTTTAGATAATTTTTATAATATTAATGTTTAGGATTTAACTAAGTAATATATTTTAATTGGCCTAAGGAGGCTTTATATTACGTTGAATAAATAAATAAATAATTTCAACTGCGGAAATTGTCAAACTCCATACATAAAAAAGAGAGACAAAAATTGCTCTCCTTTACGCTATCACCTTATGTAGTTACACCATGCATACAATTATTTTTGAAATTAATTAAGTTTGTAGCCAATTATGGCCTAGAGGCTTGGTTGCCGAAATTTAAATAAATAAATAAATAAAAAACCAACATATATAATTTTTTTATTATTTTTTACGTAATCCACGATAAAATATATGTAGATAAGAAAAAATTAATCTAGAAGCAGATTTAGAGAAATTATGTTAATCTCTGACTTTTTAATCATAGTAAAATCTGAAATAGAACCAAACGCATTAGAGAGATCAAGTGAGACGAGAGCACTTAGTTTATCCTCATTTACATATTTACGAATAGATTCTGTAAGGCAGAGAAGAATCGAAGTGGTATTGTATCCACAACGAAATGCATACTGTCCTTTATGTATATTCAAAAAGGATGAATCCAGAATCTGTTTTTTTAAAATATGTTCAACCTGAGACAAAGCTGGAAGAATGGAAATAGGTTTAGATCACCAGATCTATGAATTATTTTAGATTTAGGAATAGAAACAACTCTAGTTTTCCAAGCAGTGGGAAAAGTAGAAGTAGTTAGTATACTGTTAAATAAATCAACAATGTAATTAGATACCAAAGGGTACACCATTTTTATCAATTTAATAGAAATTTTGTCAGAGCCTAGAGTATGTGATTTAACTTTGGCAAAGGCTTCTATTACATCCAAATCAGTAACACAACTGAAAGAAAATAAGTCAACAGATTCTCCATAGACGTCAAAAATAAAATTCCCAGAAACATTATCACTAATAACAAAAAACCTATTCAAAACATTAGCATCAACATTGAAGTTATCTGACTCACTATCCAGGCACCATAGCTTCTTAAAATTCTTCACATTTTACCAGGATCAGAATTACTAAATAATTTACAAAAGTAGTTTCTTTTAGTTTTCCTACTGATATTTTTAGCCTTGTTGCGATATTTGCAAAATATTCTCCAATTATTTACAGAACGATGACATTAGTAAGATCGATATGCAAGCTGACTTAGAGCTCTTGCATAAACAATATCTCTAGATTTCATCCAAACATTCTTAGCATTAGAAATATTTCTACGAACTAAAGGAAGAAAGTTTAGTACTAAATTAAAAAGGGAAATCAAACAAGAACATTTATCATCAATTCGTCTGAAAAAAAATAAATAAAGATCACAAGGCTCTGGGAAGTAATTTTATTTGCACACACGGAAATTGCTGAAAAACATTAAAAAGGTGAAAGTTTTCACTTTTTGTTTTGAAATATACAATAAGTAGACCTAAGCAGTGTTTTCAGGAAAAAAAATTTGGCACGAATGAGTGAATTGCAATTTTGGGCTTTGACGTGAGATGTGTTAAATGGACCTTGGGCTGGGTACAATTAACAAGGTGCACTTATATGCGAATTCGACTGAATTCACTTATTCTTATCAATGTCAACTAAGGTGTATTAACTCCAGGTAGACGTACCGTGTATTTTGTTGCTACAAAAAACTCCCTAAATGTCAAAGCAAACACTTAAACAGCTGATAAAAATAGTACCAAAATGATAGTAAATAAAAAAAATTTATGAACAAACATGTCTAGTATCAAAAAAGGTATGTAAACAAACAAAAAAGGAAAACAAATTTTGAAATTCGGGAAGAGAAATGCACAAACAAAACAATGATCAGCTTTGGTCTTAAGTCTACATGGAGTTAATATACCTTGATGTCAACCTTATATATAAGTACTTAAAGAAGATTTCATATATTTTTTTATAGGGTTTGACATAAATAGTAGTAGGCAATAACGATCAGCTGATGAGTTACAGGTACCTTTACGTACGTCTGTACGTCTGTCCAAAAAAAAGATATGTTTAATTAGTTTTCCTAGTACAAAAGATAAACAGGGAAATATAATAATATAATAAGTAAGAGCGCTATATTCGGCCGTGCCGAATCTTATATACCCTTCACAACGTGAATTCATGCAATAACAGTGGTTTGTGTCACCATTCATCCCATATGAAATACGTACATACATATAAAAACATACATATATAAAAACGTCCCATTGTAAAATTATAAATTCACGTATGGATGTTAAAAAAAAACAAAAAAAAAAAAAAAAAATTTAAAAAAAAAATTTTTAAAAAAAAAAAATTTAAAAAAAAAAAAATTTTTAAAAAAATTATTATGTATATAATATATACAAAACAAAAAAAAATAAAAAAAAAAAAAATTTAAAAAAAAAATAATAATAAAAAAATAAATAATATATTAAATAAAAAATAAAAAAAAAAAATAAAAAAAAAATAAAAAAAAAATTTAAAAAAAAATTAAAAAAAAAATTTTTTGGCTCAGCTGGGATTCGATGCCACGTTTTCTCTAACCACTATACACGTTTGTATGTATGTATGTTGTTGTTGTAATGTTGCTTTTGTGAAAAAAAAATCGAGGTGGTCGTGGGTTTTTGCTCATATCTCAGTTGTTTATGTACCGATGTTTCTGATTTTCAATAGCGATCTACTCCCGAATATTTCTGATATTTTAATACCTCACCCGAGTCCAAGCGATGTCGGGGGGCTTCAAAAAGTTGATTTCAACATACACACGGACAGACGGTCAGACGGACAGACGGACAGACGGACAGCGCTTAATCGACTCCCCTATTCATAAGCTTTCAGAAAATATATACTTTATGGGGTCGGAAATCAAAATTGTAGAAATTTCACACGGAATGACAAACCTATATATACCCTTTTTCACTGTGTGAAGGGTATAAAAAAGGTATGTAAACAAACAAAAAAGGAAAACAAATTTTGAAATTCGGGAAGAGAAATTAATATACCTTGATGTCAACCTTATATATAAGTACTTAAAGAAGATTTCATATATTTTTTTATAGGGTTTGACATAAATAGTAGTAGGCAATAACGATCAGCTGATGAGTTACAGGTACCTTTACGTACGTCTGTCCAAAAAAAAGATATGTTTAATTAGTTTTCCTAGTACAAAAGATAAACAGGGAAATATAATAGGTAATGATAGAAATTAAGGCTAAATTGGTAAGAGCTGATGCTGCTATATACGCTACTGGAGAACGAGTGGAGTGCTTAATCGAATTTATCAATAAAGACTTTAATAGTGGAGGGGATAATACTAGTAGCTGCAATATTACTGAATGTTTAGCTTGGGCTTCAGTACAACTGCATTGTTATCGCAAAACTAATGCCAACGTATTAGGTACGGATAAAAATATAGAGTTGACTGATATGATAGGTAAAACAGCATTAGATGCAGTAACACAAGCTCCAGGGGAGGTAATAATAGCTACAAAGCCGAAAATACTTTTTTGCGATTTAAAACTACAACTGAATGAATCAAAGATTTGTAAGTTTACAGTTTATTTTTATCTAGTCTTTTTATGCAATTTATTTTTAAATAGATTTTTTTAATGAAATTATTCCGCGGGATGGTCCGCCTACATATAGAGGACATGACATAAAATATTTTTATAAATTAACTATTGCCACACAAAGGGTTAAATCAAAAGTTCAGACGCTGACAGTACCTATACGAGTTTTACCTATTCCTCTTAATTCACGTTTAGATGAAACTCCGATTACAGAGGAAACAAACGAAGAGTTGGCTCCTACAAATCCATTTTTGGAAAAGAAACATATAAGTGAACTAGAAATATCATGGCATAATTTAAAGGTAAATTAATATTTATTGGTTTTACTGAAATGGAATGTTAATTAAATTCGTTTTATTTTCTTAGAACGTTACTGCCCGTCGTGCACCAAAATTTTATCGTATTTCAAACAAACGAGGTTTTGTTGCACGTTTTTGTTTATTCAAACCTTTCTATAAATTGGGCGAAGATGTTGTAGGTAGTTTAGATTTTGCTAATTGCAATATCCGTTGCATTCAATTTTCAGTTAAATTACAATCGCAAGAAATTTTGATTAATTCCTCTAGCAATAAAATTATTTCAAGTGATTTTAATGATTCTACATCTCTTAATTCTATTGATATGGCCAGTGTGGCAAGTGGTATTGTAGCAGATTTTATGCATAAATCGTCAACATCCACGGGTGCCAAAAACAAAGATGATAATAATTCAGAACCGGTTGGAAAAGTAACAACACATGCCGTTAATCATGAGGTATGCTATGCAGTACTTCAAACACAAGTGGTTGTACCAATTCCTCTTCATATAACACCATCCTTTCGGACGGATTCAGTAGATGTAAGATGGCGCTTACATTTTGAATTTGTTACAAGTACTATAATAGATTTTGGCAAAAAAAATCCAGAAGTTGGAGAGCTTCAGGCACCTAACGAAATACCAGTTGAGACAATGATTTGGAATTTGCCTGTAACAATTTATTCAGCTAACCCATTACAAATTTATGCACCATCTCAAGCGTATACTCTTTTAATTAAATAAAGCTGATAAATGAATATCTTGTAAATTAATTGCAATCACTTCTTAGGTGTTTTTATCATTACCTATAAAATATTTCTTTTTGACGTATTGTTGACTTAATATTTCTATACACAGTGAACTTAAAAAGCTTTTAACCTGTGAGCGCCACATTGCTTAGTTATCTATCTGTGCGGCAAATTTTATTTAACTCTGTTTATTAATTTTTTGTGCGATTGAGTAAAAATATCAAAACATTTAAACATACAAATGTCAAATTTATTATAGAAGTGGGATATGAACTAATGCAAATATTTCGAGTTGGATTTTATTTTTTTACCAGTACGTTTAAATTTCAAACTCTCGCAACCCTTGAACAATTGGCTAACAATTTTCGCAAATTTGCATTATTATTCTCAAAGTGTAGCCTTTGTGTTAATCTAGGTTGTTGTTTGTGTGCCAAATTAGCTCAATTAGTGGACCCAATCTACATGTTTGGACTAAGTAAGCAATGCAAAAAGGCAAAGTCGCTACTGCAAATACAGTTACAAGCATAAGATTTCGTCAGCATGTTCATAATGGGATGGAAATGGGAGATGAAATGATAATAAATATTTTACAAATCATTTAAATACGCGAGATAAAAAAGAAAAACTTGAAAGCTCTTGAAAAAAGATTCTATAAACGATATACTCTCCTCTCCTGAAACAAAAAATTATAATTGTTAGTATGATAAATTAATTGCGTGCCGTAAGATTTTGATATTACACGAAATATATTTTAGTCCATAAATACAAACAAAACACATCTGGCCGATGTCATTACGTCACAGCCGCTGCGTATTGGGCTTTTCACATTTCGTGTACTACAGGGTATCAATTCTCGTTCTATGAAATGAAAAGTTTTTGTGTGTCATATCATATGGTGTCACCATACCCTTTGTTATACAAACATTTTTTCAATTTACAGAACGAGAATTAAGCCCCAGTCTAAAGTCAGTTTCCTTGTCAATGAATCAAATATTTTGAAGTCGAAGTTTCAATGTAGAAGACTTTAAAATTTTTGTTTTGAATAATTTGAAATTTTTTTGTATAAGTTTGAGCAGCCTTTTGGGACAAGACTTGAGAACCATAGAAGTTGTCGGTTTCTTGTATTTTGTCAAAGGAAAAAATTCCTCAGCAGATAATATGGGAAATCCGTAATAATAATTTTATGGAAAATAAAAATTTTAGAACTAATGAATTTCGAAGTGAACCATCAACAAATTTAATCAAGTAGTTATATATGGTCGGAGTCTTAGAATAATGTACCTCGACACATGTTAAGCAAACCAAGAACAAGTAAAATAAGTAAAAATTATAAAATAAAAAAAAAAAACATTCCTGTGTTAAAATAATGAAAAGTTATCGATTTAAAAATGCTCTTTTGGCTCAGTTTTTATATTAATTTATTTAAATATGTGGAACTGTATGATTTTTTCATTTGCATCCACAACAATTTTTCTTTAATTAAGCATGTTTTTAACTTCTATTGTAAAATTATTACTAAAGCCAAAGCGCTCTACAATGTATAGATCATAATTTGTATTATTAAATTAATGTGAAAATCTTATTATATTTAACGGCCTACTTTACCAAGTTTGGTATCCGTTTTAGGATTTGCAGTTAAATTTTGAACAGAAACTATAGTCTCATTTATTTGAGTTTGTAATTCTCGAAGACTTTGTATTTGTAATAAGCGCAAAATACGAACTGGATAGTCTAAAGATGGATCGTCTTTATAAACAACGTCGTTTCCTTTTTCAAATGGAAACGGAGTGCCTACAATTGGATCACGACTCTTAGCAGCGGGTGACAAACGTTCTTTAATAATACGAGCAATGGCTTCTAGTTGTATCAAGTGATTAGGATGATTAGGTACTTTTAATTTGGCTGCTAAAGATCTAGTTCCAGAAATAAAATCTTTATGGTTGACTTAAATAAAAAAAATATATATTTAATTTATTTTCAGTACCCAACATAATCAGCCTTATTGTGAGTGTCGTCGTGTTTATTGGTACTGTGTAATATTTAAGTAGATTGATTGAGACCTTGTCGTGGTTTTCGACAGGAAAATTAAACAACACTCACAATAAGGCTGAATACTTACAATCCATGTTGTCAAAAATATTTTCATTCTTAATGCTTGGTGTAATGGATTTATTGATAGTTTGAGCCAATTGAGCAGAACTTATGTCCTTATAAGCATCGGGGACATCCAAAAACTCTAAACGTATAGCATAGCTTAGAAGCCACGAAATGTCTTCAAGTGGAGTTTCAAATTGTGGCATACCTAAATCATTTTTGTATTGTAAATAAGCTTCCTCCCAATCTTGCATATTGTCCACCCTTCGCAGATTTTCACGGTCTTCAATTTTGTAGGTGCGAATTTTTTGGTCCTCTAACCATAAAATTGTACTTGCAAAAACTTTGCGATCTACAAAAAGGAAATTAGCTTTATGTTTGATATAAATACTGCGAAATATACCATTATAGTCCAACTTATCCGGAGTTGGATGCTCTAAAGCTTCTAATTTTATCTTTAACATATTTCGATTTCTTATCAAATAAATAAATAAATCAAGAAAATTACTTAAAGCCGGTAACAAAGGTGCTATACATAAAAATTTGTTTTTATGTAAATCAGAGTTGCCTAAACAAATTAAGCATTCAGTAATATCAAGGCATATCAATAAGGTATATGAATCGCTGCAACAAACACAACAATTAAAAAACACGTATTTTGTTTTTGTACATATGCCGGCATATGTCACAATGTTTTATTTTCTTCTTTAGTTTGAATAATTTTTAAAAATAGTTTTGTATTTTTTAAAGCGTTTTACACCAACTGAAACAGCGAATTATTTATTGTTTAATAAAATAAAAAATAAGTTTGACATATGCAGGCAGACTTAAAAAAAGTTGGTAACGCTCAAGGCGAATTCATACAGGTGAAATTATCAGCACATGATGTTAGGGATCCTTACATAAATGTTGGCTGAGTTGTCAAAAACTATTTAATGGTTATATAAATTACTTTTTCCCGCGAAATTTTTTTAAATAAACACAAACAAAAGCCAATTATTTTTGACTATAGTCAAACAAAAGTAACAATAAAAAACGTAAAATTATCAGCCCAAGGCGAATATTAATAAGGTGAACTCGTCGCTAAAACAACTACAAAGTGAAAAAATACAACGTGTATTTTGTTAGTGCAAACTAACTTGAGCTGTTAAAAAGTTGGTTACGAAATAAAAAATAAAAAACACGTTTGTTTACATACATATACATATTCACAAATAAAAAAAGTCTGTTTTATTTAATTTTTTTAACGTTTTATTAAATTTTTCACAATTCACAATTCACAATTTTTATATCTTTTTTTTACAATTTTTAAGAGAATTTGCACAATTTTTCACTATTTTAAAAATCTTTCAACTAATGGCGCCCATAAATGTAAACAATAAAAAAGTAGAAGCACATATAAAAACACAAACAAAATTTGAAATTTCAATATTAAAAAGAGTGCTCAGCTGATAAACAGCTGCTTTAATAACTTTACATGATGTAAATTCGCCTTGTATCAGCCCAGATGACGGGGGAAATTTTGCAAAAATTTGCTGAATCCGCATTAATTTTATTAATTAATACAGGGATGGAAAATAAGATATTGGTTTCGGTATTAAACAATTAACTTGATTGTTCTTTTTTTATATTAAATGTACCAAATTTATGTATATTTCTTACTTTTGCACCATTTATAATGTGTTTCACAAATATATACGAATTGGCCTTGATGGAAAACATCTCATAAAAAGTTGCCAAGGCGAATTCATATCAGCTGATGTTTCAAGCAGTATACATGTTTGTATGTGTGTATGTTGTTGTTGTAATGTTGTTTTTGTGGAAAAAAAATCGAGGTGGTCGTGGTTTTTTGCTCATATCTCAGTTGTTTATGTACCGATGTTTTTGATTTTCAATACCGATCTACTCCCGAATATTTCTGATATTTTAATACCTCACCCGGGTCCAGGCGATATCGGGGGACTTCAAAAAGTTGTTTTCAACATACACACGGACAGACTGACAGAGCTTAATCGACTCCCCTATTCATAAGCTTTCAGAAAATATATACTTTATGGGGTCGGAAATGAAAATTGTAGAAATTTCACACGGAATGACAAACCTATATATTCCCTTTTTCACTGTGTGAAGGGTATTAACACATGTGTTAAGCTAGCACAATTTTTTTGTCTGGGGTTAACGATAAAACGCTTGATTTTTAACGTCTTTTTAAAAAGCCAAAAGATTTAGCTATTTTTTTGTTATAATTCCAACAGAATTTGAAAAAAGAATTTTTGGTGAATATGAATTTTAAAACATTTTATAAATTTAGCTAATTTTTAAACTAATTTACCGATATTTGTCTAAAAAAAGTTGGCAACAGTGCCGCCATTAGATTGTTGAATTCATCTTCGTATCTTATAATTTAATTTTAACATTAGCAACACTAACAAATACACGTGTTTTTTCTTTTGTGAGAAAAGTAAAAACGAAGTTAAGAATGGTTGAGTTTTGTTTATGGTGTAGCCTGGTCTTGTTTTTATGAATTTAAACAAATTAACTTACGTTGAAAATGGCTTTATTTTCTTTAGAAACACGATCTGAAGATAAAGGTGATATATACTTTAACTTTAATAAAATCTTTATTAAATTTATTTAAAGTTTTAACAAAACAGATATCAAAGTCAGAACAAAACGCATTTTCTGATAAAAGTTCTGACGAAGAACAAGTAGGTAATACAGGTTGGGCTGATTCAATTGCCAAAGTTTTAGGCACTACAAAGCCCAGAACTAAGAAAACCTTAGTACTGTCCCGTGCAAAACATATTAAGTTCAGTGAAAAAGACAAAGTGGGTTATGGCTTTGAAGTTGATGGCGAACTTAATGATGAAAAACCAACTGAAGAGGATCTGGAAACTAGTTTAAAGCAAGCCAAAAATCAAAAACTTCAATTGAGGGTAAAACCTTTATGCAAGGATGGTGAACGAGAAAGAGCATTACGTAAGATAGCTACTCGAGGTGTAGTGCAGTTGTTTAATGCAGTTCGCATACAACAGAAAGACTTGCAGCATAAGCTAGAAGAGGCTGGTCCATTAGATAGTCGTAAAGAGGCCGTTTTAAATAATATAAATAAACGAAAATTCTTGGATGTTTTAATGAGTGGAAGAAGAGCGAAATCTGAGCAAGTGGAAAATCCTGTGAAGGAAGAGATAAAAGAGGAAAGCGAAAATAGTGAAGACGATAATGAAGATAGGAAGAAATCGGAATGGAGTGTCTTGCGTGACGATTTTATGACCAATAAGAAAACCAAATACTGGGACGAAAATGACGATGAAGAAGAACATAGTGATGAAAATTAGGATATATTTAAATATTTAATAGGAGTAAAATAAGTTCTTTTTAAATAAATATTTGTAAAAACGATTGTTGCTTATTCTTTCCTTGGCTTAAAGTGAAGGTTTAATAATCGTGCTCCAGCTAATGTACCAATGCCTGTGAAAGTAAAAACAAAGAAATTTTAAGTTTAAGATGTTTGTAATCTAAAACTTACTGGCTGATAAAACCTTCATAGTATAGTTTTCCCACTTCTTATGGTGTCTACTTTGATAATAAAGGTAAGCACTAACTCCTATTAAACAAATTCCGCTTATTAAGCGACACTCTAAACAATCTTTGGAATTATCGTTCATGATATAAAAACCACTTTCTAAATACTAAGTGATTTAATTAATGGTGGTCCATAACGACACAAACGTGATAACGATTCGCCTCGTGGGGGTCATAGAGAATAACAGGAAATAACACTTAACAAGGTATACGCAGCAAAATCGATTTATCAATGTCAAACTTTATAACAAATGTAAACGCCACAGACATGGTACAATTATCAGGTAGCCTCAGTTCTGCATCAACAAAATCCTAAATGTATTTTGTTGCTGGAAAACGACGACTTAAATGTCAAAAAGCAAATGTGTGTGCGTGTTTTTTTGGCGGTAGAATATATACGTACACAATATATACACATACATAAACAAAATTTGACATCTTAGTTAAACCTTAAGGTCGAGAAAAAAATAATCAGCTGTTTTAGTGAGGCTACCTGATAATTGTACCATGGCCACAGCATTGTACAATCATCAGGTAGCCTCAGTTCTGCAACAACAAAATTCTATATGTATTTTGTTGCTGGAAAACGACGACTTAAATGTCAAAAAGCAAATGTGTGTGCGTGTTTTTTTGGCGGTAGAATATATACGTACACAATATATACACATACATAAACAAAATTTGACATCTTAGTTAAACCTTAAGGTAGAGAAAAAAAAATCAGCTGTTTTAGTGAGGCTACCTGATAATTGTACCATGCGCCACAGAATATACAGAAGCGAAACCAAAGTTGCCGTAGGCTCTTTTTTTCGCTCAGAACTGTCAAAATGGAATCACTCCTTAACCCGATTATAGAAAATAGATATCAATAGTAGAAATATTTATATTGTTATCTCTCTTTTCTGATGGTGTTAAGGTAATTTATTTATTTAAATTTTTGGCGCAGAAAAATGAAAAAATTAAATAAAGACCTTTGGTGCACAAATAATTAAAAAAATTTGTGCTATTTTCTTTATTTATATAATTTTTTTAATTTTCAGAACATCGCCAAGTGATAGTGCGATCCTGTAAAAGGTAAATCCATGTGTTGGTGTGGACATATTTCAGTGGAAGGAAAAAATGAAAAAATTAAATCAAGAATCTTGGCACACAAATAATTATAGATTTTGGTGGTATTTTCTTTCAATTTTTTCATTATTACCTTAAGGTAGAGAAAAAAACCAGATGTTTTAGTGAGGCTACCTGGTGATTGTACCTTGATTTTCCTACTACTTTTATCAGCTGTTTTATGTTTTGTTTTGACATTTAGGAAGCTTTTTGTAGCTTTTGTATGTATATGTCTTGTTTTAACGTGTCTATTATTATTGTACTTGGCAACCCATTTACTCAGTTAAAAATGTTATTTTTTGTTTTAATTACAAAAGAAAAATACAATAATAAATGCGTATAATTTAAATATACCTACATAATCAAAGCACCACAACTGAGTCATTGTCTTGATTATATTTCAACTTGCATGCTGCAGTAAAGGATTATTATAAATATAATGGTCAGCTTGAATCCCAACAGATTCAATATAAATTCTGTAAGTAGCTATATTAAAAAGTAATAATTTGGCAGCTAATTGCCTTGAAAACATTTTGTAGGGTGCACAATACATGGAGGACTTGTTGGGCGAATCCTCTGCAGTGTCCAGTAATATGGGCAGCGATGTCGAACCAATACTGGTTTCTGGAGGAAATATTAATTCCAAGAAATTAAATACCATAGTTGCTTACAGGTATTTTTGAACTTTATAAAAATATTTATTCTATTTTAATCTACAAACATACAAAACAAAAAAAATACCGACATTTCTTAAAAATTTTTCTAATTTTGTTTAGTGTTCACTTGTTTTTATCTGTTATAATTTCCTTTGTGGGTACGTTGTTGGCTGCTGAGTGGCCAGAGGAAAAACGAAGTGAAGCTTTCTTTTTAATGACATGTTTGAGAGTGGCATTTTGGCTATTTACATTTGTAAGTATATACTAGTTATCTTGTGACCTTTTCAAAATTCAAACATCGTATTTTATTTTAAGTAGCTTAACTTCTTTAATTGTGCTGAAAATCTTATTAAGAATCAGATACTTTAGTCTGTGAAAGATAATATTTATGAATCTCAATATGCTTTCTTAACTCTTTGCCTTACAGATTCTATTGAAAGAAAATGAATATTGGCAAACTTTCTGCTTTATTTTCGCTTGATCTATCCAAAGCTTTCAATTCTATTTTTATGTACAAATTAAATCTAATAAATAAGGTTCTTTATTGCTAAGTAATACATATTTATAATTTGGCCTGGCAGGCTAAAATCGTAATAGAAACTGTATTATCATAATGCAATTTTGTAAAATTGTTTGTAGAACTGTTATATTCGATATTATTGCGTTAAGTTTTTGTGTCGATTTGCTTTTGTGTGGAATGTATTGGAATCACTGAAAAACTCAATTTTGAGCCAATACGAGTTAGGTGGTGATACTCACCACTAATTTTGTGTTATTTTATGGCACAAAATTTATTATTTTGTTAATTATAGTAATCTCTATTGAATAATCTTTTTATAATAAAATGTGTATTACTTTCTTTGTGTAACTTTGAGTTGCTATTAATTTATTTTCTTAAAATTATTCTTACAATGAAAAAATAAAAAGTATATAAAAGTATTTTTATTATTATTATTATTAAAAATGATACTACCAACTCCTTTTTACTACAATGTTGTATCTTTACGGAAACTGAAGAGTATAATTTAGTACCCAGAGGTAGTTAAAAAAAAAATATTAGTTTTGTATAAGCATGTCACCTCCTATTTTTAAAGTTATAAAATTAATATTTGAATTAAATTTGAATTATCTTATACAAATTTTTTTTAAATTTTTTTCCATACACAAATAATATGAATTTAAGAAAAGCGTTATAAAGGAGGTTGTCTTTAAAGTGCGCTTCTCGCTTTTATATTCTCGCATACTTGAACTTACCAGATACTATATATGCGAAATTTCATCATCTAATACATATAATTTTGTCGATTTTATGAGCTCTTAAATTCCATTAACAGTAAAATATGTGAGAAGTGGGTGTTAAAGTATATTGTTTTAATAAATTTAACTAGATATTTCAATATAGAACCCTTTATTCTTTCAAAATCTTTGTCCTTAGCGGCGAAATTCTATGAATTTAAAATAAAGCGTTAGATGCAAGGTGGGCGTCTCGTCTAAATTTTTTGGAATTATGTATACCTATATTGACGAGAAATGTACATATGCAAAATTTTATCATCATACATCTAGTTCTGTCGGTTTTATGAGCTTTTTAATTTCATTAATAGTAAATTATGTGAGAAGTGGACGTTGAAGTAGGCGTGACAAAGTAGTTTCTGCTGATAAATTCAACTTAGATATTTCTATATAGAGTCCTTTATTCATTCAAAATCTTTGTCCATAGATAAATTATATGAATTTGAGATAAAGCGTTATATGGGAGATGGGCGTTAATGTGGGTGTGACACCTAAATTTTCCGTAATTAAAAAAATCCGTAATGATCAAAAATCAAAGTTTGCAAAATTTCAGAATCATACATCTAACTTTGTCAGTTTTATTACGTTTTAAATTTTGAACATACCGAAAAAGACATTGTGCGGTATAAATTTTATTTATTTATTTATTTATTAATTCAATTTCGTAATAAAAAAGCCCCAAAAGGCCAAAACAAATTATTACATAGTAATTACAACTTTACCCAAACTACATCAATAACCAAAATAAAAATAGAAAAGAATATAATAGATTTTGATCTATAACTTCTTTCGTAATGTATAGATATCATCAATTTTGAGGGGAAGATATTCTTTTTACTCAGGAAATATACTTATAAAATTTTATCGCTCTAAGTCAATGAGTTTAGACACAATCGCATTTTATTCGATTTAGAAAGGACTTTTTTTTTTTGAAGTCTCTTCCTAATACACCGATTTAGCCCATTTTCAATACCAAACAAACGTTTTGTATAATAATATTCTTTACTTTCAACTGACAAACAGACGGACAGACATATATTGATCATTCTAAAATGAAACCAGGACCCAGAAAATATATACTTTATGGGATCTAAAATGGTTATTTCGATGTGTTACAAACGAAATGACAAAATTAATATATTACCTATCAGCTTTTGAATCAAGACTACGGCCCATACCTAAACAAGAGCGTTGAGCGTCAAGCGTTGCAATTTTGCATGTATTTTCTTATTGTAACAAAAACAAAACACATGTAAAACTCCAACGCTTGACGCTCAACGCTCTTGTTTAGGTATGGGGTACCTGATGAATAAATTTTGCAAAAGAAATGGTGAAATTTTTTACGTGTCCCAAAAGCATTCTAGTGGTAACACCGGTTAGCTCAACGGTACACCTGTGGAAGGTTCCATAATTACAGCCCACGGACAAGCACAATGAAAATAAATGAAATCTACACTGTAAAAAAAAACAAATTAGACATCAAGAGGGAGGTACATATGACAGTTCCTTCACGATCGCCCTCCCATGTGGACCACTATTTTTGGCCGATACAAGTTATATGTGATCCCCATTAATCTTTCTTGTCAATAGACGCCAAAAAAGAAAATTTACGGCAAAGGTAGCCGACAAGGTTGCAGAGTCCACCACGGCATCCAACAAACAGCCAAGAGTCGCCACTACAAGCAACCAACATTAAACCCTCATCCGCAAGGAAAAAATACATTCGTGCCAAATACAGAGCAGACCACCAAACAATACGACCACTAATCAAGAAAAACAAAACTTAAACTCTTAATAGCACCTGTAGATTAACAGCATCCCCATAGATACTAACTTCATTTTCAAAGCTCTATCCTCCGGCTTTTGGCCATTTAATCTGAGTAGCAGTTTTCCCTTAGCTACTTCCCATTCGGCTCGACACTGGCGGAAGACCAAATTAGCCGTATTGTTATGTGTAAATGTGAATTGTTGCATAATCATTTTAGAAACATACACACTGCCAGCCAATTTTGCTCAAATGGCAATTTTCTTGCAATTCAATGACCAAACATGTTTCTCGGTCAAACAGCCGCCAGAAACACAATTTTAACAGGAGAAATTGATACAGGCCACACACACACACACCTGGGTACACAAGCCGATTCTTCTACTGTGCGTCTACACAGCCACCAATCAACCCACCCGCAACAATGTATGGGTTCAACCTATGATGAAGTGGTTCAATTTAGGGTAAACATGCATGATTAACACACTTTTAATAAACACTGAAACACTGTTAGCTTACACTTAACAAGCTCTACTGTTATACTGATCAAGTTAGCTGTGTTGTTCGGCTATTTATAGTAACATAGTAGTGTTCGATAACATTCGACAAAGTTCTCGTATGTACACACTAGTTCATTCGAAAACCGTTACATTTAAATTAGGACGTAATGTTAATGTTAAGTAATATGCAGGAATAATAAAAGTGCCTAAGAGTATGCTGTACGTAATAACAACTTAACATCATGTTCGAAAAACCAGCGAAATAAACTAATACAAACAAAACTACTGTAACTTAAACTACTGCAACTACAATAAAATTATAATGTAAATTAAGCTATTTAAAAATAAATCTGTAACTATATGTTTATATGAATAAGCACATATATTAATAAAATTCACTTAATTCCAAAAAAATTTATCGAACGCATGCGTATTAGGTTTTCATTTATGTTTCATGATTTGATTTTGACGCACATTATTTATGACGAAACTATTTTGGAATTAGGAAATGATTGTATAAATAATCCATATTTAGAAGAAAATCTGGATTTCCCAAAATTAGGGTTTGACATCTCTAATTGTAATATATTTTGACGAAATGTATGAATATATAAGCATATGTACATACATATTTCATATTTTGAACTTTCTCAAATAAATTGATTTGTGCTGTGTGTAATTAAAAATCTTAATTTTGGGTAAAAGATCTTTAAATCTTATTTTGATTTAAATACATACATATATTCAAAATTAACGTAAAATCTTTATTCTAGGCCATGTAATTCTCTTCGTATTTCACCCAGAATCATATACGATCTGTACTTAGTTTGCAAGCAACAAGGAAAATTTCACAGGGTAAAAGATTTTTCCATCACTCAGTGATGCACCTTTGCAAGAATTTCAGATATGCAGCAAACATCCCGTGCCACGCCCACACAAAGTTAATATTATTTTTTAACTTTTTTGCAGAATGAAGCAAAATACATTACAAAAATGCATTTTGTCTTGGTGCCTACCTAAAACAAAATAGAGAAAAAAATCAACTGCTTTTTTAATAACAGCTTCGATCTAAATACATACATAAATTATTTTTTCTAACTGACAGATATTTCCTTGTTTTGTAAAATTACGAAAAAAAATTTTAATTAAAAAAAAATAAATTAATAACGTAAAAAGTCAAATAATTATTTATAAACCATTTAAAGTTTTAGTTTTATCTGTGTAGATAGTCTTTTCTATATACGTAACAGTATCAACAAACAGTATAACAAAAGGAATGAATTGAAAAAATCGAAACTCACAGCCTGAATGATTTGCAGTTTCCTTCAAAAAAAGAATCATTCTTATATTGCTCTGCAAGTAATGCACTACTTTTGCATTATTAGTAAAACGCACATGAAGGAATGAACTGTTAAACAACGAGTTGTATGTTGTAGGATATTTACTTCATATGGAAGAAATACATATGTTTAAGTAATTATGCAAGCATAATACAGTACATACATATTACATCTGTGTTTTAGTGATAGTGCAAAAGTAGTGCACTACTTGGCATAAACATAAGAGATAAATAATATTAATGTGTTACCTTGATGTAGTGCATGAGATAGTGCACTAAAAGTGTTAAGATTAGTGATAATGCAAAAACTTGTGCACTAAAAGCCTTCTTGTTTAATTTCGTGGTTATCCATTAGAAATGAGAAACCTATGTACATAATTTAATAGCTATAACAAAAATAGTAAAACCATATACTTTTAACAAAACGCTTAAAAGCATAATTGTATATGAGTTATCGAAATAAAATTAAAAAAAAAGAATGTATGTATGTACATATTTATGATTTTACAATTATTTTTTTTTTATGCATTTTAGTTGTTTGATCATTTGATACGAAAAAGACACAATGATCTGCGAATGAATGGTTACCACGATTTTCATCGCAGTATGGTAATGCAAAATGGTGTTTCTTTAAATATTGTATCAGCCTGGAACACGGTTTTGTTAATGGTTCAAGCACTATTGCATCATTATTATGGTACACAACTCTGGAGCATTTGGCTTACACCTATAACGTGCATCGCAATATTTCAAATATCTGAAACACTGGTTCTGATAATGACACATAGCAACTATATTGGTATTATAACTAACAAAAATCTTAATAAATACCAGGAAAAAAAACTAAAAATCATTCTTTAATTTTTAGTTAAAGTTTATAGATTTAATACAACCTCAAATTGTCCTGACGCTTTAGCAGGCTCAAACGCTGTAGCTGGTTCCTTGGGTCTTATGCAACCAGGCGGTGAGGTTGCAGAGCTATTAGAGAAACAGGTATAAAGTATTTTTAATTTTGGAAATCTAACTTCTTTAAACTTATCTTAACACTTTTGTTTAATTACAGGCCGATCTTATTTCTTACCTTAAAGATCACAATCAAAAATTGAAACAGAAATTACATCAGATGCAAATAAATGCTCGTGTAACTCATTGAAGAAAATATACATTTTTGTTCTGTTATCTCATATTTATTTTTAAATTTTTTTAAAATCTATTCTGTTTAACTTTATACTTTATATATATATATATTTTTTAAAATTTCAATGATGTAACTCATAAAGATAGTTAAACAATTTTATATTGTATTTACACATTTTGTGCAGTAGTTACGATGATCTACTAAACTTATATTATCTGCATACTTATGTATGTAAAGGGTGTCTCAGTAAGAATACACTCTTTCATTTTAAAATAAAAACAAATATTTTTTTTAAATAGCTGACCATTACATATTTTATAAAGTTTTCCATAACTTTTTCACACATGTAGATGTGGCTGTATCTTACCGATGACGCACAAAATTGTTTCTGGCTTATTCGCACAACCCCAAAATACAGGTGGCACCGTCATGCTTAAAGCACATGTCGTCCAGATCAGTGCCGTCCAATTAAAGCCACAAGAACTCTGTTATCATGTTCCTGTAAAAATGCCGTTTACAGTCACTGCAATTTAAGCCTCATCTTTTAAAAGGTAAGGCCCTATCATGCCGTCTGAACAAAATCCGCACATATTTACTTTGATTCAGGTTAGAACCTCCAATCGACCTACAGCTATTGACAACAAATTAGAAACTTTTAAAAATTTCATAAAATGTATAAATATTTTTCATATTGTTTATTCATTAAAAATTATTTGTAATTAAAGACTTGAAAAAGACACAAAACACTTAACAAATCTCGTATTACCAAAAACTTTATCAAAAAAATTTTTTTTTTAAATTTTGACTGCGTAACAAGCTTTATTTTTGAAAAAGTAATGTCCAACGACACCGCCAGAACAAAAAAAAAAAAATAATAAAAAAAAACGCATCAAACAGTCACATGTTGACGATCGAAAGGTGTTCAACAATAACTCTTGGGTTTTGCCACTTGAAAATGCTACAACTTTTGTCGTTATAAATCGATATAATCTTTTATTAGCCTGATGCAGCAAAGACACGACGTTGTTGAGTTCTTGTGCCAAGTCTTTATGAAAAATACCGTGTAATGTTGTTCGTAAAATGTCCAACTCTAAATATTAACAATTAATGGGCAAACCTGATTTTTACTCAACACTATGTGTAATAACAATATTCTCAGTTGTTTTTTTTAGCGATGTGCTCAATCCATTTTTTACATTACTAAATTTTCCCAACAGCCATATTTTTCTATTCATTTCACAATTGTTGGCTGAAAAAGTGCTTCACGACGACCATAAATGTGACCTTTTTTGAATTTTTGTAATGTATGTATTTAAATAATTTTATTGTGTTGCTAAAGTGTATTGCTACAAACAGCAGGATACCGAATCCAACCTCTCAAAAAAAAAAACATATGTGTAAATGAAAATGATAATTTTCGCGACAATACGACCACCGTTCTACCAGTGGCCAACTTAAGCTAAAATTTATTTTCTTACTTACAGCCAGCTGTCATCTTTTTAATTGCTTATTATCACAAAGCAAAGCCGAATAATGCCGAAGATGCCGAAGAAATAGTGACTAATTTTTTCCAAAAATTAAATTAGAAACAAGTTTTTTTTTTAATTTTGTTAGTTGTATGTATTTTATAAATGTATATTTATAAAGTTTTAAGCAATAAATCAAAATACTTAAATAAAGAAATTAATAAAAAACCTTTAAGTTTACCTAAAAGTTTATCGGTTATAGCCGGCTGTCAGTTATTGTGGTTTATTTTTTGCACCACAGCCGCCGCCGCCATTGCTGACTACAGTTGTAATCAAGTAGCTGTGTAGCCTTTGGCATAGTTTTTACTTGTCATATTGTCAAGTACATAGTTACAGTTTGTGTATGTTAAATTGGCGGGCATTTAAAAATTATCTTTTATAAAACGCTGTATTATTAATACATCAAAATCAAAAAAGAATTGGTATATCGATGATTTTTTTACCCAATTCTTCCAAAATACTTGTGGAAAATTCTGAAATACAATTACATATTTATGTATGTATGTAGAAATTTCTGAAATTAATTGGAAATTTCTTATATGCAATTGCAAAATTCCTGAATACTAATAGAGATTTCTGAAATAAAAACATAATTTTCTTTTGGTTTGTTGTTCGGTCGTTAAAATTTGCATGGTGGTGTGACACGGTTCGATGAAATTAAAAATAATAATAATAAACAAAAAGTTTGTTCAATGTACATATATCTGATTAATTGTCTGAATAACTTGTTTTGGCTCAAGTTCATTTAATTAAATGCCCATTTTTATTAAAACAAATAATAAACCATTTTTCTTCATTGGAATTATTTTCTTTATTGATTGAAGTAAGATACAAATTGTCCTTCTTCGAATTAATTTGTTTTAGCATTGTTTTTTAAACAATTACTTGGTATGTCGGTTACTTTCATGGTATTATCCTTTGCTGAAGTGATTATCTGAAAAAAAAAAAAAAAAATAAATTTTATTAAAAAAAAAACAAGCACATGTGTAACGCAGGGTAGTCTAATCAAAATGCAATATGTTAATTGTGAGTAAAACAATTTGTTTCAGGAGAATTATCTTAGTATTTTTTATTATGATAATCGTTTGTGAAGCAAAATATCAGCCACAGCTTCGATAGCATACTTCTATTTGATGGTCTATATTTTTAATAACACTGAGACATAATTGAAGAAGTACGGCCCGATGACGCTGTCAGCCCATAAACCTCGTCGTACAGTCACTGTTTGTATATATGTACATACATCAGGCTTTCAACAATCACACGTGGATTTTCAATTGCCCAAATGCGGGAATTCTGTTTGTTAACGAATACAAGTTAAAAGTATGCCTGAAGATAATTTTTTTTTTGTAAATTCATCATTAACTCATGTTAATGGCGTATTGACGACGCCTGAAATGGTAAGTAGGGTTAAGTCAATAAAACCTCGCTAGCGCGTTAAATGAAAACTATTCAAAATGCGTATCTGACACACTAGGTTCGTTCGAGAACTCACAAATTTTTACGAATTTGTACAAATTTTTACTGCATTTTACGAAATTGCGTTCGTTTACACAAATTTGTAGTAAATGAGAGCACAAATAGAGAGCGAAAAGTGACAGTTCTTGACTGAGTATTTGCAAATTTTTACAACAGAAATTTCTTGCTGTAAGATTTAGCAAAACCAAAAAACATATGATTCAAAAGGTAAACAAACAAACGTAAGCAAACAAAAAGTATACAATTTGTGAAAAAAATATTAAAAAAAAGGAAAATCCAAACAAAAGTGCAAAATATTATTAAATTTAAATTGTTTGTAAAATAAAGTTAGTTAAGGCCATGACTGACTATCCTACAAAGTCGTGCGATTATGTCAAATAAAAATCTGATAGTTTTCTGTCCTACATGAAAAAATCGCAACAAAATGTGTTATTGGATGCCACACTGTCATACTTGCTTAGAAAAAGCAACTCTGATCGCACAGAAACTATTATTTTATGCAAATTTCCAAAAGATTATCAAATCGGACACACTTGTCAAAAAATCTGTCACACATGTGCACTTTGTGTCCACACTATCACACTTTCTGAACACACATACAATTTTTGACATATCGAATGACTAAATCTGAAAGTCAGTCATGGCCTTAAACAATGTCTACAGACGAAAGAATGGAACTGCCTGAATCTGGCGCAGGTATACATACTTAAATACATATTTGCACATATGTATGTATGTACATAGTTCCCATTAAACTTTATTTATTTGCCATCAGCTGTTGCTTCAATCTTATGAATTTTTACAAATGTCTGTTCGAGTACTTTTTTGAACAAATTCTCTTTTTGAGAGTAAAATTTTCAATTTACTAAATAATTACTCATTTACTACAAAGTGCAGTAAAAGTACTCGAACGAACCTACTATCGCGAACAACAGCAACGTTTTCCGCAGAACGAACTGGGCGAGCATTCACTTTTGTTTCTACATTTGCTACAGTTCCGGTTTGCTACATTTGCACACAATTCTCACAATTGAGGATACATTAAGTAGATTAAAAAAAAAAATCATGTAGCGCACGAAATGCATTTTGATTTAAATGCCCATTTTCCTAAAAAAAAAAAAATTCAACAATCTTAACGCGCTGCTCAATGGTGTTCCTCTCTATGGTTGAATTTGTCAAACACTGAAACAAAGAAATGCCATGTTAAATTAGGCAAAAAACTACACGTTTAGGTGTGACTCACAATTAACATCGTGCATTTTAGTTGGACCACCCTTTATTTACGTTAGCGTACATGTGTGTAAGCAAACAAAAAACAAGGGCGTGATTAATAATATTTGTATCATGAGCTGCATGATAGTAAGTGAAAAGTTATTTACGGTTCCATCTCTAAATTTAAAAAAAAACAAGTAACAGTGCTATATTCGGCCGTGCCGAATCTTATATACCCTTCACAACGTGTAGTCATGCTATAACTTACAAACTTACAAAAAAAATTAAAAAAAAAAAATATATAAAAAAAAATAAATATTTAAGTAATATATAAAATAAAAAAAATTTTTTTTTGGCTCAGCTGGGATTCGATGTCACGTTTACTCTAACCAGTATATATGTATGTATGCTGTTGTTGTAATTGTGAATTGTGGTCGTGGTTTTTTGCTCATATCTCAGAAAGTTATCGGGCAATTGTGCTGAATTTCAATAGCGATTCATTCCTGGATATTTCCAAAAGATTGATACCATACACAGACTTGAGGAACATATAGTTGCTTCTGAAAGTTGATTTCAACCAACACACGGACAGACGGTCAGGGCTTAATCGACTCCTCTATTCATAAGCTTTCAGCAAATATATACTTTATGGGGTCGGAAATGAAAATTGTAGAAATTACTAACGGAATGACAAAGCTATATACATATACCCTTGTGCACCACAGGTGAAGGGTATAAAAAAAACTAGCTGGTGACATTTACATACATATGTAAATATTGGTTGCTCTTTTAATTAATTAATTTTTTAATTTCGTTAATTATCTACAATCTCTTCAAGTTAGTTACATTATTTGTGCATTCATACCAAATGGTGGGTGTAGTTTGCGTTGCAGACTAAAGAACAACATTATTTTCGCTGTTAGGGCTCGATATTCTATCTGGGTGCTAAACAAAGTAGGTTTTTTTTTCTTAATGAGTGTTATAATAGAGGCAGTTGCTGTAGTATATGAAGCAATTCTGAATATAACACGTAGGAATTTTTTGAAAACAAAACGATCATTATTTAAATGGTAAAATGCATTCGTCCCTTTGTATTTTTGATTTGTTTGAAAATACACAAAAATAAAAATAAAAAAAATAAAATAACAAAAATATATTAAGACACTTACCTTATCTTCTATAATTTCTAACGTTAATATCATTTTGCCGGAACCAGCTAAGCGTCCCACTTGTTTACCCGTTGTTTTGTCTAATATATAAATAAAACCATCATAACATCCCACAAAAATGAATTTATTGTTGTAAATTTGCATGCTGACTGCACCATTGCCACAGGTCATAACACCCAAATATTGTCCACTCTATTTAAGAAGTAAAAGATTTTTTTGCCACCAAGTTTTTGTTTTTTTATTGCCACTTACCATAAAATCATATTTCCGTATTTCTTTCTTTTGTGTGCCGCAATAAATGACTCCTTCATTTAAAAGTATACTGTAGATATTTATTGATTCCGGTACATCTAATGTACGTAATAATAAACCAGAAGCGGCATCTCTTAAATGTATAAGATTTCCTTTCGATGAGACAATTAGAATTTTTCGAGCTCCTTCTTTTGTGGCTTTAAGTGATATGATTGATGAGTCTGTCGAGCACAGAGGTTTTGCCACTAAGATATTCGTCTGAAAATAATTATAAGAAAGTAACATTAACAGTTATATATATATACATATGTATATGATAATGCTGTTATGCAATAAATGTTGTAATTTTTAAATTTAATACGTTGACAACACCTAAACACATACAGAAAAATCTAAAGCATACTTTTAAGCAAATTGAAATTTCTTTAAGATGTTTATTATACACATCGTTACCGTTGTGGCTGCCTTGGGACTTTATTTTGCCTTTTTTCGTCTTACCAAATTAACGGTTTCTTGAAGATCTACTGAACTAAATACATTATAGTACAGTTAATGAAAATATATGTATATATGTATATATGCCCTACAGATAATATTGGACTACTTGGTCTATTTTAGCTAAATGGACTACTTACAACATAGTCCTATATAATGCAGTCATGGACCATATCATTTTAAACAAGAGATTGTAGTGTTCGTGTTTTAACGATTACATAAATTGTTGTCAATACGTGTATAAAGGCCGTGTAGGTCCTCCATCGGGTAGTGACAAAGAGTAGTTTTGAGACTACTCCGATGGGTTATATGGTCCAGCCTTAGGACACCATGTTTTCTTCATACATTTGGGTGATCTTTGGATTAGTCCTAGTCCATTACAGAGTATACATTACTTGCGTGTATGGATTAGTCGCGTTATCTGCAGGGTGTATATATATAGTATATGTATGTACACTCCCTGCAACATGAGTAGGAACCTCTAAGAGGGTTTTATTTAAAATGTTATGTCTTTTTAAACAAAAAAATTTACAAACAATTAAGTTAAAATTTTACGGCAATTAAGTTTAAAAACAACTGTGAAAAAATTGGTGTAATACAGGGTGGACCAAAAGTCACGCATGCGTGTAAAAATTGAATAACTTTTTTGTTTATTAATATTTTTTATTTTTTTTTCAGATTTTATTCATCGATTCATGCAAAATTTAACGACTGAGCAACGAACGAAAGTGGTAGAATTTTACTTTTAATCGTTCTTCGAGGATGAAGTTGGTAATACAGTAACGGTGAATGAGGCTGAGGCAGCCAACAAGTGGTTTCAGCAGGATGGAGCAACAGCACACACGGCCCGTGCCACAATGACGCTTTTAAATGAAATTTTTGACGACCGAATTATCTCGAAAAATTCAGAATTTAATTGGCCAGCACGTTCACCGGATTTTACTGCCCCTGATTATTTTCTATGGGGTTATCTCAAAGAACGAGTGTATGTAAACAAGCCTCAAACTATAGAGCAGCTAAAGAACAACATTGAAGCTGAGATCAGGGCAATAGAGCCTGAAACCTTGCGTGCAGTTATGCAAAACGCCTGTTTAAGAGCCCAATTGTGCATCGATGAAAATGGTGGTCATCTCTCTGACATTATTTTTCATAATTAAAATTTAGGTCATACAAAGATAATATTATAATTAAAAAAAAATTTAATAAAAAATAATAATAAACAAAAAAGTTATTCAATTTTTACACGCAGGCGCAACTTTTGGTCCACCCTGTATATGTTTTTGGAAAAAATTTTGCAAGCAAAGTAAATATTATTCCTTAAAAATTTGCTTCACATAAATAGGACCCTCATAAAAAAAAACGACTTTTGTAAAGTATGCAATTTAAATTTTTTTTTTATTTCACTATAATTTATATACAATGTATATTATACATATTTAAAAAAATGTGCACTGATTAGATGTAATCAAGTGAAATAGTCGACCAAGCAACCTTTATACCTTCAGTGTACGCCAGAAGCGTACACTTTACGAGCAAACCATCCCCAGACATTTTAAATAATGTTAAGGCCTGTGAATAAGGGGGCCAATCCAGCATATTAACCTTTTGATCACGTAGCCATGATTTTACCATATTTGGAAGATCGTGAAAATTATTGTTATAGCCGGACCTTTCCAATTAAATTTTTTTCGCCTAAAAATACGGCGCGGACATCGTTAAGTAGTGTTTTTTCTTATGCTTTAATCGCTTGAGATAAGTCTTTAAAATAAAATGCTGCACTGTTCTTATGGTTGCTGAAACACCAGTTTTAGCTTTAATTTGCACTGACGAATTATGAGAATTCGATGCTGCTCTAAGTAGGTACTACTTCCGAAAGTACACTTTTAGTACGGCCTTTTATATATTTTGCATAGTTTGTGTCATTCCGCAAAAAATTAGATTCCACGTTTCGACTTTTTTTGATTCGATGAGCAATTTTATAGATTGATTGACCGGGTGCCTTTTATGATTTATTTATTTTTTTCTCTTCTGTTAAAGATTTTCTACGGACCTATTTTACACGTATTTATTTTTAAATAACTTGATTTGCATTAAAAATATTTTTTTTAATTGAATTTATTCACCAGCTCTATAAAACTTAATGTTAAAGCAGGGGTTCCTATTCAAATAGCGCAAAAAAAAAAACAAACGATTTTGGTAGAACACAAAGCAAAATACGAAAAAAAATTATAACGGTACCTTTCCAGTACAAAAATTTTATCTTAAATCAAGTCAAAATATATATATATACATACATATGTATAGAGAGAGAGAGAGAGTGATCTAAGTAAAAAAAAATAAAATGAGTTTATTAGTTCCTATTGCTCTTATTTGACCTTTATTTTATAAAAAATAAAGCGAAATATTGAATAATAAATAAATCAACAAATATTTATAAAGACCTCGAGCTTGAAGAATCAATTGAAAACAAGTAAAAGCGCTATATTCGGCCGTGCCGATATAATATATATAAAACAAAAAAAAAATAAAAAAAAATTAAAAAAAAAAAAATAAAAAAAAATAATAATAAAAATATATATAATATATTAAATAAAAATAAAAAAAAAATAAAAAAAAAATTAAAAAAAAAATTTTAAAAAAATTTAAAAAAAAAATTTTTTGCCTCAGCTGGGATTCGATGCCACGTTTTCTCTAACCAGTATACACGTTTGTATGTATGTATGTTGTTGTTGTAATGTTGTTTTTATGAAAAGAAAATCGAGGTGGTCGTGGGTTTTTGCTCATATCTCAGTTGTTTATGTCCCGATGTTTCTGATTTTCAATACCGATCTACTCCCGAATATTTCTGATATTTTAATACCTTACCCGGGTCCAACCTATGTCGCGGGGCTTCAAAAAGTTGATTTCAACATACACACGGACAGACGGTCAGACGGACAGACGGACAGACGGTCAGGGCTTAATCGACTCCTCTATTCATAAGCTTTCAGAAAATATATACTTTATGGGGTCGGAAATGAAAATTGTAGAAATTTCACACGGAATGACAAACCTATATATACCCTTTTTCACTGTGTGAAGGGTATAAAAAAAAGTTTATTAGTTCCTTTACACTATATTACTTCAAACTAAATTAGTTGAATGTGCATTTTATGATGTTGTCAAAAATTAACCATTATTGACTGTGTATGTAGTTGTTATTTCAATGTTAAATGGAATTCATTTAGTCTTATTTAATTTTTGGTCCAAGTTAAAAATTTTTAAAAATTGATTTTATTAGTTATTTAAAATTCGTTGATGACAATAACGACAACGACGATAACACGTGTTTTTGTGAAATAAAATAAGTGCTGTTTTATTATGTTACACATGTTTTATGCAGTTTAGTTCATTGGAATTAATAATTATTTTTTTTTTTTTTTTTTTTTATTTGTTGAAATGATAAAGGATTATACAGACATATACATTTCATTTTATTACACCTAGTCTATATGACCAACAAGTAATTTTTTTCTGTCTCATTGAAGTTAAGCAATATTTGCTGCTAAATCATGTGGCTTAGTTCTCTGTAGTCTTCTTGTGTAGATTTCTTCGTTGCTTAAGATAGAAGCTTCTGGGTTTATGTGAGACTGCATTCTGTTTACATGCTTAGTTGCAAACAGTTTTATCACTTCCGTAACTTTCATTACTCCGAGATCTCTATGTAGATCATCAATTCTGATGTACCAAGGTGCGTTCACTATGTTTTTTAGAATTTTGTTTTGGACGCGTTGGATGATTTATATTTGTTTCTTAGTAGCACATCCCCACATTTGAATTCCATAAGTCCAAACTGGTTTTAAAATTTGATTGTATATAAGGAGTTTATTTTCAATCGATACTTTAGAGTTTCTACCAATAAGCCATTTAATTTTATTGTATTTCAAATTGAGTTCAGTTTCCTTTTTTTTATTATGGTGCGTCCATTTAAGCTTCATATCAAGCGTTATGCCGAGGTATTTGGCACAATTTGAATATGGGACCGTAGTATTTAAAATCTTTTTTGGTTTATACGAAATATTTTTATAAGTAAAATCGACGTGGATAGATTTTGTTTCATTTAATTTTATTCTCCATGTTTGTGTCCATTTGACTAATTTATTCACTGATTCTTGTAATAAAGACGATGATTCCTCTTCGTTGTTACCAATACATAGTATACAGGTATCATCTGCAAATGTGGCTATTCTGCTGTTTATAGGTAAAAGAGGTATATCAGCTGTGTATAACAAATATAAAATTGGGCCAAGAACACTTCCTTGTGGTACCCCAGCGCCTATTTTTCTTAACTCTGAGTATTTCTGCCCCTGCTTAACTCTGAAGTACCGATTTTCGATGTAGGACTCTATCACGGATGTATATTGTATTGGAAGCTGCGTTTTAAGTTTAGTAATTAAGCCTTTATGCCAAACCTTATCGAAAGCTTGAGCAACATCAAGGAAGATAGCCGAACACACTTTTTTTTGTTCCAAACATTCTTCTATCGTATGAGTTATTCGGTGAACTTGGTCAATTGTGGAATGTTTTTCCCTAAAACCGAATTGATAAGATGGTATCAATTGTTTCCTTACAATTATTTCTTTTAGTCTTTTTGAAAACAGTTTCTCAAATATTTTTCCCATTACCGGGAGCAAAGATATCGGTCGGTATGAGGATACAAGATTAGTATTTTTTCCTGGTTTTTGTATCATTATAACTTCGGAAACTTTCCAATTTAAAGGAAAATAATTTAGGTATAAACAGGCGTTCACAATGGCGTTCAGATTAATAAGAGCTTTAATCGGTAGATTTTTTAGTATTTCTCCAGTAATTAAATCAAACCCTGGACTTTTTTTGGATTTTAGATTAGATATCTCTCTAGCCGTTTCGGATATTGTAAAAGGTTGGATTTCCATGGACTCTTGTGCGGTTATAGATAGGTTGAAATCAGTTATTATATCATAGGGTTGAAAAGTCGTATATAGGTGTTCAGCAAATGTTTCAGCTTTCTCATCGTCACATTTAGCCCATTGACCATTTTGTTTTTTGATTGGTGGGTTTTGTAGTGTTGGGCGTTTAAGATATTTTGTTGTTTTCCACAACGAATAATCGTTTATTTCCGTTGATGACAAGTTTTCCATTTTTTTGCCTAAGTTTTTGTTTTTAAAGTCTTTTATTTTTTCTTTGAGTAGCTTAGTTAGCCGATTTAATTGAATTTTAATGGGCGGATAATTATAAATTTTTTAATAATAAAAAAGAAAATATGAATTGAAATTAATTATTATTATTATTGTATTAAAATGATATTATTAATTAAATAAAATTTTATGGTTTTAATCAATTAAATTTAAATTAAAAAATTAATTAAAATTTGAATAACTTTTCACATAATTTTAGTTAATTCAATAACTTCTATAACGAAAATTTGGAATTATTTTAATAAAGCATTAATCGTATTAGTAACTCCAGTATCCAGTGGATGAGATTCTTGAAAAATTGACCTTATAAGATGTTTTTTAAAACAGCTTTAGATGTCTCTGAATACCACATTTGAGATCTTTCTGCAAACAATTTCTTCTTTAGAACATCTTTTGTCTCTCTTAATGTATTTTTCCATTGGACCAAGTTCGGAATTTTTTATCTTGTTGGATTATTTTTCACCACATCGTTTCCAACATCATTTTCTACTTACATGATATTATTTATATAAATCGATTGTGTATTTTTTCTTAACTTTTTGTTTATTTCTAACTTATTCCCCGAAAGAGAAAAAATTTGATTTTTGAAAATTTTTTAACGTTTGATTTAATATTTTTGGAAAAATGTGCTTAATATTTTTTAACTTCCCTTTATTTTGTATAAAAACGTATGAGAATAAATAATAAATTTATAAAGATTAGTTGAAAAGAAACAAACCAATTTCATATTCTGCTCGTATGTAGGTAGGTAGCTTTAAAAAAATATGTATATATGTATTTTAATGTTTCAAAGACCATATTTTTTTTCTGGCTCGAGCCAAAAATTATTAATTTATTTTTATTTCTTCTATGCGAAGATATTAAATTTTCTATTTGTGGTAATAAAATAATAAATGAAAAAGGTAAGCTTTATCCCGATACCATGCTGATGTATGAAGTTTTAAAGAATTTCAAAAAAAATGGATGCAGACATATTTTTAACTTTTTAGTATTAAAAAAAAAAATAAATAAATAAAAAAATGGGCAGCTTTATAATTTTCAATATTCATACCTGACTTTAAGTTTAAAAGTGTGATTGCATAAATTAGGTAGGTATGAAATTTATTTTTTGTATTTAAAATTTTTTTCATGCATTTATTGGAGTAACTAGACTATTCAGAGAGCTTCAATGTAGCTACGCCAATGATTCCATTTATCCAAAATAATAAGCCTGTACCTTAAAAAAATTTTTATTTTTTTGTAAACTATATCTATGTATATAGTATTAAAACTTAACGTGGATTAGGTATATGTTGTATTAGCTGTACGCCAAACGTATTCATGAAGACCTTTTGTGTCAAATAAGTAGGAACAGTTGGGTTTCATCTAAACAAACAAGGCTACTTTATTTGGATGTCCAATCATCTTATTAAATGTATTTTGATTATTAATCTGATTTGGCATCAAGATTTTATTTTTGTTATAACTCAAGATGTTTTTTACAGCGTCTTTGTATTTTTTTTTAATTCTCACCAACATTTTAGATTGGGCGGAAATTTTTTAAGGCATTAAAATTTGTTTAAACCTGAACGTATTGTTACGTTATAAACGTTGGTTTATTGCCTTTAAATAAACCTGGATTCTAATTCTGTAACAGTATACCTACCTATTGCACAAACTAGAACGTTTTTTTTTTAATCCAAAATTGACCTTTTAAAATGCCATATTCCATATTATTCATAATTTTTGTTAACATTTTCTACCTAATTGTATGGTAGGTAGGTACTATTATTTACAAAAAAGAGTGCCTATATAATGTTTAAAAATAAATAAAATAATTTTAAAAATCTTTAGTGCATTTTTATGGCTACACTCTTTATACAATTTAAAATATTGCACATGTTTACATAGGTACCAGTTGAAATAACGAATTTTTAAATATTTCAGAAGATATTTTATTGAATTTAAGTTATTTTTTTATTTTTTAGTAACACTTATCAAGACGAGGATATATGCAAACTAATTAGAATTTTGTACTCTGTGGACTTTCGACGAAAAAATTTTGTTTGAAAGTATTTTTAGAAAAGCACAAAACCAAACAGTAGTAAAAATAAAAAGTTAATGCCTATAGTTGATTATATTTTTTACGTCATATTTCTTAAAGAATTGTAGGCACCTAAAGGAATGCTGATTAGTGCAAACAAAACTTCTTAATGATTTCATTTATAGGTATTTAGGTAGGTACCTACATTAAAATTAATTAATGTCTGTATAAATAGATAGATACCTATCTAAGTTAATAGGTATAAGAAGAAAGAATTTTTTTAGTGTTTGTTATGTAATCATCCACATCTTTTGATTGTTCTTTAATTTAAAAGGTCTGAAGAAAATACATACCTACTACATAATGCAAATAATTAGAAAACTATTGTTTAAATGTTGCATTTACATACATAGGTATAAAGTTTATTTATTTATGGTGCCATTTTGAAAACATACATATGTACCTAGTTGCACCACAAACTTTCAAACTCCAATAAAGTACCTACCATTAATATTAAGAACGCACCCATTTTTATTTTCTATTTGCTTTTTATTTGATTGTGTTTATTTAAATGTATTATATGTATTTGGTAAATAGGTACAAGTAGCTAAACAGAGGGAAAATGCAATCATTATTGTTACGTTTAAAAAATAACAACACAACAAAGAATAATATTGCAACAAAACAGTTTGAAACAACCAATAAGAAACAAGTTTCCGAAAAACAACGCCTACAATAACACAACAACAATAACAACTACATAAGTATATTATTATTCAGGCACAAAAGCTTAAACGAAACACCGAAAACCAACCAGAGAGAAAAAGCTAAAAATAATAAAAAAAAAACTCAATGCAATTTTTGTATACACATCTGTATATGGGGTGTATACATATACATATATACATATGTATTTTTCTATTTATTATGTTTTATTGCTGTTTCTTTAGCTTAGTATTGATAAACAATACAACAACAATAATAAAATATATAACAACAGCCATAGCAACAATTTAAAAAAAGCATGTATTTTATAATTACAAACATGTTATTCA
The DNA here is from genome assembly GCA_941918925.1 of Phyto melanocephala. Lineage (NCBI taxonomy): Eukaryota > Metazoa > Arthropoda > Insecta > Diptera > Rhinophoridae > Phyto > Phyto melanocephala. Next base: position 3,808,659 of record OW799233.1, read on the forward strand.
TACAAATATTTTTAAACACAGAAGTATCGTCCGGCTACACACTCAAACATATGTATGTATGCACATACACCTACATATACTTAGTTTAAACGTACTGGTGCCATTAAAATGTCTATAAAATATTTAAATAAACTCGAGAAAAACTACTCTATCACTACTATTATTATTATTACACGAATTGTGTAATTGCAACCACAAGTGCAAGAGAAAGTTACGAGCAAGACATGCGCAAACTAAAGAATATCCAAATCAATGCACTTTGTGGGTGATGAAATATAAGGCAGAGGAAGAGTGGGAGAAAATAAAGTTGTTTACAAAACAATAGCTTTGTTTACGAAGGTTAGTGAGGGGGTGTTGTAATAATTTTAATGCATATTGCTGTTGTTGCTACTGTTCAGCTTTTGTTTATTGGAATACAACTAATTCCTCTCACTACGAGTAAAAAACGGAATATGTATAGTTAGGACGGACAGTGTGCATGATAGGCATAAATATACACAGAAAATGCATGTTGTTAGGGGTTGTATACTTATAAATATATGGTATAGGTTTATTTATTATTGAATCAAAATATAGTAAAACTTTGTGTATGCTAGTCATTTGTAGTTTTTGTTTTATATTAACGGATCAATAAAATATTTATCGTGTATTTGGTACATAACAGCTACACTGAAGTACATATCTAAATGACTCCTCCTTATTTAAAATACCTAGAATCCCTAAAATTAAATAAATGCACATTTGCGATGCCCTTATGTACAAAATTTTTAAATAGTAATATGTACTTGTAGTTGGCATCACATATACACACATAGATACACATATATATGTCTATTTCTAGATTATTTTAACAGTTACGATCCTTAGATAATCACCCATATCGTGAATATTTTTCTCCTCGAAATCTTTTCACTTTCTCTATAATATCAATCGTAAATAAATTCACCAAAAATGTTTACGCATGTTCTTCTTATTTATATTTAATGAACATTGATGGTTTAGTTTATTTATACAAATTTTCAAAATTAATAAAATTATCATTATCACTTTATTAAAAAAGTCTTTGTAAAAATGAAAATGTTTAAAAATTGAATTCAAGCCTGTTTAAAAATTTGAATATTAGTTTAATTAATAAAATAAATAAAAATTTAATGTGAACAAAAGTTTCACTTCTTATTGATTTTTATTAATACTGGTAATTCTAATCGAGATCGAGTTAAAAACTTAAATACAAGCAGAAATTACGCGAAGGTTAAAGTATAAACCTGTTAAACTCTCAAACCGCATTAAAAAATGAAGAGCTTTTTTCTTAAAACCAATTTGAAATCTCATGCCCCAGTATCTATTTCGATAACTTGTGAAAAGCTTTTGAATTTATATTTATTATTGTTATAGTAATGTCTTTGTTAAGAGTGTGAATGTATTTAAGCAATGTAGTTTTAAAGAAAAAAAAAAATACTCTTATTCACAATGACTTAACGAATTTTTTCGAATATAATTTTTTTGCTGAAATTAAGTATCGCAAACTATGGCGTCTGCAAGTAGACAAAAATAGGATCATCAAAAACATGATTGTAGATTGCAGAAGTCCATTCTTAAAATATAAAACAATCTTACAGACTAACTCGCTTAATTATAAAAAATTAATAAAGTGCCTCTTTAAAAAAAACCTAAAACTTGTATTTTTGTATAAAAACTATTATTATAATTTTCTTTTATAATTATTGCATCGGAACACTGTTCTAGAAAAATAGGAGTGTGAGAGAGTTTCATAAACATAGAAAGAGATGCACTAAAGTAAATGTTTATTGTGTTGTTGCTTGTCACTTATTTGTATTGTTTTTATTTTTAGGGGCATTAACTTTTGTTAAGGCAAGCAGTTAGTAGGGGTATAAACTTGTAAATAACTGCGCCAGCAAAATACATACATACATACATACATTTATAAGTGTATAGTGTATTACAGAAATTCGTTGATATAAATACGTATGTATGTATGTATGAATACCTATATACATATTTTAACTGGTATATGAAATGCTAGTTGTACATAGATATTTGTAGCTATTTTGAACTTAAACATATACAAAATATTAGTTTATTTTTCAACTATAAGCGCAACAACTCCACCTTAAAAAGAGGTGTTTTCAATATGCACTTTTAGCTATAGACTAAAATTTTCTGCGCTGATACAACCAATACATATGTATGTACCTATGCACATTAATGTATGTATGTATGCATATGTATAGAGAATATTATATACTTACATATGTACACAATTGTATTCTGTATTGTACTATTTTTGTTTGTTTATTTATTTATTTGCAAGAACTGTTCTATGGCATGTCAGAAAATTGCACACATACCTACCTACTTACTTATAGTTGCAAGGACCAAGCCTAAGTATACATACTACTAAATATTAAGAACCAAAATACTCAGTTTATCTATTTCCACAAGTTCGAAAGAGATGAAAGTGGTAAAAAAAAAAATATGTAGCCATTTGTTGGATATGGAGATTGTGGTAGTAGGTAGTGGTGTAGTACGAGTGCTGCTGCATTTATATTGTTGTTTAGATTTGTGTTGATTCAAACACTTAATCCAGATAAAAATGGAGGATGAAACACAATAAAATCTATAAAGCATACATGAGTACGTACATGCATATAAAAAATGTTTATATATAGTATCTATGTATATATTTTAACAATTTTATGTATTTACATCAAATTAAAATAACGCCATTTGTAGTTCTAGAAGTACTTACAAACAAATGCACATTCATACATATTTATTAAATTATTACTACAGAGGAGGTGCTGTTGTGTTTTTTACAACAATTTACAATTAATTGCCATTTTGAATTGTTAAGACGTAAATACAAATATTTATGTACATGTTGTTATACATACTTACACTCTGAACAAGTGTTGGCACATTTTCTGTAGTAAATATCAATTTATATGCAATAGCAATCATTCGCTATTTACTGTGCCACAAATAATATTTCTGACAATTTTAAAAAATATGTATGTGATTTTTACATTTTGCTGAAAGTATTTTATCGAACTAAAAATTTTGTTTGTCGCAAACAAAAATACGGATGATTTTTCAATGCAAAATATACTTGTAAAAGATCTGTACAATTTCCAAGACATAGTATATTACATACATACCCAGGTACATAATAGGATTGTAAAAAAAAGCTGTGTACATGAACTTGTTTGTGCAAATTTTTATGGCGGTGTATATAGTCAACGCTCTATAATACAAAACATCACTTTTTAGTGTGCCTTTCTGAACTCGATTGTCTCAAAAACTACTGGATGTATTTTGATCAAATTTAATATAAAGATACCTTCATACCTGGATAACCATGTAGAGTTTCTTTTTGTTGTCATATAATGAGATATAAGTAACAGAAATGAAATGGCATAGAAGGAGAAAAATAAAGGAAATTCTACTAGGAACAATAAACTTTTCATTTTCACTAACAACGAATTCAGAATTTATCTTAAAAGTAATACTATAATACTGCACGGATTTAACTAGAATGTACATAAAACTGTTGTTTATCATTCGTTTGGGTACTAATGCCATTTTAATATGGAGAGTTAGTTGATCGATTAAGCATGACGTGAAACGTGTTTTTTTTTTAAAGCGGAGACATTTAAATCGGCAGCTCTGTTTTCTGTGGCATCTGATTTTGGGGTTCTTGGCTGTTTTAAGACTAATTTGGTTTAGCAGAAATATCGTATTTTGAGCAATGATAATCCTTAAGCCATTGCAGAAACTCCAATACATCCAGTAAAACTCAATGTTTAGTGCGCTTTATAGGTCGGTTTAAATTATTGTTCCATGTCTTTTCAAATAATAATGATCATGCATTTTACGGTTTTTGTGTCTAAATGTGTTTTCAACAAAAAGGTGCCACCTGTCAAACAGCGCTCGATACACGGCGGCAACATGTCCGAAAACATATTTAAATAATAATGCCATAAAATTATTTAATAAATAAGCCCAATTGTTTTCATTTTATTAAAATTTCTTCGTCTAATTAAAATCACCCTATATAAACGCTTTAACTTTGTATTAAAGTAAAGTGTCCAAGTGTAATTGTTATTACCTCTGCTGAAATTTTCATGTTTGGCTGTTATCAAGTCGCAGATTTTTTTATATAATTTTGTTTAAACATCGACCAGATAAATACAAAATTCTTATTGGTTTATATTAAAACACAAGTAAAGTTATTGAGTTATGATCAAAGGTTTGAAGAACTTTTCGGCAACGCTTACTAATTAGACTTATTCTTTATCCCTTACAATCTTGCCACACTGTAAAAAAATCAAAACAATGACGCACGCGGTTTTCTTTTCATTCCCTGTAAACATGAAATATGTATGTACATACATACATATATAAACTACACTCAAATAGGCAGCCATGAAAATTATAATCACGTCGTGCCAATAAATTTTAAATCGAACTTTATGACTTTTGCATACAAAAAATAAAAACTCACGATATTAAGTATTTGTATGTACATACATATTAAGAATGTAACGATATAATGTTGTGTATCATTCTACAAAAGGAACATGAAAAATAGATTAACTTCAATTTTAGAGTTTGCAGAGTATGAGTATCTGCGGGCATGTTTACCTCTTGGAATATTTGTATATGTATGTATATATTTCTTTAAATATAATTTATTTTACCAACTTAAATATTAACGAAGGGTATGGTGTTAAAGTAAATTATATGTACATATTTGCAAGTCGTTTTTTGGACTATTGTCTAGACTTTTTTGGAAGAAAAAAAAAAAAAAAAACAGAAAAGTATAAAGTAAAAAAAAAACGTAGCAAATATTGTATTGATTCCACAACTAGTTCCAAAACATTTGAACGTACCCATTATAGTTAAGCGTTGAAACCTTTTCTTTTCTTTTCTTTATTTTTTTTTTAATTAAATGAGTTTTAGTTCTCTCACTCAAATCTACAAATTTCTATAAAAACGAAAATTTAATTTTTATTTGTTTTTATCACACTTAGAATCACTATGGCACTATGTACTTGGGAAACAAAAAGGGCATTTGACTTTTTGAAGCAGTTTTACAGAAAGAAAAATTTTTCTTTAAATACTTACACCAACATTATAGGCATATATATTTCCCCATCTACTACCAACGAATGCGATATCCCATTGTATATCGATAGATTGCAATGGTTCCTGTAGATATACCGACCGTATATCCGATGCAAAATTCTGTAACAAAAAAAAAAATAAAATAAAACATTGGAAGAGTTTAGTTAACAAAGTATACGTGTTTATATTCATATTTCTTTTAGGTAAGGCGAAAGGTCTTAAGTTAGACACAGCACTTTTTGTTTAACAGCAAACAAGATAAGCATTTTTCTGAAATGATTATATGTAGTTGTGCCAGACTTAAGTTATTGATACAACACGAAAGAGAGAAAAAATTAAGTAGATCCAATAAATTTTTTTTTCATTAATTATAGTTTTTTTTTGAACATATGTAGATGTGCATATGTATATGAATAAATGATTATTTATTACTAAGATATTAATATACTATATGCCTCTTATACCTCTTAAACTTTAAATTTTGATTTTTGATATTTTTTAGTACGGGGTATAGAGGTGTTACCAACACATCTGGCTGTGGCATAGCAGTAACTAAGTACATATATTGACTGATGGGGCATAGGAGAATCCTGGACCAGGATCATAGGATCACATGTGCCTATGTAGACATATAGTGTCAATGCTGTGGAGGAATTCGGTCTAACGAAGATGCTGTCGAATACGAAAAACTGATCAATGTGAAATCGTTTTTTAGTTCAAAGAAAATTTCTGTAGTGGCGCGGGACTCAGTGAAGGAAGAGATGCCGATTGGTAGCCATGAACTCACTGAGGTGCGGGGTGGGTTCAAAAGGTCCCAGAATAATAGCGGCCTACTTTGACATTCCCCCAATAGATATACAAAAATTTTTCACTTTCTTTTGTCATAATTATTTAAATCTTGTGATTTTATAATCAGCCGAAATACGAGGTGTGTGTAAAGATGCTAAATGCAAAAAATTTACGGGTCGCTAAAAATAGTAGTTTAAACGAATACCCGTATTATATGAATTTTATTAAGATTTATACATTTAATTGTTGACGGCAGTATACGGACACTTTACATTAAGAACTTGCTTTAAAATTGCAAAGCAAAAATGAAATTTCTGAACATCTTTCCATTTTTGTCAGAAATTAAAACTCTTTAAAAATATGTACAAATGTATGTTCTATATACATTTAAAACCGGAACATGTATTAAATTTGTTTAGTTAATGATTTTTGATAAATAATTTTCAAATTACCTCTAGTGATGATTTCTTGAGATAACCGTCCAGGGATGTGGTATAGATAACTTTTCGTTCCGGACATAAGTACATTTGTGTTATGGCTTCGGTATGCTTGGCAAATTGTGTTATCAACTTAAGATTGTTCACATTAAACTTGTACAGTTTTCCGTCTTCTGAAGAGGCAATGATGAATTCTTCAAATATTCGGATTTGTGTAATTGGATTGCGTATACCCTCAAAACTGCCAGTGGGCATATTTTTATAAAGAGATTTTTTTGCTGAACTTATGGTGTCTAACGGAGAATTATTTTTATTGTTATCATTATTGTTTTCTGTTGTGGGTAATTGTTCTTGTGTTGTTGCCGGGGGATCAGGAGGAGGAGAAGGGGGAAATGGTTCAGACGGCATTGGTGGCGGTTGTGGCAGAAAGGAACTGCTGCTGGTAGATTCCCTAGCTGAGTTTTCTACTGGTGTCTTAGAAGCGCTTGCGGATGTCTTGCTGAAAGACGTTTGTTTTGTTGCTTCTGAACTTTTATTGGAATCACATTTTGTAGATTGATGAGAAGTAGTTTTTTTCGAACAACTCTTTGCTGTTGTGGTAGTAGTTTTTTTACGTTTTTTTGGTGTTTCACTTGTACAAGCGGCGTTGGACGGTTTTTTCCGTTTCACAGCAGCAACCGATGTTCTTTTAATGGTAGAAGTATTATTTAGTGAACGTGATTTCAAGTTATTTTTACGCAATGGCTTTTCTTCATTTTTTTCAGTGTATGCTTCTGTGGAATTACTTGTTTCTTTTTTGATATTCTTAAGTGAAGAGGATGATGTAGTTTGTTTGCTACTATTCTTACTAACGCTGTTGTTAGTTTTTAAAGCCGTCGATGTTACATTGGCCGTCATGGCCGTGTTGAGGAGTATAAATTTCTCATTTTGCAGTTTTATTGTCAAGAGATCGGCCTCCATTTTATCCTTTTGTAGTTTTAGTATCATTTCTTCCAGATACATTTTCCTTTTATGCAATTCCATAAGTTTTACATCGATTTCTCTAAGGTTATTAACAACAACTTCGCCAATGGGACTTTGTTTCCTTAATTCTTCTAAATCGACTATAGGAAATGAAGGCTGCTGATTGAAGCCAGCTGAAGAGAGACCTAAAATAGCAGAGTTTAGATTGCCATTAAGAGTAGTGGCTATATTGCTGCTATAGTTTGAGGAGCAAAAATTGTGAATTGGTATTATTTGTGTTGAAATTTTTTCTTCGGCAGAGTTAACACATTCTGACATCTGTTTTGGCGAGGCTGTAGTTGTATGTTGTAGCTGCTCATTATCTCGATTTGTAGTTACACTTAGTTGTTGAGTTGTTTGATGTTGATGCTGCTGGTTTTGTTGATTGTGACAATTTATTGGATTTTCTAAATGCGTTTCTTCATCATCAATCTGTTTTGCATGGCCAGCATTTTTAACATCATTGTTTGAAGTTTTTGCTGTTGATAAGATTGGCGCAGACATTTGTTGTTGCTGTTGTTGTGGTTGGGGAGTTTTTGCTTGATTTTCAGCTGTTGCTGCCGATTCCTGTGTAGAGGAGGGTTGGTTTTTAGTTACATTTGCTTGCATTGCGGCTTTCATTTCCTGTCGGTATAGAGACAATACTTTGCTAACACATTGTTGAATATGTTTCTCACCATTATTGGCAACATGCTCAACTTTTTCAGCAGCATTGACACTTTTTGTGTTCACCACAATAGGCAAGTCTGATGATGAATTGACTGTGGATTTAGTATTGCTAGATTTTTCTTTTGCTACACTTTCGTTCATGGCTTTTCTTGGCGAACTTTCTGATTTTCTTAAGGTCTTACCGCCATCATCCATTTTAGCTACATGCTTTTGTTTGTTAAAAACGTTTACAATTTCCTTCATTAGAAATTCCAAAGCTATGGAACAATCGGAGGATTTTAGATTCTTTTGCACTTTAGCTATTTGCAGTTTGGAAAACTTGTTGCTGTTGTAGTCACTGGTGCAAATACATGATATAAAATGCAGTTTGGAGTTAATGGAAGTAGAATATTTAGAACGATAACGTTCCCTTAGGCTTTCACTCAGACTGGACAAGATTAACTTTTCGAAACTGTCGACTACGTTTTCGGCATCAACTTTTAGTTTGAGACGTTTTCTTTTACTTGAGGAAGTGGAACTTTTTTCGGACACATCTGATTCTGAATCACTGGAGGATGAGGATGAAGAAGAGGATGAGGACGACGACGACGATGATGATGATGATGAGGACGTTGATGAAGTTTCCGATGAGGAAGAGGATGATATTAGCACCACAACATCTTCCTCCTTTTTTTTGAGTTTTTTTGGAGAACGATGCCTTTTAGATTTCCCAGATTCCTTGCGTTTTTTTAATTTCTTGATTTTTGTGCGGCTTTCAGGAGTTTTAGTTTTGTCAACTGAATGTTTACTACAAGCCATAATCTCTGTTTTTATTTCCTCCTTAACTGTAAACGGCTTAGGTGGTTGTGTTGGTGGTGGGCTGGGTGCGTTTGGGCTTATTTGTTGTTTTTGTAACTCATTTTGTTCTTTTGTTGCTGGTATAAGTGAAGCATTTGCTTGTATTAAAGCCGCTGGGTTTGTTTCTTCTACAATAGACATTTTAGATGTAATAGTCTCTTCCGTTTTAGCTGTGGAAACAAGATCCTCAATAGACTTGATATGAACATCCTTGGCAAACGGAAACAATTCCAAGTCCAAAGCCTTGCGTATTTCATCGAACACTACATCAGGTATATCGATAGATTCGACTATTTCATCAGGCACAAAGTCTGTGCTAATGGGATCTTTCGGTGGTTCTATGTTCATGCTCCTAAGTTGTCGGCGTATTTCTTCGCGAAGTCTTTTTCTCGCCTGCGTTTTCAAGGCTTCATCGTACTTAGTTTCACTACTCGTATTTATAATATTTTTGATATTGATTTTACTCATTGTTACCAATTTTTCCAATATGCGATCTGTGGTGCTGTTGGTTTGACTGCTTGTCGATGAATTGCTGCAGGTTGACACGTTGCGTTTTCTTTTAACCAAATTCGGTTTGTAGATGGTTTTTTGCGGTGTATTTGGCAGTTTGCTGGAATTTTCAATCAGAACACTTTCGTTACAAGTGGATTCCCAAAACTCTGCTGCTAAAAGTCGTGATAAGGGAATCAGTGATATTTTGGGTGTGTGAAATTCAAAACTTTCACTTTCACTTGCATCCGAAGTATTAACAGGTTGCTGAATCGCAGTTGCTGTTTTTGCTGCGTCGTATATTAAAGTAGAATTTTTATTTTCTAATACTGTTTTAGGTTTCTCGCTTAGTTGCCCTTTAGAATGTACCAATTCCGGCGAAAAAACGCAGCTCGTTAAATTTAAGGTATTTGTTGTACTGGAACTACAAAATTTTTCACTTTCTAGTTCTATTGGAATATTTCCATTCAATGCAATGCCACTTAAATTAAGGCTTTCTGAATTTTCTTTAGTTTCGTTTTCCTTACACGCTTCCAACAAAACATTATCTGTTCCGTTCAATGTTAGATTAGTTTTGTTGTTTTCAACAACTATTGGACAATCGACATCTTTTTCTTTTGATTTTTTGTCACCCAAAACGCAAGACGACTGTAAAGACTCGGTTGCACCTTTTTCTTTGCAGCTTGAACTTGGATTATTTTTTTTCTTATCTTTTCTCTTATTTTTTATAGATTTTTTGCCGGGTTTTCCATTCTGTAGTTTTCCATTACTTTTTTCATGTAAAACCTTTTTGTTATTTATAAAATTTTTATTGTTTTTTTTACACCTAAATGATTTGGTATTATTTGCATTTGCTGTAGAGGGGTATGTAGCTTGATCTTTTGTTTCTTTCGTTGCACTGACTTCGTTATTAAAACTACTATATTGAAATAAATCTTCAGCAAATGAAGACCCACGTTCCTTTAAGGTACTTTCAGAATAATTATAATTATTGCTGTGATAGCTGTTACTTTGATTGTTATTCCATCGGTAGTAATTAATGTTACTGCTGCTATTATTCCAATCTGGCCAGCGTTTGTATGATTTAAAATTATTCGATTGTGCAAAGTTAGTCGTGTAATACTCATTAAATTCGCGATTTTTCTAAAAAGGATTAAATAAATTATAAAAACAATAGTAATTAAAGAGGTTACGTTTAAAATGCGTTAAATTTTAAAGTTATTAAAGCCAATAATAAAAAGCCAGTAATTAAGGTACAACATTATACTTTTTGCATCAGAAAATTTCAATTCATTTCAGATTGTTTTATCAGACTTTTTGTTTTTTTATCTAAAAAGAAATTGTTAGTATTACACAAAAGATTTGCAAAAGATTGATACCACATAAAGATCTTTGATACATTCGGGGGCTTCTAAAATATATACATACTTTATGGGGTCAAAAAGGATTATTGTAGAAATTACAAAATCTATATTTACCCTTGGCGCCAAAGGTGAAGGCTAACAATTTTTAAAAGCAGAAGAGGGAGCTCTTATCATAATCACTCATATCGTAAATATTTTTCCCTCGGTTTATTTTCGTTTTCCCTAAAATACCAATCGTATATAAATTCCCTAAAGATGTTTATGCTAATTTTTTTTATTTACATTCAATGTGCATTGACTTTATTTTCGAACAGCTGTTAAATGCAAAAAAAAAAAAAAAACAAATATAACACGGAGCATTCATAATAGTAATTTTCACTTTGTGGAGAATACAAATTTCACTTCTTATTCACGACGGGTAAATATTTTAAAAGAATTCAGTTGTGCGAAAGCTGAATTGACTTTAAGACGACTAAATTGGTTTGATTTGACAACGTCACAAAGGGGATACCGATTTTTTTTTTTGAAAATTGTTTGATTTGCTTTTTATAATCTTAAAATTTGAACACAAATTGAACACGAAAAAGGCGATTTAAATTCGATGTGCAAGCCATGTGGTACACGATTCTGTTTCGAAAGCTTTATCTGTTACTGTGCTTTGAGTTTGAGCAGCTGAAAAATTGCAAAAAGAAGTCTACGTTTTTTGTGTTTAGTTTTATATTATAATTCTGAATTTTATAACAAAAATTGTGATTTTATTAGAACTGAATTAATTGTTTTAATTTTTATTTTTGTACTATTTACTACTATTTAATACTATTTATAATATTTACTTACATATTTTTTTGGACAATTCTGATTCTGATAATGATTGTTTCGATATGAACCGTAATTGCAACGATTGCTAAAATTAAAAAACATAAGGTGAAAATACAAATAAATTACTAAGTTACATTAAATTTTAATAGAAGAATATTAAACATTTAAATCTATAATTAATACGTTTTTTTAAGGCACTTAAATATTTTGTAAATGACAATCACGTTTATCATAAACCACTTGTGATTGCCAGTGGAATACGTGATTTATAGATTTTCTAAAATGGAAACCTAAAAATCTCACCTGTCACTCCATTAAAAAATTTCTAATAATTTACAAAATTTTTGTTGTTGTTGTTTTGTTTTCCTTTTTCTCTGCTTACAAAGTTTTTAAAACTTTTGTTTTTTATTTTCCAACACTTGACCTTAGCAAAAACTCATTAACAATCATGATTAAGATGGTGATCCCCTCTTTGGCCTTTATGCCACTTTACTTCAATCCATAGGAAAGCAAACGTCTCCATCTTTATGTTTACGAGAATAATTAATGCATTTCGAAGTACGTGCTAAAAAAAACCAACACACTCGCTGGTGTCTACTACAAATTCCTTAATAAAAAACAATACATTTTTAAGAAAACACCCTTGTCTTCACAAAGAAAATGCTCCCCTACTTATTAAGTATTTAGTTTGGATTAAAAAAAGATTTTAAATTTATAACCGTAATAACGTGTGACAGAGGGAATGGGACACGAGGGAGATAAATAAAACAAAAATATGTTTTTTGCCTAAAGGTGCAAATTTAAATAATTGTAGGGATACTGGACGGGCTCTCTGTTTAACAATCTTTTGAATAAATTTGTTTTTATACTAGAATAAATAAATTACAATACACAAAGCAAAAGTTATTTTAACCACAAATCTTTGTTGTATTAGTTGATGTCTGTCGTTTTAAACTAATTAAAAATGCTGGAAAAACCCGTAACTTATGGCATAGAAATAAGAATTGATTTTTTTTTCAAAAAATGTTTAAAATAGCATTTTCAGCAGAATTTCATAATAATTAAAATAATAGTGATGTCCTAGGACTGGACCATATAACATGGATTTGCATGTGATTGGAGTAGTCTTAAAACTACCCTTTGTCACTACTCTACAAAGTATCCAAACGATACTTATACAGTTTTTCACAACACTAATTCCATCGTAAAAATACGAACAGTTGTCGCTTAATTAAAAACTCTTGTTTGAAAATTACCTGATCCATAGCTGCATTACATAGGACCATGTTGTAACTAGTCTTTTTCTAGTCTAGTATTATTTCCAGGGTTGCTACTAACACACACAGCGAAGCGCATGATTTGAAAATGGCCGAACTACATCGCACGTTCATTGCAAATGGATCCATGCATAATAGTGACATTATGGATAGTGACATCAATATTTTTACTGATGGATCCCTTATGAATGGGATAATAATTTTAAAGTGGTTATACTTATTGGTGCGTGTTAGACTTTTATGTTGGTGTATGGTATAAGTATTTATACCCAACAAATAAATTAATAACGACTTCTAATCAAACCGTTTCCCAAATGTCAAACGTTTAACAATGATTTGAAAATAAACTGCAAACAGAAAATGTTCTTTTTTCAAACAAGGCATTATAATAGATTTTATACAACAAAGCAACTTTTTAGCGGATGTTTTCTGTCAAGACCAATTCGTACATCAGGGATGAAAAAGTTGTTATGATATGTTTAATTAAATAAAATTTTATTAAAAAAAAAATTAATATTTGTGAGGCACATTATAAATGGTGCAAGAGCAACAAATATACAAAAATTGTATACATTTATTATCAAAAAAAAAATACACTTAAGTTAATTATTTAATACCGAAACCAAAATCTTATTTTCCATTCCTGCATCAAAAAATGAAATTAAAGCAAACTCAAGAAAATTTTGACATTATGCTTTCCCATCAGCTGAGCTGATAATTTCACCTGTATGAATTTGCTTTGTTTTCAAACTAAAAAAATATATTGATGTATTTGATGTAAATACACAATTATTTTTAGCATTGTCATCAATTACAAATATTTGCCCAATTCACATCCTATTGTAGAAGTTGTACGTCGTAGTAGTTGTACACATTTTGTTCATAATTTCTTTATTAACTTTTTATACAACACCTACGACAACTTTACCTCTTTTTTTAGAATGTCGTATAAACTCATCATAGTTGGAAAACTAAGAAATATCGCCGTTTTTCTTCAATATATAGAAAAGAATTTCTTACAACCTACGACTTCTACGACAAGTTGTGAATTAAGCAATCGTATAATTTGTACATAAATTCAACTAATGTAAAGGAACTAATACACGGCATGTTTTTTACATCTTACTTGTCAAATTCTCCACTGCTAATACAAACATGTCGTGTGTTACCTTTAAAACATTACTTCTGTAAAAAAAACATGTGTTGAGACATCTGACAAAATTTCAATTAGAGCGCCCTCTATTTTCTTCTGCCAAAACATGTGACATCAGCAGTTGGCAGAAATCTCTGCTGCTGCAAAGCGGTAAGCGACGGTTGCCTGTAAAATACAATTTTGACAGACATGTAGATTTACATATGTCTCACAAACTTTAAAGTCAGATGTAAAAAACATGCCGTGTTTTATAGCCTTAATAGATTCATTTTTAAAAAACAATCTTATTAACATTCAAATTTAAAAATTAAATAAATTAATGACGGATATAACCAAATACGACAATTCAAATAGGAAGTGGACTTGAAAAGCTTAGTTTTGTTTAGAAGTTCATCTGCTTTTTGATCCAAAGATCAGTGAAAAAATAATGATGATAAAATATAATTAAGAAGTATTTCAGCCTTCTATTAATCAACTTCTTTTCAAAATTTCATATTGAAATCATGTTAAGGCTTCTTGCTGCTACATCGCCATGAAAAAGAGTTAAAAAAGGTTTCACATTTTTTTATTTCTCTAAAAATTAATATGCAAAGCAACGTTGTAGAAAAAACTTGCCAAAATTATTGAAGTGTTGAGTGAAAAAGGATTCTTTGTATGAGAACCTTTGACAAATATAAGCAATAATAATACAAAAAAAAAAAAACAAATATAAAAAAAATCATGACAATTTGTTTAAGGAAACACGTAAGATTCACCAAAGTGTCAAACCAAACAAAGAAACAAATGATAAACACATAAGAAATAAAATAAAGAAATGTAACTTGTTGGAATATTAAAATTTTTATATGTATGTATGTATGTATGTATTTGTTAAAAAATGCATGCATTAGAAAATTTACTGATAAAGCACTCCTAATGAACCTGTGTAAATAACAGAAAAATTGTATATTTTTTACGTTTCCTTTTTTCGTCTCCTGTTACGCAAAGAAGTCAATTAAAAAAGTCTCAAGAAAAATACGTGACTACAAAATGTTATTAAATAAAAGGAAAAAAAAAGAAAACAGATATTTATATACATTCTTAGAAGTAAAGTAAAACTTTAGTTATTTTAACAACCTCAAATTAAAAAGCTTAACAAATATTATTGTTACAATCTAAACAGAGAAGATGACAACTACAACACCGAGTCAATGTCTTTCCCCAATAATTAAAATCTTAACTTGTAACAAAAATTTTGTTTTATTTTAATTAAAAAAAAAGAGTCAAATAAAATACTTTACCAGCGTATGCGAGTAAGAATATTGTTCTAAAAACTTTGCGTTTTTATTTTCTAAGTCAAAGCGGAAAATTGTGCGGGCTGTTTCGTTTTACCTGTATTTAAAAGTTGTAATAGCACTTACACTTGTTTTGACATTAATTTGTTGTATCATTGAGTTTTATTGTAGTCGTAAATATGAAAACGTTTACCTCTTTAACCAACACGTTACACTATACTTGTACGAGTACACACATACGCAAACTTAATGTTATGACAAAAAGAGGGGAGAATATTTTGTAAAAGCAGGGATTCTGAAATATTAACTTAAGTACATCTGTACAAAAAACAAGTAAGAGTGCTATATTCGGCCTTGCCGAATCTGATAATATCTGATACTGACCACATCGTAGCTGAGCCTAGATTTTATATTATATGTCATTTAATTATTATATCAGACGCCATATTTGATTTGGAATTTAAACGTAGTTAACTGTATTTTACTAGTGCAGAGATTCTTATATTTGATACCCATATTGATGGGGTTAAGAAAAAATTTGTCTGCCATTTTGTTTAAGCGCCAGCTTAGATTTTACATTTTTTTTTAATAATTTAAATATAATAATAATAATATAATAATAACTCAAGGACCAATTAAATATTAATTTAAATAAAATTGTTGTTTTCATTAAAAATTACATTTTTGTTTTATATCTTACAATTTTAAGGGCCATTATTACAACTTGCCGTTAGTTAAAGGCAGGATTTTGTCGGACCGATAAATGGCTTTGCATTATAAAGCATTCATTTATTATCTTTTTATCCATTAAATATTATCATTATTAATAATAATAACAATAAAAAAATTAGTTTTAATAATGAAAAGCTATTTATCGGACAAAAAAATCCTTCCTTTAACTAACGCCAAGTTGTAATAATGACCCTAAGTTTTATAGGGCTTAAAAAACACAGTATGTTTAACACCCAATTTACATGATGAATTTTATGACGTCGAATTTTCTTAATTCCCTTTTGAAGTTGTTACCAAAAACTACTCAAATTTATAGGATGTTTTTTTTTTGACGTCTAATTTCTAATTTGTATTGTAGACTATTAAATTTATATTTTTAATATTTTTTATTTTCTTTATTTTTAATGTCGAAAAAACTTATTACTGTTTAATATTTTTTTTTATCAGTCAAAAAGCACAATCCAGTTGATGAGAATATAAAAATAAAACGTAACAGAAAGAACAGAAAAAAGTGTAAAGCGAAGTGTCAAAAAAAACCAAACAAAAAATGACGTCATAAAATTCATCATATAAACCTACTGTAACCATTTATATTTTGGTTTATTTTTTTTTTTTTTGAAAAAAAAAATTTTTTATTATTCAAAAATTAAAAACATTTACGTTGAAAATATAAATTATAAAACAAGTAGTAATTTTGTGTTTTTTTTTTATTATTTTGATTGAACGCGAGCATTTTTTGTTTGGGAACCACCCCATTGTAGAGTAAAAATGAATGGTATTTTAACTGACAACAATGTTCTCCTGGTTTTTTTTTTTCTTTTCAAAGTTTTTGTTTCAACAATAAAATGTTTGTGGAATTGTTAACAATAGTTAATTGTTGCTTTTACAATATCAAATGTGCGTATAATTTGTAATCAAAACAAACAACAACAAGCATTCTTACGACAATAGCGACGAATATTAAATTAACCCAGCAAACACATTAAATGAATGCAACAAATTTTTTAAAAATATTTTTTTTTTTTGATAAATAACAATTAATAACATAATTGCAAAACAAGAAATTCATTAATTAGCATTAAATAATTATTTTAGCAAAAATTGAGAAAGAAGAGCTTGGTCACTTACAAGCACGGCCAAACTACTTATTTCAACTAACAGACTGAAATCGCTCATTTACTTTAAGAGGGCCATACGCAATTAATAAAATGTAGAATAAAATGTCTTTAAAGCTTTTGTGACATTCCACTATTAAATAACTGCTATATTTGTATGTAAAGCAGACTTATGTATTTTATAATTTATTTTGAACACGATTTTTGATATTGAAACCTTAGAAAAATTATTATTTTTAAATTTCGCATTCAAAAAAAAAATACAAATCAAATTATGTTCAAATTTTGGTTTATGACCTTTTTGAGATTTGAAACGAGCGATATGTATTTTTTTCTGCTATATAAGTACATCCATATGTACTCTAAACTCTAAAATAAAATTTTTGTTTTTAATTATAATTATTTTAGTTTGGACTTAAAAAATCCGAATGCATGATTTAGATCTTTAAGCTCCACGTTTGCTGGGTTATTAACTCTTCCACACGCATATTGGTTATAATTAAAAGTAATTTATGCAACAGCTTGAGGTATTTGTTTAAACGACAATACTAAGAGTTTTATCAACAACATATGCTACATTTTAATAACTTTTGTTTATTTAAAATATTTAAATTAATTGTTGGGATTTATGTTAATTATCAAATCTAAATGGAGAATATGGTTTTACACAAGGCATATTTTTAAGGTACTCGTATCCAATCAGCTGACTATTTTTTTTATATTCATTTTAGCAGCTTTTTTTAAAAGTCTGTCTGCATTTGTCAACTTAATTTTTTTTTTTAATTTTATTATACAATAAATAATTCGCAGTTTCAGTTTGTTTAAGATTGTTAAAAAAAAAAATACAAAACCATGAATAAAAAGATTTCGCTTTAAAGTTTTTTAAAAATTATTAAAACTAAAGAAGAAAATAAAAAGATTGTGTGACATATGTCGGCATATATACAAAAACAAAATACATGTGTTTATTATCGTTGTGTTTGTTGTCGCGTTGCATATACCTTATGGATATGCCTTGGTTTTACAAAAAAAAAATTACATACTTACATGTACATCAAGACATATTTAATTATCAGGTAAGCGTAGTCCAAAGTTCAAAGTTCAATTGTTTTTTTTTTTTTTTTGTGGACTTTGACAGTTGAAGTTTTAAATAGTAAAAAAAAAATAATCAGCGGACCATTTATGACCACCTGATAAATAAATATGCTTTGCGTGCATATGTACATATGAATCTGAAATTATTTTAAATTTTAGTTATTTTAAACAAAATTTAAACATTTTTTAAAGCAAATAGAAAAGTTTTTTTTTCATACAAATTACAAGGAGTTTATTAACTGAGTGTTTCGTGTGCAAAACATAAATAGACGAAGTCACTTAACATTTAGAACTTTGCCAGACTTTTTTCTTAAGATCTCTTACGGTATTACTTGGGCACCAAAGCAAGGGATGTAAACAAACAAATGGCGACACGGAAAATTTTATAGTGATGCTTGCACCAGCGCCACCTGTATTTATTACGATTTCGACTATAGAAATTATTAGTCAATTGATCACCCACCAAGATCATGCGTTTTAACACCGTGGAATTTTTACTTTTGGGTTTTGTGAAATCTCGTGTTTATGTAAATAAGCCAGAAACAATTCCTGAGCTCAAATTCGAGATCCAACGCGTCATCGGTAAGATAAAGCCACATCATTTAAAAAGTCATGGAAAATTTCATGAAATGAGTAATGACCTGCTATCAGAGCCATGAGGGCCATTTGACGGATATTTTATTCCAGACTTAATCAAAAAATATGTCTTCTTTACAATCCAATAAAAAGCACAACTATAAAATAACTATCAAAAAAAAAACGCGTGTTTTTGTTTAAATTTAAAAAAAGTATTCTCAAAAAGGTAAAATCGACTTGGCTATTAATGTAAAAGCTTTATTTTATTTATATTTTTTACATATTCAAAGTGTAACCAAATCATTTAAAAAATAGCTAAAATATAAACAAAAACTGTTTAAATCATTTGTTTTCTTTTTTAATTGTTTCAAAGTTATATTATCCATAACTCCTTTCAAGGATTTAGTTTTTAGATCTTCGATATTTTATATTACTTAGAAAACTCTTTAAACTTCGACTTTTATGTTCCATACTCCACCTATGCAAAGTTTAAAGTGTTATGCAACCCCTTTCCCAACATCAAAAACAACAATAATTGCAACAGAACAAAACCAACAACTAACATTTCAAACATTTTCCGTTAAAAAAGAAAAGCAACAATAAAAACTTAAAAGTAAAAACAAAAGACTGTCGTCATAAATAGCACATCATGTATCATTTTGCCTGATACACACAACCCAACACCACCCCCCCATCCACTTTAAAGTTGTGATTGTGATTATCAACCAAAATATCAAGGGATTTTATATCATACAGTGTCGTCGTCGATGATAACAATAGGATGTGTGGTTGTAGTAAAAAAAAAACAAAAGAAAAAACAGACGCTAAAGTACATCCCTTTTTATGTGTTTTTAATTTTTTTTTGCTGTTTAATTGTTTTAGAGTCAGGTTGGGAATGCTGCATATTTTTAGTTATTCAAATGACACAAGCGGTCGGGGGAATCCTGTGAAATATATTACATTACAATGTTATGCTTTAATGGAATAATGAAAAAACAAAAAACACAAGAATCAAGTAAACAGCCAACAACAATAAGAGCGGCAGCAACATATTTACACATAAACATGCCCATATTGTGCTGATTAATGCTGTTAACGAGCAGGATGTTTAAGGATGTAACAATTTTAAATAGACTTAAAAGTGATACTTGAATTTCCTCATGTTTTTGTTGTTGTATTAAGCATTTGATTTTAAGAATTAAGAATACCCTACACATAACATAATCAAGTTAATTTGTAAAAATCGTCTAGCTTAGTGATTACACCGTGTAACAAACATCATACCCATTTATCTAAAGACTCTTTAATCTGACCTTTTGTATAAGGATTTTAAATTTTTGAAGGATACCAATAAATATATAAATGAATTTTTCAATATACAATATGTAATATTTTTTTGATCAATGTGCGAATAATCCGCAGAATGCAAACAAAAATAAAATAAAAAATGATAAATCGAAATTTTTTCTGGTTATTTTTATTATTTTTTTTTTGCTCTTATAAACTTAAAAAAACCGTTAACAATACAATACTTTTAATAAATTTTATTTGTTACTAGCTGACCCAGTCCGTGTTGCTGGCCCTAAGCAAACATTAGTGTTGTATTACCACACGATTTAAATTGAGCTTTAAACGAAATTTACGGCTTTCAATTAAAAATCTATGGAAAGTTTTTTACAGAATAACTTACATATGTTGTAGATATGGGCTCAATCAAAAAATAAACGCATGTAATTAAGGCAAATTTGAAATTATATTTATTTATTACTTCATCTTAAGGACAGCGGAGAAACAATGTTGTTTGTTTGGTGTAAAAACGTATAAATTTTTTGGCGTGCCAACTCGAGAGCAAGTCACATACAACTGGCTGTGTGAAAAACATGAACTTTCCAAAATTAAGCCAGCAATAGTCAATGATTGGCTTTGTGCTTTGTTGATGGTAATAGCAAAGGCAAGACGCAAAGGGAATTGGAGCCGCTTGAATTGGAATGATAAATCTTTGGAAATTATCGGAATTCGTGGAATAAGTACGTCTTCGCCTTTGAATCTATTGGAAATGTATTTATTTTCGAATTTTCGAATAAAACACTTTTTCCTTAATTTGGTAAGTAAAATGGGTAAGAACTAAAAGATTCAAAAATATTTAGGGCCGTATTCATAAAAAATATTTTAGGTTTATTGAAGGCTTATTTGACAAATTTCTCTACAACATCTGTCAAATAAGCCTTTAATAAACCTAAAATATTTTTTATGAATATGGCCCTTATACTTTAAATATCTTTTTTTTTATATATTTTTCGATTTTAAACAATTTTTAAATTAAAACTATATTTTTGTATAGAACAACTAAAAATCTAAGGCATTCGAAACTCGAAAACATTGAACCCTTTTTTTGTGTGAAAATAAAATGTGAATTCACCCATTCGTGTCGAAGAAAGTTCTTGTAGGGACAAATTTTCTTTTATGTTTGACATTTTTCTTTTTTATGAGAAAAAATTTTCGTTTGGAAAACTTTTAGTTTAAAAAGATTTAATTTTAATGTTTGTCCGAACAAAATTGATTAGAGTTACCACTAGGGTTGCCATATTTGAAAAGTGAAAAAAAGTACATTGAGGGGGAAAAAACAGTACTTTAAAAAAAAACAGTACATTTTTTTATTTATTGATGACATAACTTTTACTTCAATACATCACATTTTAAACACATGTTTTAAAAATAAGTAAAAAAATAACATAAAACACATATACAAAACTATGAGAACGTATCAAAAAATATTGCATTTGTTTCAAAACGCAATACATATTTATTAAGATCGAGTCGAACTACAAATAGTATCTTTAGTTACTAACGTGGTCAAAAACACAAATTAAACGTCGTTTTTCGATATTAATATTGATATTAGTTTAAATAAACGAATTACCAATGCTTTAACATTTTTTTGTATTTTTGACTGTATTTCAGACCTATGCACTATATTGCCAAACTTAATTTTGAAAATGATCTAATGTATTTCAAAAATTATTAATTAAATTTAAAAAATAGTAAATAGAATTTCATAATTGGTAATTGAATTTTAAAAACTACGAGTTGAATTTTGAAATTATCTATAATATGTAAATTCAATTGATTTGTTTCTTCAAATTACAATAATATTCCATTAATACTTTTGGATAACTATTTATAACTTAAAAAATATCAATTGTAATTGACAAATTATCAACTTTTAAGTAGACTTACGGCCATTATTACAACTTGTCGTTAGCTAAAGGCAGGATTTTGTTTGGCAGATAAATGGCTTTGCATTATAAACCCTTAATTTATTATTTTTTTATTAATTAAATATTATTGAAATTAATAATAATAACAATAAAAAAATGGAAGTTGTAATAATGCAAAGCTATTTATCGAGCAAAAAAAAATCTTACCTTTAACTAAAGGCAAATTATAATAATGGCACTTAATTATCATGTATAGAAATTGATATTGTACTTAAAATCAATATTTAACAATATTTAAGAAAATAATATTTAGGCTCAACAAAAAGAAAACATTTCTTGTTAAAGTCAATATTATTTTTAATAATTTTTTTGAAGTTTATTTTAAAGACAATAAAAATTTTTATGAACAATAAAGTAAAGTCTACTTAAAAATTGATAATTTGTCAATTACAATTGATATTTTTCAAGTTAAATATAGTAATCCAAAAGTATTAATTAAATATTTAAAAAAAAAAATCTAAAAAAAATCAATTGAATTTTTAAAATGAATACATTTGATAATTTTTAAAATTTAATAAATAATTATACAACACAAATAGAGGTGGTATAGTTATATTAAAGAAAATAATTTATGCTTAAAAAAAAAGTTAATTCAAAAATAAATTATAAATATTTATCATTCTTCAAAAAAATACAAAATTCAATACACGTATATCCAAAAACAGTACAAAAACAGTACAAATATAAAAAACCAGTACTTTTTCGTACTGTTTTAGGTATTGTGAATAAAACCGTACATATTACAAAAAACAGTACATGTACTGTTTAAAACAGTACGAATGGCAACCCTAGTTACCACATAATTCAGTGATTGCATGATAGAATTTTAAAAATCGTAAATATGTAAAATTAATACGCATTTTTTGCACACGTACTTCATTTGGTAGCTTTGATAATCCGAATAATTTTGTTGTATCTAAACAAATGAATGAATTGAAATTAATTTGGATATTGCACCGTTTCCTTCGAGGGGGTTCAGGATTAAAATGTTTATATTTTCACTTTTTTATTTTTTTTTTCTTCACTTTCTACTCATTATAAGTTACATAATTTTTTATAATCTTTCGCAAAATATGGTAAGTATAAAAAAATACAGTTTTAGTTAACTGCTTTTAGAGGAATCGGGTTTATTTTGGACCCTCTTCGCTCCCCAGTGATTTTATGTCTACCAATTGGCATCCTATGCTTCATTGAGCCCCGCGCTTTTATAGTCATTTTCTTTGGACTAGGAAACGTTTTCATATTGGCAACAATTCTAATCGCAGTCTTTCGTAATCGTTTACATATTCTTTGAATAACTTGAGGTCGTTCATAGCATTCATATTTAATGTGTGCCTATCTGTAATCCTTATTCTACCGCGTTCTGAGTCTTCTAAACCTCTTTAAGTTCGAGGTAGAGGATTTTCTTATGCCCCATTTGTAAATATACTGATGTCAATATCCCTGCATTAATTGTGCATTTGTCCATCCGCTATAAGAGATCGATGCAGACTCTCGACCACCTTTTCTCGATTCATGCGCTCCATCGGTGTCTGATTTTACACAACCTCGTCAGTAAATATACTGATCTCATCTTAATCTTTAATGTTTTTTATTGAGCAATTTTTTTTTGGTGCAAACGAATATAATAAAAGCCAGTCATACTATTTAAATAGATACTTCATTTTATAATGAAGTAGTGCATCAAATATTTCGACTTGTTTTCAAATTCAAATATGCAAATAGATTGATGCGTGTAATTTAAGAGCAATCCTCATATGCAAAATGTTAGCAACACAAGCAATAATTCCCAAGCAGACATTCTTTTATGCATATTCATTAGATTAATGTTTGATTTTAAAGTTTGATTGTAATCTTATTATGAAAAGAAATCTTGGAAGGCAAACGATATTTGAAAATTCAAGTCTCAAAGAAGTTCAGTTTAAAATAAATCAATTTAAGAATGAAAAATGAATTTTGCTTAATATTTTACAATTTCCAAAGTATATACACATTTTAATACATTTAAAATACTCCCTAAGTAATTATTAAAGCATTTATATTGATCTTAATATTAATATATAACAAAATGCCACCATAATCAAGACGTAATTTTCAAAAAAAAAAAAAAATCTTTATTGTTTGTCGTTTTGTTTTTCCAAATAAACAATAAAATATTGGCACATTAATGTTTAGTCAGACGTAAAATTACTTTCCAGACTTTTTTTCTTCTTGGTGGGTTGTTGGTAAAACTCATATTTAACGTTACATTATGCTACCCAAAGTTTAAAGTTTAAATAAAATGCTGATTCTACCCAAACCACACCACGCAATGCTCTACAACATCATCATCATCATCAATAGTATTTTATTGGCAAAACAGCAGAATCATCATCATCATCAATCTCATTAACCAAACAAATGAAAAAAGAATAGAAAAGAAGTTGTAAAATATTGCCAGTATTTAGTATGTCTCTTTTATTAAATGGATCAGGAAATTGCGATATTTTTTTTTATAACATGCGGGTGAGTATAGGGAGTCACTAGAGCACAATCGAGAAATGTGATGTTGTTATAACAAATTTAAATATAAAATTAGTAAAAGTGTTTGTATCTACATACATACACACATACAGACACACAAAAAAAAAATATTTGTACAACAATAAATTTTACCTAGTAAGAATTTGCTCTAAATTTATATTTCTTATCATTAAATATTTCCACAAAACATTTATCAAGGGGAGTGAGAAACAGTGAAAGTAAGTATCCTTCCTTCGAAATGTGTTGTCTGTTTTTCTATTTATTTTTTGTTTTGTTAAGCTGTCATAATGCTAGCGCACTCAATAATAGAAAAAATTTGAAAATCCTTGTCATAATTTGACAAATATTAAGTAACGAATTGTTGCTGCTCAAGTTTTCTTTTTCCTTTCACGGAGTTTGAGTTACTGGTGAAAGAAGTGTGAATATCGAATTTGTTTATTTTTTTCAAACGTTTTTCATTATCTGCAGTTACAATAAATTTTGTCAAGTGTTTTTTAATTAAATTAAAAATAAAAATAAAAACACACACACACAAATATTTATGTGTATAGATTTTATGCCACTAATTGACGGCTGTAAAAATATAAGAGGATTAAAAAATATTTTGTATTTGTTTGTAGAGTAATAAAGAATTGATGGTAAATCTTTTCTATTAATTTGCATGGCAAATAATTATTTATTTATAACTTTAATTTGAAGCTTTTTTTTATTGGAATAAAACAGAACAGTCGGCGACTGAAGAAATCGTTTAATTGAAATCGGTTAGAAAATCAAAATCAAATATTTTTGGGGTATGGGTTATGAATTTAAAATGAAACGCATACTTCTCCTAAATTCAATTCTAATGCACTGGCACTGTTTTAAGGTTGTGTTAGGGTTTGTGTTAAGGGTTAGCATTTTTTTCCAAAAAATATTTTTGACCCTTTTTATATAATTTCCAATCGTGCTTTAGGCAATAAGTTGTGTCACTATTATCGACTATTCTCTTTAAGAGTTTCTAGAAACTGTGGCTAAACGACATATACCGTGACTTCAAAAAATCCTAATGAAAAAGTTAGGAGAATTAAAATCGGCCTTTATTGTCAGACACTGGCAAGGTTGCCAAAACAAATCATTAGGTGATCTGGAAATGTATTTATTAAAATGACTATGGCCGGGCGAGCTATGTGTGCCGTTGTACAGTTCTATTGAAACCACATGCCAATAGAAACTTATTGATTATGGCTGTGTATCCCTTTCCAGTCATAGTTACACTGTTACTGTGGGCGTTCTAAAAAAGGCAGTGACTTTGAGTGCATGTAACGGTTCTTCGTGATTAATACGGGGATTCTTAGTTTTTTTTTTGTTTTTTCTCGTATCCGTTCAGATAAAAAGGAGCCTTGTCCCTCATAAAAAAATTGCCAAGAGTATTCTGCGTTATTTTAGGATATTCCCTTCGTTCCGCGACTTATCGACATGTATTATGTAACTGCGTACTTTAAAAATATTAAAACTAAACTAAAATTAACCATCATTTGCCAAAGTTAAGCATCATTTGATAAGGTGATATATTTTGGGACACATTCAATGTTTATTAACACATGGGAAGTTAAGAAAAACCTTTACATTATTGTTGTGTTTAAATAATCAAAAAGCAGCACTTTGTGATGAAAAAAAAAAAAAATAACAAAAATTTGTTTTTTTACGCCAACATTTTTTTAAATCCTGTCCGGAAAATAATGAAAATTATTTTAAATAATCTTATACAAGTAAAAAAAAAAATAGATTTTTAAAAACTGTCAAGGGGATTAAAGCGTTATATAAGCGCTTACGGTTATATCTTATTAAACAGCTTAATTACGGCACGATTTTTACATCTGACACTGGTGAATTTATATCCATATGTAATTCCTTATGTCTGTAAAAATTATTATTGTAACACTCAACCGCCGATAACTGTTTTGTACCAGCAGAGATTTATGCCAACAGCTGATTTCAGGTGGCTTGTCAGAACAATATAGAGCAATCTCAAATTCAAATATTTCTACAAAAGCATTGTTTTAATGTTAACACACAACATGTACGTATTTAACAGTGGGAAATTTAACAAAACCGATGTAAAAACCATGTCTTGTATTAGCCACTTGGCTGAGAAGCACAAAAAATAAGGGACAACAACTTTTACTAAAACATTTATTAAGTATTTAAGATAAAATCTTTATGTGTTGTACAAAATATAACAGAGAAATTATGAACAAATATAGTACAACTATTGTTTAATTAAACGGGATACAACTAATACAATAGGTTGTGTATTGGATAAATATATAACAATACAAAGTGCCCCTTGACATTAGACATTAGGATCAGGTTTGTGTCCTGACTATTTTTAAGATTTTTTTACAGTTGGAGATTTAAAATAAAACCGTGGTGCCAAGGATATATATAGCTGTGGTGCCAAGGGTATATATAACTTTGTCAGTCCGTTTGTTATTACTACAATATTTATTACTGTTTTATATATTTTCCGTCTGTCCGTGTGTTGGTTGAAATCAACTTTTAGAAGTCCTTACATGTAGCACAGATATGTATGTGGTGTCAATTTTTTGCAAATATCCGGGAATAAATCGCTATTGAAATCCAGCAAAAACGCCCTAATAAATAAGCAAATAAACAAGACTGCCTCGGTTTTTTTTCTCATATTCTTATCATAAAAATTAACATTGTTTAGCACTAGAAAAATTTTATTGACACGTTTGTTACTATTTATGTATACATTTTGGACAAATTGTTTGCTTATCGGCAAAGTGAAAGGCAAATATTTTTTGGAAAAATATATATATTTTTTAAATATATCAAGTTTCTCAAGCTTCTAAATAACTTTTGGACACGCCAAAATACAAGCCGTAGTCTCGAAAATTATTATTGAAAAAAACTGACAGATCGGTTGGAAACTGGTTAAATTAATTGGTTCTATGTATTTTTCTTTTGATTGTGCTAAAATTCAGTTCAGTTAATCATAATAAATTATATTAATTATTTTGTTTTTTGACCTTTTTTCAATAAATATTTACAATAATTATTTCAGCTTAAGGTCTTTTTTTATAATAAAAATATTGTTTTTAATTTTATTATTTATTTCAAATAATTTTTTTTATTAAGATAAATAATAAAATAAAAAACGATATTATTTTATAGAAAATTACTTAAGCTGAAATAATTCTTGTAAATATATAATAAATTATATGTAAATTATATTTATTTCTTACCGTCTTCTTTTATGGAACATTCGTTTAAGTTTTCTTATTTTTTTTAAGTTTTTCAGAATTTTTTTTTTTTTAATTTTCCAGTCTTATCACAGATATTAAATTGTTATTTTTTTTTCACTTATTGGTCAAACCATACTTTTTTTTTTTATATAAATCAGTCTAATGGGGATTTTTTAAATCATAAACACATAAAATGCCAATTAAATTGTCATTAATTTATGATCAACTTATCACAAAATATGTTCACATTACACTTAATAAAATTATTTTTTTAATATTAATCAAAAGCCACCTTCGTAATCAGTCATATTTGTTTAATTTATGTATGCATGTGTTTATTTTTCTTTTTGGTTTTGTGAAATAAATACATTCACATTAATAAAGTCACATCAGTTAAAGGGCATTATTTATTATGACACACACACACGTACACATGACAAAATAAAGTTTTTATGAGATTAACAAATTACTCGTATAGATGGTGGTCACTTAAACACCATTCACCATTATGGCTACACATACATACACAAAGGAAATGAAAAAAAAACAAGTCACAAAATTAACACCCACTTAAATGTCTATTAACCAGTAAATACTGAAAGTTAACCAAACGAAATTGTTGCAACTTCAAATGTACTGTAGTAGTCAATAAAAGGCTATTGTTGGCACCACAAGGAGCACTTTTTGATTTGGGGTGCGAAAAAAATCACACATCGTTTGAATGTTCACACTTCACATGTCAAACCGTGCGTGCTGTTTTAAACAGTCAACACAAGTTAAATGTGTGACATTGTTGGTGGTGTACCGTTGTGTTTATTGTTGATGTCAAAGACGATTACAGTGCCAGTAATAACATCATGCGGTGCGCTTTTCAACTTTTGGCAGTATACAAAAATTATAATTCGCGCAATGATACTGCAAAGGACACCAAACACACACTTGAGCTTAATATTGCCTATAGTATTAGGAATTTTTCCTTAGTTTCTTTTCAGTTTTCCCGTAAACAGTTGTTTATCATATGGCAACAAACAGCATACTGCTCTTAACAACAATTTTGTTGTTCTGTTGTTGCTGACTCGCTGAGTTCTGTATTGTGTTGTTTTCTTGTTTAGTATTTTCTTCGACAGGCACAACAACCGATTTGGGAGCTGTTTTACGTTGCAATGCCAGTTCTTAAAATGATACACGCTGGTCAGACCTTAAGCAGAACAGTAGCAAGTAAAATCGTCGTATTTATGTACATATAAAGCCAAAGCCCCAGCCACTTTTTCAGATGAGATAGAAGAAATCTTCTATCGTACATAAAAACGTTGCAAATAATCATATATACAACACAATAACAATAGTAACACTAACAGCAATAACAACAACAACATCAGCACACCAAACAACAGGAGCAGGAGCAATACCAACAATATAAACAACAAGGAATACATAAATACAAATACATACAACACAACGAAACGAAACACAATATTACACTCACACCATCAACACGGCTAAAAAATGTTTGTTACATACACAGTGTTAACAAGTTAGCGTTTATTATAGGGAAGCCTTAAAATAGTTATTGGTATGTAAAAGTTAAAATTCTCGTTTTAATTATGCTAACCTTAGAAAGGGTTAAGGGATTATCTAGTAGATCCATTAATACCTTGGTAACTTTTCGCATAACTAGAATTTCACTTTAAGCCAGCACAATATGAAATTGGTAAATTTTGTAGTCATGTCAATGTTAAAAGTATCTTATTTGAGTTGTTATTTATTTAAATAAAATTTTGAATATATTTATTTAAAAGTTCTATTAACTGATCTTTTTATGCCGTTTATGAAAGGTAATTTGTTTGAAAGAGAACTTTATTAATTAATTTTTGTATTAGATAGATTTCAGATCTTGATAAGAAAACTTCTGGTACTTTTTTAAACACTATTAATAATGTTAATAGTAACCTCGGCTGTCTGCACACAGTTTTCATTTGGCAAATAAACATATATAACAATTAATATGCAAAATAAAATTGTTATATAAAATAAAAGTAAATATATAATACAAATAATAATATGATTTATATATAAAATTTAAATAAGGTTCGTTGGCATTTGTGTGAGTTTTATTTCACCAAAAAACTTCATGACCAAAAAGCGTTTTTGGGTCACTTACTTAATGCTCTATTTTTAAATTAATAAGAGCTTATTTCAACCCCGCCGAAAGCAGCTTAATTATGCATTCTTCTTTCGAGCTGCTAAAAAAGGAAGCAACAAATAAGGAAGAAATATAAAAAAAATTTGTTGAAAAAAATTTTTATAATAAGTATTACCTAAGACATCCTTTGTTGCTATTTCTTTTGCAAACAATTTTAGCACTTTCATGTATGCAATATAAGAAGTAAATGAAATCCGCACTGCTTACAAAATTCATAAAAACTTTTTTTTATGGCATAGAAATGTTTTTTAAAGTTTGATAACTGTAACACCATGGTAAAATCATCAGGTAGCCTCAGTTCTGCAACAACAAAATTCTACATGTATTTTGTTGTTGGAAAACGACGACTTAAATGTCAAAAAGCAAATGTGTGTGCGTGTTTTTTTGATGGTAGAATATATACGTACATAATATATACACATACATAAACAAAATTTGACATTTTAGTTGAACCTTAAGCTAGAGAAAAAAAATCAGCTGTTTTAGTGAGGCTACCTGATAATTGTACCATGTGTAACACTTTGGTTTCCAAAGTTTTATGTGTTTTAACATCCGCGTAACGAGACCAAATAAATATAAAATAAAATACATAATATAGACAACTGTACGGCTTTAAAACTAATTGGTTTTGAATCAGATGCTTTACAAATCTACTGAAAAAAATACATTTTATGACGTAATAGAAGCATTTCCGATTATTTAGTTTTAAAAAGGAAACTGATATAAAAATGTTCTTCGAAAATTTAAAAAAAGTGTCAGAAACAAAATTTTTGTTTGAGAGCAGTCATTTCAGAATGAATGAGAGAGAAACGACTTTAAATATTGTAGTTACATATAAAAACTATTTCAAAATAAATAAAACGTTATAATAATAAAACGGCCATTTTTATACTTTAAACTAATTGTCATCTCTGATCCACAATGTACGTACTACTACAGTGTGAGTGTATGTGTGCACAATGTTGCTGTTTCATATGAACTAAAAAGAGAAACATCATCATCCATCCAACCCTGTTCTTTAAATGTAAATAAAAACAGATGAAAAACAAAAACAACAACCGAAAAAAAGAAAAACAAAAACAACTAAATTCAAAACAATGCAAAATAAAACTAAACAACAGCTTGGTGGGTGGGTGCTTTAGCTTTAACGATGTTGTCGGCAACGATGACGATGACGACGAAACGAGTCACACAACTAATGTTGTTGGCAACAAAAAATACAAATAGAAACACAACTACTTTTTATTGTATTGTTATTGTTATCGTTGTTGCTATTTTTGTTTTGAGCAGAATTTTCATCAAAACAGCAGCACGTGGTGTTGATCCAATTAAACCAAAGTATAATTTAGTTAATGCAATATTATCAGCAGTTTGTGCTGGTGCAGCACGTGCTGTATTCAGTACTAACAGCCACATGTAATGGTATCTACACAGAGTAACTACAACTACACATTCACACATAAAACAAGTTTGGTTGTATATTAGCAATGTTTACTTTTGGCGCCAAAAAGCACAGAAGTAATAATTTAAAGCGCATGTTCGTTTTTAAAATATTTGTGAAGAAATGTGCAATTTTCATTTCAGTTTGAGTTAAAACGTTGGTTAGGTTGGTTCTATGACTTTCGGAAATTTAACACTACTAGCAAGCAAATAAACGTAATATTGAAGATTGCCGGTTTAAATGGATAAAAACAGATTATATTATTTTTACGTTTGCTTCCGTTTTAGAGGAAAAAAAAAAAATAAATAAAAACAAAATTAATTATATCATGGATTAATGCCTATATTCAAAAACATGGGCGAAAATTGAATTTTAAAAAAGGTCTTTATACGATATTTAAAAATTATGTTATGTTATTTATGTCCGTGTTTTTTTTTTAATCCGGCGTAATAAATGAAAAACTTGTTAAAATTATTCTTTTTCATTAAAGTACGTAATGCGACAAACAAATTAAACATGTGTTCAAATTTTAAATTTATTGCAGACGGAAGGCAAAACAAATCTAATAAAAAAAATATTGAGACATTAATTGAAATTGTGATTACTGAAGTTAGGTTGTATTACGAAGGCATTGAAATTTTAAACAAATAAGAATTAATGGGGCACTAATAAAATGCTTTTTTAACCGCAGCTAGAAAACCATAAGCAATGAAAACGCACTTATTTTTTATGTTTATTTTTTGTAAGAAGGATTTTTTTCTGATTAAAATGAACTTAATTTCATAAATTTCATACCTTTATAGACAAGGCGATTTCTTATAATTATTAATTTGTAAAAATCCAAAAAGCCGTTTAAAGAAATCAATTGACAACGTCATGCCAAATAGAAAAATTATTAGATCCAAATAAATGAAGCTTCTGACACTAACGGTCTAATTTATAAAAATTATAAGTCAAATTTCCATAGAAAATCAGTTTAATAAACCCTTTATAAACCTTTAATAACTTTTTTGAATAAGGCAGTAAGACACCAGTCAAGAAATCAGTTAAGTGCTAGTCTACTTCTCTTTAATGGATATATTAGAAACTTAATTAAAAAATTTGTCATCTATTTTTTGGAATTAAATTTTAAATCGACTTAGCAAAATTCGCCTGTATAGTTCTCAATGTGTCTATTTATAACAAATTTGTACTGCTTAGTTTCTAAGATAATTTCTTTTTTTTCTTAAATTAAATAAATTATTATATACATTTTTCAAATATAACCTTGTAAACATTTTTTTTACTATTACTCTGCGACGAGCATAAGAAATCTCGGAAACAAATATTGCATGTCAAGTCGTCCTGTTGGATTTGCGTATAAATACAACGCCTTACAATTTACAAGCCGAACGAACTGTTAACAATTTTGTAAAAAATCGTTCCTCGAGAAAAAAGAAAAAAAAACGTAAAAATGTTAACTATTTGATTAGAATCAGCTGATTTTTTGTTTCTTTTTTTTTTAAATATATATAATGACGTCTTTCGGTGTGTGAGTCATTATTGGATTTTGATATTTTTTTTGTTAATGTTTATGTGTTTATTCAATGCCGTATTCAAAAAAAATATTTTAGGTTTATCAAAGACTTATTTGACAGATGTATATAAAAATGTTAAATAAATTTTATTAAAACTATTACAAATTTACGGTCCAAAAATTAAAACCGCATTATAAGAGGTTTATGAATCAAATTTTCATAGAAAACAGTTTTATAAGCCATTTATAAACCTTTAATGATTTTTATGAATAAGGCAGTTAAAAATTTATTTGTTAATCGAGTTCAATTTTATAATTGTTTCATGCGTATGAGTAACGTAATATTGTGCACGTTACTTAAACGCCGTAACGTATAAAATTATAAGGGAAGGCGGGCTTTTAATTCCATAACTTTTAAATTAGTTATCCTATTTTTGAAAGAGATTTTGTTAATAGATAAGGCAGTTAGATTTTATTTAAGATATCGATCGTTTAAAGAGTAACAACAGACGTTGTGTTTTTGTTTAATTTGTTTATTTAATACTGGTATTAAGTTAGTTTGTAACGTCAAAATTGTGCAAATGCTTTTTGGGAATCAAAATTTATTTTCTTCCATTGGTTTAGGAACGCTCTTTTAAATTCTTAATTTGCTCTTTTATAAATTTAAAGCTTACATTAAACTAATAGCTTTTTCACACAAGTTTTCAGATGTCGGATGGGAAAAATTGCTGTGCCTGAATATGCAGTACCACAATGAGGCATACATATAAGTATGAAAAGCACAATGCTTAAACTACATGTCCATAATTTGTACAAAAGGTGGGGGATATTTGGAATATTTATGCTTTTAATGGGCAAACGCCATAAAATCGTTAAGACTAGGTATGGAAATTTTCGTATAGCAGTCATGTGAACGTAACAATTTCAGATAAATATCCTTTAAAAATTAGATCCCAGCGAAGACCAAAAAACAAAAGTAGTACGCAGACTAAAAGCGTGTGTAGATAAAACAAGTTATGTCAACACAGGTGTTTTCAATCAACAAAATTGTAGGTATTGCAATCACTCAAGCAGATTTAGGTTGTACTACTTAAAGCAATTAAAAAATCCTGTTTAACTGAAAAATACTCAAAAAAAAATTTTAATGTTGTATTCAAAAATAACAACTGCAGAGCTTGTGTATTATTAACAACAAAAATAAGTTGTGAGCAAGCATACGTTTGTCAACAAACTTCGTTAGTGTTGAACCCACATAGAACATACGTTGTCATTTGGTTTAAAATATCGGAATGGGTTTATTTTAAAAATGTTATATAACCATGTATATATAACCATGTATGTATAACCATGTATGTATGGGCGATTGCCCATACAAAACCACAGATATATGATTCGTTTTTGAAAATATATTTGTAAAAAACTGAGCACTTTAATATAGAAAGAAATAAACTCCATAGTCCAACAAAATTTACCGGATTTAAATCCGTCTACCCTTCTCACAATTAGTAGCAAAATGTTATGCCTATAACTGACAATTATATGGTGAAATTGTGCCCAAAACTTATTTAGGAGATCGATCGATTGACAACTTTTTTTTTTTAAATTTTAACGCCGATATCTTTGCCCATTGAACTAGATTTTCTGTAAATGTTGACAAAGGTATATATTTAACAATAAACGTTTCAAGAAGTTCCATAGGAGTTGACTTTGTTTGTGTAAAAAACAGAGGCAATCGTGTTATATATCTCTGCTCGTAATGTATCTGTCCACTTAACTGATTTTCAATATCAAAATTCTCGAAAGCATATTTGATAAATTGATACCATATAAGAGACCGAAATAAACGAATGAAAAATTTATATTAACCCTTTTACACTCTCGTATGAAGAGTATAACTTACAATTGGGATAACTATTAAGCTAGCTGTCATTATAATAAAGTACGTTAGACTTTGGCCAATCACCATGCAAAGATTAACACCAGAACAACGTTCACAAATTGTGAAAGTTTATTTCTAAAATTCGTGCTCTGTTCGTCAAACATATAAAGCATTTTGTCGATTTTACGGTGCGTCCATCTGAGCAGGTAATTAATTAATTCATCACGTTTACTCTTTTCGATACTATTCATCCAAATTAAACTACGCACAGAAAAAGCAATCGCTGCTGTAGATAAGTGTATGCCAGAGGACTAAAAATTTATCGATCCGACGCTTGTCTTATTAACTAGATTTCGCGATTCATGATTTTTTTATTCCCCATGTCATTGCAAATAATTTGTAGGAGAAATAATTCCAATAAGATGGCGCAACATGTCATACAGCACATGAGACCATCACTTTGTTGAGCCAAACGTTTTGTAACCGAATTATCTTAAGAAATGGATCTGTAAATTGGCTACCTTGTTTGTGTGGTTTGATATTTTTTTAAACTACTTTTTGTGGGAAGACGTCAGATCTCTGGTTTATGCTGATAAGCCATCAACAATTGATCATTTGAGGTCATTTGACTTAATATTAAAGAAATAAGACAGAGTATGCTCATAAAAGTGGTTCAAAATTGGACCGACAAGACGACGTTCTTAGACGTAGTCGCTGAGGCAATATGCCGGATATTATTTTTAAATATTAATTGTGAGCTACTACACTCCATTGAACTTTTTGTGTTGTTTTTCAAAAAAGTTATATTCTTCTAAAAAAACACTCTAAATTTCTAATCACCCTACTCGCAATGAAAAAGATAACGCAAATATTTGATTTTTTGGCCTCGGCGACTCTTAGGTATACTCTTTCATAAGTGTTACTTAGTTTGTAAATCTAAATCAGGAAATTTATACAGTAACTCACTGTGGTTTATTCAAAAATTAATTCATAGAGTTATTTTTTGAGTGAAGAATTAGTTTAAATACAAAAATACAAAGTAATATTTTTTTAACCGTTTCGGAGAGTTCTAAAAAAATTGATTTTCAGTCAAAGTTTCAATTTCCTGTTAATTTTAATTTATAGTCAGCCAACGCTTAAAGTGCAGTTGTGTTGGAGAGCGAGTTACCCAGCACTCAAAAGAAAAAAAAAAAATTTGATATATGTTGCTGAATTATATTTCCTTGGGTCACATTTTAAGCTTTCGAATTAAAGAAATACTTTTTTTAATATTCAGTATTAATTATTATTTTTTTTATAAAAGTTAATACGCATAATAATTATTTAGTTTTTTGAACTTTTTTAATTTAAATATTAACTGAAATAATTTAAGCTTGAGGTCTTTTAATTATGTAAATAATATATTTAATTTTTATTAATTCTTCCAATATTTCGCTACTCCGTTGTGTAACAAGTTTGTTATTTCAAATTTATTTTTTCACACAAAAAATTTTTACAAAATATCAAAACAAATATTTCCTGACGATGCTACACAACGGAGTAGCGAAATATTGGAAGAATTAATAAAAACTAAAGATATTATTTACATAATTAAAAGACCTCAAGCTTAAATTATTTTAGTTAATATTTAAGTTAATACACATATACATATGTAGTTGTTTTTGCTTTTTATTTTTGGCAAAAATAATTTTTTTTCTCTTTATTTTATTTATTTTTTGTTGGCAAAAAATTACTTATACATACATATAACAAACAACAACAAAAACCATTCAAACTTTTCTTGAAAAAAAATTTATTTTTGCAAAAAAAAGGAATTCAGAGAAAAAATTAGATAAAAAACAATTATTTCTGCAAAAGAAAAAAAAATTAAAAAAAAATAATAATTATTTTCGCATTTTTTTTATATATATTTATATGAAATACGTTAATAGCAGAACTGTTTTTGGAGAAAAAATAATTAACTTTATCTAAGCGATATAAATTTATTTTATTTAAACATTTATTATTTATTGCATAATCTGGCGATAATATACATAATCTGGAACTTGCACTCTACATTCCGGCAATTATACGTCGCAAAATAGAAACTCGATTTTTGCACGTAATGAAAACCGGGCTCGGTGCAAGTTTCGAGGTTGTCGCAAGTACCGAGTATTAATTTCCCATACAAAATAAAAGGCACATAGATATGTTTAAAATCTAAGTTTAATATGTGTATTTTAATTCAAAACACTAAAGTTCAACGCATTCGCATAACAGTAGATTCATATTTTATGTGGAATTAAAGAAATTTAAAATTTTTGTTTGTTTTGTACAAATTCGCTTGTACACTGCTTCTTGGTCTCTTAGGGGCGGATTCAGAATCCGCCACAAATTTCTTTATGGTGTATTCATTTCTCTTAACACAAGTTATTGTTGATCTATGCACATGAAAACTTTTGGCTAAGGAATTGGTGGAAAATCTAGCACTTAATTTCTTTATATCTCAGCTTTGTCTTTAACTGTCAGCAACGTAAATTTTTTCTTTGCCAATTGACACCGCACCTCTCAATAGTCAGCTTAAATTTGATTCAAATTATGTACAACATTTCATCAGCAGCATAAAACGACGGGGATTTCCCGAAATGTATTAAGTCTAAGAAAACGTAAACAAAGCAGCACGCAAGAGTAATACAAGAGTAATGTTGCAAGTATCGAGTTTAAAATTTTCGGATGTCGCAAGTAGCGAGTGCGTAATGAAAAATATTTCAATAGCGGAACTCACTCTTTGATGCAAACTACCCTTGCAAGTCGTGCAGACCGTGCAAGTCTAGCAAACAATTTAACTTGTGCACGACTACAAATACAAATTCTATTGAATTGCAATTTGCATCACTTGAGCAAATATGCACAACTAAAAATCAGTGCAAAGTAATGTCACACAAATTTGCACAACAGATACACAATTTTTTTACTTTCAGGGTTTAAAATCTCCACAAATTCAATTTCATACATAGCATTGTTTACCAAAAAAATTGTGATATATTTTCCGTTGATTTAGGCATTGTAATTTATTTAGAATGAATTAATTTTTTTTTTCGGAAAATATTAAAACACAAAATCTTACTTATTAATTTAAAAAAGGATTTGTTGTTTCTTAAATACCTAAAAAAATCAGCTCGTTGCCATAAGTTTGCAACACACATGAAAAATGCACTCACGCTTGGTAGCAAAAAATTAGTGCATATTTGCACTAATTGCAAAAATGCTACCAAGAGTGAATTCCGCTTATGTTGCAGGAATCGAGGCGTGGAAGTATTAAGTATGTGCAAGAATCGAGTTACTACTGTATAATATTTTTCAGCATAAACTTAAGTAAGATTGACCGTTTCTGCAAGCACTGTTGCAAATATAAAATTAGCCATATTAATAAACAAATTCAAAAAACTTATTGCCATACGAACACGGGCTGCACTGCTGGCTGCAACAAAATTTTTGAACTCATTTCATTGAAAGACTAAAGTATTTTAATAAGTATTATTTCTATACCCTTCACTTGTGTTGTCAAGGTTATATATAGCTTTGTCATTTCGTTTGTAATCTCTACAATATTTATTTCCGACCCCATAAGTATAAACTGTGTTGCACGGTTGTGGTATCATTTTTTTAGAAATAGTCAGGAAAAAATCGCTATTGAAATCCAGCCCAATCACCCCATTACTTTCTAAGATATGAGCTATGAGCTTTTTCCCATATTTATCATAAAAATCAAAATTTTTTAGCCACATAATAATTTAGAGAAAGTTTGGCTACAATTTTTAAAAATATCATATGCCTCTAGGGCTATACGAATAGTGACAAATTGGTCACTATTCGGCAAAGTTATAGGCAAAAGTACTTTTCAGAAATATATATATTTTAATATTTTAAATTACTAAAACTTGCAATTAATTTTTGGACAAGTTAAAGACACAAAAATACAAGCCGTAGCCACAAAAACTATTACCGAAAAAAAGCTGAAAAATCGGTTCGAAACTAACTGAGATATAAGCACCAAAATACAAATGCTTCGATGTTTTTCCTAAAATTTACGAACGAAAATCGATTTTTTACAGCTTCTAGACAATAGCAAGGAACGATATGTTCATATCCATATCGGTCTTGACTAGCAGAATATAAAACACTATAAACAAATTTAATTTCACGATGGCCGCCACTACAAAATGTCGAATATATGAGTCAATTGTAGTAATTACGCCTTTTCTCCCTTTAATCCCCACAATATTAATATTTAATAAAGAGGGTTGTACAATAAATTACAGTAAACTATGTATGGTATCGGAAATAATGAAGCAATAAGGAGTATAACATTAAATCTGAATTCTACACTAAGCTACATTATTATCGGGTAATATCAGGTTCGGCACGGCAGAATAAAGCATTCTTACTTGTTGAAAAATAATCAGCCTTATTGTCATTGGCGTTGTCGTATTTTTTGGTACCGTGTAATATTTACGACAATGTAAAATGAATGAGACCTTGTCGTATTTCTGTCGTTTTCGACACAAAAACGACACGACAACGCCAATGACAATAAGGCCGATTGCCATTTCATATAATTAACTATTATTAGATGATAATACATTTTAACATTGAATGGGGATTCATTATTATTGTTTCAACCACTTTTTTGTTTCTCAGTGTTTTAAAGAGGAGTCCAAAAATAGCAAAATGTTATTTTGAAAGCAGTTTAAATTTTTAAATATTTTGATGTTTTCACTGGCATATACATTGACAAAGAAAATAATTAAGCAAAAAAAATAATAATAAAATAATAGAATTAGTAAAAATGTTAATTTGTACCAAAGTAATAGAGTTAAAAATTAAAATTACACTTTGCAATTAATAATAATTTTATAAAAATAAGAAAACTTTGCCCGAACTTTAATAGTTTAAAAAAGTAAATATCATCGACTGTAATAAAATAAGTTGGTACTAGATTATTAAGTCCAATAACATTTAATATATAAATAATATTTTTTTTATTTGATAATTTCTACATATTTTCTTTGGTGGTGGGTACCTATAAAATATATTCTTATTATTCTTTTAATTCATAATAAGCATTAAAAAATTATCTAAAAAAGTAGTGGTCATTGTTCGTAATTGAAATTCATTATATTCTTGACAAAACTCAAAAAAAAAGGAAAGAAAACGCAATAAAATACAACATATCTGGAAATAATATTTTATTTATTCGTGTGTTAATAATGCGGCCCCAAATGTATTTAAACCAAAATAAAGAAAAGCAAACTTTTTTTTCTTCAAAACACAACGCGTTTCTATAAAGTATGAAAAAAGATGCTTAAAATCAACACAACTACTCCCAATTTATAAACACACTCTCACACTCCGTGTGCCGTGTGAGACAAAAGGTAAATGTTTTTATAAGAAAGTATGTGTGTGTGTGCGTGGGAGATTGTGTAAATTTTGTTATTCAAAATGGTGTCTTTCTTTTATTTAAGTTAGTTTTGTTTTTGTTGCATGCACTGACAGTTAAATGCAGTCAGGAATTTTTATAGATAAAACAGCAACAAAACAACCAAAGAAAAAAAAGCAAAATATTAAAATTAAAATGGTGAAAAAAAGAGGAAATTTTGACAACTGTGTTTGCATAGAATGAAAGAAAGTAAAAAAAGTTTGAGACGTTTATTTATTTCCTTATTATTTTCTTATTCTTATGGATTGTCGTATTTCATCTTATTGTTGTTCACGTCTAGCGGAAGTTGATTTTATAACGCATTTATTTAAATTTTAACACTGGCAGCGGCTTTTTGGCCCTTTGTAAATACTAACTTCCCCAAATTTCCCCTCCCTATGCACACTTATCTATTCTAGTACATAAATATTTGTTAGTTTATGCAAGATGTTGACATTATATTTCTTTATTTTTATTTTAGATTTTTTTTTTCATTTGAATGAAACTCATTTGGTTTTGAATATTTTTAATTTAGCAGCATAATTAAAGAAAAGGATATCCGTGATTTTTCATTTTATAAGTTGTTCAAAGAAAAAAATAAGTAGAAAGAAAGAAAACAAAAAATCAAATCGAATGTATTAAATCGGCAAGAGGTAGAAAGGGAAAAATGGAGAAGAAATGAAACAGTTGGTATAATTTAAATCAGTCAGAATGTAAAGGAATAATTTTCACATTTGATGTGTGCCTAAATACATACATATGTTAGTGTAGCTACTATATTTAGTTAGCTGTGATTTCTCTTATACCAAATATAGTCAAAACATGTAACACTCCATTTAAATTGAAATTTATTTATATGGAAACAATTCCTGATGAAATAAAAATTTATTTATTAAGGCAGATATTGATACATTTAAGTGTGCAAAAATTTGTATTTGTTTGTATTGATTTCTGTTTCTATGAATAAAATAAAGATTAATTTAAAATTTTGCTACAAAAAAGTAATATTTTAAAAGAAAACCTGCAAAGTTAAAACTTAAGTAATAACAATGGCTGGACCGACAATATCCCATCCGATCAACTTTATTTTCAAGTCATTTTTTAAATGAATTTCTTGAATGGCAAATTCATATTCGTCTTTTTAAGACCTAAATTGTCTCTGGATGGTAAGCGTTGAAAAAAGTCTAATGGGCTTAAATTCCGAAAAATTTTAGATGATCTACACTATATTTTTTAAGGGAGGGGAGACCTGTGGAAGCTAAAACAAAACTGTAAAACAACTGTGCCTGAACATGAAATATTTTTTAAAAATTTTGATGGCGGCAAATAGAGTCAGAGATCTAGAATACATAAAAGACCTCTTTTTAAAATTTTTGTGTCTTTTTGTCCGTCTGTCTTTCTGAATTCATTATGGTGGTACTCTGATTAACATGTAGGATACTTTTTATCACAGATTGAAATTATAATATTTTTCTAATTTCAACGGTACTAGAAAATAATTAGAAAATAAATACATTCAAAGACATAACAAAGCGAGAAACATAAAACGTGTTGCCCTAACAATATTAAAATATGTATCTTCGAATGTTAACGACAAACAAATTTGTTGGACCCATTTCTGCTCTGAGCCAACTAGTATTAAAACATAGAAAAAGTTTAAAAAAAAATTAATTATGATTATGAAATTTAAACAACAATTTTTGTCAAAATAAAATTTATATTTGTTGAAGTCTGAGGCACGACAACCGAAATCGTTGTTTTTAATTTAAATGAAAATTTTTAATTTATTTTTACTTTATAGGAGGCTATCGCGAGCATAACAATCAAACGAAAGGAGGCTAGTCCTGACAATATTCCTCTAGAATTTTGCAAAGTATTCTGTGCTAATATTGCTTAAGTATCTAATCTGGACTACCAGTAAATTGTGTGATGAGCTAAAAGAAGGGCTTTTTATCGACATAACCAAAAAGTCGACCTATCAAAATGCAAAAGCTGAGGCGGCATCATAATGATCAACATTGCAAATAATATCTTTGCCCAAATCATTAACAAAAAGGTTTACGTCCGGACTAAGGAGTGAGATCGAAAAACTCTTAACATATAAAAAATTCAATAAATTGAAAACGGTTGATGTAAAAGTTTTTATTTTTTTTCTTACATTGGTAATATATTGTAGATTACAGAAAAATGTAACTTTTATAGTTTTAACCACTACTTATGAATTCGTGGAGCTGTTTTTTTGGAAACCTTTCCATTACAGATTTAATAGTTGTTTCAGTAATTTTTTTTTTTTTTTTTTAAATAGGTTGACCATCTCTTTTTAAAATTTTCAATATCGTGGTATTCCTTTTTTTTGTGCTTTACAATTCTCTTGTCACAACAGCGAAATACCTCTCCACGGTACAAAAACTAGGTTATTGTTTTGGCAACACTCAAGGGCTATCTTACCAAAGTAACATGATGCTAAATTGAGCCAGAAATGTGTGGACACATTTTTCTCTCTTATGAAAGGCAGAAGTATTTTTTTCAAACATTTTTTGATGTATTATATGGTATTTACTGCCTGTTCAACGATGTCGAAAGAAACCCCAAGCGAAATTTCATTCGTACAAATATATTGAAAACAACAACAAAAACTTAAAATTTGTTTTTGTTTTCAACGTATTTGTACGAATGAAAATTCGCTTGGGTTTTCTTTCGCCATCGTTGAACAGGCAGTTATAGAGCCCACTGTAACAAATCACTTGCTTTTTTTGCCGCAGCTGCATTAATTTTGCTGCCATCCCAAGATTTTTTTTCTGCTTATTTTCAGCATTTCACCGAGCGTTTGCCACATGCAAATTTTTACCCGAAAGCTGCGAAAAATCTCCTCAAAAAATTTAAATTATCATCATTTTAACAGTCTCTATATTATAATCGAACGTGCTTGCTGAACCCAATATGACGATCAACTCATAATATTTAGTAGAAAAGAACTAAGTTTAAAATATTCAGCTTCTGCATAAAATCGCGTTTCCTTTCTGACAGTGAATTATGGAATGAAGCTGATATCTAATATCTGTCATTGATATCTACACGCTGTCAGTCTTTATAAACTAATGCCTTCGGAGAAGCCCAGCTGAAGGGAAGGCTTAAGTCAAACTCCATGAGTAAAAAATTATTTTTTATTTTTTTTCTTACAGAAAACATCACAGAAAATTCGCAGTTATTATAAAAGTTAATATTTTATTATTATTATAAAAGTTAATATTTTATTAATTTAATACTGTTCCTACCATATAATTACAAATTATGGTCAGATATAAATAATTTGCCGAGCAAATACATAAAAACCATTATCCATAAGAGTGCAACAGAGAAGATTGGAACTGAAGTAACCCCTTGTAATTATTAAAACAAAAAAATCCAAAAATTTTTGAATACAATTTATGAATCAATATCTTTAAGGCTCTTAATATTTGTACTTCATACACCATTGTTTACAGTGATATAATTATGAGAACGAATATAAATTGCTGGGCGAAAAATACTTTCCGTCTCCCCTTAAAAAAATTACAAACAAATAAATTTAAAAAAAAGATGAGTTAAATATACAAGATGAGTATGAAAACATTGTTTGTTTATTTTTAATTTGCGAGAAATGCGGTTGCAAACACAGAGAAAATTTTACGCCACACAGCCTTTGGGGAGTTTGAGAATGTATAAATATTTTAGTAAGTATTTTTATAAAATGAAAAACAAATGTGCAAAATTTATTTAGACAAAACTTCAACTAACTTTAATGCATTTGTTTGATTTTAGTATAGACATTTCTATCTACATATCTCAGCACAAAAAATATAACAAAAAAAGAAAATCCCGGTGAAATATTAATATGTCACAACCATTGCGGTTATCATTGACACATGCAGAGCGTTTAGTATCCGGACTCATGTCGTTTAAACGTCAATTGGCCAACAAGTTTTAAACGCCAACATAGCGTTAATAAAAGTTTAAAAAGACAACAATAACAATGATCTATTGAAAAA
This sequence comes from Phyto melanocephala, assembly GCA_941918925.1. Classification (NCBI taxonomy): domain Eukaryota; kingdom Metazoa; phylum Arthropoda; class Insecta; order Diptera; family Rhinophoridae; genus Phyto; species Phyto melanocephala. The sequence goes on from OW799233.1 coordinate 3,853,009, forward strand.
GTTTGACAGTATTCAATCGAACGGAAATGCCTAACAAAACGCACAGAGCGCTGAGTAACAAAAGAAATAACAACTAATTCAAAGCGAATACAAATCGAAAAAAAAATTTAAAAAATAAAAACTTACTCACACCTACTATATTCAGTGTTAACGGCAGGATTCAAGTATCCTCTGCTTTCTTTTATTTTCTTTCTTTTTACATTTATTTTATAAAGTAATATATTATTTTTTTTTTATATAAGTGTATATTAAAGGTGGAAAGAAAAAAAAAGGCCTTACAATTCCAACAGAGACAAGTGGTCATGACGGGATATTTATGTGTTAATTTTGTTGCCCATTTTACGCACTTTTATGCCATTTTTCATTGTAAAATTATTTACGAAACATTCAGTCAAGTGAACTCACCGAACCAACGACTGAACGGCAGGCAATAAGAAGTTTAATAAAAACACAACGGAAGTATGATGGGACTTTTTTCCTTAAAAACTTGGCTAGAATTTTCAGGTAGAGGTCAAACTACTAACTGCTTGTTTTTATTGTTGTTGTTGCCTTTATACACAAATAAACATAAAAACTGAGCCAATAGAAAGGATAATGTATTTTTAATAGAGGCAATTAAAGGGCAGGGAATGACAGAGATAATTCAAAATAAAGCTTTTAGTATACAAATTAAAAAAAAAGAAGAAATTATGAGCAAAATTGTTTTCAAATATCATTTAGATTTTTAAGCACTTAATACATTCCCACCCCAAGACTTCATAACCAGAATGCGCTTCTTGGATCGCTTACTTAGTGATTACCTGTTTTTAAGAGCGCTTGAAGAAGGCCTAATTTTTATTATGATGTCGCACTTTTTAGGTATTTATTTTGTAGACCTTAAACTCATGACCAGGACCAGCTTTATCATGTATTCCTCTTACTCACCGCTGGAAATGGTTTCAGCAAGGAGAAATATTAAAAATTTCTATCGAAATAAATAAAGAAAAGCTCTGTTACGCTTTCGTGTGCAACAAACTTTGTTGAGTTTTCGTGTGCAAACAATTTTAGCATTCGCACGTATTTAAAATGTGGCAAGTATCGACAAGTACAGGAAACATATTAGAAATGCCGTCATGAAGTACGCTATAAATATTCTTGAAACCCCGTCTGAAAAAGTCAAGCCCTTCATATCGTAGTAAACCTGGGACCTTATTAAAGAAAGAAGGGATGTGAAGTTGCGTACCAACAGTATACAAAACCGACAAGCCATACTGCTGCATACTCTGCCATATAAAAAAAGCGACGCAGTGCGAAGGAGTCCCAGATGAAATTATCAGACAAGTAGAATGTCTGGATATGGAATTCACTTGTTTCGTTCTGAATGTAGGCCAAATTAATGAGCAAATAAAAGTGGGTGTAAGGCTGGAATGCGTCTTATCCTGCTTATAATTTAACACCACGCCCTAATCATAATAATATTAACTCATGGTATTATTATGGACATGTTGGGTAGACTTCTCATAACATCTGTTAGCGCACAATCAGCAAGGTATACAGCAAATGTTGAATACAATCACACCTAAAGCGAGGTATACTTGAAGGCGGACCAACGTTCTGCTACCTTGGAAGAATCATTAATAATTCTAGTTGAGCTATCAAGCACATCCAGGACAGCCTGACTAAACCTGAATTATTTCTGAATATCATTTAATAAAATTAAAGTTTTTAACAGCAATGTTAAATCCGTTTTGCTTAATGGCTCGAAGATCTGTAACTGAATGGATACGGATATTCAAAAACTCCAAGTATTCATTAACAGTTGCCTGCCTGGTCCTCAAAATATATTGTCCCCGTATTATAACAAACGATCATGAAATCAAAATACCAGAGTATAGATGGCTATAGGTAAGTAGGTAGGTAGGTAAGTTACCCTCACACCCTCACTCGGAGACCATTACGGTCCATTGTGACGCCTTAATATAGAAATAAAGAGAAGAATAGACCAGCACACTACTGACTAGTCCACTGGGGCACCCATAGATGGCTATAACATAGACTACGAAAGCCAGCTAATGACATCAATCGGAAATCCTTTGAAAGTAAGAAAAATCAGAATGTTATAATCAATGGTAACCGCACAATTGCACGATGTTATCAGACTATGTGCTTCCTGGTATTCAAGCGCATGGTTTCGGTGGGCTCTGGTTTCAACAAGACGGCGCTATGGGCCATATTGCGCGTGAAACAATGAACTTGTTATGAAATCTTTTTGGTAAGCACTTAATTTATCGTTTTGCTACAGTAAATTGGCCACCTAGATTGTGCGATATCACACCTTTGGACTATTTTCTATGGGGATATGTAAAGTCTGAGGCCTTCACGAATAAGATAGCTACGATTGACGTCTTGGAACGTTACTCGTGTTATTCGCAAGATACCAGTCGTTATGCTCGCACGAGTCGCCTTAAATTGGACCCTCCGAAAAGGCCACCTCATTTTCAAGCAAGAAATGCCATAAATTGTTCTTTAAACCCATAATAAAATTTTTAAGTTCACTTTCAAATTTATGTGTTTTGTTTTACATTATGAATCAAACCTTACGATTAATCAACCGATATACATGTATGTACGTAATCAATGTGCTAAGCAAATAAAACGCTTACAGAAATTGTGGGTCTTTTTCTACTTAAAGAATATGAGGAAACCAAAAGCATGTATCCAATATAATAATTTTTACACGTGTTAATTCTATATTCAAGTAGCGGCGAGTGAAATTTATACGGCTATTCATATATTTTATTCGTGAATGTTCTGCTTTCCGAATGAATTTAAATTGTTCGGCATTGCGATGTTTGGAAGAACATAAATTCGAAATTTTGGATTGATCATAATAATCGTCCTTGGTCTCAAAAAGTTAAGTTTAGAGTACAAGGCTTGCATGGTTAGAAAAACGTTTTTGCTTAATTAATAACTTTCTGTGACAAAATTTTACAACAAAAGTTTTCTCCTTTTTTTAATTAATTCCTTAAATTAATTACGTTATCACTATTACAATTTTCTTTGTTTCTATGGAAAAAAAAACAAAATAAATAAGTGAAGTAAAGCAAAAGAAATGTAAAGAAATAACTTTGTTAAAAGGGGTTAAAACAAATTACTTAAAAATTATAAAACAAAACTTAACACTAATGTATTAAAAAGTTCAGCTTAACAATTTAAAATAATGAATTTTGGTGTTTTTTCTTTAAGGTGGAATTAAACAAATTGTGAATTAATTTTTTTTTTTTACAAAACCACGTGTTAAATCTATATGGCTACAGAAAACATAAAATATAAATTGAACTCACAAGACAGGCGGAAAATATACTGGGTCTTATGTAAAAAAGTGGATTTTTTTTAAACAGAAATTCACCTAAAAGACATGTACAAATTATTGTTTTACTTAGTTACTCTTGTACTGTGTTGCTTGATGAAGGATTTCATAACCATTTTTGCCTAGAAAGATGAAAACAAACTAACAACGAGACAAATAAAAAATAAAAATAAAATAAAAAAATAAAGTACTTGAGTGTAAGGAAGCTTATTTTTCACTCAAACTTATTTTATTGACATGGTCATGAGATGGTGGTCATGTAAAGTTGACCATTAGCCAAAAATGGCTAAAACAAAATATCGGATCATAATGTTCTGACAAGAATTTAAGGTTTTTAATGGGAAGAGAAAAAGAAAAATAATTGAAACAAATAAAATACGAAAAAAAACCAATCAATTGTCGTTACATGAAAACAATTTCGGTTCTGATGTCTGTATGTATGTAGGTACACATATCCCCCCTTGGATTTGTGGTTGCTGTTGCTACTTGTTTAAAAACAATATGCATCATCGTGTGGAGGAAAACAAAACCGTTTCCTTATGTTTGCTGCTTGGCTCTAATGAAGAGCAATTTATACCATCTTGTAGTGTTAGACTTATTGAGAAAGACAGAAAAAAAAGAAGAAAAACTAATTTATGTAGACATTTTCATCCGGGTATACTAATGGTCGGAAATCTAGCATCGAATTGATACGTTACAGTGGATCAACTGGCTTTTCAAGTTTAAGCAAAAAGAAAATATATAAAACAGGTGTTTTTTAAGTAGTTCTTAAAGTTGCTGGCAAACTAAAAAAAAAGACAAAAGCACCGAAAAAAGTACAAGCAGCTTTATTTTTTAATTTAATACAAAATTAAAATAAATAAAAAAAGGCGAAAATAATAATTGTATAGGGTGTTTTTTTAAAACAACGCTACCAAATCATCCAAATTAACTTTGAAAATCAGTCATGGATTCGACCGATTCTTTATCGCAAAATTATGTTCAGCAACGAGGGTCATTTTTGGCTTAAAAAAAATTGTCGCTCATAGAGTGAGACCAATACACAACAGACCCTACAGACAGACTCAATTACATTCAGAAAAATTCACCGTTTTGTGCGTCTTAGACGCTGATATCTTCATCGGATCTTATTTCTTCAAAAATTAGGTCGGAGGTCGCGTTATGATCAATTGAACATAAGGATGGCATTGATTCAAGCCATACGTCTCGATCACAACCAGCAATTGATGAAAACAAATTTTGGCGATTAGTTGATTTCGAGAAATAGATTTGGTTCCAATATACTTTTTTGTGTCAATTTTAGCAAATTAAAGATTTATGGGGTTAAGAACAAAGACACCCAGTATCTGCTTTTTTGCCGATATTATCCAATTCATTGCTACATTTTTAATATCTCCTAAAACTAGAAAAAAATTGTTTTAAAAGAGCTGCGTATTCTCTTGTCACCATTCTGTGGCCCGAAGATGACGATGATGAAACAGATATGTTTGAAAATTAAATTCTTTTTCTATAAAATGTTATCATTATTCTGATTTTATGACATTTTTTAAAATTTTGTTTACTCCTAAACAACTTTAATTAATAAAATAAATCATTTTTAAAAAAAGTTTTAATACGTTTGATTTTTTTTGCGCTTTTTACCCTTTTTCGGATAGAGATTTTATCCGTTTTACCCTTTGTCGCTAAACACTTGACACTTTTCTTCATTCCAAAAATGGCAACACTGCTTGTGCGATAATCTTAATCTGCGGCCTTGTCTCTATGGATCAATATTTCTAGTGAGTGTATCTAACCCATGTCATATTAGGTCTTCCTCGACGATTCCATGCCTGAGAGTTCCGAGGTTTCATTTTAGTTATTATTGCTTGGCTGTTAGTTATTCTAAGTCTAAGTCCATATTGGAGAAGGTGAATGGCCAAAATATTTGTCATATACATCGTAGGCGTATGTTGATGAAAACCTGAAATTTGCTACATATAACGACCATCACTGTCCAGATCTCAGAACCGTATAACAAAACCGTTTTTAGGTTGGTGTTAAAAGTTTATACTTTTGTTTGCTGAGGAATGTTGCGGGCCGAACAAACTTTTTTTAATTTGTGGTATGCGTGTTGGACTCCACCGTCTTTATAAACTTAGCTACCACGATAGGGGTTTGTTCAACATCTTCTGTTATAGTCTGCGCGACATTTAAAGCTACGCATAAGTTTCGTTTTCTTGGCATTTACACTTAACCCCTTCCATCCCGGCATTTATAATTAGTTACTTCAGTTTAAACCTCGTTCCAGTAAGTGTAAAAGACGAAAGAAAAAAAAAATGTCGTCAGCATAGTCCAAGTCACTAAGTTTTTACTACGGCCGCCTCTGTAAATTATCGACAACTTTGGTGTTTGTTTTGGTTAAGATGCTATCAAGCACTGCAATAAACAAGAGTGGCGACAGAACGCATCCCTGCCAAGTGAGCTATGCCTTCGGGCGGCTGCCAGATCTAACCTAACCTAACCTACACCTCCCTGAATGGAAACTTTTTCGCTGTTGCTTTTTTTTTTTTTTGCATCGAGCAGTGCATTCTGCGTTAGCATATACATAAATCACGTATCATGACAGTTATCTTCTCTGGCACATTTACATACATTACTGTATAAGCGGTGTTTAGACTATAACACAAATCATCTGATTTGTCAAAAAGGTAAGTTAAATAGCCAAAATGGTATTGTGGAAACTCATTTTGATTAAAACAAAAAATAAAATCCGTTTGCCAATTTTCACAGTCGGAATGATTTTTCATTTTATGAAATAAATGTTGAATACCAATTGTATCAGGATTTAATTTTCGCACACAACTCACAAAAACCGCAGTTTTCATCTGATTGTATTTGATTTGCATCCAACGATGTGAACTTGAAAGAATTTTAGAAAATATTTGTTTGACAAGCTTGCCTTTCATAGGATTTTTTTTTATTAATTTGTCAGATGTACAATCCTATAATCTTAAGACTGCTACATATAGTGGCACCTTAAAACAAGGTGTCTGTGATTAAAGACAAGCATACAAAAATTAAGAGAATCTGAAGAAGGTAAAAAAATGATTGGAATTATACATAAATACGAATTTAAAAGCATTTCGTTTGGAATGTGTAATATGTCTGTAAGTCAAGAAATCAATCCAGCAAGTCTGCATCACTATTTTCGTTCTGAAATTTATAATTTTTTTTTTATAGAAATTTATATTTTAGTGTTAACTTGTCCCACTGTTTTTGCAGAGAGGAATGTCTTTTGGTTCACTGGTATTTTTCTGCTGCCTTTTTTTTAATTTAAAAGTATGGTTAATTGTTATGGTATCTTAATAGAAAACAATGCAAAAACAGAAAATATTAGCTTGTTATGATAGCAAGATGAAGTAAAATGGCTTAAGGCTTTTGGCAACATAGATGCAGACAATTGATTAGCAAAAAAAGAATTAAAATAAACATTGTCTTTCTTTATTTTACAATAAAAAAAAAGCTGAAAGTGTTAGCAGACTCCCGCTCTAAAAATATTTCAAAAACTCCAAAGTAAAAAAAAAAACCAAATGTTTAGTTTGTGTTAAACATTTATTTTTAATAAAATAACAATCAAGCTTAACAAAATACCCTTAACACCCGCAACAAAAAAAAAAAAGGAAAAAAATAAAAATCCAACTGGTATTAAATATAAATTTACACTTAATAGCAAAAAATGAGTAAAAAATACCATATAAACCCACACCAACACACACACACACACATACATATGTGTAAAAAAAAACTTGCATATGAGTATGAAGAACAGCTGCTACTTACTATTGTGTGGCAGTTAATAATAGCATTTGATTATTTGTAAAACAAAAATCATTAGTTTGGAATAAAATTTCAAATATCGACACGTATTTGCTATTTTATCAATAAATATTTTGTGTTATTTTGATTTTATAACCAGCAGCTGTTGCCATTAATACTCACACACACAGCCACAGCCACATACATATTTCGAGCACTTAACAAACGTTTGGTGAAGTGTTAAGCAAATTATGAATGTTGAGGGAAAAAAAGGTTGAAAGCCAAGAAATTTCATAGACTTTCATAAAAAAAATGTATGTACATCTACAATATAAAAAATAAAAGCTAATATTTTACTAATACTTCATCATCATATGCATACTCGTCCCTGTCTTGTTTTATACACTCACCCAATAAAAAGGAACAAAAAAAAAAACGCATATAACAAGCTGTGAAATGAAACGAATTCTTGCTAAACGAATTCTTCTCCTAATTTAAACAAAAAAGCAGAAAAAGTGCTTAGGTAAGCAGCTATTATAATAGAACAAAAAATTATCAAAAAAAAAGGGAAAAAATCTCAGGACATACACATAAAAACATCCTCACATTCCTAGATGAGAAGATACAAAATATTTATATAAAATAGATGATATGTACGAAAAATTACACAAAGTATGCAAAACGGCGATTTTTTTCCTTCTCGCATATTCATTTTTAGCAGAGGTTCCCTACATGTTTGTGACCCTAATTTTATTTTTATGAGTTAGACTGATACAAAGTTTTCTTTCCGCATAAGCTTTGTGTTCATTTCTGTTCGTGTTGATGTGTTCTGATGACCAACCAATTATCATCTACTCATCCATCCAGCTGTCGTCTGATAACTGTGTATTTATATACTTTAACTAATTTTAGTTTATTGATTTTTAAAGTTTAAACCAAAATATTAAAAAATTTAATTTTTTTAATTTTTAAATAATTTTATTAATTTTTAATCTTAAAAACGATTTAAAAGTTTTTAAAATTTATGACTATACGATATGAGCACCCCAAAAAATCTTATTCAATAATAATAATATTACAGTAGACTCGCGGTAACAAAAACACTGCCTTACGTGAACACCGGATAAGATGAACATAATTTTTTTTACACTGACTACTCTGTAGCGTGAACACAGTGAGAAAGCCTTATAACGTGAACAAATTTTTCGGTTATGCAAATCGTTTTCATAAAAAGGGGTATCCCCGTAAATGATTGCACAGGTTTAGTTTAGTTTAGTTCGTGCTGCTGATTTAGAATGACCTAATCTAAAGTTTTTCGTGAAAATGTCACAAAAACTACCAAAATTCTAAAGTTAAGCTTCTTGTGATTGGAAAGGCAAAAAATCCTCGCTGTTTTAGAAATTTTGAATCTCCTGTGGACTAAAATTGCTCCAAATCGTAATGGATTACAGCTACAATTTTTGAAAATTGGTTTAACTAATAATGGACGCTATTGGCTATTTAAATTCAACTTGGCAACGTCTTGAAAAGAAAACTATAGTAAAATGCTGCCTGAACATTTTTAGTTCTTTACTTTACGTCTAGACAAGTCATCGATTTATCCAGACTAGAACAAAACGTCGGCAGAGCAACTGTCAAAAAATTATTCATGTTCTTTGATATGGTTAAAACGTATAAAGTGTATTTTGTCGCAATTTTTATGTGTCGTCTATTTCTTTCATATTCAAAATGCCTCTTTATATCAGACATCGTTGTTCGAACAAATGTTCTGACAACGCTGTTTGAACAAGAACAAAAAAAGGTAACACATTTTTTTAACTAATTTAAAAAAAAACTTTTTTTCCTTACAAACCATATGTACATAACAATCCAAAATACAAAAAAATATATGAATTTGAGTTAAATCACGTTACCGCGAGTCTACTGTATAGTATAACGAATGTGAAAATATGTTTTGGTAAAAATTTTATATCAAGAGTATTTGAAGATGGATTATTTATTATATGGAAATGTTTTGCAGTAACTGACCTCGGTGTACTACGGCATTTAAACGGTAGAACTCTTATTGCACAAGTTATGAATATTTTCGAACTTGAACGAGAGCAAAGTGTTACATTTATAAGACAATAGGAAAAAACTGCTTATGTCTAATTTTGTCGTTTTTCAGGGATGTACGCAAATATGAAATTAGTAGCTGAAGTTCAGTGCACAAGAGGTGAATGTGAGATTCTGTTCCGGTAGTGAGATAAGGCGAGCAATTCTAGCATTTGTTATTAAAATACCTGTTTCGTTTGGAGCACAAGGGGTATATGAGCACTTGAACCTCTCGTGCTCAAACAAATATTTAACTCCCTTTTTCACATGGACTGAGTTAGTGGAACTCATAGAAGTTCTAGCAGACCGTTGAAGTACTTTTAATCAAAGCACCTGTTTAAAAAAACTTTAGTGCATATGTATATGTGGATTGAAATCCAAGCTTTATGTGGCTGCCAAGAAATTAGTTTTTGCCTGTTGAAATTTGCAAAATGTGACTCACATTAGAGCTTAGGTGAGAATTGTAATTGCCAGAATAAGACTCACTAAATTTTTCAGTTTTTATTTAGAAAGTAAATTATATTTGGAGTGTAAACAAAATATTGGAATCATAGAAATTACGAAAATAAATTATTTTGTCAATGTACCTGAAGATTGAAGGAAGCTTGTGACAAATTTAAGTAAAATATTGACTGTAAGTATCATCAATGCAAAATGTCAACTTTATAACTCTAGAGAAAAATGCAATAAACTTCGATAAAGTAAATAAGAGCCGTGTAGTTACTCCCACAACTCCCACAAAAAAAAACTATAAAGTTTCAGAAATTCAAGAACCTTCAGATTCTTCTTTGCAGTACACCACCAATTTACCATGAATGGTTCAAAACACATACATACATGCGTACATAAATAAAAATTAAATGTGATTCGTTGGTAATTACATCACTTAAGAACATCTGCACCGATTTCGCTACTTTTTTTAAGTTTGTCAAAACCCAACTTAGATTTTTTTGGAAATTAAAAATTTACCACGCCCACTTTTACGATCACTTTTTTTTGCAATTTATCTAAAATTGAAGAACGTCAAATTTATTATAATCCAATTAAAGATTAAACGAATACCGATTTCTTCTATAAACTTAAATAAAAATAAAATGATGACTGTTGCAAAGCGCATCATCAGAGAAAGGCTGTATCGATTTTGCTGATCTTGTCTCAAATAAAGTTCAAGCATAGTTCTTTCCGACATTTTTTCTTATATTTAAAAAAAAAACCCATAGTATTGTACCTAACACTTTCAGTCTTCAGTGGAAGATTATAATGGTAACTTGCATAGTTGAGCTTAAATGAAATGGAAAGTATTACTAGGAGTGGCACCTTCAATATAAATAAAATACATTTTACTAGATATCTAGAAAACTATGAAACTAGATGTATAATCTCAAAATGTGGTATTTTTTTTTTCATTTGTTTATTTATTAGTCTATTCTGCACGATCGGTGCAGGGGTAGTGACACTCTCCATATAGAAAACATATTGTATGACATATTTCAGGAACTTTAAATGTAAAATCTTATGGACTTATAGGCTCGATTGATTATTTTTATACCAACTAAAAAAATAAAATAAAATAATATTTTTAATCCTGTTATTAGATATTTAAATAAAAATTGTACAATTTATATTAATTATTAGATATTTTATTATATATATGTATATATATTATAGAGGGCATGGCATTTTTCATACGGGTTCTGCTAGTGAAACATATAAATGCATTAAAAAATATTTAAATATTTTCATAAAAAAAGTTTAAGAGTTCCCCGCTCTAATGGTTATGGCGAGTGCGTGTCGTATTATGCGAACAATTTTTTTAACGTTGCGGTAAAATTATAAAAATTACTTTGTATGAGTGAGTTCTCTTATGGGTGAGACATAGTCCTGTACCTATTAACTTCTGTTCATGTTTGTCATACACCGAACTCCTCCCAAAATCACAAATCATGGTGTTGATAGCGTCTCATTATCATATTAAAATACGTATATGAAAAAAAAATGAAAAGAAAAAAATATAAATAAATAAACCATAAATAATTTTCATAAAGGTCGGGGTTTTGTGTTTAACAGCGACTGTTTTGAGAATTTGAAAAATGTTTGCTAACGTGAACTTTTTTAATAAAATTATAGCTGATTATATGGATGTGCGACTAAGTGTGTGCTTTAGAAGCTACAGAGACATGGGCAATATTGGTGTCATCTTTTAAAAGTGATGTCTTTAACCACATAATATATGACGTATTATATTGTCCTGTAATAAGCTTTAGAGTTTGAGTCATGCTTTTAAATGAATACAGGAATTTCTTTATGAAAAACAATTTAAATTTGGCTAAGAAACGAAAAATTTTTTTTTTTTCGGCTTCCAGACAACTGAGAGGGTCAATATGGGTTGCAACTTGCAAATGAAAGAGCTTGACTACCAATACAATAATACATTATAAAACAGATAAATATCCATAGTGGCAGCCACTATAAAATGGCGTTCTATTAATTTGTCTATGGTTCAACTCTAGTATTTAAGAATGTACCATATTTACTCCCTTCAATATTGGTATCGAATGAAAGAGCTTGACCAGTAGATTATAGTAAAGTATAAAAAAGTTAAAACCCAAGATGGCGTCCTAAATATAATGGCGTATATATGGCTCAAATAAAGTAATTGCGGCTTTCTTCCCTTCAACCCCCACAATATTTGAATCAAATGAAAAGGCTTTACCAACAAAATAGAGTAAACAACTAAATAGGTATAAATCATATAAAAAAGTGTTAAATCCAAGATAGAGCCCGAACCAAAATACCGGATAATTTTTTTCTGTACCCCATTTATATGGGTACCAAATGAAAGGGCTTGACTAGTAGAATACATGTAACTATGTATGTAAAAATTTAAAATCCATGATGGTGTCGAAAATAATACAGATAAATGGCGTATAGCATTAATTCTAAAATCTAGGCACGCTACGATTATACTATTGATTGATGGTAAGGGTAGTATCAGATTCGGCACGACCGAATAAATCACTCCTACTTGTTTTTCATTTTTTGTTATTTTATAGGCCGTTTTAACAAATTGTGATATTTTTTTTTTCTTTAACTATAAAATAGTATTTTAATTATAAAAAAAAATTTAATTGATTACATTGGTCCTGTTAAGTAGCTTCCAGAGCTCTGTTAACTTTATTATGTTTGTGTCTAGGATAACATATTAATGGCTTAATTTATTTAAGGCTTATTGAGCGTTAATAAATCAAATTTTCATAGAAAATCAGTTTTATAAACGTTTGTTAATTTTTTATTTTTTTTAATAAGTCAGATAAAATTATCTTCACACACATACATATATTGCAATATGATAAACAAAATATATACGGGGAAAGTAACTTAACGACACACACAGGCAGAAGTAAAATACACATTTCAAAGACTTTTAGAAATAAAAAGTATAAAAGACACTGCTGTAACAAAATTAAAAATCATATCATCACGCAATTAACTTAAAGTGCTCAAACGAATCAAATCATTATGCAATACAAAACAAAATGACTACAAATATTAGTGGATCTGTGAGTACAAATCGTAAAGATGGCAGTAACGACGTTTTACTTAATATGACAAGAACAGTAGGAGATGAAAAACAAAATGCCACTATCGGAGCTTTGGTGACAGCAAATGATTAACGTGGACCAAAAATGGGTACAGTGGGAGCATTTGCCAATGCCAATGCGTAAGTTAACAAAATATTTTATAGATTAAATGAAATAAAAAATTATTCCATTTTTTAGCAATGGTCATGGTGTTTCTTTGGGTGTAAATCATACCCCTAAATTTAACATGACTACTGGGGAAGCTTCGGCCACGGCAAATCTTTGGACTTCCGCCAACAAGCCTACTTCAGTTATTGCTCATGTTAAAGCTACCCATCATGTCAGTGGACCTATGACTGGATATAAAATACACGGTTATAGTTTTAGTGTTAATCAAAGATTTTAAAAGCTGTTTTGTGTTTTATAGCTTATTTGAGATTTTTTAAAAAATTTAAATCCACTACTTTTAAACACATGCACAGGAAATCTTAAAAATTTTTAAACGATTTTATTTTACTTTTTAAAATACTTTTTAAAATAAAAAAATGAAAAAAGAGGTAAAATAAAATAAAGAATTAATTTTTAAATATTTTTAATATTAGAAGGATGTGGAGACAAATTTGTATTCAAAGAGAATTTGTAGAAAATTAAAAAAATATTAAAAAGTAGTACAATTTTTTGATTAATTTAAAAATGTGCCCTAACAAACACAAGAGCAAATATGTAAAGATAGAACTTTTTTATATTAAATATTAATTTTAATTCAAAATTTTCCCTTTTTAATGAAAAAATTTAAACTTGAGGTCAAAACTTTTTAAACTTATAAAGTACTTTATTTTTTTTTTATTATTATTTCATCATAACAACATTAGAATATGTTTTTTTTTATAGTTCAATAACATTAAAAAAATTTCATCAAAAAATTCTTAAAAAAGGGTAATTTTTAAAATTGTAATTCGTTAATTAATTTCAATTTACCGTTTAGTTGCGTTTCCAGTTACCGAAAAAGATATAACTGATGACAACTAATAGCTGTTATTTCCTTTGTAAACGTAATGCTAAAATTGACAACGCAAATGAAGTTTGGTTGCTATTTATAATCGACACATTAAAATAATAAATATAAAAATTTTTATAGCATGACAGTTTTCTGCACTATTGCTCATATCATACAAACATTCTCTTCCTGGTTTTTTTAATTCTTCTATCAATTTTTGAGCAATATTTTCATTAAATTCCATTTTAATTGTTAATTTTCGGCAAAAACAATTTTTATACCCTTCACACAGTGAAAAGGGTATATATAGGTTTGTCATTCCGTGTGAAATTTTTACAATTTTCATTTCCGACCCCATAAAGTATATATATTCTGAAAGTCTGTCCGTCTGACCGTCTGTCCGTGTGTATGTTGAAATCAACTTTTTGAAGCTTCCCGACATCGCTTGGACCCGGGTGAGAAATTAAAATATCAGAAATATTCGGGAGTAGATCGCTATTGAAAATTAGAAACATCGGCACATAAACAACTGAGATATGAGCAAAAACCCACGACCACCTCGATTTTTTTGCACAAAAACAACATTACAACAACAACATACATACATGCAAACGTGTATACTGGTTAGAGAAAACGTGGCATCGAATCCCAGCTGAGCCAAAAAAAAAATTTTTTTATATTTTAAAAATTTTTTTTTAAATTTTTTTTTAAATTTTTTTTTTTATTTATTTTTTATTTAATATATTATTTATATTTTTATTATTTTTTTTTTTAATTTTTTTTTGTTTTATATTAATTATATATATTTTAATTATTTTTTTTAAAAATTTTTTTAAAAAATTTTTTTTTTTATTTTTTTTTCTTAACATACATACGTAAATTTAAAATTTTACAATGGGATGTTTTTTATATATGTATATTTTTTATATGTATGTACGTATTTCATATGAGATGAATGGTGATACAAACTACTGTTATTGCATGACTACACGTTGTGAAGGGTATATAAGATTCGGCACGGCCTTACTTGTTGTATAATAGGTCTGTCTGCGTACACATATTTTGCATCATTTTATGCAAAATATTACAAAATCTTGCAAAATGTTGTCTGCGTACTCAAAATCTCTTGCAGCGAGAGAGCAAAAAAGAAAATTTTTTGACAGTTGGAAGTTGAGAACTTGCAAAATGTTGTTGGAGAAATTTCTTCTTGCAAGATTTTGCAACTAGTTTGAACAGCTGTTTTTATTTACTTATTCACCCTTATTCCATATAACGTCATCAATACGAAACGATGTCGTTTTGCGTCGATTGTTGTAAATCGGTATGCCCATCGTCAATATCAAATTGTATCGATAAGCGTCGATGCATTTTTCGTATGCCGTACGCAACGTTAACGACGGCATCGATTTCAATTGGCTCTGATTTTATCGTCGGTCTGGTTTGTGTCGAAACAGTTTTAGTTTTTGAATTTTTTTTGCAATAGCACAATTTAAAAAAATGGAAAAAGGAAAAAAAATTACTAACAGTGTTCAATTTAATACATTAGTGGAGGAGATGGAAAAAAATCCACCACTTGCCAAAGGTTTCCAAAAAGGCAGTCTTCCCAGTGACTTCAAAGAGCAGTGGGAAAGAATTGCAACCATATTAAATGCGTTTGGTCCACCGAAAAGAGCAGGTGATGGTTGGCAAAAGGTAAGATAAATAGTTAAAATTAGGTAAAAGTAAGATAATAGTAAAATTATTGCATAATAAAATTGTTTTTAAAGGTTTGGCGGGATTTGAAATTCAAAGTAAAGAAAAAATTAGTGGCAAATAAGACAGAGTGTACGTATACTGGGGGCGGAATATTTAAACAGATGATACTTAGCCCGCTGGAAGAAGCCGTAGCTAACGTGGTTCAATTTCAGAAGCAGCTAAACCCAAAAGGATATTTTCAGGGAGAGGAAATCATTGAATGTGAGGATGTAGAAATAGAAGTTGTGGAAAGCAACGAATTGGTTCTTCAAAATGAAAGTGAAATACCGTTAGCTTCAACTTATATACAGAGCGCCGAAAATTGCACCCCTTTAAGAAGAAAGGAAAAATCTTCCTCAAAAAAACCAGGGTCACCTAATGCTCACTATGAACTGCTCCAAAAGCACAGCGATGAACAGGCGCATATTTTAAAAGATATTAATAATTCAATGTCATCAATGAAAAGAAACCTACAAGACTTAAGTAGATACCAAAAAGATTTATTAGAAATAGAAAAAAAGAAATATCAGTTATTATTGGAGGAAAATGAAAGAAAAAAAGAACAGCATGAATCCGAAATGAAAATTAAAAGAATTAAATTATCAATCAAGGAAAAAGAGTTGGAGGTGCTGAACAAAAGCTAGACATATTTCATGTTGTCCTTTCAACCATTATAGTATATGTATATAAAAACCTTTACAATGTGCCTTTATATCAAAAGCTTTAATGAATTTTTTGTTTTGTTGTTTATGTTTTTTAGTATAAGATTAAAATTTTTATGTTTAAAAAAAGAAAATGAATTAAAAGACTGATTTTAAATTAAAGAAAACTTCGTTTTATTTCATCTCTTATATGAGTTGCCTCAGAACCTTGTAAAATTTCAGCATCGTCATACACTTCTTCATAAATTTGTACACTATCTAATTCATTTGCAATATCTAAACCATATTGAATACATATATTGTTAAGTGCAGCGCAAACATTAACAATTTGTATTGCCTTTGCCGGGGTATAATGCAGCTGACGAGCGCCAAGAATGCATCGAAAACGGTTTTTGAGAACTCCAATAGTTCGTTCCACTATATTCCGTGCTTTCGCATGTTTCATATTATAGATAGCTTCCGCACTGCCTGAAGCTGTGGACCTCACCTAAGGAGGAAATTTAAATTATTTAATTTTTAATAGAAATTGAGCTCTCACCTAATAACCACGAATTACGATCACCAGCATCCACACACCCAATGACACCAGGAAAATCAGACTTCTGGAAAAAATGCAGCTTTGCTTCAGCTTTTTCTGCGTCTGTCATAGCAAATTTTATCCATAGTGGACAAATTTTCCTTTCTATAACATCCACAATCTCAGAAATTATCTTAGACACCATTGGCTGAGATAATCCTAAGTTAAAATCATTAGCGACACTAAGCTGGTAGGATCCTTGCGCTAAAAATCTTAACGTTGCAGCCAATTTTATGGTATGCGAAATATGTGTCGACTTGACTCGAGATTTTAAATGTGGCGTTATAGTCTCCAGCACATAGCTAAATGCATCCTTATTTAGGCGAAAAAAACTTTCGAACCTTTCAAAGAAATTAACTCATAGCAAATAGAAAGAATACTTAATTTATTACTTACTTTTCATCGGGTAATTGAAATATATTTGAATTCTGCCTTATTATTCTTCTTTGTAACACCATTTTTTTTTTCTTTTCCACATCACTCGGGTCAGAATTACAATCAGGAACAAAAAACATTTTAGTTATTTAAAGTTATATAATTAATAGTTTATATTTCAACTCTAGGTTCTATTTTATTTTTTATATTTCTGTAAATATTTCGCTCTCCTTCAAAAAAAAACTTTATAAAAACTGAAAACAAAAAAAACAGCTTTCTAAATTGTTAGAGATGTGCTTTAAAAACGATAAACCATCGACATCGTTACGCTGCTCTTATGGCATACTAGTTTTGTATTGAATTGATGACGATGTCGATAAAATTTGAGATTGATATTGAATTGATGACGATGACGACGACGTTAAATGGAATAAGGGCGATTATGAAAAAATTTTTGTGAAACGAAAATAAAAATTGAAATTTAACAATGGCGGAGGTAAGTAGTTAGAATTGTGCTGATTTTTAACGTTTATAAAATATTATAATAAACAACATTTTACCGTAATGTAAGTGGATTGGAGATGGCAGAACCGATAAAATTAGCATTTTTTAATTTACCGCGAGAATTCACTTTCGCGTACACATATGCTAAAACTCTTTTGCTTTGTAATTTCAATTGTTTACACACCGATCAGCTGTTTTCTTGCAAAATTTTACTTAATACTGTCTGCGTACTTTTTGATATATTTTTAGCCGCCAGAGTAAAATTGGTCTTACTCTCCCAAAAAAATTTACTGAGTATTTGCTACTGGAAAAGTACGCAGACAGACCTAATAAATGTACTGACACTGTGTGATGTGGCAACCAAATTGAATTTTCATGTAAATATTGAAAAAAAGTGGCATCCCAATTCAGTTTCTTCTGAACAAGAATTAAAATTAAACCAATTCAAGAAAAAACCAAGGCATATTTATTCATCAGGTACTCTTGATTCGTCCGCTAATTATTTTTGTTTAACTCTTATTTTTAATTTCAGCTTTCAAAATCTATATATATAAAAGTGAAACTCTGTGTGTGTGTGTGTGTTAGCTATAGACTCCGAAACTGTAAAACCGATCGGACTCAAACTTTGGCAAGTTGTTGTGCACATACCAGGGAGTGTTTATGGGTGGAAAAAAGTGGGCGGGGCCACGCCCATAAAAATTAGTTATCAGTTTTAGCTACTTGCACTTGACCGATTTTTCTGAAACTTTGCACACATATCGAGCTGTCATGACTAAATAATTTTGTGATAAGAAAAGTGGGCGGGGCCACGCCCCTAAAAAAGTTTTAATTTTGAGGTACTTGCACTGGACAGATTTTTCTGAAACTTTGCACACATACTAAGCTGTCATAACCATATAATTTCGTGATTAGAAAAGTGGGCAGGGCCACGCCCATAAAAAAAGGTTATAATTTTGAGGAACTTGCACCAGACCGATTTTTCTGAAGCTTTGCACACATATCGAGCTGTCATGACTAAATAATTTCGTGATTAGAAAAGTGGGCAGTGCCACGCCCATAAAAAATAGGTATCATTTTGAGGTACTTGCACTGGACCGATTATTCTGAAACTTTGCACACATATTGAGCTGTCGTGACTAAATAATTTCGTGATTAGAAAAGTGGGCAGGGCCACGCCCATAAAAACAATTATAATTTTGAGGTACTTGCACTGGTCCGATTCTTCTGAAACTTTGCACACATATTGAGCTGTTATGACTTTATAATTTCGTGACTAGAAAAGTGGGAAATGCCACGCCCATAAAAAAATTATAATTTTTAGGTTTTTGCACTTGATATTCAATTAAAATTCAGAATTCATTTCGATTCATTAAGGGGCGTAGCAACGCGCGCCGGGTTTGGCTAGTGCATAAATAAAAAACAATTTTCTCTCTTTTCTAATTTATTTCAAATGTCGAACTTCATATATAAAAAATATAAACAAAAAAATTCTCTCCGAACTGCAATTACCTGATGAATAAATATGCCTTGGAAAAAACTTTCTGAACAAAATAATCACTCTCTCTCTCAAAAGTAAAACATCAAACTCAATATAAAAAAAATTTGTTCTGAACTAAAATTTTATGGGTGAATCCAGCTTAAATGTCAATACTTTCCATGGTCGAACACAGTTGCAAAATGGCTTAAAATTTGATAATGTAGGCGCTAATACTACTTGGAATAGTTCTCAAGGTCATAGTGCTTCATTAGGGGTGAACCATATACCCAAATTCAATGTGACTACGGTTGATTCCGGCGCAACAGCTAATCTGTGGACTTTAGCTAATCAAGCCTCTTCTTTAAATGTAAATGCCACAAGACATATGTCGGGACCATTTGGAGGTAAAACTGACTTTGGTACTGGTTTGGGGTTTACATATAGATTTTAAATACTGATGTAATTATTCTATATGATTTTAGTAATATGTATAATTTGAAATCTTAAATTACATAAGTACTAATCTATATATATAAAAGTGAAACTCTGGGTGTGTGTTAGCTATAGACTCCGAAACTGTAAAACCGATCGGACTCAAACTTTGGCAAGTTGTTGTACACATTCCAGGGAGTGTTTATGGGTGGTAAAAAGTGGGCGGGGCCACGCCCATAAAAAATTATATCATTTTTAGCTACTTGCACTTAACCGATTTTTCTGAAACTTTGCACACATATTGAGCTGTTATGACTATACAGTTTCGTGATAAGAAAAGTGGGCAGTGCCACGCCCATTAAAAAAAGTTATAATTTTTAGCTTTTTTTCACTTAATATTCAATTTAAATTCTGAAAGCATTTTTATTTATTAAGGGACGTAGCAACGCGCACCGGCCTTTTCTAGTAATATTATAAATGTTAGTTTGTATGTTTAGTTTTTTGTTATTCAGCAAAAGAATCCAAAAAGGCGTTATTCTATTATACCAAATTAAAAACAGCTACAAATGGTAATTAAAAACAAGTAACAGTGCTATATTCGGACGTGCCGAATATTATATACCCTTCACAACGTGAAGTCATGCAATAACAATTGTTTGTATCACCATTCATCGCATATAAAATACGTACATACATGTAAAAAACATACAAAAAAAAAAATTACAAAAAAAAAAAAATTACAAAAAGAAATTACAAAAAAAAAAAAAATTAAAAAAATAATTTGAAAAAAATTTTAAAAAAATTTTTAAAAATTTAAAAAAAAAATTAAAAAAAAATAATAAAAATATAAATAATATATTAAATAAAATAAATTTTTTTTGACTCAGCTGGAATTCGATGGCACGTTTACTTTAACCAGTATGTATGTAGGTTGTTGTTATAAAAACGAGGTGGTCGTGGTTATTTGCTCATATCTCAGAAAGTATTGTGCTGAATTTCAATATCGATTCATTCCTGGATATTTCCAAGAGATTGATACCATATACAGATCTCAGGAACATATAGTTGCTTCTAAAAGTTGATTTCAACCAACTCACGGACAGACGGACAGAAGGGCTTAATCGACTCCTCTATTCATAAGCTTTCAGAAAATATATACTTTATGGGGTCGGAAATGAAAATTGTAGAAATTACAAACGGAATGACAAAGCTATATATACCCTTGTGCACTACAGGTGAAGGGTATAAAAAAGAACTATTAGACGCTAAAAGTATAGAAAACGCTTATTTCTCGATTTATAGATCTCTAAAATTTAATGTATGTATGTCATACGTGATTTTGTACAACATTTCTGAACGTATTTGGGTAATATTGGTATTATTTAAAAGCTTTTGAATATGTCTTTCTGGATATAGTTATCGATCTTATTTTTAATTCTTAAACCTTTAAGAAGCAGGGATAACTTTACGCAAATACCAAATTTTTAATAAAAAAAACAATTTATTTATTTTTTAATTATTAACTAATTTTTTATCACCCTATTCATTCAGTTATAAATATATTTTTTTTAATATTACAGAGTACCTACAACCATAACAAGTAAGATTGCTATATTCGGCCATGCCGAATCTGATAATACCCTTCGCCATCATGTATATAGGTATAATCCCACATCCTAGCATAGCCTATATTTCATGTTATACGCCATTTTCCTTATTATTTCCGACGCGATCCTTGATTTTGAAATTTTACGTAGTTAACTGTATTTTACTTATCAAGCCCTTTAATTTAATACCCATATTGATGGGGTTAAACAATTTGTTCCGCAATTTTTCTTTAGACTCCATCTTGGATTTTACATTTTTTAATAATTTACTGTATTCTACTGGTCAAGCCCTTTCATTTGATACCAACATTGAGGGGGTTTAAAAAGTTACATTTTAAAATACCAGATTTGACCCACAAATTTATTGTCCGTCATTTTTTAGTGGCGGCCAACATGAATTTTAATTTTTTTATAGTGCTTATATTGCGCTAGTCAAGTCCTTTCAGATGATATCTATATTGACTCTCTCGATTGTCTAGAAGCTGAAAAAAATTGATTTTCTTTTGTAAATTTTTGGAATATATATTTAAAAAAAATTTTTGCCTTGAGGCATATTATATCTACGAATAGTAGCAAAGGTACCTATAAATTATTCTATTCTAATTGCTTCTAAAAGTTTATTTCAACCAAAACACTGACAAACGATCAGGGCTAAATCGACTCCTCTTTTCATTAGCTTTCGGTAAATATTTACTTTATGGGATCGGAAATGAAAATTGTAGAAAGTAGGTACAAACGAAATGACAAAGCTACATATATCTGTGGCTTGAAGCTAAAAGGGACAATGCCAAAATATTTACTTTTGAGAAAATTGGAATTGAAATTTAACTTTTAAAGATGCTTTCATAGTGACATTGGCCAGCATTTTATTTATGAAGCAGTTCCGGATTAAGTATGACTTTAGCTGTTTTACCATAATGAAATAGAGCAAGAAAACAAATCTAATGCAATGATTAACTCAAAAGAGCAAAAAAGTGACATTGGCCCTTTTAGCTCCAAGCCACAGATATATACCCTTGTGCACCACAGGTGAAGGCTATAAAAATGAAGGTGTAAAGATATTTAAAAATATATATGAAATAAATTTGTAAAAAGTAAATATTCAACTTACTCTTTTTTATTATTATCTTGGGCATCCTTAGATTCTTTTTCTGGTCCATGGCCAACATTTTTATTAGCGACAATGTTGTTTTTGTGATTGTCACTAATAGAAGGCACTTTTTTGTCGTTGGTTCTATTAGAAATTGGTTGTAATTTTGGTGTATCCGTAAACATTTTCTTAAGCTTATTTCATCCAATTATTAACAAATTATTATTATATTAGTTTTAATAATTATGAAACTTAAGCATTTGTAATTTAGCACAACAATCAATTTAAAAAACAAGTCATTTTGCATACAATAATTTTTGAATGGTGTATGTACGTATGAATGTAATTTGTTATTTGCACTTTTATTATTCCATTCATTATTTAGAAATATTTCTTAATGCAATAATTTTTTTAAAATACATTTAACACTATTTGGTTATATTGATAATAATTAAAATAAAGCTAATAATCAGTGAACTTTAAATTGTACAAAAAAGATTTCCTCAACACTTTTGTAATCAGCTGTTTAACATTGTTTTTTTATGTCGTCTTTTTGACATTTCATGTAATTTGACATTAGATATAGTGGTTGTGCGAAAGCAACAAAAAAGAAAAATCAAAAAAATACCGGCGAAAGACAAATCAGAAAATAATTGGAGAGAACAGGTTTATTAGAAGAGAGTATGACACAAGAAATAAAAAATCTCTTATTGGATAAATTTTATACAAAAGCATAAAATTGTTTATCGCAGATTTCATTTACAAACTTTGTCACAAGAGTGTTAACGGGGATGTAGCTCAGATGGTAGAGCGCTCGCTTAGCATGTGAGAGGTACGGGGATCGATGCCCCGCATCTCCAATAAATTTATTTCTTTATTAAATAATAGATTTTTTTAATCATACATAAATCGAAAAGTGCGTAGCTAAATGGAATTTTATCACGACATTATTTAAGACTCAAAGCATAAAATTGAATTATATTTTTGTTGTTTTATACAGAGTTATGAAAATTTACAAATAGAAAGAATTTACTAATGTCCAAGTTTTAAGGATGAGTCGTATCAACTGATAAGTTATAAATTTTGTAAAAACAATCACTAAAATGGTCTTTTGTACCGTCAGTGGTGGTTATTCACCATTTTTTAAATTTTCCCTTACAAATTAATTAAACATTTTGAAGTCAAAGTTCCTATGTAGAAGATAAAATGTAGTTTTGTTTAATTTTAAAATTTGTATGTTGCATAATGTGCAGCTTTTTTGTATGTTTTTAAAAGCAGCCGCTTTTGGGACCAGACTTGGTAACCATAAGTCATAATTGGACGAATACGGATTACTCCAATTTTTTTATTGAAAAAAAAATTTAATGATGTGAGCAATGTTGTGCCGGGAGCAAGTACATTTCTACACATGTTATACATATTTCATTCAATCTTTTGTAAAAGATAAGCCTGATGCTGTATATATACTGTATTCTTGTAATTAAAACCAAACATTATAGTTTTAAGATTTGCTTTTTCATGTTTATTTTTATATTAATTATTTGTAACTTATATTGTTTTATAAAAAATTAAGTCTCCAATAAACTTACTTACTTACTTACTTACTTTAATGATGTGAGCCAAACAAACAGAAAAAAAAAATTTGGACACAGACCTTATTATACATAAGTATGTATTTATGTATATGAATGTATAAATTTAGAATACACTAAACATACATATGTATATACATAATTCTCTTTTTACGCTAATTCGATTTAACACAGTTCCAAAAAAATGCAAAATTAATACTTATATAGTAGGTAGCACTGAAAATCGTGTAGTAGAAAAAAAAGAGAATTTCCTTGTTTATTTTCAGTAAATTCACACGATCAAAAAGGCTTTGATTTTGAAGTTCTGTTGATTATACATAATGCACAAGAACATCCGAAAGTCTAATTTTGATTTCTGCCTCCAAACACAATATCGTTAATACAGCTGCTAGATCAGGGAGCTACTTAATCCTTTAAATTCTACTTTGTAAATCATAAATTTTTGTACTTTTTAGTTAAACTAATAATGAATGATGACAAGTTAAAAATCATATATGCATGGAAGAAATTTTTAGAATTAAAAGAATTAACGTTTGACCATAATACGTTGAAAATTTCAACGGTCAATTATCGTGAATTACAGAATAGTCTTATTAAAACTGGAGCTAGACGATTGATAACGGAATTTGTGACTAATATCACTGAACCACATGCAAAAAAGTGTGATTTAAAAGCCATTTCTTTTTTTTTTTAAATTAAAAAAAATTTTTTTTAAAAAAAAATTTATAAAAAATAATAAGTAAGTAATATATACAATAAAAAAATTTTTTTTTGGCTCAGCTAGGATTCGATGCCCCGTTTACTTTAACCAATATATATGTATGTTGTTGTTGTCGACTCCTCTATTCATAAGCTTTCAGAAAATATATATGTACTTTATGGGGTCGGAAATGAAAATTGTAGGAATTACAAACGGAATGACAAAGCTATATATACCCTTGTTGCACCACAGGTGAAGGGTATAAAAAGAACATTTTTTGGCTCAGCCGGGTCCGAAATCAAGTTCGCTCTAATTAGTATTCCATGTTTGTATGGATGTGTTTTGAAAAAAACGAGATGGTCTTCGTTTTGAGCATCATCAACTTAATGAGGATTATTAGAAGAAAAAAAACATTTTTTTCAGATGATGCACATTTTCAACTAAAATTTTGACAGTAACTAAACGTTCGATTTATTTTTAAATTGTGTAGTACGTCTGCACGTCACAACTCTTAATAAAGAAATACATTAAATTGTTTTAGCAAAATCATGGCAAACTTTTATTCAACTCTCTTGTTAGGACATTTGCCTCAAAAATTTTTTATGTTTAGCATAAAAAAAATTGTAACAATTTCTCTTTATTAAAAATATTTACAAAAATACTGAGCGGGCTCAACCGGGATTTGAACCCGGGACCTCTCGCACCCAAAGCGAGAATCATACCCCTAGACCATTGAGCCTCTACCATATTTTTGATTAAAGTATCTATACATAATTTGGCGTAATATAACTATTTTTATAATTTAATTAATATGGAAATTATAATCTACAAAAAGTTTTTTTATAATTATCGTCTCAAACATATAAAAAATTCGAATGAATATGAAAAATTTCCCTTTTACAGCAAATGCTGTCAAAAGAATTTCGGTTTTTTGGAAGCAAATGGGGATGTAGCTCAGATGGTAGAGCGCTCGCTTAGCATGTGAGAGGTACGGGGATCGATGCCCCGCATCTCCAATATAAATTTTTTTTAACTTTTATATTTTAAAAATAATTGTGTATGGGAGTAACAACTTTAAAAGGTTGGTATTCAATTATGGCTAATTATTGCTTCTGCTCACTGTTTATGCATAAAACAATAGACAACAGGATGTAAATGTTTTGTTGTTGGTATGTACCAGACTAAAGTTAAACAAAACATTCGTATAAATTTTTAAACACAACAGCAATAAGTATATAGCAGTACAGGCAATATGAAAAGTATTTTTAATTCTAAAACGAAATCAAATAAATAAAGGTACATTTTAGTGCCGTATGAAAAATTTGCACATAGTACTTATGTATGTACATATATGTATCAACAAAATCACAATCAGAAAACTTTTCGTTTAAAATGTTAATTGTTTGATCAAGGAATTTTTGACGTTTCGCATTTTTTTTCTATATTCGCATATTTTTTTTAAATATGTATACTTTTTTTTTGTATTTTTTGTAATTAAGGTGAATACAAACAAAATATTTTATACAACTATTTTTCGTAATTGAAATTCAGCCCGGGCTGCATACCTGCCTAAGTTGCCATTAAGTTTAATAGCGTCCCTGCATTAGAAAACATATGAAGAGTTTGCATACAGGGGCTCAATTCTCATTCTGTGAAACTGTGAAATGAAAAAGATTTTGCATAGCAAAGGGTATGATAGCACCATATGATATTACACACAAAAACTTTTCATTTCATAGTTTCATAGAACGAGAATTGATACCCTGATCTTTAACTCGTTAGTGTGCCCGCCCTCAACAACATGCGGGTAAGATAAGGAAAATTAAAGATCTTGTCGATATATGTATATAATATAATGAAAAACTTTTTAAATCTTTTAAAAGTAGAATTATTGAAATCGATAATGTGTTCAAAACATTCTGAAAATGGAAATTTTTTAATAATTTTTAAAAATATTTTATTATAATTTATCTAAAATTTTTATGAATCTATAACTTATCAGACAAATTTCTAAAAAACAAAAATTTTATTTCCTAAAAATCGGTGTGTCCTTTATAGGGTTAAATTAGTTCAAGTTGGAAAATATTCTTGTATTCTCTTTGGTATATCATAATCAAATGTCAAACTTAAACAAATATTTAATTATTCATAACAGAAAACAACGATAACAACAATGTTTTTTTTTCTTTTTTGCAAAATAAACGCGTTATTTTTACGTTGATTCTTGTGTATTTTTTTTTTTAATACTGACTGAATGAACACCAAAGTTTTTGTACTGCTAGTAACGATGCCATAAAACTCATACACTCAGTTTAACTATAACAAGTTATTTTATGTTTGTAACCCGTTCAAAATGGTTTTAAATTATGGTGACGCAGGTTAAAAGCCTGTAACCCAGCACATAAACTAACTACCCAGAATTAAAACTCACTCCGTTTAGTCACACTCTCACTTTCAGTTACCATATCGTTAACATTGTGATTCATTTAGAGAAGAAAGACGAAAATGTGAGATTTGTTTTGAAAATTTAATGGCACACGCCGCCGCCGCCGCCGCCGCCGCCGCCGCCGCCGCAGCCAAGAACTGACAAAACTTTTTGCTATTTTGCTGTAAAAATATAACCGTGTAAATTTTTCGTTTTAAAACTAAATCAAGGACTCTTGCCTTGTATCAACCAACCACCAAGCTCTCTTTTGCCATTGACATTGAGCATGTTACTTTAACTAATGAATAAATATGTGTTTGTATGTTCGTTCGATTGTTTTACAACGAAAAACTAACAACAATCTAAAAGTGTGTTTATTTCTAACGCGCCGTTCGAAAATTCATCTTTATGCCAAAATTTAAAAACCAAACAAGAAGGAATGAATGTTAGTTTTAAAACCCCCTTTGGCTAGAATTTCTAAATTAGTACATTTTGGATGGGTCTGTGTAACGCATTTAAAGGAAATGGCAAGTGTCACTATTCCTCTCTCACTCTCTCTCTTCCGCTAAATCCAAAGAATTGTGCAAATCTTGGCATTTTCTTAGTTTTGAAGAATTTATGAAAAAAAAAAGAAAACAAAGAAACAAACAACCAACTTAAAACATATTGTGTCGTTTTGCATTGTTTTCTTATTATTGTAATTGGCAAAAGTTTTTGCCATGAATATGTTGGATTTGTCTCGGCTTCAATGTGTTTGTTGTTGGTTTAGTTTGTTTAACTTCGTCTAATGCAAATTTAATGCATGATTTCTTATTAATTGAAAAATTGTTGCTTTCCTTTGTAAGAAACACAACTTTTGCCGTCACAAATCTTTATTAAAGATAAATTAAAAATTTCAATTGAAATTTGGTTTTAAACAAACGAAAGCTTAAAGGTGAAACTTACATATGATGTTAGAGGATGAGGTAAAAGTTGAAATAATATGGATTTCAGTATACATATCGATGGCCTAATATAACAAGAACGTATCTGATGAAGTTTTTAAATTATCAGGCGTGTCTCAGTGACAAATTTTGTTCATCACAAAAGATATTTCTATTAATGTTATTAGTACGAGTAATAAATAGCAGCCATTGTGCAAGCTTTTAATGGCGTCAAATAAATAATTTCTTTATAAATTTCTATGTAAAAAATATTTTATAGCACATAAAAAATAAGCAAACACTTGTGCTTTAAAACAAATATATGAAATTGATGGATTTTAAAGAGTTTGAAACAAAACCAATCGATGCACAGAGGAGTATTTGACCTGAAAAGCTGGCCAAAAAGGCAAAACTGAATTTTAAGAAATCTTAAAAACTTAGTACGCAGCTCGACAGACAACAATATTTTACATTATATTGTAAATTTTGAAGACTTTTAGTTGCGATTTGTAGCTCTGAGACCCTATTAAAGTCAGGAAAGTTAAGAAAATTATATGAGATTTAAATGTTTTTTTTCGGTTTCTGGATGTGTTTTATGATATTTTTTTTCGGCTAAACGAATAAAGGTTTAACAATGATTTTTTTTCGCTGAAAGGTTTGATCAAAAGTTATTTAATAAAGAAAAAAAAAAATATTAAAATATGTTGAATATTCATGTTGAAACAATTCGTGCAAAAGCTATAAACAAAACAAATATAAACTTTTTGTACAAAAAATGAAAAAAAAGGTTTTTAAAAGTGAGGTTAGCATCTCTACGAATTATGTTTGATACCACAATAAAATTTGGAGTCTTTAATTTTAGAAACAAGAAAAAAAGTGTGAGCAAGTTTGCGCCATTATTTTTTACTTTTTTTTTAATTTTCACATTTCTTCTATTTTTGCTCATCAGGCACTTTTTCTTGTACATTTATATCGTCATTAACTTTTATGTATTTCGAATTATTGATTTCAACTGTTATTCACATCACTTTTAACACTTCTCAATGTTAATGCCTGCCTATAATTATAAATTTAAAAATATTTTTTATTATCCATAATAGTTATAAGGGAATGTCCTACACTACAAGAATAATTATTAAAAGCATTAATCACAAAAATAAGTTTACAAAAAATAAATACAGGCACATAAAAAATACATTGGCACCCAGGTATCAGGCTACTATCCAATTGTCAGAAGAAGCTGCCGATGCCAGAAATAAGCCCTTACGATTATAACGAACGAATTATTCGAGGAAATTCAACAGAAGCGATACAAATCGAAATGCCTTAAATAGGTTATTTCTGAGCAGTGACCCTTTTATAAGCTGCAGTACGCAAAGAGAACGGAATAATAAAAAAGTTTGTTCATCAGAAACCATCACACTTTTTCTTCCTGACACCGATGATGCAGCTAATAAGGATATACATACATACGACATAATAATTATTCAGGAATTTTTATTAGTTTAACTTGTCCATATATTAAGTATTATATAATATAAAATATATATAATAAGGCATTTTTTTTCATAAAAATATTGTTCTATAAGAGCCTTACAATTTTTAATTTTTTTTTAATTAGACCGTCAATCATATGTATGCATGTACATACAGTCTGGCAAGAATGAGTTTAAACCTTTAAAATCAACATTTGTTAATGGAGTTTTACTATTTATACCGACTTTTATTCCTTAGGAATATGGCTTTTGGAAAAATCTTAAAAATTTAAACTTTTTGAAAACAAAAATTTTGACGAATTTTGCAGGAAAATTTGTTTTTTTTTCGCCATTAAATTTTTAATAACTCCGAAATAGTAATAGATAGAAAAGAAATGTGTTTGGTTAGTTTAAGCAGAATTTCCGGTGCATCTTCTGATTCTCCTGCTATTAAAATCGGACAACCTGTTTTCAAGTTATGATAAAATATATTTGGCATCCCAACGATTTAGGGGGTGAAATATGCCACGCCTTTAAAAGAAAATCCTTACGAATTAGAGAAAAACGGAAAACAGATTTGAATTAAGGGCATTAAAATCCATATAGTCCACATACTTTTATTTCTAGGGTAGACAAACATTTTTTTGTTGCGCAGTGTACTTCTGTTGCGCAGTGTACTTTTGTTGCGCAGTGTAATTTTTTCAAAATCTGCTACTAGATTTCTTATATCATACTACACCTTAAACTATCAAAGAACAAGAAATTTTAATTAAAAAAACACGTTTAATAATTTTGGTCAGCTTTTCAGGGAAAATACTCCTCTGTGCGATGTTACAATTACGAAATTAAACCACTTCAATCAAAATATGTGACAGACCTGTATTTAAAGTTTTTGATATAAATTGTTTTGTTTTTAAAAAGTGCTTGTTTAATTCTATTGGTGTATTCGAAATAAGTTTTAACTGATATGTTGTCATAACGTCACAGTTTTCAGAAAAAAAAATGTTAAATGAATAAAAAGTCTTATATTTTTTAAAGTAAAATCTTTAAACCTTTATTATGACACTATAACAATATGACCTTGTAAACTCACCATATAGTTTCAGCAAGCCATCTAAAGTTTTTGCTTCTAAATTGGTTAAGAATGAAGGTTACACTTAACATTTAGGAGAAAATGAAGTCCTTAAGACACAAAAACTAAGTTGTCATTCATTAAATTCAAGTCGGAATAACAGAAAAAGTCTTGAAAACTTTTTATTGGCGGGGCAGCCGTGACTGTTGCTGAAATAATATTGGTTTTTTTTTTGTAAAAGGCAAGGTTGGCAATATTTCAGGACTTTTAAAAAAATACATTAATTAATTAAGATTAAAATTAAAATTTAAAATTTTTAACGACCCTCGCATTTTAGCATAAAATATTAAATTTTTTAATAATTTAAGTTTTTTCTTATTTACTGGTGGATATTTTTCGAACAATTTTTTAATTGTAGAACGGGAGTACTAGACTATTCTGGGGGTGCAATGAACAAAACTATAACTCAGTTTAAGATTTGCACACAAGCCAACACAAAAAAAATGTTTAGGCTTTTGATACCCCTAGAAAAAATTTGTAGCTACGCCAATGGTGTTAGTGGAATATACAAATACAAATTCTTTGTTTATAGAATAATTTCAATGTATTCTTTATATTGTATAAAAAAAAAATAAATTTCTTATAATCCACAGATTGTTTATTTTTGGAAAATTTGTGAGATTTTTTATTAAAGGGAAATGTGTAAATAACTATGGAATATTTAATTAGATGCTGTTTTATGAATTTTTCAAACATGCTCATTCCATAGAATCATCAATATCAATTGATACATTTAAGCCATTTTAAAAATGGTAAATTAAATTTGCCTTTGCACGGACAGAAAAAAAGGATCTACCCCTATAATTTTTAACTCAAAATTTTCCCATAAAGATATACAAGTTGCTGCTTACATCTATCTACACATGTTCCTTTTTTTTACAAGTTCTATTTTAATAATTTAATTTAATAACAAACAGTCCTTAGTATGATTGTAGTATTCGTTTGGTATGTAGTTAAAATGTTTTTGATAGTTTTGATTTAATATATTCCACCCGTTTGTTGTCTTCTCTTTGTCGGCTTTGGCAGCAGCTACATGATACTGAAATTATCAACAAAAAGACAACAGCAACAATCTGTTGTTAAATGCTATCTGATAATACATTCATACAACATGTGAATGTATTTATTTATGTATGTATGTATGTTTTAGGAAAGATGTGGACATACATACATTGTTAGAAAGACATCCTTTAGTGTTGACTAAATTGGCAATTGCCACTTGACTTGACTTTATAAAACATGTGTCAGCGAATCTTAAATGGAGCTTATAAAACTATTAAGACTAAATAATATTCGTTTTTGTTTATGGAAAAAGGACACAGACTTATATTACTTATAGTTGCTCATATACGAAGAACTACCGACAGTCCTAAAATTAAAATATGTACACATTTATGTGTATATGTACATGTATGTGAACATATTACGGTATTTATTTAGTTTACAAGCAACATACTACTTTTAACATTAAACCCATATTTTCTAAAACAATTGATTAAGATTTTATTAACGCTTTGAAGGCTGGTGACAAGAATACCATTAAACTTGGTTCATTACTAATCTCTTTGTGATACCTGGTGTTGCGTGTAGCTAGTCCCACCTGTACCCAAAAAAAAACGGTTCTGGCAATGTAAGACCAGCCCGAAGCATGAAAAATCCGAGCATATTCTCCTAAAATCAACGTGAGATGCACTTGAAAGATCGTTAACAAAATTTTCGACCAGATGCTGGGATCTAAGTCCCTCCAGAGCTGGGTAAGAGGAGAGAAGATGTTGCACAGTCTGAACCTGCTCCTGAATTTGGAGCGCGATACTTTTTAGACTTTTAGAGATAGAGATAGAGATATTAGCTTTACCGGGTTCCAGAATAATGCTGTAGATGCTTCCACGATACTGATATAGCTACGTCGTTCGAACATTATTGAGAGCAACTTTTTTTTTATCAAGAAACGCAGCCAAGGTGTATTCACCAGGTGTGCAATGGCGTCTCAACGGATTTTTCTTAACAGTATGCATTATTAATTTACGGTCAATCAGTCAGAGGGCTCATCAGAAGTTGACATATTAACCGAAAATATCCATGAGAATCTCTAGAGCTTTAAGACAGCTGTTAATTCAGTCAGTACGGGAGTTAAAAATGACAGATATTTTTTAAAACTTATCGTCTCAGAAGAACTCTCTAAGCCCCTGCAAGAGGACTTTTACTGGTTGCTGTTTGAATTCCTACTTGTAACAAGGTTCTTGAACCTATTCACTAAGGCTTTATATGACAAGTTATGCATTTGTTTCGCCTTTTGTTTGCACCAGGGCGGTCTTCCTTAAAATTCAAAATTCCTGAAAAACATCATCAGACACAAGCAGTTTGCCCTTATTTCCATAGAGCTACATATGCTTTTAGAATTATACGCTGGAGTCATTATGTGATCACAAGGGTTAATGTTTTTCATAAAAATAAAATGTAAAATAGTCCTAAGATAGTTTAGTTTGCTAAGAAATTACAAACAACAACAAAAAAAGTAAAAACAAATGATAAACATTTAACTGGCAGAAGGGCTTAATTAGTCTATATCCACATACATAAATGTACATATGTATAAACAACATACAATCCTAAACATATGTATGTATGTATGTATGTAGAATATTTTAAACAAATGAATATTTTATAACAAAATCAAAAACCCGCACTACTTACACATGTAAGACAAATGTACACAATATATGTATACTTAAAAGTGTTTATGTGTATGTATATGGGTCTTAAACTAAACTTGTAAGAAAAACAGTTATGCATATTTAAACAAACATATCACATCTAACATCAATTATACTAACAAAAACAAACACACACATTCAGCATTTAGACAGAAATTTAAAATTATTTTCCTTCTAGTGACCAAAAAACAGGTTTTTTTTTCTTGAATATCAACCACAAACATCTTTTAACCATTATCTTCTTAGACTGGTTGTAAGTAATAATTTTATTAAAAGATTTTCCACCACAATAACACGTTTTCATTTCGGTTTTTCACTCCTACACTACCTTCAGAAAATTTCACAAAAAACGAAACGAAATAAAATTATTTTATTATTCCATTCTCGCAGTTTATAATAATGACACAAAATGTTGTTGACTTAATTTGAAAATAAATGTTACAAAATATCTTACGAAATACGTATGTAGGCTTGTATTATTTATCCTTTTATGACTGTAACAAAATTAGTCCTTAATTACGGGCATTAATTATTTAGAAACATGGAAAATGTTTAACGAATTTCAAATCGCATGCAGATAAAAGCGAACACGCTGACTGGCTAAATGACAGACAGACAAACATACATACACACTGTCATTTGCATAATTATGTTAACAATAAAATTATAATTACCTTTGAATAGAACTTACTTCGAAGAACAAGAAGAAGAAGATAAAAAACCTAAAAATAAGATGATTTAATTCTAATGAAAAAAGAATCCTTTAAAATTCCACAATTGTTTTATACATACAAACATAAATACAAACATACATAATGTTGTGCAGAAAACAGTCACTGCAGACATTATAATTTCTTGTTAAACTTAATGACCAGTCAAGTTTTCTTGTTGTAATTGACCACATTAAAGGCTTAACTTTAATTACGAGTAAAATTCCAATTTCTTTTGGGACACTTTTTGTCGGCAGACAAATTAACAGAATAAAATATAATTTTTATTGTTTTCAACACATCAAGACATATAGAGGTGGAAACCCAAGGATTTGTCATAGGCAAGACATAGACAAGACATAGACAAGACATAGACAAGACATAGACAAGACATAGACAAGACATAGACAAGACATAGACAAGACATAGACAAGACATAGACAAGACATAGACAAGACATAGACAAGACATAGACAAGACATAGACAAGACATAGACAAGACATAGACAAGACATAGACAAGACATAGACAAGACATAGACAAGACATAGACAAGACATAGACAAGACATAGACAAGACATAGACAAGACATAGACAAGACATAGACAAGACATAGACAAGACATAGACAAGACATAGACAAGACATAGACAAGACATAGACAAGACATAGACAAGACATAGACAAGACATAGACAAGACATAGACAAGACATAGACAAGACATAGACAAGAC
Source organism: Phyto melanocephala (assembly GCA_941918925.1). Taxonomy (NCBI): domain Eukaryota; kingdom Metazoa; phylum Arthropoda; class Insecta; order Diptera; family Rhinophoridae; genus Phyto; species Phyto melanocephala. Next base: position 3,887,687 of record OW799233.1, read on the forward strand.
ATAGACAAGACATAGACAAGACATAGACAAGACATAGACAAGACATAGACAAGACATAGACAAGACATAGACAAGACATAGACAAGACATAGACAAGACATAGACAAGACATAGACAAGACATAGACAAGACATAGACAAGACATAGACAAGACATAGACAAGACATAGACAAGACATAGACAAGACATAGACAAGACATAGACAAGACATAGACAAGACATAGACAAGACATAGACAAGACATAGACAAGACATAGACAAGACATAGACAAGACATAGACAAGACATAGACAAGACATAGACAAGACATAGACAAGACATAGACAAGACATAGACAAGACATAGACAAGACATAGACAAGACATAGACAAGACACAGACAAGACATAGACAAGACATAGACAAGACATAGACAAGACATAGACAAGACATAGACAAGACATAGACAAGACATAGACAAGACATAGACAAGACATAGACAAGACATAGACAAGACATAGACAAGACATAGACAAGACATAGACATAGACATAGAAAAGACATAGACAAGACATAGACAAGACATAGACAAGACATAGACAAGACATAGACAAGACATAGACAAGACATAGACAAGACATAGACAAGACATAGACAAGACATAGACAAGACATAGACAAGACATAGACAAGACATAGACAAGACATAGACAAGACATAGACAAGACATAGACAAGACATAGACAAGACATAGACAAGACATAGACAAGACATAGACAAGACATAGACAAGACATAGACAAGACATAGACAAGACATAGACAAGACATAGACAAGACATAGACAAGACATAGACAAGACATAGACAAGACATAGACAAGACATAGACAAGACATAGACAAGACATAGACAAGACATAGACAAGACATAGACAAGACATAGACAAGACATAGACAAGACATAGACAAGACATAGACAAGACATAGACAAGACATAGACAAGACATAGACAAGACATAGACAAGACATAGACAAGACATAGACAAGACATAGACAAGACATAGACAAGACATAGACAAGACATAGACAAGACATAGACAAGACATAGGACAAACTACTAAATACATTTTAATAAAATTTGGTATGGAGATATCTTGATACATAAGTTTAAATAAAGAAATCTTTTTACGGTGAGATATTGTCTTATTAAAATAAAATGATATTTAAAATGGTACTACACGAACACGACAGCAGGAGGAATATAAAAAATTTGCATTATTACCACAATTAACAATTATTTTGCGCTAGCGAAAATATCAGAATTTTTTTTAAAGTAAATACAATACAAAACAAGTAACAGTGCTATATTCGGCCGTGCCGAATCTTATATACCCTTCACAACGTGTAGTCATGCAATAACAATTGTTTGTATCACCATTCATCCCATATAAAATACGTGCATACGTACACGTTAGAATAAATGTGGCATCGAATCCCAGCTGAGCCAAAAAAATTTTATTTTATTTTATTTAATATATTATTTATATTTTATTATTTTTTTTATTTTTTTTTTAAATTTTTTTAAAAAATTTTTTTAGAAAAATTTTTAAACAATTTTTTTAAATTTTTTTTTAAATTTTTTTCAAATTTTTTTTTTAGTTTTTTTTTATTATTTTTTTCTTATTTTTAATATTTTTTTTTTTGTAATTTTTTTTGTTTGGTATGTTTTTTACATGTATGTATGTATGCATGTTGTTGTTGTAATTGTGAAAAAACGAGGTGGTCGTGGTTTTTTGCTCATATCTCAGAAAGTTATGGGGCGATTGTGCTGAATTTGAATAGCGATTCATTCCTGGATATTTCCAAGAGATTGATACCATATACAGATCTGAGGAACATATAGTTGCTTCTAAAAGTTGATTTCAACCAACACACGGACAGACGGTCAGAGCTTAATCGACTCCTCTATTCATAAGCTTTCAGAAAATATATACTTTATCGGAAATAAAAATTGTAGAAATTACAAACGGAATGACAAAGCTATATATACCCTTGTGCACCACAGGTGAAGGGTATAATATTGGTGGAGCCAGCTATACGCCCCAGGTTCAACTAGTCTTAAATAAAAAAGTATAAATCATCTATACTTAAGGACTATTTAGCATTTGTTTGCATAAAGGATAATTTTTTTTTGGTTTAAATATTTTTTATTAAGTTAAGTTCATATAATAGATGACCTCATATATTCAATGTGACGCTAAAATACAAATAGGTATTTATAGTAAAGAAAGAATGATTTTCCATCTTTTGGTAATAATTTGAATTGTTGGATGATATTGTTGTTGTGGTTTTTGTTGTTTTGTATTCAATATATTTGTTTGCAAAATATTTGTTATTGCGAATCCTTGTATGTATTTATATGTTTGGTTATATGTGGGAAGGACACATTTATGTCTTGTGTGTATTTTTATTGTTAAAACATAAAAAGCCAAAAGACAAACACTCTTGAGTCATAAAAAGATGCCGTAAGACAAACACTGCGGCAAAGTATAAAGAAACGAATACAAAACAAGTAGTGGAAATAGTAGAAATCAAACATTCAAGCTTAAAAATATACTCATAAGAACATAAAGATCAAATGTCAATAAAGCACAGTAAAAAAAATTGGAAAATACGTATGTATGTATGTATGTATAGGATTTTACTTTAAGGCAGGAATTTTAAAGAAATAAATCCATTTTAATTCAATGTTACAAATACACAGTTTGGTATGATTTGTATAGCATATTTTTGCGGGCTTGCTTTCATCTCGGACTACTTTTTATAACAATACAAACTTTAAAGCTCTGCAAAATGAAATTTATGTTTGTGTGCTTATGTCTTAAACGACACAGATGAAAGTTGGAACTTGTATTGTCATAAAAATGAATCGAATCCTTAAGACACATTCAATAAGTTGTTGTGTGTTTTGTTCTTTTAGTCTTAAGAAAAATGAAAATAAAAAAGTTAAGACCTTTTATCGCTTTAAATATGGTTATTTGCTGAAAAAAAAGACGAAAACAAAACAATGACTAAACTCTAGAGTAGGAGTCTAAGGGAGACGTTGATTGGTTTAAATAGAAACAGAAGCAGAAACTTTAATGTTTATGACCAACAAATTGTTTCAAAGGATATAGACCATCATACCGTACAAATACAAACAGTTAAATTGTATATAAAATATGAGGTTAATAAAAAGGACCTTAAAATTTATATGCATTCTCTTGTGCATACACGTTTCCTATACATAAGAGCAAACACACATGTGTTCGTATGTGTTTTAGATGAAATTTTCTTAAAAATTAATTTTTCGTTACCCCATATAAATCATGACCATACAAAAGTCTTTTAAATCCTTTGTAAAGGTACGAGTAATATTGTATTATTATGAGTGTAATTTTGTTTTTGTTTTTGTTTTTTGTAAAACGTTAACATATTTCAACGACATATGGTGCATAAATAGTCCATATTGAAGAAAATTTATCTTTTCTGTTTGTATTTTTTATTTTTCTTTTATTTTTTTGTTGTTAAACATAGTAGCAAAATTATATTATAGTATTGTTTTGGAGGGAAAAAAGAAAGAAATGTTGAAAAAAAATCTAAGTAAACATGTCCCTTTTTATTTGACAAGTACATATGACGAGTATGTTGCAAATTCAATATTTACCCACAATTTTACATTTTTCGTCACTTTTGTTTCGAGTTCTCAAAGGAAACAAAAAAAAATAAAAAATTTAAAAATTAAATACGAGGACAGTGGTTTTTAAAAAGATTTAATATAACACGACATCGCAAACCATACAAATTAAGAAAAAATATTTGAGGGTTCTTTCGCAAATAAAGCTTTAACACAAATCAGTGCAAAATATTAAAAACTATTTTAAAATCTATTTACACATACTATTTATACATACTAGAGATGTATCGTTAATAGGGTTTGGGAACCGGGAATACCCGCCCGGGAATTCTCGGGAATGAACCACTTATTATTCCCGGAAAAATTTTGCTCTTATTCCCGGGAAAACGGGAAATAAAAAATATGTAGTATATTAGGAAATATATTTAATTTTATTTTTAATTTCTTATCTGTTTTGGTAAATTTAAAGAATATTTGAATAAAAAGTAAGGTTTTTAATTTATTAGCGTTTTTTAATTGCTAAGTATTTACAACTTTTCTCAAATACGAATATGTAAAAGAAAAACAAACATCGTCGGTCAAAAATATTTCACGCCAAAGTTAACGACTTTCTGGAATTATTTTTAATAAGTGCTTATAAACTTCAAGTGAATTAATTATATACATACATACATAATTGAATGTTTTCTTGTATATAAATATTTTTTATAACAACCAGCAGTAGTTTCCATGGTTCATTTTTATAAATAAAATCGTATGTACAAATTGTGTTTAAAAGTGGTCACATAATTTGTAAATATAATTTTTTTCATTTATGATTGAATTATTCTAATAATACTTTTTTATAAAATTCACTTTGTTTACAAGCAAAATGTCTGAAGTCTGGAACTATTTTCAAAAAGTAGACAACGCAGCACAATGTAATATTTTCCCGAAAAGGTTAATATTCAAGGGCGGTAGTACTAGTGGTCTCATACGGCACCTTCTTTTTGTCCATAAAATAAAATTTGAAAACAATTCTTTAACACCTGCACCAAGTGAAAAAATAATTCCACAATTAAAAGTTTTTTAGACACCCAAACATTACCAGAAATTGTTTCAAAATTGGTAGCAGTCGATGGAATATCTATTCGAACAATTACACAAAGTTCTTTTATTCGTCAAAGTTTTTTCCAGTAAAATATGACGTTACCAAAATGAAACTGATGTTAAAAACATTGTAATAAAATATTACAACGCCGTTAAAAATACGATGGTGAAAACAATATCGAGTCAAATTTGTGACAATTTGTGGTTTGCTCTTGTATTAGACGAGTGGAGTAGTGTTGCCTAAAAAAAGTATCTGTTTACATGGCAATAATTATTTTTATAATTTGGGTTAAGTTTATATTTCCGGAAGATGTAATGCTGGCACAATAAGGACTCTAATGGAAAATAAACTACTACTAATACAATGAATTATTAACCAAATGGTGATGTTAAAGTTAACAAACATTATTTATTTTAAAAGAAATATTATTTTCGGGAATCCCGGGAATTCCCGGGAAGACGATTTTTTAATTCCCGTTTCCCGGGAAAGTAAAAATACCGGGAAATCCCAAACCCTAATCGTTAAGCATTTTTGCCGATATAACATCGATACAAGTTGTAAACAAATGGTAAATAAAAACATTTATATGGACAACACTTTCCCAAATATTCCTTTAAGTTTGAATTTCAAATAAGAATTTTAAAAATATTTGTAGTTATAGGTAACAAATATCGCTTAAAATATATTTTCTTTCAATTTTGAATACCACATCCTGTTTACTTATTGTTTTTTTTTTAATTAATTAATCTTTGTCCTGGTAATTACAGATGTAACACATAAAGAATCTGCGAAATTTGTTGGGCTCTTCTCAAGTCATACTGCTACATACATATTTACAGCAATTGTATATTAAGAGTATTTTCTTTGTATTCGATATACCATGCCCACTTTTTTAATTTTTTCATACAAGCCTTGTCCTGGTAATTAAAAATGCAACACAAACTTTTTTTCATATTAACAATGTCCTGGTTATTGTGAATACAAAAAAAAAATAATAATAATCAGCGAAATCCGTCATGCTTTTTCTAAGATATTCTCTTATATTCATAAGGAAATTGTAAATCAGATTAATTAACTTTGTATTTTAAATATCACGCCCACTTAAAGAAAAATTGTTTATAAACGTTATCCTTGTAATTACGAAAATACAACACAAAATAAGATTATAGAAATCCGTCGAGAGATTCTAATGTGCGATAATTTTTATAAAATGAATATATTTTACTTAAAACAATGAAAATAATCAGCGAAATCGATAAAGCCGTGCTTAAATTCAAGTTCAAGCTTTTACATACATTCGGCACTTGTGTTTTATATATGTGCGTGCATGTATTGCGGTCGACCCAGTAACAGTTTTCTATTAAAGTACTGAAAAAAACAATTTGTATCAACAATGTTGATTCAACGCATGTGTTAGTAGCAACTTTAAAACCTTATAACTTCTAAAATACCGAACCAATTTTTATACGATTCAAATTTTGCACATTAGCAGGGAAATTCCTTTTAATTAAAATATTTTTTTCTTAATTGTAGAATGTGAGCGTAAACTCGATAGCAAAAAATTTACTTGCCTATTCATATGAAAGAGATACACATATTTTTTATTAAATCGATGTTTAAATTAGCAAAACCATAATGAATATAATTTTTTTTTCAAAGTACAAATCTGAACTGAAAACGAACATTTTAAAACTCTTTCTTAAATCTTAAATAAATTTTTATGTATCATAGCAATGCATCAGCACATTCATCGATTTGCCTTCAGTAAAGCACAATCTTCAATATTCATGGGAGTATGTTTAGATTATATTCCCTACAATATTGAAAAGTCACAAGAGAGTGACAACTGGTTATACGAACAAAAAATCGAATTTGCATTGATTTGGGTTACAGTCGTACATACATATACCCGCATAACCGGTTGTGTATATGTAGTTTCGTTGATAAGGATTATGTAAAATTTTCACGAGCTTAACGAGTAATTTTAGTAGTAAAAAATATAAAGACGTAGGGACTTTTTGTTACTTTTATAATTTTGTTTTGTAGTAGTAAAAATTTTTACTACTACAAATTTGTACCTCAAAACTCACTGTTAAATAAGTTGGATAATTTTTGAGAATTTATTTTTATTTTGTTTTTATTGAATTTATTCTAAAACCTTTTAAAATGAAAATCATAATTATTTAACTGTCCTTTATAAAGGGTCCGCCAAATAACTTCTTTTTTTTTTGAAAATGCTATAAAAAATGTGTAGCTTCGGCTGTGTGGCACGTAGCGCCGTCCTGTTGAAACCAAATGTTGCCAATATCCTCCTCTTCAATTTTTGTAAACAAAAATTCGTTGTGAACATTGTCCGATAACGATCGTCATTGACTACGGCCACTCCTTGCTCATTTTCAAAGAAAAATGGCTCAATTATGCCTCTGGACCAAAATCCGCACCAAACAGTGACCCGTTTTGGGTGTATCGGCTTTTCAATGTATGCGTGCGGGTTTTCTGTGCCCCAAATGCGATAATATCGCTTGTTTACAAACCCGCCAAGTTCAAAATGAGCTTCATCTGAAAAGATTTTTTTGGCAAAATCGGCCAAAGTAATGTCGCAATATTTCCCAGCGTTGTTCAAACGTATACACAACCATATTCGTTCAGCGGAAGGATAAAACTAATAATAATCTGTCAAATCAGACATGAACTAAGTGTTACCATTCACGAAATAAGCATTAGTTGAAAATAAAAAACGTTAGCTGGCGGACCATTTATAAGTGAAAATTAATTTAAAAAAGAAATGAAATGAACAAAATTTAAAATTTGTTAATGATGTTTTGTCTGAAATCCACTATTATTTAATAATAAAAAAATGCTAGTGCAATAATTCTTTAAAAATCATGAAATCTAAGCTTCAAATAAAAACAAATTTTCGAAAAATTTTTGAATCTCTTTAATTGTAGTTAAAAATTTTAATTTTTAATTTACTAGATTATTTAGGATATGCTCCCATAATTTTTCAATTGTATTTATTTGGTTGTTTTATTTCAAGAATTTGGGTAAAGGTTTACTGATGATCTGGCATAAGCACCAGTGAAATGCATATAAACCAGCTTAAACCCAACAACCAAATAAATACAATTTTAATTTTTATTAAAAAAATATCTAAAAGCTTTATTATTACTAAAAAATAAATTTTGGAAAAATTTAAATTTACGAAAATCAATAAATTTTTTAGATTAATAATTTTTATATTTTATTTTAATTTAATTTATTAAAATCAACAATTTAATAATAAGAATTTTTTTTCAAAAATCGAAAATTGTCGAAATATTTTCACTACTTTCATTGTACAATCTCACCACTTCACTGTCCAGCAACTGTCCATGTCATAAGAACAAATAATACTCACACGTATGTAAAGAAAATCTATATAGTGAAAAAATATTCCAAAATAAACATCCAAAAAGAACATACAAACAAACAAGTGAAATGTATTGTGTGGAAGTATCGTAATTTTGTGTTTTTTTTTTGTTTTTGTTTTTGTGTGAATGCAACTTCATATAAAAATCATTCAAATGTAGAAAATTTAAGTAAATTTGGCGAATAAATGTGAGTGAGTGAATGTTTGAGATTGTTTTTTTTTTTTTTGAAAGGGATGATATGAAAAATATAAAAAAATAATAAAAATATTTTTTGAAAACAATGTTAACATGTCCTTTGTTTAACGAATCGTGCAAATGCGGGCAACAAGCTTTACTACTACTCCTGTTGTTGTCGCTTGTTTTTGTTTTTCTTCTTTCCTCACACCGTTTGGCTAGCAAAAAACAAAAATTGAAAAACTCATAAAAAAGTTAAATGTTTTTTAATAAAATTTGTTGTTATTGTATTAAGAAATTAAGGCGCCAGAAAAACTACTTTCATAATAATTTTAACAGTTTAAATCCTTTTTTATTGCTGTTCGTAGTGGTGGTGCTGGTGGTGTTTGTAAATTCTTAAAAAAAAAACAAATCTCAGCCAGCCCTTAAAAGTATGCTATAAAAATGTTTGAAATTATCATCATTTTAATTTTTGTTTGCGTATAAAAGTCAGGAATTTAATAAAAACCACGTAAAATTGTGGCCTCAAAAATTTCACACTTAAAATCATGGTTAGAAAAAAACCTCATAAAATTATTATGCTGATGGCCAAAAAATGTAGTCTTTGGCAAATAACCCACAGGCTATAATACTGAAATCATAAATAGGAAAAAGTCAAAATATTCTTTAGACAAGCTGATGGTTAAAGAAAAGTTTCTTTAAGTTTTCTTTGTTTTATTTGTATAAAAAAAAATAATTTTAACTTTCTGAACAGCAAAAATATTTACTTTAATTAGCTCAAGAACGAAAATATCTTTCTAAGAACCAGCACCCTACAAAAATACCAACGGCTGGAAGTGCAAGGGTAGTGTCATAAATATTTGGTCTACCTTTTTCGGAATTTTCCAGCATTGATATTGAAAATTGAAAATCATATAAAAAACAAATTTTGGGTGGAATTTAAAATAACAAAAAAAATTAAATAAAAGAAGCTTATGACTTAAAATTTTTTTACTTTTGCCTGAAAATAATTTTTAATGGTGGTCAGAGCTGATATTTATCTAGCAGACTAATAGTGTGTGACTTAAGATGTCCCCATATTAAGCTTAAGAGTATTTAATATGAAATCGGGAAATATTTTAATTCAAGTGGTTTGTACAGATACTTATAATGAATGAGTAAACACACGTTGATATTCCATTCATTGGGCATGTTTATCATCAATTTTTCAGAGCGGCATTATTTTTCTATCCTTTAGCAGGGCTTAAGCTCTGTACAATTTTATTTAGCCACGTGGCAGTATAATGATTCCACCATAATTGATTGGCGTTGAGGAAGCAGTATTACCATCGCCTACTAAAAAATGGGTGCCTTGGCAACCTCTGCATGTTTTTTTTCGATTAACAGACAAACTTAAATATACAAGAGAGGTAAGCATTTTTCATGTCTGTAAGCCGGGGCAACGTTTTGCTTTTTTTTAATATTGAGAATTAATAGCATTTTAGCTATTTTTAGGTCCACTTAGCCATTGACTTTATTTAAATTTAGTGGATGAAGAAGCCCTACATTGAATCCCCACATTGAAAGCAATTAAAAATATTCAAGAACAGTTGGAAATTTTGAAAATGGAAGAAGGATTAGTTAAAAAAAATAATGAAATATTTAAGAGAAAAAAATCGAAAATAGTTAAAATATATACTTATACATTATGTCCTGTGGTGAGACGATATGTGTTTAATTTCTCTCCAGCTTAGGTCCCTCTGACTTATTTCGCAATCGAGTTGATGCCTCTATGTATGGAATGTAATCCTACCCTGGGGTGTCCAACGTATGAACGTCATTTTCGGTTAAGTACATCTACTTGGACTGGGCTTTTAATGTGTTCTGTTCCAAAAATGTGCATTCTATTCTGGTTTTAACATATCGTATGTTTAATTGGTTTTTTCATATTCGGTATGTCACATCATTACTAGATACACCCGTGTTCGTAATGATGCTACCAAGGTAACAAAAAGACTCTACATCAACCAGGTCTACTTTGCGTGTCTTAAATTTGCTTCTATTAATGGGCTGGCATCACGTACTTTTGCTCTTCGCAGTGCTAATTTTAAGGCTTAAACCTCCAGGGCCTTTAATTTAGATACCATATCCCTGGGGCAACAAGCAGATAACGTCTACATATTCGAGACATTTAAAGTGTTCATTGAGGTCCCACCTTATCCCTCGGAACAATATTTAAAAGTATTGGGATAATAAGCATTCTCCTGTGAGTATATCAAAGCGACTGCTTAGAGCGTGGTCATAGACAATAGAGAGATAAAATCAATGAGATGAGTTCTGGAGGAATACCCTTACAAGTAAGAGCGGCTCATATCACGGTGTCGCTTATAGTATCGAACGATTTCTCGAAGTCGTTAAGCAACATATACGCAGATGACTGTTATTTGGTGGATTATTCCGATATAATTCGCAAGTAATTTGTATACTTAGTCAATGCAAGACTTCTTTGGACGAAATCCAGCTCATGCCTGAGGTTAAAAAAGTTTAAAAAAAGTTGATCAAGTTTTAAACCAATCTGAAATATCTATAAAAGTTAAAAAATTGTTTTAAATATGCCGGTGCCCCGGTGGACTAGTCAGTAGTGTGCTGGTGTGCTAGTTTGGAGGTTGCGGGTTCGATTCCCACCAAAGACTCTGGTGTTGTCCAAATTTGATTTAGGTGTCAATTCTTATACAAAGAGAAAAAGGTCGAAAAGTTTAAAATTAAAAAAAAAAATTCAAAAATTGATTCGAAATAATAAATAGCAAAAATTAGTTTAATTTAATTAAAATTTCAGGGAATAAAAAAAAATAAACAAGATTTAAGCTTTAGTTATGATTTTTAAATTAAATATTGTCTTGGAATTTTTATATAGAATTTGTTAAAAAAAACGGCTTTAATTAAGACTTTCCAAAGTCTTTTTTTTACAAAACAACCCTCGTATGTTTGTTACTAATATTTAAAATATAAGCACCATGAAAACACCCCCACAATACCATTTACTTACGTACTTACAAGGTTGTTAAGCTCTTTTGTCAGTGGTATTATTTAGAACACCGAGAACGGGGAGGGGGTTTTTAAAATAAGAAAAAGGAAAATTAACTTGCTATCGCCTGTTTGTAGTCATAAGAACTCCCACTTCTAACACGTCATGCCATTCTAACTTTTACACTTTTTTTCATTAGAATAATCACTTTCAAACAACACTAACAATTTTGGATGATTGCTGTTAATACCTCCAATGTCTACGACTATTTTTTGCCAGAGTAAGTATGTATAGTACTCCTAAATATGGGAAATTGTTAACCTCAACAATATATTGTTTTTCTTTCCTTTTTTTTCTTGTAATTTTTTGTTTTTGTGTTAATGTTAATGTTTAGCCAAAAACCAAATTGTCTTACAATTGCCTTCACCAGCCGTGTGACTTTGGTTCTTTAGTTGCGTTTTGGTGTTGTTGTTGTTGGTGGATCCCTTAGGGAATTATTTTTATACAAAATCTCAAGTTAAAAATCAACGATTTACAATCATTTTGTTAAATGGCAAAAGTTTTGTTCAATTTTACGTGTAAGCAAGCATTAAGAATACAATATACTTTAAATTGTTTTAATGGTTTCTTTATAAGTTTCTTAACTTTTTGCCTTAATTATTTGAAGTGCGGCAAGAGACTCTAAGCGAAAAAAAAACAACGTTACTGCTTATTAGTATATATGTATGTATGTATGTATGTATGTATGTATGTATGTAGGTATCTACACACGATTAAATAAATCACATTTTTTATTTGAAATACTCTTTTAATTGTATTTTAATGGCACACAAATAAAACTAATTTTCTGTATAGAGAATTTATCAGCCACGAGTTATTAAAAAGTTCGTTTCCATATTTATAATAAATCCAATATTTTTGTACAAAATTTCTTTAAAATAAACCTTTAACAACCCTAAACACACCTAGAAAACCAAAAATCAAATTCATTGCTAATCGAATGGTTCAGTTATTTAAAATAAATTTTTCTTTTGGTTGTTATAAAATTTCTATTGCAAGGAACATAATTTCATAGTGTAGACTATATAAACAAAATTCTGTAGATGCAAACGTAAAATTCTGCAATCACGACAAAACTTTACGATTGGCAACAATTGTGGCACTCACAACCGATACGGTTTTCTCTGAGCACTAACTGCCGTATTCATGCAAAATATTTAAACTTTATTTTAGGCTTCGACTAGATCATAAGCCCAGTTCCTAGAATGTTATTATTTAGGGTTTTCGGTATAGCATGAAAGTCCTTGCATCTGATAACCCCAAACACAAGACATTGGGAAGTGTTCCAAAGTCTTATCTTTCTCTAAGCAAGCTCTACATGACATTTCATTCGACAGTCCCATGCAAACGAGATGAGTTCTCACCTGTAGTTAATGTCACAAGTGCTCCCCTACTCAGTTTCAGAATCTCCTTTAATATCTCAAAATATGGCTCACCCCATATTATGTTGGTCATCTTACCAGCAGCAGTATTTTGCCACTTTCTGATGTGTTCATTAATCGCCAAAACTTTAAGTTCGTTTTTAAACCTCGGTTTAATATTATCCAAGGTAATGGTATTCAAAAGTGATCCCATTTTGGAAAAATTTTCGGCTTCTTTGTTTCCGATAATGCCGTGTTAGATATAATATGGATAATCTAGACATTCACAATTCACATGCGAGTTTGTTACACTCTAAAATTGCAGGACATTCTGAGATTGGATATCCGTAATCATACGAATTGAAGTTTTGTTACCAGTCGCCTTCTGTAATTGCCATAATTTCATTCTAAAAATCAGTAATGTGATTTGGTAGATGGAGCATCTATGTCTGTTTCGGTTTATATATCTAATATAAACCCATTCCAGTTTGGTCACCAATAATTAATTCAGCTTCTTTATCCTCCTCTGGTATAAATGCTCTTATATCTTATTGAAATTTTGCCACATTTTACATTTGTTATGTTCTCCATATCGATTGATCTTTGGTATGCATTTATTATTCGCAAGCTGAACCCGGCCTGCATTGCTGGCCCACGCCTTATTATTCGACTGGTTTTAATATTGTTGTTTGTACAAAATAACAACTTACATATGTACTGTTTTTATAAAAATTTAGAATGAGTTTTGTCATTTTAATAAAAACAAAATAAAATGTTTAATTATTAAAAAAAATTTTTTTTATTTTTTATTTTTGCTTTTAAAATAAAAATCAGACGGTTTAAAAAATGATTTTTAGTTAGATACACAAAAATGTTATAAACAGTGTTTCATTTGTGTGTGGGCTTAACCACCTCTGCTTGAAGTAATGCTAGTAATGTTAGAAGATTGTAGATACAGTGAACTCGCAGAAACGTGAACATCCAGTAACATGAACTACCCAAAAACATGAACATTTTATTTATTACATTGACTACTCTAAAACGTGAACAAGGGCTAAAGGCTCTAAAACGTGAACTTTTATCGAACGTTAAAATTCAATTTTGTAAGCTTATTTAAAATTTTTAGATTCCCCGCAGAAGAATTTCGTAGTTTGTTTGTTTTAAACAACTTTTATTGCATGATAAGTAGCTTTAGTTATAATGCGGCAGTTCTACTGGAAACATCTCTCTGTGCTGACTATACATAAAGGTATTTTAATAATATGAACAAGTTATCTCTAAAAATATTTTTATTGAACATATGTCTAATAAAAAACTAGAAGTGTTAAATCTTCAAGAAAAGTCAGATATTTTAGAGCTTTTATGCAAAGGTTGATCTGTAGCTAGTTTGTCGAAAAAGTATAATGTCGCCAAATCGACGCTTTGTTCAATAAGAAACAATAAAAATGAAATTTCGAAATTCGTTAATAATACATTTTCGGGTCCTGGAAAACGGAAAACACTGCATACTTCGGAGCTTCCAAAAATTTAAAAATCTCTGTACAAATGGTTTACCCAACTTCGAAATAAAAACCTACCGGTTAGCGGCATTGTGATTAAAAGAAAGCTATTGAATTGCACAATCAAATTAAGGAAAATAACCATGCTTAACCTCTATTTTGGATGAATTCAATAAATAATTGAATAAATAATTTTGCAAGCTATGTAGTACATTAAAATATGGCAGAAGCTTACAAAATGTTGAATCAAAACATGTCTCATAGGTGAAAATAACGTACATACTCTATTTTAAATTAAATAAAAGATAAAAGGGACTAAAATATGTTATAGAAAAAATGCAATCTAAAACGTGAACAAAATCAAAAACGTGAACAAAATCGAAAACGTGAACACCCTTGGTAAAAATTACTTCACGTTTCTGCGAGTTTACTGTAGTAGTTTTCAAGCTATCTCGAAAAATGTATTTTCTTTATATTAAATAGTTTTCTAGATATCTCATCAAATGTATTTTTTTATATTAAAGGTGCCATACCCACTCCTATTTTGTAAAAAACTGTTGATTTTGTATGGAAAATGCCACGCCCACATTTAGAAAAAAATCCCTATCAACCATTTTTGAGCTCGTCCAAGCTTGCTTATTAATATCACTAAAATTTATATATGTAGATTAAGAAATCTATATAAATCGATTTTGAAAATTTCTTAAAAACAATTCCTACACACAATGTATGAAATTATATTGGTTTAATGTTTTAATGCTTTTAACAAAATGCAAAACTGTTAAAAATCCACTTCATTCTACACTGAATTGGATTTGAAGAACAAACATTAAGATTTCAATTTTATGCTCTTTTTTTAATAAACAAATATTTATTTATGTTAAAAGCGGTTGTAATGGAATACAAACGACCGGACGGACGGACATAGTTGTATACAGTTAAATTTATTACAAATATTTTTATTTTATTTATACTTTTTTCTTTGTAGTTTTCGCTGTGAGGGGTTGGGGATTAAGTAAATGTTTGTATTTCATAATGTTGTAACCTTTAACGTCAATTTTATGCAAATTATATTGTTTAGTTCATGTAGTACTCGTAATTTTCATTCAATACACTCCCCCACACTCTCTTCGAGAAAGAGCAAAAACTTTAACTTGACTAGTGTGTGAGTTGTGCCGAACGTATGCGTACTTTTCTTCGACTTCCTTGTTACGGCATATAACGTATACGCACACTGTGGGTGAGTAAAAGAATGAATGAGATTTTGACAGGGAGGCATGTATTTTTTTTTTCACTTCTCTTATTGAATAAAGCATTTTTGTTTAAAAGTTTCTGCAGAAAAAAAGTTTTTAAAAATAAAATAAAAATAAAAAAAAAACAGAAGAAAGTGCAAATAATAATCATAATCATAGTACTCGTAGTAGTAATAATAATAAAGAGTACTTATTATTTGATTTATGTGTCTGTGTATACATAGGAAAATGTACATACATATATAAAATGTAAAGTCTAACCAGAAATAACCAAAAACAAAATATTTTACATACTCAAATTCCTATAAAATACTGTTAATGTGGGTAAACTGTGGCAAAACCCATGTATCAAGTGGGATCAAAAAATTATAACTCCATCATGCTCATTCAAGATGCTACTTAGAAAAGAGAATCAAATGTTAAAGTAAATAAATTCAATTAATTAAAACATGATTGCGCCTGTCTAAGAATTTTTAAAAAAATAATTAAAATAAACGATTTGTAGAAATAAAATTTATTTCTTTAAAAAACACTAAAAAAAATAGATAAAAAAAATACATCCTCCTATTTACATTGCATGTATGTATGTATGTGGTGATAATAAAAACAGTTTGCTATCTGAAGCACTGAACTGAAGTTTGAGACAAACAAAATATGATTTAGTATTTTCAATTTTGACCATGTTTTCTGTTGAAATCCCTTTCAAACATTTAATTTTATTTAAATAAACGTTTCTTTGTCTGTCTTTTAGTCGTAATAAAATAAAGTTATTGTTGTTAGTTAAGCTTATGTGGTTATCAACAGTAAACAAACATAAAATGTAAAGGGTTTATAAAAAATATAAAATAAATGTTATACACTTACATATATATTTTATTAAAACAAAAAAAAAACACGCTTCCAAATAGTTGCTAAAATCCGCTTAAATGCCATAGTAACTTTATATATTAGTTACAAGTAAATTTTAGTTTTGAAACCAAAGGCTTGTGTAACACAAACGGAAAAGTTTTAAGACAATGTGTGGACATGAGATAAAAAAAAACAATGATTTATACATAAACTTACACATACATACATACATGTATATGTTGTTATTATTAAAATAATGGTCTACATTTATTAAGTGCTAGAATATTTCCATTAGCCAGTTAGTCTAAAGAGCTTTAAGCTAGCATGTCGCTATCTTGTCAATATCGTAACTTGGTTTCACAAAAATGTTCCCTAGTTGTTCTTTTAACTTTTCTTACATTTTTTTCATAAGCCAACGAATGACATAAACAGTAGCAATAACAATAACGTAAATGCTATAAAATAAATAAAAATTCAATTCAGGATTCTATGGTTGTTTATAGAATTTTTATGATTATTTTACTCCTTTCACGATTTTTGTTAGCAGAACAAAGTACGAGCTCATACACACATACATTATAGCAACAATAATAACAATAACTAAATATTGTCGTTTTTATGACAAATTTACATATACAAACATGTAAAAGTCTGAAAGAGTAATGTGTAATATTCTAACAGTAGTACTCATCATATGGTAATCTCAGTTATGAGAACAAACCATTAAAAAAAAAAAACAAAGAAATGCTAACGGTACTAACAAGCCAATACACAATTGATGCCACCAACGAAAATCACATTTTGTGTGAAATTTTTTATTTTGGCTTGTTGCCTGTAGTTGTTATTTAGATCTTCCTACTTGACTGTTGTTTTCTTTTCTTGTTGGCTGCTGTCGACCCAATTGTTGTCAGACTTTTAATATGAGTCTGGGGAATTGTGAATCGAAATGATGTTGATGATGATGATGATACATGACAGTAATAAACAAATAAAAACGTTACAATTTCCAATCGAATGATGTGAAAATTAAATGTAAAAGCAGATACTCTACATACCCCCACATATACGACATACACATGTTGTATGTATGTTGGTGTGTGTGTTGTTGTTGTTTTACATATTCTTAAGAGAGAGAGAGAAACAACATTTACATAAAATTGTTTAAACAATAAAAAATAATCTGTTCATTGATTGTTTTTTCTCGCTCTATTTTCTTTTATTGCTTTCGGAAGGAATAATAAATAAATAAATTATTTATAATAAAAAATTTCAAATTTCTGCTGGAATGGTAATAAAATGAAACTAAAAATATTTAAGATTTATAATTTAGGCGCAACATACATATATCTTCTAAGTGCAGAATTGTTAGAAAGCTTCTATGATACAAGCAGAATTTAACAAAAAGTGTTTTTTAAACACCTTTGTCCCGGCCTCATAAAATAAATAAACTTCAATTAACCTTGTTATGTAAATTGTTTAAAAAATGCAAAAAAGTTAATAAGACCCAAATAAATAAATAAATAAATATTAATCAAAATTCTTTCCTCTTTTCATGCGAATCTCATTCTTTTGCCTTCAAAGTCAGATAAGATAAATACAGACAATATTTGCCAATCAATTGCCACAAACACAAATTGTCCATTTTCCTGTCCGGAACAAAATTGTGAAAAGCAATAATAAAACAAAAAAAAAAACAGAAGAATAAAATAATATAAAAAATTGTAACGAAAGAATGTTTGTTTCTATAAAATATTTTAAAATTCCTATTGAAATCTGTTACAATAAATGTCTCCGCTAAAACAGACAAATTCAAACTTTTTCACACCATCAGCGGAGGCATAATTTACCTAGACATACTTCTCCTCTCGGGGGGAAGCACAACCAAGATTAATTTTCATTAAAAAAAAAAATAAATTTTTTTTCGTCAATATGAACAGACCACAAATGCCACATAAATGTAGGTTGGATTTTCATTTGCAAGTGTGATTTCTATAAGACACTTTGTATGCGTGTGTGTATGTATTTGTGTGTGTATTTGTAGCAATGAAAATTGGTTTGAAAGGACCAAAACGGACCGTACTTGAAATGAACAGAAAAAGTAATAATCAAAATGAAGTGGTATGGAAATGAGTTCTAGTGAATTGGAATAAAATATATTTATTGTGAGCGAGTGTACATATTATTAATACAAAATGATAGAAGCGAAAGCAGGGGAAGCATAAAGGTATTTTTCATTCCAAAGTGACTTCAATATCTAACAAATAAACTGTCACAGATTTTATTGCTTGTCTTTTTTGTATCTTCTTTTTTTTTTTTGTCTTTTTAATTTAAACTAAAGTCTATGTGTATTTGTACTTAATAAAATGAGACTGTCTTGTTGTTATTAAATGAACTGGCAGGAGTCGTTAGACATTAATTGTCTTTAGTTAAAAATTTATTGAAATTCTTTTGGTTTTCTAATAAAAAAAGTATTGTTTTTTTCTGTATCTGTTTGTTATTTTGGTGTGTTCTTATTTAGCATTTTATTAAGTACAAAAAATGCTAATTGATCATTTTTATTGTTGGTTTTTGTTTTTACAAATCTCTGCTTGCCTTTTATTTATTTTTTTATTTTTTTTTATCAAAATGACCATTTTCTTATTTATAATTTTTTTTTTTATTTTGAAGAGACATGAATGTAAATAATAGTCTGCTCATTAGTATAAATCAGCAATTGTTTAAGTATATGTAATGGTCGGTCGGTCCGTCTGTCTTTCTGCCTTTGGTAAGTTGTCGCACATGCTTGGACATTTATCATTTTTTTACGTATTTTAATGTAAAAAAGTAGTTCCTGACACAATCTTCTATGGCTCTAAATTATAAGCATGCAGACATACATACATACAGACATATGCAATTGTATGAAAAATTAAAAATTTTACACTCGGAGAAATTTTCTGAAAGCAACAAAATCTAAATCTAGATAATATGTACTTATATTATTAAGTTTCTCGTATTTTTTTTTTTTTAATTTGTCTGCATCTGTCAAAATAAATTTTTTTTTAATATTTTTATCTTCAATAAATAATTTGCAGATTTAGCTGCTTTAAAACGTTTTAAAAAATAATGATTCCCTAATAATATTTATAGTTTAATTATATTAATAAAAAAATTATTGATTAAACTAAATTTGCTTTTAAATAAATTTTATTTGTAAAAAATAAAAGATAAAAAAGTCGGGAATATTCATCAAAAATGTAACTATAATAATTTAAAAAATTTAAAATTAAGTTAGTTAATTAAATAAAATTAATAATAAAAATTAGTAAAAATTTATCAAAAAAATACCACGATAAAAAAAAATTTTTTTATAATCTAATTTTATTATAATAAATTTATTAAAATAACAAATATTAGTATAAAAAATGCCCTGATTGCTCAATAACCAATTTTTATAAATAATTAACTTTTGCATAAAAATTTATTTTTTGGTTTTTTTTTTTTTTTTTAAAGGGAAAATTTTTTAAATTATTGTATATTTTT
The DNA here is from genome assembly GCA_941918925.1 of Phyto melanocephala. Lineage (NCBI taxonomy): Eukaryota > Metazoa > Arthropoda > Insecta > Diptera > Rhinophoridae > Phyto > Phyto melanocephala. The sequence goes on from OW799233.1 coordinate 3,907,560, forward strand.
CATTCAAAATTTTTTTATATTGAAGCTTACAAAAATTTATTTTTAGTCTATATACCAAATAGGATTAATAGATATCTATTAATATATAAATATTTAATTAATTAATATATATCTATTAATTTAGTATCAAAAAAAAATTTCAAATCCAATTAAGAATATCACGTTACTAAATATTCATCAATCATTATTTATATAATTATTATGAAGAAATTATCTATATGTATAAAAATTATTTAAAAATGTATGATATATACATATATATTATGTTGTTATATAAATCATTTAATAATTATGTACACAAATGTCATTCGAAACCATGGTAAGATGAGGTTATTACGGGAATTACTATCCATGTACGTAATGGTGAATTTGTTTAATTTTTCTCACGCTGACTTTTTGACCACTAGTATGATCAACAAAAGTTTATTTTATTTGTTTTCGATTTTATAAAGATGATACAATTATCTTTTGTTGCGTAAAAAATAGTTTATTTTATAATTTTAAAGACTGAACCTAAGAATTATGTATGTGTAATACAAAAAAAATAATCGAAATCGGAATAGCGGATCTTCCAAAACTAAGTAAAATGGGACCGGTTTGGTTGTCCCCATTTAGTTTTAAGTTCCCTACAAGAAATGAATGACTGAAACTAACACATACAAAATGTTTGTACTAACACTATTGTAGCAATTTAATATATAATTCCTGCGACAGGAAAAATAATGCGTACGCAAGAGTAAGACAAATAATGTATGTTGATTTTTTGACGTTTAAAATTGGAAAATTATTGTGAAAAATTTTTAATTCAGAGTAACAAAAAGTAATTATTATTAAAAAAATTGCAGTTCTTTCCACGAGGTTTTTTATAAAATACTCAAGAAATAAAAGGTAAGTACGAAAGGTAGCAGCCAAACATAAATATGTATATGCCTTTGCATATTCTCATAATTTTTATTTTTAACAATTCCAGCCATAATACCAATGACGCTGACACCATGGAAAAGGATTAAATTGAGCCCATCCAGGAAGCAGTGACATTATGTATTAATGGTAATAATAAATTAAATGTAATGAAATATATAATAATAAATAATATAAAAGATAATAAATTTTGTTTTATTGTACGAGTAAAATATATACCTGGTTAGCTTTGACCGATATATCCGTTAAGTGTGACTAGTTAGCTTTGACCGATATATACGTTAAGTGTGACTACTATTTATATTATATTTGATTTGAAACAGCTGTAGTGTAAGTAGTCCAGATATATGTTTTGCAGTCGACAGAACTAATAAGTAAGAGAAAGACGCAAAATCACATGTACACAAAAGTTTCAGTCATTTTTTTCACATTGCCCTTAAGAAACTAATAGAAACTTTAACCAATATATCAGTCACTAATACCAGTCATATAACCGGTCAAATGACCGTCACTGTTCTTCTAAAAATTGCTTTCTGTTTTGATTTTTTGTACCTATACACATAAAGCACTCTTTACAAAAACAATTTTTATCAACATGCATTATTTTGTTTTTTTTTTGTTTTGTTGCGTGTAGTTTGCTACTAACATACGTAACAACTTTAGATGCTTATAACTCCTTCAATAATTTTTTTAATAGGATCTAGATTGTGCACAAAAACAAAATCCCTTTCAAATAAAATATCGGTTAACATATAATGAGAGCGAAAACTATGTTACAAAATATCGATTTTCCTATTCATCTATGAAGATACGTGCATAAATTAGGGATATGTGAGAGATATAGGTGTTCTTGTACTAAATTTCCTTAAACTTTCAGATTATCTTAATTTGTACACAAGACACTAGACTACTATGTTTTATCCATCTTCGTTAACTTTTCTTATTTTAAAGATTTTCTATATCGGAACGGAGCATTTTGTTGCGCCTTAGTTTTAATTACTTTCGGAAAGGAGATACTTCAAATTAATCAGATAATATGTAACAAAACCTATCAAAAATATAATAAAGTATTTTATTATTTACGTAAAAAACTTTACCCTTAATTTATAAATTACAAAAGAAAAATTTTTCATCATTAGCTTTGTACTAAAACAGATTTAAAAAAAAATATTCCTTTTAGGAATAACGCCCAGTATGTTATAGTTGTGTTCTTTTATTTTCGAGTGCTTCAAAAAATGTTTCGTTACAACACAATATTTTCAAAGTTGGAATGGAATAAAAGTAGTAAATTGATGCAAAAAAAATTTATAAATGTCCCGTGGTTGTAGCATAATGACCAAATCATAACTCATGGCCAAATATTAACATTATCATTTACCAAACATGCATGCATTTAATTTATCTACACATTTACATTAACACATACTTTTATACATACATATGCACAATACATAGATATAAATGTATTTCGAAGGATAAACATTTGAAATGGTCACCCAATGTACAGCTTCTCATCAGATTCTATTAATAATCCCAACAAATGATAATCATCCTCTGAAAGAAATTTGCCACCTTATAATAGAAAACTGACCACACAAACAACTAAATGTACTAAGTAGGCAAATACTATACAAATACGAGTTGCATATACACACATACATATGTAATACTGTATAGTAAATTTTCCATAAAACATAAAAGTACCCTTATTACTACACGACAGATTAACATTTTTGCACATGCAGCAAGAAAAATATAAGACAATAAAAAAAACAGGCATAAAAAAGTGCCATAATCTACACTTGTATGGACAAGAGATACAAAACTAAGAGAACCAAAAAAAAATTGAAAATCAACGACTCTAAGCTGACGACATAAACACCCAACCAACAAAAAAAAAAAAACAGCCACCCATGTCTGTAAAATTTCCAAGCGACCGCTGTCATTGTCCTGCTGACAGTTAAGTGGTTTAGGGCGATAAAATGGCTATAATGACATGATTTCTTCTTTAATACGAAAACAGAACAACCAGTGCCACTAGGTGAGATCTAGTTACCTCCAACACTAATGTTACAACAAAAATAAAGACAAAAGAAATTTAACATTTATTTATTTAGTATTTTTTTGATAATGCCACCACATAAATTACAATAGTACAACAAGCTATTAAAAATCTTCTTCTTCTTAGTTTTCTTTTGCATTCGTACTTACGCAAATATCATTTTATTTAAAGAGGGACTAGATATGCAAAAACACAAGCAAGGAAAGAAGCAAAAATCAATCGATATCATTATTAGAATTGCGATGTGTATCTCCAATTGAAGTATTGCCTGGATTTACTGTGGAAAACTAAATATCAGGAGCCAGCCGCTGTCGAGCCAACATTAATACACATCTAAAAATAATGGAAAATTTACATACATACACATATACATAATACATACATACATGCATACATACGTTTACTTATCTATATCACCCTATTAACTGAGGCACAGTGGAATTAAGTATCTTACGACAAAAAATATCTCGTTTAAACCATTCAATAGTGAACTTTAGTAAATGTGTTAATTATCGTTTTGTTAAGTCGTCAGAGAGCAGTGAAAGAATTACTTTTACGCATAATTTGCATAGATTATAATTATTTGAAATTTATTAAGCCTCACGATTTTATGAGAAGAATGGTGTGATAACTGATACCAATCTTATTATATTTATATTTTATCTATTATATTTTACTTATTATAATATCTGCATTATTTTTTGGTATAACTTCAAAAATTATTTTATTTTTTTATTAACCTTAACGTCACATAGTCCTTGATGCGGTATTTTTTTTTCTTAAAATAATAAAAAAAAAGCTCAAATTCAACCTACATATAAAAAAAAACTTGATTATATTTAAATTTTTATAATTATATTATTGCTTCAGCTACCTATTATTCCTAACCCAGCGCTTACACCTGACAGTATTGCCATGACAGTGATCTAGCCTCTGGATTTTATGCGAAAATTTTTAGAATTGAATGATCTTCCATTTCGTTTTCCAAATAATCTGTTCTATTGTTTGGTGACCGATAACTTCTTAGGGGTCGATTAAGCGAAAGTTTAATGGTGTTTAGGAGATTGCTTATTTGGGTATATGGTTTACCACGCAAAGCGATGGCTCATTTTATATCTTTAGATCGAATTTGAGTCATAAGAGAATTCTAGACGTTCTACATAAAGAGGCTAAGGAGATTCAGAGCCATTGAAATGTACTTTTTGAGTGGAAGTGGTAAAAGGTTGTAATGCATGCCCATAGCGAATGGATCCATGTAAAATGAGTGTATGGAAGGTGACATTACTATATTTACTTTTGCTGGTCGATTAAAACTTATCCTGTACCTTAGTTACACTAGTTAGATAACCTGCTGGAGTATTAGCTACAAGTTAAGAAAATTTTCAAAGCACTTGATAAACAGTAGATTGTAAAACGCGTATAAGTATACATGAGTGTTCGCGTATGTGTGCTTTTACAAATAAGGTGACGCTGATGTGGGCTAGGAATGAAGCGGCGGACGAATATTCTAAAAGGTGATTTGCGTATAAAACCAGAAATTCATTTGGCTGATGTGTTGGTGCGGCCAAAGGTCTTTCAATGGGTAAACTCTACAAACCTTTAAAATTGCATGAAGGAAACTACTTATAGACAGACTCATATCGTCAGTGTAACACAATCAATGTGTGTTAATACATTTAAAAGCGTTGATAAAAACTTTATTTTGATTATATACACGCAAAGAAAAAATATGGTTGAGGTAAACATAATCGAAGAGCAACATACTATGATTGAATTGTATGATTATGTTTAAAATAATCGACAGTTTTTGCTTTTTTGCGGCAAATTGTTGTCTTTTGCTGTAACATACACATATTGATTGTACTTACCAATTTAATTGCAATTTTTTTTGTCAATTTTTTTTAACATTTTCACGTTTATTTTTAAATTTTCTTTAATTTTTCAAAATTTTTGTTAATTATTTTGACATCTCAAACATTTTAAATAATAAAAATTTATTCAGCAAGAAGAAGAACAACAGTTGAAATCAAATTATTATTAAAAAAAATCATAGCTTGATTATTTTGTAATCATACTGTTGTCTCACTTATTATTTAATGATTGTTTTTAATTTTTAATGATTTTGAATATAATGTTATTTTTGTCAAATTATTTTTTAAATCATACTATTTTTAAATGATAGCCATTTTGAAATTTTTACGAAAAATGATACAATTCAAACAAATGCTTGATTATCGTGACAAAATATATGATGAAATGAAACAAAAATAACTATTACTTGTTTCCGACAACCAAATATTGTTTTAGAAAAAATAATATGACCGTCGTGATCATGTCGTAACCATGGTTTTTCTTTGCGTGTAGCCAGCAAATTTCTAAATAAAAATAAAAATGGAAAGTGAAAAGGAGGCAGTGTGTTTAAAAAATTTAGTTCTTTGAATTTCACCTAAAATTTTCTCAAACTTTGAAAACAATGAGAAGTGAATAGTAGGCAATATATTAAAACTTTAAATTTTCCGAGTTTTTCCAGAAATTGTTTTATTTTTTTTTTCGCAAGCCATAGCCTGAATATTTTGAATCGCAAAAAAAATCAACAAAATCGCTTTAGCCGCTCTTGCGTGATGCGATTATATACATACATACACCGTTTCATTTTTAAATACATATATAGATTAATCATAAAATAACTTAATTTTTTTAATTCCTTTAAGGGCCATTATTACAACTTGCCGTTAGTTAAAGTTAGGATTTTGTCGGACCGATAAATGGCTTTGCATTATAGATCCTTCATTTATTATTTTTGTATTCATTAAATATTATTATCAATATATATAAAAGTGAAACTCTGTGTGTGTGTGTGTGTTAGCTATAGACTCCGAAACTGTAAAACCGATCGGGCTCAAACTTTGGTAAGTTGTTGTACACATACCAAGGAGTGTTTTTGGGTGGAAAAAAGTGGGCGGGGCCACGCCCATAATAAATTAGTTATCATTTTAAGCTACTTGCACTACTACTACTTTCTACTTTCTGAAACTTTGCACACATATCGAACTCTCATGACTAAATAATTTCGTTATTAGAAAAGTGGGCGGGGCCACGCCCATAAAAAAGTTTTAATTTTGAGGTACTTGCACTGGACTGATTTTTCTGAAACTTTGCACACATATTGATCTGTCATGACTTTATAATTTCGTGATAAGAAACGTGGGCAGGGCCACGCCCATAAAAAAAAGTTATAATTTTGAGGTACTTTCACTGGACCGATTTTTCTGAAACTGTGCACACATATTGAGCTGTCATGACTTTACCATTTCGTGATTAGAAAAGTGGGCAGTGCCACGCTTATAAAAAAAAATTATCATTTTCAGCTACTTAAACTCCACCGATTTTTCTAAAACTTTTCACACATATTGAAGTCTCATGGTTATACAATTTCGTGATTAGAAAAGTGGGCAGGGCCACGCCCATAAAAAAGGATATGGTTTTGCGGTACTTTCTCTGGACCGATTTTTGTGAAACCTTGCACACATATTGAGTTGTCATGACTTTACAATTTCGTGATTAGAAAATTGGGCAGTGCCACGCCCATAAGAAATAAATTATCATTTTCAGCTACTTGAACTTCACCGATTTTTCTGATAATTTGCACACATATTGAGCTGTCATCACTATACAGTTTCGTGATTAGAAAAGTGGGCAGGGAAACGCCCATTAAAAAAAGTTATAATTTTTAGTTTTTTTGCAGTTGATATTCAATTTAAATTCAGAATGCATTTTTATTCATTAAGGGGCGTAGCAACGCGCGCCGGGCTTTTCTAGTTATTAATAATAATAATAACAATAAAAAATGGAAGTTGTAATAATGCTAAGCTATTTATTTATTTAACTAAAGGCAAGTTGTAATAATGGCCCTAACTCCTTTTGGCGGCCCAGCTTTTATAATAAAATAGTTACATTTCGTTCAACAAATTTTTTGTCTTTTCTCTTTTCGCAGCATGCTTAATGACTGTGTTTTACCGAACAGAGTCAGGAAGGCCATTTGTTCTTTAAAGGGAACTAAACCTAAAACTTCAAGACTGGCATACTAGCATACTACTAACCAAGTAGTATAAAAGTACTACGTAAGAAATGGGTTTATTTTTTAGCAAAATTAACCAAGTTACCCACAGTAACTTAAAACCTCTAATAAAGAAGGGGAAAAACTCTGAAAATTTTCCTTCAGCGACACTCATTTCCAAAACAAACGTTTATTTCTTTTCGTCTTATTTTTATTTTGTTTTTTTCTTTTCTTGCAAAGCATTGGTTTTTGTTTTTAAAAGCTACAAGTGGGTAAGAGAAAAAACTTTATCTTCATCTTCGATTTCGTTAAATATAGATTTGGTTTATGTAATTGTGGAGACCAAACGGTCTGGTTTGAGTTGTAAATAATGTCCGTTTGTACTTTTAAACGACTTCCTTTTATTTGTTGTTTTTTAGTTTTATTTTTATTTTCTCTATGGTTGTTGTTGTTGTTTTTTTACATATTGTTAAACTAAATTGTTTCAACGCCAATACATAATAGCAGCCACACCTCCAGCTTTGTTTCTACTTTAGTCCAGAGGGGCAGTGGTGGATTCTACTCTCTGTTGGTATTCGCTAAAGATAGAAATCTTCGATTTCTTTAGTTTATTTCTTGTAGTTTTTTATAGGAGTTTTCTTATATAAATACAGTTTCCAATATAAACGTAGTCGAACACACATTTATTTAATGTTTTGTTTTATTTCGATTGTTGGTAATTCATGTTTTATTTTTATTTTTTCAAGTTTTTGCAAAGAACCAAATACGAGGTATTTTATTTCGAATGCCAACCTAAACAAAATGCGGTTTTTTTGGTGAGGTCGTGGGGACAAAATAAAACCAAATTACTGCCAAATAGTAAAATGCGAATTTTTGTATTATAAATCGTTTTTCTATACAGCAGAAAATGCCAATGTTTAGAATTTTACAAATTTTTTATTTTTAAGATTATTTTTTTTTAAATAAAATCTCTATAAAGAAAATTTTTTAAGATACATGTTTATACAACATTACCTGAAGGGATTCTTAAATTATTGTTTTTATTGTTTTTATTTTTTTTTTTTTGTTTTTAATATTTTCGGACAATTCTTACTAAATATTTAATTGTGGAAAATCATTAATAAATTTATGGAAAAATTTTAAATAATCAATTTTGAGTTATTGTAGTTCAGGAAAGTCTAGGAATCACTGTTACTGTCGATAACATTTTTATATAAAGCAATCACAGGGTGGTGCAATATGAGATACTCTTTTTAGTAGCAGCTTTTTGTGATACATAATTATGGAGAGAATAAGTTCTTCATAGAGTCATCAAATTACTCAATTGTTTTTTTTTTGTGTTATAAAGGAAGGCCTCAGGGCTTGTCATGACGTAGTAGAATTTGCGTAGTAGAATTTTTTTTTAGAAAGAGAGGAATGCGCAATCCGTTCATAAATAAGTTTAAAGGTTAAAAAAAAACATTATTTTCGTATTAAAACCCTTTTTTTATTAATACTTAAGTCAAAGGCATGATAACGCTGTACATGGTAGCGTTGAATAAATTGCATGCCTTCCACAGGCACTCTTGCAAGTAAGTATATAGGTAAACATCAAGTTAGCAAATTTGGTAATAAAGCCTTTAGGGCGATTTAAATCATTGTTTCATAATTCCTTAAAAATTAAGGCGACCACAAGTAACTATGCATGGCCGCTAAAATTGAGGCTGAAATTAAAGCTAGTGATTCAAGAGCAACATGTTTTAACTAACGCTCGTCGCTACAAGTAATTTCAAAGTATCAAAAACTCACTATGAAGCACCCTATATTTAGATTGGTGGTTGCTTGATTGCTTACATTCTTACAGTTACATTTGTTTTGTACTCATAGCTAGTCAGTCATTTATTACTAGGCGATGAGACAGAGGGCGTAAGTGTTGTTAGTCATGTCAAACTGTCGCAAGAGGTTCTGCGAAGATAAATGGCTCTCTTTAGCAAATCCCAAGAGATATCACAACTGCTTGCGGTATGAGAAATGGATGGTTTGAACATTTAATGAAAACAACCAAAATATTTCAATGTCTTGATATTTTAAGAAATTTTAACGGAAATCCGTTAAATATCCTGTTTTCTTAAGAAACGTGTTTAACATGTTTATACCCGTTTTACATACTGCAACATATGCACGTACACATACACACACACATGCATACATAAATACATTTATTTGCCAGCTTAATTTGTTTTCATTTTAAAAAAACCTAAGGCTATTAAATATTGAATTATTTACATGTATTTTTCGATGTTATTCGGATGAAGTAGAAATTTACACTAATTTTATAATAAACATTCATTTAACATACACGCATCACTATAAGCAGAAGTATCATTGATATCGTTATTATTACCATGCTCACACATTTTTAATGAAATTATATGGAATAAAAATAAGTTTGTCAAGGTAGACTTTATGTGATCCTACAGCAGTTTGTTTTACATAAATGTAAAAGTATTTTTATCAAAAGTCATCCTTCTACAGCTGAGTAAGAACAGACATTTTATTTGCTTTACCAGCCTTCAGGGAATGTAGTAGGTTCGATAGAGGGAGTAGTGTTTTTATACCCTTCACCCAGGATGTCATTTCGTTTGTAATTTCTGTATTATTAATTTTAGACCCCATAAAATTACATGTTTTCTGAAAGCTTGTGTATAATATAGTCGATTATGCAATGTCCGTCTTACCATGTGTTGGTTGATATCAACTTTTAGAAGCACCCACATGTTCCACAGATCTTTATGTTGTAATAATCCTTTTAAAATATTTCGGAATGAATTACTATTAAAATTAAGCCCAAGCGTTTTATAGGTTTCTGAGATATGAGCAAATAAGCTCAACTGCCTCTATTTTTTACCATATTTTTACCACAAAAATGAAAATTTTTCAGTCTGGAGATAATTTATTAACACGTTTGATATTTTTTTTAGCTATCTTATATCTCTAAATATATTCTTAAACAAAATTTTGTATTAATCGGTAACTAATTGTCAAAAAGATAGAAAAAAATTATTTGGAAAATATAAATTTTTTAAATTTATAAATTTTTTTAAGCTCCTAATAATTTTCAACACTCAAGTGACACCAAATTGTAGCCGTAGCCTTAAAAATTATTCCAGAGAAAAACTAACAAATCGGTTTGAAAATAACTGAGATATAAGCACCAAAATACAACTACTTCGGAATTCTTCCTCCTCAATTCACAAACAAAAATTGAGTTTTTTCAGCTTCAAGACAACCGACAGAGTCAATATGGGTATCAAAGGAAAAATCTTGAGTAGCAATATATAATAAGCTATAAAATGATTAAAATCCATTATGGTTTCCACTACAAAATGGCGTGTAATAAATTTTAAATTGGTCAAATCTAGTGATTAAAAATATATCCACTTCGACCTCCTCAATATTGGTATCAAACGAACGGGTTTGACCAGCTGTCAAATTAAAGAAATTGATCAGTAGAATACAGCCAACTAAGTATAATTTCAAAATCAAAGATGGCGTCGCAAATAGTAGAGCAATATGTTGTATAGTATTAAATCTGAAATCTAGGCTACGCTTAGGTGAGGCATTATCAGATTCGGCACGGCCATATTTAGCACTGTTACTTGATGTTTATGATTTTAATTTGTACATGCATATTTTCAGTAACAAAAAAGACTAATAGAGCTTGTAATTTTTTGGCTAATGGAGTGTGCGTTCACAACTTGCATTTTGGAATATCTCACAAAACTCAAGATCAATTAAGAAAATGCTCACCAACACCAAAGTAACGAACGCATCCGAAATCAGCTATTTCTTTGTTTATTATTTAATTTTTGCCAAAAAGATGAATGGCATTATGATGTTTTTCTGCTACAAAGCTACTTACTTGCCATAACTCCTACAACTTCTAAACTTATTAAGTTGAATTTGAACAATTTTAGAATTTCTTTGCAGGCCAAGTTCATTATTCATTTTAAATTTCTCTCACATTATAGAGTCCATTGCAAATGATTTTAAATAACTTAAAATGATGCCATTACAATGATAGTAATGGCCATTTACTAACACCAGGCATTCAAATATCTAACCAAATTCGTAGCAGACAATATGAGATCCATAACATTTGCATAAGTAAGAATTGTTCTAAATATACACTCCTAATTGGCTGTGATAGCACCCGAGGGAGTTGTAATATTGTCAGTGACAGTCATCGTTGGGCATACACACACAAACCCATATACTTGGAAAAAATACCAACAAATATAATGTTCGTATACAAAGATAAAAAGATAGAAAAAGTATAACATTTCATTTGGGGAAACAGGAACTTCTTACTCACACACACACACATACATGTAACTACATACGAAAGATTGAGTTAATATTTGTGGCCGCATAGCTACTGACCAGTATCCTTTAGAATTTGGTTGAATTTTTTTTTTGGAATGAATCAAATACATCTACCGTTGACGGGTTAAAGCTAATAAAACTAAAAAGGGGCTTTATTTTATGTTTTTTTTCCAGCATTTTATATGCTGAAACATGTTTTGTATCATTATCAGCGTAATCATCGTTTTATTTCTCTTTTTTTATTTTTAACTACTGGTCTTCTTTCGTTTTTATTTATTTTTGTTTCTGTTTTTCCTTCATTTATCTTAGTGTTAGCTAAAAGGGTCTTCTTTATTGCCAGCTTTATTGGCCTAAACATGGTTATTTTGCAGTTTGTCGTTACAAATTGTGGGTTTATTTGTTAAGCGAGTTTATTATTTGCGTTTATATTATTAGATTTTTGGTTTTTGCGGGTTACTACTTACATTTCGTTTTATTTTTGTTTTTTTTTTGTTGATTGTTTGTAGCCACCAACATAACTGCATACCATTAATGTATAAAATATTTAGTTGATTTTAGAAAACGGTTACGCATTTGGTTATGGCCTTTATCTTTTATTTAGCTGGGGCTAATCGCTTTACACGCTTGAATAAAAATAACAAAATTAACATTTGGTTAATGCGTTAACAAATAATGTTGAAGAAATTATAAAAAAAGCAACAAAATATTTTGTGGTCAAATAAATTATTTACACACATACTGACATACATATGTATATGCATTTGTATTTGTAAAGCTATTAGGCAAATATTTGCCCAACTACTATTTTTGATAAAAATTTTTTGATTTTTAAATGATTTTCCTTACACCAAATACAGTAAAAACATATCAAAATCGATTGATAAAGCAATTGGTTTAAATAAAGTAAAATTGTTAGTGAAAAAAACATCTGTTTTTTAGAGCAGAAATTCTACTGATCTCATCTATTTCGTCAAATTTGTGTTTAATGTGAACTTAAGTATATGTATGTGTTAAATATAAAAAAAATGAAAAAACCCGAGTTCATGAAAGAAGATAATAAAAAATTAGTAAATATAAAATATAATAAACTTTATGGTATTAATTTAAATATTTGCGATATTTTTAAAGCCTGGATTTCGGTTTTATTTAAAAATTTTTCATACAATATTTGTTTTATTAACTTTTGTTAAATTAAAAAATTTGTTAATAATATGTCTGTAAAAAATTGCTTTTTAATCTTGAAAATGATTTGGCTGCTTGAATGATATTTAGAAAAATAATTTTTGGACTGAATCATTACTTGTAATGAAAACTAGATCCATAGCAATAACCCGAGGCATAAAAAATCGAATGTGAAGGCCGGCCAACTAGCACTAAAGGCAAATATCCATACTTATCCAAATATCTTTCTGAAATGCTTATTAAAAAAATTAAAAAAAACTCAGACACCATACGCTTTGAAAAAGAATTTTAGAATTAAAAAAAAAACTTATAAAAACATGTTAAAAATATGTTTCCGCCCGGGATCGAACTGGGGGCCTTCCGCGTGTTAGGCGGATGTGATAACCACTACACCACGGAAACTCCTGCCAAACCCTCACCTAATGAAGTCAAGGTTGTGATAAAAATTAAAAAATAATTATAATTAAAAATAAAAAATTAATTTTAAACTTTTTTTACAAAAATCCTCTCATTTTCTTCAATTAGTTTTAATACTTTTCACTTAATCTTTGACCTTTCAATGGCACAATTTTCTTCAGTTCCCCAATTTCGTTTCATTAATATTTTGTTTTGGTCATCAAAACAAATTTGTTTTAATGTAATTAGATTTTTGGCGATTGCGTTTAACCCTCTTAAAACCATTAGCAAAGAAAAACAACAAAACGAAAACGAAACAAAAACAAACACAAATTTATATAGATTTTTCAAATCGAGTCTGTTCTTTTATTAGTGTCTTTATTGTCTCCAGTACCTTTCCCAACTTTTAGCAGTCAGCATTGAAGCAAAAGTTTACGAAAACACTATATTAGAAAAACAAAAACAATAACAACAAAGTGTGTTGTTACAAAAACAAAACTGAAAATGCTATAGAGTGAGGGGAAAATAAGCACTAGAAAACTTTTGTTTAGCAAGTGCTTACCAAAGCAGCTTTTCTTTTTTTTCTGTTAAATTTTTTTTGTTACGAGAATTAAATGTTTTTTTCTAATAAAACAAAAAAAGAGCGACTAAAAAAAGGATATAAATGGAAAAAAGGATACTTGAGCTAATGTTATTCTTGAATTTTTTTGATGTTGTAGTATACATTGTTACACTTGCACACTCAAATGAAATAGTAGTAAAATTAATTAAACAAAATGCAATAAATTTTTGATTTGTAAAAATAAATTTTCTATCACAATCTCTGCTTTTTTAATTATTTTTAATTTTATTTTATTTATAACTAGCCAAGCCCGGCGCGCGTTGCTACGCCCCTTAATGAATAAAAATGCATTATGAATTTTAATTGAATATCAAGTGCAAGAAGCTAAAAATTATAACTTGTTTTTATGTTGTTATTTTTTGTTTTCTTATCACGAAATTATATAGTCATGACAGTTCAATATGTGTGCAAAGTTTCAGAAAAATAGGTCCAGTGCAAGTAAATCAATCTAGCGCAAGTAGGTAAACATTATAACTTATTTCTTATGGGCGTGGCACTGCCCACTTTTATAACCACGAAGTTATGTAGTCATGACAGCTCAATATGTGTGCAAAGTTTCAGAAAAATCGATCTAGTGCAAGTAGCTAAAAATGATAACTCATTTTTTATGGGCGTGGCAATGCCCACTTTTATAACCACGAGGTTATGTAGTCATGGCAGCTCAATATGTGTGCAAAGTTTCAGAAAAATCGATCTAGTGCAAGTAGCTAAAAATTATAACTTATTTCTTATGGGCGTGGCACTGCCCACTTTTATAACCACGAAGTTATGTAGTCATGACAGCTCAATATGTGTGCAAAGTTTCAGAAAAATCGATCTAGTGCAAGTAGCTAAAAATGATAACTCATTTTTTACGGGCGTGGCACTGCCCACTTTTATAATTACGAAACTGACATAAGAACCTTCTTCTAATAATAACAAATACAACAAAAAAATAATTAGTGAAATCGGTCCAGCCATTCACGCGTGATGCCGTGACCAAGGGAAAAAGGGATTCATTTTTATATATATAGATTATTATTTTGTCGAACCGCATAAACCATCACTCGCACGTTGAAACCGAGAGAACACATTTACCATAACCTTCAGTAAGTAAAAGATGTGCTTCAGCGTTATTTTTTTCCAGTTTGAAGGAATTAAGTTAAAAATTCCCCATAGTATGCTTTGCTGATACAAAATTCAACCATTTCTAAGCAATAAAATAAAAAATAAATAAATCAGTCAAAACATCTTTGTTACGCTATAAAGTGTAATAACTAGAATAAATGTCGAATATGTACACTTCAAAATGACGTAAAAGTGAAAGATTAAAAAAAAGTAAAGATAAAAAAAAAATATTTAAAGTATACGCTACCTGTTGTTGGAGCCCACATTTCATTCGGTTGTTTTAAATAAAGCTATCTATCTACCTTTAGATTTTTATATCAGATGTATAAACGAAAAATAAGATTCGACAAAGCCGAATATAAAACTCTAACATATTTTGTCTAGAAATACTTTTGTAAATTAAATTTCTTTGAGTGTATAATTTAACGGTTATTCTTGCGAAGGTAACGAGAAAAGATAATGAAATGACTGTAGGGATTTAAAGTTTTATTTTATGTGCAACGGTCCCATTTTATATTGTTAAAAGAAAAACAGAAAGCTTTTCTTCATTTTTAATTGTAAACATTTTGTTGACATATTGCTGAAGAATTTTAAACAATTAATAAAAATTAATTTTTATTAAAAAAAAAAAACTTCGTGCACGTTAATTTTATACGCAAAAAATAATCACTGTATTCGTTGTATTTTGAATTTAAAATAATTTCAAAATGTTGTTTTCATTACTTGTGTCTTCTTTTTGTTTTATTTATTTAAGCATATTTCGCATATTTATGCTATTTTTCAATTAAAATCAAATTGTTTTTCTGTCTGCATGTATTTTTATTTATTTATTTTTTCTATTTTTTTATGTTTTTATGTTTATTTAGGACTTGGAGTAGTACTTTTTTTTGGTTGTGTGCAAAAACAACAACAACAACACAGCACACGGTTTAAAACAACAATGAAAAGAAAAATATATATTATTAGTAAGTAACTTACGATTTGTGGGTGGTTAAATTTAGTATGTATGTACATGGTAATGGAATTGAAGTTGGATTTTTGTGTTAAGTGGAATTTATATTCGTATGTATATGTAGGAGAGTTATGATGCATAGATGTATGTTTTTCTTTATACATATACACATACCTACATACTTACATATATTTATGCTTAAAAGGTTTTGTTTTTATTATTGAAATTGTAGTTGCTTCTCGAAAAGTAATAAATTCATTTAGAAGCAGAAATTTAAAAGAATAACAACTGTAAAAAAATAATCCATTGCATCTTTTTATTGAGTGCGTGTGTGTGTTTTTTTTTAAATTTTATAACAACAGCTGGTCTTTGAAGTATTTTATTTATAAGAAATAATTTTGTTGTTCAAAAAATTAAAAAATTTGACACGAAAAGCAAATCTAGAATTGAAATCAATTAATTACGTTTCGAATCAATTCCTTTAAAATTGTAACAACTGTTTGTTGTTTAGCATTTTTAAATGCTAAACTTAAAACATTTTGTTTGAAATAAAAAAAAAGAATTCAAAAAATTCAACAAAAAGAGAAAGTGGGTAAAAAAAAACAAAACGAAAAAAAACGCCAAGTGATATGATGATAAAAGTTTTATATTTAACACCACATAAATCTTTTATGGTTTAACGAGTACAATTTTTGATTTATAATACCGTTAAACAAGATGGTTGCCACAACTTAAACTTTTGTATTTTCGACGAGGTGGTAGGTACATTGTTTTTGTTTATTTTTTATGTTTGTATTATTTGAAACATTTCAATTTATTTAGATATTAACGTAAATGAAATCATTTTATGATTAATGCGGATTCGGCTTAAGTTTTTATTGTTTTTAGAAACGAAAACAAAAACTAACTAATAAAACTTTTCCATTTATTTATTTGTATTTTTGTAAGTACTTTTTGCATTTGCTTAAAAATTTTCGCTGACTCCACAATTTTGCTGAATTAATTGAAAGAAATTTGGGATATTGTCTACATTGACTGTTATTTTCTATCTTGGCATTTCGACTCATTTTATTTAATTATTTTTATACCCTTCACCTGTGGTGCACAAGGGTATATATAGCTTTGTCATTCCGTTTGTAATTTCTACAATTTTCATTTCCGACCGCATAAAATATATATTTTCTGAAAGCTTATGAATAGAGGAGTCGATTAAGCCCTGACCGTCTGTCCGTCTGTCCGTCTGCCCGTCTGTCCGTGTGTTGGTTGAAATCAACTTTTAGAAGCAACTATATGTTCCTCAGATCTGTATATGGTATCAATCTCTTGGAAATATCCAGGAATGAATCGCTATTGAAATTCAGCACAATCGCCCCATAACTTTCTGAGATATGAGCAAAAAACCACGACCACCTCGTTTTTTTCACAATTACAACAACAACATACATACATAGATACATGTAAAAAACATACCAAACAAAAAAAAATACAAAAAAAAAAATATTAAAAATAAGAAAAAAATAATAAAAAAAACTACAAAACAAAAATTTTAAAAAAATTTAAAAAAAAATTTTAAAAAATTTTTTAAAAATTTTTCTAAAAAAAATTTTTAAAAAAATTTAAAAAAAATAATAAAATATTAATAATATATTAAATAAAATAAAATAAAATTTTTTTGGCTCAGCTGGGATTCGATGCCACATATATTCTAACGTGTACGTATGCACGTATTTTATATGGGATGAATGGTGATACAAACAATTGTTATTGCATGACTACACGTTGTGAAGGGTATATAAGATTCGGCACGGCCGAATATAGCACTGTTACTTGTTACTATTTATGTTGTGTTTTAATTTTGAAATGGGTCAATAATATTAAGGGATAATTGGTATTTTTTCTTCCTCGGATTAATATTGAACATTAAAATATTTTTAAGCTGACAAAGCAACAAATTTCTATTGGGTTTGGGTGGTTGGTATATTTTGACGCCAATTAGGTTAAAAGGCATAAATATTAACGAAAAAAAAATTTGTTGGTGCCTTTGCAAAGTCAAGGGTCAAATAAATTAATTTAATTAATAAGTAGAGAAAAATATTTAAAATAATTAAAAGTTAATTTAGATTTCATAAAATTATCACAAAGAGGAGAAATTTTATTCAAATATGTATATCAAAAGCAATTAAAGTATGAATGTAGTAGTAACTTGAAAGAAACTAAATAATTCTATTTAAAAGTTGCTACTACTTTATTTAAAGTACATTTTGACTGATCGTCTTCACAACAACAAATTATATGAGTCTCGTTATGTGTGAGTACTTTTCAATCATGTATTACTATGTAAGAATTTTCTAGATTTTTAACTAACCTTTTTTGGGTTTCTTTGCAACTTCAGAATAACTTTGGAATTTCTGACTTAGTGTTTGTTATAAAAATTAAAAATAAAATCAGTTGGAGATGCGGGGCATCGATCCCCGTACCTCTCACATGCTAAGCGAGCGCTCTACCATCTGAGCTACATCCCCAGATGTTTAATAGTGCTTCATAAAGGTTTCCAAATACATATTTTGGAACCAATAATTTGTTTCACAATATTTATCAGAATTGGAATACATAATTCATATCTACTAAGTACATACATATACATACTTAAAAAAACAAAAATTATCCTTAAACAATTAAATGGTACCTAGTAACATTTTAAAATTGTTTAATAGGTTATACAATCTATAAACGCTTTAAGTTTTGTTATACTATATATTTTAACTTTTTGAAATATAAGAATTATAACAACATATGGATGATTTCTTTAAAAAAAAACCTATTTATTAAATTTTAACTGTTAGAATTTTTTAGCTCGTAAATGTCAGTTTTTGTAGACATAACGGTATATAACGGTTTCCGTGGTGTAGTGGTTATCACATCCGCCTAACACGCGGAAGGCCCCCGGTTCGATCCCGGGCGGAAACACACACTAATGAATTACTTTTATTAATTATTTTTGTATTTGTATTAGATTATTCCTTTTTATACCTACCAGTAACTAAATAATATTTGTACTCTATAAAAATTATCAGAGCTATTTAGTATTAAAAAAAATAGGTAATAATTCTGAGTCAAAATTGTGTCCGTATGTCTAGCCAGCGGTTATTAAAATTATTGTAGTATTAGTGACTCTTCCAGTTGGCTATATCTTCAGGATATCCTCGAAAACACGTACATGACACATAATATATCATCGACAACATGTTGCCGATTGATTGTTCAAGCCAAATATTAACGACTTTTTCTAACAAAGGACACGTAAATCATGCACCACAATATATTTAAGCGACATTACCAAGCACACTATCAATGACGATTTTATAAGACGACAAAATATTGTTTTAAAAATTTAACAGTTTTATAATTAAATACTGCTTTCTAATTATTTATACCAGCTTTTATAAAATAACATTAGCACTTCTTAAGCACTTGAAAATAACGAGAATCATGATAAAATTAATGCTACTGTTAACACACACTGTCGATTATCTGGTCATAACTACAATACAGCAAAATTCAGACAATTGTCGCTTAAGCCCTAACAGACAAATCCAAACAAAAAAGGAAAACGTTGTGTTTAACGCTGGAGTTGCAAACCTAAACATGAGCGTCAATGTGTTGTAGTAAACAGTAATTTTTGATTATGTTGTTTAATAAAAGCCAATAAATACATTGAGTTTAAATCGCTATATTGACCTAAAAAATAGCTAAAATGGCATTACCTTTCAAAATTTATAAAAACCAAAAACAAAAATGACAAACCTGGGTGTTTCGGTTTTTGCATGGGCATGATAATTTTTGTCAGCTAAACAACGCTTGCTGCTCTTGTTTAGATTTGGCTGTAATGTGATGTTTATACGGTAATGTGAACCACTAGGTTCGCTCTCTGAATCACGATTTCGAACCTTGGTGTTCAGAAGATTTTTCTTGTTTTATTTCTTCTATACTTTAAAATATGTTTCACTATTTTTTTTTAATTTTTTCATTTAAATTTATATACGTAAATAAATATATACTTTTTATTTGGGTAAAGTTTTTTTATATTTTTGTACATATTAATTGTTTTGTTTTTTTCTCTTTTTATATTTTTTACAGGTAGTTCAGATAAAATAGCGATCATTTGTTATTTAATTTGGAGATAATAGTAAATATATGTGGTTCGCAACTAGATTCAAAATGAAACAAGATGGTTCTTCTCTCAAAATTTTGTATGGCCAAACATATTGGTTGAAACATGATGACCTTGAATGAGAAAGCGAATCGAATCTCGAATTATGCTGTTCGTGTGTACATAGTATAAGTCGTCGACCACATTATGAAACAGTTGTGGCAAAACGTTTTATTTTTTAGTTGAAGAAGAAGAAATAAATAAAGAGAAAAATATTAGACTTTTCTGTTTTCTACCTATAAAAAAAAAAAGATTACAATTGTTTCAGATTTGTTAGTTGTGTATTTTATTTAATTGTTCTTATAAATATGACATCAAAAATCATCAAAGGGATAAGACTTTAGATAATAGTAGTATATATGTATTAATGTTTATAAAGGGCTTATAAATATAACAGATTTTCTATGGAAATCTGATTTATAAGCCTCTAATAACGCTGTTTTAACCTTTTTAGAATTAGACCTAAAATAAATAAACAAATGATCTACCTACTGATAACAATCATATTTCCTATAATAATTTGTATATAATTTTATATTTTATAAGCATAAATATATTTAAAAATTTGGGTTTAAAAAAAAAAAAAACACCAAACAGAATAAATAAATGCGTAGTTAAATAGAGTTTTAAGGTATCGAACAGCTAATATTGCACACTTAGCTTTTTAACATTGTAACCTAGGCAATGAATTTATTTTCTTTTAAACAACAACCAAATATTATAATTTAACAACAAATGAATTTTTTACAAACATTTTATTAGTCTACTTAATAGCATGGACTTTACTTTTGTTGAATTTCCTGCGACAGTAAATTTCAACACTTTTAAATCGTATTTTGATCTGCACAAATGCAAACTACCCCGTATTCATGGCGAAACACTAAATCTACCCGGTATCGAAAATGTTAATATAAAACAAATAAAAAGTCTAAGACATTTAGTATTGGATTCACTGTTAGAGAATTGGAGAGGTAAGTAGGAAAGGTACATATGTACAGACATACAGACACAAATACATCGTTACCTTACAAACAACAAACTTAACACTTTCCCTTACCACAACACCTGTCAGACAATCCCATTTTCAAGGAAATTGAACGTCAAGAGGACCGTAACTATGTTTTAAGTAACTTGAATGTAAATCTTCCACTAAAGATTTTAAGCTCATACATACAAGATGATTTCTTTTGGCGTAAAAGCTATCAACACCGCTGGAAGACTTTATATTATATGATGTACACTTATCAAAGCCGAATAACAATTCCATGTGCAACTACTCCTTTATTATTTGTAAACTCTGAGGAGAAGGAAAATAAAAGGGGAAAAACAAAACCTTGGATTAACATTTACATGGAACGACATCTGCAAGAGTTTATTGAAAATGTAACAACAACTGACTACGAACAGGAAAGTGTGCAGGCAACATTGGACATATGTGCAATGTATATAAATCAATTGGAGATAAACTACCTACAGCCCAGCATGGATGGGCATAATGGTAAAGAACAAGAAGTTGTGTCACACTTTTTGTTTTATAAATAAATAGAACTACAAACGTTTGTATGTTTATTAAGGTTTTTCTTTTTTTCCCAGATCACATTCCACTTGATTTCATTTTGCGTAATCTACCGGAATTGCATACATTACGTTTGACATATTGTACCAAGACCATAGGCGCGCACTATTATCTTGGTTGTAATATGTTAACGCGCCGAGACGCTTCACTGCTCGCTCGAGGACTACAGCAGTGTCATGAACTGGTAAATTTTTGGTAAGAATGAAATATTTACGTGTACGTGTGTTGTTTTTATTTATTTTTCTTTGGTCTTTGGTTTTCTTCTAGTTTACACAGTACCAAATTAGAACCATATCAGTTGGAATTACTTGCTCACAGTTTAGATAAGGGTTGTCACTACCTGTCCGCCTTGTCCTTAGAACACTGTAGTTTGGGTGATGAAGGTATACGTCAGTTTTTAAACTCTTGCAACAAGGAATCGTTTGTTACGTTGAAATATTTAGATTTAACCAACAATAAAATAAGTAAGTAATTATTTACAAAAAAAAAAAAAAAAAAAACAATTTAAACTTACTTTACACAAGATGCTTAAAACCATGTACATGAGACATAAAACTTTTTACACATTTTGCAATCAGTAATGCTTAAAAAAACTGTTTGGTATACGTTAATAACCATCCTAATATTCTAAAGCCCTTTAAATAGAGCTTAGGAAAATACCCCATCCATCCCAAAAACAATTTTTAGTTGTTCCAATATAAAAAAAATTTAAAAAAGAAAAATTATTCGAAAACTCGCATAGTCAAATCGAGTTTGTTACGGAACATTTTTGAACCGAAATCACATAAAATAGTGATATCCATAATTGTATAATATTTGTCACCACGTGGTGGTATGCCAAAAATTTCGTAAAAATTAGTTAGATCCCTAATGAACACATATATTAATGTATATATGTAGGTGTAGGTATGTATGGATTTATGTATGGACCCTGTAGGAAATATCTATAGTGAAATAGAACTAATTGCGGTAGTCATTTAACGCTTGATTGTCATTATAAATTCACTGAAGTTATAACTATTGACTTGGTAGTTCCTATAAGACCTCATGGCAACATCGAAAACAGTTATTCACTAGTTCATTTAAGTAATTCTAGTCTAAAATTTTCGTACTTTTTACCTCGTTAAATTAAAATTTAGTAAACTTCTGCTTATCATCAAATTTAAGCATTCGTCTGCTTATTATTTTAAGGTGTAAAAAGTGTAGACATGAACTGGCCACTTCGTTCATGTAATTTAACAATTTTAGATGATCTCTGTGCTGATAAACCAGCAACGATTGATCACTTAGGATCAGACATACGACGCATTATTGAAAAATTAAGGCTGGGTGTGCTCAAAAGATATTGGACCGGTAAGATTGCTTTAAAAAGGTGCGGTCGCAGAAATCATATGCTAAAAATTATTTTTTAATTTTAAAAGTCATAATATTTGTAAGCGAATAAGCAAAATTTGTGGTCATTCTCTGGTCATCTTGAACCAAAAAAATATGGAAGTATCACAGTTTAAGATTAGATTGTAAATACCGAAGATGTTAGGAAAAAAATTAAAAAGGCAATCGCTACGTTCGGCAAAAAGGAAAAAAAATATTTATTAATTTTTTACCGAAGGTGTAAATGTCCAGTGTATATACATTTGAACGTACCCTTAACGACTATTTTCATTGCAAAATTGTATACGAGTAGAGGATTTTTTCATTTGACTCGAAAATATACTTATTTTTTTTCTAGCTTCAGAAGGCGCCTATATTCTTAGCAAAGTCCTTAAAAATTTGTCACTAGAAAAATTGATTTTACGCCTAAATCCTATTGGCAGTGAAGGTGCATCTTCGATTTTTTCTGCCTTGGAGTTTTTGCCAATATTGAATTTAGATATATCCGGCTGTTCTTTGGACCAAACACTTACCAAACTTTACATGCAACTTGTAGTACAAAATAAAATTTTGTTGGCCATAGATGTGTCTAATAATAATCTGGGTACAGTAAGTGTTTAAATTTTTTTACATGAACTACATTTAACAGTTATATGATTGTGCTACAGAATTTCGGAAAACATCTATACAAAGTTATTGGCTTTAACAAAACTTTGAAGACAATGAATCTGAGAAATACTGGTGTAACTCTGGAAATGTTTGCAAAAATTCAGGCAATTTTAAAGAATAACGATTATAAAAATATAAATAATGGAATTTAAGTAGTAATTTTAAGACAACCTTAAGTTTAATTTTTTTCTTTTAAATAAATAAATAAATAAAATGTTTAAATAAAAATTGTTTTTTTTTTGCAAATATTTTCTCAATTACAATATTTCATTTTTTTTTTTTGTTATTATTATTTCCAAATATATAAAAGGAAAAGCAATATAAATATAAATAGTTAAATTTTGTTCAATTTTCTTTTTACTGCAGTCCTCTGCCATTAAATTGTATCCTTGTTCAATGTTACGTTAAGTGTCATAAAAATAATTCATAATAAATTGCTTTGCATATATTCCCCTTGCAAACACATGCAAACTACAATACAAAACATAGATACTCCAAGAAAAAGTTACTCTACTTACCTCCCTTCCACTCCTTCTACAAGATACTTAAAGAAATGCTGATGTTGTTGGTCGGAGTATGGCATAAAAAAGGCAATCAAATGAAAAAAAATATAAATAAAAAGAAAATATACTGTTTATAAGGTGTATAATTTGGCCATAATAATGCTTGTCATGCAAATACAGTATGGTTATTAATTTTATTTTCAAATAATTTTCTAAAGCTTGAAAACATTAAGCCCTAACTGCGAAAATAACGTAACTGACATAGATATCGAAATTGATTTTTTAATGCAGAATTGTTATCCAGCCTTCAAACCTCGTCCGTTAAAATATTGCATCGAAAGTAAAATAGTTACAGAAATGCAAGTCCAATATTTTTTTACTATTTCCTGTTAGTTTTTGGAACCGTAAATATCTTTTTACTCATGATTATGTAGTTTGCGATAAGAATGTCACCAAGGCGAATTCATTATCAGGTGGTGTTGACAATGCAGCTGATCTACTTTTTTATTTGCAAAAATGATGACTGAATTGTCAAATATTATTTATGTTTACATAGATTACTCCTTCCCGCGCAAAAAAACACAAACAAAAACCATGTAGTTTTTGACACATCGACAGTCGAAAGCAACAATAAAAAACCATGTTGCTTTTTTAATGTTGTACTTGTTGTAGAATTACCACCACCTGATAAATAAATTCGCCTTGAATGTCACAAATACACGCTTTTTTTTTTTTTTTTTTTTTTGTTTGCTCACGTAAATATAATCAAAAATTGACCGCTATCAAACAAACTCATGGTCACGATATATTCACGAAAAAAACCAAAATTACAAAATCATTTTAAAAAATATTAAATATTTCATACAAACTTTCTTTCTTACTTGTATTTAATTATTGCCAAATTGTTCTTAAGGAATTCCGACATTTTAACGCTTGGTTTGACATATAAATTGGAGTTTGACCGCAGTGAAAATGAAAAATTTGACTTTTTATTTCTTTAATGAATAATTTTTATTGCCAAATTCGCGCAAATTATTGGATGCGATTTTTAAAAATAGTGTTAAATGTGAACTAGTAAAATATTTAAGAAAAAATAATAAAAAATAAATTTTTGTTAGAAATGACGACAAAATTGACGTAACTGAAAAAAATATATAAATAAAGAATTAAGATAAAACTTATCCATAAGTTGCACAAGATCATTGATAGGCTAATATTAGAATTTTCATTTAAAAAAAAACTTGTACAAAAGTTGAAAAACATTCTACTGTAAAATTTGATTTTTTCGGGTTACGTTCTTTTAGTGGTTAAGGCTCGACATCTAACCACCTACTCACATATACACATAGCAAATACTGAAGTAGTTTTTTTTAATTTTATTATCTTTTTTATGTATTAGTGTATGTATGTATGTATGTGTTTTTATTTAAAGAACAACAAGAAGGATATAACAACTTAATCATGCCACTTCAACAAAGTCATGTCAGCTGCCATAATCTCAACTTAATCCGAGATAAATTTGCCAATTTTAAACCACAATCTTATGAATAACACGCATACACCTTTAACTACTATACACACAAATGTTCCTTATAATCTGCTTGAATAGATGATTCTGTTCATTTCGTTGTTCTCATTCTTACGAAAGTTACGACTTCTTTTTATTTATCTTCTTTCTTGTCTTGCCTTCTTTTAAAAGGTGAAAACAACTTTGTTAAGTACGAAGGTAAAGAAAACAAATTTTGTGGTGTTTTTTTGGCTGAAAAAGTCAATATTTATTATGAATGGAAATGTTGAGACAACAACA
This sequence comes from Phyto melanocephala, assembly GCA_941918925.1. NCBI lineage: Eukaryota > Metazoa > Arthropoda > Insecta > Diptera > Rhinophoridae > Phyto > Phyto melanocephala. The sequence goes on from OW799233.1 coordinate 3,933,360, forward strand.
ATTTAGAAATACAACTACTTTAAAATACTTCAATAGACCGAGAGAGAAAACGAAATGATAAAAAACAAACTCTTCTAAAGCGTAAAAGAGAAAGTATGCAGGTTACTAGCAACTTTAAGTTAAAATCTTTAATAGGTATTCAAAATTCAAAATAGTTTACTTTCGAAGGTGTTTTGTGTATCGCCTTGTTGGCAATAATGTTTATAAAAATGAAATATTCTCGCTGTAATTTAAATATTTAGTAGCTTAAGAATTTTAAAATACACACTCAGATACATACTTACATTCTAATAGATTAAACGAAATAAAATTCAATTGAAGAGCGATTTCGCTTTACTGCTTAACAAAGTAATCTTTTATGTAAATTTTTCTTTTGTACACAGCAGATAATCACAGCTTTGTGTCAAGTAATTTTTATGGTCATAATCATTTGGTAATAAAAACAATAATACAAACCGCTGGAGCAGTATTTAGCAGCAGCATCATATTACATCAAATATTACATTTTATGTTATTTTAATGTGTTGGTCTTAACCACAAAAATTTGCATGTTTTATAAACATTTTATTACATCGTTAACGACTTTAAAATGTTAATTTGTTAAAAGTTGTTCTCTAAAAGAAACTTTACTGTCCATATCGTAAGATATCGTTAAAGATGTTACAATATTCCGATGGCCCATTAAGAGTCCTCTCAAATAGAACGCTAGATTGGAAATAAAATCAATATTGATTGATGCATTTTTTGATTACCATTAATTTGTTTTCCTCATCAACTCCAAAATGGTAGTGTTAAATATGGGAGTATGTTTTAAACCCTTTGATAATTTGAGACCCTCAGGGCAACTCCAACATATGTCGGCAACAAAATTAAATTCGATTGTAAATATTTCTAATGTTGTGGTAGAAATTTAAATCAACTCTCAATAACTGATCTTTAAAGAGGCTTGAAATATTGCTGTAAGTTAATTATTTGTATGGCATTTCGTAAACTAAATTTAAATTTTTACAGTGTGTATGAAATTCAAAGTCTTGCAATTTATACCAACATACTTATTAGTTCTGCAAAAAACCTTTGGCCAAGCGTCTTTCATCTAGATTAATTTTGGTAAAAAGTCCCGATATAGTTTGTGTTAGGTCTTCTCCCACTTTAAGAGCTTCAAATAAACTTATGTTGTTAGGTCTCAAAGTACAGTATTTGTGGAAAAACTAATGCCCATTTAATATTAAACAAATATTGTTAATGTTATACTGATTTAAAATTTTATAAAAATGTCGATTGTTTGACATGTTTATGTTTTGATACAATTTTTGTTTTTATTTATTTTAGGAATATTTTCCTTTCTTTTCTTTCAATTGTTTAAAAATAAACAGAAAAAAAACTCTTTGATAAGTGTATATAACTGAGCAACTTGGCGCCGTGGCTTAGTTGGTTAAAGCGCCTGTCTAGTAAACAGGAGATCGTGAGTTCGAATCTCGCCGGGGCCTTGAGTTCTCCAAATGTTTGAGGGAGTTTTTTTAATATTGATTTAAAAATTTGATAACTTTTTCGTATATATTTATGTACATATATTATTTATTATCCCGTGTGAAATTCTACAATATAAATTTTCGACCACATAAAGTATTTATTTTCTGAAAGCTTATGAATAGGTGAGTTGACTGGGCATTAGCCGTCTGTACATGTTGAAATCAGTTTTTTTTTAAATCCCCTACATCACCATGACCCGTGTGTGGCATCAAAATATTTGGTAGCAGACAGGTATTGAAGATGAGCATAATCGCCCGATAACTTTCTGAGATATGAGCAAATAAACACGACTGGCTCTGTTTTTTTCACATATTTTCACGACATAAATTAAAAATTTTCAGCTCTAGGATATTTTATAGGCACACTTGTGACTATTTATAGATATGATATGCGTCCAGAGAAATTCATTGAACATTTTTTTTAAATATTGGTGTTATATTAAAGATCTTCTTGACCAGTAGAATACAGTAAACTACTTGAAAGTGTAAAATTCAAGATGAGTCTGTAATAAAATTTCCGATTTTTTCACCCCATCAATATGGGCTTAAGGAGTGGAATAAAATAAACTATGTATGTAAAAATTTAATTTAAAGATGGCATCGGAAATGCTTAAGAAAATAGTGTATAACATTAAATATGAAATCTAGGATAAGCTACGATGTGGTCTTAAACCTATATACAGGATGGTGAAAGGTTTATCAGATTCGGCATGGTCAAATATACCACTAATGTTTTTATTATTTTTATTATTTATTTATTTTTTTCAGATTATATAAACACAATACAACACACAGCATTGTTTACGTCCTGCTCTTGATCCGAGATGTAGTTTTAGCAGAATGGAGACCCTGCCCACAATTCCCGAGACACAATGAGACTTTTAAGTTGAATTTTGGACTTTTAAGTTTGAATTTCTTTGGGGATATTTAAAGGAGCGAGTATATGGCTAACAATGTTGCAGAAATTCGAGCGCTAAAGCCACAAATTTTGATAGATAGAAAATTATCTAAAACGAGTCCATCATTGTGAAGCTGAAAACGGGTGACATTTAGGTGACGTTTTTCCCATACTTAGTGTAAAAAATTTGCATTTTCTAATCTGAAAAAATATTAAACGAAGAAGTTATTACGAAACTCGTTATGTGTCTGATAATATCCAATCATTAGCTATTAATAAGATGAAATAATAATAAGCAATGAATTTCAAGAGCCCAAACTAATTTAAATAAATATTTTTTTACTTTTCTTTTTATTATTTAAGGACCGTATTCAAAAAAATTTCTCTACAACATCTGTCAAATAAGCCTTTAATAAACCTTAAATGTTTTTTAAGAATACGGCCCTAAGTCTTTATTATTAAATTATTTATTGTATAATATAAAAAAAAATGAGTTTGACAATTGCAGACATATTATTACAAAAAGTTGGTAAGTCATAAATTGTATTAAAAAAAAACAATCAGCTGATTGGATACGAGTACCTTATTTCTGCCTTGGTTGTCTTGTAGAATGTCAAGTAGTACTAAACGTCAGGCAAGTCTAAAAACAGGAATTGGAAAATTAATCAAGTAATTCTTCTGTAGAGTTACAAAAACAATTTTCAAAAAATTTTTGAGAGCAAAAAATACTAAAAATGTTTTTTTTTAATCAGCAAAAAATTTCTGTTTTCCATCTCTGTGTAAATCTAATATAACACTTTACAAGCGTATAAAATTAAATTGCATTTTAATACAAAATGTTTGAATGGAAATTACTAACAACAAGAATACAAAACTGTAAACACATGCCAAAATTGTGCCAACAGTACATTACAACGGGGGTTGTGAATTCAATTAATAAATATTAGAATTCTTCTACACAAACATCTAAATCCAAAAACTCAAAATTTGTTGTTTATTTAAAATTTGATTTTCAGTTTTTGTTTCTTTTTGATATTCTTTCTAAAATTGTCAAAAATGTTTCCTTCTTAAAAAAACTAAATTGAATTTATAAAAAAAAAAACAATATGTGAAAAAGCAACCTAAAAAAACTACCATATTGGAGTGTCATAATATTGTAAAAACCATGGTATTTTTAAACCCCACCACGAGACCAATTTTGAATAGACATATGCAACGATAACAAGTCCAACAAAATGCTACCTGCAAAACATGCACATCCACCTGTTGTTTGTGTGCACAATCGTTAGGTAAGAGTTAAGGGGAGAAGAGGCATGACAACAAATGACAATATGATACTTATGTATGTATGTATATATAAATTTGATGAGGGGGAAAAGCCATTGCGAGTGTTGATGGTTGACTAGACAAAAAGTGATGTATGGGAGTATTGGAAATTTTATTGAGGACATGTGGTTATGTAAACTCATGGAGAACATTTATCCAACAAATTAACAAATGAATTTACAATGCCTACAAATATCGTCGGTTGAGAAAGCGAAAACAAAACGAAAATATGATGTGTAATGATGATGATGATGATGATGATGCTTCAGCTTTAATTTTTCTTGTTTAAGGTTCAATTTTATCAATTGTTTGTGCAAAGTGTTTGTATTTTGTAGGTTTAATTGAAATGTTAAATATATATTTTTTTTATTAATTGTGTCAATATGTGCCAAACAAAACAGATACTGAAGTTATCATTAGTTAATTGTTTAATGAAAATATATGAAATTTAAATTACAAATAATCCACAGTTGATATTTATAATTTTCGCATCACAAACAATATGCTTCTCTTAAAACCAATTTGAAAAAAAACTCTTTTTTTGTGCAATCTTTTGAAAAAAAAATTAACGAAAATGTTATCTAGAGTAATGACAATTCGCCGATTATATATTTAAATTTATTTTTTTACATTAATGACCAAGATATAAGACAAATTTTGAGTTTAAAAAACATTTTTTTAACATTTTTAAAATATGTAATTAATGTCAATGTAACACGCCTAATTTTGCTAAATCACTTTTATAAAAAACTATCAGAACCCAGGCCGCATTGCTGATTCTATCTACATATATTATTGTATTGTATTTATTTTATAGTCCTCCATATAGCGACCATTTTATTTAGGATGTCATCTTGTACTTGAACTTTTTCATAGTTTCTGTATTCTTCTGTTGAAGGGTTTGAAGTGGGTACATTTTTAATTACTATATTTGACCCATACATAAATTATTATACGCCATTTTGTGTAAGTTTTTAATGGTGTATTATATTTTGTTTGTCAAACCCTTGTTTTATAACCATATCGCTTTAGAAGCTGAGAAAAATCGAAAACCATTGAAGCATTTTGGTGCTTATATCTCAGTTAGTCTCTAACCAATTTTTCAGTTTTGTATCGAGACTACGGTTTGTATTTTGGTGTCTTTCGCGTGTCAAAAAACTAATTAGGAGCTTTATTAGCTTGATATATTAAAAAAATATATTTTTCAATATTATTTCTGCCTGTAACTTTATTGATTAGTATCCGATTTGTCCAAAATTTCTTACGAATAGAAGGCATATCATATTTACAAATAGCAATAAACGTGTCTACAAATTATCCTGGGGCTTAAAAAAGTTGATTTTTGTGGTAAAATTATCGGCGATAGAACTAAATAAATATTTACAAAAAATTGATACCATGTACAGATCTGTGCTACATGTGGAATCTTCTAAAAGTTAATTTCAATCAACATATAGACATGCGGACATTGCTCCCCTAGTCATAAGCTCTCAGAAATATATACTTCATGGGGTCGGAAATAAATATTGTAAAAATAACAAACGTAATGACAAGGCTGTCTATATCCTTGGCACCACAGGAAAATCCATTTTTAATGTTGAATTTATTTTAAAATAATTAACAAATGTTTCTTCACAAAAACAGATTTTTTTATGTTAATACATTTAAGAATCACTGATACAAATGACATATGAATATGGATATTTATATTTATAATTTTGTTTATCTTAATATTTTCTACTTAAACGCTCTGTAGCCATTGAATTCAAACAAATAAAATCAGTTGTAATGTTTAATGTTCATTCGAAGCAATTGAGTTGTTAAAACATATTAAAATATGTATGTAGTACTTACTCAATCTATATAAATAAAGACAGCCTGACGGACTGATAAAACGGGTAGCAATTTTATAGATTTATTTTCAACTGACCATCAGGAAGCTGGTTACATGTTTCTCCGCACTTAAAGGGATGATAAACATTAACTATAAAACTGCAAAAAAAAAAAAGCAATAACACCAACAACAGATTTTATTTTTTTTTTTTTTCGATTATAAAGATAAAATTGGCTGACGTTGCTAACAATACAATCTGAAATACAAAATGTTAGAGAACAAACAATAAGGCGTAAACCATTAAAGGTCCTTTACATATGCATGTATGTATGTAAGGATGTATGGATGTATAGAATGCGTCTTGACCAGCTATAAGAATAGTTTGCTAGTCAGCTTATATTTTGTGGTAATTTTATTCGTTTGTTATAATGAAAAAAAATAAGTTAGATTAAAACTAACATCTACAGAGCAAGCACAACATTAAAATCTATGTACAAACACACTAGTAATGCATTACAGATGGCCACATCAGCAACAACAATAACTTTTTACAAATGATTTCTTTTGTTATTTAATTTTTTTTCTTTTTTTTAAGGATGTTAATAAATAGTGGTTAAACTATTGTCAACAATATCCGCTTCCCATTTTTAAATATGCCTGTACAATGAATTAAAGTTTTTAACAAAAGTTTAGCATCAATATTTATGTATTATTTTTGGGAATAGAAAAATTAACAGCATGTGGGCGTTTTTTGGGACATAATCTAATAAATTATATGAATAGTGGGCTTATTAAAAAGGTGGATTATTTTCTTTATAGTTATTTAAGTTTTTATACCCTTCACAGTGAGTGTAAGGGTATGTATAGGTTTGTCATTCAGTGTGTAACTTCTACAATTTTCATTTCCGGTCCCATAAAGTATATTTTTTTTGAAAGCTTATGAATAGGGGAGTCAATTAAGCATTGTACGTCTGTCAGTATGTCCGTGTGTATGTTGAAATCAACTTTTTGAAGCCCCAAGACATTTTCAAGACCCGTGTAAGGCACCAAAATATCGTAAATATTCGGGAGTGGATCGAATATGATGAAAAAAACCTAAAACGCATGACTACAGTTTGTGAAGGGTATATAAGATTCGTTGTTATTTTCTGTCAATGCAAATTCGTATACCAGGAATGGTTTTTATGATCTGTTTTATTCAATGAAATCAATTCAAATTCCACAAATGTTGACATTATGCTTCCCGATTTTCTGGTACGACAATGTTACTTTGTGAATATGCCTTGAATTGAACCAAATAATTACAAAAATATTGTATGCTTTAAAAAAACCAAAAACTCAAAAATAAAAAACAAAGTTTTTATTTTATAAAAAAAAAATCTAAAATATCTATATACTCCTAGAATTAACTCGTATGCAAAACACGTTCATATTCTTATGAATGAATGTTGCCAAATTTATGAAGTTTATATACTTTTATTCTTTTTCTTGTCCCCTTTTCATTTATGTTCGTGTAATTTATCAGGATTTTTTGAAAAATTCCTAAACTCATATATACATACACACACTTACCCATTGCCATATATTACTGTACATTATTATCATCTTGACATTTGTCGTACGTTTTCGTTTTTTTTTTTTTAATAATTCTGTGCGTAGGAGAAAAGTTGAAAAAATAAACGTGTAAAAATTTATTGGCACGTTCTTTAACACTAAAATATAACAAAAAGTAAAAAAAACAACAATATGTAAAGTTAAGCATTCTGTTAGTTGTTTCTGTCAGTCTGTCTGATATTTCTCACCTATGGCATTCGATTCGCAACAAAAAAAAAAAAACATAAATTCACACAGGCTAAGCAAGAAAGGTTTATAAGAATTTTTTTTTATACCCTTCACACAGTGAAAAAGGGTATATATAGCTTTGTCATTCCGTTTGTAATTTCTACAATTTTCATTTCCGACCCCATAAAGTATATATTTTCTGAAAGCTTATGAATAGAGGAGTCGATTAAGCCCTGACCGTCTGTCCGTCTGTCCGTCTGCCCGTCTGTCCGTGTGTTGGTTGAAATCAACTTTTAGAAGCAACTACATGTTCCTCAGATCTGTATATGGTATCAATCTCTTGGAAATATCCAGGAATAAATCGCTATTGAAATTCAGCACAATCGCCCCATAACTTTCTGAGATATGAGCAAAAAACCACGACCACCTCGTTTTTTTTCACAATTACAACAACAACATACATACATAAATACATGTAAAAAACATACCAAACAAAAAAAAATTAAAAAAAAAATATTAAAAATAAGAAAAAAATAATAAAAAAAAACTAAAAAAAAAATTTTTCAAAAAATGTTAAAAAAATTTTTTTAAAAAAATTTAAAAAAAATATAAAAAAAAATAATAAAATATAAATAATATATTAAATAAAATAAAATAAAATTTTTTTGGCTCAGCTGGGATTCGATGCCACATTTATTCTAACGTGTACGTATGCACGTATTTTATATGGGATGAATGGTGATACAAACAATTGTTATTGCATGACTACACGTTGTGAAGGGTATATAAGATTCGGCACGGCCGAATATAGCACTGTTACTTGTTTTTTAATTAAAATACATACATACATACATACATACATAGTTGTGCGTTTAAAGTTTATTTTAACGGCCAAACGTTAAACACAATTTGTAGATGCAGGGCATCGCTTAATTAACAAGTAAGAGCGCTATATTCGGCCGTGCCGAATCTTATATACCCTTCACAACGTGAATTCATGCAATAACAGTGGTTTGTGTCACCATTCATCCCATATGAAATACGTACATACATATATAAAAACGTCCCATTGTAAAATTATAAATTCACGTATGAATGTTAAAAAAAACAAAAAAAAAAAAAAAATTTAAAAAAAAAATTTTTAAAAAAAAAAATCTAAAAAAAAAAAAGTTTTTTAAAAAAAAAAATTTTAAAAAAATTATTATGTATATAATATATACAAAACAAAAAAAAAATAAAAAAAAAATTAAAAAAAAAAAATTTAAAAAAAAAATAATAATAAAAATATAAATAATATATTAAATAAAAAATAAAAAAAAAAATAAAAAAAAAAATAAAAAAAAAATTTAAAAAAAAATTTAAAAAAAAATTAAAAAAAAAATTTTTTGGCTCAGCTGGGATTCGATGCCACGTTTTCTCTAACCAGTATACACGTTTGTATGTATGTATGTTGTTGTTGTAATGTTGCTTTTGTGAAAAAAAAATCGAGGTGGTCGTGGGTTTTTGCTCATATCTCAGTTGTTTATGTACCGATGTTTCTGATTTTCGCGATCTACTCCCGAAGATTTCTGATATTTTAATACCTCACCCGAGTCCAAGCGATGTCGGGGGGCTTCAAAAAGTTGATTTCAACATACACACGGACAGACGGACAGACGGACAGCGCTTAATCGACTCCCCTATTCATAAGCTTTCAGAAAATATATACTTTATGGGGTCGGAAATCAAAATTGTAGAAATTTCACACGGAATGACAAACCTATATATACCCTTTTTCACTATGTGAAGGGTATAAAAATGAAAAATTTATTTGATGTATTGTACATTATAAATGTAAATTTTTAATGAGATTCTAAGATTTGGTGCAAATTTTATCGCAGTCATAGATAAATGAAATTTCTGCAATCATTGAAATAAAATCTGAAAAGGCCTAAAACTATGATTTTCGTTTTGCCCGCGCAACTATTAAGCCTCAATATCTATTATGTTTGATCTAAGGAAAACTAAACTTAACATGAAGCACAAAGTTGATAAAAACACAAAAAATCGCACATTGACAAAATATGCAAGACATTTTCCGTGGCTAATTTACCCTTCTACATTATGAATTGCATTACAGTAAAAGGTGGTCCAAACAAAATGCACGATGTTAATTGTAAGTCGCTCTTTTTGCACAACTAGTTTTAACATTTCTTTGTTTCAGTGTTTTGACAAATTCAATCATGGAGAGGTACACAATTGAGCAGCGCATTAAGATTGTTCGAGCCTTTTGCAGATATTTTTGGTCAACATAATTTTACCTTAATAGATTCGGTAACAAGAATAATTGCTGCATTTAGGCAAATGATGGTGTCACTTGCCACACAGGCAACGATGGCTTTTTTCCTCGAAAAAATTAATGGTCGTGTTAATGTTAATGGGCTGCTACGATCATGTGGTTTAACACTGTTAAGACACTTAAAAGAAAAGCGCCAAAAACCACTCAAGAGCTAAGCGATGAGATAATTCGGTACATTAACGACATTGAATCTTAATTATGTTTCAGTGTCATTGAAAATATTGGCCATCGGATGGAGGTATACCATCAATTCCATGGCAAACATTTGACCAATATTTTGTTATACACATATTTAATTGTCCTAGATCCTTCTATCATAATACAAAAATATTAAGATAATTATCTAATAACTTATTGCATAATTTAGGATTAACATTGTGCATTATAGTTGGACCACCCTAAACAAAATAACCAGTTATAAAGGGTTTCTCAGTAAGAATGAAATTTTTATTTTAAAATAAACACACATATTTTTGGAGACAGTTGTGATTTCTTTATTGCATTGCAAAGAAAACTTGTTTCGAAGTATTAAATAATATATCCGTCAAATGGACCCCACATCTCTTATGACAGGCCACTTTAATAAACTTTCACTGTAATTTCGCCCTCATCTTAAAGAATGTAAGGTCGAATTAAGCCATATGTGACAACTGCTACTGTTGCTACTTGCACAAAAAAAAAATTCACTAAATTTAAATAGTGCAACCCTACTGAATCACCCTTTATTATTCGTTCTAAAAATCAAATAAAAGGAGGAATAATTTATTTTAGGTGTCCGAACTACAATTCAAAAAATATGAGCTAACCCAGATGGACTACTCTTAGTTCTATAACAATAAGTAAGCAGCAATTACAATTACATTCCAGTAACCCTAGTAACATGCTTGCATTACCATTAGAAATGATACTACAGACTCTTTTTGCTATAATTTTGTATTTTTACGGGAACTGAAGAGTAAAATTTGGTACCCAGAGGTAGTTAAAAATTTATATTGCTTTATATTAGCTTTTTATGTGTGGGCATGGCACCTCCTACTCTTGAAATTATATTCTTAATGTTTGGATTCAACTTGAATAACCCATTACAGATTTCTTTTTTTTTTTTTTTAATTTTTGTCCATATAGAAATAATATGAACTTAAGATAAAGCGTTATATGGAAGGTGGGCTTCTCACTTTTATTTTCCGGCATTATAATAAAATTAATCAGAAAGCTATATATGCAAAATTTCATCATCTAATACATATTATTCTGTATATTTTAAGAGCTTTTAAATTTCACTAACAGTAAATTATGTGACAAGTGCGATTAAGCCCATTTTCAATATCAAACAAACCTTGTATATAGGAAATATTCTGACAGAATTTTATTCCCTTAACTTTTTCGGTTTGAGCTCTACGTGCTTTTAACAGGTGGACAGTAAACGGAAATAGCTAGATCACCCTAAAATGAAACCAGGACTCATTTCGATTATCACATATACCGACTTTTCTTAGATGCATTTTACTTTAAGTTGAATATTTTTTTACAAACATATTGTAAACGAAAACATTTTGAGGAACTATTCTTCCAAAAATTTAGTTCTGAAATGTTTACAAAACTTACGAAATGTAGAGAGTTCATATATTTTATAACTACATTTTATACCCCTCTTAAATTCTCCAAAATCTAACACAACTTTCTTAAAAAAAACTTAAATATTTAAACGCTTCAGAACAAAAATCTTAAAACAATACGCTTTAACTATACTTGAACGTCTCTTTACTAAACAGCATAATTTAAAATTTACAATTCATAAAACATAATAGTTTCTTATCATTATTTCTTTGACGTCATGTATGGTACTAGACATTATCATCTTAAACAATAAATATTTCAAAGAAAAATTAAAAAAAAAAACTTTGACTTAAATAAAGTGGATAGATAGTCAGTCAACTTTAAATGTACATAATTACATACAAATGCAAGTAAATAAAAAGTAAAAAGTGTAAAAGTTTGTAAGTATGTTGGTTTAAAGAAAACAATTTAAAATGTTTTAAATTCACTTTTTAAAAGCAATCATCTTGATCAGCGATACATATGGGAATTTAACATTGAAGCATAAAATGGACTTCCTTTTGTTAATAGTATCTTATCAAAAAAACATTAAAAAAAACACACAAAAAACTTGTAGAAAAGTTCGTCATGCTTGGCATCCATTTTCGCACTGGACCTAAATAAACATTTTATCATCAGCACTTACTCTCTCTAACACACACACACACACACACACAGATACTGAAGACAATAATAAAACAATTCATTTTTAATTGAAAATATTACAAAAATAAAAATAAATAAACGAAGCCAAAAACAACATTGTAAAAATAATAGAAATAAAAAATAAACAGACAAAACACCCAGCAATTGTGACCAGTCAACATACTCAATACAGTTTTCTATTTTGCCAATTTTTCTCTTTTCACATGCTTTAATATTAGTGGAAAGATTCACTTTACTCACCTTCTACTGCCCTTAACACATGAAATGAAACTTAATAATAAGTTTCTTATACACATGTCTTGTATAACCTGATAGTGTCTATGTTGTTGTTGTTGTTGTTTTGCTTGGAATTGGAACGATGATGAATTATACTCCAAGAAGGTTTCTAGTAATATGTAAATGTTTTGATTTCATCATAACTGAGTAATAGAAATAATAATAACAGCAGCAACAAAAACAACAACTCAGTATTGTGATAAACAAACAATGGAATGGACGTTAAGACATACCACGGACCTTGCTTGTTCCTATGTAAATTAATGTATGCTTGTATGTGTGTATGCATGTATATGTATAAATGAGAAATGCACACAAGTAAGAAATATCAATGAAAACATCAACAAGAAAATCTCCAGAACTCTTATTTAGCCACTCATTCTCTGGCTGTAGCTGATATACAATATAAACATATCCTAAAGGATAATGGATGGACACAGCTTACAAAACAAACAGACGGCGTATTTGCCACCACAAAACAGTGTTGTAGTGCAAAATTAACAGATCACTGAAAGTATGAATTCATCCTGTTGAAATTAATAGCAAAATTAAAAAAAAATTATGACAGTCTCACATATTCATCGTTTATTTAATAGGCAAGTCGATTGTTTTTCACGCAGTTTACGCTCACATTATACAACCGATTTTAATTTAAAAACATATATACAATCTGAAAGTAGTTTTTCTGCAGATGTATACAATATCAACCTCTCTTATTAAAAGTGGTTGGGTATTTTAGGTATTATAACCCTGCTGATAATATTATACTACGTGGTCCATTTTAGCTAAATGGACTACTTACAATATGGTCCTATATAATGCAGTCATGGACCATATCATTTTAAACAAGAGATTGTAGTTAAAAGACAAGTGTTCGTGTTTTAACGATTACATAAATTGTTGTCAAGACGTGTATAATGGCCGTGTAGGTGCTCCATCGAGTAGTGACAAAGAGTAGTTTTGAGACTACTCCGATGGATAATATGGTCCAGCCCTAGGTCATTGTAATGTTAAATCGACCACGTTTTTCCATACATTTGGGTGATCTTTCCATTACGGAGTATACTTTACATGAGTGTATGTAAAGTGTACGGAAACCATATGTTGACAAATTTGTAACAAAACAAAAAATATAAAAAAACAAAGTGATGCATTGTTTTTGCAAAGACAATAAAATAGTCAAACAAACATTTTCAACTACATGACGGTCGAATGGGACCGCAGTACATGCTAGTACATATTTATATGAACAGAGAATATATCGTTTATTTTGTAAAAATAAGAAATACGACAGTTTTATTGAAATGTTCTACAAAGTAGATTCTTATCAAAAATGCTTTCAAAATGGGCATACAAATATGTAGTTATTTCCATAAATCGAACATACCTACATATGTATGTATGTATATCGGCAAAATTCTTTCTATGAGTATACATATTTAAAATTTCTATTAACTATTATTTTATATATTATAATAACCCCCAATGTGTATAAAAACAATTTAAAGTATGAACTAAAATGATCTATTAGGTAAAAAATGTATCGAAAAAAATTCTATAAAGAAAAAAATTCTATAAAGAAAAAAATTAATCAAAAAAAAATTTATAAATAATTGTTAAATTTTTGAAAATCAAAATTTTTTTAGATGTATTATCGGAAATATTCAATAAATGCAAAATCTTGTAACATTGCGCTTATTTTCTATTTTCCTTCAAAATCTTTTAAGTTTCTGTTTTTTTTTTACAAAGTTTATTAAGGGAAGTATGTTAAAAACACACTGAAACTCTTAATAGTTTTATTTAGTAAGTTATCTAAAGGAACCACAGGCTAACAGACAAACTAAATTTATTTATATAAAACAAACGTAAAGAAGTGATGGTTAAAAAAACAGTCCTTTATAAACATTAGAAATGAACAGTAAACAACTGGACAAAAACAATAAATGTTTATTTCTGTTGTATAAGTATTTGTTTTGTCACATGCTGTTTACAAAAATTGACATAAAAATAATGTGAACAAAAATACTTAGCGGGCTCAACCGGGATTTGAACCCGGGACCTCTCGCACCCAAAGCGAGAATCATACCCCTAGACCATTGAGCCGTCTACGTCCCGATTGCAAAATTATGTATCTTTGTTATACACAATTACAATAAATTGTTTATTATTTTAATACATATCGCTAGCAAACGTATTTAAGACCTGTTTGTTATATCTGCAAATTTTATTTTCGACCCCTAAAGTATTTATGTTTTGAAAGCTTATAAATAGGGGAGCCTATTGGGCAATGATCGTCTTTTTATGTGTTAGATGAAGTCCCCACATGATGCACGGTATCTGAATCTGAATAGCTATTAAATTCCAGCACAATCGCCCTATAATTTTTTTCCTTTAAGGATATTTTCAGAGTTAGGATGTATTATCAACACGTTTGTTACTATTTATAGATATAATATAATAGACCTTTAGGTCTAATCGAAAAAAAAGTTTTGATCAAATCAGCCTCTAATCGGCAAAGTCATAGGCAAAAATTATATGGAAAATATATATATTGTTTGAAATATATAAAATTACTACAGCTGCTAATTATTTTTAGACACGCTAAAAACACTAAATTACAAAAAGTAGTCCCAACATTTGTTCTGGGAAAAACTAAAAAATAGTTTTAAAACTAACTGAGATATAAGCACCTTAATACATTTGCGTCGGTGTTTTTCCTAAGATTTATAAACAAAAATCGATTTTTTCAGCTTCTAAACAACCGACAACCGATATGAATATAAAATGAAAGACCATGACTTACAAGACATAATACATTATGAAAAATTATAAATAAATAATGGCCGCCACTACTAAATAGCGTACATCTAGTAAATTAAAATGTACCGCCTTCAACCGCTTTGTGTCTTATAAAATCGTTTTTGCAATATAATGTAGCAAATTATAAAAAAGTTAAAATCGAATATAGCATCGTAAATAATGAAATTGACGCAAAACATTAAACTTAATATATAGGCAAAGCTACAATGGGGTCTACTTATGTATGTATGTATGTATGTATGTATGTATGTATATACATACATGATAGTGAAGTACATACATGTATAATGAGAAAGTTTACACTGCCGAATATAGGACTCTTAATTGTTTATAATTTAACAGGAAAAACAAACGTAATTGTAGCCTTCACCTATGGTACCAAGATCATAAATAGTTTTGTTTTTCACTTCGACTTATTAGTTTCGAATATCAAAAAAAAAAATTTTAAAATTAGGTCCATTAGAGAACTATAACCCATTTGCGATTTCAAATTAAAAATATATAATTGAAAAATAAAAAAATTATAGTAATCTTCTTTCTAGAAAAACCAATGTTCTAGAATTACTAATAGGCTTCATAAAATAAAAATCGTAGTACTGGACGTCATACATACATATATGTATATAAAAAACTATTATGTCTTGGTAATATAAATAATAATAAACGAGGGCAGTGTCATGCCCGTATAAATTTATTTGTTTCTATGTTTGCTTTAATCGTTTTCAAGAAAATCACTTTTACAATTTAGAGTTTAAAAATTGATTTCCTTCAGGCTACTGAGAGCAGAGATCGATTTTTTTACAATGGGCTTAAATTTATCAACACACTTTCAAGTGATGTAAAAACCGAAAGAAATAATAATGTTTTTAGAAGAAAATGTGTGATTTTCATAAGAAACAATGACATTTGATGAATGAATGAAAATTTCAAATATGTATTTGTAAAATTTATTATAATTATGAAACTTTGAAAGTATTATAAGTGTTACTATTCACGAAATAAGCACTAGTTAAAAAAACGTTAGATAGCGGACCCTTTACATAATTGAAAATTCGTCTGTGGTTAGTTTAAAATTAATTATATTATAATTATATTATATTATAATTAATTATATTATAATTATAATTATAATTGACACTTTGATTAATTAATATTGAATTGAATCATTTATCATATTGCTAATTGTTTAAGTAATAACAAATTTTTTCTCTGTTAAAGCTACATAACGTGGTAGCGAAATATAGGATTAAAATAAAATGTTTTTTTTTTATATAAATAAAATAAGCTAAAATAATAGGACAACGTATAGATAAAAAATCAGCAAAAACTCTAAATAAACACATTTTAATATCAAATCCATAAAAAGTAGTAGGATTTTGTTCTATGTAATATGTAATTCTACAATATGTAATTAATTTAATTTTTATAAATATCTATGTATGTACATATGTATCCGTGAAATATTTCCAACACGTTTGACATTATTTTCTTTTTATTTTTTAAACTTTGATTTCGTATTAAGAATTTAATTTAAATTTCCTTTAATAGCTTTACTAGCTTTTAAATTTATACAGTTTTTTTTTTCAATAATAAAAAGTTGTTAGTATGCAAGTATAATACATTATTTTTTATTTAAATGAAAATAAATTAATTAACAAAAAAAATTGTAAACTGAAAAAAATACATTTTCATTTAAATAGTCTATTACTTAGTGGTGTAAAGAAAAATAATTGTGAATGATTCAGTTTTGTTCTTACCACACGAATAATGTGATTATAGCATATTGATAATAAATACAATATATTGCCAAAACTAATTATGAGGCTCAATGGTCTAGGGGTATGATTCTCGCTTTGGGTGCGAGAGGTCCCGGGTTCAAATCCCGGTTGAGCCCTGTTATTTTTTGTTATTATAAAATATTAATTTAAATTTTGTACAGTTAATATAAAATAAAAGATTCAATGGGAAAAATTGCAACAAATATTTAAAATAAATGTTTTTAATAATACCAAGTATCAAAAAAAAATATATATATACATTTTATCCAGCGTTTTTATGTTTTATCCTGCTGTAACTTGTAAAAATCTTTGTAACATATTATTTCTCTAGCCATAAGGAAAAAATGCTTCTATCTGTTATTATAGTTTTTCAGGAAAGTACTTTTAAATTTCGCATATTTATTTATATTAAAAGTTAAAATAAGTTATTGTTCCAAGTGATTGATCATTAAACAAATATGTATAGGCAAATAGTTTTTACGCTATTACTTTATTACTTTCTGCAAACCTTTCCAAATATTTGAAAATCCCCCTGAAGGCAGTTTTGAATTGCGAGATTGCAATGGTGTTATTTTCCCAATTTTGACATATGGCGACTTAAGCAGTTAGACCTTAACTTACATAGATTTAGCAGAACTTCCAAATAAAATATTGCGGATTCGGAACAGATAAAAGTCACAGATAACAGTCTCATTCGTAGTTAAATTTATAGTTGGAATCATGCTGTTATCTAAATAAAAAATTTACTTTTAAATTCGACTAATTCGGTAAAAAAAAATGATTTAATTAAAATAGCAGTAGAATTTTTTTAGCATAAAATACATAATAAAAACACTTTTGGAGATGCGGGGCATCGATCCCCGTACCTCTCACATGCTAAGCGAGCGCTCTACCATCTGAGCTACATCCCCACTTTTTACTATTTGGTTAAAATGTAATATTTTATAACATTTTATTGTCCTTATTTCAAAAGATTATATACATATCGTCGTTCACAAGTTATTGTGTTCTATGTGACACATAAAACATATACCTATAGCACACAATAATTTGAGAACGACGATATGTAGGGTTTATTTATCTATCTATACCAGTTAAAGCCAGAACGCATTAAAAAATACATTTCATCCAATTTTTATCGAAAATTTTTATTTAATAGAATACTTATTGATTATTATCTGTTAAAAATTTCCATATATACAAAATGTTCATTATTTATAGAATCTGATAAAGAATACTTAGATATAGGTTTTGACAAAAATTCTTGAAAAAAAATATTTATGTATTATAAATCTGGATAAAATGATACATTTTTATGGAAAATTTCTCAATATTGTATTAATTATTTTTAACGTACATACATATAAAGAGATATATACATATGTATATATGTACAAGATACTTTTTTTGATTTGTTGTTTATTTAAGTAGCTAATACACGGCATGTTTTTTACATCTGACTTGTCAAATTCTCCACTGCTAATACAAACATGTCGTGTGTTACCTTTAAAACATTACTTCTGTAAAAAACATGTGTTGAGACATCTGACAAAATTTTAATTAGAGTGCGCTCTATTTTCTTCTGTAAAAACATGTGACATCAGTCGTTGGCAGAAATCTCTGCTGCTGCAAAGCAGTCAGCATAAAAGTACAATTTTGACAGACATGTATATTTACATATGTCTCACAAATTTTAAAGTCAGATGTAAAAAACATGCCGTGTATTATAGCCTTTAGTTCCCCATAAAATTTTTTTTTAATAAATAGCAATTAATAATAATTATGTATTAGTTTCTTTGACCTTTTTTTTATATATATTAAATGGCATTTATGAATATTTATATTGTAATCATAAAATACAAATATAAACTAGAGTTTAAATTAAATTTAAATTAAATTAAGAAATATGTACATACTTATGTATGTATGTATGCAACATACATTATTTTCCTAACCAACCGCCACCGCCAAAACCGCCGCCGCTGTAATGGGAGGTATGATATTCATGATGTTCATAGCCGCTGCTATGGAAGCCACCACCACCAAAACCTTTGTGTCCATGTCCAATGCCCAAACCATGGCCTAAGCCATGACCATGATGTTTGAGTCCCAGCAATTTCGGGGTACGAACTTTAACACCAGCAAACCCGAAATGTGGACCTTTAAAAGCCACAAATTTTAATTTGCCACATAATGAACGGCCAATTAAAATAAATAAAACAAAAAAAGAAATTTTCTGTAAGAAAAATACACACACACAAACACCATTTTGTTATAAAAAATGTTTAAAAAAGTTTTAATTTTATAAAACTCACATTCAAAATCATTTTTATACAAATGTTTTTTTTAATCACTTCTAAAATTATTTTACAGATAATAATAGTTGCATATTTGTTTAATTTTATTATTTCATTTCTTCCCAATAGTAATTTTATTACTTTTATCTATATTTGGATGCTGGTCTTGAAAAAACTAAATCCAATTTTCTGTGGTTTCTTACTTTTATTTATGATTTGCCTTTTTCGGAAATTCATTCCACATTGTAAGACATTTGAGGTTGAGGTTGGTATAATATTAATGCATGTTTAATTTGTTTTCTCTTCTTTTATTTAATTTAAATAAAGTACCCACTTTAACGTTTTTTGTTTGTTATTTGTTGATGCTTTTTTAAGTGTGTCCCTGAAAATATTCCGGTTTTAGCGGTGACTTGTTGTTTATGAGAGGTGTCCAAGAAGTCTACAAAAATTTGTCAATCAGACATGATGCGATTATAATTAACCAATTATTTACTGCAAATTGAGACTTTGACAAGGTGCCTCTATAAGGTAGTGTTAAGGGCACAGCTGCTGCAATTTTGTTTTTATTTTTTACTATGTTGTTTACTTTGAATTATATTTATTTTACTTACAAAAGGTTTTTAAATAATTATTAAAATGTATACAAACGTATACGAATGTAAACACAAATATTTATACAATATACATACATATGTGGAATAGTAGAACCCGGACCGCTCTGCTGGCCTCAACAAATATTTTGCATTGTCTTCATTACATATGAAGGTATTACTCACCCTTCTCTCCCTTACAATTTGCAATTAAAAAGACCGAATTTCATTGTACACATAAGACGTTACGATAACTTTTCAAGTGACAATAAAAAATCATAATATGGAAAATGGAGGGAATTTTGTTGATATTTGTATGGAAGTACATAGTAAAATCTAAATGTCATATCACCGGAACAACCGGGCCGATTTTGTGCAAGCTTCAAATAAGGCACCCTGAAACTTGGTCCACCCATTTCCGCAGTAAGTTGTAACATCAAATATCCACTTCTATGGAATATATTACGTAGACTCTTTTTTTCTTAATATTAGGTTCGTTCGAGAACTCACAAATTTGTACGAATTTGTACAAATTTTTACTGCATTTTACGAAATTGCGTTCGTTTACACAAATTTGTAGTAAATGAGAGCACAAATAGAGAGCGAAAAGTGACAGTTCTTGACTGAGTATTTGCAAATTTTTACTACAGAAATTTTTTGCAGTAAGATTTAGCAAAACCAAAAAACATATGATTCAAAAGGTAAACAAACAAAAAGTATACAATTTGTGAAAAAAATATTAAAAAAAAGGAAAATCTAAACAAAAGTGCAAAATATTATTAAATTTAAATTGTTTGTGAAATAAAGTTAGTTAACAATGTCTACAGATGAAAGAATGTAACTGCCTGAATCTGGTGCAGGTATACATACTTAAATACATATTTGCACATATGTATGTACATAGTTCCCATTAAACAACACAATATTTATTTGCCATCAGCTGTTGCTTCAATCTTACGAATTTTTACAAATGTCTGTTCGAGTACTTTTTTGGACAAATTCTCTTTTTGAGAGTAAAATTTTCAATTTACTAAATAATTACTCATTTACTACAAAGTGCAGTAAAAGTACTCGAATGAACCTATTATTCATTAAACGTGTGAAAAAATTTTGACATTTGACATGTATATTTTAATAATCTACAAAAGTTCAACTTAAGCCTTGGATTTACTATTCGACATACATAATCGTACGACTCAATTACAGAAAAATCTGACACAATTATTTTCCACTCTCTTGAGATCGAGAAGAAAACTCGAATATGCATACATATATATTTATAATAATACATATAACACCATTAATAATTACAGTAATTCTATACTTGCCACACCAAAAAAAAATCGCAAAAAAATCTGTTGTCAAAGTTATTAAAAATTTCACAATTTGAAAATTTCCGTTTGTTTGTTCACATGGATTTGAATTTCTTATTGTGAATTTAATGTGAATGAAATTATAAGGTTTGTGAAAATTTTCTTTACAAATTGCCAAATTATTTCACTGTGATGTGTAATTTTTTCACAAGGTTTTACTCATTATACCAATTGTTCACAAGTATCGAAATTTCCATGTGGATTTTTGTTCATGATAATGTGTGAATATAACATAAAAAGATTAAAAATTATGTTATGCTAATTTAGGTGTGTTTTGATTGCGTAAATTAATTTACAAGTAATAAAACATGTAGGCGTCTGTCTTTTCAATAAACAACGAAGCAATTTAGATGTATTGCAAAACGAAGCTTTGATTGCATAAAAATAATTGTATTAGGAAAATTATTATTCCAATTCACAATCTTGTGTATTTTCCATTGCAAAATGTTCTATTTGTGTATACATACTTTGTTAGTGTAAAGTAAAAATATACTCTACTATTTTGCAAATGCACTGATGCACAAGATTGTGTATTACGCTATTATAAAATTTACGAATTCAATTTTGTAAATTAGTTGAGCAGGACCAAAAAAGTAAATTTGAAAAGGATTTGATACTATGTTTATATTTATGTATGTGCTTTAATTCCGAACAGTAAGTTTTACAAATATTTTTTGCTTCCCTTTATACCTATTTAATTAAAGTGAGAGCTTTTAACCACAAATACCTAATTTCCCGGGAATATAGAACTGTCAAAAATGTATGTATTACATACCAAAATATAGATTTAATAATGTTTGCCGTAGCTTAATGTTTGATTTTAAATTAAAACACTATTTATAGATGTACTCTTAATTTAATAATAGGTTAATAACTACATTTTACGTAGAAAAAATTCAATCAATCTTTCACAAAAATAACAACAAAAAATATATCGTAATTTTGCAATATTATAAAAAAATCAAATAAATAATGAATCACATGTATTAAGGTTATTGACCATAAATAAAACATATTTATAAGTTTGTATATATGTATGCATCTACATATGCCAGTATGTATACATACATATCGTCGATATGACATATAAAACATAAACCTATAGAGCACAATCATTTACGAACGACGATATGTAAGTATGTAAATATGTTTATCTAATTGGTGTAGCAATCAATATTAATTTAGTAACTGATTGCCATATTCAATCACAAGCGAATTTTATTTTAAAGTATTAATAATTTTTCATTTGAAAAATTCTAAAGAAAACAAACACAATTACCCATAAAGA
The DNA here is from genome assembly GCA_941918925.1 of Phyto melanocephala. NCBI lineage: Eukaryota > Metazoa > Arthropoda > Insecta > Diptera > Rhinophoridae > Phyto > Phyto melanocephala. The sequence goes on from OW799233.1 coordinate 3,955,751, forward strand.
CCGCCATAACCAGGATAACCACCATAGCCACCATAACCACCGTAGCCGCCATAACCACCATAGCCACCATAACCGCCGTTAAATCCACTATATACTGAATTATAGCGATTATAGCCCGAATTATAGCCACCATAACCGCCAAAGACACCATAACCGCCGAAGCCACCATAACCGCCGAAGCCACCATAACCGGGATAACCACCATAACCAGCAAAACCAGGGTACCCACTATAGCTTCCGTAACCACCATAGCCTTGATGAAATGAAGAAGATGATGAGCTCGAATGAGAATTACTATGGCCATATGAAGAACCATATCCTCCAAATAGAGGACCACCATAGCCCAAGCCAAAACTTCTACTTTGTGCTTTAGCTTGTTGTTGATGTTGGGCCTGCTGCACTTGACCATAACAAATAGCAACGTTGGTCATCAAGAAAATCAAACTTAATACCTTAAACAAAAATAACAATAAACAATTCTCCGAATTCATTTTGCCAAATACTACCTTAAACATCATGTTGAAACTGGAATGGTAAACAAACAACTGTTAAATTTAAATGTTTCCAACTTGCTATTTATAATTAAAAATATTAAAATTGTCAACATTAAAAGCAACAACTCACAAAAAAACATAAATTAAACATTTTCCGCCTTCTAAGCAAAAAGTTGGAAAACATCTTTTTTTTTATTCTAACTCATTACAAAAAAAGGTTTAACATTTTTCGTGTTTTTTTGTCTTATTTTAAGTTATTTTATTTCTTAAACAAAATTGCATGTTTCCAACAAATTAATTTAACTTTTATCAAAAATAATAATTGACCAAAGAAAAATATGAATACAAATTGTACAAATGTCTCACATATAAACTTGAACTTAACATTGAAAAAGTACATTGTCTTTTTTCTCGCCAAGGCATTTTAATTGAAAATAAAAGTTAAGAAAATCATTAAGAAATCTTAATGGTCGCCATCAAATGTGTTATAGTCGAGTAACCATTTTCATTTGTTTTAAAAATTAACAAATACAATAATAAACACAATACACACAGTGTAAACGGAAAGAAAAGGAACAGAAAAGTTCACAGAGGTTTCTACAAACATCAACAAAAATCTATCTAGGGCGTGAAACAAATTTGTTTTTTATGAAAACGTATCAAAACTTGTATGCTCTATTTGTAAAAAAAATACTTCAGTCCGTAGTGGTCAAAATTTGTGTTTTAATAAATAAATAATAAATAAAAATATCAATAAATTATCAATTAAGACGTCTATCCCTTCTTTCAATTAAACAGAAATTCATCACTTTTAAATATAGCTCACGGTCTGTATGTGGACTACCAGAAAATGTTAAAACGGGATTTCGTTAAAAATTGAGATACGCTCTTTTTATATTAAGCCATCGATATGTATTTATGTGAGTATGTACATACACAAAGTCATGATAAATAAAAACATTAAGAAAAATTATACTTCTTTGTATACTATCATTGTAAAACAGTAAAACGAAAAAAAAAACTTTTAAATAGTTAACTGCATTCTACTAGTCAATCAATTTCATTTGATATTAATATCGTTTCAGAGGCCATCTCAGATTTTACATTTTCTGTTCAAGCCCCTTCATTTCATATTGATATCGTGGAGGTTAAAGTTGACAAAGCCGTAACTACGACTTCCTTGATTTTCAGTTTTTCATAGTTAACTGTATTTTACTAGTCAAGCCCGATGGTGTATAAACTGAAAAACTGGACTTTCGTTTGTAAATTTCAGAAAAAACACCGATGCAGTTGTTTTTTTGGTGCTTATATCCCAGTTAGTTTCAAACCGATTTGTTACCAGAAATAATTTTTTAGGACACGGCTTATAATCTGGTGCCTTTAACATGTCTAAAAATTATTGTGATAAAAAAGCTAAAAAACAAAGACAGTCAGTCGTGTTTATCTCAGAAGGTAATTGAGTTATTATGCTGATTTTCAATACCGATCTGCTACCAAATATGTCCAATATTTTGATAAAACACACGGGTTATGTCAGGGTCTTTTAAATACTGATTTCAACTTAGAAAATATATACTTTATGAAATCGGAAATGAAAATTTTAGAAATTTCACACAAAATACCATACCTAAGTATTTAAACCCCAAAGGAGAATAAAAAAAAATACTTATTTGTACACTACCATTCTTTTCACATTGTAAAGTCGTGTACTTAAAAAAGTATTTGCACAACATTAAAAAGCTTATATACATACATATTAACATACACAAAAACATACATAACTTTATAATTTTTCAAGCTACAGAATAAGCGAAATATTTTACCAATTCATAAAAAAAATTAATTAATGTTATTTCCCTATTCATTTAACACATACAGATATATATTTATTAATTAATTATATTGATTTAAAGGTACAATAAGCATTAATCTATAATGTTTGTTACTCGTATTCGCTATATTATATTCGTATAAGTTGATACATATTGTTAAGCAGAATGTATTGAAAGGAATAACTAATAACTTCTTAAGTTACACTTTGAAAATATAATCGAAATGATAATCAAATCTTTATCAAAATGTAGGTACCTGCCTACATACATATGTATGTATCTATTAAAAGTTTTTATTCCATGCGAATACTTTCGTAATTATCTTGCTTCTTAAATTGTTTCTGTCGAAAATCTCCCATGATGTTAATTTATTTGTTAAAATTTGTTTGTTCTGTAAACACAAATATTTTTAGACTGACTTGTTTTTTTTTTCTTTTGTTATTATTTTAATATTGTTGATTTTTATTGTTATTCGTTTTCTTTTGATGGTCATTTCCAAAATCTTGGAGTTCCCCAATCGCAAAGAAGTAAAAAAAAACTAAACAATCGTCATCAACCTGTTAATATGTCGAGATGTATCATAGGAAAGAACTTGTACCTCTGTATTAGGTACAGTGGACAAGAAAATACAGAATGAAAAAAAATAAATAAAAAATTCGCACTTACATGCATGTATGTATGGATGTATGTGTGTATGTATGTATGTATGTATGTATATATCACACATATTTATTTAAGGGCAACTTTAATAAACTCTATGTTAAAAAATCAAAATTATAAAATTTCTATTTATAAACATTAAAATCTTTCTATTTACAAAATGTTTTCCATAAATTTGAACTAAAAAAAAAAATTATTAATTGTAAAAAAATGTTCACGGTTATCATAAATTTCACAATGGAAAATTTTTAAAAAAAAATTTTTAGTTCACATAAATTTTAACTACGAATGTATAGTGAATTTCATGTAAATTAAATAACAAATTGTCAAAATATATCAAATATAAGCTATTTAAATTAGTGTTGATTTTTTAAAGCAGGCAAAGTCACACAATGTTTTTTTAAAGCTTTTAAATTCGAAATTTTCCACATTCACGATATCAATTCATTGTTCATAACTTCGCAAATTTCCTTGTGAAATTTAGTTCATGACTATCGTGATTGTAAGTATATACATTCCTTTAAAAGTACATAGGTATATACATAAAATTATTAAGATTTATAAAAAGTATAAAATTGAGGACTTACTATTTAATATAAAACCCATTTTTAACATTTACGTTAAATTCTTTGTTAATAGGAAATATTAAAAATTTTTCACACAAAATTGTTTTTTTCTTTCAGATAACTTGGTCAAATATTATATTGGAAAAACTGCACAAGTTTTAAATTTATATTTACTAGTTGAACCAGGACCGCTTTGTTAGTCCCAACAAAGTTTTATATTGCTGCTAAAAAACGCAGGACCAGAAAAAATAATCCTCAATTTGAATGTAAATTCAATCAACTGTGAACACCAAAAAAAAAACAAATAACTTTTGCAATCTCTCTGTTTGTTTCATTCATACACATAAAGAGCTCTTTACAAAACCGATTTTTACTAAACCGATTTTAATAAGATATAGATTCTGCACAACTGCAATTCCTCTCAAATGGTATATATTTTATTAAAATCGGTTGTAGTATAATGTGAGCATGAACTGTGTAACAAGAAATAGTCTTTTATATTAATATAAAAAAGAAAACAATTTTTTTAATTATTTTTCTAATTGCAATTTTGGAATATATTTTTAATAACTGCTTCACTGTGCAGCTTTCAAGTACAAAACGCAACTAAATTGCGAGTACATACTTATTTTCGTCAATATAGAATAAGATATAAAGAAGGTAAGTATTGTATGAGCCAGTCTTTATCATATGCCTATTAAAGTTATTTATAAATAAGTAAGTACGTAACCGTATACATATAAAAGGTAAAAAGCATTTAAGAATATTAGTCAGTATTAAATCATACTTAGTAAGGAATAATTGTAGCAGAGGAAAAAATTATTAATTATAACGGCCAAAATGTGTAGTATCGTAAGTACATACATATGTCTTGTTTTTTTTTCAATTTTAAAGCAAGTTTAAAGTTAAATTTTGTATTCGATTTTAAGACAGTTAAAGCTTTATTTGTGTTGGCTATAGCTGGCAGCGCTTTAACAGCACCTACTCCCGTTAAGGCAGAGGGACGTACATTCGGTCTGCTAGGTGGTCTGTTAGGTGGTGGTTTATCGTTTGGCGGCTATTATGGGGGTTTGGGTGGCGGTTATTACGGGGGTGGTTATAACGGTTATCACGGCTATTACGGCTATCCAGGTGGTTATGGTGGAGGATTCGGTGGTTATGGTGGCTATCCTGGCGGTTTTGTAGGTGGCTATCCTGGCGGATATGGTTATGGCAGCTATGGTGGTAGTCATTATGGTGGCCATTACAGTCAATCCCATCACGAAGGAGGCTATTATGGAGGACACGGTGGTGGTTTCTTTGGATAATACTTCTGAAATCATGTTTGTTTAATCGAACAAAAAAAAACAGACTTCAGTATGACCTTGTTAAAAAAATTATAGTTTTTTAAGTAGTATTTTTATATATGAAAATGTTTTTAAATTTAATTAATTAATTAATTTTTTTAATTGTTTAGTTATTAATAACTATAAATTATTTTAAATACATTTTTAAATAAAAATCTCAAGGATTTTGTTAATACTTTTAACAAAAAATAATTTAATTCACAATTCATGTACACGCACACCCTAGCATACATACATATTTAATCAGTTTTTTAACTAAATCCGGTTTAACGTTGTTTTAATGTCCTTCAACAAATGTATTATGAAATCATCGTATGTACGAATATGTATTAATGATTCAACAATTGTGGTTAATTGTCGTTAACATATTTTATTGCAATATGAAAAAAGAGAAAAAAAAAAACAAATTACCAGAACGGCGTTCAAGTAGATCTGCCCTAAATTTATGGATTTTAAATTAGTTTGACTAAACTAAACTAGTTTGACCTGCGGTCAACCCACAACTGTCTTTATATCTCTTAAGCTATTTTAAAACTTGAACACCAATCAATTTGAATGAAAAGTCATTGGTTTTGTTTACAAAATATTTAGTTACATGGAACTAGACTAAAAATTTATTCATTGATTTTATTTTATTTTAAATATGTATGTACATTTTTTATAAAAATAATTTTAAATTTTTTTATGAAAAAAAAAATTTTTTTTTGCAAAACTATTTCGATCTCTAGGCAGCTAGCCAGATTTAAGAATAAACATAATTTGATTGTAGAATTTCGTATTTTTTTTTTTTATAAAATTGGGTAAGTCGTTCTCAAGTTATGATAATAAAGGGTGTCTTAGTAAGAACGCACTTTTTCATTATAAATAAAAATATGTATTTTTTTGTTAAATAGTTGAGATTATTAATAGTTGTAATTTTTATTTTAATGGATTATAAAGCAGACATGTTTCGATCAATTATGGAATATATAGTACCCATTGAATGGCCCCACTGCTCTGATGACAGGCAATTACTCATTTCATGAAATTTTCCATGACTTCTTCACAGAAATGCAGCTGTATCTCATAGCGATAGATCTTGGATTTGAGCTCAGAAATTATTTCTGGTTTATTTGCAAAAACCCGAGATTTAAAGAAATCAAGCGGTGTTTAATCGCATAATCTTGATGGTAAGTTGACATCAGGATATATTCTGTTCTGGACGTTGGTTGCAATAAATGAGTTTTTCCATGCGCAATGTACCTATTATGTGGCGCCGTCTTGCCGCATGTGGCGGCGTTTTGCTTAATAACGCCGCCTGATCAGATTCCCCACTAGGCAGTTGCTCGTTGTGGGTGCATTTCCTTCTCATGGATTGCATGAGGATTTTCTGATTTACAATTTCCACAATTTTTGTATTCACAAAGTCGTTCAGATGGAGATACATTTCATAGAAAAATAAGACTTTTTTCGAAAAATTGGCATTGACTTCCGTTTTGTTCCATTGCTCATTCAACGAATTGCCAACGCTTTTAATGGTCTGCTGGTTTAAGCCCCTGACTAAGCATGTACGCATGAAGTTAAAGGTCTTTTGTTAAAATTCTCTGCATAGTGCTTAATGAAATTTGAAGTTGTTGAGAACGACACATCAGGTGTGCTTTCACGACTAAAAATTCTCAGCATTCTCAGCATAACTTTCAAAATTTTTTTTTCATAACGCATTGTTCTTTCTTCTTTCTTTCCATTTGTAATAGGCTTATGTGACAGCTGCCATATTTTACAAATGTCACTTGTACTAAACAAATTACACTTAATTTGAATAGCGCAATCTTACTGAGACACCCTTTATATGTGAAGGAACACAACGGTATGTTGGTTAGTTTCGAATTATAAGAACGAAGTGCAGATTCGTGCAACATATATGTACAAATGTTATGTGTTATTAACCACTTTATTTACAGCCATACGATAGCAAACGAGCTGCTAATTTTTTTACGTAAAATTTCCATAAGAGAAAGATAGCAGCTCGTTAGTTAGCACACAGTTTGTTATTATACATAATTCGGTTAGTTTCTAGTTGTCCCAGTTAAATTTTAGTTTCAATAAAGTATATTGTATTATCGTTTTTGTAGTTCGTTTACCTCATTATCCCTCTTTCGTTATAAAGTGACACACGCAGATGTTTGATATAGATATATCTCACTGCCATGGCACGTGTTATTTCTAATTGCTTGAAATTTTTGATTTTGTGATAAAAATATGAACACAAGTCGTAATTTAGCTTTGATCGGGTCATTATCGTTTAAAGACAATCAGGCCGTCGCTTTTCATCTGCTTTCAGGAGTTTTGCGTCTCACTCTTGCATGGTTATTTGTGTGCGTAACTGTACTGTGACACTGTTTCCAGATGATTTTACAGTTAACCGCGTGATTTTAATTGGATTAATTAGAGAAGTATCAACTAACTCATTGAAAACTTTAAAAATTCTTCAATTTCATGTATAAAGGCTTTAAAAATTATTGTCTGTATCGTCAGCAACTGTCTTGGTGGTCCTAAGTTCTGACTCTATTTCTATAAAAATACTTTAGGTACTCCCCTTTATAGCAAAGCTGATTCGTTAAAATTTCGAATAAATTACTTTAGTCTTAATAAGTAAAAAAATACAATAAATGTTTTTACCTGTTTTATTTTTAATAAATTTTTTGATTACGTAACCATAAACATGATTAATGACAAAATGCATATACATAGATACATAAGTATGTATGTACTACATACATATATACATATAAATGATGAATTCATAAGAACTTCTAAGTGTCTTATTGTCATAATGTCGATAATTTCCCAAAAATTTTGAATATTAATAAAAGTAGTGTAATTGTTTATTATAAATTTTGAATCCTTTTTAAAATTTTGAAAAATTATGACAACACGACACTTAGAACTTATAAATTCGTCCATGGTGATTTCATGTTACGAACAAGTTCTTTAAATTCTAAAGTAATGGAAATGCTTGCTAAGCTTTTATGCTGAAAGAAAATTGTTCGATTTCTGAAAACTTTCCGACATTCTCTCAACAATTTCTACAATATCGAAACTTAAAAAAAGAACTATTATTATTATAAACTTTTAATAGTAAATTAAGAAGGTGTTAAAAACTTGTATTTTGGCTCGTTTATATTTTATTTTATTTAAAAATAACAAATAATTTAATAACAATAAACAAAATATGTATAAAAAACACGCCTTATAAAATAATTGAACAGCAACAAGGTATTTTGTATTTCGCAGGATCAGCCATACACTGGTTGTACATTACCAGTTAATTGTTGTATGATACCATTAACAGTAGTGGAAATACCACCTACCAATTGGCTAGGAGTTATAGGAGCCTGTAATGAAATTTTTTTTTTTTATATAATTAAATATAGTATATAAAATTGTTTAACAAAAAGATGCCACTTTACCGCTGAACTGATTAAATAAGTTAATTAATTTCTTAGTTTCTTTTTAATACAAAAAGAATTACCTATGAGAAATAATAAATCATAATCATAAATGATTGTCTTAAACGATAATGCTTATGAGGAGCAAGCTCTTGACCCGATCAGAGCTGTATTACGACTAGTCATCGATGACTTAACATTGCCCGCATTTATTACGATTAATTATTCGCCATCGGAATATGATATCATCATGTTTTAAATTGTGTAAAATCTTTTCGTTTCATTGCTACATTTTCATACTCCTGTACTTACCGCTCCTGCTGAATCGTAGAACAATTGATGTGGTCTTCTGACAGGTGGCGACGCTGGTCCAGGTCTAAAATTTGGATCCACTTCCGGATCGTTTTGTAACTCGCTAATGTTGACATTAGATGATTGCCCGTAATCGGCAAACTGTTGCGGACGTGACGTTACGGCCAAAGAATTCTGTAAAATACCAGGTGCAAATAAACTCAAAAAGTTTGCTATTCCTGCTGCGGGTGGATATAGCACAGGAGCAATAGGATCTGATAATAAACCACCACCAAACCCTCCACCAAACCCTCCACCAAAATCTCCGCCAAAACCTCCATAACCACCACAGCCTAAATCAGCCGATGTTTGTGGATAAACATTATACACGTTAATGTCCCACAAGAAACGGCCTTGCCCTTTGGGTTGTGGTGTTACACCGTTACCAGCAACTCGTCCAAAGGGAGAACAGGGATTTCGTAGGATATTACCAAAACGTCGATGAATTTTTCTACGTTTGAGATGAATGGTACGAGCATCTTCATCGCCCTCTTGATTTCCGACGCCTGCAAATTTATCGTTTTCGGCATCGGCTTTACTGACAAGATTTTTTCCGTTATTAGACGTACTAGATAATAATCTGGTTTTATCCCTTTTATAATTCACAGAATTATAGGAATTACTTAAATATTGTTTAGTACTAGGTGACTCGGAGTCTGACGAACTGTAGGATGCTTTTGCGTAGCGATTTGATGATAAACTAGAATCCGCATGACGATGTCCTTTTGAAGGAGTTGTTTCGTAATGACTATATAAAGAACTTGATGATACTGGGTTTTTTGTTGTTGGTATTTTGTAAGAATTACCATAAGAACCGCCTAAAGTGCTATAGGGATTTGAATTCCTTTCAGGCATTTCTTTATAATAAGAATTTGTATAGGGGCTATTGTAGTAAGATGTAGATGATAATGGCGTATTTTCTTTTGTTATTGATGATTGGTAATATGTTGTTGGTTGATTTAAATACGATAATACTGGTTGCCTATAACTATAACCAACAGTTCTATGTGCCGGATATCTGTATGTCTGTGTTTGACATAGAGTTAACAAATAACTTAGAATCACTATAAGTCCATTTATTAAATGCATTTCGATTAGATCTTTATTTCTACTACACTATTATTTTCTTATCGTTTTTTAATCCTAAAGTTCTTAAAGCGATTTTCGTTTCGAATGTTTAGGGTTCAGTTTGTAGCACTTTACTAACGTGTGTTAAACTTTTACACCTTAACTTATTAACTTTTGCCATTAAGCAAAAATATTAAATTAGCAGTATTTTTTATATCAATGAAAATTAGGCAAATATATTTTTTTTTGTTTTTTTGTTTTGCAAAAAATGTTTTGTTAGTTTTTCCCAAAAATGGTTGAACAACATACATATTGCATAATTGCTATCTTCTGCATTATTTTAATACCATCATCATTAACATCAGCCAGCAACATTGAATTAATATTTTTTATTTTTTTTTTTAATTTAGTCTTACACCCACACGCCTGGGTAATAAAAAAAACGATGAATTCATTAAAAAAATTTAAAATTAATTTTTTGCTTATTTTTTAAGCCATCTGTCTTTTTTTGTTACTCTTCGTCTCGGTGTGCATTGACCTGTATCAAATGAGGTTTCTGTTGTTGGTTTAAAGCATTTGCCAATTTTAAAATTTTTGCCAAATTATTATCATTCATATTCCAATGGAATGGCATTTTACAGTCTGTATATAAATGCAAATACACTTATTTCAAAAAAATCTTAAAATTCTTAACTAATTTTACAAAAGGATTTCGTTTTATTTTCTTTTAAAATTGAATCGTTTTCAAAAAAGATTTCTATTTTATATCTGTATATGTACTCTGATTTATTTTATCGAATATGAGGACACTAGATAGATGTAGAACAGGCAGCTAATGATGCAGCTCGCTCTTATACACTTTCGTGTGCTGGGTATAATAAAAAAAGCGCCGATAGGTGCCGCTGCAGTGTTATTATGTAGTTACAAATTCTATATTTATGAACCAAAAAGTCTCATATTAACAACTAAAGTACATATCGTTGGTCACAAGTAAAAAGACCCTAACTAATAATTTTAACTTTATAGGAGGAGGTAAAACATAATTGAAACTGTATCATCGTATTGTATCTACTTTTGTTAAATTGCTTGTTAATCTGTAATTTTTAATACTATTGAATTAAGATTTGTGTCGATGTGTGTTTGTGTAAAATGTAATGGAATCACTGAAAAACTCAATTTCGTAAGAATTCTTGATATCGAAAAAGCTTTTGACTCAATCTGGCATGATGGACTAGTGTATAAATTAAATACGTTAAATTTTCCAATTTACCTTCAAAAACTTATCAAAAGCTTTTTAGATAAACGTACGTTTGTTGTATCTGTCAATAACAAATGTTCTAGTGAAAGGCAAATACCTGCGGGCTTGCCGCAAGGATCAGTATTATCCCCTACACTATACTCGATATATACATCTGATGTTACTCTAAGAAGAGACCATGATGCAGCTTTTTACGCGGATGACAGCGCTTTTATTTGTTGCGGTAAAGTCTCGAATGCGATTATTAGAAGAATGGAAAATAATCTTAAATTAATTCGTAAATACTATGACAAATGGAAAATAAAAGTCAATGACGATAAAACTCAGGCAATTATATTTCCATTCAACATATCGCGAAAACGCTTTCCTACTAGATATTTATCGTCTAGGGGAACAATTATCCCATTGAAGGACGAAATTAAATATCTAGGAGTAATCCTTGACAGAAAACTTTTATTCAAACAGCATGTTAATTACATTTGCGAGAAGGCAATTAAGTGTAGTCGTGCCTTATACCCCTTAATTGGCCGAAGATCAAATCTTAATATAAAGAACAAAGTTCTTATTTACAAAATGTGTATTCGACCGATTATGACCTATGGTTGTCAAATCTGGTCCCAAAAGGTTGCTAAAACGCATACAAAAAAATTGCAAATCATTCAAAATAAAAACTTGAAAATAATACACAATCTACCTTTTAGATATCCAACTTATCTTCTACACAGAAACTTTGACTTCAAAATGTATTTTTATGTTTTTTCATTATTTTCGCAAATTAACTGCATGTTCAACGATTTCGAAAGCAAACCCAAGCGAAATTTCATTCGTACAAATATATTGAAAACAACAACAAAAACTAAAAATTTGTTTTTGTTTTTAACGTATTTGTACGAATGAAATTTTGCTTGAGTTTTCTTTCGACATCGTTGAACAGGCAGTAAATAAATATTTTTTTTTATTTAATTCGTTTGCAATACAAATTTTATTTTTAAAATTTGCCGTTTTTCATTCCTCTCACAAATTAAATAAATTTCATTCCAAGCAAAATAGAATCAAAAACGAATCATTCGTTTCAAAAATTACGTCTTTTTATTTGTTGTTGTCTGTGGTATGAAAAAAATCGTAACATTAAATAATGTACAGTAGCAGCCATAATAATTTAAACAACACACAATGCAACAGATTGGATTTTGCTTATATGTATATAAGTAGATGTATTGTATATAAATATTATATTTTTTATATACATATGTACATATATAATATTTTTATGCTCACAAATTTAATTATAATTGATTTAGTGATGCGGGCAAGAAAAACAACGTTATAGGTCTAATAAAATAATTAGGCATTGATATAAAAAGGTAAAGTCTTAAAAGGATATGCGTATTAGTAAAATACACATATAAACATATATACCTGAAAATGTAAACAGAAAATTCATTATATTCCTAATTTTTTTAATCAGTAAAGTAAAAATCCGTGCTTGTCTTAAATTGAAACTCGGTATAAAAGCTACATTATATATAAGCTTGACATGCTTATGCTTTAGGTAAAAAGTTGTGTGTCACACTGTACCCAATGCCTCTTTTAACAGCAACAATACCTAAAAACGAATAGCATCAATACAAAGGTATACAAATGTGAAAATCATCCCTTGCAAGGAATACAAGACAACAATTTTTTGGCGCCACATAAAAAAATGTCTGTATAAAAAAATATGTAATACAGTCGGATTCGGTTAAGCTGCCGCTGTTAAATAAAAAGAATCACTTAACTAAAATTATATATTTTTACTATTTAAAAAAAAAATGAGTTCGCTTAAGGGAAAATCAGTTTAACAGCTTTTTTGTTTTTAAAGCTACAAACTTCAATAAAGCAAACACTGCTTAGTAGAAAAAATGTCTCATTAATATACGACGAAATACAATGCTACAGCAACATTTAAAAACAATATAAAAAGTAGACAATCTATTTAACCAAAATGGTTTCAATTTATCCAAAGTTTTTTATTATTGAACATCTTGCATAAGCCAAAAAAATAAATCCTTCAATTATCAATTTCCCTTACCCGAATCCGACTGTATACGTGTAATGTTTGTAAGTATGATGTTTGTGTACCGCTTATCAGTTTAAAAAACCAACACACAATAAGAAAGTATTCCGTTTATGAACGCAAGAAATACAAAAACAAAACCTACATATGAAACATTTGGGGGATTCACAGTAGTGTCATAAAGTTATATGTCCTATAATAATAGCATGGAAAATTAAGACTATTGTAAACAACCCCTCATAATTAAGTGTGCTATTTTGAATTTAAATCAGCTGATGTAAAACAATTACAAAAATAAATATTTTCTTTCATAATACCAAAAACAAGTAAAAAAAAACAAAATAATAGCCAGTTTGTGCGGAAAGTATATTTTAGATGTTGTAATGGCAAACTCAAGTAAATAAATTACAAATAAATTAAATTTTGTTTGATAAACAAAAACAGCAGAGTCCTTAGCCGATCTTATTTGACGCCACCAGTGATTTGTTATCAAAAATTAGCAACTGCGCTCAGTTTTGGATGTCGGGCCGATAAAATTATACAGTGAACGGCGACAGCTTACAGAAACTGTTGCGGCTTGGCTTAGCCAGCTTAGCCGTTTAGCACAGGTATCTGCTTATTAAATACGACAGCACAATAAACATAGCGTACAAAGTTCTATTATTATAAGACACTTTTTGTTTGAAAAGCAACAACATTTTTAAACCATTGTAAAATTTTAGGACAATATGACATGATAAGACACCTTGTGAATCACCCAATTGTTTCTGCCGGCACCAAATATTCGTAATAAAATTGTGTATGCAAAAAATTAAAAAACAAGTTGCCACAAGTATGTATTTAACTAAATTTCTTAAAAAAATCTCCAAAGGGAAAAAATCTGTAATAAATTTTTTTATAATAAATCCAAATAGGATTATTATCTTAAAATCCTAAAAGGTAATATCTGTGGTTTTCATGGGCAACCGCCTATGTTCACTTTTTATGTCTGAAATAAGACGGACCCATTCCGATTTTTTTAATTGCATAACAACGTAATTTCTATATATATATGTATTCAAAAAGCGTTCAGCACTAACGCAGTATGTTGACTTACGTGCTTAATGGCAAATTATTTAATTTTTTAGAAAAACACACAACCACATACGCTGTTATTTCTGAACACATTTAAGTTCATTTTCTGATAATTTTTCAGTTTACTAGAAGTGTGTACTACCTACATATGTTTATCTGCACACACTTTTAGTTTTCATACCACTTAGTTTATTTTCGTATTCGCTATGATATAATTTTAAAAGAATGGTAAAAAAAAGTTTAAAAAGTTCAATACCTAACCCATTGTTTTATATAAAACCGTTTTATGGCTCTCCTGAAAAATTTGATTTTAAGACATACCATGCCCATGAAAACCACAGATATAATTATATTTAATCCGAATTGTATGTTTGAAACCCGTTTATACTTATGTTTTTTATAACTAATCAGACATACATACAATAATTCTTTAAAATTTCATATTGCCTGGTGTTCAATACTAAATGAAATTGCCTTAAACGTATGTTTTTAATGTGTGTAACAAAAATTTGGCGAGAAACAAAAAGTTGGAAAAACTAAAAATTAAAGTCTTTAAAATATTTTCTTTAATTCCTAAAATGGTGAAATTATCCCCATTAACACAACAAAAATAATAAACTACAATGGCAACGCTGCTAACTTTTCTTCAAGGAAAATAAAAATTCAATTTGTGAATCGATTTTTTTAATTTTTCGATTATGTTCTTTGAATGAATGATTCTTGTTAGGAATTTTAAATTTAAATTGTGGAGAAATTTATTTTCATTTTTTTTTAATTTCATTTGTCTCGCAAATTTTATTTTTAAAATTCAGAAAACAAAAAGAATTATTCGTCACAATGTGGAAAATTTAATTTATTCGAATTAATATCATTCACAAAAAATATCTATTCGAATGATTTGCGTACTATGCTAGGTAGTGCACATTATAAACATTTATTGCAAAATAAATGCACATTATTTGAGTATGTTGATACCATAAAACCGTTCTTGCTATAACAAATTCATTTGGCAGGAACAAAAAAGATTTTATTTTATAACTGTGTTATATTACACATACATACATACTTACTATTATATATTTTCGAGTCAATCAAGCAAGACACCCTTAAACGGTTTGGTGTATAAATGTATGAGCAAAAAAGGTTTGGAATGAAGCAATATAAAAATTTTCAAAAATTGTCAATCAAACAAACTGAAAATTTTTCGAACATATATATTTTATATATTTTATCGTATTTTCCATGGTGTTACATCGTGCACGTTTTTTTATTTAAATAAATCTGACCATTGCCATCTTAAAATTACTTTTTATTTTTTTTTTTGAAACAAAACGAATAATTTTTATACTTTAACTAGGTCATATACAAAAATGTGAATTTCTATACACTTTTTTTTAATTTGAATATTTTGAGAATTTTTTATTAACTTATAGATAAAAACCTTAGTTTAATCATCTATTCTTTGTATTGCTATTTTATTGTTTTAACATATATATTTGTTTTCTTTTTAATATCCAGAATTCGGATTCAAAATTACTTTAAACTTGCGATTATTTTCTTTCATTAACGGAACCTCAAATTCTTTAAAAATCAAATTTGTTAACTGATGATTTCATTTAATCTTTATTTAACCTAAGCAGCGGAGGAAATAACATCAGTGTACATTTTAACCTTGCTGGCAATGCTCATATCAACGTATTTATCACCAATAGACACAATCATGCCACCAATGATGCTAGGATCGACACGTGATGTGATTTTTAAAGATTGGTTATTCTTCAAGAAGGCCTATAACCAGAAAATTATGTTAGATACCTATACATTAAAAAAAAATTAATTAACTGTTAGTTTACCTTTAAAGCACTTTCCAATTGTTTGCTTTGGGAAGAATCCAAAGGTTTGGCAGTTACAACTTCGCAAACAACTTCACCACGATGGGCAGCCATGATAACCTGAAAGGCATTAATGACTCCGTCCAAAACATTTAAGCGACCATTGTCGGCCAAAAGACCTAACAAATTGCCGGTCGAGGGAGCCCAGCGCAATTTGTCGGCGCTATCTTTTAAGGCGGTGGCCATAACCTTCTTATTTATAATGGGACTTGTAACGTATTCGCGTAATTTCTTATCTTGTTTAAGGGTAACTTGAAAAGCAGTTAAATCTTTTTCTACCTGATCTAATTGCTTAGTTTTTGAAGCAGCCGAATACAAGGCAGTGGCGTAACGGCCCTCCAAGCCGAAAACCTGTACGGGTGGCTTTACCATTTGAGTTGAGGAGCTCATAGCACGGCTCTGAAATATAAAATTTTTAACCAATTCTTATTGCTCTTATTTGACCTTTATTTTATAAAATTTTTAATTGATTTTTCAAGCTCTTTATAAATATTTGTTGATTTATTTATTATTCAATATTTCGCTACTCCTGTGTAGCATCTTCTTTGTAAAAACACACAATTTCTTTCCTGAAGATGCTACACAAAGGAGTAGCGAAATATTGAATAATAAATAAATCAGCAAATATTTATAAAGACCTCGAGCTGGAAAAATCAATTAAAAATTGTTAACCAATTATGAATTCAATACTTCATAAAATTTTTTATAACTGCATTATTCATTTTGTACCAAGAACAGCTATCATTATTTGCATTACATAACCAAAAATTTTGGTTGGATTTTTTCGTGGGAAAATATTTTCAAAGTTTGTCAGAACATTTTTTTGCCAATTATGCAAGACAATTAAATTATTTTTTTATTTAATAACAAAAATTCTTACCAACACAGATAACTTATTTACGGCCGCCATCGTCTTTTCCCCTTTTTTGTTCAATATAGAAAAATCATGAGAAGTTGTCAAAAACCTGCAACGATTATTGTCAAGAAATAATACAAGGTTGTATTTTTTTGTAGTATTTTTACAATGCCAGATTGATAACAAGTATACGTGACTTGAAAATCGCGTTTTCATAATTCAGATTTTTTTTACTAAAAAATTAGTTTGTTACCTTTCGGAAAATTAATATTTTATTATATTTTTTTTTCTTCTAATATTATTATCTAACTTGTTATTTTTATTACTTCGACTATTTCTGTTTTGTTGAGTCCGGTTAACGTAGTAGGTATTGCATATCGGATTTTTTATTTTTTTGATAATTTCTATTAATTTTTTGTACAACACAACAATTTATTTATTTTTATTTAATTTTACCGTTGTTTATAGAATTTCGAATAAATACATAACAGGAAAAGTAAACACTATCGTCATTTTTCTTTAATATGCGAAAGTGAATTTCTTACAACCTACAACAGGTTGTTAATTGAACATTTAATTATTAAAACCACAGAACACCATCTTGTGACTTTAAATCTCAATAGTTAAAATCATGCAAAATGTTATTCAGAACATGGGCGATCATTAATTTTTAATAATTAAAGGCACCATTTTCGTACAAATTGTAGGTAAACGGGTTTCTAAAATTCAATACGAGAACTTGGTCCTTGTTAGTTTATTACAGATGCAAAAAAAACTCACACGAGTGTAGATAGGAGACACACGAGTTTATTATGGGTATTAAAATGGACATACCTAAACCCCCTTAGAATAAGACATATGCGAATGGTTATTTTTGAAATATTTATTGAAAATGAAACTTTTTATTGTTTAATCTAATATGAAATTTAGTTTTTCTCCGTATATGCTTCTTAATGGAATCAAATGTAATACGGATATACGTAGAACATATATAATAATTATATACGATATATTTTCAATACATATAAATCTTTACTTGTCATCTGAAAATGTTAAACAGAAAATTATTAACTAGTTTTTCGACATTTATTCGTTATTAATATTACCGTCGTCCTCCTCTTCTTCTCCCTCACCATCCTCATCATCAAATACTTCTTCTTCGTTATCGTCATTATCCTCATCGTCATCTTCTGGTTCAACCTCAATATCAGGTACCAGATAATACTGCAGAGGATTAAGCCATAAATCGTCCTTGATTAGTTCGGCAATTTCATCATTAACAGGATCACTGTTATCAGTGAACCAATCAAAGAATGTCTTATAATCAGGATGTCTCTTCTTTTTGTTGGCAAATGGTTTTGAAAGTAATTGTTTTAAAAGATTTTTTCCTTCCTTCCATTGTATAGACGTGCTGGCAGATGACGGACAATCATTATTTTCAGCAGCTAAAAAATTATAAATTAGTTTAATTCCATTTTATATTTTGTATAGTAATCTTACTACCAGATCCCAAATTAAATTCTTTCGTAAGAACCTTATTTTCAAAATAGGGATTCTCTTCAAAATAAAAATTTATGCGATAGCCGGATTTGATGTCCTCGAATTCTTCAACCTCTAATTTTGTTAAGGCATGTAAACATTCCTCTTCTTCTTCGGCCAATATGCCCGAAACATTTGGATGATTAATAAACTGTAAATAGTAATAGACAAATGAGAGTTTTTACAATGTAGAGAAAAAGAGAACATTTATTATTAAATGTGTACAGTCGTCTATGCCCACTGTTGCAAAACAAAACAGTACCAACGAAAAATTGTGAACATACACATGCAAAAATGACAAACTACTAAAATCAATGGCAAGGCGTAAAGGAGCAAAAAAAATATATATAAATAACAATAAGCAAAGTCAAGAGTTACCAAAGTTAAAGTTTTGTTAGTTTTTAAGATTATTTTATTTTACATTCTGGTTCAGTTAGAAGATTTACATCGCTTAAACAATACGTGTTACTGTTTATTAAATATGTATAGCACTTTCCGTGAGTTAGAAATCTTCAGAAAATTGACTTTTACGGAAAAAACGTTAATTCTTGAACATATCAAAAAGAGACAACACTATTTTTTTACTAATTAACACTCACATTTTAACGATACTGCAAGCTGTGAACTAAAACAATATAAATCTACTAAATAATCATTAATTCATACATATGCAAAGGTAATAAAGCTTGTTTGGATGTCAAAAAACTAATAAAAACCCCCTAAGAAAATTTCTCTTGCGCAAGTTAAGTTTTTTATTTTCCTTTGAACTTGTTTTCACGTTCAGACACAGCAATTAACTTGGCCAAGTTACGTATTCTTTTTTTCTTTTTATGTTTTTTTTACATATCTTGTTTTTGGTTTCTTAATCAAAAACTTGCTTGTAATTGCCGAGTACAGGCAAGTGTGTACTTAAATATGAGCAAAATCTTTCTCTTAACCCGACCTTACCCCTTTTAACTAAGCACAGGATTTGCACAAGTCTCTTGCGCAAGCGACTCTAATCTGAAAAGTGGTCTAATTCGTTTTTTTTTTATTTCATAAAAGCATAGTTTTTTTATATATTTTGTTCTACTTTTGTTAAAAGATATGAATATATATGAAATTTTTTATCAACAATGAAATGTTTTTACATGGTTAAAGAGAATGAAAATAGAGGGAAAAATTCATAGAATTTATTTAGTAAATCTTTGTTATTGACATTAAAGGAAAGGTCAATTGATTTAAATAAAATATGTTTTTTTTCTATTTGGCTTGGATTGACAAAATAGTCGTTTAAAATCATTGATATTGAAAACCAAAAGTATTATAATCGGCTGTGCCGAATCTTATATATCCTTTGCAGTTTGTACCATCATGTCATCACCATTACTGATAGTTATATATTGCAACTGTGATTAAAACTTATGAAGGAAATCGATCATTTTAACTTATAATTCATATTTTCTTTAAAAAAAACTTTTTTTTTATCGACATCCTATTTTTATATATTGTTTCTTTCCCTCATTTCTTAGATCTTAATATACCCACTTAAACGATTTTTAATAGCAAAATTCTAGAATATCTGATAATTTGATACCATAAGAGTCTGATGTACACGTTAAGACTTGAAAAATAGATGATTTCAACATATAGACGGACCCCGCTAAGTCGATGTATCTACCTACATATACCCTTTAACACTTGTGTGAAGATATACAAGTTATTAAGTCAATACATTTGACTCGTAAAGAATTTCGAACTGTGTAAACAGTTTTACCTCCCGACTCTTTTAGAATCTTAAAATAGCTATTGGCAACCCTGCTCAAAAATGTAGATATTCTTAACAGCGTTGTCAACTCGGTGATTTTATCACCGTTTTTGGTGATTTTTAACATTTTGGAAGCGAAAAAATTGCGAGTTAGTGCTTGGTGATTTTTTTTAAAGTTTTTAGTGCTTTTATTTTTATTTCGGTGACACCAAATACTAAATTTGAAAATAATTTTTTTAATTGAAAACAATTTTTGTAAGGGTAAATATCTTTAATTACCCTTACGTATTTTGTATCTTAACAAAGCTAAAAAATATTTACTCATTGTAAAATGATATTATGTTGATAATACTTTCAGCTTATGATACTAAAACTAATAATTTAGAAGCTTATAAGGATTGATAGTATACAATGTTTCTGTTATTTGAGTGTTTTGCTTGTTTATTATTAATTGAAACTTATTTCCGATGCTGGTTTGTTGATATCCTGTATGGTTTATGAGACATAAACCACCTCCTTCTTATAAAATCAAATTGTTACGAGAATTTATTTTGTAAGTAAAGTTTCAAGTTGATCAAACCTTGGTGAAAATAAAAAAAGAGAAATTAATATGCAAATACTTTCATTTTAAAATATTTTAGAGCACAAATTGACACCCGATGAGGTTAATATTTGCATTGATAATACATTTGGATGTTTTGGCCTAATAATATAAAGAACAGAATATCTTTAGACTTGTATTTCGATTATCGATATCAATCAAAACTCCAGTCTTATTGCCATTTGTAAAATAATTTATTTTAGGGGGCAACTGGCATCTAAAAGCTTTAATTTTTTTTAAGTAATTATTATATTAGCAAATGTAAAGTTAAATTTGAACACATTTTAAACTCAGTGATTTTTTATGAAAATTACGCGCTTTTTTAGGGGTTTAGGTGCTTTTTGAAATTTTAAAGTTGACAACGCTGATTCTTAACCCGCCAGCGAATAGAAAAATGACTGGACGAATTATACGCAACATGCGCCAATAAATGCTACAACGATGGCTAAAAGAGCAACTAATGGAACAAAACACTTTTTCTTTCTAATGGTACAGAAATGCGATTTAAAAAATACATTTTAGAAATCTTTTCACACCACCCAACTCGAAAACACATTTCTTTTTGTTATATACTTACCGCCGTCACCCAGAAGTTAGGAATGCGTTTCACCAATTCGCTGCGTTTCTCATAGCATGGTTTTCTTAGCTTATTGTATTTTTGCTCAACTTTAAGAATTTCCTCGCTGGCCTTTTCGTTGAGGGCATCGATTTCATTTTGGCATGCATCAATTAATTCTAATGCCTCAGTCACGGCTTCGTTAGGTGTATTTGAATTGCCTTCATCCAATTTTGCGCGCTTACTCGGTACACTGGACATTTTAAACGTATAATCTGTACTTTCTGTGTTATTTCTTTTTAAACAAAGTCTTTTTTCACCTAATATATATTTGTGGCGTCGATATTTTTCGCAAGTTGTAGAAAGGCGATGGTAATGATGATGATTTTGTGTGTGTACTATAAAGAATGGCGAGTTTTTTAGAAAAAATGCCGGTTTAGATTTTTTTTATATATAAAAGATAGATGCTATAAAAACCCTTGCTTTGGTATTTTGCAGTGATGGAAACTTTTATTCAACAATCCCGCTAAACGTGACGTAAAAAATCGCTAGAAAATAGATAAGCTTTTACATAGGCAAAATTGAAAGGCAGAAGAAGTTTGTAAGATAAGGTTTAGAGTCGTAATTCAGATCATAGGCCGGCCATCCTTTTTAGAGAGTTTTGCGTTTTACTCCCTAAACGAAGATATAGGTCGATTGGTGGTTACTGTAGGAGCCTATGGAAAATATTTGAAAATTAAATCAACAATAATTGGTGATGGCAGTTTTGTCTTTTGACTGTCAAATTATTGTCTAGTGCTAATACACTAGAACCTCCATTGGAGTAACCCTAAACCTAAAAAAAAAGAACAACATGAGGTTTAAAAGGAAGAGTCATGGTGTACTTACATAAGGTGATAGCGTAAAGGAGAGCAATTTTTGTCTCTCTTTTTTATTATATAGAGTTTGGTTCACAAAAAAATAATCAGCTGGGCTGGCACCGCCACTTGAATAAGTGTACCCTGAAAAGAGTCTGTAACAGATCAAAAAGAAAGACAAAAAGTACTTTACGCTATCACCATTTCTGTTCTTTTTCTACATTTAGAAATTTTTCTCAGGTTAATTTAAGTAAATTTATCTTAATTTTGCAAAGAGGGCTTAATTAAAACTTATTTTTTTAAATTATTTATTTGATACATGGATACAGCATCAAAATGTTTTTTCTTTTTTTTTTTAGTAAAGCCGATAGAGAATTTTTTATAGTGATCCAATAAAGTTTATGTACAAATAACATTTAAAAAACAAACTTAAAGAATTCCTTTATTAACAAATAATTAATTGTATTTCAATATTTCCGTTGTATGTATATTGTAACATTTAATTTCGAAAAATCATGAAAAGATAGAACACTCATTTCGATCATTTTGATTTAACGTAATATGCAAAAAAAGGTGAGCTATTCCAGGCAAATTGTTCAAACGTACATATTTGCAAGATATAATATAATATTGTTTTTTACTAATATTCAATATTGCTTTTTACTACAGAACATTTGTTTTAACAACGCCTTTGTAACACAAAATGACGTTTAAGCTTGAAACCAGTCATTTTGTTGCTTTTTTTCTTTTGACAACTCAATTTTTTTTTCGACAAGTTTAAAGTTTTTGAAAAATGCTAAAAGTTGTAAAGAAATATTAAATGGATATAGATGTGGATAGATTTATCTGTATTTGTTAATCTGGCATCTCATATCCTTACTGCTGAGAATTACCATGATATTCAAACTATCTGGTAGTTCAGAAAATTGTTTTTGTGTACATATATTGAGCTCTTTCTTTCAAATAAAAAAGTTGAAATTCGTTCCGCTTAAAATTTTTATTAAATCTTTTAGCGTTGGTAAATTTTGATTTAAAGACGTAAACGGCTTTGTGGCATAATTTTAATAATTTGGATAAGTGATAAAAAAAGATTTAAAAATGTCAGCGGAAGCTCAAATTGGTGTAAATACAAATTTACCGAAACAGGACCTTAGCAATTTGGTAAGTCTATGAAAAAATTTAAATAAAGCCTTTCCATAGAGAAAAATAGCAAAATTAACACAAAAATGGTACAACAAGGCACAAAATGTAAGTAATAAGATATAAATTCGGTGGTAAAGAAATTTTATCTTATTGCTATGTAAGGGCTTAATAATATTTATTTATTTTTCCTCTTGTTTTACTAATATCTCCTGCACGTGGCGCTTTTAAAATTTATTAAAGGACAATCTGTATTCGCGTAGAAATCCATATAAATTGGTTTTCAAATCAATAATCTTTTAAATTCAATTGTTCTTTTTCGTTCAAACATCTCAAAATCTGGCAAATGTTACTTTTCTGATGCAATTTTTATATATCAATCTAACCTCAAAATATGCCACGACATTTCAATATATTATTGTTTCCCCTACGTACTTTTTTGTTGGTGTATCAGAAAATACTATACTCCATCTTATAATTTAAAATTAATTGAAGAAATTTTCATACTAAATTTTTCTTGGAAAATTTTGATAAACCTTAAAATTATGAATGTGAAATTAGACTAAACAAAATATGCATTTTTCTGTCTACCATAGACCAAATGATTACGATTAGAATCAGTTGTGCTAGACTTAAGATATTGTTACCAAAAGAGGTAAGAAATTAAATTAATTCCAATCAAAAACTCAATATAGGACTTACTTCAAAGATATTAGAGTAGGATTGTTCATAAACGAACACATAGCTAGGTTTTCGTATTTAAAAACCATCCCGATGCACAAAGAAACCATCGTATTCTTCTACATTAACGTGAGATACATTCACCAGATTGCTAAGAAAATCCCCCGCCAGAGTTGGCCAAAGACAGAGATCTTGCACAGTCTCTGTTTTGACAACTTATACAAAAGTCATTAATGCCCAGCAAAAAAAAATAGAAGTAGTGCAAAGCGAATTGGCTTTTTTAAGACTTCTAAATCAATTGTGTAAAAGCATTACTTTTAAATGACTTCCTAAATGTAAAATAATTTGTCATAAATGATGTGCTTAAAAATGCATGTAATATCATGCTAAATATCTTAAACAATTCATGTAAACAAACAAATTCAACTCATGAAACATCCGATGATTCTCATCAAATATGCATAAGTTCTAAATATGTACTTAGAATGGAGTGCAGTTCATTAATGTATTCATGTAAACACATGATCTGCAATGACACGCTAATGTTAAAATCATTAGTGTTTTCACCTAAATTTAATCACTTCGTCACCAGTTGAACCCCTGCAAAATCACTTCTTTGTCATAGATTTTTTTGCTGGGTAGAGATTTAATATCCTGTTAACCTAAGTAATTTTGTCTAGTTAAATCACCAACCAGACAACGGAATTAAAAGCGCGAGAGTCCCATAAGTTCCCTTGTTCGACAGTCGTCCATTGAAGGCCATGTCTGTTTTGTATAATGCCATGTAAAAACAAGTAAGAGTGCTATATTCGGCCGTGTCGAATTTATATAGCCTTCACAACGTGTAGTCATGCAATAACAATTGTTTGTATCACCATTCATCTCATATGATGAATTTCAATAGCGATTCATACCCGGATATTTCCTAAAGATTAATACCATACTCAGATCTGAGGAACATATAATTATATTAATTATATTATATTATATTATATTAATTTTTTCTATTATTTTTACTTATATTAATTTTTATTATTGTATGCTTTATTTAGTTATATCTCAGGATTGTTTTATTACTATGTAATACGTATATTTTGGCCTTATAGGCTTTGTATTACTATTGAATTAATAAATAAATAAATAAATATAGTTGCCTCGTTTTTTTCACAATTACTACAACAGCATACATATATAATAGTTAGAGTAAAAGTGGCATCGAATCCCAGCTGAGCCAAAAAAAAAATTTTTTTAATTTTTTTATTGTTTTTAATATTTTTTTTTTTTTTTAACATACATACGTAAACTCAATTTATAATTTTGCAATGGGATGTTTTTATATATGTATGTATGTATTTCATATGAGATGAATGGTGATACAAACTACCTACCTACCTATCTACCTATACCCTGTTCAGACAGATATTTTTAATTGTTTCAATTAAGTGTTGATTGAGCAATTAAAATAAGTGTTCACACAAACTCAATTTATCTTACTCCATTAGCATTTGATAGCTGTAAAAATACGATGTATTTATACCAAATCAAATAATGCCTTCTCTTCAGTGTTTTTCCTGTTGATAAAATATATTTACAATTATGTATATTTATACATATGTATGTACATATATGTATATTCTTCCATTTTCTTACTTTTTATTTTTTGTATATTTGTTTGACATCAGAAATGCCACCTATAGAATTTTCTTCTCACTGCACATACTTCTCAAGAGTTGTATTTCGAGTTTTAGACAATAAGTAAACAATTAAGTATATATTGCTCAATTTAAAAATAATTTTTAGTATTGTAAATTGAGCTCAATAAGGCCTTTAATTGCGATAACATTAAAAATTGAGAATTAAGGGGCGTGTGTGAGCATAGTATTAAGTTGCACGCAATTTCTGTTTTCTTCAAATGTAAAGAGTGCAATATCTTATAAAAGTCTCATATAAATTTTGTTGTATAAATTTTATTTTTGGTAATTTAAGCATTTTATATAAATAAGTCCTTTGGCCAAATTGTTTGATTTGTTTTATTTATTTTTTTTTTTTTTTTCTAAAAATTCATTAAATGAATTGTTGAAAAAAATCTAACAACCTAATCTTGTAATCCTTTGACTTCTTTTAGAACATCAGCAACCTTACTCCTCTCTCCCCTGAAGTCATTTCTCGTCAAGCTACAATTAATATTGGAACAATTGGTCACGTAGCCCATGGTAAATCAACGGTGGTTAAAGCCATATCAGGTGTTCAAACTGTACGCTTTAAAAATGAGTTGGAAAGAAATATAACCATAAAGCTCGGTGAGTTTTTTTTTTTTTTTTTTTTTAATTTTTATTTAACGAATGACTTGCTTAGCTACATTTTCACTATCTGATATAAACAATCATGTATACCTCCAGGCAAGAAACTGTTAATTTTTTATTTACAAACTTTTTGAAGTCAATTCGAAATTTTAAACATTTGGACTTTTTAAATACTCCAACTCATTTAGATAATGATTCAGATAGTGAAATAGTTGCTTTACAAGAAGCTATTAAAGTAATAATGTAGAAATAGTTCTCTATTCCTTTCAAAATGTACATTGGCTACCTATAAGTAGTTTTTAAATATCAAAATTTGTACGACGTTATTAATAAAAAAAAAAAAACAAAGCTAAATCAGCTCTCACGCGCACAAAATAAAGTTTGAAAACTAAATGCTTTTAGGGCCGAGGCGTATTGTTAGAATTCTTTAAATACATATTTTACAAAATGAAAATCAAAATTAGTAATATATTAAAAAAAAAAAATATTTTTTATGCACAAGAAATAAATTTTTTATATTTTGTTATTAAAAAATGAAAACTTTCTGCGAGAAAACTTGTTTAATATTACCGCAGACTCTAATTTGTGCGTATCAGAGCTGTTGTATAACAAGACGATATCTTCACCTTATAAGAATTTACTCATAAACAAGTTAGTAATTAGCATTTAATTTATAGTATTAAATATCATCGCTTAGATTACGTCCTTTCTGTTTCGTTCTTAAAATTTACGTGAACGTGACTCTATTACAAGCTTTCAATACAATAAACGAATAAATACATATACATACATATACGTACGTATTATTTTAGTTTATTCTTTTTATTTTATATTTAATTAAACATTCCTATTATTTGTACACTTATTTATGCCCTTTATAAGCAATATCCAGTTAATTATAAGGATATAATTAGTAATTAACAATAGTACAAATTGCATGTGTAAAATATTTATTGAGATTGTTTCGTTTGGTACATAAATTTATGAGCACGTGTAACTACATATATATTTATTTAAATTCTGTTAGCTAGATAAAACTATATGCCTGGTATATCCATATTTTTTCATATATAATTCTCCTTTTGGGGTAAGCAATGCGTTCTGTAAAATTTCTTCTATTTTAAAATTATTTTTTTTAATAAATTGCTGGAATATTTTTATTTACGTTTAATATTTTTTTTTTTTTGTAATTTATTTTTTTAATTTTTGATATGATATAAATTAAATTATTTTGTATGTTTTTTTTTTGTATATTTTTCTTCGTCTTGAATTAATTAACCAGCAATTTAATTAATTTTTTCGTTTTTATTTTGCATTTTTTGTTTCCTTACGCGTGTTGGGAAATTTTGCAGAACGCATAAGTCAACAACGAATGCAAGCACTGCTAGCATCCCCTAAATTATTGCGCGAATTTGAGGCTATCCAAGAGGCTAAGAAGTGGCAAAGGCAAAAACAACAACAATTGGTGAGAGAACGCAAACAAAGTCATCCACCATCGTCTGTTTTGTCTTCTCTTACTCCGGATATAACACGATCACGAGTACTGTCATTAAGTCCCAGCAGTGGTTATGAGAGTGTAAATGACAACTCTTCGATTTGTAGTGGAGACAGCTATAATAAACGCAATCGTTCACCACTTAAGTCCTTAGCTGTTAGTTTAGTAAAATTAAATGTTGAGACTGAACGGAAAAAAGCCCAAAAACGGCGTAGGAGTTCCATAAGTAGTGTCTCATCTAATTTGGCAAAGAAATTTAAACAAGAGTATGTTATTGAAAAAATTGAAAGTCTAGAGTCGGTCAATGGAGAACCGCTATTCTACGTTAAGTGGTTAAACTATCCCAAAGAAGATAACACCTGGGAAAGTTTGAATAATTTATTTGAATGTGCAATACTAGAAGATTTTGTCGAAAGTATGATGATTTTATATAAAGCCATAATAGCCAAAATAACTCAAGACTTTAACGAACAAATAGAAAAGGAATCTTTAGGCTTAAAGGCCTCCGAAGTTAATATAGCCGATTTAAATAATTATGATCCGTTAGAATATAAAATTGATTTAATATTACTGTCGCAATTTATCAGGGCCAAATCACGAAATCAAAGAGAGCCGGAAAAAATTCGACGTCGTATATTGCGAGCAATGCTTTTAGAGCCGTGGTATCATAAAAGGAAACAGCAATTAAGTTCTCTACAAGAATGGCAACAACGAATGAACGCTGTGGAATGCTTTGTACCCATAACAGTGGAAAATAATGTTGATTTTGATATTTTAGATCCCAGCTTCAAATATATATCTCAGAACTTTCCTTCTTCTGGTGTTGAAATTGGAAATGTACCGCCCATAGGTTGCAAGTGCGATGATGGTTGTGCTCCCTCTAAAAAGTGCTGTGCTCGTATGGCCAATACATATTTTGCATATGAGAAAAATGGTCGTCTGCGTATCTACCCAGGTGAAGCGATCTACGAATGCAATTCTCAATGTCAATGTTTGGCAGATTGTCCAAATCGTGTCATTCAAAGAGGCCGTCAAAACTCTCTTTGTCTATTTAAAACTTCAAATGGTCGCGGCTGGGGTGTTAGAACTGAGAAACCTATACGCAAGGGTGAGTTTGTAGGAGAGTACATGGGCGAGATAATTACATGTGAAGAAGCTAATGAACGTGGCAAACAATACGATGCCATAGGACGGACATATCTATTTGACTTGGATTACAATAACACGGATAGTATGTACACTATAGATGCAGCTTTATACGGCAACATATCACACTTTTTTAATCATTCCTGTGATCCTAATCTTTCGGTTTTCCCCTTTTGGATCGACAATCTGGACATTAATATGCCGCGTCTAGCATTTTTTACACTCAGACCAATTAAGGCTGGTGAGGAACTAACCTTTGACTACATACGTGGGGATATGGCAGTGGACGAATATGAAAATCTTTCCGAAGCCGAAAAAGTATCATGTCGTTGTGGTGCCACAAATTGTCGCAAAGTTTTGTTTTAACGTTAAGTGTATTTAATAATAACTAACGACGTTATATATTTTATGATGCTGTGTGCTTACTTACTAGCTACTAACTTTTTTTTTTATGTGCAAACTCCCATAAAGGAAAAATAGCAGCTCCTTAGTTATCGCACAGTTTCCTATTTTGAATAACGCCGTACGTATTTTATTTATTTTTCAAACAAACTCACAAAAACACCAATTAGCATATTTTACTCTTAATTTTACAAATTAATATTTTTATGTTTTACATTGAGATAATTTAATATTTAAAACTTTTTTTAAGACCAGTTTTACCATAAATTGTATTTAAGTTGAAATTATTTACATTCGTTTAACTGTGCTAGACCAAAAAAAAGAAAAAAAAGCAATTGTATTTCTATTAATATATAGTTTTTTTTTGCTTGAAATAAAGTTGACCTTATATAAAAAGTTATCATAAATACGATGCATGATTTCATTATTTTTGATTTTATACAGGTTACGCCAATGCTAAAATTTATAAATGCGACAATCCCAAATGCACACGACCTGCTTGTTTTGTTTCTGACAGCTCCAGCAAAGATGACAGTCTGCCCTGTACACGTCCTTCGTGCACCGGTCGCTTTAGGCTGATACGTCACGTAAGTTTTGTCGATTGCCCCGGTCACGACATTCTTATGGCCACTATGCTAAACGGTGCCGCCGTTATGGATGCCGCTTTACTTTTGATTGCCGGCAACGAATCATGCCCCCAGCCTCAAACTTCCGAACATTTGGCTGCAATTGAAATTATGAAACTAAAACAAATTTTGATTTTACAAAACAAAATTGACTTGGTAAAGGAGTCACAAGCCAAGGAACAATACGAAGACATTACAAAATTCGTGCAGGGCACGGTGGCTGAAGGAGCACCAATTATCCCTATATCAGCCCAATTAAAATATAACATAGATGTAAGTAATGACTTACAAAAACGTAAAAGATTGAACCATTTTATTATTAAATTTTATTTTTTTAGGTGTTGTGCGAATATATAGTAAAAAAAATCCCCGTTCCACAACGTGATTTTAATGCTCCTCCTAGGCTAATTGTTATTCGTTCTTTTGATGTCAATAAGCCAGGTTGTGAGGTCAACGACTTGAAGGGGGGTGTTGCTGGAGGCTCAATTTTGTGCGGCGTTTTGAAAGTTGGTCAGGAAATTGAAGTACGACCTGGTGTTGTGACCAAAGACAGTGAAGGCAATATAACCTGTCGGCCCATATTTTCACGTATTGTTTCATTGTATGCTGAAACGAATGAATTACAGTATGCAGTGCCTGGTGGTTTAATTGGTGTTGGCACAAAAATTGATCCTACTCTGTGTCGTGCTGATCGTTTGGTTGGCCAAGTATTAGGTGCTGTTGGGCAATTGCCTGACATTTATATTGAATTGGAGATTTCGTACTATTTGTTACGTCGTTTGCTGGGTGTGCGTACGGATGGTGATAAGAAGGGTGCTCGCGTTGAGAAACTTCAAAGAAACGAAATCCTCTTGGTCAACATTGGTTCTCTAAGTACCGGTGGTCGTATTATAGCCACAAGAGGAGATTTAGCAAAAATTGTTTTAACGACTCCCGTGTGTACGGAAAAGGGCGAAAAAATTGCTCTCAGTCGTCGTGTGGAAAAACATTGGCGGTATGTTAACAAACATGTAGGGCCAATTCAAAGTGGTTGCATATCAGTCGTATTTGTACTATTTCATATTATTTTATGCATGCTTAAAATTTTTGTTAGTAATTTCCATACAAAAAAAATAATATGACTTTATACATTTGTTTCCTATGTATAAGAAATTGTTTATGTTATACTTTTAACCATACTGTCTCTCAGAGAGAATTTCTTCGCTTCTTACCTCTCAGAGAGAATATTTTCTATTTTCTTCTTTCTTGTATACATACAATTTTTAACAGCGTCATCTCTTTGTCTTCTTTCTTGTATTAAATACATAATTTGTTAACAAAAGGTGTTCAAAGTCACTAGTCATATTAATATGAATTATATGACATAGTACAATATGAGAGTCTACTTTGAATTGGCCCGTAAAGTTTTCATAACGATTTCGAAAATAACATTTTATTTTTCTTTTTCAGTTTGATCGGTTGGGGTCAAATCTTTGGTGGCAAGACTATACAGCCTGTTGTAGATAGACAAGCTCCATCAAGTCGTTGCTAAATAGTAATCTTAAGAAATTTAATTCACTAAAATTATTTATATTCATTTTCAATTTCTCGATCAAAAGATTTTAAGACAAACTCTTGCGAAAAGGGAATTAACTTTTTTCAAAAATATAGTTAAATATATATACATATGGATATGTATGTATGTATGTATATTTAACTTTAAAACATATATTGTGGGTTTAAAAATAGCAACCGAAAAAAGAAATTACTTTACTTTTATGGAAAAGTAACATCATTTGTTAAGACAAAAATAAAAGCATTTTTTTACAATAAAAAATGAAACTAAAAAAGCATATTTTATTCAATTAGACAATACTGATAATTGCCAATTTTTTATTTCTCTTAAAAATTATAAAAATATAAATACATATTTGCATAGTAAATTGTTATAAAAGCTAAATAAATCAGTTTTTATATAAAAATTTGTTATTATAATCCAATATTTCACTATCACTTCAGATAAGCTTTTTCAGGGAACAAATTATAAATTTTTAATTATATATGTAAGTATATGCCTCTATTGTCGTTGTCAATCCATTCAACCTAATTCAGTTGTCTCAGAGTCAACCCAACCTTCAAAACAAAACGGGGTTTGTTGCAATTTTAATGGCGTTATCAACTTAAAATTTCAAGTTTAAATTATTTTGTGATCAATATTTTTTCCATTTTTATTTTGATTGTTGAAAGCACGAAAGAGGTCGGGCCGAAAAAGCTAGGGGGCTTTGCCAGAATACTTCTTATACACAAGGTTTGTTTGGTATTGAAAATGGTCTAAATCGAAATATTGGGAAGAGAGCTATAGCTCGTAATTTAAGAGTAGGTAAACCGTATTCTTCCAACATCGAATAAAATGCAATTGTGTCCAAACGCATTAACGTAGAGCCATGAAACTTCGAATGTATGTATATGTCCTGAGTAAAAAAAATGAATTAGAAAAGGAGTTATAGATCAAAATGTACGCGACTTTATACCGCAAAATTAGATGTGTGATTCTCAAATTTTGCAAACATTGCTTTTTGGTCAAAGGCTTTGTACTAACGGAAAATAAATGTGACACGCCCACCTCCCATATAACGGTTTAGCTTAAACTCATAATTTCTCTATAGACAAAGTCTTTAGAAGAATAAAGGACTATATTGAAATATCTAAGAGGTTTTTTTTAGCAGAAACTTTATTGACATGCCTACTTTAACGCCTACTTTTCATTGAAAAACTAAATTTACAAAAATATTTTCCTAGCATATCGAAGTTATACAAAGAAAATGATACACATTTTAGTTTAGAGATTATTCCACTGCGATTTCTGTTAACAACAAAATAATAAAAGTACATCAAATTGGTGGTGGATATAACAAATTCAGCACAGCCGAATATAGTGCTCTTACTTGTTTATTACAAAACTGAATAAATAAATAAAATAAAAAGTTGTGAACAGCTATAGGGGCATACACACATCTATATATATAAAAGTGAAACTCTGTGTGTGTGTGTGTGTGTGTGTGTGTGTTAGCTATAGACTCCGAAACTGCAAAACCGATCGGGCTCAAACTTTGGTAAGTTGTTGTACACATACCGGGGAGTGTTTATGGATGAAAAAAAGTGGGCGGGGCCACGCCCATAAAAAATTAGTTATCAGTTTTAGCTACTTGCACTTGACCGATTTTTCTGAAACTTTGCACACATATCGAGCTGTCATGACTAAATAATTTCGTGATAAGAAAAGTGGGCGGGGCCACGCCCCTAAAAAAGTTTTAACTTTGAGGTACTTGCACTGGACCGATTTTTCTGAAACTTTGCACACATATTAAGCTGTCGTGACTTTATAACTTCGTGATTAAAAAAGTGGGCGGGACCACGCCCATAAAAAAAGGCTATAATTTTGAGGTACTTGCATCAGACCGATTTTTCTAAAACTTTGCACAAATATTGAGCTGTCATGACTAAATAATTTCAAGATTAGAAAAGTGGGCAGTGCCACGCCCATAAAAAAAAGGTATCATTTTGAGGTACTTGCACTGGTCCGATTCTTCTGAAACTTTGCACACATATTGAGCTGTTATGAATTTACAATTTCGTGACTAGAAAAATGGGAAATGCCACGCCCATAAAAAAATTATAATTTTTAGGTTTTTGCACTTGATATTCAATTAAAATTCAGAATGCATTTCGATTCATTAAGGGGCGTAGCAACGCGCGCCGGGTTTGGCTAGTATACATATAATTTATAATCAATACATTTTGTTTTCCAGTCTTGCCTGTGTTTTGCGTCAATATACAAATTACGTTCGACTTTTTATTACTTATTTTAATTAATTTTTGAAACGAGTCCTTAGGAGCGGAGACTAGAAAATAACGGATACGCTTTTTAATTGAATTTCTTTAAACTCTACAGATCCTTAAAATATATATCATGATTTTGTAGTGATAGATACATACATACATATGTATGTATGTACACATATAGACTAGGTGATTTTTGTTAAGTTTAAAAACTAATAAGGTATACGATGTCATGCTAATTCTAAATATTTTCAGTTCGAGTTGTATTATTACATATTTTTTTTTTAAGTTAAAAGAGAATACATACATACATAACTAATGTAAATAATATAAATAGAAACAAAATGTATAGTATGTGTTGTACTGTTTCTAAGTCTAAAATTTTTTTTAGGTTCAGTTATTTTTTACAATAGCAATATTTACGCAATTCCGGATTGCGTTCGTAGATACAATTGGCCTGTGAGCCATAAATATTAATACGTGATATTTGTGAAAGTTTAGTATGCATTGACAGATTGGCTAAGTTGTACGAGACAGTAGCTTCAAACAGAGAATTGCCGGGCGATAGTAAAATCTGCAACTGATAATATACCTCGGACGAACGAGAGCTTCCAGACAAATCTGATAAATAACCATCCACATCTAGATTATGTTTAAATGACATTAGCTCCTGGTGGGGCTTTAAAAGCAATGCCCAGTTTATGCGTTTAAGTCTTAAGTGTTCGCAGTAGTGTCGAAATGTTTGAGTAGCATTGTTAATAACATTTAATACGCTACCTGCTGCTTTAAGTAAGATACCCATGTCGGAGCTTATATTAAGTTGTTGCCAGTTAAGGCAGGCACACCAGTGTGGTTCTATGTATGCATCAGCGCATGAACGATTTTGCGGTACAGGAGTAAATAGTGATATTGCGCGATGTTTAGCTAAATCAGAAACTTCAATCTTAGTTCTAGCTGATTCGAAAGATGTTGTAGCGTCCCCCGGCTGTGAATCGTAAGAGTTTATTTCATTGGATGAGGGTTGGGATTTTATACTTTGGAGTTCTGCAAGCAATTTTGATAAATAAATAAATAAAAATAAATAAATAAAATTGTATTAAAAAAAATGTACAATAATCAGTCTTTTTGTGAGTGCCGTTGTCGTGGCGACAAAGCCTCATTCATTTTACATGGTACCAAAGAATACAGACAACGGCACTCATTGATTATTATCAATTCTGAACTAAACTACATACATATGTATATCTTTATTTGGATTAGAGATCTTTAACTTAATGCATGTTAATTATTATTTAATATTTTACCTAATATATGTTTAAGTGTTGCATGTATATCGAATGGTGTAGTCAAATGTTCACTGTTCTTTACAAAGTTGTCATATTCCTGAGGGAACCGCTTCCTAAACGAGTCTGGAAAAACAAAGCTAAAAAATGGCAAACGTTCTTCCTGTTTGCCTTGTAACGTTTTACGTATTTCTGTAAATCTGTAAAATAACAACAAAAATTTACTGTAGTTATATTTTCTAACGTTCAAATTCATAACAATTAATTTATAAGCCTTTTTAATTTTTATGAATAAGGCAGTAAATATTGTCTCAAACATTAATTTATAAAAAAAAATTATTTAAAATGTTTTTCTATTATTCTAAAGCCTATAGTACACGAAATGTAAGAAGCCACATACGCATGCAGTTGTGATGGAAGTTTGACGTCATCATAAAAAATAAATGTATCCGCTTCGGCCACACCTGTTAGACTAAAATACATTTTGTGTAATATTAAAATCTTACCGCATTTTAAGAAATGTAACCAAAGTGCTGAATATTTTAGTGATGTCAGACCCACATGTGCATGTGGCTTTTTACATTTCGTGAACTATAGGCTTAAGTTTATTTACATAAATTAAATATCTTATGTATATCTATGTATATGTATCTTATATATCAAAATGATTTATTGTTTTATAATTATTATTTTAAAATAATATAATAATGTGAATATTAAAATATTAAATGTTTGGATTTTTGTTACTTAATCACATAAAAACGGTAAAACAGAACTACATCAAATTCGGCACATAGATAACAACCTAGATTAACACTTTTCATACCGATAACTACGCAGACGAAGTTGCGGGCACAAGCTAGTTATACATAATTTCCAAAACAAAATTAATTGCAAGTATTTAAAAATACTGAATACTACTAGCCAATTTAATTGAAATGTTTTATGAAGTATACATACATATTAAATATGTTTGTATGTACATAGTAATAATTCATAAAAATAAGGCAGAAACATCAATTTACATTGAAATTTAAAATAAAAAGCTCGTAGAAAATGTTTAAATTTTAAATAAAATTTAAAAAAGAATAGGCTGTAGACTGTGTATTAATATATGTATGTATGTGCATAGGTTGTCTATATGTGTGCCAAATAAAATTTAGTTTTGATTAGCCCATTTTGAGTGTTACAAAGATCCAAACATTCACATTTATTATATTATAATAGGATATATCTATGTAATAAAAGTAATCGAAAAAGTACTGGAGTCGTTTTTCTTGATATCGAAAAAGCTTTTGACTCAATCTGGCATGATGGACTAGTGTATAAATTAAATACGTTAAATTTTCCAATTTACCTTCAAAAACTTATCAAAAGCTTTTTAGATAAACGTACGTTTGTTGTATCTGTCAATAACAAATTTTCTAGTGAAAGGCAAATACCTGCGGGCTTGCCGCAAGGATCAGTATTATCCCCTACTCTATACTCCATATATACATCTGATGTTACTCTAAGAAGAGACCATGATGCAGCTTTTTACGCGGATGACAGCGCCTTTATTTGTTGCGGTAAAGTCTCGAATGCGATTATTAGAAGAATGGAAAATAATCTTAAATTAATTCGTAAATACTATGACAAATGGAAAATAAAAGTCAATGACGATAAAACTCAAGCAATAATATTTCCATTCAACAAATCGCGAAAACGCTTTCCTACTAGATATTTATCGTCTAGGGGAACAATTATCCCATTGAAGGACGAAATTAAATATCTAGGAGTAATCCTTGACAGAAAACTTTTATTCAAACAGCATGTTAATTACATTTGCAAGAAGGCAATTAAGTGTAGTCGTGCCTTATACCCCTTAATTGGCCGAAGATCTAATCTTAATATAAAGAACAAAGTTCTTATTTACAAAATGTGTATTCGACCGATTATGACCTATGGTTGTCAAATCTGGTCCCAAAAGGCTGCTAAAACGCATACAAAAAAATTGCAAATCATTCAAAATAAAAACTTGAAAATAATACACAATCTACCTTTTAGATATCCAACTTATCTTCTACACAGAAACTTTGACTTCAAAATGTTTAATTCATTGACAAGGGGACTGACGCTGTCATTTAATGAAAAATGCAGAAGGTCAAATTTTGAAATAATAAGAAATTTGCTGAACAACCACTGAAGGTCTTTTGTTTAAAAGACACATTTCAGTGATTGTTTTAAAATCTCTTATAACTTCTAAGTTGATGCGAGGTTTTTTATGAACAACTTTTCCTTAAATCTGTGATATTAGTAGTTTCTTTATTTTATTAATAAGATGTTAATTGTTGTCATCTGGCATCTCTGCCTCAAACCGTGAACATCGTGTTTATTTTTTACTCCAAATTGTTAAACCAATTTTATATATTAAAAAGTCAATTAAAATAAAATTTTAAGTGATTGTGTATTTCTGACAATGTTGTCGCAAAAAAGAAAGAAACTCTGGGGTAATAACCCAAAATTTAAAGTGCCAAAAATATCCGACGTAAATAGCAGCAGTGCAAATAGATTTCATCTACTTGCAAATGAAGAAGAAGAAGAACATGATACCCACAAGGAGAAAATACCACCAATTGTAGTGGACTCTGTCCATAGTTTTTCATCAGTTTTTGGACTAATTGGAGACAGGTATATGTTTAAAAGAATGTCCATTGGAACAAAAATAATATCAAGCTCAAGGATACTGTATAACGAGGCCTTAAATGTACTAAGAACTAAGAAGTACCAATTTTACACGCATGAAATAAAAGATGCAAAAACGTTTAAATTAGTGTTGTTTGGTCTTATTCAAATGGATACTAAGATAATTTGTGATGAATTTAACAACTCACACAATATAAATCCGGTAAGTGTAAAGGAAATCACCACGAAAAGATCAACCGCAGATGATACGCTATATCTTATTGAATTCGATCGTCAACAATTGTCGAAGAGGGATATACTTAAAATAAGATATTTTAGTAATATTGCCGTTTACTGGAGAAGACCACTCAAGGGTAGCAAAGGCCCTACTCAATGCACCAAATGCTCTATGTATGGTCACGGTGCTAGGAACTGTAACAGAGTAATAGTGTGTGCAGCCTGTGCGGGTAATCACGAATTTGCAGATTGTCAATTAAATAAAGCCGCTAATAGTGAGAACATTATCTACAAATGTTACAACTGTGCTAGGAGGAATTTTAAAAATGTAAAGCACAGAGCGGACGACCCGAAATGCCCGTGTCGTCAGGAATACCTGGAGATTCGTCAACGCACCACATCCAGAAATAAAGTACCACAAAGAACTAATATGCTGAACTTTAACTCCGATGAAGTTAATTTTCCCCAACTGCCTGGTAAGGAACATCAAAATTATACACGTGACTCTGGTGCTAAAAGTAATGTACTGTACTCTGATGTAACAAGAAGTAAGACCCTTGTTAACAGAAATGAAGATGATATTTCTAATGAGAAATTGATGCAAATATTTTTTGATGCTGTCGATGCACTTCAAAGGTGCCAAAACAAGTACGACAAGCTACGAGTGCTGGGGATGATGCTTCAACATGCAATATAAATCAACAGTTAGACACAATGTTCATGTTATGCACTGGAATGCTCAAGGCATAACGACTGAGTCAGCAGCTTCACAGCTGGAAAAATTTTTATTTGACAAGGAAGTCGATATTCTCCTTGTCAATGAGACATTTTTGAAACCCCACCATAAATTTAAACTTGGAGGCTACAAAATTTATAGAGAGGATCGACCAACTCATGGTGGCGGTGTACTCATCGCAGTAAAATACAATGTTGAACATGAAATATTACCAACTATAAATACAAGTGTGGCTGAAAATATTTCGGTTCGAGTAATAATAAATAGGCGCCCTGTGATTTTTACATCTGCGTACAATCCGGTTCATACTATAAATTTTAAAACTGATATGGATGCTTTAACTAGACGGTCAAATGACTTCTTTTTATTTGGTGATTTAAACGCACAACATACGCACTGGAATTGTTTTTCAAACAATATTGCTGGTAATGAGCTTTATAGCCATAGCCTTCAATCAAACTACTACATTTATTACTCAAATGCATTTACTCGCTTTGGACAAAATATTAATCCAGTACAGCCCTCTACAGTAGACATCCTTTTAACTAACTCTTGTCTTCCTTTTTCAACCTTGGAAACACATCCAAATATGTTGCAGTCGGACCATGTACCACTATCTTGCGTCATTTATGGAGAGGTACAAAATAGCATTTTGATGCTACCCTTGTATAATCGAGCTGATTGGTCATCAATAAAAAACTTCGTTGAAAGTGAAATAATATTACAAGAGATTGATCAAAATATTACAAACACAGGTAATCTAGATTTAGCATTAAGTAAACTAATATCCATTGTAAAAGAAGCTACTAATAAAATACCAGTTGGTCATAGAAACCCCTTCCAACATTAATGACCTTAATCAAACTCTTACCGATGATACAAGTATTGAACTTACAAATTTGTCTGAAGTCAAATCGTTTGTCCATTTTTTAAAAAATAATAAATCCCCTGGTTTAGATGGGATTAACAGCATAGTTCTTAAAAATATGCCCGATTACTTTTTTGAAATTTTAAGTAAATTATTTAACTTTTGTTTAAGCAATGGGTACTTCCCACTCGTTTTTAAAATGGCTAAGGTAATTCCAATCCACAAATCTGGAAAGGATCCTAAATTACCCTCCAGCTATAGACCAATTAGTATTCTAAGCCTATTAGATAAGGTGTTCGAGAAAATTATTCACACCAGGATTTTAGATTTTTCAAATTACAATAATATTATAAATCAAGAACAATTTGGCTTTCGAAAAGAGCACTCCACTGTACATCAACTTAATAGAGTTGTAAACTTTATTGAATGTAATAAAAGTAATCGGAAAAGTACTGGAGTCGTTTTTCTTGATATCGAAAAAGCTTTTGACTCAATCTGGCATGATGGACTAGTGTATAAATTAAATACGTTGCATTTTCCAAATTATCTACAAAAACTTATCAAAAGCTTTTTAGATAAACGTACGTTTGTTGTATCTGTCAATAACAAATTTTCTAGTGAAAGGCAAATACCTGCGGGCTTGCCACAAGGATCAGTATTATCCCCTACACTATACTCGATATATACATCCGATGTTACTCTAAGAAGAGACCATGATGCGGCTTTTTACGCGGATGATAGCGCCTTTATTTGTTGCGGTAAAGTGTCGAATGCGATAATTAGGAGAATGGAAAATAATCTTAAATTAATTCGTAAATACTATGACAAATGGAAAATAAAAGTCAATGACGATAAAACTCAAGCAATTATATTTCCATTCAACAAATCGCGAAAACGCTTTCCTACTAGATATTTATCGTCTAGGGGAACAATAATTCCATTGAGCAACGAAATTAAATATTTAGGAGTTATCCTTGACAAAAAACTTTTATTTAAACAGCATGTTAATTACATTTGTGAGAAGGCAATTAAGTGTAGCCGTGCCTTATACCCCTTAATTAGCCGAAGATCTAAACTTAATATAAAGAACAAGGTACTTATTTACAAAATGTGTATTCGACCGATTATGACCTATGGTTGTCAAATCTGGTCACAAAAGGCTGCTAAAACGCATACAAAAAAATTGCAAATCATTCAAAATAAAAACTTGAAAATAATACACAATCTACCTTTTAGATATCCAACTTATCTTCTACACAGAAACTTTAACTTTAAAATGTTTAATTCATTGACAAGGGAACTAACGCTGTCATTTAATGAAAAATGCAGAAGGTCAAATTTTGAAATAATAAGAAATTTGCTGAACAACCACTGAGGGTCTTTTGTTTAAAAGACACATTTCAGTGATTGTTCTAAAATCTCTTATGACTTTTAAGTTGATACGAGGTTTTTTATGAACAACTTTTCCTTTAAACTGTGATATTAGTAGTTTCTTTATTTAATTAATCAGATGTTAATTGTTGTAATACTATATGTAAATTCTCATAACTCTGTTAACGATATTGATAAAATTAATAAGTTTTAATAAATAAATATAAAAAAAAAAAAAAAAAAATGTTAATTGTTGTAATACTACATGTAAATTCTCATAACTCTGTTAATGATATTGAAAAAATGAATAAGTTTTTAATAAAGGATAATAATAATAATAGGATATATCTGTATGCATGTTTATACATGTACCTTATACCATGATCCGACATAAATATTAGTATAGTATTATCTAAAAGCTGTTTTACTTTCAAAGATTCTAACCAGGCTACAACATCTTCATCAGCAGATTCAATTTGATTGATTGAATCATGAGAAAGTCCACCATGAAAGCTAAAAACAAATCTGGGAGTATCGCTATATTTTGCCATAAACTAAAATGTAAAGCAAATTTTAAATGATTAAATAAATTATATTTTATATAAGGGTAATTCCATGTCAAATCAACCATACCTCCTCCGATCTTTGTAAATTAAGAGAAAATCGAAGTTTGGGGTCACTGACACATCTGAATTTAACAAGTAAGAGTTTTATATTCGGCCGTGCCGAATCTTATATACCCTTTACAACATGTAGTCATGCAAAAAACAATTGTTTGTATCACCATTCATCTCATTAATATGAAATATGTACATACTTACATATAAAAAACATACATATATAAAAACATCTCATTGTAAAATTATAAATTGAGGTTATGTATGTTTAAAAAATAAAATTTAAAAATAAAACAAAAAAAGATAAAAAAACGATGCCTCTTTCACTCTGACCAGTATACCACGTTTGTATGTATGTTGTTGTTGTGAAGAAAACGAGGCGGTCGTGGTTTTTTTCTCATATCTCAGTTGTTTATGCACTGATTTTTCTGATTTTCAATATCGATCTGCTCCCGAATTCTGATATTGCTGATATTTTAATAGCTCACGCGGGTCCAGGCGATGATTACGATGAATTATTATTATTATATATATATATACCTATATATATATATATATATATATATATATAGGTATATATATTTTGAATTATTAAAAAGGTCGGTTTCAGGGAAAGCTTTCCAAAAAAATCTCTTAAATGCTATCCTGCTGAACTACGTACGTATAATATTTTTTCAGCTTTATAAATTTTTATGGGTTCTTCCGATTTTCATGTCCTCATACTTACTATCCAGATAAGTTAGTGACCTCGAACTCCGAATTTTTCTTAGTTCTGTGATGTACTTTTTACCTAAAAAAAGAACAGCAACTTTTTAAGATGATTTGAGATGGTTTAACCCATAATGTATGTACGCATGTACGTACATATGTATGTATGTATATATAGTTTGTATAAAGTTAAATGCATTTAAGACATTACGTTTTTTGTATATTCCATCATTGTCAAGTGAGTTGCTTCATGATTAATACAATGCTCTTTGCTTAAATTTAAAATATTTTCTGCCTCTAGATAATAAGTGCGCAAGTAATGATGAACTGGCTGCTTCTCGAAGCCAGTTAAGCGATAAGTAAAAGTACCAACAGAGGGAATATCTTCATTAAATGACGTTACATAGCCACTTTTTTCATAATCTTTCCATATCATTGGATATGCCAGATCAACTGGCAGTGCATTGCTCATACGTTTTCGCGTTTCGGGCATTTCAAGCTCTGTAAAACCTGTTAAAATTGGTGTCAATGCCTGCGGTGTACCGTCGCCAATTATATTGTAGCCCTTTAGTACCACAGCATTAAGTTCGCTGGTAAGGTACTTATAGGTCTTGGATAATTTACGCATAAAAGCATTACGACTTAAAGAATCAAAACCAAACATAAGGACATTAAAGTAGGCAGGTAACTCAGATTGTGAATCCAATACATTTAAAAGATTAACATTATTCAAAGGAGGTGGCACTGGCTTGTGAATCAACGTATTTTCAATACCATC
Source organism: Phyto melanocephala (assembly GCA_941918925.1). NCBI lineage: Eukaryota > Metazoa > Arthropoda > Insecta > Diptera > Rhinophoridae > Phyto > Phyto melanocephala. The sequence goes on from OW799233.1 coordinate 3,998,806, forward strand.
GCGTATGCCATAAGCCATGCCAAACCAACTGTCATGAAATAATAATAAAAAGAAAACATTATAAAAAAGCTACGATAACATACTTTGTACATAAGTATGTACATAAGTAAGTACTTATATCTACCTAAAACCATTTTCAGCAGTACACAGTACTTTCACAAAGTCGGATGCTTGCAATATATATGGTTCTTTTGTTTTAAACGATTTTCCAAAACGTCCTTTAAAGTCGTTTTTACGTATTATATCTGTAAATGTACAAGTTATATCTCCATTTGCTGCTATAGCCTCGGGTTTAACAAAACATATTGATTTCTATAAAAAAGGAATATATAAATCATATAATGCCAGCAGGTAATTCGGTTTTTTTTACTGACTATTCACTTACTTCGCACATAACCCAATCTTCATTTGGATTGCCACAATTAATTTTCTCTACAGGATGAAAAAACTTCATCAGCTCCGGATTATCTATGGGTAGTTCGGGTAGGCGACATTCAACTTGATTAACAACAGATCTTATGGAACGTTCCATTATTTGTCTAAAAAAATAAATCGAATCCTAAATGTTTACAAATGTACACATACATACATACATAAATATGTACCTTTAATTACAAATATAATACATAAAACTAGCTGATCCCGGACCGCTTTGAAGGTCCCCACAAAGTTTTACGTTTTGTCTAAAAATTGGTGCATAAGAAAAAACAATCCTCAATTAGGAAGTACATACATACATACATATGTATGTACATATATCCAATAAACTGTAAATGCCGAATTTACAACAGAAAATAAAACAAATAATAATATAATAATTATATAAATAATAAATTATATAATAAATAAATTAAATAAATAAATAATTATAATAATAAAATATCTTTTAAGGGGGAGTTTAAATTGTTACTCTATATAATTTATATTTTTTACCATACAGATAAAGTATTTTTTTTTTTTTTTTTTGCAAAAACAATTTGTATTAGCACACATTACTTTGTTAATCCCAGCTAGCAGTTAGATAATTGTTTTTTAAAAAATCACCTTGCTGAGTCTTCTTTGAGTACTTACACGATTAAGGACTCGAAAATGATTCGCGTTAATGATTAAAAAGAGTTTAATTTAAAATACAATAACAAATTGTATTGCAATCGCAAATCGATCAACCAGGCGTTTAAAATTTGAGTATTTTATCCGTTATTTCTTATCATATTTTGCGCATCTGAAAACCGATTGATCGAAAACAGATCATGCAGATGATTAAACACTGCTTGTTATGCTGCTTTTAAGTATAACTGGACAATATTTGCGTATTCTTAAGTAAATATCAAAAAGTTAAGTTTTGGTTTATTTATAAAAGTAATATCGAGATGTACGATGTTTAATTGTGAAATGTTATAAAAACCATGCAATTTTTATATTGTGAAAATGTTTAAAGCTGGACTTTAATTTGTATTCTAACAACTATTTTTAATGAAAAAATTAATTTTCTTTTAAATATTAGTATTTGTATATACATCAAGCGAATATGAATTTAATATATGTATTTTTATTTAATGTTACTGCAGGCTTAAAAATCGACTCGATTTTGTTTATTCTACTACCACTAAGCGGTTAAGTAATAATGAACAAAATCAAGTCCTTTTTAGAAATTACATCAGCGTGAACGTAGGATTAAGAAAACCGACTCAAAAAACACTAGAAAAGGAGTCAAATCCGATTAGCAATACGACTGATAAATGATTCGAAAAACAATCATAAATGACTATAAGACACTACCAAAAAAAAAAAAAGAAAACGACTAAATTACTTATTACTCAAAAAAGACTCGTGAGCGATTAGAAATATGCCTGATAAATAACTCGAATAAGGATTGCACGCGAGATAAGAAAAAATAAGTTAAGTTGAAGTAACTCAAAACCTAATGAAATAATTTAGTTTTGCAAGAAGAATACCATGATCAATAGGTACTATCAAAAGTAACAATAAAAACTTTAAATAGGCATTTTCCTGTCGAATATTTTCACTTATTTCCAAAAGAGCAATAATACATATTATTACTATTTATTTTTTAACTTTATTCACCTTTTACAATCCCTAATTAAGTCACAAATAAATTCAAATTTATAAATTAAAACGATCATGCGCAATGTGTAATCCTGTTTTTATCATTCTTGGACTGTTAGTTATATACTCTCTTTGAGAGATTTAGCTTTAAGTGAGTACCTAAGGCAGTAAAATTTAATTACGAATTGTAGAGTTAAAAATCTGTTATTAGGCGAGTAAAACAAAGAAATCATACAGAAACTTGATTCTAAAGGTATGTGGAGACTGCTAAATTTGAATATTTCTGTTGAGGACTTGAATCTTGACGTATTAAATATCGAATTTTCAGCTACAGAGCTGTTGATTTTTCTTTTTTTTTTGCATTGGACATTTGGACTTATGAAACGCTTTATCTAATATTAAATTCAATGCCTCTGCATGTGATATTTTGTCTTTTAAGTTTGTCAAGATAATTTTCCCTTTTATTTATTATAAATTGTTGGTTTTATTTAACAAAATTATTGCTTAATTCGCAAACCTGCACTTATTACAGTTTTCCATTATCTTCTTCCAGATTATTTTTTTCCTACCAATCTAATTGTTATCAATACAGCATGATTAAATTTTGACTGAATGCTGTTAAACCTGATCTAATAAAAAAATAATAAAAAATGTTAAGCTAAGTATATTATTTTTGTCGTTTTATTGAATAAAATTGCAACTTAAACATTTCTTTATTATCCTTTAGTTAAATACGTATGAAATTTGTTAAATAGTTAAACTCTTGTTCCAACATCTTCTTCTAGGCAAGAACATCCAACATAAGACTTTCCACAAAGACTTTAACATCTGATTAATTTTACTTTAACTGTAGTTTGGTTTGATCATTAAAGCAAAAAGTGAAACTACACAAAGATTATGGAAAAAGAACCTTTTGTTAAAAAATAAACAAAAAAGCAACTTTTGATAAAAAATAATCAAAAAAGTACCTTTTGTTAAGCATAAATTTTTTAGAACCCATTTACTTTGTAAAAAAGAAATAATAATAATGCAAACTTGATTGTTTCTACAAGATTTCAACCTAAATATTATAAAAATACCAAAAGACGGTTAAACGGCTGGACCGATTTCCTTGAAATTTTCACAGAATCTTTCTGTATGTCTGGAAGGAACTATAGGCTACACTTTGGTTTGAAATTGTAAGTGGGCGGGGTGCCACGCCCTATTAAAGAATAAGTATTAAATATTATATATAACGAAGGTTAATGCAGCTAGAGTCTTCAAATTAAGTAGAGTAAGCTTTGACATCCACACGAATATTTGGGTAAAAAATGGGCGGAATTTCAATAGTAGGCGTGGCCACATGAATTAAATACTAAATTTCGTATATATGGAAAACGATATCGATTAGAGTACTAAAATTTTGCAAGAGCAACTTTGACACCCAAATAAACATTTCTAAAAAAAATGGGTACATTAGAAATAGTGGTCGTGGCAGCTCCCATAGCAATTGAATACTAAAATTCGTATATTCGGGAAGCGATAACAGTTAGAGTACCCAAATTTTGCACGAGAAGCTTTGACATCTATATGATTATTTGAATAAGAAATGGTTGATTTAGTAATATTATGCGTGGCACTTGCAAAATAAATATATTTTTGAACTATAAAATTTTTATTTCATTACGATGGGGGTGGCGAAGAATCAACCCTCAGATTATTTTAAATGCCATCAAAGGATAGGCTTTTTGTTTCTTTAAATAAACATAAATAAAATAATTATTAAATAGTACATAAGCATTGATACATTATCAGCCTTATTGTCTGTTGTCGTCGTATTTTTTGTCACCAAATTATATCTATCCATACATTGTTTGTCACCATATAATATTAAATTAAATAAAAAATAATAATAAGGTACAATAAATGAGATCTTGTCGATTTCAACTACAATTATTAATTGTTCAGTTATGATAAGTCATTTCAAGAAATGCGGGAAAATATTTTCAAAAAAAAATTGGATAGGGATTGAAGAATTGTTATCGGTATTTAATCGGTGTTTGTATTTATAGATAACATTTGCTTTAACTGCGACAATAATTACATCTGGTAGCGTTATTTATTAAGCGTGCAGAGTTGATTTAAAAGTTCTATCGAAATCATATTAACAACCATGCACATTTTGTTGTTTGACAATTACAAGAAGAAGCTGTATGTGTTTATTATTAATAGTAGTGATTTATTTATTAAATTTACAGAATAATACAATAATTTAATAATAATATGTAAAAGTAATATACAACATGGTTTAAATTTTATAACAAAATATAAAGAAGCAAATCAAAAGCAGTTAAGCCAGTTGTGAATAGTGCTTTAGTTTTTTTTTTCAATGATCTTAATTATGCATATTCTTAACTTTTATTAAGGTGTTAGTATTTATTAGAACAAGTTGTGTTTTTATAAAACTAAAACATTGCGGTATGTCACAGACTCCCACATATGGAACTTCTAATAATGCTATAGGTCGGGTCGCAAAACCGCAGCAGCAAAATATCAAAACGTTACAGACGCAAATACAAAATATAGAAATGTCATATAATAGTAGTAACAATATTAACAGCAACAATATTACCGTTATGGGTGAAACTGATAGCAACACATTTGTCATTGGCAGTGCGACAACTTCTGTATCAAATCAAAACACATATACTGGAGCTGTACCCAAAGAAAAGTCAGGAAAAAGCTTTAAACAACAACCTCGCAAACCACCGCCAACAATAGAAACATTTTGGCCAAGTATACTTCAGGAGGTACAGAGTGCCGTAATTGACTCCAAACATCAGTCTTTGCCTTTGGCTCGTATTAAAAAAATTATGAAATTGGACGAAAATGCAAAAATGATAGCAGCCGAAGCTCCAACTCTTTTTGCCAAAGCATGTGAATTCTTCATACAAGAACTAACCATGAGAGCATGGATTCACACTGACGAAAGCAAGCGTCGAACACTACAAAGGTCAGATATTGCTCAGGCCATAGCAAACTATGACCAATTTGATTTTTTAATTGATATTGTGCCAAGAGAAGACATTAAACCACCAAATCATAGAAGACATCACAATGATAGTACGTCTTCGGTGAATAGCAGTCACACGGTATCAGCAACAAACACTGCATCGAACAGCAATTCATCAATGAATACCACCGTTTCAAATGTTGTGTCTGGTGAAATATTGAATGTTTCCGGTTTGCCAGTAGAAACTGCCGTTGCCACAGTACAGCCGACTACGGCAAGTCTTGCTGGGAGTATCAACCAAGCCCATCAACCAACGCAAATGTTGACAACAGCTACAGCAAATCATCCGACATCCCAGTTACAAATTATACAACAAACAGCTCATCCTCAACATTTACAATACTTTATTACAATTCCAGGACAGCAAAGTGGACCAGCTCAAATAGTGCACCAGTTACAACTGCAGCAGCAGCATCAACAACATAATATAAACAGTAACTTGGCAGCTGGCTCGCCATTAACTGCAACTAGTTTAAATTTAGTGGCCCAACAACCTCAGCAATTAATACTAACAACTGCTAACCCTGCATCATCACAATCTGTACAACATCAACAACAAACTCTGCTACATAACATAGCTCATCAACAGCAAGCGCAACAACAGCAGCAACATCCTCAACATCAAGTACAACTACTGCAACAAGTTATGCTAACACCAAATGGAGAATTGACCAATATGCCGGTAGGTTAAAAAACTATTACCTCATCCAAACAAAATTATAAATTTGTTATTTTGTTTCTCTTATAGATTGCTATAAATGCAAATCATTTAAATTTATTGCGTTTGCAAATGCAGCAGCAACAACAACAGCAGCAGCAACACCATCAACAAGTTATAATACCAACACATTTATTAACAGCTCAACAACTTTTACAGCTGCAAGCTCAGTCACAAAATCATGCTCAAGCAAATACAACGGCGCATATCATTCATCACCAGCCTCATCAAACACAGCAGCAGACGCCTCAAAACCAACAAACCACCAGCACAACAAATAATATATACATAAACTCAAATGCTGTAGCAACAAATTCTGCATCAGCTAGTGCTGCATCTATGGTTTCCACGGATCGAAATATGGGCAGTACCTTTCGGAACAATTGCTAGCCCCAAAAAAATGTCCAAGGCAACTGTTACTGGCCATGAAGATCTAGTTAACCTAATGTAAATTATATTTTTACTTAATGTCATTAGTTTTTCTAAACCAACATATACCTATTTTTTTAATTTTAACAACTGTGCAGAACTTGCTGTAATTTTCGTGTTTTTTATTTTTGTTATTAAAGCTAAACATAGCTAATCTATTTGTACAATAATCTAAGATCTATAGTATTAAGATTTACAATTTTTATTTTAGTCTTAGTCATAGAAAGTAAATCAAAAAATATGTATGTAATTATTTATTGCAACTATTTATTAAAACAGCTTTGTAAGTGGCGTTATGGTATCAATTTCTTGTCCAAATTATAGAAATAACATTTATTTCACATTCTCGTAAATTTTTTACGGTACCAAAAAATATGGCAGCGACACTTACAATTAAGCTAGTAATGTAAATTTATTCGTATACGATAAAAAATTATCGGTATCATTAAGAGCGATCAAATTGTATAAAAATTAAATAAATTTTAATTTGTTAATAAAGATTATGTGTATGTATATTCATATTAAAACTTTGCTTTTTTTCTTAGAGATGTTTTCTGGTAAAGAAGTTATAGTATTTTTATACCAAATCACGTTTGAGTTTTCTGTTTCATAAAATACGTTAATTTACATAAAAGTTAAACCAAATTTTGCATTTTTCAATAGGGGCATATATATATATATATATATATATATACATGTATACGCATACAAACATATGTAAGTTCATAGGTGCAGTAGACTCGCGGTAACAAAATCACTGCCTTACGTGAACACCGGATAAGATATATTTTTTTACACCGACTACTCTGTAGTGTGAACACAGTGAGGAAGCCTTATAACGTGAACAAATTTGTCGGTTATCCAAATCGTTTTCATAAAAAGGGGTATCCCCGCAAATAATTGCATAGGTTTAGTTAAGTGCGCGCTGCTAATTTAGCATGATCTAATCTAAAGTTTTTCGTGAAAAATGTCACAACAACTACCAAAATTGAGTTAAACTTCTTGTGATTGGAAAGGCAAAAAATTCTTGCTCTTTTAGGAATTTTTAATCTTCTCCAAATCGTAATGGATGACAGCTGCCATTTTTGAAAATTGGTTTAACTATTAATGGACGCTATTAGCTACTTAATTCAACTTGGCAACGTCTTGAAAAGAAAACAATAGCAAAATGCTGGCTGAACATTTTAACCTCTTTAGGAGATGAATACGACTGTGAAGAGATATCCCGTTAGCTTTTTTGAGGGAAAGAAATGGTTCAGCAATTAAATTTTAAAAATTAAAAGATAATCCAAAAAAGGTAACACATTTTTTTAATTTATTTTAACGTACTTTTTTTCAGCAAAACATACATATGTATATACATAACAATCCGAAAAACAAACAAGTAAGATTGCTATATTCGGCCATGTCGAATCTTATATACCCTTCACATCCCATTGCAAAATTATAAATTGAACTTACATATGTATGTTTAAAAAAATTACATAATAAAAAAAAATATTAAAAACAAAAAAAAAAATTAAAAAAACAAAAAATATATAAATATATAAAATAAAAAAAAAAAATTTTGGCTCAGCTGGGATTCGATGCCACGTTTACTCTAACCAGTTTATACATATGTTGTTGTTGTAATTGTGAAAAAACGGGGTGGTCGTGGTTGTTTGCTCATATCTCAGAAAGTTATGGGGCGATTGTGCTGAATTTCAATAGCGATTCATTCCCGGATATTTCCAAAAGATTGATACCATACACAGATCTGAGGAACATATAGTTGCTTCTAAAAGTTGATTTCAACCAACACACGGACAGACGGGCAGACGGTCAGGTCTTCATCGACTCCTCTATTTTTAAGCTTTCAGAAAATATATACTTTATGGGGTCGGAAATAAAAATTGTAGAAATTACAAACGGAATGACAAAGTTATATATACCCTTGTGCACCACAGGTGAAGGGTATAAAAAATATATGAATTTGAGTTAAATCACATGTCTAATTTATTTGAAAATTTTAAAGAATTACATCTTCGTCAACATGAACAACTTCGCAAACGTGAACACGCTCGGTTTTTAATAGTTCACGTTACCGCGAGTCTACTGTATATAAAAAAAAATTATGTATGTATGTACATATGTATTTTTATATTAATTACATTTAATTTTATACTTACATTTGACGTTTTCTATCTATATCTTCTTTGGTTCTTCTGAAATACAAAACACCAGCCCCACAAAATAATACAAATATTACTAATTTTATATAATGTCTGCGTAATTTTCGCATTACTATATTTTTTCCTTTTATAAACAAATAAAAAATCGATACACTAACTATAAACAATCGCGGATGAAGCGTACGCTTTTTTGCTGTAATTGTGAATAAAGGAGGGTTGTCTTTTATTTGTTGTGGGTTTTTTGGTTTAATTTTTATTAAAATATATACATATACATAGGTATGAACTGTTTTGTTTTTTGACTGCTAAAACTATGACTTATCAAAAGAAAAAATTATGTTTATGTAAATATCCTTCCCCCCTGTATCTACTCTTAATTTAAATCATATTCATTGTTTTTTTTTTATCAGAAATAATTGTTCTTTGTAAAAATTCTTTTATTGACGTTTGCTTTCCTCTACTTTTATAGAGTTTATAAAAAAAACAAACAAAACAAATGGTATTTAAATATTATTTTCACTTTTATTACTGCAAATTTTATTTGATCCTCTTTTTAAAAACCCAAATAATATGGTTCGTTGACTAGGTAATTAAATTTATTGATTATATACACATGTATCTCGATACTGTTGCTGTTTTTCTTTTTTTAATTTAAAACTGTCAAAGTAGCATCATTGATTAAACAACAACAGAAAATGGATAGCAAGAATATAAGTACTAGTACCTATACCTTTTTTTGTGCAACTTTACTTACATGTCTGCTTAAATTTTCTCATTTTCAAAACGTTATTTTAGCAAGGCAAATTGTTTAAAATATAAGTTGTGTTTATTATTTTCAACTGCTATTCCAATTGGATATGATAAAAAGGCAATTAATGTTTTGTGATAGTGCAAGGTAAATTAACACAGGTAGCGCTGCCAGCGCAGCTGATTATTTTTTTGTGTCTCAATGTATGTCAAACTTTATAAATAAAAAATATATTGAATATACATAGTTTAATAAAATTAGATTTCAATTTGAGCTAAGTTTAGTTTGATTTATTCATAAATAGATTAACAGTAGAACAATATGTACATACATATGTACATATATGCAAATATAAATGAGATAGGGCTTTTTTATGTACTAAGCTATAAACCTGTTATTTTCAAACATAGCTAACTAAAGCTTTTAGAGGTGCTATTGTTTGTATGTATGTGGATTACCAGAAAATGTTTTAAAAGGCGATTTCGTTAAAGATCGAGATACCTACGGTATTTTCATACTAAGGTCTCTATATAGGTATTTATTTTAAACACATACTACTGTATTCATAAAAATAATTTTAAATATACCTATATAATTCCTTTTTAACAGATGTTGTACAGAAATTTGTCAAAGGAGGCTTCCATAAACCTAAAATATTTTTAATGTTTCGCAACTTAAGTATGTTTTGTATTTTAATTGCAAAATTTTATAACTCGAATTTTCGGGATAAAATTTTCACGATTTCGTAATTTTTATAGAAAAAAATTCCAGGAAATTTTTGCAGGAATTCCCGGGAATTTTTTATATTGTAGCAGCTTTACTACATACGCACGTAATTCTTTAAGTGTGTCTTCTATTAATAATATTAAATAATTTTATATGTATGTATTTGATGGTCCAATTAATAAGTGCAACAACATAAATCACGGAATATACAACTTAAACTATACAAAAACATATATTGTTTTAGTATATGTAGCTACCTACTTTATGAGTTGATTATTAATGAAAGTGTGAATAAATTATATGAAGAACAAAAATCACGGAAGCAATTGTTTAAGTAGAACTATCCAGGGTACACTTATACAAGGTGGCGGTGCAAGCCCAGCTGACTATTTTTTTGTGTTCTGGAGAATGTCAAAATACATATTTAAAAAAATTATTTCAACTTCGGAAATTGTCAAACTCCATACATAAAACAAGTAACAGTGCTATATTCGGCCGTACCGAATCTTATATACCCTTCACAACGTGTAGTCATGCAATAACAGTTGTTTGTATCACCATTCATCTCATATAAAATACGTACATATGTATATACTGGTTAGACTAAATGTGGCATCGAATCCCAGCTGAGCCAAAAAAATTTTATCTTATTTTATTTAAGATATTATTTATATTTTATTATTTTTTTTATATTTTTTTTAAATTTTTTTACAAAAAGTTTTAAAAAATTTTTTAAAATTTTTTTTTAATTTTTTTTTTTGTAATTTTTTTTATTATTTTTTTTTATTTTTAATATATTTTTTTTTTGTAATTTTTTTTGGCATGTTTTTTTAATGTATGTTGTTGTAATTGTGTAAAAAACGAGGTGGTCGTGGTTTTTTGCTCATATCTCAGAAAGTTATAGGGCGATTGTGCTGAATTTCAATAGCGATTCATTCCTGGATATTTCCAAGAGATTGATACCATATACAGATCTGAGGAACATATAGTTGCTTCTAAAAGTTGATTTCAACCAACACACGGACAGACGGTCAGGGCTTAATCGACTCCTCTATTCATAAGCTTTCAGAAAATATACACTTTATGGGGTCGGAAATGAAAATTGTAGAAATTACAAACGGAATGACAAAGCTATATATACCCTTGTGCACCACAGGTGAAGGGTATAAAAAGAGAGACAAAAATTGCTCTCCTTTACGCTATCACCTTATGTAATTACACCATGGAACTATTTATTTTATTATACCCTTCACCTGTGGTGCACAAGGGTATATATAGCTTTGTCATTCCGTTTGTAATTTCTACAATTTTCATTTCCGACCCCATAAAGTATATATTTTCTGAAAGCTTATGAATAGAGGAGTCGATTAAGCCCTGACCGTCTGTCCGTCTGCCCGTCTGTCCGTGTGTTGGTTGAAATCAACTTTTAGAAGCAACTGTATGTTCCTCAGATCTGTATATGGTATCAATCTCTTGGAAATATCCAGGAATGAATCGCTATTGAAATTCAGCACAATCGCCCCATAACTTTCCGAGATATGAGCAAAAAACCACGACCACCTCGTTTTTTTTCACAATTACAACAACAACATACATACATACATACATGTAAAAAACATACCAAACAAAAAAAATTACAAACAAGTAACAGTGCTATATTCGGCCGTGCCGAATCTTATATACCCTTCACAACGTGTAGTCATGCAATAACAATTGTTTGTATCACCATTCATCCCATATAAAATACGTGCATACGTACACGTTAGAATAAATGTGGCATCGAATCCCAGCTGAGCCAAAAAAAATTTATATAATACAATAATAATATAATACAAAAAATTTTATTTTATTTAATATATTATTTATATTTTATTATTTTTTTTTATATTTTTTTAAAATTTTTTCAAAAAATTTTTTTAGAAAAATTTTTAAAAAATTTTTTTAAATTTTCTTTTAAATTTTTTTAAAATTTTTTTTTTGTAGTGTTTTTTATTATTTTTTTCTTATTTTTAATATTTTTTTTTTTTGTATTTTTTTTTGTTTGGTATGTTTTTTACATGTATCTATGTATGTATGTTGTTGTTGTAATTGTGAAAAAAAACGAGGTGGTCGTGGTTTTTTGCTCATATCTCAGAAAGTTATGGGGCGATTGTGCTGAATTTCAATAGCGATTCATTCCTGGATATTTCCAAGAGATTGATACCATATACAGATCTGAGGAACATATAGTTGCTTCTAAAAGTTGATTTCAACCAACACACGGACAGACGGGCAGACGGACAGACGGTCAGGGCTTAATCGACTCCTCTATTCATAAGCTTTCAGAAAATATATACTTTATGGGGTCGGAAATGAAAATTGTAGAAATTACAAACGGAATGACAAAGCTATATATACCCTTGTACACCACAGGTGAAGGGTATAAAAAAAAATATTAAAAATAAGAAAAAAATAACAAAAAAAACTACAAAAAAAAAATTTTTAAAAAAATTAAAAAAAAAATTTAAAAAAATTTTTTAAAAATTTAAAAAAAATATAAAAAAAAATAATAAAATATAAATAATATATTAAATAAAATAAAATTTTTTTGGCTCAGCTGGGATTCGATGCCACATTTATTCTAACGTGTACGTATGCACGTATTTTATATGGGATGAATGGTGATACAAACAATTGTTATTGCATGACTACACGTTGTGAAGGGTATATGAGATTCGGCACGGCCGAATATAGCACTGTTACTTGTTATTATGTATGTTACTATTTCTTACTAAATAACATTCAAAAAATTACTTTTCTTACAATTTAACATTCTGTTAAGAAAATTATATTTTCTACAATATTCATTTCCGACCCCATAAGGTATATAAGTATGTACTGAAAGCTTATGATTAGGGGAGCATTGTCCGTCTGTTCGTGTGTATGTTAAAATCAGTTTTTTTGAACCCACTGACAGTGCAAGACCCGTATGTAATATAAAATACATATCAGAAATATTCGGGAGCAGATTGGTATTGATAATCACCATATAATCCAATATCACCTTATAACTTCTGAGACATGAGCAAATAAACACGACTGGCTCTGTTTTTGCATTATTTTCATCACAAATATAAATTTATTTTCAGCTCTAGGATAATTTATAGGCACAATTGTGGATATTTATAGATATACATATGTATGTCTCTAGAGATATTCGTAAAAATTTTTGAAAAAATCGGTCTTAACCGGCAAATTTATAGGCGAAAATTATTTTTGAAAATATATATATTTTTTAATATATCAAATAATAATTTTTGGAAACTTTAAAGACACCAGATTATAAAAATTATTTCTGAGAATAAGCAACAAAATACAACTGATTCGGTGTTTTTTTTAAACTTACAAACGAAAATCTATTTCTTCTAGTTCTATACCACTGAGAGAGCCAATATGGGTGTTAAATGATAGGGTCTGACTAGTAGAATACAATATATTATGTAAAAATCAAATTCAAAGATGGCGTCGGAATTAATAAAGGTGTATATATAAACATGTATAATCTAGGAGAAACTGTGATGTGGTCAATTTACCTATGTACATGGGTGTTATCAGATTCGAATACAGCACTCTTACTTGTTTTTTACACGTATTGTATTCATTTAATTTCATTGTGTTTCCAGTTTTTCAAACATTTTTAACTACAGTTAAAAGAGAAGTTTTATTTTCAAAAATATATGCAAGCAAATATGCATATGTACAATGTATATGTATATATATACCTAAGTACATACATTACTTAACTAAAAGTGATTTGTCTATTATTGTGCTACATTTATGTTACTACTGCTTTTCTTAAATGTTTTTAATATAAAATAATCAAATACAACAAATATAAAATACAATATTCCAACGGCAATAAAATAAAAGGCATAAACAGTAAATTGATCTTTGGGAGATAAAGCAAACCCGGATTCTGATATAACCACCAGAGTAAGTATGGTCTGGAAAATTAGTGCAATTGTGGTGTTAATGCCAAACACTAAACCAAAACTATCTTCTTCTAAATGACGGGCAACTTCAGAACTATAAATATAAAAGTGAAGATAATACGATATGTACAATATATTTAAAAATTTATATATTAATCAGTTAATATATGTTTACCCTGCGACTGTAATAGTAAAAGCGTACAACGCTCCAAATATTATATAGCCTGAATAAGAAACAAAGATATTTGTTGTCCAGCAGCTTATTAATATAGCACCACCTTCCAGGCTGGATAAAACTGCTAAAACCAAAAGACTTGCACGAGATTTTAAATGACCATTATGTATAAAACCAGCTCCTAAAGAGAACAAAGCTGCCAGAGCTGTAAAAATAGCATCAACAGCGCCATTCCAGACAATCTATAAATAAAAGTTTTAAAAAAAATTAATCGTTTATGGTTTCCAAATAAAAATGTTGGTATTATGTAATTTTAATTACATAAGCAGTGGTATCATTAATAGCATTATTGCTGTCATCTAACTTGGCTATATATTTCCACAGCAATTGTATATATGATGTTACTTGCAAATAGCCACACAAACCTACAGCATACCAGAGAGACCATTGTAAAACCTTAATATTTGTGTAAGCATTACTAAAGTGAGCCCATAGTAGTTTTGTAGGTGTTGCTAATAATAATTTATCCAATTTCTCATCTGCCTCTAAATTACAATTCTCTATGGACTGATTGGGGGGTGCAATTTCGTTCGACTTTTCACTTATATAGGCTTTGCGATGAAAATATAAACTCTTATTCACCTTAGGCAGAACAAATGCCCACAGTGTTGCTATAATTTGAGCTTAAAGGAGAATAATTTAAAATTAAGTGAAAACAATATTTTTCACATAGGTTTATTCGTCATACTTGCTAAAGTAATATAGTTAAGATCCCGATAATCCATAACATTAAAAGTTAATAATAATTGTGATGATATGCTGGCCACCAGTTTGCCTGCAAACATAGCTGCCCTTGTGTGCGATGTTACTTTCGGATAGTGTTTTTTGTCCACTTTCGCATAGATGTATGTATAATAGGCGACTTCAGAAGCCATGTAAGTGCCGTAGAAAAACTCCAGAGTCATTAAAGCCTCCAGTGAGGTAGTCCATAGTAACATGCTCCATACTATAATACCTGTAACACCGATTGTTATTATCAGTGGTTTATAACTGCAATTGTTCAAAATACATATAAATGTACCTATTTTAATAAATGTCTTTTTATTTTTTATCAAAACGTATAAAAATATTTTGTTTATGACTAAGATACAATTTAAATAAATACTTACAGTAATAAATCTGTTATCAGGAACACCATTACCAACTGTGCTAAATATGAATAAGTACCCATAGGATAGACTTGACGATTCAGCTGAGATTTATAAATTCATAAAAATAAAAAACATATTAAATTAGTAATGCCTAATACAAAAATATTATTTATTTATTTATTGAATAATAAAATGCATTTGCAAAAAAAAAAAAAAAAAAAACCAATTCATTCGTACCAGGTATAAATTGCTAAAATCTAAAAACAACTTGCTATTTTAGGACAATTGTTAAAACGAGTAATGTCTACCTATTACTATAATAATATCGCATACTTGTATGTAGGCACATTTATAAACTTTGATACATTTAAAAATATGGGGTGTAATGTTAATTAAAATTGAAAAATTTATATGCAAATACATATTTTCATTTTTGGAAGAGAAATTGTTTGATTTATGTACATTAGACTTTAATCGCCTTACAAGAAAAAAGGTTGCGGTACCCCACCAAATATAAAGTATTGTTTCAAAGCAAAGTGTAATATATCGATATTTTGTCTCGAGAAGACCAATATTTTGCTTCAATAGTCAGTGACCTCAAGTATCCCATTCTAGTGGCATACGAACGTGATCGAAATTTTAAAATTCTTATTAGAACCTCCATACAGAAAATTCGTCCCCAGATCTCAGTTCCTTTCAAATTAAAGCTTGCTAAAAATCATTAAAATTTTGCAAAGGAACCAGCTGAACTTGGTGGCTTACGGCGAACTTTTTTTTGCGATACATCCTAATGTACATATTATTAAATAAAATATTTATATTTCTGCAACTGCATTATTGGTATTAGGCGATGCTACGACAATTGCGTTGTTTGTCGATTTTAGTAACTGTAACCCACAAGGGCTTATGAACAAAAAATTTAATAATTACCTAAACGACATTTTTCGATCAACAATAGTCAATATGAAACAATTGTGTTTAAAAAATATTAATATAAATATGTCTTAATTCTCCCAAGCTAATAAAAAATTCCAATTAAATTATTGATGTCTAACAAAAGCAGTCTTTATCAACTGGCCATAAATGTCGATGTTCATCAGTTTCAACACATCTTGTAGGTACCTATCAAAATAAACATTTATAAATATAATTTTTTTATTTATATTTACACAAAAAAGATAAAAAGAAAAAAACACGTTTCAGTTTTAGCAATTTTAAACTTTAACTTTCATAAGTTGTTTTTACTTATTTTTTTCTAATTTGTTCTTTGTCAAGCACTATTTAAATTCCATAATTGCAATTTAATTACACATATTACAAATATTTTATGATTGTGTGAAAACTTAACTTTTCGGTATATTCAAAATTTAAAACGTAATAAAAATGACAAAATTAGATGAGTGATTCTGAAATGGTGCAAACATTGTTTTTTTTTCAAAGGCTTTGCATTAACGTAAAATAAATGTGACCTGCCCACTTTTACGCCCACCTCCCATATTACGCTGTATCTCAAATTGATATAATTTCTCAATGGACAAAGTTTTTGGAATAATAAGGACTATATTGAAATATCTAAGCTGTATTTATTAGCAGAAACTATATTGACACGCCTTCTTTAACGCACACTTTCATATTTTACTAGCATATCGAAGTTATACAAAGAAATATTTTAGTATACAGATATTATTCCATAGCGATTACTGTTAAAAACAAAATAATAAATTTTGTGCTATAAATTACTTGTTATATATAAAGTTTGAAAAACAATGGCACACAAAAAAATAATCAGCTGGGCTGGTACCACCACCCTGTACCCTGTTAATCACATAAGGCAACAGCGGAGACGGACAGAATTTTTGTCGCTATTTTTTTTTTTTTTTTGTATGTTTAACAATTTTTGGGGAAAACTTTGTATTTAAGGGCTTTAAAGGAAGTTTTTCATTTTGATAATTTGGTGAATTTAGCTATTTATTTAAAGGGTGCCCCAAAAATAACGCAAAATTCGAATTAGACGCTTCTTGTGCAGTTAAGTGTTAGCAATAGCAGTTAAAGTCGACAGTCTGACTCCAGTTGTGAAGGAATTAGCAAATCATTATATTATATACTATTATTATTATGTTTAATGTTGCTAAAAATATTCTACAAAACGGAATTGATATTTCAAATATTGAAATTGTTTTAAGGGTGAAGTATTCATTAAATTAAAAATAAACTGATAAGCTTAAACTTTTATAGTTCGATATTTTCAAAACTTCTGAGAATTATTTTGCAACACTTGATACTCTTTTTTTAAACAAATTATAAAGGATATTTTGGAACTAGATACTGATACGTAGCTAAGATAAAAATATTATTACATTAATTATTTAAAAATTAACCAAGTAGGTACCTGTTTTGGTTGAATTTTTTAATAAAAACTATCAATTTACTGAGAAGTTAAAAATTGCCCCGCAACTCTAGTAGTCTATGATTTAAAAAATAGTTCATGTTTTATTTTAAAATTACATATCGTCGTTCGTAAGTTATTCTGTTCTATGTGACACATAAAACCTATACATATAGAACACAATAATTTACGAACGACGATATGACAAAATATTACCTGCTCTTCTGTGATATTGCGCCATGGTCCAGCCAAAAATTCTGTAATGAATGGTTCTGAAGGACGTATCTCACGTACGAATCCGAAAACACATAACAGACACGAAATCTTTAACCAACCCATTTATAACATACTTTATTGTTATCAATCACAATCAAAATTTTATTTTAAAAAGATTTGTTTGTTGTTTTTTTATATAATTAAAATTAATCACAAGGAACAGTGTTAAATTTGTAAACTTTCGATTGCGACAATTGATATTGTCAAGAGTAGTATAGTGAATAATTAAATTTGTTGTTTTTTTCGATAATTTTGATGTGCTAAATTGCGACAAGTTAACAACTTGCTGTTAAATATTCAATATTATCATAATTGAATTGTATCTCTAATGACAAAAAAACGGATCAGTTAGTATAGATGAGTCTGAAGAATAGTCGCAATATTTGTCATTCACTTTAACTGCACCGCTGAAAAGCCGATTAAATTTTGAATTTATTTTAAACATAGCAACACCGGCCCAGATCACGAGCAAAAAACCGTATTCTGTGGCAAAGCAATCGCTATTATTCTTATAAATTTATTATTATACAATATTCTACTATTATTTTAAAACTTTATCTAATCGGGTTTTACTTTTGCAAAGGAAAAATTCAGTTAAATAAAAAACATACATTTATATCTATGTACATACATACTATGCATGTACATACGTACGTAAAGAAGAAAATGTTGATTGCTCGTTTTTTCACTTTGAAATTCATTAAAAAAAATATTAATAACAATCATTGATTTTGTATGTATATTTGTTGTTAGGTAATAGCCAATTTTCTATAGATTTTATTTTTTGCTGTCTTTGCAAAATTGAATGCAATTCAAATACAAGGAAGAAATAGAGCTGCATTCTCAGAGTAATTTTTTGTAACTTAATCGCAATAGCCGTTTAAATTTCGAAAAGATATTAATATTAAACAGAAATTACTTGTAGTTACTAATAAAAAATACTTTAGTAATCTTATTATTGCCTGGTCGATACTGACAGATTTAGTAAATAAACAACAAAAACGGCACGTGTTTAAAGTTTATACACAAACTTTCAAAGTTTAAATATCTAGGCACATTTAACTAGGTAGTTTAACTGGATCAACTCTATATGTCAAAATTTTATACAAGGTATACGCAGTGGCCAATTCGACTGAATTCGTCCTCTTTCCTAATATCAAACTTCATATATAAAAATATTGAAAAGCTAATATAATTAAGGAGCTAATACAGGCATGTTGCTTACATCTGACTTGTCGATTACCCACTACTAAATACGAACATGTCGTGTGTTATTTTTAAAACATTGCTTCTGTAAAACTCATTAGTAAAGTCAGCTGACAAAATATCAAATAACGCTTTTTATTTTGTTTTAACAAGCCACCTAACATCATCTCTTCCGCTGGAACAGTCAGCAGCCGTTGAATTAAGACAAGTAAGAGTGCTATATTCGGTCATGCCAAATTTTATATACCCTTCACAACGTGTAGTCACGCAATAACAATAGTTTGTATCACCATTCATCTCATATGAAATACGTACATACATATAAAAACATACATATATAAAAACATCCCATTGTAAAATTATATATTTACGTATGTGTGTTAAAAAATATATAAAAGAAAAATAAAAAAAAAATAAAACAAAAAAAATAAAAAAAGATATAAAAAAAAAATTTAAAAATAAACAAAAAAAAAATATAAATAATAAATATACAATAAAAATAAATACAAAAAAAATAATAAAAAAATAAGAAAATAAATAAAAAAAAAATTAAAAAAAATAAAAAAAATAAAAATATAAATAATATAAAAAAAAAAAAAAAATTTAAAAAAAATTTATTTGGGCTCAGCTGGGGTTCGATGCCACGTGTACTCTAACCAGTAAACCACGTCTGTATATACAATGTATGTTGTTGTTGTATGTTGTTTTTGTGTTAAAAACACGAGGTGGCCGTGGGTTTTTGCTCATATCTCAGTTGATCTACTCCCGAATATTTCTGATATTTTAATACCCCACCCGGGTCCAAGCGATGTCAAAAAGTTCAACATTTCATTTAAACATACACACGGTCAGACGGACAAACTGACAGAGCTTAATCGACTCCCCTATTCATACGCTCTCAGAAAATATATACTTTATGGGGTCGGAAATGAAAATTGTAGAAATTTCACACGGAATGACAAACCTATATATACCCTTTTTCACTGTGTGAAGGGTATAAAAAACAATTTTAACGGACATGCAGAACAACAATTTGAAAACTTAGAAGAAAAACAAATACCGCTTAAGTGTACCCTGGCTTTCACTATGTTGATTATAGATTGCTTATATAAGACCAAGTCGTTGCAAAATATATGACTGCGGCAGTGACGTCTAACATGGTCGGCGGCAATGACAATAACAATAGCTGGGTAATTTATTCTAATACATTTGCAAAACAAAAATATTTTGTATTTATGATTTTGTATTACCATAGTCTACACCATATTTTTTATATATATATATATTTTTATACCCTTCACACAGTGAAAAAGGGTATATATAGGTTTGTCATTCCGTGTGAAATTTCTACAATTTTCATTTCCGACCCCATAAAGTATATATTTTCTGAAAGCTTATGAATAGAGGAGTCGATTAAGCCCTGACCGTCTGTCCGTCTGACCGTCTGTCCGTGTGTATGTTGAAATCAACTTTTTGAAGCCCCCCGACATAGGTTGGACCCGGCTAAGGTATTAAAATATCAGAAATATTAGGGAGTAGATCGGTATTGAAAATCAGAAACATCGGTACATAAACAACTGAGATATGAGCAAAAACCCACGACCACCTCGATTTTCTTTTCATAAAAACAACATTACAACAACAACATACATACATACAAACGTGTATACTGGTTAGAGAAAACGTGGCATCGAATCCCAGCTGAGGCAAAAAAATTTTTTTTTAAATTTTTTTAAAATTTTTTTTTTTAATTTTTTTTTTATTTTTTTTTTATTTTTTATTTAATATATTATATATATTTTTATTATTATTTTTTTTATTTTTTTTTTTTTAATTTTTTTTTTATTTTTTTTTTGTTTTATATATATTATATATGTATATAATAATTTTTTATACCCTTCACACAGTGAAAAAGGGTATATATAGGTTTGTCATTCCGTGTGAAATTTCTACAATTTTCATTTCCGACCCCATAAAGTATATATTTTCTGAAAGCTTATGAATAGGGGAGTTGATTAAGCTCTGTCCGTCTGATCGTCTGTCCGTGTGTATGTTGAAATCAACTTTTTGAAGCCCCCCGACATCGCTTGGACCCGGGTGAGGTATCAAAATATCAGAAATATTCGGGAGTAGATCGGTATTGAAAATCCGAAACATCGGTACATAAACAACTGAGATATGAGCAAAAACCCACGACCACCTCGATTTTTTTTACAAAAACAACATTACAACAACAACATACATACATACAAACGTGTATACTGGTTAAAGAAAACGTGGCATCGAATCCCAGCTGAGCCAAAAAATTTTTTTTTTTTAATTTTTTTAAAACTTTTTTTTAATTTTTTTTTTTTTTATTTAATATGTATATTATTTATATTTTTATTATTATTTTTTTTTAATTTTTTTTTGGATTTTTTTTTTTGTTTTATATTTATTATTTATATCTTAATAATTTTTTTTAAAATTTTTTTTAAAATTTTTTTTTTAAATTTTGTTTTTAATTTTTTTTTAAATTTTTTTTAAAATTTTTTTTTAATTTTTTTTTTTTTAACATACATACGTAAATTTATAATTTTACAATGGGATGTTTTTATATATGTATGTACGTATTTCATATGGGATGAATGGCGATACATACTACTGTTATTGCATAACTACACGTTGTGAAGGGTATATAAGATTTGGCACGGCCGAATATAGCACTTTTACTTGTTTATATATATTATATATATATATAGAAGATAACCATTCAGAGGTTCGATATTAAGTGATTTATGACACAAATTGTCAAAGTTGGATGCGAGAAATAACAAAATAAACTCAAACATATTACCCTGTACTTAAAAAAACATCGATATTTATTTCTAAAAGTAAAAAATAATATTAAGAAAAATTCAGGTTATAGAAATTTTTTATTACTAAAAAATTTTTATATAAAAAAATAAGTAAATAAAAGCGGAAATTTTAATATGTAATTGGAAATTTCTTAAATAATGTAAATATAATTAAAATTCTGAATTATTGTTGGATAATTCTGATATGCAATTTGAAAGTATTGAAATACAAAGAGAAAGTTTTTGATAATAATATTTTCAAAACACCATGTTCACACGATATTCGAGGTTCGCAGTGTCATTTAAGGATTACGAAATAAAATTTTGAGAACGAACCAATGTGAATTCAAATATGAGGTAGTTGTAATTCTACAAGCAAGGCATATTCACACAGGTATATGCAACGGTAAAGTGTTACAACAAAGCAACTTTTTAGGGTATGTTTTCACAAAATCTAAATTTTCCATCCAAGCATTCATAAATGAAATCAAGGTGAATGCAGAAATTTCACAAAATGCTTCCCCATCAGCTTGGCTGATAATTTCATCTGTATTATAATAAGTGGATTTTTGTAAAAAAATCTTCTTTTTTATTTTAACATTAAGTGTGTAGTCTACAAATCTAAAATGACGATAGGTTGAACCAAATAATTTGAAGCAACAAGACAAAAATGCAAAAAGTATAAAAGATAAGCAAAAAAAATGTTTAGTGCAGACAGTCGTGTATTGCACATTCTTCCCTTTCTTTCCCACTTATCCAAATTTCTTCTGTCTGTCATACAGTTTTGTAAATGTAATTCTACGTCTATACGAGCCATCGATTTCTTTAGACAAGAACAAAACGTCGGCAAAGCAACTGAAGAAAAATTGTTTATGTTCTTTGATATAGATAAAACGTATAAAGTGTATTTTTATGTGTTGTTATACCCTTCACCTGTGGTGTACAAGGGTATATATAGCTTTGTCATTCCGTTTGTAATTTCTACAATTTTCATTTGCGACTCCATTAAGTATATATTTTCTGAGAGCTTATGAATAGAGGAGTCGATTAAGCCCTGACCGTCTGCCCGTGTGTACGTGTGTTGGTTGAAATCAACTCAGATCTGTGTATGGTATCAATCTCTTGGAAATATCCGGGAAAGAATGTGAAATTTAGCACAATCGCCCTATAACTTTCTGAGATATGAGCAAAAAACCACGACCACCTCGTTTTTTTTTACAGTTACATATATACTGGTTAGAGTAAACGTGGCATCGAATCCCAGCTGAGCCAAAAAAATTCTTTTTTTATTTAATTTTTTTATTTTCTATATTATTTATATTTTTATTATTTTCTTTTATATATATTTTTTTAATTTTTTTTTCGAATTTTTGAAAAATGTTTTTTAAAATTTTTTTTATTTTGATTTTAATTTAAATTTACTATTTTTTAGTTTTTTTTTTAATTTTTTTTTAGTAAACTCAATTTATAATTTTACAATGGTATGTTTTTTATGTGTATTTTTTTTACATGTATGTACGTATTTTATATGAGATGAATGGTGATTCAAACAATTGCTATTGCATGACTACACGTTGTGAAGGGTATATAATATATATGTAAGTGTCGAATATAGCTTTGTTACTTGTTTATTTCTATCATTATCAAAATGCCTTCTAATGTCCACATCAGGCAAATAATTGTGTGCACAAAAAATTGTTCGTTGTTCGAACAAATCGATGGTTGGTGTGGACCGTACGTAAAAGGCAGAAGACGTAATTCTTTTGCTACTAACGTCGTGACGTTTTAAATCATCGTGTAAATCAAGTGTTAAGAAAATTAAAGACTAATGCTCAAAAGGGACGAATCCAAATTCTTTATTTATTAGAGCAACGGAGGCTTTGAATATATCCTATAACTGGTCAAAAGAACGAGGGCTCAATATCAACCCGGACAAGACTGAAATCTGTTTGTTTACGAGAAAGAGGAAGATACCAGTGCATGGAAATCCCATCTTTCGGAATAAGCCAATTAAGATTGATAGGAAGGTCAAATACCTAGGAATAGTGCTTGATTGGAAACTATCCTGGAAGGACCACATTGAATGTAAAGAGGAAAAGGCTCGGAGAATATGGGCCCTCTGCAGAAGAGCGATAGGCTTAAAGTGGGGCATAAGCCCAAGGATGACACATTGGCTATATACGAGTGTACTGCGGCCGTTTATGACGTATGCCTCGTTAGTGTGGTGGACATCCTTAGAGAAGAAGGTGAATGTAAAACCTCTTTAAAGATTCAGAGACAATGCAGTATTAGTATTTGCGGTGCGATGAGGACTACATCGACAATGGCCATTGAAAATATACTATCAATTTGGCCAGTAGAGATACAGGTAAAATATAAAGCGGCTTTAGCTGCTACGAGATTAATGGCAATAGATGAATGGCTTATAAGAGAACATAAGACCAGATACAAAAAAATAACGGATATCCTACCGATGGGAAATATTACGGAAGTAATATGTGATAAAATCCCGATGAGATATGAAAATACAAATTGCATCACCATAATACCGGAAGAGGGAGAATGGGATGAAATAACCAGGATAGGAAACACCCATGGAATCGATCTTTATACAGACGGTTCAAAGATTGGTGACCAAACTGGAGTGGGCTTATACGACATGAGCCGAAACAGAAGCAAATACTTCCTTCTACCAGATCACAACACTATTTTCCAGGCTGAGATCATAACGATTACGGAGGGAATCAAATGGATAAAGGAAACGAATAGCGAAACCCCGATTCGTATCTTTACGGATAGCCAATCAGTGATTAAGACATTGAGAAAAGAGAAAGTTGAATTCCGGAACGTTTTGCAATGCAAGAGCGAGATAAACTCATATGCAAATTGTGAACATCTGGAGATAATATGGATACAAAGCCATCACGGGCTGATCGGAAACGAGAAAGCCGACAAATTATACAAAATGGGAGCTCTTCTGAGTACTATAACTTTGGAGAACGCCAAACCCCTTAAACGATTTAAGAATGAACTTAAACGTTGGGCGATGGAGGAACATGTCAGAAAATGGCAAAGCACTGATGTCGGTAAGGTGACAAGAATACTATGGGGTGACCCAAATCTTGAGAAATCAAAGGAAATTCTGAGACTGAATATACCAACACTTATGAGACTAACCAGTGTGATTACAGGTCATACGGAGTGGAGAACTCATCTAGCTCGCATGAAAGTATCTGAAGAGACAATATGCAGATCATGTGAGGAAGAGGATGAAACTTTGATGCACTATCTCTGTCATTGTCCTGCGTTTGGGCATATTAGACGCGAGAATTTTAGACGCCGAATTTGAAGTTCCTGGGGAACTCAAACTGGAGATCCATAAGGAATTACATTGAGGGGACTGAGTTCTTGAACTAGTCCGATATTTATTTATGGGAAATTATGATTATGGTTTTAAATTGGGAATTCCGGTTCCCACATGGAGCGCACAACATGCCAACTGGGCATAAGTGTATACCTGTCATGGGTTTGGGCTTTTAGTGCCCCTCCTTTTCAACCTAACCTAACCTTCTTAAGTTTTAATTTTAAATTATAATTGTTTAAAATGTTTGTAGCTAATGTATATTAAATATTTATATAATATATATATTCTATTATTTTTACTTATATTAATTTTTATTATTGTATACTTTATTTAGTTAATATCTCAGGATTTTTTTATTACTATGTAATATGTGTATTTTGGCCTTATAGGTTTTGTATTACTATTGAATTAATAAATAAATAATATAGTTTCAAAATACAAAAAATCGCTCGTATAAAAGAAAATAATTTTTGCATACATTTGTTGTGTTTGTATTTCCTAAAAATCGCTCGATTATCATCACTCACGAATTTGGTGATTTTCTTCACTTTGCATTTAGCTGGTTCGTTGAGAGGAACGTTCTCGGAATAAAGATTTTCTTTCCTATTTGGAAAAAGTTCTATAAGGTTAAAAAAGTATATATATGCAAAGTGAAAAATTATTGTAAAATATAAAGAAGAAAAATACAAGAAATATGTTTAAATTTTAAAAAGTGAATTTTTTAATTAATTATTTTCTCAATAGATAAGACAGTTTTACCAATGAATTGTGTATAATAAATATATATGTATATACAGTTTTCTTAAGGGCAAAAAGCTTACCGAAAAAATCCAATTGAAATCCTTTTGCTAAGATTTTTTATTATGAGTGTAAGTTATTAAAAATGATATATGATATATAAGTGTATATGTGTATGAGTGTTGTTTTTGTTAATGCGTAAGTATGAAGAAAACTTACGGATTTTACTCCAATACGATGTCCGTCGGGTGTGTAGCACAATAACAAAAATAAAAACAAAATGTATACAAAATTTGTATTACAAATTCAAGTGAAATAAGAAATACATACAAACGTATATAATATATTCTTTGTGATATATATACAAGAATATAAAGTGTTGAACAAAAGCAAGTGGCGGGTTGGGGACTGTAAGTAGCTACAGCTATGAATGTGAATGTATTGCAAAAGAGAGAAAGAAAAAGAAGAAAATAAAATAAAAACCAGCTAAAAAGCGTGTGCCCCAATACTTTCTTGTTGATGTTGTTTTTATGTGACAGAAGAACAAGAGGAGGTTAAAATAAAGTGAAAAAACACGACGACCGATGAACAAGTACGAATGCGATAACGATGAGTTCATAAAATATGTTTATAGAGCCGTTGGTTTGGGGCGATAAATGATAAACGTACGAAAGATAAATAAAAGTAGAGAGATGATAGACACTGTATTACTTAGACAGGGTGTGTGGGTGATGGGGCTGCGCCTTGTGTCGTGTATTGTTTTATTTTGCTGGAAAAAATTTGCTCATTTTAATTTTCTTGAATGAATGTTTGAAAAATATTCTCTGCTAAAACTAAACTAAATGACGAAAAAAGTCTCATATAGGTACTCGTATTTTGTATATGTAAAT
This sequence comes from Phyto melanocephala, assembly GCA_941918925.1. Classification (NCBI taxonomy): domain Eukaryota; kingdom Metazoa; phylum Arthropoda; class Insecta; order Diptera; family Rhinophoridae; genus Phyto; species Phyto melanocephala. The sequence continues at coordinate 4,025,711 of OW799233.1, forward strand.
ATACTAATGTATGCATCTAAATACTTTTAATATTTATATGTAAATATTTATTGATATTCTTTTTGTATAAGTTGTATAAGTATCTACGAATATGTATGTACACTTATATGTACATACCTAGATACTTTCGTTTGTACTTTTCTATAGAACTACTATAAATAACAAATTGGAATTTTTACGAGTTATTAACTTTTGAAGTTTTGTATAAGAGTACACATATACCTACGTAGGGTGAGTTCTCCTAAGTTCGGCATGCACCAGTAGTCGGCATTTTTGACTTTAAAGTTAAATAAATAAGAATAACAATAATTTTATATAAAACTAAGATGAAGATTTAGTTAAAAATACACTCATTTTTCTTTATGTAATTTTAACATTTGATTGAGATGAGTATTTCAGCCTATTTTTTACCTCGTTCTGTGACTATCTCTCAACACGTGCAGTAGAGCCTGTTTTTTTTTAAAATTTGTTAGTGATAGCGCCAACTTAAACAAGTATTTAAGCATGTAATTTTAATTAATTTTTTTACCAAAGTGGGTTTTAAAGGTAAAGGTTTATTTAAATATTGCTTCAGATATGAAAATTTTTATAAAAAATAATTTTTTGGATTATTTTGATGGCTGCCGACATTAGGAACAATAATTTTTAAGATTTTTAATAGTCGGCATATAATGCCGACTTCAGGAAAATTAATGTTTTCGCATATTAAGCTCAAATTATAGAAAATTGTTTAATACTCACCTCTCTTTACAATAGTTATAAAGAAAATGAGTTAAAAATAAGTTTACCTAATAGTCGGCACAATTTATATTGAGTATCTTACGGACTGCCGAGTATTGGGAATATAGAAATCTAAAGTCGGCAGCATTTTTATTTGTCTGGATATTGCAAACTAAAGTTATTTTTTAAGATTCATTAGAAAAGAAGGTGACAACCGAAATTATATAGTTTAATTCTTAAAAAAACTAGTCGCAAGTCCTCTTAAAGTTTCTGCAGAAACAGAAATCAGCGCCTTTAGTTGTCTCAATTGCGATAATTAGAAGAATTGAAAATTATCTTAGATTAACCCGTAAATAAGTCAGTGAAAATAAAACTCAAGCTATTATATTTTCATCAAAAAATCACGAAAACGCTTTCCTACTAGATGTTTATTGGCTAGGAGAATAATTATCCTATTGAAGGACGAAATTAAATATTTAGGAGTTATCCTTGAAAAAACTGTTATTATGTTAATTACATTTGTGAAAAGGCAATTAAGTGTAGCCGTGCCTTATATCCCTTAATTAACCGAAGATCTAAACTTAATATGAAGATTATCACCTATGATTATCAAGTCTGGTCCCAATAGACTGAAAATTGCGAATTATTCAAAATATATATTAAAAAATAATATACATCTACCTTTTAGATATTCCACTTCTCTTCTACATAGAAACTTAAGACTTAAAAATCTTTAACCCATTGACAAGGGAACTGATTCTGTCCTTTAATCAAAACTGCAGAATGTCAAATTTTGAGTTAATAAGAAATTTGCTGAACAACTTGAGGGTATTTTGTTTAAAAGACACATTTTAGTGATTTTTTCAAATTTTTTGATATCTTCTATGTTGATAGGAGGTTTTTAATGAACAACTTTACCTTAAAACTGTGATATTAGTAGTTTAAGAATTAAGAATTTTATCCCAGTTTAGAAAATTTTCGTTTTATATCTAATCATGTTTAAGTTTTTACTTAATTTTTAGTCATATGATGACTATATAGAATTATGATATTATTGTATGTGAATATTTAATGATCACGAAGGCTTACTTTATGATTGTGTAACATCACATTATAATAAATTTCAAATATTTTGTTGTTTTGTGGTATCATATTATGATCATATAAAATTAAATTATAAATTTATGATTATATGGGATTATTTAATCATCATTTGCGATCCCAACATGATTATTACATGATACTTTTATTAAACTTATGATTATTACGTGCAATCATTGTATGTTTTATCGTAGTATGTTGCTCATAGATTATAATGACCTCAACCATATAACGGTTTACACAGTTTGTCATTCCTTTTGTAATTTCTTTAATATAAATTTTCGGCACTATAAAGTATATATATTCTGAATCCTTATAGATACAGGAATTGATTTAGCTAAGTCCGTTTGTCTGTATGTATGTTGACATCAAATTTTTTGAGGCCACTTATATGGTAAAAATTTATCTTATATGCTTTCTAGAAATTTGCTATTGAAAATCAGTTATGTGAGCACATTACGAGCTGAAATAACAAAATTTTCAAACAATTTTACCCAAATTTTGCAGTACCTATAGAACTTTTTAAAGCATTTGTTACGTATATATAAAATATGTACCTTTGGCAACGTAAGTTGAAAATCTTGGTTTAATGAGTCAATTAACGACAAAGACATTTTTGGAAAAAATGTAAATTAAAAGTTCAGATTATTATGTACATATGTATATATGATGGTACAAACTGTGTGAAGGGTATATAAAATTCTTCACAGCCAAATATAGCGCTCTAAATTGTTTCTTTATATGTTTATTAACACATTAAACATAAAAAATTTCAAATGGCTTACTTTTTGAATAAAAAAACAACTTGAATCCTTGTAAGATCCTATTCTTTTCTAAGTAAAAATGCAATGCCGACAATTGGGTCAAAAAGTGCCGAAATTAGGCAAACGGGTGCCGACTATAGGCAAAAATGGTACATTTTAGAAAAAACGTAAATTACTCAAATTAAATAAAAGCATGCTTAAAAATAGTTAATTGAGTCTAAAAATATACCAATCACTTAGCAACAAAAATCCGTTGACAACCCAATATCATGTCCGCACTCATAAGAGCATCAGTTTAAAAATGAAAAAAAAGTTAAAGTGCCGACTACTGGAGAACTCACCCTACATACATACGTATTAAAAATCTCTTTTTTTTATTTTAACTATGTACCTATGTAGCTGCCTAATATAGTTTTGTTTTTAATTTGTATAGGTACCTACCTAGGTATGTATCCATATGCAAATTGCAACGATATTAAACATGTTAAATACATTGATCATTATAACAATAATTTTAACTTGCCGGTTTTATAATATTCAAAACAAAAAAAAATTAGTCAACACCGAAGTACACATCTTGTATAAACAAAGTTAATTTACCTATACCTTCAAAATACCTATTGAAAAATATATTTACCTGCATGCAGCTGCCCTTTCTTTTGATACCTATGTATGTATGTATATTGATGTGGTTAAGACGCCATCTTGGATTTTAACTTTTTTTTAACAATTTAATGTATTCTACTGGTCAAGCCCTTTCATTTGATAACAATATTGTGGGGGTTTTGCCTATAACTTTACCGATTAGAGACCGATTTGTCCAAAAATGTTCACGAATATCTGTAGAGGCATATATATATGTACATACATATGTACAAAAGAAACAAATTAGAAAAATTTTAATTTTGGTGATAAAAATATGGGAAAAACAAAAGCAGTCAGAAAGTCATGGGACGAAAATGAATATTGTAGAAATTACAAACGGGATGACAAAGCTATATATACTCTTCGGCAACACAGGTGAACAGTATAAAAATACGAAAGAATGTATGATATTCTGAAAATTTGCATTGTGAAGATAATTTAACTGCTTGTATCAAAAAAATATATTATTTATAGAGCTGTTAGCCAGTCGCATGTAGAATTATAGACTCTTAAAAAATTTTATACAAAAACATGTAATTAATAAAAAAATCAATGCATAAATATTTTTATTGATAATAAATAGCTTGACATATGCGAGGAATTGAGGTCTCCAAATTTTTACATACACTTCTTAGTATGACTTTCCAAGCTTTCTTTGTTTAGTCAAGGATATCACCAATATTGCTTATTTTTATCAAGCATAATTTGGTTAAAATCTGGATTGCACGAAAATCATTCAAGATCAGTAACCTAAATTTTAATTTGGATTATTATCTTGTTGAAATACTTATGTTACTAGCACATTCTCCTTATCATACGGCATCATTTTATCGCTTATGAAAAAGCACACCAAAACATAATAGAGCCTGGTTCCCACAACAAATTTAATAAAATATATTTTAGCCTATAACTTTGCAGATTACTGACTAATTTGTCTAAAATATAGCAAATATAGAATTAGCACTAGTGGCATATCTTATCTACAAATAGTAGTAAACGTGCCCATAAATTATCCTAGGGCTGAAAAACTTGATTTTTAAAGTAAAAATATAAGAAAAAAAAAACAGGCAGATGTTAATTGTAAATAACCTAAAATGTTTATTTGGTCGATAATGCTGAAAAAAAAAACAATGTGCACGAAATGAATTTTTATTTAAATGCTTATTTTCGTAAAAGGCTTGAATATAACGCGCTTTTCAATTGTGTACCTCTTCAACTTGACGTTAAAGTGCGACTTAAAATTATGATCGTGCATTATAGTTGGACCACCACCTATTACTTCAGAAAGTTATAGGGCAATTGTATTAGATTTCAATAGAAATCATACTCGAATATTTGCAATAGATTAATACAAATACAGATCTGTGCAACATGTTGGGACTTCTAAGAGTTGATTACAACACACACACTGACAGACGGACATTGCTTAATCGAATACCCTAGTAATAAGCTTTCAGAAAATAAGTAAGTTAAAATTTAAAAATGCAATAAAACAGAAACGGTTTGAAATTTTGCAAAATTGTTTTCTTGTTGTGAAGTATAATTTTTCTGGTTAGAAATTAAATGTTATTTCATTCATATGTCTGCCACGGCTGTCCTCACATATCCCAATTTGATCGGACCAATTTTTTAGAATTTTGTCAAGTGTATTGGGATGTATGTGGTCAATGGCATCGCGAACAAGTTATAAGAATTTAGTAGTTTTGGTCCAATCAGACCGAAGTGGCATCCCTGAATACCAATTAACTTGCTTCAGGGAAGGAAAATGGCTTTTATGATTTTGTACCAAGTATGAAAACAAAATGTACTTTTTAGGCCATGACGGTACCATATTTTTAAAATTATTTTAAAATCCAGTATACAATAAACAAGTAAGAGCGCTATATTCGGCCATGCGGAATCTTATATTCCCTTCACAAAGTGTAGTCATGCAAAAAAAATTAAAAAAAAATTTAAAAAAAAAATAATTAAAATATATATCGCTCATTTGCTGCAAGAACGGCATAACTCAAAATTTTCGATTTTGAGATAAGTACGTTTTAAGTGTTCAATTGGCTATAGCTCTGAAGAAAAATAAACAAATATAAATATTTTGATATCATCTTATAAATCAACTTATATTTAATATATCCGTATAGAAAAAAGTAAAATAATAAACTTTTAATAATTGTTTTTAGATGGAAAATTGTTTATACTTTGAGTTATGACGTTATTGCTGCTAAAGTTCATTGATAGTAGTGTAGTAACTAAAATGTGTCGTTCTTAATGCAAAAAAAAACTTTTTATTTTTTATTTAAGTCTTTTATTTAAAAGTCTTACACCCAATTTACATGATGAATTTTATGACGTCCAAAAAAACCATCGTATGAATTTGAGTAGTTTTTGGTTGCAACTTCAAAAGAGAATTAGGAAAATTGGACGTCATAAAATTCATCATATAAATTGAGTGTTATAAACTAAAAAAATATAAGAAAACATAAAAACAATTCATTTCAATTAAAAATGTTTAAAGTTAAAATTAAATTATATTGAAATATTATTTTAAATTATATTGAAAAATTATTTTTCTTCAAGTAAGTAAACATAAAAAACCAATTCAGTCTTTTTGATAACATGAAAAAATGCTTATAAATTATCATAAAATTGTTTGTAAAAACGTGGAATGAGATTCTTTTTAATCAAATCTTCTATGTCGTCTTTTTTAGTTTTGGGAATGCTTGGTTTGCTATTAAAAGCTTTATTTAAAATAATAGATGTTGCTTGCTTCTTTTTTTTAATAACAGTCGCCTCCTTGAATTCATCATCAGCGTAAGACATTTTATAAAAAACGGAGTTTGGTGATTTTTTCTCAACTTTAATAATTTTTACTTGTGATAGTTTTATCTCGCTCATATTTAAAGGGCCGATGTCATTTGCTAGTCTTTTTAAATCATAAAAGTCCTCAAAACAAAGTTCATGCACATTGAATGGATCCCCCCTCTTTCTTGCCGATCGAATAATAGACACATATGACTCTGTAGTGTAAATAGGGCCACTTTTTAACAATCGTTTTGCTTCTCTTTCAATCAGGGAGTGTGCTGAATCGCCTTCGTTTTGTGTATGGCCTTTTATTAGATACTTATGGGTAATAGATTTTATACCCAAGTAACGAACGGCGTAAATGTACATCGCAAGCATAAATTTATTTTTTTGCTGTCCAGCACAATTGTCCGAATAAAATATTATTTCAGCGTTATCAGTACTTGACAAATTTCGGATATATTGAAGTACGCATGTACCTAATTCATTTACTCCGCGGTGGCCATTGGCTTCATCCCAAACAAAGCATTGGCACTGGTTTGTTTTAATATCATACATGGTGAAGTTGAAAGCATTTACTTTTGATTTATAATAAAATGCAGAAACATTGCCTTTCGGTAACTGCATGACTGCTTGTAAGTCATAGACTGCAACAAATTCGTTTGTATTCTCTTTGTCTTTATTTTTCTCCTCTCTTGATAATTTTTTTTCATGTAAGTGCTGTTCATAAAGTTCTATCGCATTTATTTTCTCTGCTTCATCCATGTTTTCATATACTGTACATTGTTCACACAAATCTTTTTTCGGAGAGAAAAACGAGATATTGAAATCTTCCGTGAAAATTCTGTAAAATGAAGTGAAAATGCAAAACGGCTTATTTTGTTCCTTGCACGCACCAACGTAGTCCCTATAAATACTTGATATGGTTTTACTTCCTTCTATAAATGTTCTAGATGTGTTTGCTCGTGTGTAATGGCTTTCTATTTTCGGTATTTTTTCTATAAATTCCTTTACACCTGCTTTTACATCTGGATCAATTTTTTTTTGTTTACCATGTTTCCCCCTTTGGTCACATTCCAATATTTGATTAGCCAGCTTTTCACGTTTCTCCAATACTGTTCTAATTACACGATCGGAGATATCCAGAGTGTTTTTAAAAAAAAGTTTACAAACACGTACTAAACCCTCACCTTTCTTAAAAAAGAAGGCATTGTTGTTATGACGAGGACCTCTTATACCTCCAATACGCACGTAGCGGTATGTCGGCTCGACAAATTCCATAGATTTGTCAATAAATTGTCGTTGCTTTTCAATATCTCCAAGAGACCAATATAATGCAAACAATAGCTGTCTATCCTCCTCGCTAAAATTTATGAAACATTCATACCTACAATTTTCAGCACATGTCGCTTTCATTTGTCTTGCAGGTCTTATTTTTTTGTTCTTTGTGCGCATTTCGTATTCTTGTCCGCTATTTCTCTTTTTTTTAATACTGTTGTTTTTCCACTTTTCTGTCTGTTTTGATCTTTTTTTACCTTTTCTTAATGGGCTTATCAAAAGTAACGAAGAGCTTGCTGTATTTGAAGTGCTAGGTAGTGCATCACAGAGCGTAGAACTTGAAGTCGCTGCATCTAGTTGAGAAATATTGTTGTCAGTGGCTGGATTAGAGTGTGTAGCTTCGAGTTCTGAAAATATTTTTTCACTGCTGTGATTGCTATCGTTATCATCCGGAGAACTTTGGCAGTATGTCACATCTGCAACAGAATCGTCAAAGTCTTCGAAAAATGTTGAAGAGCTAGATGCTGATATGCGCCGGTCAGACATTTTAAAAAGGCTAAAAACTTAAAGTTTTACGTTTGTATTATTATTTTGAATAAATGTTTTTTTTCTAGCAATAAGGACTTATTTTGAATTATTGCGATAATTTTAGATTTAACGTCAAAAAATTTATCGTCAATAATGACACATTGTTTGATAGTTTAAAATGCAGACTTCTTATCAATATATTTTTTAGTAACAATAACGTCATAAGTAAAAATAATTTAGTTTATGATAAGCATTTTTCCAACAATAATGGCATATTTTGTGTTATAGCTAGTTATAATTAGACGAATTTTTTCAACAAAACAGTCACAACACAAAATATGCCAGTACATAAGAATTTTTACTACATAAAACACATTTTACCTTTCCACTTATATAGGCACAACGCAAATTATGTCGCTCTTTTCGAAAACAAAACGATGTTCACACCTTAATGACTGTGGCGTAACTAACGATGTGTCGTTATTGTGAGTAAAAGAAGAGCGAAACATAGGAAATGAAATAACGGTATATACTCGTTTCACACGTTCAGTATACGAGATATCAAAATGAATATTTTACACAAGAAAGAACATCATATTGCCAATATTTCTGTATTATTAACTTAAAAATCGCGAATTTTGAGTTATGCCGTTCTTGCAGCAAATGAGCGATATAATAAATATAAAACAAAAAATAAAAAATATTTAAAAAAAAAATTTTAAAATAATTATAATAAAAATATAAATAATATATTAAATAAAAAAAAATTAAAAAAAAATATTTTATATTTTAAAATTAAAGCAACAAAAGTAGTCTATTTCTTTCCTTAGTTTAAATTATGTTTTGAAAAGAAAAAACTCATTCGACGTTGGACTAGGAATATTAAACATACAGAATTCCTCTTACAATTCTTAAAATAACTGGGAACATGAACTCATTTTTCATCTGTGATACTTTAGACCAAAATAGAAAATATTTGAATCTTGTATGATCTTAGTTCAATCACATCGGCTAGTGCTCTGTACTGATTATTTATTGCTTCAAAGTTTCTTTGTTCGTGTGGAAACATTTTCACAAGAAGAGGTACTATTGAATTTGTTTCTCCCATAATAACTTTTTCTGCAGTAAACTTATCGAACCATTTTATTACTTCATTATTAAAGTCCACCTTACATGCTTACTAATCATTAGTAAAATACAATACATATAACAACAGCAAAGGCGAATGAATTCATGTACCACGTGGTGAAAAATTAACAGGTGATTTTTAAGAAGTTTGCAATAAAGTACTAGGCAGATTTTGTTGTTGCAGAATTGACACCACCTGGTACATGAATTTGCTTTGACAACAGCATTGCAACAAAAACAGAGAAGCTGACAGTATAAAATTAAACACATACAAAATTAGCTCGCGGTAGTACCATGGTACTAACAAGGTCAAAAATGTACCATAAAAAGTACAATTGTACCATAATTTCCATCCCTGACTTGCTTGTTTTCTCTTTGTCACTTTCTCTCTTACTGCAATGCACTCATACGTCAATAGGTTCGTTCGAGAACTCACAAATTTGTACGAATTTGTACAAATTTTTACTGCATTTTACGAAATTGCGTTCGTTTACACAAATTTGTAGTAAATGAGAGCACAAATAGAGAGCGAAAAGTGACAGTTCTTGACTGAGTATTTGCAAATTTTTACAACAGAAATTTCTTGCTGTAAGATTTAGCAAAACCAAAAAACATATGATTCAAAAGGTAAACAAACAAAAGTAAGCAAACAAAAAGTATACAATTTGTGAAAAAAGTATTAAAAAAAAGAAAAATCCCAACAAAAGTGCAAAATATTATTAAATTTAAGTTGTTTGTGAAATAAAGTTAGTTAACAATGTCTACAAATGAAAGAATGGAACTGCCTGAATCTGGCGCAGGTATACATACACAAATACATATTTGCACATATGTATGTATGTACATAGTTCCCATTAAACTTTATTTATTTGCCATCAGCTGTTGCTTCAATCTTACGAATTTTTACAAATGTCTGTTCGAGTACTTTTTTGAACAAATTCTCTTTTTGAGAGTAAAATTTTCAATTTACTAAATAATTACTCATTTACTACAAAGTGCAGTAAAAGTACTCGAACGAACCTAATAATAGCCATGTTAAGTCGTTGATGTATTTATTGTTGCCGTTTTTTTTACTCGTGCCCCACCATCGCACACTCACATTGTATGTTTTTTTTGATATTATTTCTTAAAAAAGTATTAAATTTTTTTTAGTGTAGGTATTTGTAAAAACAAAAAAAAAATGTAATGCGAATTGTGCGAAAATGCATGTTCTACAGTTTTTAATACTTACATACCTATGTATGTGTTTATATAGGTTCATATAAAAAAAAAATCATCAAGATATCAAAAGAATCTGCACAATATAACAACATATGTATGTAGATACATAGATGTTAAATGAAAATAATCAGCTAAATAAAAATCAACTACAATAGAGAAAAATTCGGTTAAGACACAGTGCTGATTTATATTTGTTTGTACTTATAATACAATCTACGTCAACTATTATTACCTATTATAATTAGTCATCGGATTAAACATAAGGTAAGTTTTATTAATTTGCAATATGTATGTATGTACATACATACATATATACATACATAAGTATTTATATTTATTTATTTATTCAACGCAGCAATACAAAGCCTTCCAGGCCAAATTATAAATATGTATTACTATATATGTATCGTTGTTAAATGAAAATTAATTTATACCTATGTACATAAATTCTACATTATTTTATGTACATACATACATATGTATATGTTATATATTATTTTTAATAGGAGCATACATACATTGTATTCAGTATGCAGTGTTTTTAGATTTTCCTTTAGCTTTTCCGCCAAATGGCAGCTCGAGTAGAGTTCTGCATTAACATTAACAATGATCACGTTCTTGTGACTTTGAATAAATTCGCAACATCGAACACAAACTACATTAATTACTAAGTACATGTTTGATCGAATTTAACATCAGTAACACAACTCTTACACGTTCAAATTAAAGTTTGCAATACAGTATATTTCCATTTCTCACCTACAAATTTAAGAGTTTGCAAACTTTGTTTATGAATACAAGGCCTTGTTTGAACACATACATAACTTTATACAGTATTAAGTTTTACATGCGTTAATAGTATTTGTTGTTTTTAGCACACCTTTTTTGGTTTTTCGTATGAAGTATCTAAATATGTTCGAACCCAAGTCTTGATTCGTCAGTTGATTATTATACCCTTCACACAGTGAAAAAGGGTATATATAGGTTTGTCATTCCGTGTGAAATTTCTACAATTTTCATTTCCGACCCCATAAAGTATATATTTTCTGAAAGCTTATGAATAGGGGAGGAGTCGAGGAGCCCTGTCAGTCTGTCCGTCTGACCGTCTGTCCGTGTGTATGTTGAAATCAACTTTTTGAAACCCCCCGACATCGCTTGGACCCGGGTGAGGTATTAAAATATCAGAAATATTCGGGAGTAGATCGGTATTGAAAATCAGAAACATCGGTACATAAACAACTGAGATATGAGCAAGAACCCACGACCACCTCGATTTTTTTTTCACAAAAACAACATTACAACAACAACATACATACAAACGTGTATACTGTTTAGAGTAAACATGGCATCGAATCCCAGCTGAGCCAAAAAAATTTTTTTTTATTTTTTTTATATTTTTTTTTAAATTTTTTTTTATTTTTTTTTAATTTTTATTTAATATATTATTTATATTTTTATTATTATTTTTTTAATTAATATTTTTTTATTTTTTTTTTAATTTTTTTTTTTGATTTTTTTTTTGTTTTATATTATATATATTTTAATTATTTTGAAAAAAAATTTTTTTTTAATTTTTTTTTAAAATTTTTTTTTAAATTTTTTTTTCATTTTTTTTTTATTTTTTTTATTGCATGACTACACGTTGTGAAGGGTATATAAGATTCGGCATGGCCGAATATAGCGCTCTTGTTATTATTATTATTATTTTTTTTTTTTTTATTTTTTTTTTGTTTTATATTATATACATAATAATTTTTTTTTTTAATTTTATTTTAATTTTTTTTTTTTTTAAATTTTTTTTTAAATTTTTTTTTTTTAATTTTTTTTGTTTGTTTTTTTAACATACATACGTGAATTTATAATTTTACAATGGGACGTTTTTATATATGTATGTTTTTATATGTATGTACGTATTTCATATGGGATGAATGGTGACACAAACCACTGTTATTGCATGACTACACGTTGTGAAGGGTATATAAGATTCGGCACGGCCGAATATAGCGCTCTTACTTGTTTTTTTCTTATCTTATTTTCAATTTCAGCTGTCAAAGTCCATAGATAAAAAAAAATTTCTCTCTTTTCTCTTATTTATTTTAAATGCCAAACTTAATATGAAAAAAAATATAAACAAAAATAATTTTTGAACTGCGGTTACCTGATGAATTAATATGACTTGGTTCGAACTGGGGCCAAAATACGGCTTTTGATCACGATCGAAATTTTACTCGAACGATCGAGTTCGCTGTGCTTTAGGTATATCGATTCTAATAAGAATATTCAAATTTTGATTACGTTCGAATGCCTTCATTTGCCCCCGGTGACCCGGGTGAGGTATTAAAATATCAGAAATATTCGGAAGTAGATCGGTATTGAAAATCAGAAACATCGGTTCATAAACAACTGAGATATGAGCAAAAACCCACGACCACCTCGATTTTTTTTCAACAAAAACAACATTACAACAACATACATACATACAAACGTGTATACTGGTTAGAGAAAACGTGGCATCGAATCCCAGCTGAGCCAAAAAAATTTTAAAATTTTTTTATATTTTTTATTTATATTTTTTATTTTTTTAAAAATTTTTTTTTTATTTTTTTTTATATGTATTTATTATATATATTTTAATTATTTATTTTAAATTTTTTTTATTTTTTTTTTAATATTTTTTTTAACATACTACATACGTAAATTTTAAATTTTACAATGGGATGTTTTTATATATGTATGTTTGGTGATACAAACTACTGTTATTGCATGACTACACGTTGTGAAGGGTATATAAGATTCGGCACCGCCGAATATAGCGCTCTAACTTGTTTTTGTATCGTTACATATGTGTTAAACCATCTTAAATCAAATTGTTTGTTGTTTTTTATACCCTTCACCTGTGGTGCACAAGGGTATATATAGCTTTGTCATTCCGTTTGTAATTTCTACAATTATGAATAGAGGAGTCGATTAAGCCCTGACCGTCTGTCCGTGTGTATGTTGAAATCAACTTTTAGAAGCAACCACATGTTCCTCAAAACTGTGTATGGTATCAATCTTTTGGAAATATCCGGGAATGAATCGCTATTGAAATTCAGCAAAATCGCCCCATAACTTTCTGAGATATGAGCAAATAAACGCGACTGCCTCTGTTTTTCCCATATTTTTACCACCAAAATTAAAATTTTTCAGCCATAGAATAATTTATAGGTACCTTCGTTACTATTTATATATGTATATAACATACCTCTAGAGATATTCGTGTAAAATTTTGGATAATTCGGGCTCTTATCGGTAAAGTTATAGGCAAAAAAAAATTTTTTTAAATATATATTCTAAAAATTTACAAACGAAAATCAATTTTTTTCTGCTCCTAGACAACCGAGAGAGTCAATATTGGTATCATGTGAAAGGACTTGACTAGAACAATAAAAGCACCATAGAAAACTTTAAATTTATGTTGGCCGCCACTACAAAATGGCGGACAATAAATTTATATATGAGCTAAATCTGGTATTTTAAAATGTAACTTCTTGAACCCCCTCAATATTGGTATCAAATTAAAGGGCTTGACCAGTAGAATACAGTAAATTATTCTAAAATGTAAAATCAAAGATGGCGTCTAAAACAAAATGGCGGATAAATATTTTTTTAACCCCACCAGTATGGGTATCAAATTAAAGGTATTGACTAGTTGAATACGCTTAACTACCTCAAAATTCAAAATCGTGGATGGTGTCGGAAATAATAAAGAAAAAAGGGGAAAAACATAAAATAAAGGTTAAGCTGCGATGTGAGATTATACCTATGTACATGATGGTGAAGGATATTATCAGATTCGGCACGGCCAAATATAACACTCTTACTTGTTTAAATTATTGGTGGTAGTTTATTAAGATGATTTATTTTTTCTAGACCTGTAGTAGTAGTTATTCCAATTTATTTAAAGCTGTTAACTCTATTTGTTTGTATTTTTGGAGGGATTGTATATGATTTCTATAGTTTCTTTAATTTAAAAAAAAAACTCATTGAATAATTATAATATAAGTTTTTTTTTTGGAGGAAGGTGAAATGAAAAGGTATTTAAGGTACGTAGTTTGGCAGGGTCGCATTTAGAAGATTTTTAGGCTGTAAATTCTGCACATCTGCAAGAAAATTCCTTTTAAATGGTATACCATTTTATTCAACTCGGTTGTATAAAGTGATCGTAGAAATCGACTTAATTACTGTATATTTTTTAAAACACATTTTTTTTAATACCTATAACAATTAAATTTTTAAAGAACAGAATCTATAATCAGAACTACGGAAAAACAAAGAAGTAACTATTTAAGTTCTCTGTTTTATATTTTGCTCAAGACTAGTAGCAAATATAATGTTGAGCATGATTTGTTGTTGTTTATTTACTTTTTTTTTGTTTTTCTATTATTTTGTTAGTGATTTCTAAAACTTTTATTCCCTTAACAACATATTGTCAAAATAAAAAAAAAAATAAAAACAAAGTAAGAAAAACAAGTCTGGCACAAAAAGAAAACCAGTTATTTACACTATTCGTATTAAACACCTCTTCAACATGTCGGTAGATTATATTTTTGTTCAGGCATGGAAGATCGAGTTTTTTAATTTATTTTGTGGGGAAAATTATATATTTTTTCAGATTATTCAGAATATTGTCAATACAGCGTGTTAGTGCTTCAGTAGTCTACCTTCTATTGCCATTGTGTGATGAGCCGTTTTGTTATTGTTTTTTCGGTCTTCGGAAAAAATATATATGCCTTACTTTACAAGGAACCTTACAGAAACAGCTTATTATTTGTACTTTTTTTTGATTTTTCTTGTCAAAGTCCAATTCAAAAAATTGTAAAGTTAAACTGCATATATAAAAAATCTCTAACATAAAGCACTTCAGTACCAGCTGTTTCTCTCTTACGTAACAACGCCAGAAAAATTTTGCTTTTAACAAGTTCGACCGATATAAAACTAATAATTTACGCATGTATGTACACATTTTCTATTAACATAAACAAGTAAGCTGATTCGTCGTAGAACAGAAAGTGAAGACTTTTTCTACCTTAATTTGCGAGATGCGGGTCAGAGAATGATCAAATTTTTTATTTGACTCGGTTAATTAAGTAAATTTTAAATAAAAAGTATTTTTAATAAGGCGAGTAGATCAACATTTTTGTTGCGGCCACTTCTTTTAAATCTGTTTTTTATTTTTACATATTAAGTAACTATAGTCAAATCTTCAAACAAGTATTATTAAGCAGCACGTAAAAATGATAAAACTGTATTAATTAATTGGACTATTTAATTTTTTTTTAAACTCCTCCGCTCCTACGGGACAGCCCTTTACATACATACATATGTGTGTATTAAATACAACATTAGCCATGTTTAAGAGAGAATATAATTTTTAAATGTACGATTTTAAACCAAAAACATGTTTTTTTTTTGCATTTATATTAAATGTATTTACGATGTATGTACATACATATATGTAGGATAATATATCTCGGTTCATCTCCCATTTGTAGGGTAAAATATCCCGCATGAGCGTCCATTTGTAGAATAAAATAAATCGGTTGAGCCCCCATTTGCAGGGTAAATATATACCGGTTTATTTGTAATAAATAACACCAACAAAACTATTTATATTACCATTTTATTTACCCCTATCGTAAATAAGCGAAATATTTGTTCCCGTAAAATTCTCATTTTCCTTGAAGTAAAACTTGGTACTATGAATTTCACGTGAAATAAATAAATAGTTTTTCACATATTAACTAAAAATATTTGCATTTATGTATTTTATTTTATCATACCCTTTACAGAAGGGAAAGGTTTTGTCTTTTGTGTGAAATTTCTACAATATTCGGACTCCATAAAGTATATATTTTCTGAGAGCTTATGAAAATGGGAGTCGATTTAGCAATGTCGGTGTGTATGTTGAAATCAGTTTTTTGAAACACCGCCAACATCAGTAAGACCCTTGTGTGGTATCACGAAAATATTCGGTAGCAGTTCGTTATTGAAAATCAGCACATTCGTTCTATAACGAATGTCGGTTTTTCCCTTATTAATACCAGAAAAATTATTATTGTTAGCTCTAGGAATATTTATAGACACGCCTATTACTATTTATAGATATGATATGCCTTTAGAAACACTCGGAAATTTGTTTTGGATAAAATTGAATCGCCAAGGTTTAGGCAAAAATAGTTTGGAAAAATATTTATTTTTTTTTATTAATATATAAAATTTAACAAGCTCCTAAATAATTTAAAGAAACGTAAGACACCAAATTATATGCAGTTGTCGTAAAACTTATTTCTGAACAATAATAATAATAATAATAATAAATTGGTTTGAAACTAACTGATATGAGTACCAAAATAGAACTGCTTCGGTGTTTTTTCTTCTAAAATTTACAAACTAAAATCAGTTTTTTCAAACGAAAGAATTGGGCTAGAGCAATATAATACACACTATAAAAAGTTTTAATCCATGATGGGCGCTATATATATAATTTATTTGACCTTTTTTCTTTCCTGATTCAGGTTTTCTTTCAATGCTCAGGTCTTCCTTATACCGTTTAAAGGCATTTGAAACAGTTCGAGGGTCAACTTTCAAATTGTTTGCTATTTTTTTAAGTCCATCAGGGATTTGTTTGAAATCCGTCCGTTTTGATCGTAATAACAATTGAAAATTAATGAGTTTTAGAATAATAGTATCTGACATATATATAAAAGCTAACGTGATAAAAAGACAAATTATTTTTTGCACGATTTGATTTTATTTAACTTAATGCAACTAACAATTTTTTTCGATACATTCCTGCTCGTACTGATATTCTGAACCAATTGTAATTGCTTAATAATAGGAATATTTATTATAAAGTTCTGTAGTCATTTTATTCAATTGGGAGAATTTATTGCATTCAAAAAAAAAAATAATTTTTTCAAAACTTTTCTAATAGAACTAATTGATTTTTCGTATAGTATTCAAATTTAATAATTTTAAAGTTTTATATTTTTTACCTATTTTATTGTTTAGAATTTTCATAGTATTGTTGTTTAACCACATAAAATTATTTTAAATATAATAGGACGTTATTAGATAATGAAAATATTAGAATAATATTAATTGTCTTTATTCTTGAGACAATTATTGTTCCCACATGTTACTGTAAAATTTGATTTACAATAGAGATCTTTAAAACTATGAGGAAAAATATACATGGGCTGCACTTGAAAATTTATGCGATTTTAAGTAAAAAAAAAAAATTGTGTGCTCTGAAATATAAGTTTTTTTACGGATTAAAATTCTTATTTTCCATCTCTGACGACTTTTTATGATATTAAAGAGATTAAACTCTTCTTATTTTTTTTCACAAAATCATTAACATTGATTTTTGTAACAAAATTTAAAAGATTTCAGTTAGTGAGTAAAAAATGTGATGTTTTTTTTTTCTTTTTTCTTTCTCAAGTATATTTACATACGTGTATGTGTTGTTTAAGAATAGTTGACGGCAGGTATTTATTGTTTAATATGGGATGCTCTTAAAAAAAATACTCATATTTATATATTTTAATATGCCAGTGGTTATATTTTTATATATATAAAAAAAATATAGCAGGCCTTCTTTGACGTTTCATCTCTCTAGTTCCATTCTGCTATCTGCCATATCACGACAGGGCGTTTAATTCGAGCAAAATTCTTTTTCTCTTGTAAAAGATTTAAAAAAAAAAAACATTTTTTTAATCATCGTTTCTTTCACTCATATCTCAGCAGTACTTGGACACCGCTAAATTCACTCAGTCATGCTAAATAATATATAGTATTGTAATATACATTTTTGGCGTGTAAACAATAAGTTAGTTTTTGTTTCAGAACATACATAAACAATTGTTTGTATCACCATTCACCCCATATAAAATACGTGCATACGTGCACTGGTTAGAATAAATGTGGCATCGAATCCCAGCTGAGCCAAACAAATTTTATTTTATTTTATTTAATATATTATTTATATTTTATTATTTTTTTTATATATTTTTTAAATTTTTTTAGAAAAATGTTAAAAAAAATTTTTAAAATTTTTTTTTAAATTTTTTTTAAATTTTTTTTCTGTAGTTTTTTTTACTATTTTTTCTTATTTTTAATATTTTTTTTTTTTGTAATTTTTTTGTTTGGTATGTTTTTTACATGTATGTATGTATGTATGTTGTTGTTGTAATTGTGAAAAAAACGAGGTGGTCGTGGTTTTATGCTCATATCTCAGAAAGTTATGGAGCGATTGTGCTGAATTTCAATAGCGATTCATTCCTGGATATTTCCAAGAGATTGATACCATATACAGATCTGAGGAACATATAGTTGCTTCTAAAAGTTGATTTCAACCAACACACGGACAGACGGGCAGACGGACAGACGGTCAGTGCTTAATGGACTCCTCTATTCATAAGCTTTCAGAAAATATATACTTTATGGGGTCGGAAATGAAAATTGTAGAAATTACAAACGGAATGACAAAGCTATATATACCCTTGTGCACCACAGGTGAAGGGTATAAAAAGTCAATGTTTAAAAGTAGATACATACATATGTCAACAGATTAGAAATTATACTTCTTTGTGTTATATATTATAGAACCTTGTGCATTACACTAAAAGTGTAATAAAAGTTGTAAACATTTTGATGCATTGGACGACAGAAGCTACCAACTACACAACTACAATTTTCGCCGTGTAACCAGCTTCGCATTTACATATATTGGAAACAATAGCACATCGTAAATAGCTGTTATTTAAACTGCTTGTTGTAGAAATACATATCGTTTGTTACAAGTAAAAAGGCGATAACTTGTATTTTTTACGAAGTTGAGTTTTATACTGGGGCTCAATTCTAGTTCTATGAAACTGTGAAATGATAAAGTTTTTTTATAGCAAAGGGTGTATGGTGGCATCATATGATATGACACACAAAAACCCTTAATTTTATACATTTTACACAAATACACCTTGACATACAAATTTAATGCAATAGTTTTAAAAATAACAGTTTTGCTAGCAATTTTACAAAAGAAAACAAGTAAGAGCGCTATATTCGGCCGTGCCGAATCTTATATACCCTTCACAACGTGTAGTCATGCAATAACAGTAGTTTGTTTCACCATTCATCTCATATGAAATACGTACATACATATAAAAACATACATATATAAAAACATCCCATTGTAAAATTATAAATTCACGTATGTATGTTAAAAAAACAAAAAAAAAAAAATAAAAAAGTTTAAAAAAAAATTATTATATATATAATATATATAAAACAAAAAAAAATTAAAAAAAAAATAATTAAAAAAAAATAATAATAAAAATATAAATAATATATTAAATAAAAAATAAAAAAAAATTAAAAAAAAATTTAAAAAACAAAATTTTAAAAAAAAATTGTTTGGCTCAGCTTGGATTCGATGCCACGTTTTCTCTAACCAATATACATGTTTGTATGTATGTTTTTGTTGTAATGTTGTTTTTGTGAAAAAAAAATCGAGGTGGTCGTGGGTTTTTGCTCATATCTCAGTTGTTTATGCACCGATGTTTCTGATTTTCAATACCGATCTACTCCCGATATTTCTGATATTTTAGTACCTTACCCGGGTCCAACCTATGTCGGGGGGCTTCAAAAAGTTGATTTCAACATACACACGGACAGACTGACAGAGCTTAATCGACTCCCCTATGAGGGTGTGAAGATAAATTCGTCAGTTAAATACGTCCCACATCAATGTTAACTACATTCCACACTCTGTTAACTAAGTTAAATTTTAAAAATTAAGATTTTTTTGATAAATAAACAAAAAAACTCACTTTTTATAATAATAATTTATAAAAAACAAATTAATTAAGTAAAATTAATAAAAAAAATTTAGAAAAATGCACGTTATGTTTGAATTTATAGACTATGAATATGCTCATTTTGAGGCGTCCAGGCGGGCCATTTCCGACATACCTGAATGGGGTTGTGACATATCGGGTAAAAGCCCATGCCGAGTAGAATACAAAACTGGAACGGGTATATTAAGTTCTTTCTCAGGAGCGGCGCTACAGGGGGTGGAAATATACAAAAATGTCCAACTTGTATTACAAATATTCTAAGTGATATGCGGGCCATTTCCGACATACCTGAATGGGGTTGTGACATATCGGGTGAAAGCCCCGGCTGAGTAGATTACAAAACTGAATTGGGTATATTAGGTTCTTTCTCAGGAGTGGCGGTACAGTGGGTGCAAATATATGAAAATATCATACTTGTATTACAAATATTCTAAGTGTAATGCGGGCCATTTTGGACATACCTGAATGGGGTTGTGACATATCTGGTGAAAGCCCCTGACCAGTAGATTACAAAACTGAAACGGGTATATTAAGTTCTTTCTCAGGAGCGGCACAACAGGGGATGGAAATTATATAAAATTTGCTACTTGTATTAAAAATATTATGCGTGCCATTTTGGACATACCTGAATCGTGTTGTGATATATCAGATGAAAGCCCTCGAGGAGTAAATTACAAAAAAAAAACGGGTATATTAAGCCTACTCTAAGGAGCGGACCTACAGGGGGTTGAATAGGTTAAAATGACCCTTTAGTATTAAAATATTCTAAGTGATATGCGGGCCATTTCCGACATACCTGAATGGGGTTGTGACAAATCGGGTGAAAGCTCTTGATGAGTAGATTACAAAACTAAAGCGGGTATATTCAGTTCTTTCTCAGGAGCGGAGCTACAGGGGGTGGAATATGTTTAAATGCCCCTTAAGTATTGAAATATTCTAAGTGATATGCGGGCCATTTCCGACATACCTGAATGGGGTTGTGACATATCGGGCGAAATCTCTTGATGAGTAGATTACTATACTAAAGCGGGTATATTCAGTTCTTTCTCAGGAGGGGAGCTACAGGGGGTGGAATATGTTAAAATGCCCCTTTAGTATTAAAATCTTCTAAGTGATATGCGGGCCATTTCCGACATACCTGAATGGGGTTGTGACATATCGGGTGAAAGCTTTTGATGAGTAGATTACAAAACTAAAGCGGGTATATTCAGTTCTTTCTCAGGAGCGGAGCTACAGGGGGTGGAATATGTTTAAATGCCCCTTAAGTATTGAAATATTCTTAGTGATATGCGGGCCATTTCCGACATACCTGAATGGGGTTGTGATATATCGGGCAAAAGCTCTTGATGAGTAGATTACTAAACTAAAGCGGGTATATTCAGTTCTTTCTCAGGAGGGCAGCTACAGGGGGTGGAATATATTAAAATGCCCCTTTAGTATTAAAATCTTCTAAGTGATATGCGGGCCATTTCCGACATACCTGAATGGGGTTGTGACATATCGGGTGAAAGCTTTTGATGAGTAGATTACTAAACTAAAGCGGGTATATTCAGTTCTTTCTCAGGAGGGGAGCTACAGGGGGTGGAATATGTTAAAATGCCCCTTTAGTATTAAAATCTTCTAAGTGATATGCGGGCCATTTCCGACATACCTGAATGGGGTTGTGACATATCGGGTGAAAGCTACTGACGAGTAGATAACAAAACTAAAGCGGGTATATTCAGTTCTTTCTCAGGAGCGGAGCTACAGGGGTTGGAATATGTTAAAATGCCCCTTTAGTATTAAAATATTCTAAGTGATATGCGGGCCATTTCCGACATACCTAAATGGGGTTGTGACATATCGGGTGAAAGCTCTTCATGAGTAGATTACAAAACTAAAGCGGGTATGTTCAGTTCTTTCTCAGGAGCGGCGCTACAGGGGGTGGAATATGTTAAAATGCCCCTTTAGTATTAAAATATTCTAAGTGATATGCGGGCCATTTCCGACATACCTGAATGGGGTTGTGACATATCGGGTGAAAGCTCTTCATGAGTAGATTACAAAACTAAAGCGGGTATATTCAGTTCTTTCTCAGGAGCGGAGCTACAGGGGGTGGAATATGTTTAAATGCCCCTTAAGTATTGAAATATTCTAAGTGATATGCGGGCCATTTCCGACATACCTGAATGGGGTTGTGACATATCGGGCGAAAGCTCTTGATGAGTAGATTACTAAACTAAAGCGGGTATATTCAGTTCTTTCTCAGGAGGGGAGCTACAGGGGGTGGAATATATTAAAATGCCCCTTTAGTATTAAAATATTCTAAGTGATATGCGGGCCATTTCCGACATACCTGAATGGGGTTGTGACATATCGGGCGAAAGCTCTTGATGAGTAGATTACTAAACTAAAGCGGGTATATTCAGTTCTTTCTCAGGAGGGCAGCTACAGGGGGTGGAATATATTAAAATGCCCCTTTAGTATTAAAATCTTCTAAGTGATATGCGGCCATTTCCGACATACCTGAATGGGGTTGTGACATATCGGGTGAAAGCTTTTGATGAGTAGATTACTAAACTAAAGCGGGTATATTCAGTTCTTTCTCAGGAGGGGAGCTACAGGGGGTGGAATATGTTAAAATGCCCCTTTAGTATTAAAATCTTCTAAGTGATATGCGGGCCATTTCCGACATACCTGAATGGGGTTGTGACATATCGGGTGAAAGCTACTGACGAGTAGATAACAAAACTAAAGCGGGTATATTCAGTTCTTTCTCAGGAGCGGAGCTACAGGGGGTGGAATATGTTTAAATGCCCCTTAAGTATTGAAATATTCTAAGTGATATGCGGGCCATTTCCGACATACCTGAATGGGGTTGTGACATATCGGGCGAAAGCTCTTGATGAGTAGATTACTAAAATAAAGCGGGTATATTCAGTTCTTTCTCAGGAGGGGAGCTACAGGGGGTGGAATATGTTAAAATGCCCCTTTAGTATTAAAATCTTCTAAGTGATATGCGGGCCATTTCCGACATACCTGAATGGGGTTGTGACATACCGGGTGAAAGCTTTTGATGAGTAGATTACAAAACTAAAGCGGGTATATTCAGTTCTTTCTCAGGAGCGGAGCTACAGGGGGCGGAATATGTTAAAATTACCCTTTAGTATTAAAATATTCTAAGTGATATGCGGGCCATTTCCGACATACCTGAATGGGGTTGTGACATACCGGGTGAAAGCTTTTGATGAGTAGATTACAAAACTAAAGCGGGTATATTCAGTTCTTTCTCAGGAGCGGAGCTACAGGGGGTGGAATATGTTTAAATGCCCCTTAAGTATTGAAATATTCTAAGTGATATGCGGGCCATTTCCGACATACCTGAATGGGGTTGTGACATATCGGGCGAAAGCTCTTGATGAGTAGATTACTAAAATAAAGCGGGTATATTCAGTTCTTTCTCAGGAGGGCAGCTACAGGGGGTGGAATATATTAAAATGCCCCTTTAGTATTAAAATCTTTTAAGTGATATGCGGGCCATTTCCGATATACCTGAATGGGGTTGTGACATACCGGGTGAAAGCTTTTGATGAGTAGATTACTAAACTAAAGCGGGTATATTCAGTTCTTTCTCAGGAGGGGAGCTACAGGGGGTGGAATATGTTTAAATGCCCCTTAAGTATTGAAATATTCTAAGTGATATGCGGGCCATTTCCGACATACCTGAATGGGGTTGTGACATATCGGGTGAAGGCTTTTGATGATTAGATTACTAAACTAAAGCGGGTATATTCAGTTCTTTCTCAGGAGGGGAGCTCCTTCCACCCCCTGTAGCGCCGCTCCTGAGAAAGAACTGAATATACCCGCTTTAGTTTTGTAATCTACTCATCAAAAGCTTTCACCCGGTATGTCACAACCCCATTCAGGTATGTCGGAAATGGCCCGCATATCACTTAGAATATTTTAATACTAAAGGGGCATTTTAATATATTCCACCCCCTGTAGCTTCGCTCCTGAGAAAGAACTGAATATACCCGCTTTAGTTTTGTAATCTACTTATCAAGAGCTTTCACCCGATATGTCACAACCCCATTCAGGTATGTCGGAAATGGCCCGCATATCACTTAGAATATTTTAATACTAGAGGGGCATTTTAACATATTCCACCTCCTGTAGCTCCGCTCCTGAGAAAGAACTGAATATACCCGCTTCAGTTTTGTAATCTACTCATCAAAAGCTTTCACCCGATATGTCACAACCCCATTCAGGTATGTCGGAAATGGCCCGCATATCACTTAGAATATTTTAATACTAAAGGGTAATTTTAACATATTCCACCCCCTGTAGCGCCGCTCCTGAAAAAGAACTGAATATACCCGCTTTAGTTTTGTAATCTACTCCTCAAGAGCTTTCATCCGATATGTCACAACCCCATTCAGGTATGTCGAAAATGGCCCGCATAACACTTAGAATATTTTAATACTAAAGGGGCATTTTAACATATTCCACCCCCTGTAGCTCCGCTCCTGAGAGTAGACTTAATATACCCGTTTTATTTTCGTAATTTACTCTTCGAGGGCTTTATCTGATATATCACAACAAGATTCAGGTATGTCCAAAATGGCACGCATAATATTTTTAATACAAGTAGCAAATTTTATATATATTTCCATCCCCTGTTGTGCCGCTCCTGAGAAAAAACTTAATATACCCGTTTCAGTTTTGTAATCTACTGGTCAGGGGCTTTCACCAGATGTGTCACAACCCCATTCAGGTATGTCTAAAATGGCCCGCATATCACTTAGAATATTTTTAATACAAGTAGGACTTTTCGTATATTTTCATCCCCTGCAGCGCCGCTCCTGAGAAAGAACTTAATATACTCGTTTCAGTTTTGTAATCTACTCGTCAAGGGCTTTCACCAGATATGTCACAACCCCATTCAGGTATGTCCAAAATGGCCCGCATAACACTTAGAATATTTGTAATACAAGTATGATATTTTCAAATATTTGCACCCCCTGTAGCGCCGCTCCTGAGAGAGAACCTAATATACCGAATTCAGTTTTGTAATCTACTCAGCCGGGGCTTTCACCCGATATGTCACAACCCTATTCAGGTATGTCCGAAATGGCCCGCATATCACTTAGAATATTTGTAATACAAGTAGGACATTTTTGTATATTTCCACCCCCTGTAGCGCCGCTCCTGAGAAAGAACTTAATATAGCCGTTTCAGTTTTGTATTCTACTCGGCAAGGGCTTTTACCCGATATGTCACAACCCCATTCAGGTATGTCCGAAATGGCCCGCCTGGACGCCTCAAAATGAGCATATTCATAGTCTATAAATTCAAACATAACGTACATTTTTCTAAATTTTTTTTTATTAATTTTACTTAATTAATTTGTTTTTTATAAATTATTATTATAAAAAGTGAGTTTTTTTGTTTATTTATCAAAAAAATCTTAATTTTTAAAATTTAACTTAGTTAACAGAGTGTGGAATGTAGTTAACATTGATGTGGGACGTATTTAACTGACGAATTTATCTTCACACCCTCCTCCCCTATTCATAAGCTTTCAGAAAATATATACTTTATAGGGTCGGAAATGAAAATTGTAGAAATTTCACACGGAATGACAAACCTATATATACCCTTTTTCACTGTGTGGAGGGTATAATAAGTTTCTATTACGACTTTGCCTTCTTCTGTAAAGTTGGTTGGTTATGTTGGTCTGTAAAGTTACAATTACATATTTGAGTGAGGGGCTTTCTAATTGTGACCAACAACTGAATTCGCTGTCTGCTAAGGATTAATGTCAAACTTTATTTTGAAATAATATTTAAAGGCGAATTTATAATTTTATTTTATATGGAGTTTGACATTGTTAGTAGAAAGCAAAAGCGATAATCTGATCAGTTACGGGTTACTTGTTAAGTGTACTCTGATTTATAATAACTTAATGATTTCATGGTTTTTTAAATTTTTTTATTATCTTCACATTTATTTTACCATTCTTATTGCATTTGCAACACTAGATCTGTCGCCTAAAAAAAAAAAAAATAAGCCTAAATAGTCTATGATGGCATCAAAATGATAGTCTAAATTTCTATAGTTTGTAGTTGGTAGTCTCTGTCATCATTGTGTTTAATGCATGATTTTGAATATTGACTTAACCGGTTTTAGGGTACAGTGTGAGTAGTTTTGTTATTAGTCATTTTTTGTTAGTCTTTTGGTTTTTTTTGTTAGTATTTTTTTATTTTTTTTTACTTTCTTTTTTGTTGTTTTTATCATTAATTTTTTTTAATTCTTAAAGTAATATGTATGTGTTTCAATAAGGGAAAAATTATGTTGACAGTCTGTTTTGGTAAGGTCTGCAAAATTAGCTGCTTATTATTCATTCACTGATGCCAAGCATTTTTTAAACAGAATAAGTGTAAACGTTGGTGAATAATTTAACACTACTGGTTAAAAAAAATCAGTGCGTACAAATAGGTAAAAAAAATCAAGAGCCAGAGTCCTTATTTGAACGGTTCAAATCTGTGCATAATCTTCGAGGATATTTGAATGACATCATACTCTATACATAAAAGCAAGAAGAGCTCATTTTATGCAGTTTGACATAGACCCGGCTTTATTTGAAAACTATTTTGTATAAAATCAACCATTGCTTTTAGAAAAACAAAAACGTTACACTATACAATCATCTCGTCAAAACGTAAGTTTAAAAAGATTTGACACTAAAATTTGGGAGAACTCGGCTTAGAATAAAACCTATAATTTTCGATATTATTTTAATTTTTTTTAACAATTTTTATTAATTTTCCATGTATCAAATTTTTTTTAAAAGAAAAATTTCTAAAAATTTATTATATTAGATTTTTTTCTTTTTCTAAGGAATATACATACATACATACATACATACATACATACATACATACATACATACATACATACATACATACATAAGTAAGCCTTAATTTTCCTAAAGATTTTTATTTGTTACTCAAATTTTTTTTAAACATTAATGTATGATTTTTTTAATATGCCATCCATCTTCTTTAATTTTTTTGCTGACAGAGAAATTTCGTTGGAAAAAACATTTTGCGGATATCTTAAACATATTTTGTTTTAACAAAAAAGTTAAAGTTTTTGATTAAAGAAGATAACAGTAACAACTAATAATATTAAGTTTTTTCTTTATTAAATCATTAAGTCGCTTTAAATAATCCAAGGTATGGTCGTTCCAGAAGTCCTTAACGTGTTTGGCAAATGATTCCTTAGGATGGAATATCTTTTCCATGCGGCAAAGCTATTTAATTATGTTTAGATCTGGGGAATATGGTGGCTAACTATGAAGGCTAACATTTTGTCTAAAACTAAATTCTTTTAGGACTATGGCATTATAAAAGGTGTTTAAAATTCGAGGTATCATTTTAATTTTAATAAAATAAGTTTTTTTTACATGTTAAAAATATTTTTATTTCAGTTATTAAAAATAGGTTCCGGTTAAATATGAAAAATTATGTCGGTCAAGTGACCTCCCCTACTGGCTTGGCAGGCTTCCAATCTTAAAAAAAATCTCAATTAAGTTTTGGATATCTGCTCGATAATGTTGTTTTTAAGCTCTTTAACTGTTGTGGGACAATTGGTGTACACTTTCGATTTCAAAAAACCTCACAAAATATAGTATAAATTGTAGGATCTTGGTGGGCAATTCACTCTATTGTTTCTCTTGAGGTGTGGCAAGTTGCACCATTCTGTTCTACGTCTAAATTACCAATTTTTCGACAAAAAAAGATCATCTCCCTGTAACGATTTCCATTGACTATTGACCCTTTACTTAGGTGCATTGTCATGTTGAAGAGTCCATGAAATTGGTCAAAAATATGTTAGCTGTTCCACCCAGAGATCATTCAAAACCAAAATAACTTTTGTTTAGGAAAAATAAAAATTAAAAAAATAATTATTATTTCTTAAAAAAAAAGAAAAAATAAAAATCTAAATGCATGTTTTTTTAATAAATAGTAAAAAATCATTATTTCAATTAATCTTTATCACCTTAATTTTTTGATTTAATTTTTCGATTGGTTTAATATTAATCACCTTAATCTAGTCAAACTGTTAGTGTCAAGTTTTTACGTTTTAATATTGTACATACATATGTATGTTTGTATTAAAATTTAACAATTGAATATGCATATGTACATTTATATGTATGTACATCCTACATACTTAAGAATGAATTAATATGTATGTATCTATGCATATATATTTGTACGTTAATACGAATGTTTATGTGTATGTATCAATCAGTTTATAGTCTATAATTAAAGTACCTAGTTCAATTAAAAAAAAAATATCAGAAAACATACAAATACTTTATTTAGGTTTTGTATTCAATAGAGCCGAAATGTCTGTTTCATTCTCCCGTTTTCTGACATAAATTTAAATGAAAATGCCGTATTTTTTCACACATAAAAAAAAATTTATTTATATTTTGTAGTTGTTGTTATTTCACATGTTTTTTATATAACATATTTTTTTTTGTTTTTGTTTTTCATTTCAGCAACAACAATATTAGCAACAGCTGTTCTTATAAAAACAAAAACAAAAAACACAATAATAGGAGCAAAAAAGGGAAGTGGTGGAGGCAACGCTAAAAAACTGTTGTCTGTATTTCAAAAGGTAGATAAAGAACAAAATTTTATTTAACGATTTTTTTCATACATATACATACATATGTACTTTATTATTAAGATTAGGTTCCATGTTCCCAGCAGTACCGTACCGGTTTAGATATTTGCTTTTCACAGATAAGCACACAATATACATACATAAATACAAACATATTATTATTTTTGTTTTCAAAATATATTATAAAGTTTTGAATAAATAATAAACAATTTGAATGTGTAATTTTCCTTCATGGCCTACAATCACTATAGTAGATGCTTTTCTATACAAAAAGTAAAATATTTGTTGTAAAATTATTATTCGTGTTTAATTAAAATTACAATAACGTATTGTTAGTCGTTTTCATTGACATTTTATACAGTGTGTTCGAAAAATTAATAATGAATTACAAGGCATCCGATAACATAAAAGTTTTTCTATATAACTTCTTTTATTCAAAATTTAAATAAGTTTCTTCAAAAAATATGCACGCAAAGAAAAACAATGATCACGACCGTCATATTATATTCTCGAAAACAAGTAGTAGTTATATTTATTTTGCTTAATCATTTATTTCGTCACGATAATCAAGCGTTTCTTTGAGTTTTATCATTAAATGTTTACTTTTCATAATAACTTCGGTATGGAATAATTTGCGTAGATTTATTCTAAACGCACAACTGGGACACACAACGATTTTTTCGCATCGAATTTTTATCGTCCAAAATAAAACACATTATGTATATGAAATTTTATGGCTTCGGTCTATATTTCTATATTTCTTATGCTGGCGAACGACAAACAAATTGGTACAAGTTTTTACTTCTCAACTTTAGTTTTCACTCTTATCATTGTTTTATTTGTTCTTGTTCTATGAAAATGTGAAATGAAAAGTTTTTGTACAGCACAAGGTATCGTGTCACCATATGATACGACACACAAAAGTTTTCATTTCACAGTTTCATAGAACGAGAATTGAGCCCTGGTTAGGTACACTATTAGATGTTATGCGAAAACAAAATTTTATTTAATGTTTACTGGACTGCACACATTCTGTGCAATCGTGTACGTATAAGCTAAAAAGTTTTTACTATAACAAAAATTATATTTAATTTTTTGTTGAGCTTAAAAAAAATTTAAATTCTTTGATTATTTTTATTAGTTTCTTTGCACAAACAGTAAACAACTTTATAAACTATAATTTTGATATATATATATAGAGATAATAGATGTTATTATTTCTTCGTTATTGTACGTTATATCGTACGACGAATTAACACAGCGAAAATTTACTACGAATTCATCGTGTTGGTCAAAATTCGTCTTTCGTCCCAATTATTCGCCTACCGTTTTATCGTAGTCATAATATGGTAACTAAATGATACTTTAATTAAACACAATAATGATAGCTGGCCAGTTAAATTAATTTATATGTGTAAATAACAATCATACAATTTAATCATAGTATGTTTCCCTTAAAGTATGATTATGGGTATGAAAAAATTACAGAAATAATAAAACCTACACAGTTAGAAAGGAAAGCTCAACAGAAAATTCAAAACTACATTGAGGCCAAAAGAGAAGAAATCACTTTAAAATATTTTGCGGCTTAACATATTTGAAGGCTTTTAATCAGTAATATAATCGCACTAGCGTAAAGCCGCATCGCCATTTTCGCTGAAATTTTTTAGTTCGAAACGGAGATAACAAATTCAGAAATACATAATAAATTTTTTGCATCTTTTAAAGAACGCTGCAGAATTTCAAGTCAATGCTACAAATCGAAAACTTATAATTTATTCTAACACTGTCAAATAATTTACGTTTCTCATTTTGTATACCCTTCACCTGTGTTGCTAAGGGGTTATTAAGCTTTGTCTGTCTGTCCGTGATTTGATTAAAATCAACTTTTAGAAGCCCACACATGTTTCTCAGATCTGTATGTGGTATCAACTGTTTCGTAAATATTCGGGATTAAATCGCTATTGAAATACAGAACAAACGCCTCATACAAAATAAAAATTCTCAGCCCTAGGTTAATTTATAGAGACGTTTGTTACTTTTTATAGGTACCATATGCCGTTAAGTATATTAAAAAAAAATAGAAAAATCAGTTACTACTTTTTAACCGACAATGTTATAGGCAAAAGTAATTTTAAAAAATATTTGCTTTTTAAATATATCAAGTTATTAAAGCTCCTAATTAATTTTTGGACATGCCAAAGGCACCAGCATATAAGCTCAAGAATTTTGTCTAGGAAAATTGACAAATCGGTTTGAATCTAACTGAGATATAAACTCAAAAAAACAAATGCTACGGTGTTCTTTCTAAAATTTACTAACGAAAATTAATTTTCTTCAGCTTCTGGACAACAAAAAAGAACGATATGGGTTTCAAAAGAAAGGGCTTGGCTACCAGAAAAAAAACACAATTAAAAAAAAATTTAAATCCAAGATGACTGCCATTACAAAATGGCTTAAAATTAATTTATATGTATATGGTTTAAATCTATTAAAAAATAATTTATCAAACGAAAGCACTTGGCCAGTAAAATACAGTAAACAATGAAAAAGATAAAATCCAAGATGGCGTCCAAAATAAAATGGCTTACATATGGGTCAAAAATAGTAATTACGGCTTTGCCCCCTTCAATCCTCGCAATACGAGTATCAAATGAAAGGGCTTGACCAGTAGAATAATAATAAAAAATAAAAGATGACTGGAAATAATAAAGTAAAATGGCATATAACATCTAATCTAAGCTAAGCTACGATATGGTCACTATACATGATGGTGAAGGGTATTATCAGATTCGGCACGGCCGAATATAACGTTCTTAATAGTTTTATTTATTAATCTTTTTTAAGCTTAGCCTATTTTTTATATAGGAAAAGGGAATATTAAACTCATTCGCATACTTTAAATATAATTGAACAAAAATTAAATATGTTTTCCAATTATGATATAACCAATTTATGTGACTCATTGTACGAATTGGTACCCATGTACATACATACATACATACATACATACATACATATTATTTTGTTTGCTGATATTTTCAGCGATAATCTTTGTTTCTAAATACGTACATACAATAAATACTAATCGCCACATTCATAAAATTTAAAATGAGTTTGAAATGTATTTTATTTAAAATTTTTCATACAAATTTTCTTAAAATATAATTGAAATACATTTTATTTATTTATTTATTTTTTTTTTGTTATAAGCCTAAGCATGTAAGAAATTAATTCATTGTTTTTCATTTTCTTTATTATTGAGTTGTATTTGAAAATAAATCGTTTGAATATATGATTATACATACATATGTATATTAGGGACTCCAAACGGGACTGATTTTTCGAATCCCGAAATTAAGTATTTTAAAATTTTAAATTTCGGGATTCCGGGATTTTTTTACTGGGTTTAAAATAACTTATTTGTTTTAGTATATCAAATTCTTTGTCATTAACTTGTAGTAATTTTGTATCTATTAATGCTTTTAAAAGAAACATTTTTAATTTATAAAATCGTTAGCACATATTAAGAAGTTTTTCATATCTTGTTTTGCAATCGAAAATAAGTTTCAGTTCTTCTCCTTTTCCTTCTGTAATATAATTTTCCAAAACCTCATATTTTGTTGGGGACTTTCGAAACATTCTTAAAATGTGTATTACTTTTTCAATAAGTAGTTTAATGTGAAATATATCATTGAGATCGCTATTTGTTTCAATAAACCACAACTCAATGAAGATGCTTCATTTTCTCTTGCACAACTAAAAGCGTTGTAAAAAACATCAATAATTGCCAAATGCTATAATTTTTCCGTTTCTCTGAAATTTGAATAAAAGTCTCTGCCAGCATAATAAATATTGTAATTAATAATAATAAATATTTGAAAAAAATGGGGATTTTCGGGATCAGGTTTTCGAGATTGGCT
Source organism: Phyto melanocephala (assembly GCA_941918925.1). Taxonomy (NCBI): domain Eukaryota; kingdom Metazoa; phylum Arthropoda; class Insecta; order Diptera; family Rhinophoridae; genus Phyto; species Phyto melanocephala. The sequence goes on from OW799233.1 coordinate 4,058,396, forward strand.
TCCCTTATGTATATACAAAAAAATTAAAAAAAAAACAACTGCGCGATTAGATAAAAATATTAAATAAATAATACGTATGTATGTGCATACATATGTTAAGACTAAAAAGACATGAATGAAATTTGCTATATAGTATATACATACATATATGTATGTATGTGTATTTATTTATTTTTTTTTTTCAGATAACTCACCAAACACCTCACATGTTATACACTTACTCACTTACACGCACACATATACACACTGGTGTACGGTGAGTTTTTTTGTATTAGATACATTTTAAATGTATCCACCAGTAAAAAAATATTTGGGGATATATTTATATTATCATATCGTTTGTAACACAGTCACGATAGAACTAGCTAGGGTGATAACAATTTACCAGCAAATTTATCTAATACATCAAAAATTTTTGGTATTAAAAAATGTTCAGAAAACTATACATTGTAGTGCAAGAGTAGGTCATGTAGAAATGACCCTTTCATATTAAACAAAATGTGAAAGCGTCTAAATACAGCATCTAATAAAATTTCACAGGCATATTTTTTGACCAAAAAATATGTTTAAAACCTCATAAAAATTAAAATATTTGAATACCAGAAAGTGGAAGCGACACGCACAATTTAGCGACACGCACAATTTAGCGCACAATTTCTTTAAAAATTTTTTTAATTCATATATTTCCTGTCGGCGTTCGAAACAAAATGGCGGATTTATGAGTAAAATATATTAATTAAACATTTATCGTTTTTAACTCACTCAATATTATCACAACGGGACCATCGGAGGACCCAAGTGAGCTATGCCTTCGGGCGGCTGCCGAATCTAACCTAACTCACTCAATATAGGCAACAAATGAAAGAGGCTAAAATTCAAAATTTCGTCTGAAAGAAAATAGCAGTTACATGTTTTCTTAACCCTATCAATAAAAGGGCTTGGCTAGAGAATGCAGTTTTCCACGAAAAAAATTAAAAATTATAAAAAATATGTTTTCGGAATTTTTTTTTCTCTTAAAAATAATTTTTTTTTTAAATTTATTTCTTAAACACTTCATTGAATGTGCTAGTAGTAACTTTTAACTCTTATACTTGCTAAAATCTTATAGAGATATATTTTGCATATCTGCAAGAAAATTTCTTTCCTTTTTATTAAAATCGGTGTGTGTGTGATGTGAACGTAAATTATATTACAAAAAATCAACTTGCCTACCAATATAAAAGATTAAGGGCCGTATTCATAAAAAATATTTGAGGTTTATTAAACGCTTATTTGACAGATGTTGTAGAGAAATTTGTCAAATAAGCCTTCAATAAAGCTAAAATATTTTTTATGAATACGGCCCTAAGAGCCTTTATTTTAACTTGGAATAAACAGTTTACCATTATTACAACTTTAATTAACCTACCAGTTTGAATGACCTTGTCTTTAACTTACAGCTTACTTTGGATTAAAGTGAAGATTTAATAATAGATAACTGTTGATCCGCCTGACAAAATCCTACCTTTAACTAATCCCAAGTAGTTATAATGACCATTAGTAATTATAAAAGTTGGAAGTGTTACACCCATATAAAATAAAAAGTATTTTTTACGTACCTTTAATGAATCTATGTGAAAATGCAACGTTACAACAACAAAGTGGGCAATACCTCTTGTACCATTGTAGATATATTTTTGGTTCTTTTTTGAGACTAAATATAACAAAAGTAAGTTTAAATTACAGAAACATCAAACAAATGCGCTTAATTTTCACATCGAACTGAAAGTAAATAATGCATACATATTAACAAAATTATAAATTTTATGGTATAAAGAAAGTGTTATAAAGAATTGGTAGTGGGTATCAAAAATTCAGCACAGCCGAATATAAAGCTTTTACTTGTTGGTTTTTGTATTTTCTTTAAAAGCGAGTGTAACAATTAAAAAAAGAGAAAAAAAATTAAAATTTTGTTAAAAACAAATAAAGAAAAAAAAAAATGACAACAACATATTTTTTTAGCACGTGCTTCTTGAGAAAAATTTGGCTAAACTTAAAAGTCTTAAAGTCTTTTATCGAACCAGCCATACTTTGTTCATTGTCCAGCCTTATTTTACAATTGGTGTCTATTGGTAAAATATTGCAAAAACTAATAAATAGTATCAGTTTAATCGTTTAAGATTATGACATGTCGGTCGTGAAGTTTTAAATATTTTCGTCTCAACATCTTTTTATTTTTTAATTTTTATTAAAGAAAGTAAATAAATTGTGATATTTAATGGCCTCCAAAAACACCATAAGACTATTTCTTGTGGGGTTATTTTAAGTGTTTTGTCTTTCGAAATAAACCAGACTCTCTTCAAGCTTAAACATTGAACGTCAATATTGAACGTGCCATTCATGAAATACGACTTGATTTAGTGGAACATGTGCTCGAAAATTGGGTTCATCGAGTTCGTTCCTGCAAAAGAAGTCGTGGAGGCCATTTGAATGACGTTTCATTTAGAACGTAGTTTTATCGATTGTACTTCACATTAAATAAAAAACTTTTGAATTTCCTTAACAATAAGTGTGTTTTTTTAAGAGATCATATTATATATATATATTATATTATGTCCTGTGGTTCCTATAAGGAACAAAGGGCCACAACGAACTCTTTCCATTCGGTTCTGTTTGATGCTAGGTGTTTGATTTCCCACCAGCTTAGCCCACTTTGGATTACTTCATCTTCGAGTTGACGTCTCCAGGAGTGCGACGGGCGTCCAGCTCTTCGTGTATTTCCATGGGGATTCCAGTCAATAGCAGTTTTAGTAGGGTCGCCTTCTGGTCTACGGAGCGTGTGACCAATCCAGCGCCATTTTCACTTAAGGATCTCGATGTTGATTGGACTTTGATTTGTTTGTGACCATAGTTGAATGTTTGATATGGTGCTTGGTCAGAATATCTTAAGGATCCTTCGTAGACAGCGGTTAACAAACACCTGTATGGCATTTATTTCACGTGTTGTTGTGTTCCATGACTCACAACCGTAAAGGAGCACCGATTTGACACACGAATTGAATATGCTGATCTTAGTGTGCTTTGAAATAACAGTAGATTTCCATACAGGGCGGAGCATACCGAATGCCTGATTGGCCTTTGACATTCTATAGGCGACGTCATTGCTGCAGCCGCCAGTATGAGTTAAAATGCTACCAAGATAGCAAAACGACCTTACTTCCTCTAGTTCAACATCCTGTATTTTAAATCTGCTGTTATTAAAGGTGTTGCAGCGCATTACCTTACTCTTTTTAATATTTATTTTTAGACCAGCTTTTGCAGCTTCGGTTTCGACGGACTTAAGTTTAGCTGACATATGCTTATAGCTGTGAGACAGAAGACAAATATCATCTGCGTACTCCAGACTCTCGAGTTGTTGAGTGAGTCCCCATCGTAAACCTCTGCTGTCCTGAGTAGCATTGCGCACTATGACGTCTAGGACGATGTTAAAGAGAAGAGGGGATAGTATACATCCCTGGCGCACTCCGGTTACAACGTTAAAACTGTTGCTTAGTGCGTTGTCATGGACTAAAGGGCAATCTGAACTTTTAGTTGACATTTTTTTTCCAAAGTTTTTTTCGCCAAAATTTTTGTTGGTAATTGACTCATTAACAATGATTTTCTATAAATGTTGCCAAATTTACATATTTTATATATACTTAACAAATGTTTCAAGAAGTTTTATAGGAGCTGCAAAATATGACTTAGTTTGGGTAAATACAATCGTGTTCTTTTCCCAATATCTTGTAATGTACCCACATATTCTCGAAAGCATATCTGATACCATATAGGAGCCTAAATTTGAATCTTGATTTTAACATACACGCGGACAGACGAACTTAGCTAAATCAAATAATTTATCTATCTATAATGATTCAGAATATTCATACATATGAATGTACTTTATAGGGTCGCAAATGAATATTGTAGAAATTACAAATGGAATGGCAAACTTATATGTATGTATATCGTTCGTCACAATTGCATTAAATTTTTGTATCAAGGTTTTGTGTGAATTACTAAGAAATCGATTTCGTAAAAAATACTATTTAGGGACTTTCTACTTGTGTTTACCGATATATCATGAATAAGGCAAACTGTAGGCCTACTGTACACAAAAAAATTTATATTTTGTTTATTTTTAATTTTTATCTTTATGTGAATCTTTTCTGAATTTGTAAAATAGTGCAGTGTAAAATTTATAACAGTTTTAACTTTCTTCAATTTTTAATTGAAGTTGAGTTTAAGTACTTAATGAAAAATTAAATATTTATTAGTTCGCATTTATTAACTAAAAATAATAATGAAAATAACAATTTAAGCACATTGTATGTATATAAGAATATATTTGATTAATTCACTAAGTTTCCTAATAATACCTTTACACCTGCGCGAAATCTGGCAGATTTAAATTAAAATCTTGATTAAAATCTATTGTTTTTTATTTTTTAAAACAGTATATTTATTTATGAGTTTATGCTTTTCCAAAATTCAAACTCCATAAAAAAAATGTAAACAATAAATGACTTGTGCAATTGCAACCACCTTATAGATTCTGCTCTATATTTTTCTTAATGCAGCATATTTTTTTAATATAATGTAATTTGTTGCGTCACAAAGTAGTACTAGATTTTGAGTAGATTTTTCCAAAATCTAGTGGCGAGTAGATTTCGTTTTGTATGGGAAATATAGTAGAAATAACCAGAATTTGCTCAAAATCTGCTACTTACTAGATTTGGCTCAGGTGTAAATGTAGTATAAGTGTCGTACTGTCATAACTTTTTTTTTAATCTAAAAAAAGACTTAAAAATTTGACCATAAACAATAGTTTTTACAAATATACAAATTTTTAGAAAAATACGACTTCTTACGAATACAACAAATATGTACAGTTAAATGATTTTAAAATGTCAACTGTCGTAACTAATTTATTATAGTATGTTTATATCTTGATGTCATAAAATGTGTGCATAAATGTCTTAATTGCTGTTTCTTAATATGAAGTGAAATAAGATATTTAAGTTTTTTAATAAATGTAAAATTTTCATTGTCTAAAAGTTAAAATAAAATACATTCAAAATTTACATATTTTACAAATTGTGCTTCTGCTATTAAATCACACGCTACTGCTATTTTATATTTGTATTTTTGGATATTTTTTAAGTGTAGACAGACATTCGTATATCTACTAGCTATTTTTACTAAATAAATTGTTTGTATTTTTCACATTCATAAGTATAGTATATATTTTTTGTCTGTTTGCATATTTATTTTTAATTTTGTTTAAACTCGTACTATTGATCTTTAGAACACTTTCATCGTTGCTTGCCATTCGTGCGTTGTGTTAATTTTAATTAATGAATAGCAATCACATCTGTACATATAATAATATAATGTATAATATAAACAAAAATAAAAAAATAAAAAATTTTTACTCAAACATACAAACAAACAATAAGTGTACATATTTAGTAGTCAATAGAGAGGGAAACGGTGAAAGGTGAAGATACAAAATATTATTTCATCTATATGTATACTACATGGTAGTACTCAGTAGTATGAGTATTAAAAAAAATGTGAATGATACAGACAAATATGCACATATATTTTTTATGTGAGTGTACATATAGAGATAAATATTTACAATTCACTAACATAAAACAAAATATTTTTTTTATACATAATAGGTGGAAAAAAATATCAAAAACTACAAGAAAATATTCAATTGATACATATTATAATGTTGGACAAACATACTTACTATGTACCATGTTTGCTTGCTTATAACATGACCGTTTATACGCCGATTTTCCTTTTAAAATTTTCATCAGCCTTAATGGTAATGTTTGTGTAAAAAACATTAGTTGCTGCAAAGGCGTTTCTTAAATCGCTTACTTTGGGCTTATCTGCTTCCAAGAGAAGGCATGATTGTTATACACTATGTCCCAATTCGTAAGTATCTTTTTGCAGTTAATAAGTGTTTATTTCATCTCTACTAGAAGCAGCAAGTAAGGGATTATTAATAAAAAAAGAAATTATATTGAAAAAAGTGTTTCTATTTTTTTTATTGCTGAAATAATAAACAGTACAGATAACATATTTTGTTGCGTTTTTTCTATGCAAAAAAATTAATTTAAATGTATAGGAATGAAAATCTTACAACATTTAACATTTTTTTTATTGGATTGTGCAGAGTTTTCGAATCGAATAAAAAAAGTTTAAAATTATAACTGCCATATTCATAAACGTTTTTGAAGGTTTATGAAATTGATTTTCTATGAAAATTTTATTTTTTAAATACCAAGACGGAGCACAGGTTTCTTGCATCTATCATAAACATTTATTGACCGATTATGTGAATACTTACAGCCAAACCCAAACTTTAACAACACACATGCAAAATGCTCTTATTTAGATTTGTCTGTTAAGTTCTTTAATACCTGGTACTGAATATCAGATGAACATAGATAATTTCATCAATTTATAATGATGACAATATCTAGATCAAAGGTTTATGAAAGTGCATATTCTTTCATCTAAGAACAGGGTTAGCAAAAATCTTTGCCTAACAACAATTTTGTTGAATTGCATCCAAACAGATGTCGTATGTAAGAACGCGGTTTATGTCGAATTTTTATACAAATTTATAGGGTACATATTTGACAAGAAGACAATTTTTTTTCGCTTCGAAAATATCGAATTATGGGTCAAAATATCATATGAGGGAAATTTTGCTTAAATTCATTATTTAAAAAAAGTAAAGTTGAAGCACACCGATTGCTTACCAAAGCTTCCCAGCAAAATAAAACATTACAAAATAATGAGTTGAAAGTACTAGAAAACAGTTCTTCAATACAAACAATTTGCCACTAAACCCATTATTTTAACACGGCGATGTCATTTGAGGCAAGTTCTTACCACCCTCGCTTACAAATAGGGTCTCGTATAAGTACTTATTACCATCGCTTATAAATAGGGACTTAAATAAGTACTTACTTTTATAGCAATATATAAGTACTTTATTTTAAAAAACAAAATAACTCATAACTATTATAGACTTACAGAAGTCGTTCGGTTCTATTAAGGATGCAAATTCGGTTAGATTATTCGGCGGTACGTTAATTTGAAATTTAAAAATCAGTGAAAATCTATAAGTCGTCACTTGGTTATTGAAATGCTCTGCCGCTGTTGTCAAAATCATTATTACTTATGCCTTAAGCGAATTAAACTAAATGAGAATTATAAAAAGTTATGTATTTCCATGACTTCTAAAAAAATTCGCATCAAGAAATTGTATTGTGAGTGTTTCGAAGCAAATATATGAAAATAAGTAAATACTCACGTATCACATTATAAATCAAGTCATTACTAAAATACTTCTTAGTAAGACAGACGATATGCAATAGTCATTGAAAAGTATGTTGTTTAGTAAGAGCAAGTCATTACTTAGTTTTTGCTGGGTTATGATAAAAGTATTCCATCGGTTTCAACATGCGATAAATTGTTTGTGCGGTTCGAAAGCGGCGATCGCCTAGGTCTATAAAAATACCAAGAATTTGTCATTGCTCCATGAAGATTGTTGTCAAAGTCAGAAAGAGTTTTCAAACTCATTGGAAGCTACTTAAGCAGCAATTTCAAAATAAACTAGTAAGACGTACATACTTAAATTTGTGTCCTTGGATTGGTCACTATTTTTTTCATATTCACATTTAAAAAAAAAATATTTTATTGAAATTTTTTAATTTTTCTATTTTTTATTTATTTAACTAAGAGATATTGGTTTATTTTTTTTTTTAATTTTACCAATTAAAAAATTAATTATATAAAATAACAAGTAAGAGTGCTATATTCGGCCGTGCCGAATCTTATATACCCTTCACAACGTGTAGTCATGCAATAACAGTAGTTTGTATCACCATTCATCTCATATGAAATACGTACATACATATATAAAAACATACATACATATATAAAAACAACCCATTTTAAAATTATAACTTTACGTATGTACATATATTAAAAAAAAATAAAAAAAAAATTTAAAAAAAATAATTAAAATATAAATAATAAATATAAAACAAGCAAAAAATTAAAAAAAAAATTAAAAATATAAATATAAATAAATAAAATATAAAAATAAAAAATATAAAAAAAATTTTTTTGGCTCAGCTGGGATTCGATGCCACGTTTACTCTAACCAGTATACACGTTTATATGTATGTTGTTGTTGTAATGTTGTTTATGTGTAAAAAAAATCGAGGTGGTCGTGGGATTTTGCTCATATCTACTCCCGAATATTTCTGATATTTTAATACCTCACCCGGGTCCAAGCGATGTCGATGTATGTTGATTTCAACATACACACGGTCAGACGGACAGACTGACAGAGCTTACTCGACTCCCCTATTAATAAGCGTTCAGAAAATATATAATTTATGGGGTCGGAAATGAAAATTGTAGAAATTTCACACGGAATGACAAACCTATAAATACCCTTTCTCACTGTGTGAAGGGTATAAAAATGATGTCCGAAATGCTACTTTTCATTACTTGCAATACAAAATGGATCGATTGCAATAACCCGAAGATATAGTCTGTAAAGCCCGGCAAACCAGATGACTAGACGTCAAAGCCAAATATTTATGGCCTTATGTTGAAATACCTGTTGAGAACCTTTAAGAAAAAAGTGGTTTGAAAGTTTCCATTTTCTGTTTCTGTTTTTTTTTTTTTTACGAAAACTTTGCTGCAGATCGGTGCGATCATACGACAAATGGCTATACATACATATATATTTTTTGGAATATTTCAAAGAGGTCGACATTTGTAGTTAAAAAAGTTATTTAAATGGGTAATACACAATTTTATTATTTGTCTGCGGCGGCAACGCATAGTATATTAGCTGGCTAAAAATAAAAATTATTTTTATTAAAATTGTGTTTTTTTTATTATTAATGAGGGGAATTCGAAACTCCTCTTACTTGTTTAACACAATTTCGTATTCCCAGTTTATAACCTTAAACTGTAGTTGAGAAACTTGACTACGACTTTGTAAACCTACGCACAACAACAACAGCAACCATCGACCTACACAATTTATATTCATAGATACATATTTCTTTTTTTTTCATATATTTATTTTAATTTTTATAGATTTTGAGATACTGCACGCTTCAAAATTAATGTTGAGTAATAATCACTGCCTTTAATGTACGCGGTGGGGAACTTGTGAGAGGTTAAGTGTTACAACAACGAATTATAGTTTCTTTTTTGTCTTTGATTAATGTGCATTTTTATGATGTTTCAGTTTGAACTTTTTTTTTTTTTTTACCAAATACTTGATTCTAATTAAACAATAGATTGTTAATTTGAAATTTGATATAATGGTTTTTGTTTCGTTCACAAAAACACAAGGAAATAAAAATAATTTGTGGAAAAATTCAAAATTATAGTTTTTATTATAGAGAGAACAATCATTCATTAACATATTCAGTTATTTAAACAAATTTATATTTTATTTCCTTTCTATTGGAATTATGTATTTATCGTTTATATTTGTTTCAAAGCTTCCTCTTACTTTTTGCCACAACGCTATACAAACATATGTAAAACAAAAAAGTGCTGTTCTAAAATTAAACTATTTAAAATTTTAATTAGTTGGAAAGGATTTTATTTTATTTAAGCTAAAAATATGAAATGCATAAGAGTTGCACTTTAAATAAAAATTCGGTCTCGACATTAAACGAGATTAGGTTGCATTGGTATTATTTCATCGAAAATGTATATACATACATATGTAAATGTGTTAAACTGCTTATACCCAAATGGGCATGTCTTCAAGTTTGCTTAAAGACACTTGCATGACACATGTTCGAATTATTGGTGATTTTTCGAACAAAGCGCCCTTAAATCGTTTGCGACAATATAAACATTACTATGCACACTAGGTGGGTCAAAAATAAAATTGTAACTGTCACCCTTTAGAATAAAAGATGTTTTAATGATGTTTCTGAAACTACGATTTTCTTTGTGCTACGCCTTTTAGTTTAGTTTTAGGGTTTCCTAAAAGTAACAAGTAACATTTATTTATCAAAATATAATTTAAATAAAACCGCCATATTTTATAAATTTTGTATACCTGATTATTTATCACTTGACATTTAATTTAAGTGCATGGTTATATTTTCTTAATGAAAATTCAAATTCAATTTAAAATATATCCAATAAATATAGGCATCCATCATTGAGTTTACGTAAATTTTGCATTCCTGAATTTTTAAGTTGCAATCAATCAAAAACTCCAAACCTTAACAAACCATTGCCTTATTATTTAGAGTAAATTTTTACAGAAACATCCCTAAACCCCTAAGAACATTTACTCATTCAGTGGCTGCTCACTTACTCAACTCACTTAGCCTACTGACTCTCTCTTTCTATCTCTCGTAATCCATCACTACATCCCCTCTTCCACAATTGCTTCCTTTAGATGCAGTGCAATGTCACTTATTGTTTTGAATATTTCAAAGTTTTTTCTTCTTGACAACAACTTAAATGTGCATTTATTTCAATTTTTTCTTTGACAAAAAAGTAATGTTGATAAGATGAAAAGTGTTGAGCAATGAAAAATAAAATACAAATACATAAAGAACGGGGAAAAAAATAAAGCTACGCAACACAAATTTATGGAAAGCGCAGAGGAAGTTTGTGGATTCCCTTCAGTTTAAATAGTGTTGTCAACTATAAAATTATGAGCGGCAAATTCTGCAATGGCAATTACAAATTGCAAATTACAAAAAACAATATATTATTCGGAGTACAAAACAGGTGGTTCATTAATTTTTTTTCTTTTTCGGAACTTGTTTTAAAAAGTAGAGAATTTGTAAAAGTAAGTTCCACAATTTTCTTTTTATTTTTATTTGTGAAATTTCTACCCAATTACTAACCTGCCAAAGTTATCGTAAAACATGCAACTATTGCCCAATTCGCAATCAATTGCAGAAATTGTACGTCGTAGTAATAATCATTTTGTTCATAATTTCTCTTTAAATTTTGTATACAACGCTTATAACAATTTAGCTATGTTTTCAAAATGTCGCATAAATACATTATTACTGGAAAAGTTAGTAGTATCGGTATTTTTCTTCAACATATGTACATGTATGTAGAAGTGAATTTCTTACAACCTACGACAGGTTGTAAATTGAGCATATGTACATACATACCACACCATCAAACTATTACGAAAAAGTGCTGTAAATCAATTACTTAGTGCCTACCTGCTTTCCAGTGCGCTTTTAGAAGCTATTATTGTTATAAATATGTTATGTCCCATTTCGTAGGTCTCTATTTTGCAATTAAAAAGCGATTATTTCATCCCTACCAGGAGTAGCTTAATCATGTCTTCCCCTTATGCTCAGTTGAAAAAGCTCGCGCCAATTAAGGGAATTAACAAGTTTTTGAATACATTAAAATTTAATAAATAACAGTTATAATCACAGACTAATTTTGTTTACATCTTAACTTTTGAAATTTTAAAATTAAAATCAGGCTACCTATTAAGGAGGCCAAACAAAGTTCTCTCCATTTTTTTTTGTATTCTCTTTAAGTTTATTCTCTTTAGTTAAGGTCTAAAACAAATTGATCCAAGAATTTAATAAGAACTTAACATTGTTTATCTATTGTAGCTACTTAATAAAAAATGGCCTGAACTACGAAAACCATAAAATCGATTAATTTGTTTAAGATTAACGCTTTTTGGTAATAGAAATAATGTAGGGATAAATGGATGCAATTGGATTGATAAGTAGTAACTTTTTCTAAATACATAATAGCATAAAGATTCTTTTTGAGAGTGCATAATTATATCTCTGTAATACATGAGACGCTTTTTATATTTGTTTTTATTATTGTCGACTTTTATTTTCATGCTCTTTTTCGCCTCGTATTTAATTTCTTTTTCACACAACTTTTATTTTTTCGTTATTCCTGTTGTGTCATAGAGCAAGAGAGTTAGTCGGTAGCTGTTTAAATAGTAGGCCTACTCTATGTGTATTAAATTGATGCATAACTCCAAGTCGGTTGCCATGCAGCGTTCTTAGTAGGATACTACTATTATAATACAGTTTTTTATTATACTGTTTGAGGTACATACATATTTGCTAAATGTTGAATATGCTTCACTTTTGTGTAGATGTTAATGTACGTATGTGTATGTTTCTTTTTTTTTTTTTTGTATACATACACATACATATTTCAAATAAGTTTAATCTGTTGTTTATAGTCCCTAAGTCGTAAGTATTGTAGCCGACTGTGTGTATTTTCAAATAACTGCACTGTAGGGCAAACCAAATTTAAGAAAAACTCAATATCTACATAGTCTTTTAATGAATCAATCAATCAATCTACATAGTCTTTTAATCAAATAATCAATTTTTAGTGAAACTCTCCTTGTTGCATTGCTGTAAAATTGAACATCCATGCGCTCTTCCGCTTGGTATATTGTGCTTACATAGATAAGATAGCATAAACTGTGGTATAATCATTTCATTCAAAATATAGCCCTAATTTATATTTACATTAGATGACATCGAAATTAATACTTATTTATTTATATTCAAGCTTTAAAATCATAAATTATACTTAATCATCAATAGATTAAAAAATATTATGTACTTACATATTTATGTAAATAAATAACAATAGAATGCAAAAAAAAATTTTGCCCGCCTTTAAACAAAAACATGCAGACTTAAGAGATTTTAACGCATGCCTTAAACAAGGCGGTTTTTCTGATGCATTTCATCATAACTTGAGAATGATTGGTCCGATTATGATTTTCAAGTGTTTTGGAGTTATTCAGAAATAGGTAGCGCTACAAATTTTTTTCATGCAAAATGAGTAATATTTTTTTGTTTTCAAAACGTCATTTAAAAATTAGTAGGGTAATAATTTTAAATTTTTATGACTTTTCAGAAAGGTAGGAATATTGTTAATAAAATAAGTTATAAATCATCAATCACGATGAAATGTATCAGCATAACCGCGTTGTTTTTGGCGAAATATTAGGCATGCCCATAACAAAATTTTGATCCCGATAGCAAAAAACTGAAAACGAATTTGAATTTAGCGCGTTAAAATCTCATTATTCCACTTATTTTTATTCAAAGGAGATTTTTGCTGCAGACCTATGTAATTATTGTTTTTTTTTAATACATAAGTATATACATATGTGTTTCGGAAATCAGCTGTTATAAACTTACTACGCTCACGCTTATGCTTTAAAATCAAAATAAAGTATAAAGTTAATGACTATTTTTGTTTGCATAAATTTTGTCTGATATTTTTATAAGTTTTCCACATTGTGCATTTATCATTGCAGTTGGGATTTTAAAGCAGAGAAGTTGAATACAAACAATAAACATAAAGTAAAAAAAAAGAGTGGAAAATCATTTTTTTATCTTTTAGCTTTATATACAATAAGGTAGTATCCATCTAAAATTTTAGTTTTTTACAGGTCATTGAACTTATACTGTCATTTGTGTATTACACCAAATAAGACTATTATTAATTAAAGTTTTTAATTACATTAATTTATTAACCAAATTCTACTAGTCACCAGCATAATAAATACGAAAAAATATATAAACTATTCCGCTTGTGTCAAAGGTCAAGAATGACATGTGATTTGCTTTATTTTTTATTTTTTTTTTTTTTTTTTTTTTGTTAATTTGACCAAACCGAGTGAACCTAATGCACATACATACATATTTGCATACGGAACAAAAAAATTACTAGAGTCTGCAGCCGGCGCAAAACTGAAAAACGTTTGTATACAAGTGAGTCAGTACATTCATCCATCCTTCCATTTATTCACATAGTCGTCTGTTCTGAGTATGAATACGACTTCGTATTGGGATGAGAATATGATGCATTTTTATTTTATAGTATGTATGTCTGTATTTGTTGTTGTTTGTGAAATGTACATATGTATATGAAAGGTTGTTAATGTAGTTGTTGCTTTTAAGGACAATCATAATGCTGAGGAAGGTGGGGATTTTGAAACCGCATAGTTACTCATAGGTTTTAGGTATAAAAACACCATAAATCAGCATCAGAATAAAAAATTAAAAAAAATAATGAAAAGAGAAAAGCATACCATTACCATTGCCAACATCGTAGTCACCGTTAAGTTTTTCACTTGAATGTTTTATCACAATTCTTTTAAAAAAAATATGTAATAATCATGGTACTACTTTAGTTTTCTTATCACCCCTCTAAGTTTTGAAACATGAACAAGTAGGAAAATAAATGCATTCACTCTTAAAACTAGATTTGATTAGAGGTGTCATATCAAACAACATAAAAATGATGTAGTATTGATTTTTTAGATTTAAGGGAATTGACAAAAAACTAAACGTGACTTGTTCCTTTATTCTAAGAACCGCTTTTAATGTCGCTTTAGTTTGGTCTTTTATTGAAGTGAATCAACAGTTTATATACTTTGTTTGAGGTCACTGAACCGACCTAAAAAATTTGGTTCAAAACTTGCGACAAGGGTATACATTTGCACTCTTATTACGTTTGATATTTCTACAGTACTCATTTGCAACATAATAAGATATACATACATATTTCGAATCCACATAAATGAGAAAAATGGATATACATAATTATAATTGACAGATCGTCTTAAATTTTATTTAAGACTAGAAAAGCCCGGCGCGCGTTGCTACGCCCCCTAATGATTAAAAATGTATTCTGATCTTAAATTGAATACCAAGTGCAAAAAGCTAAAAATGATAACTTTTTTTAATGGGCGTGGCACTACCCACTTTTCTAATCACTAAACTGTATAGTCGTGAAAGCTCAATATGTGTGCAAAGTTTCAGAAAAATCGGTCTAGTGCAAGTACCTCAAAATTATAACTTTTTTTTATGGGCGTGGCCGTGCCCACTTTTCTAATCACGAAAGTATATAGTCATGACAGCGGTGAAGTTCAAATACCTCAAAATTATAACTGTTTTTTTATGGGCGTGGCCCTGCCCACTTTTGTTATCACGAAATTATTAAGTCATGACATGTCAGTATGTTTTCAAAGTTTCAGAAAAATCGGTCCAGTGCAAGTACCTCAAAAGTATAACCTTTTTTTTAGGGGCGTGGCCCCGCCCACTTTTTTTATCACGAAATTATTTAGTCATGACAGCTCGATATGTGTGCAAAGTTTCAGAAAAATCGGTCAAGTGCAAGTAGCTAAAACTGATAACTAATTTTTATGGGCGTGGCGCCGCCCACTTTTTTTCACCCATAAACACTCCCTGGTATGTGTACAACAACTTGCCAAAGTTTGAGCCCGATCGGTTTTACAGTTTCAGAGTCTATAGCTAACACACACACACACACAGAGTTTCACTTTTATATATATAGATGACCTGTGGATCCGTATGTATATTTAAAATTTATCAAATACATTTTGAGATGTAAATAAGAAATCGCAGCTGCATCCATGTTCTGTACCCATGATAGTTTACAGACCGATTTTTAAATTAATTTGTTAGAAATACTTATAATGTTTTTCCTATAAAATACTTATCCAATCGTTATTTGAACAACAATTACATAGACGGAAAATTCTTTTTTTCTTAATTCATAAGCTATCGTAGGTGTTGTACGTCGTAGTAATTGTACATATTTTGCTGTACATTAATTTTTTGTACACTGTACGTAAATCTTATTCTCTTTTAATTTTATGAACTCCAAAAAAAATTCAGAAAAAAATTTCGTTATTTTAAACTATAGCTTACTAAACTTTTTAGGGTGATGTGTTTGTATATTTACTACCAGAAAACGCTAAAACGGCGATTTCGTTAAAAATCAATATACATACGTCATTCTTATATTGAGCCATCGATATGCTTAATTTTAATTTGAAAACATATTAAAGAAATCAATAAAGGTTTTTAATTACATTCTAAGGGAATTTTTATTTTGTCAGCGATTCTACTCATCTTAATTTAAATTCCTATTTCAAAAGTTTCCACTTTCTATCAATCAATAATAACTCAACACAGCTTCCTCCTCTTTTTTATCGAACGCTTTATGTTTCAATATTATATTTATGTTCTTCCTTCTTTTAACAAACGTCTCATTTTCCTGTTGTGCAGTAAATAAAAGACTACATATACCCCTTTCGCATTGGGCAAGTCACTTGCTCAAGTTAGTTTTTTATTTTCTTTTATTTTTCTTTGAACTTGCTTTCATGTTCAGACTCAGCAACTGACTTGCCCAAGTTTCGTTCTCTTTTACTTATTATACTCTTCACACAGTGAAAAAGGGTATATATAGGTTTGTCATTCCGTTTGAAATTTCTACAATTATCAATTATCTACACATACATACAAACGTGGTATACTGGTTAGAGTGAGCCAAAAAATTTTTTTATTTTATATTTTATTAAAATTTTTATTGTTTTATTTTTAATTTTTCTTTTAATTTATTTTTTTTTAAGCACATAAGTAAACTTAATGTATAATATTACAATGGGATGTTTTTATATATGTATGTTTTGTATGTACGTATTTCATATGAGATAAATGGTGACATAAACAATTGTTGTTGCATGACAACACGTTGTGAAGGGTATATAAGATTCGGCATGGCCGAATATAGCACTCTTGTTTGTTTTTATTACTCTTTTGTTTTTGGTTTCTCAACAAAAACTTGCTCGTACTTGCCGAGTACAGGCAAGTGTGTACTCAAAAATGAGCAAGTTTCTTCCTCTTAACCCGACCTTACCCCTTTTGCCTATAAACACAACACTTGCGCAAGTCACTTGCGCAAGTGACTTGCCCAGTCTGAAAGCCGTTATAGTCCATTGTAGCTGAAAATGGACTGTTTACATGTACATTATTATGTACAAAATAAGATTAAAAGAAAATTTAAGAATAAAATGAAAGTATTTAACGTTACTAACGTCGATTTATTTGTGAAGCGCATTTTTATAGCCTTTACACAAGAGTTTTAAACGATATATAAAAGTCTGTCATTCCGTTTGTAATTTATACAATATTCTTTTGAGACCTATAATATATTCAGAATCTTCTTGAAATGTTTGTTAGTTTTGAGTTTTATAGTTGAATAGTTGCATCATATAATTGTCAGTTATGGTATTTAAACTGTCAGTGTAGAAATGTAACAAAATTTCCATATTATTTATTAAGATATAAGCAAAAAACCATTAATAAATACTTCTGTTTTTCTTCTAATTAAGCTCGATTAGAAGTCGATAAAGCTAAAAAACAACAAAAGCAAGCTGTCGCTGATATATACTTATGTACATATTTGTATATGAATGTATGTATAGGTACATACATGATGATACAAAATATGTAAAAGGTGTATAAAGCGCTTTTACTTGTTAAAGTTGACTTTTGCAGACACAATTAGTATTAGTAAAATTTTGTATTGTCAAATTGGGTAACCGTAGTGCGTAGAGTAGTTTTGAGACTCTGATATAATGAAAAGCTTGGTTTGTTGCATATATTGTACATACATACATACATATGTATATGGGGGTTATCTTTGAAGTACTTCCCATTCCTTTTAGAACATACTCATGCATAAAATAAACTTTTTTTGTGGGGTAGTTTTATATCAGTATGTATAAGTGTGCAAATGCTCACGGGGACTTAAATACATATTTACATATACATATGTAAGTACATATATTAGGACAGCTTTAAAAATATTAAATAATAATAATAATAATAAAATAATAATATGTATTAATATCAGTTTTTTTTTTTTGTTTTAAAATTTAAAAATTTTGCTTTCAACTAAAATTGAAACTCTACGAGTTAATTTGAGATGAAATTTAATTGGATCTGTGTAATGGTCTCGAATTAAATGTCATATTTGGGAAACTGTAGGCGATATTTGGTTAAAACTTTATACGCTCCACTTTGGTAACAATTTCATAAATCGACCTTAAAATGGTGAGGAAGTGGAACATGAACTTCATACGATTGCAATGCTTTCTCTAACAATTATTGCATATTTAACAAATGGTAATAAGAAACAATTGTAAAATTTAAAGCTATTAACAGTTTTGCTATTAAGGATTGAAATAAAAAAAATAAAAATAAAAATTCACATACGTACACACTATTATGTAAGCATGTATTATGTATTATTATGGGTCTGAAAAGCGCGCCGGGGTTAGCTAGTTTTTTATAAACTAAATTGTAATTCATCATCAAAATAAAAAAAATTAATTTTAACATTTTTGCAGAATTACAAAATTGTATTTATTTGCTTTTTTAATCGTAGGTACTAACAACTGAAGCAGTAAAAAGCTTAATAATATAAAAATTTTATTTGCAATTTTCATTAAAGTTTAACTTTTAAAAAAAAAAAAAGAATTTAGGAAATCCTAGAATAAATAAAATACACAATGTCATTCAAATACAACCTATCATAATTACATACAAACATAAAATTGCTATACTTATTATTAAAATTTACAAAAATATATTATATGTACATATGTATAGACAACATAGCATGAATAAAAAAAATCCGAAGGTCCGTTAATTTGCAGTTGTTGTTTGTAACGTAGACAAAAACCTTTGCTCCTTAATTCATGGTAAGTATGAACAGTGCCGGTCAATAGCACCAGCTAAAATTATATTCGTACAAGAAGAACAAATTAAAATTAAAGATGTAGTGTTTTTCATTAAATTTCAAAAACAATTACAAAACAAAACAATTTTCTGTTCTTTCATAGTTTTTGTACAATTGCATAACTATCAGTTAATTATGATAGACTTTTTATCAACATATTAAATTTGTGCGGCCAATATAATAGTACCAGTTATATATGTATGTACACACATACATACATAGATACATATATTAAATTTATTTATGTTTTATTAATTTATTTATAAGAATCAAGATTAGCTTTTGCAAAATCATATGTAATTAACCCACTTGATAAATTAAGGAATCGCAAAAAATTCACATTTTTCCCTATTTTTTACTTTTTTGCTCAATAAGTGGACTCCAAATCCACCAATACTCTATTTTTTTTCTTTATAAACTTTATTTTGTTTGAAAACATAAATTCTGATTCATATCGCAACTATTCTTAAACTATTCTCGTTGAATTTTAAGGCACTAGACGCACTTTCTTCAGGTAGGCTTTTAGAAAAAAGCATAAAAAAAAAATATTTTTTTTGTTACTTATTGATTAAAAAGATTTGTACTTATTTTTTAAATCAACTACAATTTATCTGTAAAACATAAAGTTTTATTGAATTTTATAATATTTTATATGTTTGCAACTTTAGTTAATTTTGAATTGTGCTGCTTTGATATTTTTTAATAAAGATATGTTTTGTGGTATTTAAAATTAGTATGTATTTGTAATTAGCTGATTTCATTGCGATTTTTTTTTTTTAAATTAAAAGTTGATTTGTATCAATATCTTCTGACACCCCTATAACAACCTATATTACGTCATTCAATCACGATCGAATATATAGACAAGAGTTCGAGTTCGCTGTGCTTTTGGTAAAGAGGTTCTAATATGAATTCTAAAACTTAGATCCCATTCGAATTTGTTTCCTGTTGCGAAAAAAAAATTACAAGTAATAGGTGAACATTTTTAAATGTTGCATGTAAGAACTGAGCACATTGAGAAAAATTCTAGCGGTTTTGTGCAAGAATCGCATTTCTACTCCAATTTTGTTTTTTTACTTGATTGTTCTATTTACAATTTTCTGAACATCATCAGAAGTCACTCAGTCAGTCATATAAAAACAACATGGTCAATGTAAAGGTCAAGAACCTTTGTGATACAGTTGTAATGCAACAACAATACAAACAATATTTTCTAAAGAAACAAAAATTATTGAGCACAAAAAATGAATAGATCTTAGTTTTTTTATTTATTTATTTTTATTATTTCTTTAAGCCTCTCATTTCTTTTGTTAGACTTCATGACCATTTACGTTAAAAACGTTAATGTAGTAGTAGGTGGAGTAGTAATTTCATGCCAGAACAATATTATCAGTGATGGCAAAAACTCAGTACTAATTATTGTATATTTTTAAGTACTTTTAGTAACCCGACAATACAATTTTAATATTTAATGTAGTAGAATAAAAACATGATTAAATAAAAATGTTATGGTTTTTGATTTAATTTTCTCAAAAAAAAAAAAGAAATCTATGCTTTTATTCGGTTATTTTTTGTGGTTTTGATAATTGATGTAGTTCTTAAAAAAAAAAAATTATTAATCTCCATTGTATTCAAAATATTACTATAACTGCAACTAGCACACAAAATACTTTTCTTAAGCCTTGATAATTATTTGTATTATTAATGAAAAAAAGAACTGCACAGGATTGAAGAGTTTATAAATCTTGAATAATTTCTTCCTTAAAAAAGAAAAATAAATTATAAATGAAAAGTACGAAAATGCAGTTTGTATTCAGTACCTTTTTAAATTTACAATTTAAATATACAAACTATCACATACATAAGTATTCGAACTACATTTTGAAAATTAGTAATAGTTTTACATACGTACATGCATTTATAGAAATTTTTTAATATAGTATATGTGATATTTTTATATTTTTTTATTAGGTTGATAACTTTCTTATGTTGCTGTTGACGTTTTCTTTTTAACAAAACACTGTTAACAATGTTTATTGCAACATATTGTATGTTGCAATATAACAAGCAACAAAAGCTGCTTAAAATGCGAAATTTCTAATAACGCACCCGCCAATATTAGGTATAAGGGACAACAGTATTTAAATGAATTTATTATGATAGCCGCAATCTTCAATAGTTAAAGAAAGAGAGCAATATAAGAAGCAACATTTATTTAGAGTTACAGCACAAACTAACTGCTGCTGAAGTCTGCTTTTACGCCTAACAAAATGGTAACACCATCAGTGGCGGTGGCAACAACAGCAGCAGCAACGTCCTCAACAATTACGGCAACAGCAAATGAAAATATCAACAACACTTCAACAATACAACAAAACTCAAGTAATAATCAAGAACAACAAAAACAATATCAACAACACAATTATGGCCATCAACAACCATCGACATTGCCATCAGCAATACAAACAGGTCAAGCAACTATATCTTCGTTTGCTTCCACCGCCCCAATACCCAGACAGCATCCTAAGAAACGCAAATTCGATCCAGCTGAGTTGGACGAAAGCAACAATGATATTACGAAACAACAAGATCAAGAGATTAAATATTTACCATCAGCACAACAGATCTCATCGTCAACGCTATCACCTTCTTCATCATCAGCAGCAGCAACAACATCTACTTTATCAAAAACGATTGCCACGGATACATCTAAAACATCAAATGGCAACGGCACAACAACAGCATCAGCAACAAATAGCAACAATACTACCATTTACACCATACGCACAACTTTCGGTTGCTCCTCCGATGCTGCTTTAACCCCGTCCATGTTAACAAACAGCAGCAATATAAGCAGTTATAACAATACCAATGAAATCAGCAGCGGGCCTCTGATTTCAGTTGCTGCTAAAGGCACAACTTGCGTTGAAATTCCTGAAAAGCGTACAATTATAACAAGGTTAGTTACAAATCGATTGATTGTTTATTTTAAATATTTTGCAGTAAAATATTTAATTATTTCATAAATTCCTTTCTAAAATAGAACATTTTCTATAGATAAATAAATTTAAAAAATCCTAATTATCGTTTATGTTTAGTTCACATTCACATTCACATGCAGCAGTAGCAGCAGGAGGTAGTATTGCATTTAGTATGAAAAGCAACAATGGTAACAACAGTAATCAAAGTAATGTTGCTGGTCAGCGATATAATTTCATACAAAATAAACAACAACCACTTTCATTATCACAACAAAAACATTTCGTTAACTCACCGCCTCAAATTCAACAGCAACAACCATCGGCAATTTCTAACGAAGAGGTTGTACTTAATCTACGAGATTGGAATAATACAAGGGTACTAGCTAAATTGGGTAACTACTATGCTCCAGGCATAACACGTCAACCGTCATCATCATCGCCATCAACAAAAATATCATCGTCGTCTCCGCCATTGTCAATGAATGAAGTGCCACCAAATTCAATTATAGTTGAATTTGATCCGCCGGAGAATAGTACTCACCTTTATACGGATGTACTTAATAGTGGGCGTTACAATGTGATATTGGACGCAAGTCCACCCGCAGCCGATGTACGTAATTGTTATTATTTTTATTTTGCACAAACTGTTTGAAAATTGATTTTATTACATACATATGTACATTTGTGATTGCATTTTAGATTTTAGAGGATACACGAGTTTGTGTACGTACCTCAATTGAGGGAAGAAATGGTTGTGTTTTTATTGAGGGTACTGTGACGGAAATTAATGCAGCAACAAAACAATTTACCGTACAAATTTTCACCGGGGATACGAGTGCAGCAATTGTAAGTTAATATATCAAATGAAAACATAAGTTCGCTTTATTAAATTATTGTCAATTAAAATATATGTATGTACATATATATTTTTTTAAATTTGTTTATAGTTTAAAACTGTAAAACGAGCTGATTTACGTTTGTTGTTACCACCTTGGTGGGATGAACTTAATGAGGTATCACCACCCGTTGCTGTTAATTCTACTGATCATCAATTGAGTTTAGGTAAAAAAGTGGTGGCTTCACCCTTTTCTAGAAGAATTTTTGGTAATACGCCAGGCCGTCAGTTGGGCAATAAGACACCAACATCAGTTGGTGCTGGTAGTAGCCAACTTCATCATCAGAATTTGTACAACGAACAACAAAATCTGCAACAGCCACAACAATTGTCCTTTGTCAGCAATAAAATTTTAAGTACCGGTAATTTTTTACATCGTCCCCATACAATTACTCAACAAAAACCGGACGATTATTATCGAACCATAGCTACGTCACCATTTCAGAATTCGGCTGCAGGAAATATTAATGGTGGCTACGCAGGCAATAATGGGACGGCAGCGTATGTGATACCCAATGAAAATGGCTGTGTTGATACAAATACAACGGTCATGACTGCTGGTAGTGTTTGCAATGACCAACATATTTTGCAACATCATCAGCCACAACAACATCATCACCTTCAACAAGAACAAACTGTTTGTAGTCATGAACACTTAACTGATGGTAATAAAATACAATCATCAGCAGCTGATGCTGAAATGCAAATCCAACAACAGCAGCAACAGAGACAACGCCAGCAACATAATCGTCCATCCGGTTCGGCGGGACCTTCGTATGATGACTCCTACGATTCGGATGATGAACTTAAGCATGTTGATATTGACGGTTATGCTTCATTGGGCGATGCTGATCCTGAAAAATTTTCTGGCTGCAGTAAACGCAGCAGTATGCAGTCTCGCGGCAGTACATCATCATTAGTCGATCAGAGGCTAACACCACGATCTCATCCAGCTACACCACGATCTCAAGCAAATACACCACATCGCTTTAAGAAAGGCGATATCGTTGAATCCGAATCAGGCGTACGCAAGAAATTCAATGGCAAACAGTGGCGCCGATTGTGTTCACTGTGTTCGAAAGAATCTCAGCGACGTGGTTATTGCTCCCGTCACTTGAACCAAAAAGGCAGTTCTTTACGATCTACTGGTCCAAGTCGTTTTCCAAGGTAAGAAATCAATTAATAACACAGCTAACATCAATTGAAAACTCTTTACACATTTAATATTACAAAAGAAATATATGTATTACATAAAACTAGAAATAATAATTTATTTTATAACAGTGATATTAGCAGCCGTTCCAGCAGCAAGACGCAAATTGATGAGGACACTTCTAGGGATTCGGAAACATCTCCAAATTATCGTACAACTGGTCGTTTTGATCAGGAAGAAACGGATGTCGCCAATATGTTAGGTAAGCGTATTTTTCATATACATATGTATATACATCATATAGAGAAGGTAATCGTGTCGACGGTGTTACTCTTGAGGAAACCTAAAATTGCGTAAATTTACTATTGCTGATGGGAGCGCCATTTTTAACGAAAAGGTGTTGTACATTTATAGAACGAATTCGGCAGACTAATAGTCATGCCCTACCGATTTGTTAAACCTGCGGCACTATTGCCAATTTTTTTTCCAATACTTCATGTCAAATCATACTATAAAATCAACTAGGAACATTAAGATTTAGGGGGAAAATATTAAATTTTTTATTAAAAAAATCGTTATAATTCTCGTGCGTCGGACACCAAATCAGTGGATGGCTTTAGTTATAAAGCAATTTCATTCTATTAATTATCAGAAATTGACATAAGACCATATTTTGAATGTGCCCGTTAGCCAAGCGACTTTTATTGCTTTGATAATATAGACAATTTTGTTTATTGCTGGAACAGCAATTCGCAGAGTAAAATATATTTTTTTAAAGCAAACACAATGTTTCTTGAATTTTCTAAGAACATCTTTTACGTTCGAAACACGTGGATGGACCTATTTATATTTTCCAGTGTTTAGCAAATCTAAACCGTTACCAGAATCAACTGATGAATTAAAAAATAAACAAATAAATGGTAGCCGCAAAAAAAGCAGCTGACTTCATTTTTTGTCTTACGATGTGTCCCACCCCCTCAATAATGGTTTTGTTTATTTTCATTTGATAAAAATTAAAAAAGCAACTAAATTTCATACAAAAAAACGTAGTTATTTTAAAAAAGATACAATTTTAAAAAAATATTTTAAAATTAGTCTATACATGTGTTACTATTTTTAATTTAAATTGTAACAAATGAAACCCATTTTAAAACTGTAAAAAGAAATGCGTTGTTCGATTTTCTTAAATAAGGGAAAAATGCCTGTTCTATTGAATTGTTGTTTTTTTTTTGCACAGTTGCAATTACCTGATGTAAATTCTACTATTATTATATATGACATCAAGTCACTGCAACGCATAGCACTATTCAAGACAAATTTAACACAGCTCTCACATGTACAAATTAAAGTTTGCAAACTCTTGAGTTTGTTGGTGAGAGAGGAAGAGAGAGAGAGAGTGGGAGTACAGTCTCTTTTCCTCATTCATAGACAAACCCAAGAGTTCGCAAACTTTAATTTGTGCGTTTAATAGCTGTCAACTTATTCAAGGCCATTACATATTC
Source organism: Phyto melanocephala (assembly GCA_941918925.1). Lineage (NCBI taxonomy): Eukaryota > Metazoa > Arthropoda > Insecta > Diptera > Rhinophoridae > Phyto > Phyto melanocephala. The sequence goes on from OW799233.1 coordinate 4,083,620, forward strand.
GTTTAAGGCAAATTAAATTATTCAAGGTCAAGGCGAATTCGTAAGATGGCTGGGTCGTGATAACACGAACAAAACATGTGTAAAAATTAAGCAAACGAAAGAAAACAAACAATAATAACAGAGAATAGAACAATGATTTAAGAATGCAGTGCTCTTTTTTTTCAATAAAAAAAATATGTTAAAACATAGAAGAAAGATATTCATGCGAACATGTGTGCATTGTGATTATAAAAACTATTTTTAAATTGTTAAAACGAATAATAAGTGAAAGATATCATAAAAATTGCAAAAAATAGTAATCGATCATAATTTGGTGTAATTTTATAAACAAGGAAAGAGAACGTATAAATAAATTTTAAAATGAATGAATTTCAGGATTTGGATTTAGGAGCCAAACTTTACCTGCAATGTTTATGTAGGATTTTCTTTGTACATACATATTAATATAGTTCCTCTTTAACAGCTATGAAATTTTAATGTGTATTTTTAGTATCCCTAAGTAGTTCGAGATCTGGGACACCATCGTATTCATCGCCGGTGAACCATGGCACTTCACCCATGAATGCTAATAATTCACCGGTGCCACATGTAGTTGTAACAAATCATCAAAACTTTTTTACGCCAATCGGTAGAGGACCAATTACGCCGACAGATGCTCATGCTAATAAACATTGGAAAGCAACTCCTTCGCCCGTTATGTATAATGTGTCTAGTTATGGTTCGCAGGTAGTTTGCCCCGAATCAGTACGCGCCCATGGTACTGGGGTAGTGATTACATCGACAGCACCAGTACCAGCGCCACCGCCGCCACCATCTTCACAACAGTCTCCTGTGTCAATGGTAATGCATCCGAAAACATTGCCAACAATATCTGCGCCTATACAGCAACCCGTGATGTCACCTCATTTACCGGTACAGCATATTCAGCAGCAGCAGCAGCAATCTCTGTCCCCTGGACCGCCACCTCCACCAGTAGTTGTGTCTTCATCCATATCAACCGCAGCTGCTATAACATCAATGGCACATGCTACTAGCGTCATTAGAATTTCTCCGGCGTCATCAACTGCAACAACATCGACAAACATGACAAATTCAGCAACACTAGCATCACAATCATTTCATCCAGTTATTGTGAATGCCACACAATTAATGCCGCTACTGCCACATCAACAACATCAGCAGTCACAACAGTCTTTAACATCGTCGTCTACTCATCAGTCCAGTCTTCAACATACTTCATCTATAAATCAACTGCGCCATAACCAACATTCGCAAAATACTACCAGCAATTTGTTGACCGTAGGAAGCCATATTAAACATCAGCCGCAACACCAGCAACAGATGTTAAGTCAACAACAAACCCAACAACTTTTAAACGACAAGACTGTTCCAAAAAACGGCGTTAACTCGGGGTCGATTTATCACTGGCATACGCTGCTGCCTCACATTCACCAATCCCCCGTGAAATCACAACAACAACAGCAACAAACAACTAACAATTATACAAATGCCGGCAATGCTTTGCCCAAACAATTATCATCGGAAGCAGCAGCAATCTCTACACCACCACCACCACCGCAGCCAGTGAATAATAACAACAACAATAATCATTTATTAATATCACAATCCATGTCATCTCCGAATAATCCCCTAGATTGCTCTTTTAGTGAGGTTGCAAAAGCAACTGCATCCACTCATCAGGTCAACAGTAGTAACAATACTAATTTGGAAGATATTGACGAACAATATGACGATGATGTCTTTGATCCGCCTTCCTCGAACAATGAAACTCAGGCCAGTAATTTGAGTCTTAAAAACAAACAACAGCAGCATTTTATAAACAATAACAACAACGATCGCGTTATACGTAAAAACTATAGATCAACTATTTATAGTACATCAGCAGCTGGAGAACAATCTTCAATTGTAAGTGATGGAGTAGGAGTTGGGCGAAGATTAAATGAAGTATCCAATGAATTAGCTGAGGCTACGTCTTCCGGATCAACAACTTCGAAAAGGCGTTCTCAATCATTAAGTGCTTTACAGCAGCAACAAGCCCAAGTCAATGGTAACAATTTGCCTTCATCTCACAATAATTCCAATTGCAAAGAACCCATGAGTCCCATGACAAAGGTAAGCAAGAATTTATTGTATTACACATACATAAACAAATTTTATTTTATTTTTTTGAAAAAACCCATTTTTTTATTAACTTTAAGTAAATGGTTATAACTGAACAACAGCAGTGACATGTTAGCATCTTTACACTTTAAGAGTTTAGTAGTTTCTTTTTCTTGCAATTTCGATTAATGGATCTTTTAAGGTCTTTTAAGTATGTAAATGTAATATTCTTCACAATAGGTTTATTTGTGAAAATAATTCAAAAGTTTTTATTGAATAGCGTTCATTTACCCAAAATCTAGTAAACGAGAACACAAAGTGACATTTCTTTTACTGAGTATTGTAAAGTTTATAACTGTCTTTAATTATTTTTATAAAGAAAGAAAAAAGTGTTAAAAATAAAATATGTATGTGTATGTGTTTTTTTAAATTTACAATTTTTTTTTTTAATAACAAACATATCAACAAAAATCATATTTCTGTTTACTTTATCATTCGTTTACACAAAATTCTATACTAAACGTAAACAATACAGTAAATTACAGTAAAAAGTAGTTACAACTCTTAGTAGACGAACGAACCTAATATGTTTTAATCTGACAGCTTTTGATTAATTCACATTGTTTCTTTTTACTACAAATGTTTTTGTGTGAGTAATTTTTTTTTTTAATTTACTCAGTTACTCGACTTTACTGGTAAAGTAAACGAACATACCTAATATTTTAAAAAAATTATCCACATTTTTTAAAATAAAAGATAGACTTAAAAAGAGTATAATTTTGTCGAACATTGATATTAACGGTAATAACTTCAAATAAATAATAATTTATGAATTTTAGAATAAAATTCGCCGCCCTATGAATGCATTCATGATATTTTCAAAAAAGCATCGCAAATTGGTACACAAAAAACATCCTAATCAGGATAATCGAACTGTTAGTAAAATTTTGGGTGAGTGGTGGTACGCTCTAAAGCCAGAAGAAAAGGCGCCTTACAATGAATTGGCATCATCGTATAAAGATGCCCACTTTAAGTTGCATCCTGAATGGAAATGGTGTTCAAAGGATCGTCGTAAATCGTCAAGTTCTGGTAAAGGAGAAAAACACAGTGCCGCCCCAAATTTGGGATCAAATGAAACTAAACAACATAATGATTTAATCGATGGTTCTGATTCTATCGATCAGGAACACAGCCCAACAACACCTGGCGTAATGAGTTTTTCCGGATCAGGTGGCATAACTTTAGAAAATGGTGAGATTGCACAGGATAATCAAACTGAAAATTTACCTTTAACCATTGCGACATATAATATGTCATCCTCTGAATCTGATCCAACCACCATTAACAATCATTTGAGTGGAAAAAAGAGCATAAAAGAGGAGCCCATAAAACATGATGTTGCATCTGAAGATGAACAGGTAATTGATGGTGGAGAGCAGTATATCTATATATAAAAGTAACATTTTGTTATAATGTTTTCACTTTCAGATGGTAATTGACGAAAATCCCGATGAACAAAGTAACAGCAATAGTGGTAATTTATACAATAATCATCAAAATTTCCAAATACAAAACTCATCATTAGCCTCTGTAGATCTGAAATGTCGCGAACGTGTCACAGACTCGGATGTAGAAGATACTGGGCATGATTTTCGTAAGACAATAGCCACCAGTGCTCTCGGCAGCGATAAGGTTTGTATACGTTTACTGATTTTTGTATATATTTATATTAATAAATATATGATTATCTATTATAAATATATTGTAATATTACGAAAATTTTAACTTTTAGGATGAACGACAACAGGATGTGGGCACCACGCCTCCGGCCACTTGTAAGCCAACCCCACTAAAAGCTTTGCCTCCCACATTGGAAAATAGCATTATAAATTATAAGCAAATGTCTATGCTTCCTTATCCTAGTCCAAAAAATCCAATTGGTGTAACACCATTCCAACCAACAGGCGAGCAAATATTTAAAATTAAAAAAATTAAGAAGAAATGAGATTCTTAAATTGTATTGAACTTAAACTTTTCTTCTTAATTTCTTTTAATACTTCGTTATATTCTGCTTAATAACTTGAAAAATAACACAACATGTGCATATTTTTTTACAGGTGGTGCTTTTAAGACTATGCCTATAAGTCCAAAGAGTACAAAACTTGAAGAACAGCAACAACAGCAAATTATAATTAAACAAGAAGATCTCATGGATGCCAAGTATATCAAACAAGAACCACCATCACCATATAAACTAAATAGTAGTGGTTCTAGTATTTCAACAGCGTTATCATCAGCGTCAAATACATCATCATTATCATCTACCGCATCGAATGCATCTTCGGCAGTTAGTCAATCTAGTAGCATTTTTACCTTTAATGTGCCAGCAGCCACTGCATTGTCCCAGCAAAAATCACAATCACTCTTGTATCCTCAGCTAAGAAGTCCTACGGTCACAGAATCAAGAGGTCAGTATAAATTGTACTTTGTATGTGTGTTTCCAGACATGTAATAAACTATTGTTATTTCTAATCTCATTGCGCTCACTAATTCTTTGAAAAGAGTATTACGAACTCTTTATTTTTTTCTTTCCTTCTTTTTAAACTTGTCTTCTGAACGTTAACGAAACGACAACTATTTTATGTATTACTCTGTTAGTATTTATCGAATATATTTTTACAGTGTGTTTTTTTTATAAACAATAAATTATATATATGTATGTAAGATCAGTGCAATATATCGCATAGTCCGCATCATCAAGTTTTCTGATGGCATTTAGAAATAGGTTTTTTAATTTTTTCGCTTTTACCTTATATATATACATATATATAGACGTTCTAGGTATGCAGTTATTTTAAAAAGAGCTACGTAAAATATTTTAAAGGTTATGTGTTTCATATAACACTACTTTTAATCACTATATCGATGCCTTACTTCCTCAACCTCGTATCTTAAAAAATGAAATTTTTCAGGAGAGAAAAATAAAACGGTTAATCTTTTTATACTTCGGTGTTTGGTTAAAAGTTTAAATGCAATTATTAAGGAATTGATTGTATTTATGTATATTAGTAGTAATAATATACTTATCTTTTTTAGTTAAAGCATGAAACAATCGTTTGATATGAAAAAGTCAATACCGTAGTTTTTAAGTTACGAGGTTGAGGAAGAAGCCATCGATATTTTAGTGTAAACATAAATAACAAAACAAAGATAAGAAAATTTTACTTTCACCAAAGTAATTAGTCATTACTAGAAAAGTTTTTTTCTACAGCATTGGTAGTGTTTGCGTTTTCAAACAAAGTTGAATATAAAAAAAACCTACAATGAAATAAAAAAAACGGTAAAGTATAGCAAAATTATCAAGTACAATAGAACATATACAAAAAACGTAAAAAATAATAAACAGCTGTGTTACTAAATAATTATATTTAGAACAGTTTAAAGAGAAAACACTTTCTTATAAGCGATTTTTTTTTACAGAACGTTAAAAGTTTAAGTTTTTGTGCAAGTTTTTCTTTGGTCTAGGTCTACTATCAACAAATTCAAACATGTTTTGAATGTTCTATTTCAATTTTAATGTTCTATTTCATCTTTGTTCTTATTTAGCTTAATTTTATCCCAATTTTTTCCTATTTCAGTTTTGTTGTATTCTGTAATATTTTATTCGTAAAGCATAACACACCCTTTTTTGTTATAATGAGAGAGTAATATACACACATTACTCTAAATTAAATGAGATTGCCATTTTTCCTGTGCTTGTGCAGCTCTTTATTTTGTGCTAAAGATAAATTAAAATTTGTGTAAATAATTAAAAATTAGTGATAAGCATAAGTTTATATTTATGAAAATTTTTGCCATAAACAATTAACGTTATATGAAGAAAGCATTTTTTTAATAAATATTTGTTTTTGAAAGTATTTGAAATAATATTATTAAACACTACTTGTTGTCTATTTCGTTTAGAATATGAGTTTTAAAAGAAAATATTTGCATATTTAAAATCATCTAACTGTTCATAAATTGTTTTTCTCTCTTATAAATCATGCATTCCACAAATTGTACATTTTTGGGTTTCGGTTTTATATGTGTGTATGCAATGTACTGTACTGTAATCTAATGTTATGTGTTTATGTTTTTACTAACATTATGTGCGAAACTTAAACGTCAAACAAAAAATCTATAAATCAATCATGCAAACAATCATTAATCATACGTCCGTATATTCGCATATCTATCCATTCATCACTTAATCTATACACATCTTTATATGTTCATGCAACTATTTCCATACAACATTTTTGTTTTAAATGGAACGTTACGACCGCAATAACTTCGAAGACAAAGATAAAAATATTGATGATGAAATGAATGACACGAAAGCTTATAATGGCGGCAATAACATGGACATTGACGAAGATGACAACACTTTATACGACGATGATGATTATGATGATTACGAGACAGAAACAGATTTTGATGATATTGAGTTTTATACAATACCTAAATCAAAAACGCTGTTGGTATCGCGCACACCAACACCCACCTCAACTTTGACGTCGGGAGGCTTGTTACCAGTTAATCACATTCGCTTAACGACTTTGACCCCCCCAATAAGAACGCAACAATACACCCAAATTAGACGGTCTGTAACACCACAACAGCATAAGGCCTCGCCCCATAGACATTTGAAAAATTTACATTTTCGAAGAGTGGAAACGCCCCCAACTGTTATAACTCGGGTACCAACACCTTTCTCTCACGAACATCAGACGTTGAACAGACAGGCAATAGTAGTGACCCCAACAAATTCGCTTTTAAAAACTACCACTACGAATAGTATTGGTGGTGGGGGTGGTAGTAATCAACAAACCAAACAGTTTACTATTATACGAACTTTGACAACTCCACCTCCATTATTTTTTCGCACTATACAAAAGACCATAAATGGACCTGGAACGGTATCGGGTTCAGGAGCGACAGCTCCAATATCAGCTCTAAGAACAAAAGTAAATGGGACAACTGATACAGCTACACTAACAAAATCATCCATACCTTTGATCATATCATCATCTAAATCGTTATCATCTGCATCCACATCAGGATCATCTTCAACATCATGTAATAGTGAAACGACTGATACTAAAAATCAATATTCCAAAATATGCTCTTCCACATCTACAACAAATAATAACTATAACGGCAACGACAACAACAACAATGCAACTGCAACCAACAATAATACCACCACCACTACTACTACAACTATATCAACTGCTTTCGCAACTAATGCTATAATAAAATCTCAAAAAACATTGTTGGTGCGAAATAATTTTAATAACAACCACATCTGCAACCACAACAATAATAACAATAACATGACCCATAATGGCACGGGGGGTATAAAAATAGAAAATTGTACAAAGGCAACTGGTAGGGCAGCTATATTATATGATGCACTCGTTTTGGACACCTTAAATGATGACATAAATAATGCGGGTGAAGATCAACAACAGCACCAGCATCAGTCGCAACAACAACATCATAAACAAAATATTAAAAAAGAAATTGTTGATGTTGAAAATGTTTTGGAGCAGCAACAACAACAACTACATTTACACCGGAAGCAACAACAACCTCATACAATGTTGCTGATAACCGATGCAAACAGTTTAAATCGTCAACAGCAACAGAGTATAGCCCAACAGTTGTTGCAGCATAAAATTCGAAATACTAATTTTTCTGCGGCAGCTACCGCTTCTGTTGCCTGTTCAACAACCTCTACGAATGTACGGCCTTCTATATCGTTTATTAGTAAAATAACTTTGCCAGCAACCGCACGCATATTAACCACCACTAGCACATCCTCAGCAGTGGCAGCAACAGCAGCAAATAACACAAATAACCCAAATCAATTGCAAAAACATTCCACAACTACTACTACCACTAATAATTTGAGCACGGGTGGAGGTAGCACCATTACCATTATACCAGCTAACAATCATACTAATAATAATAACAATAATAATATTAACCATAATCCAACAGATATTAATTTTAGTAATAACAATAGCAAATTAACCACTAACACAATTGTTGTTACTGGCGGCGCTGGTGGTGGAGTTACGAACAATCTTACCACCACCGCTAGCCTTGGTAAAGGTTGTAAACAAATCGCATCTATGTCGCCTCCTAGTACTTCGTCTAATGACTGTTGTAATGTTAGCGGTGTTGGCGTTAGTATAAATAATTTTATGACAAAAAATCCTTCAATACTTGGTAGTACCATAGTGACAACAAATTCTTCTACCCTTAATTCAAAAAATCTAGGTTCTTCGAACTCTGCGGCATCAACATCCTCTGTACCATCTTCACCAGCTTCGGGCGTGCAATCAGGTTCTCTACAGCAACAGCAACAACAACAGCCAAAACAAATATTGTTTGCTGTTAACAATATGATGCCACATCATCAGGTAAGTGAAAGGAAAGACAAAATACATGAATTTCGGATAACTCGAAAACCATGTACATTTATGTAGATACATAAGTATTTTCTTCCTGTTTATCTAAATGCAAACAAAATTTTCATTCTCACAAATATATTGAGAAAATCGAAACTAATTTTAAATTGTCTTTGGTGTTTTCAATATTCTATAAGATTGAAAATTTCGTTAGCACTTAGATAAACAGGTAGTTCTTCTTTAGTTTAGTTGAAAATTAGTATTTAAAACTATTGAAATTAAATTTTTGTCAAAGAATTATTTTTATACCTTAACACTTTTTGAAACTTTTATGCAAAAGATTTCTTTTCGACTTTTTTAAATTTTTTGCAAAGCATTGACATTGTTCGTAATATGTAATTAACTTTATTATTACTTTCTTTAACCTGGGACATAGTATGCTATTCTACCAATGCAACATCAACAGCAGAATCCAAATGGCTTACAGATGCAGTATATATTTAAAAAGCAAAATGGACAGGCGGAGTTAGTTCCGACAACAAAACAAAACACTTTGCTTTTACACAATTTCAATACACAAGGTAAGTAACATAACACTTGAATTTTAGACCCTATTGTTTAAGTCGGCATCGTCGACAGGAAGGCATGCTTAAATCACAAAATCCTAAGTACCGTAACCGTTATCGATAACAATTAATTACTATTGACGACATTCTATAATTTTCTAAGGCTCGTTTAAGTTAAAACGAAGGTGTTACTGTTAACAAGACATTTACAGTCACTATCTTTTAGCTTTAATGTACCGTTCGTGTACCTGTTTCATTGTATGTGTAAAAGATAGCATGACTGAAGGACAGGTCTGGCTCATGTAATTGGATTAGAAACATATACAGAATGTCCTTTGTGTATCATATGTAAGATGTTTGTAAATATGCCACAGAATACCAATAAACGTTAGAAGGAATGTAATTTTAATTAAAGAAATAAACTGGTGAACATCTCCAGTACTGTTAAATTAATGAGGCAAAGGGGCTGTTGCGCCTCAATTTTAATCTGATGAAATGATATTATATGTTGAATTTAATCAACTTACAAGGAAGAGATCCACATAAACTCAACAGATCAGATATAATGTTAAAATTTAGATTAGAAAGATATTTAAAAATAATATGATTTTTTATATTACTTTGAATTCAATAAATAAATTGGAAGTTGAAAAAATTAAATGAGATCTTCTTGGGGACCATATAAACTTTGAAAAGGTAAAACGCAAACATTGGAATATGTTTATAAACTGAAAGAATTTTAACACCTACATTATGGTTTTTTAGGTAGAAAAGTACAGGAAGTTAAGAAAACACTTCCAAACCCCTCGGATACTCCTGACGTCCATTGTGCGGCCGTCTATAAACAAAAATCAAAAGGAAAATGAAATATATTAGCCTAAAGATGACAAAATAAAGAATTATTGAATCCTACCAAGCACCTGATTAACCAAACAACTTACTTCTTTATACTGTAGTCTAATAGTTTGCCCTTAACTATAAATCCCTTTAAACTCTGTATTCGCTTCTGTTCCTTAATGCTATATCAGTCTTGCCTGACAAAAGTAGAATTTTTAAATTGATAATATTGAATATTAGACTATTTTTAGTAAAAAAAATTAAAAGAAAATCAATACTTTGAATTTTTGTTTTATATTTTTTTTTGGGAACCGTGCAAGAGTTCCAACATTTGAAAAGATCTTTCATGTATAACATGACTTCTAACTGGATACAGAAGATGAGGGCTTCTGTATGTCTGCAAAAATACAAAATGTTTACGAACATACTCTGGATGATTAGTAAGAATTACTTTGTAAAAAAAAAACTAACCAACGTATACGAACAAAATTATTAAAGTTACAACCCAAAAAATCAATAATGTACCTTGACACATGGTCATGAATCTTTAATTTGTAAACAAAGCGTATAATTCTATTAAACAGTAAAACGCACCTGTTAAAATTATCAACATTGCATCCCGAATAAACTTCAATACAATCTAGTAAATTAGACATCAATATTGAATGAGCCAGACATTTTCTGATGAACAGTGGGATATACCAATTCATGGAATATAACCTACGCAAAGTAAAATTAATGTTTGAACTTAAAGTACTAATATGGCAGTCAAATTCAAGGCGATTATCCAAAACGACACCAAGGCATTTCATACGTTCCACAAATTCAATGTTTTCACCATTAATAACGATGGACAAGTTAACTCTAGAATTATTAGGTATAAAAAGCATTGCCTTAATTTTAGCAGAGTTTATACGAAAGTTACTATTATTCATCCACTGAGAAATATTTGATAATAAAGTATTCACGTCTATGAGCTGAAGATGACCCGAAAAAAAAGTTGAATGTCATCTGCAAAGACAAAAGCTTCACATTCGACACCATGTAGTAAAGAAAAAAAAAATCATTTTTGTAAAGCATAAATAGTAAAGGGCCAATAACTGATCCCTGCGGTACACCACTAGTCACTGGTTAACATTCAGAATCACGATTTTTGCAATAAACATATTGAAAACGATTAGAAAAAAAAATAATAATAAAACGACGGTTAAAACCAACTTTGAAGTAACGATATGATGTGATAATATTTTAAATAATAGAAGGATTTAATTTAAATAAGAATGTTGGACTCCTATGTAAGTCAATTGATTGTATATTTTAAATGTTACAGAACAAGTGCCAATTTCACCATCAAAACGTTCCTCATTGCCTACAACGCCTAAATCTGCAACGGAGCTGGGTTTTAAACGAACTGCAGACGATGAATCGCAAAAGCAACCGCAGGATAATAATGATGTACAACAACAACAGTTTGTATTGGCACCAACACCTGCTCAACTGGGTCGAGCACCATCGCAGCGGCGCAAAAATTTGTGTATGTTTTTAGAAAAAGCATTATAATTTGTAGCAAATGTTACAAAATAAATAAATAATTTTTTTTTATTATAGCTGTAGGTAGCATGAGCTCCATTAAGCAAGAAAACAACAATCATGGCAATTATGTAACACCTACAATATTGACAACTCCAAACTCAGGTGGACAAATGAAAAATTTAAACTCTCCTATAATGGAGGGTTCCTCGCCCATTATAGGACATGTTTCTTCAGTGACCATAACATCGGCATTACCAACACCTACCTCATCCTCAACCACGCCCAATAGCGAAGAACAGTTGCCCTTAACGCCAGCCTCCAGTAGTGGATGTGGCGGTGGTAGTGGCAGTGGTATTTCTAATAATAATACCGGAACACATCCGAAATCACCAAAGGCGAATCTGGGAACAAAGAAAAAACAACAACAGCAACACGATGAAAAATCTAGGTAAAATTTTATTGTAAATTCTTAAAAATAGCTCAATGCGTATAGTTTTCCCGTAATGTTATGCAAACATATATTTTTTTAAAAACAGTGCTTTTGCTTCTAGTGTTTTGGCTGATTTTGAAAAGAAATATGAAGCTTTGCCACAATTTAAACCAAAAGATTGTCAGTCACCCAGCTCTATTGTGGTCCCATCTTCGCCACGTGTTTATGGTACAAATTATCGGAAAAAGAATGCCACAGCACCTCCACCCGTACAAAGAATACGTAAGATTGTATTATATTTTTTTAAAGCAAAAACTCTTTATTCTTATTTCTTTTCGCTATTGCTTTTACTGCAGAAAGTGAAGACGAAGCTGCTGATGATACTGCTTCTATACCGCCAACGCCAACGCAACGTTTCTTCGGTCCCGATTTTAACATAGACACATTAAGAGGTATAATGTTTGATTTTTATGAGCTTTTTCATTAATTTATTAATGTTTTTATTATTATTTTCTATTTTAAGAATTGGAATCGTGTGATCAAACTGGGCGTTCTCCGCGTACCCCGCAAACACCTTTGCAAACACCACGCTCTGATGCTAGCGAAAGGGGACATCGAAAACTATTGGAACAAAGGCGAAATTTAGTGTTGCAACTATTTGCCGAACATGGTCTGTTTCCGTCTGCACCAGCAACAATATCTTTTCAGGTAATTTACATCAAACTAATTTGTTGGTGATTTCTTTTTTAATACATCAACCTCCGGCACATAATTTTTCAGATATTTTTGGTAAGATTATATAAAATATATTGGTCCATGATTATCACCGGTTATCGGTGATATTCTTTAATAGCTGAACCCAGACTGCATTGCTGGTTTCAACATAAATATGGACTTCAAAGTTCCTAAGAAAAAATTTACATTAAGAGAAAATTAAGATTTTAATACAAATACGACTTAATATAGAAAGGGCGTATCTCGATTTGCTGTTGCTTTACAGGGAAATGAAAAAAGTAAATTAAATGTATGAATAAGTAAGGGCTTTTCGTAAAACAATTAAAAGAGCGCTATTTCGAAAAAAAAATCGAAATATGAATTGAACCTTAATTAAATCACTTCATCATTAGTTAAACTCCTGCAAATTCACTTCTTTGTTTTTTTTTTCTGGGTATATATAGATAGATGTTGCTGCTCATTTAATGAATACGCTCATTATAAATTTTTTTTCTCCAATAAATGGAAAATGGCTGTAAAGAAAACTGATTTATTTTGATAATCCTTAATCTTAATTAGAATTTCGGTGTGGTTGTGTCGTTCTAGTAGTTGCGAAAATATATGGATAAAATTATGAATGACTTTAAAATTCCTTTTATAGCCTGTTGTGTACATACCGTACGTGGCACGCACCAATTTAATAAATAAACAAAAATTTTGTTGGGCAATTGGGAAATTGAAGGTTATGAAGCAGATGACATAATCGCAACACTAGCTGCAAAATACGCCAACCTAAATGTATTTTGGCTACAAAAACATTTTCTGTTTGCGTTTTATACGCTTGTTACAAAAAATAGTTAGTGGAGTTGCTGTCTTTACTGATGGCTCGAAGATGGGGGCATTGGTGCTGGGGTCTATATTGAGCATCTGGATATCAGAAAATCATACAGACTTCCTGACGACTGTAGTGTGTTTCAGGCAGAGGCTCTAGGGATCAGGAACAGGGGTAACATCGATACGGGCTCGGAGGTCACTATATACGTAGATAGCAAGGTGGCTCTTAGTGCCATGAGGGACTATTATGTGAATTCCGGGCTGGTCGATGACTGCAGGAGAGCTCTACGAGAGATTTTAAGGGAATACATAAGCGGCAATGAGATGGCTGATGAGTTGGCAAGACTTTGCTCGGAAATAGTGGATCCTGATAGGGTGGATGCGGTTAGGCCTCCTTTGGATTTTTATTTTGGTAGGATCAGGGAATGGGTTCTGAGCGAGACAAATCGAGACTGGAGTAACCGAACGGACTGCAGAGTATCACGGACGCTGTGGCAGATACTCAGTAAATCTGATTCGGATTTGCTTCTAGACAGAGATAGGGTCTGCGTAAGGACCATGAAAGGGATGATTACGGGCCACTGCATGTTGGGCAGGGTGGCGGTAAGAATGCGGCGGAGCCTCTCGGATTTGTGCAGGCTGTGCGAGAATCCAGAGGAGTTGTAGACAGTTGAGCACATTCTGTGCCAATGTCCCAGACTGCAGATTAGCAGGTTGAAATGGCTAGGTAGCAGATTTCTTGGCGAATTAGGGGATGTCTCGAGCTGCGGACTTGAGAATCTGATAGGATTCGTAATGGAAATGACCTGGATTCGTGACTTGAGACTGGGAATAGGTCGATTGTAGGGTCTTGGCTCTTTTTGGCATTAGTTTGTTTGTTATCCACTTCTTCACCTTTTTTTCTGTTTTTTTTTCTTTCTTCCATTTTCTTCTATCCGTATTCTAATTCTAATTCTTATCTATTTATTATTTTTAAGGCGTCTCAATGGACCGTATTGGTCTCTGGGTGAGGGTTAAATTTTTGTTATGTGTCTAATCAATGTCGAATTTTCTATCGAACAAACTTTTGTTTTTTGTATTTTTATTTACTCCATCAACTAGTCATTTTATTATGTTTTAGACAGTTAATACAAATGTACTTAATACCAGGGTACACTCATACAAGGTGGCGGTGCAAGCCCAGCTGACTATTTTTTTGTGTTCTGGAGAATGTAAAAATACATACTTAAAAAAATTATTTCAACTTCGGAAATTGTCAAACTCCATCTATAAAAAAGAGAGACAAAAATTGCTCTCCTTTACGCTATCACCTTATGTAATTACACCATGCTTAATACCATACCAAATAAAAAATTTCTCGATCAGCTTTTCTGACCACACTAAAAGATCGAATATTGCTCATAATAACGGTTTTATTTGTTAATGAAATACTTATTATATTACTTTTTTTTTTGGTTTATTATTCGTGTTAAAATTCAATTTATTTTTTGTTGTATTAAAAGTGCACACAATTTTGCTAAATTTTATTCAAATGATTTTCGTTCTTTCAACATGCAATTTACAAAACGAAATGATTTAATATTTTTTTCTATCATAGGCAAAACATATTGATGTATTTCCTCGGCGTCAGGATTTACAATTGAAAATACGCGAAGTGAGACAAAAGCAAATGAATCAATCAGGTTATACGCCTCAATCGGCTGGTCCCGTAACTCCATCAGAAAATATAAGTCAAGCTTTGAATATTAACTCCAATAACAACAGCAACAATGGAAGTTCAACTGCTGCAGGTAATTTTATTTTTTTCTCTAATTTCTAAAATTTCCACAAAATAAACAAAACAATATTCTTTTAATAATGAAGGCTTAACTACTACACATCAACTACATGCTGCAGAGCAACAACAACATCAACATCAGTCACAACAAAGCTAATTTTAAGACTAATCAATAGGACAATATTGGTAACTGTTGAAGTCAAACTGAATAAAAACAAAACAATGTTTTGAAAAATCTTTTTGAAAAAATCACAATTTTGACTAAATATCGCACAGATACACAATTGTAGAAACGATATAAAAACATTTATTATGCAATGCATAAAATGCATAAAAAATTACAAGATTATGAATCTGTTTTACGTTACATACAAAAACAAAAACTAAATATTGTTAAGATAGCCTATAAAGAGAAAAAAAAACAAAAAAACAAAAATTGCAACGCAATAACATGAACAACAAAACATTATTAGATTTTAATTATAAAAATTTAAGTATTAAAGCTTCTACGATGTTCATTTTACTATTTTTCACGTTTGCAAAACTTCCTTGAATTAAATCGAAATAAAGTCGAAAGTGATTTGTTTAAGAATACAACATCTTATAAGCTTAAATACGTACATACATACATACATATATACTTATTGAAAACAAATAAAAATATAAGAAATATATATTTATATTGCATGCCCTTCTCCCAATTCCTTTTTCCGCCTTCCCAAAAAAATACATTTACTATTTATTAAAGCATAAAAAACATACATACATACATACATACTTACGTAGAAATTGCAAAAGAAAAAAAATCAAATTGTAAAGTAAAGTGAAGTAAAGTAAGTCTTTTAAGCTGGTAAATTTAAGAAAAACATGAAAGAAATATTGTATTTATGTATACAATTTGTTTTATAAATTTTAAACTGTATGTAAATGTTGCAAGACATAAAAATGGAAAATTTTTAGGATTTTCTTTTTGGGCCTTTTGTTGTTGTATCCACATACACCAAAACAAAATATTTACACAAATTTTAATTTGTTAAGACTACTTAGCTTAAACATAACAGACCACTTACAACAGTTGTCATAAACAAATAACAATTGTTGTTAACGTGTCTAGTTATTTTATTTAGCTAAAATTGTTTATATTATTACCCCTCCTCATTCCTTTCCCCCGCTCATTTATTTTATTAACAATATTTTTTTAATATTTTTAAATCCATTTTTATTTTAGCATCTATTACACATGAAGTTAAACATTTATAATTGATTGTTTTATGAATTTTATTGAATTTTTATCAATTAATTATTAGGTTTCTTTTTATTAGTTTGTAAGATGATTTTAATTTGTTTTTTCTTTTTTTTTTCTTTTATATTTATATATATCAAGAGTTTTTAACAATTTGATTACGAAATTTTGTCCTCTTTGGAAAACACGTTTAAAAAACGTTTTTAACTAGTTTATAATTTTTAATACGTTTTCAAAGTAACGAATCACGGTGTTTTATTTTTTTTTTATATAAGGTAATGCTGATAACTCAGCTACTAATTATCTCTTTACACTTGCTGGCTAAAAATGTCAAACTTTCCTCAATTAATATTATCACCTTATGAAAAATTATACCGTGATCACAACAAATGTTTTAAAATGTTCAAAGTTTTTAATCTGTTTTTTTTTTTATCTTATTACAAAAAAATAAATAAAATTGGTTTAACATTTTGCTTTTTAAAAAATTTTTAAAAATCCCAAAAAAAAAAAATCTGAAAACAATAAGCGCATTTTTAATTGTTAAAAATGATTGTGCAACTACTACTTCATTTATACTTACGTCTTTGCCGTGTAAACACCAAGTTAATTTTCTATTTGCAACTCAATAAAAACAGTAATTATAATATTGTTAACAAACATACATATGTGTGTAATGCCTAAATATTGTGTGAAAATGTTGTATTTTTAGTTATACTTTTGCCATTTAACATCACTACTCTTGTATGCAATCTGCCATATCAACGGTGCATTAGGTATTTGCAAAAACAATTTTTATTTTTAAATTCCGGGCGTATGTATAAAAGAAGCATGTTGATGAAAATACAAATTACAAATAATAAATCCCGAACAAAACTGCAGTTTTAGTGGAATAAACAAAATATATAAATTCCTCTCCTTTTAATAACTAAATGTGTTAAATGCCTTAACAAGAAAAAAATTAATATAATGTAATTTTTTTTTATGTCTTCCACTTGTTCTGCAATATTTTTTAATCGTATTAATTGTTTGATTTTAACATAAGTTTAGTTTTTATGGTAAAAAATTATTAGGTATATTTTAATAGTTACATTTATATATTTTTTTAATTTGTAGCTGTCAGTTTAACAGTTTAAAAATTTAGAAAACCATAGATCATCATTATTTTTATTACTTTAATATTATTATTAAAAAGAAAAAAAAGCAGATGTGGTGAAAGAAATTGTTAAAAAATTTTTGAAACAAATTTATTTCTCTTTCATTAAGTAATGCACGTTATTGAAGACTTTTTAAATATAAACAAATATATTATTACAGCTTTTCAAATATTAAATGTGTTTTTATTTATTTTTTTATTTTATAATGAAAGTTGATTTTGAGTACCTGCAATCAAAAATATTTGACACTATCCGATAAGGTCAGGGAAACCCGCTAAGTTTAGGGAGGCCAAAGAATGGGATCTTGTACATTTTAACGACTCATATCCGTAAATGGCAAACCTTTCACTAAATAAATGGAACATCAGATGACAAATATGTATTTAACAGCTAACAAACAGTCTGTAAAAATTAAATCAATTTTAAAATTTGAATAAAGCCACAATATATATAAACTCTGCATCGGCGTGGTAAAAATTATAAAAAACAGATGGGCAGCATCAATACCATGATATTTATACTTAATTGACTTTCAACGTTTAGTTTTTTTAAAATAAAAAATTTTTTAAAATTTTTTTTTGCATTTAAATTCATTTCCTAAAAATATAAAACAGAAACTAAGCAATGATAACGGCAACCATGGGTGATAGTAAACTAACAAACCAACACACACTTTTAAAATACAATCAAACACGCCTTTCAGACTAGGCAAGTCACTTGCTCAAGTGACTTGCGCAAGTGTTGTGTTTATTGGCAAAAGGGGTAAGGTCGGGTTAAGAGGAAGAAACTTGCTCATTTTTGAGTACACACTTGACTGTACTCGGCAAGTACGAGCAAGTTTTTGTTGAGAAACCAAAAACAAAAGAGTAATAAAAACAAACAAGAGTGCTATATTCGGCCATGCCGAATCTTATATACCCTTCACAACGTGTAGTCATGCAACAACAATTGTTTATGTCACCATTTATCTCATATGAAATACGTACATACAAAACATACATATATAAAAACATCCCATTGTAATATTATACATTTAGTTTACTTATGTGCTTAAAAAAAAATAAATTAAAAATAAAACAATAAAAATTTGAATAAAATATAAAATAAAAAAAATTTTTTGGCTCACTCTAACCAGTATACCACGTTTGTATGTCTGTGTAGATAATTGATAATTGTAGAAATTTCAAACGGAATGACAAACCTATATATACCCTTTTTCACTGTGTGAAGAGTATAATAAGTAAAAGAGAACGAAACTTGGGCAAGTCAGTTGCTGAGTCTGAACATGAAAGCAAGTTCAAAGAAAAATAAAAGAAAATAAAAAACTAACTTGAGCAAGTGACTTGCCTAGTCAGAAAGGGGTGAAATTATTCCTAAACAATTGAAAAATTGTTTTTTTTCTACAAATTTACATTTTTCCATTATTTGATGCACAACACGCTCTAACTACTCAAAACGTTTCTTTCTCATCACTATCTTTTTTGCGTTAAAAATTACGTTCTCTGTCTGTTTTTACGAGAAGGCCAGAGAAGAAAGAGTAGTAGAAAAAACATCAAGTTTTTTTTTTGAAGATTTTTTTTGTATTTCTCTACACTTGTTTACGTTTTCTTATTATTGTTTTTTGAAGTGAAAAGCATTTTGGAAGAAATAAAAAGCTGAAAATCTACTAAAAAATAAAGTTTTTGTTAAAAAAATGCAATTTTTTATAAAATTAAAGAAAACATTATTTTACATTACAAATATTTATACCTATGTATTTGTATTCAAAATGTTTGTATTTTTCTTAACTCGAGCAAACAAGTAAAGATTAACCGATTATATGTAAGTAAAAAGAACATAAAAAAATCATCGTATAATTAAATAGAGATTTTAGTAGATTCTTTAAAAGGGAATCAAAACAAATACATATTCGATTTTAGATCATCGTCTGAATTGTATTACTTCACCACAATCAAAAGTTTTTGCCTATCATTTTGAGTAATGACGCGATTTAGCCTCGTTCTAACAAATCCGTCTGTTGCACATAGCCCAGGCTGTCATTTCGCGGTTTCATTAAAAAAAAATTCAAGTTCTGTGAAAACTAAAAGTACAGCACTAGGAAAACGGTATATGTCGAATAGGTAACGGTGCTTTTGTAGTGACGCGTTGAAACTTAACATTGTGCTTTTATTAGAGATGTGCAAATATCTTGACTTGTTACTCGTAAGTCACGCGTTATCGTAGTTATATTTATGTAATAATGGGTCTCGAAAATAAAATAGCGTGCGTGATAATATCTCTAGTTTTTTTGTTGTCTTATTTTAAAAAATTTTTTGCAGGCACCAAGCTCTTAAACCTCCAAGATTTTATTGGAAAATTCAATTTGTTCTAAGTTACCCACACCAAATCCAGTGTGTGGAAAATAATAACTACTTTGTATGGGGATACCCGTACCCATTTGACCTAAATTTCGTTTGAGTTTTTAGTTTCAAGAGCTGCTCACATAAAATTAAGTAAGTCTCACTGTCGAATTTGTGGAGATAGAAATTGATCTGCGAAAAAAGAGTTGTTGGCCCCAATGTGCGTTGTTTATGAAAGGACAATTTCTACTCCCTTAAGTAATGTATGTACATATGTCTGCAAGCAAAGCTATCCAATACACATGCTAAAAATATCTGCAAGCGGTCAGAAGTTTTTAAAATTGCTATCAATTTATCATTTTACACTGATAATTTCTTTTGATGTTAAAACATCGTTGTGTAAACAAATTTTCTGACAACGCTGTTTAAATAAGAACAAGATCAAAAAGATTTTCAGACGATACAAATTTATTTCTCGTTGCTTGAAAAAATTGATGGCTATGTAAACCGACAAGTTTTCGCATGTGGTTTGATTTAGTCAGGGGTATTTCCATACCAAGTTTTTTTCAAAATCCATAAGTTGTTTGAGCCAATCGAATTTAGTTGGACAGACAAAAATTCTAAAAGTATGTGTTTTGTATTCTATATAAATTTTGCGAATTTTGTAAGCAGTGAAGACTTTAATCAATGACCGTATTGTATTATTTAAATTGTCTTCTACATTAGTCTGTCTTTTCTACTGCTTATTATTTTAGGACTTGAAAAAAGTTAACATATTTATTTCGATAATTATTTTTTCTTTCTATATCTCCTTTACGGGCTGCTACCCGTTTAAGTCAGTGTGTATAGGGAAAGACATGATTAAGCTGTTTCTAGTAGGGATGAAATTTGCGCTTCTTAATTAAAAAAAAAGACTTACGAAGTGGGATATCGCAAATAAAAATCATGACTTCTAGAAGCGTTCTCGGTAGTAGTTAAGCGCTAAGTAAGCGATTCAAGAAGCACAATTTAGTAATGAAGTTTTTTGTGGAGGTGTACATGTGGTATTTTAAATCATATGCGTTCGTTTTGTTTTTTTTTCATTGTTGGAAGGTAGCATTGCTGAAGTCAATAAAATAGAGTTTAATCACAAAAAATTTTTATTAAATTATTTTGGAGGGATAGTGGAGACCAGACGACTATTTAACAGTTGAACCTGTATTAGATTCATTGTCACATTCAATTGGATAATTTGACTGGAGGAGTACCATTTAAAATCAAAGAAAAAAAAAACAAATATATTGGAGAAAAAAAAGGTATATTTCAAACTATTAAATAAGAAAGAAACACAACCATATATGCATGTAGATAGGTACATACATACATATATCATTATGTAATACCGGTGCAGACCATTTAAACTCTTGAATTTAAAAAGTGATTGGAGTGATTAACTGGTATTTCTTGCCCTGAATAGTGAGGGATAACCTGAGGCTCAATTTTCGTACTGTGAAATGAAAACATTTTGTTTAACAAAAGGTATGGTGGCACCATATGATATGACACACAAAAACTTTTCATTTCATAGTTACATAGAACTACAATTGATAACCTGAAAATAGGTTCGCTCGAGTACTTTTACTGCACTTTGTAGTAAATGAGTAATTATTTAGAAAATTGAAAATTTTACTCTCAAAAAGAGAATTTGTTAAAAAAGTACTCGAACAGACATTTGTAAAAATTCGTAAGATTGAAGCAACAGCTGATGGCAAATAAATAAAGTTTAATGGGAACCATGTACATACATACATATGTGCAAATATGTATTTATGTATGTATACCTGCGCCAGATTCAGGCAGTTCCATTCTTTCATCTGTAGACATTGTTAACTAACGTATACGTATACGTGTATACGTTTAGTTTGCTTACTTTTGTTTGTTTACCTTTTGAATCATATGTTTTTTGGTTTTGCTAAATCTTACAGCAAGAAATTTCTGTTGTAAAAATTTGCAAATACTCAGTCAAGAACTGTCACTTTTCGCTCTCTATTTGTGCTCTCATTTACTACAAATTTGTGTAAACGAACGCAATTTCGTAAAATGCAGTAAAAATTTGTACAAATTTGTGAGTTCTCGAACGAACCTAATATGAATTTCTAGCCACATCAATTTAATTTTAAATAATAAAAAAATAAGTATTGATATGTATATTCTTATTTAAAAAACTTTAAAGAAAATAATCAAAAATCATTTATTTTTTACCTTTTTTTATTGTGTAAAGATGTTAAAAAACATTTGTTTAATTTTTATAAATTTTAAAAAAGAATTGTTCCTATTTTTTAAGCTGTTTTTTTTAATTTTCTTCTTTTTCGCACTGTTGGCTCATTAAGAAACCCTTAAAACAATCTTATTACATATGTATATAGTACATACATACATAAATACATACATAAATACATACATAAATACATAACATGTCTATTCTATACAAACAAAATAAATTTTTATTCAAAACAATATAAAAGAGATATGTATGTACATATATCATCAATATCAAGTATTATGTGCCAAGCATTATAAAGTAGGAATATAATTAGTTGTAATAAAAAAAATAACAAATATTTTAAGCAAATACTATGCACGTAAAAAATATACAATTATGCATACAAAGGTATAAACAATTATTTATAAAAACAAATCACCGACCTTATTAAAAAACAAAGAAACTAACTTTTGGCATAGAAGAAATTTTTACACAAATTTTTGGCAAATAATAAAAAAAAAAGTTACAGATATTAAAAAGCGTTTCGGACTCACAAACAAAATTCTAAAAATCAGGTACCAAATTACAAATAAAAAATATTATTTAATTAATATTTTTAAAAAAATTAACAATTAAAGAAACATTATATTGTAAATTAGCTACAAAAGAATAAATATTTATATTTAACAAAAATCTACAAAATAAAAAAAATAAAAAATGTTTAAAAAACATCATCAAAAAAAACATATTTTAAATATAATTTTAAGTGCTTTTATTAAAAAACAAAATGGTATAATACCTATAATAAAAAATATAAACAAATAATTAAATGAAAAATATTTTTTCAAAAACATTTGAAAACGGTACATTTTATTGTAAATTAAAAAATAATAATAATAAATAAATTGATAAAAAATAGTAGTTATTAACAAAATGGTTTTGATAGGTTAAAACAAAGCAACCACAAAAAAATCTATAAAATTCAATGTATGTATTTGTCAAATATGTATGTATTATTTAAAATTGCTAATAAATTAAAAGTTCTTGCAACTTGCTTGATGTTAAAAATGATTTTAAACAACTTATTGTAGAGAATATTAATCTTTTGTGTTTGTTCTGTATTTCAAATGAAATAAATCCACTCTGAATTGATATTGCAGTGTTGTTGTTTATAACAACCATTTTAATTCAAATCCAAGTGTTTTATTTACACTTTGAATCTAAAAACACATTTTTTTCACATTTTCTGTCTATTCCTAAATTCATTGCTTTTGTATTGCCTTTAATTGACAACAATTAAAATATGTATTGATATGTGCAAACTCATTGAAATAACATAATGACATATGAAAAAACTAAAAATATTCACACCATTCGTTCAGCATTCCTTGACATTTGTAAGTAAAGCTTGTAAACACAAATACATATATTTTTTTTTCGACCTGAGTAATATCTGCAAATATTTATTTTTATTCAATTTACCTTTATCTCTTAAGAATTTAAATATGTATTTGTTATAAGAAGGTTTTATACAGGATGGCGAACCAATTGTGCTTCAACAATAATATTTAAAATACCCCCATTTTTATTGTATAGAAAATTCAATGTAACTTCGGACATTTCAATTGTTTTATTGCAATAATTTAGCCGAAAAGGCGAATCCAGAGAGTTTAACTTGCTTGTAATTTGAACGTTGTATCGAAGTAAGTTTAAGTCATCATGAATTATTCATTGTAATGGCCCCCTGCTAATTAAAATTTGCGCCAAAAAGTTTCAAATCGAAACAGTTGGATTTAATGATGCTACAGCCACGGCTGTGTCTTGAACCTGAACATAGGAATCTCAATAGTATTGGCTTCGTGCGATGATTTATTTTCATAATTGTTCATCTACTCTTGGGAGTGCCGCTAAACTCACGCCTAAAAAAAAACGCCCTTTATTACTTTAAATAAATAAATAATTTTGTTTACCTTCCAAATACATGACATTCTGTAGTACATCAAACATACATACAGGGGTGTAAATCCTTGATTGGTGAAATTGTGTTTAATGATTTGTACAGTTAAAAGTATTGTAATACTATATAATATAACACGAAAAAACTTTGAATTTCACAGTTTCACGAAACGCAAATCGACTCTCAGCTATTGTGATAAAGGTCACGTTATTTTCAAATCAAATTGTTTTGACACGGTGTGAAAAATTTCAATAGATTTTGATTTTCAGTTTTCAAGTGAATCCTAACTATGTCTGCTAATAAATATTTAAAGTCAACTGAATATTTTGTTAATTACCAAACAAAATATGCAATTTTTTAATTATTGCCTTAAGAGCAAATGATTACGATTGGAAGCAGCAAATACAAAATAATTATAAATAAATATCATACAATTTGTACAAAGAAATCATTAATTTATGATTTCTTTTTTAAACATTAAAATAAAAGATAAAAAACTGGCAAAAATTAAAACCAAAGGCTATAGACTATTATAGTCTTTGTTAAAACTCTTACATACCATTATGACAACCCATGTTGTCGACAAATCAATTGAAATAGAAATAATAAAAAATAGAGTATACTTTTAGGAGAAAAAAAAATGTAATTGTAAATAATTAAAAACATATATAATTTTTAAAGATAACAACAAACAAACAAATATTTATATGCAATAGTAGCGAATTTATAATATTATATAATAATCATTATACAATAAATAAAAAATATTAATTATTTTGAATAAAATTCATGCACACACACACCCAAGTTCATTCATAAACACGTACATACAAACATCGACGTAAAAAATTAAAAAAAAAAAACTATAGAGGATCGATAAAAATTGTGAAAGTCGTCATATAATGTTCTACTTCGTCCAGCTTGAGATCAGTTTTTTTATATAAAAAATTATTTTATTAAAACCCAATAATTCGCTACCACATAGAGTAGCTTTTACAGGGAAATTTTTATAAATAAAATAATTTAAAAACTTTCCCCTGCAGAAGCTACCCAATGTGGTAGCGAAATATTGTTATTTAATATATATTTTTTTTATATTAAAAAATTATCTGAAGCTTTAAGAGTTAGCAGAACATATTGATAATGAACGAAAAAAATTATATAAAATTATAATTCGTTGTGCCAGTATGCTGATGGTAAGTTATGACATACGAAAGTAATAGTAATTTTAAAAATCTTAAATCAACAGCATACTGTGATTTAGTTTTTTGTATTTTGTGTCGCCATTTTTAGTCCGATCGAAATATACCGTTTTTGATGTCTTGTAACTTTAATTTTCTTTTTCGTAGTTTTAAACATAAAGGACAAATTCAAGGTACGAACTCTGATATTTTAGATGCTTTCTTTCTAATTTTCAATTTCTTTCAAGTCTTAAAATAGCCCTTTTAAAAGTAGGTATATAATTTTAGCGTTACAAATTTTCATGTTTTGCCACACTCGAAATACCTTCCTTTTTGTTTTTAATGAATTGCTTCTCTATTTTAACCTGCTTTCTATTTAATCGCAAAATATTGCACATCATTGATATTGTCATTACTATAGCTTTATTGATAACTTAGCTTATTATTAAGAAGAAAGTCAAACTCTTAATATTTCTTCTAGTATTTTGGATTCAAAATTTTGTATTATTCTAAACGAAATTAAAAAAACAACACTAACAGGCCGTTAATAACAGTATACATAATATATTCCGGTTGAGTTAAAAATGGCGACCCTTTATACAAAAACCAAATTTGTTTTTGAAGATGTGGCGATAATTATGTTTTTTTTTTTTGTTTTATAATCGTCGTGGAAATATCTCTCATTATAGCGGTTGGCTGGCACGACATTTTTTTATCACTCCAGTGTAATGAACATACATAAGTATGTACGTGCCTGTTTAGTGTTCCAAGTGGAATTAAATTGTTCGGAATTGTCATAGAATTGTTGTAAGCAACAACTCTGAAATGACAATCGCGAACATTTTGGCCCCACTCGGAATATGGACCAGTCACGATAATTATTTTTTATTACACATCAATACGTTCATACAATATATACATACATACATATACATACATACATATACATACATACATACATACATACATACATACATACATACATACATACATACATACATACATACATACATACATACATACATATACATACATACATATACATACAATCATCATTTATACATACTTAAAACAAAAACATTTAAAAACAAAATAATAACAACTGTAATTGTGTATCACTTATTTTAACAATAAATAAAGCAAATTTTAATGTGAACCATTTTTTATTTTGGCTTAAGTTCATTTGTTTCTTTATTTAATTTTATAATTCAAATTAAATTAAATTCTAACCATTTTAGGAATATTTTTTCTAAAAATTATTTCCGATATTAGCCGAGTGGAATGCATTTTCGAAATCAGCTACGATTTCATCATCAGCACTCTTTATCGGTATACTACTATGTAACTTAAAATTCCTATTTATGTTACAATTGAATGAAATTTGAATTAGTGAATCTTAGTATTAATTTTCATATTTTGTTGAATATTTTATTTCACCTATCAAATGACAATTCATAATTCAACATGTTCATATTCTTCTATATTCGTAATACATTTTCGTTATGCTTTCAATATCCATCCTTTGGCTGGAATTATTGAAAACAAGGTTGTATTTACATTTTTCATTTATATAAGTCCATCTAGGTGATAGACACTGAACAATGAATTCTTGAATGTCATTAACACCGTGCCATGTGTGTTATAATTATATATTTATATTTTATTCGAACTTTTTTCTATATATTAAATTTTAATGTGAACCATTTTTTTTATTTTGGCTTAAGTTCATTTGTTTCTTTATTTAATTTTATAATTCAAATTAAATTAAATTCTAACCATTTTAGGAATATTTTTTCTAAAAATTATTTCCGATATTAGCCGAGTGGAATGCATTTTCGAAATCAGCTACGATTTCATCATCAGCACTCTTTATCGGTATACTACTATGTAACTTAAAATTCCTATTTATGTTACAATTGAATGAAATTTGAATTAGTGAATCTTAGTATTAATTTTCATATTTTGTTGAATATTTTATTTCACCTATCAAATGACAATTCATAATTCAACATGTTCATATTCTTCTATATTCGTAATACATTTTCGTTATGCTTTCAATATCCATCCTTTGGCTGGAATTATTGAAAACAAGGTTGTATTTACATTTTTCATTTATATAAGTCCATCTAGGTGATAGACACTGAACAATGAATTCTTGAATGTCATTAACACCGTGCCATGTGTGTTATAATTATATATTTATATTTTATTCGAACTTTTTTCTATATATTAAATTTTAATGTGAACCATTTTTTATTTTGGCTTAAGTTCATTTGTTTCTTTATTTAATTTTATAATTCAAATTAAATTAAATTCTAACCATTTTAGGAATATTTTTTCTAAAAATTATTTCCGATATTAGCCGAGTGGAATGCATTTTCGAAATCAGCTACGATTTCATCATCAGCACTCTTTATCGGTATACTACTATGTAACTTAAAATTCCTATTTATGTTACAATTGAATGAAATTTGAATTAGTGAATCTTAGTATTAATTTTCATATTTTGTTGAATATTTTATTTCACCTATCAAATGACAATTCATAATTCAACATGTTCATATTCTTCTATATTCGTAATACATTTTCGTTATGCTTTCAATATCCATCCTTTGGCTGGAATTATTGAAAACAAGGTTGTATTTACATTTTTCATTTATATAAGTCCATCTAGGTGATAGACACTGAACAATGAATTCTTGAATGTCATTAACACCGTGCCATGTGTGTTATAATTATATATTTATATTTTATTCGAACTTTTTTCTATATATTAAATTTTAATGTGAACCATTTTTTATTTTGGCTTAAGTTCATTTGTTTCTTTATTTAATTTTATAATTCAAATTAAATTAAATTCTAACCATTTTAGGAATATTTTTTCTAAAAATTATTTCCGATATTAGCCGAGTGGAATGCATTTTCGAAATCAGCTACGATTTCATCATCAGCACTCTTTATCGGTATACTACTATGTAACTTAAAATTCCTATTTATGTTACAATTGAATGAAATTTGAATTAGTGAATCTTAGTATTAATTTTCATATTTTGTTGAATATTTTATTTCACCTATCAAATGACAATTCATAATTCAACATGTTCATATTCTTCTATATTCGTAATACATTTTCGTTATGCTTTCAATATCCATCCTTTGGCTGGAATTATTGAAAACAAGGTTGTATTTACATTTTTCATTTATATAAGTCCATCTAGGTGATAGACACTGAACAATGAATTCTTGAATGTCATTAACACCGTGCCATGTGTGTTATAATTATATATTTATATTTTATTCGAACTTTTTTCTATATATTAAATTTTAATGTGAACCATTTTTTTTTTTATTTTGGCTTAAGTTCATTTGTTTCTTTATTTAATTTTATAATTCAAATTAAATTAAATTCTAACCATTTTAGGAATATTTTTTCTAAAAATTATTTCCGATATTAGCCGAGTGGAATGCATTTTCGAAATCAGCTACGATTTCATCATCAGCACTCTTTATCGGTATACTACTATGTAACTTAAAATTCCTATTTATGTTACAATTGAATGAAATTTGAATTAGTGAATCTTAGTATTAATTTTCATATTTTGTTGAATATTTTATTTCACCTATCAAATGACAATTCATAATTCAACATGTTCATATTCTTCTATATTCGTAATACATTTTCGTTATGCTTTCAATATCCATCCTTTGGCTGGAATTATTGAAAACAAGGTTGTATTTACATTTTTCATTTATATAAGTCCATCTAGGTGATAGACACTGAACAATGAATTCTTGAATGTCATTAACACCGTGCCATGTGTGTTATAATTATATATTTATATTTTATTCGAACTTTTTTCTATATATTAAATTTTAATGTGAACCATTTTTTATTTTGGCTTAAGTTCATTTGTTTCTTTATTTAATTTTATAATTCAAATTAAATTAAATTCTAACCATTTTAGGAATATTTTTTCTAAAAATTATTTCCGATATTAGCCGAGTGGAATGCATTTTCGAAATCAGCTACGATTTCATCATCAGCACTCTTTATCGGTATACTACTATGTAACTTAAAATTCCTATTTATGTTACAATTGAATGAAATTTGAATTAGTGAATCTTAGTATTAATTTTCATATTTTGTTGAATATTTTATTTCACCTATCAAATGACAATTCATAATTCAACATGTTCATATTCTTCTATATTCGTAATACATTTTCGTTATGCTTTCAATATCCATCCTTTGGCTGGAATTATTGAAAACAAGGTTGTATTTACATTTTTCATTTATATAAGTCCATCTAGGTGATAGACACTGAACAATGAATTCTTGAATGTCATTAACACCGTGCCATGTGTGTTATAATTATATATTTATATTTTATTCGAACTTTTTTCTATATATTAAATTTT
Source organism: Phyto melanocephala (assembly GCA_941918925.1). NCBI lineage: Eukaryota > Metazoa > Arthropoda > Insecta > Diptera > Rhinophoridae > Phyto > Phyto melanocephala. The sequence continues at coordinate 4,113,425 of OW799233.1, forward strand.
AATGTGAACCATTTTTTATTTTGGCTTAAGTTCATTTGTTTCTTTATTTAATTTTATAATTCAAATTAAATTAAATTCTAACCATTTTAGGAATATTTTTTCTAAAAATTATTTCCGATATTAGCCGAGTGGAATGCATTTTCGAAATCAGCTACGATTTCATCATCAGCACTCTTTATCGGTATACTACTATGTAACTTAAAATTCCTATTTATGTTACAATTGAATGAAATTTGAATTAGTGAATCTTAGTATTAATTTTCATATTTTGTTGAATATTTTATTTCACCTATCAAATGACAATTCATAATTCAACATGTTCATATTCTTCTATATTCGTAATACATTTTCGTTATGCTAAATAAATACAACCTTGTTTTCAATAATTCCAGCCAAAGGATGGATATTGAAAGCATAACGAAAATGTATTACGAATATAGAAGAATATGAACATGTTGAATTATGAATTGTCATTTGATAGGTGAAATAAAATATTCAACAAAATATGAAAATTAATACTAAGATTCACTAATTCAAATTTCATTCAATTGTAACATAAATAGGAATTTTAAGTTACATAGTAGTATACCGATAAAGAGTGCTGATGATGAAATCGTAGCTGATTTCGAAAATGCATTCCACTCGGCTAATATCGGAAATAATTTTTAGAAAAAATATTCCTAAAATGGTTAGAATTTAATTTAATTTGAATTATAAAATTAAATAAAGAAACAAATGAACTTAAGCCAAAATAAAAAATGGTTCACATTAAAATTTAATATATAGAAAAAAGTTCGAATAAAATATAAATATATAATTATAACACACATGGCACGGTGTTAATGACATTCAAGAATTCATTGTTCAGTGTCTATCACCTAGATGGACTTATATAAATGAAAAATGTAAATACAACCTTGTTTTCAATAATTCCAGCCAAAGGATGGATATTGAAAGCATAACGAAAATGTATTACGAATATAGAAGAATATGAACATGTTGAATTATGAATTGTCATTTGATAGGTGAAATAAAATATTCAACAAAATATGAAAATTAATACTAAGATTCACTAATTCAAATTTCATTCAATTGTAACATAAATAGGAATTTTAAGTTACATAGTAGTATACCGATAAAGAGTGCTGATGATGAAATCGTAGCTGATTTCGAAAATGCATTCCACTCGGCTAATATCGGAAATAATTTTTAGAAAAAATATTCCTAAAATGGTTAGAATTTAATTTAATTTGAATTATAAAATTAAATAAAGAAACAAATGAACTTAAGCCAAAATAAAAAATGGTTCACATTAAAATTTAATATATAGAAAAAAGTTCGAATAAAATATAAATATATAATTATAACACACATGGCACGGTGTTAATGACATTCAAGAATTCATTGTTCAGTGTCTATCACCTAGATGGACTTATATAAATGAAAAATGTAAATACAACCTTGTTTTCAATAATTCCAGCCAAAGGTTTGATATTGAAAGCATAACGAAAATGTATTACGAATATAGAAGAATATGAACATGTTGAATTATGAATTGTCATTTGATAGGTGAAATAAAATATTCAACAAAATATGAAAATTAATACTAAGATTCACTAATTCAAATTTCATTCAATTGTAACATAAATAGGAATTTTAAGTTACATAGTAGTATACCGATAAAGAGTGCTGATGATGAAATCGTAGCTGATTTCGAAAATGCATTCCACTCGGCTAATATCGGAAATAATTTTTAGAAAAAATATTCCTAAAATGGTTAGAATTTAATTTAATTTGAATTATAAAATTAAATAAAGAAACAAATGAACTTAAGCCAAAATAAAAAAAAAAATGGTTCACATTAAAATTTAATATATAGAAAAAAGTTCGAATAAAATATAAATATATAATTATAACACACATGGCACGGTGTTAATGACATTCAAGAATTCATTGTTCAGTGTCTATCACCTAGATGGACTTATATAAATGAAAAATGTAAATACAACCTTGTTTTCAATAATTCCAGCCAAAGGATGGATATTGAAAGCATAACGAAAATGTATTACGAATATAGAAGAATATGAACATGTTGAATTATGAATTGTCATTTGATAGGTGAAATAAAATATTCAACAAAATATGAAAATTAATACTAAGATTCACTAATTCAAATTTCATTCAATTGTAACATAAATAGGAATTTTAAGTTACATAGTAGTATACCGATAAAGAGTGCTGATGATGAAATCGTAGCTGATTTCGAAAATGCATTCCACTCGGCTAATATCGGAAATAATTTTTAGAAAAAATATTCCTAAAATGGTTAGAATTTAATTTAATTTGAATTATAAAATTAAATAAAGAAACAAATGAACTTAAGCCAAAATAAAAAATGGTTCACATTAAAATTTAATATATAGAAAAAAGTTCGAATAAAATATAAATATATAATTATAACACACATGGCACGGTGTTAATGACATTCAAGAATTCATTGTTCAGTGTCTATCACCTAGATGGACTTATATAAATGAAAAATGTAAATACAACCTTGTTTTCAATAATTCCAGCCAAAGGATGGATATTGAAAGCATAACGAAAATGTATTACGAATATAGAAGAATATGAACATGTTGAATTATGAATTGTCATTTGATAGGTGAAATAAAATATTCAACAAAATATGAAAATTAATACTAAGATTCACTAATTCAAATTTCATTCAATTGTAACATAAATAGGAATTTTAAGTTACATAGTAGTATACCGATAAAGAGTGCTGATGATGAAATCGTAGCTGATTTCGAAAATGCATTCCACTCGGCTAATATCGGAAATAATTTTTAGAAAAAATATTCCTAAAATGGTTAGAATTTAATTTAATTTGAATTATAAAATTAAATAAAGAAACAAATGAACTTAAGCCAAAATAAAAAATGGTTCACATTAAAATTTAATATATAGAAAAAAGTTCGAATAAAATATAAATATATAATAATAAATAAAGCAAGTAAATAAAAAGTTACAAAAATAACAGAAATCACATGCCGTTTATGTATTTTATTAAAAACTACAGTAATAACTATTAATGTGTATTACTACATAAATTTTACTCAGGCGACATGTATTTTACATATGACTTGTCAAATGTTCCATTCTACAATAATTATATGTCGTGAAACAATGCATGTGTTGAACACATATTTAAAAGACATATGGGAAATTTTCAGTTAGAGCTTGTTCTATTTTTTTTGTTTTTTTTTTTTGACTCTAAAATTGATTGGCAGAGGTTCTTGACCAAATAGCCAGGGTATTCCACGTTGGTTCCGGTTGTTGTAATGTTGTTTTTGTGAAAAAAAAATCGAGGTGGTCATGGGTTTTTGCTCATATCTCGGTTGTTTATGTACCGATGTTTCTGATTTTCAATAGCGATCTACTCCCGAATATTTCTGATATTTTAATACCTCACCCGGGTCCAAGCGATGTCGGGGGGCTTCAAAAAGTTGATTTCAACATAAACACGGACAGACGGTCAGACGGACAGACTGACAGACTGACAGAGCTTAATCGACTTCCCTATTCATAAGCTTTCAGAAAATATATACTTTATGGGGTCGGAAATGAAAATTGTAGAAATTTCACACGGAATGACAAACCTATATATACCCTTTTTCACTGTGTGAAGGGTATAAAAAAAACAATCTTAAACTGAGTTAATTTTATACGTATATTACATGTAAATTGTTAACTGTAAATTTTTTCAAATTCTTGCAGGTGCAAAGACAATTCAAAATGATCTAGTTTATGCCCATGCTAATACCTCAGTTGTCTGTTTTTCTCAGCAATAATTTTTTAGACTACGATTTGTATTTTGGTGTCTTTAGCGTGTCCAACAATAAGGAGTTTAAGTAACTTGATATATTTAAAATAAAAAATATATACAGGAGTAAAAAGAATATATATGTAACAATACTAATTATAATAATAATAATAATAATAATAATAATAATATAATAATAATAATAATGATAATAATAATAATAATGATAATAATAATAAAATGGTGGGTTAAGTTGTAGTAACCAAAAACCGTTTATGCGTCCGACAAAGTTTTACCTTTACAAACGCCAAGTTGTAATAATGGTCCTTAGTATATTAAGCTAAAAAAAGCATCAAAAATTTTTGTTAAAAGAACAAATTGTTCATAAATAATTAAAATATTATTTTTTAAGTAATAAATGCAAAAAAAATAATAATCTCTTCAATTAATTTATATTATTTAAATATTTAAAACCGATTTTCTTTAACTGTCGTTCAAAAGCGAACGATTGAACAAACGGGTTAATTTATGCAAATTAAACGTAAATAAGCCATCACTGAAACGCACAATTTGGCACAGCTCTACATAACATCAAATTACAAAGTGTATACATGAATTTATAAACATAGAATTGTACGCACCCTAATATCCGAACAACTGATGGGTAAATAAAGAATTTTATTGAGAGATTGTGTTTAAAACAAAATAAAGATCTCTGTCATTTGTGGTCCGATTTTTTTTTTTTTTTTTTTTTTTGGAAAATAATATTTCAAAAAGCTAATAATGATTCCAGAACAAAAACTTTTGAAATTGATTACTAAACTTCAGCAGGAACTTGGACATTTACGTATTCACTAGATACAATTGGCTTTTATGGCAATATGAACAATTTAGATCTGATATTAGGCGCTTTAATACGAATATCAGCACAGGATTTGAACATCTCTTGTGAGCCACAACCTACTGCCCCAGTACCATCTTCACAAATACCCCAGTTATTTCCGGCTTTATAAGTCCAACGTAAAACACAGTGCTCACAGCTTAAGTTCAGGGGTAACACGATCGTACAGTCGATTAACCGAAAAGAAGATTTAACATACAACTTGTCACTACCATCAGCAAATTGTAGGTGATACTTGGAAAAACATTCCTCAGATTCAATTTTAAATTCATCCAAATTGCATAGATCGAAAGAGATGTGGCCCAAATGATTGGCGGTTAGTTTGATGTTTATATTGGCTGTGTAGTTATTTTCAAGCGTTTGCACTATAACACCAGAACCACCATATTTTCCGCCTAATTCATTATCTCTAGGCATAGGATCCCTGTAATTATCGCCACACAAACCACATTTGCCACCATTAGTATTCCATTGTGTCTAAAAATTTTGTTTGTTATAAAAAATATGAACTAAAAACTAAAAACCCAATTCGAACTTACCGAAAAACCACCGCAGTAATTGCTATTATCATTGTAATTAACTGGTGCTGTTTTATCATAGCGCCAACGGGATGATCTACCGGGTGGGTTTAACATCATACCATGACCCCAGGCTAAATCGCACAGTGTGCCACACTGTATGGCAATTAACAAAACTACCAAATAATAACTTTTCATTTTTAACTTTTTTTTTTATCAGTATTAAAGTTCTCTACTTTCTTATATCCAAAGAAAGAATACTATACATTGTTGATTTAAAGATTATTTTATAGGTTTTCTTTAAAAACCTTATCAAATGAAATCAACCCACAATCATTACGAACTAAAATTAAGCACTGTTCGTTTAAAATTTGGGTGTACGGTACTCGGAATTTTGCCTTTATTTAATTTAATTTTAAACAAAATCTTCATAAGTATATTATTAATTTACAACAAAAGTACCGCTAGCTGACAATTTTTTATTTATTTTTTTTTGTCAATTCGCTTAAATTTGAAAATAAATAATCGCAATAGATAAAGAGAATTATAATAATTTGATATCCAAATTTATTTTTTTATTATCGCTTTAAACAGCTGAAAGTATGCATTGTTTCGTCTTAAACGGAAAAAAAAATAGTTTCAAAAATTAAATGTTAAGCCGTTACTCAATTTCACTACATAGGACTTGAATTTATTAAAAACAGCACAATTGGCATTAACAGTAGGAAATGATTTCACGCATATAGGCTGACCGTCCAATTTTAAGCAACTTTTTCAAACATTTCTGGTCGTATGTCACGAATAACACGTTGAATAGTGTTAAATAGTGACATCATGTAGTCTCACAGGAAATAATCGAGAAGTGTCAAATCGCACTAACTTGGAGGCCAATCAATGGTTGTGGTCGCCTTAAGGCACGTAATACCATTCTGTTCAAACCTAAGATGTGATTAATTAATCATGGACAATTAACCTTTTGCTAAGTTATATTGGAGCTAAAAACAAAACACCTTTTATAAAGGATTGATAGAAATTGTAAAAAACAAACTCTTAATTGGGCTAACAATTCGCACTTCCGAATTAAAAAGCTTTTAAGAAGGAGAGAAAGATGTACCTGTTCTTATGTTTTTTTTTTTATAATCGTACTAATATAATAAATGTGAATGTTTGGATATTTTTTACTCAATCACGCAAAAACGGCTGAATGGAACTAAATGAAATTCGGCACATAGATAGATAACAACCTGGATTAAGACATAGGCTACTTTTTATCACGATAACCAGGCGACATCGTTGGCAAACTCATCATCACAGCCTAAACGGGTTGTCTGTTTTGTAAAATTTGTATTTTTGTTGCAAGTTTTGACTTTTCTTTTTTATTTTCAAATTCAAATTTTCAAATTAATAATCCTTCTAATAGGTATAATAAATGCGAATGTTTGGATAAATTTGACAGACATATAAATAACAATCTAGGTTAATACGAAGTCTCTTCCTTTTAACCCTATAACGTAGTCGAAGTCGCGGGCACAAGCTAGTTTTTCTGAATTTTTAGAAACAAAAAATTTTAATTTTTTCGCCAATATCTTAGTCGGTAATTGTTGCTAAATCCATTCAGAATATGTATACTTTATAGGGTCTCAAATGAATATTGTAGAAACTACAAACGGAATTTTAAACTTTTATACTCTCGTGTGAAGGGTATAAAAATGCTTGACAAATATATCGATATTATGTATGTATATGGTTTTAGTGTATCGATAAATCGATATTTTATTTATTATTTTATTGAATTCGATATATTTTGACACTTTTAAAATATTATTTGTCCATCCCTATTTTAAGATGTGGCAGAAATTATTTCAAAACTTAGATCTTATGTATTTATCGACTTCTTTAGCAGATCCACAGCTTGGGATGGTCAATGTCTCATCTTCTTCGAAATCTCTAATTATTTTTTCGCAAGCTCTCACTTAAATTTTTCTTTTGATATTGTTATGCAACATCTACTTAGATGGAAAAACAAAACAGATTAACAAAACAGAGCCAAGCATGACAATGGACAGGAATTTACGGCAACAATCAACAGCGACAAACTGTGTAGAATGAAGAGCTTTGTGTAAGCTCTATGCTCCCAAGAGGAGTAGTGGAGAAAAAAATGAAACAAAAAATCACAGTTTCCAGAACTGACTTCTGCTAATTTTTATTTACAAAAAAACTTTAAAAAGTATCTTTGTATCAACAATAATAATAATATTGCCGAAATCAATACAATTTTAATGCGTACATACTTAAGTAAATGTAATTAAAATCTGTTTTATTATATTATTAAACTAAAATTGCTTAATGGAAAATTAAGCTTTTGATGCCGCCGAATTTTAAAAGAACAGCTTTATTATATGTTCGTTAAACATTATTCACACACAATTGAATACTTATCAGTCAAGCAATTAATAATATTTTTGCTCTATATTTTATTATAATAAAAGAATTTTGGTTCACTTTTTTTCTTTTTTCAATCACAATAATAAGAAATTGTATACGATATTAATAAACCCCAACTGATTACATGCTCATGTGAACCTATGTATCTGTAAAAGACTTTGAACAACCATTATCAGAAAAATATGATAAAATATTGCAAAACCCTTAAATAAGCTTTCAAAAAAAGTTAGAACACTATAGTCGATTGTTGTTGCAGTTTGTTGCAGTGTGAACTCCGATAATGTTGTAACTACAACTAGGTTTCCCTGATTTCAAAACTGCAGTCCGCTTCTTTTTAAATTAGCTCTAGTTATTGAGATATAACGTTAAGTCAAAAATGAAGACAGTTTCACAACATATTCAGTGCAGGCTTAAAAGTCACCAAACGGTCAACGGTTGAAATTTAACTACTACCGGTAATATGCTAGTTTTAATTCCTTATATGGGAAGTGAATATTTTTTTTTTAATTCACAGTAGTGACGTTTGAGCCATTTCTGGCTGAACAGAAAGCCATCTGGTAGATGGTTCTGGTGTTTCATCAAAAATTCTCCCTACACGTTCAATATTTTCCGCAGGGCGAATTGAACGTGTTCTCTCAGATCGAGGAAAATCTTGTACGGTGCCATGTTGGCGGTGATGATGATCTAAGCAACGAATCATTGATTCTGAGGGCAAAATTCTGTCGTTAAAATGTTGCCGATATGCTCTTTGTGTAAAAATAATAATTTATAGCTGATTTAAATAAAATAATTCTATTATTTTGCTTCTTTGTTCAGTTGTGAATTTCTCCATTATTTATTCTCTAGGTGTTATTTATATAATCTGAAAAAATTAATAAACAAAAATATACAAACGAAAAGGTTATTAACTCTTTAAACCCCTTGATAACTTTTGGCGCAACCTGTATTAGCATAACTTGAGAACTGTTCACCCGGTTCAGTTTAAAAGAAAATACAAAATTCTACTATTAACTTGTCTTTAGGCAAAGTTAAACTATTTTTAAATCTGCCCAATAGTTTAACAAATGTGTATCTTTAAAAAATTTTGTATTAAAATTTTTGTTTTTTAAAAATTCCAAAAAACGGGGAGTCAATAGTTTTTCTAGTGAAGTAAACGGTTGCCCAAATTCAAAACACAGTAACTGACATTAAAACAAAATAGTTAATTTGATTTAAATTTGTTAAATTTAATAACAAAACATCTCTCTCGAATCATTTCTACAAGATTCCGCCAAAACTACCCAGCAAAAACACAATGACTAGAAGTGATTTAAATTTTTTCAACTGGTGACAAAGTGATATTGATTTATCAGTGAAAAAATAACTTACAGTATAATAGAAACTACAGTTATAAATCCTACTTTGGTTATATCGAAATATATAATTAAATATTTTTTTTAATCATCGAAATGATATACACACATACATAAATCGATATTTTCTGCCAAGCAGGTAATTCGAACCTAATTAAAAAAAAAACTTAAAAGTAAAACATGTAAAGAAAAGAAAAATTATTATAATTGTTCTCCTTGTACAACGGGTACAAATGCTAGCGGATGGCTTTAGTTATTTATAAAACTCAACCCGGTTTGATCGTCTGAGAGTCAATCCAAATTTTTCACAACAAAATTGTTTAAAAATTAAAAAAAAATTAAGTTGAGAATAGCAATTCAAAATTTATCAACGACGACGAAATTTATGCAAAAGTTGTGCAATAGAGGCATTAATTATACCAGTGCTTATCAGATATTGTTAAAAGAATCAACTTTAATATGCTCGCCTGTCTATCTTACCGTAACAATTTTGAGCGATCCCAACAAGCACTGGCATTACATGAAGTCTCCATTGGTCGACTTACGGATCATGAACCAGCACTACTCTTGCATTTGGATGACAATTAATTGTTAGTATTAAAAAAAAAAACTACTGATTAAATACCTATTGAACTCTGTCTCTCTCTCTCTCCCTTTCGTATTGTTGAAAATTCATATCCAGCCTTGTCAACTTTAAAATTTCAAAAAGCACCTAAACCCCTAAAAAAGCGCGTAATTTTTATAAAAAATCACTGAGTTTAAAATGTGTACAAATTTAACTTTACATTTGCTAATATAATCATTACTTAAAAAAAATTAAAGCTTTTAGATGCCAGTTGCCCCCTAAAATAAATTATTTTACAAATGGCAATAAGACTGGAGTTTTGATTGATATCGATAATCGAAATACAAGTCTAAAGATATTCTGTTCTTTATATTATTAGGCCAAAACATCCAAATGTACTATCAATGCAAATATTAACCTTATCAGGGTGTCAATTTGTGCTCTAAAAAATTTTAAAATGAAAAGTATTTGCATATTAATTTCTCTTTTTTTATTTTCACCAAGGTTTGATCAACTTGAAACTTTACTTACAAAATAAATTCTCGTAACAATTTCATTTTATAAAAAGTAGGTGGTTTATGTCTCATAAACCATACAGGATATCAACAAACCAGTATCGGAAATAAGTTACAATTAATAATAAACAAGCAAAACACTCAAATAACAGAAACATTGTATACTATCAATCCTTATAATCTTCTTAATTATTAGTTTTAGTATCATAAGCTGAAAGTATTATCAACATAATATCATTTTACAATGAGTAAATATTTTTTAGCTTTGTTAAGATACAAAATACGTAAGGGTAATTAAAGATATTTACCCTTACAAAAATTGTTTTCAATTAAAAAAATTATTTTCAAATTTAGTATTTGGTGTCACCGAATTAAAAATAAAAGCACTAAAAACTTAAAAAAAATCACCAATCACTAACTCGCAATTTTTTCGCTTCCAAAATGTTAAAAATCACCAAAAACGGTGATAAAATCACCGAGTTGACAACGCTGTTCATATCATCTTCTGCGCATAGCTGCCAGATTTGACGATTTATCGTCATTTTGACGATTTTACGTGCTAAAATTAAGTGTTGACGATTTGACGATTTATGCTATGTTTTTGACGATTTTCAAGAATTAAAGTTTGCAACATTTTTCATTACTTTTATATCAACCCTAATATAAATAAAAATAATTTGTAACGGTTTTTATGTTATTAATAATAGAACAGAGTGAAAGAGATACATCGATCATTATTTAATGTGTTTGTGTGGTTAATTTTTCCACTTTGTACATTTTGACATAGTATATGCCACATATTATCAACTGATACCTACAACACGAACAAATATATGTAAATTTGGAAATGCTTTTAAAACAATTTTAGTTTTTTAAAGTAAATTTATTTAAATTATTTAAGTGACAAATTAATATGCTTAAATACTTCAAAAAAATGGTAAGTTCTTTTTAATTATACATTAAAACCTTAAAAATCAAACATTATATTTTCAATAGAAAACCAAGATGATGAAAATTCTAGCAAATTCTAGTAGAAATTTCATCCATTTTTTATACAAAACTTTGTAGTAACTAAAATCAAATTTTAATGGTGTTTTTTCACAGGTAACCAACAAGAAGAAGAAAATTAAGGAAGACTGGTTTGCAGATCCAGAAATAAATTTATGGGCTAAAAAGCGAAACGATGTAGTTAATTTTGGCGTTGTGCTCGTCTAACGCTTGCCTAAAGCTACCTTAATCGGTAGAAACTTTAGAAAGAAATGATTATAATTATTTGTCAATTAGTCTGAATTAGATGCAGCCAATTCATTATTTATTATTTTTTGTATTTATATATTAATATTTATTTTTCGAAATTAATTCTAAATTGTATTATATTTATTGTCATGTTCTTAACTTAAAGGGGTCTAATAAAACCATTGATCTCTCTGGATTTAAAAAGTTTGTTATGTTATGCATTAAATAAAAAAATGTTTTGTTTTGAAAAATGCGTTTTTTTATTTTGACGTTTTTATGACGATTTGAGTAAACTATTTGACGATTTTGACGATTTTTTTCCCCAAATTAGACGATTTTGCCCCTATTTTATCTGGCAGCTATGCTTCTGCGGTCGACTATACTCTCTTTGTTTTTTGTTTTCTTAAGCCATACACAAAAAACACTCTTTGCAGAAACAATTTGTATCAACAATGTTGATTCAACACGTTTTTTTTTTAATTTTTGTGTTGTTACACACATATCGCACTTGATCAACAAGAGGCTATTAACTCAAAATTTTTTTAATTTTCAGTAGAGTCAAAAAACTGTTTGTGGCCACATTTTAACAGAATTTAAAAATTCAAATATACCATAGGAAGCAAATTCCATTTGAAAATATATATATACATTGTTTTTGTTTAAAATTTTACCAATCATTGCAAAAAAATCTATTTTTTGAGTTAACACCATTTTTTCATGAAAAGGGTCACAACTCAAAAAAAATTTGAACAATTTTTTCATAAAAAGAGTCACATTTCGAACTAAAGTTATATAATAAAACAAATTTTATCAAAAAAATAGTTTCAACTCAAAATACAACCAAATATAAATAAAACAGTTTGATTATTTTTAACATAAATAAAGGCTCAAATCAAAATAATACCTTTTTTATAAAAATATACGATTCTTACCTATTTCAACTTTTGTATTAACTCGAAATAATACCTTTTTGTTGAAATAAAGGTAATCACTACATTATCATGAATATGGTCTCAAAAGTGGTTTTCGAGATGAAAGAGTAAACGGAATACGTTGAAATTTTTACAGTAAATAGATATTGATGTTGTTTGCTGATTTCTTGAAAAAAGTGATATTTTAAAAATTTTGAGTTAATACCCTCTTGTTGATTAAGTGCGATATGTAAGTTAGGAGAAACTTTAAAAACTTTTAACTCTTAATATACTAAACCAATTTGTGTTGTGTAATGTAAGTGTAAACTGCGTAACAAAAAATCTACTTGCCTATTTATAGACATATATTATATATTCGCCCGTGCCGAATCTTATATACCCTTCACAACGTGTAGTTATGCAATAACAATTGTTTGTATTACCATTCATCCCATTAATATGAAATACGTACATACTGACATATTTGTTACGACTTTATCTGCTTAAAAACATTCCATTGTAAAATTTTAAATTGAGTTTATGTATGTTTAAAATAAATACAAAAAAAAAATTAAAAAAAAATAAAAATAATTAAAAAATAAAAATAAATAAAAAAAATTTTTTTCTGTCTTACTGGGATTTGAACCTACATACGTTCGTTTGTATTGGTGTGAAAAGACGAGGTGTCTATACCCTTACACTCACTGTGAAGGGTAAAAAAAGAAAAAAATATGTTATAAAGATTTGGTAGTAATATTATATTGACTTTTTATTAAAAAATATTTGTATAGATTTGTAGTAATTGCATACAATAAAGATAGAATCATGTTAAGAGCTTATAATGAAACAACAATTTGTTACAAAGTTTAAAAATATATACGCCTGTGTTCTGCATTCCGAGTGAAACTAAATCACTCGAATTGCCATTGTAGTGTTATTAATTATAGTAACAATGTTATGGCAATTTCGAGAGATTTTATTGCATTCGAAATGCTGAACACAGGCGATAAATTTTAACAGATAGATTTGCAAAATATACTTATGTCACTACACTTTACTTTTTTAAAGCTTGAACGAAATTCGTAACATCATATTCTTCATCGTATTGTTGTTCGGACCACAATTCTGGAAGATTTTCTATAATACCAGTTATAGACGTTTGGCTTGTAGAAGACGGATTGCAATTAAATCTATCATTGCCGTTTTTGCCGTTGCGTTCATTCCAATTAAACAAATCGAATATTTGATCAGTAGACATGGTATCCAAACTAGCATTTTCGGCACTAACTACAGTATTGGCCGTCAGTAATTTAAACTTTTGCAAGCACATGATTTTCTCCTCCAACGATTTGCGTGTTATAAGGCGATAAACGTTAACGACCTTCTTTTGACCAATGCGATGGGCACGATCCATGGCCTGCAGATCTTTCATTGGATTCCAATCATGCTCCACAAATATGACTGTATCGGCACCGGTAAGGTTTAAGCCTAATCCACCAACCTGAAAAATGTGTAAATGGAAAACTTGCCAATTGCTCTTTGTTCAAATTATTTTTATTTATGTATATTACTTGTGTTGTTAGCAATAGTACATCAATGCTAGGATCTGTATTAAAATTGTTAACAATGTCTTGCCTCATAGATGCGGCCACACTCCCATCTAAACGCAAATAGGTTACTGTCGGTAAATGTTTTTTAAGCAAATCCTTTTCTACTATATCCAACATAATTTTCAATTGACAAAAAATTAATGCCCGATGCTGAGACACCGACTCAGTTTGAACACCAATGCCGCAATCCAATAATAGTTGTCTAATAACGAAATGCAGAAAAAAAAATCAATTATGCGTTGAAAAATTTGGAAATAAAAAATATTTTTCATAGTTTCTTATTTTTTTTTTTTATAAAATATTAATCTACATACATGTGTATGTACATAATGAATAAAACCTTAAACCAGCAGATACATACATATATAATACATATGTATATAAGCCACACATTCATACAAATCGCTCCATTGCCAGTAAATAGTCTTGTTTGTTGCTTGACCACATATATTGTACTACAAAACTTGATAGGTATTTAACATTGTAAAAAGAGGTAGTATTTTTTTTCTTTCCGCTCATATTTTATATATTTAATTATTAAGTTCATGAAACAAAATTTTCATAAAAAAATCATTTAATAAACCTTTGATAACTTTAAAAATTTATTATGAATATGACCGTTAATTGAAGTTAAAACTGTATTTTAAGTTCAGGTTAAAAACTTGAGAATTTACGTATGCATTTTAATTCTTTTTTTAAATTATTTCTAATTTGAAAATATTGACAAGGTGCATTAATCAGATGACGGCATTAGGGGGATGAGTTTTAGCTCTCTTTGTTTATAATTAGATGGAGTTTGACATAGTCATGAAACGAAAATTCTTTTTCACCTATCGAGTTTGACACTCTCGTAAATTCTGCTTGCAATTGGCTGATCAGTTGAGGTCACCTTATTAGATACACCTTGCACATACATACTATGTTTAGTACAATTTTTTCAAAGTTTTAAAATTTTTATTGGAAGAAGTTTTCAGCTCATATACGCTGCAAATATAAGTACTTTAGCAACATTATTTTAATATGACAGAGTACCTAACTACCATAAGTTAAAACGGCTTTTGTTAGGCAATTTAAATTAATAATAATTGGACTCATACGTATCAGCAAATTTACATTTTGAATATTTTTGTAACTTTTTTGTCTAACCAGATAAAATTGATAATAAATTAATTAAATTATTTAAGGTACTACTTACTTTAATGCTGGCAGCTTAGCCGAATGTTCAATATCGCTCAAGGAACTTTGTTGCTGATTCAACTCCTGTGTAATACGTGTAAATTCCGGATGTTTTGGTGTTAACACCAACTTTGGATGATTGCATACATTTTGCAAATAACGCAACGCATGGAATATATGAGTTTTTGCACTTAATTCTACGCCATTTTCGAGACAATCCTTGATTTCTGAATTGAGGTGAGTGCGACTAAAATCTTCGTATAGTCGCTCCTGCAACGGACTCAGTTCACATAACAAGTCTTGTGTAATTTTTGGCGGTAAATCGGTTAGTACGTCTTCCTTGACACGTCTCAGCAGAAAGGGTAGAACTTGACGATGTAGGGCTTCCATTGCTAATACTCCGGCTTCTTGCTCTTTGGGAGAACTTTTTGAATCGCGCGACGCAAAAATGGGCTTGGAATAGCGAGCTATAAATTTCTTTTCAGTACCCAAAAAGCCGGGCATAAGGAAATCGAACAGAGACCACAATTCTAGGACATTATTTTGTATTGGTGTACCAGAAAGTATTAAACGATGATTCGCTTTTAGCATTTTAATGGCTTTCGAACTCTTAGTCTTTCCATTTTTAATAATATGGCCTTCATCCAAAACACAATAATTCCAACTGATGGTGCTGAAGAAATCAATGTCTTTGCGAATAGTATCGTAAGAAGCGACGACCAAGTTACACTTGCTGCCAATATAGCTACGTAGTCTTTCTCGGCAACTGGGCAAACCAACATAGTGTAAAGGTACGAGGATTTTGGGATCTTTCAAAAATTTATCCACTTCATAAACCCAGTGACCAGTTAAGGTTGGTGGACAAATGACCAAACTTGCCAAGTTAGTGCATTTTTCCATTTGACGCTGGTAGTGGTCGCCTGCTAAAATGCATATTGTTTGTAAAGTTTTACCCAAACCCATGTCATCACATAGTATGCCATGTAAATTATACTTATTGAGAAACCATAACCAATTTATGCCGGCCTGTTGGTATGTTCTTAATTCCACTGCAATTGGTACGGGAACTTTGTAATTTGGTATTGTTTTGGGTGCAAATAAGTAATCCAAAAATTCACGATCTCTAGTTTTTCTAGCCTGTAAATCAGCTGATTTTATCTCTTGTTTAATACCATTACTACCAGCTGCAGCATCCATATCAAGTGGCATTAATTGGATGAGAGTAGCAAAGCAATGAGTCGACAACAAACGCACACACTCGTCATTATCACTCATGGCTCCCAAAAGAGGCACTACCAACAGCACAATATACGGAACAATGCGTATTTGCAGTTTTTCAACAACTCGTTCTATTGTCTCAATGGCGCCCTGACGTTCAATGATGTTTTCAATCTTTTGCAATAAAATTAATATGTGGTTGACTACAAAATCCATTATGCGACAAGGATCTATGTGAGCCAAAGTTGCTAAACATCTGGCTGCCATATGACGTACAGCTTTTAGGGGATAACCAATTAATTTTCTTAAGGGTTGTAACAGTTGGAAGAGCTTTTCATGTAAGTCACTGTGAAAATAAGGCGCTGATATTTCTATAAGTTGTAACGATGTCATTAAGTCGTTCGTTTGTCCCACATCTATTAGAATTTCAGAGAGGACTTCCATGTTTGGAAAAGCCCAAACAAATTGCTTGATTTTATGAAACATTAATTGCTCAAAGACAGGAATCTTTTCTAATAAAGTATTTCCAAAATGTTGGCATAATTTTATAATGGCACAAGTAGAGCCTAGACGTTGAATACGAAACTTTTTCATTTCGACTTCAGTGAGTAAAACCTTTGAGGTGATCTCACTGACAGCCACAGTAGCCATGGTTTCACTTAAAGGTGGCCTGCCTGGTCCCCGTGAAGTGCTGGCCGTAATTGTCGCAGAACTAGTGCTACCGGTTGTCGATGAAGATTTGTTACTGCTTGTTGACGTATTTTGTTGTAAACTTAAAGTTAATATTCCATAATAGATACAGGCGTTGCAATCACTAGCACTTGTAAGTACTGGTGACTGTTTCAAAGATACAATAGGATTTAACTAAATATAAATTTTTGTTTTAAAAAAATATCCACACCAGTTGATAATTATTTTTATTTTGTTTTTTGTTTTTTTTTCTTCATTACTTACGATTTTTGGAGTAAATTCTGTATCACTTTTAAGGAGAGTACTTAGATTAGTTAATAATTTGCCATTTGGGTTAGGAATCTTGTCACAGACTTCTGCCATAAACTGCACTAAAAACTCACAGGAGAGTTCCTGCAATAACAGACTTTCCTCTCGTTTAATTGATTCCATTAGAGGTTTGACCACAGGATTCAATTTCTCTGGAAGACATTTCAAGTACACAATGGCCCCAGCTAAGGCTGCTTGTGTGCTTACACTAAATGCTGACTGTTCAGCCGAAGTCAGTTGAAATGAACTTTGCAATCCCTTGCGACGTTCCTCTAACGTTTGTAGAATTTTCGGTTTTTGACAATGATTTCGTATATCGGCAGAAAGAGTTGTTGCTACAGCCTCAATTTGATCAAGAGTCAAAACTTTGGCTTGACCAAAATCATTAATGGGTATTTTATATTGTTTTAGAGTGGCAATAAAGTCATGAGTCTCTTGATGCAGTCTTAAAAATGGCAAAAAAAAAAAAAAAACAACAACAACAAAGTACATTAAATTTGCAATTTTTTGTTATTTATTTTAATTTTATGTTTTAAATCTTGTATAATTTTTTGTTTCTAATATAATAAATATTATTACAACTAAGTTGATATTTTATGAAAGCATTCTTACCTTGTTAAGGAAATAGCTACTTCGTCATAGTAAACATATTCCATGATACAGTAACGCAACTTTTCTTGTAGCTGAGTGGGTCCGGGACATATAGATGGATCGCTTTTAGCCCAAAATGCTATAATTAAACCACAAATTAAGCGTTGTACTGCTGATCTAGAATTTAAATGACCAAGCAAAACTTTGGTATAACAATCCATAGGACTTTCGGTATCGGATGTGTATATAACGCCTGGTGCTGGTTTTACCAAATATTTTGACAATGCGCCTAAAACTCGAGAGGCCATTACACGGGCACGTATATAATTTTGTTCTCTGACTTCGAGCGGAGTGGATTCGCTACCGCCTAAATATAGTTTTAGCGAGACTGTTGAACTTGAGCCACCCAAATCGTCGGCCAGTTTATGATGTCGTTTCCGCTGTATGAGAGAGTCACCGGATTCTCCGGTACTGCTGTTTGTTTGTATTAAAATTGACGGATCGAAAGGTAAACGCGGCGGCTGCATTGCTAAGCAAATCCAGGAAGATACAAATGGGCATGCAGCATGCAAAAGGGCACCCAAATCTGCATTCTCTATTAAATTTAACCAAACATTATTTGCCATTTGTTGAATTTCTTCATGTGGCTCGACTAGAATCCGCTGAAAAACATGCCTTAAGGCTTCTTGCAACAATTTCCATTGCCAGTCTATTACCCCAAAATTAAGACTAAGATTTTTGGAATCAAAGCTGAAATTTTCACCACATTTCAATGATACTGCAGCACTAGTATTTCCCGAAAGGCCACAAAAATTGCCTGTGGCATTTCGATCCACAGTTGTGACGTTCCTAGTAAGTGTTTTTAATGTTACTAATGTAGACTTACGTACAGAGCTAGTGCTATGAGAAAGAAATGGCCATAAACGAGGTATTAAAGTTGACATTGGCTCCATTCTATATAATGATTATTAAATTGAGTAAATATAATGATTTATTTTTATTAAATATTTAATATTCACTTACTGTATCCACATGGAAGCATTTGGTAGACATAGTATGGCAGCTAACAGTCCCATAAAATTATTACTAGCTGAAGTCAATTCATCCTGATCAAGCAATAAATCCCATAGCATTTTAACAATCGAAGAAACTTGTGTTGGAGTTAAAAGTTTTGGCAACCATGAAGCCACTGGTATAAGCGTTGAAGCAGCTACTGCTCCCACATCATCGACCGTATCAAAAAGACCCATTAGAATAACGGATATAGACTGTGGCAAATAGATCTGTAGTAAATCCTCACGAACCACAAAAACATACTTCAAACCCAACAATCCACCATGACGTACTTCCCATTCATTTTGCTTAAGTAGAGTACGTAGAATAAACACTATTTCGTGCACTTTTTTGGCATCCATTTCTTTGACAATTGTACCCAAAACTTGAGCACAAGTTTCACGTACAGGAGCTACAACTTGATCGGAAATAAAGTCTCCGAAACGATCCAAACACAAAACACAAAGTAAACGCAAAGCAGCATCTTCCAACCACAAACTGTGATAATATTGCATCTAGAATAAAGAAGCTTAATATTATTATTATTTTATTCATTTAAGCACTTATCATTTGTATTAACCTCCTCAATAGTCATGTTTGCACTTTTTCCTGCACCCCCAGCCCTCAGATTAATAAGTTCACGCAAAGCAGTCGCGGCGCCATGACGTACTTCCCATTTTGCATTGAACAGATCTACATAAAGACGAGCACAAAAATTTTCTAATGGCCAGTGTATGGCATCAACCCACATACCAGTAACATCAGGAACTGGATCTAAAAACCACAAAACGTTCCAATATATTTATTGTTAATATGTGGTGGTAATTTGTAAAGCACTCACCATTTAAACTGTAGAAAATTTCTTGCCTATTTGTTTCCCCACACTTTTGCCTTTTCTTTTCTGGTTCATCCACAGAACCATTAGCAGAAGTACTGCTGCTACCACTAATTCCCCCACTGGCCATAGGTGATGAACTAGTGTTGCTTGCAGAGGCATTCTGTCTAGCCTTACGCTTGGCACGGTTCATTTCTCTACAACTCAACTGCTGGCCGGTCGAAGGTAATAAATTAATATTGGGTTTAATATTAAGTATATGCTCAACTGGGACTTTTTCTTCATTAACATTATAGTTGTCACCACTACGCATCATATCTTCATCGCATATCATGTCGGTCAGGCTGACACCCAATTTCGAGGCTTGAGTTAATCCCAGCTTTTCATTTAATAAGGCTCGTTGACGACTAAGGCGCTCGGCAGCCGTATCAGCAGTACTAAGCCCTGCTCCAGCATTATCTTCAATGCAGTCGAACTCATTTCCTTCGGAACCAATAAGTCGAGCTCCCTTCTTCAAAACCTGTTCCAAATTAAACTCTCTAAACGTCAAATAGCGTTCTTTTTGGTAATCGCTAGCAGCTGATACCGATGCCAGGGTTGTATTCGATGAGGCATTTGACTGACAACTACTTTCTTCATCACCAACGGCTACATTATCTTCTTTTTTCACATCGCGCTTTAAGGCACTTCGTTCGGGTGTCCAATCCGGCACATTGACCAATATAGCTTCAACCGTTTGTGCCGCCGCAATACGTGTATCCCACGATGTACTATGCAAATAGCTAATTAAACGATTCAATAATGCATGCAATTCATGGGGGTATAGTTTTTGAATTTCCCCAATTTGTTTTGCTGCAGCTCGCCGTGTCACCGACGACGAGCCTGATTCCAATAGTATAAATAAACGATCAAGTCTATATGAACAATACAAATTAATTTTTTTTTTATGTTTAACTAAAGATATGAGAAAAACAAATATGCAGACAGACATATTTCTATTTATGTATATTTGTATTTAAACAACTGTTTGTATCTTTTTCATTACCTTGAAGTCATTATATTGTTGACTGTAACACCACCGCCTTGAGTTATTTAAATTTTCTTGCCTACTTTTTTCCCTCTCTCTCTCTTTGTTTGTACTTGATATTTTATATGTTATTTCAGTTTTTTTATATCTAGGAAAAAAAAACGAGGATGTATTAAAGTTATTAGTAAAAAAAATAGATTTTAGATAGTTTATCAATAAACAAACCTAATTAAAAATTTGGAACAACCACTGTTATTTAAATAATATTATAATGAATAACCGAAATTAAAATTGTCAAACGATGGAAATTTAATAAAAAAAATATAACTTTAGTTCCGTTATGTGGAACAGATTTAAGCTTTCTGACTGTCAAACACAGAATGGACTTTATTAATCAATTTGTGTTCAATTTATACCTACTGAACGTTTTGCAAATGCCTGTTCTATATATGATTACAGTGGAGGATATAACAGATGTAGTACTAAAGCTAAAATTTTATAAAAGTTCACAAATAACAGACTTGCACAGCACTCAAAGATGACTATTAAGATGTTCGTGTGCAGCAAAACATTTTAATTTAAATAGCGGCAAATATTTTATTTGACATTACCGAATATGTTTTATGCTACAGATCATTTCGTTACCTTAAACGTAAAACAGCCTAACTAAAAAAGAACAGCTGACAATATGTACTTAATAATAAATTTATTTGGTATACAGAATTCTAAACAACAGATTAACTTGATCATATCAAAAATCAGCTTACATTTTTTATAGTTTTTTAAGTAAAACTAATGGTATTAAAATAATGAAATGTAATACATGCACTTGAGCATTTTACAATTGTTTCATTCACAACCCCCTTGTGATGTACTGTTGATCTTGTTGTTAGTAATTTCAATTAAAAGATTTTATAAAACAAAACATTTTTATTTCATATCATTTCAGAGGTCTTTATAAGCAACAACTCTTGTTATTCATCTTTAAATGTATAAACAATATTGGCACTCAAACCATACAATTAAATCGAGTTATAGCAAATACGCAAAGGGAAACTAGACAGACATTGCATTTAAATGTCGTTAGATGTCTTTACTTGAAGTCACCAAACAGCGGATTTCGTATGCTGGTCCTAACGAATATAACCACCTTCCTGACCGTTTTTAAAACCATTTTAGTATTATCTACTTTTGAAAGCAATTTAAAAAAGGTTGAATTGCTTCCTGCGAATTTAATTTAATTTGAAAATATTACAAATATGTAAATAATATAAATAAATAAATAATAAATATTTACTAAAAAGCATTTTACATAATATATACGGTAGAATGTTTAATAAGATTTAACAAACTTTATACAATATGCATGTGTCTATGTGATGTTTTTTAAACCTTTTTTATCAATAAAAAATATAAGTATTAATAATAACAAATAACAACAATTATTATTATATTGCCTTGTGGTTATAGATACAATAAAGGAACTAAAAAATAAAAATTTTGTGTTTTGTGTATCGCAAGTTTAATAACTAGATACACCCAACATTGTTCGTATTTGTTCAAACGATAGCCAAAAAGTAAGTGACCAAGGAGCCATTCGAATCCAACAGGGCAAGAAACCTTTGTATAGTGCTGCAAAACCTTCTTTCATTGCGGTTTGACGTAAACAGTCTACTGAACCTTTATACAAAAGACCTCTTCCTTTTTCGTCGGTAGGTCAGTTTTCAAAAGTTTAGAGAAGAAAAAAACGTTATAAGATTGGAACTATTTTCAATATTGAAACGAAAATTACATATTTTGATTAGAATGAAACCAGAAATATACATATATCGGTTGAAAAAAATTAGTTTTTCTAAACACAGCTTACATTATGTCACTTAGGTTATTTGGAATTAAAAAAATATGAAACCAAATAACCTATCAGTAGTACTAATTATTATTAATTATTCATACTTATTATTAATTGGTATGAATAAATAACAATTTCTTTATATATACGAATATTATATGCATTAAATAACAAGTAACAGTGCTATATTCGGCCGTACCGAATCTTATATACCCTTCACAACGTGTACTCATGCAATAACAATTGTTTGTATCACCATTCATCTCATATCTACATACATACATGTAAAAAACATATCATTGTAAAATTATAATTGAGTTTACAAAAAAAAATATACAAAAAAATATGTAAAAAAAAAATTTTAAAAAAAAATTTTAAAAAAATTTTTAAAAAATTTTTTAAAAATATTAAAAAAGATAATAAGGGCCGTATTCATAAAAAATATTTTAATAAACCTAAAATATTTTTTATGAATACGGCCCTAAAAATATAAATAATATATAAAATAAAAAATTTTTTTTTTGGCTCAGCTGGGATTCGATGCCACGTTTTAATGTATTAAAAGTTCAATTCAATATATTTAACCATGCTTAAAAAAAGGTATATATATAATAAGCTTAGTTGTACACAAAAGGTAGTAATACAATATTCTACATTCAGTGAGCATAAATGTATTACATAAGTACCATGCATGCACAGAGCATATTGCAAGTACAAAAGTACTAAGAACAAAAAAAACATATAGCAGGTTCATTTTCAACACCTTCCCAGAACATGCTATATGCCCTTTTTTTTTTTTTTTTTAAACTTATTTTAAATAATATATTAAAAAATTTTAAAAGAAACATCATACCAAATTATTTTAAGCCAAACTTATCCGTGAAAGTCTTCATTTTAGCATATGGAACACCTTTAGTGAACAAATCAGCTAGCATTTCATTAGTTGGCAAATATTTCAGCTCAATAATTTTGTTTTCAAAACATTCACGAATAAATTTACCTTTTACATCAATATGTTTGGTACGAGATGAATATGCATTGTTTAGAGCAACATGTATAGCACTTTTGTTATCACAATGCAGAATCATCTTTTTAATAGGATTTGGTGATATTTCATTCTCCAACCTCTGCAACCATATAGCTTCTTGAATAGCAGCAACCATCGACATAAACTCAGCCTCAGTCGAAGACAGTGCAATTGTTTTTTGACGTTTGGTAGACCAAGAGATTGCACCAGATTGAAGTGTAAACAAATACCCAGTTGTTGAACGCCTCTTATCTACATCGGAAGCCCAATCGGCGTCACAATAACCAGTTAACTCACCATCACCATTTTTATATACGATGCCTTTATCTATTGTGCCTTTAAGATAACGCATCACTCGTTTTATTGCTGCCCAATGAGCCTTCCCAGGATTCCCACCATATCTGCTAAGTACGTTCACAATATAGCAGATATCTGGGCGAGTTGCTTGTGCAGTAAATAAAAGGCAGCCTATAGCTTGCATGTAGGGCACAGTTGCCATATTTTCCTTATCTTCTTCAGTTTTGGGACAAAGCTCTTCAGAAATTCGCTGGTTGCAATCAACTGGAGTATCAACTGTATTGCAATCATCCATCTTAAAACGTTTCAGCACATCAGAAATGTATTGGGATTGATCCAATTTTATTGAATCTGCAGTGCGAGTTATTCTTATTCCCAAAATTGATGAAGCTTCTCCCATGTCTTTCATTTTAAAATGACTGATTAAATTTTGTTTAACGCTTTTTATCATTTCCAAGTCATTCGAAAAAATTAAGACATCATCCACATATATGGCAATAAACAAAATTTTGTTAGCCGTTTTATGATAATAAATACACTGGTCAACTTCACTGCGTTTGACACCCATATCTTGTAGAACACTATTCAGGGTTTCATTCCATACACGACTTGCTTGTTTAAGACCGTAAATTGACTTCTTTAGCTTGCAGAATTTTCCAGAACCATCTTCAAAACCTTGAGGTTGAGCCATGTAAATTTCTTCTTTGAGATTACCATTCAAAAACGCCGTTATAGCATCCATTTGATGAATAACTAAATTATATCTGGCAGCCAAAGCAACAAGATAACGTATCGAATCGTATCGGACCACAGGAGCAAATGTTTCATTATAGTCAATTCCTTTTTCTTGACTATAACCTCTAGCTACAAGCCTCGCTTTTCTACGAACAAATTTACCATTGGCATCTTTTTTTGTTTTGAACACCCACTTACATGAGATTGGTTTCTTGTTTGGAGGCAACTCACTTAAGGACCAAGTTTCATTTTGCATCAGAGACTCGAATTCTTCTTCCATGGCACGTTTCCATTCAACAGCATTTTGTGACGACAATGCTTTTTTAACTGTAGACGGATCATCAGACACAAATTCAATAGCGCAGAAGGTAGATGGTCTCGGGCATCTCGCAGCAATTCGATCAGAACGTCGAAGTTCAGAACCTTCAGCATCCACACCATCAGCAGCAACATCATCATCATGATTTTCTTGAATTTCATTGACTTCAAGAGCATTATGAACAGATTGTTGATAATCGTTAGAAATTTCTTCAGTTTCGGGAAAACCATGAAAATCTTCGTTCAATGAGATTGAGCAATCGGTAGTTTCAACAGACAAATCTTGAGCAGAATCTTCATCAGTATTAACTGCAGTACTATCGTTACAGATGGGCACTTCATAGGCAAATTCGGAAAAATAAAAATTTTTGTTAATAGGTACACTTACTTTGTCTTGGTCAAAGTTGCCTCTATAATTTTCGAAGAAAACCACATCACGACTCGTTATAACATCCTTTGTTAAAGGATCAAAGATTCTATAAGCCTTCGATTCAGAGCTGTATCCCACCATAATGCCACCAACGGATTTCTTATCTAGCTTTTTACGTTTTTCTTTCGGAACATGAACCATTGCTTTGCATCCGAATACACGCAAATGTTTTAAATTTGGTTTTTTATTTGACCAAATTTCCTCAGGACAGTGATTGTTTCCTCTACATGGAACACGATTTATTAAATAAGCAGCAGTAACTGATGCTTCAGCCCAAAACACCTCATCCAAATTCGCATCAAATAACATACAACGCATTCTTTCAACAAGCGTCCTATTCATGCGCTCCGCAACGCCGTTTTGTTCGGGTGTGTAAGGACAAGTTTTTTGATGTACAATGCCATGATCAAGCAAAAAATTTGAAAATTTTTTATTTACGTACTCAGTTCCGTTGTCTGTACGCAAAATTTTAATTTTAGATGAGCATTGATTTTCAGCCATGTTTTTAAACTTAACAAATTCATCAAAGATATCAGATTTTTGTTTAATAGGGATGGCAAAAACTTTTCGAGAGAAATCGTCAACAATTGTTAGTAAATATCTCTTACCCGAAAACGATTTTTGTTTAAAAGGCCCAACAACATCAGAATGAACCAATTCAAGTAAACTGTTGGCACGATTACCAACTTCTGTGAAAGGTTTTCTTGTTTGTTTACCATTTACACACGTAGTACATTGTCCACTCGAGTTTACATCAAAATTTATGCCATTGCATACATTTTTAATTCTTTTAAGGTTTTCATTGCAAATATGACCCATACGACGATGCCATAATGTTGAATTTTCTTTTGCAGTAAATACTTTTCCATTTTGATTCAGTATTTCACACTTTAGTTTGTACAAATCATTTTCCATAAAGCCTTCACCAATTAAAACATTATCTTTATTAAAAATTTTACAAATGCTTTTTTCAAATATGACTTTGTTTCCATTTTTTGTTAATTGGCGAACAGAAAGTAAATTTGTACATAATTCAGGAACGTATTCAACATCTTTTGCAAACGCTTCTAAATTTGCATTTTCAGTTTTCAGCAGCATCTTTACATCACCAACACACGATACCGACATCTTGTTGTTATTTGCAACAACAATTTCTTTATTGGTTGTGCATTTTTTGTTGTACAAAAATTTTTCATTATTTGTCATATGATTTGTAGCTCCCGAATCTATGATGAATGAACTGCCAGACTCTTTCTGCCCCGAAAACAGTGAAGCATATAACACATTGCTATTATATTTCGAAAAATTTTTAGATTTTTCATTTCTTTTTGTATTTTTGTTTGGGCAATTCCTACTGAGGTGTCCGACCTGATGGCATGAATAGCATTTAAATTTGTTGTTTCGTTTTTTTAATACAAAAGCATTTTGTTCACTGCCTTTAGTGTCAAATTTTGCATCTTGAAGCAACAAATTTTTCACAACATCTACACTCAACTCTTTTTTTGAGTTTTCAACAGCCATTACCAAAGCACGATATTCATCAGGAAGTCCAGCCAACATCAAGGACGCAGTTAATTCATCGTCAATTTTCAAGCCTGCATTCCTTACTTTTACAGACGTCATTATCATGGCATTAACGTAGTCTTGCATTGATTCAAAATCACAAAGCTTGAACTGAACAAGCTGTTTCAATAACTCGACCTTCCTCGTTAATCCATTGTCTTCATAGGCATTTACCAGATTGTCCCAAGCTTCTTTAGCTGTTTTAGCATCTGCAATATGAGCGAAACTGCTTGGCTCAATCATGAGCGTTATTTCAGCCAGCGCACGTTCGTTTAACACTTTTTCTGCATCTTTTGCATCTGCAGCCAAACCAGATTGTACAACGGCCCAGCACCCTCTTATTACCAGAGACGATTTCGCCTGTCTCTTCCAGACATCAAAATTTTCACGTCCCTTCAGTCGTTCAATTGAACAACCAGAAAGAAGATTTGCCATTATCTCTTAATCTTTTTAAACGAACCGTATTTAACTAAAAAAAACTTTACTTTTTAATTAATTTAAAGCGTGACATGCGGCCATAACCTAATGTATTAAAAGTTCAATTCAATATATTTAACCATGCTTAAAAAAAGGTATATATATAATAAGCTTAGTTGTACACAAAAGGTAGTAATACAATATTCTACATTCAGTGAGCATAAATGTATTACATAAGTACCATGCATGCACAGAGCATATTGCAAGTACAAAAGTACTAAGAACAAAAAAAACATATAGCAGGTTCATTTTCAACACGTTTACTAACCAGAGGCCGAATTACGGCATTCGATATCGATCGAAATTTTACTCGAACGTTCGAGTTCGCTGTGCTTTAGGTATAGAGATTCTAATAAGAATTTTCAAATTTCGATCACGTTCGAATGCCGTAATTCGGCCCCAGTATATATGCATGTTGTTGTAATTGTGAAAAAAAACGAGGTGGTCGTGGTTTTTTGCTCATATCTCAGAAAGTTATAGGGCGATTGTGCTGAATTTCAATAGCGATTCATTCCATTTACAGATCTGAGGAACATATAGTTGCTTCTAAAAGTTGATTTCAACCAACGCACGGACAGACGGGCAGGCGGTAATGGCTTAATCGACTCCTCTTTTCATAAGCTTTCAGAAAATATATACTTTATGGGGTCGGAAATGAAAATTGTAGAAATTACAAACGGAATGACAAAGCTATATACATATACCCTTGTGCACCACAGGTGAAGGGTATAATAACAGTTATAGTTTCTTTGACTGGGTTAAGCAAAAAAAAGTACTTAATGTTTGTTTAAATTACACTATGCAACAAAATTAATTTTTTTATTGTGATTTTTGATGATTTATTTTTCTCTTTTTTAGTTTTTTGACGAAAACTGTCAAAATTTAAATTCTGTGGATAAAGATTTTTAAAAACAATTATTTATATACAGTGTTTTTATATAGAAATTCATTTTTATTCATTGTCATTTTATTGATTAAATAAAAAATTATTTTACTAAATTAAGAAAAAAACAAAAGTAACTTCGTTTTAAGGCATATTTATTTATCAGGTAGTCTTGTTTCATCAGCGGATTATTTTTTTCTTCACTTATTTTAACCTAGCCAAGCCCGGCGCGCGTTGACACGCCCCTTAATGAATAAAAATGCATTTTGAATTTTAATTGAATATCAAGTGC
Organism: Phyto melanocephala; assembly: GCA_941918925.1. NCBI lineage: Eukaryota > Metazoa > Arthropoda > Insecta > Diptera > Rhinophoridae > Phyto > Phyto melanocephala. The sequence goes on from OW799233.1 coordinate 4,142,071, forward strand.
AAGAAGCTAAAATTTATAACTTTTTTTATGAGCGTGTCATGTATGCCCACTTTTCTAATCACGAAACTGTAAAGTCATGACAGGTCCATATGTGTGCACAGTTTCAGAAAAATCGGTGAAGTTCAATTAGCTGAAAATGATAACCTTTTTTTATGGGCGGGATACTGCCCACTTTTCTAATCACGAAACTGTAAAGTCATGACAGCTCCATATGTGTGCAAAGTTTCACAAAAATCGTTCCAGAGAAAGTACCTGAAAATTATAACTTTTTTATGGGCCTGGCCCTGCCCACTTTTCTAATCACGAAATTATATAGTCATGACAGCTCAATATGTGTGTGCAAACTTTCAGAAAAATCGGTACAGTACAAGTACCTCAAAATTATAACTTTTTTATGGGCGTGGCCCTGCCAACTTTCCTAATCACGAAATTATATAGTTATGACAGCTCAATATGTGTGCAAAGTTTCAGAAAAATCGGTCAAGTGCAAGTAGCTAAAAATGATAAGTAATTTTTTATGGGCGTGGCCCCGCCCACTTCTTACCACCCATAAACACTCCCCGGAATGTGTTCAACAACTTGCCAAAGTTTGAGTCCGATCGGTTTTACAGTTTCGGAGTCTATAGATAACACACACACACACAGAGTTTCACTTTTATATATTGGGTGATTTTTTAAGAGCTATAGGAAAGTTTAAAAAAAAAACACATAAAATTCAGAAAAATGCCTGAAATCTTAATTTGAATCGATAGTACGGTCCATATAACTTAATGTTTGCAGATTATTTCATCCAAATGTTGACCGTGACTGCGCCTTATTTTTTAAAAAAATTTTTAAAAAATTAAAAAAAAAAAATTTTTAAAAATTACAAAAATATGTAAAAAAAATAATAAAAATATAAATAATAAATAATATAAAAAAAAAATTTTTTTGGCTCAGCTGGATTCCATGCCATGTTTAATCTAACCAGTATATATGTATGTTGTTTTTGTAATTGTGAAAAAAAACGAGGTGGTCGTGGTTTTTTGCTCATATGTCAGAAAGTTATGGGGCGATTGTGTTGAATTTCAATAGCGATTCATTCCCAAATATTTCCAATAGATTGATACCAAATACAGATCTAAGGAACATATAGTTGCTTCTAAAAGTTGATTTCAACCAACACACGGACAGACGGTCAGGGCTTAATCGACTCCTTTATTCATATGCTTTCAGAAAATATATACTTTATGGGGTCGCAAATGAAAATTGTAGAAATTACAAACGGAATGACAAGGTACACCACAGGTGAAGGGCATAACAATTATATTTCTAAAAACGATAGAAAAAGCAGATATTTCCAAAATAAGCACACAAAAAAATAGTCCTAACAAATATAGTTAATTTTATGTTTTTATGATCCAAACTTTTTTCAATCACAAATATGTATCACATTTTGTAAAACAAAAAAAGCACTCATTTTAAACTTTCCCTGATAAATATTTTATAAATTTATCGTCTAAATTTCTTGATATTTTTTATTTGATAATATTTGATTTTTATTCAAGCTTGACTTTTTTGTTTTTTTTTTTATATAAAAAATTGTTTATTAATAACCAATATTTCGCTAGCAAACAATGGGTAGCTTCTTCAGGGTAAATATGTATACAAATTATATTAAACAAAAAACAAATTCAAAACAATTACAAATTGAAAAAACTATTTTGTAAAAAAGGCGGGAAAATATTTTTTCAATATAAAAAATTTTTGAAAAACGTATATAAACAAACAAAAATAATTCATTTACATATTATATAGTAATAATTTACAAAAATAACAAATACTATTAGACTACCGTTTTCAGATCTTATCAACTAAAAATCTATAATTTCGGGCAACATTTGCTGTATCAGTCTTATAGTTAATTCGCTGTGTAGGTGGTACTTTAATAATTTGCAACATTTCTAACAGATTTCTGCGTCTGTAATTGTTTTCTTTGTTTAAAATTAATGTATTATTGAAATCTAAACTCATTCTAAACTAACGGAGAAATTATTTGATTTAAAGCACATAACGAAAACATTATATCCCAAAAGTTTAACTTACTACAGTTTTTTTTATCACAATTTATTCTGATTATATATTGTAACTTATTTTTTTTAATTCATAATATTAATACAAAAACCTTGTGAAGTCCATATAACTTATTTTAATGTTAAATTTTTGACTTATTTTTATGTTAACTATTAAACATACATTAAATATACGCTTGTGATCTAGTTATCCGGCGCCATGTGAGTAAATTTTTTAAAATAAGTTTGTAAAACATATTTTTTGTATAAGTATAAACAAAAAATATATTCTACATGAATAGGTAACAAAATGGAGTTTGATTTACATAAATACGTGTATATAGAAACAAAACATTAGCTAAACTGTCAACACCCAGCTAGCATTTAGATGATTGTTTTTTAAAAAATCCCCATGCTGAGCGTTTTTTGAGTACTTTCGGTGATCAAAAACTGATTAGTCACTTACACGATTAGAAAAGGACTCGAAAATGATTCGCGTTATTGATTAAAAAGAGTTTGATTTAAAATACAATAACAAATTGTATTGCAATCGCAAATCGATCAACCAAGCGTTTAAAATGTGAGTATTATATTCGTTATTTGTTATATTTTGCGCATCTGGAAGATTTAAAACCGATTGATCGAAAACAGATCATGCGGTTGCTTGAAATATGCTTATTTTTTGCATTTTGTGATCATTATAGATAATTAAACACTGCTTTTTCTTAAGTATAACGGGACAATTTTCAGTAAATATCAAAAGAGTTATTTACCGGGCAGACAAAATCATACCTTTAACTAAAGGCAAATTGCAACAATGGTCTTTAGTCTTGCAATGAAAGTGGGGGTTAAAGTGGCATGTGAGTATAGTTGCTGCTAATATATTCAACTTAGCTATTAATATATAATTTTTTATTCTTCAAATATCTTTATTCACAGAGAAATTATTTGATTTAAGATAAATCGTTAAATGAATGGTAGATGTGTCACCTTCATTTCCTGGCATAACAATGACATTGACTAGAAAGCTATATGTATTTTTTGGTGGTGGGTATAAAAATGCTAAAACTTTAAAAAATAAATTTTGTTTAAATTTCGTATTGTATTTCCTTTTGGAAATGAAAAACCGATTTTTTGTGCACATTTTCTTTAGACTCTAAATCAACAGATACCATATCATTATTATTATCACCATTTAATGATAAAGATTAATACGCATCTTTTTTTCTCTTACAGTTATCTATACTTTTTATTTAAATATAACAATGATTAAGATAAATTATCACCTTTTTTTTTTTTTTTTTTTTTAAACCTTTATCTGAATTGTGGACAAAATAATAGAAAACAAGTAAGAGCACTATATTCGGCTGTGCCAAATCTTTTATACCCACCACCAATTTTGTATACATTTAAAGCACAATATTTATTATTTTGTTAATCGCTATGGAATAATCTCTTTATAATAAAATATGTATCACCTTCTTTGTAGGGGGTGGTTAAATTTTAAGGGCCCATATTGAAGGTGAACTACACCTAGTCTTTAAATTTGTCTTCTGCATTTCACTTGACATTTCTCAATCTCAAACTTACTCAATTTGTTTCGTAGAAAGATACGCAAATGAGCAACACTTTAAAGTTATTCAGGTTTTTTATAAAAATGGACGTTTAAATCAAAATGCATTTTGTGAACTTCGTAATTCTTTTGATCAACATAATCGTTCAAATTCGTCCACAATCGGGAGAATTGTAAAAAATATTTAAATTTCTGCAAAGCAGGTCTGTATGAAATGTGAAAACATCTGTGAATGCCTTATTAGTTCGTTGAATGGGAACTATTGCTGTTTTGTGCGATAGTGTGGCAAAAGAGCAGTCAACAATTGAGCAGCAACATTGTCATTGAAAATTTGGACCATCAGATAGAGGAGTGGCGCCAAGGATGGGGGGCCATTTGGCCGATATTTTGTTAAATACATAATTGAACCATACAAAGATTATCATTATAAAAAGAAATTATAATAATTTCTTAAATAATTTGTGTTTTATTTAAAATCAACATCGGTCTTTAAAATTTAACCACCCTTAATAGCTTCGATATGATAGTAAAATGTTTTCGTAAATTTAGCCTTTTAGTGAAAGTGGGCGTTAAAGTAGGGGTGTCAATAAAGTTCCTGCTAATAAATATATCTTAGATATTTCAATATAGTCCTTTATTTTCCCAAAAACTTTGTCAATAGAGAAATTACATGAATTTAAGATAAAGCGTTATATGGGAGGTTGGCGTTAAAGTGGGTGTGTAACCTAAGCTTTTTGGCACAACAATTACATTGATAAGAAGGATATATGTAGCAAATTTAATCATCATACCTCTAATTTTGTCGGTTTTATGAGCTTTTAAAATTCATTAACGGTAGATAACGTGAAAAGTGGGCGTTATAGTAGGCGTGTCAAATGTGGTTTTGCGAATGAGTACATTTTAGATATTTTAATATAGCCTTTTATTATTCCAAAATCTTTATTAATACAGAAATTATATGAATTTCAGTTAAACCGTTATATGGGAGGTGGGCGTAAAAGTGGGCGTGGCACCTTAATTTTTTGGCACAGTAATGACATTGCCTAGGGGGATATACGTAGCAAATTTTATCATCATACCTCTAATTTTGGCGGTTTTATGAGCTAATAAATTTCATTAACGGTAGATAACGTGAAAAGTGGGCGTTATAGTAGGCGTGTCAAAGTTATTGTTGCTAATCAGTACAACATAGATGTCTCCATATAGTCCTTTATTATTCCAAAATCTATATTAATAGAGAAATTATATGAATTTTGGGTAAAACGTTATATGGGAGGTGGGCGTAAAAGTAGACGTGGCACATTGATTTTCCGTAACAAAAAAGCCTCTCACCAAAAAGCAAAGTGTGCAAAATTTCAGAGTCGTACATCCAATTTTGTTGCTTTTATGACGTTTTTGTTTTTAAATATACCGAAAAATACACTGTGCGGTATAAATTTTCGTACATTTTGATTGATAACTCCTTTCCTAATGCATAGATTTAGATAATTTTTGGGAAAAAATATTGTTTTTACTCAGGAAATATATATTCGAAGTTTCATGAGTCTACGTTAAAGCGATTGGACACAATTCCATTTTATTCGATGTTTGACGGACACGGTTTTTTCGACCTACTCTTGCTTTTCGAACTATAACTCTCTTCCTAATATTCCGATTTAGCCCATTTTCAATACCAAACAAACCTTGTCTATAAGAAAGATTCTGGCAAAATTTGAGCCCTCTAGCTTTTTCGGTGCGACCTCTATCGTGCTTTCAACAGACGGACAGACGGACGGACATAGCTAGATCGTAATCAAATCAAACCCTGATTCAGAATATATATACTTTATGGGGTCTAAAATGGATATTTCGATGTGTTACAAACGGAATGACAAAATGAATATACCCCCACCATTTTTTTGGTGGCGGGTATAAAAAGTATTAAATAACATAAATTGTTCTCTATAAAAATATATACATACATACATACATACATACATACATACATATTTCCATGTTTGAATTAAATTTTTTTTTGTGTTAGAAAAAAAAAACATATTTGTAAAAATTGCTAAATGTAGCACTAAAAGTGCTAAAATTAAAACATTAATAACGAATCTATTAATACTTGCGAATCAGGTAGGTTAGGTAGAACCGGCAGCTGTTTTATAGCTCACTTGGGTTCATCGTAGTTAAACATTTTTACTACCTTTAGAGTTGCCCAGAAAATTACATACACAAATTTAAAAGAAAATATTTTTTTTAAAAAGACAATCATATTCCTAGTAAATACACAAAAAACAACTTATAAAAATCTTCATATTGATACAAAATATGTAAGTTGAATTTACAATTTTTATTTAACCACAATATTTCTTTAAATATCACTGATATCTGAGAGGAAAGTAAAAAAACATGTGATTAAGTTAGTGAAGAAGTGTAAGGGTTTTGCCAATTTCAGGCATTTATTTTCATGTGTAAATGCCAGGTTATTATAGGTTTACAGAAATTGCAAGAAACTTCTTTAGTGTGTAAATGTAGGGTTAGGCAAGTTCACAAGAGAATTAAAAAATCTGTCTTGAGTTTTCGGCATTGCAAAGGGGATTAATAGCGTCTTTACACTTGAGCACATCCTTTATCAAATTAACAAGATGATAACATCTTCCCATATAAATTGTCCAGGTACAGGTGACAACGTTTTGTTTGAATCTTTTAACGATTTTCCTAATTAATTTTATTCCACTTAACATTTTTCGATTATTTTAGTGTCTTCGCCAGAAAAAAGAAATATAGTTGTCAAAAAAGTATACAAGTGTCAAAAAAAATATATACAATGAGCATGACTGAGCAATTTAAGTAAATTTAGGCTTAAATTATTTAAAAACAGAATTTTTTTATAGCATTTCTGCTTTTGCTCTGCAAGGTCAATAATTATTCCATTTACTGTAAAATTTTTAAATTTCATTTATTTAATTTTGATTTACGCAAACATATAAAACTAAATATTCTGACAGATGAAATATGTTGCAAATGCATACAAGCTTTTTTTTCATTTTCAACATCTTTCACGCATTCCGCTAAGATGTGAATAACTGTAGAAAGGATATAAAGCTCTACTCTTTGTTATTGCAAATAAAACTCCATACATATAAAATCAGAATTAAAAATTTAATATGATAATTAAGATTAAAGTTCTTAGGTTATCAATTTCGCAATAATAACCTCTTTGTAACAGAGTTTTCAGGAGACTTGTAAAGTTCGGAAATAACATAAAACGAAAAATTGGTCAAAGTGATTGCAATGAAAGTTAAAACATTTTTGTTTTATTGGTTGTTGGGTTTAAGCTGGTCTATACGCATTTCACTGGTGGTTATGCCAGATCACCAGTAAACCTTTAAATATGTATACAACAAAAACTTTTATTTTTTAGTTTATTAAAGGAGCTAATACACGGCATGTTGTTTACATCTGACTTGTCAAATTCTCCACTGCTAATACAAACATGTCGTGTGTTACCTTTAAAACATTACTTCTGTAAAAAAACATGTGTTTAGACATCTGACAAAATTTTCATTAGAGTGCGCTCTATTTTCTTCTGTCAAAACATGTGACATCAGCCGTTGGCAGAAATTTCTGCTGCTGCAAAGCGGTCAGCGTAAAAGTACAATTTTGACAGACATGTAGTTTTACATATCGTCGTTCGCAAATTATTGTGTTCTATATGTATAGGTTTTATGTGTCACATAGAACACAATAATTTACGAACGACGATATGTCTCACAAATTTTAAAGTCAGATGTAAAAAACATGCCGTGTATTATGGCCTTAAATAATAACAGTCACACCTAAAAATTTCAACTTTGGAAAATTGGGAAAAATTATGTATGTAAAGCCTGAGAAAAATTTCAAAAAGTAGGCAGTCGTTTTTCACACACTTTTTATTCCTTTTTGTTTCTTTGTCATGAAATTCCGCCTTTTCGTCTTTCAATTTCCCTAATATAGCGGTTTATACTATATTTTAACCATTTTACGCGTTATCTCTAAAACTTTAAACAAGATTTGAAATTTATGAAGAAAATTAGCGATTTATCGATAAAAGTTTACCTTATAAATAAAAATTCTACCTATTTTCTAGCGATTTCGAGGCAACATTTAGCGGGATTTCAAAACATTTAAACGTACATTTATTTTTATTAATCTATTAGTGGAATTTGATTTAATGCAATTATATTAGACAAAATACTTGCACAGAGAACGTTGTATGATTTAATTTTTTTTTTTTTTTGCTTGTAAATGAAAATTTTGGTCAATCGAAGCCGTTAGGCAACCAACTAACTAAATACAAAATATATATTTATTGCATATTTCCGCTAGTTTGCTTGAATATCGCAATAAAGGATAGCCTATGCGTTAATCTAGGTTGTTGTCTATCTGTGTGTCAACGGAAACGGGTCAACAGATTTCAACCAAAATTTCATGATACATTTGGGATGGTCTATAGTTGGTTTTTGATATATGTAGTATACATACATATTTATCCAGACAAACATAAACAAAATGCCCTCCATTTTCCATATTATGATTATTTATTTTCGCTTATTTGTGTACAATGAAATTCAGTTTTTCTAATTGGAATGTTGAGCTGAATCTTTTCAGTCGTTTTTTCGATCGTCATTGTATTTGTGAGCTGACAATGTAATTGTTTACTTCTATTTTTTTTATTTTTTATTTTGCTTTATAGGTGAAAAAACAAAAAAAACGATTGGTTAGAGGCGATAATGTCGATAATTCGAGACATAAAAACCGCTTTCTCAAACAATTTTAAAACCGAAAAAATGTCAAAAGACAGGCTTTTGAGTTATTCGGAAACCGGTTTTGACAAACCTAGATGTTGTTGTAGGAATTAAGTTTGCGATATATAAAAAAATAATTATGTTCTTTTATAATGTTTAATAATATACTGTAGGAACAATTCTTTTTTCTTTAATCTAAATATAATCTAATAATTGTTATTGCCTTTAAATATTTTTTTTAATAATCACTGTGTTTTAACATTGGTATAATATCGGTACATAGGTATAACTTTTATACATACATACATATATGTACATACATATAAACGTATGACAATAACTTAGTTTAAAATATAAAGATAAGGTTCGTTCGTTTACTCAAAAATTGTGATAATTGTTTACTAAAGAGCTGCACAGGCATTAGAAAAATGAATAACAAGCGAACTTATTTAATTAATTTATTTATTTCAATTCCGTAATATACAGCCACAAAGGCCAATTATATATTACACAGTTATAAACGCCTAAGCATAGCCTTTTAATAAATCGTACATTATTTGATTTTTAACTTGTAAATTTGTCTGTGAAAGAAAATGACTGCGGTATTCAAAAAATATAAATTTAAATGCTTATTTGACATATCGATGCCTTACTTCCTCAACCTACTTCCTCAACCTCGTCACTTAAAAAATACGGTTTTGACTTTTTCATATCAAACGATTGTTTTATGCTTTAACTAAAAAAGATAAGTATATTATTACTACTAATATACATAAATACAATCAATTCCTTAATAATTGCATTAAAACTTTTAACCAAACACCGAAGTATAAAGTTTTTGCATTGTCGTAGATATTTATTGCCGTTAATTAAAAATGTATTGTAAAAGGTAGTATTAAACTTTTTTAAATGCAGTTTTTTATTAAATTCTTTAAGCAATTAATGCTATAAAATATTTTTAATTTTACATTTTTATAAAATTGTGTTAGGTAGGGCATTTTGTGAGTTAATATTTTGAAAGTTATTTCATCTTAAACACCTTTTTTAACTCAAAACAATACAAATAGGGATAAATAAAAAATAAAAGCCGAATAAAAGGAAGTAATAACACGTGGAAGGTAAATTTTAATTCAAATTTTGGCGGAAGAAAATATTTTTTTTTAAATATTGTAAGTTCTTCCATTTTTCATTGCAGTTCTTTCGTTATCCTTTGTGTAAGAATTTCATATTCTCCACTTCGTTTGCCATATAGTTTTTTAGTACAATAATGCAGACGAATCGTGTCCTTAAGCGCGCAACATTTGGACTGCCACTGCTTCTTCTAAATATCTTAATATTAATTCGAAAGAATAATTATCAGATATACCGACCATAATGACGATGTTAAAAAGTATAAAGTCACGGAGTTCAATTATAAATTGTTTTTTTCGCACAATATAAAGTAAGGCGAATTCATATCAGGTGATAACATCCCTTCAACAAAAACAAAAAGGCCCAGAGAATGTCAAAACACGAAAAAAAAAAGTTTGTTTACTTTTAATTAAAATTTTATTTTTATAAATTTACGCGAAGTTTTAAAATAAAAAGTATTTTGAATTTATAAAATAAATGCTAGTTTATATCACATATTTATTTAATTATTTTTATATAATTATTCATGTAATATAAAAAGCCACTCTAGGCCAATTAATATATATGTATATATATGTATTACATACATTAGCAGAAAAACCCGAACTCATTAAGTATAAATATTTAAAATAAAAAATTAAAAAATATGCTATCATTATAATTAAAAATTTGTGTTTTTTTTTTAATTATTCACAATCTTCACAACTTTAAATCACTAGGACAAACACCACGGAAATTTTGCATTTTCTGATTTGAAAACATTAAAAATGTTGTTTATCCCAATTATAAATTGTATTTTACTTATTTCCCAATAAGTTACTGCACAGATATTAGTATTTTTACAATTTTTTTCCGCAAATTTGACCACTTTTATACATATATCATGGCAAAAGTTCTGACGGAGAAGGTCTCACAAACAAAAAAAAAAAACGTCCATCAATACCAACACAAGCAGTAATAAGGCTATGTAAAATTTTAGAAGGACACTGCTGCCAAATGGTTTTCTTCAATGCAGGTGATAGAAGAATTAAAAAATAGGCAACTTACTTACTTGGGTACACTAAAAAAAACAAAAGAGAAATACCACCAGAATTTCAGCCTAATAAAAATAGACCAGTTGAATCTTGTTTATACCGTTTTACCAGAGACGTTACCATTTTATCATATGTGCCTCATAAAAACAGCTGTTATTTTATTATCTTCTATGCATCACAAAATAGAAAATGATATTCAAAGTAAAAATCAGCAATAATAGCTGACTATAATAACACAAAAGAAGGAGTTGACGAACTTGACAAGAAATGCTCTATATATTAATTTAGTCGACGTACACGCCGCTGGGCACTTGCAATATTTTATAGATTATTGGACATAAGTGCAGCAAATGCTTCTGTTATACATATATCAATCTTGTGATGAGTATGATGATAAATCGAGAGCAGACTTTTTGAAAAATTTAGGACGACAATTGGTTTTACCACATTTGCAAAGGCGACAGCATAACCAACGACTGCCCAAATTACTTCGAGACAATATAAATAGCATCTTAGGGTCTGACTCCGTAGCTCCCCTTCCAGTAGAGCCTACCACAGTTGCTAGGAAGTTATGCTAAATTTGCCCAAGTATTCATTCTTTTTTTATTTTGTTCTAAGCCAATGTGTATGGGATGCAGTAAACGCGTATGCGTGCATTGTGCAAACAAGGACTTTGATGAGTAAAATTCCTGAAAATATATATGTACATATTGATCCCATTTTTTATTTTTTACATAATTTTTTATTGTTTTCATTTTTTAAAAATGTATGTCATACATTTGGCTGTGAAAAAGTGCCGTTTATGTTTTTGGTTTTTATACCCTTCACACAGTGAACAAGTAACAGTGCTATATTCGGCCGTGCCGAATCTTATATACCCTTCACAACGTGTAGTCATGCAATAACAATTGTTTGTATCACCATTCATCTCATATAAAATACGTACATATGTATATACTGGTTAGACTAAATGTGGCATCGAATCCCAGCTGAGCCAAAAAAATTTTATCTTATTTTATTTAAGATATTATTTATATTTTATTATTTTTTTTATATTTTTTTTTAAATTTTTTAAAATTTTTTTTATTATTTTTTTTTTATTTTTAATATATTTTTTTTTTGTAATTTTCTTTTTTTTTTGGTATGTTTTTTGCATGTATGTATATAAGTATGTTGTTGTTGTAATTGTGTAAAAAAACGAGGTGGTCGTGGTTTTTTGCTCATATCTCAGAACGTTATGGGGCGATTGTGCTGAATTTCAATAGCGATTCATTCCTGGATATTTCCAAGAGATTGATACCATATACAGATCTGAGGAACATATAGTTGCTTCTAAAAGTTGATTTCAACCAACACACGGACAGACGGTCAGGGCTTAATCGACTCCTCTATTCATAAGCTTTCAGAAAATATATACTTTATGGGGTCGGAAATTAAAATTGTAGAAATTACAAACGGAATGACAAAGCTATATATACCCTTGTGCACCACAGGTGAAGGGTATAAAAAAGGTATATATAGGTTTGTCATTCCGTGTGAAATTTCTACAATTTTCATTTCCGACCCCATAAAGTATATATTTTCTGAAAGCTTATGAATAGGTGAGTCGATTAAGCTCTGTCAGTCTGTCCGTCTGTCCGTGTGTATGTTGAAATCAACTTTTTGAAGCCCCCAGACATCGCTTGGACCCGGGTGAGGTATTAAAATATCAGAAATATTCGGGAGTACATCGGTATTGAAAATCAAAAATATCGGTACATAAACACATACATATGTACATACAAACGTGTATACTGGTTAGAGTAACCGTGGCATTGAATCCCAGATGAGTCAAAAAAAAATTTTTTTATATTTTTAAAAATTTTTTTTTTTATTTTTTATTTAATATATTATTTATATTTTTATTTTTTTTATATTTTTTTAAATTTTTATTTTATTTTTTTTTTGTTTTATATTTATTATTTATTTAATTATTTTTTAAAAAAATTTTTTTTTTTTAAATTTTTTTTTAAAATTTTTTTTTTTAATTTTTTTTAAAAATTTTTTTTTTTGAATTTTTTTTAAATTTTTTTTTTATTTTTTTTTTAATTATTTTTCATTCATTCCCCGATATTTTCAAAAGATTGATACCATACACAGATCTGAGAAACATATGGTTGCTTCTAAAAGATGATTTAAACCAACACACGGACAGACGGTCATCTCTTAATCGACTACTCTATTCATAAGCTTTCAGAAAATATATATGTACTTTATGAAGTCGGAAATAAAAATTCTAGATATTACAAACGGAATGACAAAGCTATACATATGTATGTGCACAGCTGAAGGGTATAAAAATACACATGCATATGTATATTATAAGACGGCTTAAATCGAACAGCAGTTTTGATTTACATAAGTACTGTTTTTATTTATTTATTTATTTATCTATTTATTTATTTAAGAATTTAAGCGATCGCTTTAAATGGACACTGGGTATAATTTGTTTTTATTACAATAACAAAACCCTTGTAAAATGTTCAGTTAAAGTGCTTATTCGGATTCTGAAAACAGCACATTACTTAAATTTTTTTACAAATTTCCGTTCGCGTAGTTTTTGCTCCAAATGTATCTGTGAGAGTAATTTTTTTAAATTAGTAGGTACCTATTTATTTATTGTATGATTTCTTTGAAATACATGTAGCCATTTGGTCAGTAAATTATTTCCATATACCTACATACTGTAAGAACATTTAGTCTCCAGATTTTAATTGTCTGGCATTTCTATGCACCAGCAGTCTGTCAAAAATTTGTAGCTTCCGTATAATGTCATGTCCAAATTAAAATAAGAAAAGTATTACTAAGTATGTTTTTAAATTTTTTAAATAACTTATTTTATTATTTTATAACTACTTAAAACGTACAATTTTCTCACCTTTAGTAAATGGTTTTTTGTTATGACAAAGTTGTTGGTGCTGCTCAATTGCAAATGTATATGTGTGTCTTTCTGTGTTTGAAAAATACAAAGAATGCAAATGATTGTATAGATTTTACTCAAATTTAAAATACACTTGCACTCGATTTTTTATGATATTGATAAGAAATTATCGATTTTTTTCGTTAATTTATTCACTTTATACATACATATATATTTTTTGTTCGGTTATACAAATATTTAGAGAATGCTAAAAAGTTAGCTGGTTGTGTCCTTACTTTTATGTTGAATTTTTTGCCAACAAATTGGTTTTTCCACATTCACTTTTTGCGTTTTATGCAAATTAGATCATAAAAATCCATAGCCTGGTGGTGTCATGCTATGCGTGTTTACAGATGTACATAATTTTTTTGGTCTTATTTCAATTTCACATAAGGTTTAACGCGCCGATTTAACTTATTTCGAATTTTCCTAAATATTTTAGAATTTTCTGATTTCCCAGGGAAAGCAGCCATCGCGTTTCTTCTCAAATTTATACTGACAGCCTGGTCTTCAATGTACGTCAATTTAAGGCAATTGTCAGTGATACCAGATCGTGAGAAATAAGGGCATTTTACGAAAAATTTTATAAATAGTAGGTAAAACTTCTATAATTTACTTAAAAATAAAATAATATTTATAAATATCGAAAAAAATTAAAGATGATAATAGATAAAGTTTATTTTTAAACACAAAAATATGATTACATGAAATTATTTTTAATAAAATAGACTTGGCTGCACTATCCTGTACAACTGGTTGCAAGGATGGAAAACTAATATTATTCATCTTAAAAATTTGTATCCTCTGCGACCCTGTTTATGCGGTCACCTTAGGTGCAATTAAAGTTGTTGCAATAAGATTTCTGCATTTGTTTTAATAACGCTTTTATAACATGTAAAGACGTTTAAGCTTGAAATCTTTTTTTCTTTGACAAAGTTTTGTGCATCAGTAAAAGTTGTAATAAACCATAAACAAAAATAAAATTTATATAGAACGGATATAGTAGGTACGTATACTCCTCAATATAACATATAAAATTTAACAGTAATAACATTATGTTTTAACAACAATTCTAATCTGTTGTAGACGAAGGGAGGTCTCTAAAACAAACGTTTTTGAAGGATAATTATATAAAGTTGCAACTTAATTGAAATTTTAAAGAAATAAAAAAAAACAATCTATTCTTTTATGCCAATTTATATCAGGCAGCCACGCGGTATCAGCTTATTAGTTTTTTAGTAAAACTTATATAGTAGCTAAGAAAATTTGTATTTTAAGTTCAATTTATTTAAAAAATATATATATATATCTTTTTACAGATTTATGGACCTATTGGTATAAATATCTTGTATATATTAGACCCCTGTATGAATAAATTAATTTCTATATTTTTCCAAAAAAAAAAAAAAAAAAAAAAAAAAAAAAAATATTTATTCAAATATTAAAAAGATTATGCAAGTAAAACACAAAAGCAAATTAATTGTGTGAACAGTACTTAATAATACTAAAACCACACATTTATTTTACAGTTTTCTTTTTAATGCGTATAAGATTCATTTGATCATTTAAAAACATATTTGACGACTATATCTATATATTGATTAGGTATGTGAACGTGCATTTCATACCAAATAAACATTTAAATGGCGATGTGATTCCTCGAACGACGATTTTGTGAGTTGGATTTTTAAGTTCGCGGTATAAAAGTGCTTCTATGAAGAATCAAAGAGACACGAGGTAATAGCAACTACACTAAAAAAAGGAGAAACCACATTACTATAGTAAAATAAAGGAATGTTTCGCAAGCCCAACCTGCTTTTCAAACCCCCAAAATTGCTGCTAAACTGTAAAGTGCGCACATAGTAAACAGTTTTGTCAAAATAAAGTTGAGAAAAGCTAACTATTTATTATATCGTCAACATCATCAACAGCATTACCCGGGGTCTCCACGTAGTAATATTTATTACCGCAAATGTCAAATTTGATTGCGTCCATAGAAATTGCGATGTGTAGACCGCAAATTGATATATGTAACAATGAATTGCGCAATCATTGCTCTGCTGATTGCTTGAGCAATTATTGCTGCAATTAGCTGTCAAAATCCTTTTAATTTTCTTTGAAGTTTTAATTTTCTTTGAAGAAATTAAAATAATTTTACTTGATAATAATTTAGAGTGAGGTATTTCAAAAAATCCATAAAAATTAAAAAAAAACAATATTAAATTTTATAAATAATTTACTTGTGTTGTGTTCTCCACCCAATGAAAATAAACTTTAGCAATAAAGTGCCGTTATTCTGCAGACGTTTTTGCTTATGCTTAGAAATGAAAATTGCTAGGTGGAGACCCAGCGTTAGGTGTTTGCACACCGTCTTTACGGTTTACATATTGAACAATGATTCGGTTTCTCATATTAATGTTATAATAAAAAAATCAAAAGAAATTTTTCGCTACTTTTTTTTTGCCTTAGTTTTCAATGCTCGAAATCGCATATTATTTATATACATAGATTAAAAATCGTTTTTTTATATCGGCTTCAGCCGGCTTGAAGCCGCCGCCGGTTATTTTTGCACTCAGCCGACTATTTGCCAACGGCTTGGACCTCTGAGCACACTACAAAATAAAAGCTAAACAAAAAAAAAATATGATAAAAGTTTGGCAATTAAAATCGTCATGTGTGACCATCGACTTAGTAAGATAATATTCAAATAAATCATGTTTCATGTAAACGTAGACTTATGAAAGTCATTTGCTGTATGTATACTAAAGGTAGTGCCAAGTTTTTGTGAAAATCTTTAAAATGGCAATGCTATAATATTAATTTTTATTATTCGTGCGTCGCTTTTGTGTTCGTGAGAGACTTGTTAGGAAATATATTGTTTGTGTGAAAATTATAAAATAAGTCGAAAAATCGTACGTAATTAACTAAAAACATGTGTACTTTAGCTCCGAAAAAGGACGGAAGTCCAAATATTGAATTTTTTAATTCGAATGAATCATTACAAGGTTTCGAATCAATCCGCCTATGGCTGCAGAAAAATTGTAAAAAAGTTTGTATAAAAGCATAAATAATGCAATAAAAAAATGGCGCTTGGGAATTTATAGGATAATTAAAAAAATCTTTTTTTTTTATAGTATTTAGCTAATAGTAATGAGCCAATAACAAAAGAATCTTTAGCTCAATTGTTAATACAATTTCTACAATATGTTGAAGCAAAACTTGGAAAAAACTCTGCAGAACCACCAGCGACTCGTATACCGGTAAGGGTGGTGAATTTTTTAAAAGCAAATGAAAGTACATTCCTAAAATCAATTTTTTTTTTTGCCATATGACTACATGTATTAATAAATAAAATAAATTTACACAGGTACATACATATAAAATAATAAAAAAATTACATTTCCAGATGCGTTGTTTTTTGGATTTTAAGGCAGGAGGTGGCTTGTGTATTATATTTTCGACAATGTTTCGTTTTCGCGCTGAGCAGAGAGGGAAGAAATTTGATTTTTCAATTGGTAAGAACCCCACCCGTAAGGATCCTAATATACAGTTATTGATTGACATCGAGCAAGCTTTAGTGGAGGCAGACCTTTATCGTATTCCCTATATTTTTATTCGCTCTGAAGTTGACAAGCAATTGGCAACACGCTTACGTGAAATTTTAGCTACTCGACGAGTAGAAATTGTAGTAGATGAAGAAGATGCCACTCATATAATATATCCTGAGGTTGATCCTCATCCTGATGAGTATGCTCGCCCCATTTTCAAACGTGGGAATTGTGTTATGATGCATTGGTATTATTTTCCCGAATCATATGACACGTGGACACCAAACTCTTTGGAATTTGCTGACAATGTTCCCGAAAATCCGGAATCTCCAGTTGAACGCTGGCGTGTTTCCGCCTCGTGGATATTAGACTTGGAGCAATATAACGAGTGGATGGCGGAAGAAGATTACGAGGTAGATGAAATGGGAAAGAAGAAAATGCATAAACAACGATTGTCGATTGATGACATAATGTCTGGTGGTATAGACGATAAGAAGAAAGTTGTCAGTGGCACTCCAGTTGTTGCCAAACAAAAGCGTAGGCGTTCTCCTTCGCCCAGTTCCTCTAAACCTGGAAAACGTAAGCGCTCTCCGGCAGTACTTCACAAAAAGTCTCGTAACGATGAAGAGGATGAAGATTTAACACGTGACATGGAAGACCCCCCGGCAGAAACAAATCTTCAGGAGGTTATTAAAACCAGTTCGCAACAGTCTACAGCTAGTCCAGCTCCTGGAAGCAAATCTAGAGCCGATAGTGATATGATGCCAATCAAAGGTACAATTCTATTCAATGTTTGTTGATAAATAAAAATAAAAACTACTAAACAATTTTATAGGTGGCACTATAACTGATTTAGATGATGAGATGACTGGTGGCAGCTGTACTCAAGCGTTGTCTGCATGTGATGGTGAAAATTCTCAAACTGGCAAAACCAGTGAGAACAGTAATACTCAAGAATTCTCATCATCAGCAAAGGAAGATATGGAGGATAATGTTACTGAGCAGACACACCACATTATCGTTCCCTCATATTCCGCATGGTTCGACTACAATTCTATACACGTAATTGAAAAACGTGCAATGCCAGAATTCTTCAACTCGAAAAATAAATCTAAAACCCCTGAGATTTATATGGCATACAGAAATTTCATGATTGATACATACCGTCTCAATCCTACTGAATATTTAACTAGCACAGCCTGCAGACGTAACTTAGCTGGTGATGTTTGCGCTATTATGCGTGTGCATGCTTTCCTTGAACAATGGGGCTTAATTAATTATCAAATTGATGCAGAGTTAAGACCTACACCGATGGGGCCACCACCTACATCTCATTTTCATATTTTATCAGATACTCCTTCAGGCATACAGTCTTTAAATCCTCAAAAAACTCAGCAACCATCAGCTGCCAAATCTCTACTTGACCTGGATAAGAAGCCTAGTAAGGAAGGTCCTAGCAAGGAAGGTAAAGAAGATTCTTTGGATAAAGCACCAGTTGGTATTAAAACTGAGCCAGTAGAGAATGGCAGTGCTGCCAGTGTTTCAGGACAATTTGGTTTAAAACTTGATCAATACGCTAAAAAACCAGCTGCAATGAAAAATCGTACTGCAGCTAGTTTGTCCAGGGATTGGACTGATCAGGAAACTTTACTTTTACTTGAAGGCTTAGAACTGCATAAGGACGATTGGAATAAAGTTTGCGAACATGTGGGCACTCGAACCCAAGATGAGTGTATTTTACACTTTTTACGACTACCAATTGAAGATCCCTATTTAGAAGATGATGGTGGATTTTTGGGTCCTTCAGGTTGCCAGCCTATTCCTTTCAGCAAGTCGGGCAATCCCATAATGTCTACGGTTGCATTTTTAGCTTCCGTAGTAGATCCACGTGTGGCTGCAGCAGCAGCCAAAGCAGCAATGGAAGAATTTGCGGCTATAAAAGATGAAGTGCCAGCAACAATTATGGATAACCATATGAAAAATGTTGAAAAAGCCTCAGCATCTGGAAAATTTAACCCTTCGTTTGGTTTGGCAAGTAGTGGCATTGCAGGTACAGGTGCAGACAAAGAAGAGGAAGAAACTAATTCGACAACAGTAGGTGCAGTTACATCGGGAACTGCAGATGAAGAGATGAAAGATCTTTCCAAAAAGGATGGTAAGATTTAAGCTTTAAAAATAAACATTGGAATTAAAATAATAGTTATAAGAGTTAACTCCCCGCTTTTAATAATCCTTTATGATTTTTTTAAAGTTTGTAGTACAATTATGCTTTTATTCTTTTTTATAAAATATTCTTTACTATTTTTTGTTGCTAAACGGTTGCTTTTTTCTTCTAAATATACTGCATGTAGATAAAGATCTTACCAAATCCCATTCCAAACACAAAGACGAATCTAAAGACAATGATAAAAAAGATGACAAAATTGAAAACGATACCGGTAGTAAAAAAGATGAAAGTAATATTTAAAATCCATTTTGACGGAAATAGTCCCAACTGAATAAATATATAAGATAATTAAACTTCTTTTTAAATTTTAGATGGTAGTGGAATTGATGTCAAGGAAATTAAAACAGAGGAATCTAGCAGTGAAGGTGGTTCAAAAGAAGTAGATACATCGAAGCAAGTATTTAATGAAACAAATGTGCAAACAGCAGCTGCTGCTGCTTTGTCCTCTGCAGCAGTTAAAGCAAAACACTTGGCAGCATTAGAAGAACGAAAAATTAAATCATTAGTTGCTCTCCTGGTGGAGACTCAAATGAAAAAGCTAGAAATTAAATTGCGCCACTTTGAGGAACTAGAAACGACAATGGAACGTGAGCGAGAAGGATTAGAATATCAAAGGCAACAACTTATTACCGAACGCCAACAGTTTCATCTAGAGCAACTAAAAGCTGCCGAGTTCAGAGCTAGGCAACAGGCTCATCATCGTCTTCAACAGGAACAGCAATGGCAAGGTGGTGCATCAGCAGCACCACCAGTCGTCAACGCGACAGCATCGGCAACAAGTGGCTCTGTCTCAGGTTCTACAGTGTCACCAAGTACTACCTTACCTGGTGCAACGACGGGAAGTTCACAAATAGGTCCAAATGGAACTATGCCAGGAGCACCTGTTGCCGCTCCAACACATGTTGGAGCATCTGGACTTAATCCGACAAGTGCTGCTGCTGGCCAAACACCATCTCCAATGGGTAAGTTTAAAAGTTACATACATATGTATGTATATGGATTTTTGTAAATACATATTGATGGTCACGGGTAGAAAAGCCCTAACTTGCCTTTTTACGAAATTTAGTTTTTCAGAGATTTCTATAAATTACACACAAATACACATTGACACAAAAATTTATTGCAAAAGTTTAAAAAAAATAACAGGTTTACAAACAATTTTACAAAAGAAGTTACATTATGATAATACAGTTTCTATTATGTTATTTTCTTCTCCTGTAAAGTTATAATTATTTGAGTTAGGGCCTTTCTACCTGTGACCAACGATATACACCATTTTAATAACACTATTTTTAGACACAACTCCACCCGCTGGTGGTCCAACTGTTCCAACAACTGCTTCAGAATCATTTTCTACTACGTCTGCTACAGGGCCATCCATACCGTCAACAAATCCCACTATTCCGATATCTACAAATGTAGCCGGGTCCTCTATATCCACACCTAACATTCCTCCTGCCCCAGGAGTTGCAGCTGGCACTACCGGAACATCTTAAATTTAAATTCATCTCATTTAATATTTTCAAAAAAAATAGTATTTATTTTTTAGACATACCTTAGAATGTAATATAGACGTTCAATTATCTTTTGCTTATCTAAAGTTAAAATTATTTTAATGAGTTTTTGATTTTTTTTTTTTTATGGATATATTAAATATTTATTGTTTGTAATATTTATGTGGATAGAAAAATACATATGTATCTACACGGTATATTAATTTACTTCTTGCATATGTATGATGAATAAATATTCAAATATTTATTTTTTTTTTTAATATTTATATAAACAGTTTCTTCTATTGAGCTTGAGATCACTTTTCTTAATAAAAAATAGTTTCAATTTTATTTTCCGATATTTCGCTACCACATTGGGTAGCTTCTTCAGGGAAATATTTTAATATTTTTTTTTTATAACAATTAACAATAAAATAAAAAAAAAATAAATAAAAATAAAAAAAATAATAAAAAAAAAAATATTAAAATATTTCCCTGAAGAAGCTACCCAATGTGGTAGCGAAATATCGGAAAATAAAATTGAAACTATTTTTTATTAAGAAAAGTGATCTCAAGCTCAATAGAAGAAACTGTTTATATAAATTAAAAGATCGAAAACATTCATTTATTATTTTAATATTTATTTTGAAAAATCGGGGTACACTTACACAAGGTGCCAGCCCAGCTGACTATTTTTTTGTGTTCTAGAGTATGTATGATTTCAACTCCGGAAATTGTCAAACTTCATACATAAAAAAAAAGAGCTGAAGATCGCTCTCCTTTACGCTATCACCCATGGTACAACTATCAGGTAGCCTCACTAAAACAGCTGATTTTTTTTTCTCTACCTTAAGGTTTAACTAAAATGTCAAATTTTGTTTATGTATGTGTATATATATTCTACCGCCAAAAAAACACGCACACACATTTGCTTTTTGACATTTAAGTCGTCGTTTTCCAACAACAAAATACATGTAGAAATTTGTTGTTGCAGAACTGAGGCTACCTGATGGTTGTACCATGCTATCACCTTATGTAATTACACCATGGGTAAAATAATTATGCGGCGGAGCTTAGCATTAAGTTGTAGAGAATTACGAAAAAAGTTACATTCAGGATCTTCTAAACAGATTTTATTTAGACACGTAACGTAAAACCACTATTTAAGTGAAATCTTCGTAGGAATTTTTAAGATGTTTGTAATACAGAAAAGGAAAGGCTTTTTATATTACTTTGAATTTAATAAATAAATAAGATAAAGAAATTTATGGGTCGATTAAGGATAGCAACCGCACTTCAGTTACGGTGCCAAAAAAGACATAACAGATGGCAACTAACAGCTGTCAATTTTATATGAAAATTTGGCAACCGAGAAATTGTAGCTGGTAGCTGGCAACGCAACTAAAGTTCGGTTGCTATCCATAATCGACCCATTAGACATTTGAAAAAAAACAGCTAATAGGGCTTGATTGTACCATAATAGACCTCTATATAATTTAAGGCATATTTAAACGGGTATATGCAACGGCGAATTCATACTGGTGAAATTACCAGCCTAGCTGGTTGTAAAGCATTTTCTCTAAGGCGAATTTACATCAAAACTACATGTGAAATAGCCTTGATTTTACCAAAATTTTTTGCATTCGCATTGATTTTATTCTAGGTATATTAACTACAGGCAGACTTAAGTCACAGCTGATCATTGTTTTGCTTATGCATTTTTCTTCCCAAATGTCAAAATTTGTTTACCTTTTTTGTTCGTTTACAAACATTTACTAAAATTTTGCTACTTTTTTATCAGCTGTTCAAGTGTTTGTTTTGACATTTAGAAAGTTTTTCTTAGCAACAAGCTACACGGTGGCGTCTACCTGGGGCTCAATTCTCGTTCTGTGAACCAGTGAAATGAAAAAGTTTTTGTATAGTAAACGGTATGGTGGCACCATATGATATTACACACAAACACTTTTCATTTCATAGTTTCATAGAACGAGAATTGAGCCCCTGGAGTTGATATACCTTAGATATCATTTATTAATGCAGGGGTGGAAAATGAGATTTTGGTTTCGATATTAAACAATTAACAAGAGTGTACTTTTTTGATAGTAAATGTACCAAATTTTTGTATATTTGTTGCTTTTGCTCAATACATAATATGTTTTACAAATATATTCCTTTTTCATCAAATTTTATTAAATTAAATAAATTAAAACTTTTTTATTCGAATTGGCATTGACAGAAAAAAATCCCCTAAAATATGCCTTGCATAAGTGTACCCTGCCATTTACTCGATTCAGACGATGATTTAAAATATCGGATATTTTGATTCTCTTTTAAAGAATCTAATAATATCCCTTTTTCTTCAATAATACTATGATTTTTATTTATTTTATTTATTATACCCTTCACCTGTGGTGCACAAGGGTATATATAGGTTTGTCATTCCGTTTGTAATTTCTACAATTTTCATTTCCGACCCCATAAAGTATATATTTTCTGAAAGCTTATGAATAGAGGAGTCGATTAAGCCCTGACCGTCTGTCCGTCTGCCCGTCTGTCCGTGTGTTGTTTGAAATCAACTTTTAGAAGCAACTATATATTCCTCAGATCTGTATATAGTATCAATCTCTTGGAAATATCCAGGAATGAATCGCTATTGAAATTCAGCACAATCGCCCCATAACTTTCTGAGATATGAGCAAAAAACCACGACCTCCTCGTTTTTTTACACAATTACAACAACAACATACATATATGCATACATGCAAAAAACACGCAAAAAAAAAAATTACAAAAAAAAAATATATTAAAAATAAAAAAAAAATAATAAAAAAAATCACAAAAAAAAGAGTTAAAAAAAATTTAAAAAAAAAAATTTAAAAAAATTTTTTAAAAATTTTTATAAAAAAATTTTTTAAAAAAATTAAAAAAAAATATAAACAATATCTTAAATAAAATAAAATAAAATTTTTTTGGCTCAGCTGGGATTCGATGTCACATTTAGTCTAACCAGTATATACATATGTACGTATTTTATATGAGATGAATGGTGATACAAACAATTGTTATTGCATGACTTCACGTTGTGAAGGGTATATAAGATTCGGCACGGCCGAATATAGCACTGTTACTTGTTTATTTATTTATTTATTTATTATTTATATATTTATTTATTTTTACTTGGCTAATCTTCTTTACTCGCTCGCTCGTTTTTAGAAAAATATAAACATTTTTAATTCAACTAAAAATATTTGTAATGCAAAATATTTTTTTATTAAATCTTTTATTTTTATAAAATACTGAACTTTTTTAAAAAGGTAAAATTATTGTTTTATAAGATTATGCTCTTTTTATTTCTTTCAAAAAGCACAAGTATAAAGCATGATGAAAAAACTCAAATGGTTGTAACGAAAATACAAAAAAATCTTTAAAAACAAGAAAGGTCATGTTTATTCTACTACTCTTTCTTCTCTGCCCCATGGTGTAATTAACTAAGGTGGTTGCGTAATAGAATATTTTTTGTCCCTCTTTTTTATGTATGGAGTTTGACAATTCTTGACACTGAAATCTCTTTTTTATATATAGAGTTTGCCAAACATTGGCAAACAAAAAAATCAAAGCATATTTATTCATCAGGTACTCTTGATTCGCCAGGTGATTATTTTTTTCAACACTTCTTTTTAATTTCACATGTCAAAATGCATAAAAAAAACAATTTGCTCTCTTTTCTAATTTATTTCAAATGTCAAACTTCATATATAAGAAATATAAACAAAAAATTCTCTCCGAACTGCAATTACCTGATGAATAAATATGCCTTGCAAAAAGATAATCAGCTGGGCTGGCACTACCACCTGTATAAGTGTACCCTGCTCTGCCCTTCTTGAAACTAAAAAAACATCATGACTTTTTAATCATCGTGTAAATCGAGTGATGATGGATTTTGACAATTGTTGAGACTGATATATCTTTTTTATATATGAAGTTTGACAACCATTAATCTGTTGGGCTGCAACTTTAATTGCTTAAGTGTGCCTTGCATGGCACCATGATAATGAGTTTTTTGCTTTGCGATCAGTTGATTTTGAAAATTTAATCAGTTTGTTGGTGGGACTGTGGTAAGAACATTTTTGGGGCGTACATTATTGGAACACGTATAGCAAATATGTCGAATAATGAGGGAAAGGTAAGTTTTGGTAATTTTTTTAAGATTAAAATCCTTATAGTCTTTGTATTACTACTTAAATAAAATATACTATGCACTTGACATATTAAGGTTATCAAATGCAAAGCTGCTGTTGCTTGGGAGGCAAAGAAACCTCTGTCCATTGAGGAGATTGAAGTTGCCCCACCCATGGCACATGAAGTGCGTATTAAAGTAACTGCTACCGGTGTCTGTCACACAGACGCTTATACTTTAGGAGGTTTCGATCCTGAAGGTATATTTCCAGTAATATTAGGACACGAGGGTGCCGGTGTCGTAGAAAGTGTTGGTAAAGGTGTTACTAAATTTAAACCCGGTGATCATGTCATTCCCACATATATCCCTCAATGTAACGAATGCAAGTTCTGCAAGAGCCCTAAAACTAATTTGTGCCAAAAAATTCGGTCTACTCAAGGCCAAGGTGTAATGCCTGACGGTACTTCTAGATTCACCTGCAAAGCCCAGAAATTGTATCACTTTATGGGTACCTCAACTTTTTCCGAATATACTGTGGTAGCTGATATTTCTTTGTGCAAGGTAAGATAAAATGACTGATAGTTGCAAGTACCTACTATTTTCATAAAAATTATTTTTAAGGTTGATAATAAAGCTCCTTTGGATAAAGTGTGTTTATTGGGATGTGGAATTTCTACTGGTTACGGTGCAGCCATTAACACTGCCAAAGTAAAAACATTTTTTATTTGTTAACTGAATATGTACAAAGTATTTTTTTAATAGGTGGAACCTGGCAGTACTTGTGCTGTTTGGGGTTTGGGAGCAGTTGGCTTGGCTACTGCCATGGGTTGTAGGAAAGCCGGAGCTTCTAAAATCTATGGCATTGATATTAATCCCAATAAATTCGAATTGGGCAAGAAGTTTGGTTTTACCGATTTCATCAATCCTAAGGATATCGAAGACAAAGGTCCTATTCAAAACTATCTTATCGATTTAATGGATGGTGGTTTTGACTATACCTTTGAATGCATTGGTAACGTTAATACTATGCGTGCTGCATTAGAGTCAACTCACAAGGGATGGGGTACTTCGGTTATCATTGGTGTTGCTGCCGCTGGTAAGGAGATCAGCACTAGACCTTTTCAACTTGTTGTAGGACGCGTGTGGAAGGGAACCGCGTTTGGTGGTTGGAAGAGTGCTCGTGATGTACCAAAACTAGTTGATGAATACATGAAAAATGAATTGTTAATTGATGAATTTATTACACACACAATGTCTTTGGATAAAATTAATGAAGCTTTTGGTTTAATGAATGAAGGCAAAAGTATTCGTAGCGTTGTTCATTTTTAATTGAGTCAACGCTAGAAATACAAGTAGTAACTTTTTTTTACAGAACTTTTTTTTATCATACAGTTTATGTTAGAAACAATTCTAAGAATATAAATACTGCAAAACACCTAAAATAAATTATTTTTGCTTTTCAAAATTAAAACTTATTATAATTGCTGACTTGTAAATTTTTTATGTATAGAGAACATTAAAATATTCTTCAATAGGGGCGAAAGAAAATGAGCACCAAGCTGTTACCGACTGAATCTTTAAAATATTTAATTTTTCATAAAGCTGTTTTAGGATAAAGTTTGAACTTTTGCAAACTTTCGAAATTAAAATAAAATACAGAGTAGAACATTTGAGGTATTTAGGTAATATTTAATACACCTTGAGTAATGTTATACATACATATATATTTTTTATATCAAAGTTTATTTTTCTTCTTATTTAATGTAAACATTTAAATTTTGTTTAATAAACTACAATGCTAAAATTGGATATGTATCTAATTTTTTCAGCCTTTAAAATAAAATGTATAATGTAATTTTTATGTATTAAATTATTTAAAAAAAATAGACGACTTTTCAGACTTTTCTTGTTATATCTTTATCTTTACTAGCAAATGTCGTTGCACTTATATCATCAATATCGTCGGAACCGTTGAATTTCTCATCTTCGAAGAAACTAAGTTCATCATCGTCGCGTAAATTTGTATAACTTTTTGAAGGCATAAGAACTCGACTGGCCGAGTGTTGTAATGTGCTAGAGAATTGATTATATTTTTTTTGTAGATTATGCAGCCAATTGGCATCGGACCAGTGATACCAGCTGAGCAGAAATATAATCAATAAGAAAAACAAATTTGTGCTAGTGGCTAAAAAAATATAGTCGATATTTGATTAACAGAATTAAAGTATTTACTACAGAGAAATCACACTTACCAACTATCGCTGCTGTTATAGGATAATTATACATTATATAACGTAAACCAGTAAATTCGGCCAATATATGTAAAGATACCGTATAGTATTGGATTTTTTGAGATTGTATTTCAACGTACACATCGGTTATAGGATGATGTTTTTGTTCCAAGTAACGACTAAATATTTCAACTGAAACCTGTTGGAACTCCTCCTTGATACCTAGTACGAACAAAGGACTTAATGCCCAAGTGGTTAAAGTGCGTATTAAGGGGGAACGATAACGCATCATTGCCGAACGACATGAATGTCCTCTTAACATGGATTCATAATCACGCATTTCACCACATACCATAAACATGCCAAGATCAAGATTTTGTGGTGATTCTGGCATATCTATTTGTATAATCACACGATAAGCCTGACCAACCATTAAGAGTTGTTGTTTCTTAGTTAATGAAACGTGAGCATGTGGAAATGTACAAGGAACACTAGTATCTAAACAGCTTCTAAAAATAAAAATTTTAATAAAACGAGAGATAAACGGTAAATAACATTGATATTACTTACTTGAATTGCATGTGAACGGGACGGGTATGAGAAATGGCTGGCATATAAAGGTAGTAAAATGCTGCATACATGAAGACGGCAGCCCATATTATTAATACTGCGGTAAAAGCAACAAGACCTAAGCGTAAAACTAATTCTCGCAAATTGTCGACTTTTTCATCGGTTTTTGCCTTTAAACGATCGTACACTCCAACGCTTAAATTATATGCCGGACGCAAAAAAAATCGACGTCCAAGACCCAAGGGATCCAAACAAAATACTACAAAGCGAAAAACAATATTCATTTTGTTATGCGCCCCCACTATGTTTTAAACGAGTTAGAAACAATACTACAGTTGTGATACGCATTTGTAAGACAACTAATTTGGTTAAAATTTCTTATCACTATTTCTATTTAAGTTCGACGATCAAATTAACGACATATCGTAAATCGTATATTGTTCTTGTAGTTAACGGAATTCCTCGAACAAAACATTAAAATATGGGATGTTTTTTTATCAACGAACCTTGAACATTAGATCATCTGTGCATTTTGGTTCATATACATAATAAAACAAAACGAACTGTAATCACTAGCAAATAAAAAATAACTTTAGATAAAGCTTTCAAATCAGAAGGCAAATTGTTAATCAACATCTTAAGATAAGATGTACACCAATTCCTATAAAACGTTACACATACATACTTATAACGATTGAATTTTTTTCTAATTTTAAACATATTCAATAAACGAAATGTTTTACGTTTTATAAAAATAGGGGGTCCAGCAAACACCATAACTGCAAGGCATATCCATAAGGTAAAGGGTTTTTCAAGAAGAGCGATACAAACGTTTTTTTAAATAAAACAAAAACGGTTTTGGATGTCAATGAAATTCTTTATTCCTGTGAAAGTACGTTTGATGCCATTATGTATGGAACTCGATTTCTTTTGCATGCCACCACGGGCACGCTTGCAGAAGTCCAGACAAACAAAATAAAAAAAACAAATAATAAAAAAATAGAAAATATAAATAATAATATTTAATTTTAATGTGAACCATTTTTTATTTTGGCTTAAGTTCATTTGTTCTTTTTATTTAATTTTATAATTCAAATTAAATTAAATTGTAACCATTTTAGGAATATTCTTTCTAAAAATTATTTCCGATATTAGCCAAGTGGAATGCATTTTCGAAATCAGCTACGATTTCATCATCAGCACTCTTTATCGGTATACTACTATGTAACTTAAAATTCCTATTTATGTTACAATTGATATTTATGTTACAACAATTCTTTTATTAAACTTAAATACATATGTACATATATTTCCTTTTTTGTACAAATTGTTTCTAATCAGCTATTGCATTTACATGTATGTATTTTTAGTAAATAAAACGAGTTTTTGAACAAAAATTCCAACCTTGATATAAAGAACAACCTGGATACTATGAACAAGCCTTGCAAAAATTAGTTCACTATATCCAGACACGACTGTAAAATATAAAATAAAAAATAAAAAAAAAATTATTTGTGCTCAGCTGGATACGCAGAGCAAAATATTTAATTTTTTTGTAGTTCAGTTGTAGTCATGGTATAATTGATAGCTTAAAGGAGAGCAATTTTTGGTTTTATTTTTTGTCACTGAATCGCTTTTTTATGTATGGAGTTTGAAAAACATTGGGACACAAAACAAGTAACAGTGCTATATTCGGCCGTGCCGAATCTTATATACCCTTCACAACGTGTAGTCATGCAATAGCAATTGTTTGTATCACCATTCATCTCATATCAAATACGTACTGGTTAGAATAAATGTGGCATCGAATCCCAGCTGAGCCAAAAAAAATTTATTTCATATAATATATTATTTATATTTTGTTATTTTTTTTTTATATTTTTTTTTTTAATTTTTTTAAAAAATTTTTTTAAAAAAATTTTTAAAAAATTTTTTAAAATTTTTTTTTAAATTATTTTAAAATTTTTTTTTTAATTTTTTTTATTATTTTTTTTTTTATTTTTAATATTTTTTCTTTTTGTAATTTTTTCTTTTTTTGTATGGTTTTTACATATATTTATGTATGTATGTTGTTGTTGTAATTGTGTAAAAAAACGAGGTGGTCGTGGTTTTTTGCTCATATCTCAGAAAGTTAGTGGGCGATTGTGCTGAATTTCAATAGCGATTCATTCCTGAATATTTCCAAGAGATTTATACCATATAGAGATCTGAGGAACATATAGTTGCTTCTAAAAGTTGATTTCAACCAACACACGGACAGACGGTCAGGGCTTAATCGACTCCTCTATTCATAAGCTTTTAGAAAATATATACTTTATGGGGTCGGAAATAAAAATTGTAGAAATTACAAACGGAATGACAAAGCTATATATACCCTTGTGCACCACAGGTGAAGGGTATAAAAATAACCAGCTGGGCTGGCAAAATATTACCTTTGTAATAAATATTTAAATAAAAATAATTTTTTTTGTTGCAACATACATATATATTATAATTAAAAAATAAAGATGGCACCACGGCATTTATCGTCAACACACATATGCAATGAGCGCTATATTCGGCCGTGCCGAATCTTATATACCCTTCACAACGTGTACTCATGCAATAACATTAGTTTGTATTACCATTCCATATGATATACGTACATACATACATATAAAAAACATACATATATAAAAACATCCCATTGTAAAATTATAAATTTACGTATCTATGTTAAAAAAAATTTTAAAAAAATATTTAAAAAAAAAAAATTTTTTTTAAATAATTAAAATATATATAATAAATATAAAACAAAAAAAATAAAAAAAAAAATATTTGAAAAAAAAAATATTAAAAAAAATAATAATAAAAATATAAATCATATATTAAATAAAAAATAAATAAAAAAAAAATTAAAAAAAAATATAAAAAAAAAAAAAAATTTTTTTTTTATCTCAGCTGGGATTCGATACCACGTTTTCTCTAACCAGTATACACGTTTGTATGTATGTATGTTGTTGTTGTAATGTTGTTTTTTTGAAAAAAAAATCGAGGTGGTCGTGGATTTTTGCTCATATCTCAGTTGTTTATGTACCGATGTTTCTGATTTTCAATACCGATCTACTCCCGAATATTTCTGATATTTTAATATCTCACCTGAGTCCAAGCGATGTCGGGGGGCTTCAAAAAGTTGATTTCAACATACACACGGACAGACGGTCAGACGGACAGACTGACAGGGCTTAATCGACTCCCCTATTCATAAGCTTTCAGAAAAAATACACTTTATGGGGTCGGAAATCAAAATTGTAGAAATTTCACACGAAATGACGAACCTATATATACCCTTTTTCACTGTGTGAAGGGTATAATAAAGATGGCACCACGGCATTTATCGCCAACACACATATGCAATGATGCCAAACTTAGAAATTCAAGTTAAATTGACAGCTTCAAGTAAAATATTAAGAGAAAAATAAAAAAGTCAAACAATAGGATAAAACTTGATCTTTATATGGAAAAATAAATTTATTTTTAAAACACCATTTAGCACTAAAAAAACAAAATATTTTTGCTTATTAGTGTTAAATTATAAATAAATAAATTATTATTTAAATAAATGAAATATTTGAACAATGTGTGCTCTATAGTAAAAGTATTTTAATTTCGGTCAAGTGAAAAAAGAAAGGCGTAACATAGTGTATTTAGCAAATGAAAAAAAAAACAGTAAAATAAGGACAAATTTTACCAAGAACTTCAGGTATTCCGGTAATTAAGTTATTTTAAATATCTAAAGTGAGAAACTTACCCATGAGCAACTATAGACATCACGGTGGTGGTGGGTATTGTGGTATTGAAGTGCGCGACATGCATCCAAGGATTTCCAACAATTTTACTTATGTTAGTTCATGTGTTAAGTACATGATCTTTATGTTGAACTTTATATTTTGGCTTTTTGGAGGGCTTCTACTGGCTATTGGCTTGTACGCGTTCATGGATAAATGGGAGTCAACAGGCTGGGTACGTTTGGAAAGTTTTTACGATGTTATACTTAATATTTCCTTGGTCATGATGATTGCGGGTGTTGTGATATTTGTTGTCAGCTTTGCTGGCTGTTTAGGTGCTTTGCGTGAAAATACTTGTTTGCTTAAATTTTACTCCATGTGCTTGTTGCTATTCTTTCTACTGGAGATGGCCATAGCTATAATGGGTTTTGTTTTTCCACAAAATATGAATTCTTTTTTGGAAGACACTTTCACCGATAAAATAATTCACTCATACCGCGACGATCCGGATTTGCAAAATTTCATTGATTTCGCTCAGCAGGAGTTTAAATGTTGCGGTCTTAGCAACGTTGGTTATCAGGATTGGAGTAAGTTAAGTTTATAAACAATTTTGTTATCTGCAAAATATCGTATTTAATATTTATACGTCTTATTTACTTTTCAGGTAAAAATGAATATTTCAACTGCTCATCGCCATCTGTCGAAAAATGTGGTGTACCTTACAGCTGTTGCATCAATGCTACTGACATAAGTTCTGGTCTTGTTAACATTATGTGCGGTTATGGCGTACAAGAACATTCTGTTGCTGCTGCAAGTAAACGTATTTGGACAAGTGGTTGTATTGAAATTGTACGCGTTTGGGCTGAACGAAATTTGTATGTTATTGCTGGGGTAGCACTAGGCATAGCTTTAATACAATTGTTTGTTATTTACTTGGCCAAAACATTAGAAGGACAAATAGATCTGCAAAAATCTCGTTGGTCGGCGTGAAACCAATAGTTGATAAAGTGATGTGTTAGAAATAACCGTTTCTAATAGTTCTTCTTTCAACAATTTTGATCGATTATATTAATTTCAGTTTGCATTTTATACTGCCTTGCTCAATATTCATTAAAATAATCACTATGTTAAAGAGAGTGCTCAAAACAGAATAGTTTTGTTTAGATTTTTTGTCATCTATCGTTATTAAGATAAACATAGGTTTTTAATATTTTTTATTCAAAACCAAACTTTTTTAATACTAAAATTAAAAATTAACTTCACCTCAAATTATATGAAAAACAAGACTTTAAAACCTTGTAAAATTGTTTACTACAAATTTGCCAAGGAAATTTTTTTTCTATTCTGTACAAATTCTCTTCAAGTTAATTTTTGCGTTGGGAAATATTTTATATAAGGTTTTTAATGAGCAAGATTAACAAAATTATTAATTTATTATTTGAGTCTGAAAGATTGCCATTTTTAAATTGCCGAATATTTTTATTAGTGTATAATTTTATCCTTTATACTTTAAACTTTCATACTTTTAAAAAAAATTTTGTGGCAAAAGTATTGGTCAATCCATTGATATTACAACGTTAATTTACGTGGTAACGTACCAACATTTAACTTAATTATTCATTTTTTTTTAATATTAAAAACTTAATTTTATTTGCAAAAATATATATATTATATAACCTACCACTTAAATTATAATCTCATAAATACTTAAATACATTAATATATCTGCATTATACATATAAATATAAAAAATAATTTGTGTGTTAAGAAAAATTTTAATTCGATTTTACATACATAATAAAAAAAAATTTTATAACTACTACACATAAACCGCTGGAAAATTAAAATCCTACATTGCATTAAAAAAAATTAAATTTCAAATATAATGAAGGCATTTAAAGCTAGATCTTATAACAATTCTACTTTATTTCACAAAACAATATTTAGCATTCGATGTAATTTGTAGTTGTCAAATTTTTTATAAAAATTAGTTATTACAAATAAATCGTACATATGTAATGAATAATATATTTAAATAAAAATAAGAATCCACTAAACATTTTATGTATAAACTTTATTATACGTATGTAGTTTATATGTAATTCAAATAAAAATTATAAAATATTCTATATTCCAAAAGTTTTTTTCATGAATATCGAGGAACAAATAATTTTGGACATTGCCTAACCCAACATTTCTACATATTTATTTAAGTCTAAATCACTCTGCGATTTGTTACCCATTACTTGAAATTGTTTCAGAATATATATTCTTTTTTTATTAAAAGCTTTCGCTAAAAATTTCTTATTTTTATTCTCTTCAGAGTTTAATAAAATGTTTATTCGCTTCCTCATCAATAAATCTAAAACATGTACATTAGATTGCTTTTTAGCTAATTTTGGACCAGGTAATTGTAAAGGC
Organism: Phyto melanocephala; assembly: GCA_941918925.1. Taxonomy (NCBI): domain Eukaryota; kingdom Metazoa; phylum Arthropoda; class Insecta; order Diptera; family Rhinophoridae; genus Phyto; species Phyto melanocephala. Next base: position 4,176,025 of record OW799233.1, read on the forward strand.
TGTACGGGTTTATTAAGAAATTGTTTGATGAAGTCTATTACATTTTCAATAATCATGTCAAAATTAGGATTTTGTAAAAATAAAGTATTTTCTTCCCATTTGTTAGCCAAAATATTGGGAGCTTCCAACCGATTAGACATTTTAACAATAACATCATTGGGAACTTTTGTTTCTTTACTTCGTAAACTGTTACGGTCAAAAGCTAATTGTACGTTACACTCTAAAAATATTTGACAATATCCTGTTTCATAGCCCCGAGCTACTTGAAATATTTTATAACGCATGCTGCGATAATAATGATTGTCATCACATAATATTATTAAATCCTTATGTTGGTCATTTTTATAGTGACTTTTTGAATTTATTAGCTGTGACGTTAATTGCCCTGACTCTGCAAACTTTTTTATAATTGTAGTCAAAGACTTTTCGAGTCTATCACGTTGTTCTTTGTATTGTATAGAATTATCTACTTTAAATTCTACATAGTTGTCATAGCACAAATGTAAAATATTAAATGGCAACGTATTCATTTCTAATAAATATTTACACAACGAAGTTTTGCCCGCGGCAGGTAATCCTATAAGAACTACCAAGCAAATACGATTCATATTTATGAAACAATTTGATAAAAACAAATTAACAATTTAGTATTTCAAGAAAACTAGGGATTATTTTTAATAATTAATAAGCTATGTTGGTAAACTTGATATGGAAGGCGAGGATGAAAAAGTGGACGACGCTGTTGTTGTATTAGCACCACTTAGATGTTGCTGCTGTTGTTCTCTATGTAAATTTTCAAGTTCTTCCATGCGCTTAGTATTAATATTTGTTTGAACTTCAACATAAACTTTCATCATTGTTTGATTGAATTGTGCAAATTTGTTAACACAATGATTTACACACGTGTTCTGAAAGAAAATATAAATTAGATATCGCTTATTGCAAACAATCTAAAGTAAATGTTGAGTCTATTTAATACATACCTCATGTTCTGCTAGAACACGTTCATTAAAGTTGTCAACACATCGGGTAAAACATAATTCAGTCACTTTATTGTATAATGTTAAAAAATCTTTCAGCTGTTTTATCACAGAAATTATAAAAAATATTAAACTTTTATTTTTACGTATACCATATTTCTTACATTTCTTAAATTAGGATCCATTTTCAAAAATTTTATTGTAATTTATAAAACAAAAAATTCACAAAAATTTTAGAAATAAAAAAAAAATTTGCATATTATGATTTAGTACTAAAAGATAGCTGTCAGCTGAATTGCATTGTATACAATATGGTCATTTTAAAAACCAATTGTGATGCCAATAAAATTTTAGCTTTTTATGGCATTTTCCAATTTTTATTTAAGTCAACTATTTTAACACTGTAGCCCCTGCTTGTAAAATTCATTTGGGCTAATGAATTTTAAAGCACTTTCAAGCTAAATTTATTTGTCAATATGTCACTTTAATAAAAAAAACAAGTAAGAGTGGTATATTCGGCCGTGCCGAATTTTATATACCCTTCACAACGTGTAAGTATGTATGTTTAAAAAAAAAAATTTAAAAAAAATTAAAAAAGAATTAAAAAAAAAAATGGAAAAATATTAAAAAAAATTATTAAAATATATATTATAAATATAAAATAAAAAAAAAAAAAAAAAAAATATTAAAAAAAAAAAAAAAATTAAAAAAAAAAATATTAATAAATATATAAATAATATATTAAATAAAAAATAAAAATATATTAAAAAAAATTTTTTTTGGCTCAGCTGGGATTCGATGCTACGCTTACTCTAAGCAGTATACATGTTTGTATGGAAGTATGTTGTTGTAATGTTGTTTTTGTGAAAAAAAAAATCGAGGTGGTCGTGGTTTTTTGCTCATATCTCAGTTGTTTATGTACCGATGTTTCTGATTTTCAATACCAATCTACTCCCGAATATTTCTGATATTTTTATACCTCATCCGGGTCTAGGCGATATCGGGGGGCTTCAAAAAGTTGATTTCAACATACACACGGACAGATGGACAGACTGACAGAGCTTACTCGACTCCCCTATTTATAAGCTTTCAGAAAATATATACTTTATGGGGTCGGAAATGAAAATTGTAGAAATTTCACACGGAATGACAAACCTATATATACCCTTTTTCACTGTGTGAAGGGTATAAAAATCTCAAAACAAGTACTCATAATAATTGCAATCAGCTGTGTTCTTAGCTACAAATATAACAAGTATGAGCGCCATTTTCCTTATTATTATAAATTTTAGACAAAAAAAAAACACCGAAGCAGTTGTACTTTGGTGCTTATATATCAGTTGGTTTCAAATTGATTTGTTAGTTTTTCTTAGAAATGATTTTTGAGATTACGGCTTATTATTTATTATTTGGTATCTTGAGCGTGTTCAATAATTATTAAGGAGTTTGAAAAATTTGATTTATATAAAAAAAAAAAAAATATATACAGGGTGGACCAAAAGTCGCGCCTGCGTGTAAAAATTGAATAACTTGTTTGTTTATTATTATTTTTTATTAAAATTTTTTTTTAATTATATTACCTTTGTATGACCTAAATCTTAATTATGAAAAATAATGTCAAAGAGACAACCACCATTTTCATCGATGCACAATTCGGCACAGGCGTTTTGCATAACTGCACGCAAGGTTTCAGGCTCTATTGCCCTGATCTCAGCTTCAATGTTGTTCTTTAGCTGCTCTATAGTTTGAGGCTTGTTTACATACACTCGTTCTTTGAGATAACCCCATAGAAAATAATCAGGGGCAGTTAAATCCGGTGAACGTGCTGGCCAATTAAATTCTGAATTTTTCGAGCGTGTTGCCCAAATTAGTCTTTGATGGTAGTCAACTGGTAAAAGATGTTGGGTCAATTGGACCTTGTATGGATGCATGTTTAAGTGACGTAAAATACGTTGAAGTGATGTTCTAGAGATGCCCAGTTGTCCAGAACGTCTTCGCGTTGAAGTTCCTGAATATTCTGCAACACTGACCCGTACACGATCAATGTTCACTTGATTCTGTATTATTCTTGGTCTTCCTGATCGTGGCAAATCTGACACTGCACCTTGTTGTCGGAACCGTGCAGTTAAACGATTAATAGTGGTTTGGTTAGGTGCATTTCTGGTGTTGAAATAATTTCGATATGCTCGTTGCGTCAGTAAAATTGAGCGCCCATTGGAAAAGTAAAATTCTAACACTTTCGTTCGTTGCTCAGTCGTTAAATTTTGCATGGTGGTGTAACACGAATCGATGAATAAAATCTGAAAAAAAAAAAAAAAAATATTAATAAACAAAAAAGTTATTCAATTTTTACACGCAGGCGTGACTTTTGGTCCACCCTGTATATACATTTTTTCAACTAATTTATGACTATTACTTTTCCGATTTGTTTAAAAATTTTTATAAATACCTCCAGAGGCACACCAAATCTATAAATAGTAACAGCGGTATCTATAAATTATACAAAGGCTGGAAATTTTTACTTTTTTGTTGTAAAATAATGAAAAATTATTTAAATTTTTACGTTCTGTAAAAAAAAATATTTTTTATTTACCGTTATCTTAAGTAATCTAAAGACAATCTGGCATCTACTAAACAGATGCAATTATTTAATGCTTATGGGCAACTCGTAATTCAACTTTCTATCAACATCAGGGATAGAAAATTCTATACTATTGCGATTTTTCCATATAACTGAACATTACATTGCTATGAACTAAAAGTTTTTACAATATTCATAGCATAAAATACTTATAGCCTTTTTACACTTGCTCACATCTTAGCGGAATGCGTGGAAGATGTTGAAAATGAAAAAAACTTGTTTACATTTGCAACATCTTTCATCCTTCATCTTTCATCTGTCATAATATTTATTGTAAATGTTTGCACAAATAAAAATTTAAAAAATGAATTTAAAAATTCTGTATTACTTGTATTAATTATTGCCCTTGGAGAGCAATTATTATTACAATATGCAGATTTTGTTAGAGAATGAAGATATTAAGATATATTATTTTATACGACATATTTCAAGTCCACTCGTTGTATGTATTTTTTTTGTTTTTGGCATTTATAATTTTTTTTCTAGTGATGCCATGTAAATTTTTGCAACAATATTTGTTTTTTCTAGTGAAGACACTAAAATAATCGAAAGATGTTGAGTGGAACAAAATGATTTAGGAACATCTTTAAAAGATGTTGAGATATGTTGACACACAAACACGTACAATTCATATGGGAAGATGTTAACATCTTGTTGATTTGATGAAAGATGAAAGATGTGAGCAAGTGTAAAAAGGCTATTAAAGCGTTTAATTGATAAAAATAAAAAGTGTCAACAAATTATAACTGACCACTTGAAACTTTGCGATTAATCTTAATAAGTAGATAAGTTTATAGTTCGTTACGATTTAAAATTATATTTTCCAACTCTGCCCCACACCTATAGTTCTTGTATTTTTTTTATTTTAGTACATATGTACATTCTGTACAAGTGTGAAATACTTTTTAACGTTAAGGTGAAACCGTGCGCAATTTGTAAATTTATTGCCTTATAAAACAAGAAATTCTTTTATTCAAACAAATTGGAGGTTTAGGATATATGTAAAATTAAATAAAGCAAGTGAGTGGTTCAAATAAAGTATTTTGTTTAAAAAGTATGTAATGAAAAACTGAATTAGAAGTTAAAAACTAAATGTATGCCTGATCTGAAAAAAATAAATCACAACAGCAATGGAAATAGTGATCCAATATATACAAATATATATATGTATATATATTTTTTTAATAACATCTAAAAATTAAAAACTTAAAAAAAATTATAACGAGAATCGATTTGTATCGGAAACTTCTTAATTTTGTGCTTTCTCTTTTACATTGCAGTTGCATCTCGGCAAAGTTTTTTTTTTATTAAAAGCAAAAATAGAATAAAAAAGATGTAATGTTTCCCATTTTGTTATATTCTTCAAAAACATCTACAAACAAATTTTGTATGAAATTATTTTTTTGTAATTCTAAAAATGATTATTATATGTATGTATATGAAAATATTTTAATATTGCTGTAAAAAGTTTTAGTTGCTGAATATGCTTTAAGCTCCGTTTTAGCTTTTTAACTTTCTCCTTTTATTTTTTATGATCTTGCACACCCAATTAAATTGCTAAATGTCATTTTTTCTTATTACGTTTTAGTTTTCCGAGTACCATAACAATTTAACAATATAAAGAGTCAGTCGGTGTCTGTTCCACAGATGATTGGATAATCATTACGGCAATACAACGAGTTTAATTGAATATTAATTTGTGTGGTTTCTTTTGCAAAATCTATCGATACTACATACGTATATACTACATATACACATTTTGCTTTTGCCGTATTTTCCTATTTCACTATTTTTTTAATGCATTCACTTTTTGTCTATGCACTACGGCGTAGTGTAGTAGCCTCTAATCTAATTTCATTTCCAGTTGGTAAAACTTTTAAAGTCGTTCTGGAATTATCTACCTCTTCTTACACTAGTTGCTTGGTCAGGACTAGTTGTTTTGTTGTTCCAAAAACTTTTTTACAATATCGACATTTTTCCGCTGGTAAGTTTTTAAATTCTTAAGAATACATACCGTAAATTATGGGTATTTTCTTTGCCTTTAAAACTATAAATTTTTGTTAAATAAATGGGTACATAATATGTATATCTATTTTTTATAACGTTTGCTTATATTTTTTTAATAATTATTGTTCCACCCATTAAGTTTATAAGTATACTTTTTGATGTTTAAATCAATGCGTCAATGTGTAAAATAAAGTGAACATTTATACCCTTCATCTGTGGTGCCAAGGGTATAAAAAGCTTTCTCATTCTGTTCGTAACTTTCTACAATTTTCATTTCCGACCTAATTAATAGATATTATCTGATAGCTTCTGAATAGGGAAATCAATTAAGCTCTGTCAGTCTGTCCGTCTGTCCGTGTTTATGTTGAAATCAACTGTTTGAAGCCCCTGACATCGCCTGGACCCGCGTATAGTATTAAAATATTGGAAATATTCGGGAGAAGATCGGTATTGAAAATCAGAAAAAGCGGTAAATAAACAACTGAGCTATGAGGAAAAAACCACGACCGCCTCGTTTTTTCACAACAACAACAAACCATACATACATTCATACATACAAACATGGTATACTGGTTAAAGCATCGAATCCCAGCTGAGCCAAAAAATTTTTTGTTCATTTTTATATACATATACATATATTTTTATTGTTATTTTTTTATATTTTTTTATATATTTTTTTATTTTTTTATATGTACATACGTAAACTCAATTTATAATTTTACAATGGGATGTTTTATATATGTATGTACGTACATATTTCATATGATATAAATGGAGATTCAAACAATTGTTATTGCATGCCTACACGTTGGGAAGTGTATATGAGATTCGGCAAGGCCTAATAAACACTTCATTATTTTAAATTCATTTAATTTCTACATACTAAACTATTTCGGTAGAATGAAGGACTCTTTCAGTAAAAAAAATACAGGATCGCAGCTTATATTTGCGAGGAACATTTTATGAGTATGCAACCAGCAAAAAAGTCGTTCAATAGAAGTTGTAAATGCAGGGATTTAATATATGATTAGGTACAATTTGCATGATTTTAACAAAAATGTGTCATTAGAGATATTGTATTCATATGAATATACATATTAACAAACTGCATTCTATTCCAATAAGTGCATAGAATGCATGCATATTAATTAGGTGAAAAGAAACTGATGTTTTATAAGTTAAGGATGTTTGTTTACATGAATTGTTTAAGATATTTTGCATAGACTTGCAAGTATTTTGAAGTATGTACATCATTTATGATAAACATTATGCATTTAGAGAAACATTAAGAATGTATTTCCTTTCACTATTGATTTAGAATTCATGACAAATATAATTTACGGAATTCTTGCAAATTTTTTTTGCTGGGTATGTTTAAATCATTAATTGATAAAATGCCAATTTGTAATACATTCCTAAATAAAAATTAAATTAAAAACTGTTAGTTTTTGTTGTTATTTATAAATTGGGGTCACGCATCGTTGCCTTTCGCATACCGTGCGAACGCAATTAATTTTTATTTATCTTTTTAAATGTTTATATTTTTGAAAATCTTTAAAGGCAATTAATTAATTGACTCCCTCTAAAGATGTTTATAATATTTTAAGTTATTTGTTTAATTTTTTTTGTTTTTATTTTCATAAATATAGCTAAAAGAAAAATTTTGTTATTTATTATTGTAAAAAAATTTATACATTTTTCTTACACAGTAAGAAGAAAGACATGCCATTTATTCAAGCATTTAGTAAATACATACATATGTACGTATTTATTTATATGTAGAGACATGCTTAGGTTATACATACATATATGTATGAATGTATGTACATAAATATGTATGTACATGCATACATATGTACATATGTGCGTACATACATACATACATACATAGGTATATTTAAAATATAAAACATTTTAGTTTATTAATTTTATTTTTACGCTATTTAGACTTATTTTGGCGTCTACATGTCAAATTATGTATCAAATAAATTATTATAATCTTCTTAAGATTGTCATAAATTGGAATTTATATTTTTACAATTAGATATTGATTTGTTTGGTTTTTTCATAAATTATATTTTAAAGACTTCTAACACAATAGTTGTACTAAGTGAAATGCATTTCCCCATTTCGAAATGATTTATTATAAATGAAGTGCTTCTAAAACGTAAAGAAGAAACAAAAAAAAAATAAAGTGTACGCCATCCCGAGTATAATATGTACTACAATTTTTTTTCACATGTACACAAATTCCACCACGAAATGTATTAGAAAAGTGAAAGAATACTAGGAAAAATTATAGTTGAGTTATGCAAAATATCTTCAACAATTCATTTATTTAAGTTACAGATTATAAATAAAAATAAGTTAAAAAATTAAAACTAAGCATCATTTGCTCATAAAACAATGCTTTCTGTTTATCTTATGTGCATGTGCTTAATGAATTGCTTAGAATGGAGTGCGTGGACATATAATCTTCCAACATATGTACATGTTTTACCTACATCGAGAAACTTTATATCAATAAATTTAAAAGCTTTAGCTCAAACTACTTTTTATAAAGTTAAAGTTAAAGTTTTTATATACATACATACATACATACATACATACATACATACATACATACATACATATTCTCGCATATACTGTTACAAAGTAATATAAAAACAGTTTATATTAAAAAAAAAAGCTGCTTATGTGTTAATTTTTTTATACATTTTATTTAAAAATTTCAACAAATTTTACATTTTTAGATACTTATAATAATATGGAAAATAAAACAGAAAAAGTGTGTGTTGACAAGGAGGAACTTAAGAAACGTTTAACACCGTTACAATATCAGGTTACACAAGAAGCTGCAACTGAAAGACCTTTTACAGGTAAATTTGTTTTTAATTAAAAATTAATGAAACGAAATACATATGTATATTCAAAAATTAAAAAAAAAAAAAATAATAATTCATATTGTTATCTTTTAGGGTGTTACAATAAACATTATGAGAAGGGTATTTACCAATGTATAGTTTGTCATCAGGATTTATTTAGTTCGGATACAAAATATGATTCTGGTTGCGGATGGCCTGCTTTTAATGATGTCTTAGACAAGGGCAAAGTTACTTTACATCGTGATGCTAGTATACCAGGTATGTTTGGGTAGCATTTGTTCATTTACTTTGTATGCATATAATATACGTATATTTATATTGTTCAAAAGGTTTGAAATTAATTATATAATTGCTTTTTTAATTGAATTAAATTTTTTTCTTATTAATTTAATTTTGTTTTGCCATTTATTTTTTTTTTTAAATAGTAAAAAGATTAAGAAAAACAAAAAGAATTTGCAAAATGTTTAATATTTATTTTCTTAATTAAAAATATATTTTTTTGTCTATTATATATTTTTGCATGTTTTATTCCCAGTATTTTATTTTGTTTAGTTTAATGTTTAAAAGATATATTTTTGTATGTACAATATCAACGATTTAAAATACAAAATACTACTTTTCAAATTTTTTGTCTGTCTGAATATCCTCCTGCCTGTCTGTCTTTCTGAACTCGAAGAAGGAGAAGTGTACAAAAATTGCAGTAACATCAATCAAGTGTTAAATTGCTCTAATAATGATATTAAAATTTATCTTACAGAAATTCAAAACGGGTTCAACTATATAGTACCTATTATTAGTACTACATAGTACCAAAAAAAAAAAACTATTTAAATTAAATAAACATGAAATTTACTTAAATTTAAATTTTTAAGATTAAAAGTTTTTGAGCTTTTGCCACGCAAAAAAAAAAAAAAAATTGTAGCTACGTCAATGTACATGTATGTATGTATATACATATGTACAAATGTTTAAAAATATATACATATTTATGTATGTATTTCCTACTAAATCTAAATTAGTGTTTTAACCATAAATATGTTGAATTTAAATGTTTGACTTTTAGAAGGAGTGATTTCCATTTTCTCAGCATTTATTTAACAAAGTTTTTATTTGTAATAAAAACAATGCATACCTTGTAAAGACCTTGATTGAATTTTGAATAATAAAATTTTTTATAACTTTAATGAATTCGTTCCTTTAATACAAAATATTTACTATTTTTTATTGAAATTTACTGGGTTGCGTTTGTTTACACAAAGTTGTGTATATTAAAAACGTAAAGAAACCAGTAAACTAAGTAAAAATTTGTAAAAATTTTAGAAAACATACGAACCCATTGTTTTAGACCCAGTTTTCTTATTTTTTTTTTTTTATTTCAGTTCTTGTTCTTGTTTGTTTTCATTCTTTGTACAAAATTTCTACTTTTTAAAACTAGAGTGTTTTAGTGTTGTGTTATTTACGTTTATAAAAATATTACATAATTTTTTTTTAAATAATCTAACTACGAAACTAATATTGAATATTTGTTTTTCTTCTTTTACTTTTCAACACTAACAACTATTAAATATTTTTTTATTTTGTTTTTTGTTCAATAAATAATTTTTTTGTTTGGTAACATTTTATTATTTTTTAATTTTTATGTTATAATAAAAAAACGTTATAACTGAATACTTATATAAACAGTAGTCATTTCAAAAATGCTAGGCATGGTACGCACCGAAGTGCGTTGTTCTAAATGCAGTGCTCATATGGGTCATGTATTTGATGATGGTCCGCCACCGAAATATCTACGCTATTGCATCAATTCTGCCTCAGTTGACTTTGTGCCACAACCGCAAAACCAACAAATGCCCACAAAGTCAAACGCTAACACTACCAATACAACTAATAAGGCTGGATCGACCTCACAAACAAAATTAAATGCCTCCTCTTCTTCCTCCTCCTCTACAAGTACAATTCAAAAAAATAAAAAATAAGTCATTTTATGATTTCCCAAACAAATACAACGTTTATAAACACAACAGAATTGTATAACTATTATGGCTATTTTGAAACGTATTGAATAGTGCAACAAACAAGTTTAAATTTCAAAGCTTTTTTCATATTTTAAATAATTGTAACATTTTATTTATTTTAACACTTGCATTTTTTTTTTTATTTTGTGCCATCCTCACAATTTGTAATAGTCGGACGTTTATTTCAGGTTTACTGTATTCAAAAATGACACATTTATATATCATCATCATCAAAACGCTTCAAATTGGTGGTGTCATGCTCAGCATTATTTAATTTCATTTTATTAAATTATTTTGATTTTTTTTTTATATAGAATGAATAAATCTATATTTTTTTGTTGTTTAAAACTTTATTTTGCTTGTCCTTATTTTTTAACTTATTATTATTTGCACTATGTAAAATTTTCTAAACAACTAACTGCTCTAATCTGTTTGAATTTTAAAAATTGGTAAATGTAAAAGAAAATTTAAAATATATTCTTTGTATCGCATTGAAAACTTCTGTCGCTATTGTCGTATTCAACTTAACCCAGTTTTTGCCGTCTGACAGTCGACAAAATTGTCGCACAACCAAGTTTTTTTTAGTTCTGTTTAACAAATTCGTTTTAGTTAAAATTTATATGGCATTACAAACTTAAATCATCACGTTTGAAAGAAAAGCATAAAAGTTTATTGAAAATTAAAAAAAAGAAATAGAAGTCATTTAGTTGAGAATGGCGATGTGAATTTATCAATGACGATTAAATTGTTATAAAAGAGTTGGGAACTGCAATAGGGACATTAATGCTGTACCCTGGCGCCCCTTAATTTCTTAATTTTGAGCGGCTCCGATGATGTGGCGAAAGTATTTTAAGAATTCTTTGGATACGGCAATCAACCAAAGCGTGTAATTTACAAACCAAGAAGCACAACGAAAACATATAATTGAAATATGTTTATCTGGGATTTACGTGAACTTCCTTTATTTTCGGGGCGTTCATTCTTCGACAAACTTTGTTTGATTTTCGAGAATGGGAATCTAGCTTAATTTGCATATAATAAAGCCTGTTAGATAGTTCGTATTTGTCATAAGGGTAGATGGAATCGATGGGGCTCCCAAATAATTCTCTGTGCATCGTCATCACTTGTGCGCTGGGAAACTGCATCCATTACAATAAGAAACCCTTATTTGGATAGCAGACATCGCTGTCTTAAGTAAGAGATTTTTTATTTAATTGAGAAATGTTATAACTGTTACAAATAATAGAAATAAGTTTATGTGGAAATCCCATATTTTTCAGTTCGGTCGATATATGTACATCCTCTATATATAGATTCGAAATCGACAAATATAATGTAAAATGGAGTTTGCATTTCCAGAGCCTGTTCGATTATAAAAAAACAACGTTAATTTGTTTGACAAGTAGATTTCCGTCTTCACGTTTTATTATTCGTTCTAAAAATTTTAATTACCGCCCATGACATTATGATACCCCTCCTTAGTTATTGAAATCAGTAGCATGTTATTTCTTAGAAAATTTAACGATAATGCCCTGCAACCTGTCAGTTGGAAATTCTACAGTGCTGCAATGGAGAAATTGTGAAACAATGGTTTGAGTATATTAGCAAATAATGTCGATTCCGCTTCAAGTACTTTTGCAGTTATATTTTCTGCACAAGCTGTTTTATTTTAGGTTTAAAAAATTACGATAAAATCTATTATTTCCCATTTAGATGGTAATTCGGTTGAATGTATGTTGTTCGTCAACCTTTGACAAAATTAAGAAGTTTTAAGGACGTCAGGTGTAGATATGAACCTGGGATAAATTTGAAAGAATTGTTTGTATTAAAAAAATCAATTGTTTTTGTGGAGAAAATATGCCCAAAAGCTTAAAGTAAAAACCAAGGCAAATTCATACAGGTAAAATTATCAGCCCAGCGGTGGGAAGCATTTTGCCAAAATTTTGTAAATTTGCCTAGATTGGAAAATGAGATTTTGGTTTCACTATTAAACAATTAACTTGTGTGTGTTTTTTGTTAATAAATCTACTAAATTTATGTATAGGTATTGCTTTCCACCACTTTAAATATTTTCTCCAAATATACATATTCTCTTTTTTCATCAAATTTTATAAAATCAAATATCGTATAACAACTTTTTAATTTCTTGATATACAAATTGGCCTTGACAGAAAACATCCTCTAAAAAGTTTCTTTGTTGTATCAATTCGACGTTGCATACGTCTGTATGAATATGCCTTGGTCAAAACTGAACATAAAATATTTAAATTTTAAATTATTTAAATTTCAAAGTATAAAACTTGGATTTCTTAATTTTTTATTACATATTTTTGTTTTAATGCCAAACATTATTTTGAAATCTTCATACATACATAATTTTAAATGTTTTATCTCACTTTTTATTCTGTTTTCTCTGTAAATCCTGTCTTTTACTAACAAATTTATTTTAATTTTATTGAAAATACTTTAGATATGTATGTATTAATTAATTTTATTTATTTTTTTTTCTAGAATAAATATTATATAAAACAAAGAAGTAATAAATGACAATATAAATAATAAATTATTTTTTTTTGTATATTTTCTATTTCTTTTTCTTGCTTTTTATATAAATGTGCCTGTTTTTTGGGGGTTTAACACAAAAACAACATCAAAATAATAATAATAATGAAAAAATATTAAAATCAATTGATAATTACCATTGCATTATACATATTTTTGGCTTTAAAATCAAAACTAATTTAAATATAATGGCTTTTAAAAATTGCTTAAAAAAATTGTAAACGTATATTTCAAACTATTATAAATCTTATATAATAAATAATGTTCATTATAATGCCGTTTTATCAAATCTCATTATAACAAACTAAATCATTTTGTAATTTCATTAAAATTCTAAAAATTCCTATTAAATTTTCAATTTCTTAAACTCACTTTTATTTCATAAATTTCTGCTGCTTATTTCTTTTATCACATTGTTTGATATTGTGTTTCACTTTATTTCACTTCACTTCACTTCACTTCACATGTCTTCTTTTTTTTTAATTTGTCAAATGATGCGCCCTTCAATTTGCTTACAATCTATTTTTATTATTTTGTTATTAAATGTTTTATGTCTCATGTTCAAATTTTGTTCCACATCTTGTTTTTGCCTTGCCTCTCCTGTGAATATGTCCTTAAATATTTTTTTCTTTTATATTTTATGATCTTTGTTTAATCTCTTTTAATCATTTTGCAATTTGTTTTCTTTTTTTTTTTTAACATAAAAAACTATATTTGTGTTTTTAAAAAATTTATTAACAATTATATCTTTGGAAATTAACAAACAAACATCATGCTTAAAACAACAAATAAACTATAAACAAATGTTTTTAAATACAATTAAAACACTTACTTGTGCAAAACAATTTTGTATAAAAAATGCAATTAAAAACCCAATTATGTAAAAAAAAAATGCAAAAATTATTAACTAAAGGGGGTAATATTTTACTACTAATTAAACATCCAGAACGCATACGCACAGAGGTACGCTGCGCTAGATGCAACGCTCACATGGGTCATGTATTTGAAGATGGTCCCAAACCAACACGTAAACGGTATTGTATTAACTCAGCTGCCATTGAATTTATATCATCGGAGCAGTTAAACAAGGATGTTCTAACAAAGGCTAATGTGAATACAGCTTCCCCTATTGCTCAGCAATAACAGAGGGTATAATACTTTTGTAAAAAAAAAAAAACAAAAATTAATATATCGTCGTTCGCAAATTATTGTGTTCAATATGTATAGGTTTTATATGTCACAGAGAACACAATAATTTACGAGCGACGATATGAATGTATGTATGTAATGATCAAATGTGTATGTTACCAACTAGTACATATGTGTTTCGAGTCCCTGAGGCCAATTATTTTTTTATATTGTAAAACAATTTAACTTTGTAATTTATTTTAAAACAAAATTTAAATTCTTGGTAATAACCAATTTTAAAATTTATTTTTAAAATATTCGTTTTTTTTTAATATATACTACTGAAAGCAAATATATGTATGTATTTAATATTATTTATATTCGAATTTGTTTTTTTTACTTGCTTTCAATTGTTTTAAATAATTTCTGTGTAAATAACACCCTGTCCACACTATGAAACTTTGTTCAGCAATGCTTAAGTTTGTATGTGTGTAAGAGAGAAATAGCTAAGATAGAATAATTAAAAGGGGTACAGTCGACTTTCACATTATGCAAGTCTTTTGGATAAGATTTTTATTTGCGTTGAATAGAAAGAAATGAACTTGCATGTACTTGATATATTTATAATTATTCAATAATCGCAATTGGCATATGTGTATACATAAATACATTCAAACAAAAAGTAATACTACTTTCTAAGTTCAAAAAAGAAATTCAAAAATTCCAATATTTTTACTTGCATAATGTAAACTAGAACTTTTACTTTTACTTGTTGCATTGCATAACAGAATTTCGCCATGTAGACAGAGACTAACAAATAATATTTGGTCTGCGTTTACATTGAACAAACGTTTTATTTTTTAATTTTAAATCTGGCGTTAGTTCTGTGTAAACGTAAAAGTAAGTTTATGAAAGAAATAGAAAACTTTCTGAAAGAAAACTTGTTTAATGTAAACACAGACTAAAAATAATGAAAGTAAAAAAAAAAAGTTTTGAAATCAAACATATTGTTATATCTTTCGTATATGCCTTCTTATTTGTTTAATAATTTCTTGTTAAAAATTTCAGAGTGTATGTTTATATTTAATATCCAAATAAAATTGTATTTTTATAAAATAAAAATTTTACATAAATAAAAATTATTTCATTTAAAAGCACATTTTATGTTAAAGAAATGGCAGTAGTGCCGTCTGTCCATTTGTATGCTCTATAAATGGCCAGGAAAATATTTCTACCAAATTAAAGTTTTCTTTAAGATATTAATATATGTACTATATCACTGCATTTACGTTATTGTTAAACATTTTTCGAAAATATCATTTTGCATAGAGCAAGGCGAGTTCAGATCAGGCGACAACATCTCACAACAAGCCGAAAATCATAGGCATTTTGTTCTGTTCAATATTTTTTTTTTTTTTTTTTTAATTTAAATTACTCCAATGGAGGTTCTAGTGTACCAGCACTAGATAATTATTTGGCTTGTCAAAAGACAATACTGCCATCACCAATTATTTTTCTAGAGCCTCCTCCAGCAACTACCAAACGACCTATACCTTAGTATAGGAAGCTGGAATTTCCGAATTCGACTCCTTATCTAAAAATATGCACGTGGTTAATTGATAGTCCGAGTAGCTGTACCTTTGTACAGTTAACCGACGCCACGCAATTAACCAGTGCGAGAGTGAGACGTGAAACTCTCGAAGACGGATGAAAAGGACGGCCTGATTGCCCTTAAGAGATAATGACAATGACGCGCGAGCTCTTGACCCGACCAGAGCTGAATCACGACTGCTGTTCAATATTTAATACGAAAACATATGAAATGTTTTTTTTTTCAACATTCAAGCAACATTTTATTTCTTACAAAAGTTAAAGTTAGAGCTAATAAATCCTGACTTTGGCAGCTCTGTTCTGATTGTCAATTAGCCGAGACAAAAAACTGTTTGGTAATGCCGTTACACACAGTAAACAATTATAAAAGTAAGCACACGCCGTTAATACAGTGCCAGTGATGAGATAGTCGATAATAAAGTGATATAAGAAATTCTGTTGTGCGATTTAGTAAACCACAACTTTACGCTTTCGTTATTCAGTAACATATTTAAATAACAATTGTTGTTGTTATCCAAATGACAATAATTTTATTGTTAATTTTATCGACAAAAGGTTAGACCTTGTACCCGGCTAAAATTTCATTAATACAGATGATATGTAATATCTCTTACACATTTTCTTATTTTAGTTTTCGTTTTTTTTTTTCAATAATTTTCACTGAAATACTGAATTCTAATATGTATTTTATATAAATCACATACATTTATTATTTATATTTAATAATAATCGCAAAATGTAAGTTTTAGGAAAAAATGATACTTTGTGAAGGACAAGTGTAATTTCTTTTAGTCTTTTCCTGTAGACACTGGTTAGTTCCCTGTCAAGAAATTGAAATGCAGAAATTTTTTTAAATCTCCTTTGAGATATAGTTTATAGTTTATTATATAATTCACCTGTGGTACCAAGCGTTATTTTGCTTTGTCATTCCGGTTGTAATTTTTACAATAATAATTTCCGAAAGCTCATGACTAGGGCGATCGATTATTCGACTTTTTAAAGAAATCGGTTTCCAAATAGTTTAAAATTTAGAATTAAAAAAAAACTGGTTGCTATTTTGAAAATTTAGAAAAACCCGGTTAACCGGATCGAATATATAAAATATCATATTTAAAGAAAAAATCAAAAAATTATATCTAAATATGAAATTTTTACAGTTTATATACGTTTCGCTGCACAATAACTGACATGAATGCAGTTGACTAATTTGGTTTTGATTAGTTGAATTTAAGGTCAAAAGATACTCTTTACAAATAAAATAAATAAAAACAATAAATTAATACATAAATACTTTAAAGGCTAGGGAAAAAATCATTAAAATTTCATTTTAAAAATTCTTTCTTATACCCATGATAGACATACAAATATACATAGGCAGTATGTAAAAAAAAACCGGTTGCTATTTTGAAAATTGAGAAAAACCCGGTTAACCGGTTCGAATATATAAAATATCATATTTAAAGAAAAAATCAAAAAATTATATCTAAATATGAAATTTTTACAGTTTATATACGTTTCGCTGCACAATAACTGACATGAATGCAGTTGACTAATTTGGTTTTGATTAGTTGAATTTAAGGTCAGAAGATACTCTTTACAAATAAAATAAATAAATACAATAAATTAATACATAAATATTTTAAAGTCTAGGGAAAAAATCATTAAAATTTCATTTTGAGAATTCTCTCTTATACCCATGATAGACATACAAATATTCATAGGCATAAACTAGTTTGTTTGATGGTTTAATTAAAGTTTAAGTTGACAGACACTCAATGCCATTAATTGAAATTAGAATCTGGAAGGAGAGATTATTGGTTTCTCGTTATTGTAACTACACTTTTTACATAAAAGTGATTGATCAGCTAAGTTTATGCTTCAATTACCTTTAACTTTTAACGTTAGGTTTATATCCTATTAAAAAAAATATAATTAAAGCTTAATCATTTTTCTTATTTTACATTTGTTTTTTAAACAACAAACAAATTTTTTACAATATTATGAAAGAATATTTAATAGTTTAATTTTTTGATTTTTGAAAACTTTTCGCGTACTAAATATACTAAATATATGAAAATAAACTTAAAAAAATAAAAAACCGGCTTTTTCGGATAAAAAAAACCGGTGTATTCGATATTCGAAAAATCAACATTTAAAAAAACCGCCAGTTGAAAGAGGAAAAAAACCCGGGATTTCCACCGGTTGTAAAACCGAGCCGATCACACTACTCATGACTCATGGGGTAGTCGATTAAACCATATTCGCCTGTCCGTGTGTTGGTAAAAATCAACTTTAAATAGTTTCCACATATTGCAAGGATCACTATTTGGTATCAATCTTTTGAAATCCAGTACAATTGCCCCATTTCTTCCTAAGATATGAGAAACAAAAAAATTCATCTCTGTTTTTTTCTACATTTTTACCACATTAGTTAAAATTTTATAGACTTCGGCTGATTTTTAGATACATTTGTTAACATTTACAGTTATCATTTGTATGTCTCTACGGCGATTATTAAGTATCTTTGACAAATCGATTTCTAATCTGCAAAAATATGAGAAAAAAATTCCAAAAATAAAAAAACAAATGTTTAAATATATCAAGTTTGTCAGGCTCCTTAATAATCTTTGGACATTTTAGGGATACGAAATCCCAAGCCGTATTGAATGATAAGTCAAAAAGAGTGATCACTGCTTTATCCCTATTGATTATTGTTTAATAATGGCTTAACTAATAAAAAATGGCTTCGGAAGTAATAAAACAAAAAGCCTTATACATTTATATATGAAATACCTATGCATATGATGATGAAGGATATTATCGGATTCGGTACGGCCGTGTATATTAAGTACTCTGACTTGTTTTTATACTGTTGCGATACTTTAAAATACAATATTAATTAAAAAAGACAATATTAATTCCGGTTTTTAAAAGTTAATGCATCTAAAACAAAAATGCTTATGTTTGGCTCTACTAATCGTTTTTATACCCTTCACCTGTGGTGCACAAGGGTATATATAGCTTTGTCATTCCGTTTGTAATTTCTACAATTTTCATTTCCGACCCCATAAAGTATATATTTTCTGAAAGCTTATGAATAGAGGAGTCGATTAAGCCCTGACCGTCTGTCCGTCTATCCGTCTGTCCGTCTGCCCGTCTGTCCGTGTGTTGGTTGAAATCAACTTTTAGAAGCAACTATATGTTCCTCAGATCTGTATATGGTATCAATCTCTTGGAAATATCCAGGAATGAATCGCTATTGAAATTCAGCACAATCGCCCCATAACTTTCTGGGATATGAGCAAAAAACCACGACCACCTCGTTTTTTTTCACAATTACAACAACAACATACATACATACATATATGTAAAAAACATACCAAACAAAAAAAATTACAAAAAAAAAAATATTAAAAATAAGAAAAAAATAATAAAAAAAACTACAAAAAAAAATTTTTAAAAAAATTGTAAAAAAAATTTAAAAAAATTTTTTAAAAATTTTTCTAAAAAAATTTTTTTAAAAATTTAAAAAAAATATAAAAAAAAAATAATAAAATTTAAATAATATATTAAATAAAAAAAAAATTTTTTTTGGCTCAGCTGGGATCCGATGCCACATTTATTCTAACGTGTACGTATGCACGTATTCTATTAAGATGAATGGTGATACAAACAATTGTTATTGCATGACTACACGTTGTGAAGGGTATATAAGATTCGGCACGGCCGAATATAGCACTGTTACTTGTTTTTTGTTGAACTGAATATTTTTTTAGGTGACACCATCATAAATGCCTTGGGCTAGTTCTTGACTCTAAACTTTCATTTAAATTTCATGTTGATTCTATTTTTGGCAAAATTTGGGGTTAATTGCGTAAAATTAATTGTACGTATTTGCTTTTACCATTCCATATAAGGAGAAGGTTGGCGTATGCCGCAGATTTTTTACTGTCCTTAGGTTGTATCTAGTACAATTGGTCTGATTCTTATACGTTAGAAGCGCTTAGCTAATTCCATTGTTAGATTTGTTTACTGTGCTCGTCGTCATGATCATATTTCTGAATTGGTAAAAAGTTTTCTTGGTTGCTCGTTTACTGATTTCATTAAGATTCGTAATTTGATATTATTTTATAGAGTTTTAAAAGATGGTCAACCTTCTGCCCTTTGTAAGGAATTTATCTTTTCTTCTCGTAGTAGGAATTATCACTTTGTTCCTCCTAGAGTATTTAAATCCTCTTTTAATAGATCCTTTCCTGTTGCGGTTACTAAATGTTGGAATTTATTATCTTTAGAATTGCGTCTTTTTACACATTCTAATAATGCTTTTAAATTGAAACTATTTCATTTTTCTTCTTCTTTATTTTAATATATTTTACTTGTGATTTTGGTATTCTTTTAAAAGATATTGTTTTAATTTCCTATCACGAACTGGACCTCTGATATCATCTACTTACCATTTCTTTTTGTTCTACTTTTTAATGTTTGGCTGGGGAGCTTATATGATGATACTTTCATTATTACCTAAACTTTTATATTTTTTTTGTGTTACAATAGTTAGTTTTTTTTATTACTATGTAATAGTTTTATTTGGCCTAATTGGCTTATATTACTTTGTAGAATTGAGTAAATAAGTAAATAAATAAATAAAAAAAAAATAAAGTATAAATACTATGGGCCGTATTCATAAAAAATATTTTAGGTTTATTGACAAATTTCTCTACAACATCTGTCAAATAAGCCTTTAATAAACCTAAAATATTTTTTTTATGAATACGGCCCTATGACTATTCTAAACAAGTAAAAGTGCTATATTCGGTCGTGCCGAATCTGAAAATACCCTTCACTATCATGTACATAGGTATACTTAATCCCATATCGTAGCTTAACTTATATTTCATGTTATACGCCATTTTTATTTATTATTTCCGACGCCATACTTGATTTTGAATTTTTACGTATTTCACTGTATTCTACTAGTCAGGCCCTTTCATTTGATACCCATATTGATGGGGTTAAAAAAATTTGTTTCGCCATTTTGTTTTAGTCGCCATCTTGGATTTTATTTTTTTTAATAATTTACTTTATTCTACTAGTCAAGTCCTTTCACTTGATACCAATATTGAGTAGGTTCAAGAAGTTACATTTTAAAATACAAGATTTGGCTCATATATAAATTTATTGTCCGCCATTTTGTAGTGGCGGTCAACATGAATATTAATTTTTTGATTTTGCGCTAGTAAAGTCCTTTCAGATGATACCAATATTGACTTCGGTTGTCTAGAATCTGAAAAAAATTGATTTTCGTTTGTAAAATTTTGGAATATCGATGCCTTACTTTCTCAACCTCGTATCTTAAAAAATAAAATTTTTCAGGAGGGAGAAAAAAACGGTATTTTTATACTTCGGTGTTTGGTTAAAAGTTTAAATGCAATTATTAAGGAATTGATTGTATTTATGTATATTAGTAGTAATAATATACTTATCTTTTTTAGTTAAAGCATGAAACAATCGTTTGATATGAAAAAGTCAAAACCGTATTTTTTAAGTTACGAGGTTGAGGAAGTAAGGCATCGATATATGTATATTTTAAAAAAAAAAATTTTTTGCCTATAATTTTTCTAAAAGCATATTATATCTACCAATAGTAGCAAAGGTACCTACCTAAAAATAATTCTATAGTATTTTGGTGGTAAAAATATGGAAAAAAAGTTATGGGGCGATTGTGCTGAATTTCAATAGCGATTCATTCCCGGATATTTCCAAAAGATTGATACGATACACAGATATGAGGAACATATAGTTGCTTCTTAAAGTTGATTTCAATCGACTCCTCTATTCATAAGCTTTCAGAAAATATATACTTTATGGGATCGGGAATGATTGAATTGTAGAAATAACAAACGGAATAACAAAGCTATATATACCCTTGTGCACCACAGGTGAAGGGTGTAATAAGTTAATTTTAACAATAAAACAAGTTTACTGTTTAACAAATTATTTTGTGTTTTAAATTAATGATGTTGATAAAGAAAAATGTCCAATTGCGATAGTCGTGTATTTAACACTTTCGGTGTTATGTATTATAACTAACTGTGTTCTAATTAACGCGCTAATATACAAATTAAAAAATCTTATTAGAATCTCTATATCGAATACTCTGGGGGACCAATTACACTGCTCAGCAGCAAAATCCTCCATTAAATAAAACTATGTGGACTATATGGATTTTGATGCGCTGAACTCAAATCCGTTGTCGGTTTTTTTCCATCAGATCGGGATTTTTTTTTATGGGCGTGGCAAATTTTTTCCCCTTAATTAGTCAGGTACGGACACATATTTCATCCTAACTCGATAACCAGTCATCCGATTTTCAAAAATAAAACACTAGAAGATGTGTAACAAAATTGTACTTATTTCAGTCGAATAGAATTTTTCTCTATCTCTTATCGTTTTGGAACTATTCAAAAATTAATGGAGAAAAAAAATTTTTTTCGTGCAAAATTCGTAATATTTCTCAATTTAAAAATGGAATAAAAAAATCCCGATCTGATGGAAAAAAACCGACAACGGATTTGAGTTCAGCGTATCAAAGTCCATATAGTCCACATAGTTTTAATTAACGGGAAGACAAAAAATGATTTTTTGTAGAGCAGTGCTATGGCTATCGTGTACAGTTTAAATAAAACACTTTTTTTTTAAATTACTTTAGTTATTCGTTTTGTTTTGTTTTTTTTTTCATTTACTATTTATTTCAATTCTTATTTAGTGTTATTTTTTAGTATTATTTAATTATTAACTATAACTTTTGTTAAATAATATAACTTACTTCTCTACATTTCATATATGTATATGTATGTATGAATATTTTATGGTTGCTTTTATATCATCTAGGTTTTCTTTTATTTTACTCATCTTTAAATAGATTTTAAAAAATTATTATTCAGACAATATAAAACAATTGAGCATTTATTTAGTTTCTCTTAATAAACTCGATAAAAAAATTTAAGATTAAACAAGGTAGTATATATGTATGTATGTATTTATTTAAAAAACAACAAATAATTAAATTTAAATAAATAGCTTTACTGTTTCGTGTATATGTGTATTTCAAATTTTCTATGCTACTATGTATGTATGTATGTATGTATGTATGTATGTATGTATGTATGTATGTATGTATGTATGTATGTATGTATGTATGTATGTATGTATGATGCTGATGTATTTATAATATGATGAAAAATCTTTTAAATTTATTTATCCTTTTTTTCTGTTGAACATTGTTTGGATTTTTTAAACAATTTAGCTATTATCTAATTTTATTTTTTTGTTTTTTTTTTCTTTTCTTTTGCTTTTCGTTTTGTATAATATAATCATTCGTTTAAGTTTTTTTTGTCAATTCAAGTTATTGACTTTCTTATTTTCAGTTTTTCAAGTTTTATTTTATACTTTTCTTTTTAACTTTGGTTTAATTATTATTAGAATGCTTATTTTAATAATCTATTTATTTTAAGATATTTACACACACATATATGCATACAGAAGAAAAATATTTGCCCATAAACGAAACCGAATATAAAATTTCATATATTAACAACTGCGATCTTAGGAAGTATCAATCAACCAATATTCAAAACACGTTGACTTTAAAAGTTTAACTATTTACACTTTTTTTCTAAAATTGTCCTGTAGTCTTTGTTTAAAATTTATTTTCAGAGACATTTACTAGCATTTTAGTGCTTTTCTTGAAACAATTTTAATTAGTTTTTTTTTTTTAAAAAGTAATTTCTCAAAAGTACCTTGTCAGTTTATTTTTATATCGTTTTTCAATTAAATTAATATTTCTCTAGTTTAAAAGTAGTTAAAATATTAATACTACGATTTTTATAAATATACATAATTTATTTTTTTAATTTTTTTTGTTTATTATGATTAATTTTCTTCGTTTAGCTGGTATCAAATTTATACATTGATAGTTACTAAAAATTCACAATTTAATTATTACAATATTGATTTCAATTTAAACTACATTTTTGGTTTTATTTACAACATTAAAAAAAAAACGATATATTTTATAATATATTTTATTAATTAATATAGTTGAATAGGTGCAGTCTAAGAGTTGTTAGTTTTTATTTTCTGTAAATCACTGAATCCTGTGTGACTTCTTTTCGAATTTCGAAAAGACGTTCTATCGTTAGAATAAAGCGCTTGTATTTTTATTGTTAAAAAACGGTTAAACCGTTTTTATGCTTTATTTTGTTTTATAGAAAAATACAAATTTTTTGTTTTTTATTTATTCGATATTCGAAAAAAGGGCATTTAAAAATATTCGACTTCGACAAAACTGAAAAAACAGGTTAAAACCGGTCGAATAATAACCCTTCGATCACCCTGTAAAGTACACTTTTATTTAAATGGACACTTCAATAAAAAAACTGCCGTTTTTCGAGTGACTACAATACTAGTGTATGCTGAGACTTAAGAGGAAGGAAAAATAAAACATACTTAAATCAGTATTCTACTGTCTCTTGGGTTTACAGTGGTAATGTTAACTACCACTTGCTGCAATCGCTATCTATTCTGCCGTCTTTGCTATGTGTTGTAAGTAAATAATGTTGTGAATTGTGTTGACTGTTGTCCTAGTTTATATGTTCGTAGTGTTTTTTTGCTGTTTTCACATATATTAAAGGTGTTCATGTCACCGGTTTTAGTCTTGCGAAAATGTAAAGTTTTTTTTTGCAAACACAAAAAGAACTATGACTAAAATAATTTCGCAATAACTTTTAGTTTTGCACTATTCCTAAGGCTATAAACACAATCAAAGGCTACCGACCATCGACTACCGACTACAAAAGTAGCTGGCTACAAAAATAGCCAAGTCGCCAGCTACTTAATTCTTTTAACGACTACCGAACACTAACTGCAAATAAAAAGTAAATGAAAAATGCGCCAAATAAAAAGTAAATTAAAAATATAAACAAATGAACAGATGATTATTATTTTTCAATGGTGCCACTATAATAGTTTTTCGCGTTTTTAATAGCGATATTTAATGTATTGCGTTTTTAAAACCATCATTTCATGCATTTATTGTATTGGCAGCACTAATCTGTTTTTTGTAGCCAAGAAAAATAGAAATTAGCCTAAGTTGGCTACGGGCTACAAAAGTAGCCGTGTAGTCGGTAGTCGTGTAGCGGCTAAAAGAATTATTCTCATAAGCACGCATGTATTCTATTTTTGACATCTTGTAGTCGATGGTCGGTGGACTTGATTGTGTTTATAGCATAAACTTGTGCATAAATATTGAGCCACACAAGAGAGACTAGTCAACGTTTTAAGTAACCAAATAAAAGTCTGAGGCAAGCCTTTTTTTGTCGACTTTGTTCTCTGATTGTAAAATACCTTTAAGTTAAAAATGGTGCTCAAATTAGCAATAGTAAATTTTTGCAACTTTGCATTTTTGCAACTTTGCATTTTTGCAAGAGTAACAAACCAAAATAAAGTGTTAACGAAACACCAAAAACATCTACCAAAAGGCGTTGTGCTCAGCTAGATATGACCCGAACGACACTACTGCCCATTTTAAATAAAGATTTACTGTTTATTGCCATATAAAAACCCGAAAACATTGGCGTAGCTAGAAATTTTTCTAGGGGTGGCAAAAGCATAAAAAAATGTTTCTGGAGGTGGGTAAATCTTAAACTGAGTTAATTTTATATGTAAAATAGCTAATTTCTTTAACTTCTGTTCACCATTCAAAGGTGGTCATTGCAACCCATAGAATGGCCTAGTTACGCCCATGTCCACAGATCATTTAAATTTAGCAGTTAAATTTTAACAGTTGGCCAGAAATAAAATCAACGTTAATGAAAATCTTATTATGAGTGATGAAGCTCATTTTCACTTGAAAAACATAAATGTAGGTTCTGGGGTTCTGAACATCCATGAACTGAAAATCCAATAGATGTATGGTGTGGCATTACATCTGAGAATGTCATTGGGCGTTACTTCTTCAAATATGAAGAGGAAAATGTTGTTACCGTAAATGAAAAGCGATATCGGTTTGGAATAGAATATTTTTTACATCCTGCTCTAAAAAACAGATTTGAGATGTAGCCGGATAGAGCCATTGCTTACATTGCCTGAGACACAATGGCACTTTAAGTTAAAATTTTTAGAGAGAGAATAATATCCAAAAATTGGGCCAGCGCCAGATTTGTCAGCATCAGGCCATTTTTTGGGGCTAATTTGAAGTTACAATACTCAGGGATAAAATTGCTGCAAAAATTTGAGTACTGTAGTCACAAGGTTTGAAATGTTAAACGAGCCCTTCATTGCGAAGCTGAGAACGGGGGTTATTAAAGTGATATTATTTTCCATACTTAGTGTAAACAAATTATTTTTTATTTTTTTATAACCGAAATTAATAAAAAAAATATTTTTTTTTTATATAAACGAAAAAGTTATTAAATTTTTAACACTATGGTGTCGTTCGGCTCACCGTGTAGTAAACAAATTTTTTTCTTTTACAGTTTTTTCACTCCCTGTTTTCTATTCTGAGTTAAACTTAAACTTTCGAAATTATTATGGCATTGTTGTTATAAATAAATATAACCAGGGTACACTTTATAAGGTAGTTTCAGTTGATCAACTAATCTTCAGCTTTTCTTTTTCAAATGTCAAAAATTTTATAAATTTTCTCTCTTCCCTCATAATTTCCCATTGTCAAACTTCATATAAAAAAAAATATTTAATAGAAATTCTATTCGAACTCCAATCAATTTATATAATTGCATCATGGTTCAAACCAGGGTACACTTATACAGGTGGCGGTGGCAGCCCAGCTGACTATTTTTTTGTGTTCTGGAGTATGTCAAACTACATATTGAAAAAATGGCTTCAACTCCGGAAATTGTCAAACTTCATACATAAAAAAGAGAGCAGAAAATCGCTCTCCTTTACGCTATCACCTTATGTAATTACACCATGGTTCAAACAGTTTATTTTAACTGGGAATAGAGAACAGGCTGGATTATTTGACATTTTATTTAAATAAAAACTTTATACGTATAATTGAAATTGGCTTGGAAAAATAATGACTTTTTTATGTTACAATTTTATATTAATTTAATAATTATTGTAATAAAGTTCTTTTATAATTTTGTTAATTATGATTACATACATAATTCATTTAGTTTTAATTTCTCCTGAATCCTTAAAGAGAAAGTTATTTTTGTATTTTAGTGTTCGCAACTAGATAATTATACAACATACATTCTCAGGTATATACACACATATGTTCATACATATGTATGTACGTACGTATGTATAGGATTAAAAAATGTTTTTAATTTGTTTGCTTTATGTTGGTCGAAGTGATAAAGAAGATAAAATTGTACATAAATAAATAAATGTTAATTAAAGTTTATCCTTCGGTTGTTTGCCTGCTTGCGTTATTGCTACACAATACACCTCGAACAATGCAAGAAAAGAAAGAACACGTTAAACTTCCGTAGCAAAACCCTAAATAAAATAATAATTATAATAGTGGTAAAAATAAAAAAAATATTGCGCTTTCTGTTTACACTAATCGGAGAAATTTTTTTCATCTGAAAAACGTACATGATGTTGTTGTTTCAGACGCTGCTGTATGGGATTGTGTCGCAGTGTTATGGTTTTAATGTTACTGTTACCGGGACTAATGCTGATGGTATCGGTAAAGTTGTTAGTTTTATTGAATTTCTCCACCATCATCATGTTTATTTTATCATCATGTTCATTGTGTTCATATTGTTGTTGTTGTTTTAGTAGGCCTGTTATCATCGTGTCTGCTGAAGCGTTGCAATGTTTGTTTGTCCTGTTGTATCCGCTTCCGCCGGTCGCATCGTTTGTTTCACTTCCGTTTTCGGAAGTCTTTTCGTCTTCATCAGTGTTGACGTTTTGCATTGTTGTTGCTGTTTCTTCTGACGATGTTGATGTTGATGTCGATGTTGTTGTAGTTTTTATCATTGTTCTTTTTGCTGGCGTTTGCGAAGTTGTTGATGTAATTATTGTTTCTTCTATTGGGGTTCGTAGCTGTAATTGGCATCGGTATTCATCCTGTTCGGTTGGGGGTTGTTGTTGTTGTTGTTGCTGCTGGCTTAAAAGTTGGCTAGGTGACACAGATGTTGGTGATGACGCTGATGATGTCGATCCAGTCCATTGTTCATCGCACGAGCAATAACCTCGTCCTGTGTCGCCACCTTCTAATGCAAGTGATTGTATTTCTCGTAATTTTAATTTTTTTAATTTTTCTAAACGTTTATTTCTTGTTTGAGGTAGTTGCTGATGATAACGTTGTAATTGATAGTGATGATGCTGTTGATGAGTATGTTGCTGTTCAAGTTGTTCTTGAATGTGTTGCTGTTGTTGTATGCTATTAAGTCCGAATTGTTGCCCATCAAATGTTTCATCAGATGATTTATCTGTAAAACTACAACGAAAAGAAATCGTTAAAATAAAATTTTTACAATGAATAAAATATTAGAATTTATTTATTATAACAAGACAGCAAAAGAAGAACGGCCCATAATTAAATTGTCAATAGTAACGTTAAGGCGAATATGCCTTGAGAGTTCTTATTTGTTTTTTTTTTTAATTTTTAATTCGTTTGCTTGCAAATGCATGACATTGTAAGGAAAATATGGCATAATTGTTGAGCGCATTAGTCTCTTAAAATAAAACCATAAGAAAATGCGGTCGGAATATAAAACAGATTCTATCTCGCTACTGAATTTTGAAAAATATATATTTTAGATACCAATTTTAATAGAAAAAAATTACATTATGGGAAAATTATGTTCAAACATTTAAGAGAATAATAAAATATTAATATTCCAAATCTAGCCAAGATATTTAAAAAAAATGCAAATAGATCTCTTAAGTGATTTTCCTAAACTTAATTTCACTTTGTTGTAAGCACATTACAAAAATGTATTTACGACATTTTAAAATAATTTAACATTTATTTAAGTTTTTTCTTCTTCTTTATTTGATACAGTGGCAACTGTATTAAAACATGATTTTTGTACTGCAAATGTAAATACAAGACTGAAGAAGAGTAAATAAAATAAATGACTATTAAAAAAAATCTATTAAAATTATTTTGACTTTTAATATTTAACAAATGTATCTTTATGACAACATCGTTGAATTGCAATAATATTTACACTATTTCTACAATAATAAAAAAAAAAAAAATACAAAATGTTGCTACTGAGAGACAACTCAAAAAATGAATTATTTAACGAAAAACTATTACAGAACATGACATGACATTTAAATTGTAAACATACATACTTCGAAAAGAAAATGTTTTTTTTTGTCTGGTTGTTGCTATTTTGTATGTCTATGGATTTAATAGTAATCGTTGCTCTTACAACTATGTTTAACACTCTGACACTGTTTGTTTAATAAATAAGAAAAAAAAAAAAAAATAAAGTAAAGTAAGACAAAACTAGAAAAAAGTTTTTAAATTGTTTTGATACTTGTAGTGTGTGGCTTTTTAACCGATAATCTGATAGCAAATAAATAGTAGTTAGTTAAAAAAGTTTCTGTAATGCAAAATTGATAGCAGTCTTGTTCAATACTCAAACGATTCGATTAGGGTTTAAAAATTTATGCCGGACATGCACTACACAAGTGCTTAAGTCTTCAAGTTTGTATGACAGTGCAATGAATTTGTGTATTGGTTGTTGTAAACGCTAAGTTGTCTTACTGTTTTATATGAATTAACAACGAAAAGTAAGATAAGGAAAAATATTCTGTACCGAGGTCATTCGAGGTCATTTTATCATGAATAAACTAACAAACGAAATTTTTGTAAATCATTGAATTTTATAATCAAAATTCGTGCTGTGATGAATGCCTGGTAAAATTCAAACGCAGATCAAGCTTGAAGCAATGTATGCCCATGAAACCAATAAAATGCCCATGAAATAAAAATTTGGAAGCGATCTGACTCAAAGACAGGATACACATATGATTTTATTGTTTATACTGGAAAGGAAGAAAGTATTTTGCAGTCCAAGGTCGCTACCCTTGGGGAAACAAAGCAAAAGGTTGGCTCGAAAAAAATCTAAGTGTCATAACAGTATCAGCGACTATAAAAGAATTATGGGTAGAGTTAAGTTAGCTGACCAGAAAACAACTGTTTATAATTTTAGCCGCAAATCACAAAAAATTGTTGATGGTAAGCATGGTAAATTCGTGGATTGCTTATACTGAATATAAGAAGCAAAAGTTATCGTTGAAAGACTTTTTGGTCCCTCTTGCTGAACGTATGATATTCGAAGGGAATAAATGGCAACACAATGCCACGCACCAGGGGGGAAGAACTCCCAAGCGTCCAATAACTGATAGCCTTCATTTTGGAGATTATTTGCCAGTAGAACAAGAGAAACGTTGTCTGCATTCGTTGCACTTCACTTGGTATTGAAAAACGCACAAAGATGATATGCTTAGGCTGCAACAATGCTTTGCGCTAAAAATGTTTTGGACCCTTTCACAACTTAAATTCGTAAATACATCACACCAATAATTAAATAAATAAATAAAAATAATAATTTTTTTAAAATACATATAAAAATCCTTTAATATTTTTTTATGTATTTTAAATCAAATCGCCTATCATAAACACGTATTGGGACATAGTGACCCAAGAAAAAAGATTATTTTGATCGTATGTCCTACGAAAAATACTTATTGGGATTATATGTCCCACGCTAAAAGGACGAATTCAGGATATATGAGTATGCAGAACGTAATTTTTTAGCCATATCTCTTAGAATATACAAAAATTTCTGTTAAAAATATATCGGTTTTCAAAATAAAACTCCGTCCCGAAAGGGTTAAATAGTATTTAATTCACTTACTCCCTTTTCCACGATCCTTACAGTTTTTGGTTCTATCTAGGAACTCTTATCAAAAGTAGCTTAGACTAAGATTAAACCAAATGGAGATTACAGTTTTTCTGAAATGACATCAAATGTGTTTTTTTGTATGGGGGGCACTATGTTCTCTGCTCTGTTTCTATCCATTTTATGCCCAAAAAAACTTAAGTAATATTGTAGCCAACAATTACATTACACAGAATTTAAAGTCTATAAAAATTATAGTTTTGCAGATAGGCAAATAAATTTATATGTATACCTTTGTATGGGAGATTCCACGCCCCTATCCTATTTATCCTATTTAATTATTGGTATGAATTTTAAAATTTTTATTTAAATGTTTAATACCAGGATTGAAAACTTAAACATTTATTGTTCCTGAAATAAATCTTTTAATGACTTTTTGTATGGAGTGTATCACTTCCCCTACTCCGATCGTATGGAGTTTTGGTTAGAACAAACGTATGAGATCAAAGTAAAACCAATTAAGTTTTAAGGTTATAGATGTAATGTAAAATGTATTGTATTTATATTAAAAAGTACACGCCTATTATTATCCTCAGCTCACTTTCAGTTTAACTGTGCAAACTGTTATTAAATACCCGACACGAATTTTAAAGACTTTAGATATAACAGTACTCTGGATATATGTCAAAAATTTATAGTGTTATTTGGGTGGTGGTGGCCACACCCACTTAATATTATAAGAAAATTAAAAAAATTAAAAAAAAAAATAGACAAATCGATACAGTTGTTCTCATATTTTTGATAATTTTACAAAAGTTGGCGTAACAGTAGGCGTGGTCAGTTATTATTTTTATAAAAACCCAAGTTGGGTTATTACAAAAATTCAAAGAGTGCGATGTCAACTCGTCGCTGTTCTCAACAATTTGGCTTGATATATTCGACCACCTGCTACATGAACTGAAACCAAATAACGTACAAAGACGTCCTTTATTTGGGTTATTGGCCTTAATAAAATAAGATAAAGATGTATAAGAAATGAAAATTAATTTATTACAGAGTTCGCCGCGTATAAAGAATAAGTGTCAATATAAGTTTCATTGGAGTGATTACACCATTCTGTGGTGCAATGTCAAGAAATGTTTTTGCCTAACAGAATTTGAAAAAATTAATTATTTTTATTTAATATACATACAAAATTTACTTAGTTAAAGATTTTGCACATCCAAAGGAAGCATTTGTTGCTACGCCAATGATAAGTTAGGAAATACTACATATGCCAGATGCTTGTTTTATTTTGAGTTATTCTTGAAAATGATTGATTACAAAATTATATCCTGAATTGTCTCTATGGTCCATTCATTTCTTTAAAGCTGCTGTTTTCTATAATTGATGAGAGTTGACAGAGGGGTTTTAATTTAAAGCTAGCAAATGTCATTAAAGGAAAATAAATGTAATAATTTAAGAGAACAAAACTGGAAAAACAACTTGAAATTAAAAAACAATTTAAAAAAAATGTTGACTGGTTCTAAGCTTTGGAATTTCTTGCCACTAGTATGAAATTTTCATTATACCCTTCTCCAACAATGCGAAGGGCATATATAGATTTGTCATTCCATTTGTATTTTATTATTCATTTCTGATCCATTGAAGTATATACTTTTGGAAAGCTTACGAATAGAAAAGTTGATGAGCAATGCGCTTGTGTTGATTGAAATCAACATGTTGAGATAAGAGCAAATAAATGCAACTGCCTCTGATTTTCCCCATATTTTTACCATACAAATTAACATTTTCAGTCCTAGGATACTTTAAAGACACGTTTGTTACTATTTATATGTTTATTGTATATAACTCTAGGGCTATTCTTAATATTTTTTTTTTGATAAATCGCTTCTAAGCCGCAATTTTTAGATTCGATATAGACACCAAATTATAAGCCATAGACTCCAAAATTATTAATGAGAAAAACCAATAAATGGGCTTAAGACTAACTGAGATTTAAGCACCAATATACAACTGGTTTGAAGTTTATCCTAAAATTTACAAACGAAAATTTATCTTTTTCATTTATTGGACAACCGAAAGTGTTGATATGGGTATAAAACGAAAGTGCTTGGCAAATATAATACTTTAAAAAATATCAATAATGAACAATATACGTACAATATATTTGTATACCGTTTAAATCTAGCAACTGAAATATTACGTCATCTAACCCCTTTAATAATATTATCAAATGAAAGTGCTTGACCAGTAGAATAGAGCAAACTATGAAAAAGTTAAATTTTAAGGTGGAGTCTTTAATAAAATGGTGGATATATCGGTCAACTATAGTAGTTATGGCTGGTTTCCCTTCAATACCCACAATATTGTTAAAAAATTAAGGAGTTTGACTTTTAAAATACTGCAGATTTTGAAATAGTATAAAACCTATGATGGCGTCGGCAAAAAAATGGCGGATAGTTTTTTTTTTTTTATATAAAGAAAAACACCTTTGCAAGCAAACTGGTTTCCAACGTGTGTAAACCTTAAAATGGTCGCGACAAACACTTATGTTGTTGATTTTGTAAAAATATATATCATTTCTCACTAGGTGTAAAGGAATTCTACAACCATAATGAGATTAAAACAATCATGCTAAAGGTTTTATAATTTTTAGCAGTCTACTATAGCATTAGGGGTATAAAACTTAATTTAGCACTTAAAACTTTTTGTTTGTATATATATGTAAGTATATTTCTATAATGTATACTGATGCATGTTTATTAGAAAAACTTTCAAGCACATCCAATTAAATATTTAAAAATGTGCTAAAAAAGCATTTTTTTTGAGTTCTCTAAAATTGAGTTGTGTTTATTTCCCATTTTTCTATGGTGAGATGTTTAAATTTGGATATGTATAAAATTATTAGGGATATAACTTATTTATTGTTTTTTGTTTTATAACTTGTTGAGAATAACTAATTAAAAATGAGACTAATATAAAACTAAAAATTAAAAAGGAAATATCATGTTGCAGGCATTCAAAATTTTCCGCAAGAAAGAAGCTTAGTTTGCTAACTAAACAGCTGTAAAGAAATAGAATCTAAACAATGATTCCAAATATTCTACTCCTTGAAATCAGTCTCATGGTGGTATTCATTTTAAGGTTCTTAAAATGGCTTCCTTAATGTTTTCAAAAGTAATTCAGTAAATTCATCATATTTCTTTCTCCAGTGCAGCAACCCACACTTCTATACACACTTAGTTTATCTTTAAAACACATATACATACATATTTAGTACATATTTATTCGTAAATAAACTCTAAAATGTATTTGCTACTAGGAAAAATAATATTAAAAAAAAAAAAGAAAAATGGATGGAGGGTAAAGCATCCAATGCTACTGCGGGCGGGCGTTGCTAAAGTTTATGTTACGGCTGTAGTCATTTTATAAAATTATTTCTGACATTAATTAAGTGCTTGGAAAATTTGTTTTTTTCTGCGTAAAGAGTTTTTAAAAAAAAAAAAAAAATGTGTATGTATCCTAGCATGTATGTATATATGTATGTATGTATGAAAAAGAAAAAACAACACTTAAAAAAATCCTAAGTGTGCATAAGTACCATATACTTGATGTTCATTAAGTAGAACACAAATTTATTTTTATTATCTATTTTATTCGAAATAATTTTTGCATTTAAACACTTAAAGGGTAAATTTTGTTGAAAATCTATGTCATACTTGATATGTTAGATGGTTAAGCCTGTTCAAGAGTGGTTCGAAGAGATAAGTGTTTAATTTTAGCAAAGTTGAGCCTTCATGTTATAAAAATTATAAAGCGTTCTAACACATTTTTTTTGAAAAAAACAATTTAAATAACAAAAAAAAAATTCCAAAACTTTTTCTAATACAAAGTTTTTTTGAAAATAACTTGTTATTTTTTGTAGATTTTTATTGCAAAATGTGATCTGTTTAATAACATATTTTTCTTTGATGCAGTTGTGGAAGTGAATAAATTAATAAAAAATTATTCAATTACAAGTGCATCCATACTTCACTTACTACAAAGCAGGTTTGTAAAGAAGAAAACTAGAAACACTCCTGCTTTGAATAACGCACATTTTCTGCCAAAAAATTATTGCTTTAAAACAGGAACTCGCCATACAAACTTCAGCTAGTTTAACATTTTCGCTTACAAACTTGCTTTGTTCGAAGCTCTATTTCTTATATTGGGATAAATCTATTCTTATAATTAAATTATAAACAAGGAAGAGCATTATATTCGGTTGTGCAAAGTTTTTGATACCCAGCACCAACTTTGTGCAGATCTTTTATAACACAAAATTTATTATTTTGTTAGCAACTGTAATCACTACAGAATAATCTCTTCGTATTTAAACACGTATTACTTTCTTTGTTTAAGTCTATTTTGCTATAAGCATATTTTCATATATATTTAGTCTCAAAATAAAACATAATAATTTTTACAAAATGAGTGATATTACCCACTTCTTTTTATACCCTTCACACAGTGAAAAAGGGTATATATAGGTTTGTCCTTCCGTTTGTAATTTCTACAATTTTCATTTCCGACCCCATAAAGTATATATTTTCTGAAAGCTTATGAATAGAGGAGTCGATTAAGCCCTGACCGTCTGTCCGTCTGCCCGTCTGTCCGTGTGTTGGTTGAAATCAGGTTTTAGAAGCAACTATATGTTCCTCAGATCTCTATATGGTATCAATCTCTTGGAAATATCCAGGAATGAATCGCTATTGAAATTCAGCACAATCGCCCCAGAACTTTCTGAGATATGTGCAAAAAACCACGACCACCTCGTTTTTTTCACAATTACAACAACAACATATATGTATGTATGTATACTGGTTAGAGTAAACGTGGCATCGAATTCCAGCTGGGCAAAAAAAAAAATTATTTATTTTATATTATATATTATTTATATATTAAATTTTAATGTGAACCATTTTTTATTTTGGCTTAAGTTCATTTGTTTCTTTATTTAATTTTATAATTCAAATTAAATTAAATTGTAACCATTTTAGGAATATTTTTTTTTTTTTAAAAATTATTTCCGATATTAGCCGAGTGGAATGCATTTTCGAAATCAGCTACGATTTCATCATCAGCACTCTTTATCGGTATACTACTATGTAACTTAAAATTCCTATTTATGTTACAATTGAATGAAAATTTGAATTAGTGAATCTTAGTATTAATTTTCATATTTTGTTGAATATTTTATTTCACCTATCAAATGACAATTCATAAATTCAACATGTTCATATTCTTCTATATTCGTAATACATTTTCGTTATGTTTTCAATATCCATCCTTTGGCTGGAATTATTGAAAACAAGGTTGTATTTACATTTTCATTTATATAAGTCCATCTAGGTGATAGACACTGAACAATGAATTCTTGAATGTCATTAACACCGTGCCATGTGTGTTATAATTATATATTTATATTTTATTCGAACTTTTTTCTATATATTAAATTTTAATGTGAACCATTTTTTATTTTGGCTTAAGTTCATTTGTTTCTTTATTTAATTTTATAATTCAAATTAAATTAAATTGTAACCATTTTAGGAATATTTTTTTTTTTTAAAAATTATTTCCGATATTAGCCGAGTGGAATGCATTTTCGAAATCAGCTACGATTTCATCATCAGCACTCTTTATCGGTATACTACTATGTAACTTAAAATTCCTATTTATGTTACAATTGAATGAAAATTTGAATTAGTGAATCTTAGTATTAATTTTCATATTTTGTTGAATATTTTATTTCACCTATCAAATGACAATTCATAAATTCAACATGTTCATATTCTTCTATATTCGTAATACATTTTCGTTATGTTTTCAATATCCATCCTTTGGCTGGAATTATTGAAAACAAGGTTGTATTTACATTTTCATTTATATAAGTCCATCTAGGTGATAGACACTGAACAATGAATTCTTGAATGTCATTAACACCGTGCCATGTGTGTTATAATTATATATTTATATTTTATTCGAACTTTTTTCTATATATTAAATTTTAATGTGAACCATTTTTTATTTTGGCTTAAGTTCATTTGTTTCTTTATTTAATTTTATAATTCAAATTAAATTAAATTGTAACCATTTTAGGAATATTTTTTTTTTTTTTTTTTTTAAAAATTATTTCCGATATTAGCCGAGTGGAATGCATTTTCGAAATCAGCTACGATTTCATCATCAGCACTCTTTATCGGTATACTACTATGTAACTTAAAATTCCTATTTATGTTACAATTGAATGAAAATTTGAATTAGTGAATCTTAGTATTAATTTTCATATTTTGTTGAATATTTTATTTCACCTATCAAATGACAATTCATAAATTCAACATGTTCATATTCTTCTATATTCGTAATACATTTTCGTTATGTTTTCAATATCCATCCTTTGGCTGGAATTATTGAAAACAAGGTTGTATTTACATTTTCATTTATATAAGTCCATCTAGGTGATAGACACTGAACAATGAATTCTTGAATGTCATTAACACCGTGCCAAGTCCACCTAGATGGACTTATATAAATGAAAATGTAAATACAACCTTGTTTTCAATAATTCCAGCCAAAGGATGGATATTGAAAACATAACGAAAATGTATTACGAATATAGAAGAATATGAACATGTTGAATTTATGAATTGTCATTTGATAGGTGAAATAAAATATTCAACAAAATATGAAAATTAATACTAAGATTCACTAATTCAAATTTTCATTCAATTGTAACATAAATAGGAATTTTAAGTTACATAGTAGTATACCGATAAAGAGTGCTGATGATGAAATCGTAGCTGATTTCGAAAATGCATTCCACTCGGCTAATATCGGAAATAATTTAAAAAAAAAAAAAAAAAAAAAAAAAAAATATTCCTAAAATGGTTACAATTTAATTTAATTTGAATTATAAAATTAAATAAAGAAACAAATGAACTTAAGCCAAAATAAAAAATGGTTCACATTAAAATTTAATATATAGAAAAAAGTTCGAATAAAATATAAATATATAATTATAACACACATGGCACGGTGTTAATGACATTCAAGAATTCATTGTTCAGTGTCTATCACCTAGATGGACTTATATAAATGAAAATGTAAATACAACCTTGTTTTCAATAATTCCAGCCAAAGGATGGATATTGAAAACATAACGAAAATGTATTACGAATATAGAAGAATATGAACATGTTGAATTTATGAATTGTCATTTGATAGGTGAAATAAAATATTCAACAAAATATGAAAATTAATACTAAGATTCACTAATTCAAATTTTCATTCAATTGTAACATAAATAGGAATTTTAAGTTACATAGTAGTATACCGATAAAGAGTGCTGATGATGAAATCGTAGCTGATTTCGAAAATGCATTCCACTCGGCTAATATCGGAAATAATTTTTAAAAAAAAAAAAATATTCCTAAAATGGTTACAATTTAATTTAATTTGAATTATAAAATTAAATAAAGAAACAAATGAACTTAAGCCAAAATAAAAAATGGTTCACATTAAAATTTAATATATAGAAAAAAGTTCGAATAAAATATAAATATATAATTATAACACACATGGCACGGTGTTAATGACATTCAAGAATTCATTGTTCAGTGTCTATCACCTAGATGGACTTATATAAATGAAAATGTAAATACAACCTTGTTTTCAATAATTCCAGCCAAAGGATGGATATTGAAAACATAACGAAAATGTATTACGAATATAGAAGAATATGAACATGTTGAATTTATGAATTGTCATTTGATAGGTGAAATAAAATATTCAACAAAATATGAAAATTAATACTAAGATTCACTAATTCAAATTTTCATTCAATTGTAACATAAATAGGAATTTTAAGTTACATAGTAGTATACCGATAAAGAGTGCTGATGATGAAATCGTAGCTGATTTCGAAAATGCATTCCACTCGGCTAATATCGGAAATAATTTTTAAAAAAAAAAAAAATATTCCTAAAATGGTTACAATTTAATTTAATTTGAATTATAAAATTAAATAAAGAAACAAATGAACTTAAGCCAAAATAAAAAATGGTTCACATTAAAATTTAATATATAGAAAAAAGTTCGAATAAAATATAAATATATAATTATATTATTTATATTTTATTATTTTTTTTAATATTTTTTTTAATTTTTTTAAAAAATTTTTAATTTTTTTTGTTATATTTATTATTATCTTTTTTTTATTTTTAATATATTTTTTTTTTATTTTTAATATATTTTTTTTTTGTAATTTTTTTTTTTTTTTTGGTATGGTTTTTTACATGTTGTACGTAATTTATATGAGATGAATGGTGATACCAACAATTGTTATTGCATGACTACACGCTGTGAAGGGTATATAAGATTCGGTACGGCCGAATATAGCACTGTTACTTGTTTTTCATAATATTTGAGAAGTGAGTGTTAAAGGAGGCGTATTAAAGTAATTTCTGCTAACAAAATTCAACTAAGACATTGAAATAAAAAGTTCCTTATTCTTTTAAAATTTTTGTGCATAGATAAATTATATGAATGTAAGAAAAATCGTTATATAGGAGGTGAGCGTTTAAAAGAACCTGTAACCTTTCCGTTAAAACAATACTATTAATCAAAAATTATATATTTGTCAAATTTCGGATTCGTACATCTAGTTCTGTCGGCTTATAATTTTAAAAGGAAACTGTGCATACTGATTTATAACTCCTTTCGTAATGGTTTCAGATTTGAGCAATTTTTGAGGAAACATATTTTTGTATTTTTTTTATTATTAATTCGGCTTGAGGTCAATTATTGAAAATTTTATTAATTTTATTTTCATATTTTTTTTACTATTTCTTACACCTGAGCAATTGCCTAAGTTTACGTCATTACGTTTAGAAGCCATTGCATTTTATTCGATTCGAAATTTTTTTATGGCCTACTAACTATAACTTCCTTTCTTATAGACTGATTAAGCCCATATTTATTACCAAATATTTCTTATGTATAGAAAATATTCTAGCAAATTGTATTCTCATAGCATTTGCTTTTCCCTTTAATGTATTTTCAACTAATAGACGAACAGAGAGACGGATTGGCGGTCAGACAGACGGATGGACAAGAAAACTGACGGATTTACATAACTAGATCGTTTTGAAACCAGCACTCAGAAAATATATACCTCTTAGGGTCTAAAATTAATATTTCTATGTGACAAAATTAATAGACCATTTTTTGGTGGTTGGTATAGAAACAAATTTTGCGTACTAACCCAGCAATATAACACATTTCAAATTAATGAGTTAACGAGTACTAAAAAACAGTTCTTCACTACTTACAATTTGGCATCTAAGCCCATTATTTTAACACGGCGATGTCATTTGAGGCAAGTTCTTACCACCCTCGCTTACAAATAGGGACTCGTATAAGTACTTATTACGGTCGCTTATAAATAGGGACTTAAATAAGTACTTACTTTTATAGCAATATATAAGTACTTGATTTTAAGAACCTACATAACCTATTATTATGGACTTACAGAAGTTGTTCGGTTCTATTAAGGATGCAAATTCGGTTAGATTATTCGGCGATACGTTAATTTGAAATTTAAAAATCAGTGAAAATCTATACGCCCTCACTTTTTTAATGAAATGCTTTGCCGATGTTGTCAAAATAATTATTACTTATACCCTAAACGTGTTAAACTAAATGAGAATTACAAAAAGTTATGTATTTGCATGACTTCTAGCCAATTTCGCAATAAGAAATGTATTGTGAGTGTATCGAAGCAAATATATGAAAATAAGTAAATACTCACGTATTACATTATAAATCTAGTCATTTCTAAAATACTTTTTAGTAAGACAGACGATATGTAATAGTCATTGAAAAGTATGCTGTTTAGTAAGAGCAAGTCATTACCTAGTTTTTTGGTGGGGAGTTCTTCTTGTAAAAATGTTCTTTGAGAAAAATAATTATTTTAGTAAATGGATTTGTTGTTGCAATTTATTTGTATTAAAAAGAGTTTTTTGTAATAAGACCAATTTCACAAAAAACCTGAAAGAGCTTTAAACCATCAAGTTATTTCAACATAATTGTAAGATAGAACAAATTTTTTTCTCATAAAAGGGACTAAAAAACATACTGTTGAAACGAACTTAAATTTTTTTGATTGATATATTTTTGCAATCTAAACTAATGCTCTTTCTGCCTGTAGAAAAAAGTTTCGTTCTCTGCAAAAACTGTTTAAAAGGTATGACCTACTAAGAACAGATATTAAAATGTTTCTTATCATCTGATCGGGAGTGTACGTATGTACGACATACAAATGTACATAAGTATGTATGTGTATATATTTTACTGAAACAATTTATGCTTTAAACTTTTCGCAGAAAACATTTTCTTTAATATCTTAAACAAACTCTTAATAACAAAAAAGGTAGGCGTCTATATTTTTCTTTACTTCTCCCCTAAATTAGTGGACTTTTTAAGCATAAACATAAATAACCAACTAATCTCGCTTGCTTCTTGACAGGCCCTGTCAAATCTGACATTATACAGCATTATTTTTCATCTACTCTACTCTACTCTGTTCTAATTTTTCGTTTTTTTTTTTCAATAAAATTACAAAGAAAACAAACTTTTAATAGAAACATACTCGCACAGTGTGCCACATAAATTTTACATAAATAATGTATACGAATAAGTAATTTTGGCTGATTTTTCTTCAGAAAAGTGCAAAATTGGTTGTGCATCTTCTCACTGCTCATTATTTACAAGAAATTGAGAAATAGCTATTTTCTGTAACAAAAACTTATACTTTTTCTTTAAACTAAATGAAAAAGAAAAACTATAGTTAGTAGAGAAGAAAAAAGTTATAACGAAAAAAAGTTGTTGTTTGTTGCGCTTATGTTGAAAAAAGTTTTTGCTCTATATTTACAAGACTGGTGAAAAAAATCTCTTCAGCAACAAACATTTGCCAAATAAATTAAAAAGTTTTTTTTTAAAGGTATTGTTTATAAATACAAAAAAAAAAAAGGAAAAAAAAAGCCGAAAAAAATGTTTACTCTTGCTAATGACACAAAACACGACTTTAACAAGTAAATGAAAACAAAAGACTAAAAAACCCACTAAACAGCCATAGAAGCAATCGGGAAATATGTGCAACACACCCGCACTACGAATATGAAAAACATGGCCTTCTTTTACTGTGCCATGACATGTAAAGGGAAAGTTGAGTTGAATTGGCGAAGTAGGTAACGAATATTTCGGAGGACATGAAACAAGTTTAAGTATCTGTTGTTAAACTCGTAAAACAACTTATAACATGTGGCTATGTCCAGTACTTACACACATTCAGTGCAATACATACACATTCACATACTTATGTAAATCTATTTGAGAGTATGAATGTTTTAAAGTTTGCCTAGGTGTGTATGTATGCCACTAAGGTGTTCTTAAACACACTTCAAATACTGGCAAAATGTACACCTGCTCCCTTGTATCTAAAGGGTGTTTTTTAAGCCCGATAGAACTTGAAATTGTAAAAAATAACACAAAAAATGAAATTGTAATCAAAATTTTTTTTTTATTCGAAAGATCAATACGTGACATTAACATTTGAAAATGATTTCGGGCATATGGGCACCGCGGCTGTTCTTGACGAAGCGCATTCTGGACGTCCAATTTTATCGCAAAATTGTGTTCAGCGATGAGGCGCATTTTTGGCTTAACGGGTTTGTTAATAAGCAAAATTGCCGCATATGGAGCGAGGCCAATCCACAAGAGACCCTACAGACTCCATTACATCCAGAAAAATGCACCGTTTGGTGCGGTTTTCACACTGGTGGCATCATCGGACCTTATTTCTTCAAAAATGAGGCCGGAGCTCGCGTTACGGTCAATGGAGATCGTTACCGCACCATGATCAATGATTTTTTGTTTGAAAATATGGATGACATTGATCCGGAGGAGATGTGGTTTCAACAGGATGGCGCTATGTGCCATACGGCGAACGCAACCATCGACTTATTGAAATCAAAATTTGGCGATAAGTTGATTTCGAGAAATGGACCTGTCAATTGGCCTCCAAGGTCGTGCGATTTGACACCTCTCGATTATTTCCTGTGGGGCTACGTGAAGTCACTGGTTTATGCTGATAAACCAGCAACAATTGACGCCTTGGAGGCCAGCATTGTTCGTGTTATTCGTGACATACGGCCAGCAGTGCTCGAAAAAGTGGCCCAAAATTGGACGTCCAGAATGCGCTTCGTCAAGAACAGCTGCGGTGCCCATATGCCCGAAATCATTTTCAAATGTTAATGTCACGTATTGATCTTTCGAATAAAAAAAAAATTTTGATTACAATTTAATTTTTTGTGTTATTTTTTACAATTTCAAGTTCTATCGGGCTTAAAAAAACACCCTTTACATTTAATATTAGATTTTATTTATGTGCGAATGTTAGTCTTTTATATTAGTGTGGGTGTTGTGGTGTCACTGTGAGTGTTTCCTGCATCTTTTATGCAACATTGCAGCTAAGATTTATTTTAATAATATTCAAAGTACTTACACGCGCTTCACACAACGTTGTGCACAAAATTTAAGTAGAAATTGTGAAAAAAAATGAACATTGAAACTTGTTGTATAATCAGCGAATGGAAAAGAAAAGTGAGCAAATAATATTCAAATTTATACAAAAGTACACTTTATGAGTTTACAATTATTGTATGGTATG
This sequence comes from Phyto melanocephala, assembly GCA_941918925.1. Taxonomy (NCBI): domain Eukaryota; kingdom Metazoa; phylum Arthropoda; class Insecta; order Diptera; family Rhinophoridae; genus Phyto; species Phyto melanocephala. The sequence goes on from OW799233.1 coordinate 4,219,523, forward strand.
TGTTTTTTATTTAAATTAGAACCCTCCTTCTGCGAAGGACTTGCTATTTGAATTCGAAAATTTTAATGTTGAATTAAAGAAAGCGGGGGTTTGTTATGAAAACCTCAATCCAATTCAAACTCAAAAAGGTATCTAATGAATATTTTAGCTCTTTTCCATGTTTAGGCTGCTCATCTACAATTTGAGGTTTTTTTTTTAACATGAAAGTGTTTCTTTAAACGGTGAACGCTTTTCGATATAAAAACTGTTTTACGAACTTCAATACGTAAATTTTTTCCGAAAATATATAAAGCATGAGATCAACTACAAAATGATTTAATTAATTTCTTCTTTACTCCGCTACCACTTTAGATATTTAACGTATAAAAATACGTAAAATAAATGGACAACATATTCGTGAACCCATTGAATAATATATAAGAAGTAAAACTTAAAAATGTGAAAATTTTTAAATTTTAGTTTAAAGAACTGCTTATGATGATTAATGCTAAGGGCGAAACAAGTCCATTTTAGGTACTCTGTTCTGAAGTAAAGTGTATCTTAGAGAGAGAGCGTTCTGCATCAATCAAAACACTCAGCCTAGCAGTCAAACTGGAAAAAGTGAGGATTATAAGGCAGTTTTTAACTGGCATAACTTTATGTGGCCCAGCGTTCTCATGATATATAATTACGGTTTCATGTCTGGACATATATTCTGGGCTTGTTTCGAATGTTATACGCTTCAAAGGCGCATAGATTATCTTTGACGATTGGCTTTGATGTCGATATAGCTGGGCTTAACAGCTTTTCTGACATGCGTTATCGTCTTTTAAGTTCTCTAGGCTTTAATTCATGACACAGAATTTCCTTGCTTTTGGATGAATCGTGCTACTTGCTTTTGTCAGCTTTGATTCAGTTTATCAACAATTATCTTTTACTAATGACATTAATTCTTGATCTTCAAGCCTTTTTGGCTAGTCTAATAAATAGTGACAAATATTATTAAAATTTATATCCAAAAAAATAAATAAAAAAAATTGCGTTGGGACCAGCGGTACGGGTTCTGCTAGTTTAATAATAAATAATACTTTTTCTAATAATAAGTTTCTTTTTTCCTTTAAATTTTAATTGTATATTTTACAAAATTTTTTTTCATATCCTACGAAATGTTGGAAAGGATTGCCATTAATGTAACATTGCCATTAACCTAAATTTTAGCTCCCCCTAAAAAAAGTTGAATAATAAAATAAATAAAATTGTATCGTTTAAGTAAGAAAAACCTACAAAATTTTTATTCAAATTGTTGACTGAATAGTAGAATATTCCTTTTAAATTATTCGTACTTTGTACGTTATAACTACACCTGTGAATACAATAAAATTTAAATAGTTTCTCCCTCTATCTCTTTCAGTTGTTTTGTCTGTTTGGATAAGAACGTCTTTGCTCACTTGATTAACATTTACGCTTGTTAGTTAGAACTTAAATAGAAGTGCCTTGAATGTATTTATATTGTAGTTTGCAGGTACTTGTACAAACTTGCATTATTCTTACTTCCTTTGTTTCAGCATTTTGTGTTTTTCTTTTAGGATAATGGTACTCTTGATGCTAATGCATTCTTATAGTTTAAATATTTAAACAAATGTCATCACTTAGGGCAGGCGTGCTAAAAGTTTTTGATTTAATAAAATTTAAATTTTATCTTAAGGGACTGACTGCTACATTCAACTTTAGCCATGAAAAAAGAAATATAAATCGAATGTTTTGTTGCGAAACTGAATAGAAGTAATGCCTTAATGTTAATTACTCTCCTTCTTCATTAGGGTTGGATTAAGATATACTTTTGGGAGTTCTCTTTAGGACATTTTCAAAAACAAATTTATCACACTTTTAATAATATAAAAAAATAATTCTTTTTTACAATTTTCTTATAAAAATAGAAGTAAATTTCTGTATTTGGACAGTTAAATAATAATTAATTAGGGCCGTATTCATAAAAAATATTTTAGGTTTATTAAAGGCTTATTTTACAGATGTTGTAGAGAAATTTGTCAAATAAGCCTTCAATAAACCTAAACTATTTTTTATGAATACAGCCCGTAACTTTTACTCATGGTGTGAACATATAAGGTGATTGCATTTCGGAGAATTTTTTGAAAACAGTTTTTTTTATATAAAGTTTGACAATTGGAAATTATGAGAGAAGAGAAAATATTTATGATATTTGAGAAGAAATAGTTGTTGATTAGCTGCTTAATTGAAACAACCTTATTAAGTGTATCCTGCTTTTACTTTTCAGTTGTCATCCAATTAATATCTTTGACATTAATGCTCTATAGTTTCGATATCATAACATTATTTTACTGTTTAAATTTTAAATTGCAATTTTCCCCTATAATTCCCATTTCTATAATCATCTTTAGATTTTGCATTTGTTTTAAACATCGTTGAAAAAAAAAACACTCATCTGGAATTGTTGTAACTTGTTGTCAGTAAACTCAATTGATAAGAAAACTGAAAACTGTCTGTCATGTTTTATATTCGATTGTGTATAGATGGAAAAATGTTAAAACGTGTATATGAGTTTGTGTGAAGCACAGTTTATGTGAACGTATAGACTTATATGTAAATGTAAATGTGTGTGAAGCCATGCCATGACAAATATTTGGCAATATAAGCGTTACCTTCAATTTCTGGTAGAAATTTTTTTAATTTAAACATATAACAATGGGTTCACATTGCAATTTATGGAAATTGAGACAATTTTGAATTTAATAGATATTAATTTAATAGAGTAGTAGTAAAGTGGTTGTATTTTTAATATATTACCAAAGATTTGCCTAATGTGAACACACCTTAAGAAATTACAAAGTTAAGACAACGGAAATGTGAATGAATGAATATAAGACTAGTCATGTGCATAAAAACGCAACAGATAATGAAGAGAAAACAACGAAAGAAAAAGTTAGAAACAAGAGAAACTAAAATAAAATTTTGAGAAAAATTGAAAAATAAACAATGATTAAGAGAAGACAAAAAAAAAACGTTAAAAATTTTATTATTAAAACGAAAATATACGACCAAGTGTAGTGAGATTTGAAAAGTAATTAGAATTTAAAAATACAAAATTTTAGTGCCACGGTCGTTGTCATTCTAATTACCAAAACTTTGAATTAAGCTTAAACGTTTAGTTAGTTTAAAAGAAAATTTTTTGGATGCCATCTTGGTTTTTATTGTTTCTAAAATGTGCTGTCTACTACTCTACCAAGCTTTTTTAATCTAATACAATCGGGCGGTTACGAAAAAAATAGCCGGCCATATTCCAGTGTTTATGTCTCAGCTGGTTTATGTTCTGATTTCGCTGATTTGTCTGAATTATTTTATTTTTCCCTAAACATTTCTGTAAGTTTTATATTTAATTTTTCTTATATTGTGGCTTAAGAAAGTTGATTTCAACAGACAAACGAACATCGCTTAATCACTTAAAAAAAATACGCCTTATGAAGTTGCAAATGAATATTGTAGGTATTAAAAATGGAATGAAAAAGCTTATGAATATGTATACTAGAGCGTTCCATCTTACACATCAAAAAAAGTTAGAGCCATGCACTCCCGAGTAAAAAGTATTTTTTTACACGGCAATTTTGATTTGTTGTTTCTTATCGTTATATCTTCAGCATTTGCAGCCATGGCTTGTTATATACTCTTCTTGTTTTCCAATATGTTATTAGTTCTATAATAGAGCTCTAAAAATTTGTTTATTTGAGGACCAAAATAATAAATAAAATAAACAAAATGACGATTCAGTTTCACTTCAGAACGAACCTTATCTCGTTGAAATGCCTGATAGATGACTTTTTTTGCATTTACATAAAAATGGAAATTTCTATAACAATTCTTTATTATAAAAGATTAATATTTTTTTGCACCTAATCATTAGCTTCGTTTAATATATTTAGCCATATTCCTTTTATATTTTTACATACATATTTTTCCCATAAAAAAAAAGAAATAATATTTTTTTATGCTACATTTTACGGTTTTTACTATGTTGCGTAGCAGACAAGTTATTCTTTAAATGCTTATTTCATTTTGACTTGAAAAGGATAATAAGAAATAAATGGTTTATTATTGACAATAAACTTTAAGTACAAGGACTTTTAACATGAGCAATGACGATACCGGAAAAAAGTGTTTTTTATTTGCCGAATGTAGAGGCATCTTCTATTTTTCGTTATTTCTTTAACACTTATAAACGGATATTACTTAAAGTATCTTATAACGATATTTTTGTATCAAGGAGACAAATATTTCATTCTAAGGGCCATCTCAAGTGCCCATTTTTGTTCTTACCCATTAGATCTACTTTTTTTTGCTTGTAAAGTGGCACGGTCTAATGAACAGCTTCTAGTGTCAGTCATTTAAGGAAAAACGTGACAAACCCATAGATATAAAATAAATGGAAGAGTTTTCTTTGAATTTCTTGTGTCAGAGCTTAAGGGTGTTTTTGCATTTATTTCCTTTAAAAGATGTTTATAGAAGTTAAAACTTACCAAGACGACTATAAATCTAGTTCGAACACCGATACCTATCAGACGCGCATCTCGTCCATAGCCGCCTGTGGCACCTGCTGATGTAGGTGTGTTGCACCACTGGCAGATGATGAGGTTGTCGTCATGCCAATATTATCCACCGCCGTTGCATTGTGCGTATGCGTATGACTATGGTGATGTGAATGACCCTTAGATGAGGGTGCACTACTAACGCCACTACTGCTACTGCCATTAGACGGCGTCTGATCTATTAAATTAGAACCGCCACCTATATTGATAGAATTGTTACCACCGCCTCCACCTCCTCCGCCTGAACTACATTGCGTTGTGGTTGAGGAGGCAGTTCGAGTGGGTGGTCGTGGCGCTCGTATATGATGTGATAAAGTTCCCAGACCAGTCATTATACTGCCATTAGGATGATTTTTATTCGATTGTTGTTGCTGCTGTTGATATTGTTGTTGGGGTGATTCTGTAATGGAATGTAAAAAAAACAGAATTTGAATGCAAATACTTATTATTTGTATAAAAATGGTTTGAAGTTTGTAAATTTGTGTTAATCTTTAAGTGCACCACAAAATAATATTACCAATAATGTCACTGAGATAAATTTTGTTCGGAAGTGTAATTGAATGTGAGTTCAGATTTTATAGAAAACTAGCTAATACCCGGTGTGCTTCGCCACCCCCCACATAATTACTAAATCAACCATTTCTTATTCAAATAATCATATAAACGTCAAAGTCTCTCTTGCAAAATTTGGGTACTCTAACTATTATCGCTTCCCAGATATACGAATTTTTGTATTTAATTCATATGACAGATGCCACGCCCACTATTACTAAAGCATCCATTTCTTATCAAAATAGTCATATATATGTCAAAGCTTCTCGTGCGAAATTTGGGTACTCTAACTGTTATCGCTTCCCGAATATACGAATTTTAGTATTCAATTGCTATGAGAGCTGCCACGCCCATTTTCCAGAAATGTTTATTTGGGTGTCAAAGTTGATCTTGCAAAATTTTAGTTCTCTAATCGATATCGTTTTCCAAATATACGAAATTTAGTATTTAATTCATGTGGCCACGCCTACTATTGAAAGTCCGCCCATTTTTTACCCAAATGTTCGTGTGGATGTCAAAGTTTACCGTACTTAATTTAAAGACTCTAGCTGCATTAACTTTCGTGATATATAATATTTAATACTTATTCTTTAACAGGCCGTGGCACCCCGCCCACTTACAATTTCAAACCAAAGTATAGCCTATAGTTCCTTCCAGACATACAGAAAGATTCTGTGAAAATTTCAAGGAAATCGGTCCAGCCGTTTAACCGTCTATAAAGTACAAACAAACATACAAACATACAAACACACATTGATTTTTATATATATAGATTTCTCGAGTGGAATTCCTGTAGACAATTTTATTAAATAGCGTTTGGTATGCCTACTTTCAGAACCGCTTCAAAAACTTTTAACAAAAATTTAAAGTAACACTTTAAGATATGCAAGCAAAAATATAAAATAAACGAAATCTCTGTTGCGATTCACTGACTTTAAAAGACACTTATACGCCATAGTCTAGACTTAAACGAGAAATGTTTATTTTTTTCAACGATACGATTATAGTTAAAATAAATTAGTAAAACGAACTACTGGAGGAACTTAGAATTTTTAATACTCATAATTAAGGGAGAATTATTTCAATAGAACATACGGCCCCCTAATGGGTTAATTTTTTTAGACAAGTACAAAAGACGTCACTTTTCTAATAAACGGGTAAAACCTGGTATATTATTTTCCAGAAAAGAAAACACCATTAATTTTAGGTAAAATTAAAAAAGTATCAGAAATTGGTGTTTTTGATCGGTAGCGGTTGTGATGCAAAAACTCGAGTAATTACAATTATGCCATCACATCAAAAGCACCTTCGTTGTGATATAGTGAATTTTTGAGTAAAAAATACTTGCAAGGTATGTATGTATATTGGTATAAACTAATACACATATTATTGTATGTACACCTTGCCTCATACACATACACGCACACACACATTAATTGCAGCCTTTTAAACACAAAGTTTAACATTTGTTTCGCAATTTTCAGTGTTTCCGTTAGTTTTACGCTGTCATGTCACTTTCCTGTCATTTATGTCAATGTTACGCACCATCATCACTTGATTCAACTGGCAGCAACGTTGTACATTGAAATAAAAATTCATGGAAATATTTATGTATATGGATAGAAAAACTATAACTATAGCTACAATAGCAACAATAACAGTAGCAGGAGAAGTATCAGCATCATTAGTAACAATACATAAACATCTGTTTTTTGCAAAAATGTATGAATAAGTATTGTATACACACACACACACACACACACACATAAACTTATATATATTATACAATAACTACATAATTATATAGTTGTGCTTTTATACTTTCTATAGTATGCGTATGTAAGTTTGTATATGTATGTGTGTTTATATAAAAGTTGTCAGTGTGATAGTGCAACTGTTTCCGCTTCCGTTGCACTTTGTGATACTGGGAGTGTAATTTTCTGTGTAAATTCAAATTTGATTAGTTGCCGTCGATGTTAAGAGTCAAATAACTAAACCCCTAATAAAAAAGAGTACCATATGTAAGCATGCACATACACGCACTTCTGGCACACATTTCAACAACAATAAATTATTTATGTTAATTTAAGACTAATTCGGTTTACTCGGTTTTGTTTTTCATTCCTGCACTGTCATATTGTGCTTTAAGTCTCTAAAGCTAAAAATATTGCTTTTTTGATTTTTTATACCCTTCACCTGTGGTGCACAAGGGTATATATAGCTTTGTCATAACGTTTGTAATTTCTACAATTTTCATTTCCGACCCCATAAAGTATATATTTTCTGAAAGCTTATGAATAGAGGAGTCGATTAAGCCCTGACCGTCTGTCCGTCTATCCGTCTGCCCGTCTGTCCGTGTGTTGGTTGAAATCAACTTTTAGAAGCAACTATATGTTCCTCAGATTTGTATATGGTATCAATCTCTTGGAAATATCCAGGAATGAATCGCTATTGAAATTCAGCACAATCGCCCCATAACTTTCTGAGATATGAGCAAAAAACCACGACCACCTCGTTTTTTTTTCACAATTACAACAACAACATAGATACATGTAAAAAACATACCAAACAAAAAAAATTACAAAAAAAAATATTAAAAATAAGAAAAAAATAATAAAAAAAACTACAAAAAAAAAAATTTAAAAAAAATTTAAAAAATAATTTAAAAAAATTTTTTAAAAATTTTTCTAAAAAAATTTTTTAAAAAAATTTAAAAAAAATATAAAAAAAATAATAAAATATAAATAATATATTAAAACAAATAAAATAAAATTTTTTTGGCTCAGCTGGGATTCGATGCCACATTTATTCTAACGTGTACGTATGCACGTATTTTATATGAGATGAATGGTGGTACAAACAATTGTTATTGCATGACTACACGTTGTGAAGGGTATATAAGATTCGGCACGGCCGAATATAGCACTGTTACTTGTTAATTACTCAGTTTGTTTTTAGGTAATTTCGTTCGTATCTTAATTATAATTATTTTTGTATACAATTTCAAGAAATAAGGAATATTTTGTATATGTTAAAATGGCAATTTTTAGAATTTAGGAATATTTTATATATGGGCATTTCCATGAATATGTCAACCACGACTGTAAAAATAAAAACTCTTGAAAGTTTTTCAATATAAGCTTATTGATAAAAAAACACTCAAATTTTATTATGCGCAGGTATTAGGAGCTTATAAAATTATTTTAAGAGCAATAATAGGAGTTTAATCTGATTATCTGTTTGACTTATTTTAAAGAATTGCAATCTACTATTTTTTTAGCGACTAAATTGTAAAAGTAAATTGTAATTGTAAATATGCTTTAAAATTAAGGTAACAACAACAATTAACAAGATCCATAAGAAAAAAGAAAATATAGAATCCAATTAGCGGTATTTTTTTGATTTCCCTTGGATATTATTTTAATGTCACGTACGTAGTGCAAAAACATTATTTGTCTCCGTCATTCGTATTTGAACAGTTGCAAGAGCACCTAATTTAGAATTTAACTTTTTTTCTTAACATAATATAAATTTTATTACCTAAGAATACTATTAGAGAATAATCTGTCATGTACGAAATGTCACGAACGATATTAAATTGAATTTATTATAAAGTAATTTAAAGATTGTTTTCAATTAAGTATGATGGATTTTGAATGATAAATATTTGGTTTAGTGTAAAAAATAAAGAAAAGAAAAAATACCTCCCAAGATTCGCAGATTTTTTCGTATCTCCATATGTACCTCAAAATCACTTCTGTTTTATGTCACGTACGATATATTCTTATTTTTCTGGATATTTAAGACAACAATGATTCGAATATAATTAATTTTTTATAATAAATAAAATAAAGACATTTTTATGTTAACAAATTTTATGCACTGTAAAAACTAGAAATTTTCACTAAAAAGCCTTGAATTCACATTAGAATAAATAATTTTTTAGGTTTTTTTTTATTTTTTACCAAAATATATAAAAATTTAAAAAATAAAAATAACTTTTATAACGTAAATTTCAAGATTGCTGATTATTGTTTGCAATAAAAAAAACCCCGGTGTCTCTTAAGGAAATTAACCAAAGTTTATAAAAAGGCATAAACGTAACAATTTTATTTAATGTCTTTGAAATATGTTTATGAATATGCCTGAGGTCAGGTTTTTTATATAGAAAATAATTATTTTATAAGCCATAATTTTGCTACCACATTGGGTAAATTCTTTAGGGAAACAATTATAAATTAAACAATATATTATTCTTTTGTTTATGTTTCAAATTAAGTGAAGAGAAAAATATTTAGCTGATTAACTTAACTTAAGGGTGCCCCGATGGACTAGTCAGCAGTGTGCTGTTCTGCTAGTTTGGGGGTTGCGGGTTCGATTCCCGCCGGAGACTCTGGACTTGTCTGCTTCCTTTCTATTCTTACTTTTCTATTCAGGTATCACAAAGTGATCAATATAATGGACCCAAGTGAGCTGCACAGCAGCTGCCTGTTCTACCTAACCTAACCTAACATAACTGCCTGATATTTTATTTATATTTTTTTGCTCCTTAACAAGAGCAGAAATGGGAAGGCTGTCAAAAATTCTCATGTCCAGACAATTTGTATGAAACAAACCGGCGGCGGCAATATTTAGCAATTGCAAAACCAAATTTTGACAAGGCGCTAGGTATAGAAGTTTGCGGTATAACAGTTGTTGTTTTTTTGGGTCAATCTAGCGGTTTTATCTCTATTTTTATTTCTATTAAATGAGTTCTATTAATTATCATAAGAAAACATTACTGTTCCTAACACAACGCTTAAACTCCTGTTTTGATTTACACAGTTTTATCGCTAAGCACAACGTTTGCTGCTCTTGTTTACGTTTGGCTGTAAGATTTCAAAGATTGAACAAATCTTCTATACTTACATTTTTCATACATAAACATACATATAACAAAATTGTTTCAATCATTACTAAATTTCTAAAGTTTTAAGTTTTGCTATAGCCCTCCTAAAAACATCATGTATGCATGTACAAGTAAGCTACCATAATATCGGGACGCCTAAACATTGACAATTTACATCTTTGATATCAATTTGTTTTAGCAGATTCTTGTACGATATACAGACATGTCTATTAGTACAAATGGGTTTGAAAATTACATTTTACGAAAATAACATTTCGTAAATACGACTGTAGCATAAGGATGTTGATAGTCGTATTCACCACTTTGTATATACATACATACATACATGCATACATACATGCATACATACATACATACATACATACATACATACATACATACATACATACATACATACATACATATGTGTGTGATTTCTTTCACATCATATGAATGTGACTTAAAATCACACGTATTACATAGAGTTTTACTTAGTCAACCTATTACTACTACGAAAATTATGCAAGAATCTAAACAGGATTTATTATCAGTTTAAGTATAAAAGTTCTGATGTACATATGTATGTGTGAATGTATTTTATGTGTAGCATCAATGTATTCGCATAGAGACAGAATAGAAGACAAATGCAAAAATAGATAGACATGCAAAGAGTCAGGCAGTTGGAAATGGAAATATTGTAATTTTCCTTCCATTTGATGTTATAAATGATGTTTCGTATTTTGTTGAGTAAAATGTAATAAAATCAGTTGGCAGTTTGAATAAATGATGTGAAATTTTCGTACAACTACGTTTTTTTTACAGTGTTTAATATTGTTTTAATTTAACAATATTAAAAATACATTTATTGAATATTTGCGGAGTTATTTACGTTTGAGTTGGAAAACTACTATTGAAAAAAATACTTTGAATATATATTTTAAAGGAGAGTGACACTCAGATAGTTATTGTCTATATTGTGTTGATTTTTTTTGTAAAATTGTTAGATACATAATCATATTATGCACAGATTTTATTATAAGAGAATTTCTATTATTATTTTACTGTGATAGCATTTTTATTGCATTTAGTAATGAGCGTAATTATCTCTTGAGCTATTATTCTTAGAAGGTTGGCATTGAAAATTTATCAAAGTTGACTCCAATAAAAGCGGTTGAAATTTTTTTTTTTTAACAGAATAGGTCTTTGTTAATACAAAAATTCGACTCAACACACTAGATTACTTTATCGTTGGTTATCTAATTTCTTTGATGAATTTTGATTCGTATATAAAAAACATCGTTTTACAATACAATATTGTTGAATAAGGCTCAAGTTATTTAATAAACAAATAAATCTATATATATAAAAGTGAAACTCTGTGTGTGTGTGTGTGTGTGTGTGTGTGTGTGTGTTAGCTATAGACTCTGAAACTGCAAAACCGATCGGGCTCAAACTTTGGTAAGTTGTTGTACACATACCGGGAAGTGTTTATGGATGAAAAAAAGTGGGCGGGGCCACGCCCATAAAAAATTAGTTATCAGTTTTAGCTACTTGCACTTGACCGATTTTTCTGAATTTTTGCACACATATCGAGCTGTCATGACTAAATAATTTCGTGAAAAGAAAAGTGGGCGGGGCCACGCCCCTAAAAAAGTTTTAATTTTGAGGTACTTGCACTGGACCGATTTTTCTGAAACTTTGCACACATATTAAGCTGTCATGGGTTTATAATTTTGTGATTGAAAAAGTGGGCGGGGCCACGCCCATAAAAAAATAGTTATCAGTTTTAGCTACTTGCACTGGACCGAATTTTCTGAAACTTTGCACACATACTGAGCTATCATGACTTTACACTTTCGTCCTTAGAAAAGTGGGCAGTGCCACGCCCATTAAAAAATAGGTATCATTTTGAGGTACTTGCACTGGACCGATTTTTCTAAAACTTTGCACACATATTGAGTTGTCATGACTATGCAGTTTCGTATTTAGAAAAGTGGGCAGTGCCACGCCCATAAAAAAAGGTATAATTTTGAGGTACTTACACTGGACCGATTTTTCTGAAACTTTGCACACTTATTGAGCTGTCATGACTATATAGTTTCGTAATTAGAAAAGTGGGCAGTGCCAGGCTCATAAAGAAAAAGTTATAGTTTTTAGCCTTGCACTTGATATTCGATTAAAATTTAGAATGCGATTAAAATTCATGAAGGGGCGTAGCAACGCGCGCCGGGATTGGCTAGTTGAATATAAAAAGCATGTCCTTCTACAAGCACAAGGTTAACACTAAGTAAACGAGTCAATAAGCGCTTTTTGGTAATGAAGTGTTTGGCTGGGTATTTAGATGTGTTGCATAAAATTTTTTTATTATTATATAATAAACAAATTTGGTTTTTAATTTATTTTTTTTTAATTACTAGGAAAACTTATATTTCTGGTAGATTCAACAGTACCGTAGGGTTGGTCGGAGAATCTATATGTGTGTATGTTTGTTTTTATCCTGTTAAGGTTATGTATGAATACAACTTTTCGTTTTGTGCTTATTTTTTCCTGTATTACTATTAGAACAACAATAATTGTTAGCGACACATGTCTAATTTGTCATTGCTGCAGGATGAGTTGGAAATCCGTTTTTTTTTTAATGAAGAGGATGTTGCGTAAAAACGCTCTGTGTTGCATTGCTCTGTAACTGGCTAATTTTGTTTCATTTGCAACAATTTTGAGTTTCCCTGATAATGTTAATTGTGAAAATTTTAAGTGGACTTTTCAATAAAAATAATAAATTTATATTTTCACAAATATGCATGTACATACATACTAATACATATGCATAGTTTGTGGCATAATAAAGTCGACTCTAGTTTAGGAAGCGGAGTATTTATGTATATATTTAGGAGGTATTTCCTTAATCTTTTAAAAGCAATGTGTGTATATTGGTTGAAAAAAAGAAATTAAAAAATATAAATTGTTTCTACTGGCCACATTTGCAGTCAGGAAGTCTACATTTGAAGCAAGAACAATGCTTATCATACGTCTTAAAATACACAACTTAATATTAAAAAAAATTAAAGAATGATAAAGTTAAATTACACAGTAAACCAAATGCACGATTTTTAAAATTAAATAACTTTTTCGTTAAGATATAGATTAAATAATAAACAATATTGCAATTTCTTACATTTATTTAGTATTGAAAATAACTGCGCAATGAGAGGTTTCCATAACATCAAATTCAAATTAGTGGCTGTATCATTCGAATTTCTGCATTAATATTGTCTTTGAGTTCAAGGACTGTCTCGAGCTTGTTCGCTCCTTTAAAAAACCAAAAAGAAAATAGCACTGACAAATCTGACGAAAGAACTTTCCAATTAATTTCCGAATTTCTGAAAATTATCTGATGAAAGAACTTTCCAATTAATTTCCGATTATTAAAAATTATTCGTATCTAAGCAAAGCCATTCAAATGAAAATAAACTAAATATTAGATTTTCAATAAAATTTTCGCGGTGGAAAATTTGTTGTTCGTCCTAGTTTGTAGGCCTATTCCATGTAGCCGTGTGGTGAAAATTCATGTATTTCATTTTTGACAGATTGTAATCGGTAATTAGCATTAATTGCTAACAAAATAGCGGTCATGTTTGAAAGCAGTCACGCAACATCTGTAAAAATATCTCTACTAAAAAACTAATTCTTTTATCAATTCTATAATTTTGTGATAAAAAAAAATACTTTTTTTAAATTCTGAAAATTTAAAGTTTTAAATAATTTATTTTTTATTTACTTTTTGTTAAAAAAAATATTAAAGTTATTTTAAATAAAAATTTCGAATTGAAATTTACACTTTACGCTTTTCATTGGTTATGAATAAATATCACACATTAATCTATTAAGTGAAGAGGGAAAAACCATAAAAATTTAAGCAGCATTTTTATAAAACAAAATTTAAATCAACAAAAAAGAATATTTCATTGTTCTAGTAGACTAAAGATAAGACTACAAATAACTTCCAAATTCCAAGCACAACATTTTTGAATTATAATGATTAAACAACTTAGGCGGGTTTGTTTCATCCCATAACTGCCTGCTGGCTATCCGTTGTCCATTTCGTTGTTGCTATGTTTAAACACCAATTTCCTTCCTTTTCTTTTAGCTTGCAAAAAATTTAATTTATATTTGCATACAAATAAATAATCTATTGTAACCCAGCAAAAAAGAAATGGAAAAGAAATGGTGAATGTATGAGTTCAACCCATGATAAAGTGTTTAAATTTCGAAGGTAAAAAATGCTTGATTATAATACTAACATGCCATTGGAGAGCATAAACTCACTGTATTCTAAAAAGTAAATAGAACGCATTTAAAGTAGACGAAAAGAAATTATTTTTTCTTGAGTTAATAATGTTTGTTCACATGAATTGTTTAAGATATTTTGCATGCATTTGCATGTATTTTGAAGCACATCAACAATGGGTAACTATGGCTGACTTCCAAAACGTTAATTGCTTTGTGTTTGAACAAAGCATCATATTTCATAACGCCGCAGTACAATAATTATACAATGTATACCATTTCAAAACGACGCCGCAAAGTATTTTTAACGCAATAAGAAAGCAAACAATGCATCGGTTTTATAGTTTATGCAGTGTTTCGGAACTTTGCATATGTATGTGATTTAAATACAGTAGCAACACTGTATACAAACTTTGTATACGAACGTTTTGGAAGTCAGCCTATTTTGTATTTGAAGAAGGCATTCTCCATGCTCTCTTTTTGCACTTATAAATTAAAAGTCATGAAAAATTTTAATCACATTAAACTAGTTCAAAAAATTTTTTTGCTGGGTATTTAATGACTTTGAATTTCAATGATGCCACTTATTTCTTAAACCTTAATTATTTGTTCGCCCAGAATTTTTTTCTACAGAAAATTTGTTTGTGAGAATATTTGTGGCCCCATTTTTTAAGTAATTGGGTTTCTGAATCTCAAACAGATTTTTGCTACCAACAAGTTTGATACCAAATTGATTTTAAATATCAAAATGTTACTGAAATCTTTAATTTTAAGACAAACATTTTTGGCACGAGTATGTTATCCAATCAAATTTGTCTTGGTTCAATAAGAATTACTTTATACCGAAGTAATTTTCGATAGAAAAAAAATCTATTAGTAGTCAGCATTGGAATTTTTGTATAATTCCTTTGATTTTCCATTTGAAAATAAATTGGCAGGGAAATCTATGTATGTGTGTGTATATCTTCTTCGCTATGGTAATTTTCTTTATTAGATTTTTGTTGTTGTTGTTTTTATTTTATACTTGATGGTAAAACAAATACTTATGTATGTACATATGTATGTATTAATGTATATGATTTGAAAATGTGGAAAAATTTAGTTTTCCACAATATTTTCTTCCTCAATGTGTATGAATGTATAACTTTTAGAGAATATAAATAAGGTACTTTTCACTTACAAATATCTAAGGAATTGGGGGAAAATGTGAAAAGCTTATGTACAATATTTTTTTCTAATAATATTGCCCATCATGCTGTAGAACACATTATATATTTAATTTATGCTACAGTAAAGTAACGCTGAAGACTTTGACGGCGGCTTTAATATGTTTCATGTTTTGCTTTTTTCTGTTCAAAGTGTCTGAAGATACTTAATGATGTGGCAAAATTACATGATGCTTCAGCTAGTGTTCTCTATTGTTGTGAAAATTTCTAGTATTCGTATTTAGAAAAATGCGTTATTTATTCTCGTTAAGAAATTAACTAGTTTTGTGTGCATACAGTACAGTACAATTTAAAAGTTATATTATAATTGTTAAAATTCTTAATACGAAATATGTACATGAATTAAGTTCTTTTTATTGCTTTCAAACTGTTAATGGCATGTATAATGTAAATATGTGTAGTGAAATAACATACGAATTAATAAATTGCAAAATGGAATTAAAAAAAAATTTTAGTGGTGTTTCTAAAGCTTTCTACACAGTAGCAAATATTAGCCAAAACATCTACAATTGTGGAGAAATATTTTTTTTTTTTAATTTGATGTGATTTTTCTCACATAAAATATAATGAAAACATTAAAGACCGCCAAATCCAAGCAACACGACGCTGCCCCGACATTGATGTATCAACATCATACAAACATACTGTTAACCAAACAATACCGAAATGATAACGCCAAATGATCGTTTTCCGACTCTTGATTTTTTTATACTCGCAACATTGTCAATATAACTTATAATATTAATCTGATGTTAATAAACTAAAAATATGAGATGATGGTAGGGCGCCATCTATTGACTCCATATTGTTGTGTATTGTGTGGTTAGAGTTTTTGTTTAACTTTTATCATCTCGTAATTTAATAACTTTGAATTTGTCAGATATACGACTCTCGGAAAGTCGGACTTAATTTTTGTATCCACAATATTGTAGCGATACAGGCTTACCGTAAACACAACATTACAAAACTCAAGTTGTTTATTTGCATTAAGTTGGCTGTAATTCTATAGGATTTTTGTAAATACAACATTAATGAACTAAGGGTTTTTATTTTGTATCTACAGTACTGCAATGGCAAAGTATTTTTGAAAGAGTTAATATTATGTGTTTACAGGGTCGTAGCGTTACACAAAATTTAGAAAAATTGCAATTTCTGCCTGGGGTTTTACAATGAATTGGATCTGTATCTGAATTATATTTAAGCTTATAAGAATAAAAAATAATAAAATAAACTATATTCGAAATCTATTTTAATTAAATTTTGTATAAAAAAATTGAAAAAAATAATATAATACTTATTAGGGCTATTAATTTGATAATTTGATTATAAAAGGTTGAGCTATTTAATTGCACGTTTCTGTATAAGACTTTGTCATAAATACATCCAATACATACAAACCTACATAATCATATTATTTTTGTTTGTATATAAATGCGTTACAGTGTATAAATCTAATTTAATTTCTATGAGTTTGCTAAAAATACTGTTGTTGTTGTTGTTTAAAAATGTTGGTTTGTTATCCCTAAACAATTTAAATTCTTGTTAACTAAAAAGTCACAGTTTAATAAGTACTTAAATGATTTTAATAAAAAAAAAATAGCCCAAAGTTATGCTTGAGTATTATATTTATATTAAAGTTTTTTTTTGGTGCCTGTATATCAGTAAGTTTTAGATTGATTTGTTAGGTTTTTAAAGAATCCACTTTCGTCTCTTTAGAAACTTGACATTTAAGAAATATTTTTGGGTGTCCAAATTTTGAGGTATCATTTTAATTTTAATAAAAACGAAAACACATTTTTTTCAGTTTATTACAAATAGGATCCGGTTAAAAATGAAAAAAAAATATCTTTTTCAAGTGACCCCTTCTACTGGCTCGGCGAAGTTTTACCAAAGTTCTCAAATACTTTTTTTTTTAAACTGTTGTCAGTGGTTGCCATCTGCTCGATAATGTTGTTTTTAAGCTTTTGAATTGTTGTAGGGTTATTGATGTACACTTTTGACTTCAAAAATATCTTTAACAATTTGTCTTTAGGTGTCGAATCGCACGATCTTGGTGGCCAAAAATAGTGTGATTTTCGAACATTTCTCTCCAAAAGTTTTTTGCTTTTCTTGATGTATGGCAAGTGGATCATTCTGTTGAAACCACATATTCTCTACTTCTAAATCATCAACTCTTCGCCACAAAAAGCTTTGGATTATCTTCCTGTCGTGATTTCTATTGGTCATTGATACTTCAAATTTGAATTTTCTTAGTAAAGATATTAAAAAAAGCGTAAGCATTCGTGCTTAAGTATTTGCTTATATCTAAGAAAGTTATTTGGCGATTGTCAAGAATTTAAATAGCAATTTATTTCCAAATATTTTTTCCAAATAATCAAACTGCAAACAGGTCTGTGCAACATTTGGAGGCTTTTATCAGATTATTTCAACCAACACATAGACAGACGGTCAGATAGACAAATGGACATCTGTAAATCGATTTCCCTATTCATAAACTTTCCCAAAATATTTAATATTCTATACTTTATTGAATCGGAAATTAATATGAACTTTTAATAGGGCCTTAAAAATTTCTGTTAATATGGCGCTCAGACTTTATTCCTAGATTTTATTGAAAATAGATTATTTATGATTAAATCATCATATTAGTGATGGTTAGTATAAAGCCTTAATAAATGCATTTTACTGTTCAATCCTACATTCGTTTTGGGTACTTCAGTTATACAATGATGTCATTGTACTCAGTACAATTTGAGAGCGGGTACTTAATGAAAATAATGAAAATAAATATAAAAAATTTAAAAAAATTTAAATAAATTTAATTTAAAAATTTAAGTAAATTTTTAACATTTAATGGTACTCAACAAATGATTCGATAATATTACATTTAAGGATTTTTTCATTTTATTTCTTGTTTCTCTCTTTGTTATGTGTACCTACTAGGGTTTGCAATTTTCTGGACTTTTTGTACTTCCCGGGGAAAGAGAATAAAAATAAGTTATGCCCGAATTTTTGTTAATAAATTACATTTACTTACTCAAAGCTAAATTTATATTAAAAAAAAATTATTGTTTTATTATATACCACTAAAAAAAACTTTATATTAAATTTAAAACAATTAAACATTAAAGCCCTTATTTGAGTCATTCGATGTTCGCTGGCTGTCGAATAAAAAATTTTAAATTATGAACAAGCCATAATTGTCATAATTTGCCATAATTTTTGTTGGGTGTCGAAAAGAATTTTTCCTCACATATTAAGTTTCAGTCGTAGCTAATATAAGTATACTCTTATAAATAATTAAAATGAAAAGAGTTCACAATAGCGCATTTCATTGGAAAATTTGCATCGTAATACTTAATGTTAAATCTTTCGATCAGTTCTGTCTACTCTAAGAGCCGAAAAATTATTAAGTTAGTTAAATAAAAAATTAATAATACAAAGTACTTTCTACATAATTTAAATCAATTTTAAAACTTAACAAAATATATTGAGTTAAAAAAAAAGTTATTTAATTATTACACAAGTTGCTTATTTAAAAAAATTAACTTTATTGTCCGCTTATTATTGCGAAATATCAAGCGCTTAAAATAACACGTTTACTTTCCATTGATGTAAGTTTAAATTTTAATAACGAAGTTATGAAATGATCGAAAACATTCGTTTATTTGAGAGCATTTTTTTTTTGGCAGATCATTTTTTTCACCATAAATTTTGTTTTTCTTTTACATACTCCTATTTGCTAAGTCACATAAAAGTATTAACGCTTATGAAAGCCATTTTTTTAATTTTTACATTCTAGTAAAAAAGATATACAAAATTCAAAATTTAATCAAAAATATATTTAATTTCCGTTTTCCCGGGAATAAATATAAGATTTTCCGGTATGGGAATTCCTGTTTCCTAAACTTAACTGAATTACATTAAAGGAATTCAATTTATTTAATTTTAATTGCCAGTTCGGTTTTCGCTCTCCTCTTCAGTTATTGCCTATTTTTTTATTTCAATTCAAAACTAAATGGTTGGAACTGGGATGTTTAATATAATTTTGAAGAAAGTTTAAAATAATTTTATTATTTTACTCGTATTGAGCTGTTTATATTTTACGATTATAAAAAGTTTAAAATCATTTTTTACCAAGTAAAAGTAGTTTTTCGAAGCACTAACATTAATTTTTAAAATTAGCACGTTTATAGATGCTTCGAGAGAAGCTTTACTTCGCTTCCGGAAATAAGTTAATGAAAAAAATGTAAAATTAATCAATTATTTACAAGGACATCTACAAAGATGGTGTTTAAGGGGAAAAAATAGAAAAACTCTATGCGTAAGACTGTCATTCAAATACTATATAGGGTTTTTTATGCTAAAAAATTATTGTTTCAAACCGGGAACACGTCAAAAAAAAAATTTCATCTCTTCCTCAACTAGTTCGGTAAATAAAACTTTTACATTTCTCTCTTAAAAATATACTTCGTCCGAATCACTATTTTTTTATTAAGCTGCATCGGCATAATATAGAAACTATTAATATGCGTAGCTTTTCAAACAAAATATTAATTTTAAGATGGAAGAAATTGGACGAGATTGTTTTTAATAAAAAAATTTTACATTTTTACAAAAATAACTGCCTGTTCAACGATGTCGAAAGAAAACCAAAGCGAAATTTCATTCGTACAAAAACGTTGAAAACAAAAACAAATTTTTAGTTTTTGTTGTTGTTTTCAATATATTTGTACGAATGAAATTTCGCTTGGGTTTTATTTCGACATCGTTGAACAGGCAGTAAGAGTTTTAGTGAAAAAAGAATTTGTATTTAATATTTTTATTGTTTCTTAGCACGACCAGGAAAAAGAAAGAAAAAAAAAATAATCGTGTAAAGAAAAAGGTTTTTGGTAGCATCTTTAAAATAGTGTTAATAGTGTTAATTTTCAAAGGAAACTTCCTAAAGGAAGTTGCTACTTTAACATAAGAGTCAGTTCACACTTTCTGAAACTTCTCCATGATCACTTAACTAATTTTAACTAACTGGACTCTTTTTAAGATTAAGATCTTGTAGTCAGATTAAACAAAAAATCATAGAAATATTTTTTTTTTTTAAACCTTGTAAAATGTCAGGCGAAGTATTCGCTTTTTATAAGACACGAGATTAGTACCATCAAAACTGTTGATAATATTTTTTGCAGAGTTGGTTGCTTTCATACAACCTCACCATTTGCCAGATTTGGTGTCTCTTAGAGTAAGTCTAAAAGGGGTGGGGAAAATGGATTCAGCTCATAACCGTGAGGTACCTCAGAGAAACGTTAAGTCTGACCTCGAACATCTAAGTAAGAGCGGTTGTTCAGTATATGTTTGCCTAGCATTCTGACATTCGTTCTTGACAGTTAAGGCAGGGCAATCCCAGAGAAGGTGGAAAACCGATTCCTTCTCTCAAACTCCAGATAGCTGTGATAATGGTCGTTTGAGGCCCTGTTTGACTTTTCAATTCCTCCAGCAACCTGTAGATGTCTTTCCGACCTAGGCTCGCAAGTTGTAATGTACCTTTGATATTAAAAATACCCATGGAAGCTTTGCCACCCTACATGTTTCATAGTGGTGAATTCATTAAAAAAAACCTCTATGTAAAATTAAATTTTATCGGTACACACATCCAAAAAAAAACTACCTGCAATAATTTCAATACAAATGAATTGTTAAAAATTTTAAGTCTATTTGTGTATATCTACTCTTCTTTTCTCTCCTTTTTATCATTATGTTATTGCAAATATTTATTTTAATTTAAGTCGATGATAATGTAAGTAGTGTTCGAATAAAGGTAGAGAGAAAAGGTTGCGCAGACACTACGGTTCGATAATAAAATTTCTTACAAATTTTATGCTGCTTTTCATATTGTTCCCTTGATTTAGTTTAACTATACAGGCAATAGTAAAACAACAATAAAATCACCATCGTCATTACTATCATCACTGTGGCAAATGGTTGTGCTCTGTCATCTTCATCTTCATAATCAAATCGTAAATTTTTGTCTCCCTTATAACATGCCGTGACAAGTAGG
Source organism: Phyto melanocephala (assembly GCA_941918925.1). NCBI lineage: Eukaryota > Metazoa > Arthropoda > Insecta > Diptera > Rhinophoridae > Phyto > Phyto melanocephala. The sequence goes on from OW799233.1 coordinate 4,241,126, forward strand.
TTGTTAAATTATATTTGGTCTATGATTTAATATTGTTCTGGCTGTTCTATCTTTTATTGAGTTGCAATAATGTAAAAAGTAATAAAATAAATTTTAATTTGATTATTCATAACGATTTTCTATTCAGTTAAAGTGATTTAATGCTAGAGATTCTTAACCAATACTTTGTACAAAGTGGTTATCAAATTGCAAAATTGTTAAGTTCTTCTTTGGTGATTTTCTTTGAATTTCTTTCATAGAATATTTCTTTATTTTTGTAAATTTTTGATTTAATAAATTTAATTTGGTAACAATTGTCGCTTTATAGAAAAATCTAAATGAATTTTTATTTATTTTTATAAAAAAATATATTTTGTCGAAGATCTTCTCTTAAAAAAAAATTCTTGAAAATTTTAAGTTTAAAATAAATTAATGAATATATGTTTAATATGTCTCTTTTACAAATTTGCAAGAAATTTATTATTTTTATTTTGGCTTTAGTTCATTTTTAATACAAAATTTCTACTCATTAAATGAAGAAATCAATTTTTTTAAAGTTCAACAATAAAATAAAAATTTCCAAGAAATTTTATATTTTCCCAGAAAAAGAAAAAAAGTTATACAAAATTTAAAAAAAAAATTATTTCACAAAAATTTATTTATCAACAATTTGTGAAATGTTAATTAAACTTGTAGAAATATATTCTCTCTAGCCTTGGCTATTTGTCGAATGTAGTTTATTTTTATTTTTTCCAATTTATTTTTATTTTTCTGTACCACTAATTCTATGGATTTTTATCTTTTATTTTAATTTTTAATTCGCTTAAAAAAATTATTAAAAAAATGTCTGTATACTCTTTGAGTATATTAACTAAAGCAGCACGGCGTCTTTAGTTGTCTTCAAGTGGTTAGTAGTAATTCAAATACACAATTTGAGATTTGTGTGCACAAGTGTGCATAAATTAAAAAAAAAAAAAAATACAATTTTCTATCCTACTACATACTTCTTTAATGTATTTTTTTATGTGAAGAATAGATGCTCTCATAACAACATCGTTAGTTTTCAACAAGAATTCTTATAAGAACTATCAAAGTGCAGCGCAATAGTTTTTGAAGATTTTCAAAGATTTGTATAAAAATAATTTAGGCGTTGAAAGAAAACGCAACTATAAGAAAATATGTATGTATGTGTATGTGTTATGATGCCGTATAATGCATAAAATATTATTATTTTACTGGGTCAACTCAAAGTGGTTGCCTTTCATATTATTATGTATATGCATACTTTAACTTGTTGTTGTTAATTTTCATACAAAATATTTTACATGAATGTCCGGGGTGTCCACCGGGAAAGTTTACTACCTTGTTTGTTTATAATTTTTGATTGAATGAAAGAGAATGGATCTTACATTGATAAATGTTTTATTTAATGTCGCTAATTATGTATGGAATACAATATCAATTAGCCTCACAAATGCGAGCCCTTTTGAGCACATTTTTCATTACATTCTCACACATTTCACGCGGTATTTCATTAGTTTCATCACGAATATTTCGTTTGAGTTGCTCCAGCGTTGCTGGTTTGTTTGCATAAATCTTGCTCTTCAGATAACCCCACCAAAAGAAGTCTGGAGCAGTCAAATCAGGCAACCGTGGAGGCTAATCAACATCACCATTCATTGAAATAACTTGTTGTGGAAAGAAGTCTCACAGTAATTCCATTGTAATCCTGGCTGTATGCGATGTGGCACCGTCTTGTTGAAACCACATGTTAGTCAAGCCCAAAGCATGCAGTTGTGGCGTTAAAAAGTTTTCAATCATATCACGATATCGCTCGCCATTGACAGCCGATCTTGCAGTACATTGTAGTGCATGCTTGGGCCTATCAGCTAGAGTCCCTCTTTCTTCGAAATCATTCACTACGCGATAATTAGTGTGTCTTTTGGGCACGTTGTTTTTCCTAAAAATTTCACGTAACTTTTGATAAAATGTTTTAACGATTAAAACACGTTGGTTTACTGAATATTTTTTCATAATTAATTTGCCAAATCTCTAATTCACGATCGCCAAATATGAACTGTAAAGACTAATGTTTACCAAAAGTAGTATATCTTCCCGGCGGACACCCTGTAAATTTATATGCACGTCAATATTTCTCCCTTTTAGTAATGCTAAAATAAAAAATGTTGTAACCAAAATTATTCGATTAAACCTTCAATAAAAGAAAGTAACCAAGGCAAATTTATTCAGGTAAAGTTATCAGCCCAGCTGATTAAGAGGCATTTTATCAAAATTTTTTGAATTCGCCTTGATTTCATTTATTAAAGCAGAGATGAAAATTATCTGCCTGTTCAACGATGTCGAAAGAAAACCCAAGCGAAATTTCAATCGTACAAATATATTGAAAACAACAACAAAAACAAAAAATTTGTTTTTGTTTTCAACGTATATTAAAAACAACAACAAAAACTAAAAATTTGTTTTTGTTTTCAACGTATTTGTACGAATGAAATTTCGCTTGGGTTTTCTTTCGACATCGTTAAACAGGCGGTAAGATTTTGGTTTTAGTATTAAGAAATTACCTTAAATGTACTTTTTCGATTATAAATATATCAAATTTATGTATATTTATTGTTTTTCCACCATTTGTAATGCGCTTCACAAATATATATCCTTTTTTTAAGTTAAATTTTATTAAATTAAACATATCACAATAAGTTTTCCATCCCTGTTATACGAATTGGCTATACCATAAAAAGTTGCTTTGTTGTATCAATTCGCCGTTGCATATGTCTGTATGAATATGCCTTGAAAGTAACCTAAAACAATATTTTAGTTTTCTTGTACTAAAAATTTATACAGGGTGGGCCAAAGATCACAATTAGGTTCAAAGATGCAACAGCATCTTCGTTTATATATTTGTTTTTTAATTTTTTTCAGATTATAAAAAATCAAATGAAAATATGATTATGAGTGATAAAGTTAATTTTTATACCTTTCACCTGTTGGGTCAAGGGTATAAATAGCTCTGTCATTCCGTTTGTAATTTCTACAATTTTCATTTTCGACTCTATGAAGTATAAACATTCTGTAAGCTAATGACTAGGGGAGTCGATTGAGTAATGTCTGTATGTTGGTTGAAATCAACTTTTAGAAGCCCCCACATGTATGTAGCTTCAATCTTTTGCAAATATCCGGAAACAAATCGCTATTGCAATCTAGCACAACCGCGCCTTAGCTTTGTAAGATATGAGCAAATAAACATGACTGTCTCTGTCCATATTTTATATAATATGCCTCTAGGGCTATTCGTTAAAAATTTTGGACAAATCGGCAAAGTTGTAGGCGAAAAATTATACATTTTTAATTAGTATTTATTTTTAAATATATCTATTTACTAAAGCTCTATGGAAAAGTTAAAATCCAAGATCGCGCCTTCAATAAAATGGCAGATAATTTTTTTCTCAACCCCATCAATGTGGCTATCAATTTTAAGGGCTTGACTAGTAGAATACATCTAACTGTGTAAAAATCTAAATTCAAAGATGGCATAGAAAAAAAGGCGTGTAATTTTTAAACTGAAATCTAGGCTAAGCTGCGTTGTAGTCATTGTGAAATTTATTTTAACAATTTTACTCTTTATTTGAATTGCTTAAATAATGAGTAGAACTGTAGCTTCAGGGATTATGAAAATCCAAGAGCAACTCATCAACTCAAATTTCAACCCATAAGGTGTACAGTGCTGTGTGCCAGTATATCTGAAAATATTAGTGGGCCTTACTTCTTCCAAAATAAAAATGGAAGTGATGTAATCACAAATGAAGAGTGGTGTCGTTGATCAAATAATTTTTACGTCCTGCTTTTGAAAACAGACTTGTTATGTTATTTTAGCTCGATGGAGCTGCTGCCCACAATGCCCAAGACACAATGTCATTTTTAACGCAAATTTTTGGAGAAAAAAATTTGCAGAAGTTCGAAAATTAAGTGGCCAACGTGGTCGTAGACTTGTCCTACTATTTGCTTTGAGGTTATTTCAAGGAGCGAGAGGCTAACATTATTGCAGAAACTTGAGCGCTAGAACCACAAATTTTCTAAAATGTTATGGAAAATGCTTTAAAATAAGTCAATCATTGCGAAGCTGAAAACGGGGGTCATTAAAGTAAAATTATTTTCCATACTTAGTGTAAAAAAATTTTGAATTTTTTTAGTCTGAAAAACGAAAATGCTATTACACTCTTAAATCGCATGGCGAATTTTGGTCTACAATATATTTATTATAATTTTTTTTTAAGTTTGTTTAGACAATTGTTTAATTGAATTACACATTTCTGTTCAAAAAGTAACAAGAAATTTGACGGTTCCAGATTATTCACAAAAATTTATACAAAGATAAAAAAATTTTACAAAAATGAATGTTTTAAAACACATTATTAGAATTAAAAGTTTTAAAAAAAACATAAATAACAAAAATAGCAAAAATATCACGGTCTATACTTTAGCGAAAAAAAATGGCAACGGTGATCAAATGTATTTGTTCGAATGGGTAGCGAAAAGTGTTTAATGTTTGTCATCGTATTAATATGAAATATATACGGCATAGCGCAATATGGAAGCCTGCTTTGAATTGGCTCACTGGAACTAATGTTAACGAATTTTCTAAATATTATAATCACTAATTCGATTATTTTCTCTTTAATTCATTTTGAAAGTGTCTATAAGTAAATGTGTCTGGCTTAAACGCCCATAATAGACATCCTCGAACTTATTAGGAAACTGGCAAGCCGACTGAAAAAAGAGAAAGCAATTGTGTATCTATTTCTTTACTTTCATCTTGCAAATTAAAAATAAGTATAAAATTATTTTGATTTGGTCTTCTTGTTTATCGTCATGTTCATCAATTTACTTTATTTTTATTTTTTCTACTTCTAAGCTATTACTTAGTTTGCCTTATTGGATTTATATTGCTATTGCTACGGATTTTCCTGCTTCTGCGGTTTATTCAATATTTATTTATAGAAAAATTACTAAATTTCGATAAATTACTGTTTATATTGCGTTCAATACAAACACAATATTGTTTCAATACAAAAAAAAAAAAATACAAAAAAAAAAAAAATACAAAAAAAAAAAAAAACAAAAAAAAAAAAAAAAAAAAAAATAAAAATAAAGAAGGAGCAAGCATTTATAGATAAAATCATTCATTGTTTCATTGCTTCCAGCTCAATTGAGATTATGGTTGTACAATATAAGAAGGCAAACATTTTTTGTCTAAAGGAGACAGTGGTATGATGAAATATAATTTTTTAATAATTCTTTTTTATTATTAGGAGGGTTGCCTTTTATAATTCGGGATAAGAAAACATTTGGAAAATGGCTTAATTACTTTTCAAAATGTTTTCCATGAAGATCAATACACTTTTCCTTACGCGTTAATCAATTTCGAAGGCACTTTTTTCATTCCGTTTGATGTACCTCAAAAACAGGCATTCTGACTTTTGTAGGGCTTTTTCTCATCTTGGAGGCTACTAACTCTCTAATGCTTTTTACTTTCGGGCTCATATGTGTAGATAGACCATTGGTCACCTGTCATAATGTCATAGACCGACCTACAATCTGAAGGGCTCCGCGATCGTATTTTTTTTTAGCAATTCTCGCGACCAATTGACACGACCCTTTTTTTGAGCAATTGACAAATTATGTGGGATCCAACGTAAACAATTATTTTCTACATCCAAATTTTTATGCAATATTGAATGTGTGCTGGTCCGACTAATATCTAAGGTTGTCTCAATCTCACTACAAGTTACATGACGATCTTGCAGTATCATTTTCCGCACAGCGTTAATGTTCTTGGAAAAAACAACCGGTTTTGGACGACTTTCACGAAACTCATCGTTGAGCGTACTACAGCCACAGCTAAATTAAAAAAAACACTAATAAATCGCTTAAAATTGAGTTTAAAAAATCGACTTGATTTAACCGAAGCACTGTCGATGATTAAGTCCACGTCAAAAGTTGTAAAAAATAATTGCACGAAATTGTTTACGATTTAAAACCGTTTCTTTTGTCGATATGATTTTTTGAAGTTATTGTAACCAACACAAATAGCCTTCGTACGTCAAAACGTATAAAACATACTCAGACGTACATACAAAATAATATAATTTTTATACCATACCTTGCAACTTAGTACGCCTGTTATTATTTAACTGCAAGTTTTCATATCTACTATATGTAAATTAAAAGTTTCACTTCTCATTTTCAACTACTGTGCTTAATAGTTCATTGTACAATATTTTTTTTTTAAGCTAAAGTCAGTTCTTCTTGATTATTTCACAATTTTTTTGTTGGTATTTAATTTTTTGTTATTTTCGTTTGAGTGAGATGCTGCTTTATTTATTTTATCATCCTTTTATATGATTCCGACACATGTACATATGTACGTAATCTCACTGTTAAATACAAACAAACAAACATACTTACATATGTATATCTATATCCTATATAAACTACTAGCCAAACCCGGCGCGCGTTGCTACGCCCCTTAATGAATCGAAATGCATTTTAATTTTTAATTGAATATCAAGTGCAAAAACCTAAAAATTATAATTTTTTTATGGGCGTGGCATTGCCCACTTTTCTAATCACGAAATTGTAAAGTCATAACAGCTCAATATGTGTGCACAGTTTCAGAAATATCGGACCAGTGCAAGTACCTCAAAATTATAACCTTTTTTTATGGGCGTGGCCCTGCCCACTTTTCTGGTCACGAAATTATTTAGTCATGACAGCTCAATATGTGTACAAAGTTTTAGAAAAATCGGTCTGGTGCAAGTACCTCAAAATTATAACCTTTTTTTATAGGCGTGGCCCTGCCCACTTTTCTAATCAGGAAATTATATTGTTATCACAGCTTAGTATGTGTGCAAAGTTTCAGAAAAATCGGTCCAGTGCCAGTACCTCAAAATTAAAACTTTTTTTAGGGGCGTGGCCCCGCCCACTTTTCTTATCACGAAATTATTAAGTCATGACAGCTCGATATGTGTGCAAAGTTTCAGAAAAATCGGTCAAGTGCAAGTAGCTAAAACTGATAACTAATTTTTATGGGCGTGGCCCCGCCCACTTTTTTCTACCCATAAACACTCCCTGGTATGTGTCCAACAACTTGCTAAAGTTTGAGTCCGATCGGTTTTACAGTTTCGGAGTCTATAGCTAACACACACACACACATACACACACACACACACACACACACACACACACACACACAGAGTTTCACTTTTATATATATAGATATATCAAAATTCTACGTCATATACAATCTGATGCCTTTTAAATTTGTTCAGACTAGAACATACAAAAATCATTCAATTTGGCACACACAGACACAAACATACACACACAGACACAAACATACACACACACTCACTCTACTCACTCATACATTTTTATAATCTTAAAATCAAGTCCATTGAACCTTACAGAAGAGAAATGTGATTGTTAGTTATTTTTAGCTTTTCTTAAAAAAAAAAAAAACAAAAAAATTCAACGCTGTCACCAACATGATTCTTTTCATCGTCATTTTTATCGTTTGCGACGACTAAATATTGGAGTTTTAAGAGTGAAAAGAAGTCTTTAAGAATCGAAATATACATACGTACATACACTTTTATTCTTGTAACACAACCAGCTTACAAATTCTTTTACAGACATTTTTAAGTATATAAATATGAGCATATATTCTTATGTACATACATACATACTTTGTAAAAATGTGTATGTGTACGTATTTGACGACAGTGCCTGTTGTGGGAGGGAAATAGTTTGGCATGTTAAAGAAGAAAACGGTATTTGCAACGTTCAATAACATTGTCCTTTATCCATATAATATTAGTTCAATTTCAATTTTATCGCGTTATTTTTCCTGCCTTTTTTGTTGTGCTGCTCATACTTTAAGTGCTCTTATAAAATATCTCATTTTAGGCAGAATTAAAATGACTGCATTCGCTAGATATTAATCTAAATTTAAGATGTAAAAAAATTTTATTTTTTTTTAAACTGTGTCTTTCTAAAGTAAAATCAAAAAAATATTAAATTAAATTTTAAATTTTATTTTACCATGAAAATAAAAAAAATAATTCTAAATTAATGTTTTCTTTAAAATTAAAATATTATTTTAAAAAATTATCTGCATCGTTGGCAGTCGTATCACTAATGGCTGTACTGATTTGTTTAAAATGTTTGTCGTAGCGCAACTTAGGATTTTAAGAAAAGGGGAATTGACCACGCCCACTTATTTCGATTTATCTAAAATCGGAGAACGGCTGACTATTTTTTCTAATATTCGTAGTAATCCAATTTAAGTTTTTACGGCAAGCGATTTGGATATTTTTTTTTAAAGTTATTACACTTAGCGGAATTTTTTTTTTTGGTTAATTGAAATGAAAATTAATTTTTCATATTTCCTATTTATTTTGCACATTCGCATTCTTTTCGAACATTTGGGTATTTATCTTAATTTTTTAATACAAAAAAAATTTTCTACAAAATTAGTTTATCATGTAGAAATACTTGATTGAAAACTGTTGTCTCTAAAATTAGGCATAACTGCAATCTGGGGCCAAATTATGGCATTCGATATTGATGGAAAATTATAGAATTCTTATTAGAATCCAATACAAAATGCAAGGAAAATATCCACGTTTCTTAGTTTTTTTTAGAGGAATTTTCAAGACTTCGAACAGGAATCTGAATTATTCACGTTCAAAAGTTATTTAAGTTTTTTTTAGGAACTAGATTTATTGAAAAAATTTACTAAAAAATAGTTTACACTAGAAAAGTTACTACTAAAGTGATAATTGATACAAATAAGTTTAAAAGGGGATTGCCACATACATTTACCCAGCAAAAAAAAATTGGAAGTAGTGCAAAGCGAATTACATTCACAAGACTTCTAATGCTTTTACAGCATTAATTCTAAATGAGTTCTTAACTGTATAATAATTTGTCATAAATGATGTGCTTAAAAATGAATGAAACATCATGCAAAATATCTTAAAGAATTTATGTAAACAAACAAATTTAACACATGAAATATCCGATACTTGTCACCAAATATGCATGAGTTCCATGCACTTATTAGAATGAAGTACAGTTTATTAAAATATTCATGTAAACACATGATCTCCAATGACACGCTAATGTTAAAATCATTACTGTTTTCACCTAAATTTAATCACTTTGTCACCAGTTGAACCCCTGCAAAATCATATTTTTGTCATAGATTTTTTTGCTGGGTATGTTAACAAGTTTTTACATGACTCAGCAAAAACTAATCATACGAAGTCAAACATATTGTATATTGACATATCATTTGCCGACATAGGAGTATGTTGAATTAAAAAAATTAGAACTTTCAGCGTTATTAGTATACATCATACATATCGAACTGTAAGAGCGAAAATAACATAAATAACATAAACTTGTACATAAATCTTAAAATCAACAAAATGAATTGTATTAAAAATTCTAGCAATCTGCCAATCTGGCTCACAACTAATATGTTATGCCAAATATAGATATTAAATATTATAATAATCAAAAGATAAATATGTAAATACACTGAAATATATCTATTAATAAATAAATAATAAATAATAATAACATAAATGATATATTTTTCGAAATTAATTTTTCTCCCCGTTTCAATATCATGCCTGTTAAAATACTATATCGAAATTTTTTCGCTTAATTTTAATAGAATAATTTTTATTGGCAAATTTACGTAAAATATTGGATGTGATTATTGAATCAATGTTGAATGTGACTTAGTAAAGTGAAATTAGAAAAACGATTAAAAAATTCTCTCCTAACTCTCTAACAGAAAGTATAGGCGACAAAATTAACTTAACTGTTAAAAAATAATTTATTTATATAAAATTAACTAGCCAAACCCGGCGCGCGTTGCTACGCCCCTTAATAAATCGAAATGCTCTCTGAATTTTAATTGAATATCAAGTGCAAAAACCTAAAAATTATAATTTTTTTATGGGCGTGGCATTGCCCACTCTTCTAATCACGAAATTGTAAAGTCATAACAGCTCAATATGTGTGCAAAGTTTCAGAAGAATCGGACCAGTGCAAGTACCTCAAAATTTTAATTGTTTTTATGGGCGTGGCCCTGCCCACTTTTCTAATCACGAAATTGTAAAGTCATAACAGCTCAATATGTATGCAAAGTTTCAGAAAAATCGGTCCAGTGCAAGTACCTCAAAATTAAAACTTTTTTAGGGGCGTGGCCCCGCCCACTTTTCTTATCACAAAATTATTTAGTCATGACAGCTCGATATGTGTGCAAAGTTTCAGAAAAATCGGTCAGGTGCAAGTAGCTAAAACTGATAACTAATTTTTATGGGCGTGGCCCCGCCCACTTTTTTCCACCCATAAACACTCCCTGGTATGTGTACAACAACTTGCCAAAGTTTGAGTCCGATCGGTTTTACAGTTTCGGAGTCTATAGGTAACACACACACACACACACAGAGTTTCACTTTTATATATATAGACAAGTACAATTTATCTTAAAGTTGGATTAGATCATTGGTAGGCTACATTAAAATCTTCATAAAAGTACCTAAATAAAAAAACCTTCTCCTGTAAAATTTGGATTTTGTGGGTTACGTTATTTTAGCGGTTATGGGTCGATATGCCGCACAGTGGCATTTTTTAAGCAATAAGTAATTTTTTTTGACACATAAAATTTAAAAATGTAATGATGCAGTTTTGTAAAAAACTGATTTAGAAACTGAAGAATCCATAAATTGTATTCAAAAAAAAACGTTTATTTGCCTTTAAAATAATGAAGTAAAGTCACATGTAAATTTTGGTCCAAAATATTGAAAACTGTTAACGCACTTCTATAGTGTTTGTACGTAAGATCATTTTATTGCTCTGATTTAAATAGTGATTTTTTTTCAAATATAGCCTTTTCTGCGCATTAAAAAAAAAAATTATAACGTTCGCTCATATGGTTTAAAAGGATATGATAGAATAAAATTTGTTCTATAATGTGCCGTGATTGAAAACTTTCTTGAAAAAAAGGTTGCTCGGTCGTGCTAGGTGCTCCCGCTATAATAAAATGAAAGGTAAGACTCCATACTATCAATTAAAAAAAAAAAGTTTAAATAATTAATAATCTTTCATAAAATCATAAAATGTATCTCCAAATTCATGAAATTTTTAATTTCATTTTTAATTTTCATTTTATTAGTTTTGGTAAAGAAACAAAAAGTTGTAGGAAAAAATATAATATGGGTTATATAAGCGGTAAGTGGTGGGCGTTAATTGAGATAATAAAGGCTCTGTGCCAAATTTCAAAAACTTTGGGCCAAAAATAAAATTTGGGTTCTATGGGCGGTGCGTAGAAGGCGTGGCCAATGTTGATGAAACTTTATATTTTTCTTAATTAAGCTAACCAAAGGCTCTGTGTCAAATTTAAAAAACTTTGGGCCAAAAATAAAATTTGGGTTCTATGGGGGGTGGGTAGTGGGCGTGGCCAATTTTGTTAAAACTTTATATTTTTATTAGTTAAGCTAACCAAAGGCTCTGTGGCAAATTTCAAAAACTTTGGGCCAAAAATAAAATTTGGGTTCTATGGGCGTAGGGTAAAGGGCGTGGCCAATTTTGATAAAACTTTATATTTTTCTTAATTAAGCTAACCAAAGTCTCTGTGCCAAATTTTAACATTCTACGAGTACTCCTTCTACCAAATCCCTCTGTTTGCCGTTTAGACTAAGCTAAAGTCATAAATGTTGCGATTGCTGGTACAACTTGATGCGGTTGTAACGTGTGTGGTGTGTGGTTCTGTTTTGGCTGTGCAAAAGATCAAAAAGGTTTGGTTTTTTTATGGCCACAACATTATTTAATTTTGTACTTATGTGAATTTAAGTTGACAAAAATAAGTGATTATTAATTATTAAATTATTTTTAAAACATCTTTACTCAGACTAATTGATTTGTTTACCGAATTAAGATTTAAAGTAAAGTTATTGGCAATAAGTTGTATTTGTCTGTTGGCAAAATGCCCAAGTTATTTACCAGCCTAGTTGCAGCATGTAAGACTAATTTTAAATTCTCTGTCATCTCTGCAAATGCTTTCATTTAAGTGGTTTAAAAGATATTTGACAAACTTTTTCTTCATTTTTTTTAAATTTTGATCTTTTTTCTTTTTTGTGACAACGAAAAAGGGGATGAAAAATAATTAATATTAAATAGTATAAAGAAGAGCTGAAAACGGAAATATGTTTATTTAATAGAAAATCAACATAATAAAACTTTGAAAATTTATGGCTTTTGCAATTTCATTCGTGCTGCTCGTGCGAGTGAATGCATTGACTGTAAGAGATGTGCAAAAATATGTATTTTGCCAATCATTTTAATGTAAATTGAAATGCAAACCCGAATATTAAAAAATAGTTTTCTTTGGTCTTTTTTTTCAACTTTAATGTAATGCGTTTGTATGTATGTAAGTTTTTTATTTTGTCATCTGCTTAAGAGAAATCGTTGATGCATGTAAATTTCGTCAACTTATTTACCAGCATTATCACACGTTTTGATTTTGCTGTTGCTTCTCGTTCTGCTGTTGCAACAACTGCTTTTGTTCTTCTTTTTTTTGCCATTTTTTTAATTCTGCAATTGCGTTTTTTATTATCATTATTTTTATGTATTTTTTATTTTGACTTTTTCTTTTACATTTTTCGTTGTTAAACAGGCCACTTTTTCATGCAAAACATTTTCAATATATATTGCAGAGTATGAGTTTTTGTACAACTTCCTTCTGTAAGGTTGCCACTTGCATTTTATGTCGTAGTTGTCGTTGCTACTGCTGTTGTTGACTTTAGAATAGAATATTGTTTTGTTGCTTCATCTTCATGTTGCTTGTTGTTGTCTCAGGGTCTTAAGTGTGTAGTTCAAAGTAAGACTACACTTGAAATATTTTTCTTAAGTATTACAATGATTTTGTTGTATAAAATAACCCTGGAAATACCCCGGATATTTTTTGTGTGTATTTTTCTTTCATTTCTTTTTGATGTTTTACTCCATCAATATTCCCATTACGTTTTTCAGTGAATTTTCCTTTTCAGGTTTAAAGTGTTTTGCTTGTAATTTCATTCTATCCGGTAAAAGAGGAACACTGGAATGCTTATTTTACTTCATCTTTAGTTCATCATTTGATGGTGGAGCATTTTTTGTCGTACCGACAGTATTCATTTATTATTTCTTTTTTAATTTTTTGTCGATTTTTTTATTTTATTTTTTCAAAATTCTGTATAAAAAATAAAACACGAAACAATTTTTCAAGTAAATTAGTTTTTTCTTATCCAAGCAACTTTGTTTTTCTTTCAAGAAAAGCTAGGAGTGCTTTCATCTTTGGTGACTTTGTGGCATGTGTTCGTATTTTTCTCAGTAAAGCAAAATAAAAAAAAATAGTAAAAAAATTGAAGCCTTTTATTTGACTTCCGTTTCTGTTTTTTTGTTTTCTTTATGTTCGCCTCTTGTCGTTTTTAACTATTGTCAGCTTTAATCATTTTATTATTATCATCCTTTTGAGATTGTTGTTGCTTTTTTCTTTTTCTTAAGATTGTTGTATATTCTGCAGTTGTTATAAAATTTAAAAATAATGTGAACATAAAGAGATGCGAAAGAAAAGGACCGGATCAAGTTTTTGAATTGAGTAAAATGCAGCGATTGTCATCGACCGTCTAGTTAAGTTACAGAATTGGCTTGAGTTATCTATATCAAGATCATTTTTTTAAGAGCTTAAACAGTGAAATTTTAATTAGTTAAATATTGAAATTATAAGTGATTTAAGTTTTTGACAACGTTTCTATAATGGCACCTATTTTAAGATTACTGCCTTAAAAGTAATCGAATGCTTTAAAAAAATAATTTTATATGTTCACTGTAAGTGTTCATACATATATCCATACATACAAATATGTATGTATGTGTATGCTCACGTCTAAAAGTTTAAATGTAAAAGTTGCATTTCCCCTTAAGAGGTGTTTGTTGGTTGAAGTGCAAAGTAGAAAAGAGAAAACAAAAACTTTTAATTAATTAAGTTTTTATTTATTTTATATATAACTTTTTGTTACTGTTATTGTTGTTTTTGTTCTCTTTGAATGCATGTATAGAGAAACAAAAAAAAAAGATAATAAACCAATAAATATGTTGCTGCTGATATCCTAAGGGAACATTCATTCATTCATACCATTAAAAAGATGTAACAGCTAAATGCTGTTATTTGAAGGTTAGTTTAGTTAGTTGTAGTTGTACTTACCTGAAGACAGATTGTGTCGTGATGACATGGACAAATTTCTTGGCAATGTCATGCAATCCTGGCCACTGCCATTACTATTGTTGGTTGTGGTGGTCATCAGCATATTGCCACGACCATCCAATAAAGCGGCACTAATGCTACTACTTGCCAAGCTGACACCTCCCACTCCCCCACCTTCAGGATTTCGTCCATAATTTATGGAGTTTGTATGATGCAGGGTACCTACTTTTGGCAATGTCATCATTCCGTTATTATACGTTAATGTTGTAGATGGATTCATGCTGCTATTAACTGTGGTGTTGTTACGTCCAAATGTCTGTGAGCTATTCGATTGCATGGAGGTAACGTTGAGGCCAACACCTATACCAACATTGCCATTTCCACCTCCACCATTATTTCCGCTACTTCCACCAACTATGTTCGAAGACATGCCTTTGATTTGTAGGTGTTCACGTTGCTGTTGTGCTGATATTTGTTGCTGTTGTTGTTGTTGTTGCTGTTGCTGCTGATGTAATTGCTGTTGTTTAGTTGTTGTACTGTAAGTTACATTATTAATAACACTAGTACCCATCATACCACCAGCTGAGCTAATATCCATCGTATTTAAGGCAGTTGTTTGTTTTGTTGAGCATAAATTTGTATTGTTACCGGAATTAATGGAATTGCCGCCCATGGCTGCTGCTGCAGCATTTAGGTTTGAGACCATTTGCTGTTGCTGCTGTTGTTGCTGCTGTTGTGTTAGTTGCATTGCTGTATTACTGCACATGTGAGGTGGCGGTGGCTTAACATCACTGGCTGTTAGCAATATTGTACCCTGATCACCATGATTCTCTACATCGACAATTACATTAGCACTCTGTGAATGTCCCATGTGATAGTGAGCATGTTTAATGGGATCTGGCGGATACGAGGGCACTTGCTGGTGCATGCTGCGTTGCTGATATTGCTTTTGTAGTGTCTTTACCTCTAAACGTGTCTTGTCACGTTGATAGTAGACTCCGGCAAAAATAAGCACATTCAATATTAACAAACTACAACCGATTGCAATAGTTACACTTAGTGCTGTTGAATAGGCAGCATAACCAGCTGATTCAAAACCAGATGCCAGTGTGTCTGTTGTTGCATTCGCCATAGTTGTGGGTGCATAAACACCGCCAGCCGTATAGTTGCCACCGCCAATGGGTATGCACGTTGTATACATGTTCGGTTCAACTGTTGTAACTGCAAGCAAAGTAGACAAATGAGTAAATGTAAAATGAAAAAAAAAAAAAAATAAATAAATCCAAATAAAGAAAATCACGCAACATGGTCAGTAGTGTAATCGAGGCAATAGGAGAATAAAATATTACTTATCTGCTGAAAACTGTAACACTGGATTAAAACGATTCTAACTTAATTGCAAATAAAACGTGGAGTATAATTTTATGATTTCGTATGTGAATTCGTGTAAGAAACAATGTGTTTGTGCCACAAGTATGTAGTAAAAATGTAAATGTTAAATTGATGTCTTTCAATGCAATTAGGTGTTAGGTTTTTAGATCTTTAAAACATATTTTTTTTCTCAAAACTAAAATCAATTTATAGATAAAAAAGCCAAATAAGATTTTTTTGTCTTTAAATAATTTAACAGTTTTATATGAAAAAAATTTGGTAATTTAATTTAAATGTAAAACTTTTCTTTGAAATTTGAATTAAATTAATAGAATCACTTAGATTGTGACCAAAGAAATTAATTTAAGCACAATATAGTTCGCATGTGGTCGTAAATGGTTCTCTTAAATATTAAAATTTAAAATCTAATAAAATTCCTTAAAATGTCCCTTTTAAAAGTATATCACAAGCCATTCATGGCCACATTTTCATAGTGAAGACTTTAAAGTAGATTAATGCACATTAGAAAGTAAAATACAATTTGTCCTTTAACAAAAAAAAAAAAAAAAAAAAAAATCATCCCAAGTTTGTTAATTTAATTTGTTTTGCAAAGTAAAGGCTCTTTTCTGATGTTGCTCATGTTCTTGCTGCCTTTATACAGTTAAAACGAATAGATTTGTTGCCATGGCGCGTTTTAAATTAAATAAACATTTCGTTTATATGTATATTTTTCAATATTTTTATCAGATTATAAAATTTACATAATGGAAAAAATGTCTATGGAGAATAATGACACCTAAATAAGCCCCGTTTTTAGCTGTACAATGATGCGCTGCCTTCAGTTAGAGCACTTTTCATAACATCTTTAAAATTTTGGGGCTAAAGAACACGAATTTCTGCAATAATCTTGGCTTTGCGTTCAAGGATTGTTTAGGGATTGGTCACCTATATTCGCTACTTCATATAACCTTAAAAATATTTGGGTGCTGAGAAACCTGGCGAATGAATTTTAAATCTTCTAAAAATTTGTTTAAAAAGCCCCACTGTATCCCGGGCAGTGACAGTAAAAACACATCTCAGGTCTGTTTTCAAGAGCATGACATAAATACTACATAATACTGTTCTTTCTTAACGGTTACAGCACTTCCATCTTCATTTTTGAAAAGGAATTCCCAAAAGGAGTGCAATTGGCGCTGATAGCTCTAAGATGTTCAGAACGCTAGAATTTAGAGTTTGGCTTATTAACAAAGCCACTTAAATGCATCAAAAGCTACATTATTTAAAATCGGATTTTTAATAAAGCTGATTTCATTTAGGGCCAGCAAAATTTAGACGTTCCGATGATCTATGGGTTTTAATTTTTACACCACGTTATGACCCAAAGGTCATTCCTAGATAAGCAGAACACCTTTGTTAATAAAATTTCTACTTGTTTAATAATTGATTGCCGAACTAAATGATAAAATTCTTTTTTTTGTGTCATTTGTGTATCCCTTTGTTTTTTTTTTTTAATTTCTAGGAGCCATTTTTATAATAAAAAAAAATATTAAAAATATAATCCGAAAAGTTAGTAAATTTAAAATCCAATGGTGACTTTTGGCCCACCCAGTATGTGTGTTGCCGACATTGTATATATATAAATATCAGCTTTAATGTAAACAATTTTTTTTTTTTTCAAAACTTTCCTACCCTTTTTAATTTCTGACACAGCTGATGGCGTTTAAAATAGTGTAAATAATGAGCAACAGTGAAGGGCATAATTTCAGTTTATTACTAAATGTTTAGTATTCATTAAATAAAAACTCGGGCATAAATAAATTATGATGTAAACAGAGGATAAATAGAATATTGTTAAAGTTTTTAAAAGAAATGTTTACGGTTATCTTCTGCTGTTTGAGGCTTAACGTTTATTATGCCCTCTTGTAAGTGAAAATCCCTCAATAGAACAATAATTTACATTAACAGTGGAGCACAAAAGGAAAATTTATGTTTCACTGTTTATGTTAATTATGGTTAGTATTTTCGTGTACAGTATTTTTCGTTGTTGTTGTTGTTGTTGTTGTTTGTGCAACTGTTAATGTTGTAGAAATATTTTAACATTTAAGTGTTGCTTTTGATGACACTCAAGTGTCTGAAAACTTTTCTGTTTCAACTGTTTTGTTTGTTGTTGCTACTTGGCTGCTGTTAGTTTTAAAACGAACGATGACATACTTATCTAACTGCCTATTTGTACTAGTATGTTATATTTGTATGAAAGAACGTTTTAAACTCTTTAACTGCTGTAACACTCTTAAATGGTTGATGTTGTCAAGTGTTTTAAATATGAATTTTGTTTTAAACTAAAATAAGTAGATTACTCTGGGGAATGAAAGAAATAATTAATAATGTAATTATATGGAATTGAAAGACCCATAAATCGTTAACTTAAACAAAGGAAGACAGTTTCTATTAACTAGGATTTTTCGCTCTTTTAAAACATTATTTCTTTTGTACTGAGCATACATGCAAATAGACACACATGTAGTTTATGATAATTTTTAACTACTAACTTTTATACTCTTCATCTGTGGTGAAAGGGATATATATAAATTTGACACACTGTTTGTAATTTCTATAATATGACTAAGGGAGTCGATTGAAAAATGCCTGTCAGTTCGTTTGTATGATGAAATCAGTTTTTTTAAAAACCCTACATCAATATTTTGCAAAGAGAACAACTGTCTCTTTTTTCACATATTCTACCATACAAATTAAAATTGTTTAACGTTGGAATGATTTTTAGCCACGTTTGCTTCTATGTATTGATTTAATTAGAAATCTCAAATTTTCTTATAAATATGGCCCTGATGGAATTTCTAGTGGTCTTCTTATTAAATGTTCTGAGGCTTTCGTTTCTCCTTTTACAATACTTTTCAATATGTCAATAAAATCCGGTTATTTTCCTACTATGTGAAAGGACTCTTTCATAATACCATTTTTCAAGTCTGGCTGCAGAAAGAATATCGCTAATTATCGAGGTGAAATGTAAAATTATTTTGTTTTTAAACAACTAATATTAAACAATTTGTATGTACTGCTTTATAGTCTGTAAGGATCTAGAATCCATAGACTTAAATAAATAATAATATGCATGTAGGGCTTTTCGTAAAAATTTGGACGTCGGTCACTGATCGAGAAAGTGATAAGTGAAATATGTGAAGTTACTAGAGTTCTTAATTGGTTTGTGGGCATGCTAAAGTTTCCAAGATATAAGTCGTGTTTCCAAAAATTACTGCTGAGCACAAAAATAAAAATGCTTCGAAGGTTTTCCAAAAATAAACAAACGAAAATCATGGGCTTCAGCTTGTAAACAACGAATCGAAGCAATAATAATGTAATACATAGTATAAAACAAGTAAGAAAGCTATATTCGGCCGTGCCGAATCTTATATACCCTTCACAACTTGTAGTCATGCAATAACAGTAGTTTGTATCACCATTCATCTCATATGAAATACGTACATACATATATAAAAAACATACATATATAAAAACATCCCACTGTAAAATTAAAAATTTACGTATGTATTTAAAAAAAAAATTAAAAAAAAAAATTAAAAAAAAAATTGAATTTTTATTTTGTCGAACTTTTCTGTTTAAACTATTATTTAAATTTTTAAACAGGCTTGAGTTCATATTAATATTCTTTATTTTTACGAAGAATTTTTTTTTAATTGTGATAAATGAAAGAATAAATCTTGAAAAATTATATTTTTACCGACACTAGCCGAGTGGAATGCATTTTCGAAACCAGCTACGATTTTATCATCAGCACTCTCTGATCGGTGGTTACATGTTGGTTGTAAATATCATCTATTTAACTCACGGGACTCATGTTAATTGAATTCGGTAACTAATTTTTAGTTTTTCCTATTTCATATATTTTTACCACAATGAGTTAGATTGAAATTTTAACCAAACAGCAACCCTTTTTACTTTTGTTTGTTATTATCTTTCATTTATCACTATTTTTGTCCTGCTCTAGCCACCAGTTAGGTAGCGATAAGAACAGATAATTGTTTTTAACAATCAATGTTTATAATCATTTGTTTTATTTTCTGTGAGGTCAGTATACAACGAAATGTTGACTGACTAACAGTGAATGAATGATTTTTTGCACCGTGCCCTGTGTTTATATAAATTGAATTTTTATTTTGTCGAACTTTTCTGTTTAAACTATTATTTAAATTATTAATCAGGCTTGAGTTCATATTAATATTCTTTATTTTTACAAAGAATTTTTTTAATTGTAATAAATGAAAGAATAAATCTTGAAAAATTATATTTTTACCGACACTAGCCGAGTGGAATGCCTTTTTAGAAACCAGCTACGATTTCATCATCAGCACTCTCTGATCGGTGGTTACATGTTGGTTGTAAATATCATCTATATAACTCACGGTACTAATGTTAATTGAATTCGGTAACTAATTTTTTAGTTTTTCCCATTTCATATATTGTCGGTCGGGCTAGTGTCGGTAAAAATATAACTTTTCAAGATTTATTCTTTCATTTATCACAATTAAAAAAATTCTTTGTAAAAATAAAGAATATTAATATGAACTCAAGCTTGATTAAAAAAAAAAAAAAAATTTTAATAATTAAAAAAAAAATTTAAAAAAAAATTTAAATAATTAAAAAAAAAAATTTTAAAAAAAATTTAAAAAAATAATTAAAATATAAATAATAAATATAAAACAAAAAAAAAAATAAAAAAAAAAATTAAAAAAAAATAATAATAAAAAAATAATAATATATTAAATAAAAAAAAATATAAAAAAAATTTTTTTGGCTCAGCAAGGATTCGATTTACTCTAGCCAGTGTACACGTTTGTATGTATGTTTGTGTTTTTGTGAAAGAAAAATCGAGGTGGTCGTGGGTTTTTACCCGTATCTCAGTTGTTTACGTACCAATGTTTCTGACCGTTCTACTCCCGAATATTTCTGATATTTTAATGCCTCACCTGGGTCCAAGAGATGTCGGGGGGCTTCAAAAAGTTGATTTCAACATACACACGGTCAGACGGACAGACTGACAGAGCTTAATCGACTCCCCTATTCAAAGGCGTTCAGAAAATATATACTTTATGGGGTCGGAACTGAAAATTGTAGAAATTTCACACGGAATGACAAACCTATATATACCCTTTTTCAGTGTGTAAAGGGTATAAAAACTTTAAATCTATTATGGCCGCTTCTACAAAATGGCGTAGAATAAATTTCTATATGGACTAAATCTAGTAATTAAATATTAACCCACTTCAACCCTCTTGGTATTAGGTAGTTCAAACGAAAATATTTGACCATTAGAATATAGTAATCTATAAAATTAATCTAATTAAAATCAAAGATCGCTTCTAAAATAAAATGGCGGATATATAAGTCAAATAAAGTAATTACGGCTTTGCTTTCTTCAACCCCAATTATGTTGGTATCAAGTAAAAGGTCTTGAACAGTAGAATACAGTAAGCTTTGAAGAATTTAAAATCAACATGGCCTTCTAAAAAAATTCATGGATTTTTTTTTTCAACTCCATCAATATGGATATCAAGTGAAAGGGCTTGACTTTGAATACAGTTAACTATATGTAAAAATTTAAAATCAAATATGGCGTCGGAAATAATAAAGCAAAATAGCGTGTAGCGTTAAATCTAAAATCTAGGCTAAGCTACGATGTGACCATTATAACTATGTATATACAAGATAGTGAAAGATATTATAAGATATTATAATATTATAGGTTTCTTAATAATTTTTGTTTAACTTTCTTTATTATAGAAATATTTTAATATACTAGTTATTTTGAAATATACCTTCATTACTTTTGATTTATGACATTTATTTTTGGGTGCCTGTATAGTTTGCTATTCTACCAGTCTGAGGGTTGCTCGTTTATCGGTACTTAAAATTTTACCACCTTTTATATACAGTAGACTCGCGGTAACGTGAACTATTACAAACCTATCGTGTTCACGCTTACGAAGTTGTTGATGTTGACGAAGGTGTAACTCATTAAAATTTTCAAATAAATGTGATTTAACTCAAATTCATATATTTTTTTGTATTACGGATAGTTATGTATTTATGTTTTGTTAAAAAAAAGGATTAAAATTAATTGAAAAACATGTGTTACCTTTTTTTGGATTATCTTTTAATTTTTAAATTTTAATTGCTGAATAAATTCTTTCCCTCAAAAAAGCTAACGGGATATCTTCTTCACAGTCTTCTTAATCTCCTCAAGGGTTAAAAATGTTCAGCCAGCATTTTGCTATTGTTTGCTAAGAACTTTGGTACTTTTTCTGACATTTTTCACGAAAAACTTTAAATTAGATCATGGTAAATCAACAGAGCGCACTAAACTAAGTCTGTGCAATAATTTACGGTGATACCTCTTTTTATGAAAACGATTTGGATAACTTACAAATTTGTTCACGTTTCTCACTGTGCTCACGCTACAGAGTAGTCAGTGGAAAAAAAATTATGTTCATATTATGCTGTGTTTACGTAAGGCAGTGTTTTTGTTACCGCGAGTCTACTGTATTTTATATACCTATATACCCTGCAGATAAAATAACTAGCATTTAATTGGAAATATACTAGTTGCTTTTATCTTCAAACTAGTTACCTATTTGTCCTATTTTTCGTATATCAAACTATCGCTTTTAATATTGAGTTATCATAGTCAATTTGTGTATATATAGTTTAATACTAGTACAAATATCAGTTATTTTGTCACCGGTCGTATACTACAAAGACTAATGCATTTGCAATTATATAGGTGAATGCACTCTCTTCCTCCCACAACATGATAAAGAAATATATAATATTTACATTTTACATGGCAATTTTAACAACAACCTTTTTGATTGAAAGATTATTTGGTCTATTTTTATGGCCACTCATAAAGCAAAGCAGTGAGATATGGGTATGCATGTATTTATGTATGGATGTATGTATGAAAGTGTGTCTATTATTTTCTGCTAATTTCTATTCGGTTTGATTTGCAAAAGCCAAAACTAAAGGAAACCAATTGCAATCAATTATGTTTGCAGTAATTTTAAATTTAAGCAGCAATTATTTTTTTCTGTATATAATTTTCACAACAACAACAGCATCAAACATAAACAAAAATCCCTGGCGACAAGTGAATTTTAGTTACTTTTCAAAGTTTGTTATCTTTTTTCTTAATTTTTTTTTTTTGGCGAGCAGGCAAAACCAACAATAAAACTAACTTTGTTTAATAGTGTGTGATAAATAAATAAATAAGGCAAAAACAATACTACATAATACTTTTGTATACACGATTGCTTATATTATATATAAAACTTTTATCTAACTTTTTGTACATATGTATATATTTTTTTTAAAATTTATTTATATATAAAGTTTAGTTTCCCTCACAGACTCAGAAAAAAAGTTTAAGCAAAGTCTTTGAAAGGTGCTTAGGGATATAGTTGCAACAGTATCTTTACTTTTCTTAAAACATTTTTTAGTTTCGTATCAAATTCTAAAACTGTTTTTTTACTAAATTTTTTATTTTAACTATTTAGCTGTTACTTAGGCTTAAGAAAAAAATTGCGAAAAACTAAAAACCTTCGTTTTGTAACTAAGTTGTAGTTAGTTTGATGATAAATGATATTACTCTATCCCAATAAAAATTTTCATTCGGAATGGGATTTTAAAAATTTATCTGTCGTGTAAGTTTTTCTACTTAAAACCAGTTTGATGAAAACAGAAACAAATGTGCTAACAAAATTATGTCGTGGTCGGTTTATTTTTGACTCTTAAAAAAGAGTTATAAAAAGGGTAACTGCTGGAAAACTGACGATTGGTATGTATTTTTTTACAGTTTGGCTGACTAATGTCGAATGTAATAAAAGAAATTCGACGCAAATACTGTTATTTATTTTGTATTTGGTGGTCATAGATAAAATCCCGATGAATCCTTGAACTGTATACCACGTAATAAACTATTATTAGTCCAAAGGTCAACCTGAATTATAAAGAAAAATGATTGATTTATCTTTGCGATGTCGTAAGGCTGGATCATATAGCCCATCACTGCATTACATCGAGTAGTCTCCCAACTCGATAGAATATCTACACAAGCATTATACAGTTTTTAATAATAATCGTTTCAACATGAACACTTGCCGCTTAACTATAAACTCTCGTTTGAAAATGACCTGATCCATTACTGCATAACATAACACCATGTACAGCATGTAAATTAAGCAACAATGGACCATGTAGTTTAATATTATCTGTGGGGAATATAACCGGTCTTTCTTACTTAATAAAAGAAAATGAAGAAATAATTTAAAATTATTCTAAAACAAAGAAATTCATTGCAAATCCTCTGTAAATCATAATAATTTTTTTTCGAAGGAAAAACTTATTCCAAAACAAACAACGTGACGCAAATGCATACAACAGTGCGTATGAGTGATATTTAATTTTTCTATAACAATATTAATAATGCGCCGTGTAGTACAATTACAAGTGCCATAATTCATATAAATTTTTGATTTTTCATTTAACATGCCTTTTCTTCCTTAAATTTTTTATAAAAATCGCTCTTTAATAATATTAATTACTTTCACAGTTGAATGAATTAAGAAGCACAATCTATCCATGTCATGTTTGTGGTTGTGCTTTTCGTTAATTTGCGTTGCATTTAAGCGTAAATGCTGCTTTACAAAATGTTGTTATATTATTATTTAATTTTTTAATGGGCCTGGTATTATTCTATTGCAACCCAAATAAAGAATAAAAAAAAAACAAAATTAACCATTAAATGAATTGAATTAAATGTATTTAAAAATACATATGCATGTGCTTATTTTTGTGCAACAACTCATACAAGTCGTAGCAAGTGATTTTCTAATTGCGCTGAATTTTGTTTATAGAGAAAAAGAAAAAACTTAAACGAAAATTGTCCAATTATAGGCTGGTGAATATTTTCTAAATGTATGATTGCAAGATGACAGGAATTTCTTTTACTCTTTTTCAAACTTTCTGAGATGCACAAACAGAATTTCTAATAAGTTGTTAGTTACAAAGAAATTCAACATGAAAGATATACGCACAAGCACCTTTATTTGAAAGCAAATGAAAAAACATTTGTGAAACACACACTTAAAAATCGCAAACTAACACATACAAACATACAAAAAGACTTTTTTGATTTAAACGGTATTACCTACACTTACACTCTTAGTACACTTACTCACATGAAAAGAGTCACAAAAACTTAACATCATCACCACTCTCAACTGGCATTAGCAACCAACACAATTTCTTTAATTTTTTTATACCCTTCACACAGTGAAAAAGGGTATATATAGGTTTGTCATTCCGTGTGAAATTTCTACAATTTTGATTCCCGATCCAATAAAGTATATATTTTCTGAAAGCTTATGAACAGGGGAGTTGATTAAGCCCTGTCAGTCTGTCCGTCTGTCCGTGTGTATGTTGAATTCAACTTTTTGAAGCCCCCCGACATCACTTGGACTCGGGCGAGGTATTAAAATATCAGAAATATTCGGGAGTAGATCGGTATTGAAAATCAGAAACATCGGTTCAACCCAAGACCACCTCGATTTTTTTTCACAAAAACAACATTACAACAACAACATACATACATACAAACGTGTATACTGGTTAGTTAGTGGCATCGAATCCCAGCTGAGGCAAACAAAAATTTTTTTTGTTTTATATTTTTTGTTTTTTTTTTAGTTTTTATTTAATATATTATTTATATTTTTATTATTATTTTTTTTTAATTTTTTTTAAATATTTTTTTTTGTTTTATATATATTATATATATTTTAATTATTTTATTTTATTTTTTTTTAATTTTTTTTTTAAATTTTTTTTTTAAATATTTTTTTAAATTTTCTTTTTAACATACATACGTTAATTTGTAATTTTACAATGGGATGTTTTTATATATGTATTTTTTTTATATGTATGTACGTATATCATATGTTATTGCATGATTAAACGTTGTGAAGGGTATATAAGATTCGGCACGGCCGAATATAGCGCTTTTACTTGTTTATTTTGCCTTCTTGACAATGAGATTCTAATGTATGAATACGTGTGTGTGTATGTGTGTGTGTTTGTTTTTAAGTTCTCTTATAAATTTATGATGGTTGTAGGTAGATGTTTATGCGTTTGTTAGTTGTACTTAACTAAATAGTCACAGCGTGTACTTGTACTAGTTTTGTTTCTTTTATGGCTATAAAACATTAAGAAATTTTCATTCTATAACTTGATCTAAATATGAAAATCAAGAAAATAAAGTCTAAAAATATTTTATAAAGAAAATAACACATAAGACAAGAGTAAAACGCAAAAAAATTCTCTATAAATATCAACGACAGAAACATGTATTGTATTGACATTTTTCCACAATAATAATAGAACATGTTGCCTATTAGTTTCTTAATGTGTATATGAAACATACACCAATACAGATTGTTCTTTTGGGTTTTAGAAAGATGTAAAAATAAAATGCAATGAAAGCTCTATGGATTTAATTTTTTCAGTGCGGTAGAAGTGTCATAAAATATTAACTAATAAAAATATAATTTTTTTTTTGATTCGAGGGAAATTTTTCTAATAAAGAGTTTGAATGAATTTAGTACCACATTCTCCATTTATATATGTATCTAAGCATGAGTATTAGAACGTTCCACCCTACAGGCAAAAACAAAATATATGTATTGGGTGTAATGGGGACTCACAACAGTTAACGTCTTATTTAAACTTGTTTTTTTTTGTCTTACATGAATTATATGTCGTTTTTAAGGGTAAATATGTGTTATTTATTCTCATTTAGTTATTAAACACAACAATGTAAACAACAATAATTTTTGTGTTCAAAAATGTAAAATTTTGGAAGTTTTGATTTAATGCTTTAAATTGGAGAAATCTGGTTAATGTGTTCTGTCGCTTTCAATGTGCGAAAAAGGTTCTGTGTGGTTTAGATATTAAAATTTTAATACTGAAGGTAAAAATTACCCAGGCTAGCTAAAAAAGTTTGAAGGCCAGAAAGTGGAGGTATTTCCAAATGAAGATAGCTGTCAAACACAACAAAAGCTTACAAATTTATCAGAAGCTAATAATTAAATAATACAAAAACAGAAAAATTGGGTACCATATGACCTGAAGAGAGAGACCTCTAAAGACGATTTTGTTTGTCTGAAATCCTGATTGTATGCTGTGAAGGAAAATCATTTTTGTAGCAAATTATTACTTGAAAACTGAACCCGTTGGGATAACCTGACACTGAATTGACATTAAAGCCAAATATTTATGGTTCTGATGAGATCAGAAGTGTCCTATTTTAAGCTACTGAAATCTAGGGAACCTGTATCGAAAATATCGAATTAGTTTGTAGCGAGCATTGCCAGAAAAACGCACAGAATATGCAGCCACAAATAAAACTGTAAAATCTCATCCTGACAACATTTGGCCACATTTTGTAATAACTGTTCGAAACTATTTTGAAAAAAGTGGTTGGAAAGTTTTGTCTTATGCGCCTTGTAGCCCGGGCGTTGCCAACTACTATATGCTTCGATCAATGCAGAACACTCTTTCCGATTTACTCTGCACTTTCGAAATTGGCTTCATTCGTTCTTGGCCTCAAAAGATGAGCAGGAAAGATGGCAAGAGATCATAGCTTACTCTGGTCAATGCTTTAAATAAAATTTTATTGAGCAAACAAATTTCGAATTTTTCAGTAAAACACCAATAAATGAAAGAAAATTACATCTTATACCTTCAAATATAAAGGATTTTTGTAATTACAAATTTGTTTGCCTCTTTCATTTTATACAGTCGGATTTTAAAGTGTGATATGTGTTCTCCCCGAGAGAACAATATCTTATCAAAAACTATTGAATGCAAGTAGCTTGTTACAATATTTATCAATTAGATCCTAGTTCCTGTCACCCTTGTGTATTATTTCAATATCAGAATATTAAAGCTCTAAAAGGATCATTTAACTTTTGCTTAAATAGTATGGCGATAACTACGTTAACTTTTTTGCCCTTTTTATAACCAAGTGTAGGTAAAATTTTGTTTAATGACTAATGAAACCAAATATATAATAGAAATTCTAAAAAGGTGGGCCCTATTTTCGCCAAACTTTTGCGTAATTGCTTTTCAAAAAAACCTTATAATCAAGCTATTTCTAACAGTGTAGGGGGCAGCAATCGTTGCTAGAGAAATTTTTGGCTAAACAGTTTTGTAGCAGCAAGTAGGAGCTTATAGAAACAGAGTAATTAAACCTTTTGCAAGCCTGACAGAGCTTCAAAAATTAGCAATTAAAGCAAGAAAGTAATAAAAAAAGAGACTATACGCAAATATTAAAATAAAAACAGCCTAATTGGAACATTGGCTTACTACTTATTAATATTGTAAATTAAGCAAGAAAAAACATTTCAGCACTACCATTGATATAAATACAAGCATAAGTACATACATATACGAATGTTTTCAATGTTATTAAAGAAAAAGCACAGAGAAACCTCAACCTAAAATATAAATACTTCCCTCCCACTCATCCTTATTCCGTAATCAGTTTTGTGAGAAATTGTGTAATTTTGTTGCTGGAAGCTGATTAAGCAATACAAACAATTTTAAAATTACTTTAGTAGTTGTAAAACCACTACACAAACGCACTTGACACAGAGCATTTCTACTAAATACGTACAAGACGCTACACTTGTAATAAACAAGTCAAGAGAAAAAGAGTGAAAGTGGTGTCACTACAAGCAGCTGTAGTTGTTGACCCAATTATGTTTTCTTTACATTTTTATTCGTTCTTTTTTTTGTAGCGATTTTATGAGTTTGTGTGGATGGGGGTAGCGAGGATTAAATTAAAAAAAAATAAATTTATACTTGAAATTAAATGAAAAGAGAAAAAAAGGTTAAATTATATAAAAAAAACTAATTTAAAAGTCGTGGAAGGAAGACAGTCAGTCAGGCTTTAAGCAGGATGCGGAGGAGGAAGGTGCTCAATTGAGTGCTGCTGGAATGTTAAGGTCTGATATTTTTTTTATATCTTTACACTCTTTTTTTTTTTACTAAATAGATAAAAAAATAAAAAATACAAATAATTTGTCATGATAAAGAATTTTTTTTTAAATAAAATTGTATTTTTGCGCTCTATAAGAAACAGTTTAATGTCTTTCTCTCTAGTATTATTTTTTACACTTACACAAACACACATAAATAGAATGCAATTAGTAGCAAGCATTTCATTTTATAATTTTAAAAATGTGTGTGTTTCTAAACCACCAACAACAACATGAATGAGAAAATTTATACAAATCCTATCGCATAGTTGAAGTACAAGCATTGTTCACACAAAATCCGGTCGCGTAAATGCTTTAATATTTTTATTATAATGACTGAATGACTGAATGTTTTTGTAATACAGATCGATACAGAACAACCAATAAGCTAAATGTTATTTTGTCTTGTAAAAATGTGTGATTTTGCTTTGATGGTTCGCATCAAATGTTGCACAATATCTTGATCCCTCTGAGTTGCAGACTTATTCCTAATTGCTAATCTTATGTTGTTGTCAAGAAATATAGTGCCGTTTCCCATTAACTTTCTTTTGACAATGATCATGTATTTTTTTTTTAACGTCAACTTAATTTATGCGATAGTAAATAGTGTAGTAAAAGGCAGCAAAGGTTTATATAGGCATTGTTGATGTAGTGATAAAGGAATGCTCTTCAGGCTACAGCGTCAAATTGCTTGCCAATCCATTTACCTGTTTTTATATATTTTTATTCTAGGTTGGTTTCTTTCTCGTTCCCAATGTGTGCACATGTTTTATCATCAATAATAAGTCAGTTGTCGAATTTGATTATTGCCATGTCGTCATGTCGGTACGTTTTAAAACAACAGAAATCTGCTTTTCCCTAGGGTTTAGAACATTTAGTTGCACATTAAATTTGAAAACCAACATTTATACATGTTCTTTTCCGCTGCTTACACTGGTTCTCTTTTGAGCAGACATTGTCGAAGGGGTCTGAATTTTGCCTTATTGAAAGAAGAATTTTCTTTTTATGTTCTCGGTTTATCTTAATTGAATTTACGCCTTATTTTCGTTTACTATTTACGTAGTGCGTTTTAGAAACTTTTTTTTTTTTTAATATATAGCCCGATCAGGTCGATATTTTTATATTTTAATTTTCTTTTGCTCAGCAAACCTACAAAAACCTCTAACGACTGAAGTTTTTTTTTTTGGCAAAACAACGGTAACTAGTTTTAGAAATCAAAGATTAAAGGCGAAAGTGTTGCCACCACTTTTTTGTAAAAAGCTTCTGTAGTATGGCCGGATTTTGTGTGAATATTGCTTATACAGCAATTAAGTA
This sequence comes from Phyto melanocephala, assembly GCA_941918925.1. Taxonomy (NCBI): domain Eukaryota; kingdom Metazoa; phylum Arthropoda; class Insecta; order Diptera; family Rhinophoridae; genus Phyto; species Phyto melanocephala. The sequence goes on from OW799233.1 coordinate 4,271,255, forward strand.
GTTGTAGATAAACTTGAAATAAAATAAAATTTTATAAATTTTAAGTTTTTGTAATCTTTAGGTTTATTACTCTTGGTTTTCATTTTAATTGTGGTAGTAAAAAAATTCTAGTACAAGTATATAAAGGGACTTTAAATAAGAGCGGTTTGAGGTTCGAACAAAATGCAACGAGTTGTGTGTAGTGAGTTGAAACAAAATTTTTTGCCACTGATATAGATCAGAAAAGTTAAATTTATAATGTCTGCATTATAAATCCGATTCAATTTGAACGGTGTTTAATATTTAATTGATTTTGAGTAGATGTTTAATTATAGCTTATTGTGTAATTGTCATCTCAAAAAATCTACCCAAAGAAGTTTAGTGGGGTTAAATCACTCGAAATTAGTGACTATTATCTGACACCGTTTATGAAAAATTTCTACTATGACGTCCGCTTTGTGGCAACTATCGCCTTTTTACTAAAAACATCACGTCAACCACGCCTGTATTCTAAGACTTTGCTTAAACGTTTTTAAATTATTTGTATAACTCAATTTGTATTCTATTTGGTATGAACATCTGATCTTATTGACCCAAAATCTGTAAGCCACAGTAACAATTTGTGATTGCATTACATAATCTTTAAGTTTAATGGTTTAATGACGAAAAGCAGTATTTGCTTATTTAAAATCAGCAAAAGTCGGTAAAAGTCTGTTCTTATGTACATCTTGGAATTTTCTGTGCCTGATTCTACTCGTATTAAATATTTGTTTTACCAAAGTTTCGATTCTTCCAGTTAATCTGGAATTTCTTTTACCGTAATGGTCTCTTTATGAGATTGTCCACTAAAATTTGCAGCCTTTTTTTGATGGGGTCGTTTTAATAATTGCAACATTATTATAATATTAATAACAGAGACTCATTAAGTAATATTGAACAGGTTTGAATGATGCCAACTATATAACCTGGCCACCTTCGATTGTTAATATCGAGGTGCTCTTTTTGAAAAACTCTTTAGATATGAATTCAGATTAAGTACAAGTATGAGTATTTGCCCTTAAGCATACGTCAAGTTGTTTATTTACGGTTTTCTTCTTTTTTTTTTTTTTTCTTTAATTTTCTCCTGAATGTTAAACAGTTAATTAAAAGAGTGCATTCTAAAGTTTTGATGAAGTGCATTCATTGTTTTTCTCCTGGGTATAAAGAAAATGATACAAATTATACAGAATATATTTCGTAGATGATGTAGTGGATAATAAACATGCACACATTACGTCAGGATTAAAATAAATAAATTAAAATTTTAAGCGTTTACAAATCTGCATTTATTATCTTGCATATTAGTCCTTTAATAATTCTCGTATTTTCACAAATATATTTATATGTTAGCTTTTCTTCTGCACATTTTTCTTCTGTTCTAGACCCTTTTTTTCGCAATCGCCTCATTCTAAATTTTAATTAAAGGTTGTTTCTTTATCTTCAATTGGTGTCGTAGTTACTGTGTTGGTTTGAGTTTTTTTTTATTGTTGCATTACTTTTGAAATCTAAAGAGTAAAGAGTTGTAACTAATTTACCTTGAGCTACAACTTACACTCTTACATTCTTGCACCTAAAAACAAAAACTAGAAAAAAGCACACATATAAAAATGTAAGAGCATACTTACAAACAGAGTCGTTGCTGTCAAGTAAAAATAATTTTAGCATAAATACAAGACCAAGAAAATAAAAGGGAAAAGAAGCAGATCTACATAATTATTTGTTTTCAGTTTTTTATCTTTCTCTTTTTCTCTGTTTGTTGTTGCTGTTGTTCTTGTTCATACTGTTTCGCCTTAATTAAATGTACATTAAGGGATTGTTGTTTAAGCTCTGTTGAACTTTGTGGGTTATAAAATCGTTTTTTTCCCTTCCCATGGTTGGTTTTTATTTATTTTACTCAACATTTTTGTTATTGTTGTCCTTGGTTTGTGTATTTCAATTTTGTATGTAGTTGTAGTTATGTGCTTCTGATGTCTACTAGTATTTGTGGTTATAATTCGTATATATATTTTTGCATCAAATAGTAAATGATACGGATGATACTTTTTTAGCGTAATTTTCTATTAGGGCGCTACTCTTTTATAGGAAACATCACTACCACCACAGAATGGAGACTATATAAATATCAATCTTAAAGTGAGCAGTTGCTATTGCAAATTGGCCAAATAAAAAAGAAGTTGTAACACAAAGTGCGATCCATAAACGAAATTATATTTCTAAATTGTATTATTAGATTTGGAATTGCTTGAAATTATTATGGGATTACTAACATATCAAAGAACATCACTTCAAAAGAAAACTAAAATTTCCATTTTTTAACCAAAAACTTATATATAAAAAAAAACTAACGTGTTTAGCAGAAGTGCAGTCTCCAAATTGTGCCATCACAATCTTTACCACAAACATTACAACAACAAATTAATGCAATTACTGGTATTTATACCAGTACCAGTATACCAGTTATAAAAAAAAAACAATTTGCACTTTTTTTTTTTTTTATGTAGACAACATCTGAACATTGAATAAGACCGAACCCATGCGCCAAAAGTGTTCGGTCCCAGAGATATGCGCGTCTTATAAAAGTGAAGTCGATGATTCTAAGCGCAAATAGAAAGGGACCTAACGGTAAAATTTATTTATTTTAATTGTTTTCCCCTACTAAACTTGATCTTACGAAACTACAAATAATTTATTTTTTTCCTTATGAACAATTTAAAGAAATAGAAAATTCATTTAATCTTTAAAATGGCTCTCCTGAACAAAACCTGTTTTTACCCTTAGGTCCCTTTCTCTATGCGCTGTCACATATGATGGGCTAAAAGTCACCATGGGGTTTAAAAATAGCATATAGTTTTCGTTAACAAATTTTTTTATTCTTTTTTAGATTTTAGAAATAACGTGTAGAGCAAAAATAATGGAGAGATTCACAAGTGAACAAAGAATAAAAGTAACAGAATTTTATTATTTAAATCAGCGATGAATTATTTTAACGCATATGAAATGACTCGTTGGCTAGTTTATCGTCACCATCAATATGGCATAATAAGAGATTTGAACCGGTAACCACTTTTAATTTTCACTACGGAAAATAGTTAACGAGCGACTGTTCACGAAACAAAGGAAATATCTAAAAGAAGGCGTTATGCTCAGCTGGATCGAAATGTTTGTTTGTCACTGCGGCACATTTTGAAAAAAATGTACTCTTATTCCCATATAAATTGTAATTAATGCAAGAATCAATACCCGCTGATGTTCCGCAACGTCTCAATTTTACAGAAATAAAATCAATTTTATTAAAAATCTGATTATGGGTGATAGAGCTCATTTTTATTTAAATGAATTTGTAAACAAAACTGTGGGTACTGGGGTTCTGAAAATCTAAGATCCATTCATCAATGACAATTGCAACCCATTAGGTATACAGTTTCGTATGACATTACATCTGAAATATGATTAGAATGTTGTCTACGTCCTGCTCTTGAGAACAGACGTAGAGAGACACAATGATACTTTTAAGTAAAATTTTTAAGAGCGATTAATTTCTAGAAATTAATGAGCTAGCGCGTTCGCAAAATTTGTTAGCACCGGACTATTTTCTGTGGGGTTATTTGCGAGTATATGTAAACAAGCCCAAAGACAACCATTGAATTCAAGGTCAATGTTGTAGCAGAAATTTTCATGGAAAATTCTATAAAACCAGCCCATCATTGCAGAGCTGAAAATTAGAGTAATTTTTTATATTTCTTAATCTGAAAAAGAAATAACAAATTATAAATGAAAAAGTTATTCAATTTGTAAGTTCCACGATAACTTTTGTCCCACCCTGTACAACCTAGGCCAATGGCTAACGTCATAAAAATACATCGTGAAATATTTCAGGTCATCGATGACAAAGGCTAATTTTTGGAAACATCTTTTAAAATAAATATCCAAACTTATATAGATGAACGAAGTTAATTTGTTTTTCTGCAGACGTCTTTGTGTTAGTGAGCTTTAACAGACAATGTCATAGAGATTCAGTAGCGAATTTTTATAGTAAGTTATTTAATGCTGTGACACTACAATCATCAATGGCAATGTCATACACTACTCTTTTTGTTTGTATCATTGTCACAGGGATTCTTCGTTTTTATTTCAGATAATTAAAAACAAATTGTGACCTGATACTGTGACAATGATTCATAGATTAAAAACTCATTGTGAGGACATCGTGTGAGTGTATGATTAAATAGTAGTGTTTTAAATGATATTTCGTATTAATTATAAAAACATGAAATAAAAAATGGACTTTGATACAGTAGCCCTAATTATAGCACTAATATTTATTTCGTTTGAATTTTTTTTTATTCGTTTGTAAAGTTGGACAAAACTAATTTTATTAAAATTATTCTTATTAAAAACATTGTCTAAGTTATTCGATCCTTTATTCAATATTTTATTCTTTATTTTAATTGAGATTTGAAATAATTTTCGTTTATAAATTTTTTTTTGCAATTACTCGGCATTGTGTCACCCTAATAATTATTTTTACATTTGTCTTTATAAGAGTTTGAAATGTAAAAAAATATTAAAAGAGATTTTGTGGGTAATCATTGTAAGTCGTATTACTTTGAAAAAGATTTAGAGTTAAGCAACTACAATTTAAATGACAGGCGATAAACTAACAAATTTAATTGTCATTTAAGAAACCCGTTAAACTTTGTATTAAATTGCAACTTAATGAAAGCCAAGTTATTGGAAAATCATGTCCTTCAAATACGTAATTTATTATTCATTTTAAATGAAATCGATTTACTGCACAATTTCAATCTAAGAAGAATTGTCTATTCAAATAAAATTCATCTACTTTTTTCCTTCAACTATTCGACAGTATTTTAATTAACAGTTAACGACAGTTTCATTCAATTTATTACTTAATTCGGCTTGAAGACTCTCGAATTTAATTATTTGGTGAAATAAAATAAATATTTAATTCCAATAATGGCTTGTTATCAATAATCGCCAATAAGTACAAATATTTAATTCTATGTTTGTCTTTAAAATATTTATAATCTCACTGTGCTCTAAGGACATGAAAAAAGGACACGCATACACACTTATACACACACACTCAGATTAACATTAAACAAGTAATAAAGTAGCGAAAAAGTAATAAATTAACTTTGACTCATTGACTTTTTTTAACATTTATATTTGTTACTTTATCTACGTTTTTATTTTTCATTTGTGTCTGCGCATATAAATTCTTTTCATATTTAAAGGAAACTACAACCGACAAGCACTTATCTTTGGCAGCCTCGATATAAGGAAAAAAAAAAAGTTCAAGATAATAATACAAATACTTGAAATTGTAAATGAAGTACAGCTGAGCTGTAAGTAAATGTCATTTAAATAGAAAATGTTTTAATGTCTTCCTTTAAAAAAAAAAAAAAAAAAAAAAATTGGAAAATTAACTGCGATTTTTTCTGTTTTGTTGATTTAAATTCTGAAAATGTCAAACTAACTAGACACTTAAAAAAGTCAATTTGTTTAACATGCAGTTAAATTTGTTTAAACTGGTCTCTTCAAAAAGTCTTTAATTAGGAGTTCTTATTGTCCCATAACTAAATTGGTAAATGCCTGCTTCCTTAACATTTAAAAAAATGTTCCATATTTTTTTTTTTCATTAAATTTTCACAAGTCTTCTATTTAGTTAGGGCTTTAATTTACTATCTCCTGCTATAAGTGTTTGCGTTTTTCAGTAAAAAAAAAGAAAAAATCACAATGTAGAACAAAACCGCAATGGTTGACTAAGAAGTGATAGAAGTGAATGAGTTAAGGAATGTACGAATGAATGAAAAAGTTTGTATAAGTTCTTAAGAAATGTTCATCTTACTGACTTTGCGGTTGACCAAGGTTTTTTTTCATGTTTATTTCCTTTAACTTGTCTGTTTTTTTTTGCTTTTGAAATAGTTTTTTGTTTTTTCTTTAAATACAGCTAACACTTGGTTAACCCAGAATAATATAAATTTTCGCCAAATTTAAATATACAAAAGATTTCCGATAACTCGTAATGGAAAGGACAAAGCAAGTTTTACGAATAAGAGTGAGTTTTGAAATAAAGAGATTTTAAATTAACAAGGTTGAAAGCAACTTATTAAAGGTGTTTGATTAATTTAAGGTTTAAATTAGTAAAGAAATAATTTAAAATGGGTACAGTGGATTTTAAGGAAAAAATTTAGTATCAAGTAGTGTTTTCACACTTGAGGCTTAAAAACAAAATTCGGTTTAAACGTTAAAATCAATCATTAAAATCTAATTTTGCTTTACAAAATAATTTCCTTAAAATCATCTTAAAAAACCTTTTTTTAATAAGTCTAATGTAGAATTTATAAAATACAATCTTGTTTTCGGTGAACTTAATTCAGTGCTACCCAGTTAGAAAGTTTAAAAACAGCTGATAAGATAGCGGTCAATAAAAAAAAGATTTTAACAGTGAAATAATATAATCGAAACAAAAACTATGGATGCAGCAACAACACCAAAAAAAGGTAACAACATTATTTTCAAATATTTATTTTTTTTAAAGAAAATAAAATAATTTTTATTATGGAGCGCATTGTGAAAATATCCTAGTTTTTCATACAAACAAAAACAGCTGATATACAGTGTGTCAAATAAATATTATAACAAAAATATTAAAAAGTAATGTAAGAAATTCACTAATTTCTAGGAAAGCTTAATTTTATTTCCAATAAATTTATTAGACACACTGTGAGTTAAAACCTGATTTAATTAAAGTTGTAGTGTGAACGAAAAATGAGCTGTTAGTTTAGTAGTTTTGATGTTAAAGCCGGGTTTAAACTTTAGGTGTGAAAATGATTCATTTTTCTTTACAATCTGAAGGTTCTTCCACTATAAATTTCTTTTATATAAAATCTTTAAAAGGATTGATTTCTTTGCTTCATTGTCAATTAATTGAAATTGTGTCTTTTTTTTGTTCTAATAATGATAATTAGAAAAACATGAAAGAATATGAACACAAAGAAAATGTCATTTGATAAGTAAAGAAAGAAAGACAAGTTTAAAAATTTATGCTTTAATTCCCAAATTCTAATTTCATTTAATTGTAACATAAATAATAATTTTAAATTACATATGTGCATATGAGTATACCGATAAAGAGTGCTGATGATGAAATTGTGGTTGGTTTCGAAAATGCATTCCACTCGGCTAAAATCAGAATAATTTTTCAATATAAATAAATGTTTTAAAAAAAATGTTTTAGGAAGTTTTATAGGAGAAAAATAAACTTAAGCCATCATAAATTATTTACAACAAATCTAAATAAATTAATTTATTATTGAGAGCAAAAAGATGGAACTGTAAACAGTTTTTCACACACAAGCATGTCAGCTCACGATAAAAGTATTAATAATACACGCCTTTGTTTTATGTTGGCTTACAGACATGAACGCTCACGTAAATGTAATGAAAAATTAACGGCGCGCCACGGCGATCAAAAAAAATTATTATAATTAACAAAATCATTTTGAAATTTTTACTATCTAACGTTATACAAATATTTTATACAAACTTACTGCCAATAAAACATCTCTCATATTTGTATTAAATGATTTTATAAATGTTCTTAAAAAGTTCAGAAAGAAAATTTAAAACACTTCCATCACGTAGCTGCGGATTTTTAATAATTACAATCACATGTGTGGATCTCAATTAACATTTATCTTATTTTACGTGCTTTGTTTGTTACACAATCTATGCTTGGTTTGACGTGTCTGATCGCAGTGAAATTGAAAAATTCGACTTTAAATTCTAATACCTTTTCTAATTTATTTTTCTTTTAAATAAAATTAGTGAAATAAAATTAAAAAAAAAAGGAATAAAAAAAATCTCTTCTCTAAAAGTGTGTTCTGTGTGTATTTTTGCCGTCACATTTTACTTAGTCTAACCTGTTAGAAATATAGACGATAAAATTAACTTAAGTGACAAAAAACAATATGGAGAATTAAGGTAAAACTTATTTAAAAGTTGTATAGGATCATAACACAATGGACCATATTGGTCCCTGAGTGTGGGTGTTGGAAGTGACTCTCTCGAATTAAATCACAAGTTAAAAAATCTTATGCTGTAAAATTTATTTTTAGTGGGTTACGGTATTTTAGCGGTTACGAATATAAATATTAAGCATGACATCAGTCTAGGGCTAAGGCTGGCAATTATAAAGGACATTTTCGTTAGGGTTTTCAAGATGGAAAATTTGTGAAGTCCTTGGAGAATGTGAGGAATGACATTTTGGTAGTCTTGGATACACAAAGGAAAAAAGACAGTTGTATTTATATCTCAAAAACTTTAGCTATTAGATATCGAGTGCAGTTTTACATGATGTCTGCATATCGTTAGAAAACTTAATTCAATAGAATAAAAGTAAAGAAAGAATAAATTTCTGTTTCCAAACAGGTTTTGATTTCGATAAATAATATTTCTTGTAGACAATTATAATAAAGTCTGGTTAAAAGAACTTCTTTAAGTAGACTTCGTAGCATAGTTCACATTTTTTGATTGTTTCGGAGGGTGGTTGGAAGTTTAAAACAGAAAACAAATTAAAAAAATCTAAGTTTCTTAAGATTCCTCAATGCCCATTTACTATGAGGATCATAAGATGGTGAGGGTTTAAGGGAGATGTCTAAGATGTTTGTGGTAATTAAACAGAGTTTATGTAATAAAAATTGAGTCTTTTTATCTGAATGTATGTACATGCAATTAAATATCTAAAAAGCGTCATTAGTTTAACATTTGGAAATATATGTGTGTATGTATATGTGTATGTGTGTATGTATGTGCACAGTACAACTGTATTTATTTTAACTAAGTATGAGGCTGGCAATGTGGTTTCATTTTAAGAAAACTTTTTCGCCATTTTCTTCTTTTTACTGCATTTTATACATTTTCGTTTAATTTTTAATACGATAATGTTAAGCTAAAAAGTTTTCGTGGGAAAGAAAGCAGAAGAGAAGGAGAGAGAGAGAGAGAGTTTGTGAAACTTAAGAATTGTTTACTCAAATATAAGAAAAGACAAATAAATGTTTTCATTTTAAAATATTCTTTATATTTCTTGTTAAACTTTGGATTCTTTCTCCTTTTCTCTTAATTTTTTTTTCTTATTTTTATATTTTGTTAATTCCCAGCAAACAAATTTGGAAGTAAAGCAAAGTAAGTTACATTTTAATGATTCTAAATTAGAAATTGCAAAGGAAATGCCATATATGATGTGTATCATGCAAATTACTTTTAACAATTCATGTAAATAAACAACATTAACACAAAAAATATCAGGTTCTTTTCAATTATTTTCAATGCATTTGTTAGGATGGAGTACAGTTCATTAGTATATTCATGTAAACACATTGTCAGCTTTATTCTTAGACCACGTAAGTGCAAACAACTTTTTAAATATGGTTGGTATAGGGTGTGGAAACATTTTTTTTTAATTTCTTACTTACAAGTAACTGTAACCAAATCGGTCGCTTAGGTGTTTTGGAAATTATTAAATTTTGTCGCTTAAAATATATTTCTGTAACTAAAATACTTAAATTTCTGTGTGTACATTAAATTTTTATTTTATTTTTATATTTAAAAGAGTATACCCTACACCATTTTTCGTAGTGGTAGAAAGTGTCTTCATTTACAATTTGATTTATATTTCTGGATCCAAAAATCGTCCCACTTTGAAATTTGTGACAACTATGGAAAATCGTCTTTAACATACACATTATTACATATATCGCCTTAGAGTTTACGAAAAGTTACCTTTGACCTTTACAAGAAAAAAAAATCATATTATATATCAAATCAAGGGCAATCCAATAACTTTTTAAATGCTTTCCTACATACCTTTGATACTTTTCCAGAAAATGACAATTGATTATGTACAACTTTGTACATTTTTATGACTTTTCCTTATTTTCAAGGCCATAATTTTTGCATGCAGATGAGTTAATGACCTCAAACTATGATGTCAAAACAGAGTTTTTACATTGATTTAAGGTTGAGGTTAAACCTTTTTTTTTGCTTTTTTGTAAAGTGGAGGCAAAGTCCTGAGAAGATCAATATATTTTATGGGAAAATAAAAAAATTAATTTTCAAAATTGAATTTTTACAACATGCCATGTTCATGCAAGGCAAACACTTTGTATTAATCAAAAGAGGATCATCGGTTTGTATTGCAGGTCTTATGGATTGATAAAATTTATTTTGTGAAAATTTAAAAAAAAATTGTGTTCTGTATAGTGAACTTTGTACGAGGACCGACGAATTTTGGCGAAAATAAAACCTGTTGGAACAAAAATTTCTTATTTTTTTTTCTTTCAATCAGCGGTTGAACCGAATCGAATTTCATTTGTGTATGGCATTGGCATAAATATTTTTGGAAAATTTCGATTTGAAATCAGCTGTTAAGTTTTAGCTAACATAGTAGTTATATTTTGGGCTCCATCCACAGCCATCGCTATATGAGCTTGTAGAAAACGAAACATTTTTACCGAAGTAACTGACTTCAGGAGCCTGGCACCGGACCAAAAATACTTCAATTGGCCTGAAACTTTCCAATTTTTTTTAAATCTTAAAAACAAAAAAATTGGTGGGTGAGACTTAAACGTTTCCAACTTTAAATATAAAAATCATTTTGTTTTGCATGCAAATGTCATTCTGTATTGAGTTTATGAGATTTTCGAAGGGCTTTAATTTGTTTTTCCCACAAAATTGTTAAGATGAGACTGTAATCGGCTTGAGTATGTTATTTTCTAACTTCAAAATAAAAAAGGCAATTTCGAAAAAGGGCGTTTACGTGGTTTAGGAAAGAAAAAAAAAACGCTATGACATGGAGGTAAAATAATATTAAAAAACACCAAATTTTCTCTTTAATAACTAATAGTTTTTACTGCCATGGACATGACATGGAGGTAAAATAATATTAAAAAACACCAAATTTTCTCTTTAATAACTAATAGTTTTTACTGCCATAAGTAAACAATTCCTCCTGTATTTTAATAAAAAACCTCCCCCCGAAAAGCGTAAGCTGGATCCGTGCTTGGCTGAATTGCCTAAACAATCACTTCATCGTTTTTCTTGCTGGGTATTTGTATAGAAATATTTTAAAATTAAATTCTATTTTTACTGACTTGTTGTTGAGGCTTTAGTTTAGTTTGAGCACTTTTTACGTAGACAACTTGTACTTAAGTTAATTAAAGTTATAATTAAATATGTTATATAAACAAAGTTAACTGCTTAAATAGACATTTCTCTATGGCTTAATTATGTTTAAGATTTTTTATGAATTTTTAAAATCTTTTTTAAAACTGCATTTTGTCGTTTGATCATAGCTAATATCGTTAATATTAATGTTAGTAGAAAAGTTTTAATGTCAAATTGAAAGAAAATTGAACTGAAAAGTTTTCAAGTGCAATTAAAAAATCTTTCTTTTGCCCTTGTTATGGTTAATCGTATATATAATCATATATTTGTAATGAAAATTAATTATGCTGCTATCTTTCCTACACAGTGAGGTGTTGTACAGGGTGGGCCGAAAGTTACCATTGAATTTAATGAGTTAATAAGTTTTTCACTTAAATATTTTTTTTAGATTAAAAATTATAAGAAATGCAAATTTTTTACACTAAGTATGGGAAATGATGTCACTTAAATTACTCTCGTTTTAGAGAACTTTCCGTGAAATCTTTTTAAATTTGTGGCTATAGCGATTGAATTTCTACAACAAAATTGGTCTCAATTTCAAGGGTTGTATCGGGATTGTTTAGAAAAAAAAAAATAGTCGGTTGTTGACAAATATGGCGAACGCGCCAATTAATCCCAGATCTGTTTTCAAGAGCAGGACGTACAAAATATTTTATCATAAACCGATACAGCTTTTCATTTACGGTTATAGCACTTTCATCTTTTTTTCAAAGGTGTAAGGCCCAATGGGGTATAACTAGCGTTGGTGAATAGCGGCTCTTGGTTTTGAAGAAATCCAGAGCCTACAGATCTGCTAATTGACAAAACAAATTCTACTAAATATAGTGTTTCCTTAAAACTAATTAAACTTGGTCTATTAAGTCAAGTCAAATCTTTTACGGTGCCAGGTTGGTGGTGACGCTGCACTAAGCAGCGCAAAGCAGGGCTAAATTCTAACGTTAAAATGTCAACGACATACTATTTGTGATTAAAGAATTTATCACAGATTTAGATAATAAAATTTTATTATTTTTGTGGTTCTCTGTTCAGTCGTGAATCTGAAAAAAACCAAAAAAATATATAAAAGAACAATTTATTATATATTCTAATCCCATGGTGACTGCTGGCCCACCTTAAACAACGGAAATGTGTCAGATAAATCTTTGTACTAAATGTATTTGATGTATCTATGTTTTATAAAATTTTGTGCTTATTTTTTATATGAATGAAGCACCTATGTATCTGTATAGTTGATAATACTCGAACACTACTTTAGTTTTCAGTTAGATTAAAACAAACACCCTATAAAATACATTTACTAACAAATGAAACAAATCATATTAATTTATTAATGTAATTAATACAGCACAACAAACTAAATTTTGTTGACTTATTTAAGACCTTTCTTCTTAACTGCAAAGCGATATTTTATCTAGAAGCAGTAAAAGCTGATTGCACTGCTATTTTTAATATTAAGACTTGTAAAAGTTCAACAGATCAAGTCAAGGACATCCTTCAGACAAACTCAATCAAGCGCGGCAGTTCAACGTTGATATTATATTTAAATGATTTAAAATTAATATTTTTTAATATTTAATTTTCTCAATCATGTATGATTTTCTTTCTTCAAATGTATGACTATATTGAGTAGCTTAAAAAAGAGAGAGGGTTTTGACTTTCACCATAATTATATATGAAAAGATTAGACAAAATAAAGTCTTTGAGAGCAATAGACACCAACTAATCTTTGAAACAATTCTATTGTTTATAATTGTGCTTTCCTTTGCTATAATTTTTAGTCCGCTTTTCTATGGTTGTGGTTGTTCATTGATGCCCTGGTCTTGTTCGTTTCAAGCCAAATTTTGTTGAATTTATATTTTTCCTTATGACGTTGTTGTTATTTATTATGTATGCATATATGTGTGTGTTTGAAATGAAATGTCTGACCAACATTAATACAAAAAATACTGGAAACAGGAAATGCACAAAAAATTAAAATTATTTAAAATGAATAGACACCGATAATGTTGTATGTAGAAAATGAATGTAAAAGTTGTTGTAGTGTGCCGCTGATTGTAATTTGTGTTGATTTTATACTGCCTTTTTGAACAAACTTTTAATATCAGAAAATTTTTTTTTTTACATCATCGTACATTTCAGTAGTCATTTGTCGTTCTATGATGACTATATGTACACCATTGTTGACATCACATTATTCTGGTTATTTTTATATTTGTGTTTATGTTGACCCACCTAGTTAGCTCAGTCTTTAGGATGTCTTCGAAGCAACACCATCTAAAATCGTTGACGACAAGTGTAGAATATTAGAAACGAATTGGCAAAATAATATTTTTAAACAAATGTCGCCAAAATCATGCAATACCACAAGAGCTACAATGTTGTACATTTTGTCGTTGATATATTGGTTAAGTTAAATGTAGGCTGCCGTACTGAAGACATTGTCATCAAATTGATTAATGAAGATTTTCCTCGCATCATTTCTAAAGACAATATAAATGGCAAATGTTGTCAGTGACAAATATGAAAATGTCTTAAAGCCATTGTTAAAAACAATATTGCCTTTGACGACTTGACCAACTGGGTGGCCAAGTATAATTTTTGCTGTAATGATGTTTCATTCACTGTGTGTCTTTTTTTCTCTTTCATCCTCAGTTATTAATGCTGGTGTGAGACTTTAGCCTTTTATTTGAAATTATTTATTCCAATGACCTCTACATTTTAAGCTTTTGTTTTTTTGTCCCTGCCATTTGTGGTATTTCAAATAAGACATCCACAAAGTAACAACAATTACGGTACAAGTACACATTGTTAATACTTACAGAGTAAGTTGGATGCTGTTGAATGAAAAAAAAAAACAAAAACAAATCAATTTTTGTTTATATTTTCTTTTGCTTGGCATGACTGTGTATTAGATTACTAAGCATTCCGGATTTCAATTATTTTTCCACATCCTCTATTTTCTTGCCAAGAATTACTTTACTGTTGAAATTTTGCCGACATTGGCACAAAATCTGTTGGGCTAATGGATGCTGAAAGCTTCAACAATGTTGAAGGATTTATTTTGGTTTGATATGTGGCTGGATTAAGGATGACTTTATGATATTTCAGTAAAAAAAAATGTTTTCTGCTCTACAGGCAAGAATGCCTACTATGTATCATATTGTACTTGGTGAAGTCAGAAGAAATGCTACCATGTCGCAGTGTCATAACTTTCTTATATTTAAAAATTATTAAAAAAAATTTATTGTTTAAATTGTTAAAAATCAGGACAATATGACAATGTTACTGAATGCATGTATTGGGAATTCAGCAACTATATGTTTGCATTAAAAGAAAACCTGACAATAAAATAATATATAAAAACCTATTTTTAACAGTCATTCACATAAATATTACATTCACATAAATATACATTATTTTTATGGAATTTATTTTATTACTAGCTTGTGCACACAACTTCATTTAAATCTGTTTAGTGAGATGTTGCATGATTGAGTAGAAATATTAAAACATTTAAACTTACAAATATTCATGTTTATTATAGAGATGGAATTTAATGAAAATATTTAAGACAAAATACTTCCAAAGACGACGTTGGATGATTAAATTTTGCCGCCAGTACGTGTAAATTTTGGATACTCGAAACCCTTGAACATTCAACTAACTAAATACAAAAATAAATTTATTGCACATTTCCGCGTATTTGCTTAATTGTCATGATTAAGGTAGGCTGTGTTTCAATAAAGATTTTTTCTATCTGTGTGCAAAATTTAATTAAGTTTTTTTTAGCCATTTTTGCGTAATTGAGTAACTAACATTCACATTTATTACATTACGTAGGATAGGATAGGAGTATTAGAAAAGTTTATAAAAAATTTTAGTTTTACTTTAGTTTTAAGAATTTTTTTATTTTGCATTTCTCTTTCTACAACATTACAGTCGAAGTCGAAAAACCTACCGACTACATCACCTCTTTTTAGCGTTGTTTCAAGCACTTTCTGTTCAATGAATGCCAACTTACAATGTATGCGAAATAGTGCCTATGACGTGTTATATCTACTTACAATGTAAACCAGATTGTATTCGTTTGCCTTACTGCCAAGTTTCAATGTTTGCTGAGCAGTAGCGAGTCTCTATTTTTATTGGATGAACTCTTCAGCATATCGTTTACTTTGAGTGAAATTTTAAATTTCCTTGTTCAGAAATTCGCTGATTTAGAGATCACTATAGGTCCTTAATTAGGCCTTTATTATTTTTTAACAATTGCTTCATCGATAGGATTTGCTGTCAAAAAGAGTTTTTTTTATATTTTTTTACTAACTGAACCCGGCTAGTATCGTTGCTCCTAAAAATGTTTGAAATATATACGTTAGAAGTAATATTGTTGTTGGTTTTATATGCCTCTAGGGGTCAAGGTTTTCAACCCAACTCTCTTTAAGTACTGCACTCTTATTCCTTTCTTTCTTATAAACGATTTTTTTTAACGAAAATGTTATTCAATACTCTTGTAACAAATTAATAAATAAATGAATATGGAAATTAAAATTAAAACTCGATATCTCGGAAATTGAGATAGAAGAAAGCTTATTCTTTGATGTGTAAACGGATCAAAGGACAGAGCAGTTGGTGTTTTCTATATTATACAAGAGGGTGTCCTAATAACTTTCAGGCGGCTGGATAATTGCAGTATATTTTAGGCTGAGGTACTTGCAACTAAACCGATAGCCAAGCAGATATTAGATTTCTGACTGATGTCTGTTCGACATGAAAACCTATCCAAAAATGCCGGATATCCTTGAATTGGATGACGATGCATTCAAACATGATTCTTATATGGGTGCAAGGATATTGGACTAGTGTGTAAATTTCATAGCTGATGGCCTGACTAGACCGGGGAACATTTAGTGATAAGAAAATCGATCACTACTATGGAATACTCCTCTCTGTACCCAGAAAACAGAAAATCACATTCATTGCCAATCGTATGGTTCAGTTCCTGTAATCGAATTTTTCATTTGTAATTATAAAATTTCTATTACAAGTATCATAATTTATTAGTACCGACTACATATTTATATTCCTAAACGAAATTCTGTAGACATAACCGTAAAATTCTGCAATCACATCTAAACTATGCGATGTGCAACAATTGCGGTACCCACAACCGATACTCTTTTCTCTGTGTGACTGCAAGCTTCGTATAGATTTGTATCTCTAGATGTCGCCTTAGACAAGATGGGTGTAATATGGCGAGGATTACATGGCCTATAATGGGTCCTCAGCACATCAGGTTTGTTTTTTAAATCTTAATAAAAATCGGCTGCAAGACATCGTGGCTTCGTTAACCAGTCACTGTCGATATGCTACAATGCTAGGAAATCAAATTACCCTATTATGACTTCTACAAACGTTGTCTTGTCGCAGAGGAGGTGGCAACACTTTTCATGTCACTGTCCCCCAGTGCAAAATATTCAAAGGAAAACTTTTGGAGCCTGAAAACTGCATAGCCTGTTGAGTTTTGTTGAAATTTTATCTTTATAAGGTGGTCTGGTTGGTTTCCTAAACTAGTACCGAATGGGGGAACTAACGCTGTCAAGGACAATTTCCCTCGAAGGGTTTGATGAACCAGATAAAGAATTCTCTTCTATTATATCTTTGCGCTAAAAAACTATTTATATTATTATTTTTTTTCTTTAACTCTTATATATATATCACAAAGAGATGATTGTGATAGACTCAAGTGAGCTGCCCAACAGCTGCTTGTTATGCCTAAGCCAACCAAAGATTAAGGTAAACAACTCGTTGTATACATTTTGTCAACTAATCAGGTAGCAAAAGCACTGTATTGTGGTAGCTTTGTACACAACCTGCAATTTTCAAAGCTCGAAAAGTTTAAAGAACAAACAAAAAAGGCTTAATGGTTTTACTGCCGTATTTATAACTTTTAATTTTTCAAAACATTTATTTTGTCATTGTCACCAACTTTTGTTAAAAATGTTTAATTTTCATGAAAATTTCGAAAACTTTGTTGTTCTTATAAAATGATATTTTCATAATACTTTAATTAAACTCATAACGATTGCTTGTACACATTTTATGTGTTAACTATAATAATTAAATTCAATCATAGTACATTGCTCTAAGACTACCATCATTTTAACAATGTTTTCTCTGTGATTCTAGTATTGTTTTAATTTAAAAAAATATTATAATTGTGTGTGTTTTTTTTAGGGAAAGAAAAATGTGTTAATAAATAAATATAACATAGATATCAAAGTACATCAGTAAAATTTTTTATTAAAATCTATGCGTTACTTTTTACATCAAACGTGCTTGGAAGGACATATAGAAAGACAGATAGACAGATAAAGATTCTAAAAATGTAATTTTTCAATTCTAAATCCAGTCAACGGTGCACGATTATCAATATTAAAAAGACCATGTACAAACGTAGGTTTTTGTTTAAGTTTTATAAGAAGTATGTATGGTCCCACGTTAAAAGTATTGTCCATCTTCCTCTAATGCATTGAAAATGTTCAGAGATTTTTCGTTTCAAAGACATGTTGATTTTTATAATAAATTTTGTTCTTATTTACTTTTATTATGCAAACTGTGAATATAATGTTCTGACACTGACTTTTTTTTTTGCAAATATTAAAATGTTTAAAAATTAAAAATGACAAAAAATATGACAAGACCAGAACATAAAAGATATTTATTTTATTTTTTAATTTAATTTCTACTTTTTGACAAATACTTGCTCTAGTTGTTGGTATATGAGTTGGTGTGTGCATGTTCGCATGTATTTTACATTAAAATAATGCTGAATATTGTGTGGTCAAAGTTATCAAGATTTGTAGCAAGTTAGCAGAGATATCATTCGAAGAGACCAGAGACTTATACTTGTTCTTGGTTACATGTCCATGTATGTGTATGCATGTATTGTCAATGCTGTTGGTTTTGTGTGCTTGCATTTTTTTTTGTTAAAGGAAGAGAAGATAATATGTTAGAACAATTTGCAAGAGATTACAAATCATAATTAAATAGAATCTTTGACACTGTTGGTTTGTATAAAATTTTATTTAAAGTAGATGTAGATGAAAAGATTTGTTTAATTCATTTTTTTAAAAGTGTTTATAAAGGAATTATTTGGATAAAATATACAAACATATAATCTGCATAAATATTATGCATATTTATGTATTTATAGAAAAATGTTTCTATTTGTGTACAACTAGTAGTGTTGGCCACATCAATGAACCAAATTTTTTTTGTTTTAATTTTGACAGTTCGTTCCTGATAATCATAAAGAAATAATACGCGAAATATTTTTTGGAAATTGATATTGTTAGTGCCACGTGTTTTTTATAACACGCAAAAGTTTTTTATCATGTAGCTGGGGACCTATTAAACTTAGAGTTTTAAAATTTATTTGTTAGTACAGGTGCCTCAGTACGAATTCACTTGTTAAATTTAGTGTAATTTTTTTGTGCAAGTGTCAACTCTGATTCTTGGCGGCTGTCACATATACTCATTCTAAATAATAAAATTAAAGTGCCACACGAAAGAAGAATGCGTTCTATTTGTAAAAAAGTTGTTATAAAAAATAGGGAAAATGTACTGAGACCGCTGGAAAATTGAATCGAGTGTCATAAAAATTAAAAAAAAAATGATTCGATTACGGACAATAAGACTCCTTTGGTTCAACGTACCGATCAGTGGCTTGAAAACATTGCTGTTATTAACGAGAGTGTCGCTAATAACTCAAAAACAAAAGATTGTCGAATATTGGGCGCATAAAATCCTCATGCAATCCATGAGAAACAAATACATTCACAGCGAGCAACTGTCTGGTATGGATTTGGTTTGGCGACGTGATTGGGTCTTACTTTTTTGAAGATGAGGCCGAAATTGCAGTAACTTTGAATGGGCTCCTTACAGGAGCATAATGACGGACTTCTTGTGGCCTCAGATTGATGGCATGGATCAGGACGACATGTGGTTTCAGCAAGACGGCGCTACCTGCCACGCCACACATTAAACAAACCATTTATTGCAGCAAAATTTCCAGAACAAATTAACTAACCGGCCACCAATACCATGCGATTTAACGCCTTGCAATTGCTCTCTTTGTGGTTTTGTGAAACCCTGGGGTAATGCTAATAAGCCACAAACAATTCTTGAGCTCAAATCCAAGTTTCAAGAAGTCATCGACAGCCATGGAAAATTTCATGAGAGGAGTAATGGTGAGTCATCACAGTCGTAAGGGCCATTAGACGGGTATTTTATTCCACAGTTAATTGGAACGGGTCTTCTTTACAATCCAATGAAAAAATTGCAACTATCTCAAAGAATACTTACGTGTTTTTATTTTAAAAGGAAGAAATGAATTCTTACTTAGACACACTTTATGCTAAGCTAACCATGGAAGAAATCCTAACAGTGGACACGAATGGCACCGCCTTTTAAAACAAATTTTGATATTTGTTAATCTGGGTAATGGTGATATCGAGAATTTCCACATTTTTTCTAAGCAACAGTGCCACGCAAATAGTTTGCCGAACACTTATACTTTGTATGAATTATTTCTTTTATGTGTGCACAGAAGTGTAAAAAATGAAAATGTTGTCGTTATTAATTTACTTAAAAAATTGTCAATATCGTAAAATTGGCAATAAGTGACCTTGGACGTAATCCTGTTGTTAACCAACATAATGATAAAGTTCATTGTGAAATGCCCACTAAATTTAATGTGAAGTCACTTCGAAAGCTAATTTAAAATTCTCTAGGCTTTGGTGGCTCGTACACTCAAAACAATATATTTTAATTTAGAGGTGCTGCAACTATAGCAGAAACACACATCACTTCAGAATCGCTCGACAGATTACACCGAAAACGTTTATATAAAAACAAATTAAAAAGTGAGCGTGATTCACCCATACATAGAAAATAATTTTTAATACTTTAAAAGCTAAGCATCAATATTAAGGTGGTTTTCGAAACACAAGCAAGTTTTTGTTTTTTGTCGACCGGTGTTATAATTGTAATTGGAGTTAATAGGAAAAACATGTATGACATGCTGAAACAGGGTCATAAAGCTAGGTGTTGTCATGTAGCATATAAAGGCACGCCAGAAGATATTGTTTTAGTTGTGTTCGTAAAGAAAATTAGTTGTGATATGAATGAGAAATTAAAAAAAAAATTATTTTGTTAAAAACTATTCGTAGAGTTGAAATTTTTAATTCTACCTTCTTTGAATACTATAAATTTATTTAACAAATAGTGCTTATATGATCTTTCTATTACTTTGAATTCATTTTAGAGACGAAAGTTGTAGCAATGAAAATTCATTTATATTAAGTGTCATTGTGTAAGAATGAATATCGAATAGTGTGTTGGATATGTGTGTTTTTGAGGACCTGTTCAAAAATCTAACGTTTGTCAATAAAGATTAAACGACAGCTGTAACTAACGTGCAAGATTATGAAAGCTTTAGAGTGTGAGTTAAAACATTTGAGAACGCAATTATGGGTTTTATTTTATGTATTCATACTCATACTCACACACGCACACAACAAAACACACGTGCCTTAAGATAACAGCGAACATACTATACTCCATATATATCGAGAAAAAGGAAACTTATCAGATATTTTGGGCGTAGTTTGAATAAAAATTTTTATATAAGTGAATTATTGACTAAAATACACGTACACTACTGTATTATCATCACATACAATCTTAAATACTCACACATTTTTTTTTGTGTTATATTCAGGTAAGTGTATAAATCTTTGAAGAGTTACATAGACTTATATATGAGTGTATATGAGTGTGCGCGTGTGTGTGTATGTGTGTATGTGTGTGAGTCTATAACTAGAATGAAAGCAACTGTAAGAAATAGAGCCTTAATACATATTTGTCTAAAATTATTTTTTATAACAGTGGGGCCTCGACTATCTGTGATTCGATTAACCGTAAATGTCGATTATCCGGGAATGAAATTTTATTATAATTTCTATAAATTTATTTGTTTTTTGCATCAATTAACCGTGGTTACCTCTATTATCTGGGATCTTAAGGTTTTTATACCCTTCGCACAATGAAAAAGGGTATATATAAGTTTGTCATTCCGTGTGAAATTTCTACAATTTTCATTTCCGACCCCATAAAGTATATATTTTCTGAAAGCTTATGAATAGGGGAGTCGATTGAGTTCTGTCAGTCTGTCCGCGTGTATGTTGAAATCAACTTTTTGAAGCCCCCCGATATTGCCTGGACCCGGGTGAGGTAATAAAATATCAAAAATATTCGTGAGTAGATCGGTATTAAAAATCAGAAACATCGGTACATAAACAACTGAAATATGAGCAAAAACCCACGGCCACCTCGTTTTTTTTAACACAAAAACAACATACATATATACAGACGTGGTATACTGGTTAGAGTAAACGTGGCATCGAACCCCAGCTGAGTCCAAAACAATTTTTATTTTTATTTTTTATTTTTTATTTTATATATTATTTATATTTTTATTATATTTTTAATTTTTTTTATATTATTTTTAATTTTTTTTTCTTATTTTTTTAAATATTTTTTTATTTTATATTTATTATTTTTTTTTAATATTTTTTATAAAAATTTTTTTGTTTAATTTTTAAAAAAATTTTTTTTTTTATTTTTTTTTAAATTTTTTTTTTATATTTTTTTTTAACACACATAGTAAATTTATTATTTTACAATGGGATGTTTTTATATGTGTATGTTTTTTTTAAATATATGTACGTATTTCATATGAGATGAATGGTGATACAAATTATTGTTATTGCGTAAATACACGTTGTGAAGGGTATATAAGATTCGGCATGGCCGAATATAGCACTCTTACTTGTTTTTATTGCTTTTGAAAAATTAAAACTCAGTGTTTATGTATTGCTTAATATTTTTTTTTTCCAAAGTTTTAATTTTATTCTTATAAATACTTTTTAAGCATTTTTAAAGCCAAATATATTTGCTCTGAACAAATACATATTAAAAAAAAGTTTCAAAGGACAACTAAAAATTGTTATCAATTAATCAGGAAAATCGATTATGCAGAATGTTTCCGGTACCGACCATTACGCATAATCGAGGTCTCACTGTACTTTATATGTACACACGTACATATACATTTTTCTTTTATTAAATTTTGTTGAATATTAAAAAATATTTGATTTAAATATGACTGGAGGACATGACTAATACACCTGCATGTACATAAGTACATATATACGTACATACATACATTCGTATTATACTTACTTACACATATAGAGATTATACAAAAAGGAAAACTGAAATTTGTTTAAATCTTTTCGAAGCACACACACACACATATGGAAAACATCAGCACATTTACAACAATTTAATATTTTATACACCTGATTTTACAAAATTTCTTCGTGTTATTTCTCGGTTTGGAAACCTTGAAGGCAATCGACTTTCTTTTTTGATGTTGTTTTCGTTTTTTCTCTCTTAAGTACATTTGTAATTGTGTGAACAGTACGTGTGCAAGTGTTTTAAAAAATCATAAAAATTCGTGTGAATTAAAGGTTTAATTTTTATTTATTTCTCTTTAAATAATATATAATTTGACATTTATTTTTTGTTTGGAAGATTTAAAATTCTTTACTAACACTTACCTCCGAGGACACCAGCCACGTAGCCAGTATTATTAGAACGTCCCTTTTTCATTAGGGCCTCATCGATTAGAAGCAAACGCTGTGATGAAAATGGATCGGGTTTGACGGGTCCTTCATACAAATCCATATCATCATGATTGCGAAATAAGTTGTGCCGTGCTATCACATCTTCCATACCTGTGCGATGCAGTTCCGGTATCAAACGCAGCCAAATTGACAGCTGATGAGCTCGAAAATGATTTTTAATACGTGGTTTCATGCCTGATAAAATAATGAAAATAAAATCAAAGTTATATAGAGCAAACTATTTAGAACTGAAATCAAATTTAACTAAGAATTGAATTAAAACTAAAGTTTAAATAAACCTTCTCTTGACTGCAACTAAAACAAATGACTTTAATTAAAAAAAAAAAAAATAAACGTTTAAATTCGACTTCTGCTTAAATAAAAAAGCACAGCGATAATTTTACAGAATATAATAACCCATTTTAAAAAGAACATTCATTTCATTAATTCTAGGGATAGTCACGCATCCCTCATTAGCGTAATAATTTAATCACGTGAGCGTGCATGAGCGAGCGTAGAAAAAGCGGTAGTTTTGGGTGTCAGAGTAGTACCTAAGCATCAGCGAGGGTTATTTTTTCTATAGGTATAAGTTATGAAAACGTGATGAAACAAAAACTATCTGCAGTATTAACTTTTTTGTCCTTCACCTGTGATGTCATAGTCGTATTTAGTCTTGTCATTCCGTTTGTAATTTCTACAATATCCATTTACGTTTTCCCATATTTTCTAAAAGCTTATGACTAGGAAAGTCGATTGAGCAATGTCCGGCCGTCTATCCGTATATTGGTTAAAATCAACTTTTAGAAAAATTCATTAAAATTTTGCGATGTAGCACAATTGCCACATAAACTTAAAATAAAAATCAAAATTTTTCGAGACTAGTATAACTCATAGACACGTTTAATATTATTTGTAGACTGACCCCCTCTATATTGGTATCTGCTGAAAGGGCTTGACGAGTAAAATACAGCAAACTATAAAAAAAACTTAAGATCCAAAATGGCGTCCAAAATAAAATGTTAGGATACATGGGTTAATATAGTAATTAAGGCTTTGTCCCCTTCAAACTCAACAATATGGACATCAAATGAGAAGCCCTAACTAGTAAAATACAGTTAAGTTTGTAAAAATTTAAAAATAATTCCAAATCTAAAATCCCGACTACGCTATGAAGGTGAAGTATGTTTTCAGATTGGGCAAGGCCGAATAAAGCACTCTTACTTGTTTTAATTAATTTTAATTCCCTGGCAAAAAAACCTAAAATTATTTAATATATTTCCCACACATACTCAAGTTTATTCAAAAATAATTTTCTTAAATGAAAATATTATAATTTGTTTGTAATAATTTTGAAATCTTTTGGGAAGTTTACTAACAACAAACAAACAGCGTAACGAATTAATTTTTGTTTTCATTTCACACGGCTTACGTGCTAAAGTTGTTAATTTTCTTTCTACAGTAACACCAACATTTAATGGCTGATTTACATACTATTAAACGGCTATTGTAATTGGCGCGGCAGGATAAGCAGCAGACCTAAGCAAGTGACAACAATATAATTTAAGTCGTTTTTTATGTCCTACGGAGAAAAAAGAACACAAACAAGTAAGAGTGCTATATTCGGCCATGCCGAATCTTATATACACTTCACAACGTGTAGTCATGCAATAACAGTAGTTTGTATCATCATTCATCTCATATGAAATACATACATATAAAAAGCATACATATATAAAAACATCCCATTGTAAAATTATAACTTTACGTTTGTATGTTAACAGAAAAAAAAAAAAAAAAAAAAATATATAAAAAAAAATTTAAAAAAAAATTTAAAAAAAATAATAAAAAAAATAATTAAAATTTAAATAATAAATATAAAACAAAAAAAAAAAATAAAAAAAAAATTAAAAAAAATAATAAAAATATAAATAATATATTAAATAAAAAATAAAAAAAAAATTAAAAAAAATATAAAAAAAAAAATTTTTTTGCTCAGCTAGGATTCGATCCCACGTTTACTTTAACCAATATACAAGTTTGTATGTATGTATGTTGTTGTTGTAATGTTGTTTTTGTGAAAAAAAAAATTGAGGTGGTCGTGGGTTTTTCCTCATATCTCGGTTGTTTATGAACCGCTGTTTCTGATTTTCAATACCGATCTACTCCCGAATATTTCTGATATTTTAATACCTCATCCGGGACCAAGCGATTTCGGGGGGCTTCAAAAAGTTGATTTCAACATACACACGGACAGACTGACAGAGCTTAATCGACTTCCCTATTCATAAGCTTTCAGAAGATATATACTTTATGGGGTCGGAAACGAAAATTGTAGAAATTTCACACGGAATGACAAACCTATATATACCCTTATTCACTGTGTGAAGGGTATAAAAAGCACACACACATACACAAAGAAATTTAACTTAGATGTCATAATCGTGTTATAAAATTTATCACACCACAATCTCGTATGCTCCTATTCATACAAATTGAAATCATTTTTCTATACAAACTTTTGTAGCGTAACGGTTACACAATAAACACTTACACGTGCACATGCAAAATCAAAAGTATAACTTTAACACCTGAACTAAGGCATACACTCTCATAAATACAGTTGGGCTTACAAGTATCGCTAACCATGGTGTATACATAAGTTGTTGTCATATGTTTGCCAAATGCTCTCAGTATTCTTAATACAGAACTTTAATAAAAAAATACAATAGAAACAGAACATAAATGTATTCATGTATTGCTTTCATTATAATTCTAAATACTTGTTCTTTGTGATTTTTGTTTAGCAATAAAAAAAAAAAATAAAAAAAAGGAGAACAGGCAGCATTAATTTAAAATACAATACAATATTGAAAAATATAATAAACAGGTACTCTTGCCATCAATGTGTGTCTGTCACCCATGAACTGTAATGCAATTCTTAAAAATAAATATTAAAAAAAAAACAATATAAAGCTGATTGCGAAGTAGGTTCGAAAAGGGTTTTCAAAAGAAAATTAAATTAAATACTCATTATTTTATATTTTTATTTCGAATGTCTCAGCAAGAGTACAGTATTTAATAATATGGATAAATATTCGTACAAGGGCTCGTTTTTCGCTACGTTTCCCATTACTCCCATTAAAGGTGCAATTGGTGCAAAAATTAAAGCCCCTAGATCATAGGCAACATATAAGTTTTACAATTAAACTTCAACAGTTGGTCAGAAATGAAATCGACTTTAAAAGAAATCTGATTATGAGCTATGAAACTCATTTCCATTTGAATGGCTTTGTTAATAAGGCAAACTGTGGGATTTGGGGTTCTGAAAATTCAAGATCATCCCATTAGGTGTACATTACGGTGTGACATTGCGTCTGAAAATATCATAGGGCGCTACTTCTTCGAAAATGTAGTTGAAAGTGCTGTATACGTAAATGGATAACGATAAAGTGTAAATCAGAAAAAAACAAGTAGAGGGTGGTCCAACCATAATGCATAATGTTGTTTATGAGTCAAAACTTAATGTTAAGTTTTTTTTTCAAAACTTACATATATTTGTATTTTTCTTTGACAAATTGAATCATGATTAGATCTACAACTAAGCAGCGCTTTAAGATTGTTAAGGGCTATTACGAAAATGCATTTTGTGCACTTTGTAAATTTTTTGGTCAACATAATCGGCCAAATGTGTCCACTATCGGAAGAATTGTGAGCAAATTTCAGCAAACCGATTCCGTGGGAAATGTGAAATTATCTGTGCATGCTCGCCCAGTTAGTTGAGCGTAAAACAACGCTGTTATTCGCGATGATATGGCAAAAGTGCCGTCATCTTCGACTCATCGAAATAAAAAAAATAATAATTTGTTGGAACAAGAATAAGTTGTGGTAAGAGAAGTGTGTGACGCACTTTTAACAACATTATTTTCATCCTGCTCTTGAAAATGGACCTCAGATGTGGTTTCGGCACGAGGGAGCCAGTGCTCACACTGCCCGAGATACAATGGAACTTTTAAGTCAAGTTTTTGGCCAACGCGTTCGCCAGATTTGTCAACAGCCGACTATTTCCTTTGAGGTTATTTAAAAGAGCGAATATATGCGAAAATCCTTGAACTCAAGGTTAACATTGTTGCAGAAATTCGAGCGCTATAGCCAAAAATTTTGGAAGATGATCTGAAAAATGGTCCAAGACGAGCCCATCATTGAGAAGCTGAAAATGGGGGTCATTCAAGTGACATTATTTTCCATACTTTATGCTGAAAACTTTAACTAAAAAAAGTTAAAAAAATATATAAACGAAAACGTTATTAAGTTTTAAATTCCATGGTGACTTTTGTCCCACACTGTATAATGTCATGTAGCCTAAAGGTTTTTACTTGTATATGTTTTTTGCCTATTATCGAATAATCGTGTATGTTTAGGTGTGTGTGTTAAAGGTGACAAATTTAAACATTATCGTTATCAGCAATTTAATTTTAAGATTCAGAAGAATATTAAAAGGAATTATATTTGCTTTTTTATAAAGATTGTAATAAGAGCACAGCAAGTTCTTTCTTTAAAAGACGTGTTGACGCTTTAATGTAAATCAAACGCACTGCCGGTGTCTCATTAGCTTTAGATTTTTTTCCAATTTATTTTCTTGGTGTTGAAAAAATGCTAAAAAAGTTTTCAACAGTTTAAAGGAAGAAATTTTTTAATTTTTAATACATCAAGAAATATTTAAGTTGTTAATGGCGGGGGTGTGAATGTTTTTGTTAAAGTTTAAAGAAACAAAGATTAAAGGAAATAAATTATGAAAATAATTTTACAACAAGCAAAGACTTAAATAAACTTAAGATTTTAATTAACAATTTAGGCAAACAATTTCATGGACTTGTGCGGCAAAAATGTTGCCAGAAGATATACGCAAATAAGTCTTGAAACATCTGAGCAACATTTGCCAATTAAATATTTACTAAAAAACATTTGTCGAATTCTGTTGTACTGCCAGAGTGTCATAATTTTTCAGAGTTTCAAAATGGTTTAAAATTTTTTTTTATTTTTTTTAATTGAAAAAAAAGGATAAAATATAGTGAAAAGACTAATATTGATGCACCTGGCAACATTGGAAAGCTCTTTAAATATTTTCGACAGCAAATTAGTATGCCATGTGAAAATGCTAATAGACTATAGGTACTACGGGGATTAATCTATTCACACACTTCCTTAAACACTAATACTTACTTAAATTAAATTAACAACTGTTTGCGTAAAGCACTTGTACTCATACGCCTGTTTGAGTGTTGAATAAAATTCATTTTCCCTTTTTATGATATTTATTCTTACAGTTAATGCCTTAAATGATATTTCATTTAACTTTCTTTCGATATGATGTTTTTTTTTTTCGTTTTGTTCGAAGAAACATTTAAATTTCTTTATTTTCTTTAATGTTCCATGGATAAAATGCTTCATTTGCCTCATTCTTTTGAAATTCTTTTCCTTTTTGGCTGATTGAAATTTCGTTTAGCATTTATTTTGGGTTAAATCTTTTCTTTTGATAGAATGGATAAAGGGAATTGTATGTTGTTTCTTTTCTTTTTCATTTTTACTTCCTTGAATTAAGGTGTAAAAGAGCCTAACATGCTTTCTATCTAAAGATTTACTTTTACCTCCTATAACGTGCCCTAACACGTTCCTGATTAATATTACAGAGATAAGAAAAGCGAAAGAAATTGAATTTCTTTGTTCCCCACTAATGACAATAATGTAGTTACTACTGAGTGTGCATGGTTCAAGATATTAATAGAATTGATATTATCTTATTTCATGCATATGTGTGTATGTATGCATGCATGTATGTATGTATGTATGTATGTATGTATGTGTATTTGTATGTATAGTGTTAAGAAATTTCTGCACGATTCATAAAACAACTAAATTGAAATGTTCTTATATGTCTGTAGTGATAATAGATCTTTGGTGTAGGGTGAAAATATATTAAAAATGAATAATTTTTAAATAAAAAGTGGGTGTTAAGAAATATTTGAATTTTTTGAGTGAAGTTTTGTAGGATATTTTTATCCAAAATGGGAGCTCTTCTGAGTACTAGAAGTTTGGAGAATGCTTAACCCTTTAAACGACTTAAGGATGAACTTAAATGTTGGGCGATGGAGAAACATGTCAGAAAATGGCAAAGCACTAATGTCGGTAAGATTACAAGAATACTATGGGGTGACCCAAATCTTGGGAAATCATAGGAGATTCTGAGACTAAGTAGACCAACACTTAGAAAACTAACCAGTGTAATTACAGGTCATACGGAGTTGAGAACCCATCTAGCTCGCATGAGATTATCTGATGAAACAACATGTAGAGCATGCATATTAGGCGCGAGAATTTTACAGTGGATACTCTGCCGAACTTGGAATACCTGGGGATCTCGAACTGGATATCCATAAGGAGTTACATTGAGGGGACTGGGTTCTAGTCCGTTATTTATGGGGAATTATGTTTATGGTTTTTGTTTGGGAATTCCGTTTTCCATGTGGAGTGCACAACATGCCAACTGGGCATAAGTGTATACCTCTCATGGGTTTGGGCTTTTAGTGCCCCTCCTTTTCAACCTAACCTAACCTAACCTGTAGGATATTTCGTTATAGGTTAAGTAATCCTTAAACAGTTTGTTAACAATATCCGGGTGTCAATGATCAATTTTAGTAGTTAAATCGACCATTGAGAAACATCTAAAAACACTTGAGCTGAAAGTCTACACTACGCACTCTGCTTTTAAATTTATATGTCACATAATTTAAAATATGACACAGTACATCGTCGATAAACAACTCGGAAATCATATTCGTGGTAAAATCTTTGTAAATGATTCTTTTAAACAAATTTTATTCTTGCAAAAAATTTAAAAGATTTAGGAAAACATGTTTTTGTTTTTAAACCATTTTTAATTTAAAAATATAAACATTAAAACTTGTCAACCCTGGCCTTCATAATTAGCTGACTTGTACTCATGCCTCTTACGACGATAAAAAAAAGTAGTGCATTCTACGCATTAAGCCAACCTGCGCTTAGTGAGCTGTAACATGTAACGTTCGGTTTCAGTTTCAGATTCAGTTTTCGGAGTAACCCGGAGAGGCTAAGTAGCTAACAAAACAGTGATTTGCTTTCTCAGGGTCTTAAAATACTTACTATATCATAGAAAGTCGAATTTAGTAACAACGAATTGTTGTTCAACGAAGATTGTTGTTCAAAATCGACATATTAATTTTTTACATAAAAAATACTTTCGTTTATAGCTTAAATATAAACCTTAAGACTTGTCTATTATAAATGCGTATAAGAGAAATATAATAGCAGGGACAAAAGTCATAATGGGGTTGAAAGTTTTTATATTATAAAAATTATGAAATGGAAATTTTTTTACACCAAGTATGGAAAATAATGTCACTTAAGTTGCCATCGCTCTCAGTTTTGCAATAATGGGCTCGTTTTAGATCACGTTCCATAATATCTTTCCAAGTTTGTGGATGTAGCGCTTGAATTTCTACAACAATGTTGACCTGGAGTTCAAGGATTATCTCAGGGTTGTTTATATAATCTCAGAAAAAAATAGTGGAGGGCTGACAAATCTGAAGTACGCGCTGGCTAAGTAATTTCCGAATTTCTGGGAAATATTTTAAAGTAAACTTCAGATTCTTATTATCGGTTAAAAGAACAATTTATGTGATTTACTGTTTGAAAATAATATCATGAAAATGTTGTCGAGGACTACTTCTGAGGTGGTCCATTTGGATGTTCCAATTTTGAGTGTCTGGTTCCAGCATAGCGACTGGTATCTCAGGAATAATAAGACTAATTTTTGCATTCAAGGCAATTATCATAGCTGGCTTATTCCTGAAGACAATGGATTTTACATATCCTCATAAAAGGTGTAATATCGCACGATATAGAAGGCCAATTAACCATAACAAAACGTAAAATTAAATACTCACCAAAATGAGATCTCAACAAGTCCATTATTTTACGCGCTGTATCGTCGTTCGTAAATTATTGTGTTCTTTATGCATATGTTTTACATGTCATATAGAACACAATACTCTATAAACGACGGTATGGTTAGCGACGCCGTCACAACGAGACCTTGTGCTTAAATTGCAGATAGCACTTAATTCGGTAATATGGTGCGACAACGTTTACCATTGATGGTAACATTCTGATTTGCCTCACTTTTAAAGAAAACTCGACTAATGAATCGACCAGCCCATAAACCACACCAAACTATTGCTTTTAAGGGTTACAACATGTCTTGATACTCTACTCTTGGTACTCTCTAAATACGCAAATTTTGTATATTAACTTATTCATTGAGCAAGATATGTGCTTCATCATTGATTGGAATTTTACTATAAAACACCGAAAAAACATTTCTCACAGAACGCTGTTTTTCGCAATACAGCTGAACAATTTAGAGGCGCTTTTGTGCTGTGTGTCTTTCCATGATGACTTACCAAACGATACTGAACAAAAGTGACACATTAGCTTGATACGATTCTTACAAAAAAACATTTTGATAATTAAAGCTCAAGATGAATCACCCGACATAATTTGAAAAAATTAATTAACAAACAAAAGTTTTTTAACTTTTCACTCCATGGCGACTTTTGCCCCATGCTGCACTTTCAGGGTCTCTCATAAAAACTAAAAAAACGACTCTATTTCTATTTTAAAATTTAATATTAAATATTATTAATTAAATTTAACCTTTTAAATTTCAAAGTTAATTTAATTTCTTACCTTCTTATTGGTAAAGGGTATAAGAGATTCGGAACAACTGAAATGCGCACTCTTAAAAGCTCTTTGTAATAAAAAACATCAAATACTTATAATATTACATTTTAAACTTATTAAGGATTATTAACCCTTAACATCAGATTCAGTATATTTTTTCTTCAACTACTTTGCATAAATTTGTTTTTCCAACATTTTAATATAACAAATTGAAACAAAATGTTTTTTCGGTTCTTAACTGGCTGGAGGTTTTTGCTTGTATTTTACTTTATTTATTTTTAGTAAGTTGGAAGCTGAAATAAGACTTAAGCGACTATCAAAAACAGTAAAATAAAAATAGAATTAGTATATTGGTCGATTTTTATTTACGCTTTTCTAAAGTATCCTTTTTATTTGTACCAAAAATTAATGGTAGTAAAGTTAAGCATAAATATTTTTTGTGTTAAAAATGTTTGGTATTGAAGGTGAAGTAAAAGTAAAAAGCATAACCTTAAAGGCTATACAATATTTTGATTTTGACACAAAATAGCAAATAAATCTGGCAAAACTTTTTTTATTTAATATTGAGTTCGTTGGCTTACTAAAAGTTTTTACTATTTTTTACTGGACTTTACTGGATTTACGTTTACGTTTTATAGGGACATTCGTGTAAACGAATACAATTTAGTAAAAAAGAGTCAATTCTTTTTTAGTAAGCGAACGAACATATTTTTTAAAAATTCTTCCAATTCAAGCGAAGAAAAATTGAAGGCTGTTTTGTGCAAAGATAACGTTTGCTGTCATTCTTCTATTTTCAAACACATAATGCTTTTCAACAGAATTATGTTCAATGTAGAGCACAGGAATGCTTTAAACAAACACAAACGAAGTAATAAGCTTATGACTATAATTCTTTTTACAACTCATTGTAAGGTACCAGAAACCGAGGAAAGGAAAACAAATACGAAGAAGCTTAAAAAGTAATTTTATCAAAACCAACTTCAATACCCCACAACTTTGCAAACTATTCCATTCTCATACATTTTATAAATTTTGTACATTACAATGTTTTAAGGTTTACCTTAAACATTTTAATAAACTTTACAATACCTAGAGCATATAACAATAATAAACAACAATTCCTATAAATTTATTTTCTATTTGAATAAGAAGGAAAAAAAAATAAAAATACAAAATACTTAGAATAACTGTTTTCATAATACTTACCAATTTCCAAGTATTTTTGATGTAAAGGATCGTAATTGTCCCAAGTTATGCTACGAAAACGATTACGTTCTTTGGAGGCCGGCAGAGCAGAATCCTGACGATGATGTTCATTTGGATTACTGAAATTACAAGAGAAAGCACGCAACTAAATTAAGAGAAGATCTAGGATTAAATCGTTACAACTATTACAATATATAAGTTGTGTGTATTCTCGAAATCTTTTTAAATTAAAGGCAAAAATTTACTTTAAGTGTTGCCTGCTTGCTTGCTTGTTTAATAGCAGTTTTGCTTAATATTTCAGCAGTGCATAATAGAACTTTAATCATTTCTTCTGTTTTGGATGAATTAAGCTCTAAATAATTGCCAAATAAAGATGAAGTGAGTAGTCTTATATTAAAAGAAAAAAATCCCTAATTCTAATTTCATTGAATTTTAACATAAATACAAACTTCAAATTACATTTGAGCATACCGATAAAGAGTGCTGATTTCAAGAATGCATTCCATACGGCTAACATCGGAATAATTTCTTAAATCTTCTTAAAATGATTACAATTTAATTTAATTTTATTTAGAAAATATTTTAGGAAATTAAATAACAAATAAATGAACTTAAGGCAAAATAAAAATGATTTTTTTGCACCCACCCGATAAATAGCTTTGCATTATTACAACCTAAATTTTTTATTGTTATTGTTATTAAAAATAATAATATTTAATGGATAACAAATAAGAAGCTAAGACTTTATTATGCCAAGCCTTTTATCGGTTTGACAACAAACTGCCTTTCACTAACGGCAAGTTGTAATAATGGCGCTTAGAGTAAATATAATTTTATTATTTAAGTCACCGAACAATTTTTTATCTCGAAAAGTATAACGTTAAATGATTTGTAAAATAAATATTTCTGTGTCTCAGCACTAAAGGAAGTTAAAACGAGAATTCAAGAAAATTGTTCAAACTTACCTCCCGTTGCCACATGCAAGTGTAAGTGAAAAAAAAACCAATACACTAACACTTTTTTACTAACACAACTACACTTTGGCAACCTGCGACTCAGCTTGCGAAGAAATTTTTAAGCAAGTAAAATTTTTACAGTTACGGCAAGTAAAGTGACAAGCTGAAAAACAGTGTTGTCTAATACTGAGTTTTTTGTTAACTCACTAATATATCATACAATTGTGGTAAATAATTCAGCTAATTTTTTGAATAAATATGTATATATGTATATGAAGAATATTAAGAAAAATTATAAATATTCATTTAAAATGTAAGTTTTAATATAAATATCAATTTTTAATAAAAAAAATTATATTAAACAGTTATATGTCTATAGGTAACGTTCAATAGTGGCTATTGACAACACTTAATTACCAATTGAAGCAGCGCCATTTGTTTTAAATTTGTTTGAAGTTTATTTGTTGACGACATTTTAAAAATGAACTTGCACTGTGCTGTGTAGCCACTCAAAAAATTTTTGTGTTTTTTTGGCATTTCTCCTGACTTTCGTTAGTAATACGTATACACTACTTGCAAGTAAATACTTGCATGTGGCAACGTAGGGTTAAATTTGTGTGTGTAAGAGGCGTGTTAAAGTTTGATCATGCATGTACTTATTAGAGTAGTTTGTGTTCGAAGTTGAAAGTCTGTTTAAAGATACATGATCGTGATCATTGTGTGAGGTGTTTTATGTAGTATTTTAGTTGCTAGTTTGAATACCGAAGGATTGGTACGATTTTTTTTAGTTTTATAGTCACTAGAACCATCTGTGCTTGTTAAGATATTTCGAAGGTAGCAAACAAGTCTACGAAAGGTGCTTTTGTTTGAAGTGTTGCACCCAAAATGATTGATTTTTTTGTTTATGTTGACTTTCAGACCAATTTTTAAATCTTTAGACTCTAGAAATTTGTCTTTAGCTTACATATCTATTTTACTATGTGATAGGAGGTGTATATTGTACACACATACTAGACTCTTAAGAAATTTTGAAGGCCCTAGTTTATACCTTTGTTTTATTGCGTAACATTTTAAATGACAACATCAAGAGCAATATTTATAAGCAAACGGGAAAATACTTGAACCCTAAGAATATCAGTTACAACCGCAAAGTTTTTATTGTGAATAACTTGGGACAAATGATGCCCGATGATGCAAATACAT
Organism: Phyto melanocephala; assembly: GCA_941918925.1. Classification (NCBI taxonomy): domain Eukaryota; kingdom Metazoa; phylum Arthropoda; class Insecta; order Diptera; family Rhinophoridae; genus Phyto; species Phyto melanocephala. Next base: position 4,306,410 of record OW799233.1, read on the forward strand.
TTTTCTGGCTGAAACTAACTACGGTTTCATCACCAGCAATCTTATTTATTTTAGAATTCACTGAAATTAGATAATGAAAGTGAGGTCCAGGCATAATGCACGTTGTTAATTGTGAGTCATCCCCTACCGTAAATTTTTTTTGACCAACTCAATTTGACATTTCTGTGTTTCAGTGTTTGACAAATTCAACCATAAAGAGGTACATGATTAAGGAGCGCGTTAAGATTGTTAAAGCCTTTTACGGAAATGGGCGTTTAAATCAAAATGTATTTCATGACTATAAAATGAATAGCATCTTCAGCAATGAATCACACTTTCATTTCAGTGAATTCGTTAACAAGCAGAATTAACACTTTTGGAAAAATGAGAATTTACGAATTATTATTAAAAAGCTGCTGCATGTACAAAAAGGAGTGACTAACGGTTTATGGGCTGGTGGCATCATTGGGCCATACTTCTTCGAAAATGAGGTCGGCCAAGCAGTTACCGTGAATGGTGTTCGCTATAGCGAGATATCCGTTATCATCTCTTGTGGCCAAAAATTGTTGTTGACCTGGACGATATGTGGTTCGAACAGGATGATATCACTTGCCACATTGGCAGTGTTATCTCACGTCGTGGCGAACTTAATTGGCCGCCACGATCATGTGATTTGACACCGTTGGGCTTCTCTTTTAGGAAATATTTTAAAGAAAAAGTGTACGTCCATTAGTCAAGTACAATTCAAAAGGTTTAGGATAAGATAATTTGGCACATTAACTACATTGAACCTCAATTATGCCTCAGTGCCATCAAATATAAAGACCATCGGATAGCAGATTGCATCGACACCTTGGCGATTATTTGGCCGATATTTTGTTTCACATACAATTGTCGTAGATCCTTCTATCATAATGAAAGATATTAAGATAACTCTCCCAAAACTCTTTGATTTATTTACAATTAACATAGAGCGTTTTGGTTGGACCACCCTGTATTTTCTTCATGTTTAAGTACATATTTTTTATAATATTGTCTTCATGTTTGTTAAAAAATTAAAATTAAAAGTTTTACTTGAATTTTTATTTTTCGAATTTCTCGGTTTAAACTAATGTTTAAATTTTAATTTAAGCTTGAGTGATAAATGAAAGAATAATCTGAAAAATTATATTTTTTACCGACACTAGCCGAGTGTAGTGTAGTAAATATCAAGAATGATTAAATAAAGATTACGCCATCACGCAGCCATAAAAAGACATTTCTGCGCATGTAAGAATTCTGACGTCACTCAAGCTGTGTTCTCATTGGCTAATAAAATTCAGCTGTATAACTAATTATGTTTGTGTAAAAAACATGACAGTGGGACAAATTGTTATTTTTCTAACTAAATGTCTTGAAAGCAAACAAATTCTTTATATATATATATATATATATATATATATATATATATATATATTTTCATTATTTTTATTACAATATTTCACTATTATTATTTTCAGCGATTTCGGCATTTAGTTTCCTAATTCTAAAATACATTCGAGACCTAAAAAAAAGTTTTTTCACGTCTTCACTGGCCTTAATTTATTTTGCTTCTAACAAATGCTTTTGTAAATATACGCTTGAAAGTAATAATTTGTTACCATTTAATTTAAAAAATAGAGTGTAAGTTTGGAGGCGATCTTCTTTAAGAACAGTCGGCCTTGGAGCATTTTCCGCGACCAATTTTTCTTCAAAACTATTTGGAATATCAGTTTTACGTAGTCCTTCATATACATTCGCAACTTCAGTTTCATTAGCAGTTTTCGTTTCACTTTCAATAGCACTAGTGTCTAAAGACGGAATGGGATTTTAAAATTTTTGCATGCCGTTTGCTAAATTTTATTCATAATGCCTTAGTAATGTACTGCAAGAATTAGTTTTGTTTTAACTTACCCATTTCAAATTGCAAGTTTCTTTAAAAATTTTCTTGCTTGAAATGTAAAGCACAAATCTTTTCTTTATCCACATTTACAGGCTTCACTCGTTTGCAAAATATTACCCAGCTTCATCTTTTGGAAAATTGTAAAATGATACAGCTTTTTGAAAACACAAACGTTTTATTAAAAATACGCAAATTATTTGGTTTTAATATAATTTCTCACTTGTTTTTTTGCTGTTACTTTCCAGGCATTTGCCCACTGCACATTTCATATTTGCTCTCATTCTTATCTTTTCACTTTATTTTGTTTTTTGTTTTTATTAGTTTCGCAGCTTTTAAACAACCAATATTAAACACTTTTTATATAATTTTAATATTATTTATATGTATTTATTATAAAATATGACACGAAATTCGTTGTTTATTAAGCACCGATGTAATACTTTTTTTTTAGAACTCTCTGAGTAAATTAATTACAGGGCTGCCAACTATTACAAAATACATACATTTTTTGTAAGAAATTATAAATTTCACATATGATACAGACTTGGTAACTTTTGCGAGGGGATTACTACGTCATCTAACGGTAAATCATGCGCAAGGCGTAATCTTTATTTAATCATTCTTAGTAAATATTAGTTTAAAAGTTTAACTTTAAATGATTTTCTGGATTTATTTATTTATATTTCAATGATTCTTAATTTAAACATGACTTTAGAGAATATATTTTGAATAAACTGCAGCCAACTGTTGTCACATTTTTTTAAGTGCATAATAGGTTTTGACTTAACTTGCTTGTGTAGCTTATTATTTTTTTAAATATTTAGTTTTGCAATTTTAAGATTTGTGTCCCAGCTTCTTTTCTAAAGCCATACATAATTTGTTGCTGTCACTTGTGTTTGCTGCAACAACAATACGAGACAATAATAAAAGATTAAAATTAAAAGACATAATTACAAAACAAAAACAAAAGTGCCTTTGATGCAAAGAAAACAAAAGCTAGATAATAAATGGGGGGAATTTAAAAGAATAGTTGCTGCACTTATAGCTTGTGTTTGTATTAGTTGTAACACTTACAACAACTATTGAGTTTTTTGGTCTTAGATTAATCACATACAGCTGTTTGTTGGCAAATTCTAAGTTACATAGTACATACATGAATACATATGTTAATGATAGAATAACAACAAGTTTGTTTGAATATACAATAAAAAAGTAAGAGTGCTATATTCGGCCATGCCGAATCTTATATACCCTTCACAACGTGTAGTCATGCAATAACAGTAGTTGTATCACCATTCATCCCATATGAAATACGCACATACATATAAAAAACATACATATATAAAAACATCCCATTGTATAATATATTAAATAAAAAATAAAAAAAAAATTAAAAAAAAAAATAAAAAAAAAAATTTTTGGCTCAGCTGGGACTCGATGCCAAGTTTTCTTTAACCAGTATATACGTTTGTATGTACATATGTATGTTGTTGTAATGTTGTTTTTGTGAAAAAAAAATCGAGGTGGTCGTGGGTTTTTACTCATATCTCAGTTGTTTAGGAACCGATGCTTCTGATTTTCAATACCGAGCTACTCCCAAATATTTCTGATATTTTAATACCTCACCCGGGTCCAAGCGATTTCGGGGGGCTTTTAAAAGTTGATTTCAACATACACACGGACAGACGGACAGACTGACAGAGCTTAATCGACTCCCCTATTCATAAGCTTTCAGAAAATATATACTTTATGGGGTCGGAAATGAAAATTGTAGAAATTTCACACGGAATGACAAACCTATTCTTTTTGACTGTGTGAAGGGTATAAAAAGTAAAGTAAAAAGTCGTAAATTGTAGAAAACAAAACCGATCCTAAATGGAAAACACTTAAAGAACACACACTTATAGTGTGTTGGTGTTCAAATGTATGTATGCACAAACGTGATATTTCACTTAAAGTTGTTGTGATGAATGTAAAAATTACCGCATGTTTATTTGTCTTTTTGATTTTCTATGTAAAACAAAAACAACAATTTAAAATGCGTTTTTGTTCATTTTTGAATAGGCTTCAAATATAACAAAGCAGTGGAGCACTCAGAAAATTATACGCTTAAGAAAATAATTGCAATTATTTAACATGCAGTTAGACAAGAATTGTGTTGCCTTTATTTAAGCAAAAAGAAGAAGCACATAAAATATTTGAAACAAAGATTAAAGAAAAATTTTCTAAAGAAATTGTAGAAATATTATTAAGGAAGTTAATATTGAAAATGTAGATTTTAAAATGGTCAAGTAATTTGATTTACCCCGTTCTAGCAAAATTAGTCCAATATGTTATGACAGCTTCCGATAGAGCTATTTCTGATTTTGTGTAGTTTTGCGGAAAGTGACTAAAGCCATCAACCAAAGGGGCACCGAAAATATAGGGTAAGTCTTCACCATGCACTGTGCCCATGCGCTGGGGATAGTCTCCATCTTTGGTCTGATAATCGAAAACGTAAAAATAACAACGCCCCGATTGTGCTGAATGCTGGGTGGATGCCGAGGCCATGCCGCCATTCGAACTGCTGCCCGACATGGGCGGTGGTGAGTTGGCAGCAAAGATATCAGCCGTTCGTATGAGAGGTGCTACAAACTGAGCATCGGATAAAGCAGCTACGGCAGTGTCTCTAGTATTGATGGGATGTTGGGAGGCGCGATCCCAATCGGTGTACTCGTTAACAATCTACAAGAAGAAGAAAAAAATTATTATTATAAATTATAACTGACATTTGAATTAATTAAAGTGATTAATGTACTCCCTAAGCGCTATTTTTCTTTCAAAATATGTTATGTATGTGTATGTGCAGACTAATATTTCAATGACTTTTATTTTAGAGTTCTTGCATAAGCACTCGTTCACTTGTACATATGAATTAATTAGTGCTTATACATACAAATTTATGCATCCACATGTTCTCTACATGTTCCCTTTCATGTCGCACATACGAACAAACTATTGGTGGTACATAGTAGTAAATAGTAAATTATACAATATTCAAGTAATCACTACCAACGTTTGACTTAAATTAGCTACATATGAAACGCTTCATTAATACACAACTAAAAATGAACACGAAATGCCAAATTAAGCTAATTTTACGTTTAGAAAGGCTTACATACTTTGCAACATCGCTCATATCTATTTGTACAGATGTATAGAGATGCTTACAACCATATCTATTCATGTATTTATTTATGCATGTATTTGTGGGTCTTGTATAACCTTCAAAATGCCATATAATACCATACTTTATGATGACTTAAGTCATTTCATACTTTAGTCAGCTCGATTGGTCTTGTTGGAAGCGAAAGAGTGAACAAGAGTTTTAGTTGCTTATAGATGACTGGCATAACAGTTATTACACACCTCTTCTCTGCCTTTCGTAAATACACACAGATATGCGTATGTATGTAAAATTATAACTTTAACTTAAAACAAAATTTACGCAATTGTTCCAGCAACCAACGAAACAAGACCAAAAACAACGTTTAGGTACATACATAAGTATAACTAAACATGTTACGAGCAATACTGAAATTTCTAAATAACACATGCACCAATACAAAATATAAATATAATCATGTGTGTGTGTGTGGGTTTGTATGTTAAGAGCTATTATACACCTAACCAAAAATGTTGGTAAGTTCTGAAATATTAATTTATGTCTAAGGAACTGTGAACTTTTTTTTAATAAATAACCCAGCAAAAAAAATGGAAGTAGTGCAAAGCGAATTATATTTACAAGACTTCTAAATCAATTGTGTAAAAGCATTAATTCTAAATGACTTCTTAACTGCAAAATAATTTGTGATAAATGATGTGTTTAAAAATGAATGCAACATCATGCAAAATATCTTAAAGAATTCATGTAAACAAACAAATTTAACACATTAAATATCCGATACTTGTCACCAAATATGCAATAGTTCCATGCACTTATTAGAATGGAGTGCAGTTCATTAAAATATTCATGTAAACACATGATCTCCAATGACACGCTAATGTTAAAATCATTGGTGTTTTCATCTAAATTAAATCACTTCCTCACCAGTTGGACCCCTGCAAAATCACTTTTTTGTCATAGATTTTTTTGCTGGGAAGTTTACCGGAAAAAAAACCATTTTTATACCCTAAACCTATGGTGCGAAGGGTATATATCGCTTTATCGTTGGGACCTTTCTCCCTAACTTTAAAGATGTTAATCCATAAAAAGATGTGTAATATTACGCGACCAGACTAAGGAAATCATTTGACTTTATTATTTTAGATTTTATTTTTAATAATAAAAATAACGTTTTGTTTTTGTTTAGCTTTTTGTTCTTGTACGCTTGAAAAATATTCGGTATTTTAGTATGTCTTAGATGAAAACATAAACAAGGTGATTCGTTGTCATCAAGCCAAGCCCCATTCGTCATCAAGCCAAGCCCCATTCACGACTAAGAAGCTTAGGTGTTTTGTGTAAGATGTTTTAAAGTCATTGTCATTGGTGAAAACAAAGGAATAGCCTCAAACCTTACCATACAATATCATCAACAATTAAAGATTTCAACAATATCAGCAACAATAAAATATTTCTTTAAAACATTACACTAAGCTTGGTTTAAATGCATGTTGCTACGGATCAGTTGACGACTGACATATTTGTATGTGTGTATTACCTTTTGCCAATCAGAAAGAAAAATTGTGAAAGGTTATTCATATTTACTTGGCTGTACTTGGCTTAAGAAAATTTAATATTTTATTCTTTCAATAGATAGAAACAAAAAGTTATACCCATTTTAATCAGTCAGCGGACTCAACCTGTTTTTATTTTATTTATTTTCATACATTTATATTGTCTTTTCTAATATCAATTCTTAATTCTTAATCATTTGAAAATATCTCTACATGTTTGTAGTTGGTTTTTTTTTTTAACTAGATAAGCTGTTGTATTCAGCATCGTACATTTAATTATTACAATATTTTGAAACCATTTCCTTTGCTGTGTATCAGTTTTCTTTCAGCCATATCAAAGTAAGAGAGTGTACCGAATCTGATAATACCCTTTGCCATTATGTACATATGTAGGTATAGTGACCACAACGTTGCATAGCTTAGATTTTAGACTAAATGTTGTTTTTAATACCAATATTGTATTAAGGGCTGAAGGAGACAAAGCCGTAATTACTATTTGTGATCTATTTAACCGACATTTTATTTGAGACGCCATCGTGTTTTAACATTTTCATTTAATACAGTGCATTACATTTTTATAATTTAACCCCTTCATTTTATTTCCATATAAATGCTCTCCTCGGTTGTCTAGCAAATAAACCGAATTTTCGAGACTACTTTTTATAATATGGTGTCCAACATAAGAAATTTTATATCTTTAAGGAATGTCAAGATTGGTTTGCCTATAACTTTGTCGATCACTGACCGATTTATGAAACATTTTTTACTATTAACCCTGAAGATATTTCATATCTAATATTTAAATTTTAATCAGGCTCGAGTTCGTATTAACATTCTTTATTTTTACAAAGAATTTTTTTTAATTGTGATATTTCATATCTTAAAAAAGTCACAAGTGTATCTATAAAATATCTTGGGTATTAAAAGATGTTGATTTTTTAAGTAAAAATATGGGAAAAACAGATGAAGTCGTTTTTGCTTACTCATTGCTCAGAAGGTTAGAGATTTAATCGCGATTCATTCGCAAATATTTGCAAAAATTTGTGTGTCCAACATGTGCTTTCGTCTAAAAGTGAATTTCAACCACCTTACGGACAGTTGGACGGACGGACGGATGGACTGACAGAAAGACAAATAGACAGATTTTCAAAAACTATATTCTTATTAAAGTCGATAATATATATTGTAGACTTTATAAAAATTTCGGCAAAGCTATATGTGCCCTTGGTTAAATAACGTCTTCTAAACATGGTTTACTCAACAAAACATGTTGTCCCTTATCTAAGTAAATCCTGCAATATCCTTTTATTCTAAACCTAAAGCTGTTAGTACAAAACATTTGTAAAAATTGTAATGTCTTAAAGAAAAAAAAAAAAAAAAACATTTAAGTGTTCAGATTGGTGACAAAAAAGCTACCTTATACTTGTAAGTACTACTTACTAAGTAGTAATAAAAGTTTGTTTATATGTAGTAAAGTTTAAAATTGCGTCATTAGACCACGCCTGCTTCATCATCAAAAGCTATCGCTTGATTCTAAACACATTTTTACATAAATATCATTATATTGCTTATTAGATGTTCAATGTTCAATTTTGCATGCTTGCGAAAATCCTCAAAAAGTTTTTTTTATTTTATTTTTTATGATTTTTTTTACAAGTTGGTTTTGTGGTAAGCACGCACAGTAACTGCTATACTGTTATTTGTTGTTGTTGTTAAGATCATGAAATGACGAGAATTTTATAACCAATATTTACATACAACCTGTTAGTGTGACATGTTTGTGTACTGGATACAAATATATTACGAAGTTGTTATAAAATAGGTATAGAACATTATTTCCCCTACAACAAAAGCTAATACTTTTTATGAGCAGTGAGAATAGTCAGTTAGTGTAAGTATTTCATTAGTAAGTACGTATTTTATATATAAGTTTTATGTGATATAATTTTGGCTTATGAAACTTATATGTAAGTAACAAAAAATGAAAAAAAGAAAAACTTTAAATATGTTAGATAACTAAGTAGCAGCAATATACTCCAAATGGTAATAAAGATACAAATTATTATAATCATGAAATATTACAAGAGTATTAATACTTTCATGAACATTTTATTTAAGTTTCTTTCGTACTTTTCCGTTTCTCTCTTTTCTTTCTTGTTGCCAACAATATGCTGTAGAACCCAGCAGAGATGTACTTAGTTTTTATATTTATTTTACTAGCTAAAATCATAACTAATACAGGCTCATTTATTAACACACATAAATACAAGCACACATGGCAACTAAAATTGCGCATAATAAATGTCTGTTTGGTAATTTGCAATTGAATGTGATCAGTAGTGTACAGAAGAAGAACAAGAATGTTTACAGAGAAATGGGGTACTAAACAAAAGTAACAAACTGTAGAAAAATTGGTACTTTATATGGGAACGACATTGTTACACGATTGGTTTTATAAAATGTTAATTTCGAATAGTTTAGTTTGCATTAATTTAATTTACGTTCTCTTTTCTATTCAGATCTGTGTAGTTAATTTTTCGTCTTCACCTGTGGTGCACAAGGGTATATGTATATAGCTTTGTCATTCCGTTTGTAATTTCTACAATTTGCATTTCCGACCCCATAAAGTATATATTTTCTGAAAGCTTATGAATAGAGGAGTCGATTAAGCCCTTACGGTCTGTCCGTGTGTTGGTTGAAATCAACTTTTAGATGCAACTATATATTCCCTAGATCTGTGTATGGTATCAATCTCTTGGAAATATCCAGGAATGAATCGTTATTGAAATTCAGCACAATCGCCCTATAACTTTTTTTTCACAATTACAACAACAACATACATATATACTGCTTAAAGTAAACGTGGCATCGAATCCCAGCTGAGCCAAAAAAAAATTTTTTTATTTTAGTTTTTTATTTAATATATTATTTATATTTTTATTATTTTTTTTTTAATTTTTTTAAAATTTTTTTTAAAAAATTTTCTTTTAAATTTTTTTTAAATTTTTTTTTGTAATTTTTGTTTGTTTTTAATATATTTTTTTTGAATTTTTTTTTGTAATTTTTTTTTTAGAAACATACATACGTAAACTCAATTATAATTTTACAATAGTATGTTTTTTAAATGTATGTGTGTACGTATTTCATATGGGTTGAATGGTGATACAAACAATTGTTATTGCATGACTACACGTTGTGAAGGGCATATAAGATTCGGTACGGCCGAATATAGCACTGTTGCTTGTTTTCATTATAATTTACAACTTTGGTAACATTGAAATTATTAAAAATTCACACTTTGTATTATAGTCTCCGGATGCTTGTGAAATAATAATTCTTAGAACCAACAATGTTTGGAAAATTTTCGATCTGGTATCGCAGTATAAATATAAAAAAACTACAGTTAGTAGAAGTAGTTGTTGATAAGATATACATAATTGAATATCAAATTGAATTAAATAATGCGTTGAAATGAATACAACTTTAAGTTTAACTTTATAAGTTTAATTTCAAAAGTGCTGATTATTGTTTGCAATAAAAGAATCTCTGTATATTTAAAGGCAATAAACCATACCTTATAAAAGGTATACAAAGGTAACAATAAATACTGAAATCGAAATAATAACATTGTTGTATTTGCTCAAAATTAAACTGCCTTCTAGAAAATTTTAAAAAAATTTACAGGAAACTCTAGCATACAAATTTATTAATTTAATTTTTTTTTTACCGTTCAACACCATTTGGAATAATTGCTTTATTTCTACAGCACTGAAGGCATATAATATAAATTATATTTAAGCCAAAATATAAAAAAAAACACACAAAATTTAATTTTATTAAATATGGCATCAACGTTTAAAATAAATTTCTTTGATATGGCCTCTGTGGTTGTCTTTGACGAAGCGCATTCTAGACGTCTAATTGTGGACAAGTCTTTCGAGCATATTGCAGTGATAACGTGTTTTCCAATTCATATTTTTATTATTGTCACAATATAAAATATAGGATGATCTGTTGTTGCCTAAGAATAACAAAGCCACGCCTCTATATAATTGAGTGATGTTGCACATCCTTGCTATTATGGTGTCTGAAGTGTTTTAAACATTTGGCATTAAACATTTTCCCTTTATTCCAGGGATTTACGATCTTTTTTTGCATCTGCTGATACAAACAGGATACTAACATAGTTTCTGTACATTTATTTTTAATTTAAACATTTCGTATTTGGCAAATATCAATATGGCACTGGAAAATTAGGAACGTATTTTTGTATTCACACAATTTTAGCGATACGGCCTTATCGTAAACACAGTACAGTAGAAAATTTAAGTGTTTGCTTGTGTAGGGTTTTTACAAATATAACAATAAAAAAACTAAGGTAGCTTGTCTTTCTCTGTAGTGTGTCTATAGTGTTGTTTGGAAGAACCAACATTTTATATATCGATGTTGCTCTAACAAATTCAGTTTACAGAGTTTTCAGGAGAGAAAAAGAAAACATTTTATTTTGATACTTTACAGTATTAAACTTACGCAAACTGGCTATTGTTTATTTTTAAACCAATCAAAATATCCTTAAACGATTTGGTAGACCGATACGATACGACCAAAAAAGGTTAAACATAGAGTAATAATTTTTTTTTTTTTAATTGTCACATAACCGATTAGGTCTCAGCGGCGATAATATACAGTGTCGTGGTGGTATAAAATATTTAGAAAAATTGAAATTTCTGTCTGGGAAATTTTAACAATTCAATGAATGTAACAAATCAAGCGAGTAAAGTCTGATTTGCTTACAAAATTTAGAAATGTTTTTTGTAGATTGTTGCGTGGTCTCACGATATCACATTTTTTGTGAAATATTCTTTTCAATAAATAGATGCTTGGCACGTAGCGCAATCACATTGAAACCTCCTAATTCAATGTCTTCCATATTTACAAATAAATAATTTTTAATCTCTAATGAACGCAAGTTTCGGCTTAATTTTTTTTTTTACATAAAGATGATGCCACCAGCGGCACCAAACTGGACATAATGGAGTCTGTAGGTTCTGTTGTGTTCTGGTCTTAACTCATATAGGGCAATTTCGCTTACCTACAAACCACTTAAGTAAAAAATGAACCTCATTTGCTGCCATCCACAATATAAAGTGCGCGAAGCGAAGATTATTTGGTAACGTTGAACAGGCGTTAATCTGTGATTTGCCAGAGTATGCTTATCATAAATTAAAAAAAAATTTACCTTAATATAACAGATTATAAAACAGATTATATAACAGGCTTAAAAAAATACACATGAGTTTTTATTCTATTTTATTTCTTTTCTAATTCTTATTAACTTTTAAAGTACTTTCCCAAAAAACATTAGAAAAATATCAAAGCACTCAAAAATGTTGCCGACTACTGAAGATTTTATTCTAACATTTGGTGTATTCATAAACACAATTTTTCAAAAGTTTTAAAATAATAAAAAGTTTTAAATTTTAAGTTATGACATTGTGAGAATACGACACAGAGGACACCTTGTAAAATCACATATTCTTTTTACTTAAAACTTGGATAAATGTTTTAAGTTTTTGCTTCATTTTGAATTTGAAATTGATTGGCAAATTCTGCAGGAGTTTTTTGCTTTTAAATATTTAATATGAATATCCTTTTACCATGACATCCAAAAAGATTCTCTTCAATGTCACTTTAATTGCCACTGTATTGCTATTACTATACATGTTAAAGTTGTCATTTGTCAAGTTTAATTTATGTTAACAATTTAACGTATATTTTTTTTTGCTAATTTGATATTAACACTTCGCCCATATTTATAAGCTTATATTACTGTTTTCTAAAAAAGGCCTAAAGTTCTCTTGTTCGGTGAAACTCTGCAACCAATATTAGTTTGTGTACTTTTTTCTCCATCTACATGCTGTGCTGTGCTGTGCTGTCCGTGTGTCAAAAATAGTTGTTTTAGCTTAAAATGCCTGCTAAAAGGACCACAATGTTTTAGCTTTTCCCATAAAATCCCATTATTGACTGGATCTAAAGTCATGTTAAAATCACAAAGTACAAGATTATTCTTTTATAGTCTAGTTTTATCAAATTTGCTACGAACTGCGTAAGCATAAGGTACCATTTGTGTCGTGTTTTGTGGAATACAATTATCCAAGTTAAGTGCTTTTAACGGTGTATGAGCATTTCACATGTGCTGAGAATGATAATTCTGTATATATAGTTCTCTTACTTATGTGAATTGAGGACATACATATATTTTTTATTTTTTTTAAGCAAACTAGTTTAATGTTACGCTAAAACAAATAGTTAAAAATTCTTTTTTCACAGCTTTTGTTTTGATAGCTGTTGCAGTGCTACTTGTTTGTTAAAGTGTTTAAAAGATTTTAGCATTTTTGTAGTATTTCGTTTAAGAAAACAGTGGAAAAAATATTCGATAAGTTAATGTTTCAAATCTTATCAAAACTGGAATATTCAAATAAAAATTACTTAGTTTCGACCAATTTTTATTACCTTCACCTGCTGTGCCAAGGGTTTATATAGATTTTTCATTCGGTTTGTAATTCTACAATATTTTTTTTCCGATTCCATAAAGTATTTATTTTCCGAAAGCTTATGACTAGGGGAGTTGATTGAGCCATGTCCACCTGTCCATGTGTTGCTTGAAATTAATTTTAAGAAGCCCCTACATGTTACTCAGATCTGTATGTGGTATTATTGTTTTGCACATATTCGGGAATAAATTGCTATTGGAATCGACCCAAAACTTTATGAGATATGAGGAAAAAAACCTTACGAAAATCAAAATTTTTCAGCTTTAGTTTGATTTATAGAGACGTTTCCTACTATTTATAGGTACAATATGCTTCTAGGGATATTTTTAAAAATGTTTGAATAAACTAAATATAAGTTGAAACTAACCTAGGTTTAAGCAAAAAATACAAATGCTTGGGTGGTTTTCCCAAAATTTCCAAACGAAAATTGACTTTTTCAGCTTCCGGAAAATGAGACAGGAAATATATATGTGGATATTCAAACAAAGTCAGAATGTAGGAAACTAAAAACAAATTTAAATCCAATATGTCCGTGACTTCAAAATTGCCTACAATTTATATATGGATTTAAATAGGGTCAAATCTAGTTATTAAAAAAATGTACCCACTACAACCCCCTCAATATTGGTATCAAACAAAAGAACTTTGCCAGTATAATGAATAGTAGAAAATACAAAATTAAAATTCAAGATGGTGTTCTAAATAAAATGGTGGGTATATGAGTCAAAAATAGTAACTACGTTTTTTCCCCCGCCCCCTTCAACTCCCACAGTATAGGCATCAAAATAAAGGACTTGACCAGTATAAAATATAAAAAAATTAAAATTTAACATGGCGTCGTAAACAAAATTTTTTTTCTTAACTCCTCAACAAGGGTGCCCAATGAAAGGGCTTGACTAATAGAATACATCTAACTATATTAAAATTCATAATTAAAAATGGAGTCGAAAATAATGAAGCAAAATGACATATAACATTAAATCTAAGCTACAATGTGGTCACTATACCTGCATAATGGTGAAGGACTCGGCACGGTCGGATATTATCTTTTTTTATTTTTATACCCTCCACACAGTGAAAAAGGGTATATATAGGTTTGTCATTCCGTGTGAAATTTCTACAATTTTTATTTCCGACCCCATAAAGTATATATTTTCTGAAAGCTTATGAATAGGGGAGTCGATTAAGATCTGTCAGTCTGTCCGTCTGTCTGTGTGTATGTTGAAATCAACTTTTTGAAGCCCTCCGACATCGCCTGGACCCGGGTGAGGTAATAAAATATAAAAAATATTCGGGAGTAGATCGGTATTGAAAATCAGAAACATCGGTACATAAACAACTGAGATATGAGCAAAAAACCACGACCACCTTAATTTTTTTTTCACAAAAACAACATTACAACAACAACATACATACATACAAACGTGTATACTGGTTAGAGTAAACGTGGCATCGAATCCCAGCTGAGGCAAAAAAAATTTTTTTTTAATTTATTTTTTTTTTTTATTTTTTATTTTATATATTATTTATATTTTTATTATGATTTTTTTTTGTTTTATATTTATTATTTATACTAATTATATTTTAAAAATTTTTTTTCTTAAATTTTTTTTTAAATATTTTTTTTAAATTTTTTTTAAAATTTTTTTTTTTTTTAACATACATACGTCAATTTATAATTTTACAATGGGATGTTTTTATGTATGTATGTACGTATTTCATATGAGATGAATGGTGATACAAACTACTGTTATTGCATGACTACACGTTGTGAAGGGTATATAAGATTCGGCACGGCCGAATATAGCACTATTACTTGTTTATTAATGTTCTTATTCCCCTCATACGAAAGTGAAAGAGGGTACATAATAAGCCATTTCGTCCGTAATTTCTATAATATGAATAGAGAACCTAATTTAGAAAACTCCTTCTATCCGTCTATCCGCCTATCCTTTTGTCTGTGTGCATGTTGAATTAAGTTTTCTGTATACTTCAGATTCATATATCGTATCAATTTATCAGATATGCGAGAGCTCCGCTATTGAAAATTTGATATGTGGTCATTTTACAAGCTTTGATATGGGCGAAATAATATGATTGCCTCTGTTTTTTTCCCAAAAAAGCAAGATTTTGCAGCTTCTATGGCACTGTTTAAACAGTTTGTTACGTATATGAAAAATACGTACCTCTGGTAACATATAAAGAAAATTTTGGTTCACATCGGTTGACAAATAATTAGGAAAACTGTTATTAACTGTTTTGTCTTATCCTATTTATATATAGATAAACTTCAAAGTGGACGTTGAACATATACACAGACATCGCTACCATGATATAGAAAAATGCTACTTTAAGGGATGTTAAACGAGAACATAAATTTGTTACAAAATGAACGAAAAAATTTTGGAGGTTGTGTAAAAGGCTTTCAGTATCATACTTGTGTGCGCTTAATAAGATCTTTTAAAATCGCTTCTAGTTAGCACTGGACAAAGTTGAAATATATATTTATCTTATGAACACGCACACATTTAAGTGCTTGTTTTATTTGTATAGAATGGCCTGCTTTATTGTTGTAAATAAAACTGATTATAATCTTTTGCATTACCTTCTTCTTTTCTCTCTTTTTCACTGAAATTAATTTTTATTATATACATACATGCATTCATACATAGACATATACCCGGTGGCGTTTTTTGAGCCACTTTGTCATAGTGACATTTTCATTTATGATTCATTTTTACAAACTAGATCTCAAGGCGTAATTTCTATGACATCTTCACTATAGATACACAGTATAAAAGTAAGTAGAAAGTAATCGACATTGTCTGTTATTATTCGACACAAAGAAGAACTCTGCTAGAGTTTGTCTGCTACAAGTATTCGTCAATAGTTAAAGAAAAATAAATAACGCATTATTAAAGATTTTTTTGCTTTTGCATTGAAAAATATTGAAACTAGGCAACATTGTCTGTTATGAGTGGATTTAAAGGCGAGTTTGTCTGCTGTGCGTAACCCTTTGAAAAAATGTAACTGTTCTTTTTTCTTCTTAAATTGTTTTTTGTGCTTTTTGTAATTTCAATTCAAGGTTAAATGTTTCATTTCGTTAGTTTAGTAAAGTTCTCAGTGAATAGTGGTTGGTTAATTTTAATTATTAAAGGTGATATCTATCCGCCGATTACTTTGTGACGATTTGGCCAGAAACTTAGAAAGAATTTTCGACTCGAATTTAATTTCCCAATACAATTATGATGGCACAAAAGGCAAGAAAGCCCTGAAGTTGTAATCGAATCTAATAACAGCTTTAAAAGGTTAGTGCTATTAAATATTAAATTAAAAATAAGTTTTATTAGATATCAAGTTCTGTACGTAGCGTAAATAATTCTTTTATATTTTTATTTAAAAAGAATGTACAAGCTTCCAGTCTTTTGGAAAATTCCTTTGCTACTTACGCACGGCTATTAAAAAAGTAAAAAATAGGGACGCTAAACGCCACTCTAGAAAAATGAATCCAAAATATATGTGGACAGCCAAGAAACTCAAATGACTTAAACAATTATTTAGCAATTCATAAATTATTTTTTTACAACTCTTTTAAAACTTATTACTCTATGATTATTATAATTAAAAAATGCAATATTAATGTCTGATTTTTTTTAAGTTACTTTTTTATTATATTATTTTATTTCTTATATTATTTTGAACAATATTGAAATTTACAGAATTAATGAGTGCCTTAACTTTTTTTTAATAAAAATTTTTAAATATTCACAATGCATAAAATTGGTTTCTCTGTACGGTTCTCTGGGATTAAAATCCATAGCATAAAAATTCATGTATGAAACGTTAGTCAGAAAGTCCTTAATAGTCTCTGTTAAAGCGACATATAAAAGACAAATTCACAGAGGAAACAAAGTGATTTTGTCCGCTACGAATCTCTAGAATGGCGACGTATTACATAAAAAGTCATATCTGATAATCGATGATATTGTCTGTTAGAACTCGCTAATACTCGGACGCTTACCGGACAAAATCAATTCGGGTCATCTATGATGTTTTGGACAATTGCTTAAAAAATTCATGTATGACGCCAAAGAAAATTCAGCATCTGTCATGGATGATTTAACATTGTCAGCATTTTTCACAATGAATCATCATGACATTCGCCACTGGGTATGTATGTCTTCATGTACATGTGTGTCTGGATGGTGTAATTTTTTTTATCAGAATCTATTAAATTGATGACTGTCAATAGAGACATTAATTTATTTATTTATTTGTTCGTCTGCCTGTCTGTTTGTATTAACATTAGTTTATCTGTCAGTCAGTTGTTGGCCAGTCTTTCTGAGTGAAGTTCAATGTATTGTGTTATTTATAAATTAATATTTTTAGGTATACTTATTTGATTAACTGTAATAAATTATACAATTCTCGCTAGTTTTGCAAGACCAAAATAGACATGTTAAGAAATATAGCAGGATTGTGGTTTTTATTTTTGCAAGACACTCTAGAATTCTGTCAAATAGTTTATAAGTGTAATTTGAAATTTATTGAGAATTTTTTCGCAGTTTGTTTTATAATATATTTTAATAAAATTTTAGTAATTCATCAAATAGGTTTGGGCATGAGGAAATTATAAAATCACAGAGACTCAAACTATATTTACTCTGTTGGATTTAAAAAGAGTACTTTCTGGCGTTTCTTATACACACGGAATTGCAAACTAATACACCCGGTGGTGGTGTAGGATTAAAACAAAAATAAATAATAAAAAAAATTCTATAAACTAAACTTTCTTCCTGTGGTGTCTACTTTTACACATTCCAATGTCCTGCTTTCTCAAGCTTCGTAATTGTTTTTATTTTTTCTTTTGAATACTAATGTTTTCGTGTCTGTGTGTAATTTATTATTTATATCTTATAAATTTAGGTTTATGTATGGTTTGCGAAAATGTGTTACGTATCCCAGTGAGTTTTTCGCTAACAATACATGTTTTTCATACACAAAATTTAATTTGGAAGTCGGTCCAAAAGTCGCTAATGGATTTAAAAATTTATTAACTTTTAGTATACAAAAAGAAAATATTGTAATTTTTTGTTTTTTGATAATTTGTTTGTTAATTGATATTTCCTGAAGATGCTACACGCAGGAGTAGCGAAATATTGAAAAGAAAAAATTAAACATTGTTTAATTTAAGTTGTTTTTATAAAAAATAAATAAAACCATTGCATGACCTTAGAATAAAATAACTAAATATTAACTTTTTTGTTAATATTTTTTTATCAGTTCAAATAACAGCTGTACAATGAAAAAAAATGGAGAGATTCACAACCGAACAAAGAATGGAAGTAATTTAAATTTTATTATTTAAATCAGCAATATATTATTTTAACGCAAATAGTATTCCGTTGATATAGTTAGATAGTTAGTTACCCAGCAAAAATTACTGCATACCCGGAAACAGGTTTGTAAGGGAGAGACAAATGTACTCTCCTTTCCCAACCTGCTTCAGGAAGGCATGATTTTTATATGAGATGTCCCACTTGGTAGGGCTCTTTGATGCTCTAATTATTTGCTATTTTCACACATGGTTAATGCAGTAATATCATGTCTCTTTTATGTGTTTTCAATAAATTTTTTAAGAACTACAGTAAAGAGAGGTAATCATTAGCTTACATTCCTGCATCCTCGTAAGCGAGAGAAGTTGCAGTAAGTTATTTTATAAAAAATGAAACATATTTTATAGAAATTTTTGACTTCCATTTATAGCACCCTCGAATGCGCTCTAATATTGCGCTATAAGAAGGCATGATTTTTTTTTTACTGCTTACCGGTACAAAATAAATTTTTGCTGGGTATAAAGTACTATGTAAATAGTATAGAAGTCTTGACTAGATCGTGTGAAATATAGGTGTCTTCACTTAATCGTGAATAAAATTAACATTTATGATTTATAGCTTATTGTTCGTAATATTCCTACCTACTAAAAATGTAAAATGCAAAACTTTTGTCCTAATTATTTTTTAATGATGTTTTGGAAACAAAAACTAGTCCTCATTTAGCATGAAAATAAAATATGATCGCCACTTATTTCTGAGTACTCCTAACACCTGAAAATTTCATAAAAATTTTATTTTGCTGGCCTTAAGGAAATTGTATTATTAACCATTGGCTGGTATTTTAATAAAAAATCAAACTAACAGCTCTAAAGTTATAATAAAATGTATTAGCCTAGGTTAGGTTAGGTAGAACAGGCAGCTGTTGTGCAGCTCACTTGGGTCCATTATATTGATCCCTTTGTGATACCTGAATAGAAAAGATAGAAGAGAAGCAGGCAAGTCCAGAGTCTGGCCGACTTCCTAAACGCAAGTTGCAATTCATAATTTAAAAAAATGCGTATGCAATGCTAAACATGTCTTAAGTGCAACCTTGCGTTTTTTGCATTTTATCGGCATTTAGGAACGCTCATGGATCCACTTTTTGTCTCTGCAATATAAAGTGTTTAATTACTTAAATTATTAGTCTGTGATTTAAATAAACTCTATCAATTATAAATAATTTATTAAAAATAAACAAAAAAAATACCAACTCAGCCATTGCAGCTCAAATGTTTGCATACAAAATAAAAATGATGCGCGATTTTGACAGCTGATACTTAGTAAAATGAGTTGCCAAACGATTAGGAACATTGGACATTGCTAGAAAGTTTACATTTGCGTTTACGAAGTGTATGCATTGTAAATATGCATTGCAACTTGCGCTTAGGAATCGGCCTCTCTGGCGGGAAACGAACCCGCAACCCCCAAACTAGCAGACCAGCACACTGCTGATTGGTCCACTACCTTATTTCTGTCTAGTCCATAAAAAAATCTGAGCCCGATAGAAAAAAACTGAGAGCGTATTTGAAATTAATACGTTAAAAATCTCTATAGTCTCTCTATAGCGAATTTTGCTGCAGACCTGTGTATTCTAACGTCAGAATTTTGCCCTCTAAAGCTGTTGTTGTTTAGTTCATCGTCACCACCATCAAGACATCGCAATAGACTAGAATGCAAAACACAATTTTTTAAAACTGTTGTCCGTCTGTCTTTCTGTATGGTTTGGAAATAACTCGATTGGCCTAGAAGTTAATCAGAAAATATCTCATTTCTAACAGAAAATAGAAAAAAAGATGAAACTACAATATTTAAACGATTTTATTGGTAGAAGGAAGTTGTTAATAAAGTCATAATAGAAGAAACAAACAAAAAACATTTTGTATGTTAATCAAAGAAAACGGTTAAAGATTCTTCATGAGCACAACTTCATGGTCCAGGCCAGATAGTTTTGCATATATTATAAAATCACTTTGTATTTTTTGCCTTTGTCTTAATATTAACCGGGAATTTTTTGCTGGGTTTTTGTATATTGTATGAGTGTGATTTATTTTTATATCCATGATTTGTATTTCCCTTTTTCCTTAGTTTTTGTGGTATTTTTTTCCCCTGATTTATCGTCGATTTATCAACTATTTATTTAATTTCAATTTATCAATAGAAAAATTAACGAGTTCGATTTTGCTGTTTTTTTTATTTTAATAGTGGCAAATGAAGTGTTTAAATGCTGATTATTAAGTTCCGCTCAGCTTGCGTTCATTCACACATATGTAACCTAAATAAAAGAGTTTTTTTTTTCAAAATTATATACAGTTTATATTATTTCTATGGAACATTTGGCATAGTTATATCAAACTTTATGGCTTTTTATATATGTAAGTAGCTTCCATATTTTTTTCGAAAATATTTTTTTTAAAACTTTGTATACGTTATCACCAAATATTTTAATTTTTATGAAATAATCATAAAGTTAAATATCTTTGCCTTTACTTTCTTGAATCATAAACCAAAATCTTAAATTGTTTTCTTTCACAAACTTATAACAAAATCCAGAATCCCCTGTTTTAGTAATTCTTTATGAAAAAAAAAACATCATCAATTAAAACAATATTTGAAATTATTTAAATTTGATTCCCTTAAAAACCGTTTCTAATATTTATTTATTTTTTTTCTTGGATTACCATCTGCTTTATGATATCAATTATAATTTAATTGCCTTTTCATTTGTAGATCTACAACATCTTTAATGGCTTCGCAAACATACAAACATTCTTTTGTGTGTTTGTGTATGTATGTATGTACATACATATACATACATATATTTAGGTATATATGTAAGTATGTTAATATTTTAATTTGTTTATAATTTCCACAACAATTCTCTTTTAATTACATTTATGCTTATTGACTGTGCATAAGTAGAAGTGAAACACCTGTACACAATTGAACCATTGTTTAGGAATTTGCTATAAACTTGTGGTTTTTAGACTTAATCCTCTAAAATACATTAACACACATACATACATACATTATGCCAAATAGTAGTAAACAAAATCTCAAGTAAAGACTAACACTAATCGACAGAATAGCAGCAGCAACAACAACAGAACATTTACACATTTTTTTATTTATTTATTTTTTTGTGTGTTTCGTTTGTGACAATAAATGCTTTGTTAAGTACGAACATTTTGAAGAACATTTACTGGAAATATTAATAATAAGAAAAAATTGGAGGAAAAGTCCTTTTTATTTTTATTTTTTATTAAAATTAAAAAAAATTTTAAAGGCAAGCTTAAGTTCTAAACACATAGACGCCAGCAGACTTCACGGCTTCAAATGCTGCCAACTTCAAATGCTGCTCTGAAGTCGTCAGCTTCATAATTATTTTGAAGACAGCAACAACATAATAATCAGCTGATGTGTATTTTAGCACTACAAATTTTAGGGATGCCGCATATATATTTTATAATGAATAAAATTAAAGTTATTGATCAAAAAAATGTAATAATATCACGAAAAACTATAAAAACACATGAAATTATTTCTTTATTGTATTTTTGTAATGTTCTTTTATGTTAAATATCAAAAATAGATTTTTGTTCTTTTTTTTCCAATTTAATATATATAATGGCAACACTATATTTGTTTCTTGCTGCCCGTCAAAATAGAAAATAGCCTAAGTTGGCAGCAGCAGCAAATGCTGTTGTGCAGTCATGCTGCTGTGCTGCCGTCAAAATAATTGTTTTCATTCAAACACATGGATTTTATTTTTGACATATTGCTGCTTGCTGTCTGCTGTCGTCTATGTGTTTAGAGCATTGTTCAAAATATTAATGAAAATACTAATTTTTTTTACCAAAAGTTACTATACAGAACATTTTATTAAAATACAATTTTTTGATTTAAGTATTTTTTGAAGATGATTTTTGTTTAAAATCTTTTTTTATTTGCAAAACTTTTGCTAAATGTAAAAGTTAAAACAATTTTTTTTCTGAAATCCGCTTTATACACAATTCTTCACTAAGAAATGTTCCTTCGAGGCTTATGGTTTTATTTAGAGTGGACGCTTTGCTCATTTTAACAAAATTTTTGCATTGCATTTACTTGAAGAAGGACATTAATATTATATGTCACCCTTTGTTATTTGGTATCGCTCCCGTTCACCGATCCTTATCACTTTTGTTCGCATTAGAAATTGTTGTTAAAAATGGAAAAACTTAAATTAAACCAAATAAAGATTACATTGTTTCAGAATATAAAATATATTTTTTATATGGGGGATGCCATGTCCCCCGCTCTGCTCCTATCGATTTTGTATCTTAATAGGAAAATTGATATCGCAGTCAATTATACTGAATTTAATTACAGTTTTACATATATGCCACTAGAGGCGAAATGCCACGCCTTCTCATTTGATTCTATACAATCATTTAAATGAATTGTTAAATTATAAATAAAATTTCTAAAACCAAGACTAAAAACTCTAACATTTATAGTTTCTGAAATACGTCCTACAATAAGTTTTTTGTTTTGAGAGTATCTCTTCCCCTTATCCGATCGTATCATTTGTTGGCTGCAATCAGACAAATGAGATACAAGTAGAAAACCCAAAGTTTTGAGAATACATACGTTATAGTTTTTTCGATATCTCATAAAATGTATCTGATTTATAGAGAAGGTGCTATGCCTGCTATTGTTTTTCAGTTTATTTTAAACTCCACTACTTTTGAAGACTTAAGGTAGAACAGTACTTTGGATATGCAGCAAAAGCTGTATATGAAAGCTCACTTCTAATTATTAGAAAGACTATAAGGAACATTCCTGTTCTTCATAGATAATATGAAGAAACAAATTAATAAAATTGATACAGCCGTTCTCCGCTGATGCAGATGATAAATATAATACAACCATTAATTAGGGCGTGGAAAATTTTTCTTTTCGTAAAATCCTAAGTTGGACTATAAAAAGCTTTAAAAAAAATTACCAAGATTGGTGCAGCCGATGTTAAGTGATGCCATTACCAACGGACAACATGTGATTTTTATCAATATAGAAGATTTTTAGGAGCCTTTTTTGCGGACAAGTCTTAAATATAAAACTAGTGTTTTCCGCGTGTTTAATTAAATAACTTGCAAATGTTTGCAGAACAAACAAGTAAGAGCGCTATATTCGGCCGTGCCGAATCTTATATACCCTTCACAACTTGCAGCCATGCAATAACAGTAGTTGTGTCACCATTCATCCCATATGAAATACGTACATACATATAAAAACATACATATATAAAAACATCCCATTGTAAAATTATAAATTCACGTATGTATGTTAAAAAAACGAAAAAAAAAATTAAAAAAAAAAAATTAAAAAAAAAAAATTAAAAAAACAAAATTAAAAAAAAAAAAATTAAAAAAAAAAAATTTAAAAAAATTACAGCGACCATAAAATTGTTGATTTTGCATTGTTCGTACTGGGCATTTCTGGCATCGGTACATGTCACGAATCTTTTTCCACACTAAAAACAAACTAACACTGAAAAACCAAATAGCGAATAAATTATCCTTTATATGTAAGATTCCAATAAAGTATTCTCCAATCTTCTTCAAGTCTCTTTAAAAGTTTTTTTGTTAACATCTTAACCCTCTCCATGAAAAATATAACATTGTTTGACCTAAGGTAATATCCCGACCATCATATAAAAACAATTTCAATATGACTTTAAAGATTAACAATTTCTAGATCGCTATTAGACCAAAACTAAAGCATTGATGTTAACGAAATTACAAACAACAAAAAACACATATATTTACAACTTAAGCTGCAGAGGATGGATGGATGTTTTAAAAATACCCTTACAATTTATGTTTTATTTTTTATGTTGTTTTTAGTATGTGTGTCATTTTACTCTATGGTCAACACATTAAACCCCAAAGACATAAGTCCATGTCCATGTATATAAGGCATGACAAGTAATCTTGAGTTGAAATCTTTGGGGATATTTTTTTTTTTCAAATTTAAGGTTACAGGCAATGTTGGCTGTGACATTTAATGTTTGTACATACATACATATATACATACACGACTTGTGGCAAATTCACTTATTTATCGATGTTAGATTTATGTGTAAAGTCGCTGTTCGCTTTTAGCAATTTCATGTGCCACATTTGCTATTTGGTGTTTCCTTTTATTGCATTTATGTTGTTGTCATATGTTTAACGACTTGATTCCGGTCTCTTACTCTTTACAAAGTATCCAATAGTATCTACAGAAGCAATTATATATACATTGGGTAAATTCACAAGGTGTCCTAAGTATTGTGTTGTCATAAAGTATTAATAATATGTAAACATTTTAAAAAAGTTTTAAATATTTCAGCAAGACCAATAAAATACTCTCTATTTCCTTTTATTTTTAGAAATAATGCATGACATTATAACAATACGACACTTAGGTTTTATTATCAATAGACCAATTATATACATACATATACAGGGTGGGCCAAAAGTCACCATGGGTTTTAAAAAGTTAATAAATTTTTCGTTTTTATATAATTTTTTATTTTGTTATTCAGTTTATATAAATCGCAGAAAACACGCGGAGAATAGACAATTGAGAGATTCACAACTAAACATAGAATGAAGCAATGATTCTTTGATTAGCTTATTGGCACCACCAACATGGCACCGTGAGAGATTTGCCTCAAACCGTTTGACCACAATTAATTTGCATTTTGGTAAATATTGAATGTGCAGAGTAAAGTGTTAACGAAACATTAGAAATATCTACCAGAAGATGTGCTGCTCAGCTAGGAATGGCACTTACTTTACTACGGCGCATTTACTGTTTTCAATCAAATTTTTGTTGAGTAAATAATTTCCAGAAATTCGGAAACTAAGTGGCTACCGTGTTTGCTAGATTTGTCAGTACGAGACTATTTGGTTTGGGGTTTTTTGTTAAAGGAGCGAGTATATGTAAACAAGCCCCAGACAATCCGAAAACTTCAGAAACAATTCGACATTGAAAGATATTATGGAAAATATTCTAAAACGAGTCCATCATTGCGGAGCTGAAAACAGCGGTGAAATTAATTTCACTGCTTTACAAATTTTTAATTTGGAAAAATACCAAGAACGCCACATGCCTAAATAAGTTAATTGGGACCTCCTGAACACGAAAAACGCTGTAATTTTTTTTCTAAGTACCGTTTTTTAGATAACGGTACTTTTGTGTTTTTCGGTGTATGGTCCCACTCAAACCCTTGTGGAGCCCAATCGAAAGGCAAATTTTGAACTTTGAGGTGCCATAACTCAGCCATATCTTATCAGATAGAAATCGATCGGACTTTTCGGTTGGGCTCCACAAGGGTTTGAGTGGGACCATACACCGAAAAACACAAAAGTACCGTTATCTAAAAAACGGTACTTAGAAAAAAAAATTACAGCGTTTTTCGTGTTCAGGAGGTCCCAATTAACTTATCTAGGCATGTGGCGTTCTTGGTATTTTTTGGCTGTAAACCAGTGTTTTTATACTTGGTGCGAAAATTTTCCATTGATTAGCTCACCCTGTAGCATGTGAATTATGTGGCCAATATTGTTACTGTTTTTTTAAATAGAGTTTTTTTTTAAACTAACATTTATTGTATTTTATTACCCTTGTTACTAATCGAATCCATAAAATCTGCTTCCTTGCCTCCTTCACAAACATATGTGTGTATGTATTGTACAAGATAATGTGTGTTAGTGCATTTCTGATATAGTAATGTAAATGGTATGTTTGTATTCTTGTAAATATCAAATTAATAACATTTGTTATGAGGCTCTACAATGAGAACCCGAATTGAGACATCAAACATGAGGTTAAATTAGCAAGCGATTAAATGTGAAAATTGATAATATAGAGTGTTGCGATTCTATCTACCTAGAATGAGAAACTTAAGAGTTAAATGATGGTTTAAAAGATAAAGATGAAAAAAATGAATAAATTAATTAAGTCGTAAAATTAATTTTGCACGAAAGTTAATCATATCGGATAATACCTATTTACGCAACATATATGTATGTATATGTGTTTGTTAATAAACTGTTTTTATTTTTAGTCAGTGCCTCGGGGAATACACCAACTATATTGCTTTTTAGAAACTTAAGTCAATCTATAACGCCGACAAAAAAAAAATATAAAAGTCTTTATGTAACTTATGTATTTTCATTATCTGTTCGTTTAGTTATTCAAAAGGTCATAAATAAAGATATGTGTTCGCTGGACCCTGAAGCAGCCCTATTTTTCTTTATTAATAATCATGTCCATTTAAATATTTTTCCATCCCAAAGCATATGAGATCCAACAGCAGACAATCTATCTCGAAAAGTAAGTCTTTGCTGTTGTTTTTTTGGAAAGCGGTGTCATCGATCCATATATTATTGAGGTCGATATTGGTCAGATCATCGCGGCGAGCGCTATAGGTCGATGATTACTAACTTATTTTGTATTTTTGGCCTAAATTAGATGATATTTAACATACTGCATAAGCAATTTGGGGGAATTATGATCTCACGAATAGGTGAGGTTAACTGAACGCGTTAGATTTTATCCTGTGGGGGTTTCTTCAGTCACAGGTCTATGAGAATAACTCAGAAGCCTTTGCACCCCGTAAAGTCAACGCAAGCCATTCGATTGGTAAAATTTTACCTAACTTATGAGCTAGAGTCATTAACAACTGAACATTTTGGATGCTTGCCATCCAATAACCCAGCTATGAGCATTTACAAAGAAACTTATTCCATACATAGCAGCATTGATAGGCTTTTTAACGAATAAAAAATTTCAATGTATCCCACACTCACAGAGATTTTCTTATTTAAATTTAAAGATAAGGACAACTTAATGAAACGACCGTCCACAAATGTTTTTCCTTCGACAAATTTTTGTCTGATACTCTTTTCTGCCACGAAAAGCAAAAATTGTTAATGACATTTCTAGTTTGCAACGAAATAATTTTGTAAACAACCACAGAAAGTATTAAACTTGAAAAATCTTGTTAAAATAGTTTCCTGTTGCCCGAAAAAAAAAATCAAACTCAACTTGAATATTTCATTTCCATTTCTTATATGTATTTAGGTAAATATATATGGATGTGTGTATATTTTGCTGTATTTATATACAAATACACACAGGGACAACATTAACAAAAATTTATAGAATTTTAATTTATTTTATGAAAAGAGCAACAAACACTAAAAAAACAAACTTAATGTGGTTTTAAAAGCTTTTTAAAAACTTTATAGTTTTATACACATTTTTGAACAACAATTTTTATTTTTTGCTCTTCCATATTTATTTTGGGTTGCCTGCGATCTCACATCTTTTAGTCAAACTGAGAAAAAAAGAAAGAAAAAAAAACTTTGAACTTCCGTCGTCATCTTTTTGCCAGCTTATATACCCCAGCAGAAGAGGAGTGTGCAAAATAAAATACACAAACAACAACTGGAAACGAAAAAGTTTGACTTCGTCAAGGACGTTATTCTTCTGACACACACATACACACATATATACACATACACTAATGTATGTAGTGTGTTATTTATTATAGTTTTTCACTTAATGCTACATAGAGTTTTGGAATTTTGTATAGAAAGGAAAAAACAGAGACTTTCCTTAAATGTTTGACAAAAGTTATGCGTTCCTGTGTCATTTTGTGTTTTATTAAAATATTAAATTTATTTAAGCAATAAAGTATTTTTAAGCATACATTTTTTTGTTAGGTTTTTTTTTGTTGTTGGTTTTTATGGATAGAGAAGTGTAGTACAAAATGTCATGGAAAATAATAAATTTTGAGTATCTAATTTTATCTTATTCTCAACGAATATAGCATTTGACTTTCGTCTTTCAACAGCCTATAAACCATTGTTGGTTTATGAATTCAAATTTTTAAAATAATTTGGAAAGTGGGCAAATAAAATAACATCAAAATATGCTTGTGTTGGCGCTTTAAAAGATTATTTTGAAATTTCGTTTTAGGATTGGTCAAAGTTTCCCCCCTTTGGCATTGGTAACCCTTACAGACCAACCTAAACAAGAGCGGCAGGCGTGGCGTAATATTCCGCTTAGAGGTTACGCTGATATGATAAACCTAAAAAAGAGCGTCAGCGTTGTGTAATGTTTATTATTTTTTTTAAATAAAACTCACTAAATTAAAATAAAATCGCAAGATTAACCTGAAACTAGCTAAAATGGCATTACTTTACAATTACAAATGTAAAAAAAAACAACAACAGTTGTACTGCAGCCAACTTCCATACGTAACGGCTTGTCAGAATTGAATTTTCCAGTTGCATAGCGTTGCCGCCGAGGTATTTCGGTTTATTTCATACAAATTGAATTAACATTAGAATTTTTGACAGCCAAAAAACGCTTGCCACACTTGTAAAGGTTTGGCTGTTATTGTGCTATCCTAGGCTTGACTGTTTTTTCTGCTGTTTGTGTTAAGTTTAAGGCTTGGGTGTTTTCCAATATATATATATACATGTAGGGGAATATCGAAGCAGACCACTACTATTCGCTCCTCAGTGATTTCATGTCTACCGATCAGTATACATTTAATCACTGAGTCCCGCGCCACAACCGGCGTTTGCTCTGGACTAGGAAAACGATTTCACACTGCCGACTGGTGATTGTCGACAATCCTCATCGCACAGTCCTTTGTAATCGCCAGCATCTCCCTCAGACTAAGGTCCCCCTTCGCACTCACACTTATTGTGTGCTTGCCTGTGATCCTTAATCTTCCGCTCGCCAACGCCGGACACTCGCATACTACATGCGCTGCCGTCTCGGTATCCTCCAGGTACATTCTACAAATATCATCATCCACGATCTGCATCCTCTTCAGATGATATTTGAAGTTACCATGTCCTGTAATCAACGCAGTGATCCAGCTCATCATACTCCGATTAAAACCGAGTATCTTCACTGCACCCCTGCCAAGTGGCTCCCTGAGCACCATACGGGCCTGTCTACACGTGGTTCCCTCCATCCACCTTTGCAAGTTCATAGAGTTCACCCATTGAAAGATCCTCGCCCGAACTAACCCATTACCCAGAGCAGTTCTGGGTTCCGGTCCGCAGAATGCAGCCTCAGACCTCTTCTTCGCAAGTTCGTCAGCAGCCTCATTCCCAGCTATGCCCACGTGTCCCTTAACCCACATCAGCGTTACCTCATTTGTAGAGGCACACCTATTGAGCTTTAGAACACTCTCAAGCACCAAAGAGGAGTTCACATCTATCCGCTGCATACGCTTTCTAACCGACTGGTTGTCAAGTGCAATAAGAATTATCTTCCCATACATTCGACATTCCAGCAGGTGGCCCAACGCGTGCAGCAAACCAAGCATTTCTGCCTGATAGACTGACACGTACTCCCCCAGATTCAGGGTGCAGGATAAGTTCAACTCAGATGAGTACACACCAGCACCTGCCCTTCCGTCCATAAAGGACCCATCAGTAAAGATACTGATGTCATTCCCCATGCACTCATCGTGCATGAATCCATCCGCTTTGAGCGTGTGATGTAGCCTTTCATGTATATATGTAGTTTGATGGTCAATAGGTTCCATTTGCATTCCATCCCCGCCCTCGCTCATATTTGTCCTTTAAATGTGTTAATAAATAAAACTGCCATATGTGTAGTTAGACCAATTTGTTGCAAATCCTACAGATTCCACTACATTCAACAATATTTAGAGTGTTATAATTACAGTACAGGAATGGGATGCATCAGCACGGCGTCAAGAATGGGATGCCTCAACAACACTAGGGATAGTCACCATAGAGTTTCTTAATTTTTTTTTTATAAAATTTTTTTACTTTGTTATTATTTTTCTCAAATTTATATTCTATAGGCTTTAAAAAATATTTTTTCGCTAGGGCACTGAACTACACGATACGTATAAAGAAGTTGGATTTGTACAGTAACAATACCTTGTTCAAAATCTTACAGTTTATTAATAAAAAATATTGCGAGTAAAATGAAATAAATGAAGCATTCCATTTATATACTTTATTCAACACCCGTCAAACCCTTAAAGATAATAAGAGCAAAAGAAATCAAATAATATTTACTTACTAATTGTAGGTGCGTGTGTGTGTTTAGCGTTATACTTAAAGCGAATGCTGTTGTTATTTTAATATTTTTTGTTTGTCATTTTCATGTGGAAATATATTTCAGAAGCAGATTAATAAACATGATTTTAAATTTTACCAATTCAATAAAAAAAAATTAAATAAATGTTACATTTGAAATAAGAAAAAACAAGAAGAACGACCAAAAAATTGTTTCTATTAAATATTTTCTCTGTCTCCACTTTTTATGATGCTTCTTCGTCAACGTTAACAGAGTCAACTTTGGGGAGGTTTCGATCCAATGGGAAAAATTTAATTTATTTTCTATGATGATTGGTTTTGATTTGAGAAAGATGAAATGTGTAATAAATGTCAAATAAATCTACAAGTTTTATTAAACAATTTATGTAAATACACAATCACGCAAGCATTTGAAACATTGAAAGAGTCATATCGCTTGGCAATTTGAAATATTTAAATCCGTTTTAGCACTTATTCACTCACCAATACTAACAGCCAATCAATCTCATCAAAGAAAAAACAATATTGTTTAGATATGGGGGTGATATGGGGGGAGGAGAGAGAAAAGCAATAGTAAAAATAAAAATTTGTTTCCAAATTTTATTAGACTGTCAATACAGTAAAATCTATGGACAGAGACACTAACAAACAGTGATGGGCAAAACGCAAAATAAAACATAAAAACTTGTGTGCAAAGCAGCATTAAAATGAAATCACACGAATGTCTAACAGTTTAACACTGAATTAGGATTTTTTTTCATATTTTTTTTTTTGGAAAACTGAAAGCAAGAAAGTTAGTACTAAAGGTGTGCTGAAAAGCAAACGATTTAGTTTGTGTTGACAAAAAGTCACAAACAATTATGCAGACGGAATGTTTTACCAGACACAGAACAAAAATTGCACCCTAATGGAAAAATGTATTGGCATTTTAAAATGGATCAAAATAGTTTCATCTAATGTGGCAAAACTAATTTTCTTTAGTTCGCTTATAGATTATAACAGTAAACTCGCAATCAATAAAATTTAAAAACAAATTTAAAAAATAATAATTAAATAATTGAATATGCCGTTTAGGTTATAATTATTAGTTCCTTTTTTAATGCCTTAAGAGAATTTTGAAATGCCCATCACTGATGTATAACGAAGATTTATTTAGAGAGTAGGTAATGCCCCATATACAGGGTGAGCCCAAATACACCATGAGGCTTAAAAATGTATTTAATCTTTCGTTTATCCAGCAATTTATAAAATTAGAATAATTGAAGATGGCTTAAGATTTAGAAAAAAAAAACAGAAAAATTTTTTCATTTATTTGATATGAAAACTTCAGGAAAATAATAAAAAACAAAATATTTCTAACTCAATGCTGGTTAATAACAATACAATTCACAAAAATCGCCACTATGATAGAATTTAATTTAATTTTTTTGAAAAGCCCTTGGCCTTCTGGACTGATGCGATAAGGTTTTGGGTATCCGAAGGTGGAATTTTATTCCACTCCTCAATTAGTGCAGCTTTAAGGGAATCATTGTTTGTAATGTAATGACTTCTGATTTTTTTTAAGATGGTCTATTGGGTTAAGTTCTGGTGATTGGGGCAGAGCTTTTAAATGTTTTGGCGAAATCCATTCTTTAACACTATGGGCTGTATGCTTAAGATCATTGTCCTGTTGGAATACAAATAATCCTGTTAGTCCCAATTTAGCTGCACTTTGATGTAAGTTATTCTTTTAAATATTTAAATAAATCATCTTGTCCATTATTTCTGCGATAAGCACAATATCCACTAGACGCTGCCAAATACTCCGATACTATAACCGATATGCCACCATGTTTTACTGTGGCCGCCATATATTTTGGATTGTGCTCAGTTTTCACTCTTCTCCACACTTTTTGCTATCCATCTGAGCCAAAAATATTACATTTACTCTCGTCGAAAAAAAATACTGATTTCCAGAAGTTTTCATCCTGGATTCCTCTACGAAGTCCATCTGTTTTCTTCTATTTTGGTGTTGTTCACAAATGGCCTTTTGCTAAAGTTACGGTGGTGGTAAGCAGAAGTATACAACACTCAATGAATGGTTAATGGGTTACAGGTTTTCCCAGTATCTTCCTCCTTTTCTGCCATTATTTTTGAAGCCCTCCTTTTGATTTGCTTCTATTTTGATAATTCGTTTCTTCCTGCCCCTCTTTATTTCATTTTTCTATAATTTTTTTGACTGTGAAACTACTTTTGTCGATAAGTTCTGCAATTTCACGTTGGCTTTGCTGCTCTTTATAAAGTTTATTAATAACATCTTTTAAATCTTCTAAAAGTTCTTCTCCATGAGGGGCCATAATTAGAATTTAGTAAAAGTTTGCCAAATAAAAGCAATTCAATCAAATTTATAATCAAAATTATTAATTTTTTTCGTGATTAAAATGCGTTTAGCAAAAGGAAGTCAAAGCATTTAAAAGTGCAAACTTACTTTTGTAATATGATTTATTTTTTCTATTTATATTAAGAAATCATAACGGGTTAATTATTTTGAGGTATGATTGTGCTTAGTGTAAAGAAATGTATTGTTAGTTTTAAAAACATAAACACAACTGCATATTTTTAGAAAAAAAAAATTAGGATGTTTAAGTAGTTTTATGCTGCGTACTTACTTTAGTCATACACTGTACGTTCTTCTACTTTAAGACCTTGAGAATAAATAGCAAAGACCCAAAAAAATAGAATTTTATTTCTTAAAACAGCGATAAAATATTTTTATCTATAGAGCATGTCGTCGATATTTTAATATCAGAATTTTGCTTTTAAAGCAGTGATTCATTGTTTAATTAATCGTCACCACCAATCCGCACTACGGTAAATATTGAACGTGTGGAACAAAATGTTAACGAAATATCTAACAGAAGGTGTTAAAAAAAATTTACTATTATGCCCTTATAAAGTGAATTCGGTGGTAGAATTAAAAACCGCAGATCATCGACATCGTCTTAACGTTAGAGTTATACTTCAACAGTTGGTCTGAAATGAAATCAACTTTTTTTGAAAATCCTATGATCAGTAATAGAGCTAATTTTTGTTTGTATGTCTTCATAATAAGCAGAATTTTAGATTCTGCGGTTCTTAAAATCCAAGAGCCATTCATCAACGCCATTTACTGCGTATAAGTTGTACAATATGGTGTGACATTGAATCTGAAAATATCAGTGAGACTTACTTCTGCGAAACTGTAACTAAAATGCTGTAACCGTTAATGGAGAGCGTTATCGGTATGTTATAGAACATTCTTTAAGTCTTGCTTTCAAAAACAGACCGGAGTTGTGGTTTCCACTGACCACACCGCCTAAGGCACAATTGCACTTTAAAGTCAAATTATTGCACAGCAAAGAATTTTTAGAAATTCGGAAATTATTTGGCTAGTACGTTTGCTAGATTTGTCAGAACCCGCCGGTTTACTTAGATGTTATTAGATGTCTGAGACAATCCTTAAACTCAAGGTCAGTATTGTAGCATAAAGTTGAGTGCAAAAATTTTAAAAACTGTTATAGAAAATGTTACACCAATAAGCTCATCATTGCGAAACTGAAAACGGCGGTCATTAATATTTTCTCTACTAAGTGTAAAAAATATGCATTTTGTATATTTTATAATCTAAAGAAAGAAAAATTAAAGAAATAAAATTTGTAAACGAAAAAGTTATTTAATTTGTGAAAGCCATGGTGACTTATGACCCACCCTTTAAATGTTAAAGAAAACTATAAAATATGAATTAATTGAAGCCCTAATTTTAAAAGTATCATAACTCCATTAGTAATAACACAATATTCTTACATCATTTACATATTAGGAAACACTTTTAAAATGTAGTTTTTATGCTAATATTTACAGTTATGGAAATATTGATAATTTTAGATTTTTAATAATACCGTGTAACAACATCTTGTAAACAAGAAAATTTCGATAAAGAATGAAGAAAAACTGACTACTCAGTTATAACTTATTGGTTTCTTGTCATTTTTAAAGGATTTAAAATTTTTGTTGGATGTTAGATATAAATAGTTTTTTGTTTTTTTAAATATAGAAATAGTAATAACGAATAAAATGCAAATAAAAATTGAAATAACGTTTTGACTTACCGTAAAAAATATTTCATTAAGATGATAATTGTAGGCGTTGCGTACATAAGTACGTATTATTTTATCACGTCTCTCGCCCTCGAAACCATTTTGTATATCATGGGCACTAAAACGCCAAATTGATTCACCCGTAACCACACCAAATAGTACATCATAGTGAAAGGCCATGCCACCGTTTGCATAAGATGAACTGCTGCCACTAAAGTAACCACTACCATAATTGCCGCCACTACCACCACCACCACCACCATTCGAGAATGAACCACTGTTGCCGTCAGACGATGAGCGTTTATTATTGCGTGTCATTAAATCATCGATATCGAGATTGGAATGTCCAGATCGTATAACGACACCGTCAACCTAAATTGAAAATGAAAAACAAACAAAAAAAAAAAAAACAGCATGAACAAAAGCAACTTAATACAAGTCCTAATAAATGTAATAAAATATACCTCTGACGTTAAGCAAAAATGTCTTAAGTCTAAAAATTTCAGTTTGTGTCTCAATTTCATTTGTTATCAATAACTTAAGTGTAGCACAACTGGTTTTAAGGCCATAATTCAGAACAAATTTATATTTATGTTTTGTCAGACTTAAGACCTATTTGTCTAACATCAAAGATTAATGCATTTTTATAATTTTCCACATATGCTAAAAGCAAAAATTTTCCCAAATTGTAAAAATATTATGTAAAATTTTATAAAAAAAAGCTATTTTTTTTTACTATTTACGTTATTTTTTTTTTTAACAGAGTGTAGTTTTTTGTCAAATTTATTTCTCTAGTTAGTTTTATTTTAAAAAAAAAAAAAAACATAAATAATATTTGTTTATTTACAATTAACCTTAACCTCAAATAAAATCTTTCCAAGTCCCTCTTTTTATACCCTTCACACAGTGAAAAAGGGTATATATAGGTTTGTCATTCCGTGTGAAATTTCTACAATTTTCATTTCCGACCCCATAAAGTATATATTTTCTGAAAGATTTTAAATAGGGGAGTCGATTAAGCTCTGTCAGTCTGTCCGTCTGTCCGTCTGACCGTCTGACCGTCTGTCCGTGTGTATGTTGAAATCAACTTTTTGAATCCGTTCGACATAGGTTGGACCCGGGTGAGGTATTGAAATATCAGAAATATTCGGGAGTAGATCGGTATTGAAAATCAGAAACAGCGGTACATAAACAACTGAGATATGAGCAAAAACCCACGACACATCTATTTTTTTTCACAAAAACAATATTACAACAATAAATTCAAACATGTATACTGGTTAGAGAAAACGTGGCATCGAATCCCAGCTGAGCCAAAAAATTTTTTTTTTCAATTTTTGTAAAATTTTTTTTTAATTTTTTTTTAATTTTTTTTTTATTTTTATTTAATACTAGCCAAACCCGGCGCACGTTGCTACGCCCCTTAATGAATCGAAATGCATTCTGAATTTTAATTGAATATCAAAAGCAAAAACCTAAAAATTATAATTTTTTTTATGGGCGTGGCATTGCCCACTTTCCTAATCACGAAATTGTAAAGTCATAACAGCTCAATATGTGTGCAAAGTTTCAGAAGAATCGGACCAGTGCAAGTACCTCAAAATTATAATTGTTTTTATGGGCGTGGCCCTGCCCACTTTTCTAGTCACGAAATTGTAAAGTCATAACAGCTCAATATGTGTGCAAAGTTTCAGAAAAATCGGTCTGGTGCAAGTACCTCAATATTATAACCTTTTTTTTATGGGCGTGGCCCTGCCCACTTTTCTAATAACAAAATTATATGGTTATGACAGCTTAGTATGTGTGCACAGTTTCAGAAAAATCGGTTCAGTGCAAGTACCTCAAAATTAAAACTTTTTCAGGGGCGTGGCCCCGCCCACTTTTCTTATCTCAAAATTATTTAGTCATGACAGCTCGATATGTGTGCAAAGTTTAAGAAAAATCGGTCAAGTGCAAGTAGCTTAAACTGATAACTAATTTTTATGGGCGTGGCCCCGCCCACTTTTTTCACCCATAAACACTCCCTGGTATGTGTACAACAACTTGCCAAAGTTTGAGTCCGATCGGTTTTACAGTTTCGGAGTCTATAGCTAACACACACACCCACACACACACACACACTCAGAGTTTCACTTTTATATATATAGATATTATTTATATTTTTATTATTATTTTTTTTTATTTTTTTTTTGTTTATATATATTATATATATAATAATTTTTTTTATTTTTTTAAAATTTTTTTTTTTTAAATATTTTTTTACATTTTTTTTTTATTTTTGGTTTGTTTAACATACATACGTGAACTTATAATTTTACAATGGGATGTTTTTATATATGTATGTACGTATTTCATATGGGATGAATGGTGATACAAACTACTGTTATTGGATGACTACACGTTGGGAAGGATATATAAGATTCGGCACGGCCGAATATAGCACTCTTACTTGTTTATGTTCTGATTTTCAAATATTGAATACATATTGTTGCACATAACGTTCTTAGTGTCGTTCTTTATTATTTTTAGACTCTCAGTTTCGATTAAGAGTTCCTAATTTAAGAATTCTGTGTACATGCAAAAAATCGCTGCAAACATAAAAATTTCATGGTAAAAAAGCAGCAACAGTATTATTTTTAAGTCTTTTTATTTTGCTTCTAAACAATCTAATTAAATTAATCTATATTGGCCTTTGCACACGAAAACAAGTATGGCAACACAAAATGACTACTTGTTGGCAAAAGAGGCTAAGAGTTTGGTTATTTGTTTTTAAAGTTTTAAAACACGAAACTAATATATTAACATTAAAAAAAACAGGGTTGGTGCGTCTGTACGTCTGCCCGTCTCTCCGTATGTTGATTTTAGTCAAGTTTTAGAAGTCCTCACACGTTGAACATATCTGGGGTCGAATTACGGCATTCGATATCGATCGAGTTCGCTGTGCTTTAGGTAAAGAGTTTGTAACATGAATTTTAAAATTTCGATTACGTTCGAAAGCCGTAATTCGGCCCGTGTTCGTGGTATCAATATTTTGAATAATCGCTTTATAACTTTCTGTGATATGAGTTTTACTATAATAATAAAAGTTGTTCAGCCGTAGGACAATTTATAGACACCTTTGCTACTATTTGTTAAAATAACATGCCTCTAGGGCTATTCAATATAAGTATCAAATGAAAGGCTACACAAGTAGAATGCTAAACTATGGAAAAGTTAAAATCCCAGATGGGTCCCTAAAAAAATGGGGGAGTAGTTTTTTACTCAACCCCATTAATATGAGTATAAAATGAAAGGACTTGAGTAGGAGAATAAAGCTAACTATGTTAAAATTAAAAATCAAAGATGGCGCTGGAAATAATAAAGCAAAATGTCTTATAATATCAAATTTGAAATCTGTGCTATGATGGTGAAGAGTATTAAATAATTCGTCACCGTCCAATATAGCATTGTTACGTGTTTAGTTTTAAATTGTTTTCATTGTAATAAGGGCTGTCTCGAAATGCTTTTTTACATTTTAAAATTTTTCCCAAATTTAGATTTTTTGAAACAAAAAATATATTTTATTGGCGTTATGGAGAAAAATTTCTAGATTTTATTATGCAAAAAACCAAAGTTTCAAATTTTATTTTCTTTTGCAAAATTTCGCACTTTTTTCTTAACGGCTTGCATTAAACGTTGGACACACGTTTTACCGAAGTGTTTGATAGCTTTTTTCCAAATAAATCCAAATTTTTTTACATTTGCAGAAGCTTTGAACTTTGTTCTTAGGTACTGCTTAATTATAGCCCAATAGCGTTCAATAGGCCTTAGCTCTGGACAATTAGATGGATTCATGTTTTTCGGTACAAAATTTATTTTGTTGGCCTCATACTACTCAAGGACGTCTTTGCTGTAGTGGCAGCCTGCCAAGTCGGGCCAAAACAGTGGAGGTATATTGTGGCTTCTGTATAATGGTAATACAGCCTTTTTCAGACACTCATTAAAATAAAATTGGCTGTTTATTGTACGATTCACAATGATTGCCTTTGAAGTTTACCCACATGTACATATTGCTTGCCATATCATATACTTTTTGGCGAATTTTGAAATCTTTTTATACTTTAATTTAACGGAAACATTAGCTTTTTTATTAGAAACATAAAAACCCCGACCAGGAAGCTCTGAATAGTCAGCCTTACAATAGGTTTCATCGTCCATTAAAATACATCCATTAAAATTATTTAATTTGTGACGTAGCAACTGTCTTGCTCATATTCTTGCCGTTTTTGCTCCTTTTTCGTTTCGGTTTGGAGCTTTCTTGACTTTGAATGTTCTTAAATTTTCTTTTTTCTTTATTCGTTCTACAAGCGACTTTGAAATATTTAGTTTTCGTGCGATATCGCGAATGGAAATGTTTGGATTTTGCTTCCAAAGTGCCTTCACCTTTTTAACGATTTGAGGATTCCTAAAACCACGAGGCCCTCCACCTTTCTTGTGCTTAATAGACAAGTCTTTTTTGAATTTAAAAATAATGTTGTGGGCAGTCTGTCTGGACACTTTTTTCATTTTAAATATCCACAATATTTTTTCTCACTTTTTCTCTATTTTACGACATTTTAAATACGGATTAAATAATTTGAATAAACTTATTAAAAAGTATTGTTGACACTTAAAACTATCACAGAGTGGAACAAAAAAATTAATTAAATAATAATTGTTTGCGTAGTGCCCTGTAAAAAATGTAAAAAAGCATTTTGAGACACCCCTTAATATCTTTATATTCTTTGATCTGTATTTTTTCGAATTGTAATGTTTTTACTTTAATCAGTACTTACAGGATATTTGCAAACTAAATGAGAAATATGATCTGATGCCTCTCTTTGAATGAGTAATTTAGAAGTGAGTGATACCACCACTTGTAATATTACTCAAGTTCGATTTTTTCACTTCGTCTTCAAATGCATAAGACACTAGGTTCTACCCGCTGGTGTTCTACTCTGAAACACTGGTCTAAAAACATTGGAAACTTCGGCGCTTATAGTGTATACATCAAAGTTTATATTTATACGTATACTGTTAAAGCGCATGCCTTATCTATATTTTTA
Source organism: Phyto melanocephala (assembly GCA_941918925.1). NCBI lineage: Eukaryota > Metazoa > Arthropoda > Insecta > Diptera > Rhinophoridae > Phyto > Phyto melanocephala. Next base: position 4,346,279 of record OW799233.1, read on the forward strand.
TCTGATAGTGAAGTGCATTTATTATGAATCGAAGTTGTTTTTTTTAGCATTTTTAGTATAAGAAAGAAAGAAAACTGATCACATGTGATGAGGATATGAGATTCGGCACTGTCACTTTTATTTGTTCCTTATATGCTTTTGTGCCAGCCTAATAGGAGACTTTAAGGCAATTAGGAGATGATTAATAGAGACAATTAGATATTTTTTATAAGATATTATTTTTTGTTTGCCTAAGAACTTACGCATTTTTGTATTCATTATTTTACTGTCTTCTTTAGTAAATAATCACTTCTTGTTTTAATAAATAATGGCAAAATGAAAACATTTTAGCTGCTATCAACTACACACTCAGTATATTACTTTTATATTGTTCAAGTAACAAGAGGATGAAATGCCACACTAACCAAAAATCGTTTTTGGCAAGAATTTAATATATATTTATATATTTAAATTTCATATACATTTTAAATTAAATCACTTAAAGATTTTGCCAGAAAAAAGATTTTAAGGTTTTGCCACCCCAGAAAAAAATTTGAAGCTACGCCAATGTGTTCAAAGAAATTGTAAGATTAGCGAAGGCATAGCTTTTAATTAGTTTTTTGCGTTCAGTTCATTCTTTTTTACTCGCCTCCAAGAAAATGGAAGGCGCATATTCCGTTTGTAACACATCGAAATATCCATTTTAGACCTCTTAAGGTATATACGTTCTGAGTCCTCGTTTGATTTAATGACGATCTAGCTATGTCCATCCGTCTGTCCGCTTGTCCATTTGTCCGTCCGTTTGTCATATGTTTGGTATTAAAAATGTTGAATGTTAATTTCCTGAGAAAAAAAAATATTTTTCCCTGAAAATTGCTTAAATTTATATATTAATATAGGAGTTATAGATCAACATGTTCAAAAATTTATACCGCACAGTGTATTTTTCGGTGTATTCAAAATTTAAAACGTAATAAAACTGACAAAATTAAATATATTATTCTGAAATTTTGCAAACATGGCTCTTTGGTCAGAGGCTTTAAGCTTACGGAAAATTAATTTGACACGCCCACTTTTACGCCCACCTCCCCTCCGTCTGTCCGTCCGTCTGCCCGTTTGTCATATGTTTGGTATTAAAAATCTTTGAGTGTTCATTTCCTGAGAAAAAAAATATTTTTTTTCTGAAAACTGTTCATATCTATGTATTGTGAAAGGAGTAAAAGATCAAAATTTTCAAAAACTTATACCGCACAGTGTATTTTTCGCTATATTCAAAAATTAAAACGTAATAAAACTGATAATAATATATTATTCTGAAATTTTGCAAACACGGCTCTTTGGTCAGTCTTTAACGGAAACGGAAAGTTAATGTGACACGCCCACTTTTACGCCCACCTCCCCTAAAACGCTTTGTCTCAAATTCATATAATTTCTCCATGAATATAGATTTTGGAAGAGTAAAGGATTTTATTGAAATATCTAAAATGTGTTTATTAGCAGAAACTAATGTGACACGCCTACTATAACACCCACATTTCACGTAATCTACTGTTTATAAGATTTGAAAGCTTAAAAATCCGACAAAATTAGAGGTATGCTAATGAAATTTCGTTCATATTGATTTCTGGTCAATTTCATTGTTATGCCAGAAAATTAAGGTCACACGCCCACTTTAATGCCTACCTCCTATATAACGCCTTGATGTTTGTAATATTTTGACTATTGGTTGTAGTTTGTTTGTCAAAATATGCAACATGAAGGACAAAAGTGTTCGTAAACACGTTGAAAAATGTTTCTCTACTATAAATGAAATTCCTTTACAATTCGGTTGTGAACATAAGCTGGCTATCAGCCGATCGGCTGATCGGATTCTGTAATTGCAAACCATTAGCAAGTTACTGCTTAAATCGGCCAAAGCTACAATGGTTATCCTGTTGCTATGTAGCCATGCAGTGGTGAAACAAATAATAACTCTCCCGCTTGATTTTTTGGACAGAATACTAAAGTCTTTAAAAAACAGAAAAACAGAAAACAAAAATAAGTAATATTTTTTAGATATCACCTAAGAGTGTGCTACTTGACTGCGAACAATCATAGGAGCAACTACATTTAAGTTGTATTTCATGACCAACAACAAAAGAAATACAAGTCACTGAAAAGCACTCTATATGACTGAAGAAGAGCAAAATGGAAAAAATAAGTGGAAAAAAGTATCAGTCTTGAAGTCCAACACAATGGCACAACATACCACTGCAGCTACACTTTCTCATTAACGCACACATACATATATATTTTTAATATATTCTTATGTTGTTATTATTTTTGTATTCAGTTTTTTATCTTTGCCGAGGATTGTTCGTTGCTCAAGTGCACAACAATGTCATAAGTTTATTTAAGAGAATTTTTTTAAGGCTTTTTTAAGATTCTATACTTTATCTACAATCTAATATCACTTTCGAATTTTTTATTTTTGTTGCTATTCATGGCCTTTGTTCTTTATAACATTCTTTTCATTATTATTTTCTTAAATTTTTGTTTCTTTTAAAATAAAGTTTTTTCTTAAGTTTTTATGGCCATAACAATGAATAAAAAACAAGAGAAAAAAAATTATACAATATAAAATGAAGGAAAAAAAAACTTAATTTTAAAATGTGCCATCATCAATTGAGACACTATAAATTTAACACTCCATATACAATGCAAAAAAAAAAGAACAAAAATAAAAGAACAAAAAATAAACCCCAGTGGTAATAAAGTAACAACACCCACACCACCAGCATCAACAGTAATATCAATGACTATAATATAGACGCTTGTAGGGGTGGCAGAGCATTGCGGTTAAGTACGAGGGTATTGTCACGAGTCCGTCATATAAATGTTACGTTTACAATATGCCATCATCTTTATTGCCTTAGCCATTGTTTCATTGACAACCTATGAAGAGGAAAAACATTTTTTTTCAACATTTTCCTTTCTCTTTAGTTTAGGCTGTATTTTGTATTTTTGAGTTTTATTTTGTTTTCAGATAATAATTACACTGTTTCCTTTAAGGTGTTTGTGTTGACTAATGGTAAATTATTTCTTAAAATAAAATTTTATTTCACAAAATATAGTGACATTAAATTTCTCTTAAACACAAATGGCATTTAATAAAAATATTCATAAGAAGCTTCAGTAAGTTGTAGCCTTAAGTATTTGTGAATGTCACCACTAGAGAAGTGCTCTTCAATAAGTTAAGTTATGAGTTGCTAAGTTAGCTTGAGATTTTTACAGTAGGATTTTTTTTAAAGAACCATCTTCCTCTTAGCACCCGGTTGGGCACTGATATTGTACTAAAAAAAATTAATTTTTCCCAAAATTGCTCTCAATTTTGACTTGGTCTTTCCACTTCACGTAGCCGAGATTTATTGTCTAAACACAAGGTATGGACTTTTTTTATTTTGTGCTCTATTTCGTTAGTCAAGACCTATTGTTTGAGGGAATTTAATAAAAAGTTATTCAAATAACTGCCCGTATTTTGTTAGCCAAAGCCTTTCATGTGATGCCCATATTAATTGGGTTTAAACATTTTTTTCTTTCATATTTTACAATTTTCTACTAGTCCTGGCCTTTCATGTGATAATCATAACAAAAGTCTTGTAGGCGATAAGGTTGTACATACTTTAACTAACCCACATATCAGCCATCATCGATAAGGAATTTTTCAAGATGTACAAGTAAAGCCCTTTGTTTTGGGCTCAATATTAAATCTGTAAGAAGAGATACGTTCACAATTTGCTTATAAGCTTATCTCACTTTTCATTGCAGGACACATAGAGATTCACCTTTTTTCTTCAATAGGATATTGACAAATAATTGTCTATCCAGAAATATACAAATTGAAGCTTCATTATCAGTCTCCTTCATGAATTTAATGCCTTTCGTAATTGCCGTAATCTAAGCCTAGAATACATGATTGTGATCTAATAGACGGAAGTATTTACTTCTGTTTTTGGTTTATGTCATAGAAACCCATTTCAGCTCGGCGAACAGTTTTTTATCTGTCTGTTTAAAGATTGGTATCTCCTACTCTGAATGATGATCGCAGTTAATGCTTTCAAATTTCATTTTGATTATATCACATGTGTGGTATTTCCCATCGGTAAGACATAAATTATTTTTTGGTATTTAGTTTAATGGTCTCTCACAACCATTCACACATTTCCATTAATCAAAACTGCTTTATCTTGCACCCGTATCTCTATTGGCGGAATTGATTGCAAATTATCAATAGCCAGTGTTTATGCATCACTGTCTTTGAATCCTTTAAAGCGGTTTTATATTAATCTTCTATAAAGATGTCCACCATACTGCTTGTGCATAGAGACAGTGTGTCATCTTTAGACTTAAAGTGTATTTGATGCATATTGCTCTTCTAAAAAAAGGCCGCATTTATTTGAAACTTCAGAGCCTCTGTCTCTCTACTAAGTATCGTAACATTATCTGCATAACAAATGGGTTAAAAACGCTCATTCTATAGTGTTCTCAGTAGACTATGTATGGTGCTTACCTATAGCCACGTAAGTTAGATGCCTCCTTTTTATCTTATTTTACCTTCTTTGCCTAGAATATTATCCAATTGTCCTATTAAAAATAATTAAATATTATATTGATGAAATGATTTAATTATTCCAGAAACAGTTGTTATGGCTCCAATTAAGGCTGTTAAAGGTCATGGACAGTAATCTACTGAATGAAAAGGATGATGGACTATTAATAATCCACACAATTAGGTCATCGTTTGACAGTGAGTGCCTAACAGCTGTGCGAATATTGAGAGTAGAACAATAAGGAAATTATTGATGATTTAGCTGATGTATTAATAGACAAATATAAACCACTTTTGGAGCCAAAGGAAATTAAAAAAAATTATTAAAGCAATGACGACTTTCTCTTGATGTAGTCTTGTCTTTATTAACGATAACTCGATGCAAATGAGCGTTCATAGAAACAAACAATTTAAAGCCGTAGATTCAAATATTGTAAGTTGAGATGACAAACAAATGCCTAGGGATTATTGTATTTAAGTACTTGTATTGCTGAGAGGGGGAATGACTGATAATATGTAAAACAAATTTGATAAACCATAGCCAAAGCATGCTTATATTGATGTTATTTATTTTGTAAAAAAATTATAAACAACAACTATAAGCATTTCATAAATTAATATAAAATAGTATTGATAGCACTAATAAGCAATCACTTTGAGTTGCGGAAATATGTTGGATCTAAATAATTGTCACTCTCTCCGTTTATATTTGCATTTGTTTGTAAGTTGTAAAACTTGACGATTGTGCGTGTGTAGGTTTTTTTTACTCATCAAAATCAGTCTTGGTAATACCGCTTCTTAGTTTTCATTTTTTTTTTTTACAAACAAATGTAGCATTTGAAATTTTAACATTGAAATTAAAGTTTTTCTGACAACAGGCGCCGATTCATCTTACGCGTTTTGAGGGTTTAGGCTTTTTATTCAAATATATCAACTGTGTCTTTAATGACTGCGAATATTATTTCTTATTAAAAGAAAAAAAAACTGCTTTCTTGGGTAAATATCTTACTTTCTGTCCGTGGGTCTGCACTTAAAGTCAATTTTCCTTGAAATATCTTGTTTTATTTGTACAGTTTCAGTAAATGTGTGACCTTTTTTGTGAAAAATTAATTAGGGTCATATAAAGAGACATAGTGTTTTTTTGGAGCCTCTACTTCGTCAAAAAATTCTAATTTATTTAATTTAAGGACTTTATAAGATTTAAAATTTTCTACGGTCTCTCCAAATTGTCTCATAAAAAGTTGTAATTGTCTACTCTTTTAGTAACTTAAAGTTAATAAGGGTCCCTTTTAAAAGATTTAATTGTAAAGTGTTTGCCTTAATTAGTTTTATTTTAAGGATATGCTTCATTACTTATGAAATATCACAATAAAAGCTTACTAGCTTACTAGCTTACTTTATGGTTAATATTTCGCTCATAAAATTTAAAAAAAAAAAAAATTTAAGCATTTTGTTTAAAGTGGTGCTTTTTCAGCTTTATTTGTTCCTCACTTACCGAAGGCCCAAACGATGTTAGAAATGTGGGTGCTTGTATATCGGCTGCATATAAATCATCCAAAGGAACATCTCTTAAACAATCAACAATCTGTTCATGGTGTTTATTTAGATCAGCCGGTATGGAACAATTCACTTCTTTTGCCAGCTTGACGGCAAACGAAACGGGATCTTCTACTAAGGCCCAGGACGAATAGGCTGAACCTGACATTAATATGGCTCTTTGAAAGAGTCCTCTCACCATAGTGGGTGTAGCCATGAGATAATTAATACAGGCGGCTCCTGTACCATGGCCCGCCAATGTTACAGCATTGGGATCACCACCAAATTTCTGTATGTTCTGTTGAATCCAATGTAAGGCAGCTATTTGATCCATTAGACCGTAATTGGCTACACGTGCATGTTGTTGAGGATTGGGATTGGCATTTAAGAAACCTGTTGAGAATAAATAAAATTAGAAAATAGAAAGCAAAGTAAGTAGCCGGTACTATTTATTGAGCTCATAAATAATGCTGATACTACAAGTCTTTAGGTTTCGTATACAGGCACGCATTTAAAATATTTCTTTTCCCATTTTCAGTTTTTCTTAGTTTTGCGTTGTAGCTCTTTAATATTGTATAATAATTTATTATTGTGGGTGTCAGTAGTAGCGGCTGAATAAATGCTTTTGTACGTTCATTTATTTGAATCTGGTGTTTCGTAACCGTTGTGTTTGTGTGCGTACATGTACATGTTTGTTTTGTACTTACCTAGAATTCCTAAACGGTAATTAAGCGTCACTACCACAACTTCACCGTAACTAGCTAATACACTGCCATCGTAGGGATTACCGCTACTCCATTCGAACGACTCACCGTGTATAAATACAATTACAGGTAATTTTTTTTCACTCGCTGCGGCTAAAAAGCAAAAAAAAAAGAACAACGTTTAAGTTGGCATTTAAAAGTATCGATAAGAAAAATAAAGTTATGTGGAGCCTTAATAAATAAATATTTGCAGTTTATGTGTAGAAAACTAAATGCCAAATTCAAAAGAAAATTATTGTCGGTAAAATAAATATTCCAGAGGAAAAGAAGGCAAGTTTCAATAAAACTTGATAAAAAATTTATTAGAAAAGGTACAAATACAAATTTCCACGATATTTATTTTCGACCCCAAAAAGTATAAATTTCCTGAAACCAAGTAAATAATTAAGTCAATTGAGCGTTTAAGGTTTGTCAGTCTTTCCATGTGTTGATAGAAGCCTCCCTTTGTTGCATAGACTTGAAGGTGGTTTTAATAATTTTTTTTTGGTTTTCAAATATACTTACATACAAAGTTTTTAAAGCTGCTAATCAGTGACATAAAATAGCAGCAAATTTGTATAAAAATCCGTCCTAGTGACGTACAATACATTCCTAGTTAAACGAAGGGGCTTATGGTTCCGTAGATTGCAGGAAAATTAAAAAATTTAAAATCCAACATGGTTGATAGTTTTCTTTTCTAAAACTAATAGTAATGGATTAAACAAAAATAAGGGCTTGACTAGTAGATTACAGTGAATTAAAAGCCTAGATGGCATACGAAACGAAGTGACGAACTACATTCATTCTCAAATCTTAACTATGTTACGATGAGGTTTGGTATACCTATCTAAACGAAGATGAAGGGATAAGGGTAAAGTGCTGCATGGCCGAATATAGTACTTTTATTTACCTTAATTGAGTTATTATTTACATTTTTTTCCACTAAAGCGTTTTTTTCGTTTGTGTCACAAAGCGTTTAAAAAAAAGGTTTTAATTTTCGTTTTAAATTAAATTTTTATTTTTTTACAAAACCCATGTTGAGTTATGACAGTATTTTTTTTGAATAACGTTAGCAACTGCACATGTTGCCATAATGAAGCTAAGTTTCTGTTGCCTATTCGCTGGTCTTGTGTTCAAGTTGTTCCACTTAAAATTACGCAGGTATTAATCTTACCTACATTAACTCTTTTTCTACTTAATGCTCATGCACCTTGCTAAGGAGCTAGGGACATCTATCTTTGTTTTTGGTCGTCGCTACGAAGATGTGTAATTTTTCAGCGACAAAATCGAAAGTGCGGTACAAATGAAGTTAAAATTCACCAAAAAACTACTTCTGTTGAAAGACCCTAGAAAGAGCAGTGGTCCAGCATCAGCAATTAAACTACCGCTGAGTGTTAGGTTAGGTTAGGTAGAACAGGCAGCTGCTGTGTAGCTCACTTGGGTCAATTATATTGATCCCTTTGTGATACCTGAATAGAAAAGTAAGAATAGAATAGAAAGGAAGCAGACAAGTCCAGAGTCTCCTGCGGGAATAGAACCCGCGACCCCCAAACTAGCAGAACAACACACTGCTGACTAGTCCATCGGGGCACCGCTGAGTGTTGGTGTTGAGTTTGTGGTTGAGTCAAGACTAGATATTTGCAATTGTTTTTGTACACGATTGTTTATAGCTGGTAGTTTCCTTAGACGGGACTTAGGGACTGTGGTTGCCTTCTAGATGTAGTTTGCTTGGCAGATGATGTAGAGTGACTGAAAAACTGAGCTTAGTAGCATAATTTTCTTATCCATTCTTTGTTACTTTACTACTCTGATAGCTGAATTAGTAGTCGACTTATTCACTATATAAGCAGTCAAGCATGAAGCTGTTGTTGCAGCTTTAAATTTAAAAATGTTTTATTTTTTAAAGTTTATTTTCAGAACAATTGATTGTGCGCTGTATGCGTTGAAAGTAAATACTTTCGCCCACCAGTTCCCAATACTGTTTTCTAGGGTGAGATTAAGGCAATGACGGAAGGCATTAAAATAAATGAAAAAGTTAATATTGAAGCTCTGATTTGTATCTTTACGGATAGCTAATCAGTTATCGAGACCCTACTAAATGAAATCGTTGAATCTGAGAATGTTCCGTAAAAGATGAGACTCGCTTGCAAATTGTAAAAGTCTAAAAATTATAAGGATAACAGGCCATCACGGCATAATCGGAAATTTAAAGCCGGCCAATTATCTTAAGTGGAATCAAAATTGCTAGGCTCTTTCAGTGGTTCAAAGATTTGTTTGAAGTATGTGGCGATAAAAAAAAGACGTCAAAAAGTGGCAAAATAGTGATGTTTGTAAGGTGACGAACATACTACGGGGTGATCCAAATATTGGGGATATCGAAGAAAATTCTAAAATTGAGTAGGAGATTAGCTTGTGTAGTAAAAGGTCACATGAAGAAAATATCTCATGTAGCTCATATGGAACTGTCAAACATGTAAAAACATGTAGAACATGCAAACAAGAGGAGGAGATTTTGAAACTTTACTTTTGCCTATGGCCTACATGTTGGCCTATTAGACTCAAAACTAACGAACTTGAAGTATGTACCTCTGGAGCTCATATTGAAAATCGCTAAGGAATTAATGAGTCTAGTTCTTGAAATAATTAAAAGTGTTAAATGAATTTGGGATTGCGGTTTTACAAGGTTTCGTAAATATTACAGTTTGGCTTATATGCCATTATGTGCGAAAAATCAGCTGTCGACAGACTGGTTTTTGTCATTTAAACATTAAGATAAACTTCACTACATATCAAAGGAAATATCTTGTTTGAATTTTTTATATTGTTCTGTCAAGCTGTACTACAAATCTGTTTTAAACAAGGCACACCTGTAAAAATAAAATATAAAATTTTTCCAGCAAATAAATTGCCGGGTTAAGCCAAATTTTAGGGTTTAAGGGTTAGTCTTTAAAATCGAAATCTAAAGAAAAGGGATTAATCAAAAACGATAAAGTTAAAATGAAATATATTTTTTTTGTATTAAAATAAAATAAGTGTTAAAATCAAACAAACGTTTCATATTTAACTTTTTCCAGTTAAATATTGTTAAATAAATGTATCAATTTCAATTCCTTACTTTATTCTAATAAATACCTGACAGTTTTTTAAATGCAACCTTTTTTTCTCCAAAAAGTGACCATAAAAAATTAGGAAATAAAAATTCATGGCTGTGTGCCAGCAAAACGCGCTTTTAAGCTCCATTAAATATTTCCATCAGACTACAATGGCCATTAACTTAGGACACACTGCAGTTGCCGAAGAAGAAACACAAAAAGCTAAAGAAAGTGAAATAAATTATTATTTCCATGTTAGCCATGAAATAAAATAAAAATGGAAAAAAAAAGAAATTTAAACAAAAGCTGGGATAATCTTAGGGACTTCCATGGTCGCTGTTGTTGTTTTTGGTTTTGTTTTTTGTTATTGTGTTTGTGTGTTTATTTAACAAGAAAATATTTAATGGAAACAATTTTGTATATTTTAGAGAGTTGCTAAGGTTGGCGCTTATTTTTTTCGACCGCCCTAGACATAATTTTATTACCATGATGTCAAATAGCTTGACTTATCTAAGAAGTATACAGGGTTTTCTAAATTTTAAATGTCTGTAGTTAAAAGGAATAATTGCATAATTCATCTCATGCTGAAATTGAGATAAAAACACCATTTCAATTTTACAATTTATTTTGGTCAATGTTTAAGGAAGTTATAGCGTCACAATTTCATAGGTTAACATTTTTTCACTTACGATTTTACCGTTATGTTCTTTGTTTAACATAAGAGGGAATGCATTACTCTTATGAAATATTAAAATTGAAAGTTTTAAAGTGTTTTCGTAAAATGTGACAAAATCAGATACAAGTAGTGTTTTCTTATTCTTTTAGATAGGTATCGTTGTTCAAAGGTAAAGAGGCCCTAACTAAATAATTGTAACTTTAGAGCAGGATGTAGGAACGTAAAAGAAACTGTATTATCATAATGTGAGTTTTTTTGTAAAACTCTTTGTAAAACTGTTGTTTCTAATACTTTTTCTGTTGACGTTTATTTATGTAAAATGTATTGGAATCACTGAAAAACTAAATTTCGTACAAAAACGAGTTAGGGCCTTTCTACCTGTGACCACCGATATACAATACATATGAGGGCTTTTAGCAGTTTTATTTACATTTGTTGTTTTTCTTCATTTCAGTTGATTTTTTTTTTATTATTTTTTTATTTGTTTTTTATATCATACTGTTGTTTACGTCTTTAAAAAATTTAAATTTTTTTTTGTATTTTTTAGGCTCAGCTCCTTTTACATCTGACTGAATTCATTTGTGTTGCTATGTGACGTATGATTAATTTTAATTAATTATATTCAAATGTTTATCAAACAAATACCAGTCACAGCAACAGAGTCTTCTCGGCACTCTTGTTAGCACATACACGTACAATACAAAGACAGAAAGGTATGGAGGGCATTTATGGGCGAATAAGCACGTAAGTGATGAGAGTATGAACCATAAATTGTTATTGAAATTAATGATGGACATAAAACAGTATTCGTTTCGGTATGTGAGTATTATGGAAGTGTATTAAAATAACATACATTTTTCTTGAACTTTTATATATTTTTTTCAAGAATTTTAAGAAAATACTTTATTTTTTAAGAAAATGTTTTTAGAAAATTTGTTTCCTTATGTGATGCTGCTCTAGTTTTCGAAAATCTTATTTGATAGAAAATTTGTAAAAACATTTAGGGCTCGTAGAAAGGGAATTAGTTAGAGAATTTTTATGCGTAGGTTTATGGTTTTCAAAAATTATCACGAAAGGATATTGATTTAGACAAGAAACTTTATTGTTCAGTTTTATTTGATTTGAGTACTCTCTATGTTTGGTGCCAAATGGACGTATAAACATGACTTCCTCTTTCATTGCAATTCATATATTTTTCATAATGTACCAGTGCCAGCCATTTCTAATCGTAGAGATTTTTAATATATTTAAAATATTTTGTTTGAATTAATTGAGTAGGAGATGTTGGATGGTCTTTGAAAAAATCTATTATCTTGTCTCCCTTTCCTCTTTTTTTACTGCTGGTATCTTTTTTATTTGATTCGTTATCGCAAGTAAAAGTTTCATTATAAGTTGATGATTCGGATCCAAAGGTGATTGGGTTATAAAAGTTGAGCGATAATTCGCTTCCTTCCACCACTCCGTCTTCGGTTTTTTCGAGATCTTCGAAAAATCGTAAATATATAACTTCACTACTTGGAAACCACGTTCTCCCGGCGATGTTAAAGTAGAGGTAATTCCGGGGATTCTTCTGCAGATAGACTGTAAGATTAATCCAGTGTTGGATCGTAAACTTCCAACTTGGAACGACTCTTCGAGAATATCTTCTATTGATTTCTCTTGGTAAGTACTGGATAAATGCACATCTACAGGAATTATTGGAGTATTGGCAGTCATGGATAATGTGGATGTGGTTGCCATGATATGAGATGAGGAGGATGGTCCCGTAAAATTTTCTGCGTAATTGTTCGTTATCCAATTTGATGTCTCCATACTCATTTCTTGTTCCAAATACATCATGGACCACTCGCTGTTTAATAGTTGAGTTACCAAAGTTTTCAAGGAACATTTTCCTAACTCTTTCTTTTGGCTTACTAAGACTTTCTGTACATCTTGAAGGGAGTCCAGCACTATGTGTAGAAACTTCTTCGCCTCTTACTCCTTCATCTTCAAGGAGAGACAAATCAAAGTCTCTAATGTTCCAATTATATGAAGAAACTCCTTCGTCCAAATTATTATCAAAAGAGATAATAGGGACAAATGAGTTGTTCCCTCTGATATTGTGTTGGCTTTCTTTATCTCCTGATCTATATCTAATTTCATTTTTTTCGGAATTACCTGAGTAACTTGTACTTCTGTATCCTCCTCAAATTTCCTCTTCTTCTTGTTCTTCTGTTGTTTGTCTGTCACTTTCTTCACTTCTTTCGAAATCTTCGCTTCGACCACTTGAGTATTCGGAAGAATTTTCTCTTCTGATTCGTTTAGAACTATTTCTTGATATGGTAGACATCCTTCGTTTAAGATATCTTCCGATCCTCCACTTAAAATCAGAGGTTCCCATATTGTCACCTTTTTCGTTGATAAACTTATTTTCTATATTATTTTTTCACAATTTTCTGGAGAATAACAATATGACCACTCTGAATCACTGTCTGTTGACATTTGAATATAATTTTAAAATACTCTATTTATATATAAAAAATTAGCACGTAAAATATGCATGGTAAAACTAAAACACTTTAACGACGACGACGACTATCAGAGGGGCTGGCAGAGGGAAGCGCTGCAATTTTCCAATTCATGGCTTAGCTTAATCATGGCTTACGGCCGATAGCTGCCGAATGGAATTAATTTAACTAATTTAATAAAAACTTAAAAAGAAAAAATTTAAATCATTCCGAATGCTCCACATATATCAATCTTTTGCATATATCCAAAAATGAATCGCTATCTAACTTCAGTACGATCGTCTAATAACTTTCTGGGATTTCGGAAAATAAGCATGGCTCTGGCATATTTTTATCACATAAACCACATTTTCAGCCTTATACTACATTTACACCTGAGCGAAATCTAGTAGATTTGATTTAAAATCTTTTTTAAAATCTATACCGTTTATACCACTGGTTTTGGACATTTTGCAAGATTTCGTTTTCAAAACAATATATTTATTTACAAGGTGTTCTAAGAGGCTCTCTATGTTCTACTTCTCCAAAATTCAAACTCCATATGAAAAAACTGTAAACAATAAAGTACTTGTGTGATTGCAACATCCTTATATATTATGATTGAATTTTTTTTGTGTGCAGCGTAGTATATTTTGTTACAATTTAATAAAAACCACAGTTGCATCAGGAAGTAGTACTAGATTTTAAGTAGATTCTGCTAAAATCTAGTGGCGAAGTGGATTTCGTTTTGTATGGGAAATCTGGTAGCAATGAACAAGATTTCGCTCAAAATCCCTTAACTACCAGATTTTGTGTAGGTGTAAGTGTAGTATTACGTTAATTTAAAGAGACGTTTGTAACTATTAATAGGTACGATATGCCTCTAAAAATATTCTTAAAACAATTTGGTTCGGGTCTTTCTATTTTGTTTCAACTTCTACAGATACGAACGATATGCATAGTAGACCAAAGGGCTTGACTAACAGAAGTAACGACGATATGAACAAATTTAAAATCCAATGTGGCCGACACTATATATCTATATACATATATCAAATCTGGTGATTAAAAATGTACCAGCTTAAAATAAAGGGCTTGACTAGTAGAATATCGGAAATTATGAAAAAGTTAAAAAATAACATGGCGTCCTATACAAAATGGCGAATAATATATTTTTTTAAACCACCAATATGGGTATCAGTCGAAAGGGCTCGACTACTAGAATACAGATGTATATATAAATATTCAAAATCAAATAAGAAAGTGAAGAAATAATACAGCAAAGTGGCATATAACATTGAATCTACGCTAAGCTACAATGTCGTCACTATACCTAAATACATGATGGTGAAGGGTCTTATCAATTTCGGCATGGAATTCTTATTTGGAATTTTTACTTACTTACTTACGTGATGCAAAAAGAGTTTATCTTTCAACCGAAATGATTATTAATATCGAATTTCATTTAGTTATAAAGTGCAATTATATAAACACCGTAATATATGAACACCCCAATCTAATTTTAGAGAGTTGTGGTTGAATTCTGATTTGGCGAGTTCCTTAGCTCTTTACTTTGAAATTGTCTATAGCTAAACTTCTAACATACATGTTTTAGTTAGTGCTCACAGTCAGCTAGATTTACATAATCATTTCTTAACTATAAATTCAACGTTAAAATTAAAAAAAAAAGCTAAAATAAAAGCTTTTAAAAATAAGAGAAAATTTATAAATTTTATAACATTTATGTATATAAAGGTGTAGTTAGTTTATATTATCGCGACTTCGCTGTATTTTAATTGAGACCTATTCTTTTAAAACAATTACATGGAAATAGTTAGAGGAATGGGGCCATATATATTTGAAGACACAGATGGACTGGTTTGAAGGGACGGTTAAGGTATCGTTTTTTCTCTAAGCAGTGATGCTGATAAACGCATGTTTATTATTTATTATATTTGTTAATAAAACCTTTAGGATAGTTGCAAAGCCTTTCACCTTTCGAAGCCTAAGAAAACTTCATTGCAAAATTCTTAAGATATAAATCTAAAACTATAGCACTTATCTGAGCTCTTAAATTGGCGAATAACTGCAAGTTCCGGTTAAGTTTGCAAACATTTTCAATGGGATTTGGCAAAACATTCTTTTGCAATTATTTGTATTTCTATTTGTATTTTTCATATGTATTTAAATTTTGTACACCATTTTAATTTCTCTCTTTTAAATATGCCGGATATTAAACTAGTTTGTTTGGTTTCGCTTGGCCTTAAGGCAGTTTTAGACGATTTATTTCCTTTTTTAACATTTATTTCCTTTGGTAATTTCCTCTCTGTCATAAATGTATATTAATGCGAGCAATTATATGTGTGTACAGTATGTATGTATGTGTTACTAAAAATTTTTTGCTCGTTCAAATATTTTTGGTGTAGTTTTGGAGTATTACTTGGTTATTTAAAAAATCTACAAAAAAAAATGTGCAGCCATCAAAACCTTATACTTGTATAAGGTTGAGTAAAACTTAAACCGTTCAGAAAAAAAATTCTCAGAAATCAAATATTGCACACATACATTAGACATTATAATGACGACATACTTATTTCTCGGTTTTTATAAATTGATCCACTTTTTTGCAAATCCTTTCATTAATGATTTTGTAATTGGTTCTGTTGCCTCTTCGGACAAGGTGCTTGTCTTACAATTAAAATCGGACATGTCCTGGGATTGTTTTTTTCGGTTCTTTTTTTTGCAGAAACCAATACCTTTCCACAAGTAGTACAAAGTAGACATTATTGCTTGGATACCAGTCAAGGGCCTTATTTCCATAGTGGCATGTGAAGTCACTCTGTGCTGTTGTAAGGAGGTCTAAAGCCGTTTTTGTAGCCACTCTGTTTTATATGTTTTCGTGTTTATCGTGCCTGAGGTTACAAATGTTTGCATTATTTTGCATATAAGTTGAACCACACGAAATTTCTTAACAAAATTCCTTTGGTTTTTGTAGGTTATTGTTCTTAAACATTGGCTCGAACGTCGGCCATATAAAAATCTTGACTCGGAGCTGTAAAAATTCTGCCAATACACAAGTACGTACGTAGGAGTACGTTTTTTAAAACTCAATATAAATTTTTTCGATCATTCTTTTGCTTCTAAGTTCTTTTGCGCATTACGATCTAGTACTTTCTACACTTTATACAATTTCAATTCAGCATTAGCTTTGGCTCTCTGTACAAAAGAATCAAAGTATTCAACTTTACATGCTGTTTTTCTGATAGAAGTGTTCAAAAGGGTTGTTATTTTTTACATCTTTTGCCTTACCATTATCTGTTAGATCTCTTTTTCTTCCTGACTCAGGTATTCTTTCCATGTTTAAGTGTTCTTTATAGTTTTTAATTACTTTTTAAACAGTTCTACGTTCAATTCTCAGAGCTTTTCCAATTTATTCTCAGAGGCCCTATTTAATTTTTAGCGAAATAAGAGTTTAAGGTGAATGATATACAAAAGATAATATCTGACTTATCTTTAAAAGCTAACGTAATTCAGAAATAATAACTTGACAAATCAAGAGCAAGTTTTGGCTGTAGGAGTACGTACAAGCTGTTTTGGACTCACTCTTCGAAAGCATGACGCGTTTGATCTGATTTTGCAATAATTTAAATCTGTCTTTATGCATTCAAAGATTATTTCATTATGTTGTTATAACAGCAATGTGGCAGTTGTTAATTGTTAAGGTAACAGAGAAATATTTTTAATTTCCAATTATGTCATATTGTTCTTGATTTATAAATGTTAAAGTTTTTTGTGTTCAGCCTTTTAGAGTTTTTTTAATTGATCACGTTATGACAATACGACATTATTGAAAGCCTTAACCGATTGTAAAATGTGGGTACTTTTTAAACATAAACATTTTATTTGTATACCCTTCGCACGAAATTGTTATAGCGTGTATATCAGTTTGTCATTCCGATTGTTGTTTTTACAATATTCATTTGCGACTCTATATATTCTGAAATCGTATAGATATCGGTACTAATTGAACCAAGTTTGTCTTTTGGTGTATTTGTTGAAGCTAACTATTTGAAGGGCCCACGTTTACTTCGGTGTCTTATATAGTATAAATTTATCAGATACGCTTTTGAGAATTTTGCTATTGTGCACATTGCAACCTGAGATATGAGTAAAAAAACCCGACTGCGTCTCTTTTTTACTTAAAAAAAGTAAGATTTTGCAGCTTCTTTAAAATATCTTGAAAATTTTTTTTATGTATTTACAAAATATGTATTTTTGGCAACATTTATACGAAATGCTGCTTCAGTAGATTGATCACAGACAAAGATGTAGGAGAGAGAAATTTTTGAAAAAAATTTGTCTATTAAAAATTCAAATTACTTTTTTTACTTTGAAAATTTACTGAAAGTATTAGTCATTATTAACTCTGAACTTTCCTCACCAAATTGACGTCATATAAATTTCACACCCACCAAAAGGACTGTGTATAGTTTGAGGCCTTAAATAAATTAAGCCAATTTCTGAAACGCGGTTCTAAAATGATAGCGTTCTTCATCGATCGACACAAGTAGTAGCCCGACGGGGTAAGGTCTAATAATAAGGCGCATGGGCGAGTAAATACTTCCCAAAATCTTCTTCGTAAATAGTTTTCAACAGGTATTGCAACATGTGTTAAAGAGTTATTAAGATGGAATATTACAGGTTCATGTTCGGTCGCATATACTGTGAATGTCAAAAGAAACTGTACACCTTTTATTTTCATGTTTTAAGATTAATTTATTTTTTTTTTTTTTATTATTTAATTAAACATTTTATATTTTTTATTAAATATATTTCTTTCTTTTTCATTTTATTAAAAAATAAAAACAAAACTCCAACAAAAACAAGAACTATAGAACAAAAATAAAAAAAACTTCATATTTATAGCGTCAAAAGAAATTGTACATTACTCGTTTTTATAATAATAATGTTATTTAAAAAAAATTTAACATTTAGTTTGATGACCATTTTGTTGTATCACAGATTGTAGTCTTCTTGGCATCGATTCCACCAGCTTTTTAGTAACCTCGGGGGGGAATTTTTTGCCATTCCTCCATTATCACCGATTTGAGAGAATCCTTGCTGGAAATTTCTCTTTTTCTTATCTGCCGGTCCAAGTGCTCCCACAAATGTTCAGTAGGGTTCAGATCGGGTGACTGGGGGCATGATCCAACTGTTTGGGAGTATGATATAGCAGCCATTCCTTTACTATTTTGGCAGTGTGCTTGGGATTGTTGTCTTGCTGAAAGACCCAAGTTCGATCCAAGCCCAATTTTTCGACGCTCTGTGCCAAATTATCTTTTAAAATGTTGAGATAATCTATTTTATTCATAGTGTTTTCTATGAAGACCAAATTTCCTACACCATTGGCTGCCATACATCCCCACACCATAACTTAACCACCAGCATGCTTCACTGTGGATATTACATTTTGCTGGTCAATTTCACAATTTTTCTTCCTCCAAATTTTAACCGGTTTTTTCTTGCCGAGAATTTCAAATTTGCTCTTGTCTCTAAATAGCACATTTTTCCAGAACATATTAGTACAATTTTCGTACTTTTTAGCAAACTCTCGACGTCGACGTTGATTAATTACCGATATGTACCATTTTTTTCTTGGAACTCGTCCATACAGTCCGTTTGCATGTAGGGCTTTACGTATTGTGCTAGCACTAACATTTGTACCTGAGCATTCTGAAATATTTTCGGATATTTTAACAACACTTTCTGTTGGATTCTGTTTAACTTTACGCACAATGGACCATATTTGAGTACTGTTTAGTTTGGTTCGCCTTCCAGATTTAGGGCGATTTTCTAAACTTGAAAACTTTTTGTGCTTGTCTATTATATATTTTACAGTATTGTGACTTCTTTCAATCATGGAACCAATCTCACGCAAGGATTTGCTATCTTTGTAATATTTTAGCACAAGCTTACGAATATCCAAAAAAGTTTGTTTAGCCATTTTCAAAAAAACCGAAAAAAATTGTCGTTTGATCTGCTCGTGACAAAGTCAAGTCTATTAATAATTTTTATACCTAGCTAATATTACATAAAGTATCGTAGTAAATAAAATCACAAAAAATAACGGTACTTTTATATGTAAAATTCTTTATTACATGCTATGCACAAGAGCTGTACAATTTCTTTTGACGCTAGAAATATGAAGCATTTTTTGTTTTTGTTGTATATTTTTTGTTTTTGTTAGAGTTTCGTTATTGTTTTTTAATAAAATAATAAAAGGGTAAATATATTAAAGGAAAACCAAAAAAGTTTAATTAAATCATAAATTTGAATAAGAAAATAAAGTTGTAAATATAATACTTTGAGGTGTACAGTTTCTTTTGACATTCACAGTACAAGACATTTGCGGCCAATGGTCGCTTTAAACGAATCAGTTGGAGTTTGATACGGGTTTCATATTATGTCTTGGTCAGAAGCTTATGTTAGGATCGCTTGCTTTGGACTTAAAGTATTATCCTAAAGTCGTGGTAATTTTGCCTTGTGGGCTATTTTTCTTGTTGGTCATCATCTTTTAAGGATTCTCGACTCCAATACCCATGGCATCCGACTTACCTACTTTTGTGTTAGGTCTATTGTACTACTAGCAAATGTTTTAAAATTCCTGGTTAAGTAGTTCAATGAATTTGCAAACTTTTGTTAAGTTTGACAAAAATCTTCAAGCCTCTTGGACTTCAAAAATTTTTAAGCTGGCTTTTATGATTTTTGCCTTTTGTTTCAAGATCACCACTCTTGAGTCACATAATCTATCTCTTTTAGTCTTAAACCGATTTACCATAAGCTTCGGTGTGCTTCAGCGGCAACTTTTTTTAATTAAAGAAAGCTTAACTTCTGGCATATAACGCTTTGATGGCACAAAATTGGTTATTTTGAAAAAATCTTTGTTGTTTTCACTAAAATATTTAATAACTAAAAGAGTATAAATATCATATTTATATGTAATCCTTAATATGACATTTTAGTTATAAGCAGTGATGCCAGAACTTCATTAGCAAAAATGGCTAAAATTGTGGAAAAAATGGCTAGAAACTAGCTAAAAAAATGGCTAAAAAAATGGCTAAATGTTTTAAATAGAAAGTTTTCAATATTTTAATACAAAAAATTAAAAAAAATTTACTTAAAAAAAAATAATAAAATTTAAGACCGTTTGTAATATACTCAATATATCTTTGACTAGTTATAAAGTACAAGAATTGTTATAATGGTGTTAAAAGGACTAATTATCATCAGCATCTAGCTCGCTATTATTGTCATTGTCATCTTAACTTTCTTTAGATCCTGTCAATTTAAGATAATTATTTATGTGGTACTTCATATTGATAACAGCATTTATCAACCCCTTTTAAGCCGTATATTAAAAAACGTATATAGAAAAAAATAAAATATAGGTCTTTTGAAATAAACCAGACTCTTTTCAAGCTTTACAAGTCAATGTTGAACATGCCATACAAGAAAAACGACTTGAGTAAGTGGAAAAAATGCTCGAATATTTTTCGAAAATTCGTTTCTGCAGAAGAAGTCGTGGAGGCCATTTGAATGAGGTTTTATTTAGAACTTAATTGTATCGATTGTACTTTTGTAACTTTTGAATTTCCGTAACAATAAGTGTGTTTTTTTAAATAAATCATATCACTCTTATTGAAAACACTTTTACATAGCTAATGTATCCTCCTGCTGTTGTAGCTTAAAATTCACTGGATTAAAAGGTAAAGGCTTGGTCTGGATAATATGTATTTAATTTCACATTTACAGTATTTACAAAAACTTTTTAACTTCTGTAATCCATTCTATTAATTTTGGGTGGGAAACTTCTGGGAAAATTTTGTTTATTTTTCTTAAATTTCTTTTTTTATTTATTTATTAAATACACATGCTTGGTTGGCTTTTTTGCTGATTGATTGTTTGTTTATGTAATATTTAAAAGAGGTTCCCATCGATGCAATTTTTATTAGTTAAAAAAACATTGTTTATAGAAGCGTTTTTCACTATTTAGGAAACGAAACAACAACAACACTTAAAAGCTAAAAACAAAAAATGGCTAAAAAATATCTAGGAATGGCTAAAAAATGGCTTATAGCTTAAAGCAGATTTTCCTAGCTAAGCGTGTTCAAAAATAGCTAAATCTAGCTATAAAATAGCTAAATTGGCAACACTGGTTATAAGAAACAATAACCATGTTCAAGGATATGCCTTCTGTTGGTAACTCCAAATTTTTTTATTATACACCCAACATTAGCGCCTTCCATATTTTGAATCTATTCAGATTTACATTAAAAAAATAAAATAAAATTTCTGTTGATTTTATGTAATTAAATCTTGTATTATTTTTCACAAATTGAATATGAATATATAACCTTTGCGTATAAGTGACGAGCGTAATTATTTGTAAAATATATATAACGCATACGTCTCAGGTGTCAATTATGCATGCTTTGTATTTATAACGAAACGACTGTATGTATACTTGAGCATGTGAATGTGAAATTATTTTTTATGTAAATTATTTAAATAAATTTATCACATTCGTAAACAGCACAACGAATGGAAATAAATGTGTTGCATTCATATTGACAAATATGTGCGCGTAGAAGTGGAATATATATTTTCGTAAATTAATATGAATGTGAGAAAAAATAAATATATTTAACACAAAACGATGCGTAGACATATTTGTTAAATCAATATATTATGGAAGTGGTAACAATGGTAACTCTATTTCGAAGAATTGTTTACTGAAGTTCATTTCAATCATTTTTAAATAATGAACTCACATTTAAGGAACTCGGAACACTTTTGTTTGTGAGTATATATGTTTGAACATAGATGTATATTTAAATATATTTTTTTTACATTCCTTAAGTTTAAGATTGTAAAAACTGTACATTAAATATTTTTTATAAATTCTGATGGTTCTGTATGTATTTCGATTATGGAAAAATTCATCATGGGGTATAAATATTTAATTCATTGCAACAGAAATATAAATTTTTCGAATAAAATAATGATTTAGCATAAATTGTTATACCAAAATAAATTTTTTTTATTTTAAAAACCGTCCAAAACTAGTCTGAAAATAGTCCAAAAATTTAGCTGTTTTTATTGCCTTAAGTTTAAGTTTTTTACTTAGTTGTATATAAAACAAAGTAAAAATTACAAAAAAAATATTTCCCATTTGTTGTTTGAATTTCAGCAACTAATTTTTCCTTGATTTGAAAATAAAAAAAAAGCAAAACAATTGATCATAAAATTTTTAATTAGATAAATAGTTAAGAAGAAGTGTTTGGCGCTTGTAGTGAAAATGAAATGGGTGTTTTTACAGTGGTATTAAATTTAAAAATAGCCCAATTTTTTATGACTCTTTGTGACGGTATATCGTCAATAATGTGGCGAATTTTGTCCTGCAAGTAATCAATCGTTTCTGCGTAGACTAGAGGCTTCACATATTGCCACAGAAAATAGTCTAGCGGTGTTAACTAGCATGATATTGGATGCCAAATCACGTGTCCGAAACATAAAATGATGCTGTTATTAAATATTTCCTTCCAAGAATCAATTGTGGCAGAAGCTGCGTGCTACGTTGCGCCGGCTTGTTGAAACCACAGCTCTTAGACATTATGGTTGTTAAATTGATGATAGAAAAGTCCAGTAATGATGGCTTTTTAGTAGTCACCATTGACTGTAGCATTCTGACGAGCATCGTTTTTAAAAAAGTAGGGACTAATGTTTCCACCTGCCCATAAAAGACGCCACTCAGGTATTCTGGATGTAACCAAACTAAACGTAAATTACTTGACATCCAGCCAAAAGGCCGGCCGTTAAATAGGTGACAATACCATTGTCCTTTACCTGTATAAAAAGCAACCGGTATAATTTTCATTTAATTTAGCTGGTTTTTCTATCTTCTGCTAACATTTATTTATAGTCTGCTATTGTGTATTTGTAGTCTTTCAGGCAAACATTTCTCTTGAAAAAAGTCACCTCTGGTAGTAGTTGAAAACTTCATTGATATGTATAGAAACCTCTAGCTTATGTGCAAATGTTGAAAGTGAGGTGGTTTGAGTTTCCAGTTGATTTGATGTCGGCAACTAAGCTGAGACAGTATTAACAACCGAGCATAAAGCAGAGACCATTTTATACAAAATGCTTACTTTGATTGAAATCTAACCAGAATTTTCAATGACACTCGCTCTAGATAATATCAATGCACACAGATGTAGACACTTGGCATACAAAATTTGCCTCGCCAATCAGGCGTGTGTTTGATGTGTATTAACAAGGAAATGACCACAAACACATTAAGTTGTTGTTACTGCAAGAGACCGTATTGTGATAATATGTCTGTATTTGAATACTTGCAATTGTGTAGCAGAGTGTTTGAAATCATCTATTTAAAAATATTAAGAAGTCTAACTGTGTTATAAAACAATTTTTCTTTAAAGTTCTCAGTGTGTGTGAAGTTAAATTTTGTTTAATTTTGCGGTTTTTTCGTTATGTTGCTACTCTTGTAAACACTTGTCCATGTGATATAAAATTACATTACTGTGTTTAATTGTAATGAAAATTTAAATAGTTAGTGTTTGGTTTGGTATTTTCTAATTTTTTTTCTAAAATTTTGACCTTTGTTGCGCTCTTTTCTCTTAATTAATTAATTTAATTAAACTAATTAAAATAACTAAACTGATTTTTTAATAATTAATATGTAACCACACATTTGCACATTTGTTAAAGTGATTTAATTGATAGGAAGAGATAAATAACTCTATAGGAGTTGGAGTGTTGCAATGTAGATTAATAAGATACTCGTATTCAATCAGCCGACTGTTGCTTTTAGACATAATTTATCAACGTTACCAAATTTTTAATAAATAGCTCAAAAAATTAATCAGATTAAGTTATTATTTATTTATGAAAAATTTTATTAACAATTTCAGGAAATTTTTTATTTCCAATAAATTTTTGTTTGTTAAGCAACCTACTAATTCATACAGGTATAAATGTACAAACTCGTATACTGGAAATATATGCGCTTCTTAGGTAGCGTTGTTCTTACTACTGGTATTTATTCAATACTCAGTTATTAAATAATATTTTATTAAGTTCATGGAAACTTATTACTCGTATTGATTTTATTGAGAAAAGTAAAAATTAAAATTATCATTTAACTACATTTTATAAATTTACGTAATAATTTATAATCAGTGGTTCTTATTTTACAAATTTTAGATTTATTAACTTCGACAATGCTAAATTAACTTAAAAAAGAAGAGAAGTAAGTTCTTGTACTTCCCTATAATATTCTGTCTAAACTTTAATTAATAGTACCTAATTTTAGAATTCTGTGTTTATATGTATATTCAAAAACTTAAAAAATACAAAATGTATAAAAAAAAAATTAGAAAAAGTACCTTTTGTTTGACCCATATAATTTTTGGTCTCACCAAAGTTAATAGTCACTAATTTAAAGCATTTTTTTCAAATGTAAAAAAAGTTAAAAAAGTACCTTTTTAGTTGCCCATAAAATTTTCAATCTCAATTTGGATCAAAAGTGTCTCATTTTAAGATTCTGGCGTCATAAACATAGAAAATTAAAAAACTACCATAAAAAATTGAAAAAGTACCTTTTTTGTAGTCTAATATATCTTTAATCACCACTTAGATCAATTATTTAAAAAATCAAAATTCATTAACGTAGAAAATACAAAAGGTTGCAGATAAAACTTTCAGTCTCACATCAGATAAATAGTCTTTAATTTAAATATCAATGTATGAATACCACATTTAAATGTTTATTTAATATTAAAATATTTGAATATACATGATTTAAAGTGAATAAATCTACTTTTATTTGCATAAAAATAAATATTTTCTAAAAGTACCAAATCGTTTCCCAGAATTTTGCCTTTTCTACGATGTTATGAATATGTTTAAGGTTTGATTAAATTTAATAATTTTGTATATTTGGCAGAACTCCTATTACAAATTGTATCCAAATTGGTCGAGTAATTAGAAATTAATCATATTTTCCCCTTTTTTGTCACCTAGAAATTTAAAAAAAAATTCAGTGAAAGTAAATCACTCAGAATTTCCATAAAATTGTTGTTATAAACAATAACACTACAATGGAAATTCCGAGTGATTTAATTTCACTCATTTTACCCGTTTCTTCCATCTCAAAAAGTGCGAATTTTCAAAAATCTCTTTACACATGCATTCATGCATACATATAAACATGCATGCATACATATTAACATGCATACATACACATATTTTTTTTAATATTCTGACAGATAATAAAGTCTAAAAAAATTTCAACCAAATTCATTTAAGTTTTTTAAATTAATCAACATGTTAACCTTTGACAAATTAGTTTACAGTTTATTTACTTTAACCATATTGCGACATTACTTTGGCCGATTTTGCCAACAAAAATCATCTTTTCAGATGAAGCTCACTTTGATCTTGGCGGGTATGTAAACAAGCAAAATTGTCACATTTGGGGCACAGAAAACCCGTACGCATACATTGAAAAGCCGATACACCCAAAACGAGTCACTGTTTGGTGCGGATTTTGGTCCAGAGGCATAATTGGGCCATTTTTCTTCGAATATGAGCAAGGAGTGGCAGAAGTCAATGGCGATCGTTATCGGGCCATGTTGAATGAATTTTTGTTCACAAAAATTTAAGAGGAGGATATTGGCAACATTTGGTTTCAACAGGAACAGGCACACAGCCGAAGCTACACTTTTTTTATAGCATTTAAAAAAAAAGTTATTTGGCGGAACCTTTACATGTTTTTCTCAAGTTATGGCCTCCTAAGAAATGAAATGAAGTAGTATTTTTAAATTAATTTTATTATTTTTATTATAATTTTTTTGTATAAACTGATGCCGGTTTTTATTGATATCATTTTATAAATGAGAAATTATCGGCTCTATGGAAAACAGCAATATTATTTGCAAGTGTGTTTGTATTGAAGTAAAAGTTGAAACAAAAAAATTAAATTAATAAATAAAATATATAAAATAATGCCATGTATTGAAATTGTTGTGATATGAGTGTGTGGCTTACTTTTTTTACTTAATAAATAAGTTAATGAGATTATGAAAAGTTTTTTGTGATTAATTTTTAATTAAAAACATTTTTGCCACTTTTGCTCCTTCAGTATCTGATGTTTATGGTTTTTCAACATTATTAAGCGTATGTGTTTTTTTTTACAGCGTTTAACGTAAATGCCTAACGTATTTAACGTATTATGAGCTTAACATTCTGTTTGTAGTTTTTACAATATTCATTTGAGGTGCAATTAACAAGATGTACTCTGGAATCTAATAGATAATAAGGCCGGCTCAGTAATGTTACAAGAAAACCAGATAGACTCATTAATACAACTTATTATCAGATATTCAGGACAAGTTGTGAAAAATATTGTTGTGTATATATTAACAATTCGCCAGATTTAATTTTTGTATACAATAGTTGTAACAAATTATAATTTAAAAGATTGTGATAATAAAAAAATGTTTGTTTAAAACTTGTAAAAAAATAAAGCATTAAATATCCAACTTCATGAGAATATGTGTGTGTGTGCAAAATCTTAAATATAAATATAACTGGTATAAAAAAGTTAAAACCACCCTACTTGAATCAATGCTATTTGATGTTTTAAGTCTACACGCAAAAAAAAAAAAAACCGAAGAGCATTGAAATGGATTGAATTGTATGATTGTAGTTAAAACATATAATGGTTGCAAGTTATCATTATTATGTTGAATCAAAGCATCATACAATAATCATTTTATAATTACATATATTGTAATATAAATAGTATTTGCGGTTTTCACAGGCAAATTGTTGTTTTTTTATATTGATTGTACTTTTAAATTACAATTTTTTATATCATTATTTTTTATATTTTATCGTTTAATTTTATTATTTATTATTTATTATTTATTATTTATTATTTGTTTTTTATTTTTATTTTTGTATAGTTTCTTCACATGTCCAACTTTTTAAATAATAAAAATATATTCAGCATGAAGAAAAACTGTTGAAAACAAATTACATTTAAAAGATATCATAGCTTGATTGCTTTGTAGTCATACTATTTTACTAATTTTAAATGCTTTTGAATATATTATAACTTTTTGCGTAGACATCATACTATTTTTGTTATAATAATTTTTTTAGTTATTATACCCTTCACACAGTGAAAAAGGGTATATATAGGTTTGTCATTCCGTGTGAAATTTTTACAATTTTCATTTCCGACCCCATAAAGTATATATTTTCTGAAAGCTTATGAATTTGGGAGTCGATTAAGCTCTGTCAGTCTGTCCGTCTGACCGTCTGTCCGTGTGTATGTTGAAATCAACTTTTTGAAGCCCCCGACATCGCTTGGACCGGGGTGAGGTATTAAAATATCAGAAATATTCGGGAGTAGATTGGTATTAAAAATCAGAAACATCGGTACATAAACAACTGAGATATGAGCAAAAACCCACGACCACCTCGATTTTTTTTCACAAAAACAACATTACAACAACAACATACATACATACAAACGTGTATATTGATTAGAGAAAACGTGGCATCGAATCCCAGCTGAGCCAAAAAAAAATTTTATATAATTTTTTTAAAATTTTTTTTTTATTTTTTTTTATTTTTTTTTATTTTTTATTTTTTTTTTTTATTTAATGTATTATTTATATTTTTATAATTTTGTTAAAATTTTTTTTTAATTTTTTTTTAAATTTTTTTTTTTCGTTTTATATATATTATTTATATTTTAATATTTTTTTTTAAATTTTTTCTTCGTTTTATATTTATTATATTATATTTTAATAATTTTTTTTTAATTTTTTTTTCTAATAGTTTTTTAAATTTTTTTTTTAAATTTTTTTTTATTTTTGTTTTTTTAACATACATACGTAAATGTATAATTTTACAATGGGATGTTTTTATATATGTATGTTTTTTATATGTATGTACGTATTTCATATGGGATGAATGGTGACACAACTACTGTTATTGCATGACTACACGTTGTGAAGGGTATATAAGATTCGGCACGGCCGAATATATCGCTCTTACTTGTTTTTAAAATATAATTTTCTAGCATTTTTTGTTTTAAATTCATAAAAATATTTATACCGAACAATGCTAAAAATTTCCATCCCTGATATACGTGCTTAAGAAAAACATAAATATACATACGGTGACAGTTTAGTGTTTTGTACAAAAACAAATTGACCATTTTATTGCATTTTGTAGTTATTGCGGGGACGAGTTTAACTGATTTTCTTGTATCATGACCTACGTGATATGTGTTAGTTAGAATTGACTTTACGCAGCTTTTAAATGTTCTTCAAACCCATATGACATTCAGATGTAAGTAAGCGAATTATTAATTTTTATCGTAAAAAAAAAAAATCTAAATTATTCTCGATTTGTTATCGAATAAGTGTGTAGCTTTCAAATCACAACAACCACAAACTTAATGCGTGCATATTTCGCAGGCGGAATAAAATATTCTACCTGGTTATATTTGGATTGTCTGACATGTACTGTGTAATTGCGGTAAACGTAATAACAATAAATTAAGTTTATTTAAATTTAACCAATCTTTTGTTTTGGCAATGTTTATAAATATTGTAAATAAAATTTTAACATAAATCTATATACAAGTCATATGTATTTTTGTATATATGTTTGCATGTACGTATGTATGTATACAACCATAACACACTTGTCTATTGCATATTATGGGATACGTATTTATGGATGTAATATATTATCAATATTCTTTTCGACAAATAAAATTATGGTTATGTACTTAAAAGATATACATATGTGTGTGAATTTTGGTTGCCTGTTTTTCTCTATCTGTTTTTTTTACGAAAAAAAAAAGAAAATAATAATAAAATTCAGCCCTATGTCACATGCCATTATTTTATACTCACCATTGATAGGCGAAAATATATTTAGATAGAGGCAGTCTTCTGATTGATTTTCCAGATGCGGTAATAGTCTTTTCAAATATTCTAGACGTCCTTTTGGCATTTTTTCCAATGCGGCTGTTTCGTTTTGAATATTTGGCAAATGCTGTGGACAGACAGGACTGTAGGTATCCGATATACGTATGCCATCCCAGGGAGCTGGTGCGCGTGTAGGACTAAATCTGCAAAAATTAAAAATATTACAATTACAATAAAATGGAAACTACACAATATGATAACATCTAACCAGCAAAAACATTGCAAAGAAGCAAATGAATTCCTTTGCATTATTGATTTAGAGTGTAAATGCATTTCCATTACTGTTTTCAAATTACTGTCCAATTCAACGAGATCTTTTCGAGATTTTTCCAGAAGCAGGAACATTTGGTATCAAATGAATTGAAACCGAAATACCTTTAAATTTTTTCGCACCGAATAACTACTTTAAATGAAAAATGAATCCATTACGATAACCCCAAGGGTAAGAAATCATATGTGAAGCCCAGCCAAACAGCTGAATCGAAAGCATAATCAAATATTCATGGCGTAAAGATTGGAACAAATTTTAAAATTTATTAGAAGCTGCTTAAATCTGGTTAGATCAACAATGAGAATTGGTACCTGATAAAACCGATTCGTTTAAAGGTTGCAATTGCCGAAAAACATCAAGAATATGTGGCCAGATGTGAAGACATATGCTATTATGATAGCGCTAGCCCACATGTGTGAATATCTTTTTTAAAACTATTGAGGAGGAAATGGTAAGGAAGTTTTGTCACAGTCATCTTATAGTCCATACTTTCAATATAGTTCATACGTTTAATATTTCTTTCCAACGATGCAGAACGCTCTCTCTAGAATAGGCTTTACTTAAGAACGGGTTGTCTAAAAATTGGCTTGATTGTATACGGTCCCGTCAAGAAAACACTAACTTATTATACATATTTATTTCATCCTTTGAATTGAATTGAGTTTTACTTCATTTTGTTTAGTTTTTCATTTTTTTATTTCATTTTTATTTGACGTCAATCTTTTGTCGTCCGTTGAAGAAACAACATTTAATAAACATACGAACATAGAACGGTTGTTTATATAGACGTTTTTTCTTAAAGAGACTTTAAAAAAAAAATTTTTTTGAGAAAAATGTTTTTTTAATTTTTTTTCTTTAGTTTTACAATCCTTAGCGTTCTTAATAAAAATAATTTTTTGTGATTAAAAAAGAGTTTTTATTATATTTTTAAAAATATTTTATCCTTTGTTAGCAACATTTAAGAATTTATTAAGAAACCAAAATGAAGCCATTTTACTCCCAATACGAATAAAAATTCAATTTATTATTTAAGTAGGCTATTAAAGAGATAATAGCCTATTTACCATTAAAATATGTTTTTAATATTTATTACATATGGATTTAGGTTTCAGTCATATACATTTCTCACGTATATACGAAAAAAATTATTTTTTACCTTTAATAGTAAATCCATTTAAAGAAAATTTTTAAAAATTTTTAAGTTTTTGTAAATCTAAAGTCGTTGTTATCCTTGAAAGTATTATGGATCAAATACAACAACTTTTAAGGGGTTTGTCAAATAACGATAACATAATATTATCAATCGTAATCAAGATCAAAGTTTTTAATGCGCAACAGTAATGCACTAGCTTTTCACACGAGAGTGTTACGTTTGGTATTCCGTTTGTAATCTTTTTCGTATTCACTCTATTATTTAAATTTATTCTGAATCCTTGTAGCTACACCCAGAAAACAAATAATCAAATTTATTGCCAATCGAATGTTTCATTTCTTGCAATAAAACTTTTCTTTTGTGGTTATAAAAATTCTATTGCAAGAACAATAATTTCTCAGTGCTGGCTGCATATTTATCTTCGGAAACGAAATTTTTTTTATGTACAAACGTAAAAATCTACTATCACAACTAAACTTTGCGATTGGCAACAATTACGGTAGTCACAACCGATACTGTTTGCTCTGTGTAGAGAAGTCAGTTAAGCTATGTACGTCCTTTTTTCTGTCGGTCTGTGTGAGTGTTGAAATCAACTTTTTAAAGGTCCCACATATCCCACGAACTCGTAAGTAATAAAAATTTATTATAAATACTTTCTAGAATTTTGCTATCTTAAATCAGCATTTTCGATCCATTAACGGCTGAGATATAAGAAAGCCAGTTTTTTTTGCAAAAATATTAACTCTTTATTAATAATGCAGCAACAAAGTTCAATTAAGATAACAACAACAAAAGCAAACGGATGCTGATGTATAGTATGTATGTACGTACATGATGGTACAAACTGTGTGTTTATTGTAGTTGTTATATTTTTCTGAGCTTATACGAATATACGAATGTATGTAGTGAAGATAAAAGTACCGTGTAGAGCACCGGGTGTCTGAAATCTAAAAATAGAAGAAAACCTGCATAGTGTAAACCGGGTTAATGCAACACTGCCAGTCAAAATAATTAATAGTTGTCGGATGGCTAAGTCGTAAGTGAAAATCGCTAGAATAACTCTAAGCGGTGCAGGTTTAATCAACGATGCTTTTAAAATGGGGGACACTCGCATACTAAAGCCATCTTAAGATTGCAATGGCTTGTTTCCGGCCTTTAGCAATAGAGACGGCCACCAGAAAACAACGCCCCGGAAAAAAAGAAAAGAACCAAGCATCAGGAAACATCCGAGTGGAAAACCAAGACTGGGCCAGTCGAATCTTCTGAAACAGCACGGAGGCTTCAGACCTGAAATTAAGCACGCTCCGAAAGCAGACCGAACCACTGATCAACTCTAGCACTATCAAAATCAACACCACCACCGTTCATCATTAGCAGAACCATCAAAACCAACACTACCACTGTTCATAATTAGCATCACCATCACAATTAAGCACCATCAAAACCAACACCACCACTGTTCATCATTAGCATCACCATCACAGTTTAGCAACATTAACATAAACCAACGGGTACAGTTAGTCAAAACCAATATTAAAAAGAGAAAAACTTGTACATATTTATTCGGTAAAGAAATTGATCGGCGGGACATCGGCCGTTAACCGATTGTTAAAGATAGGGACATTTCGTTTATTAATTTTACTATGGCCGTGGGGGGAATTGGACAATCGGAACTCAGGGTAAACTTCGATAATTCTCATTTGACATCGAGACAGTCGAGTTTCGGGGAAAGTGAAATTATGAAACATGACAAAGTTTTAATTTTCTTTTAATGGGCAGGCCAAAAACAAACACTTCATAAACAATTTTCCCACAAAACGTTTAATTTGGATCCCCATCTTATGATTAAAAACCATTAAAAAATTGGCAAAACATTAAAATAATTTTCTATTGCAAAATTTCATAACAACATTAATTAAAAAAAATTACCATACATTAATAAACAAAATTTTCAATTTTAGAGTAACGATTTTGAATTGTTACTCTTTGGAAGAAGCCTAACAATATATTTATTTTTTGTCTTAAGTTCGGTTGTATTTAAAAATTTTAAAATATAATTAATTTTTTTTCATTAAGTTGCTTTAATAACAAAATCTTGTTGGGTGAAAAAAGTTTCATTTGTAATTTAATTTTTTTTTCTTAATAATTTCCTGTTTCAACAGCTGCCAAAAACATATTGGACAGTTTTTAACATAATATTTAAAAATGTCCACCTTTACAGTTACATATACTGAAGATAAATAATACAGAAAAACAACAACTTAACAAAATAATGATGATGAGTGAATATGTTGTTGCTAATGGTAATGACTTGGGTGGGTTATAAGATTGTGGTTTTTGGTGCTGGTACCGCAATCAAAGAGATTGTTAATATGTTATGGTATATATTCTGCTGTATGAAAATGTGTGAGGTGAAAGCAGAAAAAGCGTGTTGATGGCTTTATTGTACACCACAATTATAAACAATTCCTTTTAGCCTGTAACTAAGTTATTCAGTGTCGCATACAATTTAAATGTGATGGTATAGCAAAAACAGTGGGTCGAGTTGCAGTAAAATTTATATTATATTTATTATTTATATAAAAATATTTATAAATTTATTGAAAAAACGAAATACGCTGAAACAGACCCTTAAAAAAAACTATATGATTTTGTAGCTGTTTAACTAATAAGGAAGCGATTTAATTTAGGTGAAAATCAGGGCGCTATTTTATGAGTTAATAATGTTTTCTTGCACTGATTCTGAAACACATCATTGATAACAAAATATTTTCAGGGGACTCCCTTCTCACCTAAATTTTACTAAGGACATTTACATCTAAAATCTGTTATTTTTATTTATTTATAGTAACTTCTACAACAAAACATTTGCCTTAATAAGTAAAAATCTTATGTCGTTATAATTGTTATTAATTGACTAAATGCAGGTAAAGTAGTGGTACGTTGTAATTTTCTGTCTTAAGGAAAGGCAAGTTTTCATACCCACCATCAAAAAAATAAAAAATGGCGTGGGAGTATACTCATTTTGTCATTACCTTTGTAATATATTAAAAAATTTATTTTTGACTCTAAATTTAACAATGTCTGTCTGTATGTCTGTTAAAAGCACTACAGAGCTTAAATAGAAAAAGCCAAAAGAAATGTTTAGCATTGAAAATGGTTCGCCTATTGGTTCATTAGGCAGAAAGTTATGCATTGCAATGCAAGAGTAGGTCATGAAAAAATGTCACTTTATCTTGTTTCTATGTAAATAAAGGTGCTAAATGGATATTAAATTCTATGCATTTACATCGAAGCTAAACTATTTAGCAGATCTTACCTTGACACTCCTTCTTTTTCTTAAATATAAGGCACATTTAACAATTTATAAAATTTCGAACCTCATAAAACCGCCAAAAAAAGATGTACGGAGAAAAAATTTCATCATGGTGAATATTATTACAAATCAGAAAATCAGTGTGACACTTAAACTTGATCAGCCTTTTCTCGTATAAGAATTTGTCTTAATTTCATGTTCTGTCCATATGGGAAAAAATATACAAATTTTTGTTTTAAGATCTAAGTTGAATTTAATTGCAGATATTATATTGACACGCCTACTTTAACTCCCATCTACCATTTAAAGTATTCTCTAGTATTTTGCATTTTTGTCTTCCTAAAAGTACAGCATTGTTGTATAACAAGTATAAAAATACTTTTGCTCCCTTTTTAAGACTAAATATAAGCAAATGACAGAAAACAAAATATTTTACAGCGGTTACAGGTTTTAAAAAAATAGCAATTATTTTGGTGTAAAAGTACTACACAAAACTGTTAGTGGTTATGAAAAATTCGACACAGTCGAATACAGCGCCTGTATATGTTTTCATATTTAAATATTACAACTTTGACCGACTGCCAGTTAGTCTTTAGTTGCGGAGTTTTTTAAAATATTTTATTATTAAATTCAACTGTCGTTTTGATTTAATTGACCCGAATGTGCTTAACCTGATAACATTTCCTTGTTTCTTTTATTAAATATTTTCTTTATTGCAGCATTTTTTTTTAGGTTTTTACTTTTTTGCGTTTTTACGTTTGTGTATCTGGGTGAAAGGCTGACTGGCTTCATTTTGTATTTACTTGTCGTTTTTCATTTGGTTTCATTGTAATTTGTTGTAAATATTCTAACAGCTGTTGCCACACATTAAAGTCTTTTATCAAATTTTACGTTTATTTTTATTTGTTTTTTTTTTGTCTGACGCACAACCAACCACCTTCTCGAGTTTCACAAAAGTGAAAAAAGTAGAGACTTAATATTTGCGTATTCCTCTCGTGTTCCCTGTCGCACTCAATTACTGACATTTTAATTTTTTCAACAAATAATAAAAACAATAAAGAAAAACAAAATAAAATATTTAAATCAAATAAAATGGAATGTCGTAAAACGAGCAGCGAGAACATTCACTTTAATCAGATCATATTTTATTAAGAGTTTGCCAAGAAGACAATTACTTTGAACTGAACTGAAATAGAAACCAAAATACGGAAACCAAACAATCAACCATTCCAAATGTCAGTCATAATTTTATTGAAGCACATATAATTTGGGCAAATATTTAAAAAGGTTTTGTTTTTTGTTTGCTCATTTAAACACATTAATTTATTAAAGTTGGAAAACCAAATAAAAGTATTTTGTTATACCTAATGTAAATTGTAGGACGTTTTTTCTACAAACTTTTTACTTTCCGCATCAGCTATGTTACCTTCAATTCACGGCTAATTTTGTTTAAGAGTTTCTTGTATACTTTGAATTTGATTAAATCATAAAAAACATGGCAAACCATTGTTAATGTTTAACAATCTCACTTTGGTATGTTTTTATGTTTTTATTTCCCTTTAGTTAAAAACACTGTATGTATATTGCTATACGTAATGACATCTTTGTTTATGGCAAAAACATTTTATGTTACTGGGAAATTAACACTGCTGCCGACTTGCTATATTATGTTATTTATTTATTTATACAAACATTTCGGATAAAGATCAAATACTACAAAGCAAAGGTGTGGAAATATGAAATTGTTTTTAGCAGTAATATTTTCAAGTACAGTGGAATAACTTTAAACCAAATGGGAACTATTAAAATTTTTGTCTGCTAAAAGAGTCAGTTGTAAAAAGGTGAGAATAAACATTAAAATCTATATAAGGGGTGAGATCGAAAATATCTTGAAACATGCAAAATTCAATAATTAAGAAACGTTTGATTTGAAATTTTAGCTTTTTTCACTTATATCTTCTAACTCTATTTAAAAATTCCTAACAGATACGCAATACATATGTATGATATTGTAATAAATCATAAGAAACAATTTCAAGTGTAAACCAAACGTTCAATAAAAATGAATCCCTTTTTCCCTTGGTCACGGCATCACGCGTGATTGTCTGGAGCGATTTCACTAATTCTTTTTTTGTTGTATTTGTTATTATTAGGAAAAGGTTCTTATGTCAGTTTTGTGATTATAAAAGTGGGCAGTGCCACGCCCATAAGAAATAAGTTATCATTTTTAGCTACTTGCACTATATCGATTTTCCTGAAACTTTGCACACATAACTACATAACTTCATGGTTATAAAAGTGGGCAGTGCCACGCCCATAAGAAATAAGTTATCATTTTTAGCTACTTGCACTAGATCTATTTTCCTGAAACTTTGCACACATATTGAGCTGTCATGACTACAAAGCTTCGTGGTTATAAAAGTGGCCAGTGCCACGCCCATAAAAAATGAGTTATCATTTTTAGCTACTTGCACTATATCGATTTTTCTCAAACTTTGCACACATATTGAGCTGTCGCGACTACATAACTTCATGGTTATAAAAGTGGGCAGTGCCACGCCCATAAAAAATGAGTTATCATTTTTAGCTACTTGCACTAGATCGATTTTTCTGAAACTTTGCACACATATTGAACTCTGATGATTATGCAATTTCGTGGTTATAAAAGTGGGCAGTGCCACGCCCATAAGAAATGAGTTATCATTTTTAGCAACTTGCACTGGACCGATTTTTCTGAAACTTTGCACACATATTGAGCTGTCATGGCTATATAATTTCGTGATTAGAAAAGTGGGCGGTGCCACGCCCATAAGAAATAAGTTATAATTTTTAGCTTCTTACACTTGCATTAAGAATGCATTTTTATTCATTAAGGGGCGTAGCAACGCGCGTCGGGCTTGACTAGTATTGTAATAAACCATAACAAAAAATTTCAAGTGTAAATTAGTTCAATACCAAATTAAGTTGTAAAATAATATTTCTCTTTACTTTGTTGATAGTTTTATTCAAGTCAAAGAAAAATAAATTGTAAAAATTTTGACAAATTCTACGTAAAGGATCAAAGTTTGCATTATTTGTAGTATAATATTTAACATATAAAAAATTATAATTTCTAGAACAACGTAAAGGACAATTGAATTTTACTAAAAAAAAGAAGAAATTTTAAAGTGATTTTCCCATTTAATTATTTCAAAATAAGCAGTACATTTAACATAAGCCTATGAATTTTAAGAGTTGGAAGTTTTATAAGAGCCAGGCATCCTTGATAAGAGAAAAACTATTCAACTGTCCTACCCAGACCTCGATGACAGAAAAAATACTTTAATTGAACAGATTTAACAGCGTTTTAATGCAGTGGGTATGTAAACAGCTGCTTAGTTATATATGGGTCTAAGAGTTACTTGAACTAACGTTTAATGCATCCCAGTAATTCAATTGCTTCATTGACTGTTAACGTAATATTTGTGCGAAATCAAATTTCCTGTGTAGAAAAACTCTAAAATCATTAAATGATTCAACCAGTTTAAGATTTATGCCATCGAATAACAGCCATTTAATATACCAAGTCTATATAAGTGTCCTTCTCCGAGGAAAGGGACCTAGTATTGTCGAAAAACGGGTTTGGACTTGAGAGTGGATTTTGTTACATTAAAGGGTGTAGTTATTCTGAAATGAAATAAGTTAGATTTCTGATAAAAATTCATTTACCCCATAAAAACGTTGTTGCGTCGGTCACTGATTGCTGATTAAGAATCAAGTATTGAGATCATAACAAACAGAACAGCAACAATAGCAAAGGAATTGTCACACTAAAAGCGAAAAAAATACGTCACCACATAGGCATGACGTCACCAAAGTCGGCTCACAAACATAACTAACCATATCAAATCGCATCACCCAACTGAAGTTGTGTTCACAGTGATAATGCGTTATGAAACTTTAAATGCGTTTTTCTCAAAACTTCACTTTCACACACTAGGTCCCTTTTCTCGGGGAAAGTCACATAGTGCCTTTTGTATCTACTAGGATGATCGACTCGGTTTTACAACCGGTGGAAAACCCGGATTTTTCCTATTTATGCTGACCGTTTTTTCTAAATATTCATTTTTCGAATATCGAATACACTGGTTTTTTTTATCCGAAAAAGACGGTTTTTTATTTTTTTAAGTTTATTTTCATATATCTTTGTAACCAATCGTACCATAGTATACTTAGTAAGCGAAAAGTTTCCAAAAAATAAAAACTATTAAATATTCTTTCATAATATTGTTAGAAATTTATTTGTTGTTTTAAAAAACAAATGTAAAATAAGAAAAATATTCGATCTTTAATATTATTTTTTATACAATATAAACCATACGTTGAAAGTTAAAGGTAATTGAAGCATAAACTTAGCTGATCAATCACTTTTATGTAAAAAGTGTAGTTACAATAAAGAAAAAACAATAATCCCTCCTTCCAGATCCTAATTTTAATTAATGGCATTGAGTGTCTGTCAACTTAAATTTAAATTTAACCATCGAACAATCTTGTTTATGCCTATATTTGTATGTTTGTGTCTATCAGGGGTATAAGAAAGAATTTTTAAAATGAAATTTTAAAGATGTTCTCCTTTGCCTTTAAAATGTATTTCAAATTACAGAAATCATTTCAAACAAAATACGTTAGTGCATATTAGGTTAAAAGATCTGTTTTAACTTTTAAAACATGTACAGAAGGAGATTTAAAAATTTATAACATCCTTCAAAAAAGTCTTATTTATTTGTGTATTAATTTTTTGTATTTATTTATTTTACTTGTAAAGAGTACCTGTTGTCCTTAAATTCAACTAATAAAAACCAAATTAGTTAACTGAATTCATGTCAGTTATTGCGTTATTGTGCAGCCAAACGTATATAAACTGTAAACATTTAATATTTAGATATAATTCTTATTATTATCTTTTTTTACAATATTTTTTAATTTTTTCTTTAAATATTATATTTTATATATTCGAACCGGTTAACCGGTTTTTTCTAAATTTTCAAAATAGCAACCGGTTTTTTTTAATTCTGAATTTCAAACTATTTAAAACCCGGTTTCTTAAAAAAGACGAATAATCGTTAATAATTGTTGAATAATAATTGTTTAATATTTACTTCTATTAAGTTTTTACTACACCAAGTTGACATACAAATTTTTACGTGATCAGCAGTCACTAAAATGTGAGAGTAATTGATTATAGATGGAAGATTATTTATAAAAAGTGTAAATAAAAGTGGTCTTAAATGTTTACCTGGCGGAATACCCGACGAGATTTAATTGGTAATATACTTTAGACCGGATTAAAATATAATATTTATAGTTCTAAACATTACTTATGAATTCGTACACTTTTTTTGGAGACCCCTCTATTAGAGATTTGATAATTGCTTTATGAGAACAGTATTACCATCTCTTTTTCAAATCATCCATATTGTGAGACACCACAAGAGCTCAATATTTTTCCACTGTTATTAGCTCCAGGAAATTTGGAAAATTGGATTGAATTGAATGTTATTATTTTGGCACCACTCCAGTGCTTTCTTACCATTGTGACATAATGCCAAATCAGCTCAAAAATATGTGAATATATTGTGCTCTCTTATGAAGGGAAAAAGTCTTTTTTGTAATCATCTTTTTATGTATATTTCGGTATGTATAGAACTCACTGTACCAAATGAGTTGCTTCTTTTGCCTTCACTGCGTAAAGCTTGCCACACCCAAAATATATTTACTGAAATTTTGTCTGCATTTTGGTCCTTAACTTATCTTCAAGATTTCCCTTAACATTAGGAACATACAAATTTTGACCTGGAAGCTGAGAAAAATCTGCCAGTATGTACATACGTTTCGTCGTCCATTATACAACATGAGTATTTTGGAATGAAATTTGATTTTGATTTCCGCGACCCATTTTAGGCTGCGAAATTTTTTGCAAGATTCCTGCCTGGATCTTTTAAGACTTTAGTTGTTTTCAAGCCTAGTTTGCTTAAATTTTTTGCACCAAATAGTGAGAGCTCTGAAACAATCGGGATGATTTGGGAAATCTTTTCAAAATGCTTTAAATAATTTTTTCAAGTCCTCTGTCAATGATAAAATGTTCCTGCTACTGTTAAATAATATTAGAAACATCAGGACCAATTGGTTTTTTTTTTGAAAATTTTAAATAAACTTAACATGTTGTTGTTTTATGACACTCATTTTGATCAAACTCACAACAATTCAATATGATTGTCGTTGAAAATAATAACTGACATATTTCTTAAAGATAACTAAATCAATATGTTATACAAGTTTCCCGAAGAAAGTTAGGTGGCAAAACGTGTGTTAAGATTTGTTTGATCTCCTCTTTATATACATATGTATGTGTGTAGATATATAAGTTAAACTTGAGAATTACTCAACCGATTTACAAATCAGTAAATGCGTTTAACTGATGGTTAAAAGCATCGACTAATTTCTATGGTGTATTTTTTGCACATAAAATCTAATACAAATACATAAACGTTTATTATTGTATTGTCCAGTAACGCGATCAGCGTTATTCTAATCATAAAAAAAATTATTAATTAAACTAATTTTGCAGAGTAAGAGCTGAGGCGTATTTGTTTTCCTTTAAAGTTGCACAACCCACTGGTCTATCTCCAAGTAAATATAATGCAAAAATTTTGTTGTGGTGCAAGTAAAACGGACCAGGTTCTGCCAGCTCACGTTAAATAATAAATAATTTCAAAACTAAAACTAAGATTTTGCAGGGAATTAAAAAAAAAATATTTTATTTTTTAAACAGTTTTTATAAGGAGTTTTGCACTTAAATAAAATAACAGCTTTATAGTATGCTTCCATGACTACTTTAACAATTACAGCAATTTTTATACCCTTCACACAGTGAAAAAGGGTATATATTGGTTTGTCATTCCGTGTAAAATTTCTACAATTTTCATTTCCGACCCCATAAAGTATATATTTTCTGAAAGCTTATGAATAGGGGAGTCGATTAAGCCCTGTCAGTCTGACCGTCTGTCCGTGTGTATGTTGAAATCAACTTTTTGAAATCCCCCGGACATCGCTTGGACCCGGGCGAGGTATTAAAATATCAAAAATAGGAGTAGATCGGTATTGAAAATCAGAAACATCGGTACATAAACAACTGAGATATGAGCAAAAACCCACGACCACCTCGATTTTTTTTCCACAAATACAACATTACAACAACAACATACATACATACAAACGTGTATACTGATTAGAGAAAACGTGGCATCGAATCCCAGCTGAGCCAAACATTTTTTTTTATTTTTTTTATATTTTTTTAAAAAATTTTTTTTTTATTATTTTTTTATTTTTTGTTTAATATATTATTTATATTTTTAATATTTTTTTTAATTTTTTTTTATAATTTTTTTTTTTATTTTTTTTGTTTTATATTTATTATATATATTTTAATTTTTTTTTACAATTTTTTTTTATATATTTTTTTTTATCATACATACGTAAATATATAAATAATTTTACAATGGGATGTTTTTATATATGTATGTATGTTTTTTATATGTATGTACGTATTTCATATGGGATGAATGGTGATACAAGCAATTGTTATTGC
This sequence comes from Phyto melanocephala, assembly GCA_941918925.1. Classification (NCBI taxonomy): domain Eukaryota; kingdom Metazoa; phylum Arthropoda; class Insecta; order Diptera; family Rhinophoridae; genus Phyto; species Phyto melanocephala. The sequence continues at coordinate 4,387,840 of OW799233.1, forward strand.
ATGACTACACGTTGTGAAGGGTATATAAGATTCGGCACGGCCGAATATAGCGCTCTTACTTGTTTTGTATTATTTTTGTTATGTCTAGAAGAAAAAATTGGGTTATGATTTTTTTAATTTATTCAAGTTATTAAATAAATAATTGCGTGAATACAAAATTGTTTTTTTTTGAAGTATTGCTTTGCATGTTGCATTGCTGTACATAGAGTTGTCAGATTTGTTTTGACCTTTTTCGCTAAATTTAATGTGAAAAATCCCCAAAATCGCCATAGCTTGTTTTTCTTATTTTTCGACAAAGAAATATATATTTTCGTAATTTTTAAAAATAAAAAAATAATAAATAAATCCTAAAAATAAATTTTGTCCGTGTCGCAAAATTTTACCAAAAATTAAAAAAATATTTAAAACAAAGTAAAAATGAGTAGTGAGCACAAAAAGGTACAATGTTTGATTTAAAATAGTTTATAGTAGTCAACTTAATTAAGCAAAAAAGGATTTTTTTGGTTGGTATTTAACTAATATTGGATATCCATATTGTTGTTCACAGGAAGAATGGCCCTTAGTCGTATTTTTTTTTAACAAAATTGAGTTTTTCACTGATACCAGTACATTTTAACAAATACGCCTCTATGCAGGCAATTAAACAAAAGAAGTTACATTATGATAATTTAGTTTCAACTACGTTTTTAGCTTCTCCCTTAAAGTTACTACATATTATTTGTGTTTTCATCGATATGTATAAATGTATTTAGTTGCAATTGTATTAGATATTGTGTTCAACATTAATGAATGCTTAATTATAAAATAATTAAAGACGATAAATTAAACAACTTCTAAACGAGCTACCAGTGTGTTCGCAAAATGCCACAATTTTTATAAATAAAAATAACCGAATAATATTTTTTTTCGTATTGAATTTAGTGACTATCAAAACAAATGCATGGCTCATGAGAAATAGCCATGTCGCCAAATCAAAAAGTAGGACGCCAAGTAAGTTTTAATATCACCAGATCTGACAACCCTGGCTGCAACTTAATTTTCGAAAAAGCTAGCAAGAGAGTAAAATGTACTCACCTATTTTGTTTGGTGGGCGGTGTGGCATATGGAACACCCAAAAACACTTCCACCGAACGTAAAAACCGATAATTGTCCAGTGGCAGTATTAGACCATGCAGGCGACCGTAGCGTGTTTGAACAATACGATGACCGAGACGTAGATTTTTATAAATATCCGATTTGGCAGTTTGACTATTAGAAGCGGGTGATGATTGAATGACGAGACAGAACAATATTAGAGTTGTAGTGAGAGTATAACAATGGCGCCGACGACGCCATCTCCACCACATTTGCTTGAAGCTATGGCGGCAACTTGTTGTTTTTAATGCCGTTAGTATTGTTGTCGTTGTTGTTGGTATTGCTAAAGAAGTTAGTTTAGCTAATGTTGGTATTCTAGTGGATAGTAGTTCTGTTGCTGCTGTTGTTAGAGTACTAGCTAATGCTACATTTGTTGGTGTAGTTGTTGCTGTGGCATTTGCTGTCGACGACAGTGATTTTTCGCATATTTTAAATGAATTTATTTTTTTTGTTTTGTGTGTTTTACAGTCTTTAGTTGTGGTTGTGTATAGTTTTTGTCGGCCTTTTTTTGTTGTTGTTGTTGTTGTCGTTGCTGCCGTTGTCAAGCAATTGCAATTTGTCAGCCGCATAATGTTGGTTTATTTTTGTTTTAATTTTTTCCCCCCGTTATTTTGTTGTTTATATTGTTTTTGCTGGTTTTGGTATTTTAACAACTTTTTGTTTTTCTTATTCTATTCATTTGTTGCTACAGTTTAACATGACAATTGTTTTATTTTCTCATTTGATCAGTCTCTTTGTCTGTGTGCTTCTAGCAACAACAGTTTGGCTTTTTTCCATCGATTTCCATTCTGTATTTTTTGTTTGTGTTTTTTTTTTTTGTTTACTATAAATGTTTAGCTGTATTGTAAATGCAGCTGCTATTCGGTGATATTTGTAGGTTTATAGCAATTAAAAGCAATATTTAGTGTTAAAGCAAAATGTGTATGAAACTTCATTTTAACTTTGTTTCGCTTTTTACTATATATTTTTTTTCTGTTTTATTTGTTGCCAAAGTTGTCCGATTTTATAAAATATTTTTAATTTTGGTATTCCAAGCAGTTGCTTTTGTAGTTTTTTTTTACTTATGGCAGTTTGAGGAAAATCATTTAAAATCACATTTTTTACAAAAACATCCATGTAGAGGAACTGCAAATAAAGAAAAGGGGAAAAAATTTTAATTAATTGTATAAGCTGTTATCATTATCACAATTAAAATCAGCAGTAACAACTAGTCTAGTAAAAAATATGTTTCATAACATTCTTCTCTTAAGCATATTTTTGCTGATGACATGCAATAATCAAAATAACATTGGGTGAGGTTGAACAGCTTGAAGCTATGATATTTTTTGTCTCAGTGATCGTGTAAATATTTTAAAACTTTTATTGACTGCAGGAATTAAAGTTATAGTTATTGAGAACATTCGTGTATATGCAATATGTCCATGGCAGCAAAAGCTGAGAGGTGGTTGGCAAAACATGTTGAATGCAGATATTGTGGTTTTGCCCTAAACACTAACTTTTTGCGGAAACTGTAGAACCTGGTACACCTCATAAGAAATGTATCGTATTTTTATAGATAACGTAGTGACTTATCAAATTTAAGTATGAAATTTTATCCAATTTCTATTCCTCTTTTATCATTGTATGGATATAAACCTGATTTTGTGTTGAAGTTTCTAAAAGTTAAAGTGCTTGGGCACAGTTTCCCTGTCCTGAGAGCATAACATTGGACAAAAACTTATACATTTTACACTTTAATAACTGACCTTTGTGCATTGATAATTTTTTTTTTTATCTTTGAATGCTTACAAATTACTATATAAGTAAACTTGCGAACTTTTTTGTGTACGTTGTCATGCAAATATGTACCCTACAAGAAAAATTTTCGGGTAGTGCAAAGTGAAATTTTATGACTGGCAAATTGAGGATGCAAAATAATTCATTCTAAGTAAGTACCTCTCTAAAAGCGAAATAGCTAAATACAAATGATATGCTTCACAAAAATAGTGCGAAACCACGCTTCATGTGTGTAAACTCATAAGACTGAATATTTTTTTACCTTATAGGGAAAGTTCTGTTAACTAATTGAACTGAATGTTAGTTTATTCATATAAACAAATTATGTATATCCATGTAAAACTCATGAGAGTTTCATGGTTAATTTAATCACTTTGCTGGGTAATTATTATATATTCTTGTATAGCCTAAAAGTATGTTATAAGTTTTAGTTTCTGATTGGCCTATTTCAGGTTATTGATATTGTTAAGGACATAACGGACATAACTGATTTTTAGTTTTAGTTTTAATTTCTTATTATTGTCTCCGTTGTCGCCGTTTGCTCAGGTGTTCCTAACTGCCTTTGTATTTTCTATTATCAAATAAAATCTTGTCAAGCTTAATTATGCATCATTTGTTCAAACAAGTTTTTATTGTTATAGCGTGTTTGTTTGTTAATCTTCAGAGCAGTTTGCTATAATTTTCGGTGTTTTTCTTGTCAAATACATACAGATACACTCACTCACGCACACACACACACACACCTAAGCGTAGACTCTTGTTAATGAAAACTATTATTAAAATTAGACACTACGGTAATCATTGAAAATATGCGGTGCCACGTGTTACGAATGTTTTTCAAAAATTACTGTAAATTATAATAAGCTAAAAAGGGAGAATTTTCTCTTTGCCATGTCAGTTGTTAAATGGTTTCTAATAATAACTAACTTAGTGTTACTTGGCAGTGGTAACTGGTTAGTAACAGGTGATGAAAACGAGTATGAAAATTAAATATAAAGCAAAGGATAGAAAATACTGTTGAGTTTTGTTGTCAAGATACTTGCTAAAGTGTTAAGTTTTCCTAGCAAAATTACATGATTGTGTGTCAAAGAAATTATGTCGCTTATTTAGATTTTGTTTTGTTGTCTTCAATTGAGTTTTGAATATTAAAAAAAGACAGAAACTTAAAAAAAGTAAATGAAATATTTATTTGCCTGCCATTTACTTCTTACAGAATTCTTCATGGAAATATTTCCCACGTCTACGTCGTAGAAAACCCATCTGTGAGCTTTAATTTTGGCATACTTTTTCAAGGATTTTGGCCGTTATCTCTAATCTGTTTTTAATGACAGTTTTAATGTTGTTTTCAAGGGCTTGTCCCTGTATACAAGAGACTTAACATATTCAAACCAAAAATAGCATTGAAACGTCTTGTTCAAATCACATGTCAACCAACTCCACTTCTTCCATTTTGGAAAAAAAATTCGGGAAACTCCGAATGGCACCTATCCACATTGGCTGTGACGTCACTTAGTTTACAACTTTAAAAAATCTGTTTAGTTTTGTTATTTGCAGTGACCAAGAATTAAAATTGTTTAAAAACATACTTAAAGCACTATAAAAAAAATTTATAAAAGAATATATTAAGCTCATGCAGGCTTATCTTTTTATGGTTTTTTATGTTTCTATTTATAAGTACTTTTATTTTGTGTTGGAAACGTATACAAAATGCAACATAATCGCACATTAACCTAAAACGGTATTTTAAATCAAAACAAAAGCCGTTCGCAATCTGTAAAACTGCAATTACAGCGCCCTAAAATACTACTTAAAGAGTCTAACACACACATACAAGTGCACAGACATTTTTTACAAAATAAACATTTTCTCTTTTTTGTTTCTTCGACTCTTAGTGCCAGTCTATATTCTGCAGTTACCCTTTAAGCAACTCGGATAACTTAAAGCTAAATTATTTCGCAACTAGTGGTGGTTAATGATTGGATTATTTTCAGTATGGGACTATTTTAATATTGAAATGTCCTTAAGGTGGGATCACACGATTGCCGCAAATGCACCAATCTGACACAATTTTTATTGTGCTTAGTTGGCGCACAATAATGAGATTGTTCCAATCAAATACTTTGTAATAACACGACTGCCTCACTTTATACAAATTTGATTGTTGCAAGATGACGTAAAATGCTGTAGTGACAAAAATCGTTGCATTCCCGTCACACGATTGTTCATGCTTGTAGCAACGCTAGTTTATTTTGTTGTGTCTGTTTTGTTTTTTTTGTGCCTTAAAATGGTTTGTTTTTTAAAAAGAAAGACAATTGCATCTTCTTTGTATATTGTGTGTTTATTTGGTATAAAAAAAATTATTTATGGTTTTGTAGAAATATACCCACAAAAGTAAATGTGCACACGTGATAAGGAAAAATAGATATGCGAGGGGGGGGGGGGGTGTACGCAAAGCTTAACTGGCTTAAATTTATGTAATTAAAAAGTATAATCATGCAAAGAAAAAATTTTTAATCACAAACCACAAATAATTGAAGCACGCAAAAAAAACTTAAAATGTTGGCGCGTATTGCAAACTTTGGTTGCCGCTAAAGAACACAATAAATATCGGCACACTTTTCACATTTTTATTGCCGCGCTGTTGTATTTAAAGTGGTCACACGGTTACCCCACCAGAGTTGCATTTGATTGGTTAAAACAAGCACAATATTATCCGCGATTGTCACATGAACCAATTTATTGTGCAATCACACAATTGGGATACAAAAAATTTTGGAAATTGGTGCAATCGTGTGATCCTACCTTTAGGTTTGGCCAATTGTCCGACTGTGGTCGACTTATCAACTTAAAGTTAGTTACTTAAAGATTAGTTAAAAGTCACCCCATTTATAGTTGGCCTAAGATAAGTTGTATTTTAGTAAGTTATAAGTTGTTTTTATTTAAAAACTGTTAAAAGTTTTTTTGTAATCTCATTTTAGAAATGTTAAGGAAATTAATATAAAATATTAAAAAAATTATTTTTGCAATAAATCGTACATGCATTTTAAGTTATTTATTTTTCATCGACTTCACTTATTTAACTTTACTGACTTCCAGCAAAGAGCAAAGAGCATTATAATTGAAATAAAGTAAAAGTAAAAGTACCATTTAAAGTTAATTTTTTCTCAAAGCAAAATAATAAAAAAAAAAATTTTAAAAACAAACACTCTTTTGTATTCTCTTAATTTGGATAACTTCTGCATTACTTTGTTGTTAGCTTATAGTTAGTTGATAAAAGTTAACTTAAATTGCGTTATTTTCGTAGTCAACTACTGTATTGCTTATAGGGAAGTGAATCACTCGTACACATACACACGCACATACACTTTAATACCACTAGTGATTTTTCTTTTCTATTTGCGTCACGTTAGCAACAATAGCTCCAGTACTTTAAATGGCATAAACTGCAGTGAAGTTTTTTTTATTTCAATTTTGCTGCAATGACTACATTTTCTACTGGTATTATTGTTAATGTTGTTTGTTGCTGGTGTTTGTTTTCTAATGGCTGTTTTCTCTCTCTCTTTTGCTTCACAAGAATAAAAACTTCTAGTATTTGTTTCGATTGTTTTGTTTTTATTGTTGTTGTAGTTTAATGCACAATTTCCCCTAATGTAATGTCTAGCTGTTTTTAAAATGAACTATGTATTAAAATTAAAAATTGGTATTCCTCAAGGAAGTGTAATGCAAAAGAAAACCAAAGAACCCAAAACAAGTAAGAGTGCTATATTCGGCCGTGCCGAATCTTATATACCCTTTACAACGTGTAGTCATGCAATAACAGTAGTTTGTATCACCATTTATCACATATGAAATACGTACATACTTAAAAAAAACATTCATACACATATAAAAACATCCCATTGTAAAATTATAAATTTACGTAAATATGTTAAAAAAAAATAATAAAAAAAATTTAAAAAAAAGTTTTAAAAAAAAAATTTAAACAAAAAATTAAAAAAAAAATAATTAGAATAATTAAAATATAAATAATAAATATAAAACAAAAAAAAATAAATAAAAAAAATGTAAAAAAAAAAATATATAAAAAAATTAAAAAAAAAATAATAATAAAAATATAAATAATATATTAAATAAAAAGGGAAAAAAAATTAAAACAAAAAATATAAAACAAATAAACAAATTTTTTTTTTTGGCTCAGCTGGGATGCGATGCCACGTTTACTTTAAACAATATACACGTTTGTATGTATGTATGTATGTTGTTGTTGTAATGTTGTTTTTGTTAAAAAAAATAATCGAGGTGGTCGTGGGTTTTTGCTCATAACTCAGTTGTTTATGTACCGCTGTTTCTGATATTTAAATGCCTCACCCGGGTCCAAGCCATTTCGGGGGCTTTAAAAAGTTGATTTCAACATACACACGGACAGACGGTCAGACGGACAGACTGGACGGTTTTATGGGCTTTTTAATTTAATTTATTGGTAAATTATGTGAGAAAGGGTCGTAGCATTAGGCATGTCAAAGAAGTTTCTGTTAATAAAATTTCAATTAGAGTCGTTTATACGTCCAAAGTCTTTGTTAATGGAAAAATTATATGAATTTGAGATGTGGCGTTTCGTGGGAGTTGAGCATTAGAGCATGCTTTTTACCTTTTTTTGTCCCTTATTAGAAATCTATTTACCAAAAATCAATGTTTGCAAAATTTCAAAATCTTTGATTTAATTTTGTCAGTTTTATTACGTTTTCAATTTTAATTACACCGAAAAAGACACTGTGCGGGATAAGTTTTTTAAATATTGATCTATAATTCCCTTCGTAATGTAAAGATATCAGCAATTTGTAGGGAAAGATTTTGTTTAGTCAAGAAATATACTTGCAAAATTTTATCGTTCTAAGTCAATGCGTTTGGACACGCGAGCATTCTATTCGATGTAAAAAAGAAATTTTTTTTTATTTTGTTTTGTAATGCAAGCTATAGTTCTCTTCCTAATATACCAATTTAGCCCATTTTCAATACCAAACATACCTTATGTATTAAAAATATTCTGGGAAAATTTTATCTCCCAAACTTTTTTGGTTCGAGCTCTATAGTGCTTTCAGCAGAAAGACAGAAGGATAGACATTGCTGAATCGTCCTAAAATGAAACCAGGACTCAGAAAATAAATACGTTATAGAGTTTTAAATGGATATTTCGATGTGTTACAAACGAAACGATAAAATGAACGTACCGCTACAACATTTCTTTGGTGGCGGGTTTAAAAATTTAACAAAAAGAAATCAATAAAACCACAATATAATACTGTAGAGACTTCAAAACGTTTATTTTTATTTATTTAAAGTTATTTAATTCATATTTTTTAGCATTTTGTGTTACTTTTTTTAACTTGTTTAAACATATCAATTGATAATAGTTTTTGTTTAAGCAGAAAATACAACTGAAAAAATTTTATTCTCTCAACAACAAACAAATATTTTAGCAGCAATTGCCCTCTTGTTATATTTAATTTTAAAGCTTCTAAAAAAACTAAAATTAATTTGAAAACAAGATTTTCTAATACACCTTGATATGAAATATTATTCGAAACAGAAAATCAGAAAAAAAAAATTAAAAAGCTTTATATAAAATTGATGAATTTAGACCTTTAGACCTTAGAATTTAGATCTTAATATGGACGATAGCAAATGACACCAAATTTGTGAAACGAATAAGTTGAATCTGAATTTTTAAAGTGATCATTTATGGTTTTCAATAAAGGATACTTTTGTCCGCATTTTCCTCGGAAATCATCATCTTCGATATTCGAAACCATGAAACCAGCTACGTCTATGCAAACACCATATTTCACTTTTTCTTCAATAGATAAAGAATTATCGTAACTAATATACGTATTCATGGAATATAAGATCTGAGCAGATTGCTGAGGGTCCGATCGGTTAGTCCATCCTTGAGCATATTTATTGCAAATTCTATTGTAACTCATACCAGTTAATTTGTAATCAATTGTTGTATCTGCTAAAAATTTACTTGTATCCGATATCTTATAATATACACCAGTAAAAGGTATGCCTAAAACAAGTTTTTCACCAGGCGTTTCTAATAAAAAGTTAAGAAAGATCTTTGTTAAACCTGAAAAAAACAGAGGTTATACGCAGACTATACACCTATTTTGAAAAGATGATTAAATGTGGAAAAAACATTTCTATAATCCCGACTCCAAATAGGCGCATTGTGACAAAATTTCGTTGGTTCCAGCCTATCATACCCATAAGCCATGATATTAATATAATCAACATATTTAGCCGGTAAATGGCAAGAAGTACGGTTCCCCTTAGTTGCACCATTTACAGTAATGCTGAGTTCAAGCTTAAAGGGCTTAAGTCTGCAAAACAATGAATGTCAAATATGCATAAAATATTTTCTTTTCGTTTTGCATGCAACTTACTCTGTATTTAATTCTTGCAGTACTTTACCGAAATTCCTTTTTTCCTCATCAGTGCCTTCCCTTTGATAAAGAAAATCCCAATTAAGTTCCAAACCATCGAAATGATACGTCTGGACAAAATTCAGTGCGGTTTTTATAAAATTTTTCCTTATCCTGGCACTGAATGACATTGCTCTATATATGTAGTATCCATAGTTTGCAAAATATACACCAGCAATAATTTTCAATTTCGGGTTACTGTCTTTCAATTTCAGTGCACGTGAAAGGCAACCTAAATAATTGAATAATTCAGAAAAACAAAATTTTATTTGCAAACCTGTCATCAATGATATACATATGTACCTTCAACTGAACCTATATCGAAATCAATCGTTTTATTCATTACCCGAAATTCTTCAGACGGTGTTATACTAAATTCCATAGGATATATCAAATGGGTACACAAACTGGAATCAATATCTGAGGGCTCAAATTTATATTCACCATAACGGTAAATTGACAAGGGATTATAATTGCATCTTACAATCTTGCCTTCAATGCATAATAGAGTTTTATTATATGCAAAGAAAATGAGCTTAAAACATTTACGTACCATTGGCCATTCCCAAAACACTACTCCATCCAATTAGAAGCGCTACTAATAACTTTAGTCTAGGCATCGCTTCTCAGTTTTTTTCTTTTACTGTTCTTATTGTTCTTAGTTCACCACTTTTTTATTGAAAACGGCTGCTTGAATTTTTATGCCATCGCCTTATATACCCTACCCAAAACTATAGAACTCACTGCTAACTCACTCACTCACTCACTTACTTCTAACACTGTATTTATTTACTACACTCTAATAAACTGCCGCTATAACAAAAAACAAAATTAAATATATAAATAAAACTTCTTTGAAATTTCGTAGGTAGTACCGAATTTTTCGTTTACTCTATAGAATATGTATCATTGAATTGCTAAATTTATTCGCATAGGAAGCCCTTTCGTTTTTTTTTTATCATGTTGTGGGTCGTGCTCAAGTTGCACACGGAAGAAATAAAGGTGATCCCATAAGGTGCATAAGAATAACCTGCAATGTGAGACATTACATTGTAAGCACGGGTAAATACTAGTAAGCAATTCAAAACGCACTTTTTGTATTCACATTTTTTATGGAAAACTTAAAAGTTTATACTTTCTTTATGAAACCATAAAAAGTAAACGATATGATAACGCAGCTACATGCAAAGAAAAACCATGGTTACCAAATCATCTCGTCGGTCATATTAATATATTCTTTTTAACAACATTTTATTGTCGAAAACAAGTAATAGTTATTTTTATTTTATTTCATCATATATTTTGTTGCAATAATTAAGCGTTTGTTTGAGTTTTATCATTTAATGTTTACCTTTCGTAAATGGTATGGTTTTTTTTTATTAGAAAAATTTATTATGACAAAATGCTCTTCAGTTATGGTTTCCAAAACCATGATTCTTCTTTGCGTGTAAAACATTCCTTCCATGACAAATTTTGTCACAACTTATTTGGTAGTTTTTCCTTGAAACGACTTTAGAAAGACAGACTAAAAGACAGCCAGACAACAATTCTATATTGCTTTTTATACCCTTCACCTGTGGTGCACAATATATATATATATAGCTTTGTCATTCCGTTTGTAATTTTTACAATTTTCATTTCCGACCCCATAAAGTATATATTTTCTGAAAGCTTATAAAAAGAGGAGTCGATTAAGCCCTGACCGTCTGTCCGTCTGTTCGTTGAAATCAACTTTTAGAAGCAACTATATGTTCCTCAGATCTGTATATGGTATCAATCTTTTGCAAAGATAGACTACCTCAATTACAAATTACATGTAATTGTAATTGTAATTGTAATTGAAATGTAATTGAGATCCCCCAGGTCTGCTATTGATAAGCAAAAAAAAAAAAAAAAATTTGGTATAAAAACATAAAGGTTATAAAGACACATATATAATAAATGAATTTAGAACATTGTTTGCAAAATCTACTATTAGGTGTGATATTATTTTCTCCGCACTTGAATAAATATTTTTCAGCTCATTTTAACTAAAGAACAAAAGTTAATAGTTGATTGTCTTTAATTGTATAAAAACTGAAAAAACCGTGTCCGTCCCGTTTTGAAATTTCGTTGTCGGTGCAAACAGTTAAAAATTTATAATACAAAACACCAATTTTAATAATTTTTATCTGTTTGTCACGTAGGAATATGAAAAAAAACTTTACAAAAAAAAAAAAAAAACCGAAGCAGTTACATTTTTCTGTCCACATCTCAGATAGTTTCAAAATGAGTAATTAATTTTTCTCAGGAATAATTTTCGAGGCTACGCCTTATAACCAGATGTATTTAACGTGTCCAAATATTATTTAAGACCTTGGAAAGCTTGAAATATTAGAATAGAATATATATTATTTCAATTAATGTTTGCATCTAACTTTGCAGATTTGAAACGACTATGTGTAGAGGAATATTATATCCAGTAATAATAACAAAAGTCTCTATTATTTATCTTCGGGCGAAAAAGTTCTAATTTTTGTTGTGAAATTATTGAAATATGGATATCGCTCTTACGTGGCGATAGTGCTGATTCGTTCCGGTTTGATTTTAAACTGACTGAGATATAATAGCCAGAATACAAGTTTCTCAATATTTTCCCTAAAATTTACAACAAAACTGGCAGTTTCGGTATTGCCTCTAACTGAAAACGATTGATTGGGGCAATTAGCGCACAAAAGATAAATTTTGTTAAAAACGTCAACTGTTGTCAAATAAAAGGGCTTGTATAATGCACTACACTTCTAAAAAAATTCAAATTGTACTGATTTTTTCCAAATTCAAGATGGTGTTTAAACCAAAATTACTGAATACATATTTGTTTTGAACTAAAACAGCTTTGCTGGTAGAATTACAGTACACAATTGAAAACTCTTAACTCTTATAAAATTAAATGTATTTATTATAAGAACTCAGTGCAAACTAAAAAATTTCTGAACCTAGATGGCGTGCAATAAGAGTGGCAAATGGCATATTTTTTTCAGTCTCTTAGACTTTTTTAACAGAATGATTGATTTTGATCGAATGATTTTGACTTGTGGAGAACACTTTGATAAAAATCCAAATCCAAATAGGCGTTTTATATATTGTATTGATTACGGAATTATCATTTAAATTTTTGTCTAGGGTACGCCGTATAATATTGCAGATTTTACAAACTTACACATTTGTGTAGGGTAAGGAAGAACGATTCATAAGAGCAACAGATATAAATTTGACTTGCCTAACTCGTGTATGTGTAAGTCAGTTTTTGTAAATAAACAATACAAATGCATAAGAAAAAAAATTAATGTAGACAAATCAAGAGGGAGTCAAAAAAACCTTTACTTAGAACGTTTAATACAAAATTTCCTAAAAATTCGTAAATTTGTTTAAATATTTTACAAATTCATTAAACATTAAAATGATTGGCATATAGTCGGTGTTTTTCCGAAAATTCTTCCGTCGAAGATTTCATAGTTGCCTTTGTTAATATTTTTGGACAGAGTGGTCTACTTACTCTTAAAGTCGGACATCTAGGATTTAAAAGAGCTAAATACTCCTCCATAAGCCGAAATTCTCGACTGTTGGATGATTTTGCTGTTGAAGGGCCTTCATTTTCCATTGCACAACAGGTGTATTTTTTTTAAATAAAATTGTATCTACATTTTTTCGTTTGTTCTTCTGTTTATTTCCGCTTTGCGATCTGGAATTTCGTATGATGTATAGTTATGACTTTAACGCAGTATTATCTTTGATTCTAAGCAAAAAAAAACTCTTCGAAAGAGCTGTTCGAGTTATCTTATCACTATCAGTTTGACTTTTTTCTTTCTGCTTTAGTTTTTCTTTCAAAGAAAGAATGCTCTGCAAGTCCAGTGCATGGCACTAAGGCGACAAGTGTTTGATTTTTGACGAGCAGAGAGTATGTTTGCGGGGTTTTAGCTCGCAAGCATTAAATTGTTAAATCCACAATTTTTTGTCCATTCATTTGTATAACCTTTGGATTAATTCTAGTTCGGTATAGAGTATAATAGAAAGGCCTGTATGGACTTGTAAATTTAAGTATGTGCAGGATCTGACGTAATTTAAATGTGCACGGTGTCATTGCAATCTTGTTTAAAAATTTTTACTAAAGTTAAGCTGTTTTCATTTCAAAAACAATTAAAAAAAAAAAAATAATAAGTTTTATTAATAGCTCTTTTAAGTTCCTTTCAGATATCAGTATTTATAATAAAAATAGTAGAGAATAAAAAAATAACGAGAATTTGCGGAATACGTTATAATCAAAACTATCACACATCGTTTTTCTGTTGCTAACACCAATACACTTTCTGTTTAGTTTTTCTATGCTGAAGAGTGCAACTGGCCTATTGTATGGCCGGTTTATTGCTGTCGACGTAAGTGTTTTACTTAAAGTTATTGAAGTAATTGATTTTCATGGGAATTGATTTTATAAATATTAAAAGTGTTAATAAAACAAAAAAATTTTGTATGGCATACTTCTGGGCATAACACTAATTTAAAAGTGCTGTCAATTAAAACGTAGCCTTAAATATTTGTTATAGATAAACGTACATCGCCAACTATACAAATATTACTACATGATTGAAGATAATTTTGCTTAAAAGAATTATTCAACATCGTAGTATATTTCACTAAAAATGCTAAGTTAAGCATATTTTTAGGTATATAGTAAGTCTTTTTTTCACATTTAACTGTACAAAAATTTATTCGTTTCGTTATGAAAATAAAAATTTTCTTAAGCCTTATTTGTTTTTTTTTTGCCTGATTGTACTAAAATTTATTATTATTTTTAGTTTGAGCATGCAAATATGCAATACGATTTTATTATTTACCCATACACTTAAAAAATCCTTTTTTATATGGATATACATATGTATGTGTATGCACATGTGTATGTGTATGCATTTTTGTTTGCTTAAGTGTTTATTTTATATTGTAGCAATTTCATGTTGGGTTTTTTTTTTTGTTTGCATTTGGATTTGTGCCCAAAAAGATTCTCTAAACTTGTGTAGAAAACTTAAGCAGACGTTTTGTCTGCATTTCACAAAAGCTGTACTTAAATTTTTTCTTATTCCTTTAGTAGAAAGATTAAGAATCAGGTCCCTGTGTTCAAGTCTTTTATATTATATATGACTATTTAGAATGAATTTTCTTTATACTTTATATGTGTGGGTAACATACGTATGTGTGGATGTGTATATGTGCATAATTTTATGTTAATGGCATAGTTTTGGAATGTTAATTTTCTTTAAAATTTAGCTAAAACATGTAGCATACTTTGAGGGGATTTATATGCATTAAAATGGAAAAATAATAAATAATAATTTTCGCAAAATAACTATCGCACAACCAAAATTTAAAACCATTATATTTGGACAGTGGATTCCCCTTCAAATATACAAAACTACTGAGAAATGATTTTTAAAAATTCGATTGGGTTAAAAACAGTTAAAGAAACTAACCTAGAATGCAGCTAAACTGAAATAGGTAGAGAAAGACTGATTAAAGAGAATCGTGATATACTTAAAAAATAAGCTTAAGGAGTATAGCTCTTTTGATTGCTAACAATTGTCATTGCACATTCTCTATTTTTTTTACCATTTGATAGCATTTAGCCACTAGTAAGCACTTCAACCAGGGAATTTAAGGGCGCTGGTCCCCTCTTCAGTTTCACGTCATTTGTTAAAGCACAGCTATTGAGCTTCAGAATATACTTAAGGATCAAAACGGAGTTCATATTTACATTATGACCCATTGGTTATTAAATCCAATGAGAATTCTTGCACTCTATACTCCAGCAGGTGATCCAACACGATCAGCAAACTAAGCATCTCTGCCTATTTGACGGTAACCTAGTCTCCCGGACCCATAGAAAACCCATCAGTAAAACTACTGAAGTCACTATCCATGCATTTGTTGTGCATGAATACATCCGCTAAGAGCGATGTATTCTTTTTCTTTTTTTTAAGTGTCTCTAACGTCTTTACGTAGTAAGTCTAGCGTTATTCTATTTTCCAAATTCGACTCAAAGTGCAGCCGTTTCCCTTATAATAAGTCTAACGGTAGCAAGCCTAACATTACTTCCATTGCTTGCGTTGGTTAGGTATGGAATCCAAGCAAACAATCAGTAAGAACTGATAAGTAAGTGGTCATAGGTGTCACTATTGCTCTGCAAATCCGATGCGCAGCTTAAGGCAAAATTTCTAACTTTTAACCATAAACTCGTCTATACTGCTGTAAAATCCTTTTTAACTTCTTTATGATCATTCCAAGATACGCTGATTTTGGTTTCAAAAAGCTTTAAAGATGCAATCAATCCGTTTTCATTGGATTTGATACTATTACTTCTCCATATACAGACCACATATGCATCTGATTATGCTGCATTTATGGTTAATCCCTGTTCCTTGATAACTCTTAGTGCCTACCCTATGCAATCTAGAATGATCTACATGAACATACCATCGACCCTAATTGCCACATAATACGTAAAGCTTATCTAACAAAGCTCCGATCCGAAGACCCTAATAAACGAAAAATTTAAATTTTGGAATGTTCTGCAATGAAGAGCAAGATAAAAGTGCATGGAAATTGTAAAATAATTTGTATATCGGGACATCAAGGCATAATCGGAAACAAAAAAGGCAACAAATTATCCAAATTGGGAAATGTTAAAGGTTAAAAAATGAACTTAAAGCTTGGACGATGGAGGAACAAATCAGGAAATGGCAAAATAATGCTGTCGGTAAGATGACGAACATAATATGTTATGACTCATATCTTAAAATACTTAAAGAGTTCAAATTGAAAATCCCTAAGGTATTTCCCTAAAGCTACTGGGTTAGCGATCTAGTCGATATATTACAATATCGGCATTTTGTTTTTACTAGATAAATTTCGAGCCTTTAAAACCGAACCTGTTTGAAGGCTAGTAAATTTGTTAATTAATATGAGTAAGCCAACTTGCCAACTGGGCATAAGTGCATAACTGTCATGGGTTTGGGCTTTTATACCCCTCCTTTTCAACCTAACTATAATCCAAAAAGTACTTTTTCATATCCATGGTACTATTGTATATCTATTTTGTGAATTTATAAGTTTTTAGTTAGAGATTTCTGATCCAAGGTGAGATTGAAAATAATATGGGAGGAACAAAAGGTAATTTTTCTGATATGTATGGATCTTATTATTGTTATTTTAAAAATTTTAAAATTAGTGACTGTATTTTAGAAAACTTTCGAAAAAGAAGTATACAAATATATGCTCGTCTTTTTTAAATTTTCAGAGATATGCATTTGTGACATTTTAATTTGCGGTAACTATAGTTTTTCTCTGTCCTTTATTGCCCTTAATTTTAGCAGTTAATAACTGGGATGTGTAAGCTGTCTTTAGCCTTGATCATTAAGTGTTTAAAAACATGTATATATGTATGGATATATGTATGTATGTATGTGTGAGGTATTATTTATAATTTTAATATTGTTTTCATTATTATTAAGATTTCCGTTCTCTCTGCTTTACCTAAGTATAGCTAAGTATAGTGTTCGTACAACTATGATGGCTCTTGAATTTTAATTCTAAACTTAAAATAAAACCCTGGTTAACTCGATTTTTCAATGGAAAATTACAGAAGAACTCTTAAAACAACAAATATTTGTATTGTTTTAAAATCCTTGTCGAGCTAACAATGCTGCTGATGTTGATTATTTTAATAACAATGATAATGATGATGCTGATGCTGATGATGTTGTTGACGATAATGTAGATGTGTTTGATAAAAATGGCATTGAGTGAACTTTTTTTTCATATTGCTTGTTTTATTATTTATGGACTTTTTCCGTCAATTTTGAGCTCACATCTACGTAGCGGGCAAAAGCCGTAACGGTTATTTTTAGATTATCCTCATCAACTCGAGGCATACCCACATAGTCATTTACAAGCTTTCCCACAAACAATATTATTATTACATGTTTGTTGATTATATTTTGTTGTGAAAAGTTGACGATAATGTTGAATAATGGTACTGATAATGCTAAATATTGTTGTTGTATATGTTGTTAATTGTTTACCCCTACATTATTCCTTTGTATTTTTAATATCGAAATCAAATTTCTCGTCTTCCAAGTCCTTAAAAAAATAATGACTTTTATTTTTACTCTGATATGATTACCAAATAGCGCAAGAAGTTGACTCAGGGGCAATTCGAAATGAAAATCAATAAAATATAAACATTCATTCATTCATTTTTATAAATTGACAGTCATTATTGAATGTTGTAAAGTCCTCCCCACCAACTACCAAATTTCAATGTATGATGCGCGAAGTAAAAACTGTTGCCTATTGTTGTTGCTGTGTTTGTTTTTGTAGTGTAGTAATGAGTGCATGTGTAGTGCAGGAACCAACATGCATTCTCATCTCTTTTCTCTCCTGACATTGAATGCATGAACTAATTCAACAAGCATGTCTGCATGCATTTCATAATCACAATTACAATTAATAATTCAAAGAGTTGCAAGAAAATACTTAAAATAATTATGTAAATTTAACGAGCAGCAATTAAGGGGATTCTTACTATTTATAGGCCAGCGAAATATTAAAAATTTACAAATCGAAGAAGTGCACGGATTTGATAACATAGAGATATTTCAGTTTTAATTTCAAGTCAAGAAAAAGATAACTGTTTGTAATTTTTTTGAATACAAAAAATCAGAACAAACAATTCAGGTATTTTAGGAAAAAAGAAATCTTAAAATTATTTATAATCAAAATTTCTTTCATTTTCACTGCTACACTGTGGTCTCCATTTACATTCCATATACACAGTGGGAAATCAATACTCAAATGAAAATTTGTTTTTATTATCATTTGCCTTTCTTCGCTACATGAGTGTATGTCTGTCTGTGCGTATCTGTGTGTCAACTAGTTAAAAGTTCTTTATCACGTACATTAGTAACAAATTTATGTATATCGGCGAACTGCCATAGTCCTACATCCCTATCTCGTATTCGTATTAATATTTATTACATGTACATATATATGTATGTATGTATAAAACTATGCATGTACTTGTATAAGTGTGTGCCATATCTAATACAACATAACAAGGACAAATCCTTTTTTATTGCACTGCCATTTATTTCAATTTCCAGTTTATTTCTTCTTATTGCATCATTCTTTTTGTTTGTTTTCATTGTTGTTGTCTTTTTTTACTGTAGTTGCGTTTTATTGCTACAACAAACTATTTCATTTAAACTATTGCATTCATTGCTTATATTTCCTCTTGTATTTTTAGTTATAGCTGCTACTGTTCTTGTTATTATTGCCACATTCATGAATGTCGTCTCCTTTAAATATCTCTGCTGTGAGGCTTGGCAGTTTAGAATACAGTCGCAATATTTAAATCTCATAACGTCTACAACAACTTCTACAACTATTGTGGTGTGACAATAAAAAAAAACAGCAGGAAATGAAAAAATGAAAAAAAAATAATAAAAAAATTTTATGCACTAAATTTTGCATAATATTTAGGAAATGTTGTCATCTAAAAGCACATCGACACATACACACATACGTACAAATTTACGTATGTGATTTTGTTATGTATTTGTACTTAAATATTGTATTTTATTTATTTGTTATAGAATATTTTGTAAACTGTCTAAATCATCATGTTTCTCTTTGATTTTTTTTTTGTTCAAATAGACGCAAGTGGTAATTTCCAGTTAGTTCATTGAAAATACAAAAAGGAAAAACAAATTGTTTTTCATTATCTAAAATTCAAGGATAAGCTCCATTTATAGGACTCTTGTGGTTCTACTTAAATTGTGCTGTATTATGGAAATATTGAGAGAGCTTTTGTAAATATTTTGAGGAAAATGTTGCAGTAGATATTCATATTTTAAATATTTATATTTTTAAGGAATTTAAATATTTTTTGCTGTAGAGATAGCATTGAAACAATGCATAACTCGCAGTAGATAAAGAGATAAGTTTAAGACACACGTGAGACAACTTTCAGCTTTTTCACGTCTTGTATACATTTTGACAACCAAACGCCTGACATTAAGACAAAGTTGATTCTATCGGGTTTCCCAACTAGAACGCAATTTTTAAATTTTAAATAAAACACAGATAAAAAATGTACTAATTATTCGGGATATTCTCCCAATGATTTTCAAAATTTTAGTTTTATTGGTGAAATGCATATAGACCAGCTTAAACACAACAACCAATAAAACTAAAATTTTTTAAAACACAGATATTTAAAAAAAAAATCGTGAAATTTTATAATATCGTAAATTAGACAGAATGAGGTTATGTATGGAACAATATAGCGTGCAAATGGCCGCCGCGGCTTTGCTGGCACAAACGCGACCTTTTAATGAAATTTTCAATGACCTTTTTGCATAAATGCTGCGGTATTTCATTAATGCAGCATCCAATTTCCTCTTTTAAGGCTTGAGTCGTCGTCGGTTTATTCGCGTAAACCATCGACTTGAAAAAATGACTGATGCAGCAATTGAATTGTTTCTCTGGCTGTATGACATGTGGCGCCATCTTGTTGAAACCACATGCCCTCCACATTCATTTCTTCAATTCTAGGCAAGAAAAAACTCGTTATTTGACTGCATAGTGGATTTGGAGACAACAATTTGCTGAGTTCGGTGTCGAATTGAGGTGGATGGAGTTTGAGCGACATCATCACGTACTGCTGCGACATTTTCGGTCGATCGACCTGGTCGAAGGCGCGTTGTTGTCTTTACATCACTAACAGACCCAGTTTCGGCAAATTTATCCATTAATCTCTTTATAGTTGACTCTTTTGGAGCATTATTGTGACCCCAAATTGATCGCAATTTGCGAACTGTAGCCGTAAAACTTTCACCATTTTGGTAAAACAATTTCACAATGAGAATGCGTTGTTCATTCATGTAGCGCTCCTTCTACCTTCTACTAGCAAACAATAACAATTGTTCAAATGTCAAACAATGACACTTCGAATGGCGCCAAATTTAAAAATTGCGTTCTAGTTGGGACACCCGATATAAGGTTGTGGAATAAAACTGGTATTATGTTCTAATTCATGTTCACTCGAAGACCCGAGCCTGAAAACATTAAAAACCATCCCATCGTTTACTCGAATCACCCGATTTTCGGGGGATCCAGACAGTAGTTAGTGTTATTGTGGAATTAGGTAATTACACTGCAAATGCTACACTCACTGATTCCTCCTCTCCCACGTTGAGACAACTGTTGTAGCAGTGGTTTTAGGCCTAACCAACACGTGCAGAAAATTGAATATGCTTATGCATAACTGTTGACAGCAATAGGAGAGGCAGCAGTATTGGGCCCCATATGCATTATTTATAATTTCCGCAAAAGTATTAACATTTGTACTACTTTAATAGGTTACTAAGGTGAGGTTGAACAGGGGTCATTAAAAGCCGAAACCAATGAATGGTATAAACGTTTGCCGCAATTAGCATGTTGTGGGCCCTAAAGGAATGCAAACTCCTACTTTTCCTATTAGAATCATAATCTCAAAGTCATATAATATTTCGATTGGTTCAAGAACCCGGTCTCTTAAATGCAAATCATTAGGGATTTTCAACTTGACTTCTCTAGTACCTAATACAGGTCAATGATAAAGATAGTGCTCTTAAATCTTATACTCTTCTTCGCGTGCTCTTAATGTATTCTTTATCTGTCACCACTGAATTTTAAGAAACTCTATCTATTTTTCTTATAACAAATCAATATGCTATAGCAGTTATGGTACAGCGAGAGATAACAACGAAGAAATATTTAATAATAAAAATGTAAAAGTATTTTCAGTTACAGCCGTAGGTTTTATTTGCAGCGAATTCATTAAATTTGCTTCCTATTTTCTTCGGTAAATAATACTTAAGCAGTACAAAAGACATATGTACTTTGCTGTGATTTTGAATACAAACAATTTTGATGAATACAATACGACAAAGGCAATCTTAAAAAAAAATTTGGAGGATTGTTTATTCTACAGCTCACTTCAAAAGATGGACAGGCACATGCCAAAATTGGTTTTGTTGCAATATCTATGTTGCTATAAAAGAAAATCCATCTGAATTTTTTTTATTTAATCATCAAAATTCTTTATAAAATTCCGTAATAAAATATACAGAAAAAGGCCACACATTGAAAGTCGGGCAAGCGATGCTTTGAACAAAGAAAACGGTTAAAATGTCTTTGTTTATGCGTTTTATGTAATTTTTATTTAAAAAAATTTTGTTTTTATTGTTATCTCATCAATCATTAATGGGCGTTTATTAAAGTATTTTGTAAAATGGAAGTGTCCACCTTGGAAGACAGTAAGATAGTCAGTAGTCAGCTTGCTTTGGCTCGTCAATATATGGATATGGATTTTGAAGCACTGTTGGTAGGGACAAAAACAGCAACTTCATGATTTTAGAAATCAATTTTTGAGAAACTATTTTACAGATGAAAGTAAATTTAATTTATTTGGATGTGAATGAATGGGGTAAAGTATGGCGCGAACGCTACCACAGTAAAATAGTATGGCGGGCTGGTGATGGTTTGAGGGGTGAATGTCACCACCAGGATTTAGATACTTTTATTTAAGTTGTGCAAAAATTAACAAAAGTGTTTATTTAAGAACTTTAAAGACTAACTTGGAAGATTACAAAATCAATTGAGTAAATATATGTAATATTTGTCTAAGATGAAAATCGGCATTAAAGATGACACACAATTCTATCAACGTAACGACCCGAAGCATTCAACGCTTGTTGTAAAGAATTGGTTGTTGCATATCTATCCGAAGTTGATCAAATTAGCTGCAAAACGTCCCGATCTCAATGTAATAAAATATTTATGAGTCAATTAAGGTCGCAGCACGAAACTGTTCTATGGAATTATATAACTCCTGATCCTAGCAAAATACAAATTAAGTATATCGATGCCATGCCGTCTGTAGGCTGTTAAGAATCAAAAAGGTAGTGCAACAAAATATTTTCTTTGCGTTTTTTTTTTAATATTACTGATTTTTTACGTAATGCTAGTAGATTTTCAATGTGAGACAGTAACGAGTGCTTATCTTCTTCGTGTATATTTTATAACGTGACTTGCAATACATTTGAACGGCTTTTTTTAAATAAAATGGTTCATTATAAAATTGAAAAAAACGGAGATGTATTTTCTTTCATAGAAATTTTTTCATGCGACGACTGCCTGACTTTTAATGTGAGCCCCTGTAATTCTGTTTAAGCATTGACAAATTTACGTTCACGTGTCAAGTTTACTGAGAAGAAGTTTGTTGCTATTGTACTTAGACTCGACTTGAAAAAGAAAGAATATTTTTCATAATTTTTATCTCTTACAGACTGAGTATTTTTCTTTCATGATAAAGTCTCAATGTAGTAGTTTGTGGAATAGAGTCAGCGCTTTTATAATTTAACACAATTTGAAATTTTTTCAATTAATATCACTTAAAACTGATTTTTTTCGTCACTTGTGGGATTTTCATTATTTCTCATTTATTCGATTTTTATAGTACAAATGGGCGACTATGGTGCAATATGCAAAATAATAAAAAAATAAATTTATGTGTATTGATATTTATTTGAAACTTTTATTTGTTTTTTTTTCTGTAACGAACAGTAGAAAATATCATACCTTTATACAGTCATGTTGTTGTTGTTCTTTTTCCTTTTTCTTTTTTTACCCGTCAGAATGAATTTGATTTTGTTTAGAGGTGCATATGAAATTTCCTTTAACAACAATACATAAAAATTTGAAAATTTGAATTTATTTTTCCCAAAGTGTTTGTCTAAATTGCCCTGACTGGGTTGTCTACGGTTGGCCTTCTGCCTATTCATATATATTTGTGTGTGTGTGTGTGTATGTTTGCCAGCAGCAACAATACTTGAATTAAGAATTTTCTTTACACTTACGTTCGTGTGTAAATTTATTTATGCACAACAAAGTATAGTTAGTTCCTGGGAGATTTAAGGGCATTCAAAGTATGAAACAAAAAAATATAATGAACATAGTATAAGATGGTAGAATAATGATGATGATTATGCTAGCGGTAGTAGTGGTATGATGAATAGAGTGGTTTGCATTAGAATAGCATCCGCATTATTTTTGCATTTCTCTCCATAATAGTTTGTGTTCTAAACTTTGTTGCTATTGTTTTGTTTGCCTTAAATTTTCTTTTTTTTTTAAGCCAAGAACTTTTCTGTTGCCCATGTTTCGTTAAGTACACAAATGCAACCAATTTGGTTTTCTTTTCGTGCTGCACTTGATGTTTTTTGTTTTTTCTAGTGGTCTATGTAGAATTTCTTCTTCTTTGTTTCACCAACCTCAACTTCAAATGCACTACATATGTATTGTTGTTAGTAATACTTTTATTTTTTTTTAAAGTGTAGAGAGGAATTTTCATTTAGTTGTAGTTGTTGTTTTGTCTGTCTAGCTAAAACTAACCACTTTTAGGTTTGGGTTTATTATTTCTTTTGCAGTTGTCCGTCTTGTTTTACTTAACTTAACAAAAACAGATTTCGATTGTTTATATTATTGTACGACAGTGTGTTGGCAACAAAACTCATATAATTTCGTTATACAAAAAATTCGATAAACAATAATGTTACATTAGTATTACAGCCCATTTTATTGCCATCACATTAAATTTTCTTCAAAAACGATTGCAGCACCATCTCGATTTCTGTCACAGTTAAATTTCGAACATTATTTAAAGTTGCTGCAATTTCTGTCTATGCTAAATATAAACGTTTTAATGAGTACGTATTTAGTTAATTATATAAAAAGAGATATTATTAAAAAAAAAAAAAAACAAGTAAGAGCACTATATCAAGCTGTGCCAAATATTTGATATCCACCAACAATTATGTGTACTTTTATAGCACAAAATTTATTATTTTATTATGACAAGTAGGCGCAATGAAATCATCTCTATTGTATTTTTACTGGAAACTGAAGAGCATAATTTAGCACCTGTGTGAGCATGTTACTGTTACTCTTAAAACTCTATAATTAATGTTTAATTTTTTGTCCATATGAAATTAATATGAATTTAAGATAAGCGTGATGTGGAAGGTGGGCCTTAACGTGCGCTTTTCAGCTTTATTTTCTGGCATTATAATTAAATTTAGCAGAAAGCTATAAATGCGATATTTCATCATCATGGATCTAATTTTGGCGGTTTTATGAGCTTTTTTATTTAATTTATTAGAAAATAATGTGAGAAGGTGTCGTAGCATTAGGCATGTCAAAGTAGTGTCTGCTACTAAATTCAAATTATTTCAATTAGAGTTGTTTATACGTCCAAAGTCTTTGTTAATATAAAAATTATATGAAGTTGAGATGTAGCGTTACGTAGGAGTTGGGCATTAGAGCGGGCTTTTTACCTTTTTTTGTCCCTAATTAGAAATCTATTTATTAAAAATCAATATTTTCAAAATTTTAAAATGTTTGATTTAATGTTGTCAGTTTTATTACGTTTTCAATTTTAATTACACCGAAAAAGACACTGTGCGGTATAAATTTTTGTAAATATTGATCTATAATTCCTTTCGTAATGTGAAGATATCAGCAATTTGTAGGGAAAGATTTTGTTAAGTCAACAAAAATACTTGCGAAATTTTATCGCTCTAAGTCAATGCGTTTAGACACGCGAGCATTTTATTCGATGTAAAAAAGAAATTTTTTTATTTTCTCTTGTATTGCAAGCTATAGTTCTCTTCCTAATATACCAATTTAGCCCATTTTCAATACCAAACATGCCTTATGTATTAAAAATATTCTGGGAAAATTTTATCTCCCAAACTTTTTTGGTTCGAGCTCTATAGTGCTTTCAGCAGAAAGGCAGAAGGATGAACATTGCTGAATCGTCCTAAAATGAAACCAGGACTCAGAAAATAAATAGAGTTTTAAATGAATATTTCGATGTGTTACAAACGAAGTGATAAAATGAACGTAACCCTACACCATTTCTTTGGTGGTGGGTTTAAAATTTTAACCAAAAGAAGAAAACAATAAAACCACAATATAATACTATAGAGACTTCAAAACGTTTATTTTTATTTATTTAAAGTTATTTTAATCATATTTTTTAACATTTTGTTTTACTTTTTTTTAACTTGTTTAAACATATCAATTGATAATAGTTTTTGTTTAAGCAGAAAATACAACTGAAAAAATGTTATTTTCTCAACGACAGACAAATATTTGATTAGCAATTGCTCTTTTGTTAAATTTAATGTTAAAGCTTTTAAAAAAATAAAATTAATTTGAAAACAAGATTTTCTAATACACCTTGATATGAAATATTGTCTGGCTCATTATAAAATGTTTAAAACTTTTTCTAAAAATTGAAAAATTATGACTTTATTACAATACGTTATACATCGAAATGGAAAATCAGAAAAAAAATTAAAAAGCTTTATATAAAATTGATGAATTTAGATATCACAATATGGACGATAGCAAATGACACCAAAGTCATAAAACGAATAAGTTGAATCTGAATTATCTAAGTGATCATTTATGGTTTTCAATAAAGGATACTTTTCTTCGCATATTCCCCGAAAATCATCATCTTCGATATTCGAAACCATGAAACCAGCTATGTCTATGCAAATACCATATTTCACTTTTTCTTCGATAGATAAAGAATTATCGTAACTAATATAAATATCCCCAGAATACAAAACCTGAGCAGATTGTCGAAGATCCCATCGCCCAGTCCATCCTTTGGGCTTTTCTTTGCAAATTCTATTGTAACTTAAACCAGTGAATTTGTAATCAATCGTTGCATCTGCTAAAAATTCACTTGTATTCGATGTCTTAAAATATACGCCAGTAAAAGGTATGCCTAAAACAAGTTTTTCACCCGGCGTTCCTAATAAAAAGTTAAGAAAGATCTTTGTTAAACCTGAAAAAAAACAGAGGTTATACGCAGGATATGTACTTATTTTGAAAAGATGACTAAATGTGGAAAAAACATTTCTATAATCCGGACTCCAAATAGGCGAATTGTAATTAAATTTCGTTGGTTCCAGCCTATCATACCCATAAGCCATGATATTAATATAATCAACATATTTAGCAATAGTCGGTAAATGGTAAGAAGTACGGTTCCCCTTAGTTGCACCATTTACAGTAATGCTGAGCTCAAGCTTAAAGGGCTTAAGTCTGCAAAACAATGAATGTCAAATATGCATAAATTATTTTCTTTTCGTTTTGTGTGCAACTTACTCTGTATTTAATTCTTGCAGTACTTTACCGAAATTCCATTTTTCCTCATCAGTGCCTTCCCTTTGATAAAGAAAATCCCAATTAAGTTCCAAACCATCGAAATGATACATCTGGGTAAAATTCAGTGCGGTTTTTATAAAATTTTTCCTTATTTTTGCATTGACTGACATTGCCTGATATATGTCGTAACCATATTTCTTAAAATATACACCAGCAATAATTTTCAGTTTTGGATTACTGTCTTTCAATTTCAGTGCACGTGAAAGGCAACCTAAATAATTGAATAGTTCAGAAAAACAAAATCTTATTTGCAAACCTGTCATCAAAAATATTCGTATAAACTTAATAATATATTTACATACCTTCAACTGAACCTCTATCGAAATCAACAGTTTTATTCTTTACCCGAAATTCATCAGAAGGTGTTATTTTGAATTCCATAAGATATATCAAATGGGTGCACAAATTGGGATCAATATCTGAAGGCTCAAATTTATATTCACCATGACGGTAAATAGACAAGGGATTATAATTGCATCTTACAATCTTGCCTTCAATGCATAATAGAGTTTTATTATATACCAAGAAAATTACCTTAAAACATTTACGTACCATTGGTCATTTCCAAAACATAACTCCATCCAATTAGAAGCGCTACTAATAACTTTAGTCTAGGCATCGCTTCTCAGTTTTTTTCTTTTACTGTTCTTATTGTTCTTAGTTCACCACTTTTTTATTGAAGACTGCTGCTTGAATTTTTATGCCACCGCTTTATATACCCTACCCAAAACTATAGAACTCACTCACTCACTCACTTCTAACACTGTATTTATTTACTACACACTAATAAACTGCCGCTATAACAAAAAACAAAATTAAATATATAAATATAACTTCTTTGAAATTTCGTAGGTAGAACCGAATTTGTCGTCTACTCTATAGAATATCATGGAAATGCTAAAATTATTCGCATAGGAAGCCCTTTCGTTCTTTTTTATCATATTGTGGGTCGTGCTCAAGTTGCACACGGAAGAAATAAAGGTGATCCCATAAGATGCATAAGAAGACCCTGCAATGTGAGACATTACATTGTAAGCACGGGTAAATACTAGTAAGCAATTCAAAACGCACTTTTTGTATTCACATTTTTTATGGAAAACTTAAAAGTTTATACTTTCTTTATGAAACCATAAAAAGTAAACGATATGATAACGCAGCTACATGCAAAGAAAAACCATGGTTACCAAATCATCTCGTCGGTCATATTAATATATTCTTTTGAACAACATTTCATTGTCGAAAACAACTAATAGTTATTTTTATTATATTTCATCATATATTTTGTTGCAATAATTAAATAAACTGTTCTTCTTTTGCCTGAATAAATATTTATTCGAGATGTCAAAATACACCAAAAAAAAAAAAAACTTGGAGAGATTTATAAATAAATGACAAAATGGAAAAAGTACACACAAAGAAAAAACATGATTGTGGCTATCAGAATCTAAAAGCAACATATTATGATTGAATTGTATGATTGTGGTTTAAGCATATAATGGTTTTTAGTTATCATTATTATGTTTAATTAATCGACAACCTTTGTTTCTTCTGTGGCAAATTATTATCGTTTGCTGTAACATACACATATTGATTGTACTTACCTTTTTCACTGCGATATTTTAATTACATTTTCTTGTTGATTTTCAAGTTACTCCAATTTATCAAAAATTTTGTGTATATTTAAAAATAATAAAAATTTATTTAGCAAGAAGAAGAGCAGTTGAAATCAAATTATTATTAAAAAACTCATAGCTTGATTGATTTTTAATCATACTGTTGTCTCACCTTTTAATTAATGATTATTTGAAATTTTAAATGCTTTTAAATATAATATTACTTTTGTCAAATTAGTTTTTTTTTTATATATTTCTTTTTATATCATTAAATGATATAATTCAATCCAATGCTTAATTACTGTGACAAAATATATGATGAAATAAAATAAAAATAACGATTTCTTGATTTTGACAACCAAATTTTGCTTAAGAAATTATGACTGTCGTGATCATGTCGTAACAAACATTGCAATTAAAAAGGTAAAAGCAATCATTATATGTTACTAATAGCAAATGACAATAATCTGTCGTATAAAAAAGCATGATAATTGCTTGATGCTTTTACTAAACATAATAGCCTTAATCATACAATTCAATCATACAATGATGCTCTTCAGTTATGGTTTCCAAAACCATGATTCTTCTTTGCGTGTAAAACATTCCTTCCATGACAAATTTTGTCACAACTTATTTGGTAGTTTTTCCTTGAAACGACTTTAGAAAGACAGACTAAACGACAGCCAGACACCAATTCTATATTGCTTTTTTTTAATTTATCTATTTTATTTAATTAAAAAAAAAAATTCAATGTTCAAGCACAATTTTTTTGTTTATTAATAAATATAAATAACTTGTTTGCTTCTTCTTAAGTTGGAAAAAATTGAAAAATATTTATTCAAGTGCTCATACAATGAATGCGCATAAAATAGTAAAGTACAATAACAAATTAATTGTTCACGATATGTGTTACTATTTAAGTGGTGAAATTGAATATTCCAACTTCTCTAATTTGCGTCAATATTGTTTCTATAAATAATTTCTTTTTGTGTTTTAATAAATGAAAGAATATGTCATGTTTTCGATTTTCTAATTTTAATTAATTGTAACATAGTAGTTTCGATAAAGGTTGCTGATGATTGAACTGTAGCTGTTTTCGTAAATGCATTCAGATTAAGTTTTCAGTATCTAGTTTTAACTGCTTACAATTTAATATAGAAGCTTTAAGAAGTATAATAGTTTATGAAAATATGTTTTAACCACAAGTTAAAAAATGAATAAAATTTCATTGGCAATCTTTCTTGCTTGATAACATCTCAATACGTAGTCATTTAATAATCAAATTTGAATTTAAATAGAATTGTTTTCTAACCTATTGATAAGCAAAAAAAAAAAAAAAGAATAATTTGGTATAAAAACATAAAGGTTATAAAGACACATACATATATAATATCAAATGAATTTAGAACATTGTTTGCAAAATCTATTATTAGGTGTGATATTATTCTCTCCGCACTTGAATAAATATTTTTCAGCTCATTTTAACTAAATAAATAACAAAAGTTAGTAGTTGATTGTCTTTAATTGTATAAAAACTGAAAACACCTTGTCCGTCCCGTTTTGAAATTTTGTTGTCGGTGCAAACAGTTAAAAATTTATAATACAAAACACCATTTTTTATAATTTTTATCTGTTTGTCACGTAGGAATATGAAAAAAAACTTTACAAAAAAAAGCCGAAGCAGTTAAATTTTTCTGTCCACATCTCAGATAGTTTCAAACCGATTTATTAGTTTTTCTCAGGAATAATTTTCGAGGCTACGCCTTATAGCCAGATGTCTTTAACGTGTCCAAATATTATTTAAGACCTTGGAAAGCTTGAAATATTCGAATAGAATATATATTATTTCAATTAATGTTTGCATCTAACTTTGCAGATTTGAAATGACTATGTGTAGAGGAATATTATATCCAGTAATAATAACAAAAGTCTCTATTATTTATCTTCGGGCGAAAAAGTTCTAATTTTTGTTGTGAAATTATTAAAATATGAATATATGCTCATATCTCTTACGTGGCGATAGTGCTGACATTCAGTAGTGATTCGTTTCCGGTTATTTCCTTAAGATTAAAACTAAATAGAGATCTGTACAACATGTGGTTGTGTTTTAAAGGTCATTTCAACTAATACAGGGACAGACGGATATAGTGTAATCGTTAGTCCTATTTATAAGCTTTTATAAAATATAAGTATACCTTATGAGGTCGAAAATTAATATTGCAAAAATTAAAAATGCAATGCCTAAGTTATATGTACATGCCCCTGTGTGAAGGTATAAAAAAATTTTAAATTTTGCTCAAGATATTTTATAGATCGATTATCTTAATGTCGACATAAATATAAATAAAAAAAACTTGATAAACAAATTTTATTTTAAACTGAAACCCAAAATTAACTTAATTTTTTTTTTATAATAAAACTTATAACCATTACGAACCCTGAAAACTTGTAATAAAATCCAGAAATTTGTTGTTGAAACACTTTTTTGATAAATAAAATCTTATTATCATTTTAACGCTTTTATTAGAAAAATTTCTCTGAAACTAAAATTTTTCATTTAAAAAAAAAAAAAAAAACACTGAAATAAAAAACAAATTAACTAAATCTAATAGGACATTCTCAATGAAAAACATAATTTTCTGTATTCGCAGCCACGTAAGCAGCCAATTTTTTCAATTGCACATAATTTATTTTATGTTTGATAATTTTGGGATGGTCGTTAGTAATGCGGCATCTAGGACAGAAGAATCGAAATAGTGTCTCCACTTTGTTCTGTAGTATAATCAAAATACAAATTTATCATTTTATCAATATGCGTATGTTTATGTAAAGATGTTTTGGATAATACATCTTCATTAATTCAATATGGAATCAAGTATAATACATTTTTTTTATTTTACGTGCAACAGGAGGCTTATAGGAAAATTTTTTGATCTCTTAAGGCAGGATCACACGATTGCCGCAATGCACCAATTATTGGTATATTTTATGTGCCAATCGTGTGATTTCATTGCCCCATACGACAATCGAGGACAATATTGTGCTGATTTGCCACAATCAAATGCAACTCTGGTGTGGCAATCGTGTGAACGGTTGAATGGTAACCATACGTCAATAAAAATGTCAAAAATGCACCAATATTTATTGTGTTCTCGTGCGTCAATCAAATAAGACAATTCGCGCCAATAGTTTAGTTTTTTTCGTGTGATTCTACGGTCTACGGTTTTGGTTTTTTATTTCACGAAACTCCATCAATGTTTTTTCATATGCGCCATCAGTGCTTCTTTCTGTGAGCCACTCTCTGACCCACGTACTTATTTTAACTTTTCTTTTATTCATTTTTTCAGTTTTTATATCTTTAAGTACAGGCACGATAATTAAAGCTGATGCAATTGGTTTCTTCTTTAGAGAACTAATCATCTTTACTTAAGCTAATATAAACAAAACAAAATTTGGCATCTACCACAACAGCTGTTTCTCAGAGTTGCCGTGCACTAGCACAATCGTGTGATTGTAGTGCGACAATTATTGACACTTAATCGTTTTGCGTCAATTCGCGACAATTAAACTTATGTAAAATGAGTCAAACTTGTGACTGCAGAGAATTTGATGGGGACAATTTTATTATTGTGCGTCAATTCAGCACAATAGAAATTGGGTATGATTGCTGTATTTGTGTCAATCGTGTGATCCTAGCTTTAGTCATCAAATCCAAAAGCTCAAAATAAAACCTTATCAAAGGAAACGTTCGAAAAAAGTTTATGTTCAATGTCCTTATTCACGTGATATTAAATAAATATACACATTTTCATCTGAAAATTTAATTATTCTAAAGTTGAAAAAATCAACCTTTTCAGATGTCCATTAAAATCCAACACGATTTGTCAAATGGGTACATAAAGAGAAACAAATATCTGAAGCCATAAACCTACGGTTAAAGGACCCGAACCAAGGATTTTAATTTCACCGTACAATAGCGTCTATAGAATATACATTTACATTGTCATTTACATACAGCCACACATACATATTAAAACCATTTACTTTCTTAGCGTTCTTGTAGGCTTTTTCTGTTGTGCAGAATTAAGGACATACAATTTTCTCAAAATCCATTTGGTGGAGAAAAATACTCAAAATTATGCTTTGCATCATGAAAAGTTCTTTTTGAAAAATATTTGTTATATAAATATAGACAACTGAAAAATATGAGAGAAGAGAGAAAATATATTTATTTTTATTTTTCATTCGGTCAGAGGTGTTGTTGAATGCAATCATTGGCAGGCACGTTTAAGGTGTCATAGTAGTTCTACAATAATGACAAAAACAACATGTATATTTTTGATTGTGTTACATACTTAGAGTAAAGTAGAAGTTTTTGTAGAACTACAGCTACCATCCCAATAAGCGCAAAGTTTTTGTGAATTCCAATGTTGGAATTCCAGTGTGAATCCAAGCTTGAATTACATTTGAAATCCATCCTCTTTCCAGTCTGTCTGAAGTTTGTTAAAAAACAACAAAAAATTTGTTTGAAGCATATAGCCAAATCATTGTCGGCGGTGATAATGATGATTTCATAATTTATATTTTTACAAGAGGAAATAGGGTAAAAAATGTGACAGAAAATGGTTTGAAAATTCTGTTATTCAAGGCTGGAATTACACTGTAAAGGTACTGTTTTGTTCGACTGTAATTCAATGGTTAATTTTGCTGGATTCGCTATTGAATTTAACTGTGTTTCAACTGTAAACTGGATATTGGAAATTGTGACTGGATTTCAAATGTAACTCCACTTGAATTCCAGCCAAAATGCTTATTGGGATAAAGTGTTTAATTCCTCAAAAACATTTAAAAACATATGAAAGGGAATAAAACTAAAATTTGACTCTTGTAAAAAGCGAAGGACGCCCCATTCAATTGAAAAGTATATATAATACTTATATATATTTTGTTATTATTTTTTGTAGTTGCGATTATAATTGAAAAGATTCTTCGTTAATTTTTTTCTAAATAATTCTACTTTGATTCTAATTCACACTAATAGTGTAAATGCAAAAAAAACTTCAATTATAATTTTGGACTCGTTTTATTGAGTGCGGAGCGAATTTCATCACATTTTGTTTCTACAAAATCTAATTGAAGTTTTAGGACTTGCATTTTAGTCTAAACTGACTTAATCGTAGGCACACGTATTATAGAAAATCTAAGATGCCACCAATTGTCACATTTATTTAAGTGTTAATCCCATGGATAATACAAAATTTTTCTACAACTAATTTTATTAAGAGAAAAAACGAAAAAAAAAACTTTTAAAATGGCCTTTGTTTCCTAAAAACTTTTAATTATATTAATATAATATTTTATCAAACTTTCAACATGTAGCTTCTTAGAAAACTTGAATGTTGTGAAATTTGTATTCTTGTATTAGATAATTTTGTGTTGAACGATTTTTATTTATTTTTTAATCGCCTGTATGCATAACCTTATATTTCATTAAATGTATTTTAAAAACGAATCAAATTTTTAAAAAAAAACTTTTCTTATCCAAGTTTTGTAATCTAGAATATCTTAAAGACATCATTATTTAAAAACTTTGTGTTAAACCAACCCCTCTATCGCCCATAAAGATAAAATGTATTATTTACATACAAATTACTTGATTCAACAAAACTAATCCACTAATAATCGAATAGTTCAAACAACCAACATTGACGATCTGGTGAATGAAGAAAAAATTGTTTTCCAATATTGTAAAAATAATTTTTTTGTTTCGCAGAACTTGTAATTCAAAACATGTAAAAATTTTTGCAGTTAAAAAAAAAAACAAGAATTACAAAATTGACGAAAACCCTCATTTTAAACTGTAACAGTATTTGAATTTGCATTTTGTTTCGTGTCTTAGAAGAAAATCGTGGCATGGCGCCGTTGGTGGAAGACTGAAAGTTGATACGATTATTGGTTTAAACCACATGAAACAATTTAAAAATGGGTAACGAGCAGCAATTTTCTATTCTTCATGTTCACTTTATCTAAACCTCAATGGAAGTTGTAGTCGCAAACTGACTTAAAAGAACTGACATTAAAATTAAACTCTTTGCTTAAGACCAACTCAACGCAAAGTAAAACTGAGAGGACATTACCCTGCGTCTATTTTTTAAGAAATGTTTTTGTATTTCATAATCATTTTGGTGTGTAAGTTAAGATTTTGGGAGATTGTTTGTTACTGTCTGTAGGGAACACACACACACACACACACTTACATACAGCATACATTCACTAATATTCCCAATTTCCTATTTTCACTTCCTGCTTACTGGTATCCACATGCAGTTATGTACAAACATTCACAGTATATTCATCACGTATTTGCATGTGAGATTGTGTGACTGGGGATTCAGTTGTTGTATTAAACATGTACGAATGCCTGAATAAATATTTTGACTAAAACTAGGAGCTAAAGTAAGCCAAATGTACATAAGAATTATCTTCGTTTTATGCTTAACTTCAGTGAACTGAAGACTGAACAAAGTGTACAATATGAATAGAAGTGAAAAAAAATAAAATAAACTGGAGTAAATACACATGTAAAAATGAATATATAGAATCTTGTGCTTTACAACCTCAACTGACCTCTATGTGAAGTTAACATATATAGAGTTGGGAAGAAAATAAAGAAAAATTGCAACCACACACACATACGCATATACAAGCACTCATAAATATGTATAAGAAAAGAAAAATGAATATTCAAAGTAAATCATACTCGAGAAACAATTGCATGGTGTGTGTTGTGTGCAGAATTTGATTGAAGTAAAACATGTTTGAATTAAGTTTTTTTTCAGCGCTAAGTTCCGTCAAATTTATATCTTAATAAGCAGCAGTAATGCTTATACTCATCTTTAATCTCACTCACTCACTTTTTAATTTAACAGCATTCAAATTCTGAAAAAAAAAATAAATAAATAAAAAATAAAATCTGCAACATATTTTAAATGCTTGTTTGTATGGAAAATAGTTTTGCGTTGACTATCTGTTTCATAAGATTAGTTATAAAATTTAAGCAAAAACTATTTTTGTTATTCTGGAGGCAAGTGTATTTGTACAATTTTCATTTCTGACCACATAAAATATATGCATATGTATTTTCTGAAACCCTATAAACAGTGAAGTCGATCAAGTGGTTGCTGACTGTTTTTCACTCTATCCATCTGGGCGTGTGTTGGTTAAAATCAATCCTTTGAAGACAGAATATATATGTATGTATGTATATCGCATGGAACTTTTAAATAAATTTAGAATTGAATCACTTTTGGAGTTTAGCAACCTCAATGTGTATATTAAATGAAAGGCCATGTCTAGTGAAATATAGGGAAAAATAAAATAATGTTACAGATTTATTTTTAAATAGCTTAATTTACATTATAATTTATTTTAGTTGTAGTAGCTTAAGCTACTGTAGTTTTGTTTGTATTAGTTTATTTCGCTGGTTGTTCGAACATGATGTGAGTTATTATGTGTAGCATACTCTTAGGCACTTTTATTATTCCTGCATATTACTTAACATTAACATTACGTCGTAATTTAAATGTAACGGTTTTCGAATGAACTAGTGTGTACATACGAAAATTTTGTCTAATGTTACCGACCACCACTATGTTACTATAAATAGCCGAACAACACAGCTAACATGATCAGTATAACAGTAGAGCTTGTAAAGCGCGTATCCAAGTGTGTTTGATAATAAAAGTGTATAACAATAAGTGAAATAAGTAAAGGGCTATAAAACAATATCTGAGTGTGTTTAAGTAAAAAAAGTGCTCTTAATTTTATAACTAATTTCAACTGTTTTTGATTGCAATAAAATAACTCAAAGTTTATTTAAAGGAAATAAGCCAACGTTTATAAAAGGTATAAACATAACAAAAATAATAAAATAGTTAACAACACTGGTCTGCGCGAAAAATAAAAAGGGGGGAAAAAAAATTGCCAGCCTTAAAAAAATATGTGGACCCTAGAGATTTGAATTTATCTCGTCAAAATCTCTATAGTCCACATATTTTTATTCAAAGGCGATTTTTGCTGCAGACTAGTCTAATATGTGTCTCAACTCTACTTGACTTGTAGATTACAGTATACCATAAACATAAATCTTAGATCAAAGTTCACATCTGATGTAGATTGAAACCACCTGAATAAAGAAGTGCAATTAGTGGGCTTGACTAGTTGAATACAGAAGACTAAAAAAAATCGAATATGGATTCCGAAACAAAATAGCCGACAGCATAATTTTCATTTTCCCTCAGGACGGAATTTAAGACTATGCTGCGGTAAGTAAATTTCTGGAATTTTCATGATGAGGAACAGTATATTAGATTTTAAGTCCGATTATATTATTTTAAAACAAGTCAGTCGACTATAATAACTATGTTTTTACTTTATATCCCACTGGTAACAAAAACCTACATCGTCAGGTAGAATAATAAACTTTTATTCGTGCCAGCCAAAAAACATTATTATGAACACCGCCAACAACTTAATAAAAAGAGTTTTAACTATAAGTTATGAAATTTTTCACCAGCATAATATAAAGAAAATAAAAGAAATATTAAGGAAAAATGCATTCCCAGACAATATTGTTGAAAGACTCTTACAAGTAGAAAACAAACAAACCAAAAAAATAGATGGAAACCAAAAATGGTATAAATCAATGACATATGTTCCACAAATATCCGAGAGGATTGAAAAATCTGACATTTATGATAAAGAAAACTATAAAATAGCACCTAGATCGGAAAACACTTTACGACAACTTTTTTCAAACACCAAAAGTAAGCTGGATAAAATGGAAAAATCTAATTTGATTTACAAAATAGGTTGTAATGGTGACGAGGCCAATGTATGTAAAAAGGTATATGTTGGTACAACAAAAAACAAACTTAATACAAGATTAGCAGGACATAAATCTGACCTGAAAAATATAAATAAAACTTCAACACAAAAAACCGCACTTCTAGCCCATTGTGCAGAAAAAGGGCACACACCAAACTTCGACAATGTGGAGATATTGCAAAGGGAAGAAAAATACCATAGACGCTATACACTAGAAATGTTAAATATAATAAACACAAGCAAAGAGTACCGAATGAACTTTAAGAGCGATTTAGAGACGAGCTCAGCAAGACAATATAGACATATAATAAACAAAAAAAGAATAAGGAATTAGTGCAATTTTAAATGTAAAACCGTGTGTGACGTGTTTTTTATTATTGTTCCTCTTGTAATTTTTTATTTTTGTCTTCTTTTTTTTCTGTTTAGATGTTTTATGACACAGTGTGACAATATGTATTTATTTAATGTTAAAATTATGTTTGTTTTTATTTTTATTTTTTGTTAACTATAATTGTAGTACCCTGAAGATGAGATCCATTGGATTTCGAAATATTGGAAATATTTTTTAAATAAATAAGGAAATAGGAAAACTGACCTTGAGCTTAACTAATCATTCACATTAAAATTACAACAAAAGGTCGAACAACACACATATTGAATATCCCACAATATATTTATTTTAAGAAATTTTGCATGACAATTCCGGCATTATCCAGTCAAGTTTTAAAATGTTTTTAAAGCAATAAAGAATTTAAGACTACTTATGAACCGAATTTCGAGGTGAAATAATTATATTTATTTGTGGAAATATATTAAATGTTGTTGTCTAAACGTGACAAATGTTAAAAAAAATAAAAAATCAGCGTACAACTTCTATTAACAAAATGGTGCCAAATTTTAATGCAGAGTTTTTGTTGGGACACCTGATATATACTAGTAATTAATTGCATTTAAAATTTCAAAAATTAACACTTTTTATCTACTTGATAAATCTCCTTAATTATTGTGGATGAAAGAAATTGAATGCCTTATTATAAACTATCAAACTGCTAAACAAAGAATTAAAGTTTTATCTCTAAACTAAACTTTCTGTTTTTACTACAAAGTTGTCATACAAGTTCAAAAGTTCACTGAAGTGCAAAGACTTGTACGAAGCAAAAAGTTGAGACGTGTGTGCGTGTGTGTGTTTTTTGTTTTTTTGTAAATGAATATGTCATGTTGTATGCCATTGTATTAAAGTCATGCAAATAAACAAATTATGGTTTTTGTATTTTTATAGTAAAGGATATACTCAAACATACACACGCATACACACGTATTATTATTTTAGTTCTTTTCAACAAACACAGCACACATACATCATTCTTTTGAGTTTGAGTTTTTCTATTCTATTTCAGCTGGGTTTGTAAATTTCTTTTTTCAAAATCTGTAGTTCACCGCTGTGTGAGCTCATGTGTGCGTGACAAATGTATCACGTGACTAATGCAACTTTACGTACGTAACTCAGTCAATATTATTTGGCTTGCAGCAGGCTATTGTTGCATATTCTTTATATCTTTAACACAATTCCTAAGTTCACAGTTGGGTGTCGCAAACAAATGTGTGCTTTTGAATACTTAATAGACGCACATGCTTCTTAACAATTCTGTAGAATAAATAAAAATAATCTTTTGAGAACGCTTCAGCATTCAACATTCATAAGAATTTATTGCTGTTGCCAAGTTTTATGTTCACTTGTGAGGAGAAAAAAGAAACAACAGTTAAAAGTCCTTTTGCCACAGCGTAACTATAATAAACTGTATAGAACTTTTTTTTTACAAAACAGAAAGCAAAAACAACAAAATAAAATAATAATAATAATAAAAATAGAAGGATCTTCCAAAGCAGACAGAAGAATTTAAAGTTGAAATATATTATTAAAACAATTAAATAATAAACAATCCATCCTTTTTCACAGCCAGTCAGGCAACACCTTTATTCCGCCACCTTAAGTGGTAAGCGGTTGTGTTGTAAATAAACTTGAGTTCCTATTTTTTATGTTTTCTTTTCGTATTCTTTTAACTTTATTTAGGATTGTTTTCTTTTCATTAAGTTTTTATTTGGCATGACATGCAATTTTAATTGGACAAAAAAAAATAAAGAAAACAAACACCAAAAAGATGCTGTTTAAAAAAAATTACAACAAAAATTGCCATAAATCCTAAATACACTCAGAAAAAAATAGAAGGTAAAAAATATAAAAAAAATGCTGAAGAAATTAAGTTGGATATTGCTATTTGTTATTTAAAATATCTTATGAGCTAACAGATAAGATTAGTAGTTACTTAAAGATATTCATGGATTTAAATGTTGTCTTTTGTTGAGTGTAGCTGGAATTTTTACACAGACACACACACTAACACACAGAAGAGTCTTGTTATAAAGTCATTGTTATTTAAAAGACTTTTTTTGTTTACATTATTGTTCTTGTTATTATCTGTCTTACAAAAAAGAACATCATCATCCTTTTTGATATTTCCTTAACTTAGATTTGTTTTTTTTTTTTGTATTTATGTGAGTCCTAATTCCTCCTGTTTTAGGCTTGGTAACCTTATTACCACCTTTGAAAGTCTGTTAGAAAGAAAAAGTGACAACTCACCTATAATAAACCATAAATTGGAACAGTGACTCTTAAGGTACATCAGCTTTTTCCAACTCTATATATCTGTACTTGATTGTAATTTATGAAAAGTGTATATTGAACAAAAATTAATTATAGAATCAATCTTTTTGAAATAAGTGTGAATGAATTGCCCTTGAAATTCGCCACAATTATATCGTAGATAAAATATGCTGTAGATAAAATATTTCACTAGAGGTATTTATAAAAAATCGCAACTTTAAATGGCAAAGTTATGGGCAACATTTTTTAAATATATCAAGTTACTAAAGCTCTTAAAAATTCTAGTCGCAGACACAAAACTACTAGTCGCAGTCTCAAAAATTAATTCAAGTAAAAACTTTTAAATTGGGTTGAAAGTACCTCAGATGTCAACACAAAAAAACAACTACTTCGAATCCCCCTTTAAATTTACGAAAAAAACACAAACATTGTAGACTACTGAGACGATCGATATGGTTATGAAAGAAAAGAGGCTTGACTAGCAAACTTCCATACGCATATAGAATGTTTAAAATCAACCACTACAAAATGGCGAACAGTAAATACATAAATGGGTTAAATATAATAATGAAAAATGTACCTCCTAGATATTGATATTAAATGAATGGGCTTGACTAATAGAACATCGTGAAGTATGAAAAAAATAAACGCCAATATGGTGTTTGAATAAATAAATAAAGTAGTTGTGGCTTTGCCCCATTTTACCCCTACAGTATCGGTTTAAAATGAAAGGGCTTGACTAGTAAAATACAGTAAATTATGAAACTGTAATGTCGTTGAAAATAATAAAGCAAAATAGCGTATAACATTCAATCTGAAATCTAGGCTAAGCTACAATGTGGCCAGTAAAGCTATGTACATGATAACACGGCCGAATATATTACTCTCGCTTGTTGTTATATTCAAAATCATTTAAAATTAATTTTCTTACAGCCATCACGAACGATTAAATTTTATAGATTAAC
Source organism: Phyto melanocephala (assembly GCA_941918925.1). Lineage (NCBI taxonomy): Eukaryota > Metazoa > Arthropoda > Insecta > Diptera > Rhinophoridae > Phyto > Phyto melanocephala. The sequence continues at coordinate 4,428,728 of OW799233.1, forward strand.
TGTCATAACTATTTATGGTTTATTTAAGGTTTATTTGACAAGTTTCTGTGCAACATCTGTCAACTAAGCCTTTAATAAAACTAAAGTATTTTTTATGAATACCGAAGTAGTATGTCAAAATCAAGTAAATCATATGTCCAATAAAACTTCTAAGCTTTCTGTAAGTACCTAAATCTAACAAATATATAAAATTCTCGTGTCGTGGTGTTTGTGATTAAACTCCTCCGAAATGGCTCGACCGATTTTCATGAAATTTTGTGTGCATATCGGGAAGGTCGGAGAATCCGTCAACATTTGTTTTTAATACTTCTCAACGCCTCGCCTTTTTTCACGCCCCTTCAGTTAGGCCAGACTGCTGGACCGATCTTCTTGAAATTTTCACATAATATAACAAAGACTCTGATATGATTAATATGATACTTTTTTACTACGCCTACTTTAACGCCCACTTTTTTTAATTATGTACTTGTATCTACATATATATGTAGTTTTTAGTATTTTTCTTTAAATTGTACACAATTTATTGTCCAGCCAGGAATCGGTCAACATCTATTTTTCATACTTCTCAACGCCTCGCCTTTTTTCACGCCCCCTCAGTTAGGCCAGACTGCTGGACCGATCTTTTTGAAATTTTCACATAATATAACATTAATATGATTAATAGGATTCTTTTTTACCACGCCTACTTTAACGCCTACTTTTTTTAATTATGTACTTGTATCTACATATATATGTAGTTTTTAGTATTTTTCTTTAAATTGTACACAATTTATTGTCCAGCCAACAATCGGTCAACATCTATTTTTCATACTCCTAATTCTTTAGGGTAGCTCACTGCAAGGGATAATTTGTGTCTAACCTAAATAAAGTAACGACTTCTATGAAATTTTAAACTAAGATGGATCTGCATACCATGGAACACTTCATCGTTCGTATATAATTGTGTTCTATATGTATAGCTTCTATACGTCACACAATAATTTACGAACGAAGACATATACCCAGCAAAATCTTTTTGAAATGTGTAATAGGTTATCATTACTTCATATATTACATAGTAATGAGGGGTCGTTACCAACATCATTATTTTAGAGTACAGAGTAATTGCCTATTGGTTATCACCTTTGTAAATACTTTTTATATATTTTTTTAAACAGTGAACTTTAAATTAACTTTATAAATATTATAATATTTTTTGTTATTTTATAATTTTTATATTATTTTGTATTGCAACAGTATAAAAATATCCTGCTATAATTCAGCTTTATTGGCAACTACTTATTTTATTACTTTTTGTAAGTTCATTTGTAAGCGAGGGTCATGATTTCTGGGACAACTCGAAACAAAAATAAGTAGTTATTCGGTCGAAAAGTAACTAGTTTAAGTGTATCTCCAATATTACTTGCTAACTTACTAGGTAAGTAAAGATTTTGCTGGGTAGTTAACTTTTTTTTTATGTAAAAAATATTTCCTAGAAATAATTTATATCGCAAACCAGCGTTTGTCAGGTCAGCTAGTGATGATATAAAGTTTGAGTAGTGTAGAGTCCGGTGTTTAAGAATCACTTGTCTGGCTGAATAAAGAAATCTTAAAAACTAACCCGTAAGGAAAAACGTAACAATAAATAAAGTAAATAATGAATTACAAAGGATGTTTATCTTACATAATTTAAAAAAAAAAATATAAAAAAGGGCAAAAAAAAGCAAACAGTTCTCAATAAAGGATAAAATATTTTTGAGGGTGTGCGAGTGGGATTTCAAAAAACAAAACATTTCAAAAACATAAATTAGCCAGTATGTTTTACAGCAACTTGCTAGGACAAAACGAAAAAAATGCAAAAAATAAAGTTAATTTTTGAAAAAGGGTTTTCGCATTTCATTCGCATTCCTAATGTTTTATTTTTTTAATTCATGCTTTTGGGATTATAAGTTTTTAAACATTTTTCAAAGTTAATTGGCCTCATTTCTGCGAAAGGTAACTACAGTTTGTGTATTTGGGTGGTTAACATTAGATCTACCCTCAAAGAATTCCAAGTCTTGAATATGCTAGTGATATGGGTTGGTTATAACACAATGTAACAAAAATCAATTATTTACAATAGATATGAAAAATAAATTTTTCATAAATCTGATTATCAAATGTTGTAGTAAAACTGCGCATACAGTTCATTATTTATTGATCTTTTAATATTATAATAAGACTCAAAGTAATTAAAGGCTACAAAATATCTTCTTTCTCTATATATTTTTCACATATTCTTATTTAAGTGTGGTTACGATTCGTATGTATAATGAGTACATTGAATACACTACACATACTTAGAGTATGATTTTGAACAAAAGTAAAAAGATATGTATGTATGTATGTAGGCATATATATGTAAGTATGTGTGAATTAATGATATCGTACAATTAGCATTGTAATGCACAACAGTGTATTTTGTGTTTGTTTTTTTTTTTGTATAATTTAGTTTATGCTAGTTAAATGACTCTTTTGTGTTGGCGTCAGCTGTTAAAATATGTGAAATCATGGCCCTAAAAAGCATCACCTCACATGCTTATACATTAAAATACTGTTTTTTTAATATTGTTTTGTATTTTCCTCCTTTTCAAAACATATCTTTTAACATACAGAAATATATTTAAGTACAAGTGCAGTAAAAAAGAAAAATTACACACACATTGTATTAGTTTGTTAAATCATTTCCTTTTCTTTTTTGTTGTGTTATGTATGTTGTTTATGTTGTATATAGAAACATGACAAAAAAAAAAAACAAGTAAGAGCGCTATATTCGGCCATGCCGAATCTTATATACCCTTCACAACGTGTAGTCATGCAATAACAGTAGTTTGTATCACCATTCCCCATATGAACTACGTACATACATTTAAAAAACATACATATATAAAAACATCCCATTGTAAAATTATAAATTCACGTATGTATGTAAAAAAAAAAATAAAAAAAAATATAAAAAAAATTTAAAAAAAAAATTAAAAAAAAATTTTTTTTAAAAAAATTAAAATATTTATAATAAATATAAAACAAAAAAAAAATAATAAAAAAAAAATTTAAAAAAAAAATAAAAAAAATTAAAAAAATAATAATAATAATAATATAAATAAATATATTAAATAAAAAAAAAAAAAAAAAAAAAAATTAAAAAAAAAAATATAAAAAAAATTTTTTTTTGGCTCAGCTGGGATTCGATGCCACGTTTTCTCTAACCAGTATACACGTTTGCATGTATGTATGTTGTTGTTGTAATGTTGTTTTTGTGAAAAAAAATCGAGGTAGTCGTGAGTTTTTGCTCATATCTCAGTTGTTTATGAACCGATGTTTCTGATTTTCAATACCGATCTACTCCCGAATATTTTTGATATTTTAATACCTCACCCGGGTCCATGCGATATCGGGGGGCTTCAAAGTTGATTTCAACATACACACGGACAGATGGACAGACGGACAGACTAACAGAGCTTAACCGATTCCCCTATTCATAAGCTTTCAGAAAATATATACTTTACGGGGTCGGAAATGAAAATTGTAGAAATTTCACACGGAATGACAAACCTACATATACCCTTTTTCACTGTGTGAAGGGTATAAAAAATAAATAAAAACAGAGAATAAAAGGATATGAAAAAAGGCAGTAACAGCAACAGCAAGATTGCTTATATTAGTACCTACTAACTACCACACATGTACATGCCCATATATAGTATAAACAGGATCGTATCATCGGTAAATGTTCAAGGGAAACAGATTGCAGACAAAAGCTACAAAAAGTTCGCGCTTCAATGCTAATGAAAAACGTTAAACTAAATATGAACAAGAAAAATATTTTTTTACATCTACGACAAGAATAAAAAACAAAACAAAAACACAAATTAACAGTTCCTGGTAATTTAAAAAACAAAGGGGAAACTGCGTCAAACAAAAGGTTTAGCAAGACCTGTTCACTGTTGTTATGCAACAAAACGGCAGAACAAACAAAGACACTTTACCTTCACGAACAGACAACAATTGGTGATATAAGGCAACTGAGACAAAGAAAGACATGTGCATGATAATTTTTTAGTTTTTTTTTTTAAACTTTATTAGAATTTCACAGCATTTTTCACAAGCAATAACGCCAACTTATTAAGACATTATTTCAAAATACACACACTCATATACGCCTCAACACATATGTAGGTCTAGTGTGTGAATGTGAATAAAAGGAATGGTACTTAGCATTTCTAAGAACATCAGTAGGGCGTTTAGGTGTTTGAAGAAAAACAATTATGACTTAAATTCCTTTATTCAATTTCATTTATTGTTATCACCGCTACCATGATAACATGCTAAAATTCTTTGCATTAAACTTTTAAAATATTTTCGGTTACGTTTCTTTTATTTTAGTTTCGTCTTTTGTTAAGCACTTTCCTGCAGTTGAGTGTTGCCAAAAGTGTGTATCTGTGTGTATGCGTGTGTATGTGTGTGCATGGCTAAGTGTTTTCTTGGCATATATTTTATGGTAAAAATAAAACAAAGACTTATTCAAGTAAAGGCAAAGCATCCAATAAATTGAATCCTTTCTTCATCTCCTTTTTTCTTTTATATATTCTTCTATGGTTTCATACATTCTATTGACTTCATTCTTTATTTTCAATAAACATTTTTTTTTGTTTTGTTTTTGTAGCATGAAGAAGACAGAAAGAGATTAAGAAACAAAAATTGTTTTATTTCATTATCAGAAGTGCAACATTTAGTCCTTAGACGCTTCAAAGAATGTATTGAAAAAGACTGGTTTTGTAAAATGAGCGGCTTCTCTGAGTTTGTGAGTTGGAAAATTATTGGTTTTTTTTTTGTTATTTTTTGCTTAAATTACCTAATTCTAATAGTCATTCTGCCGTATTCGTAACAAAACTGTTAGGCTTATCTAAGGCTTATTTGACAAATGTGAAATATCAAATGAAATGAATATAAAACTTCAGCGATATCTGGTACACCGACAGTCAAATATTATTTAAGAGAATATACAATATCCCACACTGCAGACCTTAATATTTATAGGGTGTTTTTAAAGATCGTTGTACGTAACAAACGGCTTAGCTTGCAAACGAACTATTATATACGCTCACTTTTTGACATTTATGATCAGTCATGAGCAAGCGTGGATCCAGGGGGAAGAATAAAAGGATGTTTACACAACAAAACCAATCTTTTCATGTTGATTAGTAACAATTTTAGTTGCCATTAAACAAACAATTAATATATTCAATTATAAACTTGACCCCCTCACCTTCAAACAAGTAAACTAGTTCCGCGCTTGGTTACAGATAGATTGATGCTTGAACAGTGGTATCAAGTTATCAAATCAGTTATCAATTCGATCGATATTTAATCATTAAATTGTTTTCAGAGTGACCTGTAGTTGACTAAACAAAAGTGCCTCATATGAAGTGAGACCAATCACAAACATAACTTATACAATCCATTACATCCAGAAAAAATTATTGTTTGGTTTTCGCTTTAGGGGCATCATTGGATCTTATTTATTAAGCCGGAGCTCGCGTCACGGTGAATAAGGATCCTAATGATTTTTTTTGTTCGAAAATATATGAAATGCATTGATACGAGTGAGATGTGATTTTAACAGGAAAGCCCAACTTCCCATACTGCCACAGCAGCCAACGTTTTGTTGAAATAAGAAATTTTTCGATAATTTGTTTTTGTGAAATAATGCACTCCAATTGAATAAGTGCATAGAACTCATGTATATTTGGTGAATATGTAATCATGTTTATGAGTAAATATATTTTGCATCATATTGATATCATTTAGTAGCTCATAGGGTGCCCCGGTGGACTAGTCAGTAGTGTGCTGATCTGATAGTTTGGGTGTTGCGGGTTCGATTCCCGCCAGAGACTCTGGACTGGTCTGCATCTCTTTCTCTTCTATTCTAACTATTTATATTCTTATTCTATTCTTCTCTTTATTTCTCTATTAAGGCGTTACAATGGACCGTAATGGTCTCCGGGTGAGGGTGTGAGGGTAATTTTGCACTTGATTTAACTACCTACCTACGTACCTACTAGTGTAGCTCATGAATTATAGCAAAGTTTCTTGCATATTTGGAGTCATTTAAAATGAATATTGATTTAGAAGTCCCGAAAATGTAAATGTTTGCACTAATTTAAAATCTTTTGCTGGGTTGCTTGTTCTTAAAAGAAGACTTCGAAATTGTATATAATACTTTAAAAAAAATTTTTTTTGTAATCTCTATTAAAAGAAATCATTACTTTAAAGGTATTTCCTGGCCTCTTACTCAGCCATACATACGTTACAATCAATTGTTAATCACGAAACTGATTTTTCATTTAGCCGAATTTGGTTTTTTTTTGTTTCGTTTCGTAGCTTTTGTTATTGTTCTCTTTTCAAGTGCTGTTCATCAACACTGTATTCTGTTGTTTATTAAGACAAGTCCAGAAGAGTTAAAACGAAACAAATGATAACTGAACTGTAAAAAGTGTAACGAATTAATTAAAAAATAGTCGTAAGTGAAGCAAAATATAACGAAAATATTCCTAGACTAGTTTTGAATGCTACACAGACAATAGTTAATCAAGATAGAATGAAAATGTGAGCACATATTTTTTTGAACCTAAATTTTTGCCATGGCCTATTGAAATAAAAACTTAGTTTTGGTTTAATATTTCTCTTTATTTAGTTTTTTAGTTTTGTTGTTCGTTTTTCTTTTAATGCACAACAAATATTCTTAGTAATATTCAAATACTTTACGAAATTATGACAACCGCATTTTTTTGAACTTTTGTTAAAAACTCTAAGAGCAGAAAGTGAAAAGACATTGTGGTCTAAAATTAACAATAAATAATTTCCTCATTTTCTACTTAAGCAATTTGTTATAAGAATTTTCGTAGAAATTCTTTTAGACAAATAAAAGCACAGCAAAATGACAGTTGGAAGATGAAAAATAATTGCCATAATTTTTTCTTGTTGGCGTTGGGGTTTCGTTTATATCTTCTTCTACTGGATAATTAATGCAAAAAGTAAAATGTAAATACGAGTATAGTTATTTAAAGTATGTTTCAGTCTCTTTAGTGATTGTGGCTGTATTGTGTATGAAGATAAAACCTCAAGTGGCATACATATATAGACATTTTGACAAATTGTTAATTATGGTAAAAATATTTAATGATATTTAAAAAAAAACATATCAGTAATTAAAATTCCCATCGGACGACATTGTCGGGTTGGCTGTGTACACATTTGACTCGTGACATTTATTTTTATACCCTTCACCTGTGGTGCTAATGGTATATATAGTTTTGTCATTCCGCTCATCACTTCTACAATACTAAAATCGGACGCTGTAAGAAATACATTTTCTGAAAGCTAATGGCTTAGCGAGGAATTACAAATCTTGCCTTTAGATAAATAATTGGCGTGGTTTCTACTATTTATAGATTAGATTAAAATCGAAAAAAAATGTTTAATAAATTGGTTACTAATCGGCAAGGTTATAGGCAAAACTAGGTTCAAAAGTTTCATTTTTTAATATGTAAATTTTTTCAAGCTCCTCCATAATTAATGGACAGTGCAGTAACATCGAATCGCAAGCCGTGAAACCGAAAATTATTACTAAGAAAACTTTTAAATCGGCTAAAACTAACTGAGATCTGAACACCGAAAAACAAATTCTTTAATGTTCTTCTTAAAATTTACAAATGAGTATTAAATTTTTTTATCTTCTACATAACCGTGATGATCAATATTAGTATCAAAGAAATCGGCTTGACTAGTATAATATAAGAGACTAAAAAAATTAAGATATGAACCAAATTCATTATTTTAAAATGTACCCCTTTCAACGTACAAATTTTGGTGTCTTATGAACAAATTAAAATTCTTAATGCTGTTTTGCATTAAATGGTAAATATTTCGATAATACATAGTAACTACGGCTTTGTCCCCTTCAATACAGTTTCGTACAACTATGCTACGATGTGGTTTATATATATATATGCAAATATTTATTGGTGAAGGGTATTGTTGGAAGCGGTATGACTGAAAATAGCACTCTTACATGTTTCTAACTATTTTGCTTTCTTCAATAGTTACGTTTGTATCATAAGTATATACTGTTTGTTGACTTGTAACACTTTTAAACACATAAATTGAAGGTAATAAACAAAATTTGGAGCCATTTTCCTCTGATGAATAGAGTAAGTGAGTGAACTTGCGAAAGCTGATTACGGAAAGTATTTATATGGCAGAGAGTTAAATTTTATACAGAAATTAGATTTAAGCAATTCTATTTGGCATTTGAAAAACTAAAATATAGAAAGAATTTAAAAATTTATCTGATGTGCAAAATATTATGACATTTAAGTCGACAAGCTTAAGACCATTTTTATACCCTACTCTTGAGAGTGCAAAAGGGTGCAATATATGTATATTAGTTTGTCATTGTGTTTGTTATTTCCACAAAATTGATTTGCGTCCCCACAAAGTACAAACCCTTAAGGATAGAGAAATTGTTTTAGCCATAGCCGTCTATCTTTTCGTAAAAGCGTTGAAATCAACTTTTTGAAGCCCCAATATATCCCTTGGACACATGTATGATATCAGTTTTTCAAAAATGCTTTTGAAAACTTTGGTATTGATAATCAGGAATAAGCGGCAAAAAACCACGCATCCCTCTGCCTTTTATTGAGATTGCAATTACAAAAATCTATTTGAAGACAACAAATAAAAAAGCAGGCTTGTTTGCATATTAATGGTTACAGTTAGAAAGGTCGTAAGTCGTATTTTTAGAAATGTGAGTTTTATAGTGATTTCAAAATATTTCACACAAAAACATCTAGACACAAAAATTTAATGCAATAGTATTACAAATAACAGTTTTACAAGCAATTTTACAAAAGACAGTACTTTATGATAATACGGTTTCTACTACGTTTTTACCTCCTTCTGTAAAGTTACAATTATGTGAGTTAGGGCCTTTCTACGTGTGGCCATTGATATGTGTGTACTATATGATGATCATAAATGTGTGTTTCTGTTGTTGTAGTTGGTATATTTTGTATTGTGTACGAATGGCTTCTTCTGATGATATGCGATGAATCAACAACAAATATGAAACAATTGTAAATTCGTTTTTCAAACAACTTATGGATATGCTAATAGTTGCGTATCTACATTTTTGTAAAAGGTAAATTAAAATTTTCTATAGCCGAATATAACTCCCTTACTTGTTTCTGGTTATTTTTATAAACTTTTTACTAAGTATCTATATTTTTTTTTATTTAAAACTAAAAAAGCCCGGCGCGCGTTGCTACGCCCCTTAATGAACAAAATGCATTCTGAATTTAAATTGAATATCAAGTGCAAAAAGCTAAAAATTTAAAATTTTTTTTAATGGGCGTGGCACTGCCCATTTTTCTAATCAAGAAATTGTATAGTCATGACAACCTAATACAGTCGAACTTCTCTATAACGAACTTCTCTATAAAGAAAACTTCTCTATAATGAATAAAATTCGTGAACACAACATTTTTGTAAGCATTTTCATACATTTTGATCTCCCCTATAACGAACTTCCCTATAGCGAAGTTCTCTCTGCAACATACAATTTTTTAAGACCTAAATAGAATTTTTCACACTAAATAATCTCTCTATTGCGAATTTTAACAATCGATTTTTTGTATCAATTATGTCACAGAAAATATAACTGTAAGAGACGTTACATTTTCAACGCTTGCTACGACTGTCACATAAAAAAGAAAACAGTGGCATAAGTTTACACACCTACGTACGCAGAGCATGGAATTCAGATGTCAAAAGTTGAACAATTCGTAACTGTTTTAATAAAGCTGGGTTTCCGATAAATTCTACAGAAACTGCAGATAAAGTAGATGAAAATAATTCCCATCTGTCATAGTTATGGTTGGAATATGCAAACAGCAATAATATTGAAGGTGTAGAGGTTGAAGATTATGTAAATGTTGATTGCAAAACAATCACCATGGAGTGTCGTTCCGATAAAGATATTCTACAAAGAATTTTATTCAGTTACTATGAAGTCAATGTTCGTTCAGAATCAGACGATGAAGAATCTGACATAGAACAAAATATTGCCTTCACTCGTCGAAAACTCGTCTTTTAACACGATACGAACCTTTTTGGAATCTCGAAACAATGTACCTGGGGATATTTTTTCTCTTCTTAATCGTTGTAAAGACTTTGTTGACGAAGAAAAGTGGAAACATCGAAAATAAATGAAAATTACATCTTTCTTTAACACCATATAAAAACTTGCTTACATATCTTTTTTTCTACATTTAAAGAAAAAAATTTAAATGTGTTCATGTTAAAAAAAAATGTTCTCCAAATATAATTTTTTTTCTACATATGTATCAAGGCACATTTATTCATCAGGTAGTCTTGTTTCGTCAGCTGATTATTTTTTTCTTCGCTTTTTTTAAATTTCAGCTGTCAAAGTCTATAGATAAAAAACAAATTTCTCTTCTCTCTCATTAATTTCGAATGTCAAACTTCATATATAAAAAATATAAACAAAAAAATTCTTTTCGAACTGCAATTACCTGATGAATTAATATGCCTTGATATGTATGTAATAATAAAAAATTAATGTTTTCATGTAAAAACTATTTTTTTTGTGTCGTAATAAATATATTTTCTACATAAAAGAAAATTAGCCAAAATTTTCTGCAGTTTCTCTATAACGAATTTTCTCTATAACGTAGAAATTTGACGGTCTCCAACTGCTACGTTATAGAGAAGTTCGACTGTATGTGTGCAAAGTTTCACAAAAATTACCTCAAAATTATAACTTTTTTTATGGGCGTGGCCCTGCCCACTTTTCTAATCACGAAATTATAAAGTCATGGCAGCTCAATATGTGTGCAAAGTTTCAGAAAAATCGGTCAAGTGCAGGTAGCTAAAAATGAGAACTAATTTTTTATGGGCGTGGCCCCGCCCACTTTATTCCACCCATAAGCACTCCCTGGTATGTGTACAACAACTCGCCAAAGTTTGAGTCCGATCGGTTTTACAGTTTCGGAGTCTATAGCTAACACACACACACACAAACACAAACACAAACACAAACACACACACAGAGTTTCACTTTTATATATATAGAAAGAAGAAGATAGAAGATGTATTTGGTATCCGCTTTTTGGGGCAGATTTTAAAAAATGCTTTTCGAGTGGTACATATTTTTATATTTTTTTTAATAAATTCGGCTGTATAATGTTATGTAAAGCGCTTCTTCTGTTTGAAATAATCGCTAAACTCGTATAACTGGAAAAATGTCACACAATCACATAAATTCAGATAAGCATTAGTGTGTTTAGCGTGTTAGGGGCATCATTTGGTTTTATTAAGTAGGAAATTTGTTTGAAAAATTTCAAATTAGAGTAGAATCGAATATGACAATTTATCTCGATACACAACAGAATATATTTTCTTTTTAATTAAACCTTAACAAATGTACCCAAGAAAAGTAATATCATTTTAGTATTTCAAAGATAGTCCACTAAATGTTTCCAACTTTTTTTTCAAATTAAATTTTTATAACTGATTGCTTTTCTCTGGTGTTTTTATTCAAAATTCTTAACAAAATCCATCGTTTATTTAAAACGTATCGAGTATCATAAAAAGTATTTTGATCTCTATATTAAATCGCATAAAACGTGCGGAATTTTCTAATTCTAAACTTTTTAAATATTTTATTATTTTTTAATATTGTATTTCGTGTAAAAGTTAAACATTTTTGTTGTTGTTCTTATGTCGTTGCCGAAAACCATAATATAACAGATGTGTTGGTAACCAGTCAACCTTCACCCACTCACACTTTCGTCGCTGTCGAGTTAAATTGTTGTTAGCTAAAGTATACATTAATTGAACACATTATTATCAGGTGCAAAATGTGTCAGAACATTTTATAGGCAAGCGTCGAGGGGGTGCTATTAAAAATTACGGTAGTTATGCTTTCATTAAACTTTTTTTGTAGGTGAATACTTCCGTGCACATACATTCATACATAGATAAATCAATATTGAAGTTTGTACATATATAAACTTCTTAAAGCAATGAACGTGGTTGTGTGCAAATATACCGTCAGGTACAGTGGAATGTAAAAATACCCATAATTTTAGGAAATGAGTTGGTAATGAATCATATAAATTTTTTTTTTTTAATATTAAGTCAAAAGTATTTATTATCTTATTTAAAAAGAAAATGGAAGCTAAATGATATTAAAATATTTATTTATCACTGTTAAGTATTGTGCCATGTGGACTAATGGCACAACAGGAATTGGGGTCATACCAGCAATATCGAGAGTATGGATTTCATCTCTAGTCTCATTGATTACACAGCTGGACAAAATTAAAAAAAGTTTTTGCTTCTTTGAATTTTTCAACTGATTCTAGTTAATTTGAGTGCGCTGAATTCAAATCTGTAATCAGTTTGTCTCTATCAGCTCTTGTTTTCATAATATAGCTTTTTTTATAACCTCCACTGTAAGTGAGGAGGGTATATATCAGTTTGTCATTCCGTTTTTTCTGAAAATATTATTTGTGTAATATTATTCAGAACGTTATTTTTTATTTTTGCACTCCAATTGCATATCGAAAGTTAGTTGCTTGTTAGAAGTGGTTTATTGCAGTTGGCAAAGTTTATTAAAAAAGTGTTGATCTAAATAGAAATGACTTCCAATAGAAGATGTTGTAAAAATAACGCTGACCAATTTGTTATATTTGTGGAGAATACACCTTTAAAGAAAACATAAGACCTTTTTCGGAATGTGTTAAAAAATCGTATTAAGATTACTTTGAAGTTGATTTTGGTGACCAAGATCAAAGCTGGGCTCCACATATTGTGTGCAATACTTGCTATGTAAATTTGCGACAGTGGACTCAAGAAAAACAAAATAGGCTTAAGTTTGGTTTGCCGATGGCTTGGAGAGAGCCCAGAAATCATTTGGACGACTGTTACTTCTGTTTAGTGAGTATTTAGTGATTTTGATAAGTCAATGACCGAAACTGAACGAAATGCGTGGACATCATTCGTGCAAGTTATAAAAAATTTAATGGGAAATTATAAAGCTCCAAATTATGTTCAATTAGTGGGAATATGCTGGATAAGTTCAGAGACCTTGGCTGCAACATGAGTATTAAAATCCATTATTTGCACAGTCACTTGGACCGATTTCCCGAAAATTTTGGTAATTTAAGCGAAGAACAAGGAGAAAGGTTTCACCAACATATCAAAATTATGGAGAATCAGTACCAGGGAAGGTGGGATACACATATGATGGCAGACTACTGTTGGAATTTGCAAAGAGACTCTAATCCGGCTGTTCATTCCAGTTTTCTTCTTTGTTTTTTTTTGGAAATTCCTATGGAAAAGTTTTACTTTTTAAATACTTAATCAGCTCATGAAAACATAGCTGCCAGATAAAATAGGGGCAAAATCGTCTAATTTGGGAGAAAAAATCGTCAAAATCGTCAAATAGTTTACTCAAATCGTCATAAAAACGTCAAAACAAAAAAACGCATTTTTCAAAACAAAACATTTTTTATTTAATGCATAACATAACAAGCTTTTTAAATCCAGAGAGATCAATGGTTTTATTAGACCCTTTTAAGTTAAGAACATTACAATAAATATAATACAATTTAGAATTAATTTCGAAAAATAAATATTAATATGTATATAAATACAAAAAATAATAAATAATGAATTGGCTGCATCTAATTCAGACTAATTGACAAATAATTATAATCATTTCTTTCTAAAGCTTCTACCGATTAAGGTAGCTTTAGGCAAGCGTTAGACGAGCACAACGCCAAAATAAACTACATCGTTTCGCTTCTTCCTTAATTTTCTTCTTCTTGTTGGTTACCTGTGAAAAACACCATTAAAATTTCATTTTAGCTACTACAAAGTTTTGTATAAAAAATGGATGAAATTTCTACTTACAGAGGAAGAGCTGCTTGAATTTTCATCATCTTGGTTTTCTATTGAAAATATAATGTTTGATTTTTAAGGTTTTAATGTATAATTAAAAAGAACTTACAATTTTTTTGAAGTATTTAAGCATATTAATTTGTCACTTAAATAATTTAAATAAATTTACTTAAAAAACTAAAATTGTTTAAAACGCATTTCCAAATTTATGTTTGTTCGTGTTGTAGGTATCAGTTGATAATATGTGGCATATACTATGTTAAAAATGTACAAAGTGGAAAAATTACCCACACAAACACATTAAATGATGATCGATATATCTCTTTTACTCTATTCTATTATTAATAACATAAAAAACCGTTACAAATTATTTTTATTTAGTTTAAGGTTGATATAAAAGTAATGAAAAATGTTGCAAACTTGAATTCTTGAAAATCGTCAAAAACAGCATAAATCGTCAAATCGTCAACACTTAATTTTAGCACGTAAAATCGTCAAAATGACGATAAATCGTCAAATCTGGCAGCTATGCATGAAAACTAGAGCTGATAGAGACAAACTGATTACAGGTTTGAATTCAGCGCACCCAAATTAACTAGAATCAGTTGATAAATTCAAAGAAGCACATTGAGTGTTGGCCTGTGTTACTGCTCTCCAATACATTTCTTATACAGAAGATTTCTCTTCGTTAGTTCGGAGACGAGAGCATAAGAATGATTTTTCTCTAACGTAAACGACAAATTAATCATGTGGAAGGGGTATATTTATCTACATCAGACAGGGGAAATTCCAAATACCTTTTAGATTACCGCATGAATGCAGTAAACTTCAGGCTGAGGTGTCGGATATTCAATAGAGATATCAGAATCTTTATAGCCAATCCGGGATCAGAACCCTGATAGATGCCTAATTATTACATAAATGTCGGGAGCATTTAAAAATCACCCTTATATGAATAAAGCGACCTAGGATTTGTTACGGCAACTAGATAGCTGATAGACTTGCTAAGATTGATGCAATCGATCTCTATCATGGCATTCCTCTCTCCGCTTGCCCACTTTGAATTCGTGTCTCTGTGCAGAAGTGTCAAAAATGCTAGGATAATGGCACTAGCTTATATTGAAAAATGAAAAGTGCTGAAATTTCTATCTTAAAGAGGGAGTTTGTTTGATTCTCTGAACCAAGCCAGAGTGAAGGTTTTTCTAAAATACGCAAATAAAAGTCCAATTTTTGCCGTTTTTGCTTTTTCTCAACCGAATAAGGCACTCTTATTTGCTGATTTTCAATCCAAAATGTGTTTTAAAATTAAATTGAAATTGCAAGAAAAGGCACAGAAACAACATTGTTTTGAGAAAAAAAAATTATAAAAGTTTCCTTTTCTATTCTAGAATTTTAAATTAAAATGATAAGATTCGAATTTTCTTGAATTATATTGCTGATTTTAAATTGCTCCAAAAAGGAGTCATGAAAATCGAATTTAAAAGCTAAAAGTTAATATTTGGTACATGAATCAGGTAGTGTGATTTAACATTCTTTGCTTTCAACTGTGTAGATACGTACAAGTTATATTTCCCTTTATAAAATCAAATAGCATAGTGTTTAAAGTTCAACGTAAATTAATAACAAAACATTTGCTAATGACAGTTGACAGCTAAAAAGTTTTAGTTTTTTTTTCAAATATTTTGTACCAACTCATTCAATACCCTTCAGCATTAAGAATAAACATCTAAGGAAATCAACAGCAGTCATAAAGCTTTGAGTTTGAAACTTTATTTTATTGAATCAAAATGGGATGTAAGTATGTAAAGGTAATCATGAAAACAAGGTGTATTAGTGTACATTCATACTGATACATACATACAAACTCACTTTGTATTAAGATTACGTATTTGGTTTTTATCGCAACTATCAAAACCCATAAATATATTTGCTGGCAACTCATATTCTATAAATGGAATGAAATGGAATATTATATTCATGTATATGTATATGTGTATGTATATGTATATGTGCATACATATGTATTTAACTGTAAGAAAAATAAATGAAACCTTAATATCGCTGAAGGGATAATAATGTCGCTTCGATATATTTACACATAAGTGAGTATACTATAACAAACTCTTGACCTATTTTAGCTAGTTTTTTAATGCTAGTCATAGGCTGGTTTACTAAATGTATCAAATAACCCCAATATGCTAACAACTTATTAATTAAGTCTAAGATATAAGTTTCACAAAATATTTCTATTTCTATCGATTGTGTACACCACATTAGGGGCGGTAAAATGTTTAGAGGATTTCCCATTTATATACATGTATAAGGCAAAAACTTAACTATTCTTCATTCAATTATTAAGGCAATTTTACTCTAAATATATACGAATTTACAGATAAGACTGGCGACATCATTTACAAGTTCTTGTCTAATATATTTCAAACATCCTAAGAATTTACACAAGTTTAAAGATTAACTGCCACTTGAAAAATTGTTATTAAATTACTGCCGTATTCATAAAAAATTATTTAGGTTTAAATGATTATTTATTTGACAGCTGTTGTGCAGAAATTTGTCAAATAAGTATTCAATAAACTTAAAATATTTTTTGTGAATACAGCAGTAATTTAATACTAATTTTTCAAGTGTATTTCCTTCTTAATAAGAACTTAGTTTCATGTAGTTTTATAATAAAATGCATGCGGAGTGGTTCAACAATTTTCGTATTTTTATACCCAAGACAAAAAAAAAATGATGTGGGGTTATATTAATTTTGTTATTCCGTTTGCAGCACATCAAAATATCAATTTTAGTCTACATAAAGTATAATATGTACTGAGTCCTGGTTTCATTTTTTGATGATCTAGCTATGTTCGTCCTTCTGTCCGTCTGGTGAAAGCACGAAACAGCTCGAACCGAAAAAAGTTTGGGAGCTTAAATTTCGCAGAAATATTTCTTATACACAAGGTTTGTTTGGTATTGAAAATGGACAGACAGACGGACGTACATAGCTAGATTGTCATTAAATGAAACCCCGATTCAGAATATATATACTTTATGGGGTACAAAATGGATATTTCGATGTGTTACAAACGGAATGACATAATGAATATACCCCCACCATTTTGTTGGTGACGGGTATAAAAAGTTAGCGGGCTTAAATTTTGGCAGAATATTTTTAACACACAAGGCTTGTTTGGTATTGAAAATGGGCTGAATCAGAAAATTTGGAAGAGGGTTATATGTCGTATGCAAGAGTAGGTCAAAAAACCATGTCCTTTCAACATAGAATAAAATGCGATTGTGTTTTAACGCATTGACGTAGAGCCATGAATTTTTAAAAGTATATTCCCAGAGTAAAATACATATCTTTTCCTGAAATTGCTCAAATTTATAAATAAGGAAAATTATAGATCAGAATGTATGAAAATTTGTACCACACAGTGTCTTTTTCGGTATGTTTAAAACGTCATAAAATCCTAAAAGGCAATTGAGCAAGAGATTTTAATTTTATTCTCAAGTTTGAACAAAGGGGAGTTATTTTAGAAGTATGTGTGTGGCACGTCAATGCGTAGGTATTAATATTAGCTTCACTCGCTGAGTTTAACAACAAAAAGCGCGTAACGACTTCCGTTAATTATTGCTGTTGTTGTTATCATTTAATGTCTTTTTATTAGAGATGTGAAAATGAGATGTGATTTGTTACACGTGATCCTAGTTATATTTGTATAAAATAAAACATACAGTTGTCGTGTACACATGTGTATCTGTAGTTTTTATATTGGCCCATTTTCGTTATTATTTCATGTACTTCAATGTAATGTATTTAAATTTTTGCAGAGACAAGCTCCTCTAGCTCCAACATGTTGTTCCAACATGAAGTCTGTTCTAAGAAATACCAAGATTAAGTTTAGTGTACCTGACCATTATTATGTATCCGTTATGGGGGTATATGGGGGTATCCGTACCCGCTCTCTTTCATCTTCGAAATTTCGTTGAAACCTTCTGTTTGTTAGAAGAGTTACTTATATTAAATTTGGTGGGCCTCACTATTGTAGTTGTGGAGATATGTATGAGTTGATCTGTAAAAAGAACTTTGGCTTCACTGCACATCCATCGTGCACACCTAGTATTAACACAAAATATATTTTAAATGATATATACGTTGTATTTTTTATAAAGAACTAGTTTCGAATTTCTGTAGACTAATGGGTGCGTAACATTTTTCATGTTAACAAAATACTGTTATACGGAGTAATAGAATACATGAATTGTTTTGGGAGTTCATTCGTAAATTTCAACTTTTATTTATTTACTAGCCAATCCCGGCGCGCGTTGCTACGCCCCTTCATGAATTTTAATCGCATTCTAAATTTTAATCGAATATCAAGTGCAAGGCTAAAAACTATAACTTTTTCTTTATAAGCGTGGCACTGCCCACTTTTCTAATTACGAAACTGTATAGTCATGACAGCTCAATAAGTGTGCAAAGTTTCAGAAAAATCGGTCCAGTGTAAGTAACTAAAAATGATACCTTTTTGTATGGGCGTGGCACTGCCCACTTTTCTAAATACGAAACTGTATAGTCATGACAACTCAATATGTGTGCAAAGTTTCAGAAAAATCGGTCCAGTGCAAGTACCTCAAAATGATACCTATTTTTTAATGGGCGTGGCACTGCCCACTTTTCTAATGACGAAAGTGTAAAGTCATGACAGCTCAGTATGTTTGCAAAGTTTCAGAATATTCGGTCCAGTGCAAGTAGCTAAAACTGATAACTAATTTTTTATGGGCGTGGCACTGCCCACTTTTCTAATCACGAAATTATTTAGTCATGACAGCTCAATATGTGTGCAAAGTTTCAGAAAAATCGGTCTGGTGCAAGTACCTCAAAATTATAACCTTTTTTTATGGGCGTGGCCCTGCCCACTTTTCTAATCACGAAATTGTATGGTTTTGACAGCTTAGTATGTGTGCAAAGTTTCAGAAAAATCGATCCAGTGCAAGTACCTTAAAATTAAAACTTTTTTAGGGGCGTGGCCCCGCCCACTTTTCTTATCACAAAATTATTTTGTCATGACAGCTCGATATGTGTGCAAAATTTCAGAAAAATCGGTCAAGTGCAAGTAGCTAAAACTTATAACTAATTTTTATGGGCGTGGCCCCGCCCACTTTTTTTCACCCATAAACACTCCCTGGTATGTGCACAACAACTTGCCAAAGTTTGAGTCCGATCGGTTTTACAGTTGCGGAGTCTATAGCTAACACACACACACACACACACACACACACACACACACACACACACACACACACACAGAGTTTCACTTTTATATATATAGATTTATTGCTTGTGTGTGTGTTTGTTTGTTGTATTGAAATATTTTAATAACAGACCAATTTATTGATATTAAAGTATTATGCGTAGCTTGTTGATATTTAACATTAAATGTTGCATACATTAATACATCTGTTTTGTATTACTGTACATTAATTTTTATAAACAATAATTTAGCTTGTTGTTTTTGTTTTCTACCAAAAATTGTAAGTTATTAACTACTGCCTCCAATTGAAAGTTTTTGTGTGTTGCTCACAAATTTTCAGTGACAAAAATCTCTAGCGTATTGGCAAACTAAGTATTGTCATACAGTTGTCATTGGTTACATTAACGTTTATGCTATTGACATTTAATGGAAATAGTTATTGTGGTTGTTGTTGTTGTTGTTGTTATAAAATTATATTTGCAGTAAAATTTTACGATAAATTTTCAGCTAACTATTAAAGTAATGAATAATTATAGATCAGTATGATGTTAGACCAAAAGCATGCTAAAATTGTGTCCAATTTTTCAATATAAACAGAATACAGCCCGTATTTAAATCCTTAAGGGATGCACACATGTACATATGTACGTGCAATGCATCTACGCAATTTGTCTGTACGCTTAAACAACTTAGTATTAAAATTAAAAATATGCTATACATATGCCCAATTCATAAGCTAACGTATGAGTTGCATGTCAAAAGGTTCTATAAACGTTATAAAAATGTTGTTGGAAATCTCCTTTTTTTATTTCATACAAATACAAACGAAAAATTTAAAAAGTGTGTAAAATATCGCTTGAATATATTAGAGATGAAAAGTTTACTTCAATTTTCGTTGTGTATATTTCGAAATTTTTACGACATAAAACTCCTACGGCAGATTGTGAATTGGTCAATTAATAATACGATGGTCTTTTTAAGTCCATTTGTTTGTTGGATTTTTTTTTTTACAAAAAATAGTGGTAAATAGTAGTTTTAATTTATTAATACTTTTCTATAGCTGCACATATGTGTAGGTGTATGAGTAAAGCTTTGTGTGTATATGTGTGTTCGTTTAAAGCAATTTCAAGTGAACATGTTACTTTAGGGCTTAAATGCTTAAAGTGTTAACAGGGGATTTAAGTAAAACTAAATGAAATGCTATGTAAAAGAGACAAAAAAAATTACAAATACAATTTTTAAATGACAAAAGCTGACAATGAAAAAATCATCAACAGGCACGAACAAAAAAGATTTCAGTGGCTGACTTTTATAAAATTAAAATACAAATTTATTTAAAATAAATTAAAGCAATTTTTTTATCGTACCGATTTTTTTTATTTTGTTTAAAATAAAAAATATAACCTTTTTTGTATATGAATGCAAAAGTTCAATGAAATTTAAGCAGCTTTCTTTCGACTTCAAAGAAAATTTATACTAGTTAACGTGGGTATTTCCCAATATTGTAAAATTCACAGTTAAAATTTAATATCAGAATAGAAAAATATTAAAGATAGAACTGTTATAAGTACGAATCCGTTAATAATGATTCAAGATAGTTTCTTGAATCACCTTAATCCTAGAAAATATCTGGATCAACTCTTTGTATACCCTTCACACAGTGAAAAAGGGTATATATAGGTTTCTGTCCGTCTGACCGTCTGTCCGTGTGTATGTTGAAATCAACTTTTTGAAGCCCCCCGACATACGTAATTAGGGTAAGGTATTAAAATATCAGAAATATTCGGGAGTAGATCGGTATTGAAAATCAGAAACATCGGTACATAAACAACTGAGATATGAGCAAAAACCCACGACCACCTCGGTTTTTTTTTCACAAAAACAACATTACAACAACAACATACATACATACAAACGTGTATACTGGTTAGAGAAAACGTGGCATCGAATCCCAGCTGAGCCAAAAAAATTTTTTTTTTAATTTTTTTTAATTTTTTTTTTTTTATTTTTTATTTAATATATTATTTATATTTTTATTATTTTTTTTTTAAATTTTTTTTTTTAATTTTTTTTTTATTTTTTTTTTGTTTTATATATATTATATATATAATGATTTTTTTAAAAATTTTTTTTTTTTAATTTTTTTTTAAATTTTTTTTTAATTTTTTGTTTGTTTTTTTAACATACATACGTGAATTTATAATTTTGCAATGGGATGTTTTTATATATGTATGTTTTTATATGTATGTACGTATTTCATATGGGATGAATGGTGACACAAACTACTGTTATTGCATGACTACACGTTGTGAAGGGTATATAAGATTCGGCACGGCCGAATATAGCACTCTTACTTGTTCAATCTCGAAAAACCCAATGTTTATATCCACCCCTGTGTGCGAAATTTTCGTATGTTACTTTTTTTTAGAAATCTACTTTTTTATGCAAATTGGTTCTACATTCATTAATCCATTTGTTAATCAAATATTAAAGCGATAATTGTTTTAGTTATGGAGATAACACTGTGCACATTTTATCTTATGTATTAGTGTTATTTACGTTATTTTTTATTTAAAAGTAATAAAAAAATGCTCTCCTGTAAAATTTTGTTTTTGTTACATACGATAATGTCGCGTACAGGGGTCGATATATTTTTGTATATTTGTTCTTATGCAACTTTGTCTTTCTGAAATTGCTTCATGTATTTCTCATTCTGCGATGTTAGCAATGTTGAATGATTTGTTTTTTTGTTTATAGATGGATGGCATTGTTCCGCCAGCTGACTGTCAGCCAAAGTTTCGTTTATGTTTACCGAAAGTTTTACTAAAGAAAATTGTCATTTCTGAGATGATTTTTAAGGCTTTTATTTGTTTCCAGCTAAGTAAGAAAAGGACGAAACTCAATTATCTAGCAATGAAAGAAAATATTAGGCCGATATACAAAATTTCCTCCATATGCTCCACTGTCCCAATTGTTTAATAAGCAATAAAAATTTTATTAAAATTAAGCCAGTTTTGGAAGTTTGTCATGTAACAAACCAGTGCGCGTTGCTACGCCCCTTAATGAATAAAAATGCATTGTGAATTTTAATTGAATATAAAGTACAAGAAGCTAAAAATGATAATTAATTTTTTATGGACATGGCACTTAATACTTTTCTAATCACGAAACTGTATAGTCATAACTGTTCAATATGAGTGCAAAGTTTCAAAATAATTGGTCAAGTGCAAGGTCTATTAAATAAGGTCTGTTCAACTAATCAGCTGATCGTTTTTTGCTCCCCTATGTTTACTACTCGAAGTTGTCAAAATTTGTTTACCTTTTTAGGGCGACATTTAGTTTTTCAATTTTTCAATTTTATGATTGATAATTTTTCAACTGATTTACATGCTGGTAAAAGGCGTTTCTGTACCCAAGGACTGAGCCACACCAACAGCTATAGCAGCCTTGCCATTACTTGGCTCACAGGCCAAGAAAATACAACGATTAGCTATTTTGCCTTCACGCACCATTTGTACAACACCAGCAGCGAAACGAGCATCTTTCTGGCCCAACATACCTTGTGAAACAGCACGCTTCTTCAAGACATCGTCTAGACTTCTATTTTATCTTTATCAGCCATATTTTTAGCAAATATTTACTATTAACACAATTTATTTTTGTTGTCTTGAAAAAATTGTTAAACAAAATGAAAACACAAAATTTAATAGGCGTTGGGCATATTCATACAGGTATATGCAACGGCGAATTTGCTGTGCTGCTCTCTGTCAAATACCTCATAAAAAATAATTTTTTATACATAGAGTTTGACAGTAACGTTTCCCATCAGATGGACTGATAATTTCACCTGGATGAATTTTTTGGTATTTTAGTCAGCTGTTTTTGACTACCTTAGAGTAATTTTACACTAACAAAATGCCCGTATATTTTTTTCGCTTTTTGTTTTTCTAGAGTTGCACAGACCTTATTTAATAGACCTTGGTCAAGTGCAAGTAGCTAAAAATGATTACTTATTTTTTATTGGAGCAACCCCGCCCACTTGCGTAGAACAACTTGCCGACAACTTTGAGTCCGATCGGCTTTACGGTGGTGGAGTCTATAGCTAACACACACACACACAGAGTTTTACTTTTATATATATAGATGTAATGTCATATATTCGAGAATTGTCTTTGAAGATGATAATGAACTGCGCCACGTATTTAATGATCTTTTAATATATAAATTTCCAGAACTCTAAATTTTCGAAAAAAAACAAACACCAACGTACAGTGATGAAGAAATTATTGTTGCAGAGGATTTTGTTCAAGTAAGTCCAAAGTAATATTTAAGTTTTCTTTGCAAATGAAAAGATAAATAAAGTACAAAAATATATTATTCAAAACGTGATAAAATGTTTAGCAGAATTTGTTAATGTTTGCAGGTATTTTTTTTACATGTTTAACATTTTAAGATCTAACTCCATTTCCTGGGGTAGTTTCTAAATTTCATCCATATGTGACAGCGCATAGAGAAAGGGACCTAAGGGTAAAAAGAGTTTTTGTTCAGGAGAGCCCTTTTAAAGATTAAACGATTTTTCTATTTATTTAAATTGTTCATAAGGAAAAAAATTAATTTTTGTAGTTTCGTAAAATCAAGTTATTTTGTTAATTTAGTAGGGGAAAAAATGAAAATAAATAAATTTTTGCCGTTAGGTCCTGTTCTATTTGCGCTTAGAATCGTCGAAATCGTCGAAAGGGAAATAAAAGGCGCATATCTCTGGGAGGGAACACTTTTGGGGCATTCGATCTCATTCGATGCTCAGATGTTGTCCTCATAAAAAAAAAAAAAGTAAAAATTGTTTTTTATACCCTTGGGCCCTGTTCTCAATGCGCTGTCACATATATGAAATTAAATGTATTTTTTTTTGTATATCCATTGTGCGTAATCATTTTCATCCCGATTAACCCTAATCCAGTCGACATGTGCCACTTAGACACAAATTTGACTTTGAATTATGTAATTTACTTGATATTAATTTATTGCTTAAGTTGTTTCATGATTCTTTTTAGTCACAATTAATTTTAAATATAATTTATTTTTTTCAGAAAACTTTGAAAGCACTTTATCCTGTCCTAATATGCCTAGCAGGCACATAGGGCGGCGTTTACTTTTATTCTTGCATATGAAATATAAGTAAATAGACTTAAATTTAATAATGGGAATACAAAGTGGCATAAAAATCCATTCCCTGGCTATTAGAAAAGTAAATTAAAAAGAGAAAATAAAAACCACGAAAGTCTGTATCTGGAAAACTTAAAAATTTCAAGTTATTTTCACCATAAATGGGATCGGATACAAGTAAATTGTCATGTGTTAGTTCTTCTGAGCTGCCAAACATTAAATTACCTTAACTATTTATATTTTTTGTAAATATCTTTTTGACTTTTAACTTTACAACTTCACAAAATCCTTTTATTATCTTTTGATATCTTTCGGTCGTAACCATATCGTAATAACTTAGCTGCCATAAAAACTTTAACTTTAATTTAGCACAAATATTTTTATTTTGGTCGTCGCTCCTCTTTGCCTCTTTTGAAACTGCTGTCCATAAAACTCTCTTGAGCAAACATGACTGCAACTTTAGCTTTGGCGTTTATAAATATCCTTCGTTACACAAAACGTTGAAAATATGCTGTTTTAAGAAGAACATTTCTGTACAAAGCAACATAAATCTTTACACAACTTATAATGAAACAAACTTTTCTATTAAAAACTTTTCGAAACAATAATTCATATTAATGGCAATATGTAGGTATTTATGTTCGTTTAAGATTTTTTTTTTAATTTTGGGCCAACAATATGATCAATAGCTGGTTTAAATTGTTTGAAAGCCAAAAAAAGAAAAGGAAAACCAGATAACAAAAAAAAGTTAAAGTTTGCGTGAAAAAATATGATTTACTTTTTGTGTAGTGATTCCTTAATCATTGAAAATTGCTCGAAGTGCATGGTGGTATCAATTGCAAAAAATAGTGTTTATATAAAATATCGACTCCTGTGCGCGAAATTATCGCATGTTACAAAAGCAAAATTTTACACGAGAGCGTTTTTATTACATTGAAATAAATAAAAACGTAAATAACACTTCTACATACGATAAAATGTGCACATATCTCCAGAACTAAAACAACAACCGCTATATTTTATTAGCAAATGGATTAATGGATGTAGAACCAATTTGCATAAAAAAGTAGATTTCTAAGATTTGAAAGAAGAAATTTTTTTATGTAACGTAAATAAAATGCACTTGTAATCTCAATATTCCTAAAGAATGAGAGTAATGTGATTACGCTTACATTAAGGAAATATTAAATAAATCAGACGAAAACACTAAAATTATTATTAATTAATTATTAATTATTAATTATTTTTTAGATAATTTTTTTTTTTAAATTTAAATCAATTGAAAAATGTGTTTGCTTTAATACATTTTGACTACATATGGTGTGAAGAAAATCACATAAAATTAAATAGACATTAACCCATAATGGCCGACAAATATTTACCTAATGTGATCATATCTAATGAAACTTTAAATGACTCGTAATATTCAGTTAATTTTTTAATAGAATTCCAAGTCAATAGAATTTTGTTTAACGCAATTTTAATAAGTCCGATCACTTAAAAGTTTGTGCATATTTTGACAATGCATTTCTGTTATTAAAAATGTTATCAGTGCCACATTCATTTAAAGTAAATGTTTGATATATCATGCAACCCTATTCAAGATATCTAGAAACGAGTGATGGAATCATGAATTTTTTTGTTTTTAGATAAGTGCTGGTGATATGGACTTGTAAATTGTTCCTTAAGCCTATAATTAAAATTTAAGATTCACTTTCAAATTTATGTGTTTTTTAAATCATTTTATAAAAACCAAACCTTACGACCAAACCGACCTCCGGAGAATGCCATCCAGATATTTACTGACGGATCGAAATCACATGCTGGAGCTGGATGTGGTATCTTTTCGATCCAGTTGGGTTTGGAATTTCCCTTAGGCTACCGGATTAATGTAGCGCGATACAGGCCGAACTAATGGCTATTAGGACAGCCGCGGAACAGATTCAGTATAATGAAATATCTGGCAGGGATATTTATATATTTACTGACAGTAAGGCGGCTATTAGGTCCCTTGAGAGTGTGAACAACACATCGATAATTACCCAAGAATGCCGGGTGTCTCTTGAGGAGATAGCGAGACATTCGACGGTTACCCTTGTGTGGGTTCCAGGACATGGGGATATTGATGGTAATAATAGAGCTGATGCACTTGCAAAAGCTGGTACTACCTTAGATTCGGTTGAATCCAGTTGTGCTTTGGGTATTCCCTTATCGAAGGGTAAACAGCTAATCTCGCATCGATTATATTTAGATGCCAAGGAAAGATGGGTGAGAGAACCCACTTGTTTGGAAACCAGACGCAATATGCAGTGAATATGCCACTGGCCTATAGGCACACATGCGAAAAGGCTGAATATCCCTTACAACGACTTCTGCAGAAGTTGCGATAACGAGGAAGATGAGTAGACGACTGAACATCTTCTCTGCAATTGTCCTGCATTCGGGGACCTGAGACGCCAGATTCTGGGTCAACGAATACTTGTAAGTAAAACTTGTCTTTCCGCAGTTGATCTGGGAAAGATCCATACCGTCGTGAACAGGACAGGATGGCTGAGGAACGACGGCCAGAGGACATAGACAAACGGGCGATGGTGCCTACGGTATCACAAAGCGGACCCTCGGAGGACCCAAGTGAGCTATGCCTTCGGGCGGCTGCCGGATCTAACCTAACCTAAACCTTCCAATGAATCACCCTTTCGTTTGCTATCGATACTAAAGGTGGTAAGATAAAAAATTATCTGCCATTTTAATTTAAAGGCCATCTTGGATTACACTTGTTCATAGTTTGCTGTTTTCTGCTGGTTCTGGCCATTTCATACCACTATTGTGGTAGTTGTATGGGACGAAACCGTAATTGATTTTAAGGATATTGAATTTTATCTTTATCATAGCAAATCGTATTTTAATGGCGAAGCCATTTTAATACAGGTACAAGCGAACTGTCAACTTACTTAACTGCTCAATTGAATCCCCTATTCATAGGTTTTCGAGCTCGGAAACGAATATTGGAGAAATTATAAACGGCATTGTAGAGCTATATAAAACCTTGGCACCACAGCTAAAGGGACAAGATAAGTTAATTACTAATAGAAATCTTTCCACCGAGTTCAAAAAATATCAGCTCATGTTTCTTTAATTTTGAGAATAACTTTTTAAAATTCTTGCATGAGAAAAGTCTTAAACAATAAAACTTGGGAAACTATGTATAGAATTTTCTTTTATTTTCCTACAAAACCGCCAGTTACGTGCCTGTTATTGTCTTGCTGTAGGTGTTTCAAACAGAAAAACAACAACAACAACAAAAAAAGTTTTATAAAAAAAAGGAATTAGGAGTTGTTTTTTAAATGCTTCGATATAATTTCAGACATAATTTAGACGGGTGCCTGTCTAACATTAGATAAAAGTGTAAAAAGAAAATTGTCTAAATAAGTTTAAAGAAGCTTAGGTAACTATATTGGCAATTTTCAATTTCTTTTTTCTTTCTTTCTTTCTTTCTTTCTTTCTTTCTCTGTTGAATCAACCATTATTAAGAAATGTTCTAAAAGTTTGTGCTACATTTATATGCTCAAAGTATTTTCAATTACTTGTCACAAAATAAATTATAATTTTTGGTCTGTCCACCTCAATTATTTGCTCTTAACACTACTTGTTAAGTCAATTCAAAACAAACAACAATATTTGGCTTAAAGTTTGTTCAGTGGATAAAAAGATATTTATTTAAAATATTGGTATGCAAAACTTTTTATTGTTTTTTTTTGTGTGTTGTTCCTTAATAAAGTTGTAAAACTGTGAACACTTTTTTTATTTCTTCTAAGTTTTTTGATTGCATGCTGTACGCTAGAATGGTTCGCAGAGAAACGTTAAACCAGTTACCTCCCCCTAAAGTTTAAGATAAGTTGAAGATGATGAAATTTTTATGTTATTTTTTTGTTACACCTTTGGAAATCACATTTTTTATTTAAAATTGTCCTTTGTGGTCTATTCATAACTTAACAAAGGCTACGTTTCTCTCTTTTTGGCTCTAGAAAAGTAGATTTTCACCCAAAAAATTATAGAACAGAAGATGAAAAATGGTTTAAAATCTTTGATAAGAATTATGTGAGTTATGTGAGTTTTTCATGAAACTTGAAATGCTGAACACAATTTCTTCAATAATTTTAAATCGCTTCATTTACTTTTATAATTTTATTTTTCCTTCTTTACCACCTCTTTTACTTTGGTACAATTACCTGTAGGTAGTGAAGTGTGTGGGACCTGAGTTTTTAAAAACTACAGCTGGATTTTGATATCGAAGTCATAGAATTATATTAAATCTTGCAACACAACAAAGAACGATATGTGACTTTTTTTTAATTGGATATTGGTATCCAGGGGACTAATAACTAAAATATATCTAAAATTGTTCAAAATTAACAGTATGTTTATAGAAGGCGTCTAATGTAAGTCAAAACTGAATGATACATGCACGAAAACGTTATAATGTTGGCCCGTGTAACATGTTTAATTCTTTTCGCCTGACTTACGTTATATGTGGTCAACACGAATGTTGTGTCAAATGGTAGTATTGCCAATATGCTGTTAATAAGATTTTGTTAATTTCTGTCGTGCAAAATTTACATTTTTAACACAAAACTTGGTAACCCTTTATCTGTAGAAAAAAAGACAAACAGCTGATTTTTGTTAACAAAACAAAGAAAAATTATTAAAGTAAAAACATTTGTGAAAATAAAAGTAAATATATGTTATATTATTAATAAAATTTTAAAATGTTTTTAAATGTTTAACTGCTTGCAAGGAAATTATATTTTATTTTTTTTCTATTTAATTATTTTTCAAACTTCTGGGAAAATTTTCTCTGACGAATTGAATTAAGTGTTCGCTTTGTTTTGACATTTCATTCGTGCCAATGCGTCATACACAAACGAATCAAACAGGCTGTTGTTACGTTCTATGCAAAAAAATATGACATATTCGCGATTTATAAATGCAAATATGAAAAACGTTAACGTTTATACGTGCATTGTCGGTAAATTGTGTTCTATAAACATGCTGTAAGTTTTTATCTTAAGAGGAAGGGAGCATGCACACGCACCTTTCCAGGAAAAGATATCTTTACAAAATAATGAAGTAAAAAAAAAACAGTTCTTAGCTACTTACTTACCATTTAAACGACTGTCAAATTTCTAATCGTATATTTTTGATATTTCATAACATTGTTTTCATACAATATAATCGCAGTACTCAGTATAATAAACCACCTTAAGTAAGAGCAAATCATTACGTTGTTTTTGCTGGGTTACTAAAGAGTATTGCACGACTGGATTCATTAATTTAAATTTACTTAAGCACAGTATATTAGGTACTTGAGAATTTAAGTGTAAATTTTTTACCATTGAATATTAATTTTTATGTACAATTTTTGTTCTTTGAGAAAACTTTAAAAAATAAACTGAAGAAATTGTGAACAGTTCTACTTTGAAAATTGTTTAAGGCATATTTGAATCGTATTTTAAAAAGGCACCAATTACTTACTGCCATATTCATAAAAATTATTCAAGCTTTATGAATGGTTAATCAAACAGATTTTCTATGGGAATTTGTTGTATAAACCTCTTATAAAGCTGTTTTTAGTTTTTATGAATTAGACCGTTAGTTTATTAAAAGTAATTAACAGGGTTAGGACTGACTGACAGCTTATTTATAAATGAATAAAATTATATTTAGTTTATCAAATCAGTTAGTTTCATTACTTTATGTCTTAATTTACGCTGCTAATATTTATAGAATCATCACAAAGTTTTTTACTCTTCCGCAAATTATATTTATTATCATAAATAAGTTTGTATGTTTGTGTCTGCTTTGAAAAGTACAAAAATATTATTTTATTACACAAACAATAAAAAATTCTAATATAAAAAAAAATAAAAAATAAAACAAAACACTGCGTAAATTTATGACCAGTTAACTACACTTTGGTAATAAAATACTTTTAAAGTATCTCTGTCTCCCTTGTCGGCCTGTTATCCCATGCTGTTCACTAACGTCGCCAGAACAATGTTCTGGGTAGCTACAGACCCCTTTAAAAATCTTAACAGCTAAAAAATTAATATAAAATCTTGTGTACAAAATATTTTGGTTTGCTAAAAAATATTCGAACGATTCTTAGCCCCACACAGACGTGAGTATGTACGCCAATGATGCTGCTCCAAAAACACTAACAATCCCTTAATAATATTTTATGAGGCCACATAAAAATTGACATTTATTTCACAAATAAAGTCTCTAAAGGCAAATATACACGTACTAGTCATTTTTAAATGCAAAATTGGAAACTTGGAAGACAAAAAGAAAACATACTACAACATAGCTCCGTTTATCTGGGTTTCTTATTGACCCCACAATAAATTGATTTTTTTTTGTTGGTATCTTATGGCAGCGAGAGTTAGTTGATATTGTTTCAATTTGAATAAACTGATAAGGATCATAAAATTTGTTACATATTTGTAGGGGAGTCAAGTTTTTGAAATCAATTTATATGTCTTGTCAAAATACAATTTGTTCAACACATGTAATTAAAACCAAATTTAATCAATAAGTTTTAATTTGTTAAGATAAATATATATTGTAAAACTTATAATAAGATAAAGCATTAATTGAGTTGGCACTACTGCATCATTTTGTTAGAGTTTAGATAATAAGCAATGCGTGATTTTCAGCACGGTATAATTAAAGTTGTATTTATTAAGGATTTTTTGTTTCTGTTTTTATGATAAACATAAATATTTTATACAATTTTATAAAGAAAAAACAATAAAAATTCTTTATATCCCTATACAGCAGACCTTAAAACCTACAAATGTTTTAATGCTCCTTTTAGCCATAAACAACTTTATAACAACTTTACTTTCTTTGCCCTAGAATACCTACACTCTTTCGTATAAAATCTCTAAATACTTAACCAAGAGCCAAGTTTTGTACTTTCACTTAATTATGGCTTGAACTAAAATCATTTTGCTGAATGCCCCATAAAAAAGTGGCCCAATTTTAAAATAACTCAATTCATTTAATAAATTTAACCCGTTTGTATACTTCCCGAGACAAAGAAGCACTCAAAAACCACTTACCAAAAGTTTTGCTGGTTGCTTAAGCTTTTTTGCACGGGCGTAGAAAAGTATTTCCATAATTAAAAAGATTTATTATATAAATTCAAACAATTAGCACAATTTCCTGTTCATTTTTATAATACAATGCTGCTTGTTGTTGATGTTGTTCTATTTATTGTAGAAAAAATTTATTCAAAATTTTTTTAAATGTTTATGGTTGTTGTTTTTAAATTGATGAATGGCCTCAATCTAATAAAAACAGCTTGTGTGTTGTTTGCTTGTTTGTTTATGTTAAAAGAGAAGAGAAAAAAAGACAAACAACAAATATGTATACAGCGAAATACATGTATACCCGCCCATAACACAGTGAGCGAGACCAGAGGATACAACAGCAATAAAAAATAAATAAATAAATAAAATAAAAGTAAAATAAAACAAAGTTTGTTAATTAAATTCACTTTTTACTTGCTTTGCATAAATTTTAAAAAAAAAAGTTAATAATGACAGCCTAAAAGTATGCACTACTTGTTATATTAATTAAATTAATACAAAATATATGTACCCTACAAGAAATGAATGACTGAAACTAACACACACAAACTATTTTTACTAACACATTTGCAACAATTTTATATTGAATTGCTGTTACCGAAAAAAATGCATAAGCGAGAGTGATACAGCTAAGCTGTGTTGAATTCTTGACGTTCAAAACAAAAAATTTTTGTAAAATAGTGTTAAATTTTTTACATTAAAATAATAAATATTTCTTAAATTAGTTTTTTAATAATTGAGATTTTTTGACGAGTCTTGGCAGAAAATACACAAGAAGTAAACGGTAAGTAAAAAAGTAGCAGAATTATATTTATGTATGTATATCCACATTTTCATAATTTTTAAATTTTTAGTAATCCAAGCCATAATACAAAGGACGCCTTTATCATGCACAAGGATTTAAATGAGCCGCCCGGAATCATCGACGATTTAATAATATTATTACTTAATATAAAATATAAAAATTAATTTAAAAAAATTAAAATTGTGTTTTATTAAAATATGTATACCCGTCAGCTTTGACCAGTATATTCATCAAGTATGATTTGTCAACTATGACTGGTATATATATCAGGTGTGATTAGTCAAGTGTGACTGATATTTACATCATTGCTGATTAGCAAACAGCAGTGGAGTGAGCAGTTCAAATATATGTTCAATAGTCGATATAACTCATAAGTAAAAGGGAGATACAAGATCACACGTACACAAAAGTTTCCATCAATTATTTCATTTTGCCCTTAA
This sequence comes from Phyto melanocephala, assembly GCA_941918925.1. NCBI lineage: Eukaryota > Metazoa > Arthropoda > Insecta > Diptera > Rhinophoridae > Phyto > Phyto melanocephala. The sequence continues at coordinate 4,461,558 of OW799233.1, forward strand.
TAACTTGATAGAAACTTTTGACCGATATATCCATCCCAGTGACAGTCATATGACCGGTCAAATGACTGTCACTGTTCTTGTAGGGTATCAAGTCATTTTTCTACTATTGTTTTTTTTTTTATAAAAAACATTTACCATTGTACTCACCTGAAAATTTGTTTAACCCCCTGCCTGTAAAAAAAAATATATGAAAATATTAAGATAAAATTAATGCAATTCTTATAAAATTTTTGTTAAGACAAACAAATTACATTTATATTTTGTAAAAAAATAAAGCTAAATTATAGGTAAGAAAGAGATCCCTCTGTTTATGCTGACAACTACGTCAAACATAAGAATAAAACAAATTATGACAAACAATAAATGAATGCTGTAAAACTTTCCTGCATAAACTTCTTATAAATTTTAGAGAACAACAAAAATATTTTGCGCAGCATCTTACCTATCCAGCTGCAAGATATCCTGAGTATAATAGCACAATGGGATAGCAAGAACGAAAAGAGGATAAATTTACATCTGAGGCATCATAACAAATGAATGTGCCAAAGTGAAAAGAAAGTCAACAAGTCAGTTCTACAGTTCAAATGTAAGCTTCTTTGTTAAACACTTGTCTTTTTCTATATTTGTTGGTTAAAATACACAGAAAACCAAACGGGAGTTCCTCGTACTTCCGCAGCATGAACAACGTGTCTCCGTTTTTTGAATTTTGTGAAAATACATTAACAGCAAAACTTTGCGTAATGGAATATTCATAAAATACGTAATAAATTGTAAATTTATTGCTGTTTGATCGTAATATGTATCGGCGGATTATCAAGGAAGAAATTTATTATTTTCTTATCATTATCTCCATTTAATTTCTTGTTGCCTTGTGTAACGTTTTCCCAGTTTTGTATCTGTCTTTATTGGCTTTTTTTTTTAAGATTTGCAAAATAGGTGTATGATGTCCTAATTAGAGCTAAAAGTTTTTTAAAGAATTGATCACTTGAAGCTTTATCCGAAAAATTTGCACGAAACACTTATTGTCCTGATGGTGAGAAAATGCAGCCTTGGATGCATACAGCTTCCTAAAACTCAATTATTCAATCAGCTTACGGATATAGTTACCTAAATTAGCTATCTTGGAACGTTAGACGTTACTTGCGTTGATCTATTTAAAACGAAACTCAGAGTTTTCTTATTTTTGCACTAAAAAAAGGTTTTTTTGTTTGTTTATGTATTGATTCTGTTCTCAAATATATAAATTTATTTACTAGTTGAATCCCGGCTGCATAACAGGCCCCAAGATTATATTTGAGGATAGTTCTTATATCGTTGTAATAATACTTTATTGTTGTTAGTGCAATTCTATTTTTATTTCTTGCTTTTTTGTGTCCGTTTATTCATTTATTTCTTACCAACATTCTAGCGGTATTTTAAATACCAGTTTATTTTCTATTTTAAGTAAGAAATTATATATTGTTACGTTTATGCCTTTTATAAAGGTTGGATTATTTCCTTTAAATATACTTTGAGTTCTTTTATTGCAATTAAAAACACTTGAAATTTGTTATAAAATTAATAGCTCTAAACTCAGATATTGTTTTTATATCACTTAACCTATTACACTTATGGTTATACATTATTATTATCAAACTCACTTTGATACACACTTTACAAGCTCTATTGTAATACTGATCATGCTAGCTGTATTGTTCGGCTATTTATAGTAACATAGTGGTGTTCGGTAACATTCGGCAAAGTTCTCGTATGTACATTCTAGTACATTCGAAAACCGTTACATTTAAACTAAGATTTAAATTAAGTAATATGCAGGAATAATAGAATTGCCTAAAAGTATGCTACACATAATAACAAACATCATGTTCGAACAACCAGCGAAATAAACTAACATAAATAAAACTTCAGTAACTTAAACTACTACAACTAAAATAAATTATAATGTAAATTAAGCTATTTAAAAATAAATCTGTAACAATATGATCTAGCGATAAAGAGTATCGTTTATGTTAGCCCATGTATCGAGTACAAAATTTTATCAAAAAACATTTAATAATTTTTTCACTATACGAGTTCAGGAAGAGCGACAGAGAGAAGGTCAAACAGACAGTTAAATGGACTAGTAGATAGACTAGTAGACAGACAAAGTTTCTAAAAGATTTTTTTTTATTTATTTATTTTTTTTTTTGCATTTTAGAATGTGGTCTAAATAAATACATCTTTATACACCTAATTTAATTTAATTAAATTTTTCAATTATGTTTAGTTTAATGTCAATGTTTTTGTTAGTTTAGATTGAATTAAAAATAGTTTCTAAAAATGGCAATCACAGGTTTTTGTAATATATGACATATTTCAACTTACAGACTGAAGTTCACGGATACACTGTTGACTTCAAATTATAAAAAAAAAATTATAAAAAAATAGAAGTTATAAAATTTAAAGACTTATTGATCCGCCCTCGCAGTAAAATTTTATTTTTTATTTTGTTGCTGGAATAAAATTTAAAAATCCCCCAGTTGACCTATATTAATTAAATTTTTTTTCAATTAAGGATGCATTAGAAGGAAAAAAAGCACTGCACCGTATACCCTCGAATATGAGATAACGTTGAAGGAAAAGTGTTTTTGCTTTATTTGCTAAGAATGCAATGCGATTACTATTATATATTTTTCTTGAATTATATATTTTTAAGTTAGGGCTACCCAACAAGAGATACATATATCACACTTTAAGATTCGAAGGTAAAAAGAAAAATAAAAGAGGCTAAAAAAATACAAGGTATTTTCTTCTAAAATCGCTTTGTCTAAATTCTTTATGTTCAATGGTGTCCGACAAACTTTTTTGTCGGTACGATCTAAGACACATACCTGCCAAAAATGTATTTGAATTGTGTTAGCAGTGCTGACTTTAATTGCTTACCATATTGCAAAAGTTGTTTGCAACAAAGTGAACAACTTAATATTTCAACATGGAGAAAACATTTTGCAATAAGTAATATTTTTTTATATTTCTCCTTTACGTGCTGCTATATATTTCATCAGAGCATTAATGAAATAACCGCTTATTAACTTAAAAGTAGAGACCAGTATGTTAGCATATATAAATCATACCTCTTTTAAGTGCTCGTGGAAGCAGGAATGCACTAAGTAATCGATTGTTGAAGCGCTTTTTGGAAGTGAAGCCTGTGGCTATTTTTACCCACTTTTTTACTCAGTTCCTTTAACTCTTATATATAAAAATAAATGTGCGGAAAAAACATTTAACTCTTGCTCAAAAGCATTGCAAAACTATGCTAATTTTTTTTTTACACTTTTTTCCAAACTTTATTTTTAGATTTTTCTTGAGGTCAATGATCTTTCAAAAATGACATTGTCTGCCTTGAGCAAGAAATATTCATTCGTCACACGCTAGTTTGCGATTACAATTACCAAAAAGAAAGCAAAAGTGTCTTATGTAAGGCAAATTTTTTTTCCCGTTATGGTCTTGTGTAAACAATTAAAACATAAATTTAACGATCATGAATCATAGAGATTAAGGGTTTTTTGAGATTCCCCACAGCTGAATATAAAATGATATGAAAAGGAATTTTAGATCTGTAGCCAGCCAGATTTTAAATGTGTTTTAAAATCTTTTTATTTTTAAACTCATTTGTCATTTCATTATAAATCTCTGCGCCAAATGTCCTTTAAAACTTAAAAGGTCGTACATTATATTCACTTTTAATTTTTTCCCACGGCCTTTTTAAATACGACTCAATACATCTGCATTGTTCGACGATTTTCCATAATGTTTAAAAATAGAATGCTTAGAATAAATAGTTCTATAGAATAACATTGAATGGCCCTGAAAATTATGTAGTTTAAATGACTGCTGCAAATGAAATGAAACCTTTACGAATTAGTCCATAGTTTTTTGTTTACCACATGCACACAAAGGTCGTTTCTAAATTATTTTTTTGCACTTGTTATTTTGTGATCTCATTATTATTTTATTACAATTTTACTTTTTTCCCTTACTTTTTTGCCATCTTTCAAATGCACTTTGTCTCGTCGTAGAAGTGTAGTTGGCAACCGCATAGAAAACATATTTAATGCTGTATGGGGTTCTCATTCTGGATTCCATTTCTATTGAAATTTTTTTTTGTTTAGTTTGTTTAGGTATGAGTGCGAGTATGTGCAAATACACTTGGTTAAGTGTTTACATATACATACGTCTGCATTATATGAATGTATGTATGTATGTATGTATGTATGTATGTATGTATGTATGTATGTATGTATGTATGTATGTGTATCTTTAAAACAGTGTTACCAAAACCACTAAACTGTTTTGGGGTTGTTTTTGTTGGAATCGGGGGGAAAAATAATAAAATAAAATCCTTTATTTAAACTTGTGATCTGGATGTACTGATCTACAAGGTGTGTTTGAATAAGCAGCCGATTATTTTTTGCTTTATATTGTTTTGCGTAGGCATCATCTCATGTTAAATTTTTCCAAAGTTCATTTACATGTACGTACATACATACATACATGCATACATACATACATACATCTGTACGTGGAAAAAAATAACACAAATAATAATAAAAAAAGAATAAAACTCAAATTTGTCCATGAATTTCTATACAATAAGTTTTATTTTATTTCTTAGATAAGCAGCTTTAAGATCGAGTACAAAAACGGATAATTTTTTGTTTTGTTCTATTTATTTTCATAAATTTTTTGAATTAAAAGATTTTATTATTAAGCCAAAACAATTTTTTTTTTCGATAACTCGAAATAAATCAAAATCCGTTGGCGTAATCAGAAAATGATGTTGGAAAGACTTAAAGCTGGCATAATTTAAAAATTTTTGAAGGTGTGCTTAAGGAAATCGAGTACGTGGTTCCAAAGTTACAGAAGATGTATACAACCTCTTCAGACAAAAAAACTTACCATAGAGTTTAAAATAGAGATGATTTTTGCAGTTAATTGATTACAACGAATTAAAAAAGTAGTAATTATTTTGGGAATTTCGGCTTGTTGCATAGTGTAATTAGAATTTATAATAATAAAAATAAAAACATCCATTTAATATGTTTGTTTAAACTAATATTTAATTTAACTTTTTTCGAAACGTATACTGGAAACCGAATGTGTCATTAAAACGGATTTCATATCTAATATTAGAAAATAGAAATTATTTCTCTGCTTTGTGAATCTTTAGAGAAAACCACAGTTTGAGATGCACTGTCTCAGAATGACATACAACATTTCAATGTTGAAAACTTAAATAAATACTGTGACGTTGAGCTGTGAAGCTTGTACTAAATATGAGCTGGTGAGTGTATAAATGCAGCAGAAATTGTTGAATGTTATTGCGTGTGTAGATGTATGTAAATGACTGTGTGTATAGTGTGCCAATAGGGGAAAATTTCATTACGCACCTTGACTTACAAAATTGCCTTTAAAAAGTAAGAAAAAAATTCTATCACACTTGCATAAACCTTAAAAAAAAGAAAAACAAAAACAAAATAATAGAAAAGAATACACAAAAATGTTGGCTGAAAAAAATAAAACAGAAAAAAAAGCAGAAAAACAAATTAAACGCATGCATGTTTGTATGAGCCTGAAAATCAGTTTAATAAAAGACTAAATCGCAAAAGATGTTGGAAAGGAAAGCAACAAAAATAAAACTACGAGTAGAATTGAATTGAGTTTCAAATTGAAAATGTCATCAATAGGTTTTATCACAAATGCCTGTGCATGCAAATATACACATTCATACAGAATAGTTAACGCACCAGCTGACGTAGGAGATACTCCAGCAAGTTTGCATGTAATTAAAATATGTTGTTGAAATCTATAGAAATTTTAGAGTTTTTAATGTATTTTTTAATATTCTTTTAAAATTAATTTTTTTTAATTTAGTTGCCAAGTGCTAAATTTAATAGAAATTTGTATTAAAATCTTTCATTCGAAAATTGTCTAGTTCACGGTAGTTAAAATGGAATATGTTGAAATTGAATTTCATTGACAGGAATTTTATCATACATATGAACTGATTGTTAGTGAGCTTCTTAAAGTAGACGATCTAGTAAAAAATCACTTATTAGAATTTTGTCTGGCTGTCTGTCCGTTTTTCTGTCGTCCTGATCAATGGCTCAAAAAGTACTTGACATATGATTTTATATACTTGCTAACTTTTGCCGCGAAACTTGGCTCATTTCTATTAGAAGATAGAAAAATAATAAATCAAATGCCATTGGGTGTATAAGTTGAAAATGTGGGATCTACAACATATTAGAAAAAAGTGCTGTTGAAGCACACCTATTGCTCTTATGGCGAATGTGTTCTAACGATTTGTGTGGACAGAAGTTGTGTCTTTTTCAACAAACGCAAAGTTAGCCCAGGCCAAACAAAAGAACTTAAAAACTCCATATAGATTGTTGTTGATCTCAACACGATCTTGCAAATTCATTAGAAGTTACTCAAACAGGAACTCAAAACCGTTTTTGAGTAGCGACATTTATCCACAAGCAGAAAAACTTGGTACCATACACAATAAAGACGAGAGACTTTAAGAGACGATTTCGCACATGGGAAATGAATCTTGAAAGCTGGATATGAAAATAGTTTGCATCGAATAATTACACGCGATGAAAAGTTAACCATAACAATAACGAGAAGCGCAAGATTTCATATGTGTAGCGATCAACCAGCTAAATTATAAACACAGCCTAATATTTGTTACGCTGGCATATGGCTCTGTCTTTGCACGAGTCAAAAAGGTACTTTATATTTTGATCCACTAAATTGTGTCACACTATCTTAGAAAGCCATCAGTTAATACAATTGTTTAATTTGAATTGAAGAATCGAAAACACCGGGAATATGGGGCCAAATAAAACTGCAATATTCCATCATGACAATGCTTGAACGAATGTTGCAATGCCTGTTAAAAACTATTTAAAACGAAGTGCTTAGGAAGTCTCACCTCATCCTCGTTTTAGTTCAGACCTTGCTCCACCAAACACTACGTGCTACGAACGCTGCTTAACGCTAGCTCTGGTACAGGCTTTTCTTCAAAACAGGGTATCCGAAATTTTATTTGCCCTCAAAACGTTCCATTGAAGCGGAATCCATATGTTGACATAAATTTGCAAAAAATTCCACAGCTAATAATGGCCACTGCTTTTATTAATTTTATAAAGCACAAATAGTATTTTTTTTTTAAAGCTAGAAATTCAAAAAATCCCGCATCTTTAGATTAAACACCTTAAAGTTTTCTGGCAGCTATATGTTGTTAAAGCAGTTATTAGGTTTAGCTTTTTTGTTTGTTTTTGATGAAATACAAAAATGTTAATGCATATGGCAGAGTCTTAATTATACTCAGCACACGTAGTGAGCGTAGACCAAATATGTTTGTTATGCAATTAAATCTATTACTATGCGTTAAGAGGAGTTTGCTGATGTATTAGTTCAGAAAGTATTAAATTAAATTATTAGAATAAATAAAGTAAATAATATTCAGTTAAATAATTAATTAAAAGTTGGATAATCTTCTCAAGGATTCCCTAACATATCAACAAAAAGTGACGTAAATGATGTTATAAAATTCATGCTTAACAAATAAAATCAGTTTGTATGATAATTTAAACTCTAAAGGCCAATTGTCGATGAATTACAGCTTATAACAAAAATTCCTTTAACTTATTCAGTTAAATGAAACTTTTGCAATTTTTTTAAAATTTTCAAGAAAGTGTTTATCTATTTTTCATAGCACATTAGTTTTGTTGTAATTTTGTGTTATTGTACACTTTTTATATTTGGTTCTCAGAAAACGCTTATAAGTAATGCTTTTAATTATATTACTTTACTGTACTCTTAATCATTTAGATTAGAGTGTTCTATTAGCAAGTGCTTGTAAGTGGTAGCAGATATCGCCGGAGATTCAATTAAATGCAGGAAAAAAGTCAATAAAAATATTAAAAGCTCCAGCCGCTTTTTATGTACATTGAATACCAAAGCATTTTTATATTTGTTTAAAAAAAGTTGTGGGGTTTTTTTCCATTTTATAAACTCCGTATATGAACTTGTAAAATTTTTTGCTCTTTTTTTTATTAATTTTTTTTATTGAACGACCTCCTACAGAGGCCACTTTGATGTTTTTACATGCATATAAATTGGTAATATTTTCATAAAAATTTACTACAACAAAAAAGGAAAAAAAAAACCAAAAATTAAAAGCATAAAGGAATTCAAGCCAAAAAACAGCCTAGAGGCGTTTTAAAAATATTTTAATAAATAGTGACATTTATTTGTACTTAAACAGATAAAAAAATGATAAACGAAACTTTTTTGCTGCATGTGTGTTGTTTTTTTCCATCATTTCTTTTTTCTTATTTGTAACACATTTAGGTCATCATAATGGTAAGGGTACGACAACAAGATAAAACCAGAATGATGCTTTATTTTTCATGTACATGTGTGTGTACATTTATTTCGTTGACATTGATAATCTACACAGAGAATTGGAGGAGAAAAGTGAAACTTTATAGAACTGCTTTATGAGTGAACAAAAAAATTTTTTTTAATGATTTTATAGAAGAAGTAAAAGTACTTAAAATTTACATATGCAGATGTGCTGTTACTAGTTAAACAATGCATTTTTACGTAAAAGATGTATTTAGTGAGGCATACTTTTAGGCTTAAATATGAATTGTAATACATATGAGCGCATAGATAATTTCTTTTTTCTATCGATATGCACAATGGGGTGAAAATATTGGTTAATTTTTAAGTTTAGATTACAACGAAGGGGAAGAGGCATTATCCTCAAGATGTCCGTGCATTCACTAGCTGTATTGTCGTAGAAAAGGACGTTATGAGTGGTAAAATTGGTAAAATTTTTGCTTAATAAATGAAATTTTTCTTAATAGTCAAGTCTAACAAGTGTTAAATAAAATCTATTAAATATTGTTTGATTTGTATAATAAATGCTTATTGTTTGAAAATGTTTCACAAATGACATGCAGTTTTAATTGTTTCACACACATCAAATTTGTGTGGTGGCCATGCAGATTAAAACAAAAACTCTTTGTTACTTTAATAATAAACTTGAATTAAGCATTGTTTTTGTGTTATTTTTACATATAATCCTCTATAAGGATTGATTATGATTGCCCTTTCAGTCTTTCATTTCATTGCAGATCGCATTTTCAGTGTGAGCTCCTTTTTTTGTTCATTGTATTTAAGAGTTTCCAAGGAAATAACTGAAGTTAAAGAATTTGGTCTCTGCCATTTTTAGTTTGAAAATGGTTTGTACATATTTGGTGGACTATGAAATATATGATACAAATTTTAAAAAGTTGTTGTGTGCAATTGTTTGTTTATGTATACATTTGTATTAAGTAGCCCATAGTGATTCATAAAGTCACATGTTCATATTTTTGTATATAAAAGGACTAAAATCTTCAGTTAAGCTTATGTGTGATACATTTGCACATGCATTGTTATTGTACTGTTTAAAGCAATTGTTTTGTTTTTTCGTAAAGTAAAAACAGGTTTAATGTTTAAGGATTTTCTAGTCTACTTGAATATTCAAAATAATCGCATATTTTGAAATAACTTCAAATCGGCACACAATATGACTTTTATCTATACATATGAGGCATTTCATGTGTATATTGTTGTTTGTTTGTTTCTTTCATAAATGTTGGTTTATCTTCTTTAAATAACCCGGGATTCTACTATTGCATAAAACGGTTAGCAGTCTTGACTCTCACTTTGTAAAAATTAAATTTCTTCAAACAATGTTTAATTGAATATTTATTTATTTATTTATTCAATTCATAGTTTTTTTAAGCCATTAAGGCCAATAAACCAGTATAACAAAAATATATATGGCAACATTTCTTACTACTAATTTTAATAATAATATATTTATTTTAAAAGAAGAAAAAAAGGACAAAAATTTATTTAGTCTAATAAGAAAAGAAAAAACAATACGAATTTCTATTTTTTTCTTTTTTCCTTTATTTCCTCTTAAATTCCCCCCATTGCACAAATATTAGGAGTAAAAATAATTAAACACAAACAATTTGAATACAGTATAATTGACAGCAATCATATAAAAAAAGGAAAATTTTTATTTCACTGTTTTTTAATTCATTTGTCTTATGTACAACTAACTGCTTGCTATAGGTTCCATATATTTATACTCTGATACCAGAAAAAGACAATGAATATTCTAGAAATAATTATTTTAAAAACATCGAGAAACATCGACATTTTGTAGCATAAATGTGAATTGGTCATAATTTCAGGCAACTCGGTGATTAAAAAAGATTTTTGTTTGTATGGATTTTTCTTTTAATATGAAAATTTATAAACTTATGAACTTTTTTAAACTGAGTGTTTTTTTTAATTTTTGAGCTGATTTCAAGGCTGCCAATGTTGCTAAATAGGATTTGGATTAGTCTTCAATAAGTTACATAAATAAAAGTGGGAACTCATGTGTATATTGAATGAATATGAATCTTATAAAGCGAATTATATAACAATATGTTGGCTCAAAGCTAAACTTACATTTTAAACAAAGAAATATTAAATATAAAATTTAATGGGGTTAAAACATTACAATACTCCATTTATCCTAAAAATATCGATAATTTTTCAGTTTTTTTATAATGGATTATTTGGTAATCCATTATCGTGTTCTCTAAAATCCGGTTTAATTGCAACGGCAAAAACAAGCTATTTTGCTACGCAATTCCATATCTTATTTTTCCTAAAACATATACGTTGCATTTTTCTAATTTAGCTTTGGAAAAAAGTTTGAACAGTTCTCGACAGACAAAAGTAAATGAGAGTTTTATCGAGCAAAGTTATTAGCATTAAGATTTTTACTGATATTTTCATGACTTTTCAAAATTTTTTATTTTTACTTCTTTATGAAATGTGCTTTTTATAGATTTAATTTAAATTTAATTGTCATTATTTATTTAAATGGTTTATAAATATACTATATCATTTGATTAGTGTTTGAAAAGCATTTTCAATGCAAAAACCATGTTTTAAAAATTTATTCGGTAACCCGGATAATTTGATAATCCGGATTACGGTCTGCAATTAATTATCCGGATTATCAAGTTTTTACAGTATACCCAAAAATATCTTAGATATTCCGTTATTTTTTTTTCGTATAATCGTGAAAAGACTAAACATTCATTACTTTGTACAAATCCATTTGTTTGTGTATATATTATTGTTTATTACGTATACGTATATACGAAAATTTAAAAATGAATTATGAATTGTCATTTGATAGGTGAAATAAAAATTCAACAAATTTGAAAATGAATACTAAGATTCACTAATTCAAATAGTATTATACCGATAAAGAGTGCTGATGATAAAATCGTAGCTGATTTCGAAAATGCATTCCACTCGGCTTATATCGGAAATAATTTAAGAAAGAATATTCCTAAAAATGGTTACAACTTAAGCCAAAATAAAAAATGGTTCACATTGAAAATTTAAGAAAAAAAAAGTTAAAAAATTACTTTGTACAAATCCATTTGTTTGTGTATATAAGCGTATACGTAATATCTATATTAATAGAATTATTGTTTATTACGTATACGTATATAAGAAAAAAAAGAAGTTAAAAAATAGAAAATCATTTGTATAAACCATTTAGAAACCATTAACAGCTTATATGAATAAGGCTGCTAGTGTTTAAAATATTTAAAATTTTCTAAAAAAAAGAGAGCTGAACAAGACTATCAGATGTCGTACTAACATCAAGGCTATTTTCTAAAATAAATTCCAATTGAAGCATGTAAGAGTGCTTTTTTCGGCTGCACCAAATTTTAGCATCACATGCAAAGATATTGTGAACACATTTAGATTTCAGCTTTAATGTTGTACGTTATTTAGTTTTTATATTTTCGACGCCATTTTTATTTTATATTTCGACATATTTAGCTGTATTCTTCAAGTCAGGTCCTATCGTTGGATCCAAATATTAAAGGGGTTGAAAAAAAATGATCCATTATTTGGTTTACAATATGGAGGGTGTTAATATGGGTATATTTTTATTTACTAGTTTTATGAAATATATATATTAATTGTTTATGTTTTTGTAGGGGCCATCATCGTGGACTTTCAGTTTGTTTTAAGTGTATTATATTCTGCTAGTCAAGTACTTTTTTGGTGCTTATATCGATTGCATTTGTTTTTCAGAAGCTGTGTAACATAAATTTTTGCTTGTAGATTTTAGGAATATCACCGAAGTTTTTGTATTTTGTGTGCTTATATTTCAGTCAGTTTCTTACAGCAATAATTTTCAATACTACAACTTGTGTTGGGGTGACTTTATCGTAACCAAACTGCAGCTAGTAGGAGTAGCGTATAAAAAGTTTGACTTGTTTTTAGATAGTGGAATATCATTTTGTTTTATGGATATGAGACTATAAAAAAAATATTGATCCCACAGAGTGTATGTGTTGCGGAACATTTGATATAGACTACCTCGTATGTTCGTTTACATACAGTGCTTAAATCTGCATTCATAGATATGTGTTGTATATAGTATGCCAGTTGGCCAAACAGTCATAGATGTTGTTGTCTTTAACGATGTTTTTAGGATATTTTAAATTTGACTCTGACATCACTTATCGTTTATACCGTCTTTATATATGATACAAAACAAATAGTTTTTAAACAATTTGATGACATTGTATTCATTGAAGTCACCTATATTTAATATATAAACGACAAAATGCATGACATTGTCGCTCTAATGGCATAACTGTGGTGGGGTTTGTTTAAACATTTTTCGTCGCTATTCCACACTATATTTTTTTTAAAGACATTACAAGTACTAGGATAAATGGGATGCTACAATGTTTATGTACTAATACAGGATATGCGAAAAGTTAACACGAAGTTTAATATATAATAGTTTTTCTAATTTTTTTTTATTTTTTTCAGACTATATAAATATAAATAAATACCTAAAGAATAAATAATGGAGAGATTAACAGGTGAACAAAGTCCCAGAATTTTATTTATTAAATAAGCAATCAATTATTTTCAAACAAAGATTATTTGAACTTCATCATTTTGCCCTCCGAAGCAATGAATCTTTGCTTAGTTTATCGTTATCACCAACGTGGCATCGCAGCTAATTTGCCACAAACCGGTAGACTACACTAAAAAAATAATAAACGTGTAAAGAAAAATATTAATGACACAACAGAAACATTTTTTAAGAACACGTTGTGCTTAGTTAGTAGTAGCTCATATGACGCTGCGGTTCATTTTAAAAAAAGATTTACTTTTATTCCCATATAAAGCGCAATATCATAAAACGATATCATTTGAGCCAGATATAAATCTGATTATGACGGATGAGACTTATTACAATTTTGAAGAATTGTATGTTCTAGGGTTCTGAAAATCCAAGAGTCATTTTTAAACGCTTATTCCACCCAATAAGTAATACAGTAGGGTGCGACATTAAATCTGAAAATATCATTTTGCTTTACTTCTTCGTAGACCAAAGACGAAGTGCTGTGATCTTAAATGAAGTGCTATATATGGTTATGTTCTCGAAAACACACTTAAAATAGTAGGGTGGAAACATCGTGGAGAGCATCTTATTTTAAAAAATTCGGAATTTAATTGTCCAGCGCATTCGCGAGATTTATCATAAACTTTTCTTTAGGCTTATTTGTTAAAGCGATTATATGTGAACAAGGCATAATTTATATTCTAAAAGAAAAGTAAAAATTATTTAATTTTTAAACTCGTATGGTGGCTTTTAGCGCACCCTGTATATAGTGTCATTATAAAAAAGAAAATATTTTTTCACAGATAGTAAAATTGTCCTGAAGTTTATATACTTTAAAGTACAACTTGTTTGGTTCGTAAATGCTTTTATGAGTGACAGAGTGTTTGTGAACGCACAGTGGTGATAGTAGAACAAATTCAAGGATATTTTTATTATACACATTTAAAGTAGGGCGTTTCATCGACAGTTTTTTTTCAAATGTTAAAAGATTTATAAATAGAACTTTTTCAGATGTATTATGGATTAGAGTTAAGGGTCTCTAAATTAAATATTAAAAAATTAATGTATAGCATTTCTGATTTACACCTTCGTAGAATTAATCAAAAAATTGTTTAATTAAATACGAAAATAGAACAACTTAATTTAGGATATTGGTGTGTATTATTTTTGCATTAATTTTAAAATGCTCATGTTCTGCCTCTGAAACTGGAAAGAATCAGTAAAAGCCATTTTAAATAAAATATTCTTTTAAAAGTCTTCGAAACTTGTTTGAAATTACACAATCATTTCTGAGTTCTATAACATTGAGTTTACTTTGGGAATGATAAGTTATGAGAAGAATTACATTTGAAGAAAATAAAAAATTCAAAGGATACATGAGTGGCCAATATTTTGTATTGAATACAATTTTGGGAACTACGCAGAGACCCGTAAATAGTTTCAAATAATTCTCTAATATTTTATAGTTAATTTTCTGCTTTAAGACGATAACAGTAAAAGTTTTTAATAGAACACCCTAAAATTGTTACACATAACCACATTTATTTGTTGTTATTTTTGCTGTAGTTAATTTTATTTCTCTGAAATCATTGCTTTGCTTTTTTGTTTTTTTTTTTTTAATTTTATTTTGGGTATTTTGTATAGATTGTGGTTTCTAACAAAAAGATTTTCCTAACAAATGTATTTTTAAATAAATTGAAGAACATACTAAATTAAAATACTGGTATGTGTTTATGGATAAGTAGAAGAATGAGTGGTAAACAAGTATGTGAATAAATCTGACCATATGTTTTGCATGGTCATTCATTTTTAATTACTTGTTAAATGTAATGAAATAGTTAATTAGTGTAGTTTTGTTTTCTACTTTTATCACACATAATAAATGTCCTTGTAGGTTTAATGTATTTGGTTGTTTCTTTGTAAATTAACAAAATTGTACTTTAGTGGAAATTTGTTATTTGTTGTAGTTGTAAATTCACTTTAATTTAAAGAATTCCTAATTATGTTGTTTTGTAAATAAATCTAGTTAAGCAAGTTGTATTATGCAGCTTTATTTATATTAAAAGTTTTTAATAAATAATCCTTTGCAAGCAAAACTTTCTAAAATAGTGTAGAAGTAAGATGTTTACGAACAGAAAAGGGCTAAGTATTTAATTAAATGCCAGCACAAATCTAACTGCATTAACCTCAGATTGTTAAGAGTCATATTTTTCAGATTTCGATTTGAAAGTTGAGGACAGGGTATAAAGTAACAATGTTTGATGAAGACATGTGCAGCTAGTTTATATTTCTTAAAACTAAGTTAGACTATTTCTTTGCTTCCGCAAAGTATATTGTTTTAACTTTATTGCTTTTCGTTTTGGTTGGTACTTATCTTTAACTACCCTGACCTTTCTCTGATGGGGAAATTTGTCAAGAACGGGGTTGAAGCCACGGTGTTAATTTTTTGCTTACGGTAAGATTCGAACTAGGACCAACACTTGAATAAACTTAATTAACAAATCCCGAATTAAAAACGTTGTTGTTGTTTTAGATGTAGACTAAGTCAAAAATAAAAAGTAGGAAATAACAACGTAGGAATAACGAAAGTTCCTACTGTATAATTTTATTTCTTCGATCCTAAACAACATGTACAAAATGTAAATCATGTGTTTTATATAACTAGTGAAATACAAGACAATATTTTTTACATACATATTCTATGGCGAATTTCCTTATGTGGCTATATTGCTTATAACAACCGCAACTACGGCAAGACAATCCTATTTTAATTTAAAGCAGACCTTTTAGTTCTATAAATAGAAAACTTGCTATAGTTTTCAAATTAATGTACGTACAGAATTTCCCCTGGGAAAGTTTAAACTAAACGAAACTCTGTAAAATCAAACACGTGTTTACAACACACCCATAAAAAATGTAACCTAAAAGTATGCTTTGATTTTTGTTATACTATATGCCAGAAAGCAAAGACCTTTTTTTCTTGTTTTGTAAAATAAGGTTTTTGTGTTTTCATTTATTACAATGTACTTCAACTGTTCGATATTTTTATTTATTTTTTATTACAGATTATAAAAATTACACAGACAGTTAGCATGTAGTTACTTAAATGAGAAGAAGACGAAGAAGAAAACTTAATAAAATCTTGTGTATATGACTACATAAAAATGACTTTATACTTGTATAAAACATTTGGTTTAAAAGTATTTACTTGCTGCTCGTGGTCTTTCGTTAGCAAAGCAAAAGAGTGGGGGGCCCAATAGAGTAGTATAAGAACAAGTTAAATTTGTTATTAATAATGGTGGCAAAGAATATTTTTGAAAATGTTTATGTTTTTTACGGTTATAAACACGTGTTAAAAAGTTTAAAAGCCTCTAAATTTTATTACATTCTAACCCATAGAGAATCAAGTATGCGTTTGTGTTAAACTAAATTCATACCAAAATGATGCATACTTTTATGGGCTTTTATATAATTTGGTTGGCATAAGTTGGCGCTTAAACGAATAATAAATAAACACATTTTTAGTTAAATTCACAAACATACAAGTACATACAGATACATAAATGTTTATACTTATATGTGTACTTATGTATGTATATGGTGCATATGTTTAAATAAGTTTATTTTTAATATATAATCTCTCAATAAATCATAAATGTATATGAGTAGAGAAGCTTGTGAGGTTCATATTAGGCAAAGATTTGACGAAATATATGCAACCACTATAGTGTTTTAACTTCTGTCCTGATATTAAAATATTTATTTCATTAATTTCATTTTATGTTCATTCAACAAATTGCAATACTTATCTATTGCAATTGGCTTTGACTATATTTTGTGTAAGAAAACTTACATCAAATTGTAAAAATATTTAGCAAAAAAAGTGATTACGCTTATTTGGACAAATATTTTCCAAATATGAACTTAAAACTTAAAAGTTTGTAGTGTAGTTTCTTTTATCTACTACTTTAAACTGAATATGAGACGTGCTATAAGCCGTGTGGCTAAATTTACTTTTACTTTTTGGACCAGTCATATACCTAGTTGTCACGAGACTGTACAAAAATAATAGGTATCACACGCATTGACTAAAAATAAACAAACTTACTATTCGCCCGTCGCTGAATTCTCTTCAATATATACAAATTAACTAGTTGAGTTATTGTGACAACCAAAGATTTAGTCGATAGTTGGACACAAAGAAAAAAAAAACAACAGATATGCAACTAGTCTGTAGTTAAAAGCAACTAAGGGTTTTTAAATCATATACTGGTTAGCAAGCACCAAGCAAAAGCTTTCATTACAAAATAATGAATTAATAGTACTAAAAAACAGTTCTTCACTACTTACAATTGGGCATCTAAGCCCATTATTTTAACACGGCGATGTCATTTGAGGCAAGTTCTTACCACCCTCGCTTACAAATAGGGACTCGTATAAGTACTTATTACGGTCGCTTATAACTAGGGACTTAAATAAGTACTTACTTTTATAGCAATATATAAGTACTGGATTTTAATAACCTACATAACCCATTACTATGGGCATACATAAGTCGTTCGGTTCTATTAAGGATGCAAATTTGGTTAGATTATTCGGCGATACGTTAATTTGAAATTTAAGAATCAGTGAAAATCTATGCGCCCTCACTTTTTTAATGAAATGCTTTGCCGATGTTGTCAAAATAATTATTACTTATACCCTAAACGTGTTAAACTAAATGAGAATTATAAAAATTTTTGTATTTTAATGGCTTCTAACAAATTTCGCAACAAGAAATTGTATTGTGTGTGTATCTAGGAAAATGTCTGAAAATAAGAACTTACGCACCACATTATAAATCAAGTCATAACTAAAACACTTTTTAGTAAGACAGACATTATGTTATAGTAATTGAAAAGACATTACCTAGTTTTTTCTGGTTAAGAATCAGTGATCGGCTTTGAGTCGCTTTTTCAATATTCATAGTGAGTCATAAAATTTGAGTATAAGTGCGTATAAATCATTGAAATTTAACTGAGCTGAACTGCGTGTACCCACAACAACGTTGATTTATAAGTACAACTCACAATGAACATAACTACTACGTCGTACTTATATTTATAACGTCACATATTTATATGATTTGCAAGACTTCTCACGTTCATATTTCAAATTTTTAAGAAACTACTTATCTTCATAGAATGATGCAAGTTGATTCAACAACAAATACATTAACAGCTCTCATTTGTATGAAGAATAAAGAATGTTGCCAGGTCGGAAAGTGCAAGATATTTTTTGGCCGCCAGAAAATTTGCAATTTTACAATGTGTAATATACAATTTTTGCAAGTGTCACTATTTAATTTTTAAATAAATGCTACTGATTATGACCTTTAGGCTAAGTTTGGGTTGGCTTCTATAATAAGAGGTAAACAATAACAGTTATTTTGTGTTTTTTATTTTCACGTTCAAATTTTTTTGCGGCAAATTAAAAAACTGCGTTCTTAGGTGCTCACTTAAATTTGAAAGATAATACGCAAAAACAAAATATAAATCTCTTAAACAGACTTCAAAGTAAGCACTTTATTTTTGCTTGTTGTTTTTGTATTATTTTGTTAAATTAAAATTGTCTATTTTTTTAACAATCCACAATTATTATGGTGAATATCAAATTGTTATCTGGCAAGCCTAGTTAAAACACACAACTTCATAATAAGTACGCGAGTCATACGTGCTTTTGGTCGTCTTTTTATCTTGCGTGAACGACAATAGCATACAACTGAGTCATACGTGCTGATGAATATGAGTACTATAAGTACCTTCAATTTAAAAGTTCGTAAAAGTAGTGAAGACTTTCCAATAAGTATGAATGCGTTTAAATCAGCAAAATAATGATTCAAGTTGACTTACTTCATAAGTATTGGTTGCAGATCTCTGGTAAGAATGCTATACTTGGCCTTGTTGAATCTGATAAAACGATTCACCATTTTGGACATAGGTGACCATATAGTGACCACCCTTGATCTCCGACTTAATCGTATACTTCATTTTGCTTTATAATTTCCGACGCCATATTTTATTTTGAATTTTTAGATAGTTGGCTGTATTGTACCAGTCCAGACATTTTATTTGGTACCCATATTAATTCGGTTGAGAAAAAAAGTTTTCCGCCATTTTGTTGAGGAATTACATTTTAACTTTTTATTAGTTTTCTACAGTCTACTGCCCTTTCATTTCGTACCAATATTAAGGAGGTTTAATTTTTACTCAATTTCCTTCTAAATATTATGAAATACGTATATAAGTTTATGCGCGTAAAAACATCCCATCGTAAAATTATAAAATAAGTCACTATATGTATGTGTTAATAATAAAAGAAAGTTATATTTTCTCAGCTGGAATTCGAGGCCAGGTTCGCGATCTTGTGAAATAAACAAATGCTGTTCTTGGTGTTTTGCTCATTTCTTAGTTTAAAAAGTTTGGTCCCTAATATTTCCAATATTTTGTTAGCATACACAGGTCTGAGTAATGTCGGGCGGCTTCAAAAAACCTTTTTTGACATACACACAGGGACAGACGGACTTTTTGGGATCACATACGAATATTGTAGAAATTACACCCTTACACTTCTTGAGAAGGGTATATTAAAGACTAAAACAACAAAAATTATAAAATACGAATATCCTCAGCTCATGGTATACTATGTTTAACATGTTTAATGACTTATCTTATGGCCAAGGGGCATTTGTAAATGTTCATGCATTGAGAACCTTTTCTTTTCCAACAACCCAGTAAAAAATGTTTCCGGCATTTATAATATCTAGATATAAATTTAACTCGTTTCTTATGTTAGAAAGTGTAATAAACCTATCAGATTTTATTTGCATATGCCTGGATAAGAGGAGGTGAGGAGTATTATTTTCCCAGCAAAAACTTTACTTACAAAATAAGTATAAAAGTAATGCAAATTTACTGAAAATACTACTTACAATTTGACTTGTATAACTACTTATTTTTGTTGGAGATGTCCCAAAACGAATCCATTACAACTTATTTCAATACGACATAAAAAATAAGTACTTTTCTTTATGCTAAAATAACTGATAAAAAAAATTAGTTACAAAAAGGAAAAAAAAAATAATTGTATTCAAAATTGTTTTTAAAAAGAATAAAAGCATCGATTACAATCACTTTTAAAATTCTAAATAATAATAACTTACTTAAATCCTCTTTAGAAGCAAAAAAATATAAGTTGCTTTAAAAAAATTATAAATATTAAAAATACTCACAAAGAAGAAAAACAAAAATGTATTTTTGGTAAATCAATTCAATGATTGAGATATATTAATTGAACATTAACAGTATATGTACGTACAAAAAAAATTAAACAGTCATTATTTTGTATTTTAAATTAATCAGTTACAAAACACATGCGGAATGACATATTTTTCAATAGATAATGAGTAATGCAAATACTAGACAATTGAGCTACAAAATAATGCATGCAATAATCTATTACAGCTTAAATTGTAAGTAAAGTTTTTGCTGGGTTGTTGTGAAATATTTTTTTTTCATTTCATTTCTTTGCGGCCTGTTAGTTAAAGCAGTTAGCGCAGCTTCACAGCTTCAATTTAATTTTTAAGATTTTATTCTCAAATGTCTGATACAAATGTACGTACATATATGGTCATGTTGTATTGTATGGCTTTATATCAATAAAAATTGTCTATTTTTTATTTTATTGTGTGCCTCTTTGCATGTATTGGCCGTGTAAGTCGATTCTAGTTTTTCCCCGTATTTGAGGTTATACATATTTTATGTTTATTTTTTTTTTAATTTTTATTTAGTTTAGTGTTTTAGCAGGCATTTATTGCTTTATGCCATGAGCACTAGAGGCAAAAGCAAAATCCATATACATATAAAAAATAGCCAAAATAAGGAATGAATGCAATAGATTGTACAAATAAATGAATGTATGAGAATATACTATGAAAAGCAAAAGGAAATTATTGTAGCTTTTAACGCCTTCTCTGTATATTACACACGAAAGTTTGGTAAATCTCCATAAATTGTTAGTTTGTGTTTCACAACGAGGGTTGTATGATAATTGTTACACAACGTCTATAAGACAATTATAAGTCGCCATATTTAAAAGAACCCACTAAAAAAACAACCCTCCAGCATAACTATTCGTGCATATTAGGGACTTGCAGCAGCAGCAGCAGCAGCAATATAATACTCTACTACATACATACGGTATGTATTTATAAATACATATAAGTAAATCTATTTTATATGAAAAATATGCATAAAAAAAAAATTATACGAGGCAACACAAGCATTGTTCTTAAGTCGACTAAGTATAACGTATTCATATTTAACATTGCTTTAAGTATTCCACACTTGTATGTTAAAACTAATTTGCATAAGTTAACCATTTAGTACAAAATGAGGAAAAATAAAATAAGTGTATATTAAAGACATAAGTATAATATGAGGATAAAAAACTGTACATAAATATACATGCCAGAATGAGCAACTTTCTTTATTTTTTTCCCTCCTTCTTTATTTTTTTCCCCTATATTTTGATTTTTATTTATATATATGTATGTATGTTTTTGTTATTTAATTGTGTGTGTGTGTGTATATATATGAACAGGAAATTTAAAAAACAAAAGTATATTTATATAAAGAAAATAAACACAAAAATATAGTTCTTTAAGCACTCGCATAATAAATATTAAATGAAAAAGGTTATTTAAATATTTAAAGATATTTTCTACAAATGAAATAAAACAATTTAAATTCATATTTATATGATGATCGGTTATTGCTTGGCTAAGCAGGAAATGTCTATGAAATATTTAAGTTAAATATTTATTTAAATAATAGCAAAAAGAAAAAGGAAATATGAATATGAATGAATTTAAAATAAGTTTTTGTGTGATAAACTTAATTTTAAAATAGTGCCAGTGATATTAAATATAATAAGAGAAATGTTTTTTTTTTATTGTGATAAAACTTTCCACATTTATTACAAATCTTATTAAAATTGTATTTTATTTTTTTTATCTTTGAATTCAATTTTCTCTTGTCATCTTGAACACGTTCTAACAGTTTTTCTAATATCAAAGTGCTAATTTTTATGCACATAAAAATAATTGGAATTATAAATAATCTCGTTTATATACACGCACATACATAAATATGGATACAATAAATTTTAGTAGTGTGTATTTTTAATTTCTTATCCATGTTTATCTACAATTTAAATTGAAATCCTTAAGGAATATTAATTGCTTTTTTTAATACAATTATTTCTTGCAATTTATACTCGAGTTTCAGACATGACGGAAATTGTTGTCTACTGTTTAAATGAATTTATAAGCAGAATTAGGCAAATTTGATTCTCATGCATAGCAACGAAGTTCAATAAATTACTCGAAGCAAAAAGAGAAAAAAAAAATAGTAAGAATTTTACTGAAAATAAGATTAAATAAAAATTACACAACTACAAATAACATATTGTTTATACGTTTTTGTTTTTAATTAAATTCAACATTATTTATTGTATTGTTAAAAAAATAATCGAATCCTTACAGTATGCAACAATAAGTTAGAAACTCTTTTCAAAATAGTATCAATGAAGTGCTGCTGCACTAACATACAATATTCATAGATGTTTCGTCTTACGGCCAAACGTATAAGTGAAGAACATCGTCGAACAGACAGGGATTTGAGTCAAAAATTTAAAACTTTCTAATTGAAAATACATAAATATGTATAAAAAAAAGCTTTATAAGATTAACCTAAATAATTTTTTATTTAACAAAAACAAATAATTTTTTTTTTAATATTTTTATACCCTTCACACAGTGAAAAAGGTTAAATATAGGTTTGTCATTCCGTGTGAAATTTCTACAATTCTCATTTCCGACCCCTTAAAGTATATATTATCTGAAAGCTTATGAATAAGGGAGACGATTAAGCTCTGTCAGTCTGTCCGTCTGACCGTCTGTCCGTTTTTATATTGAAATCAACTTTTTGAAGCCCCCAGACATACCGGGCGAGGTATTAAAATATCAGAAATATTCGAGAGTAGATGGGTATTGAAAATCAGAAACATCGGTACCTAAACAACTGAGATAAATATAAGCAAAAACTCACGACCACCTCGATTTTTTTTCACAAAAACAACATTACAAAAACAACATACATTCATACAAACGTGTATATTGGTTAGAGTAAACGTGGCATCGAATCCCAGCTGAGCCAAAAAAATTTTTTTTTTATATATATTTTTTTTTAAATTTTATTTTTTTTTTTATTTTTTATTTAATATATTATTTATATCTTTAATATTATTTTTTTTTAATTTTTGTTTGTTTTATATTTATTATATATAAATTAATTATTTATTTAAAAAATTTTTTTTTTTAATATTTTTTAAATTTTTTTTTTATTTTTTTTATTTTTATTTTTTAACATACATACGAAAATTTATAATTTTACAATGGGATGTTTTTATATATGTATGTACGTATTTCATATGGGATGAATGGTGATACAAACTACTGTTAGTGCATGACTACACTTTGTGAAGGGTATATAAGATTCGGCACGGCCGAATATAGCACTCTTACTTGTTTAAGTCTAAATTTGAACAGAATTAAAAAGAAAATTTTAAAAATTTCAAAACGTTTTTTATTTATAGAAAATATTTCTGAAATTTTTAATTTATAAGAAGTCTGAAAAAAATATTTTCTGATTTATAAGAAGCCTGACAAAAAGAAAATATTTTCTTTAAGCTTTTAATTTCTTAAATTTGTCTTGTCTACATAATTAAGCACAAAGATCATTTTGTCTTGCCTGCTGCTTTCAATGTTTAATTAAGCTTTGTCAAAAAAGGGTTTGTTATTAATACTTTCTTATTACTTAAAAATATTTATTAAAAATTAAATTGTGTTCAATTATATGAAAAAATAGAAAATGCAGAAACAAAAATATAATAAATAATTTTTTTTTTATTTGCAGCAAAAAAAAAAAGGTGATAGAAGTAGAGATGAAATAAAAACAACAAAAAGGTAAGTTAATTACTTAGTTTGTTTGTAGCAAAAAATATTTATAAGCAGCAAATAAACTCAAAATTGAAATACAATTTAGGGCGCCACAAAATATGCTACAAAATTAAGAAAACAGTCGTCTAAGGCAAATATAAAATACTTAAAATTTCTGTCTTTTGTCCTTTTTCTAAACAGTATTTTTATTATATTTTATGCTTTATGAAAGAAAATTAAAGCCTAGAGACAAACAGCTGGTAAATTTTTGTGGGCTCATAAAGAAATGATGCTAAACTTTTCGAAGCAAAGAAACAGAAAACGAAAACGTAAAAAAAAAAATAAAAATATGATCATAACGAGAATTTGGTGTTTGTGTGTGTGTTATGTTTGTTTTTGTCTCATTTCAACGGCTTAAATCGGTAAATAAATCGATAAATAAGGAAGAAGAAAAATTTAATGAAAAGAAAAACTTTGTGGAAAAATATAAACTCTTGCTAAAAAAGAATAAAAAAATAATAATAATGATTAATTTGTTTTGAAGCGTATAGTCTAGGCTGGATATTACTTTTGCTAAGGCTTACCATGCATAAGTTCAAGGGGAGAATATGACTATAGTATTAGAAGAAGACTCAACAAAGAAAATCACATTAAGACCAAATAAGCTGATTACTGAAATAAACGACAGGAGTTGGGCTAAAAATAGTTGCATTGGGTCATAGAAAGAAAAAAAAAACCGAATTAATTAAAGAACTAGTCAGCATGAATTACAGTATTATTAATTTTAAATCAATAAGTCTATTAATTTCTTGTCAAAATTTTACCAAAAATTTAATTATTTAAATTTCGCTGTAGGTTTTATAAATCTATGAAAAACAGACAATGGAACTAAATATTTGGTGGATTAACAAGCTATTGTATTGTCATAATTTCCTTAAATTTGATTATTGTTCGAAAGAATTGTGTTGATACTCAAGTGTCAAGTTGCTCAAGCATTTAGAAAATGTGAAAATTTAAAAAAAATTATGTTTGTAACACAGGATATCACAGCTTGTGAATCCACCAATTATGGAATACTGCTACAAGTTGTCTTATTTAATCATAATGTATTATTTTTGTTTGTTATATTGGTTTTATCTCAGTTGTCTCTTATGTGCAGACACATTGCGAATACAAATTCTTAAAGTAGCACCAGATGTACGTGTTCTTTAAAATGCAATAAAATAACGATTTTCTTTATTTTCTACCGAAATTAAATCAAATTGTCCTTATTGTGAAAAGTATTACTGGAACGCTGCATGATATGAATTTGTTTATTTTAACAAGTGTCTATCTCAGGCACATGTACTGATTATATTATGAAGGTTCTTAATAAGAATAAATCGTACAAACAGAAGTTTCCTTAAACAATGTGTTTAAATCAGTTCACGTTCTACATGTAGGGGATCCACATGCCTATTGGTTTGAATACAACTTTTGTGAAAAGTTTTACATTTTTTTGATTATTTCTAAACTTAAACTATTGATAAAAACTCTATGCTATAAGTTTAAATTACACTAGGCAACAGCCATTTTGTTATTTGGTTCTAGCATACTTTTTCTCATGGATTTGGACCTACTGAACACGAAAATGAATTTTAAAAATTTTTCTGTCGATTGGTTTGCGAGATACAAATTTTTTAATTTTTTTTTTTTAATTTTTGGAGGTACACTTACTATTTTGAGCATATCTTTAGTCTTCTTTGACCTATTTTATCCTACTACTACTCAAATTAAAGACAATTGAGCCGTCTACAACTTATTCTCAGAAAATTTTCAAATCGTTTTAGTAGTTTTGATGTTGGCGGCTTAAAAAGGTTAAAAAACTGGGTTTTTTTTAGTAAAAATGTGGCTGAAAAATTCATATAAAAATTCATATAAAATATAAAACGCGATGTTAACAGCGATTTTAATTTTTTTACGTATAGCTGACACTTTTCCAAAGAAAATAAGCCCTTACTTAACAAAATCTGATGACAAATGGCCGACTTATTATTTTTTTGGTAAACGACCGAAATTCCGCTATTTCACGATTTTTTGATTTTCATTATTTGCACAGCTTACCTACCCAACGCAAACGAATAAATACATTTGAACTTAATTTAAAATAAACAAATTAGTCTTCGTATATTATTTTTTAATTTATTTACAGCACTACATGCTCATACATATTTAAACATAAGGAGACACGGTTATCAATTGCATTTCAAAACTGTCTGTGAAAGTGCAAAGAAGTTAATATTTAGAAAACGCAAGGAAGACAATGAGTAAAAGACTACGTGTGTTCGAGTGTTTGAACGATCCAGACAATTTCTGCAATGTTTGTGGCCAGTTTATAAAAAAAAATCACGCACACAAGTTTACTCCAGCAGTACAATTGCACTATTTGAATTATTTTGGTATTTCACCAAATATCACAGAACCATGGACACCTAAGTCGCTGTGTGATCTTTGCTATATAATCTTAACCAACTGGGCAGCTGGCGGAAGGTAAGAATTTTTATTTAAACACATTATACATAGCGAATATAGTAATTTATTTTAATTTTAGCCGCCATATGAAATTCGATACACCAATGATGTGGAAAAAGCCGCTATGCCATTCCACAGACTGTTATTTTTGCCTCACCACAAACAGTGGGGTAGGAAGATTTTTTAAATGGAACTACGCTCAAGTGGGATCGTTTGCGCTTCCAGTACCACATTCGCATGATGTGCCATATCCAGTGTGCCCTGGTGCATCTCTTCAAAAAGCAGAATCGTCAGAAGAAGAGTCCGAGTCAAATGCAAGCGAATTTGAGCCGGGTGCAAAGCGAAAATTACTGTCACAGGCCGAACTAAACGATTGGGTGCGCGATTTTGGTCTCACTAAGGAGAAAGCCGAACTTTTTGCGTCTCGGATGATACAGTGTGGATTTGCGGCTTCAGAAGTGAAAGTAACAGCGTACAGAAACCGTCACAAGGAGTATGCAAAATTTTATACAAAGAAAGACCAAATATGTTTTTGCAGCGACATTTCAGGCTTCTTCCAAGAGCTTCACCAAATTCACAACCCCAACGAATGGAGGTTGTTTATTGACAGCAGCAAAGAGAGCTTGAAGGCAGTTCTCTTACATAATGGGAATGAAAAGCCATCTGTTCCTATTGCTCATGCGGTTCATTCAAAGGAGAACTATGAAACTATGGACATTTTGCTGAAATGCATAGAGTATAGGAAATACAATTGGAAAATATGCGCCGACCTTAAAGTTGTGGCCATTCTGTGTGGACTCCAAGGAGGCTATACGCGACATTGCTGTTTTCTGTGCCTTTGGAATAGCCGCGCTGATGATCAGCATTATATAAAAAAAAAAATGGCCGGTACGAACGAAACCTGTAGTTGGAGAAGCGAATGTTCAGCGCAAACCACTAATAGAGAACCGTGAAAATATAATACTTCCGCCGCTGCACATAAAATTGGGTTTGATTAAAAATTTTGCCAAAAAATTAGACAAAGAAGGTGAAGCTTTTGCCTATTTACGGTCAATTTTCCCTTACCTTTCGCTGGCAAAAATTAAAGAAGGAGTCTTCGCAGGACCCGAGATAAAAAAAATTTTGAAAGATGAAAAATTCCCAAAGCTGTTATCACCCATCGAAGCCGCAGCATGGAATTCCTTCAGGCTTGTTGTGGAAAACTTTTTAGGAAACAACAAAAGCCCGAATTATAAGGACATAGTTGAGGATCTGGTAAAGAACTATGAAGCCATGGGAGTGCACATGTCACTTAAAATACACTTTCTGCATTCTCATTTGGATTTTTTCCCTGAGAATTTAGGAGACGTGAGCGACGAACACGGCGAGCGCTTTCATCAGGAATTGAAGGCTATGGAACGACGCTATCAGGGCATCTATGACACGGCTATGATGGGTGACTATATTTGGACCCTAATACGTGAGACCGATTGCAGCGAATACAAAAAACAAAGAAGAAGTCAGCAGTTTTTCCACATGGCATAAAATGTACACTTATATCTTTGTTTTTACTCATTTTTTTTGTGCGTTGATTTGCTTAATTTAATTAGTTAGTTTAATTTCGTTAGTTTAGCTAATTGTGCGATACATTGAGCATGTAGTGCTGTAAATAAATTAAAAAATAATATACGAAGACTAATTTGTTTATTTTAAATTAAGTTCAAATGTATTTATTCGTTTGCGTTGGGTAGGTAAGCTGTGCAAATAATGAAAATCAAAAAATAGCGGAATTTCGGTCTTTGGAAAAGTGTCAGCTATACGTAAAAAAATTAAAATCGCTGTTAACATCGCGTTTTATATTTTATATGAATTTTTATATGAATTTTTCAGCCACATTTTTACTAAAAAAACCCAGTTTTTTAACCTTTTTAAGCCGCCAACATCAAAACTACTAACCCGATTTGAAAATTTTCTGAGAATAAGTTGTAGACGGCTCAATTGTCTTTAATTTGAGTAGTAGTAGGATAAAATAGGTCAAAGAAGACTAAAGATATGCTCAAAATAGTAAGTGTACCTCCAAAAATTAAAAAAAAAAAATAAACAATTTGTATCTCGCAAACCAATCGACAGAAAAATTTTTAAAATTCATTTTCGTGTTCAGTAGGTCCAAATCCATGAGAAAAAGTATGCTAGAAAAAAATAACAGACAAAAGTTTGTTATTTGTGACCTAGTGTTATTTTCACTTTTAATTAGTTTTATTTGCATGTAAATTATTTCTTGAATGTGTTAGTTTTACTTTCGCTTTCTCTTAAAACTCATTACATTTTGCAAGTAAATCACAAAAGTTTTTCTTAAGATGAATGAATTCAAAAGGTGTTTAAAATTAAAAGCACACAATGTCTGTGTATATGTTTGTAGGAAATGGTTGTTAATTGATTAAAGCATAAAATGTAGATGTAATGGAAAAACAAAGAAAATTTATTTAATTAAGTGGATAAAAGCTTGTAGGAAGTTTAAAATGTATAATGATAAACAAATATCGGGTGAATTTTTAACGGTTAAATTTCTGAAAATATAAAAAAATACACACAAATAATTTGCGAAAGTAAATAAAATATGTATCTTGAGCTATGGATGCGCCGAAATAATATCAAGCTGCTTTTACAACCACCACAGACAACACAATGCAATGTAACACCCACTATGGTCACATCACCATTTCCAAATACTGCAGCTAAAGTTACAGTGTTTTTCAAATGCAGCAACAACAGCCAGACATAATTATTTCTCCTATACATTCATCAACTTTATTCACCTTTGAATACTTCAAATATAGCAACAATAGTAAAAAGAACCGTCAACGCCACCGTTAACAAAACACCCTAAAAACATCTACAACTTCCAGATAAAACTACCACCGAAAACAGCTTTCCAGGTTCTCAATTATCGTTATGTGAAACGGTGACATTAAAAGTTTTTGTACAGTAAAAGATATGGTGTCACCATAAAATACGATAAGCAAAAAAAATTATTACACAGTTTCACAGAACGAGAACGAGAACGAGCACACTCCAAGTTGAATGAATTAAAAAACTGTAGTCGATTTAAAATTTTTTTTAAAACAAATACAATTTTTTTAGTTAACAACACTTCGTACGATTCAAGAAAAAGGCAATAGTTTTAACACTGATCCACGTTTTTTGATGTCCATAATGGCTGCAGAGAACCATTACCAAAGCACGACAATTCTTATCCATGCAAGATCCTAGAAAGTTGCCTGAAAGAAAGCGGTAGAAGAAAAAACAATGCAAAATACCACAGTACCCAGTTATCGCTTGTCTATTTCACGTGACAAGCAATCATGTTAATTAATATAATGGTACCGATAGGTTTTACTTTAAATGTAAAGAAATCGAAAACAGGACAGCCTTATTAAACATTGCATCTTTTAGGGTGAATTGTCAGCTATTTAACTGTCTTTATTTGCTTTTCATACAAAATTAGGCAACTCTGTTCGTTGACGTAAGTTAGTAATAAAAATAAGCGTTATACCCTGTTCAGAGATATATTTTCAATTGTTTCAATTAAGTGTTGATTGATCAATTAAAATAAGTGTTCACACATACTGAATTTAGCTTGCTCCATTAGCATTTGATAGCTGTAAAATACGTTGTATTTATACCAACTCAAATAATGCCTTCTCTTCAGACAATTAAGGCGCATAGTATTATCGTTAAAGATAATTTTGTGACTGAAAAAAGGATCTTCACTTAAATTTCCCAACAGCATATTGACCAAACGAGCAACGTTTTGGTATATCACCTGGTTTAAGTACTTGAAGAAGTTGTATTTTGTATGGCTTCATTTATAAGTAAAATCTTGCAGATAATCGAACAACAGAATACAAATTGTTAACATGACGCGGTATTTATTAATATTTGCCGATATAGCAGTAATATTCTTCTTAGTACGCACTTTTCGCATATAAGTTGGTGAAATTAATTTTCAATAAAGTACAAGTGGTATGAAATTTGGTCACAATAGCTTAAATAGCCTGTCAAGTGGGTCGATTATGGTGACCATAAAATGCACACACTTTACAAAACACATTTCTCATACAACACGAATTTTTATGATAAAATTCAAAGATTTGCAAGCGTTGTTTGTTTGTAGGTCTAATCATGGTGAAATGGAAAACCTTAATGAGATTTTTTGGCATTGACGCATATTGCCGATCTTTTCTGCACTAAAAATTTTACACAAAGAAAACAATGAGTAAAATTTTTTAAGTATTATTGTTTGTTAAATTCTTTGCTTAATGTAGAGATAACTGAAATAAGTTTTTTATCTTAAAATGCCTACGTTTGCCTTTTTTAAACCACGTTTCTTTAAGAGTTTGAGGAGTCTTGCCTCTCCCGCCTTATAATCCAGACCTTGTCCCGCCCGACTAAAATCATCTTCTTTCGATCGGTGCTTCGTTTTTGGCTTTGACAGCAGTTTGTTTAACGTGGAATCCATATGTTTCGGGAATAATAGAAAAAGTCTATTGCTCACAATGATTCACACGCTTAATAAAATTTATATTGTACAAATAGCTTAAAAGAAACGCTAACAATTTAAAACAGTTCTGATAGAAAAATATACTTTAAATTTGCAATACTCTCCTAATAAATAAATATTTTTTATTATTAATAAAATATGCATTAAATAAATAGTTATTTAGTTCTTCTAAATATTCATATTTTATTTACTTGCCACCATAAAACATCCCAGTTTTTTCTTGAACAAAAAAAGACAACAGACTTTGAGACAGTTTTGACATTCATCAGCAGTTTTTAGGTTAGTTTTGTCGTCTATAACCTAGATTTGTTTGCTCGCACAAACCCGCACACATACATACATAGAATTTCCATTAAGTTTATAAAAAAAAAATGTTTTACATCTATTTCATAAAAAAGTGACATAGAGCTGGGGGTTATTTGTAGTTCTTACACATGTTTGTTCTGTTTGCATACCCAAAGATATATGAGGCTTTAATAATTCGTTGTATTTAAGTTAATTGAAATTTTACAAAAGAAACTTGGATAAATATTTATTTGTGGTAAAATAAATTTGGGTCCAACCATAAAACTGGGAAAACTTTCAAGAAAACTTACACAAATTAGACGTAGAGATATTACGAAGGGCTTTATTTGCCTGCAGAAATATGCCGTAAATAAAAATTTTAATAGTTTTATTTAAATTTGTTCAGCTAAGCTAATAGTAGGCGTGCTTAAAGTATAAATACAAATACAAAGATTTAAACTAGAATTTCATTTAACCAACAGTTTACGGTTGAATACATTTATGTATGTGTAGGTTGATTCATTGGGAATTACTAGCTGTATTGGATGGAATCAAGAACTTTTTAAATTTCGCAACAATTTTTACAAGTTAAAGTTTAAATGTAAATTTGCGTATTTTTGAGGCCTAACGTTGATAACGATATTTTTTTTTTTTTTAGTTATTAACAGAATTTTTTTTAAATAAGAAAAAAAAAGTTGCCTAAAACTATGCAACGATTTTAACATTTTCTCTACCACAAAAAGAAAGTACACAAAGAAAAATTTTTAACAATTCAATAGAAATTTGTGGCTTCAAAGGTTAAATAAAATTATTGTTTTATTTAAGTATTTTTACACTTTAATAGAAATATTTTAAAAATACTTAAAACAATTTGTTAAAGCTGTATGTTTTATTAAATTATGCACACACATTTGCTAACCAAACTACTTAGTTTCCAGTTTGTTAACAATTTAATAAATTGGAATTTCTTTCATTTTGTGTATATTTTTGTTAATAAAAGATTTTTATATTTGATTCCCTTACATGTACGTATGGATGTATTTATGTATATTTTGTGAAATATATTCAACATTTACACCCAATTAAATCACGACATCAAAACGTAAAAAATATCCCCAAAAATTATCAAGGACTAGAAGAATCAAAGTGATTGCATTAGTACACCATTAGTTAAAAAGGACAAAAATGTAGTTGAGGCACTTTTTTTTACTAAAAAAAACTTCGGCTCAAAGGGAAATGGTTAATAGTAAAAAAGGGCCAAATAAATTGGAAACAAATCAAATAAAACGAAATCAAGCAAAAAAGACAAAAGAACAAGAAACAAAAAATTTACATTAAAATGTGAGGAATGGGAAATATAAAAACATGTGTTGGACAAAATAGAATTTGTTTGGATTTAATGAGAAAATGTATCTTAAATGTATATAAAGATTTTAGGGTGTTGTTTAAATTGGACGACAAAATCTTTATTAAGTAAAACTGTACATTTCACTCAATATATTTTGACTGGATTTTTATTTATTTAATTTTTATTTTTTCAATTTTAGAAAATTTCTCATAAATTTTCAGAAATTTTGAGAAATTTTATATTCTTTAAAATTTGCTAGATAATGTTTTGGTCTTAGCGAAAAACATACTTTTTAATATTATCTACATATCATGGTCTTACTAAGAAGCTGTTCCATTGAAACCAGTTATGTGACAATTATTAAAAATTGTATTGCACTATTTTTAACCTTTATTGGTCGTAGATCTATTTAAGGATATCTTGATTGATTCAAAAATAAACAATAGTCAGTATGCGTAAGTTTAGTACTGTAAAGTAACAAAATAAAATGCTTTTTTTTGCTCTCAGTAAAAAACACACAACTGAATTTATTAGAGCAACGGTGATGAGTACTTTTTGGCAGATATTTGCTCAGAGGCACATACTATATAATTTCTTTGTGCGAAATTTGTTATTTGGAAGCGATTTAGATAACCTTTTATAATTTTGGTTTTGCTTTACACACTTAAAGTATAAGCAGTCATAATGTTTCGGATAATAACTGCAAAGAAGTTTATTACAAAACTAATCCCCTTTAGATCATCACTTATTTTTTAATTTCAAACAAACGTACTGCAGAGTAAATTAATCGAATGTCCGTCATCAAAAACACTGAACGGCTTTTCAATCGCTTATTTATTTTATTTAATTCAAGTGCTTAATTATTGCTATAAAAGTACTTATTGTAGTGCCTACTTGTAAGCGAGCGTAGTAAGTACTTATTTGAGAACTTGAAAGCCAGCGTAGTGACCAGGGTGATCGACTCGGTTTTAAAACCGCTGGAAAAACCGGTTTTCTACTTTTTCTGCTAGCGGTTTTTTCCAAATATTGATTTTTCGAATGTCGAATACACCGGTTTTTTTAAGCATAAAAGCCGATTTTTTTTTTATTTTGTATGGTTATGTTCATACATCTTTGTAATAAATCGTACCACAGTATATTTATTATTAAAAAAATTTCTATAAATCAGAAAACTTATTAAATACATTTTCCATAATATTGTTAGAAATTTATTTGATGTTTCGAAAACAAATGGATATTGGATATCGTTTTTATTATAATTTTTTTTACAATATATTTTATTATTTTATTAAGGAATTATATTTTATTATTCGACCGGTTAACCGGGTTTTTTTCTTAATTTTCAAAAAAGCAGCCGGTTTTTTTTTCAAATTCTGAATTTCGAACTATTTGAAAACCGGTTTCTTAAAAAAGTCAAATAATCGATCACCCTGGTAGTGACTAATTGCCTCCAGTGACAACGCCGTGTTAAAGTAATTGGTTGTATTATTGATTCGGCATGGAAAGGTAAATTTAGAGAAAAATGTATCGATCAATAAATAAATTCCTGCGGTAAAAGAATTCCGTATAATTTACCTAAAGTCCCTGTTTTTGTTATTTAGGAGTTGCTAATGTGTCGGCTGTTGAAAAAAAATTTCGAAGAAATCTGCAAAAGGAAAATTACCCTAAACTGCAATAAAGGATCGAAACCGCAGCAAAATTAATAATTTATAATTTGACTTCCACAGAGAAAATGCTATCCGCAATCGCAAAACGGAATGCATAATTAGGCCCAATAAGTTTCTTAGTAGAAAAAATTGTATTTCAATACTTTCAACTCAATATTTTGTAATGAAATTTTTTACTGGATTTAAAACCTATTTCGATTATGAATTGTTTCAAAAAAACGTTAATTTTGTTAGAAAATATATATTTTTGAACAAACAAGTTCTGAGTATGAGAAGTATCAATTAGAGGCTATTGGAGTTCAGTTAAAAAAAGTTTATTTTATTTTACTCCAGTTGGCATAAAAGTACTAAATATTCTCATACGGTCTCATAAGTTTTTCATTTTGGCAATCAAATTAAGTGATGCCAAGTAATTTGAATTAACAGCAACATCTAAACAAAGCACACAGTTCAGAAGTTTTGAAATAAAAAATAATACAAATTGAGAAAAGCGTAAAATGTGGGAAAATTCTGGTAACTGATTAAAAATATGGAAATATCCTGTGCCTTGCGAAAAAGAGGTTAGTGTCTAGGGAAAGAAGAATGGATAACAATTTTAACTTTATAGAAAATTTGTGATTTTTTTAATATTAATATTTAAATAAAAAATTCTATACCTCACAATCCAAAATCTAATTAGCGATGCTGCATCAATAAATCATTTTGTTTTATTTTTTTATATAATAAAATTTTTATTTAGAAGCATTAATAGCAGCTTGATAGATGATCATTATATAGGGTAAGTCAAAAGTCACCATGAGTTTCCAAAAAAAAATAATAAATTTTGTTTACTCTTTTCTTAAAGATTATATAGGTAAAATATACAAAATGGATATTTTTTGACACTAATAATGGGAAGAGGTGTCACATAAATTACTCCAGTTCTTAGCTTCACAATGATGTGACTGTAGTGCTTACATTTTTGCAATTATGTTAGGCTTGATGTCATGGTCTATTACGGGTTTTAAACATATATTCGCTGCCCCAAATATTGCAGAGAAAATAGTCGTGTGCTGACAAATCTGGCAAATATGCTGGACAATTAATTTTAGAATTTCTGGACATTATTCGCATTCCAAAAAATTGTTTTAAAAGTACATTGTGCCGCGGGCAGGGACTCAATTCTATTTAAAATACATCTCAGGCTTGTTTCAGTAGTAGGACGTTAAAAATAAACTGTTCACGGGTTTTCATTTACTGTTGCAGTACTTATATCATCATTTTCGTAGATATAAGCCCAATGAAATTTTTAGATAAATTGCCAAACCATACTGTTCACCTAATGGCGTGCAATTGGCGTTGTAAAACGGCTGTTGGATTTTCAAAATCGCTGAACCTACAGTTCTGCTTATTAGCAAAGTCTTTCATCTTAATCAGATTTTCAATAAAGTTGATGTCATTGTTGATCTGGCCAAATTTAATTTAACTGCAAAATTTAGATGTTGCCGATAATCTGTGGGTTTTAATTCTTGCACCAATTGCACCTTAACAGCAAATTTTTTTTATATTTCCACCGGTAGTCCACCTGTTCGGGACATATCTTTTAGGGGTACCATAAAACAATGCAACGCGCTACTGCTTCAGATGGTGAAATTCTGACAATAAAATATTGGTGATATGCTATCAAAATAACTGATCGCTGATTTAAATAATAAAATTTTATTTTTGGTTCCTTACACAGATGTGAATCTATCTATTATTTATTTTCTAAGTGTTATTTATCAAATCTGAGTAAAAAAATAATTAAATTTTTTAAGCCCAAACGGATTTTTCATATATAGGAAATTGGTTCGTCAAAATGTATTAAATATATACATTTAACCGTTCATATCACCATGCAGTGCCATACAATAATGGGGACAGTGATGTAATAGCGGGAACTTGGAACTTACCTAATTACATTTAAGGTTTAAGTACTTTATTTTTACTAATTTCCATTTAGAGATAATCTCCATTTAGAGAAAATCTCTAATATGGATGGATTGGGAAAATTGGTTACAACCAACATAAAAATAGACTGTTGTCGCTGAAGCGACTAACCCATATACGAGCATAAGAATTATACACAATGGGGTAACAATTGAATATTGTACATATTACTGACTTTAATGTTCACGTACATAAGTATGTAGTTTGTACCCTTGCCACTTATGGCGAAGGATATAGAAGAAAACCAAAATCCAAATAGAAAAAAAGGAAAGTTTTTATACAATTGACTTTGGTTGTATGAGTGTGTATGTTTTACTTTAGTTTTCTATTTTATTAATATGTTAAGCTGAATTTGATGTTTCTTTTCGATTTACCTTAAATATTGGGATTTCTATTTTTGTTGTTGTTGTTTTGTAAGTAGTATTCCGTTTTATATATCTGCCTCTCTATGTTCTAACGGATTGTAGTTGTTGTTGCTGATAACAAAATGGTTTTGTTGCTTGTTGAGGTTGACACTTTTGCATAAAATTAAAACTACTTTTACACACACACACACACACATACACTTCTATGTTAAAACACACACTTTCTTATACATGTATATGTACCTGATGATGGTCGAAACAAATACATACATTTAATGCTTCAAAGATTTGT
The DNA here is from genome assembly GCA_941918925.1 of Phyto melanocephala. Taxonomy (NCBI): domain Eukaryota; kingdom Metazoa; phylum Arthropoda; class Insecta; order Diptera; family Rhinophoridae; genus Phyto; species Phyto melanocephala. Next base: position 4,498,635 of record OW799233.1, read on the forward strand.
GTGTGTGTTATTGTTGTTTTTATATTTATAGGTGTTGTTGATGCTTTAGTTGATTTATTGTTGTTGATGCCGAAAAAATTTTCTATTGTTCTCAGGCTTTATTATTTATGTTTTTTGTTTAAATCTGTGATTTCTATTCTTTTTTTCTTTTCTTTGATTTCACCTGTTTCAGTCAGCCATCATCAAGCTCACTGTCTAACAAAACTTAATATTATTGTTATTTTTTCCAATAAACATATGTATGTATGTTTGTCAATTTGTTTTGTAATAAGAATTTATTTAAGAATTTTTTTTCTACAAAAATTTTCATTAAGTATTTCACTATTTTTTTTTCTGTTCGGTCAGCAAAAGTTGCCACTACTTGCTGTTTTCTATAATTTTTATTTGTTTAGATTTGTCTCTTTTAAAATAAAATAAAATAAAATAACAATTTTTAAGTAGATTAGAGAAAAAAAGATTTCATTTGATATTTGGTTGTCCATATATTTTTCGTAAGATAGATTGTTTGTTGTAGTCTTTAATTCGTTTTCTAGTTGTATTTGTTTTTTGCTGATGCTGTGGTGCTGTTGTTGCTGTCTTTGCTAACATTGCATGGAATGTTGAGTATGCTTAACGCTTAGTTAGGTTTAAGGGATGCGTAGCATTTGACATTACATCTGATTCTTACAACAGAAAACACTCACACACCACTTTCTTGTAGCACGACTATACCAACACAATGTGCTATTTACAAGACAAATCTACAACAAACAATCGTATTTATCAATCGTTGTACCACCACCCAAATGCAGGAATTTTTTGTCTTGTTTTCTATGTTTTCTGATGAGTTTAAAAGGATTTTTTTACACAAAAACGTCTAACGAGGTTAACAATGTGTTTAGATTTTATTTCATTTTATTTTATTTTGCTTATTTTTGAGAATTATTATATTATTTGTGTTAATGCTTGTGACATTTTTTCCATCTTTTTTGTACAAGAATTTTAAAACAATTTTTGGGGCTCTTGTTATCTTTTAAATGCCTGAAACAGGCACAAATTTTTCAAAAACTTTAGATCTAAGGGATCAAATAAAGGATTTTATTCTGTTGAATTTGTTACACACTCATGATTATCTAACGAAGCCATTTATTAGAGTTTTGATGGGGAAGGGTTATGTAAAATGCTTATGTGAATATTTTATAATTTACTGTCTTTATCAACTATAAGTGGGCAATAGAAATATGTGCGTACCAACGTAAATTTGTTCAGACTTTAATAGAGGGTTTTAAAGTTCTTATTCTAATTTTAGTTATATATTTGCTTGTACGTTACGTTTTCTTTTAATATTTATTTTTTATTTTTTATTTTTTATTATGTTTTTTTTTTTTTTTTAATAAAATAATCTTAGAGAACATCACAGTATTATTGTGACTTAACCACAAAAAACAACAACTAAATTTATTTAAATGGGACTTGTCACGCAGTGCTATAGTAGAAAAAGTCGAGTTTAATGCAGCTAAATATTATTTAAAATATTAAAAAAGAAGTATAAGGCAGATGTTTTAATCATAATTTATTCAAGAGAATAAAAGTTTTATTGATTTTTGTAAAAGACATATTTGTGCAGTCAATCCGATTATGCTTTAGAGGAAGTTCTTTTAGCCCTAAAGAGAAATTTATACAGGATATATTTGTAAATATTTTTTTAAATTAAATTTCTTTAAGATCGTATCAATAAAAATTGAAGAGATTCACAACTGAACAAGGAACCAGAAAAGTCAAAAGCTACTATATTATTATTTCAACGCAAAGAGCAAATCGTTTGACATTTTTGCGTCAGAGATTTCCTTTCTGAAGCAATGATTTATTGCCTATTTCATCGTGACTTCCAAAACGACACCATTACTGCGAAACTTATATAGAACGTGTAGAGAAACCTGTGCCAAAAGGTGTTCTGCTCAATTAGGAATGGCTGGCAAGTGATTTCAGCGCAGTGATATTGTCAGGTGCAACAGGTGCAAGAATTTCAGCCACTTAATAAAAATATACAAATTTTGCATTTAAATTTTAACAGTTGGCCAAAAATGAAACCAACTGTATTGAAAATCTAATGATGAGTAGTGAAGCTCATTTTTATTTGAATGCCTTTGCTAATAACTTGAACAGTAGGTTCTGAGGTTCTGAAAATTTAAGAACTTCTCGGTATTTCTAATTGCACTCTATTGGGTGTACAGTATGGTGTGGCATTACATCTGAAAATATCATTGGTCCTTACCTAATCTTGAAAACAGGCTTAAGTTATGGTCGTACCAGGAGGGAGCCAGAGCTTACGCTTCCAGAGGCACAATGACACAAAACGAATAATTTATAAAAACTTGAATTTAATTGGTCATTTGTAAGATTTGTCAGCACTCGAGTATTTTGTGTATAAATATTTGAGGAAGCGAGCATGTCTGAACAAGCCTGACAAAAAACTTGAACACAAGAAAAACATTGTTGTTAAAATTGGAGCACTGCAGCCGCAAATTCTTTAAGATGTCGAAAGCGGTCCCTCACAAAACAATGCCATTTTGTATGTTTTATAATGTGCAAAAATCAATTAATAGCGAATAAACGAAAAAGTTGATTTATTTTTTAAGACCATGATGACTTTGGGCCCACCGGCTCCATAAGCAAATGTAATTTCTACATTTACAAATTTTATTTCATAAAAAAATTCGTATATCAACAATAATTTTCATAGCATTTTTACAAAAATTTAATGCCAATTTTTTAATATTGTATTACAAAACTTTTTATCCCCACAAACGTGTCAAAATTATTTGTAATAATAATGAAATAAATTTTTCTTTTAAATTTCCAAACTCCAACAGAGTAAGAAATAATAAATAATGCGTAGTTGAGGCCCATTTGTAATGAAAAGTAATTAAACTTAAAAGTGAAAAGTTTTATCCCTTAAATTATGGCTTCTTTCTTGCTAATCCTGAATTGAATTTGTAAGTGTTTTTACATTTAAAATTTTTATTACTTTTTCTAATTTATTTTCTCTTTAATAAAATTAAAATTTTCACTAAAAAATGTTTTAGTTATGATTTATCAAGCTTATAAGAAATAAAAAATTCTCGTCGACATCCCCAATTTTTTTAAAATAAAGGCTCATAAGCGTTGAGCTGTGAAAAAAATATGTCAATGTCATTAATCAAAAATTATTTTCTTTGTCTCTATATATTGTCCATTGCAGATTCGAACATAATTTCTTAATCAAGAGTCTAGAGGAATAAACAAATAAATAAAAAAAATGCTACAGTTAATAAAGCTATGATCATTTGCAACAGAATAGCACAATAAGTACTTTAGTTAGAAGATATCTATATATATAAAAATCAATTGTGTTGTGTGTATGTTTGTTTGTGCCTTATAGACGGTTAAACGGCTGGACCGCTTTCCTTGAAATTTTCACAGAATCTTTCTGTATGTTTGGAAGGAACTGAAGGCTATACTTTGGTTTGAAATTGTAGGTGGGCGGGGTGCAGGGTGTGGGTGGGGTGCCACGCCCTATTAAAGAATAAGTATTAAATATTATATATCACGAAAGTTAATGCAGCTAGAGTCTTCAAATTAAGTACGGTAAACTTTGACATCCACGCGAACATTTGGGTAAAAAATGAGCGGACTTGCAATAGTAGGCGTGGCCACATGAATTAAATACTAAAATTCGTATATTTGAAAAACGATATCGATTAAAGTAGTAAAATTTTGCAAAAGCAACTTTAATATTCAAATAAACATTTATGGAAAAAATGGGCGCATTAACAATAGTGGGCGTGGCACCTGCCATATGAATTAAATACTAAAATTTGGGGTGGCGAAGCACACCGGGTATTAGCTAGTAAATAAATAAAATTAATTTTAAAACGACTTATAAAACTTGAAATATCGATTGATGTTTGAATCAAATTTTAAAACATACAAATTAGAAAAAAACAAAGTTTAAATACTACATATCGATGGCTTAATAGAAGAAGGATTTCTCCCGTTTATTTTTTTTTTTGCCAATTTCACACGAGAAGGAAGAAACTGAATAAAACTTAAAAGAATGAAACGAGTTAGGGATTTTGCAGGGCTTAGGAAGTTGTCCAGGGGAAATGTATTTTTTAGTGCGCAACCGGGAATCGTAAAAAACTCGATTTTTAAAAATTCAAGATTAGCCCTTAATATATTAAGCCATCGATATATACTTTGATTTAATTGATTTTTGCTGTTGTAGTTCATATCTTCATACATATGTAATTGTTTTTTAAATTGTAAGCACCGATGTCGTTCACTTAAATATTTCATTATATTTATTACATTGTCGACAGTTATTTGATCATGTGTACGTCCGAATTCCACCCCGGGAGAGACTTACGAATTTTAATCATCAATAATGTACTGAATTTTGGCCAAAAATCCATAATTATTTTAATTCAGTCACTATTTTTTTTTAAATATTTTTGACAAAAAGAGTTAGAAATTTTAGAATAAGCTCTTCATTCTCTTTTTTTAAGATTTTCCTTTTTCTACGTCATGGCCAGAAACCAAGCAATACACAAAGAAAGACCATGATCGCAATGCCCATATTATAGTTTATATTTTTTAAAAATATCTGGTTATTAAAAACAAGTATTAGTTATTTTTATATTGTTTTATCATTAAATTTTGTCACGGTAATTAAGTGTTTATTTGAATTAAAACATTTAGTATTTACTTTTAATGAAATCTTCGATATGGTTGTCCTGTAAAAATGGTATGATTTACAAATTTATGACAACAAAAATAATATGATGTCTTCGCAACAATAATACTCATAATACAGATTGGCTTTAGTGTATTTTTTTCTAATTAAGATATTAGCAAAATATAAAGAACACCCCTGGGAGGGCTTCGTGAATTTACGTAGGTAATAAATTGACCACATCTTTGCTTGATCTAGATTTCAGATTTTTTATAGTACGCCAATTTCTCTATTATTTCCGAAGCTATATTTGATTTTGAATTTTTACATAGTTAGCTGTATGCTACTAGTCAAGTCCATTTAATAACCAAAAAATTAGCTGTAATTTTCTTTAGGGCTCCATCTTAACTATGTCTTAGCTATGTCATAGTTTAATGTACTTGACTGGATAAGCCCTTTCATCTAATATTTATAGTTCTTCTTTCTGTTCTCTAGAGGCGGAAAAAGAATAAATTCTCATTTGGTCTCACTTCTCAGTTTGTTTCAAACCAATTTCGCAGATTATCTTAGCAATAATTTTCGAGACCTTGGTTTGTATTCTGGTGTCTTAAGCGAGTCCAAAAAATAAGCATGACCTTGAAGAAGGTGATATGTTAATAAAAAATATTTTTTTTAAATTATTTTTTCTTATAACTTTGTTGGTTTTTTTTTTGAAAATGCTATAAAAAAAGTGTAGCTTCGGCTGTGTGGCACGTAGCGCCATCCTGTTGAAACCAAATGTTGCCAATATCCTCCTTTAAGTTTTTGCGAACAAAAATTCGTTGAACATGGCCCGATAATTATCGCCATTGACTACGGCCACTCCTTGCTCATTTTCGAAGAAAAATTGACCAAAATCCGCACCAAACAGTGACTCGTTTTGGGTGTATCGGCTTCTCAATGTATGCGTGCGGGTCTTCTGTGCCCCAAATGTGACAATTTTGCTTGTTTACATACCTGCCAAGATTAAAAGAGCTTCATCTGAAATAATAATTTTTTTGGGGCAAAATCGGCCAAAGTAATGTCGCAATATTTCCCAGAATTGTTCAAGCGCATACACAACCATATTCGTTCAGCGGAAGGATAAAACTAATTATCTGTCAAATCAGACATGAGGTAAGTGTTTCCATTCACGAAATAAGCACTAGTTGAAAATAAACGTTAGATGGCGGACCCTTTATTACCGAATTTATTCAAGGGTTTAAAAATTTTGATTTTTATGGTAAAATTCTGGCAAATAAAACCGAAAAGCAATTAATTTCTGGATATTTGAAAAAGATTGATGTCATATACATAGATATCAGTGCTGTATTCCGGGCTTCTAAAAGTTGATTTCAACCAACTTACAGCCAGACAGCTTGTAAGCTTTCAGAAAATATATTCTTTATGGGATTGGAAAAGTTAATTGTAGAAATTACAAACAAGGTGACAATTCTATGCACCAAAAATGAAGATTATAGAAATCAAATACTAGTTGAGCCCGGTCCATATTGCCGGCCCTAACAATAATTTAGTATTTTCTTTTCATTTTAAGACCAATTTTGATATCGGTTTTATTAAAAATTATTGATTTATTGTGTAGGGAGATCAATCCCGTAGTCGTGAGTTATCTCAGCAGATCGTTCATTCTTAGCCCGGATAGCGGTAAACATAGTATACATTTGTGTAGTATTTTTGTGGTTTCTTGGCCACCAAAGTAGGACATTCACAGAGAAAGTTGAAAATCAATTCGTTTCTCTGGAAATCTAAACAGTTTGTGACTATTGATATTCTAGTAAAGCTGTCGGTTGGCTTATTTCTCTCACATTCAGTGACTCGCCAATACGCTAACAAATTTGAGATGTTCTTCAAACCTCGGCTAGGGATATACGATTTTAATTATTTGTATAAAAGAAGATTTCTTTTAAAAATTTGTGAATAATAATAATAGAATTTAGAGCCTGAAATTATCTTTACATTGCCCCCAGCGCGGATCCTGGATGTATAAGTTTTTCATTACATATGAGGGTATCACTCATCCTTCTCCCTATTTCCAGTTCCAATTGGAAAAACTGATTTTTATTGAACACTTAAGACATAACGAACATGGTTTGGTAACTTTTTAAGTGACAATAAAAAATCCAAATATGGAAAATGGAGGGAATTTTATTGATATTTGTCTAGGAATATAAAGGAAAATCTAAATGCCACGAAAACTTCATATAAACCATCTATAAATCATCCCCAACGTACCCTGAAATTTTGGCTGAAATCGGTCTACCCGTTTCCGCAGTTAGTGGTGACGTCAAAGTGTAAACTATTCTAAAGTTATATATTAAAATTTTTTAACTAAAAGCTGATCATGTTATTAATAAATAATGATCATCATAATGAATAAATAATTCCGAAAATTTTTTCTTTAAATCATAGCAACTAAATTATAAGACTTTTTTTTTGGTCAAATTCTATTTGATAGATTTTACTGCATAAATTAAATCATTTTTAAAACTTACAAGAGTTCCACTGCTTTAAAACACAAACATTTTTTTCACAAAGACTTCTTAAATAATTTTAATATTTATAATAACAGAGCCAATACTAATGTACTTTTAGAGGGTTTGTTAAATGTATCTAATATTTGCTAAGTAGCCGTAAAATATGCAATAAAATCTGCTCCTAGCAATCATGTTGTTAAATGTTAGCAGAACATACTTTGGTTTTAATGTACAGTTAATGTCTTAAATAATAAATTGAGGTTTATTTGTGCTACATACTGTTTGGAAATAACAAAAAGTTAAAAGAGTAAAATCTTTATACCATCACCAGTAGAAGAATTATTTTTTGTTTATGTTAAAAATTTGATCTACAAAACGTTTCATATTATTTAAATCTAAACACATTGCTTAACGATTGAAATTAATTAAACAAGCAAATGAAATAAAAAAAATATATTTTTGTTTTTTGTGCTTGTTAAGTGTATTTTGATTTAATGGATCTAATTTTTATTTCACTTTAGTTAAGATCATTGAAAACAAAACAGTTTTTAATTTAATGCTTAGGAGGAGACCATTTTCAAAACCTTTAATGCAGTTGTAATCAAAAAAAGATTATTTTCTTTAAAAAGAATCTATTGCTGTAATTTTGTTTTTATTAACAGTCACTTAAATACACAATTTATTGTTAAAACTGTGGTATTTGTTTTGAAACAAAAGGCGCCTTAATGTATACACTTGTTATGGTTTTGTTTTTTTTTTATTTATTTCACTATAGTAGAAGGCATGCATGTAGTATAAACATTGTAAAGAGCACTAAACAACTTCATATATTGTGCTTTTATGTAGTGGTTTTTCGTGACACATTTTGTGCTCATTTGTTTTAGATTTTATTCTTTCTTTTGCTCCATTATGTTTCCAATAGTGTATAAGGTTTTTTGTTTTTCAAATCCTCATAACTACTAAACACATGTGTATTTTATGGTTGCAATATTCTTTTATATTACTATCTGACTGTTAAATGCCAATAAACTTTAAGTGGGGTAGAGCAACTTAAGAAATATTTGTTAGAAACATATTAATTTATGCACGAACACTACTCGGTTTTCACATCAAACATAGAAATTAAAATATAAGCAAATTTATTAAGCCTCAGAGATAAGCTACAAACAAATTTCTGTATATACTTTTGTTTCTTCACTATTATAGTTGATGTATTAGTTTAATAATACGCGCCCGGTTTGTATGTTTGTATTGGTTTAATAACAATTATTAAGATAACCGACCGAGAAAATCTGGCGTAGATTTTAAACTTTTTATATTATGCATAGATTTTTAGTTAAATTTTGTTTAACGGTTTTATTTATTTTAATGATTTATGTTTTAAACTTTATTGTTAAATTTTTTTTTTAATTTTTTTACTCTTCTGATGTTTTTTTTTTTTTTTTTGAAAAGCAGAAAAATAAAACCGTACGCCTAAGGATTTTCTAAATTTCGAGTAGCGTTTTAAACGAGTGTATTCCAACGACTGAGGCTGTCTGTCATCGTTTTCAAGTACACAAACACAGCAAAAGGCATCAGAGTTTTTTTTTTTTTGCCTTGTGAAAAACAGTAACTTGTACTTTTTATAGTGGAACTTGATTTTATCTCTCTTTGCCTACAACAACTCTCAAAAAAGGATAAACTTCTAAAAGCGCAAGAATCATTTCCTGTTTTTGTTTTTCGCATTCCATAATACAAAGCGTGTACATAACTAACAATTTGTTGAGTCACTGGAACAAATATGGCATTCAGTTAAGGGTACGAAGAGAGCACTTGTAAGAGCTAGATTTGGAGTTGTGAGATTATCAGAGTGTATGGGAATTTTCAATCAGCTGTTTTTAAAATTTTCATTGTATTTTATATATTTTTTCTCGTCATTTGTGGAATTGTGTATGTACTTCATTATAAATATATGTATAAACACTGCACATTCTCACTTGTATAAATTGAAACATTCCAATAAAACATTTTGTTTATTAGCACAACGTCAAGTAGTAAATGACAAAAACAAAAAAAATATTTGAATGTATATAAAACCTGAAATAAATTGACATGTTGTGAAAGGTAATGGTTGTAAAAGACACGTTTTATATGCTGTTTCCCTATATTGAATGTTTTACGAAAAAATTTGGCTAATCAAATATACAACGAAATTAAAAAAAACAAGTAACAGTGCTATATTCGGCCGAGCCGAATCTTATATACCCTTCACAACGTGTAGTCATGCAATAACAATTGTTTGTATCACCATTCATCCCATATAAAATACGTGCATACGTACACGTTAGAATAAATGTGGCATCGAATCCCAGCTGAGCCAAAAAAATTTTATTTTATTTTATTTAATATATTATTTATATTTTATTATTTTTTTTATATTTTTTTTAAATTTTTTTAAAAAAATTTTTTAGAAAAATTTTTAAAAAATTTTTTTAAATTTTTTTTTTATTTTTTTTAAATTTTTTTTTCAGTTTTTTTTTATTATTTTTTTCTTATTTTTAATTTTTTTTTTTTTTGTAATTTTTTTTGTTTGGTATGTTTTTTACATGTATGTATGTATGTATGTATGTTGTTGTTGTAATTGTGAAAAAAAACGAGGTGGTCGTGGTTTTTTGCTCATATCTCAGAAAGTTATGGGCCGATTGTGCTGAATTTCAATAGCGATTCATTCCTGGATATTTCCAAGAGATTGATACCATATACAGATCTGAGGAACATATAGTTGCTTCTAAAAGTTGATTTCAACCAACACACGGACAGACGGGCAGACGGACAGACGGATAGACGGACAGACGGACAGACGGTCAAGGCTTAATCGACTCCTCTATTCATAAGCTTTCAGAAAATATATACTTTATGGGGTCGGAAATGAAAATTGTAGAAATTACAAACGGAATGACAAAGCTATATATACCCTTGTGCACCACAGGTGAAGGGTATAAAAATTAATTTAATAAAACAAGAAATTAAATAGAAATGTATATGGCTTAGCAACTCGCAAAGGTGTTAAGTTTAATTTACTACATTTTCAGGAGTGGACAAACAACTGCATTTACAACTATGTGTAAATGCAGTTCACTTTTATATATCATTGTAAAATAAGAAATATTTGTTATGTTTTTTTTTTACTGCAAATCATGTATTTTTGTCAACTTTAGTGCCCTGAATCAAAAACTGAATTTTCAAATAATATGGACTTTTTACGAGTGAGATAAAACAATAAGTCATATAAACTTAGTTAACCATTTTTTTTTTTTTGTAATCTAAATAACTAATGATAACTCTGTTAAGTTTATAATTTTGGCAACAACTGTTAAATATCGTTGTAATCATAGCTGTATCACAGCTATTGCGGAAGTCGGTGAGAATATACGGCTGGGATTGGAGAATAGAAATATAAATTTTTTAGTGTTTCTGGATCATTCCAAAGCTTTTGACACTGGTGACCACACCAGGCTGCTTAAAAAATCAAGGCACTTCTATAGTTTTGCCTCTACAGCAACCAAACTTATATCATTCTACCTCTCACGACGCACACAATCAGTATTTGTAAATAGTAATTGGTCCGACTCTCTTTCTCTTACTAGAGGAGTGCCTCAGGGATCTATTTTAGGGCCGCTTCTTTTTTCGTTTTATGCAAATGATTTGCCGAATCAACTTTCAAATTGCAAGATTCACTTATATGCAGATGATGTGCAACTTTATTTAAGTAGTGCAGTTCAAAATATTGATTCAAGTATTACTTATCTTAATGAAGAGTTAAACAAAATTTACCAAAATTTATGCAAATGGTCTCTGTTTAAATCCGCAAAAATCTAAATGCATTGTAATACACAAAAAGAACTTTGATTCTAGTACTGTTAGTGACATAGTGATAAAAGGAGAAAAAATTGAAATTGTGAAAGCAGCGAAAAATCTTGGAATAATATTTAATAACAATTTGACATGGGACAATCATGTAAATTCATTAGTTGGCCAAACGTATATTAAACTTCGAGCTATATGGTCTGCACAATATTTCACACCATTAAAAATAAGAATTTTACTTGCCAAAACTTACCTGATTCCCAGCTTAACTTACGGGTATGAATTATTTGGAAACTGTGACTCAGTTAGCAAAAGAAAATTAAATATTTTGTTCAATAATATTGCTAGATACGTATACGGGTTAAAAAGATTTGATCGTATTTCATCTGTTTCGAAAAATCTTTACGGTGTTTCTTTTGACAATCTTCTAAAAATACGTACTCTTGTTTTTTTACACAAAATAATAAACACTCAAACACCTAAATATTTATTTGATAGATTGCGATTTTTTCAATCAAATCGGAGAAGAAATATATTTATTCCACGGCATCAATACCTTGTATCAGAATGGCAGTTTTACATACATGCCACTCGCCTTTGGAACATTCTTCCACTAAACCAACAATCAAATAGCAATGCTAATAGTTTTAAAGCTTTTTTATATAGTTATTTCTCCTAAATCTTTTTTAATATGTTCCTAATGTTTGTAATTAGTTTTATATATGTTATTAATAAATTGTTTTTTGAATCATGTAATATGTACACTTAATATGTTTCTGTACTCTAAATATAAGATTCAGTTGTTGTACAGAAAATGGGAATAAATAAATAAATAAATATTTGATATTAATAATTGTATCGTTGGTCACAGGTAGAAAGGCCTTTACTCCTATTTTGTATGAAAATAAAAATAACAAATACACCTTTGCACCAACATTTGAGGCAATGTTATCAAAGCTAGCAGTTGTACAAGCAATTTTACAAAAGGAGTAACATAAGAATAATAAAGAGAGTTTTTACACGCCAAGAAAAAACATGATTTTGGTTATCATAATCGAAGAGCAACATGCTATGATTGAATTGCATGATTGTGATTAAAACATACTTTTAAAATAATACAAATGTATTCAGCAAAAAGAATAACCATTGAAATCAAATTATTATTAAAAAAAAATCATACCTTGATTGCGTTGTTAGTATACTATTGTCTCACCTAATATTTAATGATTATTTTCAATTTTTCACTCTTTTGAATATAATGTTATTTTGTGTCGCATTAATTTTCTTAAATCATACTATTTTTAAGTGATAACCATTTTGAAATTTTTACGAAAGGTAAACATTAGTTGTTTTCGACAACCGCATATTTTTATAGAAACTATAATATGACCGTCGTGATCATGGCGTAACCATGATTTTTCTTTACGTGTACCTAGTGTCTACAGTTCCACGTCTTAAACTTCTCCTGTGTGTTAGAACCTTTATACTTACAACCAACGGTATATAAGTGTGTAATATATAAGTGTATAATATATATATCGAAACCAAGAATGATAAGATGTGAAAAAGAGGTTGATGACTTACTATTAGAAGCAACTACTAGAAGATCTACTCAACGAAGGTCTCAACACACAGTGGCTGAGGATGAATTAAATGATGTATTTGTATCACCATAAGTATTTTAGAACTTATTTTTGTTGCTTTTGTTTTGCTATAATTAATTTTATAACTATTTTAATGAATAATACTCAATATTTTTCCAATATAAACACATTTAAATGTAATTTTATAAATAATAATAATAACAATAATTCGTTTTATATAATATCTATAAATGTCAGAAGTATTTCTTCGATTGATAAATTTAATAGATTTAAAACATTGGTAAATATGATGCCACGTCTACCCCATATTATTGCAGCACAAGAAACTTGGTTTGAACACGATTTAATTGAATTGTATAACATTTATGGTTATAATGCAGTGCATTGCTGTCGTCGTGATGGTTACGGTGGTACATCAGTATTTGTTCATAAAAGTTTGAAATATAATGTTGAAATATGTGATAGTAAAGATTTTGTTGAAATTGTTGTACTATCTCTAAATGAGCCGAAAGTAAATGGCCAATCAGTTATTTTCTCGTCTTTTTACAGATCACAGAAATGCCCGTTTAGTGAATTTTTATCTAACTTAGAACATGTATTTAGTTGTTATGGCCGTAAACCTTGCGTTGTTGTTGGCGATGCTAATATTGATAATTTAGATGTTAATACGTCGGAAAATCTTTTTAACGTATTAATGATGTATAACTTCAGAAATGGTCATAGTTTGGTAACACGTCCAAATAGTGGAACATCTATTGATCACGTCTATTGTAATATACACAAATCTTTGTTTATTGACAGTGTGGCATGTTCTTTGTCTGACCATAATCTTATTTCAATAAGAATTGAAGTAAAATCTCAACTACAAATTGCCGAAGATCAAATTAGATTAATTTGTAATAACGATGGTGTTAAAGATTACATTAAAAAAAATTTACCCAGAATTAACTTTACAGATGATCCGTCGCATGATACATTGATGTTAGTGAATGTTTTCGGGAAGCTATTGAAAATTCCACAGTTAGTAAAAAGATAAAAATTGATTCTAAAAATGAAATAACACCATGGATAAATAAAAACTTAGAAAACTTGATAAATTATAAGAAAAAACTACTAAATCAGAGAAGGAAAAACCCAACTAACTTGGAACTACAAAAAAGACTTAAATCTATAAGTAAGGTGGTGAAAAAAGCTTGTAAAGAATCAATGAACAATTTTTATGTAGACAATCTAAACAGAACTCAACACAATCCTAAAAAATGCTGGAGATTTATTAATGAAACTCTTGGTAGGAAACCAAAAAACGTCGTCAAAATAAGAAATCATGAAGGTGTTACTATTGATAATGATTTTCAAAAAGCAGACATTTTAAACAAATATTTTCTAAAATCAGTAACGGATTTGAAATTACAAATTGAACAGTTACCCACTGATACTTGTAACTCATTAAGAACTTTGATTCAACACAATGAAAGGTTTGAATGGGTGCATGCTACTTCTGAAGAAATATATGATATAATAGGAAACCTAGAACCGGGTAAGGCCCCAGGTCATGATAATGTATCTGCGAATATAGTTTTAAATTGCAAAACTGAAATAACACCATTTTTGGTTAATATTTTTAATAATATGATTGTTACTGGGTTATACCCAGAAGTTTTAAAAACACATAAAGTTGTACCTATTCCTAAGGAAAAGAATGCCTCTAATATTTGTTTATACAGGCCGATAGCAGTTTTGTCAGTAATTGATAATATTTTTGAAAAAATCATTCATAATCAAGTGTCATGTTATATGCAAAGCCAAAAATTATTTAAAGAGTACCAGTTTGGATTTAGAAAAGGGTGTGGAACTGAAGAAGCAGCTGTCAGTGTTGTCAATTTTATATGTAGAGGCTTAGATGAAGGATATAAAGGAGTTGCTGGTGTTTTTTACGACCTGTCCAAAGCATTTGATCTTATTGATCACAAAATTCTTTTACAAAAATTAAGATATTATGGTATTTGTGGTCGACAATTGTCCTTATTTCGAAACTATTTGGAAAATCGGAGACAATTTGTTCAAATAAACACACAGAAAAGTTTCTTGGAAGCAATTCAATTTGGAGTGCCACAGGGAAGTGTTCTCGGTCCTTTGTTATTTAGAATATATCTAAATGATCTTGAAAACTTAAATCTATCTGGGAAAATATTTATGTATGCGGATGACATATGTTTATTTTATCCATATATCCATGAGACGGTGGTGAAAGTGTATATAGAAAAGGATGCAGCACTTATTTCTGAGTTTATGCGTGTGAATAAATTAGTATTAAATTCAAACAAAACAAAAGTTTTACGATTTAAGCCATTTATTCATGACAATATGAATTTTAATGTGATTGTTGATGGAAAAGTTATAACGGAGCAGACATCAATCAATTATTTAGGAGTGATTTTAAGTAGTAACCTTAATTGGAATCACCATATTCAACATATAAAAAACAAAATTTCACCAACTCTTGGTATTCTGTATAAATTTAAAAATAAATTTCAGAAATCTACCAAATTGCTTATTTATAATGCTTTAATGCAAAGTCATTTCAATTATCTTAATATATTATACGCTTGTAAAAAGTCTACTCAGCTCAAATCATTACAACGAATGCAGAACAAAGCTCTGAAAATAGTAGCAGATCTTCCTGTAACATACTCAACCATTTCATTGTATCGTGATGTGTTTCCATTTATTTTACCAATCCATGGGCTTTACAGATTGCAATTGTTAAAATACGTATTTAAATGCTTTTATAATATTGGTCACCACGTAATACAATTCTCAAGGAATCAAACAGCGTTCAATACAAGGAATAATAGCAATCTGGCTGTAGCCAGATGTAGGTTGGAAATAACAAAACAACGTATTGAATATGCGGGTAGTCGTGAATTCAACAACTTGCCTAGAAACTTGAAAATGATTCAAAGAATATCAATCTTTAAAAAATCTATTAAGATCTATCTTTTTGAGCAATTAGAAGAAATTCTTAACTAATGAATTAATGTTAATTTTCTTATTAATACATTTGTATTATATTTTGTATATATTTAACTTTATATTATTTTATATTACGTAATATTATTTTGAAAACTCACCTCTGTAATGCCTTTTTGGCGCTGAGGAATTATATTTAGTCTTTTTGTTTAATTATTGAATAAAAAATATTACTTAAACGAAAAAAAAAAAAAAAAAAAAAAAAAAAGACTTAATTCATTGTTTTGTAGAATAAGGTATTTAAACTTTATTTGAGTCATGCTACAAAAACTTCTCTTATTTCTTTTATTTTTTGGCAAAAAAAAAAAATAAAAAAAAAATACCCAAACACTTTTTATAAATGTTTCTCTTCCAAGAAAGTTTTTTAAATTTATTAAGTTCGTTCACAAGCAGCGGTTTTGTTTATTCATCAAATAAAAGTATTAAATAAATAAACAACCATTACGTATGTTATTCTCTTTTTTTTCTCTCTTGCTAAAAGCAACTCTTTGTGTGAGATGTTATATGCCAATTTGAGCTCCTCTAATTTCGTTTTATACTTGTAGAACGTATTTTTTTGTTTACGCTCTTTTTGTTTTTGTTTTTGTTTTTTTCAATATCTTAGATAAATAAAATATCTTAAATAACTTTTAGGACATTTTCATAGAACGGTTTTTTTTATATATATTAATTGTTGCTTAAGTGCGCTTAAATATTGTTAAATTTCCTGTGATTTAGTCAGAAAACAATATTGATTTGGACATCAATTATTACGATAGATATTTATTTGAGAGACCTTTTCAGGCTTTTAGGTTTGAGTCTCTACATGAAAAATTTTTTTTTTCAAATTTTAATGGCGGTGCTTATATCCAACGATCTGGATTACAAAACTCTACTTTTTAGAATTTTTGTCTGACTATCTTTCTGTCTGCCTTACTTAGTTCAATGATGGAATTTGTTATGGAGGTAACTGCGTATCTGGTTTAAACCATAGGATACTTTGTATTGCGAGATAACAGCATATTACTAAGAGAAATTTGAAACAAAAACATAAGTATGCTATTGTAACAATTTATGTAAAAAAAAGTCAGCGGGAAGACATAGTTCTTTCTATATAATTTTAAAATTCTATATCCCCAAAAAGTATATTAATTTGAAACTAAAGCTTTTTAAATTTGAAATGCAATATACATATACATGTTTACGGATGCTTTTTTTAAACATGAGAATTAACCAGCCTATAAAACGTATGCTAAGCTATTTATATAGACGCGAAGCAGTAGCAGCTAAATACACTGATTTCGCTGATTTTTATTATTGAAAGACTTAAAGTTATTTTTGGTCTCAACAGTATTGTTTTTATACCCTGCACACAGTGAAAAAGGGTATATATAGGTTTGTCATTCCGTGTGAAATTTCGACGATTTTCATTTCCGACCCCATAAAGTATATATTTTCTGAAAGCTTATGAATAGGGGAGTCGAATAACCTCTGACCATCTGTCCGTGTATATGTTGAAATCAACTTTTTGAAGCCTCCCGACATCGCCTGGACCGCCTAAAGTATCAAAATATCAGATATATTCAGGAGAAGATCGGTATTAAAACCAGAAACATCGGTACACAAATAACTGAGATATGAGCAAAAAATCACGACCAACTCGTTTTTTTTTCACAACAACAACATACAACACATACATACATACATTCTTCTGTTTTCTTTGTAGTTACTATAGTTCACTTCTTGATTTTAGTTTTATTTTATATGCAGTTGCCTGCGTCAGCCCAGGTGTCAAAGTATTTAGCCAAATTTCATCAAAATCCAATTTGTAGAATTTGAGGCAATTGACGTAGGGGGAAGAGACAGAAAGTCAGTAAGTCAAACACTTTAAAAAGTGTGATTTAACATTCCAGATGTTTGACTATACACAACGCCGTCTAAATTAAATTATAGACTATTTTTTTGGTGATGAAATTTAAAGAATATTTAAAACATTAACTTGTTTAAGTTATAACAAACCCAAAATAAATAAGTATTTTGTCAAATCGAGACTACAATATATATTTATATATATATTGTAATATTGTAGTTGACACATTTCGGGACAATTCGTTTGTATATATATAAATAATTTGCATATAAACATCCATTCTAAAAAGTATTCAAAAAAACTTGTTATATGAAGAATGGAGTGACTGTAATACGTTATAGAAAATTCTTAAACACAATATCTCACTTATCTATACAATGAGCCTAAAAATATACTCCGAAAATTAGAATTATATTAAGATGCTAACAAATGTTAAACTTGCTCTTAAGAAATAAGAGAGAAAGAGAAGGAGAGAGAAGAGAGGGAGAGCGTGAGAATGTTACTTTTCGTTACACTTGTGGCTTGTATTTTATCCTAAGTAGTGTGTGTTTTTCTCCTTTAGTTTTAAGATTTGACATGGTTTTTGTGCTTTTGTTTATTTAAGTATTCTGTAACCTTATTTGCTGCTGTTATACATTTATCTGGTTTCTCTAAAGATTTGTTTGTATATTTTCTTTAAAGTCTGCATTTAATTTACGGTCTTTGTACTTTTAAATGTTTTTATGGGGATTTCGTTGTCATTGCTTGCGAGTTTGTGTGTTTTTTGGACGGTTTTTTTTTTTTTAGTTTTGCTGAGCTTCATCTTAAATGCTTGTAGCACCGCACCCTTTCCTGTTTAAGAAGCGTATATATTTTTTTTACGTGACACTTTACTGTAACTTTCTATAATTTTATCTTATTCACTTTGCATTATTTATTGTTAATGTTGGAGCTATTCTATTAAGGCCTTTATGCGTATTGGACATCATTTCTAATTTGTTAGTGTTGTTTTTTCTTTTTGTTTTATTTCCTTTCTCGTCCACATACTCGTAAGAGCAAACAAATGTCAATGATTGCCAACCATTGACTAAGCGACTGACTAAAGTATCAGAATTGATGGGTGCAAAGGGTTTTTGATCCTTTGTTTGCGTTGTGTTTGTATGTTAAACTGCGAGTGTGTTGTGTGGTAGTAGTGTGTGTCACTAGATTTTGTTTGGCTTTGAGTCCTTGTAAGCTGTAGTGTTAATTTTTCTTTATGTTTTTATTATGCTGTCCGGTTGATTGGTTTGTTTTTTTTTTGTTTTATTTGCTGGTCAGGTTCATGTACACTGTTTGCTAAAGTTGTTGTTGTTGTTGGGTTTTTACAAAGTTTATATAAAATTGTTTGCTGCGGCTTTTATGGCTCTTGTTATAAGTATTAATGTTGTTTACCATACATAATGGTTGTTTTGTGTTCACAACCTTGCTACTGCTACCTTATCAATAAGATAAAAGCGGTTATCACTTACAACTTTTTTGTATCATACAAATATAAATAAACCCCACGTACTTGCTTATACACTAAAGTATTGCACAATTAACAACTGAGATGTTATGAACAATTAAGACTTCACATCCTTAACTTTTTACTTTTTATTCTTTTAGTTTTATATTTTGTTTTTGTTTGTTTTACTTGGTTATTATCTGTAATTAAATTAAGGTCAAGGAGAACTGTTACCCTATCGTTGTTATATTTATATGTAAAACTGACGAAGTGAGTAATAAGTGGCTTAATTTTTTAGTTTGTTAAATAAGCCTTAAAGTATGCTTTTCAGCATGAAATAAAATATTAACACAAAAACAGTGAATCAGCTTTGGGAATTCATATAACGTTGATGTGTAAAAATTTTTTTATGCTTTTGGTTGGAGTTTATGGTTGTCTTAATGTCTTTTATAGCGTGGTGGAATTAAAAAGGATTTAAAATAAATATTTTTATGATCTACATTTAATATTACAAAAAAGTTTAATAGTTTTCAAACGTTTGTCTTAAAGTATGCTGGGGCATTCTAAATCATCTCTCGGTAGTGTGTTTGTGTGTGAGTCATAAGTCTCATCAACTTAAACTGTTGTAATTTATCAACATCTCTCATGTTTCTTACGTAAAAACTAAATAGAAATAAGAGAGAAATTTATGTCCTTAGACTTTCATCGCTAGACAGGCAAAATATGATGCTTATTATCATCGTGTGGCAACAACAACTAAAACATTAGCAGTAGCAAAAACTCAAATATTACTTAATTTACAACAACTGATTTAGTTGTTATTTTATGGCCACCCTCAGAAAACTAACGAACAATAAAGAACTTCTTCGTAGTATGTGGGGAAACTCAATTCTATGCCTTTTTTTATTAGCCTCAAATTAGGCTCTCTTTTAGAAATTTTAGGCCTTAAAGCCATTAGTCATATTTCTATGTTTTAAGTTATTTTTTTATTTATGTAATAAAATTCCTAGAAGTAGGCCATTATTTTTAGAAAATTACTTAATACTCAAAAGCTTATGAAACTATTTAAAATTGTTGGTACTTACTTGCGAATTTTTTTATTTTTACCACAAACATATCTATTTATTCGCCTAAAATGATGCCAAAAAAAAATACAAATTTATAACAATTCCTCTATTTCTCACTAGTAAAATATTTTTTTCTTAAATTTTAAAGCCTTTATGACGCCAGTCGCAGTAACAACATTATTGAGTACCCCCTCTGCGGACTTGCTCTTCCCGCATAAACGTTAGACAATATGTTTTTTCCTGCTTTTTTACAACAATTTTATTTTTGTTTTATTTTTTTACACAAAATTTGTGTTTTTGTCATACATATTTGTAACAATGGCTTGTTCGAAAAGAAAACATATGTATGCAGGCATTATGTTCAATAAGCAAAAATCCAAACTTTTTCATTTT
Organism: Phyto melanocephala; assembly: GCA_941918925.1. Classification (NCBI taxonomy): domain Eukaryota; kingdom Metazoa; phylum Arthropoda; class Insecta; order Diptera; family Rhinophoridae; genus Phyto; species Phyto melanocephala. Next base: position 4,519,092 of record OW799233.1, read on the forward strand.
TTTTTTTTTGCAAACATACGCATAAAGTTTATTGTGACAGAGGCATGTTGCAAAGAAAAAAATGCAAAACGAATGAAAGTGTCTGTTTTCATGAATTTGCATGCAAAAACTTTGATTTTTAACAGATTTCGTAGTTGTCCTTTTTTAAAATACCTTAATAAAAAAATCTTCACTTTAAAGCTGGTGCACTACCGGAAAGGTTTTAAATATTTCGAAAAAAAAAAAAAAATATTTTCATAAAAGACTTAGGCATTTAGTTGAAGTGGTGTGAAAGAGACAGAAATAAAATGAAATTATTTTTAAATTTTAACATTTGTTTCTTTCATTGCTTTCATTGCGTTACTTTTTTGTTGGCACGAAGAAACTATTCTATACTTGCAAAGTTTATATTAGCAAAGAAATAAGACAAAAGAAACACCCGTAATGACAGCATGAATACCACTAAAGAAATCATATATTGGACGAACATGGGAAAGTGCAATTCGGTTGAAATCTAATTGTGATACCATCCTTTAATATTAACGAAGTCTTGAAGAAATTTCACAATGTTCCCAGAAGAAGCTATTTTAAGGACAGAAAACATACAAGAAAGCTAAAGGGAGGTTTTATTTGGTCAAAGTGAACAAACTAAAGCTAATGGGATAAAAAACTATCTAATGCATTGGAGTCCAGCAAGAAAAGGTTGACTAATTCTCAGCTTTATAATTCGAGTGCCATTTTAAAATGAATAAAAATTACCAACATCAAACTAACGATCTTAATTACAAAATCATTGTGATGGACCTTAAAAGGCGATAAAAATAATATAAAAGATTATGGTTTGAAATTTGCAAAAGTCGTGTATTTCGAATGCCTTTCCAACTAAGGAAAAGCTGAATTTGTGTCCATTCGTGACGGAAAGGCTTAAGCAGTCGGTAGTGTTACAGATTTATGTGGTGTTTTTACAATATATAAGTATTGGGTTTATAAACAAAAGTTTATCTATTTAGAGTGTTTTTCGGTAAACAACCTATCTACTAGAGAGATAAAAAGGAACTGTACAGAAATTCAACAAACTGCGTATTACATAAAAAGGGAAAGAACAGAATAGTATTTAAAGCTATAGAGTTGCATTTGATATGAGAAGGGCTTATAATAAATTTCATTCTGTTTTGCCACACTTTCAACAAAAAGATTACTATGAGTGAAATTTACAATAACAAAATAGACGTTATACTCTCACTCATTGTGAGCGTTCGGATTGTAGAAACAGTCGCATTATTCTTATTTGCTTTTATATGAATTAAGCATTTTCTGTGGTTGACATCTGTTTGTTAATTTGTATATTTAGTTACAGCTGACCGAAATACATATAAGCATTTAAGTTTTACCAATATGTATTGCAGTCGATCCATTCGAGCGTTATCTAGTTTTAAATGATTTTTTTAACCTAAATTATAATGTTTTTTCCCCTAGTCATATCCTTGCACCTTTATGGTGTCGCAAACAATTATGGAAGAAATTTCATACGGAATGATGTTGAATAACTTTTTGTGAAATAAACATAGCGTTATAAAGTAAGTTTTAAGTTTAATTATTATTTGCAATAAAGAGAATCCCAGTATTAAAACAAACAAAAAATAAACCACTGCTAATATATGGTATAGAGAAAGTAAAAATTTATTATTTAGTTTACTAACGATAGGCTGATTATCGGGCTATAGCAACCCTTTGCGTACGTTATTTGCTTTTTATCTTCCAAGTAGGTCATATAACCTTAAGTTTACCATACTCTAATTTATATTGTTACAGAGTTAGTTTGCATGCATCTTAATTTTATTGATTGAAAATATTAATCTTTTAGAAAAATTCATCTTGTAAAGATCAGTTGATATATAATAAAAACAAAAATAGCAAAATGTTTGCTGCCTAATTAACGTTTGCTGTGCGGTTTTATTGCAGGCTGCGGCAGTTGAGTAGGGTGATCGATTATTCGACATTTTTAAGAAACCGGTTTTCAAATAGTTTGAAATTAAAAATTAAAAAAAAAACCGGTTGCTCTTTTAAAAATTTAGAAAAACCCGGTTAACCGGTCGAATACAGAAAATATAATTTTTTTTTATACCCATGACAGAGATACATATATAGGTATATACTAATTTGTTTTATGGTTTAATTGCATTTTAAGTTGACACACATTCAATGGCATTATTATAAAATGTCGTTATATAAAATAAAGATGTTAAAGAACATACACTTTTTACCTAAAAGTCACCGAAAAGTTATGTTTATGATTCAATTACCTTGAACTTATAAGGTTAGGTTTATAAATTTAAGAATGCCACTTTTTGTTTACATGAAACAAATGTGGCAACTTAATTGTGATCTATATTTTTTTTTCTACTTGGACTTTTTTATTTTTTTTTATTTAAAGTTTTAATTTTCGAATATTAATGACACAAAACAGTAAATAAATCATTAAAAATTTTATTTTGTTTTGTAAATAAAATGTGTAAATTTACATTGTTGTTACTACGTTTTTTAAGAACTAACTTAAGTTGTTAAAAGTAACCGGTATTTGCTCTGGTACTGCCATATTAAAAAAAACCTTGTTACAAGGAGGTTGTAATAATAAAAAATATTAAAAAATCACTTCACTGCTCACGGTAGTCAAAGTTACCTTTTATTATCATTAACTTTATAGGCAAGATGTAATAATGATCCTTTATGTGCCAAACTAAGTTTTTTATTTTAGCATACAAGTGATATGTCCTCAGAGATTTAAGCTATGGGTATTCTTTAGTACAAGTCGCTAGATTTCGTAGAAGCAAAATATTATGAAATTCGAAAATAAGATCAAAAAGCATTGCAAAGTAAAATAATTTGTAAAAAAAAAAAATAACTTAACAACTGATTGTTACAGCAAATTATAAGCGCGACAACGTATATAAGAACTGCCCTCCATTTAAAACAAATAATATTTAAGCCTAATTATTTTTCTTATTTTACATTTGTTTTAGAAACAAATAATAAATTTCTTACAGTATAATGGAAGACTATTTAATAAATTTTCTGATTTTTCGAAATTTTTGAGTAATAAATATTGTATGGTACGTTTGGATACAAACATAAATGAAAAAAAAAAAACTAAAAATGAAAATGAAAAAAACCGGCTTCTGTTAGTAAAAAAAACGCTGTATTCGACATTCGAAAAATTAACATTTGGAAAAAAGCGCAAGATGAAAGAGTAAAAAAAAACCGGGTTTTCCACCGGTTGTAAAACCGAATCGATCACCCTAGGCATTTGAGTCACGCTTACAGTTGGCTGACGGTTTCACAAATTTTTAAGTAAAAGCCGGCGAATATAAATTACTTTGGAAAAGTGATCATGTGGAAATTGGTTTTTGGCAGCTACTGTTGATATAATCTTTAACCTGTTATCTCTTGTCGCTATAACTTTGGATTTACGTTACAACAAATGACTAGTTAAAAAGTGTAATTGAATTGGCATTGCAGTCACAAGTGGTTTGTTAATTTAAAATGCAATCAAAGCAAAATCGGCAGTTTTGAATAAGTGAATCGGAAATTTTTTTTTTATTGGATTCAGTAATTAAATAAATAAATTTTTATTAGAGAATTTAGAATTTTGTCAATGGTAAACTAAGCCAGCATGTTTGTCTGTATGCTTTAATAGTTAAGAAAATAATTTATTTTATTGTAATAAAATTACGCCATTTTTCAGTGGCGGTTATTATGAAATTAAATTGTTTTATGGTATATTTAACTTTGTTAGTAAAGCCCTGTCTATGGATGTCCATGTCGACTCTCACGGTCCTTGAGAAGCTGAAAAAAAACGATTTTCAATCCATTTTGGTGTCTTTAGAAATTAAAAGAAAATTAATTAGTAGCTTTAATAACTTGATAAAATATTCTTGCCTAAAACTTTGCCGATTAGAGATAGATTTCTCCAAAATTTGTTAAGAATATCCCTAGATTTATACCATATCTACAAATAAGTAATAGCAAATGTTGATTCTTATGGTTGTTTGTGAACGATGTAAATAATATGATCAGATTTGACTTGACTTTATCTGTTGTTTTTAAAATAAAACCCAAAAACCTATTACATAATAAATTTTTGACAATTAGAAGTTAACTGTGGTATTCAGAAAAAAAAAGTTTTATATAAAATTTTAAGTACACCAATTTTGGTTGATTGATTTCCTAACGACATGTATTTGAAACATACAAATTCAACACACAACCAATAAACATCCCACAAAATTCACTTCAACCTTATTGAATATTTATTGTGTTTTAGATCTAAGTGCTAAATTTGTATATTTTCTTGCAAAGTGTTGTATTAAACATTTTACAACTTGGAAAACACCCTTCAAATGTCAATCCCTACTTAAACAAATTTTATCCTTTAATGCAAAACACTTACTTACCCCAACAGTATTTATATGTATTTTTTGTTTTTAAATACTCGTATTATTTTATTTCTTAGAAGAAAAATTAGTTTTCCCCTATTTTGATGATGTCGATGCTGACGATGTTGCTGTTGCTACTACAAATGTTGTTCTCTTGATGTGTTTTTGTTGTTGTTACTGTAGGGATTATTATTACGCTTGTTTTTTTTCTTCTGTTAAATATACATTTTAAAAACCAAACACCCACTATATAAAATAATAAACAAGCATACATATAGGATTAAAGAAATAAAGTATTTCTATAGCATAACCTAGGGTGTTACTACTATAGAAGCAAATAAAAATTAGAATATAAATGTTTATATATAAGCATGTATGTGTTTCTGATGAAGCAACAATTGTAAAGAAGAATTCTATTAAGCAAAAAATAAAGTTCTTCTTTACTTTTGTTTTACTATAGGAATTATAAAAAAAGGAGGAAGTATATATATGTATTCGTTAGCATTAAATTTGAGTTTATAACAACTTTTCTTTAAAAAATAGGGACGATGTTTTATTTTACAAAACTTTAATATTTTATTCTGAAGTATGAAACCATGTATTAATGCTTATGTATAGAGAAGATGATGGTCATTGTATTCCAAGGCCTGTGGGCTGTTGAACAATTTTACATACTTGTTGTGAACAAACAAATTACAAACATGGTAAACATTTTTGAAACCCTAAAACAACGCGCCAAAATATTATACCACAAAACACTCATCACATATGTTAATGCACTTTCCTTGAAGCAACATTTCGACGAATAAAACAATGCACCAACGACAACACCACTGACACCAAGCAACAGCAATGAAGGGTATAAAAAGCAACGGCCTTTTGCCCTACATACGCAGACGAACAAGGTGCTTTTGACAGTGGGAGAGAAATAAGTTTTTAGTGTGGATCGTAATGTCTAACGTCAGAAAAAATTAGACCAAAGGAAGTTGCTGGCACAATAACCAGCAATATTATTGTGGCTTGAAAAAGTTGTTGATTTATGCTGCTTCAAAATTACACTTTCCGTTTCGGGCTCCAATAATGACAAACATTTTTTTTAAAGAAGGTGGCAAGGGAAAGTTGACAAGTATTTTTTTAATGTCCTCTTTTTAAATTAAGGCCTATTTAAGTCCAGTCCTTGAAGCAAATATAAATGAAAATGCAGAAAAATTTGATAAATACCCGAAACATAACAAATTATACTGAAACATTGGTACGTAGAGTATTAATGTCGGCACAAATGTATGTAGATGTTGTAAAATATTTTGGTTTTTAACACCCTCTTGCCATCTTGTAATAGTAAACGACTAAGAACGACAACTGCTCATTGTGTTCTTATTGTTTTTCGTATATACAAAAATGCATAAGCGTAGTTAGCATGCGTGTGTGTGCATGATTTTATTTCACTTATCTCGTAGTATGTGTGTGTGTGTGTGTGTAAGTGTACTAATATTCATTCAGACTGCCGCAAAATATTTTATGTATTTTTTTATTGCTTACTCTACAATCCCTCTTACATATGTTCATGCATTAATTGTATGTTTGTGTGCAGTCTTACACGTACACATGTATTTGAGGTTTTCTATATAAGGTTTATGAGAAATTCTGCTGCCATAGTAGTAAGACTATAAAAAAAACAAGGCGCAACTTTGTTTAGCTGCTGATTTAACAACAATTACAATAAATACACTCGAAATTTCTTGTTATTAGTTATTGTGTAGCATTTTGTCTTAAATGGCATAAAACTTTAACTACAAACCAAATACAGTAAATAGCTAACCCGGCATAATAGTTTCCGAGCTTTTGGGATTTTTAAATGACTTTAATCTTTAAACGATATAAAAAAAATATTTTTTTAAAATAAATATGAAAGATTTTATATCAATATGTGGGCATCATATAAAATGAAATGATCAATAGAAAGGAAAAAATTATATACTTAAAGTAAATATGTAAATCAGACAAGGCATATTCCTACAGGTGTGTGCAACAGTGAATTGCTGCAACAATGTTACTTTTAGTTTTTTGTCAAGGCATTACATTTAAAAATATCATTGGGTTTTACTTCTTCGAAAATAAAGATGTTAGTGCTTTAACCGTAAATTGAAAGCAGAATCAACTTATGATAGATAATCTTATACTTTCTGCTCTTGAAAACAGACCAAATATTGGGTCCCAGCAGGATGCAAGCACTGCCCGTGACACAATTTCACTTTAAAGTTTTAGAGCTAGCAATTTCCAGAATTACGGAAATTATTTGGCCAGCGCCTTTGTCAAATTTATCACCTTTTTTTCCTTTAACTGAATTGTAGTCCAAAGTCGTACGATTTGAGATCTCTATATTATTTCTTATGAAGTTTATGTCTGAAATTATCATTTTGTAAATGGCATTGGAATTAAAATTTTTATCACCTTTTTGTTGTGATCTTAGACGGATATCCAATGCTATATGTGCAACACAAGCCTTTTTGTTATTTCTAGTGGCAAAATTTTTCGAGTATATGATATGCATAACAGTGTAAAGGCAATCGCGAATGCGTAACATTTACATACGCCTACACATACACAAATAAATACCGACATACATACGCATAAACTGCCTGGCAGGCATGCAGGCGGGCAGACATACAGGCATTCAAATTACTGCAAAAGTTTAATTCAAATTCCTGTAGCGTTTAACAGAAAACAAAAATGGGTAACAAGTCTAACAACAACAGCAACAACAATTTAGTCGCATCAAAACTAGGCGAAAAATATTCTAGTACGAAAAATAGTTCAGTTAGAAATTTAACAATGAGTTGAGACTAAATGTGACGGTGTATGTAAAAGAATTTGTATATGCAGATATTAAAACCACTACATACGTGTGAAACCTTATACAAGTGATTTGCCACAATGCTACTCGGTAATGTTACAAATTAACATGCGAACCTAGAAACAAATGTATTTAAGTTTTGAAAAAGAAATTGCAAATTGTAATTGCAGCAAACATAGTGAGAGACAACGAAAAATCTACATTAACACACACACACACAAACAGGCAGACAGAGGCAAGTACTATATGGCAATTATTTGTATATACCCTGCAGATCATGCTGGACTACGTGGTGAACTCGTGGACGATATCATTTTCACAAAAAGAGTTTGTAGTTAAAGAAGTGTTCGTATTTTAGCGAGTACATATAGTGTTATGAAGAGTTGTATATTGGTCGTGCAGGTGCTCTATTGAGTTATTTTGAGACTATTCCGATGGATAATATGGTCTAGCACTGGGACATCGTAATGTTAAGTCGACCACGTTTTCTCCATACATTTAGGTGACCTTTGGACTAGTCCTAGTCTATTACTGAGTATACTTTACTTGCGTGTATGGTCTAGTAGCGTTATCTGCAGGGTAGTGTAGGCTTATGAGTGTTTGTGTAAACAATATTGGTTAGTTTGTGCTAACACTTGTATATGTGGCTGTGGTGTGGCGTATCTGATGTAACGCAGCGAAATAATTTTTCATAGCGAGCGTATTCGTTTGGAAATATTTCCGTTTTGTTCGCTTTATGCAATTGTTGTCTGCAGTAATTAAATTGTAATAATTGCGTTTCTTTTTGGTTTTTATTTTTGTTGGCTCCTTTCGTTTTTTGCATATTTATTCGCAGTTGAAATAATTTTATTCTTTATGTTGGTGGTAAATCTACTACGTGATTTCATGTCATGTTTTTTAGTTTGTTTTTGTTTTGCATTAAAAGGTCTGTTGGTGTCTTGTCTTTTAGCCATAAAATTAAACCCTCTTTTTTTTAATCGCGGTTTCTCGCACAAATTTTAATGATAGTCTTAACAAGTTGAGAGTTGTGCGTGAAATTGTAGGCTTTTGAAACGAAAAACTTGAAAAACAGATTCAAGCCAGGCAAACAATTCACTTTTCAAACGGACAACAATTTTCAAAAACACTTAACAAAATTCAGGGTGTTAATTGCGGCGTTCGAAATAGAAACCATAAATAAAATAAACCAGCTTAAACCCAACAACCAAATAAATAAGATTGAGAAATCATGGCAGCATATCCCGAACAATCAAGTTAATCATTTAGTATAAAAATAAAAATAAAAATTTCTCTGTGTTGCATTAATGTTGCCATTCCGCTTGTAAAACATCTATGCAAAATATATATAATTTTGGCAATAATGCAGCTCAAACACGATCAAACAATATTGATCTGTTTCTGAAAGCACGAAAGAAAGAAGGTTTATGCTTTTAAAATGTGTCACATGATTAAGATTTAAAAAATAAAATAAAATTTTTTGGATTTTAATTTGGGTCACGGAATTTTGTGGTAAATTTTAAAATTGCTGGTTTTTATTGAAAAAAAAAAACGAATAAATCATAACACCAGCAATATTAGCAGAGTAAAAAATACTTTTCAAATAACTTCTTATACTACAGGGTGGACCAAAAGTCGCGCCTGCGTGTAAAAATTTAATAACTTTTTTGTTTATTATTTTTTTTAATTAAATTTTTTTAATTATAATATTATCTTTGTATGACCTAAATTTTAATTATGAAAAATAATGTCAGAGAGATGACCACCATTTTCATCGATGCACAATTGGGCTCTTAAGCAGGCGTTTTGCATAACTGCACGCAAGGTTTCAGGCTCTATTGCTCTTATCTCAGCTTCAATGTTGTTCTTTAGCTGCTCTATAGTTTGAGGCTTGTTTACATACACAAATCTGACACTGCACCTTGTTGTCGGAACCGTGCAATTAAACGATTAATTGTGGTTTGGTTAGTTGCATTTCTGGTGTTGAAATAATTTCGATATGCTCGTTGCGTCAGTAAAATTGAGCGCCCATTGGAAAAGTAAGATTCTACCACTTTCGTTCGTTGCATGGTGGTGTAACACGAATCGATGAATAAAATCTGAAAAAAAAAAAAATAAAAAATATTAATAAACAAAAAAGTTATTCAATTTTTACACGCAGAAGTAACTTTTGGTCCACCCTGTACAACAGTAGCAGCTTTAGATGTGTATATATTAAGAATGGTCGAGTACACCTTAATCTATAAAATATAATATATATTAACATGTACGGCGGATACCGAAGCGGATCTCTTTAACAAACGGACCCCCTTCGTTTCTCAGAGATTACTAGGCTACAAAAAAAAAGGATATTCCCGAGATCACTTAATCCCGTGCCATCCCAGGTATTTGCTCTAGACTTTTGTGACTTCACATTGTAGACTGCTGATTGTCCTCAATCCTCATCACAGAGTCCTTTGTAATCGCCAACATCTGCCCTAGACTAATTTCCCCCATAACACTTACATATAACGTGTGCCTGCCGGTGGTACTAAGTTTACCGCTAGCCATTGCCGGACATTCGCATACTATATGCGCCGCTGTCTCAACAGTCCAAGGCACATTCTAAAAACATCATCATATAATGTTAGTATTATTCGATTTTAGTTTCATTGGTTTAGCTAACATTAATTTAATCTACATTTTAATTCAAACCTACACTTGTATAATTTACTTTTGACTAATTAGGAATTGATTTAAAAAGCTTGGCAACCTTGAAGTTATAAATTGTAGCTGACTTTCAGAATCTTTTTAGAATAGTAATTGATACAGTTTACATTATTTTGAAAATTCTCGATCCGTCATAAATATTAGGAACCTTCAGCCAGTAGCAGTAAGCAGAGTTGTCAGATGTGGCAATTTTTCGCCAAACGTGGCGATAGTAAAATTTGTTTGGTGTTTTAATTTTCGATTTGGCGATATGGCAAATTTTTTACAATTTAAAAAATAGTTAGAGATTTCGTTGCTTATTTTTCATTTGCCATTAATTTGTGTATAGAATCGTTAAATTCAATACGAAAACTAATAATTTTATTCTGGTATTTTTATATATCAAATCGAAAGCATTCATATATGCGCATAAATGAATATAAATACATGTCAAAAATCAAAGAGTATTCTCATTAATAAGTTCACTTAAACTAGATTGGGAAACAGAATTAAATAAGAACTTCTTAACGCATTACTACGAATGATTTTATGAATGTTAATACAACATATTGTTCTTATCTTGTACCTTGACAAGATATGTCGAATAATTTGAAATCCCAGACAACAATGTATTCCAAACCAGAAGACAATTTGCAATTCCTTAACGATGCAGTGTATAGCGTTTGAAATATATAACACAATTGCAACTAATCTTTTATAAAGTATTTTTTTTTGCCTTTTTAAGGAGACTACTATAAAATATTTGATAGCAAATGTAACTTTTTTGCATTAATTAAATAAAATATATATCATGAAGGCTTTTTATATATATAAAATTGTCATGAACTAATTAAAAGAAGCTTTGGTGATTTTGGCGATTTTTAGCATTGAATTTGGCGAAATAAGTCAAAATTAATGTGACAAACCTGGTAGTTATTTGTACAGAGCACATACAAAAGTAAAAATCAAGTTGAATTTAATAATAGTCAAATATTAAATAAATTAAAGTGTGTTAAAAGAAGTATACTCTTTACAACGTAAATTTCAAGACTTTTTACAATAAAAGAATCTCGGTTTATTTAGATAAAATAAACCAACGTTCACAAAAGTCATAAATTTAAGCTCTTTAGGGATTTTAAGGCTACCAATTGACATCTTCTTCCTCAATGTGTCCCGCTCCACTATAGGCTTATTATTATGTGGACTGAAAACGATATCAAATTGCTGGCAATTGCAAGCATCTTCGTTAAACCGAAGTTCCCCACATCATTCACACTTAGTGTGTGCCTAAGTGTTTTCCTTAATCTGATGAGATCTGACTATTTCTAACTTCTAAGAACGAGGTACAGGATTATTCTTTGGCCAATATTTATAGGTAATATTAGCATTATCCATGATCTAATCATGCATAGATTCTAAAGCTATAAACGTGCGATGCAACCTCTTGAGTCATGCGCTAAGCCGGAAATTAAATTTCAATAGCCTCTTTATGTACGAGGTCCAGGATTATCCTATGCCTTTGCCAGAGGTGTTGGTAGATGTTGGACGCCTCGTACTGCAATTGCACTCAGGCGTTGATACTCCGCCAATGTAACCTGCCTACGAGAAAGCCTCTAGTCTAACGGGCACATTAAAAATATATAGAAAAAAAATCGATTTTAAAAACTTTTGTTTATATTAAAACCATGACTCTTTTGTATGTTTGTAGTTGTAGTTGTGGTAGGTATTTCACATTCGGTTGAGACAAAAAATACTTTCATTACAGTTAACGATACGCTTAACTCCGTTAAAATATGTAAAATTACAGTATGAAACAAAAAAGCCAATATCGTTGAAAAATTTAAAAAAAAAAACATTATTAAGAATACACATATTGTTAAATATATTTCCAAGAAACTAAGATACAATTACATGGTAGTAAATACTATAATCAAAATAGTTACACATAACTAATTCTCAAAGTAAGTGATAAGTTTTGTTTTGCTCAAAAGCACTTAATATGTAAAATTAAATCACTAGAAAAAAATTTATTAAGTTTTTTTGATGTCTTTCAATAAATAGAAAGTTTTAAAATTTTTGGCATACAATTACTAAATGCAAAATTCATCATATATAAATAAAAACGTTTTATTTACAGAGATAGTAAAATACTTAAAAAATATAATATAACATTGACTTCATACAACGTAATAGAGCTTTTACAGCTTTTGTTTTGTACTTTAATTATATTTACACATACACACATACACTTACATAACATGTCATTTAAAAATAATAATCCTCTTACAAAAATTCTTCGAAATTTATAATTTTAATTGCATACCTTAAGGGGTTAACTAGTTAAGAAAATTCATTACATATTTGTTTTTATTATTTTTAATATCATTACAAAGTAACTATATATATGTAGTATTCAAGCACAATATAAATAAGAATTAAGATAAAATTTTATAGTGAAAGTAAAACTGTATAATTAGTGCCAAATGGAATACTTTAAAAATAATCAAAAACAATTTATTTTTGTAATAAAATTTTGTGAATTTACCTGAATACACTTAATATTCTACACACATAAGTATGAGTATAAAAATATGCGATTATAAGGTGTTTTAGTATTTAAAGATTTAATTAACGGAATTTGCTAAAAACAGAATTTCAACATTTAACTTTATATTCAAATAAACATACTTTTAGGGGTGTGTTTTTTTTATGAAGTGAATGAGTTTTAAAATGATACAAAGGTACTAAGAAAAGGTTTATTTACCACAAAAAAAAAAAAAAAAAGAGTTGTTCTTTCTTAAAGCTTGTGTTATTTTTATACCCTTCACACAGTGAAAAAGGGTATATATAGGTTTGTCATTCCGTGTGAAATTTCGACAATTTTCATTTCCGACCCCATAAAGTATATATTTTCTGAAAGCTTACGAATAGGGGAGTCGATCAAGCTCTGTCAGTCTGTCCGTCTGACCGTCTGTCCGTGTGTATGTTGAAATCAACTTGTTGAAGCCCCCCGATATCGCTTGGACCCGGGTGAGGTATTAAAATATCAGAAATATTCGGGAGTAGATCGGTATTGAAAATCAGAAACATCGGTACATAAACAACTGATATGAGCAAAAACCCAGGACCACCTCGATTTTTTTTTCACAAAAACAACATTACAACAACAACATACATACATACATACAAACGTGTATACTGGTTAGAGAAAACATGGCGTCGAATCCCAGCTGAGCCAAAAAATTTTTTTTTTTATTATACCCGCCACCAAAAAAATGGTGGGGGTATATTCATTTTGTCATTCCGTTTGTAACACATCGAAATATCCATTTTAGACCCCATAAAGTATATATATTCTGAATCAGGGTTTGATTTGATGACGATCTAGCTATGTCCGTCCGTCTGTCCGTCTGTCCGTCTGTCCGTCTGTTGAAAGCACGATAGAGGTCGCACCAACAAAGCTAGGGGGCTCAAATTTTGCCAGAATCTTTCTTATAGACAAGGTTTGTTTGGTATTGAAAATGGGCTAAATCGGAATATTAGGAAGAAAGTTATAGCTCGTAAAGCAAGAATAGGTCGAAAAAACCGTGTCCTGCTAACATCGAATAAAATGGAATTGTGTCCAAACGGATGAACGTAGAGTCATGAAACTTCGAATATATATTTCTCGAGTCAAAAGAATATTTCTCCCCAAAAATTGCTTAAATCTGTGCATTAGAAAAGGAGTTATAGGTCAAAATGTACGAAAATTTATACCGCTCAGTGTATATTTGAAGTTTAAAACGTAATAAAACTGACAAAACTATATGTACGGTTCTGAAATTTTGCAAACATGGTTTTTTGGTCAAAGTCTTCGTTATAACGGAAAATAAATGTGCCACGCCCACTTTTTTTTTAAATTTTTATAAAAATATATTAGTCATATTCATTAGCATTTATTCATTGCAGATGGCGACATCTGTTGAAGGCGCCACTACATTTTGCAAACACTGAGGATGATGTCTTTGCTAAACATCACGTAGAACACTAGATGACTCTAGTAACATTTTTTTGCACAAACTACAAAGGAATTTTATAGGGGTTTGTGAAAACGAAAATGACCGAAGTTTGTTGACAAAAATTAACTAGAGTAATGATTTGTGCCCAACTTAACATATAGTTGTACACACAGTCTTATGAGGTTTAAGATTTAAAAATTTAAAAAAAAAAATGTGCATCAGTAGATTTAAAATAAGTATTTGAATATTAAAAATACATATTTTAACAAATTTTTTTTTTATCTATCTATTTTTTTGTAAAGGGTGGTTAAATTTTAAGGGCCACAGGGTGATTCAAAATAGACATGCTCAGCATTTTGCTAAAACAGGAAATTTATTAGTAAGATTTTGATTTTTAAAGTTCTATAACATTTTACTTTTAGAAGATTTTCAAACGAAATAAGTTTTGTATAATTTTAAAATTTGTTAGCCATTAATACATGAAAATAAATTGTTTATAATGTTTAGAAATAATTTTTTTTTTATCTTTAGGTCTAAATTTTCCTAAATTCCTTTTTTTAATACACCATAACTTCTAGAAAACATAAGATAACAAAAAGAAATTAGCACCATTTAGTAGATAAAACTCTCCTCTATACCCCTATACCCCATTTTATACCCGTTACGATCCGACCGTGATCAGCAGACCAATTTTTGTGACACAAGGTCAAATAGTTTTTACAAAATTTTAGTAAAAGAGCTAAACAAATTTTTTTGTAATGTGTTTTTTTGAAGTATTTGAGTTTTTATATCCGCCACCAAAAAAATGGTATGTATATTCTTAATCGGGGTTTTATTTGATGACGATCTAGCTATGTCCGTCAGTCTGTCCGTCTGTTAAAAGCACGATAGAGGTCCCATCGAAAAAGCTAGAGGGTTCAAATTTTGCCAGAATATGTCTTATACACAAGGTTTGTTTGGAATAGAAAATTGGCTACATCGGAGTATAAGGAAGAAAGAAAAATTGCCTAAATGCATGTATTAGGAAGGGAGTTAGAGATCAAAATGTACGAAAATTTATACCGCGCAGTGTATTTTCCAATATGTTAAAAATTTTAAACCTAATAAGAGTGACAAATTTAGATCTACGATTCTGAAATTTTGCAGGAATTGCTTTTTGGTCAAAGGCTTTCTTCTGATGAAAAATAAATGTGACACGCCAACAACAACGTTCCCATACAACGTTTTCTCTCAAATTCTTATAATTTCTCTATAAATCGAATAATAAAGGACTTTATTGAAATATCTAAGTTGTATTTATTAGCATAAATAACTTCGACACACCTACTATAACGCTCACTTTCCACGTTATTTACTGTTAATGAAATTTAAATTTATAAAACCGACAAAATTAGAGGTATGATGATAAAATTTGCTACGGAAATCCTTCTAGTCAATGTTATTGTTATGCCAGAAAATTTAGGTGACACGCCCACTCTAACGCCCACATCCTATATAATGCTTTATTTCAAATTCATATAATTTCTCAATGAATAAATATTTTGGAAGAATTACGGACTATATTGAAATATCTAAGTTGTATTTATTAGCAGAAATTTTATTGACACGCTTACTTTAACGCCCATTTTCACTGAAACACTTAATTTACGAAAACATTTTACCAGCATATCCAAGTTATAAAGGGTGGTTAAATTTTAAGGGCCGATGTTGATTTTGAATAAAACACAAATTATTTAGGAAATTATTATCATTTCTTTTTTAATGATAATATTTGTATGGTTCAATTATGTATGGAACAAAATATCGGCCAAATGGCCCCGCGACCTCAACGGCACACCTCGATCCGATAGTCCAAATTTTAAATAACATTGCTGATGCTCAATTGTTTGGCACGATGATGAGTCGAAGTTGACTGTTCTTTTGCCACACTATCGCGATAAACAGCAATGCTTCTCATTTAACGAATTTAGAAGGCATTCATAGATGTTCTAACATTTTATACAGACCTGGGGCCGAATTACGGCATTCGATATCGATCGAAATTTTACTCGAACGATCGAGTATGCTTTAGGTATATAGATTCTAATAAGAGTTTTCAAATTTCGATCACGTTCGAGTGCCGTAATTCGGCCTCTGTTTTAAATTTAAAATTTAACCATCCTCTACAAAGAAAGAGATGTATATTTTATTATAAAGAGATTATTCCAAGCGATTAACAAAATAATAATTATTGTGCTTTAAATGTACACAAAATTGGTGGTGGGTATAAAAGATTCGGCACAGCCGAATATAGTGCTCTTACTTGTTTTTTATTTAATATATTATTTATATTTTTATTATTTTTTTTTAATTTTTTTTGTATTTTTTTTTTGTTTTATATATATTAAACATATTTTAATTATTTTTTTTTACATTTTTTTTTTAAATTTTAAAAAAATTTTTTTTTTAATATTTTTTTTTTAATATTTTTTTTTTAATTTTTTTTTTTTAACATACATATGTAAATTTATAATTTTACAATGGGATGTTTTTATATATGTATGTTTTTTATATGTATGTACGTATTTCATATACTGTTATTCCATGACTACACGTTGTGAAGGGTATATAAGATTCGGCACGGCCGAATATAGCGCTCTTACTTGTTTGTTGTATTATGGATAACTTGGGCTTGATTTGGGCTTTTATTCTGATTTATTTAACATTTCGTACCCCACGAAAAACCAATATAAAATTTTTTCTACACTGCACTGTAACTTAAACACAAGGTATGCCAGAAGTCACCATGCTATTTAAAAATTAAATAACTGCTCCGTTTATAATGTTTATTTGTTTTTTAGATCACAAAATATACAAAATTGTTCACACTAAACATGCAAAAAAAATATCACTTAAATGACCCTTGTTCATAGCTTTGCAGTGATGGGATCGTTTTAAAGTTTTCGATTAACATCTTTCAGAATTTGTGGCTGTAGCGCTCAAACTTCTATAACAACGTTTAACATGAGATCTAGTATTGTCTCGGACTTGTTCACATAGACTCGTTCCTTCAAATAACCTTAAAGAAAATAGTCGGATATATTTAGAATTTTTGGATATTATTCGCTTTAAAAAAAATTTGACTTTAAAGTGCCATTGTATCTCGGGCAGTGTGGGCAGTGGTTCCATCCTAATAAAAACATATCTCGTATTTACACGTTTAATATTTTTCTAAGTGAAAATTAAACGTGGTCTTCTGATTAGAGCCAAATCCCTTAAGGTGCCATGTTGGTGGTGACGATGAACAAAGTAACGTATAATTCAATCTGAGTGCGAAATTCTGATGTTAAATTGTCGTCGTCAGTCTCATTGCGTTAAAATAATTAATCACTGATTTGAATAATAAGATTTGAATATTTTGATTCATTTGTCTGTTTTGAATCTTCCCTATATAAATGAAAAAGTTACTAAATTTTTAAAACCCATGGTGATTTTTGGCCCTTCCTGTGTATAAAAATGCAGAACCTATGTTTGACAGAAGATAAAAAAAAAATCTTTTTTTTTAATTGTTTTTCGAAAAACTTGATATTCAAAGGTGTATGACTAACTTTTTATCGCTACAGAGAAAAAAAATGTGTTTGTCTAGGAAGATGACAAGAACTAATCTCATTTAAATTGTCGAATGAAAGTTCAACTGCTTCGTTGGTTGCACTCAAAATCACTGAAATATTATAGTATTTAATCGTATCGTGAGATGGGGTAGCAGAACTATAGCACCCGTATGTAAATAGTATCTGTTGACGTTGTGGCAACTGTTTTTTTCTTCTTAATTTTTCTATTTAATTGTATGGCATTTTGTGAACCATAAACGACACATTTGTGGCGGCTAATAGGATGTTTTGCTTTAATGAATTTATTTTTTTTTACAGCTACAGCTTGTGCAGTTCTTTCCTGCTGCCATTTATATACGGCGTTTGATTTTATTCGCTCTGTAAAGCCCTCTGCAATCGTCGAAGCGTGTGTGGAGAAATAATTTTGCTTTTTATTCATTAAAAAGCAATTAATTATGCTGCACGCGGGTTTAATTACAATTTTATGTGTGAAATGTACAAACTCAAATAAAAATACAATCGCGGTCGGAGACAACATGTACAGTTAATGACAGGGATCCCCAAGTACACATATGCCCCGAGAGTTTTTATTTTGAAAGCAGACGTGGGAAAGTTTCTTGGAAACCTTATTTTCAAATGTGCCAGATTTTCGAGTGAAATTAAACTGCTCAAAGATTTTAAAGCATTGCTGTTCCACTCGGAACACAGAACAGGATGAAAGCTTTAAAAAAATATATAATTTTTACAGAAAATTTTAAAGAAAAAAATATAAAAATCTTGTAAACTTTTGTACTAGATTTTTTCTTGTACTTGGATTTTTGACAAAACATTTTAAATTCAGTTTTTAGAATTATCAGAAAAAAAACAAACTGGAGGAAAGTTATATTAGTTGGTTCTCTTTTTATGCGATAACCTCAAAAATGTTCTATTCAGATAGATAACGATTAGCGGTAAAAATAATCTTGCAGATTTAACTTTTATGATGAAATTAATTTATTAATCTTGATTCAGGATGTTTTAATAAACGTTAACATATGCATCTTAAAGAATATTTGAAATATAGAATATGATTTATTCAAAGTGGTTGACAAATGTTTGTTCCATAAAAAACTTTAATTAGTTTCCGTTTTGTAAAAATATTTTATTTAATTTAGATCTTTCAAAAATTTTTAAACAATTTAAAATTATCTTTATTTTACAGAAAAATTCAAATAAGATTTCAAGGGAGAGGACACATTAGTTTTTCTTTCGGAACATTGCGAATCACTGAACCTTTGATAATGACAGAAATGTTAAATGTGAAAGCACTAGAGAACTGGATAAGTAGCAGACAAAATTGAAAAATAAAATTGTTTCATAAAAGGTGTCCCAGTAAGAATGCACTTTATTTTATTGTAAAATAAAAACATGTATTTTACAAGACAGTTGTATTGGGTTGTAAAGAACACATCTTTCGATTAAGTTTGAAATAAAATGTCTGTCAAAAGGCCAGCAGGACTCTAGTGGCAGGTCCTTACTCTTTTCATGAATTTTTTCTATGACTTTTTCACAGATTTGTGACTGTGTTTCACCGATAATGCTTTGAATCTTGGATTTAAGGTCAGGAATTGTTTCTAACTTTTTCGCATAAAGCCGAGATTTCCAATACCCAGAAAAAAAGCACATGACAAGTTGGCTTCAGAATTTATTGAGATTAATTGTTTTGGAAATTGTTGCCGCAAAAAGTTAATTGTTTTATGCGCGGTGTCAATGGAATGCCGTCTATTAAAACTTTATGTCGTCATTCAGTTGAGGCCACGAGATCCACATTGTCATGTACCTCTAGTGAATACCGTTCACAGTCAGTACAATTTCGGTTTTATCTTCAACAAGTAAGAGCGCTATATTCGGCCGAATCTTATATACCCTTCACAACGTGTAGTCATGCAATAACAGTAGTTTGTATCACCATTCCCCATATGAAATACGTACGAATATATAAAAAACATACATATATAAAAACATCCCATTGTAAAATTATAAATTTACGTATGTATATTAAAAAAAAAATTTTAAAAAATTTAAAAAAAAAATTAAAAAAAAAAATTTTAAAAAAAATTTTTTTAAAAAAACATTAAAGAAAAAATTAAAAAAAAAATTAAAATATATATAATAAATATTAAACAAGAAAAAAAATAAAAAAAAAATTAAAAAAAAAAAATAATAAAAATATAAATAATATATTAAATAAAAAAAAAATTAAAAAAAAATTTTTTTTTGGCTCAGCTGGGATTCGATGCCACGTTTTCTCTAACCGGTATACACGTTTGTATGTATGTATGTTGTTGTTGTAATGTTGTTTTTGTGAAAAAAAATCGAGGTGGTCGTGGGTTTTTGCTCATATCTCAGTTGTTTATGTACCGATGTTTCTGATTTTCAATAGCGATCTACTCCCGATATTTTTGATATTTTAATACATCACCCGGGTCCAAGCGATGTCGGGGGGCTTCAAAAAGTTGATTTCAACATACACACGGACAGACGGACAGACTGACAGACTGAGGTCGACAGAAAATATATACTTTATTGGGTCGGAAATGAAAATTGTAGAAATTTCACACGGAATGACAAACATATATACCGTTTTTCACTGTGTGAAGGGTATAAAAAGTAAGGCCCAATCACGCCGCCTAACCTAAGTCAGCTTTATCAAAGAAGATAAATTTTTTTTAAATAAATTGAAGTTGACTCATCTTTCTCCATTACCCGTTGAATGAATTGCCGATGCCTGCTATAGTCTGTTAGTTGATCTCATCTATAAGTTGGATCTTGCACGCACTTTCTGAAATTTGATGTTTTTGAGTTTTCAGTGACACTACCATTTAAAGCAGCAATGGTTTTCAAGAGATCAGCCTAGTTTCTTAACATTTTTTGACAACTCTTCGAATGATTGACGCTTTCTAGACTGGAAATTCTTCGATGTTTGCGAGAGTTCTCAACAGAACTTTCTAAATTTAATTTTTAGAATTAGAACGCGTTCTTCTTTCGTAAAGTGTTCCATTTTTCATAACAGGAAAAAAATACATAAGTGATAGCTGCCATATTTCAGAGTTTTCATTTGCAAAAAAAAATTAAAAAAAATAACACTTAATTTAAAAAGTGCATTCATACTGACACACTCTTTATTATTAACTGGATAATTGGTAGAAGGGCTTGTAGGCGCCTTGCTGTGGCATAATGTCATCATTCAATGCATTCATATGAATCTTTGTACAAATTAATTTTGTTGCTTAATTTCATGTCATCGCTTACGTCTTTTATATTATCATATCATAGTATTTGACAGTAAATATCATCTCTTCACCTTACTCATCTGCGTTTTTCCTTGTCACTTTGCCTGTCACTGTGTATTTTTAGCTTTGATGATAATGTCTGGCTGTCGGTCGTAGTCATACATACGAGTATATCTGAGTTAAAGTCAACATAAATATAATTTAATGCTTTCAACCGTTTAACTCAATGACCCTATTTTCACTTAAAATGTTTTAGAAAAAAAAAATCGTTTTTCATGTATGTATGTTTATATGTACACGGAGTATGAAAAAAGTATTAAAAATGTACACATTTTACATGGCTTTACAGCAATTTATCTATGACGTAATATTTTAAATGTTTAAGAATATTTGCATATTTGCTCTGAGCAAAAATATGCTTGAAATTTGCGAGGAATATTTAGCTTAACTGATTACTATTAAATGCACGACACATGTTTCTTTTTTGTAGGTAAATGCCTTTTTCGTCAACACCTGATTCGCTTACCTTTTAATCTGACGTTGTTGTATCACAACCTAAGCTTTAAACTATTTGTTACTATTGCCTTCATCAAGCCATAATTCGTTGTGTTGGGTTTCTTAACATCAATGTGTAGTGAAATTAGTTAATCATACTCCTTAATACGAAATTCTCATCTCGTTTCAAAAAAATATTCTCCGCGTTTTACACAATGAAAAACCGGGTGCTAACTAGAAAGCTGCTATCTCTGCCTTATGAAAATTTATCCATAAAAAAGTTAGCAGCTCGTTATTTAGCACACGGTTGGTTACTTTTTCTTTGCCGTTAATTTGTAATTTTTTTGTCGCCAACCGGCTTCTATTAAAACGTTGTTATTATTTTATCATTTAAACTGTAAATTTACTTGAATATATAATTAAATGCCTGTCTATCAAAATCTTTATCCATCCACCTCTCAGCGCCTAAATCTTTCTTTGGTGTCAAAAAAAAAGCACAAAATCCAATACTTTTCTGATTGTATTTTTTCTAGTTTAAGCAAGAAAAGGTGTCATAAATTTAATAAATTCTTCAGTTCTTTTTTCTTCTTTTTGTTGCTGATTTTAATAAACCAGCTCTCATTTACACGCAGACTACTACTATGAGCACCAGCAAAATAATTTGTAAGATGGTAAAAAGGGAAGAGTAGAGAAGAGCTGTAAATATAAATTTATATTTTTAATTTTTTTTTTCTTTTTGTTTAAGAGACAGGCATTAAGTGTCTGCAGAAAATATTTCAGTTACATTTTTTGTTGTAGTTTTTATGCATAATAAGCAAAGGATTGAACAAACAAACGAACAAACAAACACATTTACCAAGTTTAATGGAGAAAATTAAAGACAAGAGACATTTCATTAAGGGCAGTTAATTTTAAATTGAAATTTGATGCCAACCACTGATTGCCTACTTTTTGGCGTTGTTCGGCCATCTTCATTTTTCACTTTGATCGAGGAGCATAAGAAGTGGGCCATACACATCATGTATCCAATATTACTACATTAATTATGTGTATGTGTGTGCATGTATAGCATATGCGTGTGCAGTGCGTAAAGAAGTGTTTTAACAATTACGTTCCTTTATAATTATAATTATTGTCGACAGAAGTAGCAGCAGCTTCGTTAAATTTTTCGTTTTGGCTGCTGATGCTGTAATGGTTTTTGTTGTTGTTATTATTATTATCGTACCATACAACCGTTCAAGTGATTTCCGTTGCGTTGTTTAAATGTAGTTTTTCTTTGTCGCCTTGTTTTTGTTATAGTATGTAGTTGTTACTGTTTTTTACGATATTAATGTTTATGTTGATATTGATGTTACTTTTTCCTCTAGTTGTTAAAACAAACACGCATACACACAAAAGCACATACAACCACAATAAATGGTAGACAGTTGAGGAAGAGCGAGTAAGAGCAAAAAATTAACATGGACTCGACGGAAAGAGTGAAGCCGACAAACTTTTAATGTTACATTAAACAGCAATTGTGCGTTAAATTTGCGTTAATGGCATCGAATGTTCAGTTTAAAACAGCAACAGCATCAGCATCAGTCAGCAGCATTAAGTGTTTTGTTGCTAATGATGCAAATTAAATGTCACTCGGTTGTTCGGTTGGTTGACTGGCTGCAGTTGTTGCCATAGTAGTAACCGGTTACTATTGTTAATAATTTTATAATTTTTAAACGAAATTTTATTTTTGCTTTTCTAGAAACAACAGTAAACAAGTAAGTTAGTTTTTATACCTTTCACACAGTGAAAAAGGGTATATTTAGGTTTGTCATTCCGTGTGAAATTTCTACAATTTTCATTTCCGACCCCATAAAGTATATATTTTCTGAAAGCTTATAGGGGAGTCGATTCAGCTCTCTCAGTCTGTCCGTCTGTCCGTGTGTATATTGAAATCAACTTTTTGAAGCCCCCCGACATAGGTTGGACCCGGGTGAGGTATTAGAATATCAGAAATATTCGGGAGTAGATCGGTATTGAAAATCAGAAACAGCGGTGCATAAACAACTGAGATATGAGCAAAAACAACATTACAACAACAACATACATACATGCAAACGTGTATACTGGTTAGAGAAAACGTGGCATCGAATCCCAGCTGAGCCAAAAAAAATTTTTTTTAATTTTTTTCATATTTTTTTTTAATTTTTTTTTAAATTTTTTTTTATTTTTTATTTAATATATTATTTATAATTTTATTATTTTTTTTTTAATTTTTTTTTTTTATTTTTTTTTTTAATTTTTTTTTTTAAATTTTTTTTTAATTTTTTTAAAATTTTTTTTTATTTTTTTTTTCTTTTAACATACATACGTAAATTTAAAATTTTTCAATGGGATGTTTTTATATATGTATGTTTTTTTACATGTTAAGCTCTAAACACATAGACGCCAGCAGACTTCACAACTTCATGGCTTCAAATGCTGCCAACTTCAAATGCTGCTCTGAAGTCAGCTTCATAATTATTTTGAAGACAGCAACAACATAATAATCAGCTGATGTGCATTTTAGCAATACAAATTTCAGGGATGTCGCATATATATTTTATTATGAATAAAATTAAAGTTATTGATAAAAAAAATGTAATTATATCACGAAAAACTATAAAAACACATACATTTGTTTCTTTATTGTATTTTTGTAATGTTCTTTTATGTTTAATATCAAAAATAAGTTTTTGTTATTTTTTTCCAATTTAATATATATAATGGCAACACTATATTTGTTTCTTGCTGCCCGTCAAAATAGAAAATAGCCTAAGTTGGCAGCAGCAGCAAATGCTGTTGTGCAGTCGTGCTGCTGTGCTGCCGTCAAAATAATCGTTTTCATTTAAACACATGGATTTTATTTTTGACATATTGCTGCTTGCTGTCTGCTGTCGTCTATGTGTTTAGAGCATTACTGTTATTGCATGACTACACGTTGTGAAGGGTATATAAGATTCGGCACGGCCAAATATAGCGCTCTTACTTGTTAAAATTAATGTTTCAATATCGAAAGGTTTTTATTGATTATTTAGAATTTTTAAAACTAAAATTGAAGAGTGGTGGGGTTATACAGTTTTTAGCAATACCTGTATGTCATAAAGACAATGTCTCGTGTGATGGCTTACAGAAATTCATTGATCGGTATCTGTAGCCTTGATTTTTAGAAATATTTTTTGTTTTCGTAGAAAACTCAATTCGTTCTAATATACTAAGACTTTCAACTGCACTCCATAAAGACATTTTTACAGTTTGTAAATTATTGTTTTATAAAACTTTAAAAAATTTTTGAAAACCTTTTAAAGTAAATAAACATTTTAGTAGATTCGTTTACCTCTTGAAAATACTTAAAAATTAACAGGCAATTTTTTTTTCTTTGTCACGGAGCTTTCGCTCACATATTATGACCGATTTTAATAAAGAATTTGCTCTTATCATTTGAAAGTAATTTTCCTGCAGATGTGGCTTAATATTACAAGAGTTTAAGACATTTTATGTTTCCACTAACACATGCGCAAAACATGTTTTATGTGTATGTTTTAAAAAACAAAATAAAGAGAGTAAAGTCACATTCACAACAAGATTACGGTCGACGCATTAAACAGGCCGATATTTTAAAGAACCAAACAATATTACAACCTAGTGATGGGTAATTGGAATTGTATTGTATTGGTATTGTATCAGTATCAAAGGATATCGATGTATCTATATATATGTTTTTCGTCCACCTAGAATCATCTTGAAAAAATAAAAAAAAATCAAGAATAAGTTTAAATAAAGGAATATAAATATAAATTAACCTAAAAAAATACCGTCCCTAGAAGATCCTTCCCCCTCAATATATAACAGTTTCTCAGTAAGCTTAAAGTAAAAATAATATTATTATCTAGTTTATACGCCAAGATGTCGCTTATCGTGAAATCGTTTACCAAAGCGCTCGAGTCTTTTATTAAACAATTTCGGTAAGCAACAGGCGTTTATGTAATACAACGAGATGTCCCAATCCGATCTACCCAAATCCTAGTTCCTTCTCAACAGTACCCTAAAATAACGCTAATGATCATTCACAGATAAGCCCTCCCAAAATCCAGGAGCATCTTTATGTTTGCTTAATTCTTTGTTGACCCCAATGCCTTTGTCCATATTGTTGCTTTGTATTCACTTGGTCTAATACTGATATACTGATGACCTTATTTTCTCAAACTTGCAACCTAATGGTAATTGTATCATGCTCTCCTCATATCTGAACTCTAGGGCTCGTTATCAGCAATTTCAGTGATCCGGTACCCATCATCTCCTTAGGATCTTTTTGCAATCCGTAACTAGACATGATTTATTATAATGTCTTTCAAATGTCTCAATATTCACCTGATAATCAACATAAATAATATTCTTTGCTCGATAATTCTTCCGTTATGATATTCGTTGAATTTTAGATGGTTCTCTATCTCCTCCTGAATTACCATCAAAATTTTTTCTTCATCAAACTGCATACCCCTCTTATGATCTGTTGGATTCTATATAATAATCCTTTTCAGAGAATGTAACATTTAGTATGCTTCTAAATATCTACAACTGAAGATGGCGTCACTTTCTTTGGATTTCGAGTATGATTCTGTAAGTAAGTAGTTTGTCCCATTCCAACTCACCTTGCCAATTTATAGTTCTTGCCGTCTCTCTATAGATACAATGCTTAGAATGGAGTCAAGCGCTACCTGGGGAGGGCACAATTTAGCAACCCTCTTTTTGTACCCAGTTATTGTTATATAATACATATTTAACAGATATAGACTACAGAAGAACCCGCTGTTTCGTATGATGGTTTTGCAAGTGACTTTTTTTTGCCGGTTACTGGCTGACTAAATGCTTAAACTACTGATTAGGAAGATACTAATGAAGCCTGTCAAATAAAATATTAAAGGGTAATTTTTAAAACTCAAAGCTTGGAAGTTTGGTTTGAAAGCATTTGTAAAAAATTATTTTGAAAAGTCTTCTGAAAATTATTTTAATTTATCGTCTAAATTTCTTGATCTTTTTTATTGATTATATAGGATTTTTTCAAGCTTGAGATCAACTTTTTTGTTTTTTTTTTTTTATAAAAAATTATTTATTATCAACCAATATTTCGCTACCAAACAATGGGTAGCTTCTTCAGGGTAATATGTATACAAATTTTATGTGAAAATTTTATATATATTTGTAGGTTAGACTTTGGCTATGTTTGTATTTTTAAAACTGATCCAAAGCTTTGCACAGCCTTCAGGCCATAAACAGCGACTTCAATGCCAGCACCAGCCAAGATTTGTTCCTCTACTTGAGTGAGAGTTTTTTCTTCATACGGGCCACCACCGGTTCTTTTTTTTCGAAGATTTATTAAAAGAAAACTTCTTTTTTACATGTTGGTTTTAATCAGCGTATACCTTAACAAAAAAATCATTGCTAAAAGTAAAACAATTTTTTCTTGTTATATTACCTTCCGCCACATTTTCACATCTTTTATTGGTGGACCAGAAGCATTAAGTTTCGCGGTTAGTTGCTCCCAAAGTTGGTTAGCCCTCGCTTTCCCTTGCGAACTATTTGTTAAAAGGCTTTTTGCCAAATCTGTGTGTTTTGCCATAAAATTCCCAAGGATCTCTTTTTAAGAATAATTTATTTTTTTATTTACTTTATAAAAATCACAAATTTTTTACTTACATTCTCTTTTCTGTTCACTTTTTTTACATTAAAAAGTTAACTCGAATGATTCTTTGCTAACGAGTTTATAATCGCAAGGTTGCATTCGAAATGTAGCTCGTTATCGAATGTCATCATTAGAAATTTAGATAGTCGATACTCGATATCGAATGAAAGAATCCCAAAAGTAAGAACACTCGCACGTTCGAATATAATTTCGCTCGTAAACGGATGCGAGAATCAGCCCCCTGGTTTAAGTATGAGTTATTCGTTTATATAAAAATCGGGTTTATCAATTACATTATTCATACTGCTTAATCGATACCCGACATTTCATTTACTAGAACTTCTTCACTCAATCACTTGTATTAAGTTATGGTTTTAATTAAAAATTAACGTTGAAACATGCGTAAATAAAATTTTCCATTTGTGTGTGTTTTAAAAAATATATTTCAGTCATTAAAAGCCAGCATTTGTTGTGAAACTAAAAATAAAAATAAAAACAATCGGAAACGGAAAACAAAACAATCGACATGAAATGGCAAAAAAAAACAAAAAATAAAATCTACCAACAACAGGAGAGCAATTAAATTATTTATTTTAAGTGGCAGGGGTTGCAAATTAAAATCACTTAAAACTTTTTATTTAACATAAATAAAATAAATTGACGCAGAAAGAAGCAGTGCTACGAAACAAAACGAACAAACAAACAAAAAGTGGTTAGAATTTTCTGTCAACGAGCCTTTAAATACACAATAATTGTCAATTAATAGAAAAGTTTTTAATTTATTGCTCTAGCATACAATATGATGGCCTTTAAAATCATAAATAAATGGTAATAGTTTTAACAATTTTCACAGAATTTGAATCAAATATAAATACATTGACAAACAATGTTGATTATTTGTTTGCCTACTCAAAAATATCCAACTTAAATCTAATAAAATTTCAATGGGGCAAATGTTAAATATTTTCAAGGACCTTAACCTAATTAATAATTTGTAATGGCTGTCCGCTACCCCCTAAAATATGCTCTTTAATATTTGATTATTGGTCTGAGTGTGCGTGTGCTAGACAGTAATTCTTTATGTTGAATTTTTTTGGTTATTTAATGTGGTTAAATTATGGTTTAAGTTCTTCAGTATTCTGATATATGTATGCCTACTGCATACTTATTTAGCTAGGAGGTAATTTTTTGTCTTTTATTTTTATTGTGATTTTTTGTTTTATACCAACAAAAAAAATATATAAATTTTTTCTGAATTATTGCCTAAAGAGCAAACGATTATGATAAGAAGCAGTTGTGCAAAACTTAAGTTTTTTCTTTCATACATTTTATTGATAAATAAGTCAATTACGATAATGTGTCTCAGCGCATCAAAGACATTTTTGAGACGAGTTGGCAAAAAATATATTTACTCAAGATTTATACGTTACAAAAAAATAAAATTAATTTTGTTCAGTTATAAGACAAGTTTATTAAAGAGATGGTTATATTAAAAAATGCGTATATATGTATATTGAAAAATGTGCTGCTTAAGAGGCTTTCAAAAACAGAAATTTTATTTTTGTTTTTAAATATCTAAGGCTAGTTATTTTATACACGATTACCCAGAAATTCCAGGCGCTGTTTCGTTGTTTCGAATCTACACCAAGCGGTTCTTAAATTTTCATTATTTATCAAAGTATGATGTCAAATATTTCATGTTAGCTTTTACTACCGTTTCGTTATTGTTTGGAAAAAATAAGCAAATATCACCTGCATACATAAATATTTTATCGGTAAGGCCAAGGTTATGTTAATCATTAAGAAATATGATAAACAACAATGGCTCAAGTGTACTACCCTGAGGCACACCATATAAATCTGCGCGTTATGAGCTTTCAGCACCACCAGTCTTTACAAACTGTTGCCGTTTAGTAAAATAGCCTCTCAGTAACCCCATGTAATTTTTAGCGATTAATATTAAGTTAATAATTTAAAAAAACACTAAATTTGAAACTTTTTATAAAAAAAATATTTTATTTTACAACCCATAAATTCAAAAATCTTTGGTCTACTCAAGGCGAATTCAATAAGGTGAACTCGTCGCTAAAACAACTACAAAGTGAAAAAATACAAACGTGTATTTTGTTAGTGTAAAACAAAACGATATGTCAAAAATACACAAAAATTTGACAAGTGGTCCCTAGAAGTAGGCAACAGCTGATGATCAGCTGATCTAATAAGTTCACCTAATTGAATTCGCCTTGCGTCTACTCAAGGCGAATTCATACAGGTGAAATTATCAGCCCAGCTGATTGTGAAACATTTTGTCAAAATTGGTTGAATTCGCTTTGATTTCATTTATTAATGCAGGGATAGGAAATGTGATTTTGGTTTCGGTATTAAACAATTAACATGAGTGAACTTTTTTGATAATAAATGTGCTAAATTTATGTATATTTGTTGCTTTTGCGTCATTAATAATGTGTTTTAAACATTTAAATCCTCTTTTTAATGAAATTTTATTATATTTAATATGTAAAAACAACTTTTCCATCCCTGATATACGAATTGGCCTTGACATAAAACATCCCATGAAAAGTTGCTTTGTTGTATCAATTCGCCGTTGCATATACCTTATGGATATGCCTTGGGTCTACTAATAATTTATTTAAAAAAAAAGTCAATTTTAAACTCTAAAATCAAAGTTGTTGTGATAAAAAATATTTAATTATTTTTTACTTTTGTTGACAAATAATACGTCACATTGGTTTTTGAAGCGAAATATCATTAACAAAAATTAAATGAATAATATTAACGACTGCTTGGACTGGACGACTGGATGTGAAACTCCTCTCCGAAATCGTATTGAAAATTACTAAGTAATTTATTATTATACTACTACGATCAAATCTAGTCAAATTAAAGTATAATATTTTTGAAAAAATTTTTTATTTCTATTTCGTTAAATTTAACCGTAAATTCAAACTGTTTTTATTTGACTTAATAACATCTGGCCTTACGTCAAAAATATTCAAAAATTTGGTTTTGATAAATGTTATTCAATCAATAAACTTGATATTTGTAGCCAACAGTGGTATACGATTTATTAAGGACATAGAGATGAAAAACTTGTACAGAATACTTTCTCAACGCAGGGTTTTTGCATTTGTGTGCTGAATGAATTATGAATTATTTATATATTTTTTTCGATCTAAGGTTAGTTCAAAAGATGAAAGTGAACAACAAAGAAGAGTTTAAATTAAACATAAAATAGAAATTATTTTTATATTTATGCATAACTTGAGGACGCATTTTGTTTTAACATTAAATCAATAGCAGTACTCAGCACCCAATACGTTATAGGAAAAGAACCCAGTGGTTTAAAAATGGTAACAAGGCCTTAACAAAGGCCTTATTTAGTCATATTTAGAAGTCACAAGAACCACGATACTCATTGCATTTTCATTTACGTATTACAAGGTTTGGCATAAAGAGCAATAGCTAACAAACTTGCTTCTATTAATGGGGCTTCTAGAGCGGACTTAATTAGAAAGAGAAAATATATGTGTAGTACTTAGTGAGTCTGTTTGGTATGCACTGGGAGAAATATCGTGAATGATATTTCTGTTTAAAGATAAATATTTCATATTAATTTGAAAAAAATGGGAATGCTAATTTTTTTATTTAGAAAAAATTGTTCCCACTCTTTTTTCCATATTGTAATACATACGAAAATTGTGAAAAAATGTTTATGAGTGTAATTAAAATATTTAAAAGAGACAACATAAAACTACTCAGTTGAAATCCAGGTAAATTTATTCAACAAGAATTCTTGATTCGTCCGCAGATTTTTATTTTGCTTCACTTCACAATTAAAAAAAATATTCCCCCTGCTCTGATTTATTTCAAACTTAATACAGTGGTTTCCCGATTTAACGAACAATTGATTGTCAGCCCTGATCGTTAAATTGAAAAATTCAATACCAAAAAAAAATATTTATTCATTTAACAACAAATTTAAAGAACAATTCATATCATATCGCATTACAAGAAAATGGATTTAAAAAAATTTATTTTCCATTGTTGAAAACCCTCCATCATTCATTGCACTTGGGTGTTTACTACCAAAAATAGTTTTCTTAAAATTGTTTAATAGCTTTGGCTTATTTCTTAGAATAGTACATATTGTATCTTTGACGATAGTTATAATCCACTAAAACTCTTTCCATTTGTATATTCATCTAAAATGTCTTAAATGTCAAAAAGTCTTAGTAGGCTACGAAAAAAATTCAAACTGTAATATAACGATTTGTTTATCACGACTACAACTGTTTGCCTGACTACTCCATTTATGTATTGAAATAAGCTTAACGAATTTTTTACACAGGACCTGAGGTAAAACTTTTACCTATTCGTACATGATAAACTTTAATAAAGCGTTCTCTCCGAAATGTTATTCCTGATGAATGAATAAGCCTTCGTTGAAATCCTAGTTACATACATATGCAATTAAAACTGAATGAAATTTTAGTTTAATACACTGCTTGTAGAGCATTGTGTTAACAGTGTGTGAAAATGATTAACTTTGTTCTAGATGTCCTGCTGAAGATGGCCTCTTGAAACAATTAGTGCGAAAAAAAATTTCTGATTATAAATTTTTAACTAAAAACTTTTTATTTTTTTATGTACAAGAGAGTCTTTTAAAAGGCGCTTAAGAAATAAAATTGCAAATTTAGAAGAAGATTTATATTTCAAGGCCTTAAATATTAAGCCCTTTTAATCTTTATCGCTGGGAAATTATGACTTGATTTTGTGCAAATAAATGTGTAAGTAACAAAAGGTGTTGACAGTTTGTGTGCTTAAATAAATATTCAATTTGAATTGATTTCCGTTTAGTATTACAAGTTAACTAATTGCTCTATAATCAAAAATACTAGAAGAATATTGCAAAGCAACAAACACGGCAACAACAGTCACGTATTCATAATTATGAAGCAAACCAATTGCTGGCCAACAGAGTATGAGAGACAGGGAGAGAGCGAGTTCAAATAACTGTGCATAATAACGTTTATTTACATATTCTTGAAAAGCAAATGAACACTTAAAATTTTTATGTGTATTTGAGTGAAACAAAAGGTGAAGAAAATCTCACAAAAAAATTCAATAAATTCTTTATACAATTCATAAACATAATTCAAATTTTATTTGTCATTTAGATAAAAATCTTTGTGTAAAACTTTTACGATTAAAAGTTGGCTGGCTGATATATCTTTTGAACTGCTTTGTGGCAGTAAAAATTCAATACATTTTTCACATCGCTCTGTGTATTGCTTATGGCTGAAATAGTTTCCTCTTGCAAGAAAACCTTAAGGAAATTTAATTCACACGCATTTTTATTTTATATGTCCTTAATTCGTAATGTAGACACATTTCAAAGTAAAGTAAAATTACTTGATTTATACGACCTTCTTCTATCAGCCATAATACATGCAACACTCACATGTTGTAAGAGATAAAGGCAATAAAATAGCAAATATTTATGACATAGTGGTTAGCCAAAACTATTTATTTTGACCCCCCTCTCAAGTATAGTACAATAAACTTATTATTTATCTGTCGCTATTCATAAAACTATTAGACACTTAATTTTTTATCAAATAGGGTAAAGTGTGTTGGAGAACATAGGGAGAACTTTTTTATTGTATTTACTTACTAGCCTGTGCCTGCGACTTCGTCTGCGTAGTTATGGGTACCAGGTAGTCTCTTAGGTTGGTTTATATTTGTGCTACAAATTTCATTTAAAATCGTTTAAAATAAAAAAAAAACATTTAAACGTACGAACATTCATATTTTTATACCCTTCACCTGTGGTGCACAAGGGTATATAGCGTTGTCATTCCGTTTGTAATTTCTACAATTTTCATTTCCGACCACATAAAGTATATATTTTCTGAAAGCTTATGAATAGAGGAGTCGATTAAGCCCTGACCGTTTGTCCGTCTGCCCGTCTGTCCGTGTGTTGGTTGAAATCAACTTTTAGAAGCAACTATATGTTCCTCAGATCTCTATATGGTATCAATCTCTTGGAAATATCCAGGAATGAAACGCTATTGAAATTCAGCACAATCGCCCCATAACTTTCTGAGATATGAGCAAAAAACCACGACCACCTCGTTTTTTTCACAATTACAACAACAACCTACATTCATACATACTGGTTAAAGTTAAAGTGGCATCGAATTCCAGCTGAGCCAACAAAATTTTATTTAATATATTATTTATATTTTATTAATTTTTTTTTGTATATTTTTTAATTTTTTAAAAAATTTTTTTAACATTTTTTTTTTAATTTTTTTTTTAATTTTTTTTTAAATATTTTTTTGTAATTTTTTTATTATTTTTTTTTATTTTCAATATATTTTTTTTGTAATTTTTTTTTGGTATGTTTTTTACATGTATGTACGTATTTTATATGAAATGAATGGTGATACAAACAATTGTTATTGCATGACTACACGTTGTGAAGGGTATATAAGATTTGGCACGGCCGAATATAGCACTGTTACTTGTTTATATTAATATATAAGGTTTTAGTGACAATGTTTAAGGCAAAATACTTTTAAAGGTGTCGTTGATTGATTTAAATTCGGTTGCAGTACATGACTGCCCAAAAGATACAAATAATTACTAATTTTGGTACTATATCGTTAAGCTACATATATTAGAAATAAAATAAATTTTATTGCATAAAAATACCAAGTTTAGTACTTAGACGGATTGCTAAACAAAATCAAGTACGTCGTTCCAAAGTTACGTCAAGATGTATGTAGCAGTCTCTTCAAAAATCTAAAATTTTACAAAAAAAGTAAAAAATAAAAACGTTCCATAGAATTTGAAAAAATAATGATTTCTGCAGTTAGGTGACTATAAGGACTCAATAAAAGAAAAAAAAAATAGTGATTATTTAGGAAAAAAAAAAACAAAAACCAATTTGTTGCACAGTGGTGTTATACATTAATTGAAATTATTAAATTTCTAGTTTCTCTAAAATTTTATTTTATTTTTACTATGTCCTTCAATTGTTATGCACGTGTTTCAGTCCCGTTGTGCGTGCTTGTGGATACTGAAAGAAGATTATAATAATAATTATGCTGCTGATTTTCTATATTTTTTTTCTTTCAATTTGTTAGAAATAAAAATTTATATCGAAAATTCCTTATTAATGCTTTTAGATAATTTATTTTTATTACGAATTAATCATACTATTGGGGCAATTATTTGCTGTCCTTGTCTTAAAGAAATTTTTTATTTATCATAAAGTACTGTGACACTTTACTTTGTATGAGTTACATTTTTATCTTCAATACGCACTTTTTCAAGTGAACAGTTTGTAATTTATGTGACAATTTTACTAATGCTTATGTTGAGTGTTTTTGGCGACACTTGTATTTAGATACGTATGTATGCATGTTTATTATAGCGTACAAAAAAATTTAATGAATTTAATGCAATATTGCGAGTTAGTTTTTCTTTTTTTTTAGAAGCTTTTTTGCGGATCTTGAAGTGTGCCATTTTGATAATTTTGTCCGAGTAGATCAGTGTTTTTATCTCAAAGCTAATCACCTCAATAATGTCGTTATAGTTTCTATTCACTCGATTTCAGTTCTTTCAACAATAAAAGCAGGAGACATCGAGCGTTAAAATTTTGTTTATCTTTATGGTTGATTTTTTTGTTTAATTTTTCTTAAGGTCAGTGGCCCTCAGACCCACATCGCGAGACAAAAAAAATCTATGCATAATACTTTCAGATCTGCTTGTGAAACTGAAATTAGTTTTCTCGAAATTGACTTGCAAAAACACTTTGTATTAGAAGGTGTTAGTTGGTTATCGTGGTAGTTCATGAGGGGTGAACTGCCACGAGGAGTTTGTATGACACCGTTTTGACAAAACCATATCATTCGCCAGATTTGAGATAAAGTAGTAGAGTTCAGTCTGAGTTCAGATATCTCAGTATATGTGTGTTTACCCAGGATTTTTTGCATCTTGGTATCTAGAGCAGACCCGAGTCTTCCAAATCCAAATACATAAGCTGTGTCACAGATCATCCGAGGGAAGTTCCAGTGTGTTTGCGTTTTTCAATCTCGATGTGTCTTTCCGACCTCGACTCCTAAGTTGAGATTTGCACTTGATTAAAAAAAGGGCCACGTAAGCTCGGATCAAATCTATATCACCTTTTCTATGCATTTCTGAGAAGGTAGGTAGGTAGGTAAGGCTGGTGCAAAGTTACCCTCACACCTTCACTCGGAGACCATTACGGTCCATTGTGACGCCTTAATAGAGAGAAGAATATAAATATTTAAGATAGAAGAGAAGGAGAAACAGACCATTCCAGAGTCTCCGGCGGGAAACGAACCCGCAACCCGCAAACAACTGACTTGTCCTGTACTGACTAGTCCACAGGGGGTGCAAAGTTACCTTCACCCGGAGACCATTACGGTCCATTGTGACGCCATTCCAGAGTCTTCGGCGGGAAACGAACCCGCAACCCCAAACAACTGACTTGTCCTGTACTGACTAGTCCACAGCGGGTGCAAAGTTACTCTCACACCTTCACCCGGAAACCATTACGGTCCTTTGTGACGCCTTAATAGAGAGAGGAATAGAAAAAGAATAGAAATATTTAGAATAGAAGAGAAAGAGAAGCAGACAATTCCAGAGTCTTAAGCGGGAATCGAACCCGCAACCCCCAAACAACTGACTTGTCCTTTACTGACTAGTCCACAGGGGCACTTCCGAGAAACTGTTTGTAGAACTTTCCCTTGATAGCCATCAACGGGATTACGACTGCATTTGAGTTTGAAATATCCAAAAAAAATATCTACCAGGCTAGAACATCTGCCCTATCGTTACCATAGTGGCCCCCATGGGGATGGATCCAAACTAGAGCGATTTCCGTCAATTGACAACTCTTTCTGCCTGAAATACATACGTTTGATTCATCTGGCAAGCAAAAAGAAGAAAGCTATGTACCTAGTTCGTCAAAGAAGTCACCGGACTCAATCCCACATCACATCTTAGAAATGTTCATTTATTATTCTATTCACTCCTGGAAGGAATCAGAGTCTTAAAAACCTATCAATGTCAAAATAGGGTAATCAGTAATGAGTAAGTTAGTCAAGATCGAGGACAGCCCAGCCAGAGTCAAAAAACATACGTAGACCTTTGTTTTCCGGTACGGTTTAATGTGCATCTGTATGTATATTTGCCCAAATATTTTAATTGCTCTATTGTGTTATAAATACGTGTTCGTTGTTCATTTTTAGGTTGAACAAATTCTTAGATCAAAGATAAACAAATAGCGGAGTTTAAAAAGTTTGTTTACAAGTAATATTTCACACTCGCTTTACAGCGGCCCAAGGGCATATTGATTATCAAATTGGCAAACTTTTTGCTAAATGTCATGGATAATTTTAATAAATTCCTTTAACGCAGTAAATAAATCTTTTTATCAATTTAAATGTCCTAGTTGTCAATTTTGATTGTAAAAAAAACTCTGTGAATTACACTTATTTGAACTGAGAAGCATTATTGCTCTAATTTTGTTAAATTTCTCTAATTAAAGTAATAAATTTCGCCTGACGTTTCTGTTGAAAGGCAACAACAAGTACATGTACATCTTTGCTTAATTCATATTTCTACACTTTGCTTTCAAAAAACTTAACAATATAAAGTTTTTGCGCTAAATACTCAAACAAAAGACTTTGTCGATGATAGCGCCGCTGATGAGTATGATGTTAGTGGTTAGCGTACAATATTAAGTTTTGTTGAAATATGCTTTTAAGAGGTGTTTTTTTTATGTATATAAAAACTTTGTTTGTTTATACTGTACTGTACTGTTCATATTGTTGGTTTTGTAATACATACTAGTGAAAACTGAAAAATGTAAGAAAAGAACAAAATTGAAATAAATGCAGCTTGTAGGAAGTTATTGTCTGCTTTTGATGTATGTGCAAATAACGACAACAAGCGAGAAGCAAACAAAATTAGAACATTGTTTAAAATAATAACACCCCACCATAAACAAACTTCAAATACACTATTTTTCCATTAAATAAAACTTAAGCACACACATACACATTTACGATAAATATTGCCAACTCACTAAATAAAAAAACATTTAATGTTCATTTGTTTGCCTGCGTACTGGAGAGTGAGAGGAAATATCTCGCCTTGAGATAATAGAACACTACTACCGCCGCTAAGACTTTACATACAAACATACATACATACATACATACACACATTCATTAATACAAACTATTATTTTATCCTTTTAAAATGATAAGAGTAGAAGAGTTATCATTTTGTTGTGGTAGAAAACAAAAGGCGTTTTAAAAGGAGTACAACATTTTCTTTCCCATATTCATGCTTAAATTAAATACATACGCTATTGCAGTTGTTTTCTTTAAACTTGCACGGTGGTCCACTCACAAACACTTTCAAATGCATACATATAGTGTAAGTGTATGTACTTAATATGTTTTTAATAGTAGCAGAGAATTTTAAGCGTATAAGCTAGTAAATGCGGTACAAATAACACACTCGGAAGATATTTAAAATTATTTTTTATTAAATAAGAGGCCAAAATAATACTATTTTTTTTCATTAGCTGTACTGCGGTGTATTGAATTTTGAAAAATTGTTTAGCGCCACCTAACAAATTGTCGAATTGTTCAACTGTGCCCGACTCAAAACACTAACAAATTGTACCAAATCGATGCAACCGTTATGAAAGAGTTGCACACGTACCAAAGAATATTTTATACTGTAAATATGTCGGTAGCCGTCAAAATTTAATAAATTTTTCGTGTAGTTTTTTTTTTTAAATTATGAAACATTTTTTACACTAAATATGGAAATAATGTCACCTACATATACATATAACTCTCGTGTATAACTCGTAATAATGGGCTCGTTTTAGAGCAATTTTACCAAACAGAATTTGTGGCTGTAGCGCTCGACTTTCTGCAATAATGTTGGCTTTGAATTTGAGGATTATCACGTGCTTAATCGCATATACTTGGTTCTTCAAACAACTAAAATAAAAATTTTTTCTTTCATCACCATTTCAAACATTTACATACATTTTATATCGCAACAATTATGAAGCAAGTGAGCTTTTAGCTTACTCAGTTAGAAGTATAAGAAATCAAACTCGTGCACGTCGCTCCAAAAATTCTCAGAAGTTCGCTGTTATAGTCCAATGAGCTGGGAAATACCAGAATTTGTCCATTTCTTGTAGATATTTAAAATTAAATATTCCACAAGCGATACGTAGGGCTGGAGTTAGAAAATGTTTACGATGCTACATCCTACTCACGTAAGGTTAGCATTGATATTTTACTTGAAAGGTTTCCTAACTATGACGTTTCTTAAAGAAGCGATCACAATTGGCCATTGAAGGCTTGTGACTTAACACCTTCACATTTTATTTAGAAAAAAAAGCTCATACTTTATTTTTATGTACTTTGTCAATTGCAGTTGAGTTTTAAATTAGTTTAATTTTTGCATAAAATTTATGTCAAATTATGATCATATTGATATAATTAAATTACCATGATAACTTAATAAATTTACGATATTGGGCCAGTAAATTGATTATGATTGATTATTTGCCAGATATCAGTGTATTATTTTACTGATGACACAGTTTTGATCACTATCATTAACGAGACACAAAGTCAACTTAATTCAAGATTGACATGACTATAACGATAAGTGTTACAGAGTCAAAAACGAAGACGCTAGTCAGCTTAAGTGTTGCCGTTTTCACTGCGATCGCAGTTTTTCACTGCGATTTGCCTGTCGTCATTGCGTAACTGCGTTTTTTAATATCACTGCGTTTTTCAGTTTTTGGTAGTTTTCCTCTTTTTTGATCAACAACGCCTTAACATGATTTACCTCAAACGTGTTTAACACGTAATTCTGTAAAGGCTATAACACAACGAGATTAAATTGTCATCCTGTTAAAAATATAGCAGCTAGATGGCAACATTTTCTGCTGTTACGTTACGTTGCAGTTGACTGATTAGGTCTTGAATTAAAATGTCAAAAATCCCGCTAGAAAAACATAAACAAACTATTTCGCGAAAAAAATATTTGCTTTTCAGTCCATTTAATTAATTTTTATATTGTTTCGAAATGTATGGGTAAGTTAGCGTTTAAAAAAGGGCAAAAAAGTTTTAAAAAGTGAAAAAATTTCATTTCTTTTTTTGTCCAAACGAAAACGACATCTTTTTATTTCCCGTCACTGCGCTTCACTGCGTTTTTTTTTGTCGATTTCACTGCAAAAAAAAGTTGGTCGGCGGCAACACTGGTCAGCTTACATTAAATGTTATGACAATTTTTCTATTCGTGCAGAGATAGAAACTTTTTTGCTTGACACTGCTGTCTGTTTTTATTCCACTGAGTGTCACCAAGATCAGACTTCTTATCCATGCGTTAATAAGTGACTTCCATTGAGGTTCTTTTCTTATTTTCAAATATTTAATTTTTAAACAATCATAATAAATACAGACTAAAGTATTAAATATTCTTACTTAATTTATTTTAAATCTTTTTACTCAATTTTCTTTTTCTTTTCAAGAATGACGTAAGCACATATCTGACAGATTTTGTCTTTACAAAGAATTGCCAATTTAATACAAAAAACTTGTTGGTATATACTCCAAAATGTCATTATTTTGTTATTTTACTTTTCAGAAACTCGGTTTAATTTTGCGTCAGAGAAATCAATTTTGACTTAACAATTGGGCGAAAGTTAAAGTTACCAACATATTAACCGTTCACTTTAATTGACCGCAGACTAACAATTTAATATCGCAGAAATATATTAGCAAATTTAAAAACAACTTTCTTTGAAGTGCTTTTCTCCTCAGGTCTTTGAAATATACAATTTTAAATATTTTCCTCAAATTCCGCTCACAAGACCGGAAATAACTTTGACTGTTTCTTTAACATTTAGTTATCGCTGTGGCAAATTTGTAACAATATGTGAGTACTTTGCGTGTAAAATTTTAATCTTTGCATATATATTTGTAAGTAGAAAAAACTTTGTTAAAGTTTTGCTGAGTGTAGAAAGACATGAAACTTTTCTAACAAACAAACACATACATACACAACAAAATATAGGAGTACACGCACTTATTTACTTGGACAAACCGCTGGCAGCGTAGTTTTTTTCGATGCATTTCTTTACCCACCCCATTTGTTTTTGTTTATTTTTTTTGCGTTTGTTGTAGAAGTGTTGATAATTTATCGCTTTTATCTGCCTTTAACATTATGGTATGAGTTCAGTACACATAATCAATATAAACACTTGTACCCTGAAGTTTTGATGGTGGAATTTAAAATTTTTTTCTGATAGTTTTCTTTTTCTTATTTTATAAAAAAGTATTTTGGATTATGTATAATGGGTACAACTCAACTGCTTTTGAAAAGTCGAGAAATTTTCTTTCAGTGGCTATCTTTATTGGTTAAAAAAAAGAACTTTGTAGTGGACACGTTTTCCTTGCAAAAAGAAAAAAGGTTTGTTCAGCTGTTTTAGAGACAAGCTCTTGTGATAATTGGCCCTTTAACTAGTACACAATTTATCGGATTAGCTATCAAGTTACCGGATTAGCTAGAATACAACCAGAAAGAGGTAAAACTTTAGCGGATGATTAGAAAATAATCGGTTGCTTACAAATCCGTCGAATGTGGTATGCAATTAATATCAAAATTTCTGGAAATTTTTCGCATCGTAGTCACGTACGAGCCATTTCTAGCTGAACAGAATACCTTTTTGGTAAAGTTTTCTGGTGTATCGTTAAAACTTTGCTGTATATGTTTAATATTTTCCCCAGCGCGAATTAAACTTGGTCTACCGGTTCGGGGCAAAACTGTTATGGTGCCACAATGAACTTAGCAATACGTTACTGCTTCAGATGGTTGTCTTCGGACGTTAAAATGTCGACGATACGTTCTTTGAAGTTTTTCTGCTTCTTTGTTCAATTGGGAAAATAAAAACGATAAATTTATTAAGCTTTTAAACCTCATGATGACTATTGGCCCACCTTGTATGGCCCACCTTGTATGTGTCGAAAGCAGTCATGAAAGTGATTACCATCAGCCCAAATGCTATTGGTAATTAGAATTGACTGCTTCAAGACTTGCCTCAGTGACATTTGCCAGAAACGTCGGGCTGTTAATGAGAATGTATTAGTGATTACAAGAGTATGTGTGCCTAGTTATTGTTTTACATTGTTGTAAGCTTTTGAATTGTTATAATGCGTACGTAAAGGAGTTTGAATATAGGGGTGTCACTTTGTAGGTTATTTTTTTTTTCCAATTTTATGTATAATTTCCATTATTATTTATGCTTACAAGTGCATTATTTCTATTTGAACATTTGCTATTGTTCTCACTATAACACAATATTGTTTGAAATAAGAAACAAACAAAAAATGAAAAATTAGTTCTCCACCCCAAAGAAGATATGAAAAATTCAAATGACTATAATCTGAATAATTACAATAAGTTCTAGTTATAGATATTTATTTTGAAAATTATTTCATAATACGGATAACATAAAATATCTATAATTTTTTCGTTTTAAACACTGGACATTTTAAGAAAATTTTCGTTTTTCAACTTGAGTTTTCTGGCCAAAAACTTAACTTTTCAATACATGTTTTTTCAGCGTACAAATATGACGTAAAACCCAACAATCATTTAAGAGTTTGAAATATTATATTTGAAAAAAAAAACTGTTAGAGAAGAGTAAAGAAGAAAAAAACACAATCAAAACCATATCGATACTTGGTTTTGTGTTGTATGTGTATATGTGTGTTGCTTCTCTACTTTTTTTGCTTTTTAATAATGCTATTTCTATTTCTAATTGAAATTCCTTTCAGGAGTTTTCTCTAATGTCTTCCCTTTCACACACAAGCACACATTGATATACGTGTACACTTCCGTTATTTATTCCATTATTCGGCTAGCAATTTTGTCTTAAACTAAGCCAACGAAAAAATACATACAACACTTATAGTGGGTCAAGTCCGACCACAGTGCACCGTATATCATAATATGTGACACATCAAATTATTGTGCTTAATTTGTTTTGGCATTATGACTCTAGACATTAAACAGTAAAATTCTTAAATTTCTTTGAACATTGCTGTTAACCTTTAGATGCTGTTTAGTGGTGATTGTTGTATCAAAAGCTGCTTTCACACGGAATGCATTTTCCAAATGACATGTTTTTTTTTGCGCATGTTTGTCAAAATTGTCGTTTTGCAAATGGCTTATAATTTTTGGTTTCACACTTTCAAATGTAATTACGTCTGATATAATTTTTTTTGTTTCAAATGGACGATTTTGTGCGCAAATTTCCTTCAAGCTTAGATGGGCGAACATTTAAAAGGAAAATACCAAGAATGAACATGTTGTCGGCAATATTCCATTACTGGTGTTATTATTTGCTTTATTTATCCCAATGTTCACCCGTCTAAGCTCGGCCTTTGTTTAATAAGCTTTTAATAATATCTTTTGTATGCGATTTTTATTAAAAATAATTTTTATAAATAAAGTGTTTAATATGTTTATTCAATAACGTTGTAAACAAACATAAATAATGCTTTAGCTTTAAACAAATTTGCTTAATTTTGTATTTTTTTGTGCATTTATTGGCTTTTCACATTTCTTCTGCAAACTCTAGATCAGTAGATATTTCAGCTGATCTTGCCACTAAAAAGGTGAAATATTTAGAAAACTATAAAAAAATAAGCTTAACAATTTTTAATTTTATTTATAATTATACTTACAAATTATAACGTTCATTGTTGTCTTATAATTCATTAATCGCCTTTTGCCATTTTATAAATGTTATTTTCCAATAATAATTAAAAATTTACAAAAAGTTTTACAAGCCCTTGTTTCATCGGTTTCTTAGCAAAATACTTTTTTAAAATTATCTCTTACTGTTTTTTGATTTTTATTATATTACTATAATTTAGCGCACAGCGGTCGATATTATCGCTTTATTTTTTTATTTATTTTTTTTTTTTTTAACCCACACACGTCAGTTCATGCCGACAAATATTTCGATACAGATGTTATTTTTTCAAATGCAAGTTTCTTTATTCCCTACTCTCATAATTTTTTGTCTCAAGTACTTGTTAAAGGTGTGTTTTACAAGTTAATGGGTAAAACCTTTAACACCGACAGTGGTGTAGGGTCTATAAAGGCTAAACAATGGCCTTTTAAATGGCAACCACTTTGAATTCCTAAACAAAACAAAACAAAAAAAAAACAAGTAAAAGCGCTATATTCGGCCGTGCCGAATCTTATATACCCTTCACAACGTGTAGTCATGCAATAACAGTAAATTCACGTATGTATGTTAAAAAAAACAAAAAAAAAATAAAAAATAAAAAAAAAATTTAAAAAAAAAAAAATTTTAAAAAAAAATTAAAAAAAAAAAATTATTATATACATATATAATATATATAAAACAAAAAAAAAATTAAAAAAAATTAAAAAAAAAAAATAAAAAAAAATAATAAAAATATATATAATATATTAAATAAAAAATAAAAAAAAAATAAAAAAAAAATTAAAAAAAAAAATTTTAAAAAAATTTTAAAAAAAATTTTTTTGCCTCAGCTGGGATTCGATGCCACGTTTTCTCTAACCAGTATACACGTTTGTATGTATGTATGTTGTTGTTGTAATGTTGTTTTTATGAAAAGAAAATCGAGGTGGTCGTGGGTTTTTGCTCATATCTCAGTTGTTTATGTACCGATGTTTCTGATTTTCAATACCGATCTACTCCCGAATATTTCTGATATTTTAATACCTTACCCGGGTCCAACCTATGTCGGGGGGCTTCAAAAAGTTGATTTCAACATACACACGGACAGACGGTCAGACGGACAGACGGACAGACGGTCAGGGCTTAATCGACTCCTCTATTCATAAGCTTTCAGAAAATATATACTTTATGGGGTCGGAAATGAAAATTGTAGAAATTTCACACGGAATGACAAACCTATATATACCCTTTTTCACTGTGTGAAGGGTATAAAAAAAACACTCATCGACACAAACCAAAAATTGAAAATTATCGTTCTGGTATGTTAGTGGCATTTTTCTTTTCTGATAAATCCACAACAACAGAAGAACTAACAGCAACAGCACTGGCAAATAAGACTGCAACCATTTAAGCCACTATATCTATATATATAAAAGTGAAACTCTGTTTGTGTGTGTGTGTGTGTTAGCTATAGACTCCGAAACTGTAAAACCGATCGGACTCAAACTTTGGCAAGTTGTTGTACACATACCAGGGAGTGTTTATAGGTGGAAAAAAGTGGGCGAGGCCACGCCCATAAAAAATTAGTTATAATTTTTAGCTTCTTGCACATGACCGATTTTTCTGAAACTTTGCACACATAACCAGCTGTCATGACTAAATAATTTCGTGATAAGAAAAGTGGGCGGGGCCACGCCTATAAAAAAGTTATAATTTTGAGGTACTTGCACTGGACTGATTATTCTGAAACTATGCACACATATTGAGCTGTCATGACTTTATATTTTCGTGATTAGAAAAGTGGGCAGTTCCACGCCCATAACAAAAAATTATCTTTTTCAGCTACTTAAGCTTTACCGATTTTTCTAAAACCTTTCACACACATATTGAGGTCCCATGGTTATATAATTTCTTGATTACAAAAGTGGGCAGGGCCACGCCCATAAAAAAAAAGCTAC
This sequence comes from Phyto melanocephala, assembly GCA_941918925.1. Taxonomy (NCBI): domain Eukaryota; kingdom Metazoa; phylum Arthropoda; class Insecta; order Diptera; family Rhinophoridae; genus Phyto; species Phyto melanocephala. The sequence continues at coordinate 4,563,895 of OW799233.1, forward strand.
AATTTTGAAGTACTTGCGCTGAACCGATTTTTCTGAAACTTTGCACACATATTGAGTTATCGTGACTTTCCAATTTCATGATTAAAAAAGTGGGCAGTGCTACGCCCAAAAAAAAATTATAGTTTTTAGCTTCTAGCACTTGATATTCAATAAAAATTTAGAATGCATTTTAATTTATTAAGGGGCGTAGCAATGCGCGCCGGGCTTTTCTAGTAGAGAATAACAGCAATTTGTTGAATGAAAGAAATTTGAAAAAAAAGCAACGAATTCTTATCATTTTTGTTTTTAGTTAAACATTTAATTGTTTTGCAATTATTTGACCCTTAGTTTTATGTGTGTGTGTGTGTGTAAATGTCAGTATAAAACAAAAAATAAATAGATAAATAAATAATTTTTTTGTTTATTTAAACGGAGGAGAGCTTATTGCATATTTATGGCTTCAGATGCTGTGTATTTTATTAAATATTAAAAACTCATTGAAAAAATTGCAAAAAAAAAAATATATCAAATACTTACCTCTACATTTTGTAAACAAAATTAATTTTAAATAAAATATTTTATTAAAAACTTGATTCTGAATACGAACTTTTGATATTTAATGTGTAATTTTTTCATTGTTCTAGATTGGAAAAAGTCCGACAGTTATGGCAAAAAGTAGATGACTAGACATATTAAATCAGCATTTTATACAGTTAAACGATACTCATGTGATAAAGAATTATCGCTATTACGCAATAAAAGTTAGAGTTGCTTTGTCAGACTATTTTCACATATTTCTCTTGTTTAATATTTTGTGCATAAATAGGCCTTACGCGTTGCAGTAAAGAGTTCTGCTTAAATATTTAAAAGAAGTCATCTGTTGCAGTCATAATATTTATGTTTATAGTTACATTGAATAGATGTAACTCTGAAATTTGTCGACGTACAGCCTCTAGATCCTTCATTATTAATGGCATCACGTCGTCTTTGTATTTAAATTAACATTCGATGATGTTTTGTAATGTAAAAAAAAATATATGGTTTTCTTCTCAAAAATGTGTAAACAAAATATAAATATTAAAATTTATTACATAAGCAAAAAGAGTGCATAAAAATTTTTTTTTGTATATCAAAGATGCATTTAAATATTTATATTTGGTAACGGGTGTTATAACTGTTAAATATACAAGTTAGATAAAGTGAGACACCATATCTTTCATTTATATTTTGTAACATGCTAAAGTGCTACCAATTTCAATCTTATCGAAAGTATTTCCAATTGAAATAATTAAATTATAGACATATTGAATTTTAAAACGAGTAAATAAGGTTCAATAGGAAGCGCCATCGTTCTATTTTATTTTTTACCAGCAAGCAGAAAACATCTTTTGGGGTATTAAATTTTAATATAAAAAATCCATGTGATTTATTATCATAACCAAAATTACATATAATTGCGGAAGATAATTATAATTGAAGTTAGATATTTTATTTAAAGAAACAACGTTACTAGGTAATAAAATAATTTGTCATTAGGTGAATTGAAAATGAATGGCCGAGATTAAACTTTAATGCAAAATTTATAAAAAGTTGCATTAGCCAAATATCTGCTAATAATTAATGGTGGTTCAATTGGATTAAATGAAAAGGCAGTGGATGTTATATTATTATACTTTTTGCATTTTTAATTTGGCTTGAATTATTTACCAGCAATTATCGGTATACGTACGCCTCCTGCCATAGACAAAGCCCACTCGTGCCAGAAAATATTAAACTTTCTTTATCATTTACCACGCTACAGATATTTGCTTCTGAATATTCTTATAAAAGTTTATAGCTTATTGCTGATCGCAACTAATAACGCAGTGCTAATATAAATCGTTTAAAAAACTGTACTGTTAAAGCAGTAACACAACAGTTTGTGTTGTGTGTATATAAAATTGAGTTTGATAACATCAGAATAAGAAGAATAACAAATAAAATACTTTTAACTTTTATAAAGTAAATATAAAGTGTTGTTTTTTTTAAATAAAACCAACTTTTGTATATTTAAAGAAAATATACGAGTAAAAAATAAGTTTTCGGAAACCCCGATTTGCTCTTAAAATATATTGACGGTCTGGGTAACAATAGAAATTGCGACTCAAACGGCCTGTCTAACAGATAAAGTAGACAAGTGCAAAAAAAAAAACAAAAATTAAAGTAATTAGTGAAATATTTTTGGGCATATTACCAGCTAAAAAAAAAACTAATTTATAGGCCGGGAGAAAGAGGAGCTGTTAAACTTTCAAGTTTTAAAGCAAGTTATAATGCAGCATTTATTTAGTGTATTTCCACAAATCTTATTTGTTTATGTATTAAATTATAATCGTAAAAGACTCTATTCGAAAGAACATTGAACACAGGCTCGTCCCAATTGGTATCGATCGAAAATGTCCTGCACTAACAAAACATTGAACACACTCACACAGCACACAATATATTTTTGTATTTTAAAACCGTTATAAGCAAAAAAAAAATGCAAACAAAAAAAGTAATAAATAATTTAAAAAAATAAATATCCTTCCGGTAAATAAACGGAAATAGTGGACAGTGTTATGAAATCGCACATATGGCTTAAACAAATACTTGTTCAGGTAAATGGGGGTGAAATACGAATACACATCTAAACTTACTTTTAGGAAACAAACAAAACTCATATGTTACAGTACTGATGAATGTATATTTGTATTTGAATTATTAAATTAAACATGTCCTTGGCAAAGCAATGCATGTATTGTTCCCAGTTGCTGTTTTGTTTATTTTTTATTTTAACAACCATATTTTTTATATTTCCGCATTTTGAGTGACTGCATATTTAATTTACCTGTTGTTACCTGGGTTTCAGTTTATGCATACAAAAGAGGAAAAAGCTGTGTGTAAATGTGTATTTGAAACCTAATATTAATTAGAGTACACGAGCACAACTAATAATCCCTGAACCATATGGATGAAAGGCAGATGCAGTTGGCTTTAAAAAATAACAGCTAAAGAATTTAATGTTGGATTATCGTTTGTACGCAAAAAGAGGAAAAAATAAAAAATCTTTTATAATTTATCATTTTGTTTATTGAATTTTTTTCTTTTGATATGTTTTCAATATTTATTATTTTCTTTCACTCGTGTGTTTGCCTTACTTTCATTTGTACAACTAATATCAATGTAAATTCTATACTAATACACAATGTTGCCATGCAGGCAGTTTTTGAAGGAGGGAATTCTAGAAATTGGTTAAAAAACAATTACTAAAATAATCTTTTTATTAAAAAAAAAAGTTCCACTGTTTGAAATTAATTTTTTTTTTAATTTTCAAATTATTTGAGACAAAAACTATTTAGTAAAAGAGGTGCCATTCGTTTTTTAACCTCTAATGGTATTAGGAAATCTCAGCTGATTCGAATAGATCTAAAATACAACACACACACATTAAAGATCATGCTAGTAATTATACTCTGGGTTTTTTTATTATCATACAAATCGTTTATCGTTAGATTTCGTTGATTAAAAATATACTGATTTAAAAAATCAGGAATGGGCAAATTGACCAAACCTTAGTCCTTTCTGTATAATAATTATAATAATAATAATAATAATAGTAATAATAATAATAATAATAATAATAATAATAATAATAATAATAATAATAATAATAATAATAATAATAATAATAATAATAATAATAATAATAATAATATATGTTTAATAGTTTTTTAAGCTTAAGGTACTTTTAATAATAAAAAATCTTTTTGTTTTGTTTTATATTATTTGATCAATATTTCGCTACTTCTTTGTGTAGCATCATCAGGATATACTTTTTTATTATATATTAGTTTTTTGTTGGATTTGTGTCTTGATATTTGTTATTTTTTAAATAAATTTATAGTTTGATTAACAAAATTGAAAATAAGCTTAAAAAACTATTAAACATATATTATTATAAAAGGTCAAAGAAACCAATAATTATTAATAATAATAATAATAATAATAATAATAATAATAATAATAATAATAATAATAATAATAATAATGATAAAAAGTTTCTTAAAATAAATTTTAATAAAAAAATCTGTTAATCTCCGCAGGAACTAAAACAACTTACTTCTTTCCTTTCTTGAATCTTAATAACGATTAATTTTATTTTCTTATATTATCTCCTTATATACTACAATTCTTATCACTAACCAATAATAATATATTTTTCTTACATACTAGAAACCTTATCACTAAACTCAACATACTTAGTAACCCTTTGTCCATCGTAAGCAAACAGTTCTTTTGGATTATCCGTACTCTGTTAATGACTGTTTACTTAGGCTAGACCAACGGGTACACTATAATTATTTGTTTGTTTAGGCTATTGTTTGCTTAGGCTATTGTTTGTTTACACTACGTTTCAACACATGTGTTGTTTGTTTATTCGTTATGACAATAATAAATAATTTAGTTTATACAATCTTAACATTCTGGCGGCCTTGAAAGATTGTAATTGGTTTATAAAATCTTAACATTCTGGCGGCCTTGAAAGATTGTAATCTTTCAACAAGTTATATCCTAGCTAATATTTACATATATAAAAAAAATCTAATTGTATTATTGATGACGGAATATCTTTTATGTTAAAAGAATTACACTAACCTAGGTAGAGCAACGGCTGCGGGCAAATAATTTGATGATATTACGCACAGCTTTCTTAATATGTAAACGACTGCAACAATAATCACACAGATTATTATGATTGTTGTAATGCTGATCCCATAATGTGTTAGATGATGAACGCCTAATCGAGTGTTCAGTCCGAATAAGTTGGTCGTTGTTGGAATGTCCGGTATTTTGTATATTTCCATTTCACCATCAATTTTAATGTGAGCAATGGATGGTATGGAGCTCGAGATGTTAATTATGGGAAAAACATAGCTTAACTCCGCATAAAATAACTCATGGGCCCAAAGATTCACTTCAGTTGCCTCGAGGTGACACTGAGCGTGTAATTTTAAAATACCAGCACCTTGTATAATGACAGGATGACTTTTATCGTCACATATTACATCTGCTGATGTATCTTCCTTAACAGAAAATACCCATGAATTTGCGGTGTGCATTTGTTGCCAATAGTTCTGAAACCTTTTTATTTCTATTTTACAACTGTTTGGAATTTCCTTTGCTTTTAAGAAGAGTTCCACCTCGCAACCAGTTTCACCTCTAGTATTAAACATTGGATGAATCTGATAGCATAATATCAACCGATTCATCTTTTGGCAATGACCAAATTCGTTATCATTTAACTTGTAGTATGAATTTTTGCGTTCATCGATCAGGATATATCTATCAGCTGTATGAATTTCTATCGATAACCCGTCGTGTAGAATGGGATACGTATAAACTTCGTACGCTTCAAGAATCTCATTGTTGATTAATGGCAAGCGTATATTAAACAAGATGAAATCTTTCGTTGTTCTTGTTGATACTTGTGCCACCTTGGCTAATTCAATAGGATTTTCTGCAGGAAGACGCAACTTCCTGCTTATCGTTTTCTTTATGATTTCAATTTGTTGCTTAAATTTCTTCACAGGCAAAATTCGGTGAATAACATTGCCTTTCAGATTTAAAAATACCTCAATTATATCTTCTTGGATTTCCTCAAATATTTTTACCGACGTCAAAATGTTTGTTATAGCACTAATTCGAGCTGCTTCGTCTTTTGTCTCATGTATTTCGACCTCCAATGACTTTATTGACTCGCTCAGCTTTACAATATTTTTGAAAACAACCTTGTTTTCCTTCTTAATTACATCCATTGTTATATCCTGAACAGATGAAATCTTTTGAACGATATTCCGTAGGTCTAGATTATCTTCCGAGCTTTCTTTCAGTTTCTTCGACATTTCTTCGGCATGCTCTTCGTCCATTAAACCGAATAATGCATGATGAATACTACCCACAAACGGAAAAAGAGATCGGGCTGTACGACTTGGAACTGAAGACATTATTAATTCATGCCTGTTTAAGATTCGATCATACAGATTATGTAGATTTTGTCCTGCTGATGATGCAAATATTTGGGCTGTTTTTCTTAGGTTCTCAAGCGTATTCATGGCTTCATCTAGGGATATTTTGGCTGTCATATATTCAGATATGTTGACGTGTACTAATATATTCCAAGAGTTAGTTGACAACCCTACCGTGCCTACCTTCTCAAAAAATATGCCTGTATTATTACTAAATCTTTTTATATCATATTGCGCATTAACAGGATTAAGTATTGCTAACATTGATAACAACATTACTAACATATTTTTATTTTTTAATCTGTTAGTGGCTTTATTTTTCTTATTATTAATATCAGTACTTATCTTATCATTATTATCTACATTTAAACAATCTACATTTTCTTTTTTATTTTTTACCCTAGTAGCACCTGCTATATCATATTCTACATTATCAGTGGGAAAAGGACAAACATTGTGGATTGACCTTTTGGTCTCCCCATTGCTGGTTCTTACGTCCACCATTCTGCATAGCCCATCCGATCCTAATATGGTTCGGATGATCCTCCCCCGCCTCCAGCACATGGGAGGAATGTTGTCTTCCTTTAAAAGTACTAACGTTCCCGGTTTAATATTTTCTTTGGGTTTGTTCCATTTATACCTTTTTTGTAATTCGGATAAATATTCCAAAGACCAACGTCTCCAGAAGTCTTCCATGTTGGCTTGAACTGATTTCCAATGCTCTCGTATATTATGGTAGCATTGGTTATTTGATGAATCATTAAAACTGGTCAATGATTCACCAATTAGAAAATGTCCCGGAGTTAAAACATGCAAGTCATTAGGATCATTGGACAAAGGAGTCAATGGTCGTGAATTTAAGATTGCTTCTATTTGTGTCATAAGAGTGTATAATTCTTCGTATGTCATTATCCCTTCTGTTACTTTATGAAAGTGTTTTTTCACGGATTTGACGGTAGCTTCCCATAAACCTCCTACATGAGGTGATCTTGCTGGTATGGTAAGCCATTCAATTCCCATATTTTCACAGAAAGTATCTAAATTCTTATTGTGATTAGATTCAGTAAATAGCTGATAAATTCTATTAAGGCTGTTGGCAGCACCTACAAAATTTGTTGCATTGTCTGAATATATTTTTTGTGGGCAACCTCGTCTAGCAACAAATCTTTTTAAAGCACCTATAAACGCCGCTGAGGTTAAATCTGAAACTAATTCTAAATGTACTGCTTTTGTCGCAAAGCAAACAAATACACATACATATGTTTTGTCCGTCTTTTTTCCTCTTATCTTGTAATGAATCGTAATGGGACCTAGAAAATCAATTCCTGCATTTAAAAACGGACGAGTTCTTCTAACTCGATCCTCTGGTAAGTTTCCCATCAACTGATGTAACTGTCTTGAGCCTTTTCTAAAACACCTGTAACATTTGTTCACTATTTTCCTAACTAGTTGCCTTCCTCGTAATGGCCAAAAACGTTGTCTGGTTATCGTTAATAGTCCTTGCGGACCTACATGTAGATGTTCTGTATGTAGATGTTCTATTAATAATCTCACAATATTGTCCTTGTACGGTAAAACAACTGGATGTTTAGCTTCATATGCCAAGGCACTCTTTTCTAACCTACCTCCTACTCTTATTAACTCTTGATTATCTAGAAATGGACATAATGTTGTAAGTTTTGATGATTTTGGCAGGCTTTTTTTCATTTTTAAAGCTCTTATTTCGTCTTTAAAGTGTTCCCTTTGAATATCTTTTAAAATTACTTTTAATGCTTCTTTTTTGTAAAATAAAAATGGTTCAGATTTCTGTTTTCTACTTAAATGTATAAATTTTAGAACATACAGTACCGAGCAGAAGTGAGTGCATGTTCACGACACTGACTTTCGTCATCCATAAAAACAAAACCATACAAGCAAATTAAAAAATTTTTTAAATTTTATAATCATTATTTTATTAGTAACAAATAAGAGTAAAGAAACAATAATAAATTCATTTAATTTAAAGAGTTTAAAAGAAAAAACGAAAAAAACCCGCATAAACTCAATTTTGCACGTTGCAAAAAAAATTTAAAAACTAACCCAATTTCAATATTTGGTCCATAGACCCTTATTAGAAATAACTTGATTTATGCGCTTTGGCATGCTTTCTACCAAATGTTCTATAACATCTTTTGGAATTCGATTCCATTCCGCATGTACACGATCCCAAAGGTTGCTCATATTTGTTGGTGCTGCTTCATACTGCCCGAGCCTTCTTTTCACGATTGACCAAAGATTTTCAATCGGATTGAGGTCGGGACTTTGTGCTGGCCATTCCATCAATTGAAAATTTTGTTTCCCAATCCATTCCTTTACAATTTTTGCTGTGTGCTTTGGATCACCATCCTGTTGAAAAATAATTTCTTTTTCGGGATAAGCACATTTGTCCATAAAATTGGAAAGATGGGTTTGCAGAATCTGTAGATAGTCCTCTTTTCGCATGATACCATCTACTAAATGCAACGGGCCAACATTCCACCATGTAAAGCATCCCCAAACCATTATATTTCCGCCGCCATGTTTTACTGTTTGCTTCACATGGTGTCTTTGAACACGTTCTTCGGGTCTACGCCAGTAGTATTGCTTTCCATCTGACTGAAAGCGGTTAAATTTGGACTCATCGGACCAGATAACACGTTTCCAGTCATCAATTGTCCAGTGTCTGTGCTCTCTTGCAAATTTTAAGCGCGCTTTAACATTTTTATCGGACAATACAGGTTTACTTTTTTTAACAGCTGAAGTATAGCCGATATCATGGAGCGCTCTTCTTGCAGTCCACTCGCTTACATTTTTGTTAATTGCCAGAGAAGCACCCTTTGGCGTTAGCAGCTTGTTTTTTCTCATTTTGGACATCATTAGTCTAGCGTCTGAGTCCGTTAATAATTTTTTGCGGCCTTTGACTTGCGATTTGGACATCACATTTCTTCTCTTTTGAGCTGCAATCACCGCCGATTGGCTTATACCAACCCTCTCGGCAATGGTACGTGAAGAACAGCCTTTCTCGGTCAGGCACACAACACTATTTTCAATTTCTGCAGATATTTTTCTCATTTTTATGCAAAAACTCAACAATTTATTTTAAATATGACAATAACTGACAAAATCTGTTTTGATTCGCAAGAAACACGTTTTAAACTGCTCTACGAACAAGAAGAATAAGATAAGAACAAATATAACGGTATATTTGCATGATTTCTGTTGATAAAAGAAGTGGGAGAGCAAAAATAGGTGCAGTTTATAAAACGTGCAAAATTGAGTTTATGCGGGTTTTTTTCGTTTTTTCTTTTAAACTCTTTAAATTAAATGCATTTATTTTTGTTTCTTTACTCTTATTTGTTACTAATAAAATAATGATTATGAAATTTAAAAAATTTTCTGATTTGCTTGTATGGTTTTGTTTTTATGGATGACGAAAGTCAGTGTCGTGAACATGCACTCACTTCTGCTCGGCACTGTATGCTATGATATTTTGAAGGCAATTAAATTTGTTCCTATGATTGATTTTGCTATATAAAGATTCTACCTCTTTTATTAGCAAAACATTTAGTCCTCTTTTTTGCTCTGGAATTATTGGTTCCAAAATAAATGAAGAGAAATACGGCTCGGTTTTCTGTAAAAATTTAGGACCTTTGAACCAGAATTCGTTTTGAATTAATTGCTCTGCCATTAGTCCTCTTGATACAAGATCAGCTGGATTTTCCTCTGACCTCACATGTTTCCAATATTCTATATCGGTATTAGCCTGTATGAAACTGACTCTATTAGATACAAACAATTGCAAACGTGCTGGATCTAATCTTAACCAGCTTAAAACTATTGTAGAATCAGTATAAAAATAAATATTTTTAAATTTTATTTTAAGACTCTCAACCACTACTTTCATTAATTCTGTTAATAATACACTGGCACATAATTCCAAACGTGGAAGTGTAACTATTTTTATTGGAGCAACTCTTGATTTTGATGCTGCCAAATATGAATGTATTTTCCCATTACTATCGATTGACCTTATATAAATTGCTGCACCGTAAGCCTTCATTGATGCATCACAAAAGCCATGTAGTTCTATTTGTATTGGTTTGACACCAATAAAATGTCTCGGTATTGTTATTTTATTCAAATATTTAAAACTATTTCTTATAGTTCTCCATTTGTTGCCGATTTCTTCCGGCACTCTTTCATCCCAATTAATTTTTAATTTCCATAATTCCTGCAATAATATTTTTGTACTCACCATGATAGGTCCAACCAATCCTAACGGGTCAAATAGCCTTGAAATTTCTGCCAATATTGATCTTTTTGAAACGGCTTCCTCTGTCACCCATTTACAGTTTATTCTTAGTTCGTCTGTGTTTGGATTCCATATTATACCTAAAGCTTTAATAGAATTTGAAATTTCTGATTTAATATTAAGATTTTCTACTATATATTTTTCATTTACTCCTTTTACAATTGACCTATCATTGGTGCACCACTTTCTTAAGGGCATACCAAATTCGAGCAATATGTTGTCTAAATTTTTTCTCAGTAGTGTAACCTTTTCTAAACAATCTCCTCCAGTCATTACATCATCCATATAAAAATCGTTTTTTATGATTACACATTCTTCAGGAAATTGATTTGATTTCCAATCTGCAATCTTTTGTAGGCATTTAACCGCCAAATACGGGGCAGATGCCGTACCATAAGTTAAAGTTTTGAGAGCATATGTTCTTACTTCCTCTGTTGGATTCCAGCGCCAGAATATTAACTGATATTTTTTATCGGTTTCTGATACCCAAATTTGCCTGTACATTTTTTCTATATCTGCCGAAAAAACATATCGATGTTTCCTAAATCTCAGTAAAATATTGAACAAGTTCTCCTGAATTTTAGGACCCGTATGCAAAATATCATTCAATGAGACATTGGTTGTAGTTTTGCATGATGCATCAAACACCACTCTCAATTTTTTAGTTGTGCTTTCAGGTCTTATTATACAATGATGTGGTAAATAATACGTGTTGCTTATAAAATTTGTACTGCTTAATAATTCCATATGCCCCATGTCTAAGTATTGTCTCATAAACTCACTATACTGTTGCTTTAATTCTGGACTTTTGCCCAATTTTCTTTCTAAAGCAAAAAATCTTCTTTTAGCTATAAAGCTAGAATTGCCCAACTTACTCATATGGTATTTAAAAGGTAATGCTACTTGAAACTTACCATCTGCCAATCTTTTGACATTTTGATTAAATAATTTTTCACACTGTTTTTCAGTGGCTGTCAAATTATTTATTTTTGGTACTTCTTCTAGTTCCCAAAATTTTTCTAATACACTTTCGCACGTTGTGTTTACTGTAACCTTTTTAGTTCCACTAGTATTATCCAATTTTGTCATACTATAAGCTACCCAACCTAATTTTGTATTTTGTAATTTGGTTTTTGTTGTTTTGTCTTGTAGCTTACCATTGCATATGAGATCAAATACAAATTGGTTTGATAGAAGTAAATCAATTCCTCTTGGTGTATTATATTCAGGATCTGCTAATTTTATATCGGCAGGAAAAGTTCCTGCTAACATTCTTGAATTTGGTACATCAGACACAATCTTATTCATTACTACTGCATTAAGGAAAGTTTTGTAGTTAGAAACTTTTGACCTTATGTTTATGCCAATTTGTTCTTGTACCGATGATTTTTTCATTTGTAAACCTTCAATCTTTTTATTTATCTTAGTAATATCAGGCAAATTTAATTTGTTCTTAAATTCTTTTGTTATGATATTTAACTGAGAACCATTATCTAACAATACGCGACAATCTACCCATTTATTATCCCCTGTTTTTACCTGGACAATTGCTGTAGATAAGAAAACATAATCATCATTATTATCTTCATTATCACTATTCACTAAAATTGTTTTCTGTTGGGACTTTTCTTCATGGATAAGAGTGTTATGATCATGTTTGCATATTCTGCACTTAAAATCACTAAAACATTTTTTTGTAAAATGACCTGGGGAAAGACATCTGTGACACAGTTTAAAATTCTTTACTTTCTCCAATCTATCTTTTATAGATAGATTTCTAAATTTAGCGCATTTAAATAAATTATGACCTATAGAGCATCCCAAAACACATTTCGTATTAATTACCTTTAAAAATTTTGAAGAACGTTCCTCTCTTCGATCTTCTGGTCTTTTGGAATTATAAAATTCTTTTTGATTAATTGGACGAAAATTATTTGTGTCATCCTCCCCTTTTGTAAATTGCTGACTTGCATCCAAAGAATATTGAACTTGTTGCAAGAACTCAATCAATTTCTCCACCTTTGGCAAATCTCGAGATGAGCCCAAGTATTGTTCAAATTGGATTCTCATTTGATCATCCAATTTTCGTTGCAATATAAAACATATTAAGGACTGATACATTTCCGTTGGGTCAATTTTTACCACATTCAGTGCTTGTAGACTTTCGTTGACTACATCCAAAAAATTTCTAACACTTTTAGAGTTACACCTCACTGAAGGAGCGTCAAGGATAGATTTAAAATAAATTGAAGTAGTCGCTCTATTATTGGAATAGTATTTATTCAATATTTCCCAAGCTATATCAAAATTTTCTTCTCTGGAGGGTAATTTAGCTATTTTCCTTATCGACTCTCCACCTAATTTTGATTTTAATATACACATCTTTTGTGTTTTCGAAATTGGTTGAGCTATAATTAGTTGCTCAAACAATTCTCTAAATGTATCCCATTCCGTAACCTTTCCATCAAATTGTGGTATGTCAATTGATGGCACTGTAAATGGAAGGGTTTTCAAGTTTTTTCCAATATCTGGAATCTCCTGGTATGAATCACGCAGTGAGTAAAAAACTTCAGTCAACTCATCATCAGGAAATTCTCCAATATATTCAAAGAACACCTTTTCTGCAAGGCTAAATTTTTCTTTTACAACATCAATTGTTATATTTCCACATTTGAAATTGTCTATTTTAACTTCTACCTCATCTAAGATGTACTGAAATTGCCGTTTCAGTCCAAACCTTTTCTTATTCTCATACTCCACTTTTCTAGCAAATTCTTTCATTTCATCTTCCCCCTGAGATCTAAAATTTTGCGTCTGCATTTTCGAACCAGAAGCAATTTGCTGCTGTGCTCCTTCCTGCATTATTTTTTTTTTAAATTGCTGATACAATCCTTCAAAACTTTCTGAAGTTTCTTGCACCTTCTTTACAAAATCTGTTTTAAAATAACTATTTCGTTCTAACGTTGCAGAAGGTGGTCGAAGCTCTTTGTCGTTTTTATTAAATTCTGCAATTGCAAATTTAAACGATTCTCTTAATTTGCTAACTTCATTTTTACGTTCCTGCTCATTAACATTGCTTTGAAACAAAGCGCTTAGAGAATTATAAAGGGTCGCAATTTTTTGCCCTAACTTCTCCTGACACTGGATAAGCTCAACCGGATTCATTATTCACAATCACCCACTAGCACTTGTTATACTTAAAACAAAATTATTATCTTATTTTATACTTACGGTTGACAATATTTGTTTGGTTTGAACAAAATTATTATTTTTTACCACTCGTCCTTCAAATCACGTCGGGGTCACCAAAATGTTAATCTCCGCAGGAACTAAAACAACTTACTTCTTTCCTTTCTTGAATCTTAATAACGATTAATTTTATTTTCTTATATTATCTCCTTATATACTACAATTCTTATCACTAACCAATAATAATATATTTTTCTTACATACTAGAAACCTTATCACTAAACTCAACATACTTAGTAACCCTTTGTCCATCGTAAGCAAACAGTTCTTTTGGATTATCCGTACTCTGTTAATGACTGTTTACTTAGGCTAGACCAACGGGTACACTATAATTATTTGTTTGTTTAGGCTATTGTTTGCTTAGGCTATTGTTTGTTTACACTACGTTTCAACACATGTGTTGTTTGTTTATTCGTTATGACAATAATAAATAATTTAGTTTATACAATCTTAACATTCTGGCGGCCTTGAAAGATTGTAATTGGTTTATAAAATCTTAACAAAATCAACAATCTATTTGATTTATGAAAATGTATAGATTTTATTTTTGGAAAAAATTCTAATACTTAAAAATATATAAAATGAAATTTTAAGGGCAACTACTAGCAAGAAGCATACTTAGTACATGGTGAGCCAAAAGTCATCATTATTAATTTCTCTTTCATTTTATTATATTTTTTATTTAATTATTTTAATTATAAAACATAGAAAATGGAAAGTTGTTACCCTTAGTATGGATAAAAATGTCATCCAAATGAGCCCCGCCTTCAGTTTTGCAATGATGGGTTCGTCTAAAAGCATTTTCCAAAACATCTTTTAAAATTTTTGAATGTATCAATCGAATTACTGCAACAATGTTGGCCAAGAATCGTCTCAGGATTGATAGCATATAGATGTTCCTTCAAATAATTAAGAACAAATTAAATCGGATGCCAAAAAATCTGGCAAACGTATTTGCCAATGATATTCCACATTTCTGAAAATTATTTTCTCTTAAAAATTTTACTGAAAACATTTATTGTGTCTCGGGGAGTGTTAGCAGTAGCTCCATCCTAATAAAATCGCATCTCAGGATATCGCTTTCCATTTACGGTTACATCACTTCCATCTAAATTTCTGAACAATTAAGCTCAAATGATATTTTCAGATATATTGCCACACCTAATGGGCTGCTCTTGACGTTGGTGAAACGCTCTTATAGTTTCTTCGAACCTCAGACACTACAGTTATGGTGATCAACAAAAACAAAGAAAAATTACATAAAATACTATATTTTATTAAAGTTGATTTCATATTTGTCCAAGTGCTGAAACTTAGCCTCAAAATTTAGACGTTCCCGATGATCTGCAAGTATTAATTCTTGCATCAATTCCACCGTGTATTGCAATAAGAGTAAATTTTTTTTTAAATAAAGAAGTAGTAGGAGCCATTCCTAGAACGTCTTCTGATATTTCCTTAACACTTTGCTCTGCACGTTCAATGTTTGCCGGCGTGCGAATTAAACGTGGTCTACCGGTAAGAGGCAAATTTGTTTACAGTGCCAGATTAGTGGTAACGATGAACTTTGCAACGAATAATTGCTACAGAGGGCGAAATGCTGGAAAAACTCAATTTGATTAAAGAAGTTACTAAGAAAAGCTCTGGTTTAAACTTTAGTTTATTTCACTGCGTTTTATTTTATTTAATCATGAAACTTTCATTTAGTTCCTTTAAACATGTGCTAAACAGACCCAGGGTTTCTTATCTATGTGTTGTTGGTTGTTGTTTGTGTTCTTGCAAGCAAAAGCCTTGATATTAAATCATTCTTGTTCTCTGAAAGAGATGGATCGATAGTAAGTTATAAAGAGTTTGTAATTTGATTTTAAAAATACAATTTATCTTATTGCATTTTTACTTTGTGCATAATCAAATAAAATGTTGGTCCATGAAATGTTTTGTCCGCAAATATTAAAATAATAAATCAGTATTTGCAAGAAATATTTACTTAAAGTATTAAGTGAAGAGAAAATTAAATAAATATATAATAAATTCGAATAAAACACAACACATGAATTTGTTCAATGTAATCGCATTTTTGGCATAATATTTTTTTGTGTGTTTTTAATTTTGTTGTAGAAGTGAAATATAAATCTAAAATACCAACAACATACGGACATGGCCTATAAAATTAAACAGCTCTCTAAAGACATTATGGAAACGCTCTTACTTATTTATTCACAAAATATGTTTTATCTTCGTATGTAACTAAGAGATATATGTGCTGAAATAGATACAATTTTTTATTTGCTTTTTTTTTGCGTTGCAACAATGGAAGCAAAATCAGCAATGTTTACAATATAAAGTATTTTTCTCGTTCAACAAAATTTCATATTTACTCATATTCATGTCCCATCTTGCAATCACTACTACGTTAACAGTGTTCCGTTATTTGATGGTATTTTCTTTAGTCACATTAATATTAGCTTAAACACATTATGTATATGTACATGTATGGATGTATGTATGCCGGCATATTAAGCTTATCCCATATGACCTAGTAATAGTTTTAGTAAAAAAAATTATTTTTTCCATTTACTGTCAGTGTATATTTATCTGAGTTTATTTCGCTGGGATACTTCATCATGTATTGTTTTCTTTTGCCTATTTTTTACTTGATTGTTTGAAGACTGTTTCACGCCACTTGCAATGGCATTGTCGCACACACTTATAAACCCATATGTGCTGCTATCAACTTTACTAGGACAATATGCTGTAATACGTAAGTTTCTTTTTCGTAACATTTTATTATTTCAACGGTTTTTCTTTTCCAGTCTTGTCAAGAGTAACAAAAATATGTTTTTAGTTTTTCATATTGTTTATAAGGAGATGTGTGTAATGTATGTATGTATGTGTAATTGTGAGACACACACATATTCCCACAAATAGGAGTTACACGTTGGGGTATAATTTACAGCTAAAAAGAAAAAAAAAAAGAGAAGTAGAAAACAAAGTTTGAAATTACAGCAGGCCAATTCAAAGTGATTGCATATCAGTGCTATTTGCATATCTATGCTATTTCATATTAATGTATGCCTGCTTTTAGTTATTGTTGATAATATTCACACAAGATATGACCACATGTTTGATTTGGGTACGTTTTAGAAAATGTGTATTTGTTATTCTCAGTCCCAACAACAAAAATTGTAACAACATTTATTTTCTTAAATTACCAGATAAAAACAGTGTTTTGTTTTCACTCTACACTTTATACTTGTACTTATTTTTTGTGTTAACTAAAACTGGCTTGAATAAAAGGTATCATGCACAGTTGTGTAATTTAGTCAAAAAAGTTCTCAAACAATGTAGCTTTCGGTTTCAAATTATTCACAAAATGGCAATTCGTTGAAGTAAGGCAATAGGATCTTAAATCAATTATTTTATAATATTCTAGATTACTGCCTAAAGAGCAAATAATTACGATGGAAGAAATCATGATAGAGTTAGGCTATTCATATCAAAAAACCACAACAATCAAGTTGCAATTTTTTGACTTAAGACCTTTTTGCCTAACGTCGATTAATTTACCATGGACTTTACATTACAAAAGTGCTTATGTTTTGTTTCAGTTTTTGTAATAACTACTAGATTTACAAATGTATTAAAAAAAGAATTAAAAACAAAATTTTTAACAAAACGTATTTAAGGTCTCTCGTCATATTAATAAGAAAATATACGACATACTACAATGCGAGAATCTACTTTGAATTGGCCATGCTCGTTAGAAACGGTTTGTATAATTCTTAATCGAAAACAATACTCTTTGCAATCTATCTTAGATTGTTTGACGGAAATTTAAGAGACTTCTATTTCCATTAATCCGTAGAGATTAAACTTGATTTTGCAGTTAGCTTATTTCATTACCGATTGGGACTGTGGGAATTTTTATAAAAGAAAATTTCAGTTGAACCAAAGCCAGACTGAACGAAAATTTGTAATTTAAAAACTCCTTTAATTTGAAAATATGTACGCAGGATGCTATAAAATGTAGCAAAATTATGATTTTATTCTAACACCAAATGAAATTGCTTAGATAAACTGAAGGGTGCGCCAACCATAATGCGCGATGTTAATTGTGAGTCACAAATTCAACCATGGAGCAGCGCACATAATTGTTAAAGTCTTTTAAAAAAATTGGCATTCAAATTAAACTGCATTTCGTGCACTTCGTTATTTTTTTTTGTGCAACAATATTTCACCTCAGTGGATTCGTTGACAAACAAAATTGGCCCATTTGGGCAAAGAGAGATCCACAAGTTATTGTTGAAATACCGATGCATCAACAAAGAGTGACAGTTTGGTGCGGGAAGACTTCATCTTGCTTGTTTGGTGATAACGTACTCCAGAAATTTATGATATGGACCTGAAAGGTATGTTGTTCCAACAAGTGATACTTGCCATATATCCAACGAAACAATGGCTCTTTTGCGCTTGAAATTCAATGGCCGTATTATCTCACGTCATAGCTATGAAAATTGGCCACCATGATCATGTGATTCTTCACCATTGGACTTCTTTCTATTGAGATATTTAAAAGAAAAAGTGTATGTCAATAAGCCAAGAACAATTCAAGAGCTAAATGATGCGATAATTTGGCACATTAACGACATTGAACCTTAATTATGTCTCAATGTCATTTAAAATAGGGACCATCGGATAAAAGTATACCACCGAAATCGTGCAGTTGGCCTTTATTTTAACTAACATATAATTGTCATAGATCCTTCTATCATAAAAAAAATATCAAAATAATTCTTTAAAATCTTTTTGTTTCATCTACAACTAACATCGCGTGTTTTCGTTGGACTACCCTGTATAAATAAAAAATATTTTTTCAATGCTTATATGCCAAGTACCATTGGGAGTGTTAAAGTATTTGTTTGTTTTGAACAATTTTCTTTCATATGCAGTTTGTGTAAGACTTTAATCTGTATTCGTTATATGTTTACGTATAAAATTATTTCTATTTCCATAGTTCATATGCAAAAAAGTAATAAAATGTATTAGAACCATATGTAAAGCTGAGTCAAACTATATAGTAACGCATTTGCGCGACATTTTATGTATCAAGTATCGCAGAGGTATCAGTCATGGACCCAAGTATGTTAGTCTTCAGATCATCAGCCGGTTAAGCCCACCATTTATATTTCAGTTCAAGGTTTGATACTAAGTAATACATATTTATAATTTGGCCTGGAAGGCTTTGTATTGCTGCGTTGAATAAATAAATAAATAAATAATAAATATGCATTATTGTTAATAGGAAGTCTTAAAAAAATTACTAGCACTGGACAGACATACGGACGGACATCTCTATAGTCATATTATAGTGGTGTGAAATTTTATTTAGATAATATGTGAACACTTCATTGCAGATAATATTATGATAAATTTCAACCATTTTTTGTCCATGTGATATCATAGTGTGATTATTTAAAATAAAAGCATCACTACGTGTAATTATTTTATAATTATGAGTGATCAATATATTGTAATAACACGACAATTTGAATAAACTTATAGTATTTACACGCAACTTGTTTTAGCTGCATTGAACCAATACAGTCATAATATGATACTCTAAGATTATGATTTCTTTGTCTGTATGCTTATACAGTAATAAACCATTAAGTCATTAAACTATAACATATTATTCTAATTTTTTGCTTAAATAACGTTTATTATTCTTTGATTGCTAAGCGAATAAAAAAAATATTAAAATTTTTGTGCTTAAACTACTTTAATATTTCTTAAATGTTTCAAACTTGTGAATCAACAAAAAAATCCATGTACCAGAATTATTTGCGTAACAAAAAAGATTTTCCTTAATTCTAAAAATCACAAAGCAGAGATTTTAGCAAGGATAAACGATTCTCTTATCCTTTCGCTCAAGGTTTTACTAATAATATGTGGTTCCAACAGGTAAACTAATAATTCAATGCATATGTATCTGAGGCAATTGTAGGTGTGTTGTGTATAACTGTATGTATGCAAAAGTCATAAAGCCATTGTAAGAATTTGTGAGAAAGATGTGAAACTATTAATTCTTTTTTGCAACATGTAACACAACTTAAAATGTGCCCATAAAAAAGCTAACAAAATTAAACCAGAAACGTGTACAGTGTTTTGTTTCAACTTTCGTCGTAAAATATCATGTAAGAATACAATTTTTTTTTAAATAAATTTGTACTACCAATTGAAACGTGTGGCTTGAGCTTAAGTGAAGGACATTTATATATTGTAAAGAATTGTATATATTTATGTATTTTAGGTAACATCAAAAGGATACTAAATAGTTGACCTTTAATACTGCTGAGTAGTGTGAAACTTTGAAAGAAAAAAATTATTGGAAGCTTTTTAGTTCCTCTTGTTATTTTCAGAGTTTAGTTAATTACTAAAACATGCAATGAAAATAAATTTAAATTTTGAAGAGGTACATTTTCTTTTGATATCCTCTAAACTACAAGAGAGAAAATCCTTCAGCGAGATACATCTTTTAAAATATTGTCATCCTAGCGGATAAATTTTTTTTCTTAAGGAGTTATTAAATTTTTTGTGATAGAAAAAGTTTATTTTTTGGAATAAAAATTTAATGTTTTTTTAAACTAAAATTCTCGCAACTAGCTTTGCTGAAGCAATCTCATTAAATTAAAGGTAGTGTGTGTATAAAGGTTGAGTTATTTAAAATTTTATATTAGAACTACCGATTACTTTGAGGTGGAAAGGTTAGGTTCGATTGAACAGGCAGCTGTAGTGCATCTCACTCCATCATATTAATTCCTTCGTGACACCTGCATAGAAATAATATAATAGAAAATAAAAGATCAGTCCAGAGTATCTGGCGGGAATCGAACCCATAACCCCCAGACTAGCAGACCAGCAGACTAATGACTAGACCACCGGGGCACCGGTAAAAAAACATTCATATTTATTTTCATGTGTAAGTTTTACATTTGAAAAATTTAATGCTATACATTTCAACAAACTTGTGAGGTGTTAACACAAATTGTAAACAATTTACGTGGAAATTTTTGAGAAGAAATCGGCATTCAGTTCAGTTCATGTGTAATTTGAAAGCGAGTTTATGAAAATGGATTAATTGAATTTTGGGCGATTTATTGCAATTAGTTTCGACCTACTTTTAGGTATATAACCTAATTATTTAATTGAAACCAAAAAGAGGCTTATCACTGTTAATGATATAAATGATTAAAAATCCAACAAAGCAGCCCATGTTGTTCGCGTCCAGTGCGTTTAATCAAAACATTGCTGATGTGACTGCGAATGTGCAAGAACTTTTTTTTAGCATCAACTTGTCATCGTTTTCCAGAACTGAACATTTATCGTACTTCTTTAAGAGGAATTTGGAAATATTTTAATGATATTTTTTTCTATTCTTAAATGATAAAGTGTAAGTTTTTCAATAAAACCGGAAATTGTAAAGCATAACCAGAACTTTTTTTATAGCCGGCTCAAATTAAAAATGGTCCAACCTGTATTACTCTATCATTATAAAATACATATTCGCAAAAATATGAGTTTTATTTTACGATAAAAATTTTGATGAGTAGCAAAAATACTGAAGCAGAACAACATGGGAATAAAATAAAGATAAATCAGAACAAAAATTATATAAAAAATATATTAGTTTTAATTTTTACATTTTTAATTAAAATAAAAACTCGCTTTAAGAACGTGTTTTCACTTTAAACTGTCCCAACTGTTCAATTAGTTATGCTGATGTTAAATATTTTTTTGGTTTTTTTTTAAATGTTCGTTCTATTGTACTCGATGTTTAGCGTTTACTCAATTTATCGTTTCTTTATTATGTTGCGGCTTTTTGTTTTTATGTTCTTCTTTGATTGAGATCAGAAACTTTGAAAAAGTTGTAGAAAAAACTTTTCATATGATGATTAATTTATTTAGTGGGTTATTTCTGTTTCATTATTTATGTTCACACCGAAATATAGCGATTCGAGTTAGTGTGCAATAGAACACAAACTCTAAGAACATTTTACGAAGCTGTCTAATGAAATATAATGTAGAAACTTATAATTATAATACATTTCGTTTTGCTCTGTTCAAGTTTGTTATTTTTCTGAAAGATAATACTTGTACAAAATGCACAATTTACACAATTTCCATTTTGTTTTGAATTGCATAAATTAATTTTGCTACAAATCTATGAATAAAGAGCATAATTGATTTACAAATTTGAAAGCGTAAAATTAAAGGAAGACATCAGTCTTAATGTTGATTTGTTCTATTTATGTGTGTTTGTGGGGATTTATTAAGTGCATGGAAGACTATCTAACATCACCGTTATCTGATATTCTTAAAATGTCCAGAGTGTATATAATACCCCAATAGTTGGGCGATGGAGAACTACTGCAAAGACAAATATGCAGCAATTGTACTGACCACATAAGATGTTCTCATCTGGCTTTAGGCATAATCAGAATGCCAAGTGATGGCAATAAGATGGATGCAGCTGTAGAAGTTAAGAGCCATGTTAAGCATTGAAATAAATTCTAAAGTCTACGCAGTAACATATTTTAAAACATACGTATCAATATACATACACACATACATATGTATGTACATATTAAAACAGAAATTCATCGTTGTATTCTAATATAAATGTTTCCACAAAGTGATGCTTGTATTCTTTCTGCTTGATGAAAATCCTTAACAATGTAAACAACTGCCTTCATACATCGTGCATTGCTCGCTTCAGTACTTTGTGAAAACATACATACGTACATACACGTTTCCATACATACGAGAACATGCACTTAAGTATTATTTCAGCTGTGTAGAGTAAGCAATGGAACTATTGTTTTTAGTGTTAAAAGTCCAAGAGAAAAAAAAGGGAACTAGTTTACATACATGTTACTCAATTTACAATTTTATATACGCAGATTTACACGCAAAGAAGAGTCATGGTAGATGGGATCTGTATCTTAAAGCATCATACTACGATTACATTGCATGGTTGTGGTTAAAATATATAATGATTGCTAGTAATAATTATGAGTTAGATTAATTGAATTAATAAATGATATTTCCTCATCTTTTTGGCAAAAAGAGCACCGATCACCGATCGAAAATAGTAGTCGGACTGGGCAATGTCTGGACTATATGGTGAGAGAGGAAAATCTTTTAAACTACTTTTTTCGAAATATCTTTTAATAGTTTTAACATCAAGGTGCCGCGCGTTATCGTTGTTGGTGAAGTATTACGGTTTCATGTTTGCTTCCAGATTCTGAAAGTTTTTTGGCCAACGCTCGCTTTAAACGAAACATCTGTATGAGGGCCTAGCTGCTTATAGTAGAAATGATACTTTTGTTGCCACCAAAAATACAGCATTACCTTATCGACATAGAAATCTGGCTTGTTGCTAGCTTGTTTAAGGAGCTCATACACGGCATGTTTTTTACATCTGACTTGTCAAATTCTCCACTGCTACTACGAACATGTCGTGTGTTACCTTTAAAACATTACTTCTGTAAAAAAAACATGTGTAGACACATCTGACAAAATTTCAATTAGAGCGCGCTCTATTTTCTTCTGTCAAAACATGTGACATCAGCCGTTGCCAGAAGTCTCTACTGCTGCAAAGCAGTCAGCATAAGAGTACAATTTTGACAGACATGTAGATTTACATATGTCTCACAAATTTTAAAGTCAGATGTAAAAAACATGCCCTGTAATATAGCCTTTACCAGACTTAACATATCTCTTATGCTTCGTGTTATTGTAATGGGTAAATTTTTCTTTATCGCAAATTATTATTTCGTTAAACAAAGATTTTCTCTTATAGTGTTCAAGTAGAATTTCGGACATTTAAGACCGCCTTTAAAGGCTACACGGCTTCAATTCATGTGGTATCTAATTTGCTTATTATACCCTTCACACAGTGAAAAAGGGTATATATAGGTTTGTCATTCCTTGTGAAATTTCTACAATTTTTATTTCCGACCCCATAAAGTATATATTTTCTGAAAGCTTATGAATAGGGGAGTCGATTAAGCTCTGTCAGTCTGTCCGTCTGACCGTCTGTCCGTGTGTATGTTGAAATCAACTTTTTGAAGCCCCCCGACATAGCTTGGACCCGGGTGAGGTATTAAAATTCCAGAAATATTCGGGAGCAGATCGGTACTGAAAATCATAAACATCGGTACATAAACAACTGAGATATGAGCAAAAACCCACGACCACCTTAATTTTTTTTTTCACAAAAACAACATTACAACAACAACATACATACATACAAACGTGTATACTGGTTAGAAAAAACGTGGCATCGAATCCCAGCTGAGCAAAAAAAAAATTTTTTTATAATTTTTTTCTTAATTTTTATTTTATTTTTTATTTAATATATTATTTATATTTTTATTATTTTTTTAATCTTTTTTGTTTTATATTTATTATGTATATTTTAATAATTTTTTTTTTAAATTTTTTTTTTAAATTTTTTTTTTAAATTTTATTTTTTATTTTTTTTTATTTATTTTTTTATTTTTTATTTTTACGTACATACGTAAATTTATAATTTTAAAATGGGATGTTTTTATATATGTATGTTTTTTATATATGTATGTACGTATTTCATGTGAGATGAATGGTGATACAAACTACTGTTATTGCATGACTACACGTGGTGAAGTGTATATAAGATTCGGCACGGCGAATATAGCATTCTTACTTGTTTTTGGATAAATTCAGCTGCTATGAACGGTTTTGAGTTGCTCCCAATTAATTTGCAAGCTTTGAATGAGTTTCATAACAATCTTCATAGAGCTTTCATGACTACTTGGTTTTTAAACTTTTTATCTTTGTCTTTCGTTTTTAAAACCAATAGTTTTGAACCACTCAAGACATCTTTCTTAAACGGTATGCTTTATTGGCTTTTTTTAATAAAACAAGTAAGGAACAATTTAATTCAAGGGGTCATCCATCTGTTGTGTATCTGGTATTGTTCAGATATACACGAAATAACTTTGAAAATGCAAACACTCATCTTATATTTTCAATATGAGTATGGTATGTCAAATTTATTTATATTTTCCATAATTTTAAAATTTCTGTACTAACAAGAAAATCATGTTACGAGAATAAACGTTGAAAAAAAAATTTATAATTAATATTTATTATATTTGTCGTAATTTTTTTCGAAATAATATTGTGTTTCAAGAAAACCATATTAAAAATTATATTAAATGAAAATATTTTTTAATAAAACTAGATTATTTCTAGGAAATATTTTTTAGTTCAATAAAAATAACTAACTTACTGTGAGTACATTAAAAAACGTAAACAACATGTGTTCTATCTTAGTTTAAAATTTCATCGAAGTCGTTACGTTATTTAGGTTAGGCATAAATTGTTCCTTGGGATGAGTCACCCTAAATATTTAGGAGTATGAAAAATACATGTTGACCGATTCTCAATCGTTTGTTTCTGCATTGACTGGAATATACATTTTGTAGAATTTAAATAAAAATACTAAAAACTGTATAGTAAATATTTAAAAAAAGTGGCTTTTAAAGTAGACGTGCTAAAAAAAATATCCTATTAATCATATCAGAGTCTTAGTTATATTATGTGAAAATTTCAATAAGATCTATCCTTTAGTCTGGCGATGAGGGTTACGAAAATTATATGTTGACCAATTCTCAGATCTACTCGAAATGCACATAAAATTTCATGAAAATCGATCGAGGCATTTCGGAGGAGTTTAATCACAAACACCGCGATACGAGAATTTTATATATTAGATTCAAACAGAAAGTTGAAAGAAACTCACAATAAGTACTATTAGTTTTCAATAAATACACATCAGTTTGAAGACTATGATTTGAGCGTTATAATCATGAGGTAATCATGATTTTTTTCTGCGTGTATATTTATATGCATGCTGATGTGAAAGTGTAACTGTAGCTGCCAAAGGATGAGCTTTAGATTTATCATTCATCATATTGTCCGAATAAATAGTCTGTAAATGTGTTCATTGGAGTACACATTTACCTAAATACACACACACATACACTGCAACATGAGTACAATGTATGCTTACAACTTTATGTATGAAAGTTGAAAAACATCTACGTATGCAAGAGAAAACTAAAACGTACGCAATCTAAAAATAAAATACTGTATCTATGTATGTATGTATGTATGTATTAAGATTGAATACATGGCAAGCTAGTACAAGTGTGTGTGTGTGTGTGATTCTGTAAAACTAGTATTTATTAGGAAACGTTCAAAGAGTAAGACCTTCTGCATTGCAGCTAAATCTAATATGGTGCAAGAATCTTTCTTATGTTGCGGGTTAAACAATGAGATGAGATTTGGTATTTTGTACAAACCGTGTACTTTCTGGTAATGATCTATATGAATTGGTGGCCCTTCTATGTGGAAATATAAAATAAATAAATTTTATTATTTTTATTTATTATTTCTTTTTATACCCTTCACCTATGGTGCACAAGGGTATATATAGCTTTGTCATTCCGTTTGTAATTTCTACAATTTTCATTTCCGACCCCATAAAGTATATATTTGCTGAAAGCTTATGAATAGAGGAGTGGATAAAGCCCTGACCGTCTGTCCGTCTGTCCGTGTGTTGGTTGAAATCAACTTTTAGAAGCAACTATATGTTCCCCAGATCTGTGTATGGTATCAATATCTTGAAAATATCCAGGAATGAATCGCTATTGAAATTCAGCACAATCGCCCCAGAACTTTCTGAGATATGAGCGAAAAACCACGACCACCTCGTTTTTTTCACAATTACAACAACAACCTACATACATACATACTGGTTAAAGTAAACGTGGCATCGAATTCCAGCTGAACCAAAAAAATTTTATTTTATTTAATTTAATATATTATTTATATTTTATATATTTTTTTAATTTTTTTAAAAACTTTTTAAAATTTTTATTTTGTATTTCTTTTTATTATTTTTTTTTATTTTTAATATATTTTTTTTTGTATTTTTTTTTTGTATGTTTTTTACATGTACATGTATGTACGTATTTTATATGAGATGAATGGTGATACAAACAATTGTTATTGCATCACTACACGTTGTGAAGGGTATATAAGAGTCGGCATGGCCGAATATAGCACTGTTACTTGTTATAACAAAATTCTTTTTTTTAACATTTTCACACATCACTGTTTTTATTAATTTTTTAATAATATAAATTCTTGTATCTGTTTAGAATTTTCAAAAAACTTGTGTTAGTATTTGATTCTTTAAAAAAAAAAAACATTTTTTTTTATATTTTTTTCATTTATAAAAAATTTTGTTTAATTTTAATTTTAGATTTAAATAAATTTTTGTTTATAATTTTTATGGATTTTATTTTTATATGAATTATCTTCGGGGTCCTAGAAATTTAGAATCCAAAGCTTTAGATACAAAAATTAGATGCGAGTAAATGTATTATCAAAAGCTTGTAGTGAATATTTGCGTTGCTGGCAACATCGACGAGGTGAATGAGTACTTGCTTTATATTTGTAATACCGAAATGAAAAAATGCCTCAAGTATCGCCGCTAAAAAGCGAATATATGACAGCTCCATCGTTCCATTAGGATGCAGTATACAAATCATTTGCTCATCCGAGAAAATACTAATCGTATTAAACCTTAAATAATATATATAAGTGTATAGGGAGAACATCGAATCAGCCCACTACTTTTTGGGGTATGTTTTCAAACCCGTTGATAAATAAAGGATATCATAGCTACCGGTAAGTATTCCTCTCTTCATCGAGTCTTGTGCCTCCACCGATGTTTTCTCTAGACTAGAAAATGATAAATTAACGGTCCATATCGTAATGTCCTTCGTAATCGCCTATAGATTTGTGTACATTTGCTATCAAAATAGTTCACCTTAATTAATTGTTAAATACCGAATCAAAAGTCTCATTTTCCATTCCTATAAAAATAAAAAATATCAGAAAAAACTCAACAAATTTTATTTCATGCTTTTTGATCAGTTTTCGGAATAAAATTACCTTGTCAATGTTCCTTAATGAAATAAATTTAAGTTAAAGTTTTAAGTTTTTGGAACAAAAATTTGTTTTCTTAAAAAAAGAAAAGAATTTCGAACGACATATGAAATAATTTTTTTAAGCAAAAATTTTTTTCACAACACATGATTTAATTTAGCTTTAGTTTAAGTATTGTTCATATGACCCGTTATAGTATAAAACCAATGAGCATTCATAAGATATTTGTTGCATAATTTGCTAGGGTCTCACAGGACATCCGTTTTTACAATTTAAACTGGGTATCCATGCTGTGTATGTAAGCATGAGTATATTCTATATACATTGTTATTGTTATAAACGTTCCCAGGTAAATAGCAAATGTAAGCAGCTATTGCTGTTCCGTCTACAACAAATATACCATCTCCTTATTTATGCCAATGATGAACGAGTTGCAGATACACAAAGTCTGCTTCCTTTGGATCTGCAAAAAGGAAAAGAGAATGTTAAAGTAAATCTAGCAAGATAATTTAGCAAGAGGGTAATTCACCCTAAGAACATTTGATTAATTCGTTTGCTTTTCATTCAGACTCCGATTCATTTCAAAACATAAACTTTGAAACTGAGTGGAAAATGTATTTGTTTTAGTACCTGTCGTATAATTGTCTCTCCTCTTCTTCTCTTAGCATAACTACTGACTTTTAAAAGCGACACGTACACATTTCAACAAAATATTGTATTTATAGTTTTTTGTCTTTTTTAAAGCATTGCACTACTGCTTGGGCAGTCTTGCCAATACTTGTCCTTTTTGTTTTTGTTGCATTGTTTTTTGTTGCTATTTTCCTTATGACTTGTTGCAAATGTAGAGATGAATAAATGAAATAACGAATATATGTTTGTCTGGAGTGCATATCTTAGAGAGTATGTGTGATGGCTTGTACTTACTGTAGCAAAGATTCCCAAACATTAATCATGAATTAAATGGACGAAATGCAACGAAAATGTAAAAATTAAATTTATCGAAACCAGTTTGTGAAAAAAAAAATCTATAAAAATATTTCTATTAAGAAGATATGTATAGTATTTCAAAAAACCTTTGTCAAAGAAAAACTTTTGAAGAATTGTGTAAAAATAGTATTATACTCGTATTATTGCATTAAGTATCGCTGGCTAAATGCATTTACTGTTACCTTTACAATTCAATTGTTCAAAATTCAAAATTCAATACAAATTAGTGTTATTTGTGTATGTATGTATGTATGTGTATTTGTGACTATTTACAAATGCTTATGTATACGTAAGATCATTGTCTTTTTATATATGTACGTACATATATTTAAATTTTGCTAATTTGACAACAATTTCCATCAGGTATTGTTTACGTTTAATGCGAAGGTTGTGCGTGAAATTTAAAACACTTTTTAGAAATATTATTAAAGTCAATAAAATTTTTTAACGACAGATTTTTTAAGGGTTTCGTTGTTGTTCAATGTCAAGCAATATAAAGAAATCTTCTCAAGGCAAATTTTTTTATGACTTACTCTTGATTCGTCAGCTGATTATGTTTGCTTCTTTACTCATTTTAAACTTCAGCTGTCAGAGACCATAAAGTAAAAATAATTCTCCCTCTACTCTCATTTATTGGAAATGTCAAACTTTATATATAAAATATATTAACATGAAAATTCTCCTCGAATCCCGATTACCTGATGAATAGATATGTCTTGGGTCTTCTTATCGTACATAAATTTGAATTTTTCGGGTTTTTCCTTTATATTTACACCGCACACTCTCACAGTTTTTTCATACGAATGCACACTTTCTATACACATCAATGCATAGATATGCACGTTTCAATTAAAAGGCTTTATCTTACACAATTTTGCCTTTTTGTGACTGAAAATTAAGTTTCAAAGACATAAATTATATGCAATTTAATATAAACGAACTCACTTAATTGTTTGGTTTCCAAAAGAGCCCTACCAAAGACAAAACATACAGTTCACTTAACCGTACATCAAAACTAAAACAGCCACATAAACATCGGTAGCAATTACAGTAGCACCAACAGCAAGCAGCAGCATGAAAAACATACAATATCGAATGAATGTTTATTGCTTGAATCTTCATTCTACCTCTTGACTTCTCTTTGTCAAAGAGATGTACTCGTACACATTTTGTCATCGAATCAAGTCAAATTAAATACAATACAAATGTCATTGTGTAATTGATCGACAGCACTAGGTCACAAATAACAAACTTTTGTCTGTTATTTGTTTCTAGCATACTTTTTCTCATGGATTTGGACCTACTGAACACGAAAATGAATTTTAAAAATTTTTCTGTCGATTGGTTTGCGAGATACAAATTTTTTATTTTTTTTTTTTTAATTTTTGGAGGTACACTTACTATTTTGAGCATATCTTTAGTCTTCTTTGACATATTTTATCCTACTACTACTCAAATTAAAGACAATTGAGCTGTCTACAACTTATTCTCAGAAAATTTTCAAATCGGGTTAGTAGTTTTGATGTTGGCGGCTTAAAAAGGTTAAAAAACTGGGTTTTTTTAGTAAAAATGTGGCTGAAAAATTCATATAAAAATTCATATAAAATATAAAACGCGATGTTAACAGCGTATTTAATTTTTTTACGTATAGCTGACACTTTTCCAAAGAAAATAAGCCCTTACTTAACAAAATCTGATGACAAATGGCCGACTTATTATTTTTTTGGTAAACGACCGAAATTCCGCTATTTCACGATTTTTTGATTTTCATTATTTGCACAGCTTACCTACCCAACGCAAACGAATAAATACATTTGAACTTAATTTAAAATAAACAAATTAGTCTTCGTATATTATTTTTTAATTTATTTACAGCACTACATGCTCATACATATTTAAACATAAGGAGACACGGTTATCAATTGCATTTCAAAACTGTCTGTGAAAGTGTAAAGAAGTTAATATTTAGAAAACGCAAGGAAGACAATGAGTAAAAGACTACGTGTGTTCGAGTGTTTGAACGATCCAGACAATTTCTGCAATGTTTGTGGCCAGTTTATAAAAAAAATCACGCACACAAGTTTACTCCAGCAGTACAATTGCACTATTTGAATTATTTTGGTATTTCACCAAATATCACAGAACCATGGACACCTAAGTCGCTGTGTGATCTTTGCTATATAATCTTAACCAACTGGGCAGCTGGCGGAAGGTAAGAATTTTTATTTAAACACATTATACATAGCGAATATAGTAATTTATTTTAATTTTAGCCGCCATATGAAATTCGATACACCAATGATGTGGAAAAAGCCGCTATGCCATTCCACAGACTGTTATTTTTGCCTCACCACAAACAGTGGGGTAGGAAGATTTTTTAAATGGAACATAATGGGAATGAAAAGCCATCTGTTCCTATTGCTCATGCGGTTCATTCAAAGGAGAACTATGAAACTATGGACATTTTGCTGAAATGCATAGAGTATAGGAAATACAATTGGAAAATATGCGCCGACCTTAAAGTTGTGGCCATTCTGTGTGGACTCCAAGGAGGCTATACGCGACATTGCTGTTTTCTGTGCCTTTGGAATAGCCGCGCTGATGATCAGCATTTTATAAAAAAAATGGCCGGTACGAACGAAACCTGTAGTTGGAGAAGCGAATGTTCAGCGCAAACCACTAATAGAGAACCGTGAAAATATAATACTTCCGCCGCTGCACATAAAATTGGGTTTGATTAAAAATTTTGCCAAAAAATTAGACAAAGAAGGTGAAGCTTTTGCCTATTTACGGTCAATTTTCCCTTACCTTTCGCTGGCACAAATTAAAGAAGGAGTCTTCGCAGGACCCGAGATAAAAAAAATTTTGAAAGATGAAAAATTCCCAAAGCTGTTATCACCCATCGAAGCCGCAGCATGGAATTCCTTCAGGCTTGTTGTGGAAAACTTTTTAGGAAACAACAAAAGCCCGAATTATAAGGACATAGTTGAGGATCTGGTGAAGAACTATGAAGCCATGGGAGTGCACATGTCACTTAAAATACACTTTCTGCATTCTCATTTGGATTTTTTCCCTGAGAATTTAGGAGACGTGAGCGACGAACACGGCGAGCGCTTTCATCAGGAATTGAAGGCTATGGAACGACGCTATCAGGGCATCTATGACACGGCTATGATGGGTGACTATATTTGGACCCTAATACGTGAGACCGATTGCAGCGAATACAAAAAACAAAGAAGAAGTCAGCAGTTTTTCCACATGGCATAAAATGTACACTTATATCTTTGTTTTTACTCATTTTTTTTGTGCGTTGATTTGCTTAATTTAATTAGTTAGTTTAATTTCGTTAGTTTAGCTAATTGTGCGATACATTGAGCATGTAGTGCTGTAAATAAATTAAAAAATAATATACGAAGACTAATTTGTTTATTTTAAATTAAGTTCAAATGTATTTATTCGTTTGCGTTGGGTAGGTAAGCTGTGCAAATAATGAAAATCAAAAAATCGTGAAAAAGCGGAATTTCGGTCGTTTACCAAAAAAATAATAAGTCGGCCATTTGTCATCAGATTTTGTTAAGTAAGGGCTTATTTTCTTTGGAAAAGTGTCAGCTATACGTAAAAAAATTAAAATCGCTGTTAGCATCGCGTTTTATATTTTATATGAATTTTTATATGAATTTTTCAGCCACATTTTTACTAAAAAAACCCAGTTTTTTAACTTTTTAAGCCGCCAACATCAAAACTACTAACCCGATTTGAAAATTTTCTGAGAATAAGTTGTAGACGGCTCAATTGTCTTTAATTTGAGTAGTAGTAGGATAAAATAGGTCAAAGAAGACTAAAGATATGCTCAAAATAGTAAGTGTACCTCCAAAAATTAAAAAAAAAAAATTAAAAAATTTGTATCTCGCAAACCAATCGACAGAAAAATTTTTAAAATTCATTTTCGTGTTCAGTAGGTCCAAATCCATGAGAAAAAGTATGCTAGAACCAAATAACAAAATGGCTGTTGCCTAGTGCAGTTGAACAATTATGGATAAAAGGCTTAAGCTTTCTTAATGGTTTTATGTATCTTATTGATTGTGCCTCAGTGTGTCAAACTAACTTAAACAACACTCACTGGTGCTAAATACTTAATTGAATGAATTGCTTAGTTAATGTTAAAGTTTAATTATAGGAAAGTACGTACGAATATTTGTTTCGTTTAGAAGAAATTGTATTTTTATTTACGTCAATTAAAATCCAATTTTGGATTAAACGTTAAAAAAATACAAGATTGGCAAAAAGTTGTTATTGGCAACGCATACTAATAAGGTATATGCATTGCGGCAACAAAAACAACAATTAAAAAATTCGTAATTTTTTTTTTTTTTTTGTATATACATATGTCTGTATATGTCACAGCTCTGTTTTTTTCATTTTAAAAAATGACAAAACAAAACTTCTATTTTTGGTTTTGTATTCTTTAAAACGTTTCTAACAAACTGAAATTGCAAATTATTTATCGTCAATAGATGCATACAGATTTTTAAAATATATTGAAAAAAAAAAAAACAGTCATCGAATTGGATAAGAGCACCTTATTAGTCTACCTTGATTATGGAGATTAAAAATTTAAAAGCTTTTTTATTTAAAATTTTTGTTTTTCAGATTGTATCAAGGCATATCCATAAGGTACTCGTATGCGTTAACAGGTATATGAAAGGGCAAATTGATACAACAAAGTAAATTTTTAGTGGATTTTTTCTTTCAAGGCCAGTTTGTATAACGAGGATCGAAAAGTTGTTTTTAAATGTTAAATTCAATAAAATTTTATTAAAAAAAGGATATGTGATTGTGAAGCACATTATAAATGGTGCAAGAACAACAAGTTTACATAAAGTTGGTAAATTTATTATCATAAAAAGCACAATTAAGTTAAATGTTCAATTCGGAATCCAAAATCTAATTTCCCATTACTGCATTAATCAAGCAGAATTCAACAAATTTAGACATTGTGTTTCGCCATCATCATGTGCTGATAATTTCACCTGTATGAATTCGCCTTGAGCGTTACCAACTTTTTTTAAAAGTAATGCCTGCATTTGTCAAACTCAATTTTTTTAATTTAATTATACAATAAATAATTCGCAGTTTCAGTTGGTTTAAAACGTTTTAAAAAATGCAAAACCGTGAATAGAAAGTTTTCGCTTTAAAGTTTTTTAAAAGTTATTCAATTTTAAGAAGAAAATAAAAGAAAATATTTTTGTGTTTGTTGCCGCGATGCATATACCTTATGGATATGCCTTGGATTGTAAAGAATGAGATCGATAAAACCCTAACACGAATAAAACGCAATAACTTTGAAACGAATTAATCCATTTTAATGAAAATAGCGTGGTTTAACAAAAAAATAACAGTAAATTAAAATATTAATGCTTTTTGTAAAAATTCAGCTTTTTTTAATGAACTGTTTCACCTTTTCCGGAATTGAGACCATGAGGGTTTTGATGGTATCCTTAGTAACTTTATTGCTGGAATAAGACCATTTCTGGGAAAAAATTTTAGTAGTATTAGCAACTTGTTTTGTATCCTTCAGCACTCTTTTGACTAAAGCCCAGTAACGTTCGATGGGCCTTAGTTCTGGACAATTAGGTGGATTTGCTTCTTTTGGCACTACCACTATATTATTTGTTTCATACCATTCTGCTGCAGATTTACTATAATGACACGACGCTAGGTCGGGCCAAAAATATGTTGACTTATTGTGTTTTCGTATGAATGGAAGCAACCTCTTCTGCAAGCACTCCTTGATGTAAATATCAGTGTTGATAGTCCCAGTAGTAATAAATTTACTGCTTCTTTCTCCGCACGTGCATATAGCTTGCCAAACTAAGTACTTCTTTGGAAACTTTGTCTTTTTTTGAAACTTAAATTGGTCATCGACATTACCTCTTCCATCGGCCACATAATAACTTCGCCCTGGGAGCTGAGAAAAGTCGGCAAGAACGTAAGTCTCATCATCCATGAAACAACACTCATATTTGTTGATAAAATTTCTAAGCAGTTCTTTGGCACGACGTTTTGCAACCAAGTTTTTCTTCGAATTTCTGTCTGGCACTTTCTGAACCTTGTAGGACTTAAGGCTGGTTTAGGTTGGGATTTTAATTTAGAAGACTAACAATCTTTGAAGCTAACTGTGGGTCAGTTATACCTTTTTTAGCTCCACTTCCAGCTTTCCTTTTAATACTACGACGTTCGTTATACACTTTTATCACACGCGAAACTGTTTGTCGTGACACCTTTATCTCATTTGCAAAAAATTGTTATTATTTTTTCACGCACTTTTTCTTTGGAATCCATTTTCAAACAAACTAATAATCCGATTATGCTATTATTTTGTACACATAATTTGACAAGTTTTTAAATGCAAACTTGATCATAAACAGTTATATTTTTTGTGCATGAAGAAAGGTGGAATTAAAAATGTGTGTTAAGGTTTCACTGATCTCATTCTTTATAAATAACAACTGGAAAGTAATTAATGGAGAGGTTCGTAACTGAACAAAGACCCAGAATAATAGGGCTTTAATTTTTAAATCAGTGATGAAGTATTTGAATGCAATAGGCAAATCGTAGATAGTTTTCCCTCTGAAGCAATGATTCGTTGCTTAGTTCATCGTCACCACCAACATGGCACCAGAAGAGATTTGTTTTGAACGGTTAGACTACATGCTAGAAAAGGATTTACTGTGACTCCTTTATAAGTTAGAATTAGTGCAAGAACCAAAACTTGCAGATTATCGGCAACGTCTGAATTTTGCAGCTAAATTTTAGCAGTTGGCCGAAAATTAATCATTTTTATTCAAGATCTGATTATGAGAGATAAAGTTAATTTTCATTTAAACAGCTTTGTTTATAAGCGAAGCTGTAGGTTCTAGGGTACGGAAAATTCAAGGGCCATTCTTCAGCGCCAATTGTTCCCCATTGGGTGTAGATTATGGTATAGCATGACATCTGAAAGTGACATAGGGACTTACTTCCTCGAAAACTAATATATAAATGCGTCTGTTTTATGATAATAAAATATTTTTACGTTCTGCTCTTGAAAACAGATTTGAGATGTGGTTATAGCAGGATGGAGAAAAGTCAAATATTTGAAGAGCGAATAATTTGCTGAAATTAAAAAAATTTTCAGTACTCGACAATTTACTATTGTTAGAATAAAACTTGTCGTCAACTTACTTTTTCTGTATATATGTATATAAATCAAGTTGACATTCGAATGATTGTAAAGTTTCAGTCAAGGCGAATTCAATATTAGGTGATGTTAAGAAGCCAGCTGATTGTTTTTTGCTCGTTTTATTTTTACGGCACAATGTCAAAGTTTGTTTACATTTAAATAAATTTTTATGTGCGTTGATTGAAAATTTTTATAAAAGTGGTAAAATTTATGGGGAAAAATTTAAAAAATACTAATATTTGTACAATAACTTATTGGAAAATAAATAAAACACATTTTAAAATTTGAATAAACAACATTTGTAATGTTTTTAATTCAGAAAATTCAAAATTTCCGTTGTGTTTGTCCTAGTGATTAAAAGTTGTGAAAATTGTGAAAAATGTGATATAAAACACAAATATGTGATATAAACAGGCACAAATTTATGTTATAAATTAAAAATACTTATTTTTTTTGAAAATTTTCGCGTAAATTTATAAAAATAAAATTTTAATTAAAAGTAAACAAAAAATTTGTTTTTTTGTGTTTTCACATTCTCTTGGCCTTTTTGTGTTTGTTGCAGGGATGATATCACCTGATATTGAATTCGCCTTGGTTTCAGTATTTTTAAAATAAAAATTAATTATTATTGAAAATAGAAAAAGGAAATACGTATTAAACCAAGGCGAATTCATACAGGTGAAATTATCAGCCCAGCTGATTGTGAAACATTTTGTCAAAATTGGTTGAATTCGCTTTGATTTCATTTATTAATGCAGGGATAGGAAATGTGCTTTTGGTTTCGGTATTAAACAATTAACTTGAGTGTACTTTCTTGACAATAAATGTGCTTAATTTATGTATATTTTTTGCTTTTGTGTCATTAATAATGTGTTTAAAAAATTTATATTCTGTTTTTAATCAAATTTTATTTTATTTAATACTAGCCAAACCCGGCGCGCGTTGCTACGCCCCTTAATGAATCGAAATGCATTCTGAATTTTAATTGAATATCAAGTGCAAAAACCTAAAAATTATAATTTTTTTATGAACGTGGCATTGCCCACTTTTCTAATCACGAAATTGTAAAGTCATGACAGCTCAATATGTGTGCAAAGTTTCAGAAGAATCGGACCAGTGAAAGTACCTCAAAATTATAATTGTTTTAATGGGCGTGGCCCTGCCCCCTTTCTAATCAAGAAATTGTAAAGTCATAACAGTTCAATACGTGTGCAAAGTTTCAGAATAATCGGTCCAGTGCAAGTACCTCAAAATGATACCTTTTTTTTATGGGCGTGGCACTGCCCACTTTTCTTATCATGAAATTATTAAGTCATGACAGCTCGACATGTGTGCAAAGTTTCAGAAAAATCGGTCTGGTGGAAGTACCTCAAAATTATAACCTTTTTTTATGGGCGTGGCCCTGCCCACTTTTCTAATCACGAAATTATATGGTTATGACAGCTTAGTATGTGTGCAAAGTTTCAGAAAAATCGGTCCAGTGGAAGTACCTCAAAATTAAAACTTTTTTAGGGGCGTGGCCCCGCCCACTTTTCTTATAACGAAATTATTTAGTCATGACAGCTCGATATGTGTGCAAAGTTTCAGAAAAATCGGTCAAGTGCAAGTAGCTAAAACTGATAACAATTTTTATGGGCGTGGCCCCGCCCACTTTTTTCCACCCATAAACACTCCCTGGTATGTGTACAACAACTTGCCAAAGTTTGAGTCCGATCGGTTTTACAGTTTCGGAGCCTATAGCTAACACACACACACACAGAGTTTCACTTTTATATATATTTAATATTTAATATTAATATGTAAAAACAACTTTTCCATCCCTGATATACAAATTGGCCTTGACATAAAACATCCCATGAAAAGTTGCTTTGTTGTATTAATTCGCCGTTGCATATACCTTATGGATATGCCTTGTATTAAACTATGGAGTTATTGAAAGCAGAGGGTGAACAAGCTTGAGACGGAAATTTTTGAGCTCTACAGCCGCAAATTTTTAAAGATATTAAAAAAGCCAATGATTGCGAAGTTTAAGCCGGGTGATCATTTAAATTACATCATTAACCAATTAATTTTTAAATTAAAAAAAAAAAAATATTTAGCTTTTTAAACCCCATGTTAGCTTTTTGCCCATGTTCGTCATTCAGATTTGAAAATGAAAAAAATTTCTTAAAATTTTAATTCTGCAGGGTTACAAAAGAACTTAAAATTTTTTATTTTTATTAATAAAAAATTTTAGCAGAGCTAAAAAATATACAACAAAAAATTCGATTTATAAGAATATATTTTTGTATATCTTGCGAGTAAAAATTATTTTTTGATGCCACAAAAAGTTTCACTTTCCCAACCTCGTACGAATCCAAAACAACTCTTCCAAAACATGTCAAAATATAATGTATTGCTTTACAAAAGCTTTAAGTGGACATTTCCCAAAATATGTAGTGTAAACCAATACAAAAACAGTTCCAATAGAACGCTACAAGCGGGTGGTGAATAGAACAATTTGACATGAGAATATGTACAGGGTGGCGTAGAATGAGCCGACCATGTCACCTAAAAATTTTAACTTTTTTACATATCAAAAAGAAAGCTTTTACTTGAAAAGATATTATTTTACTAAAACCTTAGTGAAAGAAATCTAGAAATCATAAGCAAGTATACTGTATGCCTTAACCGGTATTTAGTGTAATAGATTTTCATAAACCACACAGAGCTGCTGGCAGGTTAAGCCTAAAAATATTAAAACAAAAATCAATAGCTTCATAGTTAGTAGAATATATTTTTGCAGAATAATTATTTAGAAAGTAGGAAGTATAGAATGATCTCGTATTATTAATGGCTATAAGCTAATGTTAAATTTTAATTAAAGATGCACTGTCGCCTGGTATATCCAGATATTGAACTTGACTTTTAAAAAGTCTAAAACAACTAACGGTTTTGTCAATAGATTTCATCTTTGGTCTTTAAGGATAATTAAAGGGATAATTATTATTGGTTTTTATGTGTTTCAAATCTAAGAAAGAGTACTTTAAATATAATTTGTATGACTTTTAAACAAAGAATGCACTATATCCTTCCTAATGCATTTGCACAATTTTCGAACAGTGTCCTCAAAGTCTATTTCAATTTCACGAGATGAATCGAGTTGAGAGTTATAACTAGAATCCTTTGACGATAATAAAACTCAGTTATTATCACAATAACAAAAAATCACAGCCACATAGGCACTTTTTTGTTGATAAATATTTGTACGTTTTTCTCTTTTCCCCTGGCTATTATTTTTTTAAGGCCTTTAGGCACCATTTCATTTAATGTTTCCACCTGCCCTTAAATTTAAAATTCTTTTTTATACCTTATTTAGCATTAATTTATTAAACTACAGCAATTATTTTTTACAGCCTCAAAGTTAATTGTTACAAGAGTCCTTTTATTTCCTGTGTCCTGCTTGTGGTTGTAAAAATGACAAACTTTTGCAATAAAAAAACTAATTTTGTTTAGCATTTGTTTTTGTGTCCACAGTCGGGTTACTGTGTTAATGATTTTTCTCATGTTGTTGTTACCACTTTCACATTGTAATTGTCTGTTGTTATTTTAGCCTGTCAAAGTGACAAAAAGGATGTTTAGCAGTAATTTTATACTAAAGCATTATATTAAAATCTTAGCATAATTTTATAGCCTATTTAAACTATAAACTAATTAATAAAAATTAAAATGTTTTTACTATGACCGACAGTTTCAAAGTTTATTACTCCTCAAATTTTCGTTTGTGTGGCAGATTTTCTGTTTTAGAATTTTCCTTTAGGGCATTTTTCTCCTTTGATAAATATTAGTGGAGAGGGAAATAATTATTAATTTATGGTCTTAACTGTTGTAAAAATAAGTAATCAAGAAGTTAAAATATTCAAAGCGATTGTAGCGAATCTTTTGCACCCACCACCACCACCACCACCCAGTTCTCAGTTTTCGCACAAAACAGAGAAAACCGTTGGCAGAGCAACATTTGGCCTTATCAATTAGATAATTTCGAATATGTAACCGAAGCGACTAGCACGTACATTATGTATAAATGTGGAAGTAAGACTTTCACACACCCATTGTAATCAGACTGTACTTTGCCAATAATGCATCAAATATTTGTTTGTGACTTTTCTGCATAGATCTGGGGCTTTACATATTCTCGAAGAAAATAATGTAATGGGATCCTAATATATGAATGAGCAGGCAAATTTACATGTAAATTTCTTGAAATAATTCGTTCGTTCAATATTTCTCTCAAGTAATTTGGAACAATTTTTAGACTTTGCATTAGGGTAAGTGTGTTCATGAAAAATTGCTGAAGCAAACTAACCTCAAACTGTTAAGAACTATTAAACTGTCTAACTGTCACAAAGATGAAGCTTAAAAAATTTAAAATGTGCCTTCTTTAAGTATTTGCTTGCATTTTTTTCTCTTTACCAATAAATTAGAGAGTAAATTAAATTTAAATTAAATACACATAAAAGAGATGCTATTTTTAATAAAAAAAGTCATATATAATCCTTCTAGTTAAAAGAGACGTTAATGCCTCTATCACAAATACCTTTACAATATATAAACATTAAAATACACTAATTGAAAAACCTTTTAAAACGATACATTATGATAAGTCAAGCGTATTTCACAACGTGTTACAAACGGAAATTAAAATTTAATTTTCTTCTTACCTTTTCTATTGCTGAGTGTTAATATTTTTAACACAAAGTTTGTTTTTTCTATTCCTACATAAATTAATATGTATGTACATATGTTTGTGTAGTAAAAAGTTAGTGAGGGCCACAGATTTGGCTGGCATGTTTGACGAGGCTTCATTTAATGTGTTTGTGAAAAGTTAGAGAAGTATTTACTGTATTCACAAGGTGTCCTTAATTCAAATGTTCTAAAGTAATATCATAAAACTATATGACTTTTGTGAACGATCCTTCACCGATTTTGCTAAATTTATGATAACAAATTACTTATACAGATATCGGAGGCGACGCACATTCAATTGTCTCATACCCAAATATCAGGAAATCACTCATCACGGATTTAAATAAAATATATATTTCTTTAAAACTGATTATCTGAACGAGTTTTTTTCGTTTACTTCTCTATATTCTCGCAAGAGGGCGCTAAATTCAACTAATTTGTAATGAAAAATTGGATTTTTGGCTACTTCAGAGAAAAAGCTGTAGGAACTTTATTTATTTAAGATATTTTTCAAATATTTCAAAAAAAAAAAATAGTTTTAAATTTTGTTATAGTTTTCATATCGGGTGTCCCAACTAGAACGCAATTTTAAAATTTGGCTCCATTCGAAGTGTCATTGTTTGAAATTTTAACAATTGTTATTGTTTGCTAGTAGAAGGTACGAGGTTAGTAAAAATGGAGTGCTACACTAATGAACAACGCATTCTCATTGTGAAATTGTTTTACCAAAATGGTAACAGTTTTGCGGCTACAGTTCGCAAATTGCTATCATCCCATTTCCATCTTGATGGCTTCGTCAATAGGCAGAATTGTCGCATTTGCGGTGAGGAAAATCATCGAGTGATTCACGAGAAGCAAATGCATCCTCAACGTGTCACTGTGTGGTGTGGTTTTTGCGCTGGAGGAATCATTGGACCTTTTTTATGAAAATGAGGCAGGTCAAGCGCAAACAGTCAATGGTGTTCGGTATCGTAAAATGATAACCAGTTTTTTCTTGCCTAGAAATGAATGTGGAGGGCATGTGGTTTCAACAAGATGGCGCCACATGTCATACAGCCAGAGAAACAATTTAATTGCTGCATCAGTCATTTCCCGGTCGTGTTATTTCGTGAGACCAGAATTGGCCGCCTAGATCGTGTAATTTAACACCTTTAGATTTTTTTCTTTGGGGTTTTTTGAAGTCGATGGTTTACGCGAATAAGCCGACGACGACTCAAGCCTTAAAAGAGGAAATTGGACGCA
Organism: Phyto melanocephala; assembly: GCA_941918925.1. NCBI lineage: Eukaryota > Metazoa > Arthropoda > Insecta > Diptera > Rhinophoridae > Phyto > Phyto melanocephala. Next base: position 4,605,734 of record OW799233.1, read on the forward strand.
ACATTAATGAAATACCGCAGCATTTATGCAAAAAAGTCATTGAAAATTTCATTAAAATATCGCGTGTGTGCCAGCAAAGCCGCGGCGGCCATCTGCACGATATATTGTTCCATACATAACCTCATTCTGTCTACTTTACGATATAATAAAGTTTCACGATTTTTTTTTTTAATATCTGTGTTTTATTTAAAATTTAAAAATTGCGTTCTAGTTGGGACACCCGATATTTTACTGCTTAAAAAAATGCACTTTTTTCAATAAAAAATTAAAATTTACAAATTTTGATGGCGTAAAAAGAAAAATATCTAAAAATACCGATTTTTTTATTCTCGCTTATTAATCTATAGACTCTGTTCTATCAAATTTTTAAATTTTAAAAGGATCTAAATTATGGAGTTTTTCATAAACTTCACTTATTTTAAATAGATTGTGGCAAATAAATTATTAAAATGAGTTCGAGATATACTTCACATATAACGAATTTAAACAGATATAGTAATATATTAATAAAATACCATACCAAATTCAATGAGAATCGGAAAACTTTTGTAAGTTATAGCTTTTTCAGGAAAAAAAATCTGTGGCAGGACCTAGAGTCCTTGCGTCAATTACAATAAATATTATTTCGCAAGGACGGGCTGTACACGATCTTCAGATTTCTGTGCAGTTATGTAGCGAAAATTGAAAATTTCGTCCTATCCATATATGGGGATATATGGGCAATAGGCGTTTCCTTTGTTCGATTTTTTCAAAAAATATAACTTTTCTTAATAAAAGTATATTTATTTATTTATTTAAATTTTGGCAACCAAGCCTTTAGGCCATAATCTAATACTTTAGTAGCTTACCAAATTCTAAAACTCTAAGACCACTCCTTATATTTTTGTCCATTCTCTCTATAGGATCGATGCTTGTCTCAGAAGATTCTTAATCGATCGCCGCAGGTATCTAACACGATACAGCACGATAAACACGCTCTACACAGTAGTATTATGTTAGAGCAGATTTTACTTGAAAAGCAACTTTTTTAAACTACTGTAAAATCCTAGAACATTTGGACAACATGACGTGTTAGGATGTTTTTTTTTACAATAAAAGCAGTTACGGTTTGGGGTTTCTTTTTGCTATGTTGACAACATTTGCTACATGTTGTTGTAAATATTTCGTGGTTATTTATTACGTACACAATTGCTTGAGTATTAACATGTCTTTTTTGTTTTGTAAATAAAAATCTATAAATTGCTGTTGTCAGTCAACATATGGTCTTTAGTGTTCTTGAATTTTGTAAGAAGTTTATGGCTTATTTCCACTTGATTAACCCTGTAAACAATAAATAGTTTCTGTTGGGGATTTTCTTAAATCAAACATGTGGCTATTTTTAATGTTGTACGAGTTTGTGTAAGAAAAAATAAATAAATAAATCACTGCAAATGTAAATGTAATAACTAAAATTTGACAAATTTCAAGACATTTAATATTTAAAATAATTTCTGGTATATGGCCTCCGCGACTGCGCCAGTAGGTTTAATTTTGCATCCCTATTTCGAGCATAGTCAATTTAAACCAAAATTTGTTCGCCATTAATATTTATATTGGTTTTTGTTTCGGAAAAACCGAGGCAGATATCGATTTCGAAAAGTAGGGAAATAAACTCTTAAAAAGATGGTGCAATTTTCAGTTGATTTTCACTTTAGTGCTCTTTGGATTTTGCTTCCATTTCATGCATGTTGTTTGTTGATGATTTTTTTTAATATTTTTTTTTTGTAATTCCCAACTTACTTAAATAAATTGTTTGTTTGCTTGTTTAAATTAATGTAAGTGTAATGTAGACGCCTACATGCAGTTGATTTTAACTTTTAGCGCCGGTGTGTGTGAGTATGTGCGTGTTTTTTTAATGAAGTTTCTATATTTGCTTTTCGAAAAAAATATAAGAATAAAGGAAATAGATATGACGTCATTATTGTTTTCTAACCTAGTCAAAGATCTTTATTAATTTATTATAGGCTTATGGCCACAGTGTGCAGTGTACACATACAAACTTATAAAAATTTTTTTTTTTTTTGAAGATGAATTTACCAAAGTATTGTGTGTTTTTGTATAATTTTTTGCATAATTTCTTTTTCAAAAACTTTTTATTCTTGCTTAGAAATAATTATTAGTTTCTTTGCTTAGAAATTTGTGGAAAAGAATGGAAAATTGAGGCATTTCGTTTAAAAATAAATAAGCAAAAAAAAAAAAGTATTTAATTTTAATATACACTAAACATTTTTAAAGAAACAAAGGCCGTAAGTAATTAAAAAATCATTTGTAAAATAATTAAAAAATTAATCTCAAATACAATGTTGCCCCTTTAATGATATTTATCCAAATTAGTTGAAATTTTGGTTGACGTGTACAGAGCATAGATAATTGTTCTTTTTTTTTATTAAAAAAATTTTAAAAATTATTGCCAAATAAGTGGATGACTTTCTTTTCTGTGCTAGAGCCTGTACTGTACTTTTAAAGTGACGTTACTCAGAACAGAAGACGAAGTACTGGTACAGAACGTAGCAGCTTCAATTTTTTTCTGAGAATTTTGTTTTTTAAATATAATTAAACACTTGAAATTGTAATTTCATATAAACAGGATATCTTGCTCTCACTCAAAGTCTTGTTTTAAGTGTTTAGGATGGTAACACTGCTTCAATATCAAAAATGATAATCCACTTAAGCGTATGATTGATATTGAATTTAATAATATGCAATTTAATTAGATAAAACTATAATTGTGGTCATATTTTATTAACTTTTAGTTTTTCATAAAAATGTTTTCAATACAATTAAAAAAAATAATAACAATTTAAGTGTGCGTGTGTGTTGTACCACAATTTAACATTTTTGTTTTTTTGCAGAATTCTATATTATTTAATCAATCATTTAGTTACTTGTTGTAAAGAAGTGAAAAATTTAAAGATTATTTTAGCACAAACTTACTAACAACTTTGCTTAATTTCTTTAGTAATAAATGGTGGAAGTATTGAGAGCAACATATACATAGTTTATTTATTATTTCGTTGATTTTCTTGAATTATATATATTTTTTTAAAAAGAAATTAAATTTTCTTATTACGACAAATTAATGACTGATCTGAGGATTTTAGTTTTCGTGTTGACACCAGCCAAGTGGAAAGTGTTTTCGAAACCAGCTTTGGTTAAATCATCAGCACTCTTTGATTGGCAATTAGCTAAATACTCAGCATCTATTTGATTCTCAGGCTTTCAGGTGAAAGCTATAGTTTAGTTTAGCAAACTGCAGAAATAACTGAATTTTCAAGTGATTTGAATTATAAAATTCTGATTAGATTCTCTTTATATAAGTGCACAGCAAGCTATTGTAGCAAATAACGGCATTTGAGCAAAATTGAAATTCTTCTCTTACGATCGAGTTCGGTGTGCTTCTGGTATGGGGATTCTAATAAAAATTTTAAAATATCGATCACGTGCGAAGGCCATAATTTGCTGAAATTTTATAAATAAATTTCCACAATTTGTAATTATTACTTGTGTAAGTCTTTGCATAGTGATTTCCAAAAATGTACTGAAAAATTCAAACACACTTCAGTAGTACGTCTGCCAGTTTTATAGTTACCCCCATCGGAAGGTTTATACGTTTCAAAAAACTTTTTTGCCATGTTTTGCTTAGTAAATAGTTGAAGTCGTTTGATACTAAATCTGAATTATATTTTGTATGTGAAGCTTAAATTCATGCGTAGTCTTTGAAGCTCACCAATTTTATTGGAAAATTTTATTAAAATTTTTTATTGATTATGCAACATTTGACGCAACTTAGCCTAAGTTATTGAGTTAGTACATGTATTTTTAGTGGTAACAAAACGCGGCCTAAAATATATCTATCTATATATATAACTTTACTAGCAGTATTCCCACAACTTTTCCAGCTCAGTTCTTAATATTTTTTGATTCTATACTCAAGCTCGTTTTTGAAATAAGTACTTTTTTTTAATCAAATTAATGAAAACTTCTTTCTGTACGTCATTTTAGTAAGAAAAATGTAAAAGTATTATAAGGACGTGGAAGGGAACAGTTTGATGCTTGTTAATTTATTCTTTACTTACCGCTCTTGTTTAAAGTTATAGATTTATATTGTTAGAATATACAAAAGGTGCCATGAAAATAATAAAAAAGTCCTTTTCAGTTTGCCCATATCATTTTCAACCTCAACTAATGTAAAAAAAATCTATATTCGTAAATATAGAAAATACAAAAAAAGTACCATAAAAATGGAAAAAATATATGGATCTCCCATATCAATGAACAAGTTAAAAGTTAAAACGTTTAAGTATCTAATTTGAAATAAAAGTATTAAAGTTAATGAGTCTACTCCTTGTTTGCAAACAAATATAGTTTAGAAAATACCAGAATTTTTTTTCGAATTTTCCTCTTTCTACCTCGTTGTAAACGTTGTTTACGAATTGGCCCAGTTATTAGGAACGTTTTCCTCTCTTAGGTACCTTTTTTGACCCCTTAAAAGGAATGTCATTAGAGAGAGAGTCACTACTTACCCACTTGGCAAAGATGCAACTTATCAAAAGTTGGTTTCTTAAAAACTACGAAAATACATCAGCTACGAAATTGGGTTGGCTTTGTAGTGTGTAAAATACCGCAATCGCTGAGTGAACTCGCTATCACTTATCTATACAAAGAACTATATTTTTAATTGAAAAAGTTACACCAAAAAACTATTTCCTACTTTAATTAAGACCTCTGTGTGTGTGTTCCGGAGTTGAACTAATTGAAGAAAAATAGAATAAAAAACCTTTTAATTTTGCATATTTGAAATGTTTCTTTTAATGTTGTTTTTGTTTTTTTTTCGATTAATTTTCTTTTAATAAAAATTTACTTCGAAAATAAAAGACAGAATATTGACAAATGACCTTTTCTACAAGTTTAAACAAGTAAGTTCTTAAGAAAACTTTTTCAAGATGCTACCAATTTAATTGATAAATAAGTTTATTTTTTTTCTTATCGTTAGTTTCTCTTATAAATGCAGTCAACAAAGACCCATGCTGGGCGTTGACGGGTTTGTAAGTGCAGAAGAATAAGCTAGAAGTTAAAGACAAAGTAGGAACAGCAACAACTAAATGTGCTGGAAATTAATTTTCTACATAAATGTTAAATGCAAATTCGTTTGGATTTTAAAGAAAAACTTTTAAGGAGTTTATCTTTTTTCATTCATCTAGTAGACATCTTGTGTTTGTCTTTAGTTTGTTTGGTTTGTATTGCTACACCGCAAGGATAATATTGAAAAAGAGTGGCAATCGAAAGAAAACACTAAAAGCCAATAGCCTCTCAAAAGCAGTGTTTTGTTGTTACAACAAGTTAAGTTTAACACTATTCCTTAAAGACTGAAAAATGTTTACTTCTTCTGTATTCGGCTGTGCGAAATTTTCTATACCCTCTACTAGTACTTGTGTATCATATATTAATTTATTACTTGAGATATCAAGTAATCAAGGTAAAACAATCTTCTTATACTTAAATGCCCTGCAATGTGAGATCAATTGGCATGCAAATTGTGAACGTCTGGGGAAAATATGGTAACAAGACAACTACATTATAGTCGGAAAAATTAACCAAAATAGGATAATTTTTGAATAACACCACCTCAGCTAAACTTATTTAGAGGTTCACAAATTAACTTCGAAATTCGGGCGTTGAAACAACATGCTAGAAAGCGGCAAAATGTTGCTGTCGGTAAGGATACAAGCATACGACATGAAGCAGAGTCTGAAATTGAGTAGGCCAGCACTTAACAGATTAACTAGTGTAATGACTGACACACGGAACTGAGAACTCATCTTACTCGCATTGAACTATCAGATAAAATGCTATGTAAAGCATGTGAAGAAAGGGTGAAACTTTGGAAACTTCCTTTTTCTATGTCCTTTAACGCGAATAGTGTGGCAAACTTCGAATACCTAAAAAAATAGAACTGAAAATCTGTAAGGAGTAACATTGAAAGGACTTTACGGTGTGTTCAAAGGTTTTTAGTTGTTTAACTTTATATTAAAATATATGAGTAGTTTGTTTATCGACTGTCAAAATTATTATTGATCAAAAGAAACAATTTTGTTTTTGGAAATAATATTTTTCCCATCCCCCTTGAAACGCACTTTCTGTAGATTTATCACTTTGTACTTAAATATGTAATATTTTTTTTGTTTTAATTCAATTAACATATTTTTACATTCTGAATAAAAATGTATTTTTTCAACACTTCAGCCTTCATTATAATAAAAAAAATAAACAACACTGGTCATTAAACCATATTTTTAAGAATCTAATAACAATTGAAAAAGTCTTCTTGGCAATATTTTTTTGTCAATTGGTTATTAATTTTGTAGATGAAAGGAAAAAATTGTGAAAACTTTTAAATCTAAGCAGAGTTTCGAACCAAGATTTTTGATATTTATCGATTTTTTCACTGGTTTACTGAACATGTGTCTCACTAAATCCATGAATGTAAATATACAAATACAAAATTATACATTCTCTCTTGTGGTATGAAACTATTTGCATAAAATATATTTTAATACTCTCTTCTTATGTATATAAATTCATATGGATCTTAAATAAATTACTAAAATATTTTAAACATTTTCATGAACAAAATTATGTATGTATTTAAAGATGCATACACAAGTATGTACCCAGCTGGCAATTGTTATTGTAAGTGTGTGTGCTAAAATTCACAATAATTGGGCAAGTAGAAGTTATTTTATATGGGCGTGGTTCTTCTCGCTTTTTTTAGCACAAAGTTTTTAAAATCCAATCAATCATATACTAGTGTGTGAGTATAATAGCGTCACACATACAATTCTCAAATTTTTTAAAGTAAATACAGAGTCTTAAATTTCCGAAAGCTTTAACCATATTAAAGATATACATACATGTGTATAGTAGAGTATGCATTATAGAAGGTGGTCGAAAGTATAGGCATATCGAAGTGATTTTTGCTAATAATAAAATATATATAGAGATTATATAAATTTAAGAAAAAGCCTCGTATAGCTGGTGGGAGTTAAAGTAGAATAGACACTGTGCGGGCTAAATTTTTGCAAATTTTGATCTCAACACTTTTTTTAAAGCACATACTTAAAATATTTTCGGCGCAATAAATTTGAAAAAAAATAAGCCTGTTAAGCATGACCTAAGCTCAGTCGTATTTTCTTGATGGCCTATTTTTGCGTTACAATGACTTATCGTCTTCTTGATGAACCAATTTTGGCCATTTTCAATACCAAACTTTAAAGTGTTTTCAAAAGATGGACAAATGACCGGATATACCTCGTTCTTCATAAAATCGTACCTCATGTTTTGGCGGTGGGTATTAAAATTCAGATTAAATTAAAAAAAATATTCCAACATGCCCGCGACATCGCCTTCGTAGTTATCGGGATAAAAGGTTTAGTATTAACAAAAAAAATAAAAATACTTACAACACAAACAACCTGTTTAGGATGTGTTATGATGAGTTTGCCAACGACTTCGCGTTATTATCGCGATAAAAAGTAGCCTATATGTTAATCTAGGTTTTTATCTATCTATGTGCCGAATTTCATTTGGTTCCGTTCAGCCGTTTTTGCGTGATTGAGTAACAAATTTCCAAACATCAAAATATACAAACATTCACATTTATTATAGTAGTAGGATTTTATCATAGAATTATAGCATTAGAATAAACACTTTTTGTTATGCAGGTCTCCTATTTACGGAAATTGGAACCGCAGAAATCTTTAATTAAGTAGAGTGCAGTAGAAACGAGTACATATTTCGATTAGTTATCTTTTTTTTTAATTCCTAAATACTACGATTATTGCTCGTTTAAATTAACGAGCTGCTATCGACTTTTCAAAAAAAAAAATATTTTTATTTTCTAACATTTATTGTTTTACTGTATACATATGTACATATGTATAAATAAACGGTTTAATTTTCCTAACTATAGCCAGAATTCAAACATCAATTACACTGCTTTGATTTAGTCGTCCAATAGTCCTCAATAATACGCGTAAAATCATCACTGATAAGAGTAAAATAAGATAAAAGTAAATAAAAATACGAATGTGGTAAAAGTCGATAGAATACATATTTATTAACGATTGTGGAGTGGTATATGAAAACACTCGTCCACCGATAAAAATATAATGTAGAAGTTTAAGAGAAGATTGTTAACCATCAGCAATTTTTAATGCTTCCTTAATTGCTAGAACGATGATGACCTCGTTAAAAAATCTTCAAAATGCCAGCTGGGAAGTATCATAAAGGTGACGAGGAGATATAACATGACTTGACGTTGGGAATAACATGTGGTGTTAAGGGAGTGTATATGATTGTGTTTCATGTGGTTAGTGCATAATTTACATACATTTTTGATGTGTCAAATTCGCATGCAGGATGCAGTTTCTTGAAATTCAACTACATTATCCGCTTAAAAAGATTGAGCTTTTTTATTGTGTCTGCAACATCAGCAATGGCTTATAGTTTTGTAAAAATTTTTTATTAAAAAATAAATTTTTTTTACTTGATCATTTGTAACAAAATACTATCCAATAGATATTGTTAAAAGAAACGGATTTATTTTTACATTTAGACGTCAAAATCTTCAATAATAATAAAAATAACAACTAAAGTGTTAATAAAAGTCTAGAAAATATACATATTTGTATTACTTAATTATTAAATTCGTGTTTGTGAACTATTTATGACCCCATCTAGTTTGTTTAACAAACGAATTCCCTACACGCAAAACAAACCCAGTTATTTTTGTTTTCTTTTAAACATTTATTTCGTCACGACAATAAAGTGCTTGTTTCAATTTTCTTATTTAATTTTTACTTTTCAAGAAAACTTCGATACGGTTGTCTTGTAAACGTAGTATGATTTACAAAATTATTATAACAAAAATAGTACAATATGATGTCTTCGCAAAAATAATATTTTATACAAAAGCATTTAAAACTAAATGTAATCATTAAATGCTGTTTGAAACAACAGTATGATTTCAAAGCAGTCAAGCTTTGATATATTTTAAATATAATTTGGTTTCAACTGTTCTTCTTCTTGTAAAATATATTTTTATTATTTAAAATGAAAAAAAAAAATAAAAAAAAATTTAAGAAATCGTAAAAATTGAAGATAAAAAAATTTTATTGCGTGTAAATTTATTTGTAACAATTAAAATAATAATAATAATAATAATAATAATATAATTAACGCCAGATTTGATTAGTCGCCATTTGCGCAGTTAAATGTTGGCAACCCTAAAAAACAATTCAACAGCTGACAGTTTGGGGTTAGTAACAATGACGAAATAAATATACAATTCTTGTCGACAACGCTGGAGTCAGGTTTCTGGATTTTTTTTCATTTCTTCCTTACCTTTAGACGACTATTTTTTTCAAATAATCTCTTCGCGGGTAGATAAAGTTCCAACACTATTTCGACAATAAAACATATTAACTGCGGCCGATGAACTTTGAAATTTAAACAAGGTGTAACATAATTATATTCGAGGATGCTTAGAGCATTGTTAAGCTAAAAAACCTCCACACCAAACAATATTTTTTACCATGCATCAGTACCATGGACAACAAAGGATAAATACTGTTATTGTTAAGCTTAAGCTTAAATAGTGATGAGAATAGCCTTAATATAAGATTATTTTAGTTGCTGGCAATAAGCGCACTTGTTTTGTTTTCAAGTACTTTTTTATTAAGGAGTTTTTTCCCAGTTATTTATAGACACACCTCTTACATGTTCAAATGTGTTCGAATATGCTTTTAAACTTTTTTTTTTTGCTGCTTTGTTATAGAAATTATAATTTCACAATTTTTAACTTGTGTGCCTATATTATCATGAGAATGAGAAAAACAAAAGGAACTTTCGCGTATACCGTTTTCTGTACTACACCCCTGATATTCTGTTTGCAACTCTCACTCACAAAATCCAAAGTTTGCAAACTTTAACTTAGATGTGTGAGAGAGATGTGTTATTAAACAAATACTCTTTAGCTGCAATATCGCCTAATACCACGATGAAGAATCTGTCACATTTTATTCCAATTCTTTTTTTTTTTTTCTTCTTTGTTTTTATTAAACTTGAAAGCTTTTCGTTAAAAATATATGGCCCTTGTCCACAATATATCAATATATTTTCAAAACTTTCGGTTTTTTTTATTTGTATTCATTACACTCATTTCATACTTGTTGTCCTTCGAACGAAATGACAACAAATACATTTTGTGTGAGTGTATGAAAGTGTTTTTGATTTAATTTATATATTCTGCCATTGAGAGTAAAATGTGCAATTGAACTCGATTGGAAATGAGAAAATGTCATGCATTAAAAGTTTCTTAAATTAATTTATCTAATTATTCTATTTCACTGCACACTGGCTACACTTGCACTTATTTCGAGTCCGTTTACTCTGTGTGTGCAGTTTGTGCAGCCAAACAATAATTCACACAGAAAAGTGAAATTAACTGCAATTGATAATTTAGTTAAAGAACGACAACAAACGAACAGAAACAGAAACAGAAAATAGAAAACTGTTCATTTTCTGCTACTTATTATAAACTGCAAATAACTTAAATGAAATGAAAAATAGAAAAGAGAAAAGATTTGAAATAGCGTGGTATAGAAACTTCAAACGAAATTTACCAACAACCACGAGTTGTTGCTGCTGATGAATGATGGATAGATGGATGGGTGGTTGTGTAGTTCTAGTCACTGGGTTGCCAGGTCAACAAGAAATGTTTTAAATATTAAAATTGTTACTGCTATTTTTTATCTCTTTGAGTAATATTTAGAAAATAACAGTCTAATATTTTATTATTGTTTTTTCTTTTGCGTTTTAAAAACGATGGAATATTTCTACATTTATTTAGTCAACTAGTCCAAGTCAGTCATTTATTTATTCATTTTGCTAGTTGTTTTATTTGTTTGTGTCTTTTTATAGTTTTGCTCTTCTTGTGCATAAATCTTCTTATTTGACGTTATAAATGTTTCTTGTGACATGAACCAAAAGACGAATGTTATTCAAACTGTGTTGTACCGAACTGTTGCTAGAATCTGCATTAAAAACTTCAGCTGTGGATTTGTTAGGTTATTTGCTATGGGGCAACATCGTACAACATGCATTTGTACTAAATGCAATTCATTTAATAAGAAAAAACAAGAAAGTGTAACGTTAAGTGATTGTTTTTTTTTTGAATATTAATTGAATTGAAACTAGAAAAAAGAAGAAATTTTTTTTTAATTATTTTTACTTAAAACGTGCTTTTTTATTACTGTTTTTATTTTTCTAGTAAATTCATACTAAGCCAAAAGATAAAAGATATAGAAAGGGAATAAATTAATTTGTTATAAAAAAATGCAAAAATCTTAACAAAAATGCCCGTACAGCATAAAAAAATTAAACAGAATAGAAATTCTGCGATATATGTATTTACCAGCATTTTACACGCTATTTAAAAGCAATACACGTGAATTACATGAATCTCGGTGTATCTGATGTATTTAGAGGTCTAGTATTATAAAATTCCAAAACTAATTGGATTACAATTAGATCGATCAGGAGATTGAAAATTATCTTAATCTGTTAGATTTGTAATAGTGTCATCCTATCAAAGGGTATCGATCTATAATTAAAACAATTTTAGATTAAGTCGAAAAACGTACTCAGAGAAGCAAATGTTTCAATTGTAAGGGCCGTATTGATAAAAAATATTTTAGGTTTATTGAAGGCTTATTTGACAAATTTCTCTACAACATCTGCCAAATAAGCCTTTAATAAACCTAAAATATTTTTTATGAATACGGCCCTAAGTATTTGAATACTTAAATACAACAGGCTTCAAAACAGCATGACTAGGCTGCAGTCGTTGTCATGTAGTCAGATACACACCCTTTAATGTTAAAATTAAAGTTTGCAAACTCTTAATCTTGATCAATTTTTCTATTTAAGCACCGAAGAATATTTAAAATAAAATTCAAGGATCTTAATTAAATACTTAAATTTGAACAAGTAAGAGTGCTATATTCGGCCATGCCGAATCTTATATACCCTTCACAACGTGTAGTCATGCAATAACAGTTGCTTGTATCACCATTCATCCCATATGAAATACGTACACGTATGTATGTTAAAAAAACGAAAAAAAAAATTTTTTTTAAAAAAATTAAAATAAACAAAATTTATTATATATATAATATACATATATAAAACAAAAAAAAAAATAAAAAAAAAAAATTAAAAAAAAAATTAAAAAAAAAAAATAATAAAAATATAAATAATATATTAAATAAAAAATAAAAAAAAAATAAAAAAAAAAATTAAAAAAAAATTTTTAAGAAAATTAAAAAAAATTTTTTTTTGGCTCAGCTGGGATTCGATGCCACGTTTTCTCTAACCAGTATACACGTTTGTATGTATGTATGTTGTTGTTGTAATGTTGTTTTTGTGAAAAAAAAATCGAGGTGGTCGTGGGTTTTTGCTCATATCTCAGTTGTTTATGTACCGATGTTTCTGATTTTCAATACCGATCTACTCCCGAATATTTCTGATATTTTAATACCTTACTCGGGTCCAACCTATGTCGGGGGGCTTCAAAAAGTTGATTTCAACATACACACGGACAGACGGACAGACTGACAGACTGACAGACTGACAGGGCTTAATCGACTCCCCTATTCATAAGCTTTCAGAAAATATATACTTTATGGGGTCGGAAATGAAAATTGTAGAAATTTCACACGGAATGACAAACCTATATATACCCGTTTTCACTGTGTGAAGGGTATAAAAAGTAAGAGGTGCGCTACTCACTTATATTAAATACGGCAGCAATATTGTAATAATCTGATATAAAAAAAATAGTCAGCGCCGGCGGTGGTGACCACGAAGCAGCGGCGGTGCACAAAATTTAACTGCGATTACTTACAATACCAGCGTTAAACTTTTAGTTAAAAGCTTTGAAAATATAAATTTTATAAGTGCAACTAACAAGATTAACTACAAAAATATCCTTTGTTTATGCTTCCGAGAGCGCTCTTCGAAGACATAATTTTTAGTTGCGGTGTCCCGCTTGTAGGTCTCTGTTTTTTTTAGTTAATAAGCGCTTTTTTCATCCCTTTAGATGCTCAATAATGCCTTCTCCTTATGCTCTGCTGAAAAAGAAAGCAGTAGTAGACGCATTATTTCCACATCTATAATAGCACTGGTCTGCAGCAGAAATCGCCTTTGCATTAAAATATGTGGACTATAGCGATTTTAACGCGCTAAACTCAAGTCCGCTTAATGGTTTATCTATTCAGCTCTGATTTTGTATGGGCATGCATAATAGTTCATTATAACTTGAACTTGAGTCCGATTTTGAGCAAAATACCAGCAAATGTTAGACATGAAAGTTTTTGTTTTTTTTTTCAGAATAGTGTAACAAGCAGTATAAAAGACACACCCTGCTGTTCCATCATTTTTAATCAATTTAAGAGTTTTCATGGATGGAAAGGAACGGAAGCAAATAAAGTCTGCGCTATAGACAAAATTCGAATTTTTTTTCTGTGGGTTAAAATAAATTTTTAAAGTATTTTTTTTTAATGATATTTACGAATTTTAACTAGTTGGACTAATTTTTGTGGGCAGCTTTTAAGAACAAAACTTGAGCTAAACATTAAGAGATAATTGAGGCCTTAGGGTACGAATTTGAAGTTTCTATTGTTCGAGTTTAGATGGGTGAACATTTAAAAGGGAAACATTTAGTGTGTTAGCAATTATGGGTGGGTAAGGGAGCATCGTTTTTGTGTTCGGTATTCAGAGACATGCTTTGTTAACGAATAAAAAATATATAAATAGCTAATAATAACAACAATAATGAAATGTTGCTGACAATATGTTCGACTATAAAAAATTAAGGGAATAAACAAAAGAGTATTGCGGATGTTTATATTTCAAACTCGGACATTCAAAGAATTTAAGCAGAAGCAATCGAATACCACCTGAAAATTGCATTGATTGGATAAGGTGTTGTCAGTATTTATACAAAATTTCATTTCATTCTTATATGTGAAGGTTAAATGTTTTTAATAAAATAAGAAAATATTTATTATTTTTTCTTCACAGCAGTTTCATGCTCTATACTTTATGATAAAAAGTATGCAAGTTGTTGGCAAAATGAATTAGAAAAAAAAAAATAACAAAAAATATAAATAAAAGCTTGCAAATATATGTATTTCAGCCAATCCAGGTAAAAAAGGCAACAATGCTTAACATAAAGTCTTAGGGAAAACAGATAAACTAGAATAAATATGCCACCAATTAAAGTCGCTGCATTTTAGCTTCAGCTAAGGAAAACACTGTTGTAGTTAAAGATGACGATATCGCCACAAAAGGAATGAGATAAATTGAACTATACCATGCAGTTGTTTTACGTTTAAGCCATATACATTTCCAGTTTAACTAATTTCATTCCTTGCACTAAGGATTTTACTTCATTGCTATGCAGGCTACTGGTTATTGTTAATATCTACAACATTGCTATGCAAGACACACACACACAAGCGTACACTTTTACAATACAGATATGCAAACAATGAAACACAATCTAGCTTTAGCATTTAACAGAAAATTTACCATAAATGTCAAAAGTCTTTGCTTTTTTGGCTGATATGAGCAACTAGCACCGATTGCCACTAAGACTGCTGCCACCAGTAACTCTACATTGCTCCAACACATTTAACTTATTTCAGCATGTTTCTAGTTATAAACAATTATGCACGTTTGAAACAAAGTGTGTCAGAATGTAACATTTACTAACATTGTTGCAGTTGTATTTATGCTGATAAAGAAGAGAAGTGCATAAAAACAAAATTTGTTAAACAAATTGACTTGTTCCACATGAATACAAAAACACCTGTTCAGCAAAGTGCTTGCGACTAAGTCAATGCAAGAGTGTTTGTACTTTGTCTGATACTGGATTGTTTTTTTTTTTTTTTTTTTTTTGGTGCACCATGAATGAGAGTATAATATTTAGTTGAAAACAAAATGTTATATCAAAGATTCTCAACTTTTATGAATTTTTTTATCGTAAAAACTGAATACCTAAAAATGATTTTTATAAGTAAAGAATTAATTGAATATGTTTTAAGCCCGAATTGCAAACGTATTAGTTGGTGGTCATAGCTAAAAAATATTGCTTCGGAGTCTTTCTGTATAGTCGATTCTGTAAAATGTTGATGGCTGTAGTAGAAATATTATGACCACAAAGATAAAGTGCGTCTGCATAAGCCTGAATCATTCGATTGATTTAATAATTCGTTTTTATTCTTACAGTAACTTCACCAATAAAAATGTATTACCAAAAGGCACTGTTTTCATGAGCGCTTGAGAAAGGCATGATGTTTATATGCTATGTCTCACTTCGTAGGTCTCTTTTTTGCAATTAGGAAGCGTTTATTTCTTCCCTACCAAAAGCAGCTTTATCATGCCTTCCGCCTACGCACTGCTGGTAAAGGTGGAAGAGATACTTTTTAATCAATTTTTTTCAATTTATTTTTTACTGCTGGAATAATAATAAGCAGTACAGAAGTTATATTTTGTTGCACTTTCGTTAACAGATAAATTAAGCATTTCCAAGTATACAGTATGATGAGCGAGTAAAGTCTGTACTGTGTACAAAACTTAAAAACTACTTTTGTGGTTTTTAATGGGTGAGTAATTACCCATTTTGATTTTGAAAATTTGATAAAAAAAAAATGCAAAACCAAATAAAATATTAATTTGTGGCGATAAATGAATAACTGCCGTTTTATTATTTTATTATGAATTATTATTATTTTATGTGAATGTTGCCTGCAATTCCAATTCAGGTATACCAACACTGACAGCTATTATTCAGGCTTCCAGAGCTGGAAATGTGGCTTAATTGTTTTTTAACAATAATTTGATTTTCATTAGGTTTATCGCATCGCGAGGTTTTGGTGCATGTCTCTATTGATTGTAACCTTGACAGCGACGACAATTTTATATATTTATTGGCACTGACCGTTACTCTCCTCGGTATGCACTCTTTGCACAGAGCGTGGTTGTTTAATGGCCCTAAAAGTGAATGTACATAATTACAAGCTCATTTCTTACACTCACAAAATTCAATAATTTGCAAAAAGTATTCGTTTGCTAGTGTATTTATGGTGAAATAGCAAATCTTACTTTTATAGCGAATCTTTTTTTTAAATAAAAAACTAAATATAAAAAAAAAAACACCGTTTACACTTCACCTAAGAACTAATTTACTTGTGATTATATATATATTTTTCTCCAATAATAATGTAATCGAGTGAGTTCCGCTTTGAATTGCAAATTGGTTGTTGGTTGTCAAAATCGTGTTGATGCTAAATATAATGTCCAAGTTGGGAATGGCTGTTATACATTTAAACATTGATATTCTGCTGGTATTCAAATCTTAATGAATAAAACTGTAAAATATTCTAAAGTATTTGAGAGACTAACAGCGACAATATAATAGCTGGCATTTGCCAAGTTTTGGAAGAAATAAAGATAAACAAATTTGTTGATGTGGTTTTTCTAAAGGATGTGGTTGAGAAGGAAAATTTTATTAGCGGCAGCATACCATGTAAGCCAAAAGTGTTTCTTTATTTAATACACTTTACTTTACGCTTCCAAAAGTGATTTGTTTTTTTATTTTTAGCACAGCAAAAATCCTTTAAGGCCCCTTTGAATTTTGAATATATGGCAATTTAGGGTCTCCATGGTATTATACGGTTCAGTGACATCAGTTTGTCCACCATAATTTTATTAATTTTTATCAAACTTCAAACTATGCATGTAAATACTAGCGAATGTGTGTGTTTTTGTAATGCTTTTAAATAACATAAAAGAAATTCTTAGAAATATTTTCTAAATTTTTGTAACAATTTTATGTTACACACTATATTGAGCAGTGAAACATTTTTTATATATTTTTCATTTTTCTTTTATAAAATTCTATAACAAAATAAAAAAAAAATTAAACAAAAAAGTAGAGAAACGAAAAACAGAATATTCTTACCACCTTCATGACCGGATAGTTATAAGTATTTGAAAATTAAGTTACAGTAGAAGCACTTGTATATTTGTGCTTATATTCCAGTTTGGTTTAAACCGATTTGTCAATTTTCAACGGTTATAATTGTCTAGGCTGTGGTTTGTATTCTGGTGCATTTAGCATGCTCAAAAAATTAATCAGGAGCTTCAATAATTTAATAAATAAAACAAATTAAATATAATAACTTTTGTGGTTAAAATATGAGAAAAAACAGAGGCAGTCGTGTTTTTTGCTCAAATCTCAGAAAGTTATGGAGCGATCATGCAAAGCTTCAATTGCAATACATTCACGTATATTTGCAAAAGATTGACACTACAAACGGATCTGACTAACATGTGGGACCTTCTAAAAATTATTTGCAACCAACACACAGACATGGCTCAATCGACTCTCCTAGTCATAGGCATTAAAAAAATATATACCTTGTAGGATCGGAAATCGATATTTTAGAAATTACAAACGAAATGTCAAAGCTCTTTACAGCCTTGGCACCACAGGTGAAGGGTATAAAAACAACCACAATAAAGTAGCAACTACACGACATGTTTCTGACGTCTGACTTGACAAATTCCTTTAAAGCATTACTTCTGTAAAAAACAAGTATTGAGGCATCTGACAAAATTTAAATTAGAGCGCGCTTTATTTTCTTCTGTCAAAACATGTGACATCAGCCGTTGGCAGAAATCTCTGCTGCTTGGCAAAGCAGTCAGCGAACTACAACTTTAACAGACATGTAGGTTTACATATGTCTCACAAAGTCCGATGTAAAAAACATGCCTTAACTAAGTTATAAACCTATGGCCAGGAAAACATTGTAAATTACTGTGTGCTCGTGCTCATGTCTTAGAAAGTTGTGCAGTGATGGCAAAAAACGAAACAGTACAGCATTTTTATTATTTTTTTATTATTATTTAAAGTCAAAATTTTTTTAAATAAATTTTTTTTCGAAAGTTTAAATTTTCCACCTCTTGGACAATTGGGTATCTGCTGTTACTATTTAAATATATGAAATATGTGAGCAAACGTAAAATATTTTTTTCATATTTCTAATATTTTTAATCTTTTTTATTAAATTCAATAGAGCAGAGCTGGATAAAACTCTCTACAGTGTTGCGGTTTCTATGGCAAAATGAGTGCCACAATTTAATGCAATTTTTTTACAACTTAGTTAAACACTCTATATCACTTCCAAATACTAGTACATATAAGAGATTTTTTTTATGTTTCACTTATACCGTCCTTAACTGTTGCAAGTCAAAACGTGAGGTCTTGGAAATTTCTGGTTTAGTTTTTTGCTTTTTTTTAACAAAAAAACTTTATAATACATATATTTTAAAATATGAAATTTTTAATCGAATTAATTTAAAAGTATTATTATTTGTATTTGTATTATTTGAGTTGTGTTTGTTTTAAGGTGAAGGTGCACAATACCTTTGACGTCTGCTTGCTACGTTTTAGTTGCTGCTGGTAAGAGATGCTATAGTGCACAGAAAAAAATAAATATGAATTTCAATTACGAAATTAATACTATTAATTAAAAAAATGTTTAATTTTGCTCCAATCATCAAAATGATACTACTAATTATATAAAAATTAATGGTTGTAATTGAAAAAATATTGCAAAAAATATCAATTAAAACAGTTTTAAAAAATTAATTAAATTTTTCCTAATTTTTAAAAGTTGGTTTTAATTAATTAAATCATGCCTATAATTGAAATTTGCGATTTATATAAATAAAGAATTTATTGTATCAGTAATTTATATTATTAAAACTGTTTTAAATAAAATTACCCAAAAAGGAAACATTAATTTTTTTAATATTTTTTCTTAACATAAATTTTAATTACATTTCATTACATATATACTAATAATTTAATATAAGATGTAGGGTTCCAAAAGTACACATACTATGCCATGTCAAACGCCGGATTTCTGAAAATAATTGGTAGCATCAATAACCTAAACATAATGGAATATTTACCGGTAAAAAAGCTTGATAAGAGTGTAGACTACTACTGACTTACCTATCAAATTGAGAATCTTGAGCAATATACCAGAATACAAGAAATATTGGCTTTGGACACATCTATGTACATATAATGAAACTAAAATAATTTATTATAATTAAAACAATATATACATACATATTTATTATATGTGTGCACCTACCAGAACTATCTCTTGTAGATTGTCCACTATTTTTTATTATTCTGCTCCTTGGATAACAAATATTAAATTTATTCTTCAAAAGCAAATTTTAAAAAAATGTCATTTAAAATAAAATTTTATATTTTTTCAACTGACAGAAATCTCAATGTTTTTTGAAAATATTTTATATCAATTAAAAAAATTAATTAAATTAAATAAAATTTTAATTGGAATTTAAAAACAATTCAAAAAGTCAATTAATTGAAAAAATTTCAGAAATATTTTTTTCTGTGTGAGCATTTTATTTAAATTTTTTTAGTTTGCATTCTACCATTTTCTTTTTCTCTTTTATCTATTCGAAACTATAAATACTGAGATTATATTGTTATCCTTCTGTATACATTTCTACATATGTGTACATATGTTCGTAGATATGTGGGTGTGTTTATCAAGTACGTAAAAAATATATTTCTGTTGGTTTATAATTTTTAAACACAACATATATAATAAATACATATGTACATAGGTGAACTATAATTTACATATTTATGTATATGTATAGATATGTCCTTGGTAAGGATTTTTGTGTTTTAGTTATATTTGTCTTTTTTTTAATTCTGTTTTTTTAAGTCAAGCAACATGTGGATTTAGCTGAAGGTAATCTGCGTATACAAATAAGTTTATGAATAGAAAAATAAACAAATCTTTCGCTAGTAAATGCAATATCATAGAATTATTTAGAAATAAAATTTCGTCTTAAAGAGCTGGGAAGGGAAAGAAATGCAGGAATATTTTACTAGATAAATATACATACATACATACTTAAATGATTTACATGGTAATGCATTAAGGGATATTTTATGAGAGAGGAGGAAAAGAAATAGCATAGAACTAGCACACATGAGGCTGTTAGTTTTGTTCAAAAAAAAAAAAAAGTTTTTAACAAACCTCTTGTAAAACCGAAATAAAGAAATTTCTAAAATCATACAAAATTCAAAATGAGCGGTATGTTTAGACTTTATGTAAAATAAACAGCAACTGGAATAGAGACATAGATTTAGTTAAAGTAGGTATAACACTTGAGTAGTTTTGTGGTTGAGGTAATTATTTTTTAATTTCTAAAATTTTTACTCAAAAATCAACACATCATATATTTTAAATTCTTTACTTCTTAATTTGCATAATCTATTACAAGGGATCTGCTTTTGGCCTTAAGAAGTTTGTTGTTGTTAGTAAATATTTTTGCATAAATTGCAGTTAATTAGTCAGAATGTACAATAACAAGCTTGTGTTCACCACTAGATTATGTTAATGAAGTTAAAATATAATGAATAATTGTTTGATTAGAAAGTCAAAGATATTTGATTAAACTAATTTACAATTCAAACAATTGGATGAATGTGAATATATTTTTGTATAAAAATAATAATCGTAATAGAAATATTTTCAATAAGTACTTAAGTATAATAACATAAGTTCTAATAAATTAAAATATACTTTAACATATATATAACATTGTTTAAAAAATTTTCTTGTGTGTAGAATACTTCTGAAAGCTGTTAGGTAAAAGAAAAGTTGTTTAAGTTGTGTAACTTGAAATTTAATCTGTAAAATTTTTATGCTGGACTTAGACTGGAATACATTATTGCATTCCACATTGGGCCATCCAATCTGGTATATCGATCTCCCCTACGAGGCATTCCGACTTAAAACCCATCACAAATAAAAAAGGTAATAAATATTGTTACAGATTTATTTTTAAATAGCTTAATTTACATTATAATTTATATTAGTTGTAGTAGTTTAAGTTACTGTAGTTTTATTTGTATTAGTTTATTTCGCTGATTGTTCGAACATGATGTTTGTTATTATGTGTAGCATACTTTTAGGCACTTCTATTATTCGTGCATATTACTTAACGTCTTTATTTAAATGTAACGTTTTTCGAATGTACTAGAATGTAAATACGAGAACTTTGTCGAATGTTACCGAACACCACTGTGTTACTAAAATTAGCTGAACAACACAGCTAACATGATCAGTATAACAGCAGAGCTTGCAAAGCGCGTATCAAAATGAGTTTGATAACAAAAGTGTATAACAATAAGTGAAATAAGTAAAGTGCTATAAAACAATATTCAATACATTACTGTGTTAAATAGTTGATATTTACATACAACACCTGTAGTTCTGATCAAAAGAATGCTGATGATGAAACCGTAGCTGGTTTCGAAAATGCATTCCACTCAGCTAGTATCGGATGACTAATTTTTCCTTAAATATTCTTGTCGTTATCACATTGAACTTATAGCCTAAAATTTAAAAATTTAAAATATAATACAAATATTTGAGTTTGTTTAAGTAAATAAAGTGTTCTTAATTATACCCTTCACACAGTGAAAAAGGGTATATATAGATTTGTCATTCCGTGTGAAATTTCTACAATTTTCATTTCCGACCCCATAAAGTATATATTTTCTGAAAGCTTATGAATAGGGGAGTCGATTAAGCCCTGTCAGTCTGTCAGTCTGTCCGTGTGTATGTTGAAATCAACTTTTTGAAGCCCCCTGACATCGCTTGGACCCGGGTAATATATTTAAATATCAGAAATATTCGGTAGTAGATCGGTATTGAAAATCGGAAACATCGGTACATAAACAACTGAGATATGAGCAAAAACCCACGACCACCTCGATTTTTTTTTTCACAAAAACAACATTACAACAACAACATACATACATACAAACGTGTATACTGGTTAGAGAAAATGTGGCATCGAATCCCAACTGAGCCAAAAAAAATTTTTTTTTAATTTTTTTAAAAATTTTTTTTTAATTTTTTTTTTATTTTTTTTTATTTTTTTTTATTTTTTATTTAATATATTATTTATATTTTTATTATCATTTTTTTTTAATTTTTTTTTTATTTTTTTTTTGTTTTATATATGTATATTATATATATAATAATTTTTTTTTTTAATTTTTTTTTTCGTTTTTTTTACATACATACGTTCATATGGGATGAATGGTGATACAAGCAACTGCTATTGCATGACTACACGTTGTGAAGGGTATATAAGATTCGGCATGGCCGAATATAGCACTCTTACTTGTTTTATAACTAATTTCAACTGTTTTTGACTGCAATAAAAGAACTCAAGGATTATTTAAAGGAAATAATCCAATTTTATAAAAGGCATAAACGTAACAATATGTTACTTTTAAGCTACCTTATCCCATTTGCACCAACCAAGCCGGGGCTCATGTCAGAGGATCAGTTATTGTCAATCGTTGCACAGGGTATCTCTACGATTCCTCAAAGCTGTTAACCTCGGGCTTAAAAACCTTTTCCTCTTGCTATTTTTCGATCAAAGGTAAAGAAAAAACTTGTTTACTGTGTTAGCGTATATCTTAAAGTTTTTAATTGAATTGATTTTTTCCCATCATTTTTTTGACTTTCGTCCATAGTTTCTTTCGTGAGTTTAAAAAAATTCATAAAAAAATTGTTTTAAATTAAAAGGAAATTAAATATTTTAATTTTATTTTTTTCATAGCATTAACAGCAAAACAACAAAAAAAATTAATTTTGAATTAAAAAAAAAAAAAAGGATACAATTCCCTTCATTGATTCTTGAAACTTTGGAAATGAAGTTAAGTATATGTTTTGCACTTTTTTCTTAATGAATTCGTTACATATCATTTAAAAACTTCTTCGATGTGCAGCCTACTTCACGCCTGGTTTGAAAAATACAAATTTAAAAAAAAAGAAAACATACAAATATTGTTGAAATTTCACACGGAATGGTAAACCTATATATGTATACCCTTACACTCACTGTGAAGGATATAAAAATCTGATTTTCAAAATGCGTAAAAAAATTCAAATAAAAAAATATAAATATTTTGTCAAATTTCATCGACGACGGAAATAGCTTGATTGTCCTAAAATTAAACTAAAACTCAGAAAATATATACTTAATGGGGTCTAATATCAATATTTCGATGTGTTACAATCGGAATGACAAAATGGATATACTTCCATAGAAATTTTTATGTTGGGTATAACAAGTAAATGGCAGGTATTTAATTTTCAAAAACGGCTAAAAAAACACCCGATATAACCTAATGATTTTTAATAAAAATTTGACGATACAAAACAAAATTAATATTGTCACTCGATAAAGTTTTTCATTTACGAAGTTGCATGCACTAGTTTTCACCGCTCACACTCCGTCTAATGTACATAATTTCAAATATACATTACAGATATTAATGCTGCAAGTTGATATTTGTAGATGTGTGCGTACATGTCTATGTATTGGTTTACCCATGTGACAATATTATGTGAAATGCATGATTACGGTTAAGTGTAAACGTATACCAAATCTTTCTGTTTTGAAAAAATATTTCCCTAAATTTTTTTTTAGCTTCAGCCCTTATTAATAAGGGAATTTAAAACTACATTTTCATACTTTTTAAACTTTTTCTAAGATTTTAATCAAAAATATATATTTAATGCCGTCTTTTTTAAAGAGCTTTTGAAATTTAAAGTTCTGAATTAAAACGAGAAATAAAATCTTTTTTCTGGACCACACGATTTGTGTTGTGTCCTTTGGTTTTTCCTGAATTTTTAAAATAATTGTATGTGTTTGTGCATTTATGTAGTTATTGAGTTACTCTAGCGGTCGAGTAAGCTTCTGTGTATGTTTTGTCATCACACATTAATCCCGCTTACCTTTGGGGGAATCACTATAAGGCTAATGAATATTTAAGTATTATTTGGGTGTTGTTGTGGTCTCTCTATATTCTACTGGCATTTTATCTCTTTCTCTCTTTAATGTTGCATTTCATATGCTGTCCACAACATTGTGTGTATGCATGTACATACATATGTATGTCATTACTTTTGTTACTGAGTATTGATGAAAAGCATTTCATTATTCTTAGTTTCATTGTTAAAATTTAATCAATTTAAGTTTTTTTTTCTGTTTGTTTATCTCTGTTTCTGCAATTGTAATATTGTTGTTGCTTTCTTTTTTTGTCGTATTGTAGTATTTATTTCAACTAGCATTGTGTGTTTTATTATTAATATTTATTATTTGTTATTATTCTTTTGTTGCACAGTAATCAATAAATGAATACGAAATTACATTCTTTATCGCTTCAGCGGTTTTCTGTATATTTGTTAGTATGTAAATTAAGTATAACTTGATTAAATTTACAATTATTGGATGATTTAAAGCTTAAAAGTTTTCAACAACTTTTGTAGCATGTTGTTTAATTAATTATTTCGTCCTTTTTTCATTATTAAATTTAAAGCTAAATAAGTTTTATTTATAATGAGAAATAAAAGCACTTTGTGTAGAGGAAAATAATCGAAAATAATTTAAGTGAATATCAAGTGTGTTTTAGACAAATGATGTTAAGATAGAAGATGGTTTAATGAAAAATTTATATTAAGCCTTTTGCATCATCTAGTGTTAAATTTTCCGAAAACCACAATATGCGTTTAAAAGTTTGTTTATAATCGGTTATAAACGAAATGTCAGAATGCACTTCTTAAATTCTGAATAATTTTTTTTCTGTGCAATTGGGAACTGTAAAATTTGGCAGCTGTTACATACGTTAATTCTGATTACCTAAAATGCAGCGCTTTTCGAAACAACAATTTGTTATAATTTTAAAAAATTATTACTAAAATTTTGAATGTTACTCTAAAATCGCTCATAAGCTGCAAAGGTGCAGCTAAAGTGTCAACCATTCGAAGAGAGGTGAAAAACACAATTAAAAAATGGTTCTGTTATGGACATCATTGTTGTTTTAAACGAGAGTGTCGCCGGAAGTCCGAAAATATCTATTCGGCAACGCTTTCCATAACTTCAAAATATACAAAATATTAAGCAGCGATTTTGGCAAAAAAAAAGCCTCCACCTTAATGCATACACAAGAGCTTAAACCAGCAGACCATTAAAAATGTCAGCAATGCGCTCAATGGGTAATTCGGCAAGCTGAAACCAATGCCAATTTGTCGAAAAAGAATCATCTTCTCCGATGGAGACTATTTCTATTTGAACGTCTTTGTGAATATAAAAAATTGTCGAGTTTAGCTCTCTCTACTTCCTCACGCAATTCATAAGAAAAAAATGCACCCACAATTGGCAAGTATTTGGTGCGGATAATATTTAGACGCCATTTCATTTTTCCAAAGAAAAGGCTGAAGTCGCAATGACTGTGTGGTCTCAGCTGGTTGATATCGTTCTGGACAGCATATGGTTTCAGCAAACCAGTGCTACCTGTCACAACACGCATAAAGCAGTCCATTTATTACAGCAACGATTCCAAAAACAAATGATCTCAAAATATTCTGATATCAACTGGCCAGTTAAATCATACGATTTAACGTCGTGCAATTTTTAAAACTCTCACAGAGATCATATGGGTATATATAGGTTTGCAATTCCTTGTGAGATTTCGTTTGTGACCCCATAAAGTATATATTTTCTGAAAGCTTATGACTGGGGAAGACGACTGAGCAATACCCTCTGTGTGTTGAATTCAGTTTTTTCAAACCTCCCAACGTTGCGAAGACCCTTGCGTGGTATCAAAATATCAGTAAAAAAGAAATAGAGCAGATTGGTATTTATAGTTACAAAATTGGTCTATAAATAACTCAGAAATTATAAAAAAACCAAGGCCACCTCGTTTTTTTACAGCACGTCGAAACAAACGTGTTGTACTGGTTAGAGCGAAGCAGGTTGATAAATACATCCTTACATATATAACTTATTTTTTAAATTTTGCAATGAGATGTTTTTAAGCGAATAAAATCATTATCAAATCATTACACTATTTCATTTTATTGAGAAGGAAACTTTTGGTAAATAAAGCCCCCTACAATATGGGTATCAAGTGAAGGAATTTGGCTAGAAGAATAAAGTAAAATATGAAAAAATTCCAAAGCAAATATGGCGTCGAAAATAATAAAACAGAATGGCGTATTACATTAAACCTGAAATTTAGTTACGCTGTATTCACTTTACCTACGTACAAGATTCGGCATGGCCAAATATAGCGTTCTTTGGAGTTTTCTGAGAATTCGGGCGAATAAACCAAAAACAATTCCTGAGTTCAAATCCGAGATCAATGAAAAACAGCAAGATCTCTGTCATGGAAAATTTAAAGTGAAATTAAAGCCTTGGGAGTGATTTGATGGATATTTTATTCCATACATATTCGGAACATATATTCTTCTTAATACAATAAAAAATACATATGTCTCAAAAAGACACCCTTTTCTTACATCCAAAGATACGAGGGTAATTTATGCGATAAGTCCTATTATGTGTTTTTGTTGTATTGTACATACTCTGCTACGAAAATAATCATAAAACTGCATGATAATATCTTTATGTGCGTTTGTATTATCATATTTAGACTCATAACTCAGCATGCATATTTAGCGTTAACAATTTGGGTCAACATGTTCTTCACTGTTGTCATGATTTCGCTCACATATTTATTCAACTGCATCGTTCTATTCATTAGGACAACAGCTATGACAAAGGAAAGACTTTTGTACACAAACACATAGAAGAAATTATGTCAAAAGTGTTGAAAAGACTAAAAGGAAAGGATAAAAGAATAAATAAAACAATTAAAAGCATAAGCTGATATTGCAACAGCAAAACTTTAAATGACAAAATGCAGGAAATTAAATCAAGTGAGAAACCTAATGTTATGCAAAATAGGCTGTACAAACAATCACTTTCACAATCACAGCAGTTTTAACAAAAAAGAAATATCAACATATTTTAAAAAGCATTTATTTTTGCTTTAAAGTGCTTTATATGCGTAAATATTTTAAGTCACTTAAGAATAGTAAAGAAATAAGGTTGAACTCGTAACTTAGATGTGCTATACATTTTTCCCCAAAGTAGTTTGGCTGTTAGCTGCAAGCTTAACTAATAAAATCTGAGGGTAGATTTAAATAACCAAATTGAAATGGTGTTAAGTTTTGTCTCAACTTTAGCTTATGTTGACTTTAGAAGTTGTTTCTTTAAGTTGTAACAATGTATAAGATCTTGTATGCAGTTGGTCAATATTTCATTTTCGATTAGAAAATCAAATTAAAAAAATCAAATAATTTAAATTGATTTTTCCATAGAAAAAAAGTGAAAATAATCAGGAGACTCTTAGTTATCTTCTGGAACCGAAAAATTGCAAATAATCGGCTTCTTAGAAATGTATTACTGCAACTCATCACGACATTAAGGGTTTAAGAAAGCATGCTTAACTGCTTTGTTTAAAATTAAAAATTGGGTTTTGCTTAATGTTGAAAGTTCAGCCGTACTTTTTTTTATATAGTTCATCATTATATTTTCTGATTAAAAAGTTTGTCCTCGTGATGATGCGCAGTTATGCATTTCCGATAAGGCTCTAAGTTCTAAGCTGGAGTTACATACCATGCGTTCTATCCGTTGTTCCGTTTTATGCATCTGTCAAAAAGTAGAATCAGTGTAATTGTATGTGACAAGTTACACGGCAAAACGCATAGAATGCATAAACGTATCAACGCAGCAAAGTAGGTTTACTTTCTACTTTTGTATCCGTCGCATAAAAGGTGAATAAATGTCAGCTGTTGTTGATAGCCATGGATGACAAATACTATTTTTTTGTCGATGTTATCGATAAATCTGATTGTGTGGTGGATTTATTTTTTCATTTTTTTGTATTAAAAAATGTTTTTAATAAAAGAAAAAGCATTCGAAAAAAAGTTTACAATTACTTTTAAGAAAAACATACATAAACACTAATTTTAAACACAATTTTTTCATTACCAAAATTTTTATTCTACTTATCGATAACTATTATGTGCTGAGTGTCATCTCTGTTTATTATTAAAAGAAAACAAGTGCAATGGAGGAGATGCTTATTGATGCTTGTGTTATTTTTGAACTTTTTGTAGCACAAAATATCATGTAAATAAACTAAATGAATTCCATAAGTCCCCTAAATTGTCAATTTTACTTTAAATTTTGGCAAAATTGTTTTTAGTTAATAACAAGTAAAAGCGCTATATTCGGCCGTGCCGAATCTTATATACCCTTCACAACGTGTAGTCATGCAATAACAGTAAATTCACGTATGTATGTTAAAAAAAACAAAAAAAAAATAAAAAATAAAAAAAAAAATTTAAAAAAAAAAAATTTAAAAAAAAAATTAAAAAAAAAAAATTATTATATACATATATAATATATATAAAACAAAAAAAAAATAAAAAAAAAATTAAAAAAAAAAAATAAAAAAAAATAATAATAAAAATATATATAATATATTAAATAAAAAATAAAAAAAAAATAAAAAAAAAATTTAAAAAAAAAATTTTAAAAAAATTTAAAAAAAAATTTTTTTGCCTCAGCTGGGATTCGATGCCACGTTTTCTCTAACCAGTATACACGTTTGTATGTATGTATGTTGTTGTTGTAATGTTGTTTTTATGAAAAGAAAATCGAGGTGGTCGTGGGTTTTTGCTCATATCTCAGTTGTTTATGTACCGATGTTTCTGATTTTCAATACCGATCTACTCCCGAATATTTCTGATATTTTAATACCTTACCCGGGTCCAACCTATGTCGGGGGGCTTCAAAAAGTTGATTTCAACATACACACGGACAGACGGTCAGACGGACAGACGGACAGACGGTCAGGGCTTAATCGACTCCTCTATTCATAAGCTTTCAGAAAATATATACTTTATGGGGTCGGAAATGAAAATTGTAGAAATTTCACACGGAATGACAAACCTATATATACCCTTTTTCACTGTGTGAAGGGTATAAAAATATAAACACAACAGCTGATTCAAACATAAGAGTGAATGCATAAAACGCATTGTGTGTAACTTGAGTTTAGAAACGTATAAAAAGGTGAAAAAGTATCAAACGCAACAACGCATGAACGGATGGTATGTAACTCCACCTTAATGCCTTCAGCATTTTGCTTAGATTCATCCACATTTAGTTTAAAGCTCAACTGACAGGTGCTTACATTTTTGTATGTGTTCGCTTGATTTGACATAAATTATATTTTCTATCTTTTAAAAATATTCTAACTTAATTAATTCAAATTGTATCACACATTTTACAATGTATATGTATTACCATTTAAGATTTTGAATTAATATTTTTTAATGTGTCTCAAACCAGACACACACATTTTTTGTTGCTTTCAATAAATTCTTTAACATCTTTTACTCTAGTTCACCTGGGTATATGCTGTAATGTCTGTAACAAATTAAACATGATTTACTTTAATTCGTGCAATGATCATGTTGTGTTCCTTACCTTCATTGCAACACTCAACTCACCCTATTCGAAATAACTGTGTTACAAAACTATTCATTATTGCTGCGGTGCAATTGTTACCAAATACATTGCAGTTGTGTACACATGTGGATTAAAAAACTATGTACCAAATGGGGATTTTGATGCATTGCAACATGTAGTAAACATTGATCACAGTTGTTGATATTGCTTCATATACACACACCCACCCAAACATACGTGTAAGAATATTCTTATTTATAAAATAAACACGTGCAAAATACATTAATAAATATTATGCACAAAGGTGCACACATACATACATACATGTGGAAAGTATGTACTATACATGTATGTACATTGTGAATCTACTATAGTGTTAAATAAATTGTTACTTTAATGTTTTTTTTTTTATCAATATAGTTACATATACTATATATGTAAAACTTAGTTTTTATTTATTTTATATGTATACACATACGCTAGAGTGGAAGTGCATCGTCTTCATTCTTTTGTTACTACATACACAGGGAGACTCAACGTTTGTGAGAAAAAAATTCACAAAAAAAGAGAATTTCTTTAACCTGTTTATGGTTAGTAAGTATGTTTGTTTTGTTTTACTCAATAGCTTTTAGTTTCGTTAAAATTTTCTATTTCTGAACGGATGTAAATTACACATTTCTCTTATATTTTAAGTGGGCGTGGCACTTCTTATACAAATTGAACACATTTAATTTAATATTTAGAACCATTCGCTTTAAACTTTTAAAGAGTCATTAAAAAAACAATGTCCTTACTCGGTATGAAGATAAATAAAATCGAAGCAGGGAGCTGGATATCTCAATACAAAAGAAAATATATTTGTTTTATAGCATTGCTGGATAACTGTAACCGCTATTTGGATAAAACTTTTTAAGCACAAGTTCTATAACTATTTCTGTTAATATTCGAATTAGAAATGTTAAGGAACGGATAAATATACCCCTCTATACGAATGGCATTATCGTATCTTATGAATGATGCTTGCTATTATTTAGAACCGCTAGTGGAGAGAGTAATACAACAGAGGATGTTGTGTGTATCTCAAATTGAAATTCATAATAAACTTTGATTTGTTGCTCTAAAAATCAGTAAAATGTTTAAATATTTTATTACCTTAATTTCAAGTGCGTCTATTTGCAATAAAAAGCATCACAATTTATAAACGTTACAATATTCAAACATCCAAACGACTCACAGAGGAGACATACAACAATATTTTTCATTATATTGTAAATCTTGAAGACTTTTAGTTGCGATTTGTAGCTCTGAGACCCTGCTAAAGTCAGGAAAGTAAAGAAAATTATAAGAGATTTAAATGTTTTTTTTTCGGTTTCTGGATGTTTTTATGATATTTTTATTTATTTTTTTTTACGGCCTAACAATCATTTTTTTCGCTGAATGGTTTGATCAAAAGTTATTTAAATAAGAAAAAAAAATTTCAAATATGTTGAATATTCATGTTGAAACAATTCGTTCAAAAGCTAAAAACAAAAAAAATTATAAAATTTTTTTTTGCAAAAAAAGAAAAAGAAGAGGTTTTTAAAAGTGAGGTTAGCATATCTACGAATTATATTTGACACCACATTAAAATTTTTAATCTCTAATTTTAGAAACAATTAAAAAGTGTGCGCAAGTTTGCCCCATTATTTTTGACGATTTTTTTAAATTTTCACATTTCTCCTATTTGTGCTCATCAGGCACTTGTAGTGCATTATACATGCATACACAAACATACATACATAAAAATAAAAAAAAGAAAAGAAAGACAAACCAAAATGAAAATACAATAGAATATAAACAAAAACAAATATGAATAAAAAGTATATGACTTGCTGTTATCGCTACTGCTAAAATCCACTAGAATTTATTATTATCTGTTGAAAAATACTCATTTTTAACTTTTTTTACCCAGCACTGTAATTTTGTTTTACTACTAAAATTTACATCATTAAATTATCTAATTTTATATACATGTAAATGAAATGTCAAGTAGCGTCACTTTTTCGGCCATTTTAAAATCATTAATTTGCCACTTTGTAAATTAACATTAAATTAAACGCAGTGTTCGGGATATTTAAAATTTTATTTTAAATAATTATAATTAAGAAGAGGAAATTTATTATATGCAATTTCCCAGTGGTTTCCATACTAAAAAGTATGTATTTAAATTTATTAATTGAATTTTTATTTTGTCGAACTTTTCTGTTTAAACTATTATTTAAATTTTTAATCAGGCTTGAGTTCATATTAATATTCTTTATTTTTACAAAGAATTTTTTTTTTTTTTTTTTTTTTTTTTAATTGTGATAAATGAAAGAATAAATCTTGAAAAATTATATTTTTACCGACACTAGCCGAGTGGAATGCATTTTCGAAACCAGCTACGATTTCATCATCAGCACTCTCTGATCGGTGGTTACATGTTGGTTGTAAATATCATCTATTTAACTCACGGGACTTATGTTAATTGAATTCGGTAACTAATTTTTTTAGTTTTACCTATTTCATATATTTTTACCACAATGAGTGAGATTGAAATTTTAACCAAACAGCAACCCTTTTTACTTTTGTTTGTTATTATCTTTCATTTATTACTATTTTTGTCCTGCTCTAGCCACCAGTTAGGTAGCGATAAGAACAGATAATTGTTTTTAACAATCAATGTTTACAATCATTTGTTTTATTTTCTGTGAGGTCAGTATACAACGAAATGTTGACTGACTAACAGTGAATGAATGATTTTTTTTTTGCACCGTGCCCTGTGTTTATATAAATTGAATTTTTATTTTGTCGAACTTTGTCGAAAAAAAATTCTTTGTAAAAATAAAGAATATTAATATGAACTCAAGCCTGATTAAAAATTTAAATAATAGTTTAAATTTATTAATTTTATTTAAATTAAATTACTATTTAATTTAGGTATTTTAATAGTAGAAGATAATTTGGTAATAAAGAATTTGAACTGAACCAAATCGTCTTCTGTATTCAAGATCCAAGTGGAGGTCACTGGTGCGCTTTATTTGCCGACAACACTTGCATTTCTGGTGAATGGTGTCAATTGATATCGGTCACTAGAATGCATAATAATTAAATATATGATATTGATGTCATAGTAAGTAGAATATAAGTAATTATGTAAACAAATAATTTTAAGTAGGGCAATTAGTTAACATAGAATAGGAGAAATAGAATAAGAATACACAAAATTAAAATAGTATATAAGTTGTTAAGATTTAAATAAAATTAGTTAGTGATAGGACTAACACAAAAGCTATTTGTTGTATTTTAATATAATGTTTAAACACTTCGGCAATTGACTTTGCCATCTCTATAGAGCCGACTAAGTTTCTAAGGCTCTCTAATAAATTAAGAAACCTATGTTATCACACTTTTATCACACACTTTTTCTTATACATTTATATCGTCATTAACTGTTATGTATTTTGAATTATTGATTTCAACTGTTATCACTTTTAACACTTCACAATGTTAATACCTGCCTATAATTAAAAATTTGAAAAATTCTTTATTATCGATAATAGTTGTAAGGGAATGTCCCACACATCCCCATAAAAGATATTTTTTTATACCTGCTCTACAAAATATTATTTAAAAAAATAAATATACGTGCCTAATAAGAATAACTATTAAAAGCATTTATCACAAAAATAAGTTTACAAAAATAAAATACAGGTACACAAAAAATACATGGCCCCCCAGGTATCAGGCTACCATCCAATTGTCAGAAGAAGCTGCCGAGGCCAGAAATAAGCCCTTCCGATTATAACTTACGAATTAATCGAGGAATTTAGCAGAAGCGATACAAATCGAGATGTCTTGAATGAGTTATTTCTGAGCAGTGACCCTTTTTTAAGTTGCAGGCAGTACGTAAAAAGAACGGATTAATACACAAATTTTTTCATCAGAAACCATCACACTTCTTCTTCCTGACACCGATTAGGCAGCTAATAAGGATATACATACGACATAATAATTATTGAGGAATTATTTTATTGAGGACAAAAATTTTTTTTGATGCGCAGTATACTTTTGTTGCGCAGTGAAATTTTTTTCAAAATCTGCCACTAGACTTTTTATATCATACTACACCTAAAACTATCAAAAAACTAAAACCTTTGATTCAAAAAACAAGTTTAATAATTTTGACCAGCTTTTCAGGCCAAATACTCCTCTGTGCGACTCTCAATATAAATATTTTATTTTAATTTTTATAACATATTGTTTTTACATTTAGTTTCAAGCGGGCTTTAACTTTACTACTTAAAAGTATGCAAAACTTAATAAAAAAAACATACAATTTAATAGTGTTTTTCGTGAAGCGAACAACAAAAAAAATCTTTTTCGAAAATTCGGCTTAAAAAAAATCGGTTTTTTTCAAATTTTATTCTAAAAAAAAAAAAAAAAAAGTGGAAGTGAACATTTTAAATCACTGTTTACGAGAAAATAAATAAAAAGTAGCAAAACATTGCAACAAATTTTTAAAGCACTTCATTATGTCACTCTCTACAATTTGTACTTTTTCAATTTATTTTTGATAACTTTTTTTTCCTATTTTTGTAATTTTTTCATTTATTTTCAAATTTAAAACCTTTCACAATCATTTAAAAAAAATGATTCCTTTGCTTTGTATTTAAACTTAGCAATAGTAATTCATATAAAATATAATTAAATATGGTAAAAGATTTAAAACAAATTTAATTAAAATCATTGTGTCACAAACAATGAAATAAATAAATATAATAAAAAAAAACCGTTTCTACTCACACGTAGAATATTGCGGCGTGTCTAAAACAAGCACACACCTTAATTTTCTCTCCAAAAATTATAACGTTAAAAAAATTTTATGTATTTATGTAGTCGGTCAAGACTGATCACTTTTAACCCTTTAACGTATTATTCTTATATATAAAGATATTTTACTTGATTTATAAAAATGTGCCAAGACAATTTTCATACAATTTAAAAGAGAGATTTGTACGTGGAAACTATTTCTGTAAAAATTTACCTGTCTTAAGCTTAAGATGTGTTGCATTCACACCTTTCATTAAACGAATTTTTATTACAATTTCCTTTTTCGAGACCAACATATGTACTGAATTTAAGAACATTAAGGTATTTTTCTGAGTATGGTATTTACATAAAGGCTGCAAATAATATTAAAAAATTATTTTAAAAATGGCAAAATAGCAACCAGTTCTTAAATAAAAATGGTTTTTATAGAAACGTAGAAAATGGCCGTTATATTAAACTCTTAAAGTGATTCAAAGTCGTTAAGCATGCATATGTACGGATATCAAGCCTTAACCCCTAAAATAACGTAACTCACAAAAACCAATTTTTACAGAAGAAGATTTTTAAACGTTTGTTGTAATTAGTTTAGAATTTTTTGTATGAAAACTTAAATGTGTCTTGCCAATGATCTTATGCAACTTATAGATAAATTTAACCATAATTCTTCACATAAATTACTTTTGCCAGTTGCGTTAATTTTAAGCTAAATGTGAGCTCAAATATAACTTAACACACGGAAAAAATTTTAAAAAAGAAATTGTTTATTGTTTTTTCTTATTTCATTTAACTAAGTCACATTCAGCACTTATTTTAATAACATCGTTCATTATTTTGCTTAAATTTGGAGTTAGAAGTTATTGACAAAAGAAATAAAAATTTTAAGTAAAATTTCTCAGTCTTATTTGAGTTAGACTCTAATTAACATATAAAACCAAGCGTTGGGAATTTTTGTTTTATCATTTGTTATTCCTTAGCAATTAGAAAACCATTTAATATAAATGCATACGGTTAATGTTATTTTTATCTTTCTTTATTTTTGTAATTAAATTAAAAAATATTGCTCAACTGTAAATTTTATTATGTTGATTAAATTAAATAAATAAAATAAGAAGAAGAAGAAAAAATTATTATACCCTTTACCTGTGGTGATAGCTCTGTCATTACGTTTGTAATTTCTGCAATATTGATTTCCATAAAGTATATATTTTCTAAAAGCTTATGATTAGGGGAGTCGATTGAGCCTTGTCCTTCTGCCTGCCTGTGCGAGAGCTGGTTGAAATCCACTTTTAGATAGCCCCACATGGTTTTTGATCTGTATGTGGTATTAATCTTTTCCAAGTATTCGAAAATGCATCACTGTTAAAATTCAGCACGTTCACCTCATAATTTTCAGAGATATGAACAAATAAACATGACTTCTTCTGTTCTTTTCTATATTGTTACTAACATAAGTAACAGTTTGTAGCCCTACGTAAATTTATAGAGACATTTGTTACTATTTTAGATACGATGCGTCTCGAGGAAAATTCTTAAATAATTTTGGATAAATCGGTTAGTAAACGACAAAGTTATAGGCAAAAATGACCTTGAAAAATATATATTTTGTTTAAATATATGAAATTATTAAAGCTTCTTATTAATTTTAAGACATTCTAAAGACACCAGAGTACAGACTATAGCCTCGAAAATTATCGGCGAGAAAAACTGCCAAACCGTTTTGAAACTAATTGAGATATCAGCACAAAAATACAAATAGTTTTGGTTTTTTTTTCAAACGAAATTGGATTTTTCTAGTTTTTGGACAGCAAAAAGAAACGACATGAATATCAAAAGAAGGTAATTGACCTAAGTCAATTATAAATAAAAAAATTAAAATTCTTGAAGGCCGCCACTACACACTGGCGTATAATTAATTTGTATATGGGACCAATGCTGTATTGTATTTAAAAATGTACCCACTTAATATTGATACCAATACAAAAGGAATTTTCCAGTAGATAATAGTAAATAAAGAAAAAGTTAATATTCAACATGGCGTCTGAAAAAAACTGCCTGACTGACATATGGTTCAAAAGTAGTAATTACGACTTTGGTCTATTTAAAACCCACAATATGGGTATTAAAGGAAAGGGCTTCTTGACCAGTAGAATACAGTTAAGTATGAAAAATTTTAAATGAAACATGAAGACTAAGAAAAATGACAGATAATGGTTTTATTAACACATTATTCCTAGAATACATCTAATTATGTAAAAATTAAAAATTAAAGATGGCGTCGGAAATAATTATCCAAAATTTCAAAATTACGTATAACTTTAAATCTAAACTTAGCGACAACGTAATCACTAAACCTATACCACTCGGTTTATATCGGAAATAATTTTAAAAGAATATTCCTAAAAATGATTGCGGTTTAATTTGATTTGAATAATAAAATTAAATAAAAGCCAAAATAAAAATTATTCACATTGACATCTATCTATCTTCTATATATATAAAAGTGAAACTCTGTGTGTGTGTGTGTGTGTTAGCTATAGACTCCGAAACTGTAAAGCCGATCGGGCTCAAACTTTGGTAAGTTGTTGTACACATACCAGGGAGTGTTTATGGGTGGAAAAAAGTGTGCGGGGTCACGCCCATAAGAAATTAGTTATCATTTTTAGCTACTTGCACTTGACCGATTTTTCTGAAACTTTGCACACATATTAAGCTGTCATGACTAAAAAATTTCGTGATAAGAAAAGTGGGCGGGGCCACGCCCATAAAAAAGTTGTAATTTTCAGCTACTTGCACTGGACCAATTTTTCTGAAACTTTGCACACATAATGAGTTGTCACGACTTTATAATTTTGTGGTTAGAAAAGTGGGCAGGGCCACGCCCATAAAAAAACAATTATAATTTTGAGGTACTTGAACTGGACGTTTTTTTCTGAAACTTTGCACACATATTGAGCTGTCATGACTAAAAAATTTCGTGATAAGAAAAGTGGGCGGCGCCACGCCCATAAGAAAGTTATAATTTTCAGCTACTTGCACTGTACTGATTATTCTGAAACTTTGCACACATATTGAGCTGTCAGGACTTTACAATTTTGTGATTAGAAAAGTGGGCAGGGCCACGCCCATAAAAAAAGTGATAATTTGAGGTACTTACACTGGAACGGTTTTTCTGAAACTTTGCACACATACTGAGCTCTCATGATTATACATTTTGGTGATTAGAAAAGTGGTCAGTGCCACTCCCATAAAAAAAATTATAATCTTGAGGTACTTGCACTTGATATTCAATTAAAATTCAGAATGCATTATGATTCATTAAGGGGCATAGCAACGCGCGCCGGGTTTGTCTAGTTTAATATATAAAAAAGTTCGAATAAAATATTAATGTCTTATATATCTCATACTGATATTTTTTATTTTTTGATTCAATATTTTAACAAGCGAGGAGAAAAATTCTACATCAAAAGTTAATTTCAAAAAATATATCAGTTCCGTTATTTTCGCTGTTAAGGCTCGATATATTTATGTTGCTCTAGCTATGATTTTGCGTTGTATAGTAACAGTAAAACAGACACACACACACTCTCGCAAACAGTCATTGCCCAGAGAAAAAACTTAAGCTGGTATGAGATTTTGGTTTAAATCAATTTAAAGTCACACTCATTCGTTTACTTTATGTGGAAAAATAATAAAAAGCATAGAAATCACATTTATAAAACCAATTTTAATTTCTTTTGTGAAACTATGATATTAGAAGAAAAAAAAACTAAGATAAACTAGACCAGGATCTACAACTTGTGTGCGAATGAGCAGAAAAGTAAGAATTAAAACTGAAAAATAATAATGAAAAAAAAAAAAACTTAAAATAGAAATCAAAAAGAAAAAAATAATATTTAAAAACTGTTGTTAAAATTTATGACTTAAAGTTTTACTAAAATTGTGTACAAGTTTGTATGATGTGCTGCATTAGCAGCAGCAGCAGTTCTGCGAACAAAAACAAAAATTAAATTGAAAAGTGGTCAGAAGAGCAGTTAATGCTTAAATGGAAATTTTACAGAGGAAAAATCTTAATAACATTCTCTTGTTTAATATTATTATTATTAATAAATTTATATTGAATTGGCTTTGCAGGCTCTTTCTTCGAGAAACAAAAGCCTTTATGGTTAAATGTATATTTAATGCTTATGCTTTTGTTGCAAATATTTTTTTTTCAAATCTTTAATTTTTAAATCTAGAAATTCCCTGTACAACTATCTCTTTATTCAATCTGAACTACTGTAATAGAAATCACAAAAAATACCAAAAAATATATAACTACATAGTTAATCTCTCGTAGATTACAAGTTACTTTTTTGTTAACTTTTGTTTTACAACCACAAACTTTCAACATAATTCAAAGTGATGGGTTTTTGTGCGTTTTACCTAAAGTACGAGAAATAAAATAATGAAGGCAATTATCAAAATGTTAAAATGTTAAAGAAAACTAACCGAATGAGCGAATGAAGAATATAAATCACTAAGAGATTCTTTTTTTCTCAGTTACCAACTGACATTTGTTCTGATTACTTACATTTGATAATGAGGAACAAACAAACAAACAAACAGACATACATTACAACTTATCTAACTTACAAATATATGCTCAAAAATACGAGCAGCATGAATTTATCTTGTATAAAATTAGTATTAAGGTTATGCTTGTTCTTAAACTCGTTTAATACCTGCTAAAAGTGCTTTTCCCCAAATCCCTAAGTATGTGTATTTTCAAATGTATGGATGAGTGTTATTCAGGCTGACATGAAGACAAGATACTTTTTACATACGAAAGTTTTTGCTCGCCCACAAAAATAAATGTGTTCATTGAGTAAAAGATTTGTTAAATACTGTCTTGAACAAAAATCCAATTACCGATTATATATTTTCAAGTACCACATATTGCCAATATCCTCCTCTTCAATTTTTGTGAACAAAAATTCGTTCAACATGGCCCGATACCGATCGCCATTGACTACGGCCACTTCTTGTTCATCTCGGAAGCAAAATGCCCCAACTATGCCTCTGGACCCAAATCCGCACCAAACAGTGACTCGTTTTGGGTGTATCGGCTTTTCAATGTATGCGTGCGGGTTTTCTGTGCCCCGAATGCGACAATTTTACTTGTTTACATACCCACCAAGATCAAAATGAGCTTCATCTGAAAAGATGATTGTTTTGGCAAAATCGGCCAAATTAATGTCGCAATATTTCCCAGCGTTGTTCAAGCGTGTACACAACCATATTCGTTCAGCGGAAGGATAAAACTAATAATCTGTCAAATTAGACATGAGTTTAGTGTAACCATTCACGAAATAAGCACTGGTTGCAAAAAAAAAACGTTAGATTGAGGACCCTTTATAAACAAAAAAATATACAAAAAATTGTAAAAGATGTTTTATTTATTTTATTATAATACTTTTACTAATTTAATTAACCGAGCAGAGTAACGAAGACAGTGCTGGTGACAGGAATAGAATATGTTGTCAAGTTGCCAATATACTCTTTATGCAATATGCAGTGGTATTTTAAAATTTTGGACTAAAGGGTAGTTAAATTTCAAGGAACGACGTTGATATTGAATAAAACTTCAACTATTTAGAAAATTATTGTCCTTTCTTTTTATTGTTATATTATTGGTATGGTTTTATTATGTATGGAACAAAATATCGGCCAAATGGCCGATGCACAGTGTTGCGAAACCAGAATTTTTTGGAAATCATATTGCCTAAACTGTAATTTTAATTGTATCGATGAGAAACTTCTACAGATTGGTCAGAATGAAATCCCAAACAGAATGAGTGAAAAAAAAATTTACACCGAAAAAAATTTTTGGGGCAAATTTTCAACACAAGTCAAAAATAAAAAAAAAATTTTTCGAAAAATTTAAAAAAAAATTTATTTTAATTCTTCTTTTATTTCTGATAAATACCCTATGATTAGTTTTGAAAATAAATTATAGGGTGGTCCGAACAAGAATTATAAACGTCAAATTTTTATGATTTTTCGATATTTGTTGAATAACTCTGAAATTTTATATAAAACCAAAATCTATTTAATTTCTTATTTGAAAGGTGGCAATAAAAGCTTTAATTTAAATACCGGTTTGAAGTCAATAACTTCAGTTTTAAGAGAGTTATGACGGAAAGTCACCCGAAAACCAATATGATTAAATTATTCAATAAGTGATTCCAAGAATTTCCGTTCTAATTCTATGGAATAAATACTGAGAGTGATATACTAAAATCGCTATAACTCCCAGGAGGGCAGGTATGGGCAGCCGATTTTTTCACAGTTCGTTGAAAACAAATTATGTAACATTTCTGTAGTGGTTTGGAACTGGGACTTTTTAGGTATTGCTTACCTAACCCAAATTTTAAGGAAAAATGAACCTTTAGTCGGGTTTTCGCTCTAAAAAAGGTGCATATGAAAATGTCTCAAACAACATTCCTTTTTTTACAGAAAATACTTGTCCGAAGGCAGATTTTTTTTCCGAATCAAAATATCTGTCACCAAAATCAAATGAGATCATTTTGAATACAGCCCTGAAATCCCCTCTTTTCGTGAAAATTTTGTATATTTGACTTCTAAAATCAATTAAAAATCAACGGGCCAACATAAAAATAAGCTTTATGTGTTTATTGTTTACTTGGAATGTCTGCGACAAAATTGCATCATTAAAAACACTGAAAAAAATAATCGGAAAAAAGTTACTTTTCCACTAGCCGCAACACAGTGCGATGGTCCAAATTTTCAATTACATTGTTGATGTTCAATTATCGGGCATGATGATGAGTCGAAGTAGACTACTCTTTTGCCACACTTTCCCGTAATACAGCACCTTTTTTCCGTTCAACAGACTAAGAAGGCATTCACAGATGTTTTCACATTTCATACAAAACGAATTACTTCGATCTGACTGCTACTTTTTTTTTGCCGTTTCAAATTCAGTACTTGTGTGCTCTACCGAACCTAAGAATTTCAAGACGAATATTATTTTATTAAGTGAGTGATAACGTGATAACGTTAATTTTTCATTTTTTATTTTAAATAGGATATTTCAGTATAATAAAATTGAAGAAATAAACTCTGCAGAGACTTTATTTAATTTTTTTTTCTATTTGTATGGACGTGTAACAAAATCTCTTTCTGCTTAAAACATTTGGACCCGCAATTTTAGCGCCGCTTGCCGCCAGTTAGAAATCACTACTCACATCTCAGTTTAAGCGAGTTCAGACTGTTGATTTTTTCATCCTTATTCTCATGTCGTTCCTTATTATTGCCAGCATTTTGTTTATAATTCGGTCACATCACCCCTATTTAATAAATTTTTTTCAAAATAATAATCTTAAATTTTAGCATTTATACCCTGTTATGTAAATGTCTGATTATGGTCTGCCCTCTCAGTTTTTATAATTAGAATATCGTCAATTGTTTCTTAAAATTAAAGCTTGGTTTTCACTATGTCATTTTTGTTGTCAAATTGCCCAAATTGTTGGCAATTGTATGAAAACGGGTTGTCATATGGCGTCATCTATGTTTGCAGTCAGTTATGCACACAAACTGCCATCCAAACTGACAAATAAGTGAAAACGCCAAATTTCAGTTTGTCAGCAGATATGGCAGCATTTTTTTTTTCAAAGTAAATTTGACAACAAGTTGTCAATTATTTTTGCTTGTTGTTCGTCAGTTTTTTTTGTCAGTTTTTAAAATGCAGTGAAAACGCATTTGACGCAAACTGACGAGAATTCATTTGAGGCAGTTTTTGTTGTCATTTAATATGACATTGTGAAAACCAAGCTTAAGAAACTAATCCTGTTTTTAATCCAATAATTCTATACTATCTTTTGAAAAAAATCTGCATTGGGTATACTACTACGATAAAGTTTGTCTTCAAAAACTATCTGTGCTTAAGAACTACAAAAGTCAGACATTATTAAAAAACATCGATAAAACGGTTTAATGAAAATAATTTGCATATTTTTATACCCTTCGCAGTGAGTGTAATGGTATATATTACTTTGTCTTTCCGTGCGAAATCCCTACAATATTAATTTCCGACTCGATAAAGTATATATTTTCTGAAAGCTTATGAAGAATAGGGGAGTTGATTAAGCATTTTCCTTCTGTCCGTGTGCATGTTGAAGTCAAGTTTTTGACGCCCCTCGATATTGACAATTACCCTTGCAAGGTATCAAAATATCAGCAATATTTGAGATCAGATTGATACTGAAAATCAGCATGATCGTCGCGTAATCGTCTGAGATATGACCAAATAAACGCGACTGCCTCTGTTTTGTCGCTTATTTTTACCAAAAAAATTAAAATTTACCAGCCCGAGGATAATTTCTAAACACAGCTGTTACTATTTATAGATTTGATATGCCTCTGAAGATAACAGAAGAAAAAATTTTGGACAAATTGGTCATTAATCGGTTATAGTCATAGATTATTTACAAGAATATAAATTTTTCTAAATATGTCAAAGTTTTTCAAACCTTTAAATAATTTTTGACCACGCTTAAGATATGAAATTATAAGCCGTAGTTTCAAAAATTATTTCTGAGAAAAATTAACAAATCGGCTTGAAAACAAGAGAGATATAAGCAAGATAATGTCCTAGATTGAATGGCAATATATGAGTCAAATATAGTAGATACAGTTTTGGCCGCTTTAACTCCCACATGATTAGCATCAAATAAAAGCGCTCGATCAGTACGATGCAGTAAACTATAAATAAAGCTGTTAAATCCAAGATGGTGTCTGAAACAAAATGGCGGAGCGAATTTTTTTAACCCCAGCAATATGGGTATCAAATGAAAGGGCTTCACTAGTAGAATTAAGCTAACTGTGTTGTCATAAATGGTGTTGTTTTATTATATTGAATTTATTTTTATTTTTTATATATGTGTGTGTGGGTGTTGTGGTAGTTTTGTTTTTTATTTATTTTATTCGTTTCGTTATGTGTTAACCAAATTTTCCACATTAATCTTTATTGTGTGAGTTAGGGATTTTAAAAAAAATCTGCATTTTTATGTATGTGCAGACGTGTTTCTAATGATGTTGCTATTCAACACCAGCAAAAAAAATATTATAATTTGTATTATTTATGTAATATTTTTTATGCTTAATGCAGTTTTGTAACTTTGAATTTAATTTTGCAAATGAATGCATCCAATTATGAATGTTAATCAGCAGATGCATAGAAAAACTAAAAAATCTATACACACACTAAGCTCCAGCATTGCTGATAAAATTATGCCCTACATTTACAAGAGGTATAAATAATGACATTATATCTTTTAGCGGCAATTCGTATATGAATGGTGCTGGTAAAAATTAGTTTTATCAAATAATGTGCAGCATTTTAATTTCGGTTGCGATAATAATAGCAGAACCAAATTTACGATTTTCTGGGAAAAACTTTCAACCGAGAGTCAACCCAAAGGATAGGAAGGCTACGTGCTATCATACGATTTAAACTAGTTCCAAAAGATTTTTCCCTTTCAGAATGCAAAAACTTTATTAAATTATATTCGAAATTTCGATTTAATCCTGAAACACAAGGGTTATCATATAATCTGCTTCGAGATATAGGAACAATATATTTTATTAGTTGGGAAATATACACTGTTGCACCCTTTGTTATTGCACGGGTTCAACTGATAATGAGGTGATTTAATTTAGGTGAAAAACCTAATGATTTTAACATTTACATGTCACTGGAGATCACGTATTAACTTGTATTAACATGGTCGGTGAAAAGCTACCGATGACTCGTGAGTTAATTTTGCTTGTCCACATAATGCTCGGCGCACAATTGGGACGAACGACGAATTTCGCCCAACACGACGAACTCTTCGGTAAAAATTCGTTGTGCAAATTCGTCGTGTAAAGCACAACAACGACGAAAAAGTAACATTTTTTATTGTTAATAAAATTGTTTAGTGTTTGTGCAAAGAAAAAACAAAAATAATCGAAGAATTTAATTTTTTGTGAAACTCAACAAAACAATAAATATAATTTCTGTAATAATAAAAACTTGTTTACGTATAAGCAAACGTTTGCAAAGAATGTCGGGGGTACGTGACCATATAAAAAAAGGTCACCTAATAAACTTAAACATTTGCAAAAGCTCAAATAAAAACAAATATTTGTAATTTACTTTTTTTTTAAAGTTTTAAAATAAAAAATAAAACAATTACTAAAGTAAAA
The DNA here is from genome assembly GCA_941918925.1 of Phyto melanocephala. Classification (NCBI taxonomy): domain Eukaryota; kingdom Metazoa; phylum Arthropoda; class Insecta; order Diptera; family Rhinophoridae; genus Phyto; species Phyto melanocephala. The sequence continues at coordinate 4,650,467 of OW799233.1, forward strand.
CTAACTTTATTTTCTTAAAAAGTTGAGAAGTAAACCCAAATTTAATAAAAAATGGTCACCTTGTATCAATTTGTTCGTCGTTCGCCGGCGTAAGAAATAGAAATAAATGTAATGCAGAGTTCGCCGCGTATAGCGAACTTCGACTGATGCCACAATTGTATGCATTCTCATATACACAAATGTGTCTTATTTTTGATGGCGAATATTCGCGACGAAAAATTCGTCGTTTGTCCCAATTGTGCGCCTAGCATAAATTGTTCACGATGTTTTGCTTGATTTTTTAATTCATTTTGAAGCACATCATTTATGGCAAATGATTTTTCATTTAGGAAGTTGTTTATTATGAATGTTTTCTCACTATGGAATAATAAGTCTTGAAAATGTAATTTACTAGCTGGAAATAGATGCAGGTCAAATAACTGTGCAGCAGCTAGTTCCTACGATGTTTAACGACGAACAGAACTTGCGATATACTGCGGTTGAAAGAAGAAAATAATTTGGATGCGCCAGCGTCCTAGACGTAGGCGAGGCAGAGATAGCCAATAGAAAATCACCCGAACAAAAACGCTGACTCACAAAGTTTTCTTTATTTTAGGAAAATATCTCATGAAATTGACGTAAACCTTTAAACAAGTTAGTGACTTAACGAAAGATATTTAGCTAAATAAAAATTGACCAGTAATAATATCAAAAAAGAAAGAAAGAATATAATAAAATAAATATTTACCAAACACAGTGATTATGCAAATATGTACAAAGCATGTACGCAGCTCAAGTATGTTATTAGATGTGATGATATAGGGTATAACGTAAATGTTTTATCATGCTTTGTAAAAAATTAATACAGACTGAATTGTGTGTCAGCGCTCATGAACGTGCAAGCAAATTTAACAGAAATTAGTTTATAAGTATGAGCTCATACAAAATGTAAAATAAATTTATGAAGACAAATATAATTAATATCTAAAGCAATAAAATAAAAGGAATAGCGTTGATTTTGTGTCTCATTGTTTCGAACTTGCGTTTAAACACTTTTCCATCAGCCTGTTGGACTACTTTATCTACAGTTTAGTTAAGTTGAGTTTATCTAATATTGTGCATAACAATTCAGTTGTTAGTAAACATAGTAATTTAGTTAATAATTTTCCACATTAGTTAATATTTGCAACATTATTTATTAAAAGTAATTTATAAAATGAAATTAGCATGTTAGATTTAACAAGTAAAAGCGCTATATTCGGCCGTGCCGAATCTTATATACCCTTCACAACGTGTAGTCATGCAATAACAGTAAATTCACGTATGTATGTTAAAAAAAACAAAAAAAAAAATAAAAAATAAAAAAAAAATTTAAAAAAAAAAAATTAAAAAAAAAAATTAAAAAAAAAAAAATTATTATATACATATATAATATATATAAAACAAAAAAAAAATAAAAAAAAAATTAAAAAAAAAAATAAAAAAAAATAATAATAAAAATATATATAATATATTAAATAAAAAATAAAAAAAAAATAAAAAAAAAATTTAAAAAAAAATTTTAAAAAAATTTAAAAAAAAATTTTTTTGCCTCAGCTGGGATTCGATGCCACGTTTTCTCTAACCAGTATACACGTTTGTATGTATGTATGTTGTTGTTGTAATGTTGTTTTTATGAAAAGAAAATCGAGGTGGTCGTGGGTTTTTGCTCATATCTCAGTTGTTTATGTACCGATGTTTCTGATTTTCAATACCGATCTACTCCCGAATATTTCTGATATTTTAATACCTTACCCGGGTCCAACCTATGTCGGGGGGCTTCAAAAAGTTGATTTCAACATACACACGGACAGACGGTCAGACGGACAGACGGTCAGGGCTTAATCGACTCCTCTATTCATAAGCTTTCAGAAAATATATACTTTATGGGGTCGGAAATGAAAATTGTAGAAATTTCACACGGAATGACAAACCTATATATACCCTTTTTCACTGTGTGAAGGGTATAAAAACAGTAACAACTGAATGATTTTTCCAGTTTTATAAATAAGCAAAGGGATATTATACTCGTACGATATTTAGGTAATAATTTTATTTTAATATTGAATGAAAAAGAAACTCATATAATTTTTGATTTCAGCTTGTGTTGAATGAATTATTCAACCAAATTAAATGCCAGTTAAGGGTAACAATGTATGCATTTGTGCTAATGTGCTCTCAATTTTGGAATAAAGCCACAACTAATGCCACAAAATATTAATTGCTTTCAACACGAATGTGATCATAAGCCATTGAAGAATACCAAAAACACATAAACATCAGCCATAACAAATAAAACACACGCAAATAAAAATTGGAAAAAAATTTATAAATAACAGAAACGATAAAACCATAAATCTTATGCGCTAAATGAGTAAGTATATGTTGGCCAAATTATTACAAACTTTATGAATAACATTGTTCCATATACAAACGTACATAAATATGAAATTGTGTATCGTTATCTGAATCGAAAAAGGATATGTTCACTATTTACACATTTACACAGCAGTGGCTTCCAAATGAGTGTAAGCAAGTAGATTTAAGGGGCAGAAGTTCAGAAAAAACAAACATATATTTAACTTTTATGCTTTATGCTTGCTACTGTTTGTTTTTTAATCAAAAAAAATTTTGTTTTTTTTTTTTTTTTTTTTTATAAAAAATTATTACAATTATAGTTAAACTTGATTATCAGGGTGTCATAGAGTTTAAAAAAATCACAAAATTGTACATATGATTTTGTGCACACTTGACATAAGTACCTGGAGTAATACATTTACATATTTATATGCAATATAAACATTATTTATTTAAAACATTCTTTTAAAGTAGCTTGTCTGTTTGTTTTCAATTTTGCTTAAACTAAATGAATTTTAATGCGATTTACCTGACTTTTCTCTGACTTCTGAAATATCTGGAAAAAAAAAATTATCTAAAAATTTTTCAAACAGAATATTACAAGTTTCTATTGATTATATTTAAGTTGGAGTTTCATTTTTATTCCCTTCATCTTCGAAACTTGAGTCATACTCACTTTCTGGCTACGCTGTCCATCGATTCTGTGATGTCATTATACCACGTCTGATTATATTTCGATATGGTTAGTGGTATAATTGTTAAAATTTTTATTTAACAAATTATTTCACATAAGGCCATCGTTTCTTGAAGCTCTTTGATTTGTGTTTTTTTCTATTACTATCAATTTACACTTATGAGTCTCAACTGCATTTAAAAAAAGCAGACTGGCCAAATAATATTAAGACAAACACAAAAAATAGACTAGTTTTGTCTGCAATATATCTATGGCAGAAAAGAAAATCTACTTAAGTCGCCACAAGCTTAAAATGAGATAATCATTACAATCCCGAAATTCAAAGCTTCCCTCGGGCAAACTTGCAACTATTTTGTATAACATTGAAAAAAATATTTGAGCTAAAGGTCTTATTTGTATTAAAAATGTTATATTCTGTAATTATACCCTTCACACAGTGAAAAAGGGTATATATGTATAGGTTTGTCATTCCGTGTGAAATTTCTACAATTTTCATTTCCGACCCCATAAAGTATATATTTTCTAAAGGCTTATGAATAGGGGAGTCGATTAAGCTCTGTCACTCTGTCCGTCTGACCGTCTGTCCGTGTGTATGTTGAAATCAACTTTTTGAAGCCCCCGACATAGGTTGGACCCGGGTAAGGTATTAAAATATCAGAAATATTCGGGAGTAGATCGGTATTGAAAATCAGAAACATTGGTACATAAACAACTGAGATATGAGCAAAAACCCACGACCACTTCGATTTTTTTTTCACAAAAACAACATTACAACAACAACATACATACAAACGTGGCATCGAATCCCAGCTGAGCCAAAACATTTTTATACCCTTCACACAGTGAAAAAGGGTATATATAGGTTTGTCATTCCGTGTGAAATTTCTACAATTTTCATTTCCGACCCCATAAAGTATATATTTTCTGAAAGCTTATGAATAGAGGAGTCGATTAAGCCCTGACCGTCTGTCCGTCTGTCCGTCTGACCGTCTGTCCGTGTGTATGTTGAAATCAACTTTTTGAAGCCCCCCGACATAGGTTGGACCCGGGTAAGGTATTAAAATATCAGAAATATTCGGGAGTAGATCGGTATTGAAAATCAGAAACATCGGTACATAAACAACTGAGATATGAGCAAAAACCCACGACCACCTCGATTTTCTTTTCATAAAAACAACATTACAACAACAACATACATACATACAAACGTGTATAATGGTTAGAGAAAACGTGGCATCGAATCCCAGCTGAGGCAAAAAAATTTTTTTTTTTTTAAATTTTTTTAAAATTTTTTTTTTTAATTTTTTTTTTATTTTTTTTTTATTTTTTATTTAATATATTATATATATTTTTATTATTATTTTTTTTTATTTTTTTTTTAATTTTTTTTTTATTTTTTTTTTTGTTTTATATATATTATATATGTATATAATAATTTTTTTTTTTTTAATTTTTTTTTTAATTTTTTTTTTTTTTAATTTTTTTTTTATTTTTTTTTTGTTTTTTTTAACATACATACGTGAATTTACTGTTATTGCATGACTACACGTTGTGAAGGGTATATAAGATTCGGCACGGCCGAATATAGCGCTTTTACTTGTTTTTTTTCAATTTTTTAAAATTTTTTTTTATATTTTTTTTTTTTATTTTTTAAATTTTTTTTTTATTTTTTTTTTGTTTTATATATATTATATATATAATAATTTTTTTTTATAATTTTTTTTTTATTTTTTTATTTTTTGTTTTTTTTGTTTTTTTAACATACATACGTGAATTTATAATTTTACAATGGGATGTTTTTATATATGTATGTACGTATTTCATATGGGATGAATGGTGACACAAACTACTGTTATTGCATGACTATACGTTGTGAAGGGTATATAAGATTCGGCACGGCCGAAAATAGCGCTCTTACTTGTTTTTATTATTTTTCTCTCTTGTTAAAGGGATAGTGGAGTTAAAGCACGGATAATGTGGATACAAACATTGAAAATGCAAATTTTTTTTAAATAAATATTTCTCTTACTTTTTAATGGTTTTGCATTTTCAATACACATACGAATTAAAATATTGAACTCCTTTAAATATTGGTTGGCTCAAAAATTATAGACACCAGTACTTTAGAGACTTCATTACTTTGTCCTAGAATTTTTATTAAATATTTTTGATTTAGTATTTTCCATTTAAGCTGACAATATCCAATAAAGTATCGATTTTTTTTTATTTAATTGAATACTTTTTGTAGCATTTTTATGTATTTGATTTACGACACATAAACACAGCAAAAATAATGTTTTTTAATATTGTATATCCTACATACATTAGGAGGCAAGGATTTTATTGTAAAGTATAAAAGATGTCCTTCAATGTATACTTTGTGTTTTAATTACAGATCGATTAAATTCTAAGGTGGTTTACGTTTCAATGAGATTAAATCATAATTATGATATATTCAGCAAATCCAAATATGATATTTCTTTTTTTCATAATGCACATAGGAATAATGACCATTCATGGCATGTCATCATACACATACGTTGTTAGTGTGACGCATGGACAATAAACGGAAAACTTCATAACTTCATTACATACATTCGTACATATCTAAAAGCAAAAAAAAATATATAACAACTACAACAAAAACCCACACAGTTTGTGCCATCATAAAAAAAATTACATAAAAAAAAACACATACAAAAGTAAGTATCAGAGACCGCTTTCTTTTGTTGTTCTTTTAAACAAATCTTTTTGTCGCAATCTAAATGAAAAGTTCATGTTTCTTCTTTTCAATATCTTTGCCGGGGTATAGTAGCCTTTAAAAAACGGGGCAAGAAGTTATCTAGGTGCTGCAAAAATTTATCTTCTTTAGCAAATAAGTCTTTGCTCATATCTTAGCTGTTAATGGGTCAAAATTGTTGGTAACCATACCAGAATTCTCAATAAATTAATACAGTGCTGTCTGGGTACAGTGAACAAATTTTTGCAAAGCGATGTCACTATACCCAGGTTGTTTACTAAACCGAGGTTGAATTTTTTTTATTTGAAAAACTAATTTATTTATTTTAAATGCATTTGTAGGTTAGAAATTGTATTTATTTTTATGTAATACTAAAGTTTATACTTATGACTGGAAAAAATTAGTATTGGTTGTTTGTTTCTTTGGTTACCCTTATCAGCAAATGATATCGGATTTGTGTTTGCTGGTGTTTCGCTATTGTCTTCCTCATGATATTTCAAATGTGCCGACGATGTCTTGCCTAGAATTTGGCTCTCTGTTCTCTATTGACCTATTGACATGACTTTAATGGAACATGCGCGCAGACTTAAATTAATTTACCACTTAATAGAATGTGTATTTGTGAGAGTAACTTGTCAACTTACTCTAAAAGAATCATTACTTTACCATTATTTTATGATTTCTTAAATTTTTATACTCTTTTTCATTGTTTCGCCAAACCTAAAAACTCACTAAAAAGTATTTTTACTCTATAGAGGTTCATGAGTGTTCACTCCACAGAGTAGTCAATTTAAACATTCTGGTGTTCACTCTAACGAGGTATTCATAGCATCGGGGGTTCACACTACCCAGACAGCACTGTACAACATACGACTTAACGAAATAGAAGGGGGTTCAAAACGTTAAAAAACTTATTTACATTTACCCTTTTACACCACCGTGTAAAGCGTATAACAGCAACAATTATTATTATTTCTTTCTCTTTCTGTATAGAACGTACGTAGTTCTACAATTAGTTTAAAACAATAACTTGCTTTATATTATTATATTAAAAGGGTATGATGTTACGTAATAAAATTACATATAAGTTTGTAATCTTTAAGAAGAAGTTGTTGGACACATACCAGGGAGTGTTTATGGGTGAAAAAAAGTGGGCGGGGCCACGCCCATAAAAATTAGTTATCAGTTTTAGCTACTTGCACTTGACCGATTTTTCTGAAACTTTGCACACATATCGAGCTGTCATGACTTAATAATTTCGTGATAAGAAAAGTGGGCGGGCCACGCCCCTAAAAAAGTTTTAATTTTGATTTTATTGCACTGGATCGATTTTTCTGAAACTTTGCACACGTACTAAGCTTTCATAACCATATAATTTCGTGATTAGAAAAGTGGGCAGGGCCACGCCCATAAAAAAAGGTTGTAATTTTGAGGTACTTGCACCAGACCGATTTTTCTAAAACCTTGCACACATATGGAGCTGTCATGACTAAATAATTTCGTGATAAGAAAAGTGGGAAAAGGATTATGAAATATGATGTACATATATTCATAAGCCCAATTACGAAATCACAAAGCTATTTTTTTATTATATCACACCTAAATGGTATATGACTTTGTTTATTTTCTAACACCACAGTTCATTATATGACGATATAATATTTTTCCGAGTAGAAGCTAAGTTTAACTGAAAAATTCGTAATTCCATAATGAGAATAAGTATTTGTGGATATTTTACATAGATCAAGGGGTAATCAACATTTTACTAAAATAACGAAAAAATTTAATGCAATATAGTAGTATAATAACATTATTGGTATTTTTCGAAAGCGTAACAAAATTATTCGGGTTAATAAAAAGATATTTATTTTTCGAACTGTACACAAATTGTTTGAAACTTGTGTACCATAGTTTGCAATATATAAATATATATAAAGTGTGATTTTTTCTTGTGAATTAAGTTTTTCGGGCTGGCAGCACTGGTAGGTAATTGTGTCCAAACTACTTCTGTGAAAGTGAAAAGTGTTCAGTATACTCTGCCATTTCATCATGGAGAAACTCACAAACGAGCAACGACTGCAAATCGTTGCAACTTATTATCAAAATTCGGGCTCTGTGAGCTCGATGGAAATCCACTGTTTTATCGAAAAGTTGTGTTCAGCGATGAGGCTTATTTCTGGCCAAATGGATACGTAAACAAGCAAAACTGTCGCATCTGGGGTGAAGAACAGCCACATGCCGTACAAGAGTTACCAATGCATCCCGAAAAAACGACAGTTTGGTGTGGCTTATTGGCTGGTGCATTTTTCTTTAAAGACGACCATGGAAGAAACGTTACCGTTAAGGGCGAACGATATCGAGTCATGATACGCGACTTTTTTTCTGCCCCAATTGGCTGAGTTGGACTTGATTGATATGTGGTTTCAACAAGACGGTGCCACGTGCCAACCAGCTCGTGAAACAATGGACATATTGAAGAATGACTTTGGTGAGCAGTTTATCTTTCAAAATGGCCCTGTGATTTTGCCGCCAAGATCATGTGATTTGACGTCTTTTGACTATTTATTATGGGGTTATGTAAAGAAGCCAAAGAAGTCTATGTGGAGAAGCCAAACAGAATTGAAGCCTTAGAGTATAACATAACATGTATTATTCATGGACTACAGGCCGAAATTCTCAAAAAAGTGGTGCAAAATTGGACCTTAATGGACCATTTAAACGGGAGCCGCGGGCAACATTTACAAGAAGTTATTTTTAAAAAGTAAATGGCAAAGGCCAATTTATCGATTCCAATAAAAATTTTGAATAAAAGATGCAAATTTCAGTATTTTATTAGGTTTAAAAAAAAACTACGCTTAAAAAATCACGTTTTATATATAGATATGAGCATCCTAAAATGAAGTGTAAACACAAATGAAATTCAATAAATACAACATGTATTGAAGAAAGATAAAATTATATTTTTGTACAAAACGTATTACTGTCAGTACAATAACTATCCATCATTTATTTTATTTATTTTTTAATTCTAGAAAAATAAATACTAAAGCATATCAAAATAAAACAATGTTCCTATATTTACTCAGATAACACCAAATTTGTAACTCAAAACTAACTTACTAACACATGCATATACAGATGTATTGCTGCCTCAGTTAAACTAGTATACGCTTTCCCAGCAGTAAAAGAAGGGGTGAAAAGGCCTTTTAAAAGGCCCTCATTCAGCAGGCACTGATGTACATTAAATGCTTATGTATTTGTTACACGTGTTAGGATATAAAGCAAGAGCTTTCATACTCGCCTTTAATAATAGGACTTCTCGAAGAGCTTTTCATGAAGGCGTTTTTGAAACCCTTTTAACAAAAATTTTTAATTTTATTAAACTCTTTTTACATTTTTTATAGATATTTTTAGCTTATTCCTTACTCGAATGAGCTCAGCACTGTTAAACTGATTATTTAGAGCATTACATACAACTTAATAAAGGGTTTGTCATTTCATTTGCAATATCTGAAATATTCATTTGCATCCCTATAAAGTATTAATTTGTTCTGAAGCGTTATATGTATAGCTCGTATGTATTTTAAAATTATCTTTTTGATGTCCCCATGGTGTCATATACACTTGTATGCTATCAACTAATCAGTTTTGCTTTCGAAAATTTCAGTATTGGAAATCGGTTATGTGAGCTCCTTATAAGCTGAGATATAAGCCAAAGAACTCGATTATCTTTCGTTTTTTACTCAAAGTCAAATTTTACAGTTCCTATGAAACTTCTTAAAACTTTTGTTAGGTTTGTATAAAATAATATGTACTTGATAAAACAAGCCTTGTGAAGGGTGTATTAAATTCAGCACAACTGAATGTAGCGCTCTTACTTAGTTTCTTTTTGATTTCTTCTACATTCTAACTGGGTTTTATAAAAAGGTTTAAATATTTTTGTTTTCCTAAAAATGCAAAAAGTAAAAAAAATTCATACGAAAATTATAATTAGTCCGGTGTGTGACGAAAAGCGACTTAGACATAAAACATATTTGTCGAACATCTTCAAAAATGTTTTTATTCATTTTTGATAAATCTGATTTCACACTTATATTACATTCTATACATTTTGCCTTCTAATGTCACTCTATAAGTCCAGAGGTTGGTTAAAAATAGATTCTCAAAATACATCGGAATTCATCAAACCTTTTCAAAAATATTGTTTTGAGAACGATCGTTTTTCATCCCACACCTGAGTAGGTCTACCGAATCTTTAGAAAAAAGCTCAAAGGCCTTTAAAAAGACTTTTAGGGTAAAGTACACTTATGTCTGTAATACACAAACACAGGGATAAATATAAAAAACAAAACAAAAACATTGAAAACTATTGAATGACAGTAGAAGTAAACAAGTATATGAGTCTGTGTTATAGTAACTGAATGTTAACTAAATGACCAACCAACCAACCAAACCACGACCAGCAAATTTAATTTTTAACTAAAATAACAAATGTGGTACTAAAATAAAAATATTGCGGGTATAAACTATTTTATAAGCAAAAATTGTATATAAAACATTGCCCTCAAAATAGGAAGTCGTTTTGTAATAATAGAATTGAAGTCAAACTTTATATTTTATAAGAAAAAATTAGATTTATTGTAACACACTTTAGCTTCACATTATACAAGCGATTTTAATAAACAAGTAAGAGTGTTATATTCGACCGTGCCGAATCTGATAATACCCTTCACCATTATGTACATAGGTATAATACCAAATCGTTGCTTAACCTATATTTCTTGTTATACGCCATTTTCCTTTATTATTTGCAACGTCATTCTAGATTTTAAATTTTTATGTAGTTAATTGTATTCTACTGATCAAGCCATTTCATTTGATACCAATATTAAGGGTGTTTAAGTAGTTACATTCTAAAAAACCAGATTTGGCCCATATATAAATTTATTGTCCGCCATTTTGTAGTGGCGTCCAACATGAACTTTAATTTCTTTATAGTGCTTATCTTGCGCTAGTCAAGTCCTTTTAGATGATACCAATATTGACTCTCTCAGTTGTCTAGATTTTCTTTTGTAAATTTTTGGAATATATATTTAAAAAAAATTTTTTTTTGCCTATAACTTTTCCGATGAGGGCACGCTATATCCAAAATTTTTCACCAATATCTCTAGAGGAATATTATATCCACAAATAGTAGCAAAGGTACCTCTAAATTATTCTATGGCTGAAAGATTTTAATTTTTGTTTGTAAAAATATGGGGAAAAACAGAGGCAGTCGTATTTGTTTACTCATATCTCAGAAACTTATGGAGCGATTGGGCTGAGTTTCAATAGCGATTCTTTCCCGTATATTTTTAAAAGACTGATACTATACACAGATCTGAGGAACACATGGTTGCTTCTAAAAGTTGATTTCAACCACCACACGGACAGACGGGCAGCAGACAGAAGGTCATTTATAAGCTTTCAGAAAATAAATACTTTATGGGGTCGGAAATGAAAATTGTAGAAAGCCTTTAAAATTACTACTAACACAGACACAAACATGTATGTATAAAAAAAAATAAAATAAAAACAAAAAACTTACTTAATTCACATTGAATCAAAGTATTTTTCTAAACGGAGTGTTTTATGTGTATGGTGTAAAAAAAAAAGAAAACTAAGAGACTGTAATAATTTAAACACTCGTTTAAAGAAATTTTTTTTTTCGTTTTATTTATATATATATTTTTTTTTAAATAAAATTTAATGCTTAAAGTTTATGGAATTTACTTCCAAATAGGGAATTGGTTTTACTGTTACATACAATAACATACAACTTTGTCGTGGCCAGCACAGCATTCCGGTTTCGAATAGTGCATATAAACTCATGTTCGCTAATGATACGCTAATGTCGAAATCATAATTATTTTCACCCAACTTGAATCACTTCTTTGTCAGGTTTTTTTCTTGCTGACTATAAACGAAAAATAAATTTCAGTAAGCGATATATTCCTATGTACCCAGGAAAAAAGTTCCAGCAATTTTTAGGAATAAAATAAAACTTTGTGGGGGCCAGCATAGCGGTCCGCTTTTCATAATTCAAAAATTAAAATGTTACTCTAAATTCTTTATGGAATTTTTTCTACTAATTTTAAGATCTAAAAATAAAAAAAAGTTTTACAAATTCTTTTGCTGGGTCGTTCGCCAAAATTATAACACAAAGTACAAAAATACAGTTAACGTTTAGATTAGTATTCTATAACGTATACAATTAATTAAGTACTGCTACCAACACATTCATAAATCAATTATTTATTATGAATTGCTATTTTGGTTATTGTTGCTTTTTGTTGTAGTTGTTGTGCAAAAAATAACACAACCAGAAAAATAAATGGAGCATAAATAACTGAGCGATCTAATACGACAGTAAAGTAACGGTATGATATTTATATGCATTTAAAATCTTTATTTTAATAAATATAAGTATATACTCTTTAAAGCCCATATTTTCATATTACATTTAGTTTTCTATTTTCAATTATTATTATTATTTGTTTTGCACTCAAATTTCACATAAATTTCATATATTTTAATAATTTATATATTAACTTTAATATTTCCGGCCTCAAAAATCAATTCAAATAAACTTTGCTGAAAACTACAAACAAAATACCATCTATCATTTAGTGCTAAATTTGTTATTGAAATATAAATTTTTTGATGAATATTATTATTACTTTTCCTGTTCATATTTGTTGTCTATTGTGACTGATGTTTAGTTTATTGTGAAATGTTTATTAAAATATAATATTTGTTAAATACTACAACCGTAAAACGAATATATTATAGATTTTTTTTTTTTGAATTCGTTTACACTAGGGAGCAAATGTGAATGCATGTTTATAATTTTTAACTTAGTTCGACAACATATTTAAAACTGTGGCGCTGGAGAAGAGAATTCACCAGGACAGATTCGAAAGTATAATGGGAATGGCTGCGATTATGATAACAGGTGCTCTTAGGACCACACCATCTAAAGCACTGTTCACTATTTTGAACTGGTTACCACCAGACATCCTGGCTAAGCAGATGGCTGCGGACACCGCACTGAGGCTGAATGCCACAAGGGCATGGAAGTATGTGAATTATGGACATGCGAGAATTTTGGGTATGATCAATATTGCTTCTCCTAATAATTACAAGGTACCTGAAGCAGTATTTGATCCAGGTTTCGTGACGAATACACCGGATAGATCTGAATACGACAACGGCCTCCGACCTACGGAGAACGCCATCCAGATATTTACTGACGGATCGAAATCACATGCTGGAGCTGGATGTGGTATCTTTTCGATCCGGTTGGGTTTGGAATTGTCCCTTAGGCTACCGGATTACTGTAGCGCGATACAGGCCGAACTAATGGCTATTAGGACAGCCGCGGAACAGATTCAGTATAATGAAATATCTGGCATGGATATTTATATATTTACTGACAGCAAGGCGGCTATTAGGTCCCTTGAGAGTGTGCACAGCACATCGCAAATTGCCCAGGAATGCCGGGTGTCTCTTGAGGAGATAGCGAGACATTCGACGGTTACCCTTGTGTGGGTTCCAGGACATGGGGATATTGATGGTAATAATAGAGCTGATGCACTTGCAAAAGCCGGTACAACCTTAGATTCGGTTGAATCCAGTTATGCTTTGGGTATTCCCTTATCGAAGGGTAAGCAGCTAATCTCGCATCAATTCTATTTGGATGCCAAGGAAAGATGGGTGAGAGAACCCACTTGTTTGGAAACCAGAAAGATCTGGCCTAACATGGATGATGTGCATAGGAGCAATATGCAGTTAATATGCCCTGTATCCACCTTAGGAACCTCATAGCGGTCATTACCGGACACTGGCCTTTAGGTACACATGCAAAAAGGCTGAGTATCCCTTACAACGACTTCTGCAGAAGTTGCGATAACGAGGAAGAGGAGGAGACAACTGAACATCTACTCTGTAATTGTCTTGCATTCGGGGACCTGAGACACCAGATTCTAGGTCAGCGAATACTTGTGAGTAAAACTTGTCTTTCCGCAGTTGATCTGGGAAAGATCCACACCGTCATAAACAGGACAGGATGGCTGGGAAACGACGGCCAGAGGAAATAGACGAACGGGCGTTGGTGCCTACAGTATCACAACGGGACCCTCGTAGGACCCAAGTGAGCTATGCCTTCGGGCGGCTGCCGGATCTAACCTAACCAAACCTATATGAATTAAAACAAAAGTTCCACTTTTGGCTGGACTTAGCCTTAAATAGTGTTTATAAATTGCACTGAAGCAATCGCCTAGTTAGGCTTATATATTTGTATCCCAGTCAATTTTGCTAATTATTAATATGACGACTTAAAAGTAATGGTTGACAACTAACTGTAGGCTTCGGGGTGTAACCGAAAGTTATTTAGAAGATAAACAAATCAATATAATTGAAGAATATCTATATTAAAATTATGGCTTAAGAGCATTGGAATGCCTGCTCATATCACCTCAGCTCAGCTCGCTTGACTCTAAGTTTAATCTTTAAGTTCAATAGCTAAATAGATCAGAATTTGTATTAATGCTTTAAAAAAATTTTTTCGTATATTTTTGTTATTTTTGGCCCAACAGCATTAAATTTTCTAAAACTGACTCTGAAAGCAAAGTTTTAAATCATATTAAAAAAAAAATAATATTAAAATTTTTTATAGAGCTGGTAAATGTTCTTTTCATTTATTCAATATTAAGCAATACTTTTCATTTTTGAACTTGATAACAAATCAACACTTTTAACGAATTTCTTAAATTGAAAAAGCAAAGTATAGTCCACATACATCCCCTAAAATATTTAGTAAGAGATTAAAAAATTAGTAATTTATAGTCATATAAAAAATAAATAATAAAATAATAATAATATGTAAATTTTATTTAGGCCTTTCCTTCTTTAGTAAAGTAGAAAAAAGTAGAGATACGCCCTTTTTTTAAACTTCACACGAAAGTGTAAAAAGGTTTATGTATAAAAGTTTGTTATTTCATTTGTAAGAGATAGTTAAGTTAATTTATATGTCCATTTGTCCATTCAATTGAGCGTTGAAATCAACTTTTTAAAGCCCTCATATATCCCACGGACTTATATATTCTATTGGTTTTTCAAAAATACTTTCCGACATTTTAATATTAAAAAACAGCAAGTTGTACTTGTTAATGGCTTAGATATAAGCCAAAGACAACATATGCCTTTCTATAAAAAAAAACTACAAAATCAGGCGGTGTTGTGTTATTTTTCACAAAGCACGTAAAAATAAAAATGGTTGAGTTACTCGTAAAGGATATGGTTAAAAATTAAAAAACCTTTGTTCGATCTTAATGAAAACTGTTTTATTGCATTTCATTTAATAGGGTTGCATTCGTAAACTTTGAATAATTCAAAAACAGTTGAAGTATCGAGTAATTTCTTTAGAGTATTGAGTACCGTTCTCAAACAACTGACAATTGCTCAATACTCCGCAAACATTTACTTAATACTTTGGCAGCACTTGTTTTTTTACCTCAAGGTAGTCGTAATTATTTTTATTTATAAATTAAAGCTACTTGGAGTGTATGGGCACCATGGAGGTGTTCACTTATGCTACATAGTGTAACTATATTTGTATGTAATCATGTGCGTACATTTGACTTAATAAGTATTAGTAATGATTTGTATAAATTGCGTGACCATTCATAACGTTTACTTAAACTCATATAAACAGATACGCACAAACACGCTCACCAGTATTCGTATAAAATAACTATTATAAGCTATGGACATGTGTGTTTGTATTACGTGTATTATACTCACTCTATACAAACATAAGTATGCATATGTGCGTTCATATAAGTTTATGTGGGTTCAAATAATTTTATTTATGCAGGCTTGCTGAAAATGTAACAGGGACACTCACTGTTGTGCACAAAACATATCAACAATATGAATGTAATAAATTTATATAGAACAAACGACAAGTAAATAAATAAAATTTTCTAAATATTCACCTGGGCTTAAATTGTTATTTGTTAGAATATTTTCCGAGTTATTGTTGATTTTGTCAATGTTTGTTTGTTGTATGACATTAAACTTTGTGAGTTTTTAGAATGTCAAAGCACATCTAGATACAAACACATGCAAACATTATTTTATTTATTTAATTAATCCATGTGGGTAGTAGTTCTTAGCATGAGTGTATTAATTCTATTTTATTTCTGGAGTTTTTTTCTTCCATAAATTTTCTTGACTTTGGCATTTATTTACAGAGTATACGATTGCTGGGAAATTGTTTTATCTTAAATACCATACATTTGGTTTATAACATACATGTATGTACATGAAATAAGCAAGATGCTTTTGTTAAATACATTGGAAAAATTTCTAAAGTTGTACAGATATTTTATAAACAAAATAATGTATTTAGATCTTCGCTGTGAACAATTTCGATAAAAAAATATTTAACAGAATGTTTTAAGAATAAATTCACAATGAATTTATTTGTTATTTTGGTAAACGGTTAAAATTGTTATTATTTTGTTTGCAACGCCTTAGCATAAACAAATTATCTGTGACAATAAGGTATAAACGTTTCTTCACAACTTGTCATTCAATATCTCTCAGTGTATACATATTAGGGTGATCGAACGGTTCTTATTCGAACGGTTTTAACCGGTTATTTTAGTTCTGTCGAAACGGAATGCCCATTTTTCGAATATCTAATACAAATTCGAATATCTGGTACAAATAAACCGGTTACTATTATTAGCTGAACAGTACAACTACATATATGCATACAGCAAAATACCCTACAAAAGTCAATCGTAAACATTCTTGAGGAATTGTTTTATTTAGATAAGTGTCATAAGTGATCTAAAAGGCTACAAAGATTACTAAAGAAGCTAATGCATGGCATGTTTTTTACATCTGACTTGTCAAATTCCACACTGCTAAATACAAACATGTCGTGTAAAAATCATGTGTTAAGACATCTGACAAAATTTCAATTAGAGCGCGCTCTATTTTCTTCTGTCAAAACATATGATATCAGCCGTTGGCAGAAATCTTTGCTGCTGCAAGGCAGTCAGAGTAAAAGTACAATTTTGACAGATATGCAGATTTATATATGTCTCACAAGTTTTAAAGTCAGATGTAAAATACATGCCGTGTATTAGCTGCTTAAGTGCTTTATGTTCTATAAGTCCAACGTGTATGCTCAGTGAAAAGACATTTTCAATTTAAAATTGTATATAAAAAAAAATAAATAAAAATTCTTCAAAACATTTCAGTTGCAACAACATGTTTCTAAAATATTACTTTTAAAATAAGCAACTAAGAAGACAAAATTTTTAATAATTATTATTTTAATTGAATAATGTGGTCTCACATGTATTAAGTTGTTTACTACATATACATATATTATTTTATTAATGAAAGTACTTATGTAGGTATGTACTTATGTATAAATATGTTCCTATAATATTTTAAAACAAAAATTCTTTAAACATTTCCATCATGACTGCAGTATGTTTTGTTCGTTCTTTACCTTTGTGAATTGTTTTGACTTTATTTAAATAATTTTTTTATTTCAATAAAATTTATTGTTTATTTGAATAAAACCGGTTTTTGAAAAAAAGTCGAGTTATCGATATCCCTTGTGCATATTAAATAAATACACCCTTCATGAGTACATTATTTACAAATTGATGTCTGCAAATTTGTTGTTAGCTATTTATTTTTTCACTTATTTACTTTGAAAATAAACCAAGAAATGACCTTGATATTTATTTAGCTTATCTTTATATACTCAGGTGTCTTTACAGGCTTAAGGCTTGCACAATCACATAAAAGTACCATAAAAATTACACCAATTCATATTAATTTATGTGTAATGTATTATAAGGCAGTTTGTATTGTTTTTTTTTTTTGTATTTTATTTTTTACTTTTTGTCACCTTTTTTTAAAAGGCTTGTTTATTTCCTTAATTATCAAACATTATTATTTTTTATTATTTTTATTTATTTCATTGAGTTAGAAAAACGGGAAAACAAACACGAATGCAAAACAAAAACTAACAAAACTTTAATACAGGCTCTTATGATTAGAAAAATTGAAATGAAAAGGAACAAAAATAATATTTTATTAAATTATATGCAAGTATGTGTATTCATTTGACAAAGTATTGTACGAACAAAAGTGGTGAAATCGAAAGTGAAAGCCTAGTTAAATACATAAAAAAATGATTAAATAGATTTTTACATATGACGGGTGTTGCCGAAACCACCATGACCTGATTGCGAGGCACCCTTGTTGAAGCCCATTTGCAAGTTGAGTTCAGCATTGTGGGCACGCAATTGCTCTTCGGTGAATGTGCGTTCATTCTTTTCAGCCATTTTGGGACCCAAAGTAGGACCAGTGAATTCGGGATGGTGTTGAGTCTTTAATAAAATTAAAACCAAAACAGTTAAATTTTGAACTTTTATTTTCTACATTTTAATAAATCACTTACGATACGTCCCAAAGAGTACAGGCACAAAGTTACTTGTGGAATATTACGACGCTCAAAGAGATCGGCAGTTTGAAAGATTTCCTCTTCGGGTACCCCGTATTTCTTAATGCCAGCTTGAAATCTTTGAACATTTTCCATCAACTGAAAGTTGGTACCACGTTCTTGAATTTTCTTCACGGACCCGGGAGCCAATTTGTTGATCAATTTACACAAAACAACACCATCCTTCAATATGTCTTCGTACTGACCACCAGGTACTTTTTCGCCCAAAACTTCAAAGATCCAATTTAAAACTTCTTGTTCCTGTTCCTTATTACGGGGCTGGTGGAAAATAACAAATAGTTTGTTTAATTAAATATTTTGAATAAAAGTATATTTTTTTAAATTTATCTCTTTCTTTAAAATTAAATTTTATTTTATCCTCATCGCTTTAACCCGCTACAATAAAACTTATTTATATAAATTAATTATAATTCCAGAAAAAAACATCTCTCTCTGTTTTTCAATATATTTTCAAATAATAGTTATTTCAAAATTAATTCGCGCTTTAGTTAATTTCTGTTAAATTATAAACTTGTTTTGTAAAAATATTTTGTAGTTGTTTTTATGTTTATGAATATAATTTGTTCATTGGTTTTTATGTTTTTGGAAAATGTATTGGTTGTAAAGTTTCTAGTTTGAAAAAAATAACATAATACTACATTTATACCTAAGCGAAATCTAGTAGATTTGATTTAAAATCTTTATTAAAATCTAAACCGTTTATACCACTGTTTTTTGACATTTTGCAAGATTTCGTTTTCAAAACAATATACTTATTTACAAGGTGGTCTAAGAGGCTCTCTATGCTCTACTTCTCCAAAATTCAAACTCCATATAAAAAAACAATAAAGTAAACAATAAAGTACTTGTGCAATTGCAACCACCTTATATATTATGATTGAATTTTTCTGCGTGCAGCGTAGTAAATTTTAGTACAATTTAATAAAAACCACAGTTGCATCACGAAGTAGTACTAGATTTTAAGTAGATTTTGCCAAAATCTAGTGGCGAAGTAGATTTCATTTTGTATGGGAAATCTGGTAGATTTCGCTCAAAATCCCTTAAGTACTAGATTTTGTGTAGGTGTAAATGTAGTATAAAATCTTGTTGAATAAAAATTAAATTTTTCTCTTAAAAATAAATATAACAAGAATTTCTAAATATTTATTTTTTTCTTTTAAAAAGAAATTTTTTAATTTTCTTCTGACAAATAACAAGTGCTTCTTTAGATTAAAAAACTAACTTAAATTGCACATCTGTATTAATAAAAATCAAATATCGTTTGTTGGAAATCGTATCACTTAAGAACGACTTCACTAAGGTTTTTACTGAAATTTAAATTGATCACGTCCACTTTTTTTTAATTTATATTAAATCGTCACTGTGACTGTACTGATTTCTCTATTTTTATTTTTGAATGTTCGTTGTAAGCCAATTTAAATTTTTAACGGAAACCGAAATGACTAATATCTTTAATGTTTGTAGGTATAATCTCTTTCTTTATATTAAAATAAAAACGATATGTCGTCCGTTCCTAAGTGCATCGCCGAAGCACGGCTGTATCAACAGCGCATATTTTTTACTAAAACTATTTATGAAGCTCAAGAATAGTTCCTAGGGATTTTTTAGTGTTTATAATTTTAAATCAGCGTGCCACCTTTCATACCAAATGAAGATTTTTCTTATATTTATATTGCTTTAATATTTAAAGTCTTAAAAATGAGAGAGAGGGGGTGTTTCAATAATTACTTGCATAGTTGAGCTTAAAATGAAGTGGAAAACAACAGTAGGGGTGGTACCTTTAATATATATAAAATATGTTTTATAAGATGACTAGAAAACTATTGTATCTATATGCACAAAGCTTTTTTGGCTAGATCGGAGCAGGGAAAGTAACACCCCCAAACAAAAAATTTATTGCATGATATATGCATTTATATGAAAAACTGTAAATGTTAGAATTTTTAATTCTGGTATTGACATTTTAATAAAAATTTCACTATTCATTTAAATTAATGGATATTGTTAAGTAAGAGGGCGTGGCATTACCATACAAAGAAATTATCTCCACAACAATTATTTAATTGGCTTAAAATTCTGTACAATTGGCTGCGATAATAGTAAACTTTTTTATAAACAAAATCGACAGGATCAGAATAGGGCATGCATGTATATGAAACCCAAATTATAAAAAAAACATTAAATTTCATTCTGAGAAACTGTAATATCTATGTGATTTAAATATCAACAATAACATATCTGTGGCTTGGAGCTAAAGGGCCAATGTCGCTTTTTTGCTCTTTTGAGTTAATCATTGCATTGGATTTGTTTTCTTGCTCTATTCCATTATGGTAAAACAGCTAATGTCATACTTAACCCAGAACAGTTTTATAAATAAAATGCTGGCCAATGTCACTATGAAAGCATCTATAGAAGTTAAAGTTCAATTCCAATTTTCTCAAAAGTAAATATTTTGAGATTGGCCCTTTTAGCTCCAGGCTAAACAATATCCAATATCCAACAATATCCAAACGATAACAAAAGTGGTAAGAATTAGAGACTGATACCCTCATACGAACAAAATACAATCAAAAATGTTTTAAGAATTTTTTCGGGGACAGCAAAGCGGTGTAGGCTTTGCTAGTAAAAAAAGATAAATGTTTTAAAATATTTAGTTTGAAAACTGATAAATATTCTTGTCATACTGTTCTTAAAGAAAATCATTTATCAAAAAAAAGTAGAATTTAAAAATTTTTTTGATTATCTTCAGTCAACTAGTAGTCAATTCCACAGCTCAATTGGATGATATTTATATCATTTGAATGCACCATACGGCCCTCGAAATAATAAAGTTATTGCCCTCATAGTTCGGATAAATTTATACCAAACTCTTCAATAAAAACATTTGCCATTAGTGGTTAATGCCGCTAAATTCACCATCAGCTGCACATTGAACGAGAAGCTGAATCACAGAAATTAAGTCAGATTATTAAAAACTTATCTTGAAGAACATTTGTGAAAAACACAATGTACGTATATATTTTGTATGTACATAAAAGCATTTAGAATATCATTATTAAATTTATAGCCATAATTTTCATTTAAAATTTGCATTTTAATTTGAATTGTTTTATTTTAATCTTTTTCTACGAATTTCAATTAAAATTCATAACATCAATGATACAATGAATTTATTAGCGTTGTTTAAATGTCAAATGTATTATATAAAATGAAATATTCAAATAGTTTGTTTTTTTTTTTTTTTTTTTTTTTTTTTAATTCACTTTAGGTTTTTTTAACATTATTATTTCTAAGAGTAATTTTGCAATTTGATAATCATTGAAAACTATTTAGTATTCAATAGTTGTACAAGTTATTTTAGATTTAATTATTAAACAGAGCAAAACAGTAAGCAAAATTTCCTCTACAAAAAAAAAACAAATAAAATTGAAAAGAATAATGAAACAGAAGAGAAAAACCAACCAGCCAGAGGATTAACCAAATTTGCATGTATGTATGTGCTTCAAAAGCCATACAAGTAACTATGTATTTGTATATGCTTTCCAAACCGTTTAATTAGTTCTCCTAAATTTCTACACTTTGGATATTGTCATTGTTATAAAAATGCATGTATGTATATAAAATCTGATGCTGGGTGTAAGCAGCCAAGATAATTCTTTATGTCTAAAATATCAAATATGTTTGTTTGTTTGTATGTTTGACTTTTGTGTGACATTGAAATTTTGCCAAATTTTTATTTTTATTTTTATACCCTTCACACAGTGAAAAAGGGTATATATAGGTTTGTCATTCCGTGTGAAATTTCTACAATTTTCATTTCCGACCCCATAAAGTATATATTTTCTGAAAGCTTATGAATAGAGGAGTCGATTAAGCCCTGACCGTCTGTCCGTCTGTCCGTCTGTCCGTCTGACCGTCTGTCCGTGTGTATGTTGAAATCAACTTTTTGAAGCCCCCCGACATAGGTTGGACCCGGGTAAGGTATTAAAATATCAGAAATATTCGGGAGTAGATCGGTATTGAAAATCAGAAACATCGGTACATAAACAACTGAGATATGAGCAAAAACCCACGACCACCTCGATTTTCTTTTCATAAAAACAACATTACAACAACAACATACATACATACAAACGTGTATACTGGTTAGAGAAAACGTGGCATCGAATCCCAGCTGAGGCAAAAAAATTTTTTTTTAAATTTTTTTAAAATTTTTTTTTTTAATTTTTTTTTTATTTTTTTTTTATTTTTTATTTAATATATTATATATATTTTTATTATTATTTTTTTTTATTTTTTTTTTTTAATTTTTTTTTTATTTTTTTTTTGTTTTATATATATTATATATGTATATAATAATTTTTTTTTTTTTAATTTTTTTTTAAATTTTTTTTTTTAAATTTTTTTTTTATTTTTTATTTTTTTTTTCTTTTTTTTAACATACATACGTGAATTTACTGTTATTGCATGACTACACGTTGTGAAGGGTATATAAGATTCGGCACGGCCGAATATAGCGCTTTTACTTGTTTTTTTTATTTTTTTTTTTTGTATTTCTGGAATTATTTACGTTTTCTTATTCTAAATATTTTAGTTTATTTTATGTTGTTATTTTTTTATATATACACATTATTTGGTTGTTTATAATTTAGTTGGTACGAACTACTTTTGTATTTGTTTCTAACTCAAAAATCTGTTTAATTTAATTAAGCCAATTGGCAGAGGGCCAAAAAGAACAGGCGAAAAATCAACTTGTACACAACGCAACACCCACTTAAATGCGGCACAAAAAATATACGCAAACATGTTTAGAACAATTTACATATAAAAAACTTATAGAAGCGGCGTAGTTCTTAGACAACAGTAATAGGACATTTCATATCTATATATATAAAAATCAATGTGTGTTTGTATGTTTGTTTGTGCTTTATAGACGGTTAAACGGCTGGACCGATTTCCTTAAAATTTTCACAGAATCTTTCTGTATGTCTGGAAGGAACTATAGGTTATACTTTGGTTTGAAATTATAAGTGGGCGGGGTGCCACGCCCTATTAAAGTATAACTATTAAATATTATATATCACGAAAGTTAATGCAGCTAGAGTCTTCAAATTAAGTACGGTAAACTATGACATCCACACGAACACTTAGGTAAAAAATGGGCGGACTTGCAATAGTGGGCGTGGCCACATGAGTTAAATACTAAAATTCGTATATTTGCAAAACGATGTCGATTAGAGTAGTAAAATTTTGCAAGAGTAACTTTGACACCCAAATGAACAGTTAGGCAAGAAATGGGTGCATTATCAATAGTGGGCGTGGCACCTACCATATGAATTAAATACTAAAATTCGTATATTTGGAAAACGATATCGATTAGAGTAGTAAAATTTTGCAAGAACAACTTAGTGGGCGTGGCACCTGTCATATGAATTAAATCCTAAAATTTGGGGTGGCAAAGCACACCGGGTATTAGCTAGTTTTTTATAAAATCGGAATTTATGAAAAAATTACTGATTGATTTCGTAGTTGCAAAAAATTTATTTTCGAATTTTTTCTTATTTTTCCTTTGCCATATTATTATTATTTAAATTTTCATTGCGCTCACTTCTTAGTCTTAAACTTGGTCTTATTACACCAATCAATAAAAAAACAAACAATATATATCGAATAAGATGACCTTGAATTAACAAAATATTTTATTAATGACATTTTTTTAAACTAGTAAATTCACAAGGTACCCAAGTATCGTATTGGCATAATTTTTCATTATTTAAAATATTTTTTCTATTATTTCAATATGGCATTAAGGACACTTTATCAATATAAAAAATGATAATGTTTATAAAATTATGACTTTATGACACCTTTTGAATGCAGACAATATACGATTTTGACTTAATATTATACATTGTGGATCCACTTAATGTAGATGTGTATTTTGTATTCACTCTAATAAAAAACACCAACAACAAAATCTTTGCAAATTGCTTCATAAACAAAACAAACAACATTTGCTTTCAATTTAATGGTAAAATGAAATAATAAAATTTTTAAAATGCAAAAATATAAAGCAGCAACGGATATCCTAATTTAATAAACAAAAAAAATTATAAGATACACATTTCAACTCATATAAGTGCCGTTAATTATGAAAGTGTTCTAAGTCAAACAAATAAAAATAAAAAAGTTGATCAGCTTTTTCACACCATACTATCTTAAATTAAATTATTTCAATGTGGTTTTGTTGGTGTTGTGAAAAATTTACCATTTTTTAATGTTAAACGTTGAACAGAATTCGTTTAGTGTTAATTATGAAAATGGTTTAAGAAAACAATTTGTAAAAATTTAGTTTATTAGTCTTTTAAGATTTGCTGATGACAACGAATACAACACATGTGCACATGTTTTCATTAATGAAATTCTTTTTTTTTCTAAAAATTATCTTCAATTAAAACAAAATACATATTTTTGGTCCAATCATCATAATTTTACCATCAATTAAATAAAAATTAATATTTTAAGAGACTATTTAAAAATTTTTAGTTAAGATAGCTTTAAAAAATTAAAAAAAATTCTATAACTTTTAAAATATTTTAATTTTTATTAATCACTTCCATAATTAATATTTGTAATTATTTTATATCTGTGGCTTGGAGCAAAAGGGCCAATGTCACTTTTTCGTTCTTTTGTTATAGTATATGTATAGTAGTAGTTTGTTGTATTTTCTGTTGTTTTATGAGCGGATGCGTGGCCAGTGAGAGGGTTGGAACCTGCCTGAGCTATCGCCACGAACAAGCTAGTCGGAAACCTCACTGGGCCAAAACGGTTCGTAACATAAATGGCATCATTGCATTGGATTTGTTTTCTTGCTCTATTTCATTATGGTAAAACAGCTAAAGTCATACTTAACCCAGAACAGATTCATAAATAAAATGCTGGCCAATGTCACTATGAAAGCATATATAAAAGTTAAAATTCAATTCAAATTTTCTCAAAAGTAAATATTTTGACATTGGACCTTTTAGCTCCAAGCCACAGATACATAGTTATCAATAACACAAGTATCAAATTGATGGGACTTCTAAAATTTAATATTTCAAGTCATTTTATCAAATGCTTTGGATACATCTTTCATCTTTCTTTCATCTTTCGCCTAAAGAAGGAAGACTAAAATATACGAAATTGTTAAATTATGTACTCTATAGAATATTGGAATATTAACCAATTTCCAGCCGCAAAACATAAAAGTAGTCCGAATTCGATGAAATCCAGGTTTCTAGATAACATGGGGCTACTGAATTCAAATTCGTTATCAAAATTCACCTAGCTCTACGGAGGTCGTCAGAAATCGGTGTTCGCAAGTGCGAACGTTGGCCGCAATTCAACATTAATATTTTTTGTTTTAAAAAATTGCATATGATTTTTTTTCATATATAAAAATACAATTAACACAAATTTCTTATGATTTTATTAATTATATTTATTAAGAAAATGTATGAAATTATAGTTGTTAAATTTTGTAGAAAAGTTACTTCTTATGGTACTCCTCAAAACATTTAGAATGTAAATGAACACTTTTGGCACATCCATTTTATTGGCTTTTCACAGGTTTTTAATCTATAACGTCTAGATTTTCTATCTATCTACTTTACGGGAATGTGCCCACAATCGGCTCTTGGCAAGTAACAAGGTAAAGATTCTGGAGACTTTTCTATTCGCTTACATGACAACAAAAGCTCTTTTGCTAATATAATGCGAAAGCTTTTTTGTGACATAGGTTTTTCGTTTTTTCACAGGAAGTTAAAATTTATTTACCTTGGTAAGCTTATTGTTAAGATCCAAATTATATGTTATTAAAATGTATAGATCGCTTTATGTCTTTGAACATTTTTTTCAATTATAGATGTTAAATAGCAGCCAACGTTCGAGCTTGCGAACAGCAATATTTGCTGTTAAGTACAACAACTGTGTTAATATTTTTTTTAGTTTTTTGTTTTGATTTTATTTTGTTTATCTGTTTCTGTAAAAACTGCATAGTTACAATTTAAATTTTTGTATAATAAATATACATGGTGGGTTGAAAAAAATACCTCTAAAATGGTGGTATAGAAAAATCGCGAATAACATAAAAAATATATTATTAACAAAATTATTTTTTCTTATTTATATAAGCTAAGAATATATACAATACTTCTGCGTAAAAAATTTAAACATAATAGTTCAGTAAAGCAGGAAAAATTACCGATCAAAATGAGAAAGTTTTGTGTTCGCAAGTGCGAACAGAGGATGGAAATGGGTTAAAGGAAGCAAAATATAAAGATCATATAAGTATGTTTACTACCCTATAAATACCCTCCAGTTTTACAAAAACATTATATGGACCTTATGGTGATAATAAGAATGGATTACTTTTCACCTACAATTTAAAAATATTCATAAATTAATTTCACTTAAATTATTGTCTATTTTCTGGTTTTTAATTTTGAAAATGTTCTATGTCACTGCAATCTGTGTATACAACATTTCCTTTTGAGATACACACCAAATTGAGATTAATGAAATTCAATATTATAGAAATAGTTCTTTTAATTTATTAAAACGCAAACCATTAAATATTTTGGATAAAAATATATTTGACTTAGACCACTTTCATAATTAAGGGCGCATACATATATGTACTACATATATGCGTATGTACTACATACATGCGTACATACACATACACAAATGCATATATAATTATAATTACAGACAATAAACTTATTCGTATACGATTATAATAATAACAACAATGAATATAAATTTTCAATATTTGTTTTATTTTTATTATGCTGTAAAAATAAAATTCCTTGTGGAAACAAGTAAAATTAGCACAATAGTGTCATAAAAATATTTTTACGAAAATGGCTAAAGACATTACAAATAATGGTGGATTAAAGATAATTTTGTAAACTTTAAAAGAATGGGTTTAAGCGAAAAAATTGGCAAAGAAAGTCCTACAATCAGTAATTTGGTCTCTTTTATTTGAAACTTTTACAAAAGATTAAAAAAAAAATAAACTCAAAAATAGCAATATTTAAAAATAAATAAAATCAAAAACATTTTAAAATATTTTCTTCCAATGAAAATTTATCAAAAATTTTCAATATAATTTAACGAAATATTTTTTGATGTTTTTCTGAAAATGAGTTAAAAATTTTATCATGTGGAATATTATACATTATTTAAGGCAATTGTAAACTCAAATTCCTAGATATTTCATTTGTATTTTAAGAATCATCATACGCCTAGTTAATAAACATATATATCGTTTGTTCAAATGAGCTCGAAAGTGTCGAAAGGTACGTTTAGACAAAAAAGTATATTACAGCTAACAGCATTCATGTAATATTATAACTATAATATTTGTTTTCACAATACAACAAATGATAAACTAGTTTTTTTAACCGAGCTATGTAAATAGGACCATTTGCTAATTATACTGTAACAAACCAGATTCTCTGACATAAACTGTACGCGCAACTCCCAGATTGATAGATTAAAACACTACTGACTAGTCTATCGGAGCACCCTAGAGCTATAATATTTTTTTTTTCTTTCAGGCACATGTATCTCTTAATATTGTTAAATATGTCAAAGAAAGTTTATATTTTAATAGTTTGCATTTTTGTTCTTCTATCACCCAAAAACTATTGAATGGTATTGAACTAACACAATACCTTTTAAATCCTGAAATATGTAGGCAGCATATCGCGCAGGCAATAAAAATTTAGTTAAAAATAAATTCTTATGAAAATGTAAATATGAACACGAATAGTTCAGTTCTTACAACAGATTTTCCGTTTGTTTTTTAAAAAAAAATTTCTTGTTTACATTAGTTATTAAAAAATTTTTGTCTTATAAACAAGTTATAAGAATTACTATTTATAAACAATAAGTAAAACGTATTTAGCCATTCAACGATTTTATTACTTCTGTAGTTGCACGTCGACAACACTGTATTATTTTTAATGTCATTTAAAGTTTCGTGATGCATTCATCAACTAACTGATTATCTATGTAGTCATTTATATCTCAACAAGAGAACAAAATTACTTAGTAGGTTAGGTTAGGGTGCCCCGATGGACTAGTCAGCAGTGTGCTATTCTGCTAGTTTGGGGGTTGCGGGTTCGATTCCCGCCGGACACTCTGGACTTGTCTGCTTCCTTTCTATTCTATTCTTACTTTTCTATTCAGGTATCACAAAGGGATCAATAAAATGGACCCAAGTGAGCTGCGCAACAGCTGTCTGTTCTACCTAACCTACGTAACCTAAGCAAATACCAAAAAAGTTATTGTTGGTTGTACAACACTAGATTGTTTTATTTATAAAAATTTTGTTGAAATTAAATTTATGACATTTATTGTAATTTCTTATTCACCTTTTGTCCTTTTGCACACTTTTTATAAAAAATGAAAGAAAAAACGTAATAAATATATGAAAATGTTTTCACAGCCATAAATGACAACTAGAAAAGGCTTGAAGTGGGGTTGAATCTACAATAAATATTTGAAAGCTATTAAGGGCTTTAAGCGATTTTTTTTCTTAACCTCTCATAAAGCTGTTTTAAGAGTTTATGAATTAGACCGTTTATATTTATTTGGTTTAGAAAATTAGTAACAAAAAAATTTAAGAATGAATGAAATATTACAAAAATACCATTATAAGCACTTATGTGCAACCACTTTGAATTGGAATATTAATTAAAAAAAAAATCACATATAAAAAAAATTAATAAATAATAAAACATATGTAATGAAAAGGTAATTATTTAAAGGTTTATATTTTTTATCTAGAAAATACACAATAATTTTATGGCAATATTTACAACATTATGCTCGGCGCACAATTGGGACGAACGACGAATTTCGCCCAACACGACGAACTCTTCGGTAAAAATTCGTTTTGCAAATTCGTCGTGTGAAGCACAATAACAACGAAAAAGTAACATCTTTTATAGTTGATAAAATTGTTTAGTGTTTGTGCAAAGAAAAAACAAAAATAATCGAAGAATTTAATTTTTTGTGAAACTCAACAAAACATTAAATATAATTTCTGTAATAATAAAAACTTGTTTACGTATAAGCAAACGTTTGCAAAGAATGTCGTGGGTTGGTGCATTAAAGAACAATCAAAATGTTGTTTGTGTATAACAGCTAATAGTGTGACCATATGAAAAAAGATCACTTAATAAACTTAAATATTTGCAAAAACACAAATAAACCAAGTTTTTGTACTTAACTTTTTTATACTTATTTTAAATGTTTTAAAATAAAAAATAAAACAATTATTAAAGTAAAAACTAACTTTATTTTCTTAAAAAGTTGAGAAGTAAACCCAAATTAAAAAAAAAATGGTCACCTTGTATCAATTTGTTCGTCGTTCGCCGGCGTAAGAAATAGAAATAAATCTAATGCAGAGTTCGCCGCGTAAAGCGAACTTCGACTGACGCCACAATTGTATGCATTCTCACATACACAAATATGTTTTATTTTTGATGACGAATATTCGCGACGAAAAATTCGTCATTCGTCCCAATTGTGCGCCTAGCATTAGTCAAATTTACCTTATTGTTGTTATCTAACTGTAAATAACATGAATCAAAAAATATTTTTCTTTTTTAAGTCTACTTAACAAGAGTGCAATTAATTGTAGTCGCAAACAAAACGGTTAGCAAAAAATTAAACAAAGAAAAAATGTTATAAACATTTACCACACATATTAATATGACAACAAGTTGTTTTAATATTATGACCATTAAGGCATTTAATAACACTGTGTTTGACAATATCTTTTTTGCATTTTTTCCTCTACCAATATTACTGCAACGTGTAACAATTACAACTACTAGTAGTTGAAATTTGCCGAAAAAAAAAATACAAATTAAAATTAATATTTTTTTATGTTTAATGAAAAAGCACTGATGATACCAGTAACTATAACGACAGCAAAAAAATGCCAACTAATAAAGGTTGTAAAATAAAAAGCCACTTTTGTATTTAAACAAATATAAATGTAGGGAAAATTTAATGAAATTTATTTTAAAAAAACTTTCTGGACAGTATTTGTAATTTAAATACGCTATAGGAAATATATGTATAGTTTAACAGTACCGATTCCCTACTGACTTTGTCATCACCAGCCCGTTTCTATAAGTCGCTTAAGCTAAATCTCTATCGCTAAAATTGTTAAAAATATATTTATATATGCACATGCGCCTGAAGCCTTATTCTGACTCGCTAAAGTTTAATCTCTATGGCTAAAGCCAAAAATCTGTAAATATATTTTTTAGAGTTTTAGAGATTAAATGTAAGCGAGTTACATAATAAGACTTCAATGCTACTGAAATGTTATACCCAATACAATGTTTTGTGCTATAGACATTTAGCATGTGATTGTCATTAAATATCAACAAGTGACGTGAGAACTATTTACTATGTAATTCTTATAAAGATGTTTGGTATAATTTTGGGTACTTTTTCCGTATTAAATAAAAATATTATTTTTAAATATCTTTTGCTGTCAAATGTTAGCAATTTTTCTGCTTACTATTTTAAAGTGTAAAAAATTTAATAACGTTTTGATGACAAAATTATTAAAAAGTCGTCGAAAGTGGTGACTTGGAGAAACTTTTCTCCAGGCTCCGTGCAACGTAGATATATTACATACACAAATACAGGATAATGGCATAAGTGAAACAACTACGAGTGTGCAGTCAAGTCAGTCTACGTTATACCCTACACCAAAATATTCAAGTTTTCTTCATAAAACGACTAATTAAACCCAAAGGACTTCACTCGTGGATAATACCTCAGTTTAAGTTGTGCCTACGGATGATGTTAATATCAATAAGTTCCCACCGCTGGCTAGACCAATAACTACTTACGGAATATGAAATCTTGTAACTATTTATTTTAAATCAAATTATATTTTACAAAGTTCCAATTATATTTAACAAAGCTTTATCGGGATCTATATAAATATTCAATAGAGTAATGTAACTCGCTGGCTGGATCATTATCATACAGCCCAAACTCAAAAAATTAGAGACAAGCCATTTGGACAGCGGGTTCCTTTTGAAATATATAGATCTTATAAGAAATGGCTTTCGAAAATTGGTATAAATAGATCCAATCGATAACCAAAAACCTAACTTGAAAAGGTGTTGATAGTTGTTTGTTCCTCTGTCAACCCTTAAGGGGCAAAAATGGGGAAAATTTATATTTTAGTACTTTCACTTTTTTAACAACTTACAAACATATAAATATAAAAAAAAATATAAAAGTGTATTTGTATCAGTTACTCTGCGAAAAAAAAAATTAATAAAATTTTGGCACTCTTTTCAAGTTTGCATGTATAAGTGGTAAAAATTATCCTTCTTTTTGATACTGATACAGTTGGACACAAATTAATTATTATTATTTTTATTATTATTATTATTTTTATTATTATTATTATTATTATTATTATTATTATTATTATTATTATTGTCTGCTTTCTGGACATGGATACTTCCCATATTACCTACACAGAATGGGAAAGGTAAACACGTGAACCAGTATGTATGGAGACAACTGCATAGACAATGCCGAGCACACTTTCTTCAAGTGTGAGAGATGGCGTGTGGAACGACACAACTTAGAGGAAATCGTAGGGGAAATATCTCCAGAAAATTTGTATAGTGTAACAGTGGATCTCATGATGAAAAATGAGACTAAATGGGAACACGTGGCAACGTTTGTTGAAAGGCTACTTCGCGCAAAAAAGCGGGACCTAGACGTTGGCATAACGACGGCTGTTCGATAGAAACAGAAGAGGAGCCCCGACCTGAAGCAATGCGAAAGCGGTCCCAGGGGGGAGAACGGCTCGAAAAAGGGCGGTTTTTAGTGAATGCAAGGTCCACATACCAGAACTGTGACGACAGTATCTGAGATGCGTCAGGCATTTTCCTCCCTTCCCGAAAAAAAAAAAAATTGTCGTCTAATAGAAAATGTGTAATTATATCAGTAAAATTTTTACAAAGAATTGGAAAAATGGGAAAATATGTATAATTACTAGACCAACTCGGATAAAAATTAAAATAGAGGTTTCCCAGAATTAAAAGGGGAAACTATGGGAAAACAACTCGGTATTTTTTAGAACATAAGCATGTACTTGTTTTTGCACTTTACATACTTTATTTAAGTAATTAAATAAATTTATAAAATGGAGTAAAATTATAATTAAAAATGGATTAAATAGTTCCCCGATATGCCCTCATAATACTTTTAATTTTTTAAAATACAAAAAATTCTTCTTCTTCTTGACGTTATCAACCTCAAAAACTTACAACATCTTAATCCCATATGATGGTGTGGGTAAGCAAATTTTACAAACTGCCCCACTTAAAAATAAAATTAAAGCTAAAATGAAATTTCAGAATTGTTATTAATACTTATTCAACAATATACATATGAAATACATATACATACAAACATTTAAATTTGCATTTACAAAAAAAAGTTTCAAATTAACCGTAACACACACACACATTTTCAACTATCCATATATTTGAACAGTATCAGGGAATAAAATTATTTAAAATTTATTACTTACATATATTTATTTGTCTTCTTTTTTAATTGTAATTTTTTGTTTTATTGTAAATGCATATGTAGATGTAATATTAATCAATAATATTCAAAGAGCAAATATATCAAACATTATGAAAAAAAACGCAGATGTTGAATATACAGAATATTGAAACATATACGAGTATATTTGTTTAACTTTCTAAAATAAAAAATGCAACAGTATCATCAAACATATAATAAAACAAGTAAGAGCACTATATTCGGCTGTGCCAAATCTTATATACCCTTCACAACGTGTAGTCATGCAATAGCAGTAGTTTGTATCACCATTCATCTCATATGAAATACGTACATACATATAAAAAACATACATATATAAAAACATCCCATTGTAAAATTAAAAATTTACGTATGTATGTTAAAAAAAAAAGAAAAAAAATTAAAAAAAAAATTAAAAAAAAGTAATAAAAATATAAATAATATATTAAATAAAAAATAAAAAAAAAAATTTTTGGCTCAGCTGGGATTCGATGCCACGTTTACTCTAAGTAGTATACACTTTTGTATGTATGTATGTTGTTGTTGTAATATTGTTTTTGTGAATAAAAAATCGAGGTGGTCGTGGGTTTTTGCTCATATCTCAGTTGTTTATATACCGATGTTTCTGATTTTTAATACCGATCTACTACCGAATATTTCTGATATTTAAATATATTACCCGGGTCCAAGCGATGTCAGGGGGCTTCAAAAAGTTGATTTCAACATACACACGGACAGACTGACAGACTGAAAGAGCTTAATCGACTCCCCTTTCAGAAAATATATACTTTATGCGGTCGGAAATGAAAATTGTAGAAATTTCACACGGAATGAAAACCTATATATACCCTTTTTCACTGTGTGAAGGTTATAATAAATAAATTGTTGTCAATCGTTTGGCGGCAAACTAAAAATTAATTGATTTCAATATTTAGGTTATATAATTAGGTTATAATTAGGCGGTAGGACAAAGGTCCAAAAACAGTACTTTATTAGCATATGCGGTGCCATGAAAACTACATCATTATTGGCTATTTAAAATACACTATCATTTCAGCCGATTGTGAACGAGATAAAGTATGAAGCGACAGCCACTATATTAATGGAAATGATTGAATGGCTTGTAAGAGACGTTAAACCTAGATTTAACCAAAGACTTATCATTATGTAACCAATTCGCCACAATTCGAGATATAAGAGCTTTAACTGCATCACATTAATAAATATAATAGGAGGGAGAATGGGATGAAGTAATTAGGGTAAAAAAATACCCTGGGCATCGAACTTTATATGGACAGTACAAAGATCGCTGAACGAACTGGTATAGGTTTATATGAAATACGCTGAAAGAGAGGTAAATTCTTCTATACTTCCGATCACAATGCTGTTTTCCAGGCTAATTTATGACAATTATTAAGGCATTAAATGAATCAAGGAGATAAAGATCCGATTCGTTTTTTCTCGGATAGGCAATCAGTTTTTTCGAGCATAATGAAAGATAAAGTTGAATTTCGAAATGTCCTCTAATGCACGAGTGAGATAAACTCGCCTTGAAATATGAACGTCAAGAGATAATATGGCTACCAGGCCATCACATGATAACCGAAATCGAAGAAGTCAATAAATTAACCATGACCCTGGAGAATGCCAAACTCTTTGTCAGGTTCAAAAATAAGCTTAATGATTGGGTGATGGAGGAACATACCAGAAAGTGGTTAAATACTGCTGTTGTTATAAAGAGATACAAATCTTGAGAAAATGATAAAGATTCTAAGATTAAATTTACCAACACTAAGTAGATTAACTAGTGTAATAACAGGTCACATGGAGATTAGAACTCATCTAGCTCACATGGGACTGTCACATAAAACGACATGTAAAACATACAAAAATATAATAAGACTTTGGAACACTATCTTTACCACTGTCCTGTATTTGGGCTAATTAGATGCCAGACTTGCACATTATGCCAAACTTTTAATATCTAAGGAATTCAAATTGGAAAACCCTAAGAAATTACAATGAAGGAACTGGGCTCTTGACCTAGTTGAAAGATTAACGGAAGTGGGAATATGGTTTATTTAGTCGTATTTTATTCCTTGAAGCCGCGCCACATACCAATTTGGCATCTCTGTATACCTGTCATGGGATTGGGCTTCTTCTCAACCTAACCCAACCTAACCAATGCATCAAAACATACAAACATTTACATTGTAGAGGATAATCAGTTTTGGTAAAAATTTAAATTTAAATTAATAATAAGATAAACTTTAGTGTAAATTATTAAAGAAGAGGTTGGTTATAGTAACAGTATGCAATAGTTTTAATCATTTATGACTGCAAGCTTTAAAGGGGACTAGAAACACACACAAACACAAAATGTAAATTTTTCTTTTACACCGTTGGTGATTGATGGAAAACAAAACTTTGATTTATCGCTATTATACATACAAACATATTTTTTTAAATGCAAATTAAATGCTTAACAAGTATTTTGATCGTGTCTAGTCCCATTAAAGGCTTAAGCCTAAAGTCTTGTACCGAGTGGCCGTAAGAAAATAATAGTAAAATCATTTAAAACTTCCAAATAAATTTAATAAAACTTAAACTTTGTTCTAAATTATTTTTCTTTTAAAACTATTACATTTGAGCCAATATAACAACAAAACCATTTTGTTTACAAATATGTTTGGAGCCGTGTTGCAAGAATCTAAGGCTGCCTTTTTTTTAATGATTTTTAATATTTATTAACACACATCACGTTAAAAACAAAATCATCACTCCTCAGCATGTGCTTTAAAGCGATTTAAATAAACATTCTGTGGTTGTTGTTAATTTATTGTTTTGTTGTTGTTGTTGTAGCCGATATTATTTGTTGTTTATGCTTTTAATTTTAAAATATATGAAACATCTGCATAAATAAAACCATTTTAATTTATGTTTTAGCTTTTTGCCACTTTTGATGTTTGTTTTTGTTTGCTTTTTTTATTTCATTTCAATACGTGAACGGTATTTATAAATTTTTGTATATAATTTTCGTTTAAAACCTAACAACTGTGTACATCAATAAGGGCGGCAAAATAAAAAGAAATCAAAAACAAAAAAATATGTCTGCATGTATATATTATGATGTCAACGTTCGATAGCATTGAAAATATTCAAATGTCAAGCATTTTGTGACCACTTGTCGCTAAAAGAAAACATCATCAATCATTTGGTGTGATTGCCACCAGCGTTGCAAATTGGCAAAATACAAAAAAAAAACAAAACAACAATCGTGGGTGTAGAAAAATGGAAAATATTATTTAAGGGAAAAGTAAATTATACGTTTAAGTGTTTGTTTTAAACAAGAGAAAAAATGTTTTAATTTTATTGCTTGTAAATATTCAACATATTTAGGCTCAATAAAAAAAAACAACAACTTGAAATATTAAAAAAAAACTATTAAGCAAATTATGAAAAATACTTTTAACAAGTGGGTGTTTATACAACTTAAAGCACATCATGCTTAAATACTATTATTTTTTGTTTATTTACCATTAACATTAGTTTTTAGTATTAGAATTAAAATTATTATTATTATTAGTTTTTTTAATAATATTCTTATTCCATTTAAAATAGTAAAATTAAGTTGGAAACCATTAATAACAAAAATGTTTGTTGTGCACGTCTTTGGCAAATAATTCGTTACACAAAAATTCAATTTCCTCTAAAACATAAATTGCATTTTAAACAAACACATTTATTGTTTATTTTACCAATTATACAATTTAATTAAATTGTTTTATTTTATTTGTTTGAAATACGCATGTAAATATATCAAACTGCTTATTTAACTATTTTTCTATATGCTTTTGCTATTTAAAATAATTTATTGTTTTTGGTGCTGTAACTGCACAAATAAATATATTTATGAATTAATGTGGACATTTAACATATAAGCTTAAGTCGACATAAGAAAATTTTCATCTCCTGAATTATAAAAACGTTAAAAAGGATATCTTTATAGATTAAAAATTAAACATTAAAAGGTATGCATAAGTGTAATACTATTTACAAAGGTACAAAATAGAATACTTTCTTTGTTTTTCTTTGAAAACTTAATTTAATAAAAAAAACACAACTGAATTTGTTAGAGCAACGGGGAAAAGTAAGATACTCAAGACATTTAATTTTCACTAGTTGTCCTCTTTCTATGTAACTAACACGAATATTAGCCTGTTGAACGATGTCGAATGAAAATCGAAGCGAAAGAATGCTGGTAAATTTGGGGTTGTGTATTTCGAAGGTTTTCATTCGTTTATTCTTCCTTATGTCAATTGTTTTTTTCGTTATGCTTGTTACGTATTAAACAATTACAACAATACCCGAGTCAAAAATATAAACTTTTCCAGCGATTGTTCTTTCAAATGGTACAAAAACTATTAAATTGTTTGTAGTTAAATAAAACATTCCCATTAAATGAAAAGAGAAACAAAACGAATAAAACAATTGTAAATTTTCTATGTATATGTGTGTTTGTTTAAAAATTGTTTGCCTAGTTAATAAAATAAATTAAATTTAAAAAAAAAATATTTTCTTTTATATTAACATATAATAACCGAAAAATATTTTATTAAAGAAAGTTCTTTCTAGTTTAATTAAGTTATTTTGCAAAATAATTTGCTAACAGTCTAAATAAAGATCGAAACAAAACAAACAAAAAATAGTTAAAACATTTAAGTAAATGTGTTTTGTTTGTTTAAAAATAAGGTATGTACCAGAGATCTGCAACGAATACTAATGAAGTAACTTGAATCATTATTCATTATTTCGTTGATATATACGCATTCATACTTATTAAAAAGTCTTCACTACTTATACGCACTTTTAAATTGAAGGTGCTTATAGTACTCATATTTAGCAATACGTATGACTCAGTTGATTGCTATTGTCATTCATGCAAAATAAAAAGACGTATGACTCGCGTAGTCATTATGTTGTTGTGTGTTTTAACTAGGCTTGCCATATAACAATTTGGCATTGATCATAATAATTGTGGATTATTAAAAAAAATCGACAATTTAAATTTAACAAAATAATACAAAAACAACAAGCATAAATAAAGTGCTTACTTTGATGTTTGTTTAAGAGATTTAGATTTTGTTTTTGCGTATTATCTTTAAAATTTAGGTGAGCACCTAAGAACGCAGTTTGTTAATTTGCTGCCAAAAATTTGAACATGAAAATAAAAAACACAAAATAACGGTTATTGTTTACCTCTTATTATTGAAGCCAACCAACACTTAGCCTAAAGGCCATAATCAGTTGCATTTATTTAAAAATTAAATAGTGACACATTGCAAAATTGCAAATTTTCTGGTGGCCAAAAAATATCTTGCACTCTCCGACCTGGCAACATTGTTTATTCTTCATACAAATGAGAGCTGTTAATGTGTTTGTTGTTGAACCAACTATTATAGTTATATAAAAATATGAATCAACGTGAGTAGTCTTGCAAATCATATAAATAGGGGCGCTATAAATATAAGTACGATGTAGTACTTATGTTCATTCTGAGTTGTACTTATAAATCAACGTTGTTGTGGGTATGCGTACGTCACCTCAGTTAAATTTCCATATTAATAGTTTCCATAAATTTCCATTATACGCTCTTATACTCAAATTTTATGACTCACTATGAATATTGAAAACCCGACTCAAAGCCGATAACTGGTATGTTAAAAAACATTGTCGAAAGGATATATGTTAGTATAAAAATATTAATAAAATTTAAATTTAATAAAAAAAGGAGAATGTAAAAATGTTTCTTTAATTGTTTTTTGCAAAACAGTTTGACCACGCAAATGCAAAAGAACAAGTGACTGATTTTGACATAAAATGTAGATATGTAGCTCAAACCAAAGAACACCCCATTCGACATCTTTAAACAGGCTATTAAAAAGAGTAAACAATATCTATTATATCTTTAGCTCACAGTTCTTTTTGTGTGCTTTCTTAAAAAATTTTAAATTAATATTTTAAATTTTTAATCAGGCTTTAGTTCATATTTTAATATTCTTTATTTTTACAAAGAATTTTTTAATTGTGATAAATGAAAAAATAAATCTGAAAAATTATATTTTTACCGACACTAGCCGAGTGGAATGCATTTTCGAAACCAGCTACGATTTCATCATCAGCACTCTCTGATCGGTGGTTACATGTTGGTTGTAAATATCATCTATTTAACTCGCCTGATTAAAAATTTAAAATATTAATTAAAACAAAAAAGTTCGATAAAATAAAAATTCAATTTGCAATTTTGAATTTTATTTAAAATTTATCTATAGTGCGCAGAATTTTATGTTTAATTTTTATAAATTCCTGTCTCGGAATTATGGAATAAAAGACATTACAACAACAACAACAAAAACCATATTCAATTAATTTTTTTTATTTTTTGTTTATTTGAAATAATTCAATATTTGAAATAAGTTATTTTTTCGATTGACCACAGACATGTGTGTAGATCAATATACAATTATAATTTAAAAAAGTTTGTATGTTTGTTCATGCACAATATATAAACAATTTCCATTAAATTTTCATTATCTATCTATTCTTTCATTGTTCGGCATTTAATTAACGAGTAACCAAATTAAAAATAAATTATAGGGGAAAAATCTATATTAAAATCAATGTTTATCTGAAAATAAGATCATAAAATAATGTTGGTTTTAATGATGACCTTGTGGCAAATATTTGTAATGAAACAAAAAAAAAAAATAAAAACACAAACAGAAATTAAATATATTAAAATGTAATACATTCTAAAAATAAACAAATAATATTTATTGCATGTTAAATCAGTTTTGAAAATATGTGTTTTCCAAAAAATTCATTTTATACACAAATTCTAAAGGGTGTCTTAGAAAAAATGCACATTTTATTGAAAAAAATATGTGTTCTTTAAGATATTTGTAGGTTTTTTATTGGATTAAAAAGAAGACATTTACGGATTAACTTTGCAACAGAATAACCGTTAAATATTTCCCATAGCTTTGATGACAGGCCATTACCGTTTTCATTAAATTTTTCAAGACTTTCTCACTGATGAAGCATTGGATCTTGTTTTAACAAACAAATAAAAACTCACACGGCGTAAAATCGCATAATTTTTTTGGCTATTTGACATTAAAATTTCTTGAGATTATTCGTTGAGGAAATCGTTACTGGCGCCGTTTTGCAGAAACCACTTGCCGTCCAGATCCATGCCAACCAGTTAAAGCAAGCTTCATAAATAAATTTAAGAAAACGAATACAACCACCATTTGTTACTAAAACATTTAAATATAGTTTGTGCTAAAGTAATATTTTAATTTTTTACTTGTTTATCACACAAAAATTATTAATTGATTACATAATATAGAATCTTGCAAAAAAAATCACTGTTAACTTGTGGTACAACACACACACGCACAATCTTGTGTTAAAGTTATTACTATTATTATTATTATTAGTATTAATTTTATTAAAAACATTTTAATGAAAAACTAAAAGTTAATAAAACATGACCACAATTATAGTTTTCTCTAATTAAATTGCATATAATTGAATTCAATATCAATCATACGCTTAAGTGGATTATCATTTTTGATATTGAAGCAGTGTTACCATCCTAAACACTTAAAACTAAACTTTGAGTGAGCGAAAATTGTCCGGATTATATGAAATTACACATTCAAGTATTAAATTATAAATTAAAAAAAAAAAAAACAATATTCTCAGAAAAAAATTGAAGCCACTACGTTCTGTACCAGTAGTTCATCTCCTGTTCTGAGTAACGTAACTTTTAAAGTACAGTACAGGCTTTAACAAAGAAAACAAAAGTCATCCACTTATTTGGCAATAATTTTTACAATATTTTTTTAATTAAAAAAAAAAACAAAAACAATTATCTATGCTCTGTACCCGTCGACCAAAATTTCAACTAATTTGGTTAATTATCATTAAAGGGGCAACTTTTTATTTGAGATTAATTTTTAAGGTACTTTAACAAAGGATTTTTTTAAACACTTACGGCCATTTTTTTATTTAAGGATATTTATTGTGAACTGAAAATTAAAATTGAATACGTTTAGAAATCGCTTTTTATTTGCTAATTTAACTTTAACGATCGCAACCGAATGTTAGACTGACGCCAACTAACGCGTTAATTTTCCATTTTTCCCACAAATTGCCAAACAAAAATAAAAAGTTTTTGAAAAAAACCATGCAAAAAAATCAAAAAAAAAAAATAAAACAAAACAAAAACCCACCATATTTTGGTAAAATCAACATCTAAATAAATAAATGTTTATAAGTTTGTATGTACACGCTGTGGCCATAAGCCTTTAATAAATTAATGAAGATCATTCACCAGATTGGAAAACAATAATGACGTCATATCTATTTCCTTCATTCTTATTTTGTTTTTAAAATACAAAGATACAAATCTCATTGAAAAAACAAACACTCGCACACACGCTACAAGCTTAAATCAACTCTACGTAGGCGTCTAAATGACAAGTGAAATTTTGTTAAATATATTTGCTAATAGTTTTACATACAAACAATTAGTTTAAGTTAATAGGAAACCACAACAAATATGTATGTAATGTTTGTACATACATATAAACAAAACCATTAACAGCATACAACAATAAATACATGAAATGAAAACAAAATCAAAAATTTCCCTTTCGATCATTTACATAAAAAAAATAAATTAAAAAAAAACAATGTTTAGGTTCAAGTTCATGTCCAATGTTTATATTATTACCAGCTAATACCCGGTGTTCTTCGCCACTCCAAATTTTAGTATTTAATTCATATGGCAGGTGCCACGCCCACTATTGTTAATGCACCCATTTCTTGCCTAAATGTTCATTTGGGTGTCAAAGTTGCTCTTGCAAAATTTTACTACTCTAATCGATATCGTTTTCCAAATATACGAATTTTAGTATTTAATTCATTTGGCCACGCCTACTATTGCAATTACGCCCATTTTTGTGTGGCTGTCAAAGTTTACCGTACTTAATTTGAAGACTCTAGCTGCATTAACTTTCGTGATATATAATATTTAATACTTATTCTTTAATAGGGCGTGGTACAATTTCAAACCAAAGTATAGCCTATAGTTCCTTCCAGACATACAGAAAGATTATGTGAAAATTTCAAGGAAGTCGGTCCAGCCGTTTAACCGTCTATAAAGCACAAACAAACATACAAACGTACATTGATTTTTATATACATATATAGATGAGAATTTTCTACAACACTACACCACTCACCCCCCCCCCCCCCTTTTTTTTTGGAAATAGTTATATGTATGACTTTAATGGGTCTTCACAGACGATAAAAAATTTTAAGTTTACTATTTTTGTTCTATTTGTAACACACAGTAAAATTTTTTTCTGTATACAGCTTTGTGTGCATGAGTTTTTCTTTTTTATTCATTTGACGTTTGGCTTTAAGCATATAAATTTGAACGCATAATTTAAAAGTGAGCGCAAATATTATTTTTTGCTGCTGTCATACTTTAATATTCCAACTGTCACAAACGCTTTATTATTAAACCCTTCAGAGAGAGCGTAAGGTGTAAAATTTATACAATATTCGTTCGCTAATGACTGCGAAAATCGATTGAGCTATTTTCGTCTGTCCGTGTGTGTGTTGAAATCAGTTTTTTTAAGTCCCTGAAATTACTCATACCAGCGGAATCACAATATCAGAAAGAGATCGGTAAAAAAATCAGAAAAATCGATCCTCGACTACCTCGATTTTTCACAACACACAAATACAAACGTGGTATACTGGATATAGCATACGTTGTTTCGAATCCCTACTGAAGCAAAAAAAAGCTTATTAGCTTAGTTTACTTAACAATTTTAGAATGGGATGTTTCAAGGCGGATAAAATCAATACAAAGAAAAATAAAACTTATATATGTGTTTTATATTATTAAGAAGGAAATTGTGTAAACATAAGTATAACCCCCATAAGGTTGATATCAAATGAAGGGGCTTGAGCAAGTATAAAACGGTAAACTATAAAAAAGTTTAAATCGAAGATGGCATTCTAAGCAATATGGTGGATAATTTTTTTTTTTTTTTTGGTTGAATATAGGTAACTATGTTAAAATACAATATCCAATATGGCGTCC
This sequence comes from Phyto melanocephala, assembly GCA_941918925.1. Taxonomy (NCBI): domain Eukaryota; kingdom Metazoa; phylum Arthropoda; class Insecta; order Diptera; family Rhinophoridae; genus Phyto; species Phyto melanocephala. The sequence goes on from OW799233.1 coordinate 4,693,716, forward strand.
AAAATAATAAAGCAAAATGGCGTATAACATTAAATCTGAAATAAAGGTAAAATTACGCTGTGTTCACTATGCTCATGTACAAGATAGAGAAGGGTATTACAAAATTCGACTGGTTTAAATATATTTTATTTATTTTCAAATGGTCGGGATGACTCATTTTGTATAATAGTTCGCGCTATTTTAATTTATTTATTAATTTAATAGTCTGCTTGCTTGAGCAGCCTGCGCTATCTTTCGAATTCATTATTACAACCACCACGACAGTCGTCTTATGACTAAATGCGCTCTCTTCAAAGGAACACTTTACCTCTTTTGCCTACAAACAGTCATTGTGTGGGGGCATAATTGTGCTCGTGTGTGAAGGCCCCATGCTTTTAAGAAAAATAAAATCAGCACTGAATTACGTATACGAATATTTGGCAACGAGTTGAAGGTTTTTCAGAAAGAAATGTATGGTGTCGCGTGGGTGCCACACACAGAGCTGGACACACAGAGTATTTAATAAAATCTGTTTTCAAACATAAAACTTAAAATTATTTCTCATAACAAATATAAAAACTTTTTCATAAAATAAAAAACATTTTTCTATTTACCGCTGTGTTCTTGGCTTATTTGCCTAAAACATATGTATTTGTTTTAATATTTTATATCAAAAGCAAACAAAAACATATTTAATTACTATAAATGAAGCTTTTTACATGTGTGTTTCTTTTATTTTTGTGTTTACATTTATATAAATATTTATTTAACCTCTACCAAAAAAAAATACATAAATAAAAAAAAATTACACACTTATTTGCATAAACATTTACAAATTATTATTTCTTTTTATTCTTTGCTACTAAATCAACTTTACTATACTTTTTAGAATTTGAATAATTAAAAAATAAATTAAATTTGAAATTGAAAAAAAAACTTGTATTAAAAATTAATTATCACATAAACAGACATAGTTTTCTCTTAAATGGTCGCTCAAGAGCATTGCAATTACATGCTTAATCTAAAATGATTTGTGGTGTGGAACATGACATAGATTTTTATTGCGATATAAAATATTAATCCTAGTGAAAAATATAAGCTAGACGAGTTATTTTTTTAACAAAAAAAATTAAAATTAGAGGCCGAAAGTCACAATGGGGTTTTAAACTTTAACACCTTTTTCATTTATAGATATTTATATATTTTTTTTATTATATAACTAAAAGCTAGAGAATAAATAACGAAGAGAACAAAGAACCAGAATAATAGAATTTTATTATATAAATCAGCGATCATTTATTTGAATGCAACTGACTTATCGTCGACATTTGAATATCAGGATTTCGACCTCTGAATCAATTATTCGTTGCTTAGTTCAACATCGCCGCCAACGAGGCACCGTAAGACATATGCTTCGAATATTAAGATCATTTTAAATTCGCACTGCAAAAATTATTGAACGTGAAAATCAAAGTAATATAAACAAAAAATCTACCTGAAGGCGTTTTGCTCAGCTTGGAATGACTCGAGCGTAACTAAGGTGCTTTAGAAAAAAAAAGATTTATTGTTATTTGCTTATTTTTATTTTAATTGCTTTACTAGTAAGCAGTAAACCGTTGGTAGACAAGACCACATTACTCTCCAGCTTCTGTGTCTTTAAAAATTAGTTTTAAAGATAAGAAATCCTAGAGATGCAACCAATTTTATGTTTGCCCAGGATCCTGCGTCTCTTGGTAGCAAGGGCAGGACAGTGGCAAAGATGGTGAAAAAATAATTCCTCTTTCTCCACATTCAGACAGCTGCGATAAAATTCGTTCAAGGGAAGTTCGAGTGGAACTGCATGTTTCCCTAGCATCCAGTGACACGTCAGTAATGCAAGAAACCTCGAGCTGACCTACCTACTCAAAATTGAAGCCAATAAGCTTAGCCACTCTACATGTATTTGGTCCACGCCATCTTTTTCGGTTTTTTTTTTTTAAAGTGTTTGCAGATCTTGCTATTGATAGTCCCTGGTCAGCTTCGACCATTGCGGCCCTTTTATACATGAACCCAAATTAGAGCAATGTCGGCCAGATGAAGAAGCCTTGACAATCCTACATTGACCGGCTAGTTTAGATCTGGTACTCTATGAACTGAGTAACAAGAATGCCGCCTGAGTGTCCACAAAAAACCAATATTCCAATGAATATTCTTGCCACTCAGTGCCCTACATGTTTCTCAGATAGCGAATATTTCAACCTGAAATACTCTAAACTCATTGAAAAGACCAAATGGGAGCTGCTACACCAAGCCATTAGATGCATCTCCACAGCCAATCCAAAAACTGTCCCCATAAGTCCTGGTGTCTGAGACACCTTCAAAATCATCCCGATCCAACTTACACATGGAGGGAATTATGACTTTAAAAGCCTTGTCAAAATCCATATAGAGCGTGACATAATTAAATGGTCAGTTCGAAATGTTTTCAATCTCCAACATCCAGATGCATTGAGTCTTATTGTACTACTTTATGATGTGACCAAAATACGAAGATCAATAGGAACGAGATGCAACATAGTATTCAGTGCCTCTAAAAATTTTAAAATAACATACAAATAATCCTTAAAATTATTCTATAAATATTTGCTATCAATTTTCATAAAAAAAAAATTGTAAAAAATATTTTTATTTTAATTTATTAAAACATAAAAGTAAATTGCATTTTCATTATGCCTTCACTTCTTCGGCATAGAATTATTGGTTATTGTGTGCTTTTTTTATAAATATTAACAAACAGACATCAGAAATATGTATTAGTGAGAAAAGCACTTTCAACTAAACGAAAATGAAATGTATGAACTAAAAATGTAGAGGCGCGAAAAACGATAAAAAGAACCATATGTGTGCTTTTAATGTAAAAATATCAAGGTTAACATTTTAATGCATTTATTTTTTGTGCACTACACTACAGTACAATACACTACCATGAATTGTGAAGGTAATATGCGTTTGATTTGATGTTTGTTAATGTAAAAAATGCTCACTTTTACTTTCTGATATTCCGATAGACTTAAAATTACCTTCTGAGTTGAATCACCCAGCAAAATCCTTAATAATATATTATAGTATTGCAATATACAAAATTATCATAAACAGGCCTTTATTGTGCATTTTAATATAATCATGTTGGTAACAACATTGCATTACTGTCTAATGTGTGAAATAATGGCAACCTATTTTACACAATTTCGAAAAGATTTGCTGAAAAGCATTGTCCGTCTTTGTGTGTTTAACTTTCCTCGGGGAATATAATTTAATTCAAATACAGATCACAATATTTATTTATAATCAGATGGTAAATAAACTGAGTTTGTATATAAAATAATTTTTGAAAATTTTATTTGGGGTGTAAAAAGTCAATCATCTAGAACACAAAACAACACTATTTCGAATTTTCATCATAAATTGCTGAATTGTTTATAATTCAGTTTGGTGTGGATGTAACATATGTACCCTCCTAATACCCGTCATATATTTCTTAAAGATTTTTTTTGTAAATCTTACCCGTGGACCATCCGTGAGCTCTGCAATCCAGCTGCAATCCTGTCTTTCTGGCCAGGAATTATGAACAGTCTAGTGGGGTCAAATTGCTTGATCTTGGTAGCCAATGGATTGACACAAAATGTGTGAGATAATTTACTTATCAAACTAGATTCTCAACGGGTTCCCAATATCGAGCGCCATGTGGCAATTAGGCACCATCTTATATAACTTTAACTTTGTTTTGCTAAATTCAATTATAAGTTAAATGTCTGAATTATCATCAGCACTCTTTATCGTTATGCTTATATGAAATTTTAAATTACTATTTATGTTACAACTTAAGAAAACTTCAAAATGGGCAGCATAGATTAAATTTCCAATTTTTTTTTTTTTTTTTATTAAATTACCTTTTCTTCGTATCCAAATTCTCTCACACTCTTAATATATTTCTATTATGCTTTCTATATCCATCCTGAGGCTGGCAGTATTGAAAGTAAATTTGTGTTTTTATTTTTCATTTATAATTCAATCAAGGTAATTTAAACCGAACAATGGATTCCTGAATGACATAACTAATGAGTGTCTGATTAATTTTTTAATATTCTTCAGTGATTACAATGTAATTTCAAAATGTTTTAGAAAGTTTTAAGATATGAAAATGAACCAGAATCGTAATGATTTAGAATAAAAATAAAATACGAATTCGAAAAAAATTAATTGTATTAGAGTTGAATTTTCACACACAAAGAACAAAAACAGCTGATATGCATCCGATGATGTAAACTCGAAGAAATACTAGAAATTATTTTTTTGACAAGTGTAACATTTCATAGGATTTTTATTTGTTTTATTTTTTTTATTCTTCTTTATTTATCAGATGTAGAATCCGATAAAAAAAAAATTTTTAATCCAAACACTACTTAAGTATAATTCAATATTATATGATCTTTCATAACATTTAAATACATCTGTGCAATAAGGGAAAACTCTTTATGCCTGTTCTTATATATTTTCAGAAAAACATTTTAAAATTTTAATTTTTAATAATTGATTTCTTTTAAAATAAAGACTTATATAAATTCTGCGCTATACAAATAAAAATGTATAATAATTTTCAAATATTCAGTTAAATTATACGTTAAAATAAGATGTTATTCCAAATGGTTTTTTGTTTTTTTTTAAATATAGGCAATAATTTTTTATGCTATAACTTCCCGCAAAGTTGTCTAAAATAGTTAAAAATTTGCCTTATCTAGCGCTCACACTAAAAATTTATTTAAATCACGTTTTAACTCACAGTATGTCTAATAAATTTATTAAAAATAAAATTAATTTCTTGTAGAAATAGGTGTATATCTTGAAGTATTTTTTAATACTTTTATTATAATATTTGTTTCACACACTGAATTTCAGCTGTATTTGTTTGTATTAAAAACTAAGACATTTTTACAATGCGCTCCAAAATAAAAATTATTTTGTTTTCTGTAAATGAACAGCTGAAAAGTGGTTGAAAGTTGTGAATATACTTTTTCTTTTGATATTGTCGTTGCTGCATCCATTGTTTTTGTGTGTGTTTTATTTCAATTATGGAATTATTTTTATATTCAGCGCCATCTAACATTATCAGCTATTTTTAATCCTTCAAACTTGGCAGCACTAAATAAGGTATACTGAAAACAAGGTTGAATTTTATAAAATCTACTTTAAACCAAAAAGGAAAGGTTTTGAGTTGATTTTAACGAAATTATTTTAAAGCCGAATTTAGTCTTAAAACCTTAAGTGTGAAAATACTATTAGGGTAGCTTTGAGTTCCGGTATTGCAATAGTGTGGTAATCTCAATTTTAGCCTCTGTCCACGTAAGCAGTTTTTTCCTTTTGCACAGATGTATTAAAATTAAACTCCAGAGCAATCATTTATGCATACATATATGAGAAAATGCCAAATTTCGTAAATCTACAATTGCTGTTTAAAGGCATGACTTAAACTGGTGACGTGAATTCCTTCTTTTTTATTTCAATTAATGTAGTAAAAAAATAACCACTAACATTATTGCTAATATGAACAAGTAACAGTGCTATATTCGGCCGTGCCGAATCTTATATACCCTTCACAACGTGTTGTCATGCAATAACAATTGTTTGTATCACCATTCATCCCATATAAAAAACGTGCTTACGTACACGTTAGAATAAATGCGGCATCGAATCCCAGCTGAGCCAAAAAAATTTTATTTTATTTTATTTAATATATTATTGATATTTTATTATTTTTTTTATATTTTTTTTAAATTTTTTTAAAAAATTTTTTTAGAAAAATTTTTTTTTAAATTTTTTTTTAAATTTTTTTAAAATATTTTTTTGTAGTTTTTTTTATTATTTTTTTCTTATTTTTAATATTTTTTTTTTTTAATTTTTTTCTTTGGTATGTTTTTTACATGTATGTATGTATGTATGTATGTATGTATGTTGTTGTTGTAATTGTGAAAAAAACGAGGTGGTCGTGGTTTTTTGCTCATATCTCAGAAAGTTATGGGACGATTGTGCTGAATTTCAATAGCGATTCATTCCTGGATATTTCCAAGAGATTGATACCATATACAGATCTGAGAAACATATAGTTATAGTATTTATATTTTGCAAAAATGTTGGTACAATTAGCGTGTATTTGCTATTGGCACGTTAAAATTTTAAAATGTTTAGATCTCAATATTGGCAAGTTTTACGGAGATGGAACGTTATTTTTTCCCCGCAATGTTGACACTGTGGAAATGAGTAATTGATATTATATTCGATGATTTTAATCTCATTTCGTTTTTTCAGGCCTCTTTTTGGATAGAAATTGCTTTAGGGGCACATGTTTTTTTGTACTATGTACCTACATATGTTTTTGTCTGACTGTCTGTCTGCCTGTCAGTATGTGTAAGCTTAGTTATGGTTACATGGGAGCGTGTCTATGTTATTGAATATAATTTTAACGAATAAATTCTTACACCACCTTTTTATGCAACATTTTTTATTCTACATTTTACAGTTTTATATTAAAACAATTCATTTTGTATACGATGGCTGTTGTTTGTTTTTTTACAAAATTTTTTTGAACATTTGTTAGCAAATCATAAATATAATTTGAAAAAAAAAACACAATAAAAAAAAAATTAGTTAAATACACAAAAAACTCTCAAAGGGCGTTATACAAATATTGACACACATGTACACGCCCACGTACACAAACATCTGTATAACTGTTTCTGTCTATAATATTTGTTTAATAAAAAAAACGACAATTAACAATAATTTTTTACCACTGTTATTTGTTTAATTTAATTTTTAACACAAAAATATAATTAGAATTGAATACATTAAAGAGTAAAAAATTTATCACATTACAAATTGTGTATTTTAATTATCTGATGCAGAACTAAAAAAAAGAAGAATATCTATCCCATATTTACAACCCTATCTGTGTAGATATGGAAATATGTTTTTATTTAATCAAAATTTATTAAAGGTAAAAAAATATATAATAAAAGTTTAATACACGTACGAAATAATCAAGAGTGTTCTATTCAGCCATATTGAATTTAAAACATAATTTTTCAACATGTAGGTATGTCCAAATTCGTCATTGATCAGGCTAAACCCAATTTTCCTGATTAACTTTGAGCAATCGAATTACAAATTATTACGTCAGTTTTTGTACATCACATCTTCGTTTACAAATTTCTATGGTTCAAGTCCTTATATTTGATGCCCTGAAATGTCAATTATTTAGTTCGCCATTTAAGTTTGACGAGTTAACCGTATGGAAACCAAAAAATGCTTAAACATAGTTAAAACAAATGTGGTGATTCACACTTGGCTTTCAGCATAATTTTCGGAAAAGATATACGGCTCCATGACACCATAACGCACACCAAACAGTCACTTTCTCCAAAATAAATACCCTAATGGCACAGCTTTGCTTGTTGACGAAACCACCGATTAAATAATAAACTTCATATCCCTGTATAAAATTTTATTTTCAAAATCACCACTGCAAGCATTTGGTTCTAGCCACATTTAAACCATCACTTTTGTAGTTGTTTAAACTATTTTCAGGCGTCTTTCGCTTATTAAACGATTTATACTCGTTAATTTTTAGAATTGTAACAAATAAATGACACTTCGGGTGATGATTATTTAACAGTTAAAATCCAGTTTTGAAACCACCTAATGGAAACCACCCTTATGAAAAGTAATATTTAGTATGTCATTTCGTTGTGTCATTTTTTTATTATTCTCGAATTTGAAAAGCAATAACCCATAGTAAGATGCACAAAAAAGAGGAATGTGCCATTTGTTTCGGACTCTCTCGATTTGTTACTAAAGGTATGTGAAACATATGGCGCCTCAAAAAGTTAATTCTAAACTGCACATGGAAACCTGAACATACATGTGACTTAATCGATTTATGTATATGATGAGGCGTCAAAGATTTTAGAAAATATATACATTAAATATGTGATGATAATTCTAAACAAAATGACAAATGTGAGTGGCATAATAATCATATACTTTTATGTAGTATATTTGAAAATAATTATTTTTAAAAGTTGTTATAAGATTTGCTGTTGACTGTATATTAGTTATTGTTTTCTATTGAATTATTTATTTATTTTTTTCAAACAACAAAAAATTCTCTTATTTACTAAAATCAGTTATAAGGCATGCAATTTCATATAAAACTTATTAGAAATTATAAAAAAAATTATGTTATTACATATGTACATGCATGCATCGAATAAACTGAAAATTTAACTTTTTCTGTCTTTGAAGCATAACAGCGGGTTGGTTGTAGACATTGACAACCGTATACAAAAACCGCGGTAAAGTTTCTGGCGCTTAAGACTCTCTTGCTATTCGACTTTTCTTTCTCAGCTCTTCTTTAAGTTTATTAAATGTGGAGCGCTGCCTTTCGATACATAACAAAATTCTAGATTTTTATGAACCAGTGTCTTTACGAGACCTTGCAAATATTTTCCAAAATAAACAGATGTAAATTGCATTGATTTGGCAATACATAGAGAAGGAATTTTTTTTATACACGCCTACATGTGTAGAAAGCAAATCGATGCAGTACTATCTAGATTAGGCAAAATTTTAATTGAAGCCCTGTGCTCTTTATAGACATTAGTGAAAGGTATAAGTCGGGACCACGTAATCCTCATAACCCATATAGTGGCAACCACCTAGAAGATAAACGCAATTTATTACATGAAACATGTATGTATGTATGTATGTATGTATGTATGTATGTATGTATGTATGTATGTATGTATGTATGTATGTATGTATGTATGTATGCATGTATGTATGTATAAATTGCGTCGTCCTTAAAAGTTGAAGTCATAAAATTTAACCACTGGAACAATCTCAAGCAAAGAACAAAAAGCAAATATTATATTTAACATATTTATAAATCAACAATTATTTTTAGTGTCTTAACAAACAAGTTTGTTATTTTCAAATCAACCTCACTGGCGATCATAATTTATTATTGTTTATTGATATTTTTAAATATTTTCGCTCAAAGTTTGTCTATTCGATGTTTAATAGCAGCTGTCTTTTTCACAAGTAATTTATGTGCTGACTCGCCCCACATTCATACATAAAAGCATTTTTAAATGATTAAAAATAATAAATTTATTAAAAACAAATCTCATTGAAATTGCCACAAATTTACAAAATCGTGTAAACAACACTTTCAACAACATCATTATGAGGTGTTAATGACAGATGTAATGGTCGTTACATTTTTTATTTATTTCAATACATATTTTTATGATTGAAGAAATAAAACAAAATAGTCATTAATCTTTTTGTTTAAATATAATAAATATATAATATAAATATGTCACAACAAATATGTGTAAAATAGAACATCTAAGGTATTTAGGTATTTTTTTATGATTTTTTTATCGACCAGATTGTGCATATTTTTTTTTAAATTTTTACACTTAACACAGAATTTTTTTATGGATTTCTGTTTTGGAGCATGCTTTTAGCATTGTACGAATTTGAATAACCCATTTGACTCTCCTAAGACATGTGTAATTCATGCTTTAGATAATTTCGTATATAAAAGGTATTTCGCAGCGAAAACAAATCTTGTATTAAATTCTGATAAATGGACCAGCCTCTACCTATCTTGTGTTATGATACTTTATATTCATTTTAGGGGCCGTAAATATACAACTTGAATGAGGAATATCCCGAATAAAAATAATAAAATTAAACTAAAAAAAATTTGTGTTATAAATGAACTAAACAAAATAGGTGGTGGGTATAAAAAATTCGGCGAAACTTTTTCTTGTTTTTTTTTAATGGTAGTAATCACACATATATATATATATTTTAGTTTAACCAGTATAGCGACTCTAGTTAAACTGTTATGTTCATTTTATGCTAAGTGCCTGATAAGGGACCAAAAATCCAAAATATTTACTCATGCGTGGGGGTTTTTTTTTTGTCCACTGCTACAAACAAATTTATATTCATAGTAACAAGAAAGAAAAAAAAACGATAAACCCAAATAAAAACAGCAATAAACCAAAAATAACAAAACATATAAAATTGAAGATACCAAAACAAATAAGCAACAAACAATGTACAAAAAAGGCTCTAGAGGTCAGTACCATTTATGCACAAAATAAACATAAATAAATATGGAATAAATAATCATATGAATAAAAGAAAAGAAACGAATATTTAATGTATAATAAATTGTAAAAATTGGCATTTATTAAGGTACACAACACTTTAAAGGACAAAACACATACATGAATATATAAACATGCATACATACGCAAAATTTCTACTGCTGCATAGGCATATTTAGATAAACAGTAACAACTTTTCTATTCCGTAGAGTTTGCAAAGAGGGTTTTCGAAAAAAAATGAAAATACAACAACCAAAACTTAAATAATAAAAAAATAAATTTTCATTTGCAAAGACAGACACCCACACATGCATACTAGCGTGCACAATAATTATTATGCTGATTCAAATAATTGTCAATAACAATAAAACGGAAATAATAACCTTTAAAAAATAAATAAGTCAACATCAACCCAGCCTGCAAAATTGTCCGACATCTGTCAGATTTCCGTAAGAAAAGTCGACAAATTCTGTCAGACTTTCCGACCGCCAAACATATGAAATGGTTGTGGGAAATTCTAAGTTTTTTTTAGCGGCGTGTCGGAAAGAAATTTGATAGAAAAAGCAGGGGAAATTCTGATTTATTACACGACATTCGTATGTATTTCTGACAGATTTCTTAAAGAAATCTGAAATATTTAATAAAATAAAACTCAGTTTTATATAATATTTTTTTATTCATTTAATTTTTTATTTAATTACATATATATTCATATACATTGTTTATATGCTAGATTTAATAGTTAAAACAATTCTTTTAAATATTCTAAGCTAACTTGAAAATCCAAATACGCGTCTTTTTTAACATTTTTCCGAAAAGCCTGACGTGACATTTTTTTATATATATTTTTTATTAAGCACAAAACAATCACTTTCTATATTACTTTTAAACTTTTTTAACAAAGCAATAAATTAAATTTTTTCATATCACCTATTTTTTTGCACTTTATGACTTAAATAAACAAACAAAATCAAGATTACAAAGTTGGCTAAGAGCAAAAGAATCTGTTTTAATTTGTAAAGAAAAAAAAAAACAAAAAATCCTAAACAAAAGGAATAAAAACAACTTAGAGATTTCTGTACGAAATCAGTCAGAAATCTATCGGACATGTCGGTAAACAAAAGAGAATAAAATCCCATCGACATATCCGTACGAAATCAGTCAGAAATCTATCAGACGTGTCGTACATTAAATACCCCAGACATGTCTTACAGACATCTGTACGAAATGCCTGTAAAAAGTCAGATATTTGTAAGACTTGTCTGATTCAGACATTGTTGTACTATTTTGCAGGCTGAGTACATACGTAAATGTTATTGGACTATAAAAAATACTAAAACTGTTCAGACTGAATTTCACAATATTTCACGTTAGCAAGGAATTAAGTGATATGCAGGTTCATAATTTTTAACACATTTACACATTTTAAAGTTGGATGTAGTAGAGATATTTAAATCACCAGTTTCACATTTAATGCAATTGCCATACGGAATTCAATAATGTACCCAGAATTATTTTCTAACCCAGCATTTACACATAAAAGTAATTTCATCAAATTCTCAAAACACTGACACCTCTTTACTAACACACTCACATTTATTTTACTTTCCACTCACAGTTTAGAGATTTTTTCAAGAAATTAAATTTTGACATTTTCAAGAAAGTGAAGTGACAAATAGGTGAATACTATTGCCTACCAATAAAATTTATACAAATTTACAGGATTGTGGTATTTTACCACTTATTTTTGTATATATGAAAAGATTTATAATATTTATTCTTCAAATATGCACAAAGAATAATATTGGTGTAATTTAAAAACAATAATTTTATTAAAATTTAATAAAAATTATTTTTTTCAACTATTGCCTTTTAAATTTGTATATGAAATATTCTTGGTATCTCTAAAGGTAGTAAAAAAATGGAAGCAAACTAAGCGCATCAAAGTAAAATGTATAGCAATTACTGCGACTCTACGCTTTGACGACATTTTAAAAATGAAATTTTATTTTTCAATGTAAACGCACAAGAAATTTACATGAAAGTGGTCTTTTTCATAGAAATCTTTATTTATAATACGTATACAGAAATTTTATAAAATTTCCATCATGTGTAAATGCAGGGTAAGTCTTCTTAGTATTACAGCTACGCTTTTAGTGCAACCGATAAATGCAAAACATATTTTAAGAAATTTTAAACCCAAACACAATCATGTAACTTTTATAAAACAAAATGATTTTTTTAATAGCCCGAATTACTAACACATACATGCGTATTACCCCCTGGGGAGTTTATTCCAAATAAATAAATAATTTTAATGTTAAGGTCTAATTAGATTTTTTCCGTTTCCGGTCGGCAATATTTAAGAAAAAAAGGAAGATAAAAATAAAATTTCAAAACAATATCGTTCATCGTTCGTATGTTAGAGTAAGTGTACGTTTTTCTTTAATGCATATAAAATTTTGTGAATGACAAAGTACCCTGCCAACACAAGAATGTTTAATTTATGAGACTATATTTTGCATTTGGATCTTATTGTACTACCGATTTAGGTGTCATCTTGTATTTGAATTAAACGTTTTGTGTTGTACGCCTTCTTAGATATGATATATTTAAAGTGTACTGTGTGCTAAATTTGATGCGTCAGAAGTCTTTAAGTTGAAAAAAATCACATTAATTTATAAATGTTTCTTTGTTTATTCTTAATTTACCTAAACGAGCCAATAAGATTAGATGTGAATAACATAGACTACTAATTATTAATATCAAAATTTTAAATATAATTTTAAAGCATTTATGTTTGTGGTGATAAGTATATTACAAACAGCTTTTCTCTGGAATAATTTTCAGTAGAAAAACTAGCAATTGAATCTCATTATCATGCCTAAAAAAAATAATAAAAAGCTATTAAACAAAAAATATTTTTTAAATTAGAATTGCCTATAACCATGCCGATTACTGCATAATTTGTCTAAAACTTTCTACGAACAATCGAAACTGAATGTCTTATTTAGAAACAAATTACAACGTGATCTTGTGTTGAAAAAAAAAACATGATGTCATATCTTCGAAAAAAAAAAAATTTGCGGTTTCCTCTCTAATATTTAAAAAATATCAAAACGAGATATAGGTACGACTAGGGTTGCCATTTTTTTTTTAAAGTGGACGCCAGCATAAAAAATGTAGAACATTTTCCCAAAAAAAGAGAACACATTTAAAAAAAATTAAATTTATAAAATTTACGACACCATTTAAATTACAAAAACAAAATTTGTTTTTACGAAAAAACTTTGTTTACAAAAATACAAACTGAACATATCATTCTGATTTAATGGTTGAAAATAAAAACAAAAAAAACAACAAAAAAAACAACAAAAGTTGATTGCATTAATTATTGGTAATGTACACTTTTAAAAATTGTACATATATTTTTCAACACTTCTAATTTGAGCCAATATATTATCATCACATCTCTTCAAATATTTGTAAAACTCTAGGCAATCCATATCAAAATTATATACTCTTGCTATATTTCTTGCTGAAGACTTTCTTCTATATCTGAAAAACAAACTTTATGAAAAACACACAGCTGACAAGCACACCCCTTTGCCGATCTTTTTTAAAATAAAAGACAAGTTAAAATAGGCCACTTCGATAAATAGCGACAATTAAGAATAATAAAACTAATTTTGTACAAAGAGAAGTTCTAAAATTGTACTTTTTCAAAACTAATTGTACGAGCACCTAATTTTTTTTTTTTATACATTTTGTGACCTGTGATTTAAAGTTTAAATGTAAGAAAAAAACTTCAGAGAAGGTGCAAAAATCCGGACAACCCCGGACATTTGCTAAAAAAAAGAAGTAGGACTGCCCCGGATGCCCTAAAAAAGAGGACGCTGTCCGGGGAAAAGAGGACGGATGGCAACCCTAGGTACGACCAACACAAGAAGTGGTCAAAAAGGTGATTTCAGTTCAAAGTTCATATAGTTGCATGAAAGATATATTTTATTGGGTCAAAAATAACTAAACGGACTGACAATGCTCTAGAAACCAATGGCCCCACAGTTGAAGAGTATAACAACAGGGAAACAACCATGTACTTCACACCATAGATTTTCAATGGTTTGTTGAACAAGAGATTAATTGAAGAGAAGGCTTAAAATTAAGTGAAATGAGAAAGTCACGTTGTTTCCATCATGATTTTCTTATAAAACAAAAGAGATAAACGACAACTTCAAAAGTAAAACTTCTTCAACAGTAACACTCCAAATGTATGCCAATTAACACATTAGAATGTATCGTTTTAAAAACACAAAATTACGTTCTAAGTTTTACCGTAGACTGCAATTTTCATCTTTTAACACTTTGAAACCAGATTTGCCAATCAATCTACTACAAAATTTATTAATTATTTTTAATGCTTGTGATGGTAGATAAAAAATCTGTAAAATATTAAGATCATAGAAATTCCTTTCAAAACTAGAAAAAGTTTAGGTTGATAATCTCTGCAGAGTTAATTTATTAATTTTTTTTTTTATTTTAAAAAATTTGCAAATAATTATATTTTATTGTTTGCAAATATTTTGTAATTGTGTTTATTATTTCAATTTTTTACTTAATTTCTTTATGCTACAATTGTGCCTTTTTAAATATAAATTGTCTGCGGGGTATATGTACGTAAGGCTCTCTATCTGCCTGTAATTGTATTCTTATTCACTCTTTATATCCTTTTAGATTTGTTGAAGTAGGTGTTAAGGTGATTTTGTAAAATAAATTTTAAATTTATCTTTGCATAAATTTCTGTGTATATGTGCGTGTATATAATTTATATCTCATTCATTCATTTTTGCATATTTTTTCAGATATACATACATATGTATGTAGGTATACATTTTACCCATATATACCATACATGAATGTGGAGAAATTTGTGTATGTATATTTATGTAAATCTACCCTATAAGCAACTCATTAAACATTAAGTTAACCTTTTTGCAACTACACGCAAAGAAAAACCATGGTTACGACATGATCACGACGGTCATATTATTTTTTCTAAAACAATATTTGGTTGTCGAAAACATGTAATAGTTGTTTTTGTTTCATTTCATCATATATTTTGTCACGATAATCAAGCAAGTGTTTAAGTGTGTAATGACTAACTTGGCACATTTAAATCACCTTAAATGATTTATAAAAAGGGAAACTAAATGAGCCGGGAAATAACACGTAGGCTGGGAAAATGCCTTTTAAAAAGGGACAGGACGGGATTCCTGATGCTTTTAGGGTTTTAAATAAAATGTACACTTTATATATCATTTCAATGTACTTACATATTTTATTAAGCAAAATACTTATTTTATAAAAAATTATAATTGGACTTTGTACAGCTAAAATGAGCAAAAGGATGTTGTGACGAGTCAAAGCTAGAATAAAGAATGCACATTAAAACTAATCGATACCAATAAAAACAATAATTCACAATGATCGATCTCGAAAGCTAATAATTCACATTTTCTATAAATCAGAGCCTTAAAACTATGTCATAAAAATAGAGAACTCTTTTAAACAAATAGTATGATAACAAATTAATCAAGCTATGATTTTTTTTTTAATAATAATTTGATTTCAATTGTTCTTCTTCCTGCTGAATAAATTTTTTTTTATTTCAAAAGTTTGAGATGTCAAAAAACGAACAAAAATTCTGAAAAATTAAAGAAAATTTACAAATAAAAGAGAAAATGTAAAAAAATATTGGTATAAAAATTGCAATTAAATTGGTAAGTACAATCAATATGTGTATGCAATATGTGTATGCAAAAGACAATAATTTGCCGTAAAAAAGCAAAGATTGTCGATTTCAATTGTAGTCATACATATGATTTTTGCTTGATACTTAAATTAAACATAAAAATGATAGCTGGTAACCATTATTATTTTTATCCATAATCATACAATTCAATCATAGTATGTTGCCCTTCGCTTATGGTTACCACAACCATATTTTTTCTTTGTGTGTAGTAGTGGTTGGTATCGAGATTATTTTAAATGGGGTTAACTGAATATTTTATCATTGCGATGTGCTACGCATTGGTCAATTGTCAGACTCTGGAAAACTTTTCAACTAACTAAGAGTTAATAACTTAAAATTAAGTTTAAAGTCATCCTATTAATAGTTAGCTTAAAGCTATGTAGTTGTATGTAGGAAAACTACATATAAATTGACTTTATTTAAAATAATTTTTAAAATTTTTGTGTAAAATATTTTTAATTTGTTTTAAAATTTTATTTTAGAAACATGTGAGAAATTAAAATAATATATTAAATAATTTACTTTTTCCAATAATTCATACATCATTTTTAGTTATTTCTTACTGACTTCCAGCACAAAAAACTGCAAAACCCAAAATAATAAAAAAAAACAAGCATAAATATCATTT
Organism: Phyto melanocephala; assembly: GCA_941918925.1. Taxonomy (NCBI): domain Eukaryota; kingdom Metazoa; phylum Arthropoda; class Insecta; order Diptera; family Rhinophoridae; genus Phyto; species Phyto melanocephala. Next base: position 4,710,355 of record OW799233.1, read on the forward strand.
AAAGTCTATTTTCAGATAAAAATAGAAAATAAATTTAAAAAAACAAACACTCTTATGTATGCTTTAAGTTTTGAAAATTTCTGCATTACTTTGTAGTTAGCCTGTAGCTAGTTGATAAAAGGTAACTTAAAGTTACGCATTATTGCGGTAGTCGGTTACACTATTGCGTATAGGGTATTTTCAATTTCTATTTTAGTGTGTATCAAAATGTACTTACTAGTGATAAACGAATATTTGCTTTCGTATACGCAAAGTATATGCGAATATTTTTTGCGAATAAAAGCAGTTGAAAAAATTCATAATAACATTAGATAAATAAAAATAATTTATAAAAATTGTGTCCCAGCAAAACAATAATGCTAGTCCAATGTCATAGATTGACGTGCATTTATGGTAAAATGTTAAGTTTGCCTATTATATATCGAAAATCATGTGGGTCTAATCAAGTGTTTAATTTTAAAATTTAAATAATCACCTTCTGATAGGAGCAATGCTTATTTATTTAAATTTCGTTATTTTTCCATCCAGATAATTGGCTGAATCGATATATAAGGAAAATTGAGTTTAAACGCATTGGGTCAGAGCGAAAAAATTTCATAAGTATATTTGCTAAGTAAAAAAAATATCTTTTCCTAAGAATTGCTCAATTCTATGTATTAAGAAAGAAGTTTAAGATAAAAATGTTCGAAAAATTATACTGCACAGTGTCTTTTTCGGTATATTTAAAATTTAAAACGTACTAAAATTGACAGATTTTTGTAAGCAACCTGCTGTTTTCTATGGCATTAATGCTTCGGTTCAGAGGGAAAACTTTTATTTATATCTTTATATATGAAGCATGACATTTGAAATAAATGAAAGAAGAGATAAAATTATTTTTTATGAATTTTGACAGTTAAAGTTTGGAATTAGTGTTGAACAAAATAATCAGCTGACGAAAGAAGACTACTTGATGAAATAATCTTCCTTGTTATACGAGGCTAAAAAACATATTAAAACACATCTTTTTTTTATCCTTTAAAAAAAAACATTAACAAAATAGACCATTTCCTTTTACCTTTTTTAGAACAAATATTTTTCAAAAATAATATATAAATATTTTTTTTTTTGTTACTAATTGAATTGAAAATATACAAACGAAAGTAAAAGCGGCTAAAAGGCTGTCAAAATCCCGACATTCAAAAGAAGCTTAATATTAAACCAAGTATCGATGGTAAATATCCGCATCCGTATTCGAATATGCGAATATTTATTCCTTGCATCACTGAAACATACATATATTTTATTTTTATGTAAATTTTACAACAGCATAACAATATGTTAGTTACAAAAAAAATAAAATATTTTTTTTAATAATATACATACACATTAATAATTGTGCATACGTGCTTATATAATTTGAATATATGTATGTATAGGTAAATCGTACGTACACACAGTGGCGTGCAAAACAAAAGCAAGCAACTCCTACAAAAACATTAAATTCATTTATTTTTAAAACGTATTTCATTAAAAAATGTCTCTGTTATGCGCAATATCGTCTGTTTATTAGATAACAAATATTAAAAAAATCAGTTTGAACTTCTTTTTAGTTGCGCATTAGCAAACAGAAATTTGCCAGAAAATTTAAATCTCTTTAAACCTGAATTTCACATTGTGTTTCTTCTTGTGGAAACCTGAAAAACTGGCAGAATATAAAAGCATATACATAACGGTATTCAAATCAAAAGAAAATTTGATTCGACATGGCTTGTAAATCTTTGAAGAGTCCGGTTCGGCTCTTAAATCGCTGTGTGAAAAACAATAACTTTAATAATGCCGAAAAGGTTTTTAATTGCGTTAAAGTTGGGTAATTGTGCTAGCAAGCTAAGGACTTTAAAATTATTTTATTTTTAAAAATTATCGACCAACATAATGAAGAGACATATTACACTAATTCTACACTGGTTTATTAGCCTTAATGGCTTAAAAACTGTGAATTGAATAAATAATTAATCGTTGTTTTTGTTTTACCCCAAAGTATTTTTTTAAATTATTATATTATAAATACAATAAAGTCAAAATGTGTTATTTATTTATAAGCATGATTGCTTATAAACTCATATACCGGCGCAGATCAAGCTACCGTACTTAGAAGGCAAATGTTTTATTAAAATATCTGAATTGTTCGTTATTATTTTTCTAATGGGAAAAATTTGGTCTGTGGATGTGGGGGATGTAAATACTTTTCCACTTGGCATCCACACAACCCCTCTGAATCCTCGATTGTAACATACATATTATTTTCTTTAATAAATATAAAAATTTTTGCAATTATACATTAAAAAGGGAGTTTGTTGGTTTTGTTTTGCACAACAATTTAGTATAGAAAAGCAAAGGTAGAAGGAGTTTATTGTATTGTTTGTTCCACTCGCATGTGGTTCATAATGAAAATTATTTCATTTTTATTTTAATGTTTCTCAAGCCCCCCTGATTCACATACAAATGTATATGTATATCCACGTATGTTTTTGTTTTTTTTTTTCAGTCTGTATGTAAGTAGGACTTTTTCATAAGATATTTTTCTACAATATGAAAAGCTAAAAAGAAAACAATTCATATAAATACACTCAGAGTAATGTATGTATGTATGTACGTATATGGTAATTGTGTGTTTATGAGAAAGCACCATAAATATAACAAATAAATATACATACGTATACAGTCGAATACGGTTAAGCAAACATTTTATATGACAAGAATATTTTTATTGTTTTGATTATATTAAATTGTTTCACTAACTTATAGCATTATAATAAAACAGATAACTTTTGATTTAAAACAAATTTTTAAAAAACTTAAATATGCTCGTAGCGACATGTATTAATTAAAGGTATTGTTTTTAGCATAGCGATTAAAGAGAAGTAACGAGCTCTTCAAATATTTACAAGCCATGTTGAGTCGGATTTTTTTTTGATTTGAATACCGTTATGTATATGATTTTATATTCTGCCAGTTTTTCAGGTTTCCACAAGACAAATACTATTTTTTTATATAATCGTTGCTAGTTTTATTAAATATTGCGTTTTCAAAAACAAAAATTACTTCACTTGAACCAATTTTCTCTTAAGCGAACAAAAAATTTTTAATATTTATTTAAAAATTAACTTAAGACTTAGAAAAGTCTTAAAACTTCAAATTTTTACTAGAGCAATTTTTCCATTTCAAAGGTACGCGCTTATCCGAATTTGACTGTTCATCATACTCTGCATCACACCATGTAGATTTTAACCATATGTCTATGCAAATATGTATCTGTTGTATTACTGTTTCTTTTTTTTTATATGTAAATGCAAAATAAATTGTAGCAGTCGTTGCTTTTATAATTTTGATAAATTAATAATAAAATTTAAATATTTTCATATTAAAAAAAAGAAAAAAATACAAAAAAAAACAAATAAAACAGATGCACTTTATGATATACTTTTGGCAATTTTTTGTTAAACATATATTGTAATTGAGGCAGATTTGTAAAAAAAACAACGATTCTAGAGCTTCAAGATAATAAAATGACAAACAGAGACATTATTATTAAAAAAGTTTAAGGTAATTCAATGTAATGTTGAAATTAAATTAAAAGAGCTTTGCTTAAGGACTAATTTTGTTTTTATTTTTACTTAAGTTCACGTTTCACGTACAGCAGACTTTTTTAAAATGAATTACAAATGCCAGTACTGGTTATTACAGGTGCTCTTTGCACGACACCCTCAAACGCACCTGGCTGCCTGCGGACCTTATAGCAAAGTAGGCGGCCATAACCACGGCGATTAGACTATGCGCTATTAATAAATAAAACCAAGGAGATATGGCTATAGCGTATTTCCAATATTCCGCGATATATGGACTATAGCAACCCAACTTCATTCTTTGAGAGGAGATTATCTCTAGCATTCACTGGAGCGACATCACTCCGAGGTTTGGAAGGTTATTACTGTTAAATCGCAATTAGGAAAAGGGGTTGGCGATTGATTTTTATCCCCTTTTTTTTAAGAAATGCGCCCTTCGTGCTAAAGAATTACTTAAGCATCTATAGGCCGAAATATCGGCAATCAAAAGGCCGGTATCTTATATTATTCCCGTATTTGTATTTTTATTGACAGTCAGGCTGATATTAAGTCGGGCACATCCAAATGAGATGGCAGGACATTCCACTGCTAAGTTCAGATGGGTACCTCTACATTTGGAAGTGCAAGGAAATCGTATTGTGGATGGATTAGCGAAGAATTTAACACTTGTTCTTTCGAGAGATTGAGTCCTTCACTGGATTACCATTTCTATAGTGTAAGACATAGGTTAAACAGAAATTTTACAACACTGCACAGACTAGATTGTCTGAGGAGACTGTTACTTGTGAAGTACCAGAACAGACATGGCCGTTAAAGAACGACCTTTGAACGGGGACACTTTTGCGACTCTTTCCCTCTCAATTAAGGTGTTTTGTTGGTGTACTAGTTAGACACTGTGTTTAGGGAGTACACGCCAGGAGATTAGACCATCCTTTTAACGACTTCTGTTGAAGTTGTTACGACGAAGAGGTGGTTGAGCCAGCACAACATCTTCGATGTCATTAACCTGCCCTGCTGTGACTTAGACCTCGATATCTAGGGGAAAATTTTTTCATAATCTTACCAGAATATATTCCACAAATAAATACATGCTACATCTCAAGTATCACGTTTAACCTAACGTACCTAAGATTACTTTACTAAGATAATTTTTATAATAGACGGAACTAGGCAAGTTAAATGAGCATTTTCGAAATCAGCTAGAGTTTCATCGTTAGCACTATTTGATTGTTAATTAAGTGTTACTTTGTGAGTTAATGTGCCGAGAGAGTAGAAAAAGAAAATAGACTTCCTGAGTATTACTATTTATGCTTCTTAATGCAGAGACCAGACTAACAGCATGTTATGCACGTTTCACGCCTATCCTTCATATAAAACTTGCAGAGATTTTTAACTTGTGCCAAAATCCTTTTTGCGATTATGGAAAAAGTTTTTACTATTTGGTGTATAACTTAGAAATGTAGCATTTACAATAGACGTAAGTTACGTCTTTAGTTAATGTTATGCCATATTGAAAGACACATTTCACTTCTACTCACTGAGTTATTAAATATTATAGAGTTAACCGAAGAGCATTTATTTATTTGCTTAGAAAATATCGAAATTTGTATTGGAAGAATTGCTTCGATTGCATCGAAAGCTTATCGGCTTCAACAATCGAGATATGATTTGTGTGGGGTTCAGAAGTAGTGATTCTCATATGGAAAATAAAGATCGTCCCAGCCAGCTATAAAAGCTTAAAGACCAAATTTTACAGTTTAAATCTTAACTCGCCTGACCATTAATTGTTTCGATCGATGCAAATTAAAATATTGACCTGATTCCTTATTCCACTCATAAGATGATAAGTTGCTTTGATGCGATATCCATACGTCGCAAGAAAGATGGATGGATTTTAAATAGGTAACATTCTAAATTATTTCTGCATTTTTAAAATATTCACCCAAAATTTTCGTTTTATCTAATTCGCTTTTAATAAAAAATTTTGCTTCTCACTGTACATATATCTTTTATCAATTTGTTGTTTTTAAGATTTTAGTACATTTACTCGTAGCATGAAATGTCTTAATTTTTATTTTTGGTTTTTGTTTCTTCTATAAATTACGCCAGTTAAGATATCACTATTTGTATTTGAATAAAATCCCTTGAGATCCGTAAGATTTTAGGGACTATAATACACAAACACATGTTTATACTTGTAATAAGGTAAAGTAAAAAATCATGTTATTAACGCCCTTTCAGAGCAGCAGAAAAGCATTGAAAGTAAAATATCCTTAAAGTTGTATGTATGAGTGTGAGGTTTTTCATAAAAACGAAATAGCGTAACAGTGGTAGACAATAAGGCACTAGAAAGACATAGTGTTGACTGCTGACACTTTTAAATTACCTTTACTCGCAAACAATGTTCATGAAAACACCAACTCTAATACAAACTAATATATGCCTGCATATGTACGTTTGTATATATAAATGAACGTATGTATTTACGTATGTATGTATGTATGCATGTGTTTAAATTTTGAGCAAAGATGTGCAGCTTTTAAATATGTGTGTCATGACAGCGTTACGTTAAATAAGTGCTTGTTCATTTTTTTGATTTTTTGTTCTAATCTATGTATGTATGAATGTACGTACGATATTATGAGTCGCTGTTTATACAATAATTTGTGTGTGTATAGTTTGGTTGCCTTGCCTTGCTTGTGTTTTATATTATTCGTTTGCTGGCTTTGTATGCACTATGAAAAATTGTATGCATGTATTTGTAAATTTGTAAATGTGTCAACATATTTTTTTGTTCTCGCCTTTATATTTTCCCATAACATTATGTTATGGTGTGCAAACACATTTACGTTTGATATACATTTTTTTGTGGGATTCTTGGTTGTGAATAAAATGCCTTAAAGTAGCTAAAAAGCACAAACTGTTAAAGTGATGTATGTCTAAGTTAATGCTTTTTCATAATTTTTGCCATAAACAAACACCTACATGTTAGGTGACCCAGCAAAATGTTGTATAAAATTAAAACTTAGAATTTGTTATTTGATATTTAAAAAAAATTTTTATAGTGAAGTAACAATGTAATACAAAAAAAGTAACATTCAATTAAAACTTTTTAGCTTACACAAGATGTAGTATAATGTATTGTAATAAATTTTCAGAACTTTAAAATGCGTTCTTACTCACCAATAGTATTCCTGTTAAACAAATATTTTTATAGCCATCGCCTGTTGTAGCAAGAGTATATTTAGCTTTGTCATTTTGTTTGTAATATCTACAATATTTCTTTTGAGCCCATATAATTTGCATCTTTGTTTTGTGGAATCTTTTAAATAGAGCAGTCGATTGGGCGAAGTACGTCTAACCGTCAGTTGCTTGAAATAAATTTTGAGAATTTCCTACATCAAGTATCTGTATGTGGTATCAACCTTTTGGAAATATCTAAAAATTGATCCATTTTAAAATCCAGCAAGACTTCCCCATAACTTGTTGAGATATAAGCAAATAAACACAATTTATTGTCCCTGTTTTTTTTTTTACATATTTCAGAAAAAAATTAAGATTTTTACCAGTTGGATATTTGATAGATAAATGTGTTACTGTTTATAAATGTTATATGCCTCTGGGGAAAACCTTGCAAATTTTTAAACAAACTCGTCACTAATCGGAAAATTGTTTGGAAAAATATATATTTTTATTAAACAAATTGGCATTGTAGAAAGAGAGCGACTATATGTAGCTAAAAATGGATATCCACGTTGAATTGAAAATTTAAAAACTATCGAAAGCAATCTATGCACAGAATACCAGGAAATCCAAAAAGTATACATATATGTAGACAAATTAAACAAAATAAGACCACAGTCCTAACTACAAAACACAGAATGAACATTTAAATCAAACGGAAATTTCTAAAATTCATATCATAGCATGCATGCTATATGTGTGACTACTGGCCAGTGGCCACTTTTGATTTGACAATTAAACTTCAGAATCTGTAGGAATCTGTTACTGGATTATCAAGCAAAGTTTAGAAAAGACAATAGTTATTGCCTTCCCATAATTTTGCCTGTCCAATTTCCATTTTCATATTGTTAGCCATAGTTAACCTGAGAATGTCATCTTTGCATATCTTTAAAACTACCATTTGTTTAAATTTCTGCAACACAAATTTTCAATTTATTAGTAAAAAATTTTGGTAAAATTAACGACGTCTTATGAAATTTACACTTATTTGGAAATTATAAACAAAATTGAATCGGCTATAACTCAAGAAATTAATCTGATGTGGTTTTTGATAGTGAAGGCGAGTAAAAAAGACAGCATCGTGAATAGGCATGCGCTGTTACTATATTTTCTTTTAATATTTTATTCATTTTTATATTTCCTATAAAAATTGTTTACTAAAAATTAACTTTGATTACTTGAAATTGAGTTAAAAAATTATATGTTAAAAAAGAATTGGTAATGCCTTGTGCATTAGTGCATGGTTCGATAAATTGAACCATAATATGATGAGCAGTGTCGTGCCGAATAGGTGTGCTAAAAAATTTTGTATTTATGTTTTTGTGCTTGCTTCCATCATTCTCTCTTTTGCATATTTTACACTATGGAACATGCAGGATTTTGCTGTCGCTCTCACTATTATAGTGTGTGCTATATTTTTATTGCGTTGAATTATTAAATTATTTTTAAAACTCGGCTTGGGAAAGCAAAGCGAAATAAAAATTTCTTGAGGTAAAAACATAATAGAGTTCCAGAATATTAAAAAATTAATTTAAAATTAGTATTTCTTCAGTATTTGATTTTGCACTATCGCTTATCTTTTTACATATTTATTTATATATTTCCGATTATGACAATAAATATGTATAAAAGGTTCCATAAACTTTATAAAATCGAAAAAGTTCGTACAAATAAAAATTTAAATTTCTAAAATTATTTTACTGGTTTGTTCATTATCCTGAGAATTGTTTTTTTTTTTTTTTTTTGATAAATAAATGCTCCACACTTTGCTGGTTGCTTTTTAATTTTGTTTCAACATAAACTCTACATCATAAAATATTTAAATTAAAATAAAATAAAAAAACAACTAAAGTTTAGCACTTATGACATCGTTCTAAGGCTTTCACTCGTAAAGTGATGTTTGGATGTACACACATACATACATACATATTTATATGCAAAAGACTAAGTGTGTGTGTTGATAAGTTTTTGTACAATCCCAACATACCAAATAGAAATAAACTGCAATACCACTTGTGAATAATATTATGACAATAGTGGATTCACAACTGTTTCTGATCAGTTCGTATGTATGCACACAAAAACTATGCTTCTTAAGTACATATGTACGGGAAATTTGTCAACAAGTGCAGTTTTATTTGTTGACAAATTTCTTTTGTGTTTTGCATTTTGTGTTCAAATTTCAAAGTGAATAAAAGTTATAATTGTGTTGTGCGAAAAAATCAATGGTTTGTAATATTATTTATGTAATATACGAGCCCCAAGGTAGCGATATTGGCCGTATATTCCTTACTCTTTTACTATTATTTGTTGAAAATGAAACTAGCTTGCGTCAACCAATTCTGTTCTGTTTATTTCAAGACTGTAACTTATTCTAATAAAATCATCTCTTAAAATCTAAAAGGTGTTGCCAGACTTAACTATTTAAATACACTACAATTTATAATAAAATAATTAGAAATGCCTTACAAATATAATAAAAAGGGTTAGAACAGAAACAAAAGAAGTAATTGAACTTCCCTTTAATAACAAAAAACCAAAAAATAATTACAAGGATAATCTTAAAACAATATTATTTTCGTAAGCTTATTCTACTATTACAAGCAATAGCTTATAGTAATCGTGTACATTTAAGCTTATGAATAAGGGTTCCGTTTCGATTATTCTATAATTGTTACACAAACATTTTACAATCGATTCACAACTCTTTTACAAGCTTGCGGCTTGTGTTGGTAAGCTTATTATAATATTATTCACAAGTCATTTGGCATGTTGGGATACAAGTGAGTGTTGTTCTTCAACACACATTTATAAATGTGCAGAGGAGATAAAAAGAAAGTCCTTACTTATATTATCAATATTTCTCTGAAACGTCAACGTCTTTTCCAAATAAAACAGCAACAAGAACGCACAACTAACAACGGTTACAACAAAAATTATGGCAAAATTGGAATAAAATGACGAAAAAAATAAATAAATAACACAAAATTTAAATAAGAATTAAACTTATTAATCTAACTTAAATTTCTTTAATAAATTTTATTTTTTTATATGAGCTTTAATGTTTTTCAAAAAGCCCAGAACAGCAGAAAAGGAAATGGGATTTATTTTCTTAAGTTCTTCAGATGTGTGTGTATGTTGGAAGTAAAACTTGTACAAGTTTTCTTTCAAATTAATTTCTGTAAGTGCCAACACAAGTGCGAATTCCCTTGCTTTTAAAAGAAAAAAAAAACAAACTGTAGACCAAACCAGCTTAAGGCTACACAATCAATGAGTATTAATAAATATTCATAGGCTCCCAAGAAGGCAAACACATATCCAAACACACACACACACACACACACACACTTCTCACTTAACAGAGAACGGCATATTCGGCATACTATTTTATTCACTAAATAATTCATTTTTAAAAATTATTGTTCATATATTCAGTGCAGTGTTAATTTTAATTTTCGCTTTCGCATATCACTCTCGTTTACTCCTATAATACAGCAGTACATGTAAGTGTTTGCGATGGCTTTGACATATTGTTTGTTTTTTGTCTTTAATTATAATTATTGGTTTTGCTAACAAGACATAAAGAAATGTCTGAGTACAGAAAACATTTTACTGAAATGATAAAACAGCCAATTGTTCGAAACACGGAATCATGTTTGTGAGTGGATTTTTTAATACAAGTTTACGGCTACTTAAACAATGGCATTCTCTGCCACTTACGCATTCATATTCATATGGTATACTTAAGCACCCAACATCTTTTAAGCTATAAATGAAGGGCAATGCACTTAATGTCTGTAGACTTTTGGCAAAGCATCTCTAAGTGAGATAAGAAAATCTTCAAATTTAATCATTAAAATATTGAAATCTCCAAGACGATTGTTTATACTAATCAGCATCATTGAAGATACAAAACGTATTTAGATGTCAAGTTAGATATTATTTTTAACAATTAATTTAATACATTTTTCTAATTACTTTTGCTTGTTCTAATAATTTTTGATTTGCTCTTTTCTCTACGTCCTGCTATGAATTTTTTCTGTCTTTGTCATTTGTAATCATATTATGATTATTGAGTTTTTTAATTAAACATGTTATTGATAACTGACAACCATTATGTGTTTCAACTTCAATCACACAATTTAATCATAGTATGTTGCTCTTCGATTATGATTACCACAACCATGTTTTAACTTTGCATGTACCTTAACATTATGAGCAGGCCTTTGATAAGTTCACATTGTTGTTGTTGGGAGCACAAAAGATGTAGATATAGGTTTCATGTTAAGTATTTTTAGAAGTACGTAAGAACACCTAATATAACATAAGCTATCAGAGCTGGTAATTTAAAGTGTTGTCAGTTTAAATACTTCTACTATTTTGCTCACGTTACTTAGTAACTAAGAGCTGATTGCTAATGGCTAACTTAACTGTTGGTCTTATTCTTTTGAGCTAACAGCCAGAGCATTTTTTCGCTATATGAAAACATAAACACTTGGTATTGTTTTGGAAAAAATATTTATTCAATGCATGAAAAAGTGTGTATGAATTATATTCGTTTTAAATATTTTTGTTTTTCTTTATTTGTACATGTGAGGAAGAATTTCTTTAGTGCAAAGTGTGTGTGCAAATATTTTTACACAATAAAGCATTCAAAGTGTTTTTACAATATTTTAACACAATCGAAATAAAAAAAAACAAAAAGAAAACTGTTTTACAAACAACAGGATATTATGCCTACAGAAAATCTTGGTACGTAAGAGAATTAAAAAAGTTTTATTATTTTTTGTTTTGTTTTATGTTCTTCTGAAACAAAATATGATATAAATAAAACACATACCATTTCATCGCTTTGATAAAATAAAATTCGAAAAGCTGCTACATTTATCTCTTGTTATTCTTGTTCTTTGTTTTAACACTGGTTTTTGTCCTACTTTTCTCAATTTAATTTTAGGTTTGTCATTGCGTTTGTAATTTATCCAATATTCATTTGCGATACCATGAATCTTTATAGATAGAAAAGTCCACTCACCTATGTCCGTCCTTTTGTCTGTCCACGTGTATGAGATTTGAAATCAACTTTTTGAAGTGCACATATTTCCCACAGGATATATGGGATTATAATAACATTGACCAGAGAAATTTCATCATCATAGATCTAATTCTGTTAGTTTTCTGAGCTTTTCAATTTCATTTATAGTAGCATATGTGAGAGGTGGGCGTCATAGTAGGCGCATACAAGCACCTTTTGAAATTCAACTTAGATATTTCAATATAGTGTCCGTTATTCTTCCAATGTCTTTGTTCAAAGAAAAATTATATAAGTTTAAAACATGTCGTTATATGATGGGAGGTAGGCGTAAGTGCAGTGCTGCCATAAGATGATACAGAAAAGTGCAAAACCTCGAAAAAGAAAGTGATAAAATTTTCTACAGTTCAAAAATAAAAGTGCTAAAGTTTTGCAATATTGTTTTATTAAAACATTTAAAGTTAAGTATACCTTTTTAGTATAATAATTTGCAACATGTTTGTATACATATTTTGTTCAACTAAATTCAATTTTATTAATATTATATTTACAAAAAAAAAGTGTCAACAATTACTTAAATGTGGTAAGAAGGTTAACAAGTTCAATGATATAATTTTCTTCACATACCAATTCTTTTTGGTATTTTTCAGATGAACAAATTTTAATCAAAACATCGTCCGATATATTGATGTTATAGCAACATACGTTATTTAGTTTTACGCTTTTCCTTATACGTATAACAGAACATAAAAATTGTGTGATCATTTTTGTTCTAAGTTTGCTTTTTATTAAGCCAATTAAATTAAATAAACTCTCCACTTCAACGTTGAAAAATTGTTAAACCAAAAGAGATAGCACAAAATCCGATAACTCCTTCAAAGGATTATCCAAGATTCCGTAGTCAAGACTAGTTCAGTTATATAGCTGCACTGATTTTGAATTTTTTCCATTTCAGTTATACTAAAATTCATATCTTCTAAGATACAAATTATGGGTGCCTTAATTTGTTTAAGGGTATTATCTATTGAAAATGTTGGAATATTATTTCAATATCAAAATATTGTTGGAAAGCCGATATTTTAGTTCATTTACAAGCGATTTTAAAAAATGTTAACATATTTGTCTTATTGTGTCTTCTTCTTCAGAAGAAATTATATTTTTTTCTTTATTCTTTTTTCGAATTCATATGCTAAATACGGATTTGGTAACAAATATTCTTCTAATATTTCTTGCTCATCTCCCTAAATTATGTACATCATCTTTTCCTTTATATATATTTTACCAGCTATAACCTTTACAAGAAAGAAAATATCATCATTATCATTACATATAAAAAATAATTGATTGCATTTAAATTTTATATGAAAAAAGTAAAAAAAAATGCAGGATTATTATTAAAAAGTGCTAAACAAGCACTTAGCACTTTTTAGAAAATCTTTTATGCTAACTTAAGAAAATAAATGCTAAATCTAGCATAAAAAGTGCTAAAATGGCAAGCCTGCGTAAATGTGTGACCTTAATTTTCCGTTGTTGCAAATGTTTTGACCAAAAAGCAATGTCTTGAAAATTTCATAATTGTATATCTAATTTTATCAGTTTTATAACGTTGTATATTTTAAATAGACCGAACAAGACACTGTGCGGTGTAAATTTTCGTACATTTTGATCTATAACTCCATTCGTAAGTTATAATAGATTTGAGCAATTTTCAAGGAATATATATTTTTTTTACTTTGGAAATATACTTTTATCGCTCTATGTCAATGCGTTTAGACTCAATCGCATTTAATTTGATGTAAGAAGGATATTGTTTTTTGACCTTCTCTTGCATTACAAGCTATTACTGTGTTCTGAATATACCAATTTAGCCACTTTTCAATACCAAACCCTTGCTTTTTCGGTTTGACTTCTATCGTGCTTTCAATAGACGGACGGACATAGTTATATCGTCTTTATTTTATTTTTTATTGGGTCTAAAATAGATATTTCAATGTGTTACAAACGGAATGACAAAATTTTTTTTGGTAGTGCGTATAAAAATGTAAAGATTGTTGTTGCCATTTTTTTGTCTGCTAGTTGCGTGAAGGGTATATTGAGATTTGGCACTGCCGAATATAGCGCTCTCACTTATTATGTATATATATACACGCTATAGTAAAACTGTTATTAAGTGCTTGTGTAGGTAAGAAAGTAGCTACTTCCAAATGTGCAAAATATTATGCTGCTTTATTTTTTGATGAAACAACACAAAAAAAATCGTTTTAGGCTTTAAAGTAAATATTTGCTATTGTTGTGAAAAATTCTACAACTTTCATTTCCGACCCCATAAAGTATATATTTTCTGAAAGCTTATGAATATGGAAGTCGATTAAGCCCTGTCAGTCTGTCCGTCTGTCCGTCTGTCCGTGTGTACGTTGAAATCAACTTTTTGAAGCCCCCCACTCGCTTGGACCCAGGTGAGGTATTAAAATATCAGAAATATTCGGGAGTAGATCGGTGTTGAAAATCAGAAACAGCGGTTCATAAACAATTGAGATATGAGGAAAAACCCACGACCACCTCAATTTTTTTTCACAAAAACAACATTACAACAACAACATACATACGTAAAAACTTGTATATTGGTTAAAGTAAACGTGGGATCGAATCCCAGCTGAGCAAAAAAAATTTTTTTTTATTTTTTGTTTATTTAATTTTTTTGTTTTATATTAATTATTTTTTTTTTTTAATTTTTTTTTTAATTTTTTTTTTAAATTTTTTTTAATTTTTCTTTTATTTTTTTTTTATTTATTTTTTTAACATACATACGTAAATTTATAATTTTACAATGGGATGTTTTTATATATGTATGTTTTTTATATGTATGTACCGTATTTCATATGGGATGAATGGTGATACAAACTACTGTTATTGCATGACTACACGTTGTGAAGGGTATATAAGATTCGGCACGGCCGACTATAGCGCTCTTACTTGTTTATTTTTTTTACTGTTTTTTTTCTGTGTTAAACGACAAGTATGTAAAACCATTTTATACTCAATGATCAATGTGATTTTTATTTTTCTTTAATTCTATTAAGGCGAAGGCATAACTGCTCTGCCCATGGTAGAGATAAAAGCAGGGCTTATATATTGCAAAAATAAGACCTTTACATTAGAATATCTCGTAAAAAAATTGTGCCGTCCAAAAGCGCTTTTTGACAACAACTTTTCTTTAATCGGTTTGTACTAGCCGACTGTATGGCTGTACTCGAAAGTTATTTAAATAGATTCATTTTTTTGTTACTTACGCATAGTTTTTTGTTCTTGCAAAAAAACGAAATGAATGAACTCTCAAACGAAAGAGAAGCAAAACCAACTTAAACCGAAAACAGAACAAAATCAGCAAGTTACACTAAACTGCAGAAAAAATCTTCTTTGAATAAAAATATGTGGACTGTAGAGATTTTAATGCGCTAAATTAAAATCATGTTTCAGTCTTTTTCAGTCTAGAAAGTTCCAAATTGTGCATAAAAGAAACTATAGACCATAAAAATCGGTTGACAAATGTTGATTTTATTTACAATTAAGTGAAGACACCCATACTTGCGGCCCTATGCTACTTGCAGGAGTAAAGACAACTAAACTATTATCAAAACTGCAAAACTAATTTCTCAAACAACAAGAATATTGAAAAAAAAAACTCAATGATGCAACGGCTGTTCGTTTGTTGGCCTATTCATGGTGAAATAGGAAACCTTATTGAGCATTTTTTATCATTAAACTCTCAAACAAAAACAAACCTAATTAAACATAAAAATCATAAATACTGTCGCATATCCTATGGGATAGGTTGACAGTGTTATTCTTTAACGTATATTTATACCACGCAATAGGTATAATAAATGCGATTTAATATTTTGAAATGCAAAAATCGAAGAGCAATAAAAATCCTTTAAGTAATGAATCATGAATCATGGTACGTTTTTTTGTTTTCTTTATTTTTTATTTCTTGCTTTTGCACAATATTTAATTGTCATTGTCATTGTTGCTGCTGCAGGAAATGTTGCAACGACAACTAAATAACTATTAGTGTATTTATGTGCTGCATGTCGACATGACATTATAGAATTGCACTTTTGTTGCAGTGAGTCATCTATAAAATAATAGTACAGTAGAAAACCAAACTAAAAAAAAAACAAAAATTACAAAAATAATACAAATAAAACAAATGGAAGAGGAGTACTAAAATTGACAATGGCAGCAAGTGAAGCAGTAAAGAAGGATCCAATCAACCTCTTTCGTTTCGTTTCAACATGTATGTATGTTTCATAA
Organism: Phyto melanocephala; assembly: GCA_941918925.1. Taxonomy (NCBI): domain Eukaryota; kingdom Metazoa; phylum Arthropoda; class Insecta; order Diptera; family Rhinophoridae; genus Phyto; species Phyto melanocephala. The sequence continues at coordinate 4,726,546 of OW799233.1, forward strand.
ATATTACAAGAAATACAAGCAACATTATGCAGGAAAGCATCTAGCTGCAATAGTGTGGAAATAAATACAGGGTGTTATTAGTTATAGCTCACAGATGTATTTTGACAAGCATATTTAAATAACTCAAAAATACTGTTGAACATTGATTAATTCAAAATTAATTTTTTCTAAATTTTACAAAAAATATTACTATTTTATTTTGAAATCTCAAAGAATTTTTAAAGGCAATTTAAGCCGGGCTGCAACAATATTTTTGTAATGTATTTATTTTGAAATTATAGTCTAATTTTCTCGATCTCTATATATTGATAATTTGTTCTATTTCTTGACCTTGAGATCACTTTCGCTACCTATTATTTTGTTATTAATTTTAAAACAAATTATGATAATTTTGTTAGTAAAAATTTGTATTTAATTGCAGTTAGTGCAAACACTTTTATATAACTCCTTCTTTCGTGTCCCAATATATAATTCTTTTTGACCAACCATATTAAAGTCAATTTTAATTAAATTTTTTTTCCAATATTTTCTGTTAGGTATGAGATATTATGATAACAAGGTTTAGGATCCTATTATTAATAATAATTTCTATACTTAATTTAAACAAAACCCATTTAGTACTTTTTAAGCCAATGTTGTTTAGATAGACAGACAGACAAACGAAAAAAATATTACATTTACGAACGTCATCTTATAACAAGTATGGATTCCTAAACATTTAAAATATTTCTTCCATAACATGTACCCTGTTTATGTACCAAAAATACAATTGTCATTTGCTATTCTCATTTCTGTAAATTTTTTTTTCTTACTTTTTGTTTTTTTTTTTCCTACTGTGTTCTTTATTTTCTCAATACAAACTCATACTACTTTAACGTAACATTGAAACAGATGTAGCAACAGCTCAACTATTACCAACAATTGGATTGAATTTATACCATTCTTGCCATTCTTCTTCTTCTATCAATGCATCCATCCATTTCTCAATACATGATGGATAAAAAAAAAACATTTGTCATTGCACTTCAATTCTTTTACAGTGAAAGCATATCTATGTGTCTAGGTATGTAGAGTATTTTTATTAAACAGAGCTTACCCAACATTAATACCGCTAAAAAGTTTATAGATTTCTTAAAGGGGTTTTATCGAAATTTTATTGAATAAGAAAATTATTTAATTGCACATATAAATATGTGTTTTAATTTCGTAATAGTACTATCATTTATGGTTTTTTAACTTACACAGTGAGTACGTTTCACACTCGCTTAAAGCTAAGAAGTAGAAGGAAATATCACCCTAATATTTATTATCTAGATTAGCAAAGCATACTGGATCCTGTTACAAAAGTGATTTTAGAAATTTTCTAAAAATATTTTTTACCAATTCTTTCACAAATTTTTCATTATAAATATGAAATTATTTATATCTTACCTTTTCACCGATTTTATAAATTCTCTACTGTTTGTGGCAAAATGCTTGCAGGGATATTCACTAAAATTAAAAACCTTAATAGTAAAAAAAAAAAGTCTAAAAATCCTTGTAAAAATATACACATACATAAGTATTTATGTAAGATGAGTTGGTTTAAATAATGAAGCAAGTTTAAAAAAAATTCAAAAAATAAAGCGAATCTTATCTCCTTTTGTTTTAAACAAATACACACAAATGCGCATCAACCAGCTGGTCTTTGTGCCCATACAAAAACAGCGAAAAAATGCTTAATATTAGCTAGATCGACCCAAAATAAAATCCGGACTCAACAAAATACTATTACTATTACTTTATGGGGTCTTAAATGGATATGTCGATGTGCTACAAATGGAATGACAAAATGAATACATCCCTATACCATTTTTTTTGTGGTGGGTATAAAATTTTTTGAATTCGAGTCTGTATCTTTTTACTTGTTTGTAACAATCAATCCTAAAGGACTCTTCTACGGCTCAATGTAATCATCCATAATGCTGGATTTCAATCGCGCAGGTTAGACAAACAAACGGCTAGAAACTATGTTACAACTGTAACTCTTTCATATACACCGTCTAGCAGTCATCAAAATAACTCGTAAAAGCATTTTGGAGTTCAATATTAAATTTTACTCCAATAACCATCTACACGATTAAAAGAAGACTCGCGATATAATCGAGCAGGTTAAAGAACATAAAATGCAAGCTGGGCATGCTTTTATGTGTGAGGGTACGATCGTGAGTGAAAATGTTTTTCAATGTTTGTGTTGAGACAAGTATGTAGAAAATATATTGCTTGACATTCATTTGGTAGCAATGATTTTAAATTGTTACATTTTAATGGATGAATAAGCAATAATTTACACCCAAAATGTTGGCCATTCCATTGCACATATAAAGTATCTTTATATCTGTGTGTTTAAGGGAATTTGGGTGGGTTCAATCAAGAAGTAACACGAAAAAAGATATTTAGATTTTTTTTAGCTCATAGAAAATTGATAGTCTTAAATGTGAAAGCTGGGGATATTGTCTATCTATATTAAGAGTATTAAGTAAATTACAATTGTCTGTTAAACTAAAATTTAGAAAGGCAGTGTTTTTTTATAAATTTTTATTTTTCTTCTTTGCATTTTTGAAAAACTTTCAAAGAAACTCAAATAAAGATTGGTTATTGCATCTCTTTGTGTATCGCAAAAAAAAAAATTATTACACAAGAATATCAAATTTCAAAGTCTTACAACAACTGTTTTCATTTCTCTGCCAGCATTAAATAGAGTCAAAGCAGCGTGCACAGTGCGATGTAAAAAGCTTAATATTGTTATAAATGGATACTAAATTGATCCATTATGGCTAAAGCTTACCTAAAATATGTGTTTATGATTTCTTTTAGTGGACTGTAGTTTTTAGGTTTTAAATTAAAACACAGATCAAAGCTTATTTTTACTATTTCTTTTAATTGTATTATTTTTCTTAAGCCTTTTTGTTACATTCAAAAACACGAAATCCGAATGACTACGTGCCGCACATAGTTGTCAAAATTATTAGTAAAAAAAAGGAATAAAAAAAATGTACATTTACATCAGTGTTGGTATAAAATTCAAAAAGAGAAACTTAAGGTACATTAAACAAAAATAAATTCAACAGGTAAATCAAAATGGGAGAAAATTATGATGACACTCTTCAACAATATGAAAGATTTATATGAAAATTAAACACCGATTAAAATATATGAATTGTCTTTGCTTTACCAAACAAGTTTTTACAACGATGGTCGTGTTTATTCCTTTATACGCCCTGGCACGCAATATAAAAATAGCGCCACTACAACACAGAGATTAAATTAATTTTCTAGTTAAAATGTTTTTTTCATAATTTTCCAAAATATTTCTAACAAATATTTTCTATTTTAGTTCATTATAAATATTGCCACCTATCTTTTGTATGTTTGTATTTCTTATTTTATTTTTTTTTTTTGCTTGTCCTTTTATCAACAAAATTTTCTCGCAATTTTTTTTTTCTTATTGTAACTGTGTGTTTTTAAAAGCATTTCAGACAATTTGTATTTATATACTTATTTTAATACAAATATTTGAAGCTTAAAAGCTGAAGCTGCCATTTGTTTAAAAGTTTAAAAAGTCATATGAATAATATACGGTGTTGCCGAATTGTAAAAACGTTTCATCCTTAAAACTTGAGATTTATTTATTTTTATTTGTTAATTTTCTTAATCTTTAGTTTCTTAGCACATAATTGTAATATTTTTCGAAATATACAATTAGAAATCTATAAATTCTGAAATGTGGAAATGAGTTCTGTATACTAAGATGATGATCTAGCAATATTCTAGTGTTCGTCTGTTTTTCTTTCGTCTGTCGATTCTTCTACTGATGATAGTAAAATAGAGTTCGAAAACATCAAAAAAGTTTGCATTGTAATCCAAGAGCGATAGCTCTAGAACGTGATAAAATTTTCCAGTTATATTTTTTGGGAAATGGGAATACACTTCTGTAATTTTTTCAAACATGCATTAAAAGGGTATTGATCAAAATTTAAGAAAATATACCCCAAAGAATATTTCCTTTTGTATAGGACCTATAGAAGTGTAGGCATGGTGAAAAGTTGCAAAGTTTTGTAAATTTTCAATTTTTATTAATATAGTCTCAACAACATCCTATAATTTCTAAACGAGAAAATATTATCGATGTGTATATGACTCTGCTTCAATAATATTAAATTTGCTGAAAAAAATATTACGACGCTCCTACTTTAGCGTCTACCCTCCATATACGTACACTGCTATAAATATTTTTATACAGACAACGGTTTGAAATTTTTAAGGGACGTCCGCCTCTTTTACTCTTTCCAAAAGAATTATGCAACATATCACAATACTTTGGCCTGAGCTGAGATTATGGCAATTGCGGAAGGCATTAATTGGGTAAGGGACACTGATATCGAAGTTCCAATTAGTATTCTTACGGATAGTCAATTAATTATCCAGGCCCTAATGAATGAAAAAGCTGTATCTCAGAATGTCCTACAATGCGATAAACACACATGTGCATTGTGAATGTCTAGAGATAATAGGGATATCAAGCGTTCACGGTATAATCACAATGAAGAAGCCGAAGAATAATTCAAATTAACAACAAAAAGAGTGCTTAACCCTTTCAGAGGATCATAAATAAACTTGACGTTTGGGTGGTGGAGGAATATTTCAGAAAGTGGCAAAATACTTCTGCCGGTAAGGTGATGCACATATAATGGAGTGTTCCAAATTCTGAGAAATGAAAGGAAAATTCTGAAGATGAATAGACCAACACTTAGCAGGTGAGAAGTCAGCTAGCTTGCATGGGTCTGTCGAATAAAATGACATGTAGGGCATGCAAGAATGATGATGAGACATTGAAACACTACCTTTTTTAATATCCTGCGCTTGGACCTATTAGATGCGACAACTTTAAGGTCGACACCATGCTAAAGTACTTCAAATTAGAAATACCTAAGGAATTACACTGAAAGGACTAGGTCGAGATGTTAACGGAATTGGAATTAAGGTTTTGTACAATTAGCGCTGACAGCATACTAATTGGGCATTTGTGTATATCTATCATGGGTTTGGACTTTTTAATGTCACTCTTTTACAACCTAACCTATTCAATTTTGGTAGTTGGTCTGACAAATTGAACATACTCGAATATAATGCTCCTACTATTTTGTTGTAGTTTTTGATCAAATATTTTTTCTTCATCAGGATGTTTGGTTGTTTTTTTGCTGCATGCGTTAGAACGCCGATTGCCAGGGTAAAAAATTCCTAATGCATTTATTAACCAGTCGGTTATAAAATGCGTGCGAATGATAATAGAACTTTAATTTGAAGCTTGATTGTATACTCAAGATCAATGGATGTGCCTTTACAAATAAGCTGGCACTTCTGTAGACCAAAATCCACAAAAATCTTAGGTAGTGGGTTGATCAATGAGTGAACTTTGTTAACCTGCAAAGGCGAGTTTAGGATACCACTTGTTGACTTGTAGACAGGCTCATAAATTACTTAAAGAGTATAGTGTCATTTTTACTATAAATATACTCGGATTTGATCGGAGTACAATGCAATAGATGACTGCGTTGGTTACGGGACACGAAAAGAGAATGCAAGTCGAAGATAATTATGTTTGTGAAATGTGCCTGGAGAATGCTACAGCAGTAGCGTTTGGAGTATGCGAAAGTCTGGCAGTGGCTAACGGAAGATTGAGCACCTCAAGCAGCCACACATTAAGTGTGGATGCCATGGGGAATTTTAGTCTAAAGAAGATGCTGACAATTACGAAAGACTGTTTAATGAAGATTGTCGGCAATTACCAGTCGCCAAAGTAAAGGCAGGTGGTGGCGTGTGCCTTAATATCAGTGGGAAACGAAAGCAAAAAGGGACTGTAAATGATCTGCTTTGATATTCTGCCTACGCAAGTATGTACGTACATATACACACAAACAATATTAGGCATTTGTATTAAGACCGTTAAAATATATTGCAAACGCATTGACAATGTCATTCATACTCAACTTTACCCCTAATGTGTATGTATGGGGCGAACAAGTATAAAGAAAAATAAAACCATGATTCAATAGTATAAGTGTAATGACTAAATAAATTTCTTTCACATTTTGGTTGTCTTTCTGCAGACAAGTGCACATACAAGATGCTTGCACACACAAGTGAATTTTTATAAACGTTTTATTTGTATAAATAACTACTAGTATGTACATGTGTATGTAAGTACATACATATAACTATAGATTTTCAATTTCATTATACATTTATGTGTGAAAGCGTAGTAAGTATGTAGGCGGGTACTAGTTTTAACGTAACAGTTAATTTAACCATTTGTATGCTAATATTACGTTTTATACAATTGCTGCATATTTAAGCATGACATGCATCTATCTACCCATCTATCTACTCAGCCATCTATATATACATCTATTCATGTGAACTTTGGCTATTTTACTTTGAAACACAAACAAAGTACATACCATATAGTAAAATAACAATAGACAATACCAGAAACCAGTACCAGAAAGGGGTCGCCTTTTTAGATGTCTCGTTATATGATTGGTACTCACAGTCAAATACTAATGTGTGATATATCGAAATTTTTGTTTCAAGAGGCCAATAATTTTGCTGTAGGGGCCAATGACGTCATGTGACAATCGTCGTTTAAGCTTCGACTGTAAATATAAAGAAAGAATTAGCAATTTAAAGAGGTAAACAAATATTTCAACCAAAACAAAATCGAAATTGCCTTCCAAAAATATTATATATTCGCAGGTATACGATTCGCTACATACATATTTTGCCTTTTAAGTGATAACGTCTAATGCACGCACCGAAGATTGTGTCTATTTTACTGTTTTATTTTTGTGTTTTTGTGTTTTTGTTTGTAGTAAAATACGTATTTTTCATTCACTTGTCACTCACACTGTATGTTAGTGGACTTTATGCCACTTATTGAGATTTATATTTTAAATTCTTTTTCTCTTTTAAGTTTCTTTTATTCTGTGCCAATTATTTTGTTTTAAGATTGCATTTTTTTATATCTTTTCTTTTATTATTTTTCCTATAAAATCGTATTTTATTAGAAAATGTTGACGCGTTGTTAAGTGCTGCTTTTCTTTTTACTTCAATTTTCTCCTCCTTTTATTTATTTATTTATTTTTTGTTCTTTAAGCTTAAATAAAATTTTCAAGTTAGAAGTTGGCAGAATTGCAGATTTTTCGTAAGTCTGTGTTAGTTTTTCCAATATCTCCACTTGTTTTATATACATTGACTTCTTGTTTAGTTCTTTTGTTTTTGTTGTTTGACTTTAAACTAATAAAGTAAACTTAAGTTTTCTATTTTGTAGAATGAAAAAAAAGATGGAATAAAAACAAAATTGAAATAAACAAGCAAATAAACTGAATGGTAATTTCTACAAAGTAGTAAAAAGCAAAACTTGTTAAATCTAGTAAAAGTTTTCTTTATCGTTGACTTAAAAATTGTATTGCAAATTGACTTGTTGCATACAAAGAAATAATAATAACTTATTAGGTTGCTGCACATAACTTAAATTTAAAATAGTAAAAGAAATCCAAAAAACTGAAGAATTTAAAATATGACTAGCCTGTGCCCGAGACTTCGTCTGCGTAGTTATCGGCGCACGAAAGATAGCCACTTTATGTAATTATTCAGCTTGTTAAATACATTCATATCTGTATAGCAAATTTCACTTAAATCCGTTTAAATAGTGTTTTTTTTACATTTAAACGTACTAACATTTATATATGTTATTTTGGTTGAATAAAATTTAATAAAAGGGTATTTAAGTATTTCTATATTTCTATATTTTGTACACTCGGGACCTTTGCATAACCGACTAACTAAAAATAAAAAAAAAACATTTTCTACATAGTTCCGCGCATTCACCTGAATTATGTGATAAAAGGTAGACTATGCATTAATCTAAGTTGTTGTCTATCTGTTTGCCAAATTGCATTTAGTTCCGTTCCGCCGTTTTTGTGTGATCCAAACATCCAAACATACAAACATTCGCATTTATTATATGAGTAGGATTTAAACAAATTGCTGAAAAAAAGTAATAAATTTAATTAAAAAAATCGCTGAAATTTCGATAATTTAATAAAAAAAATCTATTTCATAAAATATTCAAAATTAGTATTAAAAATATTAAAGAGACTTTGCTTAATTAAAACTATTTGTCCAAAGTCTTCAATTTATAAAAAACAAGATTCGAAAAATTTCAGTGTTGTACGCAGGATGTAGTAATTATACCCTACACACAGTGAAAAAGGGTATATATAGGTTTGTCATTCCGTGTGAAATTTCTACAATTTTCATTTCCGACCCCATAAAGTATATATTTTCTGAAAGCTTATAAATAGGGGAGTCGATTAAGCCCTGTCAGTCTGTTCGTCAGTCCGTGTGTATGTTGAAATCAACTTCCTGAAGCCCCCCGACATCGCTTGGACCCGGATTAGGTATTAAAATATCAAAAATATTCGGGAGTAGATCGGTATTGAAAATCAGAAATATCGGTACATAAACAACTGAGATATGAGCAAAAACCCACGACCACCTCGATTTTTTTTTTTCACAAAAACAACATTACAACAACAACATACATACATACAAACGTGTATACTGGTTAGAGAAAACGTGGCATCGAATCCCAGCTGAGCCAAAAAAATTTTTTTTTTAATTTTTTTTTATATTTTTTATATATTTCTTTTTATTTTTTTTTTTATTTTTTAATTAAATTTATTTATTTAGTATTTGTATTTTTATTATTTTTTTTTTAATTTTTTTTTTTATTTTTTTTTTCTTTTATATTTATTATATATATTTTAATTATTTTTTTTTTATTTTTTTTTTTAATTTTTTTTTAAATTTTTTTTTAATTTTTTTAACATTATAATATAAAAAAAATATATAATTTTACAATGGGATGTTTTATATGTATGTTTTTTATATGTATGTACGTATTTCATATGGAATGAATGGTGATACAAACTACTGTTATTGCATGACTACACGTTGTGAAGGGTATATAAGATTCGAATATAGCGCTCTTACTTGTTTTTAATTATAATACTTTAGGTTTTGCTAGCTTTCTCTATATTTACTTTTTCATCTGCATAATAATGGCTTAGTTAATATACTGGTATTTTGAGCTGGCAAAATCCGTTTACGAAATGAGTATAGTAACTTTCTGCAAAGGTATTAAACTACAGAATGTAGATTTATACGTTAAAAACTTAATACTTTGACATATTGTTAAAAGAGCAAAGGAGACAATACTACCTTTTTACTAACTACCACAGACATTTTAGCGATACTGAAATTTGTAGGGGTAAGACAATACAAATCTGCTAACTGAACCGTAAGAAGTAACAAAAGAAACAAAAAAATAAAAACACATCAATACGTTGTTTAATCAATAAACTTTAAAAATACATACTGATCCGATTAAAAACTTTAAGCCGATTGTTTTTATTTCTTTATTTTATTTTTTTTTTCAGAAAACTGGTAATCAACTGGCGCCAATAAAACATTTAGCTACAATTGTTATCTTCTTCACAAGCATAGCAGTGAGTGTGTCAAAAATATTCAAATAAATGCAGCAACCTCATGTAAGTAAGGGTGTTTAAAATAAATTTTAAGAAACACGTCTTTATAAATATTGTCAACATTTCCGCTTCATATCATGTTGTTGTATACAACATCTTCTGCATAAACATATATTGCTTTTAAATATGCTTTTATTTTTTTTTTATTATATTCTGAATTTATTTATCAAAATAATAAAAGATATTTAAACAGCAATAACAGAGACATTATACAGTGCTTTAAGTAAATAGATTTATTTTTCTCACACATCTGTGGCAGCATCAGCAACAAAACATAATAAAAATACATAAAAAACAAGTAAGAGTACTATATACGGCCGTACTGAATCTGATAACACCGTTCACCATCGGGCCATTTTCATTATTAATTTTAAAGTCATCTGCGATTTTGAATTTTTACGTAGTTGTCGGTAATCTACTAGTCAAGCCCTTTCATTTGATGATGTTTATAGAAAAATGTATCCGCCATTTGTTTTGAAAGTTATTCTGAATTGTACACTTTTTTATAGTCTAATGTATTGATCTGGTCGATGATACCAACATTGAGGCGGGTAGGACGCCTTTTTCAATTTTAACTTTTAAATATGCCTATTTTATACTACTGGTCAAGCGTTTTAATTTGATACCAATATTGAGAGGTTTAAATGGCACAAATTCTTAAATACTATAGTTGACTCATATATAAATTTATTGGCTGCCATTTCATAGAGACTTTAAAATTTTTTATTTTGGATTACATGTTTCAAGTCAAGTCCTTTTATTTGATACCCATACTGACCCTCTTGGTTGTCTATAAGCTAAAAAAAATCTATTTTCGTTTGTACATGTTATGGAATATGAAAGCAGTTGTATTTTAGATAATTTCAAACCGATATGTTAGTTTTTTACAGAAATTATTTTCGAGTTTGTGTCTATGATGTGTTTAAAAAAAATGTTTTCCAAATTTGTTTTGCCTAAACCTTTGCCGATACGTGACCAACTTTTATTTACAGTCTTCAAGGAATATCATATCTAAAATAGTAATTAAATTATTTAGGGCTAAACAACATTAATTGATGTTCTCTATAAGGACAATACAGTGGCAGTCGTATTTATTTGTTCATATCTCGAAAAGTCATAGTATCATTGCGCTGAATTTTAATAGCAAATAATTCACTAATATATTCAAAAGATTATACCACATACATGTCTATGCAACCAATACATTGGCAGGCGGATATTATTCAATCGACTCTCATGTTCAAAAGATTACAAAAACAGGTCGGCAATAAATATTGTAGAAATTACAAATAGAATGACAAAACAATATACACCCATGGCACTACAGGTGAAGAGTATAAAAACAAAAACAATGTATTTAGTTCAGTATGACTGTATCCGACATCCATCACACATTTTTATGTTTAAATGTCATGGCTTTAGGCAACGTTGTTGCCATTTGTAATACATGATTCAAATATGGGTTTATATGGGGGATACGCTGATGATAACAATGATAACAGCGATAACGTTGTTAGTTGCTTGTGACACTGATGATGTATTCTAGCTTTTCTCTGTTTTTTTACAGTGTATTTCACTATCTGTCTATTATTTTTTTTATTTTTTATATTCTCGCTTTTTTACCTTATATAAATATTGCCAACATAATGTTGTTGCTGGTTAGTGGTTAACCATTGATGTTTGTTGATGATAATTTCAATGCTTGTTGGTGCTCAGTGTTCCTTTAGTATCTGTGCCATACAAATGTCTGCAAAAGTGTCATTGATGGCATGTTGTTGCCAATTATTGATATTGTTTCGATGTCATTGTAATGATAATAAATATTCCACCAGCAAGTCCATAAGGGAATGATGTCTATTATTATTATTAAGGCATATATTTAATATATATTACAAAGGAATGTAGGACAATTAAGTTGTAGTTAGGCTCTATGTTAATAACATAATTCGACATACAAAATCATGTTATTTTTTATAAAGGTTGACAGAAAAGGTATTCTAAAGGCCCAACTTTTTGTTTGTGCCCACTTAATTAAACCAAAGCTTTTTTATGTTCCTTTAATTCAACCAAAAAGGTTTTTTCATTTTCCTTATAAAAATATTATTTAGTTTTAAATAATCGCTTTTATTGTGTATGCATAAAAAAATAACAAGAAATTTTTACTACATGATAGGAAATAAATGGCATAACCATACAAGATGTGTTATGAATAAAATAACCAATCGATCCCAGATCCAAGACATTTAATATTTTTCATATCATACAAAAATATATACATAATACGAGTGTTTAAAAAGGCATCAGGAAAGTATATTGAGATGAAGCAAAAAAGTTTTATTATTTTTTATGTTTTGTGTTAATTATGAGGACAAAATTTTCAAATTACAATTTCTGTTGAACGTTATCATTATTGTGTTTCAATAATGCAATTATCACACTGTGACTAAAAATGACACATAAAATTTTTGTTCTTTTCTAAAACAACAAACATAAATTTCTACACAAAATTCCAAGGGTGTTTTTATTTGCTTGCACTCAGCAACCTCCAACATTTGCCTGTGGTCAAAAGCTAACCAGCAACCAATACAACATGAATAATGTAAAATAAAATTCTACTGGATATTTCACATTTGGTGAAACCATCAGACGACATAGCACAATAAAATATAGAAAAGGACTCACAGACGCAGTCGAGGCTGACAATTGCATACCTGGAAACGCCAAATAGATATGCAAGTTAAGCCTCAATTAAGAGAAAATTGAACATCGAGTAGTAGATACAGAATATTGGAGGGAACTTCGGAGCTCCGGTCCTATGCTATTTTTTAAAGTTGAAGGACACAAATGTGTATACATACATAAATAACTTATTATTTATCCTATTTATTGTACTTACTTTTTTTGAAATACAACTTTTTATATGAATAACTTGAATATTCTGTTGACTTTTTTAAATATTTCTTTTGATTTTATAATATTTAGTATATTTAAATTTTTTTAACAAAAGGGATAAGAGTGGAAAACAAATCATGATTAAGAGCTATCATACTATTTTTGTGCCTCGGTGGAGTAGTCAGTTGTGTGCCCCGGCACCCCGGTGGACTAGTCAGTAGTGTGCTGGTCTGGGGTTCGATTTTCGCCAGAGACTCTGGACTGGTTTGTTTTTCTTCTATTCTAATTATTTATTTATTCTATTCTTCTCTTTATTTCTATATTAAGGCGTCACAATGTAATGTTTTCCAGGTGAGGGTGCGGGGGTAACTTTGCACCATCCTTTTTTGTCATAATAATTTTGTAAATCATACTAGTTTTAAAGGACAACCATATCGAAGTTTTCACGAAGAGTAAACATTATATGAAAAAATTCAAACAAATGCTTGATTATAGTGACAAAATGAATGATAAAACAATATAAAAATAATAACTATTACTTGCTTCCGATAACCAAATATTGTTATAGAAATTATAATATGACTGTCGTGATCATGTAGTAACCATGGTTTTTCTTTGCGTGTTCAAAGTTAAATTGGCTTAGCAAAAATCTTCTGCACACTCCAATGTTTTTGTAATTTTATTTTAAATCGCTTTAACGTATAATTAACAAAAATTTAATAATTTTTTAACAGCTGTTCCGACCGAAACCAAACAAACTTTTAATTTAAATTAAGAAACAATAACCCAACATAAACCCCTGCACATACATTCGCATCATAAACAAGACATAAAAGTAGAAGAACTTCTAGGGATCCCTGGATGGTAATTTTATTACAATAAAAACAAAATTACTTACATACTCGTACAGAAACTTACAAACATATTTAAAATTACTCAAATACTTAAATGCTCAAACGCATACAGACAATCAAAAGCCAACAATCGAGTAGACGCCTTCAGCGGAAAAATTAACGAACGTGTCATAAAACTGAAAATGTTATTTAGTGCGTGAGACAGTAAAAACAGTAAACTCACATACACATTCAAACAAAATTTTAAACACATAGATAAGTATATGTATGTGTACAATCCATATAAATATATAGACATAAATTTGCATGTTTGCTTTATCTCTTTACGATTTTTCGTTTATTTGTTGTTGCTGCTGTTTGCATAGTAACAGCTTTTAATCTAGTATCAGTTTTTGACAATAATGATAAAAATAAGATTATGCATTGCGCATATTTGTAGTAAATTTAAAAAAAAACATCTCTCTCATGTTTGACGTCACACCAGCAAACATGTGTTTGATACCAGATTACCAGTAAAAATTTCAAAAAAGTGGATAAAGTGCTAAAATAAATAATAAAAAAAGCAAATAATAATAACAATAACTAATAATGAAAGATAACAAATAAATAAATAAAAATAAAAGCAAATAAATAGTTGAAACGTATAAACGGTGAATTACTATAAGACCTAGTAATATGTTCAATCTCATAGCTACAAATTTTTCTGGTGGTAGCATTGCACCCCTTAGAATGGTCTTGTTATGCCCATGAATATGTTTCATAATATACTGTAATTCCAAAACCATAATGCTTTAATTCTCCTAAAAATATATATTAATCCCACTATTTATTTATTCTCTGCTTTTGCTAATGTGAAATGCTTTAATTTTGTCTATCATTCTTGAGTTTTTGAAAATCTCTCAAGATCCTAAAAAAGAATTGGTTACATTTGTGATATCAGTAAGGGCTGATAAAATCAATAAATTTTAAATGTTAAATGTTAATATTATAAAATAGTTTTGAATGATTCATATTAACCCTTTAACTACTAAGACCGTCTGTAGAAGGTCATCTAAAAAACACAATTTAAAAAAAAAACGATACATTTTTTCTCTTTGACCCTCAAATACTTTTTAATGCACAGAAAATTATCTTTCGAACAGTGCTAGTTCAAACGTGCGTTGTTGATTAGTTTGCAAGCAATAATCATTTGTCTCAAGATTTTAGCGAAGAAATAGAAAAAAATTATTTGTGATTTTAGTGAAAATAAAAACTAAAAAAAAACTTTCTAATTGCTCAATCAATTACTTTTATGTTTACTTTTACTATTTGTTGCTAGTTTTATTCAAAATTCAAATACTTTGTTTTAATTGATTTTTTTGTGAACACCGTCTGTAGACGGTGTTAGTGGTTTAGTAGATAAAAATTTATTGTAACGTATTTTTAATTTAATAAAACGTATTCGTATTTATCATATATATATAGTTCTTAAAAAATGTCCCAACAAATACCAAAAACTATGGATTATAATAGGCGTAAAAAATTTAAGCTTTTTTCGCTGAGTGATCAGGAAATCGTCGATTTTATGGATTTAATCGAGGACGACAATGACTATGAAAACTCTGATGACAGCGTCGAAGACCCTGATTACCGTTGCGACGAACTCAAGCTAGAAGACAGTTCAATGATAAACGATTGTTTGGAACTAGTAGATTCTTCAACATTTGTTAATGCGGTAAATTTGTCGTTAAATGTAAGCAACTTTACGTTAAATGAAATTAGTGAAGAGTAAGAAACGTCTATTGTTGCTACCGATACGACACAGGATGTACCAACATTGGAGTTATCGGAGTCGATTTCAGTACAACGAATTCCGGATCTAGAAAAGACAGCTTTGTTTCAAGCAAAAAAAAAGAAAAACACGATCACCATTACCTCTTATGGGGATTTCGGGACCTCAAGTAGTGCCATCAGCTTGTGGCTTTAATGGGGGTAGTAAGTACTTCGAAACCAATTCATGTATAAATAATTTACAAATATTTTTTTTTACTAGATTCAGCAAGGATTCAGCTGAACTAAAGTCAATTATATGGCTTATGGGGTCGACATCACCATGATTTTGTGGAAGGATACAAAGAACGTAAGACTGTGTTCAACGTATGTTGGCACTAAACCTTTTCAAAGGGAAAATTTAGTCAATCAACCAGCTAAAGTTTTTTACCATCTGCTTGATATGAGCATAACAAATGGATTCGTTTTATATCGTAGACTTAACGCTGAAAAAACCAAAAATTCTGAAAAGTACGAAAATATAAAAGATATGACAATGTATGAATTTCGGTTGAGCATTGCGAAAAAACTCTGTGCTTCCATTGAAAAACGACTTGTTGGTCGTCCTTCAGCAGGCGAAGAGCCAACTACTAGCAGTTCTGTTGAAAAAAAAGGAACTCATCCCGCTGCCAGTATGAGATTCGACCCAATAAATCATTTTCCTGAATGGGGGTCAAAAAAGTCATGTAAATTGTGTAAAAAGTCGGATACACACACGTTTTGTACTAAATGTAACATTCATTTATGTTTTTCAAAAGCGAAGAACTGCTTCACAAAATATCACAAAAATGGATAATCCATAGTGCATTTAAAATTAGTTTTAATCTTATTATATTTAGCATTTATTTGAAATAAATTTCTGTTTTTTTTGCTTTACGAAAAATCATTTTTTATTTCGCTTAACCACTAAGACCTTCTACAGACGGTCTTTCAACTTTCTCTCCCATAGCCTTCAGGATACATTTTTTTGAAAAAAGGACTTCAAATTAGTGCTTTCCAGCCAAAAATCATACGAAAACCAAAATTATTATAACAATAAAATTCGTATTTCGATTTCAGTGGTTTAAGAAAAATGTTAGTTAAAGAAAACATCTATTACAAAGGAAAAAATTTAAATATCTTAAAAAATATACAAATTTATCTTAAGCTTCCAACTAAGAAGGAGCTAAGATGTCAAAAATATTTTTTATCTGAATTAGGAAATTTTATTCAAACTTTAACTAAAAACTGTTGCTTTAACTAGTAAATTAGCATTAGATATGACAGCACTATAATCGCACAATCTTTTGTGCAATATCCCATAAAATATAAAATTCCGACAGTAAAAAAAGAACAAATGAAAACGCCTTCTTGCGATAATTTGAATACAAAAAGATTTTATTGCTTTATGAAACCCCAGTCTTTACACCCTCCTCTTTCTGTTCTTTGTTTTTAACGTCGCTACTTTCAATTTGTTGTCTTTTCTGGTTATAGACATTAAAAAATCTCTGCTAACATTGATCTATAATTTAAATAAGGGAATAAGTATTAACTATGCATGTACATATGTATGAAGCGATGATTGTATGTTTTTTATGATTGTGTGTATGTAGGTATGATTGTATGTAGGTATGAATGTATGTATGATTGCATGTACCCTGCAGATAATATTGAACTACGCGGTCCATTTTAGCTAAATTAACTACTTACAACCTGGTGCTATGTAATGCCGTCAACAAGTATTCTTATTTAAACGATTACATATGTATATTGTTGTCAAGACGTGTATAATTATCGCTTAGATGCTCTATTAAGCAGTTACAAAGAGTAGTTTTGAGACTACTCCGATGGGTTATATGGTCCAGCCCTAGGAAATCGTAATATTAAATCGACCATGCTTTTTCCATACATTTGGGAGATCTTTGTTAGTCCTAGTCTATTACAGAGTATACTTTAAATGCTTGTAGGGACTAGTCGCGTTATCTGCAGGGTAGGTATGAATATACATGTGTAAGTGTGTAAAATGTCTATTTACATAAAACAGTTATACGAATCGTTAAACACTTAAATAAAGATTCTTATTAACACTGTTTCTTAAGCGAAAGTCAGAGTCAACTGTTTGTAACTAAGTATTTTAAATATTTTTATACCCACCACCACCACCCATCCAATAGTCTGGAGGTGTATTAATTTTTTCATTCCGTTTGTAGCACATCGAACCAAAAAGTCTATATTTTCTGTATTCTGGTTTTATTTGATTGCGATCTATCTGTGTCTGTCCGTCTGTCCGTCTGTTGAAAGCACGATAAAGCTCGAATAGAAAAATTTAAGGAGATCAATTTTAAACAGAATATTTGTTTGAGATTAAACTCAACGAAATAAATCAATCGGAAAATCGGAGTTATACAAAGAAAGTAATGCATACGTAATTTAGTATAAACAAAGTGTTCCATAGTGATGGAATGGAATTCATGTTACATACTAACGAAATAGTAAAACTGGCACAGCCGACTATAGCACTCTTACTTGTTATTCAATATGTTTGTTATATACTTATATTAAAAAATCCTTAGTAACTTGATTATTTTGCTGACATAAATGTCCATATATACCAGGCGCGAATCCATTTTATGAGTATGTTTATTTTATAGCTGAAAAATTGTTTCTTATAAAAAAAAAATATACTCTTATTTAATTTTTGTGTTGGAGGGAAACTATCATATTTTCTGCGCCCCCGGAGCAGCGCACAGTGGGTTCGATAGTACCCAAAGTGGAGATTAATTCATAGACGCCGTAGTTTTAAAATATTGCATTTTTTTATTGATGGGTTATTATAAGCACATAAAAACACAGTATTTTAGAAAAAAAAACTTAAAAAAACGTCTGGCGATGTATCCGTCATTCGAATTGCCAAAGCCAATTTTTTGCTGATCAACTCGAGCTCGTGACTTAATTCTAAATTTAATAAAAGCACGAACGTATGCAAAAATTAGAATTTGGTGTAATTAGAACAGAAATTATTATTTGTAAGTGAGCGTGAGTCAAAATTAACTCATGCAACCATCTCTGATAGAAACCAAACTCATTTATAACAATAACTTTAATACCGAAAATAAAGACAAAAGAGAGTTAAAAACAAACAAGTTGATTTGTTGTTTGTTTTTTTTCAGATTAAGTATTTAGCAACTGGAGATCTTTCACAAAACTATTAATAAGTAAAAAAACGCGGTGCCTCTGCAAAAGTTTGGTGTGGAATATATAAAATATATTAAAATATCGCTTAATAAAATTTGCTGGATCGCAACAAGAAATTTGTTGAAACTCTGTGTATATATCGAAAATACCCCAAATATGAAGCCATTTTTAAAAAAATATTAAAAATATTTGCAAAACATTTATCTAAAAAACATTAATGCATATATGTAGCGAAATACCTGAAGTTGATGCTTCCATTTTAGTAAAATTACTTTTAGAACGCTTAATAAGAATTATCAGCACCCAAAATATCTCAATTTTCAGTTTTAGGCATGGCACGAAAAATTTTGAAAAATTGTTTGACTTTGACAGGTCACAGTCGATAGAGTAATTTACTCAAAAGAAATTTTTTTGGCAAATTGTGATGTACAACTTAATTACCTTTCACCCAGTATTACACACGAATGTGTAGGATAAAGTTCAGCTCTTGAATTAATTCTCACTTTTGGTACATTTCAACCCTCTGCGCAGCGCTTCTATACGCTTATGTAAATTGTATGCATCCGTGTATATATACATGTGTTTATATCTGTTTGCAGATTAAAACGAACTAAAAGACATATTTTTTTTACTTTTTTAATTATATACAGAAAAATTAATTAATAACAACAGAAAACAACCAAGACTACAAACCAACCAACACCAGAAGAGCTTTTAATATCCCTTGACGATATTACCATGTAAGTAGGCAAAAACACAACAACAAAAATATGGCGTTATAAGAGAATTAAATTATAATAAAGGATTTTATTGTTTAAGATAATAGTGGTAGAAGGAATCTTAAACAGCATTTAGTTAAATAAATAAAAGAAGATACAGAGAACCAGCTTGTGTTGGTAAGGGGTTTACCTACACGCAAAGAAAAAATATGGTTGTTGTAACCATAATCAAAGAGCAACATACTATGATTGAATTGTACGATTATGGTTAAAAATAATAATGGTTACCACTTATCATTATTATGTTTAATTTAAGTATCATTCAATAATCATATAAATGACTACACTTGAAATCGACAATCTTTGCTTTTTTACGGCAAATTATTGTCTTTTGCTGTAACACACACATATTGATTGTACTTACCAATTTAATTGCAATTTTTTTAAATTTAAATTTTCTTTAATATTTTAAAATTTTTGTTCCTTGTTTTGACATCTCAAACCTTTAAAATAATAAAAATTTATTCAGCAAGAAGAAGAATAGTAGAAATCAAATTATTATTAAAAAAATCATAGCTTGATTAATTTGTAATCATACTGTTGTCTCACCTATTATTTAATGATTATTTGTTATTTTTAATTCTTTTGAATAAAATGTTATTGTTGTTGCATTAATTTTTTTAAATCACACTATTTTTAAATTAAATTTTTAGGAAAATTAAACATTAAATGATACAATTTAAACAAATGCTTGATTATCGTGACAAAATATATGATGAAATAAAACAAAAATAACTATTACTTGTTTTCGACAACCAAATATTGTTTTAGAAAAAATAATATGACCGTCGTGATCATGTCTTAACCATGGTTTTTCTTTGCGTGTAATGAGACCAACTGATAATTAAATTTTTTAATATTAAGACATATTCATAAAATATATAAAAATGATTGTTGAAAAAAATTATCTATTTTGTTACTTTGTAAAGCCTCTCTTTAACATACAGAGAAAAAAGTTTCGGTTGAAAACCAGAATTGTTAACAAATCACTGGAATAGTAAAGAACTTCTTTCACACAACGAATCTTCACTGTGCACGCTCCTTTTGTTCCTTAATCAAAGTTTCCCTAAGCTTAAAAGGATGTTCTCAAATATGCTTCAACCCCATTTCACAAAGTTTTGCAGATGATTCCAGATTTTAGACAAGTTTTGTAAAATATTTTTAAAAGCAAAATCAATACTGAGGATATTTTTGAAAAAAAAAAAGAAGTTGACGAAAATATTGTTTCATATAGATGCTTTGAGTGTAAAATGTATCGTCATTTGTTGATCGCAATAAATTTCCGTATGTTGCACAGTGGGTGTGAAAGTCCTTTTTTCACTAATCAGTTCATATCTCATAACTACAAAGTTCATGAGAGTAGCTTTTAGAACAAATAAAAAGTCCCAACAAAATCTTGTAGGTATAAAGGGAGTGAAGGTAGTGGTACTACGGTTACCACCCATACATTGTAATTATTATTTAAAAAAGATGACTCAAGTTGATTTTGTCTCGTAGGCCTCTACGTATTAATGAGTACTAACAGACAATATCATCATGATTATTTTCTCTTTCATTTACGGTTATAGACTCTAAACAGATAATGTCACTAAGTTCTCATGCATATTTCTTATTGTTTTTGTCATTCTCATGTAGATTCATGATTTTGATTTTTCATCTACAATAATTTCGTGAAAATTTCAATTTTACTGCTTCATCGATGAAAATGTCATTGTGACGATGCTGCTCAAATGCACCGGAAAATATAAACGAAAGTACGTGTACGTGCTCACCACAACAGTATTTTTTCACGAACGTTATTTTTTAATCCATTATTTTATAAAAATAAAACTACGATCACGTGCGACTTATGCGCGACTCACGTATAATAAATTATGACATTTGAACATGTTGCAGAACTAATTTTTTTTTTTTATTGATTTATTACCTATTTAAAAAACTATACTATACTATTAATTTTTATAATTATGCAAGTGGCGTTGTTGCTTTAATATATTAATTGTTTTGTTTGTTATATTTATTTTTCTTTAAATTTTTTATGTACTGGACACCCTAACAAAGTTAAAATATCATCAGTGTGATCAATAATCAATCAATTACATATAGAGCATAACTAAGAAAGATTATTGAATAGTATATTTCTCACTGTTCCCGTTATAAATACATATCTATTTCCTTTTGTATCAATATCTTTGTTTTAAACTAGACGACTTTTGTAATTTGACTAAGCCTTAGCAACTTTTAAATAAAATTTGCTTTAAAATTAATAATCTACAACAAAAAAAAACAATTGATTGCTCAGACACAAGAAGATATTTGTGGACAAATGTAACTAGGAATTGTTGCCTGAGTAGCTGGCAATATATTTGCAAGCTCGTGTTAAGTTTGATACAGGGGTAATGCCTACAGCTCTGAGACTTCAAACTTTTCTGGAAGTACTGGACGATCTTCTGTGTGATAATCACAACTCATAAACTGCACAAACGATATCCTGCACTTTGAAACCTATGGAACACATTAAAATTGTACAGATTTACCGGTTCATAATTTTTATTTTTTTAACCCATTCGTATATCTGCATTCGTAAAAACGTATATGATAATCGACACAATAAACCAAATACGTGTATAAAAGGGAGGCAAAACTTGATCAAATATTATTTCCCTGTCTAAAAGGGATCTTTTATAGTTTGCACTGTATGTGTGCTTTGTTGTTTTGGTATCCTCTTCAAATGTTGAGAAACTTATACATGAAATAAGCATTGTTTTTGTTAGTGCCGCAGTTGTTGTTATACCAAGTTTAATTTTTTCCTTCATAATTTCTTTTTTCTTTATACTTTTATGTCTTAATGGTTTTCAATTAAGCAGTAAATTAGAAGCTCGTTTGCATGCGACATGACAACAAAAATAGACGCTCACAAACATATAGGCATTGAAAGCTATACCGTCACACTTATTAACAAAAATAAACGCTTACACTTTGACAAACAATTCAGTTGTTTGAGTACAAATATAATAATATGTAAAAGTGTTGCCTTAATTATTTTTCAGTTACTTACCACCAAAGTAATGTTTGTATGTGTGTATGTTGTATGTTTGTTTGTATGCATATGGGTATTTTCCTAAAAGAAAGTAAACTTATGAATGTTTTTATTTTTTTATCCTATTGTAAATGGCTGCCATCAGTTTTTATTAGTGTTAGTGTATTGTTTGTACACATGTATATATTTTTTACTTTCTCAATTCTGTCATCGTGAATATCTTGTATAAATGCGCGGAAACGGTTTTTATAAAAAAAGAAATTATTATATTTTAAGGAGAGTTCTTGTTCTTAGTTTCGTAAGTATATGTATGCCAAAGTGGGGAAAAAGAACAATAAAAACTCACATTAAATAAGAAACCATTAATCATATAAATCCAAAAACCCATCCCTCTATATTTCTGTTCTGTTATCTTTTATATTTTCCTTGCCGACTCCGTTTCCTATTGCAAAAACTCAGTCATAAAATAATAAAAACCGAAAGGCTAAATAAAGCTTAATGCAAGTATTATGTTTTTGTTTCTCATTTTTATTCGCCATTGATATATAAAGTACCAAAAAAGATACGCACCAAATATCCGTAAAGTCATATTTTATATGAAAGTTATTAAATATTAAAAAGAATCGTACATGCGATCGAAAAAAAACGAGTTGCACAAAAATGATTTATGGAGAATATAGTAACAAATATTTTATTTTAAAAAAACAAAAAAAAAACATTACAGTTACCTGTAGTTAGAGCTAAAAATGAATAAAATACGCTCTCCATAAACAAAAATTATAATATTGCACTGTGTAACAGCATTTTGTGAACTTGAAATATTCGATATCACAACACATATGAAAAAACTGGATAGCCAAGCTGGCACTTACAGATACTTTGTTTTCCCTATAGGACTGAATATTTTACAAGTATACGAAATATACTATAATACTAGATATTCCCTAAAAAGTACACAAAAAATTTTTCTATTTTTCCAGAACATGAAGAAAGATGTCCTTCGACAACTTTATGCTAAACATTTATATGTAAAATGTATATTTTTTTGCCCGTAGATTTACAAAAGTTTCCATGTCCGCACTATTATCTTTGTGCACTCATAAAGAAGACTTTTAGTTACAAACATTTTTTTTTTTACCGAATCAAATATTTTTATTCCTGTAATGCAATTTTTCATAATTGCTAAACTCACATTAAGGTTTCAAGTAATATTTCTACCGAAAAATAACAATGCAACCACTTAAATCTACGACGGACAAACAATTATTTAATCTCAAAACATTCCTAGAAATCTTTGCAAATGGAAAATCAAGACTTTGTAAATGTTAAGAGTCAAAGCACATTGATTCCTGAGTTCAAAGGCAATTGTTGTTTTCGCTTTTACCGCTGACTTTTTATGTTTTGTTTTTGTTACAACAATAAAACACATGCAAAATTTTATCGCTTGACGCTATTATTTAAGAATGGCTTTAGATATAGTTAATTTAATTCCGATGTTAAGAAAGTAAGCAATCTTTGGTGCCCTATAACTCCTGAAGTCGTTACATTTTGTAAACAGTTTGAACTCCAGCGGGTTAGTCCTGGTCCTGCCTAATAGGGTTTCGGTCTCATGAGTCAAAACCCCTTTAAAATATTCAAATATTAATTATTAATTGCAATACATAATGCAATGTATGGGCTCTATAACTCCTGAAGCCGGTTCTTCTTGTAAAGAACTTATAACCTATTATACTTTATTATGAATTAATAATTATAAAAAAAATATACATAGAATAACTTTTATTAGTTTTGCAAAAAGAGAAGCATTTATTTTTGAATCAAAAATGAAAAGAAAATAACAATTAAAAATTGTTTTTTTTTTTTTTTTATATAGCAATTCAAAAAGTTTTTCATCTTGGCTTAGCTTTTTAACTTCAATTCATATTTATTAGGCTCAGTGAATTGGTTTGTGCAAGATAGGGTATACAGAGAAGAATTCACATTGGCCAAAGCATTTTTGTAACTACGGTTATCATAGAGTTCTCTTAATAGAGGATAGTTTTTACCACAATCTCCACGAAAATCATCATCGTTAATATTTACAACCGCGTAACCAGCAAAATTCAAACAATTTGCAACTTTGGCCTTAATAGAAACTATTTGTTCATCATTGTATGAAATGAGCTCATGATGGTAAAATCTAAATTCACCTTCACAGCGGTGGTAATTATAATGATAGACGTTGTTGCAAATTTTATTGTAACTGTAACAATGTGGACGTGCAGCAACAAGTGGATCACCCAAATCATATCTTGAGGTTTCTGGTAACGTCATACAGCTGCCTTTAAAAGGTATGCCTAAGACGAATTTTGTTGTGCTTGCACCTTAATTAAAAAGAAATCTATTGGTTAATCCACGTATATGCAGAGATGTATATCAATTTTTACCTTCTCTAATCCAATAGTCAATAACGGAAAAGACGTCCTTTTTACCTGGACACCACATTGGAGAATCATGAATCAATTTTGACTCACTCTGCTGAACAAAGCCAAAAGCCATAAGATTGATATAATCAACATGCTCAGTAATGCTCGGTATATGGTAAAAAGAAAACATTCTAATAGTAGAACCGTCTACAGAAATGCTAAATTCATAGTTAAGCGGCTTAAACCTGAAAAAAAATTTAAAATTATATATAAAGTATTTTCCTTTCGTATTACACAAAAGCTACTCTGCATATATTTCCTCCAGTATTTTAACGAAATTAATTTTATCCTCTTCATCTCGTTCTATAGTCTGCTCAGGAAATTGCCAATCGAGTTCCAAGCCATCGAATCCATATTCCTGGACAAAACTTAATGCGGTTTCTATAAAAAGTGTTCTTTTCGTATCATTAGCAGCCATTTCTAAATATACTTCGTGTGCCTCTTTAAAGAATTTTACTTCAGCAATAACTTTCAATGTTGAATTCTCTTTCAATTTCATCACACTTGAAATTAAACCTAAATAGTTGAATTATTCAAAAGGGGTATTTTTTTTTTATAATTTTTACAAAAGGTATATCTTTAGATATTTAACAAATATGCGTACCGGTGTCTGACATATTATAGTATGAGCTTTCAATATTGTAAAAACGAAATTCTTCAGATGGTGTTATTAAAAATCTCACAGGATACGTCAAATGGGTACATAAAGTGGAATCAATATCTGAAGGCGTAAAATTGCTTAACACAAGACCGTACCAGGGGTCATAATTGCACCTTATAATAGCATCTTTATATAGAAAGGAAATGAAATAAAGTTTAAATAAAATAAAGTGAAATAAGTAACTACAATAAAATAAAGCCGCTAACATACCTTCACCGGTAGCCAGGCCCAGAATGCTTAACCATCCAATTAGGCCCGTAAGTAACAATTTCACATTGATCATTGTATTCTTAGTTCACGACACTCTTAACGAAAACTGATGCCTTAGCTTTCAATTTTACCGGCTTTTATACTCTTTCCAAAAGCTAGAGCTCTTTGTTAAGTCAGTGTATATACCACATGCAATACATGGATATATTTATATAAAAAACTAGTTAAGCCCGGTCCGCATTGCTGGTCTCAAGAAACAGTTTATTTCTGTTAGTGAAATCTTTTTTATGCTTTTGGATATCACATTGTAATTAATTTTAAAATATTTATATAATAAATAGCATGTAAGGCGATGGCATAATTATGCTGCTTATGTTAGAGATGAAAGAAAAGCTAATAAATTAAAAAAAAAACCGTCTTATTGAAATATAAATTGGAATTTTTTAATAAAGTTTTAGGTAAATTAACGGTATTAGAAATTGTGATTATCTGTTTATGAAAATTTTTTTAATTTGTTTTTGCTGTATGAATGCATATTTAAATTATTAATTGATTTCGCATTCTTTCCTATTTCCTCTTCGAAACTTGATATTATATTTATCAATATTTATTCAAGAACTTTTAAGAAAAGCTACTTTAGTGGGACAGACCGTCGAACAAATTCGTATTTTTGTATTCCATATCACCTTCACAACCCTACTACAGTTTAACTGCTGTATTCATAATAAATATTTTAGGTTTATTAAAAGCTTATTTGACAGATGTTGCATAGAAATTTGTCAAATAAGCATTCAATAAACCTGAAATATTTTTTATGAATACAGCAGTAAGTATATAGTATAGGTTACTGAAACTATTTTCGTCATGCGTCTAGTAGTTTGTCGTTTCTATTTAAGTTAAACTTTGTAGAAAAATATTTATTCAAGTGTGTATACCATTTCATAAATATATTAAAAAAGAATTTAATATTTGTCGCTTTATAGCCTTTGTTTTGCGATTATTTTTAGATTTGAATAATTTGAATAATGGTTTGAAACATATACATACATATGTTTGAGATATATTTAAGCTGTTATTTTGAAAAACAATCGCGGTCGAATCAGTCTATGAGCGAAAATGTAATTTTTTTAGAAACTAGCTGTCCCGGTCCCTAAGCAAACATTAGTGTTGTATTACCACACGATTTAAATTGAGCTTTTAACAAAATTTACGGCCTTCAAATAAAAATCCATGGAATACCTATCATAAAGTTTTTTTACAGAATAACTTACATATGGTGTAGGTATGGGCACAATCTAAAAAGAAACGCATGTATTTGAGGCACATTGGAATTTATATTTATTTATTACTTCATCTTAAGGCCAGCGGAGAGACAATGTTTTTTGTTTTTTTATTTGGTGTAAAAACGAATAAATTTGATTTTCGAAAGTTTTAAGATTTTGATATTGGATCATTATAAACATAGTAAATATCTTCGGAACTACATAATCGATTTAAGAGTTTGATATCTCGTTTTAAAAAACATAACAACGGCTTTCAAAAAAATAAAATAAAAAAACCAAACAAAATAAATATATGTATATGCCATTGGTGGTGCAGTATGAAAATTGGATTTTGCCACGCCCCTACGCCCGCAGACCGAAAAACAAAAATCAGACTTCACAGTGTCACCGCCTAAATATTCTGAAGATTCCCTGAAAATTTCATCACCGTTTTGGAGTCTATACGTTACATACATACATACATACATACATACATACGTACATACATACATCCTGTTTTATATACATATATAGATAAATTTAAATTTATAAATTTAAGCCAAACGGCTGCCACATTTCAGCAACAACAATTAACGTGACCGTTTTTCCATATATCTTCATACAGTTTTTGAAACTGTGATCCCATCCCTGAGTTACTAATTGACTAAAAAATGTTTTCCTCACTTCGAATCATATGGGATTTCACTTTGATCAGTTCATGATTTTATGTGTCCGCCATACAAATGTCTCCCTGCAATTGGACTTTACAACATTCATAGCTGAGCTATAAAAAATAATCTTTTACATAAATGCTTAAGCTTAGCTTATGTGATCGGTGTATTATTGCTCCTGCACCTTTACGTTCATAAAACGGTTTGAAATATTGCAATCTGCATGCAATATTCTATATTCAAAAGCACCCTTGTATTTTGTATCATCTACTTAACTATAGTTTTGCTTATTTACGCAGTTTATACTATAAAGTCGTATCTAATGTTCAATGAATCTTAATTGATGTTATAACGTGTCGTTTTCTGATTGGTGGAATTAAATATTTCAACTTCTTTTATTTGCGTCAGCAAATGTCTCGCGAATAAACAATTAAAAAAAATATATAAACAAATTTTTAATAAGTCTGTATGTCTGTAAAGAAAAACACAAAAAGGAATTGTATTCAAACAACAAAATTTAGCATAGTGTTATTTATAGTATTTATAACTCCAAGCTATGAAAACAATATTTATTTACCGTCAAAAAGTACAAGCTTCACCCGAATCTACGGGTACATATGGACTACAATTTAGGTTTTTGTTATTGAAATGGATATTATAAGCGCTCATTGCCCGAAAAGCAACCATTTAAATTGTTTTTGTAAAATGCGTTTCTCACTGGATGAACATTAATTTTGAAAAACGTTACATAAGAAACTGAGACAATGATTTTATTTATAATTGGGCAAGTCATTTTTTGTTATGCACATAATGCAGCTGATCTTATTAATAACAAGAAAGAGCACTCTATTCAGCTGTGCCGAATTTTTTATACCCACCACCAGTTTTGCGTACTTTTATAGCACAGAATTTATTATTTTGTAATCGCTAATAGAATAACCTCTTTATACTAAAATATGTAATACTTTTGTGTGTATCTTCGATTTGCTATTAATTTATTTCCTTAAATTTAATCTGGCGATGGAACCTTAAGTATTTCTACATTAGAAAAGACACTATCGACTCTTTTTGACTACAATGTTGTATTTTTACGGAAACTGAAAAGCATAATTTGGCATTTAGAGGTAGTTAAATAAATATTATTAGCTTTGTGTGGGCATGGCACCTCCTTGTTTTGAAATAATATATATACGTAATGTTTGAATTCAACCTATATAATCCATTATAAAGTTCCTTTTATCCATAAAGAAATATTTGAATTTAAGATAAAGCAGGGGAGTGAGCGTTAAATTACGCATCACACTTTTATTATGTGGAATTATGATTAAATAAACCTAACAGTTATATATTCGGAACTTCATCATCATACATCTAATTTTGTAGGTTAAATGAGCTTTTGAATTTGTCCATAGAGAAATTATATGAATTGAAAACATATCGTTATATGGTAGGTGGTCGGAAATGTGAGCTTGTCATCTTAATTTTTTATTCTTACAAATCCATTGACTAAAAAGTATTATCTTGAAAATTTCAGCATCGTACATCTGATTTTGTAGGTTTTATGACGTTTTAATTTTTAAATAGACCGAAAAAGACACTGATTTTTAATATATAGATTTGAGTAGTTTACGGGGAGAGATATTTTTTTACTCAGGAAATATACCTGTGGAATTCTATCGCTCTACGTCAATGCATTTATTACACTCGCATTTAATTCGATGTAAGAGAGAGAGATGTTTTTATTTCCTTGTATTGCTATAATTCTCTTCCTTATTAACCAATTAAGCCCAATTGCAATATCAAATATTCCTTATGTTTTAGAAATATTCTGAGAAAATTCGAGCTCCCTAACTTTTTCGGTTCGAGCTCTAAGTGCTTTTAGCAGAAAGACAGACGGACGGATATAGCTAGATCGTTCTAAAATAAAACCAATACTCAAAAAATATACACTTTATGGGGTCGTAAATAAAATAAAATTAAAAAGCTTTATATAAAACTGAATCTGAATTGTTTGAGTGATCATTTGTGGTTTTGTAATAAAGAATACTTTTCTCCGCATTTTCAACGGAAACCATCATCATCGATATTCGAAACCATGGAACCAGCAACGTTTATGCAAATACCATATTTCACCTTCTCTTCAATAGAAATAGAATTATCGTAACTAATATACGTATTCATGGAATATAAAATCTGAGCAGATTGCTGAGGGTCCGATCGGTTAGACCATCCTTTAGCATATTTATTGCAAATGCTATTGTAATTTAAACCAGTAACTTTGTAATCAATTTTTGCATCTACTATATATGCACCAGTAGAAGGTATTCCTAAAACAAGTTTTTCAGCAGGCGTTCCTATTTGAAAAAAAGAAGAAAGATCTATGTTTATCCCAAAAAAACAGAGTATGTACCTACTTTCAGAAGATGATTAAATGTGGAAAAAAACATTTCTATTATCTGGACCCAAAATGCAAATTTCTTAGACCCCAATGGTAAATGGTAAAAAGTATGGTTTTCCTTAGTTGCACCATTTACAGTAATGCTGAGCTTAAAGTTAAGGGGCTTAAGTCTGCAAAACAATGAATGTCAAAAATGCATAAAATATTTTCTTTTTGTTATAAATACATTCAACTAACTCTGTATTTAATTCTTGCAGTATTTTACCGAAACTCGTTTTTTCTTCATCAGTTCCTTTCCTTTGATAAGGAAAATCCCAATTAAGTGCGAACCAAAATTCAGTGCGGTTTTTATAAAATTTTTCCTTATTGTGGCATTGAATGACATTGCCTGATATATGTCGTATCCATACTTTTCAAAATATACACCAGCAATAATTTTCAATTTTTGATTACTGTCTTTCAATTTCAGTGCACTTGAAAGGCAACCTAACTCAGAAGAAACAAATCTTATTTTCAAACCTCATCGTCATCATATTTGTATAAACTTAAAAATAGACATATGTACATACCTTAAACTTTATCGAAATCAACCGTTTTATTCATTAGTCGAAATTAATTAGAAATCATGAAATTCCACAGCATATATCAAATGGATGCAGAAATTGGAATCAATATCGGAAGGCTCAAATTTATATTCGGAAGAACGGTTAACAGACAAGGGATTTTAAATGCATAATAGAATTGGGACCGACACTACTATTTATGCAACCATTTTAATGAAATTAGAAAACGGAAGACGTGGCATTTTGATAACGATCATATTTTCCTATAATAAATTACAAAAAAAAAAAAAAAAAAAAAATTTAATATTTATACAACATTGGCGCAAATTAGAGAAGTTAGAGTATTTAATTTCACCACTCACATAGAAACACACATAGTGAACCATTAATTTGTTATTGTATTTGGTGTACTCTATTATTTATACGCTTTTATTGTATCCGCACTTGAATAAATATTTTTAAATTTTTCAAACTCAGAAACAAAACAAGTTATTTTTATTTTCTAATTAACTAACAAATAGTGCCTAAACATAAAAATTTAGGCAGCAGTTTTCAATAAAAAAGTGGTAAAATACAACGTTAAGAATATTAAATTAAAAAAATTAGCTGAGAAGCGCTATTAATAACTTTAGCCTAGGCTTATTTTATTTTTTTAATATTCCTAATGTTGTAGTTCAAAAACAAAATTTAAAAATATTTATTCAAGTGCGCATACAATGAATGCGTAAAAAATAATAGAGTACACCAAATACAATAACAAATTAATGGTTCACTATGTGTGTTTCTATGTGAGTGGTGAAATTAAATACTCTAACTTCTCTAATTTGCGCCAATGTTGTATAAATATTAAATTTTTTTTTTTTTTTTTTGTAATTTATTATAGGAAAATATGATCGTTATCAAAATGCCACGTCTTCCGTTTTCTAATTTCATTAAAATGGTTGCATAAATAGTAGTGTCGGTCCCAATTCTATTATGCATTTAAAATCCCTTGTCTGTTAACCGTTCTTCCGAATATAAATTTGAGCCTTCCGATATTGATTCCAATTTCTGCATCCATTTGATATATGCTGTGGAATTTCATGATTTCTAATTAATTTCGACTAATGAATAAAACGGTTGATTTCGATAAAGTTTAAGGTATGTACATATGTCTATTTTTAAGTTTATACAAATATGATGACGATGAGGTTTGAAAATAAGATTTGTTTCTTCTGAGTTAGGTTGCCTTTCAAGTGCACTGAAATTGAAAGACAGTAATCAAAAATTGAAAATTATTGCTGGTGTATATTTTGAAAAGTATGGATACGACATATATCAGGCAATGTCATTCAATGCCACAATAAGGAAAAATTTTATAAAAACCGCACTGAATTTTGGTTCGCACTTAATTGGGATTTTCCTTATCAAAGGAAAGGAACTGATGAAGAAAAAACGAGTTTCGGTAAAATACTGCAAGAATTAAATACAGAGTTAGTTGAATGTATTTATAACAAAAAGAAAATATTTTATGCATTTTTGACATTCATTGTTTTGCAGACTTAAGCCCCTTAACTTTAAGCTCAGCATTACTGTAAATGGTGCAACTAAGGAAAACCATACTTTTTACCATTTACCATTGGGGTCTAAGAAATTTGCATTTTGGGTCCAGATAATAGAAATGTTTTTTTCCACATTTAATCATCTTCTGAAAGTAGGTACATACTCTGTTTTTTTGGGATAAACATAGATCTTTCTTCTTTTTTTCAAATAGGAACGCCTGCTGAAAAACTTGTTTTAGGAATACCTTCTACTGGTGCATATATAGTAGATGCAAAAATTGATTACAAAGTTACTGGTTTAAATTACAATAGCATTTGCAATAAATATGCTAAAGGATGGTCTAACCGATCGGACCCTCAGCAATCTGCTCAGATTTTATATTCCATGAATACGTATATTAGTTACGATAATTCTATTTCTATTGAAGAGAAGGTGAAATATGGTATTTGCATAAACGTTGCTGGTTCCATGGTTTCGAATATCGATGATGATGGTTTCCGTTGAAAATGCGGAGAAAAGTATTCTTTATTACAAAACCACAAATGATCACTCAAACAATTCAGATTCAGTTTTATATAAAGCTTTTTAATTTTATTTTATTTACGACCCCATAAAGTGTATATTTTTTGAGTATTGGTTTTATTTTAGAACGATCTAGCTATATCCGTCCGTCTGTCTTTCTGCTAAAAGCACTTAGAGCTCGAACCGAAAAAGTTAGGGAGCTCGAATTTTCTCAGAATATTTCTAAAACATAAGGAATATTTGATATTGCAATTGGGCTTAATTGGTTAATAAGGAAGAGAATTATAGCAATACAAGGAAATAAAAACATCTCTCTCTCTTACATCGAATTAAATGCGAGTGTAATAAATGCATTGACGTAGAGCGATAGAATTCCACAGGTATATTTCCTGAGTAAAAAAATATCTCTCCCCGTAAACTACTCAAATCTATATATTAAAAATCAGTGTCTTTTTCGGTCTATTTAAAAATTAAAACGTCATAAAACCTACAAAATCAGATGTACGATGCTGAAATTTTCAAGATAATACTTTTTAGTCAATGGATTTGTAAGAATAAAAAATTAAGATGACAAGCTCACATTTCCGACCACCTACCATATAACGATATGTTTTCAATTCATATAATTTCTCTATGGACAAATTCAAAAGCTCATTTAACCTACAAAATTAGATGTATGATGATGAAGTTCCGAATATATAACTGTTAGGTTTATTTAATCATAATTCCACATAATAAAAGTGTGATGCGTAATTTAACGCTCACTCCCCTGCTTTATCTTAAATTCAAATATTTCTTTATGGATAAAAGGAACTTTATAATGGATTATATAGGTTGAATTCAAACATTACGTATATATATTATTTCAAAACAAGGAGGTGCCATGCCCACACAAAGCTAATAATATTTATTTAACTACCTCTAAATGCCAAATTATGCTTTTCAGTTTCCGTAAAAATACAACATTGTAGTCAAAAAGAGTCGATAGTGTCTTTTCTAATGTAGAAATACTTAAGGTTCCATCGCCAGATTAAATTTAAGGAAATAAATTAATAGCAAATCGAAGATACACACAAAAGTATTACATATTTTAGTATAAAGAGGTTATTCTATTAGCGATTACAAAATAATAAATTCTGTGCTATAAAAGTACGCAAAACTGGTGGTGGGTATAAAAAATTCGGCACAGCTGAATAGAGTGCTCTTTCTTGTTATTAATAAGATCAGCTGCATTATGTGCATAACAAAAAATGACTTGCCCAATTATAAATAAAATCATTGTCTCAGTTTCTTATGTAACGTTTTTCAAAATTAATGTTCATCCAGTGAGAAACGCATTTTACAAAAACAATTTAAATGGTTGCTTTTCGGGCAATGAGCGCTTATAATATCCATTTCAATAACAAAAACCTAAATTGTAGTCCATATGTACCCGTAGATTCGGGTGAAGCTTGTACTTTTTGACGGTAAATAAATATTGTTTTCATAGCTTGGAGTTATAAATACTATAAATAACACTATGCTAAATTTTGTTGTTTGAATACAATTCCTTTTTGTGTTTTTCTTTACAGACATACAGACTTATTAAAAATTTGTTTATATATTTTTTTTAATTGTTTATTCGCGAGACATTTGCTGACGCAAATAAAAGAAGTTGAAATATTTAATTCCACCAATCAGAAAACGACACGTTATAACATCAATTAAGATTCATTGAACATTAGATACGACTTTATAGTATAAACTGCGTAAATAAGCAAAACTATAGTTAAGTAGATGATACAAAATACAAGGGTGCTTTTGAATATAGAATATTGCATGCAGATTGCAATATTTCAAACCGTTTTATGAACGTAAAGGTGCAGGAGCAATAATACACCGATCACATAAGCTAAGCTTAAGCATTTATGTAAAAGATTATTTTTTATAGCTCAGCTATGAATGTTGTAAAGTCCAATTGCAGGGAGACATTTGTATGGCGGACACATAAAATCATGAACTGATCAAAGTGAAATCCCATATGATTCGAAGTGAGGAAAACATTTTTTAGTCAATTAGTAACTCAGGGATGGGATCACAGTTTCAAAAACTGTATGAAGATATATGGAAAAACGGTCACGTTAATTGTTGTTGCTGAAATGTGGCAGCCGTTTGGCTTAAATTTATAAATTTAAATTTATCTATATATGTATATAAAACAGGATGTATGTATGTACGTATGTATGTATGTATGTATGTAACGTATAGACTCCAAAACGGTGATGAAATTTTCAGGGAATCTTCAGAATATTTAGGCGGTGACACTGTGAAGTCTGATTTTTGTTTTTCGGTCTGCGGGCGTAGGGGCGTGGCAAAATCCAATTTTCATATTGCACCACCAATGGCATATACATATATTTATTTTGTTTGGTTTTTTTATTTTATTTTTTTGAAAGCCGTTGTTATGTTTTTTAAAACGAGATATCAAACTCTTAAATCGATTATGTAGTTCCGAAGATATTTACTATGTTTATAATGATCCAATATCAAAATCTTAAAACTTTCGAAAATCAAATTTATTCGTTTTTACACCAAATAAAAAAACAAAAAACATTGTCTCTCCGCTGGCCTTAAGATGAAGTAATAAATAAATATAAATTCCAATGTGCCTCAAATACATGCGTTTCTTTTTAGATTGTGCCCATACCTACACCATATGTAAGTTATTCTGTAAAAAAACTTTATGATAGGTATTCCATGGATTTTTATTTGAAGGCCGTAAATTTTGTTAAAAGCTCAATTTAAATCGTGTGGTAATACAACACTAATGTTTGCTTAGGGACCGGGACAGCTAGTTTCTAAAAAAATTACATTTTCGCTCATAGACTGATTCGACCGCGATTGTTTTTCAAAATAACAGCTTAAATATATCTCAAACATATGTATGTATATGTTTCAAACCATTATTCAAATTATTCAAATCTAAAAATAATCGCAAAACAAAGGCTATAAAGCGACAAATATTAAATTCTTTTTTAATATATTTATGAAATGGTATACACACTTGAATAAATATTTTTCTACAAAGTTTAACTTAAATAGAAACGACAAACTACTAGACGCATGACGAAAATAGTTTCAGTAACCTATACTATATACTTACTGCTGTATTCATAAAAAATATTTCAGGTTTATTGAATGCTTATTTGACAAATTTCTATGCAACATCTGTCAAATAAGCTTTTAATAAACCTAAAATATTTATTATGAATACAGCAGTTAAACTGTAGTAGGGTTGTGAAGGTGATATGGAATACAAAAATACGAATTTGTTCGACGGTCTGTCCCACTAAAGTAGCTTTTCTTAAAAGTTCTTGAATAAATATTGATAAATATAATATCAAGTTTCGAAGAGGAAATAGGAAAGAATGCGAAATCAATTAATAATTTAAATATGCATTCATACAGCAAAAACAAATTAAAAAAATTTTCATAAACAGATAATCACAATTTCTAATACCGTTAATTTACCTAAAACTTTATTAAAAAATTCCAATTTATATTTCAATAAGACGGTTTTTTTTTTAATTTATTAGCTTTTCTTTCATCTCTAACATAAGCAGCATAATTATGCCATCGCCTTACATGCTATTTATTATATAAATATTTTAAAATTAATTACAATGTGATATCCAAAAGCATAAAAAAGATTTCACTAACAGAAATAAACTGTTTCTTGAGACCAGCAATGCGGACCGGGCTTAACTAGTTTTTTATATAAATATATCCATGTATTGCATGTGGTATATACACTGACTTAACAAAGAGCTCTAGCTTTTGGAAAGAGTATAAAAGCCGGTAAAATTGAAAGCTAAGGCATCAGTTTTCGTTAAGAGTGTCGTGAACTAAGAATACAATGATCAATGTGAAATTGTTACTTACGGGCCTAATTGGATGGTTAAGCATTCTGGGCCTGGCTACCGGTGAAGGTATGTTAGCGGCTTTATTTTATTGTAGTTACTTATTTCACTTTATTTTATTTAAACTTTATTTCATTTCCTTTCTATATAAAGATGCTATTATAAGGTGCAATTATGACCCCTGGTACGGTCTTGTGTTAAGCAATTTTACGCCTTCAGATATTGATTCCACTTTATGTACCCATTTGACGTATCCTGTGAGATTTTTAATAACACCATCTGAAGAATTTCGTTTTTACAATATTGAAAGCTCATACTATAATATGTCAGACACCGGTACGCATATTTGTTAAATATCTAAAGATATACCTTTTGTAAAAATTATAAAAAAAAAATACCCCTTTTGAATAATTCAACTATTTAGGTTTAATTTCAAGTGTGATGAAATTGAAAGAGAATTCAACATTGAAAGTTATTGCTGAAGTAAAATTCTTTAAAGAGGCACACGAAGTATATTTAGAAATGGCTGCTAATGATACGAAAAGAACACTTTTTATAGAAACCGCATTAAGTTTTGTCCAGGAATATGGATTCGATGGCTTGGAACTCGATTGGCAATTTCCTGAGCAGACTATAGA
The DNA here is from genome assembly GCA_941918925.1 of Phyto melanocephala. NCBI lineage: Eukaryota > Metazoa > Arthropoda > Insecta > Diptera > Rhinophoridae > Phyto > Phyto melanocephala. The sequence goes on from OW799233.1 coordinate 4,763,575, forward strand.
ACGAGATGAAGAGGATAAAATTAATTTCGTTAAAATACTGGAGGAAATATATGCAGAGTAGCTTTTGTGTAATACGAAAGGAAAATACTTTATATATAATTTTAAATTTTTTTTCAGGTTTAAGCCGCTTAACTATGAATTTAGCATTTCTGTAGACGGTTCTACTATTAGAATGTTTTCTTTTTACCATATACCGAGCATTACTGAGCATGTTGATTATATCAATCTTATGGCTTTTGGCTTTGTTCAGCAGAGTGAGTCAAAATTGATTCATGATTCTCCAATGTGGTGTCCAGGTAAAAAGGACGTCTTTTCCGTTATTGACTATTGGATTAGAGAAGGTAAAAATTGATATACATCTCTGCATATACGTGGATTAACCAATAGATTTCTTTTTAATTAAGGTGCAAGCACAACAAAATTCGTCTTAGGCATACCTTTTAAAGGCAGCTGTATGACGTTACCAGAAACCTCAAGATATGATTTGGGTGATCCACTTGTTGCTGCACGTCCACATTGTTACAGTTACAATAAAATTTGCAACAACGTCTATCATTATAATTACCACCGCTGTGAAGGTGAATTTAGATTTTACCATCATGAGCTCATTTCATACAATGATGAACAAATAGTTTCTATTAAGGCCAAAGTTGCAAATTGTTTGAATTTTGCTGGTTACGCGGTTGTAAATATTAACGATGATGATTTTCGTGGAGATTGTGGTAAAAACTATCCTCTATTAAGAGAACTCTATGATAACCGTAGTTACAAAAATGCTTTGGCCAATGTGAATTCTTCTCTGTATACCCTATCTTGCACAAACCAATTCACTGAGCCTAATAAATATGAATTGAAGTTAAAAAGCTAAGCCAAGATGAAAAACTTTTTGAATTGCTATATAAAAAAAAAAAAAAAACAATTTTTAATTGTTATTTTCTTTTCATTTTTGATTCAAAAATAAATGCTTCTCTTTTTGCAAAACTAATAAAAGTTATTCTATGTATATTTTTTTTATAATTATTAATTCATAATAAAGTATAATAGGTTATAAGTTCTTTACAAGAAGAACCGGCTTCAGGAGTTATAGAGCCCATACATTGCATTATGTATTGCAATTAATAATTAATATTTGAATATTTTAAAGGGGTTTTGACTCATGAGACCGAAACCCTATTAGGCAGGACCAGGACTAACCCGCTGGAGTTCAAACTGTTTACAAAATGTAACGACTTCAGGAGTTATAGGGCACCAAAGATTGCTTACTTTCTTAACATCGGAATTAAATTAACTATATCTAAAGCCATTCTTAAATAATAGCGTCAAGCGATAAAATTTTGCATGTGTTTTATTGTTGTAACAAAAACAAAACATAAAAAGTCAGCGGTAAAAGCGAAAACAACAATTGCCTTTGAACTCAGGAATCAATGTGCTTTGACTCTTAACATTTACAAAGTCTTGATTTTCCATTTGCAAAGATTTCTAGGAATGTTTTGAGATTAAATAATTGTTTGTCCGTCGTAGATTTAAGTGGTTGCATTGTTATTTTTCGGTAGAAATATTACTTGAAACCTTAATGTGAGTTTAGCAATTATGAAAAATTGCATTACAGGAATAAAAATATTTGATTCGGTAAAAAAAAAAAATGTTTGTAACTAAAAGTCTTCTTTATGAGTGCACAAAGATAATAGTGCGGACATGGAAACTTTTGTAAATCTACGGGCAAAAAAATATACATTTTACATATAAATGTTTAGCATAAAGTTGTCGAAGGACATCTTTCTTCATGTTCTGGAAAAATAGAAAAATTTTTTGTGTACTTTTTAGGAAATATCCAGTATTATAGTATATTCGTATACTTGTAAAATATTCAGTCCTATAGGGAAAACAAAGTATCTGTAAGTGCCAGCTTGGCTATCCAGTTTTTTCATATGTGTTGTGATATCGAATATTTCAAGTTCACAAAATGCTGTTACACAGAGCAATATTATAAAAAAACCAAAAAAATGGTGGTGGTATATTCATTTTGTCATTCCGTTTGTAACACATCGAAATATCCATTTTAGACCCCATAAAGTATATATATTCTGAATCGGGGTTTGATTTGATGACGATCTAGCTATGTCCGTACGTCTGTCCGTCTGTTGAAAGCACGATAGAGGTCGCACCGAAAAAGCTAAGGGTGTAAAATTTTGCCAGAATCTTTCTTATAGACAAGGTTTGTTTGATATTGAAAATGGGCTGAATCGGAATATTAGGAAGAGAGTTATAGCTCGTAATGCAAGAGAAGGTCAAAAACCCGTGTCCTTCCAACATCGAATAAAATGCAATTGTGTTCAAACGCATTAACGTAGAACCATGAAACTTCGAATTTTATATTTCCTGAGTAAAAAAAATATTTTTTCCTGAAAATTGCTAAAATCGATGGAATAGAAAAGGAGTTATAGATCAAAATGTACGAAAATTTATACCGCACAGTGTATTTTTCGGTATAATCCAAATTTAAAACGTAATTAAACTGACAAAATTGGATATATGATTCTAAAGTCTTGCAAGCATTGCTAATTGGGAAAAAAAAAAAATAAAGATTTTGGGATATTAAAGGACTATATTGAAATACCTAAGTTGTATTTAATAGCAGAAATAACTTCGACACGCCTACTGTAACGCCCCCTTTTCACGTTATCTACTATTAATAAAATTTAAAAGCTCCGAAAATCGACAAAATTAGAGGTATGATGATCAAATTTGCTAAGCATATCCTTCTAGTCAATGTGATTGTTATGCCTGAAAATTTAGGTGACACGCCTATTTTAATGCCTACCTTTGATGTAACGGTTTATCTTTAATTGAGATAATTTCTTTAAGGACAGAGTTTTTGGAAGAATAAAGGACTATATTGATATATCCCAGTTTTATTTATTAACAGAAACTACATTGACACGCCTTCTTTAACGCCCACTTTTATTGCAAGGCCAAATTTACGGAAAGATTTTACTAGCATATCAAAGTTATACAAAGAAAGTGATACAAATTTAAGTATAAATAGATTATTTCATAGCGATTACTGTTAATAAAAAAATAATACATTTTGTGCTATAAAAGTGTACAAAATTGGGCACAGCCAAATATAGTGCTGTTACTTGTTTTTTTCCCGTAGATTCACAAAAGTTTCCATGTGCGCACTATTATCTTTGTGCACTCATAAAGAAGATTTTTAGCTACAACCATTTTTTTTACTGAATCAAATAATTTTATTCCTGTAATGCAATTTTTCATAATTGCTAAACATACATTTAGATTTCAAGTAATATTTCTACCAAAAAATAACAATGCAACCACTTAAATCTACGATGGACAAACAATTATTTAATCACAAATAAATTTCTAGAAATCTTTGCAAATTGAAAATCGAAACTTTGTAAATATTTTCGAAATCTGTGTTAATTTTAAATGTTAGAAATCGAGGCACATTGGTTCATGAGTTCAAGGCAATTGTTGTTTTCGCTTTTACCGATGACTTTTTATGTTTTGTTTTTGTTACAACAATAAAACACATGCAAAATTTTATCGCTTATCGCTATTATTTAAGAATGGCTTTAAAATATAGTTAATTTAATTCCGATGTTAAGAAAGTAAGCAATCCTTGGTGCCCTATAACTCCTGAAGTCGTTACGTTTTGTAAACAGTTCGAACTCCAGCGGGTTAGTCCATCTACACATACACATGTAGGGGGAATATCGAAGCAGACCACTACTATCACGGGTCCCTTTTCGACCCCCTTCGCTCCTCAGTGATTTCGTGTCTACCGATCAGTATACCTTCAATCACTGAGTCCCGCGCCACAACCGGCGTTTGCTCTGGACTAGGAAAACGATTTCACACTGCCGACTGGTGATTGTCGACAATCCTCATCGCACAGTCCTTTGTAATCGCCAGCATCTCCCTCAGACTAAGGTCCCCCATCACACTCACACTTAAAGTGTGCTTGCCTGTGATCCTTAATCTTCCGCTCGCCAACGCCGGACACTCGCATACTACATGCGCTGCCGTCTCGGCATCCTCCAGGCACATTCTACAAATATCATCATCCACGATTTGCATCCTCTTCAGATGATATTTGAAGTTACCATGTCCTGTAATCAGCGCAGTGATCCAGCTCATCATACTCCGATTAAAACCGAGTATCTTCACTGCACCCCTGCCAAGTGGCTCCCTGAGCACCATACGGGCCTGTCTACACGTGGTTCCCTCCATCCACCTTCGCAAGTTTATAGAGTTCACCCATTGAAAGATCCTCGCCCGCACTAACCCATTACCCAGAGCAGTTCTGGGTTCCGGTCCGCAGAATGCAGCCTCAGACCCCTTCTTCTCAAGTTCGTCAGCAGCCTCATTCCCAGCTATGCCCGCCCACGTGTCCCTTAACCCACATCAGCGTTACCTCATTTGTAGAGGCACACCTATTGAGCTTTAGAACACACTCAAGCACCAAAGAGGAGTTCACATCTATCCGCTGCATACGTTTTATAACCGACTGGTTGTCAAGTGCAATAAGAATTCTCTTCCCATACATTCGACATTCCAACAGGTGGTCCAACGCGTGCAGCAAACCAAGCATTTCCGCCTGATAGACTGACACGTACTCCCCCAGATTCAGGGTGCAGGATAAGTTCAACTCAGATGAGTACACACCAGCACCTGCCCTTCCGTCCATAAAGGACCCATCAGTAAAGATACTGATGTCATTCTCCATGCACTCATCGTGCATGAATCCATCCGCTATAAGCGTGTGATGTAGCCTTTCGACCACCTTCACTCGACTCATGCGCTCCATCGGCATCTGAGCCTCCCTAACCTCTTTATCCACGAGGTCCAGGATTCTCCTATGCCCCAAAACCGATCCAAAGCGATACCACATGCCATCGCTTCGCATCCGAATCGCCGATCTTGCCGCCGTCTCCCTTACAAATAAGTCCAACGGCAGCAATCCCAGCATTGCCTCCATCGCTTGCGTTGGTGTGGTACGTATCGCGCCACATATACCAATGCAAGCAATCCTTTGAACCCCGTCCAACTTCCGCCTAATCGTCGCCTGGGAGGCCTTCGGCCACCAGACAACAGATGCGTAAGTGATCGTCGGTCTCACCACCACTGTGTAAATCCAGTGTGCAGCCTTAGGTGAGATTCCCCACTTCCGACCGCAAACCCGTTTACACTGATGCAGAATCATCTTTGCCTTCTGTACCCTTGCCTCAACATGATCATTCCAGGTTAGTTTCATATCCAGCGTTACCCCCAGATATTTCACCTTCTTGGACACGTTGATCTCGGTTCCAAAAAGCATTAAGGATTCAATCTCTATGCCCTTCCTTCTCCGCGTGAAGAGCATAGCATCCGACTTGCCAGCATTTATGGTTAGTCCCTGTTCACAACACCATTCTTCGGTTACTCTGAGCGCCTGTCTCATGCAACCTAAAATGGTCTCCATGAACTTACCACCAACCATAATTGCCACATCATCCGCATACCCTACCGTATGTATGCCAATTACCTCCAGTCTCCTGAGAAGGCTGTCCACAGTTATGTTCCACAGCAGAGGTGATAAGACCCCTCCTTGCGGACATCCCCTGACCACCCTTCCCCGAATCCTGGTGCTTCCGCTCCTGAGATTCACTGCCCTACATCTGAGCATGGCGCCGATCCACTTCACCATCTAAAGAGTGGTACTAGGTTCATGGTCCCGCCTAACAGGGTTTTGGTCTCATGAGTCAAAACCCCTTTAAAATATTCAAATATTTATTATTAATTGCAATATATAATGCAATGTATGGGCTCTATAACTCCTGAAGCCGTTACTTCTGTAAAGAACTTATAACCTATTATACTTTAGTATGGATTTATAATTATAAAAAAAATATAAATAAATAGAATAACTTTTATTAGTTTTGCAAAAAGAGAAGCATTTATTTTTGAATCAAAAATTAAAAGAAAATAAAAATTAAAAATTGTTTTTTTTTTTTTTAAATAGCAATTCAAAAAGTTTTTCATCTTGGCTTAGCTTTTTAATTTCAATTTATATTTATTAGGCTCACTGAATCCCTTTGAGCAAGTTAATTGAAATTGTCTATTATTTACCTCGTCAATAACATTTTTGTAACTACGGGTATCATGGAGTTCTCTTAATAGAGGATACTTTTTACCACAATCTCCACGAAAATCATCATCGTTAATATTTACAGCCACGAAACCAGCAAAATTCAAACAATTTGCAACTTTGGCCTTAATGGAAACCGTTCGATCACTATTGTATGAAATAAGCTCATGTTGGTATGATTGATATTCACCTTCACACAGATCTCTGTGATAGTAAAAGTCTTTTTTACAAATTTTATTGTAACTGTAACAATGTGGACGTGCAGCAACAACTGGATCTCCCAAATTAAGTCTTGTGGGATCTGCTAACGTCATATAACTGCCTTTAAAAGGTATGCCTAAGACCAATTGTGTTGTTTTAGTACCTTAATTAAAAAGAAATCTATTGGTTAATCCACTTATATGCAGAGATGTATATCAGTTTTTACCTTCTCTAATCCAATAGTCAATAACGGAAAAGACGTCCTTATTACCTGGACACCACATTGGAGAATCATGAATCAATTCTGACTCACTCTGCTGAACAAAGCCAAAAGCCATAAGATTGATATAATCAACATGCTCAGTAATGCTCGGTATATGGTAAAAAGAAAACATTCTAATAGTAGAACCGTCTACAGAAATGCTAAATTCATAGTTAAGCGGCTTAAACCTGAAACAAATTTAAAATTATATATAAAGTGTCGGGATAATAACTTTTCCAGTATATTCTTTCATTACCAAAAATAAAAATTGATTTCTTCATATCTATATAAAAAGGAAAATATATGAGAAATTTAATATAAAATGAACTTGAGCCTGAATAAAAAATAATATAGTCTTTAATACATTAAATAGTTCGACAATTAAATAAAAAGAAAAATTAACAATTACACAGGGCACGGTGTATCGATCATATAGACAAATACAAGAACATGTATGATCTAAATAAAGTTGTGAGTATTACAACCAACAAAAAAGAGCTTTCATTGCCATCAGACTGATGGTTTAAAGCTACGATTAAAATGTGGTAATTTTAAAAAGAATAAAGGGGAAAAGCTTTAGTGTTGAAAGAAATTTCGTTCTCACTCACCATGGCAAATATATGAGTTTATAGGTAAAGTAATTTACGAAATCAATTTTCATATAAACTTGTGAGTTAAATAGATGATATTTACTATCAACACTAAGACATCCCGATCAAAAGAGTGCTGATGATGAAACCGTAGCTGGTTTCGAAAATGCATTCCACTCGGCTGGTGTCGGGATAATAACTTTTCCAGTATATTCTTTCATTACCAAAAATAAAAATTGATTTCTTTATATCTATATAAAAAGGAAAATATATGAGAAATTTAATATAAAATGAACTTGAGCCTGAATAAAAAATAATATAGTCTTTAATAAAGTATTTTCCTTTCGTATTACACAAAAGCTACTCTGCATATATTTCCTCCAGTATTTACCGAAATTCATTTTATCCTCTTCATCTCGTTCTATAGTCTGCTCAGGAAATTGCCAATCGAGTTCCAAGCCATCGAATCCATATTCCTGGACAAAACTTAATGCGGTTTCTATAAAAAGTGTTCTTTTCGTATCATTAGCAGCCATTTCTAAATATACTTCGTGTGCCTCTTTAAAGAATTTTACTTCAGCAATAACTTTCAATGTTGAATTCTCTTTCAATTTCATCACACTTGAAATGAAACCTAAATAGTTGAATTATTCAAAAGGGGTATTTTTTTTTTATAATTTTTACAAAAGGTATATCTTTAGATATTTAACAAATATGCGTACCGGTGTCTGACATATTATAGTATGAGCTTTCAATATTGTAAAAACGAAATTCTTCAGATGGTGTTATTAAAAATCTCACAGGATACGTCAAATGGGTACATAAAGTGGAATCAATATCTGAAGGCGTAAAATTGCTTAACAAAAGACCGTACCAGGGGTCATAATTGCACCTTATAATAGCATCTTTATATAGAAAGGAAATGAAATAAAGTTTAAAAGAAATAAAGTGAAATAAGTAACTACAATAAAATAAAGCCGCTAACATACCTTCACCGGTAGCCAGGCCCAGAATGCTTAACCATCCAATTAGGCCCGTAAGTAACAATTTCACTTTGATCATTGTATTCTTAGTTCACGACACTCTTAACGAAAACTGATGCCTTAGCTTTCAATTTTACCGGCTTTTATACTCTTTCCAAAAGCTAGAGCTCTTTGTTAAGTCAGTGTATATACCACATGCAATACACGGATATAGTTATATAAAAAACTAGTTAAGCCCGGTCCGCATTGCTGGTCTCAAGAAACAATTTATTTCTGTTAGTGCAATCTTTTTTATGCTTTTGGATGTCACATTGTAATTAATTTTAAAATATTTATATAATAAATAGCATGTAAGGCGATGGCATAATTACGCTGCTTATGTTAGAGATGAAAGACAAGCTAATAAATTAAAAAAAAAAACAGTCTTTTGAAATTCGCTGTCCTCTTATTGAAATATAAATTGGAATTTTGTAATTAAATTTTAGGTAAATTAACGGTATTAGAAATTGTGATTATCTGTTTATGAACATTTATTTTTATTTTTTTTTTTTTGCTTTATGAATCCATATTTGAATTAGTAATCGATTTCGCATTCGCATGCGAAATGCTAGGTTACATCCCATCGTACCTCCATACCTAATTTTATCAATATTAAATCAAGAACTTTTAAGAAAAGCTACTATAGTGGGACAGACCGTCGAACAAATTCGTATATTTGTATTCCATATCACCTTCACAACTCTACTACAGTTTTACTATAAGTATATAATAGTATAGGTTACTGAAACTATTTTCATCATGCGTCTAATAATTTGTTGTTTTGATTTAAGTTAAACTGCGTAGAAAAATATTTATTCAAGTGTGTATACCATTTCATAAATATATTAAAAAAGAATTTAATATTTGTCGCTTTATAGCCTTTGTTTTCGGATTATTTTTAGATTTGAAAAATTTGAATAATGGTTTGAAATATACAAGTATGTATAAGATAAAATAAACGTGGTCGAATCAGTCTATGAGCGAAAATGTAATTTTATGTAATTAAAATAAAAGCCAAACGGCTGTCACATTTCAGCAACAAAATTAACACGACCGTTTTTCCATATATATCTTTTTATAGTTTTTGAGACTGTGCTTAAGTTACTAATCGACTCAAACATTTTTTGGTCACTTCAAATCATATGGGGCTTCATAACATTCATTCCTGAGCAATAAAAAAAATCTTTTATATAAATGCAAATGAGCTTAACTTATGTGGTCTTTGTATTATTGCTTCTGGAATATTCTATAAATTAATTTTAAATAAACACAAAGCTACTGACAAAATATTGCGATTATCAATTAAGAGCTATCATAAAAGACCTTCTCCTAGAAATGACCTTAACTCCTACGCCACTGAAAAAATAATTGTTTAATTCAAAAGCGCCATGTTTATCATCTATTGAACTTTAGCTTTGCTTATTTACGCAATTTATACTTTATCGGTTGTATGTTGTGGTATTGCATTATATTAAATGTCAAGCAAATAAAAAATCATAAATAAGAGAGTTGAAAAAAATCTTACTTCTGCAGAGTTGAAGAAAAATAATCAAAAACTACTTTTGGTAAAAAATTTTGCAAAACTTAAATATAAATTTAGCAAAAGTCAATTTTGTATAAAGCGAAAAATGTAAAAACAATATTCTTTATTGATTCCGCAAACATTTCCAATTGCCAACCCTGTATGAATCCAAAACAACAAAACAACTTCACGAGCAAATAAAACTAAATTTTTTCTACTTATATTTTTATTAATTATTCAGTTTTGGGACCTTTTTTCTGTAAATATTAACAGTAATTATTACAGCTTAAGGTCTTTTTTATAATAAAAATATTTTAATATTACTGTTATTACTTTTATTATTCAAAACTATATTATTTTGATTATAAAAAAGATCTTAAACTGAAATAATTATTGTTAATAATATTTAAATTTTTATGCTGGCTTGAGTTTATTTCTAAACATTCCTTTTTTTACAATGAATTTTTGAATAATGATAACACTATGCTAGTTGAAAAAAAAACAGACAAGCCGGGCACCTGGCATTTTAACATATTTCGGCTACGCTGAATCCAGTGGTGCCCACGGTTTTTTAAGATTGGCTCTGGTTTTCGAGATATACCGTTATTTCGAAAATGGAGGAGGTTGCACAACATATGTTTGCGTAACTCAAAAACGCTTTAGCTTATTGAAAAAACTTAAAAAACCGAAATTCTTTCTAATATCCGCAGTCATTTTAGAAACATATTTTTTTTTTTTTAATTAATTTTTTTATCAAAATTTCGAAATTTTTGTTTTTTAAAAATTCATAAAAAATCAAAAAATAAAGCTGGCTTCTAATTTTTTGCAGACATATAAAAAACGAAGCTGATAACAAAACAAGCCATAAATCTTTAAAATCTGTTAGCGACTTTTGATTCTAGTAGACAAATTTTAGTTAATTTAAGAATTTCATAAAACGAAACACCCTAAGGGATGCTAATAACGGGAAAGTATAATTTGAGAAAATGTTAAGAACAAAAAACATTGGAGGTCGGTCATACATTTTATCCCCCTAAAAGTGAATCCTAGGCCTTAGAAACAAATGATGGCAATGAAAAATAAAGTTTCGCTGGTCATTTGGCCCGTCTAGGGGTATCTCAGGCGCCGCAGGTGCAAAATTTAAGGCTAGGGTTCTACGCGTATTAAAAGCAAATTTCCAAACAAAATAAGCTATTACATAATTTTTTTTACAAAACCGCGGGCACCACTGAATTCAGCGTACCCGAATTATGTTAAAACGCCAGGTGCCCAGCTTGTCACGAAAAAAAGTGTAAATTTCTTGCACAGTGTAATCAAAGAATAATCTGTTTTCTTTTTCAAAATAATTTGATAGAAGTTACCAATAACAAGCATACAAAATTGTAAACTAATACAAAAAAAGTACCCATAGACCAAAAATGGCGGTTATGAATTAAATATATAAATAAATATAAAACTTTATAGGGCCCATACACAACACCATAATAATTGTGCAATCAAGTGACTGTGCCGGCTGATTGACTGTGTATGTGGTTGTGGTGTGATTGTACCAGCTGATGGTGCTTTATCAAAAATAGTTTGACATTTTTTTGATTGTACCAGCATGATTTAGTCGCGTGTGGCAAAATTAGCTCATAAAAGTTAAATCGTCAAGGCATAAACATCAAAAAAATACAACATTTTAAATATAAATGCCAATTCATAGCCATTTCTTCATCCAAACACGTTTTTTTGCTCCTAGTTTTTTTTCGTAATAATAAATGCAGCACAAATTTTTTCGTCATTCATTACAAACTTTTCCACACAATTTTTGGGTAAAAAATTAATTTTGTACCACCATGCTGGTGTAGTGTGTGCTTAAAGCTTAATTGCACAAACACTTGATTGCACAATTTTATGGTTTTGTGTATGGGCCCTATTAGCCAGTCACTTTTTTGTAATAAAAAAGGAAAGGAAAAAGGTATTCTTGATACATTGTGACCGACTATAAAGTCTTATTCAATGTTTAATGAATCTAAATTGATGTTATATCCTGTTTTTTTTCTGATTGGTGGAATTAAATATTTACACTTGTTTTATTTGCGTTAGCAAATGTCTCGACAATAATTAATTAAAAAAAAATAAATAAAAAAAACTGTAAGTTAGTATGTCTGTAAATAAAAAAAAAACAAAAAGGAATTAAGTATATTCAAATAACAGAATTTGGCATTGTGTTATTTATAGGATAACACCAAGCTATGAAAACAATATTTATTTGCCGTCAAAAAGTACAAGCTTTAACCGAATCTACGGGTACATATGGACTACAATTTAGTTTTTTTTATTGCAATGGATATTATAGGCGCTCATTGCCCTAAAAGGCAACCAATTAAATTGTTTTTGTAAAATGCGTTTCTCACTGGATGAACATTAATTTTGAAAAACGTTACATAAGAAACTGAGACAATGATTTTATTTATAATTGGGCAAGTCATTTTTTGTTATGTACATAATGCAGCTGATCTTATTAATAACAAGAAAGAGCACTCTATTCAGCTGTGCCGAATTTTTTGCGTACTTTTATAGCACAGAATTTATTATTTTGTAATCGCTAATAGAATAACCTCTTTATACTAAAATATGTAATACTTTTGTGTGTATCTTCGATTTGCTATTAATTTATTTCCTTAAATTTAATCTGGCGATGGAACCTTAAGTATTTCTACATTAGAAAAGACACCATCGACTCTTTTTGACTACAATGTTGTATTTTTACGGAAACTGAAAAGCATAATTTGGCATCCGGAGGTAGTTAAAAAAATATTATTAGCTTTGTGTGGGCATGTCACTTCGTTGTTTTGAAATAATATATATACGTAATGTTTGAATTCAACCTATATAATCCATTATAAAGTTCCTTTTATCCATAAAGAAATATTTGAATTTAAGATAAAGCAGGGGAGTGAGCGTTAAATTACGCTTCACACTTTTATTTTGTGGAATTATGATAAAATAAACCTAATAGCTATATATTCAAAATTTCATCAGCATTCATATGATTTTGTAGATTTAATGACGTTTTCATTTTGAATAGACCGAAAAAGACACTGTAATGTAAGATATAGATTCGAATAGTTTACGGGGAGAGATATTTTTTTACTCAGGAAATATACTTGCGGAATCTTTTGAATTTATTACACTCGCATTTAATTCGATGTAAGAGAGAGATTTTTTTATGTTCTCTTGTATTACAAGCTATAATGCTATTCCTAATGTACCAATTAGGCCTAGTTTCAATGCCAAATATTCCTTATGATTTAGAAATATTCTGTACATATTTTGTCCCCCTAACGGTTCGAGCTCTATAGTGCTTTCAACAGAAAGACAGACGGACGGACATATCTGGATCGTCCTTATATAAAACTGTGACTCAAAAAATATACACTTTAAGAGGTCTTAAATGGATGTTTTGATGTATTACAGACTTAATGAAAAATTAATATACGCCACACCCTTTTCTTGGTGGTGGCTATAAAAATTTAGCCCAAAAAAACAATAAAACCACAATATCTTACTTTAGAGAACCCAAAACGTTTATTTGTATTTGTTTAAAGTTATTTTAATCATATTTTTTTATAATTTTGTGTTACTTTTTTTGAAACTTGTTGTTGATAATAGTTTTTTAAGCAGAAAAAAAAACTGAAAGAAATTTATTTTCTCAGCAACAAACAAATTTTTTATCAACAAGTGTCCTTCTGTTATAATTGATGTTAAAGCTTTAAAAAAAAAATAAAATTAATCAAAAACAAGTTAAATTTAATATACCTTGATAGGAAATATTGTCTGGCTCCTTATAAAATGTTTAAAACTTTTTCTAAATATTGAAAAATTATAGCTTTATTACAATACGTTATACACCACAGCCGAAAAATCGGAAAATAAAATTAAAAAGCTTGATGAATTTAGACATCATAATATGGACGATAGGAAATGACACCAACCTTTAAAACGAATAACTTGAATCTGAATTATTTAAGTGATCATATATGGTTTTCAATAATTTTCTCCTCATTTTCACCGAAAATCATCATCATCGATATTCGCAACCATGAAACCAGCTACGTTTATGCAAATACCCTATTTCACTTATTCTTCAATAGAAATAGAATTATCGTAACAAATATATGTACGTATTCATGGAATATAAAATCAGAGCAGATTTCTGAGGGTCCGATCGGTTAGACCATCCTTTGGCATATTTATTGCAAATGCTATTGTCACTTAAACCAGTAAATTTGTAATCAATTTTTGTATCTGCTAAAAATTTACTTGTATCCGATATCTTATAATATGCACCAGTAGAACATATTCCTAAAACAAGTTTCTCAGCAGGCAAATCTAATTAAAAAAAAGAAAGATCTGTGTTAAACCCGAAAAAACAGAGGTTTTTTTGCAGGATATGAACCTATTTTAAAAAGATAATTAAATGTGGAATAAACATTTCTATCATCTTTACCAATAATGGGAGCATTGTGAACAAATTTTTTAGGCTCCAGCCTTTCATACCCATAAGCCATGATATTAATATAATCAATATATTTGGCAATAGTTGGTAAAGTACGGTTTCCCTTAGCTGCACCATTTACAGTAATGCTGAGTTCAAAGTTAAGGGGCTTAAGCCTGCAAAACAATGAATGTCATACATATATGCATACAAAATTTTATTTTTGATTTTTTCTTCAACGGAGCCTTCCCAATTAAGTTCCGACATTTTGTTAAATACATAATTGAACAATACAAATATTATCATTATAAAAAGAAATGATAATAATTTCTTAAATAATTTGTGTTTTATTTTAAATCAACATCGGCCCTTAAAATTTAACCACCCTTAATAACTTCGATATGATAGTAAAATTTTATCGTAAATTTAGTCTTTTAGTGAAAGTGAGCGGTAAAGTAGGCGTGTCAATAAAGTTTCTGCTAATAAATACAACTTAGATATTTCAATATCGTCCTTTATTTTCCCAAAAACTTTGTCAATAGAGAAATTACATGAATTTAAGATAAACCGTTATATGGGAGGTAGGCGTTAAAGTGGGCGTGTCACCTAAACTTTTTGGTACAACAATAACATTGATTAGAAGGATATATGTAGCAAATTTCATCATCCTACCTATAATTTTGTCGGTTTTATGGGCTTTTAAATTTCATTAACGGTAGATAACGTGAAAAGTGGGCGTTATAGTAGGCGTGTCAAAGTTGCTTTTGCTAATAAGTACAACTTAGATATTTCAATATAGTCCTTTGTTATTCCAAAATCTTTATTAGTAGAGAAATTGTATGAATTTTAGTTAAATCATTATATGGGAGGTGGGAGTAAAAGTGGGCGTGCCACCTTAATTTTTTGGCACAGTAATGACATTGCCTAGTGGGCATAGACGTAGCAAATTTCATCATCATACCTATAATTTTGTCGGTTTTATGAGCTTTTAAATTTCATTAACGGTAGATAACGTGAAAAGTGGGCGTTATAGTAGGCGTGTCAAAGTCATTTTTGCTAATGAGTACAACTTAGATGTTTCAATATAGTCCTTTATTGTTCCAAAATCTTTATCAATAGAGAAATTATATGAATTTTAAGTAAAACGTTATATGGGAGGTGGGCGTAAAAGCGGGCGTGGCACATTGATTTTCCGTTGCAAAAAAGCCTCTGAACAAAAAGCAAAGCGTGCAAAATTTCAGAATCGTACATCTAATTTTGTCCGTTTTATTAGGTTATAAATTTAAAACATACTGAAAAAAACACTGCGTGGTATAAATCTTAGTACATTTTTATTTATAACTCCGTTCCTAATGCATAGACGTAAGCAATTTTTGGGGAGAGATATTGTTTTGGCTCGTGAAATATATATTCGAAGTTTCATGACTGTAAATTAATGCGCTTGGACACAATTCCATTTTATTCGATGTTCGAAGGACACGGTTTTTTCGACCTACTCTTGCATTACGAGCTATAACTCATTCCGATTTAGCCCATTTTCAATACCAAACAAACTTTGTCTATAAGAAAGATTCTGGCAAAATTTGAGCCCCCTTGCTTTTTCGGTGCGACCTCTATCGTGCTTTCAACAGACGGACAGAGATTGCTAGATCGTCATCAAATCAAACCCTGATTCAGAATATATATACTTTATGGGGTCTAAAATGGATATTTCGATGTGTTACAAACGGAATGACAAAATGAATATATCCCCACCATTTTTTTGGTGGCGGGTATAAAAATGAGCTGAGAAGCGCTATTAACAACTTTAGTCTAAGCATCGCTTCTCGGCTTTTTCTATTTGTTTTATATTCTTAATGTTGTAGTTCAAAAACAAAACTGAAAAATATTTATTCAAGTGCGCATACAATGAATGCGTAAAAAATAATAAATGTCGACAC
Source organism: Phyto melanocephala (assembly GCA_941918925.1). Lineage (NCBI taxonomy): Eukaryota > Metazoa > Arthropoda > Insecta > Diptera > Rhinophoridae > Phyto > Phyto melanocephala. Next base: position 4,779,746 of record OW799233.1, read on the forward strand.
AAATTTTAATAAAAAATTTTGTAAATAAATTTTATTCTTAACTAAAACCCAAACCTAACCTTATAAAATGTATAAAATAAATCTTAGAACCGTTATGAATCCTGAGGTAACTTGTAATAAAAAAATAAATTTGTTGTCAGAACACTTTTTTATACATAAAATTTTATTATCATTTTATAGCTTCTATTAGAAAAACTTCTATGAAACAAAAATTTTATATGTGATCAAAGAAAATTTATTTTCATACCCAAAAATTGGTGGGGTTATATTTATTTTGTCATTCTGTTTGTAACACTTCGAAATATCCATTTTAGACCTCATAAAGTATCTATTTTCTGGGTCCTGCTTTTATTTTAGGACAATCTAGCTATGTCTATCCGTTTGTCCGTCTGTTGAAAGGGAGATAGATGGATAAAATTTTACCAGAATATTTTTTATGCACAAGGTTTGTTTAGTAATTAAATTGGGCTTAGTCGCAATAATAAGAGGACAGTTACAGGTTGTTATGCAAGAGTAGGTCAAAAAAAACATGACCTTCCAATATCGAATAAAATGCCATCGTGTCCAAAAGTATTAATGTAGACTCATGAAACTTCGAATATATATTTCCTGAGTAAAAGCATTTTTTTTCCTTGAAAATTGCTTAAATCTATGCATTAGGAAAAGGAGTTATAGATCAAAATGTACGATAGTTTATACCGCACAGTGTTTTTGTCGGTATATTTAAAAATTAAAACGTAATAAAAGTGACTGCTTTTTATTAAAAAAAATTCATATAATTGTTCTATGAATGACGATTTTATAAGAATAATGGCATCTATATTGAAATATCTAAATTGTATTTATAAGCAGAAACTACATTGACATGCCTACTTTAACGCCCACTTTCATTGAAAGACGAAATTTACAAAAATATTTTAAAAGCATATCGCAGTTACACAGAGAAAATTGTTTAGTTTAAAGAGATTATGCCAAAGCGATTACTGTTAAAAAAAAAGTAATAAATTTTGTGCTAAAAAAGTACACAAAATTGGTGGTGGGTACCAAAAAAAATTCGCCACGGCCAAATATATTGTTTTAATTTCCTTGACTTTATTTTCAAATTTATAAAAATAAAAGCAAAGTTCTAACTCAATTTGTCATTGCACTAAAATAAAATATTGAATCTTATTTGTAAAAATTATAATAAAAAAGGAAAAAACTTGCAAAAAGAAAAAATACTACCGCAGAACCCGATTATGGGTAATTGCATATCTAGGTTTATATTTAAATTAAGTACTATTGTATATTTTAATTTTAGCAATATGCAAAAATTACAAAGAAAAAGAAAACAACCATATTTGGAGACATATTTTAATAATAAAACTTTTTTTTGTTATGAACTTCTATAAAAGCGTTCAAATCAGTAATCCTTTTCGCATTCTTACCTATCAATACCCAAACAGTAATAACGTCCAGTCAAACAAACTTGTATATTTGTACTTGAAATCGCCTTCAAAATAAAAAAACCAACTGCCTGTTCAACGATGTCGAAAGAAAACCCAAGCGAAATTTCATTCGTACAAATATATTTTAAACAACAACAAAAACTAAAAATTTGTTTTTGTTTTCAACGTATTTGTACGAATGAAATTTCGCTTGGGTTTTCTTTCGACATCGTTGAACAGGCAATAAGTGTATTTAAATATATACTCGTATGTAAATATATAAGTACTTATGTCCGGTATAAAGCCACAATTATAGATTTTAATTATAAGTACGTCAGTTCGTTCTGATATTAAATTTACATATACATGTATGCACTTACCTACATATTAGGGTGATCGACTCGGTTTTACAACCGGTGGAAAACCCGGTTTTTTCTTCTTTCAGCTGGCGGTTTTTTCTAAATGTTGATTTTTCGAATATCGAATACACCGGTCTTTTTATCCGAAAAAATCGGTTTTTTTTTTATTTTTTTAAGTTTATTTTCATATATCTTTGTAACCAACCCTACCATAGTATATTTAGTACCCGAAAAGTTTCCAAAAATCAAAAAATAAAAACGATTTCATATTCTTCCATAATATTGCAAAAAAATTTAATTGTTGTTTTAAAAACAAATGCAAAACAAGAAAAATAATTGAGCTTAAATATTATTTTTTTATAGGATATAAACCTAACGTAAAAAGTTAAAGGTAATTGAAGCATAAACTTAGCTGATCAATCACTTTTAGGTAAAAAGTGTAGTTACAATAAAGAGAAACCAATAATCTCTCCTTCCAGATTCTAATTTCAATTAATGACATTGAGTGTCTGTCAACATAAACCATCAAACAAACTTGTTTATGCCTATGTATATTTGTATGTCTATCATGGGTATAAGAAAGAATTTTTAAAATGAAATTTTAAAGATTTTCTCTCCAGCCTTTAAAATGCATTTCAAATTACAGAAATCATTTCAAATAAAATACGTAAGTGCATATTAGTTTAAAGCATCTATTTAAAATTTAAAAAATGTACCGAAAGACATACAAAATTTTATAACAGCCTTATAAAAAGTCTTATTTATTTATGTATTAATTTATTGTATTTATTTGTTTTACTTGTTAAGAGTACCTGTTGTCCTTTAATTCAACTAATAAAAACCAAATTAGTTAACTAAATGCATGTCAGTTATTGCTTTATTGTGTAATTGTGCAGCCAAAAGTATATAAACTGTAAAAATTTCATATTTATATATTAATTTAATTATAATCTTTTCCTAAAATATTTTTTAAATTTTTCTTTAAATATTATATTTTGTATATTCGAACCGGTTAACCGGTTTTTGCTAAATTTTCAAAATAAAACCGGTTTTTTTAAATTTCAAACTATTTGAAAATCGGTTTCTTAAAAAGAAATTTATATGCGGTAATGTAAGAATAATCTGAAAATGTATATTTTTGCCGACAATAGCCAAGTCGAATGCATTTTAAAAACCAGAGAGCAAATCGTGATCGAAATTTTAAAATTCTTATTAGAATCTCTATATCTCTATATAGCACAGCGTACTCGATTGTTCGAGTAAAATTTCGACCATTCGATTTGAGCATCGTTAGTCTTTGACTGGTGATTAAATGTTGGATATCCTAAATATAATCATGTCATGCACATATTTTTATCTAATTGAATTCGACGTGTTGTTTTAGCTGTCAGTTAAATAAATTTGTAAAAATTTTTAAAAGATTAGATATTTTCTTGCCCAATTACAAGCAAGTTGAAATTTTTAAATCCACCAATATTATGACGACACATAATAAGAATCATTTAGACTGTTGCTATAGTATAGATGAATGCACCCTAAAAGCAATAGAGTAGTCGACTACGACAATAATGCACTTTAGGTTAGCTTTCAACTCCCTAACTATAAGCCAACTACAATGTAATGCAAAAGTTACCTTAATTTAAAGCATAACTATTTTATATAAAGTCAACTTTTAGTTTACTTTAATATAACTTACTTAAATTCCAACCGGCCTTTAAAGCTTTTACTTAAGCAATTACTTAGGTATAAATTTTAAACTAAAACTAAATTAAATTCTATAAGATAACAGTTATAAAATTTTGAAGACTTCAAATAATTTAACTAAATTACTAAATCTTCCACTTTAATGTGTATATCCGCATATTTAACATATCAACCCTTAAAGATATTTGTAACAACAAACGTCGGTGTTTATTTTTCTTTGTCTTTACAGGAATTTACTTTATCCTAAATGCCAAATTTAATTCCAAAGAATTTGACACGCGTCTCTACTTTATTTTCAGTTTTTTGATAACAGGTTTAAAGTATTTTGTTACAATTATTTTACAAAAAATAAAAATTGGTGTAATTTTCACTTCTGTTTATTCCATCCTACAAGACAACCCACTTACAGACTAAAAAAATTTCATAAACTTTTTTTTGTGTCCTATACACGAATGTTATACTTTTAATTTAGCCTGTCTTTTATTCGCTGCCACACAATAACAATTTAAGCCTTAATTTTATTAAATTTAATTTAGTTTTCTCATATTTGCCCAAAAAAAAAATGCTGACATGTCCTGTTGGGTCATGAACAGCAGCAAAAAAACTCACCAACAATACCGTCTATCTTTTCAATCCTTTTACAGAAAAAAAATAAATGAAATTAATCCATGAACAAAAACTGTAAATACCGCCAGCACAGCTTTGAACAGTAAAAGAAAATAAGATGTAATGAAAACGTTGACCTTTAACGTGCTGGGAGCTCAATGCAGCTTATTTTGTTTTTTTTTTTTTTTTTGTTATTATCTTGTTGTCGTATGACGTGTAGAGAATTTTTATAAACCATCAGCTAAAAATATAAATATCATCATCATTCATGTCTAGAATAAAATGACGTTATGTTTCATGCATACTGTCAACATGAAGGTTTACATGTTTAATTCGAAATAAAACCACAACAACAGAATTGTAAACATTTTTGGATATTCAGCTGTTTAAACATTTACACAAATATTTTACTAAATCACAAATTTTAAACACATTTCTAAGTATTCAAGTGTTATATGAAATGTTTAAACAAAATTTTGAAATTATGTCAAAAACACTACTACCAATTACGATAATTCGTGAGACAATTTTGCAAACCTTTAAACTTAACAAAAAGGTTTACTTTCTTTTGTTCGCTTCTTAATAAAACAATCAAAAAAGAATTGAAGATCAAATATCAGTTGTTTTATGAAGTACAAATACTTTTTTTTAACAAGAAACAAATAAGTGGAGACGGAAAACTTTTTTAATTGAAGACGTTTACTGCTCTTGTCATTTGTTTAAATTTGAAGAATTATTAAAGATTATTATTGCTGAAAAAGGTTATAACGCACTTATTATGGAGGCTTAAACAAAATTGCAAATCGAAATTCCGTAACAAAAGTTTTTAGGTTTTTTATTTAATTTAAGCATTTGTAATATGACATTCTTCCATCATTCTGGTAATATATTAATTCCACGCTAAAAAAAAATCTGTTCACCTTTAGAGGCCAAATACGAATCAAGCCAATTTCTGATTCTTTGTGCATGAACCGTTCGTTCTGTATCGACCGAAACAAGTAGCAGTGGGGAGTTGAAGGCAAGTCCTGAATTATAAAGCGATTAAAGCAAAATGTCCTAAAAACTTCCTTCTGAATAGTTTTTAACAGGTACTGCAACATGTGGCCAAGCGTTGTCATATTAGAATATTACGTTGTCATGTCTGGCGGCATAGTATTGGCCATACGTACATACGTAAATCTATTTTTAGCTAAAAAATAAAACAAATAAAACTATACGGATTTAAGGAATCTGGCGTTACGTGACATTTCTGTGGAAGTGCCCATATATACAATAGGTTTGTCATTCCATGTGAAATTTCTGCCATATTCATTTTCATATTCATAAAGTATATATTTTCTGCAAACTTATTAACAGTGCAGTCGATTTGATCCGTTTTGTTCAACTATCCATGTGTATGTCGAAGTCGGTTTTTTGAAGCCACCCGATATCGCCAAGACTCTTGTGTAAATTGGTATTGAAAATCAGCATAATCACGCCTTAACTTTCTCAGATATCAGCAAATAATCAGTCCAGATTTTAATAACTAATAGTAGAGAGAGATTTTTTTGCTTTCACCATCGCCATGGGTATGGATATGAGTTGATTTTTTATTGCAAGTAGTTAATAATTGCAAACGTGCTTGTCTTTTATAGTGTTTAAGCAGCATTTCGGGCACACTAAATCTCTCGGCTTTAATTTTTGTGGTATCCAATTTTTTTTTTTACCCTTGATAGTGAGGGTAATGGTATATATAGAGGTTTGTCATTTCGTGTGAAAATTCTACAATATTTATTTCTGACCTCATAAGGTATTGATTTTCTAAGGGCTTATGAACAGTGGAATCGATTAAGCATTTTTCGTCTATTCGTGGGGTATCGCCAAGATCAGTGTAAGGTATCAAACATATTCGAAAGGTACCGAATTGTAAGCCATAATCTCAGAAAAAAATAAGAATAAAAACCGGTTTAAAACCAGCTGAGATATCAGCACCAGAATATAACAGCTTCGATGTTTTTAACAAAATTTTCAAACGGACATCGTTATTTCCAGTTTCTGTACAACCGAGAGAGCCAATATGAAGATGAAATAAAAGGTCTTGCGTATTTAAATAGTAAGCTATAAATACAGAAATATAAGAAGGCGTCCTTAAATAAATGGCGAATATATGACTCAAAAATAATACTTTCGGTTTTTCCCCTTTAAACCCCACAATATTGGTATCAAATAAAAGGGCTTGCCCAGTGCAATGTAATAAATTAATCAAAAAGTGTAAAATCCAAATGGCATCTGAAACAAAATGGCGAAACAAAATTTTTAACCCCAACAATAGGGTATCAAATGAAAGGGCTTGACTAATTTCCAAAAATTCAAAATCAAAGATGGCATCGAAATAATAAATATTACATGAAATCAAAAATCTCAACATAGCTACGATATGTTGTTTATATCTATGTACATGACGGTGAAGGGTATATACGGCCGACTATAATGCTCTTACTTGTTTACTTTAAGATAACACCTGCTGCCCGCAAGCGTTTTAAAATTGCTGCTTGAGAACAACTTGTTAAACAAATTTATTTATTTAAATATCTTTGGTACAACTGCGATCTATCACTTGCTACAGTTTCCCTATATTTATTTGTACTGTGATACCGCATCAAAATTTTTCCAAACAATGTTAATTCTTAATTTTTCTTTTTATTTAATTGTCGAACTATTTAATGTATTAAAGACTATATTATTTTTTATTCAGGCTCAAGTTCATTTTATATTAAAATGTGGTAATTTTAAAAAGAATAAAGGGGAAAAGCTTTAGTGTTGAAAGAAATTTCGCTCTCACTCACCATGGCAAATATATGAGTTTATAGGTAAAGTAATTTACGAAATCAATTTTCATATAAACTTGTGAGTTAAATAGATGATATTTACTATCAACACTAAGACATCCCGATCAAAAGAGTGCTGATGATGAAACCGTAGCTGGTTTTGAAAATGCATTCCACTCGGCTGGTGTCGGGATAATAACTTTTCCAGTATATTCTTTCATTACCAAAAATAAAAATTGATTTCTTCATATCTATATAAAAAGGAAAATATATGAGAAATTTAATATAAAATGAACTTGAGCCTGAATAAAAAATAATATAGTCTTTAATACATTAAATAGTTCGACAATTAAATAAAAAGAAAAATTAACAATTACACAGGGCACGATGTATCGATCATATAGACAAATACAAGAACATGTATGATCTAAATAAAGTTGTGAGTATTACAACCAACAAAAAAAAAAAAAAAAAAAAAAAAAAAAAAAGAGCTTTCATTGCCATCAGACTGATGGTTTAAAGCTACGATTAAAATGTGGTAATTTTAAAAAGAATAAAGGGAAAAAGCTTTAGTGTTGAAAGAAATTTCGTTCTCACTCACCATGGCAAATATATGAGTTTATAGGTAAAGTAATTTACGAAATCAATTTTCATATAAACTTGTGAGTTAAATAGATGATATTTACTATCAACACTAAGACATCCCGATCAAAAGAGTGCTGATGATGAAACCGTAGCTGGTTTCGAAAATGCATTCCACTCGGCTGGTGTCGGGATAATAACTTTTCCAGTATATTGTTTCATTACCAAAAATAAAAATTGATTTCTTCATATCTATATAAAAAGGAAAATATATGAGAAATTTAATATAAAATGAACTTGAGCCTGAATAAAAAATAATATAGTCTTTAATGTTAATTCTAGAAATATTTAAATAACAATCATCCCAAAAGTATACTACGAAGTGTGAATTGTTAATAATTTTAATATTGCAAAAGTTGTCAAATAAAGTCAGTAGGAATTAAAATGTATATTAAATTAATGTTAATGAAACTAATTAATTTAAAATCTAATAACAATTTTATTGAGAAGAGGCTCCCTCCAAGACCTGGAAAAGCAAAATTTACTGAATGTGCTATGGAGCTCTTTCTAACTCTCTACTGGCTCTAAAAAATGGAATATTTAACAGTTTTTTTAAGTTCACACCGTTATAGCGCCGTTAATAATGAAACTTAAAGGAAAGTCGTACTTGTAAAAGACACTGATCAATACACATCTTAAGGAAAATACCCGGCGATATTAACAGAACTGTCTTAGACTCGAAACTCTAAAATAAAAGACGCGATGGTAGACCAAAGCACACACAGAAAAGGCAACTTGAAAAGTATATCACATCGACTGAATACAGTTGAGCTAAAATAAAAGAGTGATGAAATTGCCTGGAATAACTTTGTACTACCCTAAACCTTTGAAAGGAAATTCAGCAATAAATATCTTACTGTCAAGTATTCCTTTTAAAAATAAAGCTTATTTTAGTCATATATCAAGCTATTGCACCATTTGTATCTGGCAATGCTAATTAAGTCAAGCCTTTTCATTTTATTTGATACCCTTATTTGGGGAGTTGAAGGGAATATATTTGTATTGACTTTATTTAGCACATATATCAGCAAATTTACTTCTGACGCCATTTTGGATTTGGAACTTTTACCAAGTGCACTGTATTTTACAATACGAATACCCTTGTCAAATAATAAAACACTATTTTTTTTAAATAAATTTTGGAATAAAAATAAATTGTCAGAAGAACTTAAGAAACATATTAAAAGTATGGTAAACAATTCTTCTTTAACAACAGACCTTAAACAGATGTTTTTGCATTCCAATTTGTTATTCCATCAAATCATACATACATATTTTATTGAATTAAGAAATTAAATCAATTATTTTTCCCTTTAATTTCATCTTTTTCTGTGCTTTTCGGAGGAAGAAATAAAACAAACATCCATTCAGTAGTTGGAATGAAAAAATTTCTCATACATTTTTAATAATTCGTTAAACATGCATATTTAATTAATAATACATGAATGTATACGGGGCTTAAACAAGTTGCAAAATAATATAACAGCCAAAAAAAAATCAAAAACACAACCAAAGAAAAGGAACAATGAAATACAATAAAATAAATGAAAACGTAGATAATAACGAATATCAATCAAAGGGCCCGGTAATTAAGCCCTCTCTTCAATTAAGTATATTCTGTATATAATTCTTCTTGCAATGAAACAAATGAAAAAGGCTTCAAATAAATTGTATTTAAACGTAAAACACTTTATACGTTTAAGAAGCATAGCCGAGAGGGAGAAAGAGAAATTGTATTTTGATAATAAGTCTTTTTTTCACATTTACATAAATCACAACGGAGCATTCATTAATTAAACACTTAAACATAAAAACTTGCAAGTTTTTTGTTTTTTTTTTTTTTGACTTGAATATTAACTATAGATACAAGGAAAAGAATACAGAAAAATTTACCAAACCTTATACCTATTAAAAATGTTAATTTCAAAATTCACATTTTCCTAAAAGATCGTAAAGTAAAAACAAAAACAAAAACGAAAATATAAACACCCATTAAAGAAGAGTGAGTGAGAGAGAAAGGATATACTCATACATACACAAAACAACCAACTCCCATGTAACCACCATTAAAGCCATAAATTTATCACCATCAACATCTTCTGCTTCTACATACATACATACATACATATATAAATATTGTTGTAATTTGATACTTTTTTTCTGTAAATCAAATAAAAATTTTATGAAATACTAACAAGGGAAATAAGTACAAATAGAAGAAGATTAACTTGATAATTTTTAGGAATTCCAGCAAAATTAAAGCATAAAGTGTTTTTCCATTTTCTTCAACCTTTTTGTTAATTTCGTTTTTTCTTGACAACAGCTATTATTTGATTGCAGACTAAGGGAATAAGAAGAAGAATATAAATGAGAAATGCCCAAATAAATATTCCAAAGAGGTAAATTAAAAGATATATTTGTTTATACCTTTCCTTGAGTGTGTTATAATATATTTAAGATTGTCATTCCGCTATTAATTTCTAAAATGTTCATTTGAGGGCCTATAAAGTATACTACCTAGGCCCGATGTTGGTTTTGAATAAAACACAAATTTATTTATTGTCATTTCTTTTTTTTTATGATAATATTGGTAGAGTTCAATTATGTATGGAGCAAAATATCGACCAAATGGCCGATAATTCAAATGATTCAATGACAATGTTGATCTGCAATTGTTATGCACGATGATGAGTCGAGGTTGACTGCTCTTTTGCCATACTATCGCGAAAAACAGCATTGTTTTCCCTTCAACGAACTAACAAGGCATTCACAGATGTTTTCACATTTCATACAAACCTGTTTTGCTCAAAATTTAAATATTTTTCACAATTCTCCCGATTGTAGGCGAATTTGAACGATTGTGTTGACCAAAAGAATCACGAAGTGCATGAAATTCATTTTGATTTGATCGCCCATTTTCATATTAAGCCTGAATAACTTTAACGCTTTGCTCGATGGTGTATCTTTCAATGGTTCATATTGAGTTAATCTGAAATTGAGAAATGACAAATGAAATGCAAAAAGAAAACTTGACGCTTAGGTGTGTTTCAAATTCAACATAGGCCCTTTAAATTTAACTACCTTTTATATAAAGCAAAAATTATTTATATCATCAAATTTCTTGCAGGAGTTCGTAGTAATTTTAAACGTTTATAATTCTAACTACAATACGATTATGATTGTGCACATGTGCTGAAAAATTATTAAATTCGGTTTTATAATGTGAGCGTAAGCAGCGTAACACAAATCAACTGGCTTATTAATAAATATATAAGATATATAAAGTATTGATATTCTAAAACATTATTGAAAGAGGAATTTATTAACCAAAGTCCATCGGTCTATCTGTCGTTTTAACTCTTATTTAGTATCAATTTATCAGATTATCTTTCGAAAATTTTGCTATTACAAAGTAGTTATGTGGGCACTTTTGGTCTGACTTTGCTGCTTCTAAGAAACTTCTTGAAACATTTGTTAGGAATTTATGAATACTCACAAAAATATGTGTGAATGCAATGCCTTGTCAATTGAAAGTTCAGATTATCGGTTTCGTAAATAAGTTTTGGTCATTGGAATAGCTAGTGTTGAAAAGTAACAATATTTCCATATAAATTACTGAGATGTAATTAAAAAACTACTAAAACTCGTGTTTTTTTTTAACTAAATTCCTAAGCCCAAAGATAATTTTTTCGCTTTATATATACAGCATATGGGCATTTCCATGTCATCGTGTGTGACATTTGTACTCCTATTAAGTGGAGTAATTTTTGCAAAAGTAAGAGTAACTGAAACAAAATTAGATCTTTATGTTCCATTCAGAGTGTACTTTATTTTAAAAATTAATTAAATTCGAATCATTGTTGTCTCGAATATCCAGAAAATCAAGAATATATCGCACGTGACATAAACCAGAAGTGATTTTCAGGTATATATGGAAATGTAAAAAAATCTGCGAATCTTGGGGTGTTTTTTTCTTTTCTTTATTTTTTTACACTAAACCAAATATTTTTCCGTTAAAATCCATCATACTTAATTGGAAACAATCTTTAAATGATTTTATAACAAATTCAATTTAATATTGTTCGTGACATATCGTACGTGACAGATTTTTCTCTAATAGTATTTTTAGGTAATACAATTTATATTATATTAAGAAAAAAAGTTAAATTCTAAATTATGTGCTCTTGCGACTGTTCAAATACGAATGACGAAGACAAATAATGTTTTTGCACTACGTACGTGACATTAGAATAACATCCAAGGGAAATAAAAAAAAATACTGCTAATTGGACTCTCTATTTTTTTTTTATGGATTTGGTTAATTGTTGTTGTTACCTTAATTTTAATGCATATTTACAATTACAATTTATTTTGTAAATTGGTTTTCAAAAACTAAACTTTATTTTTATATATTCTATTTATACAATAAAAACTATGAAACTATGATATTCAAATAATATCAAACAACAAGTTAATTTTAAACAAGCATATTACAGTTCGGCCATCCTGACAATTTGATTGACCTTAATCAAAATAAATAACACTAAATACATATCTTTTATAAAACACGGTATTTTTCGATAATTTTTTTTTTTTTTGTTTTTTGCCAACGGTATTATCAATATTTTTAACTACAACATAATCTCCCAAAACATACTGTTTAGCAGGTACATAATGCTTGTAAAAATAGTTCTCATTGTATTTTTGAGACCGTTCAATTGCATTTAACACTTTTAGTCGGAGATTAAGTTAAAGTTGAATGAACATTTAATATTAACGGAAGTTGCAGAGGTAAAAACATCGGTGATTAAGGTTGAGGTTAAAGCGAAAGTTACAGCAGTAAATACATCGGTTCTTACATCGAAGGTTGAGGATATTAATAAAGAAATATCAGAAGTTAAATCTGTAATTTCAGGAGAAAAAAAATCCTACATCGCAAGAGCTTGATTCACTATTACTCAGAGCTTCTTTCACAGAATCGTATACTGACTCATTGTTGCAGATTCAGGAAACGATGTTCTTGATGCAATTAATCTACAATCACCTTTTAAAGACTTGGGCGTAAATCCATTTTAATTTTAATTATTTGTCTGACCCCACACCTGAATTGTAAATTGGTTTTCAAAAACTAAACTTTATTTTTACAGTTTCCATTTATACAATAAAAACTAAGAAACTATGATATTCAAATAATATCAAACAACAAGTTAACTTTAAACAAGCATATTACAATTTTTACAATTTAGTCGCTAAAAAAAAATAGTTGATTGCAATTACTTAAAATAAGTCAAAGAGATAATCAGATTAAACTCTTATTATTGCTCTTAAAATAATTTAATAAGCTCTTAATACCTGCGCATAGTAAAATTTTAGTGTTTTTTCATCAATAAACTTATATTGAAAAGCTTTCAAGAGTTTTTATTTTTACAGTCGTGGTTGACATATCCATGGAAATGTCCATATGTCTTTATTTGAGGAAATATTTAGTCAAATAGTGCCATAAATCTTAAAGATATAGGCTTGAAGTACTTATATTTATTAAAATAGACATTGCGTTAAAAAAAAACAAATTTTATTAGCTGTACAATTTCTAAAGATGCTTAAATTTTGCTGTCGCTGTTACATACTTATGTTACAGCAGAATAAAATTCGGCGTGTTCGGAATATAGCGCTCTTACTTATTTTGTCTTAAACATTTTCTTTTGTAAGTGTGTGTATTTTATTTTTTCACCCTCCTTGAATTTTTTTTACGCTTTAAAATTCGTTATGAAAAAATTTTATTGGCAGTTGTTATCTTACAATAATTTTATTTTATTTTCAATTTTAAGTTTTTAATTCTTTAACTACAATTTCATTGGTAACTTTACAAAAACAAAGTCCTTATTAAATAGAAATCTTCATGCAATGTACGTTGTGATAAAAAAAAAACTTATCAAGTATGACGTACCCTATATGGCACAAAAAAAAAAGAATATGATTTCTAAATTACATGTTTGTTAAAACATCAAGTTTTTGAAATAAAATTTTACTGTTTGAAATATTTTAAATTTTAACTGCCGTATTCCTAAAAAATATTTTAGGTTTACTGAAGATTTTCTGCACAACAATAAAGTAAGCAAATAAGCCTTAAAGAAACATAAAATAGTTGTTATGAATATGACATTAAAAGTATAGTTTTGTGTTTTTGGTATTTAGTTTTTTTTTTTTTGTTCTTATATTACAATAATATTTTTAAACTAAAATATGGCTTCAGTAATTTTTTTTACACTTCATCTTTATCCTTATCTAAACAGAATTATCAACATTAACATTTTTTTTTTTGACAATTTTATACAAAACATAAAATATAATTTTATTTTTTTTTTAAATAAAAACAGTGCCAGCAATTGAGTCGATGAGTTTTTTTTAGCTGTTCAGCAAACTTAAGTTATTATTGTCAGTGCCTAAAGGTAGTTTAGCGAAAAAAGAAAAAAACACAAACTAATGTTATAAGATTTTGTATTTAGAATTGCTTCTTATTAAAATAAAAATTTGTTCTGTATTGTAGGAGTTATCTTGTGCACATAAAGTAACTAGTATGTGGTTTGAAATATGCTTGTTTCTACCAACTTCAAACTAGTTATACGTCTGTCCTTCATTCATATATCGAACTATTGACTATTTTTAATATAATAAAAAAACTGAAAAAAAAATCGAATTTTTTTTTAAATTAAGGAAAATCTATTGATCACTCTTAATTGTTTTTTTTTTTTTTTGTTAGTGAAATCTTCAAACCAAAAATAACAACTTACAAAAAACACATTCAGCTTAGAATTAGTTAACTTTATAATTCTTTTTTTTTATCGGAATAAGAAATTTTAATATACACACACTTTTGACAAGTACATATTTGTCATGTTTTACTTAAATAACTTATGATGTGTTCAGGTATACACAAGCACATTTCCATAAATCCTTCTAAAAGATTTGATGGGTATTTTGACCGTGTCTGGTCCCCTAAACGCCTGCGTGTATTCTTAACATTTCCACTGTGCTTGTTCTTAATTTGCTCTTCATACTTATCGCTTGCTCTCCATGTTGATGATGTTCATTTTAATATTGTAGTGCTGCAGTAGTGTTGGTATGCCGGTGGTTATGATGATGCCATAACATCAACCAAATTAAATGTGCTTGTGTGTATGTGTGCGTGTGTAGCAATTTTATATTTATATAAATACAAATTTTTTATGTTGTTCATTATGTTGCATTTTACGCTTAATTACACAAACCATGCTTAAAACACCAGAAATAATTCTTGCTAAAAGTTAAAACATCAAAACATTAAAGTATGCCTTTAATTATGAAAGTGGTTTAAGTGAAAGATAAAATGACTTTTTCAGTTCCTTTACACCCTATTACTTGAGTTCAATGTGATTTTCATGATGCTGTCAAAAAATTTAAATAGAATATTCTTAATGTTATTTACGAAAATGATATACATACGATAACGATGGCAGCATGTGTTTTTGTGAACGTATCAAATTAGTACCTTCATATTTTTTACACATGTTTTTATTAAATAACGTTTTTTAAATTCTATTGTGATTGTGCATTGATGCAGTTTAATTACTTCAAATTGTTTGTAAAATTTTAAAACAAAATTTGGATTTCAACTACGAAATTAATATTGTAAATTAAATTTTTTTTATTGTATATTGCTCTAATCATCAAAGTGACTCAACTAATTATATAAGAATAAATAGTTTTAATTAATTGAAATTAATTAAAAAACTAATTATAATTTTCAAACCTTATAAAACAATTTTAATGAACTGAATCATTTCAATATTTAAAATTTAGAAAATTTTTTAATAAAGTATTAATTGTATCAGTAATTCCACTACCCAATGGATAAGATTCCTGAAAAATTAGACTTTTATGATTTTATATACAAAAAATTGATTTTAACATACTCACAGAAAGACGGACAGATGGATTCATCAAAAAGTCAAAAATTTATCCTAACTAGGGTCGCAAAAATATATTGTACTTGTATAAACCCTTTAACACTCTCTTGTGAAGGGTACAATTGAAAAATTTTTAATCAAAGATGACATCCAAAACAAAATATTTTATTTAAGTATTTAGAAAAATAAACACATTTGGGTGATTCGCAAGGTGTCTAATCATGTCATATTGTCATATTCTTCTAAAAGTTTACAATGGTTTAAAAATGTTGTTGTTGCTTTTCAAACAGAAAATGTCTTATAATAATAGAAATTTGTACGCTATGTTTATTGTGCTGTCGTATTTAATAAGCAGAGACCTGTGTGCTAAACGGCTAAGCCAAGTCGCATTAGTTTTTGTAAGCCGTCGCCGTTCATTGTATAATTTTATCGGGCCGACATCCAAATTTAAGCGCAGTTGCTTATTTTTGATAACAAAGCACTGGCGGCGTCAAAAAAGTTCGGCTAAGGACTCTGCTGTTTTTGCTTATTAAACAAAATTTAATTTATTTGTGATTTGCGGCAAAACTGAAAAATGGAAAATATTGTGCTAAGATCTAATTTAATAAATTAATGGATTAGAATTAAAAAAATATTTAAATTTAGCCAAAGCCGAAGCGTATGCGCATAAACCCAACGAAAATAATTATTTTTATAATTGTTTTACATCAGCTGATTTAAATTCAAAATAGTACACTTAATTATGAGGGGTTGTTCACAATAGTCTTAATTTTTCATGTTATTTTATAGGACATATGATTTTACGACACCATAATGAATACCCCAATTATAACTCAAATCCAGATATCTTTTCAAAACTAGGTACTTTGTCTTCACAAGTTTACATGTCACACTTCCATTTAAACTTGTTTGAGGCAGAACAAAAAAATTATTAAATTTTTACACGTAATCATACAACAAAGCAACTTTTACATAGATTTTTTCTGTTAGTGAAAATTCATACATACAATCAGTTTATTTTAATAATATTTGATTAAAAAAAACGATGTAAAGCTATTTATGTAGAATCCATGATAAAAGATATAAAGACAACAAATATAAATACATGTGCTATGCAGTGCTTCTGATTGAGAAAAAAATCAATAAAAATAAATTTCTTTATACCGAAAACACAAATTTATCTTGTCACTCCTGCAGAAATAAATAAAATCAATGCAAATTCGTGACTACCTTCTAAATGTGCCTGGATCTTGTTCGTATTTAAAAGTGATTTTTGTTTTTATTTCTGTGACACTATACAAACAAATTGATAAAAACTTTATTTATTTATCAACACATTTACCAAGAAACCAAATGTGAAAAATTTCTTACAACAATTTCCTATACTTTATAGAATTTTTGGAAAACTATTTAATATTTAGAAGATTTTCTAAGACAACCACAATACAAATATGCAAACTAACTATATACTTACTAGGGTGATCGATTATTCTACTTTTTTAAGAAACCGGTTTTCAAATACATAGTTTGAAATTTAGAATTTAAAAAAAACCGGTTGCTATTTTAAAAATTGTGAAAAAACCGGTTAACCGGTTCAAATATATATTATATAATATTTGAAGAAAAAATTAAAAAATATTGTAAAAAAAGATTATAATCAAAATTATATCTAATTATGAAATTTTTACAGTTATAATAGATCTTTTAAACTAATATGCACTAACGTTTTTTGTTTGTTTTTGTTTTGCTTGAAATGGTTTCTGTAATTTGAAATACATTTTAAAGGCTTGAGAGAAAATCTTTAAAAACTAATTTCAAAAATTCTGTCTTATACTCCTGACAGGCATACAAACATAGACATAAACTAGTTTGTTCGATGGTTTAATTGAAAATTAAGGTGACAGACACTCAATGCCATTGAATAAATCTGGTAGGATCTGGTAGGAGAGATAATTGGGTTTTCTTTATTGTAACTACACTTTTTACCTAAAAGTGATCGATCTGCTAAGATTACGCTTCAAATAACTTTAACTTTTAACGTTAGGTTTATATCCTATAAAAAAATAATTCTAAAGATCAATTATTTTTCTTACTTTACATTTGGTTTTTAAACAGCAAATAAATTTCTTACAATATTATGCAAAAATATGAAATAGTTTTTATTTTTTGATTTTTGGAAACTTTTCGCGTACTAAATATACTATTATACGATTGGTTACAAAGATATGTAAAAATAAACTTAAAAAAATAAAAAACCGGCTTTTTCGGATAAAAAAACCGGTGTATTCGATATTCGAAAAATCAACATTTAGAAAAAACCGCCAGCCAAAATATGAAAAAACCGGGTTTTCAACCGGTTGTAAAACCGAGTCGATCACCCTAATACTTACCAAATTAAATATATGTAAAATTTCTTCAAATGTTTTTCCAAAGAAAAACAAAATATAAATAAATTAATTAAATAAATATTAAAATATTTTTCTTTTACCAAAAAAAAAAAATATCAAACGAATTTTGAGGAAATAATAGATAAAGAATTTTTTTATAAAGAAATATTTCAATGCCTTTAAATCTATTCATCTTTATTTATTTATTTATTTATTTATTTATTTATTTTATTTGTCAATTCCTATACAACAAGATTTAATCTTATATTTAAAGTATAGGAAAGTAGTTTTTATAAATTAAAATTAGGGATTACACATTAATACAATTACATACACTTAGCTATATTATATTATTATTATTATATTATTAACTATAAAAAAAAAATATATTATACTATAACAAATACATTACAATTAATAACAATTTACTGTTGTGCAAAAAAAAAATCAAATAAAAAATGTTTAAAGCTATTTGCGTTGCTATTGAGTTGTTGAGTTTGGGGAAGAATATTCCAAAGACGCGCCGCGTGTATAAAGAAGTGCCAATCAGATACAAGAAGACGGTGTAAAGGAATTATAATCCTTTTCCCTCTAAGCGATCTGGCAAGCCTTATCTTGTCTATAAGATATTGAGGAGCTTCTGAATAAATAATCTTATGCAAAAATAATAGAACGCGTATGTTAAGAAGATTGTCAAAGGAAACACCGTAAAGTTGAGCGGAAAAATTAGAAGCATGGTCATATCTTCTCAAGCCATACACATATCTAATTATGTTATTATATAAAACGTTTAATTTCCTTTTACTAATTGAGTCGCAGCTTGCAAAAAGCTCACAGCCGTAAATTAAACCTGGAAGAAGATAGGATTTTGCAAGAAGCTTCCTTATCCCTATGGGAGTAAAATATTGTGTCGGCCAAAGGCACCTTAGCTTAATGTAAATTTGGCCTACGAGTGTATTAACATGGTTTGTCCAAGTAAGTGTATTATTAAACACTATTCCAAGGTTTTTTGCAACATTAACGATGTTGATCCTTTCCCCATTTATTAGAATGTTAACATCGATAACAGGATCGATCGTTTTCTTCCGAATTATTAGGCACTTTGATTTATGGGGGTTTAAACAAAGTCCATTCGCTGTTGCCCAACGAAAAATTCTATCCAAATCATCATTAACCCTAACAACACTTTCATCAATAGATCGTACTGGACTGCTCAAATATAACTGTACATCATCTGCATACATGTGAACTTTGCAATGCAAAAGCTGTTTTGGCAAATCATTGGCATAAATTGAAAAAAGTAGTGGTCCCAGAATGGACCCTTGTGGCACACCTCTTGTTAAAGGTTTTAAAGATGATTGAAAATTATTAGAAGATACAAATTGCAAACGATTCGAAAGATATGAAGACAAAAGACGTGTTGAATTGTTAGAGAAATTAAAGAAGTGCCGAAGCTTGTTGCAAAGTGTTCCATGGTCAACAGTGTCGAAGGCTTTTGAGTGGTCAAGAAGAATTAAGAAATTTAATTTTCCTTCATCCAGTTCACGTCGTATATTTTCAGAGACATCCAATAAGGTAGATACACAGCTATGGTTAGAGCGAAAACCTGATTGATTTTCAGACAATAATTTTTTCCCTTTTATATGTCCCGAAATTTGAATTTGTAGAATCTTTTCTAGCACCTTAGACAAATAACACAAGATAGCTATTGGCCTAAATTCTGAATTTGTTTTCGGTATAGGAACTACCCTTGCACATTTCCATCTGTTCGGAAAAGTACTGGTCATTATTATGGTGTTAAATAAATGTGTTATATATGGCAGGAGTACTGGAAGTAATATCTGAATAAATTTTGGGTGCATATTGTCGCAGCCCACTGCATTTGACTTAATTAATTTAAAACATGAATAAACTTCAGAATGACTCACGCAAGAGAAATTAAAGACATTATGACCAATATCAAAATCGTTTGACTCTAAATTGGGAAAATTATAAAAACTTTCGTCTGCCGCTACAAAAGGTATATTCATGAAGATACTATTTAGCTCTTCAACATCTACTTGGTCATTAAGAACGTTTTGTGTACTACCATCTTTGTTAAAAATTTTTTTTTTTTAAATTTTTTATTACAAATTTAACATTTGCTGTGGCTTAATTCAAAAGCTTAAACAATTTTGTTTGTGTATTTATTCACTTCTAATTACTAGACTTAATTTATTTTGTTTATTTTTGATAATCCTAAAAATTTAATAGTAATAGTGCAGGTCATATTAGACATATTTAGTCACGATGTTCATTCAAACATTATTTTTTCTTTAGAAAAAGCTCTTGTAGGATTCTAACCAAGAGCATCCACAAAAGTAGATCAGCATTTAATAAATTACTCCTATAAAGGACTTACATTTTAAATGAATATTAAATGCAAACCTATTTAATTATGTCTTTAATTTCAAGCCATTAAACTGGCGCGCCAAAAGATGCTATTTAAACAAAATTTCATAAGATTTTAATTTATATGCCCATAAAATTAAAGACTTTAGCAACCAAAGCAAACTTACAGATAAACATTTAACGCTTTGGCCAGTTGTTCGAGACACAGATAAAATAAGAATCATTATTTTATTATTTCTAACATTTTTTAAGCGCACTTAGAGAAAAAAGCCTGAGAAAGACGAAGTAAGAAAAATACTTGAGTGTGGAAACGTATGCCTGAGACAACAAACTTTCACCACTATAATTTCTGTACCATTTCTTATGCTTTAATTTGTAGCATAAGTTATTGTTTTTGTAGTTGTTGGTTATAAATAATAAACAATGCTGTCCGCCTCTTTTAATGTTTTCAACTATAAAAACGGAAATGAAAACTGTTTTTTGTTTTGTTTGTTATTATTATAGTTGTTGTTGTTGTTGTAGGTTTATTGTACGATTGAATTGGAAACAGTTTCAGATAGACGCTATAAGTTAGCATTGGCGAAGTAGTAAAGTTAAAGTGGAGCAAAAAAAACACAAAAGAAATAATACAAGCAAAATAAAGAACAAAAAAAACACTTGAAAACTATGGCAAAGAGTTTAAAAAAATAATTTTGCGATAATGGACCATAGCAAAATTCTTACCGACAAGTAGAGCCTAACCAAATAAACCGACTGCAAATAAACAAAAAGAGACAAACTCACAGCCAGACACACAATTCTGCTACAACACTACAATGGTAGTACTCAACATCCCACTTGGCCATATCTTTAAGGCATTCTCTAGTTAATGGGTACAATACAATGTTGTTAAATCGTAGAAGGTATATTGTTGCCAGCTCAACCATATTCTTGACAAATGGCCACCAGTTCACACAAGACTATATCAGCGACTATGTCATCACATTCATATTTATCATTATACATATCAATAATATAATATTCAACAATTCTGTTGTCTGTGGCCAACTAAACAACATTGCGTATTTTGTTTTGCCGTTTTAAAGCTACGTTTCTTTGATGGTTCTTTTTTGTATACACACGAACAGCTTGAAGACTTGTCTTCGAAATCTCTGTCATAGACAACATTACACAATAATGTGACTAAGCTTGTCATCAATGGAATTTGATACACGATCAGCATTGATTTTCATTATATTATCATTAACGAAAAGTTCTGTGTAATTTTTCATGCAGGCATAATGAATTATAATAAATAAATCGATAAAGGACAACGACATCTATGAACGGTTTGCCAACTGGGCTACAGCAAACAACTAACACAGTTTCTACTTCAAAATACAAACACAGTTTGTTTAAATATAGGTTTTCAGAGTTTAACTGCAAAAATGCTGTCTGCGTTTGTGTTTGTAAGAATTTCATGTTTATGGTTTCAATGGTACTTGCTACAACTAAAAACTACCACCACTCTTTTTAACTTTTACATCCTTTGACTCTGAAAAATTTTCCTATGGACGTGTGTGTGTGCCAGTACATTCGTTTAAACAATATTATATGATTCTCCTTCTCTTTGCCATTTATATTTGTTTGTTACTTGTTACAAATGATTTTCATTTTGATACTTTTTTTTTCAATTTCGTTACAATTCTTTAGCAAATACTTTAACAACATTTCTGTATTTATGTGCATTATGTTTCAACAACATAAATAAACAACCAACAACTGTAATAGCAACAAAATCAAGAGCATATGCACACCAAAAATGCCAGCAACAAAAAAATAATAATAAAAGAGTTTTTGATTTCAATGGCCTAAAAGATGTCTTCTTCGAGTATCGCACATGAAATGGAAAAATAAGTGGAATAACACAGAGAAGAGCTCCTATGTATATGTTTATAGGGTAAGATGAGAAATACTCAAAGTTTTAAATAATTTTGAGCACAAAATTAAATTTAGTTGATTATGGTCGACTTAACTTTAGCCTTTGTTCTATCTCACCAAAAAAAATATTGAATTTTGTAAGCAGGGAATAATTGGTGTGATGTTAAAAAAAATCACTTATTTAAAGAGCAGGTTTCATCGTATAATAATATTCAAATTTTAATCCTTTTTATAAATTGTAATTATTTTTATTTTTTTAAGGAAACTTGGACAATTTTTAAACTAAAATAAATTTAATTAGAATTCATTCAAAATATTTAACCTATTGCCACAAAAGCTTTCTCGATGAACAAATATTATTGCGATTTATAAAGCTTTTGCTACAGACAGGCCTTAGAGAAGCTAAACACTTGTCTAATAGGAAGTATTTTTAGGTGAAAAAGATAATCTTTACAGGTCTTCAAAGATTTCGCAGAAAAATTTTTCTAATGCTAATAGCACTCTCAAAATTTTCTTTCTGTTTTAGCAAATACGGAATAAAAAAAATTACAATTTATTTAATACTTAAGTATTGATCAACTCTAACTTATTTACATACTAGAAAATCCCGGCGCGCGTTGCTACGCCCCTTAATGAATAAAAATGCATTCTGAATTTAAATTGAATATAAAGTGCAAAAAAACTAAAAATTATAACTGTTTTGAATGAGCGCGTCACTGCCCACTTTTCTAATCACGAAACTGTATACTCATGACAACTCAGTATGTGTGCAAAGTTTCAGAAATATCGGTAAAATTCAAGTAGCTGAAAATTATAACTTTTTTTATGGGCGTGGCACTGCCCACTTTTCTAATAACGAAATTGTAAAATTATAACAGCTTAATATGTGTGCAAAGTTTCAGAAAAATCGGTCAAGTGCAAGTAGCTAAAAATTATAACTAATTTTTATGGGCGTGGCCGCGCCCACTTTTTTCCACCCATAAACACTCCCTGGAATGTGTACAACAACTTGCCAAAGTTTGAGCCCGATCGGTTTTACAGTTTCGGAGTCTATAACTAACACACACACACACACACACACACAGAGTTTCACTTTTATATATATAGATATAGGCGCGCGTTGCTACGCCCTTAATGAATGCATTCCAAACTTTAATTGAATATCAAGTGCAAAAAGCTAAGAATTATATTTTTTTTCATGGGCGTGGCACTGCCTACTTTTCTAATCACGAAACTGTATAGTCATGACAGCTCAATATATGTGCAAAGTTTCAGAAGAATTGGTGAATTTCAAGTAGCTGAAAATTTTAACTTTTTATGGGCGTGGCCCGCCCACTTTTCGGCACTTATAAACACTACCTGAAATATGTACAACAACTTGCCAAAGTTTGAGTCCGATCGGTTTTACAGTTTCGGAGTGTAGCTATACACACACACACTCACACACAGACAGACAGTGTTTCACCTTTATATGTATAGATGATCCAATCGTACTTGTCAAAAACACATACAAACCTGAAACCACTCGTTATAGAGTGTCATGCATAGTTATGTAGGCCATGTACGGTCTTGACTCAAAAGCATGTAAAAATATTTTATACCAGAATTAACTAGTTCTTTCTACATCTACTTGTTACATATGTAGGGTTTAACAATTTACTGAATTTTCATTTAAAATATTTGAAATTACTCACAGAAATCTTTTTAATTCAAATAGCAGTAAAGAGTATTTGATGCAAAGTTTAAAAATATAAAAAAAAAATTAACAATTTTTTGAAAGAGATTTTTCCTACTTCAGTTTTAAATATTCATAATCAAATGTTTGTATTTTGTACGGCCGTTACTTTATGGAACAGAAAAAAGAAACTATGAAATTTGTGAAATTATATTTGCTTCAATACTTTACTTGATACACCTGATACCAATCCAATATTGGTTAAGTTTAATCAAAGTATTGCGGTTGAAAAAATATTCACACATTTGCAGCCACTAGCAAAGGAGTTTGGTAACAGTAGTATCTTCAATACATCAACTAGTATAATTGGACGATGTCGATTATAAGTTAAACTTTTTTTTTTTGTTAAGCTTAAGTGTTGAAAAATTGAATAAATACACAGCTGTACTTGATTTTGTTAGAATTGAAGAAAATAAATTTTAGAGAAGATAACAAATACTTGTATTACAAGCATCTATTTAATAACCTTAAGCCCTGCACAATTTCTAAAGGGTGTCTAAGTAAGAAATTTTTTAATTTAATGTTATATTTTTGTGCAGTGTCCGCTTTGATATTTTAAAACTGAGACATTAGTTTTTCCGGTTTTTACAAATAAAACTTTTAACGAAAGAACAATTGTAAAATATTTTAAAAATTTTTAAAGTTATGCTAAGACCAAACCCAAAAAGCTAAGAATTTTCTGCCGGGAAAGTGCACCTTATGTTTCAACCATTCAAAGAGCGATCTAAGAAATTAAAGAAACTGGGTCGGCCTCTTAAAAACATTGCTGTTGTAAGCAAGTGTCGCCGAAAACTTGCAAACATCAATTTCGGCTTAATTCTTAAAAGTTTCAAGTTTCAAGCCGATACAGCCAAAACGTGTCACTTTTTGGTGCGGATTTTGGTCCAGAGGCATCATTGGGCCATTTCTCTTCGAAAATGAGCAAGGAGTGGCCGCAGTCAATGGCGATCGTTATCGGGTCATTTTGAACTAATTTTTGTTCACAAAAATTGAAGAGGAGGATATAGGCAACATTTGGTTTCAACAGGACGGCGCTACGTGCCACACAGCCGAAGCTACACTTTTTATAGCAATTTCAAAAATAAAAAAGTTATTTGGCGGACCCTTTATAAACATATTAAAATTTTAGTAAGAAGTAACCAAAATCAAAAAACGTACACAT
The DNA here is from genome assembly GCA_941918925.1 of Phyto melanocephala. Taxonomy (NCBI): domain Eukaryota; kingdom Metazoa; phylum Arthropoda; class Insecta; order Diptera; family Rhinophoridae; genus Phyto; species Phyto melanocephala. Next base: position 4,804,832 of record OW799233.1, read on the forward strand.
CTATACATCAGGAAAAACAATAACCAATTTTGGTTAAAAGTAGCCAAAACGACAACGCTGATTACAAGCTTTAATTTTCGATAACAAAAAATCAAATAAATATCATATAGAGTTTTTTTACGGATGTAAAGGGAATTCGATCATTTTTTTGCTTAAAATTGCACTTATGTTTGTTTTGACAACAAGTTAAGCTTTTAAGAGAAAATATGAGCTTCTGATTTAATTTTACTCATTGTCCAATTGTACATGAATCCTTTATACAGTGAAAATAATAAATAAAACAAAGCATGAAACAGAAAGAGAGAGAGAGAGAGAGAGAGGGCACGAAATGAAGTTCAGTAAAGCTTCTCTCAGACGACATGTACCTTTATTGTATATGACATGTTAATGTTCGATTTCGAAATTGTCATTTTACCGGGGGTTTATAGTTTTGCGATTTTTATAAATAAAGATCGTGAAATGTATTCAGCAAATTGTATTACATTATAATAGACAAAAATTGCTTAAACTTTAAAAAATACCAACTTCATTAACAAGCAAATTTAAAACCACTCAATGTTAATTTATTTTGTTTTTCCTTTGTTTGTTTTCCCTTATGTTCTGTCGCCTAACGGAGTTCTATTTTTTTAAAAAACCGTTTTCATTAGATGCTTTTTTGTCATATGACTTTTACATATGTATTTTACACTAGCAATATTTCAAGGAGTTCTCACGACATGTATCAAATTTGCAGTGCAAAATTTGACAAATCATACATATCGATTGCTTAATATAAATAAAGAAGGCGTCTCTCGATTGTTTACTACTTTCCAGGAGAACGAAAAAACTGAATAAAATTTGAAATAACAAAATGAGTAAGAGCTACTTTATGTGGCTATTAATCCGTTTTTTTTTTCAACCATAGCTCACTAGTTTTTTTTCAAGGAGTAATGTGTTTATACGTGGACTACCAGGAAACAAAAAAAAAATTGCAATTTCATTAAAAATCGAGATACGTCGTTTTTATATTAAGCCATCGATATGTAATATACATGCTGTCTGAAAGCACAATTAAAAAACATGTTTAAATAATCAGCAACAAACATGTACTCACACATGGATATGTTTTTAAAAAACAATGGAATTCTGTAAGTATGTTCTTTGTTTGCACTTAAGATTTACGTATATAAACACACATACATACATACATACAAGCAATAAAACATCGTACAATGTACTACATACTTACACATCTGAAGTAAAAATGCATTAAACACTTTTTATGTTTTATTTCGTGGACGTTGTATTTTTTATTTAATACTTCTGTTACCATTGTTTGTTACTTCTGCTTTTTTTCGTTTTGTTTTCTTTTTGCATGTGTAGTCTTATTGTGTTTTTTTTGTTCTATATGATAATAAATGCATAGAATAAATACATGCATTTGCAGAACTTAAAATGTGCGTGAATTGTAAAGAAATGCAACAACAATTGTTTGTATAAAATATTGTAATATACCGTTTTATGTTTTAACCTAAATTTATTTAAACCATAAATTTATAAAAAAAAACTAAGTAAAAATGATTTTTTTTTTAAACAATACTTCACGTATTTATTATTGATATTAAAAGTGTACATCAATATTTCAGTGACAGTAAGAAAAAACTGCTTATGTCTGTTTTAATTTTTTATTTTTTTTTTGTTTTAAGGCACTAAGTTTTTAAGTTAATTTTTAAAAAATTTATTCCCTTCAAAATAAAAAATTCGGCTCTATGCAAATTGTAAAACATATTTATAAGTTTACTAGTTAAGTTATAAGTTAAAAAAGTCATTATAACAATGATATTGTTCTTTAAAAATATGCAGGCAATTGGTTTTTACGCTAAAACTTCCTGTAAAGTTGTCTTAGGGTAGTTATGAATTTCGGACTTCCAACGATGTGATTATCTCAATTTTCGACTTAAGCAGTTTTCTTTTCGAAACAGATTTAGCTGTAGAAAATAGAAAATTTATAGGTCGGTGGTAAGATATTGGTGCCAAAGAATTAATATATATTTTTTTCAAAGAAAATAGTTTTAAATTTTTTTTTGCAAGACCTACGAAACTTATGAAATCGATTTTTTATTAAATTTAAAACAACTAGAAAAACTGCGCCCAAAATCCTAAAATAAACGGAAACAAAATAATTTTTAGTGTTAAAAAAATATTTTGTTTTTTAATTTTTATATCTACAGGATTTTTATTATTTTTAATTTTTGTTTTTCAAATATTTATGACCGAATCATTTTATACATACTACCATACAACGAACCAAAGTGGTAGAATTTTACTTTTCCATTGGGCATTTAATTTGGCCCATCAAAGTGTTCTATTTGTGTAATGCATGTAAGAGTTATGTGCAGCTATTTAGTAGAATTTCCACTTTGGGTGACTATTGCTCGTATGGGCAATTTCCAATACACTCCAAGGTAAAAGTAGAAGGGTCCTAATACTGGGTGTTTCTTTAGAGGCATAGCACTTTTCTTAAAAATAAAATACAACAAGTTTAACAAAGTAACCAAATGTTGGCTTTATAAGCTTACAATCTTTATGGAACTTAATATTTTAAAATAATTTCTGACATATGGCCTCTGCGACTACGTCATCCTGTCTTACGAATATTGCACCATTTTTTATGGCATATCTGGTCTTAATTTTTTTAATTGGCTTCTAAATGGTAAATTGTGGTTGATTACTTAGAATGGGTTGAAGATTTGACATGCCACCACAAAGAGTGATACAAATTAATCAAATCACATGAAGTTGGTGGCCGATTAATAGGTCAACCAAATGCTTTGCTCAATAAAGTTATGGTTTCACGAGCTATATAGCTAGTATGCAAAGCTGGTATGCTCTTCTGTTGGAACATCTTTTTTCCAAATGATTTGCGATAACATGAGCAAGAAAAACATTCGGAATCAATTGCCAGTAGCGTTTGTCATTCACGGTTATGGCTTTGGAATATAGACAGATTCAAAAAGAGTATCTGCAGCGGCGATGGTTTTTTTTTTTGTACGCACGGTACGTGTTAATTTGGATGAATATTATTTAAAACGATTATGCGAACCATAAACTTGACAAAGTGCTATATAAGTTTGACGATTAGTAAACTCTGTTATCGTGTCAGTCTTAAATATAAGATGTATTTATACTAAAACACTCGTAGTGTTTTGTCCATCTGTAAAAATTTCTAAAGCGAATCGTTAGACAATATCTTTTAAGAAGTTCTAATGTTGTTAATTGGTGTAAATTACTTTTTCCTCCTTACGGCATACGGTGTCTTAATTTTAATTTAAACGAATAATTTTCTTATCGCTATTTAAAATGTTTTCTCTAAACTACATCATAAAAAGAAAAGGACAAATGGAATATGTAGGAAAAATACAATACGATTTAAAAGTATATATCGTAGCTTAATTTGTTGTTTTCTTTTGTTATTTGCTTCAAGAGAAGTAAATGTATTTTACGTGACAAATTATATGAACGACACTTGGCGCATATTTATGAAAATCTCTTTTAAATAAAATGTTATTGTCGCTGTTCACTTGTTCTCTACTTTTTTTTCGCTTTTACTTTTCTTGCTAAAACAACTTGTATGCCTGCTATTAAAATGCCTTTTGTGTTGTTTGGTGTGATTTTTTTTTTATTATTAATACGGAAGTAGTTTTGTATGTGTGTGAGTGAGCAAGCATATGACTAAAACGGATATGATTTTCCTCCTGGCTTTTATTCATAAAAATTATTAAAGGTTTATGAAGGGTGTATAAAACAGATTTTCTATGGAAATTTAATTTATAAACCCCTTTTAAGGAAGTGCTAAGAAAATTTTTAATTACAATTAAGAAAATTGAAATAAGTTTTCCCCACTATCATAGAGTAGGTTAGCCAAACCCGTAAAGTTTAATTAATAAGACACTTAAAAATCTTGGTAACAGCTGCAGAAGGTATAAATGCTTAAACTATTTCTGGAAAACTGTGTGATAATTGTATTGTTATTTATAAACCTGCGGTTTTGCGTTCTTATTTACGAACTGTCTTTCTCATTTTGTTCATACAATCCTGCGGCAGTCTAATTGCAAAACACTAAAAAGGGAGTTGAGGAAAAAACTCTTCCTTATATATAATGACTTGGTTGTCATCTATGGATTTTGGCATCGGCTGCCTATAATTTGTCTTTATGTCTTCTAGTCTGCAGGTTAGTTACTCAGCACTCAAATTTTGCTACATAATTTGCCAAACCTATGTGATATTGAGTTTGTTTTCATTAATGCTTACCTTCTCTAAGTGTTTTTCGTTCATCCTCTTATTCTAATTTCTTACGAATTTATACTTTACTCATTTACATACTGCTTCTTCTTACATACTTCTTCTTGCTTACAAAAGCTATGCTTAATCCAAGTGAATTGTTTTTTTTTCTGTACTTACATCTTCAAGTTCTTCAAGAAGGCTTAGGAATTCCATGAATGTAGAACTAAATCTCAGTTTCTTTGTCTTAATTGTGTGAATTTTAAGAGTCCACTTATAGCATTGGCTTGTTATGTGACTTAGCTTTATTGCATTGCATATAGTTGATGTTAGAAATCACATTTATCATCAAACGATTTCAATCGTTGATTTCGTTTTAAAGGCTTTTACATCATGTCTCTCAGTTTTTCTAAAAAAAAAAGGTACATCTACAGAACAGTATCCACCACAAATAGGAATAATAGTGGCGAAAAAAGCATCCTTCTCTAACTAAGAAGATGGTATTAAAGTATTCAGACATTTTTCCTTCCTGCTTTATCATGCAAACAAAATTACTATAGATGATGCTGCTTATTCCTGGCGTAATTATCCGTCTATTTGATAGACGATTTGCAGTAAAAAACTTTCTATAACGATGCATAAAATGGTATCGCCATTTATTAAAAATCTCTTTAACTAGTCTTTTGAAAATAATTCAGTATTCCAAATCTAGATAAAAATAAGGTGACGCATAACTCCATTATTGCCCGGTCAAATTCAAGAACTTCAGCTGTGTTAATAATTTTGTAATCATATAACTGCGTCTATAATTACTTGTCTCGTTGGAGTTTCAGCCAATACAAGCAAGCTAGGCGCGTTACTCACATTTATTACAAAAATATCCGCAAAAGAAATATTCTCTCCGTATCCTTATTCAGTCTTCTATTTTATAAAATTATACGTGCTTTAATCTAAACTTAAATCTTTGCAGAAAAAAAAATAAAAATTAAAAAATATAAAATAATTTACAAAACCTAACATCCTGTTAAATATTTTCTTTAGCTTTTAAACAAAATATTTTTAGAAAAACATTTAGCCAACGCAAAAAGTTAAAGTTGCAAAAGAATTTTGTGCAAACATGAATGTGTTTGGGAAAATACCAAATTTTCTTCTTTTATTTGACTTTCTCCTGTTTAACTTGTATACCAGTAATTATTAATTTGAAAACATTTTTACCCAATAAACAAAATAATAAATTTCATGCTGTATTAACTGTTTGTTGGCAATTATTTATTAATAATTTTTAGTGTGATTATCCATATAAATCGGCATTTTAACTCATGGACATAATCAATGATTAACAAAAAATAAGTTTCTTCTTTTGCTTAGTTTAGATGAGTTCAAAAAGGCAGTTGTAGTATTTTCATTATTTGTCATTGAACAAATATTTATTTTAGTTTTGCTCATATACAAAAATAAAAAATTTAAATTGTATGTCATTGATTGAAAGGCTTGCAATATTTGTTTTCACACACTTGGCGAAATATATCGAAAAAAATTATTTTGATTTCATTTACTACAGAGCATTCTTTTCTTAAATCTTATTCCATATCCAAAGCGATTAGTATTTCATATTTTAGTCATAATTTGTTTTATTATTACTTATTTTTATTTTTTTTTTAAGCCTTAAGATTTTTTGTTTTTATTTCAACAATAACTTCAAGGTTAGAAAACTTATAGCTCTTTCACTTACTTTAAGCTGTTTTAATGTGGAACTTGTTCAAATATTCAAATACATAAAATCAAAAAGCAATTAGCAAAATTTTGTTTAATTTGAAGGAAGTCACTGCTTAATGCCCTTTATGGTTGGTAGTCTTTGTTTTGTAGTAATTCAAAAAACGGCGTCGTTATCGAAGCGATCAATGAATTTTTTGTGCAAATAAGAGTGATAGTTTTTGCTGTGCCGAATGTAATAATACCGTTCTCCATCATGTACATAGGTATAATGGCCTAATCGTAGCGAAGCCTCGATACCAGATTTACTATTATTTTGCTTTATTATTTTCGACGGCAGCTTAGATTTTACGCTTTTAAAGGGTGATTTTCTAAGAGATATAGGAAAGTTTAAAAAAAAACACATAAAATTCAGAAAAATGCATGAAATCTTTATTTGAATCGATAATATGGTCCATATAATTTAATGTTTGAAGATTATTTCATGCAAATGTTGACCGTGACTGCGCCTCAAATGGTCCATCCGCTTAGTCCAATTTTGGCATACTGTTTCCATGCCGGTATCTCATGAATAAATGCTTCAATGTTGTCTTCCAATGCGTTAATTGAAGCGGGCATGTGTGTATATACATAAGCTTTAACATAGCCCCACAAAAAATAGTCTTAAAGCGTTGAATCGCACGATCTAGGCGGCCAATTGACACGTCCCGAACGTGAAATAAAATGTTTGCCGAACTCGCCTCTCAATAAGTCCATTGTTAAGCGTGCTTTGTGGCATGTGATACAGTCTTGTTTAAACCACATGTCATTCAAAACAAGCTCTTGCATTTTGGGCAAAAAAAGTTGGATATCATCTCACGGTAGCGCTCACCATTCACAGTTACGTTACGATTCGCATTATTTTTGGAGAAGTACGGTCCAATGATGCCACCAACCCATAAACCGCACCAAACTGTGACTTTTTCTGGATGCATTGGTAGCTCTTGCAATGCTTCTGGCTGATCTTCACTCCAAAATCGACAATTCTGCTTATTAACGTACCCATTGAGCCAAAAATGAGCTTCGTCGCTGAACACAAGAAGCGCGCAATAAACTTTCTTAACAGAGCACGCATTTTAATAATATAATTCAATAATTTGCAAACGTTGTTCGCTAGTAAGACGATTCATGATTAAATTATAGACCAAACTGAAGATGTTTGACAGTAAAACAAAACACGTAACGTGCGTCAGCTGTTTAAACCAGTGTTGCCAAAAAGATAAAAGCTAAAAAATCACCCTTTAATAGTTAACTGTATTCTTACCGTCAAATCCTTTGCTTTGATACCCATATTTATAGGGTTAAGAATAACGAATATCCGCCATTTTTGTTTTACTTTGTTATAAAAGACTGTTTGTACTAGTCAATTCCTTTCATTTGGGGGGTTGAAGAGAACATTTTAATGTGGACATTATCTTGAATTTTTACTTTTACATTGTTTGCTGAATTCCACTGGCAAAGCCAGTTGAATGGCATACATTTTTAAATGCTAGTTTTAATACATTTATAAAATTATTTTAAGCTATTTTCTAGTGGCGGCGCGGCCATCAATTATTTTAAATCTCTTTTAAAGTGTATTATGGTCTGCTGGTCCAAATGTTGCTTGGTTGTCTAAAAGTCGAAAAAATAGATTTTCGTTGGAAAATTCCATTTAAAACAACAAAGCACTTTGATATTAGTGCTGATATCTCACAAAGTTTCTAGTCGATTTCTTAGTTATTCTCAGAAATAATTTTCGAATGTCTTTAGGAAATTAGGATTCTTTGCAACTTGATATATATAAAAAAAAAATACAAATTTTTTGAAATAATTTTTACTTCCAACTTTACCGCTGACTGACCAATTTGTGCTAAATTTTACACAAATAGCTCTATAATCATATTCTATCTATAGACACTAACAAAGTGCCTTTAAAACTATCCTAGGGCTGGGATTAATTTTTGTGGTAAAAATATGAGAAAAACCCGAGACTAACATGTTTATTTTTTTATATCTGATGGGGCAATTGTGCCGGATATCCATAACAATTCAGTGCCAAATATTTCCAAAAGACTGAAATCATATACAGAACTTTGCAACATAAGGGGTCAACTAAAAGTTGATTTCAACAAATACACGGACAGATGGACATGACTTAATACACCCCCTTTATTATAATTTTTTATTAAATGTATTCTTTATAAAGCCAAAAATATATATTTTGTATTAATTACAAACGAATTGACAAAACTGTTTATACCCCTTGGCACCATATTGAAGAGGTATGAAAATTCATAGCTAATAGCTATTGTTTATTGGGTAATTGTACAGCGTCATTGGTATTTAACTTGTTCTTAACCTTTTGTTAAACGTTTAACATATAATCAAAATACCTAATAACATTCTAATATTCTATTAAAATATTTATAACAAAGTTTTTTTTTCCTTTTATATTTAATGTTTTTTTTTTTCTCGTGTTTGCTTTAATTTTCGTAGTATTAAAAGAAACATCTGCCTCTACATACTTATTCTTCTTTGCTTGTTTTAATTAAATTTCAAAGAAAAATAAGTACATAAGTACAGCACACATGTGAATAATTTATTTATCAATTACCTTAATATAAGTACAATGACACCCAGCCATCCCTAATTTACCAGATGACTTGTAAAAATGTGTTTGTATTAAAGGCTGATTCGATTATTGGTTGTTATTGTGATTTTATTGCTGAAAAACATTTATTGTATTGCATAAATGGGTTGGATTGAAATAAGTTTTTTATCTTCTATTCGTATGTTCTCTCCAATTTTAATTTTTACATTTATATGCATGTGTGTGTAGTGTAATACACATGATACTTATGCACAGTAATTTGTTTGTTTGTGCTGAAGTAAGTGTCTGTTATATTTTACTTTATCCGTTATTTTTTTGGTGTACTGTTAATTTTGTGTTTTCACACAGTAGTGACACTTAGCACAGTGGTTTTATTTCACTTTATATAATATATTGTTAAATATTTTTTTTTGTTAAAAAATATATAATTATAAAAAAAGTATATAAAACGGTACAAATTTAAAATGTTTTGTTATAAAAAAATTCAGTTCTTCATAACATGCGTATTATTTAAATTTAAATATTAAAACAAATGTTTCAAAGCATTATTTTCATTTTTAAAAATTTTGTATATGAATTTAAAACTCAAAGTTTACATTTTCTTATCATGGCATAAAACCATAAAAATTTGTTTTCCAAAAAATAGCTTGTTTAGTACTTATCAGCTTTCAAGAGCGTTTGTAGAAGGCACAATTTATATATACTGTTCCACTTCGTAGATCTCTCTTCACAATTACCCAGCAAAATCTTTACTAACCTTGTAAGTTAGCAAGTAATACTGGAGATATACATAAACTAGTTACTTTTCGCCCGAATAACTACTTATTTTTGTTTGAGTTGAACTTACAAAAAGCAATAAAATAAGTAGTTACCATTAAAGCTGAATTATAGCTGAATATTTTTATAATGTTATGCGATACAGAAAATATAAAAATTATAATATTGTGCATATTATAATATTTATAACATTAATTTTAAGTTCACTAATTAAAAAAAATATATAAAAAATATTTACGAAGGTCATAACCAATAGGCCATTACAACCCCTCATTACTATGTAATGTATGAAATAATGACAACCTATTACACAATTTCAAAAAGATTTTGCTGGGTAGTAAGACTTTTTTCATCTCCTTACACACTGCTAAAGAATGTGGCAGCAAGTAGTGGAGAAATATAGAAAATTTATATTTAAAAGAGACTATTCTTCTCTTTTTTCTGCTACTGCAACACTAAGCAATACAATGCACATATTTTGTTGTACTTTCATTAACTCAGAATTGGAGAAAGAACGCGTATTCACACCACCTAGACATTTCCTTACAGTAATTTTTTTCAATTTACAATAATAGTGACTGACCTATCCTATGGACCATAATCAGTTACAAACCTCTCCTATTAAAGTTCTCAATTGAATAGTTAGTCCCTAAATGTCCCTTTTAAGTCAATTTTATCCCGAACATTAAAAAATACTGAACCGTTTTTCTAATTGAAAGTAAGTTTTCATCGCATGACTCTAAAAATATTTGCATCCTTGAAATCAATAAAAAAAAGTACTAACATTTGGTAAGATCTTTCAACAACAACTGCAAAAAGCATATAGTCAAACAAGCTATGTAGAATGGCCAACATTACTAGAACATGTTATGATCTTTAACATAAGAGATAGGTTTACACTATTGACGTTTTTAAATAAAAATGTCAACCTCAAAACACCATCGAAGCACTACTTGTTTCAACTGATGTTGTTTTAATAATCAAAACCTTCTGTTCATCACGGCGGCACCTGTAACATCACTTTCAAAACGATAAGAATTTGGAGATGACATTTATCAAAAACCTGTATATTTTTCAGTCATCAAAAAAGCAAAAATGCCTTTAGTACAGTTTATGCTTTTTACTAGATTTTAGCCTCTACCGTTTGGTATCGATTACTGAAGGCTATCGCAACCGCTTTCAATCATAATTACTCTTTTGGAAGATTCTGAAAACTATACCTTTTGCTTGGTACTAAACAGAAACTGTAAACTCTGACTTGAAATTTGTTTGCCCAACTTCGGTGACATCTCCATTGTTGTACAAAATTAGTAAAACACGTGTCAAGTTCTACACTAAAATCAACAATACAGAGATATGAATTACAGAAACCAATTTTGTTTTCTGTGGCATCCTCCAAAATACATTTGAATGGAAATATAGAGCTTAACAACAACAAAAAAGGATTAACAAGAAATTAAATACAGGCCTGAACATACAAACTATTTCGACCAAATACCACCGCTAAAGACTGCCAGATGAGGAATATTTTAGAGGCGTATAAAACGAACTGAAGACGAGTGGAAGAGGAGTAGTTAATTCAAAAATAATTTAAGATTTATTGTCACTGCAATTTTTAAAAGACGTTTAAGAAGAAAACACTGGAAAAAGATATTGATTCCCTAAGGCTTAATCATAAGATTCAGCCGCAATGGGAATTCACTTAAAGCAAACAAGGATATAAAGAAACTCTTGCTAAATTATATTTCTGTAAAATTATTTAACATATATTTTTTTTTCTATTTTATTGTCGAACTAAATATTTTAAAGACTTTATCATTTTTATTCCGGCTCAAAAGAAATTAAAACTTACTTTTCCAGTATCAAGGCGAATTCAATAAGGTGAACTCGTCGCTAAAACAACTACAAAGTTAAAAAAATACAAACGTATATTTTGTTAGTGTAAAACAAAACGATATATCAAAAATACACAAAAATTTGACAGGTGTCCCTAGAAGTTGTCAACAGCTGATGATCAGCTGATCTAATAAGTTCACCTTATTGAATTCGCCTTGTCCAGTATATTCTGTCTTTATCACAAATAAAAATTGATTTCTTCATATGAAAAAATGAGAAATTTAGTATTAAAAAATGAACTTGAGCCAGAATAAAAATAAAAAAAATTATTTAACAATTTAACACTTATTGAAGTTTATGTCTAATTTTTTTTATTTTCATAAAATTTTCTATTTATAATTATTCTTCAAAAAACATTCATTATGCTCTCTATTGCTTAAAAAAAAGTACAGTCGGGGTATTTGCCTCAATTTTTTTATTATTTTTTTTTTTTTTGCTGATTTTATTTTTCTATTCCAGCTTATAATGGATACATAGTTTCCATATTTTGATTTTTACGAGTTTGTCTTTTATTTTCAAAAATCACGTTTTCAGTTTTCCTATTTAATACTTTAGCTTAAGACAACGAACCAGAAAATAACAAAAAAGAAAAAATATGAAACAAAAAAAAATTTTATAAATGGTAAAACAATACATGCTAGAACACACAATAATCCTTAAACAATCAGACATATACTTACACATAAAAAACTGGCATTTATAGCGCAAACCACATAAAGCTCTTTCACATACATGGACATGCAATTTCGATTTTTATGTATGTTTGTGTGTGTGTGTGTGTGTGATTTTTATTAACAATAGAGCCAACCTAAATTTGAAGTTTTAAATCCGAAAAGATTTGGCAGCATCCTGAAAAACATGCACCTACACAAAATCCTTTCCCTCTAACACACCTACAAACTATAACTACAAACTTTATTGAATAAAAAAAAAAAGATTAGTTTTATAAAAAAAAAAATACTTGAAATGAACTAATATTGGCTAAAAGTTAAACTAAAAAAACAAATCACACAAAATCATAAAATTTAATATAATGAAATCAAATATAGAAATTTTTTAAACCGAAATGCTGTCATTTTTCGATACTTTGGCTTTATTTTATATTTACAATTACAATTTAATACAAAACGAATTCTGTTGATTATTTAAGACTTTGTTGAAGTTAACATTACACTAGTATAAGAGAGAACCAAAAAAAGAGAAAATAATAAAAATATTAATTACAGTTAACTTTAAAATTACTCTGTAAATATCTCTATATGCCTACGTTCGTCTGTATGTATGTAAGTTTTGTATGAAAATACACGCACGTATTTATGTAAATAGTTGTTTGTGGTATTCATACATGTCAGCTAGGATTATTTAAGTATGCAAGCAGCTTTAGCTTTTTTAAAATTTATTAGTAGTAATTTAGTTTTTTTTTATTTTACCAAAAGAAAACGAAACGAGTTACAATTTTTAGATAAAAGTTGTATATTTTGCTCTATTTGTGTTAAAGTGAATATTTTAACTGAAGGCTTAGTGTTAACAGTCACTTTACTGGCAACAGATACAAATGTAGGCTGCCACCCATACATACATTCATATATACATTTTTACAAATATTTAATTCAGACTTTTCACTATTTAGCTGGGTATTATGGTGACATTATTTCAAAAGGTATTATTTTTAAACAGCGTGAAAGAGGGAACAACATACCAACGAAATATCTAACAAAGTTATCTTTTTAACAAGTCAAAAAGTGTGTTGCAAACAGTAGATAACAAAGCAAATATACTCTATTACTTATACTTTTATTTTAGATGTCCTTGTGCTTGGCTGTACAGCTACTTTTGCAGTTGAAGTATATAAAATGATAAATATTTCAAAGTAGCATTATTTATTACTGAATACTGTTATTGATACAAAATACAAAAATTGTCTTTCCACACAGAAGGCAAAGAAAAACATAAATATCATATATTTTTGACACATTACCAGGATATGGGATCAAGTAATAAAAATTTTAACAAAATTTGCTTTTTTCAAAGCATTAAATGTTATTATAACAACAAAATTACTATTGCACTATGCATGGAATCTAATTAAGGAAATCCTAATTTTTTACCTACAGTGTACATGCTTTTTGACTTGTATACCTTTCCTTATTATCTGACGATTCAAAAGTTTTTCTATGTCTTCAACTGCAAAAGATTTATATGAGCCAAAATTCCAAGAACTTAAAAAAATAAATCCATTTCATTAATTAATTAAATTGTGTACATGTTTTCATTCTTAAACCCTCCTACCTTTTAAGGCAACACTGATAACATTATATCACCCGATCTGAATACCTTTTTAGACAGGAAGACTTCTGATATCTGCGTTTTTTAATGACAAAATGTAATTGAATATAATATTTTTGTAATGTTCAAAATACATAATTTTAGTTTTCGGTAATTTTAGTTAAGTAAAACGTGAAGCGCTAATAGCTTAATTATAACTCAGAGTGTATTATAGCATGTTTTCACGACACATTGAATTACTTGATTCGCTCTTTAAATTACTTAAGTAAACTTACCCTGTTTCCACGACATATTGTTAATTTATTTGACAGTTCTTCTTAGTGCTTTTTTATTCAAATTATCGTTTGCTTTTTGGCGGCGAACATTAAGAAATATAAAATTTTGCGTAGAAAATTATAATTATTTTATCAATGGAGGCAAAAAGTAAGTCATAATAGTAATAATATTGTAAATTTATAAGAAATGTATGCAAATAATATCATTATTTTTTTTAATTACCAGAAAATAGAAAAAGTGCAAGAAAATAGAACAAGTGCAGCCAGCAAACCATATAAACACAATTTCGTCTCATCCCATAATTTTGATGTGGTCAATAGTTTTCTAGATATAACAGCTTTCTTTAAAATTTTCTTTTTTGCTTCCATTTTATTTTTTATATATAAAATTGAACTTTTTTCTATTTCCTTTTCGCTTTGTTTTGATATTTTTGACAGCTGGAGATGGTAAACTACCGATAAAAATTAGAGAAGAAACTGATTTTATTATAATTCGCATGGTAATTCTAAATGAATTACGCTTAAAAATAGTAATTCGCTTTAAAAATTTTGCATGCAAAAATTAAGTAATTTGGTTCGTAATTAGGCTTTAAATTCTAAATAAGACATCGAATTACGAATATCGTTGCCGTAGAAACATGCTATTAGTTGCATCCACAGACCCAGTGAGAATAAAAATTAAATTGTTTATCCCCTAGTGATCAACGTCTCCTTATATATAAAAAAAATTTTAAATATTATCGATATAAAATTTTATATTTTTTACATTTATTTGTAGTTAAGTACAACATACTTTTAAAGAAAGTTCAAAGAAATTAAATTCAATTTTATAAATTTTTTTAGTATTGGACTTAAAAAAATCTTAATTCAAACGTATAAAAGAAGGAAATAGTACTTCTTTTTCAAGTATAGGGTGTGTGCGAATCAAATACTCATGAGTGTATATAAAAGGTGTTCACTGTATTTTGTCTCATTTGGAGCTGAACACAAAATCTATGAAACAAAAGGTATATTTAACTTTATAAAAAGGATGAACGTAAAAACAGCACAGTCTGTTTAATACATACGAATAACGACTACAATGACTCGCATACCAGCTATTTAAATGGGAATCCCAATTCAATACAAAATAAATTTAATTAAGCAGATGTTTAAAGTTCGAGATTAAAAAATTTTTTTTACTTGTCAAAGAATAAAACAAATGAATTTGGTAATGTAAATAACCGTTCACAAATTTAGGCGTAATATGTATTTAATTAACGGAATTTATTTTAATTCAACACCCATACAAGTTGCTAAGATTTTTTAATTATTAAAAATACTTAAGGATTTACACTACATCCTTGAAAATGGGAACTTTGTTATCATCAACACATATACTTCAATATTTTCATATGCATGTGGGCTAATCCGATAATTTTTAAACCAAAGGCAGAAATTTAAAGTTGCCCAAAATCCAAATGTTTGTTAATGGAATAATAGGATACATACTCAAGCTCCAAAATATATAAGCAATACGGTTTCACAGTGGTTTGTTTGACCTTGTCAGAGGCTAACCTAAACGTACCTCTTACTTTCATTTATTTTTGTAAAAAAAGGGGTATTTTTAATGGTCAAAAAGTGGACAAACCAGTCGCTTCAGTATTTAGCGTTTAGTAAAACTTTAATTTGCTTAATTTTCTTTTATTTAAGATAAAAATTATATTTGTAAGTTATCTAATATTTATTAACAATCGGAACTAAAAATGGGTACACTGTGTGTAACGTCCATAACGGAAAATAGGGTTTTTTAAGTTTAACAGAATGAATTTTTATAATTTTGTTTTCAAAACTAGCTTTATAAACACAGTTTTTTATGCACTTTAATCTGATGAAAAAAAAGAAATACCTTTGTTACACTTTTTTTAACAATATAAATGACAAAGTGTGTAACGTCCGTAACAGCATGAAAATACTTAAAAATTTTATTTTAATATTCTGAGGTGGAAGTAAGTGCTTATAATGTAAAGTAAATGCTTATACTGAATCTGAATCTGGGCTTAAAATTGTTCTAGGTTGCCGAGAACCCGAAAAACTTCACCTCAAAGTCACAAAAAGTGTGTTTAAATAACATGCGAATCTGCAACTTAAATTGAGATGAATTTCAAATTCTTCTGAAACCTAAAATAATTCATAAAAATCAATAATTAGTAATTAATAACCATGTTGTAAACCGCAACCCCGATGTCCCCCTTCAAATATTTGGCGGTACGCCCATGCATGCAATATTTACGTACTGGATTTTCTTTTAGAAATTATGAATTTTTTTGCTACTTCGCATGGAAAAGGAGCGGTGGACGGTGTTGGCGCTATTGTTAAGCGAAAAGTTTGGCAACTAGTAAAAGCCCAAAATCTCATCTTAAAAAACGCTTGAGATTTTCACAAATTAGCAAAAATGCACATAAGCCTCAAAATCGACTTCCATTTTTTGTAACGTCCGTAACGGAACTTTAAGCTAGCATAACTCTTTTTCAAAAAGAGTTACGCTTTAAATTTAAAACAATTTTAAAAGAACTTCCAAAAAACTGCATTTTGCAAAAAATTTCATGAAAATATTCTAATGTGAACGCCAACTGTGTTAATCTTAACAAGCAAATTTGCGTGCGAATGTAACGTCCGTAATGCAGAATTAGCCCATATTTATTAAAAAAAAAATTAATTTGATTTCATGTACAGATTTTTTTGTTTTAATATCGTTTATTCTTGTGCTTTTAACTTATTGTCAATTATTCAATTGTTGTCGCTTTATTTGTTTATCATTACAGCAATATTTACCAATATGAATTAAATAATTAGCCGTAACTTATTATCACTTTTATATTTATATTTATATTTATTTTAATAATTTTTTTTGTTTTTATTTAAAATTTATAGATGCGAAAAAATTATAATTGTAAAGGATTTACTAAAATTTCAATAAATTGCATTATAATTAGACATTTATGTAAAAATATTTATATTAATTTTGCACTAACTCAATGTTCAAAAACACACATATGCTTGGCAATGACTTGCTTTTACTTAACAACATCCTTTTCGATGATGCATGTCATTTCAATGCAGAAGTGCTATAGTAATGGCTTGATTTATAATGTGATATAGGGATACGTATTTATCAAACATTTGCTTGGACTATATAAACCATATAATTTTGTTATTGAAAAATTTGTAGATGCCTAATTTGTACATACTTAAAGTAAGCGTAATGATGGTGTTCCCAAAATAACGCAAAATTTTAATTTGTCGCCATTAGCGCATTAAAGTGTTGCCAATCCTAAAAAGAAAACAACTCAACAGCAGAAAGTTCAAGGTACGAAATAGAATGTCGGATATATGGGTCAAAAATAGTAACTAGTTAAATTAAATGAAAGAGCTTGACCAATGGACTAAGTAACTATGAAAAAGTCAAAATCCAACATGGGGTTGTTAACAAAAATGGCGGATAGTTGTTATTATTAACACATCAATATGGGTATCGAATGAAAGGGCTTAACTTCTAAAATACAGCTGAATCAGAGATGGTGTCGATAGCAATTAATCAAAATGGCGTATCTAAGCTTAAAAACGTTTTGGTCACTACATCGAAATAAATGATGGTGAAGGGTATTATCCGAATCATCATGGTCGAATGCAGCATTCTTACTTGATTGTCTCTTGGGTATCGGAGAAAAGTCCTATCGATAAATAAATATCTGTGCCATAAAGATATAACTGCTTAAGTCGATTTAAGCTAAAATTTAAACAATATCTCCATTGCAATTCTACAATTTAAAACTACACTCAGGAAAATTTTCAACTACTTTAGACAACTTAGCAGGAAGTTATAGCGCATATATTTTATATTTTTTTCACGGACAATTTGAAATAATAATTTATTTTTACTTTAAATTGAACTAAGTATACGAAAATTGTAATGTTCTTTTATTTATACAGGGCGCAATTCGAATAATAATTTATATTTTAAAGAAAAAAAAATGTTCTTTAAATCCATAAAAAAGTGTAAAAGTTATTTCTTGAAAAACTATAAAAACATACATAAGCTGATTTACCTTATTGCCACAGATATACAAATGTATAATGTTTTTGACTCACTACTTGTTTATAACTTTAGGTGCTATTGTTGTTCAAGCTTAAATAAGTGTTCACCATTAGCTAGGTTTGTCAACCTGTTTGCGGGTAACTTGCATTCCTTCAGCATGTACATCTAAGGACTTTTAAGTTAGAAAAAAACAAAGACAAACATGACCTTATTTTACAATTACCTCGATTTATTCTATATATTTCTTTGTTACAGTGTGTTTGAGTTTATGCGTGCTCATGCAGCAATTAAGCTTCTTGTTTTCCTTTATATTTATATTTGTATTACGTTAGTTCGTAAGGCGATTATCTTTATCAATGGCATTTAGGAAAGTCAATAAAACCTAATAATATGATCACTTAATCTGTATTTGTTTGTAAATGCAGCTGAAGAAGTGCTGATAAAGAGCGGGAAAGACAAAGATAGAAAAGAACACAAGAGCTTTAAAATTAAACTTTAAGAAAATAAAAACACACATCAGTGTCATTTTAAACACAAAGACACATATATTTGGCCAACGAACAGCAAGTTGCAAAAGTGTTCCAAGGCATTTGGACTTGCAAAGAATTGAGTTAAATATGTCTGTATATTAATGGTTTTAGGTAAAATTCTTCGAATACTACATATACATATTGAATTTTTCTAAAAAGATGTCCTTAATAAATTTTTCTTACGACATTTGAAGTAAATGAGAGAAGAGAGAATATGTTTTTTATACTCTTCACACAGTGAAAAAGTGTATATATAGGTTTGTCATTCCGTGTGAAATTTCTACAATTTTCATTTCCGACCCCATAAAGTATATGTTTTCTGAAAGCTTATGAATAGGGGAGTCGATTAAGCCCTGTCAGTCTGTCAGTCTGTCCGTCTGACCGTCTGTCCGTGTGTATGTTGAAATCAACTTTTTGAGGCCCCTGACATAGGTTGGACCCGGGTAAGGTTTTAAAATATCAGAAATATTCGGGAGTAGATCGGTATTGAAAATCAGAAACATCGGTACATAAACGACTGAGATATGAGCAAAAACCCACGACCACCTCGATTTTTTTTCACAAAAACAACATTACAACAACAACATACATACATACAAACGTGTATACTGGTTAGAGAAAACGTGGCATCGAATCCCAATTTTTTAATTTTTTTTTCAATTTTTTTTAAATTTTTTTAATTTTTTTTTTTATTTTTTTTTTTAAACATACATACGAAAATTTATAATTTTACAATGGGATGTTTTTATATATGTATGTTTTTTATATGTATGTACCGTATTTCATATGGGATGAATGGTGATACAAACTACTGTTATTGCATGACTACACGTTGTGAAGGGTATATAAGATTCGGCACGGCCGAATATAGCGCTCTTACTTGTTTATATATTGAATTTAACAGCTGAAATTTAAAATAAGTGAATCAAAAATAATTTGCTGATGTAGCAAAAATTTACTATTGGAATAGTTTTTACTAAAATATTTCTGCTCAAAGGAAGAATTTTATTTAAATAATTTAAAAAATATTATTACTTCCCCAGTCACACTAATAACTTTAAATTTCTATAAAAAATTTCTAAAATTAATAGTTTAAATTTAAAAAAATTTAATACATTTTTGCTTTTAGCATTTTTAACTTTAGTGTCCATAGAAAAATATTAAAAAAAAAATTTTATAAAAATTCTAGCATAAAGCCCAAACAATTGTTAATATATTAATGCTAAAGGACTAATGGTGTACATTTGGGCGTACTACCATACAGAAAAAAAGCTTCCTTTGCAAGGCAATTTCGTAAAATAAAAACACATTTTTCAGTCGAATGTATAGTCTAGTATTTTGCTTCTGACCTCAGGTATCCAGTTGTAGTATTTACCCACTTGACATCAGTGCTAGTTTCTACTTACCAGTCCTATAAACAAACTTTACATACCACTCTTATGTAAGAAAATTAAAGCACTCAAAAGCTCAAAAAATTTTCTATAGAGCATTCCAATATCTATGACAATTGTTTTTTACCCCTTTTGTTGACGAAAGTAGGGGTCGCCTTTTTAAATTTTTGTTGAGAGTGATGGTATTTTAAACAAACCATTAATCCCATCGGAGCACAAACATGAATTTCTCATATTTTAATATCCGACTATAAGTATCAAAGATACTAGAAAAAAAATATACTTATTACCTTGCAAAACTACTTTATATTCAAAGGTGTACTGCGAACTTCTTTTTTTCCAGTACTGCTGTAGTGTACATGTATATTCTCTTGCTAGTATTTATTCTTCTTAAAAAAGTCATCAAAGTCCAGAATAATGTTACACCAGCACGAATGGTAACAAAGGAGAAAAACATCAAATATCTATGTAAATTGTCTTCCATATGGCTGACAAATACAAAAACAAAAAGTAAAATCCGCATTAAATCCACCTTCTGTCCTCAGCCGTTTTATTTAACAGACCCACCAATACAAGCCCCTATTATTAGTTGGATTCCGCTACTATAGTTACCAACAATAAAAATTCAATCAGTCTTACTTGCTTTAGTGTGTTCCTTCCAGGATGAAACAATGTCTGTTGTGTGCTGTATACATAAATGTACGTTGCATTAAGTAAATCTTGTTTTAAATAGAAATCATGTGGTCAGCTTTGCAGTGACATTATTGAGGTTATTTTCTATTTCATTTCTTCGAATACATGACTGTAGGTTAGTGAGTACGTATGGCTCTATACATTTAGTTTTTCCAACAATCCCTCCGGTAAATCTGCGATGATGATGACGGTGATGGGAATGATTGTCTTGTTAATAATGTTGTTACTATGTTAACATTTCTTAATGCATTTAGTGGTGAAAGCTGAAGTTTTTTATGTGATTGTTTGTTCATGTTGTTGTAATTGTTGTTGCTGTGATAAATCTGAGGTTGACAGCCGTATACTGATTGCGGTTTTACTTATGCAACCTCTGGTGATGGTATTATCAAAAATATCACAACACAGATAAATCTGATACATTTATCTGCAGTTTCGAATAAATGCATTGAAGGAACGACAAATCGGATGAATAGATCAATCGATTAAAATCTAATAATGTAGTTTCAAGAATTTTTAGTACAATGGAAGAAAAAAAAAAGAGAAAGACTTTTACAAAAATGACAATAAATGGCATTAACGGGCAAGATTACTTATGTGTTGTTATTGGCATTTATTAAAAATTTAACTTCAAATATTTCTATAACAAATTAGTATTAAATTTGACAAAAAAGCTTTTTTTATGGGTAGAGATATCAAACAATTACAATAAGCTATCAGGCCCAACATATGTTGGGTCGACACGCATAGCGTCATATTTAGAAAATTGTTCGATTTTATATACAACTGAACATAAATAGTGAAAACGCCCAAGAAAAAACATGGTTACGACATAAACACGACCGTCATATTATAGTTCCTGTAACAGTATTTGGTTATCGAAAACAGATAATTGTTAATTTTATATTGTTGGATCATTTATTTTGTCACCGTAATCATGTGTTTGTTTTGATTTAATAATTTAATGTTTACTTTTCATAAAAACCTCGATATGGTTGTTTTACAAAATTATGATGACAATAAACAGTATAATGATGTAACTAGTATATTTGGCTAATATACTTATTTGCCATTTAATCTAGGATGCCATCTTAGATTAGTCAACCCTTTAATTTGATAACCACATTGGTTCTCTTGATGGTAAATAAAAAGTGAAAAAATCCATTCTCGTATGTAAATTCTCAATTTGTTGTATTTTAGTCTAAATATCTCAGTTTAGTTTAGTTTAGTTTCTCTCAGAAATATTTTTTTAAATCAAGGCTTACAATTTGGTGTCCTTAGGGTATCGAAAAATTATTTTAGAACTTGTAAAATTTAATGTATTTAAAAAAAATAAAAATATTTTTAAACATAATTATTGATTTGTCCAAAATTTTTAACGAACATAGTAACAAACGTGTCTACAGATTTCACTAGGGCTGAACAACTGTAATTTTTGATTTGAAAATAAGATTAAAAACAGAGCCAGTCGTGTTTATTATATCCCAGAAAGTTATCTTTTAATTATGCTGATTTTCAATACCGATATACTCCTAAATATATCTGATTTTTTAATACCACACACAGGTCTTGGTGATGTCGGGAAGATTCAAACAACTTTCATTTCAACATACACACGGAAAGACTGACAAATGGTCAATGCTCAATAGACTTTCCTATTTTTAAGCTTTCGGAAAATATATACTTTTTGGAGTCGAAAATTAATATTAAAGAAATTTCAAATGAAATGACCAACCTAAATATACCCTTATATTCTATGTGAAGGGTATAAAAACCGAGAAATTTACAACTGAACGAACAACCAAAATAACAGAATTTTATTGTCGAAATAAGCGATCAATTAATTTAACGCGAAAGGCATATTGTAGATATATTAACATCAGAATTTCGCCCTCGATGCTTAGTTCATCGTCAACACCAATATGGCAGCATTAGAGAACTAACTCGAACCTGTAGAGCACGTTTAAAACAGCTCTCACGTTTGAATGTGTAAACAAAACACCAGAAACATATAAAAGAAGAAGTTTTGTTAAAAACCCACAGATTATCGGCAACAACTTAAGTTTGCAGTTTAAATTCAATAGTTGGCCAGAATTTTATAACTTTAGGCCCTGTATAAGCAGCACTCAATACTTTTCAGTCAATTTTAAATTTAACAAATTACAATTAATACAACATGATAGTAATGAATAAAACATCATAAGAAAACATTATTGTATTTAATAATTAATCTCTCGTTAGTGCACAATCTAAATTCAAAGTGTCTTCAAAAATAATTACTTTCTTAACTTTTCTTTTTGGTTTTTACATTTACTGAAGTTAATTAAAACTATTTATTTCAATTAAAGTTGTGTTTATGTACATTCCATTGTATATGGTATTACTTTATACATTTTAACTGACACTGCATTTACGATATTATTCTCATTACATGTATAAAAAGAAAAATTTAAAAACAGAAAAGGAATCCAAAATGTGTAAAAAATATTGTACAACGAAAACAAAATACTTTATAAGGACAGACAGACAGACAGGCAGGCAGGCAGGCAGTGTAATGTAAACGTTTAAATTAATTAAACTTTTATGTAGAGTTTGTAAAAATAAATGTGGACATGAAATACAATAAAATTATAAAAGAAAAAAATATATATAGAAAAAATAGACATACTTTTTCTATAAAAAAAAAAAATCAAAGGAAAAAAAATCAGTTTTTTGTTGTTTTTTCATTTTCTCCAACACGGTGAAATTATGATGCTTGGGTGTCATGTTTTCAACATTTTTCCGCGGCTGTTCGTAAAAAAGCGTAAAAGAGTTTCTAGCAAAAAGTTGGTTTGACGTGTTAAATTTATAGTTTTTTTTTTTAATTTCTGTTTTACTTTTATAGTTTTCAGGCATTTTTCTTAGTTCCTTTTTGCTCGCCTTACAAGTAGCAGAATACGAAATGGCAAAAAATGAAATATAGTATTGGTGTGTATGTATGCGAGTTGTTTATTGTGCTTTGTGTTGTTGTGCGTATATTTATTGTAAATTTTCTTATAAATCATTTTATTTTTTTTTATTGTTGGTATTTTTCTTACTTTGCTGTCTCAGTTAAGTAAGGTCCTACATTGTAGACGGTGACTGTAAGAACAGTTGGCCAGAAAAAGGGAGGAAAACTAACTTAATCGCTATCTTATTACAAGCGTTAATTACAACGCATTGCTAAGTTTATTTGAGTGTGTCTATTGCACTGTGGCAATCATAAGCATCTGAAACTATGAAAATCTGCTGTACAAAGAACTAATTAAAACAAAACCACAAAAAATACTTAAATATATTTCAATATGCACAGACTTCTTAATCTCATTTTTTTTAAGTCCTTAAAAATTTACAATTATTTTTAGCCTTATCTAAACAATTTGTGTCTATTTTTATCCTTACCAAAAGCCATTGTGCCATTTCTGCCTGTTTTCTTATTATTAAGTTAAATTTTTTCCCAGAAGATTCAACAACATGACTGTTTTGTGGCTTTGTGCTACAAAATGAAACAACTAAACAAGCAAGCAAGCAAGTAACTTATTATCGGTCAAGCTCGAATTAATTATATAACTCTGTAATAATACAGTAAAAACTATAAAAGAGTAAACAGATTTATGTTGAAAAAATGTATTTGTTTAGGTTTGTAGTATTTTGTAGGAAATTAATTAAGGTTCGAAGAACTTGTTTGCAAAATTTCTATATCTATAAAATTGAAATTGAAGCGAATATATTGAAATTCTTTATTTATATTTTATTTGGTAGAAATTACAGCAATTGCTAAAGCCATACCTAGTAACATGAGCATATCTACAAGTTCAAGCAAATTTGTTTGTTGATAAAGACAGCGTTTGTTTTTTTCTTTTCTTAAGAAACTTCTATAAAATTTCATATTTTTCTTTAATATAAGCCCTGTTTGATATTGCAAAGTTAATAGAAACGGACAGTCGTATATCACTTATTCGCCTCATTAAGTCTCATTAGATGATAGATGTTTATAAAATTTTTATTTTATGTTGCAAACATCAGAACAAATTTATAATACCAATTAAACCTACAGTGATGGTAAAAATGCATAAAATTCAAGAAGCTTTAGAAGGACTGGGAAAAAAATTAAAAATAAATTAACTGTCATATTTATTGGCTTTGCTTAACAGTTCTTAAAACTAGAAGTAAAAACTGCATTATATTGAAACATAACTTAAATAACAATTGCCGCAACCTGACTTATCGTCAGTGTTTTTTTTTTGTGGTTATTATTTTCAATATTTTTAAGTACTAAATTTCGGCCAAAATAATGTTTTTCTATTGTTTACGCGTATAACGTAAAAGGGCTATTAGACACGCCTACTTGTCTTAAGACATGTGTATGGCATACTTTGGACTTAGCTATTACACTGTCGAACGCTGACGGCAATTTTTGAAGCGAAAACATGGCAATGAAGCGGAAAGTGGTCAATAGTTGCATTTTTTTCTATTTCACTTAATTTTTATTTTTATGTATTGTATGCATTAATTTTCAATTGTTTGTTGTGGTACAGATTTGATTATTTGCCACAACTGTGGGAAGCTTTTTTATTTCTCAATAAACTCTTTCCAGAAAATAATATTAGAGAGACATTTTTTTAAGTTTGCGATATGCACATAGCAGCGGCAAAAAGCTAAATGAATTTTTGTATTAAGTATGACGGACACGCTATTAGGTGAGTATGTTGGTATGCGACAGACTCAGGTTTTAAGAAATTTTTGAAAACCAACATACATGTCTGACATACTCGACATACATGCTATTACACAGTGAGTTCTGGTATGTCATCGTTTATGTCTTAAGACAAGTATTCGTGACTAATAGCCCTTTTAAGCACTCATTTCTGGGCGTTGTTACATCAATTTTTTTTAAATTGATATATATTGTATGTATCTACTAAAACACCTGTTTTGAGTGTGTTTGTGTTGTTGTGTGTGTACAGCTTAGTCTTTAAAATGCCTTCAAAGATGAATAGAAGAACATAAAAAACCGTTGCCGACAAGCCTAAGACATCAAATAAATTTCGCCAATATCACAATATACCAC
The DNA here is from genome assembly GCA_941918925.1 of Phyto melanocephala. Lineage (NCBI taxonomy): Eukaryota > Metazoa > Arthropoda > Insecta > Diptera > Rhinophoridae > Phyto > Phyto melanocephala. Next base: position 4,830,446 of record OW799233.1, read on the forward strand.
AAGAACCACAAATTTATTTATTTTGTCGTTGATATATATGCATTGAAAGTGGTCAAATTCAAATACAATTGCAATTGTAAAGATGAGTTCTACACTCTCCCTCTTACTACATACTTAAACAAGTAAGAGCGCTTTATTCGGCTGTACCAATTCCTACATACCCTTCACACAAATTGTACCATTATGTACATACTTAAAAGATTATATATGAGTGACAGCTAGCTAAACGATAATTTGAACTTTGAATTTACAGTTTTTTTTTCCAAAAATTGTTTCGCTTATATATCAGTAATACCTTAGTTCGTAATATGTTCACATAATTGATTTTCAATAACAAAATTTTCGAAAGCTTATCTAATAAGTTGCTATCAAACTGGAGTCTGAAGAATACGTAAGGGCATAAAAAAGTTGATTTCAACAAACACACTCTCATCTGAGGGTTATTTAAACATGTCATTGTCACGGATTTGTCGCATTTGTTGCCTTCAAAGATGCTTCGGTCATAGAATATCTCTTTTAAGGTCGTTATTATTATATAAATTTTGAAAAATTTTTCTTAAAACATAATTTTTTACACTTTTAATTGCATAAAAATAAAAAATATTGATTTCATAAAAAACTCTCACTTTACATCCCTGACATACGTTAAAGAAAACAAGTAAGAGTGCTAAATTCGGCCATGCCGAATCTTATATACCCTTCACAATGTGCAGCGATGCAATAACAACTGTTTGCATCACCATTCATCTCATATAAAATAAAAAACATAAATATAAAAAACATTAATATAAAAACCTCCCATTGCAGAATTATAAATTGAGTTTACGTATTTATTTATTAATTCAATAGTAATACAAAGCCTATAAGGCCAAAACACAATACGTATCTTACCAAAAAAAAAATACAAAAAAAATTATTTAAAACAAAAAAAAAACAATAAAAAAAATACAGAAAAACAATTAAAAAATTTTTTTTACAAAATTTAAAAAAATATATATATAAATAAATCTATATATATAAAAGTGAAACTCTGTGTGTGTGTGTGTGTGTGTGTGTGTGTGTGTGTGTGTGTGTGTGTGTGTGTGTTAGCTATAGACTCCGAAACTGTAAAACCGATCGGGCTCAAACTTTGGTAAGTTGTTGTACACATACCAGGGAGTGTTTATGGGTGGAAAAAAGTGGGCGCGGCCACGCCCATAAAAAATTAGTTATCAGTTTTAGCTACTTGCACTTGACCGATTTTTCTGAAACTTTGCACACATATCGAGCTGTCATGACTAAAAAATTTTGTGATAAGAAAAGTGGGCGGGGCCACGCCCCTAAAAAAGTTTAAATTTTGAGGTACTTGCACTGGACCGATTTTTCTGAAACTTTGCACACATATTAAGCTGTCATGACTTTATAATTTCGTGATTAAAAAGTGGGCCGGGCCACGCCCACAAAAAATTAGTTATCAGTTTTAGCTACTTGCACTGGACCGAATTTTCTGAAACTTTGCACACATATCGAGCTGCCATGACTAAATAATTTCGTGATTAGAAAAGTGGGCAGTGCCACGCCCATAAAAAACAGGTATCATTTTGAGGTACTTGCACTGGACCGATTCTTCTGAAACTTTGCACACATATTGAGCTATTATGACTTTACAATTTCGTGAAAAGAAAAGTGGGCAGGGCCACGCCCACAAAAACAATTATAATTTTGAGGTACTTGCACTGGTCCGATTCTTCTGAAACTTTGCACACATATTGAGCTGTTATGACTTTACAATTTCGCGATTAAAAAAGTGGGCAATGCCACGCCCATAAAAAAAATTATAATATTTAGGTTTTTGCACTTGATATTCAATTAAAATTCAGAATGCATTTCAAATTCATTAAGGGGCGTAGCAACGCGCGCCGGGTTTGGCTAGTAATATATAAAATAAAATAAAAAAATTTTTTTTTGACTTCGCTGCCACATTTGCCACGTTTACTCTTACCAGTATATATGTATGTTGTTGCAATTGTGAAAAAAACGAGGTGGTCGTGGTTTTTTGCTCATATCTCAGAAAGTTATGGGGCGATTGTGCTCAACAGCGATTCATTACCGGATATTTCCAAAAGGTTGATACCATACTCAGGTCTGAGGAACATATAGTTGCTTCAAAAAATTGATTTCAACCAACACACGGGCAGACGGACAGACGGTCAGAGCTTAATCGACTCCTCTATTTATAAGCTTTCAGAAAATATATACTTTATGGAGTCGGAAATGAAAATTGTAGAAATTACAAACGGATGTGCACCACAGGTGAAGGGTATAAAAATGTGTAATGACAGTTTGGCGCTTTGTACAAAAACCAATTGCCACTTGTTTTCTTATATTTGTTTTTACTATAGGGATGAGTTTACCTGGATTTCTTGTACCTTGGACTTAAGGAAATATCGAAAACTCTTTTGAAAGTACGTATAAACATATTTTGTTGCTTATGCTACTGTGATGCCGATGGATTTCGAAATTGCCAAACAAATAGCAAAATGTATTTAAATAGTGACTAACACAGGTACACAACAAAATTAAATAATGTATAAATATCTTGCTTTAAAATGGTATTTGTTAAATATTTTCATTTATCACACATAGTTTAGTGAAACACATAAATATTGCTTTAGAACCGTTTTCTTAATTTACGTTACTTTCGCATTTAGTTTCTATTTTCTATTGTACAACTTGTTTTTAAAACAAAAAGAACTTAATGTACTTTACATTAAGTTCTATTTAATGTTTTTCTCGGTATTGTTGTTGCTGTTGTTATGCTTCTTATTTATTTCTAGAAATATTTCTGTGCAACAATTTGTTTTACTGTAAATTGTAGACACAGCACTTTGTTCTCAACTCACATTAATTGTTTGTCTGATTGTTGGTATGCTTTAATGGTGAATCCTTTTGTAATGTATGATGCAGCAAATGGAATAAAACTTTTCTTTAATTTAATGGCAAGGAAACTCTACAAATACTATTCTTAAAAGAAATACCTTAAACTTTAAGGAACTTCAGCAGAAGAGAAATCACTTAAGGGATTTTCAGTTTGGTTCTCGATAAAACTCGGTAAGTTTTTTTTTTAACTATTTAAATAAAAACAATCATAAATAAATAAAAATATCAAGCAAATAATTTAAAACAATATTTTAAATGGCTTCAAAAATAATAAAAATAAATTGTATATATTGTGTTGTAACTTAAATTCCATAAACAATTGGTCATTTTACAACGTGGGCCTTTACATCATATTATCATAATAAGTCATAATTTCTTAAAATTTCAAAATTTCTTAAAATTTTTTTGTGAACATAATTAAGTCATTTAAACAATTTCAAAAAATATGTCATAAGAACACACCTTGTAAATAAAGTATATATCAAAATATACTTTTTTTCATCCTACTTATCTCCGGGTCACTTAATTAGTTTGTTTCAGAAATAGAATAGATAGAAAAATTATGTTAAAATATTTCTACCGCTGTTTACTTGCTTTCACAATATTCGCTTTATTTTTTTATTTCCTTTAACAAATTTTTACATTTTTATTTTAATATTTTTTTTAAAGTTTTGTCGTAATATGGGTTTTCTTAAATTTTTAAAGTTTTTTAACCATTGCTTAAACATAACATTTTGACAATCAGCAAAGATAAGAACATTTTTAGTGATGTCAGTTATATCTGTAATAAATAATTTTGAATTGACTAGGCAGGGCATATGCATTTCATGATTGACTTGTTTATGTTTTACGTTCTCTTACATGTAAATAAATTACACAACAATACATTCGGAAATGTGCTCAAAAATAATAAACATGATGTATATTTTATATGTGTATTTGTATTATAGTATGGGGATCGTGTCTAAATTGGCAAATTATTTTCCCAAATTAAAGAGCAGTTTTGAAGTACTCATATCAGTGATGGGAAATGAGATTTTCATTTCGGTATCAAAAAATTTTTCTAGGAGTACTCTTTTAACCTCAAGAGTAACAAATCGCTATTTTTTTTTTAAATTTTTATTAAAGAGTAAAAAAATCTTTATGAAAACAGAAAGTTAACAAAAACCATAAATCAATACATAAAAAGTTAATTTTACCTATAAACAAAACATTTTTTAAATTTATTTTGTACTTTTTAATCACTTTAAACTGAAATAGCCCCTAGATAAATAGCGCCAATTGAACAGGAACATAAGTAAATAATTATAATACGTGATCAAAAGTAATAAAGACTTTATTAATTTTTAGTTTGGCTCTAGTTCATTTTATTATTAAATTTCTAATCATTACATGAAGAAATCAATTTTTATTTGTGATAATGAAAGAATATATTGGAAAAGTAAGTTTTAATCCCGACACCAGCCGAGTGGAATGCATTTTCGAAACCAGCTACGGTTTCATCATCAGCACTCTTTGATCAACAATAAAATAAGAAAAATTAAAAGAAATAAAGTTTACAGCAACTACAATTTGTTTGCCATTATTTTATTAGATACATCTATACATATATGTCAAAGTTATAACAACATGAGTCTTTAGAATTCAATAAATCTTTGGTCTGAATAAGACTTGATACGGTATCAACATTAAGCATATTTCTTTGTTTGGTTTTTATTAGATTTTGATACGAAAAAAATCCTCTCTACATTTGCAGAGGAATGAGGAATAGATAAAATTCCATTTGCAATTTTCGAAATGTCGGAAAACATATATTCGCCCAAAGAGTTTTTAATTTTAGCCACTTTAGGCGAAAAACTACAAATATTTTCATTTACCAAAGGCTTAAGCTCTTCAACATCCGCCAATGCCCTGTACTGAGAGTTTATATTTTCCAAATTTTGCCTTTCAGTTGGAAACATTTTTAACAAAAGTGGTACAATATTATTAGTTCTACCAGACAAAACGTTTAAAAGAACAAAAGAACTTATGATCTTTAAAACATATTGAAGAAATAAAAAGGTCATTTTGAATACTGGATAAAAAAATCCGGATCTTGTAAATTCGATCCTTTCATTTCTTGAATCTCTTTCAAAATCGTTTAACTTAAAATAGTACCTCAACGGCTCCTATTGCTCCAAAATTCTATTAACTACTTTCTCCCGTGAAAGCCACCTGGTTGCTGCATATTTATATATGACATGCAATCCAGTACCGAAATACTCTTGGAATGTTGTGAACTCCTGCCTTCTTCTTGAGCTATTGCAAAAGTGGAAATTTGTCTTTTATAAATTTCTCAATTTCAATCGGTATTCCATATTTCGATGCAGCGGATGATGTTAAATTTAGTATGTGGCAAATGCAACCGTTTGTAAAAATGTGAGGAATTTTTTCTTTAAACTTTGCTTGCACACCATTCAAGGGACCCATCATGACCGCACAGTTGTCGGTTGTAATACCGATTATATTATTTAAAGGTATATTGCATAGCTCTAAAAATTTTAAAGTACTTTTAAATATGTCACTTGATGAGCTGACATCTATTTTAATTAAACCTAAAAATCGATCACGACATTGTCCATTAAAAGTTCTAATAACAATCACCAAGTTTTAGTTTAGTTTAGTGCTCTCATCAAGCACTATCGAAAAATAATTAATTTTAAAAAAATCAGAAATATCAGTAATATTTTATGTTAAACAAAATAAGAAGACATAATAAGAACTAGAGTTGCCATTTTCATAAACTACAAGTGATGAAGGGGAAATGCTAAAACAGATGAATTTAATAAAATCAATGGTTTTAAATTTTAGACGTATCACTGAGAGTATCAAATGTTACAGAGGAGTAACACGGTATTTTTTCAAATGAAATAGTATCAAAAAAAGTACGATCGTAACCACTTTTCCATCACTGACTCATATACAATTATATGCTACAACACTACTTTATCTTAAATAATATGGCCGGCAAGTGTTTATTTACTTTTAATAATATTTAAGAGAGCAATTTTGCACAGTTCCCATTTACTCTTTCGTTGCAAGTATTAACTGGAAAATTAAATGAACACACCAACTGATATCATTGTCTCCGTATATGCAGCCTGCAAATGTTAAAAATAGTGCCGACTTAATATTATAAATGATTTTATGAATTAATGATAATGACCTTAAAACTATTTCTTTAAGTGTAATATAAAACCAAAGTAGAGATAGAAGTAAACGCCAACATATTTTATATTTTTATTTTTAATTTTTCATTTGTTCCTTCATATTTAGTACTGCTTACAACTAACTGCCATATTATTTTTCAGCACGTACTGTTCGTTTTTAATTATTTTACGTCCTCTTTATCATAATCTTTATGTTCAAAAACAATACCAAGACACGTAACCATAAAAATAGTAGTGTGGGTCGGTCATCACTAAAACAAAATAAGTAGAGATTTAACACGATCACGTTGTAGCGAAAGGCGCCCTCAGCCGTAAATAAAAAACAAGTAAAAGCACCATATTTGGCTGTGCGGGATTTTTGATTCCCACCACCAATTTTATGTTCTTTTATAGCACAAAATGTATTATTTTTGTATAAACAGTAATCGCGGTTTATTATATAATAGTTAAACATGTATCATTTTCTTATCTTTAACTTCGATTTTCTATTAAAAAATTTTCATTAATTTAGTCTTGCAATGACTTTAAAGTACGCGTGTCAATTTAGTTTCTGATAATAAATTCAACTCAGATATTTCAATATTGTCCCTTCCAAAAACTTCATCCATAAAGAAATTATACGAACTTAAGATAAAACGTTCTATGGGAGGTAGGCATTTAAGTGGGCGTGTTATCTTTCATTTTAGCTTTATTTCGAAATCGTCATCACACCTCTAATATTTCTTCAGTTTTATGAGTTTTTAAATTTCATCAACATTAGATTACGTGAAAAGTGGGCGTTATAGTAGGCATTTCGAAGTAGTTTCTGCTAACAAATTCATCTTACATATTGCAATATAAAGTCCTTATTCTTCCAAGATCTTCGTTCTTAGAGAAATTATATGAATTTAAGATAAGCGTTATATGTGGGCGTGTCACCTTTGTTTTCCGTTTGTACTAATTATATGACAAAAAACAAAGTTTGCTAAATTTCAGAATCGCACGTCTAATTTTGTTAGATTTATTACGTTTAAAATTATAAATACACCGAATAAGACACTGTGCGGTATAAATTTTCGTACATTTTAATCCTTCGTAGTGTATAGATTTTAGCACTTTTTAAGGAAAGTGTAGCGAAAGTAATATAAAGCACTGCAGGGCACTTCACTTAAAAATACATTTGTACCGCAGGGTACCTAAACTCACAATTATTTTGGTTAACCGTAATATAAATCCTGTTGTGACAATATAAATAAATGTGTGTGAAATAAGCCGCGCTTGAGAAGAGATCGCATTACTCGAATTCGTCCGGCAAGCGTCTAGCGGCACTTGACAACATCAAGTGTTTGTGTGCCGTTACTCTTGCCGTTTTGGGCAAATATATAAAGACACACTCAAAGCAATACTATTGGTGTGTGTGTGCATTACAGCGCGGCACGCTTCATATTACTTTCATTTTTCATATTCATTCCCACGGTATATCAGTGTGGGACTGACAACTAATTTTTAAGTACTAACACTAGCTATTGAATTATAATAATAATTTTAGAATAAGTACTAACCAACACTAGACTAGTTTTAAGATTCTCATAAGTAGTATACAGTGAGCAAAAAAACAACTTGTACACTCAGTAAATTTAAATAAATGATCAAATAATTAAAACTGAACTTACTTATTTTTAACATGTTATGTACGCAATGAGAAGAAATGTTGTCTATTTTTAAATGTGTGCTTAAAACTCTTCTTTCCGTTGATCGTTAAGAAGTTATTGCAGAAAATGAGTTAGGTGGCAGCATTGGTCTGCCAAAAAAAAAGTTGTACACTTGTTGTTTTCTGTTGAAAAAATGTACCGTTATTAATTTATTGAACAGAAAATTATGTATTTTGAATTGTAGTCAGTAGTAAGTCTATAAATGGAGACAGTTTAATTACTTTTTGTGCTCAAGATATAATAAAAAATATGGCGGGAAAACAAATATCAAAAGATTTGAAAAAAATTATTATAAAATTGTGGAAAGAAAATAATTCAATGCGGGAAATCGGTAAAATAGTAAAGAAACCGCATACCACTGTCCATTATGTAGTAAAGACATTTAAGAAAAGTGGATCTGTGGAAAGACCTAGAGGAGGCGGTCGCCCAAAAAAGTTAAATACTCTTCAAATTCAGCGGAAAGTTGTTAATTATATAAAAAAAAGACCCAAAAATATCTGCTGTCGAAATTGCAAAAGATCTTAAAAATGCAGAAATAGTCGATGTGACTCCACAGACAATAAGAAACTTCCTCCATTCGCAAGATTTGAAGCCCTACGCAGTTCGAAAGAAGCCTCTCCTTTACAAAGCGAATATTAAAAAACGCTTAGTGTATGCAAAGGAGTACTTACACAAAGAAATTACATTCTGGGAAAATGTGATCCTCACAGATGAATCAAAATTCAATATATTTGGCAGTGATGGACGTAAATCTGTCTGGAGAAAGGAAGGGGAAGCACTTAATCCACGAAACATTTCTCATACTGTTAAGCACGGTGGCGGAAATGTTTTGGTTTGGGGGTGTATGAGTGCTAATGGAGTAGGTAATCTCGTGTTTATCGAGGGAATCATGAATAAAACAGATTATTTAAATATCCTGAAAAAAATAATAAATAATTTAAAACAATCCGCCCAAAAAATGGATTTAGGGAATGGTTTTGTTTTCATGCAAGATAATGATCCAAAGCATTCGGCCGTCATCGTAAGGGAATGGTTGCTTTTTAATGCAAAAAAAGTTTTGCCTCATCCTCCCCAAAGCCCGGATTTAAATCCGATTGAGCATCTGTGGGCTCATATGAAAACAAAATTAAGAGATTACCACATATCCGGCAAAGAATCCTTAAAAAACGCTCTCAAAGATATCTGGAGTTCTATTCCCCAAGAAGTTACAAAAAATCTAGTCCATTCGATGCCAAGAAGACTTCTATCTGTTAAATAAGCTAAAGGACACCATACCAAATACTAAAAACCAAAATATTTTAATCTTTTTTAAAGTTACGTTAAGTTTTTTGTTCTGTACAACTATTTTTTTGTTTATGAGTTTCAGCATATTTATGTTTTTGTTGTTTTTTTAACGTTAAAATATACAAAATGAAAAAGAAGTTTTATTTAAATTAAAATATAGATTTAAAAATTAAATTAATGTGAAATAAAAGTTATAATATGGTTTTACTTTAAACTCTGTGTTTTCTTTTATTTTAATTTTACAAGTGTACAAATTGTTTTTTTGCTCACTGTATAAGGAAATAGTTTTAAGAACAAAAATCAATCATAAGCATAATTTAACTACAATCAGTTGAGCTCCCTAGCGGAGCTCCTAAAATTAAATATTAAATAAAAATTACAGTAGAGCTTCTAGAAGAGCTCACTGAAAACCAAATAATTATTTCATTTTGAACCTTTTAAATAAACAATTTACAAAAGTCTTTTTTGTATTTTTGTACACAAAAAGTAAAAATTTTTGTTGCTCTACGCCAATGCGCTTAGACATAGTCACATTTTATTCGTTGTTGGAAGGACATTGTTTTTTGACCTACTCTTGCTTAACGATCTATCTCTCTCTTCCCAATATTTAATCCATTTTCGATACCAAACAGACCCTGTGTATAAGAAATATTCTGGTAAAATTTAAGCCTCATAACTTTTTTGGTTCACGCTTTAGCGCGCCTACAACAGTAGTAGTTAGTTGTACAAAACACATATATAATAAGTTGATTTAAGTTAAAATATTAGATAAACTATTGAAAGTGTGTTTCAATAAATAAAATTTTAGAACGTTTATATCAAGGCTGCTGATTATTGTTTGCGATAAAAGAATCCCAAGGTACAAACTTTACAATATGTTTAATGATATTGAGTTTCTTTTGAGCCGTTATAAAAATATAATTTCCATTATTAATAAAAATATTTTATAATGTTTATGAGCTGTAGGTGTAACAAAAAATTTTATATTGCAGTCTTAAATTCTCCAAAAGCAAAAAAAAATATTTTATTCTTTAATCAAATAATTTCATCAAAGAATATTAATAAAAATCAGAATTTTTAAGTTAAAGATACTCAAACACTGATACTCTATTCCAAGCTACAACAATGTATCATTCAGTAAAAAGAGCAAAAAGCCAAAAGTTGTCTTTAAACAGGAATCAAGTTTGGAAATCAAAAAGAAGTTTTTAATTAAAATTTCTTTAAACAGTTCAATCAAAATTGATTTATTTGTACTAATCTGTTTAAATTAAAAATGCTTCCAACAGACTGACAGACAGACAGAAAATAACATACAGAATAATACAGTTTAAAGTTTATACCAACCAACTCAAAACGTTCTAAGTATCTAGAATGTTTATAGTGTGTTAAATGAATATCTCTTTGTGTTTCACACGAAACGACAAATTTAAAAGTTATATCTGTTAACACTGGTAGTGGAGAATATAAAAAACTTTACCAAACAATTATTAAATGCTTCCTTAGAATGCCTAATCTCTTGCCGGCTTAAAAATGTCAATCCATCAATCGCACTTCAAATAATACAAATATGTAAGGCATTTACTTATTGAATTTTCTAAACATTTATGTGTCGCTTTTATACAGTCAAATTTACAACAAAACAAATTGGCTATAAATTGAAAAAAAAATACACATTTAAATACTCACTGACCTTTCAATATTAATATGTTTAAGACTTTAAACCGTTTTGTCTATACCCAATTGCCAATTTAAGTCATATTTAAAATAAAGAGATGAAATATAATACGTTTTTTTAGAAAAAAGTTCTGTAAAAAAAAAAACAAAAAATGAATATAATATATTTACGCATTTATTTAAAAACCAACAACCCTTTTCATCCTTTTTCTTGCAGCTTATAGCTTATAGGAAATTTATTATTTGTATCTAAAGGGCAATTGTGCGTAAATATTCTCGTTGTATACGTGAGCGCAATAAATGTCAAACAAAATGCTTAAAATAAATACAACTAGTACTTTTTAATTTTTGGGTTAGTTTTGGGCAACTCAGACATAATAGCAACCAGTTAGACAGAAAACAAACATTATTTAACGCAAACATCAAGGCTCCCTTAAAACCCTAAAATAAGAACCAATAAATAAGAAACGAATAATAAAAACCAAAAACTGACAAAAAACGCTAACGATATGTAACGGCAAAGTAGAAAAAATATAGAAAATTAAAAACGGAAATTTTCTACCCTTTGGCCAGACAATAACACGGAATATTCACACTGAAACATATACACTTTCAACTGGAAACGAATATAAAGAAAAGCATATCTGTATGTACAGAAAAAAAGCTATACTTCCTAAGCTGCCCCAACACATTAAAATTACAAAAAAAAGTAACTTGTGCAGAGCAGTGTTATTAGCGGCAATAAAAAAAACAGTTGCTATTTAAGTGGAAACTAAATTAAAAAACAAGAGTCACGTCTGTCTAACACTCAGATAAAAAAAAAAAGAAAAACTAATCACAAATGAGAGTATTTAAATAAGACTAAAAATGGATGCCAGGATTTTAAAGATCTTTTGTTCATATTTAATTTTGAAAATTTTATTTTAAAAATTTTAAAAATCTTCAAATGATCTACTCTATATCAAAAACCAGTCAGCATATTGTAAACACCCTTCTGTCTCTTGGTACATAGGTTCGAACGCAATACGACATTCTGGAAAATAGTTCTGAAGGATTGGTCAAACACTAAAATTCGATAACGAGGTTGCCAAGGCAGTTCTTCAAAATATCCCTTAAGGTTCTCAGCGCCGTGATCGTCTAAAAGCAACTTAGCGCATCGCAACCGTAAGTTAGCTGACTATTACAGGGTTCTCATACAATGACGCATCAAGAAAAGCCAACAACAGGGTTATTTGGAATTTATTATTTGAAACCATTTACTCCCCCGCTAGAGAATAACGGATCATTACCATAGCAACAAAAAATATGACCTTTTTTCCCCACCAATTTTTTTTGTTTTTAATTTTTGAATAAAAACAAATACATACGAAAAAACAATAAAATAAGTCTTCAGTACTGCTGATAACTTCAGCATGCTGCTCCTGGTAGTGATGGACCAAGAGCTATTTACCACAAAATAGTGATTTACAGTCATGCCTTAACAAGTGCTAGAAATCAGTTATGTATTAGTTAAACAACTTTAAAAAAAAAGTATCTTGGTTGGACAATTTTCATTCATTTCATTCAAAACATTCAACTTCAAAAAAATTATTTTATTAAATTGAAATTTCAAAAAATTTTCTTTTCAAAACTAAATTTTTAAGCATTTTAAAAATTTATTAACCTTTTTCAATCAATTTGTTTCTTTCTAGAAAATAAAATTCTGTTTAAAAAAAAATTGTCAAAAATCTTGATTTTTAAATACCACAACAGCCTTTTTGGTTACAAAAACAGTGAAATGCACTTAAAAAAACTAGATTTTTTTTAACTCATAATAATGCATCCACTTTGGTAACCCTACATGTACAATTTCTGAAAATTGTCCTGTACACTCTTTGAAGCGTATGCAAATAAATATTATTCAAAGGAAACTTAAATCTATATGCAGGATAGCACAAGCTGTATGATTGGAAAAGATATACATAAATAAGTTGGGCACCGAATTTATTCAACAGACACAAATAATACCAAATATATTGAGTTTGTTATACGTGAGGTCATTTAATAAATACTGTAACAATTTAGATAAAATTAACACATTTCATTTCACTTTCCGATACCTAAAGCATAAAAAAAGGAAAGAAAAAACAAATGTTATGATTGCATCATTCATATACATACGTACGGACTTATATAAAGTTTTTATTGATATGCGCATAAGCGCTTTGTTGTTTACATAAATATACCCACATATTTATGCATACATTTTTCGAACATGTTCAACAACTCTGATTATTAAATGTCCAGAGGCAATAGTCCCTAAATTCGACAGAGAAAACAACAGAAATAACCCTATGACATTACTAAATCGCTTTTAATACTTGATAATATTTATTGGTTTCTTTATTGAAACAACTTTGTTACACATTTATTGGAGAAAGGATTTCGTTTAAATACAGTTTCTCAGTCAAATAAAATAAACAAAAATATTGATGTCAAATAAAATGTATAATTGGTAAAATATCTTTGAAATTTTACCATAAAAAATAACATGTAATTAATAACAAGCGTTTATAAATATTTTTTTTTTTAATTAGCTAATTCATTAAAGTGTAATTTTGAACTTACTACGCAGTGATAGTGAACGGGACGTATGAGTAATATTTAATTTAACAATTATATGTACTTCATAACAAGTATACGCACAATATATTATTTTTTACCTCTCAGTTCAAAAAAAATTCTGGTAGTAAAGGTTGTCTCAGCAGGAATGCACTAAAATAATTTCGTTTAATTTTTTGTGCACGTGCCAGCTTTAAAATTTGGCAGCTGTCATTTACGCCTATTTCGAATATTAAACATGAAGTTTACATTACATTTGGTATGTTATGCTGAAAAGAATTTTAAGTCGCGAAAGTGCCCCTAATGTGTCAATCATTCGAAGAGTGGTCAAAAATTTTACGAAACTGGGTTAATAATGTAAAGTAAAACTACTGTGCGTGAACGTAACGGTCAGTCTCTTGAAAATATTGATGTTGTAAACAACAGGTTTTCTCGAAAATCAGATCAAATCAAATTTCCCAAAGCACTACGCATCGAATTTTGAGAAAAAGCTTTCATCTTAATGGGTAAAAAATTCAGAAATTGTAGTTACTTTGAACGCCATTCGTTATAGGAATATGTGAACGGAATTCCTGTGCCTGAACGACATGTGGTTTCAGTAAGACAGTTCCACCTGACACACCTAGCAGAAAGTAACGTCTTTATTGCAGCTGTGATTTTCACAACAAACTCACAAATCTCAAGAAATTCTGATGCCAACTGGCCGTACGATTTTTATGAGATACAGCTACATCTCCGTAATGGCTAATAATGAATTGTTATCAATGCCTTATAATATCACAACTAAGAGTAGTTTATTTTCAAATCATTCTAAAATATAAAAGTGTAAAAAATTAAGTCTTAGGGTCTTTTTTTTTTTTTTTTTTAGTATGTCTATTTATTAACTTAACTAAAAAATAAAGAAATAGTGTGAGGAATAAGTTTTTCTATATACAAAATCCCTAAGTTACGAGCTCTCCAGTATAATCTATATTAATTATTTACTTATTTCTAATGCAATATAATATACATATATACAATAAGCTTAAATACATTTATAATGACTTAATTGTAAGCAAAAAGTGTGGAAAAAACTTACTTTCATATGAGAAAAAATAAAAACTAAGGTCAGGGGTTAAAATTAAGACGCGTTATTTAGTTGACCCACCAATATTTCTTACGGTTCAAATTTGCTATAATATTTTTATCTCCAAGATAAATACTTGTGTCAAAGCGACAATTAATATTTGTCAGTTAATTACAAGATATAATTTTACTATTGGCTCTTCTATTAATATGATAAATTATAGGAATGCCTTCTTCATTTTAGATAAAACCATTTTTATCGAGATAAAGAAAAGATTCAGGTGGACTGTATCCATTTTGAATGGCTTCTGATATATAATTATCTGAAACGTAGTAAGGTGCCATTATAAGATTGTTTTCGTAGGTCTTTAAACTGTTTAGAATATGATTTCTTATGATATGAATAATAAAATTATCTACTCTAGTGATTTTTGCCTTGTCATATAGAACTTTATTAGATATATATTTTTTAAAGTCGCTGCTTGGGGATCTGTATAATTCAGTACAACATCTGAGACACTTTCTTTCAAAAACCCGAATTCTTTCCATATAAGAGGGAGATATATTAAACCATATCTGACATCCATACGTTATAATAGGTCTTATTAAAGATTATTACATGATTACTTTAACCTTTGTTTGAAGTTGTCTTGAGTAAAATAATTTCTTGTTCATAAAAAATGCCTTCTTGGCTTTTATAAGTTGTTGATTTACGTGGTGGTTGAAGTACAAGAATTTATCTAAATTGATTCCTAAAAGTTTGACATTATCTTTGATGGGAATATGTATATTATCTAATTTTTAGGGTCTTCCGCCCTTAATTTATTTTTTATGTGATATATGTTTAAAGGGTTTATACATAGTAATGCATTTAAAAACAGTTAGTAAAAGTCGCATGTAAGCATACATATATGCCAAGAGTCACTATGATTGTTTTAAATTAATTCAGATTTTTTTTTTGGTAAAATACAAACAAATGACAAAACTTAATGTTGTGTTAAAAATAAGAAATGAACCGTTTTCTTTTCATCCAAAAACTTCACTTTAAATAATGTCTAATTTTTATTTAAAGATTTAATAATAACATAAGCTTTAACACTTATACACTTATACTAATACAAAGCGAAAAATGTTTGTACATATGTACGTATTAACTACAGCAAACCTGTGAATCTGTGGTGGGTAGATATAATTAAGATTACCTGAGTATATCACATTTCCTTATATTGTTTTATGTACTGAATAAAATGTTTAAATAATTTCTTTAAATTACATTTAACATAAACCTTACAATGACCAAAAACATTACTATTCATTTGATGAAATAAAAGAAATAAAAGATAGATAAAACGAAATTTTCTCCTATATGAAATTAATAGTCTAATTAATAAAAACAGCATCAAAAACAATTTATATATTACAACTATTTAAATAACTGTTGTTGGATGTATTAATTAGAAGATTCAGCGCATTAGTATTTTATTCATAAAATTAATACTTCTTGCTATTTAGTTGCAAATACATTTATATCTATAAGTTTATGTTAATTAATTTTTTCTCTATAATACCTTCATCCATCATCCTATCTTGCTTTAACATTTAATTAATATTTACTAATTGATATGTATGTATATAAGTTTTTCACAGTGTTAAGCTTAAATATAACTTATTGTTTCTTTATGACAAATCTTCACGTTGGTATCAAGCATTAATGCTTCCTATCCTTCTGACAAAGTATTATTAAATGTGCGTATACATTTATACATACTGCGTTTAATTATTTATTTGCTGATTTTAATATTTGACTTTGTTATGTTATTGTATTTAAACGGAACCAAGTTTTACTTTTACCTAGGAAAACTCGAAGAATATTTTGGTGTAATTATTTCTCAAAATGGGTTTAGAAGTAGCCAATATTACCTAGAAAAAGAACTAGGACAGGATGATAATATATTATCTTTTTTTTTATATATATTTATATAAAACTTATTGACAAATAATTAAATTACAATAGTTTGTCTCAGCGCCTAAAAGGCATTGTTGAGACGAGTTGGCAAAAATATTTTTACTTAAATTTTATATGTTAAAAAAAAATTTTACATATATACAAGAAGTTAATTTAAATAATGAGATCAGTTTATAGATAAAAAAAAATTATAAAAAAATTTCATTTATAAGTTTCGAAATGTGTTGTTTAAGAAGTCTTTTAAAAACAGAAATTCTATTTTTATTTTTTAACATTTGAGGCAAATTGTTGTATTCACGACTACCCATAAATTCCACGCGCTGTTTTGTTGTTTCGAACCTACACCAAGAGATTCTTAAATTTCCATTATTTCTTGTATTTATCATATGGTTACTTCTCATAAAATTTATAGTATGATGTCCAATATTGTGCAAACACTTAAAAACATATATTAGGAGTTGCATTTTGTAAATACCATGTATGGGTAAAACTGTTTGACATTTATCAATATATAGAGAAATAGTGGGATATGTTATTGGTAGATTATATACAACCTTTAGGGCTTTATTTTGCATACGTTGAAGCGACTTAAGGTCATTACTCTTCTTGTAACCATAACAAATGGTTAAATAATTCAAATGGCTTTGAATTAGGGCATTATAAACTGAAATAAAATTTCGTATATTCTTTATCAAACTTATTTTTAAATTTATATAAAATACCAACAGCTTGAGCAGTTTTAGTTCTCAAAATTTGTAGGTGTTCCTTCCAAACGAGATTGTTTTGTAAAATTATACCCAAGTATTTTATAGAGCTGGTTTCAACAACTTCTCTACCATTAACATGTACTGAAAATGTGTTATTATGATGGCTAGACTTAAATCTAAGTAACTGCGTTTTATTTGCATTTAAAACAAGTTTGTTTACTTGCGCAAACTCAGATAGCAAAGCTGCATCGCGTTCCATGTAAGCTTTTACTACGGTTTCTTGTTTGTATGGATAAAATAAGCAAATATCACCCGCATACATGAATATTTTACCAGTAAGGTCAAGGTTATGTAAATCATTAAGAAATATGGTAAACAATAACGGCCCAAGCACACTATCCTGAGGCACAGCATGTAAAACTGAACGTAATGAACTTTAACACCACCAATCTGTACAAACTGTTGTCGTTTGGTTAAGTTGCTTCGCAGTAAGAGCAAGTCCTTCCCGTAAACACCATTGAATTTTAATTTTTGAAGCAAAATATCATGATCAATGAGGTCAAAAGCTTTACTAAAATCATAAAAAATGACAGCTTCGCCGATTTGTCCTTCATCCAAACATTTACAAATAAAACTAATAACGTTAACGACTGCTTCTTATCTACCAATATGCAACTCCTTTCATCCTTCTTACGCAGTTTATGCTCACATTACTTTACCATCAATTTAAAAAAAATATGTAAAATTTAAATGAAATTTATTTTTTGCAGATCTTATTTTTTATTTTAGATTCAATATTTAAAATTCTTTAATTTTTTAAAAGAATTTTTATTATTCAAAATTCCTACTTACACATAAGTAATGAAAGTAGTGTGTGTTGATAAAAATTGTTTTTGTAAAGAGAGTGCTTATGTATATAGTTATAACCAATACACATTTATTCATCATGTGGTCTTATTTCGTCAGCTGATTATTTCATTCTTCACTTATTTTAAATTTCAACTGTCTATAGTTAAAAAAAATTTCTCTCCTCTCTCATTATTTTCAAATGTCAAATTTCATATATAAAAATTTAAACAAAACTGAACTGCAATTACCTGATGAATTATTATGCGTAGATTATAACAAACAAAACAAATAGAGAGAGAGAGAGAGAGAGAGATTGCAACAATAAAAAAATAAACACATGTGACTCTCCATTACCAAAGATTTTTAGAAATAAATTTTAACTGGCAACAAGTTAATTGATCTTAATTTTGTTATTTTCCTCAATTATCAAAACCAGACAACATCCCAGATTTTGTTGAATTAGGCAAGTAAAACAGCATGATGACAAATAGCTTACTACTGAAGAATGATAAAATTGTTAAATTTTGGCCTCAGAAAGTCCTTGTTCAATTCAATCGAAACAAATGCACCTACAACGAGCAACTCTCTGATGTGGATTTTGGTCAGGCAGCGTGATTGGGCCCTACATTCTTGAAGGTGGGGCCGAATTTGAAGGGACTGTGAACGACATTCATAAGTTGCCTACACTGTCACAATGGATCTGACACACAGCTTTGTAAATACTAGGTTTATGCGAATAGTAAAGCCAAAAACAATTTCTAGGATTTAATCCTAGATCCAACGCATCATCGTTGAGAATCATAGAAAAAAGAGTAATGGCCTACTTTCAGAGTCGTGGGGCCCATTTGAGTAATAATTTATGGTAGACTTAATTGGAGTACAACTTTGTTAAAATGCAGTAAAAAAAACCACAGCTATCGAAAAAAAACCTGCTCTTATTTAAAAATAATGCGTAGCACAGTCTTTCGGGCCCACTTAATTTGTATAACAATAGTGTAAATTTATTTGGTATCTTATTGAGCAGACATATAAAATTGTATTGCAATCGGATCAAGAATAAAAAGTGCGTATAATATAAAACCAACAACAACAATTGCCAAGTTTAGCTTAAAAATGGTTATAGAAAGCATAATTAAAAATTTATTAAGAATGTGAAGAAATCTGAACATGTAGAAAAATGTCATTTGATAGATAAGAAAAAAACAAATTTGGAAATAAATACTATGATTTCCTAATTCTAATTTCACTAAATTTTAATATAAATAGTGGTTTCAAATACATATAACTATAGCGATAAAGAGTGCTGATGAAGAAATTGTAGCAGGTTTTGAAAAATATAAACCTCGAATAAATATTAATAAATAATAATTTCCAATGTCTTTTATAGCACACTTTTTGTCTCGATTTTTAAAAGAAAGCCACTAAATAGAATATTTTTTTTAATTTAAGCATAAGTATGTATATGTATGTACGTCAGATGGCCTACTCTTATGTTAATATCGAAACATTACAAAAAAAATCTAAATAATTAAAATCATTATCTAGGTTTATTAGATTTTGATCATGATTTAAATTCGACACAAATCCGGATGAAAATTCATCACTTGTGAATGCTACATTAAAAAAGTTAGTGGATGAATGAAGAACCAACATTATGCTTTCAATCATCAATATTCTTTTGCCATTATTTCATTTCAAATAAAATATAACAAAACGATAATTTACAAAAGCCTTAGGTCTATTCAAATTGAAAAAGTCATTCCACAGAACTGTCTATTTATTATATGTACATGTGTTTATGTATGCTTGTGTCTACTATATAAGTGTTTATAATGTTAATATTAAATATACGAAGTTACACAGTATTAACTCAATTAATCTTCAATACTCTGCATGGTTCGCATATATTTCTTTGTGTTTTCTACTTTATTAATTTTGTTTAAAAACTTGCGGCCAGAACATAATTATCTCTTACATAAACAAATAACAAATATAATTATAATGATATTATAACAGTGTGACTCCCAATAAAGTCCAATTAAGATCTAGGAAATGTTTTTAAACAGTAAATCAATTCTTCCTTTCATAGAAATAAAAAAAAAAACTTAAGAGCAAGCGCAAAAAAGCCGCTGCTTGTAAAAGTTTTTTAAAAACTTTCTCAGATTAATACTATATATACATATGTATGTATGAACACATTTTCAAGGTATAGAAAAAATATTAAATTTTTTAATATATTCACACATGTCGCACACTAAATACAATAACGTTACAATTTAAAATTTTCCATAATTAATTGTTCCCTAAATTTCTTTACAATTCATACATTAGGGCGGGTCAATTTTTTTTTAATCGTACAGCAAAAACGTAAACTACATAAAATTCTAAGAAAATTCTCCGAAGAAACTATGTATCTAAAATAAAATCCTAATCCGCGCCTCTCGATTTGAAAAAAAGTGGTTTCACTCAAACAATATTTCAGAAATTTTCAGTCATTTTTTTTACCATAAACAAACAAACAAACTTTTAAAACAAATAAGGTCTTTAATACATACAAAGAAGCAATTATAGTATACTAAGAAAACTTCTGTTATTGGTTACATGTTAATTTTTTTAAGTCTTTTTTACTCTCCATTCTCCATTTCAACATTAACTTTGCTCCAAATTTCGATAACTTTTTTAGCAACTTGTGGAGAAAACATTTCATATGATAGTGTTATTTTCTTATTATTTTCACGCTCACTTAAATAAAAATAGTATTTCAAAACATTCCGATTATTTGGCAAATTCAATTCACTAAATTCGCTTGGAAAGCCAAAAGCACTAAAATTCTGAATGGGCAGAAAATTTTCCGAGTCATTGCAAAGAACACGTCAAAAGTCACTGCCTACTATGATTCTTATCAGCAGTTTGAGAGTGCACAAAACAATGGACAAAATATTTTGCATAAGTGTTGTTGCTGATGTGCACTTTTTTTTAGCGAAGCTGAGGTAACGGTATCTTACGCACTTGAACGGAAAACGCCAATATATCTTTCATATTTGTCAAAACTATTGTGCCGACGACATTAGAAGTCACAGAAAACGATTTACAGGTCAAATAAAGTGGATTAGAGGACATGTTTTTTTTTCTATTTCAAGAAGTATGTTTTGCGTATCATATTACAGAAAAAAAAATTTTTTTTAAGTTTTATGCAAAACCCAGTTAAGGTAAAACGTATTCTAATAATTTTTTATATAGAACGCATACCAGAGGAGATGCAAATTGGGATTCAACTGCTTTTTTGAAATTTTAATATTTTGATTAGTCTCAAAACAAATCCTGTATTGCATAAACTATAATATAATGAAACATAATATATTAAAAAAAAAGAAAATAATTTTAGCGAAAGAAGAGGGAAAAAATTTTCAAGTCGAGAGGCGCGGATTAGGATATGATTTTAGACCCATGGTTTCTTTGGAAAATTTTCTTAGAATTTTATGTAGATTACGTTTTTGCAATACGATTTTTCATTTTTTCCCATCCATACAAATCAACCCGCCCTAACTCTACGTCTTGACGAGCCATCGATTTGTTTAGACTAGAACAAAACGTCGGAAGAGCAACTGTCAAAAAATTGTTCATGTTCTTTGATATGGCGAAAACGTGTAAACAGTATTTTGCTGCTATTTTCTTTCTCTATCTCTTTCTTTCATATTCAAAATCCCTTTTAATATCAGACATCGTTGTTCGAACAAATGTTCTGACAACGCTGTTTGAACAAGAACAAAACATCGACAACAGCGATCCACACCAGGCAAATTCATGTGCGCACAAAAAATTGTTCGTTGTGCAAACAAATCGATGGCTGTTGTAGACCGTAGGTAACATACATACTTTTAAATGTTTCATACATTTCTTTCTCATCAATATCTTTTTAAACTGGAAAAGTACCGTTATATCTATTATATCTTTATACCCTTCACCTGTGGTGCACAAGGGTATATATAGGTTTGTCATTCCGTTTGTAATTTCTACAATTTTCATCTCCGACCCAATAAAGTATATATTTTCTCAAAGCTTATGAATAGACGAGTCGATTAAGCCTTGACCGTCTGTCCGTCTGTCCGTGTGTTGGTTGAAATCAACTTTTAGAAGCAACTATATGTTCCTCAGATCTGAATATGGTATCAATCTTTTGGAAATATCCAGGAATAAATCGCTATTGAAATTCAGCACAATCGCCCCATAACTTTCTGTGATATGAGCAAAAAACCACGACCACCTCGTTTTTTTCACAATTACAACAACATACATACATACATATATACTGGTTAGAGTAACCGTGGCATCGAATCCCAGCTGAGCCGAAAAAAAAAATTTATTATTTTATTTTTTATTTTATATATTATTTATATTTTTATTATATTTTTTTATATTTTTTTTAATTTTTAAAAAATTCCGCAAGGTCGAATAAAGCACTCTTACTTGTTTCCCATTAAATTTATTGTTTTTGCGATAAACCGTTTTTTGCCTCTTCTGAAAATTTTTAAAAATTTTAACTGTGTCGTTATTGTGTTTAATGTACGATAAGTTTGTACAAAAAAAAATCCTTTTTTTCAATCAGTTTTATTACACATAATTTTTCAGATCATACCAATTTGGCGAATTTTTGTGATTTTTTTCTTTGTTTAAGGGTAAAAGATATTTTGATTTTGGCAGTTTTTAGCGTTTTTTGATTAATTTTCTGGCGATGGGGACTATAAAAACCTGACAACCTTGATTACAAATTGGCCGATTTTATATTGTAATGTTGCCATATCAAATGCATCATATCGATTTCCTATATAAATAAATAATTATAAATTGTTTGTCTTGCAACTTTTTTAAAAATTTAAATATTTGACCTTAAAACATTATTCTGCTTACATATAAATATTTGTATAAACTAAATAAAACTAAAAACAGGTAATTATTTAAAGTGTTAATTTAATTGGTTTTTATTTGATAAAGTTCCCCCTTGTTTACCTTAAATTTCCAAATAGTTTTCTGCTAAAAACTAAATAAATCAATCATGTTTGATTTATTTTCGAAATTATTTATCTGGTAGCAGTTTTAAATTTATACAATAAAAGTGAAATTAATTATTAAGCAGTAAACACAATAAAATAAAACTTTTTAATTTAAACTTCAATTACCATAAACATATTTCATTCTAATGTTTATTTACCACAAATGATTTTAGTGGTTGCTGATAACTCGTTAATGACAGTACATTAAATATCCCATCGTCATCATCAAACCGCAATAATTGTAAAATATTTGTATCGAATTTTGTTAAATGAATAGAGAAACTTTTCAAACAATGTTTGAATGTAATAATTTATAATTTATTTTCATCTGCTAATGACCAAAAAATTAGTGAATAATTAATTTATAAATATTACGTAGGCATAAATCAAGCAGAACTGAAAATCTGCTCTACTCTACTCAGTGAAATGTTATATTATTTATGGCACCGTATTAACGACTTGTTAATGGAGTCATTGGACAAGTGAATAAATCAAAAATTAATTGGTTTGACATTCAGTAACCATAACTAAATAATTGTTAAAAAGTTGTTTGAGAAGTTTAAGAAAATATTGTGTTTCTATTGTAATTCTGTTACTTTTGTTATGTACAAACATGAGTCATCTGTGTGCGTGTGTGTGTGTTTCTAAGGATTCTAATAAAATAAACAACCAATAAAAATTAAATTTTTGCCACTAGTAACTAAAGTTTCACAGACCAGTCTGAAATACCTGTAGAATAGTTGCAAAACATTCCATTGCTAACACAAGGGGGGTGGCTTAAATTACAATTCCGATTTGTTTTAAAAAAGAATGGGAACTTTAGAAATGTAAAGAGATAGCAATCAAATATATGTGGGAATAAATAATAACCGAAAGGTAGTTGTGCTATATTTAAGTATTACTAACTGAAGTAGATATGCAGAGCTGGAAATGTGCTACCCTTAACATACCTTTTAGCATTTTTACTCCAAAATACGAAACTACGTATATTAAGATCATAGTCATTGCAGAAAGCTGATACTTCTGGAATAATTCGATTAGTTTTTACTGCATTATGTTTCGCTTTAGTGTCTTTTAAAATATAAAATTTTTTAAAGGGCACTACTTTCTTACTGTCGTGGTCGTGTTAAGTTATTATCTGATTTTTATGTATTATTATGCTTTCATCAATACGTTCTGGAGTTATAGTTCAAAATCATACTGTAATTATTGCTTGAAATACCTTAAAGTATGGAACTTTTCAGCTAGAGCATAACACTTTACAAAAAAAAAAAAAATAAAATCACGTTTGTCTATAAGGTTAGGTTAGGTAGAACAGGCAGCTGTTGTGCAACTCAATTGAATCCATTATAATGATCCCATTGTGATTTGTCTATAAAGTACAGTTTAAAGTACTTTTGAAAAGCAGTTTAAAAAAAAATTACATCCTATTATTCAGTGTTTTTGTAATCACTTAAAAGCCATTGATTTAAAAACAAAATTTTAAAGGGCGACAACAAAGATTTACAAAATTTTTATCAAAATGATCTCAATATGTACATATTAGCAAAATTTAAATTTAATTTATATAAAAATGACGTTTGTATAGCACTTCGATAATAGACTGTAAGTAACAAAGTTTTAGCGAAAATGACTAAAGAATGATGCCTTGTCCTAAATTAAATATTTTTGAAATTTTTTGACAAAATATTTTGTATTTAAAGATGAACGGCGAATGTTTTTCGGTTCGTTTTTTCAGTTCTCTTATTACATAAAACCAAAAATCCGGTTTCTTTTAGGTTTAAAAGCTTACATTTTTGTGTAAGAACTAATATTCTGCCACGCCGTGGGGCGTGTATAGTATTCGTTAAAAGATATATTTTTTACATTTTTGGGTCAATCGGTTATCTCAGTTTACTTTTCCAACGAACCGTAATTACAATTTGATTTGGAAATTCGATGAACTAGATTGTTGACAAATATAAATTTATGGAATTTTAATATTGTTGTTTTTGCAATTTTTTATTTTTTTTCATCTTTAGATCTATTTATCATTTAAATCGGCGATAGCATCATTTTGATTTTTTTTTTATTTCTTGAAAAATAGATGGACGCCTTACTAGAAGTCGCCACTCTTTTAGGCAACTCTGTATGCTTTGATACCGACGAGTATTGACATAATTGTAACGAACGATATGACTTCGGCCGAATTGTGACAGAGCAACGAACATTTTTAGAAAAAGAGTCAGAATAAGTTTTGACGACGAAGCAGAAAGACGATATTTAAATTTAAAACAATAACGGCCATATGTATAAAAACTTATAACAGGCTTATAAGTCATTTTTAAGCAAAATTCACTATTGTTGCATTCATAAACCATTAATAGACTTATAAACCTTTTATAAATTATTTATAAAATCAAAAACTTTATTGTTTGATTTACCCTTCTTTAAACCAAAAATAAGGCGACATTTCATACATAATTTATGTTAAAAAAATTTTTTAAAGAAATTTTGTGAAAAAATTTAAAAAAAAGTAATTGAAATATTAAAATTGATTCGATTAACACATTTCGACATATAGATAAGTGCAATTTATACAAAAGAAAATAACAAATTTAACATATTTAAAATTAAATAAAATCAAAAAATTATAATAGTGATGTAAGAAAAACGTAAACAAACTTTTAACCCGAATAGTTTTCTTATTGTTATTAACAAAATAGGTAAATCATTAATATTTGTATTATAATTTTTGCTCAAACTTTTTCATATACCAAAGTTATATACTTTTTATTTTTTCAATGTTCTTTATGTGATTTAATTTTAAAAAAAATGTTACCTTTACTAGATACCCGGGTAAATCTTATAGTAGTTTAAGCACCACTAACAATAAAATGACATCTAAATATAAAAAGCGTTGCCATACTTACTAATAAAATCACTTCAATCATTTAATAACTATAAAAGTGTTATTGTACGTTTACAAATAAAAATTCTACTTAGTGGTTTATAATACAAAAAACGTTTAATAACTATTGTACACTATAACCATAAAATAACTACTTTTTATGCATATAGCCTTAAATGTTTAGTTCATTAAAATTAAAATTAACGTGTGCTTCATTATATAAACCTACAAAGATGTAACTATCACGCCCAAGCTTTGTGATAGTTTTTCAGTTTGACAAAGAAAACATGTTATGACTTTAAATCGTGTTGATTCTAGGATATTAAAAATTTTCTGACTGCCGTTTTTAGCAACTATAGCTTCCGAGGCTATAAATGTGAATCATTTTAACTTATAAATGTAAAAGTTGTCAACAGTTTACCTATCGCATTAATTATTGGGCTCTTCTTTAATAAAAAAGAAAAATTTTATTGCATAAGCAGTTTACCTAAGTCGGACAATTTTTTTGGTTCATTAATATGAAATATCTTAATAACTCGACTACAACTCTATCTATAGAAAACAATTTTATTTCAATATCAGAAAATACACAATCGCGTTCATCGTTATAAAAATGTACTATTTGGTTCCTACTTTGTTCACTAATTTTTTTAACCGATTCAATTAAAAACTTTAGACCTAGTAGTGATATTTTATATAATTTTGTTTATTAAGAAACTTTAAAAGTCGCGTATTTTATTATGGATTAAGTAGTACGCATTTTGTTCGCAATAAAAATATTTTATTTATTCTTTTATGATAATTTTAAACATTGCTTTTACGAAACAAAATAAAATCAAGAAAGAAAGGAGGTTAAGGAGATTAAGTTAGGGAGATTTTCTTTAGAATGAGACATGGACATATGTAAGTCTATTTAGGATATTTTTAGCTGAATTGAGATAAATTTACAAACTTATGTTTTATTATAAAAATTAAAGTATATCTCTTACTTATACACCGGTATTCGTTTTATTACTTTAAACAAACACTTGAAATTTACGATTACAGAACCGAAAGTACAAGAGTTAGATGAGTCACTCTGTGTTAAGGGAAAAAGTTAAGTCCTTACGCACTCGTATGTGTCTTGTCTGTAATAAGAAGTGTTATTGAATATTGCTTTTAAAAAATTTAAATCAGACTAAATCTGTAACGATATAAAAAAAATAAAGTGAAATATGTATAATTGGTGAATTCACAAGCTGTCCTAAGTTTCATATAATTATAAGAAGATAATTTTTCGAAATATTAAAAAGGTTGAAAAATTTTACCCACAACACTTTTCATTCATTTAAAGGTTTTTAGGGCAATTACGACAATTATATACTTAGGACTTTTTGAGAATACACACAAATATTTTAATTAAATAGAATCGTTTCGAATTATATAAATAAACAAAAAACAAGAAAACAAGAAAAAAACTTAAGAATAAAACAAAAATAAATGTAATAAAATATTATCTAATCAATACCATTTTCAAAATTGTTCATCTATAGGCAAGACAACAACATTTCTCTGGTTAAATTACTACGACCAAACTACAACAACTTTAATAAAAACTAAACAAATATTATTAAAGATTTTATAAAAGACTGCTGCCCAGAAATAAATTGGTCTGCTTTAAATATGTTTCAACAATGGTTGAAAGCACAAAGAATTGATTTTTTTTATTCTTTGGCATCTAACACAAAATGGGAATTTTTAATACTCTTCTTTGTAAATGCTACAAGAAAAGCTAAATTTGTTCTACTCTCCATCATTAAAGCATAAAATATGAGCTCATGAATTTCAATCATGTGAACAAAAGATGTATAAAGTTGACAGAAAGGTCGACTTAGTGGTGAACGTCTGTCTGTTAAATTTGAAATAAAATTGGGAGCAAAATCGAAAAAAAAAACAAAAATCACTTGAATTTAAAGACGGCCCCGAAGATAATTGAAACCGTCCCATCAAAACTAAGTTGAGAATTTAACAAAAACAACAAATAAAAGAGATGTTTTTTTACATAATTTACAAACAATTATTTTAAGCGGAAAAAGTACGCACTGTTTTCCACAATATAGTACAAGAAATTCGGCTCCAACTTATTATAAGGAGTTTCAATGGCTTGTGTTACAATAGTTTTGCCTTTGTGTTGAATGTTGTTTGCTCATTCTTGAAAGAAAAACAATTTATTTTGATTACTGTTGTTGCTGGTGCTGTTGTTCGGCAATTTTATGAAATTTGATACTTGTTTTCCTACAACAATTTTATTTTATTGGCTAAACACTTGGAGCAAGCATTTTGTCTTGTATGATTTTTTTTTTTGGTAATTTGTTAGTATGTATTTATGAAAAAATATATATTTTTTTTTTGCAAAATACGCTACAGAAAGCAGTTTGGTTCTATAACATATGACGCTATAAGTAAATTTTTATTTTCTTTTTTTTTAAGTTTTGCAAAACAGTTGCATACAATTTTATATAATAGCGGAATTCACTCTTGGTAGCATTTTTGCAATTAGTGCAAATACGCACTAATTTTTTGCTACCAAGCGTGAATGCATTTTTCATGTGTGTTGCGAACTTATGGCAACGAGCTGATTTTTTAGGTATTTAAGAAACAACAAATCTTTTTTTAAATTAATAAGTAAGATTCTGTGTTTTAATATTTTCCGAAAAGAAAATTAATTAATTTTAAATAAATTACAATGCCTAAGTCAACGGAAAAATATAATATCACAATTTTTTTTGGTAAAAAATGCCATGTATGAAATTGAATTTGTGGAGATGTTAAATACTGAGAGTAAAAAAATTGTGTATCTGTTGTGCAAATTTGTGTGACATTACTTTGCACTGATTTTCAGTTGTGCATATTTGCTCAAGTGATGCAAATTGCAATTTAATAGAATTTGTTTTTGTAGTCGTGGACAAGTTAAATTGTTTGCTAGACTTGCACGGTCTGCACAACTTGCAAGGGTAGTTTGCATCAAAGAGTGAGTTCCGCAAATGTTTTTGTTTTGCTTTTTTTCAAATTCCTAATTTCAGTTAAAACTGTCGTTTTATTTTTACGAAGTTCTTATTTTTTTATATTCTTAACTACTTCCGTTTTTCCTAATGTTTTTGTAGCCTAAAACTTAGATTTTTTTTGGAAAACATCCAAATCAACATAAACGATGTTAAATGAAACATGAGATTTTGCATAATTTTTAATTTCTGTGGCTTTGTGCAATTTTTTTTCTTTATTTTTTTTTATTATATTCAAAAATCAAATTAATTTTATACACAAAATCTGAAATCAGGAGGCTTGCTTGTTTGACTTTCTTTTTAATGTAATTTTCTTCAAGAAAACTTGTGTATTCATATAAAATGTGTTAGCAATGAGTCTCATGTGTGTACATGTGTAATAATTGATGGCTGTATGTATGTATGTGTGTGAATAAGAAAAATATTCAAAGATTAACATAATAATGAATGTTGTTGAATTAATACAGATACGTTTATATGTATTTGTAATGCTAACAATAAAGTAGTGCGTTTTCCAAACATTTGTGTAAGAACCAGAAAAACAAACCACAATAACAAATAAATATAGTGGCTACACAGGGTACGTTATCATTTAGATTTTACAAAGGCTTTAAAATATTAACTTTGCCTTAGAAAAAAAAACAATCTTAAATAATAAAGTCATAAACAAGTACTTATGCTCTACGAGTATTTAGTGTCAATTTTTTATACCCTTTACACACTGAAAAAGGGTATATATAGGTTTGTCATTCCGTGTGAAATTTCTACAATTTTCATTTCCGACCCCATAAAGTATATATTTTCTGAAAGCTTATGAATAGGGAAGTCGATTAAGCCCTGTCAGTCTGTCCGTCTGTCCGTCTGACCGTCTGTCCGTGTGTATGTTGAAATCAACTTTTTGAAGCCCCCCGACATAGGTTGGACCCGGGTAAGGTATTAAAATATCAGAAATATTCGGGAGTAGATCGCTATTGAAAATCAGAAACATCGGTACATAAACAACTGAGATATGAGCAAAAACCCACGACCACCTCGATTTTCTTTTCACAAAAACAACATTACAACAACAACATACATACATACAAACGTGTATACTGGTTAGGGAAAACGTGGCATCGAATCCCAGCTGAGCCAAAAAAATTTTTTTTTTAATTTTTTTTTTATTTTTTTTTTTTAATTTTTTTTTTTTTTTTTTTTTTATTTTTTATTTAATATATTATATATATTTTTATTATTATTTTTTTTTAATTTTTTTTTTTTTAATTTTTTTTTATTTTTTTTTTTTGTTTTGTATATATTATATATGTATATAATATTTTTTTTTTTTTAATTTTTTTTTTAAATTTTTTTTTTTCAATTTTTTTTTTATTTTTTTTTTTTTGTTTTTTTTAACATACATACGTGAATTTACTGCTATTGCATGACTACACGTTGTGAAGGGTATATAAGATTCGGCACGGCCGAATATAGCGCTTTTACTTGTTTTTTTTTGCTTTAACACATGCTGTACATGCACTTCTTTTTATAATAATAGAGTTAGATAACACTTGTAAGTCAAAAAAGTAAGAGTTCTATATATGGCCGGGCCGAATCTAATAATGCCCTTCATCATCATATGCATAGGTTTAATGAGCTCACCGTAGAGTAGTCTAGATTTTTGACGCTATTTTGTTCTATTATTTCTGACGTCATCTTTGTTTACCACTGTCTGGCTGTATTCTATTAGTCAAGCGCTTTTATTTCTACACATATTTATGGGTTTCAGCAAAAAAATTATCTACGAATTTATTTCGAACGCTTGCCTGAATTTTTCAGTTTTGCATGGTTTACTGTATTCTACTGGTCAAGCCTTTTCATTTCACATCAATATTGTGGGATTTAAAGGGGTAAAAGTTCTAATTAATATATTTCATTCATACACAGATTTATTTTACACCATTTTGTAGTTCCATCCATCATGGATTTACATTTTTTGGAAGTGTATTACATTCATCCAGTTAAGCTCTTTCTTATGTTGTCCATATCGACGTTCTCCTTCTCTGTCTTTAAGCTGAACAAATGTTTTATCGTTTGTAAGTTTCAAAAAAAAATTACCGAAGTTGTTGTGTTTTGGTGTTGATATTTCAGTAAGTTTCTAACCTAGACTTGGAATTCGATGTATTTAGCTTGTAAAAAAAGTAATTACCAGCTTGAGGAACTTAACATGAAACTTATTGCTTTTCCAAATAATTTTTGTCTAGTCTTGTTTTTAATAGTCGGAATGCGTAAACTTGTTTTTATCATGCGTGAAATGAGAAAAAATTTTCTTGTGTGTTTTGCACACCAGTATAATTGAATGATAACAAAATTAATTGTATTGTTTTATTTTTTTTGTTAATTCGTATTGTTGCCACTAAAATTACAGGAGATGAAATTCTTGCAGCGAGTGTGTAGGTGAGGGTAACAGTCATCCAAATTTCCATCATTTTCACTTTACTGAACTTATTTTTATTATAAACTAGCTAATACCCGGTGTGCTTCGCCACCCCCATCGTAATGAAATAAAAATTTTATAGTTCAAAAATATATTTATTTTGCAAGTGGCACGCCTACTATTACTAAATCAACCATTTTTTATTCAAATAATCAAATACACGCCAAAGTGTCTCTTGCAAAATTTGGGTACTCTAACTATTATCGCTTCCCATATATACGAATTTTTGTATGTAATTCATATGACAGGTGCCACGCCCACTATTACTAAAGCATCCATTTCTTATCAAAATAGTCATGATGTCAAAGCTTCTCTCTAACTGTTATCGCTTCCCGAATATACGAATTTTAGTATTCAATTGCTATGAGAGCTGCCACGCCCACTATTTCTAATGTACCCATTTTTTCAGAAATTTTTATTTGGGTGTCAAAGTTGCTCTTGCAGAATTTTAGTCGCTAATCGATATCGTTTTCCTAATATACGAAATTTAGTATTGCATTCATGTGGCCACGCCTACTATTGGAATTCCGCCCATTTTTTACTCGAATATTCGTGTGGATGTCAAATTTTACCGTACTTAATTTGAAGACTCTAGCTGCATTAACTTTCGTGATATATAATATTTAATACTTATTCTTTAATAGGGCGTGGCACCCCGCCCACTTACAATTTCAAACCAAAGTATAGCCTATAGTTCCTTTCAGACATACGGAAAGATTCTGTGAAAATTTCAAGGAAATCGGTGCAGCCGTTTAACCGTCTATAAAGCACAAACAAACATACAAACATATAAACATACAAACATACAAACACACATTGATTTTTATATATATAGATTGATTAGTTAAGGTTGCTTAAATTTTAAGGGACGATGTTGATTTTGAATAAAACACAAATTATATAGGAAATTATTGTCATTTTTTTTATTATGATATAATTTGTAGGGTTCAATTATTTATGAAACAAAATATCAGCCAAATGGCCAAATTTACAATGACAATGTTGATGTTCAATTGATGGGCATGATGAGGATGAGTCGAGGTTGACTGGACTTTTGCCACACTATCGCGAAAAACAGCAATGTTTCCCATTTAACGAACTAAAAGGGCATTCACAGATGTTCTCACATTTTATACAGACCTGTTTTGCAGAAATTTAAATATTTTTTACAATTCTCCCGATTGTAGACGAATTTGAGTGATTATGTTGTTTCATAATAAACCTGGATAACTTTAACGCTTTGCTCGATTGTATATCTTTCCATGGTTCAAATTGAGTTAGTCTAAAATTGAGAAATATAAAATGAAATGCAGAAAAAAACTTGACGTTTAGGTGTGGTTCACAATCAACCACTCTTTACATATGCATCTACATAAATATGCTGACCAAAAAGTTGAGTTATTAAAATTATTTATTTTCATAAAAATGTGAATTCTATAGATCGACTTAAGTTAAAGAATTGAGTTAAAAATTTATCGTCTTTTTAAAAAACGTTTATGTCGTTTACGTTTTTAACAAAAGTAGAAAAGCCTTTACTCAAGGCATATCCATAAGGTATATGCAACGGCGAATTGATACAACAAAGCAACTTTTCATGAGATGTTTTATGTCAAGGCCAATTCGTATATCAGGGATGGAAAAGTTGTTTTTACATAATAAATATAATAAAATTTCATTAAAAAAATTATATAAATTTTTTAAACACATTATTAATGACGCAAAAGCAACAAATATACATAAATTTAGCACATTTATTATCAAAAAAAGTACACTCAAGTTAATTGTGTAATACCGAAACCAAAATCACATTTCCTATCCCTGAAATAATAAATGAAACCAAGGCGAATTCAACCAATTTTGACAGAAAGTTTCCCCATCAGCTGGGCTGATAATTTCACCTGTATGAATCCGCCTTGCCTTTACTCAAATAACTTTAACTTTAACATAATGAATATTTTTTTATAAAATAACTTACTTGTAAAACTTTTATTTTTGTATACAATTACAGTAAATTCTTATGACAAGGTGCTGTGGTGTGAGGTGCATTTAAATCACTTAAAACATAATTTCGAAACAAATACGAGTAAGGGCCTTTCAACTAGCGATTATCGGTATGTTATTCATTCCTCTATTAATTTTTATATAAATTGTTAACACCAGTATTCCTGTTCCGAGTAGAATTAAATTGTTCGGAGTTATCATATGAATTGACATGGCATGGTCAACGCAATTTCGAATAATTTAATGACATAAATATTAATGCAAAGAAAACGAAATTATTTGCAAATGAGGTTTAAGTAGAGTTGTTCGATTTAGTTGCTTTTGATTATGCCATTCTGCTATTTTTATTGTCATTGTCAACATAAATTGCAACACATATTTATTACAATTTGTGTTAATAGAATTCTTTAAATAATATATAAATGTCTAGACTTATATGTATAATAATGTTGGCGTATCCAATTGCTAAATAATAAGCAACATCAGCAAACCTTATTTAATATTAAATTTTAAACACAAACATTAAACAGTTAGCAATAACAAATTTAATCAAAACTTGGGTTTTACTTAATTCCAACAGTGACCTATTTCTTGGTGGCCAAAAACTCTATAGTGATCTTAACAAGGCAATAACAAAAAAAAACTTAAAAGAAACTTATTAAAGACATTTGTTGCTTAAGTAAAAGAAAAAGAAACTTTTAGACACTAAACCTCAAACGGTTGCAGGCTTTTATTTGCTTTGTTTTCTCTATTTCCGTTTTTTCTTTTTTTTTTACTACAGCAAACACACATGTACGCAGACACACACATCCTACAACTCATCATATCCTTAACCACAAAGTCCCATTTTCTGTCAACACCACCCTCAACTTTTACCGACATTGGTTAGGGAAAAGATAGAAATTGAAAGAATATTGTTGTTAACCCAAAATCCCATACAAAATCACTTATCTTTGCAATGTATTAAAACTAAACTAAAGCAATAACCCTAATAACACGTATTAATTTGAGCTGACAATTTTGTTTTACTTTTACCTTAAATGTTCAAAATTATTAAGACAGAGATACAATAAATAAAAATAAAAATAACAGGGACTAGAAGGAGTGAATACAAAAACAAAATAACTATAGAACATTACCATACTGCTTTGAACTTATTATTATCTTTTATTTAGTTCGTTGAGTTTTTATAAGGAAATTTAGTTTTAGCTAAATCGAAGCATTTAAAGTTCTGCCCCAGTTGCTTAGAACTGATTTCTATATGCCAACAAAAGCAATAAGACATGTTTTCCATATCTACCATATTAAATGCACATCAGTGATTCCTAATGTTGTTTTGCACAAAATCCTACATCTCTTTTAAATAAAGGGTGCTTTTGAGACGCTATTGTCATTGCTTATATCATTTGAAAATAAAAACACGCCTTCGCTGAGATGATTGTGATTTTTCTTATTGAGTTAAAAAGGAAACGTGTTCCGATTAAGTATGTAATAATATATCAGTCAAATGGCCCTCATGGTTCTGATGACAGGCCATTACATTGTTTGTGAAATTGTTCATGACTTTATCTCATCAATAACGCTTTGGATTTAGTATTTGAGTACAGAAATTATTTCTGAATTTTTCGCATAAGCCCAAGATTTCACAAAACTCTAAATAAAACCATTGCATGGTTTAAATTTAGAAGATTGCTTGTAGTTATCAAAATAACCACCGGAAACACTGACGCACGCACAGATCAAAGTATTCTATCATGTATTTGTCTTTTACACAAATCATTTCTTAAGTAGCTGGCAAGAATATAAACACTTAACAAACTTACTTTTATATTCACGCAATATTTATTAAAATTTTGTATTTTGGTAAGTTTTTGTTTCATCACTTTTATTAGTTGACAAAGTCATTGACCAAATTAGAGATGACATTTTAGGAAAGTTACAAATGGGAATATCTGTCTTATAAATCAAATTAACATAAAATCTATGACAAATCCCACAGCAACAACAAATAAAACAATCTTTTTTTTTTTTTTTAACTGACGACAATATGCCACCCTTCAAGAAAGAGGACGGAAAAAAATCTAGTCACGTGACTGGCCTTTTAGTGTTTCAGACTGGTTGAGTTTTTAAGGCTTATAAAGTGTGTTTTTCAAGCTTTATGCAAAACTTTAGTGTGTTTTTCTATTTTAGTATTATTAGTGAAGCTAAGAAAAAGTAAAATTAGGCACAATTTTAAAATAAAACTTAAGCCTTAAATTACAGTTTTTTAAATATTTTTTTAACTTTGTTTTTTTCCAAATTTTGCTTAATATAAAGCAAATGTGAGTTAATGGCATAAATTTCAAGTTGCGAAGTTGTTCATATTTTTTAACACTTAACTTGTTGCTGACATTAACAAAATATACCGAATTCAAAGACACCCTACATTGTTTTAGGAAATCTTGAATTTAGAAACACAAAAGAAGAACGAATTTGATCAGTAGCCTTCTTCGCACTGGATTCCAAAATTCCCAATATTTTAAAGCTTAAAAAAATCTCATTTCATATTAGCCAACAAATGTGTTTAACGTAATCTAAGTAAATCGTAACGGCATAGAGTTAATCATGATATTTTTAAAGATCATGTCTCCTGGGAAAAGTGTCCAGGATTTATTGTTAATTCGGGGTACAGAAGTGTTACCAGTATCTCTGGCTAAGGAATAGGAGAATCTTGGACCACATACATAAAGAGTTTTGGGAGACCTAAATGCGGGTGAAGCCAATGAATTAGGTGAAAGTTTTGAAAATGCTGCATCGAACATTCATGGCTTATGCATTATGGATGAGGTTATGGATAGTGATTTTAGTATTGATGGCGCATAAGAGAATTCTTAACATCGAACTTAAAGAGGTTAGGCAGACACAGATGCCGACAGAACGAATGAGTCGAGTGATGGTTGTCAAAATGCTGCATAGAACGCTCATAGGATCCATGTAAAAAGATGTTATGGATAGTAATATCATACGGAAGTTATGGATCTCGTACTCAAAGGGCTTAAAAAGGTTCATATCGCGGTAGACAAAGAATTGCATTTAGACATACATCAAGTGTGTATGCTATAAAGGACCTCAGCCAAACGAAGATACTAAAGATTTACAAGGACAATAATAGTCGGCAATTACCAGTCGTTTTAGTCTTAAAAAGCCTGTAGTATTACAGCTTTTGGTCAAGGGATAGATGCCAAAGAGAAGACATCAATTCACGAGTAGCAAAGGGTCACCCAGAACAGTACTGGTTTCGATAATAATAAAAAAGACTTAATAATGAAATTTGGGGTAAAGAACAAACAAAAAAGAAAAAAAATTATTCAACCTTCAAACTTAGTTTTAAACGATGTTAAAATAATTTATGACATTCTATAACAAACATATATTTTTAATTTAAGTAATCTAAATGATTTTATATGTAAAAAAGTAAGAAAACTGTGTGCTTATGATGGTAACCTTCACCATCATGTACCCAGACATAATGAACTCATCGTAGCGCCATTTTGCTCTATTGTTTTTCAAATCAAATATGGCGTGATGTTTTTTTGTGTTTAAACATAGTTAACAAAACTTTACTACTCAATAACCTTGGTTTTGAAACCAATATTGTGAGGATATGATGAGGAAAAATTCTTAATTACTATATTTGACCCATGCACCCACATCTGTAAAACACGCAGGGGCTTCTAAAAGCTGATAGTAACTAACACACGTACAGACGGACTGTACTATTCAAAAGATTTTAGAAAATATATACTTTATCTGATCGAAAATAAATATTGTAGAAATTCACACGGAATGTCAAAACTTTGCACCACATGTGAAATTAACAATAATTTACTTATACATACA
This sequence comes from Phyto melanocephala, assembly GCA_941918925.1. Taxonomy (NCBI): domain Eukaryota; kingdom Metazoa; phylum Arthropoda; class Insecta; order Diptera; family Rhinophoridae; genus Phyto; species Phyto melanocephala. Next base: position 4,867,746 of record OW799233.1, read on the forward strand.
TATGAACCATGGGCATGGCCATGAGTATTAGTAAGGCTTAGAACATAATAAACCAGAAAATTCATAAATAAAATATATAATAAGCTAATACTTTAGAAGTGTTCAAAGGAAATTCGAGTACACATATACATACATAAACTTGCTTTAATGTGTAGTAGTATAAACAAGTCTAAAAATTTGTACTGACTCTACTTTTAAAATTATTATAAACTTACGCAAATAGATCAGGATTCCATGGTACTTAAATGAAAATAATTTTTTTTTTTACTATTTCACTTGTATTCGTTTTAGAACATGCATATGCTTATATGAAATATAATCATATAAAATCACATCAAATTATGCTCATCACCATCATTATTTTCTAAGGTTTTTCTATAAATCATTTCACTATAGAATCGTCGTTTATTTTATTAATTTTTGTTTTTTATATAAAAGAAAACATTTTCATATTCATTGAGTTGCATTTTATTATTCCAAGAAGACAACCAGAAGACTAAATGAAATCTCATGTACTTATACATCAACTACATACATACTCAGAACCAATAAAATTTTATACAAAAGAAAACAAAAACCGTAAAAAAAAAAATTTTCTATGGAAATTTTAAGCCGCTGTCTATATGTCTGCCTGTCAATTTTTTTTTTATTTTTTTCAAATATTTGTATATCCATGGTTGTGCTGCTGTAGCAACTTGGATTTTGCTTGCGCCTATATTAACACAGTCATTTATTAGATATTGTTGGTATTAGATGTGCTAAATATGCAACATTGTTATTACACCCACTTGTACTTACACAGTTTGCTACATCTGTAAGTCTTTACGTTTACAAAAAAAAAACACAAAACTAAGGTTGGGTAAAAATATGGATATTTTAAAAACATAGGGTGCTTCTTATGTTACTATCTGAAATATATATGAAGAACTAAAATACTGTATAATTAAATTGGTCCACTGATTTGATGTCCGTTGAGCAAAGACCACAACGGTACTATTTTTATGATTCTATCCAAAAAGGACTATTTTTTAATAAAAAAAATCGATTTCTTTATTATAAGGATAATTGGACTTGATTAAAAATATCGTTATATTTCGTTTCGCTACATTAAAAACTATAGAAGCATTTATATACCGATATATTGAAATATATATAAATCGATACTGTAAAAATATATTAAAGCGATATGTAGCGATAGAGACTTTTTATTTGCTTATTTTTAATATTATTAGCAGAAGGAAACTTCCTTCCCCAAATCACAATACTGTTAAATGTATTGGCTCGTCTTTGGTATATTTTTGTTATCCTACTCTACTTAACTTGAGTTGGAGGTTCCATTCAACAAAAAAAATTTCAATTGTGCTCTGCAAAGTGTGATGGGTTTTCAGTCCCATTTTCTTATTATTAATATTTTTATTAAAGTATTATGGCTGCTATTGTGACCGCTTTTGTAGCTACGTATTAAAAACTATATTACAAGATCCACCAAAATGAAGGAAAACTTTATTTTTAAGTAGCAGGTGGCTTCCAAACATAAGATTTCATATTTTTGACTAGCCATTAAAATCTATATAAGCTATATCAGCACTACAACTAAAATGCTGCGAGTACATTGTAAGATAATCATTTAACATTTTCAGATTGAGCACTTGGTAATATAAATTCTTGCAGTCACCGGTAGATTAACCCAGTACGGTTTGAAACAACAACTTAGGCATTATTATTTTGCATTATCTACCAATGACTTCCTCTTCCAACTGCAATATCCAAACGAACAGAGCCTTAAATTGTACGAACAGAATTTCTTAACAAATACTGTCAATATAATCTCAGCTGATAGACATTTTCATCGAGCACAATTCTACAGCAAAATGTACAGCCAGTATTATAAAGGACTTGCTGTGTCCAAAGAGGTATTTACTCCTCAATTATCTACCAATTCACCGAAATAATATGACATTTTTTAAATATATTTATGCGAAGATCCCTAATATTTTTTATTATACATAATACAGTTTTCTTATTTATGGCGACTTTTTTTCATTTCTTCGCCTTTACTATCATTTATACACGTTCAATAAGTCATCATCATTATTAGTTTTGTTGCATGCTAAATGCTGCTGCTGCTGTTGTCGTTGTTGTTGTTAAGGTCTTTATTGCTACTAATATCGTTACTATTAATACTGTTCTTGTTGTTATCGCATGCTATTCACTGACATAGAGATAGAGAGTCAAACAGAAGGCAAATAGACAGATCATCAAATAAAGTGACATATAAAATGTGACTTGAAATTATTAAAGTCTTATGAAGTAATAGAAATTGTAAAAGTGCAAGCAATGTAATATTTTAGTAATGAATAAATAAAGCATTGTTAAACTGAATAAAAAAAACAACTCTCTCGAACAGCACCTATCATCTTTAACAGAAAAGCAGCCCACAAAATGTAATGCTCTGATTTTTTTATGGGCAGGGCCAAAGCCAATGTTGAGTTAAAGTCGTATAAAGTTCCAAAAGTTACGGATCTCAATAAGGTAGAGAAATTAGAAACAATTTTAAATCAAATTTTATTAAAAAAAATACACCTGTTGTGTTGTTGCTGATGAAGCCTTTATACTGACAGACTTTCTTCAACTTTCGGGTCAATATTTTTATGTGACTAATGAACCAAATATTGCTCAACAATACCAGCCGAAGGAAGGAAGGAAGGAAGGAACGTATTTCTTGTGTGGCAACATATCGTCGACATTTAAACATTAGAATTTCGCTTTCTAAAGCAATACCACAAACAAGGCACCGTAAAAAATTTACCTCTAACCGGTAGACAACAATTTACAACGTACTAACCAAACCCCAGAAACAGAAGGCATTCTGCTTAGGCGTAAATACCTAGTACGTCACTATGACGCATTTTAATAAAAAAATTCTGTTGTTCCCATATAAGGTGTAATTAATTTACGAATCAAAACTCGCAGATAATAAGCAACGTCTTAATTTTACAGTTAAATTTTAACAGTTTTTTAGGCATCAAATAAACTTTATAAAAAATCTAATTATGAATTATGAAGCTTATTTTCATTTGAATGACTTTGTTAATAAGCAAAACTGTAGGTCCTGCGATTCTGAAATTCAAAGAACCATTCATCAATCCCAACTGCAACCCAATAGGTTTGAGTACAGTGTGGCATTAAATCGGAAAATACCATTGGGCCTTACTTCTTCGAAAATGAAAATGGCAGTGGTGTAACCATAAATAAAGCATAAGTATCGGTTTATTATAGAACATTTTTAACGTCCTGCTCTTAAACGCAGATCACCTGAAATGTGGTTTCAGTGGGGTGGAGCAACTTCCCATACTGCCCGAGACGCAATATCTTTTTTAAGTTCAATTTTTGGAAAGCGAATTTGGTATTTAATTGGTAACGGCCTTCCTTTTCTTTAAGGTTATTTGAAGGTGTGAGTATATTTAAACAAACCCAAGATAATTGTTGAGCTTAATGCTGACATTGTTGCAAAAATTTGAAAGCTACAACTACATAATTTAAAAGATGTAATTAAAAATTATTTAAAACATTGAATTGACATAATTTTGCATACTTAGTTTAAAAAATCCATTTTGCATATTTTATAATCTATAGAAACAAATAGGTAAACGAAAAATTAAAAGAATTTTAAAGCTGTGTCCTGTCCGCGACTTCCACTGCTTAATTATAGCGATAAAAATGCGTGATTGAGTAACAAATATGCAAATACCACACACTTTAACACACAAGTATTTAGATTTTATTGATATTCTTATGATTAGTTGTTAGAAATGTATATGAAAATTTAAAGAAAATAATTCTTTTTAAAAAATGTTTCAAACAAAAAATTATTTTCTCTTTAAATGACAAAATTATGTTAGTGAGGAGTAAAATAAAAATCAAAACAAATAGCTATGACAAAACGATCATTTAATATTGTGTACAGTTTAATAAAAACTAACGACAAAACGTTAAGAAAAAAGTATATTAAAAAATTATTATCTATTTACTTTGAAAGTATTTCTAATATTTTTGATAAAAAGAAAAAAAATTAAGAAAAATCACCCTAATCAAAATCATTAGGCACTTATGAATGATGTTGCTAAATGAAAACAGCATGTGTTTCAGTTTAAGTGATTACAGTTTGATAAAAGTTACTTGATTACCTACCAACACCATCACAGACTCACTTCCATGAAAACACACACCATCAGTCATTTAGCTGCCTTACGCTCTTCAACAATACACTGACAACCTAAACTTTTACAAATGTACTCATTTATTATATAATAAAAACACATGCACATACGACTTATGTATATACTGAAGAACTGCACAAGCAGAAGAAAAAAGGTTTGCAAGCAATCTCAATATATATAAAATAGTGTGTGTATATTACTGTCTCATTATAAAATACATAAACATGTGCTGAAATAAAATAAAACCGATTCAGAACAAAGTTGGAAAAAAAAAATTAAAATTAAAACAGGACATTAAAAAAATGATAGAATGTTTTAATAGTGGAGCTAGACCAAAGAAAACCTTAACAAGTAAGAGCACTATATTCAGCTGTGCCGAATCTTTTATACCCACCTCTAATTTTGTGTACTTTTCTAGCACAAAATTTATTATTTTGTTATTAACAGTTATCGCTATGCAATAATCTCTTTATACTAAAGTATGTATCACTTTCTTTGTATAACTTTGATATGCTAGTAAAATGTTTTCGTAAATTTAGTCTTTCAATGAAAGTAGGCGTTAAAAAAGGCGTGTCAATATAATTTCTGCTAATAAATAAAGCTGAAATATTTTAATATAGTCCTTTATTCTTTCAAAAATGTTGTCCATAGAGAAACTATATTAATTTAAGATAAACCGTTATATGGGAGGTAAACGTTAAAATGGGCGTGTCACCTAAAGTTTCTGGCATAACAATGACATTAACTATAAAGATATCTGTAGCAAATTTCAGCATCATACCTCTAAATTTTTAGGTTTTATGAGCTTTTAAATTTCATTAACAGTAGATAACGTGAAAAGTGGGCGTTATAATAGGCGTGTCGAAGTTCTTTCTGCTAATTAACACAACTTAGATATTTCAATATAGTCCTTTTTTATTCAAATATCTTTATTCGTAGAGAAATTATATGAATTTAATATAAAGCTTTATATGGGAGGTGGGCGTAAAAGTAGGCGTGTCACATTTATTTTCCTTTCAAACAAAGGAAACAACGTTTGCAGAATTTCAGAATCGTACATCTAATTTTGTCAGTTTTATTAGGTATAAATTTTCGTACATTTTAATCTATAACTCCTTTTCTAATGCATAGATTTAAGCAATTTTTTGTAAAAGATATTGTTTTTACTCGGGAAATATATATTCGATGGTTAGACATGGTTTTTTTACCTACTCTTGTATTACGAGCTATAACTCTATTTCTTATGTTCCGATTAAGCTCATTTTCAATGCCAAACAAACCTTGTGTATAGGAAATATTGTGGCAAAGTTTGGGCCCCCTAGCTTTTTGGTCCGACCTCTATCGTGCTTTCAACAGATGGAGAGACGGACGGACAGAAGGACATACGAACGGACATAGCTAGATCGTCATAAAATGAAACCAGGGCTCAAAAAATATATACTTTACGGGGTCTAAAATGGATATTTCGATGTGTTACATACGGAATGACAAAATGAATAAACCCCCACCATTTTTTTGTGGCGGGTATAAAAAGAGAGACACATTCGCACTTTGCTAAGAATATAATAAAGGCAGTGTATAAAAAACTGACCCCAATTTAATTATTTATATTCACTGCTATTTAATTTTTTGTACGTCTTTTGTATGTGTTCTAATGTATTCGATGTTTTTGATATGATCTACCGTTTCTTTATCTGTTTGTCGCTTTTTGTTTTCATATACTAATTTATTTGAAAATACAAACACCAACAAAGCTGTAGAGAAAAACTTATCAATTGATGAAAAGTGGGAGTAAAGTTTTGTACACTTTGTTATTTATATTTAACCTGAAATATGTATAGTGATTCAAGGTAGTGTACAATAGAACACATAACTTTTATAACATTCTACGCTGCTCTTTTTAAGATACTCACCCTTGCTCACACACATTAGCACTCTCTATTAAAATTCAAAGCATTTGATGGCATAAAAAATAAAGACAATTCTGATTTTGATGTGATGCCATAAATGAACTAAAAGTTGTATGGAATGCTGACATACAAACAGAGAATGAGTGAATGGAGAATCATTAACATTTAGGGAAATCTTACATGTTGTAGGCCAAATTATGCCTCGACAACGTTGCCATAGTCTCAAACGAATTGAAATACAATCATTTATCACACTGGATGACGTTTTGTGTAAAAGAAAAATGAAAAAATAAGTATATATTCAATCTTAAGTAAAGTTTTACATAGTCATCCTCAATTTTTTATATTATCTCTTTAGTATTGCATGGGGAGATTGAGTAAATGAAGGTGTGAAGCCGAAGCTAAAAGTCATTTATTTTGAAAATTGAAAAAACAAAAAATTAGGAGAAATGACAAAACAAATAAAACAATTTGCCGAAAATCTAATTTTTTCTTTAAAGCAAACAGATTTAAAAGTAAAAATTTTTTTATTCCAAAATGGGAAATAATGCTGTAAATTATAATTAAATTTTTCCTATTTGACCCAATTTGTTGTACTATATTTCATTAATAATGCCTTATTTGTTGTTGCTTAAGCAAAATTTTAAGTTTTTGTGTTGTTGCCTTATTTTTCAAAAACGAGAAATACAAAAAAAAACAACATAAAAATGTTATTGCCCATAATGATAAATGTGTTTTTCATTAAAAATCATTTGTAAGCATTTTAGATGGGTGTCTAGAGGAATTTTAAGGATATTAATACGCTTTAACATAAAAGAAATTTAAAGTTTTTAAATAAAAAAAAATTATTTTTAACTATAATGAATCCAGTGCACTCTCACTGTATATAGCTTGTACTAAAAATAAATTTATTATCACTTTTAATTTTGTTTAAGCTATTAAAAATAGTTCAAGTGTCATTATTTCACAAAAGTACATAATTGGATATAACTCGGCTATTTAAAACATTATCGAAGTTAGAACAGCAATTAAATATATTGTCCGTATTTTTCCCTTTTGGGAATCGTTGTTGCCCCTAGAAGTATCAGTAATAATAATTAATTTATTTACTATTGCGTAATAAAAAAAATACGTTAAAAATTACCATAGCAGAATCCTGACCGCCTTGCTGGCTCCAATAAAAGTTTCGCATTGAATTTAGAATGAGCTATCTCTTTTAACATTATCTGTCACCGTCTGCTTAATATGCAGTAATTGCCGTCAATAGTATTTCATTCATATGAAGGTATCATTCCCCCTTAAAACTAGCTCGTTCTTAGCTTAAATCAGAAACGATATCAATTTGCTTTTGTTGGATTTTCCCTGCTCCAATCCAATCGACTTGGCACCAAAAAAAGCAAAATTAGTGTAGAAGGTTGCACAACTTGTCATATAAAATATCTAATACCATAATATGTCTTACAATGAGTTTTTTCTATGTTGGATATCACTTTCCCTCCACCGATCGTAACGATTTTTAGCTGGAGTACGATATAGGGTGTCCGCCGGGAAGTTATACTACTCGCAGTTATTCCATTGTAATCCTGGCTATGCGATGTGGCACCGTTTTGTTGAAACCGCATGTAAGTCAAACCCAAAGCATGCAGTTGTGGTGTTAAAAAGTTTTAAATCATATCACGATATTGCTCCCCATTGACAGTTACCGTTACGCCGTTTTCAGTTTTAAAGAAGTAAGGTCCAATTATCCCTCCTGATCAGATCGCACACCAGGCTGTCACTTTTAATGGATGCTAATGTATGTCAAGCGCGAGCTGTAATATCCTAATGGCTCTTGTGTCAACTGAATCTTAAATGTAAACAAATGTAAATCGTTGTGCAAAATTGTGGCCAAAATTGTTCTTTGAAGACGAAGCTCCTGAGCACGGTGTCGAATTGAGATTGATGGATTGTTTTGAACACTTTCTTGAACAGCAGTAATATTTTCAGCCGATCCTGCAATACGTTATGGTCCATGATTGGGCCTATCAGCTACAGTCCCTCTTTCTTCGAAATCTTTCACTTCACGATAAATAGTGCGTCTTGTTGGCACGTTATTTCTCCCAAAAATTTGACGTAACTTTCTCATCGTCACAGTAATCGATGATTGATTTTGATAAAACGTTTTAACGATTAAACACGTTGGTTTACCGGATATTTTTCCACAATAATTTAGCCACATCTCTTACTCACGACTGCCAACTATGAACTGTCTAGACTAATGTTTACCAAAATGGTGGCAAAACACCCTGTACATGAGATAACTATCAATAGTTTTTCTGAATTCTAATAAAATATATCTTATTTATATTGAAATGGTCACGCCTACTTTTTTTTCAGCCCTTTTTAAATTCAATTATGCAAGTTACTTTAATACCCCGCACAAAATTTTAAGAATTTAGGTACTGCATGCAATACTTCTGATATAAGGCAAAAAGCATTGATTTTGTATAAGAGATGCCATGCCCACTTAAACTCTTGGAAAAAATATCCATAAGAACCATTCTTGAGCTTCGTAAATTATCTCAAGGAAATATATATCTCGGTACAGACGTTCTCTGATTTTAGTAATTTTAAAAAAGGGTGTACAAGTAAAACTCTTAGTTGGGTTATGACAAGCATTAAAAAAAACGTTGCGAAATCATTGCACGCATTTGTAAATGATAAAAATTTAGTTATTTTTCTCTATGTTCATGTGCTTAAAGGTTACAAAGGGTAAACATTTAAAACAAGGTCAGACTCCTGTCAGCTTAATTTTTGAATCGAATTTAGTAAATATAAAAGTTACTCTATATATTTGTTTGTTTACCCCGCCACATTGAAATTTTTAACTCCATTCTTTTGTTTTAAACTATATTTTTAGGTCATCGGTATGCCAATATATTTGATGTGTGTAAGAAGGTCTATACCAACAAGCCACACTCGAGCTAAAGCAATAAAATCAACATACCCCCGAGTATCGGCTAAAAGAAGACGGTTATATGTGGCAGATTCATTGAAATTGGTTCTTTCTTTTACCACCTAAAGTAAAAAACCGATTACATTTATTTTGCAGCCAACTTGTTTCGATTAAAGTGCTTATTTTACAAAATGTAACAAAACCACTACAATGAAAATGTTTACATTATTCGAGACAATTTGTCACTGAAAATCAAGTAAAAATCAGTAGAAAAAGTTTAATAATTTTATTACAGGCCTACAACCACAAAGTGTTTGCCCAAAAGAATAATTTTTATTATACCTAAATAAAAAAAAGAAACTTGTACATCCTACGAATCTTGTTAAGACTTAAGATTTCGCCATGTATTAACTCATCTAAATCTGAAAACTTGTTTTCATCCCAAAAATAAACTTTTCACCATTGCCCCTCTAAGTTGATAACAAAAAAAAAACAAAAATCTGACCATTTTATTTTTACGTCTACTTAATTCTGATCAAATATAAATGACACATAAAATGTTGGATTTATTGAGACAAGCAACAACATCAACAACAAAACACCATGTCAAGCAAATAGCATACAACAAGTTTAACTAAAGGAAACAAAAAAAAAGACAATATAAAAAACATAAAATCATAAAAAAAATTCTCTAACCCAAACGGCCTAAAGCTTAGAAGGTATTTTTTTATCGTTTTTAAGGGCGAACTTTAATTTTTCTTATAAATGAACTATAAACATTAAATCAAATAAAATTTTGTTAAATGTGTAGACTATATATAGCGTCTGGCTAGCACATCAAATGAGAGAATGCTAGAATGTCATTTGGGGAAAATTAATGAAAAACTGTAATATAAGACAAAGAAGAGACTTATATATTTACACATACATCCATGTATGTATGTTAGTATGTATTATATGAACGCATTTATAGATTCATGTATATTTTTGTGAATACAAATAGTACAATGTATGTGACCATATAATAAAAAATATTTTACAATACCTAACACTGTGTTATGCAGGCGAAGCCTAATACCTTACACTACTCAATACGTTTTATTTGGGTACATAATTTTAATTGATTTTTCTAATAAAAAAAAAATACAAAATACATATATTAAATACACAATCGGAAAATGCATTCCAGTCGGCTAAAATCGGAATAGCTTTTCAAGTTTCTAAAACGATTACAATTTAATTTAATTTAGAAAATGTTTTAGGAAACAAAAATAATAATTTTAAATGAACTTGAGCCAAAATAAAAATGACTTATAGTAAAATTTAACATATGTGACAGCGCATAGAGAAAGGGACCTAAGGGTAAAAAAAAAACAATTTTCACTTTTTTTTTTTTTTTTGATGTGGACAACATCTGAGCATCGAATGAGACCGATCCCATGCTCCAAAAATGTTCCCTCCCAGAGATATGCGCGTTTTATAAAAGTAAAGTCGACGATTCTAAGCGCAAATAGAAAGGGATCTAACGGTAAAATTTATTTATTTTCATTTTTTGACTTACTAAATTAAGAAAATAACTTGATTTTACGAAACTACAAAAAAAATATTTTTTTCCTTATGAACAATTTAAAAAAATAGAAAAATCATTTAATCTTTAAAATGGCTCTCCTGAACAAAACCTGTTTTTACCCTTAGGTCCCTTTCTCTATGCGCTGTCACATATATAAAAAGTTCGAATAAAATATTAATATATAAAAATAAATTTCTTTTAAAATAAAATTTCCTTTATTTTTTCTTACATCTTTTAATGTTGCAATGCGGAAAAAAAATAATTTCTTACCTAATTTAGTTATAACGTGTTACAATTTTGAAACTTTATTTTAAATTTTCCATTAGGATAAAGGAAAAATTACATTTCTTACTACTATCACCCAGAAGAAACACATTCTTTTAATCATAGTTAATTATCAGCATTGCCACAAGTCTTTATGGAACTCTCATACAGGAATTATAAGTCTATAGATATAAATAAATTAACATCTGCAGTTTTTTTTTGCTATGAACATTATTTTGCTAAACTTCTTTATACATTTTTAAAACAGGCTCAATCTTTTCCCTCATTTTCATAACTAGTTTTTAGTTGATATGATAAACTGTGAAAAACTTAAAACTTTATTATGAGTATAAAAATATAATGGAAAAGTTTTCCACCTTTTTTTGCCTAATTTATTTTATACATTTGTGTTGAAAAAGAATATGTACTCACTTTATAAAAATAAACATAAATATTTATTACATAAGATAGATTACAGATTAAAATTATAAACTTAAGAAGACAGATATAGGATTTGTATATTAGATACATAAGCATTGAATTATTATTAAGTTTTACCTCGAGCGAAAGGAAAAGAGAAAATTATTACTTTGCTAATTGTATTTTGTTTTGTCTTATCCATCAAGTCATCAGGTGGTTACAAAGTCATCAAAAATAAAAAATAAGCAGGCAGCAAGAGACTTTGTTCAAAATGACCGGCTAAAAAAAATTTTAATTTCATAAGATTTTGATGATGAAGCCATTTACAGATGTTACAAAAACAGGTGTGTTAAACATGTTCATTTTTATACCTACCATAAAAAAAAAAAAATTATGTGGGGGTATACTTATTTTTCTTTAACTATCATACATATTCGAAGTTGCTTACGTAGCACTCACTCATGACATAAATGGATACATAAAGCAAAAGCTATTCACGAATTAAAAAAAAAAACTTTAGTAATTGATACTACAAGAAATATAAAGAAAACAATGGGACCAACTACTTATTAAGTCAACAAAACTTTTTCATTTATACTCTAAAAAAGTATATTACCTTTTTAACCTTTTAAAAGAAGCTGAAAAAAGCCTTTCTAAGTCAAAAGATTTTCTTTTATTGTAACGCCATACCATAAGTAATATTTACTTTTTTAAGTATGTCAAATTTTTCTCTTTAAATCAATCACGCATTTCAATAATAATTACACAGACATATTCGTGTATTAATTTTGTATTGTCAAAAATCTATTACAACAGCAAATTAGTATTCAATTACAAGTTGACGTATGCAAATGGTGCACATATGTATAGTTGTGCAAACAACATCTGCCTGTTATGTCAATAAGGCAACTGACGCAAATATATATTGACAAATACTACAATACGAAGAAAGAGATCTATTTCACCTAAATAAAATCAATCACATTCTGCACAAACACATATGCACTATGTATTTATAAAGTAAAAACATGTAAGAGCACTGTATTTGACTGTGACGAATTATTAATACCCACCACCAATTCCGTGTTGTACTTTTATACCACAAAATGTATTATTACTGTAATCACTGTAGAATAAACGTTTTATACCAAAAAGTATGTGTAATTTTCTATGTTTGAGTCTAATTTGCTATTTATTTCCTAATGTTTAATCTCAAAATGGAATCAAAAGTATTTTTACAATAGTAGTGGTACCATTCACTTTCATTTTATCACAAGGTTTCATAAGTCTCGATAGCTAGAGGTGTTAAAAAAACCATACTAACTTTGAGTAGACGTGACACTTTAAGCTTTACATAATTGTTAATAAATATAAAGTAAAAAAGTAATCGTGTAAGTAGAACTGATTCAAAGTACCACATAAAATTGCTGGTGGGTATAAAAAATTTTTCAACTTTCTTTTATGTGAGTAAATTAATTTAAATATTAGTAATGCCTGGGTACAAGTTCATTAAATGCACTTTTACACACTTTGTATTACACAGTGACTTTATCAGTTGTACGATACATTTGTAATTGCGCATATTTGTCAAAAATGACAATTTACAGACGGTTTATAATTTTGTGCTTACGTTTTTGGCTTCATCTGACATCACCTATAACAGCCCTACATTTACAGAAGCAAATTTTCACAGCTTTTACAAGCCATTGAAAAATCTGGCAAGCAGACTGTTGATTATGTAGTGTGTAAAAGTGCCTTAAGTGAGTTTGTTTGATGTAATTTTTTAATGTTGAAGACGGTTAATACATTTTAAATATGCCTGGAGCAGCACCCAGCAAACAATGTGACACGTTTGAAATGTAAGGGATTTTTAAAATTATATTAAATACTGATCTCAAATATGGATCAAGCTTGTATAAAAAATTAGATTTTATATAATTCAAGCACAGCTAAGGAAATTGTTTTCCGAAATAACAAACTATAACATTTTGTTCTTCTGACATTCTCAAAATGTATACTTTTACCTTTACACACACTTCAGATGACACTCTTCTAAACACTCTTCAAAATAAAATATTTGTCTTGATTGCTATTTGAGGCTCATATCTTTCATTATCTACAGTGGAGAGCTGTCGCATTGAGCTAAAATCTTTTCGTCAATTAACCCTGACATTTTAATAATTTTAAAAGAAGATAAACGTTTAACTACACATTTTCTGTCGCTACTGTCTGACAGGCAAATACCTTTTTTTAACTTTTTTCTTTTTTTTTTTCTTCAACATCCACTTGTATGCTATTATATCAAACATATGCTTTTGTTGCTTTAGTTTTTAATTCCATATTTTGAGTACGAATATTATACAACTGATTTAAAATATTGTAAACATTTTGTACACACTAATCAGCGTTGTCAACTTTAAAATTTCAAAAAGCACCATTACCCATGAAAAAACGCGTCAAATTTAAAAAAAAGCACTAAATTTATAATTTGTAAATTATTTTTTTATTTATTTAATAAAATTATACATTTTTATAAATTTCTTTAAAAATAAGACATTTTTAAATGTATATCAGAATAAATAACAAAAAAATTTACAAAAATCAAACAACGAATATCTTTTAGTCAGTCAGTAGAGATTTACATAGATACATATATTTATATGAAAATAAAAATAAACATAAACATTGGAAAAATTATTATAGTAATTATCAATTCACAATATATCTCAGGAGTGATGCATTGTAAGAAATTTATTTCAACATTGAGAAAAAATTACGACAGGATTAATGTTTCCATACCTGATGCATTTATACGACGTTTTATAAACATATGTGAATTTGTTGTACAAAATATTAAAGAAATTATTCACCAAATAAGTACAACTATTATTTAATATTTAAATATTTTTATATTACATATTAGAGTAATTAAATAGAAATATTTCTAACTAAAAATTATGAAAAATTTTAATAAACTTGCAGTTTAATAATTTGATTCGGATTTAAGCTTTTCTCTGTGTAAAAAATATCAAATATCAATGATAAAGTCAATTATTTCTTCATTATTATCACTATCATCTGGCCACAACACAGTCTTAATTTCAAATTGTAATGCTTTATAAATATCATTGCTATTAATCAGAATATTTACTTCATCAGCTATTTGGTAGGTTTCGCAACAGGAATTTTCCCGTTTAAGCCTATTTTTAATGTGAAGTAAGGCATTAACTGAATTTAAATACATTCGGTTGCGTATTTTAGATTTAAACACATTCATGGGAGCGACAAAAGTTTAACGGCAATATTAGCTAATGCTTCAAAGGGATTTAAGTAACCTGCATCTTTGTACGATTTAACTTCAATCCAAAAATCAATTCAATATTTTGCCATTGGTAATGGTAAAATATCTTCTTTTGTATGTGATAAAACATTTCTAACATTAATCATGTTAATTTTATTCAAAATTTCAAGGTTTTCTGGTAAAATTTTTAAACGTTTAAAGTTGTGGGACGCTAAAAGTTTGCTTTAAGGTTTAATCATTTATAAGATGATCTCAAAAGAAAGAGGAATTTCTTTTATTCACATTCACCTCAAATGCATATATGTATAAAGTTAGACATTTTGAAACAAAAACTTTCTGGGCAATCAATACCATCTTATAAATAATTAAATTTTTAGTGTAATATTATTTTTTTGCCGAGTTGCATGTGATTGTACTATAAGTTACATTTTGGTAGTATGTATATAAATTTACACTTAAAAAAAATTTTTTTCAATTAATATATTTGAATTTTAGTGTTTGGTGTCACCGAAATAAAAAGAAAATCACTAAAAACTAAAAAAAAAATCACCAAGCACTGACTCACAATTTTTTCGCTTTCGAAATGTTAAAAATCACCAAAAACGGTGATAAAATCACCGAGTTGACAACGCTGACACTAATGCTTGGCGCACAATTGGGACGAACGACGAATTTCGCCCAACACGACGAACTCTTCGGCAAAAATTCGTTGTGCAAATTCGTTGTGTGAAGCACAACAACGACGAAACATCTTTTATAGCTGATAAAATTGTTTAGTGTTTGTGCAAAGAAAAAACAAAAATAATCTAAGAATTTATTTTTTTGTGAAACTCAACAAAACAAAAAATATAATTTCTGTAATAAAAAAACTTGTTTACGTAAAAGCAAACGTTTGCAAAAAATGTCGTGGGTACGTGCATTAAACAATAATAAAAATTTTGTTTGTGTATAGCAGCTAATAGTGTGACCATATGAAAAAAAGTTCACTTAATAAACTTAAACATTTGCAAAAACACAAATAAAAACAAATTTTTGTACTTAACTTTTTGAACTTATTTTAAATGTTTTAAAATAAAAAATAAAACAATTATTTAGGTAAAAACTAACTTTATTTTCTTAAAAAGTTGAAAAGTAAACCCAAATTTAATGAAAAATGGTCACCTTGTACCAATTTGTTTGTTGTTCGCCGGCGTAAGAAATAGAAATAAATCTAATGCAGAGTTCGCCGCGTATAGCGAACTTCGACTGACGCCACAATTGTATGCATTCTCATATACACAAATGTGTTTTATTTTTGATGACGAATATTTGCGACGAAAAATTCGTCGTTCGTCCCAATTGTGCGCCTAGCATAACGTTAAAATTTATTAATTATAAGTCGTGATACTTTCCCGCTTTTTGTGTTTCCAACAGACATGTGTAACTATGTAGTATGTATATAAATCCTGTATTATATACATATACTTACTGGAATATAACTGTATTTATCTTTGTTAAGCCTTATATTACATACACATCCTTACTATAGCATAAGGACATTTATTAATCTTTGTATGTAGTTATCTCTTATCATAATTAGTGAAGTAAGATTTTTTGGTTATTGCATCATCCAATTTGGTGCTAAGAAGCTAAGTTATTTTGTCAATAAAGGTACAGAGTGCAGTCTTAAGGCCTAACTATATTATGTTTTTGCTGGCTTAAGCAAATGTGCGGATACATAAAATTAAATGTATGCAACTATATTGTACTTAAGAAACTTTTCGTCAAGTGTCATTTGCTTAAACAAACTGCGAATCTGATCGTACTTTGCTTACGAAATTTGCTTTTCATTTGATTTGTACACACTGTTGCATTATTTTGTACTTTTTTTTATTAATATTGTCATTTGTTTTTTAAATTAGTGAAAAAATGTATAAATTTAATAGTTTATGGTAAAGTATTTTTAAATTTTACACATTAAATAATAATTATGTGACAATATTGATATATTTAGGAAATACAGAAATAAAACAGATTTTGCAAACGTTAACAAATATTTGCAACTAATCATAGTAAGTATTTAAGTTTAAAAAGTACAATATATCCACCGAAAAGTCTTCAAAAATTTGCTTAAGCATTTGACAGACTTTTCGTTAATTTTTGACATTAGCTTAAGCCAGCAAGATCATAATATAGTTAGGCCTTAAGATTGAACACGAATAGAAGTGCTTTGTGTTTTATTTTAAACCGTATTACATTTTTTTATTTATTATATTCAATTTCTTTAACTTTTGTTAAGGTCTTTCAAAAAGAGGCATGTTTAATTAGCGAAACTAGCGATGTTTATTTTATTATAAGGATATCGCATTAAAAATGGAAAATAATATCAGCTACACAGCCGCCACATTCTTGAAGAACCTTTAATTGTCATGAAATTATCCATCACCAATTCGCATATTTGCGGCTATTCCACATTTCACAAATTGTAAGACTAGAAAAAAAATATTGAGCTGTTTGTAGAATTTAGTGGCGTAAAGATACAATGTTTTTTTTTTTAGAAAAAAATTTTTTTTTTAGTTTCTTTGTTTATGTGTGTGTATGAGCGCACAACATGCCAACTGGGCATAAGTGTATACCTGTCATGGGTTTGGGCTTTTAGTGCCCCTCCTTTTCAACCTCAACTTAACCTAATGTGTGTGTATGTTCTTGAAACCGAGGACTTCTATTAAATTACATGTGTATGTGCACATAAGTATTTCTCTGCAATTATTGTTTAACTTGAAAATATATTGGTCGATAAAATTGTCAATTATTATTTATTTAATAATACTTTAACTTAAATTAATAACATTTGTTGTAGTCATAATTAAAATAACATAAAACATTTTAATAAAAATTTCATGTAGTATTTAGACATGTACATGTTTGTATGAGCATGTGTAAAAGCAAAGCAACATGAATTAATACACCCAGCCCAAAGTTAGCAGGCTTTGTGGGAGCCGAACACTTTAATTTAGGTATTCTGCCTGCTTTTTTAAGCCCTCCAGAAGAATTTCCATTACCTCTTCTTTAGGAAAAGCAGGAAAATGTACTGTAATTACTAGCAACAAAAAATATAAATATCAATACTTAAACCAAATCAAATAGAAAGGATTCAAAAAATAAAAACAAAATTTACTTTAGTTGTGTTCCATGCCTCTAATATAATATTAAAACTGGCAATAAATTAAAATATGTAAAAAATGTATAAAAAACTTACTAAAATTAAAAATAGAGAGAATGTTTATAAAATATAAAAACTCAGATATACTTTTAGCAGATCTTCTTTACACAAAGATTTTAAAAAAGTCCTACATCAGAAGCCCATTATTGCAAGTGCCTGTAAAAGCCTCTGCTCCATATCACAACCAGTATAAAAAATAAATGAGTGTACAAAAGGTAACAGAGTTCTTGTGTCTGATAAATAAGACTAAATAAGGCCTTTTATAAGGCCTCTTTTAACAGCTGGATATTTTTATGTATTTTTAATTTATTGTCAATTTGATTATTGTTATTTGTATTTACCTTTAATGTTATTGATGTTGTTCCTTTTTAAGGGTTTGTATGCGAATAATTTTACAGATTTTTGATGCCTGGATACCAATTATATTGGGCAAAATTAAGAGGGTATAAAGGTGTGTTTATAAGGGTGTTTGTTTACCTTCTTGTTTACTTGCATGAGTAGGTTTTGCCAATTATGGCAAAAAAGTCTCATTTCATTTCTTGCTTTTTCTTATATAAATCCTTATATAATTGCAGGTTAATGTTGATGTTTGTATTTGTGTTTAATAACTGACATTGCTGTTTTTATATCCAAATAAATGCTATAACCGATAATAACATGCAAGTTTGTTCTGGTCATCACAAAAGTTTTTTTTTTTTTTTTTTGATCTCATCTTTATGTACTTTCACTTGACCCTCGCATACTTGTATGTGCTTACTTAAGGCCGCCTTAATTTCATAATTTCGTATCATGTATTACTTGTGTTTATTCAATAACTTTTAATTCATTTTACCAATACATGCTCGTTACTAATTAATAATGTTTAATCGTAGGACAATTGTGTTATAATTAATAAATTTACATACACCTAAGTATATTACATACATATGAATATGCTGCAGCGATAGAGAAACAAATCTTTAAATTAATCCAAACAAAGTTGTTTAAGATTTTTAATTTACATTTACATACTGTGTAGTTAGTGTAATCTTGATAGTGCTTAAAGTATGGCTGACTATGTAACACTAACTATGCTATTAGCTTTAAGGGCCACAAATACTTTATCGTAATTTTTTTCGATCAACCCGTTAAACCGCAAAATGAATAAAATTTACTTCAGCAAAAAAAACAATATATATTTTTTTTTATTTCATTTTCTTTCTTGCAAAAAGGTAAGAAGTTGTAACGAAGTAAGATTAAAATACTTAAATGCAAATTGTTGTCAAACATTACCACAACATATTTTATTGACACAAATTGTAATTTTTGTTGGAGATACTTAAGATGACAAGATGAAACTAATAAAACAAGTGACGCACTTATACTTTTGCCACAGCAAAAACTTTATGCTGCTCTATTAATATTTGACTTAAACTTAAGCTGTACAACTACTGTACAAAGTGATTCAGTTCGAAAACTTTTGAGTGCCGCATTTGAACGATTTTTATGACAGCTTTCACTCTTCATAGTTTTTTTTTTAAATGAGTGGAATACGATAACTATGGATAACTGTAGCAGTTGCTGTCGTAGGGGTCGTAGGTTGTAAGAAATTCAGTTCTACATATTTAAAAATCAGCGATAGTGTTTACTTTTCCAGCTATGATGTAATTATGCTACATTCTATTAACAAAGGTAAAATTGTTTAAGTCAAATGTTTAAGTCAAAATTTTAAAAAACGAATAATTTCTGTACATTGTGAAATCAATAGGTCATTGTGTTCGCCAGATTTGTCAGCACCTAACTATAAATTTTTTGTGATTATTTGAAGGAGTGAATATTTTGGCCAACATTGTTGCATTTAAAGCATTACGACCACAAATTTTTTAAGATGTTATAAAAATAATCTTAGAAGATCCAATGATTACAATGCTGTAAAAAAAATATTTTTAAATATTATGTAATCTTAGAAAAATAACAAAAACAAATATATAAAA
Source organism: Phyto melanocephala (assembly GCA_941918925.1). NCBI lineage: Eukaryota > Metazoa > Arthropoda > Insecta > Diptera > Rhinophoridae > Phyto > Phyto melanocephala. Next base: position 4,887,541 of record OW799233.1, read on the forward strand.
GAAAAAGTTATTGAATTTTTAAACTCTATGTCGATTTTTGGCCTACCCTGTACGACATTTCTTTTATAAGTTACTTTGTTAAAAAAAACATGTATAAATTCCATTATCTGTTTAAAATTTTAGAGGAGGTTACTTTTAATTGAAGAAATAAAAAAAATAAATTTTTTACACCAGGAAATTTTTAAACAACCTTTATAAAAAACAAGAAAAGCTCGGCGCGCATTGCTACGCCCCTTAATGAATAGAAAGCATTCTGAATTTAAATTGAATATCAAGTGCAAAAAGCTAAAAATTTAAAATTTGTTTTAATGGGCAAGGCCCTGCCCACTTTTCTAATCACGAAATTGTATAATGTGTGTGAAAAGTTTTAGAAAAATCGGTGAAGTTTAAGTAGCTGAAAAAGATAACTTTTTTTTGATGGGCGTGGCACTGCCCAATTTTCTAATCACGAAATCGTAAAGTCATGACAGCTCAATATGTGCGCAAAGTTTCAGAAAAATCAGTCCAGTGCAAGTACCTCAAAATTATAACTCTTTTATGGGCGTGGCCCGTCCACTGTTCTTACCGCGAAATTATTTAGCCATGACAGCTCGATATGTGTGCAAAGTTTCAGAAAAATCGGTCAAGTGCAAGTAGCTAAAAATGATAACTAATTTTTTATGGGCGTGATCCCGCCCACTTTTTTCCACCCATAAACACTCCCTGGTATGTGTACAACAACTTGCCAAAGTTTGAGTCCGCTCGGTTTTACAGTTTCGGAGTCTATAGCTAACACACACACACAGAGTTTCACTTTTATATATATAGATATAGATTACCATTATAGTTTTAAATTTTATGAAAACCCTGCTCTCTCTCTCTCTCTCTCTTTCTCACTCAAAATATATCTTAAGTTGCATAACATAAGCACACGTTGAGTATGAGACAGAAAATTTGCAAATTATTTTGGAAATATTACAAATGAAATTATAAGCTGATATTTGTAGTCTTTTTTATGATAAAATTCACAGATTTAAGGATAAAACTGTAACTAATATTTTGCATAAAACTGCCAAATTGCCAAATACAAAAATAAAATAATTTTTTTTTTTAACAATTTAAAAAATAAAATAAATTTTTAACTGATTTTATAATACTTTTATTTACGTATATACATACTTAGTAGTACTTTATTATTCTATTCTATAAAGTACAAATATGGTGCATAAAATCTACTACAAGTATTAATTACACACTTCTAAATATACAAATGCATATGCGTACTCGATATTGTACTCCATACAATGTTTGCATAAAAAACTTTTTTTCATCATACTTGAATATTGTAGCCAACATACTTCAGATTGTATACAGCGAGTATGTTATTTAAATTCGAATATTGTTTCCATTTTTCTCTTAATTTTTTTTTTCGAATAATAAAACTTAATATTTTTCAAGTGTTGCAATACTGCAGTTAAACTTCTACCGCAAATACTCATTCACCATGCAGAACAACATGTCTGCATGGCAATCACACAAAATATTGATACTTAACTCATACACTCCTGTACTTTTAAGTTTGCGACAACACTAAACATATCGATTGATTTTTGACTTAAAAGGAAGGCAAATGTTTTGTTGTACTTTGGCTGTTTGACTAGCCCGAATATTTGCCACTTGACACAACGAAATAAGCTATCGCAACTGCAATAAGCCAACTAACCGGAGGCACAAAAACACAACTAGAATTTCATAATCTTAGAGGCTAAAATTTTATAATCAAGACAGAAAATACCTCTGCAAAACTCCTTAACAGTTTACATAAAGTTTTTGGTACGTACGTATAAACATCTGTAAGTATGATGTTGCATACGTAAGTACATTAAGTTATTGGAATAAATTCCTTATTATTGTTGCTATTTAACATGTATGTGGAAGTTTGTTGTTGTGTTAAATTTCAAATTTTCGAATATCAGTAGAATAGACGTATATTTTTTTATGTTACACAACGAATTACAAGCTGGTGTTTGTGTCCTCTATACAGTCGCTACCTCAGTTGCTACTGATGCGAGTAGAGGATATAATGCAGCGTATTATTAGTTAGTTTATTTAATAAACAAATACATTTTAAGGAAAAAAATTTTACAGGACTAACTACGTTCACACTCATCGAAATTTTGATAACATAAACGTAACCGCTATAATGATAAATGATAATGATAAATAAAAATCATTTCAATTAAAAATTGCCCTAATTCAAAAAAAATAATAAAATTAATATCATTCTTATATATTATGACTATACTTGGTGCAAGAAATATCGCATAAAATCAACTAAATATATACAAAAAATAGTGGTTACGCTAATGCTCAAATATTTGTTTTATAATGTGAGCATACTTTTACAAATGTATCTAAACTTGTAATAAGATTGATTCCGTTTGTACATGAAATATTTTTTAAAATTTTGTTAATCTAAAATATAAAATCCCCTTTTTTAAATGTTTACTTGTTTGTGTGTGTCTGTCTACCCTGAACTCGATTGTCTCAAAAACTACAGAATTTAATTTGATAAAATGATGAGCCCATATCTGCTCTAAAATTAGCAAGTATAAAAAAGACCTGAATCAATTTTAAGCTGGTAAGAACGAAAGCCTTAAAAGTTAAATACATAAATACTAATAAGAGATTTAAAACTTATTTAAGTTATGTACTTATACTTATATTAAGTATTTGTATACTTATACTTACATAAACAGACGTATTTATTGTAAATGAAAATTTAAAATATTAAATTTCATGTCAAAGTATAAATTATTTGTTGCGAAGATAAAACAAGCCAAGCAAAATAAAGGAAAATCTTTTGAGGACCTTAAACTAGTCATATCCTTGCGAAAGCTTATTTCCCTATTTTCACTTCCTAGTTGTGTATTCGCTTAAATTAAGGAATAAGTAAGTGCAAGGAAAATTTATATTTATATTATGCACGTACTCGTTTAATAGGCTCTATATTTTCTTATGCACTAATGCACATGCACACACACATACATACATTCATATTTCTACGTGGTCTGTATATATCCGGTTTTTCTTCTGCTTTTTCACACCTTATCGTATTTACTTATGCTTTGTCTGTATGTTGCATGTTGTATTCATATATTGCTCTTAGTCGTTTATTAAGAAGCCGCGCAAAAGGAAATAAAAATCCTGACAAATTTATGGTTTTATCTTTCAAGCAATCTTAGTTTTTCCTGCTATTGTATCCTTTTTCCTGCAGTTATAAGTGTGCGAAAGGAACCTGCAAAAAACTTGAATCTACATCTATGGGCTTATTTATGGTAGGAAATAAAATGTTTCCAAAGGTTGAAATCTACAAGGTGCGTAGGAACGTTGATTGGGCGATAGTATAAGGATAGGGAAAATATGATGTATTTTAAAATTGTTGGAGTACAAAGCGGTATTTGAAAGAATCCAATCGTTGAGATAATAAAAACAAACATACAAGTGTACCCTAATATAGAATTTAATGAAATTTTTTTACACCATTTTATTAAAGAGTTTTTTAGAAAATTAAAAAAAAATAACTTTCATAATTGTTTCTTATATTAAAAAAAAATTTTTAACGAAATAATTTATATTAATAAAACTAAACGATAAAACTTATTACCACTTTTTATATTTAAGAAAATCAAATCTTTGATTTGAGTTGAGTAATTGTTTCTGATTTACCTTCATTAGCTCGAGATATTACGAAACACCAAAGAAGAAAACCACACGACGTTAAAACGCACAATCATGGTGGCCAGATGACATCAAAATTTCTTAAGATAATTTTTTTCTGGAAATCGTTGCTGCCATAAATGGATTGTTTCATATGTGTTTTTTTGCTGAAACTAGTCACCAGCTCGCAGTCACTCCAATTTCGGCTTCATCTTAACAAAGCAACGCCCCCTGATTAAAATCCATACCAGACAGTTGCTTGTTACACTGCTCTACAAAAATACATTTTTCGTCTTCCTGTTAATTAAAACTATGTGGAGTCTATGGACTTTGATACGCTGAACTTAAATCCATTGTCGGTTTTTTTCCATCAGATCGGAATTTTTTTTTTATGGGCGTGGCAAATTTTTTCCCCTAAATCAGTCCGGTACGGAGACATATTTCATCCTAACTCGAGAACCGGTCATCCGATTTTCAAAAATAAAACACCAGAAGATGTGTAACATCAGAGAAGATAAAGTAAAAGAAGGCATATTTGTAGGCATATTTGTTTAGATTGATATGCGCTTCATCGAAGAAGATGACTTTTTTCTAAAGTTCTTCGAAGTTTGCAAGCAGTCACAGTATAAATTTTCAAAATTTTTGTATTAAGTTGTCACAATTATGACCTGTTGTTCCTTCGAAGAGCCCTATATATATGTGACAGATGACAAATTTCTGAGTTGTATAATAAAGAAATTACACTAAATTTCATCCATTCATAGGTATCTAGGAAATAATTATATACTCAACCGTTAAATTCTATTGCCAACGGCATATGTCCCATGTGGTCTACAGAAATATTTATTTGCAAATATCTTCAAGGAATAATGTTTAACATAAACTAACAAATTTGATTGTCGTTTCTCGTAATGTATTGTTTGCGAGAATTTAAAAAAATAAGCTAGTGGCAGTGGGAAAAATTAGGCATTTCTTTTTTTTAATAAAACAACAACAAAATAATAAAAAAATATATTTGTTTCCATGCACAATTCACAGTGATTTTTTTTTTTAATTTATTTTAAATACGCAGAACGTGTATTATCCGCCTCAAAACAAAAGCTTGTACATAAACATTTCTTTTACTGTTTTTCTGCCGACATTATTTCTTATGTTCGGAAATAAATATTGCCTTGGCCTGTAAATGCGCTAGACGGTTTGTCTTATGCTACCACGTATAAGATGACCATGAGATACTAACTAGGTAGAGAAACCCGGGTTTTATCCAGCTAAAATATAAAATAAGTATCCATATGTATGAAACAGAAATATTTTATATTTGAAAAAGTTTTAAGATTCGTTTTTAATGAGTAGAAGTTTAAGGAAATAAGAATATTTTCTTCTTCTAGAGACAATATTTTTAAACCATTATTGGGTGGAAACAGATTGAGCCATTTATTGTCTTTTTATTATTGTTGTGTTTTTGAGGGTTTTATATTGAAAAAATATTTATGTCAAATACTTAATACAACTCTTTTCTAGCTCTGTTTCTAATCAGCCGATTGTAAATATATTTATAAAGGGTGTTGTTATAGAGATATAGAAGTTTTAAGTGGAAAAAAATAAAGAGGAATTTTTTCAATTGACATCAAAGTTATTTTGTTTGAAAGATAATTTTCTGGCATTCTATTATAAACACCACATCTGGCAAATGACCGCCATGGCTGGTTCGGACGTAGTCTAATCTTGAGGTCCAATTTTTCTAACTTGTGCTCCAAGTGGTCAATCGTTTCGGCCTTATCGGCGCAGACTAGCGACTTTACATATTCCAGCAGAAAATAGGCTAGCAGCGTTTAATCGTACGATCTTGGAGGCCAATTCACGGGTCTGAAAAATAAAAGTACGCAGTTACCGTTACGTTTCCCTCAATAAATACATTGTGGAACAAGCTATGGGACATGTTGCGCCTTCTTATTGCACGTCATGGTTGTTCAATTGATAAACGAAAAGTCAGTTATAATAGCTCTACACCAGCATAGTTTTTCACAAAGTACGGACCTTTAATTCCACTAGCCCATAAAGCACATGAAAACCGGGATCAACGGCAATCTTGTTTTCGGCCTATTCGCCGTATTTATCGTCGTTTGTAAGTTATTTTGTTCTGTGTGACATATAAAACCTAAACATGTAGAAATGTCAAACCAAATTAAGCATAAATCACTTGACAGCTGAAAAAATTGCCCACAGCCTAAAAAGTGTGTTTAAGTAAAACTTAAAATCATATATTTCTATGAAAAAAAGCACCCGTTACATATTTATATGTGTATTAATTTATGTATGTGTACATTCCCTTTGTATGTAAATTTATGAATATTAATGTTTGTATGGATGTAGGTGACTTGCAATTGCCTTAGAAGACTGTAGATGTTTTAAAGTGATGCTCTTTCGTTTTTGCTTTTTTATTCTTTCTTTCTTTCTGTATTTCTTTTTGCTGCCAGTAATTGTAAACTTATGACAATGTTTTACCATAGACTTTACCAAGTCTTTTTACCAATACTAGTAAAATTATGAAGGAAAAAATGAAAAATTAACGCAGAATACATCTATACCTTCACATGAAAGAAAACTTAAAAATTTTTTCATTAACTTTTTTAGCAACGCTTCTTGTGCTGTGCAATATTTAACATTATCTAGCCTAGTTTCGTAAGTGATTTATAAGATTCTTGATTTCTAGATATGAAGTTAAATTGTGCTGGAATTCTATTTATTTATGTTTTAGTTTTCTCTTCTTTGATTTTAATCATTTTCATTTCTAACCGATTCTATTTTATGTGTAGTTTTAATTTACCAGCATTTTTTTCCAAGAATTTTTGTTTATCTGTTAACATGCTTTTTTCTATTGAATTGTTAACAATTCAATACAAATGGATATATTTCTTGTATTTTACTAAGAGAAAAGAGAAAAGGAAGCATGACGATATTAATTTGAACAGCAACTTTAATTAAAATGAAATAGCTTAAGATTAATTAAAAGGTTGTTAAAACAGAATAGATAATTTTAGCAATTTTCAATGATGGACAGATAGGAGAAAATCTTCTTAATTTACATGAAAACCTATTACCAACAAATGTGAATATTGGTAATTGGTCAAGTGGTTTTTAGCAATGAGCATAATCTAAAGTGGATATCACTTTTAGAAACAAATTGTATGTAATTTAAACTACAGTTTTATTTCAAGTTAATTTTTACCATTAATTAAGGAATATTAACAAATAACACTATAACATTTAACAAACTAAAAATGTGTACAACATTAAAAAAAATATATTTTCAACAACCGTCTTCCTTTACACTGTACAACAGTTTTGATTTGTTTTTTAATTACAGGATTCTGAAAATGGACTTTGGTAGAGGAGAGTAGTGTTTTTTATCACATGTAATACAATTTTATCACCAATATTTTTACAGATGATTTCATATCCCTCCCGTATACTTAAGGGAAGAATTTTACTCTTGTTATAAAGGAGTTAAAAATTACCCTTATCTGGGGGAGTAAGACGACTAATGTGTTTGAATAATATATTTACCTTATATTGTATAAAAATTTTCTAAATACAACCTATACTCCAACTGCCAGAAACACATAGTTTTACATTGTCAGAACGCCCTAATTTTAGAAAAAATTAGATTTTTCCTTTACAGGAATCCATTATTAATTTTGTCAGGGTCAGATTCCCTTGCTACTTTGCACTATTATATTGAGCCCTAACAGCGAAAATAACGTAACTGGCATATTTTTTGAAATTTACTTTTTTGAATTTTCCTCCAGCCTCCAACAGTTTATCTGTTCCAATCTTGAATCGAAATTAAAAATATTTTTTTTAAATGCAATCCATTCAATTCTAATGTAAACGACACTCATCTTTTTGTGTGATTTAAAAAAAAAAATTAACTGAAATATAAGATTCACCGAATAATTAACAAAACAAACAATTGAATTAGTTGTAAAGGCCAAGGATTTTCACATATGTAACTGTTACCTGTTAGCTGTGTTAATCTAAAGATCGAACCGTAAATAATTTTTCACTCACGATTAAGCAATACACTGAGATTTAATTGAGATGCCATGTCGCTAAAGTGACTAATTAACTCATCATTTTGCTTTTAAGTTATTATTAGCTTATTGACATGCACTTTTTCTTTTAAATATTCTCAAAGAAAGAAGTTTAACGATGTAAAACAACATGATCTTGGCGGCCAATTAACATTCCGACAAAGTAAAAAAACTCGACCATTAAATTTCTCGCACAAAAGCGCAATTGTGTGGCCCATAATCCGCACCAAGCAGTCACTTTTTGTGGATGCATTGGCTTTCAAAAATCACTCTTTGACTCTCATTTGCCCAAACGCAATTCTGCTTGTTAATAAATCGACTGAGGTGAAAGTGTACCTCGTTGCTGATGATTATTTTCTTTGCAAAGTCATCATTGACTTCTGTCTGTTCAGTCAACTATTCGGCGTATTGACGACGCCTGAAATGGTCAGTAGGGTTCCTCAGCTCTTGTGTCAATTGAATATTGACAGCGTATAAATACAAAACTTTATGCAAAATTCGAATAAGGGATATTCGTGAGATGTTCAATTGTTGGGCACGATGACAAGTCAAAGTTGTCTGCTCTTCAGCCACAATAAGAACAACATCAATGTTTTTCCCAGAGTGTACAAGGCGAGCATGCACTGGTGTTTTCACATTTCCTACAGACCCGATTTTCTGAAATTTGTTCAAATTCTACCACATTTGCACAAATTCGGTCGATTATGATGACCAAAAAAAAAATAGGATGTGCACGAAATGCTCCAAATGCAGTTTTATTTAAAGGCCCATTTTCCAACAAGGCTTCAAAAATCTTAATGCGCTGCTCAATTGTGTAGCTTTTCATGGATTGTGAGCCAAAGTTTGGCTTTAAATTTATAATAAATTTAATTTATAATACTAACTTTTATTTTACTCTCACTTGCTAACTAAAAAGCATATCGTTGTTGCTGATAAGTTGATGATTTTGATTTTACAATTTGTCAAAAAGTTAAAGAAAGAAATTTCGAAATAAGTTGGGGAAAAAACTTGACATTACGGTGTGACTTACAATTAACATCGTGCATTATGGTTGCAACAACATTTATTTGTATTGAATGATTTTCTTCTTGTTCTTTATAAAATCAAGACATTCTAACGATTAATTTAACATGTAAATTGCAGTTTGACCGCAGTGAAACTGAAAAATTCCACTTTAAAGTTTAATTTCTATTGTGATTCACTTTATTTTAAAATTTAAGGATGAGGTTATTAATATTCGTGTTGAATGTTACATAATAAAATGAAATTGAAAAAACGATTTAAAAATATATTCATTTAATTTTTTTTTTGTTATTGCTTCATTTTATCGGTCACATTTTAGTTCACCCTTTAAGTAATGTAAGTGGACTAGAAAATTACCGTGAACTATAAAAAAGATGATAAATTATGGTAAAACTAAAATACAACTGCATTAGATCATTGACAGACAACATTTATATTTTTTTAAAAGAAATCCTAAACAAATAAAAAAAAAAGTTCAAAAAACATCTCCTGTATAATTTGCGTTCGAATGCAGCAAATATCAACCACATCCAAATGTACAAATCAATTTTTCTTTAAAAGCAACAATTTGTTAAGTGATTGTGTAAAATTTCTCAAATTAATTTAATTATTTCAAAGAAGAATAATAATAATATTAATGTGTTGATTTTGTAAATTAAACAAATTTTACAAGATTACAAATTTCCGTTTTAATTAACAAACAAAGTAGTTGTTGCATAAAACTAAACACAGGCCTTTTCGATGACTCATGTATTAGATTTATATGCCAAGTAGGTGTATGTTTATTAATTTTCTTTGAGGAGAAGTTTTCAAAATTTAATTATTTAATTACATTCTATATCCAGGCATTATTATAAGATACGAAAATGTCTACATATCTGTGGTCACAAGGAAAAACAAGGTAACTCCATTTTTTTAAAACACGAGAAAACGCATTTAAAGTTTTCGACATATTTCACTAGTTTTTTTTTTAATTCATATTCTAACGTGTGCGCATCAAAAAGAAAACATAATTTTACATCCTGTTGAACATAACTTTTCATTGTCTTATTCAAAAAAACATTATTTAAAAGTTAAAAATAAAAAAATAAATATATATATATTTTTTTTTTAAATTAATTTTAAATTGTTATCAGAAAAAGTAATGAATTGCGTATTGATTTGAAAATCGAAAATTTTCAATTTTTTAGTTTTTAGTTTGCTGTTAAAAATAAAGGAATTCAGTTAATTTTGTTGTATGTTAATGATACAATTCTAGTTTCAATTATTGTTTACATCAACGATCAATCTCCTAGTGTTTTCTTTTACGATATTATGGAGTTACCTGATTTTTCCTTAAAACACATGGAGTTACCTTTTTTTTCCTAAAAATTGGTATTTAAGCGATTTTTATTTTGTAGCTTACTCTTAAATGTGATACTTTTTCAAAATTTTGATCTGACAGAGTGATGGTAAATCCAAAATCCATCCAATTTCTGGTGTTTTTTCAACTTTTTGGAAAAATGGAGTTACCTTGTTTTTCCTTGCGACCACAGATATATAAATACCTACACACACCTAATGAAAAATTATGCACACAAATACTACATATGTACATATGTAGTTGTCATACATACATAAGGGGTGTCTCGAAATGCTTTTTTACATTTTAAAATGTCTCCCAAATCTAGTTTTTTTTTTTCAAACAAAAAATAAATTTAATTGGCGTTATGGAGAAAAATTTCTAAACTTTATTATGCAAAAAACCAAAGTTTCAAATTTTATTTTCTTTTGCAAAATTTCGCACTTTTTTCTTAACGCTTTGCATTAAACGTTGGACACACGTTTTACCGAAGTGTTTGATAGCTTTTTTCCAAATAAATCCAAATTTTTTTACATTTGCAGAAGCTTTGAACTTTGTTCTTAAGTACTGCTTAATTATAGCCCAATAGCGTTCAATAGGCCTTAGCTCTGGACAATTAGGTGGATTTATGTTTTTCGGTACAAAATTTATTTTGTTGGCCTCATACCACTCAAGGACGTCTTTGCTGTAGTGGCAGCTTGCCAAGTCGGGTCAAAACAGTGGAGGTATATTGTGGCTTCTGTATAATGGCAATACAGCCTTTTTCAGGCACTCATTAATATAAAATTGGCTGTTCATTGTACGATTCACAATGATTGCCTTTGAAGTTTTCCCACATGTACATATTGCTTGCCATATCATATATTTTTTGGCGAATTTTGAAATCTTTTTATACTTAAATTTATCGGAAACATTAGCTCTTTTATTAGAAACATAAAAACCCTAACCAGGAAGCTCTGAATAGTCAGCCTTACAATAGGTTTCATCGTCCATTAAAATACATCCATTAAAATTATTTAATTTGTGACGTAGCTCTTATTCTTGCCGTTTTTGTTCCTTTTTCGTTTCGGTTTGGAGCTTTCTTGACTTTGACATTCTTAAATTTTCTTTTTTCTTTATTCCTTCTACAAGCGACTTCGAAATATCTAGTTTTCATGCGATATCGCGAATGGAAATGTTTGGATTTTGCTTCCAAAGTGCCTTCACCTTTTTAACGATTAGAGGATTCCTAAAACCACGAGGCCCTCCACCTGTCTTGTGCTTAATAGACAAGTCTTTTTTTTTTAAATAACGTTACGGGCAGTCTGTCTGGACACTTTTGCCCGTCGCGCAACTTCAGCGTAAGAAAGTTGTTTATTTTCTTTATAAATATCCACAATATTTTTTCTCACTTTTTCTCTATTTGACGACATTTTAAATACGGGTTAAATAATTTGAATAAACTTATTAACAAAGTATTGTTGACACTTATAACTATCACCGAGTGGAGCAAAAAAATTAATTAAATAATAATTGTTTGCGTAGTGCCCTGTAAAAAATTTAAAAAAGCATTTCGAGGCACCCCTTACATACATAAGTAGATTACAGTGTGCAAATGTTTGCTAAGAAATATAATAAAATTTGCAAGCTTGTTTCTTGCTTTGTTGATTTTTCTATGTAAAAGCACATACCAGCATTTCTAGGTGGGTATGTACATCATACTTTCTTAAGATGGCTTCACACTATTATACATACAAATCTTTACAATTTTATTGGCTTTTAACCAGAGGGAAATAGAATGGTTTTTGGTATAATTGTCAAAAAATCAAATAGAAAATTGTCTCATTGAAGTTTATGCCCACACGTCATACTTTGAGTAAAATAAAATTCAAATTCAGGGATAAAAAACTAAATATAATTGTAGATTGTTTTCATTTCTCGAAAACTGACAGAAAAAATTAAGTTGCGAGTGGTTTCAATAAACTTTCATCAAAAATTCCAGGTGGTTGTGACGCTAATCCAAGAACCTTGGATTAAATATAACAAGTTTAGGAGATTGGGCATAAAGAGTTATATGCTGTTTATTACGTCCATGGAGGACAAGATTTTAGCTTTGTTTTACTATCTTCTCTTAGTACAGGTGACATCACTTTTATTGTTATACTGCCATCGATTGAAAATAGTTTAGTACGAATCAAGACTTCGTGTTTGGGTGTGATGACAATGTTTGTTACAGGGAAGTAGTAACATAAGTAGAAGAAGTGAGTTAGCCTTTGATTTTATAACTAATAACAATCTAGCCACGCTAGGCAGATAACTACTAGGTCTAGTACAGGGGACATATCAATAAAAGCTTAAACGCATTTTTTTGTAGACACAGTTATGGGGAAGCTCACTGAAATTCTTAAGGATAATCTTATCAGGTAAAAAGGAGCAACCAAAATGATGAACTAAGAAACTAAAGATTCAAGGGTCTATACAAATATAGCAAAAAATTTAATAGTACGAAAACCAGTTGAAAGTCTGACGACTGGAAAAGCTACAGAGTGTGCTCCAAAAAAATATAAAATAGATCTCCAGAAATCTAATAGGGCGTTATTGGCAGTATGTTGCGAATTCATTAACTCTGTTTATGAGCTGTCAATGTTCAGGAAAATATTAGCCAAAGTAGAAACCTGAACATATTCAAAGAGTAGCTAGATGGCTTACGGACAGAAATGTACTAATGACAGAGCTTAACTTGGGGTCAATAGATAGTAAACGAAAAACAAATTGACTAAATGTTAATTATGGATTAAGTAGCATGGATGTTAAATGCATTTCACACCGACAAATCCTCCGATTCAGATAGGATTCTCTGACATGCTGCTATTTTGAATAATTTTTTCTTAGTGGGGCTCAGCATGCTTGCCTTTAGTGTAGATCTGTTGAAATAGCACCTAGCCTACGGTTACATGCTAGCTTACATACAAGGAGACACCACAGGGGTCTTATCACCCTTCTGTGCCAACTAAGAGTTAAAGTAATTTTTTCGAAACTTGAACTAAAATCGGTGCAGTTTTAGATAGTAAGTAAGAAATATGCAGGTGAGGGTAAACAGAGGCCTAAATGTATGAACGCGCACGAACTTCACAAGAAAAAGTTGGAGATTACAAAAGGTAGTAAATTGGATTTGCATAACAATTTTGAGACTCATATTGAGACATGGATGTACTGTGTAATATGAGATATTGGAAAATGGTTGTTAAAGGAAGCTTCTTATAAAGGCCAAAAAAAAGTACACTTAAGAGGTTGCTTGACTGTATCGTTAACACTGCTGCTATGTACTATTGGATAAATGAAATGGTGACAAGAAGCGTAATTGGGCAAGATGTGTCTCTATTGGGTAGACTTTTTTATATTGAGACATACATACCAGTTTAAATAGGAAACCTTAAATAATAATCCCTGAAAAAGATTGTTGTTTGTGATCCTACGTACTGTATGAGAGGTGTGCAATTTTCACTAATGGATCTAAGATGGATATGAACACTAATTCGAATATTCGAATATATCATCAAGGAGTATCTCAAGAGGTACTGAAAATCCTGTGATGATTTTAGTGTATTCCAGGCCCAGATGCTAACCACATGTAGGGGACCGAATTTTATAAAGAGAAATATTTCCTTGGAACAGGAGGTTAATCCCTACGGAGCTCAATGCCTTGAAAGAACAATATGTGAATCCAAGGCTAATTTAGAAATTTAGAAAAAGGATTGATAGAATTATGGTAATTATGATATCAAGCTGTATTTGGTCTATATTGTATACGGTGGCCATTGTCGGCAAACAAATTGCATACAAACTTGCGAGCGCTTGATCAGCACTAGTGTTGATATATAAAGGTCATGATATGTAAGGCCACTATTATGAACGGATAGGTGATGTCGGACAAGACTGATATAGCATAACTGAAACAGAGAAGTCTGCAGAGTGTCAAACACTTTTAGACCAAAAATTAACCCGGCGTTATCTAATAAAGGATCGTCTAAGGGTTATTATTGGAGTTATTTACCCTGTTATAAGATAACACCTAGGAACAGTAAATGTAATTTCGACACTCCCGCTTGTAAAAAGGCCATAATCCTGATAGCACTACTCTCTCATTTTTCACCATCTTAATCTTCATCTTTTATTTTCTATTATTCTAATAAAACTCTTTCAGCGACACAGAATTAACCACATAGGACTCCAAGTATGAGTGTTTGAAATATCTTTTTTTAGATTTCCTACAGCCACCTTTCCAATCTTCCTACCTAGGATGGCCTAACAAATCCATTTCTATCATCAGCATTTATGGACCTTGTATTCTTAATTATAAGTTAATATATTTTATGTCATTCTTAAGTCATAGGCAGATTTATTACATTTCACTTGAAGATTAGGGACATGTTTAACTCTTTTTTATTAGACTTGCACAATTCGTGTTTAATAATTTGATACAATATAATCTCTGTGTTCTTTGCATTTAAAGTTAAAAAAAATAAAACTTAAATTAGTTCATACATTTATTTTTGAGAAATTTAAATATTCCTTGCAATATCTGTAATTAAAATATTATCATTGATATGCATTGATTATTTAATTATATTGAGCTGGTTCTTATTTCAATAGATTATGGTTTTTATGCCGAATAGAAAAAACCAGAAAATTCTTAATTTAAATATTTTATTCTTTATATAAACAAATGTTTCTCTTTTCTTAATATTTTATTCAGAAATTGTTTTTGTTTATTTATGCGATTATTATTAATAAATAAATATAAAGATGGATTGATTTAATTTTTCTATCACCCTTTCGTCTCTCTGTATTGTTTATTTTCTTCAATTCACTTTTTGTTTTGTGTGAATTTTTGCAGTTTTCTGTGTTAAAAGCAAAATTACCAGAAAGCTATTAAATAAATTTTTGCAATCAATAAAACATGGAATTTAATCTCACTTTTCTTTAACAACCATATGCCCAAGCGCATACAGGAAAAAACGTATGTATGTACGTACGTAAATATGTATGTGCAAATATTAAAACAAAATTGAATGAAATATTTAAAAAAAAAGAATAAGCAAGAAAGAAATTGAAATAATTCTATTTGCATATAAAAAAGAAGAAGAAAAAAACAACTTAATACCAGCATTGAAAATATAAAATTTATTGAAAAGTGACTACAGTGAGTAGTGAAACTATTACACTTATACAGTTAAAGAAGGAAAATCTTTGAATAAATATTAGTATTATTTCAACTATCTTTTGAATTTATAATCAATTAGCTCTAAATTTGTTCGTAAAATGTTGTCATATTCTTTAATTCCACTGTAATTTTTTCTCGTATAAACATAAATACTGTTTATGTACACAGTCATATGAAAAGAGAACCATCAAAGCAAAACAAATTAAGCGCATTACGTTTATTTAAGTGAAAAGTATTTGAATATGTTGATAGATTAAAACTTATAATATCTTTTTATGTCTTCTCTTCTGTTTCCTTTTCTTTGCGTCCATCTATTACGTTTCGTTGTGGGCCACCCTCATATTTCATTAAAAATATTCTTAATACATGCTAGGCGCACAATTGGGATGAACGACGAATTTTTCGTCGCGAATATTCGTCATCAAAAATAAAACACATTTGTGTATATGAGAATGCATACAATTGTGGCGTCAGTCGAAGTTCGCTTTACGCGGCGAACTCTGCATTAGATTTATTTCTATTTCTTACGCCGGCGAACGACGAACAAATTGATACAAGGTGACCATTTTTTTTATTAAATTTAGGTTTACTTTTCAACTTTTTAAGAAAATAAACTTAGTTTTTACTTTAATAATTGTTTTATTTTTTATTTTAAAACATTTAAAATAAGTATAAAAAAGTTAAGTACAAAAATTTGTTTTTATTTGTGTTTTTGCAAATGTTTAAGTTAATTAAGTGATCTTTTTTTCATATGGTCACACTATTAGCTGTTATACACAAACAAAATTTTTATTATTGTTTAATGCACGTACCCACGACATTCTTTGCAAACGTTTGCTTATACGTAAACAAGTTTTTATTATTACAGAAATTTTATTTATTGCTTTGTTGTGTTTCACAAAAAATTAAATTCTTCGATTATTTATGTTTTTTCTTTGCACAAACACTAAACAATTTTATCAACTATAAAAGATGTTACTTTTTCGTCGTTTTTGTGCTTCACACGACGAATTTGCACAACGAATTTTTACCGAAGAGTTCGTCGTATTGGGCGAAATTCGTCGTTCGTCCCAATTGTGCGCCGAGCAATACATACACATTTGGTCATGACCACAAAATCATATACATACATACATACATACATACATACATACATACATACATACATACATACATACATACATACATACTTACATACATACATACATACAAACATATCCATATAAACACAAGCAACCAATCGGTCCAGCAAACAAAATAAAATTATAACAATTTTTTTAAAGTTTCGCTACAGAATGAGTCATATAAGGATTAATCTCTTTTATTGCCACAAGCGAAAGGAACCAAGTGCCTTCAAACATTTATTTCCCTAAGTTTTCGAACCACAAATATAAAAGTTAATATTAATGTTTTTGTTAAGAATACTTTTCATTTTACCAATTTTTAAAATTTGTAAATATAGATTAGAATGTAATAATTGAAATTAAATTTCTGAAATATTCTAACACTTTTAAATTTTAGGTGATATTTTTAAAAAAATTGTTTGATTTGATTATTTTTTATTTATTTATTTATTTATTTATTTAAATTTTGGCAACCAAGCCTCTAGGCCATAATTTGCTACAAACTTCTATTAAAAAAACAAAGTTTTTGAATCACAAAAAAAAAGGTTTTTAAACAGGTCAAAATTTATATTATTTATTTATTTATTTATTAATTCAATTTCGTAATAAAAAAGCCCCAAAAGGCCAAAACAAATAATTACTATTAACCACTATACATTCGTTAAAAATGAAAAATACCAACTAAAAAATTATTCGATGACTTAAAATTGCAAAATGTATTTCTTTGCTTAAAATAAATAATTTTGCTGTAAAAAGCAGGGATGGAAAATCGAAATTTGTAAATAGTTCTGAATTGTCAAGAAAAAAAAATTGTTGTCAATGAGATGGTACTTTAAAAAATTTAAATTTCCGTAATATTTAAAGAACAAATTTAACGAATTATTTTTTTTTTTTTGTTTTTTGAAAACACAAATTTTAAATTTTTTTAACTACTTACAACTTTTTTTAACAACTTAAACTATAATCTATCCATGGATTTTCATACAATAAAATAAATCTATTTTATTTCTAACATATGCAGCTTTAACATCAAATACAAAAACTGTTAATTATAATTATTTTTTTTTTTTTAAAATTTAAAATTAAAAAAATTTAAAATTTGCAAAAAAATTTTTTTTGTGTACTTTAACTTTATCCTACTAATATAATTTATGTGAATGTTTGTATGTTTGGATTTTTGTTACTCAATCACGCAAAAACGGCTGAACGGAACTATATGAAATTCGGCACATAGATAGATCACAACCTAGATTAACACATAGGCTACTTTTTATCGCGATAATAACGCGAAGTCATTGGCAAACTCATCACAACACATCCTAAACGGGTTGTTTGTGTTGTAAGTATTTTTATTTTTGTTGTTAATACTAAGTCTACCTTTTGTCCCGATAACTACGCAGACGAAGTCGCGGGCACAAGCTAGTCAGTAATAAAACTAGAATTTATCTATAGATTTTCATGCAATAAAATTTATTTTATTTCTTATATCGGGTGTCCCAACTAGAACGCAATTTTTAAATTTTAAATAAAACACAGAAATTAAAAAAAAATCATTAAACTTTATTATATCGTAAAGTAGACAGAATGAGGTTATGTATGGAACAATATATCGTGCAGATGGCCGCCGCGGCTTTGCTGGCACACACGCGATCTTTTAATGAAATTTTCAATGACGTTTTTGCATAAATGCTGCGGTATTTCATTAATGTTGCGTCCAATTTCCTCTTTTAAGGCTTGAGTCGTCGTCGGCTTATTCGCGTAAACCATCGACTTCAAAAAACCGCAAAGAAAAAATCTAAAGAAGTTAAATCACACGATCTAGGCGGCCAATTCTGGTCTCCAAAACGCGAAATAACACGACCGGGAAATGACTGATGCAACAATTGAATTGTTTCTCTGGCTATATGACATGTGGCGCCATCTTGTTGAAACCACATGCCCTCCACATTCATTTCATCAATTCTAGGCAAGCAGTGTTGTTAACCGTACAGTAATTACCGTATTGTACGGTAATTTAGAGTCTCAAACGGTAGGTAGGTAGGTAATTTTGATATTTGTACGGTAATTTTAAAAAGTTTTTATTTTTAAGTGTTAGACCCATGACATACATATTTCTCATAAAAACATACCATAAAAAGTACGGTTTCATTACAACTAGGCAAATTATTGAAGTTAAATTCTTTACGTTTTTGCCATAAATGCAAGGCGAATTCATTAAAGATGTTGATAAAACTGACATCCTTCACTTTTACAAAAACGCCATCAATATAAAGACAGGTGACGATTATTTCCAATCCTTGAATAAAAAAAAACATGCTTTTCGTTCTTCTACAAATTTTGAATTTGTCAAATAAAATAATAATAAAATTTTTAATAAAAATCTCAACGTAGAAAAGAGAGATATTATTTTACATATTTATTTTGTATCTTCTATATATTTGCTTAAGAACATGAATTAAGTTACACTTAAAACCTTTTTTGTTATAATCTATTAAATGTTAATTACGTGTTTAAGGAACTTTTATATAGACTTAAATCATTTTTACTTGCAATTTAATTTTAAGTATACGAAATCTAGTATGCCATTAATTTTTAGAGCAAGAAATTCATATAAGTGTTTTTATTTTAAAAGGAATCGATTTATTAAAGTCAATTCAAATATTTTAAAATACTTTCCTGAAAAACTATAAAAACACACATAAGCAGTTTTTCCCTGTTGCCACAGACATACTACCAAAATTTTGTAAATATTTCTTTTTGCTCAGTTCTAAGGTAATGCATCAAAATTAAGGTGACACGCCCACCTACCATATACATAACTCTTTTCCTTAAATTCCTGTAATTTATTTATGGGCCAAAAATTTTAGAAAATTAAAGCTTTACTGTTCTTTATTTTTATTTTTTTTTTGTGCAGCAAACCCAAAGACTTTAAAAATAATTAAAGTGTGTATTTATTGTAGAGTGTCGATTATTTTATACACTTCACCAAAAAATATGTAATTCGCCATTTTATTTCAGACATTATCTGCGATTTAGCGTTTTGTGAGGCGGGATTAAAAAAATTTTATCTTCCATCTTATTTTGGTTTTAGAATTCGAACATACACAAATTGCTTTCTTATTGCAAATGCTTAAAAACATATTTAAAAATTAATTTATAAATTTATAAAAGTTGTATTAAAACAACTTTTAATAGATTAGTTATGTTTGATAAACTTTTAATAAATTTAAAATTGCTCATGGGTATAAGGGTGCGTCGTTAGTTTACTCTTATTTAAAAGGAAAAAAAAATAAACTTTTAATCACTTTGCCACCAATTGAACAAATTGTATACAAAGACAATCATAAATACATTTAAGGCTCATATAAAAGGAAACATCTGGCCTTTTCTAATAAGTTAACAAGTCTTGAGGCTATAAAAAAGAAATTTTAAATTTGTTTCCCATACACTCACTCAAACAAAAGACATTTCCATATAAAGTGAATGTACCAAATGTCATTATAAAATTCTTAAATTTTGTTTTCTTTTTTTTTTCAACAAGACCTAAACTAAAAGAACGCTAAAACAAATTGATGAAATAGAATTTAAGCTCCATAATACTAGGTTAGCATTTCTCATAAAAACATACTCAAAAGAAAAAAGGTCGTACAATTTTCGTTTCATAAAAAAAGAGATCTTTTTGCAGCTGTATAAGAAATATATATATGCTTAATGTCAGCTTTATATTACATACATAAGTATGTGTATTCCGACTTCAGCTTGACAAGCCAAAAAAAAAACAATTTAAAAGTTTAGGGTAAAATAAAAATCAACATTATACTCTATAACTGTTTGTCATATTAACTTAAAACATATATACAATAATTGGTGAATTCACAAGGTGTTCTAAATGTCATATCATCATTTTTAAAAATATTTAAAAAATTTTACAATAAACAATATAATACTTTTCGCTTTAAAACATTTGCAAAATTATGAAAATACGACACTTAGGACTTCTTGTGAACACCCCAAATATATGTATATATGTACATATCTGCATGTATATGTAATATTTTTCCACTTAAAACTTTTGCACATGTCTGTAATATAAATAAATTTCAAGAGTTGCATAAAATCGATTTTTTTCTGAACTCTTTTTTAAAAACTTTTTTTATTATCGTTTTTACTATACAAAATCTAAGAAGTTTTTATCCCTCTACTCCCAAATAAAAATAAACTTGTTTTATTTTTAATAGCTTTAACATTTATACTACAAACTAGCAAATAAAACTTTTGTCATTAACCCTTAACAGTGTATGTTTTTTTTCACTTCTTCCCATTCCTCCAATTCGTCCTTTATAACTCCTTCTGCTCCTGTTTACCTAAATAGCAGTTTATGCCATCAATTTATATTTAACTCTTTTTATTTGCATATTATAACTACTCATCAGAGTTGGCATTAGTGGCAAAATTGTACTAAATCTGGTACAATCAAAAGTTAAGCGATACACAGGTACATTCAATTACACTTACAATTGTTAATTTTACTTTAGTAAAAAGCGAATAAGCCATATAGATGCCTTACTTCCTCAACCTCGTATGTTAAAAAATAAAATTTTTCAGGAGAGAAAAGAAAAACGGTTAATCTTTTTATACTTCGGTGTTTGGTTAAAAGTTTAAATGCAATTATTAAGGAATTGATTGTATTTATGCATATTAGTAGTAATAATATACTAATCTTTTTTAGTTAAAGCATAAAACAATCGTTTGATATGAAAAAGTCAAAACCGTTTTTTTTTAAGTTACGAGTTTGAGGAAGTAAGGCATCGATATACGTCATTATGCTTAATAAAGCTGTATGTTTCCAACTTGTTATACCCAGCACCAAAAAAAAATCGATATACCCAGATATTCTTTTTTGTCATACCATTTGTCTTAATTTAAGACCCCATCAGGATATATTTTTGGGTTCTGGTTTCATAGGACGATCTTGCTATGTCTGTCCGTCTATCCGTCTGTTAAAAATTAAAATAAAGCTCGAATCGATAAAGCTAACATTTTGCCAGTAGATTTCTAATAAATTAGGAAGGTTTGATGTTGAAAATGGGCAAAATCTATGGAATAAGAAGAGAGATATAGCTTGTAATGTAAGATAAGGTCATAGAAAAATGTCTTTCGAACATCAAATAAATATCATTACTGTCATTAAACGTAATGACAAAAATAAATGATAAAATTTCTCAAGTATATTTATTGGGTAGAAAATTATGTTCTTCTAAAATATCATATCCGTTAATTACGAAAGAAGTTTTAGATCAAAATGTACAAGATTTATCTCGTATAATGTCATTTTTCGACAATTTTTTTACGATGTTAAAACTTTGCAAACGTAGCTTATTGATCAATATTAATGGAAAAGCGGAAAATGAAGGTCAGACCCCTATTTTAACGCCAACCTCCCATATAACGCTTTTCATTAAAATCATATAATTTCTGTATTTGATACGCCTACTTTCACACCCACCTTCCACATAATCTATTATTAATAAAATTTAAAAAAAATTTAAAAGCAAAAGAATTAAATGAACTAAGTATGCAGAAATTTCTCAAATACTTCTTTCTGGTCAGTATCAAAAAAGTCAGGTGATATGGCCACTGTAACACCCCAACTACCATGTTACGATTTATTTTAAGTTGATATAATTTCTATATCGAAAAAAAGCTTAAGAAGAATTATAGGCTTTATAATGCATTATCGAAGTTGAGTTTACAAAAAAAAAATTATTTTGACACCACCTTTCACACAAAATCTGCTATTAATAAAAATAAAATATATAATCTTATTTTTATCAAGTAAAGCTTGATGTTGCACAATGTTGATACAGTTAATGTGTATTTGGTTGCTATTGAAACGGTACAATTTTACAATTTTCAGATTCCAACACAGTGCTACTCATACAACTTTGCGTTTTTTAATCCCTAAAGGTATGTTTTACTTTCATTTCAGCTTATTACAGCACGATGTTATTAGTGTAAAATTTGTGTAATTATATTCAGAGTAACAAACACACTAAACTTTTGACATTTTAATCTCTATGACAAATGGAATTTGCTGTGATTGTAGTGCTCTTTGTTGTAAATTTTATATATCAAAAAAAAAAATCAAATTTTATTAGATTGTGTACGTACAACTATTATTACATGAAAGGATATTGTTACACGAATTATTAAAAAATCCTCAAATGAATTAAAATTTTAAAGTAGATTATTTAAATAATGATTTTATAAAATTTATTTGTTATGTCTGTAGTTGAAATTACCAAAAAAAAATATTATTAATAGAAATTAATTAGATTTCATTAGTCTTTGGTAAATGACCCTTTTGGATCAATATGCGTAGAGTGAATATTTAAATAATATAAAATAGATTATTATATACTAATATAAAATAGAGAATAAAATTAAGCAAAACGGTTTCAATGTCAATTTATCGCACTGGTTATACTAAAACATCATTTAAGGACATAATGTTTCGTTGATAAATATGCAAACGACAATAGGGGTGGATTTGTTTTTTGTTTTAATAAACGTTGAAATAAGTTGTCTATTGTAAAAGTGAAATCAAAACCTAATTGTATATAATGGAAATATGACAAGCACTTTTATGAGATTTAAGTTTAATCAAAGCCCTTTATAAGTATATAGACGAGGATAGTAGTGTAATGACTGGTATCTGGTACGAGAACATCGATATGTCGTCGTTCTTAAATTAATGTGTTCTATATGTATAGGCTTTATATGTCACATAGAACACAATAATTAACGAATGAATGTGTACAAAACTATAATAAAAGTATTAGCAAAATACTATTTATTTTGATCTGGAGTGACACTGCCGAATTTTTAAATCATAAACATCTTTTGTTCGTTGCATTGTTTTTGCAAAGTTTCATCATAATCTGTTAATAAGAAGTAATTGTATCAGCTTTATCAGAATTTTACACTTTTGAACATTCATGATATACCGTACACCAAAATATTAAATAATTTATAGCGCGTTTTCACTACAGTTAAAACAAAAAAAATGCTATAACCGTTTAAATAAATTTGGTAAATTTTTTGAAATTAAGCTTAGAAATTTAAAAGAAATATTTGAAACTTACTATAGTTTGAGTTAATAAAACTCAGCTAAGAAAGCAGCGTCTGAAAGTTCGAGCTTATTTTCTTATCTATATCTATCTATCTATCTGTCTATCTATCTATCTATCTATCTATCTATCTATCTATCTATCTATCTATCTATCTATCTATCTGTCTATCTATCTATCTGTCTATCTATCTATCTATCTATCTATCTATCTATCTATCTGTCTATCTATCTATCTGTCTATCTATCTATCTATCTATCTATCTATCTATCTTTCTATATATATATAAAAGTGAAACTTTGTGTGTGTGTGTGAGTTAGACTCCAAAACTGTAAAACCGATCGGTCCAGGGAGTGTTAACGGGTGGAAAAAAGTGGGCAGGACCACGCCCATAAAAATTAGTATTCATTTTTAGCTACTTGCACTTGACCTCTTTTTCTGAAACTTTGCACACATATTGAGTTGTCATGACATTATAATTTCGTGATTAAAAAAGTGGGCGGGATCACGCCCATAAAAAAAGTTTGTGGTGCTTGCACTGGACCGATTTTGCTGAAACTTTGCACACATATTGAGCTCTCATGATTACACAATTTTGTGATTAGAAAATTGGGTAGTGCCACGCCCAAAAATAAAAAAGTTATAATTTTCAGCTACTTGAACTTCACCGATTTTTCTGAAACTTTGCGTGATTAGAGAAGTGGGCAGTATCACGCCCATAAAAAAAGTTATAGTTTTAGCTTTTTGCATTTAATATTCAATTTAAATTCAGAATGCATTTTTATTCATTAAGTGGCGTAACAACGCGCGCCGGGCTTTTCTAGTGTGAATATAAAAGTGAAATTCTGTCTGTGTGTGTGTTAGCTATAGTCTCCGAAACCGTAAAGCCAAACGGATACAAACTTTGGCAAGTTGTTGTACACATTCCAGGGAGTGCTTATGGGTGCTTCAAAGTGGGCGGGGTTACGCCCATAGAAAATAAGTTATCATTTTTTGTTACTTGCACTTGACCGATTTTTCTGAAACTTTGCACACATATTGAGCTCTCATGATTACACAATTTTGTGATTAGAAAATTGGGTAGTGCCACGCCCAAAAATAAAAAGTTATAATTTTCAGCCACTTGAACTTCACCGATTTTTCTGAAACTTTTCACACATATTAAGCTGTCATGAGTATACAGTTTCGTGATTAGAAAAATGGGCAGTACCACGCCCATTAAACAAAAGTTATAATTTTTAGCTTCTTGCACTTGATATTCAATTACAATTCAAAATGCATTTTTATTCGTTAAGGGGCGTAGCAACGCGCTCCGGGCTTGGCTAATACAAAAATAAATAAATCATACATACATATGTATGTCTTAACTATGATTCCACACACACAAACATGGCCAAGCAAATACACAAAAGAAAAACAACAAGCAAAATACTGCTTAATGGGTAAACTTAAAACAAATAAATTTTACGAATTAAAATAAAAATGAAGAAAACAACATAACAAAATACGAAGAATGTTCGAATGAATGAATGTAAGTGTATTCGTAACATGTATTTCTACACAAACAATTGCTTAAATAAATACATTCATGCCAACAATGTGGCACAATATTGTATGTATTGGCAAATGTTAAGAGAATGAGAATAAAAAAGAGAGAAAAAAGGATTAAAAATAATAATTTAATTTTGTTGCACAGCTGGAAAAATGTTTTGTGTCCAATCAAACATATGTGCCCAACATATATTACATTCAGACAAAATTGCACACATAAATTCATTTTATTTCCCTTTACTTATTCTCTGGCAAAAAGAATATTATAAAAACCAAATACGTTTTTCGTATTTTTAACATTTTCATAAGTAATGGTCATACTCGTATAATAATTAATCGCTTACCGTAGGAGTTTGGACATATTTGGAATATTTTAAATATTTTTTTATGGCCTTAAACTGGATACTAAAACTTTGTATTCTACAAGAGTTGTAAGAATTTATCAAAGATTTTTACAATGTCGCAGATTTTTACAATTCGATGAACAAATTAGTTTATAAACGTAAAAATTTAAAGATTTTCTTGTTTTTAACTACATAAAATAATTGAATACACAATCGGCACATTTATTTTGACTTATTACTTTTTAACTTTAAAAATGTTTTATTTAAAATTTTTATTATTACGTATTTTGACAAAGGAAAATTGTGAAGTTGATTGAAATTTAGTAGAAAATAAAGCCCCCTTTGGCTTGAATGGTACTGAATTTGAAGAACTTCAGTAGGGACCTCGTTCCAAATTGTTTCTTTTCTGTTTTTTTTCAATTCTCTTGTGCTTTATATATGCTTACACGTTTTCTATGACGTTTAAGTGCGGACTATGAGGTGGCCAATCCAATAAATTGAGTTCAATATTTCTAACGAAGATTTCGATTAAGTTAATCTCTTGCAACATGGAGGATTATCTTGTTGCAATAAAAATGATCCTCCTATCAGTTTGTCACCCGAGAGAAATGCGTAATCATTTAAAACTTTTACGTACTGATTTTGGTTCATGGAACCAACACAACACCATGACCAAATTTTCACAAACTGGCGCACTTTTTTGTCTTTGTAATTGTTGAAGTCTTGCCTAAATCTTATTTTTCTATAAATGGTATTGGAATGAGTTTTTATCAGTCAAAAGAACTTTTTTCCAAAAATCTACTGGCGCTTGGGCGTGGTATTGCCTAAATAAAAAATACGTCAAGTGGTATATTTGAAGAATCATTGTTTTATATGTAGTTCAAGTTATTCTTTTAAGTTTTGTACACATGCAGCTTGTCGAAACTCATTTACATTAATGTTTGGCTGCGAATCGAAATATACGACATGAAAGCAAATTTAAAAAAAAAAACTTCCCATCAAATTTATTAAGTATGAGTGTATTAGTAGTAAAGTTTAAGTCTAGGGAAACTTAAAGAAAGAACTGGAACGTGTAACGCGCACGATCTTTAAAGTCTTTAACAATTAAAATTTTATGAATGTAATTCTTTTTTATTTTTTTTTTTTAATATAAATAAAATCTCTAGTTTACAAACAAGTTATAAAAAAAATTTAAAAAAAAACAAATTTTTCCGGTTTTTCTTATGCTTAAATGTAAATTTATCCATAAGGAGATGCATATAAATAATATTTAAATTTATTTCAGGTTTATATTCATGCTTGTAACGGGTATTTCATTAAGCACTTCTTTTAGTTAAATTTTAATCAAACAAAGTATGTATGAGATACAATCGAAATTCGAATTATGTTTTTTAAAGGCTTCTCGGTAGGAAATACAATATAGTGCAAAGGTTCGACGCTGAATTGTTAAATTGTTCATGGCTCTGAAGCAAGCTACAGCTAAAGTTGAACGATAGTAGGGACTATGTCGACTTTAAGGACTATGACTTATTCGACCTAAAAAAATCCTACAAGAAAAACTCACAATTTCTATACATGACGGAGCGTATGTCTTTGTGTCCATATCATCCAAATCATGCAAAAAAAATGGCAATCATCGACCTATACTGCATGCCGTTGAAGGTCAAAGTGCGCCGAACGGTATTAAACTGGATGTTCTAGTTCAACAATTTAGTTTGTTGACATATCCATTCATTCTGAGATGAGCCTCATCGCTGGAAATGATATTTTGATAAATCGTCACGCTAAGCGTTGCCCAGCCAGAACATCCATTTAGATTAAATATTTTTTTTTTAGTTTGGCGTGTTATTAAACGGCAAAGTATCTGTGGTGGTTTGTCAAAATAAACTTAATCAATGTCAGTCAATTTGACAGACGTTACTTCAAAAATATGAATGCTATCAACTGTGAAACCTTAAATGTCCCTACAGAAAAACCATTTGTTATTCATATGTAACATAGAAAAAAAAACCTTCAACTTAACAAGTGACCATAATGACCTTTTCAGTCTTCCTATAGATCTGTTTTAGTGTTTTACAAACAAGTTTGGTCTTCAACGTTTAATTTTTGTAGTTAAAAACTTTTAATTTATGTAAAATGTTTTTTAATATTTCTTTTTTTCACAAAAATTACAAAATTTATGTGGATATTTGTTTGTTTCTATATGAAGTTGACAAATATAATTATTACTGCGGTTTAATTAAATGCTTTTATGTTTAAACATGTAAGAACAAAATTTCAAAAAAAAAACACAACTGATTTATTAAAAAAACAGGTAAGATTGATATATTCGGCCATGCCGATTTGGGCAATACCCTTCACCATCTTGTACATACATAGGTATAGTGATACTTAGCCTAGATTTCATATTTTATATTATACAGCTTTTTGTTTTATTATACCCGAAACCATATTTGATTTTGAGTTTTTACACAGTTAACTGTTTTCTACTAGTCATGTTTATTCATTTGAAAACTATATTGACAGAGTTGAGAAAATAATTATTCGCCATTTTGTTTAAGGCGCCAGCTTGTTTTTGAGCTTTTTCATAGTTTAGTAGGAAAGAACGTATATAAATTGTATTATTCTTTTTAATGATTTCAACCACTTTAAAATATTCCATCGTAAAATTATTAAATAGTTAATGTATGTATGTATGAAATAAAAACTAAAAAAAATTGTTTGCCTTAGTCTGGTCGAAACTAGGTTCGCTCTTACCAGTATACCACGTTTGTTTTTTTTTTTTTGTAAAAAAAATGAGATGGTCTTGGTTTTTCTCTCATATCTCAGTTGTTTATAAAAAAAAGAAAAATTTCTAATTTTCAATACGATTCGCTAACGAATAAAGAATTTCCGATATTTTTATACCACACACGAGTCTGACCGATATCGGGGAGCTTTAAAGAAATTATTTTAACATGCACACAGACATAATAATATTACTCAAGTGACTTCCCTACTCATAAGCTGACAGATAATATATATTCTAGAAATATTTTAAATATGTATATTATTTGTAGAAATTTCACACGGAATGACAAGCCCATACTCTATGTGATGGGTGTATAACAATTAACACACACAAGAGATTGAAAATTTATAAAATGTTGGAAATTTGTTTAAGATTTTCTAAAGAAAAAAATTCTCCAAAAACAAATAAATTAACACAATATCTGTGTATTTTACAGAGAGCAAGTTTCTAAAACTAAAAAGTTTTAATATACAAATTTTATTAAATATGCAATTTACGAAAAAAGCTAGAAATAAAAAATCAATTTCAAATGTGTAAGAAATCTTCCACAAATAGTATATGTAACAAATATTTTTGTGTAAAAAATATAAATTAATGGTAAATTTCTTAGAACGTAAAAAAACAATACGGGAATTCCCAGCAAAAACCAGGTAATGACTTGCTCTTACTAAACAGCATACTTTTCAATGACTATTACATATCGTCTGTCTTACTAAGAAGTGTTTTAATAATGATTTGATTTATAATGTGATACGTAAGAACTTATTTTAAGACATTTGATTAGATACACACAATCCAGTTTCTTGTTGCGAAATTTTTTAGAAGTCATGCAAATACATAACTTTTTATAATTCTCATTTAGTTTAACATGCTTTAGGTATAAGTAGTAATGATTTTGACAACAGCGGCAAAGCATTTCATTAACAAGGTGATGACTAATAGATTTTCACTAATTTTTAATATTCAAATTAACGTATCGCTGAATAATCAAACCGAATTTACGCCTTTAAAAGAATCAAACGACTTCTTTAAGTCCAAAATATTAATGGGCAAAATATTAAAGGACTTCCTCTTTGTAAGCGAGGATGGTAATTACTTATTTAAGTCACTATTTGTAAACGAGCGTGGTAAGTACTTGCCTCCAATGCCATCGCCGTGTTAAATTAATGGGTTTAGATGCCAAATTGTAAGTAGTGAAGAACTGTTTTCTAGTACTTACAACTCATTATTTGGTAATATGTTATTTTGCTGGCAAGTGTCACAAAGCTGTTGTAAACACAAATTTATTGAAATAGAAAAAAAAATATTTTTGAAATTAAAAACTCAAAAAATGTATTTTATAGTTTCAAAAAAATTAAACATCCTGTTAAATGGTTCAAAGTGCCTCTCAAAACTGTTAAATTAATTTCCTAAGTTTTAATTAAAGAATTATTTTTTTTTCGTTTAGTATAGCAGTCAGACAAATAGAAAATAATTTTCAACCTAAGTTCGTTACTAATTTATATAAAACCCAATTATTTGTGCACAGTTTACTTTTACTTCCAGTTTCCGGTCCTCTCTTAAGAAACTTAAATTTCCTTTCGAAGAAACCTACGTGTCTTTGCATATTTTAGATTTTTTTCTTACACTAAATGAATTTAAATGTTCCATAAGCATTTGCTTAATCTATTTAAATAATTTTCTTTACATTGACTTTACATAAATATCGTATAAATAAATTAATTAAAAGTATTCAAGGTATACATTTAAATTTATTTTTAAGAAAAGTAAATTTAATTATTCCTAAAATGCCATGTTTAATCCTTAAGCATTAAAAAAAACACCAAAAATTGGTTTTTCCAGCACAACAAATTCTTTAAATATTTACTTTTATTGATTTTTGTACACTTTTGTGTAATATGTTTCGTTAAATATTTAAGTATTTAAACATTCCTACAAATGACATGTGTTCGAATATTAGTTTTTCAATACAATTTTATACAATTATTGTAATATTTCAATGAATTCATTAGTGTATGAATGAATACAATAGTATTTAAAATTACATTAAAATTAAAACCTTGTTTTGTGCTGTCTTACAACAAAGTATTGATTGTGTTACAAATACTTATAAAGAAATATTCAAACGATTTTAATTGCGCAGAAATAATATTTATTTGTATAAAACACACAACCATATACAGAAGGTTAAACTTGCTTACTTAATACGAATATCGGTGGTCACAAGTCGAAAGGCCCTAAAAGAACACCTCGACACAAAATTTTAATTCAAGAGTATCAAAAATAACAGCTTTATAAGTAATTTTTTTAAAAGAAGTAACATTATGATAACACAGTTTTTAAAGAGTCCGCCATCAAACTTTTTTTTTCAACTAGTGCTTATTTCGTGAATGGTAACACTTAGCTCATGTCTGATTTGACACAAAATTAGTTTTATCCTTCCGCTGAACGAATATGGTTGTGTATACGCTTGAACAACGCTGGGAAATATTGCGACATTAATTTGGCCGATTTTACCACAAAAAAAATCATCTTTTCAGATGAAGCTCATTTTGATCTTGGCGGGTATGTAAACAAGCAAAATTGTTGCATTTGGGGCACATAAAGCCCGCACGCATACATTGAAAAGCCGATACACCCAAAACGAGGCAATGTTTAATGCGGATTTTGGTCCAGAGTCATAATTGGGCTATTTTGCTTCGAAAATGAGCAAGGAGTGGCAGCAGTCAATGGCGGTCGCTACCGGGTCATGTTGAACGAATTTTTGTTCACAAAAATTAAAGAGGAGGTAATTGGCAACATTTGGTTTCAACAGGACGGCACTACGAGCCACACAGAAAAAGCTACTTTTTTTTATAGCATTTTAAAAAAAAAAGTTATTTGGCGGACCTTTTATTACCTTCTTATCTCTCCTTCAAGGTAACAGTTATTTGAGTTAGGGCCTTTCTACTTGTGACCAACGATATATGCACACATACATTATACACGCATACACAATATAGATAAATTTAAAGTATGTGATGTTTTAAAACAACAGACTTTGCAACCCTTTTGCTAAGAGCTTTAAATATAACTTTTACAAAAATTCACAATCAAGGTCTATTAAATAAGGTCTGTGCAACTCTAGAAAAACAAAAAGCAAAAAAAATATACGGGCATTTTGTTAGTGTAAAATTACTCTAAGGTAGCCAAAAACAGCTGACTAAAATACCAAAAAATTCATCCAGGTGAAATTATCAGTCCATCTGATGGGAAACGTTACTGTCAAACTCTATGTATAAAAAATTATTTTTTATGAGGTATTTGACAGAGAGCAGCACAGCAAATTCGCCGTTGCATATACCTGTATGAATATGCCCAACGCCTATTAAATTTTTTTGTGTTTTCATTTGTTTACAATTTTTTCAAGACAACAAAAATAAATTGTGTTAATAGTAAATATTTGCTAAAAATATGGCTGATAAAGATAAAATAGAAGTCTAGACGATGTCTTGCTGTTTCACAAGGTATGTTGGGCCAGAAAGATGCTCGTTTCGCTGCTGGTGTTGTACAAATGGTGCGTGAAGGCAAAATAGCTAATCGTTGTATTTTCTTGGCCTGTAAGCCAAGTAATGGCAAGGCTGCTATAGCTGTTGGTGTGGCTCAGTCCTTGGGTACAGAAACGCCTTTTACCAGCACTTTTCACTGCATCATAAGTTGAAAAATTATCAATCATAAAATTGAAAAACATAAATGTCGCCCTAAAAAGGTAAACAAATTATGACAACTTCGAGTAGTAAACATAGGGGAGCAAAAAACCATCAGCTGATTAGTTGAACAGACCTTATTTAATAGACCTTGTTCACAATCATGTTTTTTTTTTAATAAACTGTTGTCAATAGTTGAAATCTGCTTCAAAATGTTGTGTTTAAGCTCTTGAACTGTTGTGTTTCACTTTCGATTTTAAAAACACTTTACAAAGAATAGTTTGAACGTACAATCTTGGTGGCCAATTCACTTGTTCTTTACGAAAACTAATGCGTTTTTCAATGTCTTTCTATTTTTGTGTGGCAAGTGGCACCACAGGATGGTGCTATTTGCACTTAAAACCACCTATTATCAACGTGTAAATCATCAATTTACCACCACAAATTTTGTAGCGATTTACTTTGACCATTGGACAACCTACATATTTAATAGAGGAAATTGTCATATAACATTAAATCTGTCATCTAGAGCAAGCTACGATATGGTTATCGGATTCGATACGACGTTAGATAGCATTCTTAGTTGTTTTATTAAGTATATTATTACATGCATATGTATGTATAAAACAAAATATTTAACATAAATTGTTTACTATTATTGGTAATTACATCACCAATAATTTTACTTGATTAAGACTTTAACAACAATAAGATAAATGTGCCACAAAGCTGTCTGTTGGTAAAGAATACAAAAGATTCGGATGCCTTTTCATGTTTAATTCTATTAAAACACACAAGTTTACATGCTTAGGTACGATGTGATTACGTATTTGTAAACATAGTCTTTAAAATGTCTGTGCATATGTATGTATGTATGTTGTTATATTGACATGTGTCAAAATAAATTACATACATGTGTACATTTAAAGTCATTAAATTACATGTGTCATGTAATCGTCTCAAGTACAACATAAAAGCAGTTTTTTTTTTCTTTCTTGTTTTTGTGCAGAACATAAATATTAAAGAAAGAATCTTTCGAAATTAGATTACTTTGATAAAATAGCTTATTGAAATAGTAAACCTGATTTAATAGAAAAGAGAGAATTAATTATAAATGTTTTCTTTAAAATATTTTCTATAAAGAAAAAATTTTTCAAACAAAATTGTAAATCTGAAATTATTTCCATAGAAAGAAAATTATAAAAGTAAGAGAGTAAGAGAAGAGTAAGAGTGTTATATTCGGCCTAGACGATTTATCCAAAATTTTTCACGAATATCTCTAGAGGCATATTATATCTACAAATAGTAACAAAGGCCCCTATAAATTATTCTATGGCTGAAAAACTTTAATTTTAGTTACAAAAGGTTAAACAGGGGCCAGGCTTACTAAAGCCTTATATTTTAAATGCAATTTACTCATGTAATAATTATTTTTAATTGTCTAAGTTACACATCTATGACTCTTACAAAAAAAAAACGAGCTTATCGCAAATGAATTAAATGGGACGTATTGATAAATAGTCACTCGCTTTTGATGTAATCTCGTTATATACTGATGTATCGAAAATGAACACTGGATATTTTCAGTGAGTCGCCAGATATAAAGAAGTTGTATAGATTAACTGAACAAATATACTGCATTCCAAGTTGAAATATGCTTTTTATGAACGCTTGCAAAAGCATACTTAGGAAAAAATTCGACACCTTAAGGCCGTGTTGGATCTCGGGTCACTCTGGTATTTCTGGAAATGAAACGATGGGCGAGCTGATACTAAAAGAAGAAGACGGTGGATCGTCTACTTTGTCACTTCTTGGCACTAAGTACAAGTATTCATCGCCTCTTTGATGAACACAGAGAAATTTTTGTCTCTTCGTTTTCCACGCATGATTCAAGAGCAATATTGTCTTTTCTCGGAAGTTAAAAATTCTTCATAGCAAAAGGAATCTTGGAATCTCCCATTTTTATTTATATATCTGACTTTTCTATTGTACGACTGGATCTATTATCTCTTCTTCTTTGTTCGAATTTGTATTTTGAATTCGTATAATTTTTATATACAACAATCTCGTGGACCTATTCGTCTCCTGATGGAGCATACAATAACTATATATATAACAATATCTATATACATATATAACACCAACCTATGACGAATTGAGTTTTAAGCAATTGAATAATTAAAATGTTGTAAAAAGATTTTTCTGGTGATACAATTTTTATTGTATAAATCATAAATGCTTAGTGATGACTATGCATTAAAATTCTTAATCGAAATTTGTTTGGTTTTGGTTTTTTGGCATCTACATTATAAAATCGAGGACGCAGTTAAAAAGTAGAGGTGATCATACATAACCTTCTTCAACTCCAGTTTTTACCATGATCCTATTGCTCAGTTGTTTTTCATGCAAAACACGGCAAGTTGCATTCTTGTATAGTTGTATTCAAAGGCCTTCTCAAAGTATGTATATATAAATATGGGATATAATGCTGATATCCATTCCACTGATTGCTCAACGATAATTCCAAAGCTGTTTACTTGGTCAGCAAACAAATTTCCAGAGCGAAAGTCAGCTTGCTCATTTCTAAGTGATGGGGGAATTTTCGTTAAAAATCGTCTTAGACTAACATTAAGCTTTCAGGACTAAACTCTGTAGTTGACAACCATTCTGCTATTTTTGAACTAAATCATAATCTTACTACTATTCCACATATTTATTTATTTTTAGTTCAAAGAACTCTCTTTAACAGCAGTTACTTTGACGCTTAAGCGATTACTCACATATTTGTTTTACATCTGAATAATTTCTCTAACATTAATGACAATAATTTATTACGAAATTGTCATTAAGAGTGTTTAAATTTAATTTGTATTTACACAGAAATTTAAGAAAATATTTTACAAATTGTTTAACAAAGTGTCAATAAGTTTTTTAAGAAAATTAGAAAAAAATGTTTGTCAACAATATATTTAAGTACAATAAGAACAACTGTTTGTAATGTTTTGAACATGTTTACTAGTAGCTGTTGCCAATTGTGTTGTATTTTTTTAATAACACAAGTTAACATCAGTGGTTACACTCACAACAAAATCCTATTTACAGTGAAAGATATTTAAATGGTTCTACTAACAAGAAATTCTTCGCCCAGTGTCCAAAAAGTTCTTAAACTAATATATTTCAACATTATGTCATTTAAATCGATATTTTAACTTTCTCTCTCTCTCTCTACTAACAGGACAATTCAAAATCTGCTTTCCACATTTTTTCTAGCACATATTCATTAAAATATCTATTTTCTTTTAGTTTATGTTAGTACTTCTCATAGCAGCATTTTAACGAACATAAAATTTGTTTATTAACAATACAATAATTATAATAATGACTACAAATAAGTATCGGCTACATCACTAATAACTAATCAAATTATAATCATATAACAATTCGAAAAAACAAACAGCAACAGAAACAACAATATAAAATTAATGTTACAACAAAAGAATCAAACTCGTACAAACATATAAAATAACAACAAACAATATAACAACAAAAACAATAATTCAGTTCACAACCCCATTTGTATTGAATTATTAGTATTATTTTTGTAGGTATTTATTGTATGCTTGTTGGTAATTTCCACTGAAACATTTTCTACAAGAATACAATTTCAATTCATATGTTTTTATACAGTGGTATTGGATTCATACAGGGATGGGAAGTGAAGATTTTTTGCTCCAAAAAGTATATAGTATTTTCATAAATCAAGAATTTTTTTTTAATTTTTAACCCACCACCTATAAAAATGTTGGGGATATATTATTTTGTCACTTTGTGTGTAACACATAGAAATATAAATTTTTAACCAACATAAAGTAATGAGAAATGAGATTTCTTTTTAGGACGATCTGGTTATATATGTCCGTCCGTCCATCTGTTTAAAGCACTATAGAGCTTGAACCAAAAATGTTAGGAGTATCAAATTTTGCAAAAATACTTCTAATATATAATGTTTCGTATTGAAAATGTTCAAAATCGGTATATTAGAAAGAGGGTTATAGCTCGCAATGCAAGAGTAGGTTAAAGAAAAAATGTCATTCATACATCGAATAAAAGGCGATTGTCTTGAAACGCATTGACGTAAAGCGATTAAGTTTCAAAAGTATTATTTCTGAGTAAAACATAATATCTTTACCTGAGAATTGCTAAAATCGATGCATTACGAAAGGATTTTTAGATCAAAATGTACGTAAATTTATACCACACAGTGATTTTTTCGGTCTACTTATAAATTAAAACGTAACAAAACTTCTGCAGTTTTGTAAACATTCCGTTTTGTTCAAAACACTTGTGATAACGAATAATTAAGGTGACACGCTCAATTGAACGTCGTCTACCTCCCTAATAACGCTTTATCTCAAATTCATATAATTTCTCTACAGACAAAGATTTTAGAATAATAAAGGACTCTATATTGAAATATTTAAGTTGAATTTATTAGCAGAAACTACTCTAATATGCCCACATCATACATAATTTACTGTTAATGAAATTTAAAAGCACATAAAACCGACAGAATTAGATGTGTGATGACGAAATTTTGCACTTACATATTTCTCGTTAATATAGGTAGGTAGGTAGGAAAGGGGAATGCAAAAAGCAGTATCTGCCTCCTACACCCACACTCGGAGACCAATAAGGTCCATTGCGATACCCTTTCATATATTAAGGATAAAAAAGAGAGAGAGAGAGAAAGTTTCCAAAGATATAGTACAAGAGAAAATAATAAAAATAAAAATAAAAACAAAAATGAGTTAGTAGGAAATAAAATAGAAGAAAGAAAAACATATTCTCTACGAGCTCCATTGCATGTTCACTTGCCACCCGATTCCCATGATGAACCCGATAATATTCCCCAGCTTGCAATTTGAAACATTACCCAACTCATCGTGGATTCGTTTACCTAACCACTTTAGCCTGTGATTATGTAGCCTTGGGCAGTGACAGACAATGTGTTCCACAGTTTCCAACTCCTACCCATCTTCACACATCCTACAATAATCCGGAGTGTCGCGATCTCATTTACTAATCCTAGCCCTCACTGGACAGTGCCCTGTTAAAACCCCAATAGTGGCCCTCAGACATACCCTACCCAGGCCCAGAAGAACCGTAGAGTCCAATGAGTTTAACCTGGGACATAAAGCCCTTGACACCCTGCAGTCCCTTCTGTCCCTCCACGCAATATCGGTCCTGTCAGATACCCACGCCCTGACACGCCATGTCCTCTTCGCTCGTCGAAACCAATGCCGATCCACCGCGCGCAAATTCATCAGCAATTTTATTGCCGACGACTCCATTGTGCCCTGGTACCCAACGCAGTCTGACATCGAAGAGGTTCATGATCCTATTGAGTGCCCTCTTACACTTCTCGTTAATATAAGTTTAATATACTTTGACATGCCTACTTTGATACCCACTTCCATTGAAAGAACCAAATTTACAAAAATATTTTACTAAAAATTTTTAGTGCAAATATTTATTGCAAATTTTGGGCATCTTTCTCATTTCTGTTTTTTATTTACCTGACGTTTACCAATACAACCGATACAACTGAAATCGTGTTCACGAATAAATAAACCAAACCGTATTTCAATACACGAATACAAAATACAACAGGGGGTTGTGAATTGAACAAATATAAAACAAAATAGTTTTTAATATTCAATGTATGTGCATTTATTTAACATTATTTTTTAGTATGAATGTGATATTTCAACCACAACTACATGCATTTAGAAATCATTATTTTTATGTAAGAGTATGTGTAAATTATGTTAATATTTATATGTGTTTGTATAACTGTATGAAACAAATGCATGTATTTAAACGTGTATATGAAGTAGTACATACATAGTTTAGTATTATTGCTATAACATATCTTTTATATAGAAATTATTTAGAAACTAAAATACTTGAATACACAAACACACTCTTTAATTTTTGTTCAGTACAATTACCACTATTATATAAGCATTAAAAAAAGTGCATGGACTATCATATAGATATACATATATAAGTGTGTGTATGTATGTATGTGTGTATGTATGTATGTATGTATGTATGTTTGTATATAAAACAATAGTTATAAAAGAAATGTATAGATACTTACATAAATGTATGTATAAAGATAACATGTGTTAATGTACATTAACGCATACATAAATACACTGAATAAAAATTCGTAGTTTTCCTTCGTAGTCTAAAACTTTATGGATGAAAAAATTTTTGTGTGTTTGTTTTAAAAATGTAACGTCCAAAAACAATAGTCATATGGCAAGCATATGCTATCTATCCCTCAATATGTTAGTATAAATCCATGTAAACTTAGTGAACAACGCGTAGTTTAAAATTTTGGATATTCTGTCTGAGAAACTAACCCTATTTGCTTTGACTGTCAACGCTGTTGAATTTCTTCTAGGAACAAAATTAAAAAAAATAATTTTGAAAAGATATATTTTTTTTATTTTATTAGAAAACTTTTTGTAAAAAACATTTTAAATACATATTATTTTTCATGAATATAAGCCTTTAAAAATTCAGAACTGATTGAAGATTTTATATCAACCAAAGGTTTGTAAAAATTATTTTATAAAAATTATCTATGAAAATCTTTTTATACAAATTTTTTTATTATAAGTACAAAATTCTTAAAAAAATTATTTAAATCTTATAAACCAAATTTATTTTAATATTTTTTTATTTAAACAGAGAACAAAAAAGTTTTTTAAAAAATATTTTTAAAACAAAACGAAATAAAACTTTTGGTTAAATTCTTAGAGAGTATTGGTTTCATTTATTTAATTTTATGCCAAAAGGCTGAATTCGTCCAATTGCCTGCTGTGGTTTACTAATATATCCGAATTTCATTTATTTTAATTTAAAATCCATCCAATTGCTTGTTTTATACCGTTAATGTTCAAGTATGATTTAGGGCATTTGCTGCAATGTGGTGGTCAGTTAACATGTCTATTATTATTAAAATTATTTATTTATCAAATGTTTCTCTTAGTAAGCTTATTATTCGATGTCAGACATGTGATACCATCGCACTAAAACCACATTTCTGCAACTTACCGTTGATCATCGTTATTTGTGAAGGCATGTGGACTAATGGCCAATAAAGGTCACCAAATATTGATTCTTTTAGATGAAATAATGTTATCATCACTTCAAATAGACCAAAAATGTGTTTATCCCTGAACCAATTCTTTAGAATCGCATCATGATTTTCAAAATAAATT
Organism: Phyto melanocephala; assembly: GCA_941918925.1. NCBI lineage: Eukaryota > Metazoa > Arthropoda > Insecta > Diptera > Rhinophoridae > Phyto > Phyto melanocephala. The sequence goes on from OW799233.1 coordinate 4,926,823, forward strand.
GGAACAATTTGCTCAGCCCTTAGTCTATTCATGATAAATTCTTATACAAAACTAACCAAAAATCAACCGAAATAAGTCAATTAAGCTATCGCAGAAAAAAGTACTATTTTAGAATTTTTCGGCTCTAAAAAAACACACTTTTTATAAAAATCATGCAAGTTCACGCTAAACTTCAAAAACGTCTAAACGATTTTTATTAAAATTTGTCAGTCTGTACGATTAATTATAAAAAACTTTCAAATGTGATCGGTGCAGGGGAGTGGCACTGCCCATACATATTTAATTTTTAAACACTTTAAAATACTACTTAAAACACCTAAATATTAATTTCTTATTCCAGGTCGAACGGGAGAGGCATCTTCCCATAAATTAACGCTTAATTCCGAATTATTCAAGTGTCATAAAAATGCATTACTTGACTGGTTGAAATTTAACAAAATAATGTGTCCATTCATTTTATAAAAAATACTAAAAGATAATCTAATCATATCCTAGCCCCTTAGGATAATTTAATAACCTGCCACAGAATGTATAAAAGGTGTTAAAGACAATGGCATGTTGTATTGACAGAAATCTTTATAAAAAATGCTAAAACTAAAGCTGTTCTCTCACATCGAAAAACAAAACGTGTAGTAAATTCCATTAAACAACTTTGAGAATTTTTTCTTTTAACGTAAAATACCGACATTTATTCAAATCCAAGAACGTAGTTATAAGAAATTAACAAAATTTCCGGAAAAAAAAAACTAAAATTTACGCAGATTTTGTTAGTGAAACATTTTGTATCCGGAACGGCACACCATTTTATTTTATTTTCTCTGATTGTATTCAAAGTTATTGCTATTGTTGTTTTTATTAAACATTTTAGGCCATTTTATTCTTTTGTTATGTAATTACTTATGCTTTCATTTCATTTTTGTTTTGTTGTTATTCTTTTCGTTTTTTGTTGCTTCTATTAATGCTGTTGCCGTTGCCGGTGCTGTTACTGTTGCTAGTTTTGTTATGTATTTTCTCTAGTTACTTCCGTTACGTGTTAAGTGTTACAAACAAATATAAATATGAATGCATATACAAGCACATGTACACATACATATTTAGTTAAACATTTCCATAAGCATGAGAGTTTCTTGTTACTACACAAATCCGTAAATTCATTCTTATAAAACAAGAACCCTAACACGTACAAAAATATATGTTTGTATGTGTGTGCATGAGTGTGTGTGTGTGTGTGTGTTTAAACATAGTATTTACCATATTTACACTTATACAAAATTTACGTATTGACAGACAAACAGACACCCGGTCCGTTTATCTATATGTTTGCTTATTGCAATATGATATTTCGATTTTTATACAGGCATTCATACTTAAATATATGCACAAACATTTATATGTATTTACGTATTTGTAAATAGACACAAATGAAATATATTCATATTTTCTATTTATGTTTTAATTTTTAGGACTTTCTACACTGCTCTTAATATGTGGACAATGTACACATAATTCTTTTGTTTTTGTCTGTCTAGCCGGCCGAAACTTTTTACACCAACCAACACATGTAAATACATACATTTACTTTGTATTTTAATACATTTTAATGTATTTGTTTCTTTTCCAACAGCAAATACATATGTATGTTTACATGTGTGTATGTGTGTGTTTCTATAGTCATGTTCTGTAAGAATATTAGTTGTTGTTATAATAAATTGTGGGCATATATATTATGATATTATACTATTTCCTTGCTCTAATGGTTTGTGTCCTTAATAAATTATAATAACTTTAATTCAAAGACAATTATTAGGCTACACAAGCACATTTGTTAGCATTTATGCTGTATGTTTATTTTTTCTATTGTATTTATTATCTACGTACAGATGTATATGGTCCAGGCATAAATGTTTTAAAATTTTTTAACTGCTACTTTTTGAAATGTTAGCAAAAGCGGTTAGTTGAAAAATTCATTTAAATCATAAAATATTTTAGACCATGTTTAAAATAATATGAAAATTATATAAGAAAAATTATAGGAACGACCATATTAGCTTCACTAAATTTTTATTGCTGTCTTTAATAACTCCATCTTATTTCAATAGAATTTTATAAAAATTCAAACATTTACAGAAAGCTATGAGTGTTAAAGTAAAAACTGTATCCGAAAAGGTAACAGAGGAATTAGGCAGTAAGCAATAGGGTTCGTTTCTATGCAGTCAAAATAATAAATAAAAATACTTTAGCTTTTGTGGTAAGCCGTTGTTTGCCAAAAATATAACAAAATTAATTGCAGGTTTGTATAACAGCTACTGCTAAGGAAAATTATTAATTTCTTCTAAAGACTTTTAATTTCATTATTAAACTCTTGTACCAACAAAACCTTTCCTAGCTAATATGTAAAAAAATAAGTCCTTTAACTATTTTCAAGAATTAAAATACTTAAGTAATTTTCAGGGTTGCTTAGAACATAGCTATTATGTCGATGGTTTCATATAAAAAAGACATATCTAATTTTTTTATTACTTTACAGAGGAAGGAAAAAAGTGAATAAAATTTTAAAGAATAAAATGAGTTGGTGGCTATAAATTCGTTATTTTTAACGATAGCTTACTAAATCACTTTTAAGGGGTAATACGTTGGACTACCAGAAAATACTTAAAATGTGATTTCATTTAAAATCAATATACACCGGCCGACTTCCTAAACGCAAGTTGCAATGCATATTTGCAATGCATACACTTCGTAAACGCATATGTAAACTTTCTAGCAATGTCCAATGTTCCTAATCGTTTGGCAACTCATTTTACTAAGTATCAGCTGTCAAAATCGCGCATCATTTTTATTTTGTATGCAAACGTTTGAGCTACAATGGATGAGTTAATATTTTCTTTGTTTATTTCTAATAAATTATTTATAATTGATAGAGTTTATTTAAATCACAGACTAAATAATAATTTAAATATTTAAACACTTTATATTGCAGAGACAAAAAGTGGATCCATGACCGTTCCTAAATGCCGATAAAATGCAAAAAAAAATCTCTGCAAAGCAAGGTTGCACTTAAGACATGTTTAGCATTGCATACGCATTTTTTTAAATTATGAATTGCAACTTGCGTTTAGGAAGTCGGCCACCCTTTTTATACCCGCCACCAAAAAAATGGTGGGGGTATATTCATTTTGTCATTCCGTTTGTAACACATCGAAATATCCATTTTAGACCCCATAAAGTATATATATTCTGAATCGGGGTTTGATTTGATGACGATCTAGCTATGTCCGTCCGTCTGTCCGTCTGTCCGTCTGTTGAAAGCACGATAGAGGTCGCACCGAAAAAGCTAAAGGGCTCAAATTTTGCCAGAATCTTTCTAATAGACAAGGTTTGTTTGGTATTGAAAATGGGCTAAATCGGAATATTAGAAAGAGAGTTATAGCTCGTAAAGCAAGAATAGGTCGAAAAAACCGTGTCCTTCAAACATCGAAAAAAAAGGAATTGTGTCCAAACGCATAAACGTAGAGTCATGAAACTTCGAATATATATTTCTCGAGTCAAAAAAATATTTCTCCCCAAAAATTGCTTAAATCTATGCATTAGAAAAGGAGTTATAGGTCAAAATGTACGAAAATTTATACCGCTCAGTGTATATTTGAAGTTTAAAACGTAATAAAACTGACAAAACTATATGTACGGTTCTGAAATTTTGCAAACATGGTTTTTTGGTCAAAGTCTTCGTTATAACGGAAAATAAATGTTCCACGCCCACTTTTTTTTTTAAATTTTTATAAAAATATATTAGTCATATTCATTAGCATTTATTCATTGCAGATGGCGACATCTGTTGTAGGCGCCACTACATTTTGCAAACACTGAGGATGATGTCTTTGCTAAACATCACGTAGAACACTAGATGACTCTAGTAACATTTTTTTGCACAAACTACAAAGGAATTTTATAGGGGTTTGTGAAAACGAAAATGACCGAAGTTTGTTGACAAAAATTAACTAGAGTAATGATTTGTGCCCAACTTTACATATAGTTGTACACACAGTTTTATGAGGTTTTAGATTAAAAAATATTAAAAAAGAAATGTGCATCAGTAGATTTAAAATAAGTATTTGAATATTTAAAATACATATTTTAACTAAATTTTTTTTTATCTATCTATTCTCTTGTAAAGGGTGGTTAAATTTTAAGGGCCACAAGGTGATTCAAAATAGACATGCTCAGCATTTTGCTAAAACGGGAAACTAATTAGTAAGATTTTGATTTTTAAAGTTCTATAACATTTTACTTTTAAAAGATTTTCAAACGAAATAAGTTTTGTATAATTTTAAAATTTGTTAGCCATTAGTACATGAAAATAAATAGTTTATAATGTTTAGAAATAATTTTTTTTTTATCTTTAGGTCTAAATTTTCCTAAATTCCTTTTTTTAATACACCATAACTTCTAGAAAACATAAGATGACAAAAAGAAATTAGCACCATTTAGTAGATAAAACTCTCCTCTATACCCCTATACCCCATTGTATACCCGTTACGATCCGACCGTGATCAGCAGACCAATTTTTGTGACACAAGGTCAAATATTTTTTGCAAAATTTTAGTAAAAGAGCTAAACAAATTTTTTTGTAATGTGCTTTTTTGAAGTATTTGAGTTTTTATATCCGCCACCAAAAAATGGTATGTATATATTCTTAATCGGGGTTTTATTTGATGACGATCTAGCTATGTCCGTCCGTCTGTCCGTCTGTTAAAAGCACGATAGAGGTCCCATCGAAAAAGCTAGTGGGTTCAAATTTTGCCAGAATATGTCTTATACACAAGGTTTGTTTGGAATAGAAAATTGGCTAAATCGGAGTATAAGGAAGAAAGAAAAATTGCCTAAATGCATGTATTAGGAAGGGAGTTAGAGATCAAAATGTACGAAAATTTATACCGCGCAGTGTATTTTCCAATTTGTTAAAAATTTCAAACCTAATAAGAATGACAAATTTAGATCTACGATTCTGAAATTTTGCAGGAATTGCTTTTTGGTCAAAGGCTTTCTTCTGACGGAAAATAAATGTGACACGCCAACCTCCCATACAACGTTTTCTCTCAAATTCTTATAATTTCTCTATAAATCGAATAATAAAGGACTTTATTGAAATATCTAAGTTGTATTTATTAGCATAAATAACTTCGACACACCTACTATAACGCTCACTTTCCACGTTATTTACTGTTAATGAAATTTAAATTTATAAAACCGACAAAATTAGAGGTATGATGATAAAATTTGCTACGGAAATCCTTCTAGTCAATGTTATTGTTATGCCAGAAAATTTAGGTGACACGCCCACTATTACGCCCACATCCTATATAATGCTTTATTTCAAATTCATATAATTTCTCAATGAATAAATATTTTGGAAGAATTACGGACTATATTGAAATATCTAAGTTGTATTTATTAGCAGAAATTTTATTGACACGCTTACTTTAACGCCCATTTTCACTGAAACACTTAATTTACGAAAACATTTTACCAGCATATCCAAGTTATAATGGGTGGTTAAATTTTAAGGGCCGATGTTGATTTTGAATAAAACACAAATTATTTAGGAAATTATTATCATTTCTTTTTTAATGAAAATATTTGTATGGTTCAATTATGTATGGAACAAAATATCGGCCAAATGGCCCCGCGACCTCAACGGCACACCTCGATCCGATAGTCCAAATTTTAAATAACATTGCTGATGCTCAATTGTTTGGCACGATGATGAGTCGAAGTTGACTGTTTTTTTGCCACACTATCGCGATAAACAGCAATGCTTCTCATTTAATGAATTTAGAAGGTATTCATAGATGTTCTAACATTTTATACAGACCTGGGGCCGAATTACGGCATTCGATATCGATCGAAATTTTACTCGAACGATCGAGTATGCTGTGCTTTAGGTATATAGATTCTAATAGGAGTTTTCAAATTTCGATCACGTTCGAGTGCCGTAATTCGGCCTCTGTTTTAAATTTAAAATTTAACCACCCTCTACAAAGAAAGTGATGTATATTTTATTATAAAGAGATTATTCCAAGCGATTAACAAAATAATAATTATTGTGCTTTAAATGTACACAAAATTGGTGGTGGGTATAAAAGATTCGGCACAGCCGAATATAGTGCTCTTACTTGTTATATTATGCCATCGGTATATTAATGTATATGTAGGCCCTTTGCTCTCTTATAAATTTCATTAACTTTTAACAAGTAATTAAAAAAAAAAAAAAAAGTAATAACTGCCTGAGTATTGCTTTTGAAAAACAAAAAATAGTTAAATATACTATGTTCATTAGTTGAATATACTATGTTAATTTTAATTATTGCTACAACCATAATATGGTTAGTCTTAAATTATAAGTATACTGCTACGATTAACTTATGCTAGCCTATCAAAAAGCGTATAATTCCTTAAAGCTAATAAATACTGCGTACAGGGTGAGCCAAAGGTGTTAATTTATTTTATTTTCTTTATTAAAGTTAGTTTTAACAATAAATAAAATAAAAATAAAAAATTAAAACCCCATGATGACTTTTGGCCCACCCTGTATAAACAGTACAGAACAGCGGAAGGTGTCTTTTCAAAACATACATATGTTATTTTTAACTAGATATATTTTGTATATCAGTAATGTGGACAATTAATCAGTGTCAGACTTCCGCAGACGAAAATGTGCTGCTGTATGCTTGAAAAAAGTTCGAAAATATTGACAACTGTTTTCGAAAGTAATTGCTATGTTGTTAAAACTACGGGAGAAGAGTTATGATCCCTGTCACCGTGGAAAATGTACCAACGAGAATGTGGCTGCAGTTGCCGAATGTTAAAAATTATGTCGCAAAAATGAATATTTAAGCATCATAGCAATGAGAATTTTACACAAAGATCTTGTATTATTTGCTTGCAAAGTCTTGTTGTGTCAGCAATTGCAGGCAAACGACCGTTCACTTCGTTATCGCTTGGCAGTTCAAACCTCTAACATTGAATTTGACCGAAACATAATTTTTTTCACGAGCCACTTTTTCATCTCGCATGTTATGTCAGCAAACAAAATCGCCGCATTTTGGATCAGAAGATGATGACAGTTTGTTTATGATTTTGTAATGCTACCACTCTTAGCCCTTAGCTCATCTTTTGTTACAATACGGCTGGAACCGACATTTCGGCCAACGGTGGGTGCTGCAGAGCCATGACTATGGACTTTTTATGGGCTGAGATGAAAAATAAAAACTTTGGTCACCTTAAGTTTCAGCAGGATTGCAAACCGTGTCAAACAGTATTTCTGTTAAAAGTCACCCTCGCTATATCAATTAGCAGTCTTTTCTCTTTAGACTTTATGTGGGATGCCGTTAAAACAAAAAAAAAAACAATTCAATTAAGGAAATAAGATCAGAAACCGTCAAACAGGTCTCGAAAGCTAAGACTGGTAGAATGACCGAATGTTAAGCCAACCGCGGCAGCCATATTAATGAAATCTTATTCCATAATTATAATAATAAATAATATTGATTATTTATTTATGCTTCTACTTGCACTACTCTTTATCTATATAACAACGTTTACTTACTACTCTGATTAAAAATGTTCTTTAAAATATTTGTAACTTTCCATCCCTAAACACGATTATGCTTATTTAGCAAAAACTGTGAAAATATTTTATCATCATTGTAGACTTAATTTTTCACATTTTTTATTACACTTCTAAAGCATTAAATTTTTAAATTTTATGGCACTCAGCAACTAAAATAATGCTGCCGTAATTATAAATTTAGACAAACTTCTTTTTATAGATTTTCCAGTTATACTTTCATAATTTGACTCAATTCAACTTAATTAAACTTAAACTTCCTCCCACTTGCACTCAAATTTTGTTTGTAGCACTTTTCCCATTATTGTTTATAATAAAGACTATATTTTTTATATTCATTATAAATGTTACTGGGACCTTTTTACGACCTTAAAGGTTTAAAATTTATGGCCAGACTTGGTGTTAAATACAGCAAAATAATTTTATTTTTATTCAAAGTTGAAAGAAGAGAACAGAAAATTTTTTTTTTCCTTGAGGTTTTACACTTGGACGCACTTTGGTCACCCCTAACAAGTAACGGAAAGTCTTAAAGGGAAGTTTTTAAATTCTGTTAATGTTTTAGCATTTCCTTCAATATTAGTTTTGTGTGTATGGGTGTAAAAATATGTTTTCTTGTTGTTTTCTCAAAGTATGTACATATATAGTCACAAAATGTTTCAACTCATTCATTTATTTATTTGTTCATCAGTTGACATATTTTCTGTCGATTTTACTTCAGACTCTTCTTTGTTTTAGTACTTTTTGTACGAAGTGGAAAATAGCAGGACTCTCTTGATCCTTTTGTGCAATTTAATTACCAGAACAATTTTAAATAAAAAAAGTTAAAGTTTCTTAGAATATAAAAAAAGGTCATTTCATTATATGAAATGAGTTCTAGAATACAATTTTTGTGTTTGCTCAAATGAATAAATATTACTTGTACTTAGCCCCGTTCCTAGGGCAGTAAGTGATAAATGCTACTCACTCAAATAAGTGGCAAAATTTTGCTGATAATAAAATTTTTAATGTAAATAGAGTTTTCTGTTGTCCTTTTTGCTTAAAAGTATTTGCCTCTTGCAGGTTTCCCATTAAAGTGTTTGTAATAGTAATTACAATTAAAAAGTTATGTCTTATAATTACTTCCGGTCATATTGTTTTTAATTTGATTACAAAAAAATACAAGCTTTAATTAAATTTCTAATACAGTTAACCATCAACATTTCAATGATTTAAAAAAAATAAATTATAACTTTTTATAACAAAGAAATTTTTATTGTTTGTTCGTGCGTATGTGTCTAAACTGAAATCACGACTGTACACGAGAAAATATGACTGTGCTGTAGAGAAAGTATTTTTTTTTAAATCTTCATAGAGATATATACAATTAACGGTGTAGAATACAAAACTCTACCTTTTAGAATTTTTTGCTATCAGGTGTAAGAGTCGAGGTCGAAAGGTCATCTCTAGCTTTTTGGCGGTATTAACTGGATGATAGCCAAACATACAGGCCGACTCGAATTTCCCTCTTATAATCATTTTCCACCTTCTCTGCGAATGTCCAGCCCTGGCTGCCAAGAGACAGAAAATCTTGGGTAAACATATACTGGACAAACTATTAGATATCGGGATCAAACTAGACGTTCTGCTAAGATACCTTACAGCTACAGGTTAGAACTAGCGATCACTCCCCCATCCTCTTAGATAGATTCTAAGAAACACCAAATCTGCCAAGTGATGTGGTCTTGCCAAAACTTCATCATTCATAGCCAAGCAACTAAGGGTGAAATATTATTAAAATAAATTTTCATCCTTTTTTTTCTACTGCTCAAATAACAAGCAATACATAAGATGTACTTTGTTGCTCTATCTAATGCAAACAATTAAAGCATTTTCATGTATGCAATACGGTAAGCGAATGATGTCAGAGCTGCTTAAAAAACAATTTTGTTGGGTCGTTCAGAATGTGATTCAAGTTTTAATAAACTACAAAATTTTTTATGTTTGAAGAATTTAAACTTTGTTTTTAAAAATTTAAAGAAATAATAAAACAATTGTGACAAAAAAAACATGTTTTCTTTAAACAAAGTCTTATTACTTATAACATAAACACTCACAAATTAAAACCTAAAACTCATAAAAGAAGAAAATATTCTCTCTGTTTCAAAAATAATTAACACATTTGCAAAAGAGTAACTTAAAATTTAAAATATTAAAACAGTTGCATGGTTCTAATCAAATAAGGCTGAACGAAAGTGAGCAAAGTTTTTTTAATAGCCTGAAGTTTAAACTTTAGGTAACAGTTATTTATTACATTTTGTACAACAAAAAAATTTTGTTAAGAAAACTTTAAGTTTTTTAAACCTGTATTTAAGCAATAAAATATTTTACTATTTTTCTTCTGTTTACTCTTCAGCTACATCTCTTATATAAACTTGATTTATTTATGACTGCTTGCCGTTTCAGCCATTTGTAAGACAAGTTTATAAAATACAATTAGGATTTCGATGCAAATGAACAAAGTTTTCATTAAGGAAAAGTGAAATATGTACAGAAATAGAAATCAATTTACACATCATTAATTACAAAATTTTATCATAATAATTGTTATTATTTTAATATCTTTATTAAATAGAGAAACAGTAACCAACAGCGCTAGAAAAACATTTTTAATATCGCCTCGCCTGCTGTAAAAACACAACAGAGTGTATGAAATGTACAAAAAAAGTATCAAATACGAAACGCTTTTTTGTACTCGTACTTTTCTGTTTCCGCTTGACAGGCTGTACAATTTCGAAATTTCTGTTTTTTGTTCCGACAGCATATATTTTTATTCATAACTTTAATGTACCCTTCATCATGTTTAGTGAAGAGGGCATATGTATATAAGTTTGTTGATTTGGTTGGGTTGGTTGGTTGGTTGGTTGGTTAACGTGGTAGTTTACTGCACGCAAACAGTTAAGTGGAGTCTTTATGATACCGTTTTGACAAGACCTTATCGCTTATCAGTTCCAATAAATCCAAGAGTAATGGTACTAGATCCATCCCGTGGCCATGAGGTATCTCAGTAGATCATTCAGTCCAACTTTACATATCCAGTACATGTTTGCCCAGAAGTCGGTGTCTGTTAGCCGCTACTGCAGGACATTCTCAGAGACGGATTCTTCCATTTCCTATCCAGACAGCGGCGACAATAGTCGTTCGATGGAAGTCTGAATCGACTTGTATATTTAACAAAAGAAGAAATATATACTTATATTATATGAACGGTATTTTCCAAGATCAGTACAATAGATAATTAGTATTAAATTCAGTTAAAAATTTTGAAAATTATAAACGTTGAAATATTTTACTATTTCTACGTACAAACACGTCCAAGAAAAATAAACAAAGCAGTTAATGTACATATTTACAATATATTTTTGTAAAAAAAAATAATTGTGTGACCTTTATGAAGAAGATGGCTAAAAAGATTATATTTTTGTCTTTATATTGCTAAAAAAAAATTATTGTAATATTTTTTTTTTTTTGGCAAAATGGTTTGTTTTATTTTTTACGATTGCATACGAAAAAATAGACTAAAAAAATGAGTTTCCAACCTGCAAAATTTACCAACTTCTGTCAGATGTCTATAACAAACGCGTACAGAAATCTGGGAGTAAATTACGGCATTTTAACGGAATCGAAATTTGAAAATTCTTATTAGAATCTTTTTACTTAAAGCACAGCAAACTCGATCGTTTGAGTAAAATTTCGATTGCGCTCGAATGCCGTAACTTGGCCCTGAAAGGATGTCGAATTAAAGTCGTAAAAATAATTTCTCACAGGAATCAAAAGAAACTCAAATTTTTGTATTGTTTTATTTTTTTTATTTTTATAGGTTTATTTAATTATATATATTCCAGCATAAAAGGACATGCAAAAAAACAGTGAATGCATAAGTTCAACCCATGATTAATTGATTCGATTAAAGTGAAACATACATGATTTTAACATTGACGTGTCATTGGCGAGTATGTGTTTATATTAAAATATTAATAAAATTTACTTTATTCTAATAAGTGCATGGAACGCCTGCATATTAGGGGAAAAGAATCTCCTGTTTCAGTAGTAACTAATGACTCATGTAGAACTGTTTGAAATATTTGTATTTTGAAACGCATCATTGACAACAAACTAATTTGAATTTAGGAAGACTAAATTTATTTATAAAATATGCTATTCACATTGAACTAATGCCAAGATTTTTTTCCTGAGTAGTGTTTGGTTTATATTATATTGTTGTTTTAATAATAAAATATTTCCATTTACCATATACTTCAAATCTCTTGAAATTTATTTGTTGAGTTTTCATTAAATTTATTTTAATTAATTAACTAATTTTAACTATTTATTAAATTTTAATGTGAATCATTTTTTATTTTGGCTTAAGTTCATTTGTTATTTTTATTTAATTTTATAATTCAAATTTAATTAAATTGTAACAATTTTTAGGAATATTCTTTCTAAAATTATTTCCGATATTAGCCGAGTGGAATGCATTTTCGAAATCAGCTACGATTTCATCATCAGCACCCTTTATCGGTATACTACTATGTAACTTAAAATTCTTATTTATGTTACAATTAAATGAATTTGAATTAGTGAATCTTAGTATTAATTTTAATATTTTGTTGAATATTTAATTTTACCTATCAAATGACAATTCATAATTTTATTCTTCTATATTCGTAATACATTTTCGTTCACATGGTTCACATTAAAATTTAATATATAGAAAAAGTTCGAATAAAATATAAATATTTAATTTTAACTATTTATTTTTATTATTACTGTTATTTATTTTTTATTCACTTCCTAAATTATTTGTTTTATTGTTAAAGTTTTGATTTCACATTTGTTTGTAACTTAGACACTATTGTATGAAGACTTTAAATACAAAAAAATTACATGTAAAAGGTATAAAATAATTTTAGCGAATAACAATAACAAAAGGAAATACAAATAGTTCGACAAATCTGTACGAAATAAGTCAGAAATCCATCAGACAATTCGTACATCCAATTTCTTCGACATGTCTGACATAAATCTGTACGAAGTATCCTTAAAAGCAATTAGATATTTGTTAGACTTGTTTGATTCAAGCATTGGCGTACTATTTTGCACGCTGTGTATGTACAAATTGTGAGATAAAAAAAACTGAATTCGCGGTGGTGTTAGTAAGCGAAAAAAAAATTTTATTTTCAATACAAGTAGAGTAAACTGGAAAAATTATCAGTTACTAGTTAAATTCGGTGGACATTTTTGGACACAAAAATGTTTTTGTATTGTGTTCACTTTAAGATAAATTCTTACATCGTTGTTTGTGCAATATATATATAGGAAGTTATTGTTAATGCAATTTCTTCTTTATTTTTTCTTCTGTCGTGCCTGTATTTACATCTATTTCTTGCTTGCCAACCTTCTAGTGTCATTATAAATACCATTTAATTAGCTTCTTGTCTACATTCGGTTAGAAATAAAAAGCAAATTACCAAAATTACAATATACATCCATGCAAAATTTTATCAAAATTTTTTAAGCCAGTTGTGATCAGAGAGACAGACATACGTAAATTCTAAAAAATCATTTTATTGTATTTTTGATGACTGACTGTATACAAAAATTTCAAAAAAAATACTACTGGTAATGACACAGCTTTTTTACAATTTTATTTGGGGGATTCACAGTAGTGTCATAAAGTCATGTGTCCTATAATAATAGCATGAAAAATTAAGACTATTGTGAACAACCCCTCATAATTAAGTGTGTTATTTAGAATTTAAATCAGCTGATTTAAAACAATTATAAAAATAAATATTTGACTATATTAAAATATTTTTTAATTCTAATCCATAAATTTTTTACTTAGATCTTACCACAATATATTCCATTTTTCAGTTTTGCCACAAATCACATATAAATTAAATTTTGTTTAATAAACAAAAACAGCAGAGTCCTTAGCCGATCTTATTTGACGCCGCCAGTGATTTGTTATTAAAAATTAGCAACTGCGTTAAAATTTTACAATGAACGCCGACGGCTTACAAAAACTATTGCGCTTGGCTTAGCTGGCTTAGACGTTTAGCACAGGTCTCTGCTTATTAAATACGACAGCACAATAAACATAGCGTACAAAGTTCTATTATTATAAGACACTTTTTGTTTGAAAAGCAACAACAACATTTTTAAACCATTTCAAAACTTTAGAACAATATGACAATATGACATCATAAGACACCTTGTAAATCACCCTCTTATATAAAAGTGAATATAAATTTTATGCAGAGATGGGAAAATTTATGAATTTTTTGATACGATTGACGTTTTTGACCCTCTAACAAAAATTAAATACAAGGATCGCATTTCAACTAGTTTATTTTAATTCTTTATAGTATCCTGACGCAGTTTTGATTGAAAATTGTCCAAACCAGTCTCCTAAACATAAAGATATTCAGTGATGATTATAACAAAACTTTTAACGACTATCAAGATTAGTATAAATTTGTTGCATTTAAAGAGAAGTCAAGCTTTCGATACTGTGCTGTTAAAAATTAAAACTTGCCTATTTAAACGTAGATATATTCAGGTAAACTTGACGAAATACTTTTGAGAGGAAGTCTTTTTTATTTAATTTATTTTTATAAATACATAATAACGATAATACTTTTTTTATAATTTTACTAATGATTTTGTCAATAACATTTTTGATTAAATAAATATAATAATAAAAATTTTATTAAAAACTTTGCAGTTAATTTATTTTTTTTTTTCCAATTGTTGTGTTAAAAAAAATTATCTGCTCAAAAGTTTTAGTAAATTCTAGTATACGTCATTATTATCTGCTCTAAAAGCTGAAATTTTAAACCAAACTTATATTGATGGTGGAGGGTATTTAAGATTTGCCACAACCAAATATAACATTCATTGTTATTACTAGATTTGTGGTTGAGTTTGTTTTGCAAAAACTAATTTGCAAATTGATACGCAAAGATTACTTAATTCATTTAATATCAATCGTTACCAACAATAGAATAAAACAAAGAATATAATCAAATATAAATAAATAAACAAGAAAAGACCTCAGCATAGTTGCGGCTTGATGTTGCAATTTTTCATCTGTTTTGTTCGATTTCACATTGACACTGTTAATTGAATTTTATTGAATCGCTTTCATTATTGTATTTATTTCTTTTTTATGTAAGAGATCGGAACAAAAAGTTATTTCAAAATAGATTTAAAAATTTCCTCTTACAGAAAATGCTGAAAACAATTATCCCTTTCATGGAAAATTTTTAACAAATTTCTAATCCTTTTATTAACAAGAAGATTTTAAATAATCTTCATAGCCAAATATTTAAAAAAAATCAGTTAATTAAGTAAATAAATTGTTTAACTATTTTCTATATTAGTCCAAAAATGTTTAATTGCACACACACACACGCAAACACACACATTTTACTTTAAGGCCTATGAAAAACTTTGCTGTCCTACTGTTTATATGTGTGTGTGCGTTATTTGAGCACGAGTATGCATGAATATATTTCTGCAATCCAAGTTAAAGCATGTGTGCTTAAGTGTTTTTTATTTCAGCCATTTAATGATTATGTGGTCATGTCAATTGCTAAATAAAATTAATCGATTCTTTTCCCCGTAATTCTCTTACAAATAACTAAATTCAAAAACAAATCCAACAACAATTACGAAATCCAAAATAACCGCATTAAATCCAAACACAATGTCACAATATGTATCCACAGAGTAACAAAAAACAATAGAAATATAAATAAAAGGCTTTTTCTGACAAATAAATTAATTTGTTACTTTTGTTAATTTGTTTTCAACAAATAATGACACTAATGAGGATTGCTGTTTAGCAAAAACAAAAAATTTAATTAATTAATCTGTTTATACACGCAAAACAATTCAGCATTTGATATAAATAATAAAATAAAAATAAGCAAAAATGAAGGATAATTAAGTTTTGAAAGTAATTAGATGCGCTCAAAAATTTCCATTTTAATTTGTTAATTAAGTTTGAATAAGACCAGATACCAAAAAATAACGGATATTACGGAATTAACATGTGATAAAATCCCGATGAGATATGAGAATACTAACTGCATCACCATAATACCGGAAGAGGGAAAATGGGATGAGTTAATCAGGATGGGAAACACCCTTGGAATCGATCTTTATACAGACGGTTCAAAGATTGGTGACCAGACTTTGGAATGGGCTGATACGACATAAGCCGAAATAGAAGAAAATACTTTAGTCTACCAGATCACAACACTATTTTTCAGGCTGAGATCATGGCGATTACGGATGGAATTAAATGGATAAAGGAAACGAATAGCGAAACCCCGATTCGTATCTTTACAGATAGCCAATCAGTGATTAAGACATTGAGAAAGTAAAAAGTCGAATCCCGGAACGTTTTGCAATGCAAGAGTTAGATAAACTCATATGCATTGTGAACATCTGGAGATAATATGGATACCAGGCCATCACGGGCTGATCGGAAACGAGAAAGCCGACAAATTATCCAAGATGGGAGCTCTTCGGAGTACTATAACTTTGGATAACGCCAAACCCCTTGAACGATTTAAGCATAAACTTAAACGTTGGGCGATGGAGGAACATGTCATAAAATGGCAAAGGACTGATGTCGGTAAGTTGACAAGAACACTATGGGATGAACCAAATCTTGGGAAATCAAAGTAGATTCTGAGACTAAGTAGACCTACACTTGGGAAACTAACCAGTGTAATTACAGGTCATACGGAGTTGAGAACCCATCTAGCTCGCATGAGATTATTTGAGGAGACAACATGTAGAGCATGCGAGGAAGAGGATGAGACTTTGGTACACTTCCTCTGTCATTGTCCTGCGTTTGGCCATATTAGGCGCGAGAATTTTACAGTGGATACTATGCCGAACTTGGAATACCTGGGGAACTCAAACTATAGAGCCATAAGGAGTTACATTGAGGGGACTGGGTTCTTGGACTAGTCCGTTATTTATGGGAAATTATGTTTATGGTTTTTGTTTGGGAATTCCGTTTTCAACATGGAGCGCACAACATGCCAACTGGGCATAAATGCATACCTGTCATGGGTTTGGGCTTTTAATGCCCCTCCTTTTCAACCTAACCTAACCTAAGTTTGCATGTTTAAGTAGTTTTCTAAGCAACTGGATCAAATACAAAAATTGTATAAATTTTAAATTTTAAATCAATCTATACTAACTTTTATGAACTATATTTTCTATAAATGATACAATACATTTGCTGAAAATTAATTAACCGAGATTTTGCCAAACTTAGCTTTTGCGATGCCAATAATTTTAAAGTTCTTTATTTTTTACAAAAAACCTATGAAAGCTCTCAATTACGAGGTCTGTATTTTCATAATTTCTCTAGGAATAGACTTCCATAGCTCACACATGTATAGAAAGTAATTTTTTTATACCTATTTACCATCAAAAAAAATGGTGTGGGGTATATTCATTAAGTCATTCCGTTTGTAACATATCGAAATATTCATTATACATCCCATAAAGTATTTATTTTCTGAGTCATGCTTTCAGTTTTGGACAATCTACCTATGACTAGTTATATGCTTTTGGTGCCTCAAGAAGTAAATCTTCCCAACTGTTCAGAGTTCAAGCCAATTGAAGAGGATTTGGTCAAAAGAAGAAAGAGGTCCTTAGTAGCTCGGAAGGTATTTAATGACACGACAAAAGAGTTAATGGAAGGTGTTTCAGAAAAATAATTTTTTTTAAATATAAATAACACAAAATTTCTTTAATGCTTTACATTAATTTCAATAAAAAAAGGGCTATAAAACAGCATGTTTTTAGCATAAGAAGATTTTTTTTTAATTATAAAACAGACATTTAGTTCAAACGTAATACCGACATATTGGTAGTGCAATTCACTAACTTGATTTAAGAATAGTAAACAATAATTATATCGATTTTAGTATTAAGATCATTCCCTTAGAGTATTGCAACCATGAATATGCCTAAATTGTTTGGATACGAAAGCACAACAAATTATGTCTTATTTACTGTTTATTCTTTCTGTTTAGTTGAAAAAACTACATCCTGGCTGTATAATTTTGTTTTTGTTTTCGATTGTGCGTCAAATGTTGTTTTCTAAATGATCAATAGTTGCTGGTTTATCATCATAGACCAGAAATTTGACAAATCCCCACCAGAAGTAGTCCAAATGTGTCGAATCACACGAACAATCCGGACAATTTACTAATACAATTCTTCAGATTGTTCGGTTACTAAGTGCTTTGCTCAACAAAGTGATGATTTCACACGCTATATGGCATGTTGCGCCATCTTGTTAGAATTATTTATCATACGAATGATTTTCAATGACATGAGATATAAGCAAATCATAAATATCGAGACCGAGATGCTAAGTAAGACAGGCATCTCCTCGGTCATACTCGGCTCTACATCGGCCAAGGCTTATTCTGTGCATACGATACGGATACGATTTAGATGAATATTATCTAAAATGTTAAATTTGATCATGAATCAATCCACAGTATTGCGTATTACTTGTGGAGATAACGAAGGATTCTATAACTTTGGCACATGATTTGAAAACGTTATTCTGATGTAGATATTTGCTTGGTGATTTGCCAGAGTTGTGTTATGAAAACAAATCTAACATACTTCATAAGAGTGACAGCTAGTTTCACAGTTTTTCCTAACGGAAGTTCTATATTTCTAAAAATAAACTTAAAAAAAAACTCTATAAACAGATATAATAGGACCGCCATCCATTAGTGATGATCTAGCTTCCGATACAGATACACTGAAAGATATACTTGTGTCCGGCTCGTTACTTAATTTCAGTTTTGTCAACAACCTAGTTCATTCAAAAATTAACGAAAGTCACCGATTGACCCAACTCTAGTAGACGTGTGTCTGACTTGTTACATTTGCTCGTTTTTTTTAATGAATTTTCAACAACATTATTATGAATTATTGCTTTATTGTTAAAAAAAAGTTATAAGCTTATTTACACTTGATAGACATACTTTAACCATGCAGGTCCTGGTTATAAGAATAGTTCGGTTGTATTGTAAAAAAATATTTAAATTAAAAAAATTAACTCCAAGAACTTTTATTCATACAATATACAATTTCATATATAAACTAGCCAATCCCGGCGCGTGTTGCTACGCCCCTTCATGAATTTTAATCGCATTCTGAAGTTTACTCGAATATTAAGTGCAAGGCTAAAAATTATAACTTTTTTTTATGAGCGTGGCACTGCCCACTTTTCTAATTACGAAACTGTATAGTCATGCCAGCTTAATATGTGTGTGAAAAGTTTCAGAAAAATCGGTGATGCTTAAGTAGCTGAAAAGTGATAACTTTTTTTTATGGGCGTGGCACTGCACACTTTTCTAATCACGAAATTGTAAAGTCATGACAGCTCAATGTGTGTGCAAAGTTTCAGAAAAATCGGTCCAGTAAAAATACCTCAAAATTATAACTTTTTTTTATGGGCGTGGCCCTGCCCACTTTTCTAATCACGAAATCATAAAGTCATGACAGCTCAATATATGTGCAAAGTTTCAGAAAATCAGTCCAGTGCAAGTACCTCAAAATTAAAACTTTTTTATGGGCGTGACCCCGCCCACTTTTCTAATAACGAAATTTTTTAGTCATGAGAGCTCGATATGTGTGCAAAGTTTCAGAAAAATCGGTCATGTGCAAGTAGCTTAAAGTGATAACTTATTATTTATGGGCGTGGCCCCGCCCACTTTTTTCCACCCATAAACACTCCCTGGTATGTGTACAACAACTTACCAAAGTTTGAGCTTGATCAGTTTTACAGTTTCGGAGTCTATAGCCAACACACACACACACACAGAGTTTCACTTTTATATATATAGATAGATAGATTAAAGCATTGGTTTCATTTCTTTCTAAAAATTTCTTAAGTACCTTTTAGTCAAGCAATATTTGTATAAAACTTCATTTACCTTTCACTTCTCGCTATTTATAATACTTTTAAGCAGTAGTTTTTAATTGAAAAGTTTCGTCGTCCCCTTTTAATTTAATTTGTATTTCTCTTGTGTCTTCTTTTCGTTACACTTTTTTGTATTGGTCATTGTAAAAGCGATACGGTTTATGCGGAAACTGTTATTATTTCCGTTGACTTGGCCGGAAGCATTAACTATTACTATGAACACGATAATTGAAAACCACCACATCTAATACTTTTATTATAAGTTAGATAACAAATATACATAATTCTTAAAGTATTTATTTCAAAAGTTGTCATTTTCTTTGTTCTTCTGTTTTAAAGTCGTTGGAAAACTTGCTTCAACATAAATTTATTTAAAGATTTTTATGGTTTAATTTAAGTGTGTTAAATAAATTTTTATACAACAAAAAAAAACAACCATAACTAATTCCAAAGAAAACAAAATGTTTTATGTATAGGATTGCGAAAATAACCACCATTAGGTTTAAACAAAATTTATTTATGGGGACAAAACCTTTACAGCATTAGTTGTACGAGTACTTGTATTTTCCAGCAGCTCAAATGGTATAGTAAGTGGAACTGCTTGCTAGTCTATGTAAATGTGAAAAAAAAGAAAAATAATGCTGAATCGGTAGAGTGTTAAATTTAAATTTAAACTAGCTCATTTTTTAAGGTAAAACAAGTCATGCAATTTCATGATTTTAACCCATAAAAACAGGGTGATGGGAGAAAAATCAACTAAAATTATAAACAAAAAAATAAAAAAAAATTACTATAAGAAATATATGTGTGTAGGGGAGCACTACTATTTCAGGTCCCTTTTCCCTGACCACCTTAGTGATTTCATGGCTACCGATTACTGCATGCAACCTTTGTACGCTATGGGCGTGCAATATTACCATTTGAACACTTTCACTCGCTCATCCTGTATCCTGTATGGAATTTTTGTATGCCCCAAATTCGACCCAAAGTGATAACATGCATTATTTAATCTTATATAACAAGGTTACCGAATTAATTAAAAATTATTTTAAAAAATAAACTTTTTTTGTATCAGAAATAACCTTGTCATCCGTGCGGATATACAGTGGGTTAAACTAAATAAAGGATAACAAAACACTTTAGCCATCTCTTTTGCTTTTTTAATCATGCTCCGACACATATAACTAGCGACACGCTACTCATATCTTTTATTAAGAAATGGCAAAATAAGCGTGTGAGAGACAAAGTTTCATAACTATATACATATATGTTTCTATGTATTTGAACAGGGCTTACCACAGTAGCTGCAACATTTTAATGTTCACATGTGGTATTCATTTGGGGCAAAATATGCATGCTTCTAGTAATTGATTATCAAAAATTCCACATACATTTTCCCAAGCACACACACACACATAAATAAATAGTCAGAAATAGTCAATTTGACATGACCATGTAGGTTCAAGCATTTGCTTTTACCATTCATTCAAGACAAAATATTTTCCGTTTTAAGAGAGAAAACTAACATTTTTAGTTTTAGCCTAAACATGCCTGTTACCCGAGATTTTATTTATGGCTAGGGTTATACGTTTGTTGTTTTTGGTAACTAACACTTGTATTCATATACAATTTGGAAAGAATGCAAGTTTAAGTACAAGTGTGTTTGGTTTTTAAGCAAAACGTGTAGTTAAGTTATTTATTTTTCTTTTTTGTTTAATGAATTTTATTACTTTTTGCTTATTATTAGTCTTAGTCTTTTGCTTGTTATTGTTATTTTTATGTATCATTTATCTACAACACACATACATATTTCAGAATAAAGCTCTACCTTTTCATTAATATCAAAGCTTTTAATTTAGAGTTACGATTTCATTTACACGTGCGAAATGTATGTACAAATTTATATGTTGTATAATGGATGATACTATACAGACCCTAACACTAGTTCTAATGTAGTGAATGAATTTGCAGCAGTAACTATTACACAATGGGGCAAATGTTTAAGAGTTGCCTTAATGATTATGAACATATTTTCCAAAGCATTGATCTAAGTGCCCAATAAAATCTGCTAGAGTTGTAAATAAAATCTTGGGATATGAGTAATTTAACATAAATTTTATTAAAATGGAGAATGATGTAGACAGCGCCGAAATCAATAAATAACACATAAAATAAGTTACTCTTAAATGCCGTTAATGGTGTGTTATAACACTTATATACATAAATATGTATATTTACAAATAAAAAAAAGAATTTTAGTTTTGTTGTTTGTTGGGTCTATATGAGTTTCACCGGTGCTTATGCCAGATCATCAGTGGACCTTTAAATAAGAATTTTACTATGTATGCCTTTTAAATTCGAATACACATTAAGAAATTTTATCGAACATAGAAAAAGTGTAAACCTTAGCTCTACTCTTATAAAAAACACATAAAATTAGGGGCAAGAAAAGTTATTTTTAAAACGACTACAAGTCGTTTAATAATCAAGAAACTAACCTGAATTTAAAGTAAAAAAGAACTTTCTTTTACGTTTCGATAAAAAAAACGCAAAGATTTAGTTTCTGTGCATTACATTAGCGCAAGAAAAATACAAACAAATAATAGGAACAACAAAATATCAACTTTAACAATAACTAAATACAAATACAACAACAACAAAATAATCAGTTTAAGTGGTAATAGGAAATGTTTTGGACAAATGAACAATTTTTTTTTTTTAGTTATTTATAACACTAAACATTGTGTGTGTTAGTTTTTACACACAAACACAAACGAATACAAAAGTTTTATTGAACAAATTGTTGTTATCGCTTGGTTTTTTCCTACTTCCGTTCTTTGCTTTTTGTTTAATAGTCTTCACATTAAAACACACTACAATGGCGACTACAAACACAATACATGTGTTTATGTGTTAAATAAATCTTTTGTGTATGGTTATATTAGAGACAAACAGAGAGAGAGTATGAGTGCATTTTTCGTATTTTATACTGTTAGTTGTTCGACGTACATCAAAATATGAAATTATTTTAAACATACAAACACATACTCACATACATGCGTGTACTTGTATGTATGAAAAAACCTTCTCACTTGCTTTAAATTGTGAAAAATGGTTTCTATAAAAACCTGGAATTTTTTTAGAGTTTCAGTATTTTTCAAGGAAAAGCAATTAGCTTGTAGATTGGCAGGATGACTTATATGTGTATGTAGCTAAAGCATAAAATTGCTGAATTTTTTATTGGGCAATAATTTGTATGTGAAGAATTTGTACATAAAATTGCTAATTTGTACGTATAGGAATTAAAAAAAAATTGCATTTTATATCATACGAAATATTTGTTGTATTCACAAAAAATCATAATTTCACAAAAACAAATTAAAATTAATAAAAAGTATGGTTTATTTTATTGTAAAATTGTTAAACTTTTTTTCAAATCTTGAGAAATTATTACATCATGACAACACCACACTAACGAAACCTTTTCTCAAAAGTAATTTTTGAGACAACTAGACTTTCGTTATTTACAAAAAGCTCTGGCAGCATATTATATCTTCATACAGTATCAAACGTGTCTTTCAATTATCCTAAGGCTAAAATTTTCTAAAAAAAACAGAGGCATATAGGTTTATTTGTTCATATTTCCGAAAGTTATGGAGTAATTGAACTGGAATTCAATAACAATTTATTCAAGAATATTTTCAAAAGTATGATACCACATACACGTTTGTGCAACGTGCAGGGGTGGCATGTCTTCTAAAAAATGATATCAATCAACAAACGAACGGAAGTACAGACGGACATATCAAAATCTAGTCATAAGCTTTCAGAAAATACATACTTTATGGAGAGGAAATAAACATTGCAGAAATAACAAACGGAATGGCAAAGCTTGGCACCGCAAATGAAGGGAACAAAACAAATACCAACATTAAACCTAATCACTGTGTTTAATTTATAAAAAGCTTTTAAAACACAAATGTAGAATTTTTGTTTTTCAAACTTTACTCTTACTCCTGCAAGGATCATAAGACCGCCAAAAGATTCTTCTAATACACTTCTTGTGATGCACAATATTAAACTCCATTTCAATGCAGGCGCGTGCGTGATATTACCTTTTACCGTTACCTTATGTGTGATGCTCTTCCTCTAAGTCGACTGGCTTGCTGGTTTCAGTCTTAAATTTGTTCGTAAGTATAGTGGTAACACTTGAGCTAATAAATGCGGCGTAGAATAAAATCCATCTTAATTAATCAATTGAAACTTCCTTACTTGTTTTTAATATCAATACAATTTTTCAGAGAGTGTCATTTAAGGTATCTTTTTTTAAACACCAAGTAGCTTAAATCATGGTGTAATTACATAAGGTGATATAGCGTAAAGGAGAGCAACTTTTGTCACTCTGTTTTATGTATGGAGTTTGACAATTTCCGAAGTTGAAATAATTTTTTTAAATATGTAGTTTGACATTCTCCAGAACACAAAAAAATAGTCAGCTGGGCTGGCACCGCCACCTTGTATAAGTGTACCCTGGTTTAAATGTTTTCATTTTGAATATTTTTTTTTTTTAAACACCAAGTAGCTTAAATCATGGTGTAATTACATAAGGTGATATAGCGTAAAGGAGAGCAACTTTTGTCACTCTGTTTTATGTATGGAGTTTGACAATTTCCGAAGTTGAAATAATTTTTTTAAATATGTAGTTTGACATTCTCCAGAACACAAAAAAATAGTCAGCTGGGCTGGCACCGCCACCTTGTATAAGTGTACCCTGGTTTAAATGTTTTCATTTTGAATATTTTTTCAAAATTTCACTTATTTACTGAATTGGTTTATGTAAAGTTAGTTTACATAAAGTATGTACAATTTAATGTTAGAAAAGTTATTTACTCCTTTAATAATTCTGTCCCGTTTGGCAGGTGCTTATTAATTTCCTCAAGCTGTACAACTAATTGTAACGAAATCTGTACAATTAGTGTCAGCTTCTTTTAGAAATAAATAATTATTGTTAATCTTTTACTATCCTCTCCTCTTCATAGAAAAACTAGACAATTTATATATAGAGGTATATATATATATACAGTACTGTGCAATGCAATTACAGTACTGTTATATTTTCTTAGTACATAAGCAATAAAAGTAATACCAAATTAAAGTATTATTATTTACATTTTTTAATGGTAAATTCTGTTTGATAAAATATTTTATAATTTTTTGACGGCTGTCTATGTGTGAACACGTGCTTTTTGCAAAACCTGAGTGCTTAACCCTAGAAATGTAAATTGGCTGTACGAGACGGTTGCGAAATTGATTCTTTTTAAGTGAACTATGGTCTGGCGGAAGGCCTTTAATCATGCCGCAAATCGACGACAGGTCGAGAAGATTTTGCGTGACAAAGCAACCAAACTTCCGGATGAATGTAGTATACCTTAGGCTCAAATATCTGCGATTAAACGTGTCGTCCGTTAAGGACTGACGCTGAGGTATTATGGATGATGGATAATCATTAATCCATCATGCAAGGTTAACATGGCCCCGAATGGAGTTTTAGGGCATCAATCGCTTTCTGTGATTTGATAGGAAATGGCTAAAGGACATATTTGTTACGCTGACTAGATAATGCCGATTTGAAAATCATGCCAGAAGTTTGAAACTATCCTATAATGACCTCTGTACAAATTCTCTTAATACAGAGAAAGAAGAGACTATTTATCACTTAAACGTACTGAAAAATATCCGAAGGACAATTTTCG
Source organism: Phyto melanocephala (assembly GCA_941918925.1). Classification (NCBI taxonomy): domain Eukaryota; kingdom Metazoa; phylum Arthropoda; class Insecta; order Diptera; family Rhinophoridae; genus Phyto; species Phyto melanocephala. The sequence continues at coordinate 4,952,225 of OW799233.1, forward strand.
AGGCCGGCATACTGCATTGCCGTTTCAAAGGTGGCAACGGTTTGTCTTGCTGAAATTTCTAGCTATATAAGGCAGTCTGGGTGGTTCACTTAACCAGTCTAGAATTAGAAAACTAACTCCGTTTAGGACAACGGTTGCACCAGTTGACAACTTCTCAATTTATATCTTTCTTTCTATTATTTTTCATGCAAAAAATTTGTTCATGTTTTTATCATTTTATATTATTTCACATGGCAATTAATTTGATTAAAGGCAAACTCTCATGCACAATCCCACATGTATTTAAAATAATTGAGTTTATTGCTTTTACATTGCACAGTACTGTATACAGTAAGAAGTATCGTAATATTTTTGAAGAAGATATTTACAATGGTAAAGCGATTTTATAATTAACGTTTGAACAAATTACCCTTTTGTGCAAAATACATATTAACTAAAACTGGTGGTTAAAGTTACCAGATTCATTTTACAATAATTGATTGAGTCTGTCTTAACTTTTAGCAAAAATAAAAATTTTCCATACAAGACAGCAATTAGAGAACATTAAGTGAAGGCAACAAAAATAAAGAAATAGCCCAAATTGGTGCTATTATAATTACCTCTAAGTAATACAAAATCAAGTACAATTAAATAATACAAGTATAAAAATGCATTAAAAAACTAAATTATGAAATTTCATCTGGCCACCTGAATAAATACTAACGCATACAAATATAATAACAATGGCTAGCGGCTAAAAGGGATGTTAAGCAGTGAGTTATAATTTTAACCAACAAATTAAACATAAATAATGAGTTCTGGTCATGAAATTAATACATGCTCGCAAAAACATTCCACTTAAATAGCACTAAAACCAACTAAACAAAGTGATACAATTAAAAATGAACACAAAAACAGTTTTATTAACCAAATAAAAAATGTCATAGAGAGGTGTTTCTCAAATTTTTTGGAATAGTTCCATGTTTTATTTATCGTTGCTTTCTAATATAAAAATTAAGACATGTTACACACAAAAAGAAAATTGTTAATTTATATACATTAATAATTTACTAAATTATTCAGGATATGCTCCCAACAAATTTTTTTTTAAGCTGGGTACTATATGCATTTCATTGGAGCTTATACCAGATCGTCAGTAGACCTTTTACCCAAATTCTTGAAAAAGTTTTGAAATTTTATAAATTTTATTTTCAAATTCTTATTAACAAAATAAAAATTCAAAAATAAAACAAAAAACTATAAAAAGTTTCCTCAAAAACCCAACCAACATTTTTTCTTTCTTAAACTCAACAACCAAATAAAATATATACATTAATTAGAAACGTCTGCATATTTTTTTTTGTGTTCTATAGCTGGCAACACTGTTGGAGCAATATAATTTATAACACATATATAAATATCTAAAAACTATAACAACGAATGTCTCAAAAGTTTGTATAAATTTTTACGCCATTGCTAATGCCATTTGTACAAGGCAATATTAAATTTTGGCTATATGAAAAATCAGATTCAAAGATTACTTACCTAAACAGTGGATATATATATATATTTATTCCCGTCGCACAGTGTTGCGAAACCAGAATTTTTTGGAAATCATATTACCTAAACTGTAATTTTAATTGTATCGATGAGAAACTTCTACAGATTGGTCAGAATGAAATCCCAAACAGAATGAGTGAAAAAAAATTTACACCGAAAAAAATTGTTGGGTCAAATTTTCAGCAAAAGTCAAAAATAAAAAAATATATAAATTTCGAAAATTTAAAAAAAAATTTATTTTAATTCTTCTTTTATTTCTTATAAATACCCTATGATTAGTTTTTAAAATAAATTATAGGGTGGTCCGAACAAGAATTATAAAGGTAAAATTTTCATGATTTTTCGATATTTGTTGAATAACTCTGAAATTTTATATAAAACCAAAATCTATTTCATTTCTTATTTGAAAGGTGGCAATAAAAGCTTTAATTTGATACCGGTTTGAAGTCAATAGCTTCAGTTTTAAGAGAGTTATGCTCATTTTTGTGGAGTGCTAGAATAGATGTAGAATAAAAAAAAACTTTTAAGATACTATTTTATAACACAGGCATATTTTATTGCATTCTACAGAAAAATTACAAATTATCAGTCATCTACCAATAAGTTCATTGCTTCCTCTGATAATTCCAGGTGTTTCTTCTCCTTCAGTATTCTCCTACTTGTGATTGCGGGATTAGAATTGGCGAGCAGATAATGTAATATGTCTTCACAATTGTCTTTTCTTGATGTTTTCCTCGCATGGTAAAGCCTTGTGTTTCTGAAGTCCTTCTTTCCTGCTTCCAATGCTTCTTCTGATAGTTGGCCAATGGGGACCAAAAATGAACGTATTATTTCAGTCCATGAATAACAACCTTGTGGACAGTTGGTGGCATATAATGCCACGAATATTTCTTTACATAGAGACCAGCAGTTTCTTTTCCGTACTTCAAAAACTTATCGCAGTCTATATTATATCCAGAAGTTATAGCTTGAAGAATACTAGAAAACCTTCTTTTAAGTTCGGTATCTACTACTGTGGCCAGAGCGGTTTTCTCAGGATCACTAAAGAATTTCCTTGCTGTGTTACCATCATTAGTTGTTCCACTTCCTTGTTTCCGTTTTATTTCTATGGAATAAATACTGAGAGTGATATACTAAAATCGCTATAACTCCCAGGAGGGCAGGTATGGGGAGCTGAATTTTTCACAGTTCACAAAATATGTAACATTTCTGTAGTGGTTTGGAACTGGGACTCTCTGGGACTTTTTAGGTATTGCTTACCTAACCCAAATTTTAAGGAAAAATGGACCTTTAGTCGGATTTTCGCTCTAAAAAAGGTGCATATGAAAATGTCTCAAACAACATTCCTTTTTTTTTTATAGAAGATACTTGTCCGAAGGCAGATTTTTTTCCGAATCAAAATATCTGTCACCAAAATCAAATGAGATCATTTTGAATACAGCCCTGAAATCCCCTCTTTTCGTGAAAATTTTGTATATTTGACTTCTAAAATCAATTAAAAATCAACGGGCCAACATAAAAATAAGCTTTATGTGTTTTTTGTTTACTTGGAATGTCTGTGACAAAATTGCATCATTAAAAACACTGAAAAAAATAATCGGAAAAAAGTTACTTTTCCACTAGCCGCAACACAGTGCGTCGTTCCAGTGTGGAGCATAGGCGGAATAACCTAATCATCTGCATGGAGGAAGTCCCATGGCATAATGCCTGCCTGTAGGCTAAGTTGGCAGCCCCGATACGAGACTCGGATGCGGTATCCTAATCAAACAAACGTTTAATGAAACAGTGGATATGACACGTACAAATTACTGCTCTGTTTGCAAGGCCAGCCACCTAACAGTATAGATCTACAAAGTAGGAGTGAAATATCCCATAAAACGTATATATTAAAGATAATTTATTTAGGCAAAAGAGACAAAGATAATCTTCAAGTTTTTTTTAAATTAAAAAGCTGCAAGCAGTAGGCGTGGCACTTTCCATACGAACAATAATAAAATAGGAATTCTTTATTCTTTCTAAAATATTATTTAAGACAAACATGGACGGCTCATAAATACTAATTAAAATAAATCATTATATCATCAATATTAATTCCCGGTTATTGGTAACGAACCGCATCTGAGCTTTTCTAGTTTTTATAAATAATATATATTTTTTAAACTATTTAAAAACTTGAAAAAGGGAGTGTAAAATCTGACTTTGTTTGGGTAAAAAAATATGCTATTGTGTGCTTTCGCTTATCTCAAGAATTTGTGTACCCACATAACTGATTTTATATAGCATAATTGTCGAAAACACTTCTTATTAATTGATTCTATATAAGAGTCTGAAGTATACGTTGTGTGTTCAAGAAGTTAAACATACATATGGACAGACGAACTTATCTTAATCAATTCCTGTATCTTTAAATATTTAGAATAAATATACTTTGTAGGGAAAAAAAATAATATTGTAGAAATAACAAATGGAATGACAAACTTATATATACCCTCTTACGCGCTCGTGCGAAGGATACAACAAAATCTCTTATTTTGTAAAATAGAGAATTCATAAAGAATTCATCTACTATATAATTTAAAAAATTTATAGATAGTTTCTGTTGAACTAAAACTTAGGTTTAAGTTAAAAGTGTTTCCACATAAAAGGTAATTAGGATCTTTCGCCCACATTAAGATTCCCTGTTACTTTTAACTTAATTCGAAATAACTACCCTCCCCCTGCAGCAAAATTGACATGTCTGTTAAAATATATGATTGTAGATGGCATGTCTACTACTACTAACAATTAATGAGCCAACTAAAAACAGAAACTTTTTCCCATACAATTAGAGAAGAAAAACAAAACAACAAGAATAAGTTTTTAAGCAGTGTAGCTACAAGAACAATATTAAAGGTGTTGGAAACAATGTTTAACTATAATATAAACTACACACTTACACATTTACACACCTACAGAGTGAATTGCCATTTTCTTTTGCACACAGATACAAACACTTGTTATAAAAACAAGTAAGAGCGCTATATTCGGCCGTGCCGAATCTTATATACCCTTCACAACAGTAGTTTGTATCACCATTGATCCCATATGAAATACGTATGTATGTACAAACATATAAAAAACACACATATATAAAAACATCCCATTGTAAAATTATAAGTTTACGTATGTATGTAAAAAAAAAAAAATTTAAAAAAAAATAAAAAAAAAATTTAAAAAAAAATTAAAAAAAAAAAATAATTAAATAAATAATAAATATAAAACAAAAAAAAATTTTTTAAAAAATATAAAAAAAAAATTAAAAAAAAATAATGAAAATATAAATAATATATTAAATAAAAAATAAAAAAATATATAAAAAAAAAATTTTTAAAAAAATATAAAAAAAAAAATTTTTTGGCTCAGCTGGGATTCGATGCCACGTTTTCTCTAACCAGTATACACGTTTGTATGTATGTATGTATGTTGTTGTTGTAATGTTGTTTTTGTGAAAAAAATTGAGGTGGTCGTGGGTTTTTGCTCATATCTCAGGTGTTTATGTACCGATGTTTCTGATTTTCAATACCGATCTACTCCCGAATATTTCTGATATTTTAATACCTCACACGGGTCCAAGCGATGTCTGGGGGCTTCAAAAAGTTGATTTCAACATACACACGGACAGACGGACAGACTGACAGAGCTTAATCGACTCCCCTATTCATAAGCTTTCAGAAAATATATACTTTATGGGGTCGGAAATGAAAATTGTAGCAATTTCACACGGAATTACAAACCTATATATACCCTTTTCACTGTGTGAAGGGTATAATAAAAAAACACAAATGAAGAAAGTGAGCAAATATGCTTCGGAGAAAATAACGAGTCAATAAGCAGGTATGTATGTGTGTATGTGCGTGTGTAAATATGAATAAACATGGTATTATGCGCATATGTATGTTCATACCCACCATATATATATATTTACATAAATATGTACATATTGGTGTGTATGGTTATACTGCAATTCTAAAGTTTAACAAGGTGTTTCATCATCAACAACATCAATATCGAATGGTAACACCAACATGCAAAGGCTTAAAGTTCCCCAGCAAAATACACCATACATCTAACAGCCACAACAACAACAACAATATTAATAACAAACAGCAACAACAGAACCCCTTTAAGGTATAATTTCAATTTCAACACTGTGGCATGTGCAAACATTTTCGAATCTAACAATACCAACAACAATGCAAGTTCTGCCAAAACCGACAGCAGCATCACCATCAGCATCATAACTTTCGCCATGCCAACCTGCAACATCAGCAGCAATATTTAGCAACATTCATTTTTATGACTATTTCCACTACATCTAAGAAGAGTAACGTTGTAGCAACCAAAGTCGTTGTCGTTGTTATTTGTACCAGTTGCAGCAGGAAGTTTAAGTGGTCTGGAGGCGGGGGAGGGTGGTCATGTCAAATTTTCTATATCGAATGAATGCATTGCGTAGCAAAAAGTTAGTTACCTTGTACAAACATTTATTGTTATTATTTTTTTTTTTTTTTAAATAACCAGTTTCTCACCCTGCTAATGTTGTTAGTGTTGGCAATGCAACCTGTTTTAAGCTTGTATGTGTATATTGTTGCTGTAATGCTACTACACAGTAAACAGTGTAGCTGGGCAAAATATATTTTTATTTTTTTTTTTAGTTTTGAAAATATTTTTTGATAAAAAGTGTTCAGCAGACAAATTTTATTTTATATTTAAAATATTTTTAGGCAATTTTCTTTTTGTCAAACTCTTTTGAAAGAAAAAAAACTTCTTTTTAAACAAACAGTTTTAAACATACTCATACAAACCACTGTGTTTAAGCTCTTTATCTGCTGCAATATTCTTTGCTTCTTTCGCTACGTTTGTTTTTATATTTTAATATCCAGGAGTAAATTGCATAAAACTTGATTGCTTTAAATTCAGTCTTATTTTATTTTATATTTTATTTCAACTTTTACATTCCAGCATTTTTGTTACAGGTAGTTAAAGTTTTTTCTTTAATGCTGCTGGTATTTTATATTAAAAAAAATATACAGTGTTTAAATAAAAATGGTTAGACGAGTACATTTTTAACAAACATGCATACCCTCACCGGCATGTAAGTAAATGTCTGTGTAAGTATTTATTGTATAAAATAGCGTTAAGGTATTATAAAAGTTAAGAAGGTATAATAGTAAAAAAAAAACTAAAAAATAAAAATAAAATACTGCTCCACATATTCAACTGGATTCGATGCTAAGTTTTCTCGCTTATTGAATATCAACCACAATGTGTTACACATACACCAACGCACTAGCACACATACATACATTTGCAAATAGTTACTTAAAGTCACACAGATGTTGTTTATATAACTTTTAAAACCGACATTTTTTATAGCTACGAACTAAATGTGTATTTATTTATGTATGTTTAAGCACTTGTGTAAAGGTGTGTAGATTTCTTTAAAAACACAAATAAAATGGTGCACTGTAAAAAGCATTCTTTTATGTGAACGTAATTTTGAGAAAGTAGTGCACCACCCAAACAGCAATGGAAATTATTTCAAGATTTTTGAAGGATAAACATTATATAGAATATTTTAAATCCGAATACTTTTATTTTTTGGTAAAGGCCATTTCATTTGCTAACTCTGGATTTGCGGAAGTTTAGCTAAATTTTCTAAGATTATTTTGACGGTTTCTAGTTGTATCACTCAAAAAAGAACGCTTTTATAAGCATTAAAAGTGTGAATCATTTTTGGATAAGCGCCAAAGCTCAAGAAAAACCATAAATGGCCTAAATCGACGCACCAAGACCTTCAATTGACATGGCAAAGAGCACTGATTACACGACTACCGAACTTAGTGTGTAAAAGATCAATAATTTCGTGTAGTATAACAGGAGATTCGACGTCTGAAGTGGCATTATTAATAGCGTGAAAAAAATTATACCAAAAATTCCCCCAATCCAAAATCCTCATCGAACTGTCCCTGTCAGTAGAAGCATTAGCTTCCTAACAATAAATTGCACATTTTTGTTTATTTACACAACCACCGAGGTAATAACGCATCTTGTTAGAAAGCATAATTTTTCGTCCAAAATTCGAAATCCAAAAAAAGCTACTGCAAAATCTTATCTTAAAACCCGTAGCTAATTGTACGGTCAATTTAAGTGATGCGTTAAATAAAGCTTGTTGTTAAGTAAGTGGCGAGACAATATGCATCGTTCGACGATTTCTTTCAACCTTTAGTACATCATTTACACTGGACTGGCACACAGCCCAGACTTTCCAACAATATTTCTCAACATTATTCAGGCTTAAAGCGACAACATTTCGAATAGAAAAAATATATCAGAGACATAAAAGTATATAATTTTAAATATTCTTGCATTAAGACAAATCCAGTCTATTCAATTAATTTTCATTTTCTTAAAATATTTTTTTAAATGTTTTTTACAAAACAAACTTTTTTATTCTATTAAAAAACGCAACTTAGTTTTGTATTAAGCTTTAACAGTCATTATTTCATAAATACAAATGTGAGTGTGTAGAATGAGATTTAGATATTTAATACTTTCATTGTTACACAGATGTCAAGATTAAACACTAAAACCGCTAACGCTACCACTACCCCTACCTAAGCACCACTTATTGGCTCTTAGTAAAGTAAAAGCGTAAAATTTTTAAGACCTTCACCACAATTTCTAACAAAAACAGCTAAAGCTTAAGAATTATTATACGCAGGTGTTGTAGCATTTTCTACTCTATTTCTTTTTAGTTTTGTTCCTTACATATTTTTAATCTCTGTTTTTATTTTTATATAATTTTTTTAGTTTTAGCACCAATGCTGCAGCTTCTGTTTTATCTTTTTATGAATTTCTTCAGCACTATTATCGTAACCATCTGTATTTTCCGTTTTCTTTATTTTAAGAATCACTTTCATTTTAAACCGCTTTAATGCAATTTCTTTTTGTTGTGATGTGAGAGTGTGTAAAAACGTGTGTAAATGTTTAATGCTGCAAATATTTTAAGTGTCTAATATGGGGTAATACATTTGTATCTAACAAAAATATAAATTTTAAACATTGAATTTTATTTTTTCTTTTTTACATGTATTAATTTAATTTTATTTAATTTCGTAAGATAAATTTAAAGTTAAGTTTGTTTTGCACCAAAAATTAATAGTTTGATCTGAGTGTGCAACGCACCATACATTCGTGTCTATGTATATACAAATACTTGTATACACGTATAAATACATTACAAATATAGTATAATGTATTGCTACTTTTATTACTTAGTGTAGAGTAAATATCATTTAGCGGTTTTTCAGCATAAATCGTAAAGCTGTTTACAATAAAATACATGTGTTAAACGCATTAGAACAAAAATTAATTTTATTATTGAATATATGAAATATTAAATAATATTTTATTTATTTAAAATATTAAATTTATCAAAAAAAAGGGTGTTTCATCGTGATGTTTGATTTTTAGAAGGCTTTTTTTGAGAGGCCCAAACATGTTCTTACATTGCACACCATTGCACATTAATAGTGACTTTGGTTCGGCTGGCGGAGCGGGATCATCACTGGCCCATATTTCTTTTAAAATGAGGACGGCGCAACAATAACGATCAATGGAGACACCTATCGCACCATCATAACCGATTTCTTTGTGCCCGCTCTTCATGGTATTGATGTGAACGATGTTTGGTTTTAATAGGATGGTGCAACTTGCCCTACATCTTATGCCACAATCGGTTAACTGCGCACAATGTTTTATGGCCGTTTAATTAGCCGAAAAGGTAATGAGAATTTTCGGTGAAGAAGCTACGATGTAACTGTTTTCTGTGGTGTGCCGTTAAAAACAAGTGTTATGCAGAGAAACCAGAGACAATTGAGCTTTTGAATGCCAACATTTGAAACGTAATTTTAAAGATACAACCCCATGGCAAAGTTTCAAAACCCTTTTTATTTTATTGCATTTTTAATTTAAACCAACCATTATTTAAAATAAATTCAATATCACGGCTAAAATTTTTTGGCTTTATCTCTGTCTATGTCTATATATGTTTTCTTCAACTCAATTGACCCCAAACCAACAAAAGGAGAAACAAAACAGAAATTGTACGAACAGCGATATCGGAACTTATCTTATGATAAATACAATACAAATATAAAGTTAAGACAGCAATGCGCACCGGGTTTAAAAAAGATAAAAATAAATCCTTATTATAAAAATAATTATTATTTTATGTAAGATTTGCGTGCAATATTTCATTTTTAAAATGAATTTGTTGGCGATTCCAAACGTATTTCAAAGCTACAAAACACTGTATAGTTTTGGTGGATATTTCAAAAAGTATGCCGCTTTTCAGGTTTTCATTTTCTTAATATTTTTGGCTTAGCAACACTTGCAACTTACAAGCTCACACTATTAAAATTGGCTTATTTTCCTTAGACTAAAACAGAAATATAAACTTCAATATTTACCTAACTAGCTACAAACAAACAAACATAGTTAAAATTTCCATATTGAATTTCTGCATCAAACTAAGTTTTCGTTACTGTTGTTCTTGGTACAGTTTTGAGTTGCTGTTGGTGTTAGTGTTGCTATTTAGTTTTGCGGCTTAACACTATTAATGCGGTTATTTCTATAAAATTTTATAACTTTAGCTTCAGTTCTATTTAGTTGTGTATTTGTTGCTTTTGTTGTTGTATTTTTTATATACTTTATATATTAGGTTTAGTGATCAGTTGAGTTGCATATACTATGTACGCTGTATACTGCAGAGAAAATAAGAACAACAGTGGCAGTAATAGCAATAACAAAAAAGACATTAGTTTCCATTTATTTTATTTCCGGTTTTATTTTTCTTTTCGTTATATTATTTTGTCTAGTTGTTGTTGTTGCTGCTAATGGTGGTTGGTTGTAAACTTTGTTGACTAGTTGGTTGAATGAATGAATGAATGAATGTTTGTGTTCTAGTTATTTAAAGATTTACTGTTAGCGATAAAGTTGCAACACTATGTTGTTAAGTTGCTGCCATTTAAACTCTTGCTTTTGTGACTGTCTGTTTGGCTGTTGTGTCGCTTGCTGTACCGTAGCTGCTATAAACATATAACAAAACTTATAGGAAAAACTAAAGCAGTAGAGCAAGAGAGTATAAAGAAGAGGTATAAAGAATAAATATAATTTGCTATTATATTTTTACGTTTCTTATTTTTTTTTTTCTTTTGTCTTGACGCATTGTAACATGCTGTAAAAAAGTTTTAATGCGAAAACCATTAAAATATTATTACGAATAATTTTTTAAACTACATCTATATTAAAATCTTCTGCATATAGTTAATTTCTAATTAAAACCAAGTTTTAGATAAGACTAATTTTTTTACCTAAGATCGCTTATGTAGCGTATGAGTTTCATTATAATTGTGTATAATTAATAATGCTCATACGCACCTGAAGTTTTCAGCACAAGTTTTATAGTTTATTTTAATCGTTGTTTAAGATAAGGGCATATCGTACCTAAGGCTATGTTAAGATTTTCAAAACAGATTTATTTTTTTCGGAAAATTTTTTAATTTTGATTTAAGGTGATTCCCATAACAGGATTTTTTTGCAAAATAAAATATTTTTGGAGCACTAAAGTTTTTTCAATCTCAACTTGAATCAATAGCTGCCAATTTCAAAAATCTTGCCTCATGAACGTATAAAATATAATAAAATCATTATTTAATAAGAAAAAGTATATTTTTCTTTCCCATAATATTATGAGAATCCCATCAGTAGTCTCTTATTTAAAAATTTTAGCTCCACAAACTTAGATCAATATTTTTTAATTTAAGAAGACCTAGATAAATGTAGAATATACAAGCCATACCATAGATATAAAATAAAAGTACCTTTGCTTTTATCCATAAAATTTTTAGTTTCACCTTTAAAGACTTTAATTTCAAAAATATTATTCGACAAACGTAGAAAAACAAAAATACCAGAGTAATGTAAAAAAAGTACTTTAACTTGGATTTTAAATAAACTACAAAATAAAATACATACAAAAGGAACCACAAAGATGGAAAAAATAAACTTTTTTTTAGGTTTCCTATATTAATGCAAAAATTCCAAACTAAAAATATTTCAAAACCTATTTAACAATAAAATGTTTTAGTAGATAAAATATCAAGTGAATAAAACCACCATTTAAAAAAAAAACAAATATATTTTAAAAATTATCAAACTATTTTCCTTAATTTTCATTTTTCTACCCCATTATTAATACATTTAAAGTTTTCTAAATTACATATCTTTTATGTGTGGCATAACTCCTATTACAGATTTTATTTCACTTGGTCCAGTATTTTTGAATAGGGTATATTTCTCCCTTTTGGGTACCTTTTTTATCCCACTAGAAGTTGTCAGAAACGTTACATTAATATTTTTTTTTTATTTTATAATATAAGAAAAAAAATTATTTTTCAAGTGCCAATAAAAGGGAAAATTTTTACCACTTATACATGTGAATTGAAAAAATAAAATTAATATTTTTTTTTTCAAAAGGGTCAGCCACATGTTAGCTTATTTTGTAAGTAGATTATAATTTATAATTAATTCTGCATCATTTTTAATTTAACAGATATAAGGATAACGATTATATACGACTTTATCCAATTTTATCCATTTTACCCTCTTAAAATTAAAATTATTAAATTAACCCTTAAATGCATGAGGTCAGCTCTTTGCATTGATGCTAACCTACTTTAATGTAAAACCGGTCGCTAATCACGAATTCATCATTATTTTTTTTTGAGAAATGTACACTTTTTTCGGAAAATCGGAAAAATATAAATTTTTTATTCGTACCATATATGGTACATCATGCATTCTTGCCATTGTTAGGTACACACAACACTTCATCATCACCATCATGAAGCATATCAGCAACCTCATTTGCATTGTACTTCTTTCCATCAATAATGAGGCCATCCATATCTTAATAAATAAAAACTATAAAAAATAATAGTAAAAAATAACTGACATCTAACACAATAAAAATGCATGCGCTGGTGCATGGTGTGCCATATAAGGTACCTAGAAAAATTGAGAAACAAACTATTCTAAAGTACAAAATGTGGGCAAGATTTATTATAATTACTTAAATAAGCCTATAATTTATACACAAACACTTACCTACAGACGAATAAATAAATTTTTTATTTCGTTATTCACTACTGAAATTTGATTTTAAAATTATGTGCAAAAAAAACATGTGACCACTTTAGAATGTTATTATTAAGTAAATTAAATGGTGAGAGAGTTATAACGGTATTTTTATGAAGAGTAATATTGTCAGCATTGCTTTAAACTGCACTAAATTGCTTTTATATTCACATCGTTGGAATATTGTACTATAAAAGAGATGTACCATATATGGTACGATATGCATTTAAGGGTTAAAAAACGCATTTTAGTGGATCTATACATTCAAAGAGAAACCCACTGTTTGTAGTATGTGCAATAACCTATTCCATATATGTATGTGTTATAAAATCAAAATTTACCAAAACTTTTAAAATCATTAAAAAACCGCAAGTTTAAGATATAAATGCTTAAGCTCGATGTCTTCTTAACAATTTTCTTTATTATTAGTCTTGTCAATAAATCACTAACTAACAGCTGGCATCTTCAGGTCTCTTAAATTAATATATAATAAAAAAAACAAAATTAAAAATGTTGACATATTTATTACGGTTATAGATAAAAAAAAGAACTTGAAAGTGAGTGACAAAAATTAAACTTAAACTAATCGGAATACATTTAATATTGCACTACTTGCCAATTATTTCTTTTGTTTATTAAGTGTTTGTAGCTTTGTGAGGAGTTCTCAAAATTAGTTGCAGAGTTCTAAATTTTTAAACCTTTTTAAACTATGACATAATGACAATATAACACCTAATAAACCTTGTTAACTAGCCAATTGAGTACATATATAATGAAATACTTATTGCTCTTATTTTACCTTCATTTTATAAAATTTTTAATTGATTTTTCAAGCTCGAGGTCTTTATAAATATTTGTTGATTTATTTATTATTCAATATTTCGCTACTCCTTTGTGTAGCATCTTCAGGAAAGAATTGTGTGCTTGAACTTAAGCTTGAAAAATCAATTAAAAATTTAATGAAATATGTAATATTTTTTTATCCGCAATAAATTTTGTATATTCCAACCCTAGCAGAAGGGTTAATAAAGCACCGGAAATTAATTGCATTATTCGTAAAGTTCTTTTGAATGTTTTGTTCGATTTTTTGCTGAGTATCATATAATTGTATTTCAACATTGATTCATTTATGAATTGTCCCTATAAAGTGATTTTATTTGTTTTATGAGTGGCTTTAAGCTACTTAAGGCTTAAGAGCTTTTTTTCTAAAATTGATTTGACATACGAAATTAGTGGGTAAATTTCGGAGAAGTTTAGAGCACAAGAGGTGAGTGTGGAATTTTTCTATGGTAGCGAGATATGGCGACCAATTCCAATTCTAGAGTTTAAATACCTGTTTCGCTTGGAGTACTAAAATCCCTTTTGCACAAAGAAATAATGAAATTCTTTTTTTAAATTCACAATGTAGGTGGAACTCATATAAGTTTTTAGTTAAAATTTAGTGAATCTAGTGTTGACCAAGCCAATAGCATAACTTCCCAAAAAAAGAGCGTCAAAACAAAAAGGTTTAAGAAATACAAGAACCTTCAATATCTTCTCTCGTATATATAACCAATTTAACATGAATGAATTAAAGCACTATAGAAGAATAGAAGAAACTACAAATAAATTCCAATGCCAAGGTGAGAACGGAGATGAGCCTGATGTTGTCATTGAATTTAAATATGACAGGTAAAAAATGTAACAAGAACCATAAAATCATCTTTAAATTAAATATTCCTAAAGAAAATTTGTCTATGAGTTTTTCTTTTTGAGTATAACTAACAATCTTCTGAAGTACAAACATATGTATTTAGTTTATAAAGAAAATGTATTCAATATTTTTTGTGAATGGGTAAAATTCTGTGGCTTGGAGCTAAAAGGGCCAATGTCACTTTTTTGCTCTTGTAAGTTAATCATTTCATTAGATTTGTTTTCTTGCTCTTTTTCATTATTGTAAAACAGCTAAAGTCATACTTAACCCAGAACAGATTCATAAATAAAATGCTGGCCAATGTCACTATTAAAGCATATATAAAAGTTAAAGTTCAATTCCAATTTTCTTAAAAGTAAATATTTTGACATTGGCCCTTTAAGCTCCAAGCTACAGAATTATGGTATGACTTTATCATGCTAGATAAGAATATATCTCAATATCTTTACTATATAAAAAGTAATAATACAGAAGGCATCAAACAGTTTTTATTGCAATTTAATTTTAACATCCTTTTTTTCATTATTAAACCTATGCCATCTGAATACCTTGTGCTTAAAGCTCCTCATATAAGTAAGAAGACAAAAATAGATACAAAATTTTACATAAAGTTAAACACTACTTTCAGTTATTTCAATTTTTATCTTCTAAAAATCAACTTTCTTACAAAGAAAATTTAAATCATTAAAATTCTTAAAAATTTTGATTTTATTAAAAAAAATTTCCTTTGCCTAAAAAAAATATTTTAGCCTTTTTTTTCAATAAATAACCTATTTGTTATACCTACATATAAATTTAATTTTTAAAATATAAAATTCCAAATATTAAAGGTGTTGCTTTATTTACAATATTATTACTCTTTTAAAATTTAATTTGTTTTCAAAACATTTAATTTAATTAAAATATAAATTAAATTAATCATAATTAAATATAAAGTTACTGTTACATACAACTACAAACTGGCAATAATTTTTTTTTTTTGTTTTTTTTTTGTTTTTTGTTTTCTTATAAATTCTCCAAGTATTTAACCTAAAATTATACTAAACAAAAGTGTGTTGTCATAAACCATTTAATACCTAACAGAATGGTCTGTATAATTTTTGACAAAATTTGTTTTATTTAAGGCATGAATTGGACCCTAATTTATACATCCATTTAAAGATACATTTTATTTAAAATATTAAAAAATACTTCTGCACTCTTGCCTACATCTAAACACAGAACATGAATATTTTATTATAATTTTTATTACAAACACATATACATATGTACTAGAATATGCTGGTGTTAATATTTATGTATTAGGTTGATCCCACAATATGTTTAGTGTTTTACATTAATCATTACATTTATTATACTTAAAGTTACAATTTCTTTCCCTTATATATGCATTTATATATTGTATATTTATTTTTACTTTTTTGTTGTATGCGAATCAAAGGTCAATATTTATATTGCCAATACAAGTGATTGATGCCCTAAAAAATGTTTACCCTAATAACAACTTATTCAGCTCAGACTGATTTTATTATGTGTAAATGTGTAGTTTTATAATTTTTGGGTTTAGGTGCACATGATTTAGTGGGTTTAAATGTATTCGTGCTTAGTGTATCTAGAATTTATTACATTTAAATTTTATTTTATATTTTTGTGTTTGTTACATTAAATTGATAAAATATTCAACAATATAATATTTTATTTTTCATGACAGTAAAAAAAAAGAAAAATATTTTTTTTTCCACATCATCATCAATTACTCAAACACAACAGCTGAACGCCAATTTTTTTCAACATATATTTAGAAAAATTCCACCCAGAAATATATAAAATAATAGAATGTAGTCATGAATGACAAAACGTTAGTTTTAAATAGAATCAACAAACTTACATACATATTATTTTTTGTGCTAATACGAGGCTGCCCCAAAATTCACTAAATAAGCTAAGAAAATAATCACTTTTAAATATACACCTCAATATAAGTAAATTGAGTTTAATTGTAATAATTGGCGTAGCTCAACAAATTCCTTTTGTTAGGGGTGGTTTTAGCAAAATCGTAAACTGAATTAATTTCGTATGTGTATTAAATGAAGACTGTTAATTTTTTAAATTCTGGTGGCGGCATGAACAATTCTGAGAGGATGGCATGATCGTAAATAAAGTGCTATTTAAAAAAAATTTGTACGTTTAAAAAATACAAGAAGTAGGTTTGAATGCTATAACTAAAAATTTGTTCACAATAATTTAAAAATTACTAAATGGTAGCTTTGTCTTCCACTGAATTTCTCAACGTATTCTCCCCCAAGAATTCGTACAAACCCTCTTCATTGCCCTTAATAAAAAAGACGTGAGGCTGATTAGCCTGAAAGACTTAGTTTTCTTATAGTCTCTCTTTTTCAGTTTTCAAAGTAAAACTACCCTAGTAATCATGAAATAATCATATCCAATCCAGCCGCAATAAATATATCACTTTTAACCCCATTAAGAGTTATTTTCCCTTCAGCACCCAGGAATCTGACACATGACACATGCTATTACAGCTATTACATCAATTTTTAAACAGTTTCAGTCATGGTACCATTGCTTTTTTGAAGAAGATAGGTTCGCTTAATACCATCTTCTACACTGTTTTCACTTTAAATGTATCCATTAAATTTGTAGCGGCATTCCCTCTACGTAGTCCGTTTTCCAAGGCTTAAAGTTAATGTTAGCTTCTTCTTCTTACCCTTCAAATAAATTATAGTCTTTCTCATGTAATAATTTAAGACCCCTGAAGGGTTCATTTTTTGATTTTAGTTCACCGATCCATCATTACGTAGGGTTTTTTTCATTAACTGTTCTCAAGGAACACGCATTCTCAAAAGTAAGACTTACCAGTGAAATGTTTTCGTTTCACTGTCCGTCCGATCTCTTTCGTATTTCGATGTGTCCGATAAGAATCACTTCTTGAATTTCCCTACTCCTTTTACTTATATATTCAGAATCTTTCGGTATCCTTATACGTATGATAATGCAACTTCCTTTGTCTTCTACTATGATTACCCAGCCCACCACTCTCCACATCTTAATTCTATCCAGCATTCAAACTGAGCCTAAGCTGATGTCGTTTATTAACTTCCTACGTGTATTTACTAGGCGAGATCAGCACCACCATTTAGGACCAACAGGTCACTATTTTATCCCCTGCCCATAGTATTCTGTGTGAGTTAGCATTACATTCCATGACAACTAACATATTTCTTAATCTAGAAAAAAATATCAAATTCTTACTCCCTCCTGAAAGACGGGAGTCTAGTGTATCAACGGTTTGGTAAGACGATGCTACCAGAAACGATCCCAAGCCACTAACAATCAGTATCACTGCTGATCCAGTAAGTAGATATAAGTGATCATTAGACAGTTCTTATAGCCCAGCTATTTCCTATAACAAGATTCCATCCTCCTAAAACATCATCATCATAGCTGAAGATAGTTTTTGTTTGAAGAAATTACACGAAGGATCCGCATAGTTTCAAAATGACTACCCTGTATGAAAATTTTAATCATAAAATTTATATATCCAGCACAAAAACCGATGAGAAATAAGTGAATTTGCAGGGGTTCAACTGGTGACAAAGCGATTAAATTTAGGTGAAAACATTAATATTTAATATTTTACATAAGCGTGTCATTGGAAACCATGCGTTTAAAAGAATGTTTTATTGAACAGCACTTAATTTTAACTAGTGCACAGAACTCATGCATAAATGGTGAAAAGCATCCGCTGTTACATGAGTTAATTTTGTTTGTTTACATGAATTGTATAAGATATTTTTCATGATGCCGCATTCGTTTTAAGAACATCATTTATGACAAATTTCTTCGCATTTAGGGAATCATTTAGAATTATTGCTTTTACACAATTAATTTAAAAGTCTTTAAAATTTAATTCCCTTTGCACTTCTTCCAATTTTTTTGCTGGGTATGGCTTGGTTTTCCTCAAACATAAGCAAGTACAAACGGGTTTATTTATTATTATTTTATTGTTTATTTCGTTTGATTAGCCAATTGCTTGCAAATACAAGAGTTTGGGGGTTGCAAGTTTGAATCGCGCAAAAAAATCGAATTCTTATAACAAGTTGTTATCCATTAATTAAATTTTGGTTGTAAATATTACCTTTTTAGTTAAACAAAAAAGTGAATAAATATAATACAGAATTGATGTTCCTTCCCATACATTAATTTAATTAAATTGTTAATTTGTTATTATTTGCTTATTTTTTATTGACATATATAGTGTTTATACATTTTAAAGACTTTTTCGACCAGTCTCGCATATATTAGTCACGGGCTTGTGTAAACATATATATTAAATTCTCACACTCTTGCAAATCCTATTTGAACAACCGAAATGGCAATAGACAGATCCACAATATACAAACTCTCTGATGTTTTGTTTGAAAAACCACACACACTAAACACAGACATATTTCTTATTTTAATCATGTTATATGTGAGAATTTTATACAAGCAATCGTAGTTGTTGTTATATATATTTTAATTTAAAAAATAGTTAAAGGTTCAATGACACTTACTTTAAAATGAAATGTTACTTGTTCTTGTACTTACATATCGTACTCCTATTTTTGTTTTACTACTATTAAACTCAGAAGGTGTCCTAAGTGTTGTATTGTTATAATGTCATAATTTTTTTTTAAATTTAAAGAGATTTAAACATTTTAAAACTTTTTTGGCATCTAAAATTTTTTTGGGAATTTAGGATATTATGATAATAGTATATTAAGGACTTCTTATAAATTTCCAATATGAGTATTAAATATTGTTGTACAGTCGCTGTGTTTTTGTCTGCCTTTCTACCTTTGATTTTTGTCTCTTTGTTTCTATTGATGCCGGAAAGCAATCGAAAAACAAATTTAAGTGTTTATACCAAAAGGTATTGTCACATGATTAATTTGAATACATGTGCTTGAATGACAGTTGGAATCTTTTATAGTCACATTTTTCTGTTGGTTTGTTTTTGCTTTTTATATTTTCTGCTTTGCTGTTATGCATTATTCGACTTTTGTGGTTGAAATATTTTACGACTGTGGCGTGAGTGTATATTTATGTATGCATGTACGAACACCAGTGATTTCCAAATGTAAAAATTTTCGAGAGAAAGTGAATTTAATTTATAAAAATCTAAGAATAATCTAGATAATACTTTTATATAAAAATAATAATTTTCATAATTTTTTTAACAGAAGTTCGACAGTTCAACTTTTAAATAAATTTTTAATAGATCTTATTTAGCAAATATTTTTCCTCTCTCTCTCTCTCTCTCTCTCTCTCAAAACAAAATTTCATTTGTAAACAAACAAACTTCAATAAGTTGTAATTTTTTTTTTCAGTTTATATTTCACCTGCGTTACATTGTTTTGATAAATTTTGTTAAACAAATTTTTTTTCATATTTTTTGGTAAAAAAATTTTAGCAAAACACATAAGTTCATCAAAACTGAAAACTTTTCTGGGAATCACTGTTGTGTCTGTTATTCATTTGATACTTTATGTATTAATTTGAGTTGTTTACCTGTGAACATTAAAACAATATAAATATAGTATTAAATTCATGCTTATAGATTTTTATTAAATTTATATCTTCGTTTTAGTAACATCTAATATATGGCTTAAAACTGTATCTTTTCGTTTTATGGCTTTAATTATGTTCACTGAAGTATGGATAATTTGTGGTTGCCAAAGTTTTATTAGTTTCTAATGTGCCAGACTCATCAAATTTTATTTGACTGTTTGTTGTGTTTATCTCAGATTTTCTTTAGCTTAATTAAACACCTGATGTAAATGCCATTAATATAAAATATATAAAAACATAACATTTCTCAAATTATCTTACTTATGTTCACCTAAATATATAAATAACACAGCTTTAAAATGTTTACAGTTATAGGAGTGTAGGATGTTAATGGAAAATAAAACAAATCAAAACCATAAAAGTGTCTGTAATAGTTACAGATATAACTTAATATGACTTAAAATGGGTTTCTTTAGACTTTTAAATAATTTGAAGTTAAAATTATTTCCAGTTGTATGTTCTACCCTTACCTTGCTTGCAATCTTTTATTTATTTTATAAATTTCTATGTATGTGTACATTTATAATAAAATTACGCAAATGTATGTGAGCACAGTATATTGAAAGGTTTATTTTTTGTATACGTGTAAGTTAAATATATTGTGACTAATGTGCATTAAAAAAAAACACGTAAATTTGTATCGATGAGAAAAGCACGTACTAGTTTATAACAATAGCTACCTGATTGGTTGTTATTAAATATCGATTAATGATGAAAGTACTGTTCATAGAACATAAAATCTAAAATGATAGTTATAAACAATAGGTTAGTTTTAAAAGTTTTCATTTAAAAATATGACTTTATTTACAAAACCTATTAAAAAATATGTATAAACTTTTGATAAGTTTTTTTCAAAATGGCAGTAAATATTTAAATGATTTAAAAATGCTTTGCTTAATTTTGAATAAAGAATACTTCTATAGAACTGGTCAAATTTCAAATTTTTTTTCCATCACCAGCAAAGATAATAAAGGATGCATTATCATATACTTGCTAAAAAGACCATCCAAAATGCAATAAATAATAAATACATAAGCATATGTATTTCGTTGTAAATGTAAAATTTGTATAAAACTTTTTTAAATATTTTTGAAGGACTTTAAAGTAAAAAAGTGTTCATTTTTAGTGGAGTTCATATATTAAAACGTGTGCACTTTAATAAAATAATACATAACAAATTGGTGGAAAATTTTCCATAAACAACAAAATAAAGTTTTTTTAAAACAATATAAAAAATTTTTTGTTTTTTAATGTATATTTTATGTACACAGAAATAAAGAATTCTTTAATAAAAAAAGGTCCTAACAATAATGTATTTATCAACTCAAGTGTATAACGGAACGTATGATTATTATTTATATAGATGGCTAATCATATATCGACTATACGCCCCATTATCCCTTATAAGAATTCAAATAAATATAAATTAATAGATTTCTATAGAAATATTAAAGCATTTTATTTTTCAAGGCAATAACAGACAAAATGTAATTTTTTAATAAAATATTTATTTGCTTTGACCTATAAAAAAATGTTTTTTTTTAAAAGAAACAATAAACAACCAACATGTTTGACGTTCAAATTTAACATAAGAATGCCTAGAATTTTTCTGTTACTAAAATGAAAACACTTTATTCAAAATTCACATCACTCCTAAAACTCACAACAAACAGCGCATGTTTCCAGCAAACAAGTGGATTGCACTGCTCTTAAGAAATACTCTTATTTAAATATAAAGATAAAAAGATATTCTCAGTTAACATTACAGTCCACATTCCAAATTCCATATTAAGAATTTTTTTCAAGTCTTATATTTTTTAAGCTATTTTATGGATTTTTTGTTTTCGATTGGTATTAAAATTTATATATTTATGCATTGCGAATTAATTGGTTTAGTTATTGGTTTTATAAGTATTTATTCAGAAGTAAGTCAAACACAGTCTGTGGTATTCCTTTGAATATTTAGGATAATCATATTAGTTTTAGATTCAAACTGTAGGTCATTTGTAAATTTAGCTGTTTAATTTAAAGTAAGATATATATATGTATGTCAGATATTACAAACACATAGGTAAATGTTGTGATACTTGTAAGGGTGTTGTGTTAGCTAAAGGTAAACAACCAGATTACATTAGCAGTGGCATGTAAATTTTGAGATTTGTATATTGTGCTTGTGTCTTTGTATAGGTATTTGTTTGTATTTGACAAAATTGTTTATAATTAAATTATAAATAAACAAATAGTTTTTAATAGAACTTAATTTTAAATTATACTCGATCTCTTTAGTACATTTCAATCTATAAAATTTATCTTCTATTTAAGAAAACAATGCAAGTCTTTACAATATGAAATTAGTATATTTACATACAATTATTTATGTATAAAACACTAAAAAAAATATATATACATACATACTTTTATTTGTATATCTAACAAGTAAGAGCACTATATTCGGCTGTGCCGAATCTTTTATACCCACCACCAATTTTGTGTACATTTAAAGCACAATAATTATTATTTTGTTAATCGCTTGGAATAATCTCTTTATAATAAAATATACATCTCTTTCTTTGTAGAGGATGGTTAAATTTTAAATTTAAAACAGAGGCCGAATTACGGCACTCGAACGTGATCGAAATTTGAAAACTCTTATTAGAATCTATATACCTAAAGCATACTCGATCGTTCGAGTAAAATTTCGATCGATATCGAATGCCGTAATTCGGCCCCAGGTCTGTATAAAATGTTAGAACATCTATGAATACCTTCTAAATTCGTTAAATGAGAAGCATTGCTGTTTATCGCGATAGTGTGGCAAAAAAACAGTCAACTTCGACTCATCATCGTGGCAAACAATTGAGCATCAGCAATGTTATTTAAAATTTGGACTATCGGATCGAGGTGTGCCGTTGAGGTCGCGGGGCCATTTGGCCGATATTTTGTTTCATACATAATTGAACCATACAAATATTATCATTAAAAAAGAAATGATAATAATTTCCTAAATAATTTGTGTTTTATTCAAAATCAACATCGGCCCTTAAAATTTAACCACCCTTTATAACTTAGATATGGTGTTAAAATGTTTTCGTAAATTAAGTGTTTCAGTGAAAATGGGCGTTAAAGTAAGCGTGTCAATAAAATTTCTGCTAATAAATACAACTTAGATATTTCAATATAGTCCGTAATTCTTCCAAAATATTTATTCATTGATACATTATATGAATTTGAAATAAAGCATTATATAGGATGTGGGCGTAAGAGTGGGCGTGTCACCTAAATTTTCTGGCATAACAATAACATTGACTAGAAGGATTTCCGTAGCAAATTTTATCATCATACCTCTAATTTTGTCGGTTTTATAAATTTAAATTTCATTAACAGTAAATAACGTGGAAAGTGAGCGTTATAGTAGGTGTGTCGAAGTTATTTATGCTAATAAATACAACTTAGATATTTCAATAAAGTCCTTTATTATTCGATTTATAGAGAAATTATAAGAATTTGAGAGAAAACGTTGTATGGGAACGTTGTTGTTGGCGTGTCACATTTATTTTCCATCAGAAGAAAGCCTTGGACCAAAAAGCAATTCCTGCAAAATTTCAGAATCGTAGATCTAAATTTGTCACTCTTATTAGGTTTAAAATTTTTAACATATTGGAAAATACACTGCGCGGTATAAATTTTCGTACATTTTGATCTCTAACTCCCTTCCTAATACATGCATTTAGGCAATTTTTCTTTCTTCCTTATACTCCGATTTAGCCAATTTTCTATTCCAAACAAACCTTGTGTATAAGACATATTCTGGCAAAATTTGAACCCACTAGCTTTTTCGATGGGACCTCTATCGTGCTTTTAACAGACGGACAGACGGACGGACATAGCTAGATCGTCATCAAATAAAACCCCGATTAAGAATATACATACCATTTTTTTGGTGGCGGTTATAAAAACTCAAATACTTCAAAAAAACACATTACAAAAAAATTTATTTAGCTCTTTTACTAAAATTTTGCAAAAAATATTTGACCTTGTGTCACAAAAATTGGTCTGCTGATCACGGTCGGATCGTAACGGGTATAAAATGGGGTATAGGGGTATAGAGGAGAGTTTTATCCACTAAATGGTGCTAATTTCTTTTTGTTATCTTATGTTTTCTAGAAGTTATGGTGTATTAAAAAAAGGAATTTAGGAAAATTTAGACCTAAAGATAAAAAAAAAATTATTTCTAAACATTATAAACAATTTATTTTCATGTATTAATGGCTAACAAATTTTAAAATTATACAAAACTTATTTCGTTTGAAAATCTTCTAAAAGTAAAATGTTATAGAACTTTAAAAATCAAAATCTTACTAATAAATTTCCTGTTTTAGCAAAATGCTGAGCATGTCTATTTTGAATCACCCTGTGGCCCTTAAAATTTAACCACCCTTTACAAAAAAAAAGATAGATAAAAAAAACATTTGTTAAAATATGTATTTTAAATATTCAAATACTTATTTTAAATCTACTGATGCACATTTTTTTTTAATATTTTTAAATCTTAACCCTCATAAGACTGTGTGTACAACTATATGTTAAGTTGGGCACAAATCATTACTCTAGTTAATTTTTGTCAACAAACTTCGGTCATTTTCGTTTTCACAAACCCCTATAAAATTCCTTTGTAGTTTGTGCAAAAAAATGTTACTAGAGTCATCTAGTGTTCTACGTGATGTTTAGCAAAGACATCATCCTCAGTGTTTGCAAAATGTAGTGGCGCCTTCAACAGATGTCGCCATCTGCAATGAATAAATGCTAATGAATATGACTAATATATTTTTATAAAAATTTAAAAAAAAAGTGGGCGTGGCACATTTATTTTCCGTTATAACGAAGACTTTGACCAAAAAACCATGTTTGCAAAATTTCAGAACCGTACATATAGTTTTGTCAGTTTTATTACGTTTTAAACTTCAAATATACACTGAGCGGTATAAATTTTCGTACATTTTGACCTATAACTCCTTTTCTAATGCACAGATTTAAGCAATTTTTGGGGAGAAATATTCTTTTGACTCGAGAAATATATATTCGAAGTTTCATGACTCTACGTTCATCCGTTTGGACACAATTCCATTTTATTCGATGTTAGCAGGACACGGTTTTTTCGACCTATTCTTGCTTTACGAGCTATAACTCTCTTCCTAATATTCCGATTTAGCCCATTTTCAATACCAACAAACCTTGTCTATAAGAAAGATTCTGGCAAAATTTGAGCCCCCTAGCTTTTTCGGTGCGACCTCTATCGTGCTTTCAACAGACGGACAGACGGATGGACATAGCTAGATCGTCATCAAATCAAACCCTGATTCAGAATATATATACTTTATGGGGTCTAAAATGGATATTTCGATGTGTTACAAACGGAATGACAAAATGAATATACCCCCACCATTTTTTTGGTGGCGGGTATAAAAATAAGTTGCATTGTGTTAGTAATTGATGTTCTCTGGAATGCGTGAACCGATTTTATTTCTGCAAAGTTTATATGAAAGGTGACTTCAATACCAATATGTATAAATGGTCTCTGTATGTTTATTGGTTCATGAGTTATAGCTTCACTAACACTGATTAAAAGAATTCGAATTGATTTTTTATTTTCTTTTTTGCACTTCGAAGTGTGCACACGCCTTCCCAGTATTTAATAAGAATAAAAGCATAATTTTATTTAAAAAAAAATGCATATTTCTTAAAATGCCCAAGCTCTAATTTGTATAACCCTAAACTGTCAGGCATGAAGGCATTTTACCGTTTTGATTAAAGGCATATAAATTTAAAACACCTTACACACATACGTGAATACATACTTGTACAACTAGAACAAATTTGACAAAATTTTGTAGAGAGTTAATTTTCAGGTGCAATAATTAAATAAATAATATTTTTGGAATCAAACATACATGGTTCGATTCTTAATCTACAAAACTTAGCCTGTAGAGTGTTAAAGATATATGGTGTGTACTATTTCTTATACTTGTTCTCTTTTACACACGTGTGTCTGTCTATGTAAGTACGTAAAGGTATAAGTATTAACCAGCATTTGAGGTTTTCACTTAATATTTGACCTTTCATTAATTTGTGTAAATTCAAAGCCAACGTATACGTTGTACATATGCGTAAGTGTTGCTTTATAATGTTAACAAATTGTTGACAATTTTAATGTCGCTTTTAACCATATTGTCGGTAACATCTCCAGTTATTGTAATCTGCCCATTTTGTGTTAAACACACACAATTTCTCACACACACAAAAACACATACACCTTTAAACGATAATGAGTTTAACCTCAGATTGTTTTCTTCTTAATACTTCGAAAATTACAACGAGCTGTAGATTAAAGTAGAAAGCAGAAAACTGTAAAAATTTACAAGTGTCAGTGTAACATTTATAATATATTTTGTTGTTGCAAATATATATGTCCGTTTAATAACAAAAACTTGTATCGACCATTACGTAGATTCAACACACATGTGTTATAAACTTTTGAAAAATCACCTTTTTATGTTTGTTTATTTTTTATAGAAAAAAACCTTTTGTTTTATATAATTTTATATATGATGATGACTATGGTGATTCTCATAATTTTACTGTTGCCGTTGAACGTTTCTTAATTGTTCGTGTTTTTCAGTGGTAATTAACATTTAAATTTAAAAAAAAAATCAAACAATAAGTGAGTCTGCCAAAGGTGACAGTGGTCTGCTGAAAGTAAAATTATGATGCACTTTTTATGCAAAATTTATTTTTCTTTTAGTTTTGAATTTATGTTTTTAGATTATAATTTGCATGTGAGTTGTATGTGTCTCAAGTAGCAACTAATGAGTCATTTACCTTTTTTTCTTGCATTTGTCTTAACGTTGTTGTATTTATTTTTTTTTGTAGTTTATCAAAAATAAATACTTCTTCAATAATACGTAACTTTAAAAACGATAACCAGTTTTTTTGTCGTGCAATAAAAACCCATTGTTATGATGTGATCTCAGCGGTAAAAACTAATTACTGAAAACAAGTTATATGTTTTTTTTTTTAATTTTCCTTGTCTTATGTTAACTTCTCATTAAAATATAATGATACAGTTGTTCCTTAAGAACAGTATCATTTACTTTATTTATTTATTACCACAAAAATATTGTAATATGTTTGCAAAAGTTCAAATGCAAATCCAGAGAAGAAGAATGTTTCACTTCTTCCTATTTTGATATGATTGATATTGTTATTAAGTTAGTTTTAGTAGATTTTTATTTCTTTAATTTTAATTTTTATTTACATTTACATTTTTGTAACTCTCTTTAGTCTAATTTATATTTCTCTTGCAACATTGGCATTACTGAAATTGTGAACAATTCAAACTTTGTAGTATACTTTCAGGATGTTTGTTTTTAAAAAATTATCTCTGGAATTTACATTGTTTGAAATAAGAAAACGATATAAATATAACAAAACGACAACAACTAGTAGTTGTACATATTTATTTATTCATTTATTTATTTAATCAATACAGCACAACAAGAACAAGTCTTATCTAATAGTACTGGGTAGATAGTGGCACGATAAAACTTAAGTTACAATAAATAAAATTAAATCAGTTAAAAAAAAAATTAACAGTAGAAGTATGACAAAACTTAAAATTAGAACATTTAATGCATACTTTAAAAATTAAGTCAACAAAAGGTAAGTTGTAATCAAATGCATTGTTTAATGATATATGATATTAAGAGGGAAACTAAGAATGAGTATGCATCAACAAAATAAAATCCTCATTAACTCAAGTGGGTAAATAGTGCAGTTTTTAAATGCATTGCATTGCTAATCGTTTTAATATTAGGGAGAAGTTGGCGCCAAAGTTAAAAGCATTGTGGAAAAAGTGCTTTTTCGTTATATCCTTTTTAAAGCGAAAGCTATTAATTCTGTAGTCTCTGTCAGACCTTGAAAAAATTAATCTGTTGTATAAGTACTTAGGCTGTTGTAAGTATATTACTTTATGAAAAAACAGCAATGTTCGAAATTTTAACAGGCTATCAAAAGTCATACTACATATATGTCTTGAGTATTGCGAGATTCTGCACCGCCTACTTCGACCGAACACATATCTGGCAATATTATTGTACGCTACATTTAGCCTTCTCATACTAAAAGCGTCACAGCTAGCAAAAAGTTCAACTCCATACAAAAGGGTTGGCAAAAGATAAGTCTTGGCAAGTAACATACGAATATCAAAAGGTGTGTAATATTGCGACATCCATAGATTTCTTAACATTTCAAAGGTTCTTCCCCATACAGAATTTATGTGATTAGACCAGTCTTATTTCTTGTTGAAAACTATACCTAGATTCTTAGCAGTTTGGTCTATTCTAATTATGGAATCTCCAATCACTCATAAGTGAATATCAAATTGAATTAAAATTATAGTAAAATGTTAAATAAACTATTGCAATATTTAAGTCTGTTGAATCAAATAAACTTGTACAACGTAATATTCAAGAGCGCTGATTATTATTTGCCATAAAAAAAATTCCGCTTTATTTAAAGCAAATTAACCAACAATATTAAGAAGTATAAACGTAACACTATAATAATTACCTCAATTGAATTCCAAATTTTTATTATTTTTATAAAAACGTTAACGTTAGTTACTCAATTTTTTATTACTACTTTAAGGGATACTTTTCGCAATATTCTTTATTTTTTTTATAAAAACTGTTAATTTTCATTCACTTTCTAAAATTATTTAAAATTTTGAAGTAAAATAAAATTAAATTTAAATAAATAATATTTATTTTGTAATTGAAACTCATATTTATTTTTTGTTTGGAGTTTCTTCCTACTCTCTATTTGAAACACATCTGAAACACATCGCAATGCGCTGGACTTCTCATAAGAGTTTTTTTTAAACTAGTTTTGCCTTATTTGTATAACTGAATGATTTTTGAGAGCTACTAACCGTAAAAATTTTTTCGGACAGGTGTTAAAATTTAATAAAATTAAATTTTAGTACAGATTCTATTAAGCTTAAAAGCTAAGCAAGATGACCTAAAGTTAACCCAGACAGACAAACACAGTTTTGTAAAGTTTTTCTTTTACATAAAGTTTGATTCATTTGGCATAGAGTTTTAAAACTTTGCTTTTAATTTTATTTGTTTTAATAGATTCCCTGTATCGATATTTCTATTTAAAAACTAATCTGCGGCTGACATCACTGTAAACTGTTTATTTATGCTTAAGTATACACTGTAAGTACTTGCGAAAAAAAAAACATTCTTAGCAAACCAAAATGGCACAACTGTCAGCAACATCATTACATCAAATTTTCACATTTCTCAATCTCTTATCATTTCGAAAGTATAGCTTGCCATTCATAACGGTAATCAAAACAACGAAATCCTTGAAAAATCTCCCTTTTTAATCATAATTTCATGTTTAACATGGTCATTTCATCCTTTCATTCAGCAGCAATTCATTTTGCAGTTGACCACTTGAATCAAAAAAGAGAAGAGAACGTTTTGACTGAAACAAATCGGACATTCAGCCAGTCATTCATGTTGTTTATTTCCATTTGCATATAAAAGGAAAATTCTAATTTATGTCTAATTTGGTGCTAAATTGCTGTTGGCTTTAAAATTTATTGCATTTTAGCACTTTAGCTTAAAACAGTGTTCACACAAAATTCTGCATTTTTTACAATATCTGTCTTTCTCTTTCAATCTTGGTGTATTGGTTGCTGTAGAAAAAGTGCTGCTATAAGCATCAATAAAGTAATAATGTCATCAAACGTATTAAACGAATTTTGTACGCAAGTACTGTGTCTATGAAGTTGTTGTTTTTGTTCTTGGAGTACATATGTACTTGAAAATCGTACAAAAGTCAATTGGGGTTAATTACAGGACAACAACAACAACAACAACAACAACCAGAACAACTACATTAAGACTCGTCAACAAAAATCCACTTAAATTAAAATGCGAAAATGAATGTGTTTTTAACAACAAAAAAGTCTTTAGTTTTCTCTTTTATCTTGCAGTTTAACGAAAAGTATAACTGAATTTGCCAATGGCTCAAGATTCTTTTATAATGTTAATTTATTTTAATTAACTTTGCTCAAGAACTTTTTTTTCACTAATTCACAAATATCTTTAGTACGTTGATACATATTTGCAATTTTATAATGATTTTTTATTTATTTTTTTCTGCTCTTAAAGAAAAGAGAGAACCTCATAAATATTTAGGGTCATTTTATAACGTTTTTTTAGCTTTGGATATTTATTAACAGTTAAATGAAGTATGGTTTATAATTACTGTACATTAATAAGTTGTTTACCACATCAAAAAAAATATTTTTTTTTGCTTTATTATTAGGATTATTTAAATTTCTTATATTCTCCCCTTAGAGTTTTACGTAGTTGCTGTATTCAATAAAAATCAAATTTCTAATAAACTTCATGGATTTTAAAAGTAAAGTTTACAAAAAAATCACAAAGAAACAAACTTAAATGATCAACCATCATTTGTCTAAGCAACAGCGACAAGAAATAATACACCCAACACCACACCATCTCTTCGTTCGTACTTACTGTCTTCATAATTGGCTTTGTATTTCAATTCCCCAGCAACATTATAAACATTATTTGAACTACATCCACAGTATTTGAGAAAAACCAAACGATTATGCTAAATTTAAGGTATGCTTTAAATTATTTACTCCCTATATTTATGATAGAAGCAGCAGCATTAGTAAAAAATCTTAAATATTTTTAGACGTTAACAAAACAATTATTTTAAACGTGTCCTGGCTGCTATTTAACAACAAATTTAAATAAAAACCAAAAACAAAAAAAAAGCAAATTGTTTGCTTTACACATCATAACTCGTAGCTCTAGCAAATCTTGGAATTTTACTATTAAAAACAAATAAATGTGAAAACTGAACAAATGCCTTTAACTGCAATTCAAAGAAATGAGACATTAAAAAAATACTCTGATTTCCAGTAAAATCTTTAATTTAAACTTAATTGTACAGAATCTTTTTTGAAGGGCTTCTTTCTGGATAGCAATTAAACTGAGAATTTTATTGGTGATTAGATTTGACAATTTGGTGAGCTTTTTATTCAAACATGAACAATACTTGAAACTTTTTCACATTTATTACAAAAATGGTTGTGGAGGGTAAAAGATTATTTAGTAATGGGGCCAAGTTTTGACTCAATAAAATAGACCCACGAAAAAATGTACTGCCACAAAAACTCACTCCTCTGGCTGGTAGACTCACCCGAGCTTACTTTGTAAAAATTTTGGCAAGAGCTATAGTGGCATGGTCACCAATAATTTGAGATCCCACTTAGATGTGATATTTATTGAAAATGTGTTTTTTTTTCAACAGAATGACTAGTGAATTAAAAATTTTCTAAATGAATAATTTCTCAAAATAGTACATTTTACTAGCCATAAAAACCAAATATCTTTGTTTTTTTATAAAAAACTACGTGATTTTATTGGTTTATTACAAAAAATAATAATTGATTAAAGGATAAGCACTGCAACATTGTGTGGATCAGTGTACACGTTATGACCCCAAAACTTTAAAGTGCAGAAAATTTGGACGGCATATTTACGGATATATTCAATCCTTTTTAGCCCAACTTATATTGGTATTTCTTTGTTTCAGTGTTTGACAAATACAAATATGAATAGGTAAACAATTGAGCAGCTCGTTAAGATTGTTAAATCATTTTACAAAAATGGGGGATGAAGTAAAAATGCATTTCGATCACTTCATGATTTTTTTGGTCAGCAATTCACAATCAAGAGAATTGTGCAAATTGCATAAATTTCAGCAAACGGGTTCTGTAGGAAATCTGAAAACACCTGAACATTCTCGATCAGTTCATTGCTGCTGTGTTCGATAGTGTGGCAGAAGAACTGTCAACCTAGACTCGTCGTCGTACCCAACAATTGAACTTCTGCATTGGCATTGAAAATATGGACCATCGGATAGAAGTGTGGCACCGATGCCGCAGCTATAGCCGATACTTTTTCACACATAATTAACATATACCCATATACCCATATCATAATAAAAAATATTAAAATAATTTTCTGTAAACTGTGTTTTATTTACTAATAAAATCGTATGTTTGATTGAACCACCATTTATATTATTTATTAAAATTAGCAAAAGCTTATAAAGGGTTTTTAAATTGATTTTGATTTAATTTGACTTAAAAACTTTTGTAAGCAGGACATTACTATTTTGCTTTAGCTCAAAATTGTTTTATTTCGCTTTTGGTACAAGTTTTAATAATAAATATCTTTATAAAATATTTAAAATTGTTTCCCTAAAAAAAAAAATTAAAAAACACTCTGGAAAAGAAAACTGTTTCGTAACCAACGTTTGTTAAAATATTTAATAAAAATATCATCTATTCAATTTAAAAATTTTACAAGTTTTAATCGTATTAGAATACATGAATTAAATTTCTAAATATTTTTTCAACTTTTTCCTTGTTAATAAGCTCATAATCTGTCAATTCATATATGATATCCTTAAAGTACATTTCAGTCTAGGCCCTTTAATATCCTTTCAAAAATATACAACAATATCACATAGAGAATGTAAAGTGCACATGAACGGATATTTGCTGTTATTTCTTATTTCTATAAAATTTGATATTTTTTATTTTTTTTTTATTATTATTATTCGGAAGAGACATACTCCAAGCTGTTACAAGTGTTACAATAACAACAACAAAAATTTCATATTTGTAATAATATTGATAGATATTCTACTTCACATTTAGTTTTTTATTTTTTGCAGGGTATTTTAAGTCAAGAGGCTTTAGGTTAAATTTTTCAAAAGGCAAAATGTTTTATATATTAATGTTGTCATTTTCCTTGTTGCTATTGTTGATGTACTTATTACTATTCCTACACTGCTCTGCATTATTATAACAACATTTTTTGTTTTTTTTTTTTATTGCAACATTTTTAAAACAGCTTAGAAAAGTATTTAAAAATTATTGTTTTCATTTGTAAAAATATTTTATTTTTTGCATCTTAAACAAATTTAAAGTCCTATAAAAAGGAAAATTGATCGAAAAAAACTGATTGCGCAGTTTAAATTTATTGGGTCTATAGATTATCACTTACTTAATTTTGAAAATGTAAATATTCACCACTGAAAAAGTATTTAAAATATATAATCAACAAAAAAACTATGACAAAGAGCTTTGCAGTGATTCAACAAAAAATTCAATTCAATTAAATTAAATTATATAACAAATCAACAGGCGATTTTCACTATTAAATTTTTTGAAATTTGTTAATCATTATTATTATTAACTCGGTTATAAAAATTAAGAATTAATAAATAAAAAAAATCGTCAACAAATTATTAAAAGCAACAACATAAAATTAATTTTTACTTATAATTTTGTAACAAAGTGTAATGCTTTAACAAAGATGTATGAAACAATGTTGCCACTTCTGTTGTTATGATTTGTGGTCGATTTGTTTCGCTAGTTTGTTTGCTCATGTCAAAGCAAATAAGTGTCTATACAGACAGTGTTTGACAACTTGTGAATTTTTAGGACAAGATGAAAACATTTACCAAAAATTATTTTGAAAATTTCATTAAAATTTCAAATAAATTGTAATTTGAAAAATTTTAAAATGTTATAAAACGTAAGTTTTCTTTTTCTTCTTCCTTTCTGAAAACTCTATTTCAAAATTTCTATTTAGAAAATGTTACTCAGTTAGGAATTAAAATAAATAGATTATAGGACGGCTCTTAATAAATTTTCTGGAAATTTTTTTAATTACTATTATTTCTAATCATTTATATCTTTAACTGCACCCTAATCGACTTATACGATTACCCAACATAGTGCGCATAAAACTTAATGCTTTGATTCATCTGAAACAAATTATTTATTCATATTCAGGTTGAAAGTCATGGCTTTTATGCCCTAGTCATTAACTTAAATGGCGTTTTCAACAACAGGTACAATGATGTCATTACTCCAGATTCTAAGCTATGTTGTCACTCTCCGTCGATGCAATAGCTTTTGGATAATGGCATAAGGGTTTTGAAATACCCCAACACGCCAATTTCTTTAACGACATTATTGAAAACGTGCCTTAATAGAGAAGATGAATTTTAGAATAAATTCGAAATACGGTTCGGGTTTTTGTTGGGTCTTATTTGAGAAGCCATAACAAAATATATTCTCGATTTTTTTTAATTATTGAATTTATTGGACCTTTAAAGCAAATAGTATGAGATATTTGTGCTAAAATATTGTTACGATGATGCGTGATATGCCAAGATCGATTATGTGTTGAATTTCTTGGATTGAGTTGCAAACTTTTGGAAACGGCAGTGAAATTTCAGCTGGCAAACATTGTACATTGATGAAAACAATGATTTTTGTCGCCGTCGCATAAAGTTTTAACACAAACTTTAATACAGCAAATCCGATGGGTTCTTCAATCTGATCAAAACTTATTTTTAACAAAAACAGCTTAAGCAATACACTGACAGATAGACAATTATGCAAACATAAACAATAATCTGTCAGTGTCAAAATAATTATTTTGTATTGCTCAGGAGGAAAGAAAATTATGTAAAATTATAACAAACAGCCTTGTTTAGGGTTAATAGTTCTGAGCTGCTCAACTAGTTACAGAAGTTGTGGCCCAAGTTCCAATTCAAAACTTAGCAAGCATGTTTGAAAAGTAATATATTACTTAGGACCTTCGGTAAACTTTGAGTTTCAGCAATCTTTACAGTTGCTGTGGAATTTCTTTGTCAAACTAATATAAGCTGATTCCTTATCGAACCAATCATTAATACTTAATTTATCCACCAAACGTTTAAAAATCGATATTAAAAGTAAATCATGTGTTTTGCAAAATTGGCATGCAACAATAAACATTAGTTTTGATTAAAAAAAAATATTTATTACCAAAACATCATAGCCGCCACAGAATCACAACTTTAACCCCTGTTAGAGAAGAACAATTATGGTAGATGAAGTTTGGGAACCAATAATTTTTATAAGTGTTTAATTTTAACGATGTGGACATGTTATTGACATGTCAACAGGCAAAAACAAATATGGATAATTTTTTTAATGTTTTTCAAATTCACTTTTTATTTTTTTTAAACTTGTAATTCTAGAGCTTCTCCAAGATCTTCTTCAATTTTATTTAGTAGCAATAAAAAAATAATAAAAGAATTTAGTTTTATTTTTGATGTTTAATGTTTGATGTTTTTTATGTTTGTAGTCAGGCACGGATCCAGCTTAGGCGTTTGAGGTTAGCCTTTAACAAAATTTACGGATTACTAGCCTGTGCCCGCTACTTCATCTGCGAAGTGTTCGGCACAAAAGGTAGCCTATTTATGTGATTATTCAGGTTGTATTATAAGTGTGTGACAAGCTTCAGTTCAATCCATTTTATAATTTTTTGCGTGATTGAGTAAAAATATAAAAAAATTAAACATACAAACATTATTTATTTTCGATAAACACGTACGCCAGACGTGTAAATTTGAAACAATAGAAATCTTTCAACAATCGACTTACTTAATACAAAAATATATTTTTCGCATAAGTTCGCGAATTCGCCATTGTGTTAATCTAGGTTGTTGTCCATCTGTGTGCCAAATTTCATTTAATTCCCTTCAGCCGTTTTTGCATGATTGAGTAACAAACAACCAAACATTCACATTCATTATACTTATTAGAAGAATTTATGGCTTAAAAATACTTATTTGTTTAAATAAAATATTTATACATAAATGTATATGTACTTTTATTTGGCTTAGACATAAACCCCCTTCTGTATCAGTTATTGATTGTAGTTAAGGAACACATTTTAAAAATACATTTTTTTCAAATTAGAATATTTGATTTTAATCTGATATTATGTGTGTAGTTTATCTGAAAAAAAATATATAGAGAAATTGTCTGCTTTTTTTTTAAATTTAAAAAATAGCGAAGTAACTTAAAACTTATAATTTATTGTAGTCAACTTTCTTACATATATTTCTTTATATATTTTGTTTATAAGAGTTTGAAAATTGTAAATAATGTGCAAACTAGTCTCGGCAAATAAAAGGAAACTTTCTGGTGAAGTTATTGTACTAAATGCAAGACTAAAAAACAACTGCATAGAAAATAAAAAAGGAAACAACACCTACAAATAATAATAGAAGTAACCGTTCATTGTTGGTTCTAACAATGCAATAGAAAAAGGCACTAGAAAGATGATGTGCCAGTAAATAAAGTTCAAAATTAAAAGGGAATGAAAGAAAAAAATAAATACAAAACACTGAACTTATGTTCTATAACTATAACAACAAATACAACAAACAAAAAAATTTAAATGGAAAAAGAAAAGGTAGAAGTGTTGCGACAAACAGTAGAGTCAACATATTGAAAGTGAAATAAAGTTATACAAGAAAATAGCTACCAGTAACAACACCAACAGCAACAACAACATTGACTATGCCATCTGAAAAAAGCAATTTAAAATAAACAAACACTCATTGTCTGTTGTTAAAAAGATGAAAAAATACCAAGTTAAACCAATGACATTTAGTTTTTATATCACTTGTTTGTGTGAAAAGTTCTTACCACAGGAAACCTTCTCTTTTTATAATTTTCTTTTAAGATTTAAGGAGATTTACTCAAAAAAGAGTTAGAAAATTTCTTAAAAAGGCTTATGTTAATACCATTCAAAGTTTTTATTTCGCTTTTTAATATTGTTTTTTCATATTTATAAATTAGGTTTGCAAAGTTTTTTAAATACAAATTTGGGTTTAGAGGTATCATGTGCTAGTACTGATATTTGTAACGCCTTAAACAATCGTATAACACCCATTATATTAGTCTCACTTTTTAGAATTACCTTAAGCTCAATTAAACTTTTGCTTCAATTACATTTTTTGAGGAGGAGGTCCTTGTTCTTTAATTTTTTTACAAGCGTCTACTATCTTTACACAGGCCGAAGTTCTGGACAATTGGGCGGATTTAACTTCTGTGGTAAAAGATTGACAATATTATTTAAATGCGTCTCAAAGGCCTTTTTTCTATAGTAGCATTAAGCCAAATTGTCCCAGAAATATGACGGTACTCTGTACTTTTCTTTTAGTTTTTTTACCCGGTATTATTCCTGAGCACTACTTCGTCTATCAGTCATATCAAAATCTTGGCTCGAAAGTTGTCAAAAGTCTATCAGTACATAAGTTTCATTATATACATAAATACCCTTGGCACCACAGGCGAAGGGTATAAAAATAATGTTAGTGGAATTTATTGGACTGTTAAAAATTTTACATAACTATAATGGTAGTGTCTTGCTTACATACAATAAATAAAGGGTCCGCCAAATAACTATTTTTTCTTTTTTAAATGCTATAAAAAAGTGTAGCTTCGGCTGTGTGGCACGTAGCGCCGTTCTGTTGAAACCAAATGTTGCCAATATACTCCTCTTCAATTTTTGTTAATAAAAATTCGTTCAACATGGCCCGATAACAATCGCCATTGACTATGGCCACTCTCTGCTCATTTTCGAAGAAAAATGGCCCAATTATGCCTTTGGATCAAAATCCGCACCAAACAGCGACTCGTTTTGGGTGTATCGGCTTTTCAATGTATGCGTGCGGGTCTCCTGTGCCCCAAATGCGACAATTTTGCTTGTTTACATACCCGCCAAAATCAAAATGAGCTTCATCTGAAAAGATGATTTTTTTGGCAAAATCGTTCAAAGTAATGTCGCAATATTGAGGTAATAAAAATAATAAAGGACCACTTAAAAAAAGGTAAAATCAATTCGCAAATTACGTTGAACAAAGCCATGATCAACTGAAATTATGTGTAATATAAAATTTGTATTTATTTTTATTTTTTTATTAAAGTCATTTCACTGTCTTTGGTATAATTTCTAAGTATGCTGCATAATTTAAAAACAAATATTCTTTTTATACCCTTTACACAGTGAAAAAGGGTATATATAGGTTTGTCATTCCGTGTGAAATTTCTACAATTTTGATTTCCGACCCCATAAAGTATATATTTTCTGAAAGCTTATGAATAGGGGAGTCGATTGAGCGCTGTCAGTCTGTCCGTCTGACCGTCTGTCCGTGTGTATGTTGAAATCAACTTTTTGAAGCCCCCCGACATCGCTTGGACTCGGGTGAGGTATTAAAATATCAGAAATATTCGGGAGTAGATCGCTATTGAAAATCAGAAACATTGGTACATAAACAACTGAGATATGAGCAAAAACCCACGACCACCTCGATTTTTTTTTCACAAAAGCAACATTACAACAACAACATACATACATACAAACCTGTATACTGGTTAGAGAAAACGTGGCATCGAATCCCAGCTGAGCCAAAAAAATTTTTTTTTTAATTTTTTTTTAATTTTTTTTTTTATTTATTTTTTATTTTTTTTTTTTTATTTTTTATTTAATATATTATTTATATTTTTATTATTTTTTTTTTTTAAATTTTTTTTTTTTAATTTGTTTTTTATTTTTTTTTGTTTTGTATATATTATATACATAATAATTTTTAAAAAAATTTTTTTTTAAAAATTATTTTTTTTAAATTTTTTTTTTTTTTTTAATTTTTTTTTTAAATTTTTTTTTTTTTTTTGTTTTTTTTTAACATTCATACGTGAATTTATAATTTTACAATGGGACGTTTTTATATATGTATGTTTTTATATGTATGTACGTATTTCATATGGGATGAATGGTGACACAAACCACTGTTATTGCATGAATTCACGTTGTGAAGGGTATATAAGATTCGGCACGGCCGAATATAGCACTCTTACTTGTTTCTATTTGTTTTTTTTTTTAGTTTTTTTTGTTACAAATCGAAAATTGTCGAATATTGAAACGGTTTTGAAATATAAACTAAATTCATACAAAAAAAAACAGTATAAATATAATCAAAACAATAATGTTACGGCAACACACAGGTGTCATTTATTTTAAAGCCTGGTAGCTTTAGATAGATACAATAAGAACACATACATGCGTATGTATCTATGTTTACACTATCAATAGACAAGTGTAGTATATGGTTTGCAAGCATTTTCTATGCTATTTAAGGCTATTTTCATATCAAAGCTAAAACAATATCGGTAACTAAATATGTACGTGTATGTTTGTATTTGTTAAGAGTCTTAAATTCAATATTTTTGTAAGCATGAAATTTTCTATTTAGCTTCTAATAATCCCCTGTAACATACACTTATACACACATGTACTTGTTTATACATATTTTTATGACAGCTACTTATGTCATACGTACATATGTTTTAAATATGAAAATAGTCATTTCTTTTTTCCATTTAATTTTGTATGTTTTGTTTTTGGTTTTATTGAAAAATTAGGTTTTTTTATTTACATTGTGCTTTTAACAATAAAAAAAATTGATTTTTTGTGGGTTGCAAGACAAATGGAAGTCCATGATTTCATTGAAAACATTTTTTCATAATAATAACCACTAAAATAAATTTTAAATTTTGTTTATAAATAGTCCTAAATATGTTTCAAAATTTTCCATAAATAGGATAATTCTTACGTTGTTATGTTGTTTTTAAGTCGAAATGACATTAATCCAGGTATATTCAAATTATTTTTTTTTATTGGTTTATATTAATTGTGAATTATAAAATACTTAACTACAATGACAATCTTCTCCACTGACAAAGATCGGTTTATACACAACACAACGAATTCGTCTACAAAAAATCGCTATATAAATTCGCCTTATATAGCACATTTGTATCGAGTGATTCATCGTGATTGTTCAGCTGAATTACGAAAAACCAGCGTTGTGTGAAAAATGTTTTTCCAGTATTTTATCCCGAAATTTTGCCAGCAACGGAACACACTTTTGGCTCCATGGGTACGCTGCTAAACAGAATTTCCATATTTGGGCTGCAATTCGAAGACTAAAAAGGGCTACCATTATATCCATTAAAAACATCAGTATGACATAAATTATGGGCTGATAGAATCATTATTTAATATTTCTTCAAAATTGAGGCAAATCAATATCGTCAAGAGTAACGTTACAACTGTGAAAACTTATTATACAAATTTTAAATGTTATGCTGAGCCCGCTTTAAAGAATTTGCAGTCGAATGAATCAACCATTCGAAAAGCCGTCAAAAAATTTGAAGACACTGGTTTGGTTATGGACAGTAAAACTCTCGTGCGTTTACGTACCTGTCGGTCTCTTGAAAATGTTTCTTTTGTTAATATAAGTGTTGCCGAAAACATCAATTCGATATCGCCCTCAACAACTCCTTTTTTACGAAGCATTACGCAGCAAGAAACTTTCATAAAAAGTGTAAGGGTTGTTTTAAGAGCTGTGAGGTCTATTTAACGGATATTTTATTCCATAATTAACTAAAATATGTTTTATTTACATTCTAATCAAAAATATCATAACTTATCTTAAAAAATACTTTAATTTATATTCAAATTAAATATTAAAAATTTTTATTATCCATTGAAATTGTCCCTATTGTTTTTACTAATAGAAAATTTGTGTAATACTTAATAAAAATGTTATCAAAATTGTCAATTTATGTTGAAACAATATCAAAATTGTTGATTTATGTTAAAACAGTTTTGATGGTTTTTTTATTCTGCAAATCTAGATTCTTACTGCTGTATTCATAAAAAATATTTCAGGTTTATAAAATGCTTATTTGACAGATGTTGTAGAGAAATTTGTCAAATAAGCCTTCAATAAACCTAAAATATTTTTTATGAATACGGCCCTTAATGTCTAATAATTTTAATTTTCTAGAAAAAAGTTAAAATATACATGTTTTGAATTTATACACTTTTATCTAATACATTTTTACTCGAGTTCATTAATAAAATTAATTTATTATTCATCGTTTTCATTTAAGAATAATAACTACGTGTTAAAAATAAGTCTTCAGTGTTTAACTTTTTTTTCTTCTTTTGCTGCTTTTCCGCTTAAACTAACTATTTATCTGCTATTTACCTAGTTGTTTTATTATTTTTTGTATATTTATTTCATAAAAAAATGCAATAAGAAAAAAATAAATAAAAACTACAAGTTTTAACAGCCACTACCGGCGTAGAAGGAGCCTGATAATCGTACAAATTTGCCACGAAGTCAAAAAAACGCATACACAAACCAAATAAACTCTCTAAAATTATTAACAACTCAAAATAATCCATTGTTATTAGGGTGATCGATTATTCGACATTTTTAAGAAACCGGTTTTCAAATAGTTTGAAATTTAGAATTAAAGAAGAAACCGGTTGCTTTTTTGAAAATTTAAAAAAAACCGGTTAACCGGTCGAATATATTAAATATAATTCTTTCTTATACCCATGACAGAGATACATATAAAGGTATAAACTAGATTGTTCTATGGTTTAATTGCATTTTAAATTGACTCAAATTCAATGGCATTATTATAAAATGCCGTTATTTAAAATAAAAGGAGGTTGTAATAATGAAAAATATTAAAAAGTCACTTCACTGCTCACTGTAGTCAAATTTGACTTTTACTAACATTAACTTTGTAGGCAAGTTGTAATAATGACCCTTTGTGTGCCAAACTATTTTAGTATACAAGTCATATGTTATCAGAGATATTAGTTAAGCTATGGGTAGTCTTTAGTACAAGTCGCTAGATTTCGTAGAAGCAAAATATTATGAAATTCGAAAATGAGATCAAAAAGTATTGCAAAGTACAATAATTTGGTCAAAAAACTTAACTGAACAGCTGATTATCACAGCAAATTATAAGCGCAACAACGTATAAAATACCTGCTCTCCATTTAAAACAAATAATATTTAACATAATTTTTTTCTTATTTTACATATGTTTTTGAAACAACAAATAAATTTCTTACAATATTATGGAACAGTATTTAATAAGTTTTCTGGTTTTTGGAAATTCTTTGTGTAATAAATATTGTATGGTACGTTTGGTTACAAAGATAAATGAACATAAAACTAAACATGAAAAAAAACCGGCTCCTGTAAGTAAAAAAAACCGGTGTATTCGACATTCGAAAAATTAACATTTGGAAAAAACCGCCAGCTAAAACAGTAAAAAATAAGGTTTTCCACCGGTTTTAAAACCGAGTTGATCACCCTAATTGTTATACTTAAATTTGCTATTGTTAAATAAAACAGCAATAGCTATGAAACAAATATATAAGAAAAGCACACACAAATAGTCTTACACATGCAATATAATCGCAAACAATTTGTTGATGTGGTGTTGAAAGGACTCTCTTTGGTATTATTATAACTTGAAATGTATGAGTAACTTAGTGAGTCTGTCTAGTTATATGTGTTTGTGCTTGTTTTCAATACACAAATTTACGTTCTAACAGTTTTTTATGCTTTTTTCTGTGTTTGCAACATTAATAACACGTCTAGTGTTAAGACGTGCTTGTGTTTTCATATTATTGCATATTATGTTTCGTATTTCTTCCTGCTTAAGTGGCGTTTTTTTTTTTAGCTATTATTGCGATTATTGTATTTTGATTTGAGTTAAAAATAAAAAATAAATAAAACAAGTACAAAATAATTTATACCAAAATCAACACGTAAAAACCTGAAATTGTTATTTTGATTAGACCACAACAACAGCATCAATATGAATGACAAGAGCAGCAGCTGTTGTTATGACAAAACAAAATAAAATATACTAAATCAAAAGAGAAAAAAATGTTATACTCTCCACCAATTACACTTTTTTTTATCAATTTTAAAGCGTTTTTTCACCTGACTTCATATCCGCTTATTAAAATTCGATTAAATGATTGTTAAATGTTGACAATTTGTTTACAGGTGCCCACAAACCCAACGTTCGAAACAAGAGAAAATAATGAAAATAAGCCAAATGTTGGTATCTAAATGATCTGGTTTATCAGCATAGTTCAGAGTCTTGATGTACCCCCACACAAAGTGGTGCAAAGGTGACAAATCACAAGATCGAGGCAGCCAATTTACTAATACATTTCTTGCGATAACTGGGTTACCAAACTTTTGGCTCAAAAAAATGCTGGTTTCAAGTTCTGTATGGCATGTTGCGCCCTCTTGTTGATTCTATTTCTCCTCCAAAAAATTTGCAATGAACCGAGGAAAAGAAAAATTATGAATCACGAGACCGAGTTTCTGAAACAGGTGTTGAATCGAAAAGTTCAAGTCCTTTGTCACACTCGCTCCTACGGCGGCAATAGCTTCTTCTGTGCGCAGGATACAGGTTCGATTTGGATGAATAAAGAATAATATGTGGGGAAACATTCGCCAAATTTGTTGGTAATTAATTTAAATATATATATATATATATTTTAGTATATCAAGTTACTAAAATTTTTCATTTATTTTTATACACAACAAA
Organism: Phyto melanocephala; assembly: GCA_941918925.1. Lineage (NCBI taxonomy): Eukaryota > Metazoa > Arthropoda > Insecta > Diptera > Rhinophoridae > Phyto > Phyto melanocephala. Next base: position 4,995,799 of record OW799233.1, read on the forward strand.
ATAATAGCCGTTGTCTTGGAAATTATTACAAAAATACAAATTCCTAAAATTTTCAAACATAAATCAATTTTTCAGCTTCTGGACAACAGCGAGGAGGTATCAAAAGAAACGATTGGACTAGAAAAATAAAAAATGGATGACCGCCACTACAAAATGGCGTAATATTTTTTTATTTATTGGTCACAACTAGTAATTCAAACTGTACCCACTTCAACCTTCTCACTTCATTCATTTCTTGACCCTGCAGGAGGGGGAGACCCAATCTTATATCAACATATATTTTGATTTTTTGGACACCCTGAAGTTTATATTTTATTTCTACCTAGATTTGGTATAATTTTAATTTTTAAAATCCAAAATAGTGTCCGAAAAAAAATTCAGATATATGAGTCAGATATAGTAAGTACAATACAATTATAATACAGCAACTATGTGCAAATTCAAAATTACATTTGGCGTCGAAAATAATAAAGCAAAATGGCGTATATCATTAAATCTGAAATCAAAGCTAAGCTACGAGCTTATGTATTTGGCACGGCCAAATATTGCATTTTTGCTTCTATATAACGATAGTATAGTATAGTATATACGATAGTATAGATAGTGTAGTAGATTTTTTAAAGTTTTTGTCTTTATGAGATATTTTTTTTTTATAAATATTGTCCTTATTAGGGATTTCTATAAAGTTTTAGGTTTGTGATTAATTTTCTCCTTTTAAGATATTTTCATAAATTTTTTAAGCTTATGGTTATTATTCGTAAAAAAAGTTGTGTGTTTATGAAACATTTTAATAGATTTTTTTGTTTTAGACAAATCTAAAAAAAAACAAGTAAGAGCGCTATATTTGGCCGTGCCGAATCTTATATACCCTTCACAACGTGTAGTCATGCAATAACAGTAGTTTGTATCACCATTCATCCCATATGAAATAAGTACAAACATATAGAAAACATACATATATAAAAACAACCCATTTTAAAATTATAACTTTACGTATGTATGTATGTATGTTAAAAGGAAAAAAAAAATAAAAAAAAATTTAAAAAAAAAATTTAAAAAAAAAATTAAAAAAAAAAATTTTTTTTAAATAATTAAAATATATATAAAAAAAAATAAATAAAAAAAAATTTAAAAAAAATAATAATAAAACTATTAATAATATATTAAATAAAAAATAAATAAAAAATTAAAAAAAAATTAAAAAAAATATATAAAAAAAAAATTTTTTTGACTCAGCTGGGATTCGATGCCATGTTTTCTCTAACCAGTATACACGTTTGTATGTATATATGTTGTTGTTGTAATGTTGTTTTTGTGAATAAAAAATCGAGGTGGTCGTGGGTTTTTGCTCATATCTCAGTTGTTTATGTACCGATGTTTCTGATTTTCAATACCGTTCTACTCCCAAATATTTCTGATATTTTTTGATACCTCACCCGGGTCCAAGCGATATCGGGGGGCTTCAAAAAGTTGATTTCAACTTATACACGGACAGACGGTCAGACGGACAGACGGACAAACTGACAGACTGACAAAGCTTAATCGACTCCCCTATTCATAAGCTTTCAGAAAATATATACTTTATGGGGTCGGAAATGAAAATTGTAGAAATTTCACACGGAATGACAAACCTATATATACCCTTTTTCACTGTGTGAAGGGTATAAAAACAAAATATTGATAAATCTTCTATTTCTAAAAACCTTTTCATATATTTAGGAAAATTTTAACAAAATAAATATAATGTTTTCCTTTTTTTTTGTTAAAAGCATAAGCAAAAAAATAAGATCATTTTAATTCATGTAGAGCCTAGGGACTTAAGTATAAAAGCGTTTAACCTAACCCATTAAAAAGTAAAATTTATTTAAATCTAATCCCACCACAAATTTTTGTCATTTTTATTTTATTTTTTGCTTCTAGGTCAGTTGCAAACTTTTTGTTTAACGTTTCGATAAAGTTGTATAAAAAACACACATCTCTTGTTTCAACTTTATCTGAGACATTGTTGCTACAAACGTAAATTAACGTGCCACAATCACATCACGTAGCAATTTGATTAAATTTTCTTCTTTTTTTTCTCTCTCGTTACACTTTACTGTACAACAACAAAAATTAGCTACAAACCATAACATTTCAGCAACAAGCAAACTAAAAAAAAGCATTCACATAAATAACAACACTATTTATTTTTAAAAGATTTTTTATTAAATGCATTTCTCCAGGAATTTGTTTACAAATTTTATTAGAAATTGAATTTATTTTTTACACCCACCACCAACAAAATGGTGGGGGTATATTCATTTCGTCATTCCGTTTGTAACACATCGAAATATCCATTTTAGACCCCATAAAGTATATATTTTCTGAGTCCTGGTTTAATTTTAGGACGATCTATATATGTTCGTCCATCTGTCCATATATTGAAAGCACTAAACAGCTCGAATTTATCAGCAGAAATTACTTTAGGACACCTTCTTTAACGCCCACTTCTCACTTAATTTACTGTTAATGAAATCGAAAAGCTCATAAAAGCGACATAATATATGTATTAGATGATACATTTTCGCATATATGTATAACTTTCTGGTAAATTTAATTATGCCAATATAAGTATAATTCCAAAAAATTAAGATTACACGCCCACTTTAAAGCCCACCTCCCACATAACGCTTAATCTTAATTTCATATTATTTCTATATGGACAAAAATGAAAAAAAAAGAGAAATCTGTAATGGATTCTCTATCTAAGTTGAATTCAAACATTAATTACATAATTTTAAAAGAATGAGGTGCCATGCCCACAAAAAGCTAATATTATTTTTTAACTACCTCTGGGTAACAAAATATTCTCTTCACTTTCCGTAAAAATACAACATTGTAGTAAGAAACGAGCCAGTATTATCACATCTAATGTAGAAAAACTTAAAATTTCATTGTAAGAATAAATTTAACAAAATGAATTAATATTTAGGAAATCGGAATTACACAAAGAAAATAATACATATTTTAGTGTAAAGAGATTGTTCCATAGCGATTACAGTTTATAACTAAATAATACATTTTGTGCTATAAAGGTACACAAAATTGGTGATGGTATTAAAATTTCGGCACAGCCAAATATAGTGATCTTATTTGTTTCTGTTGTGATGTGTGTGTATCATGTCTTGTATATTTAGATTACAATCTAGTTTCTTGGTACTAGATTGCAATCTCCTTTCTTGGTAGTAACTTTTCTGAAGTTATGTTAAAAAAATGGGTACACTATTTTCGTCCTGTATAATTTTGTATTTATCTAAGTAAACAAATGATTCAGGTGGTAAAAAAGCTTTTGGAAGTATTTCTTTTGTATGCATTTTATTTGCAAACTATGAAGCCATTATTAAATTAGGTATTTTCTATACATTCTATGCATCTTAAAATATTTTTTCTGATTAAATTTATTAGAAAATTGTCTTTTCATATATCTGGTTAGCTACATATTTATTTTAATTACTTTGTGGAGACTTGTACAATGAAGTACATTTTCTATTAAAAATTCTAATATTTTCGATATTAGAAGGATACATGTTGAATTATATAGGGCAACCTAATGGCATTTGTACAAAACGTAGGCTTTTTAGCTTTTATAAGTACTTTTTTACGAGATTATTAAACTATACTAATGTGTCCAAATATACACATAAATACTTCACTACATCTCCTTTTTGAAAAACGCAACTAGATTGTATGGATTTAATTTCGATTTTTTTTAGTTTCTTTTTATATCATAGATGCATTTATAAACCGGTTGTCTAAAGAGTATTGTCTCACATTTATTCCAATTCTCTGAATGTGTCAAGATATACTTGAAGATGCTTGTTGATTTTCATCATTTTATCGTCAGTTATAATAACTTGAGAATGATTGTTTCGATTTTGATGAAAATACCAGAAAATTGTTTACAACAAAATTTATTTTCTTCAAATCTGCTAAATAATGTAATAACCATAATACTTTTTAGACAACCGGTTAATAAATGCATCTATGATATAAAAAGAGACTAGAAAAAATTCGATATTAAATCTATACAATCTAATTGCGTTTTTCAACATTTATCCTTCTAATATAAAAAAAATATTCGAATTTTTAGGAGAAAATGTTTAAGAATATGTACTTCATTGTACAAGTCTCCACAAAGTAATTTAAATAAATATGTAACTAATCAAATATATGAAAAGAATAGACAAGTAAAAAAGAAAAGACAAATCTTTGTCCATAGAGAAATTATATGAATTTTAAATAATGGGTTATATGGTAAGAGGGCGTGTCACCTTAATTTTACGTTATTAAAATTCTATTTACCATTCTCACATTCTTTAAGACAGTTTAAAAATATAATTCTTCAACACTTGTAAATATAAAAATTTTCCTTTTTTTTTTTGGTATGATTGCCGTCAATTATCTTGTATTCAATTTGTTTTAGTTTAATTATTTCATATTGCTTTTGTTTTTTTTTTCTGTTTAGATCAAAATAATTGTTGTCCTTTTTTTCTTTTAAAATAAATATATTAGTATTAAAATTAGTAGTAAGAAATGTTGCCATATATTTTTTGTTATACTGGTTTATTGGCCTTAAAATAATAAAAAAAAATAAAGCAATGTTTGAAAAATTTCAGAATCGTACATCTTATTTTGTCAGTTTTATACCTTTTTAAATTTTAAATAGACCGAAAAGGACACTGTGCGGTATAAATTTTCGTACATGTTGATCTAAACTCCGTTTGGTAATTTGAGCAACTTTCAGGGAAAGATATCTTTTACTCAGGAAATATATTAAGTAAATTTGTATCGCTCTACTCAATGTGTTTAGACACACTCGCATTTTATTCGATATAAAAAAAGTTTTTTATCTTCTCTCGCATTGCGTGCTTTAATTCTCTTCTTAATATACCAATTTAGCCCATTTCCAATACCGAACATTCCTTATGTATTAAATATCTTCTGGAAAAATTTTATCTCCTTAACTTTTTCGGTTTGAGCACTATAGTGCTTTCAACAGAAAGATAGACGGACATAGCTAGATCGTTCTAAAATGAAACCAGGACTAAAAAAATATATACTACAAACGGAATGACAAAATGAATACACCCCCACACCATTTTTTTGGTTGTGGGTATAAAAATTTAACAAAAAAAAAAAAAAAACAATAAAACCACAATATCTTACTTTAGAGAATGCAAAACGTTTATTTGTATTTGTTTTAAGTTATTTTAAACATATTTTTTTTAGCATTTTGTGTTACTTTTTTTTAAAACTTGTTGTTGATAATAGTTTTTTTAAGCAGAAAATAAAACTGAAAAAATTTTTTTATCAGCAAGTGTTCTGTTATAATTAATGTTAAAGCTTCGAAAAAAAATAAAATTAATCAAAAACAAGGTTTCTTTAATACACCTTGATAGGAAATATTTTAGCGCTCAATGTAAAATGTTTAAAACTTTTTCTAAATATTGAAAAAATATGACTTTATTACAATATGTTATTTATCGAAACGGAAAATCAGAAATTAAAATTGAAAAACTTTATGTAAAATTGATGAATTTAGGCACCAAAATATGGAAGATTGCATAAAATACCAGAGGTATTAAGCCAAACTACTGAAACAGAATTGTTTAAGTTATCATTTATGGTTTTTAATAAAAGATACTTTTCTCTGCATATTCCCCGGAAATCATCATTTTCGATATTCGAAACCATAAAACCAGCTAATTTTATGCAAACACCATATTTCACTTTTTCTTGAACAGAAACATCATTATCGTAACTGACATACTCATTCTTTTTATATATAATCTGTGCTTTTGAAAACTTGTCATAATAAGCATTCCATTTTCCTTCTGCTTTGCAAATTTTGTTGTAACCCAAACCAGGAACTTTGTAATCAATTGTAGCGCCTACAACGGATTCAGCATTTTTATCCGATACCGCATAAAATACACCAGTAAAAGGTATTCCTAAAACAACTTTTTTAGCCGGCGTTCCTATATAAAAAAGAGACAGATCTCTATAAAACCCAAAATAACAGAAGTTATACGCAGGATATGTACCTGCTCTAAGAAGATCATAAAAAACGGTACCAACATTTCTAATATCTGGACCATGAATGGGAGCATTGTGAACAAATTTTGTAGGCTCCAGGCTATCATATCCATAAGCCATGATATTAATATAATCAACATATTTGGCAATAGTTGGTAGATGGTAAGACGTACGGTCTGCCTTAGTTGTACCATTTACAGCAATGCTGAGTTCAAGGGGCTTAAGTCTGCAAAACAATGAATGTCGAATTTAAATAAAATATTTTCTTTTCGTTTTGCATGCAACTTACTCTGTATTTAACTCTTGCAGTACTTTAACGAAATTCATTTTTTCTTCTTCAGTGCTTTCCCATTGATATGAAAAATCCCACTTTAGTTCCAAACCATCGAAATGATGTGTCTGCGTAAAATTCAGTGCGGTTTTTATAAAATTTTTCCTTAGTTTTGCATTGACTGACATTAGCTGATATGTGTTGTAACCATTTATCCTAAACTTAATAATACACATACATACCTTCAACTGAACCTCTATCGAAATCAACAGTTTTATTCACTACCAGAAATTCACCTAAAGGTGTTATACTGAATTCCATAAGATATATCAAATGGGTGCACAAATTGGGATCAATATCTGAAGGCTTAAAGTTTTTTTCAGAATAACGGTAAGTAGGCAAAGGATCATAATTGCATCTTACAACCTTGCCTTTAATGCATAATAGAGTTTCATTATATACCAAGAAAATTACCTTAAAACTTTTACGTACCATTGGCCATTTCCAAAACACTACTCCATCCAATTAGAAGTGTTATTAATAACTTTAGTCTAGACATCGCTCCTCAGTTTTTTAGTTCATTAATTTTATATTTAAAACTGCTGCTGTAATTTTTATGCCATCGCCTTATATACCCTACCCAAAACCATAGAACTCACTGCTAACACATTCACTGCTTACTCACACACTGCTAACACTGTATTTATTTACTACACACTAATAAACTGAAGCTATAACAAAAAACAAAATTAAATATAAATAACTTCTTTGAAATTTCGTAGGTAGTACCGAATTTTTCGTTTACTCTATAGCATATGTTTAATGGAAATGCTAATATTGTTCGCATAGGAAGGCCTTTGGTTTTTTTTTTTATTATATTGAGGGTGATGATCAACCTACACATGGTGATGATCGTATAAATTGCATAAGAAGAACTTACAATGTGAGATATTACATTGTAAGCAGGGGTAAGTACTAAGTTAGCAATTCAAAAAGCGCTTTTTGTATCAAAATTTTTTGATTGATAACTTAAAAGGATACACTCTCTTTATGAAACTATAAAAAGTAAACGATATTATTGATAACACAGTTGCACGCAAAGTAAATCCATGGCTACCAAATGATCACGACGGTCATTTTATATTATCTTTAACAATATTTGGTTGTAGAAAACACGTAACACAATACAATAGTTATTTTTATTTTATCACAATAATCAAGCGTTTGTTTGAATTTCATCATTTAATGTTTGCTTTTCGTACAACTTTCGATATGATTGTTTTTTAAAAATAGTATGATTAAAAAAATTAAAATGTCTGAAATAACTTTATATTCGAAAGCATTTAAAATTACAAATAATCATTAAATAATAGATGAGACAAGAGTATGATTACAAATGTTTTAAACAAAATTGGTTTCAACTGTTCTCCTTCCTGAATAAATTTTTATTTGAGATGTCAGAAAAATACAAAAAAATTTAAGAAAAAAAATAGGAGAAATTTAAAAATTGACGATAAAATTAAAAAAATATTGACATAAAAATTGCAATTAAAAAGGTAAATACAATCATTATATGTAACTAACAGCAAAATACAATAATTTGCCGTAGAAAAAAGTAAAGATTGTCGATTTCAATTGTAGTCATATATATGATATTTGCATGATGCCTTAATTAAACATAATAAAAATATGTGGCAACCATTATATGTATGTTTAAACGACAATCATACAATTCAATCATCGTATGTTGCTCTTCAATTATGGTCACCACAACCATGTTTTTTCTATGCTTGTATAATACTTCTTCCATGCCAAATTGTGTCCCCACTTATTTGGTAGTTTTTGCGTGAAACGACCTTAGTCTAAAAGACAGACAGAGACAAATTTAATATTGTTTTTTTTTAAATTTATTTACTATAAAACATCGTTAAGACTTTAAAAAAATATTTAATGTTCAAGTTAATATAAATAACTTGTTTAGTTGTTCTTAAGTTGGAAAAAACTTAAAAATATTTATTCAATTGTGAGTAGGGTTTGGGAACCGGGAATTCCCACCCGGGAATTCCCGGGAACGAACCACTTATTATTCCCGGAAAAATTTTGCTCTTATTCCCGGGAAAACGGGAAATAAAAAATATGTAGTATATTAGGAAATATATTTAATTTTATTTTTAATTTCTTATCTGTTTTGGTAAATTTAGAGAATATTTGAATAAAAAGTAAGGTTTTTAATTTGTTAGCGTTTTTTAACTAATTTTAACTAATTTTTCAATATTTTATTTGGTTGTTGGGAGCATATCCCGAATAATTTAGTAATTTATTTATAAATAAAAATTTTATTTTTCGGTTGCCATTTATGCACATTTAGTGTTAACCAACGGTTAGCCAATTGTGTAATGGATAAGAAAAATAAAATACTTTAATAAGGAAAAAATGTTGGTTGGGTTTTTGAGGAAGTTTTTTATAGTTTTTTGTTTTATTTTTTAATTCTTATTTTGTTAATAAGAATTTAAAAATAAAACTTATAACTTTTTAAAACTTTTTCAAGAATTTGGGTAAAAGGTCTACTGATGATCTGGTATAAGCACCAGTGAAATGCATATAGACCAGCTTAAGCCCAACAACCAAATAAAATATTGAAAAATTAGTTGGGACCATACCCGAATAATTTAGTAAAATGCTTTTTTATAAAATTCACTTTGTTTACAAGCAAAATGTCTGAAGTCTGGAACTATTTTCAAAAAGTAGACAACGCCGCACAATGTAATATTTGCCCGAAAAGGTTAATGTCCAAGGGCGGTAGTACTAGTGGTCTCATACGGCACCTTCTTTTGGTTCATAAAATAAAATTTGAAAACGATTCTTCAACACCTGCACCAAGTGAAAAAATAATTCCACCATTAAAAGTTTTTTAGACACCCAAAAATTACCAGAAATTGTTTCAAAATTGGCAGCAGTCGATGGAATATCTATTCGAACAATTACACAAAGTCCTTTTTTTCGTCAAAATTTTTTCAGTAAAAATATGACATTACCAAAATTAAACTGATGTTAAAAACATTGTAATAAAATATTACAACGCCGTTAAAAATACGATGGTGAAAACAATATCGAGTCAAATTTGTGACAATTTGTGGTTTGCTCTTGTATTAGACGAGTGGAGTAGTGTTGCCCAAAAAAAGTATCTGTTTACATGGCAATAATTATTTTTATAATTTGGGTTAAGTTTATATTTCCGGAAGATGTAATGCTGACACAATAAGGACTCTAATGGAAAATAAACTAGTACTAAAACAATAAATTATTATTAACCAAATCGTGATGTTAAAGTTAACAAACATTATTTATTTTAAAAGAAATATTATATTCGGGAATCCCGGGAATTCCCGGGAAGACGATTTTTTAATTCCCGTTTCCCGGGAAAGTAAAAAGACCGGGAAATCCCAAACCTTAATTGTGAGTACAATAAATGCGTATAAATAAAAAATTATACAAAATACAATAACAAATTATTGGTTCACGATATGTGTTTTTATGTGACGGGTGAAATTAAATATTCTAACTTTTCTAGTTTGCGTCAATGTTGTATAAATATATTTTTTTTTTTTTTTTAATTTAATAAAGGAAAATATGAACGTTATCAAAATGCCATGATCTCCATTTTTTAATTTTATTAAATTTGTTACATAAATAGTAGTTTCGATAAAGAGTGATGATGACTGAATAATAGCTGGTTTCGAAAATGCATTCGGATTAAGTTTTCATTGCCTAGTTTTATCTGCTTACAATTTAATATAATGTTCGTTCGAGAACTCACAAATTTGTACAAATTTTTACTGCATTTTACGAAATTGCGTTCGTTTACACAAATTTCCATATAAAACGTAAAAAATGCAGTAAAGTCCATTAAAAAATAGTAAAAACTTTTAGTAAACGAACGAACTTATAAATGATTTAAGAAGTATAACTGTTTGTGAAAATGAAGTCAAACCAGAATAATTGATTTACAATAACATTTTGTAGACAAATATTATATATTTATAGCCTGTTTCTGAATTCTGTGACAAAAATGTAACAAAACTGAAAACTTAAAATTTTTATATGAGAATTTATATAACAATTTTAGTTACCGTAATAAAGTTCAGAAAAAGGGTCTTAGTATACTTAGTTAAGTTAAATACTTTTATATCGTAACAGTAATAACATTGTGCTAGTTTCAGAAATCAGCAATGAAATAATCTCGAAAGGGCTACTTCTAAACTTGTTTTAAAAGTTTCAATATAAGTCAAAATTTTGGAGATATTGACAAAGTAGTATTTTTGTGGCTGCCTCGTATCAACACAAGCAGTGGAGGCAATGCTATGAGCACTGCGAATAGAAAATCACATGCCATTGTTTTCGGTGAAAATAAGGTCATAGGAGTATGCCAGACATTGTGTATAGCAAGCTTAGAGAGACATAGATGCAGGTGGCATGAATGAGACAGGTGAAGGTTTCGAAAGACTTTTTATTGATTACTCACTTATGGACAAGTGAATTGAACGTCTTATACTCTTTGAATCTAGCAGAGTATGTGTTTGAATACCTGACAGTGTTGCTTCGGTTGTTAATAAGGTTGGACTACCTGTTAAAGGGTCGTGTGCCTTTTATGAAATTCATGCGATGAACGTATGTGCACCATTGACTGGTGAAATCTAATTGTTGTGCCTTCGTGAACAAGTTATCTGATATGTATTAAGAAACATGTGGGTATAACTGAAAATGCGGCGGTGAAGATATTTGCGTCGGAATCCTATGGACCGAAATCCAGAGTTGCTTTGGAGCATGTGATAAATAACGAAAGGGTTAATGGAGAGAACCACATGTAGGCAAGCTAGTATGGTGCTCAAAAAAACCCTTGGCGGAAGCAATAAGGTACTCAGATATAATCGGATGTCGCTGAGCTAGATAACAACGTTGGTCACAGGAAACGGACATTTCAATATCACCTAAATAAGATAAAAATCAAATAGAATGATGTCTGCAGAATGAGCTTGAAGAATGTTGAGATCGCAACGAATGTAGTATTCTGGAAGACAATAAACTTAGACCTACAGTCAGGCACACATTAAATGTGAATACTATGGAGGACATCCATCTCGATAACATCATTATTAATCATTTAATAATCAAATTTGTATTTAAATAGAATTGTTTTCTATCCTATTGATAAGCAAAAACAAAACTGCAGATATAGAAATATGTATGTATGTGTACATACATAACTATACGCCGAAGGTTATTTAGACACATACTTATGTACATACTTATGTCAAATGAATTTGGCACGTTGTTACAAATTCTATTATTAGGTGTGACGTTATTCTCTCCGCACTTGAATAAATATTGTTCAACTCATTTTAACTAAAGAACAACAGTAAATAGTTTATTGTCTTTAATTGTATTAAAATGGAAAAAAACCTTGTCCGTCCAATTCTTTTAATTTTTATCTATCTAGCACGTATGAATATGAAAAAATTCAATTTTCGTTTGCAAACTTTAGGAAAAAACCGAAGCAATTGTATTTTGCTGCTTACATCTCAAATAGTTTCAAACTGATTTATTAGTTTTTCTCAGGAATAATTTTCGAGACTACTGCTTATACCCAGATGTCTTTAATGTGTCCAAAAATTATTTAAGAGCTTGAAAAACTTGATATATCAAAATAAAATATATATATTTATATATATTATTTCAATTAATGTTTGCATATAACTTTGCCGAATAGTGGCTAATTTGTACCAGATTTTAAACGACTTTGTTTAGAGGAATATTATATCTAGTAATAGTAACAAAAGTCTCTTTTAATTATCTTAGGGCGGAAAAGTTCTAAATTTTGTTGTGAAAGTATTGCAGTATGGATATATACTCATGTTTGTTACGTGGCGATAGTGCTGACTTGCAATAATGATTAATTCCCGGTTATTTCTTTAAGATTGATACTACATAGATCACTTTACAACATGTGGTTGCGTTCAAAAGGTCATTTCAACTAACACACGGACAGAATATAAGAAAAGATAAAAATATTTTGTACTTTGCTTAAGATATTTTACAAAGATATTTTTTAAATGTCGATATAAATATGAATAAAAAAACTGAATAAATAAATTTTATTCTAAACTGAAAACTTAAAAAAAAATTTTTTTAGTAAAACTAATACTTATATTGATGAGAAATGTATATATGCAAAATTTCATCATCATACATCTACTTCTGTCGGTTTTATGAGCTTTTAAATTTCATTATCGCAAAATTATGTGAGAAGTGGGCGTTGAAGTTGGCGTGTCAAAGTAGTAGTGCTGATAAATTCAACTTAGATATTTCAATATAGACTCCCTTATTCTTCCAAAATCCATAGAAATATTAAATGAATTTGAGATAAACTGTTATATGGGAGGTGGGCGTGTCCCCTTAATTTTCCGTTATTACAAGTCTTTTGATTCCAAAGCAATGTTTGAAAAATTTCAGAATCGTACATCTAATTTTGTTAGTTTTATTACGTTTTTAATTTTAAATAGACCAAAAAAGACACTATGCGGCATAAATTTTCGTACATTTTGATCTATAACTACTTTGATAATGTATAGATTTGAGCAACTTTCAGGGAAAGATATTTTTTACTCAGGAAATATACTTATGAAATTTGTATTGCTCTACGTCAATGCGTTTAGATGCAATCGCATTTAATTCGTTGTAGGAAGAACATTGTTTTTTGACCTACTCTTGAATTACGAGCTACAACTCTCTTCCTAATATTCCGATTTAGCCCATTTTCAATATAAAACAAACCTTGTGTTTAAGAAATATTCTGGAAAAATCTGAGCACCTAACTTTTTCGGTTCGAGCTCTAACGTGCTTTCAACAGATGGACGGACATACCTAGATCGTCCTAAAATTGAACCAGGACTTAGAAAATATATACTTTATGGGGCCAAAAATGGATATTTCGATATGTTACAAACGGAATGACAAAATGAATATACCCCCACACCATTTTTTTGGTGGTGGATATGAAAATATCTGTAATGGATTATCTCAGCTATTATATTATTTTAAAAGTAGGAGTTGCCATGCCCACACTAAGCTAAAATTATAGTTTTAGCTACCTCTGAGTTTCCTTAAAAATACAACATTATAGTAAAAAAAGTGACAGTAGTATCACATCTAATGTAAAAATATTAAAAATTTCATTGTAAGTATAAACTTAAGAAAATAAATGATTAGCAAATCGAAGTTACACATTTTAGTGTAAAGAGATTATTCCATAGCGATTACTGTTAATAATAAAAAAAAATATAAAATTTTGAGCTCAAAATTGGTTGTGGGTATCAAAAATTTGGCACAGCCGAATATAGTGCTCTGTGTTGTTTTAAACATGATTTTGAAAGATTTTTGTAAAAAAAAATATTTGCAAAAAATCAAAACGATAATAATTGAAACCCCAAAAAAATACTGTGAAGAGGGAATTAGTGGCAGGTGAAATTGCAATAAATTTTTTTTTAGAAACGTAAAGAATGAACAAAAATCTAAAATAAATACAATCAAAACAATTACACAAATACACATATATGTACATGTTTCTGTACCTACATAAACATACTTGTGAACAAACCTAAACAAATCTATATGGCAGTCGTTTAGAACAACAGCAGAAACCATTTTAAATTTTTAGCCCGTATAAAGAAATTAAAAAAACAGACGTACAAAAGTTTTTTTTTCTCTTCTTGCTAAAAACTATAAATTCAGTGACACATTTTTCAGTGAGGCGCATAAATACACACTTGCACATTAATGCATGAATACTCCGAGACACATTTAATATTTTTCTATGTAAGTGTGTGTGCATAGTTATAGTTATTTACAATAATATTTATGTGGCATAAATGAATTTACACCAAAGGCCAATAACAAAGCAACTGAGATTATCTGTCATACCTTTACACTACGATTTTAATTTGTTTAAAATACTAATTTATTTTTTCACAAAAAAAAATTTTATACTTTGTGTCAATTTTCCGAATTTATTCATAATATTTTTTATATTAACAAGAAATTATATTAACAAGAAAATTTAAAAAAATTACAAATTGAAAAAACTATTTTGTAAAAAAGGCGGGAAAATATTTTTTCAATATAAACAATTTTTGAAATGTACAAAACAAACGAAAATAATTCATTTACATATTTTATAAGTACATAGTAATAATTTACAAAAATAACAAATACTAAAAACAAATACTAAAAACAAATACTAAAAACAAATACTAAAAACAAATACTTAGACTACCGTTTTCATATCTTATCAACTAAATATCTATAATTTTCGGCAACATTTGCTGTATCAGTCTTATAGTTAATTCGCTGTGTAGGTGGTACTCTAATAATTTGTAACATTTCTAACAGATTCCTGCGTCTGTAATTGTTTTCTTTATTTAAAATTAATGTATTATTGAAATCTGGTTAATGATGAGAATTAGCGCAATGTAATGATAATGCTGTCTTTTGTGTCAATGTAGTGTTCCTGTATTTTTGATCAGATCTATGTCCAGCAATTCTAGTTTTTAGTTTGTTTTTCGTCGTTCCTACATAAACCTTGTCACAACTCTCAGTATCATTACCATTACATGGTATTTTATAAACTAAATTAGACATTTCAAATTTATCTATTTTATCTTTTGTTTTACTAAATAGTCTACCTACATACGTGTTATATGTTTTTTTTTTATGTTTTTTAATAATTGAAGCCAGTGTTTCGTATTAGGGAATATATAATTTTTTACAAGTTTTCCACCAGCAATTTGTCCATAAAATTTTATGCTCCCTCAATATTTATCTAATTATTCAATTCTGTTTGTAGAACATCGAAATATTCATTTAAGACTATCGGAATGCTTATTTAATTTTAAGACAATCTAACAATGTTCGTCCATCTTAAGCTTGGCATAAAATTTGGCTAATTTTTTTAACGTTACAAATCCATGGATAATAATAAAAAAAGTGCTATAAATCAATATATACCAAAATTTACATCAAACAATGTTTTGTTTGATTTATTTTAAACATCGTATAAACTAAATTAATGTGTACATAGATAAAATTAAATAAATGCAACTTTTTGGTACATATAACATCAATAGCTGAAAATAAATGTGACACGCTCACCTCTCAAATAAGGCAAAGATTTTTTGTCAATTTAGGGCTCTATGTTTCAATATTACAATGCAGTTCACCTACAAAAATGCATCACATATGACTACCTTAATGCCCATTTTCAATATAAAGCGAACTCCCGTCTTTATATTATCAGAAGATTTAAGTAAATTTTTGACTCTAAGATTCTATTATGGTTTAAATTTCCTGGACTTTTAAGCTTTCCGGAATAAGGAAACAAAAAATGTTTCCCGGGAATAATATTTTTTGTTTTAAATTAAACACTTTAACTGTTTTAAAATTTAAGATAACAATTCTTAATTTTATATAAAAATTATATTATAAGTAACAACTAATACTTAGACCTTTTAATACCCTTCACCTGTGGTGTACAAGGGCATATAAACATAGCTTTATCATTCATTTTTTAATCGGTAAAGTTATAGGCAAAAAAAAAAATTTTTTTAAATATATATTCCAATAATTTACAAACGAAAATCATTTTTTTTCAGCTGGCGGATAAAATTTTGTTAACCCCATCAAATTAAAGGGTACATAACGGTGAAGGGTATTATCAGATTCGGCGCGGTCGAATATAGCACTCTTACTTGTTTTATACTTAGACCTTTTGCAATAAAAAAGATATTGCAATTATAAAACTCACAGATTGCTAACATAAAGTTTCTACTTTTTAGTGCTGCCGTATGGGAAAAACGGAACTGCAACGACTAATTTCTGCTTTAATTTTAGAAATTTTTTTATTTATAGTTTGTTGCACAATATTTACGTATCAGTTATATTTTTTAAATTTCTGTGCAATATTAAAGTGTTTGTTGTTTTTTTAACAAAAGAAAAAGTGTAAATTTTTTGCAAACAATTAATTTAAAAAAACTTGTTAGTCCAGAGCATATAAGTTCTAAAACAAAAACTAACCCATTGTTTATAATCAATTAAAAACAACGGCAATTAAAACCTACTTATAAACAGTTTATAATAAACATTTTAAATCAAATTGAAAACAATTAAACATTGAAATCTTACTTTGAATTATTGCATTTTTGCTGGCTTTCAAACATTAAATATAAGGTATTATATTTCTATCATGATCAAGCAGCCCTATCGAAATTTTTTTGCATATCGAATTTTCTGTCTACCAGAATATTTTCTTCGACAGCTTTTTTTTAAATTTGTAATTCAATCGTATTTACATACAATGTATATTAACCAGCTGATCATCAACTGCAACTTTTCATATGTCACAATTTCATTCGTTCTCTCTCTTCTCCTGTAATTTGTAATTATCAAACTTTAATTAAAACAAGTAAGAGTGCTATATTCGGCCGTGCCGAATCCCTTCACAACGTAAAGTCATGCAATAACAATAGTTTGTATCACCATTCATCAAATATGAAATACGTACATACATATAAAAAAACATACATATATAAAAACATCCCATTGTAAAATAATAAATTTACTATGTGTGTTAAAAAAATATACAAAAAAAAGTATTAAAAAAAAACTAAAAAAAATAAAAGAAAAAAATATTAAAAAAAATTTAAAAAAAAATAATAAAAATATAAATAATATATAAAATAATAATAAAAAAATTAAAAAAAAAAATAAATTAATAAAAAATAAATTTAAAAAAATTATAAAAAAAATAATAATATATAAATAACATATTAAATAAAATAAAATAAAAAAAAAATTTTTTTGGCTCAGCTGGGATTCGATGCCACGTTTACTCTCACCAGTATACCACGTTTGTATGTATGTATGTTGTTGTGAAAAAAACGAGGTGGTCGTGGTTTTTTCCTCATATCTCAGTAGTTTATGTACCGATTTTTCTGATTTTCAATACCGATCTACTTCCGAATATTTCCAATATTTTAATACTTCACTCGGGTCCAGGCGATGTCGGGGGACTTGATTTCAACATACACACGGACAGACGGTCAGATGGATAGACTGACAGAGCTTAATCGACTTCCCTATTCATAAGCTTTCAGAAAATATATACTTTATGGGTTCGGAAATCAAAATTGTAGAAATTTCACACGGAATGACAAACCTATATATACCCTTTTTCACTGTGTGAAGGGTATAAAAAATTCTATCGAGAAATCCTCTCCGAATTACAATCACCTTATAAAATAACACCATGTGTACACATTTATATATATTAGTGCTGGCAAAGTTTTGAAAATTTGGATAACGAATATCAAGTAAAGTTCCTAATCTGGTAGTTAATACCCTTGAATACTTACTTCATACTTCGAGAACTTCGAGAATTTATTGCAAAAAATAATTAAAGGCTAAAATACAACTCTACTTTAAAATGCAACCCTATAGGTATACCGCTACTAGCATGCAAAATTTGTTGTCGATAGAGGTGCAAATAAAAAACATGGAAGTGTAAGTAAAAAAACACACAAGGTTTAGGTAAAGTTTAGGTTTTTTTTAATTCTTTTATTTTTTCAGAATTGTAATAAAATTGAACAAAATTTATACATTATTTATACGTTTATATGTTTAATAAAAAACATTTATATAAGACAAAAGAATGTTAAATCCTCAGTAAATCTTAGTCGCTTTTAGAAACAAGTTGTTAACACGCAAAATGTGTATGTTTTCTTAATTTACAAAATCAAGTCCTAACTATTATGGTTCAAACTGTAAACAAACAAAAAATATAACTCAAAAACAACAATAACAAATAAAACGTAATAAATACGAATAGAAAAAGCGAAAAAACAGAAATCTAATCTGATGATTTAAAAAATAAAAAAAACTCGAAATACACACATTCATACATACACTCATTGTAGAACATTTGTGCTCTTATATTTACCAGGGAATGGACACAATACAGTTCTTCAATTAAAATGACTTAATGGTTGCCATTCAAGATATTGCACAAATACAATGATAAACACATACATATATGCAAACATATATGTATGTGTGTATATGGCATAAATGAATGTCTGTTTTGCATTTTTTTTAAGTTAGTATGCGAAGTGAATGTGTTGTTATGATTTCAATTTTCCGGAAAAAATAACGTTTTTTATGCTTCAAACAAGATTTTTTTATTCGGAAATTTTCTCACTCCCTCTCTTTTTATACTCGGACCGTATTCCACGGTTGTTGTGATTGTGGAAATGTGACCAAAATTGGTTTTAATAATTTTTTTAAGCTTTTTTTTAGTATGAATGAGTGGGATTTTAGGAGGTGTCACCATATTGCAACTGCTCTGTGTGTTTGTGTGCATTGAATGCATTTGTTTGATTTGCATTTTAAACGTTTTTTGCTCTTCTCGATTTTTTTTGTTTTTACTGCAGGGCTTGAAAATTGCCAATTTTTGGCCAGAAATTGTTTCATTGTCTATAGTTGTTGTTATAACCATTTTTTTTTTGTTGTTGTTGTGTATTCACGTTCATGCGTTCATGTAAATTTTAACGGGCACTCAGGTAATAGTTTTTATTTAAATTTTTATTAAATAATAATATTTAAGAAAAAAATTATGCCCTTCATGTTAAACTTTGCCATATAAACAATTAATTTAAAGTAAGCTGCTTTTGTTATTGTGATTGTTTTTAATTAATTAAAATGCACTTGTAACAATCAACATAATATATTTTTTTTTATTTATACATAAATATTTTATTAAGTGATCCAGTTCTCGAGGGCGAACAATAAAAATATATGCATTTCATTTATAGAACATTGAATTAAATGTAAGTAAGAGCGAAAAAGGGACATTTAAAAACAAATTAGTTAATTGCTACATAGCATTATTAAAAAATGGTCATAAAAGGATCATAAAAATAAAATTTCAATAAAAGTTTTAACAATAATTTGACTTTTAAGTTTTCCGTACACCTAAAGTATTATAATACATCCCTTATTCGTGACATTAATTAACAGCTTTTTTAATTTATGTTGAATTTCCTTAATTTCAAAACATTTTTCATCGAAAATACCCATGATTTTTTTAATATTTCTTATACACCTTAATCAAAATTTAAAATTTTTTTTATTACCAACCTTTTAACTGAAGCAGTCTCTAAAGGTGCGTATTATGTAAATTATTGTATTGTTCTTTAGTTGAAAAAAAATTTAACAACGAATTGGTGACAACAATATAATTATAGAATATGGGTTGCTGTTAGCTCTTAAACAGCAGCAGTAAAATAAAATTAACAAAAATAACAATTCGAAGACCAATTCATTCAAATAAAGTTTTATTACACCCACAAGAGTGTAACATTGTTACTACTCTTTTCCGTTTTCCGTTTAAGCCATTACTGTTATTTTGTTGTCAACTTCTCAATTTATACGTATGTATGTACATATACATTTAAAAATGTATATGTTAATGTTGCCTCCCAATACAAAAACAATTGCAGGTATTGGCTAGTTAAATTTAGTTGTTACTTTTTTCTAGTAAAAAGAAAGATTTCGATTTCTATAGTATGGAGCATCGTGTGAAGGTGAATGAAGAAACGGAAGAAAAGACCAGATTTTCTTCTTCCAAATATTTGTCCGTCACAACTCAGATATACCGACCTC
This sequence comes from Phyto melanocephala, assembly GCA_941918925.1. Lineage (NCBI taxonomy): Eukaryota > Metazoa > Arthropoda > Insecta > Diptera > Rhinophoridae > Phyto > Phyto melanocephala. The sequence goes on from OW799233.1 coordinate 5,015,912, forward strand.
CAAAAAATATGTGCTTTAACACATCAAAATATATGTCTTAAATTCCATAAATATCTTTGTAGTGCTTGTATCATTATTAAAACGATATAGCATTGTCCGTCTATCCATCTGTATGTCCGATGAGAGCACGACACTATTAAAACAAAAAAACTTAGAGGGATTAAATTTGGCTTGAATATTTTTAATAATAGAAATAATAGAAATGTTAAATATTAAAAATTAGTGTAAGAATTTATGACTTGTAATGAAGTGTGAAATCGAATAAAGGCCAATGGCGCTAAAACAAAAAGATGTAGAGTAATAAAATGTCACAGATATAATTTTCATTCACCTGTTTTTTTTTTTATAGCAGTCACCACAAGTTGTTTCAAGTTCTTTTTAATAAGTTATATGTCTGCTTCTTAAAAACTTAATTTTTTATTTTTTTTAAATACAAAACAATAAACTATTCATAGTTGCAATTGGTTTCAAATGTATTAAAATGCCTTAATTTGAAGTTTTTAAGAAATTATTAAAATTAAAAAAAAAAATATATGACATGTACAAAATGCATGATTTTTTTTTGTGCTTGTTGCCGCAATGCATAAACCTTTTAAATATACCTAAGTTAAGTCCATTAAACTACGATAAGAATGATAGATATCAATATTTACGCTGCACACTATCTCCTTTGATCTATTAAAAATCTAAGTCCTCATAAATAGATAAGAAAGATGTACAATGCGAAAAAATATCTTTTTTACATATTTGCCGTAATAAAAAAATAATTGTACATGCCCACTTTTATGTTCGCCTCTCTTATATTGAAGCAAATATTTTTGTTAAATATAGAATTTTATTATTTACTATCAAAATTTAATTCATCTGCAGATGATGCCCGCCTCTTATATAAAGCGGACTCTCTTATTTGTGAGCATTTATTTTATATTGTCAAACATATCAAACTTTTATGGAACGCTGTGGCAATATATTAAATTTAAAATAAACGGGCGGAATATAAGTATGACCCGCCATCTTCTATGCCCACCTTCTAAACCATTTTTTATATGTACCAATCGTTACTTTAATTTTTAAAAAATCTACAGAAAAACATAAAACTAAGTAAAAGAATTGTAGAAAAAGTCATGAACGTAGTTTAAAACTATGAAAAACGTAGGCTATAGTTTTTAAAAATTTTATATTATTTTTAAACTTTAAATAAAACTTTTTAGTATCTCCTCCTGTATATACATACATATATTTTTTTAATGTTAGATACGTCTTTATATACCCTTCACCTGTGGTGCACAAGGGTATATATAGCTTTGTCATTTCGTTTGTAATTTCTACAATTTTTATTTCCGACCCCATAAAGTATATATTTTCTGAAAGCTTATGAATAGAGGAGTCGATTAAGCCTTGACCGTCTGTCCGTGTGTTCCTCAGATCTGTGTAAATTATCAATCTTTTGGAAATATCCAAGAATGAATCGCTATTTAAATTCAGAACAATCTCCCTATAACTTTTTTAGATATGAACAAATATTCACGATACATATTCACACCCCCAAACGAATTTTCAGCTACGCCATTGGCTTTTATAATCTCCGAACTGCGATTACCTTGGTGTATAGGAAACTTTCAATATTTTTTAAATTTTCCAGCAAAAAATAATACACGAAAGAAATAGTGAATGCAGGGGTTCATGATAAAGTGATTTAATTTAGGTGAAAAATTCATGATTTTAAGTTTCGTTGGAGACCATCGGTGTTATGCATAATAACAAGCTGTGTGATAACTAACGAGCTGCTAATTTTACCTTATGGAAATTTATCATTAGTTATCACCCGGTCTGTTATTAATAAGCTGCACTCCATTTCAAAAGGTGGATAGATGCGTTCTAAGTGAAAAGAAACTAATGTTTCATGAGTTAATGATGTTTGTAAACATGAATAGTTTAAGGTATTTGGAAGCACATTATTTTTGATAAATTATTTTGCATTTAGGGAGGCATGAAAAATTCCTTCTCTTGCACTCTTCATTTAGAAGACACGAAAAATCTTGTAATTCACTTTAAACATCTGTAATTTTTTTTTGCTTGGGTTTTAATAAGTCAATATATTTGCTGCTTTTAAGATTTTTTTTCTCAAGAGATATTTTTTTATTTTAAAATTTTTTTTTCCAAAACAATAGGAATCAAAAAAAAACTTCCAAAATCATTTATTTCAATGCAAAGAGATATCGTCGGCACTTTAACGTCAAAATCTCGTCCTCTAAAGCAATGATTCGTTGCTTAGTTCATCGGCACCACCAACATGGTACCGTAAGAGATATGCCTTAAACCGTTAGACCACGTGTAGGGAAAAAGTTTTAACGAAACACAAAAAACCTCTACCAGAAGTCGTTCTGCTCAGTAAGGAGTGGCTCGTGTATCACTATGTCGTATTTTGAACAAAGATTTGCTGTTATTTCATCAGCATTGCCTAAATTTTAATAGAAATTAAATCAACTTTATTGAAAATTTTATTATGAGTAATGAAACTCGTTGCCATTTTAATGGCTTTGTTAAAAAGCAGAACTGTAGGTTCTGGGGTTCTGAATCTTAGGACCTTACTTCTTCAAAAATTAAGATGGAAGTGTTGTAACCGTAAATGGAGATCAGTATCGATTTATGATAACGCATTTTTAACGTCCTGCTCTTGAAAATAGGTCTGACATGTGGTTTAAACAGGATGGGGCCTCTTTCCACACTGTCCGAAACATAATGGTACTTTTAATTAAAAGTTTGTAAGAGCAAAATATTTTCAGAAATTTGAAAATTAATTAGCCAATGCGTTTATTAGATTTGTCGGCAGGCGACTTTTTTCTTTGGGGTTATTTGAAGGATCGAGTATATGTAAACAAGCCGGAGACAATCCATGAGCTTTTGTCTGCTAAAATTAATTTAATAAGACAATTCAAAAAAAATAGTCTTACTCTTACTTGATTTCATTTTTACAGGCTGAAATATAATCTAAATATTAAGAAAGATTGTCTTAATTATATAATAGATTGTTATTCAACAACCAATGAAACATTTGAATTATTTTTTTTTTTTGCGCAAGTAAAATTTAAAAAATGCAAATTAATTAAATTCACTTAAAATCATGTTTTTTTTTTTAATAAATTTATGGACTCTTGGCATAACAACCTATTTCAAATTTTTAAGTATTTCAGTAGAACTAAAAAACAAACAACAAACAACAAACAAAAACATATTTATTTATATTAAATATTTTCAGAAGCAGGATGTGGATTAAATTGTACTAACCGGAGTTTTCTGGACAGTGTACTCTAGACACAAAAATTTTTGTATTTAAATTTAGAAATTTCTCAGGAAAAGAATAAGAAAATTTTCAATACCACTATAGAATGAAAAATGGTGAAAAAGGGAAACAAAATACAAAAAATGCAACATATTTACTTTATGTAATTTTTATTACAGAAATTATTTTCAGAAGAAAATAAATTTGTTTTAATTTCACTCAGTTGACTAGAAGCGACGTAAATAAACTGTTCGGTAGCATACAGCTCATTTTGTTTAAGCGTATATTTTTGTCAAGCGTACTGAATATGAATAAGAATTTCTAAAAAAAATTATTAAACAAAATTTAGAAGAAATTCATTCTCTGATACCTGCTAGAAACATAGCATTTTATTTTAAACCAATTGTAACATTTAAAATAGCAGCAGTCAAATCATAAAAAAATCGTAAAATTTTCAAGAGTATTTTTTTGTCATTTTACTTGTCACTACCAATATTTAGCAATTTGGGTCAAGACGGAATATGTTAAAATATTTCTAAGTCTTTCTTTTTTCATAGCTCATTTTTTGTCTTTATCTGTAGAAGAATGTAGAGTGATTGTTTATGGTTTTCTGCATGCAAATATTGTGGCACAAGACTTAACAAAATTGCCAACACCCTTAACACCAAAAAAATAGAAAGAAAAAAAAGTAATAATGGAAAAAGGCTGATATAAAACAATATTGCCCATGTTTAGTGCAACAAAAAAAGGAGACTTCGACAACATTTTAATAGTTATTTAAGTTTCTATTCTACATTGCAAAAAAAATATTTTCTGTTATTGGCCAAAAGCCAACAACATATTTGCGACAAGTACAAGAGAAACTAAACTAACAATTGAACCAACCAACAACCTCCATACATAATTTAAAGAGTAGATCGGGAACATTTGGTTAAATTTTGTTTTATTTTTAAAAGTCGAGAATGTAACAGTGCCGGACGCAAGGTATTTAAAACTGGCGATTTTTTGTTTGTGTTTTGTAACGGAAATTGTTAACACAAATCAAAGTGTTAAAGTATAAATGTTAAATAATTGTCTTAAAAAAAATATAAAAACAAATGAAAAAGAAAAAATTAAACCAAAGAATCAATCAAAGTTTTTACCAAAAAAAATTTGTTTGCATTAACAAAAGCGCTGTTTTTATTTGGTTTTGTATATATAAGACATTTCGGAGAAAATTAAAAAAAATAAATAAAGTTTAACAAATGTAAATTATGAAGGAAGAAAGAAAATATATGACAATTTAACATTTTATAAAAGTTTGCAATGATCGATTCATAACTGGTTCTAGATTTTATACACTAGTTAAAAGAAGATTTTTTAGTTTTTATCAAATTGTTTGAAAATCGTCTCATTATTGGTCAATGTCTTTCGGACATCGAATAAAATGCAATTGCGTCTAAACGCAATAACATAAAGTGATAAAATTCAATTTAAGTAAAAAACTATGTTTCCGTGAAAATTTTTCAAATTAAAATGTACGAAAATTTACATCGCACAGTGTCCTTTTTAGTCTACTTAATATTTTAAACGTCATAAATCCGGCAATATTACATATACATACATATGTACGATGCTGGAATCTTGCAAATACAGCTTCTTAACCAATATTACTTAAATAAGGAAAATTAATGCGACACGCCCACCTACCAAATAACGATTTTTCTTGAAAAATATATTGATTAGATAAAAATTCAAAATCAAATATGGCATCCGAAATAATGCAAAAAATGACATTTAACATGAAATCTGAAATTTAAGCTAAACAACGACATGTACATGATGGTAAAGGTATTTTTAGATTATAGTATATATAGAATATAGTACTCTTATTTGTTTTATTATCTTGTTGATTAATTATTTATTTCCCGACCTATTTTGCCTTTATCCATATGCGCCGATTAAAATGGCCGGCGAAAGTCCCTGATGTGTGGTTTGTTGTTAAGCTTTCTTTCTGTTCTGTTGCGGAGAAATCTATAGAAAATAGAATTCAGCGTTAAGTGACGACCCAGGGTACACTTATACAAGTGACGGTGCCAGCCCAGCTGATTATATTTTTGTGTGCCAATGTTTGTCAAACTCTATATAATAAAAAGAGATTTCAGTGCCGAGAATTGTCAAACTCTATATATAAAAGAAGAGAGACAAAAATTGCTCTCCTTTACGCTATCACCTTATGTAGTTACACCATGTGAAAACCATTGATAATTGGCTTATACAGGTGGCGGTATCAGTCCAGCTGAATTTTTTTTTGTGTGCCAATGTTTGTCAAACTCCTTATACAAAAAGAGAGACAATAATTGCTCTCTTTTACGTTATGACCTTTTGTAATTACACCATGGATGCAACAGAGAGGCAAAAATTAAACAACCGAATGGCACATCATAGAACGAAAACAGAAAGTAAAGACTACTGAAGCCTTTATTTTATTTCGTTTAATATAGATATAACTTTGTATATTATAAATATATGTAAATGTAAATTAAACTATTTTTATATAGATTTTATCTATCACTGTCCTGGTAAAATGTAGTTGCCTTTTCCTGTTCCCTTTAGCCTATTTGTAACAACCTAATCGAACATTCCTTCAGTTTCATTCACAAACAATAGATATGACGTTATATACAAAAACACGTAAACGTAATATAAACTTAATACATGTGGGTGGTCACAAGTAGAAATGCCCTTACTCATATAATTTAAACTTAACGGAACAGAAATTATTATATTATTTATATTATTTTTATTATATTATTTATTTTATTCTATATTATTTTTAATAGTATTTATTGCGTTTAATTTTTGTGTTGAGGTGTATTTGAGTAAAATGTAGATATTGAAATCAATAAAAAGAAACTAATATCGTAAAAAAATACGAGTTATGGCCTTTCTACTTGTGACCATCGATATGAACATGTTTAAGTACTAAAGGTAAATACATCCATACATACATAATATGTATGTATGCATCTATTAACGTTCGTAAACAATAGTTTTCCTGCCTTGTTATTGTTTTGCTATTAAATGTCATATTTGTATTAAACTCTGTGTGTACTTTTCTCTTTGTTTTGTTTTAATGCCGCTGTTTTGTATGCATTTCCGTTTATGTTCAACAGGAGTAGCAAAAAAGCACATTTCAAGTTTATTATCTTGAATAAAATAATTCTAAAATGTTATAAGTAAATAGAGAAAACTTTTCTTTTACTGAGCATTTGAAAGGAAACAAGTAAGAGCGCTATATTCGGCCGTGCCGAATCTTATATACCCTTCACAACGTGTAGTCATGCAATAACAGTAGTTTGTGTCACCATTCATCCCATATGAAATACGTACATACATATATAAAAACATCCCATTGTAAAATTATAAATTCACGTATGTATGTTAAAAAACGAAAAAAAAAAAAAAAATTAAAAAAAAAATTTTTAAAAAAAAAATTTAAAAAAAAAAATTTTAAAAAAAATTATTATATATCTATATATATATATAAAACAAAAAAAAAAATAAAAAAAAAATTAAAAAAAAAATAAAAAAAATTTAAAAAAATAATAAAAATATAAATAATATATTAAATAAAAAATAAAAAAAAATAAAAAAAAAAAATTAAAAAAAAAATTTTAAAAAAATTAAAAAAAATTTTTTTTGGCTCAGCTGGGATTCGATGCCACGTTTTCTCTAACCAGTATACACGTTTGTATGTATGTATGTTGTTGTTGTAATGTTGTTTTTGTGAAAAAAAAATCGAGGTGTTCGTGGGTTTTTGCTCATATCTCAGTTGTTTATGGGCTGATGTTTCTGATTTTCAATACCGATCTACTCCCGAATATTTCTGATATTTTAATACCTTACCCGGGTCCAACCTATGTCGGGGGGCTTCAAAAAGTTGATTTCAACATACACACGGACAGACGGTCAGACGGACAGACTGACAGGGCTTAATCGACTCCCCTATTCATAAGCTTTCAGAAAATATATACTTTATGGGGTCGGAAATGAAAATTGTAGAAATTTCACACGGAATGACAAACCTATATATACCCTTTTTCACTGTGTGAAGGGTATAAAAATTTAATCATTTACAAATAAAATGTGACTACAATGTGCGAGGAAGAACAACAATTCTAATAGGGAAACAGCTCAAAATTAAGAATCGCAAGATGCAGACTTGAAACAACTAAACAAAGAATTGAACATTTGGTTGTGTGGAATATAATAATTTACCGCAAAATCTAAAAGATATTTATGTAATTTCAACATTTAAATCCAATCCTTAAACGTTTTTATTAAATAATTTAGAAATGCTTTTAATGTAATATTAAATTTTATTCATATATTATATACATATACACGTATATTTGATTTACAAACATTACTTTTAAAATAGTAGTTAATAACTAAAATAGTTCATTTAATTTATTATACATATAAATTGATTGTGATTATACATAATTTTATTATAATTACGCCAACTCGCCTCAATAATGTCATAAGATGCTGAGGCTAACAAATTGTTTAACTGAATTTACTATGTAATATTATTTTTGTTAATAAATCAATAAAAAAAAAATCTTTTAACTTTAATATTTTTAATAGATATCAAAAGCGTAAGAAAAGTCACATTTACATTTCGAATCTTATAGGGAAAAGAAGTAGCCCATATGAAGAAATTCCTTATATTATCACTTGTGATACCCTTTACCTGCGGTGCCAAGGGTATATTAGCTTTCTCATTTCGTTTGTTATTTCTACAATGTTCATTTCTGACCTCATAATCTGTCATTCTGTCCATCTGAACCATATGTTGCACAGAACTATCTTTTGGAAATATCCGGAAATTAATCGCTGTAGAAATACAATTCGCCTATAAGTTTCTGAGATATGAACAAATAAACGATAGTCTCTGTTTCTTCCACATTTTTACTTAGGTTTTTTCTTTTATCGTTTTTTTTTTAGCTTTTAGGTAACGAAGAAAGTCAATATGGGTAACAAATTAATGGCCTTGACTAGCGAAATATAATTCACTGAAAAAATATTTCAAATTTATTATAGCCGTAACTATAAAATTGCGTACAATAAATTTAAAAAATTGAGTTTTTCAATGATTCCAATACTTTTTACAGAAATACACCTCAACATAAAAATGTAACGCAATAGTATCAAACATAACAGTTTGACAGGCAATTTAAAAAAAAAAGAAGTTATATTATGATTTTACAGTTTCTATTCCATTTCTACCTTTACCTGCAAAGTTATAATTATTTGAGTTGATTATTTTTGTTATTATTACCTTATAAAACATAGCAAAACACAGTCAAATGTAAATTTATTAGAATTTTGTACACCGATGTCTTCTGATAGAAGACTTGTAATTAAATTTAAATATTTTTCAGGAAAGCACAAAAACAACTGTTATAAAATAAAATTATATAGTCATTTCTTTTTAATACGTGATATCTTCTCAAGTATTTAACATAGGACGTCGATCAATGCAATCAAAGCGTCTTAGTTCTTACTTTTTAATTAAGAAAGCTTAAAATAGTCACTATCAAATAATTTTACAAATAGTAAAACAAAAACTTATAATTATAAATTATATTTTGTTATATTACTATTTTTGCAGATAATCTGGAACCGAAATTAAAAACAAACGTTTTCATCATATGTATGAATTTTACATGTTTTATAAAATTAGTCATTTATTTTTTTTACTATTAAACAAAAGTGTATTAAATCAAAATTTTAAAATTTTCACTTCTTGTTTTTCATATTGTTTTACTTAAATTTTGTTTTGAGTTGATAATGTATAAACATATTTTATTATTTTTTTTTTTTTTTATATTCCTTTTATTCTTTTATTAGTAGCTTTATAATAAAAACATTTTTGAAACTGTAAAGGCGGTTTTTCTTTGTTATTGTTTTTATTCATTTACATTTTGATTTGAGTTGTACAATAGATTATTGTTTGGATACTCAGAAGGACATTCTTTTAGGATATTAGAAATTAAATACCGATATGCATTATTTAATTGACATAAACAAAATTTAATTTAATTTATAGTTTACCCAAATGTAAAATTTATACAATTGTGATAATCATTTTAAAAAATGTTTTTATTATAAAAAAGTATAGTACAAAAGTGTATTGAATAATCAAAAGCATACTATATAACAACACAACGTGTTTGAATTAAAATTAAACGAACTCGATCGTACGAATAAAATTTCGATCGTGATCGAATGACGTTATTGGCTTGTTGTTGTTAACTTGCAATTTTTTACAAATATTTCGTTCGTGTACTTTTTTCTCCATATGTTTTTTGTGAAAGTAATTTCTTTGAATTACTCAGTAACTGTACTATACTAGAGTGGTAAACGAACGGACCTACAGTTTTATTGGTAAATTTGTATTAAAATAAAAAGAAATTGTATATAGCTCAAAAAATAGATCTATTTTCCATTTATTATTAAAAAAATTAAAAAAAAAGTTTTTAGTATCTACTAAAAATTTTAGAATTACAAGTTTAAAAAAAATCTAGTGTTGCTATTTTTTTCAATGTTACTTCTAGTCGCTATCGGATACACTACTATCATTGTGTTCGTGGCCATCTGGATCAGGATGATTTTTAAGTCTAGCTATTAATTCCTTAGCGGGATTGAATATACCATTAGTTTGCTGGGAACAAATAAAACAGCGTTGAGATTTTTTATAATTTCCTAAAGCACATTTTTCGCAAAAATAATGTTTGCACCTAAAAAAATTAAATAAAGATAGAGATATATAAAATTTACAAAAAACTTACTTTGTAACTACAGGATTGACAAAACTCTGTCGGCAAATAAAACACTTAAAAGGCAGCGTTTCTTCGTCCGAGTGTATTTCGTACTTGGTATCATCCTCGTCAGACTCGCAATCACCCTTTTGGTGCGAAGCATAGTCCATTTCTAATTGCCAGCCTGCCTTATAATCACTGCGATCGTGTAAAAATTTACAACTGTCACCGAAACCGCAATAACCTGTTTCCTTGTAATCTTTACAAATATCCGGCTGATAGTCCCATCTTACAGTGGCACGCAAATGCGCTGGAGCACGAATGGGTCCCTTCCGCACCATTCCAGAACTGGCATTGCCGGCAGCTGTATCTTGTTTTTTATAATACTGTGCATAATTATTAATGCCACGATAAATTTTATCATCAGCCTTGCCTTCCAGTTCTTTATTGATTTTCATCGCCTTTTCGTGTATAGTCTGGGCGTCGCGATCTAGTTCAGTATCTATTTCATTTACGGATGCAGCTCCCTGATCCTGTGGACCGTTTGGCAAAGCAGTTCTTTTAGATTTGTACGATACAGTTACTTTAAGGTCGTCGCCACTTTCATTACTTGACGAAGAACTTTCTTTATTTTGACGTTCCCTTTTGGCTGTTAGTTGCTTGGTGCTTTGAAAATTGGGATTAGTACGTTTACGTTTCTGTTCGGCTCTTATAACAGTAGAGGTGGTTGTATCTGCCGGTTCACTTTTATCGCTATCTAAAATATTGTAACTTATTAGGAGTTTCTTAACAAAATAAAACGTGTTATTAACACAAAAAATTAAATAGTACATACTTTTATTTTCGTATTTTAAAAACAAAACTCCTACCAAAAGATTAAACACAACAGTAATTAATAAAATTTACTCACCGGGATCTTCACTAGGTTCGTGCTTACGTCTAAATGCTGGTTTCCTTACATTTCTTTTTTTAAAAGCAAAGCTTGTTTCACCACCTGTAAATTCCTGAGACATTTTTCCTAAAACGTTTTCAAAACTTTTAAAATTGGTTTTGGTATTATTTGCATTTAGTGTTGTTTTTGTATTCAAAATGTCAGATTAGAGTTTATCAGGTTCAGTGTACAGAAAAAAACACTATTTATATACTTGGCAATACTATTTATATAAACATAGAGTGATGTTAACCAAATCCAAAACGTTTAAGGCCAAACGGAAAAATTTAGCCCCGACCACACGAGCAATGTTTTTGACAATTATTGCCACAGCAACTGTCAAATCTATTGCCAACTCAAGATATTAACGTGTGGACATATTTAGCAATAAATGTTATAATACATTGCTGAGTAATAATCTTTTAACACAAGCTGTAGATAGTTTTAGTAAATTTAGTAAATTCAATTGCAAACAAATAAAATGTAACAAAACACGAATGTATAAGAGAACGTCAAAGAAAAACAAGAAAATATTAAAATTAACAATGTTATTATAAAAAAATTTAAGTTTTTTAATTATATTTAAATATATTTTTTTTAATCTTGTGCTTTAAGTGAAACTTGTGTTTGTTTTTTTTTTTTTTTTTTTTTTAAATTTTAATTATAGATCAATATCCAGGAAAATTTTTAATTTTATGTTTTAAGATATTTACGTGTTCACCACCCAGACATATACGCTTGAACATTGGCAATTTGATGCCGTTATTCTGCCGGCTTTATTGCTTATATTAAGACATAATCAATCGCTCGTGTGGTCGGGGGGTTTATTTCAAGCCCTAAGTACGAACGAAAAACAAAAGCTCATACTGGTAAAAATAAATTTTGAACGGGTTTCTTCAACAGCTGATCCATTTTTGCGTTATGTATTTGGTATTTTTTATGTTCTGTACCATTTTAATATTGTTGGTGATATTTTATTTGATTTTATAATAGTTGTTTATATATAATTTTTTTGCTTCTCATGATTGTTAAAATCGTCATGGTTGTAAACAATATTTTTTCTTAAAAAACAGAGTTTATTATTATTACTTCAGTTTCCTGGTAAAACATTGCTGTATAATTTTAAACTGCTGCGGTTTTATAATCCAAACATCATATGGTGGTGACACACCGTTGGTTTTATATCGATCGGCTTTGTTCTCTGGTCGATTTCTCCCTGTGATTTCTCCCCCTACATTAGTGATTAAATTCAAAAAATTTACTAAAACTAGTTCATACTCATATTTTTAAACATTAAATAAATAAATCAATTATTTTATCAATAATAAATAACAACATCATAGAGAATTGAATAAAGTTGAAGTAAATTAAGGTTTTCCTGGTGGTATGTACAATGTTAGTGACCCCAAGAGCTCTATAAAAACATTTTCAAATACAAAGCAAAAAGTTAAACAACCTGTCTGTTTTAACGAAAAAACTTTCTATTGACGAAATCAAGGCGCTAGATTAACGTAAAGGTCTTAGTGATTTTATTCCTTGCAGTTTAATTTTTAGAACAAAGTGACTTCAACATGGCTACTGCAATTACTTGTGAAATTATTTTATATACTGGAATTGCTCTAGTAGCCCATATTTTGGTTTACATATTTGTTACATGTAAACGCGCTAAGAGTATTGTAGGCAAACATGTTGTAATAACTGGAGGAAGCAAGGGAATCGGCTTGTGTTTGGCCGTGGAATGCGCCCTTAAAGGTGCCCATGTAACGGTTATAGCTCGTGATGAAAAAATGTTAAGTAAGTATAATCTATACGAATACAACATTTAGTTCCTACGTGATTTAATTATTGATATGCCCCACCCAGCCTTCCTAAAAATATATGTAACTAGTATCTGTCTAAATAATAGAATCTAATATTTTGGTATTTAAATATTTATTTAGAGGGTGCCGTGGCTCTTATGGAAGTAATACGACAAATACCTGAGCAAAAATTCCAATATCGCTGTCTAGACTTGTCGTCCAGCTATGATGACGTTACTAAATGTCTAACAGAAATTGAAGAATCTTTTGGTAATGTTTACATGTTAATAAATTGTGCCGGGTTAGCTATATGCGGTGTTTTTGAAGAAGTTTCGGTTGCAGATGCTCGCAATCTTATGGAAATTAACTATTGGGGTACTTACAACTGTACACGTTATGTTTTACAAAAAATGAAAAAATCTCGTGAGGGCATTATTGTAGTGACGGCGTCACAAGCTGCATTATTTGGTATTTATGGTTATGGACCATATGCTGCTTCTAAATATGCCTTGCGTGGTATGGCCGAAACAATTGCAATGGAGTCGAGACATTTAGGGGTTAGTGTCACTTTGGCGCTTCCATCCGATACAAATACACCTGGTTTTGAAAATGAAGAAAAAACCAAACCCAAAGAAACAAAAATTATCTCAGGAAGTGGTGGCTTGATGCAGCCAGATAAAGTTGCGAAACAAATCCTTAATGATGCCTTGGTTAGTAAATTTGAGTTTAGTTTTATTGTAAAATTAAATATGGTTTAAAAATTACCAAATATTGAATATAATGCTATTATGTATTATGAATTTATTTACATATTTATTTATTTATTTATTTATTTATTTATTTAATGATTTTTATACCCACCACCAAAAAATCGTGTGGGGAATTTATTTTGTGATTCCATTTCCACATCGAAATATCCATTTAAGACCCCATAAAGTATCATTTTATGACAATATTGTTGTCCGTTAGGGGGCTCAAGTTTTGCGAGAATATTTCTTATACATAAGGTTTGTTTGGTATTGAGCTTAATCGAAATATTAGGAAGAGAGTTATAGCTCGTAATGCAAGAGTAGGGTAAAAAAAAATATTTATTTATTTTATCAAACAAAATGCGATTGTGTCTAAACGCATTGAAATTTCGAAAGTATATTTCCTGAGTAAAATTCTTTTCCTGAAAATTGCTAGAATCTATATATTACAAAGGAAGTTGTAGATGCAAATGAACGTAAATTTGTACCGCACAGTGTCCTATTATTGGTCTTCTTCAAATTTAAAACATAATAGAACTGACAAAATTAGGTGTACGATTCTGAAATTTTATAGACAATGCTTTGATGAAATTTCGTATATGTATATAGCTTTCAGATCAATGTTATTATAATCCCAGAAAAGAAAGCAGACACGCCCTCTTTAACGCCGTTAATTTTTGTTATTTCTCTAGGGACAAAGATTATAGAATAATAAAATGACTTCTTATAAGAAAATATCTTTAATTATTAGCAGAAATTATTTTGACGCGCCTGCTTTAACGTCCGCTTCTCACATATTATGCTATCAATTAAATTTAAAAGCTCAAAAGTGATAGAATTATATGTATGTATAAGAAAATAAAATTTCACATGAATAGGTTTCAAATAAAATTTATAAAATTTTTTTTTTAATATTTTTAATTTATATTATTTCTATATGAACAAAAATTATGAAAAAAAACTAATCTAGAAAGGACTACCTGAGTAAAATTTTTTATATGTTCAATATTTTTTCTATGTTTGTCAGCGAAAGAATATTTCAATGAAAAGAATATTTATAATCAAGGTACACTTATACAAGGTGGCAGAGCCAGCCTAGCTGACTATTTTTTTGTGTTCTGCAATATGTCAAACTACTTATTTAAAAAAATGATTTCAACTCCGGAAATTGTCAAACTCGATACATAAAAAAAGTGAAACAAAAATTGCTCTCCTTTACGCTATCAACTTATGTAATTACACCATGTTTATAATAAATAAAATAATATCTCTGTATTTATTTGTTTACATTGGTTATGGGCCCAGGATTTTAGAACATTATAAAATTGTGTGTCCTGTTTTAATAAATATTCGGTTATACATATATAAATATAATAAAATATAATTTTAAGATGTCAAACTCAAGTTTTCAAATCGATAAGTTGCATACAGATAATTGTGCATCATGGTCGATACAGATGCGAAGTTTATTGATAACGCAAGATTATTGGGATGTTATTGAAACTGCTTTAAATGAATCTGCAAGCCCAGAAGAAAGAATTGCTTGGAAAATAAGAGATAATAAAGCATTGGCATCAATAACTTTAGCGGTGAGAACATCTAAACTGATAAATATAAAAGATAGCAAGAGTTCAAGAGAATCATGGTGCAAGCTGGAAACTAGTGCCATGCAAAAGCTAATAGTATTTTTTAACTCTGCTCTTCAGTTTCCGTAACAATAACAACATTGTATCACTCCTAATGTAGAAATACTTAAGGTTTCATTACAAGACTTAACCTAAGAAAATAAATTAATAGAAAATCGGAGATACACATTGAATACTGTTAATAAAAAATAATAAATTTTGTATTATAAGTACGTAAAATTGGTGGTGGGTATCAAAAATATATTAAGTGCTCTTATTTGTTATTATTAGAAACACTGGTTTTAAGTAATAGAAGTTTTTTAGCTACATAAATATTGTTTGTAATTAATTTTGTTTATTTTAATCTAGTAGATAATTTTATGTAGATAATAAATGAAATTTGATTTCCAGCATATGCCTGCAGCGGCTACGAGTTACATGGTCCATTCGATTTATTACTACTTTTTTAAATAAATCTGGCCGTATGGCTTTAATGGTGTCTTGAATATTGGCCTTTAATGATTCAAGAGTTTCTGGATTTTCAGCATTAAAAGTGATCTTAAAGCGTAAATACGCACGAGCGAACGAGGGTGCCAGGAAACAGGCCTACATCTGAAAATAAAGTTTTCGGCAATTCGGTTTGTACTAAATTGATTGTAAAGCGCGCTGTATTCCAAATTGGTCCACGTTGTTGCAGCCAGATGTAATTGATGTTTAGCTGTTTAATAAAAAATTTTATGCATAACGCTCTTTATTCACCTTAACGGCATCTAATTTCTCATTTCGAAAGAAATAATAACCAGCCTACCAAACAATAAATTTTAATTTATGTATGTAAAGGTGATTCAATAATGGGAATTCAATATTTTTATATGAAGTTTGACATACATATGTGAAGAAAGCGTAACTTGTTGAATTCGCCACTGCGTATATCTTATTAAGTGTACCCTGGTACCTACTTACATATATGTATTACATTTATATATAATGTGCCATGTTCATAAACAATTTTTAAGTTAATCGATGGCTTATTATCATCATCATCATCATTTTAACCTCTGAGAATTTTAAAAATTAATTACAAATATCAGGAATCAACTAAAAAACTTCAGTTTGTAAAGCTTCAACTATTGTTATTTCCTTTTTTTTCGTTTGCAGAAGGGCAATTTTATCTCAATATTGGGTGCAGAATCCTGGTTAATTACTCTACTCGGAGGTGGTCTCTTCCGCTGGGGTGGATTTTTCCAAAATATATTCCATGCTTTGCTCTTGGGTCCTTTGCGTATAATTGGTTGCTTTTTACATTTGCATTTTGAACGTATTATTAAAAATTGTTTTAAGGAAAAAACTGAACTAATCGCCATAACAAAAAAATAATAATAATAATAATTCCAGTTAACTAATTGTAATATTAAATAATATGTAATGATACAAGTAGACAGAAATATGATTATTTTTTACGATATTTTGAAATGAAAGTATTTTAAGATATAAATTATTTTATCATTTGTTAATTTTTTAGATATTTCTACCAAAAAGCACACAAAAAATTAATATATTTGCGTAGCCAAAGAGCTTTTTTATTCAACACTATTGTGAAATTTTTTATGATAAGAAATAAATTATAATAAATTTTTATTATAAGTTTTTTTCAAATAAATTGATTTTTAATATAAAAAATGGGAATTATATAAAACTATATATAATTAAATTTAATAAAATTTTGGATTTACTATGGATTATATTTTAAGGCTTTATATTACTTTGAATAAAATAAATAAATAATCTTAAGAATTCTAAACCAACAAATATGTTATTTGTATATGTACTTTTTCTTTTTAATAAGTATGACAAACTTCTATACTCATCAAAAGCCGAAAATGTTAATTAAAAAATTTTAATATGCTTATGTTATGTTTTAAATTGTTATAAGATAAGGAAAAAGTACAAAACAAATGTTAATTGTGTTTCAAAGGCAATGTAATATATACATATATCAGTATTTTTGGCATAGTTTGAAAACGTTATTTGAATTATGCAGATATTAAATTACTGCGACTTGTTTTTAGTTTTATTTGTAATTCGTTTTAATTATATAAAAGCGGCTCAGTATCGTATAGTAAACGGGAAAAATGCCACTATAGGGGATTTTCCATTTCAAGTAAGTAGGATTAATGTCCAGTCAATTTGTTTAAATTTTTTTTCTTTACTTGCGTCTGTAGATATATTTCGATAGAATGCTTTATTTGAACTTTCAAAAATTTAATTTTGTAGAAAATTATTGTCTATATCATCTTGGGACCATTTTAGAAGATGAATTTTCAAGGTGTATTTTTTATAGATATGTATTTACTCTATTCTATATTTCGAATGCGTTTCTGCATCAGTTACGCAAATAAGGAAAAAAGGTATTCCAATAACTAAATCGTAAGAAAAAAAGAAAACCAAAAGTGCAGGATGGGCCAAAAGTCACCATGTGTTTTAAATTTCTTTTATTGTTAAAAAGAATAACTTTTTACAAATAACTGACTTTTGACTCTCAATGTATGTACATATATATTTTATGCTGCAAAATGTATAAAATAAGAATAAAAACAAGTAAGAGTACTATATTCGGCCGTGCCGAATCTTATATACCCTTCACAACGTGTAGTCATGCAATAACAATAGTTTGTATCACCATTCATCTCATATAACATACGTACATACATGTAAAAAACTAACGTATAAAAAACATACCATTGTAAAATTATAAATTGTGTTTCTAAACAAAAAAAAATTACAAAAAAAAAAATAAAAAAATATATTTTAAAAACAAGAAAAAAAAATTTATAAAAAAAAATAGTAAAAATATAAATAATATATAAAATAAAAAAATAAAATAAAAAAAGCTTTTTTGGCTCACCTGGGACTCGATGCCACGTTTACTTTAACCAGTATATATGTATGTTGTTGTTGTAATTGTGAAAAAAACGAGGTGGTCGTGGTTTTTTTCTCATATCTCAGAAAGTTATAGGGCGATTGTGCTGAATTTCAATAGCGATTCATTCCCGGATATTTCCAAGAGATTGATACCATACACAAATCTGAGGAACATATAGTTGCTTCTAAAAGTTGATTTCAACCAACACACGGGCAGACGGTCAGGGCTTAATCGACTCCTTTATTCATAAGCTTTCAGAAAGTATATACTTTATGGGGTCGGAAATAAAAATTGTATAAATTATAAACGGAATGACAAAGCTATATATACCCTTGTACACCACAGGTGAAGGGTATAATAATAACAAACATCCTTAACCTCATACTATAATAGGCAAGTTGATTTATTGTAAAAATGTTTACGCACAGATACATCCTATTCTTGTTATACCCTTCACACAGCGTTTTGTTATACCCTTCACACAGTGAAAAAGGGTATATATAGGTTTGTCATTCCGTGTGAAATTTCTACAATTTTGATTTCCGACCCCATAAAGTATATATTTTCTGAAAGCTTATGAATAGGGGAGTCGATTAAGCCCTGTCAGTCTGTCCGTCTGTCCGTGTGTATGTTGAAATCAACTTTTTGAAGCCCCCCGACATCGCTTGGACTCGGGTGAGGTATTAAAATATCAGAAATATTCGGGAGTAGATCGGTATTGAAAATCAGAAACATCGGTACATAAACAACTGAGATATGAGCAAAAACCCACGACCACCTCGATTTTTATACCCTTCACCTGTGGTGCACAAGGGTATATATAGCTTTGTCATTCCGTTTGTAATTTCTACAATTTTCATTTCCGACCCCATAAAGTATATATTTTCTGAAAGCTTATGAATAGAGGAGTCGATTAAGCCCTGACCGTCTGTCCGTCTGCCCGTCTGTCCGTGTGTTGGTTGAAATCAACTTTTAGAAGCAACTATATGTTCCTCAGATCTGTATATGGTATCAATCTCTTGGAAATATCCAGGAATGAATCGCTATTGAAATTCATGACAATCGCCCCATAACTTTCTGAGATATGAGCAAAAAACCACGACCACCTCGTTTTTTTTCACAATTACAACAACAACATTCATACATACATACATGTAAAAAACATACCAAACAAAAAAAATTGCAAAAAAAACAAGTAACAGTGCTATATTCGGCCGTGCCGAATCTTATATACCCTTCACAACGTGTAGTCATGCAATAACAATTGTTTGTATCACCATTCATCCCATATAAAATACGTGCATACGTACACGTTAGAATAAATGTGGCATCGAATCCCAGCTGAGCCAAAAAAATTTTATTTTATTTTAGTTAATATATTATTTATATTTTATTATTTTTTTACATTTTTTTTAAATTTTTTTTAAAAAATTTTTTTAGAAAAATTTTTAAAAAATTTTTTTAGAAAAATTTTTAAAAAATTTTTTTAAATTTTTATTTAATTTTTTTTAAATTTTTTTTTTGTAGTTTTTTTTTATTATTTTTTTCTTATTTTTAATATTTTTGTTTTTTTGTAATTTTTTTTGTTTGGTATGTTTTTTACATGTATCTATGTATGTATGTTGTTGTTGTAATTGTGAAAAAAAACGAGGTGGTCGTGGTTTTTTGCTCATATCTCAGAAAGTTATGGGGCGATTGTGCTGAATTTCAATAGCGATTCATTCCTGGATATTTCCAAGAGATTGATACCATATACAGATCTGAGGAACATATAGTTGCTTCTAAAAGTTGATTTCAACCAACACACGGACAGACGGGCAGACGGACAGACGGTCAGGGCTTAATCGACTCCTCTATTCATAAGCTTTCAGAAAATATATACTTTATGGGGTCGGAAATGAAAATTGCAGAAATTACAAACGGAATGACAAAGCTATATATACCCTTGTGCACCACAGGTGAAGGGTATAAAAAATATTAAAAATAAGAAAAAAATAATAAAAAAAAACTACAAAAAAAAATTTTTAAAAAAATTTTTAAAAAAATTTAAAAAAAATTTTTAAAAATTTTTCTAAAAAAATTTTTTAAAAAAATTTAAAAAAAATATAAAAAAAAATAATAAAATATACATAATCACCCCAATTCTAAATATTCCCAGGGAATTGAATTCCCCGGGAATTCATTTTTCCCGCGAATAAAATTCCCCTATTCTAAACAGTCGGGGAAGGGAATAACAAGGGAGAGAGAATTTTACATTTTCGAAGTCAGCTGTTTGTTTTTTTTGTTTTTTGTTTTGCCAAAATGTTTGCTAATAATTTTTAGAAATATTAAGCGTAAAAAGTGAATACTCGTAAATAATAAAAAATAAATTGTTAAAAGTGAATAAAAATGTTTAGTGTAGCGTTGATAATAATAGCTGAAGCAAAAAACTGAAGCATATCAACCTGACAAGAATAAGCAAAGGGTAGAAAGGAGAATGCTACCTGACGCCAGCAACCCACTTGAGTTGCCGCACATTTTGTAAGTAAATTTTACTTTTGGAAGGTATGAAAAATAATACAGAGTAAATAAATCGGCGTTCAAATAACTGTTGGACGTGTTCAGCCCAAAGGTAAGTCGTTTGCAATTTCTCCAATCGTGAAATTAAGTAAGATTTTACGTTTCTTTGCTGAAGGTTGGTACCAAACGGGTATAGGTAAAGATTGCGGTGTGTCTGTGGCTCAGTGTAGTGTTAGCAAAGTTCTGGCAGAAGTTATTAATATATTTGAGGAGCATTTACGCCCAATGTAGATAACTTTCTGTAGAACTGAAGTGCAAAAACGGCAAATTTCGTTAGCTTTGTATGTAAAGTATGGTATTGACGGATCGCATGACCGCATTATTTCTCCTCCTAAGAACAAGCAGCTTTACTACAATACGAAGGAATACTATAGTTTGAATGTAATGCTGGTAAAGTATTTCTTTTGTTTTAAATTATCAATGATTAATTTTTAATCAAAAAATCACAGGTCTGTGATCATGAGCTGAGGATTCAGTCTTACGTCCTGGAGCGTGTCACGATTCCTTTATTTGGAATTCTGGCGAATTGCGTACTTACCTTGAGCAAGAATAACTCAGAGGTGGCAGCAATTATTGGCTTCTTGGTAAAGTTTTTAATGATAACAGACAATTCATAAATTAAAACTACATTTTTTTTAGCAGACGCAGGATATTCACTTGAACCGTGACTTTTAACGTCTTATAGATATCCTGTGGACGTCTGTTGAAATTAAATTTAATGAAATTCACTCCAAGTGTCGAAATGTGGTTGAACGCACTAATGGTGTTTTAAAAATTGATGGAGGTGCATTCTTGGTGTTAGACAGCTTCACTACGCTACAAAAAAAGCTGCTAAAATAACAAATTTTGGCTGTGCGTTGCATAACATAACAATACTACAGTAAACGATGTAGAAAAT
This sequence comes from Phyto melanocephala, assembly GCA_941918925.1. Classification (NCBI taxonomy): domain Eukaryota; kingdom Metazoa; phylum Arthropoda; class Insecta; order Diptera; family Rhinophoridae; genus Phyto; species Phyto melanocephala. The sequence continues at coordinate 5,037,488 of OW799233.1, forward strand.
TTAGATTGTTAGAGCGTTTAGGATAATGATGTGGTATCCTCAGACTCACCACAATATTTATCCATTGCCAAAAATATTAGAAAATATAATAGAAAAATATTAGAAAAAATATTGCGAATAATCTGTAATAAAGTCATTTTATTAAAAAAAATTAAAAACTTCAAAAATTAAAAAAAAAGATAAATAAAAATTATTTTAAAACTAAAAAACAATTCATTATTCTGCTTCCTGTTTGTTGTTTTTGTCCTAAAAGTAACAATAAATTACATTATTTATCACAATTTTTATAAAAAAATATTAAATAATTACATTTTTGTCACAACTCCCTTTAAATTTGTTGGCGGATTTTTTCCCAAAAATTGTTATTACATTCTCCCTTTAATTACCTTTCATAATACCTACTTTTTTCCCAGGGAACAATTTCCCAATTTCGAAGTTCATTTAGAATAAGGGAAAAGGGAAAGGGAACAAATTTCCCCGGGAGAAGTTATTTAGAATAGGGGAACAGGGAATAGGGAAAAAATTCCCAGGGAATTGTTATTTAGAATTGGGGTGAATATCTATATATATAAAAATCAATGTGTGTTTGTATGTTTATATGTTTGTATGTTTATATGTTTGTATGTTTGTTTGTGCTTTATAGACGGTTAAACGGCTGGATCGATTTCCTTGAAATTTTCACAGAATCTTCCTGTATGTCTGGAAGGAACTATAGGCTATACTTTGGTTTGATTTTGTAAGTGGGCGGGGTGCCACGCCCTATTAAAGAATAAGTATTAAATATTATATATCACGAAAGTTAATGCAGCTAGAGTCTTCAAATTAAGTACGGTAAACTTTGACATCCACAGGAACATTTGGGTAAAAACTGGGCGGACTTGCAATAGTAGGCGTGGCCACATGAATTAAATACTAAAATTCGTATACTTGGAAAACGATATTGATTAGAGTAGTAAAATTTTGCAAAAGCAACTTTGATATTTGAATAAACATTTATGGAAAAAATGGGTGCATTAACAATAGTGGGCGTGGCACCTGCCATATGAATTAAATACTAAAATTTGGGGTGGCGAAGCACACCGGGTATTAGCTAGTATTAAATAAAATAAAATTTTTTTGGCTCAGCTGGGATTCGATGCCACATTTATTCTAACGTGTACGTATGCACGTATTTTATATGGGATGAATGGTGATACAAACAATTGTTATTGCATGACTACACGTTGTGAAGGGTATATAAGATTCGGCACGGCCGAATATAGCACTGTTACTTGTTTTTTCATAAAAACAACATTACAACAACAACATACATACATACAAACGTGTATACTGGTTAGAGAAAACGTGGCATTGAATCCCAGCTGAGCCAAAAAAAAATTTTTTTTATTTTTTTTTTAATTTTTTTTTATTTTTTAATTAATATATTATTTATATTTTTATTATTATTTTTTTTTTAATTTTTTTTTTAAATATTTTTTTTTTTATTTTTTTTTTGTTTCATATTTATTATCACCCCAATTCTAAATAACAATTCCCTGGGAATTTTTTCCCTATTCCCTGTTCCCCTATTCTAAATAATTTCTCCCGGGGAAATTTGTTCCCTTTCCCTTTTCCCTTATTCTAAATAAACTTCGAAATTGGGAAATTGTTCCCTGGGAAAAAAGTAGGTATTACGAAAGGTAATTAAAGGGAGAATGTAATAACAATTTTTGGGAAAAAATCCGCCAACAAATTCAAAGGGAGTTGTGACAAAAATGTAAGTATTTAATATTTGTTTATAAAAATTGTGATAAATATTGTAATTTATTGTTACATTTAGGATAAAAACAACAAACAGGAAGCAGAATAATGAATTGTTTTTTAGTTTTAAAATAATTTTAATTTTTATTTATCTTTTTTGAAGTTTTTAAATTTTTTTAATAAAATGTTATATTTATTTAAAAAAATTTATATACTACATACATATATAAGAAATGGCTTTATTACAGAAATTTATTAGAGATTATTCGGAATATTTTTTCTAATATTTTTCTATTATATTTTCTAATATTTTGGGCAATGGATAAATATTGTGGTGAGTCTAAGGATACCACATCATTATCCTGAGCGCACAAATAATCTAAATTTTCTACATCGTTTACTTCAGCATTGCATTTAAAATAAATGCAGATATTATGCAACGCACAGCAAAATTTTGTTATTTTAGCAGCCTTTTTTGGAGCGTAGTGCAGCTGTCTAGCACCAAGAATGCACCTCCATCTCTTTTTTAAAACACCGTTCAACCACATTTCAACACTTGGAGTGAATTTTATTTCAACAGGCTCATCCTGGCATATATAAGCCTCCTAGAAAAAATGCATGTTTAATTTATGAATTGTCTGTTATCATTCAAAACTTTACCAAGAAGCCAATAATTGCCAATTCTTGCTCAAGGTGAGCACGCAATTCGCCAGAATTCCAAATAAATGAATCGTGACACGCTCCGGGATGTGAGGCATCAACGTACTGAATCCTCAGCTCATGATCACATACCTTTAATTTTTTGAGTTCCGTCAACACATCCAATAACGTTTGGAATGCCATACTTCACATAAAGAGCTAACGCAACTTTCCGTTTTTGCACTTCAGTTCTGCAGAAAGTTATCTACATTGGGCGTAAATGTTCCTTATATATTAATACTTCTTCCAGAACTTTGCTAACACTACACTGAGCCACAGACACACCGTAATCTTTATCAATACCCGTTTGGTACAAACCTTCAGCAAAGAAGCGGAAAGTCGCACTTAATTTCACGATTGGAGAAATTGCAAAGGACTTACGTTTGGGCTGAATACCTTAACACGTCCAACAGATATTTAAACGCCGGTTTATTTATTCTGTAATATTTTTCTAACATTCGAAAAGTAAAATTTACAAAGTGTGCGGCAACTCAAGTGGGTTGCTGGCGTCACATAGCATTTTCCTTTCTACCCTTTGCTTATTCTTGTGCTTCAGAGTTTTCTGCTTCAGCTATTATTATTAACAACGCTACACTAAACATTTTTGTTCACTTTTAACAATTTTTTTTTTATTATTTACGAATATTCACTTTTTACGCTAAAAATTATTAGCAAATATTTTGTCAAAACAAAACAACAAAAGCAAACAGCTGACTTCGAAAATGTAAAATTCTCTCTCCCTTGTTATTCCCTTCCCCGACTGTTTAGAATAGGGGAATTTTATTCGCGGGAAAAATGAATTCCCGGGGAATTCAATTCCCTGGGAATATTTAGAATTGGGGTGTATATATATTTTAATTATTTTTGAAAATTTTTTTTTTTTATATTTTTTTTATTTTTAATTTTTTTTTTAAATTTTTTTTTATTTTTTTTTAACATACATACGTAAATTTATAATTTTACAATGTGGATGTTTTTATATATGTATGGTTTATATATGTTTGTACGTATATCATATGGAATGGTGATACAAACTACTGTTATTGCATGACTACACGGTGTGAAGGGTATATAAGATTCGGCACGGCAGAATATAGCGCTCTTACTTGTTTTTTATTTTTTTTTTATTTTTTATTTAATATATTATTTATATTTTTATTTTTTTTTAATTTTTTTTTTTATTTATTTTTTTTTTGTTTTACATTAATTATATATATTTTAATTATTTTTTTTTAAATTTTTTTTTTTTAATTTTTTTTTAAAATTTTTTTTTTTTAATTTTTTTTTAAAATTTTTTTTTTTTTATTTTTTTTTAACATACATACGTTAATTTTTAATTTTACAATGGGATGTTTTTATAGATGTATGTTTTTTACATGTATGTACGTAAGTATTTCATATGGGATGAATGGTGATACAAACAATTGTTATTGCATGACTACACGTTGTAAAGGGTATATAAGATTTGGCACGGACGAAAATAGCTTTTTTACTTTTTTTTATTGGTTTTAATATATCATTTGAAAGGTATTTACTTGCAAATAGAAAATCTAAAACCTTTTAAAATAGGTAAAGTAATATAAGAGTAATAATAAGAGCTTAAAATTGTTACTTACACATAATCAAACCAAAAATTGCACACTTGCCTGTACAAAAAATAAATGTCAAAAAATTAAAAAAAAAACAAGAGTGCTATATTCGCCCGTGCCGCATCTTATATACCTTTCACAACGTGTAGTCATGCAACAATTGTTTATATCACATTTATCTCATATGAAATACGTACATACATATAATGTGCTTCCCTAATTCCAATTTCATAAAATTTTAGGGGCGTATTCATAAAAAATATTTTAGGTTTAATAATTGCTTATTTGACAGATGTTGTAGAGAAATTTGTCAAATAAGCCTTCAATAAACCTAAAATATTTTTTATGAATACGGCCCTTAATTAGTAGTTAAAAAATTGTATATGAGTATACCGATAAAGAGAGCTGGGGGCAAATTCAAACGTGATCGAAATTCGAAAATTCTTATTAGAATCTCTATACCTGAAGTACAGCGAACTCGATTGTTCGAGTAAAAGTTCAATCGTGATTGAATGCCGTAATTTGGCCCCTGATGATGAAATTGTAGCTTGTTTCGAAAATGCAATTCCACTCGGCTATTTTAATATTCAAAAATCCATGAAATTTAATTTAATTAATGTTTTAGAAAGTTTAAGAACTTAAGCCAGAATAAAAATGATTTATAATAAATTTAAGAATAAAAAGTCCGAAAAAATATCAATTTATAATTATAACAATTTATTACTTTAATAATAAACAAGCTTTCACTAAGACGTCAAACAATTCACATTTGTGGTGCTGCAATACTTAATGGAAATTGGGCAGTAACGGCGGCTCATTGTATTCATGACATTAAACATATACCCAGTTATATAACATTGCGCATGGGTAGCCGATGGCGATCCCGGGAAGGTTTAATAGTGCCAGTTAAGCAAGTTCATTCACACCCCAGTTACAATCCCGAAAATATGAATTTTGATGTTGCTTTATTAATTGTACGTGAAAATGCTTTCGACCGTTATGATTTGCCAGTGAGATCTATTAAACTACCACAATTATCAGCAAAAATTAACGACAATGTAGCAGTGACTGTATCTGGTTGGGGTTATCAGAGTTCAGGTGATCACCAACTAACTACAGAACTAAAATACGCTATCGTTTACACAATTAATCAGCGAAAATGCCATGAGAATTTACGTTTTCATGGTGGTATAACGAACGCGTAAGTAAATATTTGTCTTGTAAACAAGTTTGACAAAATTAAGTTTAAAAAATAATGAAGTTGTTTAAAGTAAGAGCTAGCTAATAATTGTCTGTTACTAACCCCGACTTAAAATTGTTAATGTTAAGTTAATAAAAAAACTACGCAAAAAAACTGTAATGTTAATATGGGTTAGTAATGCGTTTTTTTAATAAAACATTTTCGGGTTTAAAACAATTAAAGACTTAACATAAATCGAGCAAAGACTCTTGTAAACAAATTTCAATTTTGTTATGCAATGCATACTTAATACATACCTATGTAGATTAGAAAAAAAATCCTGTACCAAAATTATCTTACAAATTGTATGCCTTCCATACATACATATATTTTTAGAATGTTTTGTGCTGCTGCTCATAATACTGATGCCTGTCAAGGTGACAGTGGTGGACCTATTCAAATGAATGGCATACTAGTGGGCGTAGTATCATGGGGTGTTGATTGCGCCGATCCATATTATCCCGGAGTTTATACTCGTTTAGCCTATGCACCAATACGTTTCTGGATTAAGTTATTAACAAAATTGTAGCCCCATATACATTTCACTTCTTTTTTTTATAATTTCATCCCCATCTTCATAATTATCTTTTAAATTTTAAATAGGTTTTAAATTAAAATTTTGAATGGGAACTATTTCGTTTATTAAAAGCTTTTACTATTTTTTACTGAACTTTACTGGATTGTTTACCTTTTGTATGGAAATTTGTGTAAACGAACGCAACCCATTAAAATTCAGTGAAAAAATAGTCAATACCTTAAAGTAAACAAACGAACATAATGTAAAATATTGGACAAAAATAAATTTAAAAATATTTTTTGTTTTTTATTAAAAGTAGTGAATGATGGTCGGTATTACGAACTATGCCTTAAAATTATAAATGTTATTTTTAATAAAAATTAAAAAGGTTTCCTTTTGACCGCAAATGTAATATAAATCTGAGTTCGAAATGCGGCTTTATAAACACGGCTGCCTCTGTTTCTTCCACATTTTTAACACAAAAATTAAAACTGTTCAGCCCAAGGATAATTTATATAGATAGAGATATCCGTGAAAAATTATGGACTTGCGGTCACTAAATTTCAATTTCAATTTATTTATTACGATAATAGTAACCTAGCCAATGGGTCATAATCAGTTACAAATCGCTAAAAAAAAGTAATATAAATTTTTAAATAAAGTTCATTAATTTTTCAAACTGAGATATAAGCACCAAAATACAATTGCTTCGGTGTTTTTACTAATATTTTCAAACGAAAGTCGATTTTTCACAATTAACTTGCCCAAGTTTCATTTCATTTTGCTTATTTAATTTAAAGTATCGAAAACTATAAAAAAACAAGTAAGAGCACTATATTCGGCTGTGCCGAATCTTTTATACCCACCACCAATTTTGTGTACATTTAAAGCACAATATTTATTATTTTGTCAATCGCTATAGAATAATCTCTTTATAATAAAATATGTATCACTTTCTTTGTAGAGGGTGGTTAAATTTTAAGGGCCCATGTTTAAGGTGAAACACATCTAAACTTCAACTTTTTTCTTGTATTTCATTTGACATTTCTCAATCTCAGACTAACTCAATTTGAACCGTGGAAAGATACGCAATCGAGCAACGCTTTTAAATATTAAAGATTTTTATAAAAATGGGCGTTCAAATCAAAAGGCATTTTGTGCACTTCGTGATTCTTTTGGTCAACATAATCGTTCGAATTCGTCCACAATCGTGAGAATTGTAAAAAATATTTAAATGTCTGCAAAGCAGGTCTGTATGAAATGTGAAAACATCTGTGAATGCCATCTTAGTTCTGCTGTTTTTCACGATAACGTGGCAAAAGAGCAAGCAACCTCGACTCATCATCGTGCCCAACAATCGAGCATCAACAGTGTCATTGAAAATATGGACTATCGGATCGTGGTGTGCCGCCTAGGTTGGGGGGCCATTTGGCCGATATTTTGTTCCATACATAATTGAAGCATACAAATATTATCATTATAAAAATAAATGATAATAATTTCATAATAATTTTATTCAAAATCAACATAGTCCCTTAAAATTAAACCACCCATTATAACTTCGGTATGCTAGTAAAATGTTTTCGTAAATTTAGTCTTTCAATGAAAGTGGCCGTTAAAATACGCGTGTCAATAAAGTTTCTGCTAATAAATATAACTTAGATATTTCAATATAGTCCTTTAGTATTCTAAAATCTTTATTCATAGAGAATTTACATGAATTTAAGAGGAAGAAAGTGAATTTAAGGTTAAATTTTAAGGGCCACAGGGTGATTTAAAATATACATTCTCTGCATTTTTCTAAAACGGGAAATTTATTAGTAAGATTTTGATTTTTAAACTTCTATAACATTTTGCTTTTAAAAGATTTTCAAACGAAATAAGTTTTGTATAATTTTAAAATTTGTTAGCCATTAGTACATGAAAATAAATTGTTTATAATGTTTACAGAAAATTTTTTTTTACTTAGGTCAAACTTTTCCTAAATTCCCATTTTTAATAGAGCATAACTTCAGGAGAACATAAGCATAAGTTATTAGCATGCCATCTAGTAGTTGCTAGTAGAGTCATCTATCTTATCATCTTTATCTTATATTTAGCTACAGTACAATAAATGGCGCAGTGTAAGATGAATAAATGCTAATATATATGACTAATATATTTTTATAAAAATTTAAGGAAAAAAGTGTGCGTGGCACATCTATTTTCCGTTATAACGAAGACTTTGACCAAAAAGCCATGTTTGCAAAATTTCAGAATCGTACATATAGTTTTGTCAGTTTTATTACGTTTTAAATTTGAAATATACACTGTGTGGTATAAATTTTCGTACATTTTTGTCTATAACTCTTTTTTTCATAATTCATAGATTTAAGGGATTTTCAGGGAAAAATATTATTTTGACTCGATAAATATATATTCGAAGTTTCATGACTACGTTTATGCGTCTGGACACAATTCAAAAGTGAAAGTGGGCGTTATAGTGGGCGTGTCAAAGTTGTTTTTGCTAATGAGTACAACTTAGGTGTTTCAATATAGTCCTTTATTATTCCAAAATCTTTATTAATAGAGAAATTATATGAATTTTAGGTAAAACGTTATATGGGAGGTGGGCGTAAAAGTGGGCGTGGCACCTTAATTTTTTGGCATAGTAATGAAATTGCCTAGGGGGATAGACGTAGCAAAATTTATCATTTCATTAACGGTAGATAACGTGAAAAGTGGGCGTTATAGTAGGCGTATCAAAGTTATTTTTGCGAATGAGTACAACTGAGGTGTTTCAATATAGGCCTTTATTATTCCAAAATCTTTATTAATAGAGAAATTATATGAATTTTAGTTAAAACGTTATATGGGAGGTGGGCGTAAAAGTGGGCGTGGCACATTGATTTGCCGTTACAAGAAAGCGTGTCACCAAAAAGCAAAGTGTGCAAAATTTCAGAGTCGTACATCCAATTTTGTTGCTTTTATGACGTTTTTGTTTTTAAATATACCGAAAAATACACTGTGCGGTATAAATTTTCGTACATTTTGATCGATAACTCCTCTCCTAATGCATAGATTTAGACAATTTTCGGGGAAAAATATTGTCTTTACCCAGGAAATATATATTCGAAATTTCATGAGTCTACGTTAAGGCGTTTGGACACAATTCCATTTTATTCGATGTTCGAAGGACACGTTTTTTCGACCTACTCTTGCTTTTCGAGCTATAACTCTCTTCCTAATATTCCGATTTAGCCCATACCAAACAAACCTTGTCTATAAGAAAGATTCTGGCAAAATTTGAGCCCCCTAGCTTTTTCGGTGCGACCTCTATCGTGCTTTCAACAGACGGACAGACGGATGGACATATCTAGATCGTCATAAAATCAAACCCCGATTCAGAATATATATACTTTATGTGGTCTAAAATGGATACTTCGATGTGTTACAAACGGAATGACAAAATGAATATACACCCACCATTTTTTTGGTGGCGGGTAAAAAAATAACCATAAAAGTGTCTGGTTACTTATCACAATAGCACGAAATTATTTATTATTTATTTATTGATTTACAATACAAAAAGCATGTAAGGCCAAAGTGTATTGCTAAAACTCTTAAAATATTTAAAAATTTAACAAAATGAAAATCAAATAGAATAGTGCAAAGCGAATTACATTTACAAGACTTCTAAATCAATTGTGTAAAAGCATTAATTCTAAATGACTTCTTAACTGCAAAATAATTTCTCATAAATGATGTGCTTAAAAATGAATGCAACATCATGCAAAATATCTTAAAGAATTCATGTAAACAAACAAATTTAACACATGAAATATCCGATACTTGTCACCAAATATGCATGAGTTCCATGCACTTATTAGAATGGAGTGCAGTTCATTAAAATATTCATGTAAACACATGATCGCCAATGACACGCTAATGTTAAAATCACTAGTGTTTTCACCTAAATTAAAGTACTTCATTATCAGTTGAACCCCTGAAAATCACTTCTTTGTCATAGATTTTTTTGCTGGGGAAGTTTTGTAAATGTAATTCGCTTTGCACTACTTCCAATTTTTTTTGCTGGGTACATGTGCATATAAAAAGGTCCATAACAGCGACAAAAACAACTTCAGGCAAGCTTATCCCATATACATACATATATACATATGATATAAACATTTATTTATTTATTTAATATCAATACAATGAAAGCCTTCTTGGCCAATAAGATATGTATTGTACAAATTAAAACTATGCATAAAGAAATATTAGCAAATACAAATATATATATAAAAATAAATGTAAATAAACATTATGTAATAAAATAAAGTATATTAAAAACTAACAAAAAATAAATTGATTAATTATTAAATCAGTTGATTTGGCTCCCCAGCCATATAAATATTGCCACAAACGTAATGAAAATAAATTAATATATTATATTATAATATATTATGTTATATTATAACCCTATATCCAATGTTAAAAATTAAGATTGAGTATCATTAAAATAATCCAACAGTTTTTTCTTATAGGTATTAGTAGAATAAGAAAAAAGTTTAAGATCCCTAGGAAGCAAACTCCAGACACGGTGAACTCTTTTAACAAAAGAGTGATCAAAAATAGCTAGATGTCCAAGAGGAACAAGAATTTGAACATTACGTGTCGAGTTAATAAAAGAAAATACATTAGCAAGAAAATTAGGTTTTCCAGATTTAATAACCTTATAAAAATGAAGCAAAATACGAAGATTTAAGTAATCCTTAAATTTACATTTCAAAAATATTGGAATAAGATTAGAGGTTCTATTATGTTCTCCAATTTTGACATTAAACACGTAGCGTATTATTTTTTTAATAGTGGCCTCAATAATATTAATATTACAAGCCCAAGTAGCAGAAAAAAACTTCAAGGCAATAGTTAATACGAGACATGATAAGCGAAATGGCAAGTCGATTTCTTATATATTGCGGCGTATAAGCTTTTAAAGAATAAAGCCTCCTTAAAACTATACAACTCTTATTAGCGATAAAACTATTATGATCCTTAAAATTTAGTTTAGAATCAACAATAACTCCAAGACATTTAAGAGATTGAACAAATAAGATTGCTTGTCCATTAATATAAATTCTTGGATTAGAAAAAGCAAATAATAATAATAATAATAGATAATTAAAATTTTTGTAGGTAAACTATAAACTATGTATTACCATTAAGATAAGACAAAAGCTTATTTTTAAAGATAGTTAGAGAAAAGGTAAATTTACGTAAATAAAGTGGCAAACAATTCTAATTTCTGGCTATTCTTATGCAGAAACACCGCTCATATATAGAGGAATGAATGACCGGTTCAATAATTTGAGGGCTTCTTTCAGATCTTAGGAATCGAAACTTCGATTTAACGTAATTTGGTATACCAGTTATTATAATTTTATAAAACAAAATTAAATTGCGATATTTTAAAAAATGCGAGAAGGAGCAACCAAGAAATTTACTAATTACAAGAGATACATGCTCACGATAACCAATACCATACACATACCTAACAATCCTTTTTACAATTTTCTCAATCCTAATAAAAATTAGCTCCCCAACTACAATAAAAAGAAATTAAAAACAAGAGTGTTATATTCGGCCATGCCGAATCTTATATACCCTTCACAACGTGTAGTCATGCAATAACAGTAGTTTGTATCACCATTCATCTCATATGAAATACGTACATACATATAAAAAACATACATATATAAAAACATCCCATTGTAAAATTAAAAATTAACGTATGTATGTTTAAAAAATTAAAAAAAAAAATTAAAAAAAAAAATAAAAAAAAAATTTTAAAAAAATAATTAAAATATAAGTAATAAATATAAAACAAAAAAAAATAAAACAAAATATTAAAAATAAAAAAATAATAAAAATATAAATAATATATTAAATAAAAATTAAAAAAAAATAAAAAAAAATTAAAAGAAAAAATATAAAAAAATAAAAAAAAAATTTTTGGCTCAGTTGGCTCCAACCAGTATACAAGCTTGTATGTATGTATGTTGTTTTTGTAATGTTGTTTTTGTGGAAACAAAAATCGAGGTGGTCGTGGGTTTTTGCTCATATCTCAGTTGTTTATGAGCCGATGTTTCTGATTTTCAATACCGATCTACTCCCAAATATTTCTGATATTTTAATACCTCACCCGGGTCCAAGCGATGTCGGGGGGCTTCAAAAATTTGATTTAAACATACACACGGACAGACTGATAGACTGACAGGGCTTAATCGACTCCCCTATTCATAAGCTTTCAGAAAATATATACTTTATGGGGTCGGAAATCAAAATTGTAGAAATTTCACACGGAATGACAAACCTATATATACCCTTTTTCACGGTGTGAAGGGTATAAAAAAATAAATTTATTACGTAGAGGAGAAGGAAAACCATTCCTAATCACATTGTGAAACAAAGATTACGAAAATTAAAAAAAATCTTTTAGGTACAGCCAAGAAAATTGCGGACATAAGACGATATACATACATATGTTCCCAACGCTTAATACTGAAGACAAATCCAACAATCTTATTTGTTTTTGATTACCTTTGTGGCTTTATATTACGGAATTGAAATAAATAAATAAATCAAAAACTTGCCTGTACTCGGCAAGTACGCAAATGTGTGTACTCAAATATGAGCAATTTTCTTTTCTTTTTAACGATAAACACAAGATTTCCCAAGACTCTTGTGCAAGTTCTTGCCGAATCTGAAAGGGGTCTCGGAGGTAGTAAAAATTCGGTGCACTAAAGGAAGCGAATTAAGTGGTTGTGGAAATTAAGTGCACTAAATAAAGCGATTTTATTTTAGTGGAAATTTAGTGCAGTTGAGTTACAGTCTTAAGACAAGTATGCGTGTCTAATAGGCCTTTAAGGCCCATTCACCAAAAATTCGACGTTTTAGTAGGTCATTCGTTTCTCCATGATGAAATGGCAGAGTATACTGAACACTTTTCACTTTCACAGATGTAGTTTGGACACAATTACCAATTAGTGTTGCCAGCCCTATGATTAATTCATAAAAAAATCACCCTTTACATACATAGAAATAAAATGTTTGTTCCATGCGGTTGAACAGTAATCACTCGATAATTTGATAACATTTTTGGTAACTTGGCAACGCTGTTTACATTTGACAATTGTTTTAATAAAACTTCTTAAATGTTGTATAGAAAAATTATAAAAGAAAACAACAGAATATAAACAGAATAGTCACATTCAATATTTTTATATTATAAATAAAAAGTGTATTAAAAAAATTATTGTGGAAAAATAAAGTAAGCAAGATCTTTTATATGGACCTACCCCAGTAATGAGTTTGCATGATTTAGATTTTTCACTCACGCGGCGTCTATTGATTGTGGTCATTGTATTGGCAATTATTTTGTTTATCAAAAGACTGGTTTTTCAGGAAGCTTTTAGCTACAATTAAAAAACGTCACAGTAGACTTCTTATTAAAAGCAAATGAGTAAACGACGTGTTTCCTATTTTTACAACCCTGATGTGGGCAATTTTCACTATGGTCCAGGGCATCCCATGAAGCCACACCGTTTATCGGTGACTCATAGTTTAGTTATGAATTATGGCTTACATCGAAAGATGAAAATTTATAGGCCCTACAAGTGAGTACCGGAAACAAAAGTGAAAACTTTTAAAAAATAGGTATTTACTTATTTTTAAATTTTTCAGAGCTAGCGCCCAAGACATGCTACGATTTCATAGTGAAGAATATATAGAGTTTTTACAACAGGTTACACCACAAAATATCCATTGCAATTGTAAGTTTTGTTTATAATTAATATATGTACATATATATATTTTATATAAAAAAAAACTTTATTTAGCCGTGGGCTATACGAAATATCTTTCACACTTTAGTGTGGGAGAGGATTGTCCAGTATTTGATGGCCTTTTTGAATTTTGCTCTATGTACACAGGAGCCTCTTTGGAGGGAGCTCAAAAACTTAATCATAATCACAGTGATATTTGCATAAACTGGTCCGGTGGATTGCATCACGCTAAAAAATTTGAAGCATCTGGATTTTGCTACGTAAATGACATTGTTATAGGCATATTGGAATTGCTGAAATATAATCCACGTGTTCTATACATAGATATAGATGTCCACCATGGCGACGGTGTCCAAGAGGCTTTCTATCTAACGGATCGTGTTATGACGGCATCTTTTCACAAATACGGAAATTATTTCTTTCCAGGGACTGGAGACATGTATGAAATTGGAGCTGAATCGGGACGTTATTATAGTGTAAATGTGCCGTTAAAAGAAGGAATAGATGATCAAAGTTACTTTCAAGTTTTTAAGCCCATAATATCAGCTGTAATGGATTTTTATCGACCTACAGCCATAGTGTTACAATGTGGAGCTGATTCTTTGGCTGGCGACCGTTTAGGGTGCTTTTCACTTAGCACTCGCGGTCACGGTGCCTGTGTAGAATTTGTCAAAGGCTTTAATGTGCCCACACTGGTTGTAGGCGGTGGTGGATACACTCTGCGCAATGTAGCAAGGTGTTGGACACATGAAACATCTTTGTTGGTAGATGAACACATTACCAACGAATTGCCCATGACGGAATATTTAGAATTTTTTGCTCCTGACTTTACTCTACATCCTGAGGTTAATTCGAGGCAAGAAAATGCCAACTCAAAACAATATTTAGAGGCAATCGTGAAACATGTTTATGAAAATCTTAAAATGTGCCAACATTCACCTAGTGTACAGATGGTACAAATTCCACCCGATGTTGTTGACATGGAGGAATTGCGTAATATTAAGGAAGAAAAAGAAGATTTAGATGTAAGAAATAGTCAGGTGGAAGAAGATAAAATTGTTGAACCGAAAAATGAGTTCTATGATGGTGAACAAGATCAGGACAAAGGAGACAGTACAACAGATAGTTAATAATAGCTGTGGCATGATGAAACAGTTGAAACTAATTACATGAACGCGATAAAATTTTATAATTATAATTATTTTTATCAAAAGAATAAAAAACTCTGACTTTCAAGTAAAATTGCGATCGCGTTCACACACACTAAACTTGAGTAAATTATAATTAGTTAATAAGCATAATTAATAATAAAAATTAAATTTTTTAGGTTATGGAACATATTTTAAATGATCAAATTATGTGTTTTTTCTGGGGAAATAAATGGTGCTTTTTATCGTGGATTTAATACAACAACGCTGCTCTTAGGGATTACTGATACTATTAGTAATAATCCTTATAATGATTTTGTGTTTGTTTTAGTTTCAATGGATTTGACTTAGTCCTTAATTCTATTAATTTTTCGACTAATACTAAACTTAAGGATATATTTCAATTTTCTTAGGTTGCTTATAAAGTTATTATAAATTAATATTCAATAAAGTTATAAAATATGGTCAATAATCCGTTTGTTGTAATGAATTCATCCTTTCTTCTTGTAGTAGGACTCCTCACTTTGATCCTCCTAGAGAATTTAGATCCTCTTTTAATAGAAACTTTGTCAGTTGTTAGGGTTTAAAATTTTGGAATTAAATATGTAATTATTTTTGCTCTATCTTTATTTTACTTGTGATTTTGCTATTCATTTAATATACATATTGTTTGTACTTTCTATCTTTAACTGGACCTTTGATATCATCTACTTACCATATCTGTCTGTTCTACGTTATAATGTATGGCTGGGAGCTTATGTAATGATACTTTCATTATGAAAATTTACCTATTTTTTCCTTTTTTAATTAATACTTAGGTTTTTTATTACTATGTAATATTTTTTTTGTCCTAATTGACTTTATGAAATTGAATAAATATTTTCCTCTTTATTTTTCTTCACCAATGACTGTAAAAGCAGAAGTTTAATAACAATTTGTTTTGAAAATAAAAACACTTGAATTGCCAGTTTCAGATAACAAAACTATTCTATATATATTTTTTTTTAATATGTACCTATTTTTAAATATTGTTTAGATATTGTTTCAAACTACCAACCGGTAGTTGTGTTTGCCAAACGCCGCATACGCCTAGTATTCCGATCTTGATCACGGATTTTCTTTTCCATTTCGGCATCGGTTAAAGTCTCCAAAAATGGTGCCCAAGCATCAGCATCACTTGGATTACGAAATGGTACATCAACGGTTGACAGTGGGGCTTCGCTAAATGCATATGTCCGATAATGCCAGGATAATTGGCCACGAATACTATAAGCTATTGCGGTTACAAATTCACCTCCTAACCCCAATTCAGCACACAGTTTAATAGCAAACTCCTCGGGATTATTATTTTTTTCAGACATATCCCATTCTATTTGATCGACTAAAGAAGTATTTCCCACATGAATATTCAGCTTGACTATAACCCTTTGATCGCAACTTTCGTCTATTACAGGTGGTTCACTAGGAAAGGCTTCTATTTGTTGACGTATAGCTTGAGCAATAGCCGGTACAAATGGGATTGGATTCAAATCCAGATCGTCACATAAAACCTCAGCAAATTGTTCAGGTGTAATCATACTTTCGTTTTTATTCCAAGTAAACGTATCTCTTAATTTTTGACCCTCTAACTCCATATCTAAGCGTATTGGAACCAGACACTCTTTTTGAGAGGCATTTTCTAAATTGGCCGTAGGATCTGTGTCGTCGAAGCACATGGGAAATGTACGGACTTTCTTTGTGTGCACTCTATTCCGATTGATAGGTGTGGCCTGTGGAACTGCATCCAAATGACTCGAGTTTGGCATTGTGGGTACATACTGTGGTTGTTTTTTCGACTTACTTTCGCGCGGCAATGGTGCATCTGATGTATTCACAGAAATAGCGCGATATCTAAAAAATTAATATTTAAAAAAATCCAATTTAACATAAACGCAATTACTTCTCATCATTGCCTTGTATAATGTCGTCCACTTCACAAGCTTTAAGTAGCGACACGGAGCTGGCTAAAATATGAGGGCTTAAGCCAGAGTCTGCTAAACGTTTGCGTTCCTCATTTGACAATACAAGTCTCGTCATGCCGGGATATTTTTTATATAATATACCACGAAAAAGTCTCAAATAATTTCCAACTTCTGAACCTACATAGTAATATTCACCTCCCTCCTCCAATTGGAAAGCAACCGGCTTATCACCATAGGTTTGTATAGACATTTTGATTCCTTGAAAAGAAAATTTTTTATTTAAGATATTTTTACTTTTTGCCAAAATATGTACACAATAAATGGCGTTCGGTTAGTGAAGTATGCTATTGCTTCAAACTTATAGAATGTATTGAATACTCGGTACTTGGCTATATTTTTCATAAAGTAATCGAAGCTTGGAAAATTTTTTTATTTATAAAAAATAAGTTAAAAATAGTAAGTTATATATTAAAATTTAATTAAATGAATAAATAAATATACATACATATGTATTTTATTTTTATTTATTTTCAATCTTTATTTTATATCCATAAAATTGTAAATAAATTGTTATTTTATTTTTGCTTACACATGTAGACATGTATAAATGGCCCTATAGGTTCCATGGTTATTTTGTTATTAATCTAAATATATAAATGAGTAACATGACTGACTTATTCATCAACGCACAGCCCAAATTCGTATTTTAAGGTGTAAAAAAGAATAAAATCGGTAACCTTATAAAACTAAACTAAAAATGATACAGATTAACTTTAAAAGATATTGTAATTTCAAAATTTCTTACATTATTTAGTAAAACATAATTTGATAAATTTTATCGCCTAAAAGAATATGGACAATTATTAGGTAAAATTTTTGAAAACCTTTTGGGGGTCAAAAAAGGTACAAAAAAACGGGAGAATACCGAAATATATGTATAATTATTTATTAAAGGGCAAATTTGTATAAAATTTGTAATAATTTCACTAGACATAAAAGATTTTGTAATTTAGAAAAAATTAAACATGTTCATAACAGGGTAGAAAGGGAAAAATTCGGCAAAACAATTTAATACTTTTTAGAACATATTTGTTTTTATGGGAAAGACAGTAGATTTATTAATTTTGAATCATGTTTATTAACATAATTTATTGTTAAAAAGATATTAAACATTTTAAAATTCGATTTGTACATTGATGTGGAAAG
The DNA here is from genome assembly GCA_941918925.1 of Phyto melanocephala. Taxonomy (NCBI): domain Eukaryota; kingdom Metazoa; phylum Arthropoda; class Insecta; order Diptera; family Rhinophoridae; genus Phyto; species Phyto melanocephala. The sequence continues at coordinate 5,055,414 of OW799233.1, forward strand.
CCCAAAAAGTTACTTTTTGCGGTACTTAATTAGTGACTATTGATACGAGGTAAGATTTAAAATATTATGGTCAACCAAAAAGGTACTTTTTGTATTTTCTACGTTTATGATGCTCGAATTTAAAAATTACCGACTATTGATACAAGATGAGACTGAATATTATGGACGACTAAAAAGATAATTTTTGTGAATTTTTATATTACTTTTTAAATCTTTTAAGAAAATGAAGCTAATATTTGGAAGGTAATAACAAATTTACTATTGCGCACAATATCAACACAATTAAAATTGGGCCAATTTGGTGCAAAACGGCAATCGTGTGATCTTACCTTTAGTAATGAAAATTGTTAGGCCCCTTTCGCATTAGGCAACTATAATTGCGCAAGTATAATTTTAATTTTTATTTATTTTCTTCCAGTTTCTTCCAATTTCTCATCATTTTTAAATATTTGATTCACTTACAAACAAATAAAATTTTCACACACACAAAATTACACAACACACCGAAAAAGAAATAAAAGACAATTTCAAAAACAAATAAATATTCCAAGACAAGAATGACAGCAGAAGCAGAATTGCCAAGTACAAGCAAGTCTGTACTCAAATCTCGGCAATTCTTTCCCCTTCACACCGACCTTTCCTCTCACACCAACAAACACATGAATTGCGCAATTATAGTTGCCTAATGCGAAAGGGGCCTTACGTGGAGACCAAGGTATATTAAAGTTAAAAAAAAAAAAATTTCCTCACCAAAATTTAAAAAAAATAACATTTTGAACTCAAGAGTTGCTTAGCAAATACCGTCGTGTGTGAACTTAGATTAAATTACAATCCAGCAACCCTGTTTGAAATTGACGAGATAGCGATTTCGCGAGTGATAATAGCCGTGATAGTGTAAATTAGTGGAATTTTTTTTTTTTACTAAAATTTTGTAATTTTTAGACAATTCAAATAAAATGTCTTTATTTAGAACGTCAAATAAAATATTACAATTTAGTAAAACACAGTCGCTTATTAATACACTAAGTAAGTAGATTTACTGATCCAGAATATTTTTCTATAAAAGTACAAAAACTATAAATCATATTAATTTATTAAATCTTATGAGCAGTAGCTCATCGTACAATTAAAAGGTGGGTTGCTCCGACATTGCGTGAACTTAATCGTAGAGCAAAGAAGTTGGGTCCCCAAGCACCGGCTCCACGTTCTAGTTTTGTAGAATGGAATTACAGAGCAGAGTTATTTGCCTTTGGCAAACGTTTGCAAGAAGACTTTGACATAACTTTATTGAATACTGCGTTTACACAACGGGCTTACATAGCAAAGGAAGAAGCAAAGCAACGCGAGTTAGGTATTGAGGAAATCGATATTCAATTGACCCACAATGAAGATTTGGCTAAAAGAGGAGCGAATATTGCTAAGGCGTATGTAGAGGCATTCTTAAAGTTTTCCCTGCCTAATGTGCCACATGAGGGACAAAAATCTGTTGCTACATTTTTATTAAGTACTGATTCGCTGTTCAATGTGGCATTTCATCTGGGAATGAAGGAGTTGTTGCTAGATGTTGATTATCCTCCTTCTAAGGAATCTATGTCTCAATCTTTATTGGCTGTAATAGGAGCATTAGAACAGTCTTCAGGCATTGAAAGAGCTTTTCTTTTTGTAAGAGATTTTATATGCACCCAACTAAATCAAAAAAATATTTTAGATATGTGGCCTATAGACAATTTTGAGGAATTATTAAAAGAAGTTTGTCGGGATAGGAAAATTAGCGCTCCAGAACCACGTCTTTTAGGTGACTGTGGAAAGAATACAGTTCTAGCTGCCTATCATGTCGGTCTTTACAGTGACAAGAAGTTAATAGGAAAAGGTTATTTAATCATTACAAATTAATTAAATGTTTCATGTGACATTTTCTTTGATTTCAGGTTTTGGCGAGGACATAGATACAGCTATTAAAACCGCTTCTTTGGATGCTTTGCAGTCATTTTTTGGCATACGCGAACATAAAAACCCATTTAATTTTAAAATTCAAGTTGAATGTCACACCAAAAAATTAAATCTATAGTAAATCTATGTTGTTAACATTATAAACTTTTTAATTTTATTTAAATTTTTATTTTACACTTGAAATTTTTCAAATTTCAAATTTTTATTTTTTAACTTTATACAATATTAATATTCAATAAACACATACATACGGAGACTTATTATTCAGCGTTAAAACTTATTTTTTGGGCAATTGACTACTTAATCCGTTTTATTTTGGCCGGTAGGAGTTTCCTCAGGTTTACTTTCGAGAGAAAAGGGCGGAATTTTGCAATCAAACATGTGACCATCTTCTCTTTCTAAACGAAATGTGCCCCACATGTGACCGCTCGGTGCTTGGAGGCTGACATGACTGCTATATTGAAAAGCTGGCAAACGTGGACTCAAAATTGGTTCTTGACCCACAACTCCGCGTCCTCTTACGGTCTCTAAAGTACCAGATAAAGAAAATATACGCCAATGCCTTTCACGCAACTGTACACTTGTCATGCCCAGATTTTCCAAACGTATCGAATAACGCCACTGCAAAAGGGTAGTTTTTATTAGATAAAACGATAGGAAACGACAACTTAAAGTCAATACTCACCCAATACACCGATGATGCCGGGGTTTCACGACAACCCATGTAAAAAGGTATCACAGTTACACGTATATTTTCCGTTGTTTCCATATGTACGTCACTTAATTCCAGCCAAGGATGATTCTTTTCCTGCCATGTTTTCAAAGTTTCTTTGGCCTCGAACGAAGGTTGTTTGTCGGATACATGAGTCAAAAACTTTTCAAATAATTCATGATGTAAAGGGTGCTTTTCTGTAGAAGAGTAGGGCATAATATCGTCATGTGATACATAATCCAAACCGGGTATCGCATACAAACTACGATTAGAATCTTGATTGCCCAAAAATGTCACTGCTTCCGTCTGGGCACGCTAAAAATGATGATTAATTTAGAATAAAATGTATTTTACTACGAAATAGCCACTTACAATATAAGGACAATCCCGAGAATCTATTAAGACCTGGTAAAAAGTATGAGCTTTGCCTTTAACTTCCTTATTATTAGATGTCTCTTGGCTACCTGGTGAATTCACTTTAGTCGTTGCGTTTGTATTATTTTCATTTGTACTATCAATTATATTAGTTTTACTATTGATTTTATTATCTTCAGTTGATATACTTGAAGTATCAGGCGTGTCAGTAGCACTATTAAGTGTACTCACTACATCGTTTAAATGAGACTTCAAAGTAGCTGCGACACCATGAGCTTTATTTGAGGTTTTATCGCTTGTTTTAGATGTTTCTGAAGTTTTACCTTTAATTGGATTTTTGACATTATTATTAGTTATGGTACTGGCTGACGCTGCTTTTTCTAATCTCGCTTTGTTAGGATTATGTAGATCACGGTCGTAAACTCTTGCTGTCCAAGGAAACAAAACTACGCCTCTATAGCCGAAAATTCGATGCAAAAATAACTGTCCAGTTTCATATTTACCATCCGTCTTTGCCGGCTCTAACCGTCCTACCTCTGCCAATCTACATAGTTAAAAAGTGAAAAAAACAAGATGCAGGAAATAAATTTAGTTATGCAACTTTACATTGTTGTTATTTGTTTACACCGTTTTAACAAATGTTCTAATGTTAATACAAATTGCGCTCGTTTTTTTAAAAAAAACTATTTCTAAATAAAGGTCATCATATTCTTCCAACAATAAGAACGCAAAAGGTTTTTTTACACAGATCACATCTACTACTTACCTGGCTTGTTGCGAGTGTTTTTTAATACTTCTCGATATTATAACCGTTACAGTTTGCAATAGAGCCGTTGATTTTCTTTGGTTCTGTGTCCATAATATTTGTTGCAAAAACCCCATTTGTTTTGTCGTAATTTATGGCGATTAACTAATATTTGCAATATTTTCACAAGTTCTTGAAAGTTCAGATACTTATTGTAGGATAAATTTCCTTAAACGTTTAATTTAAAAAAATCGTTGCCAAAATCTTACTTATATAGCCCAAATATCTGCCACAATTATTTAATATCTAAAATTTGTATTTAATTGAAAACTAATTACATTTTTTTGTAAGCAACGTCCAAGAACTATTAGAGGTTTTTATTTTAGAACTGTCACTATTTTTATTAGAATTGTAAAATAACAGCAAAGTTGTTATTTTAAGTATGAAACTACCTAGCCAGACTACTTATTACCAAGCAAAACAGGAACAAAAAACGCAAATAGAATCAAACATAATTTTTTTAAAAACTAGCGTGAGCCTGCGAACTTATTTTCGTAGTTATCTCGATGAAAAGTTGTTGTCTGTCTGTGTAACAAATTTTATTTTATTTCTTAGAGCCGTTTTTGCGGGATTTAGTAACAATATTCCAAACATTCACACATTTACCAATATATCAGATATTTTAATTTTCCGAGTTTCACAGTTTGCTTAATTTTTTTATTTTAAAAAATATTTGTAAATTTTGAATCGAATAAAAAAATTAGCAAAATCTCTTCAGCCGTCATATATATATATATACATATACACTAGGTTGTTAGGTTTGTAATATATAATTATCAAAAATGGTATTTTATTCAAAATTTTTTTTCTGCGATCCTTACCACTTATGATTCTAATTAGGAAATTGTAATTAAGTTTAAACCAAATATCGTAGTGCCCCTCATTCAATCCTATACAATTTTTTGCATGGATTGTAAAATGTTTATTTAAATGTCGTATACATATATAAACTGTCAAATTTGATTTAGTGACCAATTTTTTCAAAATTTTTTATGAATATCTCCAGAGGCACACCAAATCTATAAACAAGAACAATTTAAATTTTTGTGGCAAAACAGAAAGTTATAAAGCGATTATGCTAATTTCCAATATCGACCTGCTCTGAAATATATATATATATATGTATATTATTTTATTATTTTTATTATACAAATTTCTGTTATAATTATTGCTATTACTGTAATAGTTTATGCATTTGTGCTTTAAAATTTTTTTTCACATATTAAAACCACTATGACAAACACAACAAGCATTTTCTGAATTAAAAACATAAAAATTTTGATTATTTTAATTATAGCTTGTATTTAACTTATTTACCAACAAGGTATTGAACAAATGTTAGTACTTTTATAAATTTTTTTTCTTCAAATTTTACCATTACCATTTTCAACCATCGCACATAAAAATTATTTTAAATGCAAATAAACTTTGAAAATTTAACAAGCAAAAAACATCAGCTGCCTTTGTAAAATCACCTGTGAATTCGCCTTGCAAACGAGTGTAAAGAGATATGTAAAAATTGGAAACTTGAAAAAGACGGATTTAACACAGTTATCGTATAATTGAGTGTTAAACATACATAATTAAAAGGCGATATACAAAATCTCTTGTAGCATTTTTTTAGTTGTTTTTTGAAAACTTGACAACTCTATTAACTTGTTATCATGCTTATTACTTGATTCTTATTTTATTTATTTTGTTGTTCCTTATTTGCAGTTTTTTATATTAATGTAATTTCACTAAAAGAATTAAACTCAAAACGAAAGCAAGCATATTAATTTAATACAAAATTTTAACCATAGAAATAAAAAAAATACTTTAATATCGACAAAATGCATCATATAATTATTTTAATATTCTTACTTTCCGGTTCAAGCAATACGTTATTAATAAAGTTAGTATTTGTACATCTCAAAAACAGTATAATTTCTAGAAAATACAATAAAACTGTAATCCTTATCGCTTTTTAGGTGGACTAATACCTTGACGGGTGAATGCATGGATGGTATATGGCGTTATTTTCAACATCCGGTACGTAGCTTAAGGATGCTGCTGCAGCAAGCTTGTATTTATGTACATATGTAACAAATTCATTAAAATTTTTGTTTTTTATCCACAGGTAGTTTTAACGTTTTTAATGTTTACTGCTGAATTTCTTTGTTACTTGATTTATAAAACGATCTTCTGTATTCTACGACGTCGTAATGTATGTTGATTAATTTTGTAAAATGATATGGTTAATTTTAATTGAAAATATTTTTTTAAGGATGGATCTGAAGATACAAATCTGTTGACGGGTGGTGATCGCGAGTTTAAACCGTTGAAAATGTTATTACCGGCATTTTTGGATACCTTGTCAACTATAATCTTGTTGACTGGTTTATATTTAACTTATGCCTCTAGTTTTCAAATGATAAGAAGTAAGTATTTTTAATTAGTTGCTTGACCAGAGGCCCGTAAACCTTTTGTTTCTCATTTTTATCAAAAATATAAAAATTTCGGACTTTTCTGATTTTAACTTGTGTCAAAAATCGAAATATCACAATTATATTAACATTTAACAAAAAACTATTATTTATTTATTTATTTTATTTATTTATTTATTTATTTTATTTATTTATTTTATTTATTTATTTTATTTATTTATTTTATTTATTAATTTATTCAAATTATGAAAATTATGCGAAGAAAATTTTCTTTAATATCAAAACCAAGTCAAATTTATTTATCAGGTAGTTTTGTTTTTTATCTGATGAATATTAGTATATGCCTGGGCTTAATACTTGCTCTATAAAATAAAAAGCTTTTGTACCGACAAATTTATACTTTTACCAACAATATCACATGGTACACGAAAAAGAATTGCTACCATGGCCGATTTGTGTGCAAAGAATTATTTGCATTATTATTTATTACTTTTAGTGAACTAACTATATTTTGCAATACATTCATTTTTTATCAAAGTAATGCATAAATTATTTTATTCAAAACTAAAGTTTGTGTCAAATAATACATTTTTGCATTGTTCAATTTTAAAGTACTACACTATATATGCATTACCACTAAAACATATCTAATTCACAAACGATTATACAAGTTTTATGAACTTTGTTGGTAATTCCTGTACTAATAAGAACGAAATTTGTTCCTATGTTAATAAAATGTCGTATATATATATATATATATATATATGAGTAGGTGAGATGCAAAACTCGTTGGTTACATTTCAAGAAAATTTTAGAAGCGCACATAATCAAGGTGCTGCTGGCGAAATGCAGCAATTTAGGGGATCGTTTTTGACACTAAAATAACATGACATTCTTAGTTAAATATTTGAAATTTGAAAAATCGAAAATTGAGGAAATATAAAAGAATAATGAATTTAAGTTTGAAGCGAAAAGAGTTTTTTTTTAATTTTGTAACGAACGAGTTTTGCATCTCACCTACTCATATATATATATATGTATATATAAGAAATAACCATTCAAAATTGTTTAGATTGTTTGGCCATACTGATTATGAAAAGGCTTAGTATATAAAAGATTCTGATCTAATTGTTCAGATTGTAAAAATTTTAATCTTATTGTAGGTGTCTGCAAAGTTAGATTTTGCTGTATTAATTACATATTTGTGTTATCATATTTTATCTAATTTTGTTTGTTGTTAAGTGACATGGCAAAAGTAATGCATTGTTATTTAGTGTTGATAAAATATTAATGCAATACTTTGGCATGAATATATTATAGTACACAAAAGGCATTATTTCAATTTTAATTTATTTAACACAGTAATATCAAAATAACAATATTACAAGATAATAAGCCTGAGTAAAATTATTTAAAAATATACAATATACAATATGTTAGTAAAAATTCAATAAATTTGCATTTTTATTATTATATTATTATTATTATTATTATTATTATTATTATTATTATTATTATTATTATTATTATTATTATTATTTATCTTTTTTAATTCATTTTTAATAGGTCTGCATACTAGTGTACTTAAACTTACATACATACATGTATATATGTATATATCGATGATCACAAGTGGAAAGTCCCTAACTCGTAGTTATTACGAAATTTAGTGATTCCAATAGATTTCACACAAATACACCTTGACACAAAAATTAAATGCAATAATAAATAATAATTAATAAGCTGAAATTGTAATTAGTTTAAGTTGCCGTATTGCCTCTATAAAGCCTTTTTTGGCGCTGAGGCTCAATTTAACTACTGCATTAAATACTATTTAAAATAAAAAAAAAAAAAAATATTAATAAAAATAGTTTTACAAGAAATTTTACAAAATAAATTACATTATGATAATTACTTTTTTGCCTCATCCTGTAAAATTATAATTTTTTGAGTAAGGGCCTTTCTACCTGTGACTAACGATATGTACCAATATAAATTTAGTATAATAAATAATTATAACTTAAAAAATATGTATGTACATGTATTTTCTTTTAGGTTCTGCAATTATATTTGTGGGTATTCTTGGTTCTATTCACATGAATCAAACGTTAATAGGACGTCATTGGTCGGCGATTGTTACCATTATATGTGCTCTTGTTATAATAATATCAACCGATATGCAACGTGTTGTTTATGACAATAATTCATTGTCGCATATAAATTTAAATTCCGTTTTGTCAGGTGATTTAATGATTGTGTGTGCCTCTATATTTCAAGCAGGTCGCATGGTCTACGTAGAGAAATTCTTAAAAGCTTGCAATGTGCCCATATTACAAGCTATTGGCTGGCAAGGTTTATTTGGTGCACTTATTACTATATTTCTAGGTATATGCTTGAACTATATTCCAATTCCCATAACACCCTTTAACGACAGTTCGCGTGGTGTCTTTGATGATCTTATGGATGTATACAGTCAACTGCACAGTAATAATTGGATATTTTTGGCTTTAAGCTTGTTTATTACCACCACTTTGTTGTATAGCTTTACTTCTATGTGTATTATTCGTTTCTCTTCGTCTGCTAATCATGTTTTGGCGGAAAGTGTGCGATGCTATTTAGTTTGGCTTATGGCTTTGCTACTCGAATGGGAATATTTAAATTTTGTTTCCATTATTGGTTTCATAATTTTACAATTAGGTTTAATAACTTATCGCAGAGCCATATTATTGGAATGGTATCGTTCTATATTGTTGCGTTTATCTCGTAATCGTTATGCTGACATGTCAGTCGATCCTTCAACTGGTTTAGAAGGTGATGTTCCTGCTAGTCGTCCGGCTGATATTATTTAAAGAATTTTATTTATTGCAATTTCTGTTTCTTAAGATTGATTATCAATAAAATAAAAAGAAAGACTTGTTTGTAATGTATGAATTTATTAATTTAATGAATAAAAAAACTATAAATAATAAATTGATTTAGTTTTTAATTTTGTATTGTTAGAGGTATCAAGAACATTACTATTTATAATCTATATTTCATTATAGAATTGTTCGGTTTGAATTAAACTGAATGATGAGATTATACAAACATAAATGTATGTATGTATGTGCGAATATGTTTAAAATTTATAACATTAATTTGCGATTTTTACTGTCGTGTTCATAAAAATTAATTTGGTTTTATTGAAGGCTTATTTGACAAATTTCTCTACATTTGTCAAATAAACCTTAAACATTTTTTATGAACTCGGCAGCAAACATTTGCAATAGCCTACATACATATATGACATTTTAAGTCCGCAATATTTATTTCGAAAGTGTATTTCATTTGTAAATGTTACATTGCAAAAATTTTGTTTTAACTAACGAATGTTAATGTAATTAATAAAAATGAATTTACTATTTAAATTTTTGCTTTTAAAATTAAAAAAGTACTGCTGAATGAACAGTTTCAAGGTATATTAACAAGGCATATTAATTCATCAGGTAATTGCAGTTCGGAGAGAATTTTTTTGTTTATAATTTTTATATATAAAGTTTGACATTTGAAATAAATGAGAGAGGAGAGAAATTTGTTTTTTATCTATAGACTTTGTCAGCTGATATATAAAATAAGTGAAAAAAAATAATCAGCTGACGAAACAAGAATACCTGATAATAAATGTACCTTGGTATAATAATAAGGTATTCGTATCCAATTAGCTGATTCGTTTTTGTTTTTATAAAATTTAAATCTTCGAACTTTTTTTTAATAATGTGTCTGCATTTGTCAAACTTACTTTTTTATTTTATTCTACAATTATTAATTAGCAATTTTAGTTTGTTTAAAACGTGTTAAAATATAAAAAACCGAGAAAAGCTGATTACTTTTTTGTGTCCTAATGTTTGCCAAACTCCATATACATATAAAAAAGAGATTTGAGTGCCAAAAATTGTCAAACTCCCAACATAAAAAAAAGAGAGACAAAAAATACTCTCTGCGCTTTTACCTTATATGATTACACCCAAGGCATATTTATTCATCAGTTATTTTAAATTTTAGCTGTCAAAATGCATAAATAAAAAACTTTTTTCTCTCTTTTCTAATTTATTTCAAATGTCAAACTTCATATACACAACACAACGTGTAGTCATGCAATAACAATTGTTTGTATCACCATTCATCCCATATAAAATACGTGCATACGTACACGTTAGAATAAATGTGGCATCGAATCCCAGCTGAGCCAAAAAAATTTTATTTTATTTTATTTAATATATTATTTATATTTTATTATTTTTTTTTATATTTTTTTAAATTTTTTAAAAAATTTTTTTAGAAAAATTTTTAAAAAATTTTTTAAAATTTTTTTTTTAATTTTTTTTAAATTTTTTTTTTGTAGTTTTTTTTTTATTATTTTTTTCTTATTTTTAATATTTTTTTTTTTTTGTAATTTTTTTTGTTTGGTATGTTTTTTACATGTATGTATGTATGTATGTTGTTGTTGTAATTGTGAAAAAAACGAGGTGGTCGTGGTTTTTTGCTCATATCTCAGAAAGTTATGGGGCGATTGTGCTGAATTTCAATAGCGATTCATTCCTGGATATTTCCAAGAGATTGATACCATATACAGATCTGAGGAACATATAGTTGCTTCTAAAAGTTGATTTCAACCAACACACGGACAGACGGGCAGACGGTCAGGGCTTAATCGACTCCTCTATTCATAAGCTTTCAGAAAATATATACTTGATGGGGTCGGAAATGAAAATTGTAGAAATTACAAACGGAATGACAAAGCTATATATACCCTTGTGCACCACAGGTGAAGGGTATAAAAATATAAACAAAAAAAAAATCTCTCCAAACTGCAATTACCTGATAAATAAATATGCCTTGATTACACCATGGCATAGATGTCCAAAATGTTTGTATTGCTGAGAGAATTTTAAAGCAGTGACAAGAAAAAGTAAGCCCACAGATTTTTATTAAATGTCTCTCAAAGTTGTTTTGGCTGTAAAAAATGTATAATAGTGCAGTTCATAACTTTTTTTATTTGGACAAAAAAGTCAGCATTAAGATTACCTTTAAAATTTAAATACAGGAAATTGTTAAGGGTGTAAAAAATTAATAATAATGTAGTTAACAATGAATTTATTATTGTTTTTACTGGTAAACAGGAAAAATTTTCAACACGTTTCACTGTTTTAAAGTATTTTTGTATGGCTTGAAGTGTACACAGCAGCTATACCAGAATAAAGATTTAAGCTTAATTTTTAAGATTTTTTAATCAAAATAAGGTTTGAAGATCTTTTTTTCCCAAAATTAAGATTTTTGAGTTTTAGTTGTTTAACACTTGTTACTCACTCGGCTTTTTTAATTTATTAAATGTTTTTACCTATATCAACTTGGCTGTTTTTGTATCATAAGCCACAATAAATAGCCAATAAATGCGAATTGTGATGATTCTAACAAACTTAAACAAGAACGTTTAGCTTTGGAGGTTAGCATGACGTCTTTGTTCTAAAAAATTTAAATGTTATTTGTACTAACTCTTTAGGATAAACTAAAAAGCTTTTTATTATGTAACTTTCAAATATTACACTTATCTACTACCGTTTATTTTTAAACCAATTAAGATATCCTAAAATGGTTTGGTGAAAAGATGTATGACCAATAAAGGTACAAAAAAAGAGCAAACAAATTTCACTTAACCGATCACACCGGAGCAGTGACGATGTGTTTTGTTACAATAACAAAAAAACATAAAAAAAAAAAAAATGAATGTTTAATGTTTTTGTTTAGGATTGGCTGTAAGCCACTTAGTATTATTTAAGTTCGATGTGGAACCTTATTATGATTTTCAACCTACAGTGGCGTAAAGTATACAAATAAATCAAAACACACAAAGCTTTAATTTCTTGTTTCTATCATGAGTGTATATTTTCATTCTTGTTTTTTCTTTTTGTTAAATTATTTAAAAATTAAAACAATATTAATCCATCAAATTTATCATATAAAATACAGGAGTAAGTAATAAGCTTATTGAAATTAAAGTAAATTGTATATAAACTAAAAATTAATTGGCCTAATTTATTTAAAAAAATTAACATGCAACAAAATAAAATTGTAAAATTAACACATACAATTATTTCATATATATTTTTAAAATTAAACATTTTAAAAACTAAATGAGAAATACAAACATGTTTAAAACTGTTCTACATTGCTTGTTATGTTTATTATACATATGTATGTGTATCACGTTTGGTTATTTTATTAAATATGTTTATAAAATTGACAGCAACAATTCACATACATGAATTATCTTGTTAATATGTTTTATTTTTCTTCAGTGTAATTTGTTTCTATACTTTTTTATGACTATTATGTAGAAATTAAAATTAAATATATCAATATGATTTTGTAATTTAAACAGAACAACACATAACAACGTTATTGTGACAAACTTATATAATAACATTCAAGAAACAAATTAACGCACTGGAATATATGTATATAAGCTTTGATAATTATAAATATATATTGTTTTATTCTTTAAGTTTTTTTATAACAAATTTATGTTGGTTGTTTTTAGAATCTTTATTTAATCAGTATGATTTATTGTCTTTTAACAGATTTTTTTTGCGATTTGTGTATTATTAATGCAGATATCAACGAAACAAGTGTTTTGCTTGTACAGATTATTGTTTAAATAGTTTTGCTAAATGTTAATCTTTGATAACGCTTTAATAACAATGCATACAATGTTTTTTAAGTATTTGAAATGACTAATTTTACAATTATTTTGACTTTAAGCCAAAACAATAGATGTCTTATAATTATTAATTAATGGCAAATAATTTACAAATAACATACATAGAGGCAGTATGTTCAAACATTCAAAATAATTTGTCTAATTAGTTTTTTTTTATTATTTTATTACCGTTTAACATTTAGGACGACACATAATGGAAATGTATTGGTTTCCAGTAAACTGTTTCTTACACAGCATATAAAGTTCTTATTCCTTATTGGGCTTATTAATGCCAAGCAAACCCTCTGCTACGCCCAAAAAGTAAACCATTTGAGCAATACCAAAAAGAGGAGCAATAACAATCATACGACACAAACCACCCTTGAAAAAGGCAGTAGGTCCTTCAAATTTCATGGTTTTACTATAATTAGACATAAAAAACAGAAAAATTAATAAGATTATATAATAATTATCATAAAGTTGTGACAACGACATATTTATTCTTCAGGCAGTCTTGATTTGTTAACTGATTACTTTTTTCTTAACATATTATAAACTTTAGCCACCAAAAATAATAAATAAAAAATCATTTAATGAACATCTCACCTCTCTAAGAGGTGAGAAGCGAAGAAATTCTCTCTGAGAGACAGTATGGTTAAAAGTATAACATAAACAATTTCTTATACATAGGAAACAAATGTGTAAAGTCATATTATTTTTTTTGTATGGCAATTACTAACAAAATTTTTATGCATGCATAAAATAATATGAAATAGTACAAATATGACTGATATGCAACCACTTTGAATTGGCCCACTGTATACATTTTATCGTAAATATTTTTTTATTTATTTAAAAGTAATAAAAACGCTTTTTGTTTTTGTAACATACGATCATTTCCACTAAATTAACACTATTCTTTTGCCCTTATACATATAAAAACTTAAATTTTTTTATAATTATAATGTTAATTTTAATATCGTTTCCCCTTTTTTCTGCCACGTTATCTTACACATTAGTGTTGTTGTTACATTTTATTTGTTTGCAATTGAAATTGCTAAATATTTGTTTCTTGTTATACAGTAAAATCTTTTTTTACAGGATTTTGAAATAACACGGTTCGTCAAAAAGAAATTTTAAATTTGTTTACACGTTATTTTTGATTTAACACGAGTTCCAAAAAAAAAAACAATTTTAATTTTTAACATTATTATCTGCAGTGTTGGATATCATCTAAATGGCAACTCTATTTCACGGCTTGTTTACTTTAAGGAAAATACCCTTTTTATTTAACATATCAGTTTGTTGGTACTTGAATTTAAACTGTAAACTAAATTTATTTTCTTGTAATAAATAGGAATTGTTTTGTTTTATTATTACTTAATGGAGTTTAATATCACTTATTTTGCACGGTTTTTTAAGAAAATATTTGAATTTTTTCATATTATTTAAGGTTGTGCAACAAATCCCCAAATTTACATATTAATTGTGTATTTTTTTATACGATTTTGATTTACACGGTTTTCTTAGGAACGTACCTACCGTGTAAAAAAGATTTTACAGTATATTCATGCAATCCACACGCTAATATATTCTGTTGGCAATATAATTTGACAATTGCTGTGGTATCGTATGCCTTAATATTTTTTTCGTTTTTTTTTTAACAGAAAATTTAAGATAAAACTAATATCGATACATTAAAGATTATCTGATTATTTTTTAATAAAAAAATTTTCAAAATATTTTGTTATAGAATCATTTACATGTACATATGTATGTGCTTTAAGACTACTTACGTTATACAATCCATAATACCCTTGAATTCCTTTTCACCATCAGCCTTTTTAATAGCTTGTAAACGTGTTTTAACCACATCCAATGGATTTACAAACAACGCCGCAAATGACCCAGCTGCCAAGCCAGACAAAAAAGAGCACCTTTAATAAAAAAAAAGTTACTTGGAAAAAAATTAGCGTCTACAGATAAAAATCCTACCAAAAAACAGCTTCCCCAGAACCATCATTACGTCTAGGACCTAAGGCATTAAGTGTAGCAAATAGCGGGAAATACACAACGGAAAAGGTAATATCTCTTAAGCCCGTTGCCCCAATGCCTTTGTACAAACCAAATATTCCTTTTTCTTTTAATAACTGTAAGGATAATTTGGTGGCTGAAATTCTTTCAACTGTTTTACCAGCCAATTTGGCTTGAGCAGCAATACGACCAGCATCTTGCATTTGTATTTTTAACAACTCCATGGGTGTAGTTACGACAATTTGGAATGCACCAGCCAAGCCACCAGCAATCATTTGACTACTCATAGGCAGTTTACCATCCTTTGTAGTGAGTTTATGACGGAAGTAATCATTAGCGGTCAATTTTATGGCTTTCTCCGGTGTGATCAAAAGAATATTGACTCCAGAACCTCGATACATGCCAAAGTAACCCTCGGCGCGATATGTCTTACGGAAACAATCAAACCTTTTTAGAAAAAAAATTTAAACATTTTTATTTCCCAAAATCATGATTTTTTTTATATATAATTTCGATTTTTCCATCAAGGACTTGCCAACTTTATTTTAAAAGAAAACTTAAGCCATTTCAGTTTTTTTTTTTTTAATTTTATTACTGGCTTTAAAACATTGATGTACGAATTTCTACTTCGTTTATGAATATGTATGTCCACCAAACAGTCGACTCGTTAAATCGATTTTTAAGGATTCGTCTACGGAATCGGTCTCTGTAGCGATCTCCAATATCTAACACAACGGTAAATTCCATAAAACAAAAAAAGGAAAATAACATTACCGGCATGAAAACCACACCATACAGTTTATTTTTTGTGAATGAAATTGTGTTTCTTAAAGAATATATTTATTAACGAAGCCCTTCTAAGGAAATGCGCTTCATCACTTACTAAATATGATTTTGTTCTTGGAATTTTTGTAATAAATTTAGTTATTTGTAAACGTTATTTATTCGTGCAAATTAGGTAAAAGTTGAGTTTAAAGCGAAAGTTCAAAGTGGTCAAGAAGACCCTAATGGAAAACGTATGTATATACATATGTATGTATGTATACATACTTATGAACCTTTAAAAAAAAACTTACATATTTTTGTACATTTTTTCGCCATTTGGACCGACTTGTTGATTTTGCAAACGGGTTTTAACTAAATCCAAAGGAAATACACATGATACACCAATAATGCCGGCAATACCACCGTTTATGATCTTAGGAAGCAAACTAAAACGAAAAAATATATGAAAAAGTTTATTTTTAATTAATTTTCTCTATTTTTTATTTCGACGCGTGCCATTTTTATTTCTATTCATTTTGAATTAAACTTTAGCGCCGAAATGAACTCATTAATGAAAAATATTTTGTTTTATTTGTTATTTGATGGCACCTTTTCAAGAATGCGACAAGTAATTGTCTTTCTAATTACACATCTTGAACTTGATTATTTTCATCTCTATCAATTGCTAGACGTTTGGTTATTTTCGATTAAATTAGCAAATATATTCATACATATGTACATATGTATGTGAATATGCAAATAATTTAAGGTGTTTGATTCTTTGACGTTAGCCAAAAATGTCTTAAGTAAAAATATTGCAGTTGAAGTTTTTTTAAGGGTAAGGGTTTTACTCGCTATTTCGTGAGGTATTAATTAATTAAGTCTAGCACAACTACTTCCATTTATAATAACATTTTCTTCAAGCAACATTTTAGAAAAATTCATATTTTGCTTGGAATTAAACAAGAAATGCAAATTATGACACAAGTTCGTTTTGCCTCACTTCAAAGAATTGACTATTTAAAGGCACAAACAAAATAGCTTAATAAAAGAAAAAGGTGCTAAAGACTTACTATTAGCAGCAAAAAAGTATATTGTTTGCTTGAATGCCAAAAGTCGTAACTACCATACCAAATATGCCAAATACTTTGTAAAATAAAAAAAAAAAAAAAAAAAACAAATATATAAATATTTTTCAAGTTTACTTTTCTTCTAACAATAAAAAAAACAATTATATTAAAAAAAATATTAAATAAATAGCAAATAAATAAATGATTTAAAATCATATTACATATTTCCTAAATGTCAAACTTCTGACAATGATTTAAAAATAATTGGAAATAAAAGTTTTGTTTCAAATTTTGAAGTATTTGCACGTATGTCACATACATATAATTTTTTTACGTTTTAAATATACATACATACTACATATGTAATAATTATACTCTTCACGCAGTGAAAAAGGGTATATGTATGTACATATGTATATGGGTTTGTCATTCCGTGTAAAATTTCTACAATTTTCATTTCCGACACCATAAAGTATATATGTATTTTCTGAAAGCTTATGAATAAGGAAGTCGATTAAGCTCTGTCATTCTGTCCGTCTGTATGTTGAAATTAAATTTTTGAAGAAATATTCGGAAGTAGATCGGTATTGAAAATCAGAAACATCGGTACATAAACAACTGAGATATGAGCAAAAAACCACGACCACCTCGTTTTTTTTTCACAACAACAACATACATACAAATGTGTATACTGGTTAGAGTAAACGTGGCATCGAATCCAGCTGAGCCAAAAAAAAATTTTTTTATTTTTTATTTTATATATTATTTATATATATTTTTTTTAATTTCTTTTTTATTTTTTATTTTATATATTATTTATATATTTCTTTTTAATTTCTTTTTTATTTTTTATTTTATATATTATTTATATATTTTTTTTAATTTCTTTTTTATTTTTTATTCATTATTTATATTTTTTTTTATTTTTTATTTTATATTTAGTAATTATGTATATTTTTTTTATTTTTTTTTATTTTTAAAATACATACGTAGATATATAATCTTACAATGGGATGTTTTTTTAAATGTATGTATGTACGTATTTCATATAAGATGAATGGTGAAACACAAAAATTGTTATTGCATGACTACACGTTGTGAAGGGTATATAAGATTCGGCACGGCCGAATATCACTTTTTTTAACCTGTGGAATAATTTATCTTTGCAATATTCGAACTTAAAAAACTCAATCTACACATACAAGTATGTATATACATGTTGAAAAACATAAAAAATTTTATGTGACCTCCATCGACCTTGCATGATTATGAGTAGAATTCGCCTACGTTTAATTCTTTAAATAAAATATAGAACTTAAATTAAAAAAAAAAAACTTACATACATAACAAAAAGCGTTTACTAAAATTAGTTCGTATTGTTTAAATCATAGATGCATTCAATATAAAATAATCTTAATGTTTAAATAAATTCTCTAAGTATATGAAGACTGATATGTACATACAAATATAAAAAAATAAAATCATTATACTTACGAAAATTGTTGTGCTGGGACTTGCTGTGGATTTGACATTTCTAAAAGAACAACAAAATATATAAATATAAGTTTAATTAAAAATATAAATGAAACTACTATTATACATAAAAAAAATAAAGCTTAATATTTTTTGTTAATTATTCAAATATTTTAACCTATACTAGTGGATCCGCCGAACTACGCCCTGTCCCAATTTTTAGCCTTCAGACAAACTTTAGAGTAATAATACAATGCAAATATTTTAATTTTTAGCAAAAAAATAACACATTTACTGTAGAAAATTACAATGCCCTAATGACACCTGTCAGATTGCGCAGAGTCTAAGTCAACGTAAAACGCCATCTATCGGATTTTGGCTGAGAACTTTCTATTTTTTTCATTTAAAAAGCCATTAAGGAATAATTTTACACAAAATTTAATAAAAAACTGGATTTCCGATTTTTCCAATTGTCCGACTTTTCCGGAGGGATTTCCCAAATTTTTTTTTTTTTCGCTCCTTTGTCTTGACTATTCGATTTTAAACTAAACTGTTTTCATTCTTTAAATCATATAAATTTATAAGCCAATACTTAAAATTAAAAACCGTAAAACCTTCCCCTTGAAAATACGAACTGACAAAAAATTTTACAGAAATCGGCCCAGCCGTTCTCATTTTATGAATTACTATACATTTTTTATACCGTTTTTATATACATATATATACATATAGATACTAATATACCAAGGCAAATTTTTATTTATTGATTCCTTTGTTGATTAATTTTTTTTCACTTTTTTTTTTAAATTCGATTATCAAATTCCATAAATGCAAAACTTTTCTATATTTTATCATTTATTTCAAATATCAAACTTTATATATAAAAAATATAACAAAAAAAATTCTGTTCTAACTGCGATTACTTGATAAAAAATAATATATGTACATACAACTACAAGCGTAAACCGAAACGCTTTGCAGATCCTTAAATAAATATATCTGTCCAGAGGCTCAATTCTCGTTCTGTGAAACTGTGAAATGAAAAAGTTTTTGTATAGCAAAGGGTATGGTGGCACCATATGATATTACACACAAAAACTTTTCATTTCATAGTTTCATAGAACGAGAATTGATACCCAGTAGTTATCGTGAAAAACATACATATACAGCTGCGGTCAAAAATAATAGCACCAACATAAAAGTTTTAGTAAATATATTTACAAACTAAAACATTTCACTTTTGTGTTTTCCAAATAATAAAAAAGTAAATTTGTAGTATTTTTTTATATGCCATCTACTTTCAATTGCGGTCGCAAAAAGCTTTACCACCGAATTTATTAGGTTTGACATCCTTCTGAAGAAATGGAATTTCGTATTTCATTTAAAACTTTCCAAAGGTCTTCGGTATTTAAGGAGGCCCTAACTCAAGTAACTGTTACGTTACAAAATAAGGCAAAAATGTAATAGAAATTGTATAATTATAATGTAAATTTCTTTGTGAAACTATTATTTTGATACTACTGCATTAAATGTTTGTTTTAAGGTGTATTAGTGTGAAATGTGTTGTAATCACTGAAAGTCAATTTAGTAAAAAATACGGGTGGGTTAAGGCCTTTCTACTTGTGAAAAATTAGTTGAAAATTTAATACCTTTCGTTTTTTATTTATTTTTTTTTTTTGCAAAATTTTATGAATTAAATTAAAAATATAAGCTAACTGCTGATATACATATATTGATTAACAGACAGTTATGAAATATTACAAAACTTACCACGCTCTGAGAGCACAGAAATATGTAACTGTTTTTGACATTAAAAAAGTTCGTCTTTTTATAAGATAATAGTGCAATTGTAACTGCTTCAATATTTTGACCGACACTGTAGATGCATTAAATAATTTGGTAACAACGGCACCTAGAGGATTAACAATTTGAGGTGATTTTATATATTTTTAATATAAAAATAATTAATTTTGCTTGACTCAAACATTATCAGAATATCTGTACCAATTTTAAAGCCAATAATTTGTCTAAATACAAATACTAAATATTCAGGACCATTTGACATATACAATTTAAATAATATTTGCTTGAGTTTTTTTTAAGGGTTGGTTAAAGCTGGTTTAAATGCATTCCATTGGTGCTTACTTATGTCAGATTATTTCAATCGTCGAAAAGGTTTAGCATTTTCTAAAATTACAGCACTTGAACGATTCAAATATGTACTTAAAATTTGGACGATAGAGGGAGGAACATGTCAGAAAATGGCAAAACACTGAGGTCGGGAAAGAAACGAACAAACTATGTTGTAACACAAATCTTGAGAAATCGAAGAAAATTCTGATAATGAATAGACCAACACTTAGGATACTAACAAGTGTAATAACAGGTCACACCAAGTTAAGAACTCAGCTAGCTCGCATGAGATTGTCGGAGGAAACGACACACAGAGCACGAGACCTTTAAATACTGCCTTTGTCATTGTCTTGCGTTTAAGCGTATAAATCGCAAAAATTTTGACATGGATACTATTTCGAACTTGAAATGCCTAAGGAACTCGAATTGGATATCCATAAGGAATCACATTGAGCGAACTAAATTAATGAACTACTCGTATGTACCTGTCATGGGTTTGGGCTTTAAGTGCCCCTATTTTTCAACCTAACCTAGACAGATTAAAAAAATTAAAGAAAAAAAAAAAAAATTGTTATATTTTTAAGGTTTTTAATTGTTTGTTTTATTTGAAATTCTAATGAACAAAGCATACAAATTTTTTTATTTAATAACTTTAGCGCAAAAGCTAGAAACTGGAATAAGTAATGCTGTTATGTGTTAATTAAATTGTTATTAATAATTTATAACTTGTTACTAATTAAAATGTTTGTATGTGTTTTTTTTTTTTTATTTGAGCCAGTGATAAGTAAAAATAACCCAAATAAAAAACCGATAAGGCAGTTAAACGCGATTATTAATATAAACTGACTGACTTTCATGTATTATTTATTATTATAAAAAGACATTTTATACTTATGTTGCCTCGTGTGCCACTTGTATAACAAGTTCATTCATATACATATACGGCTATATGCATAAAAAGTAGTTATTTTATGGTTATAGTGTACAATAGTTATTAAACGCTTTTTGTGTTATAAACCACTAATAAGAATTTGTATTTATAAACGTACAATAAACCTTTTATAGTTATTAAAGGTTTGTAGTGATTTTATTAGTATGTATGGCAACGCTTTTTATATTTAGTTGTCATTTTATTGTTAGTGGTGCTTATAGCTACTATAAGATTTACCCGGGTATCAAGTAAAGGTGACATTTTTTATAAAATTAAAGCACAAAAACAACATCGAAAAAATCAAAAGTATATAACTTTGGTATATTTATTATTTACATATTTTGTTAATAACAATAAGAAAAGTATTCGGGTTAAAAGTTTGTTGACGTTTTTCTTACATCAATATTATAATATTTTAATTTTATTTAATTTAAAATATGTTCAATTTATTATTTTCTTTTGTATAAATTGCACTTATCTATATGTCGAAATGTGTTAATCTAATCAATTTTAATATTTCAATTACTTTTTCTTAAATTTTTTACAAAATTTCTTTAAAAAATTTTTTTAACGCAAATTTGCATGAAATGTCGCCTTATTTTAGGTTTAAAGAAGGGTAAATCAAACAATAAAATTTTTGATTTTATAAATGGTTTATAAAAGGTTTATAAGTCCATTAATGGTTTATGAATACAACAATAGTGAATTTTGCTTAAAAACGACTTATAAGCCTGTTATAAGTTTTTATACATATGGCCGATAAACTATTTTATTAAAATATCATACGTACTCACATACAAGTAAACGTTACGAATATAAAAAATAACGTTACTTTGAAACGACTAAATAAATAACACATTATTGTTTAATTGATTAAAGATAATACAATAAAAAAGTTCGAAGATAGATATACATATGTATGAATCTAAAGTGATTATATATTTGTTTCTGTTAATAAAACTATTAACGTCTTGAAACAATGCAATATATATAAATTCATTTAAAGAAAAAAAGTTAAGGTCAAAAACCGCTGTCGTTAGTACCTAGCATTCTTTTTTTTTTATTTTCATAATTTATTATGAACTTAAAACTTGTAAATAAATAAATAAATAAATAAATAAATAATATTTATAAATATGTGTACATATATCAGAAAGAAATACAATTAGTCTTATACGATGTAGTTTAACTATCCCTAATGTATTTTACGATTTAAGATTGTCTTGTATATTGTGTTAAATATTTTAAAATTAAATTAAACTTAAAAAATTGGGTTAAGTGTATTAACACTTTGATCTTTCAATAATATTATTAAGTAAAACAAATTTAAAACATAAGGGCTTATATTCATAAAAAATAAAAATATGTAATAGTTTTTTTAGCTTTGAATTTTTTTTTTTTTTTTTTTAATTTTATAAATATAGAAAGAGATATTTATGTAATTACTTATAAGCATTCAAAATAATATTACTATTTCCTTACAAAAAATAACAACGTTAATTCATAATCATCATAATGAAGTTGTTCGATTAAGGTAAAGAATATTATTGGTTTAAACATTTGCGTTTAATTAATATCAAATTTTATGTAAAAATTTTTTATATTTTAGAAAAATTTCAATAGCTATCAAGAGTTGTCATTTGTCCCGATGTGTTCCTTATACTATTAATTGAATACAATTTTTTTTACTAAATATATGTTATTCAGGATCAAAGACAGAATTATACAAACTGAAGGCAGATAAAATAGTCGTCTTAGAAAATTAATGCGAAAATATTAAATTAACAAACATATTAGTTTATAAAAAATGCTTTTATAGTGTAATTAATGTATAGCAAATAACGAAAAAAAATATCTTTCACAATAATACAATGCTTACATTATTATGTTATGTCTATAACTCCATTCGTAATGTATAGATTAGAGCAATTTTCAGTTTAAGATACACTTATGAAATTTTGTCGCTCTTCGTCAATGAGTTTAGACATAGAAATAGTCTATATTTGATCCTATTAACTTTTTCGGTTCAAGCTTTATCGTGCTTTCAATAGACGGTCATAAACAGATCGTTCTAAAATGAAGCCAGTACTCAGAAAATATAAACTTGGGGTCTAAAATAGATATTTTGATGTGTTACAAACGGAATGACAAAATGAATATAGGTACCTACTATATTTTTTTTTCTAATTCATTGTTGTGCTATTATAACAAGTTTTTTTGTTCTTATTAAAAATTAAATTAATAACATCGTGCCTTAGCCAAAATTTCAGATTTAATGTTATACCTACAACATTTTGCTTTATTACTTTTGACGTCATCCTTAATTTAATTTTTTACATAGTAAGCTATATTCTACTAGCCAAGTCCTTTTATATATTGTTTGTTGCCTTATTGTTTTAAGCTCCATCTCGGATTTAAAATTTACCATAGTTTTCCTATCGTTTGATATCATTTGAGGGCATTAAATTTATTCACAATTTCCTTCTCATTCATATAAAATACGTAGGTACCTACATATAACCATAAACTATAGTTTATGGCAACAATGTTTTAAATCACTTTCTTAACAACAAAAAATCAATAAATCATTTTCCAATATATAAAGAAAAATATTTTAATTCACCAGAATGAAAAAAAAAATATTGAGTTGTATAAATAAAGCCACAAGCTCGTTTACAATCTGTTTTGGTTCTTCCCTACCTTATCTTTTCTTCAGTTCTTTTCAATTTACGTAATTTGTGTTTACTCAATTAAAAATTCCTCTTTCATATAAAAAATTACTTCCAAGCACAATAATTCATACACATCAATTTGTACAATTACAATAAAACACACATACAAATGCAAATTTTTAAATATTATGCCTTGGACCAACTACCTGCTGTTTATTTTTGCATTTTTGGTGCCAACTTACTTGATCTTTATTATAAGAGAATTTTTATTAATTTATCTTAATTGACTTTTTTAATACTTATATTTTTTAAATAGAATAATTTCCTTAATACATTTGTTATAATTTAATTAATTTTTTATAAAACACCGAGCAAAAAATTTCGCTAATATTCCCACTGGCAAAAATCAGCCGTCAACTGAAACTGATTTTTTATTAATTAGTGTAGCCAGATTGTAAAAAAAAACAATTTAAACTAGTGGAGTGAAACATTTATGAACAACTGTATGACATGGTAACATTCAGGGTTGCTATATCGCTGGGTCTCCACGTAGCAATTTTCATTGCTAAGCTTAAGCAAAAACGTCGGCAGAATAACGGCACTTTATTGCTAAGTTATGATTATTTTCACTGGGTGGAGAACACGGCACAAATAATTTATTTTTATAATTTAATATTTTTGTTTTAACTTTTATGAGTTTTTTTTTTAAATACTCTACTTTTAATTATTATCAGATAAAATTATTTTAATTTTCCTTCGTTTCTGCCAAGGCATATTTATTCACCAGGCACTCTTGTTTCGCCAGCTGATTATTTTTTTAACCCTTATTTTAAGTTTCGGCTGTCAAAATACATAAATAAGAAACAATTTTCTCTCCCTTCTAATTTATTTTAAATGTCAAACTGCACATATAAAAAATATAAACAAAAAATTCTCTCCGAACTGCAATTACCTGATGAATAAATATGCCTTGGTTTCTGCAAAGAAAAACATAAAATTCAAAGAAAATTAAACGATTTTGACAGCTAATTGCGGCAATAATTGCTCAAGCAATCAACAGAGCAATGATTGCGCAAAAAATTGCTACATATGGCAATTTGCGGTCTACACCTTGCAATTTCTATGGACGCAATCAAATTTGTCAATTGCGGTAATAAATATTGCTACGTGGAGACCCCGGGTATCCAAGGCCTTGGGTATATCTGTCGATTTCTCACCCACCTAACATTGCAGCCAGACGTTCAGACATATTCATGCAGTCCAACGTTAATATCTTGTGTTAGCAATAGAATTTGACAGTTGCTGTGGCAATAATTGCCAAACACATTGCTCGTGTGGTCGGGGGCAAGGCATATCCATAAGGTATATGCAACGGCGAATTGATACAACAAAGCAACTTTTCGGGGGATATTTTATGTCAAGGCTAATTCGTATATCAGGGATGGAAAAGTTGTTTTTACATATTAAATATAATAAAATTTCATTAAAAAGGGGATATACATTTTTTAAGCACATTACTAATGACGCAAAAGCAACAAATATACTTAAATTTAGCACATTTATTATCAAAAAAGTACACTCAAGTTAATTGTTTAATACCGAAACCAAAATCACATTTCCTATCCCTGCATTAATAATTGAAATCAAGGCGAATTCAACCAATTTTGACAAAATGTTTCCCAATCAGCTGGGCTGATAATTTCACCTGTATGAATTTGCCTTGGTCGGGGGGTTATGAACAACTGTATGACATGGTATGAACAACTGAGCCAGACGTTCAACCTTTTTTTGTCAAGTTTTTCACACTTCTTGTCAAAATGAATTTAAATTGATTGCTGTGACGTAGGCTGCACGCAATTTTAAAGCAATTTTATTATTCAAAATGTCTTTGTCGAAAAAAACAAGAACAAAAAACCAAAAATTCGTCACAACAATTGCACTCAGTTGTTTTCTTGACTGTAAATTGAAACATTCGATGGAAAGGGAATTTCAAAAGCAACTTCGCATCAAGTTCTAAAAGTATGAGTGTATAAATAAAAAAGTGTGAGTGTATTGAAACTTAATACATAAAACTTGATCGTGTAACCCCTGTGTAAGGTGGCGTTATAATTTTCGATTAAGGGGCATGTCAATTTTTTGCGAACTAGAAAATAGTTGGCAATTTTGTTGGCTGTTTTTCGTGAGACATGAATTTTTGATGGAAAAAAAAAATCAAAACGTTTTATGTTTTGAGGTACTTTCAAGGTCTATTCTATTATTTAATAGACCTTGGGTACTTTGATATAAATTAAAAGAAGTCTGCGTTTACATTGAACAAGTTTTTTTTGCATATAAAAATCTTTCTTATTGTGTGCGAGAAAAGAAAATTTAAAAAAAAATTTATTCATACTTGCATATACTTGAAATTAGTTTTTTTTTTGGTTTTCGTAATTTCAATTCAATAGTATAAAAAATAATAGTTTTACAAGAATTATAAAGAAGTTACACTATTATAAAACTGTTTCTATCACGTTTATACTTTGTTCTGTAAAGTTTTAACTAACTGAGTTATGGATTTCTACTCGTGACCATCGATATACTCTACGACTTCACGAGTCATCGATTTGTTCGCACAATATTATAACACCAGCAGAGCAATTGTGAACTTTTTATTGGTGTGAAAAAACCCTGTTATGTTGTAACAATTGTTTAGGGAAAATGCTTTTCGATGTAAAACATCGTTGTTTGTAGTACCAATTATTAGATGGGTAATGAAGATGAAAGATTTTAGATCATTAAAAATCGCGGATAACATACCACGAGTTGTAGGCTATATTACAATTAATGTTTTAAAACAGCCGACTATGCTGTGACTCCACCAAGGCACATTTATAGCTATAATTATACCTTGGACTCCACGTAGCAATTTTCATTGCTATGCACAAGCAAAAACGTCGGCAGGATAACGTCACTTTATTAAGTATATTTAATTTCATTGAATGGAGAACACGACACAAGTAATTTTTATATATAAAAATTAATCCCTTTTTCCCTTGGTCACGGCATCACTCGTGAATGGCTGTACCGATTTCACTAATTCTTTTTTTGTTGTATTTGTTATTATTAGGAGAAGGTTCTTATGTAAGAAAATAATAATAATGTGTCACTGGCAGTAATATTCAAGTAGTTGACATTAAAACAAAGAAACGTAGTTTACATGCTCTTTGCAAATATATCGGTCGGAGTTAGTGTACTTTTCACATTGGTTTCCACAGGATAATTTGTACTGTGTGTTTTTTTCTGAAGTGTTTGTTCAAGAAGGTTAGTCAAATTATTATAGTGTTGGAAGCTTTTGATAGACGATTTTGATACTTTTACAAAAGAATAGGCATTAATCTTGAAAATTCATGTTTTTCACATGGCCAGTTATATGTCACCTGTTCCAGTGTCGAAATTCCAACAACATTATTTATATACGCGCCAGAAAATAAAACTAAGAATATTGTGTATCATAAAGCATTAGAATAATAAACACTTTGTTTTTGGAATAATTTTGATTTATTAATATACCAACAGCAATACTTAATAAAGAAATGAACTTAATTCAGATTAAAATGTAACAGATATTTCTTGAATTTTAGGCGGTACGAAGTTCGCTAGTCAGTCAGCTAGTTTATTTATAAAATTAGATATTTTTGTTTAAATTGTTTGTTTAAGTGGTAAAGCAGCAGCTAGAGCAATATATTGAAAGTAACTCAATATTATCAAAGTATCAATCTGGATTCAGAAGAAAGTATTCATGTGAAACGGCAGTGAACTATTTAATAAACCGATGGAAGAAAACCGAAAAAAACAAGAAAATAGTGGGAATTTTCCTGGACTTCAAAAGGGCATTCGAAACAATCGATAGAAATATACTTCTGCAAAAATTACGAAACTACGGCATTGTAGATACAGAACTAAAATGGTTTAAATCATACCTTACGAACAGGAAGCAAGTAACTAAAGTGAATAACTCTAAGTCTAGCATAGATAATAATGATTATGGAGTACCACAGGGATCTATCTTGGGGGCACTGTTATTTATTATTTACATAAATGATATGCCAAACATTTTGAGTAAATGTGAAATAATTCTATATGCGGACGATACTCTAATTTTCACGGAAGAAGAATCAGATTACGATTGTTATTACAACCTCACTCACGATATGAAAAGCGTGAATAACTGGCTTAACATGAACAAACTTAAACTAAACGAAAATAAAACCAAGATAATGGAAATAAACACTAAGAGCAATTTCATTTTTAAAATAAATAATGAGATAATAGAAAAAGTAGACCAGATAAAATACTTGGGTTTTGTTATTGATAAAGACTTAAAATTTAAACAACATATAGACTATATTTGTAAAAAAATCGGTAAAAAAATTGGTTTCTTCAAAAGAATTAGAAAACAAATTTCAATCATAACAGCAATCAACATATATAACACTATAATTAAACATCATTTCGAATTCGGGTCAACCATATTGTACACATCTTGCACAGCGAACCAGATTGAACGTCTGCAGAAACTACAGAATAGAGCAATGCGAACCATACTAAAGTGCAATAAATACACACATATTAATTTCATGCTAGAAACACTAAAATGGCTCAACATAGAACAAAGGCTCAAATTGAACACACTTAATTTTATTCAAAAAATTAAAATCGGTGAAGCCCCAGAATACTTAACGGAACAAATAACATATGTGAGAGACGCTCAACCATACCAGTTAAGAAACGTGGATCATTTTAGAATTGAAAGAGTATCAACAACTGCAATGCAGCGGTCGCTATTTTATACAGGCTTACAATTATTCAACTCCCTGCCCAATGATGTAAAATTAGAACGTAATATGAATTTATTTAAAAAACATATAGTCTACTATGTAAAACATAATATGTAATATGAATTTATTTAAAAAAACATAATATGTAATTCCGAAAAATTTATAGACAAATGTTAATGTAGAAAAGTATTTTTAATACTAATAAAGAAATATAATTAATAATAATAATTCCTTTGCTTCTGCAAAGATAAAGTAATCATTCAAAGAAAATGGAAAGATTTTAACATCTTATTGCGGCAATAATTGCTCAAGCAATCAGGAAATCAATATTGTCATACTTTATTTTCAACTTTTGTGTTCGATGGCCTAAGTATTTAAGTACTTAAAAAAAACAACCCTGAAATGATCGATTACTTAATTTTCGTTATTGAATACTGAGTTCCCAAGTACTCAATCAGTTTTAAAAATTCAAACGGTTAATAAAGGTACCTCAGCATTTTTTGTGTGTTTTTTAGATTCCCTTAAAATATATTATTTAAAAATATTTTAGAAAATATTTATGTTAAAAAATGTATAAAAAAGGTACAATTCCTAGTAGAGGTAAGGAAAATCATACTAGAGCCACGGAGCAGCAAACAGCTCAAAATGCAAAAAATCATGGCGGAAATCCGCGCACCGGTCAAATCGTGAAAAAGGTACAAATTTAATAAAGGAAATGTAAAATTTTTTAAGACTTCTCAATTTTTTTTGGTAAAATAGCCAACAGAAACTGTCAAATCAGTTCTACATACAGCAGCAATTGGAAAACCTGCTGTAGCGCCTCGTAGCATACCATTGACTTCAACTA
This sequence comes from Phyto melanocephala, assembly GCA_941918925.1. Taxonomy (NCBI): domain Eukaryota; kingdom Metazoa; phylum Arthropoda; class Insecta; order Diptera; family Rhinophoridae; genus Phyto; species Phyto melanocephala. The sequence continues at coordinate 5,085,160 of OW799233.1, forward strand.
GAATAGATACTGCAGCTGCTATTAAAGAGTCTGTGCCAACACATACAACTAATGTAGGTAAAAAACAAAGTAAGGAAAACAGTGTTAAACCACTTATAAAAGAAGCCCCAGTAAATGTTGAAAAGAAGTCAGAAAAGGAGCTAACTACATCTAGTGCTAGTAACCATAGCAATAAAGAAAATAAGACTGGTAAGTTTATATACATATACCTATTTGTGGTAAAGAGAATTACAGTAAAATTTGTAAACTATGGCTTAAAGTTATGTTAAACGTTGATATTTTTATTAACCATATATGGCCTTATAGGCTCGGTTTTATGTTAGTAAAATATAATTCCAGTAAAAAATACCTTTACACTGTAATGTCTATTATTTTTCATTTTTGTAATATAAAGCAACTGGCTATTTATCACAATATACTAACTACAACACCCAAGTTATACTAAAATTATTAAAAAATTAAATATTTTATTTTTAGTCAATAACATTTCTTTCACCAATACAGAAACACTATTTTAATCAAGAATAGGAAAAAAAAAATTTAAATTGGAAAACTTTTTTTCAGAGACTAAAAAAGAAGGGAAGAAAGTGTGGTCATTAAATAATTTTGATATTGGCCGACCTTTAGGACGAGGTAAATTTGGTAATGTTTATTTGGCCCGTGAAAAAGAATCCAAATATGTTGTGGCCCTTAAAGTTTTATTTAAACAACAAATCCACGAATCGAATGTAGAACATCAAGTAAGACGTGAAATTGAAATTCAGTCACATTTACGTCATCCACATATTTTAAGGCTTTACGGTTATTTTCATGACGAAGCACGCATCTATCTAATTTTAGAATATGCTCCCAAAGGTACACTGTTTAAAGAGTTGCAATCTCAGCCACAAAAACGTTTTGACGAACGTCAATCGGCAATTTATATAAAATCATTGGCTTCTGCTTTACAATATCTACACGAACGTGATGTTATACATCGTGATATTAAACCAGAAAATTTGTTGTTAGGCCACAAGGGCGATTTAAAAATTGCCGATTTCGGTTGGTCTGTTCATGAGCCAAACTCTATGCGTACAACATTGTGTGGTACATTGGATTACTTACCGCCAGAAATGGTACAAGGTAAACCACATACTAAAAACGTCGATCTATGGAGTTTAGGTGTATTGTGCTATGAACTGTTAGTAGGACGTGCACCATTTTTGGCCACAAATTATGATGATACTTATAAAAAAATAATTAAAGTCGATTATAAATTACCTGATCATGTAACAAAAGCTGCAGCTCATTTCATGTCAAAGTTATTAGTATTAAATCCACAACATCGCTTGCCACTGGATCAGGTGCTTATGCACCCCTGGATTATAGCTCACACCCAATGAGTAGTGATCTCAAAATTAAAAAACATACAAACTTTTTCATATCTTGCAACCACTTTATATTTCTTACATATTTTTTTAAATTATAACTATATAAACATACATACTTACTTTTGTTTTCTTTTTTATGTATTTTTAACTTTTGTTTGTAATTTTAATAAGTTTAATTGTTTACAATACATCCAGTTTTTTTGGAGCAAACAAGAACATTTTTGATATGTGTGATTTATAAAAAATTATAATTTTAATATTTTATTTCTTATCATTCGCAGAATATTATTTAATTTCATTGTACTTTAAAAAAAAAAATAAAAATTCTACTTGTTTTATAAATGCTTAAAACATGTACTTTTTATTATTCCTTATTCAAAAAAGCTTGTTTGTAATTTATCAGGAGGCTAAACAAATTTTATTAGGATTTATAATTGTAGATGATAGAAAAATTTACGCATTAAAACATACTTTTGCAACGTCTCAGTGCTTTTTTACAAATATAGTTTTCTACTTAAATTCTATCATTGTAATATTAAGATAATCAAGTTGACTGTAAAATTGCAATACATACTAAATCAAACTTGTAAGAATTTTTTTCCCGAAATTCACATTTATCACAGTAATCAACCAATAATGATGTTGAATAAACTAAAAAAAGTCGTAAAATAATATGAAAGTGATACTGTTAATTTTAATTAAAAACTATCCGCATTAAAAAAAATAGCAAATGGAAATGATATTAAAAATATGGTGGGGTGCAATAACGCCTTACGAAATAAGGCCTTTAAGGCTTTATTTCACTTCCAATTGAGAAATAAGGTCTTTATTGCGGAAAAGGCTTTATTGCACTTTGAAAGTGACAAGGCCTTTATTGAAATTTAGCCATTGGTGCAATAAAGCCTTTATTTTATATTTTTTGATTCTTTTGTTACGCTGTTCAATTTATTGTTTTTTGTTGTTGTTGATAACAATCCAATATCTTTAAACAACTGCTAATAATACATATTGCTCATAATGAACATGTAAGTATATATTTTCGGTGGCATGTCATAATGTCCATGAACATTGTGACACACAAATAGTGACATAATGTCCATGGACTTTATGCACTACGTAGGAAAAAGCCACCTAAATCTCACTTAATACAGTTTTTCTGCGTGGCGGCCTGCGGCCGATCTTAGGGGTTTTCTCCTCCATAGGACGCGGCAGGTGGCTTCGCTGAATACAGTTTTCCTGCGCGCGTCTCATTATCTTCCGTAGTGAGACGCGCGCAGGGAAACTTTATTCAGCGAAGCCACCTGCCGCGTCCCATGAAGGAGAAAAGCCCTAAGAGCGGCCGCAGGCCGCCACGCAGAAAAACTTTATAAAGCAAAGATTTTCAATATTGTTGCAGTTAAATTAATATTTGTGTATGCTTTTATGCAAAAATGTGTAATGAATTAAGTGATTTTTTTTTCATTTTGGTGTGATTTCGTTTCCATAAGTGGGATTAATTAATAATGTTCTATTAATTTTTGTCAATATGAAATTATTTTTATAATTGTTCAATAAAATATAAGAAGAATAAGAAATTTTATTGCTTCATTTGAAAAGAAATTTAAGTGAAATAAGACCTTTACGGCTTTATTTCACTTTCAAAGTGCAATAAAACCTTTTTGGAAATAAAGGCCTTATTTCACTTTCCATTGAGAAATAAAGCCTTAAAGGCCTTATTTCGTAAGGCGTTATTGCACCCCATCTAAAAATATATGTAGTATGTAAATATCTTACATCTAATGGAGAAAAGACTTAAAACTAAATCATGATTAATTTTGAAGATAATGATGGGTAAATATAATACTAAGCCTGTCCAAATTTATTTTAAAATGTATACATACAACTAACAATATAAATTTTTGTTATGTGTACGTATAAAACGCCTTCAAGACTTAGTTGCGAATGGCTTGACCTTGTTTGCGAGCCGAGGGATTTGAGTAATCATCTGCAAGATTGAATTGTATAACGTTACCCCAGAAAGTTAAATTAATATAATAATGATATTAATATTCAGAAAGTTTTAACAAACCATCATCGTCTTCTTCCATAGCACCTTCATCTAAACGTAAGCCATCACCAAATTCCTTGCCTTGGTCGTCGGCGACTTCATTTTTAAGACTGTCATCCAACAACTGCTGGTGTTGATTGCGCTTGACAGCGATATCTCCTGCTGCAGCGCCGCCCAAAATGCTGCCGTCACCATCGCCTACCCCAACATCATCATCATCATTTCCACTATCATGATCTTTATTTTTATTGTGGTCCTTGTCCTCCTGGTCTGTATCAAAGAAATTATTAATGTCATCATGTTGCAGAACATTTGAATCGCCCTCCCCCAAAGTGTCCTTTATTTCATGAGCGCCCGAGTCATAGTTATTTATATTGCTATTATTGTTTATAACTGATTTTAAAGGGAAATTATTTTTATTCTCATTTAAATCATGATTTATATTTTGATCCAACTGTGAAGGATCATCATTGTTTTTGAACTCGTTATTGGATTTTTGTAAGAGTTCTTCAAAATTATCGGGTACGGGGGCAACATTTTCGGGTAATTTTCGTTGATTCGGAGGCAATTCTAAAGGTGGTGAATTGCTTCTGCTAGTGCTACTGCCACGAGATATTCTTATATTTGCTGAGGTTGCATTTACCGCTGAAGTGGCTTGCAGTTTTTGTCCGGACTTTAAGGTAGCAGGGGAAGTTAACTGAATTTTGTTTTTTGGTGCGCTTAAAGGTGCTAGTTGATTTTTATAAATTTCCTGACTAAACTGACGATTGGGTTTTTCCTGTTGCTGTTGTTGCTCATCATCGGCAATACTTTTAATGGTTTTAGGTACAATCTGAAAATTTTCAACGGAATTTAGTATAAGACTCCCATTAAAATGTTTATCTATTAATGGCTTAACAACATTGTTAGTATCTATTGGATTTTGTAATGGTAATGAAGTTTTAGTAGTTTGTTGTAGTAAAATTAGTTTATCCTTAAAACCTACATTAGCATTTGATGGCTCACTACTACCAGTCACCCCATTGCTACTAAGCGTTTTATTGTTATAATTAGTAACGTTTACCGAGATGTGATAAACGCCTTCACTCACTGATTCTTGATGTTTAAACGATTTTTTACTAGTGCTGGAATTTCCCATATCTGGTTTTGGTACTACTGATTTACGAGATTTGTCCAGTGCCTCACAACGGGACTGATAATCCTTAACCATTTGTTCCAACTCTTTGATGCGTGCGTGCAGTTGTTGGCTGTCTGTCGACAATGAATCGTTTAAGCGTTTCTTTTCTAGTTCAGCAATATTATATTTTTCCTACAGAAGTAAAAACATTTGGATATGTGAGTACCAACTTATTCCAAAACTTCATTGAAACATTTTTTTAAATTCATAATTTCTAGTAATTTTCAAAAATTTCGTAATTTTTTATTTTTGTTTATTAACTTTTCAAACAAAATAAATCAATAAAAAATTTATACATACCCTACATTCGAAAAGATCTCCTATTTTATTAGATTTCTCTTTTTTAAGTTCTGATTTAATCGATTGCAAATTTTTTTCCAAAGCGTTTATAGTGTCTAATTGTTGTTTATTAGCTTTTTCGGCCTCGTCCTTTGAGTGTTTTTGGTCACTTTGCAGGAGAGTATAGGTCTGTTTTAACTTATCATAGCGCATTTGCTGTTCGACTTTTTCTTTCTGATATCTTTCTTCCAGTTCTTTTATCTTTTGTTCTAAATTGCGTTTGGTCTTTAACTGCTCATTTCGTTCACGTTCTTGATTCCTCTCTAAATGGTGATTTTGTTCCACCAGAGCTTTAAGGAAATGGAATCATAAAAATTTGCCTGTTTTTTTTGAAATGTATTAATTTACTGGTAAATCGTTCATTAAGGGCCTCCTGTTGTTGTTCACAATGCAAACGTTGCTCCCGTGTCTCATCCAGCTGTACTTGCGAGCTATGGAAAATCGCAACCATACCTACCATTAGAACTAAAATACCTAAACACACAAAAAATCTACAACGCCCTGTTCGGGCGAAACGTGTTCCATTCATTTTCCTTTTATCCAGTTTTACTATTTTGGCTTTATGTTTCACAATGGTGAACTAATTAAAATGTTTTTAATTATTATTTATATTAGAAAAATCAAACCTTTAATATAGCAATTTTACTTTTTATATTTTTTTCGAACTGACTTGCCAGACCTTAAAAATAGAGTTAAAAAAGCATTTGTATAAAATTAAACACAATTGGGTGATTCACAAGGTGTCTTATCATGTCCTATTGTTCTAAAATTTTACAATGGTTTAAAAATTTTGTTGTTGCTTTTCAAAAACAAAGTGTCTTATAATAATAGAAATTTGTACGCTATGTATAATGAATTAGTTTGTGGTGTATTGTACTGTCGTATTTAATAAGAAAAGACCTGTGCTAAACGGCTAATCCAAGCCCCAATAGTTTTTGTAAGCCGTCGCCGTTCATTGTATAATTTTATCGGGCCGACATCCAAATTTAAGCGCAGTTGTTAATTTTTGATAACAAATCACTGGTGGCGTCAAATAAGATCGGCTAAGGACTCTGCTGTTTTTGTTTATCAAACAAAATTTAATTTATTTGTTATTTATTTACTTGAGTCTGCCATTACAACATCTAAAATGTACTTTTCGCACAAACTGGCTATTATTTTGTTATACCCTTCACACAGTGAAAAAGAGTATATATAGGTTTGTCATTCCGTGTGAAATTTCTACAATTTTCATTTCCGACCCCATAAAGTATATATTTTCTGAAAGCTTATGAATAGGGGAGTCGATTTAGCTCTGTCAGTCTGTCCGTGTGTATGTTGAAATCAATTTTTTGAAGCCCCCCGACATAGGTTGGACCCGGGTGAGGTATTAAAATATCAGAAATATTCGGGAGTAGATCGGTATTGAAAATCAGAAACATCGGTACATAAACAATTGAGATATGAGCAGAAAACCACGACCACCTCGATTTGTTTTCACAAAAATAACATTACAACAACAACATACATACATACAAACATGTATACTGCTTAGAGTAAGCATGGCATCGAATCCCAGCTGAGCCAAAAAATTTTTTTTTAATTATTTTTTTTTCTAATTTTTTTTTATTTTTTATTTTATATATTATTTATATTATATAATAGTTTTTTTAAGCTTAAGGTCTTTTCAATAATAAAAATTTTTTTTATATTATTTTATATTATTTTATTTTATTTTTTTGATAAAATAATATAAAATAAAACCAAAAAAATTTTTATTATTGAAAAGACCTTAAGCTTAAAAAAACTATTATATATTATTATAAAAAGGTCAAAGAAACTAATAATTATTATTATTTATATTTTTATTATTTGTTTTTTAATTTTTTTTTGTTTTTGTTTTTAAATTTTTTTTTATTTTTTTTTTTGTTTTATATTTATTATTTATATTAATTATTTTTTTTTTAATTTTTTTTCTTAATTTTTTTTTTTAATTTTTTTTAATGGGATGTTTTTATATATGTATGTACGTATTTCATATGAGATGAATGGTGATACAAACTACTGTTATTGCATGACTACACGTTGTGAAGGGTATATAAGATTCGGCACGGCCGAATATAGCACTGTTACTTGTTTATATATGAAGTTTGACATTTGAAATAAATTAGAAAAGAGAGAAAAAAGTTTTTTATTTATGCATTTTGACAGCTAAAATTTAAAATAACTGATGAATAAATATGCCTTGGGTGTAATCATATAAGGTAAAAGCGCAGAGAGTATTTTTTGTCTCTCTTTTTTTTTATGTTGGGAGTTTGACAATTTTTGGCACTCAAATCTCTTTTTTATATGTATATGGAGTTTGGCAGTTTTTATTTAATACTAGTCAATCCCGGCGCGCGTTGCTACGCCCCTTCATGAATTTTAATCGCATTCTAAATTTTAATCGAATATCAAGTGCAAGGCTAAAAACTATAACTTTTTCTTTATGAGCGTTGCACTGCTCACTTTTCTAATTACGAAACTGTATAGTCATGACAGCTCAATAAGTGTGCAAAGTTCCAAAAAAATCGGTCCAGTGTAAGAACCTCAAAATGATACCTTTTTTTATGGGCGTGGCACTGCCCACTTTTCTAAATACGATACTGTATAGTTATGACAACTCAATATGTGTGCAAAGTGTCAGAAAAATCGGTCCAGTGCAAGTACCTTAAAATGATACCTTTTTTTAATGGGCGTGGCACTGCCCACTTTTCTAATGATGAAAGTGTAAAGTCATGACAGCTCAGTATGTTTGCAAAGTTTCAGAAAATTCGGTCCAGTGCAAGTAGCTAAAACTGATAAATAATTTTTTATGGGCGTGGCCCCGCCCACTTTTTCAATCACGAAATTATAAAGCCATGACAGCTCAAAATGTGTGCAAAGCTTCAGAAAAATCGGTCCAGTGCAAGTACCTCAAAATTAAAACTTTTTTAGGGGCGTGGCCCCGCCCACTTTTCTTATCACGAAATTATTTAGTCATGATAGCTCGATATGTGTGCAAAGTTTCAGAAAAATCGGTCAAGTGCAAGTAGCTAAAACTGATAACTAATTTATTATGGGCGTGGCTCCGCCCACTTTTTTTCACCCATAAACACTCCCTGGTATGTGTACAACAACTTACCAAAGTTTGAGCCCGATCGGTTTTACAGTTTCGGAGTCTATAGCTAACACACACACACACACACACACACACACACACACACACAGAGTTTCATTTTTATATTTATAGATATTATTTATGTTTTTATTATTTTTTTTTGTTTTGTAATTATTATTTATATTTTAATTATTTTTTAAAAAAAATTTTTTTTTATTTTTTTTTTAACATACATACGTTAATTTTTAATTTTACAATGGGATGTTTTTATATATGTATGTACGTTTTGTATATGTATGTACGTATTTCATATGAGATGAATGGTGATACAAACTACTGCTATTGCATGACTACACGTTGTGAAGGGATTCGGCATGGCCGAATATAGCACTCTTACTTGTTTTTTTTCACTTGTTTTTGGCATTATGAAAGAAAATATTTATTTTTACAATTGTTTTACATCAGCTGATTTAAATTTAAAATAGCACACTTAATTATGAGGGTTTGTTCACAATAATCTTAATTTTTCATGTTATTATTATAGGACATATGATTTTATGACACTACTGCGAATCCCACAAATATTTTTGTTTACATTTTATTGAGTGAATAATTTTTGACAGAAAAGATCTACTTAACGTACGGTCTTCACCAGCCATCGATTTGTTTGAACAACGAACAATTTTTTGTGCGCACATGAATTTGCCTGGTGTGGACCGCTGTTGTCGATGTTTTGTTCTTGTTCAAACAGCGTTGTCAGAACATTTGTTCGAACAACGATGTCTGACATTAAAAGGCATTTTGAATATGAAAGAAAGAGACGACACATAAAAATACCAACAAAATACTCTTTATACGTTTTCTCCATATCAAAGAACATGAACAATTTTTTGACAGTTGCTCTGCCGACGTTTTGTTCTAGTCTAAACAAATCGATGGCTCGTCAAGACGTAGAGTAAAGTTGCTTCATGTAAAACATCGCCTTTGCATATACCTAGGGTACACTTATACAGGGTGGCGGTGCCAGCACAGCTGACTATTATTTTGTGTTCTTGAGTATGTCAAACTACATATTTAAAAAAATTATTTCAACTCCGGAAATTGTCAAACTCCATACATAAAAAGAAAGACAAAAATGGTTACGGGTACCTTGTTAAGTGTGCGAGTTTGTTTATTTTCATTAGCTAGAAATCACAGTTTGTGCTAGAAATCCAGAGACCTTTGCCGGTCACTTTTTATAGGCGGCTGTTTGCGATAAAATAATTGTGTATTGGATTAAATTTGGCGGATGGGCTATACATATCGGTAATTTTTTTACAGTAGTTTGGATCAAGAAATAAATTTTTATTTCTTAAAATTAAGTTTTTAAATATGTTTATTTATACATATACTTTGGCAAAGTTAATTTTTTTAGGGGTGGCATAAGCTAAAATTTTTTTCTTAAATGCCTTATTCGTAAACGATAATAACGCGCGAGCTCTATACCCGACCAGAGCTGAATTACGACTCGCCACTTTTTTTATATTTTGATGATAGGGTGAGAGTGAAAGCAGGGTAATAAAAAGGTACGTTTTGAAATTTTCGTATTTTTATTTCCAATTTTCTTCTACACTCGTTAAGATTTGACGTAAAACACACAAGCCGTTGCAACATCATGACTTTTTTGAACATTTTTTAAATCAAAATTCGCCTTGGTATCTTGTGATTCATGGTACAATTATCAGGTAGCCTCACTAAAACAGCTGATTATTTTTTTCTCTACCTTAAGGTTTAACTAAGATGTCAAATTTTGTTTATGTATGTGTATATATTAGGTTCGTTCGAGAACTCACAAATTTGTACGAATTTGTACAATTTTTTACTTCATTTTACGAAATTGCGTTCGTTTACACAAATTTGTAGTAAATGAGAGCACAAATAGAGAGCGAAAAGTGACAGTTCTTGACTGAGTATTTGCAAATTTTTACAACAGAAATTTCTTGCTGTAAGATTTAGCAAAACCAAAAAACATATGATTCAAAAGGTAAACAAACAAAAGTAAGCAAACAAAACGTATACAATTTGTGAAAAAAATATTAAAAAAAGGAAAATCCAAACCAAAGTGCAAAATATTATTAAATTTAAATTGTTTGTGAAATAAAGTTAGTTAACAATGTCTACAGATGAAAGAATGGAACTGCCTGAATCTGGCGCAGGTATACATACATAAATACATATTTGCACATATGTGTGTATGTACATAGTTCCCATTAAACTTTATTTATTTGCCATCAGCTGTTGCTTCAATCTTACGAATTTTTACAAATGTCTGTTCGAGTACTTTTTTGGACAAATTCTCTTTTTGAGAGTAAAATTTTCAATTTACTAAATAATTACTCATTTACTACAAAGTGCAGTAAAAGTACTCGAACGAACCTATTGTGTACGTATATATTCTACCGCCAAAAAAACACGCACACATTTGCTTTTTGACATGTAAGTCGTCGTTTTCCAGCATCAAAATACATACTGAGGCTACCTGATGATTGTACCGTGTTGTGTTCTTAACAAACTTATTAACCACATATTAACATACCTTGGTTCTTAATGAAATTATTCGCAATAACAATATGCCAACAAATATAGTGACAAATTTTAAGGTATGCCAAATTCAATTTTTTTTATAAAATTTGGCTATTATCTAGTGCTTTTAATTTTTCTTAAACCAGAATCCAGAAAACAAATCTGCAAAAGATTTATTTTTTAATATAGCCGAAGATGGAGTTAACAGGAATATTTGTGCATTGGTGAGTCGTTAATGTTTAATTAGAAAATTTTTATTTACAAATTTCCTGTGTAGGATAAATATTGGTCTCCCCGCTCAATATTCTCAAACTATACCAGCCTTGTAGTAGCTGGAGGGCACTACAAAACTGGAGCTGCTTTACAAGAATGGCAACATAAAGCTGAGACTTTCAAAAAAGATTTAGAATTTTTGTTAAGCTTAAAACATCATGAGTACATTAATTCCCAAAAATGTTTTATAAAAAACTAATTATTCCTTTTTTAGATTCTGGTCTTATATGTTGTACCAGAAATCGGCTTTAGGCTGTATAGTTTCATTTCTTCAAAAAGCTACTCCTTTTTATATAAACATCTGTACAGAACCTCCCAGCGATTATGAGCAGGATCTTTACGAAAATTTACTTAACTTGGTATTGCGCATTGTTTGTCGTCTTCTAACGCCCAAAGAGTCTGCAGACTCTTGGTTGAAAAAAGATGATTTGCGAGAATTTATATACAAAAATTATCTTATTTCTATTCCAATGCTTTTTGATCTTCTCATTGCTATTGGAAATGCTACTCCTGATAATATAAACATATTAAAACGAATTTTTGAGACTTTATTAAGCATTGAACCCAATTATAAAAAGGACTTAATGGTTGCACTAAATTTTTTTTGCGACGCTTTTCTTTCGATTCAAACACAAACAGAAAATGACGGTTTTGAAGGAGCAGGTGGAGGACTGCCAGATGATAATTGTGAAACACCTTTTGACGATGTCGCTTTATATACTTTGGATTGCAGCTTCACATTAGGTGTTCTTCTAGATGTTTGTCCAGCTGTAAGAACACTCTGTGGCAAAATTAAATTGGGTCAAAGTATTGCAAATTTTTACGACTCTACCTTGCCATTTCTGTACAATAACATTTGTCGTATAAATGAGTCGGCCGTAAGTTTAATATGGCTTAATCATGCGCGTTTGCAGTTTTTACAAGCGTTTCGAAGTATTGCGTATTCTTATGTGGAGGATGTTTTGACTAAACCGTAAGTTGAAAAGATGTGTAGAACATATTAAGCCAAATTCCACGTTTACAAAAAATCTTTTTTTATTCAGTAAAGCAAGTATAATGTCTGCCGAAAATTTTATAGGCTTATTAACAGAGTGCCTGTCTGAACAAATGTTTGTTATAGATTACGAGCGGCACTTCTCGGTGGCGTTGGACATGGAAATATTAAAACAGGCCTGCCAGGATTTGTGTGTTACCTATTATATTAATTAATTTAAACCACTTATTAATACAAACACTAACTTTTCAGGGACGCATTTAAAGCGAACTTCGTTGTGCAGGGTTATAAAAACGAAGTTCAAACGTCTACTAAAGAAACCATAAATAGCTTACAGGATTTAATTGCTACCCAAGAAATTGGAAAATCGAACGATATTTCTAGCCAAACAAAAACTAAACATGAAATTAAACCCAAAGAGCCAGAAAGCAAAACTTCCGAACGTGATTTGGAATTGGAAGCTGCTATGATTTTAGACTGCTTACCGCATTTAGGCACTGGTTTTGTTAGGCATCTTATATCACGATATGAATCCAGTGATGAAGCAATAGCCGCTGTACTAGAAAACAATTTGCCACCTGACCTAGCTCAGGCTGATCAGAATGAAGTTTATATACCACCCGATTCTCAAGATAAATTATATGAACAGACCGGTATTAAACACTTTAACATATATGATGGTGATAAATACGATATAATGACTCAAGATAATCCCCAGTGCATTATTAAACAAGGCAAAGGTTTTCCCAATGCGCCTCAAAATGCAACTCAATTGTTGGACGATAAAAGAGATTTGGCTGCAATTAAACATCGTTATCAGGAGTATTCGCTGGTCTGCGAAAGAAATACGGATGATGAGTATAATGACGAATATGATGATAGTTATGAAGCTATATTGGAAAGTGAAACACGTGTGGTAAAATCAAAAGATTTAAAAAAGGTATTGGCGAATGTGGCGGATGATGAATCAGAAGAGGAGAGCGAGAGTGATGAGGAAGATTCCATTCAACAAAAGGAACAGCAGCAACGCAATAAAATTGATTTCTGTGAAAATCCTGAAGATATAAGAGCTCGTTATGAAGCCAAACGCCAGGCCAAATGGATAAAGAAGGGACATTTTGTGCCGCAACAGCAATCACAAGACGTGGTAGGGCATAGTAAGGGTCAGGGGCAAGATAAAGAAGTTTTACGTAACCGCCAGAAAAAGGAGTCTCACAAGTCGTCAAGGGCGAACCATAATCGAAAGTCCGGGGCTGCATTTAAACATAGTAAGGGTATGTTTTAAAAAGATTTCCTTAAAATATTAAACAATGTTAGTAGGTATATAAATAAAATTTTGTTTAAGACGTGCGTAATTACATAATATATGTATGTACATATCGTAGGTCATATGTAGAAAGGCCCTAACTCAAATAAATGTACCTTTAAAGGAAAAACTTAATACAGTTTATCAAATTTTTTTTTGTAAAATTGCTTGCAAAAATGTTATTTTGCATGCTATTGTATTAAATATTTTTGTCGAAGTGTATTTGTGTCAAATGTATTGGGATCAAACAAATGACAACTGTTAATGGTGTACAATCTGATTCCATTGAAAATGAATTTGGTGTTCCACAAGGATCAATCTTAGGTGCACTATTGTTTAGTATTTACATAAATGATATGCCGAACATTTTCACAAAAAGTGAAGTAATTTTATACGCGGATGATACTCTAATATTTACAGAAGGAGTTAATGAAGAACAGTGTCACAATAATATGATGCAGGACATAAACAATATAATTATTTGGTTAAAAATGAACAAATTAAAATTAAATGAAACAAAAACGAAAATAATAGAAATAAACATGACTAGTAATAGTGACTTTATAATTAATAACGAAGTAATTGAAAAAGTCGAACAAATAAAATATCTTGGTTTTATAATTGATAAAGAACTTAAATTTAAAGAACACATGGACTATATTTGTCGAAAAATTGGTAAAAAAATTTGGTTTTTTAAAAGAATTAGAAATAAAGTTTCAACAATAACAGCAATTAATATATATAATACGATTATTAAACCACATTTTGAATTTGGTTCAACAATAATTTATACATGTTGTACAAAAACGCAAATTGAAAGACTACAAAAATTACAAAATAAAGCAATGAGAACAATTTTGAAATGTAACATTTATACTCCAATTGAGATAATGTTAAATATCCTTGTGGTTAAAAATAAATCAACGATTGGAATTAAATACCTTACTTTTTATACAAAAGATGAAAATGGGAAAGGCGCCAGAATATCTATGTGAGCAAATTAATTATGTGAGAGATATGCAACCGTATGGGCTAAGAAATGCGAGAGACTTTAGACTGCAACGAGTAAACACGACAGCGATGCAGCGTTCACTTTTCTATAAAGGACTACAATTATATAACTCGTTACCAAATAATACCAAAGATGAAACAAATGAATTCATTTTTAAAAGAGATTGTGTAAATTTTGTAAGAAACAATGTAAATAACTTAGAATCTTAGAGCAAAAATAGAAAAAATGTAAACTTAAGTAACCAAAGTGTAATTTAAAGTATAATAATACTAATAAATAAATATAATAATAATCACTGAACTCAATTCCGTAAAAAATGTGAGTTTATGCTTTTCCACTTGTGACCATCATTATGTAGGCATATATATTTTTTTTCTTATATACATACGTATGTACCAATAATGAGCAAAAATTTTAAGAAATGTAAAGTATGGTTTAACATTAAATAAAATATAACTATATATGTATATGTACCTAGATTAAATTAAAAAATACAAATCTTTTCGAGCAAACAAAAATTATTCCTTTTTTCCTTCCTTCGTCAAAGAATCGTAAATAATCTTTGCAGAAGGACGCTCGTCTGGTGACGCGTTGGTACACAAATAAAACAGCTCCAATATTACATTGTAGTCGTCACTTACATCAAATGCTTGCGGCAATGGAGGTCTAGTTCCGTAAGGCATTTCCATACATGTAAAATTTCCCGGTTTATCAGAGCCAGTATGTAACAAAGTATCTTCGTTTGAAACACTTTCATTTTCTGTGTCATCTAATTCTAACACATGCGGTGGCACTAAAGCTATGGTTTCATATATGATTAAACCAAAACTAAATATTTCTGCTTTAGAATCAATAATTTCCTCTTCGCTGATGACTTCTGGAGCAGACCATAAAATTGTGCCAACATACTCAAGTTGAGGATTTTCTTTAAAATTTACGACACCTTGTTCGTTTAGGGGTAAACTAACACCAAAATCGCAAAGTTTACATATTTCAAAATCGCCCTTGACCAAAATATTATAAGATTTTAAATCTCCATGTAGAAATTTCGCCTCGGTGTGTAAGTAGTTCAATGCACTAGAAATATCATGAATCATTTTCTTAATTTTTTGGGATGGCAAAGCCTTAAGTCCCTCGTCTAAACGACTTTCCAGTAACAAACCCAGTGATGTACTACAGCATTCTAAAGCTAATGTATCAGCACCATCATTCTCATCCTGTTTAATGGCTCGAAAGCCAACAATGTTGGGATGTTTTAATTGCCGCAAAATTTCTGCTTCTTTGACTATTCTTTCATTAAAGAGTTTGGAATTTTCATTGTTTGTAGCTATAATACTTTTGGATACCCTTTTAATGGCCCAAGGAGAACGAACTTGACCTGAAGGACGAGGTGAACGTTCCAAACAGTAAACATTAACTCCAGTCCCATAACCCAAACTTTTCATAAGTGGTGACGCGGGCACTTTAAAAGGTGTGCTGGTTTCTTGTACATTAATAAGTTTTAAATTACGTAGAACACGTTTCGGTGTTTCCATATCCCAGAAGTACAACGTTTTTTCTTTGTTTAATACAAATTTATAAAATTTAGGAAGTTTACAATAAAACAATGTCCCGCGTTTTCCGTACAGTGTTTGAAAAGTATTTGAGTACATTGTACTCAAGACCGAGTACTTATTCTGGTACTCAGTGATGGGAATTTAGCTATTTTCCCATCAAATCTAGCGATTTCAAAACCAGCTTAGGGGACAAAAATACGTTTAGGCTATTACCGATAATTTTACTGATTTTTGCTCTATTCTATGTTAGTATAAATGAAAATTCATTTTTGTAAAAACCAAGGCATATCCATAAGGTACTCGTATCCAATCAGCTGACTGTTTTTTTTTATATACATTTTATAAGGCATATTCATACAGGTATATGCAACGGCGAATTGATACAACAAAGCAAATTTTTAGGGGATTTTTTCTTTCAAGGCCAGTTTGTATAACAAGTATGGAAAAGTTGTTTTTATATGTTTAATTCAATAAAATTTTATTATAAAAAGGATATGTGCTTGTGAAGCACATTATAAATGGTGCAAGAACAACAAATATGCATAAATTTGGTAAATTTATTATCATAAAAAGCACAATTAAGTTCAATGTTTAATTCGGAATCCAAAATCTAATTTTCCATTCCTTCATTAATAAATAGAATAAAGGAGAATTCAACAAAGTTAGGCATTGTATTTCCCCATCATCATGTGCTGATAATTTCACCTGTATGAATTCGCTTTGAGCGTTGCCAACTATTTTTAAAAGTCATGCCTGCAGTTGTCAAACTTAATTTTTTTAAATTAAATAAAAAACAAATAATTCGCAATTTCAGTTGGTTTAAAACATTTAGAAAAATACAAAATCGTGAATAAAAAGTTTTCGCTTTAAAGTTTTTTAAAAGTTAATCAAATTTAAGAAGAAAATAAAAAAAATTGTTTGACATTTGCCGGCATATATACAAAAACAAAATACATGTGTTTTTTATTGTTGTGTTTGTTGCCGCGATGCATATACCTTATGGATATGCCTTGGTAAAAACAGAATAAAAATTGTGATATTATAATGAAGTTTGAAATTTCTTAGGACATAGAGTTTTTGAACACTTGTTAAGTTCGGAGATAACATGAAACGAAAAATTTTAATTAGAAGTGATTAGCATTGAGATTTAAAACAAATAATTTTAAAATTGTATGTATTTTTTAAGTCCAAAAAAATTGTTTTTTCCTACATATACCTTATCACAATTTTCATTATTATTACTACTACATGGTATTTTATTAACAAAATTAGACCTTTCTAATTTATTTTTCGTTTTACTAAATAATCTACCTAATGTGTTATGTATAACTTAAATAAAATAAACTTAAAACTAGATTAGCTGGACAGACCAGAAAAACAGGAACACAACAACTGCATTATCATTACACTGCACAAATTCTAATCATTATCCCGATTTTAAAAATACAACAGTTTTAAATATAAAAAATAATTACAGACGTAGATATTTATTGGAAATGTTACAAATTATAAAAGTACCACATACACAAAGACTTAATTATAAAACAGATACAGCTAATGTTGCACAAAATTATAGGCTATTAGTTAATAAGGTCTAGAATTATGTTATTGTACCCTTTACACAGTGAACAAGTAACAGTGCTATGTTCGGCCGTGCCGAATCTTATATACCCTTCACAACGTGTAGTCATGCAATAACAATTGTTTGTATCACCATTCATCTCATATAAATACGTACATATGTATATACTGGTTAGAATAAATGTGGCATCGAATCCCAGCTGAGCCAAAAAAAATTATTTTATTTTATTTAAGATATTATTTATATTTTATTTATTATATATTTTTATACCCTTCACACAGTGAAAAAGGGTATATATAGGTTTGTCATTCCGTGTGAAATTTCTACAATTTTCATTTCCGACCCCATAAAGTATATATTTTCTGAAAGCTTATGAATAGGGAAGTCGATTAAGCCCTGTCAGTCTGTCCGTCTGTCCGTCTGACCGTCTGTCCGTGTGTATGTTGAAATCAACTTTTTGAAGCCCCCCGACATAGGTTGGACCCGGGTAAGGTATTAAAATATCAGAAATATTCGGGAGTAGATCGCTATTGAAAATCAGAAACATCGGTACATAAACAACTGAGATATGAGCAAAAACCCACGACCACCTCGATTTTTTTTTCACAAAAACAACATTACAACAACAACATACATACATACAAACGTGTATACTGGTTAGAGAAAACGTGGCATCGAATCCCAACTGAGCCAAAAAAATTTTTTTTTTAATTTTTTAAAAAATTTTTTTTTAATTTTTTTTTTATTTTTTTTTATTTTTTATTTAATATATTATTTATATTTTTATTATTATTTTTTTTTTTAATTTTTTTTAAATTTTTTTTTTCTTTATTTTTTTTTTATTTTTTTTTGTTTTATATATGTATATTATATATATAATAATTTTTTTTTTAATTTATTTTTTTTTTAAATTTTTTTAAAAATTTTTTTTTACAATTTTTTTTTTTTTTTTCGTTTTTTTAACATACATACGTGTACGTATTTTATATGGGATGAATGGTGATACAAGCAACTGTTATTGCATGACTACACGTTGTGAAGGGTATATAAGATTCGGCATGGCCGAATATAGCACTCTTACTTGTTTTAACTATTTTAAAAAATTTTCCGTGTGAAATTTCTACAATTTTCATTTCCGACGCCATAAAGTATATATTTTCTGAAAGCTTATGAATAGGGAAGTCGATTAAGCTCTGTCAGTCTGTCCGTCTGATCGTCTGTCCGTGTGTATGTTGAAATCAACTTTTTGATGTCCCCCAACATCGCTTCGACCCTGGTGAGGTATTAAAATATCAGAAATATTCGGGAGTAGATCGGTATTGAAAATCAGAAACATCGGTACATAAACAACTGAGATATGAGCAAAAACCCACGACCACCTCGATTTTTTTTTCACAAAAACAACATTACAACAACAACATACATACAAACGTGTATACTGGTTAGAGAAAACATGGCATCGAATCCCAGCTGAGCCAAAGAAAAATTTTTTTTATTTTTAAAATTTTTTTTATATATTTTTTTTATTTTTTATTATATATATTATTTATATCTTTATTATAATTTTTTTTTAATTTTTATTTTTTTTTTATATTTTTTTTGTTTTATATTTATTATATATATTTTAATTATTTTTTTTTAATTTTTTTTTATTTATTATACCCTTCACACAGTGAAAAAGGGTATATATAGGTTTGTCATTCCGTGTGAAATTTCTACAATTTTGATTTCCGACCCCATAAAGTATATATATTCTGAAAGCTTATGAATAGGGGAGTCGATTAAGCCCTGTCAGTCTGTCCGTCTGTCCGTCTGACCGTCTGTCCGTCTGACCGTCTGTCCGTGTGTATGTTGAAATCAACTTTTTGAAGCCCCCCGACATCGCTTGGACTCGGGTGAGGTATTAAAATATCAGAAATATTCGGGAGTAGATCGGTATTGAAAATCAGAAACATCGGTACATAAGCAACTGAGATATGAGCAAAAACCCACGACCACCTCGATTTTTTTTTCACAAAAACAACATTACAACAAGTAACAGTGCTATATTCGGCCGTGCCGAATCTTATATACCCTTCACAACGTGTAGTCATGCAATAACAATTGTTTGTATCACCATTCATCCCATATAAAATACGTGCATACGTACACGTTAGAATAAATGTGGCATCGAATCCCAGCTGAGCCAAAAAAATTTTATTTTATTTTATTTAATATATTATTTATATTTTATTATTTTTTTTTAATTTTTTTTTAAATTTTTTAAAAAAATTTTTTTAGAAAAAATTTTAAAAAATTTTTTTAAATTTTTTTTTAAATTTTTTTAAAATTTTTTTTTTGTAGTTTTTTTTTATTATTTTTTTCTTATTTTTATACCCTTCACCTGTGGTGCACAAGGGTATATATAGCTTTGTCATTCCGTTTGTAATTTCTACAATTTTCATTTCCGACCCCATAAAGTATATATTTTCTGAAAGCTTATAAATAGAGGAGTCGATTAAGCCCTGACCGTCTGTCCGTCTGTCCGTCTATCCGTCTGTCCGTCTGTCCGTCTGTCCGTCTGCCCGTCTGTCCGTGTGTTGGTTGAAATCAACTTTTAGAAGCAACTATATGTTCCTCAGATCTGTATATGGTACCAATCTCTTGGAAATATCCAGGAATGAATCGCTATTGAAATTCAGCACAATCGCTCAATAACTTTCTGAGATATGAGCAAAAAACCACGACCACCTCGTTTTTTTTCACAATTACAACAACAACATACATACATAGATACATGTAAAAAACATACCAAACAAAAAAAATTACAAAAAAAAAAAATATTAAAAATAAAAAAAAAAAATAATAAAAAAAACTACAAAAAAAAATTTAAAAAAAAAATTTTAAAAAATTTTTTAAAAAATTTTCTAAAAAAATTTTTTAAAAAAATTTAAAAAAAATATAAAAAAAAATAATAAAATATAAATAATATATTAAATAAAATAAAATAAAATTTTTTTGGCTCAGCTGGGATTCGATGCCACATTTATACTAACGTGTACGTATGCACGTATTTTATATGGGATGAATGGTGATACAAACAATTGTTATTGCATGACTACACGTTGTGAAGGGTATATAAGATTCGGCACGGCCGAATATAGCACTGTTACTTGTTAATATTTTTTTTTTTGTAATTTTTTTTTGTTTGGTATGTTTTTTACATGTATCTATGTATGTATGTTGTTGTTGTAATTGTGAAAAAAACGAGGTGGTCGTGGTTTTTTGCTCATATCTCAGAAAGTTATGAGGCGATTGTGCTGAATTTCAATAGCGATTCATTCCTGGATATTTCCAAGAGATTGATACCATATACAGATCTGAGGAACATATAGTTGCTTCTAAAAGTTGATTTCAACCAACACACGGACAGACGGGCAGACGGACAGACGGACAGACGGACAGACGGACAGACGGACAGACGGACAGACGGTCAGGGCTTAATCGACTCCTCTATTCATAAGCTTTCAGAAAATATATACTTTATGGGGTCGGAAATGAAAATTGTAGAAATTACAAACGGAATGACAAAGCTATATATACCCTTGTACACCACAGGTGAAGGGTATAACAACAACATACATACATACAAACGTGTATACTGGTTAGAGGAAACGTGGCATTGATCCCAGCTGAGCCAAAAAAAAATTTTTTTTATTTTTTTTTTATATTTTTTTTTTTAATTTTTTTAAAATTTTTTTTTTTGTTTTTTTATTTAATATATTATTTATATTTTTATTATTATTTTTTTTTTAATTTTTTTTTAAATATTTTTTTTTTTTATTTTTTTTTTTTATTTTTTTTTTGTTTTATATTTATTATATATATTTTAATTATTTAAAAAATTTTTTTTTTTAAATTTTTTTTTTTAAATTTTTTTTTAAATTTTTTTTTTAAATTTTTTTTTTATTTTTTTTTTTTTTTTTTTTTTTTAACATACATACGTGAATTTATAATTTTACAATGGGACGTTTTTATATATGTATGTTTTTATATGTATGTACGTATTTCATATGGGATGAATGGTGACACAAACCACTGTTATTGCATGACTACACGTTGTGAAGGGTATATAAGATTCGGCACGGCCGAATATAGCGCTCTTACTTGTTTTTTTTAAATTTGTTTCAAATTTTTTTTTTTTATTTGTTTTTAACATACATACGTAAATTTATGATTTTACAATGGGATATTTTTATATATGTATGTTTTTTATATATGAACGTACGTATTTCATATGAAATGAATGGTGATACAAACTACTGTTCTTGCATGACTACACGTTGTGAAGGGTATATAAGATTCGGCACGGCCGAATATAGCGCTCTTACTCGTTTTTTATTTTTATACCCTTCACCTGTGGTGCACAAGGGTATATATAGCTTTGTCATTCCGTTTGTAATTTCTACAAATTTCATTTTCGACCCCATAAAGTATATATTTTCTGAAAGCTTATGAATAGAGGAGTCGATTAAGCCCTGACCGTCTGTCCGTCTGCCCGTCTGTCCGTGTGTTGGTTGAAATCAACTTTTAGAAGCAACTATATGTTCCTCAGATCTGTATATGGTATCAATCTCTTGGAAATATCCAGGAATGAATCGCTATTGAAATTCAGCACAATCGCCCCATAACTTTCTGAGATATGAGCAGAAAACCACGACCACCTCGTTTTTTTCACAATTACAACAACAACATACATACATACATACATACATGTAAAAAACATACCAAACAAATATAAAAAAAAAGAATAAAATATAAATAATATATTAAATAAAACAAAATTTTTTTGGCTCAGCTGGGATTCGATGCCACATTTATTCTAACGTGTACGTATGCACGTATTTTATATGGGATGAATGGTGATACAAACAATTGTTATTGCATGACTACACGTTGTGAAGGGTATATAAGATTCGGCACGGCCGAATATAGCACTGTTACTTGTTTTTTTATTTTTTTGTTTTATATTTATTATATATATTTTAATTATTTTAAAAAAATTTTTTTTTATTTGTTTTTTTTAATTTTTTTTTATTTGTTTTTTTTATTTATTTTTAACATACATAGGTAAATTTATAATTTTACAATGGGATGTTTGTATATATGTATATTTTTTATATGTATGTACGTATTTCATATGGGATGAATGGTTATACAAAGTACTGTTATTGCAGGACTACACGTTGTGAATGGTATATAAGATTCGGCACGGCCGAATATAGCACTCTTACAGTAGCAGTAGGTTTACATGATGAATTTTATGACGTCCAATTTTGGACGTCATTTTTTGTTTGGTAGCAAGCGGTGTAGAGAAGAAAGGGGGGTAGAAAAATAGACATGGTTTCTGTTTTCAGGGTTTTTTTGACACTTCGCTTTACACTTTTTTCTGTTCTTTCTGTTACGTTTTATTTTTATATTCTCATCAACTGTTTTGTGCTTTTTGACTGATAAAAAAAAATATTAAACAGTAATTAGTTTTTTCTACATTAAAAAAAAAAAAAAGGAAATTAAAAATATTAAAAATATAAATTTAATAGTCAACAATACAAATTAGAAATTAGACGTCAAAAAAAAACCATCGTATAAATTTGAGTAGTTTTTGGAAACAACTTCAAAAGGGAATTAAGAAAATTGGACGTCATAAAACTCATCATGTAAATTGTGTGTTACTTGTTCTTTAGTCAGTTAGTTTTAATGGGCCAATTCAAAGTGGTTGCATATCAGTCATATTTGTGCTATTTCATATTATTTTATGCATGCATAAAATTTTTGTTAGCAATTTCCATACAAAAAAAATAATATGACTTTATACATTTGTTTCCTATGTATAAGAAATTGTTTATGTTATACTTTTAACCATACTGTCTCTCAGAGAGAATTTCTTCGCTTCTCACCTCTCAGAGAGAATATTTTATATTTTCTTCTTTCCTGTATACATACAATTTTTAACAGCGTCATCTCTTTGTCTTCTTTCTTGTATTAAATACATAATTTGTTAACAAAAGGTGTTCAAAGTCACTAGTCATATTAATATGAATTATATGACATAGTACAATATGAGAGTCTACTTTGAATTGGCCCAATGTAATATTTTATATGTATGTATCTGTATTTTTTGTTTTGTACAATATTTAAAAAGTTTTTGTAATTTTTAATATTTTATATATGTATGTATGTATATTTGAATTTTTTGTTTTGTATAATATTTTAAATGTTTACAAAAATAATTTTCCCGACTTTTTTAAAAAAATTGTGAAATTGTTGACAAAAATATTTTTTGTGATATACATATGTATGTATGTAAACTGTAAACAAAAAATTCTTTTTTGAACAATTCTAATGTTTTAATCGTTGAAAATTGTAAAAACTTTCCCTGAAGAAGCTCCCCAATGTGGTAGCGAAATATCAAAAATTAAAATTAAAACTATTTTTTATTAAAAAAAAGTGATCTCAAGCTCAATAGAAAAAACAACTGCTTATATAAATTAAAAAGATCGAAAACATTCATTTATTATATTATTTTATTTAATTAAAAAAAAAAAGGAAATTAAATTAAATAAATAGTAGGGTTCGACATGTACACATACTATACCATATTAAACACCAGATTTCCGAAAGCATCAACGAGCTAAATAAATTGGAATATTCACCGGTAAAAAAGCTTAATCAGGCAGTGTGAATAAATTCAGAATCTTGAGGAATATACCAGGATACAAGAAATTTTGGCACCCTTTATTATATATAAAACAAGACGTATTTGTGTGCACTTACCAGAACTTTTTTTTTGCAGATTTGCTACTATTTTTATTTATTTTTTATAAATATGTATATTGGTTAACAACTATGTATATAAAATTTATCCGTGGAAATCAAGTTTTCAAAAAATGTCATTTAAAATAACACTTTTTATTTACTTTTTTCTGTGTACCGCCTTAAAAAAGCTGTAAAACGTTAGAAGGCAATAGAAAAAAAAAAATCCCCCAAAAACTGTGCGGAGAACTACACAGCGCCGATAAATCTAAGTTGCAAGGAAAAATTATATAGAAGCAAAGTAAAGAAACCAAAGCATTTAAATACAAATTAATATATAAATTAATAATTATGGGAAGGTGAAAGTAAATTTAATATTTTTTAATTAGACAGTAGAGTAATACTTTGAAAAACGCCAAATACCAAGTTAAAAAAATACAATGTAGTATGTACGGTCAAGTACGATGGTGGACGGGTCATCGTGTAGGTATGTGCGGCTGCAGAAAACGTTGACTGCTTAGGGCATAATAGAAAAAATGTGTACCTAAAAATCAAACAAAGCGTTGAAAAGCCAGGTCTCAGGAGCAACTTTTACTTTGTACAAGACAACGACCCTAAACACATAGTCAATAACGTTCATATCTGGATTATTCATTCATAAGATATAAGTACAGATGCAGAAAACAGAGGCATCTGTCATCTGCAAAATGCTGCAAAATATTAGTTTTTGTTGTAAAAATTTGGGAAAAAACATTGTTGGTCGTATTTATGTGCTCATATCTCAGAAAGTTTTAGTGCGATTGTGCTGGTTTTTAAAATCGAAATAAATTAAGTACCAAATTAAAGGTATTTAAAACACCTGTTTAATAGTGAGAACTGCGTTACAAATGTTGTTTTCATTTCTGCTAAGAAATTTTTCGGGAACTCTATGTATTTGCGCAGTTATTGTGTATGAAAATAAATAAAAATCGAAATCAGTTTAGTATAAGTACTTGAACAAGACAATTTCCTATGTATATAATACTGCTCTCTTTTAAAGCAAACAGGAACACTACTCATAGTCAGGGTATACTTATACAGGTGGCGGTGCCAGCCCAGCTGTTTTTTTTTTGTGCCAATGTTTGTTAAATTCTATATATAAAAAAAGAGATTTCAGTGCCAAGAATTGTCAAACTCCATGTATAAAAAAATGTGACAAAAAATACTCTCTCACATAAATATGTACATATGTACGTGTGTATGTATATAGTATAGAAATTTGTGATATCTCATCGAATAAATTTAAATAATGATTTTATATTTTTATGTACATAGTATTTAATACTTTTCATATATTGATTGCTTGAACTAAAAACTAAAAAAAATAACGACTATAGGTTAAAATGATTAAATTTGTATAAATAAAACAAATACATATGTATATGCGTGTATAAAAATGTCTAATATTATTGGAGTGTTGTTTGGTCAGATATGTTTAAACCCCAATTAGAGGGCTTAGTTGGTAGAACCTTTGGTTTTGGTGGTAAAGGCGGTGGTCCTTTATTAGCTGCATTTGTTGTAACAGAACTTTCATTCTGATTTGTTGTTTCGCTACAACTTTTATTTAATTGTATTTTATTACATAAATATTGTTTTGTTAAGGGCTGAGGTCTTTCTAGGCTCAAGGGACGTTCGTTTTTAGCATTTATCTTAACAACAGGGCTTAAATTGGCTCGAATACGTCGCAGATTTACGGCAGACATTTGATCATTTTCATTTCCATTATTATATTCTTCTGAGATTTGATTATCCAAGTGTGATTTTAAGTTCTTAAGTAATTCATCTATATAAAAAATTAAATTATTACTTTTGTTTCGTTAAAGTAACTTAAATAAGTAGATTATTTATGTACCTTGTTTTTCAGCAATTCTTTCGGTAACCTGCAATTTTGCACCGGCTTTTAATTTCGCTATTATGGGTTTATTAAATTCGTTTGAAATTTGAGAGCTGTTAGAGCTATTGTCTGTGGAATATTGACAATTGGATGTATACGATTTGTTTTTCAGCCGTATCATTGACATAACATGCATATCTTTTTTGTTGTTCGAAGTACCAAAAAGTGAGGATGCTCCTGAACAGCATTCATCAGACTGAAAACAGAATAGTAATCAAAAAGTATAAGAAAATCTCGCTAATTTAATAAAAATAATTTTATATACTTATATCAGTTTTATTAAATTTACTCAACCTACCTTTATCGAATACTGATCTGCCAAATATAGTTTAATTTCTGGCCTTGCTTTATCCTGTATAATATCATTGAAAATACTATTGGTAATTGCGTCTAAATTATTTTGTGAACTACGTAAATTATTACGAAAACTACTTCCCATTGCATTGCGTTGCACTACTTCATTGGCTAATTCCTTGGACTTTATCAGTTTCACAGATATATTATCATTTTGATAGTCTACGGTATTGTCTGAGCCATCGTTTTTAATAGGAACAACAATTTGTAAACGCAGGCCATCAGCAACAGTCACCGGCTGGCTTAAATCTATTCTTGCGTGATTGTCACGACGTAAAACATCGACTGCTTCTATTTCATAGTTATATTTTTGCAAAATCGGCTTTACAACCTCATGTAAATATTTCTTTGGTTTACTTTTAACTGAAATTACTTTCGGATCAGGCAAATACAGTTTGAAAGTGATGCGCTGTTCAATTTCAACTTCTTCGCCTGCTAGTTCTTGCGTAGATGCTTGTAAATCAATTGCTTTAGAACGGTCTTTAATGACGACATCATAAAGTTTGTAACGTAGACCGCGCTTTTCCAAAACGCGTTCAACCAACTGTTGTATAGTCTCGTTTGGTTTTATTTGGACAATGGTAGTGGCACCATCATAAAATTTTACTCGGCACAAGGAGCATCCAGTTTCGCCAGCTTTTAGGGAAATAGGTAGCGAGGATCTTAAGCTTTGGATTTGACTATCGCAGTTTTCTGCGGGGGGTTTGGTTTGAGTAGGTAGAGTGGAGGAGAGTAAGGCTAGCTTAGAGGAAGGTACTAACAAAGTATTTAAACCATTAGAGCTGCATTCAGAGAAGTAGTTTTTAACTGTGTTTTGTTCGTCATCTAAAAGATCCACACGATCTCGTGATTTACTGCGAGTTTTACGATGCCATGGTAAGATTATTTTACGTCGGCGATCTTCAGCGTTGCTCGCCGATTTTTTTAACTGAAAACAAAAATGTTTATTGTTTTATTGATCTTTTTTTTTAATTACTTTGACAGATTAATTAATTTATTATTTTAAGTTACCTTTGGTGAGGCAATTGGTAAAAAATTTGTTTTCAATAAAGCATCCAAACTTTCAGCACCGTACGGTAAAGGTTGGTCTTTTTCTTCAGCTTGCACACAATTCCTATACAAATCCGAACGTATAAACCTCTGATAACTATCGAATTTCATTAAATGAAATATCTGTTTTTGAGCGGCTACAAATAAATTTTCTTCAGCTCTTTTTAAACTTTCCTCACTTAGGTTACGCGTTTGTGAGTCCAAATTTACGGGCTCTCGACAGCCATTGGCTAAATATTTTTGAAATATTTGTTGAGCCTGAACCTGTCTATCGCTAAGATTTTCCGTATTGCGATACCGTTCACAGCTTGTCCAAAAGTAAATATTTTCAGCGGAAAACTCCAATTTTAAAAATTCGGCAAATGTTGCTAAGGCAGCAGGTTGCTGAAGCAAATGTTCAAATGAATTGGCCCATGATTTAACGCCATGGCTTTGGGTAGATATCAACTTTTCCGATTGTGTACGTATGGGCATCTTTTGATTAGAACCTGATAATTTGATATTGGAACATTGTTTGGAATCTGACGATGTATTGCTAAAGACATTACGTTCGGATGTAATCATGGAGTCTGAACAACGTACCACTGGATTTCTTTTCTTAGCACTAAAAACATACTTATCGGAACGTGGCGTACGTAAAGAAGATTGTTCCCATACACGACAAAATGGTGAGGTATTTCCAGGAAATAGACGAGTCTATAAAAAACAACAAAAATGCATTTTAA
The DNA here is from genome assembly GCA_941918925.1 of Phyto melanocephala. NCBI lineage: Eukaryota > Metazoa > Arthropoda > Insecta > Diptera > Rhinophoridae > Phyto > Phyto melanocephala. The sequence continues at coordinate 5,113,350 of OW799233.1, forward strand.
CTAATTTATGTGAGAACAAATTTATTAAACATTTTTACAAAGAAGAATAACTTGTGATGTTAGTTAAGGATTTATCGTCATTTGTACATATATATATTTAAACATTTCGGTTAGAAATAGAATTTTCTGTTCAAAATTTCATTAAAGGAAAGTTATTAAACGCATATTAAATTCTATTACAAATAACATTTAGTACAGTTGATTTTGTCTATTTCATGACATAATATGGTTGCTATTGACAAAAAAGAATATTCCTCCAAAGGACTCAGTTTTTCTTACTTTTTTTAGAAATGCATCTTTTACGTTTAGTTCTAAACTTGTGGATAGACGTATGTATGTATATTTTCCATCACTTAACGATTTTAATTCGATACCGGAATATGCGACCTTAAAGCCATGTAAGTAATTATCACCAATAATCTCTTCTGTGCCTTTTTTAAGTGGAGTTAAAAAAATCTTTTATTTTATTTTATTGGGAAGTTGCAAAATACAAAACTAGAGCTAAAAGATATCGAATTTAATATATACATACATACATATGTCAATTTTAAATCAATTCAATTTCAGATATTTATAAATTTGCATAAATAATTGTTAAAAATACGATAAGATTTTTTTTTTGGTGTGTAAATTTAAAAAACTACATATAAGAGTATGTACGTATATAACTACTTTGTAACGTTGTTGTTGCTGTTGCAGGAAGTGAACAATTTAAATATAATAATGCAGCAGTAGATTTAAATCAAAATTAATTAAAAATCAAGAGCTACGTATAAAAGATGTAAATATTTGTTGCACGTTGATTGTGAATGATGACTGAGTGACTTCAACGTTTAAACATAACTAACTAACTAACTAGAAGTGAAACACACTGTTTGTTGGTCAAAAAAGTTATACAGGCTCAAATAAAATAAAACTAGCAATTTAATTTTGTAACACAATATACAGATGTACAATCAACTGAAGAATTATTTTACCTTAATAAATAAAACTGATCAAATATATATTTCTGAGAATTGAAGAGAAAAAGGTTACTTAAAGTTAATTTTTAATACATTCTTGTGTACATATTTCCCATATCTTTTTTATGGATAAGATATTAAGTTTTTGATATAACAATGCTTGATACTGACAATAAAAATTTTTTGTGCGCACATGAATTTCTGCGTGTGAACTAATCTTGCCGATGTTTTGTAAAAAACTTTTAGTTTATTTTATTGAGAACACAATTTCTGTTAAACAATTTTCAGTACCGATCTGCTCCCGAATATTTCTGATATTTTGATGTATTAAACGGGCCTAGAAAATGCCTGGGGGCTTCAAAAAGTTGATTTCAACATACTCACAAAAGCTTTCAGAAAATATATACCTTATGGGGTCGGAAATGAAAATTTTAGATATTTCACACGGAATGACAAACCTTACACTCACTGTAAATGGTATAAAAACTATATACATATAAGTATATATTTCATACACCGGTCTTGTTACAATTTTATTATAGGTATTTAGTAGATAACAACCAGTATAAATATACATACATACATACATATGATAAAATAATAATACATTTTTTTCGAGTTTGCTGACTTTGACCACCGTTACTTTTGTCATGAGTAAGTTTTTTATATTTGTATGTACATACCTATGTGTAATACGTAAAATAAAAGTCGTAACTTTCGTTTTAATAATTTTATAAAAAATTAAACTCTCTTTTCACCTTTTTGTTTTAAATTTGTAGTTAAAGTTGATAATTATTTTTTTTATAAGTCTTTATATTAAAATATTTAATCATATCACATAAACTGAGTAAATTTTAAAAGAAAATTAAAATTAAGTTTTCAAATAAAGGAACACTTGCTGATATACTTGAGTTATATACTCATTTTAATCTAATCATTTTTCTCTTCAATCTTAATTGAATAATATACCTATTTTTGTAAAAGAAATTCACAGAGATAGTCATAGACATTAGTTAAAAGTAAATTTTAAACTCAACTAGATCACATGCGTTTTTACAAAATTTGAAACGCAAACAAAATAAAAATTAAGTAACAAATAGTAAAAACTTTAAGTATAATGTACAATTTAATATTTATTTTTAACCCAAGAAAGAAAAAAAAATCGGTGGGCTGAAAGGGTTAACAGTATTTTAATTACAAAAGAGAAAACGGGACTACCATTTAAACTGCGGTTTTTTTATATTTTGTTAAAAAAAATCAATTAATATTACCATAGCTATGCTCTTACTTTTTTTAATTGTATGCAAACTCAATTTAAATAAATCATTTAAAACCATTAATATACATACATAGTATTTCGCTTGTTAAAACACAAATCTACCCGCACATTTGCTACACTTTTATATCTGCCCGCTTTATAAAATACATATGCATTTTTGAAAAATTAAACATTATTTTACTCAATGAAACCCAAAAAATTTCTTTTAATTGTAAAATTTTTATTAATATTTTTGTTTCTTTTAAAGCGAAAATCAGTTGCGTACTTTTTCGACACTAGATTTGTGTAAACTTTACTTCAACGCTCAAAATACAACTGGCATTTTGCAAATGAAATAAAAAGAAAATAGATTCAACAAAATGTTAAAAACATTAAGGCAAACACACAAAAAATGATCATATGGTTTTTACTCGTGCTTTTTGTATGCCTAAGTTATTAAACGCTGCGGGCTGGTAGCGTAAGAGCTGTACTATTAAATTGAAAGTATCCATTAATTGAAATATCCATAGAAAGAGCAAAATGGAGAAATATATATTAATCAGGGATGAGAAATGTATAGCCCTGGTAATTTTAAACGTGCATTTCTCGGTACAATTTTAATAGAATTTGTACTACATAATTTCCTAAGTTCATTTTTTGAAAGCAATAAAATCTTTTGCATTATAATCACGAAATTCTTTTTAGAAAATTTGCTTTCTAATTTTATACATTTATAACTGAGGGTATTTTTTAAAGTTTGTAAAATGTGTGTTTAAATTGCTTACACAACGATGGAGATGAGACAATAATTAGCCTCTTATTCCGAACTTAATAACGGTAACTAAAAATGCACCAAAATTAGTTACAATATTTACAGGTTTAGTAACATAATATACTAAAATAAAAATTATAAATTTTTAGTTGTTTAACATTGTTACTGTTTAATTTTTGTTGTAAAATACGGATATACCTAATCGTAACTACTTGGAGAATAATTTACTTTACGATTTTTTTTATTTATTGTAATATTTTTTACTTTCAATTAATGTTTATCTGCAAAAAAATTTAAGTACTTTGAATTTCAAAAAAGTATCTTTTAGGTCATATTTTGTTTAATTAAAAATTGTAACTTTTCATCACCGATATTTAATAGCTACAAGAGAGAGCAATTTTTTAAAATTAACTTATCTCTATGTACCTACACACATATATTTTATACAAATGTATCTACATACATATAAATGTTTGTGTAATATTATATTATACTATCTGTGTAGCTATGTGATGTATCTAATACAAATATTAAATATTTTTTGATGAGATGCATTTTTTTCACCTTTAATGCTTGTTTGTATATGAGATATAAAGAGAACGTCAGAATTTTCTTTTATTGCTTTGACATTTCGGTAGATAGATACATAGTATTTGGGCGAGTCCCATAGAATAAAGTTGAGATTAATGTTTTGTGTTTACGTAATAACTGTTTTAATGACTGGGAACATAGATTCATATTTTAAAACATATGTACATGCACAAGTACAAAGGTGGCAAAAACACTGCCTCACTTTGGGGGATTTTTTAAATTTTAAGAGAATGTCAGTAATAACTAATTTTTTGAGAATCATTTTAAAAATATATCGACGATTTTTTATAGTTAATAAATAAATAAATAAATTTTTTAAAAATTTATATTTAAAATATTACTTTGGAGATAGCAAAGTTAAAAGTTTGTTTGCCCAAAGTAAATGACTTGTACACACATACGCAATTATCCACATCGGGATAGAGTATGGGAACAAAAGAAAAAGAGATGAAGAGTTTAATTCAACTGATGGAATAGTGGAAATAGTCGCATGTAGTGCATGATTGAATACAAATGATAAGACAAAAGAAATTCCAACATCTCTTTCTTTTTATGGCACAAAAAGAAATAATATGTTTGTAAATAAGATCATCCATAATATGTTTGTTTTTATGTACTTTAACACTTTCTACGTTGTGCACTGCTTGTCGAGTTTTTTGTGATACCGCATATGGTTGGGGAATTATTTTGTAGTTGTAGGTAATTACCACTTTATTAATTTATATAGGTATCACATACAAACAAATATAAATATGTTTACTTAAAAAAAAATAATAATAATAATAATAATACATAATAATAATAATAATAATAATAATAATAATAAAAAAAATTATATTATTTACCTTTTCCATGGTTTAATAACAAAATTTTCATGCATTTTAAAACTTTTATCGCTCAGGGAAATGTTAGCTTAGATTTCTCGCCAAACGTGGCGATTTAAAAACTTGTTTGGCATTCTAATTTTCGATTTGGCGACATGGCGATTTATAAAATCGCTTGCGTTTTTGTTGGTTATTTTTGAATGAGCCATGAATTTGTTTGTAGAATCGTTTAATTCAATACAAAACAAGTAACAGTGCTATATTCGGCTGTGCCGAATCTTATATACTCTTCACAACGTGTAGTCATGCAATAACAATTGTTTGTGTCACCATTCATCTCATATAAAATACGTACATATGTATATACTGGTTAGAATATATGTGGCATCGAATCCCAGCTGAGCAAAAAAAAAATTATTTTTTTTTATTTAATATATTATTTATATTATATTATATATTATTATATATTATTTTTTCTTATATTTTTTTTAGATATGTTTTTTTATTTTTTTTATTTTTTTTTTATTTTTAATATATTTGTTATTGTAATTTTTTTTTTTTTTATGTTTTTTACATGTATTTATGTATGTATGTTGTTGTTGTAATTGGTCGTGGTTTTTTGCTCATATCTCAGAAAGTTATGGGGCGATTGTGCTGAATTTCAATAGCGATTCATTCCTGGATATTTCCAAGAGATTGATACCATATACAGATCTGAGGAACATATAGTTGCTTCTAAAAGTTGATTTCAACCAACACGGACAGACGGACAGACGGTCAGGGCTTAATCGACTCCTCTATTCATAAGCTTTCAGAAAATATATACTTTATTGCGTCGGAAATGAAAATTGTAGAAATTACAAACGGAATGACAAAGCTATATATACCCTTGTGTGAAGGGTATAAAAATGATTATTTTATTCTGAAACTTTAATGTATGAAATTTGAGCCATTCATATGTATGTGAACAAATTGATGACTTGTCACAATAAAGTGAATGCACACAAATAAATGTATGTAATATATATGAATATGTCAAAAATTATAGAGTTATTAAAATAATGAACTCTACAAAAGTTCGCTTTCGAAACATAATGCAATACGAAGTTCTTGATGCGTTATTACGAGTTATAAATTATATGAATGTACATATATATATAGAACATGTTGCACTTCCTTTGTACGTTCGCATGATATGTATACAATATATTCTAAACAAGAAGATAATGACGATAAAGTGTGTAAAGTTTTAGATGTACATATGTATGTATGTATGTATGTATAATAGAAACTACACTATACATATGTATATCTAATGTTTGTTTTACACTAACCACAAAAAAAATTTTTTTTTGCTTGGTTAAGTAGAGTACTAGTTATAAACCATCTTATAGGACAAAATTTATTTTTGTGTTAATTTATCACTTTTAATATGTTTTAAATAAAAATTAAGCTGAATATATCATGGCGATTTTTTTTCATTTCGGCTAATTTTTAAGAATTAAAAAAAATATTTTTATCTTTATAAAAATATATATATGTATGTACATATGTATATTTATTTTATTGTTAAAAACTAAAAAAAGAGACTTTGGCGATTTTGGTAATTTTTAATATTGAATTTGATAAAAAAGGTAAAAATAAATCTGAAAAGCCTGGTAGAGATTAGTGAAATGTAACACTGCAGCCCTTATTATAAGCGATGTTCGACTTAGTAGGAAAAACTGATGGAAAAACGCTCATTCAAAAAAGAATTGCGCTATTGTGAACTCCATTACATAGCATTATTTTAAATAGTATGAGTATGTATATTTCTAACAGCTATAACTAAAACTCAATACAATTCAACAAAGAAATGAGGAAAGAAAATTTATCGAAAAAAAATAAAAAATTTGACATATGTACATAATTTGAATTTTAAATGTGATATTCGACAGTTAACGTAATATTTCATAGAGAACGAAAATCAAATACAAAAAAATAATAGTTACTTTTTCTAATTAAATATTAAGTACAAATTTAATTTCTATTTTAGAAATTTAAGAAAAAGAGAGAAAAGCACAATATTTAATTGCATTGTTCCTATTGATTTTTACATTTAAATTTAAAGATTCTTATATGAATAAATAGGTTATTACTTTAATTAGAAATTGTGTAGTTATTATACCCTTCACACAGTGAAAAAGGGTATATATAGGTTTGTCATTCCGTGTGAAATTTCTACAATTTTCATTTCCGACCCCATAAAGTATATATTTTCTGAAAGCTTATGAATAGAGGAGTCGATTAAGCCCTGACCGTCTGTCCGTCTGTCCGTCTGTCCGTCTGACCGTCTGTCCGTGTGTATGTTGAAATCAATTTTTTGAAGCCCCCCGACATAGGTTGGACCCGGGTAAGGTATTAAAATATCAGAAATATTCGGGAGTAGATCGGTATTGAAAATCAGAAACATCGGTACATAAACAACTGAGATATGAGCAAAAACCCACGACCACCTCGATTTTCTTTTCATAAAAACAACATTACAACAACAACATACATACATACAAACGTGTATACTGGTTAGAGAAAACGTGGCATCGAATCCCAGCTGAGGCAAAAAAATTTTTTTTTAAATTTTTTTAAAATTTTTTTTTTAATTTTTTTTTTATTTTTTTTTTATTTTTTATTTAATATATTATATATATTTTTATTATTATTTTTTTTTATTTTTTTTTTTTAATTTTTTTTTTATTTTTTTTTTGTTTTATATATATTATATATGTATATAATAATTTTTTTTTTTAAATTTTTTTTTTAAATTTTTTTTTTTTAAATTTTTTTTTTATTTTTTATTTTTTTTTTGTTTTTTTTTAACATACATACGTGAATTTACTGTTATTGCATGACTACACGTTGTGAAGGGTATATAAGATTCGGCACGGCCGAATATAGCGCTTTTACTTGTTTTTAATTTAAATATGTATTATAAGTAAAGTATTATAAGTAAGTAAAATATTAAAATCATACTTAAAATTATAAAAAATTAGAAAAGTAAAACATCACCTCAAACTTACACAAATATTTGATGTACTTCCTCTCGCTTTTTGATTTGTTGTATCCACTAATATTTTCTTTTTCGTCTTCTGTGTTGTTATATCGATGGGTTCTGACGTTGTCAATTGCGTTGGCGCTAAATGTAAGTTTTCGTTATCACTAAGTGAACGGCGTAAATGTGTTATCTTGGCACGCTTGACATGAAATGAACCTCGCAGAAATTTAGCCAATTCGTACGCAGCATTTCGTTGTTGTTTTGTTGTTGCCGGTGGTGGAGTCACATTAAATGATGGCAACAAAGGCGAATGCATAACGAAAGATGATTCTGCCATACAATTAGTAGCATCGTTTGTAAGTTGAACATTATAATCATCGTCACCAGATGGTTCTTCGATATCACAACCTTCAATTGGCATACAACCCATATCGTTGAGTTCTAATACTTGAGAACTTGATCTGCTAGATGATGGCGTTAGTGACGGTGTAGGAGGTAAAAAATCTGGCTCCAAATTATCTTTGCAACATATTGGCGTCTGTATTAAACTCCGGCAATTTCTATTACCAATATTGACTAAATTACTGTTGATTGATTTGAATTTTTTTGGTGTCGATTTTGTGCTATTATTTAAACACTGCCGTTCTTCAAATTCCCTTACGAAACGTAACAAATTTTCGCGATCACATTCGTTGAGACAGTGCTTCTTTCGACGTTGAGGTGTTGATTGTATATATTTTACTTCAAAACTAGATTCAAATGTACCAGAATCATTAATCTGAGCAATTGATTGTACGAATGGATGTAAATGTTGCATTTTGTTAATTTTATGAATGTCGTCATAGAATTTTCGTATAGTCGAATGAATGTTGTTAGTAAGTTATGCTTGTGATTGGCTATAAATACTGAGTAAATGTTAATGATTTCACTATTGATCAGTTTTTAAATGTAAAATTGTAAACATTGTAAACACATATGTATGTATAATGAAATGTTTATTATATATGTATATGTACATATCTGAATGCATGCAATTTATATTTGAAAATGTTTAATGACTTTTTGATAATAAAATATGTGTAATTAAAGTCTAGGATCCGGGGTTTGAGCTTTTATTAAAATATATGAATAGTTTGTTTAATGGTTTCTAAAACTATTACATATCAAAAAAAAAAGTTTGGTTTGGTGGTAAGTTTTTAAATATTCTATTTTCCTTCCTTTATGACCCTTTATTTACACTTGAAAAATAATCTGATATTTTTTCAAATAAAAAAAAAAAAGATTTCATTCCAAAATGACTAGTCTCTTCGAAGATATAATTTTTTTAATAACATACTTTTTTATAGAATATATTAATTTTCATTTTTTATTTATTTATCGAAAAATTTGATTAAGTTATCGTTTTTTAATTTATCGAAATCCTTTTACTTTTAATTAAAGTTTTCAACACAATAATTATTAGTTTCTTTAAACTTTTTTTTTTAATATGTAAACGTTTTTTAAGCTTTACATAATAAATTCTCGTATCCTGATAAAATAATCTAAAAAAGAAAATTTTTATTGAAAGACCTAAAGCTTAAAAAAACTTTTACATATTGTTAAACACAACTTAAAGATTAAAAAAAGGTGAATAAAAACGTTACAGCGTGTACGGCAATGATTAAATAAACTAATTAAATGTTTGTATAAATGATTCATAAATTAACAGTGTATGTGTGTTTCTCTACCCTGACACATGTCATTATTTAAAGTTAGCAATTATTTATTTTTAATCAATATAAAAATTAATTTAACCTTATAATATATTGGGTTATCCTGATTAATAATTTGCATGAAAAGTCAAAAACCTTTATTAAGTAATCCAATGTTTTATTGAATATTACAAAGGTATTGAAAACGTTTATACCCGTTTATTTTATATTTATATTATTTATATTATATTAACAATTTTGTTTCATTTACACTTAAAAAAAAAATAAAACAACTAAAATTTGTATTATAGGTACATATCTACATACATATGCATGTACACATGTAGATACACACTACAAGACTTTCTTATCGAATTATTACTTAAGAATATTTCTAAGATTTTTTTTAACACTCGTATTCAATAAATTTATCAACTTTTAATACTTCTTTTATAAACTTATGTAATTTTATATCACAATTTTACTACAAAAAATATTTCAAATAAAAATAGCTATAAATTTTTTAAGCGTTGGCTTTTCAAAACAGTTTGTTCGTTTTTAAGTTTGTTTTAAGACTGACTCAACCATAAGAAATTTAATTTTAAATTAAGTTTTAAAAAATACGTACACATGCACGCCCCACTACTATTAGTGGCAACAACTGCAAAATGACTTGATGACGATCAAGAAGTCATTCAATAATCATATTGTATTAAACAAAAACAACACTTGTTTGTTTGATAAACAAACTAAATGGTTATATGTTGCCGATTAGTGGTGGTTTTTTTTTGTTAGTTTGTACTGTTTTCATGTGACGACTAGGAAATAAAGTTATATTTAACATAAGTGTTGCCACATTTTTATAATTTTTGGCACCAATTTTGATTTGGTTTGCCAAAAATTGTATTAAAAAAATATACTTGTGAGAAAAATCAGAAATTTATGATAAACGACTTTGCACTAAAAGCTGAAATAATTTTTTTTTGGTTATCATCGGTCATAAATTTCTACTAATGTCTTCTAGACATTCTTATAGACAAATTTTCAGCAACCTTTTTTAGTTGAATTTGCCGTTATAAAATTATTATTAGTTTGTTTTTATTTTAAAAAAATTTACTTTGAATAAAGAATTTTCGAATTTTTTTAATATATTTTTATTCAAAAAATTTTATACTAATGAAAAATTTGTTTATTAAAAATTCTTTTTTTTTTTAAAAATTTTTTTAAAAAAATTTGAAAAAAAAACAATTGAAATTACCTAATAACTTATCCTAAAATTAACTTTGTAAATTGCTATAAATAAATTAAAAATGTATTCTCTGCATTAACATATAAAGTAAATGTTAATAAGATACAAATCCAATTGCAGGGCACATGACTAACAATACCGTCTGGCATCACTTCTTATATTAACCAAATTGCTGTTTTTAAACCAAGAATATGACAGTAAATGTTTCGGTATGTCAGGTGTTTTTTCATTTATTTTTAACACGAGTTACTGAGCGCGCTCTTTTTTTAGGGTTGATACGAGTTTAAATTTACAATTGTTTTATAAGAATATAAATTGCTGCTGCTACAGAAAGTATTTTGATGAAACAGGTGTATTAAGTCGATACTAAATGTATATGTATGTATAAGTCCAGAAAATATTTTGTTGAAAAATATTTTCATAATTTTAGTGTAATGGAATGAACGAGCCAAGCAGAACGGGTTTTTAATTAGACCTTTGAAAGCTGTTTTATTATGTACTTATTTAAATAGATTTCGACTGGCAAAAATGTACTCATATTTTAATACCAGGCTTAATAAAGCCTTATATAAAAAATTCATAAGAAATATATATGAGCATACTTATACATATACTCATAATAAAAAAAAATGACAATAATTTTTTAAATAATTTGTGTTTTATTCAAAATCAACATCAGCCCTAAAAAGTTTTCAGCCTTAATAAAAATTTAAATAAAATCCCTTTTGTTGAAATAACTAAATATAGTACATACATATGTATGTATAGGCAAATATTTGACTAAATGAGCATAACCGCTGTAATATATATTCACTTTGACCTATTAAATTAATGTCCATTATATTAAATATACTTTGAATGTTAACAATTGTAATTTTTAGTAAAAAAAAAGTATAACATAAATTGTATAATTGCATTGCATGTGAAAATTTTGTAAATTTTTTTAAACAAGTTTTAACAATTTTTTACTGGCAACATTTGTTTTCACAGTTTTGCTTTAAGTAGTACAGCCATTAACCATTTTAGTGCCTTTGCTGTATAAACATTTACAAAATTAAATACCGTATCAACAAAGGCGAATTCAATGAATCTGCTTTGGCTTCAACAACAACAAGGCGAATTCATACGAATTCATATGAATATGCCTTGAACAACAAGAAGCAGCATTGTCAAATTTGTCAACAGTCAAAAACACATCTGCCGGCTGTCATTTAATGTATTTTTTCTTTTTAATTATTTAACATTTTGGGAAAAATAACAATTTTTCAATCATTAAAAATCAATTTCCCCAATTAAGTGACTTTTTTCAAAGTGTTGTTGTGTGGTATAATTTTTATTCTATATTATATATATTTTTTCCTTCAATTTGTATTTTGTATTAAAACTTAAAACCAAACATTTTACAGCAGGTAAGAAAATTATATTCTCTTATTAGGCAACAATCGTTCGGTACAAAATATTAATGATTATTTAGAAAACTATAAATAAGTAAAAATGTGCGATTTTGTGTGTTCTTTTGTAGTAGCTGTAATTAAAAACCTAAATCAGCCAGAACGGAATCCAATTCTGATTGCAAATTGGAAGCTTTGTAGCGAACTTGAGAAATTTCATCTTGCAAATTGTCAACATTGGCCTGCAATAGGACGTTGCACTTTTTCATTGCGGACAGTCGTCCTTCGTGTTTCTTGACTCGTGGTTCTAAGTTCTCCTTCTTTGACAAAGTGGGAGCATCCTGGATTAAAGAAAAAGTACATATGTACATATATGCATTTATGTGTAGTATATGCAAAAATAGGTTTACACATATAAAATACGAAAAGCTATACTGATATTCTGCATTTACCTCCGCTTCTGATTCACTGTCGGTTTCATTGCCACTTTCCTCCGATTCTGATTCGTCAGATTCTTCAGATTCCTCTTCAGACTCTTCTTCCTCCTCCGGCTCATCTTCCTTCTCTTCGTCATCTTCGTTTTCTTCATCCTCGTCGACATCTTCCTTCATGGAAGCTGCCATTTTGTGTACTTCTTTCTCTAGTTTCTTGAACTTCTTTTTTTCTTCTCTGTTTTATTAAAAACATAGTAAAATCAAACCCGTTTTTAATTAATTTATGTGTGCAACTATATGTATATTCCATTGCTTACTTGAGTATAACATGATTTTTTTTCATGGCTTCCTTGAGTGCCATTTTTTCCTTTTTGGCAGCTTCTTCCTTTACCTTAAGTTTTGTCAGTTTACTACGGAGTAGCTTTATCTCCTTAGTTAAACGTTTCTCACGTCTTTCAGCCTTCTTTTCCTCAGGCTCATCTGGATCGCTTTCACTTTCGATCAAATCAAAGTCAGGTGAACTATCGCGACCGTTAAGAACATCACTGGCTCTTCTTGAATCTAAACCATTACCCTAGAAATATTAAGAATTTTCGTGTTAATAACAAACGTTTCCTAAGTAAAATTTTTTTTTATTTAAAATTTTTTAAATTAAAAAAAAAAAACAGATTGTAACGTCCAAAAATATTAAAAAATCAAATCAAGTTCTCAATATATAATTTTGTCAGCGTCTAACGATTTTCTGAAGAAGCCGATTTGTTAAAAGAAACTATGATCTAAGTAATGTATAAGAATTGAAAAAATGCTAAGTGGAAGTTTGCTTTAATAAAAAAGTAGAACTTAAATGGAATAGGCTCTTGAATTTAGCGTAACTGCCTTATTAAAAAAATTATAAAGGATAAAGGGTTTAAAATATTTTTTTTTAATAAATTTAATTTAATAATGCTTAATTAACCCTTAATAATTTTTATAAAAAAGGCCGTAAATATTAAAAATTTGCATAAGTTTTTTAATATAAGAGAACGTACAAAAGACTTTTTTTCTAGTTATATCTGAACTTTCTTAAAATTACTTATTTCTTAAAGTACCTTATGTTTGCCATTATAATGATAAAATGATAGCGTGTTGTCAGTACCATCATAGTCATAGCAAAAATCAAATTGCGTTGAGTTAGTAAGCTGGTGGCCCTTTAACAAAGCAAAGCAAGCCAAAACAAAAATTAAAGCAAAAAGCATTTAGCTTTAACCAAGGCATATTTTTTTTAACAGGTAGTTTTGATTAATCGGCTAATTATTCTTCACTTTTTTTATTTCTGCTGTGACACTTAAACTCATTTCATATGTCATAGTTCAAATACATATGTATATACCATATACATATGTACTTATATATATAAAATATAAACAAAAAAGTAAATAAATACGCCTTGGGTTGAAAATTAATAAAACTTATGAAAAAAAAAATTTAATTACAAATAAAAATAAAAATATTTGTCCATCTTTAAAGAGCGCAATGTTTTACCTGTAAAGCTTGTGCTAACTTTCTTTCTAACATTTGAATTTGTCTCTTTTGCTCATCGATTTCACTTTTGGCCTGATCTAATTGTTCGCCCGTCGTTAAATATTTCTTCTCCAGTTCCTTAGCCGTCATTTTAGATTCTTCAGCTTCTTTCTTTAATGAATTAACAAAAGCTTCTTCTGATGCTGGTGTGGTTTCCATGGTAGCTACAATAATTCTTGAACCATATTCCAATGTCTTGTCCCGTGACTTTTCACGTTCAAGTTCAGCTTCTAAGGTGGCAATTTTTGCTAAGAGTTTTTTGTTCTCCCTTTCCTGGGCCTCGCGATTCCGCAGTTCCAGAGCCAACATCTGTTTGGTGCTCTGCAAGTCATCGCGTATTTTATCAATGTCATCGAGTTCATCACCGCTGGGATCGTCCAGAGTTAAACCAGAAACAATACTGCCGGCACGTGGTGAGGTTGTCGACGTTGCAGCACCATCTGTGGTCTACAATGAAATGATTAGGTTATGTCATTGAAATTATTTTTAACATTATTGTGACATACATCTGCATTTCCTGCAGCATTGGCCAACATATTAATTTTAGATTGAGATTTCTGCAGCTGTTCTTCGATGGTCATTTGTCTACGGAATTTGCGTAGACCTTCTATGAAAGGCTTACTGCGATCATTTGTTTGTGTCGGTTTTAATTTAATGCCCCCTTGAATTTGCTTCAATAACTTATTGTGTGAATTATCCTTTTCAGTTTCATAAATAAATTTATTATCTACTTTGGTCATTGATTTACAAGTGAGTATTGGTTGAGATCTAAAATTTAAAAATATAAAAGAAAAAATAATAAAGTCAAATTGCAACTAGTTAGAATGCCATTTCATTTCAGTACCTGTCGTTGCACTCCACATGCCGTAATTTTTTTCCACTTTCTACTTCCTTCATCATTTCCGACCAGTCAGGACGTCGGCGAGGTCTTATTCTTAAAATTATTTGCAAATTTATTAGAATATATGCTTATAAGGGAGAAACACAACTTACTTTAGTTTTTCTATAGCTTGTTTCTTAGCTTCCGTTAGTTCACGCTTTTCACCTGCCTTACCTAATGGTGGTGGAGGTGGTGGTGGTGCTTTGGGTACCAATGATGGTAGTGGTGGTGGGGCTGGGACTAGAGTAATATTATTATTATTATTATATTTCTTTCAACCAACCAAAACAGTATTAAAAATTAGTTTAATTTTATGTGCATAAATGTAACACAGTCTACTGATAGTTGTTTAAATGATATATTTAATGGCTTATGTTTAGTGTTTTGTATTTTTTAAAAAAATTTGAGTATTTGCTAAGCTGAAGTATGCCATATAAAAATATGATTTACATTGTACGTCGTACATACATATAAAAAACATACATATATAAAAACATCCCATTGTAAAATTATAAATTTACGTATGTATGTTAAAAAAAAAATAAAAGAAAAAAAAAAAGTTTAAAAAAAATTTAAAAAAAAATTAAAAAAAAAATTAAATAAAAATAATTATAATATATATAATAAATATAAAACAAAAAAAAAATAAAAAATAAAAAAAAATATTAAAAAAAATAATAAAAATATAAATAATATATTAAATAAAAAATAAAAAAAAATAAAAAAAATTAAAAAAAAAAATATAAAAAAAATAAAAAAATTTTTTTTTGGTCGTGGGTTTTTGCTTTTATCTCAGTTGTTTATGTACCGATGTTTCTGATTTTCAATACCAATCTACTCCCGAATATTTCTGATATTTTAATACCTCACCCGAGTCCAAGCGATATCGGGGGGCTTCAAAAAGTTGATTTCAACATACACACGGACAGACGGACATACTGACAGAGCTTAATCGACTCCCCTATTCATAAGCTTTCAGAAAATATATACCTTATGGGGTCGGAAATGAAAATTGTAGAAATTTCACACGGAATGATAAACCTATATAAATCCTTTTACACTGTGTGAAGGGTATAAATACATACATACCTAGGTGAAATATTTTACAGAGGGTATTTAAAGCTTAAAACATTTTTAGAAATATTCCTTCACAAATTAATAAAGAATAATATCCGTAATGTGTTGTGTGAACAAATCTATGAAATTGTTATTGAGTTCTACGTATTTAGCGTTGTGCAAAATATTTACAAATGCAAAGGTATTCACCTCTTGTATTTAAGTCTTGCGAAAGTGCAAGGTTTTGTTTTTTAACATGCCAACATATTGAACAAAATATTGAACTTACTTTTGCTGTTTGCAAAACTTTAAACTAATATTATGTTTAACGTTGAATCAGTTGTGTTGCCAAAATCATTTTTAAAAGTATTGTGTAAACATATGATTATATGTATTTATCTACAACAACTATTAATACAAAAATAAATCGTAGAACAAAAAAAAAATATTTCATTTATAACAAATCAAAATGAATCCTTCCAATACAAAAAAATTTGGCATCTTATTTTGTTTGTTTTAGGTTTTTATATAAAAGTTTTTTATTTCTAGTACTGACAGCTAATTCTCATAAATATATAATTTATTATAGTTAAGTTTTTTTTTTTTTTTTTTTAAAGTTAAAATTTAACTTTTAATTACGCATTTTTGCACTTTCATTGACAAGTCTGGCAATTCGTGACGTGAATACCTTTATTTTGTTTAAATTTTACTAAATGTTCTTGAATTTGTTTTTGTTTGGTGCCACTATTAATAAAATTTAAAATAAAATCGCAAACATAAAATATGAAATTGTATTGGAAAATATGAAGTCGATATTTATATACAACACTCACATGTGTATGTGTATTCATATACATATATACATACATTAAATAAATTTACTCCTTAAAATACATTACCGCAAAAATAAATGTAAAATATTGATTCGAAAAGGTAACTTGCTTACTATGTGATACAGTAACGCGTGAAGTATTTACATTCAGGCTTGCTAGAAGCTTTTTTAAAGATTTACTTAAAAAGAACACAAATATTAGAGTAAAGGACAACACGTTTGTTGAGCAATTCAAATTTGCTGGTTTAAAGCTGGTTGGGTTAAAAATGAGTCATATTATATAAAAATATCGTTGCTTGTTGCTGATAATCTTTTTAGAGGTGTTAACAAAAGTTGCAGTTGGTCTACTTGATTTTCGAATTAATATTTTAAAAAAGTGTCGGTGCCAGTTCCTCGATATGAAAGGTAATTTAAGTTAAAAAAAACAAATACAAATAAAATTTTGCAGTCTATGCAAAACGTAAAAGTTAATTCTGATGCGAATTGTTGCATAATTTTTTGATACATTTTTTTTGACATTGAAGAACTGTAATTTATGAACGATTTTTAACTATTTCATAATTCTTTTTATTTTGACAAATAATTTCAATAAAATTTTTGTAAAGAAAAATTCGAAAATCAAAAGACATGTTCAGAATATTGAATATTTGTAGTAGAGCTCAGACAAAATTTTAAATTTTATCTAAAATTTTGGTAAATATTGAATACGTTCTATATCCTAATTGCATAAAAGAGCAGTCGATTTAAATTTTTTTCCCCTACCGTGTGTTTTATACATATAAATGTGTTATACATACATATAATTATAAAACATTTTTTTAACCTCTATCTTACGGACCACTTAAATATGAACTGATATTCAAAGATTATTCTCTTTCAATTTTTTTGATCCGAATGTCTTAGTGTTGAACGTAAATATCATCTATTAACTTACAAGTTTATATAAAAAATTTATTTTTTTTTTAATCAAACGTCACTTACATACATACCTATTCATATTTAATGTTGAAATGTTATATTAAATATAAGTTCTTTTAATATTTTTATTAATGTAAATTTCTGAAAAATGGTTTATAAACGTTTTTATTTTTGTAATAATTTGCTTAAAGGTATTTGTTTTAGGTATCTTTTAAAATACACTTATACAAATTGTTATAAAAAGTAAATTTTGAAAAATGTTTTTGTAAAATTTTGTTCTGGAAAAATTCGTTTACAAAATTTAAGTTGCCAAAAATTTTATTTAAAATAAAAATCATAACTTTTGTAAAATTTACTAAAAATCTTAACTTTCCTAAAATTAACTATTTATTTTCATTAATTTACTACTATTATCTTCGAAAGATTTATTATAAAAGATTCATAAAATTTAACAAAAATCTTTTTTTTTTTGTAAAATTTAGTAAAAGAAATTTTTATTGTAAAATCTTTTTTTTAGTTTTTAAAACTATGTTTTCAAAAAATTCTTAAAAAAATTAAATTTCATAAAATTTACTTAAAAAATTGATTACCACTAAAATTAATTTAAAATATAAAGTTTTCGAAAAGATTGTTAAATTTTTTTTTTAAATTAAAGTTGTCAAAAAAATTATCAAAAAAGTAAATTAAAAAAAATTTGGTTGAAAATTAAAATTTTTAAGACATTTACTACAAAAATAACGTTGTAGAAACTCAAATATACATATATTTAAATAGATTTCCAAAGCATTTTCAGATAACAAACTACTATAAATTTTTCAACATTCTGAAACCTCTATTTTAGTTGCAACAGTACGAATAAAAAAAAAAAAAAAATTAAACAAATTTAAAGAAGTAATAAAAGTAGTATTTAGCAAAAATTGAAGGAGCAGCAAGTTTGCTTTAGTTTTGACCCGTCTAAACTTACCATTTTTAATGCTTTGTTCACGTTTAATCGACGGTGTTTTACGTAAAGTTTTTGTTTTAAATTCGGGTTTAGGCTCCTCTTTTATATCCTTCAATATTTCATCTACTTTGGGTACTTTTTTCAAAACCGGTCGTATTTTCAATACGTTCTCACTACTTTTGTTTGGTATGGGTTTCTCTTCGCGTTTAACGTGTCGTAATTTGGGTTTTTCTAGCTTAAAACGTAATCTACGTTCGCGTTCTTCTTCGGTTTCGCCTTCGACCGCCTCATCATCGTCTTCAATTTTCTTCATCGATTTGTCACGTTTAACTACAACCGGCCTAAGTTTGGGCTTTTCTAATGAAAAACGGCGTTTTAACTCACTTTCTTCTTCCTCCTTTTTAAGTGGTGTCTTGGGTGGAATAATTTTCTTAGTTGTCGGTGTCGCTGTTGTTGTGGAGCCTTTGTTATTTGTTTGTGGTTGAGGTCTTTTAGCGTTTTTACTCTTATCTTCCTTTTCTGAGACTTCCTCGGATTCTTCTTCTTCTTCTGATTCTTCTTCGGTTTCCTCTTCCTCAGATTCTTCCTCTGTTTCTTCTTCAGTCTCCTCTTCAGTTTCCTCTTCCTCCTCGGTCTCCTCTTCCTCAGAAGAAGAGGGTGGCGTTGGCTCCTTTTTCTTAGCAGCTGGGGTTTTTGTTATTGCGTTTGTTGTGCCTTTTTTATCTGTTTCGGGCACTTTTTTCACAGATGTTGTAATTTTCTTTGCAAGTTCATTGGGTTTTTTTAATGACTCTGTTGTTTTCTTTAAAGTGGCGCTAGGTTCTGCATTCGTTTTGGTTGCTGTCGTTGTGACCGTGGGCTTCTTCAATATACTGGCCTTTGGGGTTTCTGTTTCTTTGGCTTCTATAGTTTTTTTGGCCCAGGGTACAGATGTTTTCGTAGTGGGTTTTAAGCCACTCTGGGCCCCGTCTTCTTTAACCCATGGTGGTCGAAATGTGGAACGGCCTGCTGCATTACCACTTGTTGCAGCTTTTGGTGCAACAAAAGGCATTACAATATTAAATTTTGCAAAATCGCTTTAAATGTAACTTTTTTCACCTTAAAATTTCCAAACTTTTGTTTTTTATTTTTTAATCACTCAAAACATATTGAAAATTATAAAAAATTAATTTTAATATGTTTGTTTAATATTTAATTATTTACTTTCGTTATTGTTGTTGTTTATTTTGTAAATTGTAAAATTTTTGCGATTAATTAAAGAAAATAATTTGTTTCGCTACTTCGCCGTTTAGTAAATAATTTTATAATTCGTTCTATTGTTGGCTTAAAAGAAACAGTGAATAATTTTTCTTTGATATTTTCATTTCATTTAATATTAATTTACTTATTGTTTTTTAATTTTGTTTTTGTTTTGCTTGTTCAATTTTGTAAAGCACAACAACTGTTTACGCTTTCAAAAGGCATTTAAAAATTTTTTATATAAAATTTTGTCTTTATTTTCTCAATTTTGTATTTTTCGATTTTATTTATAGATAATGATTATTAAAATATTAGCATCACTAAGATATTGAATAGAAATCTTATTTTTATTATTATTTTTTTTTTTTGGCACAGACTCTTAGACAAAATTGTTTACTAATACCCAAAATATATTTTCTTCTATTCATGACGTTGGAATATTATTTTTATGTACATTTATATTTTTTATCATAGTATATACATACATACATACATAAATATGAATGTATGCACATATAAAAATTAGGATTCATCATCAGTTTAAAAGTGTTATACAATGTACATTAAATTAAAAAATAAATTGATTAGAAACGTAATTTATTTATTTATCCATGGTAATATAAAAAGCCACTCTAGGCCAATTAATATATATATGTATATGTATTACAAAGTAGAAAAAACCTGAATTCATTATATGTATATAAAGATTTACTGCCGTATTCATAAAATATATTTAAGGTTTATCAAAGGCTTATTTGACAGATGTTGCACAGAAATTTGTCAAATAAGCCTTCAATAAACCTAAAATATTTTTTATGAATACGACAGTTACAATATAAAAAAAAATAAGGAAACATTCTATCATAACAATAGTTATTATTAAATCAATTACAAGTTATCAATTAAATTTTTAATAATTTGTTTATTAATCATTGGTCATTAATCATAAAAAAAATAGGTTAAAAATTGTGAATAAAAAATATATTTTTAAATAGATCCCAACAGTGGCAAGTAAAATAAAAGGAACAATCTATCTTCTATCTTCTTCTTCTATATATATAAAAGTGAAACTCTGTGTGTGTGTGTGTGTGTGTGTGTGTGTGTGTGTGTGTGTGTGTGTTAGCTATAGACTCCGAAACTGTAAAACCGATCGGACTCAAACTTTGGCAAGTTGTTGTACACATACCAGGGAGTGTTTATGGGTGAAAAAAAGTGGGCGGAGCCACGCCCATAAAAATTAGTTATCAGTTTTAGCTACTTGCACTTGACCGATTTTTCTGAAACTTTGCACACATATCGAGCTGTCATGACTAAATAATTTCGTGATAAAAAAAGTGGGCGGGGCCACGCCCCTAAAAAAGTTTTAATTTTGAGGTACTTTCACTGGACCGATTTTTCTGAAACTTTGCACACATATTGAGCTATCATGGCTTTATAATTTCGTGATTGAAAAAGTGGGCGGTGCCGCGCCCATAAAAAATTAGTTATCAGTTTTAGCTACTTGCACTGGACCGAATTTTCTGAAACTTTGCAAACATTTTAAGCTTTCATGACTTTACACTTTCGTTATTCGAAAAGTGGGCAGTGCCACGCCCATTAAAAAAAAAGGTATCATTTTGAGGTACTTGCACTGGACCGATTTTTCTGAAACTTTGCACACATATTGAGTTGTCATGACTATACAGTTTCGTATTTAGAAAAGTGGGCAGTGCCACGCCCATAAGAAAAGGTATCATTTTGAGGTACTTACACTGGACCGATTTTTCTGAAACTTTGCACACTTATTGAGCTGTCATGACTATACAGTTTCGCAATTAGAAAAGTGGGCAGTGCCACGCTCATATAGAAAAAGTTATAGTTTTTAGCCTTGCACTTGATATTCGATTAAAATTTAGAATGCTATTAAAATTCATGAAGGGGCGTAGCAACGCGCGCCGGGATTGGCTAGTCTTCTATAAATATAAAAGTGAAACTCTGTGTGTGTGTGTGTGTTAGCTATAGACTCCGAAACTGTAAAACCGATCGGGCTCAAACTTGGGTAAGTTGTTGTACACATACCAGGGAGTGTTTATGGGTGAAAAAAAGTGGGCGGAGCCACGCCCATAAAAAATTAGTTATCAGTTTTAGCTACTTGCACTTGACCGATTTTTCTGAAACTTTGCACACATATCGAGCTGTCATGACTCAATAATTTCGTGATAAGAAAAGTGGGCAGGGCCACGCCCCTAAAAAAGTTTTAATTTTGAGGTACTTGCACTGGACTAATTTTTCTGAAACTTTGCACACATATTAAGCTGTCATGGCTTTATAATTTCGTGATTGAAAAAGTGGGCGGGGCCACGCCCATAAAAAATTAGTTATCAGTTTTAGCTACTTGCACTGGACCGAATTTTCTGAAACCTTGCAAACATACTGAGCTATCATGACTTTACACTTTCCTCATTAGAAAAGTGGGCAGTGCCACGCCCATTAAAAAAAAGGTATCATTTTGGGGTACTTGCACTGGACCGATTTTTCTGAAACTTTGCACACATATTGAGTTGTCATAACTATACAGTTTCGTATTTAGAAAAGTGGGCAGTGCTACGCCCATAAAAAAGGTATCATTTTGAGGTACTTGCACTGGACCGATTCTTCTGAAACTTTGCACACATATTGAACTGTTATGACTTTACAATTTCGTGATTAGAAAAGTGGGCAGTGCCACGCCCATAAAAAAAATTATAATTTTTAGGTTTTTGCACTTGATATTCAATTAAAATTCAGAATGCATTTTGATTCATTAAGGGGCGTAGCAACGCGCGCCGGGTTTGGCTAGTACACAATAAAAATTGATATAAAAATAACAATTGTAAAATGTTACACACTAATTAATAAAGAAAACTCAGCAGCTTGTAGTGAGAAAAAATTCTAAGTTCCAAAGGCAAATAATTCTAATACCAGGCAATTCTTACTATAAACGATCGCTAATACAGAGCAGGGGCCGAATTACGGCATTCGATATCGAACGAAATTTAACTCGAACGATCGAGTTTGCTGTGCTTTAGGTATAGAGATTCTAATAAGAATTTTCAAATTTCGATCACTTTCGAATGCCTTAATACGGCCCCAGTATTTACCGCCTGTTCAACGATGTCGAAAAAAAACCCAAGCGAAATTTCATTCTTACAAATACATTGAAAACAACAACAAAATCTAAAAATTTGTTTTTGTTTTCAACGTATTTGTACGAATGAAATTTCGCTTGGGTTTTCTTTTGACATCGTTGAACAGGCAGTTATCCTTGGAAACAATATCTGTGAATTTATAATAGAGTGCGTAAAAGAAAATTCAAAGCAAACTAATGTAGGCAACCCATTTCTAATGATCCTGTAAAAAAAAAGAGAAAGTTACGATAACGATTATAGAGATATGTTCCCATCTACGAACCTGGAAAACATACATCACAATCATATTAAAAATTCTATTTAGGCTAGACATATTGTAAGAAAGTTTTCCTGACACAACCCCTAGACCATTCAACACAATATAAATTAAAAGCGAATCTAATCCGAAGAAGTCAACAAATACCCAACGAATAAAGTTTTCGTAAAAACCCAGAAATCCTTAAATTAAAATAGTCAATGTGATTTACAAAATTTAAATACATATCAATATAAATAAATAACTAAAAATTTTAGATGATCAGCAAAACAAACCCAAGAATCATGAATAAAAACTTTACGACTCATTTCCACATTATCAGAAACTCCAAACAAAAGAGCCTTTGTCTTAGACTTTATAATATTAATAGCCAATAAAATTATAGATGGCCAAGATAAAAGACTTTAAAAAGTGGAATTAATGTTTAAAACAAGCTGATTTTGATGATTTTTACTTCCACTAAATAATAATAAAAGCTATACAGATAGTTGACCGGAGAACTCCAGAGCTAAAAGGAAGCAAATTAGAATGTTGGCCATTTATATCGACAAATTTTAACCGTCCCAAGAGATTAGAAATAATTAATTTACAAGCAGTGGAAGAAAACCTAAATAACTCTCTGAATTTTTAAATCATTACTGAATAAATAATTGAATTAAATGTTGTAGCTAAGTAAAGACAAACTAACGCAGAAACTTTACCATCATTTAACTGACGCGTAATATCATCTGTCATATCAAGCAAGAGAGAAGTAATCAGTTCCCGAACAGAGGTTAATATTTGATACCTAAGTATATATTCAACAGTTTTAGATAATGCAGACAGAATGGAAATATTCCTTGAATCATCCAGTGAACGTACTAATTTAGACGTCGGAATAGCATTCAAACGGGCAATCTTCCATGATTTACTTAGCAAAAGTAACTATAAGTACATTTAGTTAATTTTTAACTATCATAATGAAATAAAAATACTTTGTAAATGTCTTCGATCTTTTCTTTTATCAATTAGTTGTTATATTTATTAAGCTTGAGATTAGTTTTAAAAAAAAAAATAATTTTATTTTATGCCAAAATTAAGAAAAAGTAAATTTTTTGATGTTTTTATTTGCTTCAACAAATTGGACATTTAAGATGATGACAGCAAGACAATGACCTACAGTATAATCTATACAGCACAGGGCTTTGTATAAATGCAATTGAAAACTTTCCTGCAGTCATCAGACCTTGATCCCATTTGTGGAATTTGCTAAAAAAAAAATACGACATTAAAAGTAATGCCTTAAACAGTATGCACTAAATAATGGGGATTTCAAACGAAAAACTCGTTTCACGAATGCCAAAACACTTTAATAAAGTTCTTCAGTAAATACAGTACAAAAAGTCTGTTATATTTTATTCACATGAAAAATTATTATCAAAATATGATCAAACAAACATTTGCCTAAAATAAATTTCATTTCCAATAAATTTTTTTTATTGCTTTTATAAATATTTAGTTTGAATCTTGTTTAAAAAATTTATATTAAAAATTATTTTTTATCATTTTTTTTATTGAATTTATTATTTAATCAAAAGGTCCTAATTCAAATGAAGTTTCACTTAATTTTGTAAATTCCATTTTTTTTTAAACTTAATTGTACAAGTTTGGTTTATATTGAAATGTGCTTTTTATAAGGCAGTTATGCTTTTAAATAAATAAGAATTCAACTTAAAAAAATTTGCAAAAGAGTACCGTTTATTTGCACACCCAAAATTAGTGTATAGCGGAACTCACTCTTTGATGCAAACTACCCTTGCAAGTCGTGCAGACCGTGCAAGTCTGGCAAACAATTTAACTTGTGCACGACTACAAAAACAAATTCTATTAAATTGCAATTTGCATCACTTGAGCAAATATGCACAACTAAAAATCAGTGCAAAGTAATGTCACACAAATTTGCACAACAGATACACACTTTTTTTACTCTCAGGATTTAAATTCTCCACAGATTCAATTTCATACATGGCATTGTTTACCAAAAAAATTGATTTAATTTTCCTTTCGGAAAATATTAAAACACAGAATCTTACTTATTAATTTAAAAAAAGATTTGTTGTTTCTTAAATACCTAAAAAATCAGCTCGTTGCCATAAGTTTGCAACACACATGAAAAATGCACTCACGCTTGGTAGCAAAAAATTAGCGCATATTTGCACTAATTGCAAAAATGCTACCAAGAGTGAATTCCGCTTATAATTTTTGTTCTTGTACACAAACTTCTGCAGTCTAGTGTAGATTTTTATTTTCCACAGAAATAGTCTTTATGTATAAATTAGATAAATGTATTGATAAACTACGAAAGTTTAATATTTTTAATTTTTGTTTTTTTTTTGTATTTAGTTCATTTATTTTTGGTAACAATTTCTCTTACTCCCAGAGTTATTCGCACATTTTTGTGTTTACTTAAACATTTTCTGGTGTCGTTTTTTAATATTAATTTTCCTTGTTTTTACTCGATTTAAATTTTTTTAAGCGAAAATTGTGAAAAAAGAACTCTTTTAGTATTAATATAGATTTATAGGCGAATAAAGAAGAGTCGCACATACTACATGGTAATGGATATACAGAAATGTTTATACATATCTACTTTTGGGGAATGTACATTTTATACAGTGGTAGAAGAACAAAAAAGTTGCGTAAAATTATCGTTTTAATATGAAGAAAGAAACTTTGACAATTAGCGTAATAAGACTATTCTTTGGATGTAAAGCCTCTTCAAAAATTGCTTTTGTCACAACTAAGTTTTCTAAAGAATTATTTTTGAGGTTATGGTTTACAATTTGGTGTCATGCATTAGCTTGTTGAAAAATTATTTCGGAGATTGATAAACATCTATTATACATCAATAAAGACAACATCATCTGTTTCCAGATAACCTAAAAAAGATCCTCTTTAAAACTTCTCAATGTTTACAAAAATATTACTTTATAAACAATTAAAAATATCCCTATAAAGTGCTAAAAAGAGATTGACATAGTTCAAGTGGGCAAAAATTTGTTTTAATCAAATGCTCACTCACTCACTCACTCACTCACTCACAAGCAATGAAAAAATGACAAAAAAAAATAAATAAATGAAACATACATGTAAGTATGTAACACTGTTCACTCTTGAGTTTGTAAACTTTAATTTGAGCATGTGAGAACTGTGTAAGCCAACACTTGCACGTACTTCTCATAATGCGAAGGAGATAATGACGGAAGCTACACAAAATTTCGTTGTTTTTAAAGTGTATATTCTTCTAGATGGTTTGTTTGTTTGTTAGGTTTACTCAAAAATTTGGATATACTCCAAGAATGATAAAAAAGGATTACGCCTTGCGCACAATTTCACTCTAAATGACGTAGTTATCCCAACGCTAATGTGGTTAAGTTTTATTCATATACATATGAAATTAAAAATTTGTTTACAAAGTTTTTAAATTGCATTTTTTTAAAAATTATCAAAATTAAAGAAAAAATAAAAAAAATATGTGACATCTTTAATTTGTAATTTAAATTGTTGTGTTTGTTGCCGGGATGCATATACCTTATGAATACGCCTTGGCAGGAAGTTTTTTAATTAGCGGTTGCTCTTACAAAATAAAAACGGCGACTTAACATAATTATACTGAACATGTTGGAAACTTAGAAAAGCTGATAAAAAATTGGTAACTCTATTTATGGCGAAAAAAGGCGGCAATGCATTATCTCTAAGCCGGTCGACTTATATCACTTTTGGCTACCCTGCCATTAAGATCACTTTGTCATTTTAAAATTATAAGTCAATAGGATCATGGTATCCATTCCGCCAGAGTTGTTAAAAAATAAAATCAATGTTTAAAGTCATGTCAATATGAAAACCAAGAGAAATTTAACAGCACATTGATATTTTTCACGGTATAAGTAAGACCTCCTCATCATAAATTTAACACAAAATACACAGATAAGTAAATAATAATTTAATATTAGTGTCGTCTTGTTTCTTTAAAGTATACTATTTTAATAAAATATATACTATGCGATTGCAAATTCACATTGTGAACATTACAAACAGAATGACATACTTTTAAATAGCCTTATGATAGATTTTTTCTAGAAAACACCAAAAAAATAAACTCTACTTAAAGAAATTCCATAACACTTTGAACTTTTTCTCTGTCACCGACTGTATTTTGGTACATTCAGTGTGTTCTTTGTTATACATAAAATAAATACTATTTGTGTACTTTTTTGTTTTGTTTTTTTTTTTAATGAAAATGAACGAACTGTAATGTCTAAAATAAAGACGAATAAAAATGTACAACAAAATAATATAAAATAAAAGTTTATTTTTCTCTAAAAATCGACGAAAAGGAAAAATAAAAAAAAATAAAAAATAAAATTGTATAAAAATACATTTATGGAGGCGTTATAACGCAATATATTTTAAATTCAAAATTTATTGTGCCACTTTTCTTCAATATATAGAAAACTATCAAATAGATGAACATTTCCAATGTAATAGTTTTTGCAAAAAAATAAAAAAAATAATAAAAATAATAATTTATCAATTTAATGTTACAAATTATTAATAGTTTCTATTTTGAAATCAGTAAACAGTTGTTGTGGTTGTTTTTCTTTATATGTCTATTATTTCAACTCCATATTCATAATTAATTTTACAAATTTTTGTAGGTATATATGTAAATCATTTGTCCAATACATACATACATATGTACGTATGCAATTTCTTTCTTTATGTAAAAATATTTGTAACACTTTGCACTGTTTGTTTTTGTTTTTTTTTCAATACTTTTTAAATTCCTAATAGAACCATTTTCTATATATTTTTATGCTGTATATACATATACATATATGTGCATATATGTATGTGTGTGTAAAATTCGACCTTACGCACTAAAACGTTAAAATTAATATCTAGACAAACAATATCGTTCCACGGCCTAAAATGAACTAGTGAAAATATGGCTGGCAAAAGTTTCGTTTAGCCAAAAACTAAACGAAAAATCGGTCTAATTTTCAAATCTACTCTGTTATTTATTTTTGAAAATGTTTTCTATATTTCCGTTAAGAGTTTTTCCGGATCATTCTGCTCTTTGTTTTCTAGCTAAAAACCAAATAGACAATTTGCATTAAAACAATTTTTTTTGTAGATCTCTTTTAACTTGTTGTTGTTTTTCTCCCGTATTCTATCTCGAATGCAAAAATATTTTGCGCTTGCATTATTTCATCTTTTTTTATATTTTTTTTCTTATTATTTTTAATTTTGTTTTGGAATATTTTCTCATTTTTGGGATGCCGTGCGCAAGCAACTGAATGATTAGTGAGTGCTAATGCTTGTTTTACAGAAAAAAAAATAAAAATAAGAAACACAAAGGTACACAATTTTGTTTAATTTTGTTGCTTTTATTTAGTATATTGAAATGATCACATTTGTTGTTTTCAGCATTTCGAAATTTTCATTAACAAGGAGAGCATGCCCCCACCTTTACACTTGATTATATCTTTTTCTCAAGTTGTTGTTGGTATATTTTCCATTTGATTTATACTGTGTGGGGTACAAAAATACTTGTTGTCATCTATGAAAAGTTGTTTATTTTAATATAATTTTTGTTAATTATTAATATTAAATTTTTTTTCTTTCTTTTTAAGTTCATTGTTCTTTTTTGGAGGTTTCCTTTTATAAATAACAGTTGTTTTTTGAACATTAATATAAAATATATATTTATATTAATTAATTAAATATTAAGCAGAAATCGGCTGATTGGATGATGTGATTTCTCAAATTGTTTATCACCTCTTTATAGTTTGTCTTGTCAATGTAGGAATCCTAATAAAAACTCAGTACTAATAATTTTATACTTTGTAAATTGTGTAGGGGTATTATGTGGTTGGACAATCTTTTTTATAAAAAAAGTTTTTTTGTAGAACAAAAATTTATAAAAAAAATTCTTTCAATCGAATTTGTTACTTTTTATACCCTTCACGTGCGTGTAATGCCAAGGGTATAAAGCTTTTTCATTTTGTTTGTAATTTCCGCCATATAAATTTACCACCCCATAAAGTAGATATTTTTTGAAAGCTTATAACTAGGGGAGTTGATTGAGCAATGTCTCCGCTTCTCCGTGTGTTGGTTGAAACCAACTTTTAGAAGCCGCCAAATTCTGCACAGACTTGTATATGGTATCAATCTTTTGGAATTATTCAGCATTGAATCGCTATTAAAATTCAGCAAAATCGCCTTATAAGTTTATGAGATATGAGCGGAATAAACTTAATTGGCTCTGTATTTTCTATTTTTACTAAAAAATTCATATATTTTTTTTATAGACACGCTTGTAACTTGTATTCGTAAAAAAATATTTGTTCGAATCGCTCACTAAACAGGCAAAATTTTTTAGGAGAAATATATATAATTTTTTTTAGTTTTTAAAACTTTTTAAAGTTTCTTAATAATTTTTGTGTACACTTAGTCACCAAATTTCAAGCTATAGCCTCGAAAATTATTTCTGAGAAAAACTAACAAGGCAGTTAAAAAAAAAAACTGAGATATATAATCACAATACAACTGCATCGGTATTTTCCCTAAAATTCACAAACAAAAATTGATTTCTACAGCTTCTAGACTATGAGTATCAAATAAAAGGGCTTGATATAAAACACTATAAAAAAATTCAAAATCCACTATGGCCGCTACTATAAAATGGTTTAAAATAAATCAATATATGGGTCGAATTTAGTATTCAAAACGTACCCTCTTTAACTCCCTCGATGTTAGTATCAAATAAAAGGGTTTTTCCAACAGATACAGCAAACTATGAAAAAGTTAAAATCCAAGAGGGCGCCTTAAATATCAAATGAAATGGCTTGGAGAGTAGAATACAATAAAAAATGCAAAAGTGTAAAAAACAATGATAGAACCTGAAACAAAATGGCGGATAATTTGTTTTTTAACCCCATCAATATGGGTTTCAAATGAAGAGAATATAAAACAGTTAACTATGTTAAAATTCAAAATCAAAGATGGCGTCAGAAATAATTTAGCAAAATGGTGTATAAAGTTTTATGTATGTATGTATGTACGTGATGGTGATGGGTATTATCAGATTCAGCACGGCCAAATATAACACGCTTACTTGTTTAATTATACTTATGTATGTATGCTTGTATACATTCACTATTTGGCCATTATTTTATATGTTTATTTTATCCATTAATTTTTTTCTTTGATTATGGTTTGTTTTGTAAACAAAAAATTTCTGACAAAAATAAATTTGTTATTATGAAAAGTTGTGCCGAATATTATACATCATTTCATACATTAAGGGAACAAGTTTGAAAGTTGTAAGAGAATAAGTAAAAAAGACTTTCTTTTAATGTTATATTAGTAAAAAATAAAGTAGTAGATTTTTAACTATGTCTCAGTAATGTATGGGTTTATATTGATTGTTATAAGCAAATTTCTAGAAACAATGATAATTTTATTTTTTAAGTATGTCAAATTTTATTAGAGGTTTAAACAACTTTTTTTTAATGATATATCTTTTATTTTTATTAATATAATTATTTTTTTAATCTGTACAAAACTAATCTGTATAAAAAATATCTTAGATTTATTAAAGGCTTATTGGACAAATTTCTGTACAGCATCTGTCAAATAAACCTAAACGACACACAGAGGAGTATTTGGCCTGAAAAGCTGGCCAAAATCATTAAACGTGTTTTTTTAATTAAAAGTTCTGGTTTTTTGATAGTTTTAGTTGTAGTATGATATAAGAAATCTAGTAGCATTTTTTGAAAAAATTACACTGCGCAACAAAAGTACACTGCGCAAAAAAAAATTTTTTGTCTCTCTTAGAAATAAAAGTATGTGGACTATATGGATTTTGATGCTCTTAATTGAAATCTGTTTTCAGTTTTTCTCTAGTACGTAAGGATTTGATTTTAAAGGCGTGGCATATTTCACCCCCTAAATCATTGGGTTGCCTAATATATTTAATCATAACTTGTAAACGGGTTCTCCGATTTTAATAGAAGGAAGATTAGAAGATGCACCGGAAAATTGTGCTTAAACTAACTTAACACATTTTTTTTCTATCTATTACTATTTCGGAGTTATTAAAAATTTAATGTCAGAAAAAAATTTTCCTGGAAAATTCGTCGACGTTTTTTGTTTTCAAAATGCAATAAAAAAAAATTAAAGAACCAAAAAGTTTAAATTTTTAAGATTTTTCCAAAACCCACATTCCTAAGGAATAAAACTCGGTATAAATAGTAAAACTCAATTAACAAATGTTGATTTTAAAGGTTTAAACTCATTCTTAACAGACTGTATGTGCAGACGGTCTAATTAAAAAAAATTTTTTTTTTAATTGTAAGGCTCTTATGAAACAGTATTTTTTTTATGAAAAAAGGCTTTATTATATTTATTTTATATTATTTAATACTTAATATACGGAAAAGTTAAACTAACAAAAATTCCTTAATAATTATTATGTCGTATGCATATCCTTATTAGCTGCATCATCGGTGTCAGGAAGAAGAAGTGTGATGATTTCTGATGAAAAAGCTTTTTTATTAATCCGTTGTCTTTGCGTACTGCAGCTTATAAAAGGGTCACTGCTCAGAAATAACCTATTCAAGACATCTCGATTTGTATCGCTTCTGCTAAATTTCCTAGAATAATTTGTACGATATAATCGTAAGGGCTTATTTCTGGCCTCGGCAGCTTATTCTGACAATTGGATGGTAGCCTGATACCTGGGTGCCCATGTATTTTGTATTTACCTATATTTATTTTTTGTAAACTTATTTTGGTGATAAATGCTTTTAATAATTATTCTTATTAGGTACGGTATATGTTTTTTTAACACATAATGTTTTGTAGAGCAGGTATATAAAAATATCCTTTATGGGGATGCGTGGGACATTGCATTGGGTAATAAAGAATTTTTCAAATTTATAATTATAGGCAGGTATTAACATTGTGAAGTGTTAACAGTGATGTGAATAACAGTTGAAATCAATAATTCGAAATACATAAAAGTTTATGACGATATAAATGTATAAGAAAAAGTGCCTGATGAGCAAAAATAGAAGAAATGTAAAACTTTAAAAAAATCGTCCAAAATAATGGCGCAAACATGCGCACACTTTTTTTTTTGTTTCTAAAATTAGAGATTCCAAATTTTATTGTGGTATCAAACATAATTCTTAGAGAAGCTAACCTCACTTTCAAAAACCTCTTCTTTTTCTTTTTTTTGCAAAAAAAAGTGCATAATTTTTTTTTTTTAGCTTTTGTACTTATTCGTTTGGCCGCAAAAAAAATATCAAATAAACATCCAGAAACCGAAAAAAACATTTAAATCTCATATAATTTTCTTCACTTTCCTGACTTTAGCAGGGTCTCAGAGCTACAAATCGCAACTAAAAGTCTTGAAAATTTGCAATATAATGTAAAATATTGTGGTCTGTCGAGCTGCGGACTTAGTTTTTAAGATTTCTTAAAATTCAGTTTTGCCTTTTTGGCCAGCTTTTCAGGTCAAATACTCCTCTGTGCGACAGTAAAAGTTTATAAAAAAAATATTAAAGAAAACCTACTGTGAAAAAAAATAATCGAAAAATGTCTGTAAATTGAGTATTTATTTAACATATTGGCTTTTATTTACTTTAAAAAGGTTTATGAAAAAATCGTGAGTTTTTTTTTTGCAGAAAATGTCGAAATTAATTTTTTAACTTTATAAAAAACAGTGTCGCTTAATCTGAAATGCCATCTTGAAAAGGGTTAATTTTCTTAATTATTATTTTTTATTTTTTAAATGCAACACCTTTGAGGATTATTCTTAATATGTATCAATTCCTTGAAAGACAAGATAAAAAAGTATATTATTAACTGAAAGACATTCTGTTATAAACTGATTAAACAACACATACACACACACACACATCCATTACATTTGTGGGTACATGGGTGTGGTATTTATAAAAAAATAATAATACAGTGCAAACAATAGTTACATTTAAATTCCATATTGTATGGACAACCAATATCCATCTGAGAGATAAATCTCTTACGAATTTCCACATATAATACGTCCATTTTGCTACGAGTAATTACTCGAAAATCCCTTTCGAAAAAAAAATGAATGAAAAAGACGTAGTAAAAAAACTTAAGCTATAAAAGTCTCTTCCTCCACAGAAATATAAAATGACATTGGGATGATGATGTGTTAATTACCTTAAATATACTAAATAAGTGACAATGGTGGTAAAAGGCCCAATTAAAATGTTTGTAAGTTTGAAATTGCAACATTAAATGCTATAAAAGTAAAAATAAAAAAGTAACAACAAATGAAAATCAACTTATTTGTCTTTTTAATGAAAATAAAAAAATAAGAACAACGACAAAAACACAGATGTCACAAAAGTAATCTCTTTTTCAATGTAAATGTCAGTGAGAAAAAATTAAATATAAAAAACTAAATAAAATAAAACGCAAGAGAAATCTAGAAAATAAACAGTGAAAACATTAATTTTAAGCAGTGTTTCTCAATGAAGATCTTATGCTTTTTCTGTAGAACGCTGTTAAAAATTTGTAAATGTAAAATAAATCCTGTAAAAATATTTAAAAAGTCTTTTTATTTTTAAATATTTTTTTATTTTCAAATTATAATCAAATAGCATAAAAATTAATAAAAAAAAGATGTTATTCTAATTTTTTGCATTTATTTTGAAATAATCTACATTTTTTCTACTTTTCTGGAAACATTTTGATTTCGTTCCAAAAGAACTGAACTGATTGTCTTTTGAGGTCAAAAACGAATCAAGCCAATTTCGGATAAGTTGTTCTTTAGCATCGATCGGACCAAACCTTTCAACCACTTCTTTAAATAATTTCTAACACGGCAGTAGTAAGCAACATATTGCCCAGCGGTGTAATGATAGAATATTATGGTTTCATGTTTTGTCGCATATTCTGGGCGTTCGGTACAAGTTTTTTTGCTCATAATGGATAGGACCATTTCGGTTTCACCAATTAAGAGCCTTACCGCCATAAATTTTTGGCTATGGTGTAAGTTCAGCTGACTGGCCGATTTTTACGCCTCAGGTTATTATAGTGAATCAATTTTTTGTCTAGTATTCATTCAATGCAATTATGTTTTTTTGTTTTGTGGTGCTTAAGCAGCATTTCTGATATACAAAATAGTCTTTAAAGGTTTCCCGGCTTCAATTTATATGTTACTAAATTTCCCTGCTTTTGAATGAATCTTGCTGTTTGTAAACGTTTCAAAATTGCCGCTTGAGTAAGCTCTTGTTGGGTTTGAAAGCAATCTTCATAGAGTAATGCTTTGGTCCACAAACTTTTTTGGCTGGCCTGTCCGGAAAAACACAATTAATCTCCCGTACGTTAAAACTGATTAATCACTGTTGCCAGAGGTATTTTTTATTTAAAATAAAAGCCAAACTTCTCGCATATGACGTTTTGATGAAAAAAATTTCACATTTTCGAAGCAAAAACTAAACAAACTTTGTTTATTACACTATATTGTTGGAAAACTAAATGAGAATACATGACAGGTATGTATTCTTCAAAATGAAATTTAAATTATGAAAGACAAATATCGCGTTCCAAAGATACGCCATCTGTTGAAAATCAAGCATTTTTAAGCTTAACAAAATGCAAAATTATAATTTGCATGCCCTTTTTACGGAAGTGAAACAGGAAACAGGCCTTATATCAGAACTAGAACCGATCACAACAAAATTTGTTTGTTAAAGTTTTCATTACGACCTCGTTTACATCGATAGACTGACATCGTTTTTTTACGACTTAAAAATTTATGCGTATTTTTTTTGGCGTTACAATTTTAGCATAATTCCCTTCCCACTTATGGTAATGTAAAGAAACAAATTTTTTACCCCAATATGGATAGTAGAAGTTAGCATGCAGTTGATATTTTTTAAAATCCTTTAAAAATTTTAAGAAATTCTTAAATTTTCATATTGTAATTTTATTTACCAGTTGTAGAGTGTCTCTTAGAGTTGCCAGATCCTTTTATCTTTCTCGCGTTGCTGATCTGAACTAAATATGTTCAGTGTTTATTTTAGAACATAGGTTTTACTATGGAGTTATTTATAACTAGAATATATAACTACATTAAGAATATAATAAGAAAATAAAAACTATTATCGATTTTCTTTTCCAAATTTCAATCTAATCCATTTTTTTAAACTACACATATGCAATAGTTTTTATTTTAAACAAGATTTATGCGAATGAAGTATTTAAAATGTAGTTTGTTAAAATTCAAAACTGCAACATTTGGCGAAAAAAAAACAAAAGTTTACAAAGTTGAACTAACCTTCTATAGAACAGACCTCTATATTGTATTAAAATTGAAATGTGGTAGTTTAGCTTATCACTTGTAGGCTTTTTACACTTGCCCACATCTTAGCGGAATGTGTGGAAGCAGTTGAAATTTAATTGAATATTTAGTTTTATGTGTTTGCCGAGAATAAAAATTAAAAATTCTACTGTAATGGTAAAAATAAATTAAACATACAAAAGTAAAAATAATTATTGTATTTGCAGAGCAAAAGCAGTTATTATTGCAATATGCAGAAATGCTATAAAATAAAAATATTATTCAAACCTAAATTAACTTAAATTGCTCGGTTGTGCTCATTGCATGCATATATAAACTTTTTTGACACTTGTATACATTTTTTAGTGTATTTTTTGACAGCTATATTTTTTTCTAGTGAAGACACTATAATTATTAAAAAGTTGAGTGAAACAAAATGTGTCAAAAACATCTTTAAAAGATGTTGAAAATTTTTGATACACAAATCTGTACAATTCATATGGGAAGATGTTAACATCTTGTTGTTGATTTGATGAAAGATGTGGTCAAGTGTTAGAAGGCTATTATGAACAAACATTTTTAGAGATACAAAAATCTAAAACTTTTTCTTGTCTAACAATTGTTGTCTTAGTTTTATGTCTCTGATTACCTTATGTAACTTAATAAATAAATAATTTTTAATTTATTTTAATTAATTAACTGTTAACTATTCGCTTTAGTTTTAAAAGTTTTGATTTAACTAATCACCGACTACAAAAAATTTTACATCACTTCAACTTTAATGACACCAAATCCCTCAACTTGTGCAATAAATTTCTCCCCAATAATCGTTACAAAACTGTCCGGCAAGTCTGCTAACTGATAGGAATGTAAACCCGCATACAAATTACAGATACAATTTTTTACAATTACGCAAGTATGTATGTAATTTACCAAACACTAAAAGAAAACAAAAAAACCTTAAATTTCCTCAATTAATTTATAAAAGATGCGGAGAAAAAAAATTTATACATATAAATTTTAACTTTATTTTTATGCTGATGACGGTGGTTTGAAAGATGGGGGGTGCCTGATTTGTATTCGCCAGAATAATGAAACGACACAAGCAGTATTGTCAATATCAGTCCCATCTACATTTTACCATCTGTTTTTTTTTATTCATCATCATTAACCATATTCAGTTTCCTTTTCTTACCTTGTAATAAATACCATTCGTCCAAAAAATCCAATCCCATTATGACAAAGTGTAATTTGTACTTTCTTGTCTTAAGGTTTTTTTTAAGGTTTTAAGTATTTTTTTTGTTTCAGGGATTTCTTCTTCCTTAAATTTTAAGAAGATAAAATATCACATATTTCTTTGTTTAAAATTTTAGGTATTTTTTTTTTTAAACTTTTTCTTTTATTAAATGTATTTTCTAAATTTGTATTATTGCGTTCAAATCTATTGTACAATCAAATACTTTTTTTATTAAGATTTTCTTTTTTTAATTTCTTTAACTGCAGTTGACATTTCATTCATGTGTATGAATGAAATAAATAAACTTTGCATAGAATATCGTACTCTATAGATTTAAAAGATTTTTTTTCAATTTAATTGATACGATTTGGTTTTGATGTTATTGTTTAAAGCGTTAACGAAAAGGAGAGTGTGTGAAAAAAGTATTAGATTGAGAAAAAAGTGTGCAGAGTTTAATAGAGATGCGTTAAATATGTTTGTAATTGTTGGTAGCAACAGATAATGTTTTTTGATGCAGTTAGGGTTGAAAAGGTAGCACAGTGTTGATATTGATGCTAGAATGTTATGAAGACGAAATGTTGTCTTTGGATTTAATAACGTACGAGACGTCTTGTTAATTTTGACTGCGTATTCACAAACATTTTTTATAGATATAAAAAAAGTAATTTATTTCTACTGTTGCCTTATAAAACTTTAAACTGTACTTTATAAACTACAGTAATCTTTGATACGCTTTTAACTTTTCCACCACTATGCACATATGAAATCAGATTTTTCAATGCAAATTTTACCAATTTAAAGACGTCTGATCAGTTTGAAACTTTGCCGATTTTTATGAAACTG
Source organism: Phyto melanocephala (assembly GCA_941918925.1). Classification (NCBI taxonomy): domain Eukaryota; kingdom Metazoa; phylum Arthropoda; class Insecta; order Diptera; family Rhinophoridae; genus Phyto; species Phyto melanocephala. The sequence goes on from OW799233.1 coordinate 5,150,872, forward strand.
TACTCACATCAAGTTCCTTTTACAAACTATCTAATATTTGGAAAATTGGGCAGGGCCACCTGCGTCCATACAAAATAATTATTTCTCCTCCAACTGCTATTTAATCGAGTTTTTAAAATCTTAGCGCACACATTGATTTAGAATGGTTAAAAATTGGCGATACCAACAGCGGTGCACCACCTTAAAGGAAATAATTCATTTCGCAATTTTTTTTTAAATGTTTGTCATAATCCTACTTAGGTTTTTACTGAATGAAAAAAAGTGACCATGCCCAGTGAAAATTGTACAATTTATTTAAATAATTGCATAGGATTAAATGAGGGAAATGACACCACCCATACCAAAAAAATATATTTAATAACATATATGCAGAACTGTAATTGTTAAAGACTTTAGATTTTGTATCATTTTTGAAGCAAAATAGAAAACATCAGAACAGGGAAAGTGGTACCATCGCTACCAAAAAATACATTTGAGCAGTGGAATTATGCCAAAAGCCAGGAAACTGCTTAGCATACAAACTGAAGCTAAGAAATTTTGAAAAAAAAAACTATTTTGTATGGTTGAAACGCTATTAAAGAAAATTATTTTTACACCGAATTATTACTTGCAATGAAAAAATGGATCCATTACGATTACCCGAATCGTAAAAGAGCATTTGTTAGGTCCGGCTAACCAGTTGAGAAAATGTGTCTCATCCGACTTATAGTTCAGACCTTGCTTTGTTTCGATCGATGCAGAACGCTTTTTCAAAGATAAAGGGTATCCGAAATTGGCTTGATTCGTTTTTCGACCTCAAAAGTTGCTTTGTTCTTTTGGCGCGGAATCCATATGTTGCCAAAGAAGTGGGAAAAGGTCATAGTTAACAATGGCCAATATTTTGAATAAATTTATATTGTACAAATGTTTCAAAATATTAGCCAAAAATTTTGAATAAATTTATATTGTACAAATGTTTCAAAATATTAGCCAAAAATTTTGAAAATTCTGCAAAATAATTAACCCATATTAAGAAAATAAGAATTATTAAAAAAAAATAAAATAAAAAATAAATAAAACAAAAAATAAATAAAAAAAAAATAAATAAAAATAAAAAAAATAATAAAAAAAAAATTAAAAAAAAAAATAAAAAAAAAAATAAAAAAATAATAAAAAAATAAAAAAATAATAAAAAAATAATAAAAAAATAAAAAAAAATAATAAAAATAATAAAAAAAAAATTAATATTTTTTTTCAAAAGCTTGATATTGTAGAATTATCTAACATTTTCTACATGTATCAAGTATTTGTTAGAAAATTTTGAAATTGAAACCCAGTTTTAGACTTCACCCAAATTCTAGTACTTCGAAATCTTAAAATCTCTTCTTTCATATTCTGAATCATCTCCATTGATTAAAAGTTTTTTTTTAATAATTTTCTTTAAAGATTACCTACAAAAATTTTGTCGAATAATCCCAATTAAAAACCATCGAAGTGTTGCCTCATATAACAGAATATTAAGGAGTAATTAAAGTGTTTTTGACTCTCATGCATTATCATGTATTTAATTTTTTTAAATTTATTTTACATTTATATTACATTTGAACCTTTCTATTATTTTGTTTTATTATTATTTTTTTTTTTAATTTAAATTAGGCTATAAATTCAATTTGATAATGACAGAATATCTGGGAAAAATTAGTTATCCGATACTAGCTGAGTGGAATGTATTTTTGAAAACAGCTTAGTTTCATTATCAGCACTCTTCAATCAGAAGTACATATGTTGTATGTAACTATTAACTATTTGTTTTTTTTTTTAAATAATATAAAATAAAGTTCTTAAGTACAAGACTCTATTTAAATTTTTTTAAGTTTTCATTAGCTAACTAAAAGTATAATTTATATTTATGTTTGTTGTTAACATTTGGACTAGTTTTCAATGAACCTCATTTTCGGTGGCATTGGATGTAGGACTAAAATGACTCCAAGTAGAAATTTCATTAAAGAGGCGACCACCTGGACATTCAGTATCACGTACTTGTCTGTGACCCATTAATTTATATTGCGGATGAATGAAACCCTTGGCCACACCAAAAGCTATTAAATTCTTGACAGCTTTAAGCATTTGAGGTGGAGGTAATTCCGCTGCAAACATACAATGAAAAAAACAATTATTTTATAAAAAATATATTTGAAAGTTCAAATAAAAAAGATCTTACTTCTCCAGTCTCCTATCAAACAAATGCCCACACTTTTGTCATTGTAATTGGGGGCATGGGCACCAATAACATTAAAACCACGACCCATATATATCATACCATCACCTCCTACAGCAAAACTATATCCAATATCATTCCAGCCTCTCTCTAGTTGATGATAATCCTGCATGGACCTCATTGCTCTTACGCAGTCTTCATTCGTATAACAAGCAACCGGCTGATATGAATGATGTATTATGACAAATGGTGAGGATCCCGAAAAATGTTCTACCAATTTTGCTGTTTTTGCGCCCCATTGTTCTCTTGTTATGATACGAGATTGTGGCTGCTTTATTGGTCCCATACCTTGAATAACGAAAAAACTATTAATTAGAAAAAACCTTTTCTTTTATATGCAAAATAAGATAACATTTTATACATTTGTAAAAATTTAATGTTTCCAATTCAATATTAATTAATGTCACATACGAAACAAAATGTGTGTACTTTACCGTAATTATTTAAAATAGAAATCCTATGCACAATACAAATTGTCAATTATTATCTGCAATCAAAAATTATATAACTGTAGTATAAAGGGATTTTCAATGAGGGTCGGTCGATATTTAAAAAAAATATATGAAAGAAAAATAGTGGCGTGTAAGGCATAAACAAAATTATTAATTTTTTGTTTAATGACCCAAAAGACCGCTGTAGTAACGCATAGTGTCGTGAATCTTAAAAATTCAATTTTTAAACAATTTGATTTTTATATCGGGATTACTTTAAGCAATGGTCGAAATATGTTGACGTTTAATTATGACTATTTTTCATTGCTGATTTCTCATCACTGACTGAATAATTAAAAAAGATGCCGCAAAAATATCATGGCCACCACAAACTGTCAAAATCTATCTCTGTTTATTGAAAAGACTATTTTAAATATCAAAATTAAATAAAAAAAATTTCTATTACATAAATCATTCATCATATTCCTAATCGAAACTCTATAGATACAACCATAATGTTCTGCTATCACAACTAAACTATACGATTGTCAACAATTCTAATACTCTCAACTGATACTGTTTCCGCGGTGTTCATTAGTCATCTAGTTAGTACAAAAATAACAATTGTTATTTGATACCTAACTACAACACATGGGAAAAGCTACGCGTTTTACTAATTAAATATTCTGAAATTTTAACACAGTTGTTATACGTTTTTAAGTTCTTAATTATTTTTAGGTTTAACCTATTTATGAACCTAGTAACTAAGTTTAAATAAATATAATGAAATAAAATTAATCCAACATGTTTTTAATTTCTTTCAGGTATCGTTACCACATCTTGACGTCTAGCTTTGTATGTTATGAACTGTAAGTAATTAAAAGTTTTTATAATAATAAGTGCATTCTTTTTATACCCGCCACCAAAAAAATGGTGGGGGTATATTCATTTTGTCATTCCGTTTGTAACACATCGAAATATCCATTTTAGACCCCATAAAGTATATATATTCTGAATCAGGGTTTGATTTGATGACGATCTAGCTATGTCCGTCCGTCTGTCCGTCTGTCCGTCTGTTGAAAGCACGATAGAGGTCGCACCGAAAAAGCTAGGGGCCTCAAATTTTGCCAGAATCTTTCTTATAGACAAGGTTTGTTTGGTATTGAAAATGGGCTAAATCGGAATATTAGGAAGAGAGTTATAGCTCGAAAAGCAAGAGTAGGTCGAAAAAACCGTGTCCTTCGAACATCGAATAAAATGGAATTGTGTCCAAACGCATTAACGTAGACTCATGAAACTTCGAATATATATTTCCTGAGTAAAAACAATATTTTTCCCCAAAAATTATCTAAATCTAAGCATTAGGAGAGGAGTTATCGATCAAAATGTACGAAAATTTATACCGCACAGTGTATTTTTCGGTATATTTAAAAACAAAAACGTCATAAAAGCAACAAAATTGGATGTACGACTCTGAAATTTTGCACACTTTGCTTTTTGGTGAGACGCTTTTTTTTAACGGAAAACCAATGTGCCACGCCCACTTTTACGCCCACCTCCCATATAACGTTTTACCTAAAATTCATATAATTTCTCTATTAATAAAGATTTTGGAATAATAAAGGGCTATATTGAAACACCTAAGTTGTACTCATTCGTAAAAATAACTTTGACACGCCTACTATAACGCCCACTTTTCACGTTATCTACCGTTAATTAAATTTAAAAGCTCATAAAACCGCCAAAATTAGAGGTATGTTGATCAAATTTGCTAAGTATATCCCCCTAGGCAATGTCATTACTGCGCCAGAAAATTAAGGTGCCACGCCCACTTTTACGCCCACCTCCCATATAAAGTTTTACCTAAAATTCATATAATTTCTCTATTAATAAAGATTTTGGAATAATAAAGGGCTATATTGAAACACCTAAGTTGTACTCATTTGCAAAAATAACTTTGACACGCCTACTATAACGCCCACTTTTCACGTTATCTACCGTTAATGAAATTTAAAAGCTCATTAATCCGCCAAAATTAGAGGTTTGATGATAAAATTTGCTACGTATATCCCACTAGGCAATGTCAATACTGTGCCAGAAAATTAAGGTGCCACGCCCACTTTTACGCCCACCTCCCATATAACGTTTTACCTAAAATTCATATAATTTCTCTATTAATAAAAATTTTGGAATAATAAAGGGCTATATTGAAACACCTAAGTTGTACTTATTCGCAAAAAAAACTTTGACAAGCCTACTATAACGCCCACTTTTCACGTTATCTACCGTTAATGAAATTTAAAAGCTCATAAAACCGCCAAAATTAGAGGTATGATGATCAAATTTGCTACGTATATCCTTCTATTCAATGTAATTTGTTTGCTTTTGTTGTTTTGTTTTTTATACCCGCCTTCAAAAAAATGGTGGGGGTATATCCATTTTGTCATTCCGTTTGTAACACATCGAAATATCCATTTTAGGTGACACGCGCACTTTAACGCCTACGTCCCATATAACGGTTTATCTTAAATTCATGTAATTTCTCTATTAATAAAGTTTTTGGGAAAATAAAGGACTATATTGAAATATCTTAGTTGTATTTATTAGCAGAAACTTTATTGACATGCCTACTTTAACGCCCATTTTCATTGAAAGACTACACTTACAAAAGCATTTTAGTTGCATTCGAAGTTATAAAGGGTGGTTAAATTTTATGTTGAATTTAAATAAAACATAAATTATTTAGGATATTATTATTATTTCTTTTTGTAATTATAATATTTGTATGGTTCAATTATGTATTTAACAAAATATCGGCCAAATGCCCTCCCCCCATCCTTGGCGCCACTCCACTATCTGATGGCCCAAAATTTCAATGACAATGTTGATTCTCAATTATTGGGCATGATGATGAGGCGAGGTTGACTGCTCTTTTGCCACACTATCGCAAAAACCAGCAGTGGTTCCAATTCAACGAACTAAGAAGGCATTCACAGATTTGCTAACATTTTATACAGACCTGTTTTGCAGAAATTTAAATATTTTTTACAATTCTCCCGATTGTGGATGAATTTGAACGATTATGTTGATCAAAAGAATTACGAACTGCACAAAATGCATTTTGATTTAAACGCCCATTTTTATAAAAAACCTGAATAACTTTAAAGCGTTGCTGATTTGCGTATCTTTCCACGGATCAAATTGAGTAAGTTTGAGATTGAGAAATGTCAAGTGAAATGCAGAAAACAAATTTAAAAACTAGCTGTAGTTCACCTTCAACATGGGCCCTTAAAATTTAACCACCCTCTACAAAGAAAGTGATACATATTTTATTGAAAAAAGATTATTCCATAGCGATTAACAAAATAATAAATATTGTGCTTTAAATGTACACAAAATTGGTGGTGGGTATAAAAGATTCGGCACAGCCGAATATAGTGCTCTTACTTGTTTTTTTTTTGATCTTAATTTTATAAAATTTCCTTTTTTGACTTTATTAAATCTAGGCTGGTTAGAGACTGCGAAGGGCTCTTAAGCACGATGGCCACGTATCAAACTGATTTGTCAAACTCAGTTTTTTTTGATTGTGTTAGTGAAAAAAATCTCACACGTATATGTTCATGTGAGTTTGACGAAAATCAAAAAATTTAGATTTTCACTGCCGCCGCCACTATGATTTGAAGCGAGTTTGATGTGTTGCTGCGAAAAACGTCAAATGGCATTTTTATTCAGTTTTCGCAGCGGCAACATCGTACGGTAACAATTTTGTGGTTAAATAAAATATGGAGGAAAAAAACTTATACTTGAATTTATTGAAGTATACCGTGGTTTGCCTGCTTTATGGCAGGTTAAATCCAAGGAATATAGCAACAGAGATGAGAAAAATTCATATTTCTAAAAAAAAAAAAAAAATTTCTAAACATTAAAAATATTTTGCGACCAAATTAACCATACGTTCTTTTTTTTTAAACAGCTTTGAAATGAAATTTGATGGTTTGAGTTTGATACGTTGCTGTTAAGCAAAACCAAATATTACCAATACATACATATTATTTGTCAAATCAGTTTGAACGTGGCCATCGTGCTTTAGAATTATGAGCTTCTTCAACGTCAGCTTACGTTGGGTACCGCGGCGTTATGGTGTTGTCGATTGAACTTGCGCGCGGTGGATGGGAATTAGGGACGTCATACATATGTCAAGAGTTTTGTAAGACCACTAATGGGTCACTATTTTAGACTGATATCGGTTTGAATTTTAAACAAGACAATACTGATATAGAATTGAGGAATAGTAGAAGAGACTGAAGAGTTTCAAATGGCTTTATGTCAGGAAAAGAAAAACTCAGTGGACTTTCAAGACTTCTCGACCTACATAGCGTACGTCTGAGATTATTGCGGCGTATTTTCCGGTTAGGCTTAGGATGTGTAAGAACAAGGAATCAATAAAAACGGTAGAACTTGTTGTCGTACACTTTTCGATGGACCCCATGGGGGTCTTTGAGAGTGAGTGTTTTTTGTATTTCATAGCTTTCCTGCAACCTCCTTCATTATCTATCAATCTATATGGTACATTGGCATTAGTAATCTATATATATAAAAGTGAAACTCTGTGTGTGTGTGTGTGTGTTAGCTATAGACTCCGAAACTGCAAAACCGATCGGGCTCAAACTTTGGTAAGTTGTTGTACACATACCGGGGAGTGTTTATGGGTGAAAAAAAGTGGGCGGGGCCACGCCCATAAAAAATTAGTTATCAGTTTTAGCTACTTGCACTTGACCGATTTTTCTGAATTTTTGCACACATATCGAGCTGTCATGACTAAATAATTTCGTGATAAGAAAAGTGGGCGGGGCCACGCCCCTAAAAAAGTTTTAATTTTGAGGTACTTGCACTGGACCGATTTTTCTGAAACTTTGCACACATATTAAGCTGTCGTGACTTTATAATTTTGTGATTAAAAAAGTGGGCGGGGCCACGCCCATAAAAAAAGGCTACAATTTTGAGGTACTTGCACCAGACCGATTTTTCTGAAACTTTGCACACATATTGAGCTGTCATGGCTAAATAATTTCGTCTTTAGAAAAGTGGGCAGTGCCACGCCTATAAAAAAAAGGTATCATTTTGAGGTACTTGCACTTGACCGATTATTCTGAAACTTTGCACACATATTGAGCTGTTATGACTTTACAATTTCGTGATTAGAAAAGTGGGATGTGCCACGCCCATTAAAAAAAATTTATCATTTTGAGGTACTTGCACTGGACCGATTTTTCTGAAACTTTGCACACATATTGAGTTGTCATGGCTATACAGTTTCGTATTTAGAAAAGCGGGCAGTGCCACGCCCATAAAAAAGGTATCATTTTGAGGTAGTTATACTGGACCGATTCTTCTGAAACTTTGCACACTTATTGAGCTGTCATGACTATACAGTTTCGTAATTATAAAAGTGGGCAGTGCCACGCTCATATAGAAAAAAATATAGTTTTTAGCCTTGCACTTGATATTCGATTAAAATTTAGAATGCGATTAAAATTCATGAAGGGCGTAGCAACGCGCGCCGGGATTGGCTAGTGCTATATAAAACAACACTGAGAAAAAACTCTCTAAGAGTAATATAAATTGAATAAAATTTGTTTAAAACGTGTGATGATGCTAAAAATAAAAACGAAATGAATTTAGTTTGAAACTTATGTGAAACGTAAACTATTACTGCGATTTTTTTTTTGGCTTAATTAAGTTGAAGCATAAGCGGCAAAAATGAAACAAAATTGCTATTAATTTGTTTGTTTTTTAAAAGATATTTTATTTTTAATATGATAATCAATTATCTAATTAAGTTAAGTTTTTTTTAAAAAATGACATAAAATCCCCTAAAAACTTTTAGAATAACGTGTAAAGACATACATACATAATTTATTTTAAATATATTTGGTACTAGAAAATCTTGTGTAAGTTATTAATGCTTAACAGGCAATTGATTGTTATGTGTGAATTTTTTATTTAGTAGAAACATTAAGCACTTTTTATGCGCCATGTTATTAATTGAGGTTTTTGTCTTTGAAAACTGATAAAAAGTTTAACAATTAGTTCAAAAGCAAAAAAAAAAAAAAAATAAAAATGAGTAACATACTAAACAGGGATGCCACAATAAGAATAATTTTCCAACCAAATTTTTCTTAAACACGTAACAAAATCCAGTTAAAACTTAAAATTTTTATGAAATTGGTAATACGTAATTATAAATAACAAGTAAGAGCGCTATATTCGGTCGTGCCGAATCTGTTTATACCCTTTACCGTCATGTACATATGTAGGTATAAACACCACATTGCAGCTAAGCCTAGATTTTAGATTTCATGTAATACGCCATTTTCTTTGTTATTTCCAAAGCCATCTTTGATTTTTAATTTTTACACAGTTACACTGTATTCTACTGGTCAAGCCCTTTCATTTGATACCCATATTATTGGGATTGAACAAATTTGTTCCGTTATTTTGTTTCAGACGCCATCTTGGATTTTACATTTGTTTAATAGTTTATTACATTACAAAGCCATAACTACTATATTTGACTCATATATTCGCTATTTAATCTAGGACGCCAACTGAAATATTTCGATTTCCGTTTGTTAATTTTAGAAAAAAAAACCGAAGCGGTTGTACTTTGGTGCTTATATCTCAGTTGCAACCCAATTTGTTAGTTTTTCTTATAAATGATTTCTGAGGTTACGAATTATAATTTGGTGTCTTAAATGTGTTTAAAAATTATTTAGGAGTTTGAAAAATTTGATAAATATGGCAATTTTTTGCCTATAATTTTGCCGATTAGTGACCAATTTGTCCCAAATTTTTCAAGAATATCTCCAAAAGTATACCAAATCAATAAATAGTACCAACCATGTCTATAAACTATCTTAGGGCTGGAAAATTTTAATTTTTGTGGTAAAAATAAGCGAAAAAACAGGCAGTTGTGTTTATTTGCTCAAAGCTCAATTTCAACATTCACATGGGATCGCGGGCACGTGCCCGCATGAGGTATTAAAAAACTGAAATATTCGGGAGCAGATCGGTATTGAAAATATCGGTACGTTGGCAACTGAGATATGAGCAAAAAATCACGACCACCTCGTTTTTTTCACAACAACAACATACATACAAACGTGGTTTACTGGTTAGAGTGAACGTGGAATCGAATCCCAGCTGAGCCAAAAAATTTTATTTTATTTATTATTTTTAATTTTTATTTTTTTATTTTTTTATATTATTTATATTTTTATTGTTAATTTTTTATATATTTTTTTTTAATTTTTTAAATTTTTTTTATTTATTTTTTTAAACATACAAACGTAAATTTATAATTTTACAATTCGATGTTTTTATATATGTATATTTTTTGTATGTATGTACGTATTTCATATGAGATGAATGGTTATTGCATGACTAGACGTTGTGAAGGGTATATAAGATTCGGCACGGCCGAATAGAGCACTCTTGTTTTTCTTAAACTTTGTCTTTTATAACTATAAATAACATTTTTTTTATCAAAAACAACAAAATTTAAACAAATTATTAAGTTTCAGTAACTTATATTAATTTATATACAATTAAAATAATGATAAAACTACCAATTTTGAGCCAATCGGTCGAAGTGGCATCCCAGATATTCAAACAGTTAACATTGTTTATGATGCCTTGCCGCTTTGTTTGTATACATTTTTGTTGTAATGTTTGACATTTGAATAATAGTTTAAATTCTAAAATTTAATATAACATACGTGTATATATGCTCAAATTAACGTACGTATGTACATAAATATGTAAACGTGAAATTCATTGAGGGGATTTTTATGACGCTGAATACTTAAAACGCTTGTGTGTGGTTGGTTGACTTGATGCTGTGTTCAGTAGTTACCGTAGATTAGCAACCAGTCTTTTATATGTTTCTTTTAAGTTGTTTATTTTTTTTTCTTATTAATAGTATCAGTTAAAGCAACGAATGAATGAATGAAATTTTCTCAGACACTTTTTTTATTCACAACAAAAAAAGAAAAACCTTTTTGTAAGTAACAAAGGAGTCAAAGATTATACGTTTTTTTAAGGATATATGTACATACCTACTTAATTTTAGTCAAATTATTTATTGTTTTTTTAATGGAACTATTATACAGGGAAATTTTTAATTTTATTTATTTATTAGAGAAAAAATAAAGGTTTTTTTTAGGTGAAATGGACAATCATTCAATCAAAAAAAAAAAAAATAACGTAATAGTTAAAAAAAACCGTAAAAGTTTTTCCAAGTTTCATTCCATATTGGAATGGAATATATTAATGTATGTATGTACATTGTTTTTTAATTAAAAAATTTTTTTTTTCTTTAAAATATATGTATTTCTTGAATATTTAGTACTTCCTTAAACATCACTCCATTACATTACATTTCATTTTATATAATACAACTTTTCAGTAAAAGAATTCAAATGTAAATTGGAATTAATTTGCATATCATTAAGAATGTCATGTACTTATCATGTAAATTTATATTTATAACAGGAACCTGCAATAATTTCAATTCCATTAAGAAAATATCAATAAAATTTGCATACATATTTGTAACTATTGCATAGAAACAACCACTGGGTAAAAATGTATAACAATATTTTCATGCATATATTGATGAAAAGTAGGGATGACAATTTTGATCCCAGAATTTTCGGAAATTCCGAATGCCGGTTAAAATTTACTGTATTCACAAGGTGTCCTTAATTCAAATGTTTTAAAATAATAACATAAAAAAAAATGACTGTTGTGAATGACCCTTCATAACGATATGTGATATAATAAATCTAAATTGTTGATTTTGCTTAATTTTTGATTCGCATAACGGAGGACCGGCTTATAAATATTCCGGCTTAGTAGATTCTTAGCCGATCGCCGCATACCATACACAGTAGTATTATTTTAGAACAGTTTTAACTTGAAAAGCAACAACAAAATTTTTTTTTAAAACTATTATGAAATCTAAGAACATTGTGACAATATGTCATGTTAGGACACGTTGTAAATACATACAGTATTTCTTATTACTTATACACAATTTGTGTCGCTTATGAAAGAGGAAGCCAATTAAATTATGTATACGAAACACTGTTTGTGCTAAATTCATATTTTTTTTTCAAGGTTTAAATTTCAATACTAAACAACTTTCATTTACTTTAAATTCACGTTATATTCATTTTTCATCAAGTAAAACTAACGATTAAAGCTTTCTCTATCTCTCAGTATTTTAGAACTTTATGAAAGCTTTCATTTAAACTGCAAGAATTTGTAGGCGAAACGAAAAAACTTCTCTTTAAAAAAAAAAAACTTTTTGCAAAAATAAATAAAATAAATTACTAAAAAATCTACTTTCGGGATTTTTAAACCCGTTTGGCATCCTTGAGATCTTAATAATATTGACTGTGTGCTTATAATAGCGTGAAATTCAAAAGGTCTGAAAATATTTTTCCTAAAGACTTTTAAGCTATTTATTTCACTGAGTGATATGTTATGCTCACATTAAATGAATTATGTTTTGCTTTATTTATAACTTATCTATAATACATGGAAAATTTTTAAGTAGTAGTAGTAGTTTCTTTTTTAAATAAATTGTTGTTTTAATTATTATAATTTGACGATCAATATCTTAAGCTTTTATTTAAAAAACTATTCCTTATATTCTCTAGGATCAATTACACACCACAGCACATTACATGTTACGCCATTTTGATATTGATATTTAGGTTTAGAATTTTGAAGTCTGTAATTTTTAAAATTTAACTTAAAAAAAAATAATTTGTTTTTCATGAATGACAGACAGTGACATAAGTTTGTATTTTTCCCGTAACTTTAAATGGGAACGCTTACTGCTTCCACAAATCACCTTTTGTTTTGTTAATCTGTTTGGTTTTCTATCTTAGAAGATGATAAGTCAGTAAGTCAGTCTACTAAAGTATCTCCTAGGATTATGAGATTGTCATCAGCCGTTACCTAGGAACTACGCCTCCATATAATTATGTATACTGTTAAGCTTCTTGATGTAGAGTTTTGCTGAGAATTTGTTCTTTTTGGGTAGATTTTTGACCGCTTAATCAAAAACTCAAACATCGCAATGAAATTTTTTAATATTTGCTGGAACACGAATGAGTGTCTTTTGGTTTGAAACTTGGCGCTATACACATGCCACCACGCCACAACAACATACTGAGATGTAATGGATGATTCTTCGTGAGCTTTGATTTTTAACGTAAAATAAAACACATAAATTCGAAAGTGAACTTAACATTTTTATTATTGGTTAAAAGAACAATTTATGGCATTAACTGCTTAAGGCTATAATACACGGCATGTTTTTTACATCTGACTTTAAAATTTGTAAGACATATGTAAATCTACATGTCTTTAAAAATTTTACTTTTATGCAGACTGCTTTGCAGCAGCAGAGATTTCTGCCAACGGCTGATGTCACATGATTTGACAGAAGAAAATAGAGCTAGCTTTAATTTATATTTTGTCAGATGTCTCAACACATGTTTTCTTACAGAAGTAATGTTTTAAAGGTAACACACGACATGTTCGTATTAGCACTGGAGAATTTGACAAGTCAGATGTAAAAAACATGCCGTGTATGAGCTCCTTTAACGACTACGTCTGAGGTCGTTTGTTCGGAAGGTCCATTTTTGGCGACTCGCTCGAGCATAGCGACTGGTATTCCGCTAACAACACGAGTAACGTTGGCTTTTGATTCAATCGTAGGTGGTTTATTCTTCAAGAGCTCAGACATATCCAAAAAAAAGCAATCCAAAGGTGTGATATAGCTCGAGCTGGATGGCAGATTTACCGTAGCAAAATGTGAAATAAAGTGGTCACCAAAACAATATCTCAACAAGTCAATTGTTAAACGAAGCGGCATCTTGTTAAAACTAGAGCTCACCGAGACCATGCGTTTAAATTTCAGGAAATACATAGTCCCTTAAAATGGTGCGATAACGGTCAGATTTGTCTCCAATGATTCAATCAGTCCATAAACCACATCATAGCAATGTTTTAATGGATATAATGGTGGCTCTTGGTACTCTTCGGGTTGCTTATCAGCCCAATTATGGCAATTTTGTGTATTGATGTATTCACTGAGCGAGAAATGTGCTGTATCACTGAACAAAACTTCACGATAAAACACTAGATTTTCATTTTTACAGAATATATATATATGATACTGAACAAAAAGTACAAAGCAGTTTGATATGAGTCAAGCGTAATCTGTCAAAAAACCAATGCAGATCAAACCTTAGGATGAATCACCCAATTGATTTTACTGTTTGAATTGAATAAATGAATAAGTAAAGGGTCCGCCATCTAACTTTTTTTGTTTCAACTAGTGCTTATTTCCTGAATGGTAACACTTAGCTCATATCTGATTTGACAGATAATTAGTTGTATCCTTTCGCTGAACAAAAATTGAAGAGGAGGATATTGGCAACATTTGGTTTCAACAGGACGGCGCTGCGTGCCACACAGCCGAAGCTACACTTTTTATAGCATTTAAAAAAAAAAATAATTTATTTGGCGGACCCTTTATATGTATATATACATACATATATACTGAATCGTTTATTTGTATGTTGGTTAAAATCAACTTGCTTAAGCTTCAAGATATCCTACGGACCCGCATACAGTATCAGTATGTTAGATATAAAACTTAAATTACCCATAATATCATTATATAAAATATATAATTATATATTTGGTGAATTCACAAAGTGTCCTAAGTGTCATACTGTCACAGTGTGATAATTTTTCAATATTTAAAGTTTAGAAAAGTTGCCATTAACAAAATATTTAACACCTTTTATTAATTTTAAAAATTAAGGAAAAATATGACATTCTGACATACGTCACTTAGGACTTCTTGCAAATAAACACAATTGTTAACACAAGCTGATGTGCTGCTATTTAATTGCACGATATTGTATAAGCACACGCTCATAAATACCTACACACTACTTCAAATACTTTAAGTACTTAGTAGTTATATAAAACGATTAGGTATACACTTTATAGAAAAAGCAATAGAATCGAATCTTTCAATTCGAAAATAAAATTCAAGTACATACTCGTGCAAACGTATACCTACAAAATTTTCAAATTACGTTTAATTTCTCAAAAGATTTTCACTTGAATATTGTGTATTACTTTCAATATTTTTCTGTTATTATATTACAAAATGTATACTTTAAAATTGTTTTTAATATTTTTGTGCAGTTCATTGAACCATATTTTTTATTATGTTTTACATATTAACATAAAATCCCAATATTATTTCGTAACACCCACTTGCATACTTTTAAATTTCAAGGTAATTTTTTATTAGATTAAACAAACAAATAAAAAAATTATTTATTATATTATCACAGTAATAAAATGTTATTCAAAAAGTAAAATGGGAAATTCTTAAGCTTAAAATTTTTTTATTGGCACATGCTATTTAAAATTATATGATAATTAAAGTTAAAAGTTTATTTTTTTTTTTAATTTTTCTCTTATCATTAATGTCGCCTTAAAAACAAAATTATGTAATTTTCTATACAGGTGAAAACTGACATATAACGTTATCCTTATTGATAGGAAAGGGTTTGCTTTAGCATAGCGTTGCCATAAAATCAACTGCTGTTAACATTATAAAAAGCAAATGAAAAGCAGCAACGACACTGAAATCATATTTTCTCATCATCTCTCTAATTGCTTTAAAGGATATTATTAATAAATATTGATCCAATTGTCTGCTTTTTTTACCTTTTGTAAATGTGTGTAGGAAGAATATCGCAGCAGACCACCACAATTTGGAGTATCTTTTCGATCCCCTTCGTCGTAATCCAATTAACTTTGCTGCACTTTTGCCATTATGCACTTTGAGCTCAAGACGAGCTTGTCTATTATTGGTACTCTTCATCCACCTTTGAAAGTTTATAGAAATTACCCATTTTGTACGCACCAATCCATCACTCAGGATGATTCTGGGTTCTGGTCTTTAGAATGTTGCCACCTATCCGTTCTTAACTTGTTTGTTTGCCGCTTTATTCCCAGCTGTGCCCACACATGGCTTAACCTACATAAATGTCACCTCATTTGTAGAGTATATGTATTGAGCTTTAGATAAAATTAAGCACCAAAGATAAGTTAACATTCAACCGATGCACTCTTTTTATAACCGAGAGTTTGTCAAGTGTATTGAGAATATTTTCTTCCTTTGTATTCGAAGGATTAGTCATAACTGGAATGAGTATGCGCCAGCAACAGCCCTACCTACTGTTCCTTAAAATACCCATCAGTAAAAATATTGATGTCACTTTCAAAGCATTCATTGTTCAACCACTTTCGCTTGATTCAAACGTTTATTGGCATTTAAGTCTCCCTCACCTTTTGAGGTACTAGGAAAGAATTCTCCTATGTCTCAAACCATCGATTTGCGTTAATATTGCTGATCTTGCAGCCGTTTGCTTGTGAATAAGTCTAACAACAGCTTGAATTGTACCACATATACACCACCACCAGACAAAAGATGCATAAATGATTGTTGGTCTCACCAACACCGTGCAGCCCTAGGCGAGATTCCTCATTTTTGACCGCAATCTTTAACACTGATGTATAATCCTTTTTGCCCTTTGTTGTCTCGTTTTAACATGATTTTTTCAGGTAAGTTTGTACGAAATGTTCCTCATATATGTAATTCATATTCCTGGACGCATTGTTTTCGGATCCAACCGTTACACCCCTCCCTTTTCGTGTAAAGAGCATATAATGTGTTTTTCCAGCATTTATTGTTAGAACCGGTTTACAATGCCATGCCTCGGTTAGTCTGTTTCATACAACCCAGAATGGTCTTCATGAATTTATCACCAACCACATCAGCATCTTGTATATGCCATTTGCCTCCAGTCCTGCAGACAACCTTAGACTACCCTTCTTTTGTTACTAATTGATATAAATTCCTAAAATTAACTGCCCTACGTGTTATCATGGGGACGATCCATTTCACCGCAATGGAATCAACTTCTCAACTTTTTAATTAACAAATTTTGTTTAAATTTGTACACAAATATTTTTTTGTTCAGTCCTTTGTTTTATTATTTTGATTTCTTTTCCCGAAATATTATTTTCCAACAAAAATCCATTTTGAAAAAATATTTTTGCTTATAAGTCAAGTTTTTTTCTAGAAAAAAACATTTTTTCCAATAAAACACTGACACCAAATAAAAGGCAACAGCTGTATATTTTTTTATTGCATACTTGCATATTGATATAGACTTCATTCTGTAAATAATAGAGTATATAAAATTCCTCACTACCGAATATATTACTTTTACCTGTTCATCAACTTAATGAAAAAAAAAAAAAATACTTCAGTAGTGTTTACTGTTATTTCACGCTCATTGTAGATAAGAAATATTTGTATCAAAACACGTTTCGTGGAATGACCACAAAAAAAATTTTGTTTTTTTAATTTTTATAAAAAATACTTAAGTTTATCAATTCACTATATAAAAGTACAAACCCTTATAAATGTATTAAAAAACTATTCTATCTAGATTAATTAGAAATATATTGATATGATTATTTCTTTTGTTTTGTATAAAGGTATTAACAAATACTCACTATAAATAAAATCCTACTTGTATAAATAAAAAAAAAAAAAACTTTTTATAAAATTAAAAAAAAGGTTCTTTTTTTTATCTGCTCGATGAGTTTGTTTTTTGTTTTTTTATAATTAATAAAACAACAAAATTGTAACATTATTAAACAAAATAAATTTTAATTAAACAACGAGTTTTGTTGTTAAAAAAAAAAACACACTAACAAAATACAATGAACGAGGGTTTGTTAAAAAGTTTTTTCTTTCGTATTGTAGTAAATTGATTTACACTCTCACTCTAGCAAATATAGAGAATCGCAAGCAGAGATTAATAAAGATTATTAATTTAATGGCAAAAACAAAATTTAATTGATAATTGACATTAATGCCAGCAGTTACAATAACAATTTTTTTTGGCTGTTACTAAGTTGTAGTAAGACTTGATTTTTTTTAGTGATACAATTTAATTAAGTAATTTCTAAATTGATATTTATTTTTTTTTCTGTTTTATTTATTTTTTAAAACTCTTATTTGTACATAGTAAAGGGTGTGTCTGTAGGAATGCATGTATTTTACAGATAGCTGTAATTTTTTTTTATTTGATTGTAAAGAAGAAATGTTCCGTTTAATGATGGAATAAAATTTTCGTCAAATGGCCCCCCCAACATTACTCTTTTCATGACATTACAGATCTGTGGCTGCATCCCACTGATGACGCGTTAAACTATGATTTACTGAATAAACAACATCAAGAATATTAATATAACTTCTTAATTGGTACGTCCGTGGTTTATTCAAATTTTAATTGAACTTATTTACCACCATATTAATAATAAATTTTTGTGCTGTCAAAGGTAGTGACGTCAGATGCTATGTCATATCAAAATAAAATATGCTCTTATTAAAAATTTCTCATATTAATTTTACATATGGATTTTACACAAGCTATGTTTCAATGGGTTTACACGATATGTATCAATTTTACAGTGAAAGTAAACTGTCATACGTCAAATACATGTCCTCTGAAGGCGTTTTTTAATGACACTAAAACCGTTTTGCAAGCATAGCTGCATGCAACATTTTTTTTACGGATTGTTATCAATGGGATGATAGAACTACACCATGTAAGCAATATTTCAACGGTTTCATTAGTTATGCAATGCAAAATTTGACAAGTCATATGTAAAATACATGTCGTCTGAAAGCATTTTTAAATTTCACTTAAACCATTTTGCTTGCAACACATTTTTCATTAATCGTTACCAGTGGAATGATAGTCGTTAAACAAAAACTAAACCATGTAGGCAATACTTTAACAGTTCATATGACCTGTATCAATTATGAAGTGACAAGTCATATGTAAAATACAATGTCTGAATGCACTTTTAGATGACAATTTAACCGTTTTGCAACCATAACTGCATGCAACACACATATTTTTTATTGATCGTTATCAATACGATGATAGTCGTTAAACATGTGTTATGTTTTTATACCCTTCACCTGTGGTGTACAAGGGTATATATAGCTTTGTCATTCCGTTTGTAATTTCTACTATTTGAAAATAGACGAGTCGATTAAGCCCTGACCCTCTGTCCGTCTGTCCGTGTGTTGGTTGAAATCAGCTTTTAGAAGCAACTATATGTTCCTCAGATCTGTATATGGTATCAAAATCTTGGAAATATCCAGGAATGAATCGCTATTGAAATTCAGCACAATCGCCCCATAACTTTCTGAGATATGAGCAAAAAACCACGACCACCTCGTTTTTTTCACAATTACAACAACAACATACATATATACTGGTAAGAGTAAACGTGGCATCGAATTCCAGCTGAGCCATAAAAAATTTTTTTTTATTTTATATAATATTTATATTTTTATTATTTTTTTTTATAAAATTTTTTTTAATTTTTAAAAAATTTTTTTTTTAATTTTTTAAAAAAATTTTTTTATTGTTTTTTTTTTTAATTTTGGAAACATGTACATACATAAACTAAACTTATAATTCTGCAATGGGATGTTTTGTATATGTATGTACGTATTTCATATGATATGAATGGTGATACAAACAATTGTTATTGCATGACTACACGTTGTGAAGGGTATATAAGATTCGGCACGGCCGAATATAGCACTGTTACTTGCTTTTTTTGTTGTTGTTGTTATATTTTACCGGCCTTATACATAAAAGGTTTTAAAGAAGCTTAAAAAACTTATAAATGAAAGTTCCATAGAAGATCTGAAGACAGTTGTAAGTTGTATTAAACTTTTGTGAAAATGTAAAAAAAAACACATATTTTGAGCTGTGTTGATGTTGGCAAATATTTGCAACTAGTAAATAAATAATGTTATGAGATGTTTCTTACACCAAAATTGTTATAACATTTTCAATTAAGTAAACATTCGTTTATTACGACAAAAATTAATGCAAATTAGTGGTTGTATTTTTTTCGTCGACTATTTATTTTGCAGAAAGAAAATTTGGAACGAAAATCCTGGTGTTATTTTAGTTTTACAAAAAATAAGTAACTTTTTTGCAAAAAAAAAAAAAAAAAAAAAAAAAAACAAATAAATAAATAAATAAATTAAAAAAAATGCAATACGAATTTAAAATATTTGATAACTCCTCTTTTTACTTACCCATCATTATTAAGAGAACTAAACCAAATGCTGTCATTTCTTTAATAATTCGTGCTTGTTTTTACGTTAATTTTTTATCAAATTACTTTCAGTTTTTTTTTTATTTTTATTTTAAGCGTCTAGTTTATTAGACATAAAAATTTTTTTGCTACGATTTGTGTTTTAGGAACTATTGTGGTTTTCATGTGTGCTTCTTTCATTGACTAATGAAAAAATAAATGATTTAGGAACTTTTTGTTTTAAAATTTAAGTTTTTAGTATTTTTTTTTTATTGGTAACACGTTTGTTATGGTTTTTAATTAAAGGTTTTGTACTAGGCATAAAAGGTTTTTGTTTCGTTTGAAATTAATTTCGATAATCAACCAATTTTGTTTATATTTTTTATAGTTCACATATTCGATATTTTATTATTAATTGTTATTATTTTGATTTGCTAAACACAACTAAGCAATTGTTGAATTGACTGAAGGAATTCAAAGAAATTCAACAGCAACCAAAAAAATTCTACTCTCTTACCGATGGTCACATGTACTCATAGTGGAGCAAAATAAAAAACGGTACTGAGTAAATTGTTATTTGAAATAGAGTGGAGTGTTGAGTAAATGAAAAAAAAAACACTCTGCTGTTAAATTTGGAAGTAGGAGTCGGAAATAAATGTACGTATGTATCTATGTATGTATGTATGTATATACAGATATCTACTTGTTTTGGTTGGCGTATCGCGAGCTTATATGATCTTACATACATGTACATACATATGTATGTTGGTACAATATGATATAATTTGTTGTCACATAGCAAATATTTACCCCATTCACAGTCTGCCATTGGAGTTGTATGTCTCTATTAAAATTTCGTATAAAGAGTGAGCTAGAATAAAACGTATTCTTGTATTAAGTTTAATAAAAATTAAACTGTTAAAAAAAACAAAAAATTCTCAAAAATAGGTAAATTTATTCAAATATTGTATAAAAAACATTAAACATTTAAAAATTGCCTTATTTATCGGTATTTATTAATTTATATTTTTCTGAAAATTGTCCCATTTAAAATTTTGTAGTTGCTTCCGTTAACTTTTTGGACGAGATGGTTCTTTTTCGCTTTAAATTGGAAATTTCTGGAATATTTTTCCTGTGTTCCATAGTCCCAAAATCCGCAACATTTGGGTGGATTTATCTCCCGTGGTACATTTCTGTTTGAAAACCATTCAGGGACATAAAGCCGAATCGGTCCAGAAATATGAAAGCATGCTGTGCTATTTTAAGAAACGTATAAGCCATTAGAAACGTATGTAGACGTTCCGTTATATATATTTCTGCGTTTGTCATGTCCGATGTCACAAATGTTTCTTCCTTTGCCACACAAGGAATTAATTCTTAAGGAATTTCGTTTGTTTTTTCTTGTCCGGTATTATTCCTGAACACTACTTCGTCTACAGCCATATACAAATCTTGACCCGAAAGTTGTAAAAAGTCTGCCAGTACATAAGTTTCATCGTCCATCATACAATAGGTGTATTTTATTTTATAAAATTGTGATCTGAAACTTTCTGAACTTTATACGGCTTTATAGCTAGGGCTCTGCGCTTAATAGAATCAGAGCTTTTAATCATATTTGAGAGCCGGTATTCTTTTAATGCTTAAGACTTCCTTATACTTTTAATGGCTTTCGAAACCGTGTCACTATGAACCTCTAGTTCTTTTGCTATTTTTTTGAAAGTCTATATATAATAAAATGTGACGTGGCTCTAACGTGATTAAAAAAAAATGTTATTGGACCAAGGATAAGTTTTGGCTGGAATAGTGTGTATAAGTTTTTTTCTTTATATGTTAGATTTTTCAAAAAATTATAAAAGTTTAAGAGTACAAAAAAAATATATATTTTTGTGTTAAAATTTGTCAAAAAAAAAAAATCTAATGTCTGTTACCTATAGCTCATTCAGTAATGTAACGATGTTACTGATTTTTTGTATAAAGAAATTTCTTAGACTTTAGTAAAAACTAAGTTCTAGTTTTGCCTATAGCTTGCCGTTTTAAGACTTGTTGGACCTAAAGGCTTAACTATTTGCACATCTTTAAGAAAATATCTGTCAATTGTTGTTTAAAAATTTGGGGAAAAAAAATTCAGAGGCAGTTGGACTTTGGTGTTTATATCTCACAGTTGGTAACGAGCCAATATTTTTTTGTTTATAAGGTTTTTTTATTTACCCACATCGGCCGATTCTTGACTTAGCCAAAATGGCGGATCGGATATTGAAATTGTTTTTCTGTTTGATATTAATTTTTTTTTGGTGCAACCATCAGTTTAGTCGGTGTTTGTGTTATTGAAGTTGCATAACAAACAATATATTAACTGATATTCAATATTTTTAAACTGATTTATCCGCATGATGCTGCTGTTTATGAGAATGCGAAATCTATTTAAATAAACATTAAATTATCAACACTTTTGATAAAGATGATATTTTAATAAGCGTAATAAATATGGATAATAATTAATTCATATGTGATTTTTATTGTGTGTACTTTAGGTGTTAATAATGTTTGTTTAAAACTTTATGCCTTAATCTTTTTTTTCTTGTCGATAAACGCTTAACAAATTAATTTAATTGAGTTAACACTTGAATGTCAAGAGTTGCAGTTAAATGTTTAACGTGATTGCTTTACAGTTTAAGTGTGGCAGGCTTGCATTAATATTTATGCGGTACTTTTGACTAAAATCTTGTATAAAAAGATTTATGGAAACTATTTTTTACAGAAAAGCTTTACAATTTTAATATTAACTAGGTGAACCTGTTGGCCCCCACAAAGTTTTATGTTATTCCTAAATTTTGCTGGATCAGGAAAAGCAATCCTCAATTTTTTAAGTAAATCCGAAAAACAGTAGTTTAAATTGTTACCTTGTCTCTCTCTCTCTATCTTTTTTTAATTTTTTTACTAAACACATAAAGCACTCTTTTTGCTAAAACAATTTGTATTAACATGCATTAAGCCTGTAGCACACGCCACAGCCACTACAACTATTTTAAAAAATGTTACCAGAGTGCTGAACATTTTAGTGACGTCAGACCCATATATGCATGTGACTTTTTACATTTTGTGTACTATCCCAGCAAAATTACACATTACAAAATAATGAGTTGAAAGTACTAGAAAACAGTTCTTCACTACTTACAATTTGACATCTAAAATCATTTTTTTTAACACGGCGATGTCATTTGAGGCAAGCACTTACCACACTCGCTTACAAATAGGGATTCGTATCAGCGTTGCCGTTTTTGGTTATTTATAACCAAAATTGGTTATTTTTTTTGCCAATGTGTAGATGTGTATTTTTTTTCCTTTTTGGTTACTTTTTTAAAGCCCAAAATTCAGTAGTATTTTTAAATCAGTTTTATTTATAAATCATGTTCTTATATGTACATTTAACATTGCAATGTTCTCATTTAAGTGACAATGTTTAGACAACATTGTTAGCACTTGAAACCCTATTTCTTTTAGCAAATGATCAACTCCGGAGTACGAAAAAATACATGACTGTTTTAAAAAACAAGTACAAGTACAAATATTTTTATATTATTTTTAAATTTTAAATAAATAAAAATTTTATTTTAAATAAAAGCTTTTTATTTATTTATCGTTATTTGTAATAAAATTACCTTTAAGTTTTTTTATGTTACTTGATACGTAAGACTTGAATTTTTGGTTGATTTTTAAAATAAATCAAATATATTTTAATTTTGGTTACTTTTTTTTTTTTTTGGTTACTTTTTGAAGTAATTTTGGTTGTAAATTTTTTTTGGTCGTGGCAACACTGGTTCGTATAAGTACTTATTACGATCGCTTATAAATAGGGACTTAAATAGGTACTTACTTTTATAGCAATAAATTAGTACTTGATTTTAATAACCTAAATAATCCATTACTATTATGGACTTACAGAAGTCGTTCGGTTCTTTTAAGGACGAAAATTCGGTTAGATTATTCAGCGATACGTTTATTTGAAATTTAAAAATTAGTGAAAATCTATAAGTCATCACTTTCTTAATGAAATGCTTTGCCGCTGTTGTCAAAATCATTACTACTTATACCCTTAGTGTTTTAAACTAAATGAGAATTATAAAAAGTTGTTTATTTTAATGACTTCTAACAAACTTCGCAACAAGAAATTGTATTGTGTGTGTATCTAAGCAAATATCTGAAAATAAGTACTTACGTATCACATTATAAATCAAGTCATTACTAAAATACTTTTTAATAAGACAGACGATGTGTAATAGTCATTGAAAAGTATGTTGTTTAGTAAGAGCAAGTCATTACCTAGTTTTTGCTGGGATAGGCATTACTTTGTTTATTTTTTGTTTTGTTACATACACATGTTGTTTGCTTACTTGTTAGCAGCAACTATTAACAATTATATTTGTAGACACACAATTTACAACCTGTTTATGCAACACGTTGATCTTTAATGTTGCATATTTTGATACACACTATGATATTTTGATATATTTGAAACCTAAAACAAGAAATTAATCCATAAACATAATCATAGTGTGTACCACCTGTTTCTCTTAAAATACTGAACTGATTTTAATAGGGTTGAGATTGTGCGCATGTGCAGAGAAATTTCTTTAAAATTACATATTTTTTTTACTAAAATCTGTTGTGAGCGTAAACTGTGTTGCAAGAAATCGACCTGCCTATTAATATATAAGATTTGAAAACCATTTATTTTTAGTGACAATATATTCTAATCCTTATAGGTAGGAGGTGCAATTTAACTTTTGAAAGAAATTTTGCTATTTAAAATCACCAAATTACTTGAGAGTAAATCTTTTAACCTACTACAAGAAATCTTAAAAAAATATATGTTTGACCTCATGGCAACACATGATCTACACAACATCAACAAAAGAAAATTAGTTATTTTTTTCCTAAAGGGTGATTTTTTAGCTGTTATCTTTTTGACAACACTGGTTTAAACAGCTGACGCACGTTTCGTGTTTTGTTTCACTGTCAAACATCTTCAGTTTGGTCTATAATTTAACCATGAATCGTCTTACAAACGAACAACGCTTGCAAATTATTGAATTTTATTATCAAAATGCGTGCTCTGTTAAGAAAGTTCATCGCGCGCTTCTTATCGAAAAATTGTGTTCAGCGACGATGCATTACAAGAGCTACCAATGCATCCAGAAAAAGGCACAGTTTGGTGCGGTTTATGGGCTGGTGGCATCATTGGTCCGTACTTTTTCAAAGATGATGCGAATCGTAACGTAACTGTGAACGGTTAGCGCTACCGTGAGATGATATCCACACAGCACGCTTTACAATGGACTTATTGAGAGGCGAGTTCGGTGAACATTTTATTTCACGATCGGGACCGGTAGATAGGACGCCTAGATCGTGCGATTTAACGCCTTTAAACTATTTTTTGTGGGGCTATGTTAAAGCTCATGTCTATACACACATGCCCGCTTCAATTGACGCATTGGAAGACAACATTGAATCATTTTTTCATGAGATACCGGCCGAAATGTTGGAAAGAGTATGCCAAAATTGGACTAAGCGGATGGACCATTTGAGGCGCAGTCACGGTTAACATTTGCATGAAATAATCTTCAAACATTAAATTATATGGACCGTTCTATCGATTCAAATAAAGAATTTGAATTTTATGTGTTTTTTTTAAACTTACCTATAGCTCTTAAAAAATCACGCTTTATTTGATACTTAAAAGTACTATTGGTATATTTTTAACATTTTAATATAAATAATAATAAGTTCATGCATAGTTGCGGATAATTTAATAGCAACGGTTTTTAGATTCCTAATTTTATGATTATTAAAAAAAATAGCAAAAGATTTTCTACGCATTAAATAGTTGATTGTAGATTGATAGTTTTTTTTCACATAAAACATGGGCAGATCATTTATCGGTTGCTCTGTAGCCCAAGTGTTAAAGTCCGAATTTACCCTATTATCTACGAACTCTGCTTTTTTGTTTAATTGCCAATATATTGGCGTTTAATTGGACATCTATGTTTTTTTTTTACCAAAAGTAATAGCCATGTGTAAAAATAAAAAATCGCCTTAAACATTAAAAAAAAAAATAAACAATAACTTGAACAATGTAACGCACTGCTAAAAAATTACACTACACTGTGAGTATAAATGATTGAATGTGAAGTTTTTGTGATATTTTGAACAAATTAAATACATATGTACATACATATTTTAAAATTAAAATCGAACGGGGAAGTACCTTAAGGGTGCAAAGTGTGTTGTTAAGTGTGCGATTAAAAGCCAACAACAAAAAAACAACAGCGGATAGGTAAATCCCACCAATTTGTTTTTAATTTCGTCTGCAAAATATTTGGTATGATTTTTGAATTGTATGTATGTATGTATTTGTTTTCTAGTTTAGTTTGATAATCAACTATTTAAACTACATAGTTAAGATTTGTGAACTCTTTTGTTTTCTTTTTATTGCAAAGAATTTCAAAGTTTTGCGTCTGTTTTATTTTATACTATACATTTTTTATTTAAAATCGACACAACGCACTTAAAAAAACCACAAATTGTTCAAGTATAACAAAAACAAAATTGTGTCTTTATTTTTATTTTATTTTAATTATTGGTATTAAAATTTTATATTTTTTTTTTTCAGTTTAATTCTAGGGGCTTTACATGCTAACAGGTCAAGCGTTTTAAGCAATTATTAAATGTTTGTAGATACTATTGATATAACGAATATCAATGTGTAAGTATTCACAAATGCGAATGTCACGAAATGTGCAAATGTTTACTAAATGTGAATGTTTACTATGCAGAAGAAGTTTTTGTGGATACGAATGTTAGCAAGTAACAGCGTTTTATACGGCTGTGCCAAATCTTAATATACCCTTTACAAAAGTATAGGGATGCAACTATAATCATATACATACTAGGGTGATCGACTCGGTTTTACAACCGGTGGAAAATCCGGTTTTTTCTTCTTTCAGCCGGCGGTTTTTTCTAAATGTTGATTTTTCGAATCTTGAATACACAGGTTTTTTTATGCGAAAAAACCGGTTTTTTATTTTTTTAAGTTTTTATATATTTTTGTAACCAATCGTACCATAGTATATTTAGAACGCGAAAAGTTTCCAAAAATCAGAAAATAAAAACTATTAAATATTCTTCCATAATATTGTAACGAATTTATTTGTTGTTTAAAAGACAAATGTAAAATAAGAAAAATAATTAAGCTTAAATATTATTTTTTTATAGGATACAAACCTAACGTTAAGAGTTAAAGGTAATTAAAGAATAAACTTAGCTGGTCGATCACTTTTAGGTAAAAAGTGTAGTTACAATAAAGAAAAACCAATAATCCCTGTTTCCAGATCCTAATTGTAAATAATGGCAATGAGTGTCTGTCAACTTAAATTTCAGTTAAACCATTGAACAAACTAGTTTATGAATATAGGTATTTGTATGTCTGTCAGGGTTATAAGAAAGAATTTTTAAAATGAAATTTTAAAGATTTTATCCTTAGCCTTTTAAATGTATTTCAAATTACAGAAATCATTTCAAACAAAATACGTTAGTGCATATTAGTTCATAAGATCTATTTAACATTTAAAAAATTTACAGAAGGACATACAAAAATTAATAACAGCCTTATAAAAAGTCTTATTTATTTATGTATTAATTTATTGTATTTATTTGTTTTACTTGTAAAGATTACCTTTTGTCCTTAAGTTCAACTAATTAAAACCAAATTACTCAACTGCATTAAGTTGTGCAGCCAAACGTATATAAACTATAAAAATTTCATATTTAGATATAATTTTTTATAATCTTTTTTTACAATATTTTTTAATTTTTTCTTTAATATATTTTACATATTCGCACCGGTTAACCGGTTTTTTCTCAATTTTCAAAATATCAACCGGGTTTTTTTTAAATTCTAAATTTCAAACTATTTGAAAATCGGTTTCTTAAAAAAGTCGAATAATCGATCACCCTAATACATACCTATAAGTTGTTTATTTAAAACAAATTTACACTTGTTTAACAAATGAAAAACTTTGTATTACATAAATTCGCACACATGAATAAATGTAAAAGACCTAAGCAAAAGTAAACATTTTTCCATCATGCACTACTTTTATGCCTGCATTTTAAAATATAATTTTGTTGTTGCAATTTCAATTCTTACATCCTTAGCTGCTATTGGGTCGAAATTTGCGAATTTCAATAGCAACATTTTCGAAAGCATTTCTAATAAAGTGATACTACACACTAGGTCGTGGGATATATGAAGGCTTCGAAAAGTTGATTTCAACGCTCTCACGCACGAACAGAGGACAGATTGTTAAAGCTAAATCGACTTCTTTATCTATAAAGATTTGGAATAGATGTACTTTATGGGGTCAGAAATGACTATTGTATAAAATGCGAATGGAATGACAAACTTTTATATCGTTGGCCGCAAGTAGAAAGGCCCTAACTCAAATAATTGTTATTTTACACGAGAAGGTAACAACGTAAGAGAAACTGTAATTTCTTTTGTATAATTGCTTGTAAAACTGTTATTTTTAATACCAATGCGTTAAATTTTTGTGTCGAGGTGTTTTTGTGTAAAATTTATTGAAATCACTGAAAAACTCAATTTCGTAAAAAGTACGCGAATACTCCTTTATACTCTTGTGTGAAGGGTATAAAATATATGCGAATATTCCTTTCATTATATCATTATAAGTATATATGTATATATATCGAAAAAAAAAATAAAAAAAACAATGATAAAACCAGAATAACAATGAACACAATTAATTTTATTCAAAAGAGATTTTACGAAACCGGCTTGTAATGTTAAGGAGATTTGACAATCTTAATTATATTTTTAAACATTTAAGATATTTGTGTGTTAGATGATTAAAGTTTAAAATTACTAAATAGGGGTTTTGATGTGTTGGTTACCAATTTTTTTTTTATTTCAATACATTTACCTAAAAATAGATTTTTGATTAAATTTTTATTTATACAAAACTTTCAATAAAGGTAATTTCTGTTCATAGAAAAATAAAAAAAATTTATGCCAATTTTTTTCTTCGCAGAATTTTTAATTAAATTTATTATTATTTATTTAATAAAAATTTACCTTATTTTTATATTAAAAAAAAATATATGTGTACATCGCATTTTTTAAAAAAATTTTTTTAAGTCGCTCAAATTTAAAGAAAATAAAAATGCTTAGTAGGCTTTAAATTGAATGAAAAAAAATTAAATTTGACTGATAGTAGCCAAGGTATATTCATTCATTACGTATGTTACTAATATTCATATTTTGTTTTTGTATATTTTGCCTGCATATGTCAAACATTTTTTTTTCGGGTTTTCTTCATTCATATAAATAGTTTAAATAACTTCAAAGTAACTACTTTATATTCTTGATTTTGTATTTTTCAAAACGTTTAAAAAACAACTGCAACAAAAAACAAGTAAAAGTGCTATATTCGGCCTTGCCGAATCTTATAATACCTTTCACCGTCATGTACATATGTAAGTATAAACACCACATTGCAGCTAAGCCTAAATTTTAGATTTCATGTAAGACGCCATTTTCTTTATTATTTTCGAAGCCATCTTTGATTTTTAATTTTTACACAGTTAACTGTATTCTACTAGTCTAAGCCATTTCACTTTATATCCATATTGTTGGGGTTAAAAAATTTGTTCTACCATTTTGTTTCAGACGCCATCTTGTATTTAAATTTTTTTTAATAGTTTACTACACTGTACTGGTGAAGCTCTTTTATTTGATACCAATATTGTAGGGGTTAAGCAGGACAAAGCCGTAACAACTATATTTGACTCATATATTTATTCTCCATTTAATCTAGAACGCCATTTTTGATTTTTTTCCTTTCATAGCTAACTATATTTTAATACTCAAGCCTTTTCGTTTAATCCCCATATGGGCTCTCTCGGTTGTATAGAAACTGAAAACTATCGTTTTGCGTTTTTAAATTTTAGGAAAAACACCGAAGATTGTACTTTAGTGCTTATATCTCAGCTAATTTTAAAGCGATTTATTAGTTTTTCTTAGTAATAGTTTCTGAGAATACAACTTATAATTTGGTATCTTAAGCGTGCTCAAAAATTCTACAGGAGTTCGAACAAAATTTAATATTTGAAAAGAAAAATTAAATATTTTCAAATAATTTTTACCTATAACTTGGCGATTAGTGAGTAATTATTAAAAATTTTTGATGAAGACCTCCAGAGGCATACCAAATATATAAATAGTAACAACCGTTCTAGGGCTGGACTATTTAAATTTTTGTGGTAAAAATAATCAAATAAGCAGTCCTGTTTATATGCTCATATTTTAGAAAGTTATTGGGCGATGCTGACTTCCAATACCGATTAGCTACCGAATATTTCTGATATTTTGATACCGTCTTGACGATGTCGGGGGCTTCAAAAAGTTGGTTTCAATATACGCACGCATAGACACGACGGATGGATAATTCTTAATCGACTCCCCTAGTCATAAACTTTCAAAAATATATATTTATGGGGTCGAAAATAAATATTGTAGAAATTTAACACAGAATGACAAACTCTTACCCTCACTGTAAAGGGTATAATAAAAAATTAGGTTTGACAGATGCAGATAATTTAAATGAAACTTGGCAATATTTGAAAATGATATAAAAAAAACAATCAGCTGTTTGGGAACGAGTATCTTATAAGTATACCTTGGTAGAAGCTTTTATTAGATTCACCTTCAGTATACTGGAAACTAAAAGTTGAACCGAAAAGGTTTTTTTTAGAGTTCTAGAGAAATTCAAGAATGTCTTAGAAATCACTTGAAAGCTTTTGTTAGAAAGATGGAAATTTGATATTAACAAAATCAATGCCATGTTAAAGTGAAATCTTTATATTTCAGGAAGAAAACTCGCTTGAAAACGAATTGTTTGAAGTTTTTCATACGTAAGGTTATAAGATACGCTGCCCTAAAAAAAAATTTCCAAATAGAAATGCTGTAGAAAACGCAAAAGCAAAAAATTTAAAAAAGTTTTTTTTTTAATTTATCGCTGCGTTATGGACGACGAGAGGCATGTTTAAACTAACTTCTCATAGTTTCGTGGCCAGAAATTCTACATTGCAACCTTACGGGGGATGAGCGATAAATTAAAGGTTAAGAGGAATCGAAATTTAAAAAAAATTCTGCAATGGCCAGCTTTCTGCATTTGTGGTGAGAAAAGTAGGTATTTCGTGGCAACAGGTGAAATAAACTCAGAAATGTATTTCAAAGAGTGCTTGAAGAAGCGAATAAAGCCTTTTTTTAGAAAGCATGAAGCGTCCTACCTTCATTTGGCTCAACCTAGCGTCTTGCTATTGCAATGAAGTATAACCTAAATAAGAATGTGCGTCGAGTAGCAAAGCCATCAAACTGTCTAGAACTCTTACAAATAATTTTTGTATTTCATAAATCGTTAAATAGAGTATAATATGGTCGAAATTGATTTATTACTGGTTTTAATATTAAGTCGTTGAAATTTAAAATAGATTTTTTTTTCAAAACTATAAGTTTAACTTAAATAAAAATTGGATTTTTTATAACAATAATTACTCACACTAATATCAAATATGTTGTTTCAAACTTGAAATGCGAAAGAGAAAAAGAAAACTCAGCAAATACCATGAAAAAATAATTCTATAACCTGAAAAATATGATTAAAAATATGTCAGCTAATAAGTTTCAACAAGTGCTAAATTTTGATGATCCTCTATACATTGTGAGATAGATAAACATAAATATTACAAAAACACTAAAGTTAGTGAGAGACCAAAGTTATTCAAATGGCTCAATTTGTTATATTCGAATAAAAAACTAATAGAACCTCTTTTTTAACCTTAAAAATAATGAAATCGAAAGTTAAAAATATTTTATGCTATTTAACTACATCGTGCTGTAGTTAAGCTGTTGTGTTATTTAATTGACTAGTGTACATCGCTTTCATTAAACGTAACGGTTTAAAGTAAATACCACAGCTAATAAATAGCTTTTAAATTGTACAATTTATTAAGCATTTCATTTTGCAACCTGTTAAAGGCGACAATTTATTAAAACAAATCAAATTTGTTGCACGTCTATAATGATAATTAATACTGTTTATTTTAAAAATATTTAAATACCGCATTAATATGTTTTTATTGGCTTTTCATTAACATCTAAATACTTTTAGTTTTTTTTCATTGATTTTCATTGAATTTCATTGAATTTTTTTTATTCATTTACTTGTTTATTTATTTAAGTTTTTATACCCTTCACACAGTGAAAAAGGGTATATATAGGTTTGTCATTCCGTGTGAAATTTCTACAATTTTCATTTCCGACCCCATAAAGTATATATTTTCTGAAAGCTTATGAATAGAGGAGTCGATTAAGCCCTGACCGTCTGTCCGTCTGTCCGTCTGACCGTCTGTCCGTGTGTATGTTGAAATCAACTTTTTGAAGCCCCCCGACATAGGTTGGACCCGGGTAAGGTATTAAAATATCAGAAATATTCGGGAGTAGATCGGTATTGAAAATCAGAAACATCGGTACATAAACAACTGAGATATGAGCAAAAACCCACGACCACCTCGATTTTCTTTTCATAAAAACAACATTACAACAACAACATACATACATACAAACGTGTATACTGGTTAGAGAAAACGTGGCATCGAATCCCAGCTGAGGCAAAAAAATTTTTTTTTAAATTTTTTTAAAATTTTTTTTTTAAATTTTTTTTTTATTTTTTATTTAATATATTATATATATTTTTATTATTATTTTTTTTTATTTTTTTTTTTTTAATTTTTTTTTTAATTTTTTTTTTGTTTTATATATATTATATATGTATATAATAATTTTTTTTTTTTTAATTTTTTTTTTAAATTTTTTTTTTTTAAATTTTATTTTTATTTTTTATTTTTTTTTTGTTTTTTTTAACATACTTACGTGAATTTACTGTTATTGCATGACTACACGTTGTGAAGGGTATATAAGATTCGGCACGGCCGAATATAGCGCTTTTACTTGTTATGGTTGTTGTTGTTTGTTTTTCGCCAAAAATGCTGATCTTAATAAAAATATTTTTTGTTTGTTTATGCAAAAATAAAAAGTGAACATTAATACATAAAAGTAAATCTAATCAATAATTTACACGAAACCAAAAAAAAAACCGCAACTTCCCGTTCATAAACACATAACTGATGTATAAAGTTTGCGGCAGCATTTTCAACTTTTTGCATAAACAATTAATACAAACAAGTCCAAAATGAAAATCTACACTTGCAGTTGTTTTGTTGTTGTTGATGTTTTTTTATACCCTTCACCTGTGGTGCACAAGGGTTTATATAGCTTTGTCATTCCGTTTGTAATTTCTATAATTTTCATTTCCGACCCCATAAAGTATATATTTTCTGAAAGCTTATGAATAGAGGAGTCGATTAAGCCCTGACCGTCTGTCCGTGTGTTAGTTGAAAATCAAATTTTTTTAGCTTCTATACCACCGAAAGAGTCAATATTGGTATCATCTGAAAGGACTTGACTAGCGCAATATAAGCAATATAAAAAAATTAAAATTCATGTTGGCCGCCACTACAAAATGGCGGACAATAAATTTATATATGGATCAAATCTGGTGTTTTAAAATGTAACTTCTTGAACACCCTCAATATTAGTGTCAAATGAAAGGGCTTGACCAGTAGAATACAGTAAATTAATAAAAAAATATAAAATCCAAGATGGCTTCTAAAAAAAAGTGGCGGAACAAATTTTTTTAACCCCATCAATATGGGCATCAAATGAAAGGGTTTGACTAGTAGAGTACAGATAACTACGTAAAAATTCAAAATCGAGGATGGTGTCGCAAATAATAAAAAAATGGTATATAACATGAACTATAGGTTACGCTACGATGTGGGATTATACGTATGTAGATGATGGTGAAGGGTAGTATCAGATTCGACACGGCCGAATATAGCACTCTTACTTGTTTCTTAATAGCGTATGTAAATAAATGAGAGTGTGAACACGAATGTAATTACAAGATTTTCAAGTTATGAATGAAAGCAGAGACACCATCAGTTTTGTTATCTGTTTTCGTACACTGTATTGAAACAAAAACAATTCAGTAATATTTGTAAATAACAATAACAAAATATGCCTGCCTTCGATTCCTTAAGCAGCTAATACACGGCATGTTTTTTACATGTAACTTGACAAATTCCACACTGATAAATACGAACATGTCATGTGTAAAACATTTCTTCTGTAAAAAACATGTGTTGCGACATCTGCGACATTTCAATTAGAGTGCGCTCTATTTTCTTCTGTCAAACCAAGGTATATTAACTTCAGGCAGACTTAAGTCCATTGCTGATCATTGTTTTGTTTATGCATTTTTCATCTCAAAAGTCAAAATTTGTTTATCTTTTTTTGTACGTTTACATACCTTGTAATATACACGACGTGTTTGTATCATAAATATTTTTGATTTATAAACATTTTGCTACTTTTTCTATCAGCTGTTTAAGTGTTTGTTTTGGCATTTAGGAAGTTTATTTGTAGCAACAAAATTCACGGTGCGTCTACCTAGAGTTAATATACACCTTGTGTCAAAACATCTGACATCAGCCGTTGGCAGAAATCTCTGCTGTTGGAAAGCAGTCAGCAACGGTTGTCTGTAAAAGGACAATATTGACAGACATGCAGATTAACATATGTAAACATATGCATATAAATATTTCATTTGGAAAAATTGGTTTATTGTTTATTGGAAAACGGACTAGCATAATTTGTAGAAACTTTTTTCTTTGCCATTGAAAAGAAGTGATGACTAATAGAGGGTGGGCGAAGTTACCATGTTACCAACCTAACCTAACCTAAATCAGGGTGGGTGAAGTCACCATGTGGTTTACAAAATTTAATAATTTTTTCTTTTAGTACTTGTTTTTTAGATTGCAAAATATACAAAATAGAAATTTTTTTTGCACTAAATATCGGTAAAATTTCATTTAAATGACACCGGTTTTAGCTTCACAGTGATGGGCTTGTTTTAGAGCATTTTTCACAACATCTTTCAAAATTTGTAGCAATTTTGCAACAATGTTGGCCTTGAATTCATTAATTGTCTCAGGTTTAATGACATATACTCGCTTCTTAAATGATCATAGTCGGGTTCTAACAAATCTGGAAAACGTGCTGGCCAATTAATTTCCAAATTTCTGGAACTTATTTGCTTTTCAAAAATTAGACTAAAAGTTTGGGCAATATGATCAGTAACTCTACTCTGCTGAAACGACATCTCAGGTCTGTTTTCAAGAACAGGACGTACAAATTGGCCAATTGTTAAAATTTCAATGCAAAATTTAATCGTTGTCGATGATCTGATATGGAAATAACAAACACAAACACACCGTAGTGACTTATGAGCCATTTCTAGCTGAGCGAATGCTTTCTGGTACATGTTTCTGGTTTTTTGTTAACACTTTCCTCTACACATTTAATATTTTCCGCAGTGGAAATTAAACGTGTTCTACCGGTTCGACACAAATCTCTTACAGTATCATGTTGGCGGTGACGATGAAGTCAGCAAAGAATTTGTGTTTTAGTGGGCGAAATTCTGACGTTAAAATGTCGGCGATATGCTCTTTGTGTTAAATAATTGATAATTGTTCAGTTGTGAATCTCTCCATTATTCTCCAGGTCTTATTTATAAACTCTGAAAAAATAATAAACCAAAAAGTTATTCAATGTTTTAATCCCATGGTGACTTTTGGCCTTTATACTTCCAAATGCTATCCTGCTTATAAGATGGTTGTAAAAAAAAATTTTAAATATTTTTTTATTTTTTTTAATATAAATGGCAGTGTACATCCTAGCAAAAGAAATAGTTAATGAGTAGGTGAAATATGCATGATTTTAACATTAATATGTCATTGAAGATCATGTGTTTATATGAATATATAAACTTAATATTAAGTGAAAACAGACCCATGTTTCATGACTTGATTTTGATGTTTATATGAATTGTTTAAGATATTGTGCATGCATTTGCATTTATTTTAAAGCACATCATTTATGACAAACTATTTTGGATTAAGGGAGGCATGAACTTGTACTATTGTTATAGAAGTAATAAAAATTTTTATTGAACTAGTGCAACATTTTGCTGGGAAATATAGTCAACGATATAGAATAAAAAACACCACTTTTAAAATTTTTCGTTTGTTTTTCTTTCTGAAGTCAATAGGATTAAAAACTTCTGGAAGTATTTTGATAAAATTGGGGTACCTTGATAACTACTTATGTTAATATATAGAACACTTTTTATCGCAGAATAATGCCTTATGTCCAAAAAACACAAAAGAGGGTATGATATTTTACCAACTATGTAAATTTAACTACAAAGTTACCGAGAAATAAATGTATGCACAGACACAACAGAAAAAAGAGTACAAAACAATTTTAACTAATAAGATTGAAATCCGGGCTCGCTAATTTTAAACACAATTTCAAATTTTCTAATGAACAAACGTTCATGAATGCATGGCATGCATCTGACAAAGAGCATATAACATAATCCTATCGATCGATTCCTTAGCTTTTTTAATTTGCGTAGGCATAGAATTGTATAATATTTTCAAATAAACATAATGCCATATGATTTGCCATTCTACTTAGCTCTTGGCAATCATACTTACAACGCTTGTTCCACAACCTTTAGAAATATTGTCTTTATATCTAATGGCATAAATCATTGCAACGCGAAAATGAATACATAAGATGTGTTTGTATTTTGCGCATTTGAGCACTGCAAGTGGCCTTGTTGCTGCAATAGGCTCCAGCTGAGTGATGTATTACTACGTAAGCTAAACTCTTCCTCAAATAGATTTTTGAAGTTGAAAAACGACCATCCTGTTTCGATTTAGATGATGTTGTTGACAGCAATGCCATAAGTTACTTAAATAAATAAATTTGTAAACACAAGCACAATTTGTATTTATTTTTTTTATTATAAAGAGTGTCTCAGTAAAAATGCACTTTTTTAATTTAGTGTAATTTTTTTTGGTCAAGTAGCAACTCAGAAGTTTGGCAGCACAGTCACATAAGTTTATAACGATTGTTAAAAATGTAGCGCTTTGGAAAGGAACAATACCTTATAATTGTGAAAACTTATTACAAAAAATTTGAAAAGTAATTCGAGGCCGTGCGAATTTCGGTCAGGCGGCTTGATTGGAAGTTAATTTTTTTAAGATAAGGCTGAAATTGGAATGACTGTAAACGGAATACATTACAAGAACATGATAGCGGAGTTCTTGTGGCCTCAACAGGACGGCATGGGTGGGTAGGATTTATAGTTTCAGTAAGACGGCGCCACCTGACACACCGCGTAAGAAACAATTTAGAACAAATTATCTCAAAAAATTGAAATGTCATCTGGCCACCAAGATTAATTCGCATTAAAACTGCGATATTTTTCTTAGGGATTGGTAAAATCTCAGGCTTATGCGAATAAACCACAAACAATTCTTGAGCCTAATCCTAGATAAAAAACGTGTCATCTGTGAGATACAATAACAGATCTGTGAGAAAATTATTGCAAATTTTATAAAAGAATAACAGCCGTGGCTATCATTTAACGGATATTTTATTTCGTACTTACTTTTTATTACAATCCAATCACTTACCACTATTTCGAAAAATACGCGTTAAATATGTGTTTTAAAATGAAACAGTGCATTCTTACTGAGACACCCTTTATATACAAAAATACATCTCATATCGTACGAGTACTCAGTGGTTGTTTGTTTTATTGCGGCTACTCACAACAGAATATTGTTGAAATTGCCAGGAATACTTTCATGCTGTTTGGCAATGTTAAATAAAAACAACTGCCAAGTGAAGTAATTGCTTAAATACCGAAAAATATCAATGTTCAGCTTATGAATAAAAATGAAAGCAAATTGCTTAAAAAAAAATTAATGAAAACATATAATTTTTATTTCCGGTGTAGTGAGTTTTAATCTAGGTATCAGAAAAGAATATTCTAACGCATTTAATTTATAGAATAATCTTCTATAGTGTAGAAAATTTTCGATGAACAAATTTGTAAAGTTTTCTATTTAAAAACAAAAATAAAATTTTAACTTTTTGTGAAGTTATCTATTATTGTATTATCCTTTTGATTATGATTACACTGCTCTTCAAAAAATTCACAGCTTCAATTACAATCTCGCAATGTAATTTTTAATTTAAACATGATGTTGATACCCCTTTCTTTTCTTTTTAATTTATTTATAACTTTACTCCTCTTATTAAAAAGTAAGTCTATTCATTAAAACGTTTAAATGATTTTCTTCTCTTTTTGCAGGTTATTTTGCCAATATTTGTGACTATTTGAAATGTCAGTGAAATCTGCTCACTTACAAGCCTTATTTGCCAGACGTCGCGAAAACGAACACAATCGTATTGAACGTACCGAAGCGGTTAACAAATATTTCGATCATTGGGGTAAAGTAACTGCCCGTTTTGAAAATTGGACTACTCCCGAATATTACGAAAAAGCCGAAAAACAACTCGAAACCACAAAACAGCAGAAAGATAAACAAAAAAGGCTAGCAGAGAGACAAGAAGAGCTTAAGCGTCTGTTAGAAATGGAACAGAAAAGTTATGAGTTGGAATTGCAGGAAAAGGAGAGATGTAAAAATCCACGCAGAAGTTTGGACTCCAAGACCTTAGAGAAAATCGATAATAACTTAAAGGAACAACAAAAAATGAGACGTGAATTAGAGCTAGAAGCTAAACTCTATGGGAAATGGCGTCATGGAGTGGACGATGACAATTTGATTTTTGAATCAAAGAGCGAAAACGAAGTGTTGGCCAAACTCAATTGGTTGGATAAACAGGTGGATCAGCAAATGCAACGTGAAAAAGATGAAGCAGCCGCTAAAGAGTGTCAACTTAAGTTACAGCAAGAGTTGAATAAATCTGAAGAATTACAAAAAGAGCGTCAACAAATAAGAGAAAAGGAAATAAGTGAAATACGCTATATGCAAGAATATCATATGGCGCAATTGAAAGACCGCCAAAAGGAAACCGATGAACTTAAGGAGAAAGAAAAACAATTGAAAGATAATTTAAACGAATTGGAAAAGGAACTCGAGTTGCTGGAAGAAAGTTATACCGTTCTGCAAGCCGCTGTAGATTTTGGCGATGCCTATAATTTTAATAAGATAAAATTATTCATACGCAAGAGATCCGAAGTATTTCGTAATCAAATTAAACTTTGTTTAAGTATTTTGGAAAGAACTTTGGATTTTGCTGAAAAACCGGAAATTCTCAACAGTTTTAAGATGCAATTGGAGCAAAAATTAGAAGAGGAAACGCAAAAGCTGTCAGAAATAGAGGGAATGTACGAGTCTGAGGCTAAGTATAGCCTGCAGCGTAGTGAAGAAATATGGCAGCAGGAACATGCAGAACGTTATAAGAAACTAAAAGAAATTTTAATGGAAGAACATCTCTTGATTAAAACTTCTCTTAACGAAATAATGAAAAGACATGAAGAGATATTGGAAATTCGTTCTACCCACTTGGAAGTCATAGAAAATTCTAGTGAAAGGCTGAAAATATTAATACAAGAAGAAGAAAACTCGCCACGGTATGAGAAGACAGAAATCAACAAGTCCTTTGATGGCGTAGTAGCTTCTCCTCGGCATCAAACTAGGGACAATATTATACATAGTCAACTGGAGGAATCGGCCGATACTCCATTGTATTCACCTCGTCCCAATTGCTCTAAGCATTCGAAAAATTTAGAATTTGAAGAACCTCAACATCAAGTAGATTTTTCATCGCGTCGTAATTGTTACGAATCAAGTACTAACAATATGTCACCCAGACGTGATGACATCAATCAAGTCGCCAATTCATTTAATAATTTAAACTTTGATGTTTGGCAAAGTTCTAGCCATCCCTCTCAACGTGATCTGGAATCTCAAAAGACAAATGCTCAGCGTTCATTGCAAGTTGTTACGCCCGAGACTGAAGCGGAACGGCCCAGATTTGGTCGCAAACGTGTAGCTTGGAATTAAAAATAAATGCTTGTGTTTCAAAAAAATTTATACCTAATTGCCTTTAGCATATATTATATGGAAAAGTTTCGTTTAAAACAAGCTTATATAATTATTAGACTATAATCCATTAACAAAACATATAAATAAAGAATGCTTCAGCTTAATCAAAATCTTTAAAATAAAATTAATCACTTCTTTAATTTAAGTATTTACTAGGAACAAATATGAGCCTTTTAGATAATAGCTGCTACTTATTAGATGTGTTTGTTGTTTTAAGAATTATTAAGCTCGATTAAGAGCTAGTACCTTAATAATTTCGGTTTCGGTTTTATGTTCTTATGAGAATATATAATAATAAACATGCGGCAATTTTGTTTATTACATATCCGTTGAGCCAGAAACTGAACAAAAGTCGCATAGCAGTTCGCTAAAAGCCATGTGTGATCTGTCAAAAAAGCCTATTGAAAATCAAACCTCACTATGAATCACCCAATTTATATAACAAAATCAGCTGGGCTATCAGCAACATCTTAAGAATAAGAATTTAAGTACACCTTGGTAAAGATATCTTAAAATTTATGAACTGCATACATTTGTTAAGGAAAAACATCTGTATTCACCAATGTGTTTTGAATAAATTGTCTTTAAGAGAGATAAATGTGTTCAGAAAACTCTTTTGTCCAAACAATATTAAAATATTATGAAAGCATAATACAATTTTAAAATTAAAATGACTTATTTATCGTTAAAGAGAGAAAGATGGGGAAATCGATCAAGAGGCATACCCCCCTTTTCGTGCTTGCAAACTTCGTATAGATACCTATCTGTATACATTGGTTCAAACAAGATTGATGAATTATTCTAGGTGTAACACGGTGAGAATAACATGGCCTAGAATGGATTCCCAGCTCATCAAGCGGCTTGGGTTTCTTACAGAAAGCGGCTGAGGAACATTTCGGCTAACTGGTCACTGCAAATTTAGCAGGCATGCCGGGAGAATGGGACTATCCTATAATAACTTCTGTAGAAGTTGTGTCGATGTAGAGGAGGAGGATACTTTCTCATTTCATATATGACTATGCTTTCGGCGTCTTGCTAAAATTTCAATTTTTATAAGGCACTAGAAAAGCCCGGCGCGCGTTGCTACGCCCATTAATGAATAAAAATGCGTTTTGAATTTGAATTTAATAAAAAGTGCAAGAAGCTAAAAATTATAACTTTTTTTAATGGGCGTGGCACTGCCCATTTTTCTAATCACGAAACTGTATAGTCATGACAGCTCAATATGTGTGCAAAGTTTCAGAAAAATCGGTCAAGTGCAAGTAGCTAAAAATGATAACTAATTTCTTATGGGCGTGGCCCCGCCCACTTTTTTGCCACCCATAAACACTCCCTGGAATGTGTACAACAACTTGTCAAAGTTTGAGTCCGATCGGTTTTAAAGTTTCGGAGTCTAAAGCTAACACACACACAGACAGAGAGAGTTTTACTTTTATATATATAGATTCTGGGCAGTTGACGAACCAGATAACAAATTTTCTTCTTTATATTATTTGCTTTTTTCTGCTTTTCTTTTATTTTTATTTCTTAAAGATTTTCGAATAATTTTTTTTTTCAAAAAATAATGAATCGTGCTGCAAAAAAAACTCCTTTAAAAATTTTCTTTTACTTGGCATTTACCCAGATTTGAAAAAATATACATACATACATATTTTAATTTATTTCGGTCGAAATTCTAAAGTAAACTAGAACAGTCATTATAAGACAAACTTGTTTCTTGTGTCGCTTTTTTTAATATTTCCTTCTACTAAAATTGAAAAATTATGTTGGTTAAATCACACATACATTTAAGTATCAATTTTTTACCTCTTTTTTGCACTATGCATACATACATACATATTTCCTATTGCAATTAGTTTTAAGTGCCGAGTGTGGCCAAGGGCTGATGTGGGCAAGTGAGTCTTTGTTTGTTAAACTCGACTA
Source organism: Phyto melanocephala (assembly GCA_941918925.1). NCBI lineage: Eukaryota > Metazoa > Arthropoda > Insecta > Diptera > Rhinophoridae > Phyto > Phyto melanocephala. Next base: position 5,192,983 of record OW799233.1, read on the forward strand.
GGCCACACAGGTCCTGTTACACATACATTTACCTTAATACTTGAACTCACTTGATGTGTTTGGATAGTTTTTGTTTATGTATGTGTTTTTTAGTATTTAAATGATGAAAAAATAATTATACAACAAAAACTGGTTTCTCATAACAATCAGTTTGATGCAGTTTGCTGCTTTTAGGCCTCTTACCCATTACTCATGTATTTGCGTGCATCTGTGAGTGAGTGTTAGTTTAGTTTCTCTCATTTTGTTTTATGCAGCTCTCGGTGGGATATAAATATGTTGCCTGTTATTATTTTTTTAAATTTCTAAATACTTTGCATACTTTTCGTAAAATTGCATTTAACTTTGAGTGTTGATGTGAAATAAAATTCATTTTCCCTAATGGCGTTTGTGCAACTTCCGCTTCGTTTCGTTGGAATTAAAAAAAAATGAAAAAAAAAATTAAAGTAAACATTTTCTCAAATACACACACACAGCAACAACAGCAATAAAAATAATAATAATAATAAAAGTAGTTTAAGAAAAAAAAAAACCAAATGTAAATATTACAAAGTGAAAAATGTTAAATTGAATTAAAAAATTGCAAAAAATAAGAAAAAAAAACAGCAACATGAAATATGCAGAAAAATCAAATTTCTGCTTGAGAGCACTGCAAACTTTTTTTGTTAAGTTATTTTTATACCCTTCACACAGTGAAAAAGGGTGTATATAGGTTTGTCATTCCGTGTGAAATTTCTACAATTTTGATTTTCGACCCCATAAAGTATATATTTTCTGAAAGCTTATGAATAGGGGAGTCGATTAAGCTCTGTCAGTCTGTCCGTCTGTCCGTGTGTATGTTGAAATTAACTTTTTGAAGCACCCCGACATAGGTTGGACCCGGGTAAGGTATTAAAATATCAGAAATATTCGGGAGTAGATCGGTATTGAAAATCAGAAACATCGGTACATAAACAACTGAGATATGAGCAAAAACCCACGACCACCTCGATTTTTTTTTTCACAAAAACAACATTACAACAACAACATACATACATACATACAAACGTGTATACTGGTTAGAGAAAACGTGGCATCGAATCCCAGCTGAGCCAAAAATTTTTTTTTTTTATTTTTATTTATTTTATTTTTTATTTAATATATTATTTATATTTTTATTATTTTTTTTTTTAATTTTTTTTTTATTTTTTTTTTTTGTTTTATATATAATATATATATAATAATTTTTTTTTTAAATTTTGTTTTTTAATTTTTTTTTTTTGTTTTTTTTTTTTAACATACATACCTGAATTTATAATTTTACAATTGGATGTTTTTATATATGTATGTTTTTATATGTATGTACGTATTTCATATGGGATGAATGGTGACACAAACTACTGTTATTGCATGACTACACGTTGTGAAGGGTATATAAGATTCGGCACGGCCGAATATAGCACTTTTACTTGTTTTTATTAATTTTTCTTAATTTTTTTTCCAATGCAACAAGAAGAGTAGTATCCTCGTATTAAGTGAATGCTGCTGCTGTTGTTGTTAAGTGGCACTGGGCACTTGTAAGCAAAGCAACAACTTTAAGAATACAAAAAGATATAAAAATGCAGAATTGTACACAAATCAACACGATCAGAAAAAATGCATACAAATGTACTTATGTATGTATGTATGTAGTACATACATACAACCGAAAATGTAATTCAAAAACTTTAAGACTCGTAAAACTTCTTGAAGTTTTTGCATTAAACACACAATTAAAATCTTTATTTTAAACGTCAGAAAAAGCTTTATTTCGCAATAAAATATTTATTTCCAAATAAATGAGCATGTAATTATGCAATTCGCAATGTTTGCTTAATCTCTATAAAATAAGTATATATTTTTTTTTTGCTTTTGTTGTGTTGTTTACATGTTTTTCCTTAAAGTTAAATGCTGCATGTATTTGCATAAAAAGTTTTATTTTATTTTGTTTAAAAAAGTCATTAAATTCTTGCTTGATAATCCGAATGAATAAATATGTATGTATATAATTGTGAAAAGTTTTATAAATTTAAAAATGTTTTCATACGTCATGTTTGTCAACAGAATGAAAGGAATTTTACAAAAAAACACGTAGGATTATAAAAAGCACTCAACGTAAAGTACATAATTCTCCAAAATGTAACATCCATAAAAATTACAACATAACAAAACTGACGTTAAAAAAGGACATTTATAGTTACTGTTAAGGCTCACAAAATGCAAAAAGTTATTGCTTTGTTGTTTTTGTTTGCTGGTTAGAATGAAATAGTAATACTCATTAGAATAAATTTGTGGCAACACTGTTTACATGAACATATCACCATGGATCCGCTTATCACTTTTCTTGACTAAAATTACTAAAGTAAGAAAAAATTGTTTAAAAGTTTACACTTATGTTCGTATTGCAATACATACATACATAGTTTAAGGAAAATTTTTTTATCAATGACTTTTTAAAAATAAATAAAAATATTTAAAAAATTTCTTTTAGATATGATGTTTGACATAATTAAATTTGTTCAAGAGAATGTCGATAAAACAAAACTTAATTTTTTGTTGTTTCAATGTATTTACTGTTGAATAGTAATAAAAAAAATAACAAAATTAATGTGAGACATAAATTGAATTTTGTCTTAAAAAAAGTAGTTTGCGAAACCATAGTGCATGGTGGTCATTCTTATGTGCACACAATGAAAGAGATGTCAATTTGGTATTCAACATTTGAAGCGATTACAAAGTTTTCTCATTCATTAAAAATTAGAAAAGTTAAAAAAATGTTTTATAAACAAACACTTTTTTTATTTAAGTTTCATTGCATGTATAGATGTTGTGGTGATGTCGGGCATTATATTGTTGAGCTTGAACGACTTTAACTTTCTTACTTTCAACAAAAAAAGATAGAGTATAGTAAGCATAATAAGTTAAGCAGATAGTGCTTAATGCAGAGCAGCAAAAAAGTACATGATTGACGATTTTATTCCTATTAAAATTCAGACAATTTTGTTGTATATTTTTAGTGGCAGGGGATTATAGCCATTATGTCCTACAACCTTTTGACACATATTTTCAAAAACACTTATTGCGTTGGGATTCTATTTCAGGTCGTTTTGACATTCATGCTGCGCACCCAAACGAATTTTATACATGCTTCAAGTGTCGTCCCACCCATAAAATCGTAATGTTCGAAAGCATTGCCATTCAGTTTATGGATGCTCGTCTTTCCTGGACATGGTACTGAAAAAATATCAACTAACGATTATGAAAAACAAGTATTTTTTTACATAAAAATTGTGTGTGTATAACTTAAAAATTCTGTATTTACAACAGATAACCAAACTTTTGAACGCGCCTTTTAAGGGTAGATATATGTATGTCGTTTCTCATTCAGTTGTGAAATATTATTGTGCAGAAAAATATTTTTACTAAATTATTACCTACAATAAAAAATGTACCCATTTCGATAATTTGTACATGAAGCCCGCCCAACTAGCTGAATCGACGTCGAAGCCAAAAATAAATGTCTCTAAGGTAATGCTCTGTATTTGGTGGGACCAAAAGGGCTCCAAAAAGTGGGGCGGCCAGAAATGAAACCGTAGTATTCCATCATGACAGCCATTGGCGTAGCTCAAAATTTTTTTGGGGGTGGTAGAAGCTTAAACATTTTTTTCTAGCGGGACAAAATCTTAAAATGAGTTAATTTATAAATACAGGTAATTTTTTTTAAACTCATTCAAAAACAATTCTTTGGGGACATAATATGGTCTTGTTATGGCAATGATGACAATGCTTGTCCACATTTTGTAAAACCTGTTAAAAACTAATTAGAAGGAAGATCTTGGGTACGTTCGTAAATGCTGCAAATTTGTGCATTACTGCGGCAGTAATGCCAAATGTAGTTGCTGATGCGCGATCAGCTGTTGCAGATGCATTGCAGCTGCTTAGGTAGGTAGGTAGGTAGGTAGGTAGGTAGGTAGGTAAGGCTGGTGCAAAGTTACCCTCACACCTTCACTCGGAGACCATTACGGTCCATTGTGACGCCTTAATAGAGAGAAGAATAGAATAAAAATAGAAATATTTAGAATAGAAGAGAAAGAGAAGCAGACAATTCCAGAGTCTCCGACGGGAATCGAACCCGCAAACCCCCAAACAACTGACTTGTCCTTTACTGACTAGTCCAAAGGGGCACTGCATAACAACTACGTAGAGTTTGCTTTTTTGAATGTTCTGCAAAAAATATAAAATGTTATCCAAAATAGTAATAGCAAATATTATTGAAAATGTTGATGAAACGACCTCTGATTATTAGAAATAAACTGAAAGTTAAAAGAAAGTTTATTCCTAAAATAAAAAAAATAAAAATATAATAATAATAAAATACAATAAAAAATATTACAAAAATAAACGAATTTAATTTAAAGAAGTAATTGTTGTTTAATGCTACTTATTTCTCCATTGTATGTATACTCAATCACTATTGCATCAGAAACTTAACTGTTGTCATATTTGCAGAAATTTGCGGCAGCACTGTCAACTGTTTGCAAAACAGAACATTTGACGCTTAAAAGTGCTGCCAAAGGTTGCATTAATAAACGTTTTACTTTTACTATGCTGCAGTGATGCGCAACTGTTGATTTACGAACGTATCCCTTCTTCAAGGCTTTAAGGGCTGCCAGATTTCCTAGGTAGAAAGTAACTTCCCCACCCCTGGGCACGTGCTCCAGAATAAGATCTGTGGCTTTAAGAATGGCCAGTATCTCCTCTTGGACCACACTGCAGTTATCAGAAAGTTTAAATACTTCCTGATATCTTCCCCCATAATGTAGACACCTGATCTAGTTCTTAATTACCAAAATCAGCAAAAAAAAAAAGATCACAAAGAAGTGATTTTGTAGGGGTTCAACTGATGGCGAAGGGATTTAAATTAGGTAAAAACACTAATAATTTTAACATATGCGTGTCAATGAAGATCATTTGTTTACATGAATATATTCATAAATTGTACTTCGTTTTATGGAGTGCATAGAACTAATGCATAATTTGTGAAAAGCAACCGATGTCTCAAAAGTGTATTTTATTTGTTTACATGAATTAATTACGATATTTTGCATGATGTTGAATTTACCTTAAGGATTTCCAACAAATCATTTCGCATTTATGTAGGTCGTCATTTAAAATAAATGTTTTTACACTTTGCACTACCTTAAAGTTTTTTTGCTGGGTAATTCTTTGTTTTAGTAATGACTTGATTTATATTGCGAATTGTGAATAAGTAACTTTTTTTGGGATATTTGCTAGATACACACTCACAATAAAATCTCTTAATGAGAAACTTTAAAAAAAACTTTACCATTTTTTTTTTTTTTGGGTAAAAATCTTGGTGCGTTTTTATAAAAAATATTTTAGGTTTATAAAAGGCTTATTTGACAGATATTGCACAAAATTTTTTCAGGTTAGCTATTAATAAAGTATAACTTGTTCAGTTATCAACTATAGAAGCGAAGCAGTTAATAAGCTAACTTATGGTCTTATGGTTTAAATCTAATTTTTATAGAAAATCTGCTTTATAAACACTTTATATTCCTTTAATATTTTATACGAATAGGGCTGTTAGAGATTATCACCAAAATTCAAACCGAAATTTCGCCGTTAAAAAAACTGAACGACTTAAAGCAAGTACTTATTTAAATCCATATTAGTAAGTACGGCTGACTTCCAAAACGTCAATTGCTTTGTGTTTGAACAAAACATCATATTTCATAACGCCGCAGTACAATAATTATATAATGTATACCATTTCAAAATGCCGCCTCCAAGTATTTTTAACGCAATAGGAAAGCAAACAATGCATCGGTTTTAAAGTTGATGCGTTGGCATTTAACTTTGCATATGTATGTGATTTAAATACAGTAGCAATACTGTATACAAACTTTGTATACGAACGTTTTGGAAGTCAGCCTACTTGTCTCCAATGGCATTGCCGTGTTAAAATATAAGATTTATACGCCAAGTTGTATGGAGTGAGGAATTGAGAGTTTTAACTAGAATGCGAAATACACTTGTAAACAAGGCGTTAAAATTTTTTAAACTAAAGATTTAACAATTTTGCTATGCAAAAATAAAATAATTTTTTGTCTGGGCGTAAATTTAAATTAAATCAATACAAGTTGAGAATTCTTCAAACAAAATTATTTCTCTCTCTTTCTCTCTCAAAAATAAACCCCTTAAAGAAAAAATTTGTTCGAAACACATGAATAATTACAGCTTAAAATTATTTTTAATTGGTTACGTTTGAAAATAGTTCATTTTGGACAAAAGCAAACTTTAATATATTTAAGAAAAATTACAAAAATTTAAATAGGGATAATATAAACACTACACACGCAAAGAAAAAATATGGTTGTGGTAACCATAATCGAAGAGCAACATACTATGATTGAATTGTATGATTATGTTTAAAATAATAATGGTTACCAGTTATCATTATTATGTTTAATTTAAGCATCATCCAATAATCATATAAATGACTACAATTAAAAACAATCTTTGATTTTTTACGGCAAATTATTGTCTTTTGCTGTAACATACACATATTGCTTGTACTCACCAATTTAATTGCAATTTTTATACCAATATTTTTTACATTTTCTCGTTTATTTTTATATTTTCTTTAATTTTTCAAAATTTTTGTTCCTTTTTTTGACATCTCAAACTTTTAAAAAAATAAAAATTTATTCAGCAAGAAGAAGAACAATTTAAATCAAATTATTATTAAAAAATCATAGCTTGATTATATTGTAATCATACTGTTGTCTCACTTATTATTTAATGATTATTTTTAATTTTTAATGATTTTGAATATAATGTTATTTTTGTCTAATTAATTTTTTTAAATCATACTATTTTTAAATGATAACCATTTTGAAATTTTTACGAAAAGTAATCATTAAATGATACAATTCAAGCAAATGCTTGATTATCGTGACAAAATATATGATGAAGTGAAACAAAAATAACTATTAATTGTTTTCGACAACCAAATATAGTTTTAGAAAAAATAATATGACCGTCGTGATCATGTCGTAACCATGGTTTTTCATTGCGTGCAGGTTTTCAACAATTTTGGTTTTCAGTTTTCTTGTAGTTTAAACTTTTTTTTTTATTGTTTAATAGCAGTGTCTGAAATTCTACCTTTCATTGTTTAAATAAAATGATGCAGTGATAATTAACATTTATATACAGCACTCGCGCGCTAAAAACAACACACACACACACACACACACTTAAAAGTACATACATATATGTGAATTTAATCTTACCTTCTGTCTTATATAGGTTATATCATCTTTTCTTTAACTTAAGTCCTTTTGAAAAGTTAAGCCATCTGCATGTATTTGTGATGATGTGCAGGTGTGCGTGTTCAAAAAACAAACACACCTGCAGTTAAATAAAAAAAAAAAATATTTCATTTATTTAAAAACAAATCATACTTTTACTCGTTCCTGCCGTGCTTATTTTGAATCTTAATTAGAAGTATAAACTTTTATTTGACACATAAACACATACGCCCAAAGTCATAACTTCCATTGTCTTGCTGTTGTGTTTTTAGAATACGATTTCATCTAACTGTTGTAAACCCTCCACTTCATCATCTTTATCCTCGTTTTCATGAACTTAATCATCACAACATGTGGTTGCCATCACAACATTTGCACAAGTGACATTTCTGATTGTTGGCTGCAGTGATGTGACTCCTTGTCTTCGAGTGCAATTCACTATAGTGTAGTTGCGTTGTTTGATTGTGTGGGGGAGTGGGTTGGTTCTATCTTTGCTTTAATTTCTATAATTCAACGTTTAACATTTTCTAGTTTAGTCCTAATACACTGTCGCAACATTATTAAAAATCCAACAATGGTAGAACATTTTAATTAGGCGCAAAGTGAGGTCGTCGTCGTTGGTTTTTACTGCAATTTTGCTGCAACAGTTGGAAAGAAATAATGTAAGAGAAATGATTAAAAACGATATGAAACATAATGAATTCAAAAGAACCAAACAAAAAAAAACAAAATAACTGAAAGTAAAAGTCTAACGACATACTAATTCACATGTGGTAGCAGACATGCAAACATTTACATTTTTAATTAACAAACACTTAGGAACGAGTATACTGTAGACAGTGGTGCATTGCACAAGTTAATTTTTGCGTTATCTGTTGAATATACTTTGTAAGTGTAAATCTTTTGTTAAATACAAAATTATTGTTCTTTTAAAGTATTTAATTTTGTTGTTGTTCTAATAGCATTATTTTTCAAATCCAACAAATTTTAATAATAGTTTAGAGTGAGTATCTTTTTAATGTTTAAGCATTTTTCATTTTTGCACTAGGTTATGTTTTTGTAATGGCGACTTTTTTCTAAATATATTTTTTTTTAAATAGACAGTCCTTTTATTGAAATTGAGATACTGTTATAAAGCCACTGTATATTTTTTTATATGTATGAAAGTACCCTGCCAACATTTTATATTGTAGCCAGTTTATGGCTTCAGATACAAAGTAAAAGAAAGAATTATAATGTTCTTAATTTAATTTAATTTATTTATTTTACTATAATACAGTGTTTAAGAAAATGAGCACTGTGCGCTGCCAAACAGTTCAATTATTCTGTTTCTAGTCGGCTTAATTTTGTGTTTAAAACATCGTTAAACATATTTACCAACAAATTTCGTTAAAAAATTTTTTTTAATTCACGGAGTGTCTCAAGTTCTATCATGGGCGCAACTAGACCATTGTAATTAAAACAGAATTTAAAAAAATTACGTATTTACATTTATTTTACATATAAAATTAACACAGTTTAAGGTTTTAGCATTTAGACACCGGGTAATATTGAACCGGATATAAAATAAAAGCGTTTGGCTAGAAGAATATAATTCAAATGAGGAGCCGCAAAACAAAAGGTGCTTTTTCGCATTTCGCGAAAAATAGGTTTTTTGGTATTTTTATAAAATTTAGGTTGAAATCTTGTAGAAACAATCAAGTTAGCACTATTATTATTTTTTTTTACAAAGTAAATGGGTTCTAAAAAATTTATGCTTAACAAAAGGTGCTTTTTTTAACAAAAGGTGCTTTTTTGTTTATATATTTTTAATTATTATTCCAACACGTATAAACAGGATAAAGATATATGGAGGATTCAATAGACGAAAATGTTGGATGTTCTTGCCTAGAAGAAGATGTTGGAACAAGAGCTTAACAAATTTTATAAATATTTAATTTAAGGCTGAGAAAGAAATGTTTAAGTTGGAATTTATTTTATTTATTTATATTAGATCAGGTTTAACCATATTCAGTAAAAATTTTATCGTCATATATGTGTATTCGCATTAAACAATATATTTTTTCCTTCTATTACCAAAACGTGATTTTTTACTTTTTTTTAACAAAAGGTGCTTTTTTGCTTTCTTTTTGGCAAAAGGTGCTTTTTCCGAAATAAAAATGGAATTATATCAAACATCCTTAACATTTAATGGGGTGACTTATGACAGTTAGATGCACCTGTAGATAAGTAAAAATCGTGTTAGCATTTCCAGGTTCTTGCAGTTTTTTAAAGGGGCGAACAAAATAAATCTCAGTTTCCCAAAAATTTTAAATGAGCGAAAAAGCACCTTTTGTTCTGCGGCTCCTCAAATACAAGATGGCTGGCAATAAAATTATACATTTATCTATATATAAAAGTGAAACTCTGTGTGTGTGTTTGTGTGTGTGTTAGCTATAGACTCCGAAACTGTAAAACCGACCGGACTCAAACTTTGGCAAGTTGTTGTACACATTCCAGGGAGTGTTTATGGGTGGCAAGAAGTGGGCGGGGCCACGACCATAAAAAAGTTATAATTTTGAGGTACTTGCACTGGACCGATTTTTCGAAAACTTTGCACACATATTGAGGTGTCATGATTATATAATTTCGTGATTAGAAAAGTAGGCAGTGTCACGCCCATTAAAAAAAGTTATAATTTTTAGGTTCAGAATGCATTTTTATTCATTAAGGGGCGTAGCAACGCGCGCCGGGCTTTTCTAGTTGTTTAAATATAGAAAAATGTACCTCTTTCAACCTCTCCTAAATATTGGCGTCAAATGAAATGGTTTGACTGGTACAACACAGTAAACTATGGAAGACTGTTTAGCAAAGATGACGTCAAGAAAATGACTTATAATTTTTTTTCTTAACCTTATTGATATGAACACTAAAAGACTGACTGGTAGAATACAGTTAAATATGTCAAAATCAAAATCAATGGAATCGGAAATAATAAAGCAGAATGGTGTAAAGCGTGCGGGTATGCAATTTTTTATTTAAATACTAGCTAATACCCGGTGTGCTTTGCCACCCCAAATTTTAGTATTTAATTCATATGGCAGGTGCCATGCCCACTACTGTTAATGCACCCATTTTTTCCATAAATGTTTATTTGAATATCAAAGTTGCTTTGCAAAAAGTACTCTAATCGATATCGTTTTCTAGAGATACGAATTCTAGTATTTAATTCATATGGTAGGTGCCACGCCCACTATTGATAATGTACCCATTTCTTGCCTAAATGTTCATTTGGGTGTCAAAGTTGCTCTTGCAAAATTTTACTACTCTAATCGATATCGTTTTCCAAATATATGAATTTTAGTATTTAATTCATATGGCCACGCCTACTATTGCAAGTACGCCCATTTTTTACCCAAATGATCGTGTGGATGTCAAAGTTTACAGTACTTATTTTGAAGACTCTAGCTACATTAGCTTTCGTGATATATAATATTTAATACTTATTCTTTAATAGGGCGTGGCATCCCGCCCACATACAATTTCAAACCAAAGTATAGCCTATAGTTCCTTTCAGACATACGGAAAGATTCTGTGAAAATTTCAAGGAAATCGGTCCAGACGTTTAACCGTCTATAAAGCACAAACATACATACAAACATACAAACATATAAACATACAAACACACATTGATTTTTGTATATATAGATATATTCAAGAAATTTACAAACGAAAATCATTTTTTTTTCAGCTTCTAGACAACCGAGATAGTCAATATTGATATCATCTGCAAGGACTTGACTAGCGTAATTCATATTGGCCGCCACAATAAAATGGCGGAAAATTAATTTATATATGGGTCAAATCTGGTATTTTTAAATGTAACTTCTTGAACACCCTTAATATTAGTATCAGATGCAAGGACTTGATCAGTAGAACACAGTAAATTATTAAAAAATTTAAAACCCAAGATGGCGTCTAAAACAAAATGGCGGAACAATTTTTTTTTACCACATCAATATGGGTATCATATTAAAGGGATTGACTAGTAGAATACAGATAACAACGAAAAAAATTCAAAGTCTAGGATGGCGTCGGAAATAATGAGGAAAAATGGCGTATGACATGAAATATAGGTTAAGCTACGATGTGGGATTATACGTATGTACATGATGATGAAGGGTATTATCAGATTCGGCACGGCCGAATATAGCACTCTTACTTGTTTTCTTTTAAGTTTGTTTTTTCTTTCTATAAAATGAGATTACATGAAGTTTAACAAAAGTTGTAACAGATTAGTGCTCTCTTGGCTAGAAATTGTTTGCAGGGTGGGTGTGTTCGTTAATTATGTGCTAATTTCTGTGAAAGTAGTTTTGATTAACAGATGTGTAAGGGCAAAGAAAAAAAAAGTATATAAATACGGATCTATTATTCCATTTGGCGTTTTACATTGAAATGTAATATATTAAGGTTATTTAAAACAAAAAAACTCTGAGAGTTCTAATTTATTATAATAAAATTTGATACTCATTTAATGATGTCTTAGAAATAATGAAAATTAAAATTTTGTTTGTTTTGCATAGAAAAGCATATTCTATCCCTGATTAATCCTATTAAATGTTACACAAATTTTCGTTGCAATTGTGCTGCATTCTTATTCCAAATCAATGTAATTTTCTTTTGCCAGTAGCTTTTTGAGATCAATTAGACATATTAACGAGCACCATTTAAAATTACACTAAACTTAATTCTATTTTTAAAGAAACATGGTCCCATAATTTCACTTTTCTAAGATAATTGATGATCTTCACTCCAAGTTTAGGCGTTGTACTTATTGTTGTAACTGTTGAACCGGAAATTCTGAATGATAATTTTTATATACGCTATGCCATACTGTATCTTTTCACAATGCTAATTTATACAATACTTAAACAACAAAATAGCTGCAAAACTTGACACAACTAACGCTTTATCTGTAAAAAAAATCGCTAATAAAAAACACCTTCTAATGTATGCCACAATTTCACTTTACTTTTACAAAAAGTATTTTTATGGTGGTGGTTTTGATTAGAAATCTTTAGGCATTTTTTGATAGTAAACTTTGCTGTACAGTACCGTGAAATTTAACAGCAATTCATTTTTATGTATTTATAGTTTTTCTTATACGTATTTAGGTAAAGTAATTTAGTCTTTAACATTTTCGTAGTTTATAACTAAATTAAGGCAATAAAACATATTTACAAGCAATAATTTGTTAGTATTTAAAGTATATTTATTTTTTATCTTAAATATTTTATAATTACAATATTTCAGTCTGTAGCAGGATTGTGTGGAGTTTATTTTTTAGAAAACAAAGTTGTCAGAAAATTATGCAATTTTGGTCTTGGAGGTTTCCTGAATTACCACTAAGTTCTTGATTTTGAGTTCTTACGAAAGAAAAAAAATTAAACAACTGTCAATGGTTTATCAAGAGCTCGTGCGTCATTTGCATTATCGTTTTGGGTCTCTTTTTCATTTGGAAAAATTAGTGGCTAACGAAGGACAGTACTTTGCACAATGTATCAATTCATTTTGTTATTATAATAAATGCGTTTTTAAAGCAAAAATAAAATTTACATTATTAACTGCAATACCAATATACATACATATATGTGCATATCGTTGGTCACATGTAGAAAGGTCCTAACTCAAATAATTGTAACTTTGCAGAAGGTAGTAACAGAAACTGTATTATTATATCTTCTTGTATCTTCTTTTGCAAAATAGTTTTGACACTATTGCGTTAAATTTTTGTATCGAGGTGTATTTGTGTGAAATGTAGTGAAACCACTTAAAATCTCAATTATGTAAAAAATACGCGTTGGAGCCTTGCTACTTGTGACCATAGATATAAACGTTAAATTCATTTTAATTGATGGTTCAGATATCTTTTACTTAATGTTCGAAGGTATAGATTGACTTATGGATCGTGAACCAACGTGAAATCCTAGCTTTTGTTATGTACCTTTGACAGTATAATTTTTAACATTAAAATAAATAGATTTGTAAAAATTCACTATTTGTTCATCTCTATATATAACCCGGAAACAGTCCATGTATGTAATAACATCACATGTGAATGTCTGAAGCGATTTGACTATTTTTTTTCTGATTCGATTCGATGTCAGGAGATGTTTTATCAAGAAAAAAATTAAACAATTCCTGATAAAAATCGGAAAAGTGTCGCATAAAATTCAGTATTTTTTTCAAAAATCATTAAACTACAAATTAAAAATTGTTTTCTGCTTTTAGAATCCACACTAGTGTACAACACAACTGAGTCAAGTCAGTAATCTCGTATTTAATGATAAATCCATAAATATAAATTTTTGTTTGTTTTTGAACATAAAAAAAAATAACTTTTTTTATAGACACTCATAAACATATTCACATTTAGTATTCATTTTAGCTTGTTATACGAATGAAAAAATGAAATAAATCCAATCAATAGATAATATTTTATGTCACCATTGGGAACTGCTTACTCTTACATCCATAACAATAAAAAAGGAAAACAAAACAACAACAAAAAAAAACCTTAAGCAATGCACCCATTTGTTGTTGTAACTGGTTATTAAATTGGGAGTTAGATAAACAAACAAACGAATAAAAGTGGTAAAATAAAATAAAATAAAAGACACACACTTTAACCGTTATTTAGTTCACAAATAGAAACATAAATATAGTTAAACGTTAATAAGACTCACATAAAGAAATACATACATATGTACGAATGTACACACATGTAGCCTTTAAAAGATGTAGTATTTTTGGTTAGCCATATCTATGTGTGTGTGTGTGTGTGTGCGAAGTACATCTTTTACATAGTTGAATTTGGATTTAAGAACCTTTGAAAGTAAGTCTATTAAAGCAACTAAACTAGCCTCTAAGGGAATAAACTACTACTACTACCACTACCACTACTTGCAACCATAAACTAATAACGAGCTAGTCTTTGTATGACTTTGAACTATGTTTCCCTGCAAGCATGTGTGTTTTTATGAACCAAAATTTCAAGTGTTGCCTTTGGAAGCCAGTTATTGTGTTTGCTTGCAGAAAAATGGTCTTAATCTTTATAGTCAGCATCAATAAAATTTTAATGTCTGCAATTTAGTTGTCTTGTTGACTTGTTACTAATATATGGCTTTTAACACTAAGCAAACCCGATATGATAAGCTATGTATTGGTTGAATTGAGAAATTAAAACACAGTTTAACAGAAGTTACGTTTAGAATACACAGTTTTTGTTATTGAAATGTGCAAAAATATTGTTTGAAAATTTTATCACGATTTTTATGATAATAACAATGACCTTTTTTGGCAGGTGTCACAAAACTCGCTCTATTATTCTTGACATTAGGGATGGACAAATAAAAAAATATATGCATATCGTTTCGATATGTTTTGATAATATTGTACTTTAAAATATCAACATTTCGATATTTTCAACTGTATCGAAGTGATTTTTTGAATCTTAAGGATTTATTAAAATTTTCCTGCGTTGTTACGAAATTTTTGCCTCCAGAGATTGTTGAGCTCTATGTTGTTATTCCTTCCAAATATAATTGCTGATTTAACATTTTGCGTATGTTACAGAGAATTGCTGAGTAAAATATATATTTTTTTATAAATTCAATATTGTTGCTATGGACCAAAAATAATATTTTTTTGAAAGACCCAGCTATCCTGGAACATCTTTTAATTATATTTTCCAGGGCTTGATATTAAGCTGAAAGTCTCGAAAAAATATCAGAATCACAGTTTAATATGCTATAAAGATTATTAAGTAAAACAAGTAATAATGCACTTCACCATCAAGTTCATTGCCAGCAAAAATCTTTTACATTAGTTTAATGTGAATACAATTTTTAACGACGTCCAATTCATAAGTGCAAAAGGAGATTTAAAATTTAATTTATTCTTGTTTTATTCCTTTCGACTCTAGCTTTGATTTCGATATTTTACGTAGTTAACTATGTTGCACTTGTCAAGCTCTTTCTTTTGATACCGATATTGTTGCGATTAGAAGAAAAATTATCCGCCGTTTTATTTCGGGCGACATATTGGATTTGAACTTTTCAAAGTTCTAGTAAACTTTAGCCCTCTAATTTGATACTAAATTAGTGGGAGTTAAATAAAGCAAAGCCATTTTATTATATTTGACTCATATATCCACCATTTTTTCGCATGTCTTCTTGCGTTTAAACTTTTTCATAGTTTACTGTATTCCACTAGTACAGTCTTGAGCGGATTGAAGGGAGAGCAAATTCATTGTACGCCATTTTGTAGTGGCTAGAATTTTAAACTGTTTGATAGTGTATTGTATTATGCTTTAATGCAGTTTTATTTCCCAGCCGGGGTAAGGCTCAATCTGTCCACGGGTGGCTTACAAAGGTCTGCTTCCTTTGAGAATAATAAAACACTAAGTTGTTAGTTGGTTTGAACAAAAATCACAGTTCTGTAGAAAGGAAACCCTTGTTTGAATTGCCAATGGTTACCGGGGGAAGTCCGAAGTATGAATTCGTATTTAGACGAATGTACGCCGAATGCTTTAGATTCGGATATAAGGGATTGCGAGTTGGTATTACGACGACTATAAGGAAAATGCGGTAGGCCTTATATTTGGTAACAACAGATTACGTTATTATGACGGATACGGTAGGCCTTGTAGTCGGCTACGAGTTAGTTTCGATAACGAACACAAGGAAAATTCGGAGGGCCTTGTATTCGGCTACGGTAAAAATACGAGTTAGTTTCGACAACGAACACAAGTAAAATTCGGAGGGCCTTGTATTCGGCTACGGTAAAAAATACGAGTTAGTCTCGACAACGAACACAAGGAAAATTCGGAGGGCCTCGTGTTCGGCTACAATCAACATACAAGCATAGCTGCCAGATAAAATAGGGGCAAAATCGTCTAATTTGGGAGAAAAAATCGTCAAAATCGTCAAATAGTTTACTCAAATCGTCATAAAAACGTCAAAATAAAAAAACGCATTTTTCAAAACAAAACATTTTTTATTTAATGCATAACATAACAAACTTTTTAAATCCAGAGAGATCAATGGTTTTATTAGACCCTTTTAAGTTAAGAACATGACAATAAATATAATACAATTTAGAATTAATTTCGAAAAATAAATATTAATATGTATATAAATACAAAAAAATAATAAATAATGAATTGGCTGCATCTAATTCAGACTAATTGACAAATAATTATAATCATTTCTTTCTAAAGCTTCTACCGATTAAGGTAGCTTTAGGCAAGCGTTAGACGAGCACAACGCCAAAATAAACTACATCGTTTCGCTTTTTAGCCCATAAATTTATTTCTGGATCTGCAAACCAGTCCTCCCTAATTTTCTTCTTCTTGTTGGTTACCTGTGAAGAACACCATTAAAATTTCATTGTAGCTATTACAAAGTTTTGTATAAAAAATGGATGAAATTTCTACTTACAGAGGAAGAGCTGCTAGAATTTTCATCATCTTGGTTTTCTATTGAAAATATAATGTTTGATTTTTAAGGTTTTAATGTATAATTAAAAAGAACTTACAATTTTTTTGAAGTATTTAAGCATATTAATTTGTCACTTAAATAATTTAAATAAATTTACTTAAAAAACTAAAATTGTTTTAAACGCATTTCCAAATTTATATTTGTTCGTGTTGTAGGTATCAGTTGATAATATGTGGCATATACTATGTTAACAAGTAAGAGTGCTATATTCGGCCATGCCGAATCTTATATACCCTTCACAACGAGTAGTCATGCAATAACAGTTGCTTGTATCACCATTCATCCCATATAAAATACGTGCATACGTACACGTTAGAATAAATATGGCAGCGAATCCCAGCTGAGCCAAAAAAATTTTATTTTATTTTATTTAATATATTATTTATATTTTATTATTTTTTTTTTATATTTTTTTTAAATTTTTTTAAAAAATTTTTTTTAGAAAAATTTTTAAAAAATTTTTTAAAATTTTTTTTTAAATTTTTTTAAAATTTTTTTTTTGTAGTTTTTTTTTATTATTTTTTTCTTATTTTTAATATTTTTTTTTTTGTAATTTTTTTTGTTTGGTATGTTTTTTACATGTATTTATGTATGTATGTTGTTGTTGTAATTGTGAAAAAAAACGAGGTGGTCGTGGTTTTTTGCTCATATCTCAGAAAGTTATGGGGCGATTGTGCTGAATTTCAATAGCGATTCATTCCTGGATATTTTTAAGAGATTGATACCATATACAGATCTGAGGAACATGTAGTTGCTTCTAAAAGTTGATTTCAACCAACACACGGACAGACGGGCAGACGGACAGACGGATAGACGGACAGACGGACAGACGGTCAGGGCTTAATCGACTCCTCTATTCATAAGCTTTCAGAAAATATATACTTTATGGGGTCGGAAATGAAAATTGTAGAAATTACAAACGGAATGACAAAGCTATATATACCCTTGTGCACCACAGGTGAAGGGTATAAAAATGTACAAAGTGGAAAAATTCCCACACAAACACATTAAATAATGATCGATATATCTCTTTCACTCTGTTCTATTATTAATAACATAAAAAACCGTTACAAATTATTTTTATTTAGTTTAAGGTTGATATAAAAGTAATGAAAAATGTCGCAAACTTGAATTCTTGAAAATCGTCAAAAACATAGCATAAATCGTCAAATCGTCAACATGTAATTTTTAGCACGTAAAATCGTCAAAATGACGATAAATCGTCAAATCTGGCAGCTATGCATACAAGTTAGTTTCTATCTACAGTGCACGTGTGTGGGAACAGATATCGACACAATTTCGGGTCGTACTTTAAAGGTCCAATTCAAAGTACCACACGAGCGATGTCGGTAGTTGCTCCCTTCTTTCTTAAAACTTTGACGGTTTATACTAAACTTGTTATAAACCCAATGAGAATTATAAGTAATATTTTATATTATTATGGGTATCTAAGTACAATTTGTAATGACACGTTACAATGCTAGTCATGTATTGTATTGTGCCTATATCTCAGTTAGTTTCAAACTGATTTGCTAGTTTTTTTAAGCTGTATTTTTTGAGATTACCGAGTATATTTTGGTGTCTTTATTATGTTCAAAAATTAACTAGAAGTTTAAGTAACTTGATACATTTATAAAAATATGTATTTTTAAATCAAACTTTTACCTATAACTTTGACAAGTAAACACAGATTTGTCCAATTTTTCCTACAAATAGCACTATAACAATAACATTTCTATAAATAGATAATAGACAGATATGACTATACATTTTTCTAAAGTCGAAACATGTTAATTTTATGATACAAATATAAGAAAAATTAGAGGCAGTCGTGTTTATTTATTTGCTCAGATCTCAGCAAGATATGGAACAATTTTGGTGGATTTTATTAGCAAATCATTCCAAAATATTTTTAAAAGATTGATACCAAAAGTTGTGCAGTAAAAACTAGGTAATGACTTCCTCTTACTAAACAACATACTTTTTAATGACTATTACATGTCGTTTGTCTTACTAAGAAGTGTTTTAGTAATGACTTGATTTATAATGTCATACATTAGTTCTTATGAGAGTTTTGCCTAGATACACGCTTAAGGTATAATTAATAATTATTTTGACAATAGTGGCAAAGCATTTCATTAACAAGGTGATGACTTATAGATTTTCACGAATTTTTAAATTTCTAATAAACGTATCGTTAAATAATTTAACCGAATTTTCGCCATTAAAGGAACCGAACGACTTCTGTAAGTCTATAATAGTAATGGGTTATTTAGTTTATTAAAATTATTTATTTCTATAAAAGTAAGTACTTATTTATGTCCCTATTTAAAAGCGAACGTAATAAGTACTAATACGAGTCCCTATTTGTAAGCGAGGGTGGTAAGTACTTATTTAACTCCCTATTTGTAAGCGAGCGGGGTAAGTACTTACCTTCAGTGACATTGCCGTGTTAAAATAATGGACTGAGATGCTAAATTGTAAGTAGTAAACAACTGTTTTCTATTGCTTTCAACTCATGATTTTGTAATGTGTTATTTTAACACACGGACAGATGGACAAAAAAAAATCGACTCTTCTAGCCATAAGCTTTCAGACAGTACTTTATGGGGTCGGAAATGAATATTGTAGAAATTTGAAACGGAATGACAAAGCTGTATTTACCCTTGATACCATTAGTGAAGGGTATAAAATTAAACCGTTTTTATACCCTTCACACAGTGAAAAAGGGTATTAATAGGTTTGTCATTCCGTGTGAAATTTCTACAATTTTCATTTCCGACCCCATAAAGTATATATTTTCTGAAAGCTTATGAATAGGGGAGTCGATTAAGCGCTGCCAGTCTGTCCGTGTGTATGTTGAAATCAAGTTTTTGAAGCCCCCCGACATAGGTTGGACCCGGGTAAGGTATTAAAATATCAGAAATATTCGGGAGTAGATCGGTATTGAAAATCGGAAACATCGGTACATAAACAACTGAGATATGAGCAAAAACCCACGACCACCTCGATTTTTTTTCACAAAAACAACATTACAACAACAACATACATACATACAAACATGTATACTGGTTAGAGAAAACGTGGCATCGAATCCCAGCTGAGCCAAAAAATTTTTTTTTTTAATTTTTTATTTAATATATTATTTATATTTTTATTTATTTTTTTTTTTTTTGTTTTATATATATTATATATATATAATAATTTTTTTTTAATTTTTTTTTTAAATTTTTTTTTTAAATTTTTTTAAAATTTTTTTTTTAAATTTTTTTTTTAATTTTTTTTTTGTTTTTTTAACATACATACGTGAATTTATAATTTTACAATGGGATGTTTACGTTGTACGTATTTCATATGGGATGAATGGTGACACAAACTACTGTTATTGCATGACTACACGTTGTGAAGGGTATATAAGATTCGGCACGGCCGAATATAGCACTCTTACTTGTTAGTTGTAGGTCCTTGCATATTTAGGTATGAAAATTGAACTAACCTTTACATTGACGCTAAGCAAAAGTAGAAAAAACTGTAGTCGAAACAACATCTTAGTAAACAGCTAAGACATTAAAAATATGTTTTATAAGACGTGACACAAAAAAAAAATATTATTTTCTTAAAAAAAATGCGGATACAAGTTTTGGTTTTGTTTTTCATTAAGCTTTAAAATAACTCCTCTTTAAATGCCACATATGCCATACAGTTTAAAATATAAGAAATTGTTTTTTAAGCTTCTTTGTTGGAGGGAAATTTTCAAATTTATATTAGGTTTTCAATTAATTCATTCAATTTTCATAAATCGGTAGAACTAGGCATAATGTTTAATAATGTTAACTGAAATGTGCATCTTCTTCTTGTTGATCACTTCAATGATTGCGGCAAGAAATAGCAAACTGAAATAAGCGAACTGGCGAATATTTGAAATTTTACAAATATACAAACATATGTACGATAAAGATATTAATATTTCAACAGACACTGAGAGAAATAGAATTTTTGTCAAAACAAATAAGAGCTAATAATTATACTTTCTAATAAAAATATGAATGTAAAGTATTGTTGTAAGCAACTTTGCAAAGTTTTAAACAAAAAAATTTAAGAAATAAATTCTAAAAAAAATGAAATTCCTTTCAGTGCAATTTTTTAATATTGTTTAGACTCTTTTACTTGACTTTAAGTATTTTGCCCGTAAAGCAAAGAATTTCACAGGAATTTAAAGGATGTAAGCATTTGTGTATCAACATGCATAAACTTAAACTAATATATGTGAGCGTTTAGTAAACTGCCAAGATAGTACAACTATTAGTTGTAGTTGTGTATCTGTGTGTTTCTACTAGTGTAGTTAGATAGATATTTCAAGTGAAAATTATAACGCAGCTTTGATAACTGCTTAAATAGAGAAAACTATTTACTACAACAAACATACGTACAAACATATATCTCTATTATCGCTATTTGTTCATGCTGTGCTGTGAAGTGGGTGTATTTGTGTGAGCGAAGGAGTGAAAACTATTTAGAGTTCATTGAAATAGTATTAACTTTTGAACAACATTTGTGTGACACAAATATACATATACTCTCAAAAATAAAATAAAATAAAATAAAATAAAAGAGATGTACCCACTCGTAAACATTGCATGTACTCTCTATTAACGGTTAAATGTGTGTTAATGGGAGTATTTGTATGTGTGTTGTTAAAATATGTGTTAATGTGCTTGTCTGTATTATTGAATATCTTCTAAAGATGTTGTGTTATTTATTTATCTATCGGTGCAGATTGTGTTTGTTCGTACTTTCAAAGATTGTATAAATGAATAAAGGAATCATTTTTTACATTCTAAATATTTTCATTCATTAGAAACAGCAAAAACAAGTGTTTTTTTTAACTTATCTAGGGTACGAAGGTGGTAAAATAAAATTCTTAATATGTTTGCTAAATATAATAGAGAATTAATCGATCATTGGGATGCAAAAAAGGAATAAAAAAAAAGAAAATAAGATCGAACAATTTTTCAAAATGATTCACACATGTATTTTATTTAAAATTCTATTCTGGCTTCTGGTGGAATGACTTTTCGAAACTAGCTACGATTTCATCATCAGCACTGGGTAAACATATGGATATACTCATATGTAATTTGCAACTACTGTTTGTGTTAAAATTTAATGAAATTAGCAAATGGGAAGCAGAAAATTTATTTTGTTTTTTATTTTCTTTATATTGGTTATATTTTCTCATATTCTTAATGCTTCTTGATTATATTTTCGAAAATGCATTCCACTCGGCTAATATGGGAATAGTTTTTCAATATTCTAAATTAATTTAAAAAATGTTTAAGAACATTAAGTAAATAAATAAACAAAAAAAAAAAAAAAAATCCAATTGATTTAAAAGTCTCAAAACTTTAATTTACTTCTCATTACTTTTCATTCTAGATTTGTTTACATGTATGTCCATGATGTTTCGTATGATTTTGAATTAATTTTTAAGTACATAATTTATACCAAAATATTTCGCATTTAGGGGGGAATTTAGGGGGCATTTAACATAAATCCTTTTGCACTATTAATTTAGTTCTAATTCGCTTTTCAATACTTAAAATTTTTTTTTCTAGTTATGCTAGGCGCACAATTGGGACGAACGACGAATTTTTCGTCGCGAATATTCGTCATCAATAATGAAACACATTTGTGTATATGAGAATGCATACAATTGTGGCGTCAGTCGAAGTTCGCTATACGCGGTGAACTCTGCATTAGATTTATTTCTATTTCTTACGCCGGCGAACGACGAACAAATTGATACAAGGTGACCATTTTTTATTAAATTTGGGTTTACTTCTCAACTTTTTAAGAAAATAAAGTTAGTTTTTACTTTAATTATTGTTTTATTTTAAAACATTTAAAATAAGTATAAAAAAGTTAAGTAGAAAAATTTGTTTTTATTTGTGTTTTTGCTTTAAGTTAATTAAGTGATATTTTTTTCATATGGTCACACTATTAGCTGTTATACACAAACAAAATTTTTGTTATTGTTTAATGCACGTACCCACGACATCCTTTGCAAACGTTTGCTTATACGTAAACAAGTTTTTACTATTACAGAAATTATATTTATTGCTTTGTTGAGTTTCACAAAAAAATAAATTCTTCGATTATTTTTGTTTTTTTTTTGCACAAACACTAAACAATTTTATCAGCTATAAAAGATGTAACTTTTTCGTCGTTGTTGTGCTTCACACGATGAATTTGCACAACGAATTTTTACCGAAGAGTTCGTCGTGTTGGGCGAAAATCGTCGTTCGTCCCAATTGTGCGCCGAGCATTACATATACGATCATTTTGACGCTCTCCACATTTTGTATTTTCTCTTTTTAAACTGTGCACGGGAACGTATGATTACTCTTTATCATGGTCATTGAGTATAAAATACTCATACGTATAGTGTCTTCGATTGCAGAACTACATGGTAAATTCACAACCTTCTTGTATGTTAAAAAATATTGTAAGCTTGTTATTGGTAATTTCCATTAAAAAGTTTATCAGAACAATAAAATTTAATTTTAAATATTTTTGTATTGGGTTCATACAGAAATAAAAAATGAAATTTGTTTTCGTAATCATAAAAGATACATTTTGGTAGTATTCTTTTTCACTTCAAAAATAAAAAAAAATATTATAAATAACTTCTATTCTGGATTAAGTTTACTTTTCTAATACTAAACTTCCTAAAAACATTTATTAAATTAAATTAAATTAAGTTGTATATATTTAATAATATAATTTAATTTCATTGAACAAATGTTTTAGGAAGTTTAAAATAGAAAAATTAACTTAAGTCAGAATAAAATTGATTAAAAATAAAAAGTTTGAATTAACATTAATTTATTATTATAAAAAAAAATATATATTAAACTCAAATATTAATAGTTTAAAGAGAAGTTATGAATATAAAAGTTACTTGCTTTTTAGTAGCTTTAAAAAATGATCTTAAAAAAAGGTAATAATTTGCTTTATGAGTTTTATGGATTTAAAATTAAATATTTTATGTGTTAAAACTATTTGATTTGTAAAAGTTGGCAACAGGCTAAGATCACAATAAAAAAAGATATCATGTAAATAAATAAAATTAAATAACTAAATTGTTTATGTTTAACCTTTAACTTCCCCCCTCGTATAAACTTTTAATAAGTTTGTACATATATATATATATACAAAGTAAGACATTGTATATCGATGTATATATTTAGTATCTACTCGTATGTATACAAACTATTTCATGTTTTCTTCTAAATTTATTCCTTTCATTGTTAAGGGAATTTTATCGTTGCACTTTCTTCCTTCAAACGAATATTATTATATTATCTCTATAAGTTTTAGATCAATTTGCCCATTTTATGTTGTAGAACAACAACAAAAAAATACATCATAGTTCATATAACACATTTTTATTATCACTGTCATTATCATTATTGCTATTTCTTTAACGATTATTATAGTCATCAAAAATGATGTGCCATGTCACATTATTGTCACAACTAGTTTCAGTAAAATGTCATCACAATTGGGAAAAGATAAATACCACAATTTATATGCATTTAAGTTAAAATTATGCTACTGATGATGTTAATAATATATACACACATGTCTCTATCCCACTCATACAAACATACTCAATTATAGATTTAATAGAAGTGCAGAAATATTTTAGTTCGTAAAGTTACATAATTTGTGTGACTGGTTTTTGCCAAATTCAATATGTAAAATAATTTTGCTAATAACATTGAAATCATAGAAAGAAGAAGAGCATTTTATTTTGAAAATAGAGAAGTGTTAACATTTGGTATTTGATGTTATGCGATAACGTTTTTATTAAAGATTTATATTGAATAAAAAATCTTATAAAAAGTTATTAAAAAAATTTCTATTCAATTGAATTGAATAAAACTAATAAAATAAATTAAAAACTTTTAATTAAACTTTGCAGTCAAAAACGGATCAGTTTTAATTTTTTAAATTTATCGAATTTTAGGTATACCCAGCGAATAGATAAGGGAGTAGTGCAATGTAAGTTACATTTTCATATGTATTCGAAAAGTATTTATTCTAAGTGACTCTTTGATGTGCTTCAAAATGAATGCAAAATCATGCTAAAAATTTAAAAAAAATCCATGTTTAAAAGCAACATTAACTCGTGAGGCATCAGATTCTTTTTACCAAATCAGCATGATTTGTAAGCATTAATTAATTATAATGGAGAGCAGCTCATTGCAACTCGTCATTATTGACAGCAATTTATAATTTTATACGACATGTTTAAGCAGATTTCGATTCTGATTTTTTCAATAAAGTCGTTGTCGATATAACGACTATATTCATATTGGGGCTTATTACAAACTGAAAGATGATTTTAAATAAGAAAGGTGTTGGTTAGGGTCAAGAAGACATTTAAATTAAGCTATAACTTAAAAGATCGTGATATACATGAGTAGTGGGATTCAATAAAGTTTATTTATCCAAAAAACGTTAAATTTCTCGAT
Source organism: Phyto melanocephala (assembly GCA_941918925.1). Classification (NCBI taxonomy): domain Eukaryota; kingdom Metazoa; phylum Arthropoda; class Insecta; order Diptera; family Rhinophoridae; genus Phyto; species Phyto melanocephala. The sequence goes on from OW799233.1 coordinate 5,218,411, forward strand.
GCTTATTGTTGTTTGCACTAAAGATTTTTCAATTCACTTAATACTTTTAAACGATATTCGAAGAAAATGGGTGCCTAAACAGTTTCGCCACTAACACCACTCTCACCGGTAGTCGCGCCATAGTCGAGACTTAAGCAAGTGGTTTTTGAGTCGGGTATGTAGTTAAATTTTTTCTATAAACAATAAAAACTTTATTGTCTTAAAGATAACAATAATTACTTTTATCGAATACCAAAATCGATAAAAATGTTATTTATTGTTTTTTGCGATACAATTATTGTACAAACAAGATCCTTTAAACACGTCGTTTTTTTTACCTTGCTTTTACATATGCGAGTAATCGTATTCAAGTGGTGTATCATTAACGAAAACTTCTTCAAAATCGTTGAATCTGTTGCAATGGGCAATTACTGTTTACACATGCAAGTGAAAGCTCATATTTAAAATGCCTTTCACCAGTGCATATGGCTTCCAAATCGATGTTTTTTCTTGTTATATTTACCGTGAAACTCACTCACTTCTTTTATTGTCTAAATCATTACGCCTTCAACACTGATTTTCAAGCTGAGGTTATGGCTACTAATAATGAGGCTCAAATTCATATCCTTACGAACAATAAGTAACAGAACAGTAATCAGAACACTAATGATCGAAGAGGTAGAATATCGAAATGTCCTGTAATGCAAGAGCGAAATAAGCTTGCATAGAAATTGCGAACGCCTAGAGATAATATGTATACCGGCAATAACGTCTTAATTGAACAGATCACATGGAGTAGAAAACTTAATTAGCTCGCAGGAGATTGTCGGTGGAAACGACATGTAGAAATTGCGAGTAAGCGGACAATACCTTGGAATACTACCTTTGTCATTGTTCTATATTTGGGCGTATAAAGCGCCAAAATTTTGACATGGTTATTATTCCGAACTTGGAACACCTATGGAGCTTGAACTGAAGATAAGAAGATTACATTAAGGAGACTGGGTTCTTAAACTAGTCGATTTTTTTTTTTGGAGAAAATAGGAATATTATTTTTATTATTTTTTCATTTACACATAGAGCGCACAACATCCCAATACGTCTGTATCTGTCATGGGTTTGGGCTTTTAATGTCTCTCTGTTTCAACCTAACATAACCTAACCTACCAGACTTAAAAAAAAATAAACCTGCCAACGGGTCAGAAGTGACCAAAAATAATAATATATTGATAATATATAGATAATTTTGTGGATATTTTAATACTTTTGCTACATATGATTTGAACTCAGTGTGTTCAGTCTAAAAGAATTTTTAAAAGGCTTTCTATAAATGCGCAGGGCAATTTATCTTGTTAAACTTAAAGTACATCTTCTAATTCTTTATATGGTATACTATTATTTACACAAACATTTTGTCAAATTACCTCACTGAAAATTGTGCAACAGTGTCTCTTTTGTCTCAAAATATGCAGAAACATGTTACAATGAAATGATTAACAAAAATCTACATGATTAAGAATTCGTAACATTTACAAGTCTAATCAAGTCAGTTCTCCACTCCCAAAGTCAGTAATGCTACAGATGGTTTGTTTCCACTTCAATTTGTATACATTTGAGCAATAGTCTTTGCAATTTACATTTTCAAGTCGTTCACTTTAATTTATTTATTTTCCATGATAATTACGTCCCTGTTTGAAGAAAATAAAAAAAAAAACAGCATACGCTGAAATCTACGTATTATGTATACAATGAAATAAAATTTTACTTTTGAAATTAAATGCATCAAAAAAGTTGTTCAACGACATGCAACTTAAGGGATGAGTGTTTAATAATGCAATGCATGAAGACAGTGATATTGTTCTTGCAGTAGCTGTGTACAAAATGCTACTACACATACATGTAATGCATATGTACTAAAGAGCTGCGTAAAATGTTCTAAAAGTTATGAATTCTATTTTACACTACTTCCAACCACTATATTTCGGTGTAAATATAAATAACAAAACAAAAATAACAAAATATTACTCTCAGTAAAACGAGTTTATCATCACTCGAAAAGTTTTACTCTACAACTTTGTTAGCGTTTTTATTTTTCAAACAAAATATCAGAACAAAAAGCAAGAATGAACTAAGTAAACGGTAAATCATAGCAAAAAAACAACGAGTAGTAGAACACATACAAAATCAGTAAAAAATATTAAATAGCAGTATTACATAATTATTACATTTAGGTCAGTTTAAAGAGAAAACACTTTCTTATAAGTAATTTGTTTAATACATGTGAACCCATCTTGTTAGAAGTTAAGGTTTAAATGTAAGTTTTTTTTTACTTTAGGTCTGCTATCAAAGCATTCACACTTGTTTTGAATGATTTGTTTCAGTTTCAATATTCTATTTCAATTTTATTCTGCTGAAGTTTTATTTTATTTCGCCGTTTGTCTATTTTAGTCTTGTTGTATACCTCAATTTTTTTACTGTAAAGCAAAATAGATATTTTTGCAAGTATGATTGAGTTCAATATAATTGCTTGTAAATAATTTTTCTTATGTGTGTGCAGCTCTTTTATATGTACATACTTGACTGTGGTAGCATTAATATTGTCTTTGTATTTATTTAATCTACTTACACTTTTCAAACATTTATGCAGGTATCTCAGCATGTAAGTATGTATGTGCACATGCATGTGATATGTACTTGCTCACGGAACGAGTTATTTTACTTGTTCCATTCATTTTCTTGCTAATTACATTTTCTAAGATGTACATTATCATTATCTTTGTCGTTGCTGTCACTGTTGCTGTTGTCATCAGCATCGTTACTTTCATCAACATCATCGTCAGCGTCATCGTGGTACAAGTGCTAAACACAAGTTTCTGAATATTATTTTCTTTTTCCTTCTTTTTCTCCCACTTTCATTTATGTATGCACGCATTTATGTAGTTGTACATGTAGCTAAATCCATTAATTTCAAGTACTACTGCACTCACTGAGTGCGAACATGGAGAATTTAAAAATAATTATACCAGTCCATTGATACATAGTTTTAATTTGTACAACGTTTAAAAGTTTTGGTGCTTCCAAATATGTGTACGTGTTTATACTTATTAGTGTTGCCGATTTATATGTGATTCTGAAAGAATAAGAAGAAATATTTTTTTGATGGTAAAAATTTTGTTTAGTTTTTGGACAACTTTAATTGAAAATTATGCTGGTGTGTTTTTTTTAATTCTCTATTCACTTAGAACTTTTTATTAGCAAACTAAAAGTATTTTTTACAAAGAGAAATTTATTAAAAAAATATAACTAAAAAATTGACGGAATGTAAAGACTTTTATTTTGAATCTAAAAAAAATCGTTATAGAAAAACAAGTGAAAGTGCTATATTTGGCCGTGCCGAATTTTATATATTTTTTTATTTTTTTGTTGTTTTGAATTCTACTAGTCAAACCCTTTCATTTGATACCCATATTGGTTGGGTTGAAAAATTCCGCCATTTTGTTTTAGACGCAATCTTGGATTTTAAAATTTCAATTGTTTACTGTTTTCCACTACACGCAAAGAAATAATATGGTTGTGGTAATTATAATCGAAGAACAACACACTATGATTGAATTGTGTGATTGTGGTTAAAATATATAATTGTTATCAGTTATCATTATTATGTTTTTCTTGTTGATTTTCTAGTTTCTCCAATTTTTTAAAAATTTTTGTTAATTTTTTTTTACATCTCAAACTTTTAAAATAACAAAAATTTATTCAGCAAGAAGAAGAAGAACATTTGAAATTAAATTATTATTAAAAAAAATCATAGCTTGATTAATTTGTAATCATACAAATTTGTAATCACCAATTATATAATGATAATTTGTAATTCTTAAATTATAACCATTTTGAAATTTTTACGAGAAGTAAACATTAAATGATACAATTCAAACAAATGCTTGATTATCGTGACAAAATATATGATGAAATAAACAAAATATCTATTTCTTGATTTCGACAACCAAATATTGTTTTAGAGAATATAATATGACCGTCGTGATCATGTCGTAACCATGGTTTTCGGTTTTTTATTGCTTAGGATAAAGGTTTTAAAATTTGATATACCAGATATGACCTATATATAAATTTTTTGGCAGCCATTTTGTAGCACCAGCCAGCATAAATTTTAATTTTTTTTACAACGCATTATATTGTGCTAGTCATGTCTTTTCTTTTGATAGAAACTGAAAAAATCGATTTTTTAAATATTACGAAAAACACCGAAGCAGCTGTACTTATATGCAGCTGTGTTTATATCTCAGTTAATTTCAATCCGATTTATTTGTTCCTCTCAGGAATATTTTTGAGAACATGGCTTATAATTTGATGACTTTAATGTGTCCAAGAATTAATTGGGACCTTGAAAAATTTTATTTATTTATTTATATATTCAAATAATTTCTGCCTACAACTGTGCCGATTAGTCACCGATCTGTCCAACATTTTTCTTAAATATCTCTAGAGGCATATTATGTCTACAAATAGTCGCTAAAGAGTCTTAACATTATCCTAGGGTTTTTTGTTGTTGTTGTAAAATAAGGGAAAAAACTCATATCTTAGATAATTATAAGAGTGATCTGCTGATTTTCAATACCGATCTGCCGAATATTATTATATCTTGGTACCACCTACTGGCGGCTTCAAAAAGAGGTTTTAAAACAAATGCACTCGCACACCGATAAACAGGCAACCCTCAATTAATTCCACTATTCATAAGCTTTCAGAAAATATATACTTTAAAAGATCGGAAATTAATATTATAGAAACGTCATACGGAATGACAAAAACTCCACGGAAAGTGTTAAAAAAACTGAAATATTTAAAAGACTAAATATCTTACGGTTCGGTTTTAAGTCGACATATTCTGAAATTTATAAAGCAATACCATTTTAATCCCGGAATTTAAAACTAATCCTCGGTGAATTTTCAACCATTTAAGACAAATTAGCAAAAAAGATATAGCGTGAAAATTTGTTGCCAACAATATCATTTGGAATAATAACTTATTTTAACATAATTTATCTAACTTCAATTTAACAAAATATACGAAATTCGATAAGTTCTTCAATTAATACAGCTCGCAATTCACAGACTTTATTATAACCCACCGTTGCCACATGCAAGTGAAAAAAAGCCAATACACTAACACAACCACACTTTGGCAAACTGCGACTCAGCTTGCGAAGAAATTTTTAAGCAAGTAAAATTTTAACAGTTATGGCAAGTAAAGTGACAAGCCGAAAAACAGTGTCGTCTAATACTGAGTTTTTTTGTTAACTCTTTAATATATCATACAATTGTGGTAAATAATTCAGCTAATTTTTTGAATAACTATGTTTATATGTATATGAAGAATATTAAGAAAAATTATGAATATTCATTTAAAATGTAAGTTTTAATATAAATTTCAATTTTTAATAAAAAAAAATTATATTAAAAAGTTACATGTCTAAAGGTAACGTTAAATAGTTGCTATTGACAACACTTAATTACCAATTGAAGCAGCGCAATTTGTTTTAAATTTGTTTGAAGTTTATTTGTTGACGACATTTTAAAAATGCACTTGCACTGTGCTGTGTAGCCACTCAAAAAATTTTTGTGTTTTTTTGGCATTTCTCCTGATTTTTGTTAGTAATACACTACTTGCAAGTAAACACTTACTTGTGGCAACGTTTATGTGGCAATTAATTTATTAAGATCAAATAAAAAATTTAAAATTGCTTTCTTGAAAAACTATGAAAACGGACCTTAACAGTTTTTCTTTATTGCCACGGTTATTTAACCATGTTCAATGTAAAATAATGTTAATTTGTATACTCGAATTTGAGAAATGAAATTGCTGTGAAAATGTTATTAAAAACAGAATCCAATTAAATGGAATATTGTTGTATTTGTTTGGCGTTAAAACGTTTTAAAGTACAAATTTTAGTGTTTTTGGCTCAATACTAAAATTAAAACAGTGTTTTTTGGTGAAGTTTACAAAATTCTCGATAATTTTGTAGTTTTGGTGGAGTATAATTAAATTGAAATACCGGCAACACTGTTCTTTAAACAAGTCTAAAGGTGTGAGTTGTTAGCGTTAAAACCAAAACCAAAAACAAGAGCAAGATTTTAAATTGATAAAACTTGTTCTAGTTTTACCTCTGTGGTACGTTTATTATTTTTTTTTTCATAGCTGACAACATATTGTTGTAAATGTGGAGTGTGCAAGTTAAATCAATTTCAGTATTGGAATTTTTTATACTTAACCCTCGTCTTCACGTAGCAATATTCATTGCCGTAATTGTCATATTTGTTTACTTCCATAGAAATTGCAAGGTGTAGACCGTAAATTGCCATATGTAGCAATTTATTTATTTATTCTTGCCACAATAAGCTGTTAAAACCGTTTAATTTTCTTTGAATTTTTTGTTTTTTGCATAAACAAAGGAAAATTGAAATAATTTTACCTGATAATAATTAAGAGTGAGTTATTCCAAAAAAACTCATAAAAATTGAAACAAAAATATTAAATTTTAAAAATAAATTAATTGTGTTGTGTTCTCCACCCAATGAAAATAAATATACTTAAGCAATAAAGTGCCATTATTTTGCCGACGTTTTTGCCCATTCTTAATAATAACAATTAAGAGCGCTATATTCGGCCGTGCTGAATCTTTAATACTCTTCACAACGTGTAGTCATGAAATAACAGTAGTTTGTATCACCATTCATCCCAAATGAAATACGTACATATATATAAAAAACATACATATATAAAAACATCCCATTGTAAAATTATAAATTTTCGTATGTATGTTAAAAAAAAATAAAAAAAAATTAAAAAAAAATTTAAAAAAAATTAAAAAAAAAATTTAAAAAAAAATTTAAAAAAAATAATTAAAATACATATCTATAATATCTATCTATATATAAAACAAAAAAAAAAATATAAAAAAAATTAAAAAAAAAAAAATTTAAAAAAAAATAATAATAAAAATATAAATTATATATTAAATAAAAAATAAAAAAACAATAAAAAAATTAAAAAAAAAATAAAAAAAAAAATTAAAAAAAATTTTTTTTTGGCTCATCTGGGATTCGATGCCACGTTTTCTTTAACAAGGGGCCGAATTACGGCATTCGATCACGATCGAAATTTTACTCGAACGATCGAGTTCGCTGTGCTTTAGGTATAGAGATTCTAATAAGAGTTTTACAATTTCGATCACGTTCGAGTGCCGTAATTCGGCCCCAGTATACACGTTTGTATGTATGTATGTTGTTGTTGTAATGTTGTTTTTGTGAAAAAAAATCGAGGTGGTCGTGGGTTTTTGCTCATATCTCAGTTGTTTATGTACCGATGTTTCTGATTTTCAATACCGATCTACTCCCAAATATTTCTGATATTTTAATACCACACCCGGGTCCAAGCAATGTCGGGGGGCTTCAAAAAGTTGATTCCAACATACACACGGTCAGACGGACAGACGGACATACTGACAGAGCTTAATCGACTTCCCTATTCATAAGCTTTCAGAAAAAATATATTTTATGGGTTCGGAAATCAAAATTGTAGAAATTTCACACGGAATGACAAACCTATATATACCTTTTTTCACTGTGTGAAGGGTATAAAAATTGCTACATAAAGAACATTTTTAACACGAACAAAATTTAGTTGAAAAGACTTCAATAAAATTGCAACCTAAGGTACCTTTTACAAGAATTTTTGCTTTCCGATAAAATATTTCACTTCAAATAATTAAAAATTTTTTCCTTTAAATTTTTGAAAATGCTTTAATATTTTTTAACAAATTTTGTCTCAATAGAAAACTTACCGACCTCATTTCTATTAAGAATGTAACGGGTTTTTTGTAATATGGGAGTATAGATACAAGAGTACTGTTAATTGTCATGAACTTAGCTTTTTGAAAGATAATTTTTTTAAATTTATTTTTTTTAAACGAACTTTAATGTTTTTAAGATTATATTTTTTATTTATTTCTGGCTTGAGTTCATTTTATTTTAAATTCTTCTATACGAAGAAATTAGATTTTCTATTTGTGATAATTAAAGAAAAAATTTGCCAGAGTCCTGCCTTAAGTTTTATTAAATTTTCTTCTCTGAAGATTTTTTTGTTTGTAAAATATTATTCTTATTATATTGAAAATTTAGAAGTCTTTCCCCTTTGTATAAAATTTGTATGAGGAAAAAATCTACTTTTCTATCAATTTTGTGTCCACAGACACTTTTTTATTAATTCTCCATTAATAATTATAAAATATTTTACAAAACCTTTATTTGTTTCATAATAAAAAATAAAATAATTCCAATATTAAGTAAAAAATTCCCTTAAGAGTATTTTAAAAATATTTAATAATTTTTTCTTATCCCTGGATGCCATTAACGGGTAGTAATTTGCAGTTTACAAGTTTCTTTTTTTTTTCTAGTTGATGTTGAAGTGATAAATGTAGCATTACAACATTTTTGCAATGTGACACGGATTCTTCTATCGCAAAATCGTATTATTTTAATGACTTTTTTCACAGTTTCTTGAGATTTGGGTAAATGGCTCTTTTAGTGTTTTGTTTCTAGAGAATTTTTTTTTCTGATTGTTGCTCACTTGATTTTGGTGATGTTTGTCGCATAATGTACGTATTTTAAGTTAAATGTAGTTTTCTTTTAGTAGTCATTACCAGTTAAATAACGAGGGTGGTTTGGTTAAGAAGACCCTGTAAACAAATTTATTAAAAATTATATTTTGTGGCATTTTTTTTTAATTTTAAACATGTAAAATTAAAAAGTTTTTTTTTTGCTTAAAAAACCTACCTCGCGCACAATTTAAACAGTTATTTAATAGCGGTGTGATAGCTGTAGTAATTAATGCTTTAACGTATGTAGTAGTAGTGGTATTTTCTAGTAGTCTTGCAACAACCATAAGTGGCGACACGAATATACAATAATAAACAACACAAGTTTTTTGACCTTTTTTAATGAAAGCTCATGATTTCATTAATGTTATCTTTTACACAACATCGACGATGAAAACGTCGTTCAGCGGCAGATAGTTGTTGCTGTTTTTAAGTATGTTGTCACTAATTAGCCAACTTTATGTTGTCAACAGCAGCAAAAACAACAACAAAGAAAACTTTGAAAAGGGAAACTTACTTAAGAAAATACTTAAGTTTTCCGTTTTTTGTGACATTTATTTTTTTTTTGTTTCCTTTTAAATAATTCGCTCCTTATAATCACATGCTTACTACGTACTTAAGCAAATTAAATAAAAACTACTACTCATACTACTACTAATAGCTAACAAAGTGAAAAGAAAGAAAAAATAAGCAAACTACTCTTCTAGATTATCAAACTTGAAAATGTCATTAAGTTGCGAGAAAGAAATATAATTTAATTATTATTGTATGCATATACATGACAAGGTCCTCAACTGTGCGACAACATAGCAAAGACATACATATACACAATATAGTCATTACAGTAACAAAAAAAAAACTCAATGTCATGCGATATTTATTTTTAAAATAAAAGTGCCTAGTGCAACAATTGTACAAAATATTTTTACTAACAATTGTTACTTTTTGAGGTTAATTTCACAACGTTTAATTTGTGTCTCTGTGTATAAATGTGTGTGTAAATATTATTTTTCTTTTAATTTACAATTTGTTGTAAATATAAACCTATTAAAATTTATTTTTCTGTTTTGCATGTTGGGCTCGTTAGGAAAATTTCATTCATTTTGTTTTTCTTTTGAAAATTTTCTTTCCGTTTTTATTTTCTCTCTAACGTCCGGGTTTCTTCAATAAATATGCCAACAACAATTTAAGGATAGTAGCAAAAATGCAAAGAAAACTTAACGAGCAAAACGCATAGTAAATTGTCTTTATTCCCTCTTTTCTATACCTCGCTTCACTATTGTTGTACTTTTTGTAGTTGTTGTCTTTTTTGGGGGTTTATTAAATTAAACATCCGGTCAACAGAAATAATTTCCGTTAGAAAATACTCACTGGCACAAATGCTAAGTGGTCTTTCGGGAGGACGAACAATGTCAGTCAGACGAATGGAGGCTCAAATATTTTTACATAAGGTATATTAGAGTCGTCAAATATTGTGGAGATAAATAGAGTTTGAAGTACTAATTGTTGATTGTTTAAAACTAAGTTCAAAATGAAAGGTTGGGTAAGTTTTATTTTTGCAGCAACCAGCTTAATTTGTTTTAATATTTTTTATATTTGTGAGTTTTGAATATAAAAATCTTATGTTTTTTTTGTATTTCATTTTTACTAGGAGTATTCTGAAATTTTTATGGATTTTCTCATATGCTCCGGTTATAGTACGTTATTTGATAAGATCCTTTGTATAAGATAAATACCAGGGTTGGCTTTTATATTTCGGGATTGGGTACCATTAGTGCTGCAATCTGGCAACTAAAATTTCTAAAGTTAAGTTTGAGATTTTTAACAATATTCAAGACATACTCAGAACAATTTGATTTACAAACGCTGTTTGTTTACAGTATCTTGAAAAATTCATGTTGGCCAAAAACATGACGTGGATTAAATCAACAATAGTCCATCGATAAGCCCAATTCGATTTGTAGCAAAGAATCATCATCGATCGTTCGATGGTTAACTGAGTTCAATCCTAACCGTAGTTAACTCAGCAACGAGTTTCGTTAAAGTCTTTTAAAATCGAATGTTGTTCTGAAAAACATTGATGCTGTGTATAAAATGATACGGTAAGATCGTCATGTAACATATCACGAGATAGAGGCAACCATCGAAATTAGGGGGACCAGCATACATTCAATATTGCACAAAAAGTTGGCTGTAAAAAAAATTTGTAAGCGTTGGATCTCACATATTTTGACAACCGCTCAAAAAAAAGCTCGTAAGAATTGGAAGCAAGAAATGTTTAAAAAATTCGATCTCAAAGCTTTAAAACATGTGTATAACATCATAACAGGTGATGAGTCGTGGGTTAATGCAATGAGCTCGAAAGTAAACAGCAGTCGACTGAATGGGTCAAGCAAAATCCTACAAAAGTTATTCAAAATGTATTCAAAATATTCAAAATATTTTGGAGGAACCTCAATCGGAATGAAAAAAGTGCTTCGAAAAAAAAAACGTACTGATCTTGATGCAAAATATTTGAAAAGTAATAAAGTCTTTAATCCGGAAATACAAAAGGCAACCCTCGTACTGCTATAACTAACCGTTCCTTATAATTAGATTGTATATGTCTAATTTGGCTTTAAAACAACATTTTTCAAAATGACTTTGTAATCAAGAATTGATTTTGTATGGCCAGTCTGTAAGTTTCTATGTACAAAGCAAAACTAAGTGAGGCAAAATCCTTTTCTGAGTACAAACGTAACATTTGGGTATTACGAATACTGTTTTCCATTTCTCTACTCTTCTACGATTTGGATTTGTTAGCAAGTTTTAAATTGCTTGATTATCAGAAATTAAAATGTTTTTCTTTATATATACATGAGAGTTGTAAATATATTAAACAGTCTTAAACTGAGAATACTGGGATTCAATTTTGTTTTAGTTATCTTCTGCTACATGTCTACTAGAGCGTTTGAGAAAAATAGTTGGCCATTTACCTACGAATATAAAACGTTTTTGCAAAGTAATTTCGAATTCTGTACTAAAAGATTTTTTAACGTCTTTTTCTTTACATCATTAGTAATTAAATTCGCATCTTTTAGTATGATAAATCGATTTTTTGGTTTAGAGATGACTAGTGTTATTCTCTTAAGGCCATGGACCTTAAGAAAAATTAAAAACAGCCATCCATATGTTTGGAAACACAAAAAAAAAAAAGATAATACAACTGCCTAATTGCCTAATTTCTTAGCAAGAGTTTAATAATTTTTTGTGAACTTAAATTTTCTATTACAAGTGTTGTACATTAGGATAGTAGGAGCTGATATATAAAGAGTATCGGGGTACTTAAGGTACTTTAAGGTAGTATACAAATTCAACCCTTATATTTGAGAAACAATATATTTTTTAAATTGCTTTCCAAAAATACTTCATATTTGAAGTTCACTACTTTTTTTTAAAGATGGTACGCTCTATGCAACCACAGATCAAGCCAATGTGTTTAAGCGCTGCAAAAACTTTATCTTGTCAAAATAAAAAAAGGGAAAGCAAAAATATCCTTGAAGGTATTATTTTAAATTTTTAAAAATTGGTGTCTTCTTTAGCTAATATTTTTTTTGCCTCTAAAAATTACTTTAAGGAAAATTTGACTTTACTTTTCTTTTTTATAACAAAATTGATAATAACCAATTCCTTGCTTAAAGTTTTTAAAAAAAACATACCTCAGTTTGGTAGTGTAATTATAAGCCAAAGGCCAACTTCCTAAACGCAAGTTGCAATGCATAATTTAGAAAAGTACGTATGCAATGCTCAACATGTCTTAAGTGCAACCTTGCGTAAAAGGACTTTTTTGCATTTGATCGGCATTTAGGAACGTCGCTATGCAACTCATACAACAACTCATACAAGCAATATAAACTGTTTAGTTATTCAAATTATTAGTATGTGATTTAAATAAACTCTGTCAATTATAAATAATGTATTAAAAACAAAAAAAGAAAATACTTACTCAGCCATTGCAGCTCAAATGTTTGCATACAAAATAAAAATGAAGTACGATTTTGACAGCTGAGACTCATTAAATTGAGTTGCCAAACGATTAGAAATATTTGACGTTGCCAGAAAGTTTACATATGTGTTTACGAAGTGTATGTTGATAGATTTTTCTATTCTAGTTATAGACATTTTAACAAAAATCTTACAATTAATTTCAATAATTACAAAATTGAATAAATGGGCATCGCACATCCTATATAAGGAAAATATATTTTAAGGCATGACTGCGGGACTATAGTTGTTATAGGCTTGAAATTATGTGTAATTGCTGGCTACGATACTAGTTTACTATTTTGGTAAAAAATCGATAGGATCAGAGCAGAGGACGCCATTTCGGAAAACTGTAAACCCTATTTGGTTTAATTTTAGTACGAGCTACTTTTGATAACAATGACGCATTAAATACTTTTTATAACAATTATTGCATGCCCAAATAAATAGTGGGAGATAATATTAAAATCTATCTCCTAATGAAAATGAAACTTTATTAAGGCCAGAAAGGCGGTACGAGTTCTGCTAGTTTTATATATAAATCTTTAACAGTTAGTAGGCAAAGTGAAGCTTATATCCTGACAACAGGATTGATTTAATTTGATCAAATTGTGGTTATTTAAAAAAAAAATGTTTTTGTTTGTAAGCTGAACTATTTGATATTTAGCGAGTATCACAGCTTTCCCTAATTTGCTTTGTACTTCCAACAGTTATTTAATTTTTTCGTTGCATTTAAATGAGTGCAATTAGTGTAGTTAGTAATTGTACAGTATTTACTGAAATTACATTAAATTTGAAAAAGGTTTTAAGTCAATAATTTCCATTTTCGTTTAGTATCAAACAACATACATTTGTATGCAGTTTTCTTAATTTATCTTAAGAATAAGTGGTTGTAAGTAAAATCTGATAAAAAATTTAAACTGCAATATTTTGACTTAAGGACTTTCTGCTTGGCATCAAATAATTTTAATTTTCTACAAATTTTCCAAAAAAAAAATATTTTTTTTTTACAAAATTTAAAAACCATTTTTTTTAAGTTTTTGGTCGGTCTTTACCATAAAATTTTCTCTGAGTAAAGTATGTGGTAAAAGTTTTCCACAAAATTGAAAATTTATGTTTAAGACAATCATAAAATTATTACAACGATTACCTTAAACCGTTAACATAAAAATTTTAACACGTGTATTTCTAGTAAATCCCCACGTACAAAACAATTCACTTTTTGTCTTCTTAATCCAAATACTTAAACCAAGTATTCAGTTTATTACTTTAATGGCTTAATTTTAATTCCCATTTGAGACAAGTGTTTAAGTACTTCATATACAAAACTATTTTAACTGTCATAATAATGATGATCATTACAACTTGAACTTCGTACATATAAACATACCTTAAGTATTTTACTAGTGTCTTAGGGAAACATTAAAAGAAACCAACTCTTAAGTTTCTTGTATATTATAATATTATTTTATTATTTTATTACATTTCAAAACTGTTTTCACCTCCTGCCACAGGAAATCTCAATGTGCTTCATCATCTAAAAGTTGGCATTTATTTTCCGCCCCTCTCTTCTCACTCTTGAATTCTTGTACAAATGTTGCATAAGAGTTAAACTTGTTAAAAGAAAAAAAAAACAAAATTGGTATTCTCTGTTCTAAGAAGAGGCAGTAAAGTTAAAAAGGAACTCGTAGGGTACATTAACAGCAGAAGTTGTGGTCGTAGTTGTAATGGTAGCTGCTGTTACTTATAACTTACTTTAAGACCAATATCTTAAAACTATGTTTAACTATATATATTTTAGATATGTACATACATTCATACATACATAGATGTTTATGTATTCTTTCCTATTATTTTTTTTTAATAGTTTTTTGTGTTTCTTTTTTCTTTTTATTCCTTGAGAGCTTTAAAAACAACATGACGACGTAAGTATCAAGTTTAATATAATGTAAATTTTATGATTACTGCGTGTGGTAGAAAACAAAAACAATGAAAAACAGCAAGAAAGTAAAGCTGGGCATTCCTGACTATATGTTAACCTACACCAATAGGTTTTCAATTTGGGGTCAAGTCTCGCAGTCGGGCTTGATTAAAATTTTTTTTGAACGTATGAGTTAATACAGAAATTGATAATAGAAACCTTTTTTTTTTGTCATCCTGTACAAAATTTCAATACGACTATATAGTTCACTAACTAACAACGTTATTTTAAAATTAAAATAAAAGTGACAGCCTTGTCAAACACAATATCAAAAGAAACTCACCACTAATATTACTTCCATAGGTAAGACTGCCATTTAAGCCATTTTGGGAAGAGATCTAGCAATTTTTATATTATATCGATTAAAAAAAGAATGTCTAGATTCAACTTACTGGGAAGATTATGCCTTTTGTTGGACTTGTCATTTTTCTAGTTTTTTAAACGTTTCTTCTGGCCTAAACTAGGCTATTTGATCAATGCAATTATGAAATTCAACTTAAAGGTTTGTATGTACATGTATTCTCCAATTATGTTTATTTATTTTTAAACATACAGCAGTCCTGAAAGACACCATATAATAATTATATAGCATGTATATAATTTTTTCGTTTATAAACTCATTGGCCAATTAATTTCAAAATTTCTGGAAACTTTTCTCTCTTAAAAATTTTATTTAAAAGTGCAATTGTCTCTTGGGTAGTGTGAGTAGTGTTTTGTTGCAGAGGTCTGTTGTCAAAAACAGGATGTAAAAAATCTTTTATAATTAACAAATACCGCTCTCGATTTGCAGTAGCGGCGCTTCCATGTTCATTCTCCAAGAAGTAATGGTCAACTGTGCAACTGGGGTTAATAAATGACTTTTGAATTTTCAGAACCCCAGAACATACAGTTCAGCTTGTTCTCAAACCCAATCAAATGAGAATGAGGTTCATCCCAGCTAGCATTTAGATGATTGTTTTTTAAAAACTCATCTTGCTGAGTCTTCTTTGAGTACTTTCGGTAATCAAAAACTGATTAGTCACTCACTAACTTACACACTTACTTGAAAAGGACTCGAAAATGATTCGCGATAATGTTAAAAAAGAGTTTGATTTAAAATACAATAACAAACTGTATTGCAATCGCAAATCGATCAACCAGGCCTTTAAAATATGAATATTTTATCCGTTATTTATTATCATATTTTGCGCATCTGGAAGATTTAAAACGGATTGATAGGTAACAGATCATGCAGGTGTTTGAAATATGCTTATTTTTGGAATTTTGTGATCATTATAGATGATTAAACAAACACTGCTTTTTATGCTGCTTTTTTCTTAAGTATTACGGTACAATTTTTGCGTATTCTTAAGTAAATATCAAAAAGTTAAATTTTTGTTCATTTATAAAAGCAATATCGAGGTGCAGACATCGTTTAATTGTGAAATGTTATAATAACCATGTAATTTTTGTGTTGTGAAAATGCTGAAAGCTGGATTTTAATTTTTATATTAACAACTTTGATGTATTATGTATATACATCAAATGAATATGAATATATTTTTATTTAATATTACCCCAGGTTTATATGGACGTGATTTTAAAAATCGACTCGATTTTGTTTATTCTACTACCACTACGTGGTTAAAGAATAATGAACTAAATTAAGTACGTCAGTGTGGACATAGGATTAAGAAAATTGACTGAAAAAACACATGAAAAAGCGTCAAATCCGATTAGCAATACGACTGATAAATGTTTTGAAAAAAAAAAAAATAAGAAAATGATTAGAAATATGACTGATAAATAACTCGAAAAATCTTACAAATTAAGAGAAATAAGACTGATAAATGACTAGAAAACGAATCGAATAAAACTATCATAGATATAAAAAAGGGATCGAAACTGACTAAGAAGATGAAGCATATATAAAACATCAAGAAGAGTCGCGGCTAGGGACACTTTTCTCCCGAACAAAGTATCAATTTTAAATCGTATTTTGAATACTAAGTGTTTTAGTTTATTATTGATGTCCCGGCACAGTTAGTCGTGCCTTATTATATTTTTTTCGTCCAACTCGGAGAACTCTATCTTATATAGTTTTATTTTTTTGGTTTATTGTTTATATCATAAAAAATTGTCATTGAAATATTTTACTGGATACCCTAATAGCGATACGATTACGGTAGACAGTCAGTGGAGGAAATGATTTTGAGACGATCGATATTTCTTAAGACGTTTCTAATATCAGTATTAACGCATTATACCTTCTCTTAACGTGGTAGTGATGGAGGATCAATATAAATAGCAATATTTTTAGGAGCAACCATTTTATTAGTAGTTCTTTTTATTTTATGGCCGTTCTTCCCAATGTGGTACTTGAAATTTGTTAGAAATAGTTTTTTATACAAAATTTTTCATACGAATTTTTGATAAATATTTTTAAAAATTATTTTAAATTTTTTTTTCCAAATTATTTAATTATTATAAATAATATATTTAACGACAATTTAAAGTAATTTTTAATCCAAATAATCCAAATATAAATAATATAGGTTTTGTTATTTTATATGTAAACAAAAAATTTTCCCGCCTTTAAAAAAAAAAAAAAAATGTTTTTTAAAAATTCTAATATTTTAATTGTTGATTGTTAAAAATTTTAAAAACTTTCCCTGAAGAAGCTACCCAATGTGGTAGCGAAATATCGGAAATAAAATTGAAACTATTTTTTATTAAGAAAAGCGATCTCAAGCTCAATAGAAGAAACGGTTTATAATATATTTCACGATAATTTAAAATAATTTTTAATCCAAAGAAATTTTTAAATTAGTTCTGCAACATAAAATAAATTATTTATTTCTTAAAATTTTTGGGATAATAATCTCTATTTAATTTTTTTTTAAACTTTATTACATTTCTTAATACAAATTTTCTTCTCTATTCTCTAACAGATTTTCATCGATTTCTCTACTTGTATAAAAAACTTTAACTTATTTTCTAGTTGAAGAAAATATTTTAACTTTCCTATTATTTGTCTGTAATAAAAAAGATTGTCAATCCCTGTTGTCAAATTACGCAACACGAATTTATAAAAAGAAAATACAAGAGAATTCTAACTATCATCAACTAAAGTTTATTTTTTATTCTATGGAAATTGTTGCCTTTTTTTGTTGGCTGTATTCAGTATCCTTTTTCATAAACCCAATGTGTGCTGCTCCTTTTGCAAATTTGTTGTTGCAATTGTTCTTGTTGCTGCTGCTGTATTATTGTTACCTTAAACTACCTTGATAGCTTATCATGTGTTGAATTGTTAAAGTTGTTATAAAGAAACACTTGGATTCCTTTTTATTGTTGATGCCTTCAATGCTGTTTTACCTAAAAATGGGAAAAGAGAGGAAAAAAATGTTAAAAGGGAAGACAAGTGGAATGTAAAAGATTTATTTTTTCTTTGTTATTGAGTATGCTATTGTATAACTTTAGAAGAGAAGTTTTTTTAAATTGAAAAAACCAGTTGATTAAGCTAGATATCATACTTTAAAATTTTTGCATATTTTTGAATATTATTTATTTGATATCATAGGTCTCAAAAATGCTAGGAAACTAGCATTCGAACCTTTTCAAAGTACCTTGAACGCACACTAGAGTATACGATATTAAATCTGAGGAAAAATATAAATACCCAGCAATAATTTTTTTTCATGACGTCTAATTCATAACTGCAAGAAAAGGCATGAAAAATGCCTTCTCCAAATACAAAATAGTTAGCTTTTATTGATTTGCAATAATTTGTTTTTTATTTACAACTAGCCAAACCCGGCGCGCGTTGCTACGCCCCTTAATGAATCGAAATGCATTCTGAATTTTAATTGAATATCAAGTGCAAGAACCTAAAAATTATAATTTTTATTTATGGGCGTGGCCCTGCCCACTCTTCTAATCACGAAATTGTAAAGTCAATATGTGTGCAGAGTTTCAGAAAAATCGGTCCAGTGCAAGTACTTCAAAATGATACCTTTTTTTTATAGGCGTGGCACTGCCCACTTGTCTAATCACAAAATTATAAAGTCATGACAGCTCAGTATGTGTGCAAAGTTTCAGAAAAATCGGTCCAGTGCAAGTACCTCAAAATTATAACTTTTTTTATGGGCGTGGCCCTGCCCACTTTTCTAGTCACGAAATCATAAGG
This sequence comes from Phyto melanocephala, assembly GCA_941918925.1. Taxonomy (NCBI): domain Eukaryota; kingdom Metazoa; phylum Arthropoda; class Insecta; order Diptera; family Rhinophoridae; genus Phyto; species Phyto melanocephala. Next base: position 5,237,234 of record OW799233.1, read on the forward strand.
TCATAATAGCTCAATATGTGTGCAAAGTTTCAGAAAAATCGGTCCAGTGCAAGTACCTCAAAATGATACCTTTTTTTTATGGGCGTGACCCCGCCCACTTTTTTAATCACGAAATTATAAAGTCATGACAGCTTAATATGTGTGCAAAGTTTCAGAAAAATCGGTCTAGTGCAAGTACCTCAATATTAGAACTTTTTTAGGGGCGTGGCCCCGCCCACTTTTCTTATCACGAAATTATTTAGTCATGACAGCTCGATATGTGTGCAAAGTTTCAGAAAAATCGGTCAAGTGCAAGTAGCTAAAACTGATAACTAATTTTTTATGGGCGTGGCCCCGCCCACTTTTTTTCACCCATAAACACTCCCTGGTATGTGTACAACAACTTACCAAAGTTTGAGCCCGATCGGTTTTACAGTTTCGGAGTCTATAGCTAACACACACACACACACACACACACACACACACAGAGTTTCACTTTTATATATATAGATTCATGTAAATATACGTCATTAACTAATGAAACATGGGTTTCTTTTCATCTACTATACATGCGTTCTGTGCACTTATTAGATTTAAGTGAATTTTATATATAAACACATGCTTTCCAATGACTCGTTAATGTAAAAATCATGCATGTTTCACCTAAATTAAACTACTTCATCATGGGTTGAACTCATGCATTTAGTATTTCTTTTGCATGACTTTCTTTGCTGGGTATGTATGTATACGTATGCATGTATTCAGTTCAGGAATTATATACTAGTACATTATTACCACCAAACAAGTAAGAGTGCTCTATTCGGCCATGCCGAATCTTATATACCCCTCACAACGTGTAGTCATGCAATAACAATAGTTTGTATCACCATTCATCTCATATAAAATACGTACATACATACATGTAAAAAACATACATATATAAAAACATTCCATTGTAAAATTATAAATTTACGTATGTATGTTAAAAAAAAAAAAATAAATAAAAAATTAAAAAAAAATAAAAATTAAAAAAAGATTAAAAAAAATTAAAAAAGATAAAAAAAATCAAAAAAAAAAAAAAAATTAAAAAAAATATATATTATAAATATAAAATAAAACATAAAAAAATATAAAAAAAGCCATTTAAAAAAAAATAAAAAAAAAATTTTTTAAAAAATAAGAAATAAATAAAAAAAAAAATTTTTTAAAAATAAAAAATATATATTAAAATTTTTTTTTGGTTCAGCTGGGATGCGATGCCACGTTTACTCTAACCAGTATACCACGTTTGTATGTATGTGTGTTGATGTTGTATGCTGTTGTTGTGTTAAAAAAAATCAGGTGGCCCTGGTTTTTTGCTCATATCTCAGTTGTTTATGTACCGATGTTTCTGATGTTTTCAATACCGATCTACTCCCGAATGTTTTTGATATTTAAAAAGGTTATTTCAACATACACACGGACAGACGGACAGAAGGACAAACTGACAGAGATTAATCGACTCCCCTATTCATAAGCTTTCAGAAAATATATACTTTATGGGATATTAAATAAAAATTTTAGATAATTCACACGGAATGACAAACCTATACATATATACCCTTTTTCTCTGTGTGAAGGGTATAAAAATAAACTAGAAAATATAATAAATTACGATAACACTTTTACTTCTATTTTTAAACATAAGTTCATCAAAGTTTTGTTTTTGTTTATTGAATACTGTTTTCTGTTCTACCCACTATAATTTTTTCTCTCTCTCTCTCTCTCTCTCTGTTTTATGTTATTTAATGTCCAGTGTTGTCCACATTTTTTCGGAAATTTTTTTATTTTTTTATTAATAGTGCTTTTTGCTTTTTTTTCTCAGTGACACCAAATTCATAATTTAAAATTAATTTTATTTAATACTAGCCAAACCCGGCGCGCGTTGCTACGCCCCTTAATAAATCAAAATGCATTCTGAATTTTAATTGAATATCAAGTGCAAAAACCTAAAAATTATAATTCTTTTTATGGGCGTGGCCTTGCCCACTTTTCTAATCACGAAATTGTAAAGTCATAATAGCTCAATATGTGTGCAAAGTTTCAGAATAATCGGTCCAGTGCAAGTACCTCAAAATGATACCTTTTTTTTATGGGCGTGGCACTGCCCACTTTTCTAATCTTTAAATTATTTAGTCATGACAGCTCAATATGTGTGCAAAGTTTCAGAAAAATCGGTATGATGCAAGTACCTCAAATTATAGCCTTTTTTTAAGGGCGTGGCCCCGCCCACTTTTTTAATCACGAAGTTATAAAGTCACGACAGCTTAATATGTGTGCAAAGTTTCAGAAAAATCGGTCCAGTGCAAGTACCTCAAAGTTAAAACTTTTTTAGGGGCGTGGCCCCGCCCACTTTTCTTATCACGAAATTATTTAGTCATGACAGCTCGATATGTGTGCAAAGTTTCAGAAAAATCGGTCAAGTGCAAGTAGCTAAAACTGATAACTAATTTTTTATGGGCGTGGCCCCGCCCACTTTTTTTCATCCATAAACACTCCCCGGTATGTGTACAACAACTTACCAAAGTTTGAGCCCGATCGGTTTTACAGTTTCAGAGTCTATAGCTAACACACACACACACACACACACACACACACACACACACACACACACACACACACACACAGAGTTTCACTTTTATATATATAGATAAAAGAATTTTTGTAAAGTTAATTTAAAATACAAATTTGAAAAATATTTTCTTATTGTTAAGTTAAATATATTAAAAATATTGATTAGGAAAATTATAAGAATTGATAGTACACAATTTCTCTATTATTGTTGTTTTTAATTAGCAAACGTTTAAAAAAAATATTAGTGTATTTTATAGTTTTTTGTATAAAAAATAGCTTTAATTTTATTCTCCAATATTTCGCTACCACATTGGGTAGCTTCTTCCCGCCTTTTTTGAAAACAGTTTCTTTATAAATAATTTTCACATTGTTAATTGTTCTTTATTGTTTAAACTTTTCCTGAAAAAGTTATTGATATATATAAAAAAGATCAAAAAGATTATTTTATTGTTTATAAAATTGATATTGGTTTCCTGTAAGGTTCATGAGATAAAAAACATAAAACTTTTTATAAAATTATAATGTCACGAGAACTTATTATGTAGGTAAATTTTCAAGTTTGAATATATAAAAATTTCATTTGAATACTAAACGTACCTTTCAGTTTAAAAAATGCACTAAACAAAAGGAAAATAAAAAAAGAAATTAACAACGTTTAATTTTACAATTTTACAGAATAAAAATTGACACCCCGATGAAGCAAGTATTTACATTGATAGCAATTTCCATATTAAAAACATCATATTTTATAATTAAAAGAGTGTTTTGTTCCGATAATATTAATAATAAAATATCGATAGACCTGTAGGTCGATTATCGAAAGCAATCAAACTTAAGTTTCGGTGGCAGTTAAAAAAATATTCTAGAGGATAATTAGAGTCTAAAAACTGTAAATTTTTCTGTAAAATGGTAATTATATTGATAGGTGTGAGGTAGAGTTGCCACACCGTTTAAAAATGTAATATTTTAAATAAAATTATTTTTAATTATATCTGCTCCTTATGCTTCTCATAGAAGAAATGGGATGGTTATATATTTTTATATCAAAATTTACAATTTAATTAAAAAATATAATCATATATAATTATTTTAGTTTTTTTTTTTTGAAAATTACTTGTATTTGTCTTGGTTTAGGTGATTTTTAAATTTCAAAGTTGACAACGCTGATGATGTTTTACACGAAAAAAATAAAAAAATAAAAGCACAACTTTCTAAATGTTGTTGTTTAAATGGTGGCCACAAAATGAAATTGTTTTTATTGTTGCCATTTTTGCTGTTGTGTGTTGCTATTAAAAGTTTCTACTGCAACTGTGTGCATGTTTGTGTTTATAATTGCTTTTGTTTTAAAGTTTTTTGATTTAAAGTTTAAACGTATTAAGCAGACGACATATAAAATGGATTTTTTTATATTCACAACTCTTCTCGCATATGCTGCAAAATGTTAATAAATTTATTTTCGCATTAATTTTTAACACTTTTCGTTATTTTAGTCAACACATTTAAATTGAAATTAGCACTTATCAAAATGCTTCATGTTGGAAACAATATCATCAACAAAGTAGCTTTGTTTTGTTAGAATCGCATATCTTCTATTTTTGTACCGTTTGGGTCAACCCAAAAAAATTGGTTATTAATAATCTGCTGATGCCGCCAACTCAATTCTTTTTTACAGTACCGGTGTTAGAAGTACGGCAAGTACGGATTTTTTGAAGCCAAGTACGAATTTCTTTATTTTAGGAATAGTTAAGCTGATAGAAATTTGATTCTAAGAATTATTTTTGTGATTTAAGCCCAAAACCGTAGTAAACTTAAGCTTAAAACAGGATACATTCAGTCCAAAACTCGAAATACAACTCTTGAGAAGTATGTTCAGTGAGAACAAAATTCTATACGTGCCATTTTTAATGTCAAAAAAATAAGTATACAAAAAATAAAAAGTAAGAAAATGGAAAATGGTGGATGAAAATTTTAATACAATATTTGAATAAAGTCAAATACATATTTATATACATATGTATATAAATATAATTGTAAATATATTTTATGAACAGGAAAAAACTGAAGAGAATGCATTATTTGATTTGGTATAAATACATCGTATTTTTAAAGCTATCAAATGCTAATGGAGTAAGATAAATTAAGTATTGTTAACACTTTTTTTAATTGCTCAATAATTACTAAATTGAACACGGTATTAGTAGCTTGGTTTAATCGTTGCATAGGACAGTATCTTCACTACATACAATTTGACATTTTTTTTAGTGATACGTTTTATTAGAACTAAAAAAGAAAAAATAACGGACGAAGCATGAAACGTAAGTTAACTCGTAAACTGCTACAGCATTATTGTCGTTGTTGAACATTTTTACTTAAAGCTAAAGAGTGATAAGCAAAATAATATTTTTTAGAAAAATAAGACTTAATTTAAGAAGTTTGATTTAAAACTTAATTTTTATTTCTGTGTAAAATGTGATAAAAATCAGATTTATCAGTTTTTATAAAATTTATAATTTTTTCTTCACGTCCTGGTGCTATATAATCCCCTATTTTGTTATTATTTTTGAGTATGTAAAAACAAGTAAGAGCACTATATTCGGCTGTGCCGAATCTTTTATACCCACCACCAATTCTGTGTACATTTAAAGCACAATATTTATTATTTTGTTAATCATTATGGAATAATCTCTTTATAATAAAATATGTATCACATTCTTTGTATAGGGTGGCTAAATTTTAAGGGCCCATGTTGAAGTTGAACTACACCTAGTCTTTAAATTTGTTTTCTGCATATCACTTGACATTTCTCAATCTCAAACTTACTCAATTTGATCCGTGGAAAGATACACAAATGAGCAAAGCTTTAAAGTTATTCAGGTTTTTTATAAAAATTGGCGTTCAAATCAAAATGCATTTTGTGCACTTCGTTATTCTTTTGATCAACATAATCGTTCAAATTCGTCCACAATCGGGAGAATTGTAAAAAATATTTAAATTTCTGCAAAACTGGCCTGTATAAAATGTTAGAAAATCTGTGGATGCCTTCTTAGTTCGTTGAATGGGAACCATTGCTGTTTTTTGCGATAGTGTGGCAAAAGAGCAGTCAACCTCGACTCATCATCATGCCCAACAATTGAGCATCAAAATTGTCATTGAAAATTTGGACCATCAGATAGAGGAGTTGCGCCAAGGATGGGGGGGGGGCAGTTGGCCGATATTTTGTTAAATACATAATTGAACCATACAAATATTATAATTGCAAAAAGAAATACTAATAATATCCTAAATAATTTGTCAACATCGGTCCTTAAAATTTAACCACCCTTTATAACTTCGATATGCTACTAAAATGCTTTTGTAAATGTAGTCTTTCAATGAAAGTGGGCGTTAAAGTAGGTGCGTCAATAAAGCTTCTGCTAATAAATACATCTTAGATATTTCAATATAGTTATTTATTTTCCCAAAAACTTTGTTAATAGAGAAATTACATGAATTTAAGGTAAACCGTTATATGGGAGGTAGGCGTTATAGTGGGCGTGTCACCTAAACTTTTTGGCACAACAATTAGATTGATTAGAAGGATATACGTATTAAATTTGACCATCATACCGCTAATTGTGGCGGTTTTATGAGCTTTTAAATTTCATTAACGGTAGATAACGTGAAAAGTGGGCGTTATAGTAGGCGTGTCTAAGTTGTTTTTGAAAATGAGTACAACCTAGATGTTTCAATATAGTCCTTTATTATTCCAAAATCCATATTAATAGAGAAATTATATGAATTTTGGGTAAAACGTTATATGGTAGGTGGGCGTAAAAGTGGGCGTGGCACATTGATTTTCCGTCACAAAGAAGCGTCTCACCAAAAAGCAAAGTGTGCAAAATTTCACACAAATTTTTTAAATATACCCAAAAATACACTGTGCCGTATAAATTTTCGTACATTTTGATCGATAACTCATCTCCTAATGCATAGATTTAGACAATTTTCGGGGAAAAATATTGTTTTTATTCAGGAAACATATATTCGAAGTTTCATGAGTCTACGTTAATGCGTTTGGACACAATTTCATTTTATTCGATGTTCGAAGGACACGGGTTTTTCGACCTACTCTTGCCTTTCGAGCTATAACTCTGTTCCTAATATTCCGATTTAGCCCATTTTCAATACCAAACAAACCTTGTCTATAAGAAAAATTCTGGCAAAATTTGAGCCCCCTAGCTTTTTCGGTGCGACCTCTATCGTGCTTTCAACAGACGGACAGACGGACGGACATAGCTAGATCGTCATCAAATCAAACCCTGATTCAGAATATATATACTTTATGGGGTCTAAAATGGATATTTCGATGTGTTATAAAAATGAATATACCCCCACCATTTTTTTGGTGGCGGGTATAAAAAAGTTTTATTTTAGGATTTTGCATAATGAAACTATGTATGTGATTAACAACACTGTCTAAGCAACAAAAAAAATAATCATAATATATTTTTATAGTAATTTGAACCCAACGCTTACGAATACGCAACTTCTTGAAAAAGTTTAAAGTGTTCAGTTTTATTTTCAATTTCTCATTGATAAAATGACAATTCAAAATCAAAACAGAAAAGTATAAAAAGTTTTCTCAAAACCCCAAACAAAAATTTTCTTCCTATTGAAAGTTTTTTTTTATTATTATTAATTAAAACTAATTATTTAGTGAAATTTTATTTTAAATTATAAACAAAATTACGTTCCCAAACTAATGAAAAATTTAATGCGATGACATGTATTGAATTATTTCTAGGTATATTTGTAACCATAATACATTTATTCATATTAGGTATGTGATAATCAATTTTAAAATTTATTCAAGTTTTATATTAAAAAATTAACACGGTATTTGCTAAAAGAAACTTGGATGTAGAAATATTTTTATAAATTTCCTCTTAAATTCATTTACAAGAAATTTTCAATTCTATTAAAGGTTTTCAAAATAGAATTTTCATATGTGAAATTTACTTCATAAATAAATTATTAAACTAAAAAAAGTTTAATATGAATATGGAGTTTAAAAGTTGGTTATGGTTAGGTGGTGCAATATTATAATTTTACTTTTGCATACATTAAAGTTTAAACAGCCAGAATACGGAAACAGCTGAGTTAACATATTGTTAAAGCTGTCAAATACTAACCTCTATCTTGTTGTCATAATTGAATTTTTGTAGGTTGTGTGAATGTGTATGTGAATGTGTATTACAAGCACATCTTAAAACAATATTGATGTTGCAAGACACAATACAATAAATACTTTTCCATAATTTATATGTATGTATTTGTATATTCTCTTTGCTCTTTATTTTCATTTTATATTTTATTGCTTTTTGTTGGTGATTGATGTTACGAAACCTTTTTTTTTTTTATTCTTTGCAACAAAAAAAAATTGTTTTTAATATCCATGTAATCGAAATTATAACATTAAAAGGCTGCCAAAATGAACAAACAAAGAGCATTAAAATAAAAAGAAAAAAATAAAAAAATTTTACTTTATTTAAGTTGGCCAGAAGACAAAAATTAAAAAATAAAAAGCCAAAATATGAAAAACTACGAAAATAAAATACAAAAGTTGACAAAACAAAAAACTTGTTGGTAACAATTTTGGTTACTTTAAACAGTTTGTGTAATAAGGCAAAAATAATAAAGTAACATTTATGAAAAATATTTTTTTTATGTTTTAAAAAACTTTCGTTTAATATTTTCTAAGTCACTTATTGTTAATTCACTACTCTCTGAACCATATTGAAGCACAGGACAAAAGAAACACAAGAAACGGAAGAGAGGGAGAGATAGAGAGAAAAAAACTATAAAAGGGAAAGAAACAACATGTCAGTAGTCAGACAAACATACGTAAAACATTAGTTTACACTGCAATAGGGATTATAACTAAATAAGAACAAGAAATAAAAATGACAAAAAAGCAGAGAACAAAGACAAAAAAAAAATTTAAAGTTGGCTTAAAGCCAACCATAGTATCTCGGGATATTTTTTGGCCTCAAATGAGTTACAGCAAAACGGAAAAATGATAAAGCCAAACTCATACATGGTGAAAAAAAAACATTAAACCCTTTATTCAATGTCGAACTAATTTTTGTAAATATTTTATTTTATTTAAAAATTTTTTTTTTTATTAACTGAAGGATTTTGACAATATGCTCGTTCGTTTACTCAAAATGAATTGCACTTAAGGAGAAGGCTTAAATAGTTTTGACCATGTACGAACAAAAAACTTTATTACTAAAAAAATTGTTGTTCTGCTTCCAAATGCGCTTGCAGAAAGCATTACTGTTATATGTGTCTTATATACAATTGTAAGCGCTTATTTAGTCCCTACCAGATTCGTTTTAATCATGTTTTCTCCTTACGTAGTGCTAAGGGAGAAATAAAAAAAATACTATTGAAATAAAAAGTCTTCTTTCCACTAATAAGCAGTTCATAAGACATTTTTTGTTGTGATTTTATATGCAATAAACTTAAGCTTTCCATGGATGCATTGCGGTAAGCAAATTTAATCTGCGATGCTTAAAAAAAATTTTTAGTGGTTATGCAAACTACATAAATAAGGAGTTAACTTTTTTGCCGAATTCTATACGAGAGTACCAGTGTTAATGTTGGACACTCAAGTTAATTTGTAATTTTGGGCTACAATTGAATACGAAATTCATCACATGTAGTATTTTTTATGTTATTTATGTTTTGCTGTTTCGAATGCTCATATCGTACTGCTACGGTCTAAAGAAAATTCTAAACGTGTCATATCATATTGCCCAGGCTGCTAGTGCACAGTATAATAACAAAGTACGAAAATGTCATCGTCCACAAAAAAAAACTTCATTAAAAAAAAGCGCTTCTTAAATCGCTTACTTAGAGCTTAGCTGCTTCCAAGAGCGCTTCTTTCTATATATATAAAAGTGAAACTCTGTGTGTGTGTTTGTGTTAGCTATAGATTAGAAAATTAGGCAGTGCCATGCCCATAAAAAAATTAATAATATATAGGTATTTGCCATAGACCTATTTTTCTGAAACTTTTCACACATATTGAGCTGTCATGACCATATAATTTCGTTAGTAGGAAAGTGGGCAGGGCAACGCCCATAAAAAAAAGTTATAATCTTGAGGCACTTGCACTGGACCGATTTTTCTGAAACTTTGCCCACATATTGAGCAGTCATGACTATACAATTTTCTTGATAAGAAAAGTGGGCAGTGCCACACCCATAAAAAATATAGTTTTTAGCTTATTACACTAAATAATTAATTCAAATTCAGAATGAATTTTTATTCATTAAGGGGCGTAGCAATGCGCGCCGGGCTTTTCTAGTAAGCTATAATTTTTATATGCGACATCCCACTTTATTGGTCTCTCTTTTGCAGTTTACAAGCTTTAGTTTTGTCGCTACCAGGTACAGTTTTATCATGCTTTCCGCTTGTACACTGTTGAGAAAGCTAAGAGCAAGTTAGGGAGAAATGCAATAATTCGATAATTTGAAAATTTTTCAAAATTTAAAAAAAAGTACTTAAAATTTGAATAAAAATTTGTTTAAATATAATTAATATTTGAAACTTGGTGTTTATTGATTTTTTAACTAATTTTTTTTTTGTTTTTTTTTAATTTGTAAACCAAATATTTCTTACACTATACTATCTTGTGCAAGTTACGAAATATTTACTATTAGTTCGTGCACTCATACATACAAATGTAGTTTTTAGTCACATAAATATAAAATATTGACTAGCATTTTTACTACGTTGGCTCAAATTGTTGAATGAAATAAAACAAAAATTTGGAAGATGATCTTAACACATTACTAATTTTGAAAATTTCAAATATATAGTTTTAGAAACAATAAACATACTGACATGTGTATGTAAACCTGAATAAATTGAAAATTTTTTATAAATGAGTAATTTGTGTAAAATGTTTAAAATATATATCAAAGGTTTTGTTTAAAATTGGTTTTTGATAAACAGTTATAAAATTGTATAATACATTTAATAGGTTTTAAAAGAAATTTTTTTTTTGCGGCTCCCTAATGTGCACATAAATAGGCACCTTTGCACTTGTATTTATGTTTGTTTTTGTATTGTCTATAAATTAATGTGTATTACTTTGTTTTAAAGGCCACACGCAATGTGACAAAAGTCAGGAATTTAATTAAGCATATAACATTCTATAAAACTTTCTAAGCTTTCAAAACTGTCATAAACAGAAAAAAAATAATAATAAAAAAAAGAATAACAACTACGACAACAAGAAAAAAATCTTTAAAACAACATTCACACATATGCCATGAAGTTTAAAAAGTTTGACTACAACTAAAATTTATTGCTGCTAAAATGATAAAATAATAACGAAAAACATACATATAAGCAATAATCTTCACAATACATGAAAACATAAGTTCAACTAATGATTTTATGGCCGCAATGACAATAAAATCAATTCTGTACGATAGTCATGATATTAAGTCGAAAAATTTTTAGCTTAAGTGTGGCTCTTTAAGGACGTAGATGGCAGGTTTGGCAGATTTCTTAAATTGTTTAACAAAATTTTTAGTTTGTATTACAAAGAGATTTTACTTTTGCAAGGATCGGTCTAAAATGATATTTCTATCATTCAAATAATTATTCTCCTAGACGTTAAACGTCATATGATTCCTTGTGAATTGCTATATGAATTGTTTATATTCATTCGTCAGAGGGGAACTTTTCTTTATTTTTTGCTTTTCTGAATTTAAAACTATCTTCATGAAGACTCTTTGTTGAAGTACCCAGCAAAAATTAGATAATGACTTGGTCTTACTAAGCAACATACTTTTCATAAACTATTTTATATCATCTGTCTTATAAAATAGTATTTTAGTAATGACTTGATTACATACATAAATACTATTTTTTTAGATATTTGCTTAGATACACACACAATACAATTACTTATTTTGGTAGAAACCATTCAAATACATAACTTTTTATATTTCTCATTTATACCATAGACAGACGATAGCGTTAATTTGCATTAAAAGTCTTAATTCAAATTAACTTATGAATTATCCCCATTCCAATGTGTATTAGATTTCACGTAAATGCACTAAATCATATTGAATTTATACAAAAAATAAAAAATTTAAAAATGTAAAATAAAAATAGATTCTATATGTTTTTTACATGCATATTTTTTGGAATGCCTTTTTGTTTAGGCGAAAGCTTTCCTTAATACTGGTATGATCCATCGTAAGCACGTCACTCTCCCAAAAAGTGCTGTTACGGTCCTTCAAAAAAATACCATAAACCTACATACATTTGAGATATAACCTCCATGAAAAGATACTATTAAACCTATGAATTTCCACAACTCCCTTTCTCTTATTTAAAAGTGCCCTTCTGCCATCACAACTTGTAGCAACATGTTCAGATTTGTGATTGCTAGTGCATTTACAATTTTTACTAAATGCAGAAACTGTCGTCTGTCACAGCAAAATTTTAATTTGCATTAGTGAGATTCTAATGCAAATTAACGCTGTCGTCTGTCTAAGGTATTAGTCACTATAAGTACCAATGAATTCGGAACGGCCGATTATAGCATTCTTACTAGTTTATTAGGTTACTACATTGTATAATGTTATATGTGTAGTAGATTTTTTATAACTTTTTTCTCTTAATGAGATTTCTATAAATATTGTCTTTATAAGGGATTTTTTTAAAATTTTAGGTTTTTGATTAATTTTCTCAATTTAAGATATTTTTATTAATAAATTCTTTTGTTTTAAACAAAATTCTTTTTTGTAGAAAAATTATTGATAAATCTTTTATTTCTAAAAACATTCTCATGTATTTAGGAAATTTTTAACAAAATAAATTTATTTTTTTTTTAGTTAAAAGCAGAAGCAAAAAACTAAAATCATTTTAATTCAAATAGAGCCTAGGTAAATAAATATAAAATCTTTAAACAATAAAATTTATTAAAATCTAATCCCACCACAAATTTGTGTCATTTTTATTTTATTTTTTGCTTTTAGGACATTTGAAAACTTTTTGTTTAACGTTTCGATAAAGTTTAAAAAGTGTAAAAAACACACATTTCTTATTTCAACTTTATCTAAAACATTGTTGCTACAGACGTAAATTAACGTGTCACAATTACATTACGTAGCAATTTGATTGAATTTTTTTTTCTAGTTACACTTTACTGTACAACAACAAAAATTAGCTACAAACCATAACATTTTAGCAACAATCAAACTAAAAAAAGCACTCACATAAATAACAACAATATTTATTTTAAAATATTTTTAATAAAATGCATTTCTCCAGGAATTTGTTCACAATTTTTATTAGAAATTGAATTTTTTTTGTACACCCACCACCAAAATAATGGTGGGGGGGGTATATTCATTTTGTCATTCCGTTTGTAACACATCGAAATATCCAATATTAGATCCAAAAATTATAAATTTTTTTAGTCCTGGTTTGATTTTAGGACGATCTATATATGTCCGTCCATCTGTCCATCTATTGAAAGCACTAAACAACTCGAATTTATCAGCAGAAATTACTTTGGGACACCTTCTTTAACGCTCACTTCTCACATAATTTACTGTTAATGAAATTGAAAAGCTCATAAAAGCGACATAATATATGTATTAGATGATAAATTTTCGCATATATAACTTTCTGGTAAATTTAATTATGCCAATATAAGTATAATTCCAAAAAATTAAGATGACACGCCCACTTGAAAGCCCACCTCCCACATAATGCTTAATCTTAAATTCATATTATTTCTATATGGACAAAAACTAAAAAAAAGAGAAATCTGTAATGGATTATCTATCTAAGTTGAATTCAAACATTAATTACATAATTTTAAAAGTAGGAGGTGCCATGCCCACACAAAGCCAATATTATTTTTTAAATACCTCTGGGTAACAAAATATTCTCTTCACTTTCCGTAAAAATACAACATTGTATTTAGTATAAAACGAGTCGGTAATCTAATGTAGAAATACTTAAAATTTCATTGTAAGAATAAATTTAACAAAATGAATTAATATTTAGGAAATCGAAATTATACAAAGAAAGTGATACATATTTTAGTGTAAAGAGATTATTCCATAGCGATTTCAGTTTATAACTAAATAATAAATTTTGTGCTATAAAAGCACACAAAATTGGTGATGGTATTAAAATTTCGGCACAGCCAAATACAGTGCTCTTACTGGTTTCCTTTTATGATGTATGTGTATCATGTCTTGTATATTTAGATTATCTAAATTGCAATCTACTTTCTTGGTAGTAACTTTTCTGAAGTTATGATAAAAAAATGGGTACACTATTTTCGTCCTGTATAATTTTGTATTTATCTAAGTAAACAAATGATTCAGGTGGTACAAAAGCTTTTGGTAGTATTTCTTTTGTATGCATTTTATTTGCAAACTATGAAGCCATTATTAAATTAGGTATTTTCTATACATTCTATGCATTTTAAAATATTTTTTCTGATTAAATTTATTAGAAAATTGTCTATTCTTTTCATATATCTTGTTAGTTACATATTTATTTTAATAACTTTGTGGAGACTTGTACAATGAAGTACATTTTCTATTAAAAATTCTAATATTTTCGATATTAGAAGGATACATGTTGAACCATATAGGGCAACGTAATGGCATTTGTAATAAAATAATGACTTGTACAAAACGTAGGCTTTTTATCTTTAATACGTACTTTTTTACGAGATTATTAAACTATACTAATGTGTCCAAATATATACATAAATACTTCACTACATCTCCTTTTTGAAAAACGCAACTAGATAACCGGTTAATAAATGCATCTATGATATAAAAAGAGACTAGAAAAAATTCGATATTAAATCTATACAATCTAATTGCGTTTTTCAACATATATCCTTCTAATATAAAAAAATATTCGAATTTTTAGGAGAAAATGTTTAAGAATATGTACTTCATTGTACAAGTCTCCACAAAGTAATTAAAATAAATATGTAACTAACCGAAAATATGAAAAGAATAGACAAGTAAAAAAGAAAAGACAAATCTTTGTCCATAGAGAAATTATATGAATTTTAAATAATGGGTTATATGGTAAGAGGGCGTGTCACCTAAATTTTACGTTATTAAAATTCTACTTACCATTCTCACATTCTTTAAGACAGTTTAAAAATATAATTCTTCAACACTTGTAAATATAAAAATTTTCCTTTTTTTTTTGGTATGATTGCCGTCAATTATCTTGTATTCAATTTGTTTTAGTTTAATTATTTCATATTGCTTTTGTTTTTTTTTTCTGTTTAGATCAAAATAATTGTTGTCCTTTTTTTCTTTTAAAATAAATATATTAGTATTAATTATTGGTAATTTGAGCAACTTTCAGGGAAAGATATCTTTTACTCAGGAAATATATTAAGTAAATTTGTATAGCTCTACTCAATGTGTTAAGACACACTCGCATTTTATTCGATATAAAAAAACTTTTTTATCTTCTCTCGCATTGCGTGCTTTAATTCTCTTCTTAATATACCAATTTAGCCCATTTCCAATACCGAACATTCCTTATGTATTAAATATCTTCTGAAAAAATTTTATCTCCTTAACTTTTTCGGTTTGAGCACTATAGTGCTTTCAACAGAAAGATAGACGGACATAGCTAGATCGTTCTAAAATGAAACCAGGACTAAAAAAATATATACTACAAACGGAATGACAAAATGAATACACCCCCACACCATTTTTTTGGTTGTGGGTATAAAAATTTAACAAAAAAAAAAAAAAAAAACAGTAAAACCACAATATCTTACTTTAGAGAATTCAAAACGTTTATTTGTATTTGTTTTAAGTTATTTTAAACATATTTTTTTTTATTTTGTGTTACTTTTTTTTAAAACTTGTTGTTGATAATAGTTTTTTTAAGCAGAAAATAAAACTGAAAAAATTTTTTTATCAGCAAGTGTTCTGTTATAATTAATGTTAAAGCTTCGAAAAAAAATAAAATTAATCAAAAACAAGGTTTCTTTAATACACCTTGATAGGAAATATTTTAGCGCTCAATGTAAAATGTTTAAAACTTTTTCTAAATATTGAAAAAATATGACTTTATTACAATATGTTATTTATCGAAACGGAAAATCAGAAATTAAAATTGAAAAACTTTATGTAAAATTGATGAATTTAGACACCAAAATATGGAAGATTGCATAAAATACCAGAGGTATTAAGCCAAACTATTGAAACAGAATTGTTTAAGTTATCATTTATGGTTTTTAATAAAAGATACTTTTCTCTGCATATTCCCCGGAAATCATCATTTTCGATATTCGAAACCATAAAACCAGCTAATTTTATGCAAACACCATAATTCACTTTTTCTTTAACAGCAACATCATTATCGTAACTGACATACTCATTCTTTTTATATATAATCTGTGCTTTTGAAAACTTGTCATAATAAGCATTCCATTTTCCTTCTGCTTTGCAAATTTTGTTGTAACCCAAACCAGGAACTTTGTAATCAATTGTAGCGCCTACAACGGATTCAGCATTTTTATCCGATACCGCATAAAATACACCAGTAAAAGGTATTCCTAAAACAACTTTTTTAGCCGGCGTTCCTATATAAAAAAGAGACAGATCTCTATAAAACCCAAAATAACAGAGGTTATACGCAGGATATGTACCTGCTCTAAGAAGATCATAAAAAACGGTACCAACATTTCTAATATCTGGACCATGAATGGGAGCATTGTGAACAAATTTTGTAGGCTCCAGGCTATCATATCCATAAGCCATGATATTAATATAATCAACATATTTGGCAATAGTTGGTAGATGGTAAGACGTACGGTCGGCCTTAGTTGTACCATTTACAGCAATGCTGAGTTCAAGGTTAAGGGGCTTAAGTCTGCAAAACAATGAATGTCGAATTTAAATAAAATATTTTCTTTTCGTTTTGCATGCAACTTACTCTGTATTTAACTCTTGCAGTACTTTAACGAAATTCATTTTTTCTTCTTCAGTGCTTTCCCATTGATATGAAAAATCCCACTTTAGTTCCAAACCATCGAAATGATGTGTCTGCGTAAAATTCAGTGCGGTTTTTATAAAATTTTTCCTTAGTTTTGCATTGACTGACATTAGCTGATATGTGTTGTAACCATTTATCCTAAAATATACACCAGCAATAATTTTCAATTTTGGATTACTGTCTTTCAATTTCAGTGTACGTGAAAGGTAACCTAAATAATTGAATAATTCAGGAAAAACAAAATTTATTTCCAAACCTGTCATCAAAAATATTTGCATAAACTTAATAATATACATACATACCTTCAACTGAACCTCTATCGAAATCAACAGTTTTATTCACTACCAGAAATTCACCTAAAGGTGTTATACTGAATTCCATAAGATATATCAAATGGGTGCACAAATTGGGATCAATATCTGAAGGCTTAAAGTTTTTTTCAGAATAACGGTAAGTAGGCAAGGGATCATAATTGCATCTTACAATCTTGCCTTTAATGCATAATAGAGTTTTATTATATACCAAGAAAATTACCTTAAAACTTTTACGTACCATTGGCCATTTCCAAAACACTACTCCATCCAATTAGAAGTGTTATTAATAACTTTAGTCTAGACATTGCTCCTCAGTTTTTTAGTTTCTTACTTTTTTATTGAAGACTGCTGCTTGAATTTTTATGCCACTGCCTTATATACCCTACCCAAAACCATAGAACTCACTGTTAGCACACTCACTGCTTACTCACACACTGCTAATACTGTATTTATTTACTACTCACTAATAAACTGCCGCTATAACAAACAACGTAATTAATATAGTTATATATTTATTATTTATATAAATATAAAATAAATACATAAATTCTTTGAAATTTCGTAGGTAGTACCGAATTTTTCGTTTACTCTATATCATATGTTTCATGGAAATGCTTATATTGTTCGGTGATGATCAACCTGCATATGCAAGAAATAAAAGATGATCATAAAAATTGCATAAGAAGAACTTACAATGTGAGATATTACATTGTAAGCAGGGGTAAATACTAAGTTAGCAATTCAAGAAGCGCTTTTTGTATCAAAATTTTTTGATTGATAACTTAAAAGGATACACTCTGTTTATGAAACTTTAAAAAGTAAACGATATTATTGAAACACAGTTACACGCAAAGAAAATCCATGGTGACCAAATGATCACGACGGTCATATTATATTCTCTTTAACAATATTTGGTTGTAGAAAACACGTAATACAATACAATAGTTATTTTTATTTTATTTTATCACATATTTTGTCACAATAATCAAGCGTTTGTTTGAATTTCATCATTTAATGTTTACTTTTCGTAAAACTTTCGATATGGTTCTATTTTAAAAATAGTATGATTAAAAAAATTAAAATGTCTGAAATAACTTTATATTCGAAAGCATTTAAAATTACAAGTAATCATTATATTATAGATGAAACAATAGTATGATTACAAATGTTTAAAAAAAAATTGATTTCAACTGTTCTCCTTCCTGAATAAATTTTTATTTGAGATGTCAGAAAAATACCAAAAAATTTAAGAAAAAAAATAGGACAAATTTAAAAATTGACGATAAAATTAAAAACATATTGACATAAAAATTGCAATTAAAAAGGTAAATAAAATCTTTTTATGTAACTACCAGCAAATGACAATAATTTGCGGTAGAAAAAAGTAAAGATTGTCGATTTTAACTGTAGTCATTTATATGATAATTGCTTGATGCTTTAATTAAACATAACAAAAATATCTGGCAACCATTATATGTATGTTTAAACGACAATCATACAATTCAATCATCGTATGTTGCTCTTCAATTATGGTCACCACAACCATGTTTTTTCTATGCTTGTATAATACTTCTTCCATGCCAAATTGTGTCCCAACTTATTTGGTAGTTTTTGCGTGAAACGACCTTAGTCTAAAAGACAGACAGAGACAAATTTATTATTGTTTTTTTTTTAAATTTATTTACTATAAAACATCGTTAAGACTTTAAAAAAATATTAAATGTTCAAGTAAATATAAATAACTTGTTTAGTTGTTCTTAAGTTGGAAAAAACTTAAAAATATTTATTCAAGTGTGAGTACAATAAATGAGTATAAATAAAAAATTATACAAAATACAATAACAAATTATTGGTTCACTATATGTGTTTTTATGTGACGGGTGAAATTAAATATTCTAACTTTTCTAGTTTGCGTCAATGTTGTGTAAATATATATATATTTTTTTTTTGTTTGTTATTTAATAAAGGAAAATATGAACGTTATCAAAATGCCACGCTTTCCATTTTTTAATTTTATTAAATTGTTACATAAATAGTAGTTTCGATAAAGAGTGCTGATGACTGAATAATAGCTGGTTTCGAAAATGCATTCGGATTAAGTTTTCATTGCCTAGTTTTATCTGCTTACAATTTAATATAATGTTCGTTCGAGAACTCACAAATTTGTACAAATTTTTACTGCATTTTACGAAATTGCGTTCGTTTACACAAATTTCCATATAAAACGTAAAAAATGCAGTAAAGTCCATTAAAAAATAGTAAAAACTTTTAGTAAACGAACGAACTTATAAATGATTTAAGAAGTATAACTGTTTGTGAAAATGAAGTCAAACCAGAATAATTGATTTACAATAACATTTTGTAGACAAATATTATATATTTATAGCCTGTTTCTGAATTCTGTGACAAAAATGTAACAAAACTGAAAACTTAAAATTTTTATATGAGAATTTATATAACAATTTTAGTTACCGTAATAAAGTTCAGAAAAAGGGTCTTAGTATACTAAGTTAAGTTAAATACTTTTATATCGTAACAGTAATAACATTGTGCTAGTTTCAGAAATCAGCAATGAAATAATCTCGAAAGGGCTAGGGACCTACTTCTAAACTTGTTTTAAAAGTTTTAATATAAGTCTAAATTTTGGAGATATTGACAAAGTAGTATTTTTGTGGCTGCCTCGTATCAACACAAGCAGTGGAGGCAATGCTATGAGCACTGCGAATAGAAAATCACATGCCATTGTTTTCGGTGAAAATAAGGTCATAGGAGTATGCCAGTCATTGTGTATAGCAAGCTTAGAGAGACATAGATGCAGGTGGCATGAATGAGACAGGTGAAGGTTTCGAAAGACTTTTTATTGATTACTCACTTATGGATAAGTGAGTTGAACGTTTTATACTCTTTAAATCCAGCAGAGTATGTGTTTGAATACCTGACAGTGTTGCTTCGGTTGTTAATAAGGTTGGACTACCTGTTAAAAGGTCATGTGCCTTTTATGAAATTCATGCGATGAACATATGTGCACCATTGACTGGTGAAATCTAATTGTTGTGCCTTCGTGAACAAGTTATCTGATATGTATTAAGAAACATGTGGGTATAACTGAAAATGCTGCGGTGAAGTTATTTTCGTCGGAATCCTATGGACCGAAATCCAGAGTTGCTTGGAGCATGTGATAAATAACGAAAGGGTTAATGGAGACAACCACATCTAGGCAAGCTAGTATGGTGCTCAAAGAAACCCTTGGCGGAAGCAATAAGGTACTCAGATATAATCGGATGTCGCTGAGCTAGATAACAACGTTGGTCACAGGAAACGGACATTTCAATATCACCTAAATAAGAATGATGTCTGCAGAATGAGCTTGAAGAATGTTGAGATCGCAACGAATGTAGTATTCTGGAAGACAATAAACTTAGACCTACAGTCAGGCACACATTAAATGTGAATACTATGGAGGACATCCATCTCGATAACATCATTATTAATCATTTAATAATCAAATTTGTATTTAAATAGAATTGTTTTCTATCCTATTGATAAGCAAAAACAAAACTGCAGATATAGAAATATGTATGTGTACATACATAACTATACGCCGAAGGTTATTTAGACACATACTTATGTACATACTTATGTCAAATGAATTTGGCACGTTGTTTCAAATTCTATTATTAGGTGTGACATTATTCTTTCCGCACTTGAATAAATATTGTTCAACTAAATTTAACTAAAGAACAACAGTTAATAGTTTATTGTCTTTAATTGTATTAAAATGGAAAAAACCTTGTCCGTCCAATTCTTTTAATTAACTAAAGAACAACAGTTAATAGTTTATTGTCTTTAATTGTATTAAAATGGAAAAAACCTTGTCCGTCCAATTCTTTTAATTAACTAAAGAACAACAGTTAATAATTTATTGTCTTTAATTGTATTAAAATGGAAAAAACCTTGTCCGTCCAATTCTTTTAATTTTTATTATCTATTTAGCACGTATGAATATGAAAAAATTCAATTTTCGTTTGCAAACTTTAGGAAAAAACCGAAGCAATTGTATTTTGCTGCTTACATCTCAGATAGCTTCAAACTGATTTATTAGTTTTTCTCAGGAATAATTTTCGAGACTACTGCTTATAACCAGATGTCTTGAACGTGTCCGAAAATTATTTAAGAGCTTGAAAAACTTGATATATTAAAATAAAATCTATATATATTATTTCAATTACTGTTTGCATATAACTTTGCCGAATAGTGACTGATTTGTACCAGATTTTAATCGACTTTGTCGAGAGGAATATTATATCTAATAATAGTAACAAAAGTTTCTATTAATTGTCTTAGGGGGGATAAGTTAAGTTTTTGTTGTGAATGTATTTAAATATGGATATATGCTCATATCTCTTACGTGGCGATTGTGCTGACCTTCGGTAATGATTAATTCCCGGTTATTTCCTCGACTCGCCTATTCATAAGCTTTCAGAAAATATATACCTTATGTCGTCGAAAATGAATATTGTAAAAATTACATATGCAATGACTAAATAATATGTACATGCCCCTGGGCGAAGGTGTAAACAAATTTCGAATTTTGCTCAAGATTTTTTATAAATCGATTATATAAATTTCGAAATAAATATGAACAAAAAAACTTGATAAATAAATTTTATTCTAAACTGAAAACTTAAAAAAAAAAATTTTAATAAAACTAATACTATATGCTATACTCAATTGACGAGAAATGTATATATGCAAAATTTCATCAGTTGGCGTGTCAAAGCAGTAGTGCATTCAATTCAAGATATTTCAATATAGACTCCCTTATTCTTACAAAATCCATAGAAATATTATATGAATTTGAGATAAACCGTTATATGGGAGGTGGGCGTGTTACCTTAATTTTCCGTTATTACAAGTCTTTTGATCCCAAAGCAATATTTGAAAAATTTCAGAATCGTACATCTAATTTTGTTAGTTTCATTACGTTTTTAATTTTAAATAGACCAAAAAAGACGCTGTGCGGTATAAATTTTCGTACATTTTGATCTATAACTCCTTTGGTAATCTATAGATTTGAGCAACTTTCAGGGAAAGATATTTTTTACTCAGGAAATATACTTAGGAACTTTGTATCGCTCTACGTTTATGAGTTTAGACGCAATAGCATTTTATTCGTTGTAGGAAGAACATTGTTTTTTGACCTACTCTTAAATTTCGAGCTACAATTCTCTTCCTAATATTCCGATTCAGCCCATTTTCAATACCAAACAAACCTTGTGTAGAAGAAATATTCTGCCAAAATTTGAGCCCCTAACTTTTTCGGTTCGAGCTGTAACGTGCTTTCAACAGACGGATGGACATACCTAAATCGTCCTAAAATTAAACCAGGACTTAGAAAATATATACTTTATGGGGCCAGAAATGGATACTTCGATATGTTACAAACGGTATGACAAAATGAATATACCCCCACACAATTTTTTTGGTAGTGGGTATAAAAATATCTGTAATGGATTATCTCAGTTATTATATTATATTAAAAGTAGGAGTTGCCATGCCCTTATAAAACTTTTAATATTGAATCATTCTTTATCACAAAAGGAGTGAGTTTATAATTATGTACATAGTGGTGAGCGTAAATCTTAAATTTATAAATACTTTTTTGACAAAACTTAAATATGTTTCAGAATTTTAGGTAGAATCAGACTTATAAAATTTATTGTTGTTTGTTTCATGCGTGTTTCTCATTAATACAAAATAATGAGTTCATGCAAACAAGTTGTATTTCAAGCAATTACAAACAAAATGTTCAACCACAGTGTCAACACAATACTGCTTGAGGCCTTGGTTGATCGCATTAACTTGTTGCTCTATTGAAGATGTCAATAGCTTCAATTAAGCTGTTAGGATATTTATTTATTTATTTATTTATTTAATTTATTGTCTATAGATAATAATCCTTACAGACTAAAGTATGTAAAATAACAAAACAAAATTAAGGTTATATATAAAATAATATTCTATAATAATTCAACGATTTAAATATAAAATGATAGTTCTTTTAACAATTTCTTTACTTTCATTGAGGCCAATAAGGTGATAATAATTATTTAAGTTTTCACATATACGACGAAGAGGATCATTATTAGCATAGTTGGTTCTATAGTATTTTAAGTTAATAAAACGGAAATTTCGAGTTGGTCTCGTTGGAACATTAAAAGATATTTTACTTAGCAGGAATTCAGAGTCGATATCGCCTTGAATTAGGCCCAGCACAAAAGAAAAACTCAGCATTGAACGACGACTTTTTAAAGTTGGTAATTTTATAAGACAGAGTCTGCTTTCGTATGAAGGTAGTAAAAACGAATTCCATCCAAGGCCACGAAGACAAAATATTAAAAACTTCTTTTGTACAGACTCGATACTATCAATATGAATATTATAGCAAGGATCCCAAATAATCGATCCATATTCAAGAATAGGTCGAACTAACGATGAATATAATTGTTTCGTAATATAAGGATCTAGAAATTCCTTGCACCACCTCTTCATAAATCCAAGTACACCATTTGCTTTGTTAACAATTAAAGAAATATGGTCACGAAAATTTAATTGGTGATCAAGCAAAATACCAAGATCAAGAAAATTCAGAACTTTATCAAGTTTACACTCATTTATGCAATAAAATAAATCCAATTTCTTAATTCTGAAAAAGGGCATATGCTTACATTTTTTATATTCAGCTCCATGAAGTTGATTTCACACCAATTCACCAATTTGCCAATATCTGATTGAAGGAAAAGTTGATCTTCGGGATTATTAGAAGAACGAAAAATTTTGACATCATCGGCATACATCAAAACTTTAGAGTGCTGAATAACTGAAGGTAGATCGCTTATGAATAAGGTAAATAAAATAGGACCAAGGTGGCTACCTTGCGGAACACCAGAAGGAACTTTGATAGCATTAGACGTAGCACTTCCATACTTAACTTGTTGAGTTCTTAAAGACAAGTATGATCTTAACCATTTTATTGTCATATCCGTAAATCCCATTAATGACAATTTGTTAAGCAAGAGATCATGGTTTACCTTATCAAAAGCTTTACTAAAATCTGTGTAGATAGCATCAGTTTGCATATTATTTATAAAACCATCATTTATTGTAGTAGTTAGCTTCAAAATATTAGTCGTTGTAGAGCGATGTTTACAAAAACCATGTTGGCACGGTGACAAAATCGAAGAAATTTGATAGTATAAATTATCAGTTAAAATTTTTTCAAAAAGTTTGGGAATATCACTCAGCTTAGCAATGCCACGATAATTTGATATCTCAATTTTGCTTCCATTTTTAAACAACGGAATTATATACGATAATTTCCAAATCAATGGTACGTATCCTAATTTAATGGATTTGTTAAAGATAGCAGTAAGCGGGTAACATAAATTTTCTGCACAATTTTTTAGAACGCAATTTGGTATTTCATCTGGACCAGCATTAAACGAATTATTTAGTAATAATAAATTTGAAAGAGTCGTTTTATAAGTAATAAAAGAGAATTGTACACCAGATGATTGAGGTATATTAAACGGGTAAGATGTTATGTTATTATATACTTTTTTAGAGTAGGTTGTTGAAAAAAAATCAGCAAACAAATTGGAAATAGAAACGTCATCATCAGCGTCATTTGATCCATATTTATAGTATTTAGGATTAACGGACGATCGCCGTTTAGAGTTCACAAATTTATAAAACGATTTAGGATTTGATCTCACTTTCGACTTCATACGGATTATATAGTTGTCGTATGCAGATTTATTTGCCAAATTGTAGTAAGAACGAGCAATACAGTATTTGGTATATTCTACAGATGATCCGGTCCTTTTATATTTCTTATATAACTTATCTGATATGTGCACGAAAAATTTTTTTTTCTCCATTAATTTCTAAATAACTCCAAAACAATAAGAGGTAGAGAAAAATTGTACTCCACTGAAATAAATCCAATTTTGTTACACATTTTTTGGTGTTTTATATTTGAAAATCGGATGACTGGTTCTCGACTTAGGATTAAATATGTGTCCGTACCTGACTTATTTAGAAGGAAAAATTTGCCACGCCCATAAATCGCGATCTGATGGAAAAAAGCTGACAACGGATTTGAGTTCAGCGCATCAAAATCCATATAGTC
Source organism: Phyto melanocephala (assembly GCA_941918925.1). NCBI lineage: Eukaryota > Metazoa > Arthropoda > Insecta > Diptera > Rhinophoridae > Phyto > Phyto melanocephala. Next base: position 5,262,404 of record OW799233.1, read on the forward strand.
CACATAGTTTTATTAAATGGAGGATTTTGCTGCAGAGCAGTGTTATTAAAAATGTAAAATCCAAGATGGCTTCTAAAACAAAACGGCGGACAAATTTTTTTAACCTCATCAATATGGGTATCAAATGAAGAGCTTGACTAGTTGAATACAGTTAAATACGTAAAAATTAAAAATCGAGTATGGCGTCAAAAATAATAAAGAAAAATGGCGTATAACATGAAATATAGGTTAAGCTACGATGTGGGATTATACCAATGTTCATATTATCAGATTCGGCACGGCCGTATATAGCACTCCTACTTGCTTGTTGTTCACATAATCATCGAATACAAATAAATCTAATTAAGGCAGAAAACATATTTTTAATTTATTATTTTTGATTAAAAATATATAAAATAAAAAATAAAATTTATTTATGAATTTAATTTTTAGAAATCAAAAAATAAAAGCTTTGAGAAAGTGAAAAATATTTTAATCTTTAACAAAGTCGAACCGTTTAGCTTTGGGAATAGTTTGGACTTGGAATATATATTAGGATTTATAAATGATTTGAAGATGACATGAAAGTTATGTTTAACAAAACATAATGTTTTAATTAAATTAAATTTAATATGTGAGGAACATAATTTAGTTAATTTTCGTTTTCTTTCAAATTTCCAAGTGTGTTCAGTTTGTTCTGAACAAATTGGCATTTTTTGCGAATTTTGCCAGCCATTACTGCACATATATCACGCATCAATATACAGAATTATTATACCCTTTATACGAGATATATTCAAGTTTGTTATTCTGTTAGTAATTTCTACATTTAATAGTTTTGAAATCTATAAAGCATTTATATATTTTGAATACTTCTAGATAGAGGAATTGACTTAGCTAAGTCCATCTGTCCATGTTGAAATAAATCTTCTTACGTTTGCATACATAAAATATACCTTTGGCAATATATGCGGAAGATCTTGGTCAATTACTGACTAATATATCGGTGGATAAAAAACTAAAAAAGACATATAAAAAGTTTAAATTATAGATTTCCTAAATAAGTTGGGGGCACAGTTGCATTATATAACTGTCAGGTATGATTATTACATGACGGTCCAAACTATGTGAAGGTTTTATAAAATTCAGCATAGCCGAATGAAGAGCTCTTAATTGTTTTATATTTGTTTATTTTTTGCAGAGAATATTGTAATTAACATAACATTTTAACTTTTTTTTAAATATTCGCAAACAAACATTAATGCATGATTAGCCTTATGCATAAATGTATCAATATTAACTTTATTTATTTTCCGTAATATATTGTTAATAAAAGTGAAATAAAATATTTTATTTTATACGATTATTATATATTTTAATAATGTAAGTATATGCATACATAAATTTTTATACCCTTCACACAGTGAAAAAGGGTATATATAGGTTTGTCATTCCGTGTGAAATTTCTACAATTTTGATTTTCGACCCCATAAAGTATATATTTTCTGAAAGCTTATGAATAGGGGAGTCGATTAAGCCCTGTCAGTCTGTCCGTCTGACCGTCTGTCCGTTTGTATGTTGAAATCAACTTTTTGAAGCCCCCCGACATCGCTTGGACTCGGGTGAGGTATTAAAATATCAGAAATATTCGGGAGTAGATCGGTATTGAAAATCAGTAACATCGGTACATAAATAACTGAGATATGAGCAAAAACCCACGACAACCTTGATTTTTTTCACAAAAACAACATTACAACAACAACATACATACATACAAACGTGTATACTAATTAGAGAAAACGTGGCATCGAATCCCAGCTGAGGCAACAAAAATTTTTTTTTTATTTTTTATATTTTTTTTTTAATTTTTTTTTAAATTTTTTTTTTATTTTTTATTTAATATATTATTTATATTTTTATTATTATTTTTTTTTTAATTTTTTTTTTAATTTTTTTTTTAAATATTTTTTTTTGTTTTATATTTATTATATATATTTTAATTATTTAAAAAATTTTTTTTTTTAATTTTTTTTCTTAATTTTTTTTTAAATTTTTTTTTTAAATTTTTTTTTAAATTTTTTTTTTAACATACATACGTAAATTTATAATTTTACAATGGGATGTTTTTATATTTGTATGTGTTTTATATGTATGTACGTATTTCATGTGGGATGGTGATACAAACTACTGTTATTGCATGACTACACGTTGTGAAGGGTATATAAGATTCGGCACGGCCGAATATAGCGCTTTTACTTATTTTTAACTAAACTTTACCTTCAATTTAATATTTAAAATTTCCTCATGCTTTTTATGTTACAAACATTTGTTTTTCATAATTTAATTGCAATTAACATTAAGAAGAGAGGCATACTAAAGCTTTTAAAAATTTTATTCGTTAGTTGGCAGTAATAATTATTAATTTGAATTTAACTTTCTTTTAGAATACTAAAGTATAAGTTGAAATCATTTACTCACACCAGTTGATTGAAAATATCAAGACTATTATAACAATTAACTGCAGCATAATTTAGGGGGTTGGGTTGTTTAAGCTGTTTTCATAACCTTATATCAGCGATTGCCAAACGAAGCGTTTGGTTTTCGGTATTTGGCTGTAACGATGTGCGTTCACTGAACTAAATTACTTATGGAAAACCAAATATTCGCTCCATTTTTTTGGCCAAGATATAAAAACTCAGCAACTGAAAATAATGTCATAAATTTTTGTTACAGTTATTGTTTGGAAAATAATGTAATTTTTCTTTTAATTTTTTTCTAAACTTTTTTTAAAATATTTTTTTAAATTTTCAAGTTTTATATATTGTTGCCTAAATTGCAAAACTAACTAACTTGGATACAAATTTGAAATCTACGCTTTAACTAATTTCTGTTTGTTTTATAAAAATATGTCACTATTTGTGTTTGTGTTTGTGATTAAACTCCTCCAAAATGGCTCGACCGATTTTCATAAAATTTTGTGTGCATATCGGGTAGGTCTGAGAATCGGTCAACATCTTTTTTTCATACCCCTCAACGCCACGCATTTTTTCATGCCCCCTTTACGCCTACTTTAACGCCCACTTTTTCAATGGAGTTCTATAGGTAGAAAACAAGAAGCAAAATAAAGAAGTAAAGGAAACACCCAAACATTGTTTAAACTGTAAAAATAACAATCTATTTATGAAATAAATTGCAATTCAAGATATTATAAAATAAACACACAAAAAAGTGTATAATTAGCAATAAAAGAAACATCTAATAGCTGTGAAAAACAAATAAAACACAAGTTATTTTTATTGAACTAAAAAAAATATTTCCTAGAAATAATTTATATGGCAGACTAACATTTGCCGGGCCAGCTAGTATAGTATGCAGTCTAGAATACAAACAACTACTTTTCAGTATTTTTTTTTCTTGAACTCAATTTTGCTCGAAAACTACTGAACAGATTTGATGAGAATTTGGTGTGAAGTCACTTCTTAACCTGAGTTGTATTTAGAGTGAAATTAAATTTTCTGTTTTAAATATTTTTATGAATAAAACAAACATTTATATGGCTTTAAAAGATTAGTAAAAATAAGCAGTTGAATCGAAGGTCACAAAGAAGAAATTAATGTTAAAACTTGCACTAGCAGCAACATAATAATAAAATTTTAATAAAAACAACATTTGGCTTACAAGTTTCTTCAATTAAAATTTTTAGTCTACTCAGACACGCCACATGTATGTACAAGCGTAACGTAAAAGGGTCTCAGTTGATTTTGGTTATTCTTTTTTTTTGTCGTTCTCCTAAAGTGAAGGTGTCTTCCTCTATACAAGGACATTTTAAAGGGTAAAAATTTCAAAATACAGCAATAATAATGATTGTGTAAAATTTATATTCATGTTTTTGGGTTTCGTTTAAGCAACTGTTTTATTATTGAGTTTAAATTTTTGGCTTCGAAAACAGTGCTTATAAATATTTTGCTTAAAATTGAAATTTTATCACCCACATAAAACATCAAATACACTTAAATGTTTAACAAATTTTCACATTCTCTCACAGTTGGCATACATACACACATATATGTTAGCACAAGTACATACGTTTTAGCCTTTTCACATTTGACACTAGAGCCAAGAGCGTTGTTTTATCGAACATTCAAAAACCCTTAAGAGATTTAGTTTCTTATAAAATAAAATTTTATTGATTGTACAAGACAATACACAAGTAATAGGGCTTAGAAAATATGTATGCAAGCAGTACGCGTACAAAACTATTCCCCGAAGGTATATTGAATTTATAGTCGTTTTGTTTTTGTATTTCAGCAAATTATTTTTGCTTAACAAAGCACTTTTCTTTCCATTAATCGGTAAGTACAAACTCTCTGCTACTTGTTAGCAAATATATAGACAGATACACAAAATAAGTGTGTCTGTAAAGAAAATATCAAAAAAAAAAAATATTCTTTCTGTAGCGAAAAAAAAAGTAAGAAGAAACAGTTGTAGTTTCCATACTTATGTATGTCTGTCCATAACTAAAGAGCAGCACGTTTTAACAATAAAAACCATTATACAATCGACAATGGAGTAGGACATGTGATATTTGATGATTTGCAAAATGACACAATTGTGTCAGCAACAGTAACATCACCAAAATCAACAACAGCAACAACGACAACATCTCCATCATCATGTTTTACTTGTTCATTATCTCAAAGACAAGTAATGCTACAATATTTTATGTATCAGCGTGTGTGCACAAGAATGTAATGCCTGTTTGAATTATATGTTGCTGCTATTTCCTAGCTTGTGTCTGTACGCTCTAACACTGTGTTCATGCAGAGGACATTGAGCATTCTGCAAGAGAACAAACATCACAAGATCCAATGGAACAAATTGCGAAATAGAAAATACAAATTTTTAAATGATATTTACAAATTCAAATGGAAGTAGAAACATTTGGGGGAAACATAGAAATGAATTGAAACGCATGCAAGTAGTTGACTGATAGCAAGTAGTAGAACGTACAACTTGATTCTGAACCGAATGTTCTTCCGAACTGTCACAGACAGTTTTTAATGAGTGTTAAATGCAGGACGTTTAAATGCCTGTGCGTGTACATACTTCGATACATGTGTATGTGTCAAGTAAATTTTAACAAGATTTGCAGAAGAAATAGCATTTTATTATTAAATTAAAAACTAAATGAATGTGGTTGCAAAAAAAATTTATAAGGAAAGAAAGATTAATTTTTTACTTGAAGTTATGATTTCACAGGGAGAAGGGAGGGATAAGTCGAAAATCAAGTTTTAAAGCTTAGAAAAGAAAATGCTTGATTTTGATGGGACCCTTTATGCAAGAAGGTTTTATAAAAATATTCTTTAAACATCAAACTTTTGTTTTTTAACTTTTCTTTAGTCTACTTAGCTTTATTTTTAATATTTGCCTTTAATCCTGTGATGGGTGAAAGTTTGAATGTTTGTATTATACACATCAATCGTATTCTTTTTGTACTAAATTGGGAAAATTACATGATTCATTTACATATAAAAACTGTTTCTATTTAAAACATTTGCATTTCTTCAAATATTTACGAGAAGTTTTCTTATTGACATACCAAAAGTATCCTCATTATTTTTTTTTAAAATATTGAGATAAAATTTCAGTTTTTTCTTCGTCCAACTAATCGGATGTTCTTGTTTTAGCTTTTGGATTTTTTAATTTTGTCATTGCCCTTAAAAAGCCGTTAGGTAAGATTTTTGAGTTGAAAATTGGGATATTTGGAGCAAAACTTTAGTTGCTGTACACTAGGGCATATTGAGTCATTTGGGTGCCGTCAAAACTAGGTCCTACAGCAGCAAAAGCTTTGATTTAACGTACACATGATGCAAAAAGAGACTCTGGTTAAAATACTGGTCACTTATATATAAAACCATATATATAATGGCCAACAATGACCATAAAATAACAGCAGCATATGGTGATTTTTTTTTTTGAAAACTTTTTTCGTTTTCTGGCGTTTTCTGGCGTTTTTATTTCCAGGATAATATAAAGATCCATTATAATAGTTCAATATTTTTTGGATAATTAAACTGTACTGTAGTTTAAGCAGAAGAAAGAAAATATTAAAAATATAATATTTAAATGTACTTTTGCTTAACTATCTCTAATCGCCTTTGAATGTTGCTTTAAGTAATTTAATAGCATGACCATGTTAAAAGGCTTATCTCATTTTTTGTTTATCTAACTAAATTCAATAATTTATTATGTATTATTAGCATAAAAAAGATATTACTTATGTTGTATTATTCACTAAAAAACATTAGAAAAGCAAATAAAGCTGCTTTAACACTCATGCGTATGACACACATTAATTCAATATTAATCATACGCCACATATGAACATTTCATATTAAACATTTATCAAAGAAAATATCTTGGTGAGTACAAACAACGTTACCGTTAGGGCCACTAAAGTAGCATTTTGGCACTTGCTTGGATACTTGTGAGATACTTGTACAAAATGCCCCCAAATGTGATAATTTTTTAAAATTCGCGCTACTTTTTTGATACTTTTTACAGAATGAGAAGATAATTTTGTGTGCCTTTTTTTTAAATTCTCATCCTTAATATGCAATCTAATCCTTTGTATGTACATTACACTGTCTTAATATGTATGTAATTCAAACTGAATTCGTACAGGTGAAATTGTCCGCCCAGCTAAAGGAGCTAATGCACAACATATTTTTTACATCTGACTTGTCAAATTCTCCACTGCTAATACAAACATGTCGTGTGTTACCTTTAAAACATTTCTTCTGTAAAAAAACATGTGTTGAGACATCTGACAAAACTTTAATAAGAGTACGCTCTATTTTCCTCTGTAAAAACATGTGACATCAGTCGTTGGCAGAAATCTCTGGTGCTGCAAAGCAGTCAGCGTAGAAGTACAACTTTGACAGACATGTAGATTTACATATGTCTCACAAATTTTAAAGTCAGATGTAAAAAACATGCCGTTTATTATAGCCTTAATGGGGAACTCTACTTTCAAGCCTCGTGAATATAAAATTATTTAATATTTTTTTGTAAATAGTATTTGGCAGAGAATATGACATCAAATTCGGCGTTGAAAATACCTCTATGAATACGCCCTAATAGAATCTTTTTTTCTCATGCTTGGTAAGCTTAGGTTTATGTGTTTTGAGACTGCAAATACTTATGTTCAAGACACGTTTAATATGTTATATGAAGCCGAGAATTCAGACATAGTCAAATAATCAAACTTCGTAAAAGAAAGAATATTGTAAATTTGTTTAAATGCAGTTTGACAATTGTAAGTTAAGCTACTGATGATCAGTAATGTTGGATTTCTTAATGTGCCTTTATTATGGCCGTAAGAAATGAAAAAATGTGCGTGCAAATATTTAAAATAATATACCATTTGTTTATTTCAATGCTTCAAATAAATTTTAAAAGTTGTTTGATTTTAAGTGGTTTTTTGTACAGTGATACTTTTTACAAAAATACTTGCATACTTTGTTTATATTTTTACTTTAAAACAAAAAAGACGCTGGTTTCATTTATATATATTGTATGGAAGAGTGTAGAGCATTTAAGTATAAATTGATTTATCAGCCTTTAATCCACATCCACAATTATTATCAAACACTGTAACAGGTGAAGAAGGCTCAGCAGAATCTGAAGACGGTAGTATTTTTTTTGTCGAATAATGAGAATTTTGAGGAGTAAAATAAATTACAAAAATGTAAGGAATTACTGAAAGAATGAGAAATAAAATATATGAAAATGACTGAAACTTGAAGAAGGAACAAAACGAGCAATTTGTGTACTTTATAAGCTGCTCCTAAAGCAAAAAACATTTATAGAACTTTAAAATATCATCTTCTGTCTTCAAATTGCGTATAATACAATGGTATCTTTTAATTATAACGCCGTTATAACTTACGATATGTAAGTATATACCTTGTTATTTAAGAAATAATTATTAATTTTTTTTAATACAGTATATAAATGGAGAGTATTTTTAGTTTAGTTATGAAAAATAATATATCGCAAGTGGTGGCCATTTTATGCTTCGCCAATTCGTGCTCTTTCTAACACATTTTCCATAACCTTTCGCAAAACTTCAGGTGCTGTGTTGTTTATTTCGTCGCGTATATGACTTCTTATTTGCTGGATGGTTGTACGCTTATTAATGTAGACTTTTCCTTTCAAATAACTGCAAAGCAAACAGTCTAGAGCGTTAAAATTCGGTGAACGCGTTGGCCAATTAAAATCACTTGCACGCGAAATCAGTCGTTCATTAAAGATGTCCCGTAAAAGAGAATTTTGTTGCTTGTAGTGTGCGCTGTGGCTCCATCTTGTTGGAACCATACCTGCGGATGGTTTTTTATGGCTGGCCTTAAAAAATTTTCTAACATTGTCCGCTATCTAATACCATTGGCGAAAACGGCGACTCCATAATCACTTAAAAAAAATAAGGACCAATTATCCTTTCCGATGCACCGTTCGTCCTCTGCCAGCACCAGAAAGGTTCCTTACTGCCCCTCGTTGTCGAAAATTTGCAACCAGACGGTTTATTTTTGATTCTGAGGGTCCAACCCGCACATTAAGATAACGACGATATGCATGCTGAGTCAAAACAATTGATCGTTGATTTGAAAAAAAAAGCACAAGAATTAGGCACGTTGTTCAAATCGGTACTGCTTCATTTTAAATTCCCCAAGTCTTTTTTACAAAATACTGAGAAGAAAAGAAAAAATTATAATAAAAAAGTTATAAGCAATTCAAACCCCTTCGGTAGTTTTGGGCCTCCCAGTATATACATGTGTATATCAGAATTATAGTATTAAAATATTTTTTGGCTTATTATTGTTGTATGCTAGTGCTTTTCTTGTTTATAGTTTTTTAAATGCAATTTTAATTTTTAAAACAAATTAAACAAAATTCATTAAAAAATACGCGTTGATGTACTTAGAGGTCCCCCTTTTTTTAAATCCCCATTTTTTCTGCCACCTGTAATTCCCATTTGTTGATACTTTTAAAAAAATATTCAATAGTAACTCTTCATACAAAAATATTTATATAACATTAAACATATTGTACTGCTTTTTAAAAAAAATAAAAAATGAAAAGAAATAAAAGTTTGTTTCTTGCAAGAAATTGCCGAAGGGAGTAAAAAAAACCTAAAAATTTATATTTAATAAATTTTCGGACCCTATATGATAAGTAGTAGGTAGTTGTACTACGTTAATATATATTTTCATAAATAAACTTAAAGAAAAACTTAATCTCAAATTAATGAGATAAAAACAAGAGGTGTAAAATTACCACAAGCTATCCCATCTTTCGGAATAAGACAATTAAGATTGATAAAAAGGTCAAATACCTAGGAATAGTACTTGATTGGAGACTATCCTGGAAGGACCACATTCAATGTAAAGTGGAGAGAGCTCAAAGAATATGGGCCCTCTGCAGAAGAGTGATTGGCTCAAAATGGGGCTTAAGCCCAAGGATGACACATTGGCTATATACGAGTGTACTGCGGCCTACAATTACGTACGCTTCGTTAGTATGGTGGACATCCTTAGAGAAGAAGGTGAATATAAAACCTCTTCAAAAGATTCAGAGACAGTGCTGCATTAGTATTTGCGGCGCCATGAGGACCACATCGACAATGGCCATTGAGAATATATTATCCATTTGGCCTATTGAGATACAGGTAAAATATGAAGCGGCCTTAGCTGCCACAAGATTAATGGCAATAGATGAGTGGCTTATAAGAGAACATAAGACCAGATACCAAAGAATAACGGATATCTTACCGATAGGAAATATTACAGAATTAATATGTGATAAAATCCCGATGAGATATGAGAATATTAACTGCATCACCATTATACCGGAAGAGGGAGAATGGGATGAGATAATCAGGATGGGAAACACCCACGGAATCGATCTTTATACAGACGGTTCAAAGATTGGTGACCAAACTGGAATGGGCTTATACGACATAAGCCGAAATAGAGGCAAATACTTCCGTCTACCAGATCACAACACTATTTTTCAGGCTGCGATCATGGCGATTACGGAAGGAATTAAATGGATAAAGGAAACGAATAGCGAAACTCCGATTCGTATCTTTACGGATAGCCAATCAGTGATTAAGACATTGAGAAAGGAGAAAGTTGAATCCCGGAACGTTTTGCAATGCAAGAGTGAGATAAACTCATATGCAAATTGTGAACATCTGGAGATAATATGGATACCAAGCCATCACGGGCTGATCGGAAACGAGAAAGCCGACAAATTATCCAAAATGGGAGCTCTTTTGAGTACTATAACTTTGGAGAACGCAAAACCCTTTAAACGACTTAAGGATGAACTTAAATGTTGGGCGATGGAGAAACATGTCAGAAAATGGCAAAGCACTGATGTCGGTAAGGTGACAAGAACACTCTGGGGTGACCCAAATCTTGGGAAGTCAAAGGAGATTTTGAGACTAAGTAGACCTACACTTAGGAAATTAACCGGTGTAATTACAGGTCATACGGAGTTGAGAACTCATTTAGCACGCATGGGATTGTCTGAGGAGACGACATGTAGAGCTTGTGAGGAAGAGGATGAGACCCTGGTACACTACCTCTGTCATTGTCCTGCGTTTGGGCATATTAGGCGCGAAAATTTTACAGTAGATAATATGCCGAACTTGGAATACCTGGGGAACTCGAACTGGAGATCCATAAGGCGTTACATTGAGGGGACTGGTTTCTTGGACTAGTCCGTTATTTATGGGAAATTATGTTTATGGTTTTTTTGTTTGGGAATTCCGTTTTCCACATGGAGCGCACAACATGCCAACTGGGCATAGGTGTATACCTGTCATGGGTTTGGGCTTTTATACCCCTCCTTTTCAACCTAACCTAACCTAACCACAAATTTTTGGTCTACTTTAAAACATTACACAAAGTCTCTATTAAAGAACTGCCACAAAGCTGATATCACCATGGGAAAGATATAACTATTCTATACAAAAAAATAAAATTTAATTTGAACTAGAAAGGTTCTTGTGTCAGCAAAATTAATGAAAGGCGTTTTAATTTCTATTTATGTTTTTTTTTGTTAACACCAGTAAACTCTAATTCAGAGTTTATCAATGTAAATATTAAGATTCCAGGCAGGCAATTAGCATAACATTTTTAAGATTTTTTTTTTATATTTTTGTTAAAAATTGTTATAAAAAATTAACAAAAAGAGTGGGTGAATAAGGAATTTTATTTTTTAATTTTGTTTAAAAATAAATTCAGTTTGTGAACTTGTTATATTCATACAGGTATACGCAATGGTGAATTGATGTAACAAATCAACTTCTTTGAATATTTGTTCTGTCAAGGCGATTTCGCTTAATAAAAATAGGGGAGTACTTAAAATCAGCTTATTTTAATAGTATTTGATTTAAAAAAAGGATACAATAACCAACAAATATAACTAAATTCATTTTAAAAATTAATAAAAAAATTAACATTTAACTTTCCATCCATGGCAAATAACTGAAATCGATTACTAACTTACTTATAATTCTGCTTTAGCTGTTACGACGAGAATATTTGTATGAATATGCACTCTTTAATCCTTTTTTTTCTTTTAAATTTTTGCTACTTTCACTTGACATTAAGTGGACCTTGGTTTTACATAATATTTTCTATGCAACTTTATTGAAATTTTAAATGTTTGATAATTTTTTTTTACGGAAAATTTTTGATTTATTTTTCATAAAACTCTTAACAAACTTGCTAATTAATATTAAAAAAAAAATTGTAACATGTTTTTTAAACTTCTGTACAAAAACTTTTCTTTGCTGGTTTAGTGTTTTTCTTAAGAAGTTTTGGAAAAAATTCAGTTTCCACAAAATATGCGATATATGTTCGATTAGAAGAAATTTTTTAAAGAAAATTGAGGCACAGAAAAATATTGTGATGACCTCTCTGTACAGTAAACTAATATTTTAGTTTAGTTTGAAGGGAAACCTTGTGTTCCTTTGTTCTCTTAAAAATAGAAAAATATTTTTCAGTTTAAAGGTAAAATTTTTTAAAATTTTTTAAAACTCTTGTATTTTTTATAAAATATTATTCGTTATGGTTTTTAGGAATTTTTTTTTGTGGACTTTGAATGTCCATAAAATTTTTTGAAAAATTTTAAAACAAAAATCAGTTTTAATAAATTTGAAATTTGCTGTACATATTCCATAAATACTAGACTTTGTGCTTAGAGAGACTTAGATTGTAATAGACTAAGGATCAAAAGTAGGCATACATTAATTTTGAATGCTGTGGGGGACCTCAGTCTTACGAAGTTTCTGGTAGTTATGAAGTAATGTGCGATTATGATTTTCGTCAATCATCAGTTGGCAATATGAAATGGTTTCGTAGTCTATATAAAACTTTTGTAGTGGTGCGAGTCCCAGTAAAGGAATGGATGCTGGTTGGTAGCCATGGAATTCCAATATTAATATATTAAAGACAATTTTTAACAAACACAAATAAGTGTGCTTTGCACGGTCATGCCTAAAATTCCACAAATAACCTCATCATTTCACTGCTTCGATCAGACTTAAGCCAAGTTGTGGGACGTAGCTGAGCGAGAGTGAATAAGTAATTGATTGTTGCAATCAGAAAAATATGTAACATGCAAATTGTTTCAAACGCTATTCAGAATGTGGGTTACATTTCTGCTATTATTATTTTATTTTTATATTATTTTTTTTAATGGAGAGCAATCATAAGATATTTATTTATATTATTTTTATTTTAAAAATTTGTCATCTAGAGTTTTATTTCAGTTGCCATCTTTTATAAGAAAAAAATTATGTTGGCCGCCATTTTGTTGCAGGTTAAGGGTGCAAGAAATCTCATTATTACATTTTTAATAATACATAAACATTTACGGCCTTATTCATAACAAAAAGTTAGCCACAGTTTATACACTACGTACAACGAGCTGCTAACTATTTAAAATGCCGATTAAGCTTGGCAGAGTTTATTCATAAGAAACTTTTATCCGTCTGCCAACTTTTCATAAATCAACTCTAAAATTGCAAGAAACTCCTCAAAAATGCAATCAATTTTTGGATTTTGACATTTTTTGTTTTTCCATCAATATTAACAATTTTTAAAATTGAAAAATAAATTTAAAAAAATAAAGGAACAATTAATTTTTTATAAAAGTGGAAAACAAAGGCAAACTGTCTGTAAATTGGCAACAGGATGAATAGGTGGGTAAACAAATATTGGTAATATAAAACAACAACACACAAGATGGCAAACGTTTGGCAGCTCGTTAACAAGAGTTTATCAAATCGGTAGCCAGAGTTTGGCATGTGTGTTATGAATAAACTTAATGCTAACGTTATGCCAACTTTTTGTTATAAATAAGGCCGTTTGAGTACTACTTGTAAATTTTTATATTTTTAGAAAATATTTGTGAAGATAATGGGTCTGTTATTATGCGGCTGGGAAACTCTGTTTGAGCAAAAATCTATATACTTTGAATCAAAGTGGACAAACAAAGTAACAATTTCACACCCTGCATTTGCAACAACAACAATAAAAGAAAAATAACTAAATTCCCTAGAATTGAATAAATATTTCATTAGTTCACAGAGTTGGTGTTGTTTTTATTTCTGCAAAAAAAAACCTTCAAATTATTGTTTAGTTTCAGTTTAGTTTCTATTGAAGAGTTGTGAAAATAAGGAAGAAAAAAAAAATACTCTACAAACTTTTACTTGAGCACGTACAAGTGCGTTTTGTTACGATTTTATTGCGTAAACGCCTTTAACGGTTGTCAAGCTTTTAAAACCAGTTACATAAAATCACAAACGCACGAAGGCATTATCTGAAATAAACAACGATAGCAAAAAGGAATCACTTAGTTGTACATACAAATATTTAGAGAAGAAGAAGAAGAAGAGGAAAAAAAACATGAACAAAACTGTTACAATAATAACAAGGGAAAGCAAATGTGATTTCCAAACTAAAATTGTATTAGTATCAGATAAGAAAAAACCATGATTTTAGTTTCAGTTAAACAATATTAGCAACAATAAAAACAACGATACAGAACATACATGCAAACGTCTGAACATACAACACATACATTTGAACATACATAAAATTCAATAGTAAACAAATGTACTGAAGTTAAAAACAATCAAAATAAAGCTAAACAAATACAAAAACGTCTATAATAAAAATTCAAACATTGACAATAATACAATAAGACAAAAAAAAAAAAAAAAATACATCCTTAACTGTTGAAATGCGCACACAGCCATACAAAGGCTACCCCATTAACATTCTCACATGAAGGATCACAAATAAAATAAAATGAAAAAAAATGTCTCCGCTAACATACAAATACATTTGACAGGATTGCTTAATACAATACCTGTTCAGTACTTTTTGTGCAATGAGACATTCACACGTGGGAAACTACAAAAAACTGCTGAGTAAATCACAATTACGGTAAAACAAATTTCAATTTTTTTTTGCATGACATGTCTGTGTAAAACTATAAAATGGTTGAATCGTATGAAAAAAATTCGGTTTTTCCTCAGATGATGCTTAATGTAACCTGGGTAAGTTTCGTATAAAATGATCATAAAATTACAAATTTTTGGATATAAATAAAATGTATTAATTTTTACTTTGGAAATTGATAAATGACTTTATGTATTCTGATTACCTATTCTGGTTACGATGTCATTTAGAGGGCATGTTATTTCAATTCTGCTTTTTTTTTGTTAGATGGAAAATAAATGCAACTTAACTTAGGCTATAGTCTTCTTTTAAAAAAGTTTAGTTTTAAAATATATAAAATTTTGCGTAAAAAAATCTAGGTAGACTATAATCTAGGAATATGATCTATGGTAGTTTTAGAAAAATAATTTTGTGAAATGTTTACAGGATCATACTCTTTTAGATAGAATAGGAGTCTTTAATTTAAAGTAGTCTACTGGCCTTTCGACACTATTGTAAGATCAATATGTAATCATTTATGCATCACTGTATGGTGACCATAAGATGATCAAGTCGATGCGGAGAATGGGCACACTATTGCATAAATTTGCATCACAGGCATGAGTAGTATATAACCCACAGTCGGTCTGGGAGCTCTACTTCAAATGAAAATTTTACATTTATCTATAATAGACAATTCAGACTTTAGTGCTCTACAATTTTAACAATTAGTAACCTGAACGATGAAGACGTTGGAGGTGATTGGAAGATTACAAATAAGCTGAAAAGGGTCAGAAATACTATTTCATGAATTCAGATTTTTTTCACTCATTCTAGAGTCAGGATTTTATGCTCAACTATTTGGACTCATAGGTCTTGCATCGCTGAGAACGGGTTTCACTAGTGGTTCGATACAATCGAATGGTGCTGTCATATTTCAACCGATGTGATTGTCCTTCAATTATGTTAAAAATCGCCCTGATAAAATTTCAAGTATTTTAGTATAATTTTATGATTACGTGTACAGAAACTTTGTTATCGATGTTAAAAATACTGTCAAAGGTCTAGAAAAATTACTATTTCATCTGTGGTTGGACTTAGCATTCTAGTCAACGTTGTGTCGTTTAATTGCATAATTATATTGTAGCATAGTTACAATGGACCGTAATGGTCTCCGAGTGAAGGTGTGAGGGTAACTTTGCACCAGCCTTACCTACCTATAGTTATTGCCATTGCTGCTGTATATACATATGTTTAACTGTATATGTAAAGCATTAGTTGTATATGACACCAACCACATCTGTATATTTTAGTCAGTTTAACATACCACCACTTATGTGTATATTTCAAAATAAAACCAATTTTCAATTTAACAAATCCTTTAATGTCAATTATATACCAACCAGCCAACACACAAGTTTATGTTTGTCTCTCTGCAAGAGAGGGTTATAAGAAATCTGAATTAAAGATTTCTTTTTTATTGCTGCTGTAGCTTTGCTTTGTTTAGTTTTTGTGATTTTTTTATTTCTTCTTAGTTTTTATTCGATTCATTTCCCTTAAGGGTCTCTTTGTTTCACTCTTCAGCTGATAATAATAATTGTTGTTTTTGTGTTTTTTTTTTCTTAAATTGCTCTTTTTATTCCGATTTGTTTGTTTGAATTTAAATTTCATTTTACACACAGGAAAAAATTATTGTTTTAGAATTGTTAAAGAAAAATATAAAGACATAAAAAAATAGATTTTAAATAATTTTTTTTTTGCTTTTTTGCTAAAATAAATTATATTGTGTTTAATAGCAATTTGTAGATTAACACTCTTTTTATGGATCTAACTACTATTATTTATGATGTTTATATATTTTTAATTATATCAATTTAATTTAAATTTATTGACCTATTTACATACATTTATAATTGCGTATATACATAAATGCTTACATACATACATACATATACATACATACACACATACATACATACACACATACATACATACATACACACATACATACATACATACATACATACATACATACATACATACATACATACATACATACATACATACATACATACATACATACATACATACATACATACATACATACATACATACATACATACATATACATGTTTGCAGTATTCTATAGAAAAACTCGAAAACGCAATAACAGCAACAACAAAATAAAATAAATAATAAATTGCATTGAGAACAATAAAAGCTGCCCAACTGGTAAACAAATAATTTTAGAATAAAAAAAAAAAAAAAAAAAAAACAACAACACCAACAACAACAAAAGGATAAACATATATGAACAGACATAAATGCATTGAACATAAATACTTACATACACATGTATAAGCATAAACAAACAAACAATTAATAAATCATTTATAAAACACCAGATTATGGTCTAGAGTTTAATAAAAATTCAATTTAATAAATTTTTAGTTTTATAATTTATGCGTATAGTTTGTGAGTGGTGCGGATAATAATAATTGTGTAAATGTATAAACATATGTGTGTGTGTATTAGGAATAAGACAATTTTAGCTTAAATATTAACTGCTTTTTTTTGCAGTGTAAAAATATTTATGTGTTTTTTTTTCAATATGTGCTGTTTGATTTCTTAACATATTTTAAGGCGTGCCTGCTACGGTAGGCAATGAATATGTAATACTGCACATATTAACATGTTATTTATTTGCGCGTTTGATAAGCAAAATGTTACATACATATATAAAATGGGACATCATATATTGTACATTCTTAATAATGTTATGCTTTAAAAATTTTAGAAAATTATTTATTCATTTAATTTATTGTCTATAGATTATAAATCCTTACAGACTAAAGTATGTAAAATAACAAAACAAAATTAAGGTTATACATATATAAAATAATATTCTATACAATTCAACGATTTAAATATAAAATGATATTTCTTTTAACAATTTCCTTACTTTCATTAAGGCCAATAAGGTGATAATAATTATTAAAATTTTCACATATACGACGAAGAGGATCATTATTAGCATAGTTGGATCTATAGTATTTTAAGTTAATAAAACGGAAATTTCGAGTTGGTCTGGTTGGAACATTAAAAGATATTTTACTTAGCAGGAATTCAGAGTCGATATCGCCTTGAATTAGGCCCAGCACAAAAGAAAAACTCAGCATAGAACGACGACTTTTTAAAGTTGGTAATTTTATAAGACAGAGTCTGCTTTCGTATGAAGGTAGTAAAAACGAATTCCATCCAAGGCCACGAAGACAAAATATTAAAAACTTCTTTTGTACAGACTCGATACTATCAATATGAATATTATAGCTAGGATCCCAAATAATCGATCCATATTCTAGAATAGGTCAAACTAACGATGAATATAATTGTTTCGTAATATAAGGATCTAGAAATTCCTTGCACCACCTCTTCATAAATCCAAGTACACCATTTGCTTTGTTAACAATTAAAGAAATATGGTCACGAAAATTTAATTGGTGATCAAGCAAAATACCAAGTTCAAGAAAATTTAGAACTTTATCAAGTTTACACTCATTAATGCAATAAAATAAATCCAATTTCTTAATTCTGAAAAAGGGCATATGCTTACATTTTTTTATATTCAGCTCCATTAAGTTGATTTCACACCAATTTACCAATTTTTCAATATCAGATTGAAGGAAAAGTTGATCTTTGAGATTATTAGAAGAACGAAAAATTTTGACATCAGCTCCAAAATATTAGTCGTTGTAGAGCGATGTTTCTTTTTTGTTTCGTTTTCACATACATACATACATACAAAATTACATACATTCGGAAATACATACATTCAGAAATACATACATATGTATATAAATAAATTTGTTTTTAATTAGAATTCTAAAACAATTTTTTGGTGAGTTTTTAAGAATCAACAACAACAGAGGTTACACAATTTTAACTGCACTAATATGTAAGCATACGATAATTATTTAATGTAAGCTTCGAACTAATACCATGTTTAAAAGGGCCTTGAGTAAAATCGAGTTATACGTGATTCATATTTTTATACCCACCATCAAAAGAATGGTGTGGGAGTTATTCATTATGTCAATTTGTTTGCAAAATATTTACTGAGATATTTACTGAGTCCTGGTTTCATTGATATGACGATCTTGCTGTGTGCATCCGTCTGTCCGTCTGTTGAATGAATGATAGAACTGTTCTTTCCACTTCGAATAAAATGCGATTGTGTTTAAGCGCATTGACGTAGAGCGATACATTTTCGCAACTATATTTCCTTGATAAAAAAATACATTTTCCTAAAAATTGCTTAAATCTATACATTACGGAAGGAATTGCAGACAAAAGTATTCAAAAATGTATAACGCACAGTGTCTTTTTCGGTATATTTAATATTTAAAACGTAAAAAATCTGTCAAAATTAGATATACGATTGTCAAATTTTGCAAACATTGCTTTTTTAATCAAAAAACTTGCAATAGAGAAAATTAAGGTGACACGCCCACTTTAACGTCCACCTCTCCATTATTTCTATATGAACAAAAATTTGTTGAACTCAAATATTAATTATAAAATTTAAAAAATGAGAGGCACACACAAAGCTAATATAATTTTTTAACTACCTCTGCGTAACAAATTATTCTCTTCGCCGTCCGTAAAAATACAACATTGTAGGAAAAAAGTTGTATTATTTCTAATGTAGAAATACTTAAGATTATTATATTTGTTTCCTTAAGCTTTGGCATTTGAGGGCTGATATGATCATTATTCTTGGAACATAATCTTAGAGATTTAGAGGTTTTTAAAATAAATCACAACAAATTTAATGAAATGTCCAAAACTTTGTAAGCTGACACATTTTATTGCTTTTAATATTTAAAAATAATTTTTGCTAAAGTCCCATCACTGACTGTATTATAGCGGCAGAGGCTTATCATAAACACAACACTACAAAACTAAACTCATTTATTTGTATTAACAGTGTTGTACTTGTGTACTTTGTGAATACAACAGTAGGGAATTAAGGTTTTTCTGTATCTACAGTACTCTCATGATACAGCATTTTTGAAAGAGCTAAAATTGTGTGATTACATAAAATTTAGAAAATTTATTTTCTGAAATATTTTATTTTTTTTATTTTCTGAAATAAATTTTTACGATTTGTAAACGAAGTAGGTCCTCATCAAATCATTTTGCTGATAAACTACTACTCATGTTTTTTGTTATATACAACTAGCAGTGTGATTTAAAATTTTACGTCTAGAATAAGCTACATCAAGAATAACAGCGTTAGCTTATGACAGGGAAGGAAAATGGCTTTTATGATTTTGTACCAAGTATGAAAAAAATGTACTTTTTAAGCCATGATGGTTCTATTTTTTTAAATTTATTAATGTTTATAAAAATTCAGAAGTATACAATAAAATAAAAACAGAAACTTAACAAAAATGTGTATAAAAATCCAGTATAAAAAAAAAAATTATTAAATACTAGCTTCTGCCCGCGACTTCGTCTGCGTAGTTATCGGGATAAAAGGTAGACTTAGTATTAACAACAAAAATAAAAATATTTATTTACAACACAAACAACCCGTTTAGGATGTGTGATGATGAGTTTGCCAACAACTTCGCGTTATTATCGTGATAAAAAAATAGCCTATGTGTTAATCTAGGTTGCCATTTATCTATGTGCCGAATTTCATTTGGTTCCGTTCAGTTGTTTTTGCGTGATTGAGTAACAAATATCCAAACATACAAACATTCACATTTATTATATTAGTAGGATTACATTCATAGGTACATACGTAGAGATCGTTAATTTAACAAATTTTATTTATTAAATACTTTTAGATAATAAATTTTCTGTTATTTTAAGATTAAAGCAACAAGAACTTGTTAACTTCAATAAATTTTTTGTTTGTATCAAATTTGAAACAGTAGAAACGTGTAGTTTATTTCTTTCCTTTGCTTTAATTAAGTTTTGGAAATAGAAAACTCGTTCGAAGTAGGACGAGGAATGCGGTATAGACAGAATTCATCTTAAAATTCTTGAAATATCTTGGAACATGAACTCATTTAATTCATTTTTCATCTTTGATACTTTACACTTAAAGTAGTATATATTTGAATCTATTTGTGATCAAAGTTCAAACACATCGACTAGTGCTCTGTACTGATTATTTATTGCTTCAATATATTTTTTTTTTGTGTGGAAACTTTATTATTAAAAAGTCCACCTTACATGCTTACGAATCATAAGTAAAATAAAATACCTATAACAACAGCCAAGGCGAATTCATGTACCAGGTGGTGCCAAATCAGCTGGTGATTTTTGTAAGAAGTTTGAAATAAAGTACTGGGCAGATTTTGTTGTTGCAGACTTGACACTACCTGGTACATGAATTCACTTTGACAACAGCATTGCAACAAAAACAGAGAAGTTGACACACACAAACAAAATTAAAGAGAAAATGGACAAAATTATTGTTGCCCTATAGTGAGACATTGGAATTTTTAAATTGTACCAAGTAGCTGGCGGTAGTACCACGGTACCAACAAGGTCAAAAATGTACCATAAAAAGTACAATTGTGCCATAATTTCCATCCCTGGCTTATGGCCAATTTTTAAATGTTAGTGCCTTGCATTCATCTTTTAAATAAAACAAAAGAAACAATTTTTGATTCAGTTTTACTTTTTGGTGTTTTCTTCTAAATATAAATTCTGTTGGCCTTAGAAAAAGATAACCACTCACTTGAGAGCTGATTTTGCATCTTTGGTCTAGAAAAATTCTGAAGACCATGGCAATGGGCTTGCTGCCACTGTTATGTCCAAAAGTTTATTAGCAGCTTCAGTATGAAATTTTATTGAACTGTTGACTTTTATTTGAATTTGTTTGTAGAAATTTGGCGATAAATTTAAAAATTTTAAATTCGATCTTGCTAACTACTCTTGTATTACCTAATGTATTTACTCCAGAGTAAAAATTAAAATTAAAATGTTGAAAGAAAACCAAGAAACCCAGTGGCAGATACTCTCTTCGATTTCGCAAACACCACTTTAACGTCTAAAAATATTTAGCGATTTTTATGTAGCAACACCCAACTATTTAAAATGTTATGGCGCTTAAAACATTTATTGACAAAACAAAAAGGACAAAAGAGAACTAAAATGATATCATTGTTGAAATAATTTTATATATTGTTTCTGCAGGATGGTTGGGTAACAAATAAAGTTTTTCACTATTGACAACAGTTACAAAAAATTATTTTTTTTTTTTGTAAAAATAATAATGAAAACAAATTGAAGCATAAAGAAGGAAAGAATATTTTCACAAAATAACTTATAACTACATTATATCATTTATACATACAAGAAAGACAACGGGACCGAGTGACAAAGAGAAAATAAGTAAAAAAAAAAAGTTTTACAATTTCACTTATCATTTCACACGATTATCACATACACCTCATTAACAAAAATGATCATTTATTACAATTTTATTATTTTATTATGCGAGATAGCAAAAAACAAACAAGAAAAATGTTAAACTTTATTTTGAAACTTTTTTTGCTTTTAATATTTTAGCAAAAAATAATAATAATAATAAGACATAATATGTAACTAGTTTTTATATGTATAGTCAGTGCGTTAAAGAGGGAAAATATCTGCTGGACAAAGTGCAGTTGCAGCTTAATTGTTTGTGTTGAAATTATAAAATATGAGCATTTAATTTATGTTTGTAATGAAAAAAAATTGATTTAGTTATTAATTATGCAGAAATTTATGGCATGGTTTCTGTGTATGTATTTAGCAGTACATACATACATACATACATCCATATAAAAATAAATTTTAGAATGTTTGTGACAAATAAAAAACAAGAGCAACTAAAATGACAGCTATGACAGTTTAAATTTGTGAATTAATTTATAGTTCAATATCTTTATTCTTTTAATACGAGGGTATTTACATAAATTTCTTTTTAACTTAAACCAATTTTTATATTTTACCGAGAGATTTATGCCACGACTTATCTCGGGAGAAGTGGTCTTACCACTGGCCATATTCAATGCATTTAACTATTGCCCTTCGTTTTTAACCCAAATTTAGTAATTTTCGTACAAAACTAGCACAGCACTAAGGCAAGCACCATGGGAATAATGCGTTTAATAAGCGTCCGAACAGACTGTAGTCTAGATGATACACGTAAACAATCAACCAAGGCCAAACAACCATAAATACATCCTGTTGGAAGGTCACATGATTGAAAGACTTTAATGGTTTACTGTCACTAGTAAAAGTTTCAGAAATTTTACCAATAATAAACTTTACTCAAAGTACTGTTCATATCAACAACCACCACGTGGTCTACAAAGATATCTCATCTAGCGCCTTGTGGCTCCTTGAAATGAAACTCTCCAATTTTTGGCTCTACGCAGTTGTGGTATACACACACTTTGCAACGTGATTATTTTCCATGTTTATCATTATTATGGTACACACACTGCAACCAATAAAGCGGATTTTTTGTTTGTTTTCGCATTGAATATCGCAAAAAACAAATTTGATAAAATGAGCGTTCCACAGTTATTGTATTTTTTTTTTATAAATTATTCAAATTTACCCCCACACAAATTTTTTTTCTTCAGCTCATTTTATTTTTTATTTACGATTGACGAAAATCATATATATTTACAGCTTGATAGTTTTCAATAAATGAATTAAACCAGAAAAAATAACAAACAACCATTTACACTTTGCAGCCAACATTAATGCAACCAGAAAATATTAATATATTTTGAAATTTTTTAAACCTTGAATGCAACAAGAAATTAAACCATAAACATGACTACACCCTAAGCAACCAAGAAAGAAAATTGCGTAATTGCATAAAGAATTGCAAAGTGTAAACCTTTCATTAAAGCTGTAACCTTACATAAACTAAGTAATAGATTTGAGGTAAGCCCTAGATGGCTTTTACACAATAGAACTATAGTGGTGTCATCAAATGACTGTTGTTAAGCAAGCAAGGCAAACAAAATAATTTTTTGGTAGACATAAAGTTTAAAATGACTGCGATCCCGCATTAACAGTACAAAACCAATAAATGCACATTTAAAACAAAAAATATTGAGTTGGCTCCGTCTTTGTAATGTCTTACAAGGTGGGTACAATACCAAACAAATTCGTTGTCTATGTATAAATATAGGACATCCTGAACGACATTTTTAAACAAGGCTACGCAAGACTATCAGACCGTCAATATCGCTCATTTTGTCGTTAATTTATTAGTGAAATTGCTCTAAAAAACAATGTTAGATATGGTGAAGCAAGTACAGGTCTTTCATTAAATCTTTTTGGCAACGAAAAAATAAAATTATGCCAAAACGCCAAAAATTTTTTTAAAAATGATTCTAGAGACAAACGAGATTTTTTATGTAGAATTGTTAACTTTGTATTCGCTAAACTGAAATTGGCTTTCGAGTAATTTATGTTTAGTTGGTTTGACATTTTAATTTCCAAATTGGTTGATTGGTTGGTTATCGTGGTAGCTCGCTGCACGCCAACAGTCAAGTAGAGTCTATATGACTCCGTTTTGACAGGACCACATCACTCGTCAGCTCCTAATGTATCTCAGAATAAATCCAAGAGTAAGGGTGCTAGATCCACCCCGTGTCCGTGAGGTATCTCATTAGATAACTCAGTCCAACTTCAGATATCGCAGAAAGGCCATCCAGTATATGTTCGCCCAAAAATCTGTGTCTTTAAGCCGCCAGTGCAGGACATTTGCAGAGAAGGTGGAAAAATGATTCCTCCTTCTCTCTATCCAGACAGCTGCGACAATGGTCGTTCGATGGAAGTCCGATTCGATTTGCATGTTTGCCTAACATCCAGTGACCCGTCAATAAGGCAGTAACCTCGATATGTCCCTCCGACTTCGACTGGTTTATTCCAGTTCAAGTTTATTCTGGAAATCATGGTTCTGTTTGAAATATTCGTCCATCATTTTTATTTGAATGGATATGGCAATAAATAAACATGCAGTATTTGGAGTGATGATAATTCTCAAGTGTATGTTTGGACATCGGTACATCTGTATAAGCTTTATATCATTGGTCCTTAACTCTCTAATAGTGATGCTGGTCAAAACGCTACCGTCAGTATTGACTGCTATAGAGCCATGATTACAAATTTTTTGGTAATTAATTGAACAAGCATGATGTGCAGGAACAGTGGTATAAATAAGTGAAGAAAACATTTGGTAACCTCATAGTTTCACCTTTTGTATCCTTAAACTGACCTCCAAGATCGTGCGATTTAACGCCACTTGACTATTTTCTGGGGGGATATATGAAGTCGTTAGTCTACCTCGATAAGCCCGAAACGATTGACCATTTGGAGGACCGAAATCGCAGTGTTATTGCCGATATACGCCCATATGTTGGAAAAAGTCAAGAAAAATTCTACCTCCAGATTAGATCGTCCGAGACAGTCTTTGCGGTCATATGCTTGAAATCATATTTTAATTATAATGCCAGAAGATTTTCTTTCGAATAAAGTAAATTTTATGTCAATCATCTTTGTTTTTATTCCATTTCAAAATTGTATACCTCTGCAAAAAATACCCTTTAAAAATTTCTTGAAACAAGGCGACATAAAAAAAAATTATTTCCGTTACACACACAACACAGACACGTACTTAAATAACATATATCATTTTCAATTGAAAACTCCAAATTGAATTGCAAAGGCTTGCAATCATTTGTGTTTTTTTTGTTGTTGTAAGATTATGCTTTAGTTTGTTGCTTATTGTTTGACTTTAATACCCATGAGAAAAATTTATCCATAGAGACAAAAAGTCAATACACAATACATACAAACAATGTATTAATTGTAACACCGACAAAAAAACTAACAGCAGCAACACAACAAACAATAAACATGAATTGTCGTACTCATATTCAAAATATATATAAATACTTTTAACATGTATGTGTGTACGTATATAGATGTACATACATAGCTTGTACAATGCACATTGGGAACATAACACGTTCACATATGATTGCGCTTTTAAGCAATAAAAATTCAGCCAATGGCCATTTCCGTAATCTCTATTGTTTAAAATGAATCACTGTGTAAGTGTGTATATGTATGTAAATTCTTATGCATGTGTAAGAGAGTATTTGAATAGAATTATACTTGGCCCATATAAGTGTAGTGATGATGACATTGAGTGTGAGAATATTGGCTTTATATACAAAATCATAAATGTTTGCATGAGTTTATGACCATGGAAAAATTGATGAGGTGTAACGATTTTATTGGCTTAACCGAAGACAAAAGAATTTGTTAAAAAAAGGTTTCGTTTTCAGTTTTAGGTTTTCACTTAGGGAATCGAGTGTAAAAAGAGAAACCAGAGGAAAATTTTTTTTCAAATATTTTTCATTTATTTGCTAAGAATTAAAGAGTTTGTTAAACAGATGAGGCTGCTCAGAAACAGTATGAGTCTTAAAGTCTTTATTGAATTGAAAATAATTATGGTTTTCTTGTAAGGGGACATATAATTGAAAAAAATTTAATAGAGAAATAAATTAAAGTTCTTAAATATAAAATGTTTAATGGTTATATATTTTTGGAGCAATTTTTGGTGGCAATAAATCATATTAATTTTTGGAATTTAATGACTATATGACCTTAAATATGTAAAAGCCACAAGCTTCACCAAGCTGCCCTTAAGAAAAATGTAAAAATAATAAATATTTTTAAATAATTTTTATACCCTTCAGCTGCGGTGCACAAGGGTATATATAGCTTTGTCATTCCGTTTGTAATTTCTACAATTTTCATTTCCGACCCCATAAAGCATATATTTTCTGAAAGCTTATGAATAGAGGAGTCGATTAAGCCCTGACCGTCTGTCCGTGTGTTGGTTGAAATCAACTTTTAGAAACAACTATATGTTCCTCAGATCTTTATATGGTACCAATCTCTTGGAAATATTCAGAAATGAATCGCTATTGAAATTCAGCACAATCGCCCAATAACTTTCTCAGATATGAGCAAAAAACCACGACCACCTCGTTTTCTTACACAATTACAACAACAACATATATACATACATACATGTAAAAACTATACAAAAAAAAAATTACAAAAAGAAAAAATATTAAAAATAAAAAAAAAAAAATAATAAAAAAATTACAAAAAAAAAATTTTTAAAAAAATTTTAAAAAAATTTAAAAAAAATAATAATAAAATATAAATAATATATTAAATAAAATAAAATTTTTTTGGCTCAGCTGGGATTCGATGCCACATTTATTCTAACCAGTATATATGTACATATGTACGTATTTTATATGAGATGAATGGTGATACAAACAATTGTTATTGCATGACTACACGTTGTGAAGGGTATATAAGATTCGGCACGGCCGAATATAGCACTGTTACTTGTTTTATCTAAAATTGTTAAAGATCAAATTCAATCTTCTTTAAAAAGCATAGTAGTCAAATCATTCGAATAAATATTTATCACGATTTATATTATTTAGAAAGAATTTAATTGGAGAAAAAAGAAAAACGTATATAAGTATGCATTAACACAGACTCAACAAGCCACACACACTTATATACATTCATGTATTTATAACAGTTGTTGTAAACAATGTACATATGTACATTTAAACATATGTATGTGCTACACAATATGTATATTAACCGTAAAAAATTCCTTCAGTTAATTGTTTGCATGATTTTAATAGGAAATGGGTCGCAAAAGAGCATTTCAAAAGTAAGAACGATATGTTGCATTTTATAAAAAAAAACAATAGAAAAATTATAGAAAGTTAAAAGTCAATTAATAAGAGATTAATTTACTTCGAAATTGATGTATTTATAAAGAAAAATCTATACTGGGTATGAATAAACAGTATATTAAGGCCTCGAAAATCATTATTAATACACTTGGCTAATCATGCCAGTTTCTAAGGAAAGATATAATAACAATAAATTGAAAACTAGGGAATATTTAGTACATTTTTAATTGTGTGTAATCAGCGATCAAATACGTAAGTGTAATCGGGGTGTTTTTGTCGTGTTTTAAACAGGAGTAAAACATGGTTTTTGTACTTTATTTAATAATGTCACTTATTAGGATTTTATGATATTAATCCTATTTTGCTTTTTTATAAAAAAATCATTAAAGAGATTTTCCATTTGGAGATTTTCTTTCTCAGGAAACGGATTAAGTGGCTTTAAAGTGGTTTTAAATTTTTTGTTACATATATATATACACACATACATAAATTTAATAAGACTATTTGGCGCCAAAAAATTTTGTTGTTGTTGTATTCTTGCAGTGGGTGATCTTCACCTAACCATTTTATTGACCTTTTTGATATCGAGTTTCAATATTAGATAAACACGGATTTTTACAAAATTTTAATTGAATAAAAAATAATAAAGAATATAACAAATTTTCGCTTACTTTAATTTATTTATTTATTTAAAGTTTGGTAACCTAGCCTCTAGGCCATAATCGGCTACAAGCTTCTACTAAAATTTTAAATTAAAAACTTAAAGATTTTCTTTTGTAAAATGTGAGATTTTGATGAGGCTACTTCATACATCTTGTCGTAACTTTGGAACGACGTACTCGATTTTGATTAGCAATCCCTCAGAAAACTTCAAATTACGCCGTCTTTAAGTCTTTTGAATATTATTTTCTGATTAAGCCCTTAGTTTTGGAGTTTTTGAGGAACGACTTTTTTGTTATTATTTTTCTTTTTTTAATTTGAGATGAAGAAGGAAGAGGCTGCCCCATAAATCTTGTTGAAGCTTTGAAACGAAGTACTCGATTTTGCTTAGTTTTTGAGTTATTGAGGAACGGCTCGAAAAAAATTTCTTCTTTGGTTTAATAAAAAATTAATAAAAGAAATAATTTTCAGTTTTTGTTCTTGATCTTAAAGTATGTATAAGAAATAAAATAAATCTTATTGAGTGAGTATCCATGAACAAAGTCTAGTTTTCTTCGCGATAAAGTAAAAGAACAAAAAATTTTTAATTTTAAAAATTAGAAAGCAACAAATAATTACCAGTTTTTGTACTTGATCTTAAGGCTGCATATATTATAAAAATAAATAAATCATATTGCATGAAAATCCATCGGTAAATTCGAGTTTTATTCCCAAGAAAGTGAAAGTACTTACTTTTTTAGTTCGGAGCATAATTTATAAAAAACGATAGTAAAAACTGAAAATGCATTTGCCAGTATATACAGCAAACAAAATTGAAAGCAGTGCAAAGGGAATTACATTTTAAAGACTTCTAATTCAATGTTAAATCAATCATTCTAAATGATTCCCTACATATAAAATAATGTGTCATAACTGATGTTTTTAAAAATGAATGAAAAATGTAAACAAACAAAATCAACATCGGATCGGAAACATCGGATGCTTTTCATAAAATATGCATGAGTTCTATGAACTTATTAGAATGGAGTGCAGTTCATTAATATTCTCTTATGTTTAAATGATTAGTTTTTTCGCCTAAATTTTATCACTTCGTCACCAATTAACCCATTGAAAAATCCCTTTTTTGTCATATTTTCTGTTTGCAGGCTATGCTTAAAAAAAACCGCAAAAAAGTCGTTTCGTAAGTTTTTAATTTATTTTATTTTAATAAAAAAAAGTAATAATAATAATATATAAACAAGTTTAAAAACAAACTAATTTTAAGTGGTTCGTTAAATGTGTTAAGGTAAGCGAAAAAAATCAAAGAGCTTGCTGAAAGTTTTCAATAGAACCCGTTTTAAAGAGTTTTGTTATTACATTTTACATATATATTTTTTTAATCTAAAAACCCCTTAAAAAGAAAATAATTTATAAGTAGCAGTTAAATCAACATTTTCTT
Source organism: Phyto melanocephala (assembly GCA_941918925.1). Lineage (NCBI taxonomy): Eukaryota > Metazoa > Arthropoda > Insecta > Diptera > Rhinophoridae > Phyto > Phyto melanocephala. Next base: position 5,291,827 of record OW799233.1, read on the forward strand.
TTAAATATTAAATTTATTGAGAATTTAAATATGTAAATAGTGATTGTATTTGACTCTTTGTTGTTTTGAAACCTTTGGATCTTTCCACAAATAATCAAAAATGTTTTACATCCCTTTGCCATACGCAATCATTTTCTCAATGATTTTTAGCAGTAGAGGGTTCTTTCTTTATCTTTATGTTGCCATTAGATTTTTTTCTATTGTTGTTGCTGTTGTTGTTTTTTTTCTTGGTCGACACACATACTAATAAAGATGTTGCTGCCAGTATCACAGCATTGATATGGCAACAAGTAAAGATGATGTGACTAAGAATCAGCAAAGATATTTCAAAGGGTTTAAGATTATTTTATTTATTTATTTGTTGTTATTTGATTTGATTAATTAATTGCAATAATAAGTTCAAGTGATTGTTATAAGTAATCGCTGATAAGAGGGATGGAATAAAGTTTTGTACTCAATGAAAAGAGTTCAGTGTAAGTGTTAGACTTTCAAAAAGTTTGTTAATATTGAAAACCTTTAGGCCAATTGTTAATTATGAAATTCGTGAATACTTAAGTAAAGTATTATGAAGTTGAAAGAAGTGAATATTTCTTCTAGCATAATGTAAAATGTAATTATGCGGATAAGAGTCAAAGTATTTGTTAAGATGATTTAAGTTTTCCTTATTGAAATCGATTTTTTTTTACTAAACTTAAGTTTGTTTAGAGTCTGCAAAGTTTAAGAGGAATACGTAAATTAAAATCTTCATTTTGATATTCTGTGCTTTGTTTTTGTAACACAGTTAAACTCATCCGAGGTGTCCCTAACAGCTCAGTTTCCCTAAACACAAACTGACAAGTGTGGTGGTGTTAGCACCTAAGTGTGCAAAATGGTTGACGTTGTAAATATTTGTTACACTAACTCACTTAATTAAAATTCAGTGAAACGTTGTTTTTTATTCTACTTTCTTGTTTATACTGTTTTCTGAAAATATCAAAACATTAGAGTGGTAAAACAAAATCGCAATAACCACCATTTATTTTTCATGTTAACTACAGTTTTATTTTTTACTGGCACACCAGGTGAGAGAAAAAAAGTAAAAAAAAATAAATTTTGTTTAATTTAATGCTTAATTTTAATGATGTACTAGTTGTTTCGAACCTGCAAACAAAAAGAAGGCCACAAAAAGTAAAGAAGCATGCAATGAAATGCACTGATAGTCCAGTAAGACACGCTGATAGGCTGACTCAACGTAACAAAGTGACTCCACTGACTGATAGTTGCAAAGCCTGTCTAATGGCAGTAATGATTCATAGTTACTATAGTGCTTTTAAAATTATAAGGGGACTGAGGGGGTATCAGTGTACACTGTAATAAAGTTTCTCCGTTTTTGTTAACAAAAACTATTTTTGGAAGTTTTTAATGGTGTGAGTTTGAGGTTTTCAACTGCTACCGAAAAAGTTTTTATTTTATTTTTTAATTTACCGATTTGTACTTACAAAAACCTTAAAAACTCAGTACAAGTATTAATACAAATAGTAGAAAATGAGTAGGAACACGACAACTATAAAGTTTTATTCATGTTAATTTTTGATTTGTTCGTTTCGTTTCGTTACGTTACGTTTTTGTTTTTTTTTAAATCGCATTTAATGAAAATCTCATTATGCAGAGGTTGTGAGTTATAAATTCTTTGTAAATGGAAAACATTTAAAAAAAAGTTGATTTAAATTATTGTTTGAGTAAAAATTTAATCGTATGTTTTACATAAATAGAAAAATAATTAAAAAATATTTTTTTTTACTTGTCAGCCAACTAGAATTTTACGAATTTCTCTTAATGTTTTTTTATTATTCTTATAATTTGTTTTCAGATTTTATTGACGAAATTAAATTTTGTTCAAACCTTCATAAAGCCAACGTAATGACAAAAGAGGATTGCTAGTACATGCAATTGTGTATTGCCTTCAAATCCTCTCACTCGCTCATCTACACAAATCCTAGAGAAGCAATTTAATTTTCAAGTGTATCTATTGAGTTACAGCTTTTGATATAATTGCACCAAAATAATTTACTTCACTCTTTTACACACCTGATCTTACAGGTAATTTTAGTTGCTGTTGCAAATTCATTTTGCATTAAACATTTCGTAAATTCTCTTTTTTGTTTTTACTTATTTTGAAATTTAACAAAAAAAAAAAACAATCTGTAATGTTTAATGTTCACAATTTACCTTTATTTCTTTTTTTTTAGTTTTTCAAGCTTTTTGTTTCGTTTATCTAACTTTGTGTGGCGGTTGCTGCAATACTCATAGTTGTTGTTGCAAAGGTTAATGAGGTAACATTGTTGTCGATGTTTTAATGTAGAGTTGAGAATAACACCATTTTTAAATAAATGATTTTTATTCTTTTTCGCTTTTAATTTACAAAAGTAAATATCGTCAAATGTAAGTATGGCTTACACTCGTTTAGTAAAGGAAAAATGAATTCGCTGGATTTGAATATGTAAATAAAATATTTTTGTTTTCTTTCGTTTGAAAGTTTATAAATCATTTAAATTTAAAAGAAGAACAAGATTGAGATGAATTTAAATTTTAAAAATATAGTTAAATATAAACAGTTTCTTCTATTGAGCTTGAGATCACTTTTCCTAATAAAAAATAGTTTTAATTTTATTTTCCGATATTTCGCTACCACATTGGGTAGCTTCTTCAGGAAAAGTTTTTACAATTTTTAACAATTAACAATTAAAATATTAGAATTGTTAAAAAACAAATTTTTTCGCTGAAGAAGCTACCCAATGTGGTAGCGAAATATCGGAAAATAACATTGAAACTATTTTTTATAAAAAAAAAAGTGATCTCAAGCTCAATAGAAGAAACTGTTTATATAAATTAAAAGATCGAAAACATTCATTTATTAAATAAAGTTAAATATATTTTTACGTTTATACTTTTTGTAGATAAACTTTGGTTTATTTCCCTTAGATAAATCGGGATATTTTATTGAAAATTGACGTTATAAAAATTATATTTATGTAAATATGTAACTTTTTCTTTTTTTTTGAAAATGCTATAAAAAAGTGTAGCTTCGCTATGTGGCACATAGCGCGTGTCTAGTTGAAACCAAATGTTGCCAATGTCCTCCTCTTAAATTTTTGTGAACGAAAATTCGTTCAACATGGCCCGATAACGATCGCCATTGACTACGGCCACTCCTTGTTCATTTTCGAATAATGCCTCTGGACCGAAATCCGCACAAAACAGTGACTCGTTTTGGGTTTTTTGTGCCCCAAATGCGACAATTTTGCTTGTTTACATATCCGCCAAGATCAAAATGAGCTGCATCTGAAAAGATGATTTTTTTGTCAAAATCGGCCAAAGTAATGTCGCAATATTTCCCAGCGTTGTTCAAGCGTAAACACAACTATATTCGTTCAGCGCAAGGATAAAACTTATTATTTGTCAAATCAGATATGAGCTAAGTATTACCATTCACGAAATAAGCACTAGTTGAAAAAAAAAAACGTTAGATGGTGGACCCTTTATTTGATTTTATATTTTACTATTATTTAATTAAACATGATATTCACTTATGTATATCTTATGCTCTACTAATTGCCCAGACCGGAAAATTGTACGACATCTGTTTGATGTCTGTCAGAAATATCTTTAGACAAGTAAGAATAATATAGGAATTCTTTTAGACTTTTAACAAAAAACATACAAAGTACTTGGCACAATTTCTGACAGACATGTCGAGGAAGATTCTGAGTTTTTTTTAACCGTCGTTTCTGATAGAAAAAGCTGGCGAAATTCTGATTAATTATGTGACAATCGTACAGATTTCTTACAAAAGTCTGAAAGAATATATGAAAAATTTTAGTTATTTATTTTTATATTTATTATTTTATTTTTATTTAATTACAAATAGTGATTTGAATGTATCATTATATTATTCTTTTAATATTTAAGATACCATTTTATAAAAATTATTTTTTAATTTTTCTATACTTTATTAAATTTTAATTATTTTTTTTTAAATTGCTTTTGTTTGTTGTTTATTCACTTACTAAAATATTTCCTTTATTAACATAAAAAATTTACTTATTATTCAGGATATTCTCCCAATAGGTTTCAATCATCAGTAGATCTGGCATAAGCACCAGTGAAATGCATATAGACCAGCTTAAGCCCAACAACCAACAAAACCAAAAATATTTGCTTTATTTTAAATAGATAATTTAGAAACTCGTATTATTTTTTAAGTCTTTAGTTCACTTTTGTTTGTAACTAAGCCACTGTAACAAGAAAACTAAAAAAATCCCAAAAATTACATGTTAAAGGTATAACGCAATTTTGGCAACCACAAAAATTAAAAAGAATAAAAAAACATTGACAAATCTGAACGAGATCAATCACAAATCTTGCCGACATATAAATTAACCAAAAATAAATAAAATCCCTCTGGCTTATCTGTACGAAATCAATTAGAAATCTATCAGACATGTCGTACGTAAAATTTTTCAGAAATCTGTATAAAATGTCTGTAAAAGCAATGAGATATTTGTCGGACTTGTATAATTCAGACTTTGTCATGTCATTTTTATTTATACTATGATATCATATTGGAAATTTTGCAAACAATATTAATTCTAGAAAAATTTGTTTTTAAAACATCCTGTAAGTAAAATAGATAAACCGTTTCAGTTATCTGGTGTAGACTTGGTATCATTGCACCATTAATAATTAAATCAGTCCCTTCTTATACCATAGACAGACGATAGCGTTAATTTGCATTAAAATCTCACTAATGCAAATTAAAATTTTGCTGTGACAGACGACAGTTTTTGCATTTAGTAAAAATTTTAAAAATTGTAAATGCACTAGCAATCACAAATCTAAACATGTTGCTACAAGTTGGGATGGCAGATGGACACTCTGAAATAAGGGAAAGGGAATTGTGGAAATTCGTAGGTTTAATGATATTTGTTCATGGAGGTTATAATTCATACATACATAGTACATACATATGTATGTATGTATGTAGGTATGTGGTATTTTTTTAAAGGACAGCACTTTTTGGGAGAGTGACGTGCTTACGATGGATCATAAAAGTATTAAGGAAAACTTTCGCCTAAACAAAAAGGCATTCCAAAAAATATGTAAAAAACATATCGAATCTATTTTTAATTTACATTTTTTATTTATTTATTTTTTGATTGATTGCCGACCGTGTTGCCATATTGAAATTGTTAAATGCAGTATAAATTCAATATGATTTAGTGCATTTACGTGAAATCTAATACACATTGAAATGGGGATAAATCATAAGTTAATTTGAATTAAGACTTTTAATGCAAATTAACGCTGTCGTCTCTCTATGATATTAGATTTATTCTAGGAGAAACGAAACGGTGTCAAAAAAATATTCTTCTTGACAGTATGCGTGTAGCGAACTTCTTACACGTCGCTAGCCGAAGCCTTCCGAGACACTCTTCTCTGACCCAAGAATTATCCGCCACAGCTTATTTAATTCGCAGTTAGATTTCATATAAATAAAAGGTTTATCCACTATCCTTAATCAGTGGTGGTATCATCTAGCATTTTAGCTATGCTTCTCTATTGGGTTAAAGAAATAATTTCCTTTGTTTGTTTTTTAACTAAAATTGTTTTTTAATGCTTATAACAATTCAATTTAAATATAATTATTAATTTGTTTTTATACTAACACTCTCATTTATAAATAAATATAAATAAAATAAATAAATTAATAAAAACAAATAATAATTATAACAAATTAATTGTATTGGAAAAAAAAAATAACGGGAATATCGAATAAATAGTAAGAATTGAGCTAATGAAGTAGTGAATATTTTGCTAATAAATAAGAAAAGAAAAATAAAAAATAATTATTTTAAAGCAGAGGTGAACATGCAGAATGGTCTGGACAAAATCTGGACAAATACAAATTCTAACACTTTTAAGAAAAATCAGTAATTATTAGTTTTCGGTACGTTTGCCATAAATTTTATGTTCTGCATTTCAGTTCAGCTATGTAGCATATTCGTTCTATTTGCTGAAAATTACACATAATTAAACATTAGTTTTGTACTTTTTCTTTACATCTATGTAATTGGTTTAATAGTTGATTATTATTTTTTTTTTAGGCGAACAATTTATGCAAACGATTGTTCGATACGAATAATGGCATGTTACTTGATCATTTATAAATTTCACACAATGTACATATGTGCTGCTAAAGAAAATAATAATATTTTCTCTTTTAAACTACTTGTTTAATAACGTTTGCAATATTGTTATGTTAAAACAAATTATCTAGTTGGTTGGTTGGTGACGTCTTCATTATGTCCTCTCCTGTGGTGCCTAGCGTATTTCATTTTAAATTTCTAAAATTTTTGTTATTATTTATGGATAAATGCTTAATTCAAACCTGTCGTTAGAGTCGTAAGAAATTTACTTCGCCGTATTAAAGAAAAAGGATTAATTTATCAGTCCTTGATGTATTTATGTGACATTCTATAAGGATGTGTAAAATCGTTGTAAAAGTGTTGTAGAAAAAAACAAGTAACAGTGCTATATTCGGCCGTGCCGAATCTTATATACCCTTCACAACGTGTAGTCATGCAATAACAATTGTTTGTATCACCATTCATCCCATATAAAATACGTGCATACGTACACGTTAGAATAAATGTGGCATCGAATCCCAGCTGAGCCAAAAAAAATTTATTTTATTTTATTTAATATATTATTTATATTTTATTATTTTTTTTATATTTTTTTAAAATTTTTTAAAAAAATTTTTTTAGAAAAATTTTTAAAAAATTTTTTTAAATTTTTTTTAAAATTTTTTTAAAATTTTTTTTTTGTAGTTTTTTTTATTATTTTTTTCTTATTTTTAAAATTTTTTTTTTTTGTAATTTTTTTTGTTTGGTATGTTTTTTACATGTATCTATGTATGTATGTTGTTGTTGTAATTGTGAAAAAACACGAGGTGGTCGTGGTTTTTTGCTCATATCTCAGAAAGTTATGGGGCGATTGTGCTGAATTTCAATAGCGATTCATTCCTGGATATTTCCAAGAGATTGATACCATATACAGATCTGAGGAACATATAGTTGCTTCTAAAAGTTGATTTCAACCAACACACGGACAGACGGGCAGACGGACAGACGGATAGACGGATAGACGGACAGACGGACAGACGGACAGACGGTCAGGGCTTAATCGACTCCTCTATTCATAAGCTTTCAGAAAATATATACTTTATGGGGTCGGAAATGAAAATTGTAGAAATTACAAACGGAATGACAAAGCTATATATACCCTTCTGCACCACAGGTGAAGGGTATAATTAATGGAGAAATTACCAACAACATGTGTTTAACTACTACGACGTACAACTGCTACGACAGCTTATAAATTGAGCCATTATGTGGCTCTAGAGCTAGGCATTAAGAAAAGTAAACAAATCTGACACTAAGCAGCAAAGCTATAGCAAAAACAAGTCGGCAGTGTGAAATCGTACTCCTAGTCCAAAGCAAACGCCAGTTGTGGCGCGGGACTCAGTGATTGAAGGTATACTGATCGGTGGACACGAAATCACTGAGAAGCGAAGGGGGTCGAAAAGGGACTCATGGAAGTAGTGGTCTGCTTCGATATTCCCCCTTCGATATTTTGGCACTCTAAAAACATTAGCATACATGCAATTGTCCCAAAAATTATTTCTGAGAAAAACTGGCAAATCGGTTTGAAACTAACTGAGATATAATAAAATAAATGCAAATGCTTCGGTATTTATCTAAAACGCATGTTAATAATTGTAAATAAAACAAAAAATTTTCAAAGAATTGTCTTAATTTTTTTAATTTTATAGAAGGATCTATGACAATTTTGTGTGAAGCAAAATATCGGCCGAATGCTCGTCACGGCTTCGGTGATGTACTTCTATCAGATGGTCCATATTTTTAATGACACTGAGACATTATTGAGATTCAATATCATTAATGTGGAGAATTATCTCGTCCTTTTGATCTTAAACTGTTCTGGGCTTATTAACGTACACTTTTTCTTTTAAATATCCCCAAAGAAAAAAATCCAACGGTGGCAAATCACATGATTGTGACGTCCAACTAACATCGCAATAACCCTAACATAAACATTGAATTTCTCACTAAAAAAAGACGTTGCTTTGCTGATTGTGTCGCAATTGACCCTATCATATTGGAACCACATAACGTCCAGGTCCATATCCTCAATTTCTGACTACAGGAAGTCTCTTATGATTTGATTATTTTATTTTATTTTACCAATCAGTCACCTTTTGTCGATACATCGGCTTGTCAATTATTTGGCGTATTTACGACCCTTTAAATGGTCAGTACGCTTCAGTTCTTGATTCAATTGAGCCTTGTAAGCATGTAAATTCAAATCTGTATTCAAAATTCGAATCAAGGATTTTCGTGGTATATTTACGACGAGTCGAGTTTGACGCCACACAACGGGTTTTCTGACACACTTTGAGAAGATCGAACGGGGCTAGCACAGGTGCTTTCACAATTCCTACAGACCCGGTTTGTTTTTACGTAAATGGCTTTAACAATCTTAACGCGCTGCTCAATTGTGTACCTCTCCATGAATACATTTTGGGAAACATTTTACTTTAATTTGGACAAAAAACTGATCATTATGGAATTTCCTAATATTGGAACATTTGTGTTTTCCTAGTTTATATTTTATTACTGTACCTTCTATTGCTTTACTTATCACCAACGAGTTTTTAATTTTGTTTGACTATAGTTGCAGTAGTTGGTATTTCAGTCCAGATATTGTATGTGCCATTCTTTTTAATACTATTTTAATTTGATACAATATCGATGTCATTAAAATGAAATTAAATCAGCTATTGGCTAATTGATACTTGTTATCCTTAAAAATTGTATAAAAAGCTTTTAATTATTTCAGCTTATTGACTCTTGAACTTTATTCCCTTTTCTTTCCGATTATTTTTTTATGAGTTTCCATTGAAATAGCGAGCAATTATTTATTATTATTTTATTGCAGATGCTTTTTAGATTTCAAACACATTTTTATAAAGTTTTTTTTTTTTTTTTTGCTTTTTGTTATTGGTGTTTTCAATTTTAAGTGCAATAGTAGCAGTAGAGTAGAGTGGATTGCTTTCAGTTTAGATAAGGAATTAAATAAATGATAGTGTTTTGCTACAACAACTTTTTACAAGTCAAACCAGCGAAATTCTTTGTGTTAGAGTGAAGTCGAACACGGTTAGTACTTTAGAATTATTATGTCTGTTTAAATAATTTTTCAGGAAAGCACTTTTAAAATTTTCAATTGATATTTTAAAATGGATTGTCTTCAAGATAAAGACCATTATATGAATTCTGTGCTATGTAAATTGAACAGCATTTTGATTTTAGTATACTTAACTAAATTTTAAGTTGAAATAGTTATTATTCCAAATGATATTGTTCTTTGAAAAAAAATATGGTCAATAAGTTTCTATGCTATGAATTCCTACTAAGTCTTCCAATATAGATGAGAGTTTGCCTGAGAGTAGTTTTGTGTTCCGGCATTTGGTGATGTATTTATCTCAATTTTAGGTTATGTCGACTTAGGTAGTTTTTCCTTTCTACTTCAGATATAAAAAAGTCAGTGCAGAAAATGCTAAGAAATTCTGTGAATGCTGTTACTAATTGTTTTTTCTGATTTATAGCAATTATAATTGTTAAAATACGTCAAGCTGATGCCGAGAAAATGATATACAAACAGTGACACATTTATGTTTAAATGTATGTATGTATTATTAATAGACTACATGGTAAAAAATTTAAGATTTGATTTTTTGATTTTTCATTAATAAAGAATATATTTAAAACTCGGCAACATCACCACAGATATACAGAATATATGCTAAGTTAATTTTTTAATTAAAAAAGTAAAAACATTGTAAAAGAGAAGTTTATTAAAAATGATATCTAAATAATAAACTTTTAACAGTTGACATACAAGTTTAGAAATAATGAAAATTTATAAACTGTTAACGAAAAACATAGAAATCGGTGGGAAAAAAGTCTACATACAGCATTGGCATCTCTTAAAATTAATAAGAAAATGAAGAAGACAAAGAGAAAAAAACCGTTAGTTTTCTTGATTTGCTTTATTTCCTAGATATTACAATCATTTAAATTCAGAAAGCGATTTGTAAGACACTTTTTAACTTTAAAAAATGGTAAATAGAAGAGAAATACAGCAATCAGTTCGAAATTTGGTGGTTAACCTTCGAAAAGAAAACAAATCTTACGGAGAAATTGCTAAAATAGTAAAATTAAGTCGCTCAACAGTGCAAACTATTGTCACAAACCATCAAAACACCAACAGTACAATACAAGCCAAGATCTGGAAGACCGAGGAAGCTTTCAAGACGCGATATAGTAGTGTCCTTAAAGAAGTCTAAAAAGATCCGAAAATAAGTTCCCCAAAATTAGCCAAATATCTTGGAAGATGTTCAAATATTACTGTTTCATCAAGAACAGTAATAAACGTTTTGCATGATATCGGCTTTCAAAGAATCGTCAACTTCCCCTGGACTTTGCTAAGGCACATTTACAGAAAGGAATGGATTTTTGAAACAAGGTCTTATTTACCAATGAAAGTAAGTATAATATTTTCGGCAATGATGGCCGAAACAAGATTTGGCGAAAACCGAATACTGCACTTGATCCCAAAAATATTATACCAACTGTGAAACATGGTGGAGGCAGTGTTATGGTGTGGGGAGCTATGGCGGCATCTGGAGTTGGTCGATTGGTTTTTGTTGAAGGCGTTATGGACAGATATCAGTATAAGACAATATTGGAACAAAATCTGAAGACATCTGTGGAAAGCTTGGGCCTGGGAAACCAATGGATTTTCCAACAAGACAACGATCCCAAGCATACTGCGCATATTGTTCGAGACTGGCTTATTTATCATGCACCAAGACAGCTCTATACACCTCCCCAGTCACCAGACCTCAATCCAATTGAGGATTTTTGGGACGTTTTGGAAAAATCTGCGCGTGAATACGATATCAGAAATCGTGAAAGTATGAAAAGTGTCTCATCAATTTTTATTTTTTTTGTTATTTCTGTTATTGTTATCCTTTTGAATTGGCTTCTTGTTTTGTAAATAAACTTAGTTTTTGGTAGTTTAAATATTAATGTAAACGCTTTATTAATTCGCTTTACAAATATTTTAAAAACACAAAATATGGGGGTGTATGTAGAGTTTTTTCCTATACTGTATGTTCGGCTGCCCAATATCGAAACTCAATAAATGACATGAAAACAGTTGACGAATTTGGTTTTTATTTAGTTGAATTTAAGCACAGAAGGTACTAATTGCAAGTATAATAAATAAATAAGATTTTATTTTAGCTTTTAATAAATTGCTGTATCTCTTGCTGTAAATTTTTAAATCTAAATTTATATGCTTTAACGTATTTTCTTTAAAATGATTTATTTAATTTGATATACAATTCAAAGGCTAGGGAGAAAATCTTTTTAGTTTTTATACATTTAACATTTTCAAAATTCATCCTGACAGATAGACATACATGTTTAGGCATTAGCTAGTTTGTTCGATAGTTTAAATGCATTTTAAGTTGATACACTTTTATTGTCATTATTATAACATGGCTTTAATTAAAATTAGAATGTTTAAGAGGAGATAATTGGATTTTCTTTTTTATAACTACACTTTTTACCCAAAATTGACAGTTTATTGTTTCTGCTACATCAAAGAAAACATGACGTCTAACGTTGTGACTTAAATTTTTGTCTTGTCTTCTTCAAAATTTTAAATTTTTTACAACTACTACTACTATCACAGATATTAGTTAATCTATGTTTAGTCTTTAGAACAAGTCGCTAGATTTTGTGTAAGTAAAATATAATTAAATTTGCTCCCTATGTAAGAAAAAGTGAACAAACAAAAATAGTCCCTACAAGAACAGTGACGGTCATTTAACCGGTTATATGACTGGTATTATTGACTGATATATCGGTTCTTGCGTAGAACAAAGTTTCTATTAGTTTCTTAAGGGCAATGTGAAAAAAATGACTGAAACTTTTGTGTACATGCAATTTCGCGTCTTTCGTTTACTTATTAGTTCTGTGGACCGCAAAACATATATCTGGACTACTTACACTAAAGCTGTTTCTAATCAATTATAATAAAAATAGTAGTCAAACTTGACATATATATCGGTTAAAGCTTACTAGTCACACTTAACGTATATATCGGTCAAAGCGAACTCGTACAATAAAATAAATTTATTATCTTTTATATTATTTATTATTATATTTTCCATTAAATCACTTTTTTCATTACAATATTTCATGTTAATTTCACTGCTTCCTGCAGGGGCTCATTTGAATCCTCTTCCATGGTATTAACGTCGTTGGTATTATGGCTGGAATTGCTTAAAGTAAAAATTATGAAAATATGCAAAGGCATACACATATTTATGTTTGGCTGCTACCTTTCGTACTTACGTTTTATTTCTCGAGTATTTTATAAAAAACCTTCGACTGCAAATTATTTAATAAAAATTACTTTTTGTAACACTGAGTTAAAAGTTTTACACAATAATTTAAAAAATTTTTTTTTAAACGTCAAGAATTCAACAAACATTATTTGTCTCACTCTTGCATACGCATTACACAGTACAACATTTTTCAGTTAATTGATTGCCAACTCAATTCTGTGAACTGTATGTGAAATTAGACCCAAAAAGAAGAATTTTTGCATCATTCGTTTTGTCTTCTTACCTGCGATTTGAAGTTAGTATCGATTTGAAGTTAGTACTATCGTATAGGGGAATTTATCACGTTTTAGGCCCTGTTGTTTGACATAGCTCGACAACCACTAGCCCAATTTAGTTGAAATAAATTTTAAAAAATTAAGAATTACAATTCCCTTAATCTGTTCATATATTGTTTTCCTATACAAGTAACACTTTCGAAGTTAAAAATGAATGTATGAAGGGAAAAAATTATTTTTTGTCTAAAAATTTAAACTTTTTTTTTTTTTAAATACATAAAAAATCCAAAATGGAAAAAAGTTTCAAGTCTAGTTATTTTTTCGCAAAGTCACATAACCTATGAGCAAAATGAGACAAAGATCATAAAAATCGATGCACGCGTTTCGCTTTTATTCGCAATTGAGTAAATGTATGAATTTCAAAAATCAGTTATAGCCACCACCCTTAAAATAAAAATAAAAATATAAATTAAAAAATTATCATGCAAAAAAAAACTTTATTTATAAAAACTTAATGAAAATAAAATAATATGCAATTAATACGCAATTATAATATGCATAAAAACAAAATTTAGAACATTTTTTCAATTATTGGCAATATCCATCCTTGTAGAAGTTGACGCTTGTGGTTCTGATGATCTTGTTTTCTTCGTAGGTTGTTCATATTCATGGTCTGAGTCTGTATCGTCATCCGAGATACACATACTATTCAAGGGCGTGTTTCTTTCACTGTGTCCACCAATTTCAATGTCTTCATCTTCGGTGCTTTCTTCAAACTGCATAATTTGTTTTTATGCATATTATAATTGCGTATTAATTGCGTATTAATTGCGTATTAATTGCATATTATTTTATTTTCATTAAGTTTTTATAAATAAAGTTTTTTTTTTCATGATAATTTTTTAATTTATATTTTTATTTTTATTTTAAGGGTGGTGGCTATAACTGATTTTTGAAATTCATACATTTACTCAATTGCGAATAAAAGCGAAACGCGTGCATCAATTTTTATGATCTTTGTCTCATTTTGCTTATAGGTTATGTGACTTTGCGAAAAAATAACTAGACTTGAAACTTTTTTCCATTTTGGATTTTTTATGTATTTAAAAAAAAAAAATTAAATTTTTAGGCAAAAAATAATTGTTTCCCTTCATACATTCATTTTTAACTTCGAAAGTGTTACTGGTATAGGAAAACAATATATGAACAGATTAAGGGAATTGTAATTCTTAATTTTTTAAAATTTATTTCAACTAAATTGGGCTAGTGGTTGTCGAGCTATGTCAAACAACAGGGCCTAAAACGTGATAAATTCCCCTATACGATAGTACTAACTTCAAATCGATACTAACTTCAAATCGCAGGTAAGAAGACAAAACGAATGATGCAGAAATTCTTTTTTTTGGGTCTAATTTCACATACAGTTAACAGAATTGAGTTGGCAAATCATGTGTTGTACTGTGTTATTTTTCCTGCAGCAGGTATTATGTATTAAATTGCTGCAATAGTGTTAGTACAAACATTTTGTATGTGTTAGTTTCAGTCATTCATTTCTTGTAGGGGTGTTATCTTTTTATTGCTTACACTATTAATGTGTGGGTGGAAGAATCAATGTATAATAAAATACCAAGCTCTCCATTAAAAAAAATATATATTTTAGCTTAATTTACTTTCTTTTTCTTACAATAGAAAAATAAACATTTTTTTAATTTTTGTTCTAGTATTTAAATGTGTTCGTTAATAATTACATTAAAATACACCTCTGCTCTTATGAAATGCTCCCTTTTTAAAATGATTAAATAACTAAAAAACAGCCTATTTATCAAATTTGCATCCTTAGTTTTTCTCATAGATTTTTTTCAAATGATTTTAATTTGCTTCTACAGTATTATACTTTCTTTATTCTACACAATTTTAAGCAGATTTTGCGGGTTAGTTTAATTGCGTTAAGTCTGTTAAGGCCCTTTGTTACACTTTGCTTTATTTTGGGTTTCACACATTTTAAAACAATATTTCTTACAAATGTTTGTCAGAATACTAACTTCTGTATCAGAAACAAGGTCATTTTTGACTATGACAGGATGGGTTACGAACAAGAATGATAACAACAAGATTACGCATTTCGACTGTAAAACAATGTTTCGTTTCTACGCATGTACGCCACATCAACCTCGCACTTAACAAAGGTAATACATAAACAGGAGATTTATAGAAATAAAAGAACAAAATCATTATAGTTTATTTAAAAATATATTATTGAACAAAAATGTTATGATAGTTTACCGTTTTTAAATTAATTTGGAAAAAATCACTTATTTATTTAATGTTTTTTTATTATTATTTATAATTATTGTTATATATTATTTATTTTTGTATTTTATTTATTTTTTTTTTTTAGAATTTTTACTTGTAAGATCAATCACTTGTTTGATGATGAGACTTCATGCACGAGAGAGGAGAATTATAAGAAACGTGCTTAATACGTAAGTTACGTTACGTAACGTAACCTTGTTTTTTTATCAGTCTTGGCTTCCAAAGATATAAAAACATAAACTTTGTGGCGTTTGTGGGTTAAAAATCGGTATTTTCGATATACGAAAGGGTAAAAACCCGTATTTTTTCCGGTTATAAAACCGAGTCGATCACCCTAAGAAATACCCTACATAGTCCGCTCTTTACCTAAGATTGCGACATCAACGATATTTTCTATGGAGTTCTTAAAGCACATGGGTTCAAGAGCACTTATTTCCATAATTTTATAGAGGATGATAGTTAACAAATTTTATTTTTATTAAAATTTTTTTTATAAAGAATTTATAATCGTTTTTTGTTGAAAAATTTCAATCTCATGGATGAACTTAATATACTCTCATCAATTGTAGAGGGTGCATCCAAATAAGTATTCTTTGTGCAGGCGATCGTATAGAAACTTATTTGTTGATGCGAACGTGTAAGTAAGCGTTCGACATAAGTACTACGTGTGAAAGTGTGTATGTACGTCGTGCAATTGTTGCAGGTAGTTGCTACAATGTTGATGATTTTTTTTTTATCACAAGCACGTACAGCTCGTATCAAAGATAAATAAAACAAAACTCGCCGAAAAATAAACTTCAAAGTACATACATATGTATGTACATCGCGTCATTTACACAAACATATTTTTCAAATAGAAAGAACATAACGCACGAATTTCAAATTGAAATATATTTTTTTTTCTTACTTACATATGTATATGGTGATGGAATTGTTGTTTTTGCTGTTGTGAGTATACACAGCTTGTAGTCATTGTATTGTGTTTTTTTCAACCCTTTCCTGTTTGGGAGGTAATTTGGTGATAGAGATAATGTCAAATTGTGAACGTAAATCAGGCGTTGAATTTCTGTTTCAAGAACATGTGTTTGTCTCTGTATTAGTAAGTTTATATTTATTTTTACTGCAGAAGCTGTAGGAAAGAATCTTTGCTTTTGTATGCAAGATTTGTTTAGCTTTTTTAGTTATTTTCCTGATGCCTTTCATTCCAGTTGCATTCTGCACATTTTTCATACAACAACTGCAGCAGTTGGTGGCATACAACAATACATTATTTATACTGACATGTTACTTTACTAATTTTTTTAGTTTTAACTTTATGTTTATTTTTTTTTGTCTGATTTTCCTTATTCTTTTCCGTTTTCGTTCGATTTTTGTTTTTTGAGCAGCCAGCAAAAGAGGATTAAGTCTACGATATGTGTTGTCGTGACATTGTGAACTTTATTATTAGATGCCAGATAACAGTCTATCAGGGATTTATTGAATTTTGCCAAAAAGCCTGTCTAATTGGTGCATCATATCTGCCGAAGTCAAAGTAAGTAAACAATTTTAATTTTTTTTATAACTTTTGCTAATAATTTCTCTTACATTTTTTGTTGCAGTTATCATCGTTGACTGGATATTTTTATTATGTGAAACTTATTAGTTTCTATTTAATCTTCTCTTACAGGAAGAATTATTCAGAAAATATCTATTGTGTTGCCATAGAGAGTCATGGTCGCAATGAAGACTTTGATTGGCCCACAATTGGAATTTTTCCAAAAGGGATTAGCAACAATAAGCAGACGTTAATTAAAATTGAGGAAATTTTGAATGGATAATGTTTTTATAAAAATTGCAAGTATAAAGTTTTAAATATTTATAATATTTTTTTGTTGCAATTATACAACTTTTTGAAAAGAAAATCTCAGTTTGAGTATCAATGATAAATTGAAGCAATTCCTATTAATGCGTCGTTTTCAAAATCGCATATTTAAGGAAACTTTTTAAATTTATCAATTACAGCCAGTCACTGAAATTTTGGTGGATTTAAACTACAGCAAATAAATTTGTCAAATTTTCAGTCAGACGGCTATAAACGAAGTAAGCAACTGTTTAATAGCACATTTCAAATGAGTTATTGAATTTTACATTTCAGTTATTTTAACAAATTCTAGATTTTCTTTGTGCCAAAAAATTTATAAAAACAATTTAAGATCTCGTATCACAGCATAAATATATGGAAAATATGGTAGTGAAATTAGTTTTATATAAGAATCATAAATTATTCATCAAAATGAATTAAATAATAGTGAAATTCCCAAAAAAAAAAAAAAACATTAAAATATTTAATTGTGCATTTTAAGAGTGCTTATTATTATTTGCAATAAAAAGAATCCCAGTCTATTAAAAAACAAATAAATTTTTAATAAAAGGAATAAACGTATCTTTAGCGTGTTTGTTCTTTTTTTTTTTTAATTTTCATAAAAATTTAAACAGAATGCTTAGATATTTCTTATAAAAATCAACTTTAAGCCTCTTTTAGGGTAAATTTAATGGCCTCAAACGAAATTTCGAATTTGTTCAGAATTTGTGCTAAAATTTCTCAGATATCTTTTAGGAGTTCGAAAAAAATGTGTATGAGCCAACCATGAAAATAAAGCTCTAAATAAATTATCTTTGAATATAAAGATGAGATTAACATATGTTTTGCATATTATTATTATTATTATTATTATTGACTACATTTTTTTACGTAGTACTCGTGCTTGTTGCCAAATTTTTATATAATCTCAGCCAATATAATTACTTGAATGTAAATGGTTTAAATCATTTAAAGTTAGTTTTTAAAGAATACATATTTGATGGCAGGTGGTTTGCCAACATGTCAGAATAAGATGTTGTGAATGTATTTTACGGGTATGCCAACTGGGCATAAGTGTATACCTGTCATGGGTTTGGGCTTTTAGTGCCCTTCCTTTTCAACCTTACCTTTTTTACAGGTAAATATATGCAAAAGCAGTTATTTTCGATTTAAAACTCACTGCAATAGAAAAATAAATTTTTAAAATTTTTTGTAAATTTTTTCATTTTCCATAATAACTCATCTAATTTAAAGTGAAAGTTAAGCCGAGTATTTTGTTCTCTTAAATTTCCCCAAACTACAAAGAAGACGGCAAGTCATCAGATAGCCTGAAGATCAAATGGTTTCATTAAGAGGCATAGTGGATCTATTTATAAATCTTTGTGTGGTTCTTATAATACAATTTATTTATTAAACATGCTGTGCATTTCTGAAATACAAGTACGCAGTCAAGTCACAAAATACCACAAGAACAAAACATATACGTTACAAAAATTGACTACGAAGGTCACAAATATCAGGCAGGCAGTGAGGCAGGTAAGAGGAATGAATAGTCAAATAGTTGACTGTACAAAAGAAAGACAAGAATATGAACTATAAAACAATTCGTATATAATTCAATATTTCCTGCACAAAAAGACATAAAAAAATAAAATAAAATAATGACTATAAAATCGACTTCAACGTTCAATAAATCTTTTTACGCTTCAATAAAAGTTGATAAAACTTTCTATCGTTATCAACATTCACATGGTATCTGCATAAATGTACACAAATACATACATACATTATGCTGTCGTTTTCTATGTTCGTCTGCATGTGTGTATTGAAGTAATCGACAAACTCTACACACGATGCAAACATTCAAGAACATGAGAACACCTAAATACCATTATGTATCACACAATCAGGATATTGGTTGATAAAAATAATCGCCATGTATGGCAAAATGCATTTAAATATTATGATGTTTTGTTGTTGTTGCTATTGTTGTCATGGTTCCGGTTGTGTTTTTGTTACAAAAGTTTTAAAGTGGGTGTAATATAAGTGTGTTAATGGTGAATTTGTGAAAAAAAATAATGAAATATTAAATGAAGAATTAAAAAGTTAAGAATTTAATATTAAAAATAAAAAAAAATGTATATTCTTGAAAGCCTTATGGTTTAAGTCATCAAAATTAAAAGGACTATAAAAAATAACTGTATTTCAAATTTCTATAGAAAATGCGGTTTATATGGGCTTTATAAACCTTTAGGAATTTTAATGATTAAGGCACTTAGTATAAAAACTCATATGTTTTCAAGTTCTTGTTATATATTTTATTTAGTGTTTTTTGTTAGATTAATAAAATTTTTAAATTATTTAATACTTAACACTATTGAATGTAATTTTTTTTTTGTTTAAATTTTTTTTTTTAAATTTAAATAATTAAAAATTCAATTTATATAAACACAGGGCACGGTGCAAAAAATCATTCATTCACTGTTAGTCAGTCAACATTTCGTTGTATACTGACCTCACAGAAAATAAAACAAATGATTATAAACATTGATTGTTAAAAACAATTATCTGTTCTTATCGCTACCTAACTGGTGGCTAGAGCAGGACAAAAATAGTGATATAAATGAAAGATAATAACAAACAAAAGTAAAAGGGTTGCTGTTTGGTTAAAATTTCAATCTAACTCATTGTGGTAAAATATATGAAATAGGAAAAACTAAAAATTAGTTACCGAATTCAATTAACATAAGTCCCGTGAGTTAAATAGATGATATTTACAACCAACATGTAACCACCGATCAGAGAGTGCTGATGATGAAATCGTAGCTGGTTTCGAAAATGCATTCCACTCGGCTAGTGTCGGTAAAAATATAATTTTTCAAGATTTATTCTTTCATTTATCACAATTAAAAAAAAATTCTTTGTAAAAATAAAGAATATTAATATGAACTCAAGCCTGATTAAAAATTTAAATAATAGTTTAAACAGAAAAGTTCGACAAAATAAAAATTCAACTATTGAATGTCTTTAAAAAGATTAAAAACAATTTAATAAAATTAAAAGCTTTCAATTGATTGAAATAATTTTAAAAGTAAGAACTACTGGTCTCTAAAGACAAATGAAGATTTGGTTTTAATTTTTGAAATTTATTTATTAAAAAAAAAAAAAAAAAAATCACAAATGTTGCATCATCATTTAAATTTATCTTTTAATCAGTATATCAGTGGCAATACCTACGTCAATCTATTCTGTCACAAATTTATATAAAATATATTATCTCAGATAATATATAACCAACCAACCATCTCAGAGTCAGTTGTAAAGGGCAATCTATCTATTGCCGTATTTGGGGATCAGAAAACCTATAAGTAGTCTTGCAGAAGACAATGCATCCATTACGAGTGACCTGCCATACATCTCTTGCGTTTGATGGTTGTTTAATTAGCCGAAATGTTGATGTCAATTTGTCCCAAAGAAGCTACGATTTAACAACGTTGGACTATTTTCTGTGGGAGCCGTTAAAAACAAACCAGACAAGAGACACTTGAGAATTTAAAGGCCAACATCCGTGTTGCCACTGCCGAGACACATCGAGTGGGGTACTGTCGGGCAGCCATATGAATGAAAAAATGTTTAATATCTAATGCCATGTTCACACGGAAATATGAATCTTGTTGTTCGCTCTCTGAATCTCGAATGCGAACCCTGGTGTTCAGATGATAGTTCTTGTTTCAATTTGACATTTGTATTTTTGAAGTCATTCTTCTACACTTTAAAATACGTATCAAATTTTCTTTTTTTTCATTTTAATTTAAATTTATATGTTTAAACATATTTATACATATTTTTTATTTCCACAATGTTCTTTTTTAATTGTACACACAATATTTTGTTTTGTTTTCCTTTATTTATGTTTTATTTTTGACAGCCAGTACAGATAAATTAGCGATTTTTTGTTATCAATATTGGAGATGATAGCAAATTCTTCGAGATTCGCAGCAAGATTCAAAATGAACCAGGTAGATTCGCTCTCGAAAATTTGTATGCCGAATCTTGTAGATTTAATTAAGATTCGGTCGCGAACCTTGAATGAGAGCGCGAACCTCGAACTTTGCTATCCGTGTGAACATGCTATAACCGGAATAATTGTACTTCATAACAAAAAAAAAAAAAAAAAATAAAATTAATTTGGTAAAATATCAAACCGTTTTTGTTTTATTGTTTTGTTAAATTTAAACATTTAAATGGCCCACCTTTTATATGTACATATATAAGTATGTTGATATGTGTGAGATTAATGATGACATATCATTTTGTAATTATAATTTCTTTTCTTCTTTAAGGCATAATTAGCTGATACTTTTAAAAACCACGTGTGCTCACTTTATGTATTTAATAAATCATTGAAGAAACCAAAAAAATAAAAAAATACTTTAAGAAAGTACCTACAGACAGCATTTAAGATATGTGGAGTATGAAGAATTTTCATCGGTATTTAGATGAAAGTTTTTAAAAGAATGTTCATATATATGAATATAATTTATAAGGTTTGGTAAAGTTTAAAATGAACATTAGCAATGAGCGTATTTTTGCCTAAAAGCTGTTTAGGCAAAATGTTGTAAAAATTGGTTATGGGCATGATACTCCTACAACAAAATTGTTTAATTGGAGCCTTAAGATCATGCCAAGTTTTAAGTTTGTAGGACTTTTAGAAAGTGGTGATATGTGTACTTATTTTTAAGTTTAAATTCTGTCATTTAACATTGTCATTGATATATATATATATATGTATACAAAAAGCTGGACCTAATAGAGGGAGTTTAATATTTATACACTTTATTTATTTTAAGTTGTAACAAGTAAAAATCCTATATTCGGTCGTGGCGAATCTGGTCCCTTTGTCATCATGTACAAACTAAGGTATAGTGACTACTTGGTAGCGTAGCTTAAATTTTAGATATAATTTCTTTACCTCTTTATTATTTCCGACCCCATCTTAGGTTTTGAATTTCTACAAACTTAACTAAATTCTACTAGTCAAGCCTTTTCATTTCATATGTATATTGATGGGATTGAGAAAAAAGTGTCTGCCAATTTATTTAGTGCGCCACCTTGATTTTAAGCTTTTATTGTTTATTTATAATATTACACTGGTTAAGTGCTTTCAATTGTTACGAATATTGCGGTGGTATAAGGGGCAAAGTCTTTGTTATTGTATTCGACTCATGTTTCCGCTATTATATTTCGGAGGCCATCTTGGATTTCTATTTTATCATAATTTGCAGTACTCTAAGTTTTGATAATAATATAATGAAATTTTTTGTAAGCCAATTTTTTGGTGAGGCCATCATGGACTTAAAACTTATTTGTACGGTTTTTTATTTTGCTGGTCAGGCCTTTCCTTTGAATACCCATATCGTTCTCTTTGTTATCAGGAAGCTAATCATATAAATTTTCGTTTGTAAATTTGCAGTTGTATTTTGTTGCTTGTATCTCAGTTAGTTTTAAGCCGATATATAATTTTTCCCAGCAGTAGTTTTTGAGACTACAGTTTGTATTTGACGTCTTTATCTTGTCTAAAAAATAATTAAAAGCTTTTGAAACTTGAAATATTTTGAGAAATTTAATTTATATAAAATAAATTTATATAATTTTTTTTTAATACATTTTGTTTGCCCTTTACTCTGCCGACTAGCGACCGGTTTGTTAAAAATTTTTACGATTACACCTAGTGGTATATTATGTCTTTAAAATGGGCTAAAAACAATGATTTTTATGATAAAAATATGTGAAAAAACAGAGGCATTCGTGTTTGTTTATTTATGTATATCTCTGAAAGTTATGGGGCGATTGCATTGGATTTTATTAGTGGCAGGGGAAACGTACAATATTATAATACCTTAGGACAATATTAAAACTATCAGCCATGTCACAATTTCACAATGTAACAATGCAATGCAACTTCTTCGGAATGAAACCACTTCAAATTTTTAAAATGGAATTGTTTTTTTTAATGATTTAAAAAAAAATATATATATTAATAAAACTAAGTAAAAATTAAATATCAGAAGGCATGTTTGATTATTATAATGATTTTTTTTAACGTTTAGTTAATATTTATACATAAACATATAAATTTTATAAATTTGTTAAAAAAAACAAAACAAACTATGTAACTTTCAATCGAGGTATTGCCACATTATTTTTTTGTGCAAACCACTTATTTTTTTGAACAAAAATTTATACGGTAGACCATATTAAAGTAGTGGCAATGCAATGGATGAGAAAATCGAAATACAAAAAATCTTTTTACGTTACATTTAAGTTTAACAGAGATTTTAACATTTGTGAGAATTAACAAAATCGTTCGGAATCTGAAGAACCTAAAACAAAGTCTATCGGAATTGCACATACGGAATCAAAACCATTCCGATTGGAATGTGTGACATGCCTGTATATATAAAAAAGCAAGCAAGTTATTTTATAGATGGCATATGGTTAATAAAGGCTTTTTATTTTCAAACAAATTTCAACTGTTATAACCAGCAAAAAAAAATAAATAGATAACCATAAAAACGCATCTTGCAATGCTTCCATTAGAAACATGATTTTTAAATAATTAGGATCACATTAGACACTCTTTGTTTCGTTTTCGTATGCAAGCAATGTAAGCATTTCCATGTGTATAATACCATGCAGATATAGTCAATACAGCTTACAAAAATCCAAAAGTTAGTCAATTATGGACAAATTATTAAAGACAACAAGTAAGAATGCTATTTTTTTTGGCTCAGCTGGGATTTTAAGCCACGTTTCCTCAATAGTGATCTGTTCTGGAATATTTCTGCTATTTTAATACCTCACGCGGGTACAGGCGATATCAGAGGACTTCTAAAAGTTGATTTCAATACACACACATGGACAGACGGACAGACGGATATGGTTCAATCAACTCTTCTGTTAATTTTTCACTACTTTTTAAATAATTAAAATAATGTTTTCTTAAGTATTTGTTTCTTTAAATAAATATAACGAAATGTATGCGACTAGATTTTATGTGAAGATTTATTTTTTATTCTTGTTTGTGTTTGGGAACATTTCAATCAATTTTACTTTGAGGAAGATATTTTACTGGTTTTACGTTTTTGCAAGTTTATTTTTATTTTTCTGTTTCTGAAAATTAAAGAGCAAATACGACAGCAGACTAATAAATTAAGTTGGTAATTTATAGGAATTTGTGTCCTGTACAAAGCCAGATTATAAATGTGCTTTAGCAGTGGCACTGATTTCTTTTTTTTTTTTGTTTTTTTTTATCAAACTAACTAGCACCAGACTAAACTGTAAATAGGTGTTGCAGTTAAATCGAACTTTTTATTGCCTTTAATATACATTTTTCACAAGAGTTAATTGCGTTAATTTTATTTGCTTAGTCCCTTGTGGTTTCTATTTTTCTGCAACGTTTTCCGTTGTACTTTTTGTACAAATTTATTTTTAAGTTTTTTTGTTTCGTTAAACAAACTTTAGTAATGAATCTTTAAAAACTTTACATGTCTAAGGACTGTTTATAAAACAACTCAAGTCGAGAACAGGATATTTTCTAATATTTTTTATTAAAAAATATATAAACAACAAAAAAGGTCAAGAATATGTGCTTTTAAAAAGATTTATTCAATTGGGATAATAGATAATTACTAAAACAAGAGTAAATATATGTCTCAAGTTTTTGTAAAATTGTTGCTTTTTTTTGCTTGTTTTTGTTTTTAAAATTTTTTAAAAATTGACTTAAGATGTTTTGTCAAAAGTCGGCAAATAGACATTTGTACTTAAACAAAAAAATATATTTTTGATTTTTGTTTTTAATGTTTTTGATTCGAATGTGTGTGTTTGTATTAAAGTAACGATGTAAGTACAGAGCTGCTGCTCTGGTCTTATTTGCTACTTCTGTGATTTGTATTTGTTACAAATTTCATTGAATGTGTATTTAATGACTTAAACTTGCCTCTGTAGCGCCAACTATCCACAAACTTTTAATTTACCAGAAGTGTTTTTTCAAAAAATAAAAAAAAATTGTTAAGTTTTTCTACTCGTTTTCTTTCTCTAAATTCGTTTTTTTGTTTGTTCTTTTTCCTTTAAGCAAGAAATATTGCAGGACCGCAATGAGCAAGCAATTGAGGTTATAGTTGTATTGCGGAATGCACATAAGGTCCTTAATGGCATTTAGCTAGAATTTTAAATACGCAGCCAATGACATGCAACGAATCGTGTGAACTGTATTTAACAAGATTTTTGTTGCTTTTCTTCAGCAAGATTTAAAAAAAGTAATTAGAAAGGTTTATAAACTAAGTACCATGCGTTGCGCAAAACTTTTACCACTTTTATATTCCACAGCAATAAATATTCAAATACATCGAAGTAGTGTAATTAGATTTTTGGCAAGATGTTCCTTAATTTAATTTAGCTTAAAAAAAATTATGCAGGACTCAGCTAAAACTGTAATTAAAAAAAAAACTTTCACTTATAACACGATGTTTGGAGTTGATTGTGACCTAACAAAGACGCAAATCAAACTGAACTGAATGCAAACTGAAACATGCGTCGCTGTACATTTCTATTGACTTGTATTCATTTGGTTTATTATAATTTAATGCTAAGGATTTTTCAGAAGATTTTTTTTACTAAACACTATTACACTACTACAAAGGGTTTTTTTAAATTTCAATTTTATCAGACTTTATTTACCCCTGATTCAAGTCCTACGATCCAAACCTATTTGCTTTTCTTTTGATTCGAGTTTTTGTTAATTAATTTTTTTCTTGATTTTTATATATTTTGAAATATTATCAAATGAAAAATAGTCTAAAATAATAGAATAATAATTCAAATTCCGTCGCACTTTTTTCAAAACACATGAGTGAATCCAACTTTATTTAACAAAGTGGTATTTAACACGAAAAATATTTTAGGCAACTTTTTTAAGTCAGTGCGCGTGAAAACAAATTTAAAATTTGAAAATAAAGGCATTTAAAACAAAATAACTTATTCCTAATTTAATTAAAGTCAGTGAGGTTTAAATTTTAGGTGATGAACTTTCCAAATTTAGGAATTATTATTGTAGATTTTTGTTGCTTTTCTTCAACAAGATTTAAAAAAAGTAATTAGAAAGCTTTATAAACTTAGTATCATGCGTTGCTCGAAACTTTTACCACTTTTATACTCCACAGCAATAAATATGCAAGTACATCGAAGTAGTGTAGTTAGATTTTTGGCAAGATGTTCCTTACCTTCCTTTAGCTTAAAAAAAATTATGAAGGACTCAGCTAAAACTGTAATTAAAAAAAAACTTACACTAATAACACGATGTTTGGAGTTGATTGTGACCTAAGAAAGACGCAAATCAAACTGAACTGAATGCAAACTGAAACACGCGTCGCTGTACATTTCTATTGACTTGTATTCATTTGGTTTATTATAAAATTTAATGCTAAGGATTTTTCAGAAGATTTTTTTTACTAAACACTATTACACTACTACAAAGGGTTTTTTTAAATTTCAATTTATCAGGCTTTATTTACCCCCTATTAAAGTCCTAAGATCCAAGCCTATTTGCTTTTCTTTTGATTCGAGTTTTTGTTAATTAGTTTTTTTTAATTTTAATATATTTTGAAATATTATCAAATGAAAAATAGTCTAAAATAATAGAATAAAAATTCAAATTCCTTCGCACTTTCTTCAAAACACATGAGTGAATCCAACTTTATTTAACAAAGAGGTATTTAACACGAAAAATATTTTAGGCAACTTTATATAGTCAATGTGCGTAAAAAGAAATTTAAAATTTGAAAATAAAGGCATTTAAAACAAAATAACTAATTCCTAATTTAATTAAAGTCAGTGAGGTTTAAATTTTAGGTGATGAACTTAGAGAGCTTCGTCCCATACACTTTATTGTATATTTTCCAAATTTAGGAATTATTATTGTAGAAACTTTTTATCCGTATAATTTTCAAAATTACTGGAGCCAGTTTTTCCAACGTAGTCTAAATTTTTATTAAATTTTACATGCTTATCAGGTTTATTTGAAAACGTTGAATGTTAACAATGACCGCAATATAATTTTAAAATTGGTACTGATATTTAAAAATTTTAAGCCTTCACAGTCCTATAACTAACAAGTAAGAGCACTATATTCGGCTGTGTCGAATCTTTACTACCCACCACCAATTCTCTGTACTTTTATAGCACAAAATGCATTATTTTGTTATTAACAGTAATCGCTATGGAACAATCTATTTATACTAAAATATGTATTGTATTTCAATATAGTCGTTTATTCTTCCAAAAACTGTGTCCATAGAGAAATTATATGAATTTAAGATAAACCGTTATATGGGAGGTAGGCATTAAAGTGGGCGTGTCTCCTAAATTTTCTGGCATAGCAAAGACATTGACCAGAAGGAATTCTGTAGCAAATTTCAGAATCGTACATCTAATTTTGTCAGTTTGATTTGGTTTTAAATTTTAAATATACCAAAAAAATACACTGCGCGGTATAAATTTTCATAAATTTTGATCTATAACTCCTTTTCTAATGCATAGATTTAATCAGTATAAGCTTTTTACTCAGGAAATATATATTCGAAATTTCAGAACTCTACGTTTATGCGTTTGGACACAATTCCATTTTATTTGATTTTGGAAGGACACGGTTTTTTTTACCTACTCTTGTATTACGAGCTATAAGTATCATCCTAATATTCCTATTTAGACCATTTTAAAAACCAAACAAACCTTGTGTATGAGAAATATTCTGGAAAATTTTGAGCTGCGTAGCCTTGTCGGTCCGATCTCTATCGTGCTTTTAACAGATGGACAGACGGACAGACATAGCTAGATCGTCATAAAATCAAACCCCGGTCTTAAATAGATATTTCGATGTGTTACAAACGGCATGACAAAATGAATATACCCCCACCATTTTTTTGGTGGCGGGTATAAAAATGTGCGAGTTATTTTTACTTATTTTCAAAATAAGTTTTGATATAATTTCTTGTCTGTGAAGCATACATACTTTTTATATCATAAGTGTAAAATTTTCTTTTTTTGTCTTTTATTAAATTAGGAATTAACATGAATTACTTTTGTATTTAATATATTACAAATTAGAAAAACAATGTAAGAATTTTTTTTCTTAAATTAAGATGTTTATTTCGACAAATGAAGATTTTTCTACGAAAATTTCCGGCACCCCTGGTCATAACTATCGTACCACGTAACAATGAGAAATAAAAGAAAAATTTAAATAAAATAAAATACATGTAAATTGAAATTTACATGATAAAAGGTAAGAGTATGTACCATGAATATATAAGACATTAAACTTTCATAAAATGTAACCATTGTATATACGAAAGGACATACACGCATTAAAGATCTTAAAATATTATGTGTACCCGTACAGAATACAGAATTTTGTATTTGATGTGGTGAATACTACAACCAATTCATGCTCATACACAGGCATTCTTTAATAGTCAGAGATGCTAAGGTTAGGACAACGATTTATACATACAGGATAGATACATACATGCAAGAAATACATAGTAGAAGACATAACTATGTAAAGTAGGACTGCATTCTACTTTACACCTTTATATACGTGCATATGTATGTACACTCTTATATGTATGTATTCGTTTTAATATCTTTTAAAATAGTTTTTAAGAGAAGACATTCTCATGACTTTATTGCCACAACTTTATAAGACCACTACTGGTACTTAAAATTAATCGAAAAAGGAAGTAGATTGTCATTATTTGATATAATGAAGCCTTTTAAAACTAAAATTTTATATGTGTGTAAGGGTGTGCATGAGTGCAATATTATTAAGCTTGAAAATATCTAAAAGCAATATTCGACTTAAAAACGAGTATTCGAACCAAAAAAAAAATTTATTTTTTCCCCAAAAATGTATTTTTTCACAAAAAATATTTCTTAATAAAAATATAGGTTTCTTTTAAAAGATTTGGTTTATTTTAAATAGTTTCTTTTTGTTGATGTTTCTTCACTTGCTATGCCAAAGGGTTTTGCTTACAACTACAGACTGGCCGAAAATTCAGTTTAATTTGAAACTGAATACTCTGTCGCATTGTACATGTCAACGATTTTTAGTGCTCAATACGCTTTGAAATCTTAAGTGATAAATGGAAAATTTAAATTAAATTTGCTGTGAGAAAAGTCAAACTGTTACAAATTAACAAAGATTCTTCCAAACATTTAGATACTTGATAAAAATTTACAAATTTGAATTGTACTAGTAACAGGCTTTCATTTTTCATTTTCATTTTCAATAACAATCTACAATTTGTTTCTCTTTAAAAACGAATTTTTGTTAAACGCCTTTTATCTTTTGTATTGGCTTTTTATGCTCACCTTTAATATTATTAATCACTGCTTAACAACCTGATCCCGTCACATTCAATTGATTAATTAATTCTCTAATCTGGCGTAGACAGTTTAGTCGCACATCATAGATTTTTTATATTCTGCACAATACAATTCATTGATTTCTTTTAATTTATTGACAATAACAGCTTTGTAAGTTCTTTTTTTATATGTGTTTCTTTTAGTACTTACTAAATAGATTTTGTTTTATTTGTTCTTTTTATTACACGCACTGCAAAGACAGAAAGCGCAATATTGATTTTGTCATTCCATTAGTAACGTATCGCTTAAATCTCTGTTACATATTTTGGCCTTTCTTTGCAGAATAATCTTCATTGTTAGTGAAACTAATATAAACAATTAATTTATCATATCTAAATACGTGAACGCCACTGATGTTGTACGCATTCATTTGTATCAAATAACTGATTCGGATCAAGCATTACCATATTGTTTTGGAGGCTTGTTAATTAATTCGAGAAAGACAATATTTTTTCAATAAGAAGAGCAAGTATGTGGTTCTAGATGAATTTCGTATGCGGTTGGAAGGTAAATTGTAGTTTTGTTTTTCATAATGAGTGGTATGTGACCTTATACTTTTTTTTATTAATTTAAATTTTTTTTTTATTTTTTAGTTTTACTGATGGATACTAGACCCCTTAGACCCACGGTTATACATTTTATGATAAATTACCTTTTTCTCTATAAAAATTTTTAATTTTTTACATTAAAAGTTTTCGTAATTATTTAAAAATTTAAAACGTTTTATACTATGTTCACACACGCGCCTTAATTGTCAATTTATAATATTATCGCAATTAAAGGCCTTATTGAGCTCAATTTACCATACTAAAAATTATTATTAAATTGTGCAATATGTACTTAATTGTTTCACTTATAGTCCAAAACTCGGAATACAACTCTCGAGAAGTATGTTCAGTGAGAAGAAAATTCTATAGGTGGCATTTCTAATGTCAAACAAAAAAATATACAAAATACAAAAATTAAGAAAATGGAAAATATTTGATAAAAATTTTAAAAACATGTTTAAATAATTTCAAATACATACATACAGGTAAATATATATATATATATATATATGTATAAATATAATTGAAAAAAATATATTTTATCAACAGGAAAAACACTGAAGAGAGGGCATTATTTGATTTGGTATAAATACATCGTATTTTTACAGCTATCAAATGCTAATGGAGTAAGATAAATTGAGTATGTGTGAACACTTATTTTAATTGCTCAATCAACACTAAATTGAAACAATTAAAAATATCTGTCTGAACAGGGTATTAGTACTTTCTATTTTTAAATTTCAATAAAACAATATGTTTGTAAAGAAAGCATCGAAATTTTTTAAGCACGTAAACGATCTGTAGATGCTTCTTTGCAAGAAATATAACTGGGTGGCTCAAAAATAGTTTGAATTTGATAAATTGGCAAATTGATTTAAAATCTGCTGAAGCTTCCTATAGACCTGCGACTGAAGTAAGTCCTACTGGAGATGGTTTCAGAGGTAGGATTTCGGTGGCCAATTTTCATAACTCCACGTGAGTTGACTGTGCCCTCATTTTGAATGTCCAATGTCTTTCTATTTATATTTCTACCATAGTTGTCCATATCATCCAATTCAGACCAAAGAAAGTGAGTATTTATCGTCCTCGTTAATTATGATGGGTTCGCCAACAACGTTCTTTAAGAAATATTTACCGATGATTCCACCAGTCACAGTCTCATAAATATCTCTATCATCCGAAATTCAACAATTTTATTTGTCGGAGTACCTATTTATACAAAAATCGGGCCTATTCGTTGAATATGATTTTTCGATAAATTGTTTTTTCCCTGAAAAGAAACCCAATCTTTTTTGTACTGGTAACGAGCGGGTATTACAAATTCGTCTAAGCCAATTATAATAAAATATAACTTGGTTTTATGCGTGTGTATGCGTGTGTGTGTGTTTTTTTTTTTGCAAAACTTATCTTCTTTCATAAATGTTTTATAACTTTGTATTTGCTTTGCAACTTGTTTGTAGTGGTGAGAGTTTATCCCAGTTGTAACGCCTAGAAATAAACATTTTCATTGTCTGGCTAAATAAAGTACAAATAAAAAAATCCGTTAATAATAAAAACTGCTTAAGTCGACTTGAGCTTAAATTGAGATAATAACGTTCTTTAAGTTTTGCAAGTAAGAAGTACATTCAAAGGAATTTTTAATTTATAGCGTAGAAACTTATTGCCTAAAATTGTTTAACAGCCTACATTTGGAGCATTTGAATAAATTATTTATTTTTTACTACCGGCTTTATCTTATTTAATTAGTGTAGGCTTAGAGCTATTATTCTATAGGCAATATATATGTGAAAAGCAGCTTTGAAATATCGAATAAGTTTCCTGAATAACGACGAAATCAGACATAAGCAGTTGTTGTTTATTGCCACAAAAATAAAAATATATATTTATAATAAGCTTTAGAAAAGAAAAGACAACAGAAGAGATATTTAACTGGACTAAGTCAATGAAATATGTTCTCTATATTTATAGAAAAATTTAGGCCTAGAAAAATGTAGTAAATTTTGTATTTAGTAAAAATTATTCAATGAGTTACTTTTTTTGTAAAATTTTTATTTTTATTTATTTATTTGAATTTAAGTCTATTGAATAATTCCTTACAGACTATATTATAAAATAAGTTAGTTAATCAAGAAAAAAATACATTAAAAATTTTAAAATCAATTATAAAAAATTAATTATTTAAATAAAAAATAACATTTTGTTTAATAATATTAATACTTAAAGAAAAGTCTATAAAATTATACATTTCATTAAAACAACAGCATAATCTTCTAAACGGGTCCGACATAGCAAAGTTAGTACGAAATGTTTTGACATAAAGTGGGATAAAAGATCGCAATAAACGTTGAGGAACATTAAAAGTTAAGTTACTTAGCAGAAAATCAGAGCTGACGTCACCATTAATAAGATTAACCATAAAAGAAATATTTAGCATGATTCTCCGGCTTTTTAAAGTTGGTAGGTTAACCTAATCTTATTGAGTATGATGGAAGGTCCACATAGCCTCTATAGGTATTTTTTAAACAGAAAATAAGAAATTGTTTTTGAATAGACTCTATACGTTCACAATGTATATTATATAATGGGTCCCATGTAATCGAACCATATTCTAAAATTGGTCTCACGAGCGACGTATATAGCCGTTACAAGGAGATCGTTGAATTCCTTCGACCATCTTTTTATGAAAACCAAGATGCTACGAGCTTTGTTGACAATCATCGTTATATGCTGAACAAAACTAAGTTTTGCGTCTAACAAAAATAACCGGATATATAATTTTTTATAGCAATTTTTTTGACAACAATATATTTTTCTAAAAAAATCTCTTCCAATTGCAATCACCTTATATAATTGCATTGTGGTGCTGATTTGGATATTTATATGATCCCGTTTCTATAAGGATTACAGGACCTAAAATAAATCTTTCCATCTGGATGTGTTCACAGTGATGTTTTTACTTTATTCTAGCTAGTTCGCATATTTGACGTTTCGTTTTAATTTATCTGCACCATGTATGAGCTCATCGATCTCTTTTACGTCTGCCTTGAGAATTCCACTTGATCCCTGTTCCGGCAATATCTGTAACCGGTTTTCGTATTGTGTGACCAATCCAGTTCCATTACTGATTAGTTTAATGCCGTAGTTTGTTGTTTGCTATGTATTGCAGCCAAAGAACATGTAGGATTCTTCTAAGGCATTTGTCTAAAAAAACTTGCAGGGCATGCACACGGACATTGGAGTTGAAGATATTAGGTTTAACACGACGAGAAAGAGTTGAAGAGTTCCATCCCTAATTAAATTAATAAATTATTTTAAAACAAAGTAGCCGTATTATTAGTGTTTCTCGGAAAGTCGGCAATTTTGTAGCAAAAGTCGGCAAACTTTGATAAGTATTGTAATGCAAGATTTTGGCTTATGTTCGTAAAAATTAATTTTCGATATATTTTTTTTGTCATATGGTATTGATTAGCTTTTCTCTTCACATTTTGCCTTGTTTTTGCATATATGAAATAGCCTAGTTTGTTATTGAATTTATTTTATTTTTTAATTGTAATATAGTGCCATAACAATTATGCACTTGTATTTACATTCTTTCAAAGTTAACGAATTATATGGTAGTTAACATGTATCGTAGTTACATTTAGTTAAACATTATCAATTCTATGAACGTCGAAAAGTAACTTAGATACGATATCTTAGATACCAATTCGAACATTTTTAGATGCTAAGGTACTATGTCTTCACTAAACGAAACGTAAAACTGTCATACGGATAAACTTGACTGTTAACATTCATTATTGTATGAATGGATAAGAGGAAGAGTGAACTGTAAAGGTATCTATAAAATGCCATAACATCATTACAATTCAGATTTTGTTGTAATTGAAAATGGAGAATATATATATAGGTCAATATCAGTAATAATTAGTGGCAATATCTTGTTTTCGAACAATGTTGCCATTTGTAAGTTGGCAACGTATATTGGCAAAAGCTTGAAGGCAATACAAGCAAAGGATTGTTGAATAAACACGTTTCGGCTTAAAGCTAAAGTGTTGTAATTGCCGTTTACATCGACAGCCATTCTTTTTCATGTCATCTGCCAAGCAGATCACATACCTTGGAATTTTCGGCAAGTTAATAAGAAGAAAATTTGGTGTTACCGTTCAGATCCGTATTAGAAATAAAATTACTGCCTATAGATTGGAAAACACAGGTAAAATTTGTCAGAACTTAATCAATTATCATTAAAATATCTTTTGTCACCTTTCAAATTCTCTAGACTTATTTTTACCCTAAAGTTTATGAAAAGAATAGGCTGTAACATTGGTATTAGTGAATTTCTCTATTACCTTATAAACTTTTTCGGGAAAAATATTATAGGGAACTGGCCAATAATTTATGTTGCTCAAAAGTTTCGTCTAACAGGTAAAGTTTTTAGATTTTTGTTATTTATTTAACATTGTATAATAACCTTCTTACTAAACAGGAACTTCGTGATAATTCGTATTACGCGGTGGACTCGAATTGAGTCACCACGGTAAATTTCTTGTGTCTCATATCTATCGCCACTACCCCCTCTGCAAATTTAACTAATATAGCGATAACGATGATAACAGAAACTAAATTGCAAATCCATCCCAAAAACCCAGTTACCAACGTAGCCCGAATAAGAGTATAAACGATTGCTCAAAAATTTTGATGATAAAATAAAATCGGATGAATATCTATAATTTTCTTCAAATTACCAACTAACAACCAAGTAGGCCATTTACCAGAAAGATCAAAATTACGTACCAGTTCACTAAATAAAATGTACAATCCTCGTCAATTCAACATCATCGCCTACATACAATAACTCCAATAACCAGGTGTTCCCAATAAATAAAGAATCAATAGAAAACAAAAAAAATGGGCCTATCTAGTGAAATCAATTATATTTAAAATCTATGTATATCGTAAATTTTTTTTATTATTCAAATTAAATTCCATAATGCCCGCATTAGAATCTTGGTAATCTAAATGAATTTTTTTTCGATAACGTTAAAATTACTACCATTTTTGTTTACTATTAACCTTCATAAAATTCTAAATAATTAACAGTCTTAAAATATAGATCAATTTAGCACTTAAATGGTCTATAACAATTACCCAAAATAATAATTTAAATTGCATGGAATTTAATTTGAATAATCATCGTTATAGTATTTGTAACTATGTGTATGTGTTTCATCAAGTCTATAAGCTAAATTTTTGCATGGAAATATCCATATCGTTCGTTTGCACCTAATTTTCATACATATATAGCTACATTATCATCGTGTTACCACTCAGCGATTGAGAGGCCTCATCAACAGCTGCGGTTAACATCTTGTACATATGTAAACGGGTGAGTCAAATCTTGTAAATAATTAAATAAAGCATTACTTTTGCTTATACCAGCACGCAAACTAATCTAATAAATTATCGTACAAATTTATGTATATAATCATTTTGCTTAAGCAACATATTCTCGGTTAACATTGTATACACAAATTTGTTTTTGAATATTGATTTCATGTAATTGTCATGTTCATCAACATTTGCCTAATCAATATCGTTTCTGTTAACATTGTACTCACATTCATTTTTAAATACTAATTTAAGGTGATTAGCATAGATCTCAACATTTTGCTTAATCCCGAGAGTTTATGTTAAGTTCGTATTCACATTAAATTGCATCGGTGTTAAAGTCTTTTGGAAATGTATTTAAATATTGTGCTTAATCAAGAGAGCTACTGTTAAATCGTTTTACATAAAATTGATACAATGTTGCTTGTGTTCACTAACGTCGGTACAAATGATATCTCTATGCATTCGCTACTATATAACTATATATTTGCAATTATATCAGAGTGAAAATACTTAATACCATAACCAATTATTGTTTTTCTTACATTTATTTATATATATAGAATTAAATTTTTTTTTAAAAATTATTATTGTAATAAGTTGTCGTGTATTTGCATTGTGGTAGCAAATAATTATTTTTATATAAAACATGAACTATTTAAATAAATGAATTAGTATTAAATATGGGAGAATAGAATTTTAAAGTTTCCTTACGATGTGATATGAAAGACAAGTGTTAGTGTATGTGCGGGATTTTAGGTAAACGGGTAGCGCAACTAAAATCAATGGTAGGGAGGGTATCGAGCGCGTGTTTATTCAACTACATCTCGGATAAACCTTAACAGCTTTATATGGTTGATCCTTTTTTCTTTTCTTTCCGTCTTAAGTTGATCGAAATCGGGGTTTTACTTAACAGCCTACTACAATCTACACATCAACTTCTTGTCCTATTTGTATATATTTTGACTCAGGGAGTCTATAATAATATTTATGTTAACGACGCTATTGACAATGAGAACTTAGAAAACAAAAACCCCCCCCAACCGACTGCTTGCTAGTGGTTATCAATGGCTCCCGTTCGTTTTTTCTAATTTTCTTACTAGAGCATCAATTGTCAATAGGCAATTATTGGCTACATTTTCCATCTAGTTCCTTCAACTTAAGAATTCGTTTAGCTATGCATTAATTCTTGGCATTTCTCCTAAGCCGATATATTTAGGCTCATTTCCATGTTGTGTACCAACTTTGGGTGGATAATGCTTTCGTCATTACATATGCTATCCCCTAATGGATTTTTAAGTAAAACGTCTACAACAGTGGCCCGTAATCTCGTGTTCATTACATAAATTACTTCCGTTTGTCTAAGTAGTTTTTCAGCCTTACGTGATAAGGTTGTATATTATGAATAATGTTATTACTATTTTCGTCATCAGATTTTTCCTTCTCAACATTATCTTCAAAAACTTCTCTTTTACTAATTTTGTTAATAGGGCATTGTTCAATTCCATTAGATTTACGTTTCAAAATTGTTACTTCATTTTTAGGATTAATACTAGAATCATTTAGCGTTGATAACTTTGTTGCTAAGGTGTCTTTCGAGAAATGTTCGGATTCGGGTAGTTTTTTGAAATTGAAGTTTTTCCGCTGGCACATTTGGGACATTGGGGCTTATAAGTATTTTTCATACCGCACCCATAACAAAATACACTTCTTTCCTCTAGGCAGTCTTGCCAGTGATGACCTGCTTCATCACAATTCCAGCACTTAAAGATTAAAGAAGTTTGCTGAATTGCATTGACACATATCTCGGAATCGATGTCTGTATCCTTTTCGGTAATTTCATGTGAACAATCTATTTTTCCGACTTGTCTTTTGATATTACAATTTTGAACAAATTTGCTTGGCATGTTTTTTCTAAAGTGATCGGATTCCATTAAATTTTCTCTCATCTGAACTAGTTTTCTCAAATGAGCAATAGAATAGATGGGGACGTATAATAATTCGTGACGAATTTCTGGTCTTAAATTTCTAGTTAGTATTTCTACTAAATCTGACTCTGCCATTGGAGTTGAAAGTTTATCTAACATTCCACACACCGCATCATAAAATGATTCAAAACTCTCATTCGGTTTCATTTTACGATTTCTAATTTCCTCATGAATATCAAAACTTGATTTAAATTGCTTATATTGGTATTTAAGTGCTTCACAAAATTCTGTCCATTCTACGGCTTCAACTTGTCTGTGGTAACGCCAGTACCAATCTCGCGCTTTACCCGCTAATAGAATATGGAGATTTCGACATATGCTAGAAAAGTCGTCATTGAAATTCTCTTTTGTTAAACATCCTACTCGATATAAAAATTCATCGACGCTTATACCATTCTTGGAGCCATCAAATTTGATGTTCCAATTTTGGATTATGGAGGTAATTCTGTCTGCCCTTATTGCATAGTTTTCATCAATTGATGATCGGTTGGAGAGAGGACGTGTATTTTGTCGACTTTGAGCATTATTTTGAAAATTTCGAGAATTGGATTGCAACCCGGAAGGTGATAACGGATTTGCCCTATTGGTAGCATTTTGAAAATTTTGAACAACATTTAAATTTTGTAGTAACCGTGTAACCGTATTCTCGATTACGGAGTTCAAGTGAGAATAATCGACATTTGGAGAGTTATTATTCGTAACTGTTCTGGAATTACCTTGTTGTCGGTTAATTTGAGGAGAATTTTGATAACTTGAATTTATTACATTTCCTGGATCCGTACGCGAATTTTCTACCAAATTATTTGAATTAGACGGTTGTGGAAAAATTTGTGTTTGTGAGTCATTTAATACGTTTCCAGTATGACTTCGAGTGAAATATTGCTTTGGTATTGCTCCACGAGCTCTACCACGGTTCGTGTGTTTAGATTTTTCACCAAGTTGTAAAGGTGGTTGAAAATTTACTATTTTTAATTCTGACAAAGTGCATGGTCTTTTGCACGAAGGACATTCAGCAGAGTTGGCCAAATAATTTTCAATGCAAATACGATGAAACGCATGATTGCATTCAGAAAGGATTAAACAAGTTTGTCCGACAGACATTTTCTCAGTACAAAGTTCACAGTTCTGATCATTATGAACCATATTGACCATAGATGGTTGTGACGGAGTTGGCGGAGGTGATCGTTCCATTATATTGATAACAATATTTCCAAGTTTTAAGTACAAAAATTAGAGAAAAAAAAAAACGCAATAAAAAAAAAACGTTTGAAATAAGTCTTTTGAAATAAATTTTGAACAATTGAGAAGTATTTAGAATTTAACTAAAGTATTGTAATATTTAACAAAATGTTAACCTGAATCAAAAACTACGCAGAAAAAAAAATTTTAAATGATGTAGCCCAACAGTGAAAATACAATTTTAAATTAAAAAGGAAAAATGCTTTGCGAATAACAACAAAAAAAAAAAAAAACATATGCAAACCAAAAAAAAATTTAACTAAACCTTTAGAACAAAAATGTTAGGAATTTTAAAAAAAACTTTTTAAATTTATTTATGTTCTCTTACCTTTAGTGATATGAAATGACAGTGCAGGAAGTTAAAAAGCTTTATATTATATGGTTGATAGGAAAACAAAATTTTGGTTATGGAGTTCAAGAAGTATTTAGGCCTCACTCACAAAATAAACCAATCGATATACAAAAAAAACAATCTCACCTAAAACTAATTTAAACGGACAATAAATCGCAGCGCAGCAATTATATTGTAAATCCTGGAAAAATCTGGATACCGATAGCTAAGTTACATTCAATGAGCAACACATACAAACTTCACAAACTGCTACAAATATTATTCCCCTTATGTATAATGTTCCCCTACATTCAAAAGGATTCATAGCTCCTTACTGGTCGACGTATCCGAACCTTGAAACCTCAGATAATCGAAATCCGAATAAGACTAAAAATTATTTAAATATTAGGTATCGATCATATATAATAATAATAATTTTGTAAGTTATTGAAATCTAAAAAAAACTAGTTAAGTGTTGGATGTAGAGCAAAGAGAATTTAATATATAGAAGTAATATACTAAACCTTCTGGGCCCCACGTTGGGCGCCAATTTATGTAATGAACACGAGATTACGGGCCACTGTTGTAGACGTTTTACTTAAAAATCCATTAGGGGATAGCATATGTAATGACGAAAGCATTATCCACCCAAAGTTGGTACACAACATGGAAATGAGCCTAAATATATCGGCTTAGGAGAAATGCCAAGAATTAATGCATAGCTAAACGAATTCTTAAGTTGAAGGAACTAGATGGAAAATGTAGCCAATAATTGCCTATTGACAATTGATGCTCTAGTAAGAAAATTAGAAAAAACGAACGGGAGCCATTGATAACCACTAGCAAGCAGTCGGTTGGGGGGGGTTTTTGTTTTCTAAGTTCTCATTGTCAATAGCGTCGTTAACATAAATATTATTATAGACTCCCTGAGTCAAAATATATACAAATAGGACAAGAAGTTGATGTGTAGATTGTAGTAGGCTGTTAAGTAAAACCCCGATTTCGATCAACTTAAGACGGAAAGAAAAGAAAAAAGGATCAACCATATAAAGCTGTTAAGGTTTATCCGAGATGTAGTTGAATAAACACGCGCTCGATACCCTCCCTACCATTGATTTTAGTTGCGCTACCCGTTTACCTAAAATCCCGCACATACACTAACACTTGTCTTTCATATCACATCGTAAGGAAACTTTAAAATTCTATTCTCCCATATTTAATACTAATTCATTTATTTAAATAGTTCATGTTTTATATAAAAATAATTATTTGCTACCACAATGCAAATACACGACAACTTATTACAATAATAATTTTAAAAAAAAACTTTAATTCTATATATATAAATAAATGTAAGAAAAACAATAATTGGTTATGGTATTAAGTATTTTCACTCTGATATAATTGCAAATATATAGTTATATAGTAGCGAATGCATAGAGATATCATTTGTACCGACGTTAGTGAACACAAGCAACATTGTATCAATTTTATGTAAAACGATTTAACAGTAGCTCTCTTGATTAAGCACAATATTTAAATACATTTCCAAAAGACTTTAACACCGATGCAATTTAATGTGAATACGAACTTAACATAAACTCTCGGGATTAAGCAAAATGTTGAGATCTATGCTAATCACCTTAAATTAGTATTTAAAAATGAATGTGAGTACAATGTTAACAGAAACGATATTGATTAGGCAAATGTTGATGAACATGACAATTACATGAAATCAATATTCAAAAACAAATTTGTGTATACAATGTTAACCGAGAATATGTTGCTTAAGCAAAATGATTATATACATAAATTTGTACGATAATTTATTAGATTAGTTTGCGTGCTGGTATAAGCAAAAGTAATGCTTTATTTAATTATTTACAAGATTTGACTCACCCGTTTACATATGTACAAGATGTTAACCGCAGCTGTTGATGAGGCCTCTCAATCGCTGAGTGGTAACACGATGATGATGTAGCTATATATGTATGAAAATTAGGTGCAAACGAACGATATGGATATTTCCATGCAAAAATTTAGCTTATAGACTTGATGAAACACATACACATAGTTACAAATACTATAACGATGATTATTCAAATTAAATTCCATGCAATTTAAATTATTATTTTGGGTAATTGTTATAGACCATTTAAGTGCTAAATTGATCTATATTTTAAGACTGTTAATTATTTAGAATTTTATGAAGGTTAATAGTAAACAAAAATGGTAGTAATTTTAACGTTATCGAAAAAAAATTCATTTAGATTACCAAGATTCTAATGCGGGCATTATGGAATTTAATTTGAATAATAAAAAAAATTTACGATATACATAGATTTTAAATATAATTGATTTCACTAGATAGGCCCATTTTTTTTGTTTTCTATTGATTCTTTATTTATTGGGAACACCTGGTTATTGGAGTTATTGTATGTAGGCGATGATGTTGAATTGACGAGGATTGTACATTTTATTTAGTGAACTGGTACGTAATTTTGATCTTTCTGGTAAATGGCCTACTTGGTTGTTAGTTGGTAATTTGAAGAAAATTATAGATATTCATCCGATTTTATTTTATCATCAAAATTTTTGAGCAATCGTTTATACTCTTATTCGGGCTACGTTGGTAACTGGGTTTTTGGGATGGATTTGCAATTTAGTTTCTGTTATCATCGTTATCGCTATATTAGTTAAATTTGCAGAGGGGGTAGTGGCGATAGATATGAGACACAAGAAATTTACCGTGGTGACTCAATTCGAGTCCACCGCGTAATACGAATTATCACGAAGTTCCTGTTTAGTAAGAAGGTTATTATACAATGT
The DNA here is from genome assembly GCA_941918925.1 of Phyto melanocephala. Lineage (NCBI taxonomy): Eukaryota > Metazoa > Arthropoda > Insecta > Diptera > Rhinophoridae > Phyto > Phyto melanocephala. The sequence continues at coordinate 5,333,602 of OW799233.1, forward strand.
TAAATAAATAACAAAAATCTAAAAACTTTACCTGTTAGACGAAACTTTTGAGCAACATAAATTATTGGCCAGTTCCCTATAATATTTTTCCCGAAAAAGTTTATAAGGTAATAGAGAAATTCACTAATACCAATGTTACAGCCTATTCTTTTCATAAACTTTAGGGTAAAAATAAGTCTAGAGAATTTGAAAGGTGACAAAAGATATTTTAATGATAATTTATTAAGTTCTGACAAATTTTACCTGTGTTTTCCAATCTATAGGCAGTAATTTTATTTCTAATACGGATCTGAACGGTAACACCAAATTTTCTTCTTATTAACTTGCCGAAAATTCCAAGGTATGTGATCTGCTTGGCAGATGACATGAAAAAGAATGGCTGTCGATGTAAACGGCAATTACAACACTTTAGCTTTAAGCCGAAACGTGTTTATTCAACAATCCTTTGCTTGTATTGCCTTCAAGCTTTTGCCAATATACGTTGCCAACTTACAAATGGCAACATTGTTCGAAAACAAGATATTGCCACTAATTATTACTGATATTGACCTATATATATATTCTCCATTTTCAATTACAACAAAATCTGAATTGTAATGATGTTATGGCATTTTATAGATACCTTTACAGTTCACTCTTCCTCTTATCCATTCATACAATAATGAATGTTAACAGTCAAGTTTATCCGTATGACAGTTTTACGTTTCGTTTAGTGAAGACATAGTACCTTAGCATCTAAAAATGTTCGAATTGGTATCTAAGATATCGTATCTAAGTTACTTTTCGACGTTCATAGAATTGATAATGTTTAACTAAATGTAACTACGATACATGTTAACTACCATATAATTCGTTAACTTTGAAAGAATGTAAATACAAGTGCATAATTGTTATGGCACTATATTACAATTAAAAAATAAAATAAATTCAATAACAAACTAGGCTATTTCATATATGCAAAAACAAGGCAAAATGTGAAGAGAAAAGCTAATCAATACCATATGACAAAAAAAATATATCGAAAATTAATTTTTACGAACATAAGCCAAAATCTTGCATTACAGTATGGAGTGAAAATTCGGCAAATATGGCAGGCCTGCTTTTATGTTCTAAAACTAAGTGACAATAAATGAAATGAGATATTTATTTACTATTCTAAAATACACGTAAGTCATTGAAGACAAAAACCAAGTTCAAAAGAGACACCTTCATATGTGAAACACAAATTTTTCGGCTATACACGTACATGCAAAATTTACAAGTTTAAAACAATTTCTTCAAATCAAGAAGAATATTTTTTTTTGTTTTATAATAAATTTTGTTTTTGATTACAGTATATTTTTGAATATTCGCCAGGCATAACAAAAGTGTTGTATTCAATGCTAAACTGAAATAGTTTACTATATTCGAATATTATAATGTAAGAGTCAAATTCGTTTAGGATGATAGATAATATTGAACAGGATTTCATCTTGCCTCTATGAAGTTATGCGTTCAAAATTTCATTAAAATACGTTGCTACCTATGGGTTTTTGCATTCGGTTTACATGATGTTTGTTTTAAGATGTCATCACTGAGGCTGCTTTTGACATAGAAAATTATTCTTAAAATTAGTTACTAACAATAAGATGACAGTACGTTTTTGTTATAAGAAGAATAATTTGAATTTAAACAATAAAAAAAAAAATAAAAAATAAATACTTTTGTTGTAATTAACCACAACGCATTTCATTTTTGCTTTAACTTAGATTTTATCTAAATGTAAATGGAATCATGTATATATAAAATTAAAAATGTAAAAGAGTTTGCTTTATCTGGTTTTGTTTAAGCAGAATAAATGTGCGTTTTGATTTGAATTGCTTTGGCAAAACGTTACATACACTCACGCACATACACAAGCTCGTACCAAGCTAATAGCACGTACTTAAATACAATTTTTTTTTAATGTTCACTAATATTGTATACTTATTATATGATAAATGTATACATATGTACGTAATAAATTACATATATGTTTAAAGTATAGACATATACATATGTATTTATGTAGTTGTATTAGAAGAACAAGGAGTGTGTATTTTTGTTTGTATGTGTATACAATCAGTGTGTTTAGACTTAAATATTAAATGTTGTTAACGAAAAACGATGACATAAATTCTGTTAATCCGCTCGTAAATTGAAGCTTATGACATTGTTAAAGGCAATTTGACTTTCAACATATAAGTCAAAAATAAAAACAAACCCATAAGAAGGAAAGTGTGTAAGTGAGCACCCTTGCTAATCATACATACAGACATGTGTTTTCATATTTATTTTAGTCTCGTAGGAGTATGCCTGATGTGTTGTGTCAGGCCTGTAACATGATATCACGACATTTGGTTTTATTTTTCTTGGTTAAAACAATTTTGCTGTTGTGTTATGTGTGTGTCTGAAAATTTATTTATTTATTTAGTCGTCATATATTAAGTGTATTCATGAATGTGCAAACAAATAAATAACTGACTGGGTGGCACATGTCATATTTCTCTGTTTTTTTTTATTGTGGACATTAGCCGGTACCGAAAAAAAAATTTTCAGCACACCTTTGCATGTAAAGTAAAGTAGTAAAGGAAATCACGAAATTAATTGTTGGTCGTACATAAAGGAGTCATGTTTTTACATTTTTCTTATTAAACATATCTTCGGTATTAACAGTCGATCATTAAACTTTGAAGCAAAACATTGGGTTGCTCGATACAACATACTGGGATCCTAAATATAAGTTCAGCAGAATAATATGAAAAGGCGAAATGCTTAGAAAAAAAGTTTTTGTTTTTAAAATTGCCTTACGAATATGTTTTATATTAAAAGAATGTTTTTCTTTTTTGCTTGTAAGGTGGTATGGTCTAGTGAACATGTATCATCATGGAAGTCCTTTCTTTTTTACGCCGATGCCATCTCAAACGTCATCAACATCATCGTTGTTGTTTGCAAAATGAATTTGATTTGTTTTTTTTTTTTGGCCATACAGTCATACAATTATTGAAAGTTTCGAATAAGTTGTGGCTGTTTTTACTGACGTTAAAGCATGGCGGTGGTTCCGTTGTGGCATGAAGTTGTACGTTGAGAGATTTGAGTTAGGATTTTAGTTTTTCTTTTTAAGCAAAGATATATAATTTTATATAGTACTCAAGCTTGCTGTTTGTAACGATATTGGGTCTGGTACTATCGTTAAGGCAATAATTTAAAGCATTTAAAAACTATTGAAGGAAAAAATATTTTTTCTTAAGCATATCAAAGCAGATGTGCTTTCCTCCCCCACATTGTAAATTAGAGAGACAAGATTGACAAAAAATTTGACAAAAACTATAAACCACTTACATATTTTATGCAAAAAAGAAAAAGTTATACCTTACATTAAAAAAAATTCTTATTAAAACAATCGTTTGAAACGGAAAAAAAGTCTCTGATATGATTAAAAATTATTGCTTAGGAGGCTGCACAACGTCTTTATAATTCTAAGAGATTCATTTCGTTTGCCGAAAAAAATGTCACCTTATTTCGTGCGGTCCATGAAATATATTAATGAACACAGATCCCGAAATTGAAGTTTTAAGAAATTTTTTTCGAAAATGACTCTGAGTAGTCGAAGATAAATTGTTGGTTGTATCTATGAAATACAAAGACATATTTGAAGATATTTACAACCAGTTACTTCTAATACTCGTTACATATGGTTTCAGCAAGAGAGAGTGATAACTAATTGCGCCATACCACAGGTCTAAAATAAAAACTGGTTTATGTAAATGCACCTTGCTAAGGAGCTTTGGTTATCAGTCCCTTATTTCTTGTTTTGCGCAGGTACACCATGTCTGTAAGCATCAGCCATTAAAACAATTTCTAGTTAATTTTCTCGCTTAGAATTAACCACACCCTCCACGTAATCTCCGAAGAGACATTAATTAGGTTTCTATCCGAATCTAGCTAATCTAGAAATGTTATTGGGACTAACTCATTCCCGTAGTACCAGATAAGTCTTTGGATAGCTGTGAATATGTACTCTGACCAGAGTTTAAGATGTCTTAAGTTATGGCCCCATAAAAACAAGAGTGTTAGTTTTATCTTTCTATATTATGAATTGACAATACACCTTGGGCTAGGAATAGTCAAGTAGATATACCCCAGCGGGCATATGCATATTGCTGTTGAATTTATTAATGTTTGCTGACCTTGATGCTCTCAATAACTATGCTATTTTTGCTTGCTATAGCAATATTCATTTAGCAATTAAATTTATCTGCAGACATTTATAAAAATTTTCTAAAACTATGTATACATTCATACATTCACACACTTGTATTTACTTTAGTATCTATGGATTTGTGTAAAGTATTTTGTTTTCTTCTTGTTATTTAAATGCGTCTGCTAGGGGACGTTACCATTAATTTGTATTCCATAATTACTGTTTCACAAATTGTCACTGACTCGACGACACATAATTTAACCATATTTTTGTTGTAGGTTTGTGTTTTTCCTCTGCCTTCATTTACGATTAATTTTTTTCCTTATTCCAACTACCGTTTAAAGTCATACTGTTGCTTTGCCATAATCTACTGCCAGACATTTTATTTGTGCTAACTTGTGCACTAAATAAAATTGTTAAATTATATATGTATGATGGAGCGAATACATATAATCTTGGGAACAAATTTTGAGTATACTATAGAGAGAATAAATATTAGTTTTTTTGACCTTTTATAATAATATATAATAGTTTTTTAAGCTTAAGATCCTTCTAATAATAAAAAATCTTTTTGTTTTCTTTTATATTATTTGATCAATATTTCGCTACTTGTTTGTGTAGCATCATCAGGATAAAAAAAAGGATCTTAAGCTTAAAAAACTATTATATATAGAGATAATATTTATGAAATTAACAATTTATCTGAATAATCTTAGCGTTTTCGGTATTAAGTAACATATTTAAACAAGATTTGTTATGCTATCTAGACGTTAATAATATTTTGTTCATTTTATCGACAAAATTATCAACTTTATACTCGACTCAAAAATCGCTTGTTTAAATCTCGGCTATTAAGCGAATATATTTGGGAGTGGCGTAAAATATTATTAAGTGAATACACATTAGTGCAAACCGGTTATTCATTTTATTCTTTTCTGTTTTGGCTGCAATCGGAAATTTTGAAAGCTTGGATAATGCAAGGAGATATGACCCCGTGGGAGGCAAATAAATGGCGATTCTGCAAAAGTCTTTAATTACAAATTAATTTAAAAAAATTCTGATTTTGGTAGGATGCTAGTTCACATAATTTAGCTAGCAATGAATTTTTTGTGCAGGTTTTTTAAAAAAGGGTTTATGTCAAAAATTACAAAATATGTAGAAACTAAAGCCTAATTTTTTTAAAAAATTGGCAAAATTGTGCAATATTATGCAAATTTAATTGAAAAGATCAATTTAATGCTAATAAAAAAAGGGAAACAAAAGGTGTTATATAAAACAGGAAGGAGAATGTGTCATGTAAGACAACAACAAAATGATTTTTAACGTTTAATGAACAATTTCACTTTTCTATACTTTTTAGACTAAGATTTGAATTTTTTAACTTTTTTGATTTAGAAATTCATTTCAATAATGTTGTTATATTTATTAAAGTTTTCCGACCCTAATACTCTCAATAAGACGAATTTAAATAAAGTTGTTAGAACTTTAGATAAAAATATATTATTTTAATTACTATTATTATCATTATTATTATTATTATTATTATAACTATTATTGTTACTTTGTTAAATTAGAAATATTTTTTTCTTAAACAAGAGTTACATAAATTGTAAAAATTACGCTTACAAAGAAATCCCACTAAATTAATATAAAAAAAATTTATTTCCTTTTGAACTATAAAATAAATGTATTCTTCATGTTCTTATAAAGGATAATTAAACTGTAATCAATTAATCAATTAATAAATTAATCAATAATAATAATAATTTTTTTCTATATAAAAAGCGGATATCGTAAATGATTTTTTGAAAAAAATACCAATATCGTAAATTGTTTGAGAAAATTTTTAAGTATTTAAATTAAATTTTTAATAGAAATTTAACAAATTCATCAAATATAATGTTGGAGGTAATGAATCTTTAATATTAATTTATTTTAATAAAAGAAAAATTGAAATTAAAATTTAAATTAAATTTAAAATTAGTTTTTAATTAATTCGACTTATATAATAAATAGTTTTTAACATTTAGGGCCATTATTACAACTTGGAATTAGTTAAAGCTAGGATTTTATCGGCCGTATATATTTACAGTTATCTATTGTTAAATTTTCATTTTTATCTAAAGTAAGCGGTAAGTTAACGACAAGTTTATTTAATCTGGTGGGTTAAATTAAATTTGTAATAATGGTAAACTGTATATTCCGCAAACAAAATCCAACCTTTAGCTAACGCCAAGTTGTAATAATGGCCCTTAAACAAATTTCGTGTTCGTTATTTAATAAAAATTCGTATTTTTTTCTAAAATTTAAATTTGATAATTAAAATATTCTTAGAAAACCAGTAACCGTATCATTAGATATAAGTAAATAGATAAAAAAAATTATACATAGTTTTTCTTGCGTTCCAAAATCTGAATTTATCTTTAAGGCAATACTGAAAAATTTTCAAACATATTTTCCTATCATGTTATTCTCATGAAACAAGTTTTTCTTTTATAGAACGAGATAAACAAAATAAAAAAAAACTAAGAAACGGGAAACATTTTTATTTGTTTATAAGTTTTTGTACCACTTTGATTGTCCTTTTTAAGGAAGCAACCGCTTAGTCTACTGACCTTTCCTTTCCATTTTATTAGGAAAAGCAGAAAAGGTTTAACAATAAAAAAATTGCAATTTTTTTTAAAACAGATTTTTTAAGTTGAGCATGACCGAGCATATGATACCATACAACAACTACAAGGAAATAAATTAGATTGAAGGAGTCAAAATAATTTGTAAGACTGACACAGTTAGACAGTTTTAGAGATTTATCGTTAGAATATTTGTTATTGTTTGTATAGTTTTTTTTCTGTGGTGTTCCTTTGAAACTAACTTTATTCGATTTTATAATTAACTAGTAGAACCCGTACTGCTTTGCTGACCCTAAAAAAAATTGTTGATTGATGTGATGATTGATTGTGCGCCCAAAAAAATTAAACCAGCAGTTTGATTTTAAATTGCATGCTTCCAATGATATGTGTTTTGCTTCACTATTTTGCAATCACTCACCGCTCTCGAACAATAACTAGTATTTAAACTAGTATAAAATTATATAAAAATGCCCTAGTTGGGCTCTTATGACAACCTTAAATTAAAATCGTTAGTTTTATATATTAAAGAAGGACCGAAATGTAACTAGTCTGAAGCTAAAAGGAGCAAGTATATTTCTAACCACATACTAGAACTATGTAATTCTTCGTCAGCCGTTCTGCTGTTCAGTGCTCGAATATGATCTGAAGCAACCACTGTACACTGTACTGCCATTCATCAGCAAACGACAGCAACGGTTGGGCAAGTGCAAATAAAAGGACAGATTGAGGAAAAAAGACTCCGGAGTGTCGCTTTGTTTTCTTAAAAAATATGTAAAATCGCCATTAAATAGTAAAAGGAACAAAAATGTAAATGACAATCCACTAAGTGTTGCCACTTGGATTAAAAATGCGGAAATTGGTGAATAAGAAAAAAAGAGAGAAATATATTTTTACCTATAAAGTTTGATAACTGAGGTTCAGATGAGAAATATATTCTCTCCTTTTAAGTATTTTTTTCTATCAAAACATTATTTATAGTTTAATCTAATTGATAGAAAATACAGTCTTCAGCGCCCAACATCTTGTTAATCAGTATGTTGAAAATGCAACTAACTGTGCATAAAATTATTTTTTTGTGCCATCTAAAGTTAAAAAAGAAACTATTAATGATGCCTTGAAATAAACACAGAATAAAAAAATATGTCTGACATATAAAAAAAAAGGGATTTGGTAGTTTGACAGCTTAATTAATAAATAAGAAGAGAAATCAATATAAAAAAATCAAACCTATTAATGACGGCTGGTTTACAATTAAAAATTCGGCTGAAATACTGCATAATATATATTATACTAGCTGACCCCGCGAACTTCGTACCGCCCTAAAATCAAGAAATATCTGTTACCTTTTTATCTGATTACAGACAAATCGATTGATTCAGTCACTAACCAAGATGACATTGTTAACTATCCAACGAAACTCTTGAATTCGCTGGAATTACCCGGATTACCAGCTCATAATTTACACTGAAAATCGGATTGGTAATAATCATGTTGCGGAATATAAACCAGCCACGTCTTTGCAATGGCATCCGACTTGCGGTGAAGAGATTAATGAATAACTTGATAGAAGCCATAATTTTAAAAGAGAAGAACAAAGGAGAAGACGTTTTAATTCCACGGATTCCTCTAATTTCGAATGACGGTTGAACGGTTACGAATTCCAGTGCGGCTAGCATTTGTAATGTCGATAAATAAATCACAAGGGCAGTCGCTAAGTGTTTGTGGCATTAATCTTGAAAATTCATGTTTTTCACATGGCCAGTTATATGTCGCCTGTTCCCGTGTCGGAATACCAACAACACTATTTATATATGCGCCAAAAAATAAAACTAAGAATATTGTGTATCATAAAGCATTAGAATAATAAACACTTTGTTTTTGGAATAATTTTGATTTATTAATATATCAACAGCAATACTTAATAAAAAAATTAACTTAATTCAGATAAAAAGGTAACATACATTTCTTGATTATAATAATAATAATAATAATAATAATAATAATAATAACAATAACAATAATAATAATAATAATAATAATAATAATAATAATAATAATAATAATAATAATAATAATAATAATAACAATAATAATAATAATAATAATAATAATAATAATATTTAATAATAATAATTAGTGAAATCTGTCCAGCCATTCACGCGTGATGCCGTGACCAAGGGTAAAAGGGATTCATTTTTATATATAAAGATTAACATGTTAATAAGAACTTTCAAATCTGTCAATTATTTCATGACTCACCTCTGCTATTTGTTTTTCTAGGCTTTTTTTATATTTACACTATTCACTTAGATTTCAACTTAGTTATTTCAACACAACAACTGGTGGGTTTTTTATATCGGCTGGGTGCAATGGTGTAGCAAATGCAATGCTGTATAAATATTTTATTTTTGCTTTTCTATTTATAATCTTGCCAGAACATTACTCCAAAATATTTACTACGTTGCTGTAAAAGCAGTAGATGATACCCTTAACTTGAAAGCAATAAAGGGTATAGAGAAATTATAAAAAGACAAAATAAAACGTTTAAGTTAAACAAAGCAAGAAGAAAAGAAAAATAATCATATAAATATGTACATAAAAATACAATAACAACAAATAAGCGAAAAATAGAAATAAACTGTTTTACTGTTTTTGATTTTGTGATGATTTTCTATTATATTAAAACAGTTTCCGTTATCGGTACGTCGTTTTGTTTATTCAAGCGTTACAAATACCGGAAATAAAATGTAATTTGCAATTCTGATGAAGATGTTTCTAACTCCACCCATACTTAAAACAGATGTCTGTGGTACTACACACAAATATAAATAAATAAATAAATAAATAGTCACAGCTAAAGCAATCACTGTACCGCCAACTTTAAATCTAAAACACTAAATGACAAGACCACATACTTACAACAACAAAAGTTGACTAGGAAAAATCAAAAAAATTGCCGCTGTTGTTGTTGCTTATCTAGTCTTGTCATAAAACTACAACAAAAACAACAACAAAAAAATGAAAAAATCATGGAACAAATTTTCTTTTTGTTTTCATGTTGAATGGCTGTTGCGACAGATATATTTTCATAAATGAAACATTTCGAAATGAATAAAATTATATGCATTGTCCTGACAGGCTGAATGGTTAGATTGCTAGATGGGTGGATAGATAGTTACATACATACATATTTTAAAAGTTTTTTAGTTCTTAAAAGGAAGGTCTGACTGTCGAATTCTCTATCTTTTTATGATTCTTTTAAACAAATCTGTTTGGCTGCTGTTTGTTGTTATAGGAGTATATGTATTAAAGTGTTTGCTTTCTTCGGCTTTTTATAACCACTTGTATATAGTTCTAATCCTGAATCTATAAAAAAAACATATACATAGAAATATCCTTAATAAGCTCACTTGTAAATGTCAAAAGGATTTCGTTTTCCTTGAAAAGAGGAAAAAGGAAAGAAGTCTCATGCTTATATGCATATATGTATATACATACATGTACATATGTACGTACATAAATATATTTCATCAATAGGCTGTAAACATATGATGATATGTAAATTATTTGAGAGAAAGGTATTGAAATCCTTACCCTTACAACAAAAGGAAAGGGTTCTTAAATAACAATTCTTTCAGATAAATTGCTTAGAAACTCATTTCTGATTGCTGCAAATTGCTACGAAACAATTCGCTCGATTGAAACTTACATGTTTATGTATGTTTGTATCTGTATAGATTTAAACCAAATAGACATTTCTATCAAACAAATAAAAAAAATTGCCAAATTATTTCATACTTGTTGACTTTGAAAGTCTTATATTGTAGAGAAAACGTTTTTTCAAGTTGAGTTCAACTTTCAATTTGTGACACAAAAAAGTTTTTTTTATGTTAATGTAAAGTAAATATTTGTAATATTAATAAAACTAAACACTAAATAAATCAAAGAAAATTTAGTGAAGAAACAAAAACGTTACCCTTGGGAGAAATAGCAAAAATATAAAATGGAGGAAATTATAGTTTTTTTTGGTATGATTGTCTGTCCATCTGTCTTTTACGGTCGTGTATATTGTTTATAGCTGAAAGATTTAAATTTAAGGATTTGGTTAAAGTATCACGACAGCGAGTTGCTGATCGATATAAACAAGTCCCCTCTCATCTACAGCGTTGATGGCTTATTCTGTGTGCAATTTGGATGAATATCTTTAAAAAGAGTAAATGCAGTCATGAACTGATCCATAGCTTTGCCCATTATCTGCTTAGACGGACAATTAAAAGCAGCATAAACTTAAAGAAGTGCTCTAGTGTAGCGAACAGAGCGCGAATATTGGAAATAAATTTTCTGCTTAAGTCTTTGGCCAATTTATACTAAAAAAGATTTTAACACACTTCATTAGTTACACAGCTAGTTTAACAGTTATCCCTATCGGAAGTAACTTAGGTATCAAAAAAAAAACACCCTGTAAAGGATTTCATATAATTAAAATATTTACCAATTCAAAGAGGACTCTTATGTCGTATATTCCGTATTAATATAATAAAAGATTTTAAATACATTTTCCTCTTTTTTTATACCCGCCACCAAAAAAATGGTGGGGGTATATTCATTTTGTCATTCCGTTTGTAACACATCGAAATATCCATTTTAGACCCCATAAAGTATATATATTCTGAATCAGGGTTTGATTTGATGACGATCTAGCTATGTCCGTCCGTCTGTCCGTCTGTCCGTCTGTTGAAAGCACGATAGAGGTCGCACCGAAAAAGCTAGGGGGCTCAAATTTTGCCAGAATCTTTCTTATAGACAAGGTTTGTTTGGTATTGAAAATGGGCTAAATCGGAATATTAGGAAGAGAGTTATAGCTCGTAAAGCAAGAGTAGGTCGAAAAAACCGTGTCCGTCAAACATCGAATAAAATGGAATTGTGTCCAAACGCATTAACGTATCGTCATGAAACTTCGAATATATATTTCTCGAGTCAAAGGAATATTTCTCCCCAAAAATTTCTTAAATCTATAAATTAGAAAAGGAGTTATAGATAAAAATGTACGAAAATGTATACCGCACAGTGTATATTTTAAGTTTAAAACGTAATAAAACTGACAAAACTATATGTACGATTCCGAAATTTTGCAGACATGGCTTTTTGGTCAAAGTCTTCGTTATACCGAAAAATAAATGTGCCACGCCCACTTTTTTTTAAATTTTTATAAAAATATATTAGTCATATATATTAGCATTTATTCATTGCAGATGGCAACATCTGTTGAAGGCGCCACTACATTTTGCAAACACTGAGGATGATGTCTTTGCTAAACATCATGTAGAACACTAGATGACTCTAGTAACATTTTTGACAACATCCACTTTAATATTTTGCACAAACTGCAAAGGAATTTTAAATGGGTTTGTGAAAACGAAAATGACCGAAGTTTGTTGACAAAAATTAACTAGAGTAATGATTTGTGCCAAACTTTTCATATAGTTTTACACACAGTCTTATAGACATGCTCAGCATTTTGCTAAAACGGGAAATTTATTAGTAAGATTTTGATTTTTAAAGTTCTATAACATTTTACTTTTAAAAGATTTTCAAACGAAATAAGTTTTGTATAATTTTAAAATTTGTTAGCCATTAGTACATGAAAATAAATTGTTTATAATGTTAAGAAATAATTTTTTTTTATCTTTAGGTCTAAATTTTCCTAAATTCCTTTTTTTAATACACCATAACTTCTAGAAAACATAAGATAACAAAAAGAAATTAGCACCATTTAGTAGATAAAACTCTCCTCTCCTCCCCATTTTATACCCGTTACGATCCGACCGTGATCAGCAGACCAATTTTTGTGACACAAGGTCAAATATTTTTTGCAAAATTTTAGTAAAAGAGCTAAACAAATTTTTTTGTAATGTGTTTTTTTGAAGTATTTGAGTTTTTATATCCGCCACCAAAAAAATGGTATGTATATTCTTAATCGGGGTTTTATTTGATGACGATCTAGCTATGTCCGTCCGTCTGTCCGTCTGTTAAAAGCACGATAGAGGTCCCATCGAAAAAGCTAGTGGGTTCAAATTTTGCCAGAATATGTCTTATACACAAGGTTTGTTTGGAATAGAAAATTGGCTAAATCGGAGTATAAGGAAGAAAGAAAAATTGCCTAAATGCATGTATTAAGAAGGGAGTTAGAGATCAAAATGTACGAAAATTTATACCGCGCAGTGTATTTTCCAATATGTTAAAAATTTTAAACCTAATAAGAGTGACAAATTTAGATCTACGATTCTGAAATTTTGCAGGAATTGCTTTTTGGTCAAAGGCTTTCTTCTGATGGAAAATAAATGTGACACGCCAACAACGACGTTCCCATACGACGTTTTCTCTCAAATTCTTATAATTTCTCTATAAATCGAATAATAAAGGACTTTATTGAAATATCTAAGTTGTATTTATTAGCATAAATAACTTCGACACACCTACTATAACGCTCACTTTCCACGTTATTTACTGTTAATGAAATTTAAATTTATAAAACCGACAAAATTAGAGGTATGATGATAAAATTTGCTACGGAAATCCTTCTAGTCAATGTTATTGTTATGACAGAAAATTTAAGTGACACGCCCACTCTTACGCCCACATCCTATATAATGCTTTATTTCAAATTCATATAATTTCTCAATGAATAAATATTTTGGAAGAATTACGGACTATATTGAAATATCTAAGTTGTATTTATTAGCAGAAATTTTACTGACACGCTTACTTTAACGCCCATTTTCACTGAAACACTTAATTTACGAAAACATTTTACCAGCATATCCAAGTTATAAAAGGTGGTTAAATTTTAAGGGCCGATGTTGGTTTTGAATAAAACACAAATTATTTAGGAAATTATTATCATTTCTTTTTTAATGATAATATTTGTATGCTTCAATTATGTATGGAACAAAATATCGGCCAAATGGCCCCGCGACCTCAACGGCACACCTCGATCCGATAGTCCAAATTTTAAATAACATTGCTGATGCTCAATTGTTTGGCACGATGATGAGTCGAAGTTGACTGTTTTTTTGCCACACTATCGCGATAAACAGCAAATCTTCTCATTTAACGAATTTAGAAGGCATTCATAGATGTTCTAACATTTTATACAGACCTGGGGCCGAATTACGGCATTCGATATCGATCGAAATTTTACTCGAACGATCGAGTATGCTTTAGGTATATAGATTTTAATAAGAGTTTTCAAATTTCGATCACGTTCGAGTGCCGTAATTCGGCCTCTGTTTTAAATTTAAAATTTAACCACCCTCTACAAAGAAAGTGATACATATTTTATTATAAAGAGATTATTCTATAGCGATTTACAAAATAATAAATATTGTGCTTTCAATGTACACAAAATTGGTGGTGGGTATAAAAGATTCGGCACAGCCGAATATAGTGCTCTTACTTGTTAATTTTTAATAAATACATTTAAAAAGCGCTGAAGTTTTTAATGTTTTGATTAAACCTTATTTGTATATGGCGAAACATTTACTAAATATAAATATAACCCTCTACATATATTTATATCTCTTCAATAGATAAAAAATACAAAATACTAATGACTATTTTTAAAACTACTTCAAACACAATTCTAAATGTTTTCTATACATAATCTTTATAGTTTATTATCTGTAACATGTCCTTGGAGCGAAACCAAATCTTACAAATTCAAATTTTCTTTAAGCACTTTAATTTTATTCAATAGACATGAAGAACAAACAATTTGATTTTTATTCTTCTTATATCTTTTATCCATTGCATTAATTTCATTTTGAACAAACTATTGATTTCGAAAGTTCCTCTTTGATTTATTATTTATGATAAAATTATTATATTGTGAAAATTTATGCAAGCAGCAGCAATAAAATGGTACTCACACAAATAGACAACATGATATTCTATTTTAGATAGATTTTTTTTGGGTAATTGCAGCAAATTTACAAAAGTACTCATAAAACTGGTATTCAAGGCAATTTTACTATTTTCATTTAATTTTTGATTCTTCTTTTTTTTTTTTGGTTTGTTTCCAATTTTCATTTATTTATCCGACCGGAGGTAAGAGCAAGTGTTGGGAAATAAAACGAACAAATAAAAAATTCACAATGAAATGCCACAAAGATTCTATCGCATGTCTAAATTGTATGTTTATCGTACAAATTTTTAGATGTTTTCTGTGTGTACGTAGACTTGGGTCTATTTAAATGTGTAGTCTTGTTTGTTTGTGTGTATGTATGCTTGTGTTTGTGTATTCGAATGGGTATTTTAAGCAATTGGTCGTTTAACACTTTTGTCTACGACATCAAATGCATATTTTATAAGAATTTTTCGATAATACTCGTATGATTTCCTTCGTACTAATGCTGATAATGTGATATTGCACAGTGGGGTGTTCTAAAGAAAATATCAAAAATATTGTATTGGTTGTTAGATTTTAGAGAAAATTTTATAAAAAATAAAAATACTTTAATTTATTGGTGGTACAGCAATAAACCATTTTTCAATTTCTTTTTCAGCCTACTGTTGATGTTTGATGTTTCCATAAAAGAAAATTTAATTTTATTTCTACCTTAAGCAAATGCACTCATATAAAGGCACATATCGGGTGTCCCAACTAGAACGCAATTTTTAAATTTTAAATAAAACACAGATATTTAAAAAAAAATCGTGAAACTTTATTATATCGTAAAGTAGACAGAATGAGGTTATGTATGGAACAATATATCGTGCAGAAGGCAGCCGCAGCTTTGCTGGCACACACGCGATCTTTTAATCGCGGTATTTCATTAATGCAGCGTCCAATTTCCTCTTTTAAGGCTTGCATCGTCGTCGGCTTATTCGCCCAAAGAAAAAAATCTAAAGGTGTTGAATCACACGATCTAGGCGGCCAATTCTGGTCTCCAAAACGCGAAATAACACGACCGGAAAATTACTGATGCAGCAATTGAATTGTTTCTCTGGCTGCATGACATGTGGCGCCATCTTGTTGAAACCACATGCCCACCACATTAATTTCTTCAATTCTAGGCAAGAAAAAACTGGTTATCATTTCACGATACCGAACACCATTGACTGTTTGCGCTTGACCTGCCTCATTTTCATAAAAAAAGGTCCAATGATTCCTCCAGCCCAAAAACCACACCACACAGTGACACGTTGAGGATGCATTTGCTTCTTGTTAATCACTCGAGGATTTTCCTTACCCCAAATGCGACAATTCTGCCTATTGACGAAGCCATCAAGATGGAAATGGGATGATCGCAATTTGCGAACTGTAGCCGCAAAACTTTCACCATTTTGGTAAAACAATTTTGCAATGAGAATGCGTTGTTCATTCGTGTAGCTTTCCATTTTTACTAACCTCGTACCTTCAACTAGCAAACAATAACAATTGTTTAAATGTCAAACAATGACACTTCGAATGGGGCCAAATTTAAAAATTGCTTTCTAGTTGGGACACTCGATACATAATTACTTACCACGGCTACTACACACTCTAATACATTGTTTTGCTACTTACAAATTATTCTATTCTTGATGACAATACTGATGACGATGATTATGATAACAAATGATAATGTCGGTGGCTGCGTTGATGTGTTTGAATTTTGCATTGTTTGCTTTTTCTATTTGGACATTGTTTGCATACAAAGTGGATAAGGAGATTGAAGGAGATAAAACTGAAGAAGCATTTATACAAGTGTTAGAAAAAACAACAACAGCTTGAAAACACTAGACTGAGAGAGGAACAACAAAACTGGAATTGAAGTCAACAGAATTTAAATAAACAGAGCCAAACACTACATACATATAATGACGACGACAGCAAGAGCAACAATAATCAATGAACCAACCATTTGAAATGAATTGAATAAATAAAATTTGGAAGTTATGTGGCATCTATTGCTGTCGGGAAGTCTTAAAGCATACTTTGTATTGTGGTCAGTTTAATTGTTGAGATTAGTTTTTCATTGCAGCAGCTGAGAGTTTCCCAATGTAATGATGGGTAACAGTAAATAAAAATAATGTTAGATTTAAAAAAAGAATTATAAAGTCAAGATAAAGGGAATAATTTTTAATAAATACTTTCAACGCTTGCTGATTTAATTTAAAAAATCTTGCCAAAAAGAAAAAAAATATATATACAAATAATAAAGAAATTTTAATTTTTTGTAAATTTTTTTTCCTATAAATTGAACATATTTATTATTGGCTGTATAGTTTTAAAATGGCTTAAATTTTAAAATGTTTAGATTTTTTTGAAATATTTGTGCAAAATATAAATTTGTATTAGTAGTATTTGCCATTGTTGGGTATGAAATTTTCCCTTGATTTTAGCAAAATATGAATTCTGAAATAAAAGAACAATAACAAATGTCATGTCTCCTTGAACGGGTTAAAAGTGGAATAAGAGGAAGAGACAGATTATACAACTGTGTAACCAGCTGTTCAAGGAGATATTGATGGGAAATTTTCGAACGAAAAAAAAAAAGATGGCGGTAAGAGGAAAAAAAAGGCGGGAAGTTGGACTGTCAAATTTTGAGAGGGAGGACATGTTTTTTTTTTTTTGGTGGAGTTTTTGGAATAGAAAAGACGAGTTTTTTTTTTTGTTTGGTGATGTGGAAAATTACACGAAAAAAAGCACTGAAAAAAAATATTAAGCAAGAAAAAGAAAAGAAAACAGAGCTTGAGTGGAAAAAAAATTTCAAAATTAAATTAAAAGGAAACCTAAGAAAGAAAAAAATGAATTAAATAAAAATAAAAAAAATTTGAGTTACATTGTTTGTTTTTTACATAAATTAATAAATTTCATTGATAAATTTTACTCATTCTACACTAAGCATAAAAAATTTTAAAATTATTAAAATTAAAATTCACACACACACACACACACACATCAGGCTGGTATTATTCATCTTGGAGCTCGTTCGTGATTGGCGGAGGGATTTCCGGACACCTTTTAGACGATACACTACGGGACAAGAAAAAAAGAAAAGAAAAGAAAAATTTTTAAAGAAAAAAATATTATTAGAAGTAGAAGCAAACACCTTTTTAATTTTAGCTCTTATTAAGTGTTAATTTTTATTTAGTTACTTACCTTTTTTTTCTTTTTAATGAAGACATTGGACTGACAAATAGAATATATGGACAGACTCACGAAGGAACGACCCCCTTTATGAGCTGGAAAGACGACAGCAAACATTGAGTAAATTTTTAAAAGGTAAGTGAGTCAAGTTTTATACCTGTAGGGGTAGTATTAGGGGCAAATCTTAAATATGAAGGCCATTGATTTGCCATGATAGAGGGTTGGCAAGGCCTAGCAGCATAAAATCCGCTGCGACCAGAAAGGCGAATGTTTCGATGGCTAAAAAATTGAATTTTAAGGTTAGGATAAATAGATGAAGTATGAGACGGTTTAGTTTTTGTACTCACTTTTTTTTGCTCAAGGTCTTGTGGGTGACTTGGGGGCGAACTTCACGCCTCTCTACCGGAGTAGCCGGATCACTCCAGCATGATTTATTAATAATTAGCGTTGCTATCACAGTCATCCACCGGGTTGGCCCAAGAGATCCTTAACACAAATAAGGCTTAACTTTCGAATTACTTTTTAAATCGTTTTCAACGGGTGTTGAAACATGTGGTCGAGAGTTTTTATAATGAAATTTTACGGTTTCATGGCTGTTTGTATATAATGGGCATTTTTCAGCCAATTCTCGCTAAAACTAATCAGTTGAATTCGGTTATTCTGTGATATTTTGGCTAATTTGCAGCTGCTCATAATAGATGGGGCCTTTTTAATTCAACCAAAGACAAAGCATTACCTTAGGTGTTGTATCAGCTCAGTTAGATAGACTTTATATAAATTAAAGTAAAACAAATTCTGTTTAAGTTATGCAGCACTATGTGCTTTTTTTATTTATTAAAACTAATTTGTGTTTGCAGGTTTGCAGCTCTATGTGCTTACTGTTCAAAATGAATACTCAATGAATACTTAATGAATACAAGCTTTAACTTAACAATCTTAATATTTTTATATCATAGTCTGAGAACCATATATGCCGACTCAGCCTAGTAAGGTTTGCACGTGTAGCGCAACTTGACACCTTTTATTAAACATTGAAAAAGTAAAAAATAAAATAAAAATATGCAGACGCTGTGGTCAATAACCTTTTATTTATTTAACTTATATTGTATTAACTTATATGATCGTTTACGCTCGTTATGAATATATTTTTATTTGAAAGTATTTCAATACGAAAATCATTTACTATTATGGCACTTAAGATAAACTTCGGACAGGTACAATCGTTTTTTAAAGCCTCTCGGATCCAATTCGTAAGATACGAAATTTTCCTGCTTTAGATGAGTTTTCCTTCTTGCTAACTTTTTTGAATTGCTGCACGAGCAATTTGCAAGTTCTTGTTGAGTTTAACATTAATCTTTAAAGAGTCATGCCTCCAATTTGTAGTGTTATGTGGGTAATCTTTATCACCACTTCTTAGCTGCACGTTGAAGTTATACAATCAACATAACAATTTTAAATTGAATTTTAAATAATTTTTTTTTCTTAAATTTTCTTTGAATTAAAAATATTGAAACATAAACTGTCAAATTTCTAAAAAATATTTCAAGTTTATTTAAGGCTTATTTTACAGATGTTGTACAGAAATTAGTCATACTTTTTTTTATTTTTGATGAATACCGCAGAAAGAGTTTATAATAGAAATTCTTACTTAAAATTGAAAAAGTGTTAAGAAGTTCTGTGCGGCTAAATTTCTACATTTGAAGTGCATTTATATATATATATATAATTAGGGTAATCGACTCGGTTTTACAACCGGTGGAAAACCCGGTGTTTTACTCTTTCAGCTGGCGGTTTTTTGCAAATGTTAACTTTTCGAATGTCGAATAAAGCGGTTTTTACTCACATAAACCGGTTTTCTTCAGTTTTAGTTTTATGTTCATTTATATTTGTAACCAAAATTTAATTAATTATATATATATCTCTGTTATGGGTAAAAGAAAGAATTATATTTTATGTATTCGACCGGTTAACCGGTTTTTTCTAAATTTTCAAAAAAACAACCGGTTTTTTTTTAATTCTAAATTTCAAAGTATTTGAAAACCAGTTTCTTAAAAATGTCAAATAATCGATCACCCTATTTGTACATTACTATATGATGACAATTAAAGTTAATTTGAATTTTGATTTCCCGGTATCCTTTAACGGTAGTGTGTTTAAGTGGTGAGTGTGTGTCTTGCTGTTATTAAGAGTACAATATCATGCTGGTATAATGACCTTCTAATAAAATTCTAATGAATTTTATGCTTTATTATTATTGACAACAAATGCTGTTCAAATTTCAATTTCGAACATATTTTAAAACCCATACGCATAAAAAATAACAATTATATCAGTTTATTTATTTTTAAAGAGAACTGAGCAAAAAATCCATAAGGGAATATAAAAATATGCCTCATATTTGTCTGAATTTATATTTTTTCCCCGTTTATAATAAGCAACGGGATATCAAAAGCAAAGATTTTTAATAAATTAAAATCTTAATGCAAATAACAAAACACAAGAGAAAATAGTGTGACTTTAATAACAACAAGAACAAAAAAGTGTTAAAATTTGACAGCTGGTAAATATGTGTCATCTTTTTAGCTTGATGGGTGAAAAGTTGAGCCAATGATGTAGTTATTTTTGGTTTAAAAATGCGTGCGTAAGCTTATATTTATATGGTTAGGTTTGGAAAATAATACACGTCTCATTAATTATTAAAACGCCTGTTCGAAAATGAATATGGCAGCTGTAAAAATATAAATAAAATATGAGCATACAGAGAGCATAACCTTCAAAATGATTAGCATAAAGTTGTTGTGTTTTGATTGTAGCAGCGTTTTCAGGGAAATGAATTTAAATTGTAGGGAAAGAGAATTTGATAAAAAACATGCTCAGTAAATAAATATTCGTATATGTAGTAAAATTATTAAATTTACAAATTTAAAAAATTTAAAATTCATTAGAGCGACTTACTAACTTGTTTGGACGATAATCGTATCGCTTAAAAAACTAAACAACTACTGAAGTGATTCCGGTATTTACATAATGACTTTATTGTTTTTGTTTTTTTTATTAACAAAAATTTAAACTTATATCAGCATAGTAATACGTAATAGGTATGAAATACTTATAATTCTCATTGAGTTTACAAGTTGACAAGCAGTCAAAGTTTGGGGAAAACTTTAACTTGACCATTTAAAAAGCAACCCGAAACCGCACCGATACGAACTCTGTATTTAGGTAGCATTTTTAGCCTTGTTGTAGCCAAATACAAGACTCTCCGAATTTCCCTTGCGTTCGTTGTAGAAAGTAGTCCGTAATTATGTTCGTATCCTAATTTTATATATTTATATTTGTTGTAACACTAACTCGTTAACGGTCGTGCCCGAATATAGGGGCTCCCGCATTTTCCTTATATTCAATGCAAGGCAAGTAATCGCAATTCTACAACAAATACTATAATGCAAAGACAACATGTATCTTGTTGCTAGAACTTTTATTTCAGATGTCATAGTCAGCTGTATACAATAAGCAAAAAATAAAAGGAAAAGGCCTCCCGCATTTTCATTATATTTGCCCTAATACCAACTCGTAATCTGATGTACCTGAATATAAGACCTCCCGAATTTTCTTTATATTCGTCGTAACACTAATTCGTAATCTATCGTGACCGAATATAAGTCCTCTCGCAGTTTCTTGATATGCGTCCTAATATTAACTCGTTACCTATCGTACCTGATTATAAGGCTTTCCGAATTTTCTTTATAATGAGATAATTACATTGATTGTGATGTAATCATTAACATCTCGGAAAAAGGTTTCATTATTACAAAAATGTTTTTTTTTCTTTAAAAAATCAAATAACTTTGTATTTTTTTTCAGAGGAATGAAAGTAATGTTAGTGCCGAATGTAGTTAGAAGTTTTTTTTTCAACAATAATTTTGACTTGACTCCAAGAGTTGTTGAGTATCAAATAAAAGTAAACAGACGATCGGGGTCGTTAAAGGTTTGTGAAATGCACCAGTGGTATTAAAACCAAAAATCCCATTATAAAGAAAACGAAAATATTAAATGAAATAATTTAATTTACGAATGCTTTGTTGATACTTCTTAGTTTTGTAATAAAAAAGCTTTTCCACTGAATATCTCGCATCATTGCCACTGTACAATTGGATAACTTGTCGCACATTATTTATGTTAAGAAAGCTGCGGTGTTATTTTGAAATTTTTAAGGTTGGTTTTGCCAGATCAGTCAGCTTTACTACAATTAATTTGTGGCAAAAAGGAATAACTAAGTCGACATATGATAAGATTTAGTTATTGACACTTAAAACTACACTCATGTAAATTTTAAACTCTTTTGGACAACTTTACGGAAAGTTATGTTGTAAAAATCTATTGCCTATATTTTGACAACCAACAGTATAATTTGAATTGTCATCTTAGTTTAATATATAATTTAACTTAATAAATGAAAACCTATATGCGCTCTAAAATTAAAGCAGCGAGGATTTTAAAAAACTCTTAAATTTAAAAAGGCTTTCTAGAAAACTATAAAATCAGACATGAGCCGGTTTTCATTAATGACACAGAGATAAAGAAATTTCATTTGTATTGTAATAATAATAATATAATTGGAACAGAGGATTTGAAATGATTTCTAAATTATTTGATGGCTAAATACACATACATTTACATATACATATGTACTCTACTTTTGTTTAAAATTCATTAAATCCAATCTAAATTAGTTTTAAACGGAAATTTTAATTTTTTATTACGAATGTCGGGGTGGCCTTTTTAAATTTTCGTTATACGTACCTTCGGTTTTAACAATGGAATATTAAAATGTAATAAAACTATGGTTTCTTCCTGTTTGGCTGTTCTTGTTTGACTGCATTTTTGCATTTGATGTTATAAAAAATCAAGTTTGTTTTTTCTGCAACAAATTGTTGTTTCATGTACCAATTTTGTTTAGCAACATTGTTTATTAACAATGTCTATGACCTAAAAATTGTACAATACTCTCGTCTCTCTCAATCGCACATCGCACACAGAGAAACATGCGCTCATGATGGAGTTGTAAAACAATAGTCCTTAGACAACAATTCCTTTTCCTTTCCGCAATTTCAAAAAACGTTTAGTAGTCAAGCATACGTGCTCGCAATAGGTCATTGATATTTTTGTTAAGCGGTCGTAGCGGTAATTGAAAACTAAAACTCCTATTAGTGCTGTTAGTATTACAAGCATAGTCAAATACAAAAAAAAAACGTCACCCATGAAACGAAAATAAAAGCTACCGAATATGAGAACAAATCGTTTATAAATTAAAACTTATGGCCCAGTTATAAAAAATAATAAAATTCTAACATACGGCGAAGCCAGAGAAACAAGAAAAAAAAATAAAAATACAAACAACAAAAACAAAAACGTTTTTGTTGTGCTTTGTAAGCAATGTCGTTGCCGTTAACTTTGTACAAGTGTTTGTGTAGTAAATAAAAGAAACGTTGTTTATGTTATTCAAATGAAGTACTTATGCACGAGTATATAAAATATAATTGAGTGCTAGTGTTGAATATTCCATCACTATGATTTGTGATATTGTGCAAATGTTTTCTAAATGAGTTTCAAAAGAAAAAGAAAATAATAAAATATCTAAAAGTATCTCTTGAATATATTTGTCGTCATTTAAGGCAAAGCATGATTCAGCATGAACAAGTGTTTAAAAGTTTACAATTTCCATTATTATCATTATCAACAGCAGCGGCAGCAGCTACAACAACAACATTATCATCATATTGCTACTGGCAAAGACAACAACAAAAATAAAAAAATTCGAAAAAAAATAAAATTACTTAATTCTATATCGAATTTGATGTAAAATTGCTTATTTAATTACAAAACTTGATATTAATATTGAATTTTAATTAAAACAAGATTAAAAAAAATTGCCTAGTGTTACCAAAGAGAAAAAAAGGAAATTTTCGAATAGAAAAAAATTCATAGAATTACTTGTATCTATTACATAAATAAAGAAAAATAAGGAAAACTAATGAAATTATGTTTATATAACATTCTAATAAATGTATGGTAGATATCGTAAAATGAAATTTGAATTTCAATAGCAACTAACTAACTGTCTAATTTTAATACTAAAAAAACATATTTAGTTGTGTCAGTATAATTAAAAGAAGAAAAAAATAGCTGATAAATGCTGGTCATAATTAATAATACTTTAGTAAAAGTGTAGGCATTAAAGAAAAAAGAGAAAAAAAAAACATTTATGATTTCTGTAACTGCATTTGATAGTGTAAACTCCAATACTCAGTGCAATCTAAAAAAATTTAAAGAATATTTGATTTTTCCATTAGCCTGTCTATGCTTATTTTATGTCATCGTTTAGTGTTGTTGTAATAACTTTAAGCCTCGTTTGAAGTGTACAATAAAAGAAAATAATAATAAAAAGTTTCACAGTGTACATGTGTTATCTTTCCGTTTACATTTTATTTGTCTTTACTGTTAATTCCGCTCTTACACATGAGAGTGTATGAATGAGTGACATTGGTCCTGGCATCAACTCAACATCATTAATATCATCATAGGTTGTAGATTTTAATAAAACGTACGGTGTCAATGTCGTTGTCGTTACAGTTCACCCACATAAAAAATATAATTTAGCATTGTACAACAGAGAGTGAACTTAGCAAGGCTAACACCAATACCCACATATGCATCGTACATATAGACGTAAATGTTGTTTGTAATTTAATTTTCATATATGTTTTATGTCGTTGTGCACGAGTATTATAAATTTTATATAATTTGTTCCTTATCTTTTTGTGTGAAAATATTCACATGAAATGTTGCTGGAATATCTGACGATGGTGTTTATTTTTGGATTAGCGACACACACTGAAAGGACACGTTATTTAGTACAAGGTATGTATGCATCTACATATACAATGCGTGGTAGACACTAAATATTTTAGACGGTTTTGGTTATTAAATGTCTGCAAATGTTGACTGTTGTATTTCTAGCTAGAATGATTTTAAAGGGAATATTAAATTTGATCGCATCATATGAAATTAAGAGTAAATTGTAGGGAGTGCTGACAACATAATCATTGTGATTATGTAATGCAAATAAGATTTTATCCGAAATTCCTTTTTTCTGGAATTGTCTACACTAAACAATTTCTTACGGAGCTCTTGTGTCGCTGAAATGTTTTTCTCTAATGCCTTTCTATTTGTAGGAGTTCTAAGCAGTTTTTCGAATTCTTCTAGGGGTTTTAGTAGCACTATTTTGTTAGTTATATTTGATGACAATTGAACCAATAGCTACCAAAGAAGTTCGTCTTTAGCACGAATGCAAATTGGTCGTCAAATATGACATGCTTTAAAAATTAATTTCTTTTGGAAGCTTCATTGAAAATTTGATAAATCTTGAGCAAACTTGTGTAGGGGAATACAAATTTGTTGAAATATTTCTAAAATTTTGGAAACGTTTAGTATTAAAAGCGGGCGAAATCCTTTGATAAAAAAGAAGTTATATCCATTTGCTGTCCAACAAAATACTTTTGCATTTGAAAGCAATAACGTGGAGAAAATAATGCAGATAAATAAAATAAATGACTCTCTGAAGAGTACTCAAAAGTAACTCTCTGGTTGCCCATACCATTTCCAGTCTCAATTCAGTTATATAGTCACTAGTTTCAAAATTCTATCTTCCAGAACGTGCAAAGCACAATAAGTACCTCGATAATGCTAAATCTTGTCTTTTGTGTCATTCAATATATCTTCAATTTTAACTTTTAGTTAGTTAGTTAGTTAACTTTATTGAGACTTTTTTCCAGTTTATAAGATTTACAAACATTAAATATAAGAATACTTAAAACTATACCGTATTATTTTGACTACATAAGTACTAAATGATTATGCGACAGGCTTATCGCGATTTGAGAAATTAAATGAAGGAAAATTAAAAAAAAAAATTACAATATTAAAATAAACAATGCATGATCCCGGCATTTTACCAAACTAGTAGAGTAATATCTATTCCTTATAAATCAATTTTAATTTCTTGATAAAATATCAAAAATCTATACCCATGAATGTAGGAAACACAAAAAGTACCATGAAATTAGAATAAAAAGCCTTTCGGTTGCTCATAACATTTTCAAGTCGTATTAAACTACAAAGACCCTAAGTTTAAGGTTCTAGATTTATATATTTAGAAAATAAAGACAGTGCAAAAACATGAAGTACAACGAGAATAATAATAATAAAACTTATTTCGATTGTCACTTCAATGTTATGATTTTAAGTTTAAATTGTTTTAATATACATTTTAAAATAAAATATTTTAATGGACAGTGAATAAATCTAACCTTTTTTGCAGAACGATAAAAATGTTCTAAAAAGTACCAAACTGAATTATCCCTTTTTACCCTGTTATGAATGTGTTTAATTTTGTGCTAAATTGCATAATTTTTTATTGTCTGATGAAATCCCTATTAAATTTTTTTCTGAATTGGCCCTGTTATCAGAAATTATATATGTTTATTTTCCCCGTTTAGGGTACCTTTTTTATCCCTGTAAAAGTTTCCAAAATTTCTACCTAAATAATTATCCATATTTCATTAGGCGATAGTAGTTATCAATTAATGTCCTATGAAATAATATAAGAAAATTTGTTTTTAATAAAGTACCAAAAAGAGTGACTATTTCCTTATACATGGGAATTAAAAAAAAAGTACCAAAATCTTATTAATATTTTTTTGCGGATTTACTAAAACAATTCAAATTTTTTTCTAGCGTTATGTGTTTGGAAGTTACATATGGTACCAAAAAAGGTCCAAATTATTGTTTATGCCCGTTAGTGCCCCCTTAGTGGCAACTTTTTTTTTGAGTAGATGACAAATTTAATCTTCATCATTTCTAGCTTGGAAGATATAAGTCTAAAGATTTTTACTATTTTTATTCCCTTAGAATTTGAATTTCCAAAAGTTTCTTTATAAATTTAATGTCTTTAGCTTTATGCATTTGAGCTGTGGGATGATGAATCTATCAGTCAGTCCATTAATCAAATACCATATTCTTTTTAATACAAATTGTATAAAGATGGTACCTAGTATATAATGTTTATTATTTTATGTATTATTTTATGTAAATGCATTGCCTACTTTAGGGGTAAATTATTAAGGAAATTTTAATGAAGGCGCATAATATTTTGGACTAAAATAAACATTATTGTAACAATTAATTAAAAATTAAAAATTTCAAATCGCGACAATATTAAGTATTTTGTACACAGAACTAAAAAACCATTAATATAAAATCATTTCCTTTCTCTTTTTTAAATAATTTTATTTCTCTTTATTTACAAAGGCTAGAGCTTGGTCTGCTTTATATGTTCCTAGGCCTAGCTGCAGTTTCCTTAACTTTAAGTCATCAAAACTTAAATTAGCATAACCCATTTAATACCACTTAACCACAAATGTTTAAAAACTTTACCATAATGAAGTGAAACCATATGGCCTATTCATAAACTATTCACTTTTGTATATCCATTAGTTTACTAAATTGCGTCTCATTAATTTCATTTTTATTCTACATGACCATATGGGTCCAGGTAAAAAGAAGTAAAAAGAACTTAAAAATATTTTCAGGTTTCTTTGTTGAGGAGTTAATACGTGAAGGATAAATTCAATATGAACAAAGTTACAGGTGATGTGTCTGCTACTGTTTACTGTGAGCTCTTAACTTTTCAAACCAGATGCTTGATTGTTTATACAAAGACGGTATGGTCGATAATCTGTTTTTTTTTGTTACATTTTTGTCTTACTCTCATTAAAGTCTGTCAAATAGTAATCTCATATAATGCCAAGGTAAATGCATCTACAGCTGTATTCATTCGGTATAAAACTTAAAATATTATACAACGTACTAATATAGACACGACTAAAAAAATTCTTCAAGAATATATTCTAGGATAATTAATAAGATTGTTTCTAAGGATCTTAAGTTTTCTGTCACCCTTTAGAATCTTGGACTTAAATACAAATTGTTTAAAAATCATTTAATTTAAATTGGTCTCCAGGATTTCATTATTTGTAGCTCTTAAAATAAAAAAAAAATAAATTTAAAAATAAAGTTAAGAACGGTAGTATTTGTGAGTAAAATTCAAATTTGTTTTTCGTTAACTGAAGTATTTTTTTTAAATCTAATTTCAGTGTGCAATTTTGCGTAGAGGCAAGCTTTTATGTCGCTGAAAACATTCGAATTTTTTATCGATATATTGTAGTAAGAACATGACTTTTGATTGTTGGTAAAATATTGAATATTCTTACACCGAAATTTTTTTTTTTTTTTAATATTTTACATTTAAATGTGTGAAAGCTCTTTTTAACTTAAGTTACAAGGTTTGTGTTATTAAAGCTAATTCTTCAAGAGTTTTTACGTTTTTACAATTAAAACATTTAAATATCAACGACATATATTTGATTTGTATGACACAGAAA
Organism: Phyto melanocephala; assembly: GCA_941918925.1. Taxonomy (NCBI): domain Eukaryota; kingdom Metazoa; phylum Arthropoda; class Insecta; order Diptera; family Rhinophoridae; genus Phyto; species Phyto melanocephala. The sequence continues at coordinate 5,362,090 of OW799233.1, forward strand.
ACTAACGCTTCAGGGCCAAAAGCCCTTTATTTGTGGATCAGTGGAACAGAGAGGCTCACTTAGTTTTATGTGAAGAGCTCTTAGAACAAACAAAAAGTTAGACCAAATATTTGTGGTATAGGAGTAGGATATGGTTACTCTTAATACAAAGTATTTATTTTTCTATATCTTTAGAACCACAATAGTAAGCCACACTTAATAAAATATGGACTACTCTTAGAGTAAACTGCATATTTCAACAAAATCTGGGTGGTATAGGAAGAGATGCTAGTACCGGTACTACTCATAGAATGTAATAATTTATTAACTAATAAACACATTGAATTGCTTGCCATTGAATAACTTCGGTTACGGAGTATGTAAGATTTAACTCAAGCGTACAAATCAGGACAATTGCACATCTCTAATGAGAACCCATGAAACAGTGACAAGAATAACAACAAAGTGTAAGAGGAGACCATTAAGCGTTTTTTGTTATTATACTTAACGTGTGAGGCTACTACTACATAGCTTCAGAGGCTCATCGATATTTCGCTTATATTTTTCAATAAGAATATTTTCTTCTTCAGTCAATGAATTTAAATTAAAATTATCGCTTAGTTGAGCCCGATTAATAACTTCATGTTCACTTAAACGGAAAAAAGCGATTTATTTTTGCATTTTGAATATAAACATTAAAAACAAAAACTCTTTCGCAAATAATTTTTGTTACAAACTTAAACAACATATTTCAATAAGCAGTTTGGCTTGTTAGTTGCTTGGTTAGATTTATTGCATTTTCAAAATTACTTGAGGTAAACATGATTTAAATAAGCAAACTTTTTGGCTGCCTATTTTTGCAGTTTTTTTAATTTTAACCCATAACTATAAAATAATAATATTTATTTTCTACCTAGCGATGTAGAACTCTACTTTCTTTTCTGAGTACTCGGTACTTTTTTAAATTAATCTGTGAAATAACCACATTTGGCTTCTATTTAAGTGCTCTATAAGAAAAGATGTTTTTCTCCAGCAACGCAACGTCACGTTTACGAAATTTTACCTATTTATACATACGTTTGTTTCGGAACGTGTGCACTTACGTTAAAGTAACGAGGTCTTAGGATTTCAATTAACTCACGTATAGCTCTATCGCCATTTTAATGGATATTACTGTTTATAATTTTACCTATTTATACATACGTTTGTTCGGAACGTGTGCACTTACGTTAAAGTAACGAGGTCTTAGGATTTCAATTAACTCACGTATAGCTCTATCGCCATTTTAGTGGATATTACTGTTTATAATTTAAATAAATGAGAATCACAATTTTTTAAAAAATTTGTAAATGGAAAATCACTGTATGCAAATGCCTCATCAATATCTATGAAACACAATAACAATCAAGTTATCACTCATGCACTTCCTAATAAGAAAGTCAATATATATATAGAATTTTAAAATATTATAATGTATGTTTTTTTAGTAATAGCAGGTCTAAATTATGCCTGATAGCACCTTTAAAAAGCGTCCGCAAAATAGCTTTTGCTTTTGAAAATGCTATAAAAAAAGTGTATCTTCGGCTGTGTGGCACGCAGCGCCGCACAGTGAGACAGCTCTAAAGTAACAGCGGCAAAAAATAGTTTTTGGCGTGTCGTCCAATTTGGATGAAATTCACAGTATATTAACAGATATATGAGTAACAATTCCCTGAAATTTGAGATTCATAACTTCATTACTTTATGGTCTAGAGCAAGTCAAAGTTGAGGTATGCTAACGCGCTTGAAATATGTTGGTTCAATATGCAATATTCAAAAGCTTATCAATAAAAAAATACATAATAAATATAACCTTAAAGTATTTTTTTAATTAATTTAGTTGTTGTAGAATGAGTAGATAAAAAAATAAATTTAAAAAAAGAAACACAAAAAAAAATTTCTTTACAACAGAATTGTGGTGTAAAAATTTAACATTTTGCATTTTCAATGGACTAGGGAATATAAAGCAGCCCCTCGTCCTAGGTGCAGACTTATATCAAATGAAAGATTGAAGTCTCAGCTTTCATTTAAAAAAGAGGACATATAGCAAAAGTTTGCAAAAGTACTTTAAACATACAAAAAACTACAAAAAATACGCAACGTGCACATTTTGTCGCTATACGTATGTACATATGTATGTTAGCATGCAATAGCATGTTTACAAATTTTGAATTTTTTTTTTTTAATTGTTTGTTTGATATTTTATATTGTGCTCACAAACTTTTTAAAAACAAACTGTAAAAAAATATTACATTGTTGTTGTTTTAAATATTATTGATCAACAAACGGTAATTGCAATTATGTATATGTTTAATTCACAATCTACATATTTGAGAGTGCAAGTTTATACAAGTTTATATAAAGTGTTAAAAAAAGTTTACAAGGTCATGGATAATTCAATAATTTTTTATAGTGCAATTTCTGATAATTGGATCGATAGCAATAAAGATATTGAAAAAATTAGAATACCATGATGATATTAAAAAATTATTGATAGAATGAAAAAAATTGTTCTTTTTTATTGCATTTTAATGGGAAGTGGGTGTAAGAGTGGGCGTGTTATTGTAATTTTTGCAAGAAACATTTTAAATTATATAAATAATAATAATATAAAATTTGAAGATTGTACCTAAAATATTTTAGAAAATATGGCACTTTTTATGTTGAGGTTGTATGGGGGGTGGGGGTAAAAGTGGGCCAAAGTCCAAAACTTTATTCCGATAATGTTTGTAACAATATAACATTCAAGTATACCAAAATTTAAAGTTATCCCTTAAGTATTACGGACAATACGGCATTTTACAAATTTCGATTGTATGGGAGGTGGGCGTAAAAGTGGGCGAATTTTCTTAATTTTTTTTTTTAAACTGGAATTGTCTCAAAAGTAACCTGTGCAAAATTTCAGAACTCTGCAATTACTCCTTGTATTTAATGCCGGCGTTGTCTCACTGTGAGCCGTCCTGTTGAAACCAAATGTTGTCAAAATCATCCTCTTCAATTTTTGTGAGTAAAAATTCGTTCAACATGGCCCGATAACGATCGCCCTTGACTACGGCCACTCCTTGCTCATTTTCGAAGAAAAGTGGCCCAATTATGCCTCTGGACCAAAATCCGCACCAAACAGTGACTCGTTTTGGGTGTATCGGCTTTTCAATGTATGCGTACGCCAAGATTAAAATGAGCTTCATCTGAAAAGATGATTTTTTTTGGCAAAATCGGCCAAAGTAATGTCGCAATATCTCCCAGCGTTGCTTTAGCGTATACACAACCATATGAGCTAAGTGCTGCAATTCACGAAATAAGCACTAGTTGAAATTTCGTAGTTTTTTTTCATTCGCTTTTTTTTCTTATGCTAACAACATAAATGGGTATCGTTTAAGCGGTATTTAACAAAAAAATTTTATGGAACACTCTTAGGTGTAGTAGTGTACTGTAGTGCCTTTAGATTAGTTTAAGCAGACTTGTTTATGTACGTATCAAAGAGAAAATAAAAATACATATGTTTGCATGTATGTAAAGGGTGTTTAAGTTAGAATGTACTTTTTTATTTAAAAAATGACATTTATTTTTCCGTCTAGTTGTTTTGTTATTATAAAGTTACAAAGAAGGAATGTTCCAATTAAATATAAAAAATTAATATCTGTCAAATGGCCCCACGGCCTGTCACTATAGGTCATTTCTTTTTGTTTTAAAATTTCTTGCTGCCTTGAACTTTATATTAGGCAAACTGTTGAAAATGATGCCAAATTGATGTTTTCGGAGTTTCGACACTCTCGCATTTTCAAAAGCAATATTTTCAAGGAATCGACCAAAACTTTGATATACAATAGTCTTACTGTCTATAAGCAGAATACCTTTTGGCTAAAAAAGTTTGCAATCGATCTCAGCATAACTTTTAAAATGTTTTTAATATATTTTCACAATTATGACGCTTTGTTTTTTCGTACAACACTCTAATAAAATAATTTAAATTAGCACAAGTAACAGCTGCCACGCTTTAGAGAGTTTGCACCAAAAAAAATTATTACATGAAAATTAAAAATAAAATTCCTACTGAGACTCCCTTTATATGTATATGACAACAGAAAGCATAAATCTTTTGCTGGTTCAGCAATAAATTCATATTTAAAACTTATTCACAGAAAATTTTATTTAAAGTTGTAGTTCTTGATATCTTGTAGTTTTTTTTTTAACTTGACATTAAATATTTTTCATAGCAGTACAGAAAATCTGCATTAAGATGTATTTCATTTTGTAAAAAGCATTTTAGAATGTTTCTTCATCTAGACACTTTCGTATGTTGAACATGTTAAGTATGTATGTAGCAAAGTTTATAAGTATGTCTTTATATCTGAGCAGAAGAATTGTAATTTCTTTATTATTTCTAGGCAGCTTATTATGGTTTGATGCTTCGACAACTGCTTCAAGCACACTCTGACTGTTTTTTTTTACTTGTGATTCTTTTGTTTTTTTTTCCACTAGCATATTTTGCTTTTAAGAAAATTTATGGGACTTTAACAATACAATTTGTAGTAATCATGAAGTTGGCGCATTTAAGGCAAATCATATTAAGCGCTAATTGGGTTAGTGTTTTTATTTGACGTAGGGGAAAGTGAAAAGGCTTTTTAGTTTCCTTTGATTATAGTAATTGAATTTATTAAACATATGTGACGTTAAAGTAATATTAATTAAAACACATTAGTGATGTATGAGCAATATTTATTAAAACATTAAAGTGACGTATGAGTAATATTTATTACATTATCATTACGCATACGTTGTGGTTTGCTTATGTGTATTGAATGTATAAACTAATTTACGGTTTACTGTGATACTTCATGTGTTTTAATATTGTTTTCTTTATACGAGCAAAGATGTTGAAACGCCATTAAAAATTGCCTAAATAAGTGCAAAGTCTAAAGTTTTACAATTCTAAAGAGAGAAACATAGTTAGTTAACTAATTTACGTCTAATTATCGTTAGAAAAAATAAAAAATTATTTTTAACTTTGCTCTTCCCTTTTTTATTAAAGTGGGATCTTATTTCGTAAGAGTTTATTCAAAATTGCCAATTCTTAACCATCTCCATTAAAAGCAATGGGACTCATTCACTATAAGTTTTGGTAAGCAGTCGGTATGCTTCAGTGGAAGAAGTAACATAAATCTTTGTACATATGATGCATGGGAAAAAATGACGCCTTAAAACTACCTTAAATTTATTAAATAAAAAACTGCGTTGAACGCCATCTGTTGTAAGTCCCAGACAAAAATTCAAATAAAATGAAGTAAAATAAATTACTTTTGATATATTATAGAGTAATTATATATTAGATATATTACTGCGACTGTGGTTGCAGTAACTTGTGCTGATAGTAACAATTTTCTAGGAAGTTGTAGGCGATTTCTTATTCTTATGAATAGTAAACCACAAATGAGCGCACAAAAACAAATATTCTATAAGTTGTGTGACATGGTGTGCTCGTCATCCATTGAAGCACATTAAAAGCCAGTGGTTACGCACAATCTTTACAGAAATATACTCCCTGTTGATCCAAGGGCTAACGCCAGTGACGGGTTTGCTTTTTAAAGCCCATATATGGACATTTTGTTTTTTCACATATCCATTGTAATTGAAGAGCTCGTTTGATTTCCTGTGACTTAAAGCCTACTGACCAGCATCCATTTCTTAACTCCTGCAAATTTACCGGCTTCTTTTTTCAGACTGCGTGTTTTTAAAAGTTCACTTGCCAATGCTGGAAATTTGCATTCTAAATGCGCTGCTGTCTAAGAAACCTCAAGGTATATTTAACAAACATCATTATCCTCGATCTGCATCTTTTTTAAATGCTATTTGAAGTTTCCACATCTACTTACCAAATTAGTTTTTTAGCTTATTATGCTGTAATTGAACTTTAGTACCTTTAATAGACCAAGATTTTTTTGAACATCATAAGTGTCTGTCTACAAGAGTTTCCCTCCGCTTACCAATGTAGGTCTAATAAGTTAACCCACTGAAAACTTTTGCCCTCATCAACCCATCACCGAAGACAGTTTTCTTCGCAAATTAGTTCGCCACTTATTGCCCAGCTAAGCACAAGTATTTCTTAGTCCACGAGCTTAAAAAAATACTCAAGTTAAAGAAGAGTTCATATATATTCAACGGACGCTTTTAATAGCTATCTGTTTATCAGGCGCAATGAGAATTCCCTTCCCTCGCCCTGTCTGTTAGATGGCCATATACTCCCACAGACTAAGGGCGAAGAATAAGTCTAACTCTAGTGAGTATACACCATCGATTAAGGGCCCATCAATAAAAATATTTATATCACTATCCATTTACTTTAAGCGTGTTATATATTCCTTCCATGAGTTCATCCCCGTCTAGGTTTTCTTTATCTGTTTTTGTAGGAGTTTCTGTAAGAGCCTGTAAGATTATTATGATTATGGATCAATTTCCTTAAATTGAGTGGATTACTTTCTGCTCTTGTGGCGGTACGCACTGTGCGGTGATAAGGACCATTAGAGTTGTTCACTTAATAAATTGTTTTATTAACGTTTTACCTAAACTTGCATATAGAATTTGAACGGCCTAAACTTTTTTTATTGAACGTGCAGTTTAAATAATACATCATTCCCTTTGGAAAGAATTTTTTTAATATTTTCTATTGCTGTTCAAGCGTTAAGGGACCCATTTTGTTTCGTTTAGGTTCTGAGGAAACTTATTACTAAGAAACACATTAAAGGGAAAATTACCGAGTCGGGTGTATAGAAAATACAAAATATATGTACGAGGGGATTTTTTTTCATAAATTTGAATAAGTTGTAGAACAAATATTATGCAGTTTTTACGTATGGGTTTTTCATAATTTGTATTTAAACATGAAATAGAAAACAAAAATTAAAACAAATTTTCAAAGAAAATCAGTGTTATGAGCCCTTTATAAGCCTTTAATAATTTTTATGAATATGGCAGTTGATATTTAAGTTTATGTTATCAGTTTTGTGTCCTTAAGAAACTATATTTTATCAAACGAAAAGAAAACGAAGAAAATTCGAAATATTTGAAAGAATTTAGGAATTTAGTTTTATGCAGTTATTTTTGTTATAAAAAAAATTTTAATACGTATATATGTGCATGAAAATATGGTGTGTTTTAGCATGTGTGTTTGTATTATTTTACGTAAGAAAAAATCTCTATATTATTCAACGTTACCAAACCGAACGAGATCATAAATATATACTTCTTAACTACAAAGATAAAAATGCTAAAAAAATACTGCAATTTTTTTGTGGTTTTTTGCTCTAACTTTTTTTAAATTTGCAAAACATAAGGTGTTAAGTAGATACAAGTAGTTAAGGCAACCATATATTGAAACTTAAGAAAACTAAACTTTTATGAAAACTAATAAAATTGATAATTTTATCACATGGCATTCACAAATAAAAGAAAAATTCTAACAAAACGTAAGAGAGAAAAAAAAACGAAACTCAACTGACCTATAAACTATACGAAGAAATTGCACACAAATGCTTATTCCCCAGAAATGCATACTTGCATTAACCCATAATCATAGAAGGCTTATGAAAAATTGCCAAATCCTTATGAAATTACTTATTGCTTATTCTGTGATGAAAAAGGCATTAAGTTGTATATTATTGGCAAAGAGATATTTTATTTATTGTTCTTAAGATCCCTAGACATTAATAAAAGTTATAATAGTTTCATAAGAGATTTATTAAATGAAAATGAAAAATATATAATTGTTATCAAGTCTTAAACAAAAAAAAAAAAAAAAAAAATCTAAAATAAAATTTCGAAACCAATACAAAAGAAAAGAACTTTTAATTTAATGGCCAAAGAGTCCAACACCCACATGAACCCTAAATACGACATTGAATTATGGTTTATTTTAATACTGAAAAATTTAATCCTTATTCATTGCTGTTGTGGCTGCTACTGCTCAACTACTAGGTACCAGGGTTGAGCAAAATTACTATAAAAATATATCGAAATATCGACATGTGTTTAGAAAGACATCGATATATAATATTTTGTTTTTGTTATAACGTTCGATAGAAAAATATATTTCCAAACAGACGTTTAATTTTTTTCCAAAACTTGTTTAAATCAAAATGTTATATTGATTGAAATTTTAAAAAACAAAAACAAAAATGTTATTCTTAGTAAATTTTTAAATAAAGGCAATTCCTTTATGACGACCGCTTAAATTTTTCCCATTTTCATAAAAAAACATAAAAATTTTGGGGTGTTTTAGAGGAAACTTCTTCAACTTATGCGTATACAGTGTTTATCAGGATTTAAGTGTACTGTCGAATGCTATTAAAAATATATATTTTATCAGACATGTGTATATTGTATGTAGACATGTCGTCGTGCGGGAGTTTATGTGCTCTATATGCCAAAAATGTATTTTGAGAAAATCGATCTTGAAGTTTTAACATAATTTTTTAAAAAACTATACGATAGAATTTTGAAATTTTTACACCATATATTTGTTTTGAAAAGATGATTCTGACGAAATGTTTTTTATTTCTCGACGGCATTTATAACGGGATATTTTCTAAAGTTAATAATAATCCTGTTTGCTCCATACGCCATCTTTAACAAATTTCGTTGCAAATACACACACGTAGAGCAAAACGACATTAACAAAGAAATAAAACACAATTGAAATTTTTGTTAAAAAAAACGATATATTCATTTGATAAAACCAAAAATGAAAACTATTCCCAAAGTAAATACTAAATTTATTCAAATTATTATAACAAAGTTAACAAAAGCACTAAATTAAGATAAAGGGTGTTTTTTTAAGCCCGATAGAACTTGAAATTGTAAAAAATAACACAAAAAATTAAATTGTAATCAAAAATTTTTTTTTATTCGAAAGATCAATACGTGACATTAACATTTGAAAATGATTTCGGGCATATGGGCACCGCGGCTGTTCTTGACGAAGCGCATTCTGGACGTCCGTTGTTTTATCGCAAAATTGTGTTCAGCGATGATGCGAATTTTTGGCTTAACGGGTTTGTTAATAAGCAAAATTGCCGCATATGGAGCGAGACCAATCCACAAGAGATCCTACAGACTCCATTACATCCAGAAAAATTCACCGTTTGGTGCGGTTTTCACGCTGGTGGCATCATCGGACCTTATTTCTTCAAAAATTAGGCCGGAGCTCGCGTTACGGTCAATGGTGATCGTTACCGCACCATGATCAATGATTTTTTGTTTGAAAATATGGATGACATTGATCCGGAGGAGATGTGGTTTCAACAGGATGGCGCTACGTGCCATACGGCGAACGCAACCATCGACTTATTGAAATCAAAATTTGGCGATATGTTGATTTCGAGAAATGGACCTGTCAATTGGCCTCCAAGGTCGTGCGATTTGACACCTCTCGATTATTTCCTGTGGGGTTACGTGAAGTCACTGGTTTGTGCTGATAAACCAGCAACAATTGACGCCTTGGAGGCCAGCATTGTTCGTGTTATTCGTGACATACGGCCAGCAGTGCTCGAAAAAGTGGCCCAAAATTGGACGTCCAGAATGCGCTTCGTCAAGAACATCCGCGGTGCCCATATGCCCGAAATCATTTTCAAATGTTAATGTCACGTATTGATCTTTCGAATAAAAAAAAAATTTTTATTACAATTTAATTTTTTGTGTTATTTTTTACAATTTCAAGTTCTATCGGGCTTAAAAAAACACCCTTTAGTTTATCTGGCTCAGATAATAATTTTTGTCTAATTCAGATATGAAATTGAATAAGAACTTTAGATCGGAAATTTTTTAATTTTTAACTCTTTCTTTCTTTTTAATAATATCTAACTCTATTTTGAAAATATTTAACGTTGTTGATAATTGGTTTCGATAACCTTTTTTTAATATTTTTGCTAATTGAAAATAGGGCTGCAAGATTGAGTTTTTATATGATATTTGAAATAAGTTATTTTGGATATATTGAATAAGTTTTATTTTAGTAAATGAAACAATAGAAAAATTTAATTGGTTGGATATCCTGGAAAAATTCTTAAAATCTGAGAATTGCATTTCAATAATTTTAAGTTTTATTTTATTTGTTTCAAAATTGTTCAAATAATTAACGAGGGACAAAATACTGTGAATTTCCAAAGGCAGTGTGAACGCAATCGAACTCTTGGATTTGTGAATGTCCAGGCAAATTTTTGAACAATACTTTTGATCTGTAAGTGGTTCGACATAAATTTTAAAATTGCCGTGGATATCATTTGATTTTTATTCTGGGCAATGCACGAATCACTCCACATAACTATATTTTCAATAGTTGGGTATTCTGTCACCAGATTATTTAGTACTTTATATATACAACTACTTATTTCGTTACCTCCACGACCGTTATTAAATTCATCCCAAACGCAACAATAAGTAAATTTTTCGTTATTGGAGAAAATAACTGTAGCGGTCATATTATAAACATTAATTTTACGCCTATAATAAAATGAAGATGCAAAACCTTTAGGAAGGTTAAAAGTGCTTTGCAAATCAAAACATACAACAACTGTAAAAGGGTCTTGATTCTGGCGATCTACATCACGTTCCCTTTTAAGACCGTTCGTCTCATTTCTATGAATATTGAATTCTTCAATTTCATTCTCCGTTGGGTAATTTTTTGCCAAAAATTGTACATCCCTCTCTTAATGAGAAAGAGAGAGTATACTTTACAACAGCATTCTGTTTGGAAAGAAAAAAGAGAAAAATATTTTGAAAAATATTTGTATTCAGCAATATTAATTACACGTAGAGCAAAATGACAATCAAAAATCAATTTAAACTTTTTACATTGAAATTTTGCTCTATATGCCACTGAATGGCGTATAGAGCAAAAAAACACAAACAAATTCTGGTTTAAGGGATATAGAACAAAACAGACACTATTTATCTCAGAAACTAGATGAGATAGCCGAAAACGTATTACATATTTGAAAAATTTGGGGTCGAAAACCTAAAGTGGCATAATTAACTCGAAATGTGTAAAATGGCGGATAGAGCACATAAACTCCCGCACGACGATATGTTGTATATATAATTGGTCACAAAATCTTTTGAGATTCACTTCAAAAACGCAAGTAATTTTGAAAGTGGAAGTCTGTTTTTAAAATCGAATTTTGCATAATATAGCACACAAAAACTAATTCCTTATAAAGATTTCTATAATAATATATTTGCAGCCAAAATATTTTAGTTATTATTAATTATAGTTATAGTTTTTTTGTGTTAAAGCCGTGAACCCTTTGTGATGCTAGCTATGTCACGAACGTTACATTATTTTCGTGTCATTTAAATAAACGCAAATTTATTTGTTTGATCAAATTAATTAATTTTTTATTTTTGTTAACAATTCTTAAGTCATATTTTATGTTTATAAGTCAATTTATGAATGATTAACAACTTATTTATAAATGAAGTTTATACTTTGATATGCTTGCTGTTACACAGATGTTAAAAACTTTGTTTTATAATTCGGTAACATTGAATATTCATTTTGTAGAGTAGGAGTTGAAGTATATCTGGTGTGCTTTTGAGTCGCACGACCCCCTGGTGAAAGTGAGTGTTAGTAAGCCTGACTTTAAATTTGGACATCTCGGATATACAATTAAAAAAAGGCAAAAATTATTTTTTTTTTGTTTAAATTTAAATAAAGTTTCACACTAAGTAGGTAAGTAGGTAAGGCTGGTGCAAAGTTACCCTCACACCTTCACTCGGAGACCATAACGGTCCATTGTGATTAGTTTCACACTTAAATATCTGTTAAATTTTTTTTAAAAATATGCTTACACATTTAAGTAACCTCCTGAAGTTAAAGACACATTAAGGTTAAAAAAAATTAACTATTAATTTTGGCTGACCTTCATATAAGGGTATATATATAGCTTTGCCATTTCGTTCGTAATTTCTATAATTTTCATTTCCGACCCCATAAAGTAAATATTTTCTGAAAGCTTATAAATAGAAAAGTTGATCAAGCCCTGACCGTCTGTCCGTCTGTCCGTGTGTTGGTTGAAATCAACTTTTAGAAGCAAATATATATTCCTCAGATCTGTGTATGGTATCAACCCTTTGGAAATATTTGGAAATAAATTGCTTTTGAAATTCAGCACAATTGCTCCATTACTTTCTGAGATATGAGCAAATAAACACGACTGCCTCCGTTTTTTCCCATATTTTTACTACCAAAATTACAATCTTTTAGTCATATAATAATTTATTTTCTACTATTTGTAGATATAATATGCCTCTAGAGATATTTGTGAAAAATTTTGGATAAAGCAGGCTCTAATCGGCAAAGTTATAGGCAAACATTAAAAAAAGAAATATATTCAAACAATTTACAAACGAAAATCAATTTTGGTATCATCTGAAAACACTTGACTAGCGCAATATAAGCACTATAAAAAAATGAAAATTCATGTTGGCCGCCACTACAAAATGCTGGACAATAATTTTCTATGTGGGTCAAATCTGGTATTTTCAAATGTAATTTCTGGAACCCCCTCAATATTGGTATCAAATAAAAGGGCTTGACCAGTAGAATGCAGTAAATGATTAAAAAGTGTAAAAGCACAGATGGCGTCTAAAGCAAAATGGCGGATAAATTTTTTTTAACCACATCAATATGGGTATCAAATTAAAGGGCTTTACTAGTAGATTACAGTTAACTACGATAAAAATCAAACTCAATGTTGGCGCCGGAAATAATAAATAAAAAATGGCATATAACATGAAGCTACGATGTGGGTTTATACATATGCATATGATGGTGAAGGGTATTATCAGATTCGGCATGGCCGAATATATCACTCTTACTTGTTTATGTTTTAATTGTCTCTCTTACCTAAGTCCAGAAAAATATTAAAAAATATATATTTTTGAATAAATAGAATAAATTAGTAATAAGTATATGACGTTATCTTCTTCAAAAAAATACTTAATTTTGTATAGACTTCAAGAAAATAAAAATTTTAGACCAGCATATGCTCGTGACCTCGACTGCGTAGTTATCAGGATAAAAGGCGGGTTATATGTTAAGCTAGGTTGTTATCTAACTGCACGCAAAGATACAATATGGTTGCGGTAATCATAATCTAACAGCAGCTTGCTATGATTGAAATGTATGATTATCGTTAAAACATGTTATGGTTGCCAATTATCATTATTATTGTGTTAAATTAAAGTATCATGCAATAACCATATAAATATATGACTATAGTTGAAATCGACAATCTTTTCTTTTTTACGGCAAATTATTGCACATTGTTTCAAGTTAAATACCATTTTAGTTAAAATTTTGTTAACAATTTTTTTAATTTAAACTCTTAACTAATTTAAATAATTATATCCCATTTTAATTTTGTATGTATGTGTTGCCAGATTGATTTTAATAAATGAATACCTGAAGAAGTTGGAAAATACCAACGAAACGTCGGATTATAAAATAAAATAAATAATCTTTTATTTTATTTTAAAAAAATGAAACGTATGACCTTGAAAGCCCGAATTTAGGAAATTTATTGAAAATTTTTTTTTTTACTTTTTTTCATTTATTTTTAAGTTTCTTTAATTTTTTTTAAAATTTTTGTTAATAAAATACTAAAAATTTATTCAGATAGATGAGGAACAGTTAAAATCAAAATATTTTTATAGGAAATCATTGCTCGATTGCCTCCTTGTCGCAATAATGTCTCACATATAATGTTATTTTTGTCATAAAAATTTGTTTAAATCATACTATTTTTAAACGACAATCATATCGAAATTTATACGAAAACTAAACATTAAATGACAAAACTCAAATAAAATCTTGTTTAAAATGACAAAGCCTATAATTAAATAAAATAAATTTAACTATTACTTGACTTTGGTAACCAAGTATCGTTATAAAGAATATAATATGACCATCGTGATCATGTCGTAACCATGATTTTTCTTTGAGTGTGTGTGTTATATTTAATTTAGTTCGGATCAGCCGTTTTTGCGTGTCTGATTAACAAAAATCCAAACAGCTGCCCACCAGATATAAGGTAACACAATAACGCAGTAAAAAAGGTTTTGATTGCAATTTCTGGGAAAACTCAAGTCGTAACACACTTTACGTCAGTAATTTATTTTTTTATCACAGAATTTTAATTTTCTATTTGTTTTAAGGCATAATTTGAGAAGCTTTAAAGTAATGAAGGCGTAAAAGTAATTTTATTCACACACACTACAACAAATGGGCCTTTTATTTCATATCTAGTTTAAATCTTTTAAAAAAAGTAAACAGAAAATTTTTTTACTAAAATTGAGGAGATTTGAATGAGTAAAAATACTCAATGGACCACCTTTATTAGCAATAAATTAAGGATTTGCACAAATAGAGTATAAATTTATTGTATAACTTTAATTGACCAGAAGTGGGGTGGGATCTTGTTATAATTTTTGTTATAATGATCAATGAAACATCATGTTTTTTATATGCTTTTACAATCATGTATATCTTGTCTAGTATTTCTTTAAAAAAATTAAGTTGGATAATTTACAAATATCTTTGTTTGGTAGACTGCTTCTAGGACTTGCAAATCCTCGCTGCTCCAACGTAATCGGTTGTGTGAGAATTTGTGAAATATTTTTCATTATACAATTTAAAAAATCTAGTGGTCTTACACCTATTTACTAAACTGTTTAAGGATATCTTGATTGGTTCAAAAATAAATAATAGTGTTTATGTAAAGTACTTTAGTATTTCGTAGTTACAAAATGAATCATTTGTTTGCTTTCCTGAAAACTTAGCCAAAAACACATAACTAAATTTGTTAGAATAACAAATAAAGTTTCATAAATTAAAATGTCCAGAGAATGTATTTAAAAATAAAATTTTATGAAATACTTCCTTTAAAAGAAACTTAAATGAAAACTTTGTTATATAGAAAATGTACAAATTAAAACTGTCTTTGGAGGGTTACATTTGAAGTATTTTAAAATTGTTTGTTTTGTTTGGTGCAAGTCTGAGAAAATAATTTTTTGAAATATCTTTTACATGCTAAAAGGTTGAAAAATACCTACAAATTATGTTTCATCAATACAGTTACTTCAGTCCATATTCTTTTGTCTTTGCAAATTTCAATAAATAAAACAATATTAAACAAAAAAAAAAAAAAAAAAAAATTTAAAAGCAATAATTTGAAGAGCCTATAGCTACTCGGGATCTCCTGATCTCCTTCATCATTATCAACATTGTGTTTTATCATTTTATGCCATGCCTGTAATAATAGCAACAAAACTATCATATTAAAAAGCGGCAATAACAAGAAATTAGAAAAATTGCAACAATAACAACAGCAGTGGCAATATGCAGACTCATCTTACTTAATAGATAGCTGATATATCAATATTTTTATTTTGCTTTGTAAGTAGTTTTTGCTGTTGTTTCAATCTAGAAATTAGTTCTCGGCCTTACCAGAGTTAGGTTTAAGTATAGAATGCGTGGTTGAGTGTTCAGTTTTTTTTTTATTTCTATTTTTGTATGTTAATACAACCGACAACAACTTTACAAATAAATCTGCTACTAACAGTGGTTCAAAAAGGATAACAAGTTGTTGTTGTATTTGCAAACAATTTAATGTTGTTGCATTTACAAGTATTTAAATTGTTATATTTTTTAGTGTTATTTGATGAAGTTTTTAATGCTCTTTAAAATGCAGTGGTCGTGGTCATGTTTAAATAGTTGCATAAACAAGACAAAAACAATAAAAAAATGTAGTATTGCACTTGCTAAGGATACTTATCTTTTGGTGCTAACGAATGAAAATAAGTAGAAAAATGTTAAATCAAAAATTGCGCTTCAAAACAAGACAATATTAAACCATTAACAAAATGAAAAGAAAAAAAAATATAATAATAAAAATAATAATAAAATAAATAATACTAGAATATAAAATGGAATAAGTTGTATGAATTTGCATTTACTTATAAATTAATTAATTTTGAAAGCAAGTAATATCTTAGAACATTTTTAGAAAGCACTAGCAGGCCTGACAGACCGCAAAACAGATTTTTTAATTGCAAATAACTTTTAATATTGTCTTATTTCAACTACTGTAAATTATTTTTGATTTAGTCTTCTGTTGTCTTTGTACATGTTCTTAAATCTCACAAATATTTTAATAAAGTGTTCGCCATCTACCGTTTTCTTTTCAACTAGTGCTTATTACGTGAATAATAACACTTAGCTTATATCTGATTTGACAGATAATTAGTTTTATCCTTCCGCTGAGCGAATATGGTTGTGTATACGCTTAAACAACGCTGGGAGATATTGCGACATTACATTGACCGATTTTGCCAAAAAAAGAAATCTTTTCAGGTGAAGCTCATTTTGATTTTGGCGGGCATGTAAACAAGCAAAATTGTCGCATTTGTGGCACAGAAAACCCGCACGCATACATTGAAAAGCCAATACACACAAAACGAATCACTGTTTGGTGCGGATTTTGGTTCAGAGGCATTATTGGGCAATTTTTCTTCGAAATTGAGCAAGGAGTGGCCGTAGTCAATGGCGATCGTTATCGGGCCATGTTGACTGAATTTTTGTTCCCAAAAATTGAAGAGGAGGATATTGGCAACATTTGGTTTCAACAGGACGGCGTTACGTGCCACACAACCAAGGCTTCACTTTTTTATAGCATTTACAAAAAAAAATTTTTTTTTGATGGACCCTTTACTATTTAAATTAGTTTAATAGCGTTCTTTCAGGTTTTTTATATTCTTTTTGATTTCTCTTTGGTTGAGATATAAAGGAACACTATTTTATCAAAACCAAATTTTATTAAAGTTCATTCAATTGTCTTTTAGCCTATTGAGTATAGAAAGACAGACAGACAGAAGGACATATATACAAATATTCTTAAAAGTTCTGCTTTATAATGTTCTGCGTTGAATAAATTTCAAACATTTTTATAGTTTTCATCTTTTTCTAAGTATAGAAAAGATATATTTCAACTAGATGCACTAAAAATGTTTAACAAAAGTAACAATATTATTGAAAAGCTTAAAATAATTTAGAAAAAAAATAAAATAATAATTACAAAAAACTTCTACTTACTTTCGTTCGACCACTGTACATGTAAATAAATGTGAATGTTAGAAACAACATACACGTATTGAAAACTTGTACATTTTGTTGCTGTTATTTTGGGTTTAGTTTTGTACTCTGGATAAGTATTCTCTTTTGGTTTTTGTTGTGGGTGCAGTTATTAAATATATGACTTGCACTTTGTAAAAGTACCAGCAAAAATTTTCTGTTTTCTAATTTAACCTTATGACACGTAGCCAATCGATTCTTTGAGAATAAATGGCAAAGATGAAACATCTTTATATCTGGTGATGTCAATGACGCTGCCGCTGTCGTTGTCTCTGCTAATGCTGATGATGCGGATATATTTTTTAAACTTTTTTTTGTGCTAGTTGGTTTTTTGTTACATCAATGCAATCAATTTTGCTAAAAACTTCTAAAGAAATCGAAGGAAAAGAGTGTTGGAGTATAAAGTGTTAAAAGTTTTATGATTGTGGTTTCTTTTATTTTTCCTGGAAGCAACAAACAACCCACAAGCCAATCACCACAAAAATATTTGTGTTGAAATTTATATGCTAGTTTGACTGCCAACAATTTTCGGGGACACGTTTTTAGCATTTTTTCCTATTTTTTTTTTGATTATTTTTGAAAAGTTTGTCTTAGTTTGTTACTCTTTTTTGTTGTGGCCATGTAATTTTTATGAATGCCTTTATAGAGTTTTTTTTGCTTGACTTTGACCACTACAAAAATTGAAAATTGCGTGGGCAACTTTCTAATGGTTGCAAATAAAAGAAGACAAGAAAATCATAAGATTAATTGCCATAATAATGTTGTTTCGATGAGTTTTATTGTTGAGCAATGACGGATAATAATTTTAACTTTCAGCAAATGAATTGTTATTATTAGGGCGTGATATTAACATTAAACTTAATAGTCACATAAAGTGTTTTATTTAAAATTTTAAAAAGATATTCCCCGACAGGGTTAGCCCACCTAAAATACACAGGCAGATAAAAGTTTTTTACTTGAAAAAAAGTTTGTGAAAACTAAATAAACTTATATTTTTTAATTTTTTAATTTAGGCTATTAGTTCAATACGACAATGACAGAATATCTAGGAAAACTTAGTTAGCCGATACTAGCTGAGTGGAATGTGTTGAAGACTGTCATCATAATTTTCTCACCATTTTGATTTATCTATTGAATTTATTTTTGTTTAATGTACCTTAAGTTTCTCTTTTTGAAGTTTATACCAACACTGATGTAAATGTACATTTTTTATTCCCTTTTTTACTAATATTTTTGACAACTATGTGCGGCAGGTAGTCATTCGGATTCGGAAAAAGAATAAAATTACAAGAAATAGTAAAAGTAAGTTTTGATCTTTGTTTTAATTTAAAAACTAAAAAACTACAGTCCACCAAAAGAAATCGTAAACAGAATGCATTTTCGAAACCAGCTACGGTTTCATCTTCAGCACTCTTTTGATCAGAACTACAAGTTTTGTGTGTAAATATGAATTATTTAACTCAATATTGTATTGAAAATTGAAACATAGAATTATTTGTCCCAACTGATTTCATGATTTTTCATATACATATCATTGAGTAAAATAAACTTTGGTTTGTATTAGAACTCATTGCAATATTTTTGTTAATGAATCTGATAATACCCTTCACCATAATGTACATACGACAATGACATACGTCGTAGCGTAACGTTTATTTTTAATGTTTATTACTTACTTTACGTACTTTATTATTTTGAAAGCCATTTTTGATTTGCATATTTGCATAGTTAACTGTATTCTACTATTCAAACTCTTTTATGTGATACCGATATATTAAACGTCATCTTGGATTTTACACTTTGAAGGGTCAAGCCCCTTTATTTGATATTATTTTTGAAGCCGTTGATGAGGAGTACATTTTTATTACTACCCAGCAAAAAAAAAAAAAAATAAAAAAAAATAAATAAATAAAAAATTGGGAATTAGTGCAAACTGATTAAGATTTTCCAGTCTTCTGAATAAAAAAAAATTTATTCTTAATGCATTTTTGAACCTCAAAAATAAGCAGTGTGCAGATTATTATTAATTATGTTCAGGTAAACATATGATATTCAATGATTTTGTAATATAAAAATCGTTAGTGTTTCTACTTAAATTAAATTCTTCATCTCCAGTTTAACTCCTGCAAAATGACTTCTGTTTTTTATGGGTATATTTTACCCATATAAAAGTTTATTGTACTCCATTTTGTTGTGGCAGCCATCATTAATTTTTTTTTTGCTTTTTATACTGTTCTATATTATGATAGCCAATGCCTTTTATCTGATAGCCATAATGACTCTAACGGTTGTTTATAAGCTGAAAAAATTTGAAAATTTTAGACCAAACCTCTAAGCAGTTGTATTTTGTGCTTATATCGCAGTCAGTTTCAAACTGATTTATTAGTTTTTCTAAAGAATAATTTTCGAGACTATGACTGAGTTCTTCGGTGCGCTTAAAAATTTTTTTCAGAGGTTGAGAACCTTGTTAAATTTAAAAAGATATATATAATTTCATTTATATTTATTTGTTTGTTGGGTTTAAAATATAATTAAAATATAATTGAAAAATTATGGGAGCATATTCTAAATAATTTAGTAAATTAATATATAATTTCGCCAAAAAAAAAAATTTGCCTATAACTTTGCCGATTAGTGACTGGTATGTCAAAAATATTTTACGATTATCATAAGAGGCATATTTTATCTATAAATAGTAATAAAGTATTCCAAAAAAGATTTCAGAGTAAAAAAATGCTCTGTAAAAACACAGACAGTCCTGGGGGAAAATTACGGCATTCGAACGTGATCGAAATTAGAGAATTCCTATTAAAATCTCTATACCTAAAGAACTCGATCGTTCGAGTAAAATTTTGATCCTGATCGAATGCCGTAATTTGGCATCTGTTCTTTTCACATTTTAGATACTACCTATGCGGCAATTGTGCTGACTTTCAATAGCAATGCATTTGCAAATATTTCCAAGATATTGATACAACCTTCTTCTTCTCCTTCTAGAAGCTAATTTTTAGCAACACTGGGACAGGTAACCATTGGTTAATCATAAGCTTTCAGAGAAATATACCTTTGGGGTTAGGAAACGAATGTTGCTTAAATTACGAACGAAATGACAATGCTTTATGTCGTTATATGTTTTCAAAAAGACCTAAGATAAAAACAAAATTGTCTTTTTGATTTATTATCATGCATCGTATCAAAATAAATTATCCAGCTAAATTTTACACTCCAAAAATTAAAAATGACAAAAACAAAATCCTAAAATCTCTTAGTCCAAGCCAAAAATTACTTAAGCTACATTTTTGTTTAAGTAATTTTATTCCTTTCCATAAAACTAAATAGTAAAAAAAAATTTATAAAAAGCGGGAACATCTTAGTGATGTTAAAGGTGCTTACAGCATAAGATTGTCATAATTTTAATACTAATTTAACACATTAAAATTAAAATTTGTTTAAAATGTCTTTCAATAATCAAAATTTTTTTATATTTTAATTTTATTCAATGTATATGTTTAACATTTCTTTCGTAAAACTAAAATAAAATTGAACTATTAAAAATATATATTTGATTTTCATAATATAGAAAATAAGAGAAAATATTCATTGTAATATAACCAAAATCATTTTGTTATTTGTTATTTCTTTTTAAGAAAAATAAAAACAAATTCTCAAAAGCGCAAGCCTCTTATATAAAAAACTGCATATTTTTCCTTAAATAAAAAACCCAACAACCAAATAAAATATTAAATAAATATATATAAAATAAATAAATATTAGGCTTCAAATTAAAATTTTTTTTAAAGATTTTTCTAATTTTTCTATTAGAAAGTTTTATGGTTCTTCTGTAATTTTTGTGAAATATAACTAAGGGCGTTATTGAAATTATATGGCGATATACTATTGACACCACAGTGTGGTTTATTTTTCAATAAAATATTGTTTAAGACAATAATCGAGCAAATGATTTATCGGTGCAATACAATTATTTATAAAAAATTACAATATTTTGACAATAGTTTTTCTAGGTAGATAATCCACTAGAGAAACAATTGTGTTTTGTGCAATATAAAAAATTAAATATCAATTTGAATATCATTCTAAAGAGAACCTTTCAAATAATAAAAAAATATTTTTTAGGCCGAAAAAAAAACTGATTTTTTTTATATTTTGGAGAGTCTAATTTATTATATTATTTGAAATTTGTAGAAATTTCACACGGAATGACAAACCCATACATACCCTTACACTCACTGTGTAGGGTATAATTAAATTACAAAAATATAAACCAGTTTACCAAACAACCGAATTGATGACTGTTTTTATTTCAATAAATATTTCCCAGGTGACAGAGTAAAAGTAGTAGTAGTAGTAGTAGTAGTAGTAGTAATGAGTGACTGCAGCTGCTATGAAATAACAAAAGTTGATTTGATTATTATTTTAACAGAGTAGGTGCCTAAAGGGTTTTTAATGTTTGTTGTTATTTATTTTAAGAGCTCTCTCTTCAGTGAGCAAAGAATAACATAAGTGCCATTTGCAATGAGTAATGGCATGAATTCTTATTTAAAGTAGATGTGATTTTGTTGTTGTCGCCATTGAAATGAAATGTTAATAGAACAACGAGTGCAGTTAAATGAAAATGAGTTGTAGTACTGCATTATGAACATCTACACTACGCAGTTGCTTATTTTAACAAATGACCAACTTTCAAACGAGTTTCAGAAGAAAACTTTTAAGAAATTTGTGCATTTTAAAAAAAGTATTAAATTAGCAGTTGGAGAGCAGAGGATGAATATTTTTTAAGCAAGCATTTAAATGCATTATTTTTTTATTTTCGTATTTACTGGATAATTTATAAATAAATAAATATCAGGTTTTACTTTTTTTCTCCTCTTTGACTGCCATTGGTGTAGGTACTGAACTAAAAAATTTGCAAATCATGTAATGATTAAGACAATTTTTTGGTAACTATTGTTTAGTGCTTCATGTATATATGTACGTCGGCCTTATATGAGAGATTGAAATCGGGCTTTTATAATAAAAATAATATTTCCCCGAATAAGCAAAAAAAAAAAAAACAAAAGAGAAATGAAAGGACTTGTAATAGTAATTAGAAACTCTTTTTGTTGGTTTTTAAAGGTTTGCTATAGTCCTTTGTTGAAATATGACGTATTATTTATCCCATTTTCCACTTGATGTTAACATAATTACACATTATGTATTTTCTTTGAAGATGCTGTTTCTTTGCATTTTATAATAAAATTTTTTTGTTGTTACATTAGTCAGTCGTCTGTGTATTTAATGGCAGAAATTTAAAATCAGAAAGTGTTAAGGAAAGTTTCACTTGAATGATGTGTGCCAATTTTTCTTTTGGGTACAACATTGTTATTTACAAAATTCTTACATTTTTTCGTTTATTAAAACTTTGTAACTTGACAAAAGCCATTAAATTTTTTTTTGTTCATTTTAAATTTGTTCGTGACTGTTTGGGCTAGAATATCTTCTGAGGATATTCAACAATTCTAGTAAGTTATCCTAGTAACTGGAAATATCTTAAACTGTTTAAACTATCTGAGTCTCATTACTAAATAACTAATACTAAAACACCTTCATAGTTAAAGCACATTTTATTTTTAAATGTTTTTTTTTTGTATATTTTGTTATTCAAGAAAGGTTTATACAAGGCTTTGTAAACAATTTTCTTTAAAAATTTTCATTTACTTTTTATCCTTTTTAGCTTAAATATAATGGATAATTTTTGGTCGAAATAAGACTGTATTTAGTTTAAATAAATAATAATAAATTCTGTTTAGTAATTTTTAAGAAGTTTGTAGAATTCCTATATATTAAGAAAATTTTCAATAAATTTTATGTTTTAAAAAACTGCCTGATGAATCTAATATATAAAGTTTTCGTGTCGCGGTATTTGTGATTAAGCTCTTTCGAAATGGCTCAAGCGATTTTCACGAAATTTTAAGTGTTTAATCGACTAGGTCTGAAAATCGGTCTATCACGCCCCCTTAGGTGGGAAATCTTCTTGAAATTTTAACATAATATAACTAAGATTCTAATATTGTTAATGGGATACTTTTTCTTTACCACGCTTACTTTAAGGCCCAATTATTTAATTGTGCACTTGCATCGATATAGTTTTCACTATTTTTCTTTAAATTGTACAGAATTCATAGTCCATCCAATGCAGAGATATATGTTTTAGAATCGGTCAACATCTAGTTTTCATACTCCAAATATTTAGGGTGACTCACCACAAGGGACAATTTATGCCTCACCTAAAAAACGTAACGGCTTCGATGAAATTTTAAATTAAGATAGATCTGCGTACCGTTGAACACATATGGTTTACGTTTTTTTTTGAGTACTCAGAGTAAGTTGGTTATTTTTATTGAACCAAAAATATATTCTCTAAGAATAATTTGTATGGCAAAACAGCGTTTGCGGGGTCATCTAAAGCGTGTTTTTTTAAAAGCTATAGGAGACTTTAAAAAAAAACACATAAAATTCAGAAAAATGTATGAAATCTTTATTTGAATCGATAGTACGGTCCATATACTTTAATGTTTGAAGATTATTTTATGCAAAAGTTGACCGTGACTGCGCCTCAAATAGTCCATCCGCTTAGTCCAATTTTGGCATACTCTTTCCAACATTTCGGCCGGTATCTCATGAATAAATGCTTTAATGTTGTCTTCCAATGCGTCAATTGAAGCGGGCATTTGTGTATAGGCAAGAGCTTTAACATAGCCCCACAAAAAATAGTCTGAAGGTATTAAATTGCACGATGTAGGCGGCCAATTGATCGGTACCGAACGTGAAATAAAATGTTCACCGAACTCACCTCTCAATAAGTCCATTGTTAAGCATGCTGTGTGGCATGTGGTACCGTCTTGTTGAAACCACTTGTCATGCATGTCAAGCTCTTGCATCTTGGACAAAAAAAAGTTGGATATCATCTCACGGTAGCGCTCAACATTCACAGTTACGTTACGATTCGCATCGTCTTTGAAGAAGTACGGTCCAATGATGCCACCAGCCCATAAACCGCACCAAACTGTGACTTTTCCTGGATGCATTTGTAGCGCTTGCAATGCTTCTGGCTGATCTTCACTCCAAAATCGACAATTCTGCTTATTAACGTACGCATTGAGCTAAAAATGAGCTTCGTCGCCGAACACAATTTTTCGATAAGAAGCGAGCGATGAACTTTCTTAACAGAGCACGCATTTTGATAATAAAATTCAATAATTTGCAAGCGTTGTTCGCTTGTAAGACGATTCATGGTTAAATTATAGACCAAACTGAAGATGTTTGACAGTGAAATAAAACACGAAACGTGCGTCAGCTGTTTAAACCAGTGTTGCCAAAAAGATAATAGCTAAAAAATCACTCTTTAGTATATTAATATAAAAAAAATTCTACAACAAAAAAAAAAAAATAATAATAAAAATAATAAAAAAGGTGCATTATAAAATATTTTTAAAATTTAATTTTTAATCTTTTTGATTTTAAAGACATTAATGGACATCGATTATATAAAAAAAAAAATTATTAATTAAGTCAAGTTGTGTTACCTTTGGTTGTATGAAGTGTAGATTTATTTTAACAATAAAATGATGATTACAAGTCCCATTGACTTCACTATAAAGTGGTATTTATCTGACTTTAAATATCTATTCGGTCTCGAGTTTATTTTAAATGATCTTGCTTTTGCAATGATTTTTTATTTCTGATAATGAAAGAATAAGCTGGAAAAGTATGTTTTGCCGACACTAACTGAATGGAATGCATTCTCGAAACCAGCTACGATTTCATGATCAGCACTTTTTTGATCGTTTATATGTTGGATGTTATTATCATCTTTTGAACTCCCAGAATTTTAACTTAATTAAATTCGGTAACTAATTTCTCTCCTTTTTTTTATAATTTCCCACCACTAGGAGTGAGATCGAAATTTACCAAACAGCAACCATTTTTGCTTTGGTTTGTTATTATCTTTCATATTATCGCTGGCTGAACAGAAAGTTTAACAAATAAATTATATTAAATAAGCAAAATATTATTTTAGAAAAAGAAAACACAATTTTACATATTTTTAAAAATTTACGAAAAGGATTTTTTTTTTGGCAAAAATTTAAAAAAATACAAATTGTTTAAAAATTGAAAATATTATTTTCAAAAAATATTTATTTCAACTTTAAATTTTCACTTATTTAATGTATATTCATGCTTTAATAATAAGGGACAGATGAAAGACATCACAATAAACATTAAACAAAACTTTCTTTGTAAAACATCTAATACTATTAATTGTTTACCTTTAATTTAAGGATTTCTTTTAAGTTTAAGTCTAAATGAATTCAGTTACAGGTAAAGAAAAGTAATAGAGCGGAAGAGAATCGAGGTAGTTTTGTTTATTTTTTAAGTTAAATATAAACAGATTTTGGGTTTAATTTCGAAGTAGATAAAAATAAACAACGAGACAGAAGAAATTCCATTAGTTAGTAATAACATTGTGGTGGTGACCTTTGAGGCATAATTAGTGTCTAGTCTACAATAGAACTTATTCAAATATAGAGTCTTATAAATAAGTAACAACATACAGCGCTTTCCTATCTATAGTACTAGTAATAAATACGCTGCTTCTTATTATTCTTTTTATTTCTATTTATTTAATACACAAGTGTTTTTTAAATACTAAAAAGAATTTCGTTTAATTTATGAAAACTTTTTTTGTTTTTTTTTTTTAGAAAAATTAGAACATAACGGAGAAGTATTTGCACCTTTTTATATCATATACAAACATTAGATTTCTAAACTCAGAAAAAGCAAAAATTACTACAAAAATATTTTTTTTTTATAATTTCGAAACTCACATGCATTAACAGTTCCTATGTTGAGAATTCTTTTTATATTCCAAAACATTAAAAATACAAAAAGTTCCATAATATTTACAATAATATTGGCACAAGTTTATGTTGTGTCGCCCATAACTTTCTCAGTCTCATTTTTAAGAGATTTTAAAAATTATAGTGTCATAAATGTAGAAAATATAAAAAGTATCAATAAAATGCGTGGAAGTGCATTTTCTGGCACCCAATATATTTTTAATCTCAACTAGGATCAATAGTCCCTGACTCTAAAATTCTAGCTTCGTTAACGTTAAAGATACCATGCGACCATATCGTTTTGGTCGCCCATAACCCTTTTAGTTTAGCAGATATAAGGTTATGGTTTTTACCTATTTTCACCCCCTGAAGTTTGAACTTCGAAAAATATATTCTTAGTGGATTTATATATTCGAAGCCGTAATCACTGTTCAAATTTCATGCCTCTAGCATTTTGCATTTAGGTTGTGGCACTGTGAGTCAGTCATTTAATAACGTACTATTAAATTTATATAGTTGATTGTATATGATCTTGATAAGACCTGAAACAGTTAATACCTTTAACAACAAAAACATTTATTTAATTTTTTAAAAAATTCTAAAATTTTTGCTTTATTTTTAGCCTTAAAAATGCCCACAAATGATACACTGCACGAGTTCAATTACAATTACAATAGCAATATTATCTTGGACAGTTACGACAATGCACATCCGGAATTTGATAACTCAACCGAACGAGACGCTATAGCAGCAGTGGGCACAACAGCACGTCTTCATTGTCGTGTGAAAAACTTGGGTGATCGAGCGGTATCGTGGATACGAAAACGTGATCTACACATCCTCACCATTGGTATTATGACCTACACTAATGACCAAAGGTTTCTAGCACGACACATAGACAATTCCGATGAATGGGTATTGAAAATAGTGTCAGTGCAGCCGCGTGATGCAGGCGTGTACGAGTGTCAAGTGTCGGTGGAACCAAAAATAAGTCAAGCCTATAAACTGATGGTAGTTAGTAAGTGTTGAGTTAAAAGTTTTCATATTGCATTTAAATTTTAACCAACAATATAATTTGTTTGTAATTTTATTAATTTTTTTTGCAAACAGCTTCTAAAGCCCAAATTCTAGCCAACCGTGAACTGTTTGTGCAAAGTGGCAGTGACATTAATTTAACCTGCATTGCACCACAGGCGCCAGGTCCCTACACTCATATGTTGTGGTATAAAGACAGTGAACTAATCAACGACTCAACGCGGGGTGGCATACGCGTCGTGTCGGAACAACAAATGAAAACGAGCAACTTAGTGATTTCACGTGTAACACACACCGACTCGGGGAACTATACATGTGCGGCCGACAATTCCAGTAAGTTGGCTTTAATAAAGTCTTTGCTCTATTCTTTAGTTTTAGTGTAAAACTATCATTGTGTCTACATATGAATTTTTTGTCTTTTACTCGATTTTTTCCTTTAGATAGCGACAGTGTTTTTGTACATATCATCAATAGTGAAAAACATGCCGCCATGCAACATGAGTTAGCGTCACGACTGCACATACCACATAGCCTTTTAGTGATACTAACCTTCTTCTATGTACGTATTAATAGTATTAAGAAAAAAAAAAAATAAATTAATAAATAAAAAGAGAGAATTAAGAGGTTTGTTAAAAGAATCGAGAGGTTGGGCCTTAGAGAACAAAAAAAAAATAAAATCAAGCACATTATCTTAAATTAAAAATTAGTAATTAAAACCAGTAACTCGGTGTAGGAAAATCAAAATCAATAAGTTGAAAAAAAAAAATTAAATACTACAGATTAAGCTGGTAACAATATTCTTATAACAACTCCAGTGTGTTGAATTGTTCTACTTAAATTGGCTAGTAGTTCATGTCTTAAAAGGCCTTTAATTCTATCAATAATGCCCATGAAAAAGCATAATTTTTTTAACAATAATTTCAAGTAATGAATATGGTGAGCAAAAGGGGGAAAGAAGTTAAGGGTTTTATATTAAAGAGTGTCGAAAGCGGACATTTAGGATAAAGAATAGTGACTGGCAACTTTAAATTCGGTTTTCAAAAAAGTTTGAAGCAAAAAATTATTATTACTTGTGACAGACCTTTTTGAACAAAAATAATAGAAAAACAAGTTTAAAATTTATTAAATTTTGCCGCAACTAAGACTTCTTACAAAAGGCAAAGTATATGAACTTTAGCAGAGTTATTTATTAAAAAAAAATATTTCTAAATCGGCTAAAGGTTTATTTTTCACTTACTTTTTAAATGTTACACCACAAGTAATAGTATTGAGTTTTAATTTTTTTGTTGTGCAATTCTTTTCTTTTCCTTTTTATTAAATTAGATTTTAGAACGAGTTATTAAATGAAACTACATGCAACTTCAACTATAGTCTGCTTTATCACCAACCAACTCTCTAGTCCTTAAATAATAATAAATTACATTTAACCACCGCCAGTAGCAGAACAACAACAACAGCAAGTGAAAACTAATAGCAATAAACGAACAACAAATTCAACTAAACGAATACACGAACGTGTGCATTAGTTGGCAATAGAAGTGTTTATAAATAAACCAGAGAACATTTATACAGATACGCAGGCAACATTATGTACACACAACCACACACAACGTCTCATTCATACAACTTGAAGTAAAAAAAAATGTGGTAATTGTGTGTAAATGCTTTAAAGGCTGAACTTTACAGTTCGAAGGTAAGTTGGTATCCTGAAACTGAAAAAGAAAATAACGACTAAGAATAATAATACAAGTTATGTAGAGAAATGGAAATTAATTACATGTTATTCTTTTGCTGCGCTACAGGCATAGCAAATGGCAAATGGCACAGTAGAATAAGAAATAAAAAAAAAAAAATAAAAAACAAGTTAATGAATTTTTCAAATAGAGTCACTTTTGATTTAATATTTAAATACGAATTTTAAATTGAAAAAATTTAAAATTTTTTTATAAACAATAAAGTTTTTGGAAAAATTTTTAAATAGAAAATTTATTGAAATACAATCTTTGTCTCTAAATAGTCTATGTCTTGACATAGAAACAAAAATTCCATAAAAAGGTGCTGTAAGAAGAGAATGCAAATTTTCGCCTTTAATTCTTGACTACCTACTGCGCGCCCTGCTATTTATTACACTGTATAACAAAATTTAACATTTTCTACTGTACATGAGCAATTTTATAAAACAAAATTATATTCCAGGTAAATGCATCGCGGCAACAAACGCAAGCATTCAAAAACACATGCATTTTGTTTTTGTATAAATGTCTGCATATGTCCAGAATTTTTTTTCTTTTTTTCTTTAATTTCAATAATTTTTAAGAAACTTCACTGTAAGCACTTTCAATTCTCGGTTTTTTATTTTTTAAAACTGAAACGGCAAATTAAAGGCTGCAAATTTAAAGCTAAGGGTGATTTTTTAGCTATTATCTTATTGGCAATACTGGTTTAAACAGCTGACGCACGATTCGTGTTTTGTTGCACTGTCAAACATCTTTAGTTTGGTCTATAATTTAACCATGAATCGTCTTTGAAACGAAACGGCCGCCTATATCACGCGTCTTAACGCCTTTAAACTATTTTTTGTGGGGCTGTGTTAAAGCTCATGTCTAAACACACATGTCCGCTTCAATTGACGCATTGGAAGACAACACTGAAGCATTTATTCATGAGATACCGACCGAAATGTTGGAAAGAGTATGCCAAAATTGGACTAAGCGGATGGACCACGGTCAACTTTTGCATGATAAAATCTTCAAACATTAAATTATATGTACCGTACTATTGATTTAAATAAAAATTTCATGAATTTTTCTGAATTGTATGTGTGTTTTTTATAAACTTTCCTATAGCTCTTAAAAAGTCACCCATTATTTGTCACGCACAAAAAATCCAACCTCTAACTAACGGCAAGTTGTAATAATGGGCCTTAATTGTTTTACCATCGCATATTTGTATGTGATAAAAAATTGTGTTGCACAGTGTAACTTATGTAACGTATGTATATTGATAAATTTAAAACATTTCTTCTCTATATATTAAATTTTTAGCATAACTTCGTTTAAATATTTATCTATTGGTATTATATGAAATTATTATACTTTTTCTTTTATAGATATGCAAATACCACCTGAAACCGTAACCTTCACTGTTTTCAACAAGAGGCACTTGGAAGAGTTAGCAACAACAAAAAGAAGAAAAACCATAAGAAAATATAACCTTTAGCAGCATTTTTTTTACTATTTTTTTTGTTCTTCTTAAAGAAATCAAGGTATTTGTAGACTAAAGTGGTGGCGTACATAGTTGAGACATACAAACAGATAAACTGATAATCTATAAATATCTATAAATAGACTAAGACTTAGGTACGTTTGTAAAGTTATATGCATGTGTATGTATGTATGTGTGGATGTATGTTTTGGTTTTAGCTTTGACACAAATATATTGTCTCATAATTATTATTAAAACATTATTGAGTGTAAAGCTATGCAGTTAAAGACTTTTCCAATAAGAAAATTTCTGCGTATAATTTTTATCACAATTTTATTTGTTGTTGTCTTAACATACAAAGGAAATATGTTGTAGTAACAACTCTTACTGTTGGTATGCATAATGGGCTTGTTTATAAATAACTAATATTGCTACCACTGCTGTAACTGCAACATGCCACCATTTTAAGCAAAACTGCTACTGCTACAGTTGACTTAAACAAAAGAGGAAGCTTAAAACAAGCTTTGCTAAATTTTCGTAGTCAAAACTTAATGCTCAAGTGTTTTTTGTTTTTATTATTTTTTTTTTCAAATAGAAGAAGCACAACACAAATCCAAAAATGTAAGACAAAACTCATGCTGAGTTTTATTACTAAATTAAACAATAATTTTTTTTGTTTTATTTCTTGTTTCACTTAATATTAAGGAATTGTATAGTATAGTATTTAAAAAAATAGGTTCATATGAAGGTGATGGCTTGTGTGCGTGAGTATGTATATGTAGTTGCGTGCATGTGTAATAAACAAATAATTTCTGTTTGTGCTATAAAAACAAACAACAGCATAAAGGTAGTTTATAGCCAAATGAAAGAAAAATAAATCCAGCAAAGATTTACATACATTAAGAACGTAAATATTTATTTATGCGACAGAAATTGTTACAAGGGGAAGGATAGCAAAAATATACATATAAAAAATTTACAAATTTTTTTGTGTGTTAAAAATTATGATAAAATTGCTATTTATAGAAAATGTTCAATACATTTTTGATTATTTCGGAAAAATTGTGGATTTAAAGAAATGTGCTGTCAAATTTTCAGTTAGGAACTGAAAATTTTTAGAAATTTGGAAATTAGTTCTCAAGTTGCAAAAACTGGTTCATAAAAACTAATTTCTAAATCCATTTTTTTTGTAAGGATATCAACTTAGCTAAGATCTTCCTCACTTTTTAAAGTAATATGAAACTGGCAATAAAATTTTATTTAGTGGAAAATTTGCAATTTAATATTCTTTGTTTTTTGCTAATTGTTTGTATTGAAAATATTTCCTTAAAATAGACCACATTAAAAAAAAAGAAATAAATAAAATACAATTGAAAGCAATGCCATCTTAAAAGCGTTTGAGATATTTTCTTATTTACAAACAAAAAAACCTTTGATAAATTCAAAACATGAAACAAATCGCATGGTGATACTTCCCCACTTGTGAAATATTTTTGTAATCTTTCATTTATTCTTCAAAACAGTTTGCACTGCAAGCAAACAAAACGAAGAATGAAGCAAAAAATAAAAATCTGTTAATAAGAACCTGCCAATAGCACTTGAAGGCAGACACATTACAAACATCCAAATCCACACACACACACACAGGCACACACAGGCACACACACATTCTTATATTCTCATATGTAAATGTATAAAGTTAATGTGTTAATTGTAAATAACTTCTTATCAGGTTTTTAATTCCATTTCGTTTTGGTTACGATGTATTTTTTGTTTGTTTGCTTTTCAGTTCTGAGTGTTTTTATTTAAATTTTGTTTTCGGTCTTTAGATTTAAGTATTTTTGTACTCGTCTTTTAGGTAAAGAAATTAGTAATAAGAGAAAAAATAAAAACAAAAACTAATTATAAAAGATGATAAGGATTAACACAAATCATAATAATTATAATAATAAAACCAACAACAATAATAATAATTTAAATTTAATTTAAATTCGTAATGAAAGAAAAAACAAACAAAAAATAAAAAAAATAAAGAAAAATGTTTAAACGACGCATAATGGGAGAAAAGAAAATATAAACATGCGACCTTGTTGTTTCTTTGTTCATGGCTAGAAGGTAAGTATGTGCCTACTTTCTAAACTAATACAAAAGAACATTCGCTAGGTCGTCAATTGAGGCTTAGCACTTTATAATATGAAATAAAAAAAAACAAAAAATTAATAGAGTAATTATTAGTTATGAGAGCAAATGTATAAACAAATATAAATGGTGAATTCACAAGAAATGCTAAGTATCATGTTATTTTGGTATAATTTTATAAAATTTTTAGAATGTGTGTTTAGGATAAAGTGACAATGCAATTCGTAGCATAGCTTCTAAATTCATCAAACTTATGTATAAGTTTCATTCATGAACATTGACTGGATTGGCCATTATTTAAAAATTTTTTTCCGAGAAATAATAGTTGCAAATTTTTTAAAAAATTAATAAAAATTTTAAAATTTTTGCACGAATAAAATAAAAATGTTAAAATAAATTTATAAGAGATGTTTAAGTATACACATTTAGGGGAAATAACGAAATAGACCTCTTTCATTACCGGGTCCCTTTTCGACCCCTTTTAGTTCCCAGAGATTGTGTGGCTACCAAAAAAAGGGTGTTCTCGACCTCACTGAGTCCCGTAGCATCCTAGGCGTTTGCTCTAGACTTTTGTGACTTCACGTTGTAGATTGATAACTATCTAGAATACTTATCACAGAGTCCTTTGTAATCTCAAGCATCTGCCCTAGAGTAATTTCTCCCATAACACTTACAGCCAACGTGTGCCTGCCGGTGGTACTAAGTCTACTGCTATCTATTGCCGGACATTCGCATACTACATGCGCCGCTATCTCAGCAGTCTTAAGGCACATTCTGCAAACATCATCCTTCACAACCGTAATCCTGTGCAGATGATACTTAAAGCTGACGTGCCCTGCGATCAAAGCAGTTATCCAGGTCAGGGTTCTCCAATTATATTTGTTTCAAAATAAAAGCTATATTTCAGTTTGTCTCCATTTGTGAAGAAAGGAAAAAAATATAAAAAATCGATATTAAGTATTGTACAAATAGCTACAAATTTAAATCTTTGGGACACCTGTTTAAAAATATATATTCTTGGATCTCTGGTATAATGGACTGCAATGAGGCAAATACGTTGTAGACCAGTTCTGCAGCGTCCAACGTTCGGCATGTATGAGAATTTTGGGTGCATTTCGAAATAGACATTTTGAGAGACGGAACCTATGTTGGACCTCATTCTCGTATAACTACATATTAATGGCTATATCTGAAAGTAGTGCAATAAGACTCAAAGTTGAAGATCGAAGGTATATGGCCATAAGGGAATTATTGACTGGCTGCCTTTAATCTTCAACCAAACTTCGGATTATATCACTCTCTAAAGTTAATTAATGGGATAGGGGTGACCTAACAGGCAACTTAAGAACGGTTAAAAGACGGGCTGTGGGATTGCATGTGGTATCTTGGCTCTCTTTACGCCTTTTGAATGACATTAGGGTATTTCATTTTCGCTATCTGGAAGGCAAATGTAAAATCCGGTAATAGTTGGCATGTAGTGGACACAGGTAGAGTCGTAAAGCTTGGAAGGACATCCCTAAAGTCGGAAGGCCATCTCTAAAGTCGGAAGGCCATCTCTAGGACTTACGTCAAACTAAATTTGTTGCATATGAATTTGAAGAAGGAGGAATACATTTTTCACCTTCAATGCTACTTTTCTACTCTAGCTGGCAAAATTATTTAATGGGATAGGGGTGACCTTACAGGCAACAGGTTTAAGATGGGCTGTGGGATTGCATCTGGTATTTTGTCTGACAAACTAGGGAAGGGCTCTCTTTACGCCTTTTGAATGACAGTAGGGTGTTTTGTTTTCGCTATCTGGAAGGCCAATGCAAAAGCCAGGAATAGTTGGCATGGAGTGGACACAGGTAGAGTCGTGAAGCAAATGTGGTATTCTTTTGATATCAAGCGCACATCGTAATTTACTTGTCGATGTTGAAAGGACATCTCTAGGACTTATGTCGAACAACCTTTGTTGCATATAAATTTGAAGAAGGAGGAATAATATTTCCACCTTCAGTGCGAATTTGCTACTCTAGCTGGCAAAAGAAACAGAATCTTAGGCACCCATATTCTGGACAACCTTTCCAAGATATCTGGAGTTAGACTGAGCGATCTGCTTAGAAACCTCACAGCTACGCGGTGGATCTAGTATTTGAATGTTAAGTGAAACTGAGTTTCTAAAAAATTTTTAAAAGTCTCCAATTTCTTATCTAACAAAAACTGGAATTAATGAATAGAAAGTAAAATGAACTAAAATAAAGTTTTTGACTACCTGTTGACTAAAAATTAAATCCAAAAGCTAAAAATTTTGATCACAAACAAGTGGATAAATGAAAGTCAAAGTAGAGGAGACAATAAAAAAAAAAACAAGAACTTAATTAGAAAGATCAAAAATAATTTTTTGGGCAACTGTTTGATGGTAGTATCTATATACAAAGTCATTATTTATATGCTTTTTAGTCAGATGTAATATTTATTGAAAATTATGATTCAGTAATGGCAATTCGTTACCTGGTTTTTGCTGGCTACGAATTGAATATAAAGTTCTTACTCTTAAGCTGTGCCATTACATTGTTACGATTCTGCTTGAACGAGAATTATATATAATTTAAGGCGCGAATATTTCTTATTTGCTAAAAAAATTGCTGCGATTACAAAAAAGGTGTGGTATGGCGCAGTGGTTATTCGGGACTAAAATATCAAAATGATGAATTAAGAGAAGGAAAAACCTGTTTGGCTTACAGCGGCCATTAGTGGCTTATGAAACTCCTAGATTTTGTATTTTCACTGTTACAAGATAAACTAAAGCAGTTCAGCGTTTTTCTTTGTATCTCTTATAAGTTCACTTGTAAAGTTTTATGTATTAAAGTGTTGTTCAATTGAAAAGTTTAATAGATTTAAAAATTATATAAAAAAGGAAAATGTTTTTTAAAAGAAATTCGCCACCGTGCATTGTATTATATTTTTTTTTTTAATATTACCCTGCCTTTTATTTGCCAAATACTTTTTTTGATAAACACTTCGTCGCTAACTGAGTGAAATTCTCCAGAGTGTCAGAAAATATTACAAATCGAAAACAAAAGCACAGCACAACATAACAAAGATAAAATAATCAAAAAAAGAAAAAAAGAAAAAAGAGATAAGTTTCAAAAGTACCATAAATACCATAAATATAAAACAATAATAACAATATTTTAATATTTCCTTTGAGTTCATTTGAACATGTATTGCATGAATATTTAATATAAAATTTATGTCGATATTAAAGAAAAATTTATGAAAACTTAAAAGTCAATTTTAAGTAATACACAGCATCTAAAAAAATCCATCCTCTTAAAAAAGGAAAAATTGCCAAGATTTTCTTTTAAATAAAAAAATGCAAATTTTAAACACTTATAGCACTGCATTTGTGGTAAAGTTTATTCTAATACTGAGCGTACGCGCTTAGAATATAACTTAAAAAAGAAGAAGAAAATGAATAACCCCGCACCTTAACAATTGGCTTACAATAACCAGGTAACAAAGTTCAACTCTTTAAATGTAATATAACTATGCAACCAAAGCCATGGCAAGCATTTGACTGATATTTTGTTTCACTTGTCACAGTTTCACACTTCTATCATAATAAAAAATAGTAGAGTAATTATCTGAAAACTTATTGTGTTTTTTTGCAATTAACATCGTGAGTTTTGGTGTGACCACCCTCTAAAAAAGCTCATTAATATATTTATAATTTTTTTTTAAGTTTTACTTTAAAACATTATTTTGATATAAAAATTAAATAAATCTGTTGCGGCTAAGAGATTTCCCAAATCAAATTATTCCACCATCTAATTTTTAAAGTTTAGCAAAATGTTGAAAAATGTGAAATTAAAAAAAATATTACAAAAAATAAAGATAGCGGAAACCACTTGTATTAGTTATGAAAATCGAAGGAGGGTTTATTACAGTGCTACTTCACATAAGTTTATAGTAAAAAAAATATTTGAAAGATGCTTATAGAATTTGGTAAAATGAAAAAAATACAAGTAAGAGTGCTACATTCGGCCGTGCCAAATCTTATAATACCCTTTGCCATCATGTACATAGGTATAATCCCACATAGTAGCTTAATCTATATTTTCGATGCCATCTTCGATTTTAAATTTATACGTAGTTATCTGTACTCTACTAGTCAAGCCCTTTCATTTGATATCCATATTGATGGGGTTAAACAAATTTGTTCCGCCATTTTGTTTTAGACGCCATCTTGGGTTTTATATCTTTTAATAAATTACTGTATTCTACTGGTCAAGCCCTTTCATTTAATACCAATATTTAGAAGGTTCAAGAAGTTAGATTTAAAAATAAAATACCAGATTTGACCCATATATAATATTATTGTTCGCCATTTCATAGTAGAACACTTTATGCGGTCGGAAATGAAAATTGTAGGAACTACAAACGAAATGACAAGGCTATATATACCCTCGTGCAGTACAGGTGAAGAGTATAGTTATTAAAAAAGAATGCTCTTTTTTAAAGTGTCTAAAAATTAGAAAGCTGATAATTGATTTCGTTTATCGTTGAAATATTTACGAAGACTTTGACAAATCCGCAAAGTATATATTCATTAACAGGCAAACATTCGCTGCTTAAGTTTTCAGAAAAATATAAAAAGAGCAAAAAATAAAATTAAATGAAGCGGTCATCTGAAGCTGAGTAGGGCATGGAATAGTCCATATTTTAAAAAATATTAAATTATTTTAGTAGAAGCCCAGTCATAGGTAAAGTTAACTGGCCATCACTACTACTTGACTACGACAGTATTAAAATATGAATCATATGTAACACCATTGTAGTAAATAGAATATTATTTCGTGTAAACTTTTTTTAATGTAAGTGTATAAATTTGTTAAATGATGAAACGCTTAAAGTTTTTTTATAACAAAAAAAGTCAGTTATGCTTTCTTTCTCTTTAACGAAAATCAAAACAAAAAGTATAAAAGAAAACATGACACCGTCTTTCACTACGGCAGCATATCAGTGGTGTTCTCAACAAATGATTTATTAGGAAAACCTCCTATTAATCTTAATAAATATAAAGAAAACCTGCTGGATCGTGATTTTCTTTCTTAATCGGAAAAACAGATAAGAAATAACTAATTGTAAAAATAATAACTTAATTAAAGATTAAATGGTGTTGAATACAGAGTAGGAAATTAGATTTTCACAAAATATATTTATAAAAACAAAATAGGAAAAATTAAATGACTTTAAGTGAAATATTTTTAATGTAAAAATTGTGTTCTTTTATATTTCCTTTTAAATAATTATTGCCTTGTTTGGTAAAATAGTTGAGCATATAATCTACAATCTCATTGTAGTAGCATTTAAATAAAAAAATAAATATATATTTACATGAATACTAACCATAAAAAACTAAACAAAGTCACTGTGTTGTATAAGTGCTGGCATAAAGATTAATTGACATATTAATCATACGCCACAGTAGTCGCTATTTAATTATTATTGCCGGATGTTTGTTTAATTTTTCACACAAACATATTTTCAATGCAAATTTAAAAATAATAGGTTCCTTAACTTAAACATGAATTTAAGTTTTATTTATTACACCAAATCTACAATTATGGTCAATACCAATTAAGCAATTAAGTTGGGTTAATGAATTTAAAAACGTCAACTAATAGTGAAATAAGAATGTTTCTAAATAACATATTTAATAACCCTTGATTATTATGTGCGGACGGGAGTTTAACGTTAACATTTAATGTATTCACCCTTCGAATCATATTTGCTTTTTAGTTGCTCGCCTTATAGTAAAGCAATGTCCACCTCTTGCTTGAGTGGCATTATGAAATTAAATATTAATCAT
The DNA here is from genome assembly GCA_941918925.1 of Phyto melanocephala. Lineage (NCBI taxonomy): Eukaryota > Metazoa > Arthropoda > Insecta > Diptera > Rhinophoridae > Phyto > Phyto melanocephala. The sequence goes on from OW799233.1 coordinate 5,400,422, forward strand.
ACGTCTCGCTAAACGATTCAATATTTACCAACTATAATTGAACAAATTGTCTGCTTGACTTTGGTCTTATCTAGTGAAATCTCTACAAATAGAGGCACGTTTGTCACATAATTGAGCGACAGTAAGTAAAACAATGTAAAAATGCCTTCACTGCAACTTTTATTTAAAGAACACTAACGAGACACATAAAATTTATTGCAGGTATTTTTGTACTTAAGATAAATATTTTCTCTGTTTTTTTTACAATGAATAATTTTCCCTTATTTTCAAACATTTTCTATATTTAAATGTGGGTTTAAAATAAAATACAAATTTTTTTTTAACAGAATCTATTGGCTATTTTCTATAAGTGAAAAAATTTGCAAAAATTTTGAAAATTGAGAAATATTTTAAAATGTTGTAAAACTTCTAAAAGGGCTAAATAAAAACAGCAACTGAAAGCATTTTTTATAGCGAAAACCTAAATACCGCGGCAAAAACGCTTTGGAGAATGTCTTTTTGACAGAGCGTTAGGTGTTATGGTTGGCTGCACTGCAACTATTGCTTTTGCTTTTGTTATTATTGAATTTATATTCAAATTAGCAATTTTAAGATACACCAAGCGATTGTATCTTTTTCTTATTTCTATTTAGTGGGTTAAACATAAGCAACATTAGTGAACATTCATTACACTACGTTGGCGCTTTAGCTTAGGTTTACCGTAAGCGTTAAGCTCAATATTGGTAGCTCTTGTTTAGGTTTGTTAATAAAAATTAGCACAAGTTTACACTTATTATAAAGCCGTACTATTGGATTTATAATTTTGGTGTCGATCTTGTCCCTTTTATGGAGAAAAACAAAAAATACAATTGCTCCATTCACAACTTGCCGCAGGAGTCGTAAGCAGTAGGAAATTCACTTCCCCATTTCCCCTTTTCCAGTTTTAATGTATAAATACAATATTCAATAAGTATATGTAAGAGTATATGGAAGAGTTATAAAAACAATTATTGTGGAATTACTCAACAAAATGTATACGTAGTTGTATACATTTTGTTGTACAACTCCTACCACAGCTTTTGAATTTAGCTTATAATTAAATAATAAAACTAGAATGTTTGTACCTTTTTATTATTTAAACACATCTTTTCTATCTTTTAATTTAAAATTTTGAATTTTAATAGGCTTATCTGGAAATATCTTATGGAGGCGTGGTGACTCGCTGGACTAATGTGTAGTGTTATAGTTGACAGTCCTGATCGTTCGTTAAATAAATAAAAAAAATTAATTTTTCTATTAGGAAATCAGTCAGGAATTAACCCATACTGGTATTAAAGTATAATAAACCTAATACCGTTCAAGATAAAAATTTTCAATTACACCTAAATTTATTCAAAAATATTGTAAGAATTTACGAAACATTAAAACATTAGCATATTTCTCGATATTTTTCATTTTATTAATTTTTTCTAGAAGTACTTCCGACAGAAGATTTTCTAGTTGTTTCCCTTCTTTACAAGGTGGAAAATTTTCAATAACACCTAAATTTTTTCAAAAATACTCTACGAATTTACAAAACATTAAGACATTAGCACATCTTTCGATATTTATTATTTTAATAATTTTTGCAGCATTGCTTCCGACAGAAGAATTTATAGTTCTTTCCGTTCTTTACAGTGTGGTTCTATAGTTTTTAATTTTTATTAATTAAAGAACTTAATATGTTTCCACAAGCCGATGTTCTGCAAAGTTTAAAAAAAGTTTAAAATTAAAATTATTTTTTGACTACCACTCAAGAGCGAAATTGAGTCCAAAATAAGAGGGCAATCTGTGGTGTCGCACTCGCAATACAAAATTAAAATAATTTTTTGACTACCACTCAAGAGCGAAATTGAGTTCGAAAATAGAGGGCAGTCTGTGTTGTCTTAAAAAGGATAAAGATTTTTCTGGACACAATGTAAAACATGTTTTTGTGTTCATCATGCCTGATGTTGCAAATGATTGGCTTCTTTTGCCACAATTAAAAATTGGTTGCCACTCAAAAACTTCATAAGAAAATTTTGTTTTTTTCTTTATTTAGCAGCAAAAGTTGTAAAAAATTTGGCAGTACACAAGCTTCATCCATCACACAACTTGTACTTTTTTGTTTGTAAAACTTACCCTACTTTTTTTTGTTTGTTATTTTGTTTCTTAGTTATTTACTGCAGTTCGATTTGGATTTTTTTTAACTTCGCATAATTTGAAAGCGGTATTAGTTTTGGTTCTGCACACAAAACAGTTAAAGCATTTACAAGCTACTTCTATGATAATAGAATTTGCTGCTTTTCAAAGTAGTCGTTCGGTTTCTTTTTCCAAAAAAAAAAAAAAAGTCTGTCATATCTTGTTTATCTGCCTGATCCAGGTTTTTTAAATTTCTAAGTTTTTTTATACTGTTTGTTAGTATGATGAACTTTGAGATATTATGTTAATTTTTTTGAAGTCCATATTGGATTTTGTGGGAAAGCTTTAGAGTGATTTTTTAAAGCTCTTTCTTATGTTCCTTTTGACTAAAATATCAAGTGGAAAATAAATGGTTATCTGACGTGTTTTTAAAAGCTAACGTTATAAAAGAAATTAAAATTTTTGGCAGAAAGCTTGTATGGGTGTGATAGGATTGTGTGGTAGGAATATGTGGTGGTTTTCTAGCTCATCGTTTATTAGTGACGGTGTATTGAAAATTATTAGTATTTCAATTTAGCCCTATAAGGTTTACTTATGCTTAGTAGCAGTGAATATGAAATGCGTAATAAGATTTTCTTGATTGTAATTTGAAAACAAATGGGCTTTAATCCCACTTCTAGGATTCTTTTTTTTTAAGTTCATAGTAAATAGGAAATACATGGTAAATTGATTCAGATATTTTACACAGAGATTTTTTTACATATAAAAATAAACTCGTAGTATACAGTTTTTTTAGTCAAACTGAGAACTAGAAAATCTCCACAAATTGTGAAACAACAAGATGACCGTTCGGCTGTCACATTTTCCGAAAACACTGAGTAAAGCATAATGTGTTAGAAAAAACAGATTTGTTTTTACATTTAGTTAAAATCTGTCATGATTAGAAATGATATAAAATTTAAATAAATACAGCCTTTCTGTTAAAACCTTTTAAAGATATTAAAAATTCTCTAGAAACTTAATTGTATTGAGGACATATAAAAATTGAAAAACAAATATCTAATGAATTTTTAAAGAATTATCATGTTGGTTTTTTGACACATTTGACACATACAAGACTTCTTCACTTTATGTCAAAATATTATTTTTTTTTTCTATTTCTTTTACCCATTTTAAATTTTCAATTGCAAATATTTATTCAAAACGATTTCCGTCATTGATTTATTACACCAATAGTTTTAACTTGATTTTATATGCAAACATTTTTCTTCAATGGACATTTGTAAGCAGCACCAAAAAGAAACAAAAGCAAAACTGTCATTTGTCTGATTGCCTCTGGTTTTTGCTTCCAAGAAAATGTCCATCTAACTGTCAATGATGTTCCATTACTTATATTGTGTATGGCAACATACAGATGCACTAAACCATTGCTGTGAGTGAATGAGGGCTTGAGAGTAAGTGCCACTTTACTCTTGACCATACTCCACTTACAATAATAATAATGAAAAAATAAAAAAAAAATAAACAATTTCTTGCCATTTACATACAACTTTATGTTCTTTAGTGTTTTTTCTTCTTCTTAAGTTGTTTTTGTTGTTTTATTCTTTGCTTTGCTTTGAATTTGCTGTGACACTGAGTTTTTCTTTGCCATTAGATTGATGTTGTTATTGCTGCTGTTATTTTTCATACTCTTCAACGTGTGAATAAATGATAATAAAACTCAATTGAATTTGAATGCAGAGTCAGAAGACAGGAGCAAATGTACCAAGAGTGCGTATGCAATAAATATAAGTGTGGTATACATATTATATAGGGATTCCCTGCAAATTAGTCAGCAGTCTAAAAGTCTGCAGACGACATATTGCATTTTTGCCAGAGCCTCTGTTCTACTATTTGATCTTTCATACTGTTTTTTTCATTCAGCTACAGAGCGAGTCATTTAAAATTTAAAATTTGAAATTTGAAATACCGATTACTTTAACTTTAAAAAGTAGACTAACATCCATTTTATTTTCAGATTTATGTTGGAGATTTGCAAAAAGGGACGATATTCACTCAAAAAAAGTTGGAAAATATTGAAAACTTATTTCTAAAGTAGTGATTTTTTATCGCAAACTCTAAGAAATTCACGTGCAAAAATTTCGAGAAGAGGTCGGCCTTCAGTTACGATTGTGCGCCAATTTGTGAAACGATTTCATGAAAATGTTTTAGTAATGGACAAAGAAAAATGTTTAACTTCAACTCCAGTGTGCTAAATTGAAAACCTTGCTGCTTTGTTTGAGAATATGCATAAACATCCATTAACATCAAATCGTCATTGTTCTTACGAACTGAACAATTCTCGTACTTCTTTGAGAAGGATTTTGCATAAATACCTAAATATGAAAGCTAATAAGTGCAATTGGTGCAAGAACTGAAGCTTTTTGGTCATTCGATGCGTGCTATTGAGAGGCCAATACATTCACAACGAGGCACTCTTTGGTGTGGATGTGGCTTTGGCGGTCTCACTATCAACTGTGAGAGCTACCGTGCCATGTTTAACGATTTTTTTTTTATTCAAGGGAATGACTTGGTCGACATATGATTTCAAAAAGACATGACCTTTTGTCACACAAGCAATGTAACAATTGATATTTTACACACTTTTATGAAAATCGAATAATCAGCCGAAATTTTAATATCAATTAGCCACCTTGTAGCTGTGACTTGAGCTGTTTGAATTATTTTCTGTGGAGGGTCATGAAGAATAAATGCTACGCAAATCATCCAGAAGCTAAAACAATCGAAAATGCGATGAAAAATTGCTTGGTGAAGTACTGACGATACAGTTATTGTACTCATATAAATTATATTGTGTTCCATTATTAAATGACAAAGTTCAATCTTTCCAAAATAATAAAAAGAAATTTAACAAAAAATCAGTACCTTTTTATAGCAAATTCATTTTTTTTGTAAAAAGCCCACACTGTAAATTCATACAATTAAAAAATAATTTTTAAATATAAAAAATGGAAATAAACACAGGCAAATGAATTATAGTTGGTCAAACCCAACCATAACATCTTCTACACCGCTAAATAAAAATTTAAATTTTTTTGTGATTAATTTCTATTTTGACTAAACCGTTTTGAATCATTTAGGTGGTTTACGTGAGTAGAGTTCTGTTTTTATATAAAAGTCATCGGTGTTTAATATTCACACAATTCTCGTACATCTGAGTGGTCTGCGAGTGATTTGTAGAAGTGGTGATTTATGCAAGCAAACTTTAAAAGAGAACTGAAATTTATAATAGAATTTATAATGTATTCAGAGCTGAACAATTCTTTAAGAGAATTTGGTTCTATTACAAATATTAATATTTTTAATTTTTATTTAAAAACAATGTTTAAGGATTAGGTTTGAATTATTTGAAAAATTTTTATTACACTTAAATCAATAGGAAATATCAGAAATCACTACAAAATATTCAAAATGAAGATGTTGTATTACAATTTTTTTGCAAATATTTTTTTTGCTTTTAATAAATTAAATAATTTTTTTTTATACGAATTTTGTAAAAATCACAAAAAATTTTCTTTTGCAAAGTTGTCGATAAGCTTAATGATTTTTACAAAAATATTATTAATTTTTAATTATTATCAAGCTTTTTGTTTTTTCTCGCTTACAAGATATAAAAGTTTAAAAATTAAAATAAATTGCAAAACCCTTTAAGCAATGCAGTACAAAGTGGAAAAGCGTAACGTACTATAAACAAGAGCAGAGTTGAGTAGCATATAGTAAAGTAGAGAGTAGAGTAAATAACAAGTAAAATTTATTGCTTTTTATATGTCAACACATGCAAATGTATGTTTGACAACAACAAATTAAATTGTTTCCTGCAATACGACAACAACAAAAGTATGTATAATGAATCAATGAGTGCAAGACTGAATGAATGTCTGGGTAACTGACGATTGGATAAACTCTATAAAATTTCAAGTGCTGGACAACAGAACAACAAAAAGTGAAAGAGAAAACGATATAAACAAACAATAAACTTAATAAAATAAATCCATTACAACTACAAGTACACTTTGGCAAGTGTAAAAAGTCATAAAGAAAAATTTCATACACTTAACATTTGCAACAATTACAATTACAATTTTTTTAGTATGATGATGATCTAACTATTTCAATCATTCCACTTGACCAACAAACAAACACACATCAAACAAACTGAAATGTGAAAAATGACTTTTATTTTATTAAGGATATAAGATACGAGAAAAGAAAACTTATTTTGTCAACAAGTTTTTTTTTTAAAATAAATCATGTCAAAAGATTTATTAAGAATTTTATTTTTATGAATATTTTTGTGGTCTTGAGCATAATTGGATTAAAATATTTTTGCGGTTTTTTCGTTTGAATTTATTTTGCTGTTGCAATAAATATTAGAAAATGTAGTGTTTGTTTTTGAAATTAATACAAGTTGAGATTTTATATTTGGTAATAAATTACATACTGATTGACATTAAATGATTTGTTTAGTTTAATGTTTTACTAAGTTCTATTAAGAGTTATTTGCAATACTCTTTACGATTTATTTGTTTGTCAAGTGTGATCTCTTTTTTACGTATTACAAAAAATTTTATTGTGACACAGCTATTTACAATAGCAAGTATATAAGTGTATAAGTATATAATGCTTTTATATATCCTTTTCGATAAGGAATGTAAGTTATCTAATGTGCTTTTATACAAGTGTTATATAAAAATGAATTTCTAGACCATATTTGTATGTAACGTCTATTTTCCATATTTTCCATATTTTAACCATAAAAACCAAACACTTTCAGCCTTTGGATAATTAATAGACACGTGTAATTTCAGTTGCAGATATCATATACAAACTATTAGTTCTATAAGCTATTGTTGAATAACTAAAACTGAAAAATTCAGTTTGAAACTAACTAAGAAATAAGCACAAAATTACAACTAGTATGGTGCTTTTCCTAAAATTTTTAAACGAACATTTACTTTTTTCAGGTTTTAGACAACACAAAGGAGCGATATCAAAAGAAAATGCTTGAATTGCAAAATATTTCACACGATATAACAAATTTAAGTGCAAGATGGTGTTTAAGACAAAATGCCCATCAATACGGGTATCAAATGAAAGTGCTTGAGTGGTTGATTACACTTAAATATCTATGGCTTGGAGTTAAAAGGGCCAATGTCAAAATATTTACTTTTGAGAAAATTGGAATTGAACTTTAACTTTTATAGGTGCTTTCATAGTGACATTGGCCAGCATTTTGTTTATGAATCTGTTCTGGGTTAAGTATGACTTTAGCTGTTTTACCATAATGAAATAGAGCAAGAAAACAAATCTAATGCAATGTTTAACTCAAAAGAGCAAAAAAGTGATATTGGTCCTTTTAACTCCAAGCCACAGATATAGTGTCGGAAATAATGTAAAATAGTTACTTTGAAATTTAGATCTAAGCTAAGCTACAATATGGTCAATATAAGCATACCCAGCAAAAAAAAATTGGAAGTAGTGCAAAGCGAATTACATTTACAAGACTTCTAAATCAATTGTGTAAAAGCATTAATTCTAAATGACTTTTAAACTGCAAAATAATTTGTCATAAATGATGTGCTTAAAAATGAATGCAACATCATGCAAAATATCTTAAAGAATTCATGTAAACAAACAAATTTAACACATGAAATATCCGATAATTGTCACCAAATATGCATGAGTTCCATGCACTTATTAGAATGGAGTGCAGATCATTAAAATATTCATGTAAACACATGATCGCCAATGACACGCTAATGTTAAAATCACTAGTGTTTTCACCTAAATTAAAGTACTTCATCATCAGTTGAACCCCTGCAAAATCACTTCTTTGTCATAGATTTTTTTGCTGGGTATTTATTTTGGTGAAGAACAGAACAGAACAGAAGAACCAGATATGGCACGGCAGAATTAGGCATTCTTTTATACTCAATCACACCGAAATAATATTAAAAAATTATTAGGCTATATAATGAAAGTCACAGTTCTGTGAGAATTATATTTAGAGTACTTTGAGCAAGATATGGTGAGTGTTAATAGTCCTTTGAACCATTGTCGAACTTCAATGCCGGTATACGTTATTGGATGATATGTGTTCGAAAATGCCACATCCACCCAGTAGTGAAGAAAATTTTACAGATGCAGTGGAGAGTATATGTGAACTCTGTTAACAATTCATGGTAGGCAGAACACTAAGACTGATATATGGAATAAGTAAATTCAAGCACAAAATCTTTGCTTAGATTTTAAGAAATATAAATTTGTTTAAGAAGTGAAGCTGCCAGCCTTAAACTAACTCTTGTTTCAGTAATTGGGCTCTGTAAAACCCTAATGAATCATCCGCTATTATCACGCCAATTCATCGTTAATTATAAGAAATATTTTAAAGTTAGTGTATTCTTTGTTACTTCTAAAACAATAGGCTACTCGGAAGATTCTTGAACTGTTAGTACATCCGTAAAAATACATTGTTTAGAGAGGCTTAGAGGCTATAGAGATCATAGTATTTCGTGGAAACTATGCCGGACAGCAAAAATAATTTGACGTGCAATACTTTAACATCATATGTTTTTCTGTTGCCTTAAATTAAAACTCGTGAGTGATAAGTACTATACAAAATTGGTTTCATTCAGACGATGCAACAGCATACAGAATCAGTTGGTGAGCAACTAGATCTTTTGGCTAATAACCTAGACTGTGTAATATTAGATCTTTTCGTGATTATGGGATAAAAAAGACTTTCGCAATAAAAAAGCTACTAATTTTTAGCCATAGATTACTTCAGACATACCAGTAGTATTGGTAGAAAGAGTGACCGTAAAATGGACTTCCCAAATGGGTCACCTGCAGCATATTTCTTACAAGCATTTGAGTGAAATTAAAAAAAGTAAATTGCGAAAAATTTGGTTTCGGATCAACCAATTATATTACAACTTGAATATTAAAAAAGATTTTTTTTAATTTTTTTTAGATAAATAAAGTACTCGGAGACCACTGGAATCCATTATAGATCGCTTAAATAATATAAAAGACAGGGAATATTTGTAAAAAAAGTAATAATTATAAATTTATATACAAAACAGGAAAGTTATTCAATTTTATTGCTCATTAGTCAGGTTATCAAAAGTGTTTAAATTTTTTTTCCAGAATACGTAAAAGAAACTATCGAAAATCCAAAAACAAAACTGATAAATGTCGTACAAAAATTTTAACTTACTTTAAAAACTATGAAATAAGTGTTGGGGCCCTGTAGGCATAATTTTCTTTGCCTTTGATCGAAAATTAAAAACAATATTATTCAAAAAGCAGTGAACGGTTTTTTATATCCAAGGTTGCCAATTTTGACGAACTGTGTAGCTATGTTATGCTGATCCAAGGTATCTCAAATTTAGACAGTTCAAAAGACTTGGTCTTCTTCTACGAGTCCTATTTAGTTTGTTTCATGCAATTCGGATAAATAGTTTGCAACCTTTATATTTATTACCATTTTTTGCTGCAAAAGGAACCACTATGTGAAAGTACGCCACTTAATATGTATTTAGAGGTAAGACTTTTATTAAAAATTAAGAAAAAGACTCCATACAATTATTATAATGGCTACATTTAGTTACGTTTCTTAAGGAAATAGAACCAAAAAAAAAACAGATTTTGAAAAAATACATTTTCCTTATTTCCCTTACAATGTCAGTTAATCAAGTACTGGGCATATATTTGACATGTTTAGTTGTTCTATTCCTTTTATCATTTTGTTAAACAATTCCGTATTTGCTACTAACGCTGCTACGACTCAACGTTATTTAATATTGTTGGATATTAATCAACTTCGACAGGGCTAAACGAGACGAAAAGACCATCACAATCATCTGACAACAAAATGTAATTGAAGCAATTTAAAAAAAAGGAAATGAATGAGAATAATATGAAATAAAGAATAAAAGCAATAGAATCATGTCTTTTTTTTGTTCATAAACAAACAAATTTATTTAAGTGTTTCTTTATTAGCTGTTTGTTTTCCCCAAAAAAAAAAAAAAATATAAAATAATTTTTCATTGTTGAAAGTTATACAATTGTAAAAAATTTTGCGTTTTAGCCACTTTACCTTTTATGCGTTATAAAAAACTACAATAAAATTGCAAAAAATATAAAAAATCATGATAATTTGATTGGACGAAACAATTTTTTTTATGAATTATTAAAATCCCCAAGTTGGTGAAAAGAGTAAAACACGTAATAAAGATGATTAAATTGGCTAGAAAATAGGCCAAATACGTTTAAATCAAACCAAGCCAATTTTTATTTGCTGCATAATTTCTAAGGACAGAAAAAAACACAAACATAACAGTGGCTGGTAAAAATAATTGAGCATAAAGTATTTTAAAATGAGTCTTTGCAATAAAGATAATTGGGTTTGAGCTTTAGATAAAATGAATCCTTCATAAAAAAGTGTCGAATTTTAAATATTTGTCTTAAAAATAAAATTTATTTAAAACATGAAAACTGATTTTCAATATCAAAACTTCTCTGAAAATTTGAAATAAATTCGTTGCTACAGGTTGCAAGTGAAAATTTTTGACACGAACAGACAGGCGGACAAAAGTTAATACATTAAAAATGAATTTTTAAGATCTTAATTGAATTTTTGTGTGGGATATAAAATCTACACTTCACACGACAATAACTAAATATTTATATTGACCTCAGTTTTCCATTTATTTTTATCTTTCAACACAATTACATTTGGCAGACACTGTTTAACATGAACATGCCTTAAATGTAATTTTGTATAAAATATTTATTTAAAAAAAATTAAAGAGAATTCCATTCGTTGTAGTTTAATATTTTATATACAATTATATTCAATCCGTTTATAAGTTTCAAAATATTTTCATCGTTCATTTAGAGCACAACTAACATTTCGGTGATTCAATAAATTATTTATTCGACCAAAAAATTGTACATTTTTTTCTTAGCGTGTTTGTGTACATCTGTTGATTGCGTTGCATTAATATTTTATTAGTTTAGAAACAACATGAGTCCCATTAGAATACATTTAGCCCTTATCTATATCCAATCAATGTTTTGCCAGAGGGACATTCAAACAATGGGAGAGAAAATATATTGCGATCAAAATGGAATAATAATAAATGAAATATAAGTTTAATCAAATAATCTTAAAAAAATTACAAACAAGATAATACATTCTAGCAACTAATGAAAACATTTTTTATAGTGAATTTACAGAAACAATTTGATTTTATGCAAAAGTTTTTTTTTAAATGAAAATTATTTTTGAAAATAAATTGTACAATATTTCCTTTAACTATAATTTGCCACCTTTTAATGATACGGACTGCTTTTGGCGTGGTGATTGCTCACGTAGATTGCAACCCTCTCACGCATCCGCTAATTGAACAACAGAAACAAAAAAGAGCCACTATAGCAAATACTACGACAATCCCCAAAATACGATGAATTCAGGAGAGACAACTGTTTACTTTCCTAATACTCACCCCTAATCATGGCAGCGTAGCATTCGATATAAAATTTCTTTACGACGAAGCCTTAAAAATATTTTCAAAATTTTATAAATTTTATAAATTTTTATATAAAAAATAAATCTAATCTAAAATATCTTATCAGGTCCAGCCTAATAGCTGACCTCACTTATCAATAAAGAATTCCCAAGATTGCTAGTGCAGTGTATGTATAACAGCGCAAAGGATTGAAGATGGAATGGAACGTGTTTTTGCACTTAGAGTATTATATGTTGACGACATTAACATAACTGTCATAATATATATTCCATAACAACATTTAGTCTTCACAAAAAATTTATAATTTTTTCTATCTTTTGTTTTTCCAAATTATCTCGTAAGGAAAACCGAAAGTGTGGATTTTATTACCTAATATTTACTTTTCATAAAAAGTTGTCTGATTGAGGAAATTATAACAAATTATTATTTATACAAATTTAAAATTACTATCAATCATAAAAAATAGCACAACAACATTATAGTTGCGAAGCGATCAAGCTATGATTGCTTTTAATAAAATATTATTGTTAAGTAAACTTTGTACTTATATATTAAAAAAATAGTGTTTTCCCTAACATCTTTTAAAATTTATGGCTGTTGTGCTTGAATTTTTGCAACATTGTTGACCATGAGTTAAAATTTTGTCATGATCTTGTTCACATATACTCGCTCCTTAAAATTACCTCAAATCAAAAAAGTCGGTTGCCGAAAAATCTAGAAATTATTTTTTCTTCAAAAAATTTTAGTTAAAAGTCTCATTGTGCTTGTGGCAGCGTTTTCAGTTGCTCAATCTTGCTGAAACCACATTTGAGGTCTGTTTTCTAGAGCAGGACGTTACAATTTTCTGTCATCAAACGGCCTAATGAAATATTCAGATATCACACAATATTGTACCTAATAGGGTACTGTTGGCATTGATAAATTATTCTAGGGCTTATAGAACCCCAGAAACTACATTTCTACTCATTAACAAAGACGTTCAAATGAAAATGGCCTGTATCACTCATAATAAGATTTTCAATAAAATTGATTTAATTTTTGGCCATTTGTTTAATATTCACTGAAAATTAACCCGTTTTTTATGATCTGCAGGGTTTAATTCTTAAATTGGATTTAGAATAGCACTATCAGATGAGGTTGATATAATGAAAACATGTTTCGTAATTTTAATGAATTAAATTTTATTGACAAAGAAGGTTTTATGTCAATATGTATGTTTAATCCCCAAGTCCTGAAACTATTGTATCATTTTACCTTAAATGTCCCTACAGGCTATGCTACAATTTGTCCAAAATCCTATCCTTCATCAGTCGTCAGTGTCACAGAGTCGCATTACTGCAAACAGTAGCCAGTTCGCGTGATGCGTCTTCTTCTTTTTAAAAAGTGCTGTGGTGATGTATGATCCATTCGGAGCTTAGCAGAACGGCTTCTGGTAAATGTTTTGGTGTTTCGTTGACTCTTTGCTGTAGGCGTTCAATATTTTCTTCAGCGCGATGCCATTATTTGTGGTGACGATGAACTAAGCAAAAGATAGCAACATTTTGACGTTAAAATGTCAACGATATGACCTTGGTTTAAAATAATTGATCGCTAATTGAAATAATAAAATTATATTATTCTGGTTCTTTGTTCAGTTGTAAATCTCCTGTGAGACTAGGCAGTAAAGGACAAGTCAGTTGTTTGGGGATTGCGGGTTCGATTCCCGCTGGTGACTCTGGAATTGTCTGCTTCTCTTTCTCTTCTATTCTAAATATTTCTATTCTTATTCTATTCTTCTCTCTATTAAGACGTCACAATGGACCGTAATGGTCTCCGAGTGAAGGTAACTTTGCACTAGCCTTACCTACCTACCTACCTACCTACCTATAAATCTCTAGAAATTTCTAGAAATGTAATGATAAAATCTCACATTACGAAGCTTTTAAGATAATACAGAGTTCAGGTAAAAAATTTTATAAAATCGATAAACAAACCAAAATTCTAAACACTTTCGGAAGGTTAAACATGAAACCAATCAAAATTCTAAAATTGTATTCTGATGTTGTCTCTATATTATCTCTTATTAAATATTGAGCAAATTGTTGGCAGTATTTCTTCTCTAACCCAAATTTTATATAAATTATTATTGTTTATTTCAATTTACAAAAAAACTAAAATCCATTAAATCTTGCTGATCGTATAATTATAATTAATTTAAATATTTTTCGTTTTTCCTCTTATAATTTATTTTACGTACCAGTGCCCGCACATTCGCGGCCAATTCAATATCCTTGGATATTCTATAACAAAAAACACATTAAAACCGTTCTTTTTTTTTTTATTTATAATAATGAAAAGAAAAGGAAACAGGTCAATTACTTAGACTACACACCATAGTCCCACATACATTTCGATAATATACACAGGATTAATATTACCAAGATAAATTAAAATTGTCCGTCTGTATGTCTGAGATACTTACAAAAGCGTAGCACAGATTTATAAATGTTTGTGGTAAAAGTATACTGAGGGTAAAATGTAAAATATGGCCTTTAGAAACGTACTACCTACAATATGGTGGATAGATTCTAAACACTGCGTTGTCATAATACTCCACAACTGAGCTCATCCCCCAATACTCTTGTAAGTTATTTATGCATTTAAACTAACAATATGGTCAAATTGAAATTGAATGCATAAATTACAGAGTTTGGTGTAAAATTCATTACAACAGCATTAATTGAATACGACATATAATGATCGAATTATTTGGTAGCCACACAATTACCCACACACACACACACACACACCTACACGTTTATTATTAAATGTAACACATTTAAATTATTTTATTATATTGTTCTATCTCTGTCATTTTTGTACTCGTACATGCACATACACGATGCGAGTATCATACATATCATATCAATAATGGCTATAAAAAAAGAAAAACTATAAATTCAAATATTTGTATGTAAATACTTCTAAATATAAAAATCAAAATCAATTAAAGAATTTAAATGTGGTAACTATGTGTTGTCGCTGCTGCATCGTGTAATTATATTTAATTTGTTTTAAACGAAAAAAGTAAACTATTTATTGCATATTTGATAGGGGTTGGAACAATATTTGAGGAAAGTATTTAATAGTAGAAAATATTTTGGCATTAGGTTAGTTGGATGGAGGGGCAGTTTGCGCTACACTAAGGGCCATTATAACAACTTGCCGTTAGCTAAAGTCAGAATTTTGTTTCACTGATAAATGGCTCTGCATTATAAACCCTTAATTTTTTATTTTTTTATCCATTAAATATTGTTATAGTTAATAATAATAACAGTAAAAAATGGAAGTTTCAATAATGCAAAGCTATTTATCGCGCAGAAAAAATCCTACCTTTAACTAAAGACAAGTTTTAATTATGGCCCGAAGTATGTTAGTAGAAATGCTCTTAGGTTAGCTAACCAGGCTATTTTATTTTCAGTTTTATCTTTTTATATTGTAGCAGAATTAGTTTAATTAGATTTAAATTTCATAAGTTTAGTTTAAGTTTAATTAATTTTATTTAATTCTTAATTACCATTTTTGTTTGCTTAATTTATCCATGACTCATTTAGTTATCATTCTACAACTCTGGTAAAATTTAAATAATAATTTGCATTTTCTAGCATACTTTCAGGGTGTTTAAAAAAAATTCTTTGTTAAATTTACATTATTTGGGAAATTCTCGATTAGAGTGAAAATACTAGGAAACTACAGCAAGGAGTAGTAGTTACAATTAAAGCCTCAGTTAGCCGAGCGCATCCGTATTTTAATGTATCAGCTGTTCGTTTTTGGCTTATGAGAAATAATGCAAAAGCTTAGCGAAATTTAACGTACTGTAACCGGAACGTACCATTCTGTATAAAATAGAATTTTCTTACATTCTTACCAAGGCATATTTATTCATCAGGTAATTGCAGTTCGGAGAGAATTTTTTTGTTTATATTTTTTATATATGAAGTTTGACATTTGAAATAAATTAGAAAAGAGAGAAAATTGTTTTTTATTAATGCATTTTGACAGCTGAAACTTAAAATAAATGTTGAAAAAAAATAATCAGCTGACGAATCAAGAGTACCTGATGAATAAATATGCCTTGCATTCTTACGTGACATTTGTACGCCAGTGATGGCCTGCTTGTTTGTTTTATGATTTTAGGGTAGTTTTACTTTTTAATGGTACTTTTTTTATATATTTTAATATACGAAAGAAAAATATAACAACTTTTAGTACTTTGCGTGTTAATTTATTTTTCTTCACGAATTTTTTAAATACAGTTTTGTGAACTATTGTGTCTATTTTAAACTTATACTATTTTTTATTCTCATTACTATTGTTTCTTTTTTCGCTATACTTGCTAGAAACGCAATTACCACTATAATAATTATTTCCGCTTGAAAAAAATTGCAAAACTGGAGACCTATAAGCGTCTTGCATATACGCTTTGTATATACATTGTGTATAATAAATGTGAAATATGTAATATTAATTGATTTGTATACATAAACACATATACTAAATAAACTATAATTTGTTTATTTTATTTTAATTCTAAATGTTAAAGAATAAATAATACATATTATCATTAGGTACTTTTTCTTCGTAATAAAAAGCCATTTGTAAAATTGTAATACCCATCACTGTTTTATAATCAGCTGTTTATTTTAATACCAAAATAAAAAAACAAACAAAATAAGTTTTTAAATTTAAGAAATAAAAGTTTCCGTGGTAATTTTCAATAAAATGGATAATGAACACCTAATTTTACTTGTTCAGGAAAAGGTTTAAACCATAAAACAATTCTTCTATTCCTTCTTCCATTGAAAAAAACACAGGCTTGTTTGAAAAATATTTTTAAATTGCTTTATTTACCTATACCAATGCTGTTTTGTTTTTGAATGTCAAAAATATGTTACGTTTTTAAGTATTCTATAACTGCACAAACGTGCTTACAGTACGTTCCATTACAGTACGGTTGCATCAGTGCTCGGCTAACGAAGGCTTAAAACAGACATACTTAAGTGTATAGGTATCAAGTTAAATTAAATAATAAAAATAAAAAATAAATGTATTAAGAATATAAAAGTATATAAACATGTAAAAAAAATGCATTGGATAGGAAAAAATAAGGAGAAATTTTGAAATAAATGCTATGCTTATCATTTTCTAATTTCATTATATCGTAACACAAATAGTAGTTGCAAATTACATATGAGTAAGTATACCGATAAAGAGTGCTGAAGGTTACAATTAAATTAAATTTAATTTAATTTAAGTTAGAAAGTGTTTTTGAGAGATTTAATAATAAAATAAATAAACTCAAGCCGAAGTAAAAATAATTTACAACAAATTAAATATATAAATAAACAATTGAAATACATATGCGTGTTAAATATATAAACTTTTATAACGTACATTTCAAGAGTGAGGATTTCTGTTTGCAATAAAAGAATTCCAGTTTATCTAAGATTAATAAATCAACATTTATAAAAACGAAATCTTAAGGTAACGTATTGAGATGCAAAAATGCAAGGCTCATGTTCTTGTGTGCCTAAATAAATATTTAACAACAACAACAACAACAATAAGTTCTGCTTGTTGTTGAACGAAATTTTTAAAAGTGTGCATGAACTGAAGGCGAACCTTTAAGTTGTATTGTCTTTTGCATGTGCTAATGGATTTGTTCTTATTATTATTGGGAATGATCAATTAACCCGCTATTAAGTAGGGGCTTTTTTATTTTGTTGAACTTTTATCTGTACTGGACCGTTTCTATGCCTATGAATGCATATGCTCATTCGAGCTAATAAATATTTATGATCAGACTTATTTATTAGTGTTTGGTGTGCAAACTTGACCGCTCAGTGATACTTGTTGGTAACTTGTTTTTTCACGCTACATTTTAATACAAATAAAATCCTTTTTTATGTTTCCATGTCTCGAATATTTTCATAAACTACTAATAGGTGGCGCTGCGATTGGGTTCTATGATTTTATTTAGCCATAGCCCGAACTATACATAATTGAAGAACCAGTATTAGACTTGTGTAATTCCTAAATAGTATTAAAATCGTAACAAAGATCATGTCTCAAAAAAAAAATTATTTTTACTATTAAATTTAAAAATTGTCAAAAATCTTCTAACAAAAGAAATAATCCAATTTGTTTATTTATCTATTTCCTCTTTATTATATTAGTACAGATTATGGTATCAAAATAAAATCTATAAAAAGGAGTTAAACAATGAGAATCTGCAGTAGAACACAAAATCAATATTTAAAACTTTTAAGCAAAATGTAATAGATCTGTAGTTCTGATCAAAATAGTGCTGATGATGAAACCGTGGCTGGTTTCGAAAATGCATTCCGGATGACTAATTTTTCCTTAATATTCTTGTCGTTATCGCATTGAACTTATAGCCTAATAAAAATTTTAAAAATATAATACAAATTGAAAAAGTTCATAAAATTAAATAGATATTGCTTTACAGTTTTCTGTAGACAAAACGCTAGCCTGCAATATTTTCTTTAATAAGAAAATTTTCAAAATTTTTTTTAAGGAGAATATTTTATGTAAAATTTTCTTAAGAGAAAGTTAGTGTAAAAAGGTCAATTAGAACAAATAATTCTATGTTTCAATTTTCAATAAAATACTGAGTTAAATAGTTGATATTTACACACAACATTTGTAGTTCTAATCAAAAGAGTGCTGATGATGAAACCGTAGCTGGTTTCGAAAATGCATTCCACTCAGCTAGTATCGGATGACTAACTTTTCCTAGATATTCTGTCATTATCACATAGAACTCATAGCCTAATATGAAAATATAATACAAATTGAAAAGAAGAGTTCAAATGTAATACTTTAAAAATACAAAGGTTGCCGGTAATTTTCATTTATGAGAAAGTAATTCTCTATAAATAAGGAGATAGATTAAAAATTCTCTTTGACCAAATATTAACAAAAAATTTATTATAAATTTTTAATAATGGAAAATGTTTAAAAGTTTCCATTAACCGAACATTTGGTATGACCGAATAAAAAGAAAAAAAATAGATAAAGTTTACAAACTTCTTTTTAAAATTTTTAAATTTAGAGTGACTGTATTCTGGCTAATAGACTAATTTTCTCAAAAGTGGATGAATTTTCAGGATTCTTATATTATAGTAAAACCATACTGCCTCGAATTATTTATCACAACTTTTTTTAAAATGTATATTAGTTGCAACAGTAACTTTAAATTTAATTCGTTGTTGGTGGCTAAATGATTTTGAATTTATTTATATTATATGCTAGAGTAACTTTACATTTCATCTCTGGTTAGTTGTTAAATTATTGCTTATTTATTTATTTATATTTGTAACTGTATTTTGCAAAACTTTCAGAAAACAGACCAAGCACACACGCACACACGCACACATGTACACATTACTCTTTTGACCATCTATGTTTGCGCTCATTAATTCATTTAAACATTTTTATAACCATCCATCTATTTATTCATATTTTTCCGCTTTATAACTGCATCAGTTTGTGGTTAAATATTCTTTTGTATCTCTGATACAATTGTAATTTATATGCATGTATATGTGATATAACATTATGTAGATGCACATGTATCAATTAGTTAATTTAAGTTAAAATGTGGAAAAAGTAAAACTTTGTGGCGAATACAATTGAAGTGCAAATTCAACAAAACACTGAATGAAATAAAATGCTTGAAAAGAAAAATAAAACTTTTTAATTTTAATTTTAACTTTAAGATCTTTATTATAAATAATGTTCTAAGATCCAAACGGTTTTAGTTTATTTTTAAAATTTTACTGCTCAAATTCTACCTGTGTATACTGGCTGGCATTTACTATTTGTATTTAACTATATTTCATTTTAATTATTACGCGTTCACATGAAGGGCATTGAAAAGAGAAATTACACAGAATTGTGCAACTGACATTTGAGCGGAAATTATTTAATGTAATTCAATGATTGATTATCTGCTGATTTAAGTTGAAAGGCAAACTGCATAACCAAAAAAATAAGAAAAAGGAAAAGGTATAATTTAATAAAATACAAGCAATTTGTTTTAAAACATTATTAAATTGAAATTATCCACTTTGAAATGTGAAAAATTAAATTACTTAAAAATGTAAGTCAAGTGAAAAGAAAAGTTATTTATATGATTTTTTTTTAACAGACTCACTTTTTTTTCAAAGCAAACCAATTAGGCCAGACAACAACAGAAAAATATATTATGTAAAATACACAATTTATACAAAGGACCCAAAGGAATCAATGGATACACCTAGGAATACTTAGAACAGCATATAAGGTTATATTTTACATACATATATATATTCTATTTGGTTTTTGCTGTATTTTGAGATGGTGACTGTGGGTGGAAGTGTGTTTTTGTATGATTAAGAAAGAAATAAATCATACGTGGCGCTGAGTAGCTGTCAGTAACAAATCGTATACAATACGTTTTATCCTTCAGCTTGTTCGCCTTCAAAATCATGAACAATATTCAATACAAGAAAACACTTACATTTTCACTTCACTTCCACACCCACCACTAAGGGTAAAATTAAGATGTGTGTCCAAAAAATGTAAGATGAAATAACAAGAAATGTAGCAACCATAAATGTAAAAGTCCCTTATTATTAAGTCCTTGTAATAATGAATATGAAAATTAATGTGACTGAATGAAAAATTAAAACACACTCACAAAGAAAAAAATTGTTTGTTAGTAGAGTTTAAGAAAAATCCATTACATATGAAAATAAGAGCGTTGCCTTTGCTGAATTTGTTATTGGATTTTCAAGCAAATTTTTTTTGGTTATATGAACATTCGGATAATTTTCATCACATCTTGTAAGTAGATCAATTATAAAAGGTCTGCCAAATACCTTTTTTTTAAAAAAAAGTACTGAATATTTTCTCAAATTTCTTTTTTTATTTGAAAGTAAAATCCTTCCGGTTAATAATGGAAAATAATTTAATTCAAATGGCTGCCTCGGCTGATAGATCGATCGGTCCAATTTTTAAGCACATTATCAATTGTGTGCAGCTGTATTGCAGCAATGGCTTCACGAATATTATATATTAAAGCGTCAATTGTCTCTGGCTTGTTGGCGTAAGACTTATCTTTGACGGCACCCCACAAATAATAGTCCAACTGTGTTAAATCGCAGCTCAGAGGTGGCCAAACGACATCAGCTTTGCGGCTGATAATGCGATCTTCAAAAACCGTGCGCAAAACATCGAGTGTAGCTTCGCTTGTGTGGCACGTAGTTTCGTTTTGTTGAAACCAAATGTTGCCAATATCCTCCTCTTCAATGTTTGTAAACAAAAATTCGTTCAACATGGCCCGATAACGATCGCCATTGACTGTAACGGCCACTCCTTGCTCATTTTCGAAGAAAAATGGCCCAAGTATGCCTCTGGGCCAAAATCTACACCAAGCAGTGACTCGTTTTGGGTGTATCGGCTTTTCAATGTATGCGTTCGGGTTTTCTATGCCCCAAATGCGACAATTTTGCTTGTTTACATACCAGCCAATACCAAAGTTAGCTTCAACTGAAAAGATGATTTTTTTTGGCAAAATCGGCATCTTCTGTAAGTCGATCGCATGCCTACTTAACGAAGCGTTGTTCAAGCGTATACACAACTATACTAGTTTAGCGGAAGGATAAAACTAATTATCTGTCAAATCAGACATGAGCTAAGTGTTACCATGCACGAAATATGCACTAGTTGAAAAAAACGTTAGGTGGCGGACACTATCTGCTGAACTAACGAAATAAGTTTATTTTGGAAACTGCTTCAATTCAAAATAACAAAAGATAGTTATATATATGGCCGTGCCGAATCTGGTAATATCTTTCAACATCATGAACATGGGTATAGTGTTCACATTGTAGCTTAGCATAGATTTCAGATTTAACACTGTACGCCATTTTGCTTTATTATTTCCAATGTCAGCTTTGTCATTTATTTATCCTACCAGCCAATCGCTTTCGTTATATATTTCATACTAGCAAACCCCCTGCACACTTCGTAGAGCAGTTTTTCAAAATATTAACTCAAATATTTTCAAATATTTCGAAATGAATGCAGTGTTCACTTAAATGGCTATAACACATGAACCAATACACAAACAGAGACCGCTTATACAAAAAAACCTTGGTATTGACGAAACAAAATCGGTTCACGCATTCCAGAGAACATCAATTGCTAACACAATGCAATCTAATTTTATATATATAGATTGATGGGATCAAAAAGAAAACAAAAATATTGTTGTCATTTTATTTCAGACGCCATTTTGTTCTTTTTTTGATGCCGATATTGAAGAGATTAAAGGGAAACGAAGCAGTAATTACTATACTTGACCCATACATCTGCCATTTGATTTAGAACACAATCTAGGTTTTTGAATTCTTAATAGTTTACTATGTTATAGTGGTTAATGGATGTATTTATTCTCTACCCAGCAAAAACTCCCATTACTTTATAATGAGTTTAAAGTTCTAAAATACTGTTCTTCACTTAAAAGTTGACAACAAAACCCATTATTTTAACACGGTGATGTCATTGGAGGCAAGTACTTACCACGTATGCTTACAAATACCGGATCAAATAAGTACTTACCACCCTCGCTTACTAATAAGAACACGTACGAGTACTTATTACGATCGTCTGTAAATTGGGATGTAAATTAGTACTTAGTTTTCTAACAAAAAATATATACTTGATTTTCGTGACCTAAACAACGCATTAATATTATGGACTTACAGAAGTCGTTCGGTTCTTTTAAGGACGAAAATTCAGTTTGTTTATTCTGCGATACGTTAATTTGAAATTTAAAAATCAGTGAAAATCTAAAAGTCATCACTTTGTTAATGAAATGCTTTGACGCTGTTATCAAAGCGAAAATTGTAAAGAGTTATGTATCTGAATGGCTTCTAGAGAATTCAGCAATAAGAAATTGTATTGTGTGTGTATCTAAACAAATTTCTAAAAATAAGTACGAACATATCACGTAATAAATCAAGTCATTACTTAAATAATTCTTAGTAAGATAGACAATAGGGGAGGAAATTAACCGGTGTAATTACAGGTCATACGGAGTTGAGAACTCATCTAGCTCGCATGAGATTATCTGAGGAGACAACATGTAGAGCATGCGAGGAAGAGGATGAGACTCTGGTACACTACCTCTGTCATTGTTCTGCGTTTGGGCATATTAGGCGTGAAAATTTTACAGTGGATACTATGCCGAACTTGGAATACCTGGGGAACTTGAACTGGAGATCCATAAGGCGTTACATTGAGGGGACTGGGTTCTTGGACTAGTCCGTTATTTATGGGAAATTATGTTTATGGTTTTTGTTTGGGAATTCCGTTTTCCATATGGAGCGCACAACATGCCAACTGGGCATAAGTGCATACCTGTCATGGGTTTGGGCTTTTATACCCCTCCTTTTCAACCTAACCTAACCTAACCTAAGATAGACAATATGTAATGGTCATGAAAAGTATGTTGTTTTGCAAAAGCAATTCATTTGCTGCGTACTGTCACCTCCATAAAAAAATGTGATAAATAACACACGTCATTAATAAAAATTTTGTTTGAGTCAGTTAATCGGTCCGGGTTTTGCTAGTTGAAAAAAAGTGTGAAAAAAGGATATTTTTATTAAAATTTAACTGTCTTAAGTCTATGGATACTCTGAGCATGTCTGTGCTTAAAATTTTAGTATTTAAAATGAACAAAATAGTCTGAATCTCAAAGGAAATAAATATATGTAAGCAGAAACAGGTGTAAGTATGACTTGAATTAACTTTGTTTTATATGTATGTATAAGTGAGCTTGCATTGTATTGTTTCTTTTTATTTATAAAGATCTCTCGACTCTTTATACGGACATAAATGCATACAGATTTTATTACCTTATTTTAATATAATACAAACATTTTATTGAACCTTAACGCCCTGATGTTAATCTTTATGAAAATAAAAAATAAAAATAATGTGAATCAAAAATAAAACTTTAAACATTTATACGAGCTTTAATACCCTGAGAATATTTTTCAAATTATTCAAGATCTGCAAAATATTAATTAAAAAGTAAAATATAATTATTATTTTTTTACAATCAAATGAATTATTTAATTCTTTTAATTATTAATTATTTTCATGTTGCAATTTTTGGGCTATAAAATATTAAAGCAAATTTTGGTCTTGTCTAAATTTAATAGTTTATGTTAAGTAATTCTCTGTTGCTGGGAAATCAGGATTATTATTAAGAATATTGTTGTTTTAATTCTAAGTTTTTTTTTGTAATTTACAGAGAATGAGTGTAATATGTTTACACTGGAAAATATATTTTTCTTTGCATTGTTTCCTTAAAGAATAATAAAACATGAACATAAGAGCTTATGTGGACATGCCAATATTTTTTTGAGGATTAGATAATAAAAAGATATAAACATCTATCTGCATGTCAAAATTCAAGTGTTTTGATCCTTAAGAAAAATAAAAGACATAAAAATGAGAAGAAGAAAAAAGTCAGAATAAAATTGACAACACAAAGTGATAAATGAATGGCATTGTCATATTCGCATAAAACACTCTTATGTACACATGCATTTATTTCTTATATATTACTTTGGTAAATGAATAGTAAAATTTTAGCCATTAAAAAGCTGTCATATTGACAGATAAATCAAAGTTTTGTATGTCTTGTCAGACCAATAAAATTTTGTTTTTTGGAAAATTTATTTTTCAAAATATTTTGGTAATAGGGGGAACAAAAGTAAACAATATAGACAGATATACTTTGGTTTAGGTATTTTATCTATAATTAAAACTATGAGAATGTTTTATGAATCCCTATTCATGTTTTCATTTCTTATAACATGACTTGTTGTTTGTATGCATGTATAAGTATAAGAGTATAAGTTTAATAGTGTTGAGTGATTATTCCCATTTTTTAGGTTTTGTTTTTTTATGTTTTCCTTTGTTCACACAAAATGTGTCCTTTATAAACAAACAATTCCCTTTATCATTAATAATGCTTGTTGTGTATTTTGTTTTTCTTTTTGATGGAATGAAGTGTAAAGAAACAGCGGTATATGTGCTTAAAGTTCTTGGGCTAGAATGGTGTTGGCAAAATTTTACAAATTGTTACCATTTTAAATTGCAGGTCTTTTGAAGAAATTTCTTCTAATTCGTTTTAAATTTTATTTTATATTAATCAACAAAAGCAAAAGGAATAAAACAACTTTAACACCAAACGCTCTGTTAAAATAAAATGTTTCAATTTTACGGAATTGCCGCCACGTTTTTTCGCATTGACTCATACAAGTTATACAACCATGATAAGTTCTAAGAGCTATAAACGTTTGCTTTGGTTTGGCTGTGAATTTGTTTTGTCAATAGTCAACACATAAGCACTTATAAGAAGTAGTATGAAATACGAATGATTTTCGATGATTTTTCTTCGGAATAGCATTAACGCATTTAACACAATGCCAAGCTAAAAGTTTGTCCCTAGACTTCTTAAAACTACCCTCGCTTTTTTACTTTATATCAATGATGGTACTTGTTTAAAAATACGTCTAGTGTATTTTACGTGTGTATGAATGATTGTAGGTATTTGTCCCTACAACATTTGACATTTTAAGTGTTTCAAATCACGTTGATTAACTTCAATTTAGTTCGCTTTTTCCGTCTCTCTCTCTCTGTTATATGTGACAAATGAACAAGCATCCTTTGAAAAATTTTTATAGTTTATTAATCAACATGCACATTCATTCCAACTAACTACAATCCAGCAATACGGATAAGAGAAACAGTAGCAAAAAATATTTGAAAATAACATGCCTACAAACATACGTGAATATTTGCACAGCCACACGTAACCACAACGAACAGCTCCTGTTTATGTGTGTATTTAAGTTAATGGTATTTTAATATATTTGAATACCTCTACTGTTACCTACACAGTCATAACCATCAAAATCATAATTTTGTTCTTTTAAAAAATATTGAAATAAAAAGTTAACCGGCTTTTACCGCTACATGCATTTCTTACAATAAGTTGATTGAATGTGATCTACGTTGTGGCTGTAAGTAAAATTGCAATTGACATTTAATACTCTCTGCTTCAGCGGTGTGCGACATAATTATAAGTTTTTTTAAATGCTCATGTATTTTGATTGATCACGTCATGTACGAGTTATCATGCGCTATAGCTTGGCATTTTGGTATCGAACCTAGATCTTAAATTTGATGTGA
The DNA here is from genome assembly GCA_941918925.1 of Phyto melanocephala. Lineage (NCBI taxonomy): Eukaryota > Metazoa > Arthropoda > Insecta > Diptera > Rhinophoridae > Phyto > Phyto melanocephala. The sequence goes on from OW799233.1 coordinate 5,426,473, forward strand.
TTTTTCTACTTAGATCTCTTTGAATTTGAGCGATGGTCTTGGTTATTGGTGGACTTTTAGGATATCGGTCGTTAACGATTTCATGGCTTAAACCAGAGGCTTCCAATAAACGTCACCTACTTGAAATCGTTTTTTATGTTTGATAATCTTACAAAATTATATTAAATATTTTTGTATTTAAATGACAAAAGTACAACAAAGTACTAGAGGAAATTATCCTTCATTGCAAACAGATCATGCGAATGTTGCAGATCTTGCCAGTACAGTATATATTCTAAAGTTTTCAATACCACAAAAACTATATACACAAAAATTACATTTCCCACACAAGCACTTATTTCCAATACTAAAAGCAGTTGAAAACTTTCAAAAGTAACGTTTGCCATAGAATATATACTAGACTTGCAAGATCTGCAACATTTGCATGATATGTTTGCAACGAAGGTGATTTCCCCTACTATTTTAATTTGTACTACTTTATTTTATTTAAAAGATTCCATTTTCTAGTTCACAAAAGGGACAACAGTCGAAGATGGGTTAAAAATATTTATACTAAAAGATTGTGAACATTATTAATATTTTTTTTTTATTTTTGTTTTTAAAAAAGTAGAGAATGTGTAAGTGTAAGAGTGCGTGTTTTTATTTCATTACTGTGGTCCCATGATATATTTTTATTGTTGTTGTAGATTCTAATTTGCATACAACATGAGCTTAAAGAAACTTTAACAAAGTCTTGTCAGGAACAAGAATGAAATTGAAACAGGCTGTTTAACAAAGTGTTAGAGTTTTGTAATTTTTTTTTTTTTTTCAAGTTATAAACATACATAATTTTCTCCAAGGAAAAACCAACAGGAAAAAAGCAAGTCCTTTAATATCTTGCTTAGGGAAAATAATAAAATAAAATCTAATCGCCCTTAACATTAGTAATTGATAAATCTTAATGTTTATATTATTTTTATACCTTTACACGGATGTGGGTATTTTACAAGTACGTCCTTTTTTATAGTCGAGGAAATTAAAAAATATTGTTTTTTTTTATCATAATCTTGAGTTGCTGTTTATGGAAATTTATAATCTTTTGAACATAACTTTAGGATACAGTTTGCATTAAATAAAAATTACAAGAATTTCTGAGTTTTAAGAGAATTTACGATCAATTGTTATTTGGAAAAACAAACCTCTTAACGTGCCAGGTAGTTTTTGGCAAAGAATAAGCAATCTTTAAAGCGAATAGAGAGTTTTCTTATGTAATGAGGCTTTGATTATGGAGTGTTTAGGCCACGTTATAGTGTTAAATGGGATTTTTTTATATTAAATACTGAATTGGAGGATATGCCTCATATACCTCGAGATATCATTACTGCAAGACTCACACTTTGCCTTTACAAACGTATATTATCTCATAGAATAATTTGGCATTTAGAAAGCGACGAAATTTAGAAGAATCTACTGTCGTCAGCAGAAATGTATGCGCAAGCTGTGCAGCCTTCTGAGTCCTTGTATATTCTGTAAATGGCTTGAGCTAATTTTTAACATATCGTTAGATTTATCATACTTATGCAAGATAAAAATGCAGTCTATTAAGTATGAAATCATAGAAAAAAAGCGAATGCCAAAACGAAACTCCGGAGGTCAAAAAGGAAATGATAAATGTAGACAAAAAGAGTTGCCTGACCGTACTGATTATCACTCCCAACTTAGACTGGATCAATTTGCATATAGTTAATTGCAGCAGAATATAATTAAAAGGGAGAAAAGCCCATTAAATTGAATTGCTGTAAAGTATAACTATAATTATGTATTGTTATTGATATTCCACTAGAGGCATGTTCGCATAAGGAAAATATTTAATGAAATATTTGAAAACATAACATTGATAAATTATTGGGAGTTGTGAATTATCAAAAAAGATATTGAAAAGGGGAAATAAAACTATTCACTCGCAAAAAAAATACACATCTTCTGGATAAACCTGCTGCTGTAATGGACATTTGAGAAATCTTATTGTAATGCTCTGCTCTAAAATCAACGACGGATTAAAAAAGTATTACGACCGTTAAGTAACCATTACAGGTTAGGTTAGGTGGAACAGGCAGCTGTTGTGCAGCTCATTTGGGTCCATTATAATGATCCTATTGTGATACCTGAATAGAAAAGTAAGAAAAGAATAGAAAAGAAAGAAGAGAAACAGGCTAGTCCAGAGTCTCTGGCGGAAATCGAATCCGCAACCCCCAAACTAGCAGACCAGCACACTACTGACTAGTCCACCAAATTACCCTTACATCATAAGAGATTATTAATTTTGTCGCCAATATATTGTGTGTATAACCTAAAAATGCGTATTTTTTTACAACAGTTTTAGCATTATTTTGAAACATTTGTACAACATAAATATATTTACAGTATTGGCCATTGGTGGCTTTGACTTTTTCTCATATTTCTAGCTGCATGTCGATTCTGCTTCATAAGAACTGCTCAAGTTTTGCGGTCGAAAACGAATCGACCTAATTTCGAGTACACTATCTTAAAGTGAAGTGTATCCAAGATAAAGTCTTTTGTATCGATCGAAGCAAATACTAGTTGGACGGGGCAAGATTTGGTTTGTAAGGCGCTAAGCACTTCTGTCTAAATAATTTTTAACAGATATTGAAAAATTTTGTCAATAGCTTACATGATAGAATTATGCATTTTTCGGCCAGTCTTTGCTTTAAGCGAATCTGTTGCGTTTGGTACAGTTTACCTTTGCTGGTTTGGATAAACCAACAAACACAGATTATTGCATTAGCAATAGGGATATTTACCTATGGCGTTTTTTTTGCTGGTTGACCGAGGTTCACATAATGTCTCTAACGCTTCGGGTTGTTGTAATGAATCCTGTTTCCTATCGCAAATAGTAAGTCGGTAAACAAATTTTGTTTTGTCTTAGCTTTCAATTTCCCCGCTTTTCGATGAATCTATTTGAACAACAAACCATGCCCAGTGCATTGTATCCAAAGACAGTGAAAATAATTTATATGCAGTTTCAATAGTATATGACCAATTTAAGTAAATGTTAATAGAATTATCGAAAATGCATGAATTACGCTTCATCGGGCGGTGTGCCTAAAATAAATGAAGGAGATCTGTGCATACTGAAGCGGACAAGAAATAAATAATAGTAAATATAAGCTTTTGCATACAAAATTAATTTATATGAAGAATCAGCAATCAATAACTATAAAAAATATTTTTGCAGGATACATAAGAACTTAAGAAACTTGTATTGATTCATATACAATAAAACACGATTAAATTGTGATGGAATTATCCGGGTAATTGAGTACTACTCTTTAACACACTACTAAATCGTTTGTATGAAATCTTTAGAGCAATGAAAAGGATAAAACAGGATAACTGAGTAATTAGAAGAGTGAATTGATATCTTTTTTCGATGAACGAGCTTGAATGAGTATCAGGCTTACAAAATAAGTTTGAAGAGTTTTTAATTAACTCTTTGTAACACTCACAACGTAAGGTATTTTAAGTATATTTCTAAGTGTTAAAATTCAGCTTAAGGCTATTTTCTTGATTAAGCCTAAAACAAGGTACAGAAGGTTAGAATCTTTGGGAAGTTCCTTAAGCTCTTTTAGTAGAAAAACCCTATTCCATTACAACACCTTTTACACAAAATATTTAAATTTATTTAGAATATAAAACCAAACTTATTCTCTTTTTAATGCCTTAAGGTGTTACTAGCACCATCCTTGCTGTTACAAAGTGTTTTATTTCATAATGTTTACACATTAAGATCCTTTAAGGCATACGAACAAGCACCATCAGACTTAAGAAGGATTCAAAAGGGCTAAAATGAATTTTAGTGTTGCTCTAGTTTGTTGTTTGTTTAGCTGTTTGTTTTGGTTTTCAATGCAATTCGTGTTTACATTAAATTAAAAACTATAAATCATGAGTGTAAGTAAAAGTTCTTCGTGTGGCAGAGCCATTACATTTCTGAGATGAACTGCTGCTAGTTAGCACGCCCACCGCTATAAAACTTACGCATACATTTTTGTTGGCGCTTAAGTGTACCCTAGTCAACGAAAATGAAAAACAACTTTACACTTATGCTGGCGTAAGCACAACGAGAACAGGATCTTATTAAATATCAATAAAAAAAGGAAAGGAAACACGTACAAATCTTTCCGGATGTACAAATGTATGTATGTTTGTTTGTGTTTGTGTTAAGATCCTGATACTAACTATTTAATTGAAATTAGACATATGAGTTTATGATGCGCTATTTCTCTGTGTCTTTATTTAACATTAAGTTTGCTGTCACGTGCATGAATTTGTTACACTTGTGTATGTGCGTAAGACGTGCGTAAATAAGATAAGAATGAAAAACGAGAATTCCTGCCTTAAGCAGAACTTGTCTATGACAGTTCGTGGTGTTGTGGTAAAATTTAATTGATTTTAAATGAGACAAAAAAAAATTGAACAAAATTTGTCATGTAAGAGAGCATTAGGAATGAAATAATTTTATTTTTAATTTAGTTATGTATACTTTTAGGGCTTACGTTTGACGAATAAGTTAAGTAAAAAGTTGCGTTTAAGAATTGTTTTAAATAAGAAAGTAAACAAGTATTTGCAAAAAAGTTTTACTAAAGTCTTATTTTTATAAAAAAAAATATTTTTTGTGGTTGTAAGCAAATATTTGTTTTAAAAATTCATTTGCTTTAAATAGTTTTTTGGTAAAATATTTCTTTAAAAATTTTTAGAAGCTCTTAAAACCTTTTACAGAAACTTAAGTTAAATGCGCATTCAAATAGATATGAATGTAGTAGCCGTTGTAAAACTAAAAGGTGCTAACATTTGACTGATCACGCAATTTAAGTACTTTGGGGAGTTTAAGCAGTTTTTGTAAGAGATAATATTTGCTCTCTACAGTTATTTTATTTTAAAGTTGTGTCGATATTCACTACCCACTTTCAGTTGTCCAGCACTAAATCTTATCTCGTTGTGAGTGATTTTGAGAGGGCAACGTCATCAGATAATATATCAGCACAATCACTTCTGTATCTATCCATTATTATTTGACAAAGATATATACTTCTTTTATTGGCCTTTTGTTAGCATCGTATAAGAGGAGTATAGGGCCTCATTGGTCCTCGTGTTGTAAGTCTTTTCCAAGTATGGGCTAGACGTTTTCTTTTTCAGTAATTTTCTGAGTTCCATTCTGTAGCAATCTGGTGATATCATCCTGTAATCCTTTGAGATCATACCCAATTCTCTAAGTGGCTTTGACAGTATGAACTTTGACCGAAAGATGAGTACAATTGTTAGTAAATACATTTTAAATATCTTTTTATAACCCACTCTCTTAATAATATGATCAGTTCTTAAACTTAAAATTAGATCATCGATATCCCATAATGCCTTGCCTATAATATGAAGGAACCCATGTCGTAGTTAACTTGCCTTTTTGAGCCTAAAACCTAAATTGGCCAAAACGCTTTTGTTGTAAATGAAAAAAGAACTCTTTTAGGCAACTTGCTGGTAATCGGCAGACACCTCCTTAATTATCTAGCTTAGCTACATTATTTTCTAATTATGTTAAGTGACCTTCAGTGAATTAACTGCCACTTGAATTACATCAAAAATATTTCCTTAATTAAAAGTTGTAGGTAATAAAAAGAAAATTTTGTAATAAAGCTGTTACAGCACAAGTGAAATGTTGCTGATTTTATGTGAAAATTATGCCAACATAAATTATAATTTTATGTTAATGAATAACATAATTAAATATAATGCCATTAAAGCCATACACTTTACTTCTTTGCTTTATAGCGACAACCACAAGAATAATAAGGGACAATCCCTTCTTAACACACATTTCCTGTCGATTGAAGTGCTGCTTACACTTTAAGACCATTGTAAGATACTTGAGTTCATATCAGCGTTAAATAAAATTAAATGGAAATTATGAACAAAACTAAAGCTAATGTAATCCACACCTTCTACAGCCGTTAAAGTATTTAATATAAATAAACAAAAACGAAATATTTATAATGATAACATAAATAAAAGGTTTAATAAACGTTGGGAGTGGTAATGATGCTGATAGTGTTGGCGATGATACTTGAGAAGTACGGCATAATGTGGTCGTCTCTGAGGACACTTCTGTCACGGCTGTTGGTATTTTGATATTTTAAGAGAATTTTGTTTATATTACATTGAGGCTCTGGTACATACTGTCTCTGTACAGCTGTCACACACAGCCACATATATTCTCTGTAACTGTACAAAGCAGCGATAATTTATCATATTCTTGTTTACACGTTAATTTTATATTTTATATATTCTTGAATAAAAAAGAAACAAAACTAAATGGTCTTTTGTTTGTTTAAATGCACATCAACTACACTGCACAGTGTGTTCTCTATTGTCCAATGAGCGTTACTTTAAACACGACTACTAACTTCTGACACAAAAACACATGCAATGTAGATTTGAATTACAAACATACACTTACACATATAGTTACGTAAATTTACACATTTTCTTTATACTTAGTAGTGGTAGTTATTTTTATATATCAAACTTAAGGGAAAGTATCTGTAACATAAAACACTTATGCTATGGGCATTACTCTCTACTGTTTATTATTCAAAAACAAAGACCACACGTAACATGAAGTATAAATATTTACTTTATTTACCTACGCTGTGCAACAGCAAGTTTCCATCAAAAATATTTCAAAAAATGTCAACATTTCATAGCCCCCTAAAGAATTTCTGTTAATTGACGTGAACTGCCCCACTAAAAGTACAAACTGCAACTTGAACTACCTATAGACAACGCTAAAGGAAGGAAACAACTATTTTTAACTTTCCCTTAAGTTTGATATATACAAATTAACAACTAAATCATTATCTTGTTAATAGAAATTAAATTTTATTTTTCATTACTTTTTTATTTTACTCTTTCTTTTTCATCAGTTATTAAAAACAAATTTTTACAGTCACAAAGTGTACACATTCTTCCCGTAAGTTGTGCTAGCTTTTTTCCACATTCTATTAGACATATTTTTACACAAATTACATGAAATATTATATCTCGACATTTAAATACATGCAAAGATTTTATGAAAATAATAAGAAAACATAAAATTCCGGTTATGCTTCATAACAGCGCACATACTTTTTCACATACAAAACACAACACGACCCAGCAGTCATAAATAATAAAGTTTGAGAAATACTTACGTATAGCTGCTGTTAGGCTACAGCTGAATTTTCAAATATATTTTATACTTTTAACATTTATTAGGGTGTAATTTACAAAACTGATGACACTTTGTATATCGAACTTTTCTAAGACTTGTGCAATACATGGTGGTCCCACCGAAACGTACGATGTTAATTGTAAGTAAATCAAACAAGTTTTCAGAGAGTTTTCTTCATATTTTTTATTGTGTTAGAAGGACATATGAAAATTTGATGAGAAAAAAAAATGGCGGACATATGCTTGCCACGGCTTTGATGGCATACTTCTATCCGATGTTCCGTATTTTCAATGATACTGCGACACAGTTGAGGTTAATGTGCCGAATTATCTCATTCTTTAGCCCATGATCAATTTATGCGCCAGATTAATAGACATTTCGGATGCTAAACGTATATAGTAATTTATAATATTATTATTATATTAATACAAAATTTTGATAATTTGTTTCATCTTATGTTCTGGTGTAGGACCTTATAGGCGTAGGTGTACGGACTACCAAATTCTAATGGTATAACTTTACAGACAATATATGACTGATGAAGAAAGAAGAACATGCAAAGAAAAAAAATGGTTGCGATAGTCATAAATTTAATTTTCGAGCAATGTACCATGATCACAAGGTATGATTGTGGATAAAACATGTAATGGTTGCCAGTTATAAATATTATTAAGTTTAATGAAAGTTTCCTGCAATTGTTTTATATAAAACTACAAATGAAACAGACAATCTGTGCTCTTTTCCAAAGCAAATTACCTCTTTTTTGTTGTTAGTTGAATTGAATTTAAGTTTGCATTTGCGTTAAAATGACAAGTTTTATTTAAATATTTTTATAAATTTTATCGTTTAATTATGTCTTTTTTTTTTTTCAAAATTTTTTTGTATATTTTTACCACATCGCAAATTAAACCAGCGCTATATTCGGCCGAATCTTATATACACTTCACAACGTGTAGTCATGGAATAACAATTGTTTGTATTACCATTCACCTCATATGAAATACGTACATCTATTTATATAAAAATCAATGTGTGTTTGTATGTTTATATGTTTGTATGTTTGTTTGTGCTTTATAGACGGTTAAAGGGCTGGACCGATTTCCTTGAAATTTTCACAGAATCTTTCTATATGTCTGGAAGGAACTATAGGCTATACTTTGTTTTGAAATTGTAAGTGGGCGTGGTGCCACGCCCTATTAAATAATAAGTATTAAATATTATATATCACGAAAGTTAATGCAGCTAGAGTCTTCAAATTAAGTACGGTAAACTTTGACATACACACGAACATTTGGGTAAAAAATGGGCGGACTTGCAATAGTAGGCGTGGCCACATGAATTAAATACTAAAATTCGTATATTTGGAAAACGATATCGATTAGAGTAGTAAAATTTTGCAAGAGCAACTTTGACACCCAAATGAACATTTAGGCAAGAAATGGGTGCATTATCAATAGTGGGCGTGGCACCTACCATATGAACTAAATACTTAAATTCGTTTATCTGGAAACGATATTGATTAAAGTACTAAAATTTTGCAAAAGCAACTTTAATATTCAAATAAACATTCATGGAAAAAATGGGTGCATTAACAATAGTGGGCGTGGCACCTGCCATATAAATTAAATACTAAAATTTGGGGTGGCGAAGGATACCGGGTATTAGCTTGTACATATATAAAAATATTCCATTTGTAAAATTATAAATTGAGTTTGCGTATGTATGTTTAAAAAAAAAAAAAATATTAAAAAAAAAAATTAAAAAAAAAAAATTAAAAAAAAAAAAATATCAAAAAAATAATAAAAATATAAATAATATTTAAAATAAAAATTAAAAAATTTTTTTTTGGCTCAGCTGGGATTCGATGCCACGTTTACTCCAACCAGTATACCACGTTTGTATGTATGTTGTTGTTGTTATTGTGAAAAAAACGAGGTGGTCGTGGTTTTTTTTTTTTTTTATTTTTTATTAATTCTTCATTTACATAACCGAGCCTATAAGGCCATATACGGTTAATAGAAGCTACTTATTATAAAAAAAAATATTTCTATATAGACAATAAATAATATGTTAATATTACATTAAAAAAAAAAATAAAAAATAAAATAAATAAAAATTAAGAAAGGAAAAGTTATCGGGCGATTGTGCTGAATTTCAATAGTGATTCATTCCTGGATATTTCCTAGAGACTGATACCATACACAAATCTGGGGAACATATATTTGCTTCTAAAAGTTGACTTCAACCAATACACGGTCAGACGGGCAGACGGTTAGTACCTAATCGACTCCTCTATTCATAAGCTTTTAGAAAATATATACTTTATGGGGTCGGGAATGATATATATATCCGGTGAAGGGTATAAAAAAAATAAAAATGATTTAATAGGAAAAAGAACAGTGAAAAAAATTATTATAAAAAGGTCATGGTTTGATTTCCCTGTTGTCATATGTTTGGCCTTACATTTAATGAGTTTTTGTAATTTTTAAAAATGCTTTTGAATATAAATTTAGTTTTGCGAAGAAATCACACTATTTTTGTAGTTATAATTTTGCAATACCTACTATTTTTAGAGGACAACAATATCAAGCTTTCTAATGAAAATTAAACACTAAATAATAAAACTAAAAAAAAACACTTAATTCTGTGGTTTTCATGGGCAACCACGTATGTCTTTAAATCGCATTTTTCAGGAGAGCTACAAACCCGTGTTAGTGCTGAAGGCTTTTTGAATAAATAGAGAAGTTACGTCGTTATGCCATTAAAATAATCGGAATGGGTCCATCTTATTTGTGAAATTTTTAAAACCAAATAAAAGCCGTTTAAAACCAAGCAATATGGCATTATTTACGCAAAATCGTATAAAATGAACATACGCGGTTGCCCATGAAAGCCACAGAATTATCATAGCCGTTTTCGATAACCAATTATTCTTATTGATTTTATAGTATGACATGTTGTATCCAAAATATTTCTTTATATGTAAAACGAATGTAAAGGCTATAAAACTACACAAACGACTACTGAGATACATATGTAAATTATGATTCTCCTTTAAGTTTTAGGCGGTTAGTACAGTCAGAGACAGAAGTAGTTATAAATTGTTTCAAAACTTCTCAAGGTTTTCAAATTAATAATGTATTTTTTTAACGACGCTATATCATCATGAGATATGTCCTTCAGCAAATGTATTCAATGTAATATTTTTAAATACTAATAATTTACAATTAGCTGTCTATAACTAGAGGAATATTTTTGAAAGTTAATTTTCTTTTCTGTGCATTATTAAATATTTGTACTCTTTTCTACGACACCCTGTTTCCACTTATCTCAATTGTTAACTTAACTAATACATATAATAATAAGACAAAGTTATAAATGACACTCGTTAAGAAATTATTTGTTAATAATTGTTAAACCAATTAACTACATCAAAGTACATCTTAAAGTGATGGCTATTTGAAGATTTGACTTAAAAATTAAAAAAAATTGTTTTTAATTTATATTAAAATTGACAAACAAATGACAGGATATTAAGTATTGTCCATCTATAACAAATTTAAATAAGAGATGCAATAAAAGTACTTGTGAATTCTAAGTTTGCTTCAAGTATTGAAACAAATTGATTTTGCCATCGAATGACTAACTTAACAAAACTTTTGTGGTTTGTGGTTCATACAGAAATTAATTAATTTTTTTTTATTATTGTAATACAATGACAAATTATATTTAAACTTAATTATTTAAATAGGATAAACACTTTGGTTCATTAGTAGGGTCTTGGCCATTTTGCTCGTAGTCTACTTTGTAACAAATTTAAATTAAGCAAAGTTATAATTGTTTTAAATTAACAAATTAAAACAAACGCCTTTAGATTTTGCCTTTAAATTCGCTGGGTTATTTGAAACAGCATGTGATTGTCTCAGCTAGTAAGTGTTAGTTTGAGCTTAAGAAAAGTTATAAAAACGCATACAAACTTGTAAACAAAGTCAAAGAATATTGTGAAAAAAAAGTGTTCTCTAAGTAAATAGCTAGTGAATAGGTATATCGCCATAAATAAAGAAATTAAATAAAAGTTAAGATGTGCATTGTTTTTATGATAAACTATATACCAGCGAAGATATTTAAATACATACATACATTATGTATGTTTATACTTTATACACAGAAATTGCTGTATGTTCAAGAATTACGGACAAACACAACAACGATTTCTTATTACATGTATAGCGGTGTGTTGGCATGTTGTTGGAAACATAAAAAAAATGTTGAAAAACAATTTGCAACTTGGCAGTTATTGTTTTTGTGTGTTGTTTTTGCTCTGTCATGCATAATTTATCTCCTTGTTGTTATTATATTGTAGTCGCTGTTGTTTGTGAGAATTTTTACGCAGGAACAATTACGACCAAGACCAAGACTTTAGCGTTCAAAGAGCAATAAAAAACACTGTGTAATTGTTTTAAGAAGAGCAAAGAAAATAAATAAACAAAATAACTTAAAGTTTGATGTACATGTACATACACATATATAGAAAGGCCTGTGCAACATAAATTAAAAAAAGATGCACAAATTATATGCATCGCTGAGTATTGTACTTTTATGTTTTCCTTGAAGAAGCTCTTGCTGGACATTTTGGAACACCTTTTTCCAATAAAAAAAAATTAAGCTCACTCGTAATAATATACGATATATTTACTTTAACAATTATTTAAAAATTGAAAAACCCACTGATATATAAATTGGCTGTTTTCGATATATTTGAAATGTAAAATTGTTTTCGATATCAACATTTATTTGTAATTTTGTTGTAGGGAATACTTAATATTCTACCCTTACGAACTTCGTATTTTATGTATTTTTTTTCGTATTTCCTTAAGTTTGTATTTCTAAACTACATTGTCATATTTAAGTAAACACTTAAACTTTTCATTTCATGAATATAAATCTATAGTATATTTATTCTTGGCAAAAGTTTTTTATTTTTTAATTTCTTTTGAAAAAAAAACATCTTCTTTTGAGTTCTTTATTTGTGTTAATAACATGCAAAATTTTTTTAAATAATTATTAAATAAAAAGGATTCCAATTAAGACTGAATTTTACATCAAATCATTTTTTTTTTGCATTAAAGCTTGTAGTGGAGCTTAGTTCAATTTAATCAAATTTACAGCAGAATTAAAAAAACTTTGCTTTAATCTTTTTTATTTAAAATATGTAAATGCCGATCTCTTTTACATTTTATTGCAAGGCAACCACTCGAAAAAATATACGATTTTCTTTCTTGCCCCCATTTCAAAAAATGTAGACTTAGCTTTTTTACAATAAATATGTTTAAAGCATAAATAAGCTTTTGAGAATTGAAAAAAAAAAATTAACTACTTATATTTTTTATTATGATGAAAGCAAGCAAATTTTCTAGCTATTTACTGATTAATTAAAAAATATTTTGAGTACTTTTTTTTTACAATTTTATCAATGTTTTACTAAAATTATCAAGCGTAATTTGTATACTACAGTGAAATCTCTATTATTCGTGATGGCCGGGACCGCCGCCATTTTGGATAATCAGTTTTACCGTTTAATTGAGTTACAATTACTTTTATTTTTTATATGTATTTTTTTTTATTAATTAACTGATAATATGAAGAAAGAATAATAATTTTACCAGCAAATAGCGAACAATTTATAAGAGTTTCATGTTAGGCAATTTCTTAAAATTTTTTTATGACAGATATTCAGACAGATATTTTTAATCGTCTCAATTTAGTAATGGTTGAGCAATTAAAAAAGGTGTTCACACATACTCAATTTATCTTACTCCATTAGCATTTGATAGCTGTAAAAATACGATGTACTTATACCAAATCAATTAATGCCTTCTCTTTGCTGTTTTTCCTGTTGATAGAATATATTTACAATTATATTTACATATGTATATACTTATATGTATGTATTTAAATTTATTTAAACATTTTTTTAAAATTTTCTTCAAACATTTTCCATTTTATTAATTTTTATTTTCTTATGTTTATTTTTTTTGACATTAGAAATGCCACCTATAAAATTTTTTTCTCACTGAACATACTTTTCAAGAGTTGTATTTGAAGTTTAAGACAATAAGTGAAACAATTAAGTATATATTGTTCAATTTAAAAATAATTTTTAGTATTGTAAATTGAGCTCAATAAGGCCTTTAATTGCGATAATATTATAAATTGACAATTAAGGCGCGTGTATGAACAAAGTATAACGTTGTGTTCAATAGCTTTAATTTTCGTTGTCTTTTTTTTTAAACACATATGATCCGCAGTTTTAAAATTTTTTTAATTGAACTAAATTAAACACGTATACATATGGGCATTTCTATGTCATCGTACGTGACATTTGTACTCCTATTAAGTGGAGTAATTTTTGCAAAAGTAATAGTAACTGAAACAAAATTAGATCTTTATGTTCCCTTCAAAGGGTAATTTATTAAAAAAAATTATTCTATTTGAATTATTGTTGTCTAAAATATCCAGAAAAATAAAAATATATCGTACGTGACATAAAAGTGATTTTGAGGAAATATGAAAAAATCTGCGAATCTTGGCAGGTATTTTTTTTAATTTCTTACACTAAACCAAATGGTTTTTATTTAAAATCCATTATATTTAATTTAAAACCATCTTTTAATGATTTTGTAATAAATTCAATTTAATAATGTTCGTGACATATCGTACGTGACAGATTTTTTTCTAATAGTATTCTTAGGTAATAAAATTTATATTATGTTAAGAAAAAAGTCAAATTCTAAATTAGGTGCTCTGGCGATTGTTCAAATACGAATGACGGAGACAAATTATGTTTTTGCACTACGCACAGTGGGTTCGATAGTACCGAAAGTGGCGATTAATTCATATACGCCGTAGTTTTAAAATATTATATTTTTTTTATTGATGGGTTATTATAAGCACATAAAAATACAGTATCTTTGAAAAAAAAAAGAGTTAAAAAAATTTTTTTTAACCCGTTAAGCGCATTTTTGTTTTTTGGAAAAAAAGACCTTAGTTCACAATTTATACTGTAACTTTGGAATAAAAAGCGATAAATTAATGACTAGAACTGAATATTAAAGCATGCTCAATGTGCTATTAAAAAATTTAAATAATAAGTATATTTTATGTATTTATATTAGTATAAATCTAATTTAAAATCCAACTCTTGTTTTTTACAAACTAAACTACAAAAGAGAATATTACAATTTTTTAGTAATGTGTTATCATAAATACATAAAAACACAACTTTAAAAAAAATTAAAAAAAAAATATTTTAACCTGTAAGGCGTTCTATGTTTTTCTGAAATAACATGATACACAATTTTCGCTGTAACCTTGAAATCAAAATAAATTTAAAGAATAAGTTAATAATATGTATTCCTATTATTATCCAGTTTTTGCTTTCACTAAATTCAGTAAGTGTAAGATTCACTTTTAATAGATTTAACACTAATAATAATCGCTTGAATTGTAAAAATTTCCAATTTTCTCACTTATTTTAAAAACAGCAATAATTTGCTGACTTTGACCGCTCACTGGATAGAAAGTAAACAATCTAGTTGTTTAACTTTTATAGCTAGTGATGCAGAATTTTGTCTACTTTTACCATATACTAAAATTTATTATAAAAATTTTATTTCTAAATTTCAATTAATCGCCACTTTGATACCATTTGAACCCAATGTGCTACGTACGTGACATTAAAATAACATCCAAGGGAAATCAAAAGAAAAAAAAAAACTATCGCTAATTGGACTCTATATTTTCGTTTTTCTTGTGGATCTTGTTAATTGTTTTAAAATTTTAAAGCATATTTACAATTACAATTTATTTTTACAATTTAGTCGCTAAAAAAATTAGTTGATTGCAATTCTTTAAAATAAGTCAAACAGATAATCAGGTTAAAATCTTATTATTGCTCTTAATTTAATTTAATAAGCTCCTAATACCTGCGCATAGTAAAATTTGGGTGTTATTTTATCAATAAACTTATATTGAACAACTTTCAAGAGCTTTTATTTTTACAGTCGTGGTTGACATATTCATGGAAATGTTCATATGCATGTATATAATTACATGCTTCTGGCTCATGGTATGTAAACTAGGGAAATCTCCTTTTTCATATTGTTCACATTGTGTCCAAAAATAATTGTAAAATCACAGTTAAACGGTACTAAAAACAAAAATTAAACCGACGTAAAAAAATTTATTTATTTTTCTGTCTGGGATAAATGATGTTGCCAGTTAATTAAATTGCGGAAAATCGAGGACCTACTGTACTGTGCATTAGTAAAATTAAAATAATAAGTAAACAAATAAAAGAAATTATTCATAAATGTTTTGAATAAGTTCACTTTTATTGTCTTAAATTTTTTTTAAACATTTTTGTAGTTTTTTCTTTAAAAAAATATTTTTTTTTCAAAGCGTTCCTTCTAATATTTAATCAAAAAATTTTCGAAAAACAATATTTTGAATACTTTGTTACCCACTCATTAATGCCTCATTTTTTTGCCTTGATTTGTAAAAAATCCGATTAATAAAAGAAAACAATATTTTTTTCTGTTTAAGAAATTACTTTTTTCCAAAATGTTTCTATTGAATGTAAACAAAACAAGTAAGAGTAGTATATTTGGCCGTGCAGAATCTTACATACCCTTCACAACGTATAGTCATGCAATAACAATTGTTTGTATCACCATTCATCCTATATGAAATACGTAAATACATATAAAAAACATACATAAATTTACGTATGCAAGTTAAAATAAAAAAATTAAAAAAAAAATTTAAATAAAATATAAAAAAATTAATTAAAATATAATTAATAAATATAAAACAAAAAAAATAATAATAAAAATATAAATAATATATTAAATTAAAAATTAAAAAAATTTATAAAAAAACATTAAAAAAAATATAATAAAAAAATATATATAAAATATATATATACTCTAACCAGTATACACGTTTGTATGTATGTATGTTGTTGTAATGTTGTTTTTTAAAAAAAAAAATTGAGGTGGTCGTGGATTTTTGTTCATATTTCAGTTGTTTATGTTTCGATGTTTCTGATTTTCAATATCGATCTACTCCCGAATATTTCTGATATTTTAATACCTCACCCGGGTCAAAGCGATGTCGGGGGGCTTCAAAAGGTTGATTTCAACATACACACGGACAGATGGTCAGATGTACAGACGGACAGACTGACAGAGCTTAATCGGCTCCCCTATTCGTAAGCTTTCAGAAAATATATACTTTATGGGGTCGGAAATGAAAATTGTGGAAATTTCACATGGAATGACATGTGAAGCGTATAAAAATGGTTCAAAACTTTATATTAGATTTACTGATTTATTTAAAAATATTTTGAGTACCTCTTTGTTCACCTCCACTTGCTTGACATAAGTTATAGGTTTTAATTTATGTACTTTTTTTTGAAAAAAATTTTTTTTTGTACAATTTTAATTTTCTTTTATTTCAAAATGTTCCTTTTAATTATAGATCAAAAAATTTTTAAGAACCTTCTACTAAATTTATTGGTTTGCATTAAATTTGTTTTAAATAATTTTTTACTTTTTATTTAATAATTTATAAAATGCTGTTGACTAAAAAACTTAATTAATAAAAAATAAAAGTAAACATTTTTCGTAAATTTGTTTTTGCTAAAATTAGTTTTTAATTAACATATAAAATTTATTACAAAATTATTATTAACGAAGAACTTTAGAGGGAAAATACATATAAAAAATACAAATATTTTGCAATTAAAAAATTTGCTTATTAAAATGGCTATGATTTTTAAGGCAATTATTATTCTCCACTCTCGACCCGCGCATCCTTAATATGTGTGTATCAATTATAATTGATGTTTATTTAATAATGTTTTCGTTTATGTTTTTGGTTATGTACACATTTAAATCTACATACCCAAGAAATGTGTATGTACATAATTTATATTGTACTATACATATATAAAACACTTTACATGAGATTCTTAAACAGACAGCAATAGCAACAACAACAACAATAACAAAGACAAAATACATAAATAACGACAAATATAAATTAATAATAATTTCCTGAAAATATTTGTCCCTTACAAATACCCATCTTCTATGATGTTCTTCTTGTTGTTATTTATATTGTTGACGATGTTTTTTTTAATTGTTTACTGATATCGTTAGTACAACTACCTACAATTTTCTTGCTGGTTATATGAAAGTAGTTTGTGCAGCACATAGGGACATAAATATGTTTGAACATACGAGAATTGCTATTTACATGGAATTTATTTAAGAAAACTTGTCGGGAATTTTTTATTAACTTTATCTTGTACACAATAGCTTATATCACACTTTGCCAACATTAAACAATATTTTGCATAAATAATAACCTTGTTGTAGTTGTTGTTTCTTCATGTTAACTGTTGTCAACAACAAAGGAAAAGGAAAATAAATGAAAGAATAAATTCAAAAGAAGCTAAAGAAAATGGAAAATTGTAGAAAATCATTGCAACTGAAATTGAACGAATATTGCATTTGGCAGTTGCAATACAATGTAAGTTGTGTGTATAGAAACGGTAGAAGTTCTTGCTGCTGGTGGTAGTGTGCAAATTGTAGTTAAAGCATCATGCATTGTGTGTAGTTTCTTATTGAAATTTTATTACAAATATTAACAGAAGACAAATGTTATAGACAGAAGATACACAAAATAAATTAAAAAAAAAAAACAAACAAATAACGAACAAGATAAAAACACACAATTGCTGGCATAGACAGTGAGGAATAGGTTTAACATACTTAATTAAAGAATATTACAAATTTTTATTATTATTATAATTATTTACCTATTTGATCTTTCTTTATTTAGATATTAACAAAAATTATTTATTTTGATTTTCACAAATTTACTCATACGCAGTTAAATCATTATCGGCTGTTATTACCACAATTGTTGCCAATATCATAGTTTAGTTGTGACTGCAATATTTTATGGTTGTAACTACATATTTTCATTTCAAAATACAAATATGTGGTCGGCTCTTATAAATTATGATTCTTGCAATAGAAATTGTATAATCCCAAAAGAAAAGTTTGATTGCCTAAAAAGAATCATTTGATTAGCAATGAATTTGATTGTCTGTTTTCTAGGTGCAGCATAGAGGGAGAGAGGGATGGTCATAACAAGATATAGTATTTTTTTTGCTAAGAGAACACTAATACTAAGATTTATTAGAAATTCGAATTTTCATACATAACTTTTTATTTTTTAAGATAATTTTTACTGTTTGAAAAATTGAATTGCGTAGTGAAATGCGTTATCGAATACACATTTGGAGATACACAAAGTAGTTCACAACACCAAAGTTTTCATATAGTAGTTTTAAAATGGTTTTAATAAAAGTATTATTGTTGTTGTTCGTTGTTAAATTTTTAAAACTTTAAGATCGATTAAGGGTTTTTAAGAATTTATATAAATTAAAACAGCTTTATAAGAAGCTTATAATACAAATTTCCGTACAAAATTAGGTTTATTATTCCAATATAAGCCTTTATTTTTTTTTTAAATAAGACAGTAAGTCTATAAAATGTTTTTCAAGTTGGAAGGACAATTTTTAATTATTTTAAAATTTTTAATATTTTTTTGACTTTCTGCATGTCACTGTTTATCGGTCTGCAAATAAACACGTGCACTATTCTATTTTATGTTATTGTATGCAATTCATTGCAAAATACGTGCGTTTATATGATAAACTGAAGTTTTGTATCGTAGACTTTTAAACAATATTTGCTTGCATACAAATAAAATCTAGCTGATGGTACACATGGACGTACATATTTACAAGTACGTACACGAAGTATGAATACAAACAAATATTTATTTGTGTGTGTTTTATTATGTTCTTCTGTTGTTGTGTATATTTTAATTTGATATGTACATACATATCAAAGTAAGTGTTTATGCTTTTCTATTATTTGCCTGGAGTGTACAAACAACATTCATACTTTTAAAAACTAAACAAAATTTTTTTGTACACATTTGAACAACATCAATAACTACTTTGTACTATGAATTCAAATTAATATTACGTACGAGACTAACGACAATGTACAAGACAATTAAATATGTTTTTGTGTATGTATTGTTCTTGGTTTTGAAACTTTCATAATAGAGTAACACATAAACGCACTTTCGAATAAAATTGTGGTATAAAATATATTTTCTCAAAAAAACACTTTGTTATATTTAACTTTGTCTCTGCACTCATACTTCTTAATGTAGGTATATCTGTATGTATGTGTATGGGAATGTGTATATAAAGAAATTTTTCAAATATTGTCATTTGTACATGTTAAAACTTTAGTTATTGCAAACATTTAATTATTTTGATGTCTATGATTCAGCGAGTCATTCGTTCATTTTGTAACTTAATTTACTCTCCCAATCACTCACTCATGAGCTTATTTGAATGAAAGTGTATAAACTTTTGTTTCGTAAATAAAATTTATAAATATTTACACAACTTTGTTGTATTTTTGCCTTTTGTTTTTCTATTCGGTTGACAGTATGTGGTTTTTGGCTGTTTACTTTGTAAAAACAACAACTAATATAAGCAAAAATAACATGTTAAAATTGTATACAATTTTTTAGATTTAGATTAAAACAAATTTTTCATAGATATGTATAAGTGTATATTTTATTTACATTGCAAAGAAAGGAAAAATTTTTAAAATATTTTTTAGGATATCTTCTAGACAAGACTTGCCAATTTTAAATTTATAAAAAATATCTTCTTTTGTAGTCATTTTAGAATTCCAGTAGGTTTTGTTAAGAATGCCTTCTAACATAAAATGTGACAGATGATATAATTTCTCAAACAACCACAAAGAGTGGGAATGTCAATAGGGTCCCAATTAACCTAGTATTAACATAATGATTTTTATTTAATGCTAGCTAATATCCAGTGTGCTTCGCCACCCCAAATTTTAGTATTTAATTCATATGGCAGGTGCCACGCCCACTATTGTTAATGCACCCATTTTTTCCATGAATGTTTATTTGAATAGCAAAGTTGCTTTTGCAAAAGCATCGATATCGTTTTCCATATATACGAATTTTAGTATTTAATTCATATGGTAGGTGCCACGCCCACTATTGATAATGCACCCATTTCTTGCCTAAATGTTCATTTGGGTGTCGAATTTGCTCTTGCAAAATGTTATTTCTCTAATCGATATCGTTTTCCATATATAAAAATTTTAGTATTTAATTCATGTGGCCACGCTTACTATTGCAAGTACGCGCATTTCTTACCCAAATGTTCGTGTGGATGTCAAAGCTTACCGTACTTAATTTGAAGACTCTAGCTGCATTAACTTTCGTGATATATAATATTTAATACTTATTGTTTAATAGGGTGTGGCTACCCGCCCACTAACAATTTCACACCAAAGTATAGCCTATAGTTCCTTCCAGACATACAGAAAGATTCTGTGAAAATTTCAAGGAAATCGGTCAAGCCGTTTAACCGTCTATAAAGCACAAACAAACATACAAACACACATTGATTATTATATATATAGATTATTATTTGATTAATGTATTTGTTTTTTATCTTCAAAAATCCTTTAAACTAATGTTTTATATATACTGTCTCCACATAAGGCAGTGGATTAAAATCGAAAATTTTCTTGGGCCAACAGATAAATCTAAATTAAATTAAAATGATGCGGCGACAAAGTTTTGCAGTTGTAAACAAATTTTACCCATGTACACATTTTTGATTCTACTAGATAGGTTCAATATTTTGGAAGTAATAAGAATATAAAGTTGCTTCTAAAACATGCACCATATGTTTGTATCAAAAAAAAAAAAAATTAATAGATAAACAAATGAAGAAATGCGTGTACATAATTTTTTTTTTTTAAACAAAAATAGAGTGTAGTTCAACTACCAACACTGTAGTACAACAACTTAAATTCCCGTTGGTTTATTTGTTTCTGTTTTCGTTTTGGTGTTTCTAGTTTATTGGATTTATTTAAAGAAAAAAGTTTTAGCCAAAATAAATAAATGGGCAAAAAAAAGTAATAAACAAGTTGTATTTTCAGCTTAAAAAATCATTTACAGCTAGATTACGGTCAAACATTCTAAAAACAGTACAAAAGTATGCTAAGAGTTTAGCTCACGGTTGGACCACCTACAAACATAGCCGCGGGCAACATAATCTTTTAAAAGTAAACGGCAGGCATTCATTTGTTAACAAAAGTAAATACTTTAATCACTTCGGCATATATTCTGTCTTGTTTAAAATTTTAAAAACCCAAACGGTTAAAAATTGTCATAAAACATAATCAGTTTAATTACAAAATTAGCAATAATGAATTTAAAAAAAGTTAAAATTTTATGAGAGTTTCTTATTTATTTAAGGAAAACAAAAAATTAAGTTAAGTTAATTTGTTTTAGGATGGGCAGTGATTTTTGTTTTTAGTTCTCTATATAGTCGTTTTAATAAACACTAACTGGCACTAATAAAGGCCTTTCACACCTTTAAATATCCAGACTTTATATTTTTATTTTACTTCATTATGGAAATATTTAAATTTAATTAAAAAACTAGCGGATATGTATTTAGTGCCACTCGTTTTTATTTTCTATTTTATATTTATAATTATTTTTTTGAATTACATTTAGAATAAATCATTTTAATTCTGGCTTGAGTTCATTTTGCTACTATTAAGCTTCATAAAAACATTAAGTAAATCAAACTGTAATCATTTAGGAATATAAAAAAAGAGTAGGATATTCAACATTCTTTATGGATATACTTATTAGTAGTTTTTAATTGTAGCTGGTTTTGAAAATAAATTCCTTTAATTCGGCTAATAGTGGGTAAGTACTTCCATAGTCCTAAATGATTACATTTTAATTTAATTAATGTTTTAAGAATGTTGAACAATAGAAAAGTAAACTTAAGTCAGAATAAAAATTATTCATAATAAATTAAAGAATAAAATGTTTGAATAAGTATTAATTTATAATTGTTTATATTAATATTTTGTAATCTAAGAAAGCAAAAAAAAAAACACTGCAAGAAAAATATTAAAAACTTCAACTTAAAGTAGAAATTCCCCAGAATACATAAGAATTTTTTCCGGTATTACCAAAATTAGAGTTTTCTGTGAATTGCAAATATAAACCCAAGTTGATACAAAAAATTAAAAAAAAAACTTTGACTTTTACTAACAATGTTAACATGTAATTATACTTTTTATTTGCCAACTTAGTTTTATTCTCCTGATGTTGCAAACATTCAAGTATTTTATTAATATTAATTAAAAAAAATTAAGTCAAAATTGTAATTGATATAAATTTGTAAAACAAAAAACTTTTGAATTTAAACTATGAAAAGAATTTGACTCCCTCAAGTATTTTAGCTTCCCCACATTTCTACTATCAAAACCACTATAACAAGTACAAAACTATTTTGTTATAACACAACCATAAATAAACACACAATTTGTTATGTGACGGGTATGAATTACTTTTGTTGTGAAAGTTTGGTTTCTCCATGAAACCAAAATAAACTTGTAACTAAACGCATATTTGTGTAAACAAGTTCTCTAAAGTAGGCTCAAAAAAAAAATATAAATAAGTAGATAAATTACAAGGAAAAAAAATAGCTAAAAAAGGTTCAGTATAAGAATCCATTTTCCTGTATTACTTGCATCCATAAACTATTTACTCATAAAGAGTTGAGGTTTTGTTAAGTTTTATTATTACAAAAAAGAACCAAAAATATTTTACAAGACGATACAAGTGGGTTTTATTTTGTAACCATCATAAATTTTAAACAACCACTCGTTCAACCGCAAAATGGGGTAAAAAAAGCCCAAGCCAAACGAAATGAGATATTTTTTCAAATTAAACGGCAAATGAAAAACAACTATTTTTTTTGCCAAATAAAAGTCGTGGAATGAGAACACTGTATGGAATATAAGCAAAAAGCTCCTATTATAGAGACCGTGATATCATAATTTTGTCGGTCCTAAAACAACAAACAGATAACAGCAACAAAACAAATTAAGATCCTTTTGTACTTTTGGTTCAAAAACCACAAATATTTTGTTTAGTGGTAAATAAGAGTAAAATAATTACATCACCATACCATACATCACTACAAAGGTCCTGAAGAGGTGGGGAAATTAGTTAAGCCAAAGCTTCTGAAACACATACATATTTATTTAATTTTTCAAAACTCTACAGCAGAGCTTCTAAAAATGTTCCATTCTTTCAAATAAGAATTGCCGGATTTTTTTTAAACAGAGCATTGTTGGTTGGTTTAAAAATAAAAAATTTAAAATAAGATCTTCCAATGAAGTAACATGGGAGAATTTAACATGTTAGTAAATGTTTTAATTATTTTCCATAATTAAAAATATTAATAAAATTAATAAAAATTTACCATAAAAGTTTTATCATTTTAGCAAAATTTTATAGTTTTATACAGTTTCAAGATTTTTTTTAAAGTACAAACTTGAAGATTTTTAAAAACGTTAACGTTTGACGTTAACAAAATTTTTTCATAAAAACTTAAAAATTTTCAAAAATAATTTGTAAAAAGTCAATTTTGAAAACTCTCTATTTGTAGGAATAATTTCGAAAAATAATTTCTTATTAGAAACTTTCTAATGTTATTAAAAATTATATATTATATTATTTAAACTTTAAATATTTTTTTATTTTTACCAAATATAGAAAAAAGTTCTTAAAACAAATGTATACAAATTTTTTATAAATTAGATCTTGAAAAAATGTTCTTTCTTTTTAGAAATAAAAAAGAAACAGGTAAGAGTGCTATATCTATTCATGCCGAATCTGATATACCCCTATGCTATTATATACATAGGTATAGTGATCATTAATGGCATGTCAACATAAACATACCAACATACATACTTGTTGTGTGTGGCCATGTTTGTGCCACGTACAGTGAAAAAACAAGAAACTTTGTAATTTCAGCAATACGGCTGACCAAATCTGCGTTCATATCTTTGTACTAATGTAGATATAGCTTAAAAAAATTAAAATAAAAGCTACAACAAAAAACCACATAGTTTGTATCATCATGCCCATGTTCTTATGTAAATACCTGATAAGGATATTCAACAAAAAATTCAGAACGTTATCTAGAAGCTGTAACATTTAACTTTGTTTAATATAGTAGAGGAATATGTGATTTTTTGCTAATAAATCAACCACTAATGGGTCTATATTGCTTAATTTAAATAACAACAAGAAAGAGTGCAATACTCGGCAGTGCCGAATCTTATATACACTTCGCAAAGTGTAGTCATGCAATAACAATTGTTTGTATCACCATTCATCTCATATGAAACACGTACATACATATAAAAACATCCCATTATAAAATAATAAATTGAGTTTATGTACACGCAAAGAAAAACCATGGTTACGACATGATCACGAAGGTCATATTATTTTTTCTAAAACAATATTTGGTTGTCGAAAACAAGTAATAGTTATTTTTGTTTCATTTTATCATATATTTTGTCACGAAAATCGAGCATTTGTTTGAATTGTATCATTTAATGATTACTTTTCGTAAAAATTTCAAAATGGTTATCATTTTAAAATAGTATGATTTAAAAAAAATAATTTGACAAAAATAACATTATATTCATAATCATTAAAAATTAAAAATAATCATTGAGTAATAAGTGAGACAACAGTATGATTACAAAATAATCAAGCTATGATTTTTTTTAATAATAATTTGATTTTAATTGTTCTTCTTCTTGCTGAATAAATTTTTATTATTTTAAAAGTTTAAAATGTCAAAAAAAGGAACAAAAATTTTGAAAAATTTAAGAAAATTTAAAAATAAACGAGAAAGTGTAAAAAAATATTGGTATAAAAATTGCAATTAAATTGGTAAGTACAATCAATATGTGTATGTTACAGCAATCTGCAACGGAATGACAAACCCTTTTTTCAGTTTTGTGTGAAGGGTATAAACATTTCAAAAGCATTTCGGAAAACTTATACAACACACAAGTCGTAGAAATATGTGGGGACATCAAAAAGTTGATTTCGACGCTTACACGGACGGACATATTGACTCATATATCGACGGACATAGCCATAATGATTTATTTTTTTAAATTTCTACGAAGAATATTTTTAAAATATTTTTACTTAATTTTTTTTTTAAAGATTCTATTTTATTAAAAATTTTCTATAAAAAAAAAATTGTCGATGATTGGATAAGATTTTGGTTAAGTTTCCAGTAAGAAACGTTTTATAATTAACACCTTTTTGCTTTTTTTTCGACAAATTTGAAATGATTATGCTTCAAAACTGTAATTATATTTGTGAGACTCTTTTTGACATTTTCACTGGTAAAAATGAAACCTGGGTGTAAGAATAGTAAACACAGTTTATTGATTACAAATCTGGCCTCATATTCATTGCAATTAAAAATGCCTCTACATAATTGAAAATTTCTGACCGTGGCCAAGCTTCGAGATAAATAATAAAGACTTAGAGTGTATTTTTTTATAGCTAAATATATTGATTTTTTTAATTAAAACAGAACAAATTCCGTTGAAAGGGCAAAATTTTGGCTTTATTTACTTAAAAGTTTTATGGCATTTCTCATTTAAAAACTATTCTAGACATAAGTATGGCCGCTACAAATGGGCCTTCGTAGCTGCCAAAAATAGTCAGTTTAAATTCGTTAATAGTGCATTGGCTTTTAAACAATCAATTATTGCTGTTATACTAATACAGATTAGTTTTTTGATGTACCCCTACAAATTTTAGTCCAATGATGGCAAATCAAACAAAAAAAGGCGGCAAATTTCAAGACCAATTTCTTGAGATAGTTTAGTTACCAAACGTTTGGCTCAGTAAACTAATTGTTTCGCTCGCTGTATGGCATGTTGTGTCATTTTGTATGAATCACTTTTTCTGCAAATGATTTGATCACAAGACCGAGTTGCTAAGAGGGGCATGGAATTGATAAATTTGTGACCTCTGACTTATGTGGCGTATTTTGGATACAAGTTTCTACGATTTATAAACGTTACTCTGTTGTAAGTCTTTGCATTATAAAAAATATTACACACTTCATAAGTATGAAAGAATGTTTTACAGTTATACCTGTTCTCGCTTTATAAGCGTTTCCACAATTTGTTGCGTAGTAGTGCTACAGAAATTGTTACACAGTTAACAATTTTAAACTAAAATCACTAGTCGAAACGACAAACAAGAATCAGTATAAACTCTAAAACTAATAGTGGAGCTTATGCTATTTATTTATTGAAAATATTGTACAATTTTTGTTATTTTTTAAATCATTGCCCGACATAGTTTAATGTATTTTTGACAAATTTATTGTTAATGTGTTTAAGAAAATATTACGAGGACAACAAAATGTTTATGAGCAAATGTACTCTAGAAGATCTCAAATAATGTGTGAATTGTATATTCATCTTGGCACTTATTTGTTTGCATGTGTTTATATGTGGAGTAAGGTAAACAAAAATACAATTTATCCCTAAAAGATAAAATCATTTTTGTATCAGGATTAGAATGTGTTAATGTGAGGATATTTTACAAAAATATTTATACGTTTTTGCAGTTATTTTTTTTTGCTCACACTCATTTGTTGGTTTTAATATAATTGTGTGTATTAGATACTCATACATTCTAATGGTAAAGTTAGTTTGTTTATATTACTTAGAAAGAACCCAAGTACAAAAACAACAGCAGCAAAGTAAAATAATAAATAGAAAATAATTTATTCTTCCCCATATTAATGGTTGAATATTGTTGTTTTTTTAGTGCGTTTATAAACGTACCGTTGGTACGTACTTGTCATTAGTATACTTTGTTTATACGTTCGTAAAAGTGAATGTGTAGATTTAAGCAAATATTATTTTATGAGTTGCTAGTATAAAATAATTTTGGTTCGTTAGTGTACAATCTAGTTTTAAGGATGAACAATATCTCTACGTTTTAAAAGTCACTGTTGTTGTATAAAAATCTAAAAATATGATTTCTATTTAAATATTTACGATATCTTTTGCAATTGATTTTACACATTTTACATACATATATGCATATATGTACGTACGGAATGCCAAAAAAGAGTTGATGTTTTAAATTCAAATATAGTAAAACTCATATTATTTTAGGTTTTTAATGACTAGTAATGAGAAATCTGCAGTCTTTTTTGGAAAAATTTTTGTCATTATTTTACAAACATAATTGCATATATTTCTGCAGCAGTTAAATTTATTTCGATCTAAGAGAATAAAGCTATTTTTATATTGCTTCTTGAACAACTAAAATTTTTTTTAGAAAGATAGATTGCTGAAACTTACCTCTCTTATTTAGAAGCTATTGGTATTCAGTTTATGTGTAACTCTATAAAGAATGCGTACGAATGCGAGAATTCTAATTTAAGTTGTAAATAAATGACAATACAGGCGAAAAAAATTATTTAGCGTCATCTTTGAGGAGACTTCGATCGCCATATATTGATCGGTATGTGGGTCAACTTAAAACAAAAAAGAGAAACTCTTGTGTCCCCGCACACTACAATTTTATGAAAAAAAAACAACAACAAAAAAATAAAAAATTTGAGAGTGATCAGCGAGGAATATGTAACAAAAAAACGTAATTCTCAAATTTGTATGTTTGTTTTTTTGCTTACTCAGAATGGTGTTTTGTTTCTCCCTTGGACTCCTTCCATACAAAAGCATGTGTCCTCCGTTAGAATTTTTAGTAAACAAAATTTAATAAAATCCAGAAAAAAGTAAATATGCAAGATTTAATAACAGTTTTCGAATTATTGAGTTTCTTTCTTGTGTTTTCAGTTGTTATAGTCGTCAAAACTGAATTAGTGCGAATTTGGTGTTGCAAAGAAAGGTTGTCCCCACAATTTGCATTGAGCGTCACTTTTTTTATAATCCAAGTAATATTACTAGTTTTCAATTTGCATTTAAATAAAGTAAATAACGTAGGGAAAGTACAAACCTTAATTATTACAAAAGTGAAAAAGCGAAAAAAAAATCTTTGTAAAAAAGTGTACATTTGCGCAGTTTTTGTGAACACCATGGTAAGGGCGCGATAAAATTTCATGAGCGTCACGCTAATTTTTTTAAAATTGAATATATTAAATGTAAAAAATTTAAGTTGACAATCATTGTTTACATGGTTTCAACTCATTTGTTTATAATATTTGGGTTTGAGAAATAAATTGCATACGAAAAAAAACCAGAATAGGCAAATATTTCATGAGCATCACTTTCGATATATATTGCTTTTTTACTTACTTTTTGTAAAAAAAATAAACTTTTTTTCGTTAAACTTTAAATTTGGCATTATTTCTTGTTTACGTGCAACAAAATCTCTTGATCGTCTCAAAATATCTTGAGCGTCACACTTAGTTTTTTTTTCCTTAAAACGCTTATAATTAATTTTTTTTAAAATAAATTGCTACAAGCCTATTACTTCACAAGTAACCTCTAAGTTCAAGTCTTTTTTTTACAAAAAATACATACATAACATATTTTCATCTTAAAATTTTAAAATAACTAGTCACTTTAAAAAAAATTAAAAATCAAAGTGAATCGTGATTTTGTGTTTATAATCGAAAAGGTGATTTTCGCAAAAGTCAGTCTTGAGAAACAAACATCGTAGTAAGCTTGAATTTAAAATATTTTTGCATTTTTAGCGATTTTTTATACATATTTGGTGTGTGACGCTCAAGATAGAAATCATAGAAAACCTAAAAAAATTCAAAAAATATTGATCTTTTTGAGAGCCTAAAAGTACCACCGGAATCTTCATCAATTTCTACATAAATTGGCCATTCTTACCGGCGAATTGAAAAAACTTTAAAAATAAGAAAAAAAAAAACTCGATGTGTACGTTTTTTTTTAAATTGACCCATATATTGATTAATATAAAGTGTTTTTTTTTTATTTATGAAAAGAAATTCATTTCAATATAAAACTCAACAAATTCAAAGAAATAACCAGCATTTTTCCCAATAGTTTTATGTCATTTAATTTAAAAAAATATTTGCTGTTGTAAGACCTTCGCGACTGCACCTTATGAACGCCATTCTGGAGGTTAAAATTTGCATCACTTCTTCTAAGACACTAGCTCTTGTTTCGTTAATAGAACGTCAAATATTGACTTCAAAATTATTAATCATTGCTGTGCTATTAGTATAGACCATGTTTTTGCCGTTCGCTTACAAAAACTAGTCCAATGTGTGTCAAATCACCAAACATTTCTCCAACAATTGATGGTTTCACTTACTGTGTGGCATCTTGAGTCATGTTGGAATGATTTTTCCTCCATATAATTTGCAATGATATGATATCTTCATATTCTGGCTTTGTCTGCAAGAGCGTTATGAACTTGATTTGGGTGAGTATTTTCTAAAACTTAAAATATGCTCATGAATTGATCTAAAGTATTGCTTATTGCCTGCTCAAATGGATGATTATACGTATAGCAAACTTGACGAAGCGCTTTATAAGCTTGGCAAACAGAGAGAAGATTTTGTTTATAAAAACTTCCATGATTTGCAAATTTTTTTCCCTGTTAGTCTTAGCAGGATGATTTGCCCGAGTTCACTGAGAAGAACCCTAAAAAACTTCATTAGTATGACAGATAGTTTTACAGTTATCACTATCGGAAGTTTCAGATGTCTAATGATAAGCATCCATAAATAATGTTAAAGGTCCAAGCATGCTTTTCCTCACCTGAAAGTAAAATCTAAAATTTTAATGGCCGAAGTTGAAGCAATGTTTTGCTTCCAGCAGTTTTTTAATTCTTTTTCTTAAGTTTCTTGAACAGTTGACAAATATTATTATAATGGCTTAAGTTTTATCGTATGAGTTAAATTATTTTTAAAATTTTCAAGAAAAAAATTTTATTACTAGTTTTAATACCAGTCCCAGTTTGTTGAAAATTATTTGCAAGGGTACAACAATTTTTTTTTTAGCTTTCGCGGTAAAACTTAATAATTTTAATACAACGTTCATAAGGACCATGTTTTGTGATGTAGCTTATGTCATTAAAGTGAGGCTGGTTTTAATATTATTTGCAATAGAAATACAAACTAAATGTCATTTGTTGATATACATGCATATCACTAAATAGCGGCTGCACAAATTTCTCAAATTTACAACAGAATAATATATGAGTCCTAAAATCGTTCCATTGGAATTTCTTTTCTTAATATTTAAAGTTGTTGTTGCAGTACAAAGTTAAAAATTTTTTTTCACTTGTACCATAATACCCAAAGTCTTTAAAATTTGTATAAATTATTAGAATAATACCTGTATAGTAGAGGTCTAAATGAGCTTGAAAGGAAAATAAATTCATGAGTTATATGGAAAACTATTCTATCTATGATTTTAATACTTGATGAATTTTGTTTTCTATGCCAATTGTCGTATTTCAAACAGTCAGACCAGGGGAAGATTTATCCCCAATACGATTAATTTCAGAACAATTATTGTTAGATTTTTCAATTCTGTTATTAGACACTTTAAGTAGTAAAAATTGTGCAATTTATTAAAATAATTGATTATGATTAAATGAGGGGGCATGGTAAATCCCATAGAAGGAAAATTTAAAGGCATGTTTGTAAAATTGTAGTTGTTAAAGGTTTTTAATTTTGTGCAATTGGTTACGATATCAGTTTCCTTTTCCAACCGCACAATCAATAAAATTAGAGCAGAGAGTTAGTGAAGCCCCCATAATAAAAAATAAATTTTATATCGTTGTTATGGATAGTAATCTATATTTATTTTACACTTGGTACGAGATACCTTTGATCAAAATTATGTTATTAGAACGAAAAAAAAGAAAAGGAAATAGTGAGGGATCGCAGAAAGAAGAGTGATACCCTCATATGAATGAAATACTATTTACGAAAATTATGGCTTTTGTTAAGGCCACCAAAACCGGTTCTTCTAGCATTTAATAAAAATTATGATTAATACTCCCAGAAAAGGCGAACAGTTTTTAGTTGTCGTCTTTTAGTAAAATAAATTCGAAAGAAGTGTCCCCGCTTTAGTGTAAAGACAGAAAATAACGACAAACTTAATAGAGAAGAAACCATGATCGTTTGGCTTTTCAGCTTAAATTTAACTATCGAGGAAATGTGTTTTGTCCAATCAGACGGTAAAAAAAAGCAACACGACTTAAAATTTCATGTAAAGATGTTTGGCTGAATCACGTAAGAAAAATACATCTACATAATTTAACTAATTTTACATGAGAGCAAACAAACAGAAAGATATTCCGTTTTCGAATTTTTTTAACAGTGCAGACTTCATTTTCGTAAGTGTAAGACCCTATTAAAATGCCTAAATTGCTTGCATGCGATAGCCCAAAAAAAGTATATCTTCTGTAGAATTTATTATTTCAGCAGTTGAAAAAAGGAGACAAATTTATATAAATTTATATTTAGGGTAGTAATAAAATAAGAACTTTTTTATTGTTAAAAAGAGACCTACAAATTGCATATAAAAATCATGCCTTCTGGAAGTGCTCAGAGGAGCAGGTTAGCACTCAGTAAGTAAGTCCAGATGCATTATTTGGTGATGAGGTTTTTTTATGTGTGATTGTTTAAGAGGCAAATTCGATGCAGCATTAAAGTAAGTACGCAGGAAATATTGAAAATAGTTTTTCTTGTTTGTTACTTATGAATATGACAAAATAATTTGTACGTGAATTATTTACATACTCATTCACACATACAGACATAAAATACGTTGACATAAAACGAACAATAGTGTCACTAATTTCTAAAGAACAAAAATTATTTTTAAAGTCCCACTGTCTATAAGTTTTCACGACTATAATTGTTTGTATTTGTGTAACTATTTTGCCTGTATATGTGCTCGTTTTTATCTACAACTTTTCTTTGCAGTGGTCTACATCTATGTGTGTATGTTGGAAGAGGATGCTAAAATATATATTATCGCAAAATTAATCATTTTATGTGGATTTACAGTGATATTTGCTTTCATACAAATTTATGCCAATGGCTTATTCCGCAAGTTCTCTAGTTGTTTATTTTTGGTTTTTCCGCTGAATGCAACAAATTTATCAAATAAATTACAAAAACACATTAATGTAAAATTTTTTTCATACCAAATATTATTATGAAACTAACACATTTTATACACATACATAATGTTGGCTGCTCTGATAAGAATATAAATTTCTATTATTTTTCTGCTTGCATACGAGTATGAATAGTGGAGCGTACTACCTAATAATAAGCATGGAAAAGTGCGTAGTTTGTCGAATGTGGGGGTCATCTTTTTATATATTTTTTTATAAGTTCACTACTAAGAGTCGGATCTTAAAGTATGATGTATTGTTGTTCTTATTTCTAGGAGATTAATGTTGTGCTCCAAAGGCTATCTACTGCATGCATTTTCTTCTAATATTTATCTACTTGATCCTAATTTCAAAAACATACAATAACAAACAAGAGAATTGAAGCTCAAAAAACTCACATCTAACATTTTTTTATCAAACGTATTTCTTTCTGGCTTTGAATATAGGGGTGACCCATTGCCCTTTTCGAAAAAATACATATTTTACGTATAATGAAAAATTGAAAAGACGGCATCTTTGCAAGGTTTTGTGTTTTTGAAATGGGTTTGCTTGAGGTTTTTATATCCGAAGGTGTATGACGGACGTCGTTTTCGGAATGGTCAACTGTACACTATATTCGTATTTGTTTTTCTGTGGTGATAAATAAAACTATATAATCTGTATATAAGGTTTATCCCAAGACTTTAATAACTTTTTTCGGAACGCTATTATTTTATTATTCCTCTTTCGAGGTTTATCTATATTTTCAAGTTCTTTCATTGAATTTTTGAATATAATATCGATCAAATAGTCATTGTGATTTTTTTTTTAATTCTCTAACAGCATTTTCGTTAGTTTTGTCGAATATTCTCTTTAAGTGTTCAATCAGCCTTTACCTCATCAAAATAGATACAAAACGAAAAGAGATTGAGATGTATTTCCAGACATTGCAGATTGCCAAAATAAAACGTGAGGTAACCTGGAAACATATACTTTACAACCTCTGTTATTGAACGAGTTATGTGTGTTGTTAATGCGACCTTATCCACATGAATTCCGCCTTCAAATATTTCATATAAGCAAATAAAAATGTAGAACAGTATTGTGATGGGCATGCCAAAACGTAAAGTTCAGATAGGATTTTTAGCGGATTTGATGCACAACAGAATGATGTCAAGCAAACGTTTTAACTGTTCGACATTTTTACGTACATTTGACAGTCAGTCACACCCTTTTATAAATAAAAAGAATATATTAAAAAACCCAAAAATATTAAAATACATCATTTATATGAAGCAATCTTATTATAAAAGTTTCATATATAAAAAAAAAAAATTTTTAAGTTCCAAACCTTTTTGGGACTTACAATTCCATACTTTCTGTAAAATAAAACTTCATTTCATAGTTTAACATTAGTCAGCAAAGAGGTTTTATTAGAGAAACAATAAAGTTCTAAGAATCTTCGATGGTAATGGTAATATTTAATAATTAAGAAATAAAGAATTTATTGTGTAAAAGCAGAAAACCTGAATTAACAAACATGTGTATAATTTTTTTTTTGAAGAGGTGATAGTATTTTCTTGAATATACATCTTTTTAAATAATACTTTACTCAAGCAGCAGCAGTTTGCACCAAAGAAAAATAAAAGTTATTTAGAATTTATTTTAAGAAGATTGTCCCTTGGCGCTTATTACGAGAGTCTTAAAAAAGGACTGAAATCACTTTTACCTTAAAACAGTAGAATCAAACAACCAAGAAGGTTTTTTAATCTACTTAAATATTTTCCAAGGCACGCATACATATAAATTTATATGCTTTAAATTATGTCTACAGAAAAATAATAATTAAAAAAATTTAAAAATTTTTTTGCTCTAGTCTTTTAATTATTTTTTGTTTGTTTTGTTTTCGTCTGATATTGCTTTTATGACGTTAATGAAATAGTCCCTGGCACACATGACCTTAATAAAAATATAAAACCCCAGGGGTTTAATGTTGAGTTTTTCTAAAATAAGGTTTTTACTAAGCCAACAACAACCTCTGGAATGCTGACAGTAACAAAATCAATTACTTTTCCTTATTCACCAAGATATTAATTTATAATTCTGTTTTTGTTGTTCATTTCTAATAACTTGTTAGAAATTCAACCCTATTTTCACAGTCTTTACGGCATTATTGAATCCCACCACAAGCCACCTGTACGTATGATTAATTGTTGTAGTTAATCGTTGGAATGCGACTGATAGAGACGTTTAACATTTTGATAAGGGGTAGCAAATAGCAGCAGTATAACCACTAGTTAATATTGGGGAAGATTTCATAGAATATGTGAAATAGGGGGAATGTCATTTAAAATGATGTTTATAGGAATTACCACAATATTTGTACACACAAGCATACAAATAAATAATGTACATAAATAAGTTTGCAGAAGGTGAAAACTGAGAAGTGAAATATGTTTCTCATTTTACTGGCAGTTCAGAACAAGCTAAAAGTAAGTAACAGTGAGTATTAAAAAATACTTATCTTGTTTATATAAGAGTAATTTATATTGTAAAAAGCAAATTCTCAATATACTTAATTTTAATTACAATGTTGTGGACATAAAAACTTTTACGTAATAAATCCTTCAGCGATAGCGATATTAAAGTTGCTATGAAGTTAATGTAGTCTGAGCAGTATTGTGTTTTGATCTAGTCTGTTTGGTTTGAATTGCTTCATGGTTTTTTCTATCCAGGCATGTCATTATGACTTTGCTGTTGCTAAAGTATACAATTGATATTTCAGAGCATTTAAATGGACAGAGGACAAACAGTTAAGTAAGCGATGAAGGAAATATACAATTTGATAAATCTTAATAATTTTTCCTATTGATTTGGGCTCAAGATTTTTTCTAAGTTCTTCCATAAATCGAAAAATATCCTGTAATGGTTATACCTGTGTACTAAAGAGTACTATGTTACTAGTCAAAAAATAAATTTTATGCTTCAACTTGTAATATTAAATATTCTTTCTCTTATCTTTTAGTAAGACTAAGTATATTGATACTCACTGTTTTGTTGTTCTATTATAATTTATTAACAACATTTTTCGGTTATTGACTTTTTTTCTTTTTAGCATAATGCCTTTGTGTGCGTTTGCTTTGTCGTCTTATTTGTAGCTGTTTTCTATTGTTATAATTTATTTATCTACACACGAAAATTGTTATATGTCTATATGAAACCCAATAAAAATAAATATATAAACTACCTGAACAAAAAATTACTAAGTGAGTATTTTCAAGCTGGTTGTGTATTGTTATTGGTAATAATTTTCTGCAGATATTGTCAATTAAAGACTTTGTATTAAAGCACATTTAGATCTATTTTAATTCACGAAATAATTTACTTGTTTTCGTCTTTTTTATTTGCCTTTGAATGAGTTTCCTTTTTCCTGTATTATATTTATGTTGGAAGACTATTTTAAAAAATCTGTGCAGTAATTGCGAATATTTGTTATAGAGTATAATATAAAGCTTATTTAAAAAAAATCACTATATTAACTTTAGAGACAAATTATTGGAGTATTCTTTGTAATCGCATATAAAAGTGCTATATCTGATAATATCTTTCGACATCATGTACATAAGGATTGAGTCAGAAAAACCGTATACTCGTATTTAGTTTAATAAAACCTGAACCGTTCAATATAAAAGTTCTCAAAAATATGTAAATTTATATATTTGTTGTACAAATTTATTAAGCATTCAAGTATTGCATCTACCTCTTCCGGAGATCCTCCTTTTAATGATTTTATAGCTGCTTCCATTGCATTTTTGGACTAGGTGATCTACTTACGGACATATCCTGAGAAAGCTTTTCTGTATTTATGATTTTTTATAGTTTTTCAGCAACAGGTTTTATGGGTAGTTTGGCAACTTTATTACACCCAAGAGAAGAAGAGTAGACATATTTAATGAAATTATATTTGACTAGATCTTTGCAGATTTATCCAAATTTTTTTTTATTTTGCTCTGGAGGCTTAATAGATCTATATATGGTATCAAACGAGTCTTAAATAAATCGTAGAGCTAAAAGATGTTAATTTGTAATATCGCTTTACTAGGTTGCAATAGAAATTCATTTACCAATATTTCAAAAACATTTTTACTACATACAGAATCCATGCAATATGCGGGGACTTCTAAAAGTTGATCTCGTCCAACACATGGACAGACAGACAGACAGACAATCAGATTTGGTTCAATATTAAGCTTTCAAAAAATATGTACACGGTTTTAGGGATCGGAAATAAGTATTGTAGAATGCATAAGCGAAATGACAAGGCACGCCAGTTGAAGGGTATTAAAATATCTTATATCGGATTTCCAATTATAAAGGGCCCTAAGTCTTCGTTCAAATTGAATTTAGTTTATTTATATGTATATTCGCATTTACACATGATTTTTAATCACACATCTCTGTTAAAAATAGTTATGACTTTTTCAAACTTCTTCGTTATCTCTTAAGTCCCTGTTGGATTACATAACAGAAAATGAAAAGAAAAAAATAATTTCGGTTAAACGAAAAGTATGAGTAATATTAATTCAAAACTTTTAAAATAAGAATTTCTTCGTTTTCATAAGCTTGAAATAGATCATTTTATTTATTTTATTTATCTTTTGTTTACATAATTTGTATAATTTCCCTGACGATTGTTTGGCAATGAAATATTGGTTGTTAATAAACAATCTTTTGATAAAAATGCGAAAAGTGATCACAAGTTCAAGAATAAGATAAAAATATTAATTACCTTTTAATTTTTAAGTTCGTTTCTTACTGTTGAAGTGTTATGTGGTAAAATTTTAAGGGCCGATGTTGAATGTGAACCACACCTAAACGTCAAGTTTTTTTCTGCATTTCAATTGTCACATCTCAATTTCAGACCAACTCAAATACAACCATAAAAAATACACAATCGAGCAACGCGTTAAAGTTATTCAGTCTTATTATGAAAATGGGCGTTCAAATCAAAATACATTTCGTACACTTCGTGATTCTTTTGGTGAAACGTGAAACGTGAAAACATCTGCGAATGCCATCTTAGTTCGTTGAATGGGAAACATTGCTGTTTTACGCGCGATAGTGTGGCAAAGGAACAGTCAAGCTCGACTCATCATCGTGCCCAACCATTAAACATCAACATTGTCATTAAAAATTTGGACCATTGGATGAAGGTGTGTCGCCAAAGTTGCGGCGGTAATTTTGCCGATATTTCATTCAGTAAAGAAATTACAATAGTTTCCTAAATAATTTGTGCTTTATTCAAAATCAACATCGGCCCTTTGAATTTGACCACTCTTTACATTTTAAAAAATTAGAAAATATGTATAGGTTAAACATATTAGTTTGTGCCTAATCTTGTTTAGTTTATATTACACTAGCTGACCCGGCGAACTTCGTACCGCCTAAAAATCAAGAAATATCTGTTACCGTTTTATCTGAACTAAGTTAATTTCTTATTAAGTATTGCTGTTGATATATTAATAAATCAAAATTATTATAAAAACAAAGTGTTTTTTATTATAATGCTTTATGGTACACAATATTCTTAGTTTTATATTCTGGCGCGTATATAAATTGTGTTGTTGGTATTCTTTTGTAAAAGTATCAAAATGGTCTATCAAAAGTTTCCAACACTATATTAATTTGACTAACCTTGTTGAAAAAACACACAGTACAATTTATCCTGTTGCAACCAATGTGAAAAGTACACTAAGAAATGGTAAATGAATTATGTAGATATTTTGTTATTATAATTCCGACCACAGACCAACTCAGACCGATATATTTGCAAAGAGCATGTAAACTACGTTTCTTTGTTTTAATGTCAACTACGTGAATATTACTGCCAGTGACACATTATTATTATTATTATTATTATTATTTTCTTACACAATAACCTTCTCCTAATAATAACAAATACAACAAAAAAAGAATTAGTGAAATCGGTCCAGCCATTCACGCGTGATGCCCTGACCAAAGGAAAAAGGGATTAATTCTTTTTATATAGATATTTAAATATTTTATTTATTAAGTGTTAAAAACAACAATTGTGTTCATTAAATATTATATATTTAATTCAGCTTTCAGCTACTTAATACATAAATATCATAAACCGTATATATAAAAAAAATAATAATAAATCCTCCTATTCATTTTTGTAATACTAGCCTGTGCCCACGACTTCGTCTGCGTAGTTGTTGGTAGAAAAAAAATAGTCTCTTTGTGTAATAATTGGGATTGTTTTATGTCTGGGTGACAAATTTTGTTTTAATTTGTTTAGTCATATTTTGCGTGTTTGAGTAAAAACATTTAAACATTAAAATATACAATTATCTATATTAATTATACTAGAAGAATAGTTTTTAATGCAAATATCTAAGATAAAATACTTGCATAGACGATGTTGGAAGCTTGAACTTTTTTTTTTTTACCAGTACGTGTAAATTTTGTACAATCGAAATCCTTACGTTTGTGTACCTACTAATTGAAAACCTACAAAAAATATCTTTATTGAATATTTCCGCTTGACCCTTGTGATTATGGATATTCTATGTGTTAATCTAGGTAGCTGTCAATCTGTGCGCCAAATTTCATTTGGTTCTCTTCACCTGTTTTTTTAGTGACTGAGTAATAAATATTCAAACATTTAGACATAAAACATTTAACACAAATTTATATTAAAAATAAATATAAACAAAAAATAATTCTTATGAAAATTTAATGATTTTCGTACAATAAATTAATGCATCAATTACTGAAACAAAATGGATTACAACTGAATAATTTATAAGTGTTATGATATACACGCGTATGTTTGTATGTGTGTATACAAAATATAGATTTTTGACACATTTGTGTATTAAAACCTTTTGTTGTTGTTACAAGCTGTCTAAGTATTAAAAAATTTTATCCGAATGTTGTCATGATAAAAAACATTAAATTTTATTTATTTCATTATTCACTTATAACTTTTTGCATTGCAGAGAAGCACATATTCATAAT
Organism: Phyto melanocephala; assembly: GCA_941918925.1. Classification (NCBI taxonomy): domain Eukaryota; kingdom Metazoa; phylum Arthropoda; class Insecta; order Diptera; family Rhinophoridae; genus Phyto; species Phyto melanocephala. The sequence goes on from OW799233.1 coordinate 5,465,978, forward strand.
AATTAAGGTTTAGAAGGCTTTAAGTCATAAACGATTGAGGTTTAAAAAGGCAATTAATCCCCTACGTTTGAAAAATTATAATAATAATAATAATAATAATAATAATAATAATAATAATAATAATAATAATAATAATAATAAATAAAATATTATTGAAAATATCGCAATTTTTTCGTAGTTAAAGTTTTATGATTTTTGGAGAGCTTAAAATATATATTTTTTTATCGAATTGAATTTCTGTCAAAAGATGTATTAGTATGCTGATTTTGTCCATACATTTGACGGGATTTTTGTAGAATCGGGAAAATTATATTTAAATAAAACGAAACACTCTTCAGTTGAAAAGCTAATCCTGCAAACTGAACAAAAATTCATTTAAATGGGAGTTTAAGTTGTCACGCACTCTGTCTGTATGATTTTTTTATGCCAAACGTATAAAACACAATTTATTTTAACTTAACTTTCGTCTTTTTATTATTTTTTTTGTTTGAAGAGTAGCGCGACTCTATGTGTGTAAAAACTTTAAAAAAAGCGGTTTAAAAAACGCAGCTTAAGAAAATATATTTGTATTATGAGGCTGACAGTGCCTCATTTTGTTATCCTTATATTGCAGTTTCGGGTAAATTTTATAAAAATTTATTTAATGTTTATATTTTTTTCATTTGACCGTCACCATAAAGCTCAAAGCACATATATCAAATGGCATAGTTAAAAGGAACATTACCCGTTAAAAAATTTTTCGACTTTCTTGATTTTAAATAATGGAGTGGAAAAAAAGAACCAATTTGTTACAGTAGTTGACTAAAATGTCATCTAGACTTTCGAACTTTTAAAGATCTTGTTTTAGGCATTTAGAAATTAATAAAATTTACATTTAGAAATTAATAAAATTTACAGTCATTTTCAAGCCTTAAGCATATAGGATTTATTATGATTCCTCTGAATAAAAATATGCCATAAAATATCAATTGAAAACAATTTTCGTATATATTTCTTCCAAAACTAAAATTCGATATCACTTCCAGTGAAAGAATATTTTTCATTAATATTTAGTTAATATATAAAAAAAATGTTTATAAATATTTTACGAAAAAGCTGTATAAAAGAAAACAATTTATGTTTTGCAGTTCGCCCCATCAGATTAAAAATATCCTTTCAAAATGTATCCTTCCATATCCTTGAATCATTAATGAATAATAAAAAATATAAACAAGTACAACATACAATTTTGTAAAGTATTTTAGTCAATACATCATAAGATTTCCTAATTGGTATAAAATTTTATATTTATATTTAGGGTTATTTTAAATTCGGTATCCTTAAAAATTTTAAGGCCTGAAAAAGGAACAAAACATTCTTAGTTTCTTGCTAAATTTTTTTTGGGACAAAAGTTGTATTTCTTTTAAATACTCTACAAAAAAAATTTTAAAATCTCTTCATATTTATACAAAATAAGTGAAATTTAAAATTTTTATTTAACCAAAATCCTGTAAATTTGTGTAAGTAGTTTTAGTAGGCAACAATGTTTATAAATTTGTCATGTTACTTTCTGATAACATCGAAAAGTTACTTTCTTGAAAACTAAGTTGAAATCTGAGTGGAAATTAAACAAAATATGAGTGCGATAAAGAAGAAGTGTGAGTGGATTGCTAATTTACTTTTATGCTTTGTTAGATTGAGGATTTTTGCAGCAAGGACACATAATTCCTTGCAAAACATAAGAGTAAAAGGTTTCTAAATATTTTTTTTACTAATCCGGTTTAGTTCTGCAATTTTTTTATATTAAATATAAACAAATAGTAGTAACAGCAGTAATAATAATATTTTGAAAGAATATGAAAAAATTTATATATTTAAGGGAAAAAAAGTAAGGAATAACAAATCCATCAAGCAATTCAAGTAGTTAAAAGTCCATAAACAAAGAAATTATTAAGTCTTAAAATGAGGAATAAAAACTTGAACAAATGAAAGTGTCCTAATATAGACACAGTTGTTGAGATGCAAGTTTACACAGGCTCTTTCAAACGAAGCAAACTCACATTGAACCATATAAATTAAAAATGAAATTATTGTTAAAATTGTCCTTATAAACTATAAATATGAAATTAGGAAATGTTTTTGTTTACAAAAACCCAAAAGTATACAAAGACGACGAGAAAATGTAACAAAATAAATGAAAACAAGTAAGAGCGCTATATTCGGCCGTGCCGAATCTTATATACCCTTCACATCGTGTAGTCATGCAATAACAGTGGTTTGTATCACCATTCATCTCATATGAAATACGTAAATACATATAAAAAACATACATCTATAAAAACGTCCCAATGTAAAATTATAAATTCACGTATGTATGTTAAAAAAGCAAAAAAAAAAAAAAATTAAAAAAAAAAATTATTATGTATATAATATATATAAAAAAAAAAAAAAAAAAAAAAAAATTAAAAAAAAAAATTAAAAAAAATAATAATAAAAATATAAATAATATATTAAATAAAAAATAAAAAAAAAAATAAAAAAAAAATTAAAAAAAATTTTTTACAAAAATTAAAAAAAATTTTTTTTTGGCTCAGTTGGGATTCGATGCCACGTTTTCTCTATCCAGTATACACGTTTGTATGTATGTATGTTGTTGTTGTAATGTTGTTTTTGTGAAAAAAAAATCGAGGTGGTCGTGGGTTTTTGCTCATATCTCAGTTGTTTATGTACCGATGATTCTGATTTTCAATAGCGATCTACTCCCGAATATTTCTGATATTTTAATACCTTACCCGGGTCCAACCTATGTCGGGGGGCTTCAAAAAGTTGATTTCAACATACACACGGACAGACGGTCTGACGGACAGACGGACAGACGGACAGACTGACAGGGCTTAATCGACTCCCCTATTCATAAGCTTTCAGAAAATATATACTTTATGGGGTCGGAAATGAAAATTGTAGAAATTTCACACGGAATGACAAACCTATATATACCCTTTTTCACTGTGTGAAGGGTATAAAAAAACTTTTAGTTTTTAAGAGACTTTATACTGCGGTAATTAATGTCTAAATTATGATTGTTTTACAGCGTGTGGAATGGGAATGAATAGGAAGCGTAAAGCAGTGAAGTTTGTAAAAATAAGAAATTAAAGCAAAACTTTTAACACACATTAAACCATTTGGATTGTATACACTCTGATGTGCCAAAAGGAATAGGTGTTGGTGATAAGGATAAATAAAAAGGGATTTGTTTAACCCCAATCTAGCCAACATACGTTTGTGAGGCATGTGGTGGTTATGACTCCATTCATTGGAAAAAAAACTTTAAATTTTAACATGTAAACACTAGCGTATTTAAAAAGTTGAAAATATTTTATACGAATAAGCTGAGGACCAAAATTTATATTTAGATGATTGGCTCGGATAATGATACGACCCAATTAAAAAAATGTCTAATACTATGTTCAAACACGCGCCTCAATTGCTAATTTATAATTCTCTCGCAATTATAGGCCTTTATTGAGCTCAATTAACCATACAAAAAATTACTTATAAATTTGGCAATATGTAGTTTATTGTTTCACTTATTGTCCAAAACTCGAAATACAACTCTTGAGAAGTACAGCTATAAAATGGTAATAGAGTAAGATAAATTGAGTATGAGTGTACACTTATTTTAATTGCTTAATCAGCATTAAAATGAAATAATTAAAAATATCTGTCTGAATAGGGTATTACTGTTATTCTAATTTTAGGTGCAAATAGTGCAGCAACTAAAAATCGCAAATCATCGACAACTTGGTAGAATTGTAGGTTCTTGGTTATTGAAAATCTAAGAGCTATTAGTTTTCGCCAATAGCACCTTGTTAGGTGTACGATATGGTGTCGCACCACATACGAAAATATCATTCGGCTACACTTCTTCGAAAATGAAGTTAAAATTTAAAATATACCGACTTATCTGATAAAATAGAAAAGAATAATAATTTGCTAAATACAAAATTTATTATTTTATTTATTAGGTATAACATTAAAATCATAAATTATATTTTAATCATAAATTGGTTTTTAGTACGGAAGACTATTATGGCTCAATGCAGAAGAATGAACTAAAGCCTTTAGCGTCCAGACTAGTTTCCTTGGAAAAGGTGAGGAGGGCTTGCGAGAAGAATTTGTTTTATCTAAGATTTTAATGTGGTTTCGTAATTTAAATCTCCATAAGAAACTTTTTAATTCTACCTTTAAACTTAATATCAAATTCTTTATTATGTGTAATAACCATATAATATTTCTTTCGTTAATGTTGTTTAATTTCTTCCTCACAGCAATTTCTGTTATTAACTATTTCCTTTACAAAGATTAACTAAACCCAGTAGAGGTTGTGCAATAATATAAGAGAGAGAAAGAGAACAAAATCCAACAAATCTCTTTTAATAACAACAAAAACAAGAAAATTAACAGTCAAGGCTACATTGAGAAAATCATTTAAAACAATCTCATGATTTTGTGATTAAAATAATCGACCATAGATTTTTTTATTACCAACAAATACCCCCAGAAAATAAGAGGTGATACAAAAAGGTAAGAGTCGTTAAAACCGGTAACATAATCTAAAACACAAAACAACACGGTTTATTTTATAGTCGTTGTTAAAGCTATAAAGAAGTCTATAAACCCTAATGCCCGTGCTTAATGTATAAAATGTTTAAAACACACATTTGCTTACAATGTTACTAAATTGTATTTGCAGCGATAGTGGTAATGTAGGGGAGAAACGTGAATGACAAACTTGTTAAAACATTTGTTTAAACAGATGGCTCTTCTGGCTTTGGATGCGTAAGAACAATTTGCCTTCTTAGCCTCCAACGACTGGCATACACCGTTTTAACAAAAGAATCCACAACAGAGACAATGATGAAATACAAATGACAACACCAGCGGATTAAAATCCTTGAATCCTTTTTTTGTGTCGCTTATGCCTTATTTAAAACAAAAAAAAAAACAGAAATACTAGTAAATGAAAAAGTAAAAAGACTCGTACTCACAGATGGTAAAGATAAAAAGAAAAAAAAAAACATCAAAAATAAAGAAAAGCCTCAACAACAATGAGATTGTGGTTTAAACAAATAAACTTCAAGAAGCAATGCTAACAAAATTAAGCAGATAATTCAACGATTTTCTTATTTTCCTCTAATGCCAAAAACACACTAACACGTACTTTCAGAAACCCAATTTGATAAAAAAAACAGCAGCAGCATAGAATAAAGTAATGCCAGAAGCAGAAAAAGGATGAACGGCTAAGTGGTAGGATGGATGAATGTAAGTAAGTGTGACTGTAAATGTATTTAAATGCTGTGTTATCTTAACAAATGATGACAACAACAATGATGATAATGAAGATGATGTTTGGTTTAATTGTGTTTGTAAGTGCAAGTTTTTCACTTGAAGATAATAAATTTAATTAAAATTTATCTTTGATTGCTGTTTTTTAATTGACGATTATTTTGCTTTCTTTGCAAACCAGTCGGTGATTTAATCCTGCATAAGCGCCAACAGAAATCATTTTTATTTTATTCACCTTTTCAGAATAAATAATTTTAATATTTTGTAATCCTCTCGGTAGATATGTAAAAAGTCGTCTTAAAGGACACCGCTAAGCTTACAGTCTATTTTGCATACAGATGTTCTCCTAAATCTGCTAACATATTGTGGCATACTTTAAAACTGTCTGTAAGTCTGTATGCAAGTCCTTGTGTCAGTCGGTGCGTTTTTTTGTTGTGGCAGTCTATATGTTAGTCTGTCTGTCAAAAATAAAGGCTTAAACTTTTTAGACTAACTAACTGAAATTGATCAAAATGGTTTAACATTTTTAAGAATCACATTAAACGGCTTTATTATGTAACAATATTTACCTGTATCTAGTACAGTTTTCTAAATATCTTTTTCTTTTAAGTAAAAGTTTAAACCATATTGAATAGATGACGATTAAAAAATTGTGTGGATATTACATTTATTTATAAAAAAAATGCTAAACGAAATTCAGTCAATGATTGCCTAAGTAAGTATTACACCAAAATATTTTCTGTTAAAAGAGTGAAGAAAGCTTAAACCATAAACTCAAATTGTAGTGATTTTGTAGATTTAAAGATCGTATCTTCTATAATTCACTATTGGAACGTCTGAGCTTTTAAAATAAGTTTCTCATGAATTTATAAAAACTAAGTTTTACAACACACAAACTCCCATTTTCAATATTTTATATTATTCGTAGTTAACACAAAGGCATTTGCTAAAATTAACATAAAAAATTCTAACATTTTGTAAGACATTGATGAAAGTTTAAAATTGAATGAAAAAGCTCAAATTAGGTTAATATTAAATTAATTTATTTAAGATTAAATAATCTTATCAATGTGTATCAGTGTTGGTATTTGAGAATTTTCAATTAGTGCCAAGTTGAAGGCTAAAAAGGGCCAAAATGGGTTGAAAAGGGCCAATTTTTTTTTTTTTATAAATTAAATAAAAAAAAAAAATTATAAAGTAAATAAAATTTTATTTGTGTTTTAAGTTTTTATTTAACATAAAAATACAATTTAGTCCAAAAGTAATAATAAAAATTAAGTTTTATAAAATTAACAGCCTTTTTCATTCAGTTACGATTAGTAAATTAAATAATATACATATTTGATATGTAATTTTTTCTTACATACTTTAGTCTAATAAAGCCTCATTTTCTATTTCGGAGTTTGTAATATTTTTCTGCGAAACTAATTGAACAACATCTTTTTCATAACAAACTTTGGAGTTAGACTTCATTAAATCTTTTGCTTGAATAAGAGATGATAGTGTTTTTACTTGTAATCTATTTCTAAGCTTGGTTTTAATTAAGTTTTGGACAGAAAAGGCTCTTTCTACGCTTGCTGAAGAGTGTGGTATTGAAAGAATTCCTTGTACTACTCTATAAACATTTGTAAATAAAGGTTCATTTAAACAATTTTTGATGGTCGAAATCTCTTTCCAAAATTCACATATATTAAAATCCATATACTTTTTTAACTCAGGCATTTCCGATATCGCTCTGTACTCACTGTTAATTTTTTCAATGTTACCAATTTCATTTGGAAATAGTTTTAATACAAATGGCACAATACTATTTGTGTCTCCACTTAAAACATGTTTAGCAGAAAATTTTGGAAACCAATTTAGATAATAATCCTGATAATTATATTTATTTTTTATATATTCTAAAAATTTTATGTAAAAGCATTTCACATTTTCTTTAAATTGTATGACTTCTTCAACTGGAATCGATTTTGACACTATAAGTAGTTCAACAGCTGCGCCACAATAAATTTCCTGGGTCGGTAATTGATGACTGTTGAAGTTTATATTTTCTATTTCTAGATCGTCAATATAACGTTTGCTTATAAAATTTCTGGCCAGCTGTCTAAAAAGTAATGATAGTCTTTCCATTATAACGTGAACCCGTGTATCTTCGCTTTGCATTTCTATGTTAATATCGTTTATAATCTTTAGCACATATGAAAGAAATAAAAAGTATAGCTTCATTATATGGCTGTTCAAGTTGTTCAATATGAAATTAGTTTTTTCCGAGTACTTCGATTCAAAATTTGAAAGAGTAAAATAGTATGTAAGGGCTTCCCACTGTTCAATTATTCTATCAATAGCTGCTTGACGCGACAGCCATCTAGTTGGTGCATATTTTAAGATTGCATGTTCCTCAGAGTTAAAATATTTTTGGAACTTTGTAAAATCTTCCTTTCGGGAAGAGCTGTTGCAAAAAAAATGGTTGATACCTCTTATAAGGTCGTCAATTGTTTTGGGCAAAGCCTCGGCAGCATGTTGGGAAGCCAAATTTAAATTGTGGCATATACATCCGCTCACATATAATGCTGGCTGCACTCCTTTTAGCAACGCCTGAACACCATTAGAGCTTCCCATCATAACCGAACAGTTATCCGCACCAAATCCAATTAAATTATCAAAGGGAATTTTGTTTTCATCCAACACTTTTTTTATAGCGTTAAAAATAGATTTGGCAGAGCCGTCAGGTACTTGAACCAACTCTAAAAATCGGTCAACACACTTACCAACGTAAATCCTTATTAAAATTGCTAAATTTTTCGAAACGGTGCAGTCATTACTCTCGTCAACGATTATTGAAAAATATTGTGTTTTGCATATACTGGCAATTTGTTTTGTATTTGAGGGACCAACACAGTCGGTTATTATTTTTGTTCCCTTTTTCCGATTTATATTAAACGTCTTTACAATATTTGAATCAGTTATACTATTTTTTAATACATTATTTAAATGGTCCAATACAGAAAATGCAAGATTGTGCTCGGCCGCAAAGTTTGTTAACATTATTTCCAAGTTTTTAGCCTTGTAATTTATTGAATCCGTAGCTGTTATTTGTGTTATAAAGTTGTTAATTTTTGGGTTGCATTTTGCTTCAGCTTCTAATTTTTTGTGAGTTTCTGTTTCAGCATGTCTTTGTAGGTGATATTGGCTTCCAGATATGTTTGTATCACATAAAAAACATCTTTTCCCAGTTTTGTGTTCTCTAAGCCATGGATACGTCTTTGTCCAGTCCGTTTTAAATTTTCTTTCAGCTTTTGGTTTTGAAGTTGCTAGTGAAGCACTTTCATCAGAAGATTTTTCTCTAGAAAAAATAAAAAAACTATGAAATAGCTTGTTCTTAATTAACGAATTTATTAACCAACTTACTTATTTAAAATTTTGTACATTTTTATTTCATTTTAACATAAAACAATGACAATAAGGTTATTTTTACAGCACTTTTTACAACGGCAATGAATAGTTTTCTTATTGCTTTTTTTAACTGAAAATTTGGTTAGAAAACTCATTGAACACATTTATAACCACTCACTTTAAATTGATAACTTTAAAGAAAACAAAAACTAACATCGTTGCAATAAAAGGTAGGATTCTTAAAAGGGACAAATTGGTACTTTTTGGTGTTTTTGAAATTAATTAAATTATAGTAAAAATTATAAAAAAAAACATATTTTTTTTTTAGAAAAAAATAAATTTACTGCCTGTTCAACGATGTCGAAAGAAAGCCCAAGCGAAGTTTCATTCGTACAGATATATTGAAAACAAAAACAAAAAAATTGTTTTTGTTTTCAACGTATTTGTACGAATGAAATTTCGCTTGGGTTTTCTTTCGACATCGTTGAACAGGCATTTAATTTTTTTTTTTAAATTTATTTTTAACAAATTTGGACAATATTTGGAGAGCATGAAAAAGGGCCAAAACGGTTTTTTGTGGGGCCACTGACCATTCAATAGTGCCAAAAATGGCACTATTGTGCCACATTTCCCAACCGTGATGTGTATATCAAATGCAGACTCTTAGCGTACACATTTGTAAATTCAAACATTGGTAACAATAAGCATTGAATTTCACAGTATATTTTAAGGCGCTGTTAAAAAATGTACATTTAATGCTGAAAAGTTATATTTTCTACTGTGTAATACGTCTGTGTGTTGTTTGTGTACATGCGGAAGTATGTTCGTATTTAAACCACCAAAAATATATATACAAGCAATTACTTATTGTACTCTTTATACCCTTCATCTGTGTTGCCAAGGGTATATATAGCTCTGTCTTTCCATTTGCAATTTGTACAACATACAATTCCGACCACATTGTTGCACTGAACTATATATTGTACGGTATTAAAAAAGTATGTTAAAAATATTTAGAAGTGAATCGTCAATAAAATTCAGTACCATCGCTTCACAACTATCTGAGATATAAGCAAATAAACACGACAGCCTCTGTATTTCCTAATTTTTACCACAAAAATAAAAAACTTTTAACCCCTTTTTTGTAGTAGTGATGATTGATGCATGCCAGAAAACCCAATAGGGCAGATCTTCGGCGGCGCTGGTATGGTCGCTTATGCTCCGGCTAGAGCTCGACGGATGTGGTGGTTCTAGCCAACTTACTGGTCTGGCACTCACCAACTAACAAAAAACCATGGCAGCAAAAAAAAACTAAAAATTATATGCAGGAACCCAAAACACTCTAAAACACGCACACACCTCGGAATTCTGGCAGGTAATAAATAATTTATGTATATGATTGTTGAAACTAGCAATTGAAAATGCATTCATTTCAACACCCTTAATATTGATAACAAATGAAAAGTTTAGATCTTCACAGGACAATTTAACTTTACAAAAGTTGAAATCTAGGATGTCAAAATCCTAAAATGGTATCCATAATAAAATGGCGAACTTATAAATCGAATATAGTTATTTCGGATGTGTCTCTATCAACCCCCGCAATATTGGCATCTAGTGAAAGTGCTTGACTAGTAGAATACGGTGAACTAGGAAAATTGTAAAATCAAAGATGGCGTCCGAAACAAAATGTCGGATATTTTTTTCTTAACCTCGTCAGTGCGAATATCTAATGAAAGCGTTTGACTAGTACAATGCAGTTAACTATGTACAAATTCAAAATCAAAGCTAGTGTCGAGAAAAACAAGGACAAGTGCCGTAGAGGCTTAGTTTTATGTAGAAAGGGGCTCTCTGATTCGTCATGGCCAAATACAGCAGCTTGTTTGTTTGTTTTTATTTTATTTTTTCTCTTTATCGCTGTTGCTGGTATTTCCATCATCACTAACTAAAATAAAATATTTAAGAATTTAATCACTAGAGTTTAACTTTAATTTCATAAAACCAATTACGAATCAATGATTTTATTTACATAAATTATGACCACACAAGCCAAATATGTTTAAATGGATTATGCGGAAATGAAAATGGGAAATATGTTGCAATGAGTTTTATCTTGATTTTGGTTATTAAATTATGAATCAATTTAAATTTAATTAAATATTTCTAAAGTTCAAGCACGACGGGAATCTTAAAAAATTATAATTGAGTATTACAAGAAAATCGACATATTTAAAACAGAAATAAATTATTCGTGTTTATTGCATTTTACAATTTACACAGAGAAAATATGTTTATGAGTTTTAATTACGAAATTGATATCATTATCTGATTTTGCTCTAGCCGTCAAAATGATATTAAAATTAAAAGTTTAAATGCTTTCCCAAACGTACTAAGTATAAGCCACAAGTTTTTGTAAATCTAGATTATTTTTTCAATAACACGTAATACTAGCAATTTGACCTACATTATTTCAAGGTTCATGTTTATGCACTTATTTTAAGAGCTCGTGTTATCTCTTCTCTTTTTTTAGTGTTTTTCCGCTACAAGGTATAAATTACTAAATTGATCAGCATCAGGTGTGTGGTCGGAAAGAAACAGAACAATTGATCAAGTAACTACTTCTGTTAAAAGACAACAGCATCCCGAGACATATATGGTTGCCCAAAATCCACAGTGCCGCTACCACACTGTGTGCATCGGTCATTAAACCATAATCTTTTTTTTTGCTCAGGTAATAACAGAATTCAGAAACTTTCCTGCTGTTCGAAATCTGTTCAAGTTCATGCATTAAAAATTAACCGCTTAAAAATTTGTTTTCCTGCTTGGGAGCAGCCACAGCCTACACGTGCTCTCGAAGAAAACTAACTTATAATCATATCAGAGAATGTTTTTGGACTTACTGATTGCCAGGGTACCCAGAATTTCTCTTCTAACCAAAATTTTTATTCTGCCAAGTTATGACTCCAAGAAACCAAAACTATTGGTAAATCTCCCTACGTTGTACAAAAAATCCATAAAAGCCTGGAAGTAGACACAAAAATGGTGTTCAAAAAAAATTATCTTCTTAGAATGCCAAAATATACAATGTATAAGTACCTTCAGGCTAGAAAATATAGATCAGTTCAATTTGAATAAAAAATGTTTTCACCATTGGGGCGATGACTAAAAATTAATTTTTGACATATACAAACATTTAAGAGTAGATTTTGAAAATCTTATATTCTGAGATGTTATCAAATCGTGCAATTTGCAATGATGAGTTGGCATTAAAGACAGAATCATAATAAAAAAATTTTTGCAGATGCTATCAAAAACAACATGGCTCCGAACTATGTCTAACATTGAACTTTATCTTTTTTAAAAACAATTTACTCTTTTCACTAATATGTGTATTTACACTTACCAACAGATTCTTTCCCAGAAGTGTCCTCGTTTTTTTATATTTTAAACAGTAAATAAAATACAAAATAAAAATAAATGAATAATAAATTGTAAATTTATCCTCAAAAATACATTTTGATATAATTTTGATTTGTAAATTGTTTGGTTTAAATGATATATTATTTAAAAACCGATTACTAAAGATTAATTATTAAAATAATTGAATGTTTTTAAACAATCTACTAAAGTGAAAAAAAAAACAATGTGTATTAAAGAGTCATAACTTTCATAAAAGTTGTACTTTTAAGGGCTTCGTAGAGCTTCACTATTTTCGGAAGCGTAGTTTTAGTGTAGATGCCTTTTTATTGAAATAAAGCATGTCTCTATTTTGCATTTGTGCCTACATCTATTTATATTTTTGACCACTTTTGATTGAAGAAAACATACTTTAAATTGCTGAACTACACACACCAAATTCAGACGCTGTTAACAGTAAAATGATTTGTAGAAAATATTTATCTTCTGAGTGTGAAAGTTTTTTCTCCTCAAATTACTATATTTAACTATTTTCGTAATAATATTTAATTTTTGATATATCGTCTAAATTTCTTGATCTTTTTTATTGATTATATATGATTTTTCCAAGCTTGAGATCAACTTTTTTAGTTTTTTTATAAAAAATTATTTATTTTAACCAATATTTCGCTACCAAACAATGGGTAGCTTCTTCAGGGTAATATATATACAAATTTTATAAAATAAAAAATAAAATAAAATAAAATTTGTATATATATTACCCTGAAGAAGCTACCCATTGTTTGGTAGCGAAATATTGGTTAAAATAAATAATTTTTTATAAAAAAACTAAAAAAGTTGATCTCAAGCTTGGAAAAATCATATATATTTAATTTTTGTTAATATATCAATTACTCTTCAATTAATCCGATAATACATGTGCTATTTTTCAGACACTGCCGTTAAATTACTTCACTCTTATCTTTGTGGTAGAAGTCAATTGGTATATTCTGGTTCGGAAAAATCAAATAGTTGTTCAATGACTCGTGGTGTGCCACAAGGATCAATTCTTGGTCCACTATTATATACAATATACTCCAATGACTTACCGTATAGACTTAACTACTGTAGAGTGCAGATGTACGCAGACGATGTACAACTTTTTATTAGCTGCTCGCCATCTTATATTAGTGAATGCATAAATAAATTAAATCGCGATCTCGACAATGTACTTAAATGGGCGTCAACAAATGGTCTTTGTCTGAATGTAAAAAAGTCAAAGGCAATGATGATAAGTAAACAAAATGATTTAAGGTATGCCATACCATCAATAATCATTCGTTGTTCCACTATCCTACTTGTTGAAAGTGCCAAAAATTTGGGAGTAACTTTTAATAATAACCTTTCATGGTCAAATCATGTTAATGCCATATGTGAAAAAGTACACACTATGCTCAGGAATCTTTGGATGACTCAGTATTTTACACCACTTGATATCCGTATGTTGCTTGCCAAGACATATATACTACCCACACTAATGTATGGATGTGAATTGTTTTCAAGTTGCGACTTAATGAACAGGAATAAACTTAAGGTTGCTTATAACAATGTTGCTAGATGTATTTACGGACGTTCAAGATATAGTAGAATATCTCAGTTTTCATATCAAATTTATAATGTTTCTTTCGAAAATCTGTACGGCATTTTAGTACACTATTATTTTTACATAAAATTATCTACATTCATCAACCAGCTTATCTTTACAGAAGGTTACAATTCTCAAGATCGAATAGAGGCTATAGAATAAACTCCATTCATAACAAAATAAATAAATAAGTTATACATGAATAACTTTATTTATATTTTTTTTTGTGTAACTATTTTTTATATATTTATTATTATTATAATTTTTTTTTTTTTTTATTCTCAATGTTTAATTTTATGATCTAGACAAAATCAGTATAAATTATTATTTTGTTTGCCTTTATCTTCCCAGTACTATAAAGTAAGATTGTATCTTGTTGTACTGTATTTTTCCTTATAAATAAATAAATAAATAATGCAGTGATATCAAGGAAAACATTCTGATCTGAGTTGGACTTTCCAATTGATTTTTATCATTATTTTGGTTAACAAGATTAGAAAGAAATCCACACAAAATGTCATAAGTCCTAATAGTATTTCAACCCTCAATGCACTCTAATTAATAGTTCTTTCAGGTGATTTAGTTAAACCTTAATTTGCTCTGTGTTATGCTGTTGGTTGTACTTCTACATCATTAATTTAAATATAGTATATATAATGTAATATATTATGTATTAGGTGAGAGAAAGAGTAGTTTCTCTTTATTTTAACGTTAGTTTACAGTAAAAACCGGTGATGTATAGAAAAAGCGTATTTATTTATTCAATTTCTTAAACATAGATAAGCTATTACATCACTAATTAATTTGACTATTAATTAGCTTTACTTTCCTAAAAAAAATGCATAAATTTTCTTTATTTTGTAAATTACTTAGTAAATAAAATTAAGTTGCTTTTTATCACCACGATTTTATGCCAGACATTTGTGTTCATTTACTTGATCTGATTTATAGTCAATACAATAATAAACTTGTCAGTAAAACTAAGAAATTTTATATTGATTTCGATGAAATTTGCATAATCGAGCAATAAACAATACGAACTAAAGAGCAAAGGCAACAACAATACTACATCAAATCCTTGATACGCCATTGAAAACATTGATCGACGTCACAACCCAGCTAAAGCAGCAGTAAGTAAAGGAATTAAACAGTATAATGTGCCAAAAATTATTGGTATTATAACCAAACAAAATTGGCAAATTAACAAAAGAATTAAAAAAACCGACACAATCACATCACAACGATGGTGTGAGTGACTAAGTAGCTAGATAGATTACAGAAAATCTTTTTGATTATATTTTTTTTAAACAATTTGATTATTGTTGTTGATGGTTTTCTCGATATTCACTTGGTTTCTGTCATCGTTTTGTTTTTTCTTTCTTCCAAATTGCTGTTTAGGGATTAAGTCAGACTCTGGCTCTCATATATGCTAAACAAATGTAAGTTGTAGTGGTAATTGTTCTTTGTAGTAAATGCTACTTATTGCGCAACATACACATATAAATATCTAACTACATGCGGTTATTTATGGACTTGTTTCACTTACTTAGACTACTTGTATATTTTGTTGTATTACTATGGCTGTAGTATTTGTTACTGCTTTTTGCAAAGTTTGTTACAAGCAAGTGCAAAACAATTTGAAACAAATGAAAGCAACACAGAAAAAAGAAAAAATGGAGAAAAAGTAATCGTTAATTTTATAGCAAACATTTAGGACATTTCGTAGTCAGATACTTAAGGCACACATGGGTAAACACAAAGTAAATTTTATTGAAACACACACGCATAAATTAACTCTGCTGAGTTTAGAAACGTAAGCTTCTGAGATGTTTAAAACGTAACTTTTCCATACAACTTACATGTAAATATATAAAAGAAAAGTAAAAGTGAAAGTAAATATAAATACTCTAATAAATAACTGATGCACTTAAACACAAATTAGTAGCAGCCGTTACGAAATAAAAAAGCCAATAAACATATTATTATAAGAGAGCGATTGGTTTATAAAATAAATTACAAAAAAAAAACAGTTGTTGGCAGAAGTATAAGTAAATCGTTAAAAACTTGTTAAAAGTCAATTGTTTTATATTTATATTGGAATTGTGATTTAAATTTAAAACAATAAATTATGCGTTTCGTTTACTGGTATTTATAACACATAATTTAAAAGTGTTAAATGATTAAATAAACAAGTACACTGTTTAAACAATTAACCTTAAAGTGTAAACAAATATATGAAATTCTATTAGATATTTTTAACAAAAAATTATTTTAAAAAAAATGGAAAATGATTGCGGACGGACAATTGGATACCCTTTTTGGTCGTGACTCATCTATCAGATGTACGTGTTACTTTCTACTTCCAATATAAAATGTTTGTCTAAATTTTGTTTAACTTACTTGTGGAGTAAGCCGTGCCCCACTTTAGGTGCCATTATTAATTTGTCATGTTTCTTAGAAGAATATTGAAAAAGCTTTCTTTAATGGTTTTACCACCCCGTTAAATTTCAGTATATAATCGGATCATTATCCGGCTGCTGGCTAAAACTTTGTTTGTCTCGCTTGTCACCAAAAACAATTGAGGCATCCGCCAACAACTGTCTAATTGACACTTTTATATATATATATCAGACGATATGTGTTCCATCGAAAGGTGGCGTCAACTGTTGGGGATCAATAATTCTTGATATTATATTTTACATCCAGCTAAAAGAATGATTTGGTTGTTTCCTACATAGCCTTACATATCCATAAAGTTTGCTTGCCCTTATTGCTAGGTCGCCATGGTTGTATATTTTTCCACTTTATCCTTTCTCTTTGTAGTGACCTCGATTTTTACGGATGAATTTTTGTGCCTTAGCACTCTGTCGCATATAATCCGGAATACATCTTCGATTGACTTGTCTTCTTGGTTGTTGACAGAAGTATTTTTCTTTTACTTGACCAACGTCTACACACTGAGTAAAACGGTACAACAATAACATGAGTACTATCTGGTGGAGTAACCATTCACTGGATTTTCAAAAATAATGGATAGCACCAACTACTCAAAGACAAAGTTATTTTTACCGGCAGAAAGGTTTGATAAAATAGAGAAAATGAATTAAAGTCCATACAGGGTGAGCCAAAAGTTATCATGGGGTTAAAAAATTTATGAACTTTTTCCTTAACCTTTTTTTTCTATTTTTTTTTTCTGATTAAATAAATTTTAACCAGAGTAAAAATAGAGGACAGATTAGTAAATGAACAAGTATAATATTTTATTTCGAAAATTTTATAGCAAGAAAATTATTGTCTACACTTCAAAGTAAAAATTTGATTAGTGAAGCAAAAAATCCACCACCACAATGCTGCCGTAAGATAAATGAAAATGTTTCTAGGCTTGGCTTTTAAGATGTCTGAGTTTTTGTAAATTAGTCCCACAAAAACGTCTGAAGTGGAACTCTTGAAATTCGGCACATCAGAAAGATAACAACCTAGACGTGTGTGCCTATGTGTGCTTACCTTTAACTCGATAACAGTCGAAATCTAATTGTGGCCACATGCTAGTTGAAAATATTATTAAAATTCAAAAACAAATCAATTATTTTTTCTGTGTAGGTAAGACAACTTTTTAACTCTTCTTTTTTAATACAATCACAACACGAACTAAGAATTTTCATGGCAGATGGAATATTTGAAATATAAAAAATATGTATAATTGACATGAAATATTATTTAAAATATATTTTTTTAAAAGTATATAGACTCGCTTGAGTTCGATTACTTGTTATTTTCTAATTGTTCTTGATATTTCTTAGTAAATTTATTTTGAAATATTACCGCATACTAGGAACACTGCGAATCACTAGTTTAAAGAAGCTTGACAAATGTAAAACTGAGTCAATATACAAGCAATTTTAGGGACATTGAAAGGATAACGTTTGTTCGTAGTATGGTACATTAATGAATACTAGACATTTTATATAACATCATAAAGTCAACATAAAACATGCTTTTATTTCCCATAAAAGAAAAAGATTTATTAAGGGGAAAATTATAATTTTTTGAAAGACAAAGGCAAATAACTTTAAAATATTTGATCTTAAAGACAAGGACTTGAACCAAAGTCTTTTGTAAATGTATCCTGTTTTAAGAAATAAAAAAATTAAGTAAGTGTAAAGAGTTTGTTTTTTTTATAGAGAATTATTTCAATGTATAATCAACATTTCAGCACATGATGAATACAGCTGGTTTTCTACTAATAAAACTTTGACAATAAATATATAATAACCAGAAGACCGAAAATTTATTTCTTAATAGAAACGTTGAATTGTTTATTATTACAAAATTATAAAATTGAGTTTTATTGAAAATGTTAACACAAAAACTTTTAATCAGTTTCTTGTTGTAATCTTTTAAATCAAATTAAGAGAAAGTAACAAAAACAATGTGCAAAATAAATTTCAGAACTTGTTGCCGTACTTAAGGATACAAGTGCTTAGAACAAGAAAGCTGACAAAAAAGCTAATAAAACACCAATTAATTCTTTAACCATAAGCCAATAGACTTTCGACCATTTGCTTTAAAATCATTTATTTTTTAATTCTTACACGTCGCGTTTTTATTTACTTGTGTGAATATAACAAATATTATGGTATCAGTTGCTGGAGCGAGCTAAAAATTTATAATAAAGAGTACGATGGGAGAAAACTCTAAAACTTTGATTGATTTTTAAAACACCGACTACCAAACAGCTGGGGTAAGTATATGCGCGTGTTAGAAATTTTAATTAAATAAAAATATGTTGCAAACCAAACAACAACAAAAAAAAACTTTCAACTTACAAAAACTTTTCTAAGTTTGTTTAAAATTTATTTTAAATCACAAATGTTGCTCATTGCAATATGCTTTCTTTTGGCATGCAAACGTAAGTGAGCCAAATGTTTTATGAGATTTTAAAATAAATAGAAAATTTTTTATGCACTAAAGTGGGTTTTCATTTCATTTCAATTTAATTTTTATTTATTTATTTGATCGTTTTACAATCTAGTAAATATAACTATAAAGCTTAGATGTGGATTATTAGCGTTTAGGCGGAGCAGAGTAAATTTTTTGCTTTCAATACAATTTTAAATCCCAAAAAAATTTAATTGTTAATTTGAAAATGGGTCTTATTGTAAAAATATTTTTATTTTTGTGGTAATAATGGACTCCGAGTAGTTTTATAATTTAGTACTTATTTTAAAATATGTTACGTGTTTGTGTGTTTGCACCGGCTAAATATAATTAAATAAATTTTTTGCTTTTGTTTTTTTTTTTAAAGCAAGAGTGTCTTTTTATTGTTATTATTATTATTATTATTATTTAATTTTTAAGAAAACAGTTGGGTTTTAAAAATATTTTTCAGAAAAAGTTGTTACTTATATTGATTTATTGATGGCTACAATATTTAATAATTTCTTATTTCTTGCAGAGTATGCGTAGAAAGAGTGTACAACCTCTTTTTACCTTTTTCGTTTCTGGTTGACATTGAATTAAATACTTTGAATTTAATGCGAAAAGTTTCTCAACAAATAAAAGTTAAAAAATGTTAAATGAAAAATAAAAATTTTAAATAATTAAAATTCTGTGCAGAGGAAGTGTTTCCGAGGATAACAATTCTCTAGAAATATTTGAACGATTTTTTATTGTATTATACTAGAAAGAAAAATTGTACAGCTTTTGTTCCACAGCAGTTTTATTACACCCATGCGTATGATTGTTGCTAAACATAATAAAACAATTCAATATTAATCATACGCCATGTATAATAAAATTAATGTTTAACAGCTTGAACAAAATTTCGTTAAAAAACAGCGCTAACTCTAAAGAAGTTGCTTAAACAATCCATATTAATTTTTGTTACTCTGCAAAAACAAAATATTTTTAAATATTTAGAAACTTTACTGACACAATCACACACATACACACACACATGCACTGGCAGGCAGTAAACCTACAACTTATTTACTACATTAAAGTGGCCATGTTGAAAATAAAAATACTTTATTTATTTCATTCCATGTTTGTTTGTGCTATTAACAGCGTCCTCCCATTTTACACTGTTGAAGGATTTAACTACCCAAACTGAAGTTTCATTATTCACTTTCATCTTATTATAAGTAATGATGATATTGTTTACTGTCTTCTTAGAATTACTACTACGACAGCACTAAAAAAAAAATAATGTAAAACAACTCTAGAACCATTCTGGTGTTGATAATTTTATCGTTATTACCATTTATGTAACGTTTCTTATTAGTACTTTTTTTTTTCTTCTTAGTTTTGTTTGAGGCGTTTCGTCTACTTGTTGGGGCATCATAATTGATTTTTATGTGGCTGCTAAGTGCGGCATTAAAGTCAGCAAGTCAGTTTAGATAATATGTGTTGAAATACTCATACGCTAGCGTTTACATAAATTCTTGTGTTTATGCACATACTTTTAATTTAACTGTCATTAAATACAGTGGAGAACACACAAATCAACCATGTATTGGCTTCAAGGGAATTTATTAAAAAAGTTTCGCTAAAGTTCTGGAAAAGAAGGCGTTGAAGATAGACTTGTTATTAAAAGTGTTAGAAAGTATATGTGTTGGTTTAATTAAATTCTTTATTGAAATAGCAAAAAAATTGTTTTTGATTTCTTTGAAGAAAAAAGTTTTGAAAGCATTTTAATTTTGTAAAGAAATTTTTTTAAGGAATAATCAGTTGTATTCTAGTTTACTAAAAATTTAATTTTTCAAAAATGCTTAAGCAAGCTTTACCAACTATTTGATAATAAAAAATTCTTCAGAGAGTATTTTGTGTAATCAGAAAATAGAATATATGCTGGATTGTCGAATAATTTTTGGAGATGAAAAGACTAGTGAAAAGACCAAAAAAATGCCTGACTGCTATATAAGCAATCAACTTTAAACAAAACAGCCATCGGAATTGGAAATATTTTAATTGATATTTTGTAGTCAAAAAATTTTAAGCTATATAAAAACAAATATTTTAGGATCCCAAAAGAGAACTTTTTATAAGTCTCACTTATATTAACGTCTGATTTGGTGGTATTGTTAGAAAAAATCTTCTTTCGTGGGGAACACAGGGTGCAGCTACATTAAATGCTTCCAAGTGTACCCACTGCTAAGAGCTATAATACTCTCAAATAATATATTTTATGCTTAAAAAAAATTTGAAGAAAATGGCGATTCATGTTAATATAATTAGAAGTGGGCTGAATGTTTTGTTGTTTGATGATACTAGTAATTAGAGAATTTTCTTAGTAGAAAATCAACCAAATATAAACATACAATTTTTAATGAATATATGTAAATGTATGTGTATGTATTTAGGACTATCAACTTACTGCTAATATTTGTTAATAATAATGATAATGATGATGGCTATTATTTTGGTTGTGCTGGTGGTCGTCTGCAATAAAGTTCGCACAATTTACTTGTACAAAATACATAAGCCTACAACAAACATCGTACGTACTAAGTATTGTCTATACAGTAAGAAGTTAAGTGAATAAGTGACAGCATAGGAAGCTTACCTCAGATTTATTGCTCGTTTAATTAACAGCAATGGAGTAGCACATTTTACCCAACCATGACCATAACCAATGAATAAATTGAATGAAATAATGAATGAAAAAGTAAATGGTTAGATAACATTAAATACTAAGTTAGTACACAAAACATTACCATGATTTTTATACGTTCACATAACTACAGCGTAATTTGTACACAGATATTTAATTACGAACACTTAAAATTTACTCCATTTTACCTTCTCGTTTTTATTTATTTTTTTTTTGTTTCGCACAACAAAATTGTTTTTATATAAAAAGCGAACAAGGACAAGGGAAAGTATATTAGAACCTTTGTTACTCAACTATTCATTCTAAGTACATTAAACATATTTAGAGTTTTTTCCTATTTTCTAAAGACTTTTTTACTTTCTGTTGTAGAAAAAATTCTTTAGGTTTTTGGAATTTTAGGAATTTTTGTAAAAGTTGTAAATTTAAGGCTTCTTTTTGAAAAATTTAAGATCCAAGTTGATGTTAACACTTTTTCGTTTATTAATTTGATTTGAAGAGAACCAATATTTGCATATCATTTATTAGTTAACTCATTTATTTTTGGTTGGACTAACCTATTTACATATAATAATATAAATATTGAAAAATATAAATTTTTAAAGCTCCAAAATTTTTTTTTGGATATTCTAGTGACACTTGGTTTTTCGGTTTTGTCTTCGAAATTGTTTTTGGGAAAAACTTACAAACCGATTTTTAACCAACTAAGATATAACACCGTAAAATTTAAAAATGGAAAACAATGTTTTTGCTTCTGTTTAATAAGAACATAATATATTATTAAGACAATAAAACTCAAGATGGGCGACAATACAAATTAGCTAACAATTAATTTATTATATGTGGGTTAAATGTAATATATACAAATGTACCTTCTTTAACTACTATGGGTAGCAAATTAAAAGGCTTGACTGGTAGAATCCAGTAAGCTATAAATACAAGTTGGTGTCCTACATAAAATGGCAGATGTATGGGACAATAATTACGGCATGGTTCCTATCAACTCGCACTAGATTGGAGTCGAATAAAAGCGCCTAACCAATAGAATACAGTAACACAGTTGACTATGTGAAAATTTAAAATCGAATACAGCATCGGAAATATTAAAACAAAGTGACATATAACATTAAATCTTAAGTTCAGGCTACGTTACCATGTAGTCACTATAACTATTAATATGATGGAGAACGGTATTATCGGACTCGCCCGGCCTTATGAGGGACTCCTTGACTTGTTCGCATTTTTATCGAGAATCAGGTTGTCGTAAAAAATAAAAGCATTTATTTTAAGTAGCAGTATGTGTTTAGGAGATTTAGGTAAATGACAACAAAGAACATTTTAAAGCTTTTCAGTCTTTTTAGTTTCGTGTTTGAAAAAGAATAAAAATTCCATTAAAGCGGGGAAGTTATGGGTTAAGATTTTCAATAAAACTATTTGTTGTTAAATTTTACTAAATACACTAAGACCAAAAATTTAACCTAAGTTCCATAATCAAGTTAAAATTTAAATTGTTTTTAATTAAAGAGTTTTTGTAAGTGTAGAAAAATTCAGTGTTCAAATACAAATATTACTATATACGAAAAAGCTAAGAAAAATAATCTTTTTGTCAAAATGACACATACAGGGATGGGAAATAGAGGAAGCAAAAAAAAATTTCTTTTTACAAAATTTTTTATAAAATCATTTAAAAATATTTACTAACAGTTGTTATTACTTGGTTTTATATATTTTTTACCCTGTAAAAGTTTATTCGTTAGCATTTTTCTATATCTGATTTATTATTTGCTCGACATTTAATAATTTTAAATATGCAAAAATAAAACCGACACTAAAGCGATTGTAATTCCAGCTAAATAAATCATTAAACGACACAAAACACAAAGGCGGTTTGCATGGTATAATAAAAATAGACAAGAATATAATGAAACGTTTGAAAAAAACCTCATAAAAGAAATCGCAAATATAATTTCCTTGTTTTTGTTTTTTGTTTTTTTTTTGCTAAGATAGTAACTTCAGAATAAAAGCTCTAGTTAAATATTCTTTGTTCAACTTTTATCTAAATATCGTTCAATAAGTGTTAATTTACTAAAAACAACTCTGACGTGAATCTTCTTTATCTTTGCACATTCATCTTATTGTCTGTCTTCCTGCGCCTTCTTTTGTTTATTGAATTTTTTCTTTGTTCCTGTTATAATGTGATAAAATTATCAACGGCCAACTTAAGGCAATAGAAATAAAAGAAAAATATAAATTTTATAAAATTGTTCTTTTTTTCACAGTTACAATTTAAAGTAGTGTAGTAAAATAGTGTAGGTAAAGAATAGCTTTAAATGTTTTTTGTTTTACAAATTCAACCATCTGCACAATAGTTCTCGAAATCCTGCTAAGATTTCATGGAGTTTGCTTTAAAAAGCGCTATCTTGTTAGTGTTAAATGTCGTTGAAATTACAGGCTTTAAATTCCGGCATAATATTACCAGCTTTATGTCTTGTTAGTGATGGCCAGATATATTGTGTTTATGACTATAAGTCACATGGTATTGTGTCTTCTTTATGTACGTCATGCTAGCTATTGAAATTACTTGAGTTTTTTTTTGTGTGGCAGTGTTAGTTGTTACTATACGTAGCCCTTAAGAGGTATCATCGACAAACTGAACATATTTCTTGGGGAACAATGATTTTCGTAATAAAGTTAAACAACTTATTGATGCTGTGCTTATCTGAGTCATACCAAACTTTATTAACTTAGTAAATATTTAAATATTAAAATATTTTTTTTCTTGTGCAGTCACAATGTAGGATACTTAAAAAAATATTACGTTTGTCCTATAAAATATTATTGAGAAATTAAATAAAATTATTAAAAAAATGGTGGCAAAATAATAAGAACATTAAAATAAAGTTGACCGTAGAAGCGGCATAAAATGTCCAAAAACAAGCAAATTACATAAACTTAAGCACTTTCTTTTTTAATAATAAAAAATAAAATTTCAAACGCCAGTCTGCTATTGCTAATAAGAAGAATGAGTTGTCTAATAAAATAAAAAATAATAAAATATTGTTGCTGGGAGACATGTGTTTAAATAAAAAAAAAACGAAAATGTTTATAAATTAAATACAGTCAAATCCCGATAATTCGTGATCGCAAGGGATCGGCCATTTCTTACGAATTATAGGGGTTTCCACTTAAGCGGGGTTTCGATTTAACGGGGTTAAAAAATAAAATAAATACTAATTAACGGGGTTTTTGAAACGATTAAAAGAAACATAAAAAACAACTGTTAACAATAAAATACAAATTAAATAAAATAAATACATAAAATAAAATAGCAAATTCATTTACATACTTATCGTAAAATACGTGTAATTTTAATAGCAAACAAAAAAACAATAAAATAAAAATAAAACTGACAAATTCATTTTCTTAACTTAAAATACATATTTACATTATCTTAAATTAATTTTGAAGAAAATGAGTGTCTTGCATTTGTTTCAGACTTTTCTCGCGGATGTTGTCCAAGGTATTTTCTCTTTTTATTAAGGAATTAAAAATTTCTTCGTTTGCATTATAATTAGAGACGTAAAATCTTAATTTATTAATTGCCAATTTTTTTCATCTTTCTTCGTCATTAAGGGAACTTCGTTGTTGTCATCATTGTCTTCGTCATCACTTTCTATATTTTCAGATTTTCTTTCCATATTTCTGTTGTTTTTATTACGAAATTTAAGTTGTAGTTAGCAAACAGTTACAACTTAAAAGAGGTAAAGAAGATTTTATTTGAAAAAAAAATTACGAATTAGCGAGGGGACTAAAATGTATGGAAATTTTACGAATTAACAAGATTTTTACAAGGGACCGACAGTTTATTGCGAATTATCGAGAATTACGATTTATCAGGGTACGAATTATCGGGATTTGACTGTAACTAAAATGTATTCTAGACGTGTTTTAATTTTCTTGTTTTTGTTAAACTATATGTAGTAGAGCTTTAATAATAGCAATAAAAAATTAACTTTATAAAAACATTGTTATAAATGTTTTTAATTTTTTTTATTAAATTTATTAAATAGAAAAAGAAAATAAGTTAAAAAGTGTAGTAATAAAATTATCCCATATATTTACAAATTATCACTTATATAAAAAATTAATATAAATAAATACGTACGTATGTAGGTACATAAAAGCAGTCTATGTAATATAAATTAATGAAAGATTTTTTTTGCATTTTTTTTTTTGACAAAAAATATATATATATTTTTTTATATTATTATAATTATAAGTTAAAAAAGTGTTTTTTATAGAGGTAATGAATTTTAAAATGAAATAAAGCAAATATGGCTTTTTTAAATTGATTTCTGGCCGTATATCAGCAAGAATTATTTCACGCTTATAAGTTAAGATTAGACGCTTTTCTTATTAAACAGAAAATAGTTTAGCGGTGTTAAACAGCATGATCTTTAAGGCCAATTCACCAAACCGTAAAATTACGCGCTAACCAAACGATTCCTTCAATTAATCTATTGTGGAACAGGCTTTGTAACATGTTACGCCGTCTTAATAGCCGCCAATTGAAAAATCTTTGCAAACTCTAAATTTTAAATTTCTATAAAAAACACCCATTACAAGTACACTGTTATTTCTCTTAAAGACTTAACAAACATTTTCAAAACATTATAAATATATTGGTTGAGATAAAATACACAAATGTTAATAATGAAATATTTATTTGAATAACTTATAACATTCTTGTAAATGTAAATGCTTTGTTTAATATGCACACTTGCTCCAAAAACTGAGCCCGGTTATCCCAGTGCTGTGAATATTTGGTGCGAAAAGTTAAGATTTCTGCTTTTAATTTTAGAGCACAATGTGTTTGGATATTTTTGGCCAGATATAGGATCATGTCGCTATGTTAAGAACGTCAAGAGCGTTACGAAGGCAATAAAATATTTTTTGTACAAAGAGCATTAACGTAGGTACAAAATTTGTTCTGGGGGTGCGAAAAGTAATAGAATTTTTTTTTAACTTAATTAAACTTAATTATATATGTATATTAGATGGTTGTACGAAAACAATTCTGGGGGGCATTTCATTAACTTAGAATGGTGTTTTAACGTCCATGACTAAGCGAGACAAATTTACCAAATTATCCGGAGCTAAGACCAGTAGAGAAATGTGGGACTTTTGTGAAGAAAATCTGTCAAATCGGGTCTTTAAATATGGAAAATTTTAACAAGAATTGACTTAAGCAAATACCAAACCTTTAATGGAATGGTTACCAAAAAAGATCCACAACTTCCTAGTCCTAGCTATAACTAAAACAGTTATATTTTTCCGTCATCTGTATTATTTAATAGACTAAAAAGTTTTAAAATTCTAAGATCAACTATTTCCAAGTTATTGAATTTTATATAAAAATTTTTAAATTTTTTTTGATTCTACTCCTTAATTGAATCTTTATAAAAATTAATGAGGAGCTGATAGTCAACGCTAGCAAACATAATAATCCAAAGCACTTCATTGTTGACCAAAAATTTAAACAGATTTATTTGTGTTTGGTTTTTGTTTTAACTAGTTTAATACAGAATTTTTAAAAAGGAAAACGTACAGAAAGGTGAAAAGGGATAGAAATTTTAGGATTGGCATCCATAATCCATGCGAATGTAAATATTAACACTTTGCCACATCCTTTTATTTTATAAGAAGTTAATAAATATTATAGGAACTTTAAACGGAAGAACAAAATATAACCTTGAGTATATCCCTTTTGTGCTCATAAAAAAAGAAAAGTTAAACTTAATCCAAATTTTCCATATTTCCCCAGAGCTCTTAGAAAACTTAAAATTTATTCAAAAAGGTCAGTCAACACTCTTAAGTATTTATGTATTTATCAAAAGTCAGTAACTCCTCATACCAAAATACTTCAATTTAAATATTTAAATATTATTAACTCTTATGTAACTTACTCCTACAATAAACACATGTTTAACAATATTAAACATTCATATAAAATGTTTTAGCCAATATTGTTACCAAATACACACACAAACACTCATACGTAATAAATAATTCATTGAAAAAAAAAATAAATAAATAAATAAAAAGTAAAAAAACAAATTTTGGCATTCATAAGAGCAGTACGTTAAAATCAATTTGAATATCAATCATATGTCACACTGGAATAAGCTATAGGGAAAAACAAATTGTGTTCTTCTGAAAGTTAAAAAAATATAAAAAAAAATTGTACACAAAATAATCAGATTAAAATAAAATTCTCTGAAAAGGAAAAACTTCGATGTGAAAGAAATAGTATGCAGTAAGTCTCAACAAAATATGAATTTAAATGTGAAAATTAAAAATTTTATTTTTATACCCTTCGCCTGTGGTGCACAAGGGTATATATAGCTTTGTCATTCCGTTTGTAATTTCTACAATTATCGTTTTAGACCCCATAAAGTATATATTTTCTGAAAGCTTATCAATAGAGAAAATTAAGCCATGACCGTCTGACCGTCTGTCCGTGTGTTGGTTGAAATCAACTTTTAGAAGCAACCATATGTTCCTCAGATCTGTGTTTGATATCAATCTCTTGGAAATATCCGGTAATAAATGGCTGTTGAAATTCAGCACAATCGCCCCATAATTTTCTGAGATATGCGCAAATAAACACGACTGCCTATGTTTTTTCCCATATTTTTAACACCAAAATTAAAATTTTTCAGACATAGAATATTTTACTATGGCTATGCTATAATATGCCTCTAGAGATATTCGTGAAAAGTTTTCCATTAAGCGGGTTCTAATCGGTAAAGTTATTGGTAAAATTTTTTTAAATTTTTTTTATACATTCCAAAACTTACAAAAGAAAATCAGTTTTTTTCAGCTTCTAGTCAACCGAAGAGAGTCAATATTGGTATCATCTGAAAGGACTTGACTAGCGCAATATAAGCATTACAAACAAATTAAAATTCATGTTGCCCGTCACTACAAAATGGAATACAATAAATTTATATATGGGTCAAATAAACAGTTTTTTTAATTTTTTGATTTGAAACTTAAATGCAGTAAAAACATTTTTAGAAAAAAATGGCAAAATTAAAGTGATTACAGATTCTGGCCTTAGCCGTAGGAAAACTGCAAAAAAATTGGGCAAAGTCAAAATGTCTTCAGATATTTTATGTAGCAGTAGACTCGTATGTAGCATAAATTGATAAGGAATACGTTTAAAAATTTTGATAGTAAAAAATCAAGCCATTAGTAGTTGAAATAAGACAACAACAAAAACACACTTACGCCTTTGTTTTATTAAGCGAAGCCAATTGTACAGCTCCCAGATACTTTTTTGTCCCGTTTACTGCATTTCATTAAAGAATAAGCGCCGTATTCATAAAAATATTATAAGTTTATTAAAGGCTTGTTTGACAGATGTTGTAGAGAAATTTGTCAAATAAGCCTTCAATAAACCTAAAATATTTTTTTTTGAATACGGCCCTAAACATATAAGAACATTAATGAAAAATATTGGTTCAATTGCTACACTACTGGCATAAAAATCACTGGCAAACATATCAATATTTTATTACAATTGCAACAACATAATTTGATTTAAAAATAAGCAACAAAAGCAAAAGGTTTCTGATACATATTTATGTATTCACGTATGCAAATGATGGTACAAACTGTGTGGGTTTTTGTTGAAGCTGTTATATTGTTAATGCTTGTGTAGCTGGTCACCGGTAAAAAGGCCCTAACTCAAATACTTAATTGTAACTTTACGGGAGAAGGCAACAACGTTATATAAACTGTAGTATCGTAATGTAATTTTATTTGTAAAATTGCTTGTAAAACTGTTATTATTAAATTTATATGTCGAATTGTATTTGTGTGAAATTAATTGGAATCACTGAAAAACCTAATATCGTGAAAAATACGAGTTAGGGCTTTTTTACATGTTACCATCGATATGTTAGTTTAAATGAATGTAATTTAGACTTCGTTAGTCTAAAATTATAAAATTTTTCCTTTATTCACTGAATGCAGAAACATGATTACACACAACAAATGTGTATGTAAATGATGACATGACAAGAAACACCAAACGACAGCAACGGTTGAGCAAGTGTTAATAAGAGACAGACTTAGGATATGCTGATAGTTGCATATACTCAGCTAAATATAGCAAGTTTATCTGTTATTTTTAAATCATTTTTTGAATACTACCTTAAAATCACCTCTCCAGGCATAATAAAGTACTTTCCAAAAACATTAAAAATATTTTAAATACTAGAGTGAGCCATAAGGAGTAAAATTAAGTCAAATTAAAACACCGCAAAAACTACTAATGAAAATAATAGAAAATATATTTTGCTCAAAATGTCCTATAAAAAACTTATTCTTCTTGTTTCCTTCGTAGTTATGGTTAGCAAAGTCGGGGAAAAACCAAGAGGACACAAAAAAATTAATACTGACACAGCAACAAAAACCAGTGAAACAATCATAAACAACTACAAGTGCTTATTAGAATTGTAATGGTTGCAAACTAAACTTATCCACTCTACCTCAGTTAATCGACAAAGTTTTCCTTCGTTCACAAAATAAATAAAATTTTGTGTTCTATTTTGTAAACTTTGTCATTTAAAATGCATTCGCGCAATCCTAATTAAGTGTAATTTTTTTAAATCTAACGATTTGGAAAACAACAAAAATTAAAAATAAGGGAAAGGATATCAAAAAGAGGTTTTTTTGCAATACTAGCTTAATGATATGTGGGCGTGTAAAAAGCAATACTTTCATGCGCTAAAAATTTTGTGAATAAATACATCACTAATCAATTCCTTTTTATACCCTTCACACAGTGAAAAAGGGTATATAAAGGTTTGTCTTTCCGTGTGAAATTTTTAAAATTTTCATTTCCGACCCCATAAAGTATATATTTTCTGAAAGCTTATGCATAGGGGAGTCGATTAAGCTCTGTCAGTCTGTCCGTCTGTCAGTCTGTCCGTCTGTCCGTGTGTATGTTGAAATCAACTTTTTGAAGCCTTCCGAAATTGCTTG
This sequence comes from Phyto melanocephala, assembly GCA_941918925.1. Lineage (NCBI taxonomy): Eukaryota > Metazoa > Arthropoda > Insecta > Diptera > Rhinophoridae > Phyto > Phyto melanocephala. Next base: position 5,496,400 of record OW799233.1, read on the forward strand.
GACTCGAGTGAGATACTAAAATATCAGAAATATTTAAGAGTAGATCGCTATTGAAAATCAGAAATATCGGTTCATAAACAACTGAGATATGAGCAAAAAACCACGACCACCTCGATTTTTTTTTCACAAAAACAACATTACAACAACAACATACATACATACAAATTTGTATATTGGTAAGTAAACGTGGGATCGAATCCCAGCTGAGCCCAAAATTTTTTTTTTAATTTTTTTTATTTTTTATTCAATATATTATTTATATTTTTATTATTTTTTTTTATTTTTTTTGTTTTATATTTAGTATTTATATTTTAATTATTTTTTATTAAATTTTTTTATTATTTTTGATTTTTTTTTAAATTTATTTTTTTTATTTTTTTATTTTTTTTAACATACATACGTTAATTTTTTAATTTTACAATGGGATGTTTTTATATATGTATGCTTTTTATATGTATGTACGTATTTCATATGAGATGAATGGTGATACAAAGTACTGTTATTGCATGACTACACGTTGTGAAGGGTATATAAGATTCGGCATGGCCGAATATAGCACTCTTACTTGTTATTTAACTAAGTTATTTGAATTACCAATAACCATTTCTGAAGAGATATCATAAGTAAGGATTTTTATATTTAAGATTTTTGTGTAAATTTTAACTCAATTCTTTTACAGAGTGGACCAGAAATCACCATGAGACTTACAAATTTGATAATTTTTTTATTTTTTTAGATTATAAAAATAGAACCTGAATAATATATAATGGTTAATTCTACCACTGAACGAAGAATCAGATAAATATAATTTAAGTATTTAAATTAGCAATCCAATAAATAATTTAATTATTATAAAATTTAATTCTACATTATAAATTCGTAGATTATAAAATTTATATGTATATATTTTTTTTTTCTCTGTAATACATTGTATTTAACTTCTTATACTATCAACTTGTCTCTGTAATGCTCTAGTGGCGCTGAGCGTATCGTTGATATTTAAAAGTCAAAATTCCGGCCCCTGAAGCAGCAATTCCTTGCTTAGATCATCCTCACCACGGTGGACAACGTTTGACGAACACTATGAAAAATATTAAACGTGTAGAGTAAATAGTTAACGAACCAAAAGAACCAGGAATGTTTTGTTCATTAATTTGACGCATTTTAAAAAGAGGTAAACTATATATGACGCATAAAAATAAGGTGTAATTGGTGCAACAACCAGCACCGCATCGTCAGCATCTAAAATCTGCAATTAAATTTCAACAGTTAGTGGATTTAAAATTAACCTTTTTGAAAATCGATTATGAGCAAAGAATCTTATTTTCATATAATTTGTTAGTAAGCAGAACCGAAAGTTTTGGTGTTCCGAAAATTCAAGAGCCACTCAAAAAATCCTATTCCACCCCATAAGGTGTACAGCATAAAGCTACATTACTTAAATCTGAAAATGTCACTGCGTCTTGCTTCTATGAAAATGAAAATGCTGTAACCATAAATAGACAGAGTTTCTGGATTATTATAGAACATTTTTTACGTCCTGCTCTTGAAAACAAATCTGAGATGTAGTTTCAGCAGTCTTCTTCCTTTGTGGTTATTTGAAGATATATATGAACAAGCCCGGGATAAGACTTGAACTTAAAGCTTACATTGCAGAAATTCGAGCTCTCTTGCCACAAATTATGAAAAATTTTATAAAAAATACTCGCAAAAAGGAAATCATTGCGAAACTGAAAACAGTAGTCATTTAAGTGGCATTATTTTCCATACTTAGTGTAATAAATTTCCGTTTTCTGTATTTAATCTAAAAAAAAAAATTAAAAATACATAAACCAGGATGTTGTTAAATATTTAAAGCTTAAGGTAAGTTTTGATCCTTTGGTCCTTATGAGCTTTAAGGTGATTACAAGAAATGGTCTTAATGTTGGAGTAACAATCAGACTATAAGAGACTAAGTACACAACACAAAAAAATAGGCTAAATTTTCCAAATATTTAATGCACCTGGATATCTACACAATTAACAGAATTCTCTTACTAAATCTCTTACAATTCATTAACCATTTGTCGTGTATTTGGATTGTAAATGAAAATTAAGTATTCTTATCTAAATACGGAAATTTATAATTGAGTTATAATGTTTAGGATCTAGAAAAACTAATTACAATCAACTGAAAACGGTTAAATTGAAAATCATACTTAATGACAACATAAACAAGCAGTCAAATACACATTTTTTTTGATCTCTTAACTAAAATGTGACTCTCATATATAAATAAAACCTTTACAAAAGTAGCATGGCTGTTTTTAAAATAAAACTGTGATTTAAAAAAAAATTGTTTTTGCGATTCAAATTATAAAATTAAATCTTCAACTGTAACATCACATAACAGTTACTTATATCCGCTTAAGAATAGTTATTTTAAATAATCTTTTTCTTTTGCATTACTTATTCTTTTTACTTAATGGTGTTATCTGTTTACCTTTTTATATAATACGCGACTTTTGTCAACTTATTTTCTACTGTCTTTTCCAAAAGCTTTCTTTATCATTCACAACTATTGCTTTTGGGGGATATTCTTTAAATTGAAAATCGTTTTTCCTCCAATCTTGTTAACCGATTACTTTTTCATATTGTCATCTACTTCCCTATTTCGATTACAAGTGCAAGAAAAATAACTTTTGCAAATGGTAAATGACAATATCTCAACCACTACCACTATCGCCATCACCATCACCACCACCACCATCGCCAACATCATTTTAACCACAACTATCGTCAAAACGATATACCGCTAGTGGGCAATAATAGTAGTGAAAGAAGGATGTTAAAGCCAGTGAGTAGTAAAGTAACTAACATTTAAAATATTTATGATTTTTATCTATCCATCCATGCATCAGCCATTTGTGGAATGATTGCAAAATGTGTATTTAACATGCTACATTAAGCGTATATGTTTGTATGTACATACAACTATTATGGTTTGCTATTGTTGTGCTGCTACTTATGACGTTGTTGCTGGAGTGATTAAATCTCTATACTGCAAATGAAACAGGAATAGTATAAACAATGTGAGTACAACGCATAACGTAACAACAAAATACCAGTCATTCACTCATTTAATGTATCGAATAATATTGCAGTGTTTTAAATTCTTAATATACGTTTTCGTTTTCTTACATAAATTAGTATATAAAGATTGTTAGCATAGAATGCCTTAAAAATGCGTAAGAATTAAAAGATGCATGCACTCTAGTGGCTATATATTGCAATTTTGTTATTTAACACCTTGTATAAGATTGTATGGTTGCAGGGAACATTAAAGTAAGTAGAACAAATGCAATAAGATAAAATGTATTTCAGTAATTGGTAGTGTTATTGCTGAAGCTTTAAAAATATTTTATTATTTTTTTTTTAAAATATAGTGAAAAAAACACAAAAACTACATGTAACAATATAGGGATAACAACTGAAAATAAAATATTAGTTTTGCGAAATTTAGTTTCCTTTTAAAGCTATATATTGTAGAAAAGAAAAATTAGATTTAAAAAATAAGAAAATCTTATTTATACATTTATGGTGACGATTATTACTTCGCTAGCAATGCCCAGGTCTTCTTTAACGCACATCATCTCAATTCTAAATGCACACCTGTTGATCCTTTTAATACACGTAGGTACTCAGGAAGAGTTCATATCCAACTGCCACGTTTCTTTTTTGGCGAGGTCTATGATTTCCAAAGTAAAAAATTCGACCCAATTTAATATGCCATTGCTTTCGATTCGAATTTGCTTATAAATAAATTCAATGGCAGCAATCCAAGCAATACTTAATTTGTTGGCGCTGGTGTGGTACGAATCGCATCATATATGTATATACATCCAATCAGTCTTCTAAAACCCAATCCAAATTCTCCTCATCTGTAACTAAAAGGCCTTCGAAGCTCTTCTTTCTTCTGTGTTCTACTCTTAACATGATCAGTCAGTTTCATATATAGCAATTTCCCTAGCTACTTAATCTTATGGCATACGATAATTTCGGTACAAAAATCATTAACGGATATAGACACTCTTCTCTATGTCTTTACTCGTCTATGTTCAAAGCACTATGCCTCGATTACCCTGATCAGCTGTCTCTTACAACTTAAAAACGTCTCCATGAGCTTACCTACAACCAGAATCGAAACATCATCTCGATACCCTTTCGTATATACGCTCATTGCTTCCAAAATCTATCGAATACAGGAGAGACCTGGGATTATTGTCAGGTTTTCTGACTGGACACTAATCTCAGATACCATTTAAGTAAAACCGGCAGGTTGAATGTAGTGAGGTTTTGCATTATGGATGATGAGACCGCAGAGTACGTTCTCTGCAATTGCCCAGCACTCTGTACAAGAATAATACGTTTTCTTTAGTATGGAGATATTATGCCAATGAGAATTTGGAATTTTTTATTTCGTGAGGTACTAGGCTTAATCAAAAGCTGCACAATATACCTATTTTAACAGTTATACTTATGGGCCAATTTACTACTACTATTTTCCCATCTGCATCCTTTGCTTTTTGGGAGAATAAGTTCCCGGTACTGTACATGCGCGTTCCGTTCACTAAAGCCGTTTTAACAGCAGAGTTTAACCACACCAGCAACCACCTAATCTTTTTCGTATTTCCAGGATCCCGGTGCAAAAAATTTCCCAAACATCCTGAAAATACTACTCGTATTTTAGATGATCAGTATCGTTCAGATCAGTGATATGCTTTCGTATATTCCACCGTCTCACGCCGTTTTACGATTTTAACAAATTTAAACAAATAAATTATATAAAAAAAAACTCTTTCCAAATTTTATGTAACCACTTAAATTTTAAGAAATATTTTTTTTTAAAGCTATTAATATCCCCAAATTAAAGGCATTTAAAAAAAAAACCCTTCAACATATTTTCGTTCTTCTATTTGGGTGAACAAATTGTACACCAAAAGAATTTTAATGAAGTGCCATTAATTGTCCTCTTTCACCTTTGTACCGAACAGAAGCTTTAATGTCTTTACACAAATACTGAGTTAAAAAGTCCATGAAAAATTCGTGAAAAATTTTATTGTTTTACATGTAAATTTTACTTTTTCATTTTCTTCCTGCTGCGTACTGCGTATTGCCACAAATTGTAATTGGGAGCAAAAATGTTTGGGTATATGAATTTAAGAAAATAACTTGAGGCATTGAAAAAAAATACACATACATTCTTATTCATTTACCAACAAACACATACGCATGAAACTTTCAACTCACTCCAGCATAGTGATGTTGCTGTTAATGAAATTATAGTAAAATTTCACAATCATTAACATTTTTGAAAAAAACAAAAAAACAAAAAGACGAAAAATTGAAAACCCGGACAACACAAAAGTAATTGTCAATTTGGCCTAGTTTCAGGGAAGGAAAACACACAGTACTAATGGAGGCATTTGGAACATACATAACAGCCGGTTGATATAACAGAAGGGACACGGCGCATTTATACACTCTTAAAATTATAAAATTTATTTACTTTGTAACTTTCAAATAATTAATTTGATAGACTTGTTTTCCACATCTAACGGGATTTGGTTTAAAGATTTTATTTATTTATTTTTGTTTCAATGAGAGTTTTTGCTGTGACAGTACTTTATTATTTACAGTTAGACAACAGTTGTTACCAAAATGTTTTAGTGATAATGATGCATTTTTTTATGGTGTGTTTAGTAATACTTAATGCAAATGTGATTAATTACACTGGTCTGAGAAAAAAACAGAAAACTTCCTCGCCTTCAAACAAAAATGTGTGGTCTATAGAGATTATGACACGCTAAATTCAAATCCGCTTTAAGTTTTTTCAGCGTGGTCTGATTTTTTTAGGGGGAACGCCCCCTTTTTACCAATAGGTAACAAATTACCACTAGTTCCCAGCAAAAACCGGATAATGACTTGCTCTTAAATATTAAACAACATACTTTTCAGTGACTATTACATATCGTTCGTATGTCTTATTTAGAAGTATTTTAGTAATGACTTGATTTATAATGTCATACATTAGTAATTATTTTTAGACATTTGCTTGGATACACAAACAATACAATTTCTTATTGCGAATTATGTTAGAAGTCATTCAAATACATAATTTTTTATAATTCTCATTTAGTTTAAAGTACTTAGATTATAAGTAATAATGTTTTAACAAAGTTCCTATTTGTAAGCGAGGATGGTAAGTACTTATTTGAGTTCCTTTTTGTAAGCGAGCATGGTAAGTACTTGCCTCCAATGACATCGCCGTGTTAAAGTAATGGGTTTACATGCCTTAGTGTAAGTAGTGAATAACTGTTTTCTAGTACTTTAAACTACTTCTTTTTTGTAATGTGTAATTTTGCTGGGTTTAATTTAAGCTTTAAAGCAAGGCATATTAATTCATCAGGTAACTGCAATTCGGAGAGAATTTTTTTGTTTATATTTTTTATATATAATGTTTGACATTTGAAATAAATGAGACAGCAAAGAAATTAGTTTTTTATCTATAGGCTTTGACAGCTGCAATTTAAAATAAGTGAAGAAAAAAATAATCAGCTGACGAAACAAGACTACCCCTGATGAATAAATGTGCCTTGCTTTAATTAACAGTTAAGCAATTTATTTTGATCCTAAATTTACAAATCAATTCTATCCATAAAATTGGTGAACTATATTTTTCCTTTAGGCTACCTATCGTTTAAAAATATTTTTTTTCCCGTTTTCTTTAAATATCTTAAGGAAACCTACTCTTCAAACTAGAGCAAATACCCTATAAGGAAATGACAGTAATTGTGGGCTCACCCTTTAGGCCTAACGCGTTCCCTCTACCAAATCTTCTCGAACATATGTTTCTCTCTTTTTTTATTGGTTTTGAAGTTGTCACTTTACACAACTGGCAACACTGATTTAGCATCAGGTGCAATTAAAAAATATAAATATTTCTAGTGAAAATGGATTTGTATGACTTCAACTGTTTGTGGGATTCATAATTATAAAGTGTTCTGTTGACACTATTCGGCATAATATTTTAAGAGGTTTCACGTAAAAAACAAAGAATTAATTTTGTTAATTTTTTAACTCTGTTTTTATTTTTTTTTCATTCCGCTTGCAACACATCCAAATATTATTTTAAGACCCCATTAGGTAAGTATGTATATTTTTTGTCCTTTTTTTATTTTAGAGTGATATAGCTACATTTGTCCGTCTGTCCGTAATATATCTTATGCAACAGAAATGTTAGGTATTGAAAATGGGATAAATCGGTTAATAAGAGAAAGAGTTATTGTCTGCAAATCTACAATAGTGGGTCAAAAATATCTTTCTGATATCGAATAAAATGCTATTGCGTCTAAACGTAAGGAGACTTATAATTATTAAATAAAAAAAATTTTACAAATCAGTACATTCGAAAAGGAGATATAAGTAGATCAAAATGTACAAAAATTTACCCCTTCAAATGTCTTTTTTAGTCGTATTGCTAATATATTAAATTATTTTTTTTCCTTTATTAGTTTTGTAGTTATGATGAAAAATAAAGGTGACACGTAAAAAAAAACGTAAAACGTCATAAACCGATATAACGCTTTATCAAAAATCTTTTATATGGCCAAAGATTTTGAAATATTGTTGCGGTATTTAAGAAGCAATCATTATCGAAAATTACTCTGATACGCCTACTATAACGCACACCTCTCGCGAACTGCATAAATTACTATAAATAAAGCCTAAAACATTATAAACCGTTAAGCTGGATTCACCCATAAAATTTTAGGTCAGAACAAATTTTTTTTATTTTGAATTTGATGTTTTACTTTGGAGAGAGGGAGAGAGAGAGAGATTATTTTGTTCAGAAAGTTTCTCTTGAATTGGTTTAATTTTAATTCTTGTTCAGAAGAAACTGAATTGGTATGCCTTTTTTTTTTTCAATATTTACCTGAAAATTGAATTTGGTTGCCACATCACACAGTGTCAGTACATTTATTATACAAAAATAAATTTCTTTTGCAAACAAATTGACTTTATGCACTTCAATTAAAAATAATAATTTTAGTTTTCTTCTATCCGACATTTTCTTCACATATATTTTAATGAAATAATCTACGTTTGTATTTATTTACATAGTTTGCTAGCGGCGCTGCCACTTTGTACAACTGTTTTTTCATTTTTATGTTATATGGCAGCTTTGTTTTTTCGGACAAATTTTCTGAAAATCGTTCTGCAGAAAACTCTCAGTAAAAAATGTTATTCTCCGGAAAAAATTTTGTTCTGAACAAATGGGTGAATTCACCTTTAGAACTAGATGTACGATTATGAGATTTTAAAAATATAAATTTTTCATTCATATTATTGTCGAAAGAGAAAATGAAGATGACACTTTCACCTTTACGCCCAAAATTAGGACTGGATATCAACAATTTGATACCGTAGGCAGTCCAACAAACGTTCTCCTAAAATATTTAATATTTTGAAATAAGTTATCTTGTCAAAAAATACAGACATATCTTTGAAGTTCAGATAAAAAGTATTAAGTTTAAAAATACATTACGAGTCTTTAATAAGTTTTATTTTAATTTTATAATTTGATTTTCAAAAACTAGATTTCATTTTTTATATTTTCCATTTATACAATAAAAACAATGATAATTAAAAAATATCACACAAGTTGATTTTAAACAAGCATATTACAGTTCGGCCAATATAACAATTTGATTGACCTCAATCAAAATTAATAAGAATAAATACATACATATGTATGTGTATGAATTAAAAGTAGTGTGGCTGATAATACAAACATACATACATACTTCCAAATTAATTTGGTGTCACCCATTTTTTAAGGCGTTTAGCTTCAATAATTCTTTTCCGAGGTATTTTAGAAAGCTGACAATTATCAATATCTTTAATAATATAATGATCGTTTGTTAACACTTTATCAACATTAAATGGTCCACGTTATTTTTCGATAAATTTTTAGTTTTTGCCAACGGTATTATCAATATTTTTAAGTCATAGTCTCCCACCACATATTGTTCAGTAGGTATATAATGCTTGTAAAAATAGTTCTCATTGTATTTTTGAGACCGTTCAATTGCATTTAACACTTCTACATCGCAAGAGTTTGATTCACTATTACTCGGAGCTTCTTTCACAGAATCGTATAGGCTTCTTAACAGACTCATTGTTGCAGATTCAGGAAACGATATTCTTGATGCAATTAAATTTCATTCATTTCATTTCATTTCATTTAAATTTTTATTATTTGTATGACCTCACACCTAAATTATAAATTGGTTTTCAAAAACTTAACTTTATTTTTTATATTTTCCATTTATACAATAAAAACTATGAAACAATGATAATTAAAAAGTATCAAACAACAAGTTGATTTTAAACACGCATACTACAATTTGTTTCTCTTTTTCTTGGCATTTATAATGATTATTTAGTTTTGATCCAATACGTCAGAAAATGCATTGTTTGTTTGTTATTAAATAATATTTGCAATTACTTACTTTAAACCCATTTTTTTTTGCCTAAGTTTAAAGTTATATATGGAAAGCTTAAATTTTTCTTTGTGAGTTTTATTTAAGTAAATAGTATTAGTATTTAGTATCTTTTGAATAGAGAATAGATTTTAATTCCTATAAGTGCATATATTTCAATGTATGTGTAATGTATAATAAAAATATGGGTTTACAAATTAGTAAAATCCATAATTATTAATTCATATTAATAATACCGCGTTTGAGGTGAATGCTAAGTAATACAACTTGCCATTATAATCATCATACAAATATTATGGAATCTATTAACTGAGGGTACCCTACAAGCAAGTGTAAGTTTGTATTGACTGTGTCGATTTCTCTTTATTTTTAACACAATTACATAAATTGTGTACCATTTGATCTTAAAATTTAAAAGAACATTTAGCAACATTCGAATGACCATTTCTATTCCAAAACCAAGAAAATATTAAGGAACTGTATAAAACCCTTAACTTTATTGCGATCAGTTGCAAATAAATAAATAAATAAATAAAAACAATAAATACATATTTTATTAAATTTTATTTGTTATGGAAATCAAAAAAAAAAATATTTAACCATTTGTTTAAACTTGATGTAAGTAAAACAAGAATATCGATTACGTAAACTAGCAGCAAGATTTTTTCGAATATGTTTTGAAATATTCGAAATTCAATATAGTACATGATGGACCGAAATTTACCATTGGGTACAAAATCGTTAGAATTTCTGCAATATTATTGGCTTTGAGTTTATATATTGTCTCTGGCCTGCCTCCATATACTTGTTACAAATCTGTTGAACGCGCTAATTAAATAATTTTAAAATTTTCGAAAATTATTCGCCCTCCAAAAGTTTTACTTAAACGTGCCATAAAGTCTCGGACAATGTGGGAAGTGATTCCATCCTGCTGAATCCGTACCTCAGGTCTATTTTTCTAACACAAGCCGATTTACGGTTACAGAATTTCTATCTTTCTAAGAATTCTGAAAGATTTTTCTGGTATTTCGTTAACACTTTGCACTATGCGTTCACGAATTAAAAGTGGTCTATCGGTTCGAGGAAAATCCCTTATAATGCCATATTAAGGGTAAGAATGATCCAAAAAATTGTATGTTTTATTTAAGTCAAACTATTGATTGCTGATTTAAATATACAAATTCTGCTTAGTTTAGTTGTTAATCTCTACATTACTGATTCTCCAGAAGATATATTCATTACTATATGTTAAGACGATTCTTCAGTTTACGTTCGCTTTATACTACCGATTTTAATAAAAAAAATTATATTTATATAAAGAGTTTAAAAGGAATTTCAAACCTATTAAGATTTTTTTTTTGTATTTTAGGAGTTATAAGCGATAAAATTTGCTACTAAAAAAAGAAACAAAGAGAGTTTAATGTTTTTAGTACAATTTAAAAGATAATTTTGTTCTGTTACTTACTTTAGGAAAATCGATTTTTATTATTTATAATGCTAAGACTGTTGCACCAGGTTTCACTGCAAACTAGAAAGGTTGCTTGGAATTCAAGAAATTCCTCAACTAAATGAGAAATTTTAATTTTGATATTGATAAGTTGATTAAAAAGTAGATAGTTTAAAACTGAACAGTGATAATATTTTGTTAACAACAAAAATTTCAACTTAATTTTGTTTACATTGAGTGTTCTTTTGAAGCGAAATTGTTTAAAGGGTATATGATGATGATTAAAGCGAAAATTTTGCTTTGGTGTGTTTGAGTGTATGCGTGTGTTTGTTTGTATGCATAATATTACTTTGATACTCTTAGATATACAAAACTTCACTTGATTATCCTAATGATTTTAACGCAACATTGAATTTAATGTTGTTTCTTGTAAAGTAAGCTTATAATATCTAAATTCTATTGTACATAAATCGATGTAAATAAATAATAAAAAAATGATTGAAGTTACCTTTGATTTAAATTGAAATGGAATAAAATCAATTATTTATTTAACCTATCCCCGGAATTGAATATTTTGTTGTTTTTTTTTCTTCTTTGAATTTTGTAGTTCTACAAATGTTGAAAATGGATAAAGATGCTTAAAATATAAACTTAAGGGTCAAGACGAAAAAAAAAAAATTACACATACAGGTTGTTAGTGTTGAAAAAAAAAAATAATTCGAGTTTACTTTTGATTTATTTAAATTATTTGTTAATGTTTTTTTAAATAGAATTTTTTTATTTTTTTTTTAATTTTGTTGCACGAAGTCACCGATCGCCATAATTCAACGGTGGTAAAAAGCACCACTGGGTTAGTTTTTCTAACTCCCAGCCATCGCCCCTGTGATCATGTTGTTAAACTCAGTCAGTGACCACAGATGAAAATCTTAAAAATCTTGACCTCAACTCGTATATTTGCACCTTAAGATAATTCAATTGGGTTAAATTTATTTTTTAACGAACTTTTAATGTTATTTTTTAAAAAGCATATTGATTTATTTCTAGCTCGATCGGCTTTTTTTTTTTTGGATTATGACATAATTTCTTCAAGTGTTTTTTAATACTGCGAAACGGGTAACCGTAAAATCGCTTCATTAAAAGTATGTGCGTACGTGTGCGAATACAAGTTTATGTAAACTTTTAACATAATAGACAGTCAACCCAACAAAAATACAGACCTGAGCGCAAACCAATACAAACTCATAACATTTGACAATAATACCAGCAGGAGTAGCAACAAAAACATCAACAATAGTTGTATTGGTGAAAGCAGCAACATCATTATACCCTTTAACCTTAAAATTGTTTATTATATTTTTTCTGCTTTCTGCCTTTTGCCTTTAGTTGGTTGAAAGGACTCATTTGCAAGCAATGATTCTGTATTAAATTTAATTGTTCCAAGTACATCCTTTCGCTTGTTGTTTTGTCTGTCCATCTGTCCTTTTTTTAGGTGGATTTTTTTGGGTATTACAGACAGCTAAGTCGTTCCCAAACTTTCTTTTAGCATTCTCTTTGTTTCGATAAGTTTTATATTATTAGAGAAGTTTTCAACAGCTTTTAAAAAATGAATATAAAATGGATATTTTGTAAGCCGAAATTTTTGCTTATGGCTGAAGTTTTGTGGATTGTAAATGAATATTGAAATGTATTTCAAAGGTTATTAGTTATTCCCATTCTTGGGGAACTAGGTATGTAATTTTCTTTTTAATTTTTTGATTTTTATGAATGCATGTTTTGTTCTCTATGGGTTCGTCATGCTTCGGAATTGTAAGCATTGAAGATTCTGTGGCTGTGCTGTAGTTTTATGTTGTTGTCGTAATTATGACATTGTGCGTTAGCATGAGAGTGTGTGTGTAAAAATATGTACGTGGCTGAATGGTTTTCGTGTTGTCGCATTAACTGGATTTTATGAGAGAATTCGTTGAAATTTAATTTTCATTGCCATAAAAAGACACCTCTTTGTCATCTCAGCCATTGTAGCGGCTGCACACATACACACGCCTTCACCAAAATTGTACTTGTAATTTTAACTGGTGGTATTGTATGCAATAATTTTTTCTCATTAGACCTTAATAATATTACCTTCTACAACGATAACAACAATATTTACCATTAATTGCAGCAATTTAAAGCAACATGATTATACAACTCAGAATAAAAAAAACAAGTAAGAGTGCTATATTCGGCCATGCCGAATCTTATATACCCTTCACAACGTGTAGTCATGCAATAACAGTTGCTTGTATTACCATTCATCCCATATGAAATACGTACACGTATGTATGTTAAAAAAACGAAAAAAAAAAAAAATTTTAATAAAAAATTTAAAAAAAAAATTTTAAAAAAAATTAAAAAAAAAATTATTATATATATAATATACATATATAAAACAAAAAAAAATAAAAAAAAATTAAAAAAAAATAAAAAAAAATAAAAAAAATTAAAAAAAAAATTAAAAAAGAAAATAATAATAAAAATATAAATAATATATTAAATAAATAATAAAAAAAAAAAATAAAAAAAAAATTAAAAAAAATTTTTAAAAAACTTAAAAAAAATTTTTTTTGGCTCAGTTGGGATTCGATGCCACGTTTTCTCTAACCAGTATACACGTTTGTATGTATGTATGTTGTTGTTGTAATGTTGTTTTTGTGAAAAAAAAATCGAGGTGGTCGTGGGTTTTTGCTCATATCTCAGTTGTTTATGTACCGATGTTTCTGATTTTCAATACCGATCTACTCCCGAATATTTCTGATATTCTAATACCTTACCCGGGTCCAACCTATGTCCGGGGGCTTAAAAAAGTTGATTTCAACATACAGACGGACAGACTGACAGACTGACAGGGCTTAATCGACTCCCCTATTCATAAGCTTTCAGAAAATATATACTTTATGGGGTCGAAAATGAAAATTGTAGAAATTTCACACGGAATGACAAACCTATATATACCCTTTTTCACTGTGTGAAGGGTATAAAAAGAATTTAAAGATGATGTCATAAACAACTTGTTTTACAAGCCGAAAATATTAAAAGATAAACGGAAACGGTGTGATAAATTATATTGCCAGTAATTCAAAAGTGTATGAACATAAGGATAAACATTTAGAGGTATTTGATGTTTAACCATAATTTCTGTCATTAAATTCCTCTAACTTTTCTCTGCAAATACGTATGTTCTTTGTAAGTTGTTTTTAATAATTAAAAGAAATTTAAGTTTAAATTTTTTTTTTTGTTTAAAATTTGTCATACTTCAGCCACCTCTTTATCATTTGCTTTCAAATAACATTTATTTCATGTTTATTTTCTCTAAAAGTAAATACTGCTGTGCCATTGCAAGATACAAAAGATATTTTGACGATATTAACTCAAGGGAAGTAAAAAAAGTAATAATAAATATATAAGAAAAATATTTAATTCAAATACTATTTTTGGTAATTATGTAAGTATTAATCATTTGTAAACTATTGTAATATTTTAATAATCACAAAAAGAGAGAATCGAACAGAAACAAAAATCTTCTTACTGCTATGCAAATAAACTTTAGAGTATGACGCCAAAGGCGAAATGTCTCATTGAAAGAAAATGAATGAATATAATTGAAATGTACGAAAACTGCAGTTAACAAAGTCTTAAGCTGTCAAAAAGCTTACGTTTAAATACAAAAGATGCTCAAATGTTGCAAATTAAGTCATTTAAGCTTGTGATGGAAAAAACAAACTTATATGAGCTTTAAAAAAATAAGGATTTACTTCCACAGCAAGTGTTTTTTTTACAATAAATTAAATAATTTTAAAAACCAAAAAAAAAATGCAATAACAGAATAACAAATAAATTTTTTTGATATATTTCCATTTGACCACAATTAAAAAAGATTTCAGTATGTCGTTGAAATCATCATAATACAATAATATATTTACTTTGTGTGTGTTTGTTATATAGTGACCAATGACATGACAAAGAGCATCAAATAATACCCTCCACCATCATGAACATAGGTATAAAGGCCATATAGGAGCTTAGGCTTGATTACCGATTTAATGCTACAAGATGATATTCTTTTTATTTCCGACGCTATCTTAGATTTTTAATTTTTTTAGTAGTTAACTTTATTCTACTAGTAAAGCCCATATTGAAGGGGTTAAGAGAATAAATTTATGCTATTATATTATAAATGCCATTTTGGATTTTGTTACTGCTATATCTGACCTACATATCCATCATTTGATTAAGGACATCATTTAAAATTTCTGAATTTTTCTTATTTTACTAGTTAAGCCATTATTAATGAGGAAGGTTTTTAATTAATAATTTGAGTACGCCATCTTGTAGTGGCGGCTATTCCACTATCTATGTCATTTAATTTAATGTCCATATTGACTCCTTCCGTTTTCGAGAAGCTGACATATCGATTTTAGCTTATAAATTTAAGGAAAAACTACCGAACCAATTGTATTTTATAGCTGAAATCTCAGTAAGTTTCATACTTATTTGTTAATTGTACTACTTTCAATTTTGGATGTTCAGCATGTTCAAAAATTCTGTATGAGCTTAATAAACCTTATATATAAAAAAAAACCTAAAACATTGCTGGTAAGTGACCGATTCGTCTAAAATATTTACGAATAACGCTAAAGGCATATCAGTTTTAAAACTAATTTTCAACGTGTCTATATTTAAGCATAAAAATGTTAATTTTTTTTTATAGAAATATGAGTCATTTCATGTCAGACCGAACACCTTTTTTACACCACCTCTTCCGATTTTCTTTAAATTTGCCAGACGTATTAAACATAAAAATATATTTTACACGTGTTTCGGGAAAAAAATTAAAAAATTTTTGTTTTTAAAGTTATTTGCATTTGAAAATCGTCAAGATCGTGAAAAATCTTCCGACATGACAACATTTAAACTAATGTTTTTATAAAACTAGTGAATGGATTTTAAAGTCCAATACCTTATTTTAAAGGTATTTGAACCTTCTTTTTAAAAAAATATTATTTTTTATATATTAATTTTTATTTTTTTTTTTTATTAAAATTTTTTTTTTTTAATTAATTTCTGTTTTCCACAATCATAGAACAAGTCGAAAAATCTGAAAAAAATATTTTCTTAAAGGTTAATATATTTTTAACATTTCCTCAAAATTTCAGAGTGGAGATCGAATGGATTCTATTTTTTTACGATTTTTTTCCATTGCAGCACCACAAAAAAATTACATTTTGTATATAAACATTTTATTTTCAAGCATGTTAACGAAAATGTCAACGCATGTATGTATGTGTGTATGTATTCAAAAACACACAAAATTTGATACTTAAGTAAATCCCAGCAAAAACTCGGTAATAGGGTGGTATTACGGAACACCTTACCTGGTAATAAGTTAAACTCCTTACCCTCGTATTTCTTTATAACTAAAATGTAACCACTTACTCGTAATATAATACCTAACTACCCATTAGTAATAACGAATTCACATGTTTCAATATTTTTATGGTACACTCAGTTCGTTTCTTTAAAAAATTTAATAAAATTATAATTATAATTATAAAATTAAGGTTTTTGGGTTAAGCAAGCCTGAAAGACATCGGAGACATCAAAGTCAATTTTTAGCAAAAATCGTACGGTCTGACATGAAATGACTCATATGGGAAACAAAAGAGGTAGACGTGCTTATTTTTATTTGCTCATATCTCAGTTAGTTATGAGTGATTGTGCTGGATTTCAATAGCGATTTGTTTCAGGATATTTCCAAAAGTTTGATGTTGCAGACAGATTCCAACCAACACACTTACATATGGACATTATTCCGGCGACTTTTCGATTCATAAGTTTTCTCTATTCATGTTTGATGGAGTGGGAAAGGAATATTGTAGAAATAACAAACAAAATGACATATAAATATACTCTTGGCAATACAATACCGAAAGAAAACCATTAATTGTAGGAATATATTTACTACATTTAGACCTATATGTCTTTTTATTTTGTTGAACACAATTAACTTAAAAACTGCTTGATGGATTTTAATAAGGTCGGTATGGAGGTAACTTGGTACCTGGGTTATCAAATAGGGTACTTCATATTATGATACAATTAGGTTGATAAGACTTTAATGCATACATGGATATGATAGAAGGTATAGTATAGAAGTCACTGTATTAGCAAGAACAAATTATTAATTTACAATAAAGACGATATCAGATGTTTAATGAAAATAAATATTCCAATTTTTGTATAATTTTTACTGTAATTAGGAAGTGTTTAGGAAGTATGGTTAAAGTCATTTATTTATGATTTCATAAGATAGTTAATTGTGGAATAGAATTTTTTTACATTGCAGAAATTTTTTCACATTGATATATGTCTACATATTTTTTTTAGCACGCATAATAAATAAAATTTAAAATCTATGGTGTAACTGGGTGATATGTGGGATAATGAAGCTTAGAACCCTTCCAAATCTGACGAGCTTTAAGGCCGGTGTAAAAGCGGGCTTACTTCAAGTATTACCCCACTTATTATTTGCATTAAATGTAGTTTTGTTCGGATTTTATTTTCCCCAGACGCACGTTACAGATTTTTCATTCTTAATCTTAAAACAGATTATATTTTGTCAATGTGGCTACAACTTATACGTTATGCCAGTTATAGATAATTATTTATTTTTATTTGAAAGTTATGTGTGCATATACTTAATTTATCTATTAAAAAAATTAAATAAATAAAAATATTCAAAATTATTTTAAGATCCAGCAATAAGACTTCGCCTATAAAGATCGACAGAACATCTATATATTCACTTTTACACAACTTTCCGTGGAATGTTTTTTTTGGATCGTAGTCGCTGTTGAGTTTTTTACGTTTATTTAAAAATGAATTTGAAATTCCTATTTTATTTTGGCGGATAGAGAGAAATATTTAAATGTGTTCATGTTATGTTTTCTATATAAACGTGAAAGAAAGTTAAATTCATTTTTATGCATTTTTACTTCAAATGTGAAGCAAGTTTTTTATTTTCTTGTTCTTGGAATGACGACTGTGATTTGAGTTAAGTTCAGTAAGAGTTTGTACCTGATTTTGAATTCATCACCAAATCTGCATACATATGTATGTACTCCACTTTTTAGCCAGTTATACTTTCACTACTTTAGATCAAACCTACTAACATTATTATTACTTAGTCAATGTGTGAAATGTCAGGCTGTGTGTTTTGCTTTTAACAGTGACTAATAGAAAGTGTAAAGTGCTTGAAATGTTAATTACAAAAGAACATGATTTATAATAAAATAAATCTTTATGTAAAAAAAAAACTTTTAATAATAACTGCCGTTAAATTTTATTTTCAAAAATAATTATCCCCTGAAGATGATCAACAAAGTTTGATCGAAATATTGGGAATAAACAAATATTGAAAATAAATAAATTTAAAGCAAAAATATTATTGCATATATAAATTGGTTTTTTATTTATTTATAAATAATTTTCAAGAAATGATCCCAAGCCGAGTTAATAAAAACATACAACCAAAATAAATTTTTTTGTAAATATTGTCTTATACGAAGTTATATTTTTTTTACCAAAAGTTACTGAATATAGTTAATACTATGATTTTCGTAAGTTTGCATCTTATACTGTGTTATACATTTAAAACTATCAAAAAAAATGTATTACCTTAAAAGGCTTATTGAAACGCATATTAAATGATTTCTTCTAGTCATAATTTTTATGTGTGATATAAGTGGTAATTTTATCCCTACCAGTTACAGTTTATTCATGCCCTCACTTTATGCTCAGCTAAAAATGGTGTCAACAAGTAAGGATAGTGTATAAAAAAATTCTATTGAAATAAATTTGTCCTCTTCTTCTACAGATGAAATTGTAAGCAGTACAGAAGGCATACTTTTAGGGGTTTTGCGTAGGCAATCAATTTGAGCATTACCATGTATGAGGAGAAGCATATGAAGTCAAAACTGCTGGAAAAAATTAAAAATTAAAGTTGATAGGTATTAACTAAGTCCCCTACTAAAGATAAATTATATTTACTATAGCGCACTTAAATAAAAAGTGCATTTTAAACAACACCACATCTTATACTAATGGGCTCATATTTAAGATCTGCGTTATTTAAAACCTTAAACAATACATTTTAAGCAAAGTCGTATTTGGTCTACGATTTTTTTTTTCTTTAAAGTAAAAAAGCTTGTTTATACTTTTCACTGTTTTATTCGTCACTGCATCATATGTATGAACGAATGGATTTGTGAACGTGGCATAAATAAAATGCTGTTCTTGTACACATTTACTGCAAATGCTAATGCAGACGACGGTTACCATGGCATTGGTTGCAATTCTTAATTGTGTAGTTGTTGCAGCTACTAGTGCTGCTGATGTTCTTGTCGTTGCAAAATTTGAATGCAATGTCAGTTGAGCAAAGTTTTTGTTGCTCTTATTTCGGTTTTATGACCATGTTTATACCAGCGTTCATGCATTTGAAAAATGCACTTCTTTGTTGCTTAAATATGCGTAAAGTTTTTAAATTTTTCATAAACTACTTCTAACATGCTACTTGTTGTTCTGTTCCATTAATAAATGTATGAGTGTAGGTACGAGTGAGTTGGAACCTTACACAGACATGCAGTGTAGTTGTTAATAATAAAAGGGGAAAACAAAGAATTTCTTTTATAATGTTGCTACTTGTCGATGCAGGAAAAAGTAAGAATAGGAACTGGTATTGTTTTAGCATTGAACTCACTGCTAATGTTTGTATGGATTTACGAATTGCTATGGTCATAGACACCTGAATTTCATTAAATCATTTCTATCTTTTTACACAGAAACACACACATAGCCATAATCAACTTAGCGTGCCTTTTTATTGTTGTGTGTCGCAAAAGGTTCAGGGGTTCTTGCTGACAATGCAGGAAATGTATTAAAAAAAATTTTAGAATTTATGCGAAAGCCTACTCTTTAAAAGTGTTCCTTTTCCTTCTACACATAATATATTCTTCTTTTAAACACATTGTTATGAAGTTGTCTTTGATATTGTTAAAAATTTAAAAATATGTCAAAGAATTGCAAACTTTTATTTTTTATTTAAATTTTCAACTGAAAATTTATGGCTTTTTGTTTCATCTGGGAACTAAAGGACACGACACATTGACATATACACACTTTCTTATATAAAAATAAATATCTTAGATAATATTTAACTTTTTTTTTATAAAATTCATTAAATAAGTTCGCAATATTTGTTAAATTCAGTTTGCTTTGATTTGGTATAAGGAAATAAAAGCCAGTACTAACAGTGTTCAATTCAAGAACTGGTGATAGAATCAAAAGGTTTTGGAATAATATAGTTAAAGTTTACAAACAGCTTAAATAACATTTTATAAATAAAAATACTTTTTTTAAAGTCATAATAAAACTTTACGCGATATACATTTTAAATTTCAGTTTATATGTTTTGAAAACACAGGGATGGGTTATTTAAATTTTGATTTGCCATCAAAATATTTTTATGAATTTTTTTTTCACTTTTAAGTTAAAAAAATAATATTTTTAACTAAAAAATTGTACAAATAAAAAACCGTGCAGAATTCAAATTTAATCAACTTTTTCATTCCTTTGAAACATTTTTTGTAGGCAGGTCCGAACTCTTATTTTTTACGAAATAATTAAGTTTTTCAGTGATTCCAATACAATTCACACAAATACACCTCAACACAAAAATTCAATAGATAAGTATCAAAAATAGCAATTCAACAAGCAACTTAAAAATATGTAACATTATGACGCTATAGTTTTTGTTACGTTTTTGTTTTTTCCTGTAAAGTTAAAACTATTTGAGTTAGGGCCTTTTTACCAATGATATGTAAATACTATGCTCCATAAAGAAAAATTCTATAATAATTCTATAATAAAGGAGATTACCATTGGGAAATCCCTTTGTTGTTTACAATTTTAATGTGTGGAGTTTGACATTTACAACCCCAGAGCATAGAGAGCTTCATAGACAATAATAAAAAGTTTTACACTTTGATGAATACGAAATCCTGCTTAATGTGAAACAAATTTATTCAATTCTTCTAAATTTCGCTTATGTGTAAGTGTACTTAATGTTATTCAAATTATTCGATCAAAAGATTTTTCAAAGTTACTACAATGATGTACTAATTTTTTATCTTCTTCACGTTTTATATTATTTGATAGTAAATAATACAACGATTTAATCAAAATAACGGAAATTTTGGTCGCATGTATATAAACCAAATTTTTATATATTTAGACGAAACATAATAGAAAAAGTAATATATTTTTTTCTAAAGACAAGGACAGCAAAAACCACTAAGCTCTCGGGCAGAAATGTTTATTCATACTAAGATTTTAATATTATATTACATTAAATTTCCTCGAACAAAAATAATTATTTTCTCTTAAGGACTTTTGTAATTAATCAGAATATCTTACACTTTACCGTAATATACTTTCTCTGATTCTCCTTTCCGTGTGTTGTTTTGTGTTGTTTATTTGAAGTGTATTCTGTCATTATTTAGCAGTTTTATGGATATTATTCTCCATTTTGTTTAAAACTATATGGCAGGGATTTAATGTGGTTTGTTGTAAAGAATTATAGCATCATGCTGAAACTGCTGTTGTTTATTCCAAATGAATTTCGTAGGCATAAATTCAGTTAAAAATAATCTTTTTGATGAAAGCTCTTGTTTTACATTATGCCTTGTTGTATTAATGTTTGTCAAAAAGTTTGCCTGAAATTGTAAAATAAATATTAACTTTTAAAGTATCTCTACAAAAAAAATATATATTTTTTTGAGCATTAAACATACATACATATTTGCATGTATATTTGCTTAATTCATAAGATGTTAGGTGGTGTATTGTTATCATTTTTTGAAAATTTAGAGGTTTTAAAAATTTTACAATTTATAAGTAAGAGCTCTATATTCAGGTGTACCGTATCCCGTACACGCTTCACACACTTTGTGCTATCATGTCCCTACACAAAAGTATGTATTAGCGTTCGCTTGCTTCTGTTGCTATTTTAGCTAAATTGACTTTTCTATTTGAAACAGCTCAGACCAGTTTTAAGACTATAACTGACAATTATATGGTGCAACTGTGACCATTTAATAAATCAATAACTTTACCTTTCTTGGTTATTGACCAATTGAATAAAGATTTTATGCAAATGTTGCCCAAAGTATATGTTTAATATATACGCAACACGCGTTTCAATATGTTCTATATAAGACGCAACACTTGACCTCGTTAAGTTAAAAATCATAGATTATATCTTAGCTCATTATGTGAAAATTTAGCTGATATTCAATTGTAAAATTCCAGAAACCATATCTGATAAATGATACCATCTAAGAGTCAATGTACACACGGACAGACGGACAAATGTAAATTAATTCCTTCATATAGGTGTATGGATTCTAAATAAATATACGTAATGTGGATGGAAATGAATATTGTAGAAATTTTAAATGGCATCAGACACCTATAGAGGTAAAGCATTTTGAAATGGAATAAAAGAAAGGTAAATGGTCGGCGTGAAATTGGCTTTATTAGAAAGATAATCTACTGACATTAAAATTTAAAGATAACTTATGGTCTCAATCTGCCAAGGCTCGTTTGGACATAGTCTAATCTAGTGGTTAAATTTTCGATGAGCGTTTTCAACATTTGTGGCTGCATATCGGAAAAAAATCGGCAAATATAATCCTGCAAGTTGCCAATCGTTTCGGGCTTATTAACGTAGACTAGGTAATTTACATATCCCCACAGAAAATAGTATAGCAGCGCTTTATCGCACGATCACCAATTCACGGATCCGAAACGAAAAACTATGCAGTTACTAAACGTTTCCTTCAATAAATGAATTGTGGCACAGACTGTGTGATATGCTGCGCCATTTTGTTGAAGCCACAGTTCCTTCACATAATGGTTGTTCAACTGATAAACGAAAAAGTCATTAATCCTGGCTTTATAGCGGTCACCATTGACTGTAACGTTCTAACCAGCATGGTTTTTAAATAATGCCAAATAGTCAGTATTTCTGGATGTAACGGTGTCTCAACATACACTTGAGGATTACCATCACTTTGAATACAACAGTTTTGTTCATTGACATATTCATTTAAATAAAAATTATGAACGATTATGCTTACCGTAATATGGAGGTCATATTTCGAACCACACCATGAATATCAAAATATTTTTCAAAAATTTAGAAGCATTGTTCAGGCGTTATTGTATTCATGTTGAAATAAAAACCAAACTAAATAAAAATCACTTGACAGCTGACAAAGTGGCCGCCAGTAAAAAAAGAATTGCCAACCTAATGTCCTATACCTCTATAAAAAGCAACCGACTGTACTGTTATTAGTCTCGTGTGAAGGGTATAAAAATACAATACCTTACATTCATTTTAAAATTTCATTATGACATTACGCCACTAAGGATCTTAACTTTTATTTCTTCATGGTATTATGTTTTATTTTAAAGAAATAATTGAGAGTGCAAAATTTATATCTGAATCATATTTTTTTTGCTATTCTAAACGTATAAAACTAAAAATCTTTTTATTCATTTTATTTAGAAAAGTTTATGTCCATCAAAATATTTTACCCCATATTAGGCATTTGAAATAAATGTATGCTTGTTGTGATTTTTACACATTTAAAACTTTAGTGTGAAAAAACATGATGACGACTGATACAAATATTAAATATAACAAAACATTGTTATTATCGTGCATATTTAAGTAGGTCAGATTTTACTTTGTTTTATATTTATTTTTAATCCACTTTATACTTTTAAACACAGAGTGTCTCTGAAGCAACTTTCAGTAGGAAACTTTAAAAAGTTGTAAATATTAAAATAATTCATTTATATGAGTTTTATAATCTCAAACTTTGAAATTGAATTCTCAAAAAAATACACACACTCACACATATTTGTACTTACTTACAAATACACGTAACAAATTTCAGTGCAATGAAAACAAGTAATAAGTTGTATGTACTAAAATAAGTCTGTGGCTAAAAAAACTGCTTAAATCTACTTAAACTGAAATTGAAATAACTAGACAAATGGTTTTCTTTTTTCAAATTGAAAACAACCCTTAAGCAAATTTTTACTTATTTTTTGACAACTATTCATAATAGAGATAGTGTAAAAACTTCTTGCTTGTATTTTTAATACGATATGATTTGAAACCAAATTTATTTTATGTTACGATTTATCAGATTTAAAAAATACCATTAATTTGTAATTCAATTAATTAACACATTTTTTAATGTAAATAAACTTAACTTAAAAATTTAGAAGTGCTTTACTAAAAACTGACAAATTCAGACATAAGCAGTTGTTTATGATTACCACAGATATAGCTAAATTAAATACATATATATAATTTTCTGTTCTAGCACCAACATGTTGCATATAATGAAACGTAATTTAATTTTAATTGCGCTTCCCTGCAGACTCGCTGCAAGAAAAAGTGCGAAAATAAAACAAACAAAAAATATGGAAAAAAACAATTATGTTGCATTAAATAAAATTCTTGCTAGAACTTTCATTTTGTCTGTATATTTAAAACTTTTAAAGTTTGTAAAATGAGTGGGTAGTCATTTTGTTTTACTTATTTTACTGTATTGCATAATTTATGAATTAAAAAGCTACTTTGAATGGTTGTGGTAACGTAATGATGTGCAATAAAACATGAAATACTTTGTACTAAATTTAATGTTTTCTTAAATATCTTTTTTTTTTTAATTATGCAATATGATAAAGAATTTTTTAAGACTTTAAATATAATCAATAGTTTAAGTCATCATACAATTTTAAAATTTTCTAACTGTGTCTGTATGTGGTTTTTTCCCATGCTTTTACCAAAGACCACCACTACTATATCAGTATCCATTTCGAGCCCTTTCTCTCCTTATTTATTTCCCGATAGAGTCCACACTAAATATATACCTACCTGTAATCTTTTACCTTCAGCTATCCACTGCTGTATATCCACATAGTACATTCCCTGCTGTCTAGCATCCTCCAGGCCCATTTTCCAAATTTCTAATAAAATTTATTTATATTGTAATTTGTAATGGCACATTACATTACTTAAACAAGTAAGAGTGCTATATTCGGCCGTGCCGAATCTTATATAACCTTCACAACGTGTAGTCATGCAATAACATTAGTTTGTATCACCATTCATCCCATATGAAATACGTACATACATATAAAAACATACATATATAAAAACATCCCATTGTAAAATTATAAATTTACGTATGTATGTTAAAAAAAAAAATTATTAAAAAAAAATTAAGAAAAAATATTTAAAAAAAATAATTAATATAAATAATATATATAAAAAAAAATAAAAAAAAAATTTAAAAACAAAAAAAATTTAAAAAAAATAATAATAAAAATGTAAATATATATAAAATAAAAAATAAAAAAATAAATAAAAACAAGTAAAAGCGCTATATTCGGCCGTGCCGAATCTTATATACCCTTCACAACGTGTAGTCATGCAATAACAGTAAATTCACGTATGTATGTTAAAAAAAACAAAAAAAAAATAAAAAATAAAAAAAAAATTTAAAAAAAAAAATTTAAAAAAAAAATTAAAAAAAAAAAATTATTATATACATATATAATATATATAAAACAAAAAAAAAATAAAAAAAAAATTAAAAAAAAAAAAATAAAAAAAATAATAATAAAAATATATATAATATATTAAATAAAAAATAAAAAAAAAATAAAAAAAAAATTAAAAAAAAAAATTTTAAAAAAATTTAAAAAAAAATTTTTTTGCCTCAGCTGGGATTCGATGCCACGTTTTCTCTAACCAGTATACACGTTTGTATGTATGTATGTTGTTGTTGTAATGTTGTTTTTATGAAAAGAAAATCGAGGTGGTCGTGGGTTTTTGCTCATATCTCAGTTGTTTATGTACCGATGTTTCTGATTTTCAATACCGATCTACTCCCGAATATTTCTGATATTTCAATACCTTACCCGGGTCCAACCTATGTCGGGGGGCTTCAAAAAGTTGATTTCAACATACACACGGACAGACGGTCAGACGGACAGATGGACAGACGGACAGACGGTCAGGGCTTAATCGACTCCTCTATTCATAAGCTTTCAGAAAATATATACTTTATGGGGTCGGAAATGAAAATTGTAGAAATTTCACACGGAATGACAAACCTATATATACCCTTTTTCACTGTGTGAAGGGTATAAAAAATTAGAAAAAATATATAAAAAAAATAAATAATAATAATAATATTTTTTTTGGTTCAGCTGGGATTCGACGTTTACTCTAACCAGTATACATGTTTTTTGTTGTTGTAATGTTGTTTTTGTAAAAAATAAATCGAGGTGGTCGTGGTTTTTTGCTCATATCTCAGTTGTTTATGTGTTGATGATTCTGATTTTCAATACCGATCTACTCCCGAATATTTCTGATATTTTAGTGCCCAACCCGGGTCCAGGCGATATCGGGACGCTTTAAAAAGTTGATTTCAACATACACAAGGACAGACGGACAGACGGACAGACTTACAGAGCTTAATCGACTCCCCTATTCATAAGCTTTCAGAAAATATATACTTTATGGGGTCGAAAATGAAAATTGTAGAAATTTCACACGGAATGACAAACCTATATATACCCTTTTTCACTGTGTGAAGGGTATAATAAATATTGATATTAATAATTTAACAGAAAACTATTTTCATATAAAAAAAAAAGTTGAATATTTTTTAATCACTTAATACTTAAGTTTTTATATTGCACCAGTACATGTAAACTACAATATCATCGGTAAGTGTGTATTTGCAAGTATCCTACAGACAATCATACTAAAGAAATAATTAAAAACTTAATTTAAAGCTGTTCACAAACTACGTACAACTTAAATTACTTTAAATAAAAAACAGATGAAACACATGGTTTAGATTAACTTAAAAGGAGAATATTTCAAATCAACTACAGCACTGAAAGACATAAAAAAATAATTTAAAATACAAGGTTTACAAAAATCTGTATAAAAAAGATACGAGCAGCAACAACATAAAACAACATTGAATGCAGCTGAAGAAAGTCAAGTTTACACTAAAATACAATCGTACGATTTTTATATGATTTTGTTGTGGCAATAGAAAATTCAGTGCTTTTGTATTTCTTGAATATTTTTGCTTTATGTTTTTTCATTTAATTTCATTTAATTTCATTAATTTAAATTCATTCAAAACTTCAAAACAAAAAACTACATTTTATCATAAACTTACGACTTGTATTTATTATAGTGTAAACTTAGCTCTAGTAAATTAAAATTCTTGGAGTAAAGCAACATGTTTATCTCTATATAAAACTACATGTGCAGATACGTTAGAATTATTGTATTGTGTAGTTGTATAAATGTTTTATAGTGTAAGTCAGGGTTGTCAGATATGACGGTTTCTTGCCAAAAAAAAGAGATGATTTGACTCTCGCCAGACTTGTTTGGCGTCCTATTTTTTGATAAGGTGACTTATGAAATTAACGGCGATTTCGTAGATGAGACATGAATTTGTTTTAAAAAACGTTAAATTGAATACGAAAAAATAATAATTTTATTCCGGTATTTTAATGTAATGTATGAAATTTGAGTTTTTCTTATGTATGCGAACAATATACACATACGAACGTGTCTTTTACAAAAAAGCGTTTAACCAGATATAAATGTATATATTTTTTGCTTTCTCAAGTAGACTACTAATTTTAAACTATTTGGCAAAAAATTTAATTTTTTGTGTTCACTTATAATATTTAATTTGTTTTAAAGATAAGATAAAAAAAATTATCATGGCGACAATATTTCCACTTTTGGCGAATTTTATCGAATTAGATTAAATTTATTTTTAAGGATTAAAAAAAAAATATTTTTGGTAAATTTAAAATTGTTTGATTTATTGTCATACACTATTAAAAAGGAGGCTTTGGCGATTTTTAACATTGTATTTGACAAAAAAGGTCAAAATAATTCTGACAACCCTGGTGTCAGTTGCAATTTGATGATTACAAACAATGTATCAAATTAAATATAAAACATATATGATGACAATATTTGTTTATCAACATGTTGAAATTCTTAAACGTGCTTAAACACATAAACATTATGGAAATAGAAAAAATTGTTAATTAAATTATTTGTTAAGTTGGCTTAACATGGATTTAATCTCAATATGAACATTGAGAATTTTTGGTATCATATAATTTAATATCGACATTATTTTCATATTTCTTATGTTAATAACTTGCTGTGCTCCTAAGTGCTTGATCTAGCAATAAGTAAAACAACCTTCTTTCATAAAAAAAATACACAAATGTAGAACGCTATCCTTAAAAACGGAATATTTAATAAGAATTGTAGGCACACATATTAAACCGTGACCAATAAATTGGAGTACAACATACATAACTGATGACAACATCCAGATACTTGAGTTCCTTTATATCTGTATGTATTTTGCATGTTGATGGTTCAAATTCTATGCAACATTTGAGAGATGTTAATGCTGGAGAGCAAAACTTTAAAACTGAAACCAATTTTCTACTCCCTCATCTATAACCTAGTGCATTGGCAGACGTGATGATATTAACAAGTCTAAGCGAAAACGCTGCACGGTCTTTTATTTTTTTTCACGTATTCGATTTTAGTTTCTTACGTAGTCTTTATACGTAAAAAAAGAAGAAGAAAAAATAGTATAAAGAAGACTTTAAGAAAAAAATAAAGTCGCATGTTTGTACTTATCGGTATATGTTAACATATGCTTTAAAGAAAATTTTGTTTGGTAAAAATTTTGTTTAACCATATAATGCCACATGTGAAAGTAAAAAAGCAACCGAGGTAAGTTATAACACTTCCCAGCAAAAACTAAGTTTTAGTGAACAACATACTTTTACATTTTGCCTGCCTTACTAGGATGTTTTGTAGTAATAACTTGATTTATAATGTGTTACAAAAGTACTTATTTTAAAGACATTTGCTAAGAGTCATACACATTACAATTTATTTTTAAGAAATTTTTTAGAAGCCAATCAGATAACATTTTGTAATTCTTATTTTGTATAAGTAATAAGAGTTTCGATAGTAGCGCTGAAGCAGTTTATTAACACTTGAAGTCTTTTAGATTATCAGTGAATTTTTTTATTTTCAAATTAACGTACCGCAGAATAATCATATCGAATTAACTAATATTAATAGGTAATTTAGGTAACGGAAAAGGGTACACTATTTTCTGAACATGCAATACACTTAAATTCTTCTCATTCGTTAAGAAGTTCGCTATATGAAGCTATGTAAGAAAGTTTCATAATCCCAATGTCACTATGTGGACACGAATGCATTTTTAAACTAGAATTTAAAAAACTTTTGCAGCAAATGTTTCGTAATATGGACGAAGACCAAACATGAATTTGTTTATGTCGATAAATTTTTAACTCGTTACATAGAGTGCAAAATATGCCAATGGGGCATATGTGTATACCTGTTATGGGTTTGGGCTTTTAGTCCCCCTGTTTTTTTACTTAATCTAATTCGTTACGTTTTTGACCAGTCATATAACAAAATATCTTGTTTTATCACAAAAATTTAATTCATTATAAATTTTACGTGCGGTAATAGTAGTTGTTTTTTTTTTATATATAAAATATTTTAGTAAGTTCGAATTATATTTTTAAGACGACAGACAGTTATTTGTGATCATCCGCCTTCATGTTTACAAACAAACTAGCGTGTGCCCGCGAATTCGTCTGCGTAGCGATTGCCATGTAGGATAGTGTCATGGTGTAATTACCTAAGATGATAGCGTCTTTCTTTTTTTATATATGGAGTTTCAAAATTTTTGGCACTGAAATCTCTTTTTTTTTAACAAACATTGGGACACAAAAAAAAATCAGCTGGACTACCACCGCTACCTGTATAAGTGTTCTCTGGATATTGTATGTTTTAATCTAGCTAGTGATCTGTTAATTAAATTTTATTTAGTTCCGATAAGTCACTTTTAAGCGATTAAGTAATAAAAATTTAAACATCTAAGCATTAGTAGGATTACATGCTTTATTGTATTTCTATATAATTCTTTTCCCTTAATAAAGAAAAAGGAGAAGTGAAAATTGATTGATTGATTGATTGATTGATATTTTATTAATTCCCATTAAATTCATTAC
The DNA here is from genome assembly GCA_941918925.1 of Phyto melanocephala. Taxonomy (NCBI): domain Eukaryota; kingdom Metazoa; phylum Arthropoda; class Insecta; order Diptera; family Rhinophoridae; genus Phyto; species Phyto melanocephala. The sequence goes on from OW799233.1 coordinate 5,526,694, forward strand.
ATAAAATTTAGTTTCTTAATCTAGAAAGCTAATACATTTCTACTGTTTTCCTTACATACTAACATATTTTTCAAGGACTTTACTATTACACATATATTATAGCTTAGCTACGTCATTCTTACATTAATCTACTTGGCTCTTGCTTTAAATTCCCCAAAAAAGGGATCAAAAAGGGGATTCTCTCATATTATAAAAACTTATGAACTAGAACTTATTTATATAACTTAAGTTAAAAAGCTTACAAACTACTTAAAGGTAACTTATGCTAAGGATAGAAGGAAATATACACAATGGAAAAGGCAATAGTCTACTGAGCAGTGTTATACACAGAGTCACTTATATCTAGCGTGCGAATTCTCCTATGATAGAACATGAGATCTGCACCCTCATAAAGGAAACCAGCTCCTCTAAGGGTTAAAAGGTCCACAGGGGACAAATATCTATTCATTTGGACAATTTCAATAGAATCTATTCTATCAAAGCATTCCCTGACAATACTGTTCCCCAAGGAACGTGCACCCTCTAAAAACTTTATTGCCATCTCAATCATGCAAACATCTATTCTACTAAAGTTTATACTCCTATAAACCGACATACACGATGGTCTACGTACAGTCCCATCCGCCCCCAACCGAGATCTTAGGCCCAGACAACTAACTAAAACACCCCTCTCCCATCTTCTAAGCCTCTCCATTTGGGAGGAAGAAATTCCAAACCAAGATGGAAAAGCATAGGAGATGATAGGTCGAATTACCTGACGATACAAGAGAAGGCGTATTCTCCTATCGAGACCACCTCTACGCTTCAATATGCCTTGATACGCACAAAAAATTCTCTTCGCCCCAACCAATTTATTGTCAATGTGACGATAGAATTCAAAATTCTCGTGAAAAGTAACCCCTAAATACTTCATCCTATCAGAGATTCCTATCATTTCGTTCCCTATCATTAAACAAGGTATATACTTCCTACAGTTAGGGTAAATATATTTACGCCTCCCTTTTATCATCACTGCCACAGTCTTCTGTAGGTTCAAATTAAGTCTCCATTTAGAAAAATAGTCCGATAGTATACATAGGTACCCATTAAGTCTATTGTTAATAACCCTAGCACTAGCGCCTGAAGCGGCAATAAGAATGTCATCCGCGTAAATTAAAATCAAAACACCATCAGGTGGTTGTGGTATATCAGCCACAAAAATATTGTAAAGCACAGGGCCAAGTAATGAGCCCTGTGGAACACCAGCGGAAATGGTTCCCTTATCCGATAAAACGTCTCCTACTCTAACCCTGTAAGTACGATCACGCAGAAAACTGGCCACCATACGGCTAACGTCCGTTTCGAATCCCTTGTTCATGAGTTTATATACTATTCCATCCTGCCAAACAGTGTCGAAGGCTTTAGAAAAGTCCAAGCTCACAGCAATTGTCGGGCATCTTCTGTTCAGACCCTTAGCAACGTAGTCTGAAAACACCATCAACGCGTGCGATGTAGAAAGCTCGCTCCTAAATCCAAACTGAAAGTCTCTTAATACATTCCCGTCAAGAATCCTGTCATTAATCCTCGCCAGTATGAAATACTCCAACAATTTACCAAATGCCGATAGCAAAGAAATCGGCCTATATCCCTGACTCTGTCCAGGGTCAGACCCTGGCTTTAGAATAGGTATTACCAAGGCCTCCTTCCATGCCTTAGGAAAGTAACCTATATTAAGGCAATGGTTAATCAAAACTGACAAGAATCCCCATGTAAAAGTATCAGTCTTTTTAAGTACAAAGTCCGGTACACCATCTACCCCACAAGATCGCTTATTAGATCTTCTTTTCAACGCGCCCCCCACAGTCGTGGCACTAACAAATCCCAGTCCAGCAGTTCCCATGTCTGCAGTAAGTCCCTCCCCAAATGTAGTCAATGGTATTGACCCGCGCAGTGTCGACACCATCTCCCTAACTGTCATAGAAAAAGCGCCGGTGTTCGCATCCCGGCCAGGCAGAGTCACTTGCAAAAGTTCGCTCGCCAGCAGATTCGCCTTTCCAGAGTCATCCGAAACCGTCGTTCCCTCAGGACCTATCAAATTCCGAATTTCACGGCGGACATTTAGTCCAGCAGCAGATTTTACCTTCCCATATGTCTTATTATCAACACGAATATCGCTAAGAAATTTTGTAAATGAATCACGTTCAAAAATTGAAATTGCACCCTGTATTATTCTATCAAAGTTACGTATCTCCGCCCTCAATATATTGCACCTGCCCGGATCCTCACATCTTCGCAGACAACGCCTAAGTCTTTTCTTCTGTCCAATAAGGTTAATTATATCCGGTGGAAGTTTGCGCAAACCCTTTCCACCAGCTGGTACCCTAGGTATCGACCTATTCATAGCATCTAAAAAGCCCATGTTCATTGCCTTAATACAGTCGTCAATTTCGCCCTCAGAGACATTACGGTCAATTGGTAACCCACACTCAGAAAGATTCCCTGACAAAATACTCCTAAATCTACGTACATTCATCCGATCATAGTCATACCGTGTAGGTCGCTCACGTATCACACAGTCAGAAGCAAAAAATACCATCTGGATAGCCCTGTGATCCGATTCGTAATCCAGTGTCCTAAGCCCATCCTCCGTCGTTGGCACAATGTCCACAGACGTCATAAAAATATCGATGAAGGACGATATCCCCGCATTTACCCTAGTCGGTCCCTCAGTCCTCCGAATGTCCAGATCAGTACACATGAGTAGAAATTCACGAAGATTACGTCCACTCGCATTCATAATAGTATCCCCCCAATACGGGTGTCTAGCATTCAAATCACCACCAATAACTACACTGCCATTTCTGATAAGACCCTGAATTGAGACAAAGTCAGAATCAGCAAAGACAGTGCTTGGGCGAAGATACATCGAAATAAAGGTGATGAAATCCCCATTAGTTCTTCGTATTCTAACTGCCGTATTCTCAATATTTCCCGTATCAAGGACAATCTCCTCAGAAAGCAATGTGTTCCTAACAAGGACAGCCGTACCTCCTCCACGTCCGTTTTGTCGATCTCGTCTAAATACGTTATACCCATCAATATTAAACCTGTGGCGTGGACCTAGACGGTGCTCAGCCAACAGTAATATATCCGGTCTATGCTGTGTTAAAAATAAATTCAAATAATGTCTCCTGTGTTTAGAGACGATTGAATTAACATTAATAAAAATTGTCTTCAGTAATCTATCCATGATGTCCCAATGTCATTAACATACCAAGAAGAGCCCTTGATTTGTCCTCGTCATTACTCAATTCCCTATATTCCCTAGCAAATTTACCTATTTTACCCAAACACTGTAGTAATTCACCCCCAAAGAAGCGTCCACAATCACGGTTTATGGTCTCATATTGAGCCATGGCTGACCTCAATGAAATATCATCCCCCTGAGACCTTACCGGTCCTGACCCTTGTGCAACCTTTGATGTTGTCAGTTGTCGATCGGTAGTAAAAGCAGCCCCAGCTGCTGCCGCATATGAGACTCCATTCTTCAACCCACTCCCATTCGATGCTACAATACGGGTACGAGAACCGCCCCCATGTGATTTTTTCTCCTCCAATTTACGGAGGAGCTCAATTCTCCGCGGACACTCTTTCGAGCTAGCCGCATGGCCTTCAACACTGCAATTAATGCATCTTACTGGCAAACCAACCCTCTTAGACACCTGTCCTGTAGCCGGATTAGTTACCAATGTCTCCGCGTTATTCTCCCCCCTTGGTGGTACATTACACTTGCCTGGGCCATGAGACCCTCCGCACTTTACACACCTATAAGGCATTCGGCAGTTGACCGATACATGACCGAAACGCTGACAATTGTAACACTGTGTTACACCCTTTCGAATAAATTTCCTAATATATACCCTACAACGTAAAATATACCTAATTTTGTAAAATTTCTCAATGTCAGAATCCCTAGTCATCCTAACAATCCATTTGTCGTTCCCCAGTTTAGATAGACCAATTATATTGACGTTTGTCTGTAGGTCATTCAAATTCTCCAAAATTTCCACAGACTCGAAAGAATGTGGAAGTCCCTCTATCACAGCGACAAATGGTCGTAAACCCTTAGGCGTGTACGTATAAAAGTTTACCTTCTGTTCCTCTAGCAAGCCCTTAACTTTATCAAAGTCCTCAAGGGTACAGACTCCTATATTAGATACATTACTACCTAAAATCTTAACATTATAGTTCTTATGACCTAACTTATTGTCAATAGAATCTATTACACTCTTTACGTTAATGTCGTACGTCGTTATTATCGGAACAGACTTACTCTTTTTCTCTCCTTCTCTTATAGCTGTCTTACTCCGGGATGAAACCTCAGTAATTTTTGTAGCTTTCTCCTTCTGACTAGCTTGCACTTTTTTCTTTTGGTTGTTGATGACTGGTGAATTCGGCAATCGGCTATTTCCCATATTAGTTAATTTCTTAGCACTATTGGCTGATTTTTCGGCTATTTTGTTAACAGGCTGTTTGGCATTTTCCTCTTCAACCTGCATATCATCCTCGCTTGAGAAACTTTCGTTTTCATTGTCTCTATCTTGCAACCGCATCAACAGATCCTCGACAGTTTTCCTTAGCTTTGCATTCTCTTCTTCAATATAGTTGAACTTTTTAGTCATCAGTTCGAACTCGCTATCTTTTTTGCAAATTACTCGTCGAAGCTCTTCGACGGTGGCTCCGACTCTAGGCCGTTTCTTATTTGGGTTAAGAGTTTCATCTTCCTCCATATTTCCCTCTTACACTTATCAGAGGGTAACAAAACTTGTTGAAATTTAATTCAGTTTTCGACACTCTCAGGTAGAATATTTTCACACCGTCGCTTTAATTACCGCACAGGTAAATTCCAGGTACTGCACCTTTTTTTCTGAATTTCCCGCAAATACACTTCAGTATTGCCTGGGAATTCACGTTTTTTCTTGATGTCTTGGGATTTTCTTCCAAGAATAATTTAATTTTCAATTTTTTTATGCTTTTTCGTTTTAAAATTTTTCCGTAATGAACTGCACACTTCAACACTTCACACTTAATATCGTTTGGGGAGAAGTGAAAAGGATGCAGTGTGTTTAAAAAGTTTAGTCCTTCGAGTTCCTCTAAAAGTTATCCTACACTTGGAAAAAATGAGAAGTGAATAGAAGGCAATATATATTAAATTAAAGTTAAATTTTTACAGCTTAACTATTAACTAATTCTTTAATGAAGAACATAATTGATTTTATTTACGTGTATTTATATGATAACATTTTAGTGGTTATTATTCATACTTGTACATTCATCAGTACTTAGCATCAATAATCATAATCGAATTTAATAGATTATAACATGCAACATAAAAAAAAACAATAGTAGTTGCTGATAAACGGGTTTAATAATGAAGTGAGCACGCTTTTAAGCCGGCCTTATTACTCGTCGTTAATAGGGGGGATTCATAACTTCTGTACCTTTTACCACCTGATCTCATTATAAATTATATTTATTTTTTTAGCGTGCTGACATATGCGTAAATAACAGTTTGAATGGTTAAAATTAAATAGTATATGTATATGTTAGTAGGTGTTGTTGCAACAATTCGCCCACCCAACCATGATCACACTGAGCTAAAGCCTGTAAACGAATAATAATGTGATCCCATTAACATAAGCTGCTAACTCGAAGTGAAGCGATTAAACAGATGTTATATTTTCTCCTAACAATGCATATTTATTAATCAATTTCTAAAAATAAAATTTTAAATAAAACAAATAAAAAATAATAATATTCTATAGTTGCTTTCAAGCATAAACAATAGTAGGCATTTTTTTTTTAATAAGTAAATAAATAAAAATTAAATTTACATAAAAGTGATTTGTAGATCAAAATAATTGCCCAAAGGTAGAAAAGTTGTTGATACCATATTGAAAAGAGAGAATTTTAACAAAGTATATATAAGGTGCCAAATCTGTATAAATACATAAGAAATAGATTTATGTAATTCTAATATATTACTCATTTATTTTAAATAATTAAAATATTACCCATTGGAGATGACACCATGGGGAAAAAAGTGAAGTCTTGGCTCAAATATCGTGTAACCAAATTAAACAATACTTTAAATGAAAATATTGCTTAAACCTGAAATGTTTACATTATCTAATTTATCAACGACAAATAAAGTAAATTTCTATTAAATACCTGATGAGTTTAAGTTAATTATGACAGCTTTAAATAAGCGAAATTAAAAATAGAAACGTGGCTTATATTCGTAACGTTTTGCGCACTATATAAATGAATTTATAGACTGGTGACGTTTTTGCTATTTGTCTTAGCAATTTTAAAGAAATTATACCAATATAAAATACTTTAAAAATTTTACTACTGGCACTTTGAACTTTACCACAGGAATATTGTTATAAACGGACGCAAAAATTATTATTAGGTTACCACAATAGCTCGGAAAATCTTTTTAGTATGGCGCGAAAGTATTTTCTTTCCAATATACTTCTCCAAACGTTATCATATATAAAAAGATAAATGTCAATCTCACAATATATATTCTTATGTGGATGAAGCAGACTCATATGTAGATGGCGTTAAGAAAAAAAAGGTTAAAATATTCAAAACAACATCTAAAAAAAACCTCATATGTACTTATAAAAAAACAAAAACACTAAAACGTTAAAACTTTTTTCAAGTATAAGCATGCTACAATAACAAGAAAATAAAATGAGCGTTCTTGTCTTTTGTGTACTTATTCAGCATTTTAAAAGACAACTGCTGGTATATAGGAATTGCGGCTTAGAAACAAACGCAAACAATAGGATCAACAAAGCGAGAGTGGCATTTGGACCACTGCAGTCAGTAAGGTGAAGCTGACATATATTAAAATGAATTAATCTCGTCATATTAATCGGATGTCTAAAAACAATTTTGCTATATGGCAGTAAAGGCAGGCTTAAATGTTTATTTGAAAACAAAAATTAATTTTAATAATCTAATGCAGTTAATTTCTACGGTACTGTGAATATAATCAGTATGTATGAAAGCAATGATTAAAGGGACTTAAAGAAAGTAAATTTTGCTGAAATATATTTTATTGGTCAGATTCATCAGAAATCAAAACAAAATTCTGTCCGTCCATTAATTTTTTCACCTTCTTTTAATCAACATTTTTGCAGAAAATTAATTTTTCGATTTTTTTACAAGTGTTTTAAGACACTTTTATTCAGTTTTATTTCATTAATTTTCCTCTATTTTCAAAGTATAATTCAAAAACCTTTACTTGTTTATGTTTAACGAAATCTATAGACGCCTCAAATTATGAACCATTTTATCATGGTATCCATTAAACATATGCCTCATTGCAGCTATTGAGTGCAGGGAAATATGTATTTAATGAGTAGGGTGTTCAAAAAAAAAAAAAAATACTAAATCTATTAAAATAAGATTTGTGAAAATTTTGAGCAATAGTGTATATATATAATTAATTGAAAATTAAGAATTATTTTATTAAATGTTCTGTAATAAATTTTTACCTCAAAATTTATTTTGTCTTTGCAACATTATAGGTAACTAGTAAAGTATAAGTAGAATTATTTGGAAAACAATTTGTCATAAAATTTCTTATTAATATTATTAGAATGATGTTTTCGAAATTTTGGAGTACTTTTTAAAACTGGGTTAAAGTTCATTATAAAGTTTATTTACTTTCTAAATCCCCTATTGAATATCAATGCAACCCCATTATGATATCAGCTCTTCTTCGCGCCCTTGCCTGTGTGTGTGTGGATGTGTGATTGATTTATTACATTCAATTAATTAAATTGCATTCACCCATTTATACGAGCAGTTATGTACACAGTCATACAGTCAATTATGTTACATTTACAGTTAAAACTTTTGTAACGATAATTTTTATTTTTTTTATTTAATTTTGTTATTTTTCCAAACAGAGAAATGGAAAATACGTAATTTATATTCTCCGATTTATTATGTATGTACATGTGTGTATGTGCTTTTTTTAATATTAAAATCTAGGGCAAAATAACAATAACAATTATATATAATGAGATTAAACAATAATATTTATTAAGTTCGTATAGAACGAGGCAAAAACTATGTTGTACTGTTGTAAATATTTTACATTTATAAATTTAATTAAACAATATTAAAATGGATATAAAATGCTGAACAAATACAAAAGCTTGATATATAAGAAAATTATTTACATATATATAATACATACCTATTGTATGTATATAGTATGTGAATACAAAAGTCTGCCCTCACTACATACATTGTACACACATACATACATACAAACATACATACAAAATACATAATACTAGGGAATGTTTTAACTTATTTGTGCAATTTTCTCAACTTTAGATTAAAACATTAACTTAAAATAGTTGGCAATTTATTGCAGGCGTTTTGATTTCATGACTATAATCATTTATTTCAGCGCACGATAGGTGCTCATTAGGGAAGATTGAAATATTTTTTATATCGAAAAGTACACAGAACTTTATTCAACACGCTCGCTGGAAAAAGTATACAACCACCCCTTTTTGATTAAATTTTATTTACTAAAATGTAAAATATGTATTCAAACATCAATACGTACCCTGCAGCAAAATTTTTAGCTAAAGTTATGTTTTGTACCAGTCCGTTGTAATTAGACTGTAGGAAATGTGATGGAATTTACATTGTTTAAAAATAAACAAACGCCCATCGAATAATTGAAGAGTTCTTTGTTTTTCGAACAAAAATCTTTTTAATATCAATTTAAATGAATAGTGTGCTGTTGCAGTGGTTAGAGCGTGAAACTTCAAAACCGAAGGATCCTGGTTCAAATCTCGTCAGAGACATAAAAAATTTCAATGCGGAAAACAACTCAGATATAGAGGCTTGAACAAGTCGGCGTAGAATAGTTCTTTACAAACTCAGCGAGAGTCTAAATAAACTTGTAGCAGAAATAGCAGCAAAGAAAAACTGCAAAACAAAAACCTTCTCTGCTTGTATCCCCGGGAAGCATGTATCTGGGTGATATCACATACATTTAGTATTCTGCATAAGATGTTCACCATCCAATTTCACTATTTGCCAATTCGAACTTTTTCAATCTATATAATGCTGGCTGTGATTAAATTTAATATTTTTGCCCAACTCAATTTGACATGTCTTTGTTAAAAGGATATTAAAAAGCGAATGCATCTAAGAACAGTGACTGCTTAATGTGGTTTATGGGCTGATGGGGTACCTTCGAAAATGAGGTCGAGAGTATGGTGTGACGTGCCACACAGTCAACGAAATAATGACACTTTTGTAAGAAAATTCAATTCACGTGTGATCTTACGTCATGGCAATGCTAATTGTTATGATTACACTCCGCTAGGATTGTTTGTTTTGGCACATTAAAAGTAAAAATTGTATACCAATAAGCCATGAAAAATTTAAGAACTAGAAGATGAGATAAATCGGCACATTAACGACATTTAACCTCAATTATGTCTCAGTGTCATTGAAAATATAAGCCAACTGATAAAAGTATTCCACGGAAGCCGTGGCTAGGATTTGGCTGATTACACATAATTGTCATAGACCAACCTTTCTGTCATACTAAAAAATATTTAATTTCCTAAAACCTTTTTATTTTAATCACAATTAATATCGTGGGTTTAGTTTGACCACCCTGCGTAATGTGAGAATTAACTGTGTCACTAGAAATCAACTAATCGTTTTTTTTAATAATTACTATCTAATTTGAATAAGTATGCAGTGTACGTAAATTCACACAAAAAAATTAAACAATTATACCATAAAAATGTCAGCTTTAAAGTGAATGAATGAACAAATCATTTATATTTTTATTCCAAACTTTAAACCGAATAAATATGTTGAATTATCTTTAACTGCGATTAAATTTCGTTTTTATAAACCGTTAACTGCGGACACGTGCCGCTCACTAAATTGTTGCGTAAATTTTCGGCCAACACTAAGCCCGCTCTCGTAAATTGTTATTGAACCTTCTAAATTACTCCGTCATTAAAATACAAAAGGAAAAAAGGAAATCAGTAGCAACATGCTAAATGTACATTTATTTACAACAACTTAAGCAAATCACATTTTATTACAAAACTCAATGGCATTCAGTACGAATTCGATTTAATGATCCATACTCTCCTAGTTAGCAGGCATTTTCATAATAAGAATATACAAGATATTGTGGCAAGCAAAATAAATCATTATGGGGAGAAGGGGAACTAATGCCAACGGGAAACACTTTAAAATACATAAAAATTTAGATGTGATTGTAAAACTTATCTTTTTAAATGGTTCGGAAATCCAATAATTGTTATTTGTTTTTTATTGTTTTTTCTTTTTAGCAGCAGCAAAATCAATGTCGATGAAATAAAACTGAGCCTGAGAGAAGGAGAGGGTGGAAAAAACGTTATGTTAATACTTTATCATCGTCCTTAATCAAATTATTACTGCTTGTTTGTGTAGCATTTTCTACGCAAATAAAACAGTTAAAATGTTGGTAAGAACATCTCAGATAACACATAAAGGCTGCCTTAGTACGAATGCACTTTAGCATTTTAAAATAAAAAAAAGCACATATTTTTGAGGTGGTTATGATTTTTTTATTGCAATGTAAAGAAGAATTGATTTAATAAGGGACTTAAAAAAACATAAACGAAATGGCCTCCGGGGTTTGGGATGCAAGCAATTAATATTTCCATGAAATTTTTCGTGAATTTTTCACAGAGTTGTTGCTGTATCTCACCAATGACACATAGTATCTCGGATCAGAGCCTAGCCAAAAATCTAAGATTTCACAAAAAGCCAAAGGAAAAAATTTCACGGCGTTAAATTTTATGATCCGGGTTGCCAGTTGATATCAGAACTTCTTGAAATAATTTGTAGTGGAACTCGTTGCTGCAATAAATGGATTATTTCCTGTGTGATGTGGTTAGTAATTTATCTGTGCCGTCCAGTTATTATTGTATCTGTAACGAATGACGTTTGCGATTACTTAAATTTTGGCCCAATCTTCCTAAAATTTTGGTCCAAAACTCGACAATCTTGTGTATTCACGTAGCTACTCAGATGGAAATACGCTTCATCGAGAATATTATTTTTTTCGAAAAATTTTAATTGACTTTGCTCTGCTTTATTATCCATTAATGAAATTAGTGGCGCTTTTCCTGGTCTGCTGATTTAAACTCCTGATTAAGCAATATTTTGTACTTATATAACTCGCTTCACCGCGCTTCGTGAGATTTGAAGTGAGAATGACGTCGAATTTATATGATTTAGAAATTCTTACTGAAATTCCCTTTACATATATGAAACTGTTTATCAACATTCGCTGCGTAGTGCCCTGTGAGATTTGAAGTTGTGGAGAACGACGTCGAATTAAAATTATTAATAAACTCTTACTGGAATACCCTTTACAGATGTTAGATTATATATTTGTAATATTTTTTTTTTATATGAACCAACTGCAAACTAAATATATTTAAGATAATTTTCTGGTGACAAAAAGCAAAAACTGCTTAAGTCGACATTAGCCAAAATTGAGTTAATTACATCATTGCAAGACGAGGATTCAAATCAACCCTCAGGAAAATTTTAAAATATTTTGGACAACTTTTTATTAAAATATAGCTTAAAAACTTATTACCTATATTATTTCAAAAAAACAATATCATGTGGAATAGTAAATTATTTAGGGCCGTATTCATAAAAAATATTTTAGGTTTATTACGGTCTTATTTGACAGATGTTGTAGAGAAATTGGTCAAATATGCCTTCAATAAACCTAAAATATTTTTTATGAATACGGCCCTTAAACTTTAAGTTTAGCTTAATATTTGAAAATGAATATTCTCCTTAATCTGTATAGCGTAGAATTTATAATTGTCTTTATTTTAAAACGAATTAGTTTTTTAAAATTCAGAAAAAAATTTAAAAAGGCTGTAAAAGCAGACATAAGCAATTTTTCAATATTCTCACAGATATATTTATTTCTTGCTCGAGTTCATTTATTTTTAGTTCTTTTATACTCAGGAGTTAAATTTTCTATTTATTATAATGGAACAATAAACTGAACAAGTCGAGTAGAATGCATTTTTGAAACCAGCTTCAGTTTCATCATTAACACTTTCTGATCAAAATGTTTAGTGTTGGATGTATGGATGTACATACAATATATCATCCATTTAATTCATAAGTTTCAAATAAATAGAAACTGATCGGAAACGAGAAAGCCGACAAATTATCCAAAATGGGAGCTCTTATGAGTACTATAACTTTGGAAAACGCCAAACCCCTTAAACGATTTAAGGATGAACTGAAACGTTGGGCGATGGAGGAATATGTCAGAAAATGGCAAAGCACTGATGTGGATAAGGTGATAAGAGTACTCTGGGATGACCCAAATCTTGGGAAATCAAAGGAGATTCTGAGACTAAGTAGACCAATAGTTATGAGACTAAAAAGTGTGATTACAGGTCATACGGGGTTGAGAACTCATCTAGCTCGCATGAAATTATCTAGAGCATACTAGGAAGAGGATGAGACTTTAGTACACTACCTCTGTCATTGTCCTGCGTTTGGGCATATTAGACGCAAGAATTTAACAGTGGATACTATGCCGAATTTGGAGTACCTAAGGAACTCAAATTGGAGATCCATAAGGAATTACATTGAAGGGACTGAGTTCTTGAACTAGTCCGTTATTTATGAGAAATTATGTTTATGATTTTTGTTTGCGAATTCCGTTTTCCATATGGAGCGCACAACATGCCAATTGAGCATAAGTGCATACCTGTCATGGGTTTGGGCTTTTATACCCCTCCTTTTCAACCTAACCTAACCTAAATTAAACAGTGAGAACAAAAATAACCACAACTTAAGACTTTTTCGTTTTTTTATTTAATACTTATTTATTATTACTGTTTTTTATTTTAATATTTGTATTTATTTTAAATATTTCTATATAGAAAACTTCTTAAGTTGACATAACCAAAAATTTTGATAATAATACTAATGCAATTCCGCAATTCGGAACTACCCTCACGTGAGCTTCCAACTATTTGGCACTACTTTTCAGGAACTTATAGCTTAAAGACTTATTCTCCATATTTTTTCAATATAATTTGGAACTAAAACTTATTTTAACTTGTTACTAAGTAAACCTAATATATAAAAACCGATATAACTTTTAATTATTATAGTACAGAATTCCTACAAAAGTCTTTATTTAAAAGAAAATAAAATTTTTAAATCAACGCAAAAACTTAAAAGCGCTTAACAGTTTTTCCTTACTTCCACAGAATGTTAGAGAAAAAAAATATAGCGATATCTGGCTGAAAATACTAAGAAAATGTAGAGGAACAATAATTGTGTTCTGAGTTTTGTAAGTACAAATTTCGAAATTGATTTAATATAGAAAAATAAATGTTATTTTGGTTAAGCTGTTGTTTTACTAACTTTTTTAAAAGTTCTAGTACAACTACTTTTATATTTAAGCATAGTCATAGTCGAAAACGCGGTGGCGTCTTAAAGACGCCTTTCAATAATTTCTATATTGTTCAGCATAATATATGAGAAAACACAAACAAAAACAAATACACATACACATTCACTTATTTGCCATGTAGTATTTTCGACATGCTTTGTGGCAGGAATTACAATGAACGAGCTCAATGAAACTACAAAAAAAAAAACGATAAAAAGAAGAATGAGAAAAATTCGTAAACGTTCACACAACTAAATAGACTAAAACCAAAGTGTTTCTAAGACAAAAGTCGTCTCCGAAATTGATTGTTAGCAAAGAAGAAAGGAACAGAAATGAAGCGAGTATTAATAAACAGAAAAGGATGCTTGTGGTGGAGAGAGGCTTCAAGAATATTGTGACCATGTTTGTGTGTATATGGGGTGAAAAAAAATACATTTAATTTAAAGTTTATTTTACATTTTTTATGTGGTTAGTTTACAGTTTCCTTTATTTCTTATTTCAAATATTTGTTTAGTGTTCGCATGTTTATTTTTTTATTTTTTTGCTTTTATTACTGTATGTACCCTACAAATAATTTCAAGCAGCCCTTCCATAATTTCATTACAAAATTAAAAGTAACATAAAATCCAGACGATATTTTTTCATTAATTAGTGAGAAATTATACAATTCATGTTTTTGTTTTAATTATTTTACTTAATTAAAACTTATTTTCCTCGTTTTAATCATTAAAATATATTTCCAATTATTTTATTAAGTCCTTGCCAGAACAATGTAATAGGCATTAATTTATAGCCAAACACCCTTTACTTAATATTATGGTTTAGGTTTCAAAGATTTATGCAAAAAAAATTCCCCATAAATATAGATAATTTATAGGCCTTGAATAATGTTTTGTGAAATGGGCCATAATAAAAGTAAATAAATTATAGACACTGCATTATTCTTCAGAGTAAAACATAATGCCCTTACAAATATTATCCTTTCGTAACCTTGAAAATTGTGCCTAAAATATTTCGGAAAAAAATTACAATTTTATATGTACTTTCAAGGATAGACAGATAAAATTTTTCAAATGACATCTCTTTTTTTATTCTAGCAAACCAAATAATTTTATTATTATTATATATTACATATTTATATTTTATATTTTGTATCCTTCAAAAATTGACAGTCGTTAAAAAAAATGAACAAAAAATCAAAAAATAAAAAAAGTTGGTACGCGGTATATTTGCGTCCAAATTACATACTGGTTGTGTGCACAACATTTATGTATTTACTAGTTAAGCGACTCATAAAAGAATGCTGGCGACTTTTAGTTAATCATACCCAGCAAAGTATGATTGCATACTTATCTGGGTATGCAAAGCGAATGACATTTTCAAGACTTCTAAATCAATTGTATACAAAATTTCATTCTAAATGACTTCCTAGATGTCATAAATGATTTGCTTAAAACTAAATTCAACATCATGCAAAATATCTTAAAGAATTCATGTAAACAAACAAATTTAACACATGAAATATCCGATACTTGTCACCAAATATGCATGAGTTCCATGCACTTATTAGAATGGAGTACAGTTCATTAAAATATTCATGTAAACACATTATCTCCAATGGCACGCTAATGTTAAAATCATTAGTGTTTTACCCTAAATTTAAACACTGCGTCACCAGTTGAACCTCTGCAAATTCACTTTTTTGTCATAGATTTTTTTGCTTGGTATCAATGCAAGAGCGAAAAAAAAATAACGCAAAGTAGTCGGGTCTGTGATTGTTTATGAGGCTCGCACTAAGCCATAGGGACTGCTGTTCTGACATTACATCACGTGCGATAAGACAAGATATGTTCAGCAGGAATAATTATCAGTAATTAATTTATGACTAAAGAAGCTAAAAGTCTTAATGAATTTATAGAAGTTTATGCATATGTTAGACAAAAGAATACTGATATAATTTTTGTTAATAGGTTGTGTTTAAAAATTTAAGTACAGAACATTTAATAGAAATATACCGGGAACAGAATGGACATTGTGCTGTCGCACAGCTCATTTACCCTGTTCCTAGTCAGCAGAGTGAAGTTTAAACAAAACCTCTTTTATTTTCCTCAACACGTATTTAATATATAATTTTCGTGCTTGTTTTTCCCTTTACTTATCTTCTTTTGTTATTAAATTCCCTCTACATGTGGCTTTGTCACTGACTTTTATAATGTGTTATTTTTTTATTGCATTGAATATTTAAATGTTGAGCAAAGTATCAACCTGCAAATAATCGAAGTGAGTTAAGGAAATATGAAAAAAACATACAGAATTGTTTGAAATAGCAAACACTTATATATTTGGATAAATTATTTGTTTAAAATGTCATTGTTATGAGTAACTGTGGTTGACATTTATGACTTTCTGATCCTTGATACAATTTCAGTCAAAGAAGCACAAATATTAAATTCTAAAATAGAAACACATTGACATAGGCTAAGAAAACCTCTTTATAAGAAGCAGTATTGGAAGTGAATGTGAAGTGAATGAAAGTGAATAATAATTTTCATAAATTAATCAATTACTAGTAAGTCCTTCCTTCTCTTCTTATGAAGCCGGTTTGTCTATATTTATATAATAAAGAAGAAATGTGTGTTTGTATGTTATGGATTTTCTTTGAAACTGCTAATTCTATCCTCCGAATGGTCATGGGCTAAATTTTTTGTTGTATTTTGTAGGTGGGCGTGGTACAAGCCGAACAGATTTTATGATATATTTTAAGAACTATAGCAGCAATTACCTCCAAACTTTGTACTACGAGTTACTTTAATAACAATTGCCTTATTTGAGAAAAAACTATGGGTAGGATCAAAGCATTGAACTTCGTTTTTCCAATCCAAAAAAAATATATATGAAGTCATATATAGGAAACTAACGAGCGGAGCAAAAGTAGTGTTATTCCCACACGAATGATATTTTTTCTGTCTATAATCATCAATCAATCAATAAGCTGAATTACAAAATCGCTTTAAATTATAAAAATTAAAATAGCACATACATATGTAAAACAATTACGTATAAATATAAATATAGCAATAAAAATGTCCTAGTATTGTGAAACTGTCGGTATTGTGAAGCGCTCCGGTTTAGGTAGTAATGAATAAAATTAGAAAAATTATGTAAAGGATCCGCCATCTAACGTTTTTTTTTCAACTAGTGCTTATTTCGTGAATGGTAACACTTAACTCATGTCTGATTTGACAGATAATTAGTTTTGTCCTTCCGCTGAACGAATATGGTTGTGTATACGCTTCAACAACGCTGGGAAATTTTGCGACATTACCGTCTTACAGAAGATGCCGATTTTACCAAAAAAATCATCTTTTCAGATGAAGCTCCTTTTAATCTTGGCGGGTATGTAAACAAGCGAAATTGTCGCATTTCGGGCACATCCATTGAAAAGGCAATATACCCAAAATGAGTCACTGTTTGGTGCGGATTTTGGTTCAGAAGCATAATTGGGCCACTTTTCTTCGAAAATGAGCAAGGAGTGGCCGTAGTCAATGGAGATCGTTATCGGGCCATGTTAAACGAATTTTTGTTCACAAAAATTGAAGAGAAGGATTTTGCCAACATTTGGTTTCAACTAAACGGCGCTATGTGCCACACAGCCGAAGCTACACTTTTTTTTATAGCATTTTCAAAAAAAAAAAGAAAAGTTATTTGGCGGACCCTTTATATAAGTCTATCATTTATACACTACAACATGATTTAAAACCGTTATTTTTTTGTTTTAAAGTTCTGCTCACCATAAAAATTACTTGTTTTCCCTCAACTTGTTTGTAGGTCAAACTTATATATTCCTCCCTTACACGCATGCTTCGTCCGAAGGACTATTTTTTATTGGGATGCCAATGTCTGGCATTATTTAGAATTTAGGGAGGACATTGAAATAAAAACATGCAAATGGCGAATATAGAAGCTACCGTTATATGGTAAGATTAATACTGATTACTAAACAGTTATGCTGATGAAATATTATCATTGTTAAACAAATACATTCTATTCTTCTAGTGTAGGCGAAACTTTCCTTTTTCGACGGTTCTTTTATTATTATTTTGGGAACTTTACAAAGGATCATATTTTATTGCTTTGTTTTCGCATCGTTAATCTTTTTATTTTTTCGTTTTCTTTTTTTGATCTACATATGTAGATAAGTTTAATAGGGCTGTCATCTTTCGTTGATAGAAATAACGCCTTCCAGTGACTGTAAAGTGGTCCTTATTATTTGGTGTGGGGTCTTAAAAAGCATTTTGTTACTTACCCTGCTTCCTAAAAGGCCATCCAATGATGACCTGTCCTTTCCAGTAAACTGGAATTTCAAGCAACTTTCTCGTTTTTTTTGTTGTAACTTTGCCTAAAAGTTTAACTTAAAGCTCGTTCGCTTTGATAATTTTTGTTCTTCTTGCTGACAGAAGTCGAGAACCAGGCTGTTTCACTTTGACAATTGGCGCTCCTACTACTGCACCACCTACAAACATAATAATTTTTTTATTCTTTTATAAAACAAAAAAAAATAAATTTAACATTAACTTGGGCCAAAAAAAAATTATAATAATATTCGTGTGATAAATATTATCATTATTGTTATTAATATTATTTATTTATTATTAAAATTTTTTTTTAAAAAATTTATTAAAATAAATATTATTGCTAAAAAAATTCGTTAAAAATATTTAATAGTTGCTTTCGAAAATACACTCAATTCGGCTTATATCGGAATGAATAATTATTCAACATTCTTAAATATTTACAGTTGAATTGAAATATGTATGTTTCAGGGAATTTAATTATTTATAAACAAGAACAGTGAATAATTTTTAATATGCCGAATAGATTTTCAATATAAATAATCATTGAAGTAGGAGCTTTTTAAAAGTCATTGCGAAATTTCTTACAATTTTCTCTTCAATATCACTGTTTGTTTAGTATGCAATTTTTTTATTTTTCCATTTTCTTTATTTTGGGGCGGTAATAAAATAGTTTAAAACTTTTCTGTGTGTGTGTCTCATTACATAAAATTGTATGACCTTTAAATAGTAGAAGTTTTATATTTCAGTTGTTGATTTTCTTTTTCTTTGCAGTAACCAGCAAAACGAAAATAATATTTTGTGGTAAATTGGGCCACACACAAACAGACTTATCATATCATTTTGGTCAAAAAAAAATCGCTTAGAAATTTAAATATAATTTTTGTTAAAGAATTTCCATTCTGTCTTGTGCTAAAATTATGACATTCTGTAAAAATATTTTTATTTAGACTGTCTGTTTATTTGTCTGTACGTCTTCCTATTGGACAGTTTTGAGCACTGAAAAAAAGAAAATACACAACTAACACAAATGTTTAAACAAAAACATAAAGACAGCTTTAACAAGTAACATTGCTATATTCGGCCGTGCCGAATCTTATATACCCTATACGTGTAGTCATGCAATATCAATTGTTTGTATCACCATTCATCTCATATAAAATACGTACATACATATGTACATGTAAAAAACATACCAAAAAAAAAAAAAAAAACAAATATATTAAAAATAAAAACTAATAAAAAAATTAAAAAAAAAAAATTACAAAAAAAAATTTAAAAAAAAATTTTAAAAAAATGTTTAAAAATTTTTTAAAAAAAATTAAATATAAATAATATATTAAATAAAATAAAATAAAATTTTTCGCCTCAGCTGGAATTCGATACCACGTTTACTGTAACCAGTATGTATGTAGGTTGTTGTTGTAATTGTGAAAAAAACGAGGTGGTCGTGGTTTTTTGCTTTTATCTCAGAAAGTTATAGGGCAATTGTGATGAATTTCAATAGCTATTCATTCCCGGATATTTCCAAGAGATTGATACCATACATAGATCTGAGGAACATATAGTTGCTTCCAAAAGTTGATTTCAACCAACACACGGGCAGACGGACAGACGGTCAGGGCTTAATCGACTCCTCTATTCAAAAGCTTTCAGAAAATATATACTTTATGGGGTAGGAAATGAAAATTGTATAAATTACAAACGGAATGACTATATAAGTATACCCTTGTGCACCACAGGTGAAGGGTATAAAAACAGTTATTTTAAAATTGCGTTGTTGTTTTAATCTCTCACGCCCCGTGATCTGCAATTTTGCAAGTGTCCTGCATTTTTGTTTGTCTATCTGGTTGTTATTTGTGCTTCTGTTGTTGCTGTTGCCGGCACTGTCGGTGTTTGTTTGATATGTGTTGTATGCATGCATACAGTAACATGTTCAACGAGTCAGTTGGTACAATAAGCGAGTACACTAACTATCTGTTATAAATATTATGTGGACATAATATTTGTTTACAGCATATCTCTAAGGCACGTACAGACGCGTTTACAAAACCACACAAACAAACTTTCATACGCTTACGAAAACATATACTTACATACAAGAATACAGTTATCAAAGGACATAAACGGCCAATGAAGTCGTTGAGTTTATGTGCGTATGTATTATAATTTATGTACGATTTTTTGTTTCATATATTTAAGTGTATTGTTGCATAAATATGTACTTTAACTTTTTAACACACACTCATACCCTTATAAATTTATAATTTTTATTGGCAATATATTCCTTCATTTATAGCAACATTTTTAAAAACATATTTGTTTATTCGGTTTTTTTCTTTTTTTCAATATTATTAAATTTGATTATCTTTCCCAAGTTATATGATAATGTTGAGTAATTTAATTTAAATATTTATTTTTATTTTTATGATTTCTTTGTTCAACTTAAAATTTTATTATTTTTATTCCAGTAATAAATCTAAAATTTTATGGAAACTTTAAATCATATTTTTCATAAATTCCCTTAATTTCACATATTTTCCTTAACTTTTTAGCTTTAAATTTAAATGAAATATTATGTTATGGCTTACTTACAATATTTATTAAATACAAAATAAAAAGTATAGAAGAACATTGCCGACATAAAATTGTCTGCAAAATTGCTTAAGAAAAAATAGTAAAAAATAATTCCTAAGAAAAGCAAGTATTCAATCATTCGATATTTTGTACAAAAAACCATATTATATTCAATAGTAAAAGCAGTCTATTCTTTATTTTAAATTTCAAGTTCGTTTTAATTTTTTTTTACCAATTTTTATTTGATTTCGTCTAAAACAATACAGTTTGAAAAACATATTTAAAACCAATTCATGGAATTTTTACTGTTTACTCTTACGTTTATTGTTACTGTTATGGAAGGAAAAAAATACACAGACCACAAATTTGGCAATAACACTAAAGTACCATTATGTTTCCTAAGAAATTTCATGTTGATTTTATTATCAATCCATATTCATCAGGAACGTGTTTTTGAATTCTTTTATGGCAGGGTGTTCTCAAGTTGCACTTAACTCAAAATAACGACTTTATTAGTACAACGCGGTCGTGATATACTTTTTATTTCTATATCCTTGACATAGAGTGTAAAAGGCTACAAATATATTTGTCATTCTGTTTTTTTATTCTACAGTATTCATTTTAGAATCATTAAAGTATATTTATTCAGAACCCTTTCCCATAGGGGGATTGATTTCGCTCAGTCCGTTTGTCCTTGTGTATGTTGAAATAGATTTTTTAAGCCCCCACGTAACTTCAGACTCCTTTTTGGTATGAATACACAAGATATGCTTTCGAGAATTTTACTATTAAAAGTCAGTTATCTGGGCACAGTTTAGGCTGAGATATGAGCGAGACAATACGACTGCCTGTGTTATTTAACCAAACAAAGTAAAATTATGTATGGAACTTCTCGAGAAATGTTAAGGTAAGATTTATATAAAATATGTTACTTTGGCAACAGTTACATAAAGTCCTGCTTTAAAGGGTCAACTAGCGACAAAAATATCGGCAAAAAAGTATTTTGGAAAAAACAATGTCAATTAAAAGTTCAAATTATCGATTTCCTAAATAACCCAGCAAGAAACCTACGACGAAAAAAATATTTTGCAGGAGTGCAACTAGTGACAAAATGATTAAATTAAGGTGGAAATACTAATGATTGATAATATTGGCGTGTCCTTGTGTTTACATGAATATATTAATGAACTGCACTATATTATAATAAGTGCATAGAACTCATGCATTTTAAGAGAAAAGCATCCAAAGTTTCTTGAGTTGTTTTTGTTTCTTTACATGAATTTTTCAAAATATTCTAAACTAATTATCAAGCACATCATTTATCGCATATTATTTTGCATCTAGGTTATTATTTAGAGTTAATGCTTTTACACTATTAGTTTAGTTTAAAATGTAATTCACTAAGCACTTTTTTAAATTTTTTTTTGCTGGGTTATTATTTTAAATATGCACCATATTATTTTCAATTATGATCGATAAATTGTTGGTGGTGATAAGCAACAGAATTGTCATATGAATGTTAGTTTATAAAATGAAACACACGTTTAGCTTAATTTAAATGAATTAAACATTTATTGTTTTAAATTTAAGTAACGTCTTTGTGCTTCGTCGTCCAAACCTATTCTGACTCTTTTCTAAAAAATGTTCGTTGCTCCGTCACAATTCCTTCAAAGTCATTTTGTTCATTACAATCATCTCAATACTCGCCCACTTCTAGTCAAACGTCCAGTGCCACCAATTCCCACATAAATTACTGAGATATAATTATTTCTACAGTATTAATTTGTGTCCACATAAAGTTTGTATAATCTGGAGCCTTCTACATAGAGAAGTCGATTTAATTAAAACAACAAAACGTACCTCGTAAGAAGACTATATAATTTTCGAATTAAGCAATCTTACTTTTTTTATTTTGCCATGTTTTGCACTTAAGAGAAATAGTCAATTAATTGTCTAATTTTGATTTTATTTAATAAAAATTGTTTAAAAAATCAAATCTTAAATAAAAATAAAAAATAAAAAAAATTTGTTCGATAACTAAATAAGCTTTGGTTAATTGAAAGAATCTTCTCGATTGCTTTTAATCAATTCTGAAAAAAAAATTAAAAATATTTTTAGTATTTTAAGACCTTATTTTTTATTTACTTTTTGCAGAATGTAATTTGAATATTAAGTCCGTGCGAAAGATAGAAAGACACTAATATTAAAACATACATGCGCATGTGTCATCAGATTTCGGCTAAATGAAGAATATTTATGACAAAAAAGGAATCAACGAAGTATGTTAGCTTTCTCAAGGTCCGTTTTCTCCATGGTCTAAACTATCGTTGCGAATCTTGTGTTTTTACTATAATTATAATTTTTAATCACGTGGACAATAACTCAAAATTGCAGACTTTTTTGATAAAAAAAAACACTTAAAAATGATGAGTTTTGTATTTAATTAAAATTTAATTAAAATGAGTCAATTTCGGGACATCATAAAAAAGTACATTATTTGTTATCTTTTCATTTGTTTTGAAATCTAAATATTTTTCACTCCACATTCACAATTAAATATTTTCTTTTTTTTACATTCAACTTGTACAAGATAATTAAAACGTTTTTTTTTTTGTTTGGTTTTCTGTTTTAAAACAAACCCCCAAAAAATATTTTAAACAAAAACCAAAAATACAAATATGAGTTGCTAACCGAAAAAAGTGATTAAAAAACAAAACACAAAGTAAAAACCTTTTACAACTGTTTTCAAAATTCACTTTATTCGTTTAGTACAACTTTTATGGTTACAAATAAATAAGGTTGTCTGTCTGACCGCACACAACATTGTACTAAAAACAAAGTTTTCAATTAAATTGTTTTTTTTTCAATTTAAAAAAAAAGTGTTAATTTTTTTTGTTTGTTTGACATAGGTAAATGAATTTATGTTTTGCAACGTATTAAATTATAAATGTATTCATTAAGGCAATTAAGGCGATATATAATTTTTTTGTGAGAATCTAGGGACACATAAAAATTTTATAAATACGAGGGTTGACTTTTAAAAATAACTGCAGTCTGGCAGCTAACGTTCCTATAGTAAAGCTGACGATTTTTTGCAATATATGTAAGTAAAGGGTCCGCCATCTAACGTTGTTTTTCTCAACTAGTGCTTATTATGTGAATGGTAACACTTAGCTCATGTCTAATTTGACAGATAATTAGTTTTATCCTGCGGGTGAACGAATATAGTTGTGTATACGCTCGAAGAACGCTGGGAAATATTGCGACATTACAAGCAAAATTGTCTCATTTGGGGCACAGAAAACTCGCACGCATACATTGAAAAGCCGATACATCCAAAATGAGTCACTGTTTGCTGCGGATTTTGGTCCAGAGGCATAACTGGGCCATTTTTCTTCGAAAATGAGCAAGGAGTGGCCGCAGTAAATGGAGATCATTATCGGTCCATGTTGAACGAAGTTTTGTTCACAAAAATTAAAAAGGAGGATTTTGGCAATATTTGGTTTCAACAAAACGGCGCTACGTGCCACACAGCCGCAGCTACACTTTTTTTTATAGAATTTTCAAAAAAAAAAAAAAAGTAATTTGGCGGATCCTTTACTCAGAACGTTTTGACGTTTGAACGCTATTTGTGTTGTTTACAGTAACTTGAAAAAATCATGTCGATTCGTGCGATTTTGCAAATTTTTATGTGGAATAAGCCAACAACAGTGCATCGATAAACTAGTTCTTAGGGATGAAACACCATTAAGAACCAGTATTTATCGATGGTTTTCTAAATTCAGTCGTGGCCATATGTCACTTAATTAAGAGTTTCGTTTGTTGTCATAGGCGTAAATACACTGTTCTTGTGCGACCATTGCAAAAAATTACCTGCTACTGTAATGATTGTTGTTCCAAAAAGCAGTGATGATGAGCGTGAAATGATACTGGAAGATCACAATATAACTTGTTATGAGATTGAGGCTACATTTGTCACGGTGCTTCAAAACATTTGTGTGACATTGTGACAGTAGATGAATCATGAAACTACGCGTATTAGCCCAAAAGGAAGCACCGTTCGAGTATATGGATATTTTAAGATGACCAAAAACCTACAAAAGTCATTCAAACTGCGTTCAGCTAAAAACCTTTAAAAACAAAATATTTATATCAGACAAGTGAGTTTACCAGATGTACCAAATTGGCACCTGAGCATGAATCTGTTGCAGTGCCCAGCAAATAGAAGCGTATCTAAAAATGTATATGTACATTTTACTATTTATTAATTATATCGGTAGAAAAAAAACAGCAGAGACATTTATAATGACAGCCATAGGCAATTAAAAAAAAAACACAGATAACTACAGCTACACAAATTACAACAAATTACATGTGTAATTAAAATAAATATGATGTCTTCACTAACAAACATAATGATAAAGTAGTTACAATGGCCCAACAGTACTGACAATTCTTTACTATTTTCATTAAATATCAAGGACTATTCTTTATACTTGTATCCTTACATGACTCTAAATTTACATAAACATTTAACATTCTTGAATAGTAGCAGTTAGTTCAAAAAAATTTATAATAAAAAGTGGTTTCAATTTAAACAAAAAAATTTTAGTAATACATTTTTTGCTTTAACAAGAAGCTTCAGGGCTATACGTATGAATGTATGTAAGTAACTTATGTACATTAATTGTGGTTGTATAAAATGATACTTTGTAACTTTTTTTTAGTATTCGTTTTTTGTTAATATAGTTTAAACTGTCGCTACGTAATTTATACATAGAATTATTGTCAAACCTTTTTTTATTGATTTTAATGCATGTGCATTCCTTTATGTCTATTCAACCAACTTTTCGACGTATTAACGACGAGGCTTCAGCACTTGAGTCCATTGAATCTTGTAAGCGTGTAAATTCAAATTCTTATTCAAAATTCGTAGCAGTGATGTTCGTGAAATATTAAATATTTGGACACCACGACAGGTCGAGGTTGACAACTCTTCTGCCACACTATCGTGAACAACAGCAATGATTTCCGCAGAACGAACTGAGCGAGCATGCAGAGCCGGTTTGCTGAAATTTTTGCTCAATTCTCCCGATTTTGGACACATTTTGTCGATAATGCTGACCAAAAAAATCGCGAAGCGAACGAAATGCATGGTGATTTAAACGCCTGTTGACGTAAAACAATTCAACAATCTGAACGAGCTGCTCAATTGTGCACTTCCTCATGGTTAAATTTGTCAAATATTGAAACGTTTAAAAAAAGATGCAGAGTATATTCAGCGATGAGGCCCATTTCTTGATGAACAAAAAAAAAATCAGTCTAAGGTGTGGCTGGCTTCTTCATCGATCTATTTTGGCTTCACCGTCTATTATTTCGCAACCATGTCTATAATTTCGAGAAAGGAGTTTAGAATAATTTTTAATGTTCATATGCCGACAAGGAATAATTGAAATGCCAACACGATTCTTTCAAGGGAACAAAAAAAAATGTTCATCACCAAAAATCGCTTCCTTAATCGCATCCCTAATCGCTTCCTTAATCGCTTCTAGAATATATCGAACCCTGCTCGCGAAATTATCGTATGCTGCAAAAACAAAATTTTACAGGAGAGCGTTTTTATTATTTTAAATTTAATAAAAACGGAAATAACAATGCTACATACATACGATAAAATGTCTCTATAACAGCCTCTATAATTAAAAAAAGTTATCGCTATAATATTTAATAAGCAGATGGATTAACGGTTGTAGAACCAATTTGCATAAAAAATTCGATTTCTAAGAAAACATAACATACGATAAAATCGCGCAAAGGGGTCGATATGATCTTTAAATGCAATATCCCAATTTGTAGGTTGAAAATATAAATTTCATTCCGCTCTTGGACAACTGAAAAAATCAGTATGTATACAAAATTAATGATCTTGATTAGAAAATACTTATTAATACATTATAAAAAATACAAAATGGCGCACAATAGACTTATGTATGGGTCAAATGTAGTATTTGAAAATGTGCCGTTTTTAGCGGTAGCAAAATGAAAGTTGAGCAGTGGAATACACTATAAATAGCTAAAATCCAATGCTGCGCTAAGAAAATGGCGGAAATATGGGTAAATTTTATAAATTGAGTTTTTGTCCTTTCCAACGTCCACCATATTAGTAACAAATGAAAGTGCTGGACCAGTAGAAGACAGTTACATGTGAAAAGTTGTAATATTCAAGATGGTGTACGAAACAAAATAGCGAATATTTTTTTCAACCCCAAAAATAATGGGTATGAACTGAACAGGCCTAAATATTTAGTAGAGCATAGTTTACTATGCAATAATCAAAGTTAAGCATAGCTTTGGAAATAACAAAGTAAAATGGCGTATAACATTAAATCTAGGCTATGCTAGGATAGTAGTAAATAAAAGGTATGGACGAATATAAGAGCTTTATTTGTTTTTAATTTTCTTTCAATACAGACATGAAAGTTTTCATTAGGGACCCTTCACATTTTCACATCCTTTGCAATTCGACAAAACTCTTTAAGAAAATTTTAATTGCTCAAAAATAGGCAGAACTCCATTCTTTCTTTAGAAAAAATAATTTTGATTCTAGTTTCTATTGAAAATATTTTTATACTCAAAGTGCTTAGAACAGTTAAATGTTTAAGACATATCGATGCCTTACTACCTCAACCTCGTATCTTAAAAAATAAAATTTTTCAGGAGAAAAAAAAACGGGTTATCTCTTAATAATTCGGTGTTTGGGTAAAAGCTGAAATGCAATTATTAAGGAATTGATTGTAGTTATTTATATCATTAGTAATAATGTACTAATCTTTTTTAGTTAAAGCATAAAACAATCGTTTGATATGAAAAAGTCAAAACCGTATTTTTTAAGATACGAGGTTGAGGAAGTAAGGCATCGATATGAGGTTTCTATCATCAAATGTTTAACTTCTTATTTATTTCATAAGACTTACGTTGTGTCATGTCTATTTTATAATTTTGTTTGCCGACAATTAAGTATTTAAAACAATACTCCATTAAAATGACCGAATAAAAGAAAATCATTTTTAGCTTCTTTATAACACAATATTGTAAACATATTTCCACTAAAGAATTTGAGATACTTAAACTCCTAATTAATAAAACTAAACAATTTCCCTGGCAACAGCAACTGAAATGTGAATAAAACTTCCATGTTGTATTATGCATTTTTTATATCATAAAACGTGTCTAAATATTAGAGGAGATTTAATTTGTTGTTTTTCCCATTTTTTTTTTTTTTACAAAAATATATTTATTTCACAAGTAAAGCCTCCTTAAGTATTTCAGCAATATTGTTGAAGCTTAGAAATTAATCTGCTCTTTGTTTGCTCTTCAAAAAAGAAGCAAAGAAATCAACAATAAATTTATTTCTGTTAATACGGCTGCAAAAAAAAAACACAAAACACCTACAAAAAAAATTATTTTAATAGAATAATAATATTAATAATGCCATTGTTGTTACATTTAATTCTATTGATACTTTAGCACAACAACTCGAACAAAGTTGTATTACAAATAGCATTAGTTTCATCACCACCTAAACGAATGAACAATTAAGCCAACTGAATAAAACATAATTTTTGATTTTCTATTTTGATTTGATCAAACTGTTAAAAGTGCGCTTAAAAGTTTTTTTTGAGTTTATACTTTAAATACGAAACACGTTTTAAATTCAAAGCAAAATAATATAAAATTTTTGTATTTTTTTCTCTTACGATCTCCCACTTTTATCTCATGGGCAATCAAATCACTGACACATTTCTTTGATTGTAATAAATGTAGTTATTTAAGTTATTTATCTGATTTCTCAGTAATAATCTAATCAATAGAACAGAAATAGAACATAAAGAATACTTGAGAACAAAACAAATGTCTGTGGTTAAAATGTTGAAAATGAAGAAATAAATATTTATCGAAAATTAAGATGCCAACTACAAAGGAACCAATAATGTTTAAATGGCATATAAGCCTACCAACAAAACAAACACTCACACACACACACACACACATATTTAAACAAGATACAACATAAATCAAAGATTAATTTGTAGAAATTTTTATGATGGTGCGAGGACTAAAAGGACTTAAAGGAAACCAAACAATACAACAAACAATTTATAGATAATTTCCATGGTCACACATTGTAAATCATTCCAACACAGATTTATATCAAAAATATTATTGTATTTATCTTTTCAAAAATTTATTGCTGCCACAACTATGACCCATATAAATTGGTTTGGGTGAAATTTTTCTTGTCTTATTAAAAAACTTTTATTTTTAAAAATCTTATATGCGTACATACATACATGAGTACATAATTGCTAATTTATATATTTAATTTTACAAGTAATTTTTCTATTTTTATATTTTTCAATTTGTTACTTCTTGCTCTTTTCCTCTATTAATAATAAAACTTAAGAAAAGATGAAGAAAAAAAAACATAAACTTTCAGTTTTATTCTCACTTAATTTATTTTTTATAAATTTTTTTCTGGTATGTAATTAAATATTTAGTTGCCTCTGGGGACTTTTTAATACACACTTTACAACAAATTTGTACTTACTCATAAAAATAATGCAGATATAAAAAATGTCATTGCGCCATAAACACTTACAGTTATTTGCTTTGCACCTACTAACACATAAAACTTATTTCATCATAAAATCGTTTATATCATGTTTAATCTTGATATAAAAATTAATTGAAAATTCTGTGTAGAACGGTAAAAAAAATTTTGCTTAAAAATAAGACCTTGAAAAATTTTAATGTTAAGTAATTTCTTTGTAAATCATTTTTTAAATATTTATTAAAAACAGAAAATTTCGTCAAATAATTTTGTGTGAATTCTTTAAAAATAAAGGCCTTCATTCAGCAAAGGAACACTGCCTGGCTTATTGACATGGTACATTTGGGTGAAAAACATCTGGAACTCTTCTTTGATTTTCCATTCGCTTTCGGACAGATGGCAACAATTCCGTTGCTATTTGTGTTATTATTTATATTTTTTGTTTATTTTTTTTTTAACCAGCAAATTGTGTCGCCTTAATATGCTACTACCCGTCTAAGCGTGGACATGGTTATAAAGCCAATTCTGTTAATGGCTAAACAGGCGGCGATCAGAGAATTGGTGCGTACTGCACGAATTGAAACGTATTGTTTCAATTTTTTTGCAATTGAGCTAATCTCATATACTAATAGGCAATTTCACTTCATGTTATGTTCACAGTATACAACCGATGCAGATGTGAACAATCTAAATCCTTTTAAAGTTCGTTGAGTATTTTTTGAGTTATAAGCGATTAAAGTTGCTACTAACAAAAAAAAACTAGGGCATGTTGAATGAACATTGTTGATAAAAATGGTTTTTGCAAAGAGGGTGGTTTCCCGTGTTTGTTATGAAACACAAAACAAAGAGAGAGTGCAGTGCGGTAATTTAAACTCCCATTTAAAAGTTGCCCTATAAGTAGGGTTGCCACTTCTATATAAAAAAAAAGAGGACGCCAGCATAAAAAATGTAGGACATTTGCCAAAAAAAAGAGGACACATTTAAAAAAAATTAAATTCGATAAAATTTACGACGTCATTTAAAATACAAAAACAAAATTTGTTTTTACGAAAAAACTTTATTTACAAAAATAAAAACTTAACATATCATTCTGATTTAATGATGGAAAATAAAAACAAAAATTAATTGCATTCATCGGGAATGTACACTTTTAAAAATTTTACATATATTTTTCAACACTTCCAATTTGAGCCAATATATTACCATCGCATCTCATCAAATATTTGTAAAACTCTAGGCAATCCATATCAAAATTATATACCCTTACTTAATTTTATGTTCAAGACTTTCTTCTATATCTGGAAAACAAACTTTATGAAAAACACACAGCTGACAAGCAGACCCCTTTGCCGATCTTTTTTAAAATAAAAGACTAGTTAAAATAGGCCACTTCGCTAAATAGCGACAATTAGGGATAATAAAACTAATTTTGTACAAAGTGAAGTTTCAAAATTGTACTTTTTCAAAACTAATTGTACGAGCACCTAAATCTTTTTTTTATACATTTTGTGACCTGTGATTTAATTTTTAAATGTAATAAAAAAACTTCAGAGAAGGTGCAAAAAGCCGGACAATACCGGACATTTGCTAAAAAAGAAGTAGGACTGCCCCGGATTCCCTAAAAAAGAGGACGGTGTCCGGGGAAAGTAGGACGGATGGCAACCCTACCTATAAGCAGCTCAGCTAACTTTAAGTTAACCTTTTCACAACCAGTGATAGCTGATGCCCGGCTAACTGACTTTATTAACATTGCGATGTCCTACGCAGTAGTCAATTGTCCGACTTTGGATGACTTTTATAGTAACCTTATTGCTAGTCGTATTTAAGTTAACTATAGAATGACTTTATTTAAAATAATTATCAAAATTTTTTCGAAAATATTTGTAATTTTGTTTCAAATTTTATTTTAGAAATACGTAGAAAGTACTTAGTTATTAACTGCCTGTTTAACGATGTCGAAAGAAAACACAAGCGAACTTTCATTCGTACAAATACGTTGAAAACAAAAACAAATTTTTAGTTTTTGTTGTTGTTTTCATTATATTTATACGAATGAAAGTTCGCTTGTGTTTTCTTTCGACATCGTTGAACAGGCAGTAAGTTATTTATTTTTCACTGTATTCACTTTTTTAACTTTACTGACTTTAAGCCAAATTAATAAGCATGATCAAAAAAATTGGAGAATTAAAATAAAAAACAAATCTCTCTTTTTCGCAGAGCAAAATAACAAAAACAAACACTCTTATGTATGATTTAATTTGGGTAACTTCTGCATTACTTTGTAGCTAGCTTATAGCTAGTTGATAAAAGTTAACTTAAAGTATGTCATGCTCGTAATCGTCTGTTGCTTATGGGATGTTTTTTATATTACACTAGCCAAACCCGGCGCGCGTTGCTACGCCCCTTAATGAATCGAAATGCATTCTGAATTTTAATTGAATATCAAGTACAAAAACCTAAAAATTATAATTTTTTTATGGGCGTGGCCCTGCCCACTTTTCTAATCACGAAATTGTAAAGTCAATATGTGTGCAAAGTTTCAGAAAAATCGGTCCAGTGCAAGTACTTCAAAATGATACCTTTTTTTATAGGCGTGGCACTGCCCACTTTTCCAATCACGAAATTGTAAAGTCATGACAGCTCAGTATGTGTGCAAAGTTTCAGAAAAATCGGTCCAGTGCAAGTACCTCAATATTAAAACTTTTTTAGGGGCGTGGCCCCGCCCACTTTTCTTATCACGAAATTATTTAGTCATGACAGCTCGATATGTGTGCAAAGTTTCAGAAAAATCGGTCAAGCGCAAGTTGCTAAAACTGATAACTAATTTTTTATGGGCGTGGCCCCGCCCACTTTTTCAATCACAAAATTATAAACCCATGACAGCTCAATATGTGTGCAAAGTTTCAGAAAAATCGGTCCAGTGCAAGTACCTCAAAATTAAATTTTTTTTAGGGGCGTGGCCCCGCCCACTTTTCTTATCATGAAATTATTTAGTCATGACAGCTCGATATGTGTGCAAAGTTTCAGAAAAATCGGTCAAGTGCAAGTAGCTAAAACTGATATTTAATTTTTTATGGGCGTGGCTCCGCCCACTTTTTTTCACCCATAAACACTCCCTGGTATGTGTACAACAACTTACCAAAGTTTGAGCCCGATCGGTTTTGTAGTTTCGGAGTCTATAGCTAACACACACACACACACACACACACACACACACACACACACACACACACACACAGAGTTTCACTTTTATATATATAGATTTTTCTGTTTTAGATTTGGTGTTAGCAATTTATTGGATTTACTTTAGGAAAGCAATTTAATTCTATTTTTATTCTTAAAAATTATTTACAGCTAAATTTCAGTCGAATAAATCGACCGCAATACATATTTGTATACATTTTTTACTTCTTTAATAAGCCAAAAATATTGCTGAGTATAAGTAAACTGTTTACAATAGCGGTATTTACGTCACCGTGTTTAATAGTGCGATAATACAAAAAATTTAAAAGATTATTTTTGTTGATGTCCATCATATTTTTTAAATGTATAGCGGGTTTTGAGAAATATTTTAGTCAGTCGCAATTAGTTACATTCATGTGTAAATACTTAAATATAGGGCGAACAATTTTAATACACCCTTGTTATGTTTCAAAAACTCTTCATTTGCGCAGTTGCGCAAGGTTGACAAAAATAAATATAATAATCGTATTCACATCACCAAATGTAGACTTGTTAAAATGGCAAAAATGTTTGCCATATTTTTAAACTCATCAGTAACTTTGTGTTGAAAAAAATTTCGAGCTAACTTTGACTTTTACACTACCTTTAACCTAATGTGTAAATATTACCACAGGCGATTATTTTTTTTTAATTCATCCGAATGGAAGCAAATTATACGATTATTATCACTGCGGCTTTGTATTCTAAACATTAAATACTTTTTAGTTAAAAAAGGTTTTCACGTCGGTCCCACAATCTCGCATTTTCACAAGAGTAAAATTGGTGACGAGCGACTTAGGAATTCGAAATAATTTGTTAAGCATTGCAAACAGTACAAACGTATGACGTATGGTGGTGTAGGGTATAAAAACAAATACCAGTGAAATATTCATGCATGCATGAATTTTAAATGCTCATAAGCAAATACAAATGACAAATTTTGTACGTTAAGAACTTAAAATTAATCTCTTTAATTTTTCCAAACAAATTAACTTTTTAAACATTTTGTTTGTTGTTTATTTTCTCTCAAATATTATTTTTACTTTTGTAATTTGTATGCCAAATAGCAACAAGAATACATATTGCAGCAACATCAATAATAACAACATGAGGAATAACTAAAAGAAACTTTCAAATGCACAGAAGAAGAAGAAACAAAATATAAAATATGAAGAAAACTAAAAAGAAAATATAACAAAAGAAAAAGACAGAAAAATTAACAAGAAAAATAAAATTTTAAATTACAAAATATTAATATTTTTTCCTTTCACATACCCGTTTGAGTGAGTATAAAAACAACAATCTGAACTGTCAAACATGTGAAAGAGAACTGTTCTGTTTCAAACATTCTATTATCAAAATATTACGAAAACATAATGAAATAACTTTTTCAAAATTTTGGAGTTTAAAGGGTTAAGAGGATTGATCGCTAAGCAAGGCAATAATGTGATGTCCATGAAAACTAAAAATTTACATAAAAAAAAAAATAAATGTTTTGACAACAGTAAAATAAATGGATTTAAAAAAATTTTATTTTTTTTTTCAAGTAAATACTATCAATACGAAGGAAATATTAAATCTTTATACGATATATTAAACCTTATAAATAAATTTAAGAACCTTTAAAAAAATCAAATACAAGTAATACCAGCGCAAATAATTGAAATTCAGTTAACGTACCTTTTTATGGGAGCTTTTAAATTTAACACAAATCTAAATACAATATGTTTAAAAAACAATTAAGAGTGAGCCGAATCGTATATACCCTTCACAAAGTGTAGTCATGCAATAACAATTGTTTACATCACCTTTCATTTCATTAATATGAAATACGTACATACATAGATAAAAGCAGTCCATTGTAAAATTATAAGTTGAGTTTAAAAAAAAAAATAAAAAAAAATTGTTTTTGTGAAAAAAAACGAGATGATCGTGGGTTTTTCCTCATATCTCAGTTGTTTAAATACCGATTTTTTTAATTTTCAATAACAATCTGCTCCTAATTATTTCGTATATCGTAGTACCTCACCTGAGTCCAGGCGATGTCGGGGGAATTCAAAACGTTGATTTCTACATACACACGGACAGAAGGTCAGACGGCTTTCAGAAAATATATACTATATGGGGTCAGAAATGAAAATTGTAGAAATTTCACACGGAATGACAAACCCATATATAGCTTTTTTTTACTTTTGCGTAAAGGGTATAATAAATAAAAGAACAAAAATATTTGAATTTCATTTGGATCATAAACCATACTCAAAGTGCGTTAAACGATTTCTATATTTCCTAAAAGTTATGTTTTTTATACAAATTTTTAAAGAGCGTGAAGCAGATTTTTGTCAAAAAACTTAGATATTGTTGTTAAGTTAAACTGAATGACTGATAATTTAAAACATAAATTTTAGTACCAAAAATAAAAAGTTTTTTTTCCAATCCTTAAAATATTTCTTTGTACTACAACCGTCAACATCCTTCGAAATGTTGTGCTTGTAACTTTTTGTACTAAAACTAAATTTATGTACAAAAAATTTCATGAAGAATTTAAAAAAACTTTTTCTAACGAAGTATTTTTTATTTAAATCATGATTTGGATTTTAAAAATATTTTAAATATATTTTTATATATGATTTTCTATTTAATTTAAGTTAGGTTAGGTTGAAGAAATGGGGGCGTTAAAAAGCCAAATTTATGGTAATTATTCACGTTTGTCCAATTGAGATATTGTGCGCTTTAAAAGAATGAAATTTAACTAATAAAACCATAATCTCCATTCTACAATATTGCGATTAGATCAAGAACCCAGTTCATTCCAATTTGCAATTTGAATTCCTTGGGTATTCAAATCTCAGCATAATGATCACGTAAAAGTTCTCTTGTATAATACGCTCCAACGGAAAACATTAACAAAGGTGGTTTTTCAAAGTTTCATTCCCTTCTTCCTATGCTCTACATATCGTTTCATCTCTATTTTCCATGCGAGCTAGATAAACTTTCATCTCCGTGTGATCTTTTATTACACAAGTTAATCTTCTAAGTATTGGTCTACTGAGTTTCAAAAAGATTTAGGTCATCTTATAGTATCTTAATGACCTTCCTTTTTAACTAAATTTACATTCATATGCTAAAAAAATTCAATTTCGAAATAGAAACTAATCCCTTTCTTTGTTGATAAAAATACTACAAGGTACAAGTACTCTTACATAGCTAGAAGAGGGTTAAGTTCTTAAATAATTGCCTTTGACTGCCATGGTACACAGTCTTTTGTGCTTCATTTAATATGGCAAAAGTGACATATTCTTTCTTGGTCTTAAAGTATCTGATAACACATCTCATCATAAAAATCAAAAAAAAAAAAATTTTATTCGTACAAAAAAAAAAAAAAACAAAGGATGAAATAAAAAACAAAAATTGAAGACTTTAAAGACTTGTAAAATATTTTACGCATGATGATGGCAAACAAATGAGCAAATATTTAATAAATACAGGATGTTGCAACAAAACCTGAAAAATTTCGATTTTGCTATGACTGACTTATTTGTAATTGACTCTAAGGGATTTTTTTGAACAGGCGGTCGTATTAGCAATTATTCTCAATGAATTTAGCTATAATACTAATGACACTATTTGACAGCTACCACTACAAAAAATAGACTATGAAATTTATACAACTGCTCTTGCAACACCCTATACATTCACAACATGGCTGTGACACATTTATATTGTCTGACATTCACAGAATTAACAATATAAACAAATTTCAAAAATCACAGCAAGATAAAATACAAAAAATATAGGATAATACGAAAATAAATAACGGTAATAATAAACATAAAAAAGAAAACAAATATACTCAGATACCAAAAAGAAAATTGTTTCAGTGAAATACAAACACATCATACTCTCAAGTACTATAAAGTGGAATATATTATAAACAGATACAAATATTATGTACATACAAATATATAATTATAAGCCAACGAATTAGTACACTCAAAGAAATGGAGAAACTTATTTAAGATTTATTTAAAAAAATGTAAATACAACAAAAAAACACATTGGCTTGGTGTAAAATGAACACTGTTAAAACTAATACCATCTTGTTTCAAGCATGTGACATATACTTATATAATGCAACTGCATAATTTTTAATAATTGCAAAAATTGCTTTAGCGACATCTTAAGCTAACGGCAAAACATTAAACTTGTGGTAATGAAGAATACAGCAAAAGCAAAAAAACAGTTAGGACACATAATTCTATGTTTCAATTTTCAATACAATTAAACAGTTGATTTTTACATACAACAACTGTAGTTCTGATCAAAAGAGTGCTGATGATGAAACCGTAGTTGGTTTCGAAAATGCTCCGATACTCAGCTAGTATCGGATGACTAATTTTTCCTTGACATTATTGTCGTTGTCGCATTGAACTTATAGCCTTGATTTAAAATTTAATATACAGAATTGAAAAGTTCATAAAATGTAAATACAAAATTATTAATGCTGACAGAGTCCTTTATTCATAACTCAGTTTTATTTTTCTTTTTTTTTTTCAATACTAAATGGAAAAATCTTAAAAAAATCTTAAAATTTATTACTATGTTAGTAATAACTCAATAGTACAATAGTACAATTAAGATCTGAATAAAACGTCATTCAAATGGCCTACACGAATAGAAAAATAGATGTATATTAGGCTTCGTAGTAACTTTTTATTCCAATTTTTATAATAAATAAACTAGATATTATCTATATATATATAAAAGAGTAACGTGACTGACTGACTGACTGATTCATCATCGCACAGCCCAAACGCAAAGAGCTAGAGACATGAAATTTGGACAATCGGTTCCTCTTTCAATGTATAGCTCCACTAAGAAGGGATTTTTGGAAATTCGTTTAAGGGGGTAAAGAAGGGTAAGAAGGGTAAAATCGGTAATCTTATATCTGCTAAACTAAACATGATACAAATTAAATTCAAAAAGTATTGTAATTTGCACAAAAAATAAGCTGACAGGTGTCTGGCCTTTTTTTTAACTTTTAACCCCTAAGGGGAAAAATGGGTAACTCCTAACCTTATGGACGACCAAAATTACTTTTTCTAATTTTTTTTTTATATTTTGTATACAAAAAATTCTGAATGTAGGTAATAATAAACCAAGTGGAAGTTTAAGTGCAGGAAAAAATGTTACTTTTATTATTTTTAGGATAATTTTTGCAAATTATGAATCTTAATTTTTGAAACTCAGTAGCATTGATCTTGCTTTTAATTAGGAAATATATGCCCGATGTATTCTTACTTTACTTTTTATTTTTCTAAGTAAATTGAATCAGAGATACAAATTTTCATGAATTGAACCAAAAATATTTAATAATTAAAAACAAAACTTGAGTATTCAATAAATAGTAAGAAGTGCACTATCGAAGTAGCGTGTTAAATGCTAGTAATATATATTAATAGTAGTAGTGTGCTTTACCCAAAAAAAGAACAAAACACTTTATACATCTAACCTCAACTTTAACTATATGGTTTGCAGTCAGTGATGCCAATTCTTAAATAAAAATAGTGAGTAGTTGTAAAACTGTTTAGTCAAACGATAAACTAAAAAGCGTGACATCATTGTTGATAGAAGCAGCCCTTCAAGAACACTGACAGTAATTTGATGCATTAATGCATAGGTATATAATAAGTTTACTAGTACAATTAAAACTAAATTCGCATTTGCTGCTGTACCTTCTTTTGGAAAACTTTTAAAAATATCGGCTCCGATATTAGTAAATAAATATCGATATATCGATATTGAGGTATTTAAAATATCGGCGATTAATATCGAAATTTTTTAAACTAAATATCGATATTTTGATATATCGATATATTTTGCCCAACCCTACACGAAAAACCATTACATTCACCTAAATTGATCTGATACCGTATACGTGTAACTGAATGATGATTTGATTTTTTTTCCATAAATATAATAATAAAAAAAATTTGGTGAAATTTTATCAAATTTTTGTTAAATACATCAAAAGTGTTCCAAAAATAATATATTAAAGCAAAAGTATTTAATATTTTTAAGATATTTTGTCTCTAACAATTTTGTAAAAAAAAATTAAATTAAACATTTTTAAGTAAAGCAACTTTATTATAAATAACTAATAATAGAAAATTTTGTTCAGTTGTTATTTTTGTAGGTATAAAAATAAGTTTTCTCTATAGATATTTCAATATTGGCGCTTTTTCCCAGTGTAATTGTATCTCACAATTTGAACTCACACACACAAATACTGAAAACATCATAAAGTATTTGTTGACTTTGAGTTATGCCTAAAACATGACAATGAAAGTAGAGTGTCCTTTTGGTTGTGATGAATACTTGGCACATTTAAACAACAAGAAACATACACACACATATGTATACACTATACATCTAAGTATTTGCTTTAAATGTCTAAAATACAAATTCTTAAACATACATAAACTCACTCCCTTGGAGATAAATACAAACGCATTTTTTAGAAATGTACAATAAAAAATAACCCAACAGTTTAAATGTTGCCTAATAATATACATGGAAGGTCTACTATGAATTGCTATTCACTAAACATTTAAATTTTAATATGAACGTGCAAGCG
Organism: Phyto melanocephala; assembly: GCA_941918925.1. Lineage (NCBI taxonomy): Eukaryota > Metazoa > Arthropoda > Insecta > Diptera > Rhinophoridae > Phyto > Phyto melanocephala. The sequence continues at coordinate 5,565,636 of OW799233.1, forward strand.
TAACTAAAGAATATAACAGAGATTAAGTAACACGAGTTTGTTGTTTGCTTTACGTGGCATCACCAGTACTTCTCAATTATAAATAAAATCTTAAAGGTAAATAGCAATCTTGGCGATACTATTGATATAACATTTGAATATTGAAATATGCTGCGCACATATTTTAAAATTTTTTTAAAATAATATTCAAATTTTAATCAGGCTCGAGTTCATATTAACATTCTTATTGTTACAAAGAATTTTTTTTATTATTTTTTTTTTTTATATATTATATTTATTTTTTTAAAATAATTTATACATTTTATTGCCAATAAGGCAAAAAACAATATAAATGATAAGTTTTTTTCTAAATATATTTTCCATTATTTTTTTTTTTTTTTTCAATAAGATTTGCTCTATCTTTGCAGTTAGGTAAAATGGTCTTAAGTCAGAATCTTCATTTTCTATTTAAAAAAAAATTTTTTTTCTAAATGATTGCCTAGAGGACAAATGACTACGATGAGAGTGATAGACTCAAGTTATTGGTACCATACAAAAGAGGACACAAATTAGTAAAACCAAATAAAAAAAATTAAATTTGTATACTTAAGATGTTCTTGCCTAACGTTCAAGATATATACAAGCGTAGCTTAAAAAACTTTTTAATTTATTTATGTTTTACTTCCATTTTTTAGATTTTGCTTTCTCGTATAGAAATTTAATAGTGAAAATAAAACAAGTAGAAGAGCTATATTTGGCCGTGCCGAATCTTATATACCCTTCACAACGTGTAGTCATGCAATAACAGTAGTTTGTGTCACCATTCATCCCATATGAAATACGTACATACATATATAAAAACAACCCATTGTAAAATTATAAATTAACGTATGTATGTTAAAAAAAACGAAAAATTTAAAAAAAAAAATTTAAAAAAAAAATTTAAAAAAAAAAAAAAAATTAAAAAAAAATTTAAAAAAAAAATTATTATATATAAAATATATATAAAACAAAAAAAATAAAAAAAAAATTAAAAAAAAAATAAAAAAAAATTTAAAAAAAAAATAATAATAAAAATATAAATAATATATTAAATAAAAAATAAAAATAAAATAAAAAAAAAAAATTAAAAAAAAAAATAAAAAAATTTTTTTTGCCTCAGCTGGGATTCGATCCAAAGTTTTCTCTAACCAGTATACACGTTTGTATGTATGTATGTTGTTGTTGTAATGTTGTTTTTGTGAAAAAAAAATCGAGGTGGTCGTGGGTTTTTGCTCATATCTCAGTTGTTTATGTACCGATGTTTCTGATTTTCAATACCGATCTACTCCCGAATATTTGTGATATTTTAATACCTCACCCGAGTCCAAGCGATGTCGGGGGACTTCAAAAAGTTGATTTCAACATACACACTAACAGACGGTCAGACGGACAGACGGACAGACTGACAGACTGACAGGGCTTAATCGACTCCCCTATTCATAAGCTTTCAGAAAATATATACTTTATGGGGTCGGAAATCAAAATTGTAGAAATTTCACACGGAATGACAAACCTATATATACCCTTTTTCACTGTGTGAAGGGTATAAAAAGGATCTAAAAGGTATATTCTTGCCGATATTAGCAAAGCAGAAAGCATTTTCGAAACCAGCCACGAATTCAACACCAGATATCTTTGATCGGTAGTTAAGTGTTTTTAGTAAACTGAAATCGGTTAAAACATATTACGTTTGCTTCTTCATATTTTCTTACAACAGTGAAACTTACCAACAACAATTCTTTTTTTATCCGTGATTTTCTTCCATTTTTTCATCACTATAGTTTTGTCGTTGTTGCTACTGTTGCTAAATTTGATTCTAACTCGTTGTGGTTCAGAAAGTCAGTCAGTTGGTTATCTATTTACGTTTTGAAAACAATCGTTTACTTTATACCCAACACTATAAAATACTAGTCCTCAAATCTGCAGGGATATTAAATGATTTTTGAACGAGAATGATGTGTGTAAATATGTGTATATTTATCATTCTGTGCATACACGTAACGATATGTATAGTCATGTGTGTATGTCTGTAAGCCGGTTGTAAGTAACATATAATATTTACATACATTCTATCACTGTAAAGTTATTCTCTTTGTGACTGCATGCCAGTGTGTTTGAGTTGCGTTGCGACAATTTCTTTCGTATTAAAAAGTCCTTTTGTTTTCAGTTTTAATAATTATATTTAGACATGAAATAATTTTGTTCATGGTGACCTTAGCTTTTTAAATAATTAAAAACGAGCGCGTGTTAGTTTTGTAAATGAGACAGCAGTCGTAGTAAAAGAAGAGATAATATATATACACGATGTTAAAACTTTAGAAATTTAAACAATATCTTTTGTCGCATGTGTCTAAATAGCACAACACTTTAGTTCTTTTTTTTTCACTTTAAATTAATGGAATCTATAGACAGTTACAAAAACCATCAAACACGCCCTCATACATGTTTTAAAATTTGGTTGATTCAACAGAGAATGTGAAAGATACAGCACAGATAACTGTACAGACTATTATTTATTTTATAACATGTTAAGTAATGAAATTTAAAATCAATTTGCAACTAATTAAATTTTCAATCAAGTAACAAATAAAACCAATTAATTTTCACAAACAATAAAATGTGTTTACACCCAAACACTCATGCACGAGCACAAAGCCATATACAGACATGTATTTGTTATTAAATCCAGGTAAATAACACAAGCATAAATATGATTGTCCGGACAAAGTACAAATGTCAGCAATTGTGTGCGTGTGTAATAATAAAAAATAAAGCAATTACAAAATTAACTATTTAATGACACACGTAATTTACGCGCATTTCAACATTAACAATTTACTCGTATGAATATTATTATATGTTTGTTTATTAAATTACTGACTGTTACAGAGCCATGAATGAGTTGAATAAAACGGAAAAAGGGCATGACAAAATTCTTGAGTAATCGGAGTTGAAATATTCAGTACTTTCAAGTCCCTTTCGGAACCCTACAATATTTTTTAATTCCTTTTTGTATTTAATCTGTTTTATTGATAAAAAAAAATATATATCAAAAACTCAACTAGCAAAAAGCATATTATAAAAGAATATAAAAAAATGTCGTTACATATAACTTGAAAAGGGTCCTCCAAATAACTTTTTCTTAAATTAAAATGAAAATATGGTTTCAGCAAGACGGTACCACATGCCACGCGGCACGCTTAACAATGAACTGATTGAGAGGCAAGTTCGGTCAACATTTTATTTCACGTTCAGGACCGGTCAATTGGCCGCCTAGATCCTGCGAGTTAACGCCTTTAGACTATTTTTTGTGGGGTTATGTTAAAGTTCATGTCTATACAATCATGCCCGCTTCAATTGAAGCATTGGAAGACAACATTGAAGCATTTATTTATGAGCTACCGGCCGAAATGTTGGAAAGAGTATGTCAAAATTGGACTAAGCGGACAACATTTGCATGAAAAAATCTTCTGACATTATATTATATGGACCGTACTATCGATTTAAATAAAGATTTCATATATTTTTTTTTTATTTTTTTTTTTTATCTTTCCTATAGCTCTTGAAAAATCACCGCATACATTTGATTCTAGGTTTAATAGATGTATTGATTACACTTAATATAAAACTAAAAAATAAACCCTAGAATCGCGGTAGCAAAATTATTTAATTCTGTTTCGTTTCTTTGTTCTTTTCTTTTCAAGCAACTGTGACATGCCTAACAAATATCTTGAAATAAATTTTTGTTTTGAAATTTTGTATATAAAAATGTATTTAACTTTTAATTCATTACACAGACTACTATCACGTACTTGTGCTTATACACACATGTGTCACAACTCTATAAAAAAAGTTTTATTATTCACATACATATGAACGTAGCATGTATTTACATATGTATGGCTGTTGGCAATATAATAAAATATATATTTAATTTTTGCAGATTTGTTTTCTATTCTCTAAATCTCATTGAACATTTAAAGGGATTTAAAACAATCTAAATTAATTCCATTTGTTATGTTAACATTTGAAGCTTAAAAGCGAAAAAACGAATAAGAGAGAGAGAGAGAGAGAGAGATAGAAAGTGAAAAACGCTATTGTATGTTTTTCTTTATCAATTAAAGTCTCAGTCACAAATATTAACATGATTTAAGTAGAATGACATACATACATATATTTATACATGACAATAAGGAAACACTAAACAGACACACTCATACAAACGTAATATAAGTGTTAAACATAAGTGTTCACACAATTGTGTTAAGATTTGAATACTAAAATAAACAGTTTTACAATTACAAAAATATTTGTTATAAAATATTAACAAAGTGCTGTTGCTACAACTGTTACACAACTTATTAACAACAACAACAGTGTCAACATGTACAAACTGTGTACAACAGTGACAACATGTACAAATTGTATACAACAGCAGTTCAATAGCAACGACAAATGTAAGAATCGTGATTCAAAATACCTGCCAAATAGGGATGCCAATTGCAAAGTTGTGATTTTTTTTTTTAACTCCCAGGCTTTCTCCGGAATCACATAATAAAGCTATTTGTGAAAATTTGTGCTATTGTTTGAAAGGTAAGGGATTTGTTTTTTTTTAAAGGTAAAAAAAAAATATAATAAAATATAATTTGTAAATAACGGGTGGTTCAAAAGACCAATACCAATAACCACTGTTGATATGTTTCAATAATTTTCTTTGTAGATAAGAAAGAAATTTTTGGAAAATTATGGACACTTCGTGTACCTTATAGTATCGTACAAATGTCCACAATTTTTCTTTGGACACTTATACATAGGCTTTTTAGCGAGTTTTGCATTTCACGGCCTAATGTCTCCAGTTGTATTCTCTTCATTTTAGCTCAAATATTTTGCTTCAACCATTTAATAGACTTTAGCTTGTTAAAATAAACTTTGTCTTTTGAATATGCAAGAGCAATTTAATCTGATAAATGAAGTGGCCATGGAAATCTGAATTTTGTCAAATTAAACGTTCGCCAAAAATATATATTTCATAGCAGTTGTTGGGACAACGACGGGCATTGCTGTAGAACGTATGCTTGCCCAGCCGCGTTCTCAAAAACATCAACACAAAAAACAAATTACTAATCATGATGGCTGCAGAAGCTACTCTAAAATTAAAATAATAAATGGTAGGATTTGCAGAACGCAGAAACACTTGACAGCCCTACTTGCTACATTATAAATTTAAAAAACACTCGCACACTTTTGATGAAATTGTTGTTAATATAAATTTGTATACTTATGTATGTATGTGTAAGTACCTAAAATAAACACATGTAATAAATATATTCATTCGTACATGTGTTTTTACCCGCATGCATGTATGAAATGTATTTGTGTGCGTACTAGAGTGGATTATTACATACTCTTATACTTTTGAACAGTTAATAGTCTCGAATCCTCCACCTACTTACCACCCGTCACCAATTTTCACTTTGCACTGATTTATATTTCATCATTTATTTTGTCACGTTCATTTGCCATTAAAAATGTTTCAATTAATTTTTTATTGATTTTCTTAATTAAAAATTGCACTCGCATATAAAACTCTATTTGTAAAATAATTTTATTTAATTCAATTTTGTATGTCGTTAGACGCTCATTAGTTTTTCACTCGTTTTATTAGAGCACAAAACTTGTTCACATAGTAATTACATTAATTATGTGTTTTTATTTTATTAATTGAAGGGGATTTAAGTTGTACTTATTTGAAATTTATTTTTATTTAGTTTTGTAAAAAAAAGTACATTATGGTACAATTTAGTAGCAGCAAAAAGTTTTAAGATTTCATTGCAATTAAATGAAAAATACTAAAAATTTGTTTAAGATTCCTTAGCTTGCCAGAACAAAAGAGAAATGTCCTTTGAGAAACTTGAAAATTTTATTAAAAATTGCTTAAAAAAATTATGTTTTTGAACGATATAAGAGGATAAATTGCTGAATTAAAACACACTTCATTGCACTGCAATGTAACATTAATAATCTGCGTACCGTTTGGGGTTAAAAATGTCGTTGTAAAAAGTGTGATTCACACTTTAAGTCAAGGTTTCTTCCAACTTAATTTTACATTACTTTGTTGTTTTAATGTTTGACAAATTCAACCATGGAGAGGTACACAATTGAGAAACACGTTAAGATTATTATTAAGTCTTTTACGAAAACGGGCGTTCAAAACAAAATGTTTTGTGGTCAGCATAATTGACTAAATTTGTCCACATTCAGGAGAATTATGCAAGCTCGCCTAGTACGTTCTGCGAAAAACATTGTTGTTGTTTGCCATAGTGTGCCAGAAGAGACATCAGACATCCAGTCGCCATCATGGCGAACATCACTAATGCGAATTTTGAATAAATATTTGAATCTACGTACATACAAGATTCAACTAACTTGAGAGCTGAAGTGTACTAGAAGTCAACTGGCCATTTTAAGCGTCGTCAATACACCGAGTGGTTGGTTAAACAGACGGAAATTAATGATGATTTTACAAAGAATACAATCATTAGCGACGAGGCACACTTTCATCTTAATACATTTGTTAACAAGCTTAGTTGTTGTCTTTGAGCAAATTAAAATCCACGAGTGATTGTTGAGAGTTCGATAACTTCACAAACAGGGACCGTATGGTGAGATTTATAAGCGATTTGTTAGAGGTATCATCGGGCTTTTTTATAAATGGGGTCAGCCAAGCAGTAACCATGAATACTGTTCAATATCGCAAGATGATAACGGACTTCTTGCAATAAGAAAATGAGGAAATGGACCTGGTATGGTGCCACTTGCCACAAAGCCAACAAAATAATGACTCTTTGGTTAATTTGCCAACACCATCATGTGTTTCGGTACCATCGGATTTCTTTCTTTGGGGATATTTAAATGAGAGCATGTACGCCAACAACATTTCAATTCGGCACATTAACGACATTAAACATCAATAATGTCGTAGAGTCATCAAAAATATAGACCATCGGATGGAAGTATGCCATCGGAGCAATGGCGAGCACTTGGCCGATATTTTGTTTTAAGCACAATTGTCATAGATCCTTCTTTGATAGTAGAAAATATTAAGAAAATTCTCTGAAAACGTTTTTTTTCACTTTCACTTAACATCATGCATTTATTTATTTTTCACATTAATATTTTGTAGCTAATCTTAATTTATAAACAAAACTAGATTTCGTGCTAAGTTTTAACGATTTCGTTTAAGATGGTAGTTAGTAAAATAATTATTTATTAAAAAAAAAAGAAACAAATAGCCAACATTACAATTTGTTTTTTTTTTCATCTGTTTTATTTAATATTGTTTCATTGTTGTTAACATAAATACAGTGTATGTCTACAAGTACTACCCAATATGTACGTGTGTGTGTGTTTGAAAAAGCTCTAATGCATAAAACTTCTAAATTACAGTGGGAAATCAAAATTAAATAAAACACGTTGTTTCGCCTCTGTGGTTTTACTATAATCGTTTTATATTTGTGTTTTACAACAACACGTGTGACAAATTATTTTATGCTAAATTAACTGCTGAGGTTTTCCATTTTTTCCAGAACTATACGTTACGTAGGTCATTTACATTTCTGCTTGTTCATTTAAGTTTTTGCCAATACTGGTTCAGTTTCAGTATTTTCAAAAATTAACAGAGAAGAAGAATAGGAACTGGAAAAAAACTAAATAAAAATACAATATTATTTGATTATGGTTTGTATTACTGAAAATGGCCACATTTTAGTAACTGAAATTTTTGTAATCGCACCGCAGCTAAAAATAAATAAAGCGTTAAATAAAGGACTTTTGTGCAAATAAACACAAAATCCCAAACGACTGACCACCATTTTGCTTTAGTGTGTGTGTTAATACACATATATTCGTGTTAGTATAGTGTGTGTGTGTGCAAATGTTATGGTTTTTTCGGTTGGCTGATTGGTTGGTCAGTCGGTATTTGTACAAAAACGCAAATAATTAACTTGTAAGCACCGCAACACATGCAAAAATTTACACGCACTCAAAAGCTCATTTACAGTTACATAAATTAACTTTCTCTTACCATCACTCTTCAATACCCACTTTTACATTGAATTCAAGTACACTCACAATATTCACTACATTCATGCACATTTGAAGTTGTATTTTTGACAAAACGTTCTTTGTCACGAACAAAATATCCAATTAACCCGTAACATAAATCTTAACATGTTTAGCTACAACGAAACTAAAATGAAATGTTTGGAAAATATGACAACAAATATATATCTTCGTCATCTTCTTAAGATCTGTGTGTTCCAAAAAAAAACGCGATTTATTATGAAAATTTCCCTTGTATTTGTTAACTAATGTGTAATAGCATTATCGTAATCATAAATTATTTTCTAAAAAATGTGTTATCGTTGCCAACTAGGTGAGGACGTCAAATTTAAAGGTTTGAAATTAATTTTTGTAATAGCTTTAAAAACTGATCAACTTCTTATGGGTTTATGTCCCTTTTTGGTTTTTTATATAAAATATTAAAGAGATGCTTTATAGATCTATACAATTTTCAAAAGCGATAATTTTTTACGTACATTTTTTAGCTTACTTTGGCAAGTCATCATACAAACACTTATACTAGAACAACGTTAACTAATCACGAAGATTTATTTCCACAATTCGCATAAGGTTCGCCAAACTTGCAGAGAACTTCATCTAGTGTACGATGCATCTAATCGTCCATCTGAGCATATAATACGCATTACTATGGGTCTATTCATTACAACATTCAATCTTTAGGATACGGTTCATCTAAATTAAGCTCTTACCGTAGCCACAGAAGAGGTCATCGCTGCTATAGATGTATGTACGGCAAAGAACTCGAATTTATCGATCCGTCGCCTATCTCAGTAACTGAATTCTGTAGTACTTAATTGTGCTTATTCCTCATGTGATTACAAACAATTTATAGGAGAAATAGTTCCAACGGGATGCTACTAAATGCTCCACAGTAAGTGAAAACATTACTTCGTTGAGCCAAATGTTTGATAACCGAATTATATCATATAAATCTACTGCATATTTGCCACCATATTCGTGTGAGTTTATACCTCTGACTACGTTTTGTGGACGTGTGTCCCATATTTGGTCTAGGCCTTTAAAACTAATAACAATTGATCTCATTTGAAGGGTATATTTAAATATTAAAATTTCATACTAAATTTGAAATAAGCTGTAGCCAGCTTTCGATGTTTTGTTATATAAAATTTAATAATTTTTATTTAATCTTTATTTCTATTTATCTCTAAAATTAATTGTCTTAATAAGAATAAAAAAATCTAAAACATTTTTGTATTTCAGTTTTAATTTTTATTTATATTATTGTTGTGTACTGTTAAGCATATCTTTCGAAATAAGTGAATACTTATAAAAGCTTAAGAACACTAAAATCTTACTTTTATAAAAGATGTAAAAGTTCTCACCTAATCCTGGACTGTTTCAACACGAAAGTACTAAATTTTGAAATTCAATATTTTTACTAGCAAATTAAGCGAGAGGGAACAGTTTTCACAATAAACTGCTTTTATGGCATTTATGTAATAGCTAAAATTTCAGTTTTACAAACCATTAGTTTGTAATTTATTTGTTCTTTTAAGCATTTTCTTTGTGACATGGGTCTAGTTCTCACACTTACCGTTGACTTTAAATCACTCTTTTTTTACACACCATAAACACAAATACACAAATAGTCTTTAGTAATTGCTTACGGTCACGAGAAGGACAACTAGGCAATAGTATGGAACCTAAGACGACATTAATCATGACCTGATACATTTCCCTCTAATATATGTAATGATGTGTATAATTTACTGCTCTCTTTAACCAATAAAAATAAACCTATATATTTACCTGATGGTCATACTAAGCGCAAATCTTTTGCCTTTACCATTTTCATCAACCTTTTTCTCTCATCTAAACAATTACTTTTCAAATAAAATTTACGCAATAAAATATTTTAACAAAAAAAGTTTTATCTTCAAAATATCGCTTAAAAAAAAAAGTTAATCAAACCGTTAGTTAATAAAAACCCAATATAAAGATCTAGCCATAATGCACGATATTAATTGTGAGTCACATCTTAATGGCAAGTTTTTTTCAATTTCTTTGTTTCAGTGTTTGACAAATTCAAACACCGAGCCGTACAAAAGTGAGCAGTGCGTTAGGATTGTTAAAGAAGTTTACGAAAATGGGCGTTTAAATCAAAATCCATTTCGTGCAATTTGTAAGAATTGTACACAAATTTTAGCCAGCCGAGTCTGCAGGAAATTTGAATATACAAATCTGCGGAGAACATTGCTGCTGTTCGCCGGACAGAAGAACTGCTGACCGTTTCAAGCGTCATAAATACGCCGAATGGTTGATTGAATGGCAAAAGAAAAAAATCTTCACTTTGACCTTAGTAAATTTGTTAACAAACAGAATTGCCGCACGTGAAGCCAACGAGAAAATACTGATTGCTGAAAACCCAATGCATTCACAAAAGGGTGACTGTTTGGAGCGCTAATGCGCTGGTGGCCAAGTCGGACCGAACTTCTTAGAAAATGAGGTACGCCAAGCCGTTACCGTGAATCGGTTTGCCATTAGGACATTACAACCGAATTCTAGTGGCCAGAAATTAAAGAAAATGAAACTGGATGATATGTGGTTTCAATAGAAAGATACCATGTGCTATACAGCCAACAATAGCCGTCTTATCTGATATCGTGGCCATCACGATCATGTAATATGACACCGTTTCACTACATTCTTAGGGGTATTTAAAAAAGTGAAGCCATACAAAGATGTTAGCCGATATTCAGTTTTATTTACAGTTATATAAGATCCATTTAATATAAAAATATATAAAAGATATTTCTCTGAAAAATGTTTGTTTCATTTACAATTAAAATTATGCACTTTGGATAAAACTATTTGTGAAAAGGTTTTTTCCATTAGAGATTATACTCGAATTCTGTAGTATTAACGAAATACCAGAATAATCTAACAGAAAGCATATTGCTCAGCTAAAAGTGGTTTTTACGTCACTACGGCGCATGTTTACTATTATTCCCATATAAGAGGGAATTGATGCTAGATACAAAAGCCGCAAGTTAACGTCAAAATTTTGTAGTTGAATTTTTATTAGCTAAAAATAAAATAATATTTAAAAAAAACTGATTATGATTATTTTAGCTAATTTTTATTTGAATGTCTTTGTTAGTAAACACAACTGTAGATTCTAGAGTTTTCAAGATCCAACAGCAAATCCATCAATGCCAATTGCAACCAAATAGGATTACAGTGTGGGCTGTACTTCTTTAAAAAAGAAAATGGAAGTATTGTTTCTGCATATAGTGTGGTATTGGTTTTAAATGATAAAACATTTATAACGTCCTGCTTTTGACAAGAGTCCAGAGGTGTGCTTTCAGTAGATGAGCGAAGCCATGTACAGACTGCATGATGCAAAATAATAGATTTAAGCTAATTTTAGGAAAACTAATAATTTCGAGAAATTTTAAAATTAATTGGCCAGAGTTTTCGCAATATTTGTTAGTGATTTCTTTATGTTTATTTCAAACATCGGGTATATGTATGTGAATAAGTTCATGGCAATCCTTGAAGTCAAGACCAACATTGTTGTGGATTTTAGAGCACGATAGCCAGAAAATTTTAAAAATTTTATAGAAAATGTGTTAAAATATGCTCGTGACTATGAAGTGAAAATTAAAGGCCATTCATCCAATGAAATTATTTTGCATAAATAGTTTGAAAAAATTCTTTTTTGTATATTTTATAATTTGAAAAAAACAGGCATTAAGGAAGGAGGTGTTCAATTTTTTAACCCCATGGTGACTTTTCGTTTACTCTATTATATGTTTTTGTTTTATAAAAATCAGCCAAGTTTACTTAGAAAGAAGCAGTGACCTATCACTTAAGGTCGAAAAGGTAGCAGTTGAACCCTCCTCTAATGACAACGTCACATTAAAAATAACTGGTTGAACCAGACACTAGACGTGTTTTGTGTCATTTTTTATCATTGAAGCTTTTTGGCTTTTTTTTCCATTTACACGTTTAAAAAAATTTCAGTTTTCTTTAATTATGAGGAGACAATAAAGAGAAAAAATAAGGAAAATAAAAATAAAAAGAATTAAACACTGTTTTGTAATTAAGTAAACTGTTTGTCTGTTCGCATCACGACAAAGTTCAATGGAGATAGCAATTCAATTTTTTTTTTTGGCTCTCTTGTCGTCACTTTACATTTGTATTGAGGGTATAATTGTAATTAATACTTTTACATTTAACTTATGCCAAGGTAGAGTAGAGTAAAACAAATGCAAGTAAGTATATACTAACACATACATATATATTGCTTGCTTAAAAATTGCAAAGTTAAACGTTTCGTTTTTATTATTGAGATGGTAAAAACTCAAAATTGTTTAAATATTTTACCACAGAAAAAACGGAGAAATTTTTCAATGACTTTGTCGACACAAATGCGAGTCAATTGGTTTCATGTCCCTTTAAAAGTTTTTTCAATAAAGTTAATTGCACATTTATTAAATAAATTAAAAAAATAAAACGTTTATTTTTAAATAAAACAAGACATTTTGACATATTAAGATAGAAGTCAAAACTTTATTCCGAACAGCTGGCTGATGAATTTTCTGCCTTGCAAATAGTAGCACATTACACATTTATTTTAATCACTTTGTGATTAGTTGTTTTTAAAGCTTTTGCAACTTAAATTAAATCTAAATACCGTATTTAATTTTTCATATTTTGTTGTGGCCATGCAAACATGTTTTTTGAATAAAACTTTCTGTTTAATTTAAATTGTTGGCCATTTTGCGGTAATTACTTGTATTAAGTGCCCCTTGGCGTATGATTACTATTAATTGCGAGTCACTTTATAAATTTTCCTATAATTGCCAAGTGCAAAAAGTAAATTAAATTAATGTTAAAAAAAATTGTTTTAAAGTTGAGAGTGAATACAGTGCGCTACAAAAAAATTTTAGAAATTTTAATTTTTTACAATAAAATTTTTACTCCTATAAATAAGTTTTGTTCACATTATATGCCAATAAATTTGAATTCTTAACTAATAATTTATTAGATAATAAAATATACAAAAAAAAATCTTCTCTGACATATTTAAAATTTTTAATTTTTTCACTTATTTCAAATACAATTATGTATCTGCTGCAGACAAGTTTGTGATATTTAAAAATATACAATAAACAACTAAATTAGTAAATTTAAACATGCAGCAGAATAAGAAAGAAATTTATTTATTTTATACGCAACTTCGGCAATGCTTGTAATTTTCTACTAAGTAGTCACACATGCAGAAGAAAAACTTTTAGTGATTCTCTTCACAAAAATACGTAAACATTTTTATATACAAAAACTTTAAATGGCTTCTAAATATGTTTAGAAAATCTTAAAATAAAACAACAACAGAATTTAAACTTTTATTAAAGTTGAAGGCTCAAGATTTTCAAGTAGAAATTTTTAAAGTGAGGTGATCTCAATTGAAAGGTTTTCAGAAGCAGATTGGCTCATTTAGAAAACTGTTTATTAATTTACTTATTAGTAGAAATATTTGAAAAATTTGCAATTAATATAAAATTGTCGATAAGGGTTCTCAATTAAAGGCTCAAATCTTAATCAAATTAAGTCCCAATTTGGCCTGATATCCATATTGTCTCTAGATATCTGCATTCAAGAACATTTCGAGATACAACCTTTAGTTGCTCAAGTTTCTTAAAACCAATTTCCTGCCTGTGAATATAGGAATCGAAGCTTTTTTTATCACTTAATTTTTATCATTTAATGAATTCTTCACCCTAGTTGGTTTAGCCAAATACCCCTCCTCTGATATTATTGTGATAAAGTAAATTTGCTTCATGCAATTTTGTTGTACAGTTTGAAACCAGACAACCAAATCACATTCAATCGAATATGTTGGGAAGTTGCGCAATCGATTTTCCCTTTTGTGGTTATAAAACATCTATTGCAAGAATCATATCTTTTTAGTGATAACAACATATTTGTATTCAGAAATAAAATTCTGTAAATACACCCGTAAACTTCTACTATTATAACTAAACAAGGCGATTGGCTTCAATTGTCGCATTCGCAACCGTTACCGTTTTCTCTGTATAATTTTTGTAGCCAGCCACACGCCCATTTTTATCAATCTTGTTGTAGTTAAGGCTGCTGCATAGTTTATCGGAATTTTTATTACGAATGTTGATTGTATGTTCGTAGATATCTTTTGCATAATTAGTAGTTAGAGGGACTAGAGCCATATCCACTATCAGTGCCTTCCAATTCAATTGAAAAAACGTTTAAACATAAATTTTTTCTCTTAATTTTTGTGAAATACAAACAGAGTTTTTTTTAATAAAAATCGATTGCTACTAGAAAATCTAATATAACATATGGTAATAAGGGATTTAACTGAATTGAATTTCCAAACACAACAACTGCTTTATAAATAAAAAATTTAATTTCAAAAAGTTATGAAAATTATTCTTTGTTAACAGTTTATGAGTTAGACAACTTAGCGTATGATTAATATTATTTCAGCCAGTTTAGAAAAAAAACCGTTTAACAACTCCTAGAGAATTATAACATTTGTACATAAATTTTCAATAAATTTACCCATTAACTTTTATTTAAAATTTTAATATCACTTGTCAATAAAAAGTTTCCTCAAGTAATTGACCTTGTTAAAGATAAAGTTTTAAATAAAAGTGAAAAAAAACAAACTTTTAAGTGGTTAAGAGAAAAAACTATCGACCGTTTTCATTTTAACTAGCTTCAAGGCATTACATTTTGAATATTTCAAGGCTAAAGGATAGAAAACTTAAAATAGTTTTATAAAAGCGATAAAAAAACAAATAAAATAAAAAACTTAAAAATATCAAAGTATTTACAAAAATTGACTACAATAAAAATACCCAATTTAGAAAAAAATTGATAATAAAATAAATAAGTACTAAGCAACGACTTTAAAATCAAAGTCTTATGTACAGCATTTTTAAAAAGCGGAAAATGTTTTTTTTAAAAAATTCAGATTAAATCAAATAAATTTAATAGCAAATGTAATCCAACGTTAAATTTTGTATAAAAAACTAGAGCTTGATTATACATTTTATGACAATGAAATTGTTCTCTATATATTGTTCACTATAAAATGTAGTGCAAATTTTTACAAATCATTTAATAATTTTAATTATGGGTAGTCTAAATTACACCTCCTTATGTTAAACAGGAAAAAGTAGGTTCTCATCTATCTGTGCATATAATTTCAATCAGCACCGTTTAGTTGTTCTTGCATGATTGAGAAACATAGATCCAAAAATTAAAACATAGAAACCTTTAAATATAAATAAAAGGTTCTAAACAAACAAACATTCATATTTACGATATATTTTAAAAATGGGGTGTTAAATTCAATTTCAAAATCTAAAAACACTATATAAGTATACAATATGACATCAGAAGAGTGTTCAAAATTTTTCGCAATATAAACATAGGCTCCTTTTGGAAAAAAGCCAAGCGCATTTAAATCTGCTCAAGATAGTCAAGGAAAACCTGCAGTTTTCGAATAAAATTTTCGTCAAAAATTATTTCATTAAAAAAAGATAAGTACATCTATAAGACCAAGTAACCGTAAACTCGAGCCCCAGCAAAGTAAACAAATTATACAAAAATTTTTAATTAAGACACCTCACTCCCCTTTCAGACAATTAACCACAAAAATAAATGAAGAGCCAGGTATTAGCTTTTCTCCGAACTCTTGACAACAAATAAAGGTCACTCACACATAGACAAATTTTGCGTTTCAATTGCAAGGAAAAAGGGCAAAAATTTCGCAAAGCTTTCTTGTAATCAACAGCAGATGGTATCCTATCATCCAAATTTTTTTAAATTTTTACTTTCTTACCGCTTATTTAATATGAGCTTTCGTGATCTTCTAAACTTCAGGAGCCTGCTATTTTTACACAAAATCATTTATACAGAACAACCTAGTTACCTTTTCTCCAAAATTAAATTTAGCGATTTACCCCGTGGCAAAAGAGTTATCCAGAAAAAACATAAAACCCTAACGTCAAAGAGACAATTCTTTATTTCAACATATAGTCTTTGGAATAGACTCCCTTACAGAACTCAACTAATAAGCAATGCATCACAGTTTAAAAAGGAGTTACAATATCGTTTTAACGACATAAACTTGTAAACTTTGTAAAATTCAAACTTGTTTTTTTTTCCTTTCTTTGTTCTTTATTTTTTACTTTAAATTAGTATAATCTAAAACTTTATTTTAATCTTTTTTTATACAACGTATTTTTTTATATGTATAGCATTAGTTAAACATCCATTAAAATATATATAATTTAAACGACTAGTACTGTCATTTATAAGATATCTATCTTGTTGTGCTAGTTTATAACTAATTTTTAAATAAATAAATAAAATAAAATAAAATAAATAAATAAATATCAAATCAATATTACAAATTTATATTTCCAATGTTATGACGCTGTCTTGACGCATTGCAACGTTGATGCGGGTATTAATTATCAACATTGATACAACAAACTGTTAACAAAATTAACAATGTCGTCATAAAATTTAAATGGTAACGACAAACGAGAGTTTTCTCCTTTTTTTCATTAGAATATTATAACGATACTATAAATTTCTTCAAGAGTACGTTGTATCAAAGTTGACAGTAGTCACACCAATGTCGCGTGGGGTCATACTGATTGTATTTTTTACCTAGGTAGGTTCCATTTAAGCCATCCAGTACATAATTCCAGCTATGTCCTTGAATAAAAATTCCGAAGACAGTTCTGCAAGCTCAAAGCAGTGTAAAATTATATTTTTAAAAAACTTTTATAAACGTATTAAAAGAAAATGATTGATTTTTGTCAATAAATATGCAAATAACATGTGAGTCGATCTTCCTTCAACAACAAATTCATACAAATATTCATTCAAAAAATGTCAAAAAAAGCGATTGACTTTTTGCAACAATAAGAAATTATTTGTTAGGAAACTTTTTCTTCAAGTCATAAAAATAAAATAAATTTATTAAGTCGTAAAAATCCATTTATTAGAAGATGAAAAAAATGCGTATTATAAAATCTGTCTGGTTTTAAGTTAATTTTTAGCCATTTGTGATTCTTTATAACTCAAAGCAAATTCAAACTATACAAATATAATAAATTATTTTGTAATTCTCTACAATTGCGATACCACAAAATCTTTAAATTCATAAAGAATAATTAATATTTTATTTAGATCCCGACAATAAATAAAATTATTTCCATTTACTTAATGTCACCTAAAGGCGTACGTTGTACGTTTTCAAAGAAAAGCAGTAGCAGTCACCAAAATTGTGTAGAAAAAAAATTACTGAATTATTTTTTAGTCAAGCCAAAAATTAAAATGTATTATTATTAATCATACGCCCCAGTGTACAAAACATAACAAATTAATTTATTGGTGGCTTCAATTTACGAATAATTCATAGGAAAATCTTAATATTTTATTAGAATGTAGCATGGAGTTTAAGTATTTGTTCATTTAATCCGCAACCAGTGTCATAACATTACTCAATGATAAGAGAATAACGATAATGAAAAGTCAATATTTATTCAAGAAATGATTTATTAACTTTAAGGCGATATTTTTCTCGATTTTTGGAAAACATATAAATAAAGTTACAGACAGTAGACAGAATACATAATTAGTTGTATTCTCTATTGAAAATGATTATGTCGATAAATTTTTCTACCAACTTAATAGTAACCATAAATTTTCGTTTGGAAATTAACACTAATAGCACATATTCCAGATTGATTATTTAATTATTAGTTAGAAAAATAAAAAAAAGCCAAAAGCTTTACGTTGGCTTTTCAAATTAACAATAAACTGTGAATAAAAAAAAACAAACAAAAAACCGTTTTTGATTTATATTATCGATTTATTTGCTATGGAAATCTTTGTTTAAATATAAATTTAAAATTAAAGATCAAAATCTTTTAGTGAACATTTTAGCGTCTACAGTTTGTTGCAGATGATATTTTTTTAAAACCAAATTTCCTAGAAAATTTCGATATCAAACATTGCATTATAGCAGTTTATGTTAAGGAAAAAAATTTACCATTTTGTCCAAAAACTGGTCTTTAAATTTAGAATCATAAACTGGTTTCTCTTTTTGGTGTTCTTTAAATGACAATTAACTTAAAATTAAAATGTTGAAATTAAAATCTTATACTTAATAACATCGCTCTGTACTTTTCTTAAAACATAATTTTTATATCTGCCCACCAACAAAATTGTGGAAGTATATTTATTTTGTCATTCTGTTTGTAACACATCGAAATAGCCATTTCAGACCCCATCAAGTATATATTTTCTGAGTCCTGTTTTCATTTTATGATGATCTTGCTATGTCAGTCTGTCCATCTGTACGTTTGTCCATCTGTCTGTCTGAAAGCCTGTTCATCTGTCTGTCTGTTGAAAGTACGATAGAGCTCGAACCAAAAAAGCTAAGGGGCTTGAATCTTGCCAGCATATTTTTTTAGCACAAGACTTGTTTACTGTTGAAAATAGGCAAAATCAGAATATTAGGAAGAGAGTTATAGCACGTAATTCCACTAACGCCCACTTTTCAAGTATTTTTAATGTAATTTTTATGCCAGAAAATAAAAGTGATACGCCCACTTAAACTCCTACCTTCCATATAACGTTGTATCCTCAATTTATATAATTTTTCTATCTACAAAGTTGTGGAAGAATAAAAGACTATATTGAAATATCTCAGTTTTATTTATTAGCAGAAACTATATTGATACGCCTACTTTCATTGAAATTTACAAAAATATTTTAATAACATATTGATGTTATACAAAAAAGTGATACATATTTGAATATAAAGAGATTATAGCGATTAATGTTAATAACAAAATAATACATTTTGTGCTATTAAAGGTGGTGGGTATAAAAAATTCGCCATAGCCGAATATAGGGCTCTTACTTGTTCCAATCTAATATTTAATTAATTTAAACTTGTAAGTTCTTGGCTAAAGTTTAAAATGTACGTACGTAGGGTTATTTCACCATAAAGATTTTTCTAAAACTTTTACCACACCACCACTTTGCTCCCACCATAAAAGCACCAAAAATATAAAATTCAAGTTTTAAAGAAAACAAATTTTTTTATTCTATTTTTTTTAATACTAGAAATAAAGTTTCGCTTAAGATAGAAACAGAACGTGTACATAAATAAAATGAAAAAAAAAAACATAAAAGTATAAATAAAAATATTAAAGATAATTTAGCAAAAGAATAGAAAAGTTTTTAAGAAAACAGCAGGAGGTTCTTTTATAAACCTAAAGTTGCATTAGCAGCAGCGAAAGTTGTAAAAATAACAGCAATGCCACCATCCAAATTATTCAATTTCCTAAATATAAATTTTATAACTTTGCCATCAGGTCATTGTACAATGTATGTCTACATACTCACACAAAGGATATAATAGTATTAGTCATAATAATGGTTCACAAAGGTCTATGTCATTTAAATTGCTCTCTTACCCTTTTACTCCCACATATACATACATGTTTATTCAACTTGTTTGTTTATGTTTTATAATACTATTTATTTTATTTAACTCGTCTATTCATTTTCCCTCTTCAGTATTTACATCTTACCAATGCTATTAAGGCTAAAAAAAAAACTCATACACACATGTGAACATATGTACGTGTTTGTATTCAGTTTAGTTCATGAAATATTTCTCTTTTTAATGTTTTTAAATTGTTGTTGTTTGTAAATATAAACATGAAAAATTATTCCAAAACTCTTAGCAATTTTTTCAAGTATTTCATCATGTGTGTACTTGAGTTTAAATTTAAATTCTAATGCAAACAAGCATCATAAGTAGAGATAAAAAACGAAAAGAGTATTTTTAAAATGAAATTATTTAAAATTGTTAATAAGCATGCCCTCTATATAACAGTGGGCAAGAGAAAACAAAATTAAACGGAAATATTTTATAGAAAATTTAAAATAAATTTATTCTTAGTAATATATTCTTTTCGAATAAATTTGTGGTCTGATAGGAAAAGCCGATGTGTTTTAGATGATATCTTAAAAACAATAAACGATTAATGGAAAAAATATCGATTACAAAATTTCTTCAATAGATACTTCAGCTACTTGATCTTCTTACAAAAACTGCTCGATAAAAAAAGTTTTGTACAGATTATTTTTCGAGTTTTCAATAAAGAACATTTTTCGAAGCTTGAGTTTTTTTTATAGAAAATATTTCCAAAAAATTTTCTAAGAAAATTTTTCAAAAACTGGAATTTTCTTAACAAAATTTTCCGCTAACTTGAAATAATAAGACAAATAATATCGATAACTTTAATTTTTTACACAAACTCAAACGCAGTTTTTAACAAGCTCATAATTTTTTTCTCAATTACTTGAGTTATCGATTAAAAATTTTTCGATTATTAGAGTTTTCTGAAAAAATTTCGATAACTAAAATTATTAAAAAAAATTTCAATGATTTAATTTTCTATAAAAAAAACTTTTGAAAAGCTTATATATTCTATAGAACCTTTTTCAATAACTTTATGTTTCTATACACATTTTTTCGATAATTAAAACAGATTTTGCTTCGAGCAATTGCAATTTTTATTTTAAGTCTTCCACAAAACTACCTCAATTTGCTAATCATGCGATAACTGAAAAATTCTATAGCAAATTGTTTCGATAACAAGAATTTTCTATATAAGGAAATGTATTCGATAATCAAAAATTGTGTCTAAAACAATTTTCGAAAAAAGGAATTCTCTATAGAATTTAAAAACATTGTTTGATTACTTATATGTTCTAAAGAAAATTATTCCATTAGCAAACAAAATTGATTTCAAATAGATTTTTTATAATACATTTCTTGCTAACTAGAACTTTCTAAACATATTTTGTCGGTAACTAGAATTTATTATAGAAAATTTTTTGATAACTGAAATTTTCTAAAGAAAAGTTTTCAATAAGTGAAGAAAGAAAATTCATTGATATCTGAAAGTTCCTAAAGAATATTTTTCCACAAAACAAATTTTCGAAAACTGGTATATTTTAAAGAAAATTTCCGACAGCTAAAAAATTTTTAAGGAACATTTTTCGATAACTAGAATTTTTTAAAGAAAATTTTTTAAGAATAAAAAAAAATCGCTAACTGAAACTATTAAAAAAAAACGTTTAAAAGCTGGAATTAAAAAAAATTTTTTTTGATAAATTGAATTTTGATAGAAAGTTTACCGATAACTAAAATTTGTTTACCATTTTGATTAATAATTTCTTTTTAAATATTCGATAAAAAATTAACGATAATTTTAATATATTTTTTAGATTTTTCTTTTTAATAGTCTTATTCTAAACATTTTCCACTTTTCTTGAAATATTACTTCTGCTTTACAATTTTCTTCGAAAAACCGGTTTTTGCTGTGCTCCACACCATTTCTGGCATGTAATGCAAACCATCTTAATGAAATCATTATATTAAAAGCATTTTCAGCAAGCACTATCCAGTTAACACAAAATCATTATGAAATGATAAACAATTGCATGACGAGTAAAGTTAAAAAGAAAATGAAAGTTTTTCATTTTCGAAATATTCTCTTATCTTGTGTTTTTGCAAAATCTGAAATGAAATATGGAACAAACAAAAAAAATAGATGAGATTTTGCTACTACTGATTACGATGCTTATGCTGTTATTTATTTTTGAAATTTAAATGGATTAAAGGAAATCCTTAGAATTTGCATACATTTGCATTACAAAACAAACAAGAAGCCCTTTTCGTAGATAAAAATAAGACGAACATGAAAATAAATTAAATAAAAAAAAAAATCGTATTAAAATAAAAGAGGAGCCAAAAATTCACTTCACTGTTTGGTCGTTTGGCTTGTCTTTTTATGGTCTTGTTGTTGTGTAAACGGCAAAATGCGAACATTAGTTGTTTTTCTAGCGTTTCTGTTCTTGCACAAATTTTTCAATCAAGGACAATAGGACAATTGCTTGCTGTCTTCAGAAACATATTTTCATACTTTCACTTTTCTTGTTAACATTTTTTTCTTTGTTTTTCTTCTTTTACTTCATTTCCAAAGTTTATTTACTGTGAAATAATTTTGTTCCTTTTCTAGCAAAATTTAATTGAATTAGTGAAGCTGGTCAGAGTGCGAAAATATAAAAATAAAACAGAATAAATATGCAGTGTTATTGTTAAAATATAAATCATTAGTATTGTTTTAATTCGTATAGCCCACATAAAGTTATTTAAAAAAAAAAATCACATCAATCGTGCAAGTGGATTGACAGCAGTGTGTTTAAGCATAGTTGGTTGCAGTGTTTAGCCACAAGGCATGTTTGGGTGTTTCTGTATTGGTAGTGTGAGTAAAAAGCATCAGTTTCTGGTCATTCTTAGTTTTAATTTATTCTAATATTAATTTTTACATCTTTCTTCACTAAAAGTCGCTGAAAATATTTTTTTTTTTAATTTAAAAAAAAATGTCTATTATTGTTATTGAAGTAAAATATTATTTTTTAATTTTTTTTTTTAAAGGATAATTTTTTTTATAGTGACATATTAATAAATTCTATTTACATAAAAATATTTCCTTTAAAATTTTTCTTTATCATTTTTATTCTGGTTTAATATTATCATCTGTGGTGGAATATTTTCAAAAAAGCATTATAGCAAGCACACATATCACGGTGTTTATGACACTTAAGAATTCATTGTTCAGTGCTTATCACTTTGATAGACTTATAAATGAAAATTAAAGCAAAAGCTTTGCTTTCGATACTGCCAGCCGAGCGATGGATATATCTTTATCTAAGATAAAAATGAACTGTTCTTTGATAAGAACAAATTTTCTAATTCCATAAGTTGTAACATAAATAGTAGTTTCAAATTACATATGAGTATACCGATAAAAACAGCTCATGTTGAAATCATAGCTGGTCTTGAAAATGCATTCTATTATTATTCTACTCGCCAAATATCGCAATAATTTTTTAAAATTCTTAAATGATTATAATTTTTCTTAATTTAAAAAAAAGTTTTAGAAAGCTTAAAGGCTGGATTAGCCGACCGGAATGTAATGTTTCCTTAACGGAACGGAACAGCTGGTCGTTTTTGTTGTGTGTAAAACAGTTTGAGCAGTTATAGTAATGTTATGTGATGTAGCTGTAACGTCCGAACCTGTTAAAAATAGAAAATCATTACGTTTCTACGTGACATTTATTAAGAGTGTGTCAACTTTTTGATTTTTGAACTCACTTAAATGGAAAATTCTTCGTTAAAAACAAACAAAAAACTAATATATAAAAAATTTTCTAAAAAATCGGAATTATATACATATGTATGTATATATAAATTAAGTGTGTACATATTATTATTATTATTTCATAATGAAAATGGGCAATCAATTTTTTTAACTACAAAAAGTTTTTAGCCATGACTAAATTGTAAATACGAGCGATCAAATTTTATTTAAAGGATTTTATATTTCTTTTACATTTGTTTAAAATAATTGATCTACAATTTTCTATATTTACTTGTTAAATCAAGAAAAAAAATGTTTGATTTTTAATAAAAAATTAAAATTATGTATATATTTTTTCTTTTATGTACATAAATCAAACTGCTGTAACACGGGCTTATACAATTACCCCTAAACGCTACAATTGGTTATAAACCTTGTTTATATTGTACAACAAAAAACACGCATAATAAATATGATTCCAAATAATTAATATTTACCTTCTTTATGTATATTTCAAACAAAAAATATAATTACATAATATAACGTTTACGCACGGGGTAATTTTCAATCTATTATAATCACGCATGCTCACAAAGAACATTTCTTAATCACGCACATTCTCTCATTATTTTTTTCTCGAGCGCTTATGAAAAGTTATCTTTGATAAACAAAGATACCAAATTTTTTTCGGTTTGAACCACACCTTTTTAACATTTGATCCTAAGTTTTGCGAGATTTATCAATCACGCATAGTCATGCTTGATTAATTTTTCATCTAATCACGACCACGTGTGACATAAAAAATTATGTCATGCATACACATCCACTTAAACCTTACAATTTATTTTAAAACTGGTAGTAATCGTACAACAAATCGCAACACTCCCATAAAAATAAAATTTATAAAATAGCTTTTGCTTGCTATGTTTTGCAAAATATTTAAAGCAAGGTTTTATATAATATACGTTATATATAAAATATATAAACGTCTATATTAAAAATACTATTCAAGAAACTTTAAAAGCCGCATTTAAATATCTTAAGCTGTTTTAGAAATATCGTTGTAAAACGTTTCCATAAATTCTAAAGCACCGTGTTGACAACACCTTTAGTTTTGGTTGCTTATGTACAAATCATATGGTACGTTTTTAAAGTTTCTATAACTGCACTAAAGTCGTACGGTAAGTAAACGATGCGGTTACATTCCATCAATAGTCGGCTAACCAAGCCTTAATAATAGGAACACTAACTTTAGCCACAAATGATTTGCAATAAATATAAAATAAAAAGGTCAAATAGTTAATATTAATTTATAATTATAACACTAAACAATTTCATATTAAATATTTTCAATAAACCCTAGTCCTTATACCCGAGTACAGGTGTGGCCATTGACACTTCTGAGTAATGCACCTTCTAAACAGCTTATGCTTTTTTACTGAAACTTTAGATCTAAGAAAATGGATGAAGTCTGCGTTAACTGACACCTCAATTATTATCCTAGATTAAGTCTTTGAGGAGCTATGAGCTTCTAAAGTCGAGACCCCCCAAGAACGTATACCCAAGTACAGATGTGGCCACTAATACAATTGTATTAATTGTCTATACAAATTAAAGAATGTTTGTTTTTTTATGTGAATTTATGTTTTGATTTTATTTTTTATTACTTAAATTAAAGTTTTGTCGCCATTATTGCAATTTTCGCATACATACATAACCTCTTGAATGTTGCACACATGATGGCCGTTTACAATTAAAACATATGTTACGAGTACGTCTTTTGTGCTCGTCGGGAATATAATACAAAAAGCAGCTTCAAACTTGGATTTTTTCCCCGCACACTTGACGCTGCAGACGATAAAGATGACGCGTCAACTCTTTCTTGCATGGCCGTACTTACAAAACTCGATATGCCAAGTTTCGTTTTGGAGTTGCGCATTACCTGAACCTTGACTGACCGACTTTCAATGACTAGCATACATAGCTCCTTGGTTATAAATTATAGTTCATCCAGGTCCACAACTCGGAGATTGGAGCAGCTTTGTCAGTTTTTTGGTGAATTTCTCTTTTGTTTAAATCATTTGTTCAATATCCGAATATGTAACTTCGATTGCAAGTTTTTCATGTTCTTCTTTGATATTTTCAGTGCCCGGATTTATATCGTCCACTAAAATGTCGTCAAAAAGTCTTTGGACATACTATTTTCTACCGGCACTAGACAATCTGTTATTTTCATTACGTTTGTATTATTTTTTATAAACATATGCAAGGCGAATTTAATATCAGGTGATATCATCCCTGCAACAAACACAAAAAGGCCAAGAGAATGTCAAAACACAAAAAAACAAATTTTTTGTTTACTTTTAATTAAAATTTTATTTTTATAAATTTACGCGAAAATTTAAACAAAAAATAAGTATTTTTAATTTATAACATGAATTTGTGCCAGTGTATATCACATATTTGTGTTTTATATCACCTTTTTCACAATTTTCACAACTTTAAATCACTTGAACAAACACAACGGAAATTTTGTATTTTTTGAATTAAAAACAATACAAATGTTGTTTATTCAACTTATAAAATGTGTTTTACTTATTTTCCAATAAGTTATTGCACAAATATTAGTATTTTTTATATTTTTTCACACAAATTTTACCACTTTTATAAAAATTTTCAATCAACGCACATAAAAATTATTTAAATGTAAACAAACTTTGACATTGTGCCGTAAAAATAAAACTAGCAAAAAACAATCAGCTGGCTTCTCAACATCACCTAATATTGAATTCGCCTTGTACATATGTGTATATTGTCTCGAAGGCAGTTGAAAGTTTCTTTTGCCATCAATTTTTTATTTTTATTATTTTCACAAAAATATACTTTAAAAACCAACTTTTCCAACAATAAAAATTCTTAAATGCTTTCGACAGTTAGAAGTAGGCAAATACAAATTTTTGCTTGTAAGGATTTGGTGTTGAAAAGTTCCTATAAATTCGAACACATTTTGTAACGATTTTTTGGCTGTAAAAAATTACATATTTTTTTAATAAATAAATAAAAGTAATGCTATTGTACGCAAACTTATTATAACCAGTCAAAATTTTAATTAATATCTTAAAGTACAAATTGTATGAATAAAAGAATTTTTTGCTAATAAAAAATAAGGAAAAATGCAAATAATTGTTACTGGCCACACATGTACTTGGGTATGCGTTTACGTAATAAAAGTTGGGCATAAGGGCTAGGGTAAATAATCTTTTGATATTAAAATTTGTTTGGAAAAAGTGTAAGTAATTTCTTTTTATATTTTTTTCCAAATATTTTATTTTCCTTTGGGGTGTAGCTTTGCTCCAAATTATAATAAAATTTTTTTATAGTGAACTTCAAGGCACATTTATTCATCAAGTAGTATTGTTTCATCAGCTGATTATTTTTTTCTTCACTTATTTTATATTTCAACTGTCAAAGTCTATAGATAAAGAACAAATTTCTCCTCTCTTATTTATTTCAAATGTCAAAATTTATATATAAAAAATATAAACAAATTAATTCTCTCCGAACTGTAATTACCTGATGAATTGAGTGAACTTTAGACTTTACTTTGTAAATAGTGAGTCAGAAAAATCCTAAACACACTATTTCCTTATATTTAAACTTATCCCTGGTCTAGAAATTTTTTTTTTTAATAACGCTGGTTTTTAAAAATATGTCAAAAATTACCTTTTTGAATTCGATTAACTTGGACAGCAAAAATATATGTAATGAAAAAACTTGTTAAAACTTTTTAAAATAATCCAATATTAACCATAAAAAAAATTTCACAAAGTTTAAAGTTTCATCCTTACACTGTTTCAAAATCCATTAAACATTATAAGGTGGACCAAAACATTGAAATAAAACCTATGTATATCAGGCAAAAAATTAAGTCTAATTGGTAAGGCACAAGAAACCGAATATCTCATTTGAAAACCAAAGAATACTTCTATCAAAAAAGCATCTCGTAAAGTTAACTACTCTGATACTTTGTGTTCAGAGCCAAAGCTAAAACTTGGTTAAAGTCGTATAAAGTCCAGAAAGGTCTAGATTACAATGCGATTAAAAACTTTGAAGCATAAGAATGAAAAAGAAAAATGGAATTAAAATTAAATATAAAAAAATACTCCTGTTATGTGATGGATTATAAAACTTGTTCATTGGCAGACTTTTTACAACTTTCGGTTCAAGATTTCTATGAGGCTGATGAATGAAGTTATGTTAAACCGACCAAAAAAAAAAACAAACAAAATCTTACAAAAAGTTATTTGTGTGGCAAACGAAATCAATCATTTGTGACGTCATGCACGATAAACACAACAATGTATATAACAGAGTGTCTGCAAAAACGGCTTTTGTATTTTTTAAAACAAACCAGATTGCCTTCATATTCCTGTCTCGATTTGGCATCATGTTACTATGGAAAAAAGGATTCTTAAAATATTTTTTAATATGTTAAATACGAAATTTAGTTAATGAATTCCGTTAAATTTTAAACACTAAAAGTGAATTATAATTTTTTTCTTTTAAACAAGAAACCATACGTAGATTTGCAGTTTATTTTGTGTCTCGTGTGAAATGTGTAAAAATTAGTGAAATCTGTGCAACCATTCTTGGGTGATGCCACGCACAAAGAACAACATTTGAGTTTTATTCAAATTTATGTTACCGACCTTTTTGGCCCAGTAAGTTTACCGACTAGCCTGTTTGTGGCGTAAGCTGAGGTAGATTCCAGCCCTCTCTCTTGTCCAGCATTCGCTCAGAACACAAACGGAAAACAAAGCAAAAACCGTTACATCAAATACTACAACAAACTCCACTACACGAAGTGTGTCAGGTATTTACTCTCGTGTTACCGAAAATATATTGTTCTCTAAATAATATCTTGTTCCCCTTAATCTACATATACTTTTTATAATTTTTATTTACTTGTTAACCATCTCGCAAAAGAATTTCTATTGAATTATCTTTTGTTTTTGCCTAAAGACAGAGGTATGCCAAATTAAATAAATATATATTTGAGAGTACGTACGTTTATAAAATATTTGCTTAAATTAAATAACTAAAGGATTATCATTTCCATAAGATATTTCCGAGAAATTCTTTCTGTATAAAAAATATCAATAAACTTAGCAGACTTTTGCTAAATGCTCCCTTCATATTGTTAAATCTACCATTTAGAGGAAATATTTGTTCTTTTAAATTATCTTTATATGATTGCTTTTAACCAAAACATTTGACCAAAAATTGTTAACCTTTATATCATTGACCTTTTCCTTCAGCCAAACAATTATTGTATTCACTGAAGAAACCTAAAAAGAAACATATTCTCAGTATACATAACAATAGTTCACAACATGTGGGCAAACAAATGGGTAGTCACTAAAATCTCCAAATATTGCAACCCAATATTTTGGTCAAATTAAATGACGATAAAAGCATCAACATCATCATCATCATCGGTCACATCATAAACTTTCCCTTTAACTCATACTGCAACTTACAACTTGATGTGCTGTATGTTATCCTGAGGGACTGGCCATATGGGATTATAAATACTCCCAGAAAGCTACACACAATGACCATTATTAAGTTTGGCCACAAAAATATCTTTGATAAAAACATAAACTTAAATCTTAATTGTACTTGTGTGGCATTTATATAGAAACAAATCAAACACCCACTAAGTAAAACCAGTTGCTAGCATTGCCAACCTAAAAATGTATTCTTGTTTTCTTTTTTGTTTTTCTGGTGATTTAATAAGAATATTAAGTTTAAGCCTAAAAAAATGTGTAGAAAATTCTATTATTTAAACCGTAACATGATGCTAAAATTTCAACAACAAAAAAAACAAGGGACCGTAAATAAATATTTAAGGGCTACTTTGGTAAAATGGATCTAACAAGAGCGAGAATGTGTGTAAGAAAGATTGAAGTGAACATACTGAGACAAAAAAAATAGAAGGAAGGAAACACTAGAAATATAAATAAAAGAAGGCCAACACACATAACTTTACTCGTGTATTCATATACAGGCAGAAAAGTACATTGCAAGCTGATGTATAGACTATTGAAAAGGGTTCAAATTTAAAGGTCAGTGGACAACATGACAACAGACATTCAAAAAACAAGACCGTATTTAATGAATTAAGCTTACGAGGTATGTCTAAGACATTCAAAGAAATTAAAAAGTTAAAAACTTTTACCTGGTGGTGATAAATTTTTAATACCTTGCAACAACTTCAAGGTACTTTTTTACGCTTTTTTATGTTTTGTTTTTTAATTTCTGTTAATTTGTATTTTTCTTCTAAAAGAGGTTATCAAAACTTTGTTTGTCAAATAAGCAATTAGTCCAAAAAATTTAACTAGAAATTTTCTTTAGGATTAGAATTTACTCTGAAAATTTTTATAACTTTAAATGGGTTCAGTATAAGTTTTTCGAAAAATTTTTAATGTTTAAATATATTGATTAAGACTATTGGGGAAAAATTTACGTAATTTTGTATGAAACATAAAAAAATTCCTTTGTCAATCATAAATGATTGCAAGAGAATAAGAAAATTTTTTATATAATTTTTCTTTTCAGATAGCAAGACACACTGATTAAGATGTAAACAGTGGCAAATTCTACTGAATTCGTTTAATCGTAAAAATGTCAAACTTCATATACAAAAAATATCTTAAGGTGAATTTATCTATTTTTTATATATATAGAGTTTGATTTACTCACACTAAAGCAAAAACTATCATATCGGCAGCTGCATTTAGATCGTAAAAATATTTTTTTTTATTTTTTAACAACTTCGTACTCAGTACAAAACGCGAACGCTTAAAAAATTTTTTAACTTGCTACAGTACCAGGCAACCATTATGACCCATTGTGAGCATCTGAGTAATGTAAGGTTATGCATCACAAGCAAATAATGCTCGACTTAGTCGCCTTGAACAAGAACGAAACAAGACAAATTTATATTTGTTTACTTGTCAACATGCTGCTAGACTTTACCCGAACATCCTTACAGCGTATTCTAACAGCTGTTTTGAGTACGTTTCTATAAAAAAATCACAGTGACCACAATGTTCAAAATATATAATTTTGCATGCCAAAAAAAAATAACTCATTGTCAGCAGTGGAGTATGATAAAGGTATAAACAGGTTGCGCCACCAGTTACGTCTTCTTGTATTAATTCAACAAATTGTTTGTTTATATTAACAATTAAAACTCAACTTGGACACCATGCTTCGAGGAGTTGTGCGCAGAAAGCAATAAGTTTCTTAGCTGTTTAGTAACGAGTAATCTGAACCAAATTTTAGATTAATAAAGTAAAAGTATGGTTAGGCTCGAATCTTGTTCATTTGAGCCATTTAAACTTGCTTAAGTACACGTGGTGTGGAGAATAAAGTTTGTTATGCAGTGATGCAATGATGCAGTAAATAGGGACAAATAACGTACTATTGTTAATAATTTTGATCAAGCGTATCAAATATCAAACAATAAAATGTTTAAATATTAGGAATTTTTTAATTTAATTATAATCCCAACCTCGGAGGTATTACACCAATTTTATACGCGAACAGACAGTAGACAGCTTCGGACTGATATAGAAAAAAACACAAGTCGGTAAAGTTATTGTAAATATTTAGATACTACCTTTTAGTGTGGCCCAAATTTGGCTTTTGTGCGGTGACGAAAGGAAATAGTGAGCTCATTATAGTTTTGTACCTGACAGTTAATCGTAAATCCCACAGTGGGGAGTCCTTGTTTTTTTCTGGATGACTTACAAAGACAAGACGAAGGGCATGGTATGAATAGTGTAGGATTATCCAACGATGGAGTGATCTGGGAATAAAGGTAAGTGAGAAAATCTAAGCTGTAGGGGCAAATCAGACAATAAATGGCCGTAGATTTGCCATGGTTAGGGGTGGGCAGGCCAATGCAGCATTCCACCAGCTGCAGGCTAAGAAGTTAAATATCAAAGCGTAGCCATAAGAGAACCATGGGACATAAAACTAAGGGTTGAGGTTTTTTTTGTTTTTGCTTACTTTTTTCGCTCAGTGTCTTGTCCATCAAGCCATCCACAAGACACTGAGCAAAAAAAAAATAACTAAAATAAAAAAAAATTCAACCCTCAATTTTGTGTCCCATGGTTCTCTTATGGCTACGCTTTGATATTTAACTTCCTAGCCCGCAGCTGGTGGAATGCTGCAATGGCCTGCCCACCCCTAACCATGGCAAATCTACGGCCATTTATTGTCTGATTTGCCCCTACTTGTATTTACCCCTACAGCTTAGATTTTCTCACTTACCTTTATTTTAGTCTACTCCATCGTTTTTTTTTTCATTTTTTTATTTAGTTTTAAGGTATATTAAATTAGATTCAACAGCTGATCGTTATCTGTTACTTTCCATAAGTCACAAACTCATACATTCTCTCTCCTCTTCTGTAATTTACAATTGTTAGAATTTACATAAAAATATCTAAAATCCTTTCCGAATTGCCATAACCTCATATAATTACACACATGTCAACAGCAACAGCGTATCAGAATAAAAAAATTAATAATAATACAATAATCAGATAAAAATTATTTGATAAAATCTTAATTGAAAAATAATCTCTTTTTAGAGCTGATCTAGGTAAATTCTACACTTTCACAAACAGGAAAGGATATTTGAGGAATGATGGCAAATATATAAAACACAACGTAGCCTACGGAAGACCCAAGTGTGCTACACGAATTCACATTTTACTCTGCAACTGACTTATCTAATTTTGACTGACAAATGTGTCTAACTGTTATACTATTCTTTACAACCCTGTAAATTTCTATAGAAATTCTAGTATTATTTCAGTAGTGTATCAGATCAAAAAATTTTCAAAATGCAAAGACTTTTTAATTCATAAAACATTTTTTATTCAATTTATTCCGTTCTAATGTGGGCTGTTTCATATGTTTGTGTGTGTATGTGTGCTTTACATATGAATGTCCTTTATCTTTTAAACATCTTTTTGAATAACAAAGAAAAGAAACTTGAGAATTCCATTAGGTCAGGCACTCACATACATACGCACAGTGATAAACGAACTGTAAAAATGTTTGTAGTTTTAAGGTATTGCTCTTATTGTTCTCGTTTTAATGCTTGACATTTTATGTTGATGTCGCTGATAGAACCAGAGGGAATGAGAACAAAATGCGGTGAGACAAATAGTATAATAAAATAAAAAGTCTATAGTGTTTTAATCATGCCTCTGTTTCCTCTTTTAATATTTTCTTTCTTGTACTTATTTTTTTTTCTTATACTTTCTTGCTTGTCATGTTGAAATAAATGTTAAATAGCACATTGGTATGGCAAAAAAGGCAAGGTATTGTATTCCAAACAAACTCAAACTGTTTTTTTTCTGGCTATTAGGTTTGTTGTTGTTTAATATACACACATTAATTTATTTAAGAAAAAAAAAAACTCAGCAACAACAACATCAACATCTTTTTGGACACCTACTTTTGCCTTAAGTAATATGTTAGCACATGAAGAGGGTCGCATTAAGGGATTTTTATTCATTTGTTTGTTATTTCTGTTGCCTAGCTCAAACTTCATCTTAACACAAGTGTAGTCTATTGAACTAGCTGCGTTATATACAAAACATAAAAGCTTAACTAAGGGGTTCTGACAGACTTATAACAAAATAATTTTCTAAATATTTTCTTACCTAGAGAATGGGTGTGTATGTTTGTAGGTGTCTTTTATCTTGGCAACACTAGAAACTGTAGTGAAATGTCAAACACTTACGTATGTATGGTTTCTTAAACCAATTTATAATGAAATATTTTAAAAAAGTTAAACGGGACATGTATAAATGAATTGAGTTATTCTTTAAGTTTCCTTTAAATTGAATGTTGATTAATTCCCTATGGACGCATAAAATACATTTGAACTTTAAGGTATGTGCTAAATTGCTAAAAGGACCATCCTTCAATTACTTGAAAGTTTTTTTCAAACAACTTGTATATACGAAACAACACTTTTCTTAGTGCAACCGCAAACTTTTCTTTATAATAAAAATTTCTTGCTTGACTTATCTGAATTGGTTTTTTGAAATTCCTTTACAATTGCAAAAATATTCTTATTGATTTTGCGGCAATAAGCAAAAAGTGCCTAACTGTTTTTATAGCTTCTCACGAAAGCACTTTCAAATTTCTAAGTTAACTTTTATAAATCAATTGCATCTAAAATAAAAACTATTTTATGAATTACGTGCTAAACAATTTATAGAACACAACGGTTTTCGTATATTCAGGGCCTCAGAAATTATTAGTGAAAATAATTTATTAATGCAAATGATATTGTTATTTGAAAAAATAAAGGAAAAAATATTTTAGTTTTAAATTGTAGAGTTAAAAAAGTGTTGCTAACTCAATTTTTGCTTATGCTGACTTAAATAGTTATGACTTTTTGCCACAGAATTCTTTATATAGATACAGGTTTATATAAACATTTTTGACATCCCCATAAGGGTTTAAACCAGGGACCGAAAATAACAATTATTTTGGAATTTTAAAGCAAAAAAAGCATTTTAAATGTCGTTAAACGGATTCAAGTGTACCATATTGATCCTTATGCATTAGTCTATCATAAAATATGTTGCTTTTTAAAATTTTGATTTTTATTTTTTCGATCAAAAATAAAAGTTATTTTTTGATTTTTATTTTTTTGAGCAAAAATAAAAGTTATTTTTTGATTTTTATTTTTTCGATATTAAATATTATTTAAATGTAACGGTAAAGACGAGTTTTTAACAATGAAAGAAATAATAATAGCACTGTACTCGAATTTGTGATTTCTCATATTTATTGTCACTGATTGTTTAATAGTTACATACTACTCTAAAAGCTCCTAATAACTCCTCTCATTTTTATCAATTCGTTTTGCTTAGTATTTACAAATTATCAACTATTTCTTTTTCAAACTTTGTTATCAACTATTGTCTTTAATTATTAATTATAATGTGATTTTAATTTTTTATGTATGTTATTTTTCAGGTTGTTTTAAAAACCCTTCAGCAATCATGTAAAATACTTTTTAACTCAGGCAAACCAGCGCCCACCTTTGATATAGAATACATAGTATACAAAAATGTGAGAAATCACAAAAAATGTGATCAACATGGGAATTTTTTATGAACATTAAAATAAATATTTAATATTAACTTAATTATTGTAACACGTACATTTCGTTCGAAAATAAATTTTTTTTGTTGCTCAAAAAAATAAAAATCAAAACATAACTTTTATGTTTGCTCGAAAAAAATAAAAATCAAAAAATAACTTTTAATTTTGCTCAAAAAAATAAAAATCAAAAAATATCTCAATGATACTCGTATGGAAGTAGTATATGTCGTTAAGAATTTAGGTGTAATTTTTAATCGTACTCTTATTACTCATTTGCGTACTACTCATTTGCCCTGTCCGCTCTTAACGAACCTTTACGTCTGTCAATTGAAATAACACAATATACATATGTATATATTTCTAATTTAAAAAAAAAAATTATTGATTTTTAAAAACATAATTTGTACTTGTATGTGTATACACATATTTATATTTTTTTTTCAATTTCATTTGGAAATTTCTCATTTTCAAATTAAAATTTCTTCATTTTATTTGGAATTTTCTCAATTTTAATTTAAAATTCTCATTTTTAAATTTTTTTTTAGTGTATAATTTTTTGTAGGAAAATTTTTTTTTAAATTTGTTTCAAATATTTCTATTATTAGTATACAAAAATTTTGTAATTTTTTGTTAATTTGTTAATTGATTTTTCCTGAAGATGCTACACGAAGGAGTAGCGAAATATTGAGAAAGAAAATAAAACATTGTTTAATTTCTGTTGCTTTTTATAAAAAAAAAATAAAAACTGTTGTATTACCTTAGCCTTGAATGATTAAATATAAAAATTTAAAAAAAGAGGTCAAATAAAATAAATAATTATTCTCATTTTTATTTGGAATTTTCACAATTCCAAATTGAAATTCTTAATTTCATTTTTTCAATTTCAAATTGAAATTCTAAATTTTAGTTGGAATTTTCTAAATTCCATTTGGAATTCTCTCAATTTCAATGGAAAATGGTGTAGTGCTTCTTATAATCAATTTTAAATGTCTGCAACTTACCTGTGGAAACATCTTCCCTATAATACACAACTCGCTAGCAACGCAATAAAATTTAAAAATTACTTTATTTAATTAATTCGTATACGATCACAACGTTTAGAAACTTTATAAGTTTTTAAAGAAGAACATTTTATCAAACAAAAAACTAAAATTTTGTGAAAATGAGCATGTTCACTTAATTGTGAATAAATTCGAAAAAAATCAGTTGACTTTCATGACCGATACCTCCTTTTTTTTTGGTATTACATGAGGATTTGCGATGAAGCTATATATCTTAATAATTTTTGCCATCTTTGTTTTTTTAAGATTTTTCTAAACCAAAAAATTGTTATTTATATAAAAAAAATATAGTTTTTGCTAACATTTTTTACTATAACTCCGAAAGTGCTGAGCCGACTGAAACGCAAAATATAAACGGATTAAAAACTAAGAAAATTTAAATTTTTTTAAGTTAATTTCAATAAAATCGGACTTACCTTTTTTGATTTATCATTAGCTATGTGGAGAAACGTCTAAAAAAATTTTGAATTTTACTTAAAAATTAAAAAAATATATTCATAGAATTGAAAAATTTTATAATTTTTTGTAGTCATGATAAATCAAATCTGTATAGTGGTTATTCAAACCCTTTTTATAACCGCCACCAAAAAAATGGTGAGGGTATATTCATTTTGTCATTCCGTTTGTAACACATCGAAATATCCATTTTAGACCCCATAAAGTATATATATTCTGAATCGGGGTTATTTTTTATGACGATCTAGCTATGTCCGTCCGTCTGTCCGTCTGTCCTTCTGTCCGTCTGTCCGTCTGTTGAAAGCACGATAGAGGTCGCACCGAAAAAGCTAGGGGGCTCAAATTTTGCCAGAATCTTTCTTATAGACAAGGTTTGTTTGGTATTGAAAATGGGCTAAATCGGAATATTAGGAAGAGAGTTATAGCTCGAAAAGCAAGAGTAGGTCGAAAAAACCGTGTCCTTCGAACATCGAATAAAATGGAATTTTGTCCAAACGCATTAACGTAGACTCATGAAACTTCGAATATATATTTCCTGAGTAAAAACAATATTTTTCCCCGAAAATTGTCTAAATCTATACATTAGGAGAGGAGTTATCGATTAAAATGTACGAAAATTTATACCGCACAGTGTATTTTTCGGTATATTTAAAAACAAAATCGTCATAAAAGCAACAAAATTGGATGTACGACTCTGAAATTTTGCACACTTTGCTTTTTGGCGACACGCTTTCTTGTAACGGCAAATCAATGTGCCACGCCCACTTTTACGCCCACCTCCCATATAACGTTTTAACTAAAATTCATATAATTTCTCTATTAATAAAGATTTTGGAATAATAAAGGCCTATATTGAAACACCTCAGTTGTACTCATTCGCAAAAATAACTTTGACACGCCTACTATAACGCCCACTTTCACTTTTGAATTGTGTCCAGACGCATAAACGTAGTCATGAAACTTCGAATATATATTTATCGAGTCAAAAGAATATTTTTCCCTGAAAATCGCTTAAGTCTATGAATTAGGAAAAGAGTTATAGATAAAAATGTACGAAAATTTATACCGCACAGTGTATATTTCAAATTTAAAACGTAATAAAACTGACAAAACTATATGTACGATTCTGAAATTTTGCAAACATGGCTTTTTGGTCAAAGTCTTCGTTATAACGGAAAATAGATGTGCCACGCACACTTTTTTCCTTAAATTTTTATAAAAATATATTAGTCATATATATTAGCATTTATTCATCTTACACTGCGCCATTTATTGTACTGTAGCTAAATATAAGATAAAGATGATAAGATAGATGACTCTACTAGCAACTACTAGATGGCATGCTAATAACTTATGCTTATGTTCTCCTGAAGTTATGCTCTATTAAAAATGGGAATTTAGGAAAAGTTTGACCTAAGTAAAAAAAAATTATCTCTAAACATTATAAACAATTTATTTTGATGTACTAATGGCTAACAAATTTTAAAGTTATACAAAACTTATTTCGTTTGAAAATCTTTTAAATGCAAAATGTTATAGAAGTTTAAAAATCAAAATCTTACTAATAAATTTCCCGTTTTAGAAAAATGCAGAGAATGTATATTTTAAATCACCCTGTGGCCCTTAAAATTTAACCACCCTCTACAAAGAAAGTGATACATATTTTTATATTATTATCTGTCCGTCTGTCCGTCTGTTGAAAGCACGGTAGAGGTCGCACCGAAAAAGCTATGGGGCTCAAGTTTTGCCAGAATCTTTCTTATAGACAAGTTTTTTTTGGTATTGAAAATGGGCTAAATCGGAATATTAGGAAGAGAGTTTTAGCTCGTAAGGCAAGACTAGGTCGAAAAAACCGTGTCCTTCGCACATCGAATAAAGATAAATTGTGTCCAGACGCATAAGCGTAGAGTCATGAAACTTCGAATATATATTTATCGAGTCAAAAGAATATTTTATTATGCTCTATTAAAAATGGGAATTTAGGAAAATTTTGACCTAAGTAAAAAAAAGTTATCTCTAAACATTATAAACAATTTATTTTCATGTACTAATGGCTAACAAATTTTAAAGTTATACAAAACTTATTTTGTTTGAAAAACTTTTAAAAGCAAAATGTTATAGAAGTTTAAAAATCAAAATCTTACTAATCAATTTCCCGTTTTAGGAAAATGCAGAGAATGTATATTTTAAATCACCCTGTGGCCCTTAAAATTTAACCTTAAATTCACTTTTTTCCTCTTAAATTCATGTAAATTCTCTATTGACAAAGTTTTTGGGAAAATAAAGGACTATATTGAAATATCTAAGTTGTATTTATTAGCAGAAACTTTATTGACATGCGTATTTTAACGGCCACTTTCATTGAAAGACTACATTTACAAAAGCATTTTAGTAGCATATCGAAGTTAAATAAAACACAAATTATTTAAGAAATTTTTATTATTTCTTTTTATAATGATAATATTTGTATGCTTCAATTATGTATGGAACAAAATATCGGCCAAATGGCCCCCCCAACCTAGGCGGCACATTTCGATCCGATAGTCCAAATTTTCAATGACACTGTTGATGCTCGATTGTTGGGCACGATGATGAGTCGAGGTTGCTTGCTCTTTTGCCACGTTATCGTGAAAAACAGCAATGTTTCCCAATCAACGAACTAAGATGGCATTCACAGATGTTTTCACATTTCATACAGACCTGCTTTGCAGACATTTAAATATTTTTTACAATTCTCACGATTGTGGACGAATTCGAACGATTATGTTGACCAAAAGAATCACGAAGTGCACAAAATGCATTTTGATTTGAACGCCCATTTTTATAAAAATCTTTAATATTTAAAAGCGTTGCTTGATTGGTATCTTTCCACGGTTCAAATTGAGTTAGTCTGAGATTGAGAAATGTCAAATGAATTACAAGAAAAAAGTTGAAGTTTAACACCTTAACATGGGCCCTTAAAATTTAACCACCCTCTATAAAGAAAGTGATACATATTTTATTATAAAGAGATTATTCTATAGCGATTAACAAAATAATAAATATTGTGCTTTAAATGTACACAAAATTGGTGGTGGGTATAAAAGATTCAGCACAGCCGACCTGTGTAATAAATAAAATTTGAATAGCTGTATTAAATAAGGTCGTTGTTTTTTGTTATAAGCTAAAATATAAATTTTACAATAATACCAACAAATATTATATATAGTTTTTCCAAACTGTGTAAAAACAATGAAAGGAACACTAAACTCAAGTTGCAGAAACGACATGTTGTAAAAAATATGGATATTTATAAGAACACTAAGACATTGTAGATATTTTTATTGATTTGTTGCAGACAATTTTAGTGTAAGCCATACTGCTTCTTCTTGCCACTGTAACTGCCACATAAGGGAGAAAAAACATTAGTTGTTGTACATATATTCCTGCCAAGGAGTAGCGAAGCGCATCGGGTCTTTACTAGAAAAATATATAATTTTTGCATCATACATATACATTATATTAACAACAAAAACTCTGAGTTGGTTTACAAACACTTTCTTTCTGCATTATGCAAATCTTTTATAAAAACTTTTTACAACTGAAATAAAAAAATAAAAATTAAAATATCAAAATTCATATTCACACAAATATTTTTTTTATTATTTGTTAAAATTGCAATGATGCTACATAAACAACGAAATCTTTGGAAAAATTTGTTTTTGTAATTCTAATTGAAATTTCATACCTAAAATATAAAACTAATAGACTTATGTATATAAAGATTATACATGTTTGCTTGTGAGTGTTTTACTATATGTTCATGCAACTTGTATGTAAATAACATAAAATATTGATGCAAGTTTCTTTACAACAAATTTTTATTACGAAAAAAAAAGTGAGAAAAATTTAAGAATTTTTTAATAAAAAAACCCCAATTCATTCATACATCCACATAGACATATAGGGTGTTTCTTTAGGCTACTTGAGAAATTGAAATGATAATACAAGACAGAAAAATTTTTGACATGAAATCGGTATCATTATCATCTGGTAGATGACATCATGAGATAAATTCTTTAGACATGATTTATGGCATCTATCCACCGTGGCTTTCAGTTGAATAGCTTATTTAATCTGTCCATTTTTGGATGACCTTTTCCAATAAATCTTTCCGTATGGCATCAATAGTGGCTTGACTATTAACTTCTAATGCTTTCAAAGGTGCTGGTTTGTCGATAAAAAGTTATAACTTAACACAGAGTAATTAAAAGTAGTTCAAAAACGTTAAGTTGTAAATTAAGTCTAAATATAAAACTATTACCAAACTGATTTTGCATAAAATCGATTGTTAAGTGCAAGTTGCAACGTCTTGGTGCATCCAAAATGTGGTTGATGTTTAGCTGCATGATATCTAATATGTTAATTTTGATTAACATATTTAAACAGCATAGCTTGATAGTCCTCTCAATTCTTCGTAATGGCAGCTAGTGGCTAATTTCGAAAGAACTAAGGATAATCGAATAAGCCGCTCTAATTTTTATTAATGTAAACATAATTCGTTAACTTCTTGAGGATTGTGTTTGTTATTGTGCAAATACGGCAATTTTGCTTGTTTAGGTAGCCATTTAACCAGAATTTAGCTTCATTAAAAAACACGTATAGGGGACGAAGTTCTAATAAACTTTAATAACCGATTTCTATATTTATTTATTTTTTTTTTTCAAAGGAAATTCCTACAATAAAATAGCTAAAAAGAAATATCAATACAGTGTGACATTCTTAGTTATAAAGTCATAGTTAGCGACATCGGTACATCTCATGCAGCTAAAAAATAACCCATACATACATACATATGTCCACAACTGTTTTTTTTTTTCTTACGAAAACAAAGTTCACATTGGGTTGAAAAATAGCAATCTTAATACAATACAATTTTCAAAATAGAGCTTCAAAACAGATGAATACAAAAAAGTGCTGTAAAGAGAGAAAAAAAAATAATATTTAGCATATAGACAAGGATTGTGTCAATTACAAATATAGTAGTCTTAACTTAAAGCTCAGAATGTGCTAACGAAAGTAATGCCACAGTGATAACTCCAATAAAACAGTGCATATACATGCCTTCTTTTGTGAGACTGTTAAAGTTGCACATTTCCTAGTTGTTTTGTTGTTTTTGCTTAATAGGATTACATTATCTGTTGACTGTTTCTCAAACAATAGCACAATGAAAGAATATAATACGAAGCTAAAGCAAAAACAACAGAAATGACAACAAAACGGATTTTAGCAAAGTTTTCTTTAAACTTGTTTCCTTCCTTCGATAGCTTATATTTTTATTTTTTTTTAACTCATATTAGCGACATACTTTGGCATTGTATTAGATTTTTTGTACTGTATAAACAAAAAATAAAAAAACTACCAAACAATTTCGTATCTACTTAGAGGAAGACAGAAAAATATATAATACAATAAACCTAGATACTTTCGTATATGACAACACAAATAATGCATCAATATCTTGGAAGTTTTTACAATAAAAACTTAATTTTCTTCTCCACACACACACACACACACTACTATAGATAATAATGGGATTTATGTGAATAAAAGATGGTAATAGCATGAAAAGAAAAAATAAGCTTAAATTTAAGTTAAGAAACAAACAGAAAACATGAAATTAAATAATAGATTTTGGGAAATCAATTGTAAAGGGTGTCTCGGTAACAATGCACCTCTTAAATTTAGTGTCGCTTTTCTTATAAGCTACGACTCTAAAATTTGCCAGCTGCAATATAAACTCAACCGATTATTAAAGCACCGATTGGAGCACTTGATGAAAACTTATTGCAAACGCTACTCGCAGACTTCAAAAAATTTTCAACCGAGAAATTGCTTCCAATAAGGAAACCATTTAAAGACTGATTAATAAAATTTAAGACAAAACTGAGTTGCTTATGGACAGTAAGACTTCTACGTGTCAGTGTAATGGTCGATTTCTTGAAAACATTGCCATTACAAACACGAGTGACGCCAAAAAGCCGAAGACATCAAGTTGACATCGTTCTCAACAACTTTAAATATCACAAAGCACTACACAGGGACTTCTTACAAAAGGACTCCACCATCAATCCTATAAAATGCTGCTTACTTATCAGTTTAAGTCAGCAGACCATAAAAAGTGCTGACGATTCGTTTAATAACTAATAGAGCAAGGTAAGGTCAATGTCATTTATCAAAAAAAAAAAAAAAAATCATATTCTACAACGAAGTGCATTTCCATCTCAATCGCATTGTGAAAACACAAAAATGTCAAATTTTGCTCTCAAAAATTTCTCTAAGACACATGAAAAATAAATGCAACAACAACTATGCAATGTCTGTTGTGGATTTTGATCAGCCTATTGATTCAACGTTACTCTTTTTAAGATGGGACAGAAATTTCAGTGACTGAAAACAATCTTCATTACAGAAACATGATAACGAAGTTCTTGTGACCATAACTGGTCGTCATGGATCTGAACGAGAAGTGGTTTGTGCAAAACGGCGCTACTTACCACACCGCGCATGAAACAACTCATTTATTGCAGCAACGATTTCCAGAACAAATTATCTCAAGACATTCTAATGTCAACCAAGATCATGTGACTCTACGTCGAGCGATTTTTTTATTTAAAGCAAAAAACGCAAACTCTAGACATCGTTACTGGTGTCTCTGAATCTTTCCCGAACTGTACAATTTTCCTTAATGATGAGAGGCTGACTTTGAAGTGGAAATTTTGCATAAGTTACTCAAGCTTTTAATACTAACGGATAAGTCTTTTACATGCGATCAAAACACACAGAGAAAAAACATGATTATGGTGATCATAATATAATAGCAATATAGTAGCATTGAATTGTATGAATGTTACAATGCAATGGTTGCGAATCATTATAGTAGTTTTCGCTAAAGCCTTGTGCAATTATAATAAATATTTTGCTACCACAAATTTATTTAATAATCCACTGTAATCACAATAAAATTTAAGAGAATTTACTATTGTTGTTGAAATTTAGTCGAGTACTTTTATTTACTTCGACCAGGCTGCGGGTAAAGCACAACGTTTATTTCGTCTAGTGGTAGGTACACACTTTGTAACGTGTTTACGAAATATATGTATTTGTCATTTGTATTGCATATTTTGCTACACAAGATGCAGCCAGCAATTGAACCATAACAAAAAACCCCAACATACTTAGAACTTTCTCCTTTTCAATGAATTAAACCATTAAAAACAATACACAGCGATTTACTTTAAGCATGTCAAATGTCTTGATATTTTCTAAATCTCGAATGAAATGCAAATTAAACCATTAAAACGATCACATTGTACATATAAGCATTTTCCGAAGCAAAAATCTAGCGAAACAGTGTGTGTTTTCTTTTTAATTTCGTTAGTTGTATTTTACAAATTTTTATCTCTTAAACTTTGAGCAATAAATGTATGCCAAAATAAAGAAATTAATTAAAAAATTAACTGAAAGTTTATCATGTACAACAGGCTGTTGGTTATCGACATTTAATTTTTTTGCACCTCAACCGGCACTGACTATTTCTTGTCTACTTATTAAAATGTTGTTGTAGGCTTCAATATAATAAAGTAGGCATGTAGCTGTGTAGCCTGGTGTGTTCTATGTGTTTGTGGCATAAGAGCAAAAAACCGTTTTTTATTATTTGATATTTTTTTAATTTTTTGTCTTTAGTGAACCCAAATACATAAATTTTTTCTAAGTGTAACTCAACAAGTAATATCTCATTTATAATTTCTTGTTCCTTTAAGCTTAATGTAGCAATATTTACTGCGTACTTTTAGAAATTTTAGAAGGCATTAAATACAAACACACTTATAAATTTCAAACTTGTTTAATAAATATTTATCTTTAATTTTTTTTACTTGTCAATTCTGAAAGTTAAACAATTTATTAAAATCAAATCCTATTAACAAAATTAGGCACGTTTTACTTGCAATATTATTATTTCTTAGCGTTGTTCTATAACTCATTAGTTAAATATTTTTACTACTGCACAGTGTTCGTTTGGTATTTTCAATTAGAAAAATTTTAAAAGCAGACAAATAGTTATAAAAATAATAATCCAAAACAATATTCCCAGATTTTTTGTCCCGTAAAATCACCGGTATTTTGAAATACTTTTTTGGAAATGTCAAACCATTACTGGCAGTTGTATTTTATAAGTTGATTTTGAAAGATACACAAATGCAGTGCCGCCATATTAAAATTTGTTAAGCCATTGTATTGAAAATTAAAATTATGACCTCTAAACACTTCTTTCT
This sequence comes from Phyto melanocephala, assembly GCA_941918925.1. NCBI lineage: Eukaryota > Metazoa > Arthropoda > Insecta > Diptera > Rhinophoridae > Phyto > Phyto melanocephala. The sequence goes on from OW799233.1 coordinate 5,610,096, forward strand.
AAATACTGTTGCCAATTTCATATAATATATAGGCAGATGAACGTAGAAAATAAAATCAAGCAATAAGTCAGACATTTTTAAAATGTTGTTTAGTGATTTTTATATAACAAATTTAGAAATGTACATACATTCCTAATACGCAGAAAGTTTTAATATTTGTATTTTCCTCATATTTTGATGTACAGAAAATTTCTACATCCGAAAAAAGTTTACAACCGGAAAATCTATTCATATCCAACAAAAATGCTATTAAAAGTTTAACATTAAAATATATATGTTCTTATCAACATAATCTTAAGTACGCCTCTCTTTATTCTTATCTTTATTACTCATCCATTAATTAAGCAAAAAAAAAAATGCGCATCAACAAAAACATATAAAAAGTTTAAAATTAAAATGTTTGGTGTAACCAAATTCTCTTTGAAATCTGTCATTAATTTTGAAAGCGTTGACAAAATTTTAGCAGTTTTAAAATTGAAAATTAAGACACAGACAGAAAGAAAAACAACTTTTTTCAAACAAAAGCAACGCACACAGCATAAATGGATAACTTTTGATTACTCAATTATCAAATCTACTCTGTAAGAATGTTTGTGTCAGTTTGTTTAAGGAAATGAGCATATACAAATGAATGTACGTACATACATACATATATTAATGAGACTAAAAGAAGACAATTGCGATAAAATATATGTTCATGTATGTACACACATTCCCACTAATCTCTAGCGAGACTGATTTTCTCGTATTCAAGTTATTTTCAGTTTAATTAAAAATTGTTTACTCTTGGTTTAAATGAAATACTGTAATTGCCGAAAAGTGGGAGTGGTAGCGGGCGAAAAGATTTTTCTATTTCTAGTTACATTAACTCACTCATTGATATGCGTTAACAACAATGTGTAAATTGAAGTTTGTAAGAGTTTTATTTCACATGAAATTAAAACATAACGAACGTATAAGTAATTTGCAATTATATGTGCTTTGTTATACTTAGCGTATGATTAATATTAAAATGAACAAATAATTTATAGTATCAGAGTGTTAAAATTTTTATTGACATGATATTTAAAAATGTATAAATACAGTTCAAATGCTAAAAAGTTTTTAATTTTAATATTAAGAAGGGTTGACAGTACACAGACTCAGCGTTATCCACGCTGCCATGTTAATACGAAATACGTTCTTAGAAATTAAATATATAATTTATTTGCTGAAAGCAATAAAAAACTTTACAGTTAATTTATTTTACTTAAAACATAAATCAAAGTAAAAAAAATATTGACAAAATAATGTCAATTTGTTGAAGAAGACGCTAAAATTTTGACTTCACAAGTTGCATTTAGTATTGATATGTAATACAGTGTGAATCAAAAGTCGTTACCGGGTAAAAAAATTTTATAATTTTTTCGTTTGTAATTTTTAAATAATTTTAATAATTAATTCAAATAATTAAATAAAAACACCAGCATAATGAAATTTGATTATTGAAATAAGCCAAGAATTATTCTAACATAAAATATATCGACCACATTTTAACGTCAGAATTTTGTCGTCTGAAGCACTGATTGGTTGCTTGATTCATCTTCACCACCAACATATCACCACAAAAGATTTGCCTCGAACCGATAGACAACGATTCGCACTGCTGAAAATATTAAAACTGTAAAGCAAAATGTTAACGAAATACAGGTAACAAAGGACTGTGCGTATCAATAGCACCTTAAACAAATATTTATCTTTATTCCCATATAAAGTGCAATTGGAACAAGAATTAAAAACCACAGATCATTGGGAACGTCTAAGTTTTTCAGCTTAATTTTAACAGCTGGCCAGATATTCAATCGACTTTTCTGAAAATTTTAATTATGTGTGATGTAGTTTAACAAAAAAAACTTTAGGTTCTGGAGCTAAAAAAATCCATTTGCCTATTACAACCTATTAGTTCTACACTATAATGAGGCATTATATCTGAAATCATCGATGGGCGTTACTTTTTCGGTGCCCCAGTTGACTATTCAGCAGTGTACTGATCTGGGCAGTCTGGGGGTTGCGGGTTCGATTCCACCAAACACTTTGGACTTCTCTGAATCTCTTTCTCTTCTCTCCATTTCTTTTCTATTCTTTTCTTTTCTATTGTATTCTTTCCATTCTATTCAGGAAGCACAAAGAGGTAAATATAATGAATCCAAGTGAGCTGCACATTCTATGTCTTCCTTCGTACTTTTTCCAAATTTAAAACGGAAATACCATAACAGTATTAATGAAAAATAAATTTTCAGACATTTAGAAATTAATTCGCCAACCACGTTTGCCAGATTTGTCAGCACCCAACTATTTGATTTCGGAATATTTAAAGGAAAAAAAAACTCGACACTATTCTTAAACTAACCCCTCTTTATGCATCATCATCATAAGAATATGTTGTAATTGTCACTTGAAATGAATGAGAAATTGAAAAATAAATTCTATGCTCACCATATTCCAATTTCATTGAATTGTAGCATTAATGGCAGTTTTAAGCCTGATATAAATAAACCGATAAAGAGAACTGATGCTGAAATCATAGCTGGTTTAAAATATTTATTCGATTTGGCAACTTCATAGTTTTTCAATATTCCTTAACAATTACGATTTAATTTAATTTAAATTCTTTAAAGTTTAGTAATTCAGAAGATTTAACTTAAGCCAGAAGACAAAGCTATAATTAATACAAACAAAACAATCATTAAATTTTAAACTCAATGATGACTCTTGGCTCACCCTGTATCCGATAATTATAAATAAATAAAATAAATGTGCAATAAAACATATTTTCAGTCTGTAAAGAGCTGTCAAACATTTTCATGGAATTCATATATCCACATCTGTAGTTTTATTTGCTTTAAAATACGATATCGCACACCATAGTATTTATTGATTTAAATTTTATAATTCAATATTTAAATATGCAACAATCTTAAACGAATCAAGCTTAAATTATTAAGTAATATTAAAAATAGAAATATTTTAGTTGTGTAAGTAAGAACTTTAATTCAGTTAAATAAAATGCTATTTCGCTTGCGGGATTTCATTATATAGAAAATATTTAAGTAGTTTGACATTGAATTTAATAATGTGGTTAAATAAGTTTGTTTTTTTAAACAACTACTATTTATATAGTTACGCTTACTCATACACTTACTTGTGCACACATGCTGAACATGAAGGCATGATGTTTAAGCCTTCACATGCAGCTATTTTACACTATAAATGAGACACAGATATGTAGCTGTTTACTTGTTCATTATAAACCATAATATACACACATTAATTTACGTGTACGAACCAAACTATACGTATTTACTTACACTCAATAAAATAATTGTAAAGTGGGACATGCTACTACCAAAGGATTTTGTAAAATTTTTGTTTTTTGTTTTGTTGTAATACAAAATTTGTATTTTGAGTTAACGCTTTAAGGCATTACTTATTTAACACAAAAAAGGCACTTTCCAAAGCTTATTTAAGCATATAAATGGAAGACTTACACATAGATTTTCTAATTTTTCTTCCTTCAAAGCCTACCGATTCTTTTAGAATCACCGATTTTTAAAAGTTTTCCAGAAGATAATTCAAATGGTAGATGCGTTCTTAACAACAATGTCAGCGAATAATATTAAGCCCTAAAAAGCCTAAAAAAGAAATATTAAAGCAAATCTAAAGACCCGCCGTTCACAATAGTCATCCGGCTAGCAGTATTTTTTTAATTTTAAGCAGGAAACGCCCGTATACGGGGATCCTTAAAAGCTGCTTTTCAATACATTGATTATTTCTATTGTAATTCACTTTACTGATAGTCTATCCATAAGAATTTTATATCAAGGACATTAAATTCTTTCTTATATAATTTATAAATCGAGCTTAAATAAATTATATTTATTTAAATAAAATTGTATAAAAAATGTACTGGTTAAGAGTGAGAATGCAGAGTAGGTGGATTCTAAAATTGCGGCAAATTTAATAGGAATACTCAGAAGCTCAAAAGCTTTTGAAAGAATTCATTTCCAAGTTCTATTAATTGTGACAACACCAGTTTTGGTTTTATAATTATTTTCATAGCTGTATTTACATACAACTGAACATAAGTGCAGAAACTTTAATACCTAAGCAAGTGTAACCTTAAATAATGAAAAACTCATAATAAATACACATATGAACTTTACGAGGTATAAGTATAGTTATAGGTAAATGTTTTCCTACTCAAGATGATATCCAGTCTCCATACTGACATGACATTAAAAAAATTCGTTGAAAATAAAAAAGAACTATTTTTTAGTAATTTTTCTTCTATAATTTTTACAAAAAAAAAAAACAAGATTTTTAGTAACAACATTGCAATGCGTTGACTTTTGTTACATACCGTCTACTGAAATCTAGCAAAATATCCAGATATTAAACTTTAACTGGTACACGGCAAAATTAAAGAATTATTTAAAGAATAAACATGTCTAAGGGGTGTCTCGAAATGCTTTTTTACATTTTAAAATGTCTCCCAAATCTAGTTTTTTTTTTCAAACAAAAAATACATTTTATTGGCGTTATGGAGAAAAATTTCTAAACTTTATTATGCAAGAAACCAAAGTTTTAAATTTTATTTTCTTTTGCAAAATTTCGCACTTTTTTCTTAACGCTTTGCATTAAACGTTGAAAACACGTTTTACCGAAGTGTTTAATAGCTTTTTTCCAAATAAATCCAAATTTTTTTACATTTGCAGAAGCTTTGAACTTTGTTCTTAGGTACTGCTTAATTATAGCCCAATAGCGATCAATAGGCCTTAGCTCTGGACAATTAGGTGGATTCATTTTTTTCGGTACAAAATTTATTTTGTTGGCCTCATACCACTCAAGGACGTCTTTGCTGTAGTGGCAGCTTGCCAAGTCGGGCCAAAACAGTGGAGGTATATTGTGGCTTCTGTATTATGGCAATACAGCCTTTTTCAGGCATTCATTAATATAAATTTGGCTGTTCATTGTACGATTCACAATGATTGCCTTTGAAGTTTTCCCACATGTACATATTGCTTGCCATAGCATATATTTTTTGGCGAATTTTGAAATCTTTTTATACTTAAATTTATCGGAAACATTAGCTCTTTTATTAGAAACATAAAAACCCTGACCAGAAAGCTCTGTATAGTCAGCCTTACAATAGGTTTCATCGTCCATTAAAATACATCCATTAAAATTATTTAATTTGTGACGTAGCAATTGTCTTGCTCTTATTATTGCCGTTTTTGTACCTTTTTCGTTTCGGTTTGGAGCTTTCTTGACTTTGAATGTTCTTAAAATTTCTTTTTTCTTTATTCGTTCTACAAGCGACTTCGAAATATTTAGTTTTCGTGCGATATCGCGAATGGAAATGTTTTGATTTTGCTTCCAAAGTGCCTTCACCTTTTTAACGATTTGAGGATTCCTAAAACCACGAGGCCCTCCACCTTTCTTGTGTTTAATAGACAAGTCTTTTCTAAATTTAAAAATAACGTTACGGGCAGTCTGTCTGGACACTTTTGCCCGTCGCGCAACTTCAGCGTAAAAAAGTTGTTTATTTTCATTATAAATATCCACAATATTTTTTCTCACTTTTTCTCTATTTGACGAGATTTTAAGCACGGATTAAATGATTTGAATAAACTAATTAACAAAGTGTTGTTGACACTTATAACTATTACAGAGTGGAACAAAAAATTAATTAAATAATAATTGTTTGCGTAGTGCCCTGTAAAAAATGTCAAAAAGCATTTCGAGACACCCCTTATGTGTATACATGTATGGGTGCATATTTAAATTTGCAGAAATGTTGTTGTAAATAAGTTTTTAATATTTATACCGATTTTTAAATTACAACTACAAACATAATTTTTTCTTTTAATTTGTTTTTTTCTTAAGAGTAAAAGTTGTGTATGTAGCGTAAGTGCATACTCTACCTCTTGCTTAAGCCTTAAGTCTTTGATTTCGTTCACTCGTACACAATAAAATAAGTGCAAATGAAAAATAATGCCTTAAAACAAAAGTTTTCAAAAACCACCAATGTGTTAAGTAATAGTATTATTACAGTCATAATTTCTTGAGCTACAGAGTGATTTTTCATGAGTTGGGAGAATATCAAATGAGACCAGTACTATTTTAGATCCCTGCTCAATCCTCCTTACACCACAGCAGTTCTAAGTCCCGTGCCACTTAATGCGTTTTCTCCAGATTAGAGAACGATTTTATATTGCGACTGGAAATTAGCTGCAATTATTATCGCACATTCCCTTAAAAAAGAGTCTTCGTTATATAAGGGTAAACTAATGTAATTCTAAGAGTATCGCTATAAGAATCTCCTAAATATAAAAACTTTCTTTCTGAAGAGATACTGATGTCACTTTCCATGCCCATCTACTATGATCGTACGATGCAGTTACCCACATTCACTCGACTAATGTGCTAAAAATCTACTAAGCCAATACCAGAAGTGCTGGTAACACCTTTATACCTTTACACTATTAAAAACATACCGCCGTGAATACTGCGCTAAGCTGTGGGGGACAAAACATACATTGAGCATATTCGGCAAGCGTTGTGGTAGTCTTTGTGAAAATGAATCCGAAAAAATAAAAATTTTTTTGTTTCGATGTAACATATACAAACACATTTTTACAAATTCTACTAAAAGGCTAGACGAGTTTTTCATTTTGTCTAGTCTCACCAACATTTCCCTGGGAAGGGGGAGAAAAAGGTCGATGAGTTGCAGAGTATATGAAGGTTTCAAATATTTTTTTTTTTTGACTCTATTTCATAAAAATTTTTTTCAAACAAAATTTGTGTGTGACATTTTGCTCTATAGAAGCAATCTAGTGTTATTAAAATTTTTTTAGCACCTCCTTTTAAAAAATCCTATATTTTTAACTCAGCATGTGTGTAAATGTGTTTTAAAATAAGTATTAGCACAGAACATTTGTAAGTATATGATTATCACACATGTATTTTGTGTTGTCTTTTTGTTGTTTTTATTTATTTCGCAGAAGGAATGTTTACCTTAAATTAAGGACAATGACAAAGCACCTTCCATGGCGCACAGTACTGTGGAATTCAATAGCAGCAAATCACATACTTTATGCCGTCTTTTTTAGTAATTGTAGGAATTTGTTAAATTATGTCTTTATATTTTACTAACGGCTTACATCTCGAAACTTTATTCATTATGTCTAAAGAACTGTCATTAATAAAACTTTACATTTTCTTTTCAACATAAAATTTATATTTGTGATTTGTATATTGTCTTAGAAAGGAGTTTAATTGAAAAAAAAAGACTTTTAAAACAACAAAAATATGGTCGTCCGAAACATTTCTCGGTTGAAAAGAGTGAACAAAGATTTTATGGGGCTAAATAAAGGCTAATGTGCCAAGCGATGTATGCAGTATTAAAAGAGAAAAAGATATATTCTACAAAATTGTATATATGTTATCAAAATCTACAAAAATTTATAAGCCTAAGACAATCCTTAAAGTCAAGGCCAACATCGAGCCCATCATTTCGAATCTGAAAACGGGGGTTATTTCAGTGATAATATTTTCAATAAGTGAAAAAAATTTTCCACCCTTTTGTTTAAAATCTAAAAAAAAATACAAAAATATCTGCATATAAACGAACAAATAATTAAATTGTAACCAAATGTAGGCTTTTGGCCTACGCTATCATATTTCAATCATGGTTTATAACAATATGAAAAATGTTTAAATAATATATAAAGAAATTATTTCAGCACAAGGTCATTAAGTAATAAAAATAGTGTCTTTAATAATCATTATTATAATTATCTCAAATTTTTGCTACTACGTAATGTCTCATCATCAGGAGACTAGTATTTGTTTTGATTTTTAAAAAATAAATTTGAAATAACAAAGTTTTGAAAAAATTTAACATTAAAATTTAAATATCTTGTCATATGAAAATAATATGTAAAAATGTATTAGCTCAAAAATTAACAAGCAGTTAACCAAAACTGCACCAAAAACATGTGTTTATATATATGTAGTATATTTGTATGTATTAAATATCTGTATCTCTGAGCAACATTATCAGTGTCTACATTTAAATAAATTCTAAATCTGAAAGTCCACACCACGCTTTCTACGCTTTTTCGCGTCATACGCCTTCCTCAAAAAAGTTGAATCAATGTAGTTATATGTTGTAATTTACAGAGCAAAAAGTATAGGACGCTTTGACGCATACAACGCAAAAAGTAGGATAACTTTCTACTTTTTAGTCGTCACGAGCGGTGAGAGCACAACTCAACTGAGTTAAATGACAAAGATTAACTGATAATATTTTATTTTCAATTTTATCGATAGTTATGTTTGTAGTGTGTATTTTCTTTTTTCTTATATTTTTATAAAAAAAAAATAAAAATAAGGATTTGATTTTAATAATGTTTAAAATTTTTGGCAAGAATTTAATATGTATAACAATTTAAAAAAATTTTTCATGAACACACTTTGCATTTTGATTATCAATGCCAAAAATCGTGGCATGTAACTTGAAATTCAGAAAGAGTATGAGGTATAAAATGCAAAGAATGCACTGACACTTGAACGCGTGGTATGGACTTCCATCTTCTACATTAATAATTTGTAACATTTCCAACATATATCTACGCGATTTTAATTATTTTCTCAAATCCGAAACAATTTCAACATTTGGAAGGCACAAAATTAATGACTTAATCATACGATGTAATAGCTTTTGCAAATGGCGATAGATGTCAATCATATTTGACATTTGTGAACTAGACAGTTGCATAATACACACAGACAAACAATGGATAATTATACTCCGCAAGAGCGTGGAATAATTCTCTCGATTGAACATGATAGATTTCTTAATCGCCAGCAAGATCGCCCGATTTAACTATTCCAGACTTTTTTTTGTGTGGCTACTTTAAGTCGCGGGCTTATGTCAACAATCCCCAGACAATCGCAGCCCTTAAGTAGAATATTCAACAGGAATGAGAACAGTTATCGCCAAAATTATTGCGGAAAGTTGTGAAAAATGTTTTAAAACGAACACAAATGTTTATAAGCACTGGCGGCAGTCATTTGTCTGATATTATATTTTCCAATTAACAGAAAAAATTGAACAGGTCCATATGAAGATTTACACTATTCAAAATAAATTTTTCTATTTAGTAAAACACTTATTCAAAAATAAAAATAAATGATTAATTTTGCACCACCTTGTGAAATACCTTTGGTCCGACTTCTAAATAATTATTATTGGATAAAAAAATTCATAAAAAGTAAAAATAAGTACTGCTATAAAATTACGCAATATTGTACATAAATTTATACAAAAACTTTATTTTGCTTAAAAACACAACTCTTAAATTACTTATTTACTAAAAATGTCTTCAGTTTTAACATTTTTGCTCATAACTTGTTTAGTTTGTTAAAAATGGCAGACATACAAAAACTAATAGACTTCTTCATAGAGTATGATTATGTATTTGTAAAGATGCGTGTGAAAATAGGGTAATAGAGGTAATAATGTTGAATATTGTAACGCCGATGATAACTACTCGTAACGGCTGATGTTAAAAGTTAACACAGATGGCTTAAAAAAAACGTTATTACGTGTAGTATAAGGATTAGGAACAGTGGTCTTCAAACAGCGGAAAAATTCGTTTGGTGTAACTTAAAAATTATGATTTCAATTCAAGTTTTAAAATTATTAAGTAAAATATTTTTATTTACGAAAATTGTTACACGTAGAGAAAAGCTATTAACACTACATGGTCACTATAGTCACATTATATTATTTGTAATAGAAGCAACCAGAACACTTTCCCCAATCCCAAAGTTCATTTATACGCAGGTGACATGGAACTTACTTTGAATGGCTCAGTTCAAAATATTGCTTTAGGCATATCTTGTCCAAATGAAAATTTAAAAACTATATGTCTTTGGGCTAGCCCTAATGATCTCTGTTTAAGTACGCTAAAATCTAAATGCGTTGTAATATCTAAGAAAAGTTTAGTTCTTCACACTCCCGATGACATTCTTGATGACATTGTTGACAGAGTAAAAATAAATAAATATAATTTTTAATAGCGGACTGACGTAGACTGATCACGTGAACTCAATGGGTGGTCAAACATTTGAAAAGTTGAACGATCTTTGACTCACACAGTCCTTTGTCCCTTTAAAAATAAGAATTTTTTTTTAAATTAAAACGTATGCATTACTTGCAAATCATGTTACAGTTAGTAAAAGTAAACTTAATGTATTGCTTAATAACATTCTAAGATTTATATATGGATTGAGAAGGCCTGATCATATCTTCTTTGTTTCCACTAATCTTTACGGAGTCTCCCTGGGGAGTCTGATAAAAACTTTTACTCTCATACTATTACATAAAATAATAAATTTTCAAACTTCTAAACATAAATTTGACGATATACGCTTTATCCAATCGCCAGCAAATTTAAATATTTGTTTTTCTCCGACATATGGCTCATGTCTAAGTGGCAGTTAGAAACCTCTCGTCTTGGGAGCAATCTTCCACAAGGTCAAAAATTAAACGACCACGCTTATAGTTTCAAAGCATTCTTATTAAGCATTTAAAGATAATTTTCTTATATTTTTAAGATCTTATATTAAAAATAAATTTTGTTGTAATATGTTTTGAAACAAACTGTAATAAATAATTATTTCCATAACGTATTACGTTCCTGTAATATTTTATCAGAAATAAAATCACTTAAACAAGTTCTAGTTATTTTTATTATTTATTTTTTAATGTTGCTTTAATGTTTTAATTTTATATTCAATGTTTACTTTTAACAATAACTTTAATATGGGTTTCTTTAAAAATAAAATAAAAATTTTAACGACAAACATAATAAAGGTTCCGCCAAATAACTTTTTTTTAAAAATTCTATAAAAAAAAGTGTAGCTTCGTAGCTCTTAAATTTTTATGAACAAAAATTCGTTCAACATGGCCCGATAGGGATCGCCATTGACTACGGCTACTCCTTGCTCATTTTCGAAGAAAAATGGTCCAATTATGCCTCTGGAACAAAATCCGCACCAAACAGTGACTCGTTTTGGGTGTATCGGCTTTTCAATGTATGCGTGCGGGCCTTCTGTGCCCCAAATGCGACAATTTTGCTTGCTTACATACCCGCCAAGATCAAAATGAGCTTCATCTGAAAAGATGATTTTTGTGGCAAAATCGGCCTAAGTATTGTCGGAATATTTCCCAACATTGTTCAAGCGTATACACAACCCTATTCGTTCAGCGGAAGGATAAAACTAATTACACTGCTCTGCAGCAAAATCCTCCATTTAATAAAACTATGTGGACTATATGGATTTTGTCGCGCTGAACTCAAACCCGTTGTCGGTTTTTCTCCATCAGATCGGGATTTTTTTTTATGGGCGTGGCAAATTTTTCCCCCTAAATTAGTCAGGTACGGACACATATTTAATCCTCACTCGAGAACTAGTCATCAGATTTTCAAAAATGAAACACCACAAAATGTGCAACAAAATTGTTTTTATTTCAGTGGAATACAATTTTTCTCTATCTCTTATCGTTTTGGTGTTATTTAGAAATTAATGGAGAAAAAAATTTTTTTTCGTGCAAAATTCGTAATATTTTTCAATTTAAAAATGGAATTAAAAAAAATATAAGGCAACTATTCAACATTTTAAACTTTTTTCTGAGAGCCACTAATCTTGGAAATAAAAAAAGGCCATAAACTGTAAAAGTCGGTTAAAAAATGTAGATTTTATTTTCAATTTACCGCATGTACCCAATATTGTTATGCAACCAGCCTTACATATGATATATGTAACATTTCGTTGAGTGAGCAGGTAATGGAACTAAAGTGCAACGGTATTTTACATAGTTCTTGGAATTAATATTTATAACAGTATTTTTCAATTACCTGTGATTTCAAATTAAGAACATGAGGGTAGATTCTGGTATTTATTGTATATATAGAAGCTAATGGGCAATAAGTTAGTCACTTTTAATTTGGATATCGTGCGGTTAAAATCGGCAGCAGTCAATAGATCTTATAGTGTACTTTGTTATTGTGTAAAGATATAAAGCAATTAAAGAATCCACAAACGCTTTCATATTACAAAATGTCAAGGATTTGTATCAAATCTCTAAATGTATTGTGTTACGTATGCGGCGATCTAACTTTAAGTTCTCAACGGGAGACAATATCTTCCAAGGTTAAAGATGCTTATTGCCGTTATTTTGGGTTTCCTATCGATGATAGATATAAAAATTAACTGATATAAATATGTTGCAGCTGTGCAAGTTCTTTAAGAAGTTGGTTAAAAGGAAGTCATAAGTCTTTATGAAGCCGTTTATGAAGCCAGCGATTTGGAGTGAACCACAAAATCATCAAAATGATTGCTACTTTTGCCATACTAAACACGTGGGTTTACGAAAAAAAACAAAGAATAAAGTTTCATAACCAAATACTTCATGCGTCAAACGATTAGTTTTCCAGTTTACAAGTAAATTTTTACCTCCATTGCCTCCTACAGACGATAAAGAAGATGGGCTTTCTGCAGCAACTGAATCCACTTAAGCCAGAATGGGTATTTCTTCGCATTCATTTGGAAGTCCAACGAGTACACCTTATTTTCCGAATTAAACTGATATGAATAGTTTGTAAATCAAGGCTTTAAAAAAACCAAGTCTGAGCTTCTTGCATCCCAATGAAAATGATGGAGTTTGGTGCAAACGGGCGTTAACGTCTCTTACTTTCGAAATAAAGAACAATTTTTTTTAATATATTTCAGCAAAGAGGAAGGTTTGATATTTTTCGAAAATGCTGATAGACTTTTGCGACAACTGTGTTTCAGTCATAAATCTCAGGATTGGCGGCTTGTTATTAATTCATCCATGACAAGTTTGAAAGCCGTTTTACTTCACAATGGCAACAAATTTCCATTGGTCCCACTCGCGTATGCAAAAAATATGAAAAAAAACTATTGTTGTATGAAGATGATACTACAAAAAATTAAATATTCACATTACTCATGGAATCTGCAGATTTTAAAGTCGTAGCAATGTTAAATGGATTGCAAAGTGGATATACCAAGTTTTATTGCTTCTTATGTAAATGGGATAGCCGCGCAAAAGAAAAACACTTCAATGTTAAAATTTGACCGAAAAGAGTAAATTTTATTCCAGGAGAAAAAAATGTAGCAGAAGAGCCTTTAAATCAAAAGGAACAAACTCTTCTCTTCATATAAAGCTAGACAATAAAAATTTTGTCAAAGCAATGAACAAGGATGGTGAAGCCTTTCTATACATGAAGAGCAAATTTCCTAGAATCAGAGATGCTAAAGTAAAAGAAGGCATATTTGTAGGTCCACAAATACGACAGCTTATGAAGGACGAGGTCTTCAGAACGAAATTGAATGATGTGGACAAAAGGGCATGCGCAGCTTAAGCTACTTTTCTATTTTAACAATGTTTCCTAAATAAAAATTAATAATTATTAACAAAAATTTTGTGTTATTTTAAATAAAAAAATAAATAGACGAAGTTATCTACGGGTGACGACAGGGTGGGTGCTTTAAGCGAGGCGATGCTACAAAATTACAATCTAGCAAATTTGTTTTGCTTCTATTTTTTTTTGTTGTACAAAAATAGGTAGAAGTAAAAAGTTGCCATTCATTGTTGCTACAAGTCGCTTTAGTGCGTCCACTCTGACGTTGTTTGCTGCATTACACATATTTGGTCAATATTGGGTACCTGCGGTAAATTGACAATAAAATCTACATTTTTTAACCGATTTGTATGGTTTATGGCTTTTTTTATTTTCAAGATAAGTAGCTCTTAGAAAAAAGTTTTAAATGTTGAATATATGCCTTATGTTTTTTTTAATTCCATTTTTAAATTGAAAAATATTACGAATTTTGCACGAAAAAATTTTTTTTCCTCCATTAATTTCTAAATAACTCCAAAACAATAAGAGATAGAGAAAAATTGTATTCCACTAAAGTAAATACAGTTTTGTTACACATTTTTTGGTGTTTCACTTTTGAAAATCGGACGACTGGTTCTCGAGTTAGGAGGAAATAAGTCTCTGTACCTGACTAATATAGGGGGAAAAATTTGCCACGCCCATAAAAAAAAATCCCGATCTGATGGAAAAAAACCGACAACGGATTTGAGTTCAGTGCATCAAAATCCATATAGTCCATATAGTTTTATTAAATGGGAAGACAAAAAATTATTTTTTGCAGAGCAGTGTTATCTGTTAGTGTTACCATTCACGAAATAAGCACTAGTTGAAAAAAAAAACGTTAGATGGCGGACCCTTTAGGATGTATGTATTTGCTAAAACTACATTACTTTTATAAAAATTTAAGGTTACAACTAGCATTAACTATTAGGTGTAATAACAAAACAGTTATGAAGCCATCAACTTACAATTCAATTTGGTTGTATTGTAATTGTATGCTTGTTTTGTTAGTCATTTACATTCAAACATTTTTTACAACAAAACACTAACATTTCGTATATATTTAGAGTTTTAATTTTCGATTCAAAAGAAAATTTTTTTCCAGATAAAAATTAAATTTTTTTTATTTTTGCTTTTAAGATAAAAAATATATAATAAATTTTAAACTTAAACGTTTTGTTAATTTTTTATCTTTGCTAAAAAAATTTTACTTATAATTGTTTTAAAAAAATGTTTTGTAGCTCTTCAGATATATGATTTGATCAACTTTCAACATTCCTTATTTGTATTGATGTTTGTATTCACAAGTAAATAAAATAATAGTGGTTGTGTACGTCTGTACCAGGTGCCTTTTTATCTGTTTGGGTTTCGAAAACGGAAAAATAAAAATAACTCAGCAAAGTTACAATAGTAAATGAAATATTTTTTTAAAATTGTAAAGAAATGTTTCTCAATTGCTTTTTATAGATTATTTTTTGTAAATATTGCCAGAGACTACACCATAGGTGATCCTTCCATAAACAAAAATTTTAACAAAATTATTGCCAATTACATAGTTCAGTTGTAGTAGTAGAATTTCACGACTGTATCTACAGAATTTCATTTAAGAATATCTGCCTGTTCAACGATGTCGAAAGAAAACCCAAGCGAAATTTTATTCGTACAAATATATTGATAACAACAACAAAAACTAAAAATTTGTTTTTGTTTTCAACGTATTTGTACGAATGAAATTTCGCTTGGGTTTTCTTTCGACATCGTTGAACAGGCAGTATAAGTATGTACTCAACACTGGTAATGATTTTTGCAGTAGAAATTTTGAAGCTTCAACTTTTAAAATTGTAATGAATTTAATTGTTTTTTTTTTCTGAGTGCATAATTGCCGTTGTCAACCGGTAATTGACATTTCACGATCTTCATTGGGAGTAGCCAACAAAGCAGCAATATTCTCCTCGGTACGCACTCTTTGCATATGGGCTAATAAATTTATGCCCAATAAAGTGAAACTGATGCCAATTTTTGTCAAAACAGCTTCCCTGGCCTGTTGAGTGGGTCGATATTATTTATTTTAAATACCAGATTCAATGATTTGCAGCGTTGCTACCATGTTACATATTTATTCCCGTCATTCCAATGTAGAGTATAGGGCCATAGACCGTGATAGTCTATTCATAATGTAATGCTAAAGCCACATCCCATTAATCTCAAACTAAAAAATAAAATATATATTAATTAAATAAATGTAATCATTTGAGGTCATGATTAAACTGCAATCAAAAAAGTAAATCGAAATATGTGTTTTGTAGATTTGCTTACCTTAACAATTATTTTTTTTTTAATTTATTAGTGCTGCATTAGTTCCGGCTTAACGTGTAAAACTTCTACGGATTCTATACTACAATTACGAGTTTCAACCAGTTGTGAAGTTGAATGTACTTTAAAAAACCCTTTTCAGTAGGCCTTTTTTTAAATCATGCCGGTTCAAGAAATATTGACAACTACCTCCAACTTTACTCTAATATTTATAATTTTATCCATAAAAGTACATATATATGTTAAGTATCTATTTTCAGAATTTTTTTGATTATATATACACATGTAGGGGGAATATCGAAGCAGACCACTACTATCACGGGTCCCTTTTCGACCCCCTTCGCTCCTCAGTGATTTCGTGTCTACCGATCAGTATACCTTCAATCACTGAGTCCCACGCCACAACCGGCGTTTGCTCTGGACCAGAAAAAAATGATTTCACACTGCCGACTGGTGATTGTCGACAATCCTCATCGCACAGTCCTTTGTAATCGCCAGCATCTCCTTAAGACCAAGGTCCCCCATCGCACTCACACCCAACGTGTGCTTGCCTGTGATCCTCAATCTTACGCTCGCCAACGCCGGACACCCGCATACCACATGCGCTGCCGTCTCGGCACCCTCCAGGCACATTCTACAAATATCATCATCCACGATCCGCATCCTCTTCAGATGATATTTGAAGTTACCATGTCCTGTAATCAACGCAGTGATCCAGCTCATCATACTCCGATTAAAACCGAGTATCTTCACTTTTTTTGATTAACTTTTCCTTTTATTATATTCTTTTACTAATAATTGCAAAACAAACCGACCGCACATTACAGTGGTTGGGAGCTACTGATCTTTACTCCTTATGTCTGCATTATTAAGCGGTACTTAAGCACAAACAAAATTTATAATTAACATATAAAATACCTACAACTACACCTGTATTTTATGTTTTACATATGCACAAGTGGGGAATTCACAAGAAGTTCCATCACGACGTATTTTCATAATGTTATCATTTTCTAAATTTTATAATTGATTCAAATACTATATGAATGTCTTCGATATCTTTTTAAATCGATATGTTGTCCTATTTTCTAAGCTTCAGATAATTTTTTTTTACAGAAATTATTTTATTCCAATATTTTGCACCATCATTGGGTAGAAATTCTCTCTCTAAAATTTAAAAAAAAATGATAATCAAAAATAAAAATATTGCATTGTTCATAGATAGTAAAACTTTTAAGCCATTTTAAAACTTTTTAAAATTTCAGTAAAATATGACAATATGACACGATAGCACTTCTTGCAGATTCACCAAATATAAACTACACACTCTGTATTTGTGTATGTAAATGAAAACAACAACAAACCGTAATTATACAGGTTTATATAAATACGTAGTATAAGTTTGTATGTATGTGTATACCTCTGCTGGAATTGTACCGTTTTGTGTGCGTAATATAAACATCATTACTCATTATCCAATATTATTTGTGTAGACCTTAGTATGTAGCCTTATAATACACACTCAAACACATAAGTGAATAAGTGGTCTTTTAGATCTTTTACGTTTCTAGATTAGCGCGTGCGTTTCCCATATTTGCTCACGTGTACATGTGAAATGATTGTAGACATAATTATATAAATAAATATAATCGTATCCTTTAACGGAATCGAAATTGCTATAGATTAAAACTTTGTAGGTTAAAGCAAGTAATAATTTAGCTTTATACGCACATTTTAATTTAGTACATAATTAGTGTTAATATTAATTTACTTTGTTAGAGAAGTAAAAAATAGCAAACCAAACACTTTTTAAAAGTATTTTCTAATTATTTATTTGACCTATATTTCTTGTAGCGAAATATCTTGTCTGAGTTGCTCTTTAATTCTAAAAGTTTTTCATAAATTTAATACTTTAAAAAATACGTTTTATTTTAAATTATGTGTCAAATATAGTAGTTAGTGCTTTTTTAAATTTAACTCCCAAAACATTGGAACCGAATAAAAGCGCCTGACTGGAAAATAGAATAAGTTATATAAAAATTGTAAAATTCAAGGGTTTTGACTAGTAGACTACTAATTTTTAACTAAATAATATAAAAACAAATAAGAGCGCTATATTCGGCCGTGCCGAATCTTATATACCCTTCACAACGTGTAGTCATGCAATAACAGTAGTTTGTGTCACCATTCATCCCATATGAAATACGTACATACATATAAAAACATACATATATAAAAACATCCCATTGTAAAATTATAAATTCACGTATGTATGTTAAAAAAAACAAAAAAAAAATAAAAAAAATTTAAAAAAAAAAATTAAAAAAAAAATTTTAAAAAAAATTATTTTATATATAATAAATATAAAACAAAAAATAAATAAAAAAAAATTAAAAAAAAAAAATTTTAAAAAATAATAAAAATATAAATAATATATTAAATAAAAAATAAAAAAAAAAAATTAAAAAAAAAATTTTAAAAAAATGTTAAACAAATTTTTTTTTGGCTCAGCTGGGATTCGATGCCACGTTTTCTCTAACCAGTATACACGTTTGTATGTATGTATGTTGTTGTTGTAATGTTGTTTTTGTGAAAAAAAAAATCGAGGTGGTCGTGGGTTTTTGCTCATATGTTATGTACCAATGTTTCTGATTTTAAATATCGATCTACTCCCGAATATTTCTGATATTTAAATACCTTACCCGGGTCCAACCTATGTCGGGGGGCTTCAAAAAGTTGATCTCAACATACACACGGACAGACGGACAGACTGATAGAGCCTAATTGACTCCCCTATTCATAAGCTTTCAGAAAATATATACTTTATGTGGTCGGAAATGAAAATTGTAGAAATTTCACACGGAATAACAAACCTATATATACGCTTTCTCACTGTGTGAAGGGTATAAAAATAATTGAAACCAAAATAAAATTCAAAACCAATGATGGCATAGGAAATGCTAAAAATCTGGAATCTATACTAAGCTAAAATGTGATCATTATACTTATATGCATGATGCTGACGGGTATTGTCAGACTCCTAGTAAAGAACTGTTTGATTATTTTTTTTTTATTTATTTTATTAAAAATATTAATTAACTTGGCATGCCTTCTAGGCTTATGTAACAATAATTACCACCGTTTTTCGTTTACTTTATTTGAAATGATAACATTAACATTTCAATCAAAAATATTTATTTGAATTGTGATGGGCAAAGTTTAGTATTGAGTACACCAACAGAAAATTTTTCGAGCTAAACTACAATTAAATTGGAGAGAAATATTTAATGGGACAGTGTTCTTTATTTTAAAACCTTAAGATTTTTAAACAGTTTTTACTACCCTGCACATCATAATTTGAAACTATAAAATGTTAAGCAAACTTTGTGAGGACAAAAATTGTGAGTGTAAGTTTAATACTTAAACACCTTGCTTGAAACATCACATCTGCCCTCGATTATCTAATAAATTTTCAACCTTTAATGGCAGCACATGTACATATTTGTAAACGTGTAACCTCAAGCTGAAAACAACAAGATAATCAATAATGTCACACATTAATTTAAGTTTAATATTTAATTAGTGGAAACATAAGACAAATATATTAAAGACAATTTATGTGATTTGCTGCCTTAAGTCATGCAAAATTAAAGATATTGATTTATACATTAGTTTTAAAATGAAAATTAAAAGCACCTTTCGAGCGCACAAGTGATTTAATTAAATTAGAAATGAAATGCTACTGAAGTACCCTGGAGATGATCAAAGAAACCATCAATCGTTTTAGGTACGTTTGGCTGTGATAGATATTTCATTACTATTTTCATTTGTCAAAATTATATTATCTCCACTTATGATTTACAAAAACAATTTAAGCTGATTCGTCATGGTTATGATGGAAATGTCTATGTATGAAAAAGAATCACTTTACAATCTAATAACCATTACCAATCATCATGAACAATAAAACATCATAACTTTATTATGAAATACTGGAATTTCAATATCAACAGTTTTATCAAGATTATTTATTATTACACAAATTATACTATTAATTTTAGAATTAGCAGTTTTGCGGTTTATGGAACTTTATACTATAGAGAAACTATGTTAACTATCATACTTAACTTATATTCTGTAAAAAAAATTAATCCAGAAAAAAATAATAAAATATTTTAATACAACAAAAAGAGCACCTATATTTAAACGATTAAAACAGTAATATTACAACAAAACAAGTCTATCAAAATAGCTTATGCCGTTTTCTTCTAAATACCATTATATCAATTATAGTCCTGCAATAATGCATTCACATCTTTAAGTAATATTCACTCTAACTTAACATTTTACTCCTAACGAAGTAGAGCTTGAAATAAAAAACCTGAATAAAAAAAAATCGCCTGGCTACGACATGGTTTCTGCAAACGTTGTAAATAAATTAACTCGTAAAAGAATTATATTTCTAACTTTAATATTTAATTCTATATTACGATTAGATCATTTTCCAATGCAATGAAAATGTGCAGAAATAATTATGATCTCTAAACCTAACAAGGCCGAAAATTCATTATCATCGTATAGACCTATTAGTTTACTTGCAAAATTTTTAAAAATATTTGATAAAATATTTCTACGAAGACTGTTGCCAGTATTAGAGAGACAAAATATTATCCCAGATCATCAGTTCGGCTTCCGACATCAGCACGGTACACCTGAACAATGTCACCGAATTATTAATGAAATAACTGACGCCTTTGAAAACAAACGCTACTGCTCAGCGGTCTTTCTTGATATTCAACAAGCATTCGATAGGGTATAGCACCACGGCTTACTTTTTAAATTAAAGAAAGTTCTACCGGCTCCATTCTATTTATTTTTCAAAAGTTATCTCTCTCAAAGACACTTTTACGTCAAAAGTAAAGACGAAAGATCAGGTATATATGAAATTAAAGCAGGCATACCACAGGGCAGCGTACTAGGTCCAGTTTTGTACACAATTTTTACCGCTGACATGCCACACACAAATAATGTCGTAGTAGCAACATACGCAGATGACACAGCAATAGTTGCAGCAAGTCAATGCCCAATAGAGGCTTCAATACTGGTCCGAAATCAAAAAAACCATATAGAAAAATGGCTTACTAGGTGGAATATTAAAGTGAACTCTGATAAATCCAAGCACATTACTTTTGCATTAAGAAGAGGAGACTGTTCAAGTGTATACATATATGGGGTACAAGTGCCAAAAGATAACACAATTAAATATCTGGGAATGACCCTAGATAGAAGACTTACTTGGAAACCACATATTAAATGTAAACAAACACAATTAAAGATAAAAACGCGGCAGTTGTATTGGCTACTAGGACCAAAATCCGAACTAAACTTAAACAATAAACTAAGAATTTACAAAGCTATTCTGAAACCAGTTTGGACGTACGGAATTATGCTATGGGGAACATCAAGCAAATCAAATATTGATATTCTAGAGAGATATCAATCAAAAACTTTAAGACTGGCTACTACAGCGCCATGGTTTGTAACAAACAAATGTATTCGAAGAGATTTAAAAATGCACTCAGTAAGAGAAGAAATTCAAAGATTCAGCGAAAACTACCTCAAAAGACTTAGTAACCATACAAATCCTCTGGCTGTTGCACTCTTAGACGACAGCAATAATACACGAAGACTGAAACGTGTACACGTATTAGATTTACCTCCTAGAAACTAGTCTGCTTATAATGTATAGTTATATTAAAAAAAAAAACATTGTTAACTATTTTTAAATTATTTATAGTTATGCAGCTCATTGGAGCTGTATAATTCCTGTTATGCTGTACTTTGATTATCAAATTTGCTTATTGTCTTTAAGTAGATAGATTGCAAACAAAGAAAGAACTATTAAAAAAAAAATCTTTAAGTAACATTCACTCTAACTTAACACTGCACAGTGGATCCGCTTGTATGGAGCAGCGGCCAAAAATGCTTTGAGTGGGAATATCTTAATGAAATTTTCATGAAAATTTTTTTAAATTATTTCCAATATATGACAAAATTTTTAGCCAGGTCGGATAACTATATCATATAGCCCCCATAGGGACGATCGGATTTAAAATATTATTTTTTAGCCAATCTCTGCCAAATTCACACAGTATGCATATAATGCCATAATGCCATTCGATACCCAAACCAAATTTCATTCCGATCGGACTACTATATCATATAGCTGTCATAGGTCATGTCTCCATACGAGTTGATCTACTGTACTAGCGTCAAATAAAATGTAAGCCCCTCTTAACAAAACATTTTATTTTATATTAAAAGAGGAAATAAATTTTAGAACAAAATATATATTTTCATGAATTAAAAAAAAATATAACAAAATGTAAATTAGAAAAAAGCAGTAAATTAAAAATTAAGTTGAGAATAAAAAAAATTAAAAAGAATCATCTCTGCTCTGCTAGGAAAGTTTGACATTGAAAAAATAATAAGATGCGTTAGATTATTGAATATTTCTAACACATCTGCAAGTTTCTGCAGCTGATTTAAACACTTTTATTAAGTAAAAACTTAGATTAATACAATGAATATAATATCTATGGGGGAATCAGGAGGGAACACAACTAAAACTTTAAGTAAACATAAAAGCCATGCCCAAAAAAGGAACAAAAACTAAGGTTACATAAAACATTAATTTTAAAAGGATAAATTCACAAAATAGTTTTTAATTATTTACAAAAATAAAATAAACACCTTTAACTTCAAAATCCATTGATAAATTATGTAATTTTGTTCACAACAAGAATATGCGATCCACTTGAAACTGACTTTCGCTTCGAATGTTTTTGCAATTGCTAAGCTTTTCGTTACAACTGAACACGTGTTCGTGCGTTTCGTTCTATTTTTAGGAAGTACCGTTATGTTTCCAGTAAAAACCGGTTTGCCATTGCGAAGATTGAACATTTTAGAGACAATTTGCTTACAAATTTTTTTTATACGTTGTGACAATATTTTTTTATTTTTGGCCTTTGGCGGAACCACTGTGCACTGTGATACTAAACATTACACAGTACACACCAAAGGAAGTAAATAAATGAGATAGAGATAAACATTATACAAAAATCTTGCATTCACATAAGCCATCTTTCACTGAACACTATACATTATTACACTTTATGTTTTTTGGGGCAAAGAAATTAAATAACAGTAGATTTCATATGGAAAAATTATTATTGAATAATTATTTGCACATTATATCGTAGTTTGGTTGGTTTGCTTTAATCTTTTTAACATCTATTAAGTTCTTAAGTGATACGACTACCCGCAAATGACATTTAATTTTTATTTATTCAATTGGACGAGGTTGAAAATGAATTTTAAATTGACAAAGCCATACATACATTTACTCTTTGTATCAACTGTTAAATGTATAAAAATAATCACCAATTTATATAAAGGTCTTTTTAAATAATAATTAAAGAAAAAACAACTTTTTTTGCTGAAAAGTATATTTGATTATATTTTTTCTACCATATTTATTAGGCTCTAATACTGGCTTTAAAGTTAATGTATTTTTTTTAGATTGTCTTATTTACGTAAAAAATATATTAATTAATTTTATGAAAATACATTCCACTAGCCTAGTGTCATTAAAAGCTTACTTTTTCAAAGCTATCACAAATAAAACTGAATTCCTTCATATACGAAACAAGTAAAAAAAATTATATGAAGTTGAAAGACAGTATTAGAATCTAATAAGCAATGTCGAATGTGGCAAAAAGGTCGAAAATTAAAAACTAAAAAAATTCTTAAAAATTTTCGTTTAACATACTGTAATGGCTCCATATTTATTTAATAATTCAACATTTTATATTTTTATTTATTTTTTTTTTTAATTTTTTAAGCGATTTTGAATAAAATTTAAAACAATATATTTTAGGAGAGAAAAACCAATAAAAATTTCATTTGGTAACTCTGGCCATTTATCAGGAAGTGAGATAATTATTAATTTAAATTGTTATGATGTAGAAATTGAGACTCATTTATGAATTTATTTGAATAAAGAATCACTGTATTTTATTTTACTGAAAATTTCCGCTTTAATTATATGTTGCCTTTATTAAGGACAATGCAATATAAACTTTATAATTTCATACATTTAACTTAAATAAATACTTTTTAAATTTAATTATAAAATAATTTCAGGGTAGTCATGACAAATCACCTGAAAATTTCAATACACCCCCGCCTTATATACAACCTTAAATGCATAACAATTTTTCTAATTTCCATATCTTATAACAATTCTTTTTATGTATGTCTTACTAGCAGCAACAAATTAAATAAAAACGATGGAGAGAAAAAATGAAACAAAAAGTGAACAAAAACTGAACAAATGGGACAATATATAATGAAATAAAAAAAATAAAAAAACAGGGTCACGCTTTCACAAGTGCTGTAAATTATAACAGCCTCTAGCATACAATTGTATAGTAATAAAGCCGCCTGGAGGAAGTAAAGGTTCTAACTATTGCATCTGGGTTTCAGTGTCATTTGTATTTTTCTTTGTTTTTTTTTTCTTGGTGCTTAGCACAATCATAAGAATATAACAACAGACTTTGGGAGAAAACGGAACGCAAAAAAGAAAAACTCAAGATAGCGGGTGTTATATTGTACAGCCTAATGGTGGTTAATGGAGAGTGGCATTATTTTTTTTTTTTTTGCACTAACAAATCTTTAGTTTAAAAAAATATATTATTAAAGAAGCAAATAAATAACTCACAGACTCGCTTTACAAAAGCCAATGGTGCTGGAAATCTTTATAGCAAATTGAAACTCTCACAAAATGAATACAGAATTTTAAACTGATTTTTTAATATAAAGTCTTGTTTGGTTAAGAAACTTTATGAAAAAAAAAGAAATGCTTAGAATACCTACAACGAAGTATTTGCAACTGTAGATATTAAAAGCGAAATGTATTTCTAGTCAAATATTATCGAAATTTGTAGTTTAAATCATTGGCCAACATATTAGTATGATAAATAGGCTATTATCTCTCCTAACTCTTCACACCATTTTGAGCAGCTTTAAGGATTAAATAAAAATAAATAAAAACCTTTTTGCACGAATGTAAAACAATCAAATGAGTTTTCATATATCCTTAATATTCAGTAGAAATAGATTAATAGACTTATCTCACGCTAATATCTTAAAAGCTTTTGTTAATGGTTATCAATCCAAAGAGCATAAACGAAAAACGGTGGTGATTATTGTTCCATAAGCCAAAAGCCATGCCAAGTTAACTAATACTTTTAATAAAATATATAAAAAAAACAAATAACAGTTCTATTTTCGGAAGTGTGGAATCTGATAATACCCTTCACCATCATGTTCATAAGTATAATGAAATTTCGTATTATACGCCAATTTTTTTAACATTTTCAATGCCAGCTTTAGTATTGAGTTCTATTATTATTATTTTTTTATTGAGTTTAATGTAGTCTAGTAGTCAATCCCTTTGGATTTTACAGTTTTTATATAATTTATTCTATTTTTCTAGTCAGGCCGTTTCATTTAGTACCAATGTTGTGGGGGTTAAATTCGAAAAAGACGTCACTACACTATTTGACACATACATACATACACATACGCAATTTGATGTATGACGCAATCTGGGATTTTTACTTTTTAAAAATCGACTGTATTTTACTTGTCAATCCCTTTTATTATACCCTTCACCTGTGGTGCACAAGGGTATATATAGCTTTGTCATTCCGTTTGTAATTTCTACAATTTTCATTTCCGACCCCTTAAAAGCTTATGAATAGAGGAATCGATTAAGCCCTGACCGTCTGTCCGTCTGCCCGTCTGTCCGTGTGTTGGTTGAAATCAACTTTTAGAAGCAACTATATGTTCCTCAGATCTGTATATGGTATCAAACTCTAGGAAATATTCAGGAATGAATAGCTATTGAAATTCAGCACAATCGCCCCATAACTTTCTGAGATATGAGCAAAAAACCACGACCACCTCGTTTTTTTACACAATTACAACAACAACATACTTATATACATACATGCAAAAAACATGCCAAAAAAAAAAAATTACAAAAAAAATATATATTAAAAATAAAAAAAATAAAATAAAAAAAAATAATAAAAAAAATTACAAAAAAAAATTAAAAAAAAAATTTAAAAAAAAAAATGTTAAAAAATTTTTTAAATATTTTTGTAAAAAAAATTTTTAAAAAAATTTTAAAAAAAATATGAAAAAAAAATAATAAAATATAAATAATATCTTAAATAAAATAAGATAAAATTTTTTTGGCTCAGCTGGGATTCGATGCCACATTTAGTCTAACCAGTATATACATATGTACGTATTTTATATGAGATGAATGGTGATACAAACAATTGTTATTGCATGACTACACGTTGTGAAGGGTATATAAGATTCGGCACGGCCGAATATAGCACTGTTATTTGTTTGATACTCATGTTGACCTTCCCGGTGGTAAAGAAAGCGAAAAAAACGGATTTTCGTTTGTAAAGTTTAGGAAAAACATCCCAGCACTTATTTTTGGTTTTTTCGAAATTAAGTGTCTTTTGCCTGCTTAAAAATTATTTAATAATTTTTAAAATCTTATATATTTTAAATAAAAGTATAAGATATCAAAAAAATTATTTTTGCCTATAACTTTAGCCATTATAAACCGATTTGTCCAAACTTTTTTACGAAAATCTCCAGAGCCATAATATATTTATAAAAAGTCACAAGTATGTCTAAAAAAAATATCCGAGACCCGAAAAATTAAAATTTTAGTGGTAAAAATAACAGAGGCAGTTGTGTGTTTTGCTCATATCTCAGAAATTTATGAGGCGATTATGCTGATTTTCTATATCGATCTGCGCCCAAATATTTCTGATATTTTTGTGCCACGCAAGTGCGTTATCAATGTCGGGGAGTTCAAAAAACTGATTTCAAGCCACACACGGACAGACAGTCAGACGGAGATTGTTCAATAAACTCTCTTATTCATAAGCTTTCAGAAAATATATGCATAATTAATGGGGTTGGAAACGAACATTGTAGATATTTCACATAGAATGATAAACCTATATATACCACCTTTACACTCTTTGTATAATGTAGAGAAAGAATCATAATTTTTTATTTCAATTTAAGTAATGAAGTTTCATAAAACTTTTGATGAAGCTTAGCAAGTAAAAAAAAAACTTTAATAAATACCTTGTCTGTGGTGATAGCAAGGGTATCGGTTTTAGAATCAAAATATAGTACACTATAAAACAATATCCGTTATGGTAACGCAGAAATGTCTGCAACAATGTTCCCTTAATTTCATATAAATAATCGGCGAACTACCAACTTGATTTCCAAATTTTAAAAACTATTCACTCTCTAAAAATTATTCACTCTCTAAAAATTATTCACTCTCTAAAAACTTCAATATGTACTATGAGCACGGACAGTACCTCCATTCTACTAGAACCACATCTCAGATCTGTTTGCAAGAGCAGAATGTAAAAAATTTTATATTGTTAACTGATAGCGTTCTCCCTTTATGGCTACAACTCTTCTATCTTAGATAAAATTAAGTCCAAAGATATTTTCAGATGTTATGCCACTTCACACAATACAGTTGAGTTCAAAAGGCGTTCAGAAATCGCTCTTAGATTTTCGGAACCCAAAAACCTACCAATTTTGTTTTAAACAAAGCCAATGAAAATGAGCTTCGTAAATTATAATAAATTTGTCAAAAAATTGATTTCATTTCTGGCCAACTGTTGAAATTTAACTGCAAAATTAAGACGTTGCCGATTACACTGCTCAGCATCAAAATCCTCCACTAAATAAAACTATGTGGACTATATGGATTTTGATGCGTTGTCGGTTTTTTTTCCATCAGATCGGGATTTTTTATGGGCGTGGCAAATTTTGTCCCCTAAATTAGCCAGGTACAGAGACATATTTCATTCTAACTCGAGAACCACTCATCCGATTTTCAAAAATAAAACACTAGAAGATATATAGCAAAATTGTATTTATTTAAATTGAATCCAATTTTTTTCTCTATCTCTTATCGTTTTGGAATTATTCAGAAGTAAATGGAGAAAAAATTGTTTCCTTCAAAATTCGTAATATTTTTCAATTTAAAAATAGAATTAAAAAAATGTAAAGCAAATATTCAACATTTTGCGCTTCTTTCTAAGAGCCACTTATCTTAAAAATAAAAAAAGCCATAAACCATATAAATCGGTTAAAAAATGTAGATTTGATTGTCAATTTACCGCAGGTACCCAATACCGACCAAATATGTGTAATGCAGCAAACAACGTCAGAGTGGACGCACTAAAGTACCTTGTAGCAACAATGAATGGCAATCATTTACTTCTATCAAAAAAAAAAATTCGGCACAGCCGCAAGCAGAGCTTCTATATACTCATTTTTAAATTGAGGCTCAATTTTTTTTCTAGTGAATCTCTTTTATGTAGACAATTATTAGAAAATCACTTCTTAAATTAATAATCTTCAAGGATCCTCTTCACTACTTTTTTCCATTCCTAATTTCTTACTTAAATAAATAGTTTCTTCCAGGGAAGTTTATTTTTTTTAAATAAAAATTTTATTGATTTTTAAATTATTCTTAGAAGTTTTTCCAAATACAATTAAAGTTTTTTCAAAATTCTCTTTTGTCTTGCCTTCAATTAACAACGCTTATTTTTCAATCTAATATTCATATAGTTTGTAAATTTATTACCAATTATTTTTGTATGCAAGCAAACTCTTCAAATATATTATTTTTTTGTCTCTCTTGATATGCACTTAAAAATAAATAACAAGTGTTTCGTGTTATATATATTTTGTTCGTGTTATACAAAGTCTTTGTGATATTTATCCTTAAATATTTTACAAAGCTCATCATGACTGCAACCAGACCGCACTCAAGTGTACACTTAAACCTTTACAAAATTGTACCCACCTTCATACCCGCTGTAAAACACAAACACACATAACCATACTTTAAGAGTTTACAAATTTTTGCGCTATTATAGTAATATCAACACACACACACACACCCTTAGAATTTAGTAATGCAATGTAAGCCACAAAACGTATGCACGAATAAACTACCGAGGGTTAATTTCCGTTTTGTCATTTTGTTTTATTTCACTACTACCGCTCGTTCTGCCACATAAACCAACGGCACAACAGTTGATGCATTTTTGGAGTTTGTTGTAGCTGTTGCTGGTCATGTTCATGTTGTAGTTGTTGTATTTAGTATTTTATTCATTGCTCTCAGTGTTTTTCCGCTTTTTTACTACTAGAGGGCATTCAATGCTGCCTACTTTTACTACATTTTTCTACTTCCTACTTGTAACACACCGAAATAAAAATTATAACTTTGCTTTGAATGTTTTTTATTTCATTTTGTTTGTTGTTTGCTGTTTTAAAAGAATTATTATTTAATTATATTTCATATAGTTCGCTCAAAAAGTGTTAATCTAAATGAAAATAGTCCGCAATGAAAAAGGCATAAAGACATTCTTCCCCTTAAACTACACTGTGATGAAGAGTTTAATAATTTCTGATCACAGTATGATTATGATAAGCAGATACATATTTTTTATTGAATACTTTCTTAGTTTCATTAAAATATGTTTCTTATTTAAATTCACTTTTTCCTCAGTGTATAAAAGCGATTTACCAGCTTTATTTGGAGCTATAGATTTAATAAAAAAAAACAGTTTCAAGTGAGTAATAGCTTGTACTTTTATAAAAGTGCTAATGGTAAAAGGGATTTCTTTTCTATTTTCCTACCCTACTGAGCTTTTAGTTTTTGGTACTTGCATTGTTGTTTTCATTTTTTTTTTTTCGGTTCTCGTAGTAATTTTCAAATAATCTAGAAGGATATTTCCTTTTTTTGTTCTTTGCAACACCCCCCACAGAATAAAAGCAGGAAATGTAAACGACTTGCAATCACACAAGTAATAAAACAATTGCAATTTTATTGCATTGAATAAAATTCATGTGTGTAAGAGTCAGCACTTCATAAGCACCACGTAGCAGTAGCATAAAATACATTTAAAAAAAACACTCCACACACAAAATGAAAAAATGAAAATTAGAAGAAAAAAAATGAAAAGGAAAATAATGTTCATTGACGAGACTTAGCAAATGAAAACCATTAAAATAAGTAGCACGATTGAGTGAGTTAGTGAAATAAATGAATAGAGTAATGAATGAGCGTTTGACTAAGTGCCTGAATCGGTGTATAAATTACTATTTTGTATACTTTTTAAAGTAGATATTAAGGCAGCTAAGTATACACAACCTTTTTACATTGTAGTTACCTAAGTTAATGGGAATATTTTAAAATCTACAGAGTGTAGAAAACCATGATGTTACTTATTGGTTATATAGAATTTTGCTATATTTTTAAATATGTTCAAACTCATGAATTATATAAAAGAAAGTGATAAAAAAGTGTTCTCTGTTATAGAAAGCAAAATTGAGAATATTAAAGATAATATAAAAGCAACTGAAAAAATGAAAAATTTGGAATCAAACAGTACTGAAGTTGAACATGTGAGAAAAAAAGTGACAGAACTTAACGGAAAATATTAAAACAGGAAAATATTATTGTAGCAGGTAGTAAACGCATCGCTGGTGTACATTATAATGAAAATAAACATTTTCATAGCATCATACAAAATAAATATATGTGGCAGTATAAAAATTAATATGCCACAATTGGAAAATATACGTAGAATAAGTACGATTTATAGAAGCAGTAAACCTAATAGTCCTACGAATAAAACAATAATAGTTGCAAAGTTACGTTCTTCGTTTGATGAAAATGTTCTCTAAAATTCTACTGTCAAATATCGCCGTGTTCAGGGTACACTTATACAAGGTGGCGGTGCCAGCCCAGCTGACTATTTTTTTGTGTTCTAGAGAATGTCAAACTACATATTTAAAAAAATTATTTCAACTTCGGAAATTGTCAAACTCCATACATAAAAAAAGAGAGACAAAAATTTCTCTCCTTTACGCTATCACCTTATGTAATTACACCATGGCCGTGTTTATAAAACTAATTTATGTTTATGTCAAGCCGGCTTTGAAAAATTGTGAACCCTTTTATATTAGTGAGAACTTGACATCTCACAACCACAAAATATTTATACAAACACTATTAAGTAGACCAAAAAATATATTAAAAAATAAGTCAGCATTTACCTTGAATTGTCTATGAGAAAGGGTTTGATGTAGACGATCCTGTCTTAATAGAATTTCCTAAATTCCTGAAGTTCCGGCTTTAACTTAAGTTGCGTTTGGATATTTGGGATTTATTTTTAAAAAGTGTTTAATCAACTTTTCTTTTCAATTATGAAATTGCTTAAAATCTTTCTATCTTATTTAACTTAATTATTTACTTCGGTCGAAAGTTTTTCAAAAAAAAAAATCATATCTTTTATATAACTTTATTATATTATTGCTGTCAAATATCAAATATGTCTATATTTTCTATTACATTTTACATCAGAATGGGTAAATATATTATGTTTTAATGAATCTTATTGCGTTGCGTTGTTCTATTTATTGAACAAACTTGTCATTTAATCATGTTGGTTCTAGAGATGGTAACTATAACATGATTCATATCTTATCTAAGCTGCATTATGGCTTTTATGTCTGTCATAATAATGTCCAAGGTCTTTAGATGATTTTCGATTCCTATTTGAAAGTTCCAGTATTGCTGCAATATATGTTACAGAAATGTGGTTTATACCAGAAATAAATTACAGTATAAATACTAGATAGATGGTTATCGAATCGTAGGATCTAATAGGCAAGTAAGTGTAAAGGAGTAGCAATTTACATTAAAAATAATATCACATGTAAATTTTCTCGTTCACATAATGAACCCGGTGATGTTGAACTCATTTTTGTTGATATTAATTATCATAGTTAAAAAATGCTGCTTGGTTGTGTTAATAGACCAGATAGAAATTGGACACATTTATTGAAAAAAAGGACCGCCCTTATAACTAAGAGGTATGAAAAACATTCTTTAGACCTACTGGTTGAATATCCACACAAAATTTCATAACAATCGGTTCAGCCATTTCGGAAAAGCATTGTTACAAACACTGTGATACGAGAATTTTATAACCTTCACCTGTGGTGCACAAGGGTATATATAGCTTTGTCATTCCGTTTGTAATTTCTACAATTTTCATTTCCGACCCCATAAAGTGTATATTTTCTGAAAGCTTATGAATAGAGGAGTCGATTAAGCCCTGACCGTCTGTCCGTCTGTCCGTCTGTCCGTCTGTCCGTCTGCCCGTCTGTCCGTGTGTTGGTTGAAATCAACTTTTAGAAGCAACTATATGTTCCTCAGATCTGTATATGGTATCAATCTCTTGGAAATATCCAGGAATGAATCGCTATTGAAATTCAGCACAATCGCCCCATAACTTTCTGAGATATGAGCAAAAAACCACGACCACCTCGCTTTTTTTCACAATTACAACAACAACATACATACACACATACATGTAAAAAACATACCAAACAAAAAAAAATACAAAAAAAAAAAATATTAAAAATAAGAAAAAAATCATAAAAAAAACTACAAAAAAAATGTTAAAAAAATTTTAAAAAAAATTTAAAAAAATTTTTTAAAAATTTTTCTAAAAAAATTTAAAAAAAATATAAAAATAAATAATAAAATATAAATAATATATTAAATAAAATAAAATAAAATTTTTTTGGCTCAGCTGGGATTCGATGCCACATTTATTCTAACGGGTACGTATGCACGTACTTGATATGGGATGAACAACAATTGTTATTGCATGACTACACGTTGTGAAGGGTATATAAGATTCGGCACGGCCGAATATAGCACTGTTACTTGTTTATATTAGAGATATTAATTGTAAGACCCTTTAGTTTCTATATTTAGAATAAATATAAGCTCACCCATTATTGTACTTTAATTTATACAGGCTATTTTTTTAAGTTTAGGTGTGTGTGTGTGTATATGTACATACGCAAGCTAGTTTTCATGTGCATATATTGAATACAATGTAATGGTCATAAATCAAAATCCATCGAGTGGAACACAAACCACCATTACGTCCTAAGATTCAGTGCTTTTGTGTTCATGTATGTACTTAGTATTTTTATTAATATTACACGTATAGAGAAAACAACGCTCTTCCTTAAAGGCATTTAGTTAAAAATTCAACTTTTTAGATTCAAAGAAAGACACACAACAACTTTATTGTTTGGTATTTAAAAATCTTTAAATTCTCTGTATAATGTGGCAATATTGTAAAATCGCACAAACTACGGCATGAAAAAAAAATACAAAAACTGTCAATGTTGAGATTTGTTTGTCCTAATTATCATTCTAGTACTAACTTATCATCACTATCTTTTCTGTGAAATATTTAGATTTGAAAGTGAAATTAGCGATAATGGATAACATTGACGGCAACAGTCTAATTTGCCTCATTTTTAACGATATTTGGACTAATGATTTCACCAACCCATAAACCACACCATAGCGTTGTCTTTAATGGATATAATGATAGATATAGGTAATCTCCAGGTTGCTCATCAGCGCAAATATGGAAAAATTTCTTTTTAGCGTATCCATTGAACTGTGCCAGGACTGTGCTTGATCACTAAATAAAATTTTACGATAAAACACCTGATTTTTATTGAGTTTTTACAAAGCCCATTTTCACAAACTAACACGTAAATTTAAGTCACCTATGTTCAATTCTTGCGAGGTTTGAAGTTTGCCATAAAGCCGATATCTTAACGTAAACTACACAAAGTTGTCGAATTCGAAAAGTCACGATTACCGATAAAAACGACGATTAATCGATTCACAATGGTCTGCACTTTCACATTTCCACACTTTCATCTAAAGCTGCTATATTCTCAACACTGCATGCTGAATTTAGTCTCATCCACTGATGTAAACTTCAATTTAAATTTGCAAATGGTGCCGGTAAAAGTGGATTCATTATATTGTCTTGGCGCACCATAAGCCCCACGAATCGCACGAAAAACATTTCTCATAAAACGATGAGCAATTTGAAGTTGCTGTTATAGCGTGAGTCTCTCTATTAGACTTGCCAAACGATACTGAACAAAAATGAAAAAGCAGTTTAATATTAGTCATGCGTGATCTATCAAAAAATGCCTGTTGAAAATAAAACCTGATCGTTATCTATGTAGGATATCACTACCATATTCGGTACCTTTTCGCCATACTTTGCTCAAAAGTGGACTGAAGGCAATCGATTGGATTCCATAACCCGTCAAAAAACTAATTTTAAGCCGAATAAATTCTAGAACCTTTACTGCACTCCTGCAAAGAGGCTTTTTGAAAACCACGCGAGCCTCTCTACAAGTTGTTCCCTTAAAACACCTTTTCAGGTTTATAAAATTTACACAATTGCACAACTTTTTACACACATTAACATGGCATCAAAAATAATTCTGAATTCTAGGCAACGAAAAATTGTCGCAGATCACCATTCTACAAATTTTTCGACCGCTTCATCTCTGCTGTGTCTACTTAGTCCACATCTGTGTCACTTTATTCATAAGTGCATAACTTTTAAGCTGTTAAGTACACTCAAGTTCTCAAGAATAAATTTATTTGTCGGCAGTTATTTTATTATTTTTTTTTTTTTTCATTTCTTGGTTTATTTTAGGTTTTTTAATACAAAATTTTTTTCGAAATATTTTTAAATTCTTAAATAATTGTCAAACAGCTTTCGCACTTCATTTACACTAGTAATTTATTACGAAAAGTAAAACAACTACAACTAGTATTATACCAATGTATGATACCAATTCACCAGAGAAACCCAAACTCAAATATATTGTTGAACAGCTCATTTAAAGAAATTCTTGGTAATATTAAATAAATTTAATAAAAACACAGTATAAAACATTATGCTGCCGAACTCCGTTACCAGTTGCATAAGTAATTTATGTTTAATTTGTACGATGAAAGTAAATTTAACAAAATATTTTATAATTGTTTTTTGTGTTTTCATCTTGCTATCACTCTCATTATATTGCAATACACACAAAGTTTTGCAATTTCTATTTCTTCCCCAGTATATGTGATATTTTTTATTGCGTTGAATTGTTGGTTTTTTGAACAAGCGAGTAAACATTAGTGGACTTAAGAAGTATACGTAAGCCAATTTACTGAGTTGAATAAATTTAAAGAATTTTAATAATTTTCCGT
Source organism: Phyto melanocephala (assembly GCA_941918925.1). Lineage (NCBI taxonomy): Eukaryota > Metazoa > Arthropoda > Insecta > Diptera > Rhinophoridae > Phyto > Phyto melanocephala. The sequence continues at coordinate 5,645,235 of OW799233.1, forward strand.
TTACAAAAAACCGCAATTGTAAGTGTATTTATTTAACATGTATTCTCGTTTACTTGAACAAAGCCAGTCTCTGAACAGCACAAGCCATGGTCATATACTAACATGCATAATTTTCTGTAAGAAAAGAGACGAAAAAATCATATGTAAGTATCACAACAATACAAAAAAAAAGATACTTGAAAACTAAAGCTTAGCGGTCAAACTTCAAGGAATCTAAACACGTACACACACATTCATTCACTAATGCAAACAATACATTAATCATACCACATTCAATGATGGCTGGCAAAAGATAAAAAATAAAATAAATCAATTTGAAGTGAAGAATTCACAACCATAAAATAAAATAAACCAAGAACACAAAAAATAAAAAGAAAATCAAACATATAAAAGAAGGAAAACCAAAAGGCAATATTTACAAGATTTGGTTGCATAATGAACTCAATACACTAATCCACACTAACAGTGTGTTACCATTGAGTAGACAGAGACACTTTCATACACAGCGTGTTGCCTACTTGTTACTACCAACAAGAAACGGAAGCATTCACCCTAATAAAAGCGATCAAACTTCAGCTTGTGTTCTTTTGCCAAATGAGAACAAAAACAAACAAAAAAGAAAAGAAAACAAAAAAAATGATGTAAAGAAAAATTACATGGATTTTTATTAAAACATAAAGAATATAAATCTATGGTTTTATTATTGTATTTAAGCCTAATAAGCTGCGGCACTTTTGTGTCTCTTCTCTTCTCATCACTTTATCATCTTCTGTTATCGTTTATGTTGAGCTTGTGTTTGTGTGACATGGATTTAGGCCAGGTTATTACAAAAATCTCACCTTAATCATACAGTGTTCGCGATAAAAGAACAAACACGTGTGCAGGCGTACGTGTACATGTAAGTGTTTTCATTTTATAAAACAAAAAAAAAACTTATTTTTACAATTGTTCTTGCCACTGTCAACAAAAGTATAAGTCGTTTCTATATTTTATTATGCTTCAGTTTTTATTGTTTTTTTAAGCTTAAATTTCATGTTGATTTTTTTAACGTTGCGAAAGTGAATGAAAGTATTTGAGGTGCTGTTTAGAAATGTGTTGTTAGTAGGTTATTTCACATCTCATATTTAACAAAATATAATAATAATAATTTAAACTGAAATGCCAAGGAATTTAAAGCTGTAGTTTAAAGCACAGTGATTTAAAGACGAATTTGTGTAGAAAAACAGGTTAAGAGAAAAAAAATTAATAAGACATTCCAAAAAAAAAAATAAATTATTTTAAGTGCATCCATCTTTACGTTATTACAATGGTTTGAAAGGGAGAAAATTAAAAACACTCTATGCGTAAGACTTTAAATAATAAGTATATTATAATTGACTTTGAAAATTGTATGCGGGAACTAATAATATAAATTTAATGCCTCTTGTAAGCTAATTGGTTTCCACTTGACTTTGGTAACTAAATCTGTATATTAATTCAGGTCTAAGGAAGTTTATATGATTTTTAAAATCTTAAATTAACCCAATCTATATATATAAAAGTGAAACTCTGTGTGTTTGTGAGTGTGTGTGTGTTAGCTATAGACTCCGAAACTGTTAAACCGATCGGGCTCAAACTTTGGTAAGTTGTTGTACACATACCAGGGAGTGTTTATGGGTAGAAAAAAGTGGGCGGGGCTACGCCCATAAAAAAAAGTTATAATTTTGAGGTATTTGTACTGGACTGATTTTTCTAAAACTTTGCACACATATTGAGCTGTCATGACTTTATGATTTCGTGATTAGAAAAGTGGGCATAAAAAATAGTTATAATTTTGAGGTACTTGCACTGGACCGATTTTTCTGAAACTTTGCACACACATTGAGCTGTCATGACTATACAATTTCGTGATTAGAAAAGTGGGCAGTGCCACGCCCATAAAAAAAAATATCACTTTTCAGCTACTTAAGCATCACTGATTTTTCTGAAACTTTTCACACACATATTGAGCTGGCATGACTATACAGTTTCGTAATTAGAAAAGTGGGCAGTGCCACGCTAAAAAAGTTATAATTTTTAGCCTTGCACTTGATATTCGATTAAACTTCAGAGTGCAATTAAAATGCATGAAGGGGCGTAGCAACGCGCGCCGGGATTGGCTAGTACTTTATAAACATGATAAGAGAATTTCGATATTAGACTATTTAAAAAACAAGATTAGTTGATAATCGAAACTTAAAGGAAATCTATAGGAACAATTATGTTTTGGGGTTTCTTACTGTTTCATGACCGGCAATCTGGTGGCATAATCATGCTAAGCAGATAGTCAGAAGCTTAAAGAACTTAATTTGTTTATTACTACTAAATATTATTGTAATATGGCCCTATGCTCCACACTGCAATGACGAGAATGAATATATATATATTATTGTACTATTTTTTTTTTTTTTAATTTATATTTTCGTTTTTGTCTTAAATCTTAAAAATCTCAAAATATGGGTAAAAAATGGATTTTGGCATATATATACAATTACTTATATGCCAGTAACTTGTAATGTTTTCATACATCAAATTAAAACCTGGGCTTAAATTCAAACTGTCAATATTCAATTAAAATAAATATTTAAAATAAAATTAATTTCTCGTTAAAATAAGTGAATTTTTTGCAGAAATTTTTTTATATTTTTTTTAAATATTTATTTGCGACATATCAGCTATTTTTGTTTGTATCAAAAACTAAGACATTTTTACACTACTCTCCGAAATATAAATTATTTAATTTTCTCTAAATGATTATTTTAAGTTCCTTTTTTTATGGTGTTGTTATTGCATCCATTGCAATACTCTTCACCTGTAGTGCCCAAGGTTATATATAAATTTGTCCTTCCGTTTGTAATTTCTACAATATTTATATCCGACCCGATATTTTTTGAAAGCTTATAGAAGCCGATTAAGCAATTTCAGTCTGTTCGTGTGTTAGTTGATATGAACTTATGGAAGCAACTAAATGTTCATGAATACAAAAAGTAAAATCCAAAATGCCGAAAATTTATTTCTTAACCCTATCAAATTGATGGACTTGAAGAGTTGAATACCGTTAGCTACGTAAAAATTTAAAATGTAAACTGGAGTCGAAATGACAAAGAAAAATGGTGCATAACTTGAAATCTAGGTTAAGTTACGATGTGGTAATTTTGATGAAGGGTATAATCGAATATAGCACTCTTCTTTATTTTTGTTTTATAAAATTTGTTTTCTTCACCAAACATTATTAGCTATTTTTCTATTAAATATTTTCGACAATTATTAAGTTTATTAAGATAAAAACGTATTTTTTTATTTTAAAAAAACATGTTTATTTCCAGGTAAAATATAAATTTGGCTTTTAAACTCCATCTGAAATTGGTAGAATTATAAAACATTTTATTAGAACACAATTTTTTATTTTTTTTTTAAATAGAGCTTAATACTGCTGAAGTATTCACCGATTTTCTAAAGACTGGTTTTCCTTTTAAAAAATGTTTTAAAAATTTCATGACGAAATTATTCGTCTTGCGTATCACTTCATGATATCTGGGAAGAGATCTAAATATGTATATGGGAGTTGAATTTTTTTTACTCATTTTGCAGCTTATTTCTTCATTATATCTAAAGGTTCATTATCAACAGATTCTGTGATTACTAAAACAACATATGGTGAACTAAAACTCTTTAATCAAAACAGTTTATATATAACTAAAGCATGATTTTTTAAGAGCTATGGGAAAGTTGAAAAAAAAACATAAAATTCATGCAAATGTTGACTGTGACTGCGCCTCAAATGGTCCATCCGTTTAGTCCAACTTTGGCATACTCTTTCCAACATTTCGGCCGGTATCTCATAAATAAATTATTCAATGTTGTCTTCCAATGCGTTCATTGAAGCCGGGCATGTGTGTATAGACATGAACTTTAACAGAGCTCCACAAAAAATAGTCTAAGAGCGGTAAATGGCACGATGTAGGCGGCCAATTGACCGATTCCGAACGTGAAATAAAATGTTCACCGAACTCGCCTCTCAATAAGTCCATTGTTAAACGTGCTATGTGGTATGTGGCACCGTCTTGTTGAAAAGACATGTCATGCAAGTCAAGCTCTTGCATTTTGGGCAAAAAAAAAAGTTGGATATCATCTCACGGCAGCGCTCACCATTCACAGTTACGTTACGATTCGCATCATCTTTGAATAAGTACGGTCCAATGATGCCACCAGCCCATAAACCGCACCAAACTGTGACTTTTTCTGGATGCATTGGTAGCTCTTGCAATGCTTCTGGCTGATCTTCACTCCAAAATCGACAATTCTGCTTATTAACTTACCCATTGAGCCAAAAATGAGCTTTGTCGCTGAACTTTCTTAACAGAGCACGCATTTTGATAATAAAATTCAAAAATTTGCAAGCGTTGTTCGTTTGTAAGACGATCCATGGTTAAATTATAGACCAAACTGAGGATGTTTGACAGTGAAACAAAAAACGAAACGTGCGTCAGCTGTTTAAACCAGTGATGTCAAAAAGATAATAGCTAAAAAATCACACTTTACGTTACAAACGATAAATCAGTTTAAAAAAAACAAATTCACTTATAATAATCAAACAGAAAAATAGTTTCATATCCCAGGTATTATTTTTTCGCCGTTTATTGTAATTTAGTAAATTATTTTATTCAATCAAATATTATCTATAAAAAAAAACAATTATCTAAATACCCTAAAAAGATATTTTTGATTGTTTACCTTCTTAAGTGTCACCGAGCACAGTGGTACCTTTTAAAGAAAAAATGGCAATATAGATGTAACTGCCAAACTATTAATCCGAACTACATGAAATAAGCTTTTTCAATCGTTGCATTATAAGATACCATGTGTCGGTGCATGTAAGCTCTACAATTCAAAGCAAATTTTTCAGTCTCGGGTGTAAAAACACTTCGAGGCTTGTAATCTTTTATTTTCTTAAAGCCTAAACAGTTAAGTATTAAAAATTTTTAATTTTGAAATAATAAGTTCCAAAAATTTTTTAACATTCTTTTCAATATTTTAAAGATTTTTCTTTTAAATTTATTATCTGTTTTTTTTTTCTTAAAAAAAAGACTTGGAATTCTTCTATATAAAAAACTTTTTGTATATGCAGCCTACTACCAGCATTGTTCGAAAGCTACACATTAAAAAATAGTCTTGTTCATGTGCGCAAAATTTATATATACTTTTTTTTAATTTTTGTTATGAAATAATTCATATATTTATAAATAAATAATAAGTAAGTAATTCAAAGCGTTTAAGAAAAGCAATTTAAGAAGAAAAAAACACAAACCTTGAGAGGAATAGTTTTTGTTGCAAAGAACAACAACATATTTATTACGGAATTTTAAAATTTTTTATCACAATTTCTTACAGGCTTCTTAACCTTTCAAATTTTTAAAAATTTTTTATATATCGCTCATAAGTCAAAAAAATATTTTTGTTTAATTTGAAAACCCAAAAAAAAATATTTATTTAAAGCTGCAATTAATCACCAATTTATATGAAAAATAATGAAAATCATTAACCCAGTTGGCAACGAATGGTTGCTATCGTAAAGTGACCTATAAGTCTGTAAATATTTTATTATTAATAGTAAGTTATTAAAAGGTACACCATTTTGTTTACAGTACTTTTCTATTGTGCAATTAAAACATCGAATATGACCTTGAGCTCAAATATTCAAATAAATCATAAATAATACTCATTTGCCCTTAAATCACCATTAATTCTTTAGTTCAAATAATAAATCTTATGAATAGATAAATTATAAAAATTAATATGATTAACTTTTCTCGCTAAGCTAAGTTAATAATTCTAAATAAATTAATTTTTAATGGCATAAACGAAAATGATTTTAATATTATTTGCGTTGGTATTAAAAGAATTTTTCCCCCTGGATATAAGCCTTGATAATAATTCTCCTCTGTGTGTTTAAAAAAAAAACACTAAAGATTTAAAAACAACGACAAGAAACATAAGCACTTCATATAAATTTTTGGCAAGCGGCTGGAGGCAAAGCAAAAGAAAAAAAAATTGAAATTTATCCTCTTACATTTTATTAAGTTTAATAAAACATCATGCTTTATTATACGCTTTTGGTTGTTGTATGAATTTGTGTCTGTGTTTCAGTTTTGGTTCATCGTCACATCCAGTTGCGACACCAACGACTGTTTGATTCCCTGCCTACATCGTCTTTTGACCTGCAGACAGAATCAAACTTATTGTATCTGTGTACGTTGTTATTGTTAAAGCTGTACTTGTCATTGTCGTTTCGTTGCCATTACCGCTGTTATTCTGTTATGGTGTCCTGCGGCGGCTTTCAATCTTTTTCATTCATTTATCCATTTTAATGTTGACAGTTAAAGGCCTCAAGTTTTTTTAGCATGTAACGACATTGTAATATGCAAATGTATATGTGTGTTCTTTTACAACCTCTCTTATTTAAAAAGAAGTGCTACATTTAACACGCTGTTTGCCTTTTTAACATGTCTCAGTGTCACTATTTCTTTCACCACTACCACAGCAATACTTCAACAACGGGAAACAAGTGTATGTTAAATTCATAGTATTGTTACTGTTGATTTTTCTGTCATCAGTGTTAAAATTAACCCTGTTTTGCAGAAATAAAAAAAAACTTTCCTTTTACATGTCATCTGGCAAAGCATACACGCACTTATACAGCCAAAGGTGTTGTATTGCCTGCTGACAACAACAAGTCATTTCAATATACCTGAAGCTACCAACACATAAATAAACTTCAACAATCACATATTAACTTGGTATAAGAGCAAAAACAAAACAAAATAAAAAAGGTCATATAAAACGTGATGAAAGTTAATTTAAGTTTAACACCTCTCCATCTCCCGCACACTCACAACTCGTACAAATGTCAAACAATCTCCCTTCAAAAATCGCATTATTAGAGTTATAACAACAAGAACAACTAAAGTCGACAAACGTTGTCAGTCGGCTAGGTTGACTATTTGTTAGTGGAAATGTGAACGTGATGTTGCTGTTGCTGTGCTTATACATGTGTGTGTATATATTTGTGTATGAGTAGCATATTGATGTTGGCTTAATCGGCATTAATGTCAATTACACGAAAAGGATACAACATTGACCTTGATGCCAACCAACTGAAAAAAATTATATTTTTCTATTGATATGAATATTGAAATAAAGGGGATTAAATAAACATCCGAATGACTGATGGCTTTATAATGGGTTAATGGGGATGACCTATTCAAGCTTCAAATCATTATACAAAACCGAAAGTTAAAGGGGTGAATTAAATTAATTTTATGATAGAATGTGACAAAACTAAGGATTGTTATTTAAATATAAACCAAATTTTTAGATTATTTTAGATGTCATTTTGAAAAGGTTGTTTATGAATTTATTAAACACCTCAAATATGAAATCTAAATTGTAGGCAGGAGGAAAACAATAACTTGAATTAAAAATTCTTAGACTTTTAATCTGAAGAAATCTGGAAACACAGTTGTCCAAAAATTAATTATTTTTTAAAAATTCACATACTGAAAAAGATTGGTGTAAAACAAATACAAACTTGAGCAAAATTTCCAGTTTCTAAAAATTTTGCAGTTAAATTTAAGCAGTTAACTAGAAATAAAATCAACCTTATTAAAAATTTCATAATGAATGATGAAGCTCACTTTCATTTTAGTGGCTTTGTTAGTAAGCAGAACATTCGAATCTGGGGTTCTGAATATCCAGAAACCACTCATTGACGCCTTTTGCACCCAATAAGGTGTACAGCATGGCACTATATCCGAAAATATCATTTGGCCTTACTTGTTTAAAAATTAATATTTAAATCCTGTAACCGTAACTGGAAAGTGCTATTGGTTAATGATAAATCATTTTCTTGTTCTGCTTTGGAGGCAAACATTCGTCATTCGAACGAATCTGTGGACCAAAACCAAAGCGAACTCGAGTAAAATTTGGATCTTGATAGAATGCTGCAATTTGCCCACTAAGATGTAGTTTCAGTAGGATGAAACAACTGCATACCCCGCCTGAGACACAATAGCCAGCGCATTCAACAGATTTGCGGGCATCCGACAATATACGAACAAGCCCGAGATAATCCCTAAACTGCAAGGCCAACATATAGTCACAAATGTAATAAGTTGTTATTATATATGCTCTCAAATGAGCCCATCATTGCAAAGCTTAAAACTGTAATCATTTAAATGTCATAACATTCCATACTTAATGTAAAAAAATATCCATTTTGTTTATTCAATTTTTAAACCCCATGGTGACTTATGGTCGACGTTGTAATATTAAAAACTTAATCTAATATAATAAAGTGAAGTAAGTAATAAAGATCAAAATTCTTTTGGATAAATTCATTATGTATAAATAACATTTTATTACAGAGTACCTTGATTTATTAATTTTGGCAAATATTTTATTCATGCATATAATAAAACTAAGTCTCTAAATCATGGCCTTGATTATCCTTATTGAAGAAGAATAGAACATTATTAAAGAAATGAAAAAGTTAGTAAATTTCTTTTGAGGATTTCTTTTATATTATGTTACCTTTTAATTTAATACAAGTGCTTTTTGAGAAACCATTGTACTACCTTGGATGACATTTAAAGGCAAACATATTTACATTGTCACATTTTCAAGCTATTTACAACAAAAGAAGCCTCAGGGCACCCAACTACCCAACCATAGACACGATGTTCTTTGAAGCAACAAACTCATTGTCATCATAGTTATAATGCTTAATGTGCACATTAAAAACCATTGAGGGAAAAGTAGATATATACAAACAGCAACAGGAAGAATAGAAATACATCTTTAAGAAAAGAAAGAAATAAAAAATTTATTTATAAATTTTTTCCTACACTCTTTTTCAAGGATTTTTCCATTTTGTGCCTGTCATAACACATGGACCTCTCTCCGAAGGCATTATTTAGATTTATTTATTTCTTTAATACAATCTGAAGTTGTGAGAGAGAAAAAGGAGCACATATGCATGAATACAATGCATCAAATATTAAAAACACCATTTTGTGCACACGTATACATGTATATACATCCAGATAAGACACACATATAAACATGTTGATTTTTGTACTAACACCAGGATATTGGAGATGTTGCTGTTCTCATACATACATCTTAACGTAAGTATGTAAGTTAGCGAGTGTGTTAGAGTGACTGTTTATACATCAACTTAAGAAAACACATTTATTGCAAGTACAGTGTAATTGTGTGTTGTTTGAGTTTTTCTTCATATGTGCATATGTGTGTGTGTATATAATTTTCTATGCACGACTACAATGTCATTTCCAATCTGTAGACAACAATCACAAAAACGAATGAAACAGACATCAGTTTAAAGATAAAATCAACAAAAAAAACTTTTAACACAACCAAGTAACAGTGCTATATTCGGCCGTGCCGAATCTTATATACCCTTCACAACGTGTAGTCATGCAATAACAATTGTTTGTATCACCATTCATCTCATACATGTAAAAAACATACCAAAAAAAAAATTACAAAAAAATATTAAAAAAAAAAAATTTTAAAAAATTAAAAAAAAAATCTTAAAAAATTAAAAAAAAATTTTAAAGAATTAAAAAAAAAATAAAAAAAAAAAATTTTAAAAAAATAATAAAATATAAATAATATATTAAATAATCTCAAATAAAATTTTTTTGGCTCAGCTGGAATTCGGTGCCACGTTTACTTTAACCAGTATGTATGTAGGTTGTTGTTGTAATTATGAAAAAAAAACGAGATGGTCGTGGTTTTTTGCTCATATCTCAGAAAGTTATGGGGCGATTGTGCTGAATTTCAATAGCGATTCATTCCTGGATATTTCCAAGAGATTGATACCATATAGAGATATGAGGAACATATAGTTGCTTCTAAAAGTTGATTTCAACCAACAGACGGACAGACGGTCAGGGCTTAATCAACTCCTCTATTCATAAGCTTTCAGAAAATATATTCTTTATGGGGTCGGAAATGAAAACTGTAGAAATTTCACACGGAATGACAAACCTATATATACCCTTTTTTACTTTTTTGTGAAGGGTATAAAAAAAAATAGAAAACATGGAACTAAAAAACTTCAAATGTAAACACATGCGACACATACCACTGCACATCACAACTTATTTCGACGTGTATGAGGGCAGCTCTAACAACAAGAAATACTAAAGGAAGTGCAAAATAAAAATTGAAACTTTGTTATGTTTAATGTATGCCACTTGATGTATATAAATCTGTGACATGAAAAACAAATACACACTCTAAGAGAAAGAGAAAAGTAAAGTAATACGATAAAAAAAAATCGCATTAAAATCATTATTCATATCAATGATTGCACACACACACACATACTCATAGATGTTTTCATTATCACATATGGTTATATTTTTAAACTGATGTACCATTAGTCGAGGAAAAAAGTAAGCTTACAGTCAAATAAACAAATGTAATCGTGCTGCACATTATTAAGTAGACTTTTGTTCAAAACAAACTTTGATTTTTAATTCTTTATTATTTTGTATAAGATTGACGTAGTCTTTGTCACAAAATCTATTTTTAATAGGAGTACTAGTTTCTAATACTACATTATAGCTTTTTCTTAAAGATATAGTTTTTAGTAGAAGACATTGCTTGAAATATCAAACAATATTTTAACTAAAAGATTTTAGATTTTAACATCAGACGTAGTCTTTAATTTAGAATATAGAATTTAGTAGACAACGTAGTGTTAACGTATAAGAGGTATTGTTTAGTAGAATATGTAGTAATTTGTCATAGTCTAGGTATAAGTTTAGTATTTAATATAAGATGTAATATCGATGCCTTACTTCCTCAACCTCGTATCTTAAAAAATACGGTTTTGACTTTTTCATATTAAACGATTGTTTTATGCTTTAACTAAAAAAGATTAGTATATTATTACTAATGATATAAATAACTACAATCAATTCCTTAATAATTGCATTTAAACTTTTAACCAAACACCGAAGTATAAAAAGATGAACCGTTTTTTTGTCTCTCCTGAAAAACTTAATTTTTTAAGATACGAGGTTGAGGAAGTAAGGCATCGATATTTAGCATCTGATGTGGTATTAAGTTTTCGACGTAGTCTTAGTTTAAAGTCGTTGTAGGAGGATAATACAGTTCACTTGCGATAATAACAACAACTTTAGTATGAAAACTTTTTTTAATCCATTGACTACTCTGTAACATAAACTAAGTGCAAACGCTCTCAAATATGATTAGCTAACTTCCGTATTAAAATTTAATTCAATTTGGGGATTTCCCTTGCTATTTGCTTTTAAATTGTCTTCAGCTGTCTAGTCGAATTTCTCAAACGCCCGATTTAGTTAGGGTTCAAATTGAGCTTGAATTCCACAGTCCTTTTTTATTAATTTATAAATAAATTTAACGCGAAAAAATCCTAAATATGTATACGAAACAACATCAGTCTTTAACTTTAAAAGAAAACTTAGAAGTTTTAGAATATTTATGTGAAGCTGCAAGTGTAACTAATTCAGTGAATAAATTTGAAGAGAAAATCTACATCATGTGAAAGCAAAAACAATTTAAATGCTTTTATTTAATACACTAACAACACGTTTGCCAGACTTGGAAAATAAACACTGCGCGACCTAATGCATTAGTTAGACCAATGGTTTTAGAATATGGGAGATAAAAAATTCCTGTAATCAGGCTATTGTTAACAGAAAATGCCAAAAGCGGGGTTAATAATTACTGATGCTTATGTAGAGGAAAATTTAATAAAACACTAAAGAAGACCGAAAATGTTGATCATCGACATACGAATGTACTCCGATAGTGAATAGTGAGGGACATTGTAAAGGTGATTGAATAAAAGCAACCACGGAAGATAACCTCAGATCTTTAAATCGAATAAGTAAACAATAAATAAAAAAAATTAATACAAGAAACTTCTATTATTATGGGAAAAAAGGAAAACATAAACAATCTTTTAAAAGTGAACTGTCTTGGTTTTATTTAGTTCGCCAGTTCACTGTAACATCTGGGTAAAGCTTTTCAATGAAAACGTCATCAGTTATATAAAAATATATTTTTAGTATAGTGCATAGCATTTAGGATTTATAAAATAGTTGTTGAATGGTTTGAATACTTTAGTATCTGACTAAACTTGTACCTATACCAATTTCAAATCATAGACGTACAAAAAACACACTCTCACATGAACACGAATGCTATGAAAAAGTTGCTCTTTCTTTCAAGAAATTGCATGAGCCGCAGGATATTTTAAAATAAACTCAAACACATGCAAATGCATTATTTTAAAATATAATTTTTTTACTTGTAATTCAATTATCACAGATATAAAAATAAAAATTACAAAAAAGTTTATCGAAGATTAACTAACTGAAGATGAGTAATAATTGTATGTGTAATTAGATAAGGAACAAAAAGCTAGGATGATAAATGATAAATAAATTAACATATATCTTCTAGCAACGTATTAAGTCTAGCAAATCCAAAGAAATTAATGCAAAAAATTTGCATTTAAATATACATGATAATGTTGAACCCAAAACACATACAAATAATCAAATGAGCCATTCACATAAATATTACAGAAGTACAATACACAAGCCTTTGATATTCTCAGCCACAATTGAAACATTAAATTACAAGTTTCTGCTAAGAAACCAATTGTACAGTAGACATTAAAAAAAATAACAAAAAAATATTTTTTATAATTTATTTTAACTAAATTAAGATTTTATTTTTATTAATCCATCACTTTTCAAAGGTAACGACAACAACAAAATTTTTTAATTTACTGTGAAGAGTAGCCAAAAGAAGTTTTAAGCTTGTCACTTTATCTGAACACCACTTTGATGAGGTATGACTAATTGCAACGTGCACTCAAAGAAGAACCATTCTTGAGGTGATCATAGCAAGGGATCAGTATAAGCTTAAAACTAGAACCATTAAATAATTTCATATAATCATAATAAAAGTTGGGCCAAAAGTCACTACTGGCCTTGATATTTTTATAACTTTTACGATTATTTATTTTTAATGATTTTTCAGATCACTAATAATCAAAAATATGTCACTTAAATTACCTTAATTTCAACTTCGCAACCATAAACCAGCTTCAGACCATTTTCCATTACAATTTTTAATATTTGTGGTTGTTATCGAATTTTAACAACAACATTTGCAATTGCCTTGGACCTGATCACATAAACTCGCTCCTTTCAATAACAGCAAGAAAAATAGTTGGGTGCAGACAGATCTGGTGTATAAGAGCTGGAAATTATTTTCTCTCCAAAAATTTGATTTAAAAGTGCCATGATATTTCGAACGGTGTGGGTAGTTCTTGCATGCTGCTAAAACCATATCTTAGGTCTATTTCAAGAACAACATATTAAAAATGTTCTATCAACAACAGATCTTGCTCTCCATTTATGGTTACAGTACTTTCATATTCATTTTCGAAGAAGTAAATCCGAATGATATCTTCAGGTGTACTGACACACTACACTGTATAACTAATGGGATGCAATTGGCTTTTGGATCTGCTAATAAATGAAAATGAGCTTCATCACTCATAGTCATATTTTCAATAAAGTTGACTTTAACTCTGGCTAATAGTTTTAATTCACCTCAAATATTTAGAGGTGGCCCATAATATACAACGTGTGAGCAATTCCCTATTGAGCAAAACGCGTTCTGGTAGATGTGTCTGGTATTTTGTTTACACTATGCTCCACATGTTCAATATTTTCTGCAGTACGAATTTAACGCGGTCTACCGGTTCAAGGAAAATCTTATACAGCATCATGTTGGTGTTGACGACGAGCTAAGTAACGAATCATTTCCTCGGAGAGCGAAATTCTGAAATGTCAACAATATGCTCTTTGCGTTGAAATAATTGATCGCTCATTTAAATAGCAAAATTCCTTTATTCTGAACTTTTTTTCAGTGATGAATCTGTGCATTATTTATTCTAGACATATTTGTAAAGTCTGGAAAATAAAAAATATTTATATAAAAGGTGTTGGACACAAATTAAAGAATCATTTAAATATTAATTAAAAAATCGTTATTTTAAATTATTAAAAATATTTTTAATTCAGTTTATTACAAATAGGTTCCGGTTAAAAATTAAAAATTATGTCGGTCAAACAAATATTATTTCATTTGTCGGTACAAAAAAACATTTACACAATTATCTTTTCATGAAAAATGTCTAGACAAATAATTTTCTTGAAAAATTAATTTATACAAAAATTGTATAAATATTTTTAATAGAGAATAATAATAAACAAAATTTGTAATTTTATTTAAACACACAATTTAAAGTTGATTATAAAAATCACTAGGTTTTGAAATTTTTCTTTTAACTCTTTAAAGAAAAATCAAATTGTGACTTCTTTTTAATTTAAAACGCGAAAATATTAAACAACCTTGATACAACTCTTAAAACAACCGGAAAACTTGTTGTTGCTTTTACCGCCTCAGCACCAATATTACAAAGGCCCCTTTCGCATTAGGCAACTTTAATTGCGCAAGTCTTGTGCTTGTGGGTGTGAGAGGAAAGATCGGTGTGAAGGGGAAAAAATTGCCGAGATTTGAGTACAGACTTGCTTGTACTTGGCAATTCTGCTTCTGCTGTCATTCTTGTCTTGGAATATTTATTTGTTTTTGACATTGTCTTTTATTTCTTCTTCGGTGTGTTGTGTAGTTTAGTATGTGTAAAAATTTTATTTGTTTATAAGTGAATCAAATATTTAAAAATGATGAGAAATTGGAAAATTTAAGCATAAGCAAATTAAACTTGCTCAACCAAGTTGCTCAATGTGAACATAAAAGCAAGTTCAAAAGAAAATAAATAAAAATTAAAATTATACTTGCGCAATTAAAGTTGCCTAATGCGAAAGGGACCAAAGTGAAGCAAACATTCCTTGCTCTTCTTTTCTTTATTTTTCTTAAGTACCAGGTTTGCATGCCGCAAGCACTTTGCTACCACCACCTTATGGTTGTTTGCAATGTGCATTCTTTTCATTTCTCTTTTGAGTTACAATAGAATGAAATGATTTCTTTCACTTCTTATTGTTCTTTTGTTTTTTTTTTTTTACTTGTACACGATATTTAAACATAAACACTTGTAGCGGTGGCCATTAAATGACTAAAATATTTTTTCATCTCTTCTTTTTGATTTTGAAACTAACTGAACGTGTGTAAGTAAGACAATTTAAAACGTACAATAATGACAATTAAAATTGTATATTTTAAATTACCAATTAAAATGTGTGCTAAACTTTAAAAATGAATAAAAAGGTTAAATTAACACAGATGATAAATCCTCAAAGGAGGTCTAAAAACTAAAATGAAAATATGGATTTCTCAAATTACAAGTAAAATAAATACAGTATATGTGTTTAGATACACATGTGCCCTTAATTATGAAAGTGGTCTAAGTCATATATTTTTTTATTTCGAGATATTTACTGTTTTACCTTTTGATAAATTAACAAGAATATTTCTATATTGTGCAGCATTCAAATTTGGGATTTAATTAGTCTCAATTAATGAAAACTTTATATGAATATGTAATTTTATGTATATCTCATATGGAAATATGGTTTTCGATGCTTGAATTGACTGTGACCATTTACAAAACTAACTGAGTTACGTGACCAGAGAAAGAAATAACGATTAGTAACGATTGAATAAGTAAAGTAATTCTTGAATATTTATTAATTTTAAGTTAAAAGTAATTCATTCTTTTTATGACTAAAGTCTAATAATGTAGTATAGTTAACAAATAATAACGTCTGTATAGTTTTCTCAGTTATTGGTCGTATAAAGTCGATATAATCCAATGTTTTTTATATATTTTTGCTCTTCCCCTTTAAGGTGAAAGATTTAAATTGTAGAATTTAGAGTCATCATAAGTAGTTTTATAATGCATTTTATGAGGTAAAGTTTTCAGAAATCTTATGTCTTTGAGTTACTGATACAATTGATACTTTATAAAAATAATTCTAAAAATTTAATTATAGACGTAATGAAATTAAGTGAAAATATTTGAAGAATTACAGAAAATAATTACATTTTCAATTCTTAGTAGGTATTAAAGTATTTAGTTCAGTTTACTTGCGTCCATCATATTGATCTCTTTGTGATACCTGTAAGAAAATGAGAAAAAAAGAATAGATTAGAACGATAGATCATCAACCGTTTCTTAGAAAATCTGCTACAAACCTGAACTGGTTTAGTAAATCACCCAAACTGCCTTATAAAGGTAGAAATTTTAGCTAGACTTAGCATTGCTGAACAGTGACAGAGAATGCGATATATGGTTTCCTCCTCGTCATCGCCTTAACAGCTACTACAGAAGTAATAACACAGTCTTCCCATTCTCCTGGCATGATTGCCAAAACTTAAGAGTAGTCGTCACAGCTACAATATATTTTACATGATTCCGGTCAAACCCCAGTAGCTGCTTGGTGTGTCAAATATATATTCTGGTTATGTTATCCTCGCAATATTACACCCAGTGTAGAAGCGCTATCCAATTTTAAAACAAAGCGCTAGTAAATTTTAAAACTTAACCGAAAATGGATGCTGGGTTGATAATTTTGTTATTACTAATTGTTCGATAAAAGGTAACCAACCCATACTTGTATAAATCACCCCTCATTAGTAAAGTCCACCCACCACAAATTTGTATCTTTTGGTAACACCTAAATATGCAGTTAATCGCGCCACTTTTAATTCAGCAATTTACATAATGTGCTAATTAAATTATAAATAGCAGTCATCTCACAATTTTTCATTCATTTTTGGTTCACAGAAATATATCCCAACACATGCGATAATAAGCTTAAATACAGTGTGTAAAGTGATAATAAACTAATTATTTAAGGTTAACTAATTTAAATTTGTACTGCATTTTCCTGAAAAAAAAAAAAAAGAAAAAAAAATTTTTCTTTAACGAAGCAACAGAAAAAGTTTGGAGATTTCTTTTATTTACAGTGGGAAAATACGTTTGCTATCTTCTAGTGCCATATCCATTACGGGTAAGAAGTTCCTTATTAACTGCAATTGTTATAAAGTAAATACAAAAATTTTGTTTGTCATAGATCTGGCACTAGATTAATAAAATATCACGTGCATACTGAATACACCAAAACCGGCTTCAGTTAACTACATGTGGTTAAAATCCATAGTCGAAGAAGTGTTTTAAAGCCATACTCTTCACATTCATCTCCAAAGTGAAAAAAAGAGGGAAAAACAATTTGTAGAACCATGCGCGACTCCTTAAGTTATCAGCAATCAGATATGGGTTTGGTTTAAGGCTGTTAAAATTTCTGCTAATTTATACTTCAATTCAATTCACATATAATTATGTGCCCATTGACAAAGATCATTTGTAAAACTTTAATTTATTAATAGAAAACGGCTATGATAAATTTTGTTAAAGACAGAAAAGAAAAAAATAATATTTGCGTGATTAGTGACGACGAGGTTAAAATTAACATTTTCATTGAACCCTTAATTATTGTTTTTTTTTTTTAAACAAAGGGAATAATTTTGGTGTTTCTATACATTAGCGGTTAGAAATAGCTTATAAACAAAGTTGCTGTACAATGTTGAACACAAAATAATTGTAACGGAATCATCAAAGGAAAGAAGATATAACATTTTACGTTCATCCAATTTTTACACATCATCTAGCTTTTTCACACTTGCAGAGACCCTATAGCTGAATGTACATTCATCGTGGGAGTAGTGCAATCAAAGTAAGTTGTAATTTCTTTTTTTTATGAATAATTTAGTTTGCAAAAATCACCTAACTGAGTACACCTAAAACGTGTAAAAAAAAAAGATAAAAATAAAAAAAAAGAAATGCTTTTATTTAAATTTAAATCTTAAATTAATAAACCTAAAATATTGTATTAAGTGTTAAATAAAATAAATATAAAAACGTATGATTTTAAAAGTGCAAAATAATTATTTTTACCGTGTAAATAAATTTTTTGGTGATTTTTGTATAAAAGAAGTAACAGATAAAGTAAATGAAAGAAATAGAAAAACGAGGAATAAATTTGTAAAGAAAAAAAAGGAATGAAAGAAAAAGAAAAGAAAATTTTTAAATAAAATAATTAAATGATAAATCGAAATCTATTGTGAATGTGAATAAAAATTAATACTAAATTAAAACTAATTATAGCATCGGTTTCTTTCATTTACCCTACCAGAAGTGTATCATATGGATGTATGTATAATGATTTTTATTTTTTTTACATAAAATAATTGTATAAATAGGTATTTAGTATAGCAACTTGTTTTACTTTGTTTTTTTTTTCTGTAACTTAAGTAATTCCTAAACACTACTCGCTAACGTTGTGGGCTTTTATTGTAAACCCTAATTTTTTTTCTTTTCTTTGTCCTCACTTTTAGTTTTGTAAAGTTCATTGAACTTTTCTTAATTGCTGATTTGTATATAGTTAATCAGCTGTTATGTTTATAAACAATGTTTTTGATTAAGAAAATTTGAAATTTATAAGAAAATCATTTTTTTTTTCCTTATTTGCTTTTATTTTTTTTGGTGAAATCATTTCTATTATTAAGTTTATGTCGTATCTTGATAGAATAATTAGATTATACAAGTTTTGAATTATACTACATATGAATTATTCAGTAAATAAATGTTTACAATGAATTTGTAATTTGTGGATCATTTGATTTCAAGTGGTTGATAGTCTAAGTAGTAGTGGTGATATTAAATACTGGGATCATCAAGACATTTAGTTCGGGATATTATATTGATGATCAAGGTCGGGAGGGCTAAATGTTGCAATGCTAACATCAGTTTGCAACAAAAATGGTTAATATGATTTGTGTTGCATTAGTTTTTTTTATTTCCATTAAAGTTACTTTACCCAAGTCAATAATTCTAGTCTCCTATTCTAAATTTTTTTTATCCATAGTTATATAGCCAATTTGATAGTTTTTGCATGCATATTAAAATATATAATTCTCTCGCAGCCAGTTTTAAGGTATGGTTGGATATCCGAACACACCCTATTAGCCGACGAGCCAGAGCCGGATTTATGCATGCCCATATCTAATCGAGCCTTGAGAAAATAAATTTGGACCTTAATTTTCGTTATATGCTACACCAGAGTCCTTTATCCATCTCGTCTGAGCCTATATATGACGATACGTATCTATACAAAGTTCGCAAGCAGAGAGGGGTTTACTCCAGTAGGCATGGATCCGCTGATCACTACGAGATGCGCCGCTGTTAGCAAGGCCATCGTCTACACAGTTCCGATCAATGATCCAGTGTTCCCGTGAAGGTGTGGCCATCCATTTTTAAGGATGTCAGACGAGTTTTGATACCGAGTAGACGTTAATCAAGGACCTGATGCCAGCTTGACAGTCGATGTAAATCCCTATATTCCTATGGAGTACCTTGTAATACCTCAGCTAGCGTGCCGACAATTTTATCGCAGATATTTCAGCCTGTAGTATGCTGTATTCATTTAAAAATTTTAAAAATATTAGGTCTTCCTCTTATCTGATATAGATGCTGCCACCTACATCATTTCTCTCCTTTGGCCCTTCCATACATTTGGAAGAAGCAGTCTTCTGCTCCTATCCTCGAGATAGCAGAGAAAAATTTCGAAAACATTTCTTTGAAAGAACTCAACTCAAAATAAAACTAATAAATGTTCATATATTTCAAACACGTGTTGCCAAATAAAAAGGTACTATTTTTACAAATTCACAAGGACGCGTGTAATATTCATTGTCATTTTCATTATCATGATTATCATTTTAAATAAATACTAAAGACAGATGTAAAACATCTTTGACTAAGAGCATTTTCACAATTAGCACTAAACGAATTCCATTTAACAACAACCATTTCAAAAAGGTTCATATATGAGAGCATCATGAAAATCACATTAAACTAATTTAGTTAAAAGTTATGTGGTGTTAAGGAGCTGATAAACTCTTTCTTATTTACTTAGACCACTTTCATAATTAAGAACACATATGAATGTTTAACAGAGCAAGTATAAAGAAATACCTCGTAAAAGAAAAACAAAACTATTCAAAGAATTTCAAATTAAATTCACCACTTTTTGCAAATACTCTTGAGAACAGTAAGTGCTTAAAGCATAATACGAAATATTCCTCATCAATTATTAAAATGCTTTTGCATCAACTAATAGCTGGTTATAAATCAAAGACGGAAAATTAATTTTATGTGTTTCATTGTTTTTTTTTTTTTGTTTTGTTTTGTTTCTGCTTTTGCTTTAAGTTTAAACCTGGCGTTCGTAATTTTTTGTGTGTATTTAGATTTATGCTTGTCATGTTGTTGTTGTTGTAGTTATTTTTCTTAGTGCTGTAATAAGAAAACATAAATTTCGCTTAAATTTGCGGCATTTAACAGATGAAACATTAATTGAAATTTAATTGGGGGTAAATAAATCACTGAAATTACATTAGAATTGAACGAAAGACAAGAAAAGGTATTAAAGGACATAGACATAATAAACAACATTAAGTATTTACATGTTGTAGTTACATATACATATAAAGAAAGTAATAAAAATAAGGCATTATACGAAATTAAGGCTTAATAGAATTATAAATCTTTAGCAAGAAAATAAATCTGCCATTAGTCGATCAATTTAACTTATTGTGAAAACATTAAAGCATTTAATGAACGCATGAAAAAAGTTATTTTCAAAACTAGTTATAATAGTCGTTGGAAAAACATATGTATAGCTAACTGGTTTCTTATTTTTTCTTTATTTATTTATTTATTTATTTATTTATACATAAAAAATAAAAATAAAATTTATTAAAGTGTAAAATAGTTCAAGTTTTTTAAGAAAATGTACTTTAATGAAGAAGATACTAAAATAAGATGTAAAATAATATATCTGTTTATTACGTTGATATTTGTATGAAAGTCAATGTAGACAAATAAATTGTTAAAATTTTTATAAATTCTACGTAAAGGATCAAAATTTGCATGTTTCATAGTATAATATTTAATATTTAAAAAATTATAATTTCTAGAAGGACGAAAAGGAATATTGATTTTTATTCTAACAAGAAAGAATTCTAAAGTGATACTCTCATTTAATAATTTTAAAACAAATGTTGCATTTAACATAAGTCTACGACTTTTAACAGTTGGATGTCTTAGAAGAGCCAAGCATCTTTTATAAGAGGGAAGTCTCAATGAATCCCAGCGAATCAATTGTTTTATTGTATACGAAACTGTAATTTCCTGCAAGGTCATTTAATAATTCACATAATTCAAGATTTACACCATTTATCGATTAGCAGTTATTATATATACCAAGTCTAGTAAAAATTTTATATTTACTTTCTTTAACATTTAGTTACATTAATTGTCTCCTTATATTTAATGCTTTAGGTTAAAAGTAAAACAGTGCTGAAAAAGTATGGACAATTGGGTACTAGGCCCAAATTTTTCAAAAACTGCAATTTTGCAATTAATTGAAGAAAATTGTAATAGCTACAATCAACCTTACCTGTGCGTAAGCCCTCGATATAACTCATTGAAATTTCTCACCATATAAGCCTTTTCATACTCTTTCTGATGACTCAGAGATACCAAGAATCACTACTCTGCTTGCAACACAAAATTACCAAATAATTTTTTTGTAAGAAAGACAGTAAGTCGCCGTAAAAAAAAATTATTAAAACTAAAAAAAATAATAATAAATCGTTCTTATTAAATACTGGTTGAGGCATTGCCAGCCTTAACAATATTTTTGTGTTTTATTAAGTTTTAAAATAAATTACGATATCGTTGTTAGTGCAAATTATTTGAAAATTGTGAAATTATTTCTTATCGACTTTCAAATACCATTTAAAATACCATTTCATTTGCTTTTTTATATTTTTTTGTTATATGGCAACAACAAGTGCCCCATATATACCCAGCTATCAAAGTACCCCGCTAAGTTTTAACAAAATCCATCTTGTACTTATTGAGTCCATTAAGTTTTGGAAGATCGACAAAAATTCTTAAAAGTTTTGTTCTGCATTTTAAATGGTTGATTACATGCACCGCCATTAAAAAGTTTTTTTTACAATCATTATATAATTTAATTTTTTTTTATTTACATTTCAATAGGTACCTTGTCCCTTTACGAACAGCATATAAAAAAAATTTGTAACGATTGCGAGCATATATTTCAGCTGCTGGATGTTTGTTTCTAAATTATCATAAATAATTAAACCTTAAAACATATTTTTAACTTGTCAAAAGTTATCGCTTGAGCCCTTTTTCACTTAAACGCTTGCTTGTGTTTCGTGCCATGAACAGAAATAATTTCAATAACTTTTCTTTAAAGTTTGAAATACATTTGCATGATAAATTGCTAGACTAAAGAATTTTATTTATTATACTCTGAAATAAATATTCAAATAATAATAAAATAATTGAATATAAATGAAAGCGAAAATGAGTCATGGGGGTAAGAAAATTAATTATGGTTCTTAAGTATACAAAAAAGAACTATTGTTAACACAAAAAATTAGCAAAATGAAATATTTAATTTTAGCTCTTTTACTACAAGAATCAAGAAGTATTGGCATTAATTTATAATTCCACTCTAAAGTCAGTAAAATAGCATATTGGAGAACACCCAGCCATTATCAATCTTCTTAGAAAATTAAATTTTATTTAATTTGTTTTTATAAAAATTTATGCAAGCAACGTTCAACAGTAGAAGCAGCTAAGAGACAGAGTGGCTAATTTAAACAATTTGATTATTTAGAAAATATTTACATTATTATAACAGCCGATTTTAGTGGTTTTAAACATCTTAAAATGACCTAAAGTTGTGTTAAAGTTTAACTCAGTTTAAGTAAAGAATTCTCACAGTGAAAAAGGGTATATATAGGTTTGTCATTCAGTGTGAAATTTCTACAATTTTCATTTCCAACCCCGATTTTCTGAAAGCTTATGAATAGGGGAGTCGATTGAGCTCTGTCAGTCCGTCAGTCTGTCCGTCTGTCCGTGTGTATGTTGAAATCAACTTTTTGAAGCCCCCCGAAATCGCTTGGATCCGGGTGAGGTATTAAAATATCAGAAATATTCGGGAGTAGATCGGTATTGAAAATTAGAAACATCGGTTAATAAACAACTGAGATATGAGCAAAAACCCACGACCATCTCGATTTTTTTTCACAAAAACAACATTACAACAACAACATACATATATACAAACGTGTATACTGGTTAGAGAAAACGTGGGATCGAATCAAAGCTGAGCCAAAAAAAAAATTTTTTTAAGTTTTTTTAATTTTTTTTTTATTATACCCTTCACCTGTGGTGCACAAGGGTATATATAGCTTTGTCATTCCGTTTGTAATTTCTACAATTTTCATTTCCGACCCCATAAAGTATATATTTTCTGAAAGCTTATGAATAGAGGAGTCGATTAAGCCCTGACCGTCTGTCCGTCTGTCCGTCTGCCCGTCTGTCCGTGTGTTGGTTGAAATCAACTTTTAGAAGCAACTATATGTTCCTCAGATCTCTTTATGGTATCAATCTCTTGGAAATATCCAGGAATGAATCGCTATTGAAATTCAGCACAATCGCCACATAACTTTCTGAGACATGAGCAAAAAACCACGACCACCTCGTTTTTTTTCACAATTACAACAACAACATACATACATAGATACATGTAAAAAACATACCAAACAAAAAAAATTAAAAAAAAAAAAAATATTAAAAATAAGAAAAAAATAATAAAAAAAAACTAAAAAAAAAAATTTTTTAAAAAAATTTAAAAAAAAATTTAAAAAAATTTTTTAAAAATTTTTCTAAAAAAATTTTTTAAAAAAATTTAAAAAAAATATAAAAAAAATAATAAAATATAAATAATATATTAAATAAAATAAAATTAAATTTTTTTGGCTCAGCTGGGATTCGATGCCACATTTATGCTAACGTGTACGTATGCACGTATTTTATATGGGATGAATGGTGATACAAACAATTGTTATTGCATGACTACACGTTGTGAAGGGTATATAAGATTCGGCACGGCCGAATATAGCACTGTTACTTGTTTTTTTTTTTTGTTTTTTATTTAATATATTATTTATATTTTTATTATTTTTTTTATTTTTTTTTAATATTTTTTTTGTTTTATATTTATTATTTATATTTTAATTATTTTTTTTATGATTTTTTTTTTTAATTTTTTTTTAAATTTTTTTTTTAATTTTTTTTTTTTTATATTTTTTTTAACATACATACGTTAATTTTTAATTTTACAATGGGATGTTTTTATATATTTATGTTTTTTATATGTATGTACGTATTTCATATGAGATGAATGGTGATACAAACTACTGTTATTGCATGACTACACGTTGTGAAGGGTATATAAGACTCGGCATGGCCGAATATAGCACTCTTACTTGTTTATTGTGAAGAATTCCGAGATTCAAGTTTTTCTATCTATAAAGATTCTAATCAGATCCTCATATCAGTATTGTTTATCCATTTAATATGTTCCGTAATTGCTATATTCTGGAAAACAGTATTTTGATCTGGTAAACGAAAATATTTACATATCTTTCAGCTTATGTCACAAAGATCAAAGGCTTTGGTATTTCTTACCCTAATTACTTCATCCCATTCTCCCTCTTCCAGTATTATAGTGTTGCAGTTATCGTTCTCATACTTCTTTGGAATTTTGTCACATATTACAATATTTGGACTAAGTCAAAAACCAGCGCCTTCAATGTGATTACTTCGGGATTTTTAATTTTAATTCCTTAGCTATTTAAAGATTCACGTATTATCTATCTACGTCTAAAAGCAAAGTATTGACAAAGAAAGTGTTCCAAAGCCTCATACTTCTTCTTAGCTTGCTCTACATATCATAACAGTCCTATGAAAACTAGATAAGTTGTTATCTCGGTGAGACCTGTTACTACACTCTTTAGCCATCTACTGGCCTACACGGTTTCAGAATTTTCTTCGCTTTTTTATGATTGACTTTACCCATAGTGTGTTTGTCACTTTACCGACAACAGTATTTTGCCACTTTTTCAAGTTTACTTTCATCGACCACACTTTTAAATCAATTTTGAAACTTTAAGGGCTTAGGATTTATCCAAGTGATTCCCAGGCTCTTTCGTTTTCGTTTATGCCGTGATAATCGATATTAGATGTTCAAAATGTATATGGGAGTTTATCACTTTTGCATATCAGAACACTCCGAGATCCATTTCCTTCATTCATTAGGGTTTTGATAACTAATTTAGTAAAGCATAAATTAGGAAAGGTCATAGTACGGTCATGTGCAGCTAGTTTGTTATCTTTGGGCTTACGCCCCATTTTGAGCGTAACTTCCATTTACAAATTCTCAAATTCTTTGAGCTTTCTTCACCTACTTTCTTTGTGGTCTCTCCAGAATCTTCTCCAGTCAAGTAATATTCTTAGATTTTTGACTTTTTTCAATCTGTAATCTTTTATCTCAAAATAAAAGGTAGTTGTGCACCAACAGCTTTCCCATTTTGCCTTAACAAATTTCTGTCTCTTCCAGGCTAACATTGCTTCTGATCAATTCCTACATAATATATCATTTTTTTTTTTTTAACCTAAACAGTATCGCAAAATCCTCTGCATAACAGGCTGGCTTGAACCCACGTTCGATAAAACTTTCAGTAGACTATTTACAGTGGTTACACACACATAACAACGTAGAGAAAATATCTCCTTGTGGGTTTCCTTAACATACTTTGTTTCTAATTCTTACCTCTCTTGGACTGCAACTTATCCACCCGTTCCATAAAACATCGCTACTCCATGCGATTGAGGGTATGGTATTGTTGAAAGCTCCTTCTATGTCTATGAAGACAACCATAGTATTCACACCCAGGTCAAAGCATTTTTCCACATGATAAACAAGTTCTTGTACAGCTGATTCACTCGATATGCCCTTAATTTAAGTGTTTAATTTTCACTGCTTCGTCTGGTATTTGCAAAATGTTCTTTACTTTTGACTAACAACCCGTAACATTATTTTGCGTATTATTAAAGTAATCCTCATATAAAAACAAATCTAAAACTTTCGCATTTCAAAACAAATAAAATTTTCTCTACAATGATATAGAGAACAAAAAATAACTACCAATAATGTATCTTTCTTCCCCCATAAAAACATACACTCACACATACCAACTTCACAATGATATGAACGGAAAAAGCCTTTGGGCCATTATTAAATTTATAAATGGAGCTAGTTGTTTGTACAATATATTTTGTTGTTCTATAGAAAAGATTTTCATAAAAATATGCTCTCCCCTACAAACACATTAAGCAGTAAATACTTATAAGTTTGTAACAGCGTTTGTACGAAAGTGCGTGCGTGTGCTAGTGTAGTGTGTGTAAGTGTATGAAATAAAACAATTTAGTTGAGAAAAAGAAAATATCCTGTTGTTAAGTAAAAAAAAATACTAATAAATTTAATTTCATTATAAATATGCTTGAGGCGTGGTTATGTTTCCCAATTGTCTCTGATTTTGTTGTTCTCGTTGTAATTGTTTTTGCTATATTGTTGTTTGATATGATTTCATCTTACCACTTTGAATGGTTTAAATAGGCTTATATAATTAAAACTAATTATTTAAATTGATATTCTATATTACAGCAAAATTATAAGAATTTTAATTTGCTATTATACTTGAAAAATAAAACCAATAAGAAAACATATACATAAATAAAGGAAATTAGCAAAACAAGCAAACAATAAATAATTACGCAAATATTTTCCATAATAAATGTGGTGTTTTTATATAAAATTGTCTATAAGAAATTTTCCAAATTCCTACTGTTTATTTGAAATGTCCCCACTTCAAATAGTTTTAAAGTTTTTTAAGCTTCTCGATTTGAAAATACCCACACAAATTAGTTTAATTTTCATTTAAACTCAAATATGAAAAAACGATACAAAGTTTTTACAGTTTTTCAGTCGACATCATTAAAGAACATAAAATAACTGAAAAGAAACTTAGTTACAAACACAAATTGAAACATTTTGTCACATTTTTAACATGTTAAGCCGGCTAAAATGAACTGTTTCTCTTTTTTTTTTGCCACTTCAAAGGCCATAGCATTCAAGCAACAAATCAATATTAGATTTTTTTTTGGTCATTTTTTTGGTCTGTTTGGCAAGCGAATCAAAAAAAGTATTTGTATTTTTACTTTTTAATTGTAAAAGATGATGAAATAAGGGAAATTTATTTGGCAAGTTGTGTTGTAGCAAATACACTTGAAGAAATTTTAGAGCAAATAAGCAATTTTTTATTTGTTCCCTTTGGAATTGGTGAAAGAGGAAATATTTCTTAACCTTTGTTGCTCTTTGCGCAACATGTAGATCTATCATCTATCTTGAACGCTGCATTGTTATTCATTACCTCTGGAATCTTTCGTGTCGTTTTCGGTGCATGCGTCGTCTGAGGGAAGCATCCTAAGAGAACTGAAATAAAACTGAATTCAAAATTGAAACAAGTCAAGTATACAAACAGTTGTGGAGAAAAGTATAAAAACATCTATTTTTAATTACAATAAATAATTTTAGTAACTAATCCTGCAGCAAATGGAACTAGTGTCCAACTAGTATTTTACCATTTTAATAATCTAATTAGCATACAGTTTATTACTGTATTTAGTACATTTAGACCCAATTGGATGCTAAAGATAACAATTCAATAATCCTTATTATAAAACCTGCATTACAACTAAAATATCTGAATCAATTTTCTATCACAGAAATATTCTATCAATTCATGAACTACATCAAGTACTAGTACTCATCACCACTAGTGTTTTTCTAGAGAAACTCTAACAGCGAGTGGGCCATTTTAAATTTAAATCGGTTATAAATAAACGTGCTGATTGTTTCTTAAAATTTAACTTAGTAACACAATATCATTCATTTGACTACCACGACTGGCAATACTCAATCCGATCAGCCAAATTTTTTTACGAAAATTTTTTTTCAAAGAAATGCGATAAATGTTCCCGAGAACGATGCATATTCTCATCCACAACGGCAAATTTTTCGATTGAATGCTCTGGACGAGTACGTACTTGGCTTACTTTATCCAATAACTTTCCATATTCATGAACTCGTTTCACAAATTGAACTGAAGGCCGACCTCTTCTCGAAAATTTTTCACGTAAATTTCTTACAGTTTGCGTTAAAGACTGAATACTTTGGAAGCAATTTTGTTCGAATATAAAGCGTCTCACTTTGAAAATGACAATCATAAATCTGAAAATACAAAAAAAATTTTGTTATTCTACCTTTTAAAGTCAATGTAATTGGTAGTTTAAATTTTAATTTTTAAATAGCCCACCGCTTTAGTACACAGAAAAAAATATTCCTTAAATTTGTTTAATTAATTGACTTTTTGATTTGTTTTAAAATTCTAATTATATTTTTCATTAACTAAATTAATTTTTTTAGTTGATATTAAATATTTTCAAAAAACAAAGAGATTTCTGTCAGTTGAATAAAATAAATAAAAATAAAAAATGTTATTTTAAATGAAATTTTTTGAAAATTGAATTTCTTATAATAAATTTAATATAATTATTATTCAAGGAGCAGAATAATAAAAAATAGTAGACAATCTGCATGAAAAAGTTCTGGTAAGTGAAAGTATATAAAAATATGTTCAGTTTTTAATATAATAAATGGTTTCAGTTTCATTGTAGATGTGCCCAAATCCAATAATTATTGTATCCCCTTATATTCCTCAGAATTCTCATTTTAGTAGGTAAGTTTGTTGAATTTCTTCACTCTGTCTGATCAAGCCTTTTTACCGGTTAATATTCCTTTATATCTAGGTTGTTGATGCTACCAGTTATTTTTGGATCTCCGGCTTTCGATATGGTATAGTATGTCTACTTATGGAACCCTACTTCTTATGCTAAGTTATTTTTATATAAGTAACAAAATGTATTTAAAAACATAGATTCATATGTACCATATATGTATATTAAGAATATATAAATATCAAAAAAATATATATTTTTTTTTTTTTCTTAACAGGTTAACTGCCTGTTCAACGATGTCGAAAGAAAACCCAAGCGAAATTTCATTTGTACAAATACGTTGAAAACAAAAACAAATTTTTAGTTTGTACGAATGAAAATTCGCTTGTGATTTTTTTCGACATCGTTGAACAGGCAGTAAATAATTTTTGTTATTGATATAATAAATGATTTTATTATATAATTACCAAATATAGACATGATTAAATTAATTAAAATAATTTTTGAAAATTATGGAAATTTTAATTAATTTTTTAATACTGTTTTAATTGATATTTTTCTTAATATTTTTTCAATTAAAACTATTAATTTACATTTAATTAATAGTATCATTTTGATGATTGGAGCAAAATTAAACAATTTTTTAATTATTAATATTAATTTCGTAATTGAAGTTCATATTTATTTTTTTCTGTGTAGCTTTGAGTTTTCTACAGGAAAACAAAATTATATGAAATTTATCCAAAAAATTTATTGAGAGTAAATTTGTCAATTACTTAAAACTGCATCAAATAAAAGACCCAAAAACATTAAAAATTTATGCAAGCTTTTTTGCAATAAAAAATTAGAACCATTTATCAGAAGAAATTTTATTTCAAACTTTAAAAGATTTTACAAAAATAACAACTATTTAATATAACAATTGAAGAAATATTGCTGAGATTAATGTTAATAACAAAAAGTTATATTAAATACAAATTAATAAATTTACAACACCTAAAAAAGAAAGTCAGATTTTTAAAAATAATACTCTCGATTTTGGCAGCAGCTATAGTGCGACAAAATTTCTTTTCTAAAATATTATTTTCACCAATTCAGATTGCATTTGATGCCCCATAATTAAATCCAATATGAAAACAAAAAACTTTCTACGTGTAAGTACTTGTATTCTGGCAATTGAAGTTAGATGTGAGTGAGATTTCTTTTTTTTCAAATAAACATCTATAAGCATTCATTCTAGTTTTTCCTTTATTTTCTATACTTTAAACGAAAAGTATATACGATAAAGATAGAGAAGAAATGTTTCGTTTATTTTTATCTGTCTAATATATTTCTGGTATAAGTATACACATATTTCGTTTTATTTCATACTTCATTTCTGCTGACATCACTTAAACTAAGCCACCGCACAACACAAGTATTTACCAAACAGCTAAACCAAAAATAACCAGCCAAAATAAGTATCAGTTAAAAGAAATGGAATCATATTAAATAAAATAGAATTTATATACTATATAAAGAAGAATAAAAACAAATAACATTTATGTTAAAAATCGCCAAAATAAAAAACCAGCAACAGAAACTTTGTCGCCAATAGAATTGGGCAAAACGAAAAATTAAAGCAAAACCCCGAAATAGTTACAAACCAAAACAGAAACAGACAGATAAACAAAAAAGGACCAAAAATAAAACAATATTCATTCATTAGTTTAACAATGAAAACAGTCATATCCTTTTACAACATAGTCAACATGTTGTTGTAAAGCAAACACTCATCTACTACATACATATAACAAATGCAAAAAAAAATAAATAAATTTTATACAAAAAAAACATACTAAAATTTAAAGGAATATTTAGACCATGAAATATTCACACTACAAACCTACTGGCTTATATTTTTAACTTAAAAATAAACATGCACATACATACATACATACATAAACACATACATATACTCTCGCAAAAAAAGATGAGACAAAACGAAAAGAGCTGTTACACATACTCACACATACAAACTTGAATAGCTCTAGACTTTGGCTTGTATTCTATTAAACTGTTTCAGGCATAGAGTGTAATTGAGCAGAAGTTCTTAACATTCGATAAAATCTCTATTTATAGCCAACGGAAGATAATTTATCCCATTAATGTATTTTCTTTTTTATTTATTTATACATTTTATTAAATATTGACGATAAATCTTTAATTTAATAAAAGAAATATTCTGTTTTTTATTTTTTGGAAATTTACAATTTAACTGCTTTTCACAAAATATTTTAAATATTTTTTAAAACCATCACCTGTGGTGCCAAGGTTATATCGTCGCTGCTCTAATGAAATCGGTTATGTGACAATTTAAAAAAAAAAATTATCGCTCTGTTTTGAACCATTATTGGTTATACATCTACTCACATAATGTTGTGCCGGCAGCAAGTGCATATATACACACGTTATACATATTTAATTAAAACTTTTGTAAAAGATAAGTCTGATGCTGTATATACATATGTATGCTCTATTCTTGTAATTAAAATCAAACATTATAGTAACCGTTTAATAATAAATTGAATGGTTCAAAAATAAATAATGTCAGTTTGCGTAAATGTTTTTTTTTTCGCACTCCTGAAAACTCAGTAAAAAACAAATATCTAAATTGGTTAGAGCAACGCCGATATATAGCTTTGTAAGCTGCCACACGTTGCACCGAGCTGTTTGTGATATCAGCCTTTTGGAAATATTCGGCAATTTATAGCTAAGAAAATTCTATATAATCGCACTACACCTAGTTTCTTTCCTACTATTTTTCTACTAAGATAACATAGCCCGACAAAATTTCTTTGAATGTATCAACTGATTCTAGTTCATTTGGGTGCGCTGAATTCAAATCTATAATCAATTTGTCTCTATCAGCTCTAGTTTTCATGATATAGCTTTTTAATACCCTCCACTGTAAGTGAGGAGGGTATGTATCAGTTTGTCATTCCGTTTTTTCCGAAAATATTACTTTTGTGTAATTGCTAGCTGATTAACGGGAATTTTATTTGTGTAATATTATTCAGAACGTTATTTCTTCTTTTTGCACTCCAATTGCATATCGGAAAAAGGTTGCTTGTAATAAGTCGTTTTTGGCAGTTGGAAAAGTTTATTAAAAATGTGTTGATCTAAATAGAAATGACTTCCAATAGAAGATGTTGTAAAAATAACGCTGACACATTTTGTTATATTTGTGTAGAATACACATTTAAAGAAAACATAAGACCTATTTCGGAATGTGTTAAAAATCGTATTTAGATTACTTTGGAGTTGATCTTGGTGACCAAGTAAAAAGCTGGGCTCCACACATTGTGTGCAATACTTGCTGTGTAACTTTGCGACAGTGGACTCAAGGAAATCGAAATAGCGATTGGCGCCTCTTCGCGGACAGTTCCAAGAGAAGTTTGAAGTGCGTCTTATTGCACAATGGCAATGTGTATGCATCAATTTCAATTGAGCACTCCACAACAATGAAAGAAGAATATAACGAAATTGCATTAGTTATAAAAAAAATATAAAATACCAAGACCACCAATGGATCATTTGTGTTTATCTTAAAATGGTAAATTTTCTTCTTGGACAACAGAGTGGTTATACTAAGTACCCTTGCTTTTTGTGTCTCTGGGATAGCAGATCCAAGCAACAACATTGGCGACAAAAATATTGGCCTACGAGAGAAAATTATCGCTGGCGATAAAAATATTCAAATAAAGCTTTAGTTGCACGTGAAAATATCGTCCTATCACCATTGCACATCAAATTAGGACTCATGAAGCAGTTTGTTAAGGCTCTGAATCACGATGGGGAATGTTTTGCATATATTTGAAGCAAAACGCCTAATCTAAGTAGAGATAAGATTAGAGCAGGAGTTTTTGACGGTCCCCAGATAAGGCAGTTTATGAATGGCAACAATTTTGATAAGTCAATGACCTAAACTAAACGAAATGCGTGGACATCATTCGTCCAAGTTTTAAAAAGTTTCTAGGGAAATAATAAAGCTCCAAATTATGTTCAATTAGTGGAGAATATGCTGGATAAGTTCAGAGACCTTGGCTGCAACATGATTATTAAAATTTAATATTTGCACAGTCACTTGGACCGATTTCCTGAAAATTTTGGTAATTTAAGCGAAGAACAAGGAGAAAGGTTTTACCAAGATAACAAAATTATGGAGAATCGGTACCAGGGAAGGTGGGATACACATATGGCGGCAGACTACTGTTTAATCCGGCTGCTCATTCCAGATTGTCTCTTAAAAGAAGCTTTACATCCTGTAACTAGAATTATATTTATATTATGTTTTTAATGATTTGTGAAAATTTTTTTATTTTAATAAATCTGTATGAAAAAGCTATATAAACTAGAGCTGATAAAGACAAACTGATTACAGATTTGAATTCAGCGCACCTAAATTAACTAGAATCAGTTGACAAATTCAAAGAATCAAATTGAGTGTTGGCCTGTGTTATTTTAGTAAATTTTTTGATTTTCTTTTGTTTTAATTCCTCTTAACAAAGCTTTCGTTAGGCATTCTTCTATGTTCTTCTGAAATCGTGATCCTTTTAAAAAGTTTGCAAAAGTCTGTCTTGAAGTCTGAATATGAAGAAACCAAAGAGCAGCAACAACATTTATCTTGCATTTCAATGACAATGGCCACCAAAAGCAACTGTAATCAAATGAACAACAAAGTAGAGAGAATAAAAAAACTTCAATCAAATACAAAATACAACTAAAAGAATTGCCTGCGAAGAAAAATAAATGCAAAACATTTGAAAAATAGAAAAATAAAAAGAAAAAATATCAAATAAAGAAAACTGTTCACTTTAAAAAGAAAAACTTGACCTTGTCACTTGAATAAAAATCTCTTTACCATGTTGCTACACACTTCTAGTCAAAGAATTATTTTTGTAAAAAAAAACCAACAAACAAGACTTAAAATTATATTTTTGATTCTTAATTTTTTTTTTCATTTTTTTGGCGTCTAGCTTTTCTCTTTTTCACCAAATGCTAAAAAAAATCGGTTTTCAGAAGCCAAACACAAATATACTTTTTTAAACCACATAAAATTTGTAATGTATATAACAAGTTTAAAAAATTTAGCGTGAATCTTGTCTTTAATTATTTATTTAAAATTTTTTTTCCTTTTACACAGATTAGTGATATAATTAAATTTCAAATTGATTCGTTATTAAAGAAAATAATTTCCAATTAGCATTCCTTTTAAGACTATTAATTTAAATCCGCAATTAATGTATTTAAGTGCTTAAAATGTAATCTATTATTAATTAATGTTTTTTTCTTTAACAAATGCCTTTTAGCCGCTATTTGGAATTTGTATTAGCAACATCATCAGCAATACCTCACTTTTTTTCGTCTCTTTTTATCACCTTTTTATTGAGGGAAACATCATTAACATCATTAATTACTTCTTCAGAACACACATGCCTTTTCCAAAAAGAAACAGAAACAACTACAACAAACAACTTAAAATATTGTGTGACCACAGGACATGCAACATATTTTTCCCGTTAGTGCGTAGTCTAGGTGACAAAGTAGAATATTTATGCACGAACGTAATTTATATGAAGGCGATACACCCAAACACATGATATAGTAAATTAATCCAGCACATATGTGCTATGTCCTGCCTATATGTGAAAATTTTGTGCATAAATTATTAATTTTTAAGGTTTTTGTTCGTATGACTATGAATTTTTTTTTTTTTTTGTTTTTGACTGTTCTTTATCCAGTCAAATAAGAGAGCTAGCGGTTAATGAAGATTGTTTTTTTCATAAACGTTTTCATGACTTTATATAGGAAATTGTAGAGATTTTCTTGCATTATCAAATAATTTCAAAAATTCTTGGTTTAATAAAGCGTAAAAAAATTATAGAGAAAATTGATTTATTATGTAGGAGACCTTCTGGACTAAAACTAATTTTTGTCCGTTGCTAGTTTAAGATGTCTGAAATGAAGAAAAATTTATGATTAAAAATATAACATTTCAAACTTAATACAACAGTTATTAGTTTTTGCACAAACCATTGCTTTCTTGGCATAAGACCTTGTCACATTACTACCAACCATATTTTCCGGTGTTTCCATAAAATCATTTAGAGTGAATGTAAGACTTTATGATGTTATGATCATGTGGTTTTACTATAAAACTTTTAGTACAAAATCCTGCGATTTTACTACGGGATATTAATTTAGAAAATTTTTAAATTTTAAGGTCCGATCTTGAATGTGAACCACACCTAAACGTCAAGTTTTCTTTCTGCATTTCATTTAACATTTCTCAATTTCAGACTAACTCTATTTGAACCATGGAAAGTTACACAATCGAACAACGCTTTAAAGTTATTCAGGCTTATTATGAAAATGAGCGTTCAAATCAAAATGCATTTCGTGCACTTTGTGATTTTTTCGGTCAATTTAATCATTCAAATGTGCGTATAATCGGAAAAATCGTGCAAAAATTTAAGCAAACCGAGTCTGTAAGAGATATAAAAACACCAGTGCATGCTCGTGCAGCTCGTACTGCAGAAAATATTGCTGCTGTTCGCAATAGTGTGGCTAAAGAGCCGACCACCTTAACTCTTCGTCTTGCCCAACAACAGCACCTCCCACGCTCGTCGTTGATAAACATTATGCATAAAGGCTTGCATTTACAGGCTTACAAGGAGCTATTGACTCAAGAACTAAAGCCTCTTGACCATTCCAAACGTCGTCAATGGTCCAAATGGTGGCAAGAAGTGTCAACCGTGAATGAGTGAGTGATGAGGCACATTTTCACCTCTGTGGATTCATTAATAAGCAGAATTGCCGCATTCGGGTGAATGATAATTCAAGAGTGATTGTCGAAAAACCTATGCACCCACCAAGAGTGACTGTTTGGTGCGCTTTATAGGCTGGCGGCATCATCGGGCCGTATTTTTTCCAAAATGAGGACGGTAAGGCAGTTACTATGAATGGTGTTCACTATCGTGAGATGATAACGAACTTTTTATAGCCCGAATTGGAAGACATGGATGTGGACGATATGTGATTTTATTAAACCTTTTGGCCTTAACATAAAATCATTTGTGTAAGACCATCTAGTTTTAGTATAACACCTTACAAACTCAATATAAGATATTTCTATCTAAGTCTAAGTCGTTCGTGACGTTGTTATCGTAGTAGAAGACCTTGTTGCATTAGTTTTAAGATTTTTGGTATAATTCTTTCAGGTGTATGTATTACATTTGTAATTCTTACCTGCTACTCTTTTATGTAAATAAAATACTATTGTATAAGACCATTCGATCTAAATATAAAATATACAAAAATTTGGAAAGTTATTATGAGACCGCTCGTAAGCTTCGAAGTATTTTAATTTGAGCAAAAATTACTAATGTGAAAACAATGCAAAGAGTTGTCAAAGATATAAAAAAACTGATGCGGTTATTGACACTAAGTAAGGCCAGTCCCTTGAAAACATTGCTATTAGAAACGAGAGTGTCGCCACAAACATCAATTCGTCATCGTTCTCAACGACTTGAAACTTCATACATCATAACACAGCGAATTTTGACAAAATACCTTAACATTCATGTGTATGAAATTCAGCTTAATCAGAAACTAAAATCAACTGATAATGAAACCGACGGCTATTCGTTTAACGAGTAACTGAGCAAAGTGAAAACAATTCGAAAAAAAGTCATATACTCCGTTGAAGCGTATTTCCATCTGAATGGCTTCATTGTTAAACAAACTTATCAAATTTGAGGCTCAGAAAATCCTCTTGCAATTAATGAGAAACAAATACATCCCCAACGAGCATCTGGTTGGAGCAGATTTTGGTCAGGCGCTATGACTGTGCCTAACTTTTTTGAAAATAATGCCAAAATCGCAGTTAATGTAAACATCATGGATCTGGATGATGTATGATGATCTTGACATCAGTAAGATACAGCCACATCGATGTGAAAAGTCATGAAAAATTTCCTAAGAACAGAAATGCTCTATCATTAAACTCATGGGATATTTTTTCCATATTTAAATTTAATTTTAAGAAGTTTTGGTCTACGTATAAGACGTTCAGCTCCTATAACTAGATATTTTTATCTTATAAAAAATCATTCTGGTTAAAGTATGAAATCCTTGATCTTAACGTAAGGGTTTTGTTCTTCTTGAAAACCTGGTTTAGCCAAATCACAATACCATTCGGCCTTAGTAAAAAACTTTTTGTTAGGGCTAAGTATATAATTCTATGTTCACAGCATAGAATCGAAACAAGGTAGGTAGGTAGGTAGGTAAGGCTGGTACAAAGTTACCCTCACACCTTCACTCGGAGACCATTACGGTCCATTGTGACGCCTTAATAGAGAGAAGAATAGAATAAGAATAGAAATATTTAGGATAGAAGAGAAAGAGAAGCAGACAATTCCAGAGTCTCTGGCGGGAATCGAACCCGCAACCCCCAAACAACTGACTTGTCCTTTACTGACTAGTCCACAGGGGAATCGAAACAAACTGATCTTAGTTTTTAAATGAAAGAAATTAATATAAGAACTCCTGGTTTAAATTAGAGACTCTGTGACGTTGCTAAAAATTCTAGTTTTCTGTCGTTCCGTTTTCTGAGTTAAAAAATAAGACCGTATAGTTTTCATACCCAACCTTAATACTTCTTAATGCTAAAAAAATACTTATACTGGTTTAATTTCGAGAAAAATTTTGCACTGTTTTGTCCTCCGTATATTCTGCACATAATTGAATTTTTGTTAGAGTCATACTAAGTACCAAATTAAAGGTAGGGAGCATCGTGCTAATATTCTGTAAGATCTCCAAATATTTTTTTTATGTTAATGCTTTTTTTTAGTAAAGTTTACAACAATTGGGGTACCCCGGTGGACTAGTCAGTAGTGCGCTGGTCTGCAAGTTTGGGGGTTGCGGGTTCGAATCCCGCCAAAGACTATATACTGGTCTGCTTCTCTTTCTCTTCTATTTTAAAAATTTATATTTTTATTCTATTCTTCTGTCTATTAAAGCGTCACAAGGGACCGTAATGGTCTCCGGGTTAGGGTGTAAGGGTAACTTTGCACCTACCTACCTTACAACAATTAAGAATTGTTCAATTAAAAGCTTAAAAATGTATTTAGTGCAATAAACTAAGAACTAAAATGTTCTAATAAATCTAAGTGCACGGACGTTATTTGATTTTACAATTTGTTAATGAGACCATTAAGGGATTCCACAACCACATAAATAAATAAAAAAAAATAAAAATGTTTTTTCAAGTTACAAAAGCAATGCCAGAATAATAAAAATAACTTAAAATAAATTTCCATTTTATAATGAAACAAATGATCCGTGTACTTAAGCAAAATAGTTACATATTTTACATAAATTTAAAATAACACAAATAATTCAACTACCCCTGGAATATATTACCCTGCCGTGCGGAAAAAGAATCTGTTATTTCTTAAAAAAAGCTCTTAAACAAACAAATTCTTACAAATTATTTTACTACCTGTTTTAACGACGTGTTATGTTTTTCATAAATTGTTGTTCTTTCTCTTTTAATTTTTCCTCCTAAAAATATTTAAGATCTTTAGTTACAAAAAAAAAAAAAAAAGAAAAATAAACTTTTTCAATTTAATGTTACACTTGTTTTAACGCTGGCAAATAAGTTTAGCCCCAGTGACTGCTGCTGATGCTGCCCACTGATAACAGCCCATCAAATTGTTATTTGTTTCAACTTCCTGTGCTCTTTAAACCACACACACACACACACACACACACAGATTTATCGCATAGCCACTCCAACATATACACAGGTTCAAACACAGCCACAGTTGTAACAACAACAAAAAATACTGTGTAATTGTTTTTGTTGCTTTATTTGTTTTCTTCCCTTTTGTTTATTATTTATTTCTACTACAAGTATCCGCAGTTGTTATCGTTGTTGCTGATTTGTAGTTCGTATCCTGGATACGTAAACGTGATCTACATATTTCAACGATTGAAGTTATGACCTATACCAATGACCAAAAGATTCCACAACCAAACAACATGATGAATCAGTTGAATGAAGATGGCAAATTTTTTGTGGGCAACCACGTGACATGGGCATATACGAGTGTCAGGTATCGACAGGACCAAAAATTAGCCCGACTTAACAATGTATGTGCATAGTTGTTATTAAGTATGCAAATACAAGCAGATACACTGCAAACACAACAAATTTACTAACTCACATTAATACACAAACAGACACACATACTAAATTACACACTCCCACATAAATTTTGTACGAATGTTTGCATAGAATTTGCCAAACATACAAGAGCAGAAAACGGAATACATATACAGACAGCGTGACCATTTGTTTTCAAAATCTATTTAATAAAAATCCTATGCAGAAGTAGTTTTTAAATGATTTTACAATGGCCCAAGTTAACACAAAACTTAAAGCAGAATTTCAGCGAGTACTTTATTTTTTTTTTGTTTGCTAATTTATACGATATGCTATTAGCGGATTAATAAATACTGATTAGAGTATGAGCTAAATAATATTCTAAGAGAAGTTTGTTGGTCCTACTTTATATGCAAACTATACCCAGAGTGCAACCACGTTAGCAATAGTAAGAATGTTTCTTTAAATTAAATGTTTTATATGCTCGTACATTGTGTTGCTCTATAAATCTTTAATTTAATTTAATTTTCTTTTTTTCGTTTTTGTTGTATAGTTGTAT
Source organism: Phyto melanocephala (assembly GCA_941918925.1). Lineage (NCBI taxonomy): Eukaryota > Metazoa > Arthropoda > Insecta > Diptera > Rhinophoridae > Phyto > Phyto melanocephala. The sequence continues at coordinate 5,684,937 of OW799233.1, forward strand.
AAATACATTGTTGTTGCTAACTACAAATGTGTTACATAATTGCTTATTGGATTTGGGTGTTGTTCTCTTGGATAGCGGGTGGGAGTAAGTCGTTCTGTTGTTATTTACGTACAAAATAAATTAAATCCACACCGAACTAAGTCCACTTTAAACATACTTTCTGATTTTGTTCTCACAAAACTTCGAACTTCTTTTTTTTTTTTTTTTTTGTTGTTGTTGTTGTGCTTTTTCTTTTAGTTTAACTTACTTTATTTTAACTATTTTCACTAAATGTTACGACCACTTTAAACAATTTGAGATTGCGAACAAGAGATTCTATATTATCTATTATAACCCCTTATATTTGTTTGCTTAAAACAACAACAGCTCTCGCTGTGGGATAGAGAAATTTATTGCACATTTTATCTAAATAAGATCTACTTGCTGCTTCAGTGCATTCATCCTTTAACCAAAAAAACAAATTTACCATTTGGATGTCGATGTGGACGTAACAAGAATGTGAAAGTGTATCTGGTAGATGAGTAGGTGTTGCAAGTTTTTCGTAACCAGAAAGTTGTTCCAAAGGATATAGACCACCAAACATTAGCAGTACAACCTAAACTATAGTTGAACATTTTAATGCACGACGTACATGCAAATGTGTATAGTTTTTGTTGTTTTACAAGTGATTGTATGGCTTTTAGTTTTATATAGAAGGAACAGAATTGCAAAAGAAAAAAATAATACAAAGAATATTGTTAAGACAAGTGTAAAATACTATAGTGAAACCGCCAATTTTTATACCCGCCACCAAAAAAATGGTGGGGGTATATTCATTTTGTCATTCCGTTTGTAACACATCGAAATATCCATTTTAGACCCCATAAAGTATATATATTCTGAATCAGGGTTTGATTTTATGACGATCTAGCTATGTCCGTCCGTCTGTCCGTCTGTCCGTCTGTCCGTCTGTCCGTCTGTCCGTCTGTCCGTCTGTTGAAAGCACGATAGAGGTCGCACCGAAAAAGCTAGGGGGCTCAAATTTTGCCAGAATCTTTCTTATAGACAAGGTTTGTTTGGTATTGAAAATGGGCTAAATCGGAATATCAGGAAGAGAGTTATAGCTCGAAAAGCAAGAGTAGGTCGAAAAAACCGTGTCCTTCAAACATCGAATAAAATGGAATTGTGTCCAAACGCATTAACGTAGACTCATGAAACTTCGAATATATATTTCCTGAGTAAAAACAATATTTTTCCCCGAAAATTATCTAAATCTATGCATTAGGAGAGGAGTTATCGATCAAAATGTACGAAAATTTATACCGCACAGTGTATTTTTCGGTATATTTAAAAACAAAAACGTCATAAAAGCAACAAAATTGGATGTACGACTCTGAAATTTTGCACACTTTGCTTATTGGTAAGGCGCTTTTTTGTAACGGAAAATCAATGTGCCACGCCCACTTTTACGCCCACCTCCCATATAACGTTTTACCAAAAATTCATATAATTTCTCAATTTATGTAGATTTTGGAATAATAAAGGGCTATATTGAAACATCTCAGTTGTACTCATTCGAAAATACAACTTTGACACGCCCACTATAACGCCCACTTTTCACGTTATATACCGTTAATGAAATTTAAAAGCTCATAAAACCGCCAAAATTAGAGGTATGATGATCAAATTCGCTACGTATATCCTTTTAGGCAATGTCATTACTGCGCCAGAAAATTAAGGCGCCACGCCCACTTTTACGCCCACCTCCCATATAACGTTTTACTTAAAATTCATATAATTCCTCTATTAATAAAGATTTTGGAATAATAAAGGACGATATTGAAACACCTAAGTTGTACTCATTCGCAAAAATAACTTTGACACGCCTACTATAACGCCCACTTTTCACGTTATATACCGTTAATGAAATTTAAAAGCTCATAAAACCGCCAAAATAAGAGGTATGATGATAAAATTTGCTACGTATATCCCCCTAGGCAATGTCATTACTGTGCTAGAAAATTGAGTTGCCACGCCCACTTTTACGCCCACCTCCCATATAACGTTTTACTCAAAATTCCTCTAATTTCTCTATTAATAATGATTTTGGATTAATAAAGGGCTATATTGAAACACCTAAGTTGTACTCATTCGCCAAAACAACTTTGACACGCCTACTATAACGCCCACTTTTCACGTAATCTACCGTTAATGAAATTTAAATGCTCATAAAACCGCCAAAATTAGAGGTATGATGATCAAATTTTCTGTGTATATCCTTCTAATCAATGTTATTGTTGTGCCAAAAAGTTTAGGTGACACGGCCACTTTAACGCCTACCTCCCATACAACGGCTTACCTTAAATTCATGTAATTTCTCTATTAACAAAGTTTTTGGGAAAATAAAGGGCTATATTGAAATATTTAAGTTGTATTTATTAGTAGAAACTTTATTGACACAGCTACTTTAACACACTTTCATTGAATTTCATTTCATTTAAGGACCGATGTTGTATTTAAATAAAACACAAATTATTTAGGATATTATTATTTCTTTTTATAATGATAATATTTGTATGGTTCAATTATGTATTTAACAAAATATCGGCCAAATGGCCCCCCCCATCCTTGGCGCCACTCCTCTATCTGATGGTCCAAATTTTCAATGACAATGTTGATGCTCAATTATTGGGCATGATGATGAGTCGAGGTTGACTGCTCTTTTGCCACACTATCGCAAAAAACAGCAATAGTTCCCATTCAACGAACTAAGAAGGCATTCACAGATTTTCTAACATTTTATACAGACCTGTTTTTCAGAAATTTAAATATTTTTTACAATTCTCCCGATTGTGGACGAATTTGAACGATTATGTTGATCAAAAGAATTACGAAGTGTACAAAATGCATTTTGATTTGAACGCCCATTTTTATAAAAAACCTGAATAACTTTAAAGCGTTGCTCATTTGCGTATCTTTCCACGGATCAAAATGAGTAAGTTTGAGATTGAGAAATGTCAAGTGAAATTCAGAAAACAAATTTTAAGACTAGGTGTAGTTCACCTTCAACATGGGCCCTTAAAATTTAACCACCCTCTACAAAGAAAGTAATACATATTTCATTATAAATATTCCATAGCGATTAACAAAATAATAAATATTGTGCTTTAAATGTACACAAAATTGGTGGTGGGTATAAAAGATTCGGCACAGCCGAATATAGTGCTCTTACTTGTTTATTTTCCTCTTTCTTTTTTTTTTTTTTTGTTGAGTATTTCTCATTTGTTTTCTCATTTGCTTTCACGGCAATTGATGCGGGGAGGGGATAAATGGTAAACTTATTTAAGTAAATGAGAATTTTATGCAAAAAAAAGTCTTTCAAAATAAAGGGTTTATCAATAGGTGCGGGTATATTAATGTCACATCATTACAAAATCATTAAACTCAATGCTGCCTATATTAAATCCCACCTTGGTAATATTGTGTCTAGGGAAAAAGAGGTGTTATAAATACCTCTAGATATCCGGAGCCAGTAGTTTGAAAAGCTCGCAACCAAGACGCTTGTGCATGAACAGAGCGATTCGTGTAGAAAACATTTCCACCATATAAGCTGACAATAGTTCAGCTTACACTTACCAGGTCTAAACAAACCAAGAGATTGAATTAATAGCAAATAAAGACAAGGCCGTTTGTTAACTAATAGGGCTTTTAAAATTTTAGAAGGGGGTCCCAAATCAATTAAGATAATATATTTTTTTTTTTTTTGATATTTATTAAACTTAGATTAAAGAAAAACAAAATTCTACAAATTTTCTTTAAAGGATTTTTTCTATAATTTCTAAATTTTTATAGAATTTACAATCAATTGTTGGAATATTTCTTTCAACCTCTGCGAATAGTTTTCTCTGCGTATTATTTTCTCTTTCATATTTACACAATCACTTTAATTTTCCTCCTTTCAAACAAACGTGGCGTGTGTTTCGTTGTATTGTTTGTCTGGTGGAAGAACGTTAACACTCTTGTATGTCATTTGTATGCATCAGTGAATATTTATTTTTGTGGTCTAAGGATTTGTACAAATTATCCGACTGCTGTTGGATACTTATAGGTGTGTGTGTGTGTGTGCATGTATAAAATAACAAATTTAACAACTACAACAAAATGCACAAAGATTGAGCTCAAATTGCATTCATTGGCTTTAAGAAAGTCAGCCGCAGCCACAGAAAATAAATTTGTTGCAACAGCAACAACGTAATAGAGAAATGAAAATAAAAATAACAAACCAAATGAAATTAAATTAAAATGAAAAAAGAAATCAACTTACTTGTATATATACAAAACTTAAAGGATATAAAAAAGCGTAAAATACCACTAGCAACAATGAGTGGAATGTTAAAAATGATATTGTCATTTAACAGTAGCTGAGCTTTAGCCACAGACCACCCACGGTGCTGCAAAATGTTGCCATTGTTTCTTTGTGAAGAAGAAAAATAAGTTAAAACAAGTAAGAGCACTATATTCGGCTGTGCCGAATCTTTTATACCCACCACCAATTTTGTGTACATTTAAAGCACAATATTTATTATTTTGTTAATCGCTATGGAATATTTATAATGAAATATGTATTACTTTCTTTGTAGAGGGTGGTTAAATTTTAAGGGCCCATGTTGAAGGTGAACTACACCTAGTCTTAAAATTTGTTTTCTGAATTTCACTTGACATTTCTCAATCTCAAACTTACTCATTTTGATCCGTGGAAAGATACGCAAATGAGCAACGCTTTAAAGTTATTCAGGTTTTTTATAAAAAATGGGCGTTCAAATCAAAATGCATTTTGTACACTTCGTAATTCTTTTGATCAACATAATCGTTCAAATTCGTCCACAATCGGGAGAATTGTAAAAAATATTTAAATTTCTGAAAAACAGGTCTGTATAAAATGTTAGAAAATCTGTGAATGCCTTCTTAGTTCGTTGAATGGGAACTATTGCTGTTTTTTGCGATAGTGTGGCAAAAGAGCAGTCAACCTCGACTCATCATCATGCCCAATAATTGAGCATCAACATTGTCATTGAAAATTTGGACCATCAGATAGAGGAGTGGCGCCAAGGATGGGGGGGGCCATTTGGCCGATATTTTGTTAAATACATAATTGAACCATACAAATATTATCATTATAAAAAGAAATAATAATATCCTAAATAATTTGTGTTTTATTTAAATACAACATCGGTCCTTAAATGAAATGAAATTCAATGAAAGTGTGTTAAAGTAGCTGTGTCAATAAAGTTTCTACTAATAAATACAACTTAAATATTTCAATATAGCCCTTTATTTTCCCAAAAACTTTGTTAATAGAGAAATTACATGAATTTAAGGTAAGCCGTTGTATGGGAGGTAGGCGTTAAAGTGGCCGTGTCACCTAAACTTTTTGGCACAACAATAACATTGATTAGAAGGATATACACAGAAAATTTGATCATCATACCTCTAATTTTGGCGGTTTTATGAGCATTTAAATTTCATTAACGGTAGATTACGTGAAAAGTGGGCGTTATAGTAGGCGTGTCAAAGTTGTTTTGGCGAATGAGTACAACTTAGGTGTTTCAATATAGCCCTTTATTAATCCAAAATCATTATTAATAGAGAAATTAGAGGAATTTTGAGTAAAACGTTATATGGGAGGTGGGCGTAAAAGTGGGCGTGGCAACTCAATTTTCTAGCACAGTAATGACATTGCCTAGGGGGATATACGTAGCAAATTTTATCATCATACCTCTTATTTTGGCGGTTTTATGAGCTTTTAAATTTCATTAACGGTATATAACGTGAAAAGTGGGCGTTATAGTAGGCGTGTCAAAGTTATTTTTGCGAATGAGTACAACTTAGGTGTTTCAATATCGTCCTTTATTATTCCAAAATCTTTATTAATAGAGGAATTATATGAATTTTAAGTAAAACGTTATATGGGAGGTGGGCGTAAAAGTGGGCGTGGCGCCTTAATTTTCTGGCGCAGTAATGACATTGCCTAAAAGGATATACGTAGCGAATTTGATCATCATACCTCTAATTTTGGCGGTTTTATGAGCTTTTAAATTTCATTAACGGTATATAACGTGAAAAGTGGGCGTTATAGTGGGCGTGTCAAAGTTGTATTTTCGAATGAGTACAACTGAGATGTTTCAATATAGCCCTTTATTATTCCAAAATCTACATAAATTGAGAAATTATATGAATTTTTGGTAAAACGTTATATGGGAGGTGGGCGTAAAAGTGGGCGTGGCACATTGATTTTCCGTTACAAAAAAGCGCCTCACCAATAAGCAAAGTGTGCAAAATTTCAGAGTCGTACATCCAATTTTGTTGCTTTTATGACGTTTTTGTTTTTAAATATACCGAAAAATACACTGTGCGGTATAAATTTTCGTACATTTTGATCGATAACTCCTCTCCTAATGCATAGATTTAGATAATTTTCGGGGAAAAATATTGTTTTTACTCAGGAAATATATATTCGAAGTTTCATGAGTCTACGTTAATGCGTTTGGACACAATTCCATTTTATTCGATGTTTGAAGGACACGGTTTTTTCGACCTACTCTTGCTTTTCGAGCTATAACTCTCTTCCTGATATTCCGATTTAGCCCATTTTCAATACCAAACAAACCTTGTCTATAAGAAAGATTCTGGCAAAATTTGAGCCCCCTAGCTTTTTCGGTGCGACCTCTATCGTGCTTTCAACAGACGGACAGACGGACAGACGGACAGACGGACAGACGGACAGACGGACAGACGGACGGACATAGCTAGATCGTCATAAAATCAAACCCTGATTCAGAATATATATACTTTATGGGGTCTAAAATGGATATTTCGATGTGTTACAAACGGAATGACAAAATGAATATACCCCCACCATTTTTTTGGTGGCGGGTATAAAAATAATAGAGTAGAAGAGAAACGATTGGGGTAGCGTCAACAAAAATAAAACAAACTGGAAATTATTACTTAATTTAAGTTTATTTAATAAATATTGTTATGGCCAATTTTCCCCCCATTCTTCTTTTTTTTTAAGAATTATTACAACTGTGTGTATAGACTGTTTAAGTATAAAATGCCATGAGTGCATTCCAACCATGACTAAGTAGAAACTATGAATTGTGGTCATCATACATACATACATCTACACTTGTAATAAAAAAGATTTTTTCTAAAAATAGAAAAAAAAAATAAAGGAGATTCCCAAAAAGATTTTAAATAAATGTATGTATAAGTGCTTAACTTCAGGCACTTTTTTCATATTATTTTATATTTATATAAATTTAGTTTTTTTCTCGTTTTATATAAATTTTAATGGAGAATATGATAACAAAAACAACATAAAAATAGTTATTTTTTCATATATATTTATATGGGATTTACATCATTTAAAAAAAAGCAAAAAAAAAACTCTCACAAACACATACACTAACATAAGTATGTACAACTGCCAACAAACACCGACATACATCATGCTGTTACAAGCTCTTTATATTTATGTATGTGTATATACATCAAGAGAAAAAAGAATTTGCTTCGCTTCATTCATGTCTACATGTACATACATACATACATAAATGTGTATTCATTTCTTGTGCAACTAAATGTTGCAATCAAAATTTCATACTTACGAGACCATAAATCAATAGTTTTACCCAGTATTTTGAGCTTGATTTATAACAGAGAAGAAGAAAAACAACAAGAAAGAATTTTACGTATTTTTATAAAAGTATTGTTTAAATTTAATATCAAAATATATTCGGGTAACCTACAAAGTTCAAATTCAGTGATTTTATTTCTTATTTAATGGAATACCTCAAATTCAATGTAACCATCCCAGCAGAAAATTCCAGAAATAATATCTGCTCGTGATTTTAAGGATATCGTCATCGGACAAGCAACCATTTTAGATTTAATACCAGGCCGTACATAAAAGCATTTCCTAGTTATGAGATTTTTAATCAGCAGAACATGTGAGTAAATGAAAATGATTATTTTTGCGACAACACAGCTTCATGGCATCACGACCACCATTGTTGCTGTATCCAACTTAAACTAGTTTCTATTTTCGTAAACAGCATTTCATCTTATCACTTGTCTATTATCACAGAACATACCCAATTAGTTGATAGTTGCGACTAAGCCGCCGATGCTGTTATTCCTTATGCTGTGCTCGCAGTTGAGTTTTGTAGCTAATTTGGCTGATTGTAGGTACACTCTTTCCAACATGTTCACGAAATACATGTGTCATTAGTATTATATATTTTGTAACACACACTGCAACCAATATTTTTTTACTATTTTAATAGAAAAATGATTTTATTTTCGAAAAGGACGAATTTCATTTATGAGCCTTAAGAAATTTTAAAACAAATTCTTGGAGAAATCCCATTATTTAAAAGAATTTGTAAACAATCATTTTGGCTTCATTCCCTCAAACATTTTAGCATTAAATATTTAAAAATAATATGTCCTTTGGGACTACGCCTTGTGAATGCCATCCTGGTGGCCAAATTATCCATAATTTTTTCCAGCGTACCCGCCAATATTTCGTCAATATTTCATCCAATGTTGATTTTTAAATCACCAATTATTGCTGGTTTATCATCATATTACATAAATTTGATATCCACCCACAAAAAGTAGTCCCAGGAAGTCAAATCATAGAAAAGAGGTGGCCAATCTACAGCTCCATTTCTTAACAACATTCGGTTACATAACATTTGATTCAGGAAAGTAATAGTTTAACGTGCTGAAGGGCATCATTCGCCATTTTGCTAGAATAACTCCTTCTGCAGATGATTGGCAATGACATGAGGAATAAAAAAATCACAAACATTTTCAGATTTTAAAGAGAATTATCCGATAACGCTTTTAGCATGCAAACCATACTAAACAGTGATTTTCTTTGGGATGTACTGGAGTATTCAGATTCTCATAAAAGTTTTTATGAGAGCATCATATAACTAATATGATTCGACGATAAAAATTTTTATAAGTTTGGCGAACAGAGTGCGAATTTTGGAATAAAGTTCCCCGTTGTTCTGTGTACCGAACAAAAAGGACTTATGCGCTTTATAAGTATGACGGCTGATTTTATAGTTATTACTTTTAGATGTAATATACCTCTAAAAGTCACTCTATATAATATAAAACAAACACTTACTTCATATTATCGTTGTGGCCAAATATAATATTGTCCAAGAAATATTTTACCATTACGACAACAACATTTGTAATAAAAAAAAGTATTGTGTACAAATAAACATTTTAAATTTATAATGTTAAAGAGAATAAAAGAGACAACAGTCCAATTTAATGACATTGATTTCGCCGAATCGAAGAAAAACTTTCGTATAACATCTGCACTTTTTAATACTTAAAACGCATTTATACTTTGTCGTTATTTTTTACAAATTCAATTACATTCCAATCAAGTAAATTGTTTAAGTTTTGATAAAAAAAATTTCAAATTTTGCAATAAAAATACAATTTAAAACAATTGTTTTTCGATTTTAAATTTCCCAGAAAATCTCACCTAAGCTTCACTATCAATCACTTATTTTCACATCAGTCTAATGCTTTACTTGAACAATAAAAACATAAACTAAATCTGAGCTGATGTTATAGATGCGTTCGTTTCGTTATAGATTTTTTACCTTTTGGTACTAACACACATAGATACAAACGTATTCTTTCGTCAACCATATTCAGTGGCAAAAGTAAAAATTCTTGCCAATTTTTAAATTGTTTTTAAAAAAATCGCAGTGACATCAATCTTCCTCTGTGCGTGCTAACCAAGTAACAGACAACACCAACACCCGCCTCTACTCATATATGCTGCAGTAGAGGAAGTGCAATACATTGATAAACTACCCTCAACGAATTGGAATAACTGTTTTGACGGAGCGTTCAACAAAGCCTAGTCAACTGTAAATAGCACGTGAAGAATCAGCAGATTCGGAAAAATACTCTATGTGCATGTATGAGGAGTTATACGTGTACGTACCATAAATATAAAACGATTTTCAAAAGTGAATGCACTCACACGCAAACAAATGCATACAGGCAGAAATAAATAGAAAGTCACTTTAGCCCTAAAACAGGCAATTGATGTATTGCAAACTTACCACGACACCTATGCAGTTAATTTAAACAAAACCCATATGCCGCGTTAATACAGGATACCCTGCAGTTCTCACCACTTTTTCGAACAAACTCATTCCCTAAATATTACAAATATACATCTTTAAAATAAAGTTTAGAAAACTACTTCCACGACAACTAATAATTATTTCAAATTGGATCTCTAAATAAAAATTTTCATTAATATCAAAACCTGAAGGTTAAAATGTTTTCACATTTTCGATTTTTTAGCAGGTTTTTTTTTAATTTATTTTTTTTTTTTAGTTTTGGAATTTTTTACACATTTTGTGCGGAGTGGATGGAAAAAAGAGCGACAAGCAGCGGTTGTGAACTGTATGGAAATACTTGCAGTAACAGTGTTTTCTTGTTTTTACATTTCCTACCACATTTTGTGGCACAGGATACCGTAAGTCATTGTTGATATTAAAAAGCTACCGAAAACAAACAACTACAATAACAAAGTAGGTCATATAAACATATGTACTGTAAACACATTTACAAAAAAAAATTGCAAACACATTTACATACATACACACTCATCGTATTACACAAGACTTCAAAAGATATGAGAATTATTTTTTTGTCCACAAAAAAGCTATAAATGAAAATTTCTGAAATTTTTTGGTTTTTTATTGTTGTTCTTGCCTTTGTTTTTTTTATTTCAACTGAAACCAAGTAACAATTATAGAGCAACTGCACACTGCACACATTCATCTATGTGGTATGACAGTTTGATGAAATTGAAATATTAGGAGGAAACAAATTTCAAAGCAAATCTCATTAAAATCGAAATTTGTTAATTTATCTCTTGGTCTCAAATCTAAGAGAATATTTGGGCAACACTTAGGTGTTTGAAAAACAAGAACCTAATGCTACATTTTGGTACAGTTTCAAGGGTATCAATTTAATTTAAATCTCTTAAATCCTACTTATACAGAGTCAGCCAAAGTTTACAGCTGCACTTAAAAAATTTCATAACTTTTTTTTTTTCTTTTATTATTTTTTAAATAACTTTGTGTGATGATGAGAGAGATCACCAACATTATCATTGTTGACAATGATAAATTCTTCTCTTAAATAGACATTTAAATAGACATTTGCAATACTGCTTGCAATTTTAGACTCTTTTGCCCTGATCTTAGCTTTAATGCTGTGCTTAAGCTGCTCTATAGTTTGGGGCTTATTAATATACACTCGTTCTTTGAGATAATCCCATACAAAATAGTCAGGGGCTATTAAATCTGAAGAAAAAAAAATTTGTATTAAAAATAGTAATTGTGGCACCGACCGTGTGTTTTGTTGCTATATTCTACTTAATCTACTTATAAGCTACCACACCGTCACTGCATTACCAACTTCATAGAATAAGGATCCTATGTTATGTCACATAATGATATTATAGTGTAAGCCTGGGGTTAGCAGTACCCATAAATCTAATATTAACATATCCACATCACTCACTATTAAATTGCTAAGAAACTCAAATGATAAAAGTTGTCGGGCAAATTAGATTCTCTATGAATAAATGGCCTGATAAAATACGTTGAAGTGATTTTCTTGAGTTGTCAAGAATGTTTTCGCGTTAAAGTTTTTAGATATTTTTCGCTACCATTCCTAAGACGATCAATGTTCATTTGTTTCTGTACTATTCTCGGTATCCCTGATCGTTGCAAGTCTGACAATTTACTTTGTTTCCGAAACCGTGCACTTAAACAATTAATTCTGTTTTGACTAGGTCAGTAAAACTGTATCAATAAAATTTTATTTCCATTGAAACTAAATTATGCATGATATGCAATGTTATGAATAAATTTCAAAAAAAAAATTTATAAAAAATAATAATAAATAAATAGCAAATGAGAACTCCAATTCCAAATAAAAATACCGTAACGGCCTTATTTATAACAAAAAGTTAGCCACAGTTTATACACTACATACAACGAGCTGCTAACTACTTAGAGTGCCGATTAAGCTTGGCAGCTCGTTGGCACAGAGTTTATGCATAAGAAACTTCTATCCGTCTGCCAACTGTTCACTGAATCAACTCTGAAATTGCATGATACTCCTCAAAAATGCAACCATTTTTTGTATATCATCCCTGATTTTGACATTGGCAACAGAATGAATAGGTAGGTAAAAAAATATTGGTAATGTAAAACAACAACACAAAACAGCTGTTTTTCACAAGTTGGCAAACGTTTGGCAGCTCGTTAACAAGAGTTTAGCAAATCGTTAGTCAGAGTTTGGCATGTGTGTTATGAATAAACTTAATGCCAACTTTATGTCAACATTTTGTTATGAAAATGGCCGTAAGTGTTTAAACAAATTATGAAAAATATATCCATTTGTTGATAATCTTAGATGTTTAGGTATATATATTGACCATCGCCTTACGTTTGAGAAACATGTTGATCAAATATTTTTTAGAATCACAGGTAATTTACGTAAAATTTATTCTAATAATATTTACTTACCTTATCATGTTAAATATAGATTGGCGCACTCTTAATGCCGCATATTTTGTATGGCCTTGAGGTTACCTCTGGCACTTTGTCTTATGTTTTGGCTAAGTTGAATCGTATTGTGAACATAATTGTTCGATATGTTTATGGTGTGAAACGTCGGGTGCATATTTCTGACTTTGTGAAATGTTTTCTTGGATGTACTTTTAAGCATTTTGTTACATATCGTATCTTACTTCAATTTTATAGGGTTTTTAAGTAAATATGGTCTACCTGTTCAAATTTGTTCTAAGTTTTCTTTTTCGCACTCTACTAGGAATCCCCAAATTATTATTCCTAGAATTAGGTGTAGTTGTTTTGAATGATCCTTTATCGTCAGAGTTGCTAGATGTTGGAATTTTCTGCCGTATGATCTTCGTATTTTTTCTCATTCTAATAATTCCTTTCGCTTGAAGCTTTTGTTGTATTTATCTAATAATTGATGGTATTTTTTCTTTACCTTACTTTTGTTTTAAGCATTACTTCAATATGTAATTCTATTTCTAAAGAATGGCAGTCTTTAAATTTAATATCAATGATTAATTAGGTATATTGTTAACCTTAGCAATACCCTGTTGTTGTAGCTACTTCTTGGGAATTCTTTTTTTTTTTCATGTTATATAGTGCGTTCTTTGTCGGCTGGGGAGCCAAAACAGAATGTAAGAATTATTTTTTTATACATAATTTTTAAGAGAAGTGAAAAATTTATTATGTAATTTTTTTAATATTTAATTCTTTATTTTATTTTAGTATTCAGTACATTGCTTTTGTAATATATTGTTATTGGCCTTAGGAAAGGCTTTTTATATTACTTTGAATTTAATAAATAAATAAAATTAATTCTAAATAGTTAATTATCTCAAAATTATAGCAAAACGAAATAAAGATTTTTACAACTAAAGATCTTAATTTGTATTACTTTAACAAAGGCAACTAATCAAAAATAATCTATAAATTGAGACAATTTCTAACAAACAAAGTAATGTGGGCTGGTACGTAATTTTAAAGTACGTACGAGTAGTAGTATGTTTTTCAAAAATTGTAATTTATTTAATTTTCATTTTAATACTGCTCAACCACACACAACATACATAAGTACATACATATATATGAAATTTTAATATTTTTGAAAATTTCCCCCTCTATGTGCTCCAATCTCAGCTAAACCAATTAAAATGTATTTTCAATTTGTAATTTTGCTCTATCTGCCTCTATTTTAAAATATTTGTTATAATTTCAGGGCTTAAACAATTTGTATTTAGTTATTGTTTAATTTAAATGTTAATTAAGTTTTATGGCCATAATCTGCAATTATTATTGTTATTAAATCCGTAATAGACGCTCACGTAAACTGGACACAGAGTGTTGAACAACATACAGTTAAATGAAAGAGTTGTCCAAGTTTTTAACAATATTAAGGTTTAAATTGTTTAAAAACATAACACTAAATTAACAAGTTTTAAAGGCTTTTCTTATAAAAAACACACTGTCTTGGAGCACCATGTACTGAAACATTACGTGTGAATATGCAATCAACTACTCTTGAATCCCATTTAAATATTGGTTGGGTGAAATAGGAATTTCTTCCTATACAACTTCATGAAAAAATAATTTGTAAAATTTTTTACCAAAAATAACAAGGAGACCACAACAAACTAAATATTTTTTTCTAAAATTGTTATTGGCAATATTTATTTTAGAATACCACTCTTATACACAGAAAGAAATGCTGAAATGTTTTTGACAATATTTTCTTTGGAATTATAAAAATTAATATTTTCTTTCATAATGACAAAAAAAAAAGTGAAAAAAAAATAATAGCCAGTTTGTGCGAAAAGTATATTTTAGATGTTATAGTGGCAGACTCAAGTAAATAAATTACAAATAAATTAAATTTTGTTTGATAAACAAAACGCATCAGAGTCCTTAACCGATCCTATTTGACGCCGCCAGTGATTTGTTATCAGAAACTAGCAACTGGGCTTAAATTTGGATGTCGCCCCGATAAAATTATTATAATGAATATCGACGGCTTACAAAAACTATTACGACTTGGCTTAGCCGTTTAGCACAGGTCTCTGCTTATTAAATACGACAGCACAATAAACATAGCGTACAAAGTTCTATTATTATAAGACATTTTTGGTTTGGAAAGCAACAACAGCATTTTTAAACCATTGTTAAATTTTAGAACAATATGACATGTTAAGACACCTTGTGAATCACTCAATTGTATCGATTTTGCTAAGCGTCTAATAATATTAAACTTCAAGCAGATACAAAATTTAGAATCAGAAAGAATTGAAAGAAGACTTTATTTTGCAGAGTTAAAAAAATTACTAGAAAAATCTGTTCCGTAGTAAAACCGTAGTAAAACAGTTAAATAAATAGCAAAACATTTAATATAAAAAATACAACACTTTTTTTTGTTTTGATTGCGAAAAAAATATCATTGTTTGATTCAATAAAAAAATGCTAATTTACCATCCCTGTTTGAATAATATATAACACTTTAAACACATGTGAAATAAATGTAAATTTTAATTTACAAATTCTTTTTATATAGTTAACTAAAAACAAGAATAGATCACCTTGAACTAAAACGAATATTAGTACTAACAAAACATTACAAGAGGGTTCTTAATAAATCAATCATTAAATACTTTTTTTAAGAAAAAACTGTTATACAAAAGATACTATACAACACTTTCAAGAGACAATTCTTTTCTATAAAAATAATTTTAACATGTTATTCTGTTATACAAAATTTAATAAAACTGTTATACACAATAAATATAAAACTGTTATACTAAAAAATTTTGTATTTAAATATTAATAAAAAATGTTTAGGCTTGAGATCTTTTAGTAACAAAAATAATGTTTTTAAATTTTTAAAAATTATTTTTACATTTCGCTAATCTACTGTGCAACATCATTAGAAAATATCGAGAAAATTAAAACAAATTGAAAAAACACATTATATTTATTACTGAAAGATCTCAAGTTTGAAGAATTTTTGTGAATGTTAAAATAAAACGAAAAGATCCAATACAAGATTACTATTAAATTTTGTAGCTCTCCCGAAACAGTTAAATACTTTGGTGATTTCTGTGGAGCAGATTCACAACATAAAAACTATACTAGAATAAGCTCTCAAGAAGAAATAAAACTAAGTGCTATATTGCATCATTTAAAACGTAAGCAGATCTGTTAATTCAAACACTTTGAGATTTACTTATTAACCTGCTAATGGCGAAGTACTAATCCTTGTCGGATTGTTTTTCTAATGAGTTTTTGAAAGTTCGATATAAATTATAAGTTTTTAATATATTTTAGAAAAAAGCAGCCAAAAAGCAAATTATTTTTTAAAAATTTTAAATAACAAAACTTCATTATTAATTTTCCATTTACTTTTTAATCCAACCCAATAATCCCCTTTATAAAATAAAAATTCCTACTGCTACAATTGCCACAACTCGTATTGCATTTATTCTTACGTATGTATGTGCATTAGACCGTACCGAAGAAAATACAATATGAATATTCGAACATAAGGTATATTTACAAGACATATTTGACCGAAAAAACATTTTTTAGTTTGTTTTTGTTAAATCTGTGGTATTTATAGTCTGGCATATTAGTTTTATAGATATTTTTGACTCGGAAAAAACCAATGTCTTGTTGTAAAAAAATTATAAGTGGGATCACCGCTTTCAGCAACACATGAGAAAAAAACTATCAACAAAGTAATTGAAATATTTTCGTAACAAAACTTTAATGATTTTGTAAAGCTTTTTTCTGATATTATGGTCATATATTTATTAGAACGTAAGGTACTGAGATTAATTGGGTAAATTCTAAAACCGAGTACTCGAGTTCAATAACGAGTATAGCAAAACATTGATCGCTTTGAAACAAAAATATTGATAAATCAGACGACTGTAGATACCGAAGGTATAACGAAAAATGCAAAAAAGCGACATCAACGTTTTAAATTATCTTGAAAAAAATTCTACTTTCGAAGCTGTACGTGCAGTAAATTTTATTTATTTATTTTTCTTTTTTTGTCTAGGTGGTATGCTCTAATATACATGCAGGCAAGCATGTACGACTAAAACATTAAAAGCAATTGTTTTGTAATTATAGATTCTTAATTGAGCTGTTTATTAAAATGTATACAAATACTCAAACACACATGTGTCACGCTCTTCTAAAACGATATACATACATCCTTACATTTTTGTATGAGTTTCTGTATGAGTTTTATTTATATTATACATTGAAATTACTATTTGCTTTATAGACAAAGCCATTAAGAACATATTCATACTTTAAGTGATACGTTTATTCAGTTACTTATTCCTTTGTTCGTTTACTTTAATAATATAGTCCTGTCATTCATTAAGCAATAAATGTGAAGACCATTTTGCTAAAGCAAAAGGCATTCATTTATGATTTTTTTTTTTTTTTTTTTTCTTTTATCTCTTGATTTTTTTGTGTTTTTACTGCTATTTGTTGTAGCGAATAAAGTAACAACATTTAAAATGTTGCCAACGATTTAAGAATTAAATAATAACAATTCAAGTCTCTCAATGTCAAGCATAAATACCACCATACAACAGCTGGTTGCTTTATTATTTACCTTGAATTTTTAATAAATTTTTCACTTAGAAAAAATTGTCGCATAATTTTAAATAATTTGTCTTTAAAAAAATACAACAATTGATCATTTCTGGGTTTGTAGAAAACACTCAATACAATATCGCTTTACATAAAAAAAAATCAAAAATTGTCGGTTAAATTCTTCCTTGTAAATAATTGTGTTAAAAGTATTACTTATCAATAGAAATAATTTAGTTTTAGAAGGGAAATATCCTTTACCTCTCTCCCCTGAATCCATACTTTGCATTAAAGTTCAGTGAAAACTCTATATAGTGGATACCTATGGACACGGGAAATTCGTCCATGAATGAGTGAGTCTACTTAAGTAAAGGTCTAATAGAAAACTTAATATTGACAGTGTTCACTATAAGGAGTTTTTACTGTATTCGGTTTTTAGTCTTATCAGAAGAGTTTTATGTATTTGTTTTGATGTTTTAACAATTACTTATACCGTTCAGTAAAAACCTAATGATTTTGCAAAAAACAATTGATTATTATAAATTATTATTATTATAAAATTGTGTTTGTAGGTACAAGATATCTAGGTAAGCAAATAATGCACTATAGGCAGGAATTAAGGCAAGCCCAGACCGAATACAAAGAGTAATAAAGAACAACTTGCACTGACAATGTTAATAGAAACATCCAAATAAGATGGTTAAAAACACAAAACGATTATATATAACGAATGTTTTATTTCACTTTTAAACAAAATTAAATTTGTTTGTTTTATTGACTTTCGTCCTATTTTTTGTTCTCATAGCCACAAATTGTAAAGATAACAAAACTGGTAAATGATTGTGAAGATCTTGGAAAGTATTTTCTTTATACAAATAAGTAATTTATCCTAAAATTAAGGTAGATAAACATTACTTTTGATAAATTAAAAACGTTTTAAAAACTATTTAACCTTAAATCTAATGTTTTAAACGAAACTGTTTTACTTAATTGTTATTTGCACCGAAATTCGTGCTAATGATTTTAGTAATTTTTAATTAATTCCTTCTTTAAACATGAAAATAATTAACAATTTTAATAGTTTTGGGTTAACGAAAATTGGTTTAATCTAATAACAAACGCAAACGCTAATTGTTCTTACCCTCGTATCTGTGTTTTATTTGCAGTGCGTGTGTGTGTGATTGTGTGAGAGGGTGTATAAAAAGGGCGTTAGTGTGTGTTCAGTAAAAGGCCAAAGAAAAACATTGTGCAAATGGCATCATTAAAAACAAACAAAAAACAAAACGACATTGGACAGTTAGTTGAACATTAAATATTCATTTAAAATGAAAGCACGTTTAGTCCAGAAAATGAAAGAAAAACAAAAACAATAACAAAACCACATGCTTAAGAGCACAAATTAAGGATAAAATTATATTACATTCTTTCTTTCTTTTATCTTGTCCAAGTAGTAGCCCACACTTGCGACAAGATTTCGAGTGTGTATTTATATTAAGACTGACACTCGAGCAGAAAAAGTAAGCAAATATTTATATAAATAAACCCTACAGTTTTGATTTCCGCATTTTAATACTGTATTTTATGTTAATGGGCTAGTCGATTTCTTGTTATACAGTTTACGCATACATAACCAAACTGATTGTAATAAAAAAAAACATCATTTAAAAGAGTTTTGTTTTTAGATTTACATAATTTAGATTCCATTCAAATAAGTTTAGTATTGTATTGTATTTTAGGAGTTATAAACGTTTAAGCAAATAACATTTATACAAATACCTAACGAAACAAAAACAAAAAACAATATTATGCGTGTGAATCAGGGAAGGAAAATGGCTTTTATGATTTTGTACCAAGTATGAAAACAAAATGTACTTTTTAGCCCATGACGGTAGGTAGGTAGGTAAGGCTGGTGCAAAGTTATCCTCACACCATTACGGACCATTACGGTCTATTGTATATACATATATAATACATATAATACATATAACATCAGCCAAGGCGAATTTATGTACCAGGTGGTGCCAAATTAACAGGTGATTTTTGTAAGAAGTTTGCAATACAGTACTAGGCAGATTTTGTTGTTGCAGACTTGACACCACCTGGTACATGAATTCGCTTTGACAACTGCATTGCTACAAAATCAGAGAAGTTGACAGTATAAAATAAAACACACACAAACAAAATTAAAGAGAACATGGACAAATTTTTTAATTGTTCCAAGTAGCTCGCGGTAGTACCACGGTATCAACAAGATCAAAAATGTACCATAAATAGTACAATTGTACCATGTTTTCCATCCGTGGTGTGAATACAAATTGTTTTTGTAAAGAGTGCTTTGTGTGCATGGTAAAAAAAAAAACAGAGAGAATGAGAGTGTCACAATTTAAACTCTTTTGAAATGGATGATGGAATGCTGTTGGAAAAGCAGGATGTGCTCTTTTGGCCGATAATGGAACAAAAAAATTTACAATCTTTTTTTTTATTTTTTTCTCATTACAAAACCCCAATAGCAAATAGAACAGAATGAAAAAAAACACAATTATTAGGGTTTTGTAGTAGAACAAATTTATTGAGCAAATGTTATTACCTTAAGTATGCGTGACCAAAGAGTAATATGAGGATGTTATGACCTAGTTGACATGTCAGTTTAGGGCTTTAAATAAAGAAATATATGAATAGTTATGCATATAACTTCATATGTGATATTAATGATTAAAATTTAGTTAAGTCAAATGGTTAATGATACAATTACGTAAGGACTTTAGGCGTTAACAAACTCCGTTTAAGAAATGTTTTTTTTTTTTGTTTACTTTAATCATAGTTCAATGTATTTAATTCCAAATTGAATATTATCTTTTTGACAAATCTTTTTTTTATATTTTACCAAAGAGCAGTTAAGTAAGATTTTGCTACTATTACTTAATATTTAAAAAATATATATAAATTCGCCTTAAAAACCTCCGGGTACTAAAAAAAATTCTTTGCAGATGGATGCGACAAGTTTCGTAAAATACATCTTAATGTATGTATAATAGTGTGTGTTTTATTTGTAACTTCGCATATGTGTCAGTTTTATTAAGTCACATGTTAAAACCGTCATTGGTTATAAATCTTTTTAAACAAGGATTTTATGTTTGAGCCATTACAAATTTAATTTATTGTCGAAATAGCCAATTCCACATTAAATAAATATCAATAAAATAAGAAACACTTAGACTAAATTTAAGAATTATAATCACATGTTTTTGAAGTGCTTAATTTATGTGGTTGGCAGTTTTCATATACACAGATCTCGTTCTGAAGGTAAATGGAAGTTTAGTAATGACATTCGTACAAGTTACTTTAACATTTAGGCATGAGAGAAATAAGATAAACTTATAAATAATGCCATTATTTAAGGAACGTTTTATTTTTGAATTCACACGGGATATTCGTTCATCACAATGAAATTTAATGGTTTATGAAATAGGCAGTACCACGCCCATACAAAAAAACCCTGATTTTGAGCTGCTTTTTCTTAGCCGATTTTCATAAAACTTCGCACACACGTAGGGTTCCTGTTAACATCCAGACTAACAGTTAGTTGAATGGGCAGGGTAGCGCTTATATATAGTGTTTTTAGAGTTACAGAAATTTGTTAAAATTAAAACACAGTAAATTCAATGGAATGACCAAAAGTAAGTCCTTACGACTTAAAAATAATTTCTAGCATATGGCCTTGGCGATTGTGCGTTATAAGCAGCATAATTGCGGTCCAGTTTTGTACCGCTTTTTGCGCATATCCAGTCTCATTTCGTTACACATGCGCTAAATGGTCACTGGTTTGTAATTACAGCTTTGACCTGCCTCTACAAAAGAAGGTCAGGCTGCCAAAATTTTATAACATTTGAAATATTGTTCAGACACGCTTTTATCCTGTAAAACTCCATTCATACTAACCCATCCAACCCATACAACCATCAACTACAGAAGTGTTTTTTTTTTTGCGAGGCCAAAACTTTACTGCACAAGTGGCGACAAATTAATATCTTGCTTTAATTTTCGAATTCTCTTTAAAAAAACATCTCTAATTGAAATTTTTTACACTAAGTATTTTTCATTTCAATGTCACTTCAACAAACTTCATTTAAATTTAAGCAAAGATTGCTTCGTTTTACAGCATTTTTCGTAACATCTTTTTCAATTTGTGGCCGTAGCGCTCAAACTTCTCCTTTAGTTCAAGTATTGTCTCGTGCTTGTACACATATACTAGTTCCTTGAACTTAACAAAAAAAATTCGGGTGCCAACAAGCAAGCGAATGCGCTCGCTAATTATATTTGCAGTTTCTGGAATTATTCGCTTTCTAAAAATTTTACTTAAAAGTGCTATATTTTTTTTGTATTTTTTTGGTCTGCATTATATCCAAAACTAATACCATTCTTCATTGCCAAGTAATATTTTCAGATGTAGGGCCACACCTTATTTTAAAAATCTAATCGGGTTCATGACAAACCTACAGTTTTGCTTAAAAAAAATTAAAATTGGCCTTATCATTCATAATTTGATTTAAACACCCTTGGCACTACAGATGAAAGGCATAAACAAATATGGGCTAAATCGGAATATTAGGAAGAGAGTTATAGCTCGTAATTCAAGAGTAGGTCGAAAAAACCGTGTCCTTCGCACGTCCTTCTAATCAATGTAATTGTTATGCCAAAAAATTTAGGTGAAACGCCCACTTTAACGCCTACCTCCCATATAACGTTTTATCTTAAATTCATGTAATTTCTCTATTGACAAAGTGTTTGGGAAAATAAAGGACTATATTGAAATATCTAAGTTGTATTTTTTAGCAGAAACTTTATTGTCACGCCTATTTTAAAGCCCACTTTCACTAAAAGACTACATTTACAAAAGCATTTTAGTAGCATATCGAAGTTATAAAGGGTGGTTAAATTTTAAGGGCTGATATTAATTTAAATAAAAAACAAATTATTTAGGAAATTATTATTATTTCTTTTTGTAATGATAATATTTGTATGGTTCAATTACGTATGGAAGAAAATGTCGGCCAAATGGCCATCCCCCCCCCCCCCAACCTCGGCGCCACACCTTTATCCGATGGTCCAAAATTGCAATGACAATGTTGATGGTCAATTGTTGGGCACGATGATGAATCGAGGTTGACTGCTCTTTTGCCAGACTATCGCGGAAAACAGCAATGGTTCCCATTCAACGAACTAAGAAGGCATTTACAGGTGTTCTAACATCTTATACAGACCTGTTTTGCAGAAATTTAAATATTTTTTACAATTCTCCCGATTGTGGACGAATTTGAACGATTATGTTGATCAAAAGAAGTGCACAAAATGTATTTTGATTTGAACTCCCATTTTAATAAAAAACCTGAATATCTTTAACGCGTTGCTTATTTGCGTATCTTTCCACTGTTTAAATTGAGTTAGTCTGAGATTGAGAAATGTCAAATGAAACGAAGAAAATAAATTTGACGTCTAGGTGTAGTTCACCTTCAACATGTGCCCTTAAAATTTAACCACCCTCTACAAAGAAAGTGATACATATTTTATTATAAAGAGATTATTCCATAATGATTAGCAAAATAATAAATATTGTGCTTTAAATGTACACAAAATTGGTGGTGGGTATAAAAAATTCGGCACAGCCGAATTTATTGCTCTTACTTGTTTTAAATACAAAAATATTAAATTTCTTAGCTAGCAGCTTAATAATTTTAAAGTAATAATTTAAAAATTTAAAATAAACACGATGAAAATAAATGCACAAAAATAAAAATATCATTCAAGTTAATAGTAATTTACTTTAAACTTATTTGTACTTCTATTTATTTTGTCACTCCGTTTGTGACTCATAGAAATATTCACAAAGTATTTTGGAAGGTAGGTAGGAAAGGGGAGTGCATGAAGCGAGAGATACCTCCAACACACCCGCATTCAGATACCAGCGATTGTGTTCACACACAAACTAATTTTATAATTTCTAAATTCTTCTAAAGACGATCCTTCCCTCACTTAGTTGACCTGCAGATATGTCCGTTACACGCCTACTTAATCTTCTATCTCTCATAGAAGGCATACCAACTTGTTAACAAGTAATTTTCAATTTAATTGTTTTTCGTCTAAAATTTATGTTATTATGATTTTATGGTCGATTCACAACCTGTCGTAGGAGTCGAAGAAATTCAATTCAACATATTAAAGAAAGCGATAGCACTTACTTTTCCAGCTACGATGTATTTATACAACATTCCATAAACATAGGTAAAATCTTTGTAAGTGTTATACAATATTTTAATGTAAAAATTAACAAAAAAAATGTATTCAACAATTACGACGTACAACTCCTTGAATTGACAACTTGTGAATTGAGCAACTGATTATGGTAGATTGTACTTATAACACGCTTACTTCACTACAATACAATTACAAATTCTATACCAGTTA
This sequence comes from Phyto melanocephala, assembly GCA_941918925.1. Lineage (NCBI taxonomy): Eukaryota > Metazoa > Arthropoda > Insecta > Diptera > Rhinophoridae > Phyto > Phyto melanocephala. The sequence goes on from OW799233.1 coordinate 5,708,684, forward strand.
AGTTAACCGAGCTTAGTACAGAAGACCATTTGCCTGTTGTAGTGAACAAGCTACACACAGAAAACAGATTTTGTTCTGACAACCGAATTTGTTGCCAATCGAGTTTCGGTTAAATGTACTATCGTTAATAACAACTGAAAATTTTGTTTCTTAGCATGGTATGGAACATTCGAATTTTAGTCGTGTTACTAAGCAGAGTGGACTTAAACCATTTTGCAACCCTTTATTGAACAGTCACTTTTAGATTTTATTTTGTGCCACAAAATAAGAGTTGATATATTTTTTTTATATATTTATTTACTTTTAAAAATTTCTACACACAAAATATATTATTTTGGGTTTTGACTTTGCAAATTTTTCACAGTTGACACAAAAGTTACTTTTATTTTAAAGATTACATTTGTATTAATTGTTTATAACAAATCATTATTATTATTTTCTTTAAATAAAACACATTCTTACAATACATAACTATAATTTAGGCATGATTCAAGGAAACCTTAATAAAACTTTGTTAATATATAAAAACATTGTTCCGTCGACCGTATATTCCTTCACTCTCCTTTTCGATTGCTTAAAACTTTGCACTGCATCGACTTTCGATTTATCTTGTGTGCCTGTTGTATGTGTGTACAAGTTTATCTGTATGTATGTTTTTACTTAGTTTAATGTCACTACTATTGACTTGAGGAACTTAAACATAATCACTGAAGTCATTTATATTTTGATAATCGGTATAACGAATCTTATTTATACACAAGAATCTAATAGTGTCATCTGTATTTTGCATAGAAAATTTTTTTGCATTTAACATGTCTGTTACTTGCAATGTATGTATGTTTGTAAGCACGTACAAAACATGAGAAATCGAATCAAGGGAGTAAAAAAAATATTAACAACAAAATATGTTTACTTTATATACATACAAACTTATGTTGCAACTAAAACAAACTTATTCATTTAAAATACACATTTGCAATATCAGGACAGAGAAAAGTGGCAGGCCAAATATGCTTACACATCCATATAACAATTGAAATAGACCAAATGTATACCATATTCTAGCATACGCTATTAGAAACTGCTTACCAAACTTTATTTTATATAAAGAGAACTTATTGTAGCCAGGGTTTTTACATTGAGGCACACTGTTATTACATATGTAAGTTGAAGGCAATATACTCTTGCTTCTGCATCTAAACTGCCTGTCTGTGTGTAATTCAATGTTAAAACCTACAAAAGTTTTAGTTTACCAACAATATGCCGCAATAAGCAACAAGATACATCTACATATGAAGATAATGGCACATAAAACTGCAAGCGAACACACATTGCAATTTGGCAAGTCACATGCTAATGGCTGTGGCCTAAACGAATGATGCAAATATATGGAAATAAGTAAGTACGTATACTTACTTTTAAGGGGTAAGAAAATCTCGTGTCTATGATATAATCTGGGTGTCTATTTTGTTGTATTTAAAATCATTTTTACTTTGTGTATGCAAAATTATTTAAGACATTTCCATGAAATTTAAATTGAAATTAAGGAAATCAACAGCTTGTGAAGGAATTGGTAGAAGCTACTTCAGAGAAAAAGGTATTTTGTCTGAGATGTATTAAAAAATATTGAAAGAGAATAATAAAAATTTTCTTACAGATCTGAAAGTCTATTAAATCGACCATTGACAAGTAGAAAATTTTTACATAACTAGCCAAGCAAAACTTGCTATGCTGTGCCCCCTAAATATATATTGTTCATGTATGATAAATTAGAATTTACTTTTTCATTCATTTTTTATGAATCAAATTATCAAATTAATTTTAATATAGCGTCTCCTCCTTTTTTTAAAAGTGTCCTATAAGCACATCTATAATATCCAAAAATTAAATATGAGAATCGTTGAGAAAACTTAAACATACAATTAGCAGAGAATTTTATATTATTTTAGTTGCACTTCTCTGTTGTTATCCCCATATAAGCTCTGCTAATCATATATTAATTTCAAACTCATAGTCTTCTGGTTCCAATTCGAAAGTATGTGTGCATTTTGTTATTCTTATAATTTATTTACAACAAATAAATTTATATAAATTTAATCTTAAGTAACACATTTTTATCTCCATGTAAAAAAATTGAAAAAGTAAAATATATTTAGGGGATTCCCAAGAGATTAAAATAAGATGAATTTCCCATCAATAACAAATTTGGCAGCTGTTTTAAGCAAATATGTAATAGAAAGTTAGAAAGTTTTGTTGAGCAAGTAAATTGAAGAGTGTAGTCCAAAAACACTTGTTTATTTTTAACAAAAATACAGATATATATCATGGAACGGGAGGGTGCTTTAATACCATGTGAGATAAGGCCATTATGTTTTTATTGCTCAATTGAATAGGAGATAAAGCCATAATGGCCTTATTGCCCAATTATTGAGAGGTAAGACCATATTTAAAATTTTGCGAAATGAGAGATAGAGCCATATTTTTTTCAGAATATTGTTATTATTATTTTTATGATTAATTAATTTTTATTCTTGTGACGCACGCGGGAAAACTTTATTCAGCGAAGCCACCTGCCGCGTCCAACTGGAGGAGAAAACCCGTAAGCACAGCCGCAGGCCGCCACGCGGAAAAAACTTTAGTATGCAAGGCCAGATTCCAATAATAATAACATTCTGTAAAAAAATGCCTTCTCGGAGACACTAAAGTTAAGTATTGTAATCGGGCCTCGGATACTAAAGTTTTTCCGCGTGGCGGCCTGCGGCCGTGCTTACGGGTTTTCTCCTCCAGTTGGTAGCTTCGCTGAATAAAGTTTTTCTGCGTGCGTCACAAGAAAAAAAATTAATTAGTTATAAAAATAATAAAAGTATTGATTTTTCCTTTCAAATATTGCTTTTTTATTTTTATTACCTCTTAATTATAAAAATAATAAAACTATTAATCAATGTAAAATACAAAAGTTCTTCAAAACTGAAATGAGAGATAAAGCCATTTTCTAAAATTGCTAATGTGAGAAAAAGCCATGATGGCTTTACCTCCCATTCAAATTAAAAAAAAAAAGAAATGAGAGATAAAGCCATCAAGGCCTTGTCTCACATGGTATTAAAGCACCCTCCCCCATGGAACATGGAATATATATGATTTAAACATGTTGTCTACACTGCCTCCTAGAAAGTCAAGAGAATCAATTTTTTAAGAGTAAAATTAACTTATGTTTTATATATACGAGTTGTTTTAATTTAAAAATATTTAATTTCATAATTATCTTAACACAGCGCTGTATATTAACGTCAAAAATTTTTTATATAAATCAACACAGATTTTTGGAAAAAAAATTTAAAACAGATGTATCAGTTGCCGAGAAATTTCACACTTTGATAATTACATATAAAAATGACTGTGAAGAACAGAAATTATTAAATATTAATTTTTTTATTTTTCTTAACCAAAAAAAACGTCGGTTAATAGAAATTTCCAAAAATTTAAGAATAAAATAACATTTTATCATAAAGTCAATCAATTGATAAAACAAGACTTAAATAACTATTATGTACTTATTTTTGATAATTAAATATTATTATAGAAAAGGGTGTCCCAACTAGAACGAAATTTTTAAATTTTAAATAAAACACAGATATTTAAAAAAAAAATCTTGAAACTTTATTATATCGTAAAGTAGACAGAATGAGGTTATGTATGGAACAATATATCGTGCAGATGGCCGCCGTGGCTTTGCTGGCACACACGCGATCTTCTAATGAAATTTTCAATGACCTTTTTGCATAAATACTGCGGTATTTCATTAACGCAGCGTCAAATTTCCTCTCTTAAGGCTTGAGTCGTCGTCGGCTTATTCGCCCAAAGAAAAAAAATCTAAAGGTGTTAAATCACACGATCTAGGCGGCCAATTCTGGTCTCCAAAACGCGAAATAACACTACCGGAAAATGACTGATGCAGCAATTGAATTGTTTCTCTGGCTGTATGACATGTGGCGCCATCTTGTTGAAACCACATGTCCTCCACATTCATTTCTTATATTCTAGGCAAGAAAAAACTGGTTATCATTTCACGATACCGAGCACCATTGACTGTTTGCGCTTGACCTGCCTCATTTTCATAAAAAAAGATCCAATGATTCCTCCAGCCCAAAAACCACACCACACAGTGACACGTTGAAGATGCATTTGCTTCTCGTGAATCACTCGAGGATTTTCCTCACCCCAAATGCGACAATTCTGCCTATTGACAAAGCCATCAGGATGGAAATGGGATGATCGCAATTTGCAAACTGTAGCCGCAAAACGTTCACCATTTTGGTAAAACAATTTCACAATGAGAATGCATTGTTCATTCGTGTAGCTCTCCATTTTACCTAACCTCGTACCTTCTACTAGCAAACAATAACAATTGTTCAAATGTCAAACAATGATACTTCGAATGGCGCCAAATTTAAAAATTGTGTTCTAGTTGGGACACCCGATATAATGTGACTGGCGTGATCATATCGTAACCAAAGTTTTTCTTTGCATGTGTTTTATGTTAGAATTTAATAAAATTAGGAACGGGAAGCATAGCATTTTATTTGCAAACTTTTATTTCCTTTTTATTAAATAACATTTTCTTGTTCTCACATTTTATAAACACATTTTTATTAAGCTTTCTATATCCATCCTGGCTGGCAGTATTGAAAGCATATATTGGTAGGCAGATACAACAGACAGCTGTTTTGAAGCTCACTAAAGTCCATTATATTGATCCCTTTGTAATTCCTAAATATAATAGTAAGAATAGAATAGAAAATAAAATGAGAGCAAGAGAAGCAGACCAGTCCAGAGTCTTTAGCCGTGAATCTAGCCAGAAAAAACCAGACACAGCATACTAGTCCATCGGGGTAACCTTGAAAGCATCGTAGTATTGAATTTTTCCTTTAGTAGTACAATCAAAACAAGAGACAGCTAAGAATGAACTCTTAAATGTCAATACCATTTGAAAATCAAGGAATATTAGAAAATATTGAACTAAATAGAAGTGGAGTATTAAAACCATTAAACTATTTTAATATTATATTATTTAAAACTTAAATAAATAAATAAATTTTCATAACGAAATTTAAAATGGCTGTGCCTACTATTGGTAACAAAAACGCTTCAGTTTTTTTTTTTAATAATAATTTAACGTAACAATATTTTTTAGAACATCATGGAAGATCCCATATGTATATTAAAGTTAACATTAAACATACAATATAGTTCTACTTTGTAAATTTATAGTACATGGCATATGAGTTGAAAAAATATCATCTATGTGTGTTACTATGTCTTTTACTAAGTTCTTTCTATATGTCATGTCTTTGCTTTCAATATGGGTTTATTTTCAAAAAGAACAAGATGGAATAAAAGCAAAAACAGAAATAAGGAAAGTTGTCAATGTTTTGATTAAGCATACATATACACTTGTATGTTTGCATGGGCGTGTGTGTGCATACCCTGCAGATAACGCGGCCATTCCATACATGCATGCAAATAATAGTCCATAATGATCTAGAACTAGTCCAAAGTTAAGCCGCATGTATGAAAAAAAAAATAGTCACCCCAATTCTAAATAACAATTCCCTGGGAATTATTTCCCTATTCCCTGTTCCCCTATTCTAAATAACTTCTCCCGGGGAAATTTGTTCCCTTTCCCTTTTCCCTTATTCTAAATGAACTTCGAAATTGGGAAATTGTTCCCTGGGAAAAAAGTAGGTATTATGAAAGGTAATTAAAGGGAGAATGTAATAACAATTTTTGGGAAAAAATCCGCCAACAAATTTAAAGGGAGTTGTGACAAAAATGTAAGTATTTAATATTTTTTTATACAAATTGTGATAAATAATGTATTTATTGTTACTTTTAGGACAAAAACAACAAACAGGAAGCAGAATAATGAATTGTTTTTTAGTTTTAAAATAATTTTAATTTTTATTTATCTTTTTTTTAATTTTTGAAGTTTTTAAATTTTTTAATAAAATGTTATATTTATTTAAAAAATGTATATACATAAATAAGAAGTGGCTTAATTACAGAAATTTATTACAGATTATTCGCAATATTTTTTCTAATATTTTTCTATTATATTTTCTAATATTTTGGGCAATGGATTAATATTGTGGTGAGTCTAAGGATACCACATTATTATCCTAAACGCTCTAACAATCTAAATTTTCTACATCGTGTACTGTAGTATTGTTATGTTATGCAAGGAACAGCAAAAATTTGTTATTTTAGCAGCTTTTTTTGGAGCGTAGTGAAGCTTTCTAGCACCAAGAATGCACCTCCATCAATTTTTAAAACACCATTAGTGCGTTCAACCACATTTCGACACTTAGAGTGAATTTCATTAAATTTAATTTCAACAGACGTCTTATAGATGTCCACAGAATATCTATAAGACGTTAAAAGTCACAGTTCAAGTGAATATCCTGCGTCTGCTAAAAAAAATGCAGTTTTAATTTATGAATTGTCTGTTATCATTCAAAACTTTACCAAGAAGCCAATAATTGCTGCCACCTCTAAGTTATTCTTGCTCAAGGTGAGTACGCCATTCGCCAGAATTCCAAATAAAGGAATCGTGACACGCTCCAGGATGTAAGGCATCAACGTACTGAATCCTCAGCTCATGATCACAGACCTGAAATTTTTTGATTAAAAATTAATTATTGATAATTTAAAACAAAAGAAATACTTTACCAGCATTACATTCAAATTATAGTATTTCTTCGTATTGTAGTAAAGATGCTTGTTCTTAGGAGGAGAAATAATGCGGTCATGCGATCCGTCAACACATCCTATAATGCTTAGAATACCATACTTTACATAAAAAGCTAACGCAATTTGCCGTTTTTGCACTTCAGTTCTACAAAAACTTATCTATATTGGGCGTAAATGCTCCTCAAATATATTAATAACTTCTGCCAGAACTTTGCTAAGACTACACTGATCCACAGACACGCCGCAATCTTTACCTATACCCGTTTGGTACCAACCTTCAGCAAAGAAGCGTAAAATCTCACTTAATTTCACGATTGGAGAAATTGCAAACGACTTACCTTTGGGCTGAACACGTCCAACAGATATTTGAACGCCGATTTATTTACTCCAAAAGTAAAATTTACTTACAAAATGTGCGGCAACTCAAGTGGGTTGCTGGCGTCACGTAGCATTCTCCTTTCTACCCTTTGCTTATTCTTGTCAGATTGATATGCTTCTGAGTTTTTTGCTTCAGCTATTATTATCAACGCTACACTAAACATTTTTATTCACTTTTAACTATTTCTTTTTTATTATTTACGAGTATTCACTTTTTTCGCTTAATATTTCTAAAAATTATTAGCAAATATTTTGTCAAAACAAAACAGCAAAAGCAAACAGCTGACTTCGAAAATGTAAAATTCTCTCTCCCTTGTTATTCCCTTCCCCGACTGTTTAGAATAGGGGAATTTTATTCGCGGGAAAAATGAATTCCCGGGGAATTCAATTCCCTGGGAATATTTAGAATTGGGGTGAGTGTCAATTAAATATTACAATATCCAAGAGCTGAACCCTATAAGTCAATATTGCATTACATTGGAGCAGTCATAAAACTAATCTTTGCTACTATTCGACGACGTAGCTAAATGACCAATACACAGTTCATGACATAACTATATGCAATCGTTATGGCACGAACACTGATCGCTTTACTTTAATTTTTTCTTTTAAAATGATATGGTCCTGGACTGCATTACATATGAACATGTTGTAATTAGTCCACTTCAGCTACAATAGATCACATAGTTCAATATTAACTGCAGGGTGTATAAAAGCATTTTTGTGCATACATAGTTATGTGTGTAAACTTAAACTAATTTCAAATTTGTTTAAACAAAGTCTGTAAAATTAATTTGACTCTAGTCCAAGGAAACACCTCTCATTCGGCAGCAACAACAACTCTGTTGTAATCTGTAGCAGTGTAATGTGTTGTTCATACAAAGTTGTTTTAAGATAAAAGAAAAAATATTGGCAACAATTAAACGACCTTTGAAACTATTTGACCACTTTTAATGAAATTTTTCAAAAACACACCAAAACACCAAAACACTTCTACTTTCTTAATGTACATGTGGTGTAGGTGTGATTTGTCTATGTGTTCACACTATATTTTTACAGTTTGCTCTTGTATATAATTATCAGAGCTTGTGCAGGGGGTGTGAATGGCATTTGTGGTTTTTAACACATTCTTCAAAGGTGAGAGTTTGTTGAATGGCTGCTGTTGGAAACCCAAAAGATAAATCGAGACAAAAAAAAGTCGCTACGATACCAAAGTAATTATTTAAAAAGCCACCAGATGAGACCTTGACTAGCAAATTCAGGGATGTAGAAAATTAAATTTGCAAGAAAAACAAATTTATTATTATTCTACATAAATTTCTTGTGAAAGCCACAAAAAATGTGACAATTTATTTGGGACATAAGTAAAAAGTGAAAAGAAAAAAATTTGATATGTTTGCGGAAAGTTTTTCTAAATTAAAATTCAAAATTAAAACTACTGAAAAGTAAAATTAAAAGAAGTAAGAAGGTAAGAAAAATATTAAAATGTGTAAAGGGAATCCTAACGTAACCAAAGATAAATTATGGAATACTCAAGAAAATTTCAGATTATAAAATTGTCTATTGGTATTAATGAAAAGAAAAAATTGTTTAGCTTCTAACGAAAAACACAATAAAATATTATTATGAACAAACACAAAATGGCCGATTATTGCAGGAAGCATATTAAATTGCAAATAGCAGATCCAGTTACAACTTCAAATAACAGTTACTGTTTCCTTTGTTCATCTTTGTTGTTGATGCACTTTTTATTTGCTTTATTAATCAGACTCCTGAGAGTTGTAAACAACAAAAAATTCTAAGAAAGAATAACAAACATCAATCGTACGTTAAACAAAACAGTAGAGATCATGTTAAAAGGTACAGTTTAAAATAATAATTTGTTTCAAAATTTCTGTAAAAAATATTTGTTTAAGTCAAACAAAAAACGTATTCATTAAAAATATTTTAAAATGAAAAATGATTCTACAAGTCTAAAAAAGAAAATCATCTATTCTTTAAGGGAAATAAACACTCTATAATTATTTTTATTTTATATATTTTGTAGTGTTGAAAAAAATTTATAAAACGATCAAATTAAAACACGAATAATTAAAAAATTAATAACATACTCTTTTTTTATCACCCTGTCCATATGTCGTTTCATTGTCTTCTGAAAAGCCTAGCAGCAACAGTCACAGCAATAGTTATTTTGAACACATATCAGCTGCAATAACAAATCTTGTTGATGTCAAATTCAGTTAAATGCTAAAATGCTGTCATAAGCAAAACTAAAAATAAGAAATTAACCTCTAAACTTTCAAGAGATTCTTATAAATATAAATCTTATCATTTCAGCGCCTACAAAACATATGTGTGGTATATTGAGTATGTTACACCATATGCAACACATTAAGAACTTGTAATAAAAAACTGCCAAAATATATATTAAGGGTTTTTAAGCAATCTGAACGTAATAGTAGTGACAAATACTACTTCCTTCCTCTACTCAATAAATTATTTTTTACTTTTTGTGTAAAAATATTGAATACAAAATTCAAGCAATTTATAGTTCGCGTAGAAATTAATTTGTCGTATTCACGTATGCCCTCCCAACCCACTTTCGCTGGGCATGTTACCATAGTAAAATAGCCACTGTAAGCTTTAGCCTACAAAACTTATTGTTGATTGCTCTACGGTGATCATTTGTTGACTGTCGTTTATATTCAAAGCAGTCGACAAATCGCTGATGGCTAATTATTCTGCAAACGGCAGACCCTGGGTTACCATTGATATCTCTGGGTGCTGTTGACTTTCAACAAAATTTTCCTGGTTAATGACTAGAGATTTACATATAACTCCCAATGAACTTGATCTGAATTTGCAGCTGATTAATTTCATATCTTGTAACAGACGATTAGATAGCCATAGATATCGGTCAGAGTGTTTTTGCAAGTACGGTTAGTTTGTTATAAGTAAGAGTATGGCATTAATATCTGTTAAAAATAATATTTTGCCTAAAATAATAAGCCTCATACTTTACGTATTCTGAATTTGTATTTATATAAACATCATACTTAGCTTTGGTTTATCTATTAAAAATATTTATTATATTATTCATCAATAAAACTCCGATACGTTTTTGTTACTTCGAGTTGTCTTTTATTTATTCAACAATATCCCGTATTATAAAATAACATTCTACACTATGATTGAAAGCTGAAATTCAACTCCTGATTAGACCATCTTCAGTTGAGGTCAACAAGGCAGCTACTTACATCAAGCTTCCTCAACCTTGTATTCATGATTTTATAGCTTCAACTCTTAGCGTAAGTAGAGCGTAAACTAAAAAAGAGTTTTATACAACTTACTGTAATTTTATATGGTGTCACATATCCTAAGTCTGAGAAAGATTATGACCAAATTACATGCGCCAAATTTACCAGGCATTTTACTCACCCCGCCTTGAAATAACTTTGATCCTAGACCATTGTTACCATTTTCTATATTAATCTTATAGCATGTTTCCACGGCAACTATATTCGTAATTCGCTGTCTTATTTTTAATTCAAAGCCTAATTACGAACTGAGTTACATAATTTTCCCATGCAAAACTGTCAAAGCAAATTACTATTTTTGTGGGTAATTCATTTAGAATTAGCATGCGAATTATAATAAAATCAGTGTCTTCTCTAATTTTTATCGGTAGTTTATCATATCCAGCGGCCAAAAAAATCAAAGCAAAGCGAAAACAAAAAGAAAAAAAGCAAAGAAGAAAACTTTAAAGAAAGTTTTTATGTCTAGAAGACTACTGGCCACACAAAAATTATTGGATAAGACGAAATTGTGTTTAAGGCGTTTGCTGGCTGCACTGGTCCTATTTTCTTGTAATTAAAAACAATGATGATGCAAATAAATACATTTCTTATAAATTTACAATATTATTACTATTATTACTTACTTTTTGCCTCCATTGATAAAATGATTATAATTTTCTATATAAAATTTTATATTTCTTAATGTTCACCGCCAAAGCAAGAAAACAATTATTTAAATAAAAAAAACACGAAGAAGAACTGCCAAATCAAATTAACAATATGTCGTGGAAAAATGGTAATTCACTTAAGTAATTTAAAGAGCGAATCAAGTAATTGGATGTGTCGTGGAAACATGCTATTAAAGCTTTAGTGAATTAGTCTAGTTTCGACAATGACTTGAGCACAGAAAGTTTTAGGATTTTTGCATAAAATGTCTTACTTGAAACAACAACTAAATACTAGAGAAGGGTATACATCACTTCATGCAGCCTCAAAAAAAATTCTTATTTCTTCTATTTCATTATCAATTGATGACAAACATACACATACACACACACACAAACAACAGATATATGAACAACTTGCAAGCATTAGAAAACTTTTTGATTTTTATTACATTTTAAGCAAAGATTTCTGTTGGCCTTTAGCCAAAAATACACTTGCCATCATATTATTCTGCAGAACCCTCTATCTTGAAATGAGCATGAATGTATTGTTATAAACTTGTATTTGTTATTTTTCTTTTACATTTAGACTTCTCATAGGTTTTGTACTTTCTCATGGCTGTTTGTAAGTTTAATAAATTATGCTGCATTTGCAGTAACTTTCACTACTGTGGCAGTGTGTTAGTGTCCTTAGTTTTGTCATTTCTACTTCCTATTTCTTTCCTGCCTTTGGACTTTTTGGTTCATCTTGGTTTGGCTTTTACTTTATTTATTTTCCTATTTTTTCTATGTTTTCTCTGCCTGTGCCTGTGCGCCTTTTCTCTTTTTTGTTTTCGTAGATGAAAAATTAAATTTATACAAGTGCATTTAATTTTATTACCATTTTAATTTCAGTTAGTTTTTCCTTCATTATTTTACTGTTTTTATTTTCTTATTATTCTTATTTTTAGTTTGCTTAAGTTTCTGCTTGACTAAAACTCTTTAGGGCATAGAGAGCAAGTGTTCCAGTCACAGCAGCAGTAGAATCAACATTAAATATATGAATAATTTCATCAAGAAATAGCCAAGTGACTTTGTCTTTTAGTCAAAAAAGAAATATATGTGTATGAACATGTGCAAAGAAATGAAAGTAAGCTAGTTATATTCGGCCTTGTCGAATCTGGTAATACCCTTTACTATCTTATAATAGGCATAGTGAATACAGCGTAACTTACTCCTCATTTCAGATTAAATGTTATACGCCATTTTGATTTATTTCCGACACCATATTTAATTTTGAATTTTTACATATTTAATTGTATTCTACTAGTTAAGTCATTTCATTTGATAATCAAATTATCTTACACTTTGTTAGGACGCCATTTTGAATTTTAACTTTTTCAATATTAACAATATTTAACAATATTATAGGGGTGACATTTTTACACAATTTTCTACCCATTAATATGAAATACGTGTATAAATTATTATATTCCTCATAATGATTTTATTCGCTTAAAAACATCCCATAGTGAAATTATAAAATACGTTAATGTATGTATGTTTGTATGTCTCAATAATTAAAAAAATATTTTTGCTTCAACTGGAATTATAATCCGGCTTTGCTCTCACCAGTATACCCTGCTTATACAGATGTGTTCTGAAAGAATGTAATAACTTTTTTGTTTATTAATATTTATTTTATTTTAGATTTTTTTGACCGAGCCCTCCAATGAACCTTTAGGCATAAAAAGTACGTAAATATAATAAAATAAATAATTCATAAATAATAACAATGAACATTTCAAATCGAATAAGGCCTTAAACAATCTCTAGTTTAATTTTGTAAGCTTTCATATAGATAATACAACTAAAGGGTCGCCATTTTTAACAGATTCGTATATAAGCCGTTAAATGTTTGCTAAAATTATTTTCAAAGTACAATTTTGAAAGTATTGAATAACTTCTTTATAATATTGAGTACCAAAGAAGGACAATTATTCGAAACCCTGTAAACAATTAAAAAATACTTTATTTTGTCATTTTACAGTGACCATCAAGATCGCCCGAATTGAATCCTCCTTACCTTAACATACGTCACATATTTGAGAGCACCTAAGGGAAAAATTCAACAATACTGCAACAACTTATAAACCGATACTTTAACTAGCACGATGCAAAATAATGAAAACGGAGTGAATGGTCATTAGCTATGACGTTGGCTAGTTGATCGATATCGCGGTAAAAAGCTAATTAAAATTAATTTCGAAATTTTAAAAACAATGACGATTTATTTTAAAGATATATTAAAATCAGATGAGATGGTTTAAGCCACCCCGTATTAAGACATATTAAGACAGAAGGACGGACAACATATATTCCGCTCACAAATTGATCTTTGTTAAACGGTATACTGAACTATTTTCTGTTTTCTCTGGTTTACCAACGGAAGCATATAATGCCTTTCTAACCATTGGTGATGCAAATGTACTAAAATAATCTGATTTATAAAAATATTGTAGTTTATTTAAAAATCAAGAAGGTGTTTAATATACTTCTGAGTAAGCGAGTGTATAATAATAGTTTTTTTAATGTAACGTTTTGTTAAAGTTTAATATATATAATTAATTAGACAGGTCATATGTCCGAGTTTTATAAGAACGAAAGTCCCTTTATTTCTCACAATGTTTATAAAATAAAATACCATCTTTTAGACGGACAGTCTTAAGGCCAGACTTAAAAATAGTTTTTCTGTAATGTACCTTCAGTAAACGGACAAAAAATTCAACAAAATTGCATTTGATTGCAGATAAATACGAACAAGAATAACTAATTTTGAATTAAGCAACAACTACACATATTATTTGTGTGTAAAAGGAGGCAGTCATATTAATTGTTTTTTGTTAGATTATTTTTTTTTTTTTCATCACAAAACACTATCTCATTTCATTAAATTATCTCAACTTTAATTTAATCTTTAAACTTAAATTAATTTGTTAGTAAAACAAAAATATGCGTATTTAATAGAAAATAAGTTCTGACCTTTATAAATAAACTGTCCCATAGACAGATACCTCCCGCATTGAACAAATCTGCTGTGATGATCCGCGTTCCTCTACGGAAGCTTCTATTGTATATGTAATTTGTTTTTAATTCTTTATGTAATAAATATTCTTTAAATTTCACTGGGTACATTATTCTCTTCCTTCTCTTATAAAACAAACATGTGCCTGAGATTAGAAAAAAAACTTTTTAAGCCACAAATAATGCTATAACTTAACTTTACATGAAAATCTTTAAATTTAATTTTTATTTCCTCTAAAGTTATTCATAAATAAATTAAAATAAATTTCATAAATAAATTAAAACAACTTTACTGGAAATCATTTGAAAACATTGTTCTTTCAGTCAACAATAACGGAAAGAAAGCACTAGGCATTTCTCAATTAATTTTATGTTAATTTCAGTTCAACTGCTTAAATTAAGTTTTATTCTCATTTTTTTACAAAACAACGAATAAACAAGAATCGGGGGAAATAGCCAAAGGAAGGTAAAGTATTTTGATTTTCCGGTAAAACTGTTGGAAGACGAAAAGTTTATTTAAATTGTATCTTATGATTGAGTTTCGAAAAATTAATTAAAATGCTAAATGGCCGCTGATTGCTAAACTTAACAAATATGTTGTTAAATAAATAAGAAATTAATTCGAAAGCTTACCCTTATTAATATGCATAATTATGTTAATCTGGCATAAAAAGTTAAGCAAATAGCAACGTTTTTATTGTAATTTAAAAAAATTTATATTTGAAAAAATATTGTATAAAGAAGTTTGTAAATAAGAAAGTAAATTTAATTTTTACGCAAGTTTCTTTTTAATGAAGACTTGAAATTTTTACATTTATTTTCACTACACAAAACTTTACAACTTATAATTGCATAATTTTACATTAAATAAAATTCACACTTTATACTGCGGTGTATGAGAGTATTTTTTAACTTTAATTGTGTTACTCCACGAAATACTATTAAACTTCACGTTTATTGCGGTATTTTCGACAAACAAAAATTTACCTGCAGTAACAAAACGCAAAAACAAACCTTAATCAGACTTATATGAAAAGATAAACACATACACGTATGTATGTACATATCCATGCAACCTATAAAAACGAGCAACTACACAAACAATTTGCAGAGTTATGGAAGTAAACACTACAGCACCAATAACAACAAAACAGAGATAAAACAGAAAATCAAATATGTAGTTGTTTACTCTGTTACAATGCCAGTAATTTTCAAATTATGTTGCATATTTTCGGGAGGTGAAAGAACCGGGTTTTGCTTGAAATGAAAATTATGTTAACAGGTTCCCTGTCCCCATACAATGGCGAAATTTTGATGTCACACGATTTTTTTTTAACATAAGATTGTTGCAATAATTTTTAGAGCCTATTTATCTATCTATCTGAAGTGCTTTTGTATGTTTGTAGCATGATAAAGAGTAAAAAGTATAAATCAGATATGATTCATAAATACTTTATTTTTGTTTTACATAGTATGTACATGCATGTAAATTTTTTTTTGTAAAGAAATGTTAAACAAAAACTGAATAATCATCACAGTTTTTTATTTGGTTTTTTTAATTAGAGAATGTATTCGATACGCCCACAGACTTCAAATTAAATTTGCTCATTTACGTTTGTTTAAAAATTACTTTCAAAATACCTATAAATTTGTTCAAATATAATACATGGGACTCAGCAAATAATGCACCGTAAATCATATATGATTCATTAGACAGGGAACCTGTAAAAGAAAAATTTTGCCAAATTGTATGTATATTCAAAAGCATCAATGTTACAATTTATGGTCAGTTAGGAAGAAACCGCTCGAATTTAAAATTGTTTTTAAAAAATTGCTTTAAATTTCAATATAAAATTTTTTATTAATTTATTTTAAATATTTTTTTCTAAATTTTTAAGAAGCATTTTAATATTGACTATTGGCACACTTTTGTACCGCATTTTTTTTTCCTCTGTAACTTTCAGATTCTATCACTTATTTACATATATCCGTCGTATAAAAAAAAACCCCTGAAAATGCCTCGATCAAAATGTCCATTGTACCCAGAGATCAGTATGCAGTTACACTGGCTGTTAGTAACTACATGCCTCCATTATATATTGAGCTTTACATAGCTCTCCAGTCAAAGTTACAGTAAAACCTTCGTCGTAAATGGCGCACCATGTAACAAACTTAGTTGTGTGCAATAGCGAGTGAGTGAGTGTTACCGTTTTTTTTTTTTTGCATACCCGATAATTAAAAGGATGAAGAATTATTATGGAAAAAAAATTGTAACGAGCTTTCTGCGAATATAAATATCAAAATTAAAAATGAAGCGGTCATTATGTTAAGAGTTTATGTAAATTTTTTTATTTTTCATACTTAAATATTTAATACTAGAGTATGTTCGCCTATGAAGTTATCGAGAGGAAAGAATAATCCAGGTTGTTATCTATGTGTGAAGTAAATTTTATTAAGTTCCGTTAGGGCGTGTTTGAGTGATTGAGTAACAAATATCAGAACATCTTAATATCCGCACATTCAATTATTTACATTTATTATATTAGTAGGATTTCTAAAAGAAAAACTTCTAATGAGTTTTTATTTGTAGTTAATTATTGATTATGAAATTTTTACCCCAGGTATAGACATTCATACAATTTTGCGAATAATGTCAACACTCGCAAAATTTAGTATTTATCGCCAATTCTAATAAAGTTAACAATTTAAGTAAATGTTTCGCAAATTTGTTAAATAGAATTTTTTTACAAAATCTACTACTCATATATAGTTCTCAAGGAGTCGTGTCATAAGTCGTGTCATAATTTCGCAAACTGTTTAAAATGAATGAAAATTACTGTATAATTTATAAATAATTTTTGAACATTTTTTACAATTACGATAATACAGCCAATACCTTGTAAGTTTACCATGTATTTTTAGAAAAATTCTACTATTGTAGTAAAAGTTCGCCATATTTTCAACTCTGAGCAAATTTTTTATTTAGAGTTGTGCTTCTTACAATACACTAACACAAAATCAACCATTTGTGATAAATGTAAAATTTTTAATAGTCGAAATCCGCTTAGAGCAGAATATTTATTCCTTTTAAAGCAATTAATTTTAAATAATAAATTTAACTTTTAATATGAAATTCCACAAAACAAATTTCAATATCATTACACCAGCAAACATTTTTTTAACTAAATAAATACTTAAGATTCCAAGGATGCTGTAAGTGCTTAGTGATTTAATACTTCTAAGGCAATACAAAAAATCATGAAATGTACAAATTCCGTAACTTAAAAACCCAACAAATATAAGAAGAAGACCATTATTTTAATACACATAGAATATGAGTACATTTTTACGTTTAATGAATGGATGGTTATTTAGTCGTTTAAAGCAGGAAGGAGGCGGAAATGCTTAAATTTCCCTTGCAGCACTTTAGGCTACTACAATGAACCACATTGTATTACAATTTTGTTCATAAATTGTTTCTCAGAAATTTTTCGTTTATTCATTGATTCAGTATTTATTCTATTTCTATTATCTATTGAATTTCATAAATAAAAAGCCTCAAGTCTCTGGACATTATGTATGAACCTACAGTTACAACAACAATAACTACTAAATGCAATAAAAACTTGTTAAAATGTTTTTTTTTTTTTTGGTTTTGCTGAAATAACCCACAAATTTCATGAATTGGTCATTTCTCTTTTTAAATTAAAATGCCAATCGACAAAAAAACAAACACAGAATACAAAAACCAAAGCAGTATAAGTACAGTTTTTACTTCTTGTATTCTTGTGCTTTAGTGTAAAAATAGATTTGATGCCAGTAAAAATGAAAAAAACAAAACAAAACAACACAAAATGGCATAAAATAATAGTCATTTGCAATTAATTATTGATTTCAAATTACTGTAGATATTTTTAAAAACTGTATAACTATACTCTATAATGTTTGTTAACCGCAGATACGGCCCTGCATTATTCAAATAGTTTTATTATTACAATTTGCTTGTGCAAAAAATAAATTGTAAATTGAACAAATTGATTTAATTTTATTTGCTTTTTGAATGCCTGTAAAAAATATTACAGACACAAAACAATGTTCTTCAAAAGAAATAAATCAAAATAAATTTAAAAATTTTGACTCAAGTAAGTTAATTCACTCTCATTTAAATTGCAAAGTGAGAACAAACTGTAATACAAAAATCTGCTGCCTATAGCCAGTTTTCACGAAATTTGCAATTTATAGTAAATTTTTACAAAATCTTCTATTCACAGAAAATTTTAAAAACAAAATTTTTGAAAATCTTTACAAAGATTGTAATTTTTAGAAAATTTTAACTAAAACTGCTATTTATACTAAATTTTAACAGAATTATTTATATATCATCGGCTTAATATGCAAACATGCTAACTTTCTTTCAGCAAATTTTACAGGAGAGACAGAAAACTTAATTTAGCAGTTTTTTTTTTTTTAAATTTTTCTTTGAGAGGCTTTAGCAGTTTTTCTTATCAAACCTTTTTGCAATTCAATGCCTTAATTGAAGAAACGAAGAGGTGTTTCTTTATTTACTAAAAAAGTGGACTTAGCCGGTTTTCATATTAAGCCATATTTACCCGTATCTAAAACTTAAAGTGAATTTAAACATGTAACAGTGTTACATTCGGCCGTGCCGAATCTGATAATACCCTTCACCATCATGTACATAGGTATAATCTCATATAGCTTAACCTATATTTCATGTTATTCCCCTTTTTTCTTTATTATTTCCGACGCCATCCTCGATTTTGAACTTTTAGGTAGTTAAGTGTATTCAACTAGTGAAGCCCTTTAATTTGGTACCCATATTGATGGGGTCAAAAAAAATGTATCCGCCATTTTGTTTTAGACGCCATCTTGAATTTTAAATTTTTTAATAATTAACTGTATTCAACTGGTCAGGCCCTTTCATTTGATACCAGTATTGAGGGGGTTCAAGAAGATACATTTCAAAATAACAGTTTTGGCTCATATATAAATTTATTGTCCGCCATTTTGTAGTGGCGGCCAACATAAATTTAAATTTTTTTATGGTGCTTTTATTGTTCTAGTCAAGTCCTTTCAGATGATACCAATATTGACTCTCTCAGTTGTCTAGAAGCTAAAAAAATGGATTTTCGTTTGTAAATTTTTAGAATATATATTTAAAAAAAATTTTTGCCTATAACTTTACCGATAAGAGCCCGATTTATCCAAAATTTTACACGAATATATCTAAAGGCATGTTATATCTACAAATAGTAGCAAAGGTACCTATAAATTATTCTATGGCTGAACAATTTTAATTTTGTTGGTAAAAATATAGGAAAAAACAGAGGCAGTCGTGTTTATTTGCTCATATCTCAGAAAGTTATCGCGCGATTGTGCTGAATTTCAATAGCGATTCATTCCCGGATATTTCCAAAAGATTGATACCATACACAGATCTAAGGAACATATGGTTGCTTCTAAAAGGTGATTTCAACCAACACACGGACAGACGGTCAGGGCTTAATCGACTCCTCTATTCATAAGCTTTCAGAAAATTTATGGGGTCGGAAGTAAAAATTGTAGAAATTACAAAAGGAATAACAAACCTATATATATACCCTTTTTCACTGTGTGAAGGG
The DNA here is from genome assembly GCA_941918925.1 of Phyto melanocephala. NCBI lineage: Eukaryota > Metazoa > Arthropoda > Insecta > Diptera > Rhinophoridae > Phyto > Phyto melanocephala. The sequence continues at coordinate 5,728,475 of OW799233.1, forward strand.
TATAAAAATGCGCTATTTTAAGTAAATTTTGAAATATTTGCTATTAATAAGAATTTGTTAACAATTTTTGCTATTTATAGTAAATTTTTTGATATTTAAAGTTAATTTAAAAAATTTGCTATAAAATTTTTTGTATAAATTCTAAAGCCAATTTCATAAAATGTTGATATTTATAGTAAATTCTAACAATATTATTTATTTATAAATATTTTGAAAAAGACTTGTAAGTCTAATCGTTTCATTTAAATAACAAAAACACATACATAAATATGGGATTATAGAAATATGTAGCGTCTAATTTTCTTCTTTGCCAAAATTATAAAAAAAATAAAAAAAAAGACATAAAAAAATTTTGCATTTGGGTAGTGAAACAAGATATAGATCATAAAAAAGTTGATGAAGTTATTGTTTGTGATTTTGTTGTTGTTTTATTACCAATCCAATTTTAATTGAAATTTTTGTTACAAATTCAATTAAAAAGTGTTTGGAGCCTCAATACCCACAAACACAACAACAGAGGCGTTAAAAAGCCTTTACACAAGGATAAAAAGTAAACGTTAAAAACAACATTTGGTTGGCGTTTGTGTGCCACTAGTGATACGTATCCATACATACAAATAGACAAGCTCAAGCACAGACATATACATACGTAACTAAAAAAGTCAAATAAGGTTTTGAGTATTCGAGTTGTGTGCTGCACATGTAAAGGAACGTTAAAATAGTGTTGGCCAAAGTAACGTAAAAAATTATAAATAGATATCTATGACTTTATCTTTGCTTGTTCCTCCGTCAAAGCCAAGGGCGGCCATGACGCAACAAATTACCTTAAGAAATTTTAGGCATTATTCGATGTTTGAAAATTAGAATCTATATTTTTCAATTAATTATAAGAAAAATGTATACTTGAAGAGTATATTTTTATTATAAACTAATTTTTAGAATTTTAATTTTATCTAACTTGCTATAATTTTCGCTGTATCTAGTGTACGACCCACTGTAGTGTACATATGAAGATATAAATTAAAAAACCATCAACCAAAGAAACTTTTTTTTTTTTTTTTTGTCTGTGTGTGTATGTGTTCATATTTTTATTTATCAATAATTTTTTTTTTAATTTTTCAATGCGCTTCGTTTGTTACAGGAACCGGAAGTAGCATTTGCATAGATAAAATTTTGATCGATGTGTACATGTGCTCATGTATTTATGTGTATGTGTCTTTAACTTTTAAAAACAAAATATTTGATGGCGTTTTGTTGTCTGTAAATAAACATAAATACAGTTTTTTGTTTCCCCCTCTTGCCTATTTTTTATGTATGAGCCACACAAACATTTCTCCATTCACACAATAAAACGGCATCTGTAGTAGACGGCTTTAAAACCGTTACCACAAAGTTATTGATTGGAAATATGTAAAAGTGTATTTTATATCGAACGGGAAAAAATACAATATACTGATAAATGCAAAAAAGAGGAAAACTTTAAATGCATTTTTGAATGTTTTCAATGTCAATTTCCTTATGGCAAATGCCTTAAAGCCTAATGCTGCTGCTTTTATTAGACTTGGTATTAAACTAAACCATCCTTTTTATTGCCACTGATTGCTTTATAGAAATATTACAACTACAAAAACAAAATTGAGCGCAAAACAAAAATGTTCGTTCAATCAATAAAAGAGTAAGTCGTTTGCTCGCGTGTGTTGGAATTTAATTTTATATTTTTAAATGAATAAATATGTATGTACAATATACAATGTACATTCTACATTCTGAATACATGTACTGTAGTATTGAAATTCTTTTCTTCGTAGGTATTAACAAATAGAAAAGTTGCATGACATAAATATTTTCAACTCAATGTTTAATAATAAATTTCTTTAATTCTTTCATAACTGAGACGTCAAGTATAAGTTTCTTGTAATAGAATGATACTAATACTATACGTGTATATGAAGATGAAAACTACACAATCAGAGCAATATTCTTGATGTGTGCAGATATATTTCAGTTCATATATGTGAGTGGTTAGAATTTATAAAATTTTACTGCGATTTGTACAACCATGACAACATTAAAAAAGATGAGCTGTTCTTTTGTAAGACATATTCTATGTATGGGAAATTTATTATTGCATATTCCTTGAATATTTTATATAAAAAAAAGAAATGCAAAAGCGCAATACAGAAACAAAAACGAAAGCTCATAGTGAAATTTTGTTAAACAAAAGAAGCGTAAAAGATTGCTGATAAAAAATCTAATTGAATAGCTGTGCTATTTGACTAGATTTAAAGATTTCAAAATTTATATTATTTTCGGAAAAGAAGACGAATTTAATAGTAACCTCCTCCATCAATATGTATATGTCGAAAAAAATATTGTTTTAATTTTTTTATATCTTGGTTTGAATAAAGTTAAAATAACTCAAAACTTTTAATCTTAAACAAATTAAGAAGATGTATATATCAATGGTCACAGGTCGAAAGTCCCTAACAAGTTCCAATACATTTCACACAAATACACATCGACACAAAAATGAAAGCGATGATCTAATAACAAAGCAATTGCGCAAAAATTCTACCCATAAACGCTCACATTGCGGATGTTTTATAATCACGTTTATGTACAGTCGCTTGATTAGAGTGAAAAAATTATAAAAAAAATAATAACAAAAAACTTCTCTAAGCTCTGTTTTTCAGCGGTCAAATTTTATCTAACTTGTTAGGGATGAAGACAATAAATATAACGTAACAGAAAAATTAATGTTATATTTATCTATAGGTTTCATTATACCGCTAAAGGCCTACATTTCAATTTTCATTAAAAAAATAAAACATATTGGAAAGAAAGTTAAAAAAAGCTTCTTTTTCAGAATGTGGTTTTTGAGGGTTACGCTATTTTAACGGTTAGGGCAAGATATCCTTATTTCGACATACCTTGAGAACAATAAAGAAAACTGTTTACATGCGCCTTAGTTAAATAACATAGTTTAGTAGTTAATCAATAGCATAAGTCAGGGAAAAATTATTCAATATATATAAAAAAATAATTATTCAATAGTATAAATCTGGGAAAAGTTATACTGAAAACCTGCAAATATTTTTCAATTGTATTTTTTAATTTAAATTCATATTTTTCTTTAACCAGATATATATATATAGAATGTGCTCACTTTTATTGCTTTCTTTTATTTTTTTATATATTTATTTTTATATTATTATTTTTCCTAATATATAAAAACTTTTACTTTTATTCATAATATATTATATTTGGGTCTACCCTTTTTAAAACTAAGCGATCATAAACGTCAACATTGAAGGGTAAATTTCTTTATTAAATAACTTTTTAGGAAAAAATATTCAGAATTAGTTCTGAATTTCTATTAAAACACTAAACTTCGTTTATCTTAAAACCAACCGATTTTTTTTTTAATATTTGATTTTATCAATTAATTTCTATTTTTGAACTATTCGCTTAAAATACATAATATTGTATTTGTTTGAAAATACTTATGCCGTATACGCAATATTTACCAGAACATTAATTTTATATTACGTATACGCATAGAAGTACGCACAAATCAAAAAAATGCAGAAGAAGAAGTCAATTAGCAGGGGTTTAACTGATGATAAAGTGATTAAATTTAGGTGAAAACACTCATAATCGTCTGTTTACATAATTATACAGGGTGGGCCATAAGTCACCATGGGATTTAAAAATGTAATAAGTTATTACTAATAATATATGAATATCTAATATTAGTTTTTTATTTACCACAAAAAAATAATTTTTTGGCTTCTTTATGAAGACTGCTATAAACTAGTTTATCTTTTTTGAATTCACTAATCATTTTTAATTCGTTTCAACAAAAACCAAAAAAAAAATAAAATATTTTTCATGGCGCCGTTTTTTTTTAATTTTTTTTTTCGAATTTAATTTTTTTGGATTTACAAAATATATTTTTTAATAATCATAAAAATATTTATTTTATAGTCAAAAATTAAGAAAAACAAGTTTTGGGGATTCTGGTAATTTTTAACATAGAATTTGGCGGAAAGGGTCAAAATAAATCGTACAACCCTGTTTCAGATTATAAAATTAACACCTAGAGAAGAAAAAAATAATAAAAAGATTTACAACTGAACAACGAATCATAATAAAAGAATTATAGTAATTTAATCAGCAATAACTTATTTTAAAGTAACGAGCATATTGTTGATATTTTATCGTTACTACCAACCATCGTAAAAATTTGCGATTTTCCTCATACCGGTAAACCACGTATAATTCGCACTGCGAACATTTAGAGCACAGTATTAAAAAAAAAACAACAGAAGCATCCATCAAAAGGCATTCTTGTTTAGTCAGTACGTCACTGTGGTGCATTTAAAGAATATTTACTTGTAACCTATATAAGGCTCTATTTGTTTAAGAGCTAAAAACCGCACATCATCGCCAACGTCTAAATTTCATAGTTGAATTGCTATAGTCGGACAGAAAATTATTAAAATTTCTCTTCAATCGTGACTGATAAAGATCATTTTAATTTATATTTTTGTCAATAACCACAACTTTGATTCTGATGTTTAAAAAATAAGAGACCCATTTATTAACACCAAATTCTGCCTATTACATATCCGAATATCACTGGCCGGAACTATGAACGGAAAGCATTGTGGGTTTATAATAAAATATGCCTATATGCTGCTGTTTAAAACAGGCCTCATATGTATTTTTAACTGCAGGCGCTGTCTTCACTTCCTGAAATAGTTTAAGTCAACGTTTTTAAGAGCGAATAATCTCCAAGTAAATCGGCCATCAGTTTTGCCACCTTTGTCAGCTCCCGACTATTTTCTTTATTACTTGAAGAAAGGAGTTTATCTTAACAACAGTGAGAAAATCAATGAACTCTGCCAACATTGTTGTAAAAATTTGCGCTCTACAGCCACAAGTTTTTTATATAAACGAAAAAGTTTTGCTACATTACAAAATACATGCACAAAATAAGTATTTAAGATAATATTAAATTTTTCTTAAGTTAAAAGATATTTAATTAACCATCCATGGCTACCTTTGTTGCGTATATAATTTCAAAAATTTAATAAAAATTATACGTTTTTAGTAAAAGATAATATTCATATTTTATTTTTAACTTAAATATAGCGAATTTAAAATAAAAATAGAGAATAGAATAGTTCAACTTACGTAATTTAATCCACCGAAGTCAGCAAGTGCCGGGTGACCGCTAGAAGTTGCGTAAATTATTAAACATAAGCAAAAATTTTTAGATTAATTAATGAGTAGGTGTGTGTGCATGTAGGGTACAATTTCTGTTTTTTTTTATTATTTTATTTCGTTTAAGGGATATAAAAAATATTATTTGGTGTTAAGCATTTTTTATGGATTTGTGTATGTGTTATTAAAATGTTATTCATTAACAAATTATAATATATTTTTAGATAGAAGTAAGATAGTTTGATCATGACAAAAACAAAAATAAGTAATAAACAACGAAATTATGTAATTAAAAACCAAAATTTTTTTTGTTATTGCAACTCGTAAACGTTTTACACAAATTATTTTAAGAAAGGACACTAGGATTCAACAAATTTTATTGTTATTAATTTTGGTAACAATCTGATGTGCCAAATAAGAGAATACTTTTGCCTCATTCGAATATCCTATCATCGACCGGGAAATGAAAGACTATATGTATAGTTAATGTACCTTACAATAATGTCGCCAATCCGGTAACAATTTTATTATTTTTAATAATCCTATATATCACGAGGAATTGAAGAATTGCTGTAGCCTTAATAATGTGCGTTCTTGATTGAAGATATTTCAAGGTCAAGATATATGTTATATGCAGCAAATATTTTTGCAAAAAATCCAATTTAATCATGTTTTAAATTGTCAAATAAAAACTGCTTACAGCATCAAAAAATATCTCCAAAAAGGATAAAAATATACAAAATTTCTTCTTTTCGCAACTAGCCAGAATAGAAACCTAAAAAAAAATTCCACAATCTCACTAGTGCAAACAGATTTTTTTAAATAAATATTTAAGAATTTAAAAACAAAACTATTTTAAAAGCAATGAGGACTTATATAAAATGCAATTTCTGTTCTATTAAAAAAAATATAGTAAAATGAAAAAACCCTACAGCCGAACAAAATAGTTTGTTTAATACATAACTTAATTACCGCAAAACAAAATACATAAAATTATTAAATTATATATAATATCGCCTTTATAATAATAGACGCTTTAAGTATGACATTATTTTATATCTTTTTTATTGTAGCGACGCAATAAGTCAAGAAATACCTTGCTAATAATAAAATTAACAAAATTAGCATTTTAATAACACTTAAGTCTTGCCTTAAAAAATTCGTTTATTTTATTAAAAATCTTTTACTCTTATTAAACATTTTTTTTCTTGTGTCTTGTTGTACACATTAATTTTTTTACTTAACAATGTTTAAAGAATAAAACGCTGCAAAAGTAATTTTCTTATAAAATTTAAATTTTTTCCATTATTAATATATATTCTTTATTGTTATTATTTTTATTATGTTTTTATTATTATACTCCAATCATTTCTTTTAACATCCTTTTGAAATCACATTATCTCAGAGTCACAATGTAGTATTAACATAACTAATATTTATCGGCAACATCGCCGTGACCAACTAAAAACGTAATCAGTTTCAAGATGTGCCGTCTCATTTTAAATATGTTTTTTGGACGTTTATGAAAGTTATGTTTTTATGTGCAATCTAACAACTATTTTCGTCTCATCCTTTATCTTGATTTTTTTTTTTTAACGACGCATTTAATTTTTTTTAAACCATTTTCGTTCAATTGAACTCGTAATACCAAAGCAGCGTGTAAATTGTTTGCCTTCCATTACAAAATTGTTTCTATGATTTTATTTTCCCTTTTGGGACTAATAGTTAGTTGTGGCCAAAGCCATACAATAAAATTTACTAACACACACATACACATACGTTAGATTTAAGGAAGATAAAAGAAAATTAAATGTTTTCTTTGAAACATATCAAAGAGTAAGAAATAAAGAAAAGACAAAGCAAACACACAAAAGCATTTGATATTTTCATGTTATCAAATTGAGTGAATCTGTGACATACTAACTGGCTGACTGCTCAGATGAACGAAATCACAAATAAATGTATGAATTAAACGTTTTAATACCATGTCTTTTGTTTAAGAAAAATTTTATCAAATTATCATATTCTTTCTTATAATTTCTTTTATTTTTTTCTTGTTTTGGTTTTTTATTTCTAAATACTTGCTAAGATAATATAGACTTTTTCTTCCTAGAAACGTCTAGGCAGATATCTTTTTGTCTCTGATTTCTTTTGAGTTAACAGAAAGAGTAAATAAGGGGAAAGATGATAAGGCTAAAGGTAATTTTAAATTTTAGTAGATATTAAATTCAATTCACAGACTGATATTTTTTTAATCTATATATATAAAAGTGAAACTCTGTGTGTGTGTGTGTGTGTTAGCTATAGACTCCGAAACTGTAAAACCGATCGGACTCAAACTTTGGCAAGTTGTTGTACACATACCAGGGAGTGTTTATGGGTGGAAAAAAGTGGGTGGGGCCACGCCCATAAAAATTAGTTATCAGTTTTAGCTACTTGCACTTGAGCGATTTTCTGAAACTTTGCACACATATCGAGCTGTCATGACTAAATAATTTCTTGATAAGAAAAGTGGGCGGGGCCACGCCCCTAAAAAGTTTTAATTTTGAGGTACTTACACTAGACCGATTTCTCTGAAACTTTGCACACATATCGAACTGTCATGACTAAATAATTTCGTGATTAGAAAAGTGGACAGTACCACGCCCATAAAAAAAAGGTATCATTTTGAGGTACTTGCACTGCACTGATTATTCTGAAACTTTGCACACATATTGAGCTGTTATGACTTTACAATTCCGTGACTAGAAAAGTGGGCAATGCCACGCCTATAAAAAAAATTATAATTTTTAGGTTTGTGTACTTAATATTCAATTAAAATTTAGAATGCATTTCGATTCATTAAGGGGCGTAGCAACGCGCGCCGGGTTTGGCTAGTTTAACAAATAAATAAAACATCAAAAAAAATATTTTTAAAGAATGCAACAGCCACATAAAACCTTTAGTTTAAAGAATTTTTAAACTTAGCTATGAAAACTATTTAACAAACCTTTGGCAAAATGCAAAACTTTTTATAACGATTATTGGGCATCACGCCCACTATTCGTGCTGATTTAATTTCTAGTCTTTTAATGTAAAAATTGTAGACAAAAACTTTTTAACAAAACCTAAGAACAAATTTGCACAAGAACCTGGCATCTACTAGTAATTTAGAAAAAAAGCTTCAAAAATCCATTATGAGAAACTTTTGACATAATAAACACCCTTCACCACTTGGGGAAAGAGCATATGTGATAGCGCATAGAGAAAGGGACTTAAGGGTAAAAGCAGGTCATGTTCAGGAGAGCCATTTTAAAGATTAAACGATTTTTCTATTTTTTTAAATTGTTCATAAGGAAAAAAATAAATTTTTGTAGTTTCGTAAAATAATATTTTTAAATTTTAATCAGGCTTGAGTTCATTTTAACATTCTTTGTTTTTACAAAGAATTTTTAATTGTGATAAATGAAAGAATAAATCTGAAAAATTATATTTTTACCGACACTAGCCGAGTGGAATGCATTTTCGAAACCAGCTACGATTTCATAATCAGCACTCTCTGATCGGTGGTTACATGTTGGTTGTAAATATCATCTATTTAACTCCCGGGACTTAAGTTAATTGAATTCGGTAGCTACTTAAGTTTTCCCTTTTTCATATATTTTTTACCACAATGAGTTAGATTAAAATTTTTAACCAAACAGCAATCCTTTTACTTTTGTTTGTTATTATATTTCATTTATATCACTAATTTTGTCCTGCTCTAGCCACCAGTTAGGTAGCGATGATGATTGTTTTTAACAATCAATGTTTATAATCATTTGTTTTATTTTCTGTGAGGCCAGTATACAACGGAATGTTTGGGGCGTGGGATCGGTCTCATTCGATGCTCAGATGTTGTCCACATCAAAAAAAAAAAGTGAAAATTGTTTTTTTCGCCCTTAAGTCCCTTTCTCTATGCGCTGTCACATATATAGATTTGTCATTCATTATTTATTTGTGGCCACGCAAACGATGTAAAAATATTTCGAAACAACGTAATTTTCTATACAAACTGCTTTTTGTATACTCTTCATGCAGAATTTAGTCGTAACACAAAATCTTTTTTATTTTTGAAGCATATTTTTTAGTCTCCTTTTTTAAGAGACATTCCCATAGCGGATCATCTTTAACTTCAAAATTTTAGAGTTGAGAAGAAATGGAATAAGCTTGATTAAAAATCTGAAAATCAGTGTTGAAGCTCACTTTTATGTCAAAGGCTTTGTTGAAAAGCAGAAGTTTTTAACGCTAACTTTACCCCATTAGGTATATGGTCTTGTGTGGAATTACATATGAAAATATTATTGTGCTTTATTTCTTCGAAAATAAAGATAAAAGTGCTGTAAGTCTAAATGAAAACTTATGATAAAACATTTTTTACATCCTGTTTTTGATAACAGATCTGAGATTAGTTAAATGGAGCTAATGTTCACACTGCCGTTAACGCAATGGTATTTTTAAGTAAAATTCAGTAATTTCGAAATTAATTAGCCAGCACGTTCCCCAGATTTGTTAGCATCCGATTATTTTCTTTGTGGTTATTAGAAACAGTTAGTATATGTTAACAAGCCACAGACAATCTATAAACTCTAATATTGTTGTAGAAATTTAAGTTGTATAGGCACAAATTTTAAACGATTATATTAAAGATTCACCAACACGAGCCTATTATTTCACATTTGAAATGGTGGTTATTTAAGTAACATTAATTGTGGTAAAAATGTTCATATTTGTATAATCTGAAAATGAAAATGTTATTAAGTTTTCAAACCCCATGGCCTACTCTGTACATAGAAAAAGATTTTTATTTTTAAGCTTATTTCAACACTATAAATATATGTTTGTACCTAAAAAATAATCACATTTTGGATTAAAGTTGATGGCTTTCGCTTAATTGAAAACTAATAAACAAAGAAAAAACACTATTTTATTTTTAAACAATAGTAGACATTTGCATTTTGTTAAAACAAAAAAAATCGATTACAAACAAAGATTTCTAAAAATCAGTTCAAAAAACAATCCTTTTTTTAATTTTTGTATACCCTACATCATGAAGAGTACACTTTGCATATAATAATGATTGTAACGCCTAAAAAGAAAAGTTTTTAAAATATATCACTTTAAACAGAATCACTTTACTTGAGGCGATTTGAAACATTTGAAACCTGAAGGCCAGAATATTTAACAAATCGTAATAAAATTTTTTAAATTCATGAGCCAAGAATAATTTTTTAGTTCATCAAATCGGTCCATTATTTAATCTATCACTTACAGATACATTATTTTGGAAGTGCATCTAAACTGTTATTAGCTTGGATATTTTAACAAAAGAAAATACAGTGTTGTGTTGTGTTGTTGAATGAAATGTTTTCCTCACATGAAATTTTTTTGCTAAAACAATTAGCAAAGTACGTATTTTCAATCAGAACAAAAATTTACCCGAAAAGTGAAAACGTAAGTGAAAAGGTAAGTGAAAACGCACTATTAAATACTAATGGATATATTTTTGCACATTTCAGACAAAAAATGACACTTGTCGAATATTGTTAAAACGTACTTAGTGAAACACAAAAACATATAAAGTGTGTTAAATGACCAGCTATAGTCAGTATGCTGCCAAGGTATCATAGAGCCAAGATAATTGCATTCTTCAACATCGCTTTTGAAAATTATTTAAATCTTGTAAGCACTTTATTCACTAACTAGCTGATCCAGTCCGTGTTGCTGGCCCTAAGCAAACATTAATTGAGCTTTTAACGAAATTTACGGCCATCAAATAAAAATCCATGGAATACCTATCATAAAGTTTTTTACAGAATAACTTACATATAGTGTAGGTATAGGCCGAATCAAAAAAGAAACGCATGTATTTAAGGCAAATTGAAAATTATATTTATTTAATTTATTATAAAAGGTCAAAGAAACCAATAATTATTTATTTATTACTTCATCTTGAGGCCAGCGAAGAGACAATGTTTTTTGTTTTCTTTTTTTTATTTGGTGCAAAAACGTATAAATTTTTTGGCGTGCCAACTCAAGAGCAAGCCACATACAACTGGCCGTGTGAACAACATGAATTCTCCAAAATTAAGCCATTAAAAGTCAATGATTGGCCTTGTGCTATGTTGATGGTAATAGCAAAGGCAAGACGCAAAGGGAATTGGAGCCGCTTGTATTGGAATGATAAATCGTTCGAAATTATCGGAATTCGTAGAATAAGTACGTCTTCGCCTTTAAACCTGCCACCGATGCTTGTTGCCTCGATTAAATTTCGTGAACAGTTTTTGATGGCCAACCAGTTGCGAGTAAAAATTAACGGTGATCCAACCTTTAATTTTGGTACATGCGGTGGCATTCCGGGTGGTTGCAATGAATTCAAAAATTTAGTGGGATAATTGTTCTTCATCCACTACTGTGTCGACCGCTTTGTATTTGATTAATTTGCCGGGCAGTTTCAATTGAATTTGCTAATTGAGCTGTTAATATTTTTTGTAAAAAAACCGAAAACTCGGATTTTTGAAGGCAACATTTCAAAAGTTTTAAAATTTTGATATTGGATCATAATTAACATAGGTTTTTTGTAAATATCTTCGAAACTACATAACCGATTTAACTGCCAGTTCAACGATGTCGAAAGAAAACACAAGCGAAATTTCATTCGTACAAATATATTGAAAACAACAACAAAAACTAAAAATTTGTTTTTGTTTTCAACGTATTTGTGCGAATGAAATTTCGCTTGGGTTTTCTTTCGACATTGTTGAACAGGCAGTAAGAGTTTGATATCTTGTTTTGAAAAACATGACAACTGCTTTCAAAAAAAAAAAATAAAAAAAGCAAACAAAAAAATTATTTTTTGATGTCATTGGTGGTGCTATATGAAAATTGGATTTTGTCACGTCCCCCCGCTCGCAGACCGAAAATTTAAATATCAGACTTCACAAAATTCAAGCCGTTTTGGAGTCCATACGTTACATACATACATACATCCTGTTTTATATATATTAATTAATTTTATAGCACTCAGAGTCATGCTATAGCTTCATATGTCTTCTGTACTTCTATTATTTCAGCTGCAATAAATGGGAAAATAATTTTAGAATTTTTTTCATACTCCTCTTTTGCTTATGCCACTGATGGAGAAAAATTAAGTGCATATTATTTATAGAAAAGTAGACTACGAAGAAATCAAATCAAATTGAAATCAGGCAAGCAATTGCGTGCGGTAGTGCACTAATTTCTTTACTTTCATTGAAAATTTTATCCATTTATTTAGGATTTTCAGTCGGATAATTTCAGTTTCGACCGGCACGTGAAGGTAGCTGTGTCATAAAATAAAATTTTTTTAAATCAACTCAAAAGATGTCTGTATTGTATTATTGCTCAAGTTTTTTTAGAATTTTAATATCGTTCAATATTTTTTAAATCAATCAAGCTTTAAATAATTATCAAGTTCCGAATTCATCTGACCTTATGAATATTTATTTATTTATTTAAATTTTGACAACCAAGTCTATAGGCCATAATCGGCTACAAACTTCTACTAAAAAAAATTTACAATGCTTTTTACTTAGACTATAAAAATATAATCTAATAACTTAAATATAAATACAAAGGAATTAAAACTATAATGACAAGAAAATTGCACAGAAAGTATAAGTCAAACTAACCAAATTTAAGATTGAAATATGTAAATGGATAGAGAATGGTCATTCAATTAAGTACTATTTCCAGACAACTCGCGAAAAATTTTTTCCTAAAGGAATCAATATTAATATCAAATGTCCTTAAAGTATCCGATAACCTATTATAAGTTCGTGCCACTCTCACACAAAAAGATCATTCCAAAATTGAGGTCAATCTTGGTATGATCAACTGTCTTATTCTATTAGATCTGCAAAACCTAAAAAACTTAACTAATTAATTAATTATTTTTTGAACAACATTATTTTAAATAACTTAACATATTAATTCGTTTCAAAGACACTTTTTCATTTTAATCCAATAGAAAACAAATAATTTTTTATAACTATTTGTAAAAACTTCGTAGTTCATTGAATTATCATAACTGCCAATAATTTCCTTGTATTTAAAAGTCAAATGAGACATATTTTCAGATTTATTTTTTATTTTAATTTGAGTAACGGAGTCCTCAAATAACTCTAATGAATAAATCAAATTTTCCTTTTTATTTTTATACACTTGCATCAAGTCAAAGATATGCTAAGGTCGAACATGTCCAACTGCAAACTCAAGTATATTTTTGGTTTGGTTTTTATATTTAAATAAATTCAATTTATGAATTTCCTGTACATAAAATTTTAATACTGTTTATTGTGTGTATGTACCTTTTTTTCTATTATTAAATATTATTAAAATTGTTGTTTTGTTGCTGTTGGTTTATTTATAGATTCCGTTACAGTTTAGTTATGTGTTCATGTGATCGAAACGGAACATCCGGCAGCCATGCAACATAAAACGGCATCATCACTGTATAATCCTAAACATCTGCAAGTAAAATGTGATGCTGATAATGCCATTGCTAGATAGTTTCACTACTACTAATACTACTACCACTTCTACTACTACAGATGCAGTACTTCATATTTATGGACAATCTAAATATTTTTGCACAAAACACCAGCAGAAAAACTACTAAAACTAATAATACAGTAACCAAACAACTAGCATCCACACACTGTTGGAAGTTTGCTCTTATATATATTTTTTTTTATATATATCGTCTAAATTTATTTTGTTATCGCCTAACAAAAACAGTAAAAAACTTAAACACAATAATAACTGTTACCTGCTGCACCTTGTGGTTGCATACCATTACATTCACACTTACACTTGCAGTGTTTAGCACTTCCCTAATAGACACCTTTAGAATTTTTTCTATTTTGAAATTGTTTTCTCTGTGTTTTTTTTTTTTTGTAGCAGGAGATTTGCATAAATAAATTGCTGAAGAATAGACTAGGAGATTGAACAGACTTTTTGTAAAATAGAGGAAAAAATATTGAAATTTAGCTTAGAGAACAAAGAAACAATGAAATATTTAATGTTCATGTACCAGTACTAGTAAGAATAATAGTTGCAGCAGCGCCAGGATTTTGGATGTATTAAACAAAAGCTGTAATTTGTAACCACAGATTTGAGTGGCTTACAGATACTATAACAATTTCTTTCCGCTCAAAATTCCAATTGTTTTTCTTTTGTTTCAAATAGACTCAGTTTTTACTTTTTTCATTTCTATAGTTTTTGTACTATTATAGTGCATTGTTTTATGCAGGTTTTGTGTAATAATTGTGCACTATGGGAAACGTTTATTAGCTTAACTTTTTTTCCCTAAAAAATTCATAACTAAGGTGTTGACTGTTAAAAAAAATTAAAATTCATTAAAATATATATTTTCCATATACTTACAAGGAAATTTACTTTGTTTTAACTGAGAATTTTTAACCACATTATGATGGTCATGTATGAAACAACCTGATCGTTGCTCTTAAATATGATTCTTATTATGGCGTCCAAACTTAATTTTATGACTTTATAGAAATGGCAATATATAATTTTGACGCGATTTTTATAAAAGCGTTGCTATAAAAGACTTTGTATTAGCTTATCCTTATCCTTATATGCAAGGATTTGGAGACATCGCCAAAACGCCATCCTACTGAAACCAACACATTATTCAGGCTCATATGTTCAATTAAAGCCCATTAAAAAACTGTAATAAAATCATATTTATAATTTAGGATAATTTATCGACTTCTCTGTTTTCAATAATGCAGTGATAGCTAGATATCTAAAGAATGGGCTGTCTAACGGTTCAAATTACGTCATTATATTCAGTCCAAAAAAAAAAACGTTGTACGCTTGAGCAACGTTGAAATTTATTGGAAATTTAATTTCAAAAGAATTTTTTATAGTTCGGACCGTGTATTTTTTATAACTTTTTCCTATTTCAGCTTTTAAATGGCCCACCCATTATATCCAGATGTTCACAATTCACATGCGAGTTTATCTCGCTCTTGCACTGTAGAAATTACGATAGTCAACCTTTTTTGTCGTTAATATCCTGGAAACTGACTTCCGTACAGATACAAATCGGAGCTTTGTTATCAGCTTTGTTATTTCTGACTTAAAAACTGTGTTTTGAACAAGTAGTATGGAGGCATTTTTATCTTAATTACTCTATTCCATTCTACTTCTTCCAACATTGTGGTATTGCAGTAAATCTTCTCATATCTCAAAGGGATTTCGTTACACGTTATCTCTGTGATATATTCCATCGAAAAGTTATCGGTTATCCTTTGGTTGCATGGACTCTATTAGGCCATGGCCACTTCTTATTTCTCTCGCCAAAACTGATCAAATATTTTAAACAGCCATCAATAATTTTGTCACCATAGCACCACACATAATAACGCACCTCTAAGTTTGGATCTCTTTTAGAAGTTTTATATTAACTTTCTTTTTTAAATACGTCTACTGCAGTGTCCAAGCATACGTTAGGAGTGGTCGTAGAACGTTCGTGTATAGCCGTAACATACTGACCTTGTACCCATGCCCTGTTTTGAGCCTATCGCTTCTCCAAAAAGGTCACAAATTCTTTTATCGTTTTTTCCTTTTTTATTAAAATTTTCATTAAAACACCAACCATTTACGTCACTAGATGCAAATCATATGTAACATTAAAACCTCATGAGCATAGTCATACAAAACAAATCCATAGTGTTTAACATTCTCCTTTATATTGCCCGCCTATAGTTAAGCTGTGTACAACAATGCCCGGCTAATTTAATTTTTGTTCGAAAAAAAAGCTTTGTTTATCGTGTTCTTGTCTTTATTAAACCTATGGTTAATAATATATTTTTTTAATTTTCACTCACAACTAAATAACATTACGGGAACTCTGGCAAAATTTAAAACAATTTTCTACTAAATAAAATACACATTTCGGAAAAACAGATAAGCACAACAACAACAAAAGTCTGATTTCAAAGAGCTACAGTCAAAATGTTTGTTTTGAAACAACAAACAGAAACAAAAAGTTAAAACTCTGCATAACACTTAAACACATGTGCAAAGTACTTTAACGTTAATGTACAAAGGATTTAGGTGTATGCTTGAGCATGTACATACACATGTGTAAGTGCCAAAATGTGTAAATACTAAATACACATGTTGATTGAAAGTTTAAATGAAATGTATGTTTGTGTGGCTTATCTACTTTTCATAGAAGAGTGTATGCCAGAATATTAACTCTCACCTAGCAGACATGCACATATAAATTCATTCTCACACAATTACCCGTTTAGTTTACAAACAAATACAACAACAACTCTTTAAAATATTTACATAAAAGCTGCCTCTGCACGAGTATGTGCATACATGTTCATATGTCTGTGTTAAAGCTTTGCAACTTAAAATTGTAGAGAGATTTTGAATAAGATTAAAAAACACATACACCCCTTCAACACAAACACAAACAAATTAAAACAAACCTTTATATAGTTATATTTATAACTAAATGAATATCTCACTATGCACAGACATGCATGTTCTTGTTTTATTTGCTAAATCAAATAAAAACTTGTATTATGCATTTTTTTGCCTCCCTCAATGTTCATCGACATTAGGATGGGGTATTTGTTTATGTGTGCAAATGATCTGAAATGATGAAAATTTGCCAAATACTCTTTTATTTCCTTTATTTGCTAAATGGCCTGGATTTAAATTTAATCTTAAATAAAAATAAATGCAAATCAAAAAGAAACTTTCACTAAAGATTTATTTAAATAGTTCAGATATTTTAGAATTAAAAGCTTTGAGGAAAATAAATAATAAATACTTTTGTTGCGGCTAAGTACAATCTCTTATAGATTAGTTTACACATCAATTATTGAGAAAACGTTTTAATGTTATAAGTCTTAAATAAACATCTTGGCGATAAAAAGATAAGTTTTTTTATTGAATTTCGTGGGAAATGTGAGAAAAGTTTTTACATTTTTCATTTTTAATGCCATAATTTCATAATTTTTTTGCTCACTGCTGCCGCAAACAAATAAAAAAAATTATACATTTCACATTTAAACAACACTTTCGTTTACTAATATTTGTTTTGTATGTGAGGTGCCATACCATACAATTTTAGCGTAGCAGATAATAGATTTTTAAAGCTTGATCGCGTTATCGGTCTGACTTGTCATATAAATTGAAAAATTAATTTGTACAAAAATCCTACAAATACCTAAAAACCCTCTTTGCTTTACGTATACGTAATGCTAATTAAAAACTCTGATTGTGTAAATATTACGTATACGTACAGATTTACATAAAAAACATAATGAACCCAGCAAATGTAGTATTTATTTTTTAAATTTTTTTCCAGATTATATAAACAATACCTGAAAAATAAATAACTGAAAATTGAGAGATTCACTATAAAACAAAAAACCAAAATAATATAACTTTATTATTCAAGTCAGCGGTTAATTATTTTAATGTAGAGTAGAGAACATATCGTCAACACTTTACATCAGAATTTTACACTCTGAAGCAATAGCTTATTTTTTAATTCATTGTGACCATCAACATGGTGCTGTAAGAGACTTGCCTCGAACCAGTAAAAGGTGTGTAGAAAAAAAATATTAAACGAAACAACAGAATCATCTAACAGGTGGCGTTCTACCAAGCAAATAATGGCTCGTGTGTCATAATGGTCTTATTACATAAGAACTTATTTTTATTTCCAAATAGCGTGCAAGAACTTAAACCTGCAGATTGTCGGCAGCGTCTCAATTTTGCAGCTAAATTTTAACAGTTGACCCGAAATGAAATTAATTTCATTGAAAATTTAATTATGACTAATGAACCTCATTTTTCTTTGAATGGCTTTGTTTATAAGCAGAACTTTAGAATCTGCGGTTTTGCAAATTAAACAAACATTTATTAACACCAATTGCAACCCATTAGGTATACGTATGGTGTGGCATTACATCTAAAATTATTAATGGACATTACTAATATGAAAATTAAAATTAAATTGTTCAATATGGTCCGATGACAATCGCCATTGACTACGGCCACTCCTTGCTCAGCCCAATAATGCCTCTGGACCAAAATCCGCACCAAACAGAGACTCGTTTTGGGTATATCGGCTTTTCAGTGTATGCGTGCGGGTTTTTTGTGCCCCAAGTGCGACAATTTTGCTTGTTTATATGCCCGCCAAGATCAAAATGAGCTTCAACTAAAAATCGGCATCTTCTGTAAATCAATCGCAGGCCCACTTAGCGAAGCGAAAACGCATTGGATGGTCAGTTGTCTTTAACTCCTGAACCAGTTGAACTTTGTATGGCGTCATATCAAGGTTTTTATGCAAAATTTGTCTCAATGATGTCTCCGAAATGTTCAATTGTTGAGAACGACGGTGAATTGATGTTCATGGCGCTTCACGCACCCTTTCTGCCACATTAGCAATAATCTCGTGTGTACGCACTGTTTTTGGCTTTTCACGCTTTGGTTTATTGATGAGGATGCCAGTTTCTTTCACTTTTTTCACAAGAAAACGAACATACGGAGCAGACAGTGCTTCTCCTCTTTCAAAATCCGTACGCAATTTTCGCACACATTGTGCAACATTACCATGATTTTCATGAGCTAAGTGTTACCATTCACGAAATAAGCACTAGTTGAAAAAAAAAACGTTAGATGACGGACCCGTTATATACATAATTGCAAAGCATATTATCAGATTCGGCATTGCCAAATATTTCAATCTTATTTGTTCTAATTTTATCTTTTTATTTTCATTGTAAGCCCGACAATGTATATGACAGTACACATATTTCGCCAGCAAAATCAAGGTTGTTGAGCTATTGGTTCACATGACATTGAAACAACTAACATTGAAGAAACTAAAAAGTACATACTCCAAACTTACACCCCTATTGAGATCTAGAACTCGCATTCTTTTTTAAAATTAGTTGATCAAATAAGCTTTTGTTATTTCTACAAACTACTTGTTCCCTTAACAGTAACACTACTGTTGTTAAGGAGTGGCAATCCACTATGATTGTTATAAAATAACTCATATAATAAACATACCAATAAAGATTTATGCAATAGAATCTTAAACAAATCATCAAGAGTTTTTCAACAATAATATAATAACTGATATTATATTGCACGCTACTGTACTTATATTATAAGTTCCTTTTTCAAATAGTTTTTTATCAAGATAAAAAAACACTTGCAGAGCGTAACCAAAAATAAAATATTTATCGTTTAATATCTTTTTATGGCTTGTGCGATTTTGTTCACTTTATCTAATCGTTTTTAAGTTAAGTTAATAAATTTTGTTTTGCAATCATTTTAAATTCTCACAACGTATGTAAACTTTTTGTCAGGTTGTTTATTTTCTTTTCTACAACACTTATTCTTACTTCTCTCGGCGGTTGTCGAATATTTTTAAACAGAGTTGTTTAATTAATTTTCTACACTTTTCAATGTCGAAAACACATCCACACATACATATACTGGCGCACCTATTTGTTTACATAGAATTTGCTTAGTTTTAGTTACAAACACGATATGAAAACACTAAAAGTTTTAGTTTCACCTGAAGATTTTAAATTGAAAAACTTGTTAAAGTATATAAATAGTTGAGTGCAGTCGGTATTATGTTATACCCTTTATTATAGCAAACAAATTCATGATATTAGCCAAACATTGATTTAATATGGTTTGGTGTCAACCTTTAGACAGTTATCTGAAAACAGGGATCAGTTTTGTACTGATTTCATTAAAATTTTGTTAACTGTTTTGTGTCGATTTTGCTTTACTAAATATAATGACAAATTCATTGACATGATTTCTTAAGATGATTTTATGAAGTCTACCCGCATAGGCCGATCTTTCTATGCAATATATTTTGTAGTTAATTGGTAGTCGATTGGTTGCTTTACACTTGAACAACTTTGGAAAATATTACAAATTGAGCGCTGATTTATTAAAACTGAGAGTTTTCTTTTTAACAAGCCATTAATGTTCTATGCAATTTTGCTTATAAAGTTTTCAAAAATCGCTGACTAGGAGTCAGCACTCATTATCTCTCTCATCGCAGTTAGAATGTGGCCGAAATTTGCACTTTATTTCAAGATCAATAAACTCAATAATGACGTATTTCATGCATTTTTATGATGAAAGCTTTCCCTAAAGATCTCGACAACTGAAAGCCATTGAACATCAACTTTATTAAAGGAAAGGTGCCCTGTTTTGGCCTTACACGAGCATTATTAAATCGGTAATCGAACTAGGTAGAAAAATCAATATTTCGACGGAGTATATTTTTATCTCGTCAGTTGTGATAATAATCAAAGAATCGGAGGCACGGAGGTTATTGACGAGAAGTCAAAGTATGCGCTAAAAGCAACATTTTAGTGTAAATATGGGAGCCTTTATTACATTATTGACCTGATTCTAGAAAATTTAGCTTATAGCGATAGATAAAACGACTAGTTATGAACTTTTATAGATCCAAACTTGAATTTTTTCATCACAGTAATGCACCAAATTATATAGCTTATTAAAGAAACAATTTTTTGCAAACTAAGAGCGATCATTGTGTTATCACTAAGATTATTAGTTATTGTATTAAAGGGTCCGCCAAATACCTTTTTTTTTTTGAAAATGCTATAAAAACAAAGTGAAGCTTCGGTTGTGTGGCACGTAGTGGCGTCCTGTTGAGACCAAATGTAGCCAATATCCTTCTCTTCAATTTTTGTGAACAAAAATTCGTTCAACATCGCCCGATAACGATCGCCATTGACTACGGCCACTCCTTGCTCATTTTCGAAGAAAAATGGCCCAGTTATGCCTCTGGATCAAAATCCGCACCAAACAGTGACTTGTTTTGGGTGTATCAGCTTTTCAATGTATGCGTGCGGGTTTTCTTTGCCCCAAATGCGACAATTTTGCTTGTTTACATAACCGCCAAGATCAAAATGAGCTGCTTCTGAGAAGATGATTTTTGTGGCAAAATTGGCCAAAGTAATGTCGCAATATTTTCCAGCGTTGTTCAAGCGTATACACAACCCAACCATATTCGTTCAGCGGATGGATAAAACTAATTATCTATCAAATCAGACATGAGCTAAGTGTTACCATTCATGAAATAAGCACTAGTTGAAAAAACAACGTTATATGGCGGACCCTTTAGTTGACAGCCTCGGAGCTGCAAATTATATTGTTTTTTAACGCCAAATAAATATAATCAAAAAATATTTATAACAACACCAAAGAAAGTCGAAGGAAGTAGTGCAAAGTAAGTTAGATATTTGTAACTTTCATATAAATAAAAATTCACAGTTGAGCTTATTGATAATTTTCTTCTTCTTTTTCTTAAAAACTGATTAACAATATTTTTTAAATAACATAACATTTAGTCAATTAACAAACATTTACTAGGGTACAAAGTAAAGCATTTCACCAAATAATTTCCTACTCTAAACCTATCTTAAGTCGATCAGAATTCTTAAGCGTTGGTGTGGACATGAAAAGTGTTTTCCACCTACAGAGTTGCAGGTATAATTACGAATAACACATACAATGGCCAACTCATGTCTTATATACACATACACTTTGTTATATAAATATGTTTATGAAATAAATTTCGTTGCGATTGTGAATTTCCTATTCAATGCCTTTATTATTTTACCGTGTTCCTCTTATACAATCATATTTTTGAGTTTACGAAAACAAACCAAAATTGCACACATTTTACCAAAAATTGTAACATTAACATACAAATACACAATAGTCAGCATTTCGTATTCCATTAAAATACAAAAGAAAAACTCACACAATCACATGCAAATATTGTGTTATTTTTGTTCATTTATATTTTAGTATGGGTAAGTATTTATAACGCTTGCGTAAATGTATGTATGTTTCAGCGAAGTTAGTCTGAGTGTGTGTATTCAAAATAGGGTTTTTATAAGGTATTTCGCAAAATCCCGCATAATTAACGGGTAATCTCGGGCAATTTTTTTTTTTAAAGCTTCCTGGAATAATTTTTTTATTAGAAAAGCTTTAGCACAATACTTGGAGAATGACTTTTATGAATTATATGCATAATAAATCGAATGAGGTAACCTCAACTTATCATATGGCTGCCAACAATAAAAATAATCTTCTTCCTAATAAAGTCATCTGATTGTAAAAGTAATTTATTGTGTGGTATGTTTAAGAGCTCAGACGTCTTTGCCATTATCATTGAAAGGCAATCAGGCCACACATTTTAATTTTTTTTATGTTTTGCAGCTCAGTCTCGCGTGGCTAATTGTATGGCATCGTGCAACTGTGCTATTTTACAGTCTCCAAACGAATCTACAATTAACGCATGCTTTTAATTGGATAAACCGCAGGATTATCAATTAAACTTTTTTATTATTACTATTATTGCTCTAATATCTTCAAATTCCTATACAAATGTAAAGGTTTTATGGTTCTTAAAATAATGTTTTTGACTAGAAGAATACCATTCAGCTCATCTTTATTTATTATTGTCGTGTCTTCAACTTCCTATACAAAAATCTAGATCAACGTACTAAGCCTAGACCAATGTATATTACCCTGACATTACATTCTAGATCAAGAAACTATTTATTAAAATATATTGCGTTTTAATAACACAATTTTTTTAAACCATTATTCCGACATGATCACAACGATCATATTTTAGTTTCTTAAACAATATTTGGTTATCGAAAACAAGTTATATTATATTACTTTATTATACATTTTGTTTAGATACTTAAATGTTTGCTTGAATTTGATCTGTTAATGTTTGGTTTTTATGAAAACTTCAATATGATTGTACCTTAAAAAAGTATGATTAATAGATATTGTGATGACTAAAATAGTATGCTCTCTTTGCAAAAATAACATGTACAAGTATTTTAAATTGCAAATAAGCAATCAAGCTATGACTTTAATCATTATTTTGTTTTCAACTGTCCTTCTTCTTGCTGAATAATTTTTATTATTTTGAAGTTTGAAATATGAAAAAATACTACAATTTTGAAAAATTTATAAAGTTAAATAAACAAACGTAAACGTAAACGTAAACGATGTTTGTAAAACAATTGTGATTACAAAGGCAAGTGAAAACAATACAATCTGTAGCAAAAAATAAGTGAAAATTGTATATTTAATATGTTGACATAATATGCTTATAGCATGACACTTTAAACATAATATGGATAACTAACAACAATCATATTTTGTTACCATAATCATGTTGCTCTTAGACTAGTTTTTCTTTGCGTCTAGTTTTTAATACGTTAATTAAATTATTAAGTAGGTCGCATTTGTTGTTTTAATGAAATAATATATGGAAATTAAATATTTTTATTATTTTAATTTGAGCAAGAAGATCCGTAATCCCAAGAAATTGTAAACCCATTCCCAAATTCCTGAAAAATGAAAGAGTCCAACGGGAGTAAAACCCTTATTAAAAATCGTATTTATATGCTGCAAAGTTATTTATGTTTTTTTTATAGTTTTCAAATTTAACATATTTCATATACGCACATAATGTTTGCATATTGGAACTGCAGGCGCCACAGGAAAATATGTGCATATGCTGCCAAAATATTTAAATTTTCTTCTATTATCATTTGCATAGGTATGTGTGTGTGTGTTTTGTTTTTCTTTTTTACTTTAAAGTAGTAGAAGGTATAAAAATTACTTAAAAGCAATTGCAGAAGACCTTATTTATAGATTTTTGCTGTATGATGAGTTCTTTTAAAATAGATTAATAAAATTAGGATCCATTTAAAGAATTAAAGCAGTTTTTATCAAGCTATGTTCTTTTACAAACTATTGCATAAAATTAGTAATTATCTTATCTCTCTCTAGTGACTGCCGGAAATAACTAATATATAAATTAATTATTGGAAAGAGCCACATTGAAATATTTATCAAATACTCACAAATGTAAATCTACAAACAAGGTATGAACAAAAACAAACAAATTATACAACAAATGAACAAATTATACTGCAGCATTTCACAAGCAAAATCAGAATGTAAACACAAACGCAAACAAATATTCAGAAAGCAAATAAATAAAATTACGTTTTTACAGTGAAAAACGATAAACGTTAGAAAATTTCTTTAAATATACCCATTATAACCCTGCAGACAATATTGGATTACGTGGCACAGTGTAGCTCAAATGAACTAGTTACAATATGGTCCTATGTAATACAGTTATGAACTTTATCATTTTCATACAAAATTTTAAAGTTAAACTACAAGTGTTTGTGTCTTAACGATTGCATATATTATTGTCAAGAGATGTATAATAGACATTTAGGTGCCCCATCGAAAACATACAAAGAGTAGATTTGATAATACTCCAATATATTGCAATACTGGAAAATATTGTCCAGTCCTAGTATATCGTAATATTTCGACCATATTTTCTTTATATATTTGGACTGATTGTAGTATATTATGGGTTATATTAAACATTTATATATGGACTAGTCACGTTATCTGCAGGGAAGAAATAATTTTAAAAATTTATAAAGAAAAAAATTTTTTTTTTAATTGTATTAAATATTTTTATGACATTCGAAAGGGAACCTATCTGTCATTTATTCTCACTTCGTTACTTAACATTATATTAGTACAATCAACAAATTGTTTTTCCTGCTTTAAAAACTTAAAATTTTGCTTCAACACAACTTAATATGTGGAAAGTTTTGCTTTAATTCTTTAATTTAAAATTTTTTTCGGTTCATTAGAAGCTACTCAAGAAACAAGTTTAAAATGTTTTCGAGCAGCAATATTAAGGGAAAAGTAAGAAAATTGGATTTCATACGAATTAAAGCCGACACACTTTGAAGGACAATTTTGCATGTCCAAGAAGAAAATCATTTTGCACCAAATTATTACTTGCGATGAGAAAATGGATGGAAGCATAATTATTTATAAGAATATCCTGGCCAACCGGCTTAATAGACAGCAATGCCAAATATCCATGTTGCTAAGGTAATGTTCTTTATTTATGTTTATGAGGGCCAAAGGAATCCCATCTATTGTAAACTGCTCTAATTGGCCAGACCATCATAGAAAAGTTCAACTTAACTAATTAATTTAAATCGAGGGCCATACCACCGTATTATTCCATTAAAACAACGATCAGCCTCATGTTTTAATAAAAACTATTTAGAATAGAGTGCATCCAGAAACAGAAAAATACATTCACTGCCAATCGAATGGTTCAGTTTCTGCAATTAAACTTTTCGTTTGTGATTATAAAATTTCTATTGCAAGAATCATAATTTATTAGTCCTGACCTCATATTTAAATTTCAAAATGAAATTCTGTAGATATAACCGTAAAATTCCACTACAACAACTAAACAATATGTTTCTAAAAAGATGGAAAGAGATCACAGCTAGAAATGGTCCATAATAATTTAAAACTTTTATAAAAGTTTTAAAAAGGTTCTACCAACATTAAGCCAATGTGGATCTATGGTATCCAACTATGGGTAGCTGCTTCTGTTTCTAATATAGAGAAATTACAAAGACGTCAAAACAAAATATTGCGACTTATTACCGGAAATACGTGACTTATTACTGGAGTAATTCTATTCCATATTCCATTTGTTCGTGTCGATATTGAAACTTTCTGCTCAAAATATATACGAAAACTGGCAATTCACCCAAAGCCTCTCGCACAGAATTTACTGCATTATAATGGAAATTCTCGCCTCGGCCCTCGCGGATGCACTAGAATGATGACCTCTGTGCAATAAACATTGGCACCTCTCTTGCAACGGCAATAGAACAAGAAAGTAATTCATTTAAGATTTTAATTCTTATTGTTATTTTCTTAATATAGAAAAATTCAATAAATGAGTTATGAGTTTTGTAAAAAAAAATTTTTAATTTTAAGCACGATCTTGTAGTGCAAACTCAACTCTATATTAAAAATCACCTCATATGTATCAGTTCAAGAAGAAATATTTTTATTTTTTAAAATGAATAATTTTTTTTTCGCACAGTTTAATGTTTTTGGCTTAAATTTAAAACATTTTTCATGACATAATCTTTTGATTTCATGTTATCTTTACTCGCGCACCAGTGTTTTGAAACCATATCGCATTTTTGTATTTTCAGTTGTATTTAAATCATAAACAAATATTTATTTCTTAACAGAAATCGAAACGAAAAAAGGTATTCAATAAGCAAAAGAATTAAACAAGGTATATTATTTTCAATAGTATTCTTACACACTGTTTTATTTTTTGCAAAACTCTCTACAAGTAATTGCAACAACGGGCAAAAAGAAATTCTATTTGAAAAACAACATTTTTTATCTTCAGTATAAATGTAAACTGAAACAAAATAAGATACAGCTGGCAAAGGCAAATAAATGTAAATGCTATCGTTGTAGATACAAGCAAAAAACCAACAAAGCTGTGTTAATTAAACTATATATTTGTATGGCATGTTTTGTGTCAGTCGTATGTTGGTACTGGTATGTACTAGTATGCAAACATGTTTAATATTGTAGCATGCAACACGAATAATGTTATTGTTTTCATGTTTTAGCAGGCAAATAGAATTATCTACTGACATCCAAAATATTTTTCTTTTTAACACGATTGCTTTTACATGCAGCTTATGCTTATATACACTAACACATATAACTATGAATCACGAGAAAACTAAGTGATAAAAATACTTAAATATAAAGCGTTAAATTAATAAATCCAACACTGCGGTGCAATATTATAGCCGCACGTTAATTGTAAGTATTTCTTATATTAACAAAAAGATAAAAGTAAAACATCTGAAAGAATAATAAAAATTAATTACTAAAGTAACAAAACTCTTTATTTATTCTAGTTTCAATTTACTCTTAATGGTATGAGGATAATAGCGCACCTTTCTGAAATCAAATTAATTGTTTTAACGGTGAAAAACAAGTGAATAAATAAAAAATTTTGTCGTTTTAGGATCAGATTTTTAATGCTCTTTCAGATATTATAAAAAGATATCAACTGATCTTTGTGTGGCTATAATCATGCACGGCAATGTACATATGACTTAAAAAAAGAACATGAAAAAAACACAAAAGAAATAAAATAATCAAACATTTGCCAGTTAAACACGATAACAATAAGGCACGTTTTTTATTTGCTAACAGCAATAACCTAAACCAAAACTAACTTAAATCAAACCTAAACAATAGTATCACAAAACAGCCTATCACAAATAAATACAGTTTAATATCTATGGAAAAAAATTAACGAAATATTATAAAGTACGTACAGGAAAAAAATCATAAAGTGATTCAATCCACGTGAAAACATTAATGATTTTAGCCTTAGTGTGCCTTAGGAGATCAGGAGGTCATACAATGATATTTAAAAACTGCACTCCTTTATAATACTAATATGCGTAGAACGGATGCTTAATAGGTGAGAAGAAATTAATGAGTTTCATGATGCTTATTTAAATGAGTTGTGACATTTTTAATAATTTCGCATCAATCTTGCAGCAAATCATTTATGACAAATTAACAGCCTATCACAAATAAATACAATTTAATATCTATGGAAAAAAATTAACGAAATATTATAAAGTACGTACAGGAAAAAAATCATAAAGTGATTCAATCCACGTGAAAACATTAATGATTTTAGCCTTAGTGTGCCTTAGGAGATCAGGAGGTCATACAATGATATTTAAAAACTGCACTCCTTTATAATACTAATATGCGTAGAACGGATGCTTAATAGGTGAGAAGAAATTAATGAGTTTCATGATGCTTATTTAAATGAGTTGTGACACTTTTAATAATTTCGCATCAATCTTGCAGCAAATCATTTATGACAAATTAACAAGCTTTATAGAGGCTTTAAGAATGCACTCTTTGTGAAAACAAAATTCCGAATTTCCCCAAAAATATCTATATATATAAAAACCAATGTGTGTTTGTATGTTTATATGTTAGTATGTTTGTTTGTGCTTTATAGACGATTAAACGGCTGGACCGATTTTACAGAATCTTCCTGTATGTCTGAAAGGAACTATAGGCTATATTTTGGTTTGAAATTGTAAGTTAATGCAGCTAGAATCTTCAAATTAAGTACGGTAAACTTTGACATCCACACGAACATTTGGGTAACAAATGGGCGGACTTGCAATAGTAGGCGTGGCCACATGAATTAAATACTAAATTTCGTATATTTGGAAAACGATATCGATTAGAGTAGTAAAACTTTGCAAGAGCAACTTTAACACCCAAATGAACATTTAGGCAAAAAATGGGTGCATTATCAATAGTGGGCGTGGCACCTGCCATATGAATTAAATACTAAAATTTGGGGTGGCGAAGCACATCGGGTATTAGTTAGTATAATTATAAAAATTAAAATCTTATACTCAGTATCGCTGACGTATGTTTAATATGTTTTTATTCAATATCACGTATACGTCTAGGTACACCCTACATACTGATAATCTACACCACAAATTTTATAAGAAATTCATTTAATTTATTTTTCAAAAATGTACATACTTTTGCAAATAACCAAAAAAGAAAAACAATTTACCCGATTATGGGACAATTTCATATTCACCACTCGCAACTTTAGTTTAAATCTAAGAAACATTAATTTTCAATTGCTGAATATATTCCGTTAAATATAATGAAAATATTTTTCTTCGAATACGTAGGATTTTTTAAAAGTTCCCTAAAATCTGATAGAAATTTGTATTATTCCTACTTACACTGGCGAGCAAAACTAAGTGCATGTTAAGCATATTTCTAATAGTAACAAAAAAAATAATAAATACTTGCCTGCAATACGACTTAAAGTTTTGTATTCGAACACGAAACAGAATTTATTGAGACTAAATCATAAAGAATTATTTTCATACCATTCTTACAGTTCGATCAAGCTTTTGCTCCGTAAGCTAGTTTGTGTTCAAAGTTTCATGTTTTTTTATGAACTCAAGCACATGTTCCTTTCATGAAATTATTTATGCAACTCTCTACTCCACAAATATGTTCGCTTGATGTAAAAAAAAGACAAACGCATTTTTATAACAAGTTTATCAAAGTAAACGAAGATGATATACAAAATAAGGAGTTTAAAATCTATTAAAAGAACTTGAGGGATAATTAGAAATTTAAGAAAAATTTCCCAAAAATTAGATGGTGGTGCAAAATAAATAATAGTTTTTAAACTTTTTAATCATTGCTGCAAGAGGCTTTGCTCTAAATAATTCTCTAAATGTGAAATTATTTGTCACAAATATCCTAAACATTTCATATTAACAAACAACATTTACTCATTAGTTTTATGCACTTATTAGAATGGAGCGCAGTTTATAAATATATTAATATAAACTATTGATATTAAAAGGCATGCTAATGTTAAAATCACTTGTATTTTATCTAATGGCCATTTAACTTCACTGACACAATGAGCATTTTTAAATTATTTCAATACTAGTTATGCAACCAGCTTAACCACAATTAATTGTTTAATTGAACGGCTACGATAACAAGGGCAGCATCAGACTTGTAACGATCAGAAAGAAAAAATATTAAATATATATAAAAACAAAATTTGCAATTTTAGGGTCTGCAAAAGATACAGTTGTTTACAAGTGCCAATTGCATTTCCTCCAGTGTACTCTGTGGTATGGAATGACATAACAAAAATTTACAGATCACTATTTCTTCTAGAATAGAGTTGGTAGTGCAGAGACGGTGAATTGGGACAGGTACCATACTATGATTTATAATTCTGTATGCCGTGTGGCAGCCAAAAAAAAAATTGCAACAGGACGAAGTAACAGCACACACAGCTCATGCTACAATTACAATTTCAAGTTAATTTTTTTATGACCGGATTCTATAATAAAATTCAGATTTCGATTGGCCAGCATGTTTACCAAATCTAACTGTCCCTTGTTATTTTCTATGAACTTATTTCAAAGAACGAGTGTATTTTAACGCGCAAAGATTATATTATAAGTACTAACAAAAATATAAATAATAAATAATAAAAGCTATTCAATTTTTCAACGCAGGCATTATTTTAGGCCCACTCTGTACTAGTACACCACAGAGAGTAGAATTGGTTACATATTACGCTTCCAATCAATCAAAATGAATTAATTCAAAATACGAAAAAGATGTGCCAGTATATAAAATAAAATACTGTTTACTATTTGACAAAAGGCCTACAAGTTAACAACAACTATTAAATAGCAAAATCTAACAGCCCCTGAAATTTTCTCATATTTTAGCATTAAACTTGATTGGAAAAAAACTTTGAATACAGACAGTGCCCTACAGCATTTAGCAATGAAAACACTATATAACATGAATAACTTAAACGAGCAATTTATACAAATTTGCTTAGAATAGGATAAAAACTTTAAGTCTTTAGACCTCACAATCAACAAGGTGACTACCTTTGAAAAATCTTATGCAGTCTTAATGACAACTGAACGTCTTTCCTTCTTGGACTTATATTCACTCTCTATGTTATCAATAGTAAAAGCAACTGGTAGGATGTGTAAGACCTGTAAACAAATTTTCATAACTTAATGATGTTATCCAGTGCATAATGCTAAGTGAAAGTAGCCAATATTAATATTTTATCTACAAAGATTTATCAATCATTCTGAAGATGATTGATGTTATACAGAACAAAAAACACTGCAGCTTAATTTGGTGTTAAATTGTATTCTTAATGTAGTATTATAATAGAAAAAACTGTTGAATAATATCTATAATCCAATAAAAGTAAGTTTAAAAAAAGATAAAAGAATTTTACTAATAAATAAACAAACAACCACAGAACACTTAAGGCTTAAAAATCAAGAGCTTACAAATTCAAAGTTATAACGCATAAATAACCAAACGTAAATCAGTCACAAAAATACCCATGATTAGATCAACCATTTTAGTGTTTGTTGTTACATTGTTAATGAATTAGATCAACCATTTTGGCATTTGTTGTTACATTGTAAATGAAATTAAAAAAAAAAATAATAATAAAGCAAACAAAATAAATATTGACACATTCAATTTACTGAATTTACAGTATTGCTTTTCGTGTGCTATTTTTTATAAACGAATTAACCTTAAGGAGCTTACAGTTCTTTATTTTTTAGAGGTTTGTTTTCGACTAAGGCACATCAAACGCAACATATTTACACTTGTGTATACAAACAATAACAAACGTATGTTTGCAGCTTAAAATAAGGTTGGTATTGTATGTGTGGATAGATAGTAAGAATGACTGAATACCAATTTGCCATCGCTGCCAATAAACGAGACTTTACACATTATAAATTTTAAACTTTGACAGCAACATCAAACAAATGTGTCATATTCAATGGCATTTATAGGGCAAAGTTCGGAACGGTATAAAACCCATAAAACAACAGCAGCATTAACAACTAAAGTGACAACATAATGTCAATTTAAATATAAATATAAGTATTTCTTATGGGTTCAATCATATTTAAACATTCCCTATAA
This sequence comes from Phyto melanocephala, assembly GCA_941918925.1. Lineage (NCBI taxonomy): Eukaryota > Metazoa > Arthropoda > Insecta > Diptera > Rhinophoridae > Phyto > Phyto melanocephala. The sequence goes on from OW799233.1 coordinate 5,760,320, forward strand.
GCAATTGATTAGTCGACTACGAACTAAAGGTTAACTCTTATCAACTAACTATAAGCTAAGTACAAACTAATGCAGAAGTTACCCAAATTTTAAACAAACATAAGACTTTTTCCCTCATTTAAACTACATAATAGAACTAAATTCTCTAAATAATACCTCAGCTTTAAATACAAAATCAGGAAATAAAATTAATAATCATACATCAAAATTTTGTATTTTGTTTACTGGGTAAGTGGCTTACCGGCACAGCCACATTTTAAGCTTTTACTTAATATTAATTAAAATGAACTAAATATTTTAACTGTGACTAAAAGTCAGAATTTAATGAAATTATTTTTTTAACAACTTTCTTTTTTCCTTTAACTGATTTTTAGGTAGGTAGGTAGGTAGGTAAGGCTGGTGCAAAGTTACCCTCACACCCTCACTCGCGGACCATTACGGTCCATTGTGACGCCTTAAAAAGGAAAAAAAGAAATAGAATAGAAGAGAAAGAGAAGCATACCAGTCCAGAGTCTCTGGCGGAAATCGAAACCGCAACCCCCAAACTACTGACTAGTCCACTAGGGCACTGATTTTTAACTTTAAAACAATATTAAGGAATATTTTTCGAATAAACCTCAATCACTTTAAGTCATAATTATCTGAGTGAAAATAAATAACTCAAATAATAAAATCTTTGAAATTGTTAGCTTCTTTTTAGTCTATATTTAGCACTTCTTTGTATAAAATTCTGCCTTTTATGGTCACCAAGAGCTGCCATCACTGACTGCGCAGGACATGTCAATGATAAAATAATCTGTAAGCCACATTAATAGTAGTCCAGGCATCAATATTCTTCGAAATTATTAGCGTCCTTTAAGCCTTTTTTAGCCCATATTTAGCTCTTTTAATAAACTAAGCCTTTCATGGTCACCAGAAACTAGTATCACTGACTGTGCAGGACATGTCAATGCTGAAATAATCAATTAGCCCCCTTAAAAGTAGTCCAGGCATCAATCACCACCAGTTGTAAAAAAATTAACTTAAATTTAGCTTGAAGGTAGCTGAGTTGCTTATAGGGTTATTACGATGGAAAAAGGCCATACGCTATCGTCTATTATGCACAAACACTAGAGCACAGTAAAATTCAAAGAGGATAACAAAAAATTTAAAAAATCAAAAAAAATTTGTAAACAATATTTCGCCAATTATGCATATGTGTGCATGACTTTGAATAGACCCATAAATACATACATTCAAAAACAAATATGTTTAAGTACATTCCATATTGTTATTAATGTGTGCATGTATTTTATTATATAAAAAAATGTACACACGTTTATATTTATTTCAAATGTTTACAAAACATTAAACAAAATATTTGACACGTTTCACACAACATTTTACATGAAACAAAAAAATCTTCACGCTATTTATTATTATTTTTCATTCTGTTTGCACACACATGTAGATTTAATAACAAAGGCACGACGACTATAAATATGCAAAATTAAAACCAATAAATCTATTTTATTGTAAAAAAAAAACATTCATTAATGTAAACCGACTAGGGAACTCATATTGAGAAACATGTGGTGAAGTTGCTGTTCTCTTTTTTTTATGATAATAATTTTCTTAATACCTAACAAATATTTACTACTAAACAAAGGTAGTATATAATGTGAAATGGACTTAAATAAGAGTACTATTACTTACTGAAAAAAATTAAATTTTTTCACACCAGTTTTTGAATAACAGAATTCATAAAAAAAATATAGAAATATCGCTCTAGATTTTTTCGGATAAGTTCAAATTATTGTTCTTATTAGCCTCCGACTAAAACAAATATTTTAATACATCGGACAATTCTATATAAATATCTGCAAATAAGTTCAAATTATTATTATTATTAGCCTTCGAATAAAAAACATATTTTTTTTAACAATTCTATAGGAATACAATATTAACACTTTCTAAGTGTAAAGCAGATAGTGTTCTTTTTTTCTCAAAACCATCAATGAAAGAGCTTGACAAATAAAACACACTAAAAATTCAAAATCAAAGACGAAGCACAGAGGAGTATTTGACCTGAAAAGCTGGCCAAAATTATTAAACGTGTTTTTTGAATTAAAAGTTCTGGTTTTTTGATAGTTTTAGTTGTAGTATGATATAAGAAATCTAGTAGCAGATTTTGAAAAATTACACTGCGCAACAAAAGTACACTGCGCAAAAAAAATTTTTTTTGTCTCTGATAGAAATAAAAGTATGTGGACTATATTGATTTTGATGACCTTCATTCAAATCTGTTTTCCGCTTTTCTCTAGTACGTAAGCATTTTCTGTTAAAGGCGTGGCATATTTCACTCTCTAAATCGTTGGGTTGCCTAAAATATTTTGTCATAACTTAAAAACGGGTTCTCCGATTTTAATAGCAGGAGGATCAGAAGATGCACCGAAAAATTCTGCTTAAACTTACCAAACACATTTCTTTTCTATCTATTACTTTTCGGAGTTATTAAAAATGTAATGGCGAAAAAAAAAATTTTTTCTGCAAAATTCGTCAAATTTTTTGTTTTTAAAATGCCATAAAAATAATTTAAGAACCAAAAATTTAAATTTTTAAGTTTTTTCCAAAAGCCACATTCCTAAGAAATAAAAGTCGGTATAAATAGTAAAACTCAATTAACAAATGTTGATTTTAAATCATGTTATTTACGGTCTAATTAAAAAAAAATTTTTTTTGGAAAATTGTAAGGCTCTTAAAAAACAGTATTTTTTATGAGAAAAGTCTATTTTATTATATTTATTTTATATATTTTTTAATACTTAATATATGGAAAAGTTAAACTAATAAAAACTCCTTAATGTACATTTATCCTTATTAGCTGCATCATCGGTGTCAGGAAGAAGAAGTGTGATGGTTTCTGATGAAAAAGCTTTTTTATAAATCCGTTCTCTTTGCATACTGCAGTTTATAAAAGGGCCACTGCTCAAAAATAGCCTATTCAAGACATCTCGATTTGTATCGCTTCTGCTGAATTTCCTCGAATAATTCGTACGATATAATCGTAAGGGCTTATTTCTGGCCTCGGCGGCAGTATTTGTTATGTATCTGTATTTATTTTTTGTAAACTTGTTTTTGTGATTAATGCTTTTAATAATTATTCTAATTAGGTCCGTATATTTATTTTTTAACATATAATGTTTTGTAGAGCAGGTATATAAAAATATCCTTTATGGGGATCCGTGGGACATTCCCTTATAACTATTATCGATAATAAAGAATTTTTCAAATTTATAATTATAGACAGGTATTAACATTGTAAAGTGTTAAAAGTGATGAGAATAACAGTTAAAATCAGTAATTCAAAATACTTAAAAGTTTATGACGATATAAATGTCTAAGATAAAGTGCCTGATGAGCAAAAAATGGAAGAAATTTGAAAATTTAAAAAAATCGTCAAAAATAATGGCGCAAACTTGCGCAAACTTTTTTTGTTTCTAAAATAAGAGACTCCAAATTTTATTGTGGTATCAAACATAATTCGTAGAGATGCTAACCTCACTCTTCTTTTTTTTTTGCAAAAAAAGTGTATAATTTTTTTTTCAGCTTTTGAACGAATTGTTTCAACATGAATATTCAACATATTTAATTTTTTTTTCTTTTTAAAATAACTTTTGGTCAAACCTTTCAGCGAAAAAAAAATCATTGTTAAACCTTTATTCGTTTAGCCGTAAAAAAATATCATAAAAACATCCAGAAACCGAAAAAAACATTTAAACCTCATATAATTTTCTTAACTTTCCTGATTTTAGCAGGGTCTTAGAGCTACAAATCGCAACTAAAAGTCTTGAAAATTTACAATATAATGTAAAATATTGTTGTCTGTTGAGCTGCGTACTTAGTTCTTAAGATTTCTTAAAATTCAGTTTTGCCTTTTTGGCCAGCTTTTCAGGTCAAATACTCATCTGTGCGACGTCGGAAATAATAAAGCAAAATGGCACATAACGTTTAATCTAAAATCTATACTATGCTATAATAAAGTTAATGTTTCAAGTACATGATGGTGAAAGGTATTCACTTATTCAACACGGCCAAATATAGCATTTTTACTTTTTTATTAGTGTATGACTTTCGATGATGAATTTAATAAGCAACAAGAATGATCACCTGACCTTAAAGTCTACATTAAATCGGTTATTGAAAATTATTTTCGTTGGTACAGGCTTTGCCCAAAAGTCGAAGTGGGGTTTAAAGATTTAATTATTTTTTCTTTAAGGTTATGTAATTGTCACTTAAATAAACCCGATTTCAACTTTACATTGATAGACCAGTTTAAAAGCGTTCATTCAAAATCCTTCAAAATTTGTTGTTCTTTTCCTCGAATTTCGACAACAACGTTGGCCTTGAGTTCATAGATTGCTACTTTAAATAACTTCAAAGAAAATAATAGGTTGCTGACAAATCTGGCAAATGTATGTGCTGGTCAATAAATACTTGAATTTCTAGAAATTATTCACTCTACAATATTTTGACTTCAAAGTGTCATTATACTAAAACTACATCCCACGTCTGATTTAAGAGCAGGCCCTAAAAAATTCTACATCATATACCGATACAGCAATTCATTATGGTTATAGCTCTTTCTACTTTATTTAAAAGAAGACGGCCCAATGTTTTTTTCAGATGTAATGCCACACCATATTGTACACTAATGGGGTGCTCTTGAATTTTCAGCGCCCCAAAATCTACATTTCTGCTTACTAACAATGCCATTAAAATGAGTATGTGCTTTTTAGCTCATAATAAGATTTTAGACAAAATTGACTTCAATTTTGGTCGACTGTTTAGTATTGTAATGCTTGCACCCAATTTAAAAACAACAATAAGTCTTCTTTTCAGTAAGGTAGCGATTAGAACCGATCATTGGTTTTTAGTTAATCATTAATTTTTTTTTTTTTTTTTATTTTACATTTATTTAAATTACAATCTATCCTAAGATAATAAGCAATTTTGAAGAAATATATAAATTGACATTAATAGATGTACTCTTATAAGTATAAGTTCAGAATCATCTTTTGTTTCACAGTAAATAAATAACAATATAATATCAGAAATACAAACATAATAACAGATTTATAAAATTACAATTATTTACATACATATTTACATAACATTAATTAGTTAATCATTAATGTTTAATAAAATAGCTGATATTTACACCCAACACGTAATCGCCGATCAAAGAGGGCTGATGATAAAAACGTACCTGGTTTCGAAAATGCATTCCATTCGGTTAGTGACGGTAAAACATTTCCAGATTATTATTTCATTATGAAAATTAAAAAAAAAAAAAAAAATTTTTTTTGTATACAATTTTAAGTTCAACTAAAAATATTTCATTTACTCTTATTCATTTATCCTACTATTTTATGGTCAATCTAGGAGGAACTCAAAAGGTATATAGCTGATTTCTGCTGAAATTTTCAAGCCTTTGCTAAATTTCTGGACGTCAAATTTCTTGCAGGATGCAACTGCTTTTTTCAAGGTATATATTTTAGCATTTTTGGTTATTTTTTCTATATCGAGAGTGCCCATAGCTTGTTTACGACTAAGGTTATCTTTGCCCACTTGAGCCTTAAAGTCACCCATAACCGATAATTAATCACCCCTGTTTAAGTTTGAAATCTACTGCCAAGATGGTTATAAAAATATACTTCAGTTTCTGTGTGTGTGATTTCAGTGAGGGCAAGTTATTATATGCAAGTGATCTTTCTTGACGAGTTCATAATTATGCCATAACATTTCTTGTCAGAGTATTTAAGGAACAATACGAATATAAAAAAAAAATTTTAAAATTATTCATATCCTTACATATTTAACATAAATATTTTAGAAATAATTTATTATTTATCCTTATGTACTTTAACTTACCACAACTCAAAATTTCAAGGATATGAAAGGCTATCATTTTCAAAGCGCTTTTTTGTCCTGACGATTTGGAAAAAATAATTTGTATTCTCATTCTTTTTATTTAATACCTGTATTAATACAAAATAATACATTTTTGGTATTAAAAGTTATATATTTCATGCTTATTATCTTCCAAAAATTCATAGTCCTTTAAAAAATACAAAAGATCAGGAAACAAAAATGCAAGTGGGCAGTTTGAATACATTTCATTTACAGATTAATGACCATATCGAATTTTTTAAGTTCAAAGAAAAGGGTTACATGGTATTATAAATGATTTGCTGAGTTTTTATTTCTTTATTAAATCAATGTTGGCAGTCATTTTAGGAATCTTCCTTAAACACTATACAAATTCATTTCAACCATAATACGTCATTTGACCTAATTGGAGTGAGTTTTAAACAAACAAAGTTGTCATACAACTAATAGAGTTTTCGTGTTGCGTAATTAAACTTTTATGTGAACAAGTTAATCAATAAAAAAAGCCATACGAATATAATTCAATATTTAAATGATAATAAATATCACAGCCAATAAACGGAAATGTAAAGGCAATATGTGTATCATGTAATATGCGCACTACTTTCAATATTTTTTGCCAGACATACACTCACACAAATACACATCATTCACAGTCAGACACATAAATAAACAACCATTAGGGAGAAAACTCAATATAAATTCAGGCACAATCGGTAAACAAAACACATACAAATAAATATAATAAAATTTTATTATGGAATATTGTTAAACAACAATAAAAATAAAAATATAATAAAAATCATAATAAAGTAATAATAATCGTAATAATTATTGCAAGGTAACTACCAATATGCCGATGTGAGTGTGTAAGTGTATTTACACATTTGTATATGTGTGCTGACTTGTTTAAACTCATTGAAAAATTGTTGTTGTTATTAATAGTGTTATATTGTTTAAAAAGATAAAAAAAATGATGTCACTAAAATCTTCATATAAATCGTTCACTATGAAAACAGATGATTCTCGTATTTGCATTTCAGCTATGGCAAGATGGAAACAATATTTATTTTGGTTCTCTGAGAAGTGAGATGTAACAAAACACGATTGTTCTCCTAAAAACATTACTGGATTATACTTAGAGACATGATAAATAAAACTAAAAGTGTAAAGAGTGAGATCGTTAAAATCTTAACACACAGATTTTTTTCGGAAGCAACATTCAAACTTTTTATCAAGTTATTTTTAAAAATTATGTTTAAATGATTATCATGTTAATTTTTTGTGATTTATAGTTTACTGTAGTCTACTGGATGAACGGGGTACATTTTAAAATAACAGATATAACCCGTATATACAAATTTATTAACCGCCATTTGCAGTAGCAGCCATCATGGATTTAAACCTCTTTAAAGTTTGCTATAGACAAGTCCTTTCATTTAATACCAATATTAGCACTCTCGGTGGTACACGAATTGAAAATAATTAATTTTCGTTTGTAAGTTTTAGGAAAAACACTGAAAAAGTTGTATCTTGGTGCTTATATCTCAATAAGTTTCAAACAAATTTGGTACTTTTTCTCAGAAATAATTTTTGAGTCTGATATTCACAACCAACAAATAATCACCGATCAAAGAGTGCTGATGATGAAAACGTAGCTGGTTTCGAAAATGCATTCCATTCGGTTAGTGACGGTAAAACATAATTTTCCAGATTATTCTTTCATTATGAAAATTAAAAAAAAAAAACATTATTTGTATACAATTTTAGGTAGGTAGGTAGGTAAGGCTGGTGCAAAGTTACCCTCACACCTTCACTCGGAGACCATTACGGTCCATTGTGACGCCTTAATAGAGAGAATAATAGAATAAGAATAGAAATATTTAGGATAGAAGAGAAAGAGAAACAGACAATTCCAGAGTCTCCGGCGGGAATCGAACCCGCAACACCCAAACAACTGACTTGACCTTTACTGACTAGTCCACAGGGGCACCCATACAATTTTAAGTTCAACTAAAAATATTTATTTATTTATTTATTTATTCCAATTCCGTAATATAAAGCCACAAAGGCCAATTATAATATATTACATAGTTAGAAAACGCCTAAGCATAGCCTTATAATAAAAATATAATATACTATACATTATATACATTATTTTACAACTTCAATAACAAACAGTCTCATTTATTTGCCCCCAAGCATAAAAACATTAGGTCATATATTAAGGTAATAATATAAAAAGTAATACAAAAAATAGTCCAGTTAGGGAGGCTCATCACCACAGTTCAAAAAAAAGAAAAGAAAAATTAGACAGCAGCAAAATGTCTCATAAGTTTTAATTTGAAAACATTATTAGAATGAGTAAAAATACGTAATTCCAATGGCAAGCAATTCCAGTTCTTAATAATTCTAACAAGAAAGGACCTAGCGTATATAGATCTAATAATTCTAGGGAAAATTAGGTGCGGATTCCTACGACGAGGAGAAAAAGAAAACGCATTACGTAGTGATAAAGGTTTACCATATTTTATAATCTTATAAAACAAGTACAAATTACGAAAGCATACAAATTTATTAAAAGAACATCCTAAAAACTCTCTAACGAAACCAGAAATATGCTCCCGTCGACGAACATTATAGACAAATCTAACAATAGTATTAATCAAGCATTTAAGTCTATCAAGAAGAAAACCAACAGTGCCAGAGATAACTTCAAAACCATAAAAAATTTGAGACATTAAAACTGCATAAGCTAATCTTTTCCTCGCATAAAGAGGCAAGAGAATATTAGAGCAGTAGATTTTCCGCAGCAAACCCCAAACTCTACCAGATAATAAATCAATATGATTACTAAAAGAAAATATTTCATTGACTCTTTTTCATTATGCCTTAAACAAAAAATATTTTGAAACAATACTAGAACAAAGTACACATATCATGCTTTCTTCAATCGAATAAAAATATTTCTGAGTTCACGGCTTTTAATTTGGTGTCTTTAAAGTCTTCACAGATTATTTAGAAGCTTAAAAAATTTGATAAATTTAGAAAATGTATATTTTTTAAATCATTTTTGCCCACAACTTTTCCGAATATCTCTAGATTTATATCTATAAATAGAATATCGTAGAGCCTAGATATTTAATTTTTGTGTTCAAAATTAGGGTTAAAACAGAGTCTTATATCTCAAAAAGTTAAAAGGCGATTGTGCTGATTTGTAATATTCCTGATACCACACACGGGTCTTACCAATGTCGGTGATGCTCAAGACTCTGATTTTAGCATAAACACTGACAAACGGGCAGTCAGATAATACTCACTCAATTCCTCTATTCTTAAGATTTTGGAAAATATATACTTAATGGAGTAGAAAATGAATATTGCAGAAATTTCATACGTAATGGCTAACCCATACCCTTATAAAAATGTAAGCATATGTCCTTCTTTAAAATTGATAAATTTAATTTACTTTATTGCATTAATGAGAATAAACTATATATTTATATTTTATTCGAACTTTTTTCTATATATGAAATTTTAATGTGAACCATTTTTTATTTTGGCTTAAGTTCATTTATTCTTTTTATTTAATTAAAAAAAAATTAAATAAAAAGAATAAATGAACTTAAGCCAAAATAAAAAATGGTTCATATTAAAATTTAATAATGAGAATAAACTTGATAAAGTTCTGAACTTTTTTGATGTTGGTATTTTTCTTGAACAACAGTTAAATTTTTATTATCATGTTTAGCAAATCGTTAGCAAAGTAAAAAGGGGTTTTCGGTTTTATAGAGAAGTAGTGCAAAGAATTTGTATATCTTTATATTATAACACAATTATACACATCGTTTATTCGACCTGTTCTAGGATATTTATAAATTTTATGTTATCCTAGCTACTCATATTAATGAATTTAAGTTCATTCAAATGAAGTTTTTAATTTTTTGTCTACGTGACCTTGAATGGAGTTCTCTTTTTTCTACCTTCAGGCGAAAGCAGATTTTGTCTAACAAACTTACCAATTCTAAAAACTCGATGTTCAATGCTAATTTTTCATTTGTTCTGGACCTTAATCAAAAGGGAATGTTGATTCTTAATTCCTACTAAGAAAAATAAAATTTAACGTCCCATTTAGACCAACTTAAAATTTCGATAATTTTAGCTTAAAATATTTTATATTATAAAATACTTAATTCTATCCAACTATTCTGAAATTTATAAGTCTTACATCAGAAAACTTTATCAACTAGTATCACCTTATTAAAATAAATAAAATTAAGTAATTGTAACAAGAAACTTTATTTTTTATCTCAATCGTTAAATTTTATTGAATATTATTTTATGTTCAAACCGCTAACCTGTAAGGATACGTAATTTTTATACAAAAAAAATAAATAAATTTAAAAAATCAATGTTTTAAGGTAAAACAAATTAAATATTAAAAAAGTTATAATAATAATCCCTATAGCATTATAGCACTACCGGATTGACCTACAAAAACAACAAACAAATATAACTACGTAATTACTTAAACCACAATATATCTTTGAGTGTTGTATTGACGAATAAACAAATACACATTTTAAATCACTAGAGCAAACTTTTGGCCTAGTAAATTACCTACATTTATAGAACAGTTATGTATATTTGTCTGTGTTTAAGTAGTGTAAACATTGACAGAATTGTTTATTTACACAACTACCCACCCATACATAGAAATACTTACAAACAATTTATAGGAATTGTATTTTTGTATGCCACACTTAGTATGTATGTCACTGGATATGTAACACAGCATTGTAACAGCGACTGCAGCATCATCAGGACTATCAGAAGAAACCATGACCCCCAGGTGATATTTGTGTAATCGTTGTGTTACAAATCACAATACATTTTGTTTAACATGAAATCATGCACTCGCGTTGTTGCACTATTGTCATGACAAATTGATGAGGATAAAAAAACAACACTTATACATGTATATACATATATAAATGTGTATACACACAAGGCAGCTAAAACAATAATTACAACAACTATAGTAAAATATAAAAAAATATATAGAGACTGCTATTAGTTGCAGCAAATGTACATACAAAAATAGTCATGTTGGTTCATAGTTTAACAATACAATTTGACTTTTTATTTCTTTTTTTTACAGATCTTTTTTTTTATTTCTCTCTTTTTTTTAATAAACAATTACCTCTTGTTTTGTTATGTATGTAAATGCAGTTGTGGTGCACTCCCTTTACACTATTTGTAGAACATGTCATGTTACAGTTATCACTAACCAAAAAAAAAACATCTACATACTTGCACACACACACACAAAGGATGCTTTTTTATAGACAAAATCAGGTGAAATTGGTAAGGAGAAAAAAAATGCAGCAAATTACTTGTTAAAATAATTGTTGGCTTGTATTTATTTAGATCTGAGTTTTTCATGAGTTTTATGGTTTCAGCGATTGTCTTCTAGAAGGCTTACGAGGGGTTTTGAAATTAGTTTTCAGAGAATTAAAAAAATATAAATTTATTATAATTTTTTTTTATAAAATTAATGTTTGTTTTTTGAGGGAACCATGTTTAAAAAAAGAGAAAATTTATTTAAGATATTTTAGCAATTTTAATACAACAATATTTTTAAAAAATTTTTATTTACACACAACATTTGCACATCCGATCGAAAGAGTGCGGAAAATGAGACCGTAGCTGGTTTCAAAAATCTATTTATCTCGGCTAGTACAGGATAACCAATTTTCGATGAAATTCTGTCATTATCACATTGAATTTATGGCCTTGTATAAATTTAATGAAAATAAAATATTAAATAAATTATTACAAATGTACAAGAGTCCAACTTGCTAGATAAAAATAGCATCTTATGGAAACGTTGATTATAAATCTTTTCAAAATACAAGTGATATATAAATAGGCTGAAACTATATAAAATGAGTCGCCATTTAAATAAAGCGCAAGCGCTCTATTCTTTTCTGTAATATGGGCAAATAAAAACTACCATATTGAAAATTTTTTTATTTGTTTGAAGAATTAAATATATATTTTTTAATGTCCTTGCTTATTAAACCTACTAATTAATTTTTTAACACGCGAGAGACACGAACTTACAAACTGGAGACTCGATTAATATGTTCTCAAGAAAACAAGCTAGCAATTTTCAAGCATCAATTTACAACTAAAATTTTGAAACATGAATTGATATTTTCAGCTCCTAGATATTTCAGATGGTCGATATGAGTATAAAATAAAAGGTCCTGACAGTCGAAATAAAGTACACTAAGAAAAAAGTTAAAATCCAAGATGGCTTCCTAAATAAAATTATGAATATTTGGGTCCAATTCAATTATCACGAATATGAACCCATCAACCCCCGCAATATTGGAAAGAATATATAAAATAATATAAATTAATAATAATAATAAATGAAAAAATACACAGAAAATTATGAAAAAATTAAAATCCAAGATGGCGTCAAGAACAAAATGGCGAATAGTGTTTTTCTTAACCCGATTAATATGGGTGTCAAATAAAAGAGCTTGACTACAAAAAAAAAAATTAACCAAGTAAAAATTTAAAATTAAATGGCGAAATGAAGTCTAACATTAAATATGATTGTTAAGGGTATTACTAGCACTGAATATAGCACTGTTACACGTTCTTGATACTTTTCACACCAGAGTGTAAAAGCGTATATAAGTTTGTCGTTCCGTTTGCCAATATTCTCTATGCTCTAGAATATTCATTTAATCTATCCTATCTATATATATAAAAGTGAAACTCTGTGTGTGTGTGTGTGTGTTAGCTATAGACTCCGAAACTGTAAAACCGATCGGGCTAAAACTTTGGTAAGTTGTTTTGCACATACCAGGGAGTGTTTATGGGTGGAAAAAAGGGGGCGGGGCCACTCCCATAAATAATTTGTTATCACTTTAAGCTACTTGCACATGACCGATTTTTCTGAAACTTTGCACACATAGCTCCCATGACAAAATAATTTTGTAATTAGAAAAGTGGGCGGGGCCACGCCCATAAAAAAGTTTTAATTTTGAGGTACTTGCACTGGACTGATTTTTCTGAAACTTTGCACACATATCGAGCTGTCATGACTTTATAATTTCGTGATTAGAAAAGTGGGAAGTGCCACGCCCATAAAAAAAGTTATAATTTTCAGCTACTTTAACTTCACCGATTTTTTCTGAAACTTCACACACACATCTTGAGCTTTCATGATTGTACAATTTCGTGATTAGAAAAGTGGGCAGTGCCACGCCCGTAAGATATATGTTATCATTTTTAGCTACTAGTACTAGATCGATTTTTCTGAAACTGTGCACACATATTGAGTTGTCATGTCTTTACAATTTCTTGATTAGAAATGTGGGCCGTGCCACTCCCATAAAAAAAAGTTTTCATTTTCAGCTACTTGAGCTTCACCGATTTTTCTGAAACTTTGCGCACATATCGAGCTGTCATGACTTTACAATTTCGTGATTAGAAAAGTGGGCAGTGCCACGCCCATAAAAAAATAAGATTTTTAGCTTTTTGCACTTGATTTCAATTAAAATTCAGAATGCATTTTTATTCATTAAGGGGCGTAGCAAAGCGCGCCGGGCTTTTCTAGTACTCTATATAATATATATATATATATTCTGAATATTTGTTGATCAGAAAATTCATTTAACTAAGTTCATTTGCGCGTCTGTCTGTATAAATGTTGAAATCAACTTTTTGTAGCTTTCACGTATACTTCAAACTCTTATATGGTATCTGTTTATCAGATTTGCTTTCGAAATTTTTTCTGTAAAAAAAACCAGTTATATGGGCACAAAACGAGCTGAGATATAAGTGAACGAATTTGATTGCCTGTGTTTATAACTAAAACAAAGTGATATTTTGCACCTTCCAGATAACTTCTTGACCCGTTTGTCAAACGTCACCTTAAAATATACATTTAAGAACATTAATAGAAAATATTGATCAATCTGCTTGTTACCGGCGAAGATATTGACAAAAATATTAACTTCTTACTGTGATTTGATGTAAAAAACAGCAAGCTATAGCTGATACACCCTAATTTATATTTGTATGTATATTTGTGAATAATGGTACAAACTATGTTAGATTTTGTTGTAGTTATTATATTTTGTAAGCTTATATATCTGTTCGAATGTATGTAATGCAGACTTTGTTAGCCGCAGCGTTGCCATAAGCTTTGGAGAGAAAATCTTGACTTAGAGCAAAAAAAATCATATTTTGAAGAAAAATATCATCAATTTTTTTTAATTCAAACATTTTATTACAAACGCAAAAAAAAACAATTTATTTAGAAAACTGTTTTCTTATTATATAAGTTATTTAAAGCAAAAACTATATTAAATTCATAAGAAAATAAATATACGTATTCATATAGCAACTTGTGAATAAATTAAAATTGACAGATACTCTGGAGTACATTATTATATTCAAATTGCTATATATCATTTAAAATGTAGAAACATATACAAAACTTGAATGTTCTAATATAAAAAACAATCATACATTTAACAATTACATATGTATGTATTAAAGTATTTTAGGAATCATCATTATTATAATACAGAATAGGTTTCATATTTGTGTTTATACCTTAATATATGAACAATCGTTTAACTTTAAGTATTCTTTTGAATATATTATGCTGTTATCTAATCTATTTCTATATATTTTTTTTATTTAAATTTACAACTGAAAATATTCGTTCATCATTTGCAGAAGAAATAGGAAGACCTATTAGGGTTTTAACATATTTTGACAGGGTCGGAAGAGCTAAGTTTTTGTGAGCTCGAGTTATTTTTGAGACTTCTGACCAAAATTCTTCACAACTTAGATTATTTAAATTTGTGTTCGTCAAAGTGGAGAACACGCAGTTCTCTAAACTCGTCATTTAAGTTTTGAACATCATTCTCATCAATTAAATTTGAAATGTTTTGTATTAAACCTGTTAAAGAAGTTACTTTTCTATAAATTATTTTTGAGGGGTCAAGACAAGAAAGTTCTTTAAAATAATTATCGTTAAAAGCAAATCGTTTTAGTATTAGCTTACACAACTCAATATAAAATGAAGTACAATTTTAAATTTTTCTTTCATTTTTTGCAAGTTTTAGATCTTCGTTTTGTAAACGAAATAATTTTTTTTCCATGTCAAGTTTATTAAAACATTGATGTTAACGTAATTTGGTTTTAAAAAATTATCTAAAATTTTAATACAAAGATAAATACAATAATAAATAATACAAAAATAAATTCTTTGTATTTGAGAGAATATGGTTTGAAAAATTATGTTAACTTTCATTATTATGTTGAGAATGTACTTTAAAATACACAGATAGAGTTCGTTAATGTCATTCAACCTGTTTTTAATAGACTCTGCGACAACCTGATACAAAACTTTATTGGTTTAAAAATTGATTTTTGATAATAATTGTAGAAAAATTATGTTTTGCATCTACAAATTAAAACAAAAAAAAATATAATTTCTAAAAATAAAAATCATCAATTCGAGGGAAAAAATCATAAATCATATTTTAGTAAAAAAAAATCGTCAAAAATATGATAAAATCATGATTATGGCAACGCTGGTCAGCCGTATTGCTGACATTGCGAAGTTTTTCGTTTATTCACTGTACGTTGCACGAACATAAACACACACAACAAAATTGTATGTACGTCTTGATGATGATATGACATTATTCAACGACAACATAGATTAAGTAAAAGAAGAATGTTATTAATTCAATTAAGAATTTAATTAACTAAGTAAAAAAATATTTTATAATAAGTGAGTTTATGTTGTAACAATTTCTACAATTATTTTTTTGTGGTCGTCTGTTATCATATTATGATTATATGGAATTTAATTATTATATTTGGATTACTTGGGTCACCTAATGATTATTTGCAGTCATAATATGATTATTTCCTAGTACTTTAATTAAATTCAAAATGATTGCTAACTACCATAATATATTTTTACTTTAATCATAAAACCCGGTAATAAGTAATAACTGGCGCTTAGATTATTCTCAACTAACACATGTTCTTCATTTAGCGTATACATTAACATTATCCAAATTAATTTTCTTAGCAACCCCTCGTAAACATTTTTCTTTTATTCCCGCTTTATTTAAAAAATCCATTGAGCAGTATAATAAAATTTTAAGAAAATTGTGACCATTATCGTAAACATTTTATATTTATTTCAAAAAAATGATTTCTTATTTTTTTTGTATGAAGTTAGTATTACTTCTCTGCCAGTATCAGTGGTATTGTCAATGTAATAATGGTAACAATTAGAAGTATGTATTTGGATAATTTGGAGTGTAGTTCTTCATCATGCACGTAGTGGTCTTGTATAAATGTCCTAACGTTGTATTACCAATTAAGAGTGTATTTGTTTTTTTATTCCTTTTTATTTACATTTTTAACTTTCTTTTGTTGTAATAAAGTCAAGCACTTAATTAAAAGGAGAAAATCTAGTTAAACGAAAGAAAACAGAAAAAATAAAATAATAAAATGTAAAGAATAACGGCAAATGTAGGAGTGGAAATTGTAGCTTTTTAATTACAAACATTTTGTATTTTAACAAGTTCCGTTTGCGCTTGAATGTGTGAGTTTCCGTTTTTTTATGTTAACACGAATAGCTTTAGGTATTAGTGGGAATACGGTGTTGAATTCATGGATATGACATAAGTTTCAATTTTAATGAAATTTAAAAAGGAAGAGAATTCATAAAAATTATTTATTGATTAAAAAAAAATTGAAAAGGTTTTGATACATTTTTTTTAAAGCAGAAAACAAATTTAAAATTGAAGAAGATAAAACCCACAAATCTTATATTATTATTTGAAGACAGTTATTATTAACTTCATTGTTTGAAAAAAAAAATTTTTTTTTGAGAAAATCAAAAAATAATAAATTTAAATTTAAAAAAATAATATAAATAAATTTGTTTTTTAAGAACCATGCTTTTACTGCTACTATTTTGTAAATATCTGAAAAAAAACATATTTTTAAATAAAATCAATCAAACCCAGTCAATAAAATTTTAAAGAATAAGACAGAACATCCCTCTTGTGACAACTTTGTGCTAAAACAATCAATTGTTTTGGAGGCTTTTTGTCATTATTTTGCTTATGCTGGTGTAGACACAAATACAAATGTAGAGTATTACCAAATCATCTCAACCCCAAAAAAACACCTTTTTGCAATAAAATTGATTTTTTTTTAAACAAAACGTTTTTTTATTAAAGGAATTTTGATCTTTTTATTTACATCAAAGACGCAGAACGAATTAAACTGTTTTTATGTTAAATTTAGCGCATTTATGCTTTAATTCTCCACACAAAAAAAATTTGTATAAACAACAGCAAAGGAAAAACTGGAACAGTTGGCAAAAAGGATTAACGAACTTTTGTGACATCTCTATACACACGATATATTCACCTGACTTTCACTCACAAACACACACTTAAAACCAAGGTTAAACAGAAAGCAAAAAAAACACACACCCAAACGGACAGACAAATCTATTTTAAAGGTTTGTAAAAAAAACATCAGTATTATTTCTACAACTTACAACCCTCAAACACTATGTAGATGCCGTAAGTAGCTTTTATGTCATGTTTTTCATTTATCCTTGGCTTTTATTTGAAGACACACTTAAATCACTTTATGGCTGTTGGTGATGGTAGTGGTAATAGTCATGGTGCTGCCGCTAGTGATGATGATGATTATAATGAGAATGTTTGAAATGTTGCTAATGTTTTGACATTTGTAATTTTTTGACCTCAACCTCCGGTGAAAATGTTAACAAAGTCCAATCAAATAGCAATTGTTAACAAACTGAAAAAAGGTTCAAAAAAAAGACAAGTACGTAAAAGCTCCCATATGAAAACATAAATTTTTAAATTAAGGTTTCCTTTCATTTAATAAAAAAAAAAGGGGAAATTTATGCTCTAGTCAAAGGCATTTGATTTCATAATAGCCTTTTATGAAACACTAACCTTCTCTGCTTGTAAAACGGCTGGTATGATTAATTGTTTTTTTCTGCTTTTAATGTAGGTTTTTTATGAGCAA
Organism: Phyto melanocephala; assembly: GCA_941918925.1. Taxonomy (NCBI): domain Eukaryota; kingdom Metazoa; phylum Arthropoda; class Insecta; order Diptera; family Rhinophoridae; genus Phyto; species Phyto melanocephala. Next base: position 5,778,383 of record OW799233.1, read on the forward strand.
CAATTTTTCTTTATATTAACCTACACACATGAAAAATATTAAAAAAAAAACCTAGATTTTTTAATTAAGGTTTCCATTCTACTAAATGAGTCAGTTGAAATTGTTTTATTTTAAAGTTATTTTTTGTGAAACGCTACCTTTCCCTGCTTGCAAAACGGTTGGTAAAAATAAAACAATTGAAATTTTCTACTCGATTTGCTCTTAATTTTAGATTTATAATCATCGATTTGTAAAAAACTGCTGTTGACGTAATGAACAAATTATACTAATAATGCTGTAAAGTAAATAAATATTTTTTTTCAAACTGAATAAATAAACAAAATTTATAAATTTTAAGTAGTTGGTTAGGTTATGTAATCAGCCAGCAAAAAGGGTGTTTCATGTTTTTTTTTTTAATACCGGGTGTTCCAAGATGACGCTTTATTTTCAGTAATGCTTTATTTCAAATCAGTATTGACTCAGCCTTAACTGCCAGGACAGATTGAAAACAAAAACTACATTATTAATAAAGAAACAGGGGAACGATTCTTCCTTCAATAAATAACTAAAATGATTAAAACTTACTGTAAAAATAGTGAGAGTTTCATGGTCACAGTTCACTAAATTTATAGGTTTTTGGCTTATCGTAAAGCACTATCAAGGCCAGCAATTTAAATTGGAGGAAAAATTTAAACTTTCTTGAGAAGTTAGTGATATATGGAAAAACTGAACTCGTGCATGCCGTTAAAAAATATTTGAGAATATTTCCGTTGTTGCTTATAGTGTTGTTAAAGTCGAGCTGTGTCCATTTCTCAGCGATCATTGCTACAAATTTTTTTACATTTCTTTAATACAAAACATTATTTTATATTACTAAAATAAGTAGTTAATGGGTATTTATTTTTAAGGCAGTAATATTTAAACGTATAGTAAATGCTCATATAAATAATACAAGATTTATTCAAAAGCTGTATTTTAGGAGGTTCACTAAAATGTTCACGCATTTATTTATTTTTTTTTTTTTTTTTGATTTTTTATATTATTTCGGTACACAGAAAAAATTATGATCAAATTATCTTCAAAAAAAAGTTTTAAAATAGTGTAAGGCAAACTATGACAATGGTGGTCTGCACTTCAATTTAAATTTGGGATTTCTGTTACAAATTAACCAAATTTATTTCAAAACAAGAAATTCATGATAATTTTTAATTCAATCAAATACAATTTATTAAATATACACAAAAAACAAATAAACATGAATTTCAATCACGAAATTAATACTATTAATTAAAATTTTATTTAATTATGCTTCAATCAGCAAAATGATACTAATAATCAAATAAAAACTAAAAGTTTTTAATAGAAAATATGTGGCAAAACATATCAATTAAAACATTATTAAAAAATTAACTAAAATTTCTAGAGTTTTAAAAAGTGATTTTAATTAATAAACCTATAATCATAATTTGTGATTAATTTAAAAAAGGTATTTTTTGTACCAATTATATAAATTATTAAGCATGTTTGAAGTTAAAGAACCAAAAAAGCAAATACAAAATATTTTCACATATTTATTTTAAACATATTTCAAAAATACAAAAATACAAAGCATAAGTATACATTAGGGAGATCGACTCGGTTTTACAACCGGTGGAAAACCCGGTTTTTTCTATTTTAGCTGGCGGTTTTTTCTAAATGTTGATTTTTCGAATGTTGAATACACCGGTTTTTTTTATCCGAAAACGCCGGTTTTTTTATTTTTTAAGTTTATTTTCCAAAAGTTAGAAAATAAAAACTTCTAAATATTCTTCCATAATATTGTAAGAAATTTATTTGTTGTTTAAAAAACAAATGTAAAATAAAAAAAAATAATAGAGGTTAAATAGCATTCTTTTTATAGGATATAACACTAACGTTAAAAGTTAAAGGTAATTGAAGCATAAACTTATCTTAGTGTTGTTGCAATAAAGAAAAACCAACATTCTCTCCTTCCAGATCCTATATTTAATTAATGGCATTGAGTGTCTGCCAAATTAAATTTCGATTTTATATTTTTATGTCTTTAAGGGGTATAAGAAAGAATTTTAAAAATTAAGTTTTAATGATTTTCTCCCTAGCCTTCAACATGTATTTCAAATTAGAGAAATCATTTCAAGCAAAATACGTTAGTGCATATTAGTTTAAAAGATCTTTTTAACATTTAAAAAATGCACAGAAGGAGATTCAAAAATTTATAACAGCCTTATAAAAAATCTAATTTATTTATGTTTTAATTTATTGTATTTATTTATTTTACTTGTTAAGAGTACCTTTTATACTTAAATGCAACTCATGTCAGTTATTGTGTAATTGTGCAGCCAAACATATATAAACTGTAAAAATTTCATATTTATATATAATTTTTATTATAATCATTTTTACAATATTTTTTAATTTTTTCTTTAAATATTATATTTTATATATTCGAACCGGTTAACCGGTTTTTTCTCAATTTTCAAATAACAACCGGTTTTTTTTTTTAATTCTAAATTTCAAACTATTTGAAAACCGGTTTCCTAAAACAGTCGAATAATCGATCTCCCTAGTATACATACAACATTAAACATTGAAGAGTTGGTGGCATTGCAAAACGTCATATTTTCAAAAGTAAAGAGGGTTCATCCTAGGCCTACGTACAAAGAAATTATACGCCTAAAAAATTTGTATCGAACAAAGGGAAAGAAATTAAATAAATACTCACATATTAAAGTTAGAATCCATCAGAATATATAGGGCTGCCAGCAATATTGACTTCATACCCATCTGCAATAAAGTTCAAGCTTTCTATGATATTTATTAGGATCAAGGCTGTTTTTGAGCGATACAAATATGTACTTACTAGAATTTTAATCCGCTGATTTTAATTTTTTTTTTAAGAATTAACCTTCCTATTTCATATGATTTTTAAAAATTTCAATTAACCTTCCCTTCAAAATGAATTCTTGGCAAAAAAAAAATAAACTTTTTCAATCTTATTTTTCAACATAGTATTTTCAACTGACAGATATTAACTGACAGTTTTTTGCAAAAATTTAATATCAATTAAAAAAAAAATATTTAAATTAATTAAAAAAATAATCCATTAGTCGATTAATTAAAACATTTTTAATAATAACTTCTTCTGTGTAATACCACAAATTTTAAATTCTTATTTTGAATTAAATCAAGCACAAATAATTTTAACTCATTCAGTTGAAATCACAATTCTTTCTATGACGATTCTGTGACTAAAACTGCTTACATCTTTCGTTCTGTCGCTGCTGTTGTTGTTTTCCACCTAAATCGTGGAAACATTTAACTAATTTAATTCGCCTCTTGTAATATGATATGGTATATATGGTAACGTCCTCACATGTTTGGAAGCTCCTTAGCCACATGATTCGCAAGGTGCAATTCGATTTACTTATGCATTCACAATAATACAATATAAAGATTCAGCTGTATTCAGCCATTTCATGACAAGTCAATGTTGTTAACTTAGTAATATGTTCGATATTTTTATTTCTTATAGAGTAATTGAAAGAGATGATTAACTACCGTATATGTCTTAAATTAATTTTTTTTTTCTTTAAATATTTAAATTGTTTTTATAAATGTTTTGTTTGGACCTTGTTTAAAATAAAATTATATTGAAAATATATTTTAGAAATTTAGCTTTTAGTCTGAAATTTAATTTTTTTTATGTATTTGTTCTTATTTATTAGAAAAAATGTATGGAGGCTACATTATTATATTATACCCTTCACCTGTGATACCAAGGGTATATATACATATTATGTTTGTCATTCTGTTTAGTATTTCTACAATATTCATTTTCGGTCCCATAAATTAAAAATTTTCTTTGTGATTTAAGAATTATAAGTTTCAATGTTAGAATTAAAGGTAGGAAAGGGGGAAGCAGAATCCGCCTCTAACACCCACACTCGTAGACCAATATGGTAGATTGTGTCAATATTTTGTCATAATTATTTTAAATTAAATTAAATTTGCCCATATATTATTGTCTATTTGGAAATGTCCTATTTTGTTTCTTTATTTCTTTTTAACCTCTTTTACAACAATAAGCCTTTCAAATGTCTTCAAATATAAGGATTGTTTTTTTAAATAAATTTGATTTGAATATATATTAAGTCTTTACTAAAACACTTTCACTTAACAAAATCTACCTATTTTATATCCTTAATCTCTAGCCACACATTCAATATTTTAAAACAGAGATTCTCAATGTTCAATACAGACAGAATTTTTTATAGTCTTTCTTATTCGTAAATGGAATTTTTATTTATTTATCAAACTTTCTGTTTTAAATAATATTAAAATTTTATTCAGGCTCGAGTTCATTTTTATAATTCATTTTATTACAAAGAGTTTTTAATTGTGATAAATAAAGGAATAACCTGAAAAAGTATATTTTTCCGACACTAACCGAGTGGAATAGCTGGTTTTCTTAATCCCTGGACTATTTACCAAGTTATCACATATGTTTTTCATGAAATTTTGTTTGCATATCGGGTAGGTTTAAGAATCGGTCAACATCTATTTTTCATATTCCTTAATATTTAGGGTGACTCAACCCAAGGGACAATTTATGCCTCACCTAAATCGATGAAATAGATCTGCATACCGTAGAACACATATGGTTTGCGTTTTTTTTTAATGACAAAAAATATTTCCTAGAAAAATAAACGTTTGCCGGGTCAGCTAGTTTTTGTATAAAATTTCCACACAAAATATGAAAATTTTTATTAATAAGGAAAATTTTTTTTTATATTTTTTTTGCCAATATTTGCCAAATCCATTTTGCAAAGACTAGTCTCAATGTTAAAATATTTTACCAGAGTAAAGGATTTATGGCAGTAAATAGATTTATGGTACTAAAAGTTTTTTTAAAATTTTTTTATTTATAAAAAATGTTTCTAATTCTAGGCTACTTTATTCAAGATATTTTTTAATAAACTTTTAATTATTTTTTGATAAATTATTGTAAAAATATGTAGGAGCTTGACTATAATTCCCTTATTAAAATCTATATTTGCAAAACACTTTTCCTTTCATTATCTGCTTAAAAGGAACAAATTTGTTTAAAAAAAATTTAGATCATATTTAAGATTTAGAAAGAGAAAATCAACACATGCTATGAAAAAACATTTAAGAAACACCTTCTTACAGCAATTACATTAACATAATACGATATTAAAATACCATCTGTTTTCAAATCTCTAATTCAACCAATCGACCAATAATACAAATACAAATCCTTAAACTGAATATATTCATTCGTTTAAGCACAACCAGCAGAGCCTTTTCCATACCGTCATTCAAAACCAAATGTGTGAATGTAATTTGGCAAGCAGCCCAAACAAATTAAATCCTTTAAAACAGACAAAAAATTATGTGTAAACTAAAAATTATAAAAACAAAATCCAAAGACAAAAACCATTTTCAAACAGAAGACTAAGGACAGCTGAATGAATGGTGAGAATGAATGAGGCCTGTTTCAGAATTACAATAATCTGGAAAAAGAATTTTATTTCGTTTTAGTCCTAAATACACACATGCTTACACATGCAATTATGTTCACAACAACATAAAAGGCGCATATATCTTTGGCGTTAGGCAAAAAGGTATCAAATCAAGAAATTGCAGTTTGAGTTTTTGATTGGTTTTATTCAATATCCTGTACGTAGAATAAGCAACAACAAATATGAATACAAATATTTTAAATTTAAAATTATATTCACATTGTAATGGGGGATTTTTTAAAAAATAATTTTACACAACTTTCGAAACCCTTAAAAGCTGTACGCAAGTCGATTTCTTGTAACACAGTTTACGCTCACTTTAAATAAGCGATAAAAAAATATACGATTTGAAAGAAATTTTCTTGCAGATGTGCACAATTTAGATATTATTTCATATTTTAGGAGTTATAAGCAATTAAGTTGCTTTAAACACATAAGCAAACTTCATGTATATAACAAAATAAGCAAAGTAGTGCCTGTTAATACAAATTGTTTTTGCAAAAGGAGTGCTTTATGTGAATGGTAAAAAAACGAAATAGTAAGAGTATAACTCCCGTTTGAAAGATGTTTTGATATTTTATGTTTCTCTGTTTTAGCCGTAGTATTGACAGTTTGTTGCATTTATTGTCAAATTGAGGATTGTTTTCCATTGAATTTTAAGAATAATATAAAATTTTGTTGGGACCAGCGGACCCCAAGAAATTTGAAAATATTAAGATTTACAAGTAAACAGTGTAACATTACTTTGTTTACTACTAAGAGCAATATGTTATACCAAAATTCTTCTCTTAAAATCTTTTCAAGTAAAAAAATTTTATGTTATAAAAAATTTCTTTTACTAAAAACTGAGTTTTGAGGTTCATGAAAAAAAAAATTCATTTTATAATTTTATTTTTATTAATAACTAGCCAAGCCCGGCGCGCTTTGCTACGCCCCTTAATGAATAAAAATGCATTCTGAATTTTAATTGAATATCAAGTGCAAGAAGCTAAAAATTATAACTTGTTTTTATGGGCAAGGCACTGCCCACATTTATAACCACGAAATTATATAGTCATGACAGCTCAATATGTATGCAAAGTTTCAGAAAAATCGGTCCAGTGCAAGTTGCTAAAAATGATAACTCATTTTTTATGGACGTGGCCACGCCCACTTTTATAATCACGAAATTGTATAATCATCAGAGTTCAATATGTGTGCAAAGTTTCAGAAAAATCAATCTAGCGCAAGTACCTAAAAATTATAACTTATTTCTTATGCCCACATTTATAACCACGTAGTTATATAGTCATGACAGCTCAATGTGTGTACAAAGTTTCAGAAAAATCGGTCCAGTGCAAGTTGCCAAAAATTATAACTAATTTTTTATAGGCGTGACACTGCCCATATAAGAACCATAAGAACCTTCTCCTAATAATAACTAATACAACAAAAAAAGAATTAAAGAAATCGGTCCAGCCATTACCAAGGGAAAAAGGGATTCATTTTTATATATATAGATTTAGCTTAAACTTATTTTGTAACAACAAAATTTTTAATATCTTTTTATTAAAATAAACAAAATTTTTTAACGTAAACAAACAATTTTGCTTAACACAACACAAAAAAGTCAGTTTCTAATCAAAACATCTATTTTCACATTAGTGAAATGTCCTTTAGGATAAAGTGTACAGCAATCTACGAAATACTTTATATATATTTTTTTTTTATATTATTGTTTCTCATTTGTATGACAATGGTTGTATTTATTTTAAATAATGCTGAAATTTGTAAGAAACTATCAACGTATACGAATTAAAACTACATAAATATGTATGTATAATCGTATGTATCTGAAAACCTGCATGGGAAAATAAATACACACATTTGTATTTGTCTGTATTAAGAATTATGTAAAAATATTATTCTAAAGATTGGTTCTTCCATGTAATCATAGAAATTAGAAAGCACATCTAAACATCCATATCCAACCAGAATAGTAGCAACGTTAATAAAACTATTGTCTTTGTATGTACACTTGTATAATACATTAGAATCCTACAGGAGCTGTGACGATTCCTTCGCATGCTCCCTCTATCAACTACTAAGTACTTTTACCAACAACAACAAAAGTGATGTGGGGGTATATTAATTTTTTCACTTCCTGAATTTTTCATTCCATCCGTTAGTAGCACATCGAAATATTCATTTGGGACCCATAAAAAGTATATATAAAAGTGAAACTCTGTCTGTCTGTGTGTGTGTTAGCTATAGACTCCGAAACTGTAAAACCGATCGGACTCAAACTTTAGTAAGTTGTTGTACACATTCCAGGGAGTGTCTATGGGTGGCAAGAAGTGGGCGGGACCACGCCCATAAAAAATTAGTTATCATTTTTAGCTACTTGCACTTGACCAATTTTTCTGAAACTTTGCACACATATTGAGCTGTCATGACTTTACAATTTCGTGATTAGAAAAGTGGCCACGTCCATTAAAAAAAGTTATAACTTTTAGGTTTTTGCACTTGATATTCAATTAAAATTCAGAATGCATTTTTATTCATTTAGGGGCGTAGCAATGCACGCCAGGCTTTTCTAGTAAAGTAATATTTGTGAAAATTAATTTCACTTTAGAATGACTTAGCTATGTCTACATGTCTGTCCGTTTAAAATAAGATAAAGCTTGAACATAAAAAGCTAAAGGGATACAATTCTTCCAGAGTATTGTTCATACATCAGAAAATATTAGCTAAATCGGTCTACTAGGAGGATGGTTAAAGCTTATAATGTACGTCATAAAAAATACCTTTCTGGCATTGAATGAAATGCTATTACTTCGAAACGCAATCATGTAGAGTGATAAAATTTTACAGGTCTATTTCTTGAATAAATTAAATATGTATGTACATTACAAAAGGAGTTCGAAAGAAGTTATAGATCAAAATGTACGAAAATTTACCCCCATAAACATAGTTTAAAATGTTTTCTATGAGTGGCAAAAGCTTAAAAATATGTTTTTCTTTAAAACCTTAATTTTTCATGTATATTAAATGTATATAGATGATGTTTTAAAATTCTGTGGAGAAGAAAATATAATTCTGGGGGGCATAATTTCATTAATTTCATAAATTCAAATATTTTATAAGAAGTATTATTTCTTTGTTTTATTATCTTAGTAGAAATGATTATCATAAATGAACTAGATGCGGCTACTTAAACGCCCAACTCTCGCAAAAGTCACAGTATGCTATTAATTAAATTTAAGACGCCACTAAATCTACAAAATAAGATAAACGATTCTGAAATTGTAAAAAAATATATACTTTTGGTTAATATTTTTCTAATAACGGAAAATTAAAGTGTCGCTTACTTTAACGCCCACCTCCCAAATGACGATTCTTATTCAGTTCATATAATTCATACTTTGAGACGCCTACTTTAACGCTTGCTTCTCAAAAACTGTAGAAAATGAAGTTTTGCAAAAATACTTTAGTTTCATTTTGAGACTAAACATAATAAAACAAATTAATAGCAAAATGTACTTAAACAATGCAAAACATGTATATTCTGCTATAACTAAATTATTCTATAATAAATAATAATTAGTTGTTCACAAAATAATATATTTTATAGTATAAAAGTAAAGGGTCCGCCATCTAACGTTTTTTTTTCAACTAGTGCTTATTTGGTGAATGGTAACACTTAGCTCATGTCTGATTTGACAGATAATTAGTTTTATCCTTCCGCTGAACGAATATGGTTGTGTATACGCTCGAACAACGCTGGGAAATATTGCGACATTACTTTGGCCGATTTTGCCAAAAAAATTATCTTTTCAGATGAAGCTCATTTTGATCTTGGCGGGTATGTAAACAAACAAAGTTGTCGCATTTGGGGCACAGAAAACCTGCACGCATACATTGAAAAGCCGATACACCCAAAACGAGGGACTGTTTGGTGCGGATTTTGGTCCAGAGGCATAATTGGGTAATTTTTCTTCGAAATGGGGCAAGGAGTGGCCGTAGTCAATGGCGATCGTTATCGGGCCATGTTGAACGATTTTTTGTTCACAAAAATTGAAGAGGAGGATATTGGCAACATTTAGTTAAGGACTGATGTGTAATGGAGAGTAATGGAATTAGCTAGAATATATTTTAATTTTTTTTAGTAAAGGTTAGTAATTTAAATTTAGTTCCTGGTAACAATTTCCAAATTTCAGTTTAACATCTTGGTTCATAACTATGTTAACTAACTGATTTAACTGATTTTTGGCTACGAGTTGCTCTGCATCATAAACTCAATTGGAAAATTTTATGTTAGATGTTCAATTTAACGTTTAAATAAAAAACTACTTTTGGGAGTTATGTAGAGTCTTAGTGAGTTTTATCTAATTTGACTAAATAGTTTTAAGGTGAAAAAATATTTTCCAGAGGCAGATGCACATACAGACATACTGATTGATATATACTCAAAATAAATATGTGTACTTGTACTTATTATCCTAGTTATTAAGTGAACATTTGTTGATGTAGTATATGAAATGACAAACCTATATATAACCTCTGTAACCACTAAAATTGGTGAAGGGTAAAATAACATTGTCTTACACTAACTACACTAACAACGATGAAATACAACTACATAAACTATTATTATCCATACAGAAAAAGATATTTACATAAATGTGCTATAAATGAAGATAGAAACTTTAAACACATAGAAGACTGTAGCTATGCGACTACACCACTAAACTGCTGTGTAGTCAGCTACTTATTTTGTTCGCAGCTCTAGATCTGCTTATTACCGTTTATTATATATTGACCTAAGTTTACGACAGCGACAGTAACAGCGACAACTGTGGTCATGCATTCATATAGCTCTGATGTCCTAAACATTATCGCCTTTATTATATAAACTGGGTATTTTACTTTTGGCAGATTGTGGTTGGTAGCCTGCTGTTGTCCATGTGTTTCTACCGTAAGATACATTTAACTCATTCCACTTTCATCCATTTATACTCTTTTTACTTAATGTTACTTAGGTTTAGAATCAAAATGATTTGAATACGAAAGTACTCATCCATACCCCCTTTAGTAAGTACTTAAAAGTTGTCTTTATTATGCCAGTAGTTTAAAGAGATGTTGTAAATGAGGCGGCGTTGAAACATATAAAAATGGCAGAGAATTACATTTTCATAATGGTTTTATGTAAAATATATAAATGAATATTTATTTAAATTTCATCAATTCAGCCTTTTAAATAAAAATGCACACTGCTTCCTCATACAAACTTAATGCTACTACTGTTACATATTCATTTATCCTCTTTAAAATGTATTGCATTTTATGCACATACTCGCCTAGCAAGAATAAATGTATGCCGGAATAAAGTTGCAACATTTTCCATTTAAGTATCAGGCAATCAAAAATATTTTAAATAGGGAATGATGAAAATCGTATGCTCATATAACTGCATCGTTTTATTTCAATTTCCATTTATTTTCCATTTTTGTTTGCTTGCAAGATAAAAGTTTTAAAATATTAATTATTTAATAGATTTCTAAACAGAACTGAAATATTTGTATTACAAATAGCTATAAATCAGATTTTACTATATAGAAAAATTAAAACTATAAAAATTAAAACAATATTGTTAGATTGAAACTATGTACATATTGACTGCCGTATTCATAAAAAATATTTAAGGTTTATTGAAGGGTTATTTGACAGATTTATATACAACATCTGTCAAATAATCCTTTAAAAATTCTAAAATATTTTTCAGACAATGTTGTTATATTGAAAATGTCTGCAGGACCATCAATCGGTTGCAAAGCAATGGAACATGGTATAGCTTAGGGTCGGACCTGGAGCATAGGAGAATACTAAACCGTATGAATAAAGAGGTTAGGAAGACCCAGATGCCGATGATTGCAAGATGCGAAAGTGATCCAAAAGCTACATCACATTTTCATAACGGATGGATTTGGTGCATGTAGCATGATATCAATATTTTTACTGATGAGTCCTTTACGGACGAGAGAGCAGGAGCTTAACTAAAATTCATCTGGTACATGGATATGAACTCGTCTTTACTGCATGAGAATGTTCTAAATCTTAAAAATAGTGCCTCTAGGTATGACATGACGCTGATATGTGTTAAGGGACACGAGAGCATAGCTGGAAATGAAACTGATAACAAAGCTCAAAAAAGCAGATCTGCAACTACATTTTGCGGGCCAGAATGCATATTTGCTTTAGGTTATGGGTTAGTATGGCCAAAGGTCTTTCTATGGGTAAAATCTATAAACTTGCAAAAATATATGGAGGCAACTACTTGTATACAGACTTGTTTGATGCTCAAGTAGCCTATGGGCAAGGGTGCAGAAAAGTTAAAATTTTTTCGGAGTACGATGAACTAGATAACTACGTTGATTGCAGGATATGAAAACTTAAAATATCACCTGAGGACGATGCGGATCAGGGATGATTTATTTGTAGAATGTGCCTAAAAGATGCTGAGGCAACAGCGTATGTTTTATGCGAATGTATGGCACTCGCAAGCGAAAGATTTTGAAAGTAGCAAACACACATTAAATGTAAATACTATGGAAAACCTAAGTCTGAGGGAGATGCTGGCAATTACAAAGGACTTATCTATGAGCATTGTCGAAAATTACAATTCGGCAGTGTGAAATGCCGAAGCAAATATCGGCTGTGGCTCTAGACTTAGTAAAAGATTGGTAGCTTCGAAATGACTGAGGAGCAAATGAGATCAAAAAAGGATAATAGTGATTTCCTCAACCTCATAATATACTGACAAATAAAAAATTCAAAAGAAAAAACTGCACCCTAGTAATAAACAGATTCAAGATTTGAGGGCTACCACACTGCATATAAGTATGTTGCATATAATTCGCCTGCAATGACTCACTTAGAAGCATTTTCTTTAAAGCACGTACAGAAAATTCATGGTAACAACGTTCATATTATATTCGCTCTAACAATATTTAGTTAAGGCAAATAAAAAAGCAGGAAAAAACTTCGATATACAAACACTATAGTGAAATAATTTATCTTATATTACCACAAAGATCAGAAAAGATCGTAATACACAATCTGAAAGAGCATTAAAAATTTATAAATAATGCAGCAACAATTTCTTTTTATTCACTCATTTTTTACCTTTATAACAATTAATTTTACTTAATAGTGTGGCGTTATTATCAATAATTACTTAATAAGTGCTTAAAATTGAGGTGTACGAGGTGTTGCTATAATTTTGCAACGCTGTGTACGTAAATCATAAAATTTAAAATTTTAATTTTTAGTCTTAAACCAACCATTACCATAGATTAAAAAAATAATTAATAAAATTAAATATTAAAAATAAAATTTATAAAAAAAAAATTTATACAGAAAACTCATCTTTATTTGTCACTAGAAAAGCCACTTAATAAATAAAAATGCATTCTAAATTTAAATTGAATATCAAGCGCAAAAAGCTAAAAATTATAACTTATTTCTTATGGGCGTAGCACTGCCCACTTTTCTTATCACTAAATTGTAAAGTCATGATAGCTCAATATGTGTGCTAAGTTTTAGAAAAATCGGTCTAGTGCAAGTATCTCAAAATTATAAATTTTTTTTATGGGCGTGGCCCTGCCCACTTTTCTAATCACGAATTTATATAGGCATGACAGCTCAATATGTGTGCAAAGTTTCAGAAAAATCGGTCTAGTGCAAGTACCTCAAAATTATAACTTTTATGTGGGCGTAGCCCCGCCCACTTTTCTTATCACGAAACTGTATAGTCATGACAGCTCAATATGTATGCAAAGATTCAAAAAAATCGGTCAAGTGCAAGTAGCTAAAAATTATAGATAATTTTTTATGGGCATGGCCCCGCCCACTTTTTTCCACCCATAAACACTCCCTGGAATGTGTACAACAACTTGCCAAAGTTTGACTCCGATCGGTTTTACAGTTTTGGAGTCTATTGCTAACACACACACACACACAGAGTTTCACTTTTATATATATAGATTTTCTTTTGAACCCCTTCCCCTACCTCAATCAAACGACTTAACATTTTCATGTAAAACATAAAAAAAAACAAATGTTTACTGATATATCTCTTTGTTTTTGTTTTATCTAAAGGAATTCTCTACTTTTTTTATATTAATGAGCGTCTGTAAGTACGTATGTATGTAAAAGTTTGTACATATGTAAGTGTTGCTTAAAATTGTTCTACAAGCGAGTAAAAAATTTAAAAAAAGTCTAGAGCAATTATATTTATATTTTTTGTGTAAAGAGGAAATCCTTGTAGTAATCACAAATAATGCGATGATTTGTTTGTATTTATGTTTAAAATCAGTGTGAGTGTGTGCATGTAAGTGAAGGATAATAAACTACATACATAATAAAATAGAAGCTTTAAACATCTTAAAGACACATAATCAGAAAGAAATTGAGAGTAGGTGGTTGGTTTTTTTTTTAAACAAAAGAATCTACAGCGACACCTAAAACTTAAAAGATGTTTATTTGAGAAACTTTTAAAGTCAATAAAATTTTTTTTAAACTTAAAAAAAATCGTGTTTTATAACTACGTCTACGTCTACGTCTTTAATGGAATTAATAAGCTTTTTAGGTTTAGGTTATTAACTTTTTCAAACAAAAATAATAAAATAACATTTACTGCTTTGAACTAATAAAAAAGTAAAATTTTCAGATAACCAAAACTTAAAACTAATTATATTTTATATCAAATTAAGGGTTCTTCTTTATAATAATACATGGCAACACTAGCTTTAGATGATTATACATATTACGCAAGTGTGTAGATCACTTTTATGTTTATTCTTAACCGTCTATAAATTTCCAACTTGTTTATTTTAACATTTTATTTATAGTCCACATCTTATTTTTGAAATCATTTAATTTTAACATAAAAAACGAAAACAAGACCGGCATCAGTCTTACGGCTTTACTCTTGAAATATTGTTTACCGCAACACGAATTTATATACAGCGTATATTTTATTTCCACTTTTTTTATATATTTTTTTTATCTGGTTTTCTTTTTTATTGTGATGGAATTTTTTTTTAAATTGTGAAAAACTGGGAGTTAAAGGAAAAAAAACCAACAAAAAAATACTTTTAATAATTTATGAGAAACAATAAACTAAAGGACGACTATTAACTAGAGGTTTGGGTACAATATTATAATTTTGCCACATACACACATAAACAAAAATACAAATGGTTTTTTAATGCTGCCCTTTAAGTTTACTAGCAAATATTTATAAGATGGCGAGTAAAAATAAATATATTCTTAAAGGATAATGTTTTTATTTGATACTCTATATTAATACGCATATATCTGTACTTAGATATTTTATATCAATATACATACACAATACAATACGCAGACATGTGTAGTATATGTTAGAGATTGAATTTATGTTTTTACTTTGTCTATGTCTTTGTTTTTGTTTTTGCCTTAACAGCTATAAAACACTTTCCAAACCCTGTATGTATGTATGTGTATGTTGGTATAATTTTAGGGTTTATTGTTGAATGATGTTTTTGTATTTTTTTTTTTTTTTTGTTTTCAAAAATAAATGTTTATTTCATGCTAAATATTATTTAGATTATGTAATAATGGTCAACATGTTATATCGTACATATTTACAAATGAATAAATATATTTTTTATTATGGCTATCTCATAAACAATGTCCAAAAGACGCATTTAACAAAATATAAAATATAGAACAGTGTTGTCATTGTGCAAGATGAAATAAAAACCCAACTTATCGAGTCCTTATTTCTAAAATTTAAAAAAATATATTAAAAAAATGTGTCCGAACTCTGTTTAAAAGCAACAAGAGTTTATGAAAAATTTTCGGTTAGATGAAACATTATTAAATATTTGTTCATGTAACCGGCATTGATAATATTATTAATTTTATACCCGTGAGGTTTTTTACTGCTGATTATTTATTGCGAGTCCTGGTTTTATTTCAATAAAGAGAAAAACGCCTTATTTTTATGGTGGTATTTTTTACTCATCTTGATCGATGGATACTATTATTGCTTATTATACAATTATAGCCAGTAAAAAAAAATAAATAATGCAAAGTGAATTACATTATCAAGCAATCATTCGAAACGATGCCCTAAATGTGAAATAATTTGTCATAAATAATTGAAGCACATTATTTATGGCAAGTGAATGCAAAATCATGCAAAATTTTATTACGTGTGTACCTTTTATAAACTTGTATTTGTGTAAGGTGTATTTCCTTTGAATAAACTGGGATTTTTTCAGCATTTTCGAAATTCGCGTTTGAAAAATTATATTTATTTAAACTCTCTTTCATATAACAATGGTCAATTAAATATTTCACTATTATTTAATTCAACTTGTTGGCTTCATATTTATACCGTGAACTATATTGAGAATTCTCCAAACAATGTAAATTCTAGAATTAGTTATTTTATTAACATCCTGTAAGTATGCTACAAATTGTAGCATAAGATTGCAAAAGTTGTAAAATATATAATAAACTGAATAACTCTAAAGTAAATTAAATTAATGTAAACTAAACTTATGAAACTAATATCTAATAAAGCTAGTTATGTAATAACATCTTAAGTTGAACCTCTGCAAAATTACTTCTTTGTCACCTTTTTTTACCGTCTAGTTTTAATGTTTTTTTATCTTTCTGACAACATATGAATTTTGCCCATCTTTGGAGGCCAGATACAAATCAGATCAATTATAGAAGTAGATCATATTCATTCTGTTCTGCATCAATTACAAGTTGTAGTCGGACTGGGCGGTAAAGGAAAAACTTGTCAACAACAGATTTCAGCAGCCCATAGTATTTAGGTCTCTTTTGGTCCCACGAAAAAAAAGTTGATCACCGTAACAGACAGATATTTGGCTTTTCTGTCGATTCAGCTATCTGGTTAGGCTTCACTAATGATTTCTAATATTTCGGTTTATCGCCAGGGCTTTTTTATCCCAAGTAATGATTCAATGCTTAAATGATTTTCTTTTACAGCGTTCAGACAGCATTTCAGATTCTTCAGATTCAATTCGTTAGTAACCAATTTCGCTGTTTTTGGATTAAACTTGCTGCTCGCAAACGTATTAAAATTACTGTTGAAGTTGCTACCAATGAATTTGCAAGCTCTTGTTGATTTGACGATAATATTTAATTCTTGATCGAGAAACTTTTTCAATTGGCCTGAGCAATCGTATTAATCGCATTAAAAATAATTCACTTTTTCCAGTTTAAAGAACTCAAGCAAAACTTAAAAAAAAAAACTTAAAACTTTCCACACATTAATGGTACAAAATTCGATATTTTCGAAGCAAAAACAAAAATATTTTAATGGTTAATAACTAAGTGAGAATAAAAAAAACAAATATATAATTACCAAAATGACAAATAGGCTGCTAAAGACAAAAACCGCGTTCAAAAGACACGTCATTTTTTGTGAATCCAGAAATTTTTTAGTTATAATAAGTAAAATTTTAATAAATTTGTTTTCATTTGATTTTTATTTAAGCTTGAGACCACTTTTTTGTTTTTTTATAAAAAATTGTCTATTAACCAATATTTCGCTACCAAACAATGGGTAGCTTCTTCAGGGTAAATATGTATACATACATTTTTATAAAAAAAACAAAAAAGTGATCTCAAGCTTAAATAAAAATCAAATATAATCAATTAAATAAGATCAAGAAATTTAGACGATATACTTAAATTTATTTTCCTATTTAAATGAAAACCAAATTTTTAGAATTTATTTTAGTATTTCCTTACGAATGACTACTTTATCTTGTACGGCGAAACATAATTCTATTTTGTCAAACACAGTTCATGTCAGATGCTTTATCAGATCAACATAGAACCTGCCTTAATTAAAAACTTCTCATATGACTTTTATATAAGTCTTTCACATAAGCAATCATCCAACGGGTTCACACAACAAGTATCAACATTGAAGTGGAAAATTAGAGAAGTCATATCGATGCCTTACTTCCTCAACCTCGTATCTTAAAAAAGAAGTTATGACTTTTTCATATCAAACGATTGTTTTATACTTTAACTAAAAAAGATTAGTATATTATTACTACTAATATATATAAATACAATCAATTCCTTAATAATTGCATTTTAACTTTTAACCAAACACCGAACTATAAAAAGATTAACCGTTTTTCTTTTCTATCCTGAAAAATTTTATTTTTTAAGATACGAGGTTGAGGAAGTAAGGCATCGATATGTAAAATACGTGTCGTCTGGAACTACTTTAACTGAAAAAATTTTTAATGTTTAAACAAATAATTTAACGATAATTTGCTATGAGCAATTTTGGCATTAATAAAATTAAATAAGAATACAAATAATAAATATGTTTAACCCTAAAATTGCTTTATTTAAAATTATTTCGCTTAAAATTTTACATGTTGCACTCCTTAATAATGCAGCACTTAGCTTTACAGTCATTTAGACTTGACTTCAGTTTGAAACTTTTCAATTAAATTTCTGATTAGAATTAAACGTGCTGTAATAACGCACACATAAACTGACAGTAATATAAATATGATTTCCTAACAATAAGCTAGTTGAAATATAGCAAATATCTATGTATCAATGTATGCATCTATTCATCTGCTTTTATATGTACTTAGCTATAAACGGCAATATGTAATTATGGATGTACTTGCTTCAAGGTCAATCCTATTAAAGCATCAAAAACTGCGTGTAACAGAATTTTGTGAAAATTATTGGGTATTAGTCTATAAAACAAATATGGTAAAACAATGTGCTTATTTTTCCATTTTGTTTCTTTTTTTTTAATTAAATTAATAAATTTGTAACATTTTCTATTATGACTAGCAGTTTTTACAATTTATTTAATACTAAAGTTCTTTTTTAATTACTTAATAATTTTTCGTTAAATTTATGAAAACTTGTTTCTCTGATTAATTTTATTTAAAAAAATTAAAAGTTCTATAAGGATATATCGGGAACATATCCATCCAAGCAAAGATCAATGTTTCTGAATTTCAAAATTTAAGATTTAGAAATTCAGTAAATGTAAAATGACTATTGAAATAACAAAAGTAACACAATGTTCGGTTCTATAATTTTTAAAGTCAATTTAATTTTCAATACCTTTTCGGTGTTCCTGTACACTCATAAACCATTATGCGCCAATAACATTTCCAGTTTGGCACAGTTTTATAAAGGTGGAAAACACAAAAGTGGACCTAACCAAAAATTTTCAGTCTTACCTCGAATCAATAGTTTCAAATTTCATAAAGCTAGCTGCACAAACTTGGAAAATATATATATATATATATAGTTGCACAATAAAGTCTACATACAACACGAATAAAAAAAGATTTTGTAAACTTTAGTTAAACATACTTTTTGTTTACCATCGTATCCAAATATATTAAATTTAGACTCATCACTAAATAGATAATTTTTCCAAAAATCTAATCTGTCATTTTCATGTAGTTTTGCAAATTCAAAACGTTTTTTTAAATTAGTTTCGCTAATACGCGTTTTTTTTGTTTCTTGGAAAACCATTAGCTCTCAAAACATTGCGCACAGTTTCGGGATGAATATTTATTTGCATAGAAATTTCAAGGTCTTTTGCGATATTCAAAGCATTAATTCTTGGATTATTTGTTAAGAGTCTGACAACATTTCGCTTTTCGCGCACTGAAAGCTTTCATGGCCTGCCTGATCAATATTTATTTTCTGTTGTATTTGTAATATTATAATTTTTTAAATTATTTTGAACTGTAGAGCGGCTAATTCCAACAATATTTGCAATTTTTCCATATTAATTTAACCACTAATTTTCTAATATCCTGGAAAATTTTTTCAATTTTTGTAAATTCTGCGACATTCTAAGTATAATAAACTACAAACTCACTTCATCTCCTAAATTATTTTGTTTTCTTTTATTACTGGTCAAAAAATAAGTAAAAAACAAAATACCGTTACTTAGAGACGTGATTTCTTCTTGCTTTTTAAGATGTGTTTTTGGTGTATGTACACTTTTTTGGGCACCAAATTACAAGTACTTCCATTTTGGTACAATAAATGTGCACAATTATAGATGTTTTGAATCTCATTTTTAAATTTAACTGATTTATAGGACTTAACATAAAAAAATGTGTTAAATCTTCAGTCAATTTCGTTAAAATCATACTTATGGTGCTGTATGTAGACTTTATTAAGCAACTGTATATAATTCCTTTAGCTTTATGTGGAGCGTAGGGCCATTACGAAAGTACAATAATAATTCCTGTTTTTAGATAGTTGTTTTAGTTCGTTCCATGCGGATTTCATTATTTGTGTTTCGTCGCCATGTTGTTTTTGGTCTTCCTTGGATTCTGGTTCCTTGAGGGTTCCACCATAGGGCAGATCTGCATGTTTCCTTGACATCCTTTCTTAATGAATGACCAATCCAACTCCATAAGCTACAATAAAAAACAGAAAAAGGACCTTTTTTTAATTTTCCATATCAATGTACAAATTCCAAGTTTAAAATATAATATTTAACAATAAATATTTTAAAGGCATAATTTATAAATCTATTCTTTTTTTTTTTTTTTTTTTTTTGATTAAGATAAATTTGTGGTTTTCATGGGCAAAATAATGCAATATTGCATTATTATAAACGGCCTTTATTTGGTTTTAAACATTTCTCAAATAAGATGGACCCATTCCGATTATTTTAATGGCATAACAACGTAAATTCTATATACATATATTCAAAAATCGTTCAGCACTAACACGGTTTCGTAGCTCTTCTGCAAAATTTGGTTTTAAGACATACGTGGTTGCCCATGAAAACTACTGAAATATGTTCTCTAAGTACCAAACTGTTTTCCAGAATTTTCTTCTTTATACCCTGTAATGAATATGTTTAAATTTGTACTTAATTACATGTTTTTAATCTCTGGTAAAATCCTTATTACAAATTTTTTTTCGAACTGGCCCTGTAATTAGATATTTTAAAATATTTGTTTTTTTTTTTGGTATCTTTCTTGTCCCCCTAACAGTTTACAAAAATTTTACCTGAATAATTATCAATATTTTATTAGGTGATAATAACTATCAATTATTATCCTGTTGAATAACATAAGAAAATTTGTTTTTTTTTTAACTAAAAAGGGGAAAGATTTACACATGCAAATTTGAAAAAGAGTGCCAAAATGATATTAGTATTTTTTTGCGGACTAATTAAAATCTTTTCGTAGCTTTATGTGTTTTTAAATTACATAAGGTACCAAAACAGTACCAAATTACAGTTCTTATCCGTTTTCCTCTTAGAGGCTTAAAATTCCAAAAAAAAAGGCAGACACCTGTCAGTAAATCTTTTGAGTAGATTTTAATACTTTTACGTGTTAACCTGTGCCATTTTTAGCTTAGCAGTTATAAGGTTACTGATTTTATCAGTCTTTACCCTTTTTGATCTTAAAGAAATTCCCTTTCTAGTGGAACTATACACGGGAGCATTGGTATATTTGTCGACAGTCAGGCGGCACTCTTGTCACTCAGGTCATACATTATTACGTCTAAATTAGTTGGCCAATGTAGAAAGCAACTGTCAAGGCTTGGTCAGCGGGCTGACGTTACTCTAGTTTGGATTCCTGCGCATAAGGGCCACTATGGTAACGAGCGTGCTGATGAGCTAGCTGATAACAGGTGGCGTGGGCTGAGCACGTGTAAGGTGGCACGACTTACGTGGCCCTCTTTTGATGCACGACGTACATTGCAACTTACCAGTCGAAGTCGGAGGGACATATCGAGGTTGCTGGCGGTATTGACGGGTCACTGGATGTTAGGCAAACATGCAAGTCGGCTCGGACTCCCATCGAACGACCATTGTCGCAGTTGTCTGGATAGAGAGAAGGAGGAATCGGTTTTCCACTTTCTCTGCGAATGTCCTGCACTGGCGGCTAAGAGACACAGATTTCTGGGCGAACATATACTAGATGGCCTCTCTGCGATATCTGAAGTTGGACTGAATTATCTACTGAGATATCTCAGGGCCACGGGGTGGATCTATTACCCTTACTCTTGGATTTTATTCTGAGATACACTAGAAGCTGACGAGTGATGTGGTCCTGTCAAAACGGAGTCATACAGACTCTACTTGACTGTTGGCGTGCAGCGAACTACCACGATAACCAACCAACCAACCAGTGGAACTATACATCAAAAGAGGAACCTGTTGTAGAATATTCATGTTTTTAGTTTTTTGCGTTTTGGGCTGTGTGAGGATGAATCGGTCAGTCACATTTTGTTTATAGATATAGATGAGTATCATATAAAAAATAAATTTTTTAGAATTTCTAGGTCTTGAAAACAAAAACAAAGTCTTTTGAAAATTTATCTTTCCATGTCATTGAAATTTTTTCTTAAATATTTTTATTAAAACTTTCAAGGGCATTGAAGGACAAATTTGTAAAGGTATCTGTTTTTTCTGATTCGCTGAAAAAAATATTTTATCTCATCTTCTATCTAAAAAAACTAAAAAATATTTTTTCTCGTCTTCTAGCGAATAATGTCCATTTTGATATAAAATGTTACATCTTTATTTTAAAAAATAAAATAATATAAAATAAAATAAAATTAATACATTTTATTCTTCAAAAACTTTAAAATTCCTATAAAAGAATTTTTCATAAAAAATGAAAATGAAAATATTAAAATGGATGTACAGTTTTTCTGCATTTGGAATCCAGAAAAATGGAATTTATTTAGTTGACAAAAAATATGCTTTTTGTTAAACAGTGTAATCATGCTCATTTTAGCATACTCAACTGTCCATAAAGATTAAACAAATTTATGTGTGTGAATTGTAAAGATGTTTGCTTTGTGAATTTTTAATTTGATGCACGTTGGAATATGTAAGTATTTATATCTCAAGACGTTTATAATTACCTAAAAGATGCTCATTATCGATTGTGTTATTGAAGAATATTTTATATAGTCTTCATAACAATGCGAACAAGCGAAGATGTAGCCGTTAAGCATGAAAGATATTATCTGTTGGTTTTACCTAAAGACACTTTTTAACATTCTTGATAATTTATAGATGGTTAAAACCTATAATTTTGTTATAATAAATCAGCCTAATTGTTATTGCTATTTGAAGAAAACCTTAGAAAATTTAATTTTTATTTTTTATTTTACTATATAAAAAATGTGTGTTTAATTAAAGATATAAAATATTCATCTATAAATTTTATTCAATCTACGTGCATATGCTTTAATTCGTTTCAAACCCAAATGTACAATTTTACATTTTCCATACAAATTCAAACATTCACATTGAGATGGACATGAATGGGTAGACAATTTTATTGTTTTCAGTAGTATTCTAGTAAAAAAAGAACATTTTTCTTTTTTTCTCCCTATTTTTTATAGTTTTTTCATCGTCTGCTAAAGGAAGAGCAAACAATAAATCGAAATGTAATGTAAAATACAATAAATACTTAAAAATTTATTTAAAAACGATTGATCGAACCTGAACAAACTATAATAACCTTCATGTAGGGAATTTTTTGCTGGCACACACTAACAGACATAAATATACAATTTTAAAAAAATAATACAAATAAAACAAGCAAATATACCATACCAAAAAAAAAACATATAACAAGTAAGAGTGTTATACTCTTCTTTACTCATCTTTATACATAGGTATAATTGATTTATTTATCTATGACGTATAATCCATTTGCCTTTATTCTTTCCGACGAAATCTTTGATTTTAAATATTTACAGAGTTAAAATTACCAAAATGAGAATGAGAATATGTACCTATATTAAGGTAGTGCTACTTAAGCTGCAAGAGGAGAAACAAAGAAGAAAGGACTCTGCAAATGTGAATTACGAAACCAACTGAGTCTTTCAACCCTACGACTTAATACATTAACGAGCCGTTCCGCAGGGAGTGGTGATGAAGAAAAAGGACATGGTTTTAGTCGGAAAGAGACCAACATAACTCAAAACATCGGGAATCTATGTAAGACTTCCACCTCCTCCCCAAAAAAAATATGGATAGATAGAGAAATACAAAAATAAATTGTAAGAAGAAAGTCATATTTATTGTTAAAAAAATCATTTACAACTAGATTATGGTCGAATAGGTCGACCGCAAAATATACTTGTACCTATAAAAGGTAACAGGCGTGTCTATAAATTTTCCTAGAGCCGAAAAATTTTATTTTTTGTGGTAAAAATATAGTCAAAAAAGAGGCAGTTTATTTCAACCAACATATAGGACATTCAGATAATGTTCAAGCTTTCAGTATATAAACTTTATGGGGTCGAAAATTTATATTATAGAAATTGCAAACGAAATGACAAAATTGCAGATACCTAAGGTAGCATAGGTTAAGGGTATAACAACATGAAATGCTGTTAACAAACAATTTTAAAACCAACGCCAAAACAATTGGTTTATTAACTGAACTCCATAAATACATAAAGTCATATACGGATATACAAGTTCAGACAAAAATATATATTTTTATGTATGTACATATATAAAATTTATAAGACATAACTCGACTATTAAACTTTTTTCTGCTTTTTTCATTTTCACTTTTTAACAATATTTACTTTATTTACTTTTGTAACTATGTATGTATGTTTGTACATGTACACTAGACCGTAACGCATTAGAAGAAAAATATAAGCCGTACACCACCGAATAGAAATTTTTTTTGCCGAACGTAGGGGATGCCTAATATACATTGTGATACAAGGTTGTAAAAACTGAGATCTGGTTGGTAAATAATTGAGACAAAAACATCGATATATCACACTTTAAGAAACGAATGTAAATGCAGAAGATGTAACTAAAAACGTATTTCAGCAAAACAAAATCGAAACTGCCTTGCGACAATACTTTATATTTGGTGGTGTACGGGGAGATTTTTTTTTAACACGTACTTACAAACATAATAAAAATAATTTTCTATAAAACAAAATTTATAAAGCATGTATGTAAAGGATTTTTTTATAGAGACGGACGGACGGATTAAATTAAATTTGAGAAGAAATTTTATTATATCGTTTAAAGACTTTTATTTTGTTTTTATTAATATTTAAAATAATTTCACAAATTTTGGCACCCTTTATAATACCAACGGAAGGGAATTGTTTACTCTACCGTACCTAGGTTATCAAAAATGTAAATAATTTTAGTATATTTTTATAAACATATATTTTATATAGGTTAGGTTAGGTAGAACAGGCAGCTGTTGTACAGCTCACTTGGGTCCATTATATTGATCCCTTTGTGATACCTGAATAGAAAAGTAAGAATAGAATAGAAAAGAAGCAGACAAGTCCAGAGTCTCCGGCGGGAATCGAACCCGCAACCCCTAAGCTAGCAGAACAGCCCACTGCTGACTAGTCCATCGGGGCACCCTATATTTTATATAAATGTATATACATATATTTAAGGCTCAAACAGAATCTCAAAATAACTAAGCACTTGGAAATTTTGAAATAGTAATAAGCTCCAGAACTGCGGTACACCATATATATCGTATATATAATTTATGGGATAAAATCAATTTGAAAATTGGAATATTTTGAGTTGTGTCGTTATTGCATATAGTGTGTAATATGACTAAAAGTATATATGTACGTACATGTGTGGTATATTACATGCAGAATTTACAGCTGAATGGTTACAAACAATGAAGTTACAAGGAATGGTTGCCAACTCACATTTGACCATATAAACGTGATGTGACTTGATTACATGCTGTTGCACTGAATCCAGTTAGTTACATCATAATCAATACTTTTAGTTTAAACCAAATTAAACTTAAACAGAAGCATGTTGTTACGATGGATTTAAAGGGAAAATAAATAAAAGGATTAAGTAAATTTTTAGAAAAATAAGGCATAAAGAAAAAAATGTATGTCGTTATAGTTGTTAAGAAGATTATTTGGTAACAAAATCATGCTACTTAATATAAATTTATATTGGCCGGAAACATTATTTCAACAAGAGGCGCTGCTATTGTTTAGTAAATCGTTTAGTAATTTACAATATAAGAGTTTTTGCTGATTCTGCTAATTTTGCACTATGGAGTCAAAATTATAAAAAAAAATCTTTGCCGGAAAAAGCAGAACAGAAAAGAATACAACTTTGTTCAAAACAATTTACGATTTACTGAAATGCTTTCATATAAAAAACATATAAAGAAAGTCATACAAGTTTACAATTTTACTATAATAACACTTTATAATTTTGCAACTCAGTTGAACTTTGCATGAAAAAATTTAAACAAGTTGCAATTCAATTTAACTATGTATTCAACTGTGTAAGTTATAGGAATGCGACTGCCATTTACAACGATTTTTTGGCCGAAAATATTCGTTACAAAAATTAATATACGTTGAGCAAGGTGAATTCATACACGTGAAATTATTAGCTCATCTGATGGGGAAGTATTTTGTAACAATTTGTTGAACTTGCCGTAATTTTATTTATTAATGCAAGGATGGAAAATAAGATTTTTGTTTCGGTATTAAACAATTAACTTTTGTGTTTTTTTTTTCATTATAAATATATTAAACTAGTCAAACCCGGCGCGCGTTGCTGCGCCCCTTAATGAATCAAAATGCATTCTGAATTTTTATTGAATATCAAGTGCAAAAACCTAAAAATTATAATTTTTTTATGGGCGTGGCCCTGCCCACTTTTCTAATAACGAAATTGTAAAGTCATAAAAGCTCAATATGTGTGCAAAGTTTCAGAAAAATCGGTCCAGTGCAAGTACCTCAAAATGATAACTTTTTTTTATGGGCGTGGCCCTGCCCACTTTTCTAATCACGAAATTATTTAGTCATGAGGGCTCGATATGTGTGCAAAGTTTCAGAAAAATCGGTTCAGTGCAAGTACCTCAAACTTATAACTTTTTCTTATGGGCGTGGCCCTGCCCACTTTTCTAATCACGAAATTATTCAGTCATGAGAGCTCGATATGTGTGCAAAGTTTCAGAAAAATCGGTCATGTGCAAGTAGCTCAAAATGATAAATTATTTTTTACGGGCGTGGCACGCCCACTTTTTTCCACCCATAAACACTCCCTGGTATGTGTACAACAACTTACCAAAGTTTGAGCCCGATCGGTTTTACAGTTTCGGAGTCTATAGCTAACACACACACACACACAGAGTTTCACTTTTATATATATAGATTTACTAGCCAAACCCGGCGCGCGTTGCTACGCCCCTTAATGAATCAATTTGCATTCTGAATTTTTATTGAATATCAAGTGCAAAAACCCAAAAATTATAATTTTTTTTATGGGCGTGGCCCTGCCCACTTTTCTAGTAACGTAAGTCATGACAGCTTAGTGTGTGTGCAAAGCTTTAGAAAAATCCGTCCAGCGCACGTACCTGAAAATTTAAAAATTTTTATAGGCGTGGCCCCGCCCACTTTTCTAATCACGAAATTATTTAGTCATGAGAGCTCGATATGTGTGCAAAGTTTCAGAAAAATCGGTCAAGTGCAAGTAGCTAAAACTGATAACTAATTTTTATGGGCGTGGCCCCACCCACTTTTTTCCACCCATAAACACTCCCTGGTATGTGTACAACAACTTGCCAAAGTTTGAGTCCGATCGGTTTTACAGTTTCGGAGTCTATAGCTAACACACACACACACACACAGAGTTTCACTTTTATATATATAGATTTATATTTGTTGCTTTTGCACAATTTATAATGTGTATCACACTATATCCTTTTTTTAATCAAATTTTATTATATGAAATATATCACAACTACTTTTCCAACTCTGTATCTGTTGTAGCAATTCGCTGAATAAGACTTGCACCCATACAAGGCCCATTACGCATTGATAAATTAAACTAAATTCGCTTTCTTATATCATTGTCAAACTTTTAAGGCGAATTTATTTATGATAATTGAAAGCAAAAAACTATCAGCTGATCGGTTATGGTTATCTTGTTTTCTGTACCTTATTTCTAACGTCGGGTAATGATGAACAAATGAGTAAATGTGACTATGTTCGGCTTTCTTTTTCAAGTGTTTCAAGGAAAACGATTACTCTCTCTCAAAAAGAGAGTCAAACTATAGTTTGTTCTAAACAGTTTGGTTAATCAGCCTTTAAAAATGTTATTATTTATCAAAAAAAAAAATTTCAAGGCGACAACAAATGTAAACATAAGAGTTATGTGCACGTTAAACCTCTGACAAATATTGCTTAATTAAATTAATTTAATTATCAGGAAAGCAAGAGTTCTAAAAATAACAAACTTGATTCTATAAAGCATTCAAAGGTGTAAACTTTAAGTGGGGAATTAATATGCTGATCAGCATCAGATAAACCAGAAGCAGAGACAAAAATATTTATATAATTAAAATTTAGATGTGAACTCTAATGCATTTTTCAAAATATTGTCATCTATTAAAGCATTATTTTGATTAAGTCTGGTCACCCTCTAAGCATTTTTTTTTTTCTTAGAAAAACAAGTGATAAAATTTTAATTAAAAATTAAAAAGTTACAAAAATTAATAGATGATAAAGAATGCCCTTTTCCTTTTTTAATAAAAATGCGTATTTTTTTGAGATAGTTTTGATTTTTTTACTTAATTGTAAAGAAGACAAGTTCCCATAAGTATGGATGAAATATGTGTCAAATGGCAATGTGAATGTATCTCGCGTTGGATCTTGGGTTTTAGTTCAGAGATTGTTTCAGGATTATTCTTATAATCCCATAAGGGGTACTATTAAAAAAAATTTTGTTTTACTTATACTTACCGCACACCTACCGAAAAACGACCCCCCCAGAAGCTTAAGCTGGATCCGCACCTGCCTGTACCCTGCAATTTATAGATAGCTGTCAAAAATGTTTCCTTACGAATAGCCAACATGCCTCGTATAGCATCGAATTAATTGGCCACGATCTTGACACACATTCCACGCTGCAATATTCTTCTCATTATGGTCTCGTTATAATATATTTAATCCCATATCATCTAATAATACACACAGAGATCAAATTTTTTCGCATGATATGATATATATTACAATAGTCCTTTTAACATTTAACAGAACATACATATAAATATGTGAGTAAATTACAATTATGTTTAATGTTTGTATCAACCTTTTCATATACGTATATATGTATATATGTATAAATGTATGTATGACATTTCCAACAAACTTCCCTCTTCAAAATTGCTTAATGCCAATTAACTGTACATCCTTGCTAATAAAAAATTAAATTTGAACAAAAATAAACGTTGAACAAAAAGAAACATTGAATGCAACTGAAAACAAACGAAGAAAAAATATGTATGTGTATGCATGCATGTGTGTATGTGCGTTAATAATAGTAGTTGATTTAACTGATAATTGTTTTTTATATGCTCGTTTTACATTTAACGATATTGCGAGAAACATGAATAAGCCAACACGGCCATACAAACAGTAACAATTTATTGTAAAAATATTCGTATCTTGTGCGATTGACAATGTGCTGATAGACAAATGATTGATTGCTTTAAAACAAACTTATCAAGTGCGCACCAAAAAAAAAATACTAAAAATAATCCACAATAAAAACCATTTTGTTTTTTCCAATAGCCAACATTTCAGTAAATTTTATGCATTTTATGCATTTAATTAAAAAAATCAGAAATCAGCAAATAATAAAAGTTGATTTTATAAATGTTGATGTTTTAAACTATTAAAGGTGCCCTTTTAAATGTTATTTTTTAAGGATTTAACAAGTAAGTGAACTACAATTTAATTTGATATACATATATTTATGTTGTAAGCTATATTGATTTAAAAACTAGACAAACTTAATTTAAGCAATGAATGACAGTTAAGAGAAATGAATTAGGTGTCCTACGCGATTTGTACTCGGGATATTCTAATATCTTGATTATTGTTGGGCGAGTGAATCAGCTAAAAGACATAGGGCCGTATTCATAAAAAATATTTTAGGTTTATTAAAGGCTTATTTGACAGATTTTGTAGAGAAATTTGTCAAAAAAGCCTTCAATAAACCTAAAATATTTTTTATGAATACGGCCCGTAATCAACAGAGAAGACTATTTGTCACTATTCTTCGATTTCATGCCTATAGTTGAAATCACTTTCCTGAAAAGAGCTGTATGCATGAATGATCAAGGGAATCTCTATATATAGTGATGGATCGAAAATATACTCTGAAATTAAAGCAGATACCTCAAAAAATAGTGATTGAGAAGTCGTATATTTTAAGTGACCAATGTACTGTATTCTAAGCGGAAATTTTTATAATTAAGAAAGCGGCTAACCTGGCTTACGAAATTAATCAACTAGTGATGCAACACATAACATACATACATTTGTCACTAGTCAAGCTGCTCTAAAATTCAATAATATCAAATCAGCAGTTGAAAACGCTGGTCAATATATAACTGATTAAAATATATGAATTGTTTGCTTTATGGATTGCAAGAATTTTTCCTTCTCAATGTTCTAAGCTTGCATATCGGATTATTACAAAAGATTCATTGGTCTCTGCATAGAGCAGGCAATATTTGTAAATTATTGACACTATTACCTGGATGTTCTTAAACCTAACCTTACCGAATTTAAGCAATGTAAATATGTATAAAGGAAATTAAGTATTTGATTTATTACATCAAATAGAAATTGTAGAAATTTCACAGCTGGTTGCCCTATAAATTATGTATAAAACTAAATATAACTTGTACCTCACAAAAGTAGTCTACGTCATGTTTTCTTACTATAAATTACACTATGCTAGTTGAAAAAACAGACAAGCCGGGCACCTGGCTTTTTAACATAATTCGCTGAATCTAGTGGTGCCCGCAGTTTTTTAAGATTGGCTCTGGTTTTTGAGATATACCGTTATTTCGAAAATGGAGGAGGTTGCACAACATATGTTCGCGTAACTCAAAAACGCTTTAGCTTATTGAAAAAACTTAAAAAACCGAAATTCCGCAATAAAATAAGTAAAACTTTTTTCTAATATCCGCAGTCGTTTTAGAAACATAATTTTTTTTTTTGAAAAAAAAATTAATTTTTTTAACAAAATTTCAAAATTTTTGTTTTTTAAAAATTCATAAAAAATTAGCTAGGCTTCTAGTTTTTTGCAGACATATAAAAAACGAAGCTGCAAACAAAACAAGCCATAAATGTTTAAAATATGTTAGCAACTTTTGATTTTATTCACAAAAGTCGACAAATTTTAATTAATTTAAGAATTTCATTAAACGCAACCCCCCTTAGGGATTGTGATAAAGGGAAAGTATAATTTGAGAAAATGTTTAGAACAAAAAACATTGGAGGTCGGTCATACATTTTATCCCCCTAGGAGTGAATCCTAGGCCTTAGAAACAAATGATGGGAATGAAAAATAAAGTTGCGCTGGGCATACATTTGGCTCGTGTAGGGGTAACTCAGGCACTGCAGGTGCAAAATTTAAGGCTAGGGTTCTACGCGAATAAAAAACAAAGTTCCAAACAAAAGAAGCTATTAGTGATTAAAGTCTGTCAACAACTTTGTATTTTTTCAGAAAAGATGAAATTTTTTAATTTTTTTAATAACCAAACTTTTAAAACATTTATTTTTGTTAAGTAGTTAAAGTTAAAGTTTTTAATAATTTTTTTAAAAAAAAAATTTTATTTTTCGAGCTTGAGGTCCGTTAAAAACATTAAAATAAATAATTTAAATCATGCCAATATTTCGATATTCGTGCCCAGCTTGTCACGAAAAAAAGTGTCAATTTCATGCACAGTGTTATTATTAAAATTCTGATAGCATTTTTTCATTTTAAAAAATATGGTCGTCTTTATCCTTATTTAATTTGTCTATATTTTAGTGTTGTTTAAATATTAAGGTCATCTTCTATATTTGCAAACATTTGAATGGCTAAATTGACTCAAAACGGAGTCATTTAAAAACGAACATTATATTTTATTACATACATACATATGTACATACATGTGTAGAGGAAAAATTAAAACGTATTATCAACTACCAAGGACAATCTACATGTTTACTACATTAAATAAATAATTGAACAAGCACATATTTTTGCTTACTTGCAAACATTTATTCACATGTACTAATACAGACAAACAACTTACAAACAAGTAGACAATTCTTAACAGAGTAGAAAAACAAAAGCATAAAACGATACTATATAGAGAACATGTAGCATAAAGGGTGAGTCACAGAGTTTCCCAAAATGGGAAGGGTTGTTTGATAGTATACTTTTTTTTTTTAAATTTCACTTTCTTGGTTTTATAAGGAGTTTTTGATAGATTTTATCTTGTTTTTTATAATTTTTAATATATTCCCTTATTAAAAACTAAATAAGTGTACAAAAAAATATTATTTTTATTGAAATGTCCTATCCGTGGAAAATTACTAAATCTGCGTTTACATTGAACAGGTTTTCTTGCAGAAAGTTTTTCTTTTCACTTTCGAATTGTATGTTAATGAAAGAGAAAGGAACAAAAACAGGTTCATAATTTCATGTGCTTAGTTTTATCTTTTATTATTTTAGACCTGACGTTAGTTGCGTACACGCAAAGAAAAGTGGTAACCATAATCGAAGAGCAACATACTATGATTGAA
This sequence comes from Phyto melanocephala, assembly GCA_941918925.1. NCBI lineage: Eukaryota > Metazoa > Arthropoda > Insecta > Diptera > Rhinophoridae > Phyto > Phyto melanocephala. The sequence continues at coordinate 5,810,614 of OW799233.1, forward strand.
TTGTATAATTATGTTTAAAATAATAATGGTTACCAGTTATCATTATTATGTTTAATTTAAGTATCATTCAATAATCATATATATGGCTACAATAGAAATCGACAATCTTTGCTTTGTTACGGCAAATTATTGTCTTTTTCTGTAACACTCACAAATTGATTGTACTTACCAATTTAATTGCAATTTTTTACCAATATTTTTTTACATTTTCTCGTTTATTTTTAAATTTATTTTAATTTTTCAAAATTTTTGTTCCTTTTTTTGGCATCTCAAACTTTTAAAATAATAAAAATTTATTCAGCAAGAAGAAGAACAATTGAAATCAAATTATTATTAAAAAAAATCTCACTTATTATTTAATGATTATTTTTAATTTTTAATGATTTTGAATATAATGTTATTTTTATACCCTTCACACAGTGAAAAAGGGTATATATAGGTTTGTCATTCCGTGTGAAATTTCTACAATTTTCATTTCCGACCCCATAAAGTATATATTTTCTGAAAGCTTATGAATAGGGGAGTCGATTAAGCCCTGTCAGTCTGTCCGTCTGTCCGTCTGACCGTCTGACCGTCTGTCCGTGTGTATGTTGAAATCAACTTTTTGAAGCCCCTCGACATAGGTTGGACCCGGGTAAGGTATTAAAATATCAGAAATATTCGGGAGTAGATCGCTATTTAAAACCAGAAACATCGGTACATAAACAACTGAGATATGAGCAAAAACCCACGACCACCTCGATTTTTTTTTCACAAAAACAACATTACAACAACAACATACATACATACAAACGTGTATACTGGTTAGAGAAAACGTGGCATCGAATCCCAACTGAGCCAAAAAAAATTTTTTTTTAATTTTTTTAAAAATTTTTTTTAAATTTTTTTTTTTATTTTTTTTTTATTTTTTATTTAATATATTATTTATATTTTTATTATTATTTTTTTTTTTAATTTTTTTTTAATTTTTTTTTTAATTTTTTTTTTATTTTTTTTTTTTTTATATATGTATATTATATATAAAATAATTTTTTTTTTAAATTTTTTTTTAATTTTTTTTTTTAATTTTTTTTTTAATTTTTTTTTAAATTTTTTTTAATTTTTTTTTTTTTTCGTTTTTTTAACATACATACGTGTACGTATTTCATATGGGATGAATGGTGATACAAGCAACTGTTATTGCATGACTACACGTTGTGAAGGGTATATAAGATTCGGCATGGCCGAATATAGCGCTCTTACTTGTTGTCAAATTAATTTTTTTAAATCATACTATTTTAAAATGATAACCATTTTGAAATTTTTACGAAAAGTAAACATTATCTGCTTGATTATCGTGACAAAATATATGATGAAATGAAACAAAAATAACTATTACTTGTTTTCGACAACCAAATATTGTTATAGAAAAAATAATATGGCCGTCGTGATCATGTCGTAACCATGGTTTTTATTTGCGTGTATATAAGAAATAAAACTTTATGAAATAAATTTTTTTTTTTGTGTAAATGCAGAAACCAGTAAAAAAAGTTAGAGTGCTATATTCGGCCGTGCCGAATCTGATAATACCCTTTACCATCATGCACATAGGTATAATATATTTCATGTTACACGCCATTTTTCCTTATTATTTCCGACGACATCCTTGATTTTGAATATATACGTAGTTAACTGTATTCTACTAGTCAAGCCTTTTCATTTGATACCCATATTGATGGTGTTAAACAAATTTTGTTTTAGGCGCCATCTTCTATTTTACTTTTTTTAATAATTTACTGTATTCTACTGGTCAAGCCCTTTCATTTGATACCAATATTGAGGGGGTTCAAGAAGTTACATTTTAAAATACCAGATTTTACCCACATAGAAAATTATTGTCCGCCATTTTGTAGTGCTGGCCAACATGAATTTTAATTTTTTCATAGTGCTTCTATTGCGCTAGTCAAGTCCTTTGAAATGATACCAATATTGACTCTAGAAGCTGAAAAGATTTTATTTTCGCTTGTAAATTTTTGAATATTTATTTTAAAAAAAAAATTTTGCCTATAACTTTACTTTACAAAGGTACCAATAAATTATTTATTGGTGTGGGTTAAAATCAATTTTTAAAAGCCTTCTCATAGTGCACTGAACTGTATGGGGTATTAGTCCTTTGGAAATATTCTAGAATAAATCACTATTATAAAAAATTAAAAAAAAAATTAATAAAAGATTTTGCATAAATAAAAAATTTCAAAATTTTTTAAAAAAGAAGTTTAACAAAAAATTTTATAAATTATAATAAATATTTTTTTAATATTTTTTTTTATTATCGAACTTCATTAGATTCCTAATATAATGTTTATTACGTAAAGCTTTCAAGATCATATTGTTTGAAATGTTTAATTAAAAACAATTTACTTTTATTTGTTTATAATGAAAGAATGCATTCTTTGATCGGTATTGGTCATAAATATCATAAATATATTAAACTCTCAAGTTGTTAAGGAAGAGAATTCGATAATCAAATGATTATTCCTACCATAGGTGAAAGAGAATTAAATTAACTACTAACTTATTTTTTCAGTGTATTTCTTCATTATCACAAATAAAATGTAATTTTTTTCGTAAATGAAAAATTTACAATAACATGAACTTGAAAACCAGAATTATTTTTTTTTTACAGAAATACATTATATAAAGCCTAGTAAAAACTCTGGAGAGTTGCAAAATCTTATCTATTTTAAATAGCACAATCTGCAAGTATACATTATGTAATTTTATTGAGAATATTTTTTCATTTTAATATATTCCTCTTTGTTTACCAACGATCCATACACATACTTATGTACATTCATAATAACTGGTTTGTTTTAAATAATGTGTATGCAAACATTACATGTATCATTGAAAAAATACAACACAATACAATCCAGCACATGAGAATAAGTTAATAAAGTATGAGTGTTTTTTTTTTTTTTTTTTTTTTTTTTTGCCAAATAATAACAACTTCTTAATGTAATAATTTGTTTATATTTATTACGTGCAATCAAATGAGTATACGTTCCTATATAATCAAAATATGTGTCTAGGTATGTATATGAATTATGAATAACCATTCATTCATTTTATGCTCTCCCGAATTCATATATACATGTACATACACCCTCACTTTGTATGTGTGCAAGTGCATGTAGTCGTAGTGTTCGAATTGCAATTTGGCCATTAATATTTTTCAGTTGTGATTGCAAGTAAACGAATAAGTGGACTGGCATAAAACACAGTGGTGGGTGCAAACATGTGTCAGCAGCCACCAAAACCAACAGCAGCAGAAACAACAACATTACAAAATGATAATAAATTTTAATCCTGTCCGGTACAATTCATTTCATATCACATCATATTCACTCTTAATTTCTTATTTTCTTGCAGTCTTCTCGGAACATCATCAACCATCATCATCTGTTAGCGAAACCACAGATACAACCAATGATATATGAATGATTAAAAACGAATTGGGTGTCAGTTAAGAAGATGACGCATTCCAAGGGAAACTTCCTTCTTCATAGCACATGTTCAAATAAATTCTTTATTATTTTTGAAAACATTTTAACAAGGAATGCAAAAAATAGGAATCCCTTACATAACTATGTTTGCTAAAATTTTTTTTATTTCGCTTAAAAAAACTTTGTTTAAGGTATTAACAGAACAGAATTCTTTGCTGAAGACCCATTAACATCATTGTGTATTGAATTTAACACCACTTATTCGACAGGTTCAATTTTTATTTGCTCTACCGAATAAATCCGATAAAATTTGTGCAGTAGCCTTAGGGTTATGTTGACTTTGTGGACATCAGTTGGCATACACATGTGAATGAAAAATATTTACAGCAACAAATCTAGTGAGATTAGATCAAATGAGAGAATAATAAACAATAGATTTGACAGACGCCGTTAAAACAAAATGGCCGCAATAGAAGGTCAACATCGATCCTACCTTATAAGGAAATTTATTTTAGCTAATTATTTCCTATCGGGTAAAAATCGTTTGCCAACAATTTGGAAGCAAACATCAATATATCTGTCCATCTGTACACTTAAGCATTTAATCATTGAGGTACGCATATATGCATAGAAGTATGCGTATAGAAGTTTGAATATCAGCAATTCTTATGCATCTTCGGTATAATTGTTTATCTTACTGCTTCAATATTATACTCATACACACAGATGTACAATGACCAACATACACATTAACACTGGCACTTATGCACATTCACAAACGGAATTCAATCCATTATAGTTGATTAATAACTTTTTGTTTTTGTTGTTGCATTTGCAGTTGCTGCCAATGATGATGGTCTTACGAATGAAATCTTTTCAACATTGTTCAACACACGAAATTTCAATAAAATTTTCCTTTTGTAAGTGCGAGCAAATGAATGTAAGTGTTAGCACAAGAGTAAATGAATATGCATATAAGTATGTGAATACATACCTCTGCATGAACACTAACAGGGGCATAATTACCAGTGTCATGCCAAATTTACTTTGACATTTGAATATAAGAGCCATATTTACATACTAATATAAACACAGACCAAACAGCAAGCGAATGCAAAATCCATGATACATTACTATAAACTCTAAATTCATCTATGTCAGTGTACCTACTATAGATATGAGGGAGTAAGTGAAGAGTGTATACGTACGTAGATATATGTACGTTTTCAAGATTGTTTGTGTGTTTTTAATGGGTGTGTGTGTTTTATTATGTGCATGTGTATGTATTTCAACGATAGATATTAGAAATAAATTCCTGAAGTGTCGTTAGCAGAAGCAAAATGTAGATCAACTCCAAGTTTATCTAACTGAATATACATACATACAGAATGATACAAATCATATGCTTTCGTATTTGCATACAGTAGGTGCCATGTTGGTGGTGACGATAAACCAAGCATCGTATTATTGCTTCAGACTGCGAAATTCTGACATTAAAATGCGGACGATATGCTATTTGCTTTAAAATAATTGATCACCGACTTAAATAATAAAATTATTTTACTCCGGTGTTTTGTACAGTTGTGAATATCTCCATTATTATACCCTTCACCTGTGGTGCACAAGGGTATATATAGCTTTGTCATTCCGTTTGTAATTTCTACAATTTTCATTTCCGACCCCATAAAGTATATATTTTCTGAAAGCTTATGAATAGAGGAGTCGATTAAAAACTTTTTTAAAAAAATTTTTTAAAAAAATTTAAAAAAAATATAAAAAAAAATAATAAAATAAAATAAAAGTATATTAAATAAAATAAAATAAAATTTTTTTGGCTCAGCTGGGATTCGATGCCACATTTATTCTAACATAGTTAAACATACATATGTACGTATTTTATATGAGATGAATAGTGATACAAACAATTGTTATTGCATGACTACACTTTGTGAAGGGTATATAAGATTCGGCACGGCCGAATATAGCACTGTTATTTGTTTTTTATCTAGGTGTTATTTAAATAATCTCAAAAAATATATGTATGTATAAAAAACGAAAAATTTATTTTATTTTTCAATTTAATGGTGACTTTTGGTCCACTCTGTACAACTGTAAATAAAAGTAAGCAAGAACAGATAAAAAAAATACAACTAAAACTGAACTCTTAATGCGATAAGCTAAACTTAAACTTAGCAATCACTGGAATCAACTTAAGCTTCTGCTCGACTTTAAACTAAAATAATCTAGGACAGCTCTTCAACTGAACTAAAACTGATGAATGGAGAATTGAACTAAAGCAGGACTAAAACTAATTTAGGGCTAAAATCAAAAGTTCGTTTTATTTTACTTTTCACTATAAGTTTTTTTTTTTCTTCATTATTGCAATGTACAGCAAAAGTTTGTGCATATTTGTATATTAGAGTATTATGTTTGCAAGTGCACCAACAACAATAGAATATACCAAATGCCACCAACAGCACACTAACACATAACTCTTTCGCACAAATTTTCCACAGAGTTCAACAACTAAAACAGCACAGTAACACACAATTTCTCACACACACTATCACTGATATACATTTACCCGGTGGCGAACGTCATTATGATTCATCCTGACAAACGCTGACAATGTTAAGTCATCGATGACAAATGCTGAAATAGATGACCGAAGATTATATTAGCTCATAGGCGTGCGCGTATTTACTATTTCTACCAGAAAATATCACCAAGATTCATTTAAAGACTCTTTACTTAAGGACTCAACAGAAAATGCCGTTAGGTTTTATTGACAATGTTGATTAATCGATAAAAAAAAAACCATTATAACGATGCCGCTTAAATTCCTCACTAAAAAACTAATCAAACATTTCCACACACATACTCAAACTCAGTCAGTCACTTTTAGGACAATTTAAAAGACCACAAGAGTGACAGCCACAACAACAATAAAAATATACAGCATATATACATAAATGGCAATTTATTGAGCATTCCTCCTAAGGACTTTCAATATTTTAAGCATAATAACATGTGCATAACTATATGAACTAGTTATTCTGCGTAAAGATACTGTATGTATGTATATGTTTAACACATAGGTGTAACTAGCATAAGCATAACCATACATACATACATAGATATGTATTGTACTTTATTTACTTTTTGTAAGTGTGCTTGTGGCTGCACCACATCCGTAAAAGTAGACCATATTTTTACATTAACCGTAGTCCAACTAAAATGATACATAAAAAAAACCACAGAAAATGTGCGTGATGATAATTTTTATAACACAAACATACAAAAATGAAAGAGCACACAGGCATACATTTAGGATTACATGTATGTCTGATGTATGGAGATTTTATAGAAAAAATAAAAAAATAGACATTTAGCTACAGGTATGTTCAGGTGTTTTAATTGAACTATATTCTCATATGACTCATTTACTAACGAATGAACACATATGCATATTTTAGTTAACTAGTATGTATGTATATATATGGATATTTATATGAATATAAATCATGTTTTCTTATAAAGGGTCCGCCATATAACTTTTTATTTTAATGCTATAAAGAAAGTGTAGCTGCAGCTGTGTGGTACGTAGCGCCGTCCTGTTGAAACCAAATGTTTCCAATATCCTCCTCTTCAATTTTTGTGAACAAAAATTCGTGGCCCGATAACGGGCGACGAAAAATGGTCCAATTATGCCTTTGGACCAAAATCCGCACCAAACAGTGACTCGTTTTGGGTGTATCGGCTTTTCAATGTATGCGTGCGGGTTTTCTGTGCCCCAAATTCGAACATTTTGCTTGTTTACATACCCGCCAAGATCAAAATGAGGTTCATCTGAAAAGATTTCTTTTTTTGACAAAATCGGCCAAAGTAATGTCGCAATATTTCCCTGCGTTGTTTAAGCGTATACACAACCATATTCGTTCAGCGGAAGGATAAAACTAATTATCTGTCAAATCAGATATGAGCTTAGTGTTACCATTCACGTACTAAGCACTAGTTGAGAAAAACGTTAGATGGCGGACCCTTTATATGTACTATATGCATGTATGAATGTCTGTAGGTTAATACATATTTCTTTAACTAAAATTGTGTTAGTATGCATATGCATGCTAATATGTAAATAAGTATGTATGCACCTGTACAGATATGTTAATAATATTGTACCTAATGATTAATTCAAACTAAAGTAGAGCATTGTCAAAACGGCTTAAAGCAAAAAAAAAACTATTTGAATTAAAAATTAAAAAATTAGCTCTTTATAATATTTATGCATATTATTAGCTGTAGTCTAATATTATTATTTTTTTTTTTTTTTTATTAAAACTTTATACTCTTTCAATACATTAATTTTAATATCAATATTAAGGATCCTACGTCCTTGATATAGACAATATGCCCCACGATTATATTTTATTAAAATCTAATGGAGTTTAGTTTTACTTTAGTTTTCTTTAGTTCTTTGTAAATTGTGATTTTTTTCTATTCAGTTTTTTGTGTAAAAAAAGACTCGTGATATGTGGCAATGCGAAAAATGTTTAGTTAGGTTTGCTATTTCAACATGAATAGATTAGCTAGTAAGAGTGCTATTATTATCTGGTAATACCCTTCAGCATCATGTTCGTAGGTATAATGCTCACATTGTAGCTTAGCCTAGATTTTACATTTCATGTTATACGCCATTTCCTTTATTATTTTATTTTAAATTTTTATATACCCATATTGGGATAATAAAAATGTCCGCCATTTTGTTTTAGACGCCATCCTGCACTCTTTTCTTTCTTTCGTTAATACCAATATCATTTTTCTCTGTCGTCCAGAAGATGTAAAAATTATTTTTGTTTGTAAATTTTAAGAAAAACACCGAAGCATTTGTATTTTTGTGGCTAAGTCTCAGTAAGTTTCAAACCGATATGTCAGTTTTTCTCGGCACTAATTTAAAAGGCTATGGTATCTTTATTTTATTGAAGAATTTATTAGGAGCTTCAATAATTTGATATATTATTTAAAGAAAATATATATTTTTCAAAATTATTATGCCTATAACCTTGTAGGCTAGTAGCCGATTTATCGAAATATTTAATAATTATTTCTGTATTCGTTGTCCCTATTGCAGGCTTTACATAAAATTTTAAGTTAACGGATTATAGTAACATAAATGTGGCAGCACAATTTTGAGGAGCAACAAGTTAAAAATTTATTCACATTAATTATAGGTATTGGCGGGTTTAATTGTTATTTTTTTATTTAAAAATATGTATGTATATGTACATATATTAATAAATTCTGTTGTTCATCTTTGTTTTCCCATTGCAGATTACTTTTATGATTTTTTTTGACATGGTACGTCTGTTTAATTTTTCCCTTTACATTTTATAATTAAGATCTTTATTTTAAAAACAAATACGTATTTTATATACACATATGTAGTTATTAAATCTAGAATAATTTTTTTTAATATGTTATAAAATCCGAATTCATATCAGGTGATGTTATGCAGCCAGCTGATTGTTTTTTTCTCGTTTTGTTTTAACGGCACAATGTCAAAGTTTGTTTACATTCAAATTATATACTTAATATATATGCAACACCTTATTGGTAAATAAGTAAAATACAAGTTATAATAAAAATGAACAAAATTTTTAATTATTTTTTATTTTAGAAAAACAAAATTGTATGTCTTATTGGTTTTAATATGTGAAAATTGTGAAAAAAATTTTGAAAGCACAAATGCATGATATAAACAAGAAGAATTTATACAAAACATTAAAAATACTTATTAATTTTAAAAATGTTCGTGTTAATTTATAAAAAATACAATTTAAATTAAAAGTAAACAAAAAATTTTTTTATTTGTCATTTTTGTGTTTTGACATTCTCCTGGCCTTTTTGTGTTTGTTGTAGGAAAGTTGTCACCTGATATAAACTCGCCTTGCTAACAATAGTAAACAACGTTTTTTTTATTTATTACACTACGGCATCATTATGTATATTCTAGTTGTATCAGCTGCAGTGCTGCCATTTTTAAAATGAAGAAAAGCGTTTAGTGAAAAAGTTTAAAACGGGTTAAATCACTATCTAAAATATTTTAAACTTTTCCAACCAAAATCGTGATTAGAAAATACTCAGCATAACTTTTTTTAGTTTTATACGGTATTAAAAATGTAGCAATGAATGGCTTATATCTGCAAGAGATAGACTTGCTTAAAAAATATTGCGCTCATAAAACTTTAACTTGTAAAAATAAAACAAACAAGTTCATTATAACCAAATACATTTCTCGAAATTAACTAATCGTTCGTCGTATGGAACTTAGCGCCATCCTGATGAAACCACATCTCGACCGTATCAAGGCCACTATAACGCAAACTTAGCCAAGCGTCAATCTATCCATAAGGATTTGCCAGAGTATACTAATTTTAAATCACAGCAATTAATAAAAAATTAATTTTAAAACGACTTAAATCAAATAGTTTTAGCTAAAAGCGCCACAAAAAATAAAAGTCATTTTGCAAAAGTTACATGACCAAAAAAGCGTCATAAAATATCAGAAAAACGTTGAAATGGCAACACGGATCAGCTGACATCTGGCATTTTGTATTTTCATGTGGATGGTATTTTTGTTTACTTTATAAAGTGTTTTTTTACTTCATTATTGTTGATTTCTTCATATTGTGTAGAAGCAAAGATTCAGGAAAAAAACAATTGGGTGTGTAATAAATTCTTAAATTTTCTAGTGAAGAAATAAAAAAAATTAATATATGTTTAAAGTTATAAATTAAAATATAAAAAATATATTTTAAGTGATTAAAAAATATGTTGTGTAAATTCTGAAATGCTTAGAATTTATTTATTTACATTTCTTGTAGCATATTTCTTCATCTGTTCAAACAGTCTGAAAAATAAAATTCCCACAGTATTTAGTGCACATGCACGTAGAAACAAACAAGTTGGAAACTTTAAAGTTATTAAAAATAAGAGAAATCGAAAAGAAATAAAAACATTAAAGAAACTATCTGGTAATAATACGAAGAACAATATATATTCTTTTAATTTTGTATTTTCATGATGAAAATCTTTGGATTGATATATAAATAGTTTGTGGAAAATTTTATTGATGAGCGGTGATGAGCTGATATCCGCAGCAATTTTATTTAATTAACAAAAATTTTGACATGAAATTATCACACTTACGAGGTCGGGTTGAAAATAATTGTAATAACAGGCGATTTCTTAATTGTGATAGTATTGAAAAAGTCACTAGCCGGGAAGAAAGACTCCTACTCGAAAGTTGTCTTATTTGCAGTTAGTGATGTCAGTAAGCATTTGCTCGATATATGTAGAAATTCGGTTTTGTAATGAAGGCTGCAAACTTTAAAGCAAAAAGATCTAAGAGTCAATTGTTGCCTCTTAACCTTCGCAGAGTTTGTAGTGCCAATTATTGAAAAAAAAATTTTATTTTATTAACATTTCAATTTAATTACAATTCAAATCATTTTGGCCTCTGCGCCTTGAAGGGATATATATATTTTTATATATTATTATATTTTTTAAATATATTTTTCTTAATTTTCTTTTAATCTAATGTTTATATTTATAATAGAGTTAGCAAATAACTGAAAGGTATAGTTGAAATATAAAACAGTACAGGCAAAAACAATAACTTTTGCTTGGGCTCAGAAAATTATGCTGCTAAATTTGATTGATACCTATACGACTTGTGCTCTAGTAATAAGGTTTACATGAATATCATCAGTATGTATATTCATATAATCGGCTCAATAAGATATGCATATTCCATTTGTGTACTTTAGATGGAGATGAGTTTATCAACAAAAATCTATATATGGTAGTGTACGGAATATATTAGATTTTTATTTTGTTAACAGAATTGAACTCTTTGTAACTCTACGTTTTTTAGGTGGCTTAAAGAATTAAACAAATTAATAAAAAGTATAAAAACATAAAAAATTGATTATATTTTAATCTCAATATCGAATTAAATTACTGTTTTAAAAAGATAAACAATTTGTTGTACATCCACCAACCTTTGTTTCTCATACTCACAGCTTCCAATTTATCCATCTTTTCAATATGCACTCAAATGTAATTTAAATAAAAAAGATACGTATATATGTATGTACATACATACATACATATACAAAGCTTACATTTAAAAATTCTACTTATATTTTCAGATTTCCATATACAAATATATGTACATACACTTATACTCCGTTGTTATTACGGTTGTTGTAGTTGTATATTCATGTTTGAATTTAATTTAATAATTTGTGTTGTTTTATAGTTTAATTATTTTTTTATTGTTGTTGTGTATATTTTCTACTTATCATTTCTGTCAGTCCATTATGACATTGAATTTGTTAATACGTCGAGACGTGTTTAATTAAAAAAAAGAAAAATATTTTGTCTACTGACAAAAGTAACAATTACTAGTAGGTATAGTATGTCAATTTAAGAAAAATTGAGGTAATTTTTATTTAAAGAAATTGGTGGATTTATTTTTGAATATTTGCCGCTTTTGTGAAAGACGTTTGTTGGCAAAAAAATTATAAATTATTTTTCTTAATTTGAGTTTCTCACAGTAATGTAAAATTATTTCATTAACCCTTAAGTGGTAAAAAAACATATTTCTAAAAATAAGTTCTTTTGAATGGATCAAATTACATATTTAGTGTTTTCACACACAGTTCTGAATGTCGTATTATCATAATATCATAGCTTCCTAAAATGAAAAGTATTGTAAAATGTTTACAAATTATGAAAATGTGAATTTACTAATTATGTATTATAATTAAAAAATAATTTAAAAAAATCAAACTGAGTACATATTTTAAGTGATGTTTATTATTAATATTGTTAATTATATAAGCCTTAAAGGATTTTCAATTTTGGCTGAATAAATAAATAAATTCAATAATCAATATTTTCTATTATATGTATTTTAAATTGTGGAAAATTTTACATTATCAAAATTTCACGATTATGTTGACCAAAAGATTGACGAAGTGCACGATATGCATTTTGATTTGAACGCCCTTTTTTATAATACTTAAGCATGAATAACTTTAACTTATTGCTCGATTGTGTATCTTTCTATGGGTCAAATTGAGTCAGTCTGAAATTGAGAAATGTCAAATTTTCTTTAAGATTTAATTTTCAACATTAATTTGCTTTTGAAAAATTAATATTTATTTTTTTTTCTAATATTATCCAACTTGTTTTTTCTGTTTTGTTGAGTCCAGTTTATGACTGTTAATAATTTTGTATCTTACTGCTATACATATATGGGATTTTTCTTTTGGAATTTTATTTATGTATATATAAACATATATTATTTTCTTTGGTTGGGAAGCCGAAAACAATAGTTATAATGCAGTTTTTTGTTGTATTAGGTTTATATTAATTTTTTATTAAACTTAAAGACATCTTTTATCTGTAATATAAGTTATTTGGTCTTGTAGGATTTTTTATTACTATGAAGTTAAAAAAATAAATAAATGCAGAAAAAAACAAATATATTTGGTGACCTAAATAATTTCTCAAAATATTTATATATCTGTACTAATTGACGAAGAAGATAAACCATTTGGTAAATATATTTAATTTTTTTTTTCAAAACCAGAAATATATAAAGTTCAATTGTTGTATCATGCTACACGTTACATATACAGAAATTTTTTTCATGAGCAGATTTGCCTGATTGATGCTAAACCAGTGACCAGCCACATAAAGTAAAAAATCCTAAATAATTCTGAATTTTTTAATGTAGCAACATCAAATATCGTATGCACTCGATATTTATTATTCGTTTTGTTTCAAAAACCAATTTTCGAATAGGTTGAATTTTAGAATTAAAAATAAACGGTTGAATTTTGAAAATTTAAAAAAAAAACATTTTTTAGAATTTATGTAATATAATTCGTTAATGAAAAAGCAAAACACATAGTAAAAAATATAATAATGAAATCTAAATATAAACTTATAGTAGTTGATATGCCCATTTTCGAAATGCAATAACTAACATGAAAACAGTTAACTAATTTGGTTTTTTATCAATTGACTCTAAGGAAAAAATGTATGTATTCATTACAAGTAAACTAAATAAATAAGACTTTTTTTAAAGCTGTTATAAATTTTCGTATGTTGTACAAAGATATATGAACATAAACTTAAAAAATTAAAAGAAAACCTGCATTTGTGGGTAAAAAAAAACGGTGTATTCATCATTCGAACAATCAACATTTGAAAAAAAAAACATCAGCTGAAAGTTAAAAAACGGTATTTCCAACGGTTGTAGAACCAAGTCGATCACCGTAGTATGCACACGTATACTATATGTCCTAATCATATAACGGCCTGAGATATAAAATTGCTTGAAATCTTAAATCTTATTTTTTTCATTTTGAAGATTTGTCTTTTTTAAGTTTTCAATCTACATATATATATCAAAAATTGGTATTTGGTATATTCAATAACACATATTGAAACAAAAAATATTTTTATTTCAATTTATAGTCTCTTAGAATATTTAAGGTTTAATTCTATAGTTATAACAGCAATTCAAAGAAGACAAAAAAAAATTTACTACCATAAGTCTTTCAGTCATCAGTTTTTGATTGAGCCAGTTTATTTGCTGCTCAGTTTGTTTTTCGCTCTTGAACCGACCGCAACGATAAATTTTTAAAACGCGCTTAAAATTCGTTTCAAACGCTCTATACAAACTCACACACATATACACAACGTAAGGCAACAGATAAAATAGAAAGAAATCTTAAAAAAGTTGGTCTGAAAAGAAACAAACTCTTAAAAGAACGTATTAATAAATATTAAAAAAAGTGTACAATGTGTGAAATATTGTTTGTGCTTTTGTGTCTTAAGCAGACCAAATAAATAAAGAAATACCAGAAAAAAGTTTTAAGCTAATCTTGAATCGAAATATTTTCTAAAACGAAAATGCCACAAAAAGTCAACAAATTTATGTATTACAAAAAAAAAAAAAAAATACCTGTTTAGTATGAAATCTTAACGTTATTCATAATGACCTAAAATAATTGTTTTGACCCAATGTTTATTTGTAAAATTAAGATGGCTTCTTAACATTGTATTCAATTATATTTATGGTTAAATAATATATTTTTAGATAAGAAAATAAAAAACGTTAAAATATTTTATTTTACATAACTTTTGTTTAAAACAAAGTCAAAATTTAAAAAGAAAATAATATTTAACCACAACAAGATGCAACACGACAAGTCCATACTAGTTGTACAACATCATCACCACCGCCTTTTATCCACTATTTACGTTAGCCTCTGTTACTTAAAGATACATTTGTATGCATATGTACATACGTACTCACCTCACACACAGCTAAACTGTATTTAGACAAACGGTTGTATACTAATATGCTGTTGTTTAACTTTTTTGCCAAAGTGTAACTAACAGTAACCAGATTTTTTTATTTCTTTTAAAATGAGCTGTGGTTGTACCTTGGTTTTGTGTGGTTTCTGTTTGGAGGTAATGGAGTTGGGCTTATATGTCAATGAAACTTGTTTCCATATATACAAAAGTACATACACATATTTACGTATAATAATTTTCCGGATTGCATGATAAATGCCATAGATATTTCCTAAAAGTTTTTCAAAGTTTGTGTCTTTTTAAAAATTTTCCCAATTCGAAAACTATACGTACATATATTTTTGTGTTATAAAAACCTTGATATGAAAATTAAACATTTCAATACATTCTAGTTGTGCCATGGAAAAGATGTTAGCATTATTAAATTTATAAAGCAAATTCTGTCCATATTCTGTATAAAAATATTAAACAGTTATATATATTAACATTTTAATATACTGACTGAACCCGGATCTCTTTACTGGTTCCCAAAAAGTTTTATGTTGTTTCTAAAAATCGCTGAATTAGGAAAAACATTTTTGAAGTACATAAATGCAATAAACAGTGAACACCAAATTTACAACAGAAAAAAAATTACACTCTCTCTGTTTAATTTTTATACCCGCCACCAAAAAAATGGTGGGGGTATATTCATTTTGTCATTCCGTTTGTAACACATAGAAATATCCATTTTAGACCCCATAAAGTATATATATTCTGAATCAGGGTTTGATTTGATGACGATCTAGCTATGTCCGTCCGTCTGTCCGTCTGTTGAAAGCACGATAGAGGTCGCACCGAAAAAGCTAGGAGGCTCAAATTTTGCCAGAATCTTTCTTATAGACAAGGTTTGTTTGGTATTGAAAATGGGCTATATCGGAATATTAGGAAGTGAGTTATAGCTCGGAATGCAAGAGTAGGTCGAAAAAACCGTGTCCTACGAACATCGAATAAAATGGTATTGTGTCCAAACGGATTAACGTACAGTCATGAAACTTCGAATATATATTTCTCGAGTCAAAACAATATTTCTCACCAAAAATTACCTAAATCATTAGGAAAGGAGTTATCGATCAAAATGTACGAAAATTTATACCGCACAGTGTATTTTTCGGTATATTTAAAAACAAAAACGTCATAAAAGCAACAAAATTTTATGTACGACTCTGAAATTTTGCACACTTTGCTTTTTGGTGAGACGCTTTTTTGTAACGGAAAATCAATGTGCCACGCCCACTTTTACGCCCACCTCCCATATAACGTTTTACCTAAAATTCAGATAATTTCTCTATTAATAAAGATTTTGGAATAATAAAGTGCTATATTGAAACATCTAAAATGTACTCATTCGCAAAAATAACTTTGACACGCCTACTATAACGCCCACTTTTCACGTTATCTACCGTTAATGAAATTTAAAAGCTCATAAAACCGCCAAAATTAGAGGTATGATGATCAAATTTGCTACGTATATCCCCCTAGGCAATGTCATTATTGTGCCAAAAAATTAAAATGCCACGCCCACTTTTACGCCCACCTCCCATATAACGTTTTACCTAAAATTCAGATAATTTCTCTATTAATAAAGATTTTGGAATAATAAAGTGCTATATTGAAACATCTAAAATGTATTCATTCGCAAAAATAACTTTGACACGCCTACTATAACGCCCACTTTTCACGTTATCTACCGTTAATGAAATGTTAAAGCTCATAAAACCGACAAAATTTGATGTATGATGATCAAATTTGCTACGTATATCCCCCTAGGCAGTGTCATTATTGTACAAAAAAATTAAGGTGCCACGCCCACTTTTACGCCCACCTCCCATATAACACTTTACCTAAAATTCATATAATTTCTCTATTAATAAAGATTTTGGAATAATAAAAGGCTATATTGAAACATCCAAAATGTACTCATGCGCAAAAACAACTTTGACACGCCTACTATAACGCCCACTTTTCACGTTATCTACCGTTAATGAAATGTTAAAGCTCATAAAACCGACAAAATTAGAGGTATGATGAGGAAATTTACTACATATATCCTTCTAGTCAATGTAGTTGTTGTGCCAAAAAGTTTAGGTGACACGCCCACTATAACGCCTACCTCCCATATAACGGGTTTTCTTAAATTCATGTAATTTCTCTATTGATAAAGTTTTTGGGAAAATAAAGAACTATATTGAAATATCTAAGTTGCATTTATTAGCAGAAACTTTATTGACACGCCTACTTTAACGCCCACTTTCATTGAAAGACTACATTTACAAAAGCATTTTAGTAGCATATCGAAGTTATAAAGGGTGGTTAAATTTTAAGGGCCGATGTTGGATTTAAATAAAAAACAAATTATTTAGGAAATTATTATTATTTCTTTTATTTATTATTTCTTTTGGCCCCACTCCTCTATCTGATGGTCCAAATTTTCAATGACAATGTTGATGCTCAATTGTTGGGCACGATGATGAGTCGAGGTTGACTGCTCTTTTGCCACACTAACGCAAAAAACAGCAATGGTTCCCATTCAACGAACTAAGAAGGCATTCACAGATTTTCTAACATTTTATACAGACCTGTTTTGCAGAAATTTAAATATTTTTTACAATTTTCCCGATTGTGGATGAATTTGAATGATTATGTTGATCAAAAGAATTACGAAGTGCACAAAATGCATTTTGAATTGAACGCCCATTTTCATAAAAAACCTAAATAACTTTAAAGCGTTGATCATTTGCGTATCTTTCCACGGATCAAATTGAGTAAGTTTGAGATTGAGAAATGTCAAATGAAATGCAGAAAACTAATTTAAAGACTGGCTGTAGTTCACCTTCAACATGGGCCCTTAAAATTTAACCACCCTCTACAAAGAAAGTGATACATATTTTATTATAAAAAGATTATTCCATAATGAGTAACAAAATAATAAATATTGTGCTTTAAATGTACACAAAATTGGTGGTGGGTATAAAAGATTCGGCACAGCCGAATATAGTGCTCTTACTTGTTTTGTATCATGCGAATAAAGCATTCTTTACATAAACACGCATTACTTTGTTTTGTTACATACATGCATAGTGTAATTACATAAGGTGATAGCGTTAAGGAGAGCAATTTTTGTCTCTCTTTTTTTATGTATGGAGTTTGACAATTTCCGGAGTTGAAATCATTTTTTTAAATGTGTAGTTTGACATACTCCAGAACACAAAAAAATAGTCAGCTGGGCTGGCACCGCCACCTTGTATAAGTGTACCCTGCATACATGTACATATAGTCGTTGCTCCAACAAATTCAGGTGTGTGATTATTACAGAGTTGTCAGGAGAGTAAAAAAAACATTTCATTTTCTTACATCACAGTGATAAACTTAAGCATACTGACTATTGTTTATCCTTGAACCAATCAAAATATCCTTAAACGATTTGGTGGATAGATGTACGACCAATAATGTTTCAAAATAGAGCAATAAAAACCTTTTTGAAAACTGTCACATAACCGTTTTCATCAGAGCAGCGACGAAATGTACATGTGATTTGATTAAGGAATAGTAGCAAAATCAAACTTTTATAAATTTTAAAATAATAAACCAATTTTTAAAGGATCTAGATTGTGCAAGAAAATCGATGATACAATAAATCGACTAGCCTATTAACATAAAAGATTATGTTAATATGCAGATAATTTACAGCATCCAGATATTTTATTTTTGACCAATTTTGAATGAGTACTCTTTCTACACTTCCAAATTAAATATTATTAATTTATAATCTCGAAAAGTTATAACCGCTCCACAGTTGCGATCATAAAAAATGCAAAGCTAAGTCCTATAATATTTGAGTGTATCTCTTTGCTTAAATGCTATAATACACGGCATGTTTATTACATCTGACTTTAAAATTTGTGAGACATATGTTAATCTACATGTCTGTCAAAATTGTACTTTTACGCTGACTGCTTTGCAGCAGCAGAGATTTCTGCCAACGGCTGATGTCACATGTTTTGACAGAAGAAAATAGAGCGCACTCTAATTAAAATTTTGTCAGATGTCTCAACACATGTTTTTTTTTACAGAAGAAACGTTTTAAAGGTAACACACGACATGTTTGTATTAGCAGTGGAGAATTTGACAAGTCAGATGTAAAAAACATGCCGTGTATTAGCTCCTTAACCTGAATTAAATTAATATTTTAGGTTAGGTTGAAAAGGAGGGGCACCCTAAAGCCCAAACCCATGACAGGTATACACCTTTGCCCATTTGGCATGTTGTGCGTTAACTCTAGTCACTTTGTTTAAATTTACAATTTATTTTTTTTTGGTTTTTTATAAATAAAAAATTTTTCTGGGCGAGCAAGAAATTGCAACTGTTTTCAGTATATTTATTTATATATTTATTTTAAGTTAGTCTTAATTGTTGTTTGATTTTATTTATAATATTTTGTGACATAGCCCTTACTTTCCATCACCCCTCTTAATCTTAAGGACAAATAAAATGTTAGTGGGCAGTGATTTTGTTACAGATTATTACTCCTAACCATTACCATTGATGGTAGCATGTCAACTTTTACTAACAATAACTGATATTGAGATTAATATTTTGATTAGATGGTCGGCGCAAAAAGTTTATTCCATCAGAGTCAAATAAATATATTTTTTTTTATTCATCACTCCACAATACCTTGACCCACTGCTAGTTTGAAAAATTTTTTAATGGCTTCTTTTGGCAATCAAGTTTACTTCATTTAATCTATGCTTTGCAGTGTGAACACCAATATCAAACAAAAAAAATATAAGAAGTAGTGCAAACTGAATTACTGGATGCTCTCGTCATAAATGATGTGCTCAGAAGTATATACAAAACTATGCAAAATATCTTTAACATTTCATGCATGTAATTAAACTGCAATTTATAAAAGTACAAAAAAAGATTTAAATTGGACACCATTATAAGCAATTACAGACATTAATATTATTCGTCTCAACTTAGCATTTCAGCGGTAAAAGTCAACAGGGCTTTATATTTCAGGCCTTCTGGAAGCCAAATGTAAAATAAGTATTTTTTAAAGGAAAAGCAGTCCTTGTGTGCGCTAAATGAGTCTATTAGGTCTTTTATAAGTCCTACTTACCCCTACTTCTTACTTCTTGAATTTGTTATGCTTGTTACTGCATGTACATAATTTTTGTATTATAATACCTTTTACAACTCTTACTTTGTAGCACCTGCAGTGCGTGATTTTGATAACATGACTAATTAGTTTGCTCTTAATGAAATAATGAGACTGAACGCCATTGACGCATTAAGCTCGAATACTCACCCACATATCGCAGCATTTAGATAATCTTGGACACTAGATTATTTGTTTTGGTCTCTAAGAATCCATTTAATGAAAAAATCAAGCAAAGGGGTTGGTGACTTCTTTAGTCCCCTTTTTGCTATGAGCGTCTTTATCAGGCTACCATATTATTGTGGCACAGACTTTATTTTATACCTGTATCCAAAAATAGTATCATAGATATATTTATCTTTAATCAAAATAGCTAGGCATTCCATAATAGAGCTCAGAGGTATGTACTGACGATCTCACTGCGGAAATTGACTAGTTAGTTCAACGTTTTAACAGTTCTATACTATAAGACATTCAGCCTTATTTTGGGTGGCGTTGTTGTGATGTTTTCCCGTCAAAAACAACAGAAAGACGACAAGGTCTCTGTAATTTGACATTGTAAATATTACATGGTACTAGAAAATGTGAACGACAACGACACTAATAATAAGGTTGAAATATCAAACGGAAACTACATAAATATGTTCCCATAGACTGAATTGTTAACTAAATCTTCTTTTAATTTTATTGCAAAACTAACTAACTTCTGTTCTATTAATTTATAAATGTAACTCTCTATTTCTCAACCACGTGACGTGGTACGGTTTACCCAGTCTATACGTTAAGGGATATGCAAGCGAGAAGACTAAACTAGTATTGTTATGAATATTCGCATATTTTTTATACCCTTCACACAGTGAAAAAGGGTATACAGTACCGAGCAGAAGTGAGTGCATGTTCACGACACTGACTTTCGTCATCTATAAAAACAAAACCATACAAGCAAATCAGAAAATTTTTTAAATATTATAATCATTATTTTATTAGTAACAAATAAGAGTAAAGAAACAATAATAAATGCATTTAATTTAAAGAGTTTTAAAGAAAAAACGAAAAAAACCCGCATAAACTCAATTTTGCACGTTTCAAAAAAAATTTAAAAACTAACCCAATTTCAATATTTGGTGCATACACCCTTATTAGAAATAACTTGATTTATGCGCTTTGGCATGTTTTCTACCAATTGTTCTATAACATCTTTTGGAATTCGATTCCATTCCGCATGTACACGATCCCAAAGGTTGCTCATGTTTGTTGGTGCTGCTTCATACTGTCCGAGCCTTCTTTTCACGATTGACCAAAGACTTTCAATCGGATTGAGGTCGGGACTTTGTGCTGGCCATTCCATCAATTGAAAATTTTGTTTCCCAATCCATTCCTTTACAATTTTTGCTGTGTGCTTTGGATCACCATTCTGTTGAAAAATAATTTCTTTTTCGGGATAAGCACATTTGTTCATAAAATTGGAAAGATGGGTTTGCAGAATCTGTAGATAGTCCTCTTTTCGCATGATACCATCTACTAAATGCAAAGGGCCAATATTCCGCCATGCAAAGCATCCCCAAACCATTATATTTCCGCCGCCATGTTTTACTGTTTGCTTTACATGGTGTCTTTGAACACGTTCTTTGAGTCTACGCCAGCAGTATTGCTTTCCATCTGACTGAAATCGGTTAAATTTGGACTCATCGGACCAGATAACACGTTTCCAGTCATCAATTGTCCAGTTTCTGTGCTCTCTTGCAAATTTTAAGCGCGCTTTAGCATTTTTATCGTACAATACAGGTTTACTTTTTTTAACAGCTGAAGTATAGCCGATATCATGGAGCGCTTTTCTTGCAGTCCACTCGCTTACATTTTTGTTAATTGCCAGAGAAGCACCCTTTGGTGTTAGCAGCTTGTTTTTTCTTATTTTGGACATCATTAGTCTAGCGTCTGAGTCCGTTAATAATTTTTTGCGGCCTTTGACTTGCGATTGGGGACGACACATTTCGTCTCTTTTTAGCTGCAATCACCGCCGATTGGCTTATACCAACCCTCTCGGCAATGGTACGTGAAGAAAAGCCTTTCTCGGTCAGGCACACAACACTATTTACAATTTCTGCAGATATTTTTCTCATTTTTATGCAAAAACTCAACAATTTATTTTAAATATGACAATAGCTGACAAAATCTGTTTTGATTCGCAAGAAACACGTTTTAAACTGCTCTACGAACAAGAAGAATAAGATAAGAACAAATATAACGGTATATTTGTATGATTTCTGTTGATAAGAGAAGTGGGAGAACAAAAATAGGTGCAGTTTACAAAACGTGCAAAATTGAGTTTATGCAGGTTTTTTTCGTTTTTTCTTTTAAACTCTTTAAATTAAATGCATTTATTATTGTTTCTTTACTCTTATTTGTTACTAATAAAATAATGATTATAATATTTAAAAAATTTTCTGATTTGCTTGTATGGTTTTGTTTTTATGAATGACGAAAGTCAGTGTCGCGAACATGCACTCACTTCTGCTCGGCACTGTATATAGGTTTGTCATTCCGTGTGAAATTTCTACAATTTTCATTTCCGACCCCATAAAGTATATATTTTCTGAAAGCTTATGAATAGGGGAGTCGATTAAGCTCTGTCAGTCTGTCCGTCTGACCGTCTGTCCGTGTGTATGTTGAAATCAACTTTTTGAAGCCCCCCGACATAGGTTGGACCCGGGTAAGGTATTAAAATATCAGAAATATTCGGGAGTAGATCGGTATTGAAAATCAGAAACATCGGTGCATAAACAACTGAGATATGAGCAAAAACCCACGACCACCTCGATTTTTTTTCACAAAAACAACATTACAACAACAACATACATACATACAAACGTGTATACTGGTTAGAGAAAACGTGGCATCGAATCCCAGCTGAGCCAAAAAATTTAATTTTTTTAAAAATTTTTTTAATTTATTTTTTTATTTTTTATTTAATATATTATTTATATTTTTATTATTATTTTTTATTTTTTTTTTTTTAATTTTTTTTTTATTTTTTTTTTGTTTTATATTATTATATACATAATATGTATTATGTATTATATACATAATAATTTTTTTACATTTTTTTTTTTAAATTTTTTTTTAAATTTTTTTTTAAATTTTTTTAAAAATTTTTTTTTTAAATTTTTAAAAAAAACTTTTTTTTTGTTTTTTGTTTTTTTAACATACATACGTGAATTTTTAATTTTACAATGGGACGTTTTTATATATGTATGTTTTTATATGTATGTACGTATATCATATGGGATGAATGGTGACACAAACCACTGTTATTGCATGACTACACGTTGTGAAGGGTATATAAGATTCGGCACGGCCGAATATAGCGCTCTTACTTGTTTAACATTAGGATCCCCGAATATTTAATATGTATATATGTATGTATGTATGTAAAATTTAAAATAACACAATTTTTATCAATAAAATTCAAGCTAATACACAAACATTTTTGTGAGCTTGAATTAATATTTTCTAATTCTAATTTGAAATGATGTATTAGATATGTTTTACTGTAGAAATCGAGAAAGTTGCCTAAAAATTTCTATAAAAGTTTGAAATTTTTAAAGATTTGTTATAGACAATTTTTAAAAAAATTCGATGTATGTATGAACATATGTATATCTGATTTTAAATATTCTTTATATTGTATTTATATAAAATATAATAACAGTTTTATGTAATAAAATTCGCAAAGTATTAGAAGGAATTTTTTAAGTATAAATTGTGTTTATTTTTTAAAATAAAAAATTCATTTAATTCATCGCTTCCTTCTTACTGAACTAATTTCAGCCACAATTGCCGGTAGATGACGATACATAAAAAATGCCTAAAAATAGAACTCTGATCTATTTGCTGTTGCTTTTAGCCAACAGCGTTTTAATTATTTGTAAGTTTTCCATTATTACAAAATAAAGTTTGTGCAAAAAAGTATAAAAAAAAACTCTTGTGTTTTCCATTTTTTCAAAGGCGAAACAAATTTCCCACCCATTTTCCGTCAAGTCAATAATAACATTATTCTATCGGAAAACACACCCGTAGGATCAGTGGTGTATCAACTAGAAGGTTCTGATCCTGAAGGCAGTAATGTAACCTTTGGCTCTATAGGTTCAGAACATTTTGAAGTTGATCCAATATCGGGTAATATTACACTCGTCAAACCTTTGGACCGTGAAGAAAAGGATAGTTTAAAGTTTTTGATTACCATACGTGATCAGGTGTCTGAGGATGGTGAATCCGAATTAGATAATATAGTGCAAGAGACATTAACGATTATAGTATCAGATGAAAATGATAATGCACCGGAATTCCAAAATGTTAGTATAAATACAAATACATGCTTATATGCATGTATGTATGCATGTATATTTTAATAGTCGTAGACTTTTAAATTATATTAAAATCGGTCCGTTTTAATTATGATTTTTGAAAATCCTAGACCCCTTATGGAACTGATGTTAATGAAGACACTCCTATTGGTGCAGTTATTTTTAGTTCAATATCAGTAAAAGATCGTGATATAGTGGGAGAGAGCTTGGATCTGAAATGCGTAGCTCAAGAACAATCGCCAGATGCCTGTAATAAGTAAGTTAAAGATTCTTAAGTGTTATTTAAAAAAAAAACTTAATTAATGCAAATATATTTAACCAATTTGAAAAACAATATTAATTTTCATTCCAGATTTCATTTAGACATTTTGAAGCAAGAACCAACTATTTTAACGGCTAATGTAGTCTTAAATCAGCCATTAAATTACAATCAACGTACAATTTATCATTTTCTTATTGAAGCTACAGTATGTACATAAATATTATGGATATTTAAAAAAAAATTGTCTTAAAATGTTTCTTTCCAGGATGGTGTGCACAAGACCCAAACGAATTTTGAGGTTCGCGTAAAAGACATACAAGACAAGCCTCCTGTATTCTTGGAATACAAATCGAATGTTATTGATGAAGACAGTCCCATTAATACTTTAGTCTTAAAAATACAAGCCAGAGATGGTGATACTGGGGAGCCCCGTAAAATTGTCTATGATTTGTTAACAAGTATGTAGAAATTTATGATTATACTTGAAATGTATTAAAAATATTAAATTATCACTAGATCCTATGGACTATTTTTTGTTGGACGAACATACCGGTGAATTGAGAACAGCTAAACCTTTAGATCGTGAGGCTTTGCCAGATGGTGCCGGTATTATGAAGCTGACTGTTAGAGTAAGTATTATATTTATTTATTTTTTTTTTCAATTGAAAGTATTATAACAAGCCTAAAAGAGCAAGTGATTTTTAAAATGAAAAACAAGTGCAATATTAGAAGACATTGTGTACAATTTGATTACTTTTTAACAACTTAAGGCGCGGGAAATTGTTAATGGTGTCCCCAGCAATAACCCGATGGAAAGTAGCACTACCACTGTTACCATTACTATACGTGATGTTAACGATTCACCGCCTACTTTCAATAACAAAGAATACGAAGTTTCTTTGCCTGAAAATACTGCTACCGGCACCCCTCTAGCATTGGATATGAATGTTACGGATCGTGATGTGGGTATTAATTCAAAATTTTCTTTGCGCTTAGAAGATGTTTCGGAGGTGTTTGAAGTGGAGCCACAGTTGGTAACGGGATTTTCACAAGTTCATATACGTGTTGCCAATGGCAGTTTGGATTATGAGAATCCTAATCAAAGAAAATTCATTGTCCTTGTTGTAGCCGAAGAAACCGATACAAATCCTAAACTCTCTTCTACCGCTACGATAACCGTTACAGTATTGGATGTCAATGATAATAAGCCCATGTTCGATCAAGAATCATATACGGCCTCTATTTCGGAATCTGCTTTGTCGGGCCAATACATTACCACCATTACCGCAAAAGACATGGATTCGGGAAATTTTGGCGATGCTGGTTTGCGCTACAGTTTATCAGGAAATGGCGCTGAGCTCTTTAATGTGGATGAGAAGACTGGAGTAGTAACTTTGGCTGATTGCCATAAGGTAAAAGGTGACACAATGAGACGTAAACGTCAATACGAGGATATGTCAAGTTATTTGATGAATGAGCGAAATAGTGATGAAAATAGTGATGCTGACTATGAATATAGACTATTAAAAAATTCAGATGTTGACGTTAATAATGAATTAATGCCTGAACTTGCAGCATTACCCAAAACATGTTTAGATTATGAAACAGAGACAACATATTTCTTGTCCTACAAGGCCACCGATGATGAGGGTAGAGGCACAAATTCTGTAGTTTCTTTACGCATCTCCGTTATTGATGCCAATGATTCGCCTCCGGTATGTGAGAGTCCTTATTATAGAGCTTCAGTAGATGAGGGTTCAAAAGTGTTTGAGGCACCTTTAATAGTAAAAGCTCGAGATGCAGATACTGTATCCGATATAAACTACAGGTAAGTAATTGTGTATTTGTTAATTTGTTTTATTTAATAAGAATTGAATTTTTAACCCTAAGCATTGTTGGCGATAAACTTATTCAAGATACTTTTACAATTGACAATCAAACCGGTCAAATAACAATTCGTCCTAATGCTACTCTTGACGATACTCATTTAAAGAATCTAGATAATCTAGTGTTTTCCGTTCAAGCCCACGATGGACTCTTCTCTACAAATTGTCATATTAATATAACTATCCGGGATGTTAACAATCATGAGCCACGCTTTTTGGCTGATACTTATGCGGCGGTGGTAGAGGAAAATTCAGAAATAGGTCGCAGTGTAGAAAAGATTGAAGCAGAGGATTTAGATTCTGGCATAAATGCGGCAATAAGGTAAATCTACATATTTTTTACTATTAAGGAAACAATGTTAATGTTTGCAATTTTTGGCACAAAAATAAATAGGTATCGTATACAACAGGGAAGTTTTGATGATTTTCGCATTGATGAGTCTACGGGAGAGGTATTTGTTTCACGTAAACTAGACTATGATAATCGTAATACTTATAAAATCGAAGTAATTGCTATGGACTTGGGTACTCCTAGTTTATCCGGTACGGCCACCCTAACTGTCAGTATAGTAAATAGCAATGATAAAGATCCCTATTTTACACCGGCAACTCAACATGCCGAGGTAAAGCCCATTTGATTTATTTGAAAATAAACTTATATATAGTTTAATTTTAATTCCATAAATTTAACAAACAGGTTCGCGAAGACACCCCTGTGGGTACTGTTTTTTATACACTCATGGCCATAGATCCTGATGTCTCGTCGAGGGATGCTTTGGATTTTTCAGCAGTTGGTATTTCTGCCATAGACAAAGATGGCAATGAAGTGAAAAATAGTGAACAGTTCAAAGAATATTTCACCATAACACGCAGTGGAAAAGTTGTGGTTAATAAGAAATTAAATCGAAACTTATTTGCGGTAAGGCACCTAAAATTAAAAAGGGAAAAATTTAACTTTTAATCTATAACTGTATTAACAACTGCAGGTCATACGAATTAATGTCTTGGTAACGGATAGTACAGCACCCAATGTTCAACAAGGCGGTGGTTTATTGATAATACAAATCATAGATGTCAACGAAGTAGCACCGGTAAGTTTTTAAACTATTGCAATGATTGAGTTTTTAAAAATATCTCCGATTGTATAAATTTCAAATGTAACGGAATAAATTTCAATTGTTGATAGTAATCGGAATAGACATTTCTGCAAAAAGGAATTAAATTATTCTGTAAAGAAATATTTAATTTAAAGACTTACAAAGCTGTTATGGCAACTGTTATTTTAATTAATTTACTTATAAGCATTACAATAAATACACTCATATTATAGGACGCCACTGTTTTGGTTATAAAATATCCCAGAATAATTTCTCCAAGATTTAAAGCTATATGATCTATACTTTGAGCTATTAAAGCTGGCAGCAAAAGATGTGGCATTTCTTCTGTTAAAATTGGAAAACTTATTTAAATGTTGTTAAATTGTTTCTGTGTACATATGGAATATAAATGATATTGTTTTACTTACATGGCTACAATATTTGCTGCCAACGTTACATAGCCCATAACAAATTTTATTACCAAATACAGGGATACTAAGATGACCAATACTCTGTGACATAAATTACAATTAAATTGTAGTATAAAGTCGATTTCTGCTAGTTGTTCTTGCAATTGGTATGGATTTAATAACGCAGCTTTTAAGAGTATTAGAAAAACATTAATACATAAAATTTTAAATTTGTTGAATTCAAAAATCATTTAGAATTTTTTGTTACTTTTTTATATTAAAATATTATATGTAGTTTCATTATGTAAGTTGTTTTGCAAGGTGTATTGTAAGTCAATACACCTTGGTTTTTTGTGTATAAATATTTTATAAAAATTTCATTCAAAAGAAGTGAAAATCCATTCACAAGGAATGACAAGGAACATCGAGATATAGGGCCTTTTCGGTAATGCTTCATTGCACTGTATCACGACCTTTAGGATTTGGAAAATAATCTTAACCGCACTCTTCTTTAAACTTAAACATTTCCTATACAGAAGGTTTGTTTGATATTGAAAATGGGCTAAATCGGTATATTAGAAAGAGAGTGCTCGCAATGCAAGAGTAGGTCAAAAAAACAATGTACATTCTGCATCGAATAAAAACTACTTTGACACGCCTACTTCTCACATAATTTACTGTTATTGAAATTTAAAAGCTCAAAAAACCGTCAGAGTTAGATGTATGATGATGAAGTTTCGCATACGTAGCTTACTATTCAATATTATTTTAATGCCAGAATATGAAGGAGACATGCCCACTTTAACGCCCACCTCGCTTTATATCAAATTCATATAATTTCGCTATGGACAAAGATTTGAAAGAATAAAAAACTCTATATTGAAATATCAAAGTTAAATTTATAAGCAGAAACTACATTGACTCGACTACTTTAACACCCACTTC
This sequence comes from Phyto melanocephala, assembly GCA_941918925.1. NCBI lineage: Eukaryota > Metazoa > Arthropoda > Insecta > Diptera > Rhinophoridae > Phyto > Phyto melanocephala. The sequence continues at coordinate 5,839,666 of OW799233.1, forward strand.
TCACAAAAATAACACTGCTACATATGATAAAATCTACACAGTATTGTCTCTATAACTAAAACTGTTATCGCTATAATATTTTATAAGCTGATGGAGTAATGGATAATTTGCGCGATTATTTCGCGCACAGTGGTCGATATATTTTTTTACAAAAAAGTAGTACATATATTAGTATAAAAAGATTAATCCATAGCGATTACAGTTAATAATAAAATAATATATTTTGTGCTATAAAGGTTTACAAAATTTATGGTGGGTATCAAAAATTCGGTACAGCGGAATATAATGTTCTTAATTGTTTTTTTTTCCTATAAATTGAAACCAGTGCATATTTATTCATCAGGTAGTCTTGATTCGTCAGCTGATAATTTGGTTCTTCACTTATTTTAAATTTCAGATGTCAAAGTCCGTAGATAAAAAACAATTTTCTCTCTTCTCTCATTTATTTCAAATGTAAAACTTCATATACAAAAAATATAAACAAAAAAATTCTCTCCGAACTGCAATTACCTGATGAATAAATATGCGTTGATTAAAATCATTTTTATTACAGAAATTTAGCCTACCTTGGACCATCGAAAATCCTGTTATCAAACTTCAAATGGTTGAAGAACAACCAGTTGGTACAATACTCACCACTTTACAGGCATTCGATGAAGATTCAACAATTGGTGAATATGATATCTCGGCCAATGATTACTTTGACATTAATAAGACAACTGGAGTGGTCACACTTACCAAACGTCTCGACTATGAAAACATTAAAGAAGTAAAACTTGTAGCTACAGTCAGTGATACGGGTGTGCCTTCTTTAACCTCTACGGCAGATGTTATAGTTGATGTCATAAATCTCAATGATAATGAACCAAGATTTACACAAAGCGAATATTATTTCAATATCACTGAAAATTCACCAGTTGGTACTGTGGCCGGTAAAGTAGAGGCATTCGATAAGGATTTAGGAGTTTTTGGAGAGATTACGTATTCGCTAATAGGAGAAAATAATAAATATTTTACTATTGATTCTTATACGGGTAATATTATGGTAGCCGATTCTTCTATCTTAGATAGGGAAAAGGTTAAGCAAATAACGTTGACAGCGGTGGCCAAAGATAAGGCTCCTCTAACCGTCCAAAAATCTAACACAGCGGCGGTATGTTACAAGGAATTTTTTAATATAAATTGGTGGGAAAAAATATATTATTATTATTATTATTGTATGTTTGTAGATTTATCTAAATGTTTTGGATGTTAATGATAATGCTCCTGAGTTCACTCAAAAAGAATATACTTCGATAGTGGCTGAGAATGCCGCCTTAAATCCTCCAGCTGCTTTGCTGCAGGTAAAGGCTTTTGATTTAGATGAGGGCATATTTGGTGATGTACGTTATATTATAACAGCAGGCAATGATAAGCAACTCTTTAAACTAGACTCTCAAACGGGTATTATTTATCCGGCCAGAAGTCTTAATAGTCAAAAAGGACTTTACGAATTGATAATATCAGCTCGCGACACTCAGGGCTCAGGTACAATGGAAGCTTTTACTAAAGCTATAATAACCGTTAAGGGAGTCAATCAACACCGTCCACAATTCCTTATACCATCTCTTTTGAATGCCACCATTGAAATACCAGGGGTAAATATAATTTAAAAATAGAGCAAAAGAGAGGAAGTGATTTAATAATTTTAAATGTCTTATTTATGGCGTAACTTTCTTCACAGGACTCGGTTAAAAATGATTATTTAATTTTAACTGTCAAGGCTGCCGATAATGATACCGATGAAAATGGTCAAATATTTTATCATTTACAAGTCAATGATCAAAATCTGCAGGAAACCAAAGAATTTAAAATTGATGCCGAAACGGGAGAGCTAAAAACAAATAAAGAACTACATCGTAAAGAAAAGTCAAAGTAATATTTAAACGTTTTATTCAAAATTATTGCAAAATAAGAAAATTTATTTCCATGTCTCTCTCTCCTACAGTTTTGGTTTAATACTTGTGGCACGTGATGCAGGCAATCCCACGCCTTTTGAAACTTTACGTTTTCTTACCGTCAGCATTATAGATGCCAATGAAAATAGACCCGAATTTCCTGATTCTAGTAATCCCTATCGTATACCCATTGTGGAGAATAATGAACGTAATGTAAAAATTGGTAAAATACAAGCCGCAGCACGCAATAAACACAATAAAGATGTGTTCTACTATATGCTGTTGGGAAATGAAGATGGCGCCTTTGCAGTGGACAAATCAACGGGTGATATTTACACCAACAAGTCTTTGGATAGAGAAACAACTGATTCGTATACTCTGTATATATTAGCCAGCATAAAACGTGATCTTCATATTTCGGATGAAGAGCGAGCTGCCTTTTCCATTAAGACTTTGGATCGTGATAATACAGTGGCCAAAGTAATAATTACGGTATTGGATGAAAATGATAATGCTCCTGTTTTTGTAAACGAAATTTACTATGCCGGCGTTAATTCGAAGGCAGTTATTGGTACCGAAATTATTTTGGTCAATGCTACAGATGCTGATATTGGCAAGAATTCTCAGATTGAGTACATGATAACCTCATCAAATTTGTATAAGTTTGGAGCGAATAAAACAACTGGATCAATAGTACCAAGTCCGTTTGGTAGGAATTTTTTTTTTTTTTTTTCATTTTTAGAATTAGGCTAAAATTTGTATCATAATTTAAATTTTTAGCCATTTCTAAAGAGGGTAGAATTTCAACCGGTGCCTTTATGGCAGAATATAATCAAGATCGTTTTGAGCTCGAAGTGATTGCCAAAGAAATAGAAGCACCTCAACGTATAGCTCGCACCAAAGTTATAGTAAGTCTACATTGTTTTTAATAAAAATTTAGTTCAACTTCTTAAATTCGTAATCAGGTTTGGATATACGACTACAGCCAATTGGTACGCGTCATTCTCTCGCGACCACGCGAAGAAGTTACCCAGCAACAAGATGAAATTATAGCCGAACTACGTAATGCCACCCAACACCGTATTATTGTCGACGAACTGCGTTATCATGTAGACTCTATGGGACGCATTCGTATGGATTGGTCTGATCTCTTTTTTCACGCCGTCGAACCAAATAGCAAACAAATTTCACCCGTCGATGAAATTCTTAAAGTTATAGATGCCAATTATGATTATTTGCGAGTAATTTTTTTTTTAAGTTGTAGTATTTGAAAGTATTTTGTAACTTTTCTTTTTTTTCAGGATTATTATGCTGGTTTTGCCATAGAAAATGTTGTACCTGCTTATATAACCATTGTTCAGGAAGAATTTGATTTAGCTGTAGCTGGTCTAGTGGCTTTAGTTATTGTTCTGTTTGTAGGGGTTGTTAGTTTTATTGTACTCTGTTGTTGCCTTAAACATTGGTAAGCTTTTTTACTGTAATTAAATTTTAATTTTTAGGCAAGATAAGTCAAAAATATGCCTTTCAATTTTAAGAAGAAGAGTATTTATGTAAAATTATTGTTCTATTTGCTTTGAAATTTTAGGAATCTCTCTGTGCCTACTGAAAATCGCCGCAAAGAAGCCTTAATTAAAAAACAAATCATCGAAGATTTAAATACAACGGAAAATCCATTATGGATTGAACAGTAAGTAGATGTACTAACATATAGGGCCAATTCAAAGTAGACTCTCATATTGTACTATGTCATAAAATTCATATTAATATGACTAGTGACTTTGAACACCTTTTGATAACAAATTATGTATTTAATACAAGAAAGAAGACAAAGAGATGATGCTGTTAAAAATTGTGTGTATACAGGAAAGAAGAAAATAGAAAATATTCTCTTTGAGAGGTGAGAAGCGAAGAAATTCTCTCTGAGAGACAGTATGGTTAAAAGTATAACATAAACAATTTCTTATACATAGGAAACAAATGTGTAAAGTCATATTATTTTTTTTGTATGGAAATTACTAACAAAAATTTTATGCATGCATAAAATAATATAAAATAGTACAAATATGACTGATATGCAACCACTTTGAATTGGCCCATACATACATACATACATATAAAAATTATGAAAATATTTGTTTTTCTAGTTGTAGGGAATTTAAAATAAACTATAAAACTTTTTGCAATTTCTCTTTCCATAGATAATCTTTAAAAACTTTCTCATTTTAAGCAAATTTTGAAAAATTCTCCTTTTTTATATAAAACTAGCGGTCCCGGCGAACTTCCCCTCGTCCAAAATGACACCTGTCAGATTGCGCAAAGTCTAAGTCAACGTATAATGCCATCTATCGGATTTTGGCTGAGAACTTGTTATTTTTTCATTTGAAAAGCCATTAAGAAATAATTTCACACAAAATTTCATACAAAAACTCTATTTTTGAATTTTTCAATTTTCCTACTTTTCCGGAGGGATTTTATAAAATTTTCTTCGGAAAAACCTTTTCCTCGAAGATACGAACAACTAACAAATAATTTTACAGAAATCGGCCCAGCCGTTCTCATTTTATGAATAACTATACATTTTTTACACCATTTTATATAGATTTTTTAAAAATTATTTTTTTAAGAAAATTTTTAAAAATTCTCTTTTCTAGAAAAAAATCAAAAATTCTGTTTATATAAAAAAAATTTTGAAAATTGTCCATTTATAAAAAGAATTCGAAAATTCTTTTTATATAGAAAATATTCCAAAATTTTCGAAAATTCTCTTAAAAACTTTTTCGAAAATTATCTTATAGAAAATTATCGAAAATTGTCTAAAAGAAAATATTCGAAATGGTCTAACTGAAAATATTCGAAAGTATTTTTTTATGAAAATTTTTCAATAAATTTATTTTTATATTGTAGAAATTTTTTTAAATATCTTTCTATGAAATTTTCAAAAGTTCGATTTTTATTTTTAATTTGAAATTGACTTAATTTGTTTGTCTATATTTTCTTTAGAAAACTAAAACTTTATGAAGAACAGGAACTTACCATGCAAGTATTTTCGGAGCCTGACCATATTTCCACCTCAGATGTGCCAGTAAGTTTTTAAAATTTAAATATACTCTTTGATATCAAACAAACTCTTTGAAATTTAAGGGTCACATGGATCGATGCGGCTCCATAGAGCATGTACATCAAACGGTGGATAATACATATGCTACTATACAACCGAGACATGGCAATCACACTTCTAATCATCATGGCGGCAATAATTTAGGCGTCAATGTGGCATCCAACAATGCTCATAATAGTCATCATAGTCGTGGCATGGAAGTGCCACCATCACAGCATATAAGTGATTTTGCCGATTATGCTACGTTGCGTAACAATCGAGTACCTTCAGTAAGTGTTTTTATACAATTGAATTTCTAATGCTTTTTTATTAATATTTTTTTAGATGTTTGAATTCACTGGTTCAACATTCCAGGCACCGATTAGAGATGGTGATGACGTTGTCACCGAATTGATTTAAGCACCTAACTCATAATTTTAAATCTCGTAGACTTTAGAAACAAATATATAAACGATTTGTAACTTGTTGTAATAATCTCTTTAAGGAAAACAAAATCTATTACTATTTGATAAAAAAAACCATCCTATTTATTAGCAGCTATTTTGAAAATAATGGAACAAATATTTTAATTTGCTAGTATTTTTACTAAATTTTTATATACAAATAAAATATATTTAAATGATGACAATAACCTACACAAATAACCAGCAAATTCAGTAAATTTTAAGAATACTTTTGCCAATATTTAATAAAGCATTTAGATATAGAAATAAGGTTTATTTATTGCTCTCCGCATTATATTAAGACAATATATATACATAAACACATGCACACGTAAAGTTAACAGTGTGCGTAGTAACGGCGTTATTCAAAATATGACACTTTTTTGCTAACTCAAAGCCGTTAATTTATTATTATAAAAATATATACAAACAATAATCGTAAAGTTTGATATAAATATTTGTTTTAAATACATTTTTTTAGCTGTGTGACTAATATGATAGTGATCAAATATAACTTTCACTTGCATCTAGCTCAACCAGTATTAAAATAATTTGTCTCTTAATTTTTAATTAATATATTTTTTTTTAATTTGTAGGTTAATTTTTATAATCCTATATCTCTCTCCCTCTCTTTATTTTGACTAGTTTAAGTTTTCTAGCCCATCTTGCTTTAAAATATTTTTTACTAATATTTAATATAAATAAATATGATTATTAGCTTTTAAGTAAAAATAAAATAATTCTTTAAGTATAAGTACAAATTATTAAGCTTCCATTTACAGTTGCAAAAAATAAATGAATGCAAAAAAAATCTAAAACAAAACCACACAAATGCAATAAATTCTTTTTTAAATAAGCTAAAAACTGTTTAATTTTCTTAGCAAAAAGAAATCGTTTAATGATTTTGGGTGGTTTTTAGCGTTGTATTTTCATAAAATAATAAAAAAAGATTTTTTCAATAAAAAAATTTCGAATAAGTAGTGTTTAAGTGAAATGTTTTTTTTTGGTAAAACAAAATTAAAAGTGTTTTTAATTTATAAAAAGTAAAAGTTATGAAAAGGTAATTTTCATTAATTTATTATTTATTTTTTTTTTTTTTGACCTACAGAATTTGAAAACAATTAACTACCCTACAAGAACAGTGACAGTCATTTGACCGGTCATATGACTGCCACTGGGATGGATATATCGATCAAAAGTTTCTATCAAGTTATTAAGGGCAAAATGAAAAAAATTTATGGAAACTTTTGTGTACGTGTGATCTTGCATCTCCCTTTAACTTATGAGTTATATCGACTATTGAACATATATTTGAACTGCTCACTCCACTGCTGTTTGCTTATTAGCAATGATGAAAATATCAGTCACAAAATTACCTATTTACATAACAATGCAAATTTATTCATCAATTATTTTAAAGTTCAGCTCAAAGCGAATTTATACAGGTGAATTTATCAGCCCAGCTGATAGGGAACACTACTGTCAAACTCCATGTATAAAATATTATTGCTTGTTTTTTATAAGTGGTATTTGACGGAGAACATCACAGCGAATTCGCCGTTGCATATACCTGTATGAATATGCCTTGGTTCAGCTCAAGGCGAATTTTAATTATAATTGAATTCGCTATGGTTCAGCTGACAAAATCAATAGAAAAAAAATATTTTCCTCTTTCATTTATTTAATATGTTGAACTTTATATATAAAATACATAAAAAAAATTCCATCCGAACTGCCCTTATCTGATGAGTAAATATGCCTTGGATTTTTAAATTGGTCCATAAAAGTTTGCTTCATATTATTTTTAAATTTATTTGAAATACCCCGTTGCTACAGGAATTAAGACGGCTGTCAACAACTCTGAATTAACGTAATCATTCCTTCAATGATGACAACTTTCTCCGTACAAACTCGCCGGATAATAAGTTTGTATAAGTTTAAAATATCATATGCTTATATGTAAATAATAATTGATTGCATTATATTCTAATTTTGCACTTAGAATAAATTTTTTCATCGAGAAAATATTTTTAACTTGTATTATGTACTATGCACTATGTACTTCCATATATTGTTGTGTTATAAAAGATAGTATATTTTAAATCGTTTGAACTTTACAAAAAACCTATGAGTTGACAACACTGTGTCCGGTGTGTTTATGTTGTTTTCTATCGGTTGAAATCGAGTTAAAATTGTATATTTTTAAAGGTGTTCTTTACTATTTTAATAAAAATGAAATTAAAAAATGTTAATAAAAACAAGAACGAAAGGCAAGGAGTTGATCCAAAAACACAAAAAGCTTCACAGATGACGGTGTCTCAATTGAATGCTGATATAATATGGGAGGTAAAGTAATTAGCATTAATGTAGTGGAGTAAACGTTATTAATATAAGAATTATTATCTAGATTGCTTCAAAGTTTTGGTCACCAGAAACAGAAGGTTCTCATGAGCCTTATGATGCGCAACTTCTTGATGATATATATTTAAGAGAAATAGTTGAACACAAAAATTCAACCCGGCGTATAGTGATGTTAGAGTTTAGTCAATATCTAGAAAAATATTTGTGGCCTAATTATAAGCGTTCCACTGCAACACATGCTCATTTAATGTCTATTGTATTTATGGTCAATGAAAAGTTTCGCGAACGCGTTGAGGTATGGCCAACTTTTGAACAGCGCTCTGAAGAATTTTCGGGGTTTTTTCGTCATGTTTTAGAATTGTGTTTAAATGAGGATGGAAAAACTCAGATTAGAGAGAAAACAGCTTTACTGGTATTTCTCAATCACTGTTTCAATAGTATGGAAATTGAATTGTGTCGCAATCAAATCAAACGATTGGTCTCATTGTCTATGTGGTCGTGTTTGCAACCAAGTAAGTTATTATTTTACTTGTATATACTAACTTGATATATTTCATATGTATGTATGAAAACCTTTTAAATATTAAATGTCACTGTAATTTTCAGAACGTTTGGAGCAGGAACTGAGATCCATACCCGAATGGAAGAGAATTTGGAAAAAGTTACAGAAACGAGAAAAGAATGAAAAGAAATCTGAAGTTGAATGGGAACGAAATTTTCTACAGAATTTAATTATACAATTTTTAAGTGTTTTGGAAAATCTTCCTCTGGAGGGCAGTATAGAAACTAGTACGATTTTGTATTGTGAACGTTTCTTGGAATTAATGATCGACTTGGAGGCTTTGCTGCCTACACGACGATTCTTTAATACAGTTTTAGATGACTCTCATTTATTGGTTCGTTCGCAAATTTGCAATTTAGTTCAAAGACCGGAGGGGAAATTGTTTGGCCAGGTAATTTGTTAAAGCTAAAAACATTTGTATCACTTCTTTTATTATAAATTCTGCGTTTAATTATTTCTTAATTTATACATGAATACTGTTTTGTTTTTATCTGTTGATTTAAGTTGTATAAGTTTTAAAATCGAATAAAAAAACCACTCGGCAAAGGATGGAAATTTTTTAGAAATAGAAGATAAATAAAAAGTCGTAAATTATATGTCACTTATATTCGATATTAAAGTTAAAAAATTCTAAATTGGTAAAATTATTAATAGCATTAAATATCGCTAATTTAAAAAAAAATGAGATGTTCAATGTTACAAAAAAAATATTAACAAAACTATCTTTTGAAAAAATAATACTGTTCTTCTCGTGTTTAAAACCTTAACTTAATTAAGTACTCTTTATTTTAATTTCATTTACATAAATTCAATCAATGGTTTTTATAATACATTCCATGTATAATAATTGTTCATAATTTGTTTTTGTTTTCATACATAAATTTCTTATTTATAAGTTAGTCAATAGAATATATTCCTTTTGATCCGTATAAAATATTTTTTAAAACTTAATATAATATACATGCTTTAGAAAAAAAAATACATACAAAGTACAATACAAACCCTAAATAGAGAGCAGTTAGCGAGCATTGGAATTATTGTGAGTTGTAATTCTTATTCTTATATTTTTAATATCAATTTAAATGTAAAATTAAAAAAATCAGTTCATCCATTTGTCTTAAAAACTAATAATCATTGCAATTCATATAATGCATCTCATCACCCCAATCATTCGTTGACGGAGGCTCATTGTAACAGCAGGATTTTTTCAGCAGAAACGTGACATGTTTTTGGCGCAGTACACAAGCGTATAACAACAGAGGTGCCTGTAGAGCATTCACTATAATGTGGGCATATAAAAGACCTTCGAATTTTAACCAAGATAAACATAAAAACAACCAGCATACAGACATAATTAAAAACATTAGGGAAAACATAATAAAACTGCAAAGAAATAAAAAAACTGACAACTAATTATTTTTTTTAATGTAGAAACGTACTTGGCTTTTAGTTTATGCTGTATACGTCCATAGACATTACGACGATTTATTAACTTTAACGTTGTCACATAAAAAAATATATCTACCAATATGGTACAAGCGATGGGAGCAAAAAATATCGCAATTCCCAACCATCCCATAGTTTCCTGTTCTGCCACCACGTTTTGCTTTTTATATGTATCTGCATCTAGAAAAAAATGAGCAAATACTGCCAAGCCCGCCATAAACCCGGTGGAACCCCAGGCGAAGGCTGAATAATAACAATATTTTCTAGCATCAGTCACTCTCAAAAACACATTACGTGAGCGAAACGTTTTCCAAATGTAGTAACCAAAACTGTTGAGCCAGAAAAATGCAGCCAATATACCAAAATATAGAATAATATCGGCCACAATAAAACTGACATGATTTGTGAATTCAGTAAATATGCGCACAAGATCGGCCACCTGGGCTACCATTAGACAAACGGCAATTGTTGTTATTATATTACCAACTAAATCTCTGTAAAGAAAACCAAATTAAAAAAAATTCGTAGAAGGACTTGCTCACATAGAACCGATTTAAAAGAATTATTACTTAAAAAATAAATTGTACTTAGATAGAAGCAAAAAAGGTCTATTAATTGACAAGGAGATTTTGAAAGCGCAAATCTTTTTTATTTAATAAACTTTTTGTATGACCTTAAGTCGAGAAAAACCTACATGTAAAAAAATAACTCAATATAAAGATATATCAAATTCCATATAAACATAAGTCATCATTATCATATTACACGTGACATGATTTTTTTACTAAACATTTTGAAAAAATTACAATCTATTCTATTTAAACTGAAAATAATTTAATAGTAAAAAGTAATACAAATAATGTTGTGAAGAACTCCTTTTTATTATTGTTTTGAAAAGTGTGAGAAAAATTTAAATGTCTCAATAACTTACCTCAAAGTCGGCAATATAAAATAAATGATGGCTACAATTAACAATATTATTAGCGATATAACGTGAAATATGGGATTTAATATTTTACGCATCATAAAACTTGAATCTGTCCATTTGATTTCTTTCTTGGCTAAACAAATATTTGCAAATAACACTTGCCGTTGATCACCATTCGTTGAAATAGCCTAAACATTGATTAACATTAATCGCTTAATTAAATTAGTAATCAGAAATTTATAATTACTCTGTCTATGCAGTATTGATCACGTCCATAATCGTAAAAATTAGGTTTGGACTCCTCTTCGCTCAAACCCTCTCCATAATCATTAGAGGAGGGATTGAAGACTTCATCAGCGGTATTTGTGTAGTGGCGCAATTTACCATCATCCAATAAAACCAATTTATCAGCACTCTAAAATAAAAAGAAACAATATATTTTTTAAAGTCTGCTTAATGACAACGGAATTTTTATTTACCCCTTGATAATGATAAATAGGCCAAGTTTGCATTGAGCCACAAGCGGGTAGGCCAATAACAAATTTGAATTTTACCGGCATATTATGTTGTCCATCGTAGCTAGTAAACATGGGCAGAAAGTATTCTACAAGAAAATGAAACAACAAAAATACAAAATAAAAAAATGGTTGTATGTAATTCGAACCCCATTTATAAACTTGGCGCTTAACTTTTTTCAATGTTTTTTTACTGAAATTTTTGTTCGCCTCATTTATTTCTTAAAAACATCTTTTTGTTTTTATTTTCTTTTCCCTTTTCTTCTTTAAATTTTTTTTTATGCGTCGTTTTGTTTATTATACTTTATAAATATGCGTACACACACTCATACAACATACAACACTCATCAACTTACCACTTTCGTTCACCTGGCTGCATACGGAATCTATACGAATTTCGAATTTTTCACAACATTTATTTACCCAAACGAAATCTTCATCAACGCGATTATCGTCTTGTAAATTTGCTTTAATTGTTGTGGGCTGATGAAGTAATAAGCAAAATGTGTAGATCAACCATTTAATGGATATTTTGGCCATGCTGTTTTTAACTTGGTTATTAACTACAACACTAGTTGTTCCATTAACTAACTGGCTACATAACATCTGTAATAATGTTTTAAAATAAACCACACACAAAAGTATCTATAAAATACGTCATCGTCACGCAAGATACAACTCAAGATCAGAGTTTCTCTTCTGTCATCATCATTATTTCAATTCCTTAATCTCACTCATTTACTTTTTCTCTTTTACGCTCTTTTTTTCTGAGTCGGTGTGATATTCAGCGTTGCCAGATAATAATTTTCTCTCATTAGAATAGTTAGAAAAATAATGTTTTGAAATTTTATTTTATTTAGTTTCATATTTTATTTAAGAAAGATTTATTTAAAGTAAGAGATTGATGAAAATATAAAAAAAAATAATTTAAAAAAATTCGAAATTTAATTATATTTCAAAGCGTAAATAATATTGAAAAATTCTAAAAATATAATGTATCGAAATTGTGCAAGTATAAAGTATTTGAAAAGGAACATTTTTATTTTAAAACATTTTGAAAAAAAAAATAATAATAATTATATAGGTGCGTACACAAATATTTTTTGTCACATACATATGTAGATATGTAATATTATTATTTTGGCCGTTTAGGGCTTTTTTTCGAAACTGTTAATAAATGAAATAAAGTTAAGTCTTGCTAAAACTTCCGGCAACATTGGTATTAAAATTGCTCAATTTGAAGTTGACACTCGATCTTTTACCGACAACAACATTAACTTTTCGTTTTTTCAATTTTTATTAAAACCAATACTTTAATACCATCACTGCATTAAATCTTTGTCTTCTTTTTTCCTGATTTGTTGTAGCAAATACCTATCAGAGTTTTATATTATACATAAACATATTCACTTTATTATTATTTATTTATTATAACTTAACAATGACATACTTGTTTTCTATATAGTTAATGTTTACTTTTCCTTAATTTTTTTAATGTTTTCACATATTCTCTTATTTTTCCCCCTATTTTATTTCTATCCAATTTGAATGCCAGTTATTTACTATTATTTAAACTTTAAAATTTTTACCTTATAGCTTGAGTTTCCAATCAAGTAAAATTCTTTTCTTTGTTCTCTTAACAAGTAATGTCTACTTAGTGCTTTACTTTGTAAATTGTTTTGTTGAATCAACATCAATAGCATATTTTACTCAAGTAATATATTAATAAATAATAGAAGGTTTCCAATAAGATAAAGTTTTCATATAAAACCAAATACGTATGTACCTAGATATGTATTTACATATAAAAAAATAATTCATAAAAAAGACAAGCAACATAAATGCCAACTACAGCGTAGAATTAAATTTAAAATTATAATAAATTTATAATTTTAATAAATATTCGTTTTGCATAAATATAAATTGTTTATTAGTTTTATGATCTTTGGTTGACCAAAAATAACGCATTAAAGTGATATATTTAAATATGATTACGAAATCCTATAAAAAGTCAACGAACATTTGTCGGAATATCGGAAATAATTTTATAGAATTTTTTGTTTGCAATTTTACAATTAAATTTCATGAATTGTCTCTTTTATGGCTGTTTTATTAGTTTTTCAAAGAAAAAATTTATTTGATTTGTTATAGTTTTATTCACTGATGGTTAACGTCATGGTTATATCCAAATGATGTAGCTTTTAATCGGCATAAGTTTTTCGTTAGTCAAATATTGTGCACGTAGCTCCTTTTGACGTAGCTTCTAAAAGTTGACCCTTTGGTAAAAAATAAATAAAAGAAAAATCTGGTCAATAAACACTTAAACAACACCCATCGTCAAAGAAATGCTAGATTGATTGAGAACATCGGCGCTTACTGTGAAAATGTTATACATTTTAACCAATTACTTTTTTTAACAAACTGAATAATATGGACGTAAGCTAGACCACAGCTCTTTATAGGAAGCGCCGTACACCTTCGAATATAAAGTAGTTTTTCAAGGCAATTAAGTAAAATTTGTGTTATACGTAGGCATCGCCTTTTTTAATTAGTTCGTTATATCTTCGGCATTTATACATATGTAGTTAGATTTTTAACGTCTTTTATACACGTAAAATTGCCGTTAAAACCATACGAATTACTATTACTTAGGTTATCGAATCGATTGCTGTAATGTTTATATATCTCAGTTTTTGCTATTATATATTTTTATTAAAACCTTCATATCTTTAAATTTTAAATGTCATCACTAATTTTTGATTATTTTTTAAAAGCCCTATCGATGTAACTATGTATAAAATACTACATACTAGCTTGTGCCCGCGACCTCGTCTGCGTAGTTATCGGCATAAAAGGTAGACTTAGTATTAACAACAAAAATAAAAATATTTACAACACAAACAACACGTTTAGGATGTGTTATGATGAGTTTGCCAACGACTCGCGTTATTAGGTTCGTTCGAGTACTTTTACTGCACTTTGTAGTAAATGAGTAATTGTTTAGTAAATTGAAAATTTTACTCTCAAAAAGAGAATTTGTCCAAAAAAGTACTCGAACAGACATTTGTAAAAATTCGTAAGATTGAAGCAACAGCTGATGGCAAATAAATATTGTGTTGTTTAATGGGAACTACGTACATACAAATGTGCAAATATGTATTTAAGAATGTATACCTGCGCCAGATTCAGGCAGTTCCATTCTTTCATCTGTAGACATTGTTAAGTAACTTTATTTCACAAACAATTTAAATTTAATAATATTTTGCACTTTTGTTTGGATTTTCCTTTTTTTTAATATTTTTTTCACAAATTGTATACTTTTTGTTTGCTTACTTTTGTTTGTTTACCTTTTGAATCATATGTTTTTTGGTTTTGTTAAATCTTACTGCAAGAAATTTCTGTAGTAAAAATTTGCAAATACTCAGTCAAGAACTGTCGCTTTTCGCTCTCTATTTGTGCTCTCATTTACAAAAAATTTGTGTAAACGAACGCAATTTCGTAAAATGCAGTAAAAATTTGTAAAAATTCGTACAAATTTGTGAGTTCTCGAACGAACCTGTTATCGCGATAAAAGTAGTAGTAGTAGTTATCTATCTATGTGCCGAATTTCATTTAGTTCCGTTCAGCCGTTTTTGCGTGATTGAGTAACAAATATCCAAACATCAAAACATACAAACATTCACATTTATTATATTATAGTAGGATTGAAAATGCTCTCTGAAGATTTGCTGGATGAAGCCTATTCGAAAAGTTTCCCAAACAAAACATCTGCATTGATAATAAAGTTTTTTCATTATTACAGGCTGTTAAAAGCTGATAATTCATATGATTTGGCAAGATAGTGTTGATGTTAACCAATAAATGAACATCACTACATTGTCTCCCCTTATCAATAAGCTTCCAAATACATAAAAAATGATGTCGCAAATTTTTACTTATGTATGTAAAACATGGTAAAATGAATATAAGCACTAATTTTTCTTTGAAAAGCACTTTATTGTCAACGCCATTCTCTCTCTTCCTGTACAAGCAAAGTTAAATTAGCTCTATTCTTTAGTTTGTTGTACTCAATTTAAAACTGCAGTTAATTAGTATCAAGTTTGACTTTTGTTATGGTATGCCTGTGCTAAACTTGTGTGTGTCATCATATTAAAATTCCCTAATTAAATAGTACGGAAATATATAATTTATACTAATAGAATTGCACTTTCATATATGTACAACAAATAATCTCTGTAATGTAAAGAGGTATTAGTATGTATTTTCTTAAAAAATGAATGAACCTAACGACCTAAAGACCGGCATTTGTTTTAAAATTTTTGTAATAAAAATAATAAATATGTATGTGTTTACATATGTATGTACATATATACCATGCAGTAAATTTAGTGCTTGCAACAACATAAATACATTTATAAATTCGTATGGGAAAACATCAAATGCCGGTATTAATATTCCAATAAACTACACTTTTAAATTGTTTTTTTTCCTTTTCTTAACAAAAACTAACTTTAAGTTGTCATGGAGTTTGTAGTTTTTTTCCCATTTTTTTATACCCTTCACACAGTGAAAGGGTATATATAGGTTTGTCATTCCGTGTGAAATTTCTACAATTTTGATTTCCGACCCCATAAAGTATATATTTTCTGAAAGCTTATGAATAGGGGAGTCGATTAAGCTCTGTCAGTCTGTCCGTGTGTATGTTGAAATCACCTTTTTGAAGCCCCCCGACATCGCTTGGACCCGGGTGAGGTATTAAAATATCAGAATATAGAGTAGATTGGTATTGAAAATCAGAAACATCGGTACATAAACAACTGAGATATGAGCAAAAACCCACGACCACCTCGATTTTTTTTTTCACAAAAACAACATTACAACAACAACATACATACATACAAACTTGTATATTGGTTAAAGTAAACGTGGGATCGAATCCCAGCTGAGCCAAAAAAAAATTTTTTTTATTTTTTTTATATTTTTTTTTTAATTTTTTTTTATTTTTTATTTAATATATTATTTATATTTTTATTATTTTTTTTTTAATTTTTTTTTTTAATATTTTTTTTGTTTTATATTTATTATATACTAGCCAAACCCGGCGCGCGTTGCTACGCCCCTTAATGAATCGAAATGCATTCTGAATTTTAATTGAATATCAAGTGAAAAAACCTTAAAATTATAAAGTCATAACAGCTCAATATGTGTGCAAAGTTTCAGAAGAATCGGACCAGTGCAAGTACCTCAAAATTAAAATTGTTTTTATGGGCGTGGCCCTGCCCACTTTTCTTATCACGAAATTGTAAAGTCATAACAGCTCAATATGTGTGCAAAGTTTCAGAATAATCGGTCCAGGGCAAGTACTTCAAAATTATACCTTTTTTTTATGGGCGTGGCACTGCCCACTTTTCTAATCACGAAATTATTTAGTCATGACAGTTCAATATGTGTGCAAAGTTTCAGAAAAATCAGTCTGGTGCAAGTACCTCAAAATAATAGCCTTTTTTTATGGGCGTGGCCCCGCCCACTTTTTTAATCACAAAATTATAAAGTCACGACAGCTTAATATGTGTGCAAAGTTTCAGAAAAATCGGTCCAGTGCAAGTACCTCAAAATTAAAACTTTTTTAGGGGCGTGGCCCCGCCCACTTTTCTTATCACGAAATTATTCAGTCATGACAGCTCGATATGTGTGCAAAGTTTCAGAAAAATCGGTCAAGTGCAAGTAGCTAAAACTGATAATTAATTTTTTATGGGCGTGGCCCCGCCCACTTTTTTTCATCCATAAACACTCCCCGGTATGTGTACAACAACTTACCAAAGTTTGAGCCCGATCGGTTTTACAGTTTCAGAGTCTATAGCTAACACACACACACACACACACAGAGTTTCACTTTTATATATATAGATATTTTAATTATTTTTTAAAATTTTTTTCTTTTAAATTTTTTTTTTAACATACATACGTAAATTTATAATTTTACAATGGGATGTTTTTATATATGTATGTTTTTTATATGTATGTACGTATTTCATATGGGATGGTGATACAAACTACTGTTATTGCATGACTACACGTTGTGAAGGGTATTCAAGATTCGGCATGGCCGAATATAGCATTCTTACTTGTTATTCATGTACTATTTAGTGCTGGAATTTCTTCTGCTCATTTAAGTACAAATAAGATATTTAAAGGATTCGTTGTGTACATATATATATGATATGGTAGCGTGTTTTATGTTCCTTTTATGTCAAATATCATACATATACATACTAACATTTATTTTATAGCATATGTACAGTGTGTGAGTCAAGGAAATGTACAGATGGTATTAAAAAGCTTTAATTGTTTAAAAGCAAAGAGGTTAATGACGATAAAGGCTTATTAACAAAAGCTTAACTACTAAAGATCCAAATAAATGTAAATCATCGAAAAACATTGATTGTGAATTTTCATCTTTCTCTTTTACCTAGCTTTTGGATATGTTAAAATTCTATTCACGTTTCGAAATCAATGACGTGACAGGAGACTCCTTAACCGACCATGATATGACACAAATACATTATAAGAAAATCACCTCCTTACAAAGAGCCGCATTTGCCAAGTTTCCCGATCTAAGATTATTTGCTCTATCGAACGTTGCTAGTATAGATTCTCGAGATTCTTTGGAAAAACACTTTGGTAGTTTGCATGAAAAGGCTCTTAAACAAATTGCCTCATTTCTGAACTTAGTTCCCGATGAATTGGAACCACCTTTTCAATGGCATCGTTTAGATGCAGAATTTCTAAAGGAGTTGCTTATAACAAGACATGAAAAACGTTGTTCTCAATTGGATGCTCTTAATGAAATGCCCCTATATCCTACAGATGATATAATATGGGATGAGAATGTAGTGCCTTCGGAATATTTTACTGGAGACGGTTGTTTAGCTTTGCCAAAATTAAATTTGCAATTTTTAACTTTGCACGACTATTTGTTGAGAAATTTCAATCTGTTTCGCTTGGAGTCGACATATGAAATTCGTCAAGATATTGAAGATGCCGTAAGTCGTATGCTACCCTGGCAATCGGAAGATGGTGATGTAGTATTTGGTGGTTGGGCACGCATGGCTTTGTCAATAGCCTCGTTTGCGGTCGTTGAAGTTGCCAAGCCGCACATAGGAGAAAAGAAACCTTCTCGAGTAAGAGCTGATATTGGAGTTACGTTATCGGTGCGTAAGGAGATAAAGGAAGAATGGGAGAATCTGCGTAAACATGACGTCTGTTTTCTTATTACGGTCAAGCCTACTAAGCCGTATGGTAAGATAATTTTAATAACCAATTATGAAATGTATTCGAAATCGTTTTTTTAAGGTACTAAATACAACCCTCGAGAACCATTTCTACCCCAAGTAGGTTTAGTTTATGTGCGTGGTTGTGAGGTTGAGGGTATGCTAGATGCTAATGGTCGAGTAATCGAAGATGGTCCTGATCCACGGCCTCAATTACCTGGTGACCAAAGAACTTATCGCGTTTGGTTGGATTGTAATCAATACCGTTTGGATATGGATTCTTTGCAAGAGGTACTTTTTACCTTAGATTTCCTAAAAAAAAGTAATAAAATTATTCATTAAAGGGAGGAGATGATGTTTATGAGAGCTTTAATATTATTATGCGTCGCAAGCCAAAAGAAAATAATTTTAAAGCTGTTTTGGAAACCATTAGGCATTTAATGAATACAGAATGTGTTGTCCCTGCCTGGTTACATGATATTTTATTGGGCTATGGTGATCCAAGTGCGGCCCACTATTCAAAAATGCCAAATCAAGTAGGAAGATTTAAAATTATTATTTTTCACATTACTATTAATAATTTTATTTAGGAACGTATTCTGGATTTTAATGATACTTTCTTATCATACGAGCATATTGTAGAGAGTTTTTCCAATTATAAAATAAAATGTGATATTCCAGAAAATCAACGCAGTGCACCATTTCGTTTAATATTTGAAGATGTTCCGAAGAAAATAGAACAATCATTAGAAGCCTTCGCAGATAATGAAGAGCAACAAATTAGCAAAACGATAGTGGTGCAACCGTATAAATTTGAGAATCGTGGTCCCTATTCGGGTAACAATCCTAAACAGTAAGTATAAAGGAACAGTTTGAATATAAACGATTTTTTGCAGGAGGAATATATAGTTTAAACATAAAACATTTTAACTGATTTATTTTCAGAAACTCCATTCGCTTTACTCCCACCCAAGTCGAGGCAATACGTGCTGGTATGCAACCGGGGTTGACGGTAGTTGTAGGTCCTCCCGGTACTGGTAAGACCGATGTAGCTGTTCAAATAATTTCCAACATTTATCACAATCATCCCAACCAACGTACACTGATTGTCACACATTCCAATCAGGCTCTAAATCAACTTTTTGAAAAGATCATGGCTTTAGATATTGACGAAAGACATTTGTTGCGCTTAGGTCACGGCGAAGAGGCTTTAGAGACCGAAAAGGATTTCAGTCGTTATGGCCGTGTTAATTATGTTTTAGCCAAACGTTTGGATTTATTACAGCAAGTTCAAAAGCTGCAAGAATCTTTAGGAGTAAGAGGTGATAATGCCTATACCTGTGAAACGGCTGGATATTTCTATCTATATAATGTTATGGCTAGATGGGAAAAATTCCAAACTCAGGCCGCGGCTGTGGAAAAATGTGAAGATGTCAGTGTATGGCGTAAGGTATTTGAAGCACAATTTCCTTTTAACAAATTTTTTGAGGATGCACCTCAGCCCCTGTTTAAGGGTGATACGTATGAAAATTATATGAATATTGCCAAATCATGTTTTCGCTATATATCATATATCTTCACCGAATTAGAAGAGTTTAGAGCTTTTGAGCTATTGCGAACAGGCTTGGATCGTTCGAAATATCTTTTAGTTAAGGAGGCAAAAATTATAGCCATGACTTGTACACATGCTGCCCTAAAACGCAAAGAATTAGTTAATTTAGGTTTTCGTTATGACAACATTCTAATGGAGGAATCTGCACAAATTCTAGAAATAGAGACATTTATTCCATTGTTGTTGCAAGATCCTCTAGATGGTTTTAATCGTCTTAAACGTTGGATAATGATAGGAGATCATCATCAATTACCACCTGTTATTAAAAATATGGCTTTCCAAAAATATTCCAATATGGAACAGAGTTTGTTTACAAGACTTGTCCGTCTAGGAGTGCCTACGGTTGACTTAGATGGCCAAGGTCGTGCTAGATCTAGTATATGTTCTCTATACAAATGGAGATATAAGAAGTTGGATGATTTACAGCATATTTTACAAACGGAAGAATATGGCCGTGCTAACGCTGGTTTCCTGCATGACTATCAACTGGTGAATGTAGATGACTTTAATGGAGTTGGAGAATCTGAACCAAATCCTTATTTTTATCAGGTTTGTAAAAACTTTGATTAGAAACCACAATAAATTCCATAATGCTTATAATTTTCACAACAGAATTTGGCTGAAGCTGAATACGTAGTAGCTGTTTATATGTATATGCGTCTTATTGGTTATCCTGCCGAGAAAATCTCAATTTTAACTACTTACAATGGTCAAAAACATTTAATACGAGATGTCATCAATGGCAGATGTGGCAATAATCCTTTGATTGGTTGGCCGCACAAAATCACAACCGTTGATAAATACCAGGGTCAACAAAACGATTATATTTTAATATCTTTGGTACGCACAAAAGCTGTAGGTCATATTAGAGATGTTAGACGTTTGGTTGTGGCAATGAGTCGTGCTCGTTTAGGTTTATACATTTTTGGCCGTGTTGGTTTATTCAAAAATTGTTTGGAGTTACAGCAAACATTTAAACTGGTATGCAAAATGTTTTTTTATGTATACATTTGAAGGTTATGATAAATATTTTATATTTTTTCAGCTAACAATGCGTCCACAAAAGTTACAACTGGTAGACAACGAGTCCTACCCCACAACACGCATGACCAATGACAATTCCGAGTCAAAGATTACCACGATAAATAATATGACTCAAATTACTCAGTACGTTTATGAAATGTATATGAAAAAATTGGAAACAATTAAAGATCAACTACCAGCCTCTGCGGAAACAGAGATCTACAGTGAATTTCCACAGGAAGATAAAACTGTTGAGGATGAAATTACAGAAAACGAGTATGAAGTTATCGATGAACAACCGCCTGCTAAGCGTGCAGCAAAAGAAAATACTACGAAAAAGTCGGAACCAAAAGTATTCAAACCTTCGCTTATAGTTAATGAAATAAGTGCTGACGAAACAGACGAAACCGAAAATCCAACAAAGGAACAAGAAGAGACTTCAGAGGCAAATAGTGACGAAAAGTAATACCATACATATATTTATATATTTTTTTTTTAATTTTAATGTATTTTATGATTATGTATTAAAATAAAAACTAAAAATTATTTTTTTGGGGCTGTAATGCCTTCCAATTGGGCCTTCAATTGAGTATTGGTTTTCTTAAGGAAGGCAATTTCTTCTTGGTATTTCTTCTCTTCCGAGGCACGCAATTCGGCATTTCTGCGTTCAGCCTGTTCATTTTTCAATTTCATATCAGATATAATTTCTTCCAAAGCTTCTTTATCCGATTCCAAAATTTTTACAAGTTCTCTTAGCATTTCCTTTTCCTCATGGGCCTGTAAAGCTTTACGCATGCCAAAGGCTACCGAACTGCAGTACAAAGTTTCATATGCCTCCATAGACATTGCAATTTCGTCACGTATACGCAAAAGTAGTAAACCTCTTTCAGAGCAATTAATAGTAACTTGGCGTATTATTTCATCTGCAAGAGAATATATAAAAAGTTTGTTTACCACAAGGTCCTACAAAAACTTACCAAAACACTGCGAGTATAATTCTCTTCTTATGGGGCATATGCCTGTTTCTCTAGCTTGGGTTTGTTGAAGTCGTGTATCCAACATTTCTTGAAGATTAATAACATCCTGTCGTGTAGCTGGTGTACTGGACACAGTTTGTTGCCACAGCTGACCCTCTTCCTCCCAACAACGTGGCGGTAATATGGAATTAAGAATTTCCTCAGTTTCCTTTTTTGTATCCAATAAAGCTCCTGCCGTTTGGGGCCGTTTATGTTCCTAGATTAGTTTGAAACATATATTTAATTTATTGTTTTTATTTCAAAATATTAACATCTGCTTCCTACCAATTCTGTTGGCAACGTTTTTTTCTCCGCATGTTTAACTACTAGTACGGGATTATTATAACGTACAAGTGTTTGAAATTGTCCCACAGTTGCCGTTTCAACTTCAGTTTCCATATTTATTAAGATATTTTCAGTTTTTCTATGGATTTTGTTGAAAAAATTTAAAAAAGTTAAGCAAATAGATTTGTAAAGTATTTATTTTTTAAATATTTAGTTTCCGTTGACAACCGGATAATTAAAATAATAAGTATATAGAGTTGTATATTACACGACACTCTTGCCAATATGGGTATTCACCTAAAATATAAAAAAAAAATCCCAAACGTATTGCCGTATACATAAAAAATATTGTAAGTTTACTGAAGGCTTATTTAAAAAGTTTCTGTACAGGGTTTAAAGCTTTTAATAAGCCTTAAATATTTTTTATGAATGCGGCAATTAGAGTAGATTTAACATAGAGATATTAAAGATATATACATTTAAGGGCTTTTGTATAATATGAATACAATCTAAAATATGTACATTTAAGGTCTTTTTATGATGAAATTCTAAAAATTTATTAATGGTTTAACAGCTCTCCTTGCAAAATATTTACGTTGTCAATAATAAGCACATTCATATAACTTTTATACTTTTTTATATTAAATCTAAGATTTATTCTGCTATAAAAATAATGGAGTAAAATAAAATTATGTCAATCGGTTACTTTAGTTAGTTTTTGCCAACAACCTAGTTCATTTTAATCAGGAACCACAACTTAATATGACTTGGGCTTAGAGATTGAATGATCTAGATTATTGACAAAAATAAACTAGAGTGACGAATCGGACACAATCTTATTACTTATAGTTGGTTCATTCGGTTACTTTAGTTTATTTTTTCTACGAAACACAATGTAATTTAAATGAGGTTTGAAGATGAACTAGGTTTTTGACATAAATTAACTAAAGTAACGGGTTGACATCAAGTCGGCTGTTCCTGTATTAATTTAACTTCTTTATATATATATATATATATATATATATTTATGTATTTTTAAATAATTTTAAACATAACTTTTTTATTATACAAGTATCTATAATTTTTATTTGTAAAAATCTGAATTTTTCAAAATAAATGTATAAAAATTATTATTATAAAATAACACTAAAAAAATTTACAACAATTATTCATAGTTTTATGGTATACAGTTTGATATACTTCAATTAAAGCAAAAACATTTAGCTGATCAGTTAAGTTTACCTTGTTTAGTGTACGCTGGTCAAACCTAACTGAAAGCGTACATTGTATGTCAAATTGACATTCATATTTTTGTGTTTTGTTTTGAAGAAAACGGAGGCATTTATTAAGAAAAACAAAAATAATATAAATAATTAAATTTTATTAAATAAAATCATTTTATTTTTAGTTTATTATTAAATTAGTGTAAATTAAAAATAAAAATCTTATGAAAATATGGCTGTTTATAACGAAAATATTAACGTAAGTATAAAGTATGGAAAGAAGCAGAAGCTATGCTCAATAAGGAGTAAAAATTAAAAAAAATAAATTAAGCAGTGTTTTATTATTATATTTTTTTTTGTTTATGTTAGAATCGTATCCTTGAACTGCTTAATTTTCCATTATTTGATCGATGTTCAGAATTAAATATTTTGTTTGAAAGATGCAATTTGCGAGAACTGCAGGAGGTGTTTCCTTCGATTATTCAGTCGGTTTTTAATGGTCTTGGTTGGGGCTTAAGATCAACCACAAAGGAAAATTCTCCACAATATTTTGAAATGTTGTACAATTTTTTCGCACCTACGGGACCAATGTTGCGTTTGTGTTATCGTTTGTTAAATGAAGCTATCAAGTTTGAGCTGATATTAGAACAATTGCCGGTAAGGATATAAAATTATAATTTTATTCTGTTTTAATTTTTATAAATTTTTAAAATTTTCAGCACAAACTATTTGAACTTTTACAATCCGGTCAGTATAGTATGTTTTATGCAGATCTTATAAATATTGATCCATTTCGGCGGCAAATTTCTTCTTTATCCTTAAATGCATTCGACTATTATATCTTGCATTTTGTTATACATGCTACATATCCTTTGCACAAAATGTATCCAGCTGCCCTACAAGTGCACAATGAACGCATGAAAACCGTGTACTTCTTTTTGACTGCTGAGTATTTGTGTAATTTCCTTCCTAGTCGCCCGGATGCCGCGGTTATGCCCATGAATATATGCCCCAGTGTTAAGGCACCACAGCCTATGCCCGTACAGCAATTACAACCAAAAAAATCGCCCAAATATTTAAGAATACCACAATCGAATAATAGTTTATATGGGAATAATGTGTCACAAATGAATCAACGTAATGCAGATGTTTCGCCACGAACTCATGCCTGGAGAACGGAGTCAGTTTTGCATTTTTTTATAGATACTTGGTTGCGTTATGATATTGATGAGGCTAGGGTAAGGTGTTGTTGTTCTTATATGTAGGTATAAAAATATAATGACGTTTGTGTTTAGGACCTTCCTAGCAGCGAATTTATACGAGTTGTGCGCATATTGGTTAAACAAGCACACTCCTTTGCCAATTCTGCTGCTTTAGATCAAACTGCTATGGCCTCTTTGCGTAAAATGGCTCAACCCATGATGAAGCCACGCATTTATCCGTTTATAAAAAGCATTATAGGAAGGTGGCCATTAGATAGTTCTTTGTCGGTTGTTTTGGAATTATGGTTAAGCTATATTCAGCCTTGGCGTTACAGATTTGAGTGTCAAAATAATAAGTAAGTATTTGTAAAAAAAACAAATACAAAATGCACATACATAATATAAAAACAAAACTAAATTTCTGAAACAGCATGGCAAATATGGAGGGTCCTATCAGTAGCAGATTTGATTCTTTTATAGCCGACAATTTAGTTATATACACACAAATCTTTTTGAACCTTTTACCACGTTTTGAAAGATTAGATTTTACCTCCTTTCCCAATGTCATCATGTTGCATCGTTTAGTTAAGGTAATAATTGGTAAAATAGCATTTTAATAAACAAGATATTATTATACATAATATTCAGGTATTTAGTCAAACTGGTTTATCCAACAAGTTGTATCAAATCGAAAAATCGTTTGCTGGCAGTTCATTAGCTTTTGAATCACCGCGCAAACACAGTACCTTGTTAAGGTAAGTGTAATTGATAAAAGCTTGATTTTGTAAATCCCTTACCATTTTTTTAAAGCTCTACACCTGGTTGTTGTGATTGGCCTGATAGTCTGTACCATAATGATGTTTACACACCCATGTTTGGTCCGGTTATACGTCAAGAACTGGAACAATTTATCAAAACTGTACATATATCACGTATGTATATATTGCAAGAGATACAAACAATACGCCATGAACAATTGGATCGCCGTAAATCATTGAGCTTTTTTAAGAAACTTTTTTCGAGTTTATTTGAAGACAAGGCTCTGGAAGAATTGAAATTACAGGAAATTAACAAAATACCCGATATACTTGACTTGGCGGTTCGTTCTTTGTGTAATATGTTTGAGGTCAGTCTTATTATTCTCTATATATTGTAAAAAAAGATTTAGAAATTTATTGCATACATATACATATGTATTTTAAATAAATTTTTAGGTCGACTTGCCAAATATTTCCATGGAGCAGTTGGATGTTTCAACTATTAATTCTGCTAGTTGCAATGACAGCTTAAATTTTTCTATATACGACAATAGTGATTATCTAGATATATCTCGTGTTTCACCTAGACAAATGCTCAGCAATTTAGCAAATATTAAGCCGAGCATTGATCCAGCTCTAATGCCCATACAAAGGTATGAAGTTAAGATATTGGTGCGTTTATTACATCAAATTTGCTGTTGCATTAATTACAAGGTATGATTTTTTTGTGCTTAATTATATAATTGTAACGATTATGGTTTATGAAGTCCTCAATCAGCTATATTTTATATTCTTCGGATTTCTCTTGCAAACTTTGTGTTTTTATTTTTCTACTATGAAAGTGTCTATACTTTATTTGGATTCGCCAAGGTGTGAATCAATACACCTTTGTATTTAACTATATTTCATTTTTAATTTCTTACGACGCTGGTCAATATTAAAAGTTTTATATCCCATTTTAAAAAGGGAAACATTAAAATTAAAAAAAAAATGTTAAGTTTTAAAATTTAAACTGAAATGAATAAAAAATATCCTATGGATATTAAGTGTTGTCATAAAATTCGGATGCTATCAAACTGGATTTAGAAACAACAATAAAATTGCTTTTGTGGTATGAAAGTATTTCTGTTACCAACGATATATTTTGACATCGAAAACTTTTGATAGTTGTTTTGGTTGTTTCTTTCTTTTTAGGTATTAAAATTTGTTTTTCTTTGCGTTCCCATACTTTCGTATGTGGGTACTAAGAAAATAATTCTTGTTTATTCTCATTTTACCAAACTTTACCCAAAAAAAAAAGAACATACCTATTTGTTTAAGAGAACGAAGCTGACAGGCTAGTAGCTGCCGACTTTTTTAGTGTTTAAAACGCCACCTTATTGATTTACCTTAGTAAACAAATACGTTAGGGCAAGTATGCAATTTTGTGTTTATTCACAACATTATTTTATGTTTTATAAAAATGGGAATGTGGAGAAAAACATGGCAAAACAATTGTCAGAAATTTTAGCAAACAGGAATTTGCCAAAAAAAAAAATTTTTTAAACGTGATCGAAATTTTAAAATTCTTATTAGAATCTCAATACCTAACAGCGAACTCGATCGTTCGAGTAAAATTTCGATCGGTATCGAATGCCGTAATTCGGCCCCTGTTCAAAACCTTTTAGTTTAAAAAATTAAAAAAACGAAAATTGATCAACTCTCTGATAGCAATAGCATTCCATAATAAGGACGATTTTATATTAAAAAAAAAGAACAACTGAACGAATTTAAATAATATATAGCACTGATTTGTATATTTAACAACCTGGGTTAGTTAATAGCTTATATTTTTATACTGGTATTACATTTTTTTTGCATAATATAAGTTGGTTGGTAGGAAAGGGGAGTGGCGGAAGCAAAAAATACTTCCAACACCCACGCTAGACCCAGGTGGTCCATTGTGTTCCATTTGATAAAAAAACAAGTAAAAGCGCTATATTCGGCCGTGCCGAATCTTATATACCCTTCACAACGTGTAGTCATGCAATAACAGTAGTTTGTATCACCATTCATCTCATATGAAATACGTACATACATATAAAAAATATACATATATAAAAAACATCCCATTGTAAAATTATAAATTTACGTATGTATGTTTAAAAAAAAAAAATAAAAAAAAAAATTAAAAAAAAAAAATTAAAAAAAAAAATTTAAAAAAAAAAATTTTTTTAAAAAATAATTAAAATATATATAATTAATATAAAACAAAAAAAAAAATAAAAAAAAAAAAATTTAAAAAAAAAATTTTTAATAATAAAAAAAAAATTTTTTTGGCTCAGCTGGGATTCGTTTTCTCTAACCAGTATACACGTTTGTATGTATGTATGTTGTTGTTGTAATGTTGTTTTTGTAAAAAAAATTGAGGTGGTCGTGGGTTTTTGCTCATATCTCAGTTGTTTATGTACCGATGTTTCTGATTTTCAATAGCGATCTACTCCCGAATATTTCTGATATCTTAATACCCGGGTCCAAGCGATGTCGGTGGGCTTCAAAAAGTTGATTTCAACATACACACAGATAGACGGTCAGACGGACAGACTGACAGAGCTTAATCGACTTCCCTATTCATAAGCTTTCAGAAAATATATACTTTATGGGGTCGGAAATGAAAATTGTAGAAATTTCACACGGAATGACAAACCTATATATACCCTTTTTCACTGTGTGAAGGGTATAAAAACAGAAAGATTTCGAAAGAAAAGCAAGTATTTGCATACTAAAATTGTGACAGATTATAGGTAAATGGACCGTAAACCATTTTCAAACGCTTAGTATTATTATTTTTAAAATACTTGTACCGATTACGGCACTCGATATCGTTAGAAATTTTAATCGAACTTGCAACTTTTCTATGTATTTAGACAAGGCATATTTATTCATCAGGTAATTGCAGTTCGGAGAGAATTTTTTGTTTATATTTTTTATATATGAAGTTTGACATTTGAAATAAATTAGAAAAGAGAGAAAATTGTTTTTTATTTAAAGTTAAAAAATAATCAGCTGGCGAATCAAGAGTACCTGATGAATAAATATGCCTTGGTATTTAGTATGAGATTCTAATAAGAATTCTCTAATTGTCGATCGATATCGAATGTCATTATTCGGCCGCTGAACTACATACATAACTTTTTTTATTATTCCCCTTTTAACCCAAGTTTGGACCCCAATTTCAATCTCTTTGGAATCGATCGGATTTGGTCGGTAAATTTTCACGACAGATTTTATATGCTCCAATGACAGCGCAATGGTTTGACAAACCCAGAGGTTAGTATATAATAAATCAAGAGCTACCGAATATAATATGGTCTACACTAATGCACAGCTTATTGTAATGTTTCAGGTGTCAGTGAATTATGTGAGCAGCAAGTACCAGCCCGTTTATGTTTAAGACTGCTAGCGTCGTATCGTTCATTGACTGTTATATTTTTATTTCTTGCAATTGGATATATATTTTCGGGATCTTTGACATTTGGCTTAACAATCATTTTGTTTATCACTTTTATTTATTTGTTTTTCATGGCTCTAATATCGTAGTAGTGTGACGTTATCATTTCCAAAGCTACACATAATATTCAAATATATTTTGTTATGAAAATATTGTCAATACGAAATTTATTTTTAACAATTAAACTTAAATGTATGCATATGTTTGTTTGTGTGTGTTTACATATATAGTTGTTAGCTAATGATAATTAATTATTATAATTAATGCCTGCGCTTCTTTATTGAAATATATATGGGCTGATTAGGCACAGTAACCAGTTTTAATACACATTCTATGGGTGACGTATTAAGACATTTTAAGTGAAAATTTTTAGCCATCTGTAATAATTAATAAAATTATTTTAGATTTTTTTTTAATAAATAAATAAATAAATAATATAATACTTAAGCCAATTACCTCGGCTATCATATATTCCATTTGACTAATGGCCAGCTTGCGACCAATACAAGATCGATTACCTATAGCAAAAGGTAGAGTAGCATGAGGCTCATACACCGCCTTAAACTCACCAGTCTCTTTGTTACGTAGCCAACGTTCTGGCTTTACTGCTAGGGGCTCCGGAAAATGCTTTGGATCACGGCCGGCAGTGTATAGTGACAAAAGTACTAAAGACTAGGGATTGAAATTAAATTTTTTAGTAATAATTATTTTCTTAATGGAAAAACCGTAAGAACTTAATAACTACACACATTCTTTTTTATGTGAAACCTATCCAGCATACAGTCCTCAGGCATATATCTACCAATAAATGGCGCTACCGGATAGAGACGTAGTGTTTCCTTTAGTAAACCTCTTATTAATAAGTTGTCATGATTATTGATATTATAGTCTTTATTGAGTTTTTCCTGCAAATGTTCATCTTGAGATAAAAGATACAAGGCCCAAGTGGTAGAAAAAGCAGTCTGCAAAAATAGTTTTTTACAATTTTTAATTTCGATTTCATTGTTTATTAATTTTTTAATTACCATTAATTTACAAGAAAAAATTAAAATTTTAATAAAAACACCCAGGCATATTTATTCATGAGGTGGTAATAGCATGTTTAAAGAGACATTTTTCGTTTACATATTCTCTTACATTTTTTTATGAAAGAGAAGAGAAAAAAATTGTTTTTTATCTACCATATCGATGCCTTACTTCCTCAACCTCGTATCTTAAAAAGTAAAATTTTCAAGGAGAGAAAAAAAAAAACGGTTCATCTTTTTATACTTCGGTGTTTGGTTAAAAGTTTAAATGCAATTATTAAGGAATTGATTGTATTTATGTATATTAGTAATAATATACTAATCTTTTTTAGTTAAAGCATAAAACAATCGTTTGATATGAAAAAGTCAAAACCGTATTTTTTAAGATACGAGGTTGAGGAAGTAAGGCAGCTAAAGTTTAACACAAGTGAAAAACAAAATTATCAGCTAACGAAGAAATTTGCCTTGGAAACGATTTAAATTTAAAGACGACTGAATAAGAAGTGTTTGAATTAACATGTTTTAATGTTTTCTTTGTACACAAAAAATATAACCCACCGTGTCTCCTGCTGCAATTACCAAGTCTACAAATATACGTTTAATCATATCCAAAGGTACCTCAGCCTCTTGCAGTTTTTCATAGAGACCACCAGGATAGGCTGAAGTGTGTTCCAAAAATAAATCAATAAGATGATAGCCTTTCATTAGAACATTATGTACACTTTCTTCAAACTCCCGCCACATTCCTAGACCCAACATTTTAGCCAGTTTCGGAGGGAAATTCATTAAAGGTGAACTGCTCTCAAATATTTTATGAACAATATCTGAAAATTCATCCACAGCCTGTTGAATGTCCAATATTTTCAAATCAGAGGTTTCGCCGAACATGATCGATATGATAACTTAAAAAAAAAACACATAAAATATGAATATGAATATTTTTGTTATTTTTTTTATTTATTAATTTTAAATTTGCTTCTAATTAAATCTTTGTACCCCTGCTTTTTATGCTAATATGGAAATATCGACAAAAAATGTGCGAATCTCTTGAATAAAAAAAATTAAAATTTTCGTTTTTAATTAAATGTTTTCGACTTAAATTTAATTTTTAGCCAAAAAAAAAAATTTAAATTAATGGTAATAAAAATTTCAATTATTATTTTTTTTGCTTTTTAAGGTAAAAAAATCTATTTCTTTAAAGGGTCACTTGACTAAGAAATTTAAAAATTTGTATCAAGAATGTCATGGTTTAAAGATCTTCTTAAAGACTTTAAAGCATAAAAAATAATTAATTACCCTTTAGTAGATCTCTTCAAATTCACTGTTTTACGCACAACACCCAAAATAGTACGCAAATTTACTGATTTCTACTCTTCGAACTGTTTTTTGTATTTTATTTTTTTTAATTGAAATCTTGCCTGATCCCGATAAAGTAACGAAAATCAATAACAATTTCTAAAACACTTTACTATTAACATTAACCACTTTTGAAATTAAAAGGTGTTCTAACAAGAGCCCTGAATTTGAATTTGCCACCACAGACTAGGCGATTTAAGAATGTGTAAAAGTTTTAAACGAATAACACTTAATTATTGTAAAAATTTAGGTTGAAAAATGCACCATCTGAAAAAATTTAATTTAACAATTTACCCTGCTTCAAATGTTTTTTGTGAGAGTTACTTAATGGCAAACGTAAGTCGCAGCATATCCAATTTGCTAAGGACGCTATGACATGGCTAGGCAAGTGGTTTAAAAATATATTTCTCAAAAAAAAAAAAAAAAGAAATATGGGTGGTCCAGACGATACAACTATTGTTTACACGAGTTAAGAAAGAATTTTTGAATTGAAAAAACAGCAGGGAAGATGGAGTTATGGCGTGTGTGGGGTGCCATATCGTACTATGGTATGTACTGTCGAACTGGTTATCAAAACAGTGCAAATGACTGTAGAATTATATAAAATAATTTAAGAACATTAATTTCCACAACTTAAGGAACAATACAACAATACTCCAATTCACACTGCCATAGTTGTAAAACAGTTGATACGCAGGCAAAATGTGAAGATTTTTAATTGGCCACTATATCAGTTCTCAACATAATGGAAAATTTATAGGGGTAGCTTGCAAGGAAAATTTTTGAACGTGATTGGCAGTACGCTATGAAATATGCTCCTGCTAAATATATTGTTTTAAAATTTAAAAAAATTCAAATTCTTATTCAAGTAATTCGCACTAGATTATACCTACCATCTATAGACCATCTATATAATTGTTCTTCCAAATGTCTTATCACAAAAACCTCATGCTCCTGATCTTCACATTCATATTTCCATTTTTGTATTAGTTTATTGGTCTGTTGTGTGACGTGCCAATTCATCCAATCGAGATTACTGTTGAGTAGTAAACGACTTAATATGCGACGATTGTGAAACCATTCCTCGCCATCCCTTAATGAATTTATACACATTTTGTTTTAGATTTTTTTCTACAATAATTACCTCCTCTCTCTCTCTATCTATCTTTCCCCTCTTTTACTTACATAAAAAATAAACCTCTTTGGCATTTATTTACGGTATTGTATAATACCCAAGCTTCTGGCAATGGATGCCTAGGATATGTACCCTCAAACATAAATACCGAACGCATTAGATTTGCAGATGCTACAAATATGCCATCTTCAGCTCCACTCAAACGTTCACAAAATATCTGGCCATATTCTTGATGACGTTTATCAATATAAAGATGTAGTCTGAAATTAAAATTCAAGTTTGTCAGCATATTTAATGCAAATGAATTATTTATAGAGAATAAGAAGTTTTCTATTGTTTTCAAATCATATGTAAACTTTAGCTTCAAGGTCTTTGTGTAGAGAGCTGAAATGAAGGTTGCTTTATTTTTGTTTTAAAATTTAAATATTTTGGACTTTAGGTTTTGCCATCATGTCTTCAATTCTAATGAGTTAAAATTTTTTTATGTTAAATAACATTTCGTTTAATTAAGAACTTGAAATACGTAAGTGTATGCAACTTTAAATTAAAACTAAATTTTTGTTAACTTATCTCGAGTTTTCAAATATTTTGGAAAAGCGAAAATAAAAAAAATAAAAATAATTTAAATTATTCTTTTAATGCAATAACGTACTGTTTAGTGTAAAACACAATTTTGTAGTCTGTATAGTTTTTGTAACACATTTTAAATTAAATTTTAAATTTTTTTTGATAAAAGTTGGACAGAAGTTAAAAAAATCAATTTAGTTATGTGATATCTATTAAGGTATTAAACGTAAAGGGAGTCTCAGTAAGAATGTACATTTTAAATCGGACAAATAATTTTTACATTAAAAAAAAATAAATTTAATATAATAAGGTAGCCAATTTTAATTGGAAATTTTTTATCTGCATGTTTGATATTAGAAATACATACTTTCATAAATTATGGAGCTTAAACTAGAATTTTACTAAATCGTTTAAGTATCTCTTAGCAACTTTAAAGATTTTCTGATGTCTTATCAGAATTATGTCAGAGAACTCCAACCATTTTTCGATGTTTTATCAGATTTCCATTTTTTGTTTAATGAGAGTTTTTCTAATATTTTTGACATTTATCAGAGCATTTTGTTCAAACTTTTAGAGAATATCCTCAGACAAACTGTTTCTAAGTTTTTTTGATAGTAAAAAAATTATCTTTACATGTGGTAAAAATTAATAAAATTGATTATTAATAATAGAAAATAATTATTTTTTATTTTATATTATTGAGTGGTTAAGTGTAAAAATAAAAGTTTATTCAAATTTTTGCATTAAAAAATTTGTTTATATGTATGTATGTCAGAAATTATTTTTATTTTATTTATTTGGATTCCTACACAACAAGACTAATAGTCTTATAAATTATAGGGCAGGATTAGTATCATGTGTACATAACTAAAAATAATAAACAATAATAATAATTACATAAAAAAGTAAACAACATTATTGATTTTTTTTAAAAATTTTACATTAGCAGTACAAAAATTAACAAAAAAAAAATGTGTAAAAAAGAAGGTCTCAATTAAAAATATTATAGATTGCTTTCCTAAACTGTGCTGCTGTGCTGTGTTGTTCAAAAACTGAATATTTGACGGAAGCGAGTTCCAAAGACGAATACAGCTAATGAGAAATTGCCATTCAAACATAAGTCTTGTATATTTGATTTGTATAATGCCATTGTTTTTCCGCGAACGAGTAAATTTAAGGCGATTAAACAAAAAGGACGGTTCGTTAAGTATAAGTTAAGCGACCTTATTATTCCATTGAAAGGCGAAATTAAGTATTTAGGAGTTATTCTTTTATTCAAAGAGCATGTTAATTATATCTACTAAAAGGCAATTTAGTATAGCCGTACCCTATAACCAATAATTGATCGAAGATCTAAACTTGATAAAAAGGAGAAGGTTTTTTTTACACACTGCCTATAGTTTATAAATTTATACGAAAAATTTCAAATATTCTTTTACATAGAAACTTTGATTTCAAAAAGTTTAATTCATTGACAAGGGAACTAACTGACTCTGTCATTTAATGAAAACTGCAGAACATAAAATTTTGAAATATGTAATAAGAAACTTGCTAAACAACCACTAAGGGTATTTTGTGTAAAAAAAACATTTTAGTGATAGTTTTAAAATTTCTTATAACTTTTAAATGGGAACGAGGTTTTTTTATGAACAACTTTTCCTTTAAACTGCGTTTAATATAAGTAGTTTTTTTTTTATTTAATTAATCAGATATTGTTTCATGTTAATTGTATTGGTAAAACAACAAGTTTTAATTAATAAATATTTTTTTCTTACTTTAGTAAGTTGTAATAAATATTTTATTAAAAAAAATTACACTTACTTTGGTGCTCCTCCAGCAGCTATTAAATCAAAAGTTGTTCCCACCAAAGGCAAACCCTTCACTACAGGAATGGAACGTATACCATTACTATCGTTATCTTTGCTTTTGCGATTAGTATTAAGAAACATTTTACAGAATTGTAACCAGATAATTCTACTTAAATATTTCAACCATAATACTATACGATGGTTCATTTTTTAAAATTTCTTCTTTAGTTTTCTTCAGTGTTTTTTTTTTATTATAAAGTTTTATAATTTTTATTTCGTGCTAAATCATCAAAAAAAATATATTTATTTAATTAAAATGCATCAGTTTTATTAATTAGTGTAGGAGGTGGTTTTAATTTTATTTTGTATTATGAATCTATTAAAAATTTTATCGTTCATTAAAACCAAATAATAATATTAAATAATAATTAAGTCTGCCTTTCAACGAAAGCAAAAGGAATTTAACACGCACTTACTCTACCAGGAAAACCATTAAGTCGCGACAGAAATAAAACGTGCACTTCATACTTTAACTGTTTAAATGGTTCTGAAAAGTAAAATAAAAAATAACTAAGTACATTCATATGGTGTCAGTGAAGTACTACTACTCCAGCAATAAAGTAAACCAAAAACAAAAAAAAAAAAACGTTAATAAATGTATAAAAATTTTACATGTGTGCATAAGTTTATACAATAATTTAAAATTGTAATTCTTCCAATATACGAATTATTGTTGTGATACGGCTTAGGTAAAGGGTGCTTATTTTATAGGGGTATAAATTAAATGGAATAAAATTAACTTTATTCGAAAAATAATCTTCTTCTTGCAATTCTTCCAATATGCGAATTATTGTTGTGATACGGCTAAGTTAAAGGGTGTTTTTTTTTGTAGACATAACAATGAAATGGAATAAAATTAACTTTATTCGAATGATAATATTCTGGCATTATAATTTAAACATGACTTCTGGCATATGATCGCCACGGCTGACACGAACACATTTTAATCTCGAGATCCCTTTTTCGATTACTTATTCCAACATTTGTGGCCGTATAGTGGCGAGATATGTTGTCTTCCAAGTGGTCAATGTGACTTCACATATCCCCACAGAAAATTGTCTAGCGGCGTTAAATCGCACAAACTTGAAGGCCAAATCACGAGTCCGAAACATAAAACTATGCGGTTACTAAATCTTTCCTTCAGTAAATCGATTGTGACAAGTTGAACCGTTTTGTTGAAATCATATCTTCCACATCGTAGTTTTTCAATTGATCAACAAAAAAGTCAATAATTATGGCTCTATTGCCGTTACCATTGAGTGTAACGTTTTTATCAGCATCGTTTTTGAAGAAGTGCGGATTTCACCAGCTCATAAAGCATACAAACAAGCAGATTTTCTTCATATAACAAACACAGGATTATCATCACTTCAAATGTTGACGTATCTATTTAAATAAAAGTGAGCTTCATCGCTAAACAAATTTCGCTTAAGAAAATCGGAAACAACGGCAATCTTGTTTTTGCCCATTTCTATTAATGCGTCAGTATATTCATGTTGAAATGCCAAACCGAACTTAAAATAAATCACTTGACAGCTGAAAAAATGACCGACAGGTAAAAAAGTGTTTCTATCTTAATTTTTATACCTCCATAAAAAACACCTGGTATTTGAATTTCCATACCAAACATATGTATGTATGTATGTATATGTATGCAAAATGTGCTAAGTTGTCATAGAATTTGCCAAAGTTGGTATGTTTTAAAAATTTTTTTTATGTAACGTCAAAGAAGAATAAAAAAGGATTCAACAAAGTTTTTCGAAATAAATTTTGCTTGTTAAATTTGAGAATATACTTACGAGATGAAATTAATGCTTGAAATTAGGTGTCAAAATACGTTTTTTTAGGAAAGATGCAAGCAGAGAACATGACATGAAATGCAAATTTCTAGGGGCTGTACCTACCAGGGTACACTTATACAAGGTGGCGGTGCCAGCCCAGCTGACTATTTTTTTGTGTTCTGGAGAATGTCAAACTACATATTTAAAAAAATTATTTCAACTTCGGAAATTGTCAAACTCCATACATAAAAAAAGAGAGACAAAAATTTCTCTCCTTTACGCTATCACCTTATGTAATTACACCATGGTACCTACGTGATTTTTATTTTGTATTTTTTATGTGGGAAATTCTTGACAATTACAATAAAAAATTCAACATGAAAAGAGACAATCGTACATGGGCTGTGTGTTTTGAGTGGAATTATATTTTTCGAAATTGGCAGTGCTGTGCTGTTTAACAATTTGATTACACTCGGAATACAGAAAAGGTACAAATGAAATCTATGGCATTAAACAAAAATTGTAAATCTGACTTAAGACCTTTTTTTATAACTTTAAAGAAATACGTAAGTATGTAAAAATTTTTATAGAAAGTTTGTTGTCATTACAAACAAAAACTGTTTCTCTTCAACGCGTTTTTATTAAAATGGAGTTTTTCTAAAACGAACTTATTAAATGTGCTTTATTTTTGGCAAAAAAGAAAATTCTTTTTATTTTACTTTAAGAAAAATTTTCCCTAAAGTGCAAAATATATATTTCTTTAAAATTCTTTTAAATAAACTACAGTTTATTTATAAATCTATTAGTTTTGTTGAATTTTATATGTTTCTGACATTCGTTAATGCTAAAATGTGTTTTTTTTATATTTTTTAAAAAAAAAAATATATTTTGTTGTAGTTAAAATTACAATTTACAATAGTATTTTTAATTTTCCGATTTTCTTTAATTAAAGTGCCAATAATGCAGTTTATTTTATTAAGGCCATTTTTTATTCAAGTCAACTGACATCCCTGGTTGGAAGTTCAAGTTGTATTTATTAAAGCTAAAGGAATATGCTCAAACAACGTCGTCATTACCACAATATTTGTGTCAACTTTAAAAGTTCAAGTTTAACCATGTTTGCAAATTGCTGTCGTATAAACTTAGTTCTCTTAGGTTTTGTAAACTTGATACATATGCTTGTACATACAGACTTAGCATAAGTAAACATTACAACCTTCCTATTTTGTTGTCTTTTTCTATAGCACATTACAATACCATTAAAATCAATTAATTTTTTAATTAACTTAATAATTCTATGAAGATGATTCATGACTAATTGATTGCATTAAAATTACAGTAACAACAATTTTATTCAAACAAATATTGCATATCAAACAATCTCTCATCGGCTTGGCATCAAACCTAACCATAGTCAGATCAAACACATTGGTATAGGTTTTGTTCAAGAGTAATAAACAGATTACGCATTCCCACTGTAAAATATAATTCGTTCTGCACATGTACGTCACATCAGCCTCGCACCTAACAGAAGCAATATATGAATAAATTGTAGTGAGATTTTTAAACATAAAGTAAAGCAAGCAGAATAAAAGTACATACATATCGTCGTTCACAAGTTATTGTGTTCTATGTTACCCATAAAACGTATACCTATAGAACACAATAATTTAAGAACGACGATATGCATGTATGTATTTATTGAAGATATGGTTACTTATTACTTTTAAGTTAATTAAAAAAAATTAATCACTTTTCTATTTTTATTTCTTATTTATTATTATTATTGTTATTTATCAATTATTTATTTTAACACTTTATTAACTTTTTTACAATTTTTGCTTGTAATATTAATTACTTGTTTGCCGGTGTGACGTCACGTATGAGAGAGCTGATTTACAACAA
Source organism: Phyto melanocephala (assembly GCA_941918925.1). NCBI lineage: Eukaryota > Metazoa > Arthropoda > Insecta > Diptera > Rhinophoridae > Phyto > Phyto melanocephala. Next base: position 5,878,493 of record OW799233.1, read on the forward strand.
ACATGCGCAATGTCTAAACTTGTTGTTATCATTCTTGGGTTGTGTTAGTTTGTTTACAAAACAAACAAAAATTAAAAATTTAGTTTAGCGAATCAGTTGTGTCTGGTGTGTTCATTAAAAATGTTGTGTTGGCGGTCTGGGCAGGAAATTGTTGTAAAATATTAGCTATTATTTTAATGTGGCTGACTGTCTAGCTCTTGTCGTAATAGTATTTAATTCGAAAAAAACCTGTTGGCTGCATAAAGAAAAATTATTTCATTGTAGCAAAAGAAACAATAGAGAAAAAATCAATAGAGATCGAAATGTTGTATTAACACGCGTTTTATTTATTTCTATTTATACTTACCTAATTTATTTTATTCTACATACTAAAGATTATTTGAATCTCCATTATACAATTGTTTTATTATAAGTATATAAAAATAATTATAATAGGTACATACATACCTACTTACATATAGAAAGAAAAACATATGAGTTTATTATAAATCGGTCACATAAATGCTAAATTTTGCATCGAGTGTTGTTGTGTTGACGAAAAATTGTAAGCGTAAGAGAACGAAAGAGAAAATGTTTATTAATTAAATATTTAAAATAAAAAGTAAAAACAAAATCAGCATTGTCTTGTTTTAAATTTTGTGCTGTTTTAATCTTAATTAAACATAAATTAAAAAAAAGGAAAACGTACAAGAGCTGTACTATTGACGCAAGACTATACACGTGAGTACATTTTTTTCTTAGTCCTAGATAGTTATATTTTTTACAATTTATACCTACTCAACATACATACATACATATTTAAATATTCTCCTCATCATAAGTTCTGCTTATATGTATATTGATATGTATGTCATTTATAAATCCGCAATTTTTTAACCAACATTAATAAGTCAACTAATTTGTACATATGTACATACATACATATTTACATACTTCTTTTACTTGTCGCGGCATAATACTTTTACAGCAATTGTCATATAAGAATGTATGTCATATGTATTTTAGCGCGGTTATTTACAAATAATTTCTGAATCCTAAAACGGTCTTTTATTAAACAAAATATAACGTATGTACATGCATACGTATGTATATAAATATGTATGTATGTACATGCACATGAATAAAAACTTTTCAGCATTTTTAAAAATTTAAGTAGGTATGTATGTAGGTATGCATGCATAAAAATAAAAACGGCGCGAAATAAAAATGTATGTATGTATGTACATTAGACCGTACCGGAAAAAAATACTTCCCGGTATACCTAAATCAAAAAAAATGTTGATCAAATTTTTTCATAAAATTTTTGTCATTTATGTTATAAAAATATTTTATATTCGAAGGCGTGCAGATATTTTTTTTTTTTTGAAGATACGATAATTGTGATTGTTGTTTTTAATATTTCAGATAAAGGGAAAGTGTAAACAAGTTTCATAAAACATATGTTTTTATACCCTTCACACAGTGAAAAAGGGTATATATAGGTTTATCATTCCGTGTGAAATTTCTACAATTTTCATTTCCGACCCCATAAAGTATATATTTTCTGAAAGCTTATGAATAGGGGAGTCGATCAAGCTCTGTCAGTCTGTCCTTCTGACCGTCTGTCCGTGTGTATGTTGAAATCAACTTTTTGAAGCCCCCCGACATCGCTTGGACCCGGGTGAGGTATTAGAATATCAGAAATATCCAGGAGTAGATCGGTATTGAAAATCAGAAAAATTGGTACATAAACAACTGAGATATGAGCAAAAACCCACGACCACCTCGATTTTTTTTCACAAAAACAACATTACAACATAAATACATACAAACGTGTATACTGGTTAGAGAAAACGTGGCATCGAATCCCAGCTGAGCCAAAAAAATTTTTTTTTTAATTTTTTAAAAAATTTTTTTTTTATTTTTTATTTAATATGTATATTATTTATATTTTTATTATTATTTTTTTTGTTTTATATTTATTATTTATACCTTAATAATTTTTTTAACATTTTTTTTTTAATTTTTTTTTTAAATTTTTTTTAATTTTTTTTTTACATACATACATACGTAAATTTATAATTTTACAATGGGATGTTTTTATATATGTATGTTTTTTATATGTATGTACGTATTTCATATGGGATGAATGGTGATACAAACTACTGTTATTGCATAACTACACGTTGTGAAGGGTATATAAGATTCGGCATGGCCGAATATAGCGCTCTTACTTGTTTAATAACACATTGACCAAACTATAAATAAAAAGTATTTCATAGCGAAATATGTAAAAATATATTAACTTGGAAATATTTTTTGAAATTCAAAATAATTTACACAATTTATTAGAAAATCGTAAATGGAAAATTTTCATTCCGTGTATACTTAATTTCTACATTATTCATTTGCGACTCTATAAAGTATATGTATGTACCTATATATTCTGAATAGATAAAGAAGTTGATTAGCTATTTCCGTCCGTCTTTAAGTCCATGTGAGCGTTGAAATCAAATTTTCAAATACCTCACATTTCCTACGCACTCATAGTATCAGAAATACTATTTTAATTCATTAGAGGATCCGATATCAACAAAAACACATACATATGTCTCTGTTTTTTAAACAAAATCAATGTTTGCAGCTCTTAGATAGGTAACTTCTTGACCGGTTTGTTGAATGTTACTTTTAGATAAACATATGTAAAGAGTCTGCCATCTAACGTTTTTTTACAACTAGTGCTTATTTGGTGAATGGTAACACTTAGCTCATGTCTGATTTGACAGATAATTAGTTTTATCCTTCCGCTGAACGAATATGGTTGTGTATACGCTTGAACAACGCTGGGAAGTATTGCGACATTACTTTGGCCGATTTTGCCAAAATAATCATCTTTTCAGGTGAAGCTCATTTTGATCTTAGCGGGTATGTAAACAAGCAAAATTGTCGCATTGGGTTCACAGAAAACCCGCACACATACATTGAAAAGACGATACACCCAAAACGAGTCACTGTTTGGTGGGGATTTTGGTCCAGAGGCATAATTGGGCCATTTTTCTTCGAAATGGAGCAAAGAGTGGCCGTAGTCAATGGCGATCGTTATCGGGCCATGTTGAACGAATTTTTGTTCACAAAAATTGAAGAGGAGGATTTTGGCAACATTTAGTTTCAACAGGACGGCGCTACGTTCCACACAGCCGAAGCTACACTTTCTTTTTATTTTTTTGTTATTTGGCGGACCCTTTATGTATTTACATATAATATATATGTAGGTATAAATAAATGGAAAATATTGGTTCTTAGGTCCATTACCGGCAGGGATATTGGCCAAAATATCAACTTTTCATTGAGATTTGAGATTTTATAAAAACAACAATAAAAGCAAGCAATTACTGATACATTTTCATGTCTAAATAGATTATGTATGTATGTACATAATCGTACAAACTAACTGTGTGGGTTTTTGTTGTTATATGTATTTCTTTATGAATTGCTAAAATTATAAAGTATTTCCTTTGTTCACTGTATGTCACACGAACATGATCACACACAACAAGTATGTACGATGATGAAGTGTATTATAAGATTCGACAGGGCTGAATTAAGAATCTTACTTGTTTTTAATAGCATTTAACCATTGATTTCTTCCTTTGTTTTTGAAATCTTCTCAAAATATCATTTATCATTTCTGGTAGATGTCATAGGATATATTTACTTAAAGTTAATCAAAACAGCTTATAGACTGATACACGTTGTGTTGTTAAATATGCATACTTTTATTTACTCATTGCTTGTTCTTCGATACGATACTTTCTTTTTATTAGAATCTTTAAAAAATATTTGTTTATTTATGTAACATAAATATTAAATACTTTAAACAATTTATGTTACTGAGTACTAATATTTGCACAATTCAGAAACAAATGTCAATAAATAGATACAAAATCCAACAAAAACAGTCGCTTAGAAAAAAAGTATCAAAAGTTTTGTAAAATGTTTATATGTACATCAAATTTCCATAGAAAATCAGTTTTATAAACCCTTTTTAAACATTTGAAATTTTAAAAAATGTTGTAAACATTTCACAACATAGTAATTAGTATTTGGTATAGTGTTGTAAATATTAATAATTTAACTAAATTTAAATCAACAGAAAAGTCTAAGTACACTTACTAAGATTATCAAATTTATGTAGCACAGACATGATGTATTAAGATAAACCAGAAAACAGTTAAACCGAATTATATTTAACTTGTAACATAGTAAGAAATTGATAACCAAGTTAGACTAAAATTGTATTACTAAAATGACCTAGTGCAGCCAGCAGACCTTGACGTTGTTAAGAAATAAGTTTTATGGGGGGCTCTGATAATTTTTTATTATTTGTCAACAAAATTTAAAAATACAGGGTCCGCCAGTAAAACCTAAAGGGGATTGATGGACGGTGTTGGTCGGTCTAATTTCCTGTGCCTGTTTAGTGACGAGTGAATTAATGTTATTAAAATTTCTATGGGAGAAATTTGTATTAAAATTTATAGGGTCTTCCAATAAAAGGTATCACTTTGATATATGTAAAAAAGAGTATTTTTAAGCGAAATTATGGTTAATTGACTGGGTATGGCTTTACTAATGGAAAATATTATCAGACAAATGGCCGCCACCGCTACGCTTGCAGGACCTTATCCTTTTAATGAAATAATTCATAACCAATTTAGTTGTATGTCCTCGATATTTTCACGAAAATTCTTAAAAATTCTATTTAGGGTGGTTTACGCTTAAGGTGACGATTAACATTTTGAATTCAAGATCACATTGAAATATTAATTACCAAAAAAAAATATTGTTTTAAGTAGTCAAAAGCATAATTTTATGTACAATACATGCGTATATCATATTTTGGTGTACTAAGGAATTTCGTCATCCTATTCGAGGAAAAAGGTCAATAAGGTGTTCTGTTCTAAAGCAGTCTATGATAACCTGGCCTATTCTTTTCCAACACATTTTCGAAACAAAAAAATATTTTGAATTATTAAAGTTTTATTTATGTGTACATACATACATACATATGTATGTATGTATTTGTTTATGAATTGCAAAAAAAAAACAGCCATTAAAATTATTATCTACTAAATACACACAAATTATAAATATGTTTTATATATTTGTCAAGCATTAATAAATTTCAAATAAAGTATAGTACAATGACTTTATTCTTACGTTAAATACGTTTTTTAAAGAAGTCATCAACCAAATGCTTGTTGACACAGAAATTCATTAAAATATAAAAGAAATCTACTCTTTGTAATCGTATTAAAATAAATAGACAAATTGCAAATCAAATACAATTTGAAGTGTAAAACAAAGAATTACGTTTGTTGCAATACAAACAAACAAAAATATTGAAATTCTTGTTAAAATCTAAAAGTTTACAGCGATCATTGCAATTTAGGTTAAAATACAAGGCCATTGCAGACTTCGCTTATGAATTGTGATTATTTTAATTGTAATGGAGCGGTGTGTTTGTCAGAGCTGTAAACGAATGATTCACTAAAAAATTGGCAAAATTTTAAATGCATATATTGTGAATGAATTCATTCTGAACTAGAAACTCTCGAATGCATTAATTTCATCTGGAAAAGAATTGAATTAAATTTTGAACTTATTTATCTAGAACTTGACGGCAAGTTTTTTAATAATAAGCTGCATAGTTCCTGGCATAGTCAAGGTAACCTCGTCGCAACTGCTGATCGGAAAATCAAAATTTTTTAAATTCGTCTTGATTTTATTTATTTATGCAGAGATGGAAAATTAGTTATTCGTTTCAGTATTAAATAAATGTAATTACTTGATTAATTAGGCCTATAGGCTTGTAATCTATTGAATTAAATAAATAAATTTTTGGCCCAGAGTGGCTTTTTGTATTACATGAATTTATAAAAATAAATAAATTAATAAATAAAATAAAAAAAATTTATTATATTTATCGTTTTTAGTCCCCTTTGGATGGGTTTGGCAAATATATACCATTTTTTAATAAAATTTTTTGTAATTAAACAGATCATAACAACTTTTCCAACCCTGATAAACGATTTAGACTTAACTGAAAATATCCCCTAAAAACTTGCTTTGTTATTTTTATTTTATTATTTTATTTTTTTAAAAGTGGTAGTGGACAGAAAACATCACCTGTATGAATTTGACATGATTCCTTGCCTACTAATTACAGTTATTTTAAGTTTTTCTATATTTAAAAGCATCTATTGACATAGATTTTAAATTAATGCATTAAAGAATTTCCTATTCGTGATTAATTCATTTATATCTCAATTCAATTCATATTTTGTTCAAAATTAATGAATACAAAATACCACAATTGTTTGCCTGAATGATTCACAGTTTCATTTAAAAAAGAATCATTCTTTTACAGCTGTGGTGTTTGTATAGAAATACAGGAAAATAATAACAAATGTTCTCTTCTAACTGATAAGAATTAAATGCAGCGTTCTCCAACTTGAGAATAAAGGGGAAAACACAATCTTAAAAAAATAATGCTCAAAGCTTTGAGTTACAAATTTGAATATAATTTGAGGTTGGAGGAATTTTTAAATTTATGTAGATCATTGGAGTAATTACAAATTGTTTCTGCAAAAAGCTTAAATTTTTTTTTATGGGGGGGGGGGGGGGCGTATATTGAATGTAAATAGTAATTTACATGGTCTACTCACGCCTATGATGAATATAATTCATCAGGCTTAATGTGTAATAAAAAAAATGCACTTGTCATTTGGTGGACTCTAAGCTTAATAAGGTTTAGGTTTATGAAAAACAAAATGCTATTGGAGAGTTCATAAGAGTTTATAATTTTTTAAAGCAGTAGTTACTATTTTTGACTCATATATCCGCCAATTTGTGGTCAACACCTTTCATTTGATAGCAATATTGAGGGGTTAAAGGCGGATCATTTTTAAATACTAGAGTTGGCCCATATATCAATGTATTTTACTCCAATTTTTAGTGGCGGCCATCTTAGACTTTCGATTTTGTATACTGTATTATATTTTCCTAGCCAAGCTTTTTCATTTGGTACCCATATTGACCCATTTGGTACCCATATTGTAAATTTTAGGAAAAACACCAATGCAATTGCATTTTGGTTATTATATCTCAGTTAGTTTTAAAGCCATTTTTTGGTTCTTCTCACCAATAATTTTCGATATAACGGCTTGTATTTTGATGTATGTAGAGTGTTCAAAAGCAAATTAGATTAGTGACTGATTCGTCAAAAATTGTTTAAGAATAGCCCTTGAGGCATATATATACAAATGGTAGCAAGCGTAAAAATATTAGAAAAACAGAGACATGTCTCAGAAAGTTATGGGTCGTGTAGAATTGCAATAGCGATTCATTTCCGGATATTTGTAAAAGATTGACACCACATATAAGTAGGTGGCTTCTAAAGGTTAATCTTAACCAACATACGGACAGACGGACATTACTTAATTGACTCTCCTAGTCATAAAGTATAAAAAAATATATATACTTTGTGGGTTCGGAAATCAATATTGTAGAAATTACAAACGGAATGTCAAAGCTATATATACCCTGGGCACCACGGGTGAAGGGTAAAACAAGTTGTAAAGTACGCGTTGCTAGTCTCGAAAAATTTGAAACGTTTTACATTAGACAATAGCGGAAATCACCCTTCGTTGCAAACATGATGCAAATGTTGCAGATCTTGCAAGTCTAGTAAGTTTGCAACAACACAAAAACAATATACACTAAAATTACATTTCCAACACAAGCACTTATTTCCAATACTAAAAACAGTTGGAAATTTTCAAAAGCAACGTTTGCAATCTATCTATATATATAAAAGTGAAACTTTGTGTGTGTGTGTGTGTTAGCTATAGACTCCGAAACTGTAAAACCGATCGGACTTAAACTTTGGCAGGTTGTTGTACACATACCAGGGAGTGTTTATGGGTGGAAAAAAGTGGGCGGGACCACGCCCATAAAAATTAGTTATCAGTTTTAGCTACTTGCACTTGACCGATTTTTCTGAAACTTTGCACACATATCGAGCTGTCATGACTAAATAATTTCGTGATAAGAAAAGTGGGCGGGGCCACGCCCCTAAAAAAGTTTTAATTTTGAGGCACTTGCATTGGACCGATTTTTCTGAAACTTTGCACACATACTAAGCTGTCATAACCATTTAATTTCGTGATTAGAAAAGTGGGCAGGGCCACGCCCATAAAAAAAGGTTATACTTTTGAGGTACTTGCACCAGACAGATTTTTCTGAAACTTTGCACAAATATCGAGCTGTCATGACTAAATAATTTCGTGATTACAAAAATTGGCAGTGCCACGCCCATAAAAAAAAGGTATCATTTTGAGGTACTTGCAGTGGACCGATTATTCTGAAACTTTGCACACATATTGAGTTATGACTTTACAATTTCGTCATTAGAAAAGTAGGAGGGCCACGCCCATAAAAACAATTATAATTTTGAGGTACTTGCACTGGTCCGATTCTTCTAAAACTTTGCACACATATTGAGCTGTTATGACTTTACAATTTCGTGATTAGAAAAATGAGCAATTTCACGCCGATAAAAAAAATTAAATTTTTAGGTTTTTGCACTTGATATTCAATTAAAATTCAGAATGCATTTCGATTCATTAAGGGGCGTAGCAACGCGCGCCGGGTTTGGCTAGTAGAATACATAAAAGACTTGCAAGATCTGCAACATTTGCATCATGTTGGCAACGAAGGGTGATTTCCGCTATTGTTATGAGTGCAAATTATTATATTTTGCTTTCTGTCGTATCACACATATGCATTTCTCTCTTATTAATTTTCTTAAAAATTTTTCTCGCGGTAAAAAGTGCTCAATACCAATTCCCATCATTAACCTCCACATTCAGACTAAAAATTGGGGTTTTGTCAATTCGTCTACATTTAGAAAAAAATAATTCAACACAGTTTTTTTAAATTTGTTTTAGAAGTATGTATGTGTGTATGTATTCAATTATCTAGATTGTATTAGACTAAAGAATTTATTGCTCATTCCTTATTTACTATATTTTATTTGCATGATGTCTAGAAATTAAAAAACGTAACAATGAACGGATCAGTATAATCAGTCATTTAATTTAATCGCAATAACATTTTATCAGTGTCATTAACTATTAACTTCACTCAATTATGTATAAAGTTGTTATCAGGTCCATACAAACACATATAACAGCAATAGGATCTGCTTATCGTGATAACTTTATATTTAATATCTTCTTGTATCTTATTTAATAAGCTTTTAGAATTTAAAGCAGAGCATGGATAGTTCGCAGAAACCACATAAAGAAAATCCACGCAGACATGCTAACATATTGTCACAATTATTTTTCGGCTGGTCCATACCATTATTATACAAAGGCTGTCGCAAGGGTCTTAACACAGATGACCTAACAAAGTGTTTACCAGAAGATTGTTCCGAGGAATTGGGTGATGAATTAGAAAGGTTTGTTCTTTACACTCATTATAAGTGATTTAATTGTACTATTGTTTTTATTTTTTCAGACACTGGTATAAAGAAGTGGAAAATGGGCGTTTAAATAATCGTCAACCCTTGCTGCGCAATGCCCTGCTACAGACTTTTTGGCGTTCCGCCATTGTTGATGGTTTAATTAGTCTTATTTATATTGTCATCAAGTGTGTTGAATTTTAATATCTTCTAGAAACATAAACTGTTACAAAACTCCTAATTATTATTCATTAAATAAATCTCTTTCATTCCAGATCTCTTATACCCGCCGTACTGGCTCAATTATTGCTGCAATTCCAAAAGCCAATGAACAGTATAAACAATACGTATGACAACCAATTGTTGTCTAATGATAATTTAACCCATCGTAGTTCTCGTTCTATTAATGTCAATTCAAATAACAACAACAACAGCAGTAAGTATTAAAATATGAATTTAAAAACAAAATAATTCAAAATTTGTGTAGAGTGTTTCAATGATGAAACGTTATTATGACCTTCACCTTAATAGTGCTCAGGGTATATATAGCATTGCCATACCGTTTGTTATTTCTACACCATTCACTCATTCAATTCCATCCATTTCGACCCACCCCATAAAGTATATATTATCTGAAAGCTTATGACTAGGAGATTCGATCAAACAATATCCATCTGACCGTGTGTTGGTTTAGATTAACTTTTAAAAGCCCAAGCATATTGCATAGATCTGTATGAGGTATTAATCTTTTGGAAATAGCCGGGAATGTATCGGTATTAAAATCCAGAACAATCGACCCTAAAACTTTCTGAGATAAATACGACTGCCACTGTTTATTTTCATATTTTTACCATAAATTTATTTTTTTTTTCAGCCCTAGGATAATTTATAGACACGTTTTCTACTATTAATAGATAAGATTTATTTATAGATAGATATGATAGATATTATTAAAAAATTATGTTGTCGGTTATTAATCGTCAAAGTTATAGGTAAAAAATAGGTTTGAAAATTATATATATATTTTTTTAATTTATCAATTTACTGAATCTCCTATATTATTTTTGGGTACGGTAAAGACACCAAAATACAGGCTGCAGTCTTAGAAACTATTGCTGAGAAAAGCTGCTAAATTGGTTAGAAACTAACTGAGATACAAGCACAAAATTAAAAATTGTTCGGTGTTTTTGCAAAAATTTACAAACGAAAAACAATTTTTTTTTTAGCTACTGGACAACACAGAGAAGCGATATGGGTATCAAAAAAAGAGCTTGACTAGCAGAATATAATAAATTATTTAAAATTTATATTTGCATCAAATAAAAATTAAATTTTTACATTTTATTTCTAAGAATTGCGTGTTAAAAAATGTATGTAGGCACCTTAAGCTATACTTGCAAACTTACTGTAATATATAAGTAGAGTTACAAAATAGACGGAATCTGAAAAAGATAAAAAAAGGGCTTTGGCCCTTTGGACAAAACTTTTAGAGCATTTCACCGTACGCGCTGCTTTTCTGATAGAAGTGTTAGGTGCTCTTCGAAACAGTTGCTCGACTTTTTTTACCTTACCAATATCCCTGGGACCTTTTTTATTTCCTGATCCAGGTTTCCTTTTAATGCTCAAGTGTTTCTTATACCGTTTAATGGCATTTAAAACAGTTCAAGGGTAAACTTTCAAATTTTTTGCTATTTTTATTATTTATTGCACGATTTAAGTTTTATTTAACTTAATGCAACTACAAGTTTTTTCAATACACTACTTACTGTAGAGTATACATTGGAGACTTACAAATCGATTTGATTTGAAGTCCTGTCAGATACATAACATGTTCGTCTATCTTCTTTTCGATTGACTTTCTTTCAGCTTTAATAGCTTCCGTATTTTCTTTATCCCTTTAAAGGATTTATCGAACTTTAATACATTTTTATTTTCGAGACAATTCAAACCTTTTTTTTATAAATTCTACCATATGAACTTTTAAATAAATCCATTATTTTTAAAAAATCTATATGTTCTTACTGCAATTTCGTAACAGCATTTACTAAATTGAAGCAAATAATGGTGGTATTTAATATAAAATTATTAAAAATTTCTTTGTTTTCAGATAGTTTAAATGCTTTGGATGTTAAAGAAAGATTTTCAAATACTGGAACAATCAATTCGTTTAACCCAGTTAGTAATTTGACTTTCGCAGAAGGTTTCAGCGATGGCCTTGCTGGCATGTGGTATGATGTCAATTCTTTGGGTGCTATATTGGTTTTATCCACATTGTTGGGTTGTTTTCTAATACATCATGTGGACTTAAGGCAAAGATTGATGGGTGCACGCATGCGTATAGCTTGTTGTTCGTTAATATATCGGAAGGTTAGTTTTTTTTATTTTATTTTAAAATTAGAAAAATAAAATAAATTAAAATTGAAAAATTGTTGGTTGGGTTTTTGAAAAAGTTTTTTAATAGTTTTTTGTTTTATTTTTGAATTCTCGTTTTGTTAATGAGAATTTTTTATTTTTTTTTTTGTTTTCGTTTTTAATGGTAAGGTTTTAGAACCATAGAGCCAGGGTATCCCACACTGCTTCGGGTTGAAATGAAAAAGAATAACAGCAAAAGCAAACGTGTAGCAGAGGGCGAGTCCGAACCAAAAAATGTTGGTGTTTATAACAGGTCGAAATATGTCTCGTTCAAGTTGGGCATTGAGAAATGCCTACTTTCTCGAATTTAATGAGAATTTAAAAATATAACTTATAACATTTTAAACTTTTTCAAGAATTTGGGTAAAGGTTTACTGATGATGCATATAAAACATATTCAAAAATTAATTTAAAAATTACGACAATTTTTATTAAGCTAAAACGGCTGTCTTGTTTATGCGAAAAAATATAATTTTTAAGTTTATTTAATTATCTTTTTATGTTGCAGACAATCAGTTTATCTATGAAAGCTGCTGGTCAGACTCCGGCTGGTTACCTTATCAATCTGCTGTCAAACGATGTTAATCGTTTAGATTATGGTTTCATCTTTGTCCATTGGATATGGATAATGCCCCTACAGGCAGTTCTTATATGTTACTTAATATCAACTAAAATTGGCGTGGCTGCCGTAGTGGGTGTCATTGGTTTACTGTTAAAGACCATACCCGTGCAGACGGGACTTAGTAAATTGGCCTCAAGGCTACGCATGAAAATTGCCGAAAGAACCGATGCTAGAGTTGGCATTATGAACGAGTTGGTGCAAGGTATACAGGTTATTAAGATGTATGCCTGGGAGAAACCTTTTCAGAATGTGGTCAAGGAGGCACGACGTAAAGAAATTAAGCAGATTCGTTATGCTTCCTACTTGCGTGGCTTCTATTTAAGTACCATGGTTTTCACTGAACGTTCCACGCTGTATATTACAATAGCTGCTGCTGTTTTATTGGGAAATATGATCTCTGCCGATATAGTATTTGCTATGGCGGGCTATTTCAATATTCTACAATTGGTGGCAGCTATTTGGTATCCATTGGCCGTATCGTTTGGTGCCGAAGCATTGGTGTCGCTCAAACGCATACAAACGTACTTGCAGCAGGAGGGTTGTGATGAAAAACCTGTTGGCTTAACTTACCAGAATATCAATGAAGGCACTAAAGAAGCTGTGGTACTTAAACAGGTGTGCGCAAATTGGGATGCTGCGAAAACAAGTAAAACTTTGAACGATATTAGTTTAGTGATACCCAAAGGGCAGTTGTGTGCAGTTATTGGTCCGGTAGGGGCAGGAAAGGTAAATGTGTGGTAAATATATAAATCAACTTTTTAAACTTTAATTGGGTTTCGTTTTTAGAGCTCAATTATACAGTTGATTTTAGGAGAACTCCCAATAACGCATGGTGATGCAGTGGTTCAAGGAAGTTTATCCTTTGCGGCCCAGGAACCCTGGCTTTTTACAGGCACTGTGCGCAATAACATTTTATTTGGAGAATATTTTGATAGCAAACGCTATAGGGATGTTACCAAATGTTGTGCCTTATCTACGGATTTCGAGCAGTTACAAAATGGTGATAAAACCATAGTCGGTGAAAGAGGAGCCTCTCTATCGGGTGGACAAAGAGCACGCATTAGTTTAGCTCGGGCTATTTACAAGCCAGCTTCTATTTATTTACTAGATGATCCGCTAAGTGCGGTGGATGCGCATGTTGGCCGACATTTATTTGATGAGGTCATTGGTCCTAAAGGACGTTTGGCTAACGAAAAAGCTACTCGCATTTTGGTTACCCATCAAATACATTTTCTTACCGAGGCCGATTGGATTGTGATAATGGAAAATGGCAAAATTTCCCGTCAGGGTACCTATAAAGATTTAATTTCTAGTGAGTTGGATTTTGCCAAACTATTGGAACGTCCAAAATTAAATAAAGGAGAAAGCCGTTTTACATCTGACGATCAAATGGCGTATGAGGATGATGATGATATACCCTTTATGGATGGACAATACGATTCTGGTTATCAGCCCATACGAAGATCAAGTACAAGCGGATCGTTTTCAAGAAAATCAGTGAGAGTTTTGTTTTTAAACCATAAATTTTTTAAAAAGGTTTAGATTTTCCTTGTTTCGTAGGAAAGTTTAGAACCTGAAGTCATCGATTGCAAGGAAATGGCTGAAGAGCAGGCAGAGGGTGGCGTCAGTGGCCGTGTTTGGTGGGAATATTTCCGTGCTGGCAGTACATTAATGGGTTTTAGTTTTATGGTTATTGTCATGTTAATGTCCCAGGTTGTGTGCAGTGGTTCTGATTATTTTGTAAATATATGGACCCAACAGGAATATTTGCGTTCCATGAACCAGACCACCGCCCTAACAACCCATGAATGTCTTTACATCTATGGGGTGCTAATAATTGGTGTAGTAATAGTAGGTTTTATTAGTTTTTTTTTTTTTATTGTGTTAATCAAGGATATTAAGACAAGTATTTCACTTTCTAGATGACAACCTTCCGTGGCTTTTTGTTCTTTAAAATTTGTATGCATTCTTCCAAAGTGCTGCATGATCGCATGTTTTGCTCTATACTTAATGCCAGCATGCGTTTCTTTGATCAGAACCCTTCGGGACGTATATTGAACCGTTTTTCCAAAGATATGGGCGCCATAGACGAGTTTTTACCCAAAGCTATGATGGATTTTATACAAATAGCTTTGGTTATGTTTGGTATTTTAATTGTGATATGTATAGTAAATCCAATCTTATTGTTGGCCATAGTGATAGTGGCCATTGTAGACATGTTGATATTGAAAGTGTACTTAAGACCCTCGCAGGATCTTAAACGTTTAGAGGGCATTTGTAAGTATGTTTGCTATTATTTATAACAATAAACTGTATACTAAATAACTAGCTACTAAATTTTAAATTGTAAATTTCCACTAGGGAAATATAGCAGTTTGTTGTTTAGTTCACAAATTCATGTTTAGAAGAAAGCCGTTATAATTTTATTTGTGTTTTTGTTCATTGTAGGCCGTAGTCCAGTATTTTCTCATTTATCCGCCACTTTATCGGGTATAGCCACCATTAGATCTCGTAGTTTACAAGACTGTGTCGCTAAGGAATTCGATCATTTGCAAGATGTGCACAGCAGTGTTTGGCAACTGACCATGGCTTCAAACACGGCATTGGGTTTGTGGTTGGATTGTGTGAGCTGTTGTTTTTTAACTTCTGTAACTTTTAGTTTTATACTTTTAAGTGGCCGTAAGTTTTATCAAATAAATTCTACTGTTTTTCTAACTTCCTTAACGAGTAAAATTGTTTCACAGAAACCTATAGCGGGAACATGGGTTTGGCTATATCTCAGGCCATGATTCTTACCGGCATGGTCCAGTATGGTGTACGCCAAGTAGCTGAATCTCTACAACAAATGACCAGTGTGGAGCGTGTTTTGCAATACACTGACCTCGAACTGGAAAACAATGTTACAAAACTGCCTCCTTCGAACTGGCCTACACACGGTTTAATCGAATTTCATCATATGTATTGTCGTTACGATCCTAATGGCGACCCTGTACTCAAGAACCTAAACATTGTTATACAACCAGCCTGGAAAGTGGGCATTGTTGGTCGCACGGGTGCAGGAAAATCCTCACTGATAGGAGTCCTATTTCGTTTAGCCTATATCGAGGGTGGTATTATCATTGATGGCATAGATACGGGTAGTATAACTTTAGAGTCCTTACGTTCAAAAATTTCAATTATACCACAAGATCCTGTATTGTTCTCGGCTACGATACGTTATAATTTGGATCCATTTGAAAAATATTCAGATGCTGAGATATGGAAAGCACTAGAAGATGTTAGTAAATTATCGCCATTTTTTGTGGAATTTTGATTAAGATTTAAACTTTTTTGTTTGTTTAAAAGGTGGAATTAAAAAGTGCTATACCTGGGTTGGATTTCATGGTTACCGAACGTGGCAGTAATTTTAGTGTGGGTCAACGTCAGCTGATCTGTCTGGCCAGAGCTGTTTTGCGCAACAATAAAATATTAGTTTTAGACGAGGCTACTGCCAATGTGGATCCACAGTGAGTATTGGAATAATATCAAATGAAATTTGCGAAATTATTAATTTGTTTTTTTTTTTTTCTAGAACTGATGCGCTTATACAACGCGCCATTCGTGTTAAATTTAAGCATTGCACTGTGCTAACGGTGGCTCATCGTTTACAGACCGTCATGGATTCTGATCGTATACTAGTAATGGAAGCCGGTTGTGCTCGAGAATTTGATGTGCCTTATTTGCTTTTAAGAAATCCTAGTGGTGCTCTAAGACAAATGGTTGAAGCTACAGGTACTGAAGCCGAAACCCTTAAAAAAATGGCCAGTAATGCTTACACAAATACAAGTAACAAAAAAAGTACTTAAAAACAAACAAATTAATTATTTTTGTTTTCGATTTTGTTGTTGAAGACAAATCTATATTCCAAAGAATTAAAAATTATAATGTAGTTAAAACCCTATTTGTACTTAGCTGAAACTTAAAAAAAAGTCCATATTAATAAATAAGAAAAAATGTTTAGTTTAAAAAATATTTTTATAACAACCAATTTAAGTAATTTTGTATATGTATGTGTACATATATGTTTGTTTGTATGTATATTGTAAATTTTTGATAACATCATCATCAGGAAATTGTGTTCAACAACATATTTTTTGTTTATAATAATTAATTGCTTTAATATTATTGTTTTGTATCATCTTTTAAAGGCAATGGAATGTATAATTTAATTATTAAGATTATTAATATTTTATGTAATTATGTATGTATCATCTATACGTATGTATATCAAACAAAGAATATAAAAACTAATGCAATCATGGTTTTTGATTGTCCCATATCATCATTAAAATCATTAAATAAATATCAACAAATAAATTTTTAAAATTTGAAAACTTTTCATTAAAACTTAGTTGAGTTTAAAATTAAACTTAAAAATATACATGCTAAAATAAGAGACTAAATAAAATATAAATACACAATATATATTTAAAAACTGTACTAGTATGGTGACCAATTCAATTTTACTGAATGTATAATAAGTGTTCAAATAAATATTATCTGGAATCCCAATTGATTTAACCAAGAACCCTAATACAAAATTTAAAACTAGAATCATTTCAACTTACTTATACACAATTTGTAGAATTTTTGCTTTTAGTTAGTTTACTAGTGCTAAATGTGTTTGCCTGTGTTATTCTGAACTTTGATCAGCATTACCGCCATCACTGGTTAATAATCGTACCGAACGATCCTGATAGTGGACCGAGGACAAATGACTTTCACCCGAAAACAATTGATTTGAAGAATTTGAATGAGTGCTAGCGGAGGAGTGAGACTGGGATGATTGCATTGGCACCGGAGTAGAAGTTTTTTGGCGATCCAAAGTTTGACCTCCTGACTTACTAGCAATGCCTGGCGTGCGAGGTGTAAGGGAACCAATAAGGGAATGTAAAAATTGACTTCGTAATGTATCGTCACTGCTAGAATTGCTGCTTGAGCCAGTAATATTGGCACGTTTTAAAAGTTCGCGTGTTAGAAAATCTCGCAAATTCAAAGCTTGACCACAGTTTTTGGAACTGTCATCTAAAGAGGCGGCCTTTAATAGAAAGTCAAAACGTTATAATTAAAAAAATAAACGTAAACATATGTACATTAATAGAAAAAAAGTCCAATGTACATATTTTAAAACAAAAACCTACCCTTAATGCAGAATTAGCTAAAGCGGAAGCATTTGCTGATGTTGTGGTACTGCTTAAAATTTTTATCCCTTTGGACTTATTTTGAAACTCTCTCATATATGGCAGCACAATTCTCTGTAAATCACTATCCAATGAATCACTCGATGTTGATAATTTATCTATGCCACTTTCGGCAGGAATAATTTTTTGATGAGACTTCGTATCTTTATCAACGGTCGATGAACCTTCTTCCTGCTTCTTTTTCTCGATAAAACGAAATGAATTTTTTAGAATTTTTCTTTTCTTTAGTTCTGCTTCAATGTCTATTGAAGCTGTGTCCTCTGTATTTGGGTGAGATGGTTCTTCTGTGATATTTTCCAAGCTTTCTGTATCCAAAAGTTGCGGTTCATCTGGTAATGATTTTGTCGAATTCTTTTTCATGTACTCTCGCAAGGCAGGAAAATAACGAGGATTTATTCCACTTATGTGCAATTGAGCTAAAGATTCTTCCATTGTATCGCCAAGATTATCACTTATCTTGGATAAGTGTTGCAGGTAGGCCGATATGGAGGGAAATTCTGCATGTTGTAGGTGTTCTAAAAATAAAAATTACATTTGCAGATGATTTAGCGATTTGGTAAGGGAACTTAATTCGAGAAATAAATTTTCAAGAAATTATTTATTATTGAATAGAAATTATAATTTTTTACTTACCACCTGGAGTTCGATTTTGTCGCATCCATTCAAAAAAAGATTCTATTTGTAATTGGATACTTTGTTCCGAATCCAACTGTGTTATATCCAAATTTAATTGTTTCATATACTGTTTGAAAGTTGGAAATTTCACTGGCTGTTGGTGTCCATTATCCAAAACATTTTCCTGTTCCTCTGCCGTTTGCCCTACAGCTGTGTTGATACGTGACGTGGCTGGTGTATCCACCTCCAATATGGTAGATAATTCATGAGCTAATTCATCTTCCGGCAACTGAGGGCTAAATCGTTTTAGTGTAGGTGGTGGTTTCATTTTGCGCAACGCTTGCGGCATAGTACTCTCCGACGAAGTTTGTGATGTGGGTTCTTGGTCAATGCGATTTTCGAGTGCTGTAATGGGTCGTGATTCGGCTATACCACTATCACGACTAGCTGTGATTTGTTTGTTTTTATCAGCCGAGGAAAGTTTAGTCATTTCATATTGTAAAGCATTAGAACTATGTGATTGCTTATTTTGTGTAGTCTCTTCGGAACTGGAACTAGCACGTGTCGAATCCTCTTGTATATGTCGTACGCTAGATTTGCCTTCAGGTAATTCGAGATATTCGGTAGATTGTCTGCCATTGTCACTAACAGAACTTAGGGTGACCTCTAAAAGACGTTGTTTTTCTTCGCGTACACGATTAATCAGCTCAGTTAGTTCTGCAATACGGTTAGTACAGTTTTCGGTTAGTTTAGCATAACGAGCAATTTGTGTATCAGGTTCAGTTTTACTTGAATCTGCAGGGTTTTTTTTATCAAAGGCTTTATCAGATTTTTCTGCAACATGCTGAGCAGTTTTTGAAGACTTTAGAGATTCTTTATCATCTGAAGAATAGTGAGATGAAAGACTTTTACCCAACTCTTTACGTAAGTTATCTGTTGAAACTTTGTGCTCAATTTTTTCACTATTGCTGCTCAGAGTTTTGTTTGTTTGGGTTACATTAGGATCTGCCAGAGCTGGTTTTGTGTTAGAGGATAATTTCTCTCCAACATTTTCTTTTTTAGCAATCCTTTTTTTCATCTTAGTTTTATCTTGTTGTTTTGTACTATTTGCGATGTGTTTCTTTAAACGTTTGCGCCATATATCATCAAACATTCTAATACTATTTTCTAGAGAGACATTGTTTTGTGACCTTATGGATTGTTCAAGGTCTTTAATAAAACTTCTATTTTCTTCCATGAAATTGTTTACAGCAATGAGTCGTTCCTCTGAAATAATGGCATCAGAATTTGCTATATTTTCAGTTGTGTTTATAATACTGGAACCAGGCGTATCTATTTCCGAGGAACTTACACCCAACTTTTGTATCGCATCACGTGACATGCCTAACAAACGTTGAACATATTGAGCTATTAGGGGATTTATACGGGGAGCTGGAGTGGAGCAAGAATGATCTGACAAGGGTTTTAAAGGGGTTTCAAAATCTGCTTTCCTATCTTGATTAGAGGGGAACTTTTTATTGTCGATTTGTGTCTGTGATCTTTCCCTGTTTATACGTTCTGCTAAATCACCGATTTTGGTTGGCAGTTCAGGTGGCAAACTCATATAAGATGTTGAATTAGAATCATAAGAATTTTGTATTAAAATACCTTCTGTTCCTAAAGTTTTTGTGTTCTGAAGTTTCTTTCTTAAAATGTGTTTTTTCTGTTGGGAACTTTTTATTAAAGTTGATACTTTACTAGGACTTTTTCGAAAAACTTTTCTTTTAGATTTTTGTGGTAATTTTACACATTTTGTGTCTCCCCTAACGGTTATAATAATTTCTAAAGGTTCTTCTCCTGAAGTACATACTACATTCTCCTTGTCATTAGAATTTTTATTTTTTTCATTAGAAAACACAGTGTCTTCTTTTATATCTTTATTTTTATTGTAATTTAATTTGGATTTGGTTGTTTCTTGTTGGTTTTGAAGGTCAAAAAACTCTCTTACCTTTTGTTCTAAAATCGCCTCTTTAGCTTGTAATTCCTTTTCTCTTTCTCTTAGAGGTTTTATTTCTTGTGGTTTTTCAGTTATTAATATTTGTTCTCGTTCTTTACGCATTTCACTTAAGCTTTTAATGGCTTGTTGCAGATTTTCTTTTTTTGAGGAAAGTTTAGAATTTTCATCGTCTCTTCTTTTTGTTTTCGATTCATTTTCATTTTTCAATTCTTGTATTAAAGCGTTTCGGAGTTCGTCCAAACGTTTAAGCAAGTTTTTCAATCTATTTTGCTTCGATTCATTACGTGTTGCATTATTATTCTGTAGATCCTGTTTCACAAGTCTACTCTGATCATCAACATATCCTAAAAGTATAGAGCAACAACTATCACTAGATACATCATCTGCTGATAATGGTTTTTGATCGAGGGCAGCTACATTCAATTCATTGCCTAAATTAACTGCAGGATTGAAAGGTTTAGTTTGAGTATCGCTTTTAATGGGTTTACTTCGCTCTGAACATGTTATTATACTAGGTCTTTGAAGTAATTTCTCAACAGCTGAATTCATTTTACCCTCTTTACGCAATTCCTTGTCAGCAAATATATGAAGTTGATTTTCCTAGAAGAATATTTATATAATACATTTACGGTTTAATCATAAAAATTTAAAAGGCTTTAAAAGAGATTTATTAATAAAATTTCCATAGAAAATCTGTTATATAAAGGCTTTTAAAACCTTTAATATTTTTGTATGAATAAGTCAGTTATAATATAATATTTTTGTCAATTACATTTGTGGGCACTTGATTGGGATATTCACGAGTAAGTGCTTCTAATTTTTCTGTTAATTCATTGCAATCACGTCTAACTTGTTCACGTTCTAAGGCTTTTTGTCCACGTTCTTCCGTTTGTTGGCTTAAATATAAAATTTAAATATTTTCATAAATATTTTACACTCTTTACTAAAAACAAAACTTTGAAATTATTATAATTTATAAGCATTTCTTTTAAAACAAGTTGTATTGAATTTTAATACAACTTGTTTAAGAGTTAATTTCTTTTTGTGTGAAGAGTATTTAAAATGTAACTGAAATTTTTAAACTTACAATCTTTTTAAAGCTTCCAATTGCCTTTCTCTTTCTCTTTGATTCTCCAATTCAGCCTGCTCCATTGCTGTGGGTTGTGTTTGATTTTTTTGCCTCT
Organism: Phyto melanocephala; assembly: GCA_941918925.1. NCBI lineage: Eukaryota > Metazoa > Arthropoda > Insecta > Diptera > Rhinophoridae > Phyto > Phyto melanocephala. The sequence goes on from OW799233.1 coordinate 5,900,067, forward strand.
TAACACTTACCGATGTTGCATTATGATCTCGTTCTTTGGACAGTTTGCTATTATAATCATAGAATTGAACTCGGCCAGAACTGCTGCTGTCAATGGGTGCAATAGTGCTGGTTTTGGTCGTCGCCGTTAATGTAGTGGTGCTAGCAGGCTGTGTATTACTTGTTACAGTTCTAGAAGATTTTGTGGCAGCTTTCCGCGGTGATAAGGTTTGGGATCGTACTAAAGGCGGTCTAATTACAGCTTCTTTCAACTGCTTCTTAGGAGATAAATGTGGTACTACTGGTGCCAATTGAGAAGCAGGATAATACGGCAATTTATTATTTCTTAAGATTGAACCATCTTCTTGTTGCTTTTTAACTAAATCCGATATGATAGTAAAACGTTTTTCTTTTGATGTTACAGCTCCTACAGGTTGGTTATTTTGAGATTTTTCTTTCGTATTACTTGCTTGTTTGTCTGTGGTGTCACTAGTTAATGTCGAAGTAGTTGATGTAAGATGCAAAGCTGGATTTTCAGACATATTTTCCTTTTCTGTGCGAGGATTCACCCTAATAACACTACTAAATTGCCTATTATATTTAACATGTTTGTCCTTAATTTCTGCAGGTGCACTGATTGTTACAGAATCATCCGTCCCGACTTCTACATCTAAATATACAGCTGGAGTTTTTATTAGACATTTACTTTTTGTTGGCACAAACATAGACGTTTGGGTAGATCTATTGTTACTAAAAGAAGTTGAGATATTATCACACGATGAACTGAAGGAAAGTGAGGATTGTGGCAACGTAGTTTGTTCCTTATAACCTTCATCTTCACATTCCGATTCTGTGGAAGAAAAACTTAAATCACGTTTACGTTTATGAATTTCATCATTTTTATTAGTATCTTCAGTCTGAGTACAAGTACATTTCGATTGTTTGGTAGCACATGGTGAGACACTTTGCTGGCACGGGCATGCAGTTTGACAACTAAATTGAACTTTTCCCGGTTGACATTTTCTGGCAATCATTTGTTTTTTAAAATATTTATAGGTCTCTGGCTTGTTCTTTTGTTTTTCAACTCGTTCTAAGTTATCCATTTTGGCCGCTCTATGTGCTGTGCCAATTTGAAATATAGCTTCACGATATTCCTGGCCTTTTTGCTGCAAAGCATGACGACGCCAACATTCCAATTCTCGTTCTTTAGCTGCCTGTAATTTCTGCAATTCACGCTTCTTTTCCTCGTTTACTTCTTCACGAATCTGCTTGGCCAATTGCTTGGATTGCTCGCGTACCTTCGAAAAATAATTCAATTAGTTAACTTAATAAACAATGGCTTAAATTCGTAGTTTTGAAATTTCTAAAAACCTGCAATAGGCGCAACTTTCGCCTTTCTTTTTCCTCGGACTTTCTTAGCTCTTGCGGATCGCTGAGCAATGGATGAGGACGACAATGTTTGCCAAATTTATCATTAACTGTGATGTTTACAGACATTTCTTAACAGTTTTAATATAATTAAGAAAATTGTTTTCAAAAGTGTTTTACCACAAGAAAAAATAAAACACATTCATACACAAACAAAAAAAAGAGAAAATATTTCAAATGTTGTGGCATTTTGTTACAGAGTTGTATATTTTAGCACAAATGTTATTTACAATTGAAAGGGAATTCAATTGAATTGGTTAATTTAAATCAATTTGATAATGCAGTGTTTTTGGTGGGAAATCATTTAGTAATTGTTAAAAACATACAATGTGTGAAATTAGTTTTAAATAAAATTAAAATTTAACAGTTAAAATACAATATTAAATTTGTGATATTGTTAATTACAAAACTATAATAAAAATCAATTTATTGGAAGATTTATATAAAAAGTATAACGATATAAATACATTTCATTTAAACTAAGTGAGGTCATATTTTTTCTATCGGGTTTTTACGTTTTGTGCGGTAAAATGTTGTGAAAACTACTAGAAAAAAGTACAAATGGGGTTAATTTATTGAACTAAAAATGTAAGTTTACATATACTATCATATTGATTTAGAAGAATTTGAAAATAACAAATAATTAATAAATTAATGAAAACGTGAAATTGTGTTTTGTGAGTTGTTTTTTTTAGTGATGTAATTAAAATCAAAGCAAATAAAAAAGCTCGTTATTCGAATACGATTTAGCTACCAAGAAAAACAGTCTTAATGCTTTTTTAAAAATACCTATGGATTCGCCTTGTTTAGGTTATTTACCATTGAAAGGTGAATTCAATTGAATTGGTTAATTTAAATCAATATGATAATGCAGTGTTTTTGGTGGGAAATCATTAAGTAATTGTTAAAAACGTACAATGCAAAGAATATATATATAGTCTGTGATACAATGTGTGAAATTAATTTTAAATAAAATTAATATATAACAGTTAAAATACAGTACTAAATTTGTGATATTGTTAATTATAAAACTATAATAAAAATCAATTTGTTGGAAGATTTATATAAAAAGTATAACGAAATAAATACATTTTATTTAAACTTAGTGAGATAATATTTTTTCTATCGGGTTTTTACGTTTTGTGCGGTAAAATGTTGTGAAAACTACTAGAAAAAGGTTCAAATGGTGTTAATTTATTGAACTATAAATATAAGTATACATATACTATCATATTGATTTAGAAGAATTTGAAAATAACAAATAATTAATAAATTAATGAAGACGTGAAATTGTGTTTTGTGAGTTGTTTTTTTAGTGATGTAATTAAAATCAAAGCAAATAAAAAAGCTCGTTATTCGAATACGATTTAGCTACCAAGAAAAACAGTCTTAATGCTTTTTTAAAAATACCTATGGATTCGCCTTGTTTAGGTTATTTACCATTGAAAGGTGAATTCAATTGAATTGGTTAATTTAAATCAATATGATAATGCAGTGTTTTTGGTGGGAAATCATTTAGTAATTGTTAATAACGTACAATGTGTGAAATTAATTTTAAATAAAATTAAAATATAACAGTTAAAATACAATAAAATCAATTTATTGGAAATTTATATAAAAAGTATAACGATATCATATCATATTTTTTCTATCGTGTTTTTACGTTTTGTGCGGTAAAACGTTGTGAAAACTACTAAAAAAAAGAATAAATGGTGTTAATTTATTGAACTAAAAATGTAAGTATATATATACTACTAATTTTTTTATACTAAAAAAAAATTAACTAGGGTGGATTATTTTTAATGTTAAAGGTCTTATCATATAATTAGTTGAAACTAATCCGAATTTAAACTTCTGACAACAAATTTTTAATTAAATTTTAAAATTGTTTTAGAAAGCACAACATATATAATACCTGATATCTTTTAAAGTGTTATGTGTAGAAATATGCCAATAAGTGTGAACATAGCGTCTGGAATTAATTATTACTATGATTAAGAAACTAGAAATTCTTATCCTGATTTATTTTGTTAATTGTTGCCAGATATAATTTTACTTGGTAATTTATCTTAATTATAGTTTAAAGGATAATTAAGTATAATCACAGCGAGTGATAGGGTATAGGTATATAGCCTTGCCATTCCATGTGGAATTTCTACAATATTCATTAACTATAACCCATATAGTATATATTTTTGTTAGCCTATGAATAGGGGAGTCGATTAAGCAATGTCTGTCTCTCTGTGTTTATGTTTAAATCAACTTTTTGAAGCCCCCGACATCGCCAAGACCCGTGTAAGGTATCATAATTTCAGAAATATTTGGTAGCAGATTGGTATTCGAAACCAGCATAATCGCCTCATTCCTTTCTCAAATAAGTATAAGCAAACAATTACGGCTGCCTCTGTTTTTTTTTGTTTATTTTTACCACAAAAATTAAACATTTTTAGACTTACAATAATTTATAGAGACGGTTGTTACTATTCATAGATTGGGTTGCCTTTAGAGATATTATCGAAAAATTTTTGATAAATTTGTCACTAATCGTCAAAGTTATAGGCATATATATATGTATACATATATTTTTTTTAAATATATAAAACATTTACAAACTTTTTAATAAGATTTGTACATGCTGAACATTCCAAATTATAAGCCGTGATCTTAAAAGTCATTTCTAAGAAATACTTACAAAACGGTTTGAGACCAACTCAGATATAAACACCAAATTACGACTGCATCGGTGTTTTTCCTAATATTTACAAACGGAAATCGATATTTTTAAGTTTCTATACAACCGTGACAGCCAATATGGGGATCAAATGAAAGGGCTTGATTACTGTGTGTATAATTATAGTTAGTTATGAAAGGAAACAAATTCAAGATGACGTCTTAAATTAAATGGCGAATATATAAGTCAAATATAGTTGTTAGGGCTTTGTCCTCTATAAAGGTTTTGAAAAGTAGAATACATTAAACTATGAAAAAATTCAAAAAAATGAGGAAGATGATATTATCAGATTCGGCACGTCCGAACAAAGCGCTCTTAGTTGTTTTTTATTAAATAAGGATTACACAATTATGTATATGTAATTAGATGTGGTTTTTATTTGATATTTATACCCTTATTCTGAATTTTATAATATTTAATATTAAAATTTTAACATATACTATATGTAAAATAAAAATGAAAATGGAAGAAATGAATGAAATGAATGGAATTCTTTAAATATTTATATCACATTAACATTGCATTAGATTTGTGTTCTTGCTCTTTTTCATTATGGTAAAACAGCTAAACACATATTTAACCCAAAAAAGCTTCATAAATAAAATGCTCGCCAATGTCACTATGAAAGCATCTATAAAAGTTAAAGTTCCATTCCAATCTTCAAAATTAACAATTAAATCAAATTTGTTACAATTTTAGTTACCGTTAAAAGTTCAGAATAAGGGTGTTAATTTGATATAAATATTTAAAGAAATTAAGTTTTAGTCCCACAACATTTTTCTGCAGGAAAAAAAAACAAAAGTTTTTATCAGAAAAAGAATGCAAATTAAAATCTGCAATCGAAATTTTTCACTTTAGAATCAAATATTTCGGATTCGGAACACAGAAAAGGCATAAATTAATTTTAATTTAGTTTTAATTAATTAATTAATTAATTTAATTAATTACTAAAAAATAATTAATTAATTAAATAATGATATTTATTTATTTGGTTGTTGGGTTTAAGCTGGTTTATATGCATTTCACTGGTGCTTATGCCAGATCATCAGTAAACCTTTTACCCAAATTCTTGAAAAAGTTTAAAATGTTATAAACAACACAAACGGGTTGTTTGTGTTGTAAAATTTTTATTTTTGTTGCAAGTTTTGACTTTTCTTTTATATTTTCAAATTAATATTCCTACGAATATGTATAATAAATGTGAATGTTTTTATGTTTGGATAAATTTGACAAACATATAAATAAGAGTCTAGGTTGATTCTAAGTCTTCCTTTTATCCCTATAACTACGCAGACGAAGTCGCGGGCACAAGCTAGTATATAATAAAAATTAATTTTTCTATCATGGAAGATATATGCGTCAACATTACAAAGAGAGTATGAATTGGACAGTGGCAATAACTGCAAATGTTGAAAAAAAAAATTAGAAAAAGACCATAGAGTTTGTTTTTGTACTATAATTTTAATTTATTTATTTTGTTTGTGTTGTTTAATTGTAGGTGATGCTTTGTTTACATTTTTATTTCTTTTCTATCACAGTTTGAAATTATCACAGTTAAGGGGGTTTATTTACTTCTTGTTGAAGATCACAGTGGTTGTAAAGATGTTTGCAGTTACAAAAATTCTGATTATTTACCAAGGTCTCCAAACTGGTACAGGAGTAAGTGCTGCTGTTGAATATACTGCAGTTGAATCATTATCATCACTGTGATAACCGGAGGAAGCGGGACTCAAAGGGCAGTTAATTGTTAGGGTTTGCATTTGTTGCTGCTGATGTTCTCTTTGTTCAAAATCTAGTTGAAGCCTATTATATGAACGACCCAAATGTTTCATAACAGATTTGCCCATTTCCACAGTCATGCCAGTAGTTGAAGCCAAAACACGTGACACTTCATTGACAGCATTCATGTAACCGTTACGGAAAGAATCCATGGAAACTTGATCAGTTATTTTCATCTTTTGTTGCCTAACATGTTGTCTTAGGTAAACAATTGTGTTTTCTAGTATTTCTGCTTTATCCATGCGTAAAATTTTTCTGCTGCCATTCAGGTCAACCATTAATTGCTTAAGGCCATCCAAACACTTGTTGATACGAGCACGACGCTGACGTTCTAAGAGAGGCTTTTTGATTTTTTGGTAGATTTCTGTTTTTGTTGTGTATTTTATGTTGTACATATTGTTTATTGGTATTTTTAAAAAATTTCTTAGTTTAAAGTTACAGTATTCTAAAATGTAGAGGTTTTTACTCTTGATTAGTTGTTTTGTGAATAATGTCCCACTCACTTAGCAGAAGTCCTTTTATACTCTCAAACGTTCTTACGAAATTTCTGAGAGTTTTTGTACAATACACGTAAATGAGTGTTTAAGAGATGCAGACAGATGGGTAAAACAGTACATTAATGCTTTTTTTTTTAAAAAAGTACCTTTTGCTAAAAATTACATTCACACAAATAAGAGCTTATTTATTAAAATTGCATTAAGTGGGTATTTATTTTTGTTTTATTACTATTTACATATATAGTAGATGATGACTTTTTTACGAATTAAGAGTTTTCGAAATAAGGAGATATCAAGTTAACGATATTAAAAAAAAAATAAAATTTCAAAACCAATTAAACTGATAATGGATTTATGGGGACTTAAATGAAAATTAAAATGAAATCAAAAAGACAACAATTTATTTCTACTAAATATCTGTATGTAAAATACAACAAAAGTAATTAATTTAACTTAACAATTTAATCCAGCTTTCACTATAAAATCTGTTTTTATTCCAAAATTTATAAAAGTGTTAACTTTTTGCTTCATTTTCAATTGCTCAAATTGTGCCCTTTTTTCGAATAACGATAATGCTCAGATTGTTTCTCTTTGGCGACTTTACGTTACTTTCTTCACAATAACAAGAAAAGAAATGAAAGAAATTTAAAGGCAATTGTAAACACAAGTTGTTTTAAAAACATACTGGTTTTTTTTACGAATTTCCGCAGACTCAGGTATAAAAAAAAATAAAAATATGAATTAACGAGGGATCAAAATGTCTCAAAGAACCAGCAGTTTATTTTAAATTGTTGAGATTTCCGAATTAACGCAGCTTGACTACTTAAATTTTAAAATTGAATAAGTACCTGTTTCTTAAAAAAGCTAAAAAATACTAAAGGGGTCAATCCAACCCATGGATTGCATTTAAAAGTTTAAACCATTAACAAATGTTAAAAAAACCTTTTTTTTTTGTAAACAATAAAATGTTTAAAAAAAAAAAACTTTTAATAAATTAAATGCTTTTAAAAATTTATTCCGTTAATAACATTTTTCGAAAAAGTACCAAAAATACATACTTCTGCATGTATTTAGAATTTCATCCCTACGTGTTAAACAAATATGTTTGTATGTATATATTTTGCTCTCTATCTCCTTCTATGTAGAAAAATTAACTCTCATGGTTTCCTGCTGTTGCTGATGTAGTTGTATTTGTAAATTTTATGTTTTCTGCAAAGAGTATTATTATTTCCTTTTTGAGTCTTCTATACTGTAAATGTGCGAGGCAGCTGCAGCTGGACTCATCATCCTTAACACAATTTTTTTATTATTGCTGTTTAGGTTAAAAATGTTTTTTTTTTTGCTGAAAAAAAAAAAAAACGTATGGCTCGTGGCCGTGGGAACATTACTGAAACTGAGTTTCTCACACGGTGTTTTTCTGTTGTTCGACAATTAAAAAAAAAACGACAAAAACATGCGTTTGTTCCTTTAGTGTTGTTGTAAGGATTATTTTGCAGCTGTCACTATTTCGTACATTTCGCCTGAGTAGTGTAGAAGTAAAAGTAGAATAATAAGATCATGATATCATTCTGTTCAGAATTATCGAATTTCTTTTTTTAACATTCCTTTTTGTTGTTGCTGTTTTGTTGTTGTTGTTGTAGGTACATAGTATGGTTTGATTTAGTTAATCAGATTGGCTATAGTCCCTTCTGACCACTTTGCTAAGGAGTGTATTAAGTGTCTTTCCATCCGTCTGTGTTTATTTTACCTTGATTGTTTTTATTTTATTTTAACTTTACTCTTAATTGTTAGTTGCTGCTAAAATTGTTTTTTGTTTGGCAAGGATTTTAATAAATTTAACCATTCATCTCCCCGTTCATAGTCACTCACTCTCACATTTAGTCGTCATTCATTTATTGTTTTGTTTTATACTCTCATATGGTTAAAGTTTTTTTGTTTTTTATTTTTGTTGTAGACTTGAACCGTGAGAAAAAATATATTTAATTATTTATTGTTGTTGTTTTTGTTGTTGTGTTAGCTGTTGTTGCAGTTTTTGCAGTCGTTGTTAATGTTACATTTTAATGGATCGTGCTAGTTGGCTTCTTATTGCCTGTAAATTGTTTGTTAATCTCGTGTGTTAAGTGTGTCTGAAGTAATTTTTATTTAAAATTCTAGTACATTGGACTACCATCATACTACATATGTTAGTATTTAATTGTGTATGAATTATTTATTCCAGAGTTTATTCTTGGTAGTTATTTAAGAGGGTGAAATAGGTATCGATGGATTTTTAATGAGCTATTAATAATAACAGCTTTGTTATAAATGATATATCCTTATTTGACTTAACTGACATTAAGTACATGATTGACCTCTAAATATTATTCTGAAAATGTGTAATACTTTGTTGTTTTTAAATCTATTTATTTGGTAATTAGAGAGTCTTACAAAACAGAACTTAATTTTATTTCAAGTACCCAAGGAGTGATATTGAAAAAATCTTAACATACTACGTTTTGACTTTTAACCATGGTGTAATTATTTAAGATGCGAAGAATTCGAATTTAGCGGAGAATTTTTTTTATATGAAGTTTGCCAATTGGAAATTATGACTAAAAATATATATATATATATATAAATATATACTTACACTTACAATGTATAAATACTATAATACTCATGTTGTATATTAGACGACGAAACGTACATATGTGCTGGCAGATTTTTCACAGCTCGAGGAGATGTTGCAAATAAGTTAAGGACCTAAAATTACAAAACTCTTGCTATATGCAGTTGTGATAAAAGAAGCAAGTCATTTGTAACAGTAGGCTCTATAAATACCGAATATACATTGAAGAATGTTGGGGAAAAAGTATTTTTCCTTTGGTTAGAGAGCATTTTATATATGTTTGTATATTAAGATTTTTCGATCTCACTCCTTATATAGAGAAGTTGTTAAAGAGTTTAATATTATAGCAATACATAATTTAAAGCGAACTCTTCTACAATAGTTTTCAAAAGATTTTATTTTCTGTTCCATTTTGAACGATTATCCTGATTATTATACCCTTCACAGTGAGTGTTTGTCATTCCGTGTGATATTTTTACAATTTTCATTTCCGACCTCATAAAGTATTACTTTCCGAAAGCTTATGAATAGGGAAGTCAATTAAGCACTGTCCGTCTGTCCGTGTGTATGCTAAAATCAACCTTTCATTTTCAAGACCCGTGTAAGGTACCAAAATATTAGAAATATTCGGAAACAGATCGGTATTGAAAATCGCTCTGTAAACAACTGAGATATGATGAAAAAACCTAGACCACCTCGTATTTTCACACCAACACAAACTGGATGCACGTAGGTTCGAATCCCAGTTGAGACAAAATTTTTTTTTATTTTTTTAGTTTTTATTTTCTCTATTTTTTTTAATTTTTAATTATACATATATAAACTGAATTTGTAATTTTACAATGAGATGTTTTTAAGCCGATAAAGTCATTATAATGATAATGAAACATATATGTATGTATGTATGAACGTATTTCATATTAATGAAAAGAATGGTGATACAAACAAAATAATGATTTTTACATACACACGGACAGATGGACATACCATAATCGACTTTTCTAGCTTTTATAAGCTTTCAGAAACTATAAACTTTATGGAGAGAGTCTTAAAACGAGTATTGCGGAAATTTCACAAGGATTGACACGCCTACATATATGTGTGTACTTATATGTACATATGTATACTCTTACACTCTAAAGGTAGGATCACACGATTGCCGTAATGCACAATTTTTTGTATCCCAATCGTGTGATTGCACAATTAATTGGTACATGTGACAATCGGGGATAATATTGTGCTTATTTTAACCAATCAAATGCAACTCTGATGGGGCAACCGTGTGACCACTTTTAATATTACAACTGCCGCTGTCAAAAGTGTGCCAATATTAATTGTGTTTTTTAGCGGCAATCAAAGTTTACAATACGCGCCAATATTTTAATATTCAATAAGATGTGATTAAAAAGGTTTTCTTTTATTCATAATTATACTTTCCAATTATGTATATTAATTTAAACCAGTTAAGCTTTGCGTACCTTCAGCATATCTCTTTTTCCTTATTGAAGGCATATTTGTTTTTCTAATTTTATTTTTACAAAACCATAAATAAATAAACACACAGTATACGAAGAAGGAAGCAGGAACAATCGTGTGACGGAAATGCGGCGATTTTTGTCACTATAGCATTTTACGCCATCTTGCAACAATCAAATTTGTATAAAGTGAGGCAATCGTGTGATTACAAAGTATTTGATTGGAATAATCTGATTATTGTGCGCCAATTCAGCACAATAAAAATTGTGTCAGATTGGTGCATTTGCGGCAATTTTGTGATCCCACCTTAAGATATAATAATAAAACAAGTAACAGTGCTATATTCGGCCGTGCCGAATCTTATATACCCTTCACAACGTGTAGTCATGCAATAACAATTGTTTGTATCACCATTCATCCCATATAAAATACGTGCATACGTACACGTTAGAATAAATGTGGCATCGAATCCCAGCTGAGCCAAAAAAATTTTATTTTATTTTATTTAATATATTATTTATATTTTATAATTTTTTTTTAAATTTTTTTAAAAAATTTTTTTAAATTTTTCTTTAAATTTTTTTTTGGTAGTTTTTTTTATTATTTTTTTCTTATTTTTAATATTTTTTTTTTTTGTAATTTTTTTTTGTTTGGTATGTTTTTTACATGTATGTATGTATGTATGTATGTATGTATGTATGTATGTATGTATGTATGTATGTATGTATGTATGTATGTTGTTGTTGTAATTGTGAAAAAAACGAGGTGGTCGTGGTTTTTTGCTCATATCTCAGAAAGTTATGGGGCGATTATGCTGAATTTCAATAGCGATTCATTCCTGGATATTTCCAAGAGATTGATACCATATACAGATCTGAGGAACATATAGTTGCTTCTAAAAGTTGATTTCAACCAACACACGGACAGACGGGCAGACGGACAGACGGATAGACGGACAGACGGTCAGGGCTTAATCGACTCCTCTATTCATAAGCTTTTAGAAAATATATACTTTATGGGGTCGGAAATGAAAATTGTAGAAATTACAAACGGAATGACAAAGCTATATATACCCTTGTGCACCACTGGTGAAGGGTATAATGAGAAGGAAATTGTAAAAAATTTATATTTAAAAAAAATATTTTTTCATTCTATGAATTATACCCTTTCATATGGCATATTAGAAAAAAATTTTAAATAATTTTAAAAAAGATTTTGCAATACATATTGTTATACCCTTCACACAGTGAAAAAGGGTATATATAGGTTTGTCATTCCGTGTGAAATTTCTACAATTTTCATTTCCGACCCCATAAAGTATATATTTTCTGAAAGCTTATGAATAGGGAAGTCGATTAAGCTCTGTCAGTCTGTCCGTCTGACCGTCTGTCCGTGTGTATGTTGAAATCAACTTTTTGAAGCCCCCCGACATCACTTGGACCCGGGTGAGGTATTAAAATATCAGAAATATTCGGGAGTATATCGCTATTGAAAATCAGAAACATCGGTACATAAACAACTGAGATATGAGCAAAAACCTACGACCACCTCGATTTTTTTTTCACAAAAACAACATTACAACAACAACATACATACATACAAACTTGTATATTGGCTAAAGTAAACGTGGGATCGAATCCCAGCTGAGCCAAAAAAAAAATTTTTTTATATTTAAAAAATTTTTTTTTTAATTTTTTTTTTTAATTTTTTTTTTATTTTTTTTTTTATTTTTTATTTAATATATTATTTATATTTTTATTATTTTTTTTTTAATATTTTTTTTTTATTTTTTTTTTGTTTTATATTAATTATATCTATTTTAATTACTTTTTTAAAATTTTTTTTTTAAAATTTTTTTTTTTTAAATTTTTTTTTAATTTTTTTTTAAAATTTTTTTTTTAAAATTTTTTTTTTATTTTTTTTTTAACATACATACGTAAATTTATAATTTTACAATGGGATGTTTTTTATATATGTATATTTTTTATATGTATGTACGTATTTCATATGAGATGAATGGTGATACAAACTACTGTTATTGCATGACTACACGTTGTGAAGGGTATATAAGATTCGGCACGGCCGAATATAGCGCTCTTACTTGTTTTTTTTTAATTTTTTAAAACTTAATTTAAAGTGAACTTTTCTGAAACTGTGTAATCATTGCCGTAGCTACAAATTTTTTTCTCGGGGTGGCAAAAGCTTAAAAAAATTTTTAATTTTACATGTGTATTTAATGTAAATAGTTGATTTTTTGTCACCTCCCTAGAATGGCTTATAGGTGTAATGTAGAATCTTTTCGACTGAATTGCATTTTTAGTTCATATATGTATTCAAGCTGATGTAATTTTTTTCAACAAAAATATTTATTTAAACATTTAAAATGTTTGTAATAGTATATTCACTGCCTGCGTATCTATGTAAATGCAAACGAAATTTTTATTCTTATAAATGTGTATATTGAAAACAACAACAAAAAACTTAAAATTTGTTTTTGTAAGAAAGAGAATTTCGTTCACATTTAGATAAACAGGCACACGCAAAGAAAAAATATGGTTGTGGTAACCATAATCGAAGATCAACATACTATGATTGAATTGTATGATTATGTTTAAAATAATAATGGTTACCAGTTATCATTATTATGTTTAATTTAATCATCATTTAATAACCATATATATATGACTAAATACAATTGAAATCGACAATCTTTGCTTTTTTACGGCAAATTACTGTCTTTTGCTGTAACATACACATATTGCTTGTACTCACCAATTTAATTGCAATTTTTATACCAATATTTTTTATATTTTCTCGTTTATTTTTAAATTTTCTTTAATTTTTCAAAATTTTTGTTCCTTTTTTTGACATCTCAAACTTTTAAAATAATAAAAATTTATTCAGCAAGAAGAAGAACAATTGAAATCAAATTATTATTAAAAGAAAATCATAGCTTGATTATTTTGTAATCATACTGTTGTCTCACTTATTATTTAATGATTATTTTTAATTTTTAATGATTTTGAATATAATATTATTTTTTTTCAAATTAAATTTTTTAAATTATACTATTTTTAAATGATAACCATTTTGAAATTTTTACGAAAAGTAATCGTTAAATGATATAATTCAAACAAAAGCTTGATTATCGTGACAAAATATATGATTAAATGAAACAAAAATAACTATTACTTGTTTTCGACAACCAAATATTGTTTTAGAAAAAATAATATGACCGTCGTGATCATGCCGTAACCATGGTTTTTCTTTGCGTGCAGTTATTTTATTTACCATATAAATGTGTAATATAAAAAAAGCCTTCTGTAATACGGCCAAAAGACCTATACCAAATTTTATGAAAGAAATTTTTCATTTATTTTAAATTAACTCCACTGTGAATAAATCTGGTAACCCTTTGAATCACTGCAACCATTCATTTATCAATACCAATTATGTAGAGATTTTCTTCTTCATACAAACACAATTTATTTCGATGCGATCGTAATCATTACACACCATCATTATCCTTTGCTATAATTGTGATAATTATAGTTTAAAAAAGAAGTAAGAAACTAGTTCTTATTTCCTGTCTTCTGTGGTAATTGTTTAGTATTAAAAAATAAAGACAGTTTATATGTGTTTGTTTTTTAAATATTAATTATATTTGAATTATGTATTTTGTATATTTTGTTTGTTAATTGTCTGTATATAATTAATCATTTGTGTTAAAAGAAATAATTATAAAATAATAATAAAACACTACCCTATCACAGTTGGATTATGTAAAGCTAGTACACTTACAAAAATTAATAAGAAAAAAAAATGCTATCAATATTTTAACAAACAGTAAAAAAAAAAAAAAATAAATAAATAATAATCTTATATTATAAACGAGATCGTTAATGTCATGGAAGAACTAAAGTGCACAATTGGTTTTGTTTGTCTTTATAATATCGACGATTATGATGTGTTAATTCGAACATAATTTACCAAGGACGCCAGACTGTTGCCGAGGAAACTTGTTGCAAAAGTCCTTGTTTTTGTAAAGGTTCAGGAGATGATCGTGAGTAATCATTGTCACTGGCATAGCCACTAGAAACTGGACTGTACATGGCAGTGGAGGTAGAAGGCGTAGAGCAGGTTACAGTTAAAGGTGTAGTGATAGCAGTGACAACCTCTTCAGGAGCTTCCAATTGGCTAAGACGTAATCCCAAATGAGTCATTAGTTTAGTACCAAACTGTACATCTACTTTGGGTAAAGTGGCCATGCAGCGTGACACTTCATTGGCAGCTTGTATATAGCCAGAGCGAAAACTTTGTTGAGCAGCTACATTGTTGTAGGCGATTTGTTCTTTTTGCTGCTTTAATTTGCGCAAATGTTGAACGGTCACTTCCAAGATATCAGCCTTTTCAAATTTAACTGCGGCTTCGCCAGTACTTTGGAAACATTCAGCCATCAGATCCTTTAAATCATCGAGGCACTTGTTAATGCGAGCACGTCGCTTACGTTCCAAAAGAGGTTTCATAACTTTGCGATATTGATAAGTTTTAGACATTTCGTATTTTGTTGCCATTGTTGTTAAGAGTTTTTCAAAAAATATTTAAGTTATAAAAATTAAAAGCGTTTAACGAATTGATGTTAAAACTCAAACGTATGAACAGTGAATGATGTTGGATCAAAGAGTGTGACACGTTTATATAGCCACGCGTGTCCCAGGACACTGCAAAATGTTACTCGTGCTTAACATACGCTCTCTCATATGCAGAGTACGTGCACAAAAAGAGGTACATATGTATATGTATATAGAGAGCACACTTTGTTTAAAGAGACTAACTGATCCATTGTTTTGTTAGTCATTTCAAAGTAATATTTAGGGGTTGAAAAAGTACGTTACAAGTTGGTTATAGTTTAGGCTTGTTTTTTAACATAAAACTATGTTATGCATATATAAGCAGTGAAGTTGATGGTGGTGGTGGTGGTTGTGCTGTTGGTAGACAGGTAGCAAATTAAAAAATTTCAAATCGTGGGAAACACTTTGCCAGTAAGTTTCCCACAATTTTCAATTTTATATTTATTTCATGCATTTGGGGTTGTTTTTACTGCTGAGGCACATACATACATTCGGCTTTTAGGATCGTCGTATCCTTTTTGTGTTACTGATAGTGCAACCAATATACACAAAGTGCACAGTGGGTGAAAACACAACAAGTAAACTAAATAACTCAAACATATGTGAGAGTAAAAATGTTTGTTAATTAAATAAGAATTGGTGTACGTGCTTTTAACTTGAAGTGGTATTTTTAAGGCTCGTTAATATATGTTTCCTAGGAAAATTTTTAAGATTTCACTTTATTGTCAATTTGTATTTAGGGAAAATTGATTTATGTATATGTTCACTGTTTACGAGAGAACATTACTTTGACTAACTAATTCGATCAATTATTACTAATTGATCTAAAAGTTATGCAATTAGGTGTAAATCTTATTAGCGCAGATTTTATGTCTTTGTATAAATTAAACTCAAGCAAGGATTGAATTCGTATACAGAAAGAAACGTTGATTCCTACATAGACCTCTGAAAACATTAAATTATTTAAATTCGTGTTCCTTATTATAAAAATCTAATCAGAATGAAAAATGTTTTCTTTACTTTTACCACTGTATCACTGATAGCACACTCAGTGTCAAATAGCGAGTGAGAAGATTAAAAACACAAATGAAACAAAGTGTAGATTTAACAAAAAAAAAAAAAAAAAATACAACAACAACTAAAACAGTAATAACTACCACCTGCCCTTTCTTCAAAAAATGTTGAACGTTCTGTTAGGCATCACATACTTAAGACTGACTTTAGGTTTGACAGTGGCCCTAAACAGATCGACTGACTGACAAACAGACTTTGGGGTTTAAACGACGACTTGATTAACAACTCTACTCTGCGTCTTCTTCCATTCAGAGCTCAAAGTGTGAGAAAATTTTCTTGGTTGCAGCTGTTGGTGTCATTTTAGGTTGTTGTGAATGTTTCTTTTCTATTTTTTTTTTTTAATGTTTTTGTTTTTATCGAGTTTCTAGTTGGGCTTTGTACGTTTGGTTTGTGATTCGCTCGTGTTTCAAGAACATCATAAACACAACGTTGGATTAATTTAATAGGGCGAAGAGTTGATTGTTTAACACTTGATTAGAGACACACACACGCACACGCACACACACACTTACATATACGAGAATATTTTAATGTAGAACAAAAGATGTGGATAATATATTGTAAGAGTTTACTACCAACTATTAAATTGAACCACAATAATGGTATAATGTGGAAAATTTTAATAAAAATAAATCGAATTTGTGGCAATGTTTGTATAAAAATGCTACTGTTTGTGCAGAACCTGAACAATGTTGAAAATTGTGTTGTTTAGATGACGTACGTACATAATTTATTTTCATATGCACTATTTAATTTATTTAAAAAGTATTTTGTTGGTCTTTTTCTCAAGAACAACTTTAAGCGCCGCATTTGAGTGCGCTTTCGGTTTCTTGATCATGCCTAAGAAGTGTATCTTAGGAATACATTGAGTTTAAGCTTTCTTCACTGATCTGCTTGAATTTCTCGTATAAAATATTAAAATATATGTCTACACAGAAAAAAAAACAAAACTTTAGACTTGCGTGGAAGCATATCAAAAAGCTTCAAATTAAAACGTAGGTACAAAAAATTTAGAAGAAATTATACGAATTTCTTGACCAAACATAAAGTTTTATTGTAATTGAAATACAGAAAATTCCCTTTAACAGTATGAAAAACTTTGAAAAATTATTCTTTCTTTTCAGAAAGACACTTTCCAATCTAAGATCAACGCAAAAGTTAAAAACTTATAAATCTGTACCTATAATCTGTACATATAATAAGATTGTAAAACAGATTGTACCTATGTTGAAAATTTTTTAAATTTTAATTACAATATATTAAGTCGATGACCACTATTTAAAATTTTTTTCGTCCGTCTGTCTTTCTGCATTTCTTTCTGAACTCAATTGGCTCAAAAGCTACTGGATGGATTTTGATAAAATTTGGTATTCAGATAAATACTTTGATACATATACTAGGAATGTTTTTTTTTGGGCAAAATAATATTATATTGAATGAAATAATAGGTTCGTTCGAGAACTCACAAATTTGTAGAAATTTTTACTGCATTTTACGAAATTGCGTTCGTTTACACAAATTTGTAGTAAATGAGAGCACAAATAGAGAGCGAAAAGTGACAGTTCTTGACTGAGTATTTGCAAATTTTTACTACAGAAATTTCTTGCAGTAAGATTTAACAAAACCAAAAAGCATATGATTCAAAAGGTAAACAAACAAAAGTAAGCAAACAAAAAGTATACAATTTGTGAAAAAAATATTAAAAAAAAGGGAAATCCAAACAAAAGTGCAAAATATTGTTAAATTTAAATTGTTTGTGAAATAAAGTTAGTTAACAATGTCTACAGATGTTTTAATTTTTTTTATTTGATTAATTTAATTTGTTTGATTTGTCGAGTACCGATAGAAAAGGAAATCAATATCAAAAGCGAAAAAATTGTTTCAATACAATATTTATTTGCCATCAGCTGTTGCTTCAATCTTACGAATTTTTACAAATGTCTGTTCGAGTACTTTTTTTTTTGGCAAATTCTCTTTTTGAGAATAAAATTTTCAATTTACTAAATAATTACTCATTTACTACCAAGTGCAGTAAAAGTACTCGAACGAACCTAATATTTAAAACGATACTGGAAGGTTGGTAAGAAATAAATGCATAAAAAGAAACGAAAAAGGAGGAATATAGTACAAATTACACAGACTATTAATTTGCACCAACGACGATATTGGAAGTTACTTAAAGTAAATACCAAGACGAATTTATTTATCAGGTGGTGGTAATTCTACAACAAATACAACATTAAAAAAACAACATGGTTTTTTATTGTTGCTTTCGACTGTCGATGTGTCAAAAGCTACATGGTTTTTGTTTGTGTTTTTTTGCGCGGGAGGGTGTAATCTATGTAAACATAAATAATATTTGACAATTGAATCAACATTTTTGCAAATAAAAAAGTAGATCAGTTGCGTTGTCAACACCACCTGATAATGAATTCGCCTTGGTAAATACAATACAAAAATATTATTGGGGCTAGCAATGAGAACCGGGTTCAACTAGTAACTTTTAAAGTTCTTCTTAATTTAAACACCATTTTGAAGAGATTTGCATATAACTTGTATTTTATTTAATTTTCTTTTAAATATAAACTTTTAGCTTATTTAAAACTAAACCAATTATTATTTCTTTTGCTTTTGCTCAAATATTTTAGGTTATATTTCAAAATGTACATCATATTGATTTATAAATGTTAAATACATAATTAAGGTTTCTTTCATATACTTGAAGAACTGCAAAACTTTATTTAGCTTGACTTTAATTATCTTAACTATTTAATTAAATATTTAAATTAAAATTTCTGCACATCTCAGGTTTTCGTTTTCATATTATTGTTAAATATTTATTGTTATATTTTTTGAAATGGTGATTTTGTTTGATGATGTTTCTTCAAAATAGCGTATCCATGAATGCGAGAATTTTTTTTTAATACAGCCTAATTATGACGAATTAAGTTGTGATTTTAATGCAGCTCTAAGATTGCTAAGATTGCCTGAAATAAAACACTGTCCAAAGACCATTATATGTTGTTTCTAAATCGCTTAGCGAAAAAAAAAACTTCCTTAGGACCTGCATATTTGCTTAAATTGTCCATTAATAAAATACTTTACATTTTTTGTGCAATTTGTTAACATTTTTATCAGCAGCAATTTCAAAGTTTTTTGCTTTATCTCCCTGCAGGTAAATGTTTGTACATATTGCGCACATTAAAGGCTTCGTTGCCAATACTTATGAATGGCCTGTTGTTAGCTGTGCAACAACATGGTTAATGGGTTGACACAAACAAACCTGTTGTTGCATATTTTTACGCTAAAAACATTTTCATTCACACACATTTTCATTCATTTGCTCGCTCGACTATTGAGTGTTTACGTTTTAAAGTGTTTTGCTTTGGAAAAAGGGTCCTTGTGGTTAAGAGTTCTTCTTTATTTTCACACAAAAAACTTTAAACCTCTTTCTTGAATGAACACACAAACTTGTCGCTACAAGTTAAAGAACAGGTAGTTGTTAGAGAAGATGAGTTCATTCAATGCATATTAAAGTAAAAATCTGCAAAGCTATCATGTTGCTTGTCACATTCCCAGTCCCAGTAAAACGAGCCAACTGCAGTCTCAATGGCCAGAACATATGGCTTTCGTTGTTGTTGCTGTTGTTGTGAAGCTTTTAAAAGACGTTCGTTGGCTTGATTTTGTTCTATTTCACTAGCAAGGCAGCATTGGGCTTTCATTTCATTTTCCCCGTTGTCTGTGTGTGAATAATGTTCATTTGAGTTGTTGTTGTTGTTGTTTTTTGTACCTTTACTATCCTTGCTTTTTATTTGCCTAAGGATTTTGTTAACAGCAAATTTTAATTTAAGCAAATAACAATGTAGATTTTCTTTTTCCGCGTACATATTTTCGTTATTGGCAGCAAACATTTTTCTGTTTTATAGTTTTTGAGTGTATTCACTTAGATTGTTTATGACTGACTGTGGTTTATCCTGTTGAAGTTGCGGTTTTTATAACAATTGCTATTGCAAGTGAGACATTTAAAGCGCCTGCGCAGTTCAAAATCCTTTTGACAAAATTATGTATTTCAATTATCGTGGCACTTGTCTCGTTGTCGACGTAGTCGTAGTACACGTGCTTGATTTTAATGAATATACATATGTACACTTGTTTCTAAATAAGCGATTGTGTGTTTTGTGAATATTTTTGCAATCTACTTTAATACTTTATTATTTAGGAAAAAAAGTGTTCAGCAATCGTTTGTACACACGTTTTTACACAATGCTAGCTAGACACACACACTCCTCAACCCTACTTTAGCAAAATAATTGTTGTTTACAGTTTTTGCCTAAGATCATTGTTTCCCATCAATGCTAACGCATCGTATTAAATTAACAAAATTTAAGGACTGGGGTTAGTTGAATTAAAAAATAAACATTATAATTGTTCTGTATATTAAAATGCGACAACAAAGAAAACAACAAATTAATTAAATTAATAATATGTCGAATGTTTTTATACAGTTTACGCTAGAGTTTGTCAATCCGTCTGAATGTTTTACAATATTCATTTGAAACCCTATAAAGCTTATATATTCTGAATCCTTATACAGTGCAACCTCGCTCAACGCAACTAATAGAAATTTTGGCCGTTGCAAAAACTGAGGTTGTTGCGATGACCCAGTCTCAATTTTTTAGGGCGCAAATTCTCTTTTATGGTTTAATATGACTTCATAAATCACTTGTATATATCCTTTTTAGTTTTTGGATATTCACAAGCTCTTATTGGTCTGAATTTTTTAAAAGCAGCTAATTTTTTTTTTAATTTTGGATATTGTTGATTTGTTCACTTCATATTCATCTCAAATCAATTTTACAGATATGTCCATTTCAAGCTTATTTTATTACGAATATCACTTTTTTGTTTAATTAAAAGTTTTACAAATTTTGTAATCACCGGCATTTTATTCAATGTAAATAGAACAACCTTTCACGAAAAGAGATTCTTTCAACTGATTGCATATCTACAAAAACAACTGAAACACGCATATTTCAGTATTCTTGGAAAAGCGGCAAGTCTAAAGCTAAAAAATCTAAATAAAAAAATATGTAAATAAAAATGACAAATTGATCATTTTGGGAGAAAAGTTGCGATAACTGAGTTTTCTTTCGAGTGTTGCGTTAAGCGAGGTGGCAATGTATATAGATGAATTAATTTAGCTTAGTTCGTCTGTGAATTGAAATCAACATTTTAAATTCCCCACGTACACTTCCGAATCTGGTATATGGTACCAATTTATCAGCTATACTTTCGAGAATTCTGCTATTGAAAACAAGTTATGTTGGCATATTGCGATCTGAGATAAGAGCGAAAGAGCACGATTATCTTTGTTTTTTACCTAATCAAATTTATACATATATTTTGCAGCTCCTAAAAGTGTACCCTGGTGTGGAGTTTCAGCGTTATAACTCAACGCCTCAACGCCTCAACAAAACCTGAAGTTCACTTAACAAGGCACCCATAACTGATCGTTTTTGCTTTCTATTTACTATTTATCAATGTTAATCTCTATATAAACAAATTATGAATTGGCCTTTAATATTGTTTTATATACAAAGTTTGACATTCGTTGTTCGTAAATTATTGTGTTCTATGTGACGTATAAAACCTATACATATAGAACACAATAATTTACGAACGACGCATTGTTATAGGAAAGCGACCCTACAAGAACAGTGACGGTCATTTTACCGGTTATATGACTGGTATTAGTGACTGATATATCGGTTAAAGTTTCTATTAGTTTCTTAAGGGCAATGTGAAAAAAATGACTGAAACTTTTGTGTACATGTTATTTTGCGTCTTTCTCTTACTTATTAGTTCTGTCGACAGCAAAACATATATCTGGACTACTTACACTACAGCTGTTTCAAATCAAATATAATATAAATAGTAGTCACACTTAACGTATATATCGGTCAAAGCTAACTAGTCACACTTAACGTATATATCGGTCAAAGCTAACAAGGTATATATTTTACTCGTACAATAAAACAAAATTTATTATCTTTTATATTATTTATTATTATATATTTCATTACATTTAATTTATTATTACCATTAATACGTAATTTCACTGCTTCCTGGATGGGCTCAATTTAATCCTTTTTCATGGTATTAGCGTCATTGGTATTATGGCTGGAATTGTTAAAAATAAAAATTATGAGAATATGCAAAGGCATATACATATTTATGTTTGGCTGCTACCTTTCGTACTTACCTTTTATTTCTTGAGTATTTTATAAAAAACCTCGTCGAAAGAACTGCAAATTTTTTAATAAAAAATACTTTTTGTTACACTGAATTAAAAATTTTTCACAATAATTTTCCAATTTTAAACGTCAAAAAATCAACATACATTATTTGTCTCACTCTTGCATACGCATTATTTTTCCTGTCGCAGGAATTATATATTAAATTGCTACAATAGTGTTAGTACAAACATTTTGTATGTGTTAGTTTCAGTCATTCATTTCTTGTAGGGGAATTCAGTTGAATTTGCAGATGTGAGTATTTTATTAAGTGATACAAACAAGTAATGGTCATATTCATAATTAATTTTTAAATTTATCAAAAGTATATAAAATGTTTCAATTTGTTTTTTATTTTTTAATTTTAAATAGTTTTTAAAATAAATCTTTAATATACATACATATATAGAAAAATTTATCCAGGTCTGTCTATAAACAGTTATATTTTAAAGCGACCTATTCTAGACCTTGGGCTCATGAATGAATATATATACCCAGCAAAAATTACTGCATACCCGGAAGCAGGTTTGTAAGGGAGAGATAAATGTACTCTCCTTTCCCAACCTGCTTCAGGAAGGCATGATTTTTATATGAGATGTCCCACTTGGTAGGGCTCTTTGATGCTCTAATTATTTGCTATTTTCACACATTGTTAATGCAGTAATATCATGTCTCTTTTATGTGTTTTTAACAGCGTTGTCAACTTTAAAATTTCAAAAAGCACCATAACCCAGGAAAAAACGCGTCATTCTCATAAAAAAGCACTAAATTTATAATTTGTAAATTATTTTTTTATTTATTTAATAAAATTATACATTTATATAAATTTCTTTACAAATAAGACATTTTTTTATTTGTAACTAAAAATAAACAAAAACATTGGAAAAAATAACAAAAATATTTAATTATTAAAGTAGTTATCAATTCACAATATATCACAGGAGTGATGCATTGTAAGAAATTTATTTCAACATTTAGAAAAAATAACGACAGGATTAATTTTTCCATACCTGATGCATTTATAAAACGTTTAATAAACATATGTGAATTTGTTGTACAAAATATTAAAGAAATTATTAACCAAATAAGTACAACTATTATTTAATATTTAAATATTTTTATATTACATATTAGAGTAATTAAATAGAACTATTTCTGACTAAAAATTATGAAAAATTTTAATAAGCTTGCAGTTTAATAATTCTTTTAGGATTTAAGCTTTTCTCTGTGTAAATAATATCAAATATCAATGTTAAAGTCTATTATTTCTTCATTATTATCACTATCATCTGGCCACAACATAGTCTTAATTTCAAATTGTAATGCTTTATAAATATCATTGCTATTAATCAGAATATTTACTTCATCAGCTATTTGGTAGGTTTCACAACAGGAATTTTCCCGTTTAAGCCCATTTTTAATGTGAAGTAAGGCATTAACTGAATTTAAAGACATTCGGTTGCGAATTTTAGATTTAAACACATTCATGGGAGCGACAAAAGTTTAACGTTTAAGTTTAATGCTTCAAAGGGATTTAAGTTAACTGCATCTTTGTACGATTTAACTTCAATCCAAAAATCGACTGGATTCAATATTTTGCCATTGGTAACGGTAAAATATCTTCTTTTGTATGTGATAAAACATTTCTAACATTAATTATGTTAATTTTACTCAAAATTTCAAGGTTTTCTGGTAAAATTTTTAAACGTTTAAAGTTGTGGGACGCTAAAAGTTTGCTTTAAGGTTTAATCATTTATAAGATGATCTCAAAAGAAAGAGGAATTTCTTTTATTCACATTCACCTCAAATGCATATACATATGTATAAAGTTAGACATTTTGAAACAAAAACTTTCTTGGCAATCAATTATCTTATAAATAATTAAATTTTTAGTGTAATATTATTTTCTTGCCGAGTTGCATGTAATTGTACTATAAGTTACATTTTGGTAGTATGTATATAAATTTACACTTACAAAAAATTTTTTTCAATTAATTAATTTCAATTTTAGTGTTTGGTGTCACCGAAAAAAAAAAGAAAATCACTAAAAACTAAAAAAAAAAATCACCAAGCACTGACTCACAATTTTTCCGCTTTCTAAATGTTAAAAATCACCAAAAACGGTGATAAAATCACCGAGTTGACAACGCTGGTTTTTAAGAACTACAGTAAAGAGAGGTAATCATTCGTAAGCGAGAGAAGTTGCAGTAAAATATTTTGTAAAAAATGAAATATATTTAATAGAAATTTCTGACTTCCATTTATAGCACCCTCGAATGCGCTCTAATATTGCGCTATAAGAAGGCATGATTTTTTTTACTGCTTACCGGTACAAAATAAATTTTTGCTGGGTATGTACCAGAGACGTGTTTATAATTACAAATAGAAAACTGCACCAGTTTGGCTTCTCTCAGTTCTCTTTAATTTTACTTATATTAGTGGCTTACCACACCCTGCTGCTATTTAATAAGTCGTTGCGTCTGTCGTTAGTTCTGTCGCATAGTCATAAGTCGACACATACAGCAAACATACATATGACAATGAGCAGTTGCAGTTCCCATGGCAAAGAAGTAGAAAAAAGAATCATACTTTATAATAATAATAATCGTTGTATCGTAACGAAAAATTGTTGAGAATATTTTTATCCCACGGTCTTTAAGTGGAGGTGACAGATGTTCACAGTTCTTGTTCGCAGTAGAGCAGGACAGTGTTAAACAAAAATCGTTATCATATGATAGTGTTGTTACTCTTTTTTTTTCTACTACACTGCCACTGTTTTACATGCTGTGGTTATTGTGTGTTTGTCTTTTCAACATAATTTTATGTAGTCGTTGCTGCAAATATGTGTAAATAATTAAGAAAAAATGTAAGAGCAAAAAACTCCAGCGAGTGAGTAAGCGGAGTGTATTAGAGGTTGTTGGCCAGTCGGTCTTGTGCTGCTGTTATGAATGAATTTTTGCATTGATTACTGTGGTATCAGGTGCATTGCTGCATGCTCTTATAAAACATTACAACAAACTTTAATGTAGTCACGTGTGGGCCACACTCTTTGGTGTATTTCAAATGAAGTGAGGCGCGCGCACACACGTTGCCGACCCACCGCTATAATTTGTTCATATTTACTAAAAAATATTATATACAATATTAATCCTTGAGATATGTTTACATAGGCACTGTGCACGTGTTTGAGCTTGAGTAATTATTTTAAATGTAAATTTTAATAAATTATTAACAAATTGTTGGTTTGGTTTTTAATGATTTTATAGATACACACATGGTGTAATTACATAAGGTGATAGCGTAAAGGAGAGCGATTTTCGGCTCTCTTTTTTTATGTATGAAGTTTGACAATTTCCGGAGTTGAAATCATTTTTTTAATATGTAGTTTGACAAACTCCAGAACACAAAAAAATTATCAGCTGGGCTGGCACCGCCACCTTGTATAAGTGTACCCTGGATACACAGGCTTAAATATCGGCGATCAAAAGGGCGTTTAGCAGAGATACTAGAGATTAATTAACAGTTAGGCTGGTATTAAGTCGCGAGGCAGTCAACTGTTGAGGTTAAATGCGTACCTGGTCATTTTGGAGTGTTAGGAAACCGTATTGCGAACAGACTAGAGAATAATGGAAATCTTCTCGTCTCGGGGGAGATTGACATATTGACTGACTATCCTGCAAGACACTGGTAGATGTGACTGTTAATGGACTGCTGTCGAAAGAGAGTACTTATGCGACTCTCTTGCTTAGAATTCAGGAGTATTTTAATGACCTCGTTAGAAGTTGTCACAACGAGCAGGAGGAGGTTAAGATTGTGCAACATCTTCGCTGCCATTGCCCATTTTTGGGGGACTTAAATCCCGGCATCTGAAGAACATTTTTTTTTATGATATTGGGAGTACCTTTATCTCATGTTGATGTTAAGAGAATATGCTCGTTAAATCGTGCATTCAGTTTGTTAGAACCATGCTTCTCTGGGCGAGAAAGAACTAGCTACACGCTACATCCCAAGGGGATGACATGGAACCAAACATGATAGTCTTTGGATCATTACCCTGTTTAAGCTAAGTTCAATCTGATATCTGCAGCATTATGATCAGCCTTTTTTGATTCAAGCTACAAGAGTTGTCATCACCCACACTAAACTCTTTTATGCTTTTCATTAATAAATCAATTGATATTATTAAATTTGAATATAGAAATATTGCAATATTATTCTTATCTAACCGCTTTAAACTGTATTGCCATTCTCTATTGTGTATAACTCCATTTTATCTTAACACAGCTTACTTTCCTGTTGATTGATCACTAGTATTTTCAGCGGTCGACCCATTCAACAGTAATCTAGTTGTATTTTATACCACACAAAAAAAAAACGTTTTTTTTTTTGTAATAAATAATTTGTTTCAACAATGTTGATTCAACGTGTTTTTTTAATTTTTTGTTTTGTTACACACATATGTTTTGAGCATGTGTTAGTAGCAACTTTAAACGATTATAACTCCAAAGAAACTGATTAATTTTTAAAAAAATTAATTTTTTTCAAATGATATAATTTTTCAAATCGTCATATAATGTGAGTGTAAACACACGTAACAACAAATCAACTTGCCTTTTAATTTATAAGATACTGATCATGGGATTAATGGCATATAAAAATTTCTATTTTGATTTCTTTTGTATAATTTATAATCCCTTTTTATACCCTTCACAGTTAGTGTAAGGGTATATATAGGTTTGTCATTCCGTGTGAAATTTCTACAATATTCGTTTGCGACCCCAAAAAGTATATATTTTCTGAAAGCTTATGACTAGGGAAGTCTATTAAGCCTTGTCCGTTGGTATGTTTTAATCAATTTATTGAAGCCCCCCAACATCTCTCCGAAAATTTAAAAATTCAAAATCAGATATGATATTGATAATAATAAATCCAAATGACAAATAAAATTAAATCTTAAATCTAGGCTTAGTTACGCTGTGGTCACTATAACTATGTACAAGATAGTGAAGAGTATTTTCAGAATATAGTACTCCTACTTGTTATACCCTTCACACAGTGAAAAAGGGTATTTTCATTTCCGACCCCATAAAGTATATGTTTTCTGAAAGCTTATGAATAGGGGAGTCGATTAAGCTCTGTCAGTCTGTCCGTCTTTCCGTGTGTATGTTGAAATCAACTTTCTGAAGCCCCCCGACATCGCTTGGACCCGGGTGTGGTATTAAAATATCAGAAATATTCGGGAGTAGATCGTTATTGAAAATCAGAAACATCGGTACATAAACAACAGAGATATGAGCAAAAACCCACGACCACCTCGATTTTTTTTCACAAAAACAACATTACAACAACAACATACATACATACATACATACATACAAACGTGTATACTGGTTAGAGAAAACGTGGCATCGAATCCCAGCTGAGCCAAAAAAAATTTTTTTATTTTAATAATTTTTTTTATTTTTTATTTAATATATTATTTATATTTTTATTATTTTTCTTTTAAATTTTTTTATATTTTTTTTTTAATTTTTTTTTAATCCTTTTTATACCCTTCACACAGTGAAAAAGGGTATATATAGGTTTGTCATTCCGTGTGAAATTTCTACAATTTTCATTTCCGACCCCATAAAGTATATATTTTCTGAAAGCTTATGAATAGGGGAGTCGATTAAGCCCTGTTAGTCTGTCCGTCTGTCCGTCTGACCGTCTGTCCGTGTGTATGTTGAAATCAACTTTTTGAAGCCCCCCGACATAGGTTGGACCCGGGTAAGGTATTAAAATATCAGAAATATTCGGGAGTAGATCGCTATTGAAAATCAGAAACATCGGTGCATAAACAACTGAGATATGAGCAAAAACCCACGACCACCTCGATTTTTTTTTCACAAAAACAACATTACAACAACAACATACATACATACAAACGTGTATACTGGTTAGAGAAAACGTGGCATCGAATCCCAACTGAGCCCAAAAAAAATTTTTTTAATTTTTTAAAAAATTTTTTTTTAATTTTTTTTTATATTTTTTATTTTTTTTATTTAATATATTATTTATATTATTATTTTTTTTAATTTTTTTTTTTAATTTTTTTTTTTTTTTTGTTTTATATATGTATATTATATATATAATAATTTTTTTTTAATTTTTTTTTTAAATTTTTATTAAAATTTTTTTTTTTAAATTTTTTTTTTAAATTTTTTTTTTAAATTTTTTTTTTAAATTTTTTTTTAAAATTTGTTTTTAAAATTTTTTTTTTTTTCGTTTTTTTAACATACATACGTGTACGTATTTCATATGGGATGAATGGTGATACAAGCAACTGTTATTGCATGACAACACGTTGTGAAGGGTATATAAGATTCGGCATGGCCGAATATAGCACTCTTACTTGTTTGGTTTATATTTGTTATATTTATTTTAATTATTTTTTTTTTAATTTTTCTTTTATTTTTTTTTATATTTTTTTTAACATACATCCGTAAATTTATAATTTTACAATGGGATGTTTTTATATATGTATGTTTTTTTATGTATGTACGTATATCATATGGGATGAATGGTGATACAAACTACTGTTATTGACTACACGTTGTGAAGGGTATATAAGATTCGGCACTGCTGAATATAGCGCTCTTACTTGTTTTTACATTATAATGAACCGGAATATTATAATACTAAAGTTAAAGTCATGAGATGATTTAAATTATATAAAATCATTCATTTGTATACAAACATTAAATACATTGAAATTGAGATTATAAATATTAAAAGTGTATATGTGCGAAAATTATGTTGACAGGTCTATTTGATTTGATAAACTTTTTAAAAATTTTTATATAAGAAAACTTTCTATGCGATTAGAGTTGCATTTTGTAACGCATCAGTTAAAAATTCAATAAAATTTGCTTTGTTTATTTTAAATGACAAACGACAACATTTGTTAATGTTTGTAAATTAATATGTAGATGAAAAAAAAAATAAAAAATATTATTTACCACCAATATTTCAAATGTATATTTTTCATCTTTTTTTTGTAAATTTACAATTTTTAGGTTTCCTTTCTTAGATTTAGTTGTGATGGTAAAATAAAGTATCAAACAATTTATTCACGTATACCAGTTATAATCTAAAATCTCCTTTAATAAAGAGCGAGATAAAATATTTTTATACATTTTATATGCAGACATATGTATTTTATATTTATTTATTTTTCTTAAATATTATTAAAGCTTTCACTTAAACTATCAGTTCATGGTTTTTTAATTCAAGTTAAACTAAGTTGGATATCACAGTTTTGATTTTAATTAAAGCTGAATTAATTTCAATTAAAGTTGAGGCGATTTCAGTAAACCTTTAGTTGCTTAGTAATAATCTACCAAGGACGCCATACAGGAGCAGCAGAAAAAGATATTGAACTATCTTCATCACAATCGTCACTGTGATAACCCGAAGAAGCCGGACTGGGTGGAGCGAAACATGGAATTTCTTGTTGTTTTTGTTGGCGTTGTTCAGCTGACCTTTGCAATAGCAATAAACGATTATATTCACCACCCAAATGTATCATAACATCTTTGCCAACCTTTACATTCATGTAAGGAGTGGAGGCCATAACACGTGATACCTCGTTGACGGCATTCATATACCCATGACGAAATGAATCCATTGGTATTACAGTGGGAATTTTTAATTTGTTTACTTCTGTTTTAATAAAATTCAAAGCGCATTCAAGCATCTCCGCTTTATCCATGCGTAGTATAGCATCGTTGCCCTGAAATTCAGATACCAACTTCTTAAGTTCATCCAAAAATTTGTTCATGCGTGCCCTACGTTGACGTTCCAACTGGGGTTTTTTAACTTTTAAATAATGTTGAGTTTTCGAAACGTATTCTATTTGTGGTGCCATTGCTTTTCGTTGAACTCTTTCTTAGGTTGTTTAATGTGTACAAGTTGAGGTTTGTATTGAGAGTGAATGCAAGCTAATTGTGTGGCCGGTTTATATAGCCGCTCAGGTTAATTGTACTTTTCATAACAACCCCTGTAACAAGAATTAGAGATGGGAAGCTTGTTTAATTGTACTTTTTTGGTACAATTGAAACATTAAAAGATTAATGGTAATTTAATGGCACTTCTGCTACAGTTTTTATATTCATTTATTGTAATTTATATACATAAATAAAACTTACTTTTGGTTAGTGCTGTGAAGAATAAACTCAGCTTTTCAGTACGTCTAATAGTTAATTATTCGTATATCATGTCCAATAAGTCGAAAAAAATATTATTTAAAATTTTTAGCGAAGCAAACAGTATTGAAAAGTAGTTTTCAAAATATATTTTAAACTTATTAGGAAAAAAATTTAATAATTTTGTACAAAAATGTCAACGTTTAGGAAAGAAAAAATCGTTTGTTGTTAAATTGTAAAATAATGTCCAGATTATTGGTAAATTAAAATAGATTCGATATAACCTTAGATATAATTAGATAATTTGGTCAAATACTCATTTTTTAACAATGTGAATCAAAAAAGTACAATTTTACAAGATGAATGGTACAGTTTTAATATTTTGTGTACCATCCCTGACAAGAATGTGCAGTGTGCACAATGCTAATAAGAGTATGTGAGTGTCGTTGAAAGAGTTATTTAAAAAAAGACAGAGAGGGAGCAATAGTGTGCCTGACTGTATGCGTTAAGTGTGCACAAAGTTTAAGTATGAGGACTATAAAATACTACTATTCGTGTGATTCTTTTTAATTTTATATGTTTAAAGGAGACTTTAGGTTGCACAAATGGCTGCCAGAAGATTTTTAAGCAAAAACAATGTTAAAAATATCATCAATGTGGTTAAACTGTCAAAACTTGAATATGACTTACAGCATTTTTTTTTATTTTTAATACATTTTTCATACAAAACAAATTTTATGTCGTAGTAACATTTTGACAAAATCATCACAAAACTTAGTACATAGTAATTAAGTAGAGATGACACTGTAGTTTTCATCAATATTGAACTAAATGATAATACGAAGCACAAAAAAAAATTATTCATTCTTCAGAAGATTTTTAATTTATATATAGGCTAATACAAATGCTGAATAGAAAGGTAAACTTAAAATCTGGCAGCATGGTTATGCTTATTTGTACCAGAGTTTTTTTTTTCAATTTTCTAAAGAAACTTGTTTTTTTTAGTTAAATGTACTTATGTGTACATACATATAACAATGTATAGGTATTTATCGAATTAGTATTCCAGACATCAAGTTTTATTATATAAATGTATCTGTGGGTATGAGTCTTGTTCAACGAGGATCTTTGTTACCCAGCAGTAAAAGTCAATAGGGCTTTATATTTCAGGCCTTCTGGAAGGCGTATTTATAGCTTCTTTGAGATTTACAATCGAACTCTGTTTTGGCTTCCCTTATAAGCCTTCCAGAAGGCCTTTGAACTCTTTAAGAAGTAAGAAAGAAAGATACTTATATATTCTCGTATGTAAAACTAGATCAATTTAAAAGGAATAAAAAAAAAATAAGAAAAAAAAAACATTTAAATATACACAAGAATTAATTTAGCTGTATTTGAACTAATAGTGGTAAGCTTAAAACTGTTGGAAAAAAAGTTAAAATATATCGAGCCTTAACCGCTAAAATAATGAAACCCACAAAAACCATATTTCACAGAAGAAGGCTTTTGAACTTTGAATTTGTTAAGAGTATTTTTACTGCAGTAAAAGTTTTTACAAAATAAATTAAAATTTATAGTCAAATTTTTCAGTTTCACCACGGTCAAACTCCAATTTATATGTAAAACCAAGCGTTGGAATGTTTTGATATTTTACTCGGAATTGGCAATAAGCTTGTATTTGGTTTTTTTCGTGAGTATGTCGTGACCATTATTTTTTTTATCGCGGCTAGTTTTTCATTTTAAAACAGGGGCATATATTTGTAATATTTTTTTCGTGAGCTACGGTCGTTTCTATCTCTAGATTAAAACAACTAACAAGTAACAATTGCATAACGATTATCACAGTTAGAAAGGCCCAAACTCGTATTTTTTTTACGAAATTGAGTTTTTTAGTAATTCCAATACATTTTACATAAATACACTTCGACACAAGAATTTAATGCAATAGTATTAAAAATAACAGCAATTTTACAAAAAAAGGTTACATCAAGATACATACAGTTTCTATTACGTTTTTGCCTTCCCCTGTAGATTTGCTTTTTACTAATCGATATGTGAATATTGGTTGGTCTTTTAATTTATTAATTAGGAGGGTGTCGTTTACGTTCATTAAGGTTTGTATACTTATCTGTAAATATTATTACTTTCGGCTTAATATTTTAACAGACCAAGCTGAACAACAATTCTGCATCAAAAAGTCAATTTCGAAAATTATGTCAGTTACGTTATTTTTGTTACGTTGTGCTCGATGTTTAATATTAGAAAAAGCAAAAATGTTGTTAAAATTTGAAAATTATATGGTCTTTAAAAAGGTCTTTACATTAGGCGTTTTAAAGAAAACTTTATCAGAAGGTCTTCCAGAAGGCTCTCTATTAAAAGCGAACAAGTTGAACAAGGCCTTTTATAAGGCCTAGGTACTAACCCTTTCTTTTTACCACTGGGTAGTTTTTAGCAAAAAAAAAAGAAAAAACAAGTAACAGTGCTATATTCGGCCGTGCCGAATCTTATATACCCTTCACAACGTGTAGTCATGCAATAACAATTGTTTGTATCACCATTCATCCCATATAAAATACGTGCATACGTACACGTTAGAATAAATGTGGCATCGAATCCCAGCTGAGCCAAAAAAATTTTATTTTATTTAATAGAGTATTTATATTTTATTATTTTTTTTTTAAATTTTTTTAAAATTTTTTTTTTTTAGTTTTATTTATTATTTTTTTATTATTTTTAATATTTTTTTTTTTTGTAATTTTTTTTGTTTGGTATGTTTTTTACATGTATCTATGTATGTATGTATGTTGTTGTAATTGTGAAAAAAACGAGGTGGTCGTGGTTTTTTGCTCATATCTCAGAAAGTTATGGGGCGATTGTGCTGAATTTCAATAGCGATTCATTCCTGGATATTTCCAAGAGATTGATACCATATACAGATCTGAGGAACATATAGTTGCTTCTAAAAGTTGATTTCAACCAACACACGGACAGACGGGCAGACGGACAGACGGTCAGGGCTTAATCGACTCCTCTATTCATAAGCTTTCAGAAAATATATACTTTATGGGGTCGGAAATGAAAATTGTAGAAATTACAAACGGAATGACAAAGCTATATATACCCTTGTGCACCACAGGTGAAGGGTATAAAAAAACATTACAAAAGAGCAGAGAACGTCAGTAAATGAGACGGTAGAAAATACGCGTAATTTAGTAGTTTATTATGCACACGCCATAATGGAACTTTTAGGTTAAGCTCGTGTTTGAATGCATAGCAGAAGCAGCCAAATAAAGTATTGAAACGTACTACCAGCATCAGCACCAACAATAAGCCATGACATATAAATATACTCAAATCATACACACAAGCATGCATACATATACATATTTATAAATACGAGCATAAAAAATTTAATGAAGCTCTAATAAGAGTGGTTTGCTTGCAGCAGGAATATAAAACATAAAAAAAAATAAAGGCAGGTGTTCTCATCGCGTGGGAAACGCACGACAAAATTGGTTCTCACGATTTTGAAAACAACAAACCAACTTAAAGACAGACAAACAGAAATACACTTAAGTATGTTGTATAGCATACAGTCAAATGACTATAAGATACGATAGCAACTATAAGGCTCAACTGCAATCTGTTAAAGGTAATCTAAACTGACATACACTAATTTAAGAGGAGAGGCCAGAAGACAGACATTCATATTTGTATATATGTATGTCTGTACACAAATAAATATAATGCCACAAAATACTGGCTTAGAAATGACGATACAGGACAGTCATTGAATTTGTATTATGACAGGATTTTTGTAAGAAATTTCTGTTTACAAAACCTTAATAACATCCTTTATTTCTTTCTCAGCCTTATAACAAAAACTACCAATTTTCTATGAGAAATATTGCTCCAAGATCGAATTGAATTTTTGTTTCAAAAATTTTCCCATAGGATTGAATAATAGTTAGTAATTTATTACAACAACAAGGTACAGCAATTTTTGTAAATAGAAATTTCTAGCATTTAAAACACAGATTGTTTTAAAAATACCTGCTTTTGATAACAAAACAAAATAGAGAATTTCAAAAATACATTCCCACACTTTGAGTTTCCTTTGCAGCATAAGGAAAACACAGTAAATACAAATCTTATCCTTAAAACCTGCCTTGTTCTCTCTTGCAGAGACACACAAAGTCAGTGATATAAAAGCCACAGACTCTCAGCAAAATAGCATCATTCTCATTTCATCTTTCTTTTTAACAACATCTCAAGAAAAACTGAAATACAAATCTACAAAAATAATAAATGGCTCCTCAAACAGAATACGTTTCGAAAACGCAACA
Source organism: Phyto melanocephala (assembly GCA_941918925.1). Lineage (NCBI taxonomy): Eukaryota > Metazoa > Arthropoda > Insecta > Diptera > Rhinophoridae > Phyto > Phyto melanocephala. Next base: position 5,935,091 of record OW799233.1, read on the forward strand.
CTATTTGAAAGTGAAAAAACCGATGTTGGAGCGTCAACGTCGAGCTCGCATGAACAAGTGCTTAGATAATCTAAAAGAATTAATTGCTGAATTTCAAGGTAATGATGCAATTTTGCGCTTAGACAAGGCAGAGATGCTGGAATCTGCTTTGGAATTTATGAAAAAGGAATGCAAGAAGAATATACATCCCATCTCAACAGTTGCTGTTACTCCCATGAATTCCTTTCGCAATGGTTATATGAATGCTGTCAATGAAGTCTCACGTGTTATGGCTGGTACCCCTGGTATGAGTATAAATATGGGCAAGGCCGTTATGACTCATTTAGGCTGTGAATTCAACCGTTTATTGCACACACAACAAGTGCCCAAAATCAATACACAAATGCCCAGCTCTTCATCAGCAGCAAGCATCAAAGCTCCTTTAAGTCCAGCTTCTTCGGGTTACGGCAGTGATACTGACGAACGCCATTCTGTGGCATTTCTAGCTACGGCCAATACTGTTTGGCGTCCCTGGTAAATCATAACTGTAGTTTTATTTTGTCTTAAAGTTTTAAATATGTAGTTTTAATCGTAACTTCAGCTTTAAATTGTTTAATTTAACGTCTTCCTAAAAACAACTCTTAATGGGTTAACTCTGTGATAGATCAGCTTTATATTCATAAGTTTTTAAATATTTTAAGTTTAATTTAATAGAGAAAAGCTTTGAATTGGTAATAGCTTTAAGTTAATAGATTTAAAAACATTTATAAAAAATAAAATAAAAGTAAAAACAAATTTACAATGAGTTTCTTTTTTTTTAACTAAAATATAGAAAAGTAAATCAAAAAACATTTTTTAATGTTAACAAATTAAGGAAATATGCGTCATAAACCATTAAATTTAATAAATTAATGATCGTCGTTATGTTGAAATGAATTTCTGGTTTTTAGTATCAAATCTGTTATAAATAGTCCGTTATCAATTCAAATCAAACCCCGTTGAGGGTTTTTTCTTTGTACGAGTATGCAGACTGTACCCAAATTTTCCGTTTTTCCTTGATATTTTGTCAATTTCATATTTGGCAACACTAAATAAAATATTCTCTAGTATGATGGTTTGATATACAAAATTCATTGATAAATAAAAAAACTTTATTATGAATTTGAAAATAAATAAATGTTCAACGTTTTTATTGGAATCCTTTTTTGTGTCATAGTTTTTATTTTCAGTTATAAGAAGTCAGAGTAGTCCAAAGCATGTGGTTAATTGTAAATATAATAAGAAGTTTTCAAAAAACTATCTTAATATTTTTTTATTATGATATGACAATGATGTCTGAATCAAAATATTGGCTTAATGCTCGCAATGGCTTCGGTGACATATTTATATCGGATGGTTCATATTTTCAATGGCATTGACACATAATTGAGGTTCAATATCGTTAATGTGCTGAATTATATTTTCCTTAAGCTTTCGAATTGTTTTTGGTTTATTGAAGTACACTTTTCTTTCAAATATCCCCAAAGAAAGAAATCCAACGATGTCAGATTACATGATTGTGGTGGCAAATTGAAATCGCCACGACGAGAAATAACACGGCCATTAAGTTTCTCGCGCAAAAGAGCCATTGTTTCGTTGGCTGCACGGCAAGTGGTATTATTCTGTCGGAACCACATATTGTCCAGGTTAATATCCTCATTTTTTTGGCTAAAATTCACGACCTCATTTTCGAAGAAGTACGGCCTGATGACGCCGCCAGCCCATAAATCGCACCAAAAAGTCAATATTTCTGGATGAATCGGCATTTTAACAATCGCTCGAGGATTCTCAATTGTCTAAATGCTTCCAAATTCTTCTGATTATGGACACATTGGTCGATTATGCTGTCCCAAACAATCGCGGTGCATAAAATGCATTTTGATTTGAACGCTTTTTTTCGTAAAAGGTTCCTAGAATGTTAACACGTTGCTCATTTGTGTATCTCTCCATGGTTGAATATGTCAAATACTGAAACAAAGAAACGTAAAATTAAGAGGCAATAAATTATACGTTTAGGTGTGATTCACAATTAATATCATGCATTATGGTTTAGCCACCCATTCATTATCTTTATCAAACTATTGTCATAACACTGCCAAGTGCATATGTAAATCAAACTCTCAAATAAGAGAACCTTTGCACTGGCTTCAGTCTATTGGAATTTTGTTTATGAAAAAAATAACATCCTATAAATATAGTGCTACCAATCAGGGAATAACCGAAAAAAAAAACTGTAAACTAAACTTTGATTGAGCCTTAAGGTTGAGGGTGGGTTTTTCAAAACGGCATTTATACTAATAATTTATCCATAAACGTTCCTAAACACTTGTTCTACTGTTACATCGTTTAAAAAGAGACTAATCGAAGCAATCAACTCTACGGGGGTTGCGTGCATCAATTCACACCACCGAAAAATACGTTATAAATTTAGAATCCTTGATTAAATTTAACAGCAAACACAATAACGATGGTTTTTATTTATGCCAATGAACAGTTTAGGGGTGGTTTACACGTGTTGTTTTGTAACGGAATATTAAGGAACAAACAAAAAATAAATAAAACAAAAGAAAAGTAAAATTAGTAATATTATTATTTGTTATTTCGACCAGGGGGTAGTTTTCAAGGAGACGTAGGATCCTTGTTTTTGTATACATTTTGCTGCACGTGTATTTTACAAAAGGAAAAAATTTACATAGACAACAAGTACACAACAGGTCAGTTAAGACAAAAGGCAATTGTTCGTACATATTTATGTACATACACATTTATTGTATTTATTTAGGATTTAGTGGAATCTCTTGCTGATATGCCATCGAGAAAATTGATAGTCGTTCCTATGGCTGACACCGAAAAACGCTGACACACACAAGTGTTAAAATTGATTTTGTTTATTTAAGCTTGAACTCGTTACCCAAAGGTCTTTTTTTTAAATTGTTTTCAAACATTCTTAACACACCATTCAATATTTAAATTTTGTATTTCGGTTTCTTGTTTTCACTACAAAGTTATTCCTTGGATTAATCACGTGTGGTGTCTTCATGATGACGGTGATAATGATCATGTTGATGGTATCAATTCTAAGTAGGGATGGTGGTATTTGATGGCCTTTTGCTTGTTGTAAGTCTAAGCATTGTGATTGACATGTAATTAATACTATGCCACCACTAGGGTTTGGGAAAAAGAATAACAAAATATTATAACAAAACAAAAAAAAAAAAAAACAAAAAAGACCAACATCAAGTTTGTATTACAACAAGTGTAGGAGAATGTAAATATGGAGTTTTGTTTTTATAGTTTCGACATCTTAGGGATCATGTTATGCTTGAATGTCACGCATAATCCCCCTTTGCTATTGTATGTAACTCATATGATGGCACGTATTTTAATTTATTTACTTTTTCTTCTCTATAAAATAATGCATTCCAGCATGTCATGGTTGCTACACAAAAGTTTTCTGTAAACACTTCTATTAAATACTGGGCGGTTTTTTGGAAATTTATTACCAATTGATTGCTCGTTGCTTGGGTGGCGTTAAGAATTGTTTTAGTGTGCATTTAATCCGATTAAGTGTTTTTTACTGGAAACGATTTTTTTGTTAAAGGGTTTTTATCGCAGGAGTTTTCCTTTAAATCTATTGCTCATATTTGAGTCACTGATAAAGAATCCTGAGTGTCCGAGTACAGTGGTGAGCGGTTTACATTAGTTGATTTAGTAAAGTCGAAGATCTATGCCAATAAGCTGCAAATGGCTGACTGTCACAAAATCAATCCTCAAGCAAAGCCCGCTATATGAAGCAGTGAAAATTAAAATTAAATTTATTACTGCCGTTTAAATAGCTATACCATTACTTTATACACAATTTATAGTTAAATAAGTCTTTAAACTCAGAAAGTAATTTCGTTAAAGCCTTTAATAGCGAACTAAAAAAAACATTTTTATTTTTTATTGGAGTAAAACAAGGCATATTTATTCATCAGGTAATTGCAGTTCGGAGAAATTTTTTTTGTTTATATTTTTTATATACGAAGTTTGACATTTGAAATAAATTAGAAAAGAGAGAAAATTGTTTTTTATTTATGCAATTTGACAGCTGAAATTTAAAATAAATGTTGAAAAAACAATCAGCTGGCGAATCAAGAGTACCTGATGAATAAATATGCATTAGGAGTAAAAGTAAAAAGTATAATAGAGGACTCTGCACAAAACAATATGCAATAAATTTAGTTATTTTTCATGAAAAAAATTTTTGAGTTAAAAAAATCTTGTGATTCTGTGGAAACTATTTTGTGCTTTTTACAAATAATTTTAAGTGCGTTTGAAGCAAACCTCTTACATAGATCATAAACGAAATGGTATTTCATTTATTCATTCAGTTTAGATACAGTTTCTTTCGAGGTAGTTTATTAATTTTTTTCACAACAATTTTCGAAATCTTAAATACATAAGTTTTCAAAATTTTTGTTTGTTGGGTTAAAGCTGGTCTATATGCATTTCACTGGTGCTTATGTCAGATCATAAGTAGACCTTTAAACCGCAAAATTTATGAAAAAGTTTATAATTATTACAAGCTTTATTTAAAATTTTCATAAGCAATGTGAGAATTTTATTAAATAAATCAAGAAACAATATTTAAAAATTCTTCATAAACCCAACCAACAATTTTTATTCAATTTTATTTATTTTATTTTTCTAAAGCTTAAACCCAACAAACAAAAATTTTGAAAATTAATGGGAGAATATAAAGATAAGAGAGAGATAATTAAATAGTAAATATTTTATTTAAATATTTAAATTTAAAATTCTTCCGTTTATTTGAATAATTGTTTAAATAGTTTTTACATGTTAAACTCTTTATCTGTACACATTTTTTTATTAATCTAATTGAAAAGATGTTTGATATTTTTGGAGAGTTATGAGAAGAAATTTGATGACATTATAAGCGATTTCCAGTTAAAAACTTCAGTCTGCTTAAAAAAATATCATTCAGGAAATCATATCTTTGTATCGCTTGCCTTTGACTGAAATAAAGGTTCCAGTAGAATTTAAAAAAAAACTTGGCCAATGACGCCAACCACTACCATCAAAACCTACATGAAATTCTTAATCTCTGTAGATGCATTAGCTTCTAGACAATAAAGTTTGCGCTTCCAATTTCCAAATACGCTAAATTGATTTAAGAATGGTTTTTCCGATGTCGGATAAAAGCTTCTGTAAGGACCAAATTAGATGAGTAGATAATAGTTTGCAATTTAATTTGCTGAGTCAATTGAATCTTGTAAGCAAATAATATGAGATATTTATGTTAAAAGTTCTTCAAGGCTTCCAAGAACATAATAAATGTTTGAAATATTATTTTTTTTTTCAATAATTCAGGAAGATGATCTAGAATTTCTGCCTTCCCCAACCAGATCGATAACGATTTTTCCAAGTACAAACAGTCCCAAGCCTCGGATTACTGTTCAAGGGAGTTTACTTGCACTGTTTTTATGCACTTACAGACAAGTTTTATACATATGTTTTACTAGAACATTTTTTTTTCAACCCGAGTCAAGTGTTTCCAGACATTGCAATTACAAGTCACAATCTTTAGTCACATGTGTTTACAATAAGTTTGTATAAAAAAAAACACAAATCTCTTGAAAGGAACACGTGTTTTACGTGATCAATTATCTGTTAAAAAGGACATGACGAAAATAAAAAAACCCAGAGATGTGTAAATGTGTTGTTATTTGTTATAATTACCCCCCGCTAGTTTAATACGAACCACAATTAGGAAATTTTTTGTTGGCTTGTTAAAGGTTAGTGCAGTGTAATAGTTAAACTTTACATATGTTTCAACTTAGTAACGCAACATTATTTGGGAGTACATGTCGTTGGTGGGATTTGCAAGTTGTGGTTGTGCTGGTATTTGGAAAATTCGGTTATGGTGGGTTTGGTCAGTGAAATTTTAATGAAAATTTTAAAACATGTGTTCAATGTAGCATGAACGTGATTTTGAACATAAACTAATTGTCCTTTCCATTCAAATCGGGATTTTGATTTTTTAAATGTCTAGTCTGGTCGGATGAAAGATAATTTTCTTTTAACATGTGCTGAGTTAATGTGTGATGCACAGACTGTAATTTTCGTCTTATTTGTATAGTAACTTAAGACTGGTCAGTGCATTGAAAACAAAAACGAAATTTAAGAACGTGTCTTTGCACTTTTTTTTAGATTTTTCTTTTTCAAAACAATGTCTAAAACATGTTGTGGAAAGATTTTCTTAGCTAAGCTAGAAGCTGTGAAGGTAACCTGCAAAGTGTTTAAGAAAAATTTCACATACTTAGTTAAAGGTTGGTGGAATTTTGAATTTGGCTCAATATGTGGTGAGAATATTTGCTACGGAACATGTCAAAACATGTTTTTAACTTTGCTGCTTGCTGATTAAAAAAATCAGAAATTTGAATTTTTTTTCGAAAGGAAAATAATAAGAACGTGCGATTTCTGTAATTTCTAACACGTTCGCCCTCTTAAAGAATATCTAGTAACTGTTATGCTAGGCGCACAATTGGGACGAACGACGAATTTTTCGTCGCGAATATTCGTCATCAAAAATAAAACACATTTGTGTATATGAGAATGCATACAATTGTGGCGTCAGTCGAAGTTCGCTATACGCGGCGAACTCTGCATTTGATTTATTTCTATTTCTTACGCCGGCGAACGACGAACAAATTGATACAAGGTGACCATTTTTTATTAAATTTAGGTTTACTTCTCAACTTTTTAAGAAAATAAAGTTAGTTAAAGTATAAAAAAGTTAAGTACGAAAATTTGTTTTTATTTGTGTTTTTGCAAATGTTTAAGATTATTAAGTGATCTTTTTTTCATATGGTCACACTATAAACTGTTATACACAAACAAAATTGTTAGTAATTGTTTTATACACGTACCCACGACATTCTTTGCAAACGTCTGGTTATTCGTAAACAAGTTTTTATTATTACGGAAATTATATTTATTGTTTTGTAGAGTTACACAAAAAATTAAATTCTTCGATTATTTTTGTTTTTGCTTTGCACAAACACTAAACAATTTTATCAATTATAAAAGATGTAACTTTTTCGTCGTTGTTGTGCTTCACACGACGAATTTTAACAGAAGAGTTCGTCGTGTTGGGCGAAATTCGTCGTTTGTCCCAATTGTGCGCCGAGCATTAAGGTACAAACATTTTAAGGTGTTAAAAAATAACAAAAACGACTATTGACTTAGTTAAAGGTTAATGCGTTTTTATTTATTAATTTGAAAATAAAAATATGTTGGAAAGTTAAACTGACGATGTTTTTGTCTAAATCGCAAGATGTTGAAATATGAAGAAAAATATTTTTTTTTCATATCTCTAGGCTTATTGTGGATGTTTTAAAACATATTTAATAAATATAATTAATTTGTGTGTTAAAGCAAATGGCAAATTTTTGATTTTGATGTCTCTCTTGTTTCCCTAAACCTTAAAGAAATCACCACTAAGTGACAGCATAAAAACAGATAAAAATGCAATTTAAATCCTCATTAAATATAAAAGAAAAGTCATTAGAACTTAGCAAACAACACGTGTCTAGACTGTTGAATTAAATGACTCATGCTCAGTAAGTAAGTATTTAAAAAGTGACCTGCAATTCTTCTTCTTGCGGTTTATCTTCACTAATGCCACAGATAGGAAATCAATAAATTGCTGCAATTTGCAGTCCAATTATCATTAAAACGTCAGTGTCTAGTCTCAAAGTAAAAAATAATTTAATAGTTGCAAGTGAAGATTTTTCAAAAGCAAAAGAAAAAAATCACAATGCGTTTAGATTGATAATTTAGAAAAAAAAGAAAAACACAAAATAAATGAAAAAGCGCATAGATCTTATGGAGAAAAAATAAAATAAGAAAGAAAAACTGTCTTGAAGGTACAATTAATCTTTACATTCATTAAGTGGCGCATGTGCAACGCACTTCACAAAAACTTTCTGTGTTGAATTTTTTCCTTCTGTTTTTTTTTATAAATTAATCAAAAGATTATTTACAGTGTTAAACTCTACATTGGCTGACTTGTGTTTATACTAACTTTTAGCTCATTATGAACACACTTTTCTGTCGTCATTTACTCTTACTTCTTATTGTTTTTTATTTTATTTTTTTAATTGGCTCTGAATTTCATTTTCCCACAACGATAATTTGATAGTTGTTTGTCATTGTTTCCTCTTTTTTTTTCCCTTTAATTTCTCTCTCTTTCGGTTCATTGTCAAATTTTTATTATATTGCTTAACATTAGTCACATTTAAAATTGTTAAAACGATGTGAAAACAAAATTTTATCTTCCCACGTTCTAAAAAGGGCATTGAAATGCTAAAGGAATATTAATTTTGAGAACAAAAACAAGAGTCCTACAACTCCAACACATAGAAGTGATTTTTTTTGTTTTGAAATTTGGGGAATAAACACACGTGTTCATTTGAATGTAAAGACATTTTAAAATTTCTAAAACAATTTATCCTCCCCCTATTAAATTTGGTTTAATGCGTGAACATTGCTTAACAAAAGAAAAAATTTAATCTTAAGAAATTTTAAAATTTTCTCCCACGATCCTAATGCACACGTGTTCAATGTTCTGAGCTCAAAATTATAAAGGAATCTTTGCTTAAACAAAACTATATCTTTTGAAAAAAAAAAACAAAAAACAATAAAAAAAAACAGATAAGAAAAGTAATAAGAGTTCTTTTCCATTTAACTACAATTACTTTTAAAAACCAAAGTGATCATTAAAGCGAAGCAAAAAAGTATATTAAGGATACTACACTTGAAAAGGAAAAAACGTAATCCCTTTTCGAAACAAAAAATAAAAATAATGTAGCATGTATAAAAACAACCTTCTGCCAAAGTGTGGGAATGTGATGAAATGTACGTTTCTCACGATCCTTTCAAAGGATAAAATTTATGTTTGTTTAAAATCCCTTATGGCATTTTTTGTAAACAAGTCCTGTAGGTGCAACTGGCAAAGCAATAAACCTGCTTTCTCTTTTTAACCTCAAGAAATTTTTAAATTTTAAAACACACCTGCTCTGTTTTTGTTATGGATTTTATTTCTTTTTTTGTATTCGAAAAACGTATCCTTAACGTTCCCACACTTGGTGATTGGACAGACATTGCTTTACTTGTGTGTTGGTATTTTTTGAAAGACCTGCTCTAGTATAAAAGGGCGAGCTAACGAAGGATAAGACATCATTCGCACTCTAGCAATCGTTCAGTAAAGAACAGTCACAGTCACAGCACACACATATTTTTTTACTCTCTTAATTTTTTTGAACTCAAAAATTCCAAAATGTGCGTAGAAATCACAATTCAACAACAAGTCAACAAAATGGAAATTAAAAAAAGCAAAAATGTCTCATATAGCATAAAGAAACTGTTGAAGCAACTTTTTAAACATCAAAAATCCTCCCAACTTGTTACTTTAAAAAAAGCTGAATCCTTGGAATCTCTAGAATCTTTGGAAAATACTCACAATGCCAACATTGAAGTTGAGGAGTGTGCCTCTTTGGAATCATTTGAAAATGACATTAATGAACGACTCTCAGCTAAAGTGGTCTCCTGTGAAGTTGAAGACTTTGATTTGAGTGAAATCAACGCCACCGTACCCGTGCATTTTGTACGCACCGAACATGGCACCTTCTTCTGGACTGCCACCTCAGATATTGCTGCCGATAACGATTTGATTGAGCCTTTGTACTGTTCCACTTACAATCAACTGGCTGTCATGCAAGATCGTTGGGCTCAAGCTTAAATCATCCAACTTTTCGCATAATATTAACACCGGCAGCAGCCCTAACATGTCTTCCAATCACCAACGCAGTGCTAACTTCTTTAAGTACGAAGTTAACCATCTGTGAATCAGCGTAATCATTGTCTTCCTGTTCCTGTTAATTTTCTTTGAAAAACCATTGAAAATTTAACGAGAAAAACTAAAAAATTCGTTATTAGCTTTATAAAAATTGTGATACAAACTATTTTTAATTAGTTCTAAAAATAATTATTTATGCGTATAAAAAAAAAAAAAAAAATAATAATGAAAAAAATAAAAACAAATTATTGTAAACAAAAATGTAACTTGTTTTCTTGTTTGTTTATCGCTATTGAAGTACATAAAAGATAGTGGTGGTGGTGGTGGTTAGGAAATTCCTTTTAACGTCATATCAGTTAAACAAACACTTTTACTTTTAGCAATGGAAAATTGTTAATCAAAAAAAATAAATAAACACAAAGACACATACACATACATACTTATATTGAAGTTCACAGGTCCTAAACTGATATCTCATCTATTCTACAAGTAGCCTTTGCTAAAATGTTTTTGTTTATTTAATAATTAATTTTTTCTTTGTATCGGCAAGGATCTGTAGGAAGCAATAAAAAAATAAATCTGTTAAAAAATTAAACCCACCATCAATGTTGTCGAGCCAATTGCAGACAACGGAGAGTTATCCAAAATTTAAAAAATGTTTTATGTTTGTATTTTTATGACTAGTTTTTTTTTAAATAATTCATTTCTTTAATTTTAAAGAGTATGTAAATACCTTCTCTTATTCAATTTAGTGAAATAATAGAAATTGTAATTATTATCTCTTAACTAGCCGTCCAACTGGTTTTATTTGTGAGCAAGGAAGAGAGTGAGAAAATCTAATTAGATAAAATGTTTAGATGTTGATGGTGCAGAATTTTGTCAAAAGATGGCTGAATACAAAAAAAAAAACTCCATATGAGGGAGTAATTGTCCTTGACTATGTGTTAAATTGTAAAGTCAAATGCAGCTGGTTTTCATAATGTCATTTTATGGTGTTTTTAGAAAAATCCAGTAAAAAACAAAAAAAAAAGAATTTCTTTTTCGATTGTTTAGAAATTAGTGAGAAAATGTCTAAATCTAATAAGCAAAAAATATTTAGATTATAGTTAAGGATTTCGTCGATAGGGGGCTGATTATAAGAAGTCCTTACAATATAGTTGTTACGTTTAACCAACAGTCCCTAATTATTGATTTCTGTTTTATTTATTTTTTTCTAGAAGTGTTTTGTTTTTTATTAAAAAAGAGTAATAAATAGAAGTAAACGATTTTTAAGAAGAATACTAGTGAAAACTATTTTTCGTTCATATAAAAGTTATTTATGTACATGCAGAGAAAACCCATGATTAGGACATGATAATATTATCTTCTCTATAACTGTATTAAGTTATTGTGTTCTCTATCAATTTTTATTTCATTTGTGGTCATATACTGACAATTATAAATCATATTATGATAATTTTTTCTTTTATTTTGTGGTCTTGCGATATCATTTTAAGATTACATGAAACAAACGTGTTATATTATGATTATGTGGAATTATTTGCGGTCATAATTTTATAATTCCAAGTTACTTTAATTAGACATAATTATAATTTCAATTATTATGTTTTTGACCACAAACATACCATAGTATATTGCTCTTAGATTATGATGACCACAACCTAGTTTTTTTCATTGCATGTGTATCCATATGTAGATTTTTGTTATACATACACATTTTTGTACCCTTCACCTGTGGTGCACAAGGGTCTATACAGCTTTGTCATTCTGTTTGTAATTTCTACCATTTTTATTTCCGACCCCATAAATTATATATTTTCTGAAAGCATGTGAATAGGGAAGTCGATTAAGTCCTGACCGTGTGTTGGTTGAAATCAACTTTTATAAGCAACTATATGTTCCTCAGGTATCAATCTTTTGGAAATATCTGGGTATAAATCGCTATTAAAATTCAGCACAAATGCTACATAACTTTCTAAGATATAAACAAATAAACACGACTGCCTCTGTTTTTTCCCATATTTTTACCACCAAAATTAAAACTTTTCAGCCATAGAATAATTTTGCTACTATTTATATTTAGAGATACTCGTGAACAATTTTGGATAAAGCAGGCTCTAATCGGTAAAGTGATAGGCAAAAAATTTTTTAAATATATATTCCAAAAATTTACAAACAAAAATAATTTCTTTTTCAGCTTCTAGATAACCGAGAGAGTCAATATTGGTACCATATGAACCGACTTGAATAGCGCAATATAGGCACTATAAAAAAATTAGAATTCATGTTCTACAAAATGGCGGACAATAAATTTATACATATATGGGTCAAATCTGTATTTTAAATTGTAAGTTCTTGAACCCCCTCAATAATGGTATCAAATGAAAGGGCTTGACCAGTAGAATACAGTAAATTGTTGGAAAATGTAAAATCCAAGATGGCATCTCAAACAAAATGGTGGAACAAATTTTTTTAACCCCATAAATATGAGGGTTTTTTCATATTGTTTTTTTATTTTTTATTTTTATTTTTATTATTTTTTATTTTTATTATTTTTTTTTTAATTTTTTTATGCCTTTTTTATTTTTTTAAATTTTTTTGGAATTTGTTTTTATTTTTTTTTAACATACATACATACGTAAATTTAAAATTTTACAATGGGATGATTTTATATATGTATGTATGTTTTTTATATATGTATGTACGTATTTCATATGAGATGAATAGTGATACAAACTACTGTTATTGCATGACTACACGTTGTGAAGGGTATATAAGATTCGGCTCGGCCGAATGTAGCACTTTTACGTAATCAAATATATATTTACTAGGAAAATTAATATTAATTTCAAAAAACATTGGGATTATATACTTTTAATCAACCCTAGAAATATGACAATTAAATGAAAGGGTTTAACTGATAGAGTACAATTTAATTTAATTTTGGGTGGCGTCCAAAACAAATTGAAGAATCATACGAGTTTAAACAGTAAAAATATTAAAATCTAGGTATGAAATCAAAACTTTGAATCAGGCAGCTCTTAATAAGGTAGACGGTAAGTGCCCAGCAGATCTTTCTTGCTTTAATGTGATAAATTAATATTGTAAATGAATGAATGAACTATTAAGTATGTCAATAATTTGACAGCACTTAATTAATCTTGAGTCTCCTACCTAAATAAAGATTTCGTCCAGTGTTTGGGACTGTGTCCGGTTAGAGTGGTTAAAGAAATAAATCATGAAATAAACAGTAAATAATAAGAGAAAAATAATTCAAATGGGCTTATTATAAAAGAATAGCCATGGTACAATTATCAGGTAGCCTCACTAAAACAGCTGGTTTTTTTTCTCTACCTTAAGGTTTAACTAAAATGTCAAATTTTGTTTATGTATGTGTATATATTGTGTACGTATATATTCTACCACCAAAAAAAAAACACGCACACATATCTGCTTTTTGACATTTAAGTCGTCGTTTTCCAACAACAAAATGCATGTAGAATTTTGTTGTTGCAGAACTAAGGCTACCTGATGATTGTACCATGGAAATAGCATAATAATACATATAATCGCCAGCTACCAGTTATGGTGATAGCGCAGAGAGAGAGTATTTTTTGTCACTCTGTTTTTTATATATGGAGTTTGACAAATTTTTGGACTGAAGTCAATTTTTAAATATGAAGTTTAAAATATGGTGGGAGGAAAAAAATAGTTAGCTGTATAACTGTACCCTGGTACCGGTCATCGCAGCACACCTTCTCAGCAAAATTTATATAAATAAAATATTTTTTCGCGTCGGAGTTATAAAAGAAAGTGCTGTATCGTTGTTGTCTTTTATTACAAGGTGTCTCGTTTAATCACTTGATCTGAATTTTCTGAGACCCAAGTTTGACAACTCAGACGGTAATACGCTTAACCGGAGAATACTGTTTTTTTTTTACGCAAAATTGGCATTGACTTCACTTAACTTCACTACTCATTTAATGAATTGCCGGCGATTTCCTTGATCTGCTGGTTTAAACTCCAGAGTAAGCTAAATTTTGTATGCATGAAGGCAGAATTCTTTTGCTAAAATTCGTTGCTTAGTGCTCCGTAAAATTTGAAGTTATTGAGAATAATAATTTATGTTTTCGGTTTTTTAGCGATACTCTCGTTTACAACACCAATTTTTTTAAACACCGATACAAACTCATAACCGACTACTTGACAAATCGAAATCTGCACCTTCTCGACTAAAAGTTTTTAGATGTTGGCGAGCGGTCTCAGCTTACATTTCCTAATTTTTGTAATAAGTTTTCACACTTATAATGCGTTGTAAGACAATCCGTTTTTATTAATCGCAATAAACATATACATCTGCGAAATTTCAGAGTTGCCACTTGTACAAAAAAAAGATACAGGATATTTAAAAAGTTGCTTTCATACTGAGACTCCCATACGTTGATTTAACATTACGATGTCCTAGGTCTTAGACCATACATATAACCCATCGGAGTAGTCTCAAAACTACTCTTTGTCACTACTCGATGGAGAACCGGCACGATCATTGTACACCACTTGACAACACTATATGCAATCGTTAAAACACAAACACTTGTTGTTTAATTACAAACTATTGTTTGAAAATGATATGACGGTTTAAAATTTAATAGTTTTTTTAATCATATTATTTTTGATTAATTCCTAATATGATGAATGTTAAAAAGTTTTGAGTTTACTTTAGAATAAGTTACGTTTTTAACTGCCTAAATATTAATAACCACACATCAACTTTTCTCCTAAACTTTTTACATTTCAAATTGAAATAGTAAGATAGTGAATACTCTAGTTATTTATATTTTATTTAGTTCATAATCAAATTCTGAAATTTAAACACTGATTTTGAATATGGGGGATAATATATACTATCTTTGTTAGTTGTTGTTTTGCTGAAAAGGAATAAACTTGAAAACACGTTATATTTTTTTAATTTAATTTTTTTTTAATATTTAGATACAAACAATTTATAAAAACTATATCACAGTTTTTCTATACACTTATTAAGTTATTTACAAAGCATACGTACATAATTAATGAATTTTATTTGGTGCATCAAGTGTCACTTATAAAATGAATGATGGAAGACTAAAGATTCTGTTGTTGTTATTTATCATACACTACATACACACGCAATTAATAATATGGAATGGAAAGGATAATTGTTAATTTATATTTTTAGATTTTACAAATTTCCGTTGTGGCTTTTTTGCCAAGGTCTCCATACGGTTTCGGAATTATTGGAATCATTTGATAATACTGAATTTGTATTGATTGAACTAGAATTGTCCACCGTAATTATGTCTATCATATCGTTCTCCTTCATATTATCAGTGTTGTTTTTACACTCCAGAACCTGAGTGATTTCAGTTGTAGCATATTGAGGTGATGCTGTTGATTTGGCTTGTTCTCTAAAGATGACATTGTCAAAGAAAGTCTTTTGCATGGCTGGTGATGATGAGGATGAGGAGGAGGTATTGCTGTTAGAATGCACCAACACATTGTGTTGTATATCAATTAGGCGCGAGGATAAAAATTTCATTAGTTTGCTTTTCACTCCATCATCAATGTATTGTTGCAGCAAAACTTGTGATATTTGATCGGCGGCATGCACATATCCCGAACGAAAGGATTCGACATGAGCATTAAGTGTGGTGGTGCGTAAGGCCAAATTGCCGCGCTGTTTCAGTTTGCGCATATGTTCTACAGTTAATTCCAAAATATCGGCTTTTTCTAAACGTGTGACATGTTCACCCTCCTGCGTTAAACACTCCACCATTAAGTTCTTGAGATCGTCTAGGCACTTGTTGATGCGAGCGCGTCGCTTACGTTCCAGCAAAGGTTTCATTACCTTCCGATACTGATATGTTTTGGACATTTCCATGACCATAATTTTTAATTTATTTTCAGTTTGTTCTAAACAATTTTTTATTTTATTTGTTTAATATTTGCACAAGAACCAATTTCTAGACGTGTTCTTTATTGGTTCTTTTAAATTTTTCAAAAGAGATCGGTGCGATGTTTTAAGCCCGAGTTTTGTATTTGAAATGAGACCTAATCTTGTTGGGCATTTAGTTTTTATATTATGCTTTTAAAATTCTCCTATTTGTGTTTTACAGTTTTATTTTGTATTTTTTTAAATTTTCTCACACTGTTGCTTGTTGTTTGTTTGTTGCGAACCCATAAATATGAACAAATAAATGTTGTTGTCAGTAGGTCTGTCTGTCTGACTGTTGGTGTTTTAAATGTTTAGTATTAAGCGAACCGTAACAGACAAACAGAAATATTCATGTGCTCGTTTCCATTGGGAAATAAATCGTTAGGGTTGCCATTACTTAGTTAATAAGACATTAAATTAAACATGTTGCAATCGAGAGGGTGCCAATTTCAAACAAATATGTTTGACCGAAGATAAAGTGAACATAATCGCAAACTAATTACAGAAAAGATATGCGTATAGCGTGCTTGGCTACTAATTATGTAAAAGTTCAGTTTGTTTCCCAATCACTGAAAATTCAAAGTTTCTGGTGAATTTTACTTTTATATAAGTAAATCGTATATCTAATATTGTTGTGGTTTTCATAAGCAACCGTGTATGTCTTAAAACCAATTTTTTCAGCAAAGCCAAACAAATTCTAATTATGGATTAGGTATTGAACTTTTTTAATTCTTTTTGAAGAGTTATTTGTATATAGGTCATACCAATTTTATATACAAAATTCAGCCATATATCATTTAAAATTAGATCCTAGCGATATATGTATGTCACATATGTCAACACAGGTGATTCTCAATGAATAAAAAGATTCAATAATAATTTTAAAATGTAGTCAAAAAATATTTCTGTTTTTAAATTGAAATAATGTGTTAGCAAGCGAATGTATGTCAACATCTTTTGTTATTGCTTAAAGAATTTTGAAAAAATATAGAATCTACGTTGTTATTCTCTTAAAATTTTTTTTTAACAACATTGTAAGGGACGGTTACAATAAGGCAACGTGGCATAAATAACTCAAAATCGACAAAAGTGGGCACACGCCCATGATAACAACAGACTTATCACAACAGTGTTTTTTGGCAATATAAGTACTAATAGTAATAAAAACGCTGTCAATGTTAAAGAATAAACAAATATAAACAAGTAAAAGTGATATATTCGGCCGTGCCGAATCTTATATACCCTTCACAACGTGCAGTCATGCAATAACATTTGTTTGTATCACCATTCATCTCATATGAAATATGTACGTACATACATATACAAAACATCCAATTGCAGAATTATAAATTGAGTTTACGTATGTATGTTTTCAAAAAAAAAAATTTAAAAAAAAATTTAATTAAAACAAAAAAATAATATTAAAAAAAAATAAATTTTAAAAAAATTTAAAAAAAAATTAAAAAAAAAATTTTGTAAGGAAATTAAAGAAAATATATAAAAAAATAATAAAAATATAAATAATATATACAATAAAATATTTTTCTTTTTGGCTCAGCTCGGATTCGATGCTACGCTTACTCAAACCAGTATATACATATGTATGTTGTTGTTGTAATTGTGGTCGTGGTTTTTTGCTCATATCTCAGAAAGTTATGGGGCGATTGTACTGAATTTCAATAGCGATACATTCCTGGATATTTCCAAAAAATTGATACCATACTCAGATCTGAGGAACATATATGTACATAGTTGCTTCCAAAAGTTGATTTCAACCAACACACGGACAGACGGGCAGACAGTCAGTGCTTAATCGACTCCTCTATTCATAAGCTTTCAGAAAATATATACTTTATGGGGTCGGAAATGAAAATTGTAGAAATTACAAGCGGAATGACAAAGTGCACCATAGGTAAAGGGTATAAAAAGCTTTTATATAATATGCCTACATAAAAAATCAGATGGCCCAGCAACATGTTTCTATCAACTGTGGACATCGACGCAGCTACAAATCTTTCTGATCTTAAATTGAATTAATTTTATATGTAATATAGTTGATTTTTGGAGCATATTTGTAATTACTAGGTTCGGCTTGATATAATGGCAACACTATTGCATTGCTTATTATCTCTCTTCTCTCTACACACAAATCAACTACATACTTTATTGAAGTCCCACTGCTACCGATCATTGTATGTACTTTGGCTTCATCGAATGCTACACTTGTGCCAATAAGAGCGTACCATTTTTTTTATACACTGTCCCGAGAGTTGCCAGATAGTGGAATTTTAGGATTTTTAAATATCACAAACTAAATATATTTTTGCTATTTGAAGTTAATTATTCTAACAGAAAAATTTTCCTAATAAAATTTAAATTTATAATATTTGGGCAATTTTCTTGATACTTGCGGTTTTTTGACAGTTTCCAACTAGGAAAATATATTTTTTAAGTTAGAAATGTAATTGATCGAAAGTTTGTAATAAATTATCAATAATTTCTATTCCTAGAGCAAGAATAATTATAAAAATGTCGTCTCTATTGACAATGCCATGTCAAACATAAATTATTTTAAGATCAGTGAAATTTTTGGAATGCAATATTGTTTTATAGGTTTTTTTTGATATAATAATTTACTAGAAAATTTACAACAAATTTTTAATTTTGATCCTTTTGCTAGAATCGATGAATACTGTTCGCTAAATTCTTATTAAACTCTAGAGCTATCCGTTACTACATTGTTAAAGGGTTTTTTTTCAAGATTATAGGTACTTTTTAACAGTTTAAAGTATAAGGGCCGTATTCATAAAAAATATTTTAGGTTTATGGAAGGCTTATTTGACAGATGTTGTAGAGAAATTTGTCAAATAAGCTTTCAATAACCCTATAATATTTTTTATGAATACGGCCCTAAGCCTTTACGTAAATTTAAAAACAATATTATTTTAACAATAAAACAGTAGTTGTAAATTTAATGCACTTAAAATCAAAAATAAACTTCGTCGAATTGAGAAAGAGAGATTTTTAATAATTAACTTTTTTGCTCTATATGTAACTAAATTGTGTATTTAAAAATTTTAACTGCGGTTATACAGTTTTTCAAAACTGTCGAAATTTGTTTATTTTGAATAAGTTACCATGTGGCATCACTACGTCGCTCTTAACATACATATGTACATACATATGCAGTATAAAAACTACTTTACTCACAGTTAACCATTGATCGGACCAAAAACCGTGTGCTCATCAAAGCCGGGCTTGTCTTGCTTATTGTCAATGATGACAGTTCTCTGCGGCCGCTGTCGTATGTTTTTTATTTAATATGTACATACTTGTATATTTTATACATTTTTTATATTCTCTGTGTTTTACTATATTTTTTTATAAATGTACATATGTATGTTTGTATATATTCGTATTATATCTTTGTATACTAAGTACGCAATATACAAGACCGTGGGAAACAGATTTGTCGTGTGTTTCCCACACGATAGACGGATGGATGAATTGCGATGTGATGCGATGCGATCCGATGGATTACTCAAAAAATACAACAACAACAACAAAACCTAAGCAAAAGCAACAAAAACGTAATTTAAGAAACAAAATAAAAAACTGTTTGCCAACAGAGTAACACAAATAGATATAAGGACAGATATACAAAAGTGTGTAATGATTGTTGCGTGATATTAACATTACAATAGTAATTAACAAATTATGGTTTTCTGTAGTAAATGGCTTTGGTTGTTTTCAAAATTAATACGCCTCTTGAAGCTATTTATTTTATTGTATTTCATTTCAGCTGACAATAAATTTCGTAGATTCTCATGACATTCAGACAATTTAATGTAAATTAAAAAAAAAAAATCAGGAAAAAAAAATTAACATACTTGATGAAAGTTAATACTTATATTTTTCGGAAATAGTAAGAAAAGGGAAAAGAATTATTAAAATTTGTAACTAGCTTTAGGTAGTATATGCATTTGGTGATTCAACACATATGTGCTTCGGTAAATAACAGTATTGGAAAAGGTATGCTTGAAAACCGTGGGTAAATTTGGTTGAAGGTTGCATTAGTAGCAAAGAAGACATTTTATATATGTATGTATTGCCCACATTTAAATTGGTAGCTAATTTTCTAAATCAATTTGTTTTACATAAACTAATTTTTAGTAAAAGAAGGCAATGTTAAACTAAACACCTTGTTGCAAAACTTTAATTATACCTCGCTGTTATACTGTAAAAGAAGAAGATATTTTCATCTGCATGTATTTAAATTACGTAAATGTACAATAACATTATATTGTGTTTCATTACTATAAATAGACCAATTGTCGGTCTGTGATAATGTAAAGTGAAAAAAATTTGTTCATTTTCGTTTCTGTAGTTACTTTTAACTTTGAAATATTTTTATCCAATTATTTCTATTGACACCCTGACGTTCAATTGTCGTTTTGTGAAACTGTGAAATGATATATTTTTGTATATTTAGTCAAAGCTATGGTGATATGACACACAAACAGTTTTCATTTCAGTTTTCAGTTGTACAGAACGAAAACTCATACCCTGGCTTTTCTTATAAAAAAGTATTTTGTAATTATTACACCAATGTAATTTGCATTGCATACCTTTAGGACACCTTAAGAAATTGAAGGTTTTGTGATTAAAAAAAAAGGTTTAGTAAGCGCTTAATCATGCCCTCTCCTTACGCACTGCTGAGAATGGTAGCCGCAAGTAATGGCAAAATAAAAAAATTTTTCTCCTTTATATACTGCCGACATTGAAAACAGTACAAAACCAGCTGTTTTTGTTTGTGCTCCAAAATAGAAATTATATTATTTTCTATAAGTGAATAGTTGAAAAGTGGTTGACAACGATGAAGATATTTTTCTTAAATTTATGTTGTTGCTGCATTCATCGCTTTTGTTTTGTTTGTTTTATATCACTTGTTAAACTCCTTTTTTATTCAGCGCCATCTTACATTATCAGCTATTTTAAATCTTTTTAATGTTTTAGTGCTTTTTTTTGCACACCGAAAACAAGGTTGTATCTCATAAAATCTTCTTAAAACCAAAACAAAAAAATTTTTAAGATGGTTTTAACGAAATATAAGGTATAAACGTAACAGTATGCATATGCATATTCTAAATTTTAAGATAGAACATTTTATTCCTTGCGAGTCCTGAGTGGTCTCTGCACCACAGTGATTTGCACTGTTATTTGATGTGGCTGTTGTTGTATTATTGTTTAATGTAACTACTTACGTATAGGAATGTATTCATTTGTACGATATTTAGTAGTGGTATGTGTGCATATCGGATGGATGGTTGGATGGATAATGACTATTATTGTACTTTTGCTGTTGGTCGCTATTGCACAGTACTGCTGCTATACATATGACGATAATCACGAGAATAATAATGAAAGTGTTCCACCATCGCCAACAAAAAGAAAACCATAAAAGCATTGAATGATTTTCGTGCATAAAATGTGCTTTTAATGCATGTTTTTGAGATCTAAATTTACATACGATGTGGACATAAAAAAATCATAAAAAAAGGCAAATTTTTGTTTAATCCTAATAAAATATCAAAGTGATAAAAATCACAAATTATTGTTGTTGCAATGGTGGGCTAATGATATCAACAATTTCATATAAATAAACATTTTTCAAATAACAAACACGGCTTTCAGACTAGGCAAGTCACTTGCGCAAGTGACTTGCGCAAGTGTTGTGTTTATAGGCAAAAGGGGTAAGGTCGGGTTAAGAGGAAGAAACTTGCTCATTTTTGAGTACACACTTGCCTGTACTCGGCAAGTACGAGCAAGTTTTTGTTGAGAAACCAAAAACAAAAGAGTAATAAAAACAAACAAGAGTGCTATATTCGGCCATGCCGAATCTTATATACCCTTCACAACGTGTTGTCATGCAACAACAATTGTTTATGTCACCATTTATCTCATATGAAATACGTACATACAAAACATACATATATAAAAACATCCCATTGTAATATTATACATTAAGTTTACTTATGTGCTTAAAAAAAATAAATTAAAAGAAAAATTAAAAATAAAACAATAAAAATTTTAATAAAATATAAAATAAAAAAAATTTTTGGCTCACTCTAACCAGTATACCACGTTTGTATGTATGTGTAGATAATTGATAATTGTAGAAATTTCAAACGGAATGACAAACCTATATATACCCTTTTTCACTGTGTGAAGAGTATAATAAGTAAAAGAGAACGAAACTTGGGCAAGTCAGTTGCTGAGTCTGAACATGAAAGCAAGTTCAAAGAAAAATAAAAGAAAATAAAAAACTAACTTGAGCAAGTGACTTGCCCAATGCGAAAGGGGTAAAATGAATATTGAGAATGCAACCAATGGACTGACTCATTTAAATAAAAATATTTTTGTTTTTATTTTTTATGAAAATAAATATCATTATATAAGTATGTATATCTTTTTAAGAAAAAAGAAAAGTTCAAAAGTACATAAATATGTTAAATTATTTCTATATCCTTTTAAACAAATTCGTTTTTAAAATTTCAATTAAATCGACGACCTATAAAATTTAATTCTTAATATTTTTAGTGGTTCTGGAACCAATAATGAACCAATGTTTACGTAAAATAAAACTTGTCAAATATTATGCAAAGACGATTATTTATTATTACAAGTTTGAAAATTCTCATAAAAAAGTTGGGAACTCAATGGATAAACACGGCTACACGGAAACTACCTATAAAAGTTTAATTTATCAAAACGCCGCAACGATGTTTTACCGTTTCAAGGCATTTTACAAGATAAAGAGGACAGATCTCATGAAAGTAATCCATATGCTGCTCTAAACACCGTACTAAAACTTCCAACTCTGGAATTATGAATACTTGCAATGTTTGGCTGTAAAGGGTGTACTTAGTTTGAGAAAGTCAGGTGTTTGGCTCGACTCGTAATTGAGACACTCCAGCATCTGGATTAGAAAAGGACGTGTAAATCAGCTTAGGGAAATAATCTACAAATATCTAGTTTGTTGATTAGAAATGGAAGCCAGACCTAGGGGAAAATTACGGCATTCGAACGGGATCGAAATTTGAAAATTCTTATTAAAATCTCTATACCTTAAGTACAGCGAACTCGATCGTTCGAGTAAAATTATGATCGTGATCGAATGCCGTAATTTGGCCCCTGATCAACTTCTGCAATTTCTCCGAAAATGGGGATGAGTTTATTTCTTTAACTTTCTCTGTAGATTCCATCTGTTTCATTCTGTCCTTTTATAGCCAATAACTGTATATTATCGATACAATTGGCTGCATGTCCTTGAATATAGACAGACACCTAGACTATGCCTATTTAAACTACAGCGCCACCTGTAGGGTCAAAAATGTAATGTTTTCTTTTGAAACAACAACTACATCTAAGTTGTAAATATGAGTCGTTTCGTTCGTAACTCAGCGTCAATTCTTGAAAATTTTTTTAGCATCAAAACTAGCCACGCATGGTTTCCTGAAAAAATATCTAAAATAATTGAGAATTTGTTTTAGGGTAGTTTTAAAATATGATGGGCAAGTACATCATATTAATTTAGCTTTAATCGGCGTATAAATATTTTTGTTATTTTTAAAATTAAAAATTATCTTTGTTTTGTATTTGTTAAAAATAAAAACAAAGCGTAAGTTAAACAATTTACTGATAATTAAAAATTTTTCTTCTGGTTGGATCACCCTATAAAAAAAATTTGACCAATTCTTTATGGCTCCACGAAAAGCCCCCCAATGAAATAACGCCCAAACGAGAAATGAAATATTCTCCAATTTTTTTTTCATACATTTTTGGGTGTAATTTCATATGAAATAACTCCCAATTTTTTTTGGGCCGTTTTTCATTTTTT
Source organism: Phyto melanocephala (assembly GCA_941918925.1). Classification (NCBI taxonomy): domain Eukaryota; kingdom Metazoa; phylum Arthropoda; class Insecta; order Diptera; family Rhinophoridae; genus Phyto; species Phyto melanocephala. The sequence continues at coordinate 5,958,845 of OW799233.1, forward strand.
TTTGGAAATTATTTCATTTCTCATTTGGGGTTTTCAAATTATGAAATAATCTCCAATGAAATAACACCCAACAAATTTTTAAAATTCGGGGCTGGTTTCATAGCGTGTATTTCATTTTGTATTCGGGGGTTATTTCATTTTTAAAGATTTTGGTTTTTGGGGGTGTTTGTAAGTAAATAAATTATATAAAAATAGGCCTTTTACAAGAACACTTTTAGCCTGTGAATATATTACAATATCTTTTCAAATACATAAATGATAACGTTCTGGATTTGGATGGTGCGACCTTCGTGACAGACTACGACATTAGTCTACGGACGGTTGTTGGTTCCACCTCTGCCAAGCAGTGAGGAGGTACATAATAATAATGTGTAACCAACTAGAAGCATTTATACATACAACGTATATTTTCTCCATCTTGATTTCATGAGCAACCATTTTGTTTTTTTTACCATTTCTTACGCATAATGTATTGAGTTTATTATTTATGTATGTATGTACATGAAAATAATTTTTTGGTAGTTGGGTTTCAAAAATAAATACATATATTGGAAATATTAAACAATTCTTTGTCCATACTTCCTCACATCTCCATTACAGAAAATTACTGCCTTCTTTACAATATTGTAACTATAATAACGTCTCCCATGAGTTGGATTTTCAAGCCATTCGAAAGTTTTAGGATAGCTCGTTGGTGGCTGATCTGAAATTGCTTCCATCGTATAAGGGAAAATAACTGCACTGGACTTAGTCCATTTACAAAACCAAAAGTAGTCAGTAATAAAAGAGCTTTGTATGTTGGTTGGTTGGTTATCGTGGTAGTTCGAGTTCAGATATCGCAGAGAGGCCATCTAGTATATGTTCGCCCAGAAATCTGTGTCTCTTAGCCGCCAATGCAGGACATTCGCAGAGAAAGTGGAAAACCGATTCCTCCTTCTCTCTATCCAGACAACTGCGACAATGGTCGTTCGATGGGAGTCCGAGCCGACTTGTATGTTTGCCTAACATCCAGTGACCCGTCAATACCGCCAGCAACCTCCAAATGTCCCTCCGACTTCGACTGGTAAGTTGCAATGTACGTCGTGCATCAAAAGAGGGCCACGTAAGCCGTACCAACTTACACATGCTCAGCCCACGCCACCTGTTATCAGCCTTCCGGAGAAAGTGTCTGGAGATTCTGCTTTTAATAGTCCCCAACGGGATTGCAACTGCAATTGCATTAGAGATATCCAGAGCGGATCCTCCTAGCTCATCAGCACGCTCGTTACCATAGTGGCCCTTATGCGTAGGAATCCAAACTAGAGTAACGTCAGCCCGCTGACCAAGCCTTGACAGTTCCTTTCTACATTGGCCAACTAATTTAGACGTAATAATGTATGACCTGAGTGACAAGAGTGCAGCTTTGTATGTTCTTTCACCAAAAAAAAATTGATTATGAATGCTGGCACACTTTCGAAGTTGCATATATCCTTTGCGATTTCGCTGTTGGTCCATATTGACTTCATAAAATCCTTAATGAAACTGACTCTTTTATGAATTTTGGGTATAATTTCATTTTTGTTGCTGATGGGGTTTATTTCATTGGGGGTTATTTCATTTTCATCATTCATATGAAATAACTCCTAAATATTGGGGGTTGTTTCGTTTTCCCTTTGGGGCTTATTTCGTTTATTTTTTGATGTTATTTCATTTGATGTTATTTTTTGGGGTTTACTTCATTGGGTATTTTTTCCTGGGCGTTATTTCATTGGGGAGCTTTTCGTGGAGCCTTCTTTATTATATGTATATCAAAATAACAATAGATGCCATATTTTTTAATTTATTTAATTATTACTAAATGCTCTAATAATAATAAAATTTTGATATTTTAATTTTTTTTTAATTTATATAAAAACTCTTTTTTGTTATTTTTAGGAAACTAATTGTACAAATTGTAAAAAGTTGTACGAATATATATTTATGTGTGTAGGTTTTTAAATTTCACTTTTGTATAAATATTTATGTCGTTTTAGATCTACCTACAACCATGTATTTTATTCTTTAAGCATTTAAAAATTGTTTCTCAAACAAGATTGGCACGAGTTTTTCTACAAGCCAAAAAGTTTACTTGTTATTCCGTGAGAAACGTTTCTTTTATTTTTCATTTTATCTCTTTAAATATCTATAGTCATGTGGTTTGTGAAAAGTCTCATCGCATCAGCTTCATCTTCATCGTCATCACCTTCAGTGAAAACTGGTTTTATCGGTTTCCTTTTTTTTCCAATAAATATGTATTTTAAAATGCAACAACTCCTCCATTTTCCAACAACGATTAATGTACTTAATGTTTTGGAAGTTATAGTGTGCCAAAGCAATCATATAAACAAATTGAAAGCGCTTGTTGCGACTTTGTGTTGTTGGCATCGTGAGGTTGCGGACGGACACAACTTTGGTTGTAGTTGTTGTGTGTTTGTGTGTGCTGTGTGTGTTGAAAAACTCTTAAGTTTATGGAATTTAACTTGCAGCTTAGTTAATGTAGATATAAACTCAACAAAATGAACTAATGAACGTACTTTGCACACGCGGATATTTGGCACGAGCTATATATATTCAACAAACATACATACAAATGTACATACTTATGTACATATAAATATATTAAGAGTAGTCAAGAGTCAACTTACCAACGAGTCAGCCAGCCTGCGACTTATCTAAGCAGCTATTGAATGTTGCAGCTTTGTTTTTTGTTTTTTTTTGTAAAAAGTATTGGAGTAAATCGTTTACGTTTACACACATATTTTTTTTTTTTTTTTTTGCAAAAAAAAAAAAAATTATAATAAAGTTACACGGCTTTCAGACTAGGCAAGTCACTTGCGCAAGTGACTTGCGCAAGTGTTGTGTTTATAGGCAAAAGGGGTAAGGTCGGGTTAAGAGGAAGAAACTTGCTCATTTTTGAGTACACACTTGCCTGTACTCGGCAAGTACGAGCAAGTTTTTGTTGAGAAACCAAAAACAAAAGAGTAATAAAAACAAACAAGAGTGCTATATTCGGCCATGCCGAATCTTATAAACTCTTCACAACGTGTTGTCATGCAACAACAATTGTTCATGTCACCATTTATCTCATATGAAATACGTACATACAAAACATACATATATAAAAACATCCCATTGTAATATTATACATTTAGTTTACTTATGTGCTTAAAAAAAAATAAATTAAAAGAAAAATTAAAAAAAAACAATTAAAATTTGAATAAAATATAAAATAAAAAAAATTTTTTGGCTCACTCTAACCAGTATACCACGTTTGTATGTATGTGTAGATAATTGATAATTGTAGAAATTTCAAACGGAATGACAAACCTATATATACCCTTTTTCACTGTGTGAAGAGTATAATAAGTAAAAGAGAACGAAACTTGGGCAAGTCAGTTGCTCAGTCTGAACATGAAAGCAAGTTCAAAGAAAAATAAAAGAAAATAAAAAACTAACTTGAGCAAGTGACTTGCCTGGTCAGAAAGGGGTGTAAACAAGTTTTCTAGTTTGATACTTGTTTTGGCTGTTGAATTGCCTTTTAAAGTTTTTATTAGTTTTCATTTGAATTAGAGATTCTCAGGCTCTGTGTCATGCGCTTGCTTAAAATTGTTGGAATTTCAATAACAAATTACATTTTTTTTCTTTATTTATCTGTGCCAGTGATGAGTAAAATACATTTCTTCAGAAGTGTTATTTTTCCAGTTAGGAGTTGCTTAGTTACTTTTTTGTTTGGTGTTTGTTTGTTCACAAGTCTATAAAAATTATAGTTGGGGTTCTAGGAAATTTGCAAATGAATTAATTATAAATTTTTCAAATTGTTTAAACTTGAGCTTTAGATAAAAACGTAAATTAGATATTTCTTCATCATCCCAATCCTTAATAGACCTTTATCATTTAAATAATTAAGCCAATTTAGATAATATACAGATGCCACCAATAACCATACACCACAATTATGAATAGAAGGGTGTTTTTACACGATTTCACTTTTGGTGTTTAATTTTTCAGATTTGTAGGTTGGAATAGCAAACAGTATAAAAACACAGTATCTATAAATAAAATAGTTTATTTTAAGCAGTGTTAAAAAAAAATTAAATTTAAATAAAATAAAATAAAAGCAACTACATATTTACATCTGCATATGGGCAATTCCATGAATATGTCAACCACGACTGTAATAACAACAACTCTCAATAAAGGTTTAATGAAAAAAAAACACTCTAATTTTACTATGCGCACGTATTTGGAGCTAATTAAATTATTTTAAGAGCAATAGTAAGAGTTTAATCTGATTATCTCTTGGTAAAATGTCCAGCCCATTCCAAAGGTAAAAAAAACTTCATACGTTTTCATATTATGACAAGCACTTTATAAAAGTTTCTCGAACTGCATATTCATTAAGGGAAAAAGTTAGGATTCAACTAGTTTGTAGCATGGTGTAATTACATAAGGTGATAGCATAAAGGAGAGCAATTTTTGTCTCTCTTTTTTTGTGTATGGAGTTTGACAGTTTCCGAAGTTGAAATAATTTTTTTAAAAATTAGTCAGCTGAGCTGGCACCGCCACCTTGTATAAGTGTACCCTGGTTTGTAGTAGGCTAAGGTGACAGTTAAAACTTGGCACCTTATTTAGAATTTAACTTTTTTTCTTAACATATATACCTTAGAATATTAAAAGAGAAAAATCTGTCACGTACGATATTAAATTAGATTTATTATAAAATCATTTAAAGATTGTTTTCAATTAAGTACGATGGATCTTAAGTGAAAAATATGTGGTTTAGTGTAAGAAATTAAAAAAAGAAAAAATACCTCCCAAGATTTACAGATTTTTTCATATTTCCATTTATACCTCAAAATCACTTCTGTTTTATGTCACGTACGATATACTCTAATTATGCTTAAAAATTTTAGACAACAATTATTCGAATATAATTATTTTTTTTTTTTAATAAATAACCCTCTGAATGGAACATAAAGATCTAATTTTGTTTCAGTTGCTCTTACATTTGCAAAAATTATTCCACTTTATAGGAGTACAAATGTCACGTACGATGACATGGAATTGCCCATATGTTTATATGAAATTTCAATATCTGCATTTTTACTGAAATGCTGTTCTAAGCAAGGTTTAATTGATTCAATTTATAGGCCTTTTATTTTCTTTGTAATATACTTGAGCTATAAATTGAGTACAAAATTTTACTTTTTTTAAATTAAGTGGCGCATAATTTTAGAACTGCTGCACCGATTTCGCAAATATGTTTTTAAATGTTTGTCACAACCCTTCTTAGGTTTTTATGAAAAAAAATTTACCACGTTCATTTTTACGCGTACTTCTTTTATTTGCCGACAATCAAATAATGGCTGGACCGACTTGTATAATTTTTTTTTAATTATTTGTAATTCGTGTTGGGTATTATAAAAGTTAAAATAGAAGTTAGCTGGAAAAAAATACCAGGCATGGCACCTTCTATATATTGAAAATATATTTTATGAAATATCTAGAAAATGTTAGCATCTAAAAAGTGTGTTAACTTTATGTGCATAACTTTTTTATTTGACTTATTATCTATTATCTATATATATAAAAGTGAAACTCTGTGTGTGTGTGTGTGTGTTAGCTATAGACTCCGAAACTGTAAAACCGATCGGGCTCAAACTTTGGTAAGTTGTTGTACACATACCAGGGAGTGTTTATGGGTGGAAAAAAGTGGGCGGTGCCACGCCCATAAAAATTGGTTATCATTTTAAGCTACTTGCACTTGACCGATTTTTCTGAAACTTTGCACACATATCGAGCTGTCATGACTAAATAATTTCGTAATAAGAAAAGTGCGCGGGGCCACGCCCCTAAAAAAAGTTTTAATTTTGAGGTACTTGCACTGGACCGATTTTTATGAAACCTTGCACACATACTAAGCTTTCACAACCATATAATTTCGTGATTAGAAAAGTGGGCAGGGCCACGCCCATAAAAAAAGGTTATAATTTTGAGGTACTTGCACCAGACCGATTTTTCTGAAACTTTGCACACATATTGAGCTGTCATAGCTAAATAATTTCGTGATTAGAAAAGTGGGCAGTGCCACGCCCATAAAAAAAGGTATCATTTTGAGGTACTTGCACTGGACCGATTATTCTGAAACTTTGCACATATATTGAGCTGTTATGACTTTACATTTTCATGACTAGAAAAGTGGGCAGGGCCACGCCCATAAAAACAAGTATAATTTTGAGGTACTTGCACTGGTCCGATTCTTCTGAAACTTTGCACACATATTGAGCTGTTACGACTTTACAATTTCGTGATTAGAAAAGTGGGCAATGCCACGCCCATAAAAAAATTATAATTTTTAGGTTCTTGCACTTGATATTCAATTTAAATTCAGAATGCATTTCGATTCATTAAGGGGCGTAGCAACGCGCGCCGGGTTTGGCTAGTTACAGATAAAAATTGATACGATCAGAGCTGGGGAAGTGATACTCCCATACGAAAAAAAAGCTCATAAATGCTAAAGTTCTTAATACTGGCATTAAATTTAAATAAAAAAAAATACAACTTATAAAAAAAATTTAATCGAATTAGGGGGCGTGGTAAATTCCATACAAAGGAAATATATTAAATGGCATATCTATTGAACTATGATTGTTATTAGCTTTGAAATCTGTATAATTGGCTGCGATTTCAGTTTACTTTTTCTGGCGAAAAATCGATAAGATCAAAGCATGGGATGCGGTACTCTCATACCAAAAAACTTATTTGGCGTCAGTTCTGAAAAACCTTAATTGCAATTGGTTTAATAACAATTTCCTACTAAGCACTGAAAATGGTTAGGATCGGAGAAGCGGAAGTGATGCCGTCATACGAAAAATCTATCTCCTAATGAAATCAATGCAAAATTTTTATTGGGGCCACCATAGCGATACGGGTTCTGCTAGTTTACAATAAAATTTACTTTTTTTTTCGAAATTTCAAAGCAAAATTGTCGATAAATCGGATTGAAAAATATTGTATAGAGAATCGTTATAGCTTTAATTTAGAAATAAAAATGAAATTATATTTTTACTTCTATTATGACCACTTGGCACTTAAACTCATTTTATTTGGTAATAAAATTAATAAAACCAATATTTGAATTGATAATAAACAAAAAGTACCACATAATTGATATTTCTGGTTCACTTAAACCAAGAATAAAGTATCGTTTAGTTCCACTACATTATATTATATCCCAACTTTGATCAGTTATCTCCACTTTCGTAAATATGGATTTAATATCTCAAATCTTTGTCATCTAGATGATATTTTGGTCTCAACTAAGATTATTAGGACCAAATTTTTAATTAAAGACTTAAAAGATCGGAAAAGGCAAAATTAAATAAATATTAAAAGAACAACCTTTTTGTTTCCCTATGACAATATCAACTGTGCTTGTGACGGATTTCGGTCAACCATTTTCCCGTCTGGGTGCTGTTGCCTTTTAATAAAGTTACACAGTGCATTGTTCCGCACCTTTCAGAGTGTGGAACTGGGAGTATACTTTGCATCTCTCAGCAAATTAGATTTGGTTTTGTCGCTGATTAACTTTGTACCGAGTTGTTTCATATGCGTAAACTGTGAGATTGTTGTATGGAAAATTGCCATCTGCATGTAAAGTTTGGTAATATGAAATATGGCATTCAGGGCCGATGATTGGGCATTAATTACTTAATCGTGTGGTGTGACTACTTAGTGACTGTGCTGACGTTAATCAAACGGTTCCTCTCTGGATTTGTTGTCATCGCAATATTCAAGATAAGCATCCATGTATAGTTATTGTCATGACGGCATGTCAAGTATAAACATTGGGCAAATTACATATGAACTAACAACTTTTATTTCACTCCTGTTCAATTGATTAGACCCACATGCCCTAAATCTAATTTTTTACGAAATTGAGTTTTTCAGTGATTTCAATTCGTTTCACACAAATACAGCTTGATAAAAAAATTCAATGCAACAGTATTAAAAATAACAGTTTTACAAACAATTTTACAGTTTCTGTTAAGTTTTTAACTCTCCTGTAAACTTATAAATATTAGAGTTAGACCCTACTACTACTACTACTTATGGCCAACGATATAATTTTAAATTAAATTTTAAAAAAATTATGAAAATATAAATTTTACTATCAACGAATATAGTATGTTATTGAGCTCAGTAACTAAGTACTAAGGAAATAATATTAAAATATGGTTCAGGGAATCATTTGCACGCTTCAGTTGTTACTGTGGAAATTGATCCCAATCTAATTGTGTAAAAGAGAAGAATAAAATAGTTGTGGCTGTATTCAATCACATTCACCCCAATTCTAAATATTCCTAGGGAAATGAATTCCCCGGGAATTCATTTTTCCCGCGAATAAAATTCCCCTATTCTAAACAGTCGGGGAAGGGAATAACAAGGGAGAGAGAATTTTACATTTTCGAAGTCAGCTGTTTGCTTTTGCTGTTTTGTTTTGACAAAATATTTGCTAATAATTTGTAGCGTAAAAAGTGAATATTCGTAAAAAATAAAAAAAAAAATGTTAAAAATGAACAAAAATGTTTAATGTAGCGTTGATAATAATAATAGCTGAAGCCAAAACATAAACTTTGATTTTAAATTCTTTCCATTAATTTAATATTTATTTGGTAAAAACCACAATAAACTTTAGATAAAGAATGCTGCAATTGACGCGGTTGCATATTTAATTACAAAATATGTATTCGAGATCTTTGTTTTGTATTTCAAATTTCCAGTTGTATTTTAAATATTTAATTAATTTATTTCAAAATGTCTTTAAAACTAATTGATCAATTAAATTCTTAAAAGTTCTATGACTTTACGCTCGTGTATAATATAATCTCACTTTCAGTCCTTTTTCTCTTCATGTTCGAAAAAAAACTATAATAATAAACTGATTTATTATTATCTGCTTCACTCCAACTTCACAGCTGGACGATACATATTTTTTGTCAAAATAATGTTATGTTTTCATACGTCGTAAACTTTAGTCCTTTGTCTTACTTTACTAGCAGATTATGTCTTGCAGGGTTAATGTTGTTTAAGGGTGAGTATGCTGGTATGTGTGCATAAGAGTTTAATGAAATCTTAGACTAGAAATTTAAAGAAATCTTAGAGAATAGAACAGCTGATAACAGTGTTAAACCAAACAGACAGGAAAAAACATGATTTGAAATGTAATGATGTGTTTTTTGGTCTTTAGGTTTTTTATTATTGTTTTATTTTTATTTTTTTTGTAAGCAGTCCTAGCTGCGTGGGAACTATTCGAAAATCCTGATTCCCACGGATTGAAAATGAAAATCAACAACAAATCTGTACACAGAAACAACCTGCTTTCAGTTGGACTTAAGAAACCCAAAAATACACACTTGTACTCGTACTTATGCACACATGTATTTATGGCTATATTTCTTTGTTATTGCAATTGTTGCTGTTTTTTGGTATTTTATGAGCCCTTTGCATTATTGTAATTTTTATTTGAGTGTGTTTAAGTAGTCAATCGTCTGGATAAACGAGGGTAGTCGAAAATGTCATTTAAAATGTATGCTGATGTTAAGGTTTAACCAAAAATAATACGCTAGCGCGAACAACGAAGTTTGTCACAATAAAGATTTTCAGACATTAGTTTATATTAATGCTAGTTAGTCCATTTTATATTCCTCTAATGTCTGTGCATGTATGTTTTTTAAAAACTCGTTAGGAACATTAAAGTTAGTAAAATATTGAATTTCTGTTATATGTTTGAAATGAGATATTAATTCACTGTGAAAAGTAGCCTCTTATGTTAATCCAGGTTCGTACCAAGTTTTACAAAATAAAAATTCATCCAATTATTTTTTTTAGCCATTTGAGTTAAGAAAGACAGACAGAATTACAGATAGACAAAAATTCTAAAAATTTCTCTTTTGTATTCTAAATTGTTTGAAAAATATTTCATGTGCAGACACAGTATTTTACAATCTTCGTACTAGAAACCATTTGTTTTTGATTTTTTGTTCTCCATTAGCATTTAGAAAAAAATTATTACTTCTAGATTTTTTAATCTTTTTAGTCAGCCATCGAATTTATTCGCGCGTTGATCATTCCACGTTTTTTTTTTTTTATAAAATCAAAACAAAAATAATATTTTTTTTTCGAGAAAAACAAGTAAAACTTGGTTAACGAGTGTCGAGTAGAATAGTTATTGTGGTGGTAGTATAGTTGCATTGTTGTTGTTGATGCTTCAAAACACTGTAGTTTGCAGTAATACGCAGCTGATAAACGGCACTTTAATGACGACTTGTAAATATGAATGAGACTATGCTGAGATTATTCTTAAGGTAGTCATTTCGTCAGTCAGTCAGACAACTACTCCTGCTTTTGTGCACAAAGTAGTTGATTGCTGGTTGGTTCCCACAGTTATAAACTTCCTTTTTGGCATATTGTTTTCCTTGTATTTTGCTTTCCATTACAATCCAATCTCATAAAAGATGAAGATCACGCTGCTGCAGCAACAACAAAACGGATAATTATGATGATAAAGAGGATATGTTGGCTATAACGTGCAGAAAAGAGTAGAATTTTTGAGATAGAATAAAGAATTATTATGAATTTTAGCCTAAATGCACCCACCTGTTATTATGTGCTTTAGATTTTAGACACACACACACACACGTATTGTATGTACGTGTATACAGGGTGTGCTTAACCTGTGGAAGTATTGTATATACTCTAATTTGAAATTTAATCCGCATTTTCCCTTAAAATTAAAACATAAACAATTTGTATTTTTTAATCTTTTTTATTATAAAACTTTGTTTTAGTTTAAGCTCTTTTTATTTTATTTCTAATTGGCTCTTCCAGTAAAACGTAAGTGAGGTATTATTTTTATTTATTTATTTTCTTGTTGTTGTTAAAAAAACTCCCTATGTTTTGGTCCCTGTATTGAATTTTTTTTTTTTTAATTTTTCAACTTAGTTTGTGAGCATGTATGTTTTTGTGTATACACGGATACGATACATTTCCTGCAAATAACGTGACGTCATTTAATCTGTGTTTAACAGGGTCGTTGCAAAGCCGAGGAGAAAATTGGAATTATATATGGAGTTGTGCAAACACCTTAATAATTTTTTTACAAAATAAGATGTTCCAAGCTTAAGACTTCAACTTCGTACCTTAATGAAAAGCTTTTGCTACAATTTTTTTTTTGCAGGGATCCCAAAAACTTCACCCGATATTCTTTTACTATATCTTTAGAACGAAACGACATTATTCCATAATTTTTTTTACATATTTGTTTGGGCTTACATGTATTTCTTCATATACTAAATGTTTAATACAATATCGATGCAATTAGGCATATTCTTTAAAAAAGCTTCCAGAAACTGTGGCATAGATCCGTGACATAGAAAAGCTCAGAGAAGAAAATTACGAGTGGCCAAAAAAGACGATCTTGTCGGCTTAAATGTGAAATGTCTTAAGAAAATAAGGTCAGTTGAAACGGCAAGCATAAATGTTACATCGATTTTGAAAGAACCTATTCATGGGTCCCCCACCATTTTTTTGGTGGCGGGTATAAAAAAGTTAAAAAAATTTTTACGGTTGTATTCATATAATTATTTTACTTGCCAATAGATATTCATAATTAATAATTTAATTAATTAATTAAAGTGTCATATTGTCATATAATATTCCAATAATTTTAAAATAAATAAAAATACTGTAACTCTTTGTTGTTCAAACCGTTTTGAAATTCGGAACAATTATAGCATTATGATAATATGACACTTAGGATACCTTGTGAACTCACCAAATCTCTTTAAGTAGCAATAAAAAACTGTATTTGTTTTGCAAAAGTTTCAAGATTTAACATACAACAAGTAGAAAGGTCCTAAATCAAATAGTTGTAACTTTACAGAAGAAGGAACAAACATAATATTAACTGTATTATCGTAATGTAACATCTTTTGAAAAATTGTTATTGTTAAACAGTTATTTTCGATCCTATTGCATTAAATATTTGTGTCGAGGTGTATTTGTGTGAAATGTATTAAAATCACCGAAAAATTCTATTTCTTAAAAAAATAGGAAATAGAGCATTTTTGCTTGTAACCATCGGTATATTATTATAAAGCCTGTTTCAGAAATACGCAGATGACTTTTAAAATATTTTTTTATTTATTAAACTTGAAAGCAATTCCTGTTGGCGTATGAGTAATATTAAAAAGCTAGTCAAATTAATCAAAATTTATTGAGACTATTTATGCAGCCAAGAGAAACAAACAGGGAACCTGTATTTTAAATTTTGCGATTTTATAGCAGCAAAATGAAAAGGATATATAGCAGGTATCCTTTCATTAATCATTTTAAAAATATGTTTACCATAGAATGGTTTCTATATACAGTGGTGTCTGGATATAGTGAACTAATTTTTGCAAGGCTTGTTCAAAGTATCCAGGTTGTTCTCTATATCAAGGTTGAAATTTTTGTTCAAAAACTCGTTTTATTTACTAAAAATACATGCATGTAAATGCAATAGCTGATTAGAAACAATTTGTACAAAAAAGGAAATATATGTACATATGTATTTAAGTTTTATAAAAGAATTGTTGTTGAAGTTGTTTTCAAAATTTTGTTCACTATTAGAGTTTTTCACTACTTACAGTACTCCATGCAAAAATTTTGGTGTTCACTATATCCAGACACGACTGTACGTAAAATTACCACGAAGTTTTAGAGTGTTTAATCAAAAGTTGTGAAACATTTTTTTTACTTTAGGAGATATGAGAGTTATGAGTTATCAGTTAGTGGAAATTGTACAAAGTTTTATTACTCTCAGATAAGTCCTTATATTTGTGGAAATTTTTGTATGGAAACACATCACTGTGCGACTTGAAATTTTTTGGAAAGGTAACTTTCTTTCTTTCCGTTTATTTTTTTTTTAATTTTCCTTATAGATTGAACGACAAAATCAAGGCATATTTATTCATCAGGTAATTGCAGTTCGGAGAGAATTTTTTTGTTTATATTTTTTTTATATAAAGTTTGACATTTGAAATAAATTAGAAAAGAGAGAAAATTGTTTTTTATTTATGCATTTTGACAGCTGAAACTTAAAATAAGTGAAGAAAAAAATAATCAGCTGACGAATCAAGAGTACCTGATGAATAAATATGCCTTGGACAAAACGAAGATATTCAAATAAACCAGAATAACTAGACTTTTTTTAACTTTGACCAATTAACCTTAAAAACTTTTACATCACCTGGTGAAATTCCTTCAAACCCAAACAGAAATAAAAACTACGCAACTGATCATTGTTAACCTTTATAGTTTTAACATTGCCAGAACGAAGATAAGTTTGTACAAAATAATAACAACAACAACAACAAAACTGAAACAAACAACGAAAAAATAAAAACTGTTTCCCACACTTTTTTTGGGACTCTGCTCTTGTATGCACACAGACTGAATTTGGGATCTTTTTTAATGCTGCCTTTTTAATGTAGTTGTTGTTGTAGCTATTTGGTTAATCTGTTTTGTGAACGATGACAAGCAATCGATGTGTGCTACCTGCATTCATTCTTTGTTGCTATTTATTTTGTTGTTGTTGTTGTTGTTGTTATTGCCCTTACAGGTTATTTGAGTCGCCCCAAAAGCAACACACCATCATCATCATACTCGTACCATGGCAGAAGCATTGGCATAAGCAGTAGAGGCAAACCAAAACATGGGAAATGTACACAACGTCAAACAAAAAATCGAACGATTCCTGTTAGAATGTGCATGGGAAGTGCAGTTTGTTTCTCACAATGTGCACTAGCTAGCCAGCAGTCTTGTGTGTGTGTATGTGCATGTGTTTCTGTCTGTTTCTGTTTCTGTTTCCCAAAGTACAATTGAGCCTGTGTGTGCATACAAATTACGTCGTTGAGTGTGCGTGTAGAGTTTATATGAGAGTTATAATACGATCTTCTCAATGTTTTGATCGACTGAAGTCGGACGTTCATATAAAACTACGTGCTGCTTCGCAAACCAGCATCAGTTCATAACAAACTTTCACAGCGTCAACACAATCTTTTTTATTGGCATAGAAATAAAATATTTTCGTTTACAATTCTTTAACAAAGAAATAATATTGTTATTACAATTGCAAAATGTTTACGGATACTAAAAATTTGGCAAATCTTACTGCTAACACCGCAAGCGCAGCCACCAAACAAATCAACACACACTCCCAAGATGAAGACAAGTTTAAATTGAAGAAAATGTGGAAACCAATATTACGATTAATGTCCCGAAAATCGAGTTTAACAAAAAATGACAAACGTGACTCTAAAGCCACCATACCAAACAATGTTAATCTTAATAATGCCAGTCAGAGCGTTAGCACGGAAAAGAACACTTCATCAACATTAGACGACAGTAGCTGTTTGGCCCACAAACTGCCTTTAGCGAAATTTTGCTCAAGCCAGCAGCAACAAACCTTACAACAGCAAGATTTAACAGAACCTTTAGAATTTATTAGCAAAGCAAGCATTGACAAAACTCCCTTGGACAGCTGTACAAGTTGTGTGTATGGTCCCAACTGCCAACATACAATGGATGTAAATATCAACAATTCTCACCCACACACTCACGTCCACCCTCACCATTCCCAGCAAAATTTCAATTATTTTGATGCCGAAGATGGTTGCTTCGTATGGTTTGACAACACGGAAGACCTAGATGAAAATGCCTTAAGAGAATGGTTATGGCAAAATTCTTGGCAGTTTGCAGAAAATGCAACCATGTGTTGAAGAAATATATATATAAAACCATATAACCACCGACCACAGCTCTGTGCCATACTACCAGTGTTTAAGCAGCACACAGAGTTGCTTTTGATGTTTTACATTTCACCACCAAAATATCCATAAGGATCTCATCAAAACTTAATATTTTCTCAAAATGTTAGTGAATTTATTTTTAATTGAATAACCCAAAACCAGCTTTTAGATTTATTTTAATTTAATTATTTAGTCAATAATTGTATTTGTTTGTTTATTTTTTTTTTTTTTTTGCAATAATAATTTAATTGTGATAATGTTATTAGTTATTTGTTAGATATAAAATACATATGTAGACATATGTATGAAAAATAAAAAATGATTTAATTTAAAACAAACTCAAGACCTGTGCATTAAAAAATTAAAGAAAAAAAAACTACAATATATATTTACTGTATACGAAGAAAAGACTTAAAAAATATATAAAGAAGATACTGAATGAAAACTTTGGAATTGATTATATTTATTCACAAAAATTTTAGTTCCACCCAAAACCTATTTTTCCCTTTTGGCAGGCATACAACTATTCATATGTCTTAATAAAAACTTTATACGCGCAAGCTGGATACACGCTTATGTGTGTTATTTAGCTTGTAGAAATATTCTAAAAATAATTTGTACTACAAACCAGCAGTATCGGTTTATGTCATAGAATAGAGAAAAACACATCACTGTTTTTGTCCACCCTGGTTGCCAGTCGGAATGTGAAGATTTAAAAAAAATACAAAATCCAGCAAAAACTGATTATATCTATTTTTTTCCTTTTAAGTTGAATTATATAAATTCATTCCCTCTAAAATTTTTTTTTTTTTTTTTGTGGTGAGGTAGGAAAATCCCTTCGGATCATCAGATGTCGTCACATCCGGTATGTGGTGTTACCACTAAAAACCTACCTCCTTCTGAAAATTTCTCTATCCGGAACCGCGTTCGCATTACTTCGGGTAGAGAATCAGAGTGGTTCAGCCTCGTTACTCTATTGCCTGCGTCCAGGCGGATAATAAATAGTGATCTGCTATCAAGATCAATCTTCTTCGTTTTTAGTAAGTTCTCCGCGTATTTCGCGACCATTTGCCAATTTCCATTTCCGCGTAACAATTCCCTCTAAAATAAAGATTGTTATATGAATTTCACGCTGTAGTAATTATATCTCATATATTTAGTTCAATTACACTATAACTTCCTTTTAATAATAAAAAATCTTTTCGTTTCGTTTTATATTATCTGATCAAGGACCTTAAGCTTAAAAAACTATTAAACATATATTATTATAAAAGGTCAAAGAAAACCAATAATTACTATAACTTCCTGTAAAATTGTTCAAAAAGTTTTAAATTGCGGGATTGCAATCGTGTTATAATCTTAATTTGAGCTTATGTCAACTTAAGCAGTTATTCCTGATTGCCACAAATATGTAATCACAGGATCAAAATAAAACAGTCTCCGCAGGTTTGTTTCTTAACTATGTGCGGTCACATAACTTAAAAAAAAAAATGGACGAATCGGCTTGTAAATAACAAAGTTAAAATCCAAAGAATGTATATTATTTCTAGGACTTGTAGTTCAAAGTTTAGTCATAGAAATATAAATGGTTGAGAATTAGCAATAATCAGCAGTTATTATTAATTGTATTTTTCTTGAACAAGTTGAATAATCAAATTTTACCCCTTTCAATATCCTTCATATTAGTACTAAATGAAGGGGCTTAACTGGTAGAACATAGTAGAAATTTCAACATTCTTTATATGGCTATCCTGAACTAGTTTTAAATTTAAAACTAAAAGCGCGTCATAGAAATTGGCAGTTAATACAAAGAAACTGTAATTTAGGTAGCTAATCGATACAACTTAGAGTGAGGATTCAAGTATGTATTCAACACCTAAAGTAAGATTTCGCAGCCTTTCGAGGAATATGTGGTCTTGTATATATGGGGCGTCAATAAGTAATATTGGCAGCTTGAACTTGCCACTTCCATGTATTTTTAGGACGACCTTGTTTTCTTGCTTCCTGTTGGTTGTAATAAAGGGACTTCTTATTAATGTTATCAGTTGGCTTCCGTAGTGTATTTCCTAGTCATCAATACGTGCGTATTTTGATTTCGTGGCTAGTTGTTCTCTAAACCATAACCCTGCGTTTGTTATAGTATAAGGTCGATATATTTTGATGATTGGACGCAGGTAACTATCATTGAATACAACGAGTTATAGAATATCTTAGTTCGTTAAGGTCCAAGTCTCCAAGCCATTAAATCAAAAATGGATTTAATGTTGCTGTTAAATATTTAAAATTTTGGTGCATCATGCAATATTCGGTGATATTTATTCATGAATAATTTATTCAGAATAATGCTTGATTAGCCTATTTTGTTTATCGTCGGTAGCTTCACCGGAAGTAACAATGATGCCACCCAGCTAGCAGAAAGTTTGTACATCTTTGAGTTATTGTCTCATTAGCGGGAAGGTATGTCTACTGGTAAGATTGAGAGGCATCAGTTTTGTGTTTGAGGTATTTATAATCAGCCCTGCACTGTGATTGTATTAAACAGTTGCTGCATATCTTTTGCTGACTGTACAATAAAAGACAGATGTCAATAGAATACTTAGCCCAATATGCCAAAAGTAATTACATAAGTAGGAATTACAGCTCAATTTATTATAACATCAAGTACGTTGTTGAACAATAAAAAATATAAAACGCATCCCAGTCTTACACCCACTTTAATTGTAATGTGCCCACTAATTCGGCCTTAATGCAGAACGAACCAAGTGAAGTCAATACAAAAATATTTTACTAGTCTGATATTTTTATCTGATACTCCTTTGCACTGCATCGCTTTCCATATGGCAGAGTAAAGAATACAGTATACCGCTTGGTAGAAATCTATAAGTACAAGATACAGACTTGATAAGATTACTAAAAAACCAATAATTTTGGATGTTGAATGCTTTTTTTTTTAATGGAACTTAATAATGTAGATAGTGTAACCTACTCATTGCAGATAACAGAAATTCTATGCGCCCTATTATTTAATGCCAGTATCAATATGAAGAGAGGTGTGGTGACTCTAGCCTTTTAGTACATTATCTATATCAGTATGTTTGATTAAAAAAAACCGTTTAACCCAATTTTCTTTTACACCATTATTTTTAAGTTTTTGATTTTTTAATTATCTACACAACACTAAGTTTGTATCTCGTAATTATGGCGAGTATTATTACGCTATGCCCAACGATTTCGTTTACGTCCGATTACGGTGATATACACAGAAAGGAAAAAGATGTTCTAAGTCCAAAAATTAAATTCTTTATTTAAGCCGAAATCGTGCTTAAAAATTTTAGTACGACTTATTTCTGAATTTCTTAAAACCAGTACAAAACGGGATTGTTTTACAAAATCAAGTACAAGACTAATAAAAAAATAATTAACTTCTTAAATTAAGTCTTATTTCTCTCAAATTGAAAACAAACTTTTATTTTTTAGATGTTTGCTTATGCTTATAAACACACTCTTTAAAATTTCAAGTATGTTTTTATAATTCTCATTTTGTTTATCATAATTTAGCTATAATTATCAATATTTACGACAGCAAAGCTGTAGCAGTTTCCGAGTTAACTTAGCTTTCACGATTTGTCGGTTAGTTTTTTTTTTAGTTTTAATGAC
This sequence comes from Phyto melanocephala, assembly GCA_941918925.1. Classification (NCBI taxonomy): domain Eukaryota; kingdom Metazoa; phylum Arthropoda; class Insecta; order Diptera; family Rhinophoridae; genus Phyto; species Phyto melanocephala. The sequence goes on from OW799233.1 coordinate 5,977,372, forward strand.
GCGTATCGCTAAGAAAATGTAAAAGGGTAAGTGGTGAAGATACTGTACTATACAATGATCAAATTAAGTTACGAATTCTTGAAACAAGCGCATCTTTTGATTAATTCAATCTGATTTATATTTGAATTAATCTTTTTTTAAGCTTACCTCAAGCTAATAATTCTTAAAATCAAACTTTTTTCGGCTTAACTATTTTTAAAATTAAGAAATTCGCAATTGACACATTCATTCTTAAATCAAAAATTTTGTTCTTGGTTTAAGAAAAACCGTACTTACCGTACTTCTGACACCACTACGGATTGCTTTAAGTACGGATTACTTGATTTGTTTTTTGAGTGTATAAGTGAGTTGGTTTTTGATATTTTCACATGCCTAGTACATGTTGGTGGTGCTCTTAAGGCCATGACAGATAAAAACTCGTCGCTTTGCGTGACATTTCTAACAATGACGGAAAAGCGCGAGGGAAAAGGTGTATGTCTCAATGAAAACTTTGACAACACTTACGCATTGTTTGTTTACCTATAAAGTTGGCAAGTACCTTTGTAATTTTTTCACTATTATTTCATTATTAAATAATATATTTTTATAAATAAAAGCTTAAAATGTTATTTTATAATAGTTTTTAAAACTAATTAATTTTGCGTTCGAATTTAAAAAAAAAATATTTTAAAAAGCGAGCAAAAAGACTTTAAGCTTCGCGCTGTGTTGAAAGTATTTACTTTATGTGACATGTTTCATATAAGTACGGCTCTTTCATCTTAAATGTCACAGCGAATTTTTAACGCAACGCGAAGCAAAAATTTTATCTGACATGGCCTTTACATGTTTTTTGTTTGTTGCTGATAAAGAGTTTCTAGAGAAGCAAACGTACCCACATTAACTAGCTATTAAAGCTGATCTGATTAACTCAATTTGCTCATGCACATATTTTTGTTTTAACATACATTTTTTATTTTACAATTATCAGTTTTTTTTAATAAAAATCTTAGCAAGTACCCTGTTGTAAAACTGTAAAAGTTTTTTTACCCATTTTGGCCAAGGCACAATTGAAATTATCCATAACACACTGATTGCTTATCTCGGTACGATAGTTGCCATTAGACATACAAATTGGACTATAAATCATACTGCAGGCTTTCAAGCATCCGGGCATTAGTAAATTCAAATTGTCCAATTTCACCAGTAGTTTATCTAAATCTAATAACTCGGTGCTACACCAGTCCATAGCAGTGGCCACGTATTCTAAAGAATACAATAAACAAGTAGATAAATTAAATAAATTAAATTTTGTAAATCACTGACTTTGCAAAGCTGAACGTTCCAAACGACAATTGCTGGCTTTAAGCTCACAGCTGTTGCTAAATTCCTTGTAGATTTTACCATTCGAAGCACACAAGGGCGCATAAAGAGCAGGACAAATTTGTGGGCATTCTTGTTCGTCTATCGACACTGAGTTGGCACAGGAAAGGGCAATCAGGGCACACAACACCAATAAACTTATACTTGATTTTACAAACATAATATTTAGTTTTTTTTCTTTAGCTTCTTGAAAGGTTTAAGCAACTTTTAATTAGTCAAATATTTACTTTCTTTGATACTTGTTGTTTTAAGCGTTTTATGATTCTAAACTGTTTCTGGTTAAAACTTTATATATGTATTAAATGTCTTCTAAATTTTTCCCATTATCAATTTATATGTTTTTTTTTTGTTATGATAAGAAACACAATCTGTTTGCCTTATCTTTCAATTGATTGATTTTGACTACACCTCTTCTAAATACACCTCTACAAACTGAAATAAATGCAAAAGATTGTTTTACTAACAATTTGGTTCAACATGATTTTGATAACAATACTCTTTGAACGATGTATAATGTTTTGAAATACATACATATATACAAATGTACGTATGTATATGCTGCACGTTGTACATTTGTTTACTATTCTTATGCTAGTTTTGAGATATTTCGATACATTTTATGTTGTTAGTTTTTTAATTTAACACATACATAGCTATTTTGTACTTCATTTTAACAGTAAATAAATATATAAGGTGTGATATATTTAGCAATAAAAATTAGTAGTTTTTTTTTTAGTTGTATACAACTTTTTGTTCACAAAATTTATAACCAATTTCACAAATTTGAAATGAAATATTAGTTGTCGTTTAGGTAATTGCGCTAGTTCTCTGTTTCGAATGAAATTATAACATTTGACACATTTATGCCTATTCAGAATTTAGAGCAGAGTTAAATTGTTTAAAATTGCTAGCCAAAGATAGCATTATCAACAACAATACAACACACATAAATAAATATGGGCAAACTCTAGAAACAGTTCACCAACCAAAAATTTTTTAAATTAATCCAACTTAACTTTTTAAGGAAATATTAGACAAGATACATCCTATTAATATAATAAGTGTGAATGTTTGTAATTTAAACGGCTGGACCGAACTAAATGAAATTTGCACACAGATAGACAACAACCTAGATTAATACATAGGCTACCCTACATCATAATACTCAAACAAATTCGCGGTAATATGCGAAAAAAAATTTTTGTATTTAGTTAGGCGGTTATTCAAAGGGGTTGAGTGTCCTTAATTTACACATCCACATTCAGCTGTGCTAAATCTTTTATACCATTCACACAGTTTGTAACGATAACTAATATATGGTGCAACTGTAACCAAAACTAAAAATTAAATAAAAGATGTCATCGCAAATAATAATAAAAAAAGGGGAATAACATGAAATCTTAAATCGAGGCTAAGCTATAATGTGCCCATTATACATACATGTGTACATGGGGTGTGTATACAGATTCGGCACTGCCGAATATATCACTCTGCGGGACCTGTTAAATTACCTGAACCGTTTTTTTTTACACGCATTTTCATTCAGTTTTCTTTGGCAAATTAAAAAAAGAAACAAATATACATAGTTTGAAATTATTTTTTTTTTTTAAAAATTTTGTAGAAATAATAGACTTTTAACATATTCCTGATTTGGATGCTTGTAACTTTTTATATACTAAATCAGATGTTTATATACATGAAGTTTACTTATAGTTTTTATACCCTTCACACAGTGAAAAAGGGTATATATAGGTTTGTCATTCCGTGTGAAATTTCTACAATTTTCATTTCCGACCCCATAAAGTATATATTTTCTGAAAGCTTATGAATAATGGATTAAGCTCTGTCTGTCGTCTGACCGTCTGTCCGTGTGTATGTTGAAATCAACTTTTCGAAGCCCCCCGAAATCGCTTGGACCCGGGTGAGGTATTAAAATATCAGAAATGTTCGGGATCGGTATTGAAAATCAGAAATATCGGTTCATAAACAACTGAGATATGAGCAAAAACCCACGACCACCTCGATTTTTTTTTCACAAAAACAACATTACAACAATAACATACATACATACAAACTTGTATATTGGTTAAATTAAACGTGGGATCGAATCCTAGCTGAGCCAAAAAATTTTTTTTTTAATTTTTTTTTAATTTTTTATTTAATATTTTATTTATATTTTTATTATTTTTTTTAAAATTTTTTTTTATTTTTTTTGTTTTATATTTATTATTTATATTTTTATTATTTTTTTAAATTTTTTTTTTATTTTTTTTTTCTTTTTTTTATTTTTTTATTTAACATACATACGTCAATTTTTAATTTTACAATGGGATGTTTTTATATATGTTTGTTTTTTATATGTATGTACGTATTTCATATGGGATGAATGGTGATACAAACTATTGTTATTCCATGACTACACGTTTTGAAGGGTAAATAAGATTCAGCACGGTCGAATATAACTTCTTACTTGTTTTTACTTTTATTTGCAATCCATGAATTATTTATAGAAAAAAATTCTGGCTTTACATAAGCCTATCAACTAAAAAAGACAAAAAAAGTCAGCCAATAAATTAATAGTTTTTCTTTTCTTTCAGCCTAAATATCTCTTTAACTATAGGAGGTAACTTACACAGGTAAGTGTAATTTTTTATAGATATTTTAAACAGCTATCTCAGTGTAAAAAAATACTTTTAAGTTCCGATTAAAAATAAATTTTTAGTGTCTTTTGTTTTTAAAATTGTATGCAAGAGGTGACCAATTTTGAAGTCACGCTTACTCACTCTCACTTTTAATAAGGGTCGTGCGACTCTAAAGAAAATCAGATATACCTCTTCTCTTACTCTAAAAAATTATAAAATTATAAAATATAAAATTATATCGCAACAAATATCTGTTAAAAAATATTTTGTACGTCATTCGAAAGCACATGATACATGATCCTAATAAACAGTATGTATAGGTTGAAGAAGTTTTTTTTTAAAAGGCCAACAAATACTTATGTTCTGATCTGAAAATTAGTACGATTGAAGCGTTCATGGCACAGAATATTTATTTTATTTAAATATTCTCATATTTAAATATTTTTAAATCATTTCTAATCTTCAGAAAATTATGGCAATGTTATATTACAACATGATATCCACCAAAAGGCTTCATTTAATGACTTTATCAAACCGTAAGCATTAAAAAGAAAAGACGAAACTGGCAGATATAACATCTGAGGGCCTTTTTAATTGTAGTAATTGACGCTTAAAGTCTTGAATTGTTTATTGTTGTTATTTTTTGTTTTTTAAAATTTGTGTAAATCCGTTAAAATAATAAGCATGTGGCCAAACAAGTTAAATGCTTTTGGAATACAAAAACGCTAGCGAGTTAAAACCCCTCATAAAACTTTCATGAGGGGTCTTACCGCTTGACTGACTGCTTGCCTAGCAGGGTGTGTCATTATTATTATTATTGTTTTGTATTTGTTGTTGCAATTGTGGCTTTGAAAGACATACTTCAAAAAGTGTGGGAAAGTAAGAACCTGACAGAGTTGACTAAATAACTGAAAAGTATTTATGTATGCATGAGTATGTAACCCATGGCAAGGCCATAAATTCCTTTGTGTTGCTTTATACATTTGATGGTCATTCAATGTTTACAAATTGTTAAAAGAACCTTAAACACACACCACAAATACTTAACACAAGAGGAACATTATACAATGTACTTAGCTACATAGATACATACATACATACATACTACTTAGTGTATGTGTAGAGTGTAATCTTCAATTGATAGAAATTATCTTAAATTGTCATTAAGCAGTCAACAGTCAGTTGTTGCCTTTTCTCTTATTTAATTTAAAATTAAAAAAAAAAAATAATAAAAAACCAAAATGTCTTATAAAGCCAACACCAATCAAGTGACCAACTTTGGTCATTTAATATGCTTCACACATCACCGAAGGCCGTAATACTACCTTTCAAGTGATTAAATTGGAAATTCTTACTTAAATGCGACATGCTTTAATATGGTTGTAGTACGTGTTGTATTTAAAAGTAAAAAATTTCATATTCATTTTCACATATACTTACACAAATGCATATTATTATGTATGTATATTGTTTGTTTACAGTGAATAAAGTTGATGGTTATATTTAAGACTAACTGGTGTTGTTGACTTGTTTAGAGTTGATTGGATTGATGGAATTCTTATTAGAGGTTTGTCTTTATATTTAAGCAGTGATGGCAGGGTGAGTGGGAGGGATTTTCTTTCTTTATGCAGTAAGCTTTTGTTTTCGTCTTACTAATTTATTTGCCAGACATTAAAATTAAACATCAAATTCTTACTATAGAATTTTTTCCTTATGTAATCATTAGATTTTTATTGCTCGAATTATAATTATAAACTATGAATTCATGTGAATATTAAATAAGGGGCATCTCTATACCTGCTCTTATTCAAAGTTGCTAATTCTCATAAAAAAAAATGTACGAGATACCATTCCCCCTTGTTGTTTTTACGGAAAAAATGGACAGTCAGGCGGCACTCTTGTCACTCAGTAAGAAAGAATTGTAAAAGTTTGGTCATCTAACTGACATTGCTCTAGTTTGGGTCCAATAGTTTGGGTTGCATAGGTAACGAGCGGACGGATGAGATAGCTAGAAGGGTATCTGCTTTGGATATATACAACGTTAAAGTAGTCGAAATCCCGGTTGAGATCTTGGTCGCAAAGCCAAGATCTTTAGACATTTAAAAAAAACCGAAAACAAGTAGCGTGAATACTATATATGATGAGTGGCCAAGTTCACGTGGCTCTCTTTTGTTAACAGGCGCACATCGCAACTTACGAGTCAAAGTCGGAAGAACACCCCGAGGTTGCTGGCAGTATTAACAGGTCACTAGATGTCGGACAAACTTGCCAGCCGATTTGGATTTCCCACGAACGACCATTGTTGACCTTCTTTGGCGAATTAGGAATCGTTTTTCCGCCTTTTCTGCGAATGTCCTGTCCTGGCTGCCTAAAGACACAGGATCGTGGGCAAACCTATACTGGATAATCTTTCATAGACTGGATAATATGCTGATATATCTCACGGCTTTGGTGTGAATCTAGTACCCCCTTTTGAATTGATTCTAGTAGACAACAAATCTGGCAATTGATGTGGTCATACGGACTCCACTTGACCATTCGCGCGTAGTGAACAATCACAATAATCAATCAATTATTCGCCCGGCTTCAATCCTAATTGAAATATTATTTCATTGCATTTTCATCCGACTTAAATATTGTATCTGTGCTAAATTTAAGCTGAAGCAAACACCGAGAAGTCGGTCTAATTTATTTTTTAATTCCAGTTTTATTATTTTTTAATTAAAGAGACTAAAAACCAAGATATCGAAGTTATTGCTACTAACATCACTGTCATGATTAATACATTTTTCAATGAAGATTCTACTTTTACTTACATACATATGTACATGAACTCAGATAGGCCAATGTTACTTTTAAAATTGTAACTAATAAAATATATAAAATTTTGTGTAAAAATTTTAATACTTCGCTAAAAATAATCTGGTCATATTGGCTCTTACATAGATATGCCTATTTATGCATTTGTAAAGGCGACATTTGGCTTCATTATTTTTCTAATAAATTAACGAAAAGTAAAACCTTTTTCCAAATGAACATTTAGATGTTAAAGGTGACAATTTGAATTTTTTGACTTTAATTTTTTTAGTGCGACAAATGCGTGACTTCCAAGCTAACACTCTATCATCTCTGCTTAAAAAATAATACAGAGTTATAATTTGTAGTTTTTTTTTCAAAAGGTTAAGAAGTTTTATTTTAACAGTTTTCATAAACCAACAATCACAGCAACAACAAAAATCACAAAACATAGGTGTATTGTGGCGCTGCATATTAATTAATCAACTAAATATTTAATGCATAAAACAACTGAAAGATTAATAATTAAACAATTAATGTTTATGCGTAGATAGTAATAATGTTTTTTTTTGTTTGTGTCATTCTTATTTTTATTCACATTTTTCTTTTGTCATGGGGCAGTATTAGAGTGTCTGTGGTTGTTGTGTTAATAAATGAATAAAGACAAAAAAATTAAATTTCTTATTGCTGTTGCTATTATATTTGTGTATTTGGCTTTAATCAAAATATTGTTGTTTGACAATTTTTTTTTAGAAGTGTGTCTGTGTCTTTTACCCAGAACGAATGCGTCCGTAATGCTTGTGTGAGATGGAATGTTGTGTTCATATCTTTTTCTATTTTTTTTTTAATTTTTTATTTATTACTGTAAGACGTGCAAGGGACACAGTGTTGCCGAAAGCAACTTAGAAGTCAACATAACTGAAACTAAGGTTTTTAATTTAGTTGGCCGTTATTTACAGGACATTTTATTTTTATACCCACAAAAGTGAAAAAAGTTGGGTTGTTATTCCGTGTGAAATTTCTACAATTTTCATTTTCGACCCCATAAAGTATATATTTTCTGAAAGCTTATGAATAGGGGAGTCGATTAAGCTCTGTCATCTGTCAGTCTGTCCGTCTGACCGTTCATTTATGTTGGAAAATTTGATTTTCTATAATAAAAAACTTTTGACGTGTTCCGTTTACGTTCTAGAATCAAGATTTTCTTATGCCCTAGTCAGAGGTGCTAGTAATAATTCTATTCCTCGAACTGAAAATAACACCAAGGTGTGGACACTTCGTAACATAGTAACATGCCCTAAGAGATATTATATATTTAAAAAAATATTTTTCTTAAATTTTGGATTAAAACTTATTACTACTTATAGAAGTAATATTTAGATTTTTCTCAAAAGTTCTAACTTTCCCTAACGCTTGTGTTCCATCTTTATAGACAATATGTTTATGTCTGTAACTTATCAACAACATATGAAAATTGTTTTTAGTTCTGGCTTCTTTCAACAAGAACCCGCTTTAAATTTTAGTTGAAAAAGCAACATACAACAATTTGTATGCAAAACATAAACAGCAACAGTTATGCAGTATGAGTGTAGAAAAGTTATTTTTGTTTTAGTGTGTGTATTTAAGTTCCTTGCAATCTTAAGTAATAATTTTGAAAATTATTATTTGATAATATCGCACTCTGTTCATACCACTCGTTTAGTGACATTCTTTCATGCGTCATAAATTTGTTTATTTACATACATTCTTATATTTTATGTTTTTTTCTTTGAATACTTATGAGCAATACACGCGGTGGCATGCACATCGTTAAATGAGGTTATTACGCATGCACACTGTAAGCAAATGAGCTGTAAGGATTTATGGTAGTGAGTCATTAGTTAAAGGAACTAGGATGTGTTGTCAGACATCGGTTGTGATAGCAGTTTGATTTATACCAAATCACATGTCTCTAGAATTAAAATTATATGGAAATTTTGTAAAAAGGGATTGTTTATTAACAACTTATCGTAGAAGTGGTATGTTGAGCCAAATCAGAATGTTAAAACCAATAGTAATGATGTGATCTGGAATCATCAAGATGGTGCTACGATCCCTAAGGCAGGTGAAATAATGGACTTGTGAGAAATCATTTCGAGGAACACCTTATTTCACTTTTAGATACGTAAATAAGCCACCTATTCTCTATTCTCTGGGAATATGTAAAGTCTGAAATCTGTATAAATAAGTCAACTAAAATTGGGCTTTGCAATCTAATATTACTCGTGTTTCTCGCGAGATTTAAGTTGCTATGCTCGAACAGCTCGCTCAATATTAGACCTTTCGTATGGACCACCTAAAAAGTAGTCGTGGTCAATATTTTCATAATATCATTTTCAAACAGTAAATGCCATAAATTGTTCTATAAACCGATAGCACAATATATATTTTAAGTTCACTTTCACACTTTACATTATAAATCAAACCTCACTATGATTCACCCTATACATAGGCATAGGGCGCCGATTTATTTTTTATTAATTTAGTGTTTTTTTTTTTAAGAACAATTTCAATATGAGTACAAAGAAAATCTACTTTGAAAAACTTAATTAAGAAGGCAAAAACAAATAATTTTTTAAACATTATTTTCTACTGTTTTTTATTTGATTAGCTGTTCAAGTTTTCTAATTATTTTTTAACAATAATTTATTTATAACTAGCGTGTGACTTCGTCCACGTAGTTATCGAAAGGTAGCCTATTTGGCAACTCAGATTGTTATCTACCTGTGTGCCAAATTTTATTTTATTCCGATTACTCAGTTTCGATAAACCTAGATAACAGCGTCAATGTTGTTTCTCAAACAAGGATGCCACAATGAAAATAATTTTCCTGACAAATGTTTCTCAAAAACGGACCAAAATCTATCAAAGCCTACATTTTTCCGCATATGATATTTTTAAGTATAATTTTAATAATTTAGCTAACAGAAAAAAATATTTAAATTTAAATAAAATTATATACTTTATTAAAATAATTCTTTATTTATTAATAAATAATTTTTATTTTTTTATTTGTATATAATATTTTATATAAATAAATATAAATGTTTCCCAAAAACATTTGTGTTGGTCTTAATACTTAAATCAGAATCTAACAGCTTCCCAAATATTGACATTGAAGGTAATAAATTTACTGTATTAGTTTTTTTTATTATTTCAATTGAATGTTATTTGTTGATATTTAAAGTTATTAACTACATGTTCATGTTTCAATTTTACATACGGAGCTTAAAAACATTTAATTTCGATATAAAAATACATAAAATTTTAATAAAAACAAGTTGTATGAAACTTTTAATATTTAAATGCAAGGAAAATTTATTTAACATCATAATATCCTCTCTTCTTTTCATTTCAAATGTCAAACTTCGTTAAAAAATATTTAAAAAAATTTTTTTTTCGAACTGCGATTACCTCATAAATGAATATGCCTTGATTTAAATATAAATTGTTGTTTTATTTTTTTTTTTATTTGCAAATTTATTTTAATTTTGTGTTTTTAGAACTAATTATAATAATATCTACCAAAAGCTTTTACAAATTCAAACACACCAAAGAAGCTATCAATCGGACCAAAGTGGCATCCCTGTCTAAAGTTATTGATAATATTGTTAGTTTGTTTTTTGAAATACAATCTACTAAATAGAAACAAAAACGAATACAAATTCGCCAGACTAACCTGAAAAATAACAAAATGACAAGACTAATTAACAAGTGTTATGTCGTAAATCTTTTTGTCCTTCATTTCCCTTAAGCTTACCAGTTTTTCGCACTGCTAAGGTGTTGTTGTTTTCGACCTAGATATATTAAATTAAATAAAGGTTTGAAATTTTAATTAAACCAAAAATGCTAACAAATTAAGTTTGTCGCATTTTATACTTAATTTTTTTTAAATTTTACTCTTTTTTAAAATACGCCGCCAAGTAGCGAATCAATTTCCGCCAGTACATACAGGCAAAGAAAAAATATGGTTGTGGTAACCATAACTGTGGTTAAAACATACAATGGTTGCCAATTATCATTATTATGTTTAATTGAGGCATAATGCAATAACAATATACATACATAAATGACTATAGTTTAAATGGAAAATTTTTGCTGTTTTTACGGCAAATTATTGTCTTGAGCTGTTGCTTGCTTACCTTTTTAATTGCAATTTTTATACCACTATTTTTTTAAATTTTTTGTTGATTTTCAAGTTTCTCCAATTTTTTTCACAATTTTTGTGTATTTTTAAGACATCTCAAACTGTTAAAATAATACAAATTTATTCAGCAAGAAGAAGAACGGTTGAAATCATATTATTATTAATGAAAATCATAGCTTGATTGCTTCTTAATCATACTGTTGTCTCATCTATTATTTATTTATTTATTTATTCATTTATTCCGTAATATAAAGCCTTCGTGGCCAAATGATGATTATTTTTAATTTTTAATACTTTTGAATATAATGCAATTTTTGTTTTTTTTAAATCGTACTAAACGATTTTTTAGAAAAAATAAACATTAAATGATACAATGCAAACAAATCCTTGGTTATCGTGACAAAATATATGTATGATGAAATAAAATAAAAATAACTATTACTTGTTTTCGACAACCAAATATTGTTAAAGAAACTATAATATGATCATCGTGATCATGTCGTAACCATGGTTTTTCTTTGCGTGTACACAACGTTGCTACGATCATAAGGTTGATTATAAAAACATCGAAACGAGTTTACGATACATACCAAACTTAATTGTCAAAAAGGTATTGAGTATGTAAACTAGCAGAGCTGCCAGATCCAAATATCAGGGGGATAATTATGTTATTCGATCTGAAAGAAAAATCTTACGAATTAGTACAAATTGTATTTTGTAGTACATTAATTTACGACCGTACGGAAATTTCTTTTCGAAATTTCGAACCGGACGTTCTTTACCCATTCGTAAAAGCAACTATGTATGTATGTAATTCGAAAAGCATTGTTAGATACGTTAAAACTAGGGTGATCGACTCAATTTTACTACCGCTGGAAAACCCGGTTTTTTTTCACTTTCAGCTGGCGATTTTTTCTAAATGTTGATTTTTCGAATATCAAATACACCGGTTTTTTTATCCCAAAAAGCCGGTTTTTTTATTTTTTAAAGTTTATTTTCATATATCTTTGTAACCAGTCGTACTATAGTATATTTAGAACGCTAACAACAGTTTCCAAAAATCAGAAAATAAAAACTATTAAATATTCTTCATTAATATTGTAAGAAATTCACTTGTTGTTTAAAAAACAAATGCAAAATAAGAAAAATAATTAAGTTTTAATATTATTTTTTTATAGGATATAAAACTAACGTTAACAGTTAAAGGTAATTGAAGCATAAACTTAGCTGATCGATCACTTTTAGGTAAAAAGTGTAGTTACAATAAAGAACCAGATCCTAATTTTAATTAATGACATTGAGTGTCTGTCAACTTAAATTTTAATTAAACCATCGAACAAACTAGTTTATGTCTATATTTGTATGTCTTTCAGGGGTATAAGAAAGAATTTTTTTAATTAAATTTTAAAGATTTTTTTCCCTAGCCTTTAAAATGTATTTCAAATAGCAGAAATAATTTCAAACAAAATACGTTAGTGCATATTAGTTTAAAAGATCTATTTAACATTTAAAAAATTTACAGAAGGATATACAAATTTTATAACAGCCTTAAAAAAGAATCTTATTTATTTATGTATTAATTTATTGTATTTATTTATTAAACTAGTAAAGATTACCTTTTGTCTTTAAATTTAACTAAACCAAAAACCAAATTAGTCAACTGCATTCATGTCAGTTATTACGTTATTGCGTAATTGTGCAGCCAAACGTATATAAACTGTAAAAATTTCATATTTATATATAAATTTAATTATAAACTTTTTTTACAATATTTTTTAATTTTTACTTTAAATATTATATTTTATATATTCGAACCGTTTAACCGGTTTTTTCTAAATTTTTAAAATAGCAACCGGTTTTTTTTAAATTTTAAATTTCAAATTTGAAAACCGGTTTCTTAAAAAAGTCGAATAATCGATCACCCTAGTTAAAACATTCGGTTTTTATTCGAAAGGTATTTTGTCGCCGAAGAAAATAAAAAATATAAAAAATGTAAGTAGTTTTATAAATAATAGGAGAAAGTGTTGAAATAAGTTAAAAAAAACCAAAATGTTTGTTTTAGAAGATTTAATAATAAGAAAATGAACTTAAGCCAGAATAAAAATGATTGACAATAAATGTTCAATTTATATATTTTTTCTTTAATTTGTACTTTTTTTCTATATATTTATTGTTTTAACTTTGACGTTAAAGCACAGTGCTGACGTTGCACGTTACACGTTGCAAAAACTTTGTATACGATTTAATTACTATTCAGCAGTGTACTATTTTGTATATTTCTAAGAATTCTAAGCAGAATCAAATTGTTTGAAACTGCCTTTGCAACAATGTCTTGAAATACCAAACACTTTGATTCCACTCGAAACATAAAACAAGCCCAATATTTTTGTTCCATTTCCAATTTGGATTTTAGGATTTTTCTCTGTGAAGTGTTTAATAACTTATACAAGACCTTTGCTAAAGAAAATGTATGTTTAAAATTTCTGGGTGATCGAAATTTGAAAATTCTTATTAGAATCTCCATACATAAAGCACAGCAAACTCGATCGTTCGTGTCAAATTTCGTAATTTAGCCCTAGTAATAATAGTAATAAAAGAATTTTTGAATGTTTTCGATTTTTTAATTAAATATGTTTTATATAATTTTTAAAGCTGTTTTGTTTTATAATCACAATAAAAAGTTAATAATATTTATAATTAATAATTTGTTGCTTTTTTAAATATAAAAACATTTTTTTTTTAACTTAAATTCTAAGGGAAGACGTTTTATTGCTTAAACTAATTTGAACCATAATGCTGTAGCTGTATGACTGCTGCTAACAAAAATATCACATACAATTTTTAAAACAATTACTTTTTATGTTGTGTTTTAAAGCCTTTTGTTGTAGTAAGGTGGGAGTTGATTGTTAACTTAAGCTTGAGCCCAACGATCTTGAAATTGCATTATGGGATATTGATAGTTGCTGTAGCAGTAGGCAGGCTGTAATAAATCTTCATCAACAGCTGGCATAATTGTGCTGGTGACAGGTTGCAAGTTGGTAGTCCAAAAGAAGGTACCAGCTTCAGTGCGTGCAAAACGTACTGGCACATAGATGTCTTCTTGGATATATTCTTGTTGCGGTTCGTAAGCCAAGACAGAGAGTTTCTCGTTGGCGCAATTGTCATCGATTTCTGAGTAATATTGCTGTTGTTCGGCTTGGAAATTCCGTAAGTTGTCCAAATTTTCAAAAGTTTCAGTGCTAGGGGATTTTTGTTGTTTCTTAAAGAAAGTCTTCAGCACTTTCTTCAGGCTGTAGGTGGCTGTTTTCATTTTGTTATTAGTGGTGTTGTTGTTGGTAGGTAATTGTTGCATTTGTTGACACATTTTTGAATTGAGTTGAGTTGAGGTTTATTAAATAAAAAAAAAAATATTAAAGAAGTTGCAAGTAGCTGTTGCCTACGTTGAGCACGAGTTGTGAATGATAATAATTTCGAAATGCCTAGGCCTTTATATAGCCATGATGACTGCATTTCCCTAACATTGCAGAGAGCAAGTAACTTACGGAAGGGAGAATTTTTAGCTAAGGAAATAAATAAAAAGAGAACAAACACATGCCTACAACAAAAAAAGTAAATAAAAAATGAAACAACTACCTTTAACACGCACAAGTGTGTTTGCCTCACCCTAATTCTTAAGGCCTCAAACAAGAACGTGCTTGTTTATTTTGATATTTTTTTAAAATTGTTTTCTTCTTAAAGAGAGAGTAAACAGAAACCCAACTCTCTTGCCCTTTGTCTGGCAGGTTTTTTTTTGATAATAATAAAGAGTAGTATTGCAGGAATTGTTACTCAAATATCACAAACTTAAGTAGAAGGAACAAAATATTGAAAAGGGATCGATCCAATATACACAAAAAAACAGCTCGAATGAACGAAAGTGTGGGAAAATAATTTGAAATATTGAATTTTTTTCGGGGTTTCAATACCAAGTTTATTGATAAATGTTGGAGTGTCCGTCCAACTGTCTTTATGAAATACATTAAATGTTTACTTTTACTTGAGCTCGCCTTTCTTGTTGCTGTTGTTGGTACTTGTGTTTCAAAAATAATAAGGGGGAGAAAGAAATAGTCTATATGAAAAAAATTGGCAGGTGTTTGTAACAAAATTTTCTCATGATTTTTTCGAAACATTTAAAAGGGATTTTAGGCCATGTTGTTGCTATTTTTCAATACTTAAGGATTTACGGAAGATCTTATTCCGTACTGTTGTTGTTGTTCTTGATTTTAAATACAATTTTTTTTACGATTGTATTCACAGAACCCCTCTCAAGAGGATACCAAAACAGAAATACAGAATAAGGGATTGCATTTTCATACATTTCCGTGGGAACTCGAAACAAATTTTGTAGCATTCCCACGCATAAAGTAACCAAACAACATTAGGATATCACGTTATCCTGTAAGGGTACTATTGCTTTCTGTTGTTGTCGTTCGAACATTTGTGAATGTTAAGTTAAAAAGGGGTTTTGAGCTGAATTTTATCACATAAAATTATAACAAGCACAACTTGGCATTAATAATAGTGAGCCACATGTTGGCAACGAGTCATGGTGATTACGCCGTTAACTGTGTGTTGTTGCTAGTGTTTGCTGTTCGAGCAAGCGTACGAAGTGAGCAACTTTAACATCATCAACGTCAATTTTATCGTCATCATGCCTCATTCATGTGGCAATACACAAACATGTAGAAAGTACGAGTGAAGTGGAGTAGAGTGTAGTAGGAAAAAGATAAACCAATTAATACCATTTTATTACTTAATGTATAAGTATGTTGTTGCATTTAGTTGTTGTTTTACTGATATCTAAAGAGGGGACTTTACTGTTCTTATTCTGTTCTTATTTTTTTTTTTAATAATTTATTACAATTGTATTTTTAACCATTTAACAGTTAGGGGAGAATCTTCCCAGGGTTTTGAATTATTTCTACTCATACGTATGTATGTATGAATGTACGTATGGTTGTTAGTATATTGTAGTTAGAACTGAAATGGGTGCGACAGTGTAGAGGTATTTGATACATACATATGTATGTAGGTATTTTATTGTCAAAACTATTAACACTTGTTCAAATTTTTTTTGGTATCTCTTTGTTAATATCTCTTAAGAGGTGTTGAAATGTTTTGTCAGTTTTAAAAGATTGAAAAGAAAAGCACTATCTAATAAATAGTTTTTTCTTTGCTATTAATAAATGGAAGAGAAAAAAATACATTTCCCAGGAGATGATTCAATTTTATTGTATTTAAATATAAGTATTTAAATATAAGCAAGTATAAATATAAAATATATCTTCTATTTGTTCTTGTTTATCTGTTATAAGATGTGCTAACTTGTTAGCATTGACTCACTGACACTGACTCATAATGACACTTTACTGGGAGATAATTTTAAATTGCATTAATAAAATTTGTATAACT
The DNA here is from genome assembly GCA_941918925.1 of Phyto melanocephala. Classification (NCBI taxonomy): domain Eukaryota; kingdom Metazoa; phylum Arthropoda; class Insecta; order Diptera; family Rhinophoridae; genus Phyto; species Phyto melanocephala. Next base: position 5,993,806 of record OW799233.1, read on the forward strand.
AAAATTGTTTGCTTAAGGGTAGTAACACAACCGGTACGAACAACAAATCTAGCTCAACACGAAGTTTTCGTCGATAAAAATTGGCTGTGTTAATTTGTCGTATGAACAATATAAAAGTGAAACTCTGTGTGTGTGTGTGTGTGTGTTAGCTATAGACTCCGAAACTGCAAAACCGATCGGGCTCAAACTTTGGTAAGTTGTTGTACACATACCAGGGAGTGTTTATGGGTGGAAAAAAGTGGGCGGGGCCACGCCCATAACAGATTTGTTATCATTTTAAGCTACTTGCACATGACCGATTTTTCTGAAACTTTGCACACATTTTGAGTTGTCATGACTTTACAATATCATGATTAGAAAATTGGGCAGTGCCACGCCCATAAGAAATAAATTATCATTTTCAGCTACTTGAACTTCACCGATTTTTCTGATACTTTGCACACATATTGAGCTGTCATGAATATACAGTTTCGTGATTAGAAAAGTATGCGGTGCCACGCCCATTAAATAAAGTTATAATTCTTAGCTTTTTGTACTTGATATTCAATTAAAATTCAGAATGCATTTTTATTCATTAAGGGGCGTAGCAACGTCTAGTAGTTGATAAAGTTGTTGACTGTTTGGTAAAAGAAAAACAAATCAAAGAATTTAAATTTTTGTAAAACTGAACAAAATAATAAATATTGTTTCTTAATATTCCGTTATGTAATAAAGCGTTTGAAAATATTCATTCCGTCGCGGCGGTATTTTAATAAAGTGTTTTTACTTTCAAAAATGTTAACTTATCTTCTAAGTAGTTTTATTAATAACAGCTGACAAAATATCAATTTAGATTTAATCAAAACAAGAATGTTAAATCTACTTTGCGAAAAGCTTATACCGCAGGAATGAATAATTGCAATTTGCATCTCGATCGATATATCTTTTCGTTGAATTATCCTTTCCGTGCGAAACTAATAATATCATCCATTATTTCTATTAAAGTAAAACCTTTTTGTGTAGGAGGTGGTGGCTATGTCCAGTAAACATTAAATAAAATTTTGTTTTCGTAATAGTGTGACCATATTGAAAAAAAAAATGTTCAAGCCATTACTACATTACCCGATTGTTCGTCATTCGCAAATGTAATAAATACAAAAAATCCATTATAATCTATTGCATAGTTGGTCGCGTATCGCGAATTTTACCCGATGCCATGATTGTGTGCATTTCATATACTCAAATGTGTTTTCTTTTGTGAAATGAATATTGACAGCCAAAAATTCGTCGGTCGTCACAATTGTGTTCCTAGCATAAGTTGTTTTTTCGTTGCGGTACCCTCATAAAATTATCATTTATTTCTCTCTTGGTGGTGAGATTAAGCGTAACACTATATTATCTCTTGTTGTGGGAGTATGTAAATCTTTGGGATCAATGATTTGTTAAGTACAATGTGGAGTTTATTTTGAATTTGTTATTTATTTAAATGCTCAACCCTTTTCTAAGATCATACTCGGCAGGAGATTAGAAGCAAACGAAATAATAAACGCTTATCAGTTGGAAGGTGATCTTTTAAATACACATGTCTTGATTTTGTTACATAATAAAAAATGCTGTCAACATTAGCTCCTGCTGAGTTTTTAAGGAATACCTTAATATTACTGGGGTATAAAAACTTGAAAATTTGTATTAAAACTAAATTTATTTACTTTTGTAAAAGATTTTGTTTTTTAGTATTATCGCTTAAAAAAACTGGAATCGAATCTATAGGTATAGCACAATAACATTAATACATATTTATGAAATAGCCTGTAGCTAAGCGGTGAATTATAGAATTTAACTTTTAATTTTCTACATTGTTTTTTCAAAGGTTTAAATAACCTAAACTAATTTTTGTTTTAAGGCTAACTCATGACATGTGCAATTGTTGCAGTGGGAATAAATATTATAATTTAGATTTAAAAAACATGCCGTGTATAAGCTGCTTTAAGAAGCACCCGATTTTAACTTATACATGATTTATATCCATAAAAAAATATTTTTGGGTTTATTCAAGGCGGATTCAATAAGGTGAACTTATTAGATCAGCTGATCATCAGCTGTTGACTACTTTTAGGGACCACTTGTCAAGTTTTTGTGTATATCGTTTTGTTTTACACTAACAAAATACACGTTTGTATTTTTTTACTTTGTAGTTGTTTTAGCGACGAGTTCACCATATTGAATTCGCCTTGGGTTTATTGAAAGCTTATTTGACAAATTTCTCTACAACATCTGTCAAAAAAGCCTTCAATAAACCTAAAATATTTTTTATGAATACGGCCCATTAAATTTTTAAAAAAAAATAAAAACAAAGTTCCATTTGTTATGTTTTCAAAGAATTGTATTTGATTTTTACAAGGATGGGAACTTAAAAAAAAAAATGATTTCTGTAATATCTGTTTCTGCTCCTAAAATAAAAAATTTATGTTATTTTTATACCCTTCACAAGTGAAAAGGGCTTATCATTCCGTGCGAAATTTCTACAATTTTCATTTCCGACCCCATAGAGTATATATTTTCTGAAAGCTTATGAATAGGGGAGTCGATTAAGCTCTGTCAGTCTGTCCGTCTGACCGTCTGTCCGTGTGTATGTTGAAATCAACTTGTTTAAGACCCCCCGACATCGCCTGGACCCGGGTGAGGTATTAAAATATTAGAAATATTCGGGAGTAGATCGGTATTGAAAATCAGAAACATCGGTACATAAACAACTGAGATATGAGCAAAATACACGGCCACCTCTTTTTTTTAACACAACAACAACAACACACATACATACAAACGTGGTATACTGGTTAGAGAAAACGTCCCAGTAAAAATTGAAGCTTACCTGTAAGCAGGTTTGTAAGGCAGAGAAGCTATACTCCTCCTTACAAACCTGCTTACAAGAGGCATGATTTTTTAAAAGCGAATTCCCACTTTGAAGCATTACCTTTTGATAAAATAAGCGCGTTTTCACTGCTTACATTCAGCTGTGATGCTTTCAGTAAGCACACATTTTATTCATGTCAAAAATTGCAACTGTATTACTTACAAAAAGTGCTTCTTTCATGCCTCTTATGAATCATTGCTGATGTCAGGCTTTTACTTTATTTGCTTACATAAAGTCCTTCTTTATGCATATTAAGAATATATTAAATACTAACGTCATTTTTATATTTTTAAATGCTTCTTTTTTATTTGAAATTAACAAAATCCCACGTGGGATCGAAACCCAGCTGGGCCCAAAAACAATTTTTTATTATTTTTTATTTTATATATTGTTTATAGTTTTATTTTTTTTTTTTAATTTTTTTTATTTTTTATTTTTTACAATGGGATGTTTTTAAATATGTATGTTTTTTATATTATTGTTATTGCATGACTAAACGTTGTAAAGGGTATATAAGATTCGGCACGGCCGAATATAACACTCTTACTTGTTTTAACTGAAATGTTTTGTTGATTTTTTTAAATTTGCTAAAAAAGTTTATTAAAAATGGTGTTATTATTTTAATTCTGCAGAAGTAAAAAAAATATTTAACGTTTAACAGTTCAACATACAACCGAGAAATTGTGTTCATTAATAGATAAACCAAAAACTTTATTTTAATAGATAAATATTAATATAAAATTAATTAGAATTTTATCTCAGAACTAGAACAAGGAACTTAATTTAAATTAAGACTAAATAAAGAACGAGTTTTTAATATATTATTGTTAACTGTTTAATTTACCTTTTTAAGTTCTGTTGTATTAGACATTGAGTAGATCTTATTTACATTGACTTTTCTGTATGGTTAACAATTAATTAACATTCATATTACTTAAATTAGTTTATTAAATGATCTCTTGAAATGCATTGACACAATAAAACATTAATAATATTTTATAAACAATTATGTTGTTGCTGTTTGATAGTTTTCTTGTTTGTATGTATGTTGGTACAAATAATATGTTGTAGTTATTGTTAATATTGTACACTAGCGTTACACATACATACAATAAATTTTTAGTCTTTAATCTTTTAGTTGTTATTCAAAAGCACGTGCCAGTAATATATTTTGTATACATAATATGTATGTCTGTGGTTTTTTTTGTATTTAACAAAAAAAAAATTATTAAAAAATCCGGTTTTATTCATACGTACAACAAAACGTCTAAAATTATATTGGAAAAAGAAAAAAGAAAAACAAGCAAATAGAAAAAAACCACGGCCAAATCAGACGACGGACCAGGTTTACAAGATCCACAGAAAGCATACGAGTAATACTGGCAAAAGAAAAAAAAAACCAAGCACACACTCATTCAATTAAATCCATGAGGTCAGTGTATACAACACCAATCAAAAGGCGACAGATAAACAAAATCATACAGGCTGAATGTCCGAACAACAGAGCGACCGTACGACATACAACTAACAGCAAAATTATTTATGCTGCGTTTGACTAGTACCGAGTATCTATGAGAGTTGAATTGCTAAAATTAAACTGATGGTCGGCCAAACACAAATTTATGTACATTTTTACGTGTTCGAATGTTTAGATGTTGAATTGAGTTTTTAATTTTTAAATACATAAATCTATAAATGTTTAACAAATTGTAATTTATTTAATAAGAGTACTACAACCGATTTAGATCAATGACCCCCAACAAATTTTAATAAAAATTTGTTTTTAAAGTTTTAGTGAGCCAAAATTTACCATGGGGTTTAACAATTTTTTTTATTATATTTATTAAAAATTATTCTCTATCAATAAAAAATAATAAAAAAAATTATGGTGACTTTTGGCTCACACTGTATGTATGTTGTAAGTAGGTATTTTTGAATAGCTATAATTGTTTTTTTAAATTAAATTAAAATTTATTTTGTTTAAAATAACCGTTTTGTTCTAAGAAAAAATTAAAATTAATTAATTTTATAGATTATTTATTACAGTTTTTACATGTTATCAAGCAAATGTTCTTTTAAACATTTATAAATTGTGTAGGCAATATTAATCAATTAAAGCAATTCAAAGTTCTAAAATGTTTAACAATTGATCAATAAAATTAAACATTTTAATAAATTCGTATTAAAAGTTTCTCAGAAATTTTTTTTTATAATTTTGTTCGCTTATCGTACATCTGACATAAAAAATCTAAAATTGTTTTGCATTCGAACGCCCAATAAAGTTTGTCTTCCGCACTAATTATTATTTAAATAGTACAAGAGGAAAAACAAATATCTAATAGCGATTCTTTAATTATCTGTCTCACGTACTCTTTCAATTTTCGGTAGTGTGTAACGTGAAGGGAAAATTATGCTACTCATAGTTTTAAGATTCAGATGTATTACGAAAGGCTGCAATTTCAAACGGTTATTTAATAGATCGAAGAAGTTGCCATGCAGAATCGTGAGATATTCAAAAAATCTGACACAATTTCAGAAATTGTATCCAATTTTTTTCTCGTATTGTTTATTGCTTTTTTTTATGCAACAAACAGAATTTTGGTAGACCGTATCATAACAAAACCAGCTTATATTGAGTGATGAATAATAACAGTAGCTTAAAAATAATGCTCATCAGAGTTAGCTTTTTAACTGATTATTAAACATCAGAAATTATACTTCATTACTAAGGTTATCAAACGGTTATTATTCGACTGCTTTTAACCGGTTTTTAAATTTTGTTAAAGCCGAATATTTTAAAATGCCCATTTTTCGAATATTGAATAAACCGGTTATTTTGGTACAAAAAAATATCTAAAACCCGTTTTTTTTTTAACAAATTCGAGAAAATCGATCTTCCTATTTATTATACAGGATGGGCCAAAAGTGGTTTTTCGTTTATATATTTTTTTCATATTATAAAATATACAAAATGGAATGTGTCACTTAATTGATCCCTATTTTCAGTTTCGCAATGGTGGGCTCGTTTTAGAGCATTTTACATAACATCTTTCGAAATTTCTGACTATAGCGCTTGAATTTCTGCAACAATGTTGGCAGGAATTGTTTAGGGTTAGTTCACATATACTTGCTCCTTCAAATAATCACAAAGAAAATAGTCGAAAATTTATATATTTAATTTCTGGAAATTATTTGCTTTTGCGTTTGACTTAAAAGTGACCTAGTGTCTCGGTCAATATGGGTAATGGCTTTATCATGCTGAAACCGCATCTCATGTCTATTTTCAAAAGCAGGATGTAAATAATGTTCTATCATAGACCGATACCGTTTTCCATTAATGGTTACAGCACTTTCCTCTTTATTTTTAAAGAAGTAAGTTCCAATAATATTTTCAAATGTAATGCTAACCCATAGTGCACACCTAAAAGGCGGAATAGGCTTTGATAAATTTTTCGAACCCAGGAAATTTTTTACTGAAATGCAAATTTTATTATGCTAGTTCTTTGTTCTACATTTTTATTTTCCAGGAGTTTGAATAAAAATATATAAACGAACCCCAAAGTTACTTTTGGTCTACCCTGTATATGTGTTGATTTTAAAACACTGACAATTGAGTTTACTTCGATTTAAAAGGGTAGTCCAACTATAATACACGATGTTAATTGTAAGTCACACCTTAACGTCATTTCTTTGTTATAGCATCTGACATATTAAACCATAGAGACGTACACAGTTAAGCAGCGAGTTGATTGTTTAATTGTTTTAATTAATTGTTGAAATCTTGCATGAAAATGGGCGTTCAAATCAAAAAGTATTTCCTGCATTTTGCGTTTTTTTTTTTGTGGTCAGTATAATAATATAAAATACAAATTATACAAATTTCAGCCAACCGGGTCTGTTCGTTTAGTTCAAATCTGCGGAAAACATTGCTATTGTTTGCGGTAAGTTGACAGAAGAGCCATCAACCTCGACACGTCGTCGTGCCCAACAATCAAACATAAACATTGTCATTGAAAATATGGACCTTCGGATAGAAGTATGCCACCGAAGCCGTGTCGAGTATTTGACCGATACTTTGTTTCACATATAATTGTCATAGATTCTATCATAATAAAAAAATTAAGATAATTCTCTGAAAACTTTTTATTTTGCTTACAATTAACATTGTGCGGTTTTGGTTGGACCATCCTTTATATAAATATATTTTTTACCGTCGTTCCCAATTTCAGACAGTTCACTAGATTAAATTTTCTTTTAAATTGAATTTTAAGTAGTAATCAATTATTTAAAAAATTTAACTTTTCAAAATATTTCTCCTTAATTAAGTACTTTTTTTACATGCCATTGGGTTTTCGTTGAATTAAACAATTATTTCAGAATAAATAAATCCATGAATTTATATCAGCATCACACATACATCTATATATATAAAAGTGAAACTCTGTGTGTGTTAGCTATAGACTCCGAAACTGTAAAACCGATCAGGCTGAAACTTTGGTAAGTTGTTGTACACATACCAGGGAGTGTTTATGGGTGGAAAAAAGTGGGCGGGGCCACGCCCATAAAAAATTAGTTATCATTTTTAGCTACTTGCACTGGACCGATTTTTCTGAAACTTCGCACACATATTGAGCTGTCATGACCTTATAATTTCGTGATTAGAAAAATGGGCAGGGCCACGCCCATAAAAGAAAGTTATAATTTTGAGGTACTTGCACTGGACCGATTTTTTTGAAACTTTGCACACATATTGAGCTGTAATGACTTTACAATTTCGTGATTAGAAAAGTGGGCAGTGCTACGCCCATAAAAAAAATTATAATTTTTAGGTTTTTGCACTTGATATTCAATTAAAATTCAGAATGCATTTTGATTCATTAAGGGGCGTAGCAACGCGCGCCGGGCTTTTCTAGTATGTAAATATTTACAAACCAACACAATATTATTTACATATACTTGTATATTTTTTGTATTCATTTTTTTATATGATCATTAAATTGATTAGTAAATTTATGTCATATTTGGAAACTACTTATAATGATAAAGTGATAAACAATTATTGATCTAGAATTTGTCATCGCATAAAAGTTACTCCATAAATAATGTGGCTACTATGTATACCAAAAGCAAAAACAACAAAAAAATACCGGTATTTACAAGTTGTAAACAAATATAAGTAAACACGACTTTATTCTTCCCTACAAGACAATACTTACGGTGTATAAAATTATTCGTGATGAATTTAATTGTGATGCTGACATTTTACGTTTATCAGCCAAAGTTATAAAATTGCTTAAACGTTTTCATAAGCTTTTAGATGATTTCTAGGAGTAGATCTTAAAGTAAAATTTTTCACAAAAAAAAAAAAAAAATTTAAACATGTTAGATGAACTCGTTGAAATACATAAAAAATTCGGCATCAAAATCAAATATTGTATGTTTGTGACAAGTCATTTTTGAAATACATCTCGCCCAAAGGCAAATTAATGTATATGAGAGGGCAAATAAAGTACCCACCATTGAAAAAAAAAATTGATAATGAGATTGATGTTTAACGGTTGAAGGTAATTTCAAATAGTGAACCATATACAGAATATAGAATTACAAAACTTCTTATCAAGATGAATTCATTATCAGGTGGTGTTGACAACGCAGCTTATCTATTTTTTTATTTGCATAAATGATGGTCGAGTTGTCAAATATAATTTATGTTTACATAGATTACTTTTTCCCGCACAAAAAAACACAAACAAAAACCATGCAGTTTTTGACACATCGGCAGACGAAAGCAACAATGAAAACCATGTTGTTTTTTTTTTAATGTTGTATTTCTTGTAGAACTACCACCACCTGATAATTAAATTCGCCTTGGTTCTTATTTTTCAAAACTTAAAGTCAAATAAAAATAACAAAAGACGAAAACTGAGTACGGAGTAGGGCATAAATAACTCATCGAAATGTATAGAACAAAAAAAAATTTAACGCAGCGATGCCACACTAATTATCAAAACAAATCTGTTTTTCTCCTTATTTTAAAATTATAACAATAAAATATCGTTTTAAATAATAATTTATTAAATTTAAATTTGTAATATCCCAAGCGAAAAAAAAATTAGCACGACACTGCAAAGTCTTTGATCGAGGTATGCTAATATTAATAACACACTAGTTTACCAAATTTACAATGTTGTCGCAGAATTAAAACGATAACGCCAAATAAGCATTTTCGGACTCGGTGTTCATTATTGCCACAACATTGTAAGTATATATTTACAGTATTTTTCTGATGCGAAACTAAAAATATTGGATTATGGGGCACAATCTGTTGTTGCCTAGGACAACGCCTGCATATGATAGTGTGGTGGTGCAAATTGTTATTGTTATTATGTGTGATTGGAGACTTTTCGAATGGCACTAGAACCGTATTTTTGTGTCCACAGTATTGTAGCGGTACAAGTTTATCGTAAACACAACATAAAAAACTAAAGTGTTGTACTTACAAACACAAAACTAAAAAAAAATTAGGGTTGTTTTTTTTTGAGTTAAAGTTTTTTTTATTTTAAAAGATGTTAATATTAAAAGATCAATAAACCAAAAAAGAAATTGAGAATAATTTAAAGTAAATTTTTTTTAATATATTTTTTAAAATATTAAAAAAATGAAGCGCTCTCAACAATAAGAAAACTACTAAATACTACTGTCATTTAATTATTAATTTTCAAAAGAATACTTCAACAGTTGTAAAATAAACTAAGGCAGATTAATAAGGTACCCGAACCCAATCAGTTTTTTGTTTTTTTATATATACAATTTATCAGCGGTACTAACTTTTTTTATAATTTTTTTTATTTTAATTCGACTATAAATAGTTTGCAGATTCAGTTAGTTTTAAACGTTTTAAAAAATACAAAACCGAGAAAAGTAAGCTTTTACTGTGAAGTTTCTTAAAATATATTAAAATTAAAGGAAAAAATATAAAAAATCTGTGACATAATGTGCAGACAAAATGTAAGTATTTTTTATACCTTTCACACGACAGTGTAAAACGGTATATCGTTGTTGTTCTAACAAATTCAGTTATTTATTTATTTATTTATTAATCCAAATTCGTAATAAAAAAGCCCCAAAAGACCACAACAAATTATTACATAGTAATTACATCTTAACCCAAACTACATCAATAACCAAAAAAGCATTTTATTTATTAAACTTACGCATATTGACAATTGTTTATTTTTGAACCAATCAAGATATGGTTAAACAGTTTGGAGGATGGATGTAGGACCAATAAACCTTCAAAATAGAGCAATACAAATAATTTTAAAAATTGTCACATAACCGATTTCGTCAGAGAAGCGACGATATATAGGTTTGTCATTCCGTGTTAAATTTCCAGAATATTCATTTCCGAATGCTTATGAATAGGGTAGTCGACTTTTATCAGATTCGACACGGCAGAATGTAGCCCTCTTACTTAATTACTTGTTAATTGTTGTGTTTGTTGCCCCAATGCCAATAACTTATAATATGCCTCTTTAAAGAAAAATTTAATTTGATTTAAAATTTGCATGAGTCTTTGATAAATTGTTATTTAACTGTAAATAAAAAAAACTATATATACAACAAAAAAAATTTGTTCAAAAACATCTTATATTTTTATACCCTTCACACAGTGAAAAAGGGTATATATAGGTGAAATTTCTACAATTTTCATTTCCGACCCCATAAAGTATATATTTTCTGAAAGCTTATGAATAGGGAAGTCGATTAAGCTCTGTCAGTCTGTCCATCTGTCCGTCTGACCGTCTTTCCGTGTGTATGTTGAAATGAACTTTTTGAAGCTGCCCGAAATCGCTTGGACCCGGGTGAGGTATTAAAATATCAGAAATATTCGGGAGTAGATCGGTATTGAAAATCAGAAACATCGGTTCATAAACAACTGAGATATGACCAAAAACCCACGACCACCTCGATTTTTTTCAGAAAAACAATATTACAACAACAACATACATACATACAAACTTGTATATTGGTTAAAGTAAGCGTGGGATCGAATCCCAGCTGAGCCAAAAAAATTTTTTTTTAATTTTTTTTTAATTTTTTATTTAATATTTTATTTATATTTTTATTATTTTTTTTAAATTTTTTTTTATTTTTTTTTTGTTTTATATTTATTATTTATATTTTTATTATTTTTTTAAATTTTTTTTTATTTTTTTTATTTTTTTTTAATCTTTTTTTTATTTTTTTATTTAACATACATAAGTCAATTTTTAATTTTACAATGGGATGTTTTTATATATGTATGTTTTTTATATGTATGTACGTATTTCATATGAGATGAATGGTGATACAAACAACTGTTATTGCATGACTACACGTTGTGAAGGGTATATAAGATTCGGCATGGCCGAATATAGCACTCTTACTTGTTTTACCTAGTCTATTTTTAGATCTTTATAAAAATTTTTTATTTTACTTTAAATTAAAATAAGTTAGTGATGCAGTGGAAAACACTTTTAAATTTGATTTTTTTTAAATTCATTCACTTTTAAATAAAGACTATTATATGATTTTTGTGCTATACAAATTGAAGAATGAATTTTTGTATATTAAGCTAAATTTTAAATTAAATTAACTTATTATTTTAAATGATATTTTTCGTTGAAAAAATATAGGTAATAAGTTTTTACACTATAACTTGCTATAAAATTATCCAAAAGAGTTGAACAATTTTTTTTAGGTAAGTTTTGAATTCCGGGATTGCAATGATGTGATTATCTTAATTTAAGCTTATTTATTGTATTATTCAAAAAACTCTCTTTTTTTCTTTAAATTTTTAAAAAAGAAAATCTTACCTAGAAAGAATTATTTCCTTCATCTTGCATCACCGTCTGAACTATAAATAGTTGCATATAGACAAAAGACACTACATGTTTTAGTAGTTCAAAGAAAGAGTGGAATGTTAAATGAATGTATTGAATGTGCAAAAATTTTTTTGTGGATAAAATTTATTCTGAAATAAAAGAAGATTATCAAAATTCAATGCAGATTTTTTGGTAAAACTTTTCTTTTTCTATTTATCTAAATTACTAATTTAATTTTTATATATAATAAATGTTATTTAATGTGGCAATAACAATAATTATGGTTAAAATTAATATATAAATAAACAAACTTTTAAACCTAATTATGCTGTAATAATCAAATTGACCCACAGTGTAAAATGGTTGTATGTATTTGATCGACCATCGTACAACGATTTGTTTAAATTTCCAAGCCGTTTTTTATTAATTCACAGAAAAACGTAAATACTGCTGAGTATGGAAAAATTAAACAATTCCCCAGTACTCAAACCTTAGATTAGATGGGGACCCAAATAAATTCAACTCAAACATAAAGTTGTGCTAAAATTAAAATGTTTTAAAATCACCAACTTTGTCAAAAATATTTACTTTGTATAAAAAGTGCTCAGTTCACTCAAGTTTCTTATAATAGGCTCATTTCTTTTAGTACGTTTCTAATTGTTCAATATAAAAACAATTTGATTTTTAAATGTAAATTAAAAAAGGTAATAATATGAAGTTTTATTAAATATTTTGAGAATTAGCTTGAAACCACAAAAAAAAAAATAATTACGAAAAACTTTTTTTAAAATTGTTTAAGAAGACTACTGCACAAGTAAACGAATGAACCTAATAAGAAAATTAAATTAAAGATTTAATTTAAACAAAATAAAAGGAAAATCCGGTGTAGCTGAAACTGATTTACAATTTTTTATTGATTTATAAATTTAATAAACTTAAGTTTTAATTATGTTGCTTATTCGTTCCTTTAGAGTACACAACATGACAATTTGGCATTCGTGTATACTTGTTATTGATTTGGGCTTTTAGTGCCCCTCTTTTTCAACCTAACCGACCTCACCTAAGTACATACAAGTCAACATAATAAAATTGTTTTGAGTTGTCAAATGCTAACTGAGTAAGCCTAATTACACATGTGTATACAACAAAGTCGACAAGAAACGGTAGACCCTTTCTCACATTCTACTTGTAGCATGGAACTTTCTGCTCAATAGCAAAGGAGACTTGTGCCTAAATAGTAAAGGAGACTTGTGCGTTAAAAATAATTTCGGCTCTCTTTACTTCTTTAAATCTAAACCTAATAAAAGGCAAGCTTATAAATGTGTGATTAGAATGATTTCCGATTTAATTTGATTACATGCAGAACAATATAAATAACTGATAACAATATAATATGATATATGATACGATTGAAACACCTTCATACAAAATGTGTATTTTTTTTTAATTTTCCCACAAAGTGAAGCTTTTTTTAGTTCTTATCCCCTGTTTTATGGTTTTTAATATTTGGTTTAACGACAAGTTTTCTTTGAAAAAGTTGTTTACATTGACTCTCACTTTAACTTTTATGAACAAACCAAATACCAAAATTTTTTCCTTCTGACGTTCTTCTAAAATCAAAAAAAAAAATGCATTTGTCCGCTTCATACGTATAGATGGCCAGCACAGAAATTAAATATTAATCATACGCCCGTGTAGGATGAGAAACCAGCGCTTTAAATAAAAGTCTAATAGTTCAGTTAATACAGTTTGTATGCGTGTTACAGTTTATTAAAAATTTATCGTGACTTTCCAAGAAGAAGAAATCTACAGAAAATAGATAGAGGGAACGTAATTCATTGGAAATTTTGTTAAAAGAGAAAAAGAGACAAAACTACTAGCAAAAATATTTTAACGATACTGAAAGCTGTAAAGTAAAACCATACAAGTCTACGAACAACACACGCTTTTAAAGGAAAAGGCACATTTTTTAAAGAAATTCTCACACAACAGCTACATATTATAAACCTTTAAATAGGAGATGAAACATACAGGCATAATTAAAAAATATATTTTTCTTTTTAAAAAAAGTGTAGAAAACTTAAAAATCTAGCGATTTAACTTATTAACCAATACCCAGAAAAAAGTCCAGGGGTTCTCTCCTATCTTTTCTGTTCAATTTTATTTATCGAAATTGCTTTTGTTTGGTAAAATCTATTTGTCATATTCATGATATCCTGTAGTTGCTGGTGGCTCTCTTTGAAGTCGACGTCTTCGTCTATTTTTTTAAAGCTGAATCTCTCATTAGAATTCAATAAATATCAATAATTTTAAAAAAAATATTTCATATGAAATTGATACAATATAATTAAAAAAAAAAAATTAATTAAAAAAATTCCAGATTTTGCAAAAAAAAATAAGAAGAAAAAGTTATGCGTCACATTTTTGTTTCATATTTCAATGGTCTTAAATCGTATTATTTACGAAATTGAGTTTTTCAGTGATTATAGCAAACTTCCCACAAATACACCTCGATATAAAAATTTAACGCAAATTTAATTAGCAAAAATAACAGTTTTACTAGCAAATTTACAGTTTCTGTTACGTTTCTACTCTCACCTGTAAAGTTGCAATTATTTTAAGAAAGGCCTTTCAACCTATGACCATTGATATGTATGTAGTGTTTTTCAAATAAATATACAAAATAATCTTTATCGAAATCGAATCCATATTTAATATCATTAGCCAAACCACTGTTTCAGAACATTAAATAATTATGAAATAGATTATTAATAAAACTTAGCCAAATCACACGCATTGTTGTACCAAGTTTTACCCTCCCTGAGTTGAGTTCGATTTGCTGGATGACTGTTATTTCTCATACACAATCCATGTGAACATACAATTTAGAAAACTGTTGTATATGCGTGTGTATATGTGTGAGCGTTAAGCATGCCAAAGCAAAACTTATTAAATAAATATTACACTGGCATACACACATGAAAAGATCGCCATATGTGTGTAAGAAACTTTGCTACCGTACCCCCACACTTAGATGTAGCTGTGATCTGTAGTGTTTATAATTGTTGTTGTAATTTTGTATTTAGCCCCACCGCCTGAGCCCCATTTGCTTCATTGATTGTTCAGTTGGTCGACGGTTGTTTGTATGTTTATTTGTATGTAATATATTGTGTGTAAGTAGTTGTTGTTGTTTTTATTTGTTGTCTTTGGCTGTTCGTTCGTTTATTTGCAGGCTGGCTGACTGCTGACTTGCTTACTTTGGCATCAAGATAATATTTGACAGCAATAAACTGGCGACTGGCACGAGTTTGTTTCCCACGGTTTCATGGGCTGCATAAATGATGAAAGCATTCGGTCCCGCGTACTTGGAATTAAACCGACAACAACTACTTCATTTATAATGCGATCATTAAAACAGAGGAGAGAAAAAACTACAAAATAAAAATAATAATAAAAAAAAAAACACAGCCAGACAACAACGGCAACAGCAAAAAAATAATACTGAAATAAAAAGATACTGATTCTGTGTTGTTATAGTTGTAGTTGTTGTTATTGTATTAGATTTTGTTATCGTAGATGTTGCTGCAAAATAAGGCAATCGAAAAAGTAGCTCTTCACGAAATTGTAACAACTCTAAAGGTACATATGCATGTGCTTTATTGTTTAATTAATGCTTGTAAATATGTACATACATATGTATTTCTGAATAGCTTTGTCAACATAAAACCTTTTTTGGTTTGAAAAATTACCAGACCTTAAAATTTTCTTGTGAAAAGCTTTTTTCCTTATTGAAAACAATTTGAATTCGCAGCTTTCAATCTGGTAATGGGAATGATTTTTGATATTGATAAATGATTTCTAAAATAGAAATAAACATATACTTACACCCAATACAGACGATAATTTCAAAGTCATGGATTTTTAAGTTCTCTTTTAAAGAATCTACCAAAATCCCTTTTCATTTACCTATATGATAATTTTTTTCCTTGTTTTTGCGTATACCCAATCGGTTACTCTTATTTGCTCACACGTGATAAGGAAAATATAAAAATTTTGGATACAAATACATATAAATGTTTGTAGCACGAAAACATGGTGTCTTTCTCCTACTCTTTCTTCTCTTCCCTGCTCGTCGTTAAAAAAAAACGTCATGAAGTTTTAATCATCGTATAAATTGAAATAAAAATCAAAAACCAAAATACTTCTACACAAACAAATTGTATAAAAATAAATTCGGCATTTTTTTAGCTAACCGAATTCAGGAAGGTTGATAGGTAGAAAGACAGACAGATACCATTTCTTAAAATTCAAATACAATAGAACACATACAAAAAACCGTATAAATATTAAACAGCAGCGTTACCAACTAATTACAAAATTATGGCATTTTTAAGAGAAATACTTTTTTATAAAGGAGCTAATACACGGCATGTTTTTTACATCTGACTTGTCAAATTCTCCACTGCTAATACAAACATGTCGTGTGTTACCTTCAAAACATTACTTCTGTAAAAAAACATGTGTTGAGACATCTAACAAAATTTTTATTAGAGTGCGCTCTATTTTCTTTTGTCAAAACATGTGGCATCAGTCGTTAGCAGAAATCTCTGCTGCCGCAAAGCAGTCAGCGTAAAAGTACAATTTTGACAGACATGTAGATTTACGTATGTCTCACAAATTTTAAAGTCAGATGCAAAAAACATGCCGTGTATTATAGCCTTAAGTGATTTTTTTAATATAGTGAATTCATCTCATTTCATAACAGTAAAACTTAAAGCTTTGTGCAAGTTTTTTTTTTTGGTCTATGTCTACTATCAAAATATTAAAATATGTTTTGAATGTTCTATTTCAGTTTTAATGTTCTATTTCATCTTTGATCTGATGTAGCTTCATTTTATTCCAAAGTAGTTCTATTCCTCAAAATTTTTATTAAAAAGCAAAATAAATATTTTTGCAAAAGTGTATTTTATAATGAGAAAGTAATAAACACACTCTATTTTAAATATTGCTGATAATTAATTTTGTTTATGCTCGTGCAATTCCTTATTAGTTACGTTTTCTTACAATCTTATTTTAAGTATGGAATACAAAAAAAAAATTAATATAATTTAAGCGTGTCATTAGAGATCATATGTTTATATAAATGAATATGTATTAACGAACGCCTTTCTAAAACATACATATATAGATCGTGTTCATAGTATTTATGTGAAAAGAAACCGATGTTTAATTATTTAATGCTGTTTGTTTACAAGAAGTGCTTAATTTATTGCTGTTTGTGAACATTAAATATGAAAGATTCCACATCACTTAATACAAATTATTTCACATTTAGGAAGTTATTTAGAATAAGTCGTTTTGCGCTATTGATTTAAAAGTATTTTAATTTACACTTGTTACTTTTAAAAATTTTTTGCTGGGAGGTACCCATGCACCTTTTTGAAAATGAACTTAAGCAGGCAAAAATATTAAGTTATCATAAGATTAAATAAAATATACTTTTCAGTTAGGCCTCGTAAAAAGAAAACTTACTATGATGTACTTTACCCAACCAAGCCAGCCAGGCCATCATGCAGCCAGCTAGCAAGAAAGCGGTTAAAAAAAAAACCATCATCTCTACAACTAAATATTCAACAATGGACTGACTTTTGTAAGTTGGTCGTTAAATGGATGTTGTTTGAATTTAGATTGTTACTGTTGTTACTTTTGCTGCTGATGTTGTTGTAGTTATCGTTGCTATTGCTATAAGGTACATATAAATGTGTTTGTTGTTTTGGGTTTTAGTAACGTGCGAAAAGAGTGAAATGACATCCGCGCGTGCTGGTGGCGTTGATGGGCAGTTATGATAAGCCCGCGTATTACTGTTGTTGTATTCCGTTTTATATTTGCTTTTACATACTGACTATATTACTCTTGTCGATACTGGTTTCAGATGATTCATAATATTAAAAGTAATAAACGTGCAGACATGCACTGTTGTGAAATTCAAGAGGCGGATAGATGGATGAGTGTGTGAGTAAAGTTGGACTCTACAAACGCTTCAACAACTAAGTAGTATAAAGAAAACGCAGTAAATACGCAAAAAAAAAGAGTAAAGAGTAAAGGAAGGATTGAGAGAGAATATGATTTGTACTGGAATTTTAAATTGTTAAAATGGCATTCAGTTCGAAAACTTTAAATGTGGTCTAGTATAAACACAGGAAGTATTAAAATTGTTTAAGAATTAAAGATTTTTGAAATGTGTCATTATTCAGACAGACTTTTAAGAATAAATATAAATAGCAGAAATAATAATCTTTTAAAAGATGAGAGGCTTTATTCCTTAAATTCCTTTATTCAAAAAATCCTAAGAAACTCAAAAGTTTTTACGTAATGGTTTACGTTTTGTGTCATTATTCAGACAGACTTTTAAGAATAAATATAAATAGCAGAAATAATAATCTTTTAAAAGATGAGAGGCTTTATTCCTTAAATTCCTTTATTCAAAAAATCCTAAGAAACTCAAAAGTTTTTACGTAATGGTTTACGTTTTTCACTGAAATTCCAACCTGTTTTCGGATCCAGATCAAAATTTTTACTTAAAGTACCAAATATTTTTTCATAAAACTTTATTACTTGGAGCTACTTGTTCTTATGATGGTGTTAAAATACATTCGAATATACTAAATATTATTCCTCCTTTTTCTAAAAGCTTATTCTTTCGATATCAGTTCTCTTCTAAAAATATTTGTAACGTTTTTATGGTACTTTACTTCATTTTCGAACTCTAACTTGTGCAATAATATTTTAATCGTTATTGTTATGGGAGACATTTTTCCTCCTTTTCCTCTATTACCTATAGGTCTGTTGCCTTAGGAACGTTGCATTTTCTTACAACCAATCCAAACAATCACGAGATTTATTGTTAACCACAATCGAATATGCTTTCTCCATCTGAAGGTATCAAAATTATAAAATTTTCCCAAACACATAATAAAATCGCTCAGAATATAGATTTTCTGAAGTCACCATTTAATAAAATAACTTATAATATTTAGCGGTTAGATAAACTATACAAACTAGCGCCTTAAATAATAAATAAAAAAAAGTCGTTATAACATTTGTCGATTTAGGCACGATCCAATAATCCATAAAGCATAAAGAAAAATTGCTATGACGATTCCTCAATTATAATCGTGCCGTATAACACACACAAGCCAAGCTACTGCATATATATAAATGTATGTATGTACACCTACCTACAAAAGTACACATGTACACACAGCTCTCATAACAATACATACTAACACAAAAAGGGGTTCACATCATTGTTCAAAATCGCAAGACTAAGAAACTGAAGAATAATAATCAAGGAAAAAAAACAAGGTCTCATACTTGCGATAAAATGTAGTTAAAATTATGTACATTAGACCGTACCGGAAAAAAAGGATCGACATAACCATTTTTAGTTCAAAGTATTTTTTTAGGCAATTTCGAAAGTTCTTTTGTGCCGAACGTAGAAGTCAGTCGCTTTTAGAAATTTTCCGTTATTGGTTTCTTTGGTATTTACTCAATAAAATATTTTATAAATATATTGATGTAAAAAAGGAAAACCCTACGTTCAACAGGTTTAATACTTAAAGGTGTACGGCACACTTTTTTGCTTGTAAGGTGGTACGATCTAATGTAAGTACATATAACCATTCAATATGTACAAAGACAACGTCACCAAAGCCTTTTTCTCGGTATACTACAACGTTAATAGTCTCACTCTGACCAAACAAATAAAAAAATTAAAAAAGAAAACTAAAATTAATTTAACAGGGATGTGAAAACTAAAATAATTTATACTTTTGTGTGTGTGTGTGTTTTTGGTACTTTTTATTTTTTACTTATTAATCCTTAATGTTTTAAAAGTACTTTTTTGGCAAAACTAGGAAAATAGTCAATAAAAAGGTAGATTTTCTTAGGGAAAGAATACATGTTTAAAGTTTAACGTTATTCAATATTAGTTAACAAAACATGAAAGAATCTTTCTCATTAACTTTGAATACAAACGTATGAAAGAATGATTCCTATTCTGATTCTAATAATGAAAAAATAGTGGAATACAATTTACACTGCAAACAATTGCTTCAGATGCCCGCTTGCGGTTTAAACGATTCAAAAATGTTTTGCTTACATGCTTCTTTCGGTATTTTGAAAGTAAATTTTAGTAGATCCCATTTTTTTTTAAATATGTACTAAGCATAGTACTAGGTGCCCCGGTGGACTAGTCAGTAGTGTGCTGGTCTGCTAGTTTAGGGGTTGCGGGTTCTATTCCCGCCAGAGACTCTGGACTGGTCTGCTTCTCTTTCTCTTCTATTCTCTTTCTAACTATTCTACTCATATGGAGCGCACAACATGCCAATTGGGCATAAATATATATCTGTCATGGGTTGGGGCTTTTAGCGCCCCTCCTTTTTAACCTAACCTAAGCAAAGTACTCCATACTGAAAATTTAGGACAAAAGTTAAACCCTAAAAAGCATCAATATTCCATTCCAAGGGAGAATTTTTTCCTTGACTGTATATTGCAAAATCCTTATCCATAATCAGAAAAAAAAACCTAGGAACAAAACAGAACACTCAAAGATCCTATTTTCGCAGAGGATATCTGCCTCCTGTAGCACTGATTCTACCATACTCAAAATATATTTTTTTAAACCATGTACAATTGGAAGACATAACTGAAAATATTCCAGTCATGTGTAAAATGTACGGATGCGAATAACAGATATAAATGCTGTTCAAGAAATTACTAATCAATGCATACGAAGGATATTACGCATATCTACTTTGGTTAGCTGCATATTCTAGCAACTGTCTATGGCAAAGAACACCCAAACCTCGATACTAAAAACTAATAGACACTATGAAAGTCATCTCAATCACCCACACATAATGACGATATATCGAAAGAAAGCTGTCACAGCTCTAAATGGATAGGATTTGCAAGGGCTCTATGATTAATAAGTACAATAAGTAGAATAATTTTTTACCTTAATTAAATATAAAGACCTATTGCAATTGCTAATTTCCCAATTGTATGAACAAAGTGATTCATACCGCAGTAGCAATCTTCCCCAAAAAGGAACAATTGTACCAACTTGTTTATTCCATTTAAACAAATCTACAATTACCCATACAGACATAAATACACTATAAACATCTTGTTATAGATGGAAGGCATGTGCGCAGTCGATAGCTAAACTGCCGCTTCTTAGTTTACATTTTGCCCCGTTTCATCAGTATCCAAAAGACCCCAATAATCGTACAGTCATGCTGGCGGCATTAAGACACTACTCAACCACACAACACATAACAAACAAAAAAAAACAATAAAACAAACTAAAATAATCAAGTACGGCAGTTAGGCAGCCAGCCATTCATACAGCCATCCGTCCGGCCAAAAGCCACAACAACAATAACGTGTATGTATGTCTATAAAACAACAATCCGGCAATCTAACCATTCAGCCATCCAACAAGCTAGTCGTGAGAAATCGACTATAGAATAGTTTCCCACGGTATAACAATCACAACTTAAGTTGACTCGTTCGTTGTTGTTATTGTTGTTGTAGTTGTGGCAGTTATTGTTGATTTTCTTTTTATCGTTGTTGTGTTTGCATTTACTGTGTACAATGTTATGCGGAGTGTTGTGTGTTGAACTGAAAACAAAAAAATAAATTAAAAAAAAAATCCAACAAAACTACAACAACAACATGGAAAAATATTCTCTGCGTGCGGGCATAAGGGGGATGACGTAAAATGTTCACACAGTCTATGTTGCGGCTAAGGTACGAATGCAGCCGCTATAAGTTGTTTTTATCTCGTTTACTCTTAAAGGCCTTTTACAAGAATTCGTTGTCGACGATCGCACACTCTGTGAGGAGGCATTTATAAAAGGCATGAGCTCAGAGCACCGTTGAATCATTTTAAACTTAAACGCCAAACAGTGAACAACGCAACTTAACGTTAGCTTAATTCATTTATATTTTATACAAAAACAAAGAGGATTTACTTACTACATAACATCAGCATTATACCCGTTTAATTTAGTGGATAAAATTATCGAGATACTACTTTTTCTTTGGATTACCAAGCTAATCTAAAGAATGGTCTTAGAAATGGAAATGTCAAAAACTTATCAATACCGTAAGGTTATGAAACCTATGTTGGAGCGCAAACGCCGTGCACGCATTAACAAGTGTCTAGACGAATTGAAGGACATCATGGTCGAGTGCTTGACACAGGAGGGTGAACATATTACACGCTTGGAAAAGGCCGATATTTTGGAATTAACCGTTGAGCATATGAAAAAGTTGAGAGCTCAGAAGCAATTAAGATTAAATGGTAATACCGATTCCAAGCTAACCATAGCCGAAAGTTTTCGTGCTGGTTACATACACGCTGCCAATGAGGTCTCCAAAACTCTTGCTACAGTTCCTGGAGTTAGTGTCGATTTAGGTACTCAGCTTATGAGTCATTTGGGTCACCGACTTAACTATTTACAAGTGATTGTACCCACAGCAGTAGCACCATTAGGAGTTACTACAGTTAATTCCACACATTTCTCAACAATGCCTGCTCAAACTCATTTAGGCTCTTCATCTTTGTGCAGTTCACCAGAACCTTCACTCATCACACCGCCACCCTCAGAATGTGGCAGCAGCGATAGCGGTAGTTGTAGTCCTACACCCAGTGAATCGGCTTCGATGTGGCGTCCTTGGTGAGGACGAATAAACCATCAGGTGTCTTAAACATCAATGGTGTGTGTATTTGAACTTCAACGACAAATTATCAGACGATCATTTGGCAATGATCGGGATTTATGCAGAAATGAAAATTCTGGTGAGAACCGGAACTCAAGCTATGGAAAGAAGCTTTTGTCTGCTGGCAACTGGATAAGTTGCTGAAATTTATAAAAGTGGTACATGTTTTCTTCAATGAAATTGTAAAAAAAGTCTTAAAAGATATTTGAATTATTGTTTAAATAATAAAAGAAAATTACAAGTAAAACATTTGCATTTAACTAGTTATTTATAACAGATTTAATACATATAGGTACTAGGTTTTGATTTTATTAATGTTAACAAAATAAAAATAGATTGAAATAATTGCATAAAGCAACATTCAGTCTTTACCATTTGTATAAAAGAGCGCAACAGCCCGCTAAAAGGAAGAAAGAGATGATTTAAGTGAGTCAGTTATTAAAGCAGATCTTCCTTATAATTGAGGGTTTGTAAAATAATTTATTATTTGAATATAAACACTATTTAATATTTTGAATTTATTTAAAAATATTACAGCTTTCTTAAGAAAATTTAAAATTTTACGAACATGGTGGTAGGAGCTTAACATATGATCTGAGTATTTGATAAATTTTAAAGTTAACATAAAATAAAGATAGAATATAGAAGAAGAATAGTATTTAGTAATTTTTAAACAAATTAAAACTCACTTTAATTTTTATTTAAAAACAACATTTTGTCTAAGCGATAATAAAACGTCCAGCATTTTAAATTGACTCTATTAAAATAACAATAATAGTTAAACCTAAAAAATAAAATTCTTAAAAATTTCGTTAAAATTCATATTAAATTCTAACCACGTACCAACTACGTACTAATTCTTATAATCATAATTTATTCAAACATAATCTAAATGTAACGAAATCTAGGCCACACTGCTCAATTAGGGTCAACACTTGTATTAAAATTACAGAATTTTATTGAATATCACACATTACATCGCACCATAGAAATCAATGACATTATTTATGCAAAACACACTTTAAAAACTTTAATCTAGAGAATGTTTGTTAAATAATGTGGCACCCCATGACACAGCCCACCAACTAAAAATGTAGTAGTAATTAAGTTATTGGTGCACTTGCCGGAGCGAGCTTTGAACAAATTACAGCTTTTATTGTATTTGTACGTATTTACATACGGGCCATTTGATTAGTTAAATCTATCATAATTTTCCAAATCTTAGAATGACACTTCCTGTTTAACTATTTCGTCAGTGATTCACATTTTGTTTCAATAGAAAGAGCAATTAAGTATATATACGTTGAGGGGAGAGCGAAAACTGTATGGGTTTCACATAAAAAGATATTTGTTTTACAAATTCATATACAAATATCGCCAGTTTAAATGGAAAATGCTAACCATTTCATATAAAGATATTTTTCACTGCTTCTTAAGTTCTGCAAACTGTTAGTGTTCATTTTTACTGACGAATGAATAAAAGCAGCACTACCCTTTTGTTGTCGTTAGTCGAAAAGTTGCCCGATAACACATTGTCTTACCTAAAATCTAGGTTTTGGTATTGCTTAAGATCACCATGCAAAGCTGGACGATCTATGCAGGAACACCAAACTCAGCCGTAGGAATTTTTACATAAAAATAAGTTTGCAGACAGTTTATTGTTGTAAATAACACCGAAAATAATTCTTTGTGGGTAACACCCCTTTCTCATTAGGCAAGTCACTTGCGCAAGTGTAGTGTTTATAGACAAAAGGGGTAAGGTCGGGTTAAGAGGAAGAAATTTGCTCACATTTGAGTACACACTTGCCTGTACTCGGCAAGTACGAGCAAGTTTTTGTTGAGAAACCAAAAACAAACAAGAGTGCTTTATTCGGCCATGCCGAATCTTATATACCCTTCACAACGTGTAGTCATGCAACAACAATTGTTTATATCACCATTTATCTCATATGAAATGCATACATACATATAAAAAACAAACATATATAAAAACATCCAATTGTAATATTATAAATTTAGTTTACTTATGTGTCTAAAAAAAATAAATTAAAAGAGAAATTAAATATAAAACAAAAAAAATTTGAATAATATATAAAATAAAAAAATTTTTTTGGCTCACTCTAACAAGTATACTACGTTTGTATGTATGTGTAGATAATTGATAATTGTAGAAATTTCAAACGGAATGACAAACCTATATATACCCTTTTTCACTGTGTGAAGAGTATAACAAGTAAAAGAGAACGAAACTTGAGCAAGTCAATTGCTGAGTCTGAACGTGAAAGCAAGTTCAAAGGAAAATAAAAGAAAAAAAAAAAACTAACTTGCGCAAGTGACTTGCCTAGTGAGAAAGGGGTGTAAGATTTGCGTTTTCTATTACTAAACTCTAAATAAACTTCAGCACTGCATTTACAAACGTAAACGTTATGTTGTGTCACACCTACATACATACATATTTTCTTTTATTTTAATTTCTCTATTAGGGTCTTCTGTATTTAACGATATTTAAACCATTGACCACAAATTTTAACAATTTATAACTCAGCTCAGATGGGTAATATTATGATCTTCTTTTGACATGATTTTTTTTTAAGATTTTCAAATTGATATGCTGGTTTTGCCTCCTTCTTAAAAATGCTGGAAATATTTCTTTTATTGTTTCCGTATAATGCCCCGATGGACTAGTCAGCAGTGTGCTGTTCTGCTAGCTTAGGGGTTGCGGGTTCGATTCCCGCCGGAGACTCTGGACTTGTATGCTTCTTTTCTATTCTATTCTTACTTTTCTATTCAGGTATCACAAAGGGATCAATATAATGGACCCAAGTGAGCTGTACAACAGCTGCCTGTTCTACCTAACCTAAGCTTCCGTATAATGCCTAATGTTTAAATGTTCGTATGTATCTGTTTCAAAGTTGATATTTTACCCTGTGATATCAGCGATCGTATTAAAAAATCAAATCACGTTGGGTTTTTCGTGTCTAATTTTTTAAACTAAAAAAACCGAGTTTTTCGAAGCACTGATATTAAAATTTAAAATGAAAGCTCTTTTATATGCGCTTTAAAAAACGCTACTTTGATGCAGTTGTGGAAGTTAATAAATTAAGAAAACCGCAAGCCAGAACGTTGGAGTAAAATTTCGATCGTGATCAAATGCCGCAATTTGCCTCCTGCAAAGCATATGGATGTAGAATAAAATTTTTCTTCTTCTTCCGGAAGCGGAAAAGCGGCGAGAAAATATTGCGTATATAAATTAAACGATGAAAAAACGGCTGAACTTTATTAAATTTGGCACATAGATAGACAACAACCTAGATTAGCACATAGGCTACCCTTTATCTTGATTATCATGAAATTCAAATTCGCGGAAATATTTAAAAAAAATTTTTTTTGTAGTCGGTTGTTCAATGTTTTCGAGTGTTACAAGTTTACACGTTCTGACGAAAAAAATGCAATCACCCAACGTCGTCTATAGAAATATTTTATCTTATCCTAACCCACTAAAATAATAATATGAATGTTTAAATGTTTTTGTATTTTTACTCAATCACGCAAAAAAAAAACTTAACAGATTTAAATAAAATTTGCCACACAGATAGATAACAGTCTGGATTATTGCATAAAGAGTCATCCTTTCGTACTAATAACAGGCTAGTTGAAAAAAATGAGAGTAGAAAAAGAATTATTATTTAATTAAAGAATTGAAGTTAAAAATTTATAAGGACAAAAATCAGCTGCCAAATCAAGAAAACCTAATGAATAAATTTGCCTTAATAAAAACTTACATCTAATTACATCCAAAACACTCGTCTGAATCGATCATTTGAATTGTTTAAAAATGGAAAGTGTTGAAATTTCAAATTATTATTAATATGTAACATGAATTAAGCAACCAATCAAACTCCCTACCAAACAACAAGTTAACACAGAAAAAACTTTATTTGCCAGCAATGTATTTGATGGAAATTCTGATTATAAATTAAAAAAAGCAAACAAAAAACACAACTTTAAAACACACTTTTCCATAGCCAGGCAACAATAACATTACCACATGTAAGTTTGTGTAAGTGTGTATGAATGTGTATGGCAAAAGAAAAATGATCCAACAATCCCAGTGGCATAGTGAGCGTGTGCCATTCATTGTCATGTAACAGCATCCCATATTTACAAACGTACCCAACGACACCAACTAATGTCTTTAATTTAAGATAAACCGGATTTAACAAAACAAAAAAAAGACAAAACAAGACATTAATGCATTATTGGGTTGGTATGGCAGTCTCTAAGTCAGTCTCTTTACCTGTCTGTGTGTCGTTTAGGTTGAAACGTAATGTTGTTTGGGTTTCTGGCATAAGGAGCGGAACAACAATAAATAGATAGCAACAATATTTATTTATTTATTTATTTATTTATTTATTTTGTATTCCCATACAACAAGACTTAAAGTCTTATAATTATAGTACAGGATGAGTAATTGAACAAGATAAGTTATTACAATATTATTAAAAAAAAAATGAGAAAACATTTTTGAATGGAAAAAATCTAACGAATTATACATTTTAAAGCATGAAAATAAAATAAAATAAAATAAACATACATGTATAAAAAAGAATATTAAAAATACAATCATTAAAAATAAAAGTAGAATTTTTATTATTGAAATACTCATTATTAAATATGACTAAAATAATTAAAAACTGCTTTCCTAAACTGCGTTGCATTACTCAAAAACTGTATAGACGACGGTAGCGAGTTCCAAAGACGAGTACAATGGATTAAAAATTGCCATTCAGACACAAGCGTTTTATATCTAATTTGAATCAGATTGTTATTTCTTCTTGAGCGGGTAAAAGTTAGGCGCCTAAACAAGTATGATGGCTCATTAGTGAATATAATCTTGTGCATAAGTAACAAAGATCTTATTTTTAGTAGATCACAAAAACGTACTCCATAGAGTTTACTTTCATAGGGTGTTATGTGTGATGTTCGCCTTAAATTAAAAACATATCTTAGTATAGCGTTAAATGTGGAAGTTAATTTTCTTTTACTTAAGCAATCACAACTAGCGAAGACTTCGCAGCCATATAGGAGAGTTGGGATAAGGTAAGTTTTGGCAAGAAGTATACGTATGTTAACAGGGGTTAAATGCTGAGTCTTCCAAAGCGAGCGTAGCATCGAAAAAATTTTCCCAGTAGCGTTGTTCACATGATTAGACCACGTAAGTGATGAATTAAGAATTACTCCAAGGTTTTCAGTTTTGCTGACAACTGCAATACGTTGGTTATTTAAAAAGATGTCGGGTATATTGGTATCTTGTAAAGAGTTTCGCGAAATTTTTAAGCATTTGGACTTAGCAGGATTAAGACAGAGACCATTAGCCGTAGCCCAAGCTTGAATTTTAGACAGGTCAGAATTAAGATTGGAAATACATTCAACTACATTGTTAATATTACCACATAAGTAAAGTTGCACGTCATCAGCATACATATGAATCTTACAATATGACAACTGCTGTGGTAAGTCATTGATATATAATGTAAAAAGAAGAGGTCCTAAGATAGAACCTTGTGGAACGCCGTTTGTTACTGGTAGCGGGCATGATTTATTGTTACCTGCAGAAACATATTGGTAACGATTTTCAAGATAAGATGAAATGAGGCCAGCTGCAGAGATAGTAAAATTGAATAAATTAGTTAACTTAACACGAAGTATACTGTGATCAACCATATCAAACGCCTTGGAGTAGTCCAACAGTGTTAGGAACGCAATATTACCATTATCAATGAAGCCACGAATTTCCTCCGTTACTTCAATAAGAGCAGTGGTACAGCTGTGTTTGGGACGAAATCCAGATTGCCTGTCAGTTAGTAGACGATTTGTATGTAAAAAGCCACCTATTTGTTTGTGTAATATCTTTTCAAAAACTTTAGATAAATATGGAAGAATAGCTATAGGACGGTACTCGTTCTTTTTTTTAGGAATAGGAATAATTTTAGCACACTTCCAGTTTTGAGGAAAAATACTTTTGGTTAATATGGTATTAAAAATATGAGTAATTTGGGGTAACAAAGCTGGAAAAACAAACCTTAAAAACTTGGGATGTATGTTGTCCGGACCAATAGCATTAGATTTCACATTATAACAAGCCTCAAGAACATCAAGTTGAGAAACACAATTAAATGAAAACCGACTTTCGGATGAAGCCGCTATTAAGTTACTATTACATGAGTAGTAGTTAGGAGAAACGTTTACATTTGGAACTTTAGTAAATAGCTCGTTTAAATGATCAACATTTATGTCAGAAGAATTAGCACTGTTAGATTTGCTGATTCCGATATCGCGAATTATTCTCCAAGTTTTCTTTGTGTTCACAGCAGATGCAAATAGATTAGAGTAGTAAAACGATTTTGTACTTCTTATAAGTTTATTAACTTCCTTTCTAGCAGTAATATACTGAATATGAAGATCTTCTGTTCTAAAACGTTTCCAACATTTAAAAGCATAATCCCGTTGATTTATTTTACATTTAATTTGTTCATTAAACCAAGGCTTAGTTTTACTATTATAAAAGACAGTTTTTAATGGCACAGATTTTTCTAAAATTGTAACAAGATTTTGTTCCAGAAAATTAATCTGATTATCGACATCAGGCATGAAGTAAATATAACTCCAATCGACCTTGCACAATTCATTCATCATTACAATGTTATCCATTTTTCTGAAATCGTAATATGAGGACTCTTCCTTCATGTGTTGGGTATTAAAATCAAAACTTAAAAAAATTAAATCATGTTTAGAAAAACAAGGTGCTGAAATTTGATCATAGAGTAGAATTTTGTCATTTGAGCTTACGAAAATAAGATCAAGTAGTGTTTGATTCGTAGCAGTATAGTGCGTTGGTGTTTCAGTGTTTGCAGGAGATAAGCCAATCGATGTCATTGCTTCAAGTAGCTGTGTCTCATATAAGACATTAGAATTAAAATCACCACATAGTACAACACTTTCGTAATTTACAGTTATTGTTTGAAGTTTATTGTAAAATTCATCAATATCAATCCTGTTATTAGGCCGATAAGCACAACCAATCAGCAGTTTCTTTCCAAAGGATACAACTTCAACAAATATATGTTCGATTTTTTCATCAACTTCAGATTTAGTTAGAAATTTAGTTGTTATTCCTTTTCTGACAAATATGGCAACACCTCCACCATGAGTACGTCTATCACAACGAAACATTTGGAAACCTTTCAGTTCAAATAAGTTATCAGCAACGTTTACGTCAAACCATGTTTCAGACACACATATAATATCCACACAAGAATTCTCAAAAATATATCTGAATTCATCAATTTTATTATTTAAGCTCTGTGCGTTTATATGACAAATGTTAATACCAGGTTTTTGTTTACATAAAATTCGTATAAGATTAAAAGTAGCATCATTGGAACTAACAGATGAACTATCGCCTCTTAATGTCATAATATATGATATTATTAATAATAATAATGCCAACTATAATACTCATTTGGGTTTTAAATTTAAATCACAACACAAGATCGTGTATCCACAATCACTATTATTTAACCCATCTTTATGCAAACTCCTTTAACTTTTTTATGAATCCTTTTTCCACCAAAATGAAAGACAATTGCGCCTTCCTTATGCTATTCTTTTCGGTCTTCTTCTCGTTATTTGCAATAAAAGTTCTTATGCTTGGCAGTAAAAGAGTTTTATGTGAAATTTTAAAGCAATTGTTGTTCCCAATGTTCTCCAATTTTGGTACATTCGGTGAAGAAGTTGATGGAAAAAAATTTGTTTTATATTAAGTATTCTAAGCTTAACTAACAATAACACTGAAATAGAAGCAAAATTATATTTGGAGCTAAATTATTAGTAACAACATAGATTATCAACTGTTTTAACAGTTAATAAATTTTGTTCTCCTTCCAAACCAAAACCCTAAACAGTAAAAATTCTTAAAAATACCTAGGAAAAGCTAATTGATATAAATATATATTTTTTTTAAAGTGTTAACATTAGAGGTATCATTTTAATCAATTAAAAAAAAAATAAGTTTTTGTTGAGACGTTACAAAAATATTGTGGGACCCCACCAAAATTTTCAATCATGTTTTTCAATAAACTGTCAATGGCTGATATCTGCTAGGTAGTTTTGGTTTAAACTTCTTGAACTTCTGTTGCTGTACACTTTCGATTTTAAACAAGTAAGAGCGCTATATTCGGCCGTGCCGAATCTTATATACCCTTCACAGCGTGTTGTCATGCAATAACAGTAGTTTGTATCACCATTCATCTCATATGAAATACGTACATACATACATATAAAAAATATACATATATAAAATCATCCCATTGTAAAATTATAAATTTACGTATGTATGTTAAAAAAAAAATAAAAAAAAATTAAAAAAAAAATTTTAAAAAAAAATTAAAAAAAAAAATTAAAAAAAAAATTAAAAAAAAATAATTAAAATATATATAATTAATATAAAACAAAAAAAATAAAAAAAAAAAATAATAAAAATATAAATAATATATTAAATAAAAAATAAAAAAATAAAATAAAAATCAAAAAAAAAAAATTAAAAAAAAATTTTTTAAATATAAAAAAAATTTTTTTTTTGGCTCAGCTGGGATTCGATGTCACGTTTTCTCTAACCAGTATACACGTTTGTATGTATGTATGTTGTTGTTGTAATGTTGTTTTTGTGAAAAAAAATCGAGGTGGTCGTGGCTTTTTGCTCATATCTCAGTTGTTTATGTACCGATGTTTCTGATTTTCAATACCGATCTACTCCCGAATATTTCTGATATTTTAATACCTCACCCGGTTCCAAGCGATTTGCCTTTTTTTGATAAAAGGCAAGTGTTTAAACCACATATTCTCTATGTCTAAATCATTAATTTTCCGCCATATCTCAATTTAAAAAAAATAAATTATGCTCCAAATTGCTGTAAAGAAACTTATTTAAAGTGGATTTAGGCAAACCTTATGAATGTTAATCAGTATCAAAATATTGTTAAACAAGAATGGCTTTAATTGAATGCTCATTAAGAGTTAACATTTACTGTCAACTTAGGTTCATACCTAAACAAGAGCGTTGAGCGTCAAGCGTTGCAATTTTGCATGTATTTTGTTATTGTAACAAAAACAAAACACATGTAAAACTCCAACGCTTGACGCTTAATGCTCTTGTTTAGGTATGGGGGTTAATATATACAAAGTAATGTTCATAAAGCTTAAGTTTTGTTTTTAAGTCCACACATTGACAATGTGGCTTGGCTCAATTTAAACTTTTTAATTTTATTTTTTACTAATTTTAATTTAATTCGACATTGTTAGGTGTCCTTTCGTTGAGAACATTTTAGATTGTTTATTTAAAATATTTTCGTACAGTAGTTAGCACACAGTTTGTTATTATGCATAACGCTGTTAATCAATAAAATGTTTTCGCTCCACTTAAGCAGTAGATCGAAAATAATTTAGTTTTACAAAAATTTTATGTTGGTGATAAATTTTTTTCTATTTTTTTTTCTATGACTCTAAAAAAGACATTGCTTTTATATTGGTGTAATGTGTGATTAGTTTTTACTACAGGTACTTTTTCTTCTATAATTGGGGCATCAAATGCCCCAAATGTTACTCTAACTAACTAGAGATACATATTTGAATTTTTGAAACATAAAATCAAAAAGTATAAATTGGCTGGATCAACAGCCTTATTCTGTAACTCGCTAAAGCTTATTTTTTATCGCTAAAATTTTAAAAAATATATTAAAAAGAGATTTTTGGCTTGAAGATTAAGGCTAAAAAAATGATGATGGTGGTGAGATGGTGTTTTGTGCAGCCAGGCGTGACGGTTATTTTCATAACATTTTGCAGCATTCTTAAATGTAAAGGTTCAAGCACTGCTATAAAATTAGATTTTTAGTGCAAAAAAAAATATTCATTCGTTTTTATAACAGAATATTCAATTTTAAAATGACCCACTCTTTATATTACTTCTACCTAAGTATATAATATATTCTACATATTATGCAGTACATATCTGTAACAAATGGTGTTTGGGGCTAAAAATATTTTATGAGAAAATCGGGTTACAAAACAATATAAAATTTAAAAAAACATCCAAAACTTATCTGAAAAATTGATTACGTCTTTTAAAACTAAGCTTTATAGCTAACAACATTATTGTGCAAACACTTACCACATGCCTATTTCAACCAGCAAAACAATTTATGAAATTTTGATAGATTGCAAGAATATTGTTCAATGAGAGTACAGATTTTATTTTATTACAACGTTGATTTTCATTCAATTTATAAATTTCCTTGAGTTTTATTTTATTTAAAAAATTTTACAAAATTTAACAAATATTTTTATTTTTCTTTACAATATTTCGCTACTCCTTCGTGTAGCATCTTCAGGAATAACAAATTAACAAAAAAAAAAAAATTGTCAAAAAACAAACAATTACAATATTTTCTTTTTATATACTCCATTTTATAAATTTTTAAAACTTATGGTACAATTTTTCACTAAAAGTACTAATTTTTAAAGACGCGATTAAATTATTATTTTTTTTTTTTTGCTACATAAATGTACATCTTTAGAGTTCTCTTGCAATAGAACGTTGGTCAAATGCACAAACGTTTGATCCGAATACACTACACACAACAGTGTTAAAAAAAATAGAAATGTTATAATAATGAATAAATATTTATTCGAACTTTGTTTTATTCTTACATTCATTGTAAGTCATTTTTATACTGGCTTTAGTTCATTTTTTTATTATTAAACATCCTAAAACATTTTTTAAATTAAATTGTAATTATTGAAAAATAATAAAAAACTATTCAGATATTAGCCGGAAGTAGGGTTGCCATCCGTCCACTTTTTTAGGCCATCCGGGGCAGTCCTACTTCTTTTTTAGCAAATGCCCGGGGTTGTCCGGCTTTTTGCACCTTCTCTGAAGTTTTTTTCTTACATTTAAACTTAAAATCACAGGTCACAAAATGTATAAAAGAAAGATTTAGGTGCTCGTACAATTAGTTTTGAAAAAGTACAATTTTAAAACTTCTCTTTGTACAAAATTAGTTTTATTATCCTTAATTGTCGCTATTTATCGAAGTGGCCTATTTTAACTTGTCTTTTATTTTAGAAAAAGTTCGGCAAAGGCGTCTGCTTGTCAGCTGTGTGTTTTTTATAAAGTTTGTTTTTCAGATATAGAAGAAAGTCTTGAACAAAAAATATAGTAAGAGTATATAATTTTGATATGAATTGCCTAGAGTTTTAAAAATATTTGAAGAGATGCGATGGTAATATATTGGCTCAAATTGGAAGTGTTGAAAATATATGTAAAATTTTTAAAAGTATAATAATCCTAATAATGAATGCAATGAGTTTTTGTTGTTTTTTTTTTTTGGTTTTTTTTCAACCATTAAATTAGAATGATATGTTCAGCTTTTATTTTTGTAAATAAAGTTTTTTCGTAAAAACAAATTTTGTTTTTGTATTTTAAATGGCGTCGTAGATTTTATCAAATTTAATTTTTTTAAATGTGTCCTCTTTTTTTGGGCAAATGTCCTACATTTTTTATGCTGGCGTCCTCTTTTTTTTAATAGAAATGGCAACCCTAGCCGGAACCAGCTTCGATTTCGTCATCAGCACTCTTTATCGGTATACTCATATTTAATTTGAAACTACTATTTTCGTTACGATTTAATAAAATTACAAATAGGGAAGCATAGCATTCATTTCTTAATTTGTCTTTTTCTTTCTTATCAAATTACATTTTTTTCATGTTCATATTCTCTCATATTTTTAATACAATTTTGTTATGCTTTCTAAATTCATCCTATGGCTGGCAGTATG
Organism: Phyto melanocephala; assembly: GCA_941918925.1. Classification (NCBI taxonomy): domain Eukaryota; kingdom Metazoa; phylum Arthropoda; class Insecta; order Diptera; family Rhinophoridae; genus Phyto; species Phyto melanocephala. Next base: position 6,028,249 of record OW799233.1, read on the forward strand.
GAAAGCAAAGTGTTATATTTAGTTTTCACATATAAGTCTTATTGATCAATAATTTTTAATTTTAAAAATAGTGGATGTAGCCAAAAGGCATCGTAAGTGCGTTTCCTCTGTCCATACTAGTCCAGGGTACACTTAACAAGGTACCTATACACTATCGCGAATTAAACTGAATATGATAGTTCTTAGGTATGATTAAAAAAATCACATTTAACACTTTAAAGCATCATTTTAATTAAAAAAGTGTAAACAAACAATGTTCGTCGAAAAAGTCCACTTCGGGTTAAAATATTCATAATGTTTTCAAGTTATAGTTATAGGTAGGTACAAATGATAACATAATTGAAAATCATTGGAGTAGGTAAACATGTCCTCACAAAATATACAGACGGGCCTTAATTATCCGTGATCCGGTTAACCGGTAACCCCGATTAACCGTGATGGCCAAAGATCAGTCTATTGTTTTTTGTTGGCAATGTTTTTAAGTTGTTTGCTTCGATTAACCGTGATTACCTCTATTTTCCGAAGTGGCAGAGTTTTTTTATTAACCTTAAATTCATACATACATACAATATAATAAACATGACACCGGGGAATTCCCTTGTTTGCACACGATGAGTCAGAAGCATTTACAAGTGATTAGTTTAATTTTGAAATTTGAGAAGTGCGGGTGGTTAGATATATTTAGTATGGCATCGTTACCAGTGGTAAAAAAAAAAGAAACGTTTTAAATATTGAAGATAAAATTAAAAATAATTAACGAGCATTCAAAAAATAGTGTGAGTGTTTAAATGCTAGCTCAAAAATTCGAAGTTGGGATACAGATTGTATATGACATTATAAAAAACAAAGACAAGTTTTTAAAGCTTTGTGCAGAAAGTGATTCGGTGTTTGGATTTTGTAACCGAAAACAAATGTTCATAAACTTCTTGAATTAATTTTTTCTATTGTAAATATGTAAGTACACCAATATTCACTTGTTAAAAATGAAAATTAAAAAAACCGTATAATCAAAATTGTTATTCGATTAACCGTGAAAATCAATTATCCGTAATACCCGACTGTAACATAAATTACACTCCATTTTATGTATTTTAATTAAAACGTTTTTCAAAACAGAACTATCTTTCGTTACACCAAAAGAATATGATAGTATTGATTAAAAATTTTAAAGTGTGACAGTTTTTTTTACAAGTTAGGTATTCAGATTTACAAATAACTTAGTACGTAGTAAGTATGCTATTATTTTAAGCACAAGTGTAGGTACCTATGTATATCTTTTTTGTATCAATTCCAATTTGATTATGTTTATTATTGTTGTTATTGCTTTAGCCTGCGTCTGCACGTCTTTCATTTTTGCTGTTTTTATTTTGTAACTTTTATGCCACAATCCAACAATAACGAAAACAACAACAAATACTGAAATTAAAGCATTCAAAATAAAATCGTATAAAAAACAACAAAAACAAGTCAAACTAAATAAAAGCCAAAGCGAGTTGCTAGCAACAAAATAACCAACAACGGTCGTGATCTTGCCGTAAGTAGTCTTCAATCTTGAAATTAAAATTAAAAAAGGGCAGGTGTGTCGATCGTGTGAGAACCACGTTCCAAACCATTTTCTCACGATCGTTGCTTTGATATCATACCCATTGTTGTTGTTTTTATTGTTATTGCTGTTGTTTTCTTATTATTATACTTATAGTTACATCTATGCATACATACATATTTACTGTATTGTGCCAACTAACAACAACAATAGCAGCTAAATTTAAAATGCATTGTTTGTATGGATACAACACGTACTTACCGATTACTGTTTGTGTGTATGTGTGCATTTAAGTAGGTAGAGGGAATTTAACTGACTTGCTTTATTGACTGACTTGTCTTGAATTGGATTTCATTTTTACTTCTTTATAAAATGTATACAAATAATAGGGGGGGAATTGTTAAGTACATTAAAGGTAAGAAAAGTGACTTTTCTAAGGTGGTGTCTCAATGGGTAATTGTAATATTAAAAGTTAAAACCTTTATTATGTATAAGTCCTTAAAACGTTGCTTGTCTTTCAATATCCAAAGACGAATTCGTATTTTGATTTAGTAATTAAATTGTCTTAAGTTTGATTTACAATTGAAAGAAATATATTTTCTACTTACATAAGTTCTCAAAATCATTTGTAGGCAAAATATTTGTAATATGTATAGGTACCTACATATGTGCTTAAAATGTATTTTCGTTGACTTTTATAAAAAAGCGATTACGGAAAGAAATTTTGCCAATATGGCCCGTATCTAAATACATACATACATAGTAAATTAAAATTTAATTTATTCTTTTGATTCGTTTGGTTTCGTTGCGAACGAACCTGTTGTCGAATTCTCCTGAATTTATGTATGTTTTTATAGAACAAAATACTGAAAGGTAAATTCATATTTTTTTTATATGTATCAAGTTTGACATGCAAAAATAGCAGCATAAAACGATCAGTTGGGCTTTTAAGTTTACCTTGTTAAGTGTACCCTAAACCTGTTAAAACCATATAGTTGGCAGCGTTGTAACGCAACAGCCAGAAGAAACTGATACCAAGGTGCAATTGCTTTAAAAGATGACAGTTACAGGGAGATGATTTTTGCCTCTTTTTTAATAAATGGATTCTGAGACAAAAAATATTTTAATATTCTTATACACAGACTTTGACACGAAAAAAACGTTTCTATTATAGTGGTTTCTTTAGATTATCTTGTAAAGTAATGCAGATAAGTTTTTATTAAAGAAGTTAATATTAACTACAAAAATTAACTGCAGAACGGTATACCATTGATTGACAAGGGAGAGTAATAAGTTGCTAGTTCGTTTTAAGCGGACACTCTAACGTGTCGTTAATTATTGTAGTTACTTCTTCTGTAAAAACTTATCTGCCTTTCTTTACAATTTTCAATAGTTTACTGTATTCTACTGGTCATTTGATACCAATATTGAGGGGATCAAGAGGACTTATATAAAAATGTATTGACGGTCATTTGGTATTAGCGGTCATTATGGAGTTAAATTTGTTTATAGTATATTACATTGTTAGATCCTTTCCTTTTCCGAATGACAAACCCCTACACTCTCTGTGAAGGGCATAAAAATATATGTTTCTCTTAACTAAACTCTCTACATCGTTCTACATATTGAATATTAAAGCAAAGAAATATGTTCACAATAAAGTCATTTTATTTTTGTAAAAACTTTTCAATTTATTCTCGTTAGAGTAAAGGTAAATGTGAATTTAAACGAACGTATTGAATGGTGATCATACATAATAAGTTTTTTTTACATTTCGTTTACTTTGTGTTGTTAGTATTGTCATACATAAGATTATTTTATGTTATAATTGTATGTGTGTATATGTATGTTGGGGTATATCTCTGTGCCTTTTTATAACTACATATTTATGTATATAGCTTAAGATTATGTGCATTGTGTGTGTGTGTGTTTTTTTTCTGGTTATTTTTTAAGATTATTGTTTGTATGTGAATTTCACCAAGTTCATTGATAATATCAAATGAAAGTTACATTATAAACTATTGCTGCCAGCCGGCTCTCTATTATTATTATTTTTTTTTATTTACTTTTATAAACAGAATATTATATTTATTTTGTAACCCTTAACGTTGCTATCTATAAGATTTTAATAATGGGGGTAACAAACACAACAGCAAAAGTATTGATCATTATAGGCGATCTAAGTTTTTTATAGATCTTGTTATAAAACCGGCTGCACGAATATGAGCATGATCATAGATATATTGGTTGCACGACGGCGAAGTGTTATTATATGCCGGTATACATATGTTTGAGACCGTCGTCATACTCACGTTTTATTTTCTTACAGAGGGACATATCATGCAGTCGTTTTGATTTTAGACTATGGCATGTATTTACAAAAATATGTTTGATTATCCTGGTAGTCTTTGCATGTATGTATGTTATTCCTTAAGGTTTGCATGTTAATTCGGCTACTAGCTCTGTGATCTGTACGTAGTCCCAATTGCTTTTAGGACAAGTGTAATTTAAGATTTAAAAGGGTTCTTTATGATATGTTGGTATTAAGTGGTCGCTGTGATAACAATTGCAATTGTTGTAAAGTATGTTTATTTACTGCAACACAAGTTTATTAACCACAAATTCGAGAGCAAAGAATAGTGTAGTAAAGTATAAAATTACAAAATGTTTGGATTTTATAAAACATACATACATACATACATGCATACATACATACATACATACATACATACATACATACATACATACATAGCGCTAATATTATGGGAAGGGTAGGATGGAGCATTCCCGGGATATACACACATAGCGATCATAATGCTATATTGATTGATATTAGGGAGGAATTGCGCCAGGATGCAATGATTATACACCCGGAACGAATTTCGGGATGGAAAACAGATAGCCTTGATAGGGAATTATTTGGAGTAGTGGTGGAAAATATGAGGTTGCAAGGGCAGCCTGAAACAATGGCTGCGCAACTCATAAGTAGGGTATCGGAGGCATGCGATACGTCTATGATTAAAAGGAGGATGAGTGCGAACAAGCGGCCGGTATATTGGTGGAACGGGGAAATTTCTCAACTACGGTCGGAATGTATCCGGGCTAGACGACGGTATACTAGAAGCCGAGGTAGGCCGGGGAATGACGAGCACCGTGACCAATATAGGCGCATCCGCAAATCCTTGAAAATGGCAATCAGTAGGAGTAAGAGGGCATGTTTCATACAGATGTGTGAAGAGGTTGAAAACGACCCATGGGGTCTGGCTTATAAGCTGGTAACAAAAAGGATAAAGTGTCTAAATCCTCCACCACCTAAGGATGCTGAAGTACTTAGGCGCATAGTGGATCACTTATTTCCTTACCAACGTGTGACATCTTGGCAGACTGATACTGTTCATATGGTATTTGACTTTCCGCTTGTCACGACAGTTGAGGTTGAAGCTGCCATGAGCAAATTTAGGGACGGGAAAACCCCTGGCTTGGATGGCATACCGAATGCGGTAGTAAGGGAGACTTTAAAGTATTGCCCTGTTCAGGTTATCCATTTGATCAATTCGTGTTTACGCCATGGTAAATTTCCGAGTATGTGGAAAAGGCAAAAGCTAGTTTTGTTATTGAAACAGGGAAAACCTCAGGAGGATCCTTCCTCCTACCGACCACTCTGTATGATTGATACGTTCGGGAAGCTGTTGAAAAGCATAGTTTGTAGGAGACTAGAGGAATATGTTGAGTGCGTAGGAGGTCTATCTGATAATCAATTTGGTTTTAGAAAGGCAAGATCGACTGTGGATGCTTTACACGTAGTGGTTCATACGGCCACTGCGGCGATTGAGGGCAAACGATGGAGGAATGGCACAAAGGAGTATTGCGTAGTGGTAACGCTCGACGTCAGGAATGCATTTAACTCGGCGAACTGGGAGGTTATAGTGAATTCTCTCACGCGTTTAGCGATTCCTGAGTACTTGTTGGCTATAGTGAAGGATTACTTCCGTGACAGAATCCTGCTGTACGAAACCGACAAGGGTATGCGACAGCATAATATCACAGGTGGGGTCCCACAGGGTTCGGTTCTCGGACCGTTGTTGTGGAATGTGATGTATGATGGCATACTCCGTGTGTCTCTTCCCGATGGGGCTAAGATTGTCGGTTTTGCCGATGACATAGCCCTGATATGTGTCGCTAGGGAGTTAGTGGAGATTACGACCATTGCTAATGCAAGCATAGGAATTGTGCGCTCCTGGTTGGAATCTGTTAATTTGGGGCTCGCTGACCAAAAGACAGAGGCGATTTTGATATCCAGCCGTAGGTCAATGGAGTCTGTGAAATTGAATGTGGGATCGTGTTGTATTGAGACGAAACCTTAAATATCTTGGGGTTATGATAGATTGTCGTTTATCTTTTAAGGATCATCTGCTATATGTTGCTGAGAAGTCTTCGAGAACATATACTGCTCTGTCTCGTATAATGCCAAATACGAGAGGCCCAAAGTACTTACGTCGGAAACTTCTGGCTGGAGTAGTTAAGAGTGTGATTATGTATGCATCACCTATTTGGTCTCGGGCTCTTGGGTTGAAGACCTATAGGGGAATTATAAGCCCAGTATATAGACTGGCTGCTTTGCGAGTTATTTGTGCTTTCCGGACTGTATCAGATGATGCAGCATTGGTGATTGCAGGAATGATGCCAATTGATCTTCAGATCAGAGGCTTCTCAGATATTGAAACGATTGCTGAGTGGCAGCGGCGATGGTCCTTGTCACAGAAGGGTAGATGGACGTTTTCTCTTATTCCTGACTTAGTCCCATGGCTCGGGCGAGCACATGGGGATCTGGACTTCTATGTTACGCAGTTGCTTAGTGGACACGGTTGTTTCCGGTCTTACTTATACAGATTTGGTCATGATACTTCTCCGTTCTGTCCGAGTTGTGATGGTAATGTCGAGGAGAATGCTGAACATGTATTCTTTTCGTGCTCGCGTTTTGATAGGGAGAGAATACACCTTGAGGGGATGATAGGCCGTAGTGTTGATCACAGTAATATAGTGGAGATTATGTTGTCCTCTGCACGCAGTTGGGAGTATGTATGTGAATATGCTAGATTGGTTCTCATTGAACTTCGTAGGGTTGAGAAAATCCGTAATAGGATGTTATAGTTTGGGTGTTGTACCTTCCCCACCCTGCGATGTATAGCTTTGTGGTAGTTCCGCAGGGATTTTGGGCTAGTGTACCGAGGTGTTTTAGCGTGTTAAAGTCACGCACTCCTGGTTGACCTGAGTACCAGGGTCTTTCGATGATTTCACCTCGTTAATAAAAAAAAAAAAAACATACATACATACATACATACATACATACATACAAACGTGCTATAATCGAATTCCAGCTGAGCCGAAAAATTTATTTTTTGTTTTGATAATCATAGTAGAATAAACGAAATTTGATTTTTAATTTTTTTATTAATAAATAGAAATATTGTATACAATTAAAGTTTGTTTTTTCTTATCAATTTGTGAAAACTTAAATTTCTAAAATTAGATAATTTATTTAAAAGTAAACTATTTTAATAGTTAGTCATGAGAATTTAAAGAAATGATCAAGGCGAATTCAATATCAGGTGATATCATCCCTGCAACAAACACAAAAAGGCCAAGAGAATGTCAAAACACAAAAAAACAAATTTTTTGTTTACTTTTAATTAAAATTTTATTTTTATAAATTTACGCGAAAATTTAAAAAAAATAAGTATTTTTAATTTATAATATAAATTTGTGCCAGTTTATATCACATATTTGTGTTTTATATCACATTTTTCACAATTTTCACAAGTTTTAATCACTAGGACAAACACAACGGAAATTAAGCATTTTCTGAATTAAGAACATTACAAATGTTGTTTATTCAAATTATAAAAAGTGTTTTACTTATTTTCCAATAAACTATTGCTCAAATATTAGTATTTTTTAAATTTTTTCCCACAAATTTTACCACTTTTATAAAAATTTTCAAACAACGCACATAAAAATTAATTTAAATGTAAACAAACTTTGACATTGTGCCGTAAAAATAAAACAAAGCATATCCATAAGGTATATGCAACGGCGAATTGATACAACAAAGCAACTTTTCATGGGATGTTTTATGTCAAGGCCAATTCGTATATCAGGGATGGAAACGTTGTTTTTACATATTAAATATAATAAAATTTGATTAAAAACAGAATATAAATTTTTTAAACACATTATTAATGACGCAAAAACAAAAAATATACATAAATTAAGCACATTTATTGTCAAAAAAGTACACTCAAGTTAATTGTTTAATACCGAAACCAAAATCACATTTCCTATCCCTGCATTAATAAATGAAATCAAAGCGAATTCAACCAATTTTGACAAAATGTTTCACAATCAGCTGGGCTGATAATTTCACCTGTATGAATTCGCCTTGAAATAAAACGAGCAAAAAACAATCAGCTGGCTTTTTAACATCACCTAATATTGAATTCGCCTTGGAAATGATGTATAAAACCCTGACCAGTGTACACTTAATAATATAGTTTCAGTTGATCAGCTGATCATCAGATGTTCCTTTCGAAATGTCAAAATTACATACATTCTTTCTTCATGATTTCCGATTGTCAAACTTCATGTAAAAAAATTATTTAAAAAATTTATTTCCGAAATACAACTACCTTTTATAATTACACCATGACTCTGACTCACAATTTGTACTTAACTAATTACGAAAAAGTGGCCACGAATAGTTCAATCGAATATGTTCGTTTACAAACAACTCAATTCCTTTACACATATTATTTAAAGTTTTTTAAATAACAAAAAAATATAAGAGAGGACATGTCTGTTTAATTAGAATTTATTTAACATACAACATTAACATTAAGTTGGTAAAGTTTTAAATTATACATAAGTATTTGATGGCTAGTTTGCGTATGTCTTATGTCAGTTAAAGAAGATAATTGTATATGTGTGTTTAGCGCTATATGTGTGAACACATTTACTTATAAATATTAAAAATTAATACTTAAGATGCGTATTTATTATCCTTTTGAGATGTATGTAGATAATCTGAAAAAGGGGGAAATATTTTAAAATCCATTAAATTTCATAATTTATTTCAAACATTTTTATCACGAAAGGGATACAAATGGATTGACACTTAAACAAAGAAAATCAAGACAAATAGAAAGAGGGACAGACAGGCTTAATGTAATTGAACGACGAAAAAAGGGGTCTTCGTTACCTCATATTAATCTTGGTGGTTGGTTCGTTTTTTTTTTCTCTAAAAACTCACACTTTGAAGAATAGATAGCTGACAGTCATTGACTGAGTATTAAGGTTGGACTGATAAGAGGACAGACGGGCGCACGGACAGACACATACATTACAATACAACTGATTATATACGCCGCCGGCTGATCTTATCTTTTAGGGTTTATTTCTTGGGCTTTTATGTTTCTTTTTGTACTTCTTTCGTTACTATTAAACGTATTCGAAATTGTGTTACGTTATTTATATGTATGTATGTATGTGTGTATACACATACTTACACCTTTAAGAAAAATACAATTTTAAAATCTTTTGTTTTTAATATTTTTATTTTATTTTTTTACTCATTTTTTTTTTTTGTAAAAAAAACTACTTTGTTTGATCTATCTATAATTAAAGAATGACACTATAGAAAAGAAAAGCAAAAAAGACCAAGAAAAATGTAGATATCCCTTAAATATTTCTTTTAAGATTCTTTTGTAGGAACACGTGTTTAAATAGGATTTTTTTCTTTATTTCAATCGTATGTGAAAATTCATTTTTTTGTAAAAAATTTGAAGAAAAAAACTTCCTAAATTTAGAATTAGAGGTAGTGTTTCATTAATCACCTGAAAATTGGTTTACAATCCTTAAACTGTTACAAAATTGTTCAAAAGTCATGATCGTGACTAGTGTTTTTTTTATTTCCAAACAGGAAGTCCCCTTTTTCAGGACAAAAGAAAAGTTTTTTGTTCTTCTTTCTATTTTTGCTTGATTTGTTTAGTAGTAATGTGTATGTATATATTTTGTTTTTATTCTTAAAAATAATTTAACAATTTGCTTACTTAGACTATCACATAATAATTCTGATTAATTAAATATCTTAAAGCTTTTTCTTACTATAAATAAAGCCATCATTTTAGCCGTTTTGGAAGACAATTTGAACTGAAGGGTGCTGTTTCAAAGGTTTTTTTTTTTAACTCTTTGCGAGTTACCAAGGTCGCCAAACATTCTCCTCATCATCGTCCTCTACATCAATGCTGGTGACATCGATGGGAGTTGAAGGGCAGGTGGCTAGAAGATGCGTAGAAGAGTGTTTTTCACTGCCAGTGCTGGAATTAGGACTGGTTGTATAACTGGATAAAGGTGAAATGGGTACTGGATATTGTCCTTTGAAGTTGGCGCCACCAATTTGTACCGTTAAAGGACTGGTTAGGGGCAAAGCTGGTTTAACGGGCGGCTGTAACTGATTGAGGCGTTGACCCAAATGTGTCATTAGTTGAGTGCCCAAAGAGACATTAACTCCGGGTAATTCCGACAAGGACTTGGAGACTTCATTGACAGCATGTATATAACCGGAACGAAAACCTTCGGCCTGATTCATCGTTGTGCTACCGTTACAACTGTTTAGTTTGCGTTGTTGTTTCATTTTTTGCAAATGCGTTACGGTCAATTCTAAGATGTCGGCTTTCTCCAAACGTGTTACATGTTCACCTTCCGATTCCAAAGTGGCCACCATTAAATCTTTCAATTCATCCAGACATTTATTAATGCGAGCACGTCGTTTGCGCTCCAACATTGGTTTCATTACTTTGCGGTATTGATAGGTTTTAGACATTTCCGACAGTTGTACAGACATTGTGTATTAGATTTTGTTTTTTATTTTCTTTTTTTAACTTTAAGCAACAAGTTTTTAAATTCTAAAAATTTGTGTATTTTTTTTTCTATCGATGTGCACGCTTTAAAGATGTAAGACGTAATGTACTTAAACAAACACTCTCCCCACTTTTTATACCCAACATAACCACACAACTCTCCCATCTACTACTAATCGACTGCACTTCAACCCTCATTGAAATGTTAAGGAATGTGTGATGGAATGAAACTCTCTTTTGTCATTCCTCTACGCTCTTCTCCAAAAGGAACGTGTGAGTCATGTTATATTAAAATAAAAAAATAATAATAATTTTATAGAAACAACCCCCATTATTGTGTATTCGTATTCGTGTGCCTTACTTATAATGTGCATGTGTGTGTGTGTGTGTATGTGTGTTAAGCTATTTCTTATTGTAAATTCTTATACGCAACGATGTTTGCACCCTCATATAAATATTGTTTTTGTATTTTACCTTTAAGGAAGGAAATTAATGCTAAGGCATGCAAAAGGACCTTTTTGTTACTGCACACACATTCTCTATACCGTGGGAAACACTTTCGTTCGTAGATTCTCACGCGAGTTTCGTTCAACAAACATTTACAGCTCACCTGGCCACGAGGCTGCTAAAAAAACTGTATTATTTTCTTTGGGAACTCATTTTCCCACAGCACAATCTCGGTTCTTATAGGCTTCAGACAGCTGTTGTTTTTTTGTTTATTATTTGGTCTCATTGCTCCTTTCTTCTTATAGAAATCTAATTGTTTCCTGTTGTTTTTGATTTGATTATTACAACGGCAGTTTCATGTTCCTTATGTCCGGGTTAATGTCATTTACATTCAGAATTTTATGTCTTTAAGATTTTAGTGTTTGTTTGCCGTTATTTGTACCCTTCTTGCAAACAGCGCTGTGCACTTGTTTCTCTGCTGGATTTTATATCTAGCTTACGGAGTGTGGTTTAACTCGTGTTTTGCGTACGTTTACCCAACGTTGGGTTGAAATTGGGAATTGCAACGCGAGTATGCTTTCGTAAGCGACTTTGCTGTTGTGGGCCTTTGTTGTAAGTGGCATGCATTGGGTGCTTATGATCAACTCGTGCTTTAAGTGTGTTACGATACCAAAATTTTAAATTTTAATATCTGCACAATTTTAGAGTGAATTTTTTTTTATTTAAATTAAATACAATTTATTTTTATTTATGATATCTTTTTGGCTTGTTGTAATACTCGTAATTTAAGTGTGAACTTGATTCGATATACATGGCAAGATTTGAATTTTATTAAATTTTATATAAAAGTTTAAATAGTAAAATCAAAAGAAATAATATGAAGATTATTTTCAATCTATATATTTATTACGTAGATTGTAATGCGCTCAGGTTAGTATAATTATATTTTATTTAAAAAAACGTATGTTGGTATTTATAACCATAATTTTTGCAATCGACTCCATGGCAACATGTTCAAAATTTTCATGTTTTTTTGAGTCTACGTTATTTGCAATAAAGGAAAAATCTTTCGACTTTCTATCGTCACTCACTTTGGAGCATATGCGCAAACCAGAGCTGGAACTGCAACACCCAGTGTCACTTGAAATTTGAATGAATTTAATTAAAATTAGCATCCTTGTTTGTTTTTAAGATTGCAAAAAGGTGGAGTAACCTTGATACAACTACGGCAATCGACCGATAAACATATTTGTTCCCCAGCACTACAGCTGATCAATATTTTTTTTATTAAAAATGATTAACAATGAAGCGATTTCTCAAATGTCTAACATTTGAGAAAAATTAGAAAAAAATCACCAAATTTGCATGTTTTGCGCTCTAAAGGAACGAAATTTTTCAAAAACCACATTTCTGATTCCGTAAATATCATGACTAGGTCGAGAACAAATTCCCTTCAATGTAGTTTCTTGGGTATTCCAAATTTGGCACAGTTACCACGTTAAAGTTATTGCGCCTAATATGCCCAAACGTAGAACATTGACAAAATTAGTGTTTCAAAGTGCCATTCTCTTCTTCGCATGCTTTACATATAAATTCGTCTGACAGTCCCAAGCGAGCTTAATGAGTTGTCATCTTCGTGTGACCTGTTATTACTTACTTATTACTGTCAGAATCTTCTTTGATTTCTCAAGACTTGGGTCACCCTATAGTATGTTCGTCACCTTCGAACTTAAGTTCATTTAGAACCTCTAAAAGGAAGTAGCATTTTCCAAAGTGATTGTATTTAAAAATTATCCCATTTTGGACAATTTGTTTGTAGACGAAAGTATTTACCTCTGCTTCGGCTTTTGTCATGCCAACCCATTCCAGTTTGGTCACCAATCTTCGGTCCGTTAATATAAAGATCGATGCCTTGGGAATTTTTTTACCCTAATTAATTCATCCCAATCACTCTGCTCCAGTAATCATTTAATGACATATTCAAATGATTTGTAACATCATAAACAATTTAGGGTTTTTATATACATAAATTTTTTTAAATTTATTTATTTCATTAATATCAAACAAATGTAAATTGGAAGATCATTGTGAAACTAATTATTAACTATTGAAGCATAAACCTTTTTATGGAATAATTAAATTTCTTTATGCATATCAATCATTCTTAAAGCTACAATGTTAAAACTCTGATTAAAAAACTTAAAACTATCACAAAATATCACAAAAATAATTGTATAGAAATTAAAAATAATTGTACATCAATATTTGAAACTGGAAGTTGCTTGGTATTTCTTAACTACTAATAAAGCTTGAAGTTAATTTGTATGTTGGATTTGCTGATCGGCGAATTAAAGCTCCAGATTTGTTTTGTTGTTGTCACTTTCACCAAGGACGCCAGACATCCTCGCTATTTACAGGCAATTGCTTGTCGTTTTTTACTTTTTCTTTTATCATTAAGGGTTTTGCTTGTTGCTGTTCACATTTAATTGTCGAAAATAATTGTTGTTTTAAGTCCTTGAGTTTATAGCCCAAATGATTCATAACTTTAGTACCAAAGTCTACATCTATGCCAGGTACTGTGGAGAATACTTTTGAAACTTCGTAGGCGGCCTGGGTGTAGCCCTCACGAAATTTCTCAACATTTAAGGGGCGCTCTATTGGTTTAGGCAGCTGCTGATGAATATCTTCTGTTTCTTTTTGATTTTTTAAATAATTAACAGTCAATTCTAGTATATCGGCCTTCTCGAGTTTATTGACATGTTCTCCCTGTTGCTCCATGGTATCCACTATTAATTCTTTCAACTCCTCCAAATATAGATTCATGCGGGCTCTTCGTTTTCTTTCCAACAAAGGTTTCGTAACTTTGCGATAATGTTGAGTTTTTGTCATAAATTTCTGACCATCAACCGCCATTTTTGCGTTGTGTTTATTAACAACTAAATCCAATAAATATGATATTTTGATTTAAAGTTTTATTAAATGAAATCTTAAAAAGCTAATAGTGCTGACTTCTTCACAGTACGGTAGCTGGTTTATAAATGATGTAGCCCGTAAGCTAAACGATCCTTTTTGTAGAGCAACTTGTGTCTTCGACGTTGGCAGAAAAATCACTCACTCACAAATTTATATCACTGCAGTATGTAGTGTAGAGCCATTGCACATGATTTGTTTATTTTGGTTTCTTATTCAGACAGAAGTTGTGCGTAGTTTTAGTTCTTATTGTTAATGGCAGGTACTTTCCACCCTTAAATTTGTGTTACCTCTATAACCTGTCTTCTTCAATCAGACGCACTTGTACTCTCAGTCTCTGTGATTTTATTATATATTTTCGTTTTTTTTTTTTTGTTTTACTCAACTCTGATAGCCAAGGAAGTAATCAAAGATCGTTACGAATTTGATTATTAAGCAGAACTTAAGTACACGGAGAAAAATAATGTTTATGTTAAATAAATTTTAGTATAAAAACAAACAGATTTTAAGAATTGTTCTAAAACAAGGCGAATTCACTATCAGGTGATAACATCCCTGCAACAAACCCAAAAAGGCCAAGAGAATGTCAAAACACAAAAAAAAACAATTTTTTGTTTACTTTTAATTAAAATTTTATTTTTTTAAATTTACGCGAAAATTTTTAAAATAAGTATTTTTAATTTATTACGTAAATTTGTGCCAGTTTATATCACATATTTGTGTCTTTAAACATTTTTCACAATTTCCACAACTTTAAATCACTAGGACAAACACAACGGAAATTTTGCATTTTCTGAATTAAAAACATTAAAAATGTTTATTCAAATTATAAAATGTAGTTTAATTATTTCCCAATTAGTTATTGCGCAAATATTAGTATTTTTACAATTTTTTTCCACAAATTTTACGACTTTTATAAAAATTTTAACCAACGCACATAAAAATTAATTTTAATGTAAACAAACTTTGACATTGTGCCGTTAAAATAAAACGAGCAAAAAACAATCAGCTGGGCTCATAACATCACCTAATATTGAATTCGCCTTGTTCTAAAACTTTAAAAAAATAAAGAATTATTTTCTTGTCATCAACAGGCTCTAGGTCCAAAAAACTATTTAATTCTAATACTTAAATAAAAATCTTTTATTTTTTATTAAATACTATTTTTAAAAAATTTTTTTTTCTTCCATATATTTTTATTAATTTTGTTCAACATTTCGAGCCTCTTCGGTGCTATTCTTCAGGAACAAGATTTTAGTAAAGCTGTCGTCTGTCCACAGATAGAATGTAAAGCTTACTTATTCTATCTGTGGACAGACGACAGCTTTACTAAAATCTATTATATATTCAACAAAATTAATAAAAATATATGGAAGAAAAAAAAAAATTTTTTTTAAATAATATTTAATAAAAAATAAAAGATTTTTATTTAAGTATTAGAATTAAATAGTTTTTTGGACCTAGAGCCTGTTAATGACAAGAAAATAATTCTTTAAACATTATAAGGTCGTAAAGAATATAATTACTTTAAAAAAATTTTAATTCTAAGTTATTTTTTTGTCAAAAAAAAAACTGTTGCTTCACTTTTATAGAAAGATTAAAGTAAATTTTTAATTAGTTATGAAAAATAATTGGAAAACGTCCAATCTATGCTGTAGGCTAGTAGGTTGGATAGGGAGTGGCAGAATCGTTGCCAACACACACCCACAAAGAGATCAGTGTGGTCTATTATGCTTCCCTTTGAAAAAGTAAACAGAAATAATTGGAAGCAAAAGCAATTTTTAAAAATAGGGCAAACTAAAATTATAAGTAATGTAAAAGAAATGAAATTAAAAACAGTCTTATCAGGCCTTTATTCTCTATCTACTAACCCCGATCCCGATTTCCATGATGAATCGCCACCTAACCCTACAGTAAGTGATAGACCGAATTCTCCACCGTTTCTCTCTCTTCCATATGCTCACACATCCTATAGTAATATGGAGTGTTGCGATGTCATCTATTGATCTTAGCTCTTACCGTACAATATCAAAAACAAATCCTTGTAATATATTTAAATAAAAAATAATCGAAAATAGTTAAAGCTATGGAAACAGTCGGAAAACGTAGGAAGAACTCTTTAAAAATCAGGAAGAAAAAACATTACGTTTTGAAATAAAAATTTAAAACAATTGAATTATGTTCATACATATATACAAATAATTGTAATTACAAAATGTTGCAAATTCGAATAGTCGCCTTTTTTGTTTCAACAACCCTGCAGGACATGTCTATAGTGAGAAAATGTTGATTCCCTATTGACTCTGTCAACAGAATAACGAATAAAATTATGACCCAGACAATATTGTTTGGAACAAACTTTTAACATGAGCTTGTTTTTTATACCCTTCACACAGTGAAAAAGGGTATATATAGGTTTGTCATTCCGTGTGAAATTTCTACAATTTTGATTTCCGACCCCATAAAGTATATATTTTCTGAAAGCTTATGAATAGGGGAGTCGATTAAGCCCTGTCAGTCTGTCCGTGTGTATGTTGAAATCAACTTTTTGAAGCCCCCCGACAGCTCTTGGACTCGGGTAAGGTATTAAAATATCAGAAATATTCGGGAGTAGGTCGGTATTGAAAATCAGAAACATCGGTACATAAACAACTGAGATATGAGCAAAAACCCACGACCACCTCGATTTTTTTTTTTCACAAAAACAACATTACAACAACAACATACATACATACATACAAACGTGTATACTGGTTAGAGAAAACGTGGCATCGAATCCCAGCTGAGGCAAAAAATTTTTTTTTTTTTTTTTTTTTTTATTTTTTTTTATTTTTTATTTAATATATTATTTATATTTTTATTATTGTTCTTTTTTAATTTTTTTTTTAAATATTTTTTTTTGTTTTATATTTATTATCTATATTTTAATTATTTAAAAAAAATTTTTTTTTTAATTTTTTTTTTAAATTTTTTTTTAAATATTTTTTTTTAAAATTTTTTTAAACATCACCCTTTATAAAGTTTTTTTTTCAGTACAACATCAGTACATTTTATCAGCCCAGCTGATGAGAAACGCTACTGTCAAACTCCATGTGTAAAAAATTATTGTTTATGAGAACATCACAGCGAATTCGCCGTGGCATACTTATACCTGTATTGGTTTATGTTTGTAATCTTGCATTGCAGTTCTCGTAGTACTATTTTAAAATATCTAGTACTCAAAATAAATAAATAATAATAAATCTAATCGATTCGTCGTCATGCCCAACGATTGATCATCAACATTGTCATTTAAAATACCATCGCTGAGAAGTATGCCAACGAAGCCGTGGCAAGCATTTGGCCGATATTTTGTTTCACACATAATTGCCATAGATCCTTCTATTATAAAAAAAAAATATTAAAATAATTCAATGCAAACTTTTTGTTTTTTTTTTTAACTAACATTGTGCGTTTTGGTTGGACCACCCTATATTTGCTAAAATATAAAGAATATATCATATCTGTGGCTTGGAGCTAAAAGGGCCAATGTCAAAATATTTACTTTTGAGAAAATTTGAATTGAACTTCAACTTTTATATATGCTTTCATAGTGCATTGGCCAGCATTTTATGTATGAAGCTATTCTGGGTTAAGTATGACTTTAGCTGTTTAAGAAAACAAACCTAATGCAATGATTAACTCAAAAGAGCAAAAAAGTGACATTGGCCCTTTTAGCTCCAAGCCACAAATATACATTTCTGTAAAACATAATTGACTTCAACATTTCTTTCACTGTAACTATGACTCCTATGCCTTAAGATTTATAATGCCTGGTTTGATTCTCGTGCTCACTTGTGATATGAAAGTAGTCTACGAAAAGAAGTCTCGTGTTTAGCTGCATGTCTTTTGAAAATGAACGAATCATTCGTACGAAACTCGCTCCCATTCTATGCATGCAAACCCAAACACACACGATTCGTGTGCTCTTTGTATAAGTGAACCGTCTATTTGTTCGTCCGTTTGTCTGTGTGTCTACATCTTTAGTATAGTTTTTTTGTATGAGACCGTCGGTCTTACTTCCTCCCTAAAGCAATAGCAGCATTAACTTAAATTGCAAAGAGGAGTTTATAGAGTACACTAAGAGCATAATGATAATTTCGTATGAAACACGCATGTTGTACGTACGTTTAACACAAACTACATGAAAATGGGTAAGGAACAAACAAAACACATGAATGAAGTCCAACAACCGACAAAAAAAGAAACAAATACATGAATGGATGCATGAATAACGAATATAAAAGAGAGGGTTTTGGGATCTGAGAATAATTTAAAAAAAAAAATAAAACTAACATCAGTATGTAGTGTATTCAAAAAGGAAATCACTTGTCGCACATCGTGAGAAAGTATTCACCCTAAATTCCCACACTCGTTTTACGAAACAGATTTCATTCAGTTGAGTTTAATTCTTTTAACGCTAGAAAATCACCTGCTTCTCTTATTATTTCTTAACTGTGTATTTTGCTAAGACAAAATAAAAAAAATAAACTTATAGAGAGTAAATAATGTTCGGCTAGTTTCAATGGCAATAATTAAAATTTTTTTTTATATGGGAGACTTGTTTGTTTTTCTTTAAAAAAAAAACAATGGCAACATTATCTTTTAGGGGCGCAAAGTGATTTAAAGGTTGTAACTTAAGTATCATAAGAATTTTTGGTATAAAATTTTTTAATCCTTAAAGATGGCAAACACACAGATATAAAATGATAATATCTAAAAGACAAACAAATATAAAAACAAAATTATACATATTTTTTTTTATTTTGCTCAATAAAACCGAGCTTTTGTCAAACAGATTTTTGAATAGCTTTATATCCACCTCCCAAAAAAAAGGGGGTGGGATATATTAATTGCTTTATTGCATTTGTAACACATCGAAATATTCATTTCAGACCCCTTGTATATGTCTGTTCTGAGTCCTGGTTTTGGGACGAATTACATAGCTATGTCCGTCCGTCTGTTAAAGCCACGATAGAGCTAGAACAGAAAAGAATAAGAGGATGTTGTTTTTCCAAAATGTTTCTAATATGTCAGAAATGTTTGTTATTGCAAATGGTCGTAATCGGTTCATTAAGAAGAGAATATTGCATTACGAATGCGTCTAAACGCAATGACATAGCAGATCTTACCTTGACACGTCTACATGAACACCCATCTCCAATATAAGCGATACTCTACCATGTTGTTCATTTTGTAAATATATTGTTTAAGATTTTAAATTATCATGAGAATCTGTATCTGTAATCTACATATATAAGACTACTAGACTATTTCTTGTGGGGTTGTTTGAAGTCATTGGTCTTTCGAAATAAACCAGACTCTCTTCAAGCTTAACAAGTCAATATTGAACGTTCCATTCACTTTACGCAAACTTACTAAAATGTTACTAGTATGAATGTGTTTATAAAGCAGAATTTCGTATCACAATTTTTACTTCATATAGTACCTTTTTCGGTATATTAAAAATTTTAAACGTAATAAAACTGACAAAATTAGATGTACGATTCTGAAATTTTGCACATTGCTTTTTGATCAAAAGACTTGTAAAAAAAATTAAGGCGACACGTCCACTTCAACGCCCACCTTCCATATAACGCTTATCCCAAAATTCATATAAAATCTCTATGCACAAAGATTTCGAAAGAATAAAGAACTCTATATTAAAATATCTACATATGTTAACTTTATCAGCAGAAACTACTTTAAGACGCTTTCCTTTATGCACACTTTTCACGTAATCTACTGCAAATGAAATTAAAAAGCTCATAAAAGCGACAGAATTAGATGTATGATGTTGAAATTTTACATATTTAAATTTCTCGTCAATATAAGTATAAAATACTTTGACACGCCCACTTTAACGCCCACCTACGCTCAATTTTTAATTTATATAATTTCCATAAGTACAAAGATTTTGAAAGAATAAAGAGATCTTTATTGTTATATCTAAGTTTATTAGCAGAAACTACTTTGACACTCCTACTTTAACGCCCACATCTCACATAATTTAATGTCAATGAATTGCTTTGTTACTCTTAATGAAATTTAAAAGACAAAATAAGATGTATGATAAAAGTTTTCATATATATGTACACTTTCTGGTAAATTTAATTATGCTAATATAAGTATGTATAATTCTTAAAAAATTAAGGTGTCACGCCAACTTCAACACCTATCTCCCATATGAAACGCTTTATCTTAAATTCAAATTATTTTAATACGGACAAAAATTTGTCAGAAAATAAAAAAGAAATCGGTAATGGTTTATCTGATTTGAATTCAAACATTAATTTTATAATTTTAAAACTAGGAGATGCCATGCCCGCACAAAGTTAATATTATTTTTTAACTACCTCTGGGTACCAAATTATACTCTTCAAATTCCGTAAAAATATAACACTGTTGAACAAAAGCGTCAGTAGTATAATTTCTAATGTAGAAATGCTTTATGTTTCATTGTAAGACTAAATATATCCTATAACTGGGCAAAGGAGCGAGGGCTGAAAAGACTGAAATCTGTTTGTTTACGAGAAAGAGGAAGATACCGGTGCATAGCTATCCCATCTTTCGGAATAAGACAATTAAGATTGATAAGAAGGTCAAATACCTAGGAATAGTACTTGATTGGAGACTATCCTGGAAGGACCACTTTGAATGTAAAGTGGAAAAAGCTCAAAGAATATGGGCCCTCTGCAGTAGAGTGATAGGCTCAAAATGGGGCTTAAGCCCAAGGATGACACATTGGCTATATACGAGTGTACTGCGGCCTACAATTACGTACGCTTCGTTAGTGTGGTGGACATCCTTAGAGAAGAAGGTGAATATAAAACCTCTTCAAAAGATTCAGAGACAGTGCTGCATTAGTATTTGCGGCGCCATGAGGACCACATCGACAATGGCCATTGAAATATATTATCCATTTGGCCAATTGAGATACAGGTAAAATATGAAGCGGCCTTAGCTGCCACAAGATTAATGGCAATAGATGAGTGGCTTATAAGAGAACATAAGACCAGATACCAAAGAATAACGGATATCTTACCGATGGGAAATGTTACGGAATTAACATGTGATAAAATCCCGATGAGATATGAGAATACTAACTGCATCACCATAATACCGGAAGAGGGAGAATGGGATGAGATAATCAGGATGGGAAACACCCATGGAATCGATTCTTATACAGACGGTTCAAAGATTGGTGACCAAACTGGAATGGGCTTATACGACATAAGCCGAAATACTTCCGTCTACCAGATCACAACACTATTTTTCAGGCTGAGATCATGGCGATTACGGAAGGAATTAAATGGATAAAGGAAACGAATAGCGAAACCCCGATTCGTATCTTTACGGATAGCCAATCAGTGATTAAGACATTGAGAAAGGAGAAAGTTGAATCCCGGAACGTTTTGCAATGCAAGAGTGAGATAAACTCATATGCAAATTGTGAACATCTGGAGATAATATGGATACCAAGCCATCACGAGCTGATCGGAAACGAGAAAGCCGACAAATTATCCAAAATGGGAGCTCTTCTGAGTACTATAACTTTGGAGAACGGCAAACCCCTTAAACGATTTAAGGATGAACTTAAACGTTGGGCGATGGAGGAACATGTCAGAAAATGGCAAAGCACTGATGTCGGTAAGGTGACAAGAACACTATGGGGTGACCCAAATCTTGGGAAATCAAAGGAGATTCTGAGACTAAGTAGACCTACACTTAGGAAACTAACCAGTGTGATTACAGGTCATACGGAGTTGAGAACTCATATAGCTCGCATGAGATTATCTGAGGAGACAACATGTAGAGCATGCGAGGAATAGGATGAGACTTTGGTACACTACCTCTGTCATTGTCCTGCGTTTGGGCATATTAGGCGCGAAAACTTTACAGTGGATACTATGCCGAACTTAGAATACCTGGGGAACTCGAACTAGAGATCCATAAGGCGTTACACTGAGGGGACTGGGTTCTTGGACTAGTCCGTCATTTATAGGAAATTATGTTTATGGTTTTTGTTTGGAAATTCCGTTTTCCATATGGAGCGCACAACATGCCAACTGGGCATAAGTGCATACCTGTCATGGGTTTGGGCTTTTATACCCCTCCTTTTCAACCTAACCTAACCTAAGACTAAATTAAAGAAAATAAATATTTAGCAAATGGAAGTTACACAAAAAAGTAAAACATATTTTACTATAAAGAGATTATTCAATAGTAATTACTGTTACTAACGAAATAATAAATTTTGTGCTATAAAAGTACACAAAGTTGGTGGTGAGTATCAAAAATTCGGCACAGTCCAATAACGTGTTCCTACTTGTTCTTGAATAAAATGCGAGAAATTCTTTTCAACATTTTATTTTTTTAATTTCTGTTTTTTTTTGTGTTAACGAAACAAATATAAATTTTTTTTAATAAAATTGTTGTAAAACATTTATCAATACAGATACATACATTCAGATACAATAGTTTTTATTTTCTTAATATTTTAATTTTTCGTTTTATTTATATATTAAAGTTAAAAGTTTTTATTTTGGATTAATTTTGTTTCTTATTTTCTTTTTTTTTCGCTTTAAAAATTTAGTTCTGTGTTTCCTTCGTAAATAAATATAGTTCATCATAAAATGAATTCGTTTCTCAGTGGTTGTTGTTCTCTTTAATTAATTAATCAAAAAATATATATTATTTGTTCATATTCGTTTTAAATACTATCCCCTCAGGTCTGTATCTCGAGTGAATTAATTCATTTGGAATTGTCATTGTAGTGTTGTTCATAACAACAATGCTATGGAAAATTCGAATGAATTGATTTCAAGGCGAATTCAATCTGAATTCGTCTTGATCGATTTCAATCAAAATACAGAATAGAGACGTATGTACATATGTATATAGAATTTTATTCACATATTTGACTTAAAACATAGGCAATTATACAATACATTGGTTTATAAATAAGTATGTAGAATTAGTAACTTTTCCTTTTAATTGGTTGATTATTTTTTTAATTGTAAACATTAAAAATTAACAAAAAAAAACCAAAAAAAAATTATAAATAAATAAAAAAAATGCATTTATGTATGTACTTAAGGCAGGTGAAATATTTTATAATTTGGATACGTTTGATGCAATGAAATTAATTAGTTATAAATGTGTGTGTATATACACTGGGGTAAATAGGCGCAGTTCAAATTCAAACCTCAGTGATGAAACTCAGTTTTGGCTCAATTTGTACGTCAGCAAACAGATTGCCGAATTTGGTGTGAATAGCAAGCAGCCAGAGGCAGTTTAAGAGCCGTCGATGCATCCAAAGGTGCAAAAATTAAAGATTTGAAAAAGGTTGATATGTGGTCACATAACACACAATACCATGAACCTATTGAGAGGCGAATTGAATTTTTTGTGCGGATACGTAAAATCTCTCTTGCCGCAACTCCATCCCTGGAAGACATTGTTACAGTTGCCATTGGTTAGACACCGGCTGAAATGCTGGGAAAAGTATGCCAAAATTTAAGCATACTTTAATCCTTAAAAAGTAAATAGCCCAAATAAATATTTCATTCACTTTTACAATATTTCAAACACACTAACAGTTAAAAAAGCGTATACTAGATGTGAATTTAAGAGACGATTAAGCTAGGTGTCGTCCTATCTAAAGCTGTATCTATTTACAGATTGACACCCAAAGTATAAATTAAAAAAAAAGCTCTTGATAAACAATAGATACACGGTAAATTATCTTTTAAATTACAAAGGCATCTTCTGCAACCGTTTTACTGCGAATGCTAACGTTAATGACGAAATGTTGCCCTTTCATTTTTATTTTTTACCAAAGTGCTGAGTGAAATGTTAAAAGAAGTGTCTTCAATTAAGAAAAGACGACATCAACAATCACCTCGGAGACTTGGATTTAGAAAACGACATATGGCTATTATCATATAATATAAGTGAAATACAACGGCTATGAGAGTAAACAACAGCTTTTAATTATGAACAGATTATAATCAAAACTAATACATAAAAACTGCATCATAATTTAATTTTAAAAAGATGCGTATAATTTCATAATTTCAATAGAGAAACCGCTTGTTTACTAACGCAATGACATATTATAATCGAACTTGAAGAAAATGGTGCAAAAGTACTTAAGGTTTTAAGCAGTTCTGTCGCATATAAAAGCCTATTTTTAGTTGTAGGACTTTGCACAACCGCCACAAAAACTGCTACGTAGAGATCCAGTGTGATGAATGAGATGTTGAAGATTTTTTTTCGTGTCAACGCCTTGACTAAAATATATGTACATATGTTTGTATGTATGTATGTATTGTTTTTTTGGAGGTATAAAAGTAGTTTAAAATAAAACTCTACAAATTCAATGGAATAAGCAAAAATTTTGGCTTTATTAGCTGACATACATATTTTATAGCATTTAATATTAAAAAATAAATTCCGACATATGGCCTTCTATTTTTCATTACATTTCTGAGAATAATTGGTCTTATTTCGACGTCGAATGTTAGATTCTAAATGACCAGTCGTTGCTGGTTTACATAGATGGGCAAAAACCATTAAAAAAGTACTGCATTACTATTTCCATTACCAATAAACTTTTACTGGTACTGCAATTTTTCATTTAATTACCAGTAAATTTTTACTGGTAATGAAGATTAAATTCCAGTACCAGTAAATAATTATTTCTAATTAAACAAAAATTACATTACCAGTAAACATTTACTGGTAATTAAATGAAAAATTGCAGTACCAGTAAAAGTTTATTAGTAATGGAAATAGTAATGCAGTATATTTTGTAATGTTAAAAAAAATTAATTTTTAGAAAAAAATAAATAGTAATTTTGTCGTGTAAAAAAATGCATAATCGAACTAAAAGTGATCGATGACTCCTATTCATATAACCTAAAGAAGGGCATCATATAGTCGGACTTATCCAATAATGACACGTGCCTACCGTGTTTTTCTGATGTTTTAATAAATGCAACCACTTTTGCCAGATTGGAAGATAAAAAAATATATTTTTTTTGAATATGTATAAATTTTTTTTTTAATTTTATTAAATTTTTACTGGTACTGCTATTTTTTTTAATTACCAGTTAATATTTACTGGTAATGCATATTTTTTTTAATTACCAGTAAATTTTTAATGGTACAGCAATTTTCATTTAATTATCAGTAAAAATTTACTGGTACTGGAATTTTCATTTAATTACCAGTAAAAATTTACTGGTAATGGAATTTCATTTTCATTACCATTAAAAATTTACTGGTACTTGAAGTTTATTTCAATTACCAATAAAACAATTTACTGGTAATTGAAATTTTACTGGTACTGGAATGTGCCCAACTATGCTGGTTTATCATCATAAACTAAATTTGGCGTACCCCCACAAATAGTAGACCATAGGTGTCATATAACACCAAAGAGTTGGCCAATAACCAGGTCCATTTCCTGAGATAATTCTGTAACAAAAGGTTCAAAGTGATGGTTTCACTTGCTGAATGGCATTTTGCGTCTAGTTAAAACCATTTATGCTGCAAATTATTTGCAATAAAATGCGGAATTAAAAAAAATCACGAATCACGAACCGAATTGCTGAGACAGGTTGTGGTTTAAGACTTTTGCAAGTCCAACACACTTCTTTAGCATGACATCTAGCTTTACAGTTATCACTATCAGAAATTCTATACACTATACATATTTACAATTATTACTAGCGTTCCAATTTTACCAATTTAAAATTGTTTTAAAAGTTTACATATACACCTGATCAAAATATTAGATATACCAACAAATTATTATTATAATAGGTTCGTTCGAGAACTCACAAATTTGTACGAATTTGTAAAAATTTTTACTGCATTTTCCGAAATTGCGTTCGTTTACACAAATTTGTAGTAAATGAGAGCACAAACTTATACTGGCTATACGACTCTGTCGTCAGACCAATTCTTTATTACGGAGCGGCAGTCTGGTGGGTGGCGCTGGAGAAGAGAATCCACCAGGACAGTTTCGGACGTATTATGAGAATGGCTGCGATTATGATAACAGGTGCTCCTAGGACCACGCCATCTAAGGCACTGTGCACTATTTTAAACTGGTTACCACCAGACATCATGGCTAGGCAGATGGCTGCGGACACCGCACTGATCAATTTTGCTTCTCCTATTGATTACAAGGTACCTGAACCAGCATTCGATCCGGGTTTCGTGACGAATATACCGGATAGATCTGAATACGACAACGGCCTCCGACCTCCGGAGAATGCCATCCAGATATTTACTGACGGATCGAAATCACATGCTGGAGCTGGATGTGGTATCTTTTCGATCCAGTTGGGTTTGGAATTGTCCCTTAGGCTACCGGATTACTGTAGCGCGATACAGGCCGAACTAATGGCTATTAGGACAGCCGCGGAACAGATTCAGTATAAGGAAATATCTGGCAGGGATATTTATATATTTACTGACAGCAAGGCGGCTATTAGGTCCCTTGAGAGTGTGTACAGCACATCGAAAAATGCCCAGGAATGCCGGGTGTCTCTTGAGGAGATAGCGAGACATTCGACGGTCACCCTTGTGTGGGTTCCAGGACATGGGGATATTGATGGTAATAATAGAGCTGATGCACTTGCAAAATCCGGTACCACCTTAGATTCGGTTGGGTATTCCCTTATCGAAGGGTAAGCAGCTAATCTCGCATCAATTCTATTTGGATGCCAAGGAAAGATGGGTGAGAGAACCCACTTGTTTGGAAACCAGAAAGATCTGGCCTGACATGGATGTGCATAGGACGCAATATGCAGTGAATATGCCCCGAATCCACCTTAGGAACCTCATAGCGGTCATTACCGGACACTGGCCTATAGGTACACATGCGAAAAGGCTGAATATCCCTTACAACGACTTCTGCAGAAGTTGCGATAACGAGGAAGAGGAGGAGACGACTGAACATCTTCTCTGCAATTGTCCTGCATTCGGGGACCCGAGACACCAGATTCTGGGTTAACGAATACTTGTAAGTAAAACTTGTCTTTTCGCAGTTGAACTGGAAAAGATCCATACCTTCGTAAACAGGACAGGATGGCTGAGGAACGACGGCCAGAGGACATAGACAAACGGGCGATGGTGCCTACGGTATCACAACGGGACCCTCGGAGGACCCAAGTGAGCTATGCCTTCGGGCGGCTGCCGGATCTAACCTAACCTAACCTAGAGCACAAATAGAGAGCGAAAAGTGACAGTTCTTGACTGAGTATTTGCAAATTTTTACTACAGAAATTTCTTGCAGTAAGATTTAACAAAACCAAAAAACATATGATTCAAAAGGTAAACAAACAAAAGTAAGCAAACAAAAAGTATACAATTTGTGAAAAAAAGGGGAAAAAAAGGAAAATCCAAACAAAAGTGCAAAATATTATTAAATTTAAATTGTTTGTAAAATAAAGTTAGTTTACAATGCCTACAGATGAAAGAATGGACCTGCCTGAATCTGGCGCAGGTATACATACGTAAATACATATTTGCACATGTGTATGTATGTACATAGTTCCCATTAAACAACACAATATTTATTTGCCATCAGCTGTTGCTTCAATCTTACGAATTTTTACAAATGTCTGTCGAGTACTTTTTTGGACAAATTCTCTTTTTGAGAGTAAAATTTTCAATTTACTAAATAATTACTCATTTACTACAAAGTGCAGTAAATGTACTCGAACGAACCTAATATAACCATGCTTCGAGGTTTTTTTTATAAATCTTACACGCATACATATCTTTACGAAGTTTAACAAGTCTATGTTCTTCTGTAGTAGTGTTTCTTTACCCATCTTCAAAATAATAATAGGATTTATTTCATTTTCTTTCTAGTAGCGATTACTAACCACGTTCTTCAGAAATGTTTTAGAAAAAAAATCGTTTTAATTATGCACGTGTATCTATTATTTTGATCAAACAATTTTTCACTTTCAATATTCAACGTGTTATTTTTTTATAACAGTACTTCTTAACATTTGTTTATGTTTAGCTGTTTTAGTGTTGCCAGAGACATTTCAAAAATATGAAGAACGTGTTGCCAGCCAAAGTTACAAGAGAGATAACATATCATAGCTAAATAAAAGTATCCACTAGTGTATCTACTATTTTATGTACATACAAATATATGTAAGATTATAAATTCTTGCAAAAATTTACAAAAATAAATTATAACAAATTTAAATACAAATATATTGAATAAAAAGATAAATTAAAAGAATTTGTTTAGCTACTTAAAATAAAGTTAATATTAGATATATGGTTTAACTTTTGTTTTTCTTAAATTTGGTCCATTAAAATGACACTCACTGTAAGTTTTGGAAAACAAAACTTGAATTAACTTTCTATTTCTCCACTAATTCAAAATAATAATACATATTGTCACAACTTCAAATATGTTTGGCATTCTTCCTTACATGCGATACTACTAATTTTTTTTTGAATTTAACGTACAACTAAAGAATAGAATAATTACTAGTTAAGAGACGGTGGTGAATTTGACAAGTAAGCTTTTACTGGTCTTAAATTATACACGAACTTTTAAAATACATAAATCAGCCTTATTGTCAGTGGCGTTGTCGCATTTTTTGGTACCGTGTAATATTTACGACAATGTAAAATAAATGAGACCTTGTCGTATTTCTGTCGTTTTCGATACAAAAAGGACGCGACAACGCCACTGACAATAACTCGGAATATTTCCTGACATAATTAAAATAAAACGTGTGTTTTATATCTCCCTAACTTAAATGTCCACGCTAGTGACAATATGTTTATACTGTGTGCGCACATCCATATGTGAGTAAAATTTATGCATATATGCACACACATATATACAGAGAGGGCCAAAAGTCACCCAACCATTTTATACCAGCATGCAAAATTTAACAATCAGGCAACGAACCAGAGTAGATGAACTTTACTGGCCGAATTATCTTAAAAATTCAGAATTTAATTGTCCAGCACATTTACCAAATTTAACTGCTCCTGATTATTTTCTACGGGGGGTTATCCCAAAGAACGAGTGTATATTAACAAGCCACAAACTATTGAGCAGCTAAAGCACAACACTGAAGCTGAGATCAGGGCAATAGAGCCTGAAATTTTGTGTCGTGCAGTTATGGAAAACTTCTATTTAAGAGCACTTCAAGAGCATTAATGAAAATCGTGGTCATCTCTCTTATAATATATTTTTAAGAATTAAAATTTGCATCAAACAAAGTTAATATTATAAACAAAAAAAGTTATTCACATTTTACATGCAGGCGTGTCTTTTGGCCCACCCAGTACATAAATTTGTTAATGTAAATCAAATTATTTTTTGTCTAAAACCTAATTTTTTATGAACTAAACCAGTCCGTAATTTTTTTTCTTTTTGTTTTTTTACACTAAGATTATCTTCTTAAACTAAACACTTATAAATAACATAAAAAATAATTAAATCACTAGTTAAAATTGTTTTATAACTATGGACACACAATATGCATACACACATTTTAAAAACCCTTAAGAAATGTTCAAATTCATTTGAAAATGTGAAGAGCCATCAATTGCAAATTCATTTCGGTTTTTGATTTTGAGTTGATTTTTTTCTTGTCCAGCGCATTTTGACGTAATTTTGAAAACATATTATTTTCGTTGTTTTTGCAAATTTTTTTTTTCGTTAACATTTTAATTTAGTACCTTCTTTAATTTAAAAATAAATAAACTCACTAAAAACACTTTTTAAAAAATTTAAAAATTTTTAAAAAATTAGAAAGAATTGTACGTCGTGTGCGTGGACTGCTTGTTATTCATGCAGCTGAAAAAGAGAAGAAACAAAAACAAAGAGAAGGAAAATAAAGATGGAACAGGAAACATTTTTTGTTGTAACAAATTTACAAAAAATAAAAATAAGTAAAATACAAAATATGTATGTATATGTAATTAGTTTATTACAGCAACAATCATTTAACAAATAATTTTTTTTTAATTAAATTATTAATTTTTGTTAGCATGTGTATTATTTATGTGTAAATTTAAATTTAAACAATTGCAAAAGTGTTCTATCTGTTTGCTAGTGTAAAAAGAAAACAAATGCACTGATGCAAGACCATTTGCACAAGATTGTGAATAGAGCTAATGCATTATAATAAATGTGTTGTAAAAGCATTTTAAAACTACTACTACATACATATTACTTAAAAAATCTACATTTTATTATCGCTTGGTATTGTTCATACACAAAAGACATTTATTTATTTATTTTTTTTTTAACTGACATGCATCAAAACGTTTTTTTTATAATTTTTTTTTTTTAATTTTTACTACATAAGCTTTTAATTTTAATTTTTTTTTTTTAAATCTGTGAAAAACAATTTGTTAGTTATTTGACTTTTTTTCTAAATGATTAGTTTTGTTTGTGTGTTATAATAATTAATATGTTTGTAATTTTTTTTAAAAGATTTTAAAATTGTAATGGGCAATATGGACAATTCCATTTGAACAGGTTGGACATTTAAACCCATTTTTCACATAAAGTTTAACGAAGAAAAACTAGTCTTGTAATTGGTGACGAGTGGGAGAAGAGACTTGAGGGCTAAAAGCGAATAAATAAATATCTTTTTTCGTTTACATTAATACTCTTATTCTGAATTTCGTAATAAATTAAAAAATTGTGATAATATTTTCAATGTGCTAGCCGATATATGTATGTATGTATGTACTTATGTATAATTAAACCCTTTACCTGTGGTACTAAGATTATATATACCCAGCAAAAACTTTACTTACAAAATACATAAGTATAAAAGTAATGCAAATTTACTGAAAGTACTACTTACAATTTGACTAGAATAACTACTTATTTTTTGTTGACGATGTCCCAAAACGAATCCATTACAACTTATTTAAATACGACATAAAAAAACAAGTAAGAGCGCTATATTCGGCCGTGCCGAATCTTATATACCCTTCACAACGTGTAGTCATGCAATAACAGTAGTTTGTATCACCATTCATCTCATATGAAATACGTACAAACATATAAAAAACATACATATAAAAACAACTCATTGTAAAATTATAAATTCACGATGTATGTTAAAAGAAAAAAAAAAATTGAAAAAAAAATTAAAATTTTTTTTTTTTTAAATTAAAAAAAATTGAAAAAAAAATAAAAAAAAAAAATTGAAAAAAAAAAATTAAAAATAATATATTAAATAAAATATAAAAAAAAAATAAAAAAAAAATTTTTTTGGCTCAGCTGGGATATAATGAGTAATGCAAATACTAGACAATTGAGCTACAAAATAATGCATGTAATAAGCTATTACAGTTTAAATTGTAAGTAAAGTTTTTGCTGGGTAGCTTTGCCGTTTGTAATTTCTACAATATTCATTTTATTAATATTTAATATTAATACAAAAGTAATATTCATTACTTTAATATATTTTCTGAAATATAATGACTAGGGAAGTCGATTTACCAATGTCCGTATGTCTGTGTGTTGGTTGGAATCAAATTTTTAAAGCCCTAACATGTTGAACAGATCCGTATATGGCCCCCATAACTTTCTTCTAATATTTTTACTATAAAAATCAACATTTTTTAGGCGTGAAATATTTTATAGACACATTTGCTCCTTTTTGTAGATTGTTAAATTTTAAGGGCCGATGTTGAATGTGGTGAACCACACCAAAACGTCCACTTGTTTTTCTGCATTTCATTTGTCATTTCTAAATTTCAGAGTAAGTTAATTTGAACCATGAAAAGATACACTATCGAGCAACGCGTTAAAGCTACTCAGGCTTATTATGAAAATGTGAGTTTAAATCAAAATGCAATTCATGCACTCCGTGATTGTTTTGGTCAACATTATCGTTCAAATTCGCCCACAATCGGGAGAATT
The DNA here is from genome assembly GCA_941918925.1 of Phyto melanocephala. Lineage (NCBI taxonomy): Eukaryota > Metazoa > Arthropoda > Insecta > Diptera > Rhinophoridae > Phyto > Phyto melanocephala. The sequence goes on from OW799233.1 coordinate 6,060,110, forward strand.
GTGAAACAGGTCTGTATGGAACGTCTGTGAACGGAAAACATTGCTGTTTTTCGCTATAGTGTGTGATAGAGCAGTCAACCTCGACTCATCATCGTGCCCAGCAATTGAACATCAACATTGTCATTGAAAATTTGGAGCATCGCGTGGAGGTATTCCGCCGAGGTCTTGGCAGCCATTTGGCCGATATATTATTCCATACATAATTGAACCATACCAATATTATTATAATAAAAAGAAATGACAATAATTTCGTAATAATTTGTGTTTTATTCAAAATCAACATAGGCCCTTTAAATTTAACCACCCTTTATATAATATTTGTTTTTTTAATATATCAGGTTACTAAAGCTACTAGTTAATTTTTGTATACTTGAAGGACACAAAAATTTTTAATGATACAATTAAAAATGTGTTATAAATACATACTTTGTAAATTATAAAAATAACCTACAGTTTTACTGTCATCTACTGAAGCAGAATATATAGCTCTATGTGTTACAGCATGTGAAATTATTGTTTTAAAGAAACGGCTTCCAGATTTTAATGTTACAATAGAATCTCCTATTTGTATTTTTAAGGACAATATGTCGTGTATAAAAATTGCCGAAGATCCAAAAGAATACAAAATACAAGCCGTATTTTCGAAAATTATTGCTGATAAAAGCTGACAAATTGATTGAAAACTAACCGAGATATAAGCCCAAAAAAATACTACTACTTCTGTGTTTTTTTTTTTTCTAAAATTTAGAAACAAAAATCAATTTTTTTAGCTTTTGGACAACAGAGAGGAGCGATAAAAAACCAAGATGATGACCGAAATAAAATGTCAGATATATGGGCCAAATCCTCACTATATTAATATCAAATGAATTACTTTTGAATGAAATATATATTTTATATGTATGTACATAAAAATATATTTTTTAATCTTGATTCAAAAAATTTGATCTTTATATCGCAAGATCTTCATTTAGATGTTCCGTCTGTATTTTCAACACTGATAACAAGCATTTAATACAATTCATTATAAACACAAACAAAACATTTATAAAAGCTTAGGTTGGCAATTAATCAAAAACTACAATTAAGCATAATAATGAAAATGATGACGATGATTAGGATTAAATAGTAGTAATTTTTGTTTAACAGTCATAATGCAACTGTCGACAATTGTAATAAATAACAAAATGTTTAGTTTATACTACGAATAATAATGATAGTGATGATAGTGAAGTTTTTATTTTTGTTTGTTTTTTTTTTTTTAATTTTTGTTTTCTTGAGTTAATAAATAAATTTGTTTTAGTCTAATTGCTAGACTTATTGTTAATTGTTATGTGATGGACTTTCGGTGAGACGGTGCTTGGCGCGTGCTTTACTGTGTGATGCACGACGGAGAGAGCTTACACTGCCGCCGAATTCATGATCTAATGATTCCGATGAGAAAGCTACAGATACCAAAAAAAAAAATAAACAAATAAAAAAAGGTATACGAAAAAAACAAGAAAAATATACAATAAAATTCATAATCAGAGATATGAACTAATTTTTGGTTAGTTTTGATAAAAATATTCTTAATTTGTATGAGAATGTTTGTGTAGCATCAATTTTTTGTTTTTGTTTTTTTTTTTTTTAATAGGAGCAGGTTTAGTGAATTATTGGTTGATATGAAAGGTTTGGAAATAAGCAAATTTTAATTATATATTCTATAATGTGTTTATGTATGTGTGTATGTGTTTATGTTTAAGAATACTACTAAATTTACAAAAGCATACAAATAAAAATTGTTGTCTTTTAAAAAACGTCTCTGTTATTAACCTTTATCTGTGGGTGAACCCAGTGTCAAACTACTCAAGCTGGAACTTAAGTTGTGGGGTCGCATCAACGGAATAATAGGTGTCTGTTGTTCATCGCCGGGCAAGCAAGTTTCTACCATGGCCTCCAGACAATTTACAAACAATTCCGACGATTCTCCCATGACATTGTATTTGGTAAAGGGTCCTGCAAAACGCCACAAACCACCAAAACCACAACTTTGTAAAAAATGCAATTGCTGCTGTGATGGATCCTCACTGGCCAACATATTTTGTATAATATTTTGTACTGAATTTAGGACAACTTGATCATGAGACACGGATAAAATGTTATTAATTTTTTGATCCAGCAAAGAGTGTCTGCAAAAATTAAAAAGTTAAAATTACAAAATAGTTCACAAAGTGCGATTTATACTATTTATGGCTGTGTTTATTAAAAAAAATAATAATAATAATTTTCACAAAAAATCTAACTAGTGTAATATATGTACATAAGTTCCTACTTACATAACTGGAAAAACTTTGGGAAATACAACAGATCCTTCGGCCAAATATTGATACAATACTCGTGTTTCATTCTCATCGGAGGTATATTTTACTAATGTCGCCAATACGGTCAAAACTAACGCCTGTATTGACAAATCAGGTAATACTTCAGGATCCAACAAAACATTCGAATCATTGGATACCGAGGTTCGTGAGTCGCGTTCCTGTGAACAATTTTTAATAAACACTTTATTAAAACTTACTAGCGAATAAGTATTTTAACAGAATTTCACTACTTATATATTATTTCTTTTATGTTTATACATACACATGTATACATATTTTTTTTTTTTTTTTACAAATGCAATTAAAAAACTTTAAAGCATTTTATAACTAAATTCATATCAACAATACATATATTAATATGTATGTACATACTAGTGCTTGTGTATAAATATATGTATATAGTACAGTTATACAAAACTATGTAAACATTGCTGTGCAGGTTATTAAATTTAATAAAGTGAACAATTGAAAAAAATATGTTAAAATGTTAAAAGTAGGTGAAGTATTAAAAATAAAAAATTAAAACAAAGAGGAAAGAAAATTCCTTACTGTGTTTTTAAGTCAATTCAAATTCTAACAATATTTTCTCATGAGTGCTATTATTTTTTTGAAACTCAAAATTAGGGATTCAAAAAAGACAGTATTTTTGTGTACGAAAAATTTTTTTTTTTTACAAGTTTGTTGGCAACATCTCATTGTGTCTCAATTTGTTAGGTGTTCTAAGGTTTTGCAAACTTCAAGTTTTTTTTTATTGCAATTTTCAAGTGCTAATTCAGATAAAGCTACAAAAAAATAGAGTTTAATATATATGTACAAAAATATGCAGTACCTGACGTTCTTTGATTCCACTAGCGTTATTCGGATCTTTGGTGGTGGGTACCGAAAAGGAGCGCTGAGTTTTAAATAAAACTCGGGCATTCTTCAGTTTAACAAAAAATTTTAAATTTGTTTTTGTTTTAAAAAGTTAAAGAGTTGTAGGGTTTTATAAATTTCGCAATATTTTTAGTTTAAAACAAACAATGAAAAATATGTTGGAGTTTTTAGCATGCAATAAGGAAAAAAGAACAGTCGACAATGATTATAACGAGTTAAGTGTATGTATATATGTATGCGTTTTAATAATTAACATATCGTATATTAGAAAACATAATATTAGAATTTAGGGAATGAAAAGTTGTTTTTTATACCCTTCACACACAGTGTCATTCAGTGTGAAATTTCTACAATTTTCATTTCCGACCCCATAAAGTATATATTTTCTGAAAGCTTATGAATAGGGGAATCGATTAAGCTCTGTCAGTCTGTCCGTCTTTATGTTTAAATCAACTTTTTGAGGCACCCGACATTGCTTGGGCCCGGGTGAGGTATTAAAATATCAGAAATATTCGGGAGTAGATCGTTATTGAAAATCAGAAACATCGGTACATAAACAACTGAGATATGAGCAGAAACCCACGACCACCTCGATTTTTTTTTCATAAAAACAACATACATACATACAAACGTGTATACTGGCTAGAGTAAACGTGGCATCGAATCCCAGCTAAGCCAAAAAAAATTTTTTTTTTTTTATATATTTTTTTTTTTTAATTTTTTTTATTATTTTTTTTAAATTTTTTTTGTTTTATATTTGTTTACATACATACGTAAATTTATAATTTTACAATGGGATGTTTTTATATATGTATGTACGTATTTCATATGGGATGAATGGTGATACAGACAATTGTTATTGCATGTGAAGGGTATATAAGATTCGGCACGGCCGAATATAGAACTTTTACTTGTTTTATACTGAAAAAGTTTTTTTTTGTTTTTTTTTTTTTTAATTAAACACCAATTAGATAGCAGGCAAAATACGAATAGAATGTGTTTGTATATTTAAGAATATTTTTTTTTTGTATTCCAATAGTTATGAAATAATTAAAATAAATAAAGTAAAATAAAAATGTTTGTTTAATTTTATAAAAAATAATTTATTAATAAATAATAGAGCAAGGCATGTTTATTCATCAGGTACTTGAAGTTAAGAGGAAATTTTTTTTTATATATAATGTTTGATATTTGAGATAAATGAGAAAAAAAGAGAAAAATATGTTTTATCCATAGAGTTTAGCAGCAACAATTCAAAACTGGTAAAAAAAAATAATCAGCTGTCGAAGCAAGGCTACCTGATGAATAAATATGCCTCGATAGAACGTAAGAGAGTAAAAAAAATGGTACAAGAAACTAGGCAAACTTTTTACTACAATAACACAAAACCAATGAATAAGTTGCTTTTGTATTGTTTTTTTTTTAACATGGATTGAACTTGGAATTGTGAAAAATAACACTAAAAAGTACATATTAATTAAAGAAAAAAAGAAAATTATTTGAAAGGCATTTCAGGTATATAACCACAAGGCATTCTGGTCGTCCGATTTTGAGGCAGGAAAAATGCGAATAATGTTAACCTCCAAGACGTCAATTGTTGCTGGTTTATGAACATAAAGCAGTGAGTTCATGTGGTCCCTCAAAAAATAATCGAGAGTTGACAAATCGCATGAGCTTGGAGGCTAATTGACTGTCTAAAAATCCACTTATTGCCAAATTTTGATTTCAATTAATCGATGGTGCCGACGCAACTTGGCACATACATGGTGTCATTCTGTTAAAACCACTATTCACCCCATTTAATTTCATTCGAATTTTCAAAACAAAAATTCTTTGTTCATGCTCCCGGTAACGATCCCTATTGACCGTCACGCTAGCTCAAGTTTCTTTAAAAGTTTAAAAAGTTTCGATGATGCCCAAACGGTGCATTTTTCTGAATGTAATGGTGTCTGTTCTGAATTAGTCATACTCCATATGCAACTATTTTGTTTATCAACAACCGTAACGTTAATAAGTGACGTCAAAAAGTTTTTTTTTATTACAGTTATTTTGAGACTTAAAAAATACATTTAAAATAGTTATCAAGGCATATTCATAAGGTATATACATCGCGGCAACAAATGCAACAACTAAAAAACACATGCATTTTGTTTTTGCATATATGTATGTCTGCATATGTCACACAGTATTTTTTTATTTTTTCTTAAATTTTAATAATTTTTAAACAACTTTAAAGAAAAAGCTTTCTATTCTCGGTTTTGTGTTTTACGTTTTAAAAACCAACTGAAAAACGTAAAATGAAAAGTTTTCACATTATTAGAATATTAATACGTGATAAAGAGAATCAGCGTGCGTGTATATTGCTACACACATTATATCAGATAGACTCAATAAAAAAATAAACTGTAACAAGTAAGAGTGCTATATTCGGCCGTGCCGAATCTTATATACCCTTCACAACGTGTAGTCATGCAATAACAATTGTTTGTATCACCATTCATCCCATATTAAATACGTACATACATATAAAAAACATACATATATAAAAACATCCCATTGTAAAATTAAAAATTAACGTAGTCTGTTTACTGTCTCACCCCAAGAAAAAAAGGATTAGTTTCTACTAATCTATTAACTTTATATCAAATGAATTATTATATAGATCTCCTGAATTGAATTAAAGTACCTGGATAACTATACAAATTTTATGTTTTAGTATTTAAGAAAATAAAAGTCTTATTTTTAAATAAATAACAATTTGAAATACAGTACTCATCAATTTTTCTTTTAAAAAAATTGTCATGCCGACAATAGGGTCATCACATGCCGATTATTGGTGAACCGAGTGACGACTATAGGCAAATGTGATGTATTTTACGAAATATTTAAATTACTAAACTTTAATAAATAAATTTTCAAAAACGATAAATTTAGTCGAAAACAATATCCATAATTGAATTGTTATAGATAGCTGTCATTGCAGTAACATTTTCAGATTCCTCGTCAGATCTATTCAAAAAATGGGAAAACGTTAAACTGCCGACTACTGGTGCACTTACTTTATGTATGTTAAAAAAAAAAAATTAAAACAAATTTAAAAAAAAAATTTAAAAAAAAGTTAAAAAAAAAAATTTTTTTTAAAAAATTAAAAAAAAATTAAAATATAAATAATAAATATAAAACAAAAAAAAAATAAAAAAAAAATTAAAAAAAAATAATAAAAATATAAATAATATATTAAATAAAAAATAAAAAAAAAATTAAAAAAAAAATTTAAAAAAAGTATAAAAAAATAAAAAAAATTTTTTTTGGCTCAGCTGGGATTCGATCCCACGTTTACTTTAACCAATATACAAGTTTGTATGTATGTATGTTGTTGTTTTAATGTTGTTTTTGTGAAAAAAAAATCGAGGTGGTCGTGGGTTTTTGCTCATATCTCAGTTGTTTATGTACCGATGTTTCTAATTTTCAATACCGATCTACTCCCGAATATAAAAAGTTGATTTCAACATACACACGGACAAACGGACAGACTGACAGAGCTTAATCGACTCCCCTATTCATAAGCTTTCAGAAAATATATGCTTTATGGGGTCGGAAATGAAAATTGTAGAAATTTCACACGGAATGACAAACCTATATATACCCTTTTTCACTGTGTGAAGGGTATAAAAACTGCTAGAGAAAAATAAAACTTATTGCAGTTTAAACGTGTCACGCTGGACTCTGTAAATCGTGTACTCCAGCAGTCTAAATTTACTAGCTGCGTTAAGGCTCATTGAGAATTTCGAAAAAATTTAACTTAGACAGTCCGGATGGGTACAACTCCTACTGGAGAGATTTGCATAAGGAACCACAAAGATCACAAAACAAAAAGAAAGAAAGACTGAGAAATACGGCTCTAAAAATTTCCGTTACGCGTCATTCAGTAAGCACTTTTGTTTTATCCTTTTAAAAACAGCCTCACCAATTACAATTCGTCCAATTGAGATACAAGAAAGTGGTTGAGCATGAAAATGTGGCGCTTGTTTTTTGTTTTCGGTGATTATTATTTATTTACGTATCCATAGAGACGGTAATGGGCTTTATCAGTCATGATGATCTTCGATTAAAAACAAAATGCCTTCCTAGTGGTCAGAATTTTTGGATGGGCGACATCTACAGCCTCAGCCGCGTATCTTGTGCTGTCCAGTACCTTTTCAAGCGAACAGCTAAACGCCGTTGAGTCGACTGGAAAATCTACGTCTAAATTCAAACTACGCCAACTCCACCGGCGATTTGTTTCGCAAAAAAAAAATCAAAGGAATTATTCCGCGTTCTTGAGTATGTGTACATATTTTGTATCCGATTACTTCACCATCAATTGCTTAAATTATAGCATCTTCCTATAAAATTATGACTTTTGCGCCACTCTCTATTTAATATTTTATCATTTTGTTCTATTTATATTTTTCCCTAAAATCTGCTTATACACACTCTTACTTTTTTATGTTTTTATTATTAAAAAATATTGTTCCGTTCCTGTACAATAGATTAAATAGATTAAATTTATAAAAATTATTAAAAAGAAAGCTCTTTCAAAAGTGTTCCACGATGTTTTAATTTCAAATCAAATGGCTTTTGTCTAAAGGCGAATTCACTCTTTTATTCTGAACAAAACTTTTTTCACTAGAACTGAGAGCTCTTGGCAGCCCGATTTATTCAGTTTTGGATAATTTGCTTAAAAAATAAGGCACATTTGTAAAGAAAGCGTTTAAGTTTTAAAAAGGAACGATTTTACAATTTTACTATGCAAACATTATATATACAACTCGTTTCAATTTTGTGTGAACCAAAACTTAAATAAAGTCATTTTCATTTCAGAGTTTTTTTTTACAAAATTATTTCTCTCTCTCTCTCGCACAAAAAGAAAAAAATATTAGAACTTGGCATTAAAAGCTCATAATTGTAATTCGATGGGCTGACAGACTACCTGTTTTTCTTGTACCATGGAGAAAATCATAGAAAGTCATATACATGGTTTACATGGCACAGCTATGATTTGAATGCAAAATAATAACCATAACTATGTATACTAAACTGTTAGCCCTGTGAAAATTGTCATATTAAATAAAAACAATTTAAAACATTTGAGTAAAAAAGAATAGTAAATACCAACTTCAATAAAGATAAGAAGATAGATTTTATGTGGCGTTTAAGTTAAGAGTTTAAATGCGCGATTTTCTCTAAAAGAGCATACAATAAAAGTACACACTTACCCGTTGCACAGGTACTTTATGATGGCGCGCTAAATTCAAAGCGGATTGATCTAGTATATCCCAGGATTTTTGGCGACGTGATAAAGCCATGCCAAATTGCTAAAATCGAAAAAGAAAAGAAGGCAACATTTGAAAAATTATAAACTTTTAGTTTAAAATTCCACTTTGACTTACATTCTGTGTGCTATTAGCTGTCGCTACTACCTCACCATTTTCTATGGTAGTATTTAATTCCACTGGCCATCTGGACAATGCATGTTTGACATGACAACGAGATCTAACTTCTTCAGAAACCGCCACCAGGGCCGTTAAGTAAGCCACACTATCAGGTGTGACTTCAAATTTATCACGTCTCAAGGGTTTTGCTATAATACCCAATAACATTGTCAAAATACGTGAAGTACGCGATACGGTGGTAGGAGTAGAATGCCTAAAACCCTGCAATAATTATGAAATTTATTTAATTTAAAAAATTCTAATGTATGTGTATGTATGTATACAAAGCCCACCTTTATTAAATGTCCCACTAGAGCAAAATGAAAATTGCTGCGAAATGAAAGACCCACAGCATGATCTAATTGCTTAAAATGCCATTCAAGTTTCTCGCGTGTGCACATCATAACTTCAGCAATATTTGCATTATCAAAACAACCCTGAGATTTAAGGGTATGAAGATTTTGTTCCAGCAAAGCTAAACCGGCTCCATATAAATTGCACTCATCCAATTGTAAAACAGAAATGGCTACCCAAAAGAGATTACGATGTATTGGTGATTCCTTAAAAAAAGTTTTTTTTTTTAGCGTACAAAACCAAATTACTGAATAGTCATTAATAAAGAAACCTTACTGGTCTTAACAACGGCTGAATCCGTGTCAAACACATAACAATTGCTTCAATGAGTATGATGTCATTGAAGGATTCTACTGCCTTTACCAAAATCCTTAACAGCTGCTTAACTTCTTGATCCGTAACACTTTTACTAATGCAGCCAAATACTATTAAAGCTCTTGGCTGTAAAGCAGGATTATAACAGAAAGCAAAACTTCTAGCTAAAGAATTCCAAGTCTGCAACCACTGGCAATCGGGCACATCACGCATGCAGGTCTCCATTATTTCTAAAAGAGCATCGGTTATAACTTCCAGAGAGGGCAAGGATAAGCGCTCTCTATCGGAGGGCAAAGTCTGTGATACTCTTTCGTTGCCCAGCCACTTGTCGGGTGGATGGCGACAACTGGAACGAAAAGCAGTAACGGCTGCTGATTTAACTTTACTAATACCGAACAGCAAATAAAATTTGGGCAGGGAGAATTCATCCAGAGACAAGCGTAGCACTCTTTGAGCTTCTTCGGAGAATATAGGCTTAGTACAGGTACATAAGGAGTGTATGATATTAATAACTAGACCATGAGTTGAGGCGCGCATAGACAACGAGCCAGAGCACACTAGAAAAGTTATGTTATGAAAAAGATATGGCAAATGGGTGGCCACATCAAGGCAGTTATTAAACGATAACATAAGCAAGTAGCGACCCAAGATGGCTATATCATCCCACATGACATGCTGTTCCAAAAACGGAGTAGGATTCGTGCAAGTTTTATCCATAACGCGGCACATGCGCGTTATAACCTTTTTTGAGACTAGTTGAACGTTAGCTGAAGCCAAGGCTACAGCAGTGTCAGCCATTATTTCCACTTGTGGTGAACCTAAGCCGTAAATGATGGATTTATGCATAAAGTTGTCCAAAACCATGTCAATAAGTTCTGGTATTTGTCCCACAGAACCCCAAATTTTAGCTTGAACGGAGGGATACATTTCTTTTTGTTCGATTGTTAGACAAATTAGTTTATCCAATATCTGAGATACTTTTAGTTTTTTGGCTTCGTCATTAGATTTACAGAATTTCACCAAATTCTTAAGCCAAGGAGTCATGTACTCCAAACACAAATGCTTCAACTCGATAGTACTACGCTGAAACCCCTGTATACATTCCTCTAAGAATTCCAAAGTCAAATGAGGTTCATTGGTAGCCAGCTTTTCACTGACCGATTTAATGAAAATGGTATTGTTGGAGGGTATACACAAACCCTGTGTCTCTAACAATTGACCCTCTATTTTTAAATCAAATGTGGCAGTCAAAGCACATAGCAGATTATAAGCTGCCGTACGCAAATTAGGATCTGCAGAACCTAAATTCAATAAAGCCTGGTTTAATAACGTACCAGGCACATCCTTTGGTCTGATTTTTTGATGCACTGTCACTGAATCCGGTTGACTCAACTCCCAGCGATTTCGGATATGTATAATAGCTTGCACAATGTTATCGCAATCGTTGTGTATGAAACTTAATTGGCCACTTTCATTGGCAATGGACAGTGTAAATTGGTTGTCATCCACTAGACATACTTCTTCTATTTCGGATGCATAGTAAACATCATTAAGCAGTACAGAATGGGCCAAAACTTTAGTCTTTTCGGCCGAAGCAATTTGTAAAGCTGTTGGTCCAACTTTAATGGCCACTTTAGTGTCCTTATGACTTAATTTTAAAGCATTGCTAAATACTTTCAAGTCTTCATCTAATGAAAGAGTGGCCCCAGGTAGCTTTTGTTGATCCGATTCTATGTGATCATTAAGTTTACTGGGTGAGTCCAAAAACAACAATTTGCGATTACCCTACGAGAAAGTTTAAAGTAAAGAAATAACTTTAAATTTATTTTAAAGAGAAACTTACCTTTAATGGCGCCAATATACGATCATGAAACTTAGTATATTCCCTAACCCATGAGTTACAATTATAAATATAAACGGCATGTACATTTTCGTAGGCCACGGCGGGCAAAACATAAAACCATTTTTGCAGGAATTCTGTACGAAATCTATTATCTGAGTTAACATGAGTAAAATCAATAACAACCTCAAACGGTGCATGACAAAACGGTTTTAGAGTTAAAATTACATGATAGATCAACAGATCACCATTAGTTTCACCAATTCTGAAAAATAAAAACAAAACAATATAAATTATAAGAAAACTTAAAAAGTAATAAAAAGAGGAATGTGAAAAAGAGGTATTAAAACATACTTGTAACGTCTAGCGATGTAATAGAATACTGGATGTGCGGATTTGCTAGTACCTGCTTGATAGAAAATATTCATGGCTTTTAAAGCTTTAAATTCTTCCTTTTCATGCATTTGATGTTTAACCATGATTTCTTCGAAGTTTGACGCAGACATGTCTATGGAACTCCAGCGAGGATAAGAAGAGAAAATCATGCTGAAAACATAACAATTTAATATTAGATCATATTTTTTATTTTTTTTATTTTGTTTCTTTTTTTATGTTCATAATATAAAGCCCTCGGGACCAAAACAAAAATTGCCAATAGTAAAAATTAAATTTTATTACAAAAACAAATCAATAATTATAAAAACTTACTGAGAGTCCACTGGCTTATGTTCAGGTGGCCCTAAATAGGCCAACAAAGTAGCCATTTTATCAAAAGGCCTTCTGCCTACCGCTTTGTGATCACGACTGCTTGATAAATAATCACCTATCTTTTCCTGATGCGTCCACAATAAACGATGCAAGGTCAGGACATTAGCATCCGAAATAAAACTCATGCTATGCGATGTTTGATCCACAGTTTCGCAATCGGACGCAATTTGTATAAAGAAACGGCGGCATGCTTCAAAATGTTCTTTTAAGAAATCATTAAAACATAACATATGCTGTTCCTTGGAAAACTCTACATGATTGGCTATATTTTGTAAAATCTTCGACATTAGCATTAAGCCACGCTTAACTGAATTCGGTACCTCTTTGCCCACAATACCAAGTTCCTGAGGAGAAACTATAATCGCAGAAAATTTTAAATTACATCAAAGTAAAACAAATATTTGGCCTATATTCGGACCTTCGTAATCTAATATACCCCTCAACATGTACGTGTATGATAGTGAATGAACGACTCAAGTTTTTTTTTCTGATATAAAATGTTTTCCACAATGTTTTTCGCCTATATCTTGTCAACCGATTGGACCAATATCCTTAAAAACTCGACCGAAAAGTTTATTTTTTATATAAATTGTTTAAGAAACAAATTCTTCAGTTGTCCAGAAGTTAAAAAAAGAAAAATATTTTATCATAAAGATTTTAGGAAAAATACAGGGTGCTTATATCTCAGTCAGTTACGGATCTATTTTGTATTAGTAAAAACTAATTTTGCGACTTTCTTTTAATTTTTGCCAGTTTTTATTTATTTCTAATATCTCGATAAATATTTACTTAATAGGGCCGCAAAGGAATATAAAACGGAATGACAATGCTTTATATGTATATAATAACGAAGCCATGGTGAGGGGTATAATATCGTTTCTATAATTTTAATTACCTATAGCGGGATTTATAAATCTTAAAAATATAACCGTGCCTACTGCACCAATATTATTTTGCAAGGCATTTGGAAAACGTTTACTTAAAACCTGATACAAACAGTGACACATGGATCTAAGTTGAGGTGGAAAACGACTTGCTGAATTGATAATAGCGTCAAACACCTTTTTTGTTAGAGCTATAAGATTACAGCGATTTATCTCTAGAGCATCGCCTGCACCAAGTCTGAAATTCATGTTTTTTTAGGTGTTTAGTTTAGCATATATATCTGTCTTTAAGATTTACCTGGCGGGGTCGACTTCAAAACAAGTATTAGGATTACACAAAAGAGGCCTTATTAACGGTTCCAATAGCAATTGTAAATAAGCCGAACCATAGATTTTGAAACAAAAAGCCATAATTTTGCTGCCCAAGGAATTCCCCCTGAACAGAGTTTGCATGCAATCGGAAACTTCTACCTCGCGATAAAACATATTCCATAGCAGGGGAGACAGTAAGTGTTTGGCATCGAATAGGGTAACTAGGACCCTGGCTAGTTCATCCATTTGGGAAGTAGTCACTACATTGGCCAAAGCCATTGCTATAGGTAATTCTCCCTTATCACTGATCATCGTTACCAACTGCACGAGTTGTTCAAAACGATCAGCCAATACAGTTTCTGCAAGGGTGTCAAATTCTGTTCCTTGTTGTAAAATTTGAGTTAAAACTTCCATAAAAGCAGCTCGAGTCTGTAAATCAGGATTGTAGCCTAAGTCAATAGAGTGCATGAGACCTGAATCAATATTAGCTCCCAAAAGATTGGACATGGCCTGTATGGTTGCATTACGCAAAGCTGTCAACTTTCCTGCAGCTAAACGGGGCCGTGGAGGTAAGAGAGGGGCATTGTTTAGCTCCTTTTCGGCTTCCGAACTATCAATGCAGTCATTAAGAAGATTCATAAACAAAGTAAAATACCTACGGAAAAGAACAGAAACCATTATAGAAAATAAAACTCAACCATAAAATATATTTGGTAAATAAACAAATTATTAACCAAAAAAATATTTTACTTGAGAAATAAAGCACTTTTCGCATCCATTAAATCACCACGATCTGATTCTTCGGGCTGTAAAGGTAAGCCTCTTAATAAAGCAGCCACAGCTTCCATGCAAGCCTGATCTAAATCTCTAAATATTACTGAGGTGCTGGAAAAGACAGGAATCGTAAATTATCGTTAAAAATAAATTTATAATTTGTCATAATTTACTTTGTTATTAAAGCCGAATCTGTTGAGCTGGGCGGTGCGATCTGGTGTGAAGTGCCCATTACCCAGTCCGATAAATATTCAACTAATTTATTGCGAAATTTCATTTCCTGTCTAAAAGCTAAATCATCTCTACGTTTCATCATTACCTCCACCAGTTGACACAATTTTGTCTTAATTCTAATGGCATAAAAAGTCATATCCAAATGTCTAACATAGCGCACAATGCCTAACATCATTCCCTCTATGCTGGTGACTCCTAAATTTTCTGTGGCCGACGGTTGATCATTGTTGGGATCTCTGCTAGGCTTTGGATCCAAAATCGATTTCATTATATAAATAATATGTTCAATGAATTGAGTATTGATATCCGTCACATTAACTTGTCCATGTTGATCAAAAAATTTCTCTACAATCGCGCGTATTTGTTCAAAAAGTATGGGATACAAATAGGTGGACATTTCCTCGCCTACTAGTTCCTTTACATTCTTCTGGATATTCAAACCAATTTTCTCATTGCTGCATACTAGCAAACGCAAAAGTTGGCCAATAAATCTAAATAAAATGACAATAAACAAAACAAATAAAAGTGTTATATTCGACCATACCGAATATGATAATACCCTTCACCTTTATGTAACGAGGGTTTTTTTTATAGAGGTATAAAACATTAAAATAGAATAAAAGAGAAATGAATTTTTTGAATTGTCATGAAATTTACCTTATTCGAAAGAGAATCTTCTGGCATTATATATTAAATATGACATTTGGCATATGACGGGCATGGCTGGCTCGGACGTAAGTCTAATAGTTATATGCATATACGTATGAATACCCCTATTAATTATATATATGTACATTGTTCTCACAACAACAAACATTAATAATATTTATGAATGCCCAGTACTTTATATTGTGGTTTAATTTAATTATATTGCTGGTCACTTGTTGCTTAGTTACAACAAATACGTTCAATAATGTTTACTTTCTTACATACATAAAATGTGTGCGTAAGATAAGTAGCAATAATCATTAATAACCGGTTTTATTTTGGTATGTGTTGCTAAGCGTAATTGAGCATGCACAATCTTGTTTTCTTTCTTACATACGAACGATGTAAATGTAAAAGTAAGTGATCATGATTCTGTATGCTTAAAATACCAGGCGTTATAATTTGTTAATAAGCAATCATGTTGCTAAGCAATCATGATTCTGCATTCCCAAATATCATGCACAATCATGAACAGTTGTTTTCTATAAACTCGTAAAGAAGAAGTCTTTACAAAAAGTTGATTCAGTAGTGATTTTGTCATAGAAAGGAATTAATGCACCCGCATAATTAAAACAAAACTATTATTTTTAATAAATATGTACATATTTAAAATATATTTAAAATATATTAAATGTATAAAATAAACTATTGTTATAACCAAAAAATATAAATAAAAACTGATTTAATAAGAAATAAAACCCCAAAACTTAAGTGTTTTTATAAAAAGGTTCGGACAATAAACAAAACTGGCGCAGTCGGTAGGATTGCCCAAGTATCCTTTGACTTTATATTTAAGTGAAAATTAAATATAAAAGATACTAGACATTTCAATGTCCTTATGGGCAATCGAATAATTACAATTTTAAATGTGAATATTGCTCAAAAAGTACAATTTTAATAAAAAGAAAGTTGAATTTTAAAAAATAAATATATAAATAAGTGTTATATACATACATATAAAAGGACGTGAATCCTTAAAACAATACATATAAACGAATATTGTACTTGCATAATGTACACAAAAATTCTAAAGTGCAAAACTAACTTCTTTGAATATACAACGTTATTTTTTACCTGAATATACATAATATTGGTGATAAAAATCAATAAAAAGTAAGACAAACTCAATTAAACCTAAAATCTAAAACTAAACAAAAAAAATTTTTATAAAAATACGAAAGGGTTTTAAACTGAAATACCCTTTAAATTAAAACAAACTCTATACAAGTGGGAAAATATTTGTCCAATAAACAAAATAAGAAAATATTACTTTTTAATCAAAATCGAGAAAGTGAAGAAAATTCTGGAGACCCCTACACAAAGTAGATAAAGAAATTGAGACACCACTGGAAAAATTCATCAACTGAAAACAATAGAGCTGAAAATAATTTAAGTATAAATAAATTCATACATAAGTGTTAGTTTAAAATATTTTGTTATAAATCTAGTATTAATACAATAATACCTGTTTAATTTATTTGATGTTACATGCACATACATATGTAGGTGTATACATACAATACATAAATCTATATACAATTTGGAAGTCAAAATAAATTTTTTTTTTTACGTTCTCCTTTTTCTTTTAATTAATTTTAACTGTTAGAATCATTTATTTTAGTCCGATAAATTTCAATATTTTCCCCCACCCTTCTTTTTATGCAATATGGCTCAGGAACAACAAAATATTCCCTTCATTCCAATTTCTTTGGACCCTCTTAGGTTTATAGAGAGATTACCGGAATTTTCAGGCGATAGGCAAGATTTATATACCTTTATTTCTCTTGTTGATAAAATCAACCCTCTCTTTTCCCAATATGATCAATCTTCCCAACTACTTTTTCTGGATTTTATTAAGAGCAAATTTAAAGGTAGTGCTAAGGAGGCAATTGAAATTAATTTTCATGCTCATACTTGGGACGAAATTAGGACAATTTTGATTAATTATTTCGGAGAGTATCAGAGTACTGAGGAATTGTACGATAAGCTTCGATCCACGGTTTTTAAAACAGGTGTCGTCGATTTCTACAATGAAATTAAAAATAGACTTAGAAGCCTCAATAACAAAACTGTTTCTGACCTGGGAGTGTGTCTACAAAGTGAGCGCATTGCTTGCAATAATGTGAGAACTGCTCTTAACATTTTCAAACAGAAAATGCCAGAGCCAATGAAAACTGTGTTAGCGTGTAGAAATCCGAGTACTCTCGAGGAGGCTATGAATATTTTGTTTGCATCAGGGTACGTTAACAACGATAGGAACAATTTAAATGGTAACATCGATAACAGGGGAAGAAATCGCTCTCATGCTGGAGGCAAGGACAATAATGGTAATCGACGCTTTGAAGCGAATAAGAATGGTAACAGAGACTCTTACATTTCCATTAATGGAAATTTTAATAATAGACCCAATAATAATAATTATAGGAACCATGTGGATAGGTTTAATAATTTTGATAACGGAAATAATATCTCAAGACCTAGGAATACTTTTGAAAACCAGCAGGGAAACAAAAACTTTACCCCTAGAAATAACTACAATAGTGGCTACAATTTTCCTGGAACAACTCAGAATCAAAATTCTTATTATAGACAAGTTTCGGAACCCATGGATATCAATATGGTTCGTAATTTTGGAACCCCAGTTTATTCCTACAAATTTCCTAATGACAGTAATAACTTATATCCAAACCAACATTTAAGTAACATACAACCTGTAGTAGAAGCTAGGGAATTAGGTAGACTACAAAATCCTCCGGTAACTAGTTTTTCAACAACACAGGAGGATCAATTAAAATTTTCTCACGGACTTCAAGAGACAGGTCAACCGACAACCACGAATAATATTCCCACAGGCCAAAATTTTCATTTTCTGGCCTCTCCGGAGAGTTACCTTATATAGTGATTAAGAAAAAATTTAAATTTATCGTAGATACGGGTGCTACTCATTCCATTGTAAATCCTGGGGTATGCGATCCAAAATGGAAGATTAATTCTAAAACCATGACCTTGAAAACATTACAAGGTGAAATATTTACTAATACCAGGTACAAGATCCCATTATTCTCTGAACTTGGAAATACGAATAATACAATGTTCTTAATAGAATATAAATTTCATAATAGTTATGATGGGATAATTGGCAACGACATTCTTAGAACTTATGACGCGGTTATAGACTTCAATAGAAAACAATTGAGAGTGAATGGTAGAACCATACCCTTATTATTTCCTAAATTGAATAATATTAAATTAATTACCCCTGTTAAAAATGGATTAATACACATTAGGGAGCTTCGTGATAATTCTGGAGGAATTATTGTAAACGAAGGTGTTTTTAATGCAAATAATTTTAAAGTCGAGCTGCAGACAAATGCAGATTGTATGGATGTAATACATCTAACGGAGAAAATTTCGTGGCCAGTGACAATGGAAAATTATTATCTAGTGGATGAAAAATTATCACAAGATAAAAATTGGGAAGGTACTTTGTTTAATAGGACAAGAACAGAACACTTGAACTTTGAGGAGAAAAACAATCTCAAAGTCATTTTGGACAATTTTAGCAAGTTATTTTATGAAACAAATTCTAATTTATCATTTACTAGTGTCATAAGGCACAGAATAAATACTAGGGATGAGGTACCAATATTTTCGAAAACATACAGATATCCGTATGTACATAAAGATGAAGTGCGAAGACAAATTAATGAAATGCTAAATTCCGGAATAATACGACCATCAAAATCCCCATACTCTGCTCCAATATGGATAGTACCGAAGAAGGACGACGTAAGTGGTTCTAAAAAGTGGCGCTTAGTAGTTGACTACCGGAAATTAAACGAAAATACCATAGACGACCGATTTCCCATTCCTAATATAGAGGAAATTCTCGACAAACTCGGTAGATGTATGTACTTTTCTACATTGGACCTGGCTAAAGGCTTTCACCAAGTGGAAATTGACCCAAGAGATATACATAAAACAGCCTTCTCGGTCGAAGGAGGACATTACGAATTCTTGAGAATGCCTTTTGGTCTTAAAACGGCACCAGCCACCTTCCAAAGACTTATGAATAATATATTAGGTGATCTTATCAATAAGGTCTGTTTAGTTTATTTGGATGATATCATCGTATATTCAACATCTCTTCAAGAACACGTTAATGCGTTAAGCAAGGTATTTAGTAAACTTGAAGGAGCTAATTTAAAGATCCAATTAGATAAGTGTAATTTTTTCCAGAAAGAGACTGAATTTTTAGGTCATATTGTCACGCGAAATGGTATAAAGCCAAACCCTAAGACAGTCGAATGCGTGGTCAATTATCCGCTTCCAAACACACAGAAACAGATAAAGCAATTTTTAGGCCTTAGTGGATACTACCGAAAATTCATAAGGGATTATTCCAGAATAGCTAGACCGATGACGAAATATCTTAAAAAGGACGCCAGAATTAACTTAAATGACTCAGAATACTTGGAAAGTTTTCAGACCTTAAAGAAAATTCTTGTTAACGACCCAATATTGATATATCCCGATTTTAATAAACAATTTGTTCTGAACACTGATGCTAGTAATTTTGCACTAGGTGCCGTACTTTCTCAGGAAAACCACCCAATTTGCTATGCTAGTCGAACTTTAAATCAGCATGAGATAAATTATAGTACAATTGAAAAGGAACTGCTAGCTGTAGTATGGGCTGTGACATATTTTCGGCCATATCTTTTTGGGAGAAAATTCGTTATCAAAACTGATCACCAACCACTGCAACGGCTGTTTTCAATCAAAGAACCCAATTCAAAATTGGTAAGATGGCGTCTAAAACTGGAAGAGTATGATTACGATATTATTTATAAACATGGAATAAAAAATGGAAACGCAGATGCGCTGTCCCGTTTACAACCTCAAATAAATTTAATTCAAAATCGTCAGAGCAACACGATAGCGACTAGCAAATCTCCACTTAACTTGTATATATACCAAATTGTAATTGAAAAATCTAATCATAACTCTATGAAAATTGTAAACATCCCAATATTTAAAAAATCTAGGAAGATTATAACAACGAATCTTATTAATGAAAGTGATATAATAGCCATAATTAGAGATCATTTTCATCCTTCCAGGGTTAACGCTATTTTTATTAATGATAGCTCTTTGTTCGATATTTTTAAGAAAACATTTAATAAATACTTTTCAGAAAATTCTCATTTTAAAATTGTCAGATGTGAAAGTTTTCTTCAGGATATTGTAGACGAAAACGATCTTTATAGGTATATTGAAAACGAACATTTGAGAAATAACCATCGGGGAATAAACGAAAACTTTGAGCAGCTAAAAGTGAAAATCTTTCACCCAAAACTAAAACTTAGAGTTCAGCAATTTATAAATAATTGTCATATCTGCAAGCTGGAAAAGTATGATCGTAACCCAATTAAACAAAAGTTTATGATAACCGAGACACCTGATAGACCTGGACAAGTGGTCCATATAGATGTTTTTTATAGTTTACAGAAAAACTTATTTTTAACAATTATTGATAAATTTTCCAAATTTGCTCAAGCAATAAAGATCCAGAATAGATCTTGGGTAGAATTTAAGAAGGCCCTTATTCAGTATCTAAGCATAGTGGGAAATATAAGAAAAATTGTAACCGATAATGAGCTTGGCTTTAAAGCACTACCATTGATGGAATTTTTGAGGCAGAAGAATATACAAATTCATTTTATTTCGAATAACAATCATACGTCAAATGCGGATGTAGAACGTCTGCACAACACCATGAACGAGCATATTCGTTTATTAAGGCATGATCCTGATAGGGAAACTGACAGCGTAGAAGAGAAAATTTATAAGGTAATCATGTTCTATAATAATACTATTCACTCCACTATAGGATGTAGACCTGTAGATTTTCAGAATGGTGTAATAAAAGTGGATGATTATCCAGTGATAAGAGAGAAAATTTTAAAAACTAAGGAAACTTATAACTCGAAATTAAATGAAAATCGTGAGGATTGTGAACTTCAAACAGGAGAAATTTATTTAAAAACTGACAGAGGGGGAAAAAACCATGCGAAATTTAGGAAAATCTATGTAGAAAAATTTGACGACAATCATGTTCAAACCCAAACGGGACATAAATATTATAAATCGCACATTAAAAGGAAAAGGAAACGTTAAACATAATTTAAAAGTATATAGATCTTTTAAGAAATAAAATTATCCTTGTAGATAATAATTATTATAATAGTAATATAACAAATCATAATTTTATATACATACAATATACATATTATACGAATACTTTCTTTTTTATATAAAATAGTACTACACATATACGTACTTACATACATATGTATGTTTATATCACAATTATCAAGTACAATTTTATTGATATTTGTTCGGTAAAAGACAAAAAAAATTAAAGGAAATATAAAAATAAACTAATTATAATATATTAATTATATTTCTGATACTAAAATAAAATGTAGTACGAACACAATTAAGAAGTTAAAATTAAGTTAAATTTGAAATATGAAGTAAATTTACATTGTTTTAGTACGTTTTTTTTTCTTTTATATTGTATCTCTATCAGTATTATGTATCATGTATATATAAGCACATATTAGAAAAATTTTAAGTTTCCTTTTCTTCAATTTGCATATTTCTTTCATTTGCATATTTTCTGCTTAAAGAATTGTTGATTTCAAAAAACGATAATTTTATATAATTACATAATATATAATAATGCTATAAATTATAATTTTATAGTTAGAATATCATATTATTATAAATTTTAATATACATAATTAATTTAACACTTGATTTAATCTTAATTAAGCTTTTTTTATATATTGAAAAAACATTTATTTTACAAAAAGATTTCCTCGTAGCATCAATCTAACGATGGGGGAGTTATATGCATATACGTATGAATACCCCTATTAATTATATATATGTACATTGTTCTCACAACAACAAACATTAATAATATTTATGAATGCCCAGTACTTTATATTGTGGTTTAATTTAATTATATTGCTGGTCACTTGTTGCTTAGTTACAACAAATACGTTCAATAATGTTTACTTTCTTACATACATAAAATGTGTGCGTAAGATAAGTAGCAATAATCATTAATAACCGGTTTTATTTTGGTATGTGTTGCTAAGCGTAATTGAGCATGCACAATCTTGTTTTCTTTCTTACATACGAACGATGTAAATGTAAAAGTAAGTGATCATGATTCTGTATGCTTAAAATACCAGGCGTTATAATTTGTTAATAATTCAACTGTTGCTAAGCAATCATGATTCTGCATTCCCAAATATCATGCACAATCATGAACAGTTGTTTTCTATAAACTCGTAAAGAAGAAGTCTTTACAAAAAGTTGATTCAGTAGTGATTTTGTCATAGAAAGGAATTAATGCACCCGCATAATTAAAACAAAACTATTATTTTTAATAAATATGTACATATTTAAAATATATTTAAAATATATTTAATGTATAAAATAAACTATTGTTATAACCAAAAAATATAAATAAAAACTGATTTAATAAGAAATAAAAACCCAAAACTTAAGTGTTTTTATAAAAAGGTTCGGACAATAAACAAAACTTCTAATCTGGAGATCCAATTTTCGATGACTTTTTCAACATTTGCGGCCGTTTATTGGCAATAACGCGACAGTCTACACGTCGCAATTTATATGGCCGCAATCAAATTTGACAATTGCGGCAATAAATATTGCTACGTGAAGACCCCGGGTTAAGCACACCAAACAGTGAGATTTTTTATGTGACGTTGTCTCAACATTTTAGTGTTATCATCACTACAAATACGGCAGGTTTGTTTCGCTTATGAAAATCTGGATAACGTATGTATTTCGAACAGAACCATGAGTTTCAAAATTAATTTGCACTATTTGAAAGCGTTGTTCGGGCGTCAGTCTTATTATGTTGAAATGCCAAACTAAACATAAATCACTTGGTCTAGATTTTAGAATTAATGGTTTGCGCATTTTGCTTTATTTTTTCCAATGCCATTAGTTTTGTTTCGGGCACTATTTCGCCCCTTCATTAAATACCCATATTGACCTCTCGGTTGTCTTAAAGCTAAAAATCGATTCTCATTTGTAAATTTTAGAAAAAATATCCAAGCAGTTGTATTTGGTTTTTGGTGTCTCAGTTAAATTCATTCCCATTTGTTAGCCTTAGAGGTAAACATTTTGTTACGTTTACAGCTTTTATAAAAGCAAGTTTATTTTTTTAAATAAACCGATATCAATTTGGTTGTAAAATAATAATCATCGATCTCGAAATTTAAGTTAAAACAATTTATTAATTTAAACACAATTATTTCAATAGTTTTTTATTTGTATTTTTTGTTTTGATATATTACTCTTGTTTTATTCAACTTAATGTTCATATATATATATGTATGTCTTATATAAACTAACTACTTCTTGTTTAAGTTTTCTTATAATGGGTGTCCCAACAAGAACGCAATTTTTAAATTTTAAATAAAACACAGATATTAAAAAAAAAAATCGTGAAACTTTATTATATCGTAAAGTAGACAGAATGAGGTTATGTATGGAACAATATATCGTGCAGATGGCCGCCGCGGCTTTGCTGGCACACACGCGATCTTTTAATGAAATTTTCAATGACCTTTTTGCATAAATGCTGCGGTATTTCATTAATGCAGCCTCCAATTTCCTCTTTTAAGGCTTGAGTCGTCGTCGGCTTATTCGCGTAAACCATCGACTTCAAAAAACCCCAAAGAAAAAAATCTAAAGGTGTTAAATTACACGATCTAGGCGGCCAATTCTGGTCTCCAAAACGCGAAATAACACGACCGGAAAATTACTGATGCAGCAATTGAATTGTTTCTCTAGCTGTATGACATATGGCACCATCTTGTTGAAATCACATGCCCTCCACATTCATTTCTTCAATTCTAGGCAAGAAAAAACTTTGGAGACACCAATTTGCTGAGCTCGGTGTCGAATTGAGGTGGATGGAGTTTGAGCGACATCATCACGTACAGCTGCGACATTTTCGGTCGATCGACCTGGTCGAAGGCGCGTTGTTGTCTTTACATCACTAACATACCCAGTTTCGGCAAATTTATCCATTAATCTCTTTACAGTTGACTCTTTTGGAGCATTATTGTGACCCCAAATTGATCGCAATTTGCGAACTTGAGTCGCAAAACTTTCACCATTTTGGTAAAACAATTTCACAATGAGAATGCGTTGTTCATTCGTGTAGCGCTCCATTTTTACTAACCTCGTACCTTCTACTAGCAAACAATAACAATTGTTCAAATGTCAAACAATAACACTTCGAATGGCGCCAAATTTAAAAATTGCGTTCTAGTTGGGACACCCGATATTTATACCCTGATACCAGATCGAGAAACTACCAAACAATGTAAATTTTCAAAATAGTTATTTTAAAAACATCCCTTAAGTATGCTACAAAGTTTGAATTGACCAAGGTTACCAAAGTTATAAAATAAAATCTAAATGAGTCTAAGGAAAATTACACAAAAGTAAATAGAAATGAAAATGTAAATTAACTCATGTAAACCAAACTAATGATATTAAAATTTAATAAAACAAATTCTGTTGCAATACCTATAAAAAGTATCAAATTTGTCTATAAATTATTTTAGGGCTGAAATACATATGTTAATATTTGTGGTAAAAATATGGGGAAATAATAGTGGCGATCGTTTTATTTTTGTTATGGAGCGATTGTGCTAGATTCAATAGCATTTAATTCCTGAGTATTTCCAAAAGAAAATGCATTGTTCAGTCGACTCCCCTACTCGTAAGCTTTCAGATTTTTTTTTTACTTTTTGGCTCAAAAATTGATATTTTAGAAATTGCAAACGGCTATGTACACGCTTGACACCACAGGTGAAGGGTATACAAATATTTTATTGTATGAAAAGGTTTCTTTATTTTCTACTTACTGTGTCACCGGACAATATTGGATTTCTTGTTGTGGTCCCTGTGGCATAGGCACTAACGACACCAAATTAGTATTTATTGATCCCTTACCCGACCCGGACGAACTTGTGTGCAAAAGAACAGAGTTTTGTGCCGATGAACAGATTAAAGAATTTTGACTTGTTAAATGAACATGCGCAGCAGATAACGGCTGCTGATTTAGTCCAGAAATTTGAAAATTTTGGTATGCTATTCCATTATTCGGTAAACTTTGAGAAGTTTGTGTGCTAGCCTGAGCTGCTTCTTCTTCTTCATGTTTATTTATAAGGCAAGCACCACCCAAAGCCAACAGAAACCAAGTCATATTGGCCCATTCAGTAATTTGTTCTTCAATATCATGTTCAGAACTTTGATGACTAGCGCGTCGTTTGCCTACGCCCCGATGAAACAGTTCAGCCTGACCATCATCGGTTTTGTACTTAGGGTAGTTTTGTAACATTTTACTCATAATTTCCCAATTTCTGTTAAAGTATAAAAGACGTTGATTTGCTTGCCAATGTATTTAATCGAAGAATTATTTAAATGTGTTTAACCTTTTTTAATTCTTACCTAAATGTTTCTTCCCAGGCTGGCTGTACTCCATGTATACAGTATTCGATTTTGCGTAACAATTGCATGATGCGTTTTTGTAAATGCAAACGATTTAAAACATTGCCATGACTGGTTTCATAAAAGCATATACGAGAATCTGTAGCAGCTAAAAAATTTAGAAAAAAAATAGTAGAAAATCGACAAATTCTAAAATTTTTAAATATTTATTTATTAATTCAAATAGTAATACAAAGCCTATAAGGTCAAAATAAATATATAATATATATAAAAATTAAGACTTTCTTATTAATCATATATACATAACAAAGAAATAATATTTCCTATAGAAAAGTAATATGTATTTACTTACCAGATGAAAGTTGCGCCAATTCCTGATAAATCAAATAATTTGGCATCAACACTGATACGGTTAATTCAGCCGACCCGCAACAGATCTCTGCTTCTTCACATAGCAGTCCAAAACATGATAACGAAGTTAATACTGCATCTAAATCAACGGACCACAAATACATAAAGAATACTACTTCTAATTTGATGTGAGCCTGTTTGCAGATGGCTATTTGACTGCCCACATGGGCGTAGTCTTTATGACGCTGCAGGAAAGTATTGCGACATATTAGAATCTCACGTATCCATTTTAAAACATCAGTATAATTGGCAATTTGATGTTGTATCAATTTCTGTGATATCGAAAACAAAACTTGAGAACTAACATCCCAAAAAGTATTAATGGGCGCTTCAGGATTCCAAACTTCTATCTTTTCAGGTGCATGTAAAGCCAATAAAGCTTCCATTGCTTCTTGAGCGACGTCCAACATGGACGGTTGATGCACCAAACTAACTAGACCATTTATTAACTCCAGGGTGGAACTTTGTACCTCATGAGCCACTTTGCCCTGGGTGTTTAACATTAAAGTGGGATCCGCATGTATTAATCGTACCAAGAGCAACAGTAACATTTTGTGTGCTAAGCCTTCCTCCGATCTGGCTAAACCTTTTTGGGTATCTTTGGTTTTAAGTGTTAGAGATGTGATCATTCTTAGGGGTGTATGAGCTATATAACCCTGAGTAGCTTTATTTAAAGTATCAGTAAATAATGCTCTCAATTCCGCTGACCGATTGTGTATCACATCTGTTTGGGGCCACCAGGCCAAACGGGGCTGATTGACTATGCGAAAGGGATTTTTACTTTGCAAACGAAAATCTACATAAATATGAGCTAACCTAAAAGAAAAGAAAATTTTACTGTTTCACAGGGAATATTCTATTTTAACGTACCTCAATAAGGAACACACTATAACAAAATGGTATGCTTGTGGTGAATTTAGATTCAAACAGACTTTTAAAGCCTCTATATTGTGGGGATTGATGCGAAAGCAAGATACCCAGCAATCTATCATTAATTCTATATCGGCAAAATTATAACCCTGGCCTCGTGAAAAAGGTTTTACGGGATTAAAAAGTAAAGCTTTTATATCGTTGATGATGTACTGAACCAGTTTGAAAATTACATTATTAGAATCGTTTATATTAACATAAGTAGCTGCCTTGCAAAGTTTAACACAAGCTATAGCAGCCGATTCTGTAACAAGTTTAGAAGGTGAATGAGGTCCCAGTCCTCGCTTAACACTCTCTACAAATTGTTTGGCTGAAAAATCTTTGTCACGTGTTTGGGTCTTTGAAGTGGTTTTATCTTTTTCCTTTTCGCCTTGCTGTAATTCATTAACAGTGGCTTCCAAGCAGACCTAGACAATTTTGATAGGAAACAGTAATGAAATATTTATGTTTAACTCTAAAATACTTACAGGATTTAATATAAGGAGCAACATTTGTAGTGGCCACACAGTTGTTTTACTTTTTTTATTTTCCGCCTTAAAAGCCTCCACAAAGTCCAATAAAGGATCCCAGCAACTAAAATCACATATATTTTTATCAAACTATTATGATATCCTGTTCTCAACTTACGATGATATGTCTCTATTCATTCCCCTCTGCAAGTCCTGAAACTCTTGCGGATGATACTCTATCCAATTCCATACGGCCTTTTCTATAGAATTCAATAAGATTAAAGGCGGCGCCCTCTTAGAACGAAATTTTGTTATCGTTTCTTGCAACAACTTTGTCAACTTAATCATATCCATGTCTATATGTTGTATCAACTCTATATCAGAATAATCTGGATTTTCATCCGAACAAGCGGCCAATTCTTGTATTCTAGCTGAGATACGATTAAAGACGGCAGAAAAATGATTTTGTGAGAGGGCAAATAACACTTTTGAAGCTAAAATTTTCAATTGGGCTGCTTGAGGATTATTATCACTTTGTACATCGATAAATTGTGTAATTTCGCGTAGTAAAAGTTTTACATTCATGGCTTCTTCAAAACGAGCCGTATCTTTGGTTTGATTAGTCAAACAACGTTCGAGTGTAGTTAAAATAATGACCAATGACTCGAAATAATAACGATCGGTTTCATGACGATTTTGTATAGCCTATAATATATCGCATTAATAATAAACAACTAAAAACATAAAATTAAGGATAATTTACCGCTTCATTGACTCGTTGTAACATTTTGGTAAGTCCAGATATAACTAGGGAAAAACGATAACGTGAAATGTGTATAAGACATCCCACCAATTGGTCATGACTCATTCTGGCCTGAGTGCCATGAGGTCCGGTTGTTTTGTTAGGAAGCTAATAAGGAATAAAATTTTACGTTTTAAAACATAACAAGCTTTTTAAATAACTATGTATAATTTTCTAAATTAAGTTTTTGACTTTTTCTTATACATACATACATACATAGTATATGTAAAGATCATTTCTGAATAAAAAAAAGTATAAAAACTGATAATAACAAAGATTTTTCAATATATGTATGTACATGTACATAGGTGTATGTACATATGTATATAAAGTGTACACTTTGATGTCACCACTAACGGTGAAAACGGGTCAACCAAAATTTCAGGATACGTTGAGGATGGTGTGTGAATGTTCTAGTGTGTCTAGTCTTTTCTTAATTATCAACCTCTAAGTAAATGATTACTAGTGCATTTTATTAAAAATAAATTTTGCTCATTTACTTCATTAATGCAGTCTCTGCTACTTACATGCATACATATTATTTTGAAAGTTAAACTAAAACTCAATTGGTTTTTATGGTTTTCGCTATGGCGAGTTACCTATATTTATTTATTAAATTCAAAGTAATATAAAAAGCCTTTCAAATACATTGTTACCTACAAGTTTAATTAATAATTGTTTTGTATTGTAACTTAAAATTTAAGCTTTTACCATAATTAGAGCTGAACACAACATTTTAACTCATTTTGTTTACAAACAATAACTATACACACAACAAACTCTTGAACAAATACATTTACATAACTCATCAAACCACGTGCAAATTCATTGCATGTATTTCTCACTTTTGCGTAATTTCCATTCATAATTTTACACCATTCTAAACGTAAACAAACCAGGAGCAGTAAAAAAAATGGTTAAACAATAACAATCTTCTATCACTCACGCACAGTCTTTCTGGCTTGCTTGCACAAAAATTTCAATCGATACATTTTTATAGTAAAAGTAAATTTTTTGCGATTCTCACTACCATTTTGGAAAACAAGCCAGAATCCGTTTATATTAACCATATACCTGATCTTCGAAACGGGCCAATAATGAGTTCGCCCATTCGCCTGGTTTTTGTGTAGCCATTTTGTTAGGATTTATCAATATTTAATGTCTTTTAACCATATTTTTTCCAAAAAAAAAAACAGAACAACAAACGAATCACAAAATTAACTATATCTACTGGAAATTTTTAATGTGTGAAGTTGGTTGCAGTTTATTACAAAATAAGTGTCGTCAATGTGTTGTGTTTATAAAGCAGATGTCTGTATGAATATGGCAATAACAATTTCCAAAAACAAAATAAAAAAATATATATAGGTATACGCCCTTTTCTTTATAAATACCGACGCCATCGTTCATTCTAATTTTTTACATAGTTGATAGTATTCTACTAGTCAAGCCCTATCATTTGATACCTATATTGGTTGACTGAGTCGTATAGAAACTGAAAAAATAGTTAGTCGTTTGTAAATTTTTGGAAAAAAACTCCGAAGCACTTGTGTTTTGTTCAGAGTTGTGTCGGTCATGAAAGAAATATTTCAATTGAACAATTCAGTTAGGTGAAAAATATGAAATAGTTTGAACTCTTTCACCTTTCATCGTTCTTTCATGTTTCACACATTTCAGTCAGTCAACAATGTACATAATTATGATGTTGCCATAACACCCCGTCCACAACAGACATGAAATGCTTAACATTAACACTAATATGATGTTAGTGTTAAGTGTGGACTGCTCATGTTAGAGTTTTCTTCATGTTTTAACACGGTTGTTAAAACATTTGTTTTAACAACGCTTTTATATCATGGAATGACGTTTAAGCTTGACAGCAGTAATTTTTTTGCTTTTTTTCTTTTCTTTTTCTTCGGCAAATGTTTAAAGTGTAAACAACTTGTGAAAAAAGAGAAAAATTTGCATTAAATTAAAAAAAAAAAATAAATTAAAAAGAAATTAAATTAAAAAGTAATTAAATATAAACGAAATAAAGTGTAAAAAAGTTTCTGGAGAAAGTTAAAATTTATATTAAATTATTTTAACTTAACAATTTTTTCCTAAATTATAATTTTATAAGTTCCTTCACAAATTCAAAACACAAAAAGGGCTAAAAATCACAGCACATGCAAAAACGTTAAAATACTTTTAAAGACTTATCTATATTGCTTCGCCGACAATCGAAAAATAATGAAAAATCTTAACATTAACATAAGTATGTGTACTCCACAGTATAATATAAAAAAATTTAACATTAAGTTATAACATCATGTTTTAAACAATTCATGTCTGTTGTAGACTGTTGTTGAATTGTTGCCATAACAAAAAATCTTTTAACCCTTTATCTGGCCAAGTAACAGTAATGTCACATACCCTAAAATTTGCTGTATATTGCTGTGTTTTATAAATTTTAGTACTTTAGGCGTTGTGACATAACTAGTGCAAACCGTGCACAATAAAAAACAAGTAAAATTTAACGGGTTAAATATAAGTGCGTAATTATATAATAAAGTGATTTTTATAAAATAGAACTGAAAGCATACCATATTCAACTTGTATTTGGTTAATTTCTGTTTGTAACATTTATGTCACGTTGCCCAGTAATATGCCTTTTTATACCCTTCACACAGTGAAAAAGGGTATATATAGGTTTGTCATTCCGTGTGAAATTTCTACAATTTTCATTTCCGACCCCATAAAGTATATATTTTCTGAAAGCTTATGAATAGGGGAGTCGATTAAGCTCTGTCAGTCTGTCCGTGTGTATGTTAAAATCAACTTTTTGAAGCCCCCCGACATAGGTTGGACCCGGGTAAGGTATTAAAATATCAGAAATATTCGGGAGTAGATCGGTATTGAAAATCAGAAACATCGGTACATAAACAACTGAGATATGAGCAAAAACCCACGACCACCTCGATTTTTTTTTCACAAAAACAACATTACAACAACAACATACATACATACAAACGTGTATACTGGTTAGAGAAAACGTGGCATCAAATCCCAGCTGAGCCAAAAAAATTTTTTTTTTTATTTTTTTTTTTATTTTTTTTTTTATATTTTTTTTTTTATTTTTTATTTAATATATTATTTATATTTTTATTTTTTTTTTAAATTTTTTTTTTGTTTTATATATATTATATACATAATAATTTTTTTTTTTAATTTATTTTTTAATTTTTTTTTTTAATTTTTAAAAAAAATTTTTTTTAAATTTTTTTTAAATTTTTTTTTTTTTTGGTTTTTTTTAACATACATGCGTGAATTTATAATTTTACAATGGGACGTTTTTATATATGTATTTTTTTATATGTAAGTACGTATTTCATACGGGATGAATGGTGATACAAACTACTGTTATTGCATGACTACACGTTGTGAAGGATATATAATATTCGGCATGGCCGAATATAGCACTCTTACTTGTTTTTATTGCCTAGATGCAAATATGTCATTGACGAATGCAAAAATTTTAGAAATTCTTGAGGAAAGTGAGGATGGACTTGATTTTGACTATGACAGTGTGGCTGATCCTGAATATTGTGTAGATTTAGAAGACTCAATTTTCGAAGACGTTGCTCATGATCCTGATTATTTAGTAGACGTACAAGGCTCCGTTTTCGAATCCATATTCAGAATCTCCAACTTCAGTCGCTTTACCAAAACAAGCAGCAGAAAGTAGGCAATACCAAAAAAAGCGTTATGAGAATATTCTTTGGAAAAAGAAAAACCTAGTTCTGAACGAGCAACAACTACAATTCAAATTCAATTGAATCTGATTTACAAGCAAAAAAATTCAAAGGACCGGCTCAACATGCTCCACCACCAGCTGTGCGTCAAGACCAGGTTGGTCATTGGCCAGTATGGGCCGAAAAGAGAATACGGTGCAAAATGCCAAATTGCCAAGGCGTGTCACAAACTTTGTGCGAAAACTGTGGTGTTGCATTGTGCTATAACAAAAATAATAACTGCTTCCGTGCATTTCATCTATCATAAAATATTAAATACTTTTCAGGCAATGTAACATTTCTGTAACAAATCAGTTTTTTTTAAATTCACAAGTAAAAAAAATTTTTAAAAAATTTTTGACTAAATATGTGTTTTTAATTTAGTAATAGAAATCGAAAAATAACTATTTGCACTTAAAATGTCATGTTGCCCGATAAAGGGTTAATTTGTTTGCATCTCAATGTATACATATTTTTTTGTCCAAAACTTAAAAGAAAGATTTCTTTTTTTAAAGAAACTTAATTATTCAAGAAATAAATTAAATGTTTTTAATGTATTTTTGCCAAAAATATAATTTAAAATATGAATTCAATCATTTTAAATAAAAATTTTTTAGTGCAAACAAATTTAAAAGATCATTTTGTTATATCGGCACTTTTTATTTTCTTAATAAGGCTAAGTGAAGGAGTAGCGAAATATAGAAAATAAAATTTAATTGTATATCAAAATTTTATAAAAGAAAATTGAATCATAGTTTCATTCAAAAAAGGATCATTGTTTTATAATTTGATACAAATTAAATATTAAATTACATTAAGATCATGCATATGAATTTTAATTTTCCAGTTTTATATTTGTATCAGTATAACAGTAGAGCTTGTTAAGTGTGAGCTAACAGTGTTTCAGTGTTTATTAAAAGTGTATAACAATAAGTGAAATAAGTAAAGTGATATAAAAACAATATCTGAGTGTGTTTAAATAAATAAAGTGTTTTTAATTTTTTAACTAATTTCAACTATTTTTGATTGCAATAAAAGAACTCAGCTTCTCTCTTCTCTAGCTTCTAGAAAATTCCTGCTACTCTCCCACAAAATGATAGCTCTAAAATTGTGAACTTATAAAAATATCTCTCGTCGTTGTTATATTTATAATATAAGTGAGACGGAAAAATTATATAACTGAAGATACTATTAAAACATTAAATCGTAGGTTTTCATATAAACCAATTATTTTGTGTCGTTAAAATATTCATATTGTTAATTTTCATTACCAATAATATATATAAATACTAGAAAAGCCCAGCGCGCGTTGCTACGACCCTTAATGAATAAAAATCCTTCTAAATTAAAATTGAATATCAAGTGCAAAAAGCTTAAAATTATAACTTTTTTTAATAGGCGTGGTACTGCCCACTTTTCTAATCAATAAATTGTATAATCACGACAACTCAATATGTGTGCAAAGTTTCACAAAAATCGGTCCAGGGCAAGTACCTCAAAATTATAACTTTTTTATGGGCGTGACCCTGCCCACTTTTATAATCACGAAGTTACATAGTCATAACTGCTCAATATGTGTGTGCAAAGTTTCAGAAACATAGATCTAGTGCAAGTAGCGAAAAATGATAACTTATTTCTTATGGGCGTGGCACTGCCCGTTTTTCTAATCAATTGTATAATCATGAGAGCTCAATATTTGTGTGCAAAGTTTCACAAGAATCGGTGAAGTTGAAGTAGTTGAAAATGATAACTTTTTTATGGGCGTGGCACTTCCTACTTTTCTTACCACGAAATTATATAGTCATGACAGCTAAATATGTGTGCAAAGTTTCAGAAAAATCGGTCCAGTGCAAGTACCTCAAAATTATAACTGTTTTATGGGCGTGGCCCCGCCCACTTTTCTTACCACGAAATTATATAGTCATGACAGCTCAATATGTGTGTGCAAAGTTTCAGAAAAAACGATCTAGTGCAAGTACCTCAAAATTATAACTTTGCTTATGGGCGTGGCCCTGTCCACTTTTTTAATCACGAAATTATAAAGTCATGACAGCTCAACATGTGTGCAAAGTTTCAGAAAAATCGGTCTAGTACAAGTACCTCAAAATTAAAACTTTTTTAGGGGCGTGGCCCCACCCACTTTTCTTATCACAAAATTATTTAGTCATGACAGCTCGATATGTGTGCAAAGTTTTAGAAAAATCAGTCAAGTGCAAGTAGCTAAAACTGATAACTAATTTTGTATGGGCGTGGCCCCTCCACTTTATACTACCCATAAACACCCCCCGGAATGTGTTAAACAACTAGACAAAGTTTGAGTCCGATCGGTTTTACAGTTTCGAAGTCTATAGCTAACACACAGACAGAGTTTCACTTTTATATATATAGATTTACTTGAGAACTACACTGAAATGGTAAAATTACACTACTACGATCGATGCACAAATAATAAAGGCCGTCTTCTTAACTCACTTTTTGTTGCACGGGTGGTACTGCACAAATTAAAAAAGCTCTCCCTGTGGTAGTACTTAAAATATATGTTAAAAATTCACTTTGTATGGGAACTACCACGCCCACTTATCTGATCTCGCCCATTTTCGGCATGGCTACTCACATTAATAATAGAAGGCCCGTTTTCGGTACGGCTACAAATAGTAACAACAAATGATGTCGCACGAATTTCCGAAGCTCTCCCTTTCATAGTAATCAAGATATATGATGTTAAAAATTCACTTTGTATGGGATGTGCCACGCCCACTTCATTAAGAAATATTAAAAAATAGTTACAAACCTATTCTCAGACCTATAGAAACACTGTGACACGTGAATTTTATATATATACATATGTCGACCTATCTATCTTTTTTTTATTTTTTCTATCTATCTATCTATCTATCTATCTATCTATCTATCTATCTATCTATATATCTATCTATCTATCTATCTATCTATCTATCTATCTATCTATCTATCTATCTATCTATCTATCTATCTATCTATCTATCTATCTATCTATCTATCTATCTATCTATCTATATATCTATCTATCTATCTATCTATCTATCTATCTATCTATCTATCTATCTATCTATCTATCTATCTATCTATCTATCTCTCTATATATATATCTATCTATCTATCTATCTATCTATCTATCTATCTATCTATCTATCTATCTATCTATCTATCTATCTATCTATCTATCTATCTATCTATCTCTCTATCTATATATCTATCTATCTATCTATCTATCTATCTATCTATCTATCTATCTATCTATCTATCTATCTATCTATCTATCTATCTATCTATCTCTCTATCTATCTATCTATCTATCTATCTATCTATCTATCTATCTATCTATCTATCTATCTCTCTATCTATATATCTATCTATCTATCTATCTATCTATCTATCTATCTATCTATCTATCTATCTATCTATCTATCTATCTATCTATCAATCTATCTATCTATCTATCTATCTATCTATCTATCTATCTATCTATCTATCTATCTATCTATCTATATATCTATCTATCTATCTATCTATCTATCTATCTATCTATCTATCTCTCTATCTATCTATCTATCTATCTATCTATCTCTCTATCTATATATCTATCTATCTATCTATCTATCTATCTATCTATCTATCTATCTATCTATCTCTCTATCTATATATCTATCTATCTATCTATCTATCTATCTATCTATCTATCTATCTATCTATCTATCTATCTATCTATCTATCTATCTATCTATCTATCTATCTATCTATCTATCTATCTATCTATCGATCTATCTATCTATCTCTCTATCTATCTATCTATCTATCTATCTATCTATCTCTCTATCTATATATCTATCTATCTATCTATCTATCTATCTATCTATCTATCTATCTATCTATCTATCTATATATCTATCTATCTATCTATCTATCTATCTATCTATCTATCTATCTATCTATCTATCTATCTATCTATCTGTCTATCTATCTATCTATCTATCTATATATCTATCTATCTATCTATCTATCTATCTATCTATCTATCTATCTATCTATCTATCTATCTATCTATCTATCTATCTATCTATCTATCTATCTATCTATCTCTCTATCTATATATCTATCTATCTATCTATCTATCTATCTATCTATCTATCTATCTATCTATCTATCTATCTATCTATCTATCTATCTATCTATCTATCTATCTATCTATCTATCTATCTATCTATCTATCTATCTATATACCTATCTATCTATCTATCTATCTATCTATCTATATATCTATCTATCTATCTATCTATCTATCTATCTATCTATCTATCTATCTATCTATCTATCTATCTATCTATCTATCTATCTATCTATCTATCTATCTATCTATCTATCTATCTATCTATCTATCTATCTATATATATATCTATCTATCTATCTATCTATCTATCTATCTATCTATCTATCTATCTATCTATCAGTTAGTATTTTATAAAAATAAATTTTTAATTCTATCTATCAGTTAGTATTTTATAAAAATAAATTTTTAATTCTAAAATATTTGTGTAAAATAATATCAGTATTAAGAACTGGCTAATAACTAAAATAGTTATATATTATCACGGTATATTGGATTTTAAGGAACATTAATAGTTTAACAAAAATAATAAAAAAAATAGTTAAACTAAAATTTGTTAAATAATTTTTTTTATACTTTTTGTATAATATCATTTAGTACAAAACCATTTACGTACATTTTTGTTTGCAAGTGTTTTATTTTTTGACGTACTTTTTTTTACTTGTTGAAACAATTTAGGTATTTAAAAAAAAGCATTATTTGTTTTAATACACACTTAAATTCATAAATCCATATATAGATACATACTTACATACATACATGACACAAGTGCTTTAGCAACATTCAATGTTTTTACCTACCGTTAAAAAATAATTTTAATTTATTTAGTTTTTTATTATTCAGACAGATAATATTAAAATATAATTTTTCATATAAAATGAAATTTATCATGTAAATATCTACGCACTATTTCGTAATGGTTCTTTTCGACGTGTATTTAATCTCCTAATCGCAGTACAGTAAAAGGTATACAGAACGACAAATTATACCTTGATTGACTTAAAATTACACGTGGGATATGTAAGCATGTCTACGTATTAATATCGTGTTTATAATCAAATAATAGGGGGAATCTGCTGGATTTTTGTAGGCTGAGAGTTATGTCTCCTGTCATGATCTGTGATACTAACTGACACAGCACTGTATAGTACGAATGAAAACCCCAGGTTACAGCAATTCCACATCGGGTATTTCAGAATAAAATAGAGTTTTAGCGGACAGGGAAGAAAATTAAATGCACTATTAAGATTGCTTTCGTTAAAGTGTGTCCTCTGACGGCTGTGGATGAAAAGAACCCTCCACCATGGTGAGGTAGGGAGAGACACGAATAGGGCACGAACGAGGGAGTCTCACGTTCATGGGATGATTGCAGTTAGAAATAGCGATCTGAATAGAACTATACGTCTTACCTGTTAAATGCCTTTTTTATATGTCGATCTTAAGTTTTTAGGTTGTTGAAGTTATTTTGGAATATAATAAATTCTATCTTATAAAGTTAAAATATTTATTAAACTCAAATATTGAGAGTATTTTCAAAACATGTTTACTAATTTTTGTTTTATTTGTTACTAACAATATACATTTTTAACAACTGTTTTCTTTTATTTTTTTCACTTGAAATTTTATTTTCTTAATTATTTAAGGGCACAAATAAGCTTATAATTTCTATGCCTCTAGCAAGGATCGCAAAAAATGGTTATTTTGCAAATTTTAAACCAAAAAATCACAATGAAAGAAAAATGCTACAAGAAAAAGAAGTACACCAACATAATGGTTGTTACACGGACTACCTCTGCCAAAACTAATTTTTATTTTTCTAAGTTTTATTTTGTGCTTAAAAAATAAAAGTTTTTTTAAAGTTTTTTTTTTCTGGTTGGAAAATAAAAGTTTTTTTAAAATTTTTACTTTTTTCTTTAAAAATTAATGATTACGTAATAAGCTTTAGTTTTTGCTTAGAAAATAAAATTACTTTCGTTTTATATCTGTGCCAATATGGGATAGCCGCTTTAGTCGACAGAAGCTAATTTTAGAATGAAATCGATAACTACAACCCTGAGTGCATTCACATAAATACGGATTTAATGAAATAGTGGGAGTAAAAGAAATATAAGTATGTATCCGTATTTATATAGATTGGAGCCAGTTCTGCATAGCGTGCCAGCGGCACAAGTTACGGTAGAAAGAGCATTTTCCGTCCTAGAACTTATACTGACTGATTTAAGATCAAATTTATCACCAGACTCCATGCATAAACTCCTTTTTGTAAAATAAAATTAACTTTTCTTTTCTAAGCAAAAAATAACTTCAAAAAATATCTATTATTTACCAGGCAAAAAATATAAATTTAAAAATTATTTCTAAAAAGCAATTTTTTTTTATAACAAGTTAGAGTGCTATATTCGGGCGTATACCCTTCACAACGTGTAGTCATGCAATAACAGTAGTTTGTATCACCATTCGTCTCATATGAAATTCGTACATACAAATATAAAAAACATGCATTTATAAAAACATCCCATTGTAAAATTAAAAATTTACGTATGTATGTATGTTTTAAAAAAATAAATAAAAAAAAATTTTTTTAAAAATAATAAAAATATAAATAATAAATATAAAACAAAAACAAAAAAAAAAATTAAAAAAAAATATTAAAAAAAAATAATAAAAATATAAATAATATATTCAATAAAAAATAAAAAATATAAAAAAATTAAGAAAAAAAAAACATTTTTTTTTTCAGCTGGGATTCGATGCCACGTTTTTTCTAACCAATATACACGTTTGTATGTATGTATGCTATTGTTGTAATGTTGTTTTTGTGAAAAAAAAATCGAGGTGGTCGTGGGTTTTTGCTCATATCTCACTTGTTTATGTACCGATGTTTCTGATTAATACCGATCTACTCCCGAATATTTCTGATATTTTAATACCTCACCCGGGTCCAAGCAATGTCGGGGGGCTTCAAGAAGTTGATTTCAACATACACACGGACAGACGGTCAGACTGACAGAGCTTAATCGACTCCCCTATTCATAAGCTTTCAGAAAATATATACTTTATGGGGTACGAAATGAAAATTGTAGAAAATTCACACGGAATGACAAACCTATATATACCCTTTTTCACTGTGTGAAGGGTATAAAAATTATAACCGTTACGGTTCCTGGCCTCCAGAGATATTTGTGAACAAATTTTTACAAATCAGTCACTAGCTAGCAAAGTTATAGGCAAACATTATTTAAAAAATGTACATTTTTATGTATTTAAAGTTAAAATATTTATTAAATTCAAATATTGAGAGAATTTTCAAAACATGTTTACTAATTTTTATTTTATTACTTATTTACTAACAACATTTTTAACAACTGTTTTCTTTTATTTTTTTCACTTGAAATTTTATCTTCTTAATTATTCATGGGTTTCAAGGGCACAAATAAGTTTAAAATTTCTACAAAATTCTATTGCGACTTTATTAGAAATGTACGCGTGAGTACTTATTGACTCAATCACGTTTACACACTAGTTAATTTGAAATATATTACGATCGCGCTTGTATGTAAATAAAGAAATGTAAAATATAATTCTGCTTAATGGCAATATCTCTTATTCAAGATTAACTTTTATTTCATACATTTTTGTATTTCTCAAACAAAAGTGATTAAATTGCAAATTATTTAAGAATACTGGACAATTAATCAGATTCAAGCCGAGGTGGACACAAAGTGTCGACTTTTGGCTCAGCAGGGAACAAGATTAATTTTGTCAGTTTTATTACGTTTTAAATTTTAAATAAAGAATGAGATCGATAAAACCCTAACACGAATAAAACGCAATAACTTTGAAACGAATTAATCCATTTTAATGAAAATAGCGTGGTTTAACAATAAAATAACAGTAAATTAAAATATTAATGCTTTTTGTAAAAATTCAGCTTTTTTTGATGAACTGTTTCACCTTTTCCGGAATTGAGACCATGAGGGTTTTGATGGTATCCTTAGTAACTTTATTGCTGGAATAAGACCATTTCTGGGAAAAAATTTTAGTAGTATTAGCAACTTGTTTTGTATCCTTCAGCACTCTTTTGACTAAAGCCCAGTAACGTTCGATGGGCCTTAGTTCTGGACAATTAGGTGGATTTGCTTCTTTTGGCACTACCACTATATTATTTGTTTCATACCATTCTGCTGCAGATTTACTATTATGACACGACGCTAGGTCAGTCCAAAAATATGTTGACTTATTGTGTTTTCGTATGAATGGAAGCAACCTCTTCTGCAAGCACTCCTAGATGTAAATATCAGTGTTGATAGTCCCAGTAGTAATAAATTTACTGCTTCTTTCTCCGCACGTGCATATAGCTTGCCAAACTAAGTACTTCTTTGGAAACTTTGTCTTTTTTTTGGAACTTAAATTGGTCATCGACATTACCTCTTCCATCGGCCACATAATAACTTCGCCCTGGGAGCTGAGAAAAGTCGGCAAGAACGTAAGTCTCATCATCCATAATACAACACTCATATTTGTTGATAAAATTTCTAAGCAGTTCTTTGGCACGACTTTTTGCATCCAAGTTTTTCTTCGAATTTCTGTCTGGCACTTTCTGAACCTTGTAGGACTTAAGGCCTTCATATCTTTTAACCTTCCTTACAAAAAAAATCAGAACAGTTTGCTTTAGACGCGGCTTTACGGTTTGAGAGGTTGGGATTTTGGTTTAGAAGACTAACAATCTTTGAAGCTAACTGTGGGTCAGTTATACCTTTTTTAGCTCCACTTCCAGCTTTACTTTTAATGCTACGACGTTCGTTATACACTTTTATCACACGCGAAACTGTTTGTCGTGACACCTTTATCTCATTTGCAATAGATTTGTAAGTACGACTGGGATTTTTTAAAAAAATTGTTATTATTTTTTCACGCACTTTTTCTTCGGAATCCATTTTCAAACAAAATAATAATCCGATTATGCTATTATTTTGTACACATAATTTGACAAGTTTTTAAATGCAAACTTGATCATAAACAGTTATATTTTTTGTGCATGAAGAAAGGTGGAATTAAAAATGTGTGTTAAGGTTTCACTGATCTCAGTCTTTATAACGAAAAAGACACTGTGCGGGATAAACTTTCGTACATTTGGATCTATAACTTCTTTCGTAATAGATTTGAGCAATTTTCAAGGAAATATTTTTTTTACCCAGAAAATATACTTGCGTAGATTCAACGCTTTCTAGGAACGACATTGTTTCTTAATAATATTCCGATTTAGCCCATTTTCAATACCAAACAAACTTTTTGTATGAGAAATTATTTTCAGTTTGAGCTCTATCGTGATTTCAACAGACAGACGGACATAGCTAGATCGTCATAAATTGAAACCAGGACTTAGAAAGTATATACTTTATGGGGTCTAAAATTGATACTTCGATGTGTTACAAACGAAGAGGCGAATGAATTTTTCTGGTGGTGGGTATAAAAAAGAGAGTAAAAAATTCTCTTTCTTTTGCAGTCACCTGATTAAATCCACCCTGAGCATGTAGGATGCCATTCACTTTAAGCTATACCTTAAGAAAGGCGATTTTGTATTATTTTCTTTATTCAAAAATTATTTCTTAAAAAAATTTCTAAAGTATTTGATTAAAAATTAAAATATTTATGAAAAAAAAAAAATACTTCTAATTGAGCGTGCCATCGTAAAATTCAAATAAGTAAACGCTTATTTTACTTTCTCCCCACAGTGGTGAAAAACAACGGTTTGTTTAGTCGACTACTTGAAAAAAAGATTATAAATATTTCAAAACTTGATCATATTTAATCATTTTAACGCGAGCTCCCAAAAGAGTAAGTAATTCTAAACCAAAAGTGAAAATTATAATTCTAAGTGCTAGTGTTAAGAGTAAAAAAACATACGACAAGTAAAATAATAATTTATTAAAAAGGATTTAATACATATATCCTTTACAAGTTATAATTGTGTTTTTTTAAAGGTGATTTGATTTAACAGAATTTGTTTAAGTGTTCATTGTGTTCTTAAAATAAGAAATTTAATATAGTTTTCACTTAAATTATTTTAACTCGTTTGTTGTTTATTGTAGCAATATCTTTAGCCATGAATATCTTTCTAGTTTGTTTCCTGTGCATAGTTCTAGCGAATTTTGGAAATGCAAAACAAAATAGTGATCAAGAAGTAATAAAGCACGTTTTGTATAGTGGACAGAAAAATGTTGCTTTAGAAATGTTAGATGTCATACAAAAAGAATCGCCAAATCAAAATGTGCTTTTTTCCCCCTTCTCTACTTTCAACGCCTTGCTATTGGCCTATTTTTGTGCTGAAGGTCATACAAAAATTCAACTGGCTAGAGTTTTGCATTTGTCACAGGGCAAACATTTCTTTCAAACTTACAACGCCTATATGTTATATAAGCAAGCACGTTCTGAGAACCCTTTTGTTGGATTTACCTCTGCCAATAAGATTTACTTTGACAAAAACATCCCCGCTAAGGACTCTTTCATGAATTATTTCCAAGATGAAATCGAAGCCTTGGACTTTAGACGTGACGCCGAAGTCAGTAGAACAAACATTAACAAATGGATAGCAAATATAACACACAACGAAATTTCCCAAACGTTAAGTCCCAAAGAAGTCAATACTTTGACTCAAATCGTTTTGGTAAATGCTGTCTACTTAAAGAGTAAATGGTACGAAAAGTTTAATTCCAGCCAAACTACATGGAAGCCATTTTATACCGCACATAACCAATCTTCGCAAGTTGAAATGATGCATAAGGAGGGTCATTACCAATATACCGCAAATAGATACATCAGTGCTCGAATCTTGCAAATTCCCTACAATATTTCGACTGATCATAACCAGCCTTCAGATATTTCCATGATCATTATTCTGCCACAACACGAATTCGGTTTAAATGATGTTTTATCGGAATTGACCTTAGACAATCTGATGGATGCCGTAAAAAATAGTTATACACAAAGAATTGAACTTTCATTGCCCAAGTTTAATTTTAAACAAAATAGGGATTTAAAACCGGTAAGTTGTAGCAGATATAAATATTTTTGTTTGTAGACACTTTGAAATTTTTCTTTAAAAATATGAAATTATTCATTAGAAAGTGGCTATCCTATAGCACGTATAATAAATCTTCTATTTTAAAACTTGTATCGCATGCGATTAAAATGTTCTGTATATAAAATGAACATATGTATGTATATTGTGTGTGTTATAAATTTTTTACCATCTTCATTTTCTATGAGAAAGCTTTAAAAATTAATACATTTTTATTTTCTGGATTAGTTAAAATAATATTAAAATTTATTTCAGATCCTTCGCAAACTAGGCATTACAAGTCTCTTCAAAGAATCAGCGAATTTATCTAATTTGTTTGCCAAACAAATTAATTTTAAAGATGCTAAGCATGTGGCCAAAATCAAGGTCGACGAAGATGATAGTATAGCCGTTACATCATTAATAGACGCCCGTGTATTTGTCCCAACGTCCATCTCATTCAACTGCAATCAGCCATTCTTGTACTTTATTTACGATCATACTATGGACACTATATTATTCACCGGCATCTATAGACATCCCGAAACCCCAGATGTAAATTAAATTTTGAATTAAAGAGCAAAGTGTACTCGTAATTCTTTATTGTTTTTTTCTTTATTTTATAGATATCACTACATATGTGTGATAAATATGTAATAATTTATTTATTCGTGTGTGTGTGTATATCTTAAAAGTATTTTTTATAAATTACAAATTAACATTCTGACAATCTTAAAAAGCGATTTTTTTTTCATAAAAAAGCTACAAATACGTAATAATTCATTATTCACATAAGTGCTTACTAAGCAATGCACAACAGGGAACTGTTTGATTAGTCTATTTTTTTATGCCTTTAAATACAACCAAAAAAAAGCAATCATGTATTGCATTACTTCTACAGAATAAAACTAACTGTCCTAAAAGCAACGAATACTAAAGGATTTGTATAAATGATTTTTATGCTGATTGAAAATATCTTTGTTATATTTACAAAACTTTAACTTGTTTTTATTTTGAGGGTTCCTTTTAAGGAAATTTGAAGTGTAAGTAGTAGCAAATCGTTGACGTTTTTACGACATTATGTTCGTTCGTTTACCCAAAAGTTTTCGACTATTTTTTTTTTTACTAAACTTTACTGCATTGCGTTCGTTTACACAAAGTTTTCATATAAAACGTAAACAATCCAGTAAAGTTCAGTAGAAAATAGTAAAAACAAGTAAGAGCGCTATATTCGGCTGTGCCGAATCTTATATACCCTTCACAACGTGTAGTCATGCAATAACAGTAGTTTGTATCACCATTCATCCCATATAAAAAAAATTTAAAAAAAAAAATTTAAAAAAAAATTTT
Source organism: Phyto melanocephala (assembly GCA_941918925.1). Classification (NCBI taxonomy): domain Eukaryota; kingdom Metazoa; phylum Arthropoda; class Insecta; order Diptera; family Rhinophoridae; genus Phyto; species Phyto melanocephala. Next base: position 6,104,503 of record OW799233.1, read on the forward strand.
TTTAAAAATAATTAAATAAATAATAAATATAAAACAAAAAAAAAAATAAAAAAAAAATTTAAAAAAAAAATATAAAAAAAAATTTAAAAAAAAAATATAAAAAAAAATTAAAAAAAAAATAATAAAAATATAAATAATATATTAAATAAAAAATGAAAAAAAATAAAAAAAAATTAAAAAAAGTTAAAAAAAATTTCTTTTTAAAAATTTAAAAAAAGTATAAAAAAATTTTTTTTGGCTCAGCTGGGATTCAATGCCACGGTTACTCTAACCAGTATACACGTTTGTATGTATGTATGTTGTTGTTGTAATGTTGTTTTTGTGAAAAAAAAATCGAGGTGGTCGTGGGTTTTTGCTCATATCTCAGGTGTTTATGTACCGATGTTTCTGATTTTCAATACCGATCTACTCCCGAATATTTCTGATATTTTAATACCTCACCCGGGTCCAAGCAATGTCGGGGGGTTTCAAAAAGTTGATTTTAACATACACACGGACAGACGGACAGACTGACAGAGCTTAATCGACTCCCCTATTCATAAGCTTTCAGAAAATATATACTTTATGGGGTACGAAATGAAAATTGTAGAAAATTCACACGGAATGACAAACCTATATATACCCTTTTTCACTGTGTGAAGGGTATAAAAATTATAACCGTTACGGTTCCTGGCCTCCAGAGATATTTGTGAACAAATTTTTACAAATCAGTCACTAGCTAGCAAAGTTATAGGCAAACATTATTTAAAAAATGTACATTTTTATGTATTTAAAGTTAATATATTTATTAAATTCAAATATTGAGAGAATTTTCAAAACATGTTTACTAATTTTTATTTTATTACTTATTTACTAACAACATTTTTAACAACTGTTTTCTTTTATTTTTTTCACTTGAAATTTTATCTTCTTAATTATTCATGGGTTTCAAGGGCACAAATAAGTTTAAAATTTCTACAAAATTCTATTGCGACTTTATTAGAAATGTACGCGTGAGTACTTATTGACTCAATCACGTTTACACACTAGTTAATTTGAAATATATTACGATCGCGCTTGTATGTAAATAAAGAAATGTAAAATATAATTCTGCTTAATGGCAATATCTCTTATTCAAGATTAACTTTTATTTCATAAATTTTTGTATTTCTCAAACAAAAGTGATTAAATTGCAAATTATTTAAGAATACTGGACAATTAATCAGATTCAAGCCGAGGTGGACACAAAGTGTCGACTTTTGGCTCAGCAGGGAACAAGATTAATTTTGTCAGTTTTATTACGTTTTAAATTTTAAATATAACGAAAAAGACACTGTGCGGGATAAACTTTCGTACATTTGGATCTATAACTTCTTTCGTAATAGATTTGAGCAATTTTCAAGGAAATATTTTTTTTACCCAGAAAATATACTTGCGTAGATTCAACGCTTTCTAGGAACGACATTGTTTCTTAATAATATTCCGATTTAGCCCATTTTCAATACCAAACAAACTTTTTGTATGAGAAATTATTTTCAGTTTGAGCTCTATCGTGATTTCAACAGACAGACGGACATAGCTAGATCGTCATAAATTGAAACCAGGACTTAGAAAGTATATACTTTATGGGGTCTAAAATTGATACTTCGATGTGTTACAAACGGAGAGGCGAATGAATTTTTCTGGTGGTGGGTATAAAAAAGAGAGTAAAAAATTCTCTTTCTTTTGCAGTCACCTGATTAAATCCACCCTGAGCATGTAGGATGCCATTCACTTTAAGCTATACCTTAAGAAAGGCGATTTTGTATTATTTTCTTTATTCAAAAATTATTTCTTAAACAAATTTCTAAAGTATTTGATTAAAAATTAAAATATTTATGAAAAAAAAAAAAATACTTCTAATTGAGCGTGCCATCGTAAAATTCAAATAAGTAAACGCTTATTTTACTTTCTCCCCACAGTGGTGAAAAACAACGGTTTGTCTAGTCGACTACTTGAAAAAAAGATTATAAATATTTCAAAACTTGATCATATTTAATCATTTTAACGCGAGCTCCCAAAAGGGTAAGTAATTCTAAACCAAAAGTGAAAATTATAATTCTAAGTGCTAGTGTTAAGAGTAAAAAAACATACGACAAGTAAAATAATAATTTTTTAAAAAGGATTTAATACATATATCCTTTACAAGTTATAGTTGTGTTTTTTTAAAGATGATTTGATTTAACAGAATTTGTTTAAGTGTTCATTGTGTTTTTAAAATAAGAAATTTAATATAGTTTTCACTTAAATTATTTTAACTCGTTTGTTGTTTATTGTAGCAATATCTTTAGCCATGAAGATCTTTCTAGTTTGTTTCCTGTGCATAGTTCTAGCGAATTTTGGAAATGCAAAACAATATAGTGATCAAGAAGTAATAAAGCACGTTTTGTATAGTGGACAGAAAAATTTTGCTTTAGACATGTTAAATATCATACTAAAAGAATCATCAAATAAAAATGTGCTTTTTTCCCCGTTTTCTACTTTCAACGCCTTGCTATTGGCCTATTTTTGTGCTGAAGGTCATACAAAAATTCAACTGGCTAGAGTTTTGCGTTTGTCACAGGGCAAACATTTCTTTCAAACTTACAACGCCTATATGTTATATAAGCAAGCACGTTCTGAGAACCCTTTTGTTGGATTTACCTCTGCCAATAAGATTTACTTTGACAAAAACATCCCCGCTAAGGACTCTTTCATGAATTATTTCCAAGATGAAATCGAAGCCTTGGACTTTAGACGTGACGCCGAAGTCAGTAGAACAAACATTAACAAATGGATAGCAAATATAACACACAACGAAATTTCCCATACGTTAAGTCCCAAAGAAGTCAATACTTTGACTCAAATCGTTTTGGTAAATGCTGTCTACTTAAAGAGTAAATGGTACGAAAAGTTTAATTCCAGCCAAACTACATGGAAGCCATTTTATACCGCACATAACCAATCTTCGCAAGTTGAAATGATGAATAAGGAGGGTCATTACCAATATACCGCAAATAGATACATCAGTGCTCGAATCTTGCAAATTCCCTACAATATTTTGACTGATCATAACCAGCCTTCAGATATTTCTATGATCATTATTCTGCCAAAACACAAATTCGGTTTAAATGATGTTTTATCGGAATTGACCTTAGACAATCTGATGGATGCCGTGAAAAATAGTTATACTAAAAAAGTTAGACTTTCAGTGCCCAAGTTTAATTTTAAACAAAAAATAAATTTGAAACGGGTAAGTTGTAGCAGCTATAAACATTTTTGTTTGTAGACACTTTGAAATTTTTCTTTAAAAATATGAAATTATTCATTAGAAAGTTGCTATCCTATCGCACGTATAATAAATCTTCTATTTTAAAACTTGTATCGCATGCGATTAAAATGTTCTGTATATAAAATGAACATATGTATGTATATTGTGTGTGTTATACATTTTTTACCATCTTCATTTTCTATGAGAAAGCTTTAAAAATTAATACATTTTTAGTTTCTGGATTAGTTAAAATAATATTAAAATTTATTTCAGATCCTTCGCAAACTAGGCATTACAAGTCTCTTCAAAGAATCAGCGGATTTATCTAATTTGTTTGCCAAACAAATTAATTTTAAAGATGCTAAGCATGTGGCCAAAATCAAGGTCGACGAAGATGATAGTATAGCCGTTACATCATTAATAGACGCCCGTGTATTTGTCCCAACGTCCATCTCATTCAACTGCAATCAGCCATTCTTGTACTTTATTTACGATCATACTATGGAAACTATATTATTCACCGGCATCTATAGTCATCCCGAAACCCAGATGTAAATTAAATTTTGAATTAAAGAGCAAAGTGTACTCGTAATTCTTTATTGTTTTTTGCTTTATTTTATAGATATCACTACATATGTGTGATAAATATGTAATAATTTATTTATTCGTGTGTGTGTGTATATCTTAAAAGTATTTTTAATAAATTACAAATTAACATTCTGACAATCTTAAAAAGCGATTTTTTTTTCATAAAAAAGCTACAAGTACGTAATAATTCATTATTCACATAAGTGCTTACTAAAGCAATGCACAACAGGGAACTGTTTGATTAGTCTATTTTTTTATGCCTTTAAATACAACCAAAAAAAAGCAATCATGTATTGCATTACTTCTACAGAACAAAACTAATTGTCCCAAAAGCAACGAATACTAAAGGATTTGTATAAATGATTTTTATGCTGATTGAAAATATCTTTGTTATATTTACAAAACTTTAACTTGTTTTTATTTTGAGGGTTCCTTTTAAAGAAATTTGAAGTGTAAGTAGTAGCAAATCGTTGACGTTTTTACGACAATATGTTCGTTCGTTTACTCAAAAGTTTTCGACTATTTTTTTTTTTTTACTAAACTTTACTGCATTGCGTTCGTTTACACAAAGTTTTCATATAAAACGTAAACAATCCAGTAAAGTTCAGTAGAAAATAGTAAAAAAAACTTTTAGTAAACGACGAACCCAATTAGCTATAGAAATATAAATATTTGTACATAAAATTGTGGTCCATTCACATTCTTTCACAAATGTGTAAAGAATTTTTAGTCAAATCAAATTAAATAAAACCCATTTTCTATATTCCGAAAAAATTAATATTTGCAAACAATTTCTAGTTTTCTAAAGACTTTTCGAAACTAAATAATTTAAACTGTTTGAAATATCTAATATCTTAAAAGTATTTTTATACATTTTTTTTTTTTCAAAAGTTATTTGTTTAACTTATGTACATACATATATAAAATTTACTCTAAAATACAGAAAATATATATATTTTTCAAATTTATTTGTAAAACTGTTAGTTATATTGACCTTAAGTGATTTTATGTGTTTTTAACATTAGTAAATGTTAAATTATGCTGTTTTTTTTTTCTTGGGGTTGTGACAAAGGCTTAACATTTTTTTTTATATATTTTGCAAAACCTTAAACTGAGTTGATTTCATATGTGTATTAAATGTAAATAGTCTAGTTACACCCATGGCTGTTTTCTAATTTTTTGTTAATAACATTTTTCTTTGTTATATTTGAAATGAGTATTTTTAAATTGTCGAATATTTTTTTAATAAATATGGCGATCATGCAGTTTTGTTATTCAAATGAGCTTGCAAGCAACAAAATTTTGTTATCGACGACGACATTAGTAAATTTAAATTTGCCTGTTCTCGTTAAAAATACTCTTCGTATAATATCATTTAGTTCAAATCTATTTACGTACGTTCTTGTTCGAAAGTGTTTTATTTTTTGACGTACTTCTTTTTAAAACCGTGGTGGTGTGGGAGTATATTCAGTTTGTCATTCCGTTTGTAACATATCGAAATATCTATTTTAGATCCCATAAAGTATATATATTCTGAATCAGGGTTTGATTTTATGACGATCTAGCTATGTCCGTCCGTCTGTCCGTCTGTTGAAAGCACGATAGAGGTCGCACCGAAAAAGCAAGGGGGCTCAAATTTTGCCAGGCTTGTTTGGTATTGAAAGTGGGCCAAATCGGAATATTAGAAAGAGAGAGTTAAAGCTCGAATAAAATGCAATTGTTTCCAAACGCATTAACGTAGAGCCATAAAATGTATTATTTCCTGAGAAAAAAAAATATTTTTCCCTGAAAATTGTTTAAATCTATGCATTAGGAAAGAAGTTATAGAACAAAATGTACGAAAATTTATACCACACAGTAAAATTTTCGGTATATTTGAAATTTAAAACCTAATAAAACTGACAAAATTAGTTGTATGAGTCTGAAATTTTGCAAACATTGCTTTTTGGTCAAAGGCTTTGTACCAATGGCAAATAAATGCGACACGTCCACTTTTACGCCCATCTCTATTATAACGCTTTAACTCAAATTTATATAATTTTTCTATGGACAAACATATAACGCTTTATCTTATATTCATACAATTTCTCTATGGACAAAGGTTTTACCACAATAAAGGACTTTAATGAAATACCTAAGTTGTATTTATTAGCAGAAACTATATTGACACACCTACTTTAACGCCCACTTTCATTGAAAGACTACATATACAAAAGCATTTTAGTAGCATATCGAAGTTATACAAAGAAAGTGATACATATTTTAGTATAAAGAGATTATTCTATAGCGATTTCAGTGATTGACAAAAATAGGTGGTGGGTATAAAAAAATTCGGCACAGCCGAATATAGTGCTCTGAGTATAGTGCAAGTGTTACTAGTTAAAACAATTTATTTAAAAAAATAGCATTATTTGTTTTAATACACACTTAAATTCATAAATCCATATATAGATACATATTTACATACATACATGACACAAGTGCTTTAGCAACATTAAATGTTTTTACCTACCGTTAAAAAATAATTTTAATTTATTTAGTTTTTCACTATTCAGACAGATAATATTAAAATGTAATTTTTCATATGAAATGAAATTTATCATGTAAATGTCTACGCACTATTTCGTAATGGTTTTTTTCGACGTGTATTTAATCTCCTAATCGCAGTACAGTAAAAGGTATACAGAACGACAAATTATACCTTGATTGACTTAAAATTGCACGTGGGATATGTAAGCATGTGCACGTATTCATATCGTGTTTATAATCAAATAATAGGTGGGGAATCTGCTGGATTTTTGTAGGCTGAGATTTCTGTTATAGTTACACGAACGAGGGAGTCCCAAGTTCATGGGATGATTGCAGTAAGAAATAGGGATCTGAATAGAATTATATGTCTTCGGAAACGAAGTACGTGGAAGGATAAGATGTAGTGTAATGTATAGTGTAATAGATACATCTGAAGTAAGAAATCTGCATTAAATGGTAGACGAAGACGGTCGGGTACTTTTTTCCAGTCATGTGTTACCATTAACAGTGAGCCAGTGAAATACGGCCAAGGGATGCTGAAGGATTAATAACTCTTAAAAAGGGTCAGAAGTACGATTCTGTCTTTTGCCGATTAGAGGGGGGTTATGAACACTCTATTTGTGGTGATCAGGGAAATATGTGTTGCTTGTCTTTTGTCAGGGTATATGCCGCTGGCATATGCACCAATTCCTGATAAACGCCTTTTTTATATGTCGAGCTTAAGTTTTTAGGTTGTTGAAGTTATTTTGGAATATAATAAATTCTATCTTATAAAGATAAAATATATATTAAATTCAAATATTGAGAATATTTTCAAAACATGTTTACTAATTTTTGTTTTATTTGTTACTAACAATATAAATTTTTAACAACTGTTTTCTTTTATTTTTTTCACTTGAAATTTTATTTTCTTAATTATTCATGGGTTTCAAGGGCACAAATAAGTTTATAATTTCTACAAAATTCTATTGTGACTTTATAAGAAATGAACGCGTGAGTACTTTTTGACTCAATGACGTGCACGCACTTCTTTTTTGCGATAGTTATTTAATAATTGTGAGTCAGCATAGCGTGTTGATGTCTCGTAGGGGGCAGAAAAAAGGCAACATTTACCTGGATTGCTAAATTTATTATGTTCAATTATTGTTTTTTTACTTTTGTATAATATTATTCAGTTCAAATCCATTTACGTAGGTTATTGGTTTCTTTGAAATTGTTTTATTTTTTCACGTACTTTTTTCATAAATTAAACAAATAATTTAAAACAAGTAAGAGTGCTATATTCGGCCGTGCCGAATCTTATATACCCTTCACAACGTGAATTCATGCAATAACAGTGGTTTGTGTCACCATTTATCCCATATGAAATACGTACATACATATAAAAACATACATATATAAAAACGTCCCATTGTAAAATTATAAATTCACGTATGAATGTTAAAAAAAACAAAAAAAAAAAAAAAATTTTAAAAAAATTTTAAAAAAAAATTTAAAAAAAAATTTAAAAAAAAAATTATTATGTATATAATATATATAAAACAAAAAAAAAATAAAAAAAAAAATTAAAAAAAAAAAATTATATAAAAATTATATAAAAAATAAAAAATAAAAATAAAAAAAAATAAAAAAAAAATAAAAAAAAAAATTTTAAAAAAAATTTTTTTGGCTCAGCTGGGATTCGATGCCACGTTTTTTCTAACCAGTATACACGTTTGTATGTATGTTGTTGTTGTAATGTTGCTTTTGTGAAAAAAAAATCGAGGTGGTCGTGGGTTTTTGCTCATATCTCAGTTGTTTATGTACCGATGTTTCTGATTTTCAATAGCGATCTACTCCCGAATATTTCTGATATTTTAATACCTCACCCGAGTCCAAGCGATGTCGGGGGGCTTCAAAAAGTTGATTTCAACATACACACGGACAGACGGTCAGACGGACAGACGGACAGACTGACAGCGCTTAATCGACTCCCCTATTTTTAATTTTACAATGGGACGTTTTTATATATGTATGTTTTTATATGTATGTACGTATATCATATGGGATGAATGGTGACACAAACCACTGTTATTGCATGACTACACGTTGTGAAGGGTATATAAGATTCGGCACGGCCGAATATAGCGCTCTTACTTGTTTTATTTTAAGTTTTAATTTTCTAATATTAGTGACACAAAACAGTGTCAAGGAGGTTGTCATAACGAAAAATATTAAAGTCACTTCACTGCTCACGGTAGTCATATTTACCTTTTATTAACATTAACTTTATAGGCAAGTTGTAATAATGACCCTTTATCTGTCAAACTGTTTTAGTATACAAGTCATATGTTATCAGAGATATTAGTTAAGCTATGGGTTGTCTTTAGTACAAGGCGCTAGATTTCGTAGAAGCAAAATATTATGAAATTCGAAAATGAGATCAAAATGTATTCCAAAGTACAATAATTTGGTCAAAAAACTTAACTGAACAGCTGATTATCACAGCAAATTATAAGCGCAACAACGTATAAAATACATGCCCTCCATTTAAAACAAATAATATTTAACCTAATTATTTTTCTTATTTTTACATTTCTTTTTGAAACAACAAATAAATTTCTTACAATATTATGGAAGAGTATTTGATAAATTTTCTGATTTTTGGAAATTTTTTGAGTAATAAATATGGTATGGTACGTTTGGTTACAATTATAAATGAACATAAAACTAAAAATGAAAAAAACCGGATTCTGTGAGTAAAAAACCGGTGCATTTGACATTCGAAAAATTAACATTTGGAAAAAAACGCCAGCTGAAACAGTAAAAAAACCGGGTTTTCCACCGGTTGTAAAACCGAATCGATCACCCTAATGTTAGGAGAAACAACAGTATGATTATAAAGCAATCTAGTTTTCTTCAATAAAATTTTGTTTTAAACTGCTCTTCTTCCTGTTGAATAAAAATGTATTATTAAGAGTTTAACATGTGACAAAAATATATAAAACTTAAATTAAGCCTTTTTTGGTGCTGTAGCTGTAGTATACCTTAAGTGACTTTAATAAGTACATAAATATAACTCGAATATTATTTTTTTAGTCCCTAAAATAAACTACACGGCTAACGGCAACAAAAGGCATTCAGTTGAAAAATATTTTTATTAATATTTAAGTGTTATTATAGTTTTATCTTTCAGACAATCGTTTTACAAAACTTTGTATTTTTATTATTTTCACCTTAGGTGAATAGGTGAATATTTAAGCAACACTTTTTGGGCTTTTCTGTACATGAAATTATAAATATTATTTTATATAAAATGTTAGACGTACTTTAGGGCTATCTGATTATTACTTACATACATACATATATATTAATTTTTTATTTTTTTATTGCGTATGATTTTATTGTTGAAACGGTACGATCTTAAAAGTTTTCAAATCTTTACAGTGTAGCAACGTTACATAGTTTTACTGTTGCATAGTTGTTTATTTTTTATTTATTTATTTTTAAATACCTGTAAGTATACTTTACATATTTTTTTTTCAATAATAATTTGTATATAATACTTCAATAGTGTTAAAATGAGTGTACGAAAATAAACGAAACTTTTTCAAACGTTGCTCGTAAACACATAGTTTTCAAGTTATTATACCCTTCACCTGTGGTGCACAAGGGTATATATAGGTTTGTCATTCCGTGTGAAATTTCTACAATTTTCATTTCCGACCCCATATATATTTTCTGAAAGCTTATGAATACGGGAGTCGATTAAGCTCTATCAGTCTGTCCGTGTGTATGTTGAAATCAACTTTTTAAAGCCCACCGACATCGCCTGGATCCGGGTGAGATATTAAAATATCTGAAATATTCAGGAGTAGATCGGTATTGAAAATCAGAAACATCGGTACATAAACAACTGAGATATGAGCAAAAACCCACGACCACCTCGATTTTTTTTCACAAAAACAACATTACAACAACAACATACAAACATACACACGTGTATACTGGTTTTTATTTTTTAATTTTTTATTTATTTATTTTTTTTATTTTATATATTATTTATATTTTTATTGTTATTTTTTTTTTATTTTTTTTAAATTATACCCTTAACCTGTGGTGCACAAAGATATATATAGCTTTGTCATTCCGTTTGCAAATTCTACAATTTTCATTTCCGACCCCATAAAGTATATATTTTCTGAAAGCTTGTGAATAGAGGAGTCGATTAAGCCCTGACTGTCCGTCCGTCTGCCCATCTGTTGTTTGAAATCAACTTTTAGAAGCAACTATATGTTCCCTAGATCTGTGTATGGTATCAATCTCTTGGGAATATCCAGGAATGAATCGCTTTTGAAATTAAGCACAATCGCCCTATAACTTTCTGAGCAAAAAACCACGACCACCTCGTTTTTTTTCACAATTACAACAACAACATACATACATATATACTGGTTAAAGTAAACGTGGCATCGAATCCCAGCTGAGCCAAAAAATTTTTTTTTATTTTATTTTTTTATTTTATATATTATTTATATTTTTATTATTTTTTTTTAATTTTTTTAAAAATTTTTATTAAAATTTTTTTTTAAATTTAAAAAAAAAATATTTTTTAAATTTTTTTTTTTAATTTTTTTTAAAATTTTTTTTTTTAATTTTTGTTTGTATTTTTTTTGTTTTTAATGTATTTTTTTTAATTTTTTTTTTTATTATTTTTTATTTAATATATTATTTATATTTTTATTATTTTTTTTTTGTTTTATATATATTATTTATATTTTAAATATTTTTTTTAATTTTTTTTTAACGTACATACGTTAATTTTTAATTTTACAATGGGATGTTTTTATATGTGTATGTTTTTTATATGTATGTACGTATTTCATATGGGATGAATGGTGATACAAACTACTGACTACACGTTGTAAAGGGTATATAAGATTCGGCACGGCGCTCTTTCTTGTTTGATATAATTTCGTTACCAAACGTTTGATTTCTTAAAGTAAACGTGAGAAAAAACAAGTAAGAGTGTTATATTCGGCCGTGCCGAATCTGACAATACCCTTCACAATCATGTACATAGGTATAATCTCACATCGTAGCTTAACCTTTATTTCATGTTATTCCCCTTTTTTCTTTATTATTTCCGACGCCATCCTCGATTTTGAATTTTAGGGTTGGTATTCAACTAGCCAAGCCCTTTAATTTGATATCCATATTGATGGGGTTAAAAAAATTTTATTTGCCATTTTGTCTTAGACGCCATCTTGGATTTTACATTTTCGAATAATTTACTGTATTCTACTGGTCAAGCCCTTTAATTTGATACCAATATTGAGGGGGTTCAAGAAGTTACATTTTAAAATACTGGATTTGGCTCATATATAAATTTATTGCCCGCCATTTTGTAGTGGCGGCCAACATAAATTTAAAGTTTTTTATGGTGCATTTATTATTCTAGTCAAGTCCTTTCAGATAATACCAATATTGACTCTCTCGGTTGTCTAGAAGCTGAAGAAAATTGTTTTTCGTTTGTAAATTTTTAGAATTTATATTTTAAAAAAATTTGTTTGCCTATAACTTTACCGATATGAGCCTGATTTATACAAAATTTTACACGAATATCTCTAGATGCATGTTATATCTACAAGTAGTAGCAAAGGTACCTATAAATTATTCTATGGCTGAACAATTTTAATTTTGGTGGTAAAAATATAGAAAAAAAACAGAGGCAGTCGTGTTTATTTGCTCATATCTCAGAAAGTTATCGGTCAATTGTGCTGAATTTCAATAGCGATTCATTCCCGGATATTTCCAAAAGATTAATACCATACACAGATCTGAGGAACATATGGTTGCTTCTAAAAGTTGATTTCAACCAATACACGGGCAGACGGTCAGGGCTTAATCGACTCCTCTATTCAGAAAATATATACTTTATGGGGTCGGAAATGAAAATTGTAGAAATTACAAACGGAATGACAAACCTATATATACCCTTTTTCACCACAGGTGAAGGGTATAAAAAATCATTTGTATGTAGCGCTCGTCATTCACGGTAATGTTTGCATTAAATGCATCGGATTTAAAGGAAAATAAGCCGATGTAGCCTTTAAAAACAACATATTCATATACACATCTTGGTTGTACTATATAATATAAAATTCAATAAAATACTCCCATATTCTGCATAAAAATTGCTTTAAGAATTATCACATCTGGCACCCATCCACCCAAGCTCATAAAATCGTCGGCAACGGGGAGGCTGAAAAAATAATCGTAGACGGTAGGCCGTCGGCTTTGAATCAATTAGCTTCTTTCACTTCTATAAAGTTTAAGCCAGCTTTCGAGTCAGTTATTTTAAATCAGTTTAACGCGAATAGTCAAAACGAAAAGTTGTTTCTAATTTGTAGCGATAATATTAAATTAATGTGTGTTGTGTGTGTGTAAAAAAAAAAACGAAAAGATAACATTTATTGAATAACCCAAGCTTTTTTGAAATTGCACATACTTACCTTGTTTACATTTATTATTGAAGATCCGGTTTAATGAAGCTCTGACAAGTGCTTATATCATCAACGAAAATATTTAAAGTCATTTTACTGCAGCAATAACAAAACGCACTTTACATAAAAAAAAGAAAAGAAAAATAAAAATATTTATGTATGTAAAATATTTGAAAATTTCCTTTTAATATTATTAAGAGGCGATTGGCTTTTGGCAAACAAACCAGGCTTAGCTGCACAAAATTTGGTTTTCTTATACCTGCATACATGTGTATGTACGTACATACATATGTACATAAGTACATAATAAAGAGCTAACTTAAAAGTAAATTTTGTAGACAACAACAATTTTGTAAAATTACTAAAATCGGTTTTAAATTATTAGTTGTTTAGCTGTGGAATGAACATTTTATGTATGTAGATATATGTACATCATATACATACATATATATATATTTGTACATAGTATGTATTTTATATATAAAAAAAAGCTGCTTTAAGCTCCCTAATTGTTTTTGCCGTTATTATATTTTTGTGTGTGTTATTTCCACAGTGTTTAAGTGTACATATACTTATATGTTTAGCCTTCAAACAATTTCTTGTCCAAACAGTGTCACCAAAGACTATAGACTATATATAGTCATTGGTCGAGAAATGATATTGTACCTTGTGGGCTATTAATCCTTAACATTGTCTAATTAACAGTTATAATAAAACAATTTTTTGCATTTAAGAAAATTTTTAATTCGTATTTGGTATCACCAAAGAAAAAAGAGAGCATTAAAAAATTAAAAAAACCATCAAGCACTGTCTCGAAAATTTTCTAATTATTTTTTTTAATTCTAATGTCTTTTTAAAAATAATAAAAGCTATCTAGGTTCTCAGAACGTTGTTGGTGTGATAGATTAGAGTGAGTACACAGGTTTCATATTTTGACGCATGTACATAAATATATGGGGAGTAATAGCTTCATTTGTAATCATTACGAAAGGTTGTTTTTTTTGTTAATCAAGATACTTGGTATACTTTTTTTCTTTGCAAAAATGTTGCCTGAATTATCAAAAGTTATTTATGCTTTCATAGTTTGCTTTTTCCCGTGCAAGTTTTTGAAAAAACTCCAAACTAAAATTATGTCGTTTTAGAAACATTGGAAAACTGAAGCAACAATAATAATAAACCATGTTGTTTTTTTAATGTTGTACCTATTTGTTGTACAATTACCACCACCTGATAATTGAATTCATCTTGATAGATTCTATAAGTGCTTTAAAATGTTGAGTGGGCACCATGTTTGCTCACCATGACTTTTATCAGTTTATTAATGATCGGTTGATAGTTGGAAAATCCCCGTAATTAAATTCAGTGACGTTTGTTTATGATCATAATCATTGTTATTGAGAAATATTTTATAATACATACATATGTATGTACATACTAGGGATGCTAAGTTGGACTGATTTTGCGAATACCGAGATTCGGGTTTTTTATTCCCGGGATTTTTCAGTACCCAGGGATTTTTCGGGATTAATTATATGTACATATATAAATAATTTTGAATTTATTTAAAAAAAAATAAATAAAATACAAAATGTAAACTTTAATAAAAAGGTACATAGATTTTAAGTAAAGTAATTCATATACATATTTAAAACAATTACTATAAATAACAGTTAAAGGATAAAACCAAGGCATATTTATTCATCAGGTACTCTTGATTCGTCAACTGATTATTTTTTTAAACGCTTATTTTAAATTTCAGCTGTCAAAATGCATAAATAAAAAACAATTTTCTCTCTTTTCTAATTGATTTCAATTGTCAAACTTTATATATAAAAAACATAAACAAAAAAATTCTCTCCGAACTGCAATTACCTGATGAATAAATATGCCTTGGATAAAACCTAAAGAATTTGTTTATTGTTGTTATTAAATATGATAATTAATATATGTATAAGATATTAATTTGAAAATGGTGTAAGTGCAATCACATATATGTAAAGATATTTAAAAAATCATGCTTGAATTTATTTAAAATATTCAAAATGAGGATCTCACTCGCCCTTCTCCGCCTTTCCAATTCTAACTAGAAAGATTGAAAATCATTGTACACATAAGCCATTATGATACTTGGTTTGGTAACTCTTCAACTGACAATAAAAAATTATAATATGGAAAATTGGGCATTTTGTTGATATTTGTATGGAAACATAAATTAAAATCTAAATGCCACATCTCCAGAAACACTAAACCGATTAAGTGAAAACTTCATATAAACCATCTATATACCATCCCTAACATACCCTTGAAATTGAATTGGTTGAAATCGGTCGACCCGTTTCCACAGTTAGTGGTGACATCAAAGTGTACACTTAAATATGTTTATGAATTAGGTACCTACTTTACTTAAATTCGAAGAGTTTTCCTTTTTAAGATTGTTGAATAAATTTAAAATTATTTTAATAAATTGTGTTTTTAATATACATATATGTACAGATAGATAATAATAAATCCCAAAAAATCTTGGAATTTAAAATTTTTTAAATTGTGCCGTTTAGCATCCCTAGTACGTATATACATACATATGTACAACAATTAAAAGTTTCATCATGTTTTATAAGCTAACTAGCTGACCCGGCGAACTTCGTACCGCCCTATAATCAATATACATTTTTATCTGAATTAAGTTAATTTCTTTATTGAGTACTAGCTAATACCCGGTGTGCTTCGCCACCCTACATTTTAGTATTTAATTCATATGGCAGGTGCCACGCCCACTATTGTTAATGCACCTATTTCTTGCCTAAATGTTCATTTGGGTGTTAAAGTTGCTTTTGCAAAATTTTAGTACTCTAATCGATATCGTTTTCTAGATATACGAATTTTAGTATTTAATTCATATGGTAGGTGCCACGCCCACTGTTTTTTCCATAAATGTTTATTTGAATATCAAAGTTGCTTTTGCAAAATTTTAGTACACTATTCGATATCGTTTTCTAGATATACGAATTTTAGTATTTAATTCATATGGTAGGTGCCACGCCCACTATTGTCAATGCACCCATTTTTTCCATAAATGTTTATTTGAATATCAAAGTTGCTTTTGCAAAATTTTACTACTCTAATTGATACCGTTTTCCAAATATACGAATTTTAGTAATTAATTCATATGGTAGGTGCCACGCCCACTATTGATAATGCACCCATTTTTTCCATAAATGTTTATTTGAATATCAAAGTTGCGCTTGCAAAATTTTACTACTCTAATCGATATCATTTTCCAAATATACGAATTTTAGTATTTAATTCATGTGGCCACGCCTACTATTGCAAGTCCGCCCATTTTTTACCCAAATGTTCGTGTGGATGTCAAAGTTTATCGTACTTAATTTGAAGACTCTAGCTGCATTAACTTTCGTGATATATATTATTTAATACTTATTCTTTAATAGGGCGTGACACCCCGCCCACTTACAATTTCAAACCAAAGTATAGCCTATAGTTCCTTCCAGACATACAGAAAGATTCTGTGAAAATTTCAAGGAAATCGGTCCAGCCGTTTAACCGTCTATAAAGCACAAACAAACATACAAACACACATTGATTTTTATATATATAGATTGCTGGCTGTTGGTATATTAATAAATCAAAATTATTCAAAAAACAAAGTGTTCATTATTCTAATGCTTTATGATACACAATATTCTTAGTTTTATTTTTTGGCGCGTATTTATATAAATAGTGTTGTTGGTATTCCGACACGGGAACAGGCGACATATAACTGGCCATGTGAAAAACATGAATTTTCAAGATTAATGCCACAAACACTTGGCGACTGCCCTTGTGATTTATTTATCGACATTGCAAATGCTAGCCGCACTGGAAATTGTAACCGTTTAACAAACACTTCAGAAAAAAACACACAGTACAAATTATCCTATAGAAACCAATGTGAAAAGTACACTAAGAAATGGTGAATGAATTATGTAGGTATTTTGTAATTATAACTCCGACCACAGACCAACTCCGAACGATATATTTGCAAAGAGCATGTAAACTACGTTTCTTTGTTTTAATGTTAACTACTTGAATATTGCTGCCAGTGACACATTATTATTATTATTTTCTTATATAAGAACCTTCTCCTAATAATAACAAATACAACAAAAAAAGAATTAGTGAAATCGGTCAGGACATTCACGCGTGATGCCGTGACCAAGGGAAAACGGGATTCATTTTTATATACACATATGGCCATTAAAATAGGTACTCTGATATACTGTTACATTTTCTAAGTTTTTTTAAAAAATTCATAAATTTTTTTTACAAACTTTACATGGTTTTAATTGTACACACTTTTTTACATTAATATAAGAAAATCTGTTATTTTTAGAAATTTTTATTAGCGTTCACAGGGAAATTGGTTAAAAATAAGAAAATTTTTGTGGCCAATAAAATAGGTACTTTGCTAAATTTTTCCACATATTCCAAAAATTAAGGTCGAACTGAACATTTAAAGGTTGGTGATCTAATTTTAATACAATAATAATCTAATATCAATACTGACATCGATGGCAGATGGGTCGAGCACAGCATTGTACTGAAAAAGAGAGGAGACTAGTTAAAAAGCTTCGGAAACAGAATAAATCCTATAAATTTATAGCCGATTTAATTGGACGGTCTAAAAATTTTGTTGTCAATATCCTTAAGCCCCGAAACACTAAAAAAGACATTGTGCTAAGAAAAAAACCAGCCCAACTACTGATGCTTACATAGCAATGCTTCCAAAACGAGACCCCTTTAAGTCCTCTAAGGCGATTGCAGCTGAAATACATAATCAAATTTCAGCAAGAACTGTGCGACGTCGTTTATGTGATAATAATCTTACGGGACGAATAGTTTGAAAAGTTCCATTGCTAAAAAAAGTAAATTTACAGAAGAGGAAAGAATTTGAAAATCGCCATGGTGTGGCCAGAAGGAAAAAAATGGCATAACATACTCTGGAGTGATGAAACTAAAATTAATTTTTTTGGAAACAATGCTGAATGAAATGTGAGAAGACCAAAAAGTGAATAATTCAACCCACGTTACACTAAAAAGCAATAAAACATGCTGGCGGCAACATCATGGTTTGGGGATATTTTTCTTGGAGTGGCGTAAGGCCTAGTCACTTAATTTCAGAAATAATAACCAAGGAAGGGTACAAAAATATTCTGGAAAATGTTATGTTGCCTTATGCTGAGGAGGAAATGCCATTACGTTGGTGTTTCCAGCAAGAAAACGACCCGAAACACTCTTCTAAGTTAGTTAGTGGATGGTTTTAGCAAAATAAAGTTAGTGTTATGGAGTGGTCAAGTCAATCACCCGATCTCAATCCAATTGAGAATCTTTGGGGAGATCTCAAAGTTAGACTTAGGAAAGAAAATATTCAAAACAAGACTCCGTTATGGCAAAAAGTGCAAGAAATATGGTATGACACTCCTCTTGAGACCTGCCGCAAGTTAATCTCTTCTATGCCCAACAGATTAGATAAAGTTATAAAAAAAAATGGTGGACATAGTGGTTACTGATGCAATGAAGCGGAAATAGTGCTATTTATGTTGAAAATTATTTAAAACTCCTTTAATTTTTTACAATTCCTTTAAAGTACCTATTTTTATGGCCAAGTGAATTTTGTTTTTTTTATTATAGATTTTTTTTTATTTTAAAATAATAACTTTTTTTTATTATTTTTATTTATTTTTATGCTTCGAATAATAAAAATGCACTAAGAATAAATTTTAGTTAACATAAGATCGAAAAATATGCATTTTTTATAATTATATAGATGGTACCTATTTTAATGGCCACATGTGTATACAGATTTAAATTTTTTCTTTAAACATCCTTTTAAATATTTTTTTAGGTTATAGTATTAGTCCTTACCTACCCCGACTCTTTAAACGCTTATTTCTTCTTCTTTTAAAATTTCCCCCCTTTTCAGTAGGTAACAATTAATTATCTCGGTTAGTGGCACGTTTTATTTGTAATTTATAAACATATTTTTTTTAAATTTTTATTATAAATTCTCACTATCAATTGACCTTTATTATTTATGGTTTATCAGGGGTTTTTTTTTTTTGCTAATAATGTTTATTACTGTTGTAGACATTTTTCATTGAAATGGATTTCATTTGTCGTATTTAGTTATTGTAGAATTTTTGTTTGTTTATATGTATGTTTTTTTGGAATTCCCAAATCTCTTGAGCAGTTATGTACGTACATACATACATATGTGCATACATATGGAGGTATGTAAGTATGTGTAAAAAGATAAAGCTCTGCTCTAATGTCTTTTGTAATTAACACTTAGTTCAAAATGTACAGCAGGCACATTTATTGATATTTTTATGTAAAAACGACAATATGTAATGGGTGATTTATCGTGAGGTTTGATTTATAATGTTAAATAAAACACATAAACTTGAAAATTAACTTAACATTTTTACTATCGGTTTAAAAAACAATTTATGGCTTTTACAGTTCGAAAACGATTTTATGTAATTGTTGGCCATGACTACATCTGGTTTATTCCTGGTCCATTCGGAGAGTCTAATTTTGGGTGACTCCTTCGAGCATAGATACTGGTATCTCGCGTATAACACAATTAATGTTGACTTCAGAAGACCTCAGAATTACCTATGACCAGATAAAATAGTCCAAAGATGTGATATCGTACGATCTATATGGCCAATTTATCGTAGCAAAACGTGAAATTAAGTGCTTATCAAAATGATTTCTCAACAAGTTTATTATTTCACAAACTGTATGACTCGTAGCGTCGTCTTGTTGTAACCAGACACCTTGTGCTTGAATTTCAGGATGCACTTGGTGCGATAACGGTTACCACTGACGGTAACATTTTGATTTGCCTCATTTTTGAAGAAAAATAGACCACCGATTCCATTAGCCCATAAACCACGCCATCGCATTGTTTTTAGTTAATTTAATGGTAGCTTTTGGTACTT
Source organism: Phyto melanocephala (assembly GCA_941918925.1). Classification (NCBI taxonomy): domain Eukaryota; kingdom Metazoa; phylum Arthropoda; class Insecta; order Diptera; family Rhinophoridae; genus Phyto; species Phyto melanocephala. The sequence continues at coordinate 6,124,377 of OW799233.1, forward strand.
TTCGGGTTGCTCATCACCCCAAATACGGAAAGTTTGTTTGCGAATGGAATAGTGGTTTTAGAAGGTCGATTTTACGCACCGCAAGTTCCTCGAAACGCACGAAAAACATTTCTCACAGAACGATTTTTTTATAATTCCACTGGACAACTTAAAGACTCTGTTGTGATGTAAGTCTTTCGATGATAACTTGCCAAACGATACTGAACAAACATAAAAGAACAGTATGATATGTGTCATACGTAATATGTCTAAAAAGTCTTTTAAAAATTAAACCTCACAATGAATCACGCGATAAAATTATAATAATGTGTTCTATAAGTGAAAGTATTTTTTAAGATGATGCAGACAAATTTTTAATTAATAAAGAATTTATGAAGTTTTAATATTAACAATTTTTCTTCAAAATTTCGACTTTTCGAAAGTTTACTAAAAATCTTATAATCTAAAATCTAAAAAAATGTGTAGTTTTTTAATATCGCTATGATTTAAATTAAAAAAAAAAAAAATCATTTATTGAAATACATACTTCTCAAAGTTTTTGTAATTTGTATTCTCTCTGTTACAGTTCCAGTTGACCTCTTTTTCACTTTTATGTAATTTTCATCTTTTGTATGGATTTTTTTTTAATTTCGTATTGTTTTTAATACTTCCGTTTGAAATTTCCTGCAAAATAACAAAGCAGCAACTTTTCCCTCCAAAAAGATAGCGTTGTTTTTGCACGTAGTCATGCCCCTTAGTTTTATTTTATTAAATGCGCGCATGCGCTGATTCATACTTATGTTTGTGGAGTCTGCGATTTTAAAGCCCGATATACAACTTGTTTATGAGTTTATATGTAGCTACAACTGTGTTAAATAAAACAAGCAAGAGCACTCACTATATTCGTCTGTGGCGGATTTTTGGTAGTAAAACAAAATGTGTTTTTTTTTTTTGTTAACAACTACAATCACTTTAGAATCATTTTTATTTACTTAAATATGTATCACTTTCTTTGTTTAAGTTCGATTTACTATTTATTTATTTTCTTATATTTAGTCCCAAAATGGAGTCTGAAGTATTTCTACAATAGGAGTGATTTTACCCACTTTTTTTTCATTACATTGTTGTATTATTATAGGGTATGACTAGAGATGGGTTTAGAAATGGGTATTTACCTAACGCTGGGTATTTACCCATTTATACCCACTTTCATACCCGGGTATTTATTTAATTTCGGGTAAATACGCTTTTGAATAACAAATACTCGTTGTTACGTAGAGTAACAGAAATGTGAACATCTTCGAATTTATTTTGAACATATTTCTTTTATGTGTATTTCTTGATTCGTTTTGCTCAGATCAGGCAGTTTTGACTGCATCAAACACAACAACAATTCTTAATAAGAACCGCTAATCAGCGTGCTTATGGGAATTTAATGTAATGTGTGGGAGTGATGGCAACAACAATGCTGAAGCAACTAGAAAGACTAAAGTTTCGAAACCTAAGCTTGAGTCTCAGGTGCATAAAGAGAATTTGGTTCATTCACTCTTAAATATTTGTTCCCAGCGAGCTGTTCAGCTTTAGCACCCACAGCTACATTCACTCAAAAAAAAGAAACCGTTTAACAACACAAAGAGCAGGAAAAATAACATATGTATATGTACATATATATATCGTGAAACTGGAACTTTTTTTTAAAAAATAGGTTACCACCTTCGGCAGAAAGCGCGCACTCCACTCAATTTGAAAATGCCATGAATTCTTCACTAGAAGGCACTCAAGACTATATCCCTTCAACTTCAACAGGAATCACGCACTCTACTCGATATGAGCTTTTATCGGATACGGACAGCGACAGCGATTATGATTAAATTTAAAAATTATTTCATTTGTTATTAAAAAATCTAATTTATAACAAAAAATTAAATTCTTTAAATTTATTTAAATTTTTCTTTATTCTAATTTATACCCAGGTGCTTAGGTAAATACCTGGGTATTTACATTTAAATACCCAATTTACGATTTGGGTATATACCCTTGTCCTTGTTAAGCAATAATTTTAGCTTTGTGTGGGCATGGCACTAATGGCGACAAAATCAAATCTTGTTTTAATTTGGGACACTCTAGTAGATTTTGTCATGTGCTAAAGGTGGACTTTAAAATACGCGTGTCATATTTGCATACATTCAACTTAAATAATAATGAATTCCTTTATTCTTCCCAAATCTTTTGCTATATAGAAATTTTATGAATATAAAAAACCCATTATAAAGGGGGTGGTCGTTAAAGTGGGCATGTGACCATAAGTTTCTTATATGTACATCGTTTTAAAATGAAACCAGAACCTAGATAATATGCATATACTCTGTGTGATCTTAAATGTATATTTCGATGTTACAAACGGAATGATAACATGAATATATCCCCACACTATTTTTTTTGGTTGTTAGTATAAAAAACACGTTTAAATATATATTTACGCAACGAACTAAAGCCGACTTATTTTTTTTTGAATACCAGCCCATTGTAGTAGAAGAATGTCAATCACTCACATTTATTCATTAAGTCACACTGATTTTGTTTACTTTTTGTAAAGTGACAAATGTTTGGAGCGGGAAAAACAGAGGAATCATAAAACAAATTTATATTTAATTTTTTTAGGTCGTGATTCATAAAAACAGAAGATAAAACACTAGTGGCAATTGATATGTCAACGCGGTTATTAAAAAAAAAAATAAAAAATTTGTTAAAGCTTTTTCTACATAAAAATAAAAAAGAAATATTTTTTTTTCATTTTGTAAATTCAACTTTCCCAATATTTCAAAGTTCATGTTTAAAACATTGATGACTCATTTTTGTGTTTATTTATTCAAAATCTCAGCCACTTGGAAAACAAACAAAGAAAAATATTGTTTGTAATTTCTTAAGATTTTAGCCAGTTAAGCTCAGCTTAACATCTTAATGAAGTTTAAACTCAACGTAAATCACTTTCACTTTACTTACATCCATACGATTGAGGGGTTTTACATTTGAAATTTACTGCATTTGTTTTTTGCGATGCACAATTGCATTCACATTAAATAATTTTAGTTTGCTTTTTGTTTTTGTTTTTTGAATATTAAACGATTAATCATAAGAAAAATATACAAACTAACGAATCGGTAGTTATGTAGTTTGGTTTTAAAATTAATAAAAACAATTTTAACTTATCAAAACTATGGCTTTTCAATTTTCATATAATTGCTTTGATTTAATAAAAAATTTTGATTGAGTTTTTTTTGTGGATGGAAATCGATTTTGAAAACAAAGTAATTTCGTTTTCCTCTTTGTTTAACAGTTTAAGCAATATAATCTATGTAACAAATAGTGGTAACAATTTAACCTCCCGTTTAAAAGAAATTTTTTTTATATTTTTAAATTTAGTGTTCACAGTTGATTGGATTTACTTTAAAATTAGGATTGATTTTCCTGATCCAGCTATTTTAAGGAATAACATAAAACGATTAACAAAATTGCACATGTATGAGAAATAAAAAAATTAATAAACCAACTGCAACAAAAGCCCACACAATTTGTATCATCATGTGCATACATACATAATATGTAACATCGACGCTTGTTATACCCTTCACAATGAGTTTGGTTTGTCATTCCATGTGAAATTTCTACAATATTCATTTCCGACCCCATAAACTGTAATTTTTCTGAGTCGATTAAGCAATGTCCCTCTGTCCGTGTATATGTTAAAATCAAGTTTTTGAAACCCCTCGACATTGACAAGATCCGTGTAAAGTATCAAAATATCAGAAATATTCGAGAGCAGATCGGTATTGGAAATCAGCATAATCGCCTTATAACTTTCTGAGATATGAGCAAATAAACTCGACTGCCCCTGTTTTTTCGCTTATTTTTACCACAAAAATGAAAATTTTCTAGCCCCAGGATAATTTATAGACACAGTTGTTACTATTTATAGATTTGATATGCCTCTAGAGAAATTCATAAAAACATTTTGGACAAATTGCTCACTAATCGTTAAAGTTATAGGCAAAAATAATTTCAAAAAATAATTATTTTTTTTTTTAAATAAAAAATAAAATTTTCTCAAGCTCCTAAATAATTTTTGAACATGTTAAGATACCAGACTATAAACCGTAATTTCAAAATGTATTTCTAAGAAAAACTACTAACAAGTTGGTTGGATACCAATTGAGACATATGTATATAAGCACCAAAGTACAACTGCTTCAGTGTTTTTCATAAAATTTATAAACGAAAATAGATATTTTTCAGTTTCTTGACAACCAAGAGAACCAATATGGAGATCAAATGAAAGAGCTTGAATATTAAAATATAGTTTGATATAAAAAGAAGAAAATTTAAGATGGCGTCCTAGAATAAATTGCGAATATATGAGTCAAATACAGTAGTTACGACTTTGTCCCCTTTAACCCCACAATATTAGTATTAAAAAAACAAGCGCTCGGCCACTACAATGTAAACTATTAAATAAATTAAAAATCCAAGATGGCGTCTAAAACAAAATGGAAATTTTTTTTAACTCAAGCAATATGGGTATCAAATGAAAGGGCTTGACTAGTAGAATACAGTTAAAAGGATACAGAAAATGGCGAATTCCATGAAATCTATATCCTTGAACCAAATATTTTCACATAGGACGTGTTTAACATATGTTGCATATGTATTTACATGTATGAAAAAGGGAAACATTTTTCTGGGGGCTAAGCTAAATAGATTTTTGTGTAAAATATTTGTTGAAAACAAAATAACTAGTGATTTTTTTGGTATATCTCAGTAACTTATATGGAAATGTTGTTATTTTACAACACTAGCAGTTTCAAAACTATATCTGACAATTACATATATAGTGCAACGGAACTGATTTAGCGATTCCCGGGATTCGGGATTTTAATATTTTTATGTATTTTTTCTGAATTGAATTTTCTATTTAAAGTTTTAAGCAAGTTTTAATCCGTTTTTGAAATTTCTTTGAGCACAAACAAGAGGGCAGCATCGGCTTTATATAGATTCATGTCATTGCGGCAGAGAACTTCATCTGTTACAGCGAAAAAACTAGAAACTTTGAAATTTTATTCAAAAGTAAAAAATAATTACTCTTTTGTTTTTCTATCAATACAGAAGCTTAATGAGTCCATACGTTTTTTATTTATTTTTTTCTTCTATAAACAACTGTATGAGAAGTGTCCACATAGGGAATACCATCCTTTTAAAACACATTCGTTTGATTTTGGCTTTTAGCTAAAGTACAATATGTACTAACATTTCCAAGTCTCTTTAGAAATTTAATCACGTTTTTTGACCACAATATTATGTGTAAATATACATACATACATACTTACATAAGTACTGCTGTATGCATACAAATTATCAAAAAGGTTTATAGATAGTTTATTAAACTGATATTCTATGGAAACTTGATTAATAAACCTTTTATAAACTTTTAATAATTTTAAAGCATTCAGCAGATAGTTAATTAAAATAATTATTTAGATAAAAAATATTTTACTTTTGTTTAAACATTGCCGATTTAAAGCTTTTAATAAACCACAAATATGTGTATGAACATGTCCCCAAAAATGTATAAGTGATTTCTAGTCAAGGTTATTAATGTATTGGCTGTATATTTGATTGTGCATTTTAAACACAAATTATTTACAAACATATGCATGTATATGTGTATGTATGTATGTAAGTATGTATTTATGTATGACGCTTTTGAATAAGTTGTGTTGTGCGCAAAAAAATTGTTTTTAGAAAATATAAGAGTTATAACTGTGCGAGGCTGCTGGTCTACTAATGCTTAGTGTTTGCGATTCAAAAGCCTAACTCCTCAAGAATATATTTACTGATAACGTGTGATTGAAATTATTATTTTGTATTCATTTCTTAGCTTTTTTTTATTACAAAAACTTTTGGAAATGAAGTTATTTTTAATTGGTTTCCTGTGTACGGTCCTGGTGGCTTTTGGAAAAGCCCAAGATAGCGATTGCTTTGCGGACAATGATGTCGGCCCCATGCCGATGACCAAGACTATGCGTTCCGAGTTGTATCGTGGCCAACAGGAATTTACGTTGGCCATGTTGGAGGCCATACAAGAAGCTACACCAAATGAAAATGTGTTTTTCTCCCCCTACTCGACATTTCACGCCTTGCTCTTGGCTTATTTTGGTGCCAATGGCAATACAGAAAAAGAACTACTGCAGGCTTTGCGTTTGCAATGGGCCAAAAGTAAAAAACACATTAACATGATCTATCGCGTTGAGAAACAATCACGTTCAACTCGTTCGAAAAATTCTTCGGTGGAATTTGCCTCTGCCGATAAAATCTACTTTGACAAGAGTATTAATGTTTCGCCTTGCCTCGCCCAAAGTTTCAAGGATGAATTGGAAACTTTGGACTTTAGACATGATGCCGAAGCCAGCAGAATGAATATAAATAATTGGATAGCCAAAATAACGCACAATGAAATTCCCGAAATGTTGAATGCCGGTGATGTAAGCACTGAGAGTCAAATGGTTTTGGCCAATGCTGCCTATTTTAAGGGCCAATGGTCCGATAAATTTGATCCAAAAGATACAAAACAGGAAATTTTTTATACGTCACCCAGCCAACATTCGTTTGTGCCCATGATGCATAAGAGAGGTACTTTCAATTTGGCCATTGATGAACAAATCGGTGCTCATGTTTTGCAAATGCCCTATATGACTTCGAATGATGAAAACAAAGATTCAGACATTTCCATGATCATTATACTGCCACCATTTCAATCGGGATTAGATGAGGTTTTGTCGAAATTAAAGCCAGACACTTTGGAAAACGCCTTGAAAGACAGCATGCCCAGAGAAATTGACATTTCGTTGCCGAAGTTTAAATTTGAACAAAATTTGGAATTGGTGCCGGTAAGTAAAGATTCTTTAAAATTTGTTATCATTGCCCATGTTCTGAAATTCACGCGAGCTCAAATGAAATATGATTTGCAATTGGATGTTTCGCAAATCCATGTATTTTTATTGCAAACAAAAAATAAACATTTATTTGGTGTACAACTTAAAAATGCGAGATTCACAACAACAGTCGTTAATAACTTTAATAAAACATTTCAAAGGGTACACATCTGTCATTTTTTCATACTTAGTTATTTCGCGTTATAGTAGGTCTGTCTGTGTACTTTTCCAGTAGCAAATAGTCAGTAAATTTTTTTGGGAGAGTAAGACCAATTTTACTCTGGCGGCTAAAAATATATCAAAAAGTACGCAGACAGTATCCAGTAAAATTTTGCAAGAAAACAGCTGATCGGTGTGTAAACAATTGAAATTACAAAGCACAAGAGTTTTAGCATATGTGTACGCGAAAGTGAATTCTCGCGGTAAATTAAAAAATGCTAATTTTATCGGTTCTGCCATCTCCAATCCACTTACGTTACGGTAAAATGTTGTTTATTATAATATTTTATAAACGTTAAAAATCAGCACAATTCTAACTACTTACCTCTGCCATTGTTAAATTTCAATTTTTATTTTCGTTTCACAAAAATTTTTTCATAATTAGTAAATAAAAACAGCTGTTCAAACTAGTTGCAAAATCTTGCTAGAAGAAATTTCTCCAACAACATTTTGCAAGTTCTCAACTTCCAACTGTCAAAAAATTTTCTTTTTTGCTCTCTCGCTGCAAGAGATTTTGAGTACGCAGACAACATTTTGCAAGATTTTGTAACATTTTGCATAAAATGATGAAAAATATGTGTGCGCAACAGACCTAGTGTTAACAGCACGGCTTTTATTTTTTACTTCGAAAATATCGAAAAAAAAGTTTTGCCACAGACTATATATGTATGCATATACTAGCTCACCCTGTCCGTTTTGCTGGCCCTAAGCAAACATTAGTGTTGTTTTACCACAGGATTTAAATTGAGCTTTTAACGAAATTTACGGCCTTCAAATAAAAATCCATGGAAAACCTATCATAAAGTTTTTTTTTACAGAATAACTTACATATGGTGTAGATATGGGCCGAATCAAAAAAGAAACGCATGTATTTTAGGCAAATTGAAAATTATATTTATTTATTACGTCACCTTAAGGCCAGCGGAGAGACAATGTTTTTTGTCTTTTTTAGTTGGTGTAAAAACGTATAAATTTTTTGGCGTGCCAACTCGGGAGCAAGCCACATACAACTGGCCGTGTGAAAAACATGAATTTTCCAAAATTAAGCCAGCAATAGTCAATGATTGGTCTTGGTAAATCGTTGGAAATTATCGGAACTCGTGGAATAATTACGTGTTCGCCTTTGAATCTAAAATTGGTAAACAGTTTTTGATGGTCAATCTGGTTCCGTTGCATAATTTTGGTGCGTTAAAGTTGCGAATAAGAATTTCCTGTGATCCAACTTTTAATGTTAGTACATGCGGTGGCATTCCGGGTGGTTGCAATGAATTCAAAAATTCCGTGGGATAATTGACGGCTTGTTCTTCATCCATTACTGTGTCGATCGATTTGTATATGATTAATTTGCCGGACTGTTTCAATTGAATTTGCTCATTGAGCTGTAAATATTTTTTGTAAATAAACCGAAAACTCGGATTTTTGAATGCAACATTTTGAAAGTTTTAAAATTTTGATATTGGTTCATTATTAACAGAGGTTTTTTGTAAATATCTTCGGAGCTACATAACCGATTTAAGAGTTAGATATCTCGTTTTGAAAAACATGACAACGGCTTTTAAAATAAAATAAAAAAAAATAAATATTTGTATGTGTCATTGGTGGTGCAATATGAAAATTTGATTTTGTCACGCCCCTCCGCCCGCAAATAAAAAATCTGACTTCTCTGAAAATTTCATCAAAATCGGTCCGGCCGTTTTGGAGTCCATACGTTACATACATACATCCTATTTAATATATATAGGGCCGTATTCATAAAAATTATTTCAGATTTATTAAAGGCTTATTTGACAGATGTTGTAGAGAAATTTGTCAAATAAGCCTTCAATAAACCTTAAATATTTTTTTTATAAATACGGCCTATAGAAGATATTCCGTGGTTTTGCTTTGCTTATTTAATTTGAAAAAAGTTTAGTTCAAGCACAACGATTTCTAAGTGAATCGATGCGGTTCACAAGTGGCGATTTTTTACGAAAGACAACGATCGCAAAGGATAGTTAAAAAGTTTAAAGAGAAAGATTGTTGTCAAACTCAATCAACAAGAGCTTGTAAGTTTATTGGCAGCAATTTTAAAATATTTGCGAGCAGCAGGACTCATTTGAAAGTAGCAAAAAGGGGGACCATACGAATTCAAGCCGAGAGACCTTGAAAAACAATTTCGCATGTACGAAATGCTGCTTGAACTCTATAAAATAAATTAATTTTTGCACCGATTTACTACTTGCGATTAAAAAGTGGATCCATTATGATAATCCGAAAAGTAAGAGATCGTATGTGAAGTACGGCCATTCAGCTGAATCGACGCCAAATTAAAATGTCCATGGTGTTGTGGTAATGCTCTGTATTTAATGGGACCAAACGGGTCATATCTCTTACGTGGAACCTTTTTTGAGCGCAACTGATTCGCTTGAATTCTGGGCCGAAAAACGCCAAAAATGTGCAGCTACAATGCAATGTCTGTAAAAAAAAAACTATAAAAAAGTGGTTGCTAGATTTTCGCTCAACCGTCTTGTAGTCAAAACCTTGCGACGCTTCGCGACGTTTAACAACTATTTGTTTCGATCGATGCAAAATGCTCTCTCTAATATACGTTTCACCTAAGGGCAAGCTATTGGCGCGGAATTCATACTTTGCCAAGGCGATACGAAAAGGTCATAGCTAACAATAACCAATACTTTGAAAAAATTTATATTGTACAAATGTTTCAAAGTAAACTCTTAAAGAAATAACGCATTTGTAGGTTAAGCACCCAATAAATAAAATTATTAAATAATCTTTGTTTTATTGTTTATCAAGTTCAAACATTAACCAAAAGTTTTTTATCTTAGATTCTACGCAAACTGGGCATTAATAATCTCTTTGAAGAATCAGCCGACTTATCGGTTTTCTCAGCCGATTCCCAATTGAAATTGGGTGACGCCAAGCATGTAGCCAAAATCAAGGTCGACGAAGAGGGCAGTACAGCAGCTGCTGCCACAGTGTTGTTCAGTTTTCGTTCGGCCCGCCCAGTTGAACCCACTAAGTTTGAGTGCAATCATCCATTCTTGTTTCTAATTTACGATCATACATCTAAGGCTATATTATTCACCGGCATCTATCGGGATCCTAAAACTCAGAAGTAAATTTCTAAGAAGTTTAAGTAAAAAGTTAATTGTAAATGTTATTTGATCAAAACAATTTTTTTATAATTATTCGTCGCTCTTTACTCATCGTTAAAAAATATACTATATATTAAAAGCTCGTTATTTAAAAGCGCGATTCGATTGCTTGAATTCTCTTTCAGTCTATTGTTTTTTTTTCTTCTTTATCATATTTGTTTTATACATACTTATGTACATAATATATTTTTATTTAAATAAACTTTTATTTTGTATGTGTTTTTTATAAGTTTTTATTTTTTGTAATAAATTATAAACTGTATGATGACCATTAAAGGCTTCCCAATGATTTTCCTTTTTTTTTTTAGTTTAAATAAATAAGTTAAGGTTTTAATATTTTATATGTATGTATGTATGTGCATACCTACATACATATGTATATAGAATTAAGTGTAAACAAACAGTTAGGAAATAATTTTATTATACCCTTCACACAGTGAAAAAGGGTATATATAGGTTTGTCATTCCGTGTGAAATTTCTACAATTTTCATTTCCGACCCCATAAAGTATATATTTTCTGAATGCTTATGAATAGGGGAGTCGATTAAGCTCTGTCAGTCTGTCCGTGTGTATGTTGAAATCAACTTTTTGAAGCCCCCTGAATACGCTTGGACCCGGGTGAGGTCTTAAAATATCAGAAATATTCGGGAGTAGATCGGTATTGAAAATCAGAAACATCGGTTCATAAACAACTGAGATATGAGCAAAAACCCACGACCACATCGATTTTTTTTCACAAAAACAACATTACAACAACAACATAGATGCATATAAACTTGTATATTGGTTAAAGTAAACGTGGGATCGAATCCCAGCTGAGCCACATTTTTTTTTTATTTTTTTTATTTTTTTTTTTATATAATATATTATTTATATTTTTATACCCTTCACCTGTGGTGCACAAGGGTATATATAGCTTTGTCATTCCGTTTGTAATTTCTACAATTTTCATTTCCGACCCCATAAAGTATATATTTTCTGAAAGCTTATGAATAGAGGAGTGTTGGTTGAAATCAACTTATAGAAGCAACTATATGTTCCTCAGATCTGTATATGGTATCAATCTCTTGGAAATATCCAGGAATGAATCGCTATTGAAATTCAGCATAATCGCCCCATAACTTTCTGAGATATGAGCAAAAAACCACGACCACTTCGTTTTTTTTCACAATTACAACAACAACATACATACATAATTACGTGTAAAAAACATACCAAACAAAAAAAAAATACAAAAAAAAAAAATATTAAAAATAAGAAAAAAATAATAAAAAAAACTACAAAAAAAAAATTTAAAAAAAATTTGTTAAAAAAATTTAAAAAAAAATATAAAAAAAATAATAAAATATAAATAATATATTAAATAAAATAAAATAAATTTTTTTTGGCTCAGCTGGGATTCGATGCCACATTTATTCTAACGTGTACGTATGCACGTATTTTATATGGGATGAATGGTGATACAAACAATTGTTATTGCATGACTACACGTTGTGAAGGGTATATAAGATTCGGCACGGCCGAATATAGCACTGTTACTTGTTATTATTTTTTTTTTGTTTGACATTTATTATTAATATTTTAATTATTCTTTTTAAAATTTTTGTATTTTTTTTTTTTAACATAAATACGTTAAATTTTTAATTTTACAATGGGATGTTTTTATATATGTATGTTTTTTATATGTATGTATGTATTTCATATGAGATGAATAATGATACAAACTACTGTTATTGCATGACTACACGTTGTGAAGGGTATATAAGATTCGGCACGGCCGAATATAGCGCTCTTACTTGTTGTTACTATAGTGTAATAATTTAAATGATACTGATGCGGAATCATTGTTGCATGTTAATGTTAATTTTTGTGAAATCAACAAAGTTTTTCTAAAAATGTATTTTAATTTTATTTCAGCACGCTTGAAAACCATCAATACAATTAATCAAATACAATATTTTTTAACTTACTTTAATAATTATGAATGTTATTTGTAGGCCATATTAAACGATTTATTTGCAATGGAAAAAAGTGAGTCAACAAATTTGATTGTTCCATAAGTTAAAGAGCCGAATTGAGAAATTTTCCTCGAACATTCGAGATTTCTGGGCTTTTGGTAAAGATGTTCAAATGATGATTTTTCAAGTTCAATCACAATTGAATGTCGTAATGTGTGGAAAACGATTTAGATTAATTAATCTTTAATTTACTTATCCCACTTAAAAACAATTAGCTTTGGAGGGTTACTCTGTATTTTCAATCGAAACTTAAGTTTTTCGAATTTGTACGCTTAACACATTGTAATTCGTAAATGTTTTCATTCGAATCGTGATGCGGAGTTACCCCTCTGCATTACAATTTTCTATATGCATAATTATTTGTTGCATTTCAGTTAATCTGAACTTTGTAGAAAGCTAATTAGGATAAGTTAAACAAAAATTAAACTTGAAATTAATTGACATGCATTCGTTTAGCAATGATTCGATTTGAAAACGAACGATTTTCATCGCATATATCTAATTTGGTTTAAAAAGGTCCTGCATACATTACGTTAGCTAAAACGTTAAATTATACAACTAAAAAGAGTGAATTCGAAATAAATCTTTTAAATATACATATATATGTACGCTTCCAAAACTTATTACATATTATATGATTTCACTATACCTTTTAATGTACAAACATTTTAAATTTTTTGTTTATCTCCAGGAAGTCAATTCTCGCAATATGAAATTAAAAAATTAAAAAAGTTGTTGTACAGCAAAAGGTTTGGTTGCACCATATGATATGACACACAAAAACTTTTCATTTCACAGAGCGAGAATTGACTCATGGGGTAAAGTACATTATAGTTAAAGTATTAACCCATCTCTGCTTTGTTGTAATGACAAGAAGCTTGGTTGGGCCACAAGAAAGTAGACACTTTATTCTATCTAATTACTGGCTTCAGCCGATTATTTGATCACTCTGCGATACATATTTCCCAGTTTTTAGTATCTGTCATCACAAAAGACAGCAGGGGCTCAATTCTCGTTCTATGAAACTATGAAATGAAAAGTTTTTGTGTGTAATATCATATGGTGCCACCATACCCTTTGCTAAACAAAAACTTTTTCATTTCACAGTTTTACAGAACGAGAATTGAGCCCCTGCTGTTGTTACCAAATGTGCAAAAAGCTTGTCATACGAAGAATTTTTAAAAAATTTCGAATGACTTTTTATCTTAAATTTGCTTTGCAGTAATCTAGAATTTTTGATCTAGAACTATGAGAAATTAACTAAAACATATGTACATCTCGTCGTCCATGAAGCAGTCATTAAATATTTCAAATAAACCTTTATTTAATGCCTTTGGTGCGTTCTTCTGCTTTCTAATTATTTACAGCATTTCTTACTAGAAGTTTTTCTACTTTGAATGTTTTCGGGCCAGTGTCCTTTTTGACCTTTTGTACAAACAAACTCCGAACAATCTAACTTTTGGAGTGGCTTTTCTCCCTAAAATATTGGGAGTCCTCTTTTACGTGGCATTGATTTTGAACGTCCTATTTTGATCACAAATGTTTTTTTTCTGCCTGAATCTACCTTTCGAGTGAATATTACTGCTAAATTTAGCACAAGTCAAACGTGTTAAAAAAATCCACCTTGAGAAAATGCAAAAAAAATATCTAAAAACACCAATTTTATTATTTTTTTTAAATAAAAACATTCATTTTCTATGTTTTTCTTACGGTTATAGTTTTTTCATTTCTCAATTTCATTTATAGCAATTTAAACAATAATAATATACACGAAAAAAAACAAAAAAAAAACATTAAATAATACTTTAATTGATTAAAAATATATACATACATACTTATGTATTAGACTTGTGCTCAAATCGTTATAGTGCTTTTCCACTAACGTCTTTTTGAGTACATTCTCGTATGCTCGAAAACTCGTACTTTGCTACTTGTTCTCCTGCACAAATTTTATATGAGGAAAACTTCTCACTTAACATGTTTAACAGGAGAAAATGTTAAGAACTGATTGTATAACACTGCGTTGGTGTCAATGATAAGCAACGATATGCATTATGGAAAATGACAAATTTTTGTACATTTTTCAGGCGAATTTAATAACGTACTAGAAAACTTAAGTATCAAAAAGCGCTTTTTCAATCGCTTACCTGCTTTCAAGAGCGCTTCTAGAAGGCATGATTTTAATATGCAATGTCCCAATTCGTAAGCCTCATTATTGTAATAAATAAGCGCTATTTTTATCCCTACAAGGAACAGCATAATCATGAATTCCCCTGCACTGCTAAAAAAGGTAGCAATAAGTAACTGAAAAAATTACTATTGAAATAAATTAGTCCCATTTTTGTTGAAATAATAAGCAGTACAGAAGAAATACTTTGTTGTGTTTTCGTATGCAAACAATTTAGGCATTTCCATCGATGCAATACTGTAGGGGAATAAAGTATGCACGCTTACGAAATTCGAAAAAAAATTGTTGGTGGGGAAGTTGGTTCCTGCTAACTCTTATTTGAGTCATACGTATAATTATAATTAATGCTTTATTTGTTTTCTTGATTGACAGTGCTTACAATTGTGTTTTTCAGGATTCTAAAATGATTACAATTCAATTTAATTTAGAAAATGCTTTAGGAAATTAAAATTATAGAACAAATTAACTTGAGCCGAAATAAAAATGATTTACAGTAAAATGAATAT
Source organism: Phyto melanocephala (assembly GCA_941918925.1). NCBI lineage: Eukaryota > Metazoa > Arthropoda > Insecta > Diptera > Rhinophoridae > Phyto > Phyto melanocephala. Next base: position 6,139,429 of record OW799233.1, read on the forward strand.
TAATATGTATATAATTGTAACAATTTATTTTTTCTATATATCTTTTACTTTATAAAAAATTTATAATTTTTTTTTAAGTTTTTATTTTTGTAGTAGATTTTCGGCTTTTTATTTCTTTCAAAAAACAGTGGACACTTCAAATAAAGAAAAAGAATAAAACATAATACGAATAACTCAAATGAGCGTAAAGAGGAATAGGAAAGTCGCCAAAAATAGAAAACCTGCTTTTTTGTTTATTCCTCTTTTCTCTCTACATACTTTGCTGTCAGTTTTATACGTTAGCAGAGTGTCATGATATAAGCGCATGCAATAAACTCATCGTGAAACTAGCCGCTTAAACTTCCGTCTTATTTCGAGTTCGAACACATTTAACATAGTGAAAACAATTGGAGATGTGAGTGAAAACGCACTATTATTTAAGTTAATTTTTGCCAACAACCTAATCAATTTTTTTCACGATAAGGTTCGTTGAGTTCGTGAAAATAATGAACTAGATTGTTGATTAAAATTAAATAAAGTAACCGATGGGCACAACTCTAATATGTCTGTATGTTGTATTAGTGTTGTAGCTTAACTAATGTAATAAGAATAATTACAATGAAGCAGGTAATTAATCACTTTGGGTTTAAAATAATCGTCAAAATTTGATTTTTCTTTTTAAATATCATCAGGTCGCACAATTAAGGCATATAAAGCAAAACCTAGGAACACTATGCCACCCACAATTGTAACAGTACGCACAGAAATTTTGGCAGCCACCATGCGACCACCAATCACAGCCAAGCCGGTACAAATGGAATGACCAATTACACCACCTGCAGTAACGCCATACGCATTCTAAAATAAAGGAAAAGTGATCAAGAAAGATAAAAAAAAAAATAATTTAAATTTGAGCTTAATTAAACCCACCTTGCTGGCAGCCAAAATAATGGTGGTCAATTGTGAACGATCACCCCATTCGGCTAAAAAGGTCATTGTAAAAGCCTGCATTAAAATCCTTGTAGTCACATAAGCTGCACCTTTTTTTACATTTTTACGTACAACACCGCTTTCTGGATCTTGGATCAAATTGGAGGTAACATCACGTTCCAGCTATCATTTTGGAACAGACAAAAGAAACAACAAAAAACAAATAAATAATATGCATAAAAATAATAAAAAAATTTATTTTTTTTTTCTATGGGAGAACGACTGAGATTGGTTGTGTGAAATATGGTTTCAAGACAGAAATTAGTAAAAAAAAATATTAAAAAAACAAACAGAAATTTTTAAAATAACAAATTTAATTAAAAATAAAGCTGACAAAATTATTAGTGGTAGAAAAATGTTCAAAGGACTCTCAAGCAATTTGATTCAATCATATACAAAATAATCGAAATGTATAAATAATAAATTTAAATTTCGAATAAAATGGGATAAAGTGTGTGTTTTTAAAATCAGAATTATTAAAAAAATACGAGCGTTTTATTCGGCCGTGCCGAATCTGAAAATACCTTTCACCGTCGTGTACATTGGTATAATGATTACATCGTAGCTTAGCCTAGATTTTAGATTTCATGCAATTTGTTATTATTATTATTATTATATTATCTTTATTATTTCCGACGCCTTTTCATTTGTTGGGGTTGAAAAAATTTGCTCCGCCATTTTGTTTCAGACTTTTTTTTATAGTTTTCTACATTGTTCTGGTCGAGCGTTTTTATTTGATACTAATATTGTGGGGGTTAAAGCCGTAAGTACTATATTTGACTCATATATACGCCGTTTAATCAAGGACGCCATCTTGAATTTTTTTCTTTTCATAGCTAACTATATTTTAATACTCAAGCCCTTTCATTTGCTCTCTCAATTGAAACTGAAGAAATATTTACTTCCGTTTGTAAATTTGCAGAAAAACACCGAAGCATTTGTGGTTTGGTGCTTATATCTCAGTTGGTTTCAAACCGATTTGTTAGTTTTTCTTAGAAATAATTTCTGAGATTACGGCTTATAATTTGGTATCTTAAGCGTGGTTAAAAATTATTTAGGAGTTTGAAAAAATTTGATATATTTCAAAAATATATACTTTTTCAAATAATTTTTTCCTATAACTTTGCCGATTAGCTTCGATTTTTAATACCTTACACGGGTCGAGACGATGTCGGCGGGCTTTAACAAATTGGCTTCAACATAAAAACGGACAGTGCTTAATCGACTCCCCTATTCATAAGGTTTCAGAAAATATATACTTTACGGGGTCGGAATTAATATTGTAGAAATTTTACACGGAATGACAAACATACATATATATCCCTACACTCACTGTGAAGGATATACAATATATCTTCAAAGTGTAGTTCGAAAAAAACATGAATGAATTTTTAAAGGACTAACTCTTATAGATGTTAGTTCTCATGTTAACCTGACATGAGTTAGGGCCAGACATTATAAAAGAAATGTTGGGCTACTGTTTTAGGTGGTTGTATAAATACACTGGATAGCAGAGAAAAATATGCCTTTAAAAATATCGAAAATTCATTTTCGACCACAATGTCAAGAAGAAGAAAACGGTATTTCGCATATGCTACAAGATATTAATCTCAATGTTAATAATGCTTAGTATCATTGCTTAAATATTCCTACAATAAATTTTTTTTATTGTAGGCGGTATTTCCTGTGGATGAAATCAAAAAATATTCGGATATTAACTTTGAGAATCATAATTATAAATTGAGTATCAAAAACAATAAAAGTGATTATGAAAATATTTTAGTTTTACATAAGTTGCCTGACATAGATGGATTTACAAAAGAAAAATAATTTCTGAGTCTGCTTAGAGTGTACATGCTTTGTAATAAAAAAAAAAAAAAAAAAAAAAAAAAAAAAAAAACAATAAAATTATATAGTAAACAAGTAAAAGTGCTATATTCGGCCGTGCCGAATCTGTATAATCTGGTATAATCTCACATCGTAGCTAAACCTATATTTCATGTTATACGCCATTTTTCCTTATTATTTCCGACGCCATCCTCGATTTGAATTTTTACGTAGTTAACTGTATTCTACTAGTCAAACCCTTTAATTTGATACCCATATTGATGGGGTTAAAAAATTTTATCAGCCATTTTGTTTTAGACGCCATCTTGGATTTTACACTTTTTAATAATTTACTGTTTTCTACTGGGTTGAAGGAGTTACATCTTAAATTACCAGATTTGGTTCATATATAAATTTATTGTCCGCCATTTGGTAGTGACAATCAACATGAATTTTAATTTTTTTATAGGGCTTATATTGCGCTAGTCAAGTCCTTTCAGATATTGACTTTCTCGGTTGTGTAGAAACTGAAAAAATTTATTTTCGTTTGTAAATTTTTGGAACATATATTAAAAAATTTCTATAACTTTACCGAAAAATAAAACAAATGATTATAAACATTGATTGTTAAAAACAATTATATCTGTTCTTATCGCTACCTAACTGGTGGCTAGAGCAGGACAATAATAGTGATAAAAATGAAAGATAATAACAAACAAAAAGTAAAAGGGTTGCTGTTTGGCAAAAATTTCAATCTAACTCATTGTGGTAAAAATATATGAAAAAGGAAAAACTTAAGTAGCTACCGAATTCAATTAACTTAAGTCCCGGGAGTTAAATAGATGATATTTACAACCAACATGCACCCACCGATCAAAGAGTGCTGATGATGAAATCGTAGCTGGTTTCGAAAATGCATTCCACTCGGCTAGTTGTCGGTAAAAATATAATTTTTCAGATTATTCTTTCATTTATCACAAATAAAAAATTCTTTGTAACAATAAGAATGTTAATATTAACTCGAGCCTGATTAAAGATTAGAGCACGCTTTATCCAAATTTTTTTACAAATTTCTCTAGAAGCATATTATATCTACAAATAGTAGCAAAAGTACCTATAAATTATTCTATGACTGAAAAATTTTAATTTTGGTGGTAAAAATATGGGAAGAAACGGAGGCAGACGTGTTTATTTGCTCATATCTCAGAAAGTTATGGGGCGATATCGCTGAATTTCAATAGCGATTCATTCCCGGATATTTCCAAAAGATTGATACCATACACAGGTCTGAGGAATATGTGGTTGCTTCTAAAAGTTGATTTCAACCAACACACGAACAGACGGTCAGGGGTTGATCGACTCCTCTATTCATAAGCTTTCAGAAAATATATACTTTATGGGGTCGAAAACGAAAATTGTAGAAATTACAAACGGAATGACGGATCACAGGTGAAGGGTATGAAAAGACTACCGTCAGATTATGATACTCGGTGTCGGTGATGACAAAGTTAATTTGAAGCAAATACTTTCAATTAGAATAAAAGGAATCAAATTTCTATTCATATCAACATTACGAAACATGAGAGAAAGCGTTAAGCTTTTTACCGAAAAATAATCGCTACTATCTTTTAAAAAATTATCAAAATAAAATCGCTTATATCCGAAAGGTTCTATAACATATGGGTCAATTATCGATAGAAACCGAAACTTAGCTACACTGGTAGTTGCCTAAACAGGTACTACAGATGTTAACTGGGAACTAACAAAAATTTATCTTAATTTAAAATTATGTTTTTTCACATATTCAAATATTCACTGTTTCAGTTAATTTAGCCAAATGTGTTTTTTTTTGTATTCTCCTTACTCAACTCCCTTCATTCGCTTGTTTTTTTAAATTTTTAGCTAAATAAAAAAATCAACGTAAAAAAAAACAACACCATACGATGAATATAAGAGAGACAGCAAACACATGCATTTAGCACTACTTAAGAGAGGGAGATGAAAAAGCGATTAAAAAAGTGATTTTTGTTGAAGATGTGTTTAAAAAAAAATTTGCTCAAATTTTCCTTAGTCGTCCAAGAACAACTTGTAATAAGTTTGGCAAATGTAGCAAATTTCACATAAACTAGCAAAAGTCGCCAATTTCGTAGTTTTTTTTGCGACCATTTAGGTATATAAAAGTCAAAACTGATTTCAAATTACATATGAAATTCAGTTGCATAATTCACAATCTATAGTAGAAGTTATACGTCGTCGGATTTAACAACGGTGGTGCGATTTAATAACTTTTAACGATTCGACAATTGTTAATTTTGTCGATAATTGTTGTTTGCACTAACAATTAAGCGAATCACAATCAAGTGGCATCTTTATAAAAAAAAAGTGCCAAAATAAATTCACCACTAACATTACCGGTAGCAACGCCATAGCCGAGAATTGTGCTGCAGTTATAAAAATCGCTCATTTACTTCAATGGTGTGGGTCAAAAGTGACGTCTGTGCACAGCTGTGTGTAAAAATAAAATAACCTTTTTGTTCACTATTAATTATTATGTATTTCCGTTTCTTAGATTTTATTTATCGATCTGTATTACACTAGTATGCGACAAACCAAAGTGGTGGAATTTTATTTTTCCAATGGACATTCAATGATCAAAAAAGTTATTAAATTTTTACACGCTGGCGTGTCTTGTGGCCCAGCTACGCTTTGTAACGTCGTACAAATACATCAGAGAATTAAAATTTTAAAATCTTCGTTTTTTTTCTTCTATAAGTTAAAGTAAGTTTCTTAGGTCATGTTCACCTCACATTAGGCACATGTTTGACAAAATAACTATGATATTAATTTAAATTTAGAAAAGTTGTAAAGAAAAATAAAAAAACATGTACTTATTAGATCAGAAATAAACACATTTTAGTGGTTACGTCTATTTTCTCAAATATTTGTTTAATGTGAACATGTCTTAATAATAACGTATAACTTCTGCGATAGGTTTAAAATTGGGCAAAAAACCCTGTTTTAAAAACACACACGTATTAGTACACATACAAACATACATCTTCACATAAAAAAAAAACGTTTTAAATATAAAATAAATTAACCATTTAAACCATAATCCTGTATTAGAATAAAACTTAATATCAAAATTAGTAAAACAAAAACATAAAACAGCAGAATTATGAAACATAACGAAATGATTATGAATATAAAAATAATTTCAATATGTCATCACCTCAAGCGCAAACCATTTTAAATAGTAATAAAAAATAAATTCTATAATTTAATGTTAGTGCTACATACATTCGGCCGTGCCGAATCTGATATAATCTTGCACCATTATGTGTGCATAGATTCCAGTTTTAAAACGTATAATATCGTCTTCTTGCTTTATTTTTTTTACGCCATCTTTGATTTTTAATTTTTACATAGTGTTTATAACAGAATTCTACTAGATGGGGGCGAGGTAAAAAAATATTCGCCATTTAGTTTCGGACCTCATCTTTTTCAGATTTGAAATTTTTTTTAATACCAATATTGTAGGGGTTTAAGGGGTAAATTTTTAATAACTGGATTTGACCCACATATGTATATATTTCTGATATATATGTATGTATGGGTTCAGATAGTCAGGCCTAGTATTTAATACACATATCGACTCCGTCCGTCGGTTGTGTAGAAAATCGATTTTATTTTGTAAATTTTAGGAAAAACACCGAAGAGTTGAATTTTAGTGTTTAAGTTTAAACCCCATTGGTAAGTTTTTCCCAGCAATAAATTTCGAGGCTACGGCTTGTAATTTGATATTTAAAAATTATTTGGGAACTAGAATAACTTTGTATATTTTTTTTTAAATAATTTTTGACTCTTTAGCTCGAAGAAATAAAAACAATATATCGATATAAAAAGACCGAAGAAATTTACACAATATAATTTTTGACTATAACTTTGCCGATAAGCAACCGATTTGTATAAAAATAAAAAAAAACAGAAGCAGGCTCATTTATTTGTTCATATCTCAAAATGTTATGGGACAATTGTGCTAGTTTTAATTCATTTTCCTTTTCGAATATTTCTAAAAGGCTGGAAGGGTTTCTTATAATTGATTTCTTTACTCATAAACTTTTACGAAATATCTGTGGTTTTCATGGGAAACCGCGCACGTCATACGCAAACGACATACGCGAAAACCACATCACCACGTTAAATTTGAAATAAATGAATGAATATTGTAGAAATTGCAAACGGATTGACGAAGCTAAATATTCTTTTGGCACCACAAGTAATGGGTACAAGGCGAATTACGACATTTGCTAATGATCGAAATTTTACTCAAACGTTTGAGTTCGCTGTGCTTTTGGTTTAGAGATTCTTATAAGAATTTGTCCCTAGACCTTCCCAAACATAAACTGGAAAAATGTTAAATTTTTTTTATCTACTTTGAAATGATTACCATGTTAGTTAGGGCGGTTTGCGCTGTAGGTTACGATCTGTACTATAACATAGCGGGAGAAAAACAATAAAATAAAGAAATAAATGGGTTTGTTAACAGTTAACTTAATGAATAATTCTTGCTAAAACTAAGGCAATGTATAGTGAGTGTATTTTGTGCAGTAACCAAATAAATTGCAATTAATTTGTTTTATGATTCGATTATGGATTTCAACCGAACTTTGTTGCGTTGCTAGCTGCCAACTACAACATCAAAGTGGCAAATATAATTTTTTTTTGTGTTCTTTTTGTATGCAAAGAAAAATATATAAAAACTGTATTTTTATATAATTTGTTGTTGTTTTATTTAAACAAAGATTTTTTTTCCACAGTCACAAGATGTTTTTTTTTTAATTCTCGCAAACAAATTATTTTGAAATTTATTTGCAAATAAATGTTTGTGCGGTCCACGCATGAACATATTGTCGTTCGCAAATTATTGTGTTCTATACCGCAAAATAGGAAAAAAAATTGAGATAAGACTGACTTTTGTAGGGAAACTTTTAATATCTATCGATCGGTGTAATCGCTTTGCTGTTATCATTTCTTGTTTTCGAAATATGAGACATCAACGTTGAGCTATACAATGGTGCAGCTCACTTGGGTCAATTCAATTGATCCCATTGTGATACCTGAATAGAAAAGTATGAATAGAATAGAAAACAGAGAAGAGAAGCAGACAACACCAGAGTCTTTGGCGGGAATCGAACCCGCAACCCACAAACTAGCAGACCAGCACACTACTGACTAGTCCATCTGGGCTATAAATACTTTTGAAATAAACAAGACAATTTTAAAAGGGATTTACCAATAAAACATTTTTGTCATATAGAACACAATAATTTACAAATCACGATATGATGTTGACAATAGAATTTGACAATTGAGCACATAATTTTTTCCAAGTTTATTACGCTTGGAGACTCCCCAGTAATACAATTTTTGGCTATTGGCAAATTCACTAATGTTCAGTTGCTGTCCATAATCGATCTATAAATAGAATGTGGATCATTGTAGTATACAAAACTTATGACAGATGATTATTAAATGAAAAAATAAATAATGAAAAAATGTAACAAATAAAAGGTGGAGAGAATAAAAAAGAAAAAGAGAGCGAAACAAAAATATAATATTATAAAACCGTTTTATGAACTAGAAAAGACGCTAACCCGTTTTTTGCTGCCGCCAACTTGGTTCAACCCGCCATTGGACTGACCAGCAGCATGACCTGTTGCTGAGCTGAGGTCCAAGCTTGTTATACCATCAATACTATTGACGCTGTCAGTGTTGGTGGTCAAGATATTGCCATTTGTTTGTTTGTTCTTCGAACGTTGCTTATAAAAATTGGCAGTGGCCGAGGCTGAATGCACCAAGACGCTTCCGTTCGATTCGTTATTAAGCTTACGTGAAGGTGTGTCGCCATTGCTGGCTAAATGGTTATTATTATTACTAGTACTAGATCTATGCTTATGATTACTAGAAGTATCATCATCATCACAGTTTGTTTGATTCGTTTGATTCGATAAGGCGGACGCCGATAGAGCTGGGCTACTACGGCAGGTTGACATTTGAGAAATCATCTTGCCAGCGAGAAAGTCATCAGTATCGCTATTGGAAGAGCTAACCAAGACTGCAGCAACTGCGTCATCTTTGTCCTTATTTAATTCACAGCCATTGTTATTATTATTATTATTAGTAGAAGTATGAGCAGTTGTTGAGATGAGTTGTTTGCGTTGGCGATGCTGCATTTCGGGATTATCGGCAGTGGCCAAAGCTGGTGGAGTAGCAGTTGGGGCGCCAGCGCCACATTCAACGTCTGCATCCTCCTTGTCCGAATTGCTATTTTTACGTTTGGTTTCGTCACCACCACGTTTCGAGCGGAAGAGCTATATTTTTTATACGAAAAATTTAATTTTTTTAATTATAGAAATTTTGTACAGGAAAATTTCAATTTCGAGGGCGTTAAACATAATTTTGAGTTTATGATAGTATTGGTGGTGGTGGCGTCGGTAGTCATAGTTGCAGCAGTAGAGAAGGTGATTTATTTTATTTAAGTTTTATGAAATCACACATTCAATAGGAGAAAAAAGTATACAAAAAAAAAATAAAAAATCGCATTAAAACGATTGGACAAACAAGATTCATTTAATCATTATCATTATTTTTATCATCATCGTTTTTATCATAATCATCATTAGTTAAGTTTTCTTTATGTTTTTGTTGTTTGAAAATAATTAATATGATGGCGTTACAATATACTTTATTCTTTTTAATGAATAACAAATAATTCAACATTTTATAAAGTTTTTAGGTGGAAGTCAACAGGATGTAGGAAAAGGAATTATAAAAAAAAGGGGAAAAAATTATATTACGAAATGTTAACGAAAGCTGTGCAACGCTGAGGCCAAAAATAATAGCTGTGATTACAAGTGATTTATATGGTTGTAGTATATAGTTTTCCAATAAGAACGGCTAGATATTGACAGTTTGAGGAGACCATGTTTTATTTTGGTGACATCTCTTAAATTGAGGAACAAGTTACAAATGTTCAAGTTAAAATTATTAATGCGTTTGTTTGTTTTTCGTCCAACCCTTGTTTGGTTAATCCATGGCTAGTTAAATCAAAACGAATATAAATATGTGCAAACGTTGCACGTATTGCGACAATTTTATGGCAGATGCGGTGGCCGTTGAAAATCAACTCTTAAACTTTTATTGGACAAATTGAACATATTTGACAAATTCGTTGATAACTAATTTCTTTAAGCCCAAATTAAACGACAATATGTTACTGCTGTACGGCTCTACATGCCACAAGATCTATTTATTTTAGTCTGGCTTTTTTGAGGGGCTCAGCAGCAATTGGATAAAATATAACCTCTCACTCTCTCTGTGTTAACTAGCGAAGTCGTGAAGCACCTTAGACACAGAGCTTGTTTAGAAAATTTTAACGTTGATCCGTCCTTATTGGATACCCGTGTAAAAATTGCCGTAATAAAGTCGTAAATTTTTTTTCTCGATTGCAAAAAGTTCTCGTTCATGGCGTTAGAAGGAACAAAAATATATTGCAACATAAGATAGAGTGGAGCAAATGTTAAGAAAAACATAAACATAAAACTATTAAACAATATTAGTTACAATTATCAGATTATATTGTTCAAGGTATTAGTGAGTGTCAATTAGACAGCAATTAAGCACGTTTGTAAAATATGATTTTTAAGTTGTCTAGTGTCTGTAGGTCTTTACAAATAACTGCACGAACTAAAAATTGTTTAATTTTAAATCAGTAGTATTTTTGTTATTGTAGCAGTTTGTTTCATTACACATATGATCCCGAAATGTCTTTGAAAAAATATTTTTATCATTGAAGAACTTTCTATGTCTAATAATAAAACATTGTTCACACAAAATCCGGTAGGATTCAAAAAGCGTTTTTACAAAACCCATTGATAATACTGGTATGCCTTTTTAATACTTATATAATGAGCCGTTGATAAGATTTCAACCATATCGTGGGGTGTGTCGTAGCCTAAGTAAAAAAAATGTAAATGGGAGTTTTGTGATACACCATTTTGTTTTAGACGCCATCTTAGATTTTAAATTTTTTATAATAGGTCGATTCCATATTGAGGGGTTGTAACAAATATGTTATTCGCCATTTTGTTTCGGACGCCATGTTGTTTTAATTTTTTTTTCGCATATAATGTATTCTACCAGCCAAGCCCTTTTATTTAATTTAATCCGCCAGTTGTTCAAAACCTAAAAAAATTTAATTTCGTTTGTAAATTTCTTACAAACCGATTTTATTTTTTTTTTTACTAGAATAACTTAAAAAAAGTCTACGACTGACAATCCGATATTTCTATCATATTTATTGATTAGGAGTTGCAGACAATTCCTCTATTAAAGAAAATATGTTTTTCAAAATAATTTTTGCCTATAACTTTATTGATTCGTGACCGATTTATACAGAATAAATACGCATATGTTTATAAATCAAACGAAAGCTGAAAGACGTTAATTTCCCTATTCATAAGGTTTCAGCAAATATATGCTTTATAGGGCCGCAAACGCATTTCGTAAAAATTGCAAACGGAATGTCAAAGCTACATAAACTCTTACTGCCAGAGGAAGATGGTATAACTAACTAATAGCTAACGAAACGAAATTACTGGGTTTAAAATAATATATCAATAGGCCTTTATAAACGTTTTTAACCTCTTTTAAATTGTCACTGTTTCCCAATAGAGTTTTGGTCTAATTTAGCTTTTAAAGTGATAAGATCGTTGAAATACAAAAACATATGAACGTTTACAGCATCTTAAATTAAAAAAATAATGCCAAAATAATAGTTAAAAACGAAAGACATCTAATTAAAAAAAATTGTCAATTTGAAAAAAGTTTCCAAATCAGATGGATAAAATACGAAATAGATTTTATGTGAACAATATTTTGAAACAACCTAATAACAATTTTCATATTTTTAAATAATTTCTCATAAAATCTGTTAGACAAAGAAATTTTTGTTTCCTAATTGTAAAGTTTTGAAAGTTTGTTACGAAATAGGTAAAAAATTAGTAAATTTTGAGATGATAAATGGTATGAAATTAAACGAATGAAAAGAAAAGGAAGTAAATAGCATTTCTATATAAAGTGTCCCGAATTATTGTTCATTAATTTTTGTTCCCCCTACAAAACCGCTTCATGCAATGTTAATTTAAATATATGAGCTTTTTACATACAACAAATTATAGATTTATAATATTTTTACAAAATTTCCAACAGTATTTTTCAACTTTAAAGAAAATAAAATTTAAAACTTAATAAAAAAATAAATAACTTAAAACTAAAATAAAAAAAGGCCACTACAAAGAAGTGTTAACAAACTATGGTCACACGAGGAAGAAAGTAGGTGCGTGTGTGTGTTTTTTTTTTGTATGTACATGCATGCAAATTCGAAAATGTAAATAAAAACAAAAGAAAAAATGTGTTTTAGCAAATACGTTTGTAGTTTTTGAGGAGTAACCAACACTGAATGTGAAAAACGAACAACGAACACAAACAACTTACCTCATCTTCACGTTTACGCAAATCCGACTGAACTTCTTCCAATTCTTCTTGAGCATCGGTGGCTTTCATGAAATAACCTTCGTAGATCATTTTTAAACCAAAAATGGCAAACAACGCCGTTGAAATGTAATATGTATAGACCTTAGGAATAATGGTAGCAGCCATGCCAAACACCACCGATAAAATGGTCATCAAAGCCAGGGCTGTTATGGCACCCGTAAAGACAACTAAGCGTGGATGACGCATGGCCATTATGGCTGCTATGAAAAATGTCTTATCACCTAACTCTGTAAATAGAATTACAGAGATGGACGCAGTAAATGCGTCCAAAAAGCCGGTGTTGCCGTTGGTCTCCTTGGTCGTATCAGCATTTGGCAAATCATTGGCCACATCAAATTGCTCATCTTTAACTAAAACTCCTTGATCAGCGGCAGACTTCTGGTCGGGTAGAAAGCAAAAGAAAAAATTTGTAATCAAAGATATTTTTAATGTTTTTTTTTCAGTTTTTCTAAAATTTAAAATTTATTACACCTACAAATGTACATTATTACCTAAATTTTTTTTTTTAATTTTTTTAGAATTCATTATAAATCATTTTTATTCAGTCTTAAGTTAATTCGCTAAGTAACACCAAATTTCAAAAGAGCCATTAGCCTTTTAGGTTCTCATAGATTGTGTTAAGGAGAGTAAAACTACGTTTTTACTTTTTTCCTATTGCTATCCCTCTCAAAGATAAATGCTGTTCAAAAAAGTACTAAAATTCAGTTTTTACTCATTTTATCCCCTTAAAACTCGAAATTTCCAAAAAGTACCAGACACCTATCCAATTATTTTAAACAGGCTCTTTGGTTCTTTCTGAATTTTTGTTATATCTTGATTAAGCCCGGAAATACTGAGTTATCGATTTTACCCTTTTTTACCCGTAAACCGCAAACCGGATTTTGTGCAAACTTCACATAAACCATCTACAAACATTTGGTTCGGATAAATGAGCCCGTTCTTGAGTTATAAAATTACAAAGAAAAGTGGCATTGATTTTTATATATATAGATATATGTATTTAAAAAAAGTTCGAATAAATATTAATTTATTTATTACAATTCTTTTATGGGCCATTATTATAACTTAGGATTAGTTAAAGGTAGGATTTTAACAGTCGGATGAACAATTTTCCATTATCAAATCTTCTCTTTAATCTAAAGTAAGCGGAAGGTTGAGACAAGTTCATTCAACCTAATAAGTTAAATTGAAGTTGAACTAATGGTAAACTGTCTATTCCACCGACAAAATCCTACCGTTAACTAAAGCCAAGTTGTAATAATGACCCTAAACCTAAAATATTTTAGTTTTAAAAAATTTAGCCAGAAACCTTTTAATATTTTATTGTATTAAAAATTATTTAATAAATCAACATAAATATCTGTCATAAATTTTACATTTTTTCAGAGTTAAGGGTGGGGTTGAAGGGGGAAAATTTTTAACTACTACATTTGACCAATATAAAAATTTATTTACGTTATTTTGTAATGACGGTCATCATAGATTTCAAATTGTTTTATGTTGGAGTTTTTTTACATTCTGCTAGTCAAGACCACAAATTCGCCCTCTCGGTTTTTAATAGTTTTATTTTCTCCCTTACACAACGAAAACCCTGCAGACAACTCGATAAGATACACGCATGTAAATTATACTTTATCTCCATAATGGACTAGTGTGAAGATCGCCCAAATGTATGAAGATAACATTGCGATAACCTAGGGCTAAACCATACCCAGCTATAACTATTTCTTGTCACTATTTGTGACACTAATACAATTGTTGAAACAAGAACACTTGTCGCTTAATTACAAATTCTTATTTGAAAAGGGCTTGGTCCATTACTGCATTATATAGGAGCATGGTGTAACTAGTCCGTTTCAGCAACAATCGACGAAGTAGTCCAATATTTACTGCAGGGTTTACACCATCATGGGGGTTTCAAAAAGTTGATTTCAACGCTTACACGGACGGACAGACGATCATGACTTCTCTATCTATAAGAATTCAGAATACATATACTTTTTGCGATCGCAAATTAATAAGTAATGTAGAAATTACAAACAGAATGATGAACTTATACACTCTCATGTAAAGTGCATAATAATGCCTTTTTTTAAACACGAAAACACTAATACTTAAATGTACTTACGGCTTGCATTTCCATTGCCTGTCCAGTTTCATCACCATATCTCAGTTCTATCTCTGCCAAACAAATTGTAGAAAATGTTAAAACCGTCATCAATGCTAGTAACATGTGCCATTTAGCTGAACGTTTTAAATAGACATTGTGTCTAGTGGTATGCCAAAAATATGATTGATTCTGTGACATATTTTGGCTGTATTGATGATAATTATTATTGCTTAAAATACTATAGAAGTAGTAAATAATTTTAATTATTCTGTTTTCACAATTTAACTCTTTAGAGCGTCAATTATCACAGTGGAGTAATAGTTAACAATTTTTTTGCTTACTTTTTTAAAATTCTTATTTAAAAAAAATGGGAAACACGTTCTTAATACTTTGAGTGCTGAAATAAGAAAGAATTAAGAAAAAATGATTTAATTAATTTTATTTTTAATTTAGCTACATATGTACATATGTATGTGTACATATTTACTAAGTATAGTCGCCTTTAGACAACGACAAATTTTATCAGAAATCCCTTGTTGATTTAAATGCCAAGATAAGACATAAAAAAAAAAAATAAAATATTAATAACTTTGTTTACGTTACTGAGTGCGAGTAATTATGTATATTGAGTTAACAAAATATAGGGTGATCCGAATTGAAGCACGTGATTTTACCGACATTTGGTTTTTGTAACACGCTGCTACGACACAAGCATCATGTCGTTTTATTGAAAAATCATTTTGGTGAGCAGTTAATATCGCGTTTCGGACTTAAATCTTTCAAATATTATCTAAAAGAACCACCTATAACGTGTTCCCGGATAACAATTGAATGAAATTATTAAATGTTACATACTGTAGTTTTGCATTATAATAAAGATTCACACACTTACTGCCTGTTCAACGATGTCGAAAGAAAACCCAATCGAAATTTCATTCGTACAATTGTTTTTTTTTTTTTGTTTTTGTTTTCAACGTATTTGTACGAATAAAATTTCGCTTGGGTTTTCTTTCGACATCGTTGAACAGGCAGCTAATTTCATTTTAAGCGTTTTATTTAAACTAGGTCTATTTGGACACCCTAATTAATTTAGTAAAAATATTAGCTTAAATTGCTAAAGTACATTGTATGAGTACAAAAAATAATACTATATACTGTTTTTTTTTTTTTAATGGAATTTGAGGTGTGTTGTGTCGAATATTGAAGCAAGGTAATGAGTATTATTTTACGATATGTTTTGTTAAAGTAATAAATGTTTTTCATTAATCAATTGTTTTTTGTGTATCACCAGAACAGAGAAAAAGAGCGTTCCAAAAAAGTTACTGAGTTTAAAATTTGTAACTTTTGATTCTATTTATTTCATAAAACATTATATTTATATACAGGGTGGACCAATAGTCACCGTAGAGTAATATAGTATAAAGCTGAAGAATAAATAATAGAGAAATTGAAAACTGAACAAAGAACCAGAATAATAGAACTATTTAAATCAGCGGTCAATTATTTTAACGCAAAGAGCACATCGTCAACAGTTTTACGTCAGAATTCAGTCCTGTGCTTAGATTATCATTACCACCAACATGGTACCGTAAGATATTTTCCTCGAACCGGTAGTCTACGTTTGATTCACACTATTGAAAATATTGAAAGTGTAGAGCAAAGTGTTAACTTATTGGTCCAGACCAATTTGTTTTATAATAAAAAAAATTGTGAAATTTTTTTCTCATCAAAAGAACTTTTATATCGACCCTTTCCGGAAGATTAGCCTTCTGTAGCCGTCGCCGAACTGTTGGAGCGCTAACAGAATTACCAATTTTGACAGATCTCTGTCTTGATGATTTGAATTGGTTTTTTTTTTCTGAAATTGAGACAATATACCAATGAAGTGTCGCAATGTTTTTAAAAGGCATTCTGAATGAAATAAAGTGATCTGTTAAGACTGAGCAATTTTGTAATTTTTTGTAAAGACTTTCCATTTTTACAAAGTTCTAGTTCTATGAATGTTGTTCTGTAGAACAGAGTGTAATTCGACCTACATATCTATAAAAAATTTAAAGCATACATAATTTTAATTCTTTAGAAATATGGAAGTAAAAAACTCGCTTCAATTATGAACTTGTGTTTAAATTGCACGTGTATATATCTGTGGATTGGAGCTAAAAGGGCCAATGTCACTTTTTTGCTAATTTGAGTTAATCATTACATTTTATTTGTTTTCTTGCTCTATTTCATTATGATAAGACCCAGAACAGCTGTATAAATAAAATGCTGGTCAATGTCACTATGAAAGCATCTATAAAAGTTAAAGTTTAATTTCAATTTTCTCAAAAGTAAATATTTTGACATTGGCCCTTTTAGATCCAAGCCACAGATATTATTTTGATAAAAGTTTTTTACTATGAATAATAACAATGATATTCTTTATAACGGTACTTAACGTTTGTTTAATCTTAGCCGATTTAGTGTTGCCAGACACATTTCTAAACTATTAAGAACGTGTTGTAAGCTAAAGTGACAAAAGGAATAACAAATGAAAGCTCAAAAGGGACCTACTAGCGTATCTATTTTCTGATCAGGTGTGTAGATTTTGAATCCTTATAGTTAAAGAAGTCGATTTAGCTATTAACGGATAAACGGACCGTCATGTGAGCATTGAATTCAATTTTTTGAAGTCACACATATTTTACAAACTCGCATGTAATATAAATTTATTAGAAATTATTTCGAGAATTTTGCTATTTAAATTAAAATCAGCAATATTAACCCATTAGTGGCTGAGATATCAGCAAAAAAAAACACAGTTGCAGATCACAGATAACTTCATGACCCGTTTGTTAAATGTCACAATAGGTTATAAATATAAGAACATTAATAAAAAATATTAATTCAATCGGATCGGCAGATATTGGCAAAAATACTTTTATTGAAATTGCAACAAAAAAAAACAAGTAAGAGCACTATATTCGGCTGTGCCGAATCTTTTATACCCACCACCAATTTTGTGTACATTTAAAGCACAATATTTATTATTTTGTTAATCATTATGGAATAATCTCTTTATAATAAAATATGTATCACTTTCTTTGTAGAGGGTGGTTAAATTTTAAGGGCCCATGTTGAAGGTGAACTACACCTAGTCTTTAAATTTGTTTTCTGCATTTCACTTGACATTTCTCAATCTCAAACTTACTCATTTTGATCCGTGGAAAGATACGCAAATGAGCAACGCTTTAAAGTTATTCAGGTTTTTTATAAAAATGGGCGTTCAAATCAAAATGCATTTTGTGCACTTCGTAATTCTTTTGATCAACATAATCGTTCAAATTCGTCCACAATCGGGAGAATTGTAAAAAATATTTAAATTTCTGCAAAACAGGTCTGTATAAAATGTTAGAAAATCTGTGAATGCCTTCTTAGTTCGTTGAATGGGAACTATTGCTGTTTTTTGCGATAGTGTGGCAAAAGAGCAGTCAACCTCGACTCATCATCATGCCCAATAATTGAGCATCAACATTGTCATTGAAAATTTGGACCATCAGATAGAGGAGTGGCGCCAAGGATGGGGGGGGCCATTTGGCCGATATTTTGTTAAATACATAATTGAACCATACAAATATTATCATTATAAAAAGAAATGATAATAATATCCTAAATAATTTGTGTTTTATTTAAATTCAACATCGGTCCTTAAATGAAATGAAATTCAATGAAAGTGTGTTAAAGTAGCTGTGTCAATAAAGTTTCTACTAATAAATACAACTTAAATATTTCAATATAGTCCTTTATTTTCCCAAAAACTTTGTCAATAGAGAAATTACATGAATTTAAGGTAAGCCGTTGTATGGGAGGTAGGCGTTAAAGTGGCCGTGTCACCTAAACTTTTTGGCACAACAATAACATTGATTAGAAGGATATACACAGCAAATTTGATCATCATACCTCTGATTTTGGCGGTTTTATGAGCTTTTAAATTTCATTAACGGTAGATTACGTGAAAAGTGGGCGTTATAGTAGGCGTGTCAAAGTTGTTTTGGCGAATGAGTACAACTTAGGTGTTTCAATATAGCCCTTTATTAATCCAAAATCATTATTAATAGAGAAATTAGAGGAATTTTGAGTAAAACGTTATATGGGAGGTGGGCGTAAAAGTGGGCGTGGCAACTCAATTTTCTAGCTCAGTAATGACATTGCCTAGGGGGATATACGTAGCAAATTTTATCATCATACCTCTTATTTTGGCGGTTTTATGAGCTTTTAAATTTCATTAACGGTATATAACGTGAAAAGTGGGCGTTATAGTAGGCGTGTCAAAGTTATTTTTGCGAATGAGTACAACTTAGGTGTTTCATTATAGTCCTTTATTATTTCAAAATCTTTATTAATAGAGGAATTATATGAATTTTAAGTAAAACGTTATATGGGAGGTGGGCGTAAAAGTGGGCGTGGCGCCTTAATTTTCTGGCGCAGTAATGACATTGCCTAAAATGATATACGTAGCGAATTTGATCATCATACCTCTAATTTTGGCGGTTTTATGAGCTTTTAAATTTCATTAACGGTATATAACGTGAAAAGTGGGCGTTATAGTGGGCGTGTCAAAGTTGTATTTTCGAATGAGTACAAATGAGATGTTTCAATATAGCCCTTTATTATTCCAAAATCTACATAAATTGAGAAATTATATGAATTTTGGGTAAAACGTTATATGGGAGGTGGGCGTAAAAGTGGGCGTGGCACATTGATTTTCCGTTACAAAAAAGCGTCTAACCAATAAGCAAAGTGTGCAAAATTTCAGAGTCGTACATCCAATTTTGTTGCTTTTATGACGTTTTTGTTTTTAAATATACCGAAAAATACACTGTGCGGTATAAATTTTCGTACATTTTGATCGATAACTCCTCTCATAATGCATAGATTTAGATAATTTTCGGGGAAAAATATTGTTTTTACTCAGGAAATATATATTCGAAGTTTTATGAGTCTACGTTAATGCGTTTGGACACAATTCCATTTTATTCGATGTTTGAAGGACACGGTTTTTTCGACCTACTCCTGTTTTTCGAGCTATAACTCTCTTCCTAATATTCCGATTTAGCCCATTTTCAATACCAAACAAACCTTGTCTATAAGAAAGATTCTGGCAAAATTTGAGCCCCCTAGCTTTTTCGGTGCGACCTCTATCGTGCTTTCAACAGACGGACAGACGGACGGACATAGCTAGATCGTCATAAAATCAAACCCTGATTCAGAATATATATACTTTATGGGGTCTAAAATGGATATTTCGATGTGTTACAAACGGAATGACAAAATGAATATACCCCCACCATTTTTTTGGTGGCGGGTATAAAAATAAACCAGTTATCAAAATATAGATTTGATTACACAAAATAATAGACCAGTTCAAGGTAGCACATTATATTTTATTATATCGTATATTTTATATTAATATGATAACTAGCTGAACACAGATCGCTTTGCTGGTCCTCAGAAAGTTTTATGTTATTCACAAAGATTGCTGTATCAGTAACATTTTTTTGCACAAACTACAAAGGAATTTTATAGGGGTTTGTGAAAACGAAAATGACCGAAGTTTGTTGACAAAAATTAACTAGAGTAATGATTTGTGCCCAACTTTACATATAGTTGTACACACAGTCTTATGAGGTTTAAGATTTAAAAATATTAAAAAAAATGTGCATCAGTAGATTTAAAATAAGTATTTGAATATTTAAAATACATATTTTAACAAATTTTTTTTTTATCTATCTATTTTTTTGTAAAGGGTGGTTAAATTTTAAGGGCCACAGGGTGATTCAAAATAGACATGCTCAGCATTTTGCTAAAACAGGAACTTTATTAGTAAGATTTTGATTTTTAAAGTTCTATAACCTTTTACTTTTAGAAGATTTTCAAACGAAATAAATTTTGTATAATTTTAAAATTTGTTAGCCATTAATATATGAAAATAAATTGTTTATAATGATATTTATTTAGTTGTTGGGTTTATATTTTATGCTGGTTTATATAAATTCAAAATTAAACAAATTGTTGGTTGGGTTTTTGAAAAAGTTTTTTATGGTTTTTTGTTTTATTTTTGAATTCTCATTTTGTTAATGAGAATTTAAAAATATAACTTATAAAAATTTTAAACTATCCCCTTTTTGATACCTTTTTTGGGGAATTTAAAGCAAGAGCCAAGTAGATTAATGTAAGAATGACGTAGCTAAGCTATAATATATGTGTAATAGTAAAGTCCTTGAAAAATATGTTAGTATGTAAGGAAAACAGTAGAAATGTATTAGCTTTCTAGATTAAGAAACTAAATTTTATGTAATGAATTTAATGGGAATTAATAAAATATCAATCAATATCAATAAACTTTTTCAAGAATTTGGGTAAAGGTTTACTGATGATCTGGCATAAGCACCAGTGAAATGCATATAAACCAGCTTAAACCCAACAACCAAATAAATATAATTGAAAAATTATGGGAGAATATCCCAAAAAATTTAGTAAATTAACTTATAGAAGATTTTATTTTTCATTTGCCCTTATAAACATTTCGTGTTAACCAACGGTTAGCCAAATGTTAAAGGGATTAGAAAAATAAAATAAATTCAAAATTAAACAAATTGTTGGTTGGGTTTTTGAAAAAGTTTTTTATGGTTTTTTGTTTTATTTTTGAATTCTCATTTTGTTAATGAGAATTTAAAAATATAACTTATAAAAATTTTAAACTTTTTCAAGAATTTGGGTAAAGGTTTACTGATGATCTGGCATAAGCACCAGTGAAATGCATATAAACCAGCTTAAACCCAACAACCAAATAAATATAATTGAAAAATTATGGGAGAATATCCCAAAAAATTTAGTAAATTGTTTATAATGTTTAGAAATAATTTTTTTTATATCTTTAGGTCTAAATTTTCCTAAATTCCTTTTTTTAATACACCATAACTTCTAGAAAACAAAAGATAACAAAAAGAAATTAGCACCGTTTAGTAGATAAAACTCTCCTCTATACCTCTATACCCCATTTTATACCCGTTACGATCCGACCGTGATCAGCAGACCAATTTTTGTGACACAAGGTCAAATATTTTTTGCAAAATTTTAGTAAAAGAGCTAAACAAATTTTTTTGTAATGTGTTTTTTTGAAGTATTTGAGTTTTTATATCCGCCACCAAAAAAATGGTATGTATATTCTTAATCGGAGTTTTATTTGACGACGATCTAGCTATGTCCGTCCGTCTGTCCGTCTGTTAAAAGCGCGATAGAGGTCCTATCGAAAAAGCTAGTGGGCTCAAATTTTGCCAGAATATGTCTTATACACAAGGTTTGTTTGGAATAGAAAATTGGCTAAATCGGAGTATAAGGAAGAAAGAAAAATTGCCTAAATGCATGTATTAGGAAGGGAGTTAGAGATCAAAATGTACGAAAATTTATACCGCGCAGTGTATTTTCCAATATGTTAAAAATTTTAAACCTAATAAGAGTGACAAATTTAGATCTACGATTCTGAAATTTTGCAGGAATTGCTTTTTGGTCAAAGGCTTTCTTCTGACGGAAAATAAATGTGACACGCCAACCTCCCATACAACGTTTTCTCTTAAATTCTTATAATTTCTCTATAAATCGAATAATAAAGGACTTTATTGAAATATCTAAGTTGTATTTATTAGCATAAATAACTTCGATACACCTACTATAACGCTCACTTTCCACGTTATTTACTGTTAATGAAATTTAAATTTATAAAACCGACAAAATTAGAGGTATGATGATAAAATTTGCTACGGAAATCCTTCTAGTCAATGTTATTGTTATGCCAGAAAATTTAGGTGACACGCCCACTCTTACGCCCACATCCTATATAATGCTTTATTTCAAATTCATATAATTTCTCAATGAATAAATATTTTGGAAGAATTACGGACTATATTGAAATATCTAAGTTGTATTTATTAGCAGAAATTTTATTGACACGCTTACTTTAACGCCCATTTTCACTGAAACACTTAATTTACGAAAACATTTTACCAGCATATTCAAGTTATAAAGGGTGGTTAAATTTTAAGGGCCGATGTTGATTTTGAATAAAACACAAATTATTTAGGAAATTATTATCATTTCTTTTTTAATGATAATATTTGTATGGTTCAATTATGTATGGAACAAAATATCGGCCAAATAGCCCCGCGACCTCAACGGCACACCTCGATCCGATAGTCCAAATTTTAAATAACATTGCTGATGCTCAATTGTTTGGCACGATGATGAGTCGAAGTTGACTGTTTTTTTGCCACACTATCGCGATAAACAGCAATGCTTCTCATTTAACGAATTTAGAAGGCATTCATAGATGTTCTAACATTTTATACAGACCTGGGGCCGAATTACGGCATTCGATATCGATCGAAATTTTACTCGAACGATCGAGTATGCTTTAGGTATATAGATTCTAATAAGAGTTTTCAAATTTCGATCACGTTCGAGTGCCGTAATTCGGCCTCTGTTTTAAATTTAAAATTTAACCACCCTCTACAAAGAAAGAGATGTATATTTTATTATAAAGAGATTATTCCAAGCGATTAACAAAATAATAATTATTGTGCTTTAAATGTACACAAAATTGGTGGTGGGTTTGAAAGATTCGGCACAGCCGAATATAGTGCTCTTACTTGTTCTATTTAGTATAAACAAAAGTAAATCTTATCAAAATAACTATTAAAAGTAGACGTGATAAGAAGAGAGTAAGAATAATGGCCACACTTTATCTATTGACAAATTTTTATTTTTTTAGAAAACCGTGCTGAAATTAATTGCTCGAAATGAGGTTGTAAAAAGCCTGTTTTCGGCAAAGTGCAAGCTTTGTTTAATTTCCAACATCCTAATTCTAGTCCCCTTTGTAAAAAATCTTATCTAAAAGATAAAAACCACAAAACCTTTTATCTATTTGATTGTTGCTCAGCAAGATTTTTTGGCGGCCTGTAACTTTTTAAATTATATTTTTTTAAATTGTTTTGTTTTTTTGTTTTACACGTTCTATTGGGTATAAGAGCTTTTTTTAATGATTGTAAATTTGGAAATTTTAAATGCATTTTTGTTTTGCATCATGGACGCTTACTTCCTATATTTAGAAAATAACATGTTCCTTTTTTATGCAGCAGGTGGATTTATTGTTTTTTGTTTTTCACATCCATAAACACCAAACATCTATAGGTTTGGCAGATATACATATATATTGAAATATGTAAAATATACATATATTTAAATAAAAATCGTTAATAATTACTTTATAAATTGAACTTACATGCAAATACAAACAACTCGTTAATAAAATACACATGTGAATGCACTAATAATGTAAGGTTATTTTATAATTTATTTCAATAATAAAACAATTATTT
The DNA here is from genome assembly GCA_941918925.1 of Phyto melanocephala. Lineage (NCBI taxonomy): Eukaryota > Metazoa > Arthropoda > Insecta > Diptera > Rhinophoridae > Phyto > Phyto melanocephala. The sequence goes on from OW799233.1 coordinate 6,163,366, forward strand.
TTTATTTAGGGAAAACACTTGAAAATTAAAGCAAAACACGTTTAAGATAAGATACATCCAAATACATTAAAACAATTTTTTTTATATAAATTTATTAATAAATTTAAATCAAATATTGTAATCACTGTGAAAAAGGAATGAGTAATACTTAATCCACACAAGTTATTCATTTGTAAGTCTGTTGGTTAGTTTTAAAAACTGTTTACATTACATAATTGTTTTAGAAACTATTGCAATTGCACTTGTTTGTAACAATCAGGGTTAAGTAAACATTAAAAGTTGTATTAGGAATACACACAGATAGGTATAATTAAAAAATAAGCATTTGCCAATTATTACAAAGCGTATACATTCAATTAATTACTATAACTGAAATGTGCAGTTCGTTTACTAAATAATAAACAAGTTTTGGTAATTTATTTCTATATATTTATATAATTAAGACAAACAACCATTTAAAAATAAAAAAAATTTTAAAATAAATTCAAATAAATTGTTAGCATGTAGATAAAATACGATAGTTAAAGTTAACCTACTCTGGATTTAAGCATGTAAAAAGTGGGTCAGAAAAAACTTATACACACTGTTCCAACGAAAACATCCTAAGTCCAATGATTTGTTGTTTATTGTGATTTTTTTTAAATCTTTCAACTTCGACTGTTATTTCGGTCAAAAATAATTAAAACTTTACAAAAAAAAATTCAATATGGACTTAAAAAAAATAACAAAATATATAAAAGTTCATCATAACACTGTTTAAAACCCATTAAAAAGTTTAAGGAAGACATGAACATTGAAAGAAAATGTTTTAAGATATTTGTAAGGCAAAAGAAGTCAAAAAAATCTTTTGAAGAGCACCGAACACTTCTATCAGAAATAAACTCCGATTCTTTTGTGCACAGAGCCAAATGCTGGGTTAAAGTGGTATAAAGTTCAGATCGCAGAGCGAGCGTATACCTGATACCAAATTTTATAAACAAGATACTATGTTGGAAGGACATTGTTTTTTGACTTACGACCCATAACTCTCTTTTTAATATACATTTAGCCCATAATAATATTCTGGAAAAATTGGATCCGCTAGTTTTTATTTGTTTTGAGCTCTATCGTGCTTTCAACAGACAGACGGACGAAGCTAGATCGTCCTAAAATGAAACCAGGACTCAGAAAATATATACTTTATGTGGTTTAAAATGGATTTTTCGATGTGTTACAAACGAATTGACAAAATGAATATACCCCCAACATTTTTTTTGCGGTAGGTACACAAACAAAACTTGATTGCAAAAAAAAAAATTTCAAATATTTGGTTGTTTTTATTACTGTTCTTGTAGGTTTTATTCGTTAATTGGTATTATAGACTTGAATAAATTATATAAATAGCGTATTATTTAGATATATAGTATTCAAATATGTATTCATTAAAGAAATTTAAAAGTTGTATTTATTAAATTTTTTGTTTACAGAAAACCGCTACTTTTGGATCACAAAAGCATTTTGTTTTAAATAAGAGAAAAAATCCACTTTACGTCAGCAATATCGGTCTATTTAAACAAAGGTAGAACTCAAACCAAAAAAACTTTTAATGAAAAAACAAACACTTGTTATGTTAACATTAATATATGGCATATAATTTAGCAGTTATCATTTATTACTTAATATTTTATTTTAAATTAAGCCATATTTTTATTTATTTTTATTAAACGACGAAATTAAAATTAATATTAGAAAACTTACTTTTCTCAAAGTGCAAATTGCAAATACGAATAAATGAATGGAATGAAAACAGAAAAAGGGTAAGAAAATAACAAAATGTCAATATATAGTTGTGTTGCCAGACCGATATTTTGAAGAAATGTCGATAAAACAGGTTTCGTAGAATTTTGTTAAAGTTTTTGTTGCTTACCCTACGTTGCCACAGGCAAGTATTTACTTGCAAGTAGTGTATACGTATTACTAACGAAAATCAGGAGAAATGCCAAAAAAAACACAAAAATTTTTTGAGTGGCTACACAGCACAGTGCAAGTTCATTTTTAAAATGTCGTCAACAAATAAACTTCAAACTAATTTAAAACAAATGGCGCTGCTTCAATTGGTAATTAAGTGTTGTCAATAGCAACTATTGAACGTTACCTTTAGACATATAACTTTTTAATATATTTTTTTTTTATTAAATTTTGATATTTATATTAAAACTTACATTTTAAATGAATATTTATATATTTTTTTAATATTCTTCATATACATATATACATATTTATTAAAAAAATTAGCTGAATTATTTACCACAATTGTATGATATATTATTGAGTTAACAAAAAACTCAGTATTAGACAACACTGTTTTTCGGCTTGTCACTTTACTTGCCGTAACTGTAAAAATTTTACTTGCTTAAAAATTTCTTCGCAAGCTGAGTCGCAGGTTGCCAAAGTGTAGTTGTGTTAGTAAAAAAGTGTTAGTGTATTGGTTTTTTTTCACTTGCACTTGCATGTGGCAACGGTAGGTTAGTTTTATAGTTTGATCAAATAATTATTAAAAAAAAATTAAATTAATAAGAATTGTAATAAGAAATGCTGTTTTTTGAGTATATATTAATACTATTTATGTCCTATTATACTATTTATGCTAGAAATAGTAAAAAATAGCTCTGCTGGTTTGAGAAGTATGTGCAGCTATAAGTGTTGTCCTGACAATTAAAAACAAACCTACTCGATCTAATCATTCCCAAATTATGCTTTTCCATTATTTTTTAATGTCTTCTATTTGAGTATAATGGATTTGGTTTATTTTAAATTTTTTGTAAAATATTATATGGCAACACTATACGAAACACTATTTAGTTTGCACTGCATTATCACATCCGCCATAAATGTATTATACCGTAAGGACTTCGTAGAATTTAACTATCTGTTAGTAAAGACAATCATCAATTGTTTAAAACAATTATTAAACGAAATTTAGTTTTTTAATAGGTAAGTACCTACATTCTGAATATTTAAGATATGTACATATGTATGTATGTATGTACATATGTACATACAGTTATCTCGCGGTAACATGAACCAAATTAAACCAAAGGAAACAATATAAAATTGTGTTTTACATGCTCGAATGTAAAATTATTTTATTATTATTTGTATTTTTAATGATATAACACTTAAGTTATTAATCTAAATTCATTACGTAACAAAACGTGATTACGAGATTTCTTCATGCAAACTATCTTACAAGTCTGCCTTTTCTTTTAAATCCAAACATTCTGATTTTTAACACGATTGTTTCACCAATTTGTTACCATACAAAAAAAAAATAAATAATTTATAGGATACACACAGAAGATTTCCTTAACTTTAAAAATTTAAATTAATTTATTTCAGTATTGTCTACACGTTTAGAAATATATATATATATTTATATATATATATGTAGTATGTATAAGTGCTTAAGTTGACATAAGCTAAATTTGCAAAACCATAATTTAAAACTAGCTCAGCCGAAATTTCAACTATTTTGGGTAACTTTACAGAAAGTTCAAGTGCATATATATTTTCAACGAACACCATCAATTGAAATATCACATTTAAACTTATAATTTAATAGGCGCAAGCCGATATGCCATTTAATTAACACAGCCTTTTTTATTTAATTATCTTAATAGTCTTTATTTAAAATGGAATTCATTAATAAAAATTAACTCAAAAATGCTTTCCTGAATAAACTATACAAATAGACATAAGCAGTATTTCCTCATTGACACAGATACATACATGCATATGTACATACAAAGCTGAAACAAAATACATATGTATATAATTTATAAAAAAATCGTTATAGCTTTATTAAAACAATTTAATTAAATACAAAACTTCCACATTAGACTTTCAAAACATACGAAATTTTAAATTCCCTAATATCGTTGCCAAACGTTTGCTGACCGTCTCTGCCAATATGACCTTCTCATCACCACAGCCATTCGCTAAATCTTTAACACACGCTCTTATGCTAATGCGATATGTTTTCTCAGGTTCTAAATTACCTAATATGTACGAATGACGGTGACCTGGTATTTCGATAGCATCCTCAAATCTCTCCAATGCTAGACACTTATTTTCCGTTTGATCTTGTATGTTGGGATTGGATTGATTACATATCGGATAGGGATGAGGCAAAGTGTAACTTGCTTTACCCTCCTCTTGCTGTTGAACTATTCTTTCTTGAAGTTGTCGGAAAATCATATCGGCAAGAGCTTCTTCAGTATTGTTGACATCCGGTTTATTGAGGGGAGTTGATTCTGTTTGTTCCGATCGTATCGCTCGTTCCGGTGGTTGTGCTTCATCGACCGGTTTACTTTTTCGCCAGCTAACGTAAAAGTAAATTCAATAATGTAAAAAAAAAAGAGTAATGTAGTAAAAAAGAACTTACAGAAAATTAGTTAAGGCATCTTTATATAACAACTGCTCTTTGCTTAAGTAATCATCTACATGAGGAGTAGGAATATTTGATCCTGCATCTAGATTGGGACACTTACAGAGATCTTTCTTATTTTGAACTAATGTTTCGGTAGGAATTGTTTCATCTTGAGTAAAAAAATATAAAGTTTCGGGTATCATATTCTAAAAAATTAAAAACGTTAAACTTACCTGTTATTTCGTATTGTAAAAGATATTTCTCTATAACACCATTTGCTAAACGAGGTGGCCACCAATGTATTTCCTGTAAATGTGGAAATAAAAAATATATGTGCTTTATAAGGGACTGCAGAACACCACGTAATTGTTAGGAAATATATTGGAAAAATATTTATTTCTTTAAAATTTTTTATAAGCGAAAATCACGTTGTGTTTTGCAGCTCCTCACACTTATTATCTGATAAAATTTACTTATGAAAATTTTCACTTACAATCTCATTTGTCGACAACGAGTGAGTATAAATTTTCGCCACCTTGCCTGGCTTGGTGGGTTCCGTTCGAAAATATCTTATTTCCGATACATGTTCCGCCTGATAGGGATAATCCATTGTGGTCATACTTCTAACAAAATACGCGTATTGAGTGGCCGGTTTTAGGTTCTTTAAAATATGACGTCTACGGTGGGTAATAACAACATCTGTGAACCAACTAAAAATATTTTAAGTCATTTGATTGCACTCCTAAATACATACATATGTAATTAAAAAAACACACCCATCTCTTCCACAGCCATGACGACCGTCATACTTTGTAACATTCTTGTCATGTGCCTCCTTATAGTAATAGATGTAACCAATCAGAAGATAAAAATCATCTTGTAATAATAACTCAACTTCAACGAGTGCCGAATCTGAATTAAAATCAGTTATGTTGGTGGTAACAGCGCGTATGTCTTCGCCACCTATTGAGGAATAGAGAAAATTCGTAATATTCCCAATTGATGTTTTTGCAATTCGCCAGAATTGGCAAAAATTTGTTTAAAAAAAATGAGAAATAGAGAAGAAAATAGAATATAATCAACAACTTAAAAAAACAATTTTATATAAAGATATTCAATAAAAACGATTCAATTGAAAATTTCGTATATAAAGACAATTACACAGGATTTTCTGCAAGGAAATAAATTTATTAAAATTAAAAAAAAAATAAAGCAAATCTATATATATAAAAGTGAAACTCTGTGTGTGTGTGTGTGTGTGTTAGCTATAGACTCCGAAACTGTAAAACCGATCGGGCTCAAACTTTGGTAAGTTTTTGTACACATACCAGGGAGTGTTTATGGGTGAAAAAAGTGGGCGGGGCCACGCCCATAAAAAATTAGTTATCAGTTTTAGCTACTTGCACTTGACAGATTTTTCTGAAACTTTGCACACATATCGAACTGTCATGACTAAATTATTTCGTGATAAGAAAAGTGGGCGGGGCCACGCCCCTAAAAAAGTTTTAATTTTGAGGTACTTGCACTAGACCGATTTTTCTGAAACTTTGCACACATATTAAACTGTCATGACTTTATATTTTCGTGATTAAAAAAGTAGGCGGGGCCACGCCCATAAAAAAAAGTTCTAATTTTGAGGTTCTTGCACTGGACCGATTTTTCTGAAACCTTGCACACATATTGAGCTGTCATTACTAAATAATTTCGTGATTAGAAAAGTGGGCAGTGCCACGCCCATAAAAAAAAAGGTATCATTTTGAGGTACTTGCACTGGATTGATTATTCTGAAACTTTGCACACATATTGAGCTGTTATGAATTTACAATTTCGTGATTAAATTAATGGGCAGGGCCACGCCCATTAAAACAACTATAATTTTGTGGTACTTGCACCGGTCCGATTCTTCTAAAACTTTGCACACATATTGAGCTGTTATGACTTTACAATTTCGTGATTAGAAAAGTGGGAAGGGCCACGCCCATAAAAAAAATTATAATTTTTAGGTTTTTGCACTTGATATTCAATTAAAATTCAGAATGCATTTTGATTCATTAAGGGGCGTAGCAACGCGCGCCGGGTTTGGCTAGTCTTTAATAAATGGCAACCAGAGAGCAATAAAAGAGAGCATAAAATTAAAAGTGTGTTGAGAAAATTAATATCTTTTTTTTTTTAATTTTTTACTTTTTATTCTGAACCTTTAAATTCGAAAAGATTAGGGCTAAATTCCACAGGTATGCAAAATGTACAGCTGATAATATTTTGCTGCTAACTGTTTTTATCCACTAACTGTTAAACTACAACAAAAAGAAAATAAGAAATTTTTTTATTGTAGTTTAACAGCCTCAACTTTATTATAGAGAGTTTAAGTTTTTTCGAAAATTGCCTGTAAAAAGATAATTTTTGGAAATTTAAGCAAAATGTATAAAAAGTATCAATATCATGAAAGTATCTGTTCTAAGCAAAGCACAAACATTTTATATACGATTTAGAGGTTTTTGTTTTCAAAATAAATACTCAAGTTGCTTAAACTTACACACAGCTCTCTCGCCATTCGAATTCCTAGAAGCATCCTTCACCGTTATACGTTGACAGTTTTTGAAATTCTTTTGTAAATCAGTAATTTTTTCATAACATAAACGTGGATTGAAATGAAAATATATACAGCCATGCAGAATGGCCACTTGGCCAGTCCACATTTCTTCCAAATAAGGATTGTCCACAACATAAAGGGAATATCTTAAATTCAAAATACAATATTATCAAACAGTTAAACATTTTACAGGAAAATAATGTCAAAACTTACTGGTTTTCCAGCAACTCCAAGCCTCCTATGGTATGCAAATTCTTAAGGAAATGCAAAGAAACAATTTGCGGTGAACTTAATATCTTAAGATAGCCGGTAATTTCATTTAAATTGCGAAAAGTGTGTTCCAATTTTGGTATAATAGGTCCTGTTAGTAAAACAATATTAAAGTTTAAAATTTATTAAAGGAAACATTCTTATGACTACCATTTAAATCATGTAACTCTATGGTTAAGGATCCTTTTATTGTGGTACATTCACCCAAACCTTCCAAGTCCTTTATATAATTTATAACAAAATTGCCTGTACAATTTAAAGCGCATACGATTTTACCATTTTCATTTATCGCTTGATAACCTTTGGGACAATCTTCCACGCATTCCATACCCAGCTGGATGAGGCCGTATTGAGTGCAGTCACTTACACACTGACGTTTATAGGCCTGTGTAAATCGTATCAAATAAAAAAAAACAGCAATTAGTCACAAGTGATTTCACATGGTGTTTTTTTGTAATTTTAGATGAAAAATTTACTGGTTTAAATTTTTAAACATTTCAACGGTTTATGTAACATTAAAGAAACTTGTGATTTGCGTTTTTGTTTTCTTGTGCAGATTTGTTTAATCAGTATTGCGCTACCTCTAAGCCGCTGGAGTGTCAAAACATCCTTTTAGAAAGCATTGCAAATGTTAAATGTGTATAAAGTCTTCTTCCTCTGCATTGCAAAGATTAAGGTGAAAATTTTTGAATTTGGCAAGTACTGGGGCTTAGTTCTCGTTCTGTGAAACTGCGAAGTGAACAGTTTTTATACAGTAAAAGGTATGTTGGCACCATATAATATGACACCTAAAAACTTTTAATTTTTAAGCGAATTTAGCCGCTGAATACGCAATAAAAAATATTTTGTGTTGCAAGAATCTTTGTATGCAAATAGGAAGTACAGTTGACTCGCGTTAACAAAAACACTGCCTTACGTGAACACCGGATAAGATGAACATAATTTCTTTTTAACATTGACTACTCTGTAGCATGAACACAGTTAGAAACGTCAACAAATATGGTTGTTATCCAAATCTTTTTCATAAAAAGGGGTATCCCCGTAAATGATTGCACAGGTTTAGTTTAGTGCGCGTAGGGTTGCCATCCGTCCTCTTTTCCCCGGACACCGTCCTCTTTTTTAGGGCATCCGGGGCAGTCCTACTTCTTTTTTAGCAAATGTCCGGGGTTGTCCGGCTTTTTGCACCTTCTCTGAAGTTTTTTTCTTACATTTAAACTTAAAATCACAGGTCACAAAATGTGTAAAAAAAAAGATTTAGGTGCTCGTAAAATAAGTTTTGAAAAAGTACAATTTTAAAACTTCTCTTTGTACAAAATTAGTTTTATTATCCTTAATTGTCGCTATTTAGCGAAGTGGCCTATTTTAACTTGTCTTTTATTTTAAAAAAGATCAGCAAAAGGGTCTGCTTGTCAGCTGTGTGTTTTTCATAAAGTTAGTTTTCCAGATATAGAAGAAAGTCTTGAACAAAAAATATAGTAAGGGTATATAATTTTGATATGGATTGCCTAGAGTTTTACAAATATTTGAAGATATGCGATGGTAATACATATATTGGCTCAAATTGGAAGTGTTGAAAAATATATGTAAAAATTTCAAAAGTGTACATTCCCGATAATGAATGCAATGAATTTTTGTTGTTTTTTTTTGGTTTTTTTGTTTTTATTTTCAACCATTAAATCAGAATGATATGTTTAGTTTGTATTTTTTGTAAATAAAGTTTTTTTGTAAAAACAATTTTGTTTTTGCATTTTAAATGGCGTCGTAAATTTTATCAAATTTAGTTTTTTTTAAATGTGTCCTCTTTTTTTGGGCAAATGTCCTACAATTTTTAAGCTGGCGTCCTCTTTTTTTTAAAATAGAAATGGCAACCCTAAGTGCGCGCTACTGTTTTAGCATGATCTAATCCAAAGTTTTTAGTGAAATTTGTCACAAAAACTACCAAAATTCTAAAGTTAAACTTCTTGTGATTGGAAAGGCAAAAAATCCTCTCTCTTTTAGAAATTTTGAATCTCCTGTGGACTAGATTTGCTCCAAATTGTAATGGATTATAGCTGCCATTTTTAAAAATTAGTTTAACTATTAATGGACGCTATTGGCTGTTAAAATTCAAATTGGCAACGTTTTTAAAAGAAAACAATAGCAAAATGCTGGCTAAACAGTTTTAGCTCTCTAGGAGATGAACAACACTGTGAAGGTTATATCCCGTTAGCTTTATTTCGAGAAAGAATTTGTTCAGCAATTAAAATTTAAAAATTAAAAGATAATCCAAAAAAAGGTTACACATTTTCTTAATTAATTTTAATGTACTTTTATTTTCTTAACAAAACATATGTACATAATAATCTGATATACAAAAAAATATATGAATTTGAGCTAAATCACTTGTCAAATTTATTTGGAGTTTCACCTTCGTCAACATGAACAACTTCGCAAACGTGAACACGCTCGGTTTTTAATAGTTCACGTTTACGCGAGTTTACTGTATGTGCAAAAATCTAGTTTATAGTGTGAATAAACATTTCGCTGTCACAATGCTTTTTAAATGAATTCCGAGTTTGATTAATTTATTAAATATATTGAGCTACAAAAATATTCAAAAACGTTTTTTAGTAAAAAATTTTTAGCTAAAAAAAAAAAATAGACAAAACAGTTAAGATAAAATTTTGCTAAAAATGTTCGTTTTCCATCCCTGCATGAACTCAGTACAACATTTCAAAAACATATAAAGTAAAATTGTAACTTACAAAAATAGTATCAACAGTAGAATACAACTTGGGTTGGGAATTGAATTATTGAGTTCATTATGTAACTAAATAACCCAAAAATGTATTTCAATAGACGATGCAGAATACAATACAGGGTTGTGAATTGAACAATTGTTTTTTTTACTGTTGTGTCACCTATTAAGTGGATTTGCCTTATAACTGTCTGTACTGGACATTTTTTAATTTTATAATTTATTTTTTTTTCTTTTATACTTTTCGCAATTTTTTTTACTTGTTTGAATCGATGTATAATAATATGAAAAGTTTGTCACGTTTTGCGAAAGAGTAAAAAGTTTAAAAGAGAATCCAGAAAATGTTTGTCTTGCATTATGTAAAATGAATAAAAAAGGCGATTTACATAAAGATAAAAATAACTTACCAGTTTGAATTTGGGTGGAAAACAATTATCCATGCATCCCATGTCTGAAACATAATTTTTGCAGTGCCTACAATTATTTTCCGAACAAGAGGTTAGACAGTTGTTTATGCTTCCTTCCCTGTAACACTCGCCAATATAGTCCAGTGGCATTTGCTGAAATTTCCCTAAAGACCAACATTTTTTGTGGCGGATCAACTCTTGCTCTTCCATTTCATTTTTATAGGTGTAGCATAGGGGACATTGATTAGGGGATTTGTTGTCCTGTCAATTTTTTAATAGAGAAAATATTTTTTTTATTAGAAAATATAAAATAATCGACATACCTACTGTTTATTAATAAAATTGTATTTGTAAAAAAATTATATATAGATGCACATAGGTCAAGGTATATTTATTCATCAGATAATCGCAGTTGGGGGGAGAGAGATTTTTATTTATATTTTTATATATATAAAATTTGGCATTTAAAATAAATTATAGAAGAGAGAGAGAATTGTTTTTTTATATGTATGTATATGGGCTTAGACGGCTGAAGCATGGTGTAATTACATGAGGTTACAGCGTAAAGGAGAGCAATTTTTGGCTCTCTTTTTTTATGTATGGAGTTTGACAATTTCCGGAGTTGAAATCATTTTTCTAAATATGTAGTTTGACATAATCCAGAACACAAAAAAAAGTCAGCTGGGCTGGCACCGCCACCTTGTATAAGTGTACCATGGGCTGAAGTTTAAAAAAAGTGAATAGAAAAAATAATCAGCTGACGAAACAAGATTACTTGGTGAATAAATGTGCCTTGGATGCAGGTATAAGATATTTAAAAAAAATATATTTACTTGTATAAATTTTTTAGTAAATTTTGTACTACCGAATTTGTTTGATTTATAGGCTTTTTGGAATCAACATATATTTACTTAAATTTTGTTTAGAATTAATTTTAATTTTATAGAAAAGTTTTCAATCTTTTTTAATAACTTTTTGTTTGATAAAAGTTCATATAAAAAAATTTTGATTTTGTTTAGTCGAAAAATTAAATTTAATTCAATAAAACACAAAAACTTAAGTCTTAAATTTAAAAAGGAATTTTATAGTCTTCAAGATGGTGTGTAATTATTTAAAAAGATTGTGTTTTCATGAAGTTTGACATTTCGGTACTACCGAGAGAAATACGAACAGAGAAATATTTTTTTATAAAAGTAAAATTCAAAATTTTTAAATATTTTAACGTTAAAACTTCACAAAAACTGAAATTAAAAAAAACAAGTAAGAGCGCTATATTCGGCCGTGCCGAATCTTATATACCCTTCACAACGTGTAGTCATGAAATAACAGTAGTTTGTGTCACCATTCATCCCATATGAAATACGTTCAAACATATATAAAAACATCCCATTGTAAAATTATAAATTCACTTATGTATGTTAAAAAAACGAAAAAAAAAAATTTTAAAAAAATTAAAAAAAAAAAATAAAAAAAAAAATTTTTAAAAAAAATTTAAAAAAAAAATTATAAACAAGTAAGAGCGCTATATTCGGCCGTGCCGAATCTTATATACCCTTCACAACGTGTAGTCATGCAATAACAGTAGTTTGTGTTACCATTCATCCCATATGAAATACGCACATACATATAAAAACATCCCATTGTAAAATTATAAATTCACGTATGTATGTTAAAAAAACAAAAAAAAAAAAAAAAAAAAATTTAAAAAAAAATTAAAAAAAAAAAATTAAAAAAAAAATTAAAAAAATAAATTTAAAAAAAAAATTATTATATATAATATATATAAAACAAAAAAAAAAAATAAAAAAAAAATTTATAAAAAAAATAATAAAAATATAAATAATATATTAAATAAAAAATAAAAATAAAAAATAAAAAAAATTAAAAAAAAAATTTTTAAAAAATTGAAAAAAAAAATTTTTGGCTCAGCTGGGATTTGATGCCACGTTTTCTCTAACCAGTATACATGTTTGTATGTATGTATGTTGTTGTTGTAATGTTGTTTTTGTGAAAAAAAAATCGAGGTGGTCGTGGGTTTTTGCTCATATCTCAGTTGTTTATGTACCGATGTTTCTGATTTTCAATACCGATCTACTCCCGAATATTTCTGATATTTTAATACCTTACCCGGGTCCAACCTATGTCGGGGGGCTTCAAAAAGTTGATTTCAACATACACACGGACAGACGGTCAGACGGACAGACTGACAGGGCTTAATCGACTCCCCTATTCATAAGCTTTCAGAAAATATATACTTTATGGGGTCGGAAATGAAAATTGTAGAAATTTCACACGGAATGACAAACCTATATATACCCTTTTTCACTGTGTGAAGGGTATAAAAAATGATTTTTAAAATCTTCACATGGGTGTTTACATTTTGAAGGTTATGTTAACATGTCAAGCCTTCCAGTGTAGACAGATAAATATTTTTATACCCTTCACACAGTGAAAAAAGGTATATATAGGTTTGTCATTCCGTGTGAAATTTCTACAATTTTCATTTCCGACCCCATAAAGAATATACTTTCTGAAAGCTTATGAATAGGGGAGTCGATAAAGCTCTGTCAGTCTGTCCGTATGTCGGTTTGTATGTTGAAATCAACTTGTTGAAGCCCCCCAATATCGCATGGACCCGGGTGAGGTATTAAAATATCAGAAATATTCGGGAGTAGATCAGTATTGAAAATCAGAAACATCGGTTCATAAACAACTGAGATATGAGCAAAACCCTCGACCACCTAGATTTTTTTTCACAAAAACAACATTACAACAACAACATACATGCATACAAACGTGTATACTGGTTAGAGAAAACGTGGCATCGAATCCCAGCTGAGCCAAAAAAAAAAAAAAAATTTTTTATTTTTTCTATATTTTTTTATATTTTTTTTTTATTTTTTTTTTATTTTTTTTTTTATTAAATATATTTTTTATATTTTTATTATTTTTTTTTTAATTTTTTTTTATTAGTTTTTGTTTGTTTTATATTTATTATATATATTTTAATTATTTTAAAAAAAAAATTTAAAAAAAATTTTTTTTTTATTTTTTTTATTTGTTTTTTAACATACGTAAATTTATAATTGTACAATGGGATGTTTTTATATATGTATGTTTTTTATATGTATGTACGTATTTCATATAGGATGAATGGTGATACAAACTACTGTTATTGCATGACTTCACGTTGTGAAGGGTATATAAGATTCGTCATGGCCGAATATAGCGCTGTTACTTGTTTTATTTATATATGTACATACATATGTGTGTATCTTGACAACTTGACCATAAACATTATTAAAAATCATTATGAATAAATATACCTTAACCTTTCGTTATAGGACTATTTGATAGAAATTCCAATAAATGTAAATTTTCCTACTCACCTTCAAAACATAATGATACTGCTTGGTATTATTGCCCAAAATTGAGACCCAATTAATGGTGTGTGTAAAGCATAATGATGGATTTGATTCCACTTTTATTGAACCCTTTAAAACACGCAGTAATGAAATTAAACCGATATTCTGTAAATCTCGATTTTCCAAGACTATCAAAGCATAACGATCAAACAATTCAATACCGCGTATAATAATCAACTTGGGGAAAAGACGTTCCAAACTATCAAGACCCTCAACACGATAAACCAATAAATGTTCACTGATTTCTTCGATATTCGATGGTTTCACTTCTTTCAGAGCCGTTGGTGTAAATTCCATTTGCACTATCCGCACATAACCCGCTATAACTGTACAATTTTGCAACCTATTAAAGTCTTTTATGGATCTAATGGTAGCGGATTTGCATATTATTTCATTAGCTGTAGCTTTGTGCTTAGCTACGCACAAGATAAAAATTATGAATAATGCTAACAAATGTTTGTGCATTTTATTTCAAATTTAAATTCAATATTAAATTGGTTTAAGATCAAACAAAATATGTATATGTACGTATGTATGTATGTATATATAAAAACACTGTACGAGTATAAAGTAATTTTCACTTCACTACATTAAACTTTACGTCATTCCAGTCAGTTTTTCTACTTGACATTTGACCTCAGGCAAGTTGTTTCTTTATGTTCTTTTTTTGGTTGCCTTGTTTTTGGTATTGTCGATAGGTATTTTTAATTTTTTTTTTAACGAAAATAATTTTGTTTTTGTGTTGCCGTTGTCTTTTTAATTATTTAATTGAAAATTTGACCTTTAACTGAACGATTAGAAATGATGGAATTATGTTTCTTGCTTTCAGTTTCAATAACACTTGTATATCAGAGCGACATCTATCTAATTTTAATAAAATGCATTTTTAATCGTTTTTTGTATTTAAGATTTAAACAATATGTTGTTTTTTTTTAAATTGAATTTAGGCACATTTTAGTTTAAGTTTTAAATCAGTAAAAAATTTGTTTGTTTGCTGCGTTTGTGTTCAGCCTTTCGTTGTTCAATTTTAACTGATTCTTTTTGGCTGTTGTTTATCTGATGGAAGACTAATTTTTTTGATCTCATGTGTTCTTCGTATTGAATGATTTTTACTTTTATGAGAAAAAGTTCGTTTCGTTTAATTACTTTTTGAGTGTGAGAAGCGCAGAAAAGTACACAAAATCAATTTACTGCATTAAACCCTTAAGGGTGATGAAAAAAAAAAATTAAAATGCAATTTTCATAAATTTGTTAATAAAAACTAGATCGAACCGAAAATAAAATGTTCTAAAAATCGACCATTTAAATATAATGTTTTTATAATTAGGAATTTAAAACTTAAAATTTTTCGAAAGAGACATTTAAAGAAAATTTTTTTGTAAAAGATTATTTGAAAAATTACTATAAAAAAAACTATACACCCCAATTCTAAATAACAATTCCCTGGGAATTTTTTCCCTATTCCCTGTTCCCCTATTCTAAATAATTTCTCCCGGGGAAATTTGTTCCCTTTCCCTTTTCCCTTATTCTAAATAAACTTCGAAATTGGGAAATTGTTCCCTGGGAAAAAAGTAGGTATTACGAAAGGTAATTAAAGGGAGAATGTAATAACAATTTTTGGGAAAAAATCCGCCAACAAATTCAAAGGGAGTTGTGACAAAAATGTAAGTATTTAATATTTGTTTATAAAAATTGTGATAAATATTGTAATTTATTGTTACATTTAGGATAAAAACAACAAACAGGAAGCAGAATAATGAATTGTTTTTTAGTTTTAAAATAATTTTAATTTTTATTTATCTTTTTTGAAGTTTTTAAATTTTTTTAATAAAATGTTATATTTATTTAAAAAAATTTATATACTACATACATATATAAGAAATGGCTTTATTACAGAAATTTATTAGAGATTATTCGGAATATTTTTTCTAATATTTTTCTATTATATTTTCTAATATTTTGGGCAATGGATAAATATTGTGGTGAGTCTAAGGATACCACATCATTATCCTGAGCGCACAAATAATCTAAATTTTCTACATCGTTTACTTCAGCATTGCATTTAAAATGAATGCAGATATTATGCAACGCACAGCAAAATTTTGTTATTTTAGCAGCCTTTTTTGGAGCGTAGTGCAGCTGTCTAGCACCAAGAATGCACCTCCATCTCTTTTTTAAAACACCGTTCAACCACATTTCAACACTTGGAGTGAATTTTATTTCAACAGGCTCATCCTGGCATATATAAGCCTCCTAGAAAAAATGCATGTTTAATTTATGAATTGTCTGTTATCATTCAAAAATTTACCAAGAAGCCAATAATTGCCAATTCTTGCTCAAGGTGAGCACGCAATTCGCCAGAATTCCAAATAAATGAATCGTGACACGCTCCGGGATGTGAGGCATCAACGTACTGAATCCTCAGCTCATGATCACATACCTTTAATTTTTTGAGTTCCGTCAACACATCCAATAACGTTTGGAATGCCATACTTCACATAAAGAGCTAACGCAACTTTCCGTTTTTGCACTTCAGTTCTGCAGAAAGTTATCTACATTGGGCGTAAATGTTCCTTATATATTAATAACTTCTGCCAGAACTTTTCTAACACTACACTGAGCCACAGACACACCGTAATCTTTATCAATACCCGTTTGGTACAAACCTTCAGCAAAGAAGCGGAAAGTCGCACTTAATTTCACGATTGGAGAAATTGCAAAGGACTTACGTTTGGGCTGAATACCTTAACACGTCCAACAGATATTTAAACGCCGGTTTATTTATTCTGTAATATTTTTCTAACATTCGAAAAGTAAAATTTACAAAGTGTGCGGCAACTCAAGTGGGTTGCTGGCGTCACATAGCATTTTCCTTTCTACCCTTTGCTTATTCTTGTGCTTCAGAGTTTTCTGCTTCAGCTATTATTATTAACAACGCTACACTAAACATTTTTGTTCACTTTTAACAATTTTTTTTTTATTATTTACGAATATTCACTTTTTACGCTAAAAATTATTAGCAAATATTTTGTCAAAACAAAACAACAAAAGCAAACAGCTGACTTCGAAAATGTAAAATTCTCTCTCCCTTGTTATTCCCTTCCCCGACTGTTTAGAATAGGGGAATTTTATTCGCGGGAAAAATGAATTCCCGGGGAATTCAATTCCCTGGGAATATTTAGAATTGGGGTGATAATAAAAAGTTTTAACAATCACTTGAACAAATGAGGATTTTAAGATCAAGTCGTGTAATAGGTTTGACTAGTAAGAGATACGTTCAATATCAAGTTCTTAAATTTAAAGCAGATTTACAACATTGCAAATTTTGCAATTACTCTTCTCTTCTAACAAAATGGGTTTCATTATGAGAAACATTGCGCTAACTGCAATTAGTAGTAGCCTTGTAAATTTGACACTCCAAAGTATGATATTTAAATTTAAACGGATCAACATTCAGCCAACAACCGTACATGAAACAAAAACCAGTAACAAATCATATCCCTTTTTAAGTTCGCGGGAGAACTTAAGGCATTTGATTTTTCGTTGAAAATAGGAATTTTTCGAAGTTTATAAATGGCCCATGAGTTTAAAATGTCGTAAGTGTGGCCGACATATTTAAGGGTTATTACTAGAGATGCATTTGCTTCGAGTTAATAAATGTGGACTTGAACGATATTTTGTTTTAGCTGCTTGGCATTAGGAATTTAATCCGCTAAACGCCAAAATAGATATGCTGCATAAATGATTTATTAGTTAGTTTACTTTTTTGCAGCGGTGAGGTGGATTGTTCACTAATCGTACGTTTTGACTCGGCTTTTGTGTGGATTTATGTAGACGGAGGTCAATGTCAATAAGTTGGGGTCCGCGATGTCCTCAAAGTCAACATAACTTAAGTCATCACTTAACTTTAATGTGGCAGAAACGTTTTTTTGCAACAAATACATTTTTAACAAGTTTTCTTAGGAAACATACAAAAAAAATTAAATTATTTTTTATAGAAATAATTTTACATAAAACTAGAAAATTTACAAAAACATGTTTAATTTCCACAAATAATGCAAGTCCCTTTAAAGGTCAGAAAGTTTGACTCCACAAAGGGTTAAAGCTGTAATAAAATGAGCTTCTTTATAAGTCTCCCGTACATGTGAATATCGTGTATCAAACAATTTTAGCCTTAAAATTTTTAAGGAGAATAAAAATAAGGAATATAAATTTTATTTTATAAAAACAGAGTTGCCGTAACATTTTTTTCAATCGACACATTTAAAATATTTAAAGCACTCAGTCACATCGAGAATAGAATAATAGTTACCAAGTATGTATGCATCAAGTATGTGTTATGCAGAGTAAAAAAGTATAACGATATTATTGTTAATTGAAAGTCAATTTAAGATATCGGAAATATCCCCATATTTATAAGAACTTTTTTAATACACTATTTGTGATGTTATGCCCTTTAACTAATGTTTGGCTTTCGTTAGCCTTTACCTTTCCTGAGTTTGAGTTTTTTTTTATACATGGGGCAACCTTTATTGTTGCCATATGCAGAGGATCTTATTGTTTAAACTGTGACTTAAAAACCGGTTGTTAACATGTGTTGCATGCTGTAATTGGCTTAAGATTTGGCTGATTATAATGAGACAAGTTTAAACATACTTATACAACTCTTTCGTTTTTAGCGTGACTTCTTTTGTTTTTGTTTTTTTAGTTATTGAGAAACAGGCGATGATAGGCTTTGCATATTTTAAGACAGCAAACAGTTATTTACTGCAGTAATCCTATATAGAGCGTTTTCAACATACATTATATATACTACGTTCTGACAATTAAAATTTATATTGAGTTGTCGACTTTATACCCTGTTCAGACAGATATTTTTAATTGTTTCAATTTAGTGTTGATTGAGCAATTAAAATAAGTGTTTACACAACTCAAATTTATCTTACTCGATTAGCATTTGATAGCTGTAAAAATACGATGTATTTATACCAAATCAAATAATGCCTTCTCTTCAGTTTTTTTCCTGTTCATTAAATATATTTTCAATTACATATATTTACATATAAGTATGTATATGTATTTGAATTTATTTAAACATTTTATTTAAATTTCCATCAACCATTTTTCATTTTCTTACTTTTTGTTTTTTGTATATTTTTTTGTTTGACATTAGAAATGCCACCTACAGAATTTTCTTCTCACTGCACATACCTCTCTAGAGTTGTATTTTGAGTTTTGGACAATAAGTGAAACAATTAAGTATAAATTGCTCAATTTATAAGTAATTTTTAGCATGGTAAATTGAGCTCAATTAAGGCCTTTTTATTGCGAGAATATTATAAATTGACAATTAAGGCGCGTGTGTAAACATATTATAAGCTTACTCAATTAGAATTGGACAATTAAAAATATTTTTTATAGGATTTTTTCAATCGGGCATTTTTTATGAATTTTTTTTAAATTGTATTTACACACTCGCAGATGCTGTTTTTGACCTCATGAATATGAAAAAATATGAATATGAATATGAAAAAAAATAAAAAAAAAAATTAAAAAAAAAAAATAATAAAAATATAAATAATATATTAAATAAAAAATAAATAAAAAAATTAAAAAAAAATATAAAAAAAACAAGTAAGAGCGCTATATTCGGCCGTGCCGAATCTTATATACCCTTCACACCGTGTAGTCATGCAATAACAGTAGTTTGTATCACCATTCCATATGATATACGTACATACATATAAAAACCATACATATATAAAAACATCCCATTGTAAAATTATAAATTTACGCATGTATGTTAAAAAAAAAAATAAAAATAAATTAAAAAAAAAATTTAAAAAAAAATTTTAAAAAAAAAAATTAAAAAAAAATTTAAAAAAAAAATAAAAAAAAAAGTTTTTAAAAAATAATTAAAATATATATAATAAATATAAAACAAAAAAAATAAAAAAAAAATATTTAAAAAAAAAATTAAAAAAAAATAATAATAAAAATATAAATAATATATTAAATAAAAAATAAAAAAAAAAAAATTAAAAACAAGGAAGAGCGCTATATTCGGCCGTGCCGAATCTTATATACCCTTCACAACATGTAGTCATGAAATAACAGTAGTTTGTGTCACCATTCATCCCATATGAAATACGTACATACATATATAAAAACATCCCATTGTAAAATTATAAATTCACGTATGTATGTTAAAAAAACGAAAAAAAAAAAAAATTAAAAAAAAAATTTAAAAAAAAATTTTAAAAAAAATATAAAAAAAATTTTAAAAAAAATTAAAAAAAAAAATTAAAAAAAAAAATTATTATATATAATTATAATTATTATATATAAAACAAAAAAAAATAAAAAAAAAATTAAAAAAAAAATTAAAAAAAAAATAATAAAAATATAAAAATATATTAAATAAAAAATATAAAAAAAATATAAAAAAAAAAATAAAAAAAAATTTAAAAAAAATTTTTAAAAAAATTAAAAAAAATTTTTTTTTGGCTCAGCTGGGATTCGATGCCACGTTTTCTCTAACCAGTATACACGTTTGTATGTATGTATGTTGTTGTTGTAATGTTGTTTTTGTGAAAAAAAAATCGAGGTGGTCGTGGGTTTTTGCTCATATCTCAGTTGTTTATGTACCGATGTTTCTGATTTTCAATACCGATCTACTCCCGAATATTTCTGATATTTTAGTACCTTACCCGGGTCTAACCTATGTCGGGGGGCTTCAAAAAGTTGATTTCAACATACACACGGACAGACGGTCAGACGGACAGACGGACAGACGGACAGACTGACAGGGCTTAATCGACTCCCCTATTCATAAGCTTTCAGAAAATATATACTTTATGGGGTCGGAAATCAAAATTGTAGAAATTTCACACGGAATGACAAACCTATATATACCCTTTTTCACTGTGTGAAGGGTATAAAAAAATATAAAAAAATTTTTTTTTTGGCTCAGCTGGGATTCAATGCCACGTTTTCTCTAACCAGTATACACGTTTGTATGTATGTATGTTGTTGTTGTAATGTTGTTTTAGTGAAAAAAAAAATCGAGGTGGTCGTGGGTTTTTGCTCATATCTCAGTTGTTTATGTACCGATGTTTCTGATTTTCAATACCGATCTACTCCCGAATATTTCTGATATTTTAATACCACACCCGAGTCCAAGCGATGTCGGGGGGCTTCAAAAAGTTGATTTCAACATACACACGGACAGACGGTCAGACGGACAGACGGACAGACTGACAGACTGACAGGGCTTAATCGACTCCCCTATTCATAAGCTTTCAGAAAATATATACTTTATGGGGTCGGAAATCAAAATTGTAGAAATTTCACACGGAATGACAAACCTATATATACCCTTTTTCACTGTGTGAAGGGTATAAAAATAAAAAAATTTTGTTTTGGCTCAGCTGGGATTCAATGCCACGTTTTCTCTAACCAGTATACACGTTTGTATGTATGTATGTTGTTGTTGTATTGCTGTTTTTGTGAAAAAATCGAGGTGGTCGTAGGTTTTTGCTCATATCTCAGTTGTTCATTTACCGATGTTTCTGATTTTCAATACCGATCTACTGCCGAATATTTCTGATATTTTAATACATCACCTGGGTCCAAGCGATGTCGGGGGGATTCAAAAAGTTGATTTCAACATACACACGGACAGACGGACAGACGGACAGACTGACAGAGCTTAAGCGACTCCCCTATTCATTAGCTTTCAGAGAATATATACTTTATGGGGTCGGAAATGAAAATTGTAGAAATTTCACACGGAATGACAAACCTATATATACCCTTTTTCACTGTGTGAAGGGTATAAAAAATACTGAACTGATATATTGCACTGCTTTAAAAAAGTAGCTTTCAATTTGTATATATTTTGTTAAAATATAACAATACAACACTTTAACTGCACACAAAATGTTAGTTTTTGAATAACTAAACATTTTTCAAAAAACTAACTGCATTAATTTACACTACATAGTGACATATAAGTCTTAAAATAGTCTCAGGTAGTTAATATAATAGAAGTGGAATTATTTTTTCGAAAGGCATCACTATGTAGTTGATTAAGAAAGTTATATAATTTTCGATAGTTTTTACTTATTTTCGATACTTTTAAGTCTTATTTTGTATAGAAATTGTTCAAGGGTTATGAAAAACTACCCGTACGAGAAATGCATGACTAAAACTAACACATACAAAATGTCTCTGCTAAAACATTTGCAAAGTTCTATTTGAATTCCTGACGTTAAGAAGCATAATTTTTATGGAATTTGTGTACACTAAAATACAATAATAAGCAAATAGTGAGACTAGCACACAATAGGCACACAAGTATGGAGGGGTATATACCTTAAGTGTGACTCATATTTACATCATGGTTGATTAGCAAATCGCAGCAGAGTGAAAAGTGCGAATATACTTATATTCATAAGTTGGAGGGAGATACAAGAATGTAGAAATAGACACTTTGTTCTACGCAATGACCGACATATCCATCACTAGTGTCAGTCATATAACTTTTTAAATTACTGTTACTCTTCTCGTAGAGACTTTAATTACCATTGCAGGAAGGGTATAATTTCATACGAGAGTGTAAGGGTAATTTTATATGCATTTGCGATTCCGTAAAGTATATACATATATATTCGGAATTATTATATGTAGATAGAGAAGTCTGTTTAGTTATGTATGTCTGTCCGTATGAGTGTTGAAATCAACTTTTTGAAGCCCCCACATATTTCAGGCACTCGTATATATTATCGTTTTATTAGAAATGCTTTCGCGATTTTTGCTATTGAAATCAGCAATTTTGATCCATTAGCGGATGAGATATTATTATTCCTCTATTCACTGTACGTTGTACAAACATGATCACACACAATAAGTATGAAAACATGTACGTATTGACGTGTCATGAATCAATAAGAGTAACGAATAATCCAGTGAGGCAGACATGTTTTCACTAATAGTTTAAGAGTGCATGAAATAATTATGTTCAGGGCTTGCAGTTAAGTAATTAGTGTCTAATAAGAAAATAAATTAATTTATTTGTAAAATGATATTTAATAACAATTTGTTTCTTAACGAGTTTGTTTTATTATTATTATACCCTTCACACAGTGAAAAAGGGTATATATAGGTTTGTCATTCCGTGTGAAATTTCTACAATTTTCATTTCCGACCCCATAAAGTATATATTTTCTGAAAGCTTATGAATAGAGGAGTCGATTAAGCCCTGACCGTCTGTCCGTCTGTCCGTCTGACCGTCTGTCCGTGTGTATGTTGAAATCAACTTTTTGAAGCCCCCCGACATAGGTTGGACCCGGGTAAGGTATTAAAATATCAGAAATATTCGGGAGTAGATCGGTATTGAAAATCAGAAACATCGGTACATAAACAACTGAGATATGAGCAAAAACCCACGACCACCTCGATTTTCTTTTCATAAAAACAACATTACAACAACAACATACATACATACAAACGTGTATACTGGTTAGAGAAAACGTGGCATCGAATCCCAGCTGAGGCAAAAAAAATTTTTTTTTAATTTTTTTAAAATTTTTTTTTTAATTTTTTTTTTTTTTTTTTTATTTTTTATTTAATATATTATATATATTTTTATTATTATTTTTTTTTATTTTTTTTTTATTTTTTTTTTGTTTTATATATATTATATATGTATATAATAATTTTTTTTTTTTAAATTTTTTTTTAAAATTTTTTTTTTAAAATTTTTTTTTTTATTTTTTTTTTGTTTTTTTTAACATACATACGTGAATTTACTGTTATTGCATGACTACACGTTGTGAAGGGTATATAAGATTCGGCACGGCCGAATATAGCGCTTTTACTTGTTTTTTTTTAAATCAGTTCAATAACAATTTCAAAAATTTTAAATTAAACAAAAAGCAAAAGGTCTTGAATGAAAAGTTTCAGCATCACTGAAATTAATTATAATTTGTTGTTTTTCCCTTAGTTTCAGTTATTTTTAGGTATTTATGTTTGCGTAAAAATATAAAAAAAAATTTACCGTTTAGGTCCAGTCTAAAGAAATTAAAAGTTGAAAGAAATTAAAAGTTGAAAGAGAATAATAATCAAAAAATTTTTTTTGTTTTGGCATGACATTTTTTAGGGTTAGCAGTTCAGTTTTTGTTTTATCAGTTTGGAAAAAATACAAAATACATATTCTTGCTTTTACTTTACTTTAGTTTTTTTTCCATTTTAAATACTGATTAATTAATTATTTTATAAAGGGTGGGCTAAATTTATTATTATATATTTTTGTTTATTATAATCTTTTATTAGCCTGTGCTAGCGGCTTTGTCTGCGTAGTTATCGACTCGCAAAGTAGCCTCCTTATGTAATTATTCAGGTTGTCATTTTTTGCGTAATTAAGTTTATTTTTTTTTATTAAAATTTTATATTAGTGGAATAGAATTTAATGCAAATATTTAAGAAAAAATACTTTTATAAATGACGTTCGACGGTAAAATTTTTTTTCGCTAGAACGTATAAATTGTGGACACTCCACCCTTTTGAACAACCGGCTAACTAAATACATTTCGCATATTTCTGCGAATTCGTTTGGGTATTGTGATTTAGGATAGCCTATGTGTTAATGTATGTTGTTTCTATCTGTATGCTACATTTTATTTAATTCCGTTCAGCCGTTTTTGCGCAATTGAGTAAAAAACAATTAAACATCCAAACGTAAATATATTTGCATTTTTATACCCTTCACACAGTGAAAAAGGGTATATATAGGTTTGTCATTCCGTGTGAAATTTCTACAATTTTCATTTCCGACCCCATAAAGTATTTATTTTCTGAAAGCTTATGAATAGGGGAGTCGATTAAGCTCTGTCAGTCTGCCAGTCTGACCGTCTGTCCGTGTGTATGTTGAAATCAACTTCTTGAAGCCCCTCGACATTGCTTGGACACGGGTGAGGTATTAAAATATCAGAAATATTCGGGAGTAGATCGGTATTGAAAATCAGAAACATCGGTTCATAAACAACTGAGATATGAGCAAAAACCCACGACTACCTCGATTTTTTTTTCACAAAAATAACATAACAACAACAACATACATACATACAAACTTGTATATTGGTTAAAGTAAACGTGGGATCGAATCCCAGCTGAGCCAAAAAATTTTTTTTATTTTTTTTTTATTTAATATATTTTTTATATTTTTATTTTAATTTTTTTGTTTGTTTTATATTTATTATTTATATTTTAATTATTTTTTTTTAAATTTTTTTTAAAATTTTTTTTTAATTTTTTTTTTAAATTTTTTTTTTAAATTTTTTCTTTATTTTTTTTTTTATTTTTTTTAACATACATACGTTAATTTTTAATTTTACAATGGGATGTTTTTATATATGTATGTACGTATTTCATATGAGATGAATGGTGATACAAACAACTCTTATTACATGACTACACGTTGTGAAGGGTATATAAGATTCGGCATGGCCGAATATAGCACTCTTACTTGATTATATTAGTATGATACAAGTTGATTCCGAAACGTATAAATACTGCTGGCATTCTAATAGATGTGCTTTGGCCTAATGAAATTATTTTTTAACTAAAAAGTATTAATAAAATTGAATATTGGAAGCTCCGAAGTATGCAGAAATCTACAATATTTAATAATTTCAAATAATTCTCAATGCAAAAATTTTATTTAGTTATAGAATATAAAATTGTCGCCATTGTTGCATTTCTTTAATATATTCTTAGACGTATTATTTCTAAAATTTTAATGATATTCGAAGACAATATATTAACAGGATCTTTTTACCTTCCTTAACAAATAGTAATGATTGTTATTTTTTAATTCATATGTATAATGATTTTTATATGGATATCCTTTGAATTTTCAAAGCCCTGTACAAAGCAAAAAAAAACAAGTAAGAGCACTATATTCGGCTGTGCCGAATCTTTCAAACCCACCACCAATTTTGTGTACATTTAAAGCACAATAATTATTATTTTGTTAATCGCTTGGAATAATCTCTTTATAATAAAATATACATCTCTTTCTTTGTAGAGGGTGGTTAAATTTTAAATTTAAAACAGAGGCCGAATTACGGCACTCGAACGTGATCGAAATTTGAAAACTCTTATTAGAATCTATATACCTAAAGCATACTCGATCGTTCGAGTAAAATTTCGATCGATATCGAATGCCGTAATTCGGCCCCAGGTCTGTATAAAATGTTAGAACATCTATGAATGCCTTCTAAATTCGTTAAATGAGAAGCATTGCTGTTTATCGCGATAGTGTGGCAAAAAAACAGTCAACTTCGACTCATCATCGTGCCAAACAATTGAGCATCAGCAATGTTATTTAAAATTTGGACTATCGGATCGAGGTGTGCCGTTGAGGTCGCGGGGCTATTTGGCCGATATTTTGTTCCATACATAATTGAACCATACAAATATTATCATTAAAAAAGAAATGATAATAATTTCCTAAATAATTTGTGTTTTATTCAAAATCAACATCGGCCCTTAAAATTTAACCACCCTTTATAACTTGAATATGCTGGTAAAATGTTTTCGTAAATTAAGTGTTTCAGTGAAAATGGGCGTTAAAGTAAGCGTGTCAATAAAATTTCTGCTAATAAATACAACTTAGATATTTCAATATAGTCCGTAATTCTTCCAAAATATTTATTCATTGAGAAATTATATGAATTTGAAATAAAGCATTATATAGGATGTGGGCGTAAGAGTGGGCGTGTCACCTAAATTTTCTGGCATAACAATAACATTGACTAGAAGGATTTCCGTAGCAAATTTTATCATCATACCTCTAATTTTGTCGGTTTTATAAATTTAAATTTCATTAACAGTAAATAACGTGGAAAGTGAGCGTTATAGTAGGTGTATCGAAGTTATTTATGCTAATAAATACAACTTATAAATTTCAATAAAGTCCTTTATTATTCGATTTATAGAGAAATTATAAGAATTTAAGAGAAAACGTTGTATGGGAGGTTGGCGTGTCACATTTATTTTCCGTCAGAAGAAAGCCTTTGACCAAAAAGCAATTCCTGCAAAATTTCAGAATCGTAGATCTAAATTTGTCACTCTTATTAGGTTTAAAATTTTTAACATATTGGAAAATACACTGCGCGGTATAAATTTTCGTACATTTTGATCTCTAACTCCCTTCCTAATACATGCATTTAGGCAATTTTTCTTTCTTCCTTATACTCCGATTTAGCCAATTTTCTATTCCAAACAAACCTTGTGTATAAGACATATTCTGGCAAAATTTGAGCCCACTAGCTTTTTCGATGGGACCTCTATCGCGCTTTTAACAGACGGACAGACGGACGGACATAGCTAGATCGTCGTCAAATAAAACTCCGATTAAGAATATACATACCATTTTTTTGGTGGCGGATATAAAAACTCAAATACTTCAAAAAAACACATTACAAAAAAATTTGTTTAGCTCTTTTACTAAAATTTTGCAAAAAATATTTGACCTTGTGTCACAAAAATTGGTCTGCTGATCACGGTCGGATCGTAACGGGTATAAAATGGGGTATAGAGGTATAGAGGAGAGTTTTATCTACTAAACGGTGCTAATTTCTTTTTGTTATCTTTTGTTTTCTAGAAGTTATGGTGTATTAAAAAAAGGAATTTAGGAAAATTTAGACCTAAAGATATAAAAAAAATTATTTCTAAACATTATAAACAATTTACTAAATTTTTTGGGATATTCTCCCATAATTTTTCAATTATATTTATTTGGTTGTTGGGTTTAAGCTGGTTTATATGCATTTCACTGGTGCTTATGCCAGATCATCAGTAAACCTTTACCCAAATTCTTGAAAAAGTTTAAAATTTTTATAAGTTATATTTTTAAATTCTCATTAACAAAATGAGAATTCAAAAATAAAACAAAAAACCATAAAAAACTTTTTCAAAAACCCAACCAACAATTTGTTTAATTTTGAATTTATATAAACCAGCATATAAACCAGCTTAAACCCAACAACCAAATAAATATCATTATAAACAATTTATTTTCATATATTAATGGCTAACAAATTTTAAAATTATACAAAATTTATTTCGTTTGAAAATCTTCTAAAAGTAAAAGGTTATAGAACTTTAAAAATCAAAATCTTACTAATAAATTTCCTGTTTTAGCAAAATGCTGAGCATGTCTATTTTGAATCACCCTGTGGCCCTTAAAATTTAACCACCCTTTACAAAAAAATAGATAGATAAAAAAAAAATTTGTTAAAATATGTATTTTAAATATTCAAATACTTATTTTAAATCTACTGATGCACATTTTTTTTTAATATTTTTAAATCTTAAACCTCATAAGACTGTGTGTACAACTATATGTAAAGTTGGGCACAAATCATTACTCTAGTTAATTTTTGTCAACAAACTTCGGTCATTTTCGTTTTCACAAACCCCTATAAAATTCCTTTGTAGTTTGTGCAAAAAAATGTTACTAGAGTCATCTAGTGTTCTACGTGATGTTTAGCAAAGACATCATCCTCAGTGTTTGCAAAATGTAGTGGCGCCTTCAACAGATGTCGCCATCTGCAATGAATAAATGCTAATGAATATGACTAATATATTTTTATAAAAATTTAAAAAAAAAGTGGGCGTGGCACATTTATTTTCCGTTATAACGAAGACTTTGACCAAAAAACCATGTTTGCAAAATTTCAGAATCGTACATATAGTTTTGTCAGTTTTATTACGTTTTAAACTTTAAATATACACTGAGCGGTATAAATTTTCGTACATTTTGACCTATAACTCCTTTTCTAATGCATAGATTTAAGCAATTTTTGGGGAGAAATATTCTTTTGACTCGAGAAATATATATTCGAAGTTTCATGACTCTACGTTTATGCGTTTGGACACAATTCCTTTTTTTTCGATGTTTGAAGGACACGGGTTTTTCGACCTATTCTTGCTTTACGAGCTATAACTCTCTTCCTAATATTCCGATTTAGCCCATTTTCAATACCAAACAAACCTTGTCTATAAGAAAGATTCTGGCAAAATTTGAGCCCTCTAGCTTTTTCGGTGCGACCTCTATCGTGCTTTCAACAGACGGACAGACGGACAGACGGACGGACATAGCTAGATCGTCATCAAATCAAACCCCGATTCAGAATATATATACTTTATGGGGTCTAAAATGGATATTTCGATGTGTTACAAACGGAATGACAAAATGAATATACCCCCACCATTTTTTTGGTGGCGGGTATAAAAAGAAATAAAAAATATAAAATATAATAATTTTTCTATGTGTGTAAAAATCATGGCTACGATATGACTTTTTTTCTTCTTAAACATTTTTTTCATATTTACACACTAAAGAATTTATAAATTTATTTAGATAATAATCCCCAATTTGTTTTGATAAGTTTAATGTCGACGTAATCAAATAAGATGCATTTCTGTACTTGTTCTCTTCTTTTTGTTTTATCTTGAAACATCTTCGAACCAAATAATGGATTTTCCATTTTTTGTCGGTAAAATTAAAAATATTAATCTGTCTTTTAAAAGTCAAATGCTTTCATTATTTATGTGTCATTTATATGTTTAATTTATTCCTTACTTAAGTAGCTTTGGGGATCCTTTGTGCAGGATTAGCCCAGTTTTCTACTTTGAGGGATAATTGTGCAATAAATTTTGGCATTAAATGAATGTATGTCTTATTTAATCATTTCGCTTCGTTTTCGTTTCTTATACATTTGGTTAAATTGCTCCAATTGCCTACATTAATGTAACAGATACATTTATTATTCTTAAATTTATTTTATTTATATGTTTAAGCATTGCGAAGTACGACAAAAATACTCTTAAAACATATTTATTACAGGTTGTATGATTTCGAGTTTGCAAAACAAACGAATGAATACGAATACTCAGCGAGATACAGTACAGTACAATACATACATACATATATAAGAATACTCATTAAAAAATAAATACCAATTAGGACTTGATATTAATGTACAGGGATTCATATGGGGTATTCATAAGATATGCTAATATGTCGTATTGTCTTAATTTCATATTATATAAAAATGACCATTTTAGAATTTTAAAAAATTATGACAATACGATAACTAGGCAGTACAGCTTGTGAATTGACCAATTTTATTAAGTGTATTTTTATAAAAAAAAATTTTTAACAAAAATATAAATAATTTGTTATTGATTTCGATTAAAAAATAATGTTTATTTTTTGTATTTACAATAAATATATACAAGCACATTTACATACTGTTTATGAACTCAAAATTTTTGAAAGTAACAATAATATTTTAATACACAGTAATACCACGTATGCATGTAGTTTAGTAATGACAAATATGTTAACGAATGTGTTTGTGCAGTGCTGTGCATATGCCTGACTAGAATTGAGTTTTTGCTGGCAGTAATGTAAACGCTAGTAATTTTTACGGGACTTGTGCCTGTGTAACATTTGCATATTCAGTCGAAAACACCATGGGCTACAATATAAAAAATGTCTTTGAGTAAAAGAAAATGTTGTATTTTTTATTTAGGTTTATTAGAATGTTCTATATTGTGCTTTAATGATTATGTTATGTGGGGTTTTTTTTTAATAATTTTATTTAAAAATTTATATTTTTTTGCAAAATATAATCTCAATATGTATGATAATTTAAAAAAAAAATTCTCAACAATTTTTTTGTTTAGCTTTTTATTTTTTATATGAAAAGAACAAAGTTTATAAAAAATTTTAATAAATTTATTTTTCATTGAAAAATTTTTATAACTTTTTTTGAATTTTGAATGAAAAATGTTTGATAAATTTAGAATATAGAATATGTTTAAATTTCTTTTTTATAAAATCAGTGAAAAATTATTTTTATAAAATTTATTGAATACAAAATATTTAATTATTTCTCCTTTTATAAACATTTTTATATTACATAAAACTATAGATATTTATTTTTACAAAATAAATATATTTCTACGTGGCTCTCTTAACAGCATCTGCATCAGCAAGAGGCGGACCATGCATGTAAGAACTTGAGAGCTTTTTGATAATCGTTGTATGCTACAGTCAGTCGTGCTTATTTTATCATATCTCTTAAGTTATGAAACGATTGTGCTGGATTTCAACAATGATTCATACAGTTCTGTTTAAGATTTGCGGGCTTCTAAAAGTTGATTTCATCAAATATTTGGACTGACGGACAGACAAACATTGTTTGATCGACTCCCCTTTTAGAAAATGTATACATTCGGGTATTAATACTGTAGAAATTACAAACGGAATAATAAAACTATAAATACCCTTGGCACCACAGGTGAAGGGTATACAAATTTTATACTAAACAAGTAAGAGTGCTATATTCGGCAGTACCGAATCTTATATACCCTTCACAACGTGTAGTCATGCAATATCAGTAGTTTGTATCACCATTCATCTCATACATACATATATAAAAAAATCCCATTGGAAAATTATAAATTTACGTATGTATGTTTAAAAAACAAAAAAATAAAAAAAAAATTTTAAAAAAAATTAAAAAAAAAAAAAAATTAAAAATAAAATCTAAAAAAAAATAATTAAAATATAAATAATAAATATAAAACAAAAAAAATTAAAAAGAATTTAAAAAATAATAATAAAAATATAAATAATACATAAAAAAAAAATAAAAAAAATTAAAAAAAAAATATATAAAAAATTTTTTTTGGATCAGCTGGGATTCGATGCCACGTTTACTCTAAGCAGTATACACATTTGTATGTACGTATGTTGTTGTTGTAATGTTGTTTTTGTGGAAAAAAAATCAAGGTGGTCTTGGTTTTTTGCTCATATCTTAGTTGTTTACGTTCCGATGTTTCTGATTTTTAATACCGATCTACTCCCGAATATTTCCTCACCCGGGTCCAGGCGATATCGGGGGGCTTCAAAAAGTCGATTTCATCATACACACGGACAGACGGACAGACTGACAGAGCTTAATCCCCCATTCATAAGCTTTCAGAAAATATATACTTTATGGGGTCGGAAATGAGAATTTTAGAAATTTTACACGGAATGACAAACCTATATATACCCTTTTTCACTGTGTGAAGGGTATAAAAACTGTTCAGTAAGGTGTTGTCAACCTATGGCACCTATGACTCTGGATATTTTAAAATTGCTATTAAAAAAAGTGCATCAATAAATCGTTTTATATTGATATATTAAATTTTTTTTTCTATTTATATTTTCTTTAGAGACTGTTGATAAAATCCGAATAGTTGAAAATCAGTTGTTGGAAACCCATTGTGCATTACATACATAAGTTAAGCCTACTATTGAGGATGTGTATCAGGAGTATAATCGAAATAAAATTCATTGACTGTTTTCCATGAAAATATAATATTTTTCCCAGTATTTCTTATGCTGTTTTTTTTCTATTTATTTTTATGTATTTGTATGTGTGTGTTTGTTTATTTGTTTGTTTGTTTTTTTTTTGCATTTAATTTTCATCACTTTGCCATTTCTTTGCTTACGATTTTTATTTTTGGTAAAATATTTAACATAAAAGTACTGGAGTGAGTAAGCGAAAATTGTGTACTATATAGATAGATATATATAAGTGTTTGTGTGTATAAGAGTTCTGGCATGTTAAATTGAGTTTATTTAAATTGTATGCAATTGTGTGTATACCCCATAAACAACTTAGTAGCTAAATTAACTAGTGGTGATTAATGCCTGAATTATTTTTAAAGGGGGTAAATGACTATTTTAACATTGCTATGTCCTAGACAGTAATCAGTTGTTCCACTCTGCATGACTTTTCAAATAACTTAAAATTAGTTACTTAAAAAATTGTTAGAAATCAGCCTATTTATAGTAACAGCTTAACAATAGATGTATAAAGGCTTAATTTGAAACGAGAAGGACGACAAATTATTTAAAATTAAATGAAATGCTGTAACTGTTAAAAATACTAAACCCTTTCAACGATTCAAATATGAAGTTAAAGTCTGGGCGATGAAGGAACATGTCAGAAAGTGGCAAAACACTGGGGTCGGGAAAATGATAAACATAGAATGGGGTAACCCAAAACTTGAAAAATTAAGGGAAATTCTGAAACTGAATAGACCAACACTTAGGATATTAAATAGTATGATAACGGGTCACGCGGAGTCACACTCATCTAGGTCGCATTAGATTGTTGCAGGAAACGACATGTAGAGCATGCGAGAAAGAGGACGAGACCTTAGAAATCTACCTTTGGCATTGTCCTGCGTTTGGGCATATAAGACACGAAAATTTTGACAAAAAGCGAAATTTTATAAAATTACTATTTGTGGAAAATAATAAAATAATTTTACCTAATAATAAGTTAGAGTGTGATTCCAGAAAAAAACATAAAAGTTGACACAAAAATATTAAATTTATAAATAAATTACTTGTGTTGTGTTCTCTACCCAATGAAAGTAGACAAAATTTAGTAATAAACGGACGTTATTCTTCCAACGTTTTTACTTATGTGTAGGCCCATCTTTATTGTATTTCTTGAATTGCCGTTAACCTTTGTGTCTACAACCAAAAAATTTTCGTTAAACAAACAACCATCATACCCGGGTAAGTCGTACACTTTGCAAGGGAATTTGTTCAGATGCAAACATTATTTTTTGTTTTTCTTATCAAATTGAATGATTTGCATCCGTATTTCTGTATGCTTTTAAAAAGGCGATTTCCATTGTTTATCTTAGCTCCGTTGTTTGAACTATAAAGCAGAGTGTTAACAATTTGATAGCAAATCAAATTAGTTTTTAGCCGTTATATCAGATTTGATAATGGTAGTTCATGCGAGCACCGTAAAGAAAGTGATAATGCAGCAGCCATATCTGACATATTTCTGATACTGATTTGAAACCTACAGAACAACTATGTGGCAGGAGCCAACATAATTGTTGATGAGCAACTTTATCCCTTTCGTCGTGGAACAGGAGTTACTCAGTATATTCATTCAAAATCTGCAAAATGTGGTGGGTTTGTGATTCTCTTACATCTTATTCATTCAGCGGACAGATATATACTGGCTTGGCGCCTTCTGGAGAAAGGGAAAAAAATCAAGGTGAACGAGTAGTCAAAGATTTGGGTTACAATTGTTTGCATGGAAGTGAACGAAACATCGTCTGTGTGTGAAGAGAAGTAGAATCTTCAGTCTTTGGATTTAGCAACAACATTAGTATGTTCTCATATATCCAAAAAAAATTGGTTGTGCTACTATCTACATCTCATTTTAATACCGAGGTTGGAGGTAAAAAAAGAAGCCAGTAATGATACTGGATTATAATAAAAGCAAAGGTGGAGTTAACAACATGGATAAATGTATGTGCGAATATACGACAAAGAGGAGAACAATTAGATGGCCCTTAGCGTTTTTTATAATATTATTGATGTGGCTGTATTTGCAGCTTTTGTCATCTTTATGGAGATAATCCCAGTCTTAAATCCTCAACGAGCCGAAGAAGACTCTATCTACAAAATTTAAGTACACAATTAGCTATGAACGCAATTCAGAGCCGCTCAGAAAATCATCAAATTAAATACTATTTATGAGACAGTTTTTATTTCGCAGTGAAATAAAATGCATGTTGGGACAAACAGTAGAGTCTTATAATGTTACTGAACCAGAACGTGTTCAAGAAGAACGCGACGCTTCTGGCGTCTGGAAAAATATCTACAATTTTGCGAATATAAAAATATTGGTACCATTTTCGCTACGCTTCTACTTTAGTATAAAAAAAAAAACTACTTGTAGGGATTTTCCCTGCATTTGACATTAATGTTGCAATAAGCGAAGTAATAAAAAAAGCAAATTAAAAATGTATGCATGAATTTGGGAAACTTCCAGGGTACTCTTACATAGGTAGAGGTGCCAGCCCTGCTGTTTATTTTTTTGTGTCCCAAAGTTTGTCAAACTCCACGTTACGTTATTTTCGTAGTCTTCTACTCTATTGCTTATAGGGTATGTTGAAAAATTACATACACATCTGCATATGTTTGAGTTTGTTTTCTTGTGAATTCATTTTATCTTTAACTTTACTTCTTCGTTTTATTTTAAAATTTTTTTGTTACGTATTAAATATCAATATTATCAATAAAAGACCGTACTGGAAAAAAAGTTGGCTTTCGTATGTAAAGTATTTTTGGAAGATAATTTTATTTTTTTTTGAAAATTTAAGACCCTTACGTGTAAATCATCCTTAGCCTTAAAACTAAAAATTGTTTTTATCAAGATAAAAACGTCGATACATACTTACCTATATTAACTTTTTTATCTAACTGCACATACCAAAAGAATGTTCGGTAACAATTTTTCAAAATCTCCTTGCAAAGATATTTTACCCACCGATTACACATGAAAGTAAATGCCTGAAATGCGCAATACATTCACACTTCTTCAATAACAAACTCACATTTATTTTACTTTCCACAAGGATATTTTCAAGAAACTAATTTTTTGACGTTTTCAAGAAAGTAACGTTGCAAATATATAAACACCGTTGCCTACTAATAAGACTTAAACAAATTTACAGAGGCCGACATACGGCATTCGATATCGATCGAAATTGCAATCGAACGTCAAAGTTTCCTTTACATTTTGCATTGGATTCTAATAAGAATTGTATCATTTTTGATCGCTATCCATTCGAACGTGATCGAAATTGTAAAATTCTTATTAGAATCTCTATACCTAAAGCACAGCGAACTCGATCGTTCGAGTAAAATTTCGATCGCGATCGAATGCCGTAATTCGGCCCCAGGTTTGTGTTAAAACAATAATTGTAAATATAACTAATTTTTATTTTCATATATGAAAAGATTAAAAAGATTTGTTCACCAAATATACATAAGGAATTCAATTGATGTCTTTTTAAAACAAAAATTTTCATTAAAAATTAACACAAATAACTATTTTCGACTATTGTCTTTTAAATTTGTGTAGGAAATATTCTTGGTAACTCTAAGGGTAGTAAAAAATGGAGGCAAATTTAGCTCATAAATGTTCAATTGTATAGTAATTATTGCGACTCTGCGCTTCTACGACATTTTTAAAATGAAGTTTCACTTTCCTGTGTAAACGAACAAGAAATTTACATGAAGAAAGATCACTTTCATGAAACTGATATTGCGATTTTTATTTGTAATACGTAATACAGAAATTTCATGAAAGTACTTTTATGTGTAAATGTGGGGTTATATATGATGATGTACGGCTACCTTTTTTACTTGTAAGTTGGTACGCTCTAAATAACACGTAACATTTTTCGTTTTTATTCTTTTTATGCCAGTGTGTGTGTGTGTGTGTGTATAAGAAAGAGTTTTTATTTTCTTTACGGTTTAATTTCTTTAAATTAGTTCTTATTTAATTGTGTCTTGTGGTTTCACTTAATCTAATTTTTATTATTAAGAATAGTTTTTGTGGTATTTCTGTATGACTTGTGTCACTAAAGGCGTGAGTATAATAGGCAGCAACTGCTTAATTTGCTGCTAAAATGATAAGTTAAGTTTCAATACATAAACTGTTTTTTTTTTTACAGAATAAGCGATCAGTTTCAAAATGTATTAAGTATTTTTTTTAAAGTTTATCAGTCTGGCTGAAATTCAATTTATATATATAAAACAGGGTAGTCCTCATGCTTTTTTCAAAATTTTATAAAAAGAACTAAATATAAATTATATCTAAATATATATCTACGGAATAGCTTGGACGATATTACCCTTAAGTAT
Source organism: Phyto melanocephala (assembly GCA_941918925.1). Classification (NCBI taxonomy): domain Eukaryota; kingdom Metazoa; phylum Arthropoda; class Insecta; order Diptera; family Rhinophoridae; genus Phyto; species Phyto melanocephala. The sequence continues at coordinate 6,200,022 of OW799233.1, forward strand.
GTATGCAAATAATTTATAGTTTATTGTATGTAATGCGAATGTATGTAATTTCAAGTCCTTCGTTTGTTTACTAAAGGTTGCACGAGCACGTTCCGCGTCGTCGAAGCCGATGTCTGAAAGCCCTTTAAGATTTTTTTTATTTTTTCAAAATTTTTTATTTTTCAAAATTTTCTATTTTATAATTATTTAACTATTTACATTTCTTAATGTAACTATATGATTTTAATCAAAATCACAATCTAAAAACTGTCTTTGTTAAGTGAAATTTCTTAATTTTTTAGAACTTACTGATCCCAAACTTAATTGAATTTGACGCGGAACCTTTTTCAACGATATCGACAATCTAAAGATGCAGTTCTTATTGTTTTTTTATGCACTACATGGTATGAATTGGGCCATTTTGATATTTTCAAAAGTTGTATCCCTATTAAGCAAGTTCAAATTTCTTTTTTAAAACTATCCTATAGCTCTTAAAAAATCACGCTTTATTACTAATATGTATTTATATGCTTATAGTTGCATATCTACACTTTTAAGAAGGCAATATTAAGATATGGCACAGCCGAATTTAGCGCTCTTATTTGTTACGTAGTTTCGACATCTATAAAATGGACAAAGCAACTGTCAAAATTATGGACTATTGAAAATGGAATGTCTTAATGGAAAACCCTATACTTACACTTATTAAAAGGAAATTATTTCTTACATTAAAAAAATGTAACATTTTCTTTTATTTATTACGTTTTCTTTCAAGTTTATGTATGTCACTAACATATAATGTGAAAATTTGTGCAAAGATGTGTAGAACTCAATTTTGTTTTTTATTTTATTCTTTCTAAATAAGATGTGTTAATAAGAGCCTTAAAATGAGTACTTCTTATTTTTTCAGTTTTTTATCATGAGCATAACAAGATTAACTTTTAATTTAGTTCCCTGACATCAAACAAATAATTTACGTAATTTTTTGGCAAGAAAAAAAAAACATTTAAAATAAGTCAGTGTATTTGAAATCCAGGATAAAATGTTTATTTTTTTTAAATCAAACGCACATAATGCGAGTTCTGTAAGGTTTTTAATTTGTTGATTTCTTTGAGTTTAAAAAATAGAGATAATTAGTTTAAGACGAAACATTTTAATATTTATAATTTTAGAAAAAATACTGACACACGTAAACAACTGTTGCTGCGGGTAGATCCCTGTTATTAGACAAACAACAAAATTGTTTTTTCGTTTGTCGCTTATTCTTCCATTTAAATGCTGCTCAAAAAGACAAAGCGAGGAAGGAGCTAGCAATTTGCAGAATACTAAATTTGTTTTTTTCTACCATGAGTTTTACTTTGTTTTTTAATTAAATTTATAAAACATAAAAAATATTTTTTTTTTGAGAACTGAAAACAAACACACAATTATGTATGTATATGGCCTTATTACAGAGAATTATTTATGCTCAAAAAGTAATAAACCAAATTTTATTTTATTTTCTTATATTTAAATTTTCGTATTTAATTTTCTTTCTAATCTGTTGTTGCATTTTTCAGCTCTCGTTAATGGTTGTCTTAAAACATAAATTTGTTTAGAAGATCAAAAAGCATAAATAGAAAAAAAAATCATTAAATTTACAAAGATTTTAAAACATAATTGGTATTTTTTTTTTATATAAGAAAATATGAAGAAACTAAGATATATGTAAGTAAAGTTATAGCTTTTAAATTTTTGATACTTGTTTATTTGCATATAAAAAGTAAAATGGAGACTGCATATCCCTACCAAAGATTCTTAAAAAAACAAGTAAGAGTTATATTTTCGGCCTTGCCGAATCTGTTAATACCCTTCGCCATCATATACATGGTATAATTACCACATCTTAGCGAGGCTTTGGTTTAAGATTTAATTTATTTTACGCTATTTTAATTATAGAATTTTTATTTTATTAACATCCTGGAAAAATTGTATGCTTCTTGCTTTTTCTGTCTAAAATTAATATTTCGATGTGTTACAAACGGAATGACAATATCAATATACCCTCACACCTTTTTTGGTGGTCAGTATAAAAAGGTAAAATAATTTGAATTTTATGAAAAAAAAAATGTATCAATTACTACACAAAGGCGTTATGAAAAAAGTCTAAAATTATTTTAAAGTCTTAGTTAGAAGAAAATCTATCAAAAATTTTCTGTAAAAAAACAACAAACATTTCTCAATATATATGTTTTGAAAGATGAACTTACAAGGGGAATGATAAACTTATTTGTTCTAATAGCAGAGTGTCATTTATTGTCAATATCATCTATGCAACATGAAAAAGGATATGTGGATATACATACAAACATATAAAAATAATAATGGTACATTCATGCATGTATGATGGTAAAAATTTGTTTAAAACATACAGCTTTACAGACATATATGTATATGTACATACATGAATTCATAGTTGGATTAAGAAAAATGTCATAAACAATTTCAAAAAATTCACACTATTATGACAAATTGTAGGGGACAATTTCAACATACTGTGACACAATCATTTACAATATCTTTTAAAGGAGTTTTTTTTGTTTATACATACATATGCTTGTGTGTACATACTATATGTACATAAGTATGTATAAATATGTAAAACTGTTTAGCTGTACTAATTTGCTCTATCCATATTAATGTTTTGTTAAGTGCACCAGTCACTAGGTCAACAAAAAGTTCTTTAATTGACATTAGCTTATAATTGAATTTATGTATGTATATTAATACTTTTTTATTCCCGTTCTTGTTTGTTGACATTGTGTTGTTTATTTTTATAAATTTTTTTTCCAAATACAATGCCAACTATATTAAACAGGTGACTAACAACAACGTTTTTTTTTTCAAAAGTCCATCGAGTTGTCTTAAAGTTAAGTAGTTATACTACACCGTAATTTTAGTCGCCCTAGGATATGCTTTAGATTATTTAGCTACGATATATTTTAGTGTTTAGTATTGCTGAAGTGTTACGGGTATTAACTTCCTTGGCAAGCATTGTGGTTGACTAGTAGAAAATGTATTTGTATGTGTTAAACCATCGCACATAGGTGCCAAAAACGTACATTTCATTGATTAATTCAGAAAAGTTTAAGTTCCGTGATATCTAAGAATTCTTTCTTAAAGTGCATACAATTCTAAATACATCACTGGGCAATAATAAATGTCAAATAAGTACGGTGCTCTTGTTGTGACGCGTTAAAATTAATATTTTGAGAGAAAATTAAAAAAAAGAAGGAAAATGACTAACCAGTTTGAGTAATTAAAACATATTTACCTCAACAATTTTAAAAATTAATAAAGCTAACCATGCAACCATCACCCTTGGGCACCACAGGCGAAGGTAATAAAAAAGTTGGATTTCCTCAAAGCTAATCACATACAATTTAATGAGCTTCGCTATTGTAGTTGTGAAGTTAATCCTGAAAATGGGTGTTTGGCCCCTTTATTTTTTTTTTGGTTCACAAGTTATCCTTTTTATATATAATTTTTTTTATTAAGACTTTTTGTTAAACAATAAATGTGTAAATAGGTATTTAAGAATAATTTATGTTACATGTTTAATGAGGTGTTTAGTGTTGCTTTTTTGTAACATTGATATCTAAGTACCTTCAAAAAGTAAAATAGATAGAAAATATTTATTAACACTAAAAAGGACTATTTGTTTTCATTTAATTTTACACTGTTTTGAAAAAACCTAAATGTTGTTCTATAAATAATAACAACATGAAAACATATAAAAAAAAAACATAAACGATATTAAATTAAACACTGATAAAATCAAAGTAATAAAATTCATATGCAATAAAAACAAAAGTAACAACAACACAAATAATAACTACAATAATGTATTTGGTGATAACATTAAAAAAAACATGAGTTTCATTTGAATTTGTTAGCACACAAATAAACAAACAGGCAAATAAATAAATGATTAAAATAAATTTACTTCTTTATTCAGCCAGCATTTTAACAAGTATTTATTGTTAAAATAACATTTTAATGTTAAACAATAAAAGGTCAAAAGATGTTTTAAATAAAATAAAATATAGTTTATTTAATTGTTAGTTTTATGTACAAACGAAATTATGTTTAAATGTTTTTACTGAATAATAAAATTATTCATACAACAAAAATGTATGCATATTTAAATGTAATTATTTTAAATTTGTGTACTTTATTTAAAAGTTTAGACAAATAATATAAAAATGTCTAAGTAAATTTAAATATAAAACTTGTTGTAGTCTTATATTATTTTATTCATAGTAGTTGAACTCAATCGGCATTGCTGAGCCCAAAGATATTTTTGTATTGTATTGATTTCAGTATAAACTTGGTAAACTTGCCGCTACAATTAAAATAAAAATACAAAAACAATAGGCAATTTGTTATTGCCAAACTATCACCACATATTCATATTCCTCTTAAACCTAATTATATTTTTTTGCAACATAAAATTTTGCTTTTATTTAAAATAATCATATAGACGTCAAAGCTTCTCATGCAAAATTTGGGTACTCTAACTATTATCGCTTCCCAGATATACGAATTTTTGTATTCAATCCATATAACAGGTGCCACGCCCACTATTACTAAAGCATCCATTTCTTATCAAAATAGTCATATAGATGTCAAAGCTTCTCGTGCAAAATTTGGGTACTCTACCTATTATCGCTTCCCGAATATACGAATTTTAGTATTCAATTGCTATGAGAGCTGCCACGCCCACTATTTTTAATGTACCCATTTTTTTCAGAAATGTTTATTTGGGTGTCAAAGTTGTTCTTGCTAAATTTTAGTACTCTAATCGATATTGCTTCCCGAATATACGAATTTTAGTATTCAATTGCTATGAGAGCTGCCACGCCCACTATTTCTTATGTACCCATTTTTTTCAGAAATGTTTATTTGGGTGTCAAAGTTGCTCTTGCAAAATTTTACTACTCTAATCGATATCGTTTTCCAAATATACGAAATTTAGTATTTAATTCATGTGGCCACGCCTACCAATGAAAGTCCCCCCATTTTTTACCCAAATGTTCGTGTGGATGTCAAAATTTACCGTAATTAATTTGAAGACTCTAGCTGCATTAACTTTCGTGATATATAATATTTAATACTTATTCTTTAATAGGGCGAGGCACCCCGCCCACTTACAATTTCAAACCAAAGTATAGCCTATAGTTCCTTCCTGATATACAGAAAGATTCTGTAAAAATTTCAAGGAAATCGGTCCAGCCGTTTAACCGTCTATAAAGCACAAACAAACATACAAACACACATTGATTTTTATATATATAAATCTAAAATTGTTTAAAATTTATTTGCAGATTCTGTTACCTAAAAATATCCATTAACTTTTCCATCCCTGTATTTTTTTTAATATTATTTATATTCTTCATTTATATTTGATTTTGCAAGCACAATCTCGAATGAAAAATGAAATGAAATGAAGCACAATAGTTTTATGTCAATATTAAAAAAACTTATTTCGTTTTTGTGCAATATTTTAAATTATTGTTTTCTTAAAAAATAACCGTTTTAAAGCTGTTTTATGTTATGCTAAGCGCAAAACTGGGACGAACGATGAATTTTTCGCAGCGAATATTTTTTGTAAAAAAAAAAAAAACATACTTGTGTATTTGAGAATGCATACAATTATAGCATCAGTTGAAATTTGCTATACGCGGTAACCTTGCAATAGATTTATTTCTATTTCATATGCCGGCGAACGACATCTGAAATGATACAATCTGACCAATTTCTTAAATTAAGATTTACTTTTCTACTCTTTTAGAGAATAAAGTCAGTTTGTACTATAATAATTTTTGTCATTTTTATTCTAAAGCATTTAAAATATATATGAAAAATACGTTAACCACAAAGGTTTTTTCTATTTATTCAAGTGAACATTTTGTTATAGATCACACTGTTATGTGAAAACAAAATTTTAATTCATAGTATTTACTGGACGTACCACCACATTCACATTTTCGTACAAGTAAAAATTTTTTTTACTATAACTGAACTTATACAATATCAAAGTATTATGCTTAATACGAAAAAAATATACACAGTGAATTTTACTGACTAATTAGTCGTGTTGGTCGAAATTCGTCCAAGTTATGCACTTAGCATCATTTCTACAGGCTGAAGGGATGCCACAACGAAAACATTATTTCTAATAAATCTTTTTTAAAAGCGGACTACGGCTTACCAATTTCGCATATTATCTTTCGAAGTATAAATTCGATGAACGAAATAGTAAATATTTTATTTCTTAATAAAAAGCATGAATAACAAAATTGTCTAAACTATATACTTCATGAATATAAAAGGGTAAAAGGAAAACGTTTTAAAACAAATTAGATAAGGGAGGGATACATTTATTTTTTAATATTTAAAAAAAAACAACTTTGCATTGATAGTTATTTTTGAAACTATTTTTAGTTAATTTTTTGAAAACCCCAAAAAGTAATTTTAAAAAATGTATAGCCAAATTAAAAAAAAGATATGTACCTCAAATGTTTTAACACTTGTCTAAAGCTTTGAAGTATGCCGCCTAAGCACTACCTTGGAAAACTATAATCTAGTATATATACAATATTATTTATTGGTTACCCCATTAAATTACTACATAGAGAAAAAAGTGTCGCTACTCACAATACACGTATATTCCCACTTGCATTTAACCTCATAACATATCACGTTTAGTTATACAAACATAAATACATGTAGATAATTATAGATGTTTGTAGATGTTATAACAAAGTTTTTGCAAAGAATTTTTATTTAATTGAAATTTGCGGCAAACGTGAAATCAACTGAAACTAAAAGCGATTTACTTATAAAAAAATATCTCCTTCATGCATACAAATGAATAAAGGAATTTACTCTTAACACACGTATGCAAGTGTATGTGTGTATGTGCTTATAAGAAAATAAGACTGACTCCACGTGTTGCACGTATCAGGTTGTAATGTGGCAATAGCAGTTATAATGGCAGCCAGATAATTCTAAACTAGGGCATCAATACCCAAACACATGAGGCAACCTGCGTATTTAAACCTATAAAGTTACTTAATGATGATTCGAAAGGTAGTTCAGTAGTTTTCTTTATAAAAAAAAACTTTTCTATAAACATACTAGGGTGATCGATTATTCGACTTTTTTAAGAAGCCGGTTTTTAAATAGTTTGAAATTTAGAATTTAAAAAAACCCGGTTGATATTTTGAAAGTTGAGAAAAAACCGGTTCGAATATATAAAATATAATTCCTTAACGAAAAAATTAAAAAAATATTGTAAAAAAGATTATAATAAAAATTATATCTAAATATGAAATTTTTACAGTTTATATACGTTCTTTTTAACTAATATGCACCAACGTGTTTTGTTTAAAATGATTTCTGTAATTTGAAATACAATTCAGTGAAACAAGTCGATCGGCTCAGAGCCGACGGCGCGCCGCCGCCGAGATTTTTTTCAATGTCCACGCCGCCGCCGGTTTTGTCGGCTTAAAACGGCTCAAAAAAGCCGCCGTTTTGATCAGCTTCTGTCGACTCAAGAAGAAATTTTCTTCAAAACAAAGATGAAAAAATTAGTAAAATATTACCGTTAGATATTTTTAAAAATTTATTAGTGACGTCACTTTGAAATTTTGAGCCGCCGATTTCAGTTTGCTATAGCCGCCGCCGCTTAAAAACTGCTCAGCCGCCGCCGCCGAAAATTTTGCCTCGGCTTGTTTCACTGATACAATTTAAAGGCTAGGGAGAAAATCTTTAAAATTTCATTTTAAAAATTCTTTCTTACACCCCTGACAGACATACAAATATAGGCATAAACTAGTTTTCTCGATGGTTTAATTGAAATTTAAGTTGACAGACACTCAATGCCATTAATTAAAATTACGATCTGGAATAACGGATTATTGGTTTTTCTTAATTGTAACTACACTTTTTACCTAAAAGTGATCGATCAGCTAAATTTATTCTTTAATTAGCTTTAACTTTTAACGTTAGGTTTATATCATATAAAAAAATAATATTTAAGCTTAATTATTTTTCTTATTTTACATTTGTTTTTTAAACAACAAATAAATTTCTTACAATATTATGGCAGAATATTTAATAGTTTTTATTTTCTGATTTTTGGAAACTTTTCGCTTACTAAATATACTATGGTACGATTGGTTACAAAGATATATGAAAATAAACTAAAAAAATAAAAAAACCCGCTTTTTCGCATTAAAGAAACCGGTGTATTCGATATTCGAAAAATCAACATTAAGAAAAAACCGCCAGCTTAAAGAGAAAAAACCGGGGTTTCCACTGGTTGTAAAACCGAGTCGATCACCCTAAAACATACACATACAAATTTATTCACAAAAGCATGTTTAAAAGTACGTGTTTTATACGTGGGTTGTGTGATAAACTGCTGAATATTTAGGCAAAGATGGTAGCAACCAAGAAATACATATCGCCTGCGTTATGAGCTAAAACAATTTCAACGTTTATTTCGTACACCGGATAAAAGTTTGCCATACACCTCGAATATAGTGTATTGCTTTGAAATGCATCAACAAAATATTTTTATACCCGCCACCAAAAAAATGGTGGGGGTATATTCATTTTGTCATTCCGTTTGTAACACATCGAAATATCCATTTTAGACCCCATAAAGTATATATATTCTGAATCGGGGTTTGATTTTATGACGATCTAGCTATGTCCGTCCGTCTGTCCGTCTGTTGAAAGCACGATAGAGGTCGCACCGAAAAATCTAGGGGGCTCAAATTTTGCCAGAATCTTTCTTATAGACAAGGTTTGTTTGGTATTGAAAATGGGCTAAATCGGAATATTAGGAAGAGAGTTATAGCTCGAAAAGCAAGAGTAGGTCGAAGAAACCGTGTCCTTCGAACATCGAATAAAATGGAATTGTGTCCAAACGCCTTAACGTAGACTCATGACACTTCGAATATATATTTCCTAGGTAAAGACAATATTTTCTTCTAAAAATTGTCTCAATCTATGCATTGGGAGAGGAGTTATCGATCAAAATGTACGAAAATTTATACCGCACAGTGTATTTTTTGGTATATTTAAAAACAAAAACGTAATTAAAGCAACAAAATTGGATGTACGACTCTGAAATTTTGCACACTTTGCTTTTTGCTGACACGCTTTCTTGTAACGGCAAATCAATGTGCCACGCCCACTTTTACGCCCACCTCCCATATAACGTTTTAACTAAAATTTATAAAATTTCTCTATTAATAAAGATTTTGGAATAATAAAGGCCTACCTTGAAACACCTCAGTTGTACTCATTCGCAAAAATAACTTTGACACGCCTACTATAACGCCCACTTTTCACGTTATCTACCGCTAATGATATTTAAAAGCTCATAAAACCGCTAAAATTAGAGGTATGATGATAAATTTTGCTACGTCTATCCCCCTATGCAATTTCATTACTATGCCAAAAAATTAAGGTACCACGCCCACTTTTACGCCCACCTCCCATATAACGTTTTACCTAAAATTCATATAATTTCTCTATTAATAAAGATTTTGGAATAATAAAGGACTATATTGAAACACCTAAGTTGTACTCATTAGCAAAAACAACTTTGACACGCCTACTATAACGCCCACTTTCACTTTTGAATTGTGTCCAGACACATAAACGTAGAGTCATGAAACTTTGAATATATATTTATCGAGTCAAAAGAATATTTTTCTCTGAAAATCGCTTAAATCTATGAATTAGGAAAAGAGTTATAGATAAAAATGTATGAAAATTTATACCGCACAGTGTATATTTCAAATTTTAAACGTAATAAAACTGACAAAACTATATGTACGATTCTGAAATTTTGCAAACATGGCTTTTTGGTCAAAGTCTTCGTTATAACGGAAAATAGATGTGCCACGCACACTTTTTTCCTTAAATTTTTATAAAAATATATTAGTCATATGTATTAGCATTTATTCATCTTACACTGCGCCATTTATTGTACTGTAGCTAAATATAAGATAAAGATGATAAGATAGATGACTCTACTAGCAACTACTAGATGGCATGCTAACAACTTATGCTTATGTTCTCCTGAAGTTATGCTCTATTAAAAATGGGAATTTAGGAAAATTTTGACCTAAGTCAAAAAAAATTATCTCTAAACATTATAAACAATTTATTTTCATGTACTAATGGCTAACAAATTTTAAAATTATACAAAACTTATTTCGTTTGAAAATCTTTTAAAAGCAAAATGTTATAGAAGTTTAAAAATCAAAATCTTACTAATAAATTTCCCGTTTTAGAAGAATGCTGAGAATGTATATTTTGAATCACCTTGTAGCCCTTAACCTTAAATTCACTTTCTTCCTCTTAAATTCATGTAAATTCTCTATGAATAAAGATTTTGGAATACTAAAGGACTATATTGAAATATCTAAGTTATGTTTATTAGCAGAAACTTTATTGACACGCGTACTTTAACGGCCACTTTCATTGAAAGACTAAATTTACGAAAACATTTTACTAGCATACCGAAGTTATAATGGGTGGTTTAATTTTAAGGGACTATGTTGATTTTGAATAAAAGTTGCTTGCTCTTTTGCCACGTTATCGTGAAAAACATCAATGTTTCCCATTCAACGAACTAAGATGGCATTCACAGATGTTTTCACATTTCATACAGACCTGCTTTGCAGACATTTAAATATTTTTTACAATTCTCTCGATTGTGGACGAATTCGAACGATTATGTTGACCAAAAGAATCACGAAGTGCACGAAATGGATTTTGATTTGAACGCCCATTTTTATAAAAATCTTTAATATTTAAAAGCGTTGCTCGATTGCGTATCTTTCCACGGTTCAAATTGAGTTAGTCTGAGATTGAGAAATGTCAAATGAAATACAAGAAAAAAGTTGAAGTTTAGATGTGGTTCACCTTAAACATGGGCCCTTAAAATTTAACCACCCTCTACAAAGAAAGTGATACATATTTTATTATAAAGAGATTATTTTATAGCGATTAACAAAATAATAAATATTGTGCTTTAAATGTACACAAAATTGGTGGTGGGTATAAAAGATTCGGCACAGCCGAATATAGTGCTCTTACTTGTTTATATATTTTTTTGTCTTTTTTTATTATTAAATTTTTTATTACAAATTTGGTATTTACAGTGTGAAATAAAAGTGTGTTTATTTTTTTTTTTTAGCTCTAGATGACTTACATATATTCTGTTCTAAACAATTGCATTTAGCTTGGTTTGCTATGCAAAGTACACCTTACAAGGTATGTATTGGACAAATTCAACTGAATTCGTTTTTAAATATTTAAGAATGTCGAAGTTCATATAAACAAAAATATTTAGAGGCGAATTCATAATGTATTTTATTTAATATCCAGTTTGATATGCAATAACGATCTGCTGGTCAGTTACGTTTACCTTGTTAAGTATACTCTGGATATCTGTGTAATGTTTTTTGTACAGAAAGTGATTAATATTTTAGTAAAAATTAATGGTGACACTGGTAAAGACGGGCGGCATTATGCACAATAAAAAACTTTATGCAAGTTTGTGGAAGTTTTCCTAGAAAAAAGTTAGCAGCTTGTTTGTTAGCACACGGTTTATCATTATACATAACGGTGAGGGTGAACATTTACATAATTTAATATACATAATTTGAAGAGATTGTTACTAAGATTAGTCAGATAATAGTTGTTGATTAATAGACAGCATTTGCATTTTATTACGTTATCACTGACTGCTGCAAAAATTTATTAGAAATTGGACATCCAGTGTAAAGTTCTATGCTAGTAAAAAGGCGCTTACACACACAAATACAGGGTAGACCGACCAAAAGTCACTATAATATACAAATTTTATATATATATTTTTTATATAAATAATACCTGGAGAATAAATAATGTCGAGATTCACAACTGAACAAAGAACTAGAATAATAAAATTATTATATTATCATTAGCGATCAATTATTTTAACATAAAGAGCATTCCTTCAATATCAGGTCCCTGATTGATGTATAGTCGTCATCACCACACGTCAAGGAATGTCAGGCATCTTTATATAAGATGGCGTTTAATTACAAACATCACCCTTATATGGGTGCGGGTACACGGGACCAGTGATGGGTACTGGATAGCTGATGACCTTGCTAAGAGGGGCGTATCACTATCGTAGTATATTTCTCTCTGCTTCCAAACTTTGCATACATGCGTTATTTTATATATCGGCTTAGGCGAGGTGGTTGAATGACTCTGAGTTTAATATTGCGAGGATGACTTGGCCTAGAATGTATCCAAACGGCTTTTGCGATTTGAAGAGAAGCGGCAGAGGGACATTGTGACTACGCTGATTGGTTACTGCAGTTTTGGCAAGTATGCTAGAAGAAATACCCTATAATGAAAACACCATTTATCACTTTCTGTCTCACTGTCCAGCGTTGGAAAATATCCATAGGACTATTTTGCGGGCTTGCAGACCACAGAGACTGTCAGACATGGCATCAAGAAGTCTTCTGCGGAGCCTTTTAAAAAAAATTGACTATTAAAAACCACAGATCCTTGAATAAATTTTACAATTAAATTTTAACAGTTGGCCAGAAATGGAATCAGATTTTTTAAATAATGAGCGATGAAACTCAAGCAAAAGGTTTTAAAAATCCAAGAGCCACACATCAACGTCAATTGCATCCCATTAAGTGTACAGTTGGTGTGGCATAGCATCTGAAAATATCATTGGGCCTTACTTCTTCGAAAATGAAGATGGAAGTGCTGTAAGCGAATAGTGGTATTGCTTAATAATACAACATATTTTACGTTCTGTTCTTGAAAACCTATCTGAGAATGGAGCCACTTACCACACTGTCCGAGAAACAATGGAAGCTCAAAGTCAAAGTTTTCATTGCGAAGCTTAAAACGGGGGTCAATAACGTAATAGTATTTTTCTTACTGAGTTCAAACTAATTTCCATTTTGTAAATTTTATCATTAAAAAAAAATAATAAAAAAATTTATAAGCCCAAAAAGGTATTAAGTTTTTAAACTCCATGTTGACTTTTGGCCCACTCTGTATATACTAAGAGAGAAAAACGATCGTGTTTTATTCCTGCCTTTAACCAACCTAAATTATTTGATTATTCATTGCACAGCCCATTTATGAGCACAGCAATGAAACTTTGTGAAAAGACGTAAATAACTTAAACTAAAATGAAATGATGTGGTTGAAAACCAACAAAAGTTTTTCTCTACTTTCTCAACATATTGAATTTTCTTTGTGCATAAAAAAAATAATAATATTAAATATTCATTAGTTTCATCTAGATTTTAGGTTAGCAGAGTACATGTCTCATACATGCATGTTTATATTGAATTCAGCGCTTATGACGATGACGGAGACCAAAATCCGACACTAATATCTTCGACATAAAATACGTTTTTTTTTATTCAAATGCAAACACATGAAAAACAACTCATCAAAGTTTTGACAAACAATACTAGTGCTTAGCTTTAATGTACGTACGAAGAAACGTGATTAAACTTAATAAGTATTTTCCAATCTAAATGTTGGAGAAAAGAAAATTCATCAACAATTTCGTATACAAAAGGAAAAAGTATTTTAAAGTATAAAAGTTAAAAAAAGTATATGTGAGAAATGACAAATAGTTTTCACTGTCTGTTGTTAGCAAACATATATTCTGAAGACAAATGTGTTCGTTTCATTGTTGGAGAAAATTTTTTTTGTTAAATTATAAGATCTTTTAAACATGTCCCAGCTTTCAGTTGTGATACTTACATGTCAAACATGTCTTTCAGGGGCTGTTTGAAGACCAACACAAACATTATTACACTACAGCAATGCCTCTAATTTGTGGTAATTTTGTTTTTGGAAATTTCGGAAGTTTGTTGTTCCATGTCAAAAGGACATTTTAACAGGATCTACTCTTACATTTCTAATGTAGTTAGTTAGTTGGTTGATTGTTCTTTATTTAATTCAAAGAAAATGTTGCAATTTCATGATTAATGGGAAAAAGATCTTATGACTATGACATATTATCTATGACATTTCTTATTAATCAGAAATTAACGCCAGCCAAATACAAAAATTCATTATTAAAAAGCGCTTTTTGAACCACTTACATAATGCTTACCTGCTTCTTAGAGCGCTCCGTGAAGGCATGATTTTTATATGCCATGTCTTACTTCGTAGGTTTTTTTTTGCGGCTAATAAGGTCTAATTTTATCCCTACTAAGAACAGCTTAATCATGGCTTCCCCTTACTCTCCGCTGAAAAATGTAGCAGCAAGCTTTCAACGGACATAGGGACATACTTAGCTACATCGTCCTAGAAAAATACCAGGACTCAAAAAATATATAAATTATGGTGTGTTGAACAAATATACAAATATGGATTACAAACGATTTGAATATACCAATCAGTAGTTTTTTTTATGGCTATAAAAAAGACTTAAGATGAAGGTGCTACAAACCGTTATGCACTAAATTATTTTGTGATAAAAATGTTTTTGGGTTTTTTTTTGCGGAATATAGAAATATATTAATAATATATCTTAATAAACAATTATTTGTTAGAAAACATTTTTATACAAACTATTGCTTAGTAAGGATGTGTTGTTACAATTACATACTGGGAGATTTACACGTTTCATAATGTAACTATGTGTTAAATTTGTATGTTCTAGCCTAAGTCTTAAGAATTTTATTAAGTCCTTTCGACTTATTTCATTTACGTCAGAAGACCATGAAAAGAGATTACTTTTGATTGGATTGATAGTTTTGCACCAGTAGCTAGTCGTGTCCCAAGTGTTTTCGTTCTTATGGTATATGTTTCTGTTGATAGTCTTTCTTATGTTGGAGTAGTTCAGGTAAATTGTCTTAATTAGGGGTGCTTTGGACGCCAGTCTCTTCTATCTAGGAATGACCTGGAAGCCAAATTAAAATGAACTAAAAATATGGAAGGCTTCACGATTTTGCGTGTCATCCTTGCGAATTGGCCATGCTAATCTTCCTTGTATCGTTTCAATTTTAGTATATGTTCTGCCGAAGCAAGAACAACTTTTAATTTTTATTGCCCTTAATTTATATAACAGAAACATAGTTATTACCGATTGAAGTCTAAATTGTCCCACATTCAATAGCATTGAAAAATATAAAGGCACCCGTTTATATGTCACTGTTTAAGAGTGTGGCCAGATTTTAAAATAATATAAACCTAAATCGAGTTTGAAATAGAGCTAAATAGAGCTTAAGATTAAAATTTAAAGCCAAAACATAAAGCCATAATATGTGTATAGCTTTCTAATTAACTTTCAGTAACATTGATATTTTTTTTATACTTTGAATAGTGTTTATAGTGTGTATATGTAAAATTGTGATATATTTTTTGTTAATTTAAATAAAAAAAGTATTGAATCAATTTCAAAGCAAAACTTTTATCTGGCAAAAAGTCTATTCACACACGTATATAACTTAACAGTAAACAAAAATAAATAAAAAGTTCTTCATCTATATCCAGCAAAGTGTAACATTTTCTGCTGGGTAACTAAACAGTCTAATGAGAGGGAAAATAAATTAATATTTAAATTTGAAAAAAAAATATAAAGAAAAACAACAGCTTTTCAAAAATTTCTCAGGTTGATGTGAAAAAAACAAAAGATCAAAAAGTAGCTTAAGTAGATTAACAAAAAAAAAAAAAAAAACTTAAAGCTACGTAAATTTAAAAAATGAATAGTATTTCAAAAGCATTTGCAATTAATAAAAAATAAAATTTCTATTAAAATATTTGGCAACATGTTTAATATTTCATTATATTCTAACAGTACTTATGAGCTGAACAAAAAGTCCTTATCAGTTGTATAAATATCCTTATCGTTAGTTATTTCTAAACCTTGGCAACATTTATCTATATATAAAAGTGAAATTCTGTGTGTGTGTGTGTGTATGTAAGCTTTAGACTCCGAAACTGTAAAACCGATCAGACTCAAACTTTGGCAAGTTGTTTTACATATTCCAGGGAGTGTTTATAGGTGGCAAAAAGTGGGCGGAGCCACGCCTATACAAAAGTTATAATTTTGAGGTACTTGCACTCGACCGAATTTTCTGAAACTTTGCACACATATTGAGCTGTCATGACTTTGCAATTTCGTGATTAGAAAAGTGGGCAGTGCCACGACCATAAAAAAAGTTTAAATTTTAAGGTACTTTCACTCGACCGAATTTTCTAAAACTTTGCACATACATATTGAGCTCTCATGATTATACAATTTCGTGATTAGAAAAGTGGGCAGTGCCACACCCATAAAAAAAAGTTATCATATTTAGCTACTTGCACTTGATATTCAATTTAAATTATAAATGCATTTTTCTTCATAAAGGGGCGTAGCAACGCGCGCCCGGCTTTTCTAGTTTAATATATTTTATAATGGTTAAAAAATTGCTGTCTTTAAAACGATTTGATAACAAAGATTTTTAAATAGCAAATGGAGTTGTGAAAACGATTGCGTAAGACCCACTTAGTTACTTTCGAGCATTTGTTTTACTTTTTAAACATCAAAAGGCACCGACTTTATAAATCGTTCAAAACTTTGGCTTGATAACATAAATCTTTTACAGATGCAATTTGATTATGGAGTCGAAAACAAATTTTAAGTTTATCACAGACTGACGATTTAAGGACAACTCATAAATAAGATCGTGTTGTTTTTCAAACATTACAAAAACTACATACAATTTATTTTTGTAAGAGTGCGTGTATATGTATGTAAATCAGGGGCCGAATTACGGCATTCGATATCGAACGAAATTTTACTCGAACGATCGAGTTCGCTGTGCTTTAGGTATAGAGATTTTAATAAGAATTTTCAAATTTCGATCACGTTCGAATGCCGTAATTCGGCCCCAGATCTGCGATTTTTTATGCTTTCCCAGATTATTGTCATTTTTATTATTTTACTTCTTTTTATGGTTGCAGCACATAATTTATTCTGATAAATTGTTTTATTTTTTTAACACAATTCATTTCCACAAATAAAAAAAATCCGGAAAAAGTTTAATGCATTTTTGGAAAAAACTAAAGGCTACATGAAATAGTTCGAGCTTAACATTTAAAAATAAATCTAAGTTTAGCTTGAATAGCTATAGTGGTCACACTGCTGTTTAAAAATTATAAAATTCAGAACATAATATTTAGAATTTTTAATTTTATGTCCGTATTTCTGGACTCTATTAGCGCAAAAAACTAATGAATTGATTTTAATAATCTTAGTCCCTGTATTATTATATATTTAAAATACTCTTTGGGCCTAACACTAACATCAGAATTTATTTTTAAACTAAGAAAATTCATTTATATTGCTGGAGCTGGCAAAGCGGTCCGCACGGGTTCAACTAGTAAATAGATAAAAATAGCTCTCTTGTGTGCTTCAGAATTTACGACTTTAGGCGTAATTTCTTTTATACGTAGTTAAAAAAAATTTTGTTTAATTGTAATGTGGCAATTTAAAAATTATGGTGATGAATATCTTTAACAGTTTTTGTGGACTTTTTCTGTATGAAGTTGAATTTTTGGTTTTTTTTTTAAATTTTTTAAAATAGTTTTTTGGTGGCTTCAAGTAAGTTTAACCTTTTTTAAATATAATATTAATAAATTTTTTTGTATTTATTTGTATATATGTATATACTTTCGCTTATATAAATATTTATGTGTGAACATGTGAGTGTGTATATCTCTGCATTCATATGTACATTTCTTGCCTCTGGAGCAACTGAATTTAATACCATATTTAAAGAGCATTCCATTTCTTTTTTGTTTTATTTCGATCTAAACGTGATGAGAATAAGGGTAATGGCTTTTGGGTAATTCTCAAATCTTCTCTTCATCACTCTAGCCCAGCAGCGAAACGAGTAAATATATGCAGCCGTAAATACAGTTTTATTTGCTCAAGTATAACTTTGAGTTATTTTTGCGAGTTTTTCGTTTGTCTTTAACAAACAATCATTATTATTTTGCAAAAAAATTAAAGTTAAATGTGGATTTCGTTCCCATTTTTATTCATACAAAGATGTGTGCATAAAAGGATACAGAAAAAAAAAATTGATGTGTTTTCAGATTTTATCTTGAATAGAATGTTAGCTATGAACTTTTCCCATGTTTCTAGCAACATATGGATTCCGCACTACAAGAGCGGATCGTCTTTTGAGAGCAAGAAAAATTTAATTTCGGATACCCTATTTTGTGGTGTAGCGCACGGATGGAAATCATGGTACAATTGTACTTTTTTTGGTACATCTTTGACCTTGTTGGTACCGTGGTACTACCGCGAGCTACTTGGTACAATTTAAAACTTTGTCCATGTTCTCTTTAATTTTATTTGTGTTTTATTTAAACTGTCAGCTTTTCTGTTTTTGTTGCAATGCTGTTGTCAAAGCGAATTCAGGTACCAGGTGGTGTCAAATCTGCAACAACAAAACCTGCCTAGTACTTTATTGCAAACTTCTTACAAAAATCACCTGTTAATTTGGCACCACCCGGTACATGAATTCGCCTTAGCTGTTGTTAAATGTATTTTATTTTAATTATGTTTCGTAAGCATATAAGGTGAACTTTAATAATGAAGTACTAAAATGGTTCGATAAGTTAACTCCAGAAAAAGTTCTTATTGGAGAAACAAATTCAATAGTACCTCTTCTGGTGAAAATGTTTCCACACAAACAAACAAATATTGAAGCAATAAATAATCAGTACAGAGCACTAGCCGATGTGATTGAACTTAGATCACACAAAGATTCAAATATTTTCTATTTTTGGTCTAAAGTATCACAGATGAAAAATGCACTAAATGAGTTTATGTTATCAGATATTTCAAGAATTGTAAGGAGAACTCTGTCTATTCCACGAGTTTTTTTCTTTTCAAAACCTAATTAATATAAAGGAAAAAAAATAGACTACAGGTTTCTACTGTTTCAAATTTGATACAAACAAAAGATTTATTGAAGTCCACAAATTTTTTCTTTAATTCTTTAATTTTAAAATAACAGAAAACTTATTATCTAAAATTATTTAATAAATAGAATTTGTTAAATAACCGATCTCTACGTATGTACTAATGAATTAAATGTTCAATATTTAAAATAAAATAAAATATCCCAGAGAGAGAGAGAGAGAGAGAGAGAGAGAGTTTTACACCTATCGAAACAAATAGTAGTCTGAACTAAAAATTTTTTTAATATGTGGCTAAGCGTTATAATGATGGAATATTACGGTTCCATATCTGGTCGCATATTCTAAAAGCTTTTCAGCCAAAGCATGCTTAAAATGGATCAGTTGGCTAGATTTCAGCAGACAGATATATTATAGGTAATTGATAGATAGGACTATTTTGGTCCCACCAAATACACAGCATTACTTTAAGCAATTAATACACGGCAGATTTTTTAAATTTGCGTTTAATATGTAATTCTACATATCTGTTAAAATTGTTATTTTACAGTCAACCGCCTATGATTGTCTTCCAGTGGCAGCGATTTTTGCCAACAGCTGATGTCAGATAAACAAAACAAAAATAGAGTAGGCTCCAATTGAAAAGAGTTTTACAGATGCAATATTTTTAAGAATTTGTATGCAAAAACTAAACTGTTGTAGATGTAGGTAATATGTATAAACTGTATTTTCTTTATATTGAAGGTGCCACGCTCATTGTTCTTTTCCAGCTCCCGAAAGTGGAAGTAGAAGTGGGCGTGGTGAATTTTATTATTTTCATAGAAACCTTAATTGGATTATGATGAACGACATTTGATTTTTATTTATACAGATTTATTAAATTACTCGGCATAAGCCTCCAATATCACTTAATGATAAATTTGGGTAAAGGTCTGCTGATGATCTGACATACAAACCAGTAAAATACATCATCACCTAATCACCTATCTAAAATCATGACGTAAAAAAAAGCACAGAACCTTTAAATGTTGAAAAAAATTTATAACTGAAATTTTAAATCAAAAGTCAATTAAAAAAATTAATCATTAAAATGCATAAAACTATTTACTTAACAATATTTAAAATATAATTATTTGTTTATTACTTTAAAAGCACCAATTCCAAATTGTTCAATAAATATCGAAACAGAAGAACATCCCTTTTATAAACAATCCGTGTATAAGCTTATTCTAAATTTATTGCTTCTGATGCTATTTTGCATAACTTCCCAGTATAAAAATCCTTTTATAATTATCACTTCCTTAAAGGTTCCCTTTTTTTGATTGCAGGTTAGCACCGGGTGTTTTTTTTACAGGTTTGTTTTTCGAATAGAGATAAAACTGGCATTTTGTGGTCAAATCTGGCAACTCTAATGTCATTTATGTTCAGTTTGGTTTGCCATTTCATCATGAACAGGTTGACAAAAGAACAACGCTTGCAAATCGTGCAAATTTATTTCGAAAATAACGGTTCAGTTCGCGAAGTTTACCGCAAGCTCCGTCCATTTTATGGTCGACATAATCGTCCATCAGAGCAATTAATTCGGTTAACCATGGATCGTTTTCGCACTGCGTTTACTCTATGTGATAATACGCATCCGCAGAGACGTCGAACAGTGCGCACCGAAGAAACAATTGTCGCTGTAAAGCAAAGTGTTGAAGAGGACCCGAATGAATCGATTCGCCACCGTGCACAGCAATTGGAGCTTTGTCCATCAACTTTATGGAAGATTTTGCGCAAAGATCTTGGCTTGCGACCTTACAAGATCCAGCTTGTGCAAGAATTAAAGCGCTACATGCCACACAGCGCACGCCACAATCGATTTATTGAAGGAAACATTCGATGAGCGCATAATTTCGCGGAATGGACCTGTCAATTGGCCACCAAGATCGTGTGATTTGACACCATTGGATTATTTTTTTTGGGGATATGTGAAGTCGCTCGTCTACGCCAACAAACCAGAAACGTTAGGGGAATTGGAAGCCAACATTCGTGGCGTTATTGCCGACATACGGCCCCATATGCTCGAAAAAGTGGTTAAAAATTGGACCTGTAGAATTGGCTTTATTCGAACCAGCCGCGGCGGCCACATGCCTGAAATCATATTTAAACATTAATGGCATAAAATTATCCTTCCAATAAAGCCAAATTGATGGTCATTAAAACGATTTTCTTGTGTTTTATTTCAATTCGAAGTTCTGTACCACTGAAAAAAACACCCGGTATTTATGTAAATTCTGTTGGGTTAATGGTGCTAAATGTTTTCTTAATAATTACATTTATCTTCTTCAGCAATTTTATCCTTAAAAAAAAGAAAAACAAATAAAGAAATTTACATTTTTTATTTTAACATTTCTCTTACAATTAATTTGATAATTTTATGATATTGTTGTTGCCTTAGTTTAAATTATTTTTATTGCTGGTACAAACGTGTATATAATGACTCTTCTGCCTTGTGCACGACTTGCAAAACATAAATTTTCGAAATTTTACTCAAAAAAATTAAAGAATCCCTTCCGGTGTCAGTAAATGAAACTCAATTTATACAAAAGCACTTACTTATGTGTTTATATACATACATACATACATACATACATACATATGTAAAAATTGTCCATAACATTTATATGTATGTTATTTGTTTATGGTATTATTGTAGAGAAAGGAGTAGAAAAGTGTAAAGAAATTAAAGCTTTTGCTGTCTTCCCTGTAACATATAATGAACACTCATAAATGTCGTCAGGCTTGTCTAGATTATTAAAAACAATTGTAAATACACAGATGATATATATTTTGGGTACAGTGTATAGATTTGCCCCCATATTTCTTAATAATTTAAAATTTCAAACAGGTTTAAAAAACTAAATTTCCATGAATAATGAGTGTCTTAGTCAGCTCTGTAAGACGTTATAATTTTTTTCGATATCAGAGTGTCGAAAAAAAAGAAGCCAACTGTCGTAAGCATCTAGCCAATTTTGAAGTCCCCAGATAATGCCTTCATTCATTTGTACTCAGTCAAATAAAACAGAGATGGATATTAATTTGCTATATTGTCGTTAATAATGCATCAAGGAGCTGATTTTCACGCAACTACACAATATAAGGTTTTCCAATTGCGAAGCTTTGACGCTGCGCTTTTTAAATAAATTTGTATAGATTTTAAGATATATTAGAATTTTTGACACAAAGGCACCACTTAAAGCTCTGATTCAGGTTTGCTTGTCTAAACAAAATTTGAAAACTAAAAAAATGAGAAAATCTCAAAAAAATAGTTTTAAAATAGAAAATATATTTTGAAAATTCTTCAGTACTTACTAATATCTTTTTGGGTTTGGGCTTTTAGTACCTAACCTTTTCAACCTTACCTAACCAACCTACTAATATCTTAAAAGACAATGTGCAGCAGGATCTTTTGCAAGAGCTAATGCCAGCGATGCATAATACAAAAGATTTTGTTATTTAATTTGAGTAGTAATAAAGCAGATATTCAAACAGACATCCAACGTAACGTAACTTTCTATACAAATTGGCATCTAAAATACGTCGCAAAATTTAATCGTGTGACTGAATATGTTTTATTTTCAGAGAGTATTTTCTTATTTTCTTATTAAAAGAGACTAATTTGCTCAATAATGTTACCATATTTTTAATAACAATTTCATACATTTATTATTTTGGTTTAACGAAAAATAGGTGGTATTGTTTTTCTGCTGGCTCTTGCTGTTAAGCATTAATATATAATATGTATTCTTAATAGAATTGTAAAGAAACTGTGTCTGTTTAGAAAATAGAACATTACCTTTTAGGATTTTTGTTTGTCTGACTGTCTATCTGACTGTACTTCTGTCTGTCTTATAAAACTCGGTTGGCTCTAAGACTACTTAATGGATTTAAATAAAATTTTGCGTACAGTTACCTATGGTTTATGGCAGATAAAGGTAAACAGAATGCTGATAAGATATAAATGCATATACAAAAACAATAGAAGTAGAAATATATAACAACAACTTGCACTTACAACAATAAGCTTCTCGTTTTTTCTAACGACGATATTATAATTTATATTATAATCAAAACAACACAAATATTTTTTTGCGACCAATAATAGGGGCCGTAATCAATTAGTTAAATAAAACTCATCATATTCTTGTCATGTTTCTCATTAAGTTAAGCTGGTATTTTTGGGACACTTTTTTACACCCTTCAGCTGTGCAAACAAGTTGGTAATAGTAAAAAAAGTATGGGAAAACAGATGCAGTCGTGCTAAATTTCAATAGCGATTCATTCCTGGATATTTCCAAGAGATTGATACCATATACAGATCTGAGCAACATATAGTTGCTTCTAAAAGTTGATTTCAACCAACACACGGACAGACGGGCAGACGGACAGACTGACAGACGGTCAAGTCGTAATCGACTCCTCTATTCATAAGCTTTCAGAAAATATATACTTTATGGGGTCGGAAATGAAAATTGTAGAAATTCCACACAGAATGACAAACCTATATATACCCTTTTTCACTGTGTGAAGGGTATAAAAACATGTGACATATAAGGCAACTGCATAATGGCAAAAAATGCTTTACCGACATCTTAAGCTAAAGGCAAAGTTGTTGGTAAATTTCGTATTAACTCAATGATATATATATATGAAATAACATGAAATAGCAACATTAAAATTCATGTTGGCCGTCACTACAAAATGGCGGACAATAAATTTATATATGGGTCAAATCTGCTATTTTAAAATGTAAATTCTTGAACACCCTCAATACTGGTATCAAATGAAAGGGCCTGACCAGTTGAATACAGTTAATTATTAAAAAATGTAAAATTCAAGATGGCGTCTAAAAGAAAATGGCGGATCTAATTTTTTTAACCCCATCAATATGGGTATCAAATTAAAGGGCTTGACTAGTTGAATAAAGTTAACTACGTAAAAATTCAAAATCCAGGATGGCATCGGAAATAATATGGAAAAATGGCGTATAACATGAAATATAGGTTAAGCTACGATGTGGGATTATAACTATGTCCATGATATTGAAGGGTATTATTAGATTCGGCACGGCCGAATATAGCACTTTTACTTGTTTTAATTATTATTTGTCAGCGGGTTAATTAAAAACCAAAACTGAAACGAAATATTCAAATAAATTTTGTGTTTTGAAATTTAAATGCATTTTCAAATATTTTCAATTTTGTAACACACACAATTTATTAAAATAATAATTCTGTGGCTTGGAGCTAAAAGGGCTAATGTCACTTTTTTGCTCTTTTGAGTTAATCAGTGCATAAGATGTATTTTTTTTCTCTATTTCATTGTGGTAAAACAGCTAAAGCCATACTTTACCCAGAGCAGCTTCATAAATAAAATGCTGGCCAATGTCACTTTAAAGGATCTATAAAGGTTAAAGTTCAATTCCAATTTTCTCAAAAATAAATATTTTGACATTGGCTCTTTTAGCTCCAAGCCACAGAAATATTCTCTACAAAATCACTGTTTTATTCTTTATTAAAAAAAATGTAAGTTTTAAATATTTTTACAATAAAAACTAGGAAATGTAGAAAATATAAACATACATACATACATACATAAATACATAAGGCCAATTCAAAGTAGACTCTCATATTGTACTATGTCATATAATTCATATTAATATGACTAGTGACTTTGAACACCTTTTGTTAACAAATTATGTACTTAATACAAGAAAGAAGACCAAGAGATGACGCTGTTAAAAATTGTATGTATACAGGAAAGAAGAAAATAGAAAATATTCTCTCTGAGAGGTGAGAAGCGAAGAAATTCTCTCTGAGAGACAGTATGGTTAAAAATATGACATAAACAATTTCTTATACATAGGAAACAAATGTGTAAAGTCATATTATTTTTTTTGTATGGAAATTACTAACAAAAATTTTATGCATGCATGAAATAATATAAAATAGTATAAATAAGACTGATATGCAACCACTTTGAATTGGCCCATACATATGTACGTATAAAATATTAAAAAAAAATGTCATATATTTTCTAAAGAATTGAAAATATCTAAATGTTGACAACAATATTTGGTCTTTTAAAAAGCATTCATTTTATTTACATTCATTTTATACACAAACACAAACACACATTCATAATGTGATACACAGACTATCGTTTACATAGCCAACAATAACAAACAAACACTACGTAAAAGGACATTTGTACAAACTCTTTTACAATTCATATTATGCCGGTCAGTTGCTTTTTGTATCTGTATAAAATTATTTGTTTTGCAGTCTACAGCCAACAACACTGAAGGGACTTAAGTTTAGTGTAGAAAATATAAAAGACAACAACTTATTTAACTGCTGATGATGTTCCCAGCTGGATATTCATTGCATGAAAATATATTATTGCATAAAGAAAATCTGTAGCGCATTAAGAGTCTATACTTCACACTGTGAAGAAGAGTTAGAGCTTGAGCAGAACTTAAAATTCTCTTATAGTTGGTTCAGCAATTATTGTTATTATTGTTATTGAGTCGTCATTATTGTCCATTATATTTTTGTGATGTTATGAATAGAAAATATATTTTCTTAAGCCCCAAAAACTTAGTAACAGTTTTGTCAGCAAAAGTGTGTTAGTATTTAAATGACAATTTTTAAGTGTGTTTGTGTGTATTTAAATATGTTAATAGTAGATTTGTGTGGTCATAAAATGAATCCTTTTTAAATTCTATTATGTATGCATACGTTTGTGTGTACGTATTTTGTATTTAATAGAAAATAATATAATGAAAATCTAAAAACAGCTTTGAGCAAAGGGAAAATGTATTTTATATGTTCCGATCAATAGTTTTTTCGGTTGCCACTTTTATCTCTTTCAATTTAGTAATGCTATCAGCAGGTAACCGCAGTTTGCTGCTTAACTTTTGTTTAGAGTTTCTACTCTTTATGTCTTGTTTGTAAAATAATTCAATATTTGATCACAAAAATTTAAATAATTTTTAGGAATTTACTAGACTTATGAGTTACTTGAGCAATAACGATGAAGAGTTTAAAATTGTTGTGATGCCTAAGAAATTTCCAAATTATTGCATTTTAGTTTCTTTGCGCAGCACTTTTATAACATCGTCAAAATGTTTTTGCAGCGAATAAAATATTTATGTGCAGTCAAATCATTATCTCCAATTTTAGTATTTCGGCCGGTATCTCACTTATGGCTTCTCTAATGTTATCTACCAGGATTGGACTTCAGTTATCATCATAAATAAAAAAATTTTTATATTTTGACAGTCAAAGGACTGTTGGAAAATGCGAGATAAATTACAACTGAAGTCGCCTTTCAAAAGGTTCATGGCATCTATGTAGTTGATACCACCGTCCTACCAAGTCCAAATGTTTCTTATGGTCAAAATAAGTCGGTAGTTATCGCACTAGACCTTCATCATTTAATTGTAACTTTGAAAAATTTATGTTCATAAGCCATACTAAACAGTGCATATTGGCACTCTGGCTGCTAATCGAACCGAATTTGGGAATTTTGTTTGTGCACGTGCACATTGAGCCAAAAATTATCGTCTCCTATGAGGGAAACTTATTTGATAAAAAAAAACACATTTCTTACACAACAAGATTTTTTATTATTAAATTTTAATAATTAACCTGCTGATAATAATAGACTGTGTGCTCTCCATTGTAGCAATAGTGGATTGATTAGTGACAACTTGATTCTATGTAATGCAATGTAACTTATTTTTTTGACCTAAAGATACCAAGGTGATAGATAACTTGATGTGTGTAGAAATATATCTTTCCTTCTATTTTGAATGTAAAAAGGTTAATTAAATTAAATACTCCCTTTTAAATCTGGTTTTGTTTAGAGATATAGCTGATTGCAGCAACAAAATTTGGTGGAAAAATATGCCCTCGGGAACAGTTTAACTAAAACTCTTATTAAATTCGTAGCACATAATGGGCATAATGGGCTTTAAATATATGTTATTTAGTTGTTACATCCTTTATTTTATGACACCTTTGATATTTATTGCACACATTTAAAGATTCATAAAAAATCACATTAAGAAATACTCAATTTGTTTAATACACCGACCACCAGAAATGTATACACATAGATATGTGAAGGGTATACTAACTTTTTCATTTCATTCGTAACAATTCATAAAAAATATTTTAGATTTATTAAAAACTTATTTGATATTATTATTTGATATTATTTTTTATTTATTTGTACAGCAATTTGTCAATTAAGCCTTTAATAGACCTAAAATATCTTTTTTGAATGCATGTTTCACCTAAATTGAACCACTTCATTATTGGTTAAACTGATGCTTTCACTTATTCTTTAGCATGTATATTTTCGCTGGGTAATGTTTTAATCGTGTTTTTCTTTTGTAATGTATTATTCTTGAATATTACCTCGTCCATCAGCTACACAAGTGAAGAGTCTGTCAGTGTAAAAGTTGTACCATCCATCACAAACGGGTATGGTTGGTTGGTTGGTTATCGTGGTAGTTCGCTGCACGCAAACAGTCAAGTAGAGTCTTTATGACTCCGTTTTGACAGGACCACATCACTCGTCAGCTTTTAGTGTATCTCAGAATAAATCCAAGAGTAAGGGTACTAGATCCACCCCGTCGTGGCCATCCAGTATATGTCGCAGTGAGGCCATCCAGTATATGCTCGCCCAGAAATCTGTGTCTTTTAACCGCCAGTGCAGGACATTCGCAGAGAAGGTGGAAAACCAATTCCTCCTTCTCTCTATCCAGACAGCTGCGACAGCTTTAAGTGTATCTAAGAATAAATCCAAGAGTAAGGGTACTAGATCCAGCCCGTCGTGGCCGTGGGGTATCTCAGTGGATAATTCAGTCCAACTTCAGATATCGCAGAGAGGCCATCCAGTATATGTTCGCCCAGAAATCTGTGTCTTTTAACAATGCAATGTACTTCGTGCATCAAAAGAGGGCCACGTAAGCCGTGCCATCTTACACGTGCTCAGCCCACGCCACCTGTCATTAACCTTCCGGAGAAAGTGTCTGGACATTCTGCTTTTAATAGTCCCTAACGGGATTGCAACTGCAATTGTGTTAGAGATATCCAAAGCAGATCCTCTCCTGGCTAGTTCATCAGCCCGCTCATTACCATAGTGGCCCTTATGCGCAGGAATCCAAACTAGAGTAACGTCAGCTCGCTGACCAAGCCTTGACAGTTCCTTTCTACATTGGCCAACTAAATTAGACGTAGTAATGTACGACCTGAGTGACAAGAGTGCCGCCTGATTGTCGACAAATATACCAATACTCCCGTGGATACTCCTGTCATTCAGTACCCTACATGCTTCCCTGATAGCAAATATTTCCGCCTGAAATACACTGCAATCATCCGGAAGGCGGAAGGAGAGTTCAATATCCGGTCCATCAGAGAAGAGACCAGATCCAACACCACATTCCATCCTAGAACCGTCAGTATAGATTCTGGTGTCAAAGCTCCCCAAAAGGTGACCCCCATTCCACTCTCTCCTGAAGGGAATAACAAACAAATAATATTTTTTCACTCGTTCTTTTGCTTTTAAGTTTTTTTTACCGCAACTTTCTGAGCCTTATATGACTTCAACCCAGTACAAGCTTTGACTCTGTATACAAAATAATTAGAGAATTTAATTTTTCGAGCAGCAGAATTATTTGGTCTTCTTCATAAGAGTTGGTTGACTTATTTTGCCTTACCAATATCTGTTGGACCTTTCCTTCTTCCTGATCCAGGTTTTCTTTCAATATTGAAGTCTTCCTTACACTTAACACTTAACAGCTTTTGAAATTGTGTGACGATGAAAATTCAGATATTTTGCTATTATTTTAAGTTCATATTGTAGTTTTTTTAAGGTTTTAAATTGTTTTTCACGAACCTTTTTCGCCGTCTAATTTTGACCACAAAAAAAAATAATATTCGAAAATTAATAATTTACAAAAGATAACATCTGACATATTTTCAAAAGCAAACGTGATTAAAAAAATAATAATTTTTTGGTCTGAGGAATTATAGGTTGATAGGTTAGGTTAGGTAGAACAGGCAGCTGTTGTGAGCTCACTTGGGTCCATTTTATTGATCCCATTGTGATACCTGAATAGATAAGTAAGAATATAATAGAAAAGAGAGAAGAGAAGCAGACAACACCAGAGTCTTTGGCGGGAATCGAACCCGCAACCCCCAAACTAGCACACCAGCATACTACCGACTAGACCACCGGAGCACCATTAGTAGCTAGATAGATTTTTCGCACTCACTCTTTACATTACTATATACTAATGGTTAAAGGTATACGAAGTTCGACATAAACGATTTTATTACTCTTAATTGTTTTTCTTACCTCATTCTTACACCTTAGTGGGTGAAAAAGTCAAAATCATAAATAGCAATGTGATTTAACAACATAATTTTTTATTACTATTATGATTGTTATTGTCATATTCATTGTTGTTGCTGTAAAATGTTGTGTCAAAATATTTTATTATATGTAAGTATTACCGTTATCCAATAAAACAATTCCGTCGTCATTTATACCCTATAAATGACATAATCAACATACACGTACAAACACTTGTCAGTCTTCAAATTATATCCAGTTTGCTTGTTCTCTTCTCCCTCTCATAAAATCAGTTTAGCAGTTATTTTCTTTTTTATGCAACAAATTTTACACACATTTTTCCAAAGGGGAACAAAATCAGGGTTTTATTAAAGAACAAATAAAATCATTTTATTATTTTTCAAGAAGCAGCATGTGTTACCAAACAGCGAAACGAAAAACATAAAATATATTACAATCTCAGTGATAAATATATATATAAACATATACATACAAACATGCATATAAATATCTGTGTATACAATATATAAACAGATTTCCTAGAATTTTGAAGAAAATCTTAAACAATTGAAATTATAAACATACTCCCACAGCCGCAGAGACACATGCACAAACTCTCATAACAACAAGTAAGAGCACTATATTCGGCTGTGCCGAATCTCATATACCCACCACCAATTTTGTGCACATTTAAAGGATAATAATTATTATTTTGTTAATCGCTTGGAATAATCTCTTTATAATAAAATATACATCACTTTCTTTGTAGAGGGTGGTTAAATTTTAAATTTAAAACAGAGGCCGAATTACGGCACTCGAACGTGATCGAAATTTGAAAACTCTTATTAGAATCTCTATACCTAAAGCAGAGCGTACTCGGTCGTTCGAGTAAAATTTCGATCGATATCGAATGCCGTAATTCGGCCCCATGTCTGTATAAAATGTTGGAACATCTATGAATGCCTTTTTAATTCATTATATGAGAAGCATTGCTGTTTATCGCGATAGTGTGGCAAAAAAAACAGTCAACTTCGACTCATCATCGTGCTAAACAATTGAGCATCAACAATGTTATTGAAAATTTGGACTATCGGATCGAGGTGTGCCGTTGAGGTCGCGGGCCATTTTGCCGATATTTTGTTCCATACATAATTGAACTATGCAAATATTATCATTACAAAAAGAAATGATAATAATTTCCTAAATAATTTGTGTTTTATTCAAAATCAACATAGGCCCTTAAAATTTAACCACCCTTTATAACTTCGATATGCTGGTAAAATGTTTTCGTTTAAGTATTTCAGTGAAAATGGGCGTTAAAGTAAGCGTGTGAATAAAATTTCTTTTAATAAATACAACTTAGATATTTCAATATAGTCCTTAATTCTTTCAAAATATTTATTCGTTGAGAAATTATCTGAATTTGAGATAAAGTATTATATAGGATGTGGGCGTAAGAGTGGGCGTGTCACTTAAATTTTCTGGCATAACAGTAACATTGAGTAGAAGGATATATGTAGCAAATTTCATCATCATACCTCTAATTTTGTCGGTTTTATAAATTTAAATTTCATTAACAGTAGATAACGTGAAAAGTGGGCGTTATAGTAGGTATGTCGAAGTTATTTATGCTAATAAATACAACTTAGACATTTCAATAAAGTCCTCTATTATTCGATTTATAGAGAAATTATAAGAATTTTAGAGAAAACGTTGTATGGGAGGTGCGCGTGTCACATTTATTCTCCGTCTGAAGAAAGCCTTTGACCAAGAAGCAATTCCTGCAAATTTTCAGAATCGTAGATCTAATTTGGTCACTCTTATAAGGCTTAGAATTTTGAACCTACTGAAAAATACACTGCGCGGTATTAATTTTAATACATTTTTATCTCTAACTCCCTTCCTAATGCATGCATTAAGGCAATTTTTGGGTAGATATATTGTTTTTGCTGAAGAAGTTTATATTTGGAGTTTCATGACTCTACGTTGATGCTGGTGGACACAACTCCATTTTATTCGATGTTGGAAGGACACGGTTCTTTCGACCTACTCTTGCATTACGAGCTATAACTTTCTTCCTTATATTCCGATTTAGCCAATTTTCTATTCCAAACAAACCTTGTGTAAGACATATTCTGGCAAAATTTGAGCCCACTAGCTTTTTCGATGGGACCTCTATCGTGCTTTTAACAGACGGACAGACGGACGGACATAGCTAGATCGTCATCAAATAAAACCCCGATTAAGAATATATATATACCATTTTTTTGGTTGCGGGTATAAAAACTAAAATACTTTAAAAAAAAACACATTACAAAAAAATTTGTTTAGCTCTTTTACTAAAATTTTGCAAAAAATATTTGACCTTGTGTCGCAAAAAGGTCTGGTATCACGGTCGGATCGTTCCGGGTATACAATGGAGTATAGAGGTATAAAGGAGAGTTTTATCTACTAAATGGTGCTAATTTCTTTTTGTTATCTTATGTTCGCCTGAAGTTATGCTCTATTAAAAATGGGAATTTAGGAAAATTTTGACCTAAGTAAAAAAAAATTATCTGTAAACACTATAAACAATTTATTTTCATGTACTAATGGCTAACAAATTTTAAAATTATACAAAACTTATTTCGTTTGAAAATCTTTTAAAAGTAAAATGTTATAGAACTTTAAAAATCGAAATCTTACTAATAAATTTCCCGTTTTAGCAAAATGCTGAGCATGTCTATTTTGAATCACCCTGTGGCCCTTAAAATTTAACCACCCTTTACAAAAGAATAGATAGATAAAAATATAATTTAACTAAAATATGTATATTAAATATTCAAATACATATTTTAAATCTACTGATGCACATTTTTTTTTAATATTTTTAAATCTTAAACCTCATAAGACTGTGTGTACAACTATATGAAAAGTTTGGCACAAATCATTACTCTAGTTAATTTTTGTCAACAAACTTCGGTCATTTTCGTTTTCACAAACCC
Source organism: Phyto melanocephala (assembly GCA_941918925.1). Classification (NCBI taxonomy): domain Eukaryota; kingdom Metazoa; phylum Arthropoda; class Insecta; order Diptera; family Rhinophoridae; genus Phyto; species Phyto melanocephala. The sequence continues at coordinate 6,232,424 of OW799233.1, forward strand.
ATTTAAAATTCCTTTGTAGTTTGTGCAAAATATTAAAGTGGATGTTGTCAAAAATGTTACTAGAGTCATCTAGTGTTCTACATGATGTTTAGCAAAGACATCATCCTCAGTGTTTGCAAAATGTAGTGGCGCCTTCAACAGATGTTGCCATCTGCAATGAATAAATGCTAATATATATGACTAATATATTTTTATAAAAATTTAAAAAAAAGTGGGCGTGGCACATTTATTTTCCGGTATAACGAAGACTTTGACCAAAAAGCCATGTTTGCAAAATTTCGGAATCGTACATATAGTTTTGTCAGTTTTATTACGTTTTAAACTTAAAATATACACTGCGCGGTATAAATTTTCGTACATTTTTATCTATAACTCCTTTTCTAATTTATAGATTTAAGAAATTTTTGGGGAGAAATATTCCTTTGACTCGAGAAATATATATTCGAAGTTTCATGACGATACGTTAATGCGTTTGGACACAATTCCATTTTATTCGATGTTTGACGGACACGGTTTTTTCGACCTACTCTTGCTTTACGAGCTATAACTCTCTTCCTAATATTCCGATTTAGCCCATTTTCAATACCAAACAAACCTTGTCTATAAGAAAGATTCTGGCAAAATTTGAGCCCCCTAGCTTTTTCGGTGCGACCTCTATCGTGCTTTCAACAGACGGACAGACGGACAGACGGACAGACGGACGGACATAGCTAGATCGTCATCAAATCAAACCCTGATTCAGAATATATATACTTTATGGGGTCTAAAATGGATATTTCGATGTGTTACAAACGGAATGACAAAATGAATATACCCCCACCATTTTTTTGGTGGCGGGTATAAAAAGGGAACAGCACAACAACAAAATATAGATGACAACCATTAAAGTCTGTGCCAATACTCATACCATTGACTGGCATATTACGATATGCATACGTGTGTGTGTGTGTGTTTAAAAAATATGTAAGAATGATTTGATACCAGTACTAACGATGATTACGTTGTTGATATTGCTTTTAGAAAGAAAGATGAAGATTATACACGTGTCAACATTTACAAACCCAATCCGAAATAAATTCTCACATACATAACCACTTATATTTACATTTATGCGTTTTACATGCATGCATAACAGAGAACAGCATTTCAAAGATTTTGCTGAATATCTCATGTTTGAAAATTCTTGTTCATATTAAGTAAAGTGAAAGAATGCTTCGTTCCTAGTAGTCGACTGAGCGAAATTGAAGCAAATTTTTTTTGTTAACTAAAAACATTGTCAGTTTTTGAGATTCAAAATATATATAAAAAGTATTGTATTGTTGTTTTTGTATTTCACTTTCCTCGTTCTCTCTTATACTCTCCTAATAATTGTTCTTTTTTTATTGCGTTGAATTAACTTAACTTTTAAAATGGAATCTACCGTTTTTTTATGAAATATTGAAATTCGAAATTTACGGGCATCCTTAATATTTACCAATGCAAATATGTTTTGTATAAATTTATATTTGATTTTATAATTCTTGATTTTTTGCACAGTTGGTGTTTTTAATTAAAAATACTGCCTGTCATTCAAGTGTTGCATTTAAATTATTTTTTTTTTAATAAAAATAAAAACAAGTGATTCGCAAAAAACAAGAAATGCATACAAACATATAGAAACACACACACACACAGTTAACATCATATACAAATTAATAATGAATAAGATGGATTTACGTGCATTATTCATAATGATGTCATTTAAAACACAAATGTATTCAAATAAATGCAAACAAGGTGACCAAGTTTCTTTTTTTTTTGAATTTAAAAATAAAAACAATCATGATGCGCTATTAATAATATTTTTTAGATTTTTATATTTAGTTTACTCTAGCCAAAGCACATTTATAAGGTAGTCGTATCCAGTCAGCTGATTGTTTTTTTTTTTTTTTCAACGTATCAGACTTATCGGACCAACTTTTTTTTTTATTAATATGCCTGCATCTGTCAAACTTATTTTGTTTATTTTTATTGTATAACAAATAATTTGAAGTTTCAATTTGTTTAAACCATTTAAAAAAAATATAAAACCGAGAATAAAAGTGTTTACAGTGAAGTTTCTTAAAAATTATTGAAATTAAAGAAAAAATCAAACTTGCCTTAAACTTGTCGTCGAAGCCATTTGTGAGATGGTCTAGAAATCGTAAACAAAGTCTTGGAAAATAAGACTGAGTGAAAAACCAACTACGAGGCCAGCCCTGACAGTTGCTTTACTAATGTTAAATCAATAATTGGTATATTTGTGGTTTTAAAAAAATTATCTATTTTATTAAGGGAGTATTATTTGCTTTAAATTTATTTAATTTAAAAGAAGATTTATTTATTTTATTTATTTTCGTATTTATTATAATTAAAATTACAATAAATCTTAAAGCTAAGAGCACTAGCGACGAAGGCTATCGGCATGGTATTTTATTTATTTTTAAGTAAATGTAAATAATATTTTAATATTAAATTTGGTTGTGCAGGGATAGTTTTTTTAAAATTCAAAAACTTTGTTAATGTTGTTAATGGATGGAACTTTTAACCAATCAATAATGTTGGAAGAGTTGCAAATAGATAGCCGTAGGTTGGCTAGGGCTGGGCAGTCTGCTAAGATGTGAAAGACTGTTAGAGGTGAGGTGCTACAGAAGGAGCATACAGGTTGGGCAGTTCTGTTCATCAAATGTTGGTGAGTAATTTTTGTGTGTGTAAGGCGTAGCCTTGTGATTAAAAGAAGATACTTGTGTCAGTAACACTATTTTCATGAAAAGATTTTTAATATAAAAATATTTTTTTCTTATTTTATGTGATATTATTTAGCTTAATGGGTTTCATTGTTGGTATACAACACAGATTTTAACAAAATATTTTTATTAAAAAATATCAATAAGATAGCTTTTTTTTTGCACTAGAGATATATGCATGTATATCCTTGATATTAGGCAAAATGGTCTTACGTCACAAAAAAATGCAGTTTGAATATTTGATAGGACTTTGCTAAGTTTGTTCTATCTTAGGTTTGTTATCAATAACTTAAGTCTAGTATAACGGCCTCCATTTGTTGTTATATGCTTATTGGCGTTACTAAACAATTACCCTTCCCCCCTCCAAATAATTTGAAAAGTTTACTATTATACACATTAACTCAAATTTTAAAGAAACAAAATTTTAAAGCTTTTGCCACCCCCCAAAAAATATGTAAAAATTATGTATGTCGATGCATATACTCGTTATGCTTTAATTAAAAAAACACATATTTTCCGACTTCACATCTTTTTGCCTAACTTTAAAAATATAATTCTTGATATTGTTCGAAGTGGCCTAGGCTCTTGTGTTAAACTTAAAACTTTCACAGTACAACATTTTTCAGTTAATTGATTGCCAACTCAATTCTGTTAACTGTATGTGAAATTAGACCCAAAAAGAAGAATTTCTGCATCATTCGTTTTGTCTTCTTACCTGCGATTTGAAGTTAGTATCGATTTGAAGTTAGTACTATCGTATAGGGGAATTTATCACGTTTTAGGCCCTGTTGTTTGACATAGCTCGACAACCACTAGCCCAATTTAGTTGAAATAAATTTTAAAAAATTAAGAATTACAATTCCCTTAATCTGTTCATATATTGTTTTCCTATACAAGTAACACTTTCGAAGTTAAAAATGAATGTATGAAGGGAAAAAATTATTTTTTGCCTAAAAATTTAATTTTTTTTTTTTAAATACATAAAAAATCCAAAATGGAAAAAAGTTTCAAGTCTAGTTATTTTTTCGCAAAGTCACATAACCTATGAGCAAAATGAGACAAAGATCATAAAAATCGATGCACGCGTTTCGCTTTTATTCGCAATTGAGTAAATGTATGAATTTCAAAAATCAGTTATAGCCACCACCCTTAAAATAAAAATATAAATTAAAAAATTATCATGAAAAAAAAACTTTATTTATAAAAACTTAATGAAAATAAAATAATATGCAATTAATACGCAATTATAATATGCATAAAAACAAAATTTAGAACATTTTTTCAATTATTGGCAATATCCATCCTTGTAGAAGTTGACGCTTGTGGTTCTGATGATCTTGTTTTCTTCGTAGGTTGTTCATATTCATGGTCTGAGTCTGTATCGTCATCCGAGATACACATACTATTCAAGGGCGTGTTTCTTTCACTGTGTCCACCAATTTCAATGTCTTAATCTTCGGTGCTTTCTTCAAACTGCATAATTGTGGAACTCCACCAAAAAACCTCCGCAAGCAATGCATCCAATTTTTTGCTTTTGTACCGCTTTTCAAATGGCATGGTCACCTGGTGGAACCTCTCTCCTTGTTCGTCTGATTCCTGAGGTGATTGTGCCAAAAAAGTATCGAGGTGGTGGTGCAAGAAATGCAATTTCAGCGTCATGGATGCACCGATTTTTTCGAAATAAAACAGCAACCTGTCCAATCGTTGCTGTATCTCTTCTCGCTGGACACGGTTCTTTCCTAGAACGCCTTCTATTACTTCTTTCAATGCGTTCCATGCATGTTGGTGGTCGTGATGCTCTGAAAGCAAATGTGTGAAAGAATCACTTTTGATCAATTTTCGAATATCAGGTCCATTGAGAATACCTGTTTTAAATACATAAGAAAAACGAAAAAATTATTGGTAATGCGAATGTATAGAAATTAACAAATTTAGATATGACAATATTGAAATACAGAGTACGATACTTACCGTTTTTAATTTTCTCATCACTGAGTTTCGGAAAGATGGATTTCAAACAGTCAAAGGCGCCGTTAACTTTTTTGACCACCACTTCAACGAATTTCCCAGCTATTCCCAGTTTCATGTGGAGCGGTGGCAACAAAATATCATCCAGGTCCTTTATCATAGGTTCATTGCGTAATTTTAATTGTTTGTTGAGCTCGGGAGTTCTTCCTTTCCAATCTTTACATTGATATTGATTTCCTTTGTATCGTGAATCCCAATTACAAAGGAAGCAGAAGTATTTTGGATATCCGCCCTTTTCTATAATCCCTTGTAGTATGTTGACCACCTTCAGATCGCAACAAATGTTCCATTTGTGTTCATCGTATTTGATTTTCTTCAAAATTTCGCCCAATGCTTCATACGTTTCCTTCATAGTTGTGCTGAATCCCAATGGAATGCATGGTTTTTTATTTTTTTTGTGCAGCAGCACAGCCTTCAAACTAGTAACTGAACCATCGATGAATAAACGCCAGTCGCCAGCGATATAATCCATTCCCAATTTTTTCACTAAACCTGGGATATCATGGCCGTACGTGAACGTATTTGCTTCGTCAACGGAATAAAATTTCTGAAAATCAGCTTGGCGTTGTCGGTATGATGTTGCGCTGACATTTTGCTGTGTGAGTTTTCTTCTCTTCAAAAATGATGTCAGCCATTCGGAGTCGTGTTGTGATAGTCCCAGCTTGGCCACAATGTAATCCATTTCGATTTGTGGTAGCGGTTGTGGTGCACTATTTTCAATATCGGGTATCCAATCAGCATCATCCAAATTGGTCGGATTGGTGAAAACGGTTTCGGCTAGCAGGGACACAGTATTTAGGTGCATCGGTATCAGCAGGGCGTTGCACTGGAAGTGTGGAATGCAGCAGTGTATACTTTTGTTTTCAATTGTTGTCTGTTTAATCCAGGACGAAAATTTATGCATGCATAGCACCTGGATTCATCATGTCCAGTTGTGTCTTCCACCCAAATTACTGGCTTCATAAAAGATAACTTTCTACTTTTTCCGTGAATCCATTTTAGAAGGGTAGTATAACAACTGTTGCACACTGTATTCGGCGTAAAATTTGCACCACTTAAATCTGCTTCATCGAAATAATTACAATACGCGGTTTTGAATTGCTCAGTAAACAAACTATTCGATCTTTTTTCTGTATTTTTCGGACGATATGACCACAAACGTAACAATATTCATCCAAATATGGGCACTTGTTGTTTTCCATATTGATATATTTTATGTTTTGTTGTTATTCACTTTTAAAAAAGAAGAGAAAAATCACTTTTACTGTTCGCGTTCGTCGGCACTGGCTGAATGCCAAAAATCGATCAATGCACACCTATAAATACTACGTATTTTTGAATATTTTACTGCCAGGTACTTATAAATGGGCGCATATTTTAAGGGCGGCTGGATATATACCTGATTCAGCACTTGTACGTTTCAAACTGTGCAAAACTTTCAAAATAATGACCACCCTTAAATGTGGGTGCAATTTCTGTAAAAAAATCATATAGGTAGCCACCGGAAAAACCAAAATAATAAAAAGGTCCACTTTCCGTTTAATTGTCCACGTACATTTATTACCGCAATCATAAAAATCAAATAACCTTTTGTTTATTCCTTTTTTTTAATTCTCAGAATCATGAAAAAGGTGTCAATGTTTTCTCCAAATAATGTTGTGCATATCTCGAGCAAATTTTTGAAATTCATACATTTACTCAATTGCGAATAAAAGCGAAACGCGTGCATCGATTTTTATGATCTTTGTCTCATTTTGCTCATAGGTTATGTGACTTTGCGAAAAAATAACTAGACTTGAAACTTTTTTCCATTTTGGATTTTTTATGTATTTAAAAAAAAAAAATTTAAATTTTTAGGCAAAAAATAATTTTTTCCCTTCATACATTCATTTTTAACTTCGAAAGTGTTACTTGTATAGGAAAACAATATATGAACAGATTAAGGGAATTGTAATTCTTAATTTTTTAAAATTTATTTCAACTAAATTGGGCTAGTGGTTGTCGAGCTATGTCAAACAACTGGGCCTAAAACGTGATAAATTCCCCTATACGATAGTACTAACTTCAAATCGATACTAACTTCAAATCGCAGGTAAGAAGACAAAACGAATGATGCAGAAATTCTTCTTTTTGGGTCTAATTTCACATACAGTTAACAGAATTGAGTTGGCAAATCATGTGTTGTACTGTGTTTATGGCGGAGTTTTTATTTAACCTCCAGCTACATATAAAATCTATCATAGTGAAAACTTTTAATAAAAAATCATTGCCATTCTTTAAAAGTACATCCGAAATGTTCGCTACATATAAAATCTATCGTAGTAAACACTTTTAAAAAATCACTGCCGTTCTTTAAAAGTACATCCGAAATTTTAGAATTTTGTATGCTCCCTTACAAATATTTTTTTTTTTTAATTTTTCGAGTAAGAAACTACTTTCACAAGAATATTTACCTTTTAACAGTTTTTGTTTTAATTTTATTATTAATTTTTTCTAAGATTTTTTTAAATAATCCTCTCGATCTGTTTGAAAATTATATTTGCACTCTATATATTGCAAACTGTTGCATGCTACCAATTTTTCTAAATTGGTTGCGGTTTAAGAAATAAAGGAAATAAAAAGCTGCACTTTTAAACTGTCTCTATTTATCTGTACGACAATAACAATAACAACGACATCAGAAACACCATTTTATGTTAATTTTCATAATATTAAAATTAAGCAAGACTTCCTTTGCCTCTCCCTCCTTCCTTTCCTCCTTCCCAATATGTGGAAAACCACATATTGAGATTAGTCTAAAAAAAATTTTGGTTTTCTTTGCTGTTTCCATTAGCAGCCACATCATGATGACGTTGAACTTTTTCCAAACGTTCTCTTCATATTCTGCTCATGTATATTTTTCTTTATTGTTTGTTTCATGCCTTCTGGCTTTTGTTTGCCTTTTCATTTGCCAGCGTACACAAGTCGCTTTTTTATTATTTAACATCAATTTAAATATTAGACTAAAAGAAAACCGATTTTTTTTCTTTTTTTGCCAAGGGCTTTGTCAGCTGAATTGGTATTAAGCGAATTTAATTTATAAAATTATTTTAGTTTGACACTTTTTGGCTCATTGTTAGTTGCTGTTTTATTGTTTTGATGGGGAAGTATTTTATTTTGTAAGAAATTCAAGTTAAAATCAAATGGCGTTTTTTGCCAGTCATTGCAACACAAATCAGACCTTAAAGGGAGGAGGCATAGATGGAGAGATATTAAGTTTATTTAGAGGCAAGAAGTAAATTTGGTTCGGTTTTGAAAGTTAATATTCATTAAACCAAATTTAAATCCGCTTTACTTTTAATTAAATTTTTCTTTAAGTTGTATTAATCTTAAAGGCGTACGAAATTGTTTTTAATTTTAATTGAAGATTATATTTAAGAAAAAAAAAATTAAATAAAAGTGTTTAGTTAAAGCATTTTTCTTACAAAAGAAAATTAAATTATTTATGTGTAGAACAAATTTCTAAAATGTTTTTTGTTCAGAAAATAAAATTTTGTTATGCTTTTTATATCGTTAAAGAAAATATTAGGTTTCGTTAAGTTTAAAATGAACGTTAAAAAATTATCTTTTTTTCGAGTTTATTTATGTTTATTTACATGGAAAAGAAGTTTATAAGAATTATTAATATCTAATAATTAATATTTTGCTTAGTAAAATAAAGTTTCGTTAAGTTTTTTTAAATGGCTAAAATTTAAAAACTTGCATTAAAGTTTGTGGCATTTTGATAATTTAAAAAAAAAAAAATAAGTTTCGCTAAGTTCGATATTTAAGATATTTAATGGAAGGACTTAACTAGCAATATTTATCCCTTTAACCCTCTCAATATTGATTTTAAACAAGAGAGTTTGACCAGCAGAATACAGTTAACAAAAACAAAGTGTAAACTGCTAGATGGCGTCCAAATTAATATAGCGGATATTTTTTTCATCAACCCCATCAATGTGGATATCAAATGATAGGACTTGACTAATAGAATACAGGAAATTATGAAAAAATAAAAATTGAAGATCGCGTCGAAAATATGATGAGGTCATTATAACTATTTGTATCGTGGTGTAGGGTATCGCCCGATTCAAATCTGACGAAGATAGCTCTTTTACTTTAATTTAAAATATTTTTAACAAAATTATATTTTTAAATTTATATTTATAGCTAAAACTTTTGCACATTTTTCTTTTTAATTTAAACATAAATATTATTTAGCAACACTTAATGCTCAGGAAGCAACGCAAACAATTCCTTGTAAATAATTAATAAAGAAACGGCAAAAAATCTAACAATTAAAACTGTAAAGCTATGTTTCACATTTGGCAAATATTTGCCTAAATTAAATAAGAATTTATTTATTAGAAGCAAAATGAATACATTTAAAGAATGAGATCGATAAAACCCTAACACGAATAAAACGCAATAACTTTGAAACGAATTAATCCATTTTAATGAAAATAGCGTGGTTTAACAATAAAATAACAGTAAATTAAAATATGAATGCTTTTTGTAAAAATTCAGCTTTTTTTGATGAACTGTTTCACCTTTTCCGGAATTGAGACCACGAGGGTTTTGATGGTATCCCTAGTAACTTTATTGCTGGAATAAGACCATTTCTGGGAAAAAATTTTAGTAGTATTAGCAACTTGTTTTGTATCCTTCAGCACTCTTTTGACTAAAGCCCAGTAACGTTCGATGGGCCTTAGTTCTGGACAATTAGGTGGATTTGCTTCTTTTGGCACTACCACTAAATATATTATTTTTTTCATACAATTCTGCTGCAGATTTACTATAAAGACACAACGCTAGGTCGGGCCAAAAATATGTTGACTTATTGTGTTTTTGTATGAATGGAAGCAACCTCTTCTGCAAGCACTCCTTGATGTAAATATCAGTGTTGATAGTCCCAGTAGTAATAAATTTACTGCTTCTTTCTCCGCACGTGCATATAGCTTGCCAAACTAAGTACTTCTTTGGAAACTTTGTCTTTTTTTGGAACTTAAATTGGTCATCGACATTACCTCTTCCATCGGCCACATAATAATTTCGCCCTGGGAGCTGAGAAAAGTCGGCAAGAACGTAAGTCTCATCATCCATAATACAACACTCATATTTGTTGATAAAATTTCAAAGCAGTTCTTTGGCACGACTTTTTGCATCCAAGTTATTCTTCGAATTTTTGTCTGGCACTTTCTGAACCTTGTAGGACTTAAGGCCTTCATATCTTTTAACCTTCCTTACAAAAAAATTGGAACAGTTTGCTTTTAAGGCGGCTTTACGGTTTGAGAGGTTGGGATTTTGGTTTAGAAAACTAACAATCTTTGAAGCTAACTGTGGGTCAGTTATACATTTTTTAGCTCCACTTCCAGCTTTCCTTTTAATACTACGACGTTCGTTATACACTTTTGTCACACGCGAAACTGTTTGTCGTGACACAATTATCTCATTTGCAATAGATTTGTAAGTACGACTAAGATTTTTTAAAAAAATTGTTATTATTTTTTCACGCACTTTTTCTTCGGAATCCATTTTTAAACAAACTAATAATCCGGTTATGCTATTATTTTCTACACATAATTTGACAAGAAAGGTGGAATTAAAAATGCGTGTTAAGGTTTCACTGATCTCATTCTTTAAGAGCCTACTGTTAAATATTTGCCTAATGTGAACATACTTATATACCTTAAGTCTTTGGTCGCTCTATTTATGTATTCTTCGTTAAAAAACTTCTATTCAAATTCCACTCCCCCATTTTAATTTTAATTGTTTTAATATGAAAAGAGGAATAAAGAAAATGCTCCATTATAAATTCAAACTGCAATAACATTAATTATTTTCTCCGCACAGTAAAATATACAAAAACAACACAAGTACTTAAACATTAAAAAACATATTAAATATGTAGACTGCATAATGAAATACAATGACAACAAACAGTAGAATGAGGAAAAAAAGAGAAAAATCCAAAATAAACTAAATACGCAAAGTGATGAATTGTTCTAATATTTTTGCCATAAAAACTGCAAAAATTAGACAGATCTTTGTCCTTTTTGTATATTGTGAGCATGTTCACGAATTAATGTGGGCCAGTTTGGTTCGGTTTCATTAAATGATGTTTCTTTTTTTTAAGGACAATGCGTGTGATTAAACGAACAAAATGCAAACTTATGTATATGTATTGATGTATACACATGTACATGTGTTTGTATATGTTTGTGTGTGATTTCCATATTAAACACTTTATGTTTACAGAAACATAAATATTCATTGGTATGTATGTGAACAAAAACACACATTTATGATAGTTTATGTGCGATTGTTGGTATATTTGTTATCAAGGATGTTTAGCCCATTTGTGTCTCAACTAATATTTCACTCAATACGTGTGACATGATAAACATAAATAAACGCCATGTGAATTATTAATGTGGGCCAAAGTGTAAAATTCCACACCGTCAAAATGTGACACAGTTTTATGAAAAACATACAACAATCATGAAACTGACATACGTATGCACACACACACATATTGACAAACAGCCAGAATTTTTCTTGATAACAGAGTCCTAACCTTCATCTAATTAAAAACGTACACTTGTGTCAGTCGTATCAATGTAATATTTGTTGCCCTTTCAAGATTTAGTTTCAAACTTGTATTGAAATGCTGAGCTAGCGAACAAATAAATTGAAATGAAAACTATAATCTGTAAAAACATTATATAAACATGCATTACAATGGGGGTCCTTAAAACGCTGTTTAATAAAATTTTCTGTTTTTGTTTATGAGAAATTGTCTATTAAAAATAAAAAATAAAATATAATAAATTATTAACTTTTTTTTAATTTAATAAATAAAATTTTTAAATGAAAAAAATTTCTGCAGAACAAAAATATAATAAAAATATTTTATTGAAAATTAAAAAAGTAACTTAAAAGGAAGGTTTATGGAAAATTTTCTAAATCGCGGAAAATTATAAAGACAAAAAAATTTTTTTAAATTTTCTATTGAACAGAAATTGATCAAAAAACTGTTACGTAAGATAACTGTTTTAAAATGATAATTTATCAAAGGTTTTTTGAAAAAAAAATTTTTAAATCTTATCTTATCTTATCTTATCTTATCTTATCTTATCTTATCTTATCTTTTCTATATATATATATAAAAATCAATGTGTGTTTGTGTGTTTGTATGTTTGTTTGTGCTTTATAGACGGTTAAACGGCTGGACCGATTTCCTTGAAGTTTTCACAGAACCTTTCTGTATGTCTGGAAGGAACTATACTCTATACTTTGGTTTGAAATTGTAAGTGGGTGGGGTGCCACGCCCTATTAAAGAATAAGTATTAAATATTATATATCACGAAAGCTAATGCAGCTAGAGTCTTCAAATTAATTACGGTAAATTTCGACATCCACACGAACATTTGGGTAAAAAATGGGGGGACTTTCAATAGTAGGCGTGGCCACATGAATTAAATACTAAATTTCGTATATTTGGAAAACGATATCGATTAGAGTAGTAAAATTTTGCAATAGCAACTTTGACACCCAAATAAACATTTCTGAAAAAAATGGGTACATTAGAAATAGTGGGCGTGGCAGCTCTCATAGCAATTGAATACTAAAATTCCTATATTCGGGAAGCATTATCGATTAGAGTACTAAAATTTTGCAAGAGCAACTTTGACACCCAAATAAACATTTCTGGAAAAATGGGTACATTAGAAATAGTGGGCGTGGCAGCTCTCATAGCAATTGAGTACTAAAATTCCTATATTCGGGAAGCAATATCGATTAGAGTACTAAAATTTTGCAAGAGCAACTTTGACACCCAAATAAACATTTCTGAAAAAAGTGGGTACATTAGAAATAGTGGGCGTGGCAGCTCTCATAGCAATTGAATACTAAAATTCCTATATTCGGGAAGCAATATCGATTAGAGTACTAAAATTTTGCAAGAGCAACTTTGACACCCAAATAAACATTTCTGGAAAAATGGGTACATTAGAGATAGTGGGCGTGGCAGCTCTCATAGCAATTGAATACTAAAATTCCTATATTCGGGAAGCAATATCGATTAGAGTACTAAAATTTTGCAAGAGCAACTTTGACACCAAAATAAACATTTCTGGAAAAATGGGTACATTAGAAATAGTGGGCGTGGCAGCTTTCATAGCAATTGAATACTAAAATTCCTATATTCGGGAAGCAATATCGATTAGAGTACTAAAATTTTGCAAGAGCAACTTTGACACCCAAATAAACATTTCTGAAAAAAATGGGTACATTAGAAATAGTGGGCGTGGCAGCTCTCATAGCAATTGAATACTAAAATTCGTATATTCGGGAAGCGATAACAGTTAGAGTACCCAAATTTTGCACGAGAAGCTTTGACATCTATATGACTATTTTGATAAGAAATGGATGCTTTAGTAATAGTGGGCGTGGCACCTTTCATATTAATTAAATACAAAAATTCGTATATATGGGAAGCGATAATAGTTAGAGTACCCAAATTTTGCACGAGTAGCTTTGACGTCTATATGATTATTCGAATAAGGAATGGTTGATTTAGTAATAGTAGGCGTGGAACTTGCAAAATAAATATATTTTTGAACTATAAGATTTTTATTTCATTACGATGGTGGTGGCGAAGCACACCGGGTATTAGCTAGTATTTAATTAAATAATTTTCTTAATGACAAAAATTTATTACAAATTTAACAAATATATACTTTATGGGGTCGGAAATAAGTATTACAAAATATGCAGATAAAAAACCTGTAAATGGAGATCACCTGTTAAAATAAATTTTGTTTGTGGCTAATTTTCGTTAACAAGTTTTATAACAAAACAACAAAAAATTGCATGAATTTTTTTTCAAATTCTATTTAATAGTTTGGCTAGGAGAATGTTTAACACCGACAAACGAACATGTATCTATGGCTTAATAAAAAAATAGTGTATCGCTATTTTAAACGAAATCGAGTTTTTAATATAGTCCACATACATACAAACACATCACACTTAAAAATGAAGTAAGGTATGTATGAATATAACTGAGTTATAGCAAAGTAAAAAAGCTCTAACTCATTACACCGCCACCAAAAAAAATGGTGGGGGTAACTTCATTTTGTCATTCCGTTTATAACACATGGAAATATCCATTTTAGACCCCATAAAGTATATATCAGTGTTTCATTTTATGACGACCTAGCTATGTCCGTCCGTCTGTACGTCTGTTGAAAGCATAATAGAGGTCGGACCGAAAAAGCTAGGGGGCTCAAATTTTGCCAGAATATTTCTTCTTATATTTAAGGTTTGTTAAGTATTGAAAATGGGTTAAATCGGAATATTATGAAGAGAGCTAAAGCTCGTAATGCAAGAGTAGGTCAAAAAACTGTGTACTTCTAACATTAACGTAGACTCATGAAACTTTAAATGTATATTTCCTGAGTAAAAGAAATATTTTTCCCTGAAAATTGCATAAATTTATGCATTAGGAAAGGAGTTATTGATCAAAATGTACGAAAATTTATACCGCACAGTGTATTTTTCGTTATATTTAGAATTTAAAACCTAACAAAACTGACAAAATTAAATGCACGATTCTGAAATTTTGCAATCATTGTTTTTTAGTCAAATTCTTTGTTCTAACGGAAATAAATTTGACACGCACACTCTTACGCCCACCTCCCATATAAAGCTTTATCTCAAATTCATATAATTTCTCTACGAATAAAGATATTGGAATAGAAAAGGACTATATTGAAATATCTTAGTTGTGTTAGTTATCAGAAACAACTTCGACACGCCTACTATAACGCCCACTTTTTACGTTATCTACTGTTAATGAAATGTAAAAGGTCATAAAACCGACAAAAGGAGAGGTATGATGATGAAACTGCTACATAAATCCTTCTAGTAAATTGCATTTTTATGCCGAAAAATATAGGTGACACGCCCACTTTACCGCCATATACTCCCATATAACGGTTTATCTTAAATTCATATAATTTTTCTATGAACAAAGTTTTCGGAAGTATAAAGGACTATATTGAAATTTTTCAATTTTATTTATTAGCAGAACGCCTACTTTAATGCCCACTTTCCTTGAAAGACTAAATTTACGAAAACATTTTACTAGCAAATCGAAGTTATACAAAGAAAGTGATACATATTTAAGTATAAATAGACTATTCTAAAACGATTACAGTTAATAACAAAATAATAAATGTTGTGCAGTAAAAGTACACAAAATTGGTGGTGGGTATAAAAGGTTCGGCACAGCCGAATATAGTGCTCTTACTTTTTTATATTAAGCCAGCGATATGTATGGTATATACCATTATAAATTTTAAATAATTATTTGTTAGTGTTGCAAAGGTAATGACAAACTTTTTGTACCTTTTTTTATGATGTTGGCGAGTATAATAACGAACAATAAAAACACAAGCAAAATATTATTTATAATCCAATATTAATCATACGCCCAGTAGACCTTAAAACATATAATAAAGGAAATAAACTCACACGCACACACACATCTTTACCAAAGGTTGAAAGCATAAAGTCAAATCAATTTCTCTTGTTTAAACGAGTGTTACAAATATTATTTTAAAATTAATTTTGGTAAAATCTAATGCATTAAAATGTTTTCAAAATAAAAAGAACAACTTTCGTAGAAAATAAATATTAATTTTTTTCTCAAAAATTTTTAATTAATAAAATTTAACACTGACTATCATAAATAATAAACTTTATTATTGCTAATAAAAACAAAAAATTTATAGCATAAAAATACAATAAAAAAAGAAAGTTTTTAATAAAGAAAAATCAGTGCAACACAATGATTTTTCATAGCTAACCGTTAAGTTTCTTTATATTTTGGGGAACAACAAAATAAATTTGTTACTAAGCCTAGGGCTTTAAATATTATACTGTAAAACAAATTACAAGCTAAATAAATAATACAAAATATAAATGCATTTGATAGGTTGGCTGGTGGGAGTAAATTGTGAGACTTTTAAATGTTGCTTTGCTGGGGATTTAAAAATAGAATTAAAGAGACAACAATACGTAAGACTTTAAGTTTAGAATGAATTTGTATGCCCCTTATCTTAACTAAAGCTCACACCTTTCCTTACCAGATTAAGCCAATTTTACGACATCCCTTATTTAGCATATTGTTGTTTTTGTTTCATACAACATTTTATTTTAGCCCTTAATTTTCAGCAACATTTCTCTAGCTATAAAAAAGTTTAAAAGGTTTTAAAAAAGAAAAAAAAGGAAAAAACTAAAGGTCTTTTCGGATAGATGTGAGTAGAAAAGATGATTTATGGTAAATAATTAAAATAAAGGAAAAATTTTGTTTATAATGAAAAAAAAAAAACACTCACTAAGTAAGCGGCATATACTGGACATAAAAATCATAGCAAAATTTAAGAGAAAATTAAAATAAATATTTCA
Organism: Phyto melanocephala; assembly: GCA_941918925.1. Taxonomy (NCBI): domain Eukaryota; kingdom Metazoa; phylum Arthropoda; class Insecta; order Diptera; family Rhinophoridae; genus Phyto; species Phyto melanocephala. Next base: position 6,248,713 of record OW799233.1, read on the forward strand.
TTAGTTGACAATTACCCTTTTTGTGGCTGAATAATGTCAGCTGAAATATTAAAGTTAATTTAATGTTGGTCAAAGAAAATTACGTTTTTTAGGTTTAATAAATCTTAAGAGGACTGCAGATAGATGAATTTAAAACTAAGTGACCTACTCGTAAATTAAATTTACTGTTTTTATTTTTTCTTCAGTTTAATTTATATTTTAGTTTTTTGTTTAGGTCATAAATAAACTATTCGCCAAGTGATTTTAATTTTTTAGAATTGATTTAATTCATTAATTTATGTTTATTTTCCTGACACTTTTGCCATTATATAATTGTATTTAAAAGCACCTTCTGGTGACCAGTTAAGTCACCTGATAGTTAGTTTTATACATTTAGGTAATTTATCTACTACTACAACTACGCGCGCCCACAACTAACTCAAATATGAACACTTTTAACTGAAGCTTAATTAATTATATACGATTAATTGAAAATGTTATTTATTAAAATGAAAATATATTAAGAATGGCACAATAGCCGCTATTGCAATTGAAACTTTTGCAACAACAACTATTAACTAACCGATACATATATAATTTTAATTAGAATTCACCATGTGTTATAATATGAATTACAAAACCAAATTAATATTGAAGTTAGTGTTTTTGTGTACTCTTAACACACACACACACACACACAAACACTCTATACGAGGGTTTAAAGAAGAAGTAAAAGTGCTATATTCGGCCATGCCGAATCTTATATACCCTTCACAAGTGTAGTTATTAACAATTGTTTGTATCACCATTCATCTCATATGAAATACGTACATACATACATACAAAACATCCCACTGCAGAATTAGAAATTGAGTTTACGTATTTATGTTTCCAAAAAAAAAAAAAAAGATTACAAAAAATATAAAAAAAAATGTATTTAAAACAAAAAAGAACAACAATAAAAATAAAATTTTAAAAAAATTTAAAAAAATTTTTTTTTTTTTTTAAATATTTAATTGATTTTTCAAGCTCGAGGTCTTTATAAATATTTGTTGATTTATTTATTATTCAATATTTCGCTACTCCTTTGTGTATCATCTTCAGGATAGAAATTGTGTGTTTTTACAAAAAATTATATAAAACGTTTGTTAAAACAACAACAAATATTTATAAAGACCTCGAGCTTGAAATATAAATTAAAAAGTTTATAAAATAAAGGTCAAATAAGAGCAATAAGAATTTAAAAAAAAATTAACAAAAAATAAATAAAAATATAAATAATATATTAAATATAAAAAAATTTTTTTTGGCTCAGTTGGGATTCGATGCCACGTTTACTCTAACCAGTATATATACATATATGTTGTTGTTGTAATTGTGAAAAAAACGAGGTGGTAGAAGTTTTTCGCTCATATCTCAGAAGGTTATGGGGCGATTGTGCTGAATTTTAAAAGTGATTCATTCCCGGATATTTACAAAAGATTAATACCATACTCAGATTTGAGGAGCATATAGTTGCTTCTAAAAGTTGATTTCAACCAACACACGGACAGACGGTCAGGGCTTAATCGACTCCTCTATTCATAAGCTTTCAGAAAATATATTCTTTATGGGGTCGGAAATGAAAATTGTAGAAATTACAAACGGAAAGACAAAGCTATATAGACCCTTGTGCACCACAGGTGAAGGGTAGGTAAGTTTTTGTGAAATTTGTAAAAAATTATAAACATTTTTTATTTACAAAAAAAAAAATTAAATTTTTTTTTTAAATATTTAAATTTTTTTTTTAAATTTACGTGTTAAAATTTTGTAATTTTTTTTAAAATAAAATTTTAATTTTTTTTTTTAAATTACTGATACATTTTAAATTTGCTTTTCCGTCATTAATAATTTGTTTCAAAAACTTATATCCCTTTTTAATTAAAATTTTTTTATAAATATGCCATAACAACGTTTCCATCCCTGCTATACGAATTGGGCTTAACATAAAACATCCCCTCAAAAGTTGCTTTGTTGTATCAATTCGCCGTTGCATATACCTGTATGTAGTATGCCTTGTTATATATATTATAATTTTAATAACCGAGCAAAGTTACCAACACAAATTGTCTCAAGTGGAAAAGAAAGTTCTTTCACCTACCACAGCACTGATTAGTCCACCGGAGCACTTAAATTTTTATGTTATAAAAAATTTGTTGAAAAACCTTTTATAAAGCAAATTTGCAATACATTTTCTTTTCATAGTCTACTATTTACACTTGTTAAACAATTCTGAGACAACCAGTACAGTAAACAAGTAATAGAGCCATATTGAATCTTACATCCTCTTTTCTATCGTGTACATAGGTATGTCAAAATTTCGATAATGACCTTATCAAAGTGTAATCCGTTTCATGTACGCCATTTTATTCTACTTGTCATTTACTACCCATATTCATAGGGCTAAGAAAAAAAAAAATATCCACCATTGTGGTTTTGTATTTATCTTTTAGAAACTACTGGTCAAAATGTTTTATTTAATAACGGTATTGGGGAGGGTTAAAGGAGATAAATTTTAAATTATTATATTTCACCTATATATTCGCTTTTTTTTGTGGTCGTCATCGGTGTTGATTTCTTTTTATAATTTACTGTACTCTACTTATTCAGGCCTTTGAATATAATTGAAGAGGTGCGATGAGTTTTTTTTAAATTTGTTTTGTAGTCGCGGCCATTATGGCTCTCAAGTCTGTTACAGTTTGGTGAACCCCTGGGGTGTATGATTCCCTGACGAAGTAGCCACGGCTTGGACTTATTGCAAGTCTGGGGTAGAAAGGTATTACCAGTACCTCTGGCTGGGGCAGAGGAGAATCTTGGACCTCGTACATAAAGAGATTAGAAGGACTAAAAAGCCGATGGAGCACATAAATCGAGTGAATATGTTATAGGGGCTGCATTGCGCGCTCATAACGGATGCACAAGGAGGGCATGGATAGTGACATCAGTTGCTTTACAGATGGGACATATAAGAATCATGGACCTCGTACTTAAAGAGTTTTGGGTTTATCAGATCGCGGTATACTAAAAATCACAGGTAGGTACACATTAATGACCTCGGCCTAACGTAGACGCTGGCGGTTATGAAGTGTGATTGGAGTGGTCGACAATTACCAGTTAGCAAAGTTAAATCATTTCCTAATGTAAAGTGGCGCGTGATGAATGTAAAAATGTGATTAATTTCGAAAAGGACTTGAAGTAGTAGTGATCTGCTTTTTCCCCAAACACAGGCTACGCAATCCCTTTCATTCGATATACATATTGAGTTGTTATTTCAGGAACTTGATATATTTAAAATGTATATTCATATTATCTCTGAAATTTTTGTGCCTATAGATTTGCCGATTGGAAACTAATTTGTTCAAAACTTTAAAGAGGCCTAGAGATAAATATCTAAAATTTACAAAAAATAATAAATGTGTCTATAAGTGGTTTGAGAGCTGAACAATTTTAATTTTTGAAAAAAATCCTGGAAGAAATAGTGTTAGGTTAGTGGTTAGTCGTATTTATTTACTTATGTCGTAGCAAATTTTAGGGCAACTGTGCAGATTTTCAATAAAAATTCATTTTCGAATATTTCCACTTACCTCAGATAGATTCCACATAGAGGATTATACAATATATGGGAGCAGATATAAAATGATTTTAACTTGCGAACTGGCAGACAGACTGACAGGCGTATCGACTATTATAATTTTGGGGTCAAGAATAAATATTGTTTTAATTACAAATAGAATGACAATGCTATATATACATTAGGCACCATAGGTGAAGGATTTAATAAGCTAAGTTGTACGTCAAGGCACAACATTAGATTCAAAGACAGAGTGGTTTCTGGAATAGTGTGCAAGTTAATTTTTAAATTTTATTTAATCAATGGTTGGTCAAATAAAGTTTTCATTAATAATAATAATTTCGAAATTAAACTCTTATTTGTTTTTTCGAGTTTAAAATTTATGTTTATGATTTTAGAAAGTATAAAGATTTTTAAAATTTAACTTAAGCCGGAATAATAGATTTAGCATAAAATTTTTTTTATTCTTGCCCTTATTGAAAATTTATTATTTTCTATTTAGTGATAATAGTGCATAACAGTACAGAATTATTAAATTAAATTTCATTTCTCAAATAATTTCAAAACTGTCACGTAATTAATATTTTTTTTGTAGTAAATTTATTAAATTCATAACTTCAATTTGCATTGAACACTGAGTGAGAGAGTTTGTGCAGCAACAGTTTAAAAGCATAAAGCACAAACAACCACATATAAACTGCGTACTGGCTTAAACATACCGTTACAAATCCACACACATGTATATGCTTGAAAAAAAAAAAAAAAAAAAAAAAAATGTTTGCAGAAGAGACCAAAAATAATTAGATACTTGAAACAAAATAAGCGTCACACACATAGAACTTAAATTGTATATGTATGTATGATGTTATAAAGCACATGCACACAAACACTAACTACTATAGAGAACTCCTCTCAACGACATTAGCAACATTTTGAATAATTTAATAGTTGTTGAGGGGAACAACTTACGTTTACACTTGCAACAAAAACACCCGCATACAAACGCAAACGTGTAAGTACATACTTAACAACGTATGTACATAATAACATGCATGCAGCATGCACTTAGAAATACATATAATATTTTCCAAAGATTTTCCATCAACTAAGATCTTGTTTAATTAGAAAATGTTAAGAAGGAAAACTGTAATATCAACTTTACTGTTTTTAGTCGTCTTCAGAAATTCATACATTTTTATTATACCCATTCATTTATTCACTTAAATGTGTACAAGCATGCTTATGTATGCATATGGGTGTATGTATGTATTTTTATTTGTTATTCATATAAGAATTTTATCACTATTTTTTTTAAATATATAGGGTGGAAAAATTTTGTTTTTATTAAATACTTTAACATTCTTTCGAAAATTATGATTTATTTTTTTAAATTTTAAGAAAATTATTTTCATTTTCTTCCGTAGATTGATGTTCCCTCTATTTTGTTTATCAAATGTCAGTAGGTAGGGTTTGAAATAAAACATGTAAAAAATGGCCAATATTTAGGGTTTATTTTAAAAGTTTTGGGGCTGAGCAGAACTATGGAAGATACAGTTCAGTTTCGTATTTGATAGATGTTGAAAGCATTAAAGGAAAGCAAAACAAGAAGCAAAACAAGAAGTAGAGAAGGGTGGTTAAAATACTTTTTAAATAATAATTTTATTCGCTTTTGCAATGTGTATTCGAGTATGTTATTCACTTTTATATTTGTGTTCTTACACCCTTTACCTGTGAGGCCAAGAGTCATTCCTTTTGTAATTTCTGCAATATTTATTTCCCCATAAAGTATATATTTTCAGTGAGCTTATCATTAGGGGAGTCAATTAAGCAATATCCAACTGCCCGTGTGTATGTTGAAATCAAGTTTTTGAAGCCCCTCGACATTGACAAGACCCGTGTAAGTTATAATAAATATTCAAGAGCAGATCGGTATTGGAAATCAGCCTATTGGCCCCATAGATTTTTTAAACTACAAGTTGTAATACTTTGTAATGGCTTTGTCATTATGTTTTTTTATTTCTACAATATTGATTTCCGAACCCACAAAGTATATATTTTTTAAAAGCTTATGACTAGAGGAGTCAATTGAGCAATGTCCGACTGTCCGTGTGTTGGTTAAAATCTACTTTTAGAAACCCCCACATGTTATCCATATCTTTATGTGGTATCAATCTATTGCAAATATTCAGCAATAAATTCTTATTGAAACTTTGTACTAAATAAATAAGACTACCTCTATTTTTTCTCATATTTTTAAAACAAAAAATAAAAAATGTCAGCTCTGGCTTAATTTATAGAGATGTTTGTTACTACGATATGCCTCTAGGGATATTTCATAAGTTTCTATATGTCCGTAAGTTAAAGGAAAAAATAATTTTGAAGAATAAATTTATATTTTTTTAAATATATCACGTTACTAAAGCTCCTCATGAATCTTTCGACATGCTGAAGAAACCATAATAAAAGTCATGCTCTTGAAAAGTACTGCTAAGATAAGCTGACAAACCGGTAAGAAACTATATGAGATATAAGCACAAAAGAACAATCGGTTTTTTCAGATTTTGGGCAACTGAGAGTGATATGTGTTTAAAAAAAAAATCACTTCACTGGCAGAATATGAAACATTAAAAAATTAAAAATTCTTTCTATGAGGATCATTCGCAGGAAAAATTTGGAATAAATTAATTGAGAATCGGTAAAAATAAAGAAACAAATTAAACGAAATTTTTTTTGCAAGTTTGGTTAAATAATCGAGCTCAAGGTCTAAATTTTGTTTGTTTAAACAAACTAACTTTCTAAATCTTTTTATTAAAATAGAAATGTTACAGCTATACACCTCTCCCCTGCCCTTATTTTGTTATTTTTATCTAAAGTCAAACGCTAATTGCCTTAAATGGTTTATAAGCTTAATCTCATGGCATATTTTTATTTAAGCCTGAACAATGATGACATATTTTAAAAATTGCCACCACCTACACATTAATGTACCAGCATGTTGATGAAGGGTAAATAAGATTGGGCATGGCAATTTATTTTCTCTACCAGCCGTGGTCACAATCTCAACATTTACATAAAGATCCATCCACAAAAGTTGTAAAATCTATAATTGTTTGGCTTAAAAAACATTTTACATATAAAACATAAGTCATCACTACTTGCTATATTTAATGATTTTTTGTTTCTTGGGATTAAACTTGCACTTTTCTGACTATACAAATGTGCATACATTCAAACATATATCTCTTGTTTATTACTTTTCTTAGTTGCGATTACTTTGGTTCACATACTTTCTAAGTTAGTGGCTTATTCGCGTAGTTTTTTCATTTTTCTCTTCGTTCAACCACATACACAACATGTTTCTCGAGTTAACAACATGCACTAAGCCAGATGGCAAAAAAGAAAAAAGGAAAATTTTTCTTTCGACTTGTTGGAGGACAAATACTCATTCAATGAACAAATTGAATGGCAAACACAAGTGATCCCTTCACTCGTTTATTTTCTTCATCATGTAAAATCAATAAAAAAAAAATACTACCAAAACATGCATGTGTATTCAACAACAAATAAAAGAAAAAGTAGACCAGAAACACCATGTACTGGCAGAAGTACATTTAAATCTACCATGTGAGAATAGAGAAACATGTTTTGGTTAAACAACTAAATATGGAGCAGCAAGGACAGGCATGGAAGATGGAAACTATGTATTGTACAGGGTGGCATACCATGAGGTTTAAAAATTAAATAACTTTTTTGTTTAAATATTTTTTCTCAGAATAAGGAGAATAAATATTGGGGGGATTCACAACTAAACAAAGAATCAGAAATAAAAAATTCTATAATTTAAATTACCGATTAATTATTTTAATGCAAGGACAATATCAAGGCACATTTATTCAGCAGGCAGTCTTGTTTCGTCAGCTGATTATTTTTTTCTTCACTTATTTTAAATTTCAGCTGTCAAAGTCTATAGATAAAAAATATTATATAAATTTCTCTAATCTCCCATTTATTCCGAATGTCAAACTTGAAATATAAAAAATATAAAAAAATAATTCTTTCCAAACTACAATTATCTGATGAATTAATATGCCTTGGATAATATCATTGATATTTTGACATTATATTTTCACCCTTTGAAGAAATAATTCGTTAATTAGTTCATCGTCACCACCAACATAGCACCATAAGATATTTGCCTCGAATCGGTAGGCCACGTTTAATTCGCGCTGTGGTGCATAGTGTTAAAGAAACACCAGAAACATCTTCCAGAAGGCGTTATGTTCAGCCAAGATTAGCTCATACCACACTTTGAGCCTTGGAAAACAAATATTTATTAGAATTGGTGCTAGAATTTAAACTGTCACATCATGGGAAATGTCTTAATTTCGCAGTTAGATTTCACAGTTGTCCAGAAAAGAAATCAACTTTAATGAATGGCTTTAAAAGTAACCATAAGCATCATAGTATGCTCCGGGATTCTGAAAATCCAAAAATCATTTAGAAGCGCCAATTGCACCCTATAAGTTATAAAGTATTGTATGACATTACATTTGAAAATTTCTAAACATGGATGAAGCTGATCATATGTATCAAAACGTAGTTAATTATATTGCGAATATGCGCTTTTACAGTATTGCTTTCCTGTTAATACTAAAGCTTACATATATGTAAGCAGGTTTGTAAGGAAGTTTAGCTAAAGTCTTCCATAACAAATTAAATCTGGTTATTAAAAATAGACCACGCCCACTTTATTTAATTTTATTTAAATGAAAGAAGGACTAAACCATTTTATCTATCATGTATAACCCCCCGACCACACGAGCGATTGATTATGTCTTAATATAAGCAATAAAGCCGGCAGAATAACGGCATCAAATTGCCAATGTTCGAGCTTATATCTTAAGGTGGAGAACACGTAAATATCTTAAAACATAAAATTAAAAATTTTCGTGGAGATTGATTTATAATTAAAAATTTTACAAAAAAATTTACAAAATTAAATTTCACTAAAAACACTAGATGAAAACGATTCTTTTGCCATTATATATTTAAAAAAAATTAAAAAACTTAAATTTTTTTATAATAACATTGTTAATTTTAATTTTTTCTTTTCCTTTTTTTTCTGCGACGTTCTCTTATGCATTCATGTTGTGGTTACATTTTATTTGTTTGCAATTGAATTGGACAGCTTGTGTTAAAAGATTATTACTCAGCAATGTATTATAACATTTATTGCTAAATATGTATTCTAATACATATTCATGCAGTCCACACGTTAATATCTTGTGTTGGCAATAGAATTTGACAGTTGCTGTGGCAATAATTGCCAAACATATTGCTCGTGTGGTCGGGGGGAAAGAAGAGTTCTTACAGACAAATCTTCTTAAAATTTGAAAAAGTTGTGGCAACCATTTTCCATACAAGATCAACAGATTTTTGCCGCTTATCTAGACTACTATCATTTCTAAAGTCTTCAAAATTAATGCGAAATATTACAATAGAAACTAGTATAGTTGAACTTAAACTGTGATGAAAAAGAATAATGGGCGTGGCCCATTTAATACAAAAAAAAAAAATATTTTATGAGATATTTAGAAAACTATTACATTTACAATCATAATTGTTGCTTGTTTTATTTTTATCTCATTTGTCTTATTTCAAACAAAAATCGATATGATCAGAGTTGGGTAAGTGATACACAAAAAACTCATTATATGACTTATTTTAGAAAAAAAAAAATTTTAAATCTTCCATCCTGCTATTAGATATTTTATTAAAAATTGTTAAATTAATTCCAGTAATTAGATAGTGTAAAATTAGGGGGCGCGTTAGCTCCCATACCAAAAAGAATATATTTAGTGGCACATCTGGAGTAATATAATTGTTAAAGGGTTTAAATTTTGTATTATTGGCAGCGATGTTAGTTTACTTTTTCAGGCAAAAAATTTATAGGAGCAGAGCACAGGACGAGCACCATATCCTTCGCTCCTCCATACCAAAAAAAAAAATTTGCTGTCATTTCTGAAAAACTAGGATCTCTATTTTGTTTTAACTTAGTACGAGCTCTTTTTGATAACAATTTCCTAATTTGAACCAAAAATTTTAAGCCTCGAAAAGGGGCAATGATAGCCTCTATGAATGAAAGTCTATTTTTGACAATTATTGCTTACCTAATGCAAACCTAATGCAACCTAATGCAACGCAAAAATTTTGTTAGAGCCAGCAAAGAGGTGCGGGGCAAATTGACTGTAAAATTTAGAAATATTTCTTGTGGATATCAAATAAAACTCTCGATAGGATTTCAGTATCAAGTATATAAAAGATTTATTATAATTATGGTAGCTTTTCCATCTCTGACCATGAGTTTGTTTTCTTTCAACTTCTGGAAATGTTTTCGTTTTTGTTAAACTTTATTTAGTTATTTTTGTGGTTTTTGTTTTCTACTTTATTTATAAAGAAATAATAATGCTTATTAAGAAACAGATAAAAAAGGACATGGGATTCCTTAGCCTTGTAGGTATGTTGCAATTAGATGAATTATAGATGATTGAAAATAACAGTTACGTCATATTGGAGCCAATGCTGACTTCCGCAATTTATTTTTTTTATATATTGGTGATATTTTTTTTATAAAATTTACAGCTTTTTTAAATTCTTACAAAGACATCATTTAAACGACTTGTTAAGTAAAATTCTTTTTCAATAAATTTTTTATGTTTAATCATCTTAATTTTGTTCGTTTCCGTTTTTTCCTTTCGTTGTGTATCAGTTCCCTGCTTTATTGCATTTTAGTTGAGTTAAGATTTTTTCTATTGGCATTTATCTCCACATTTTTTAAATTTGCCATAACAATTATGCTTGTTTTCTATTTAATATTTGTAACAGCAGCGACTGCATGTTTAAAGGACTTATTGTGTCGGTTGTTTTTATAGCTACAATTTGCATTTCATCAAGCAGCGAATTGTTTTTTTTTTCATTTTTGCTATGCCATAAAATTCTGTAATATGATTTTTTCTATGTTAAAAAGGAATTCCTTGAAATTATCCAGTAATGGATAAAAAAATATAATGATTGCATAATATTGCAGAAAAGGGCAAATGTATTTTATACAAAAGTGCTACATGCGACCGTGCTGAATCTAGAAATACCCTTCAGCACCTTGTATCACATCACAGCGTAGTTTAGTTCTCAGATTTAATGTCAGAGGCCCTTTTGGTTTGGTACTTCTGATTTCCCAGTTTGATTTTAAATTGGTTAATTCATTTATTCATAGGGTATCTAAAGTGATCCCCTCCCTTGTCCAAAAGCTTAAAAAAAAAGATTTTTGTTTGTAAGTTTTTGGAAAAACATCTAAGAAAATTTTCTTTTGGTTTCTATATGTCGGTTTTTTTTAAAACAATTTGTTAGTTTTTTTTAGGAATATTTTTCAAGGCTGAGTCTTGTTACTTGTTGTCACGAAAGTATCAAAAATTTTATTAAGTGACTTAAGGAACTTAATATGTTAAAAATGTTTTTTTCCAACTAATTTTTCGCTTATAAATTTGCCGATTAGTGAACGAGTTGTTAAAAATTGCGAAAAGAATTCGATGAATATTTTATAAATAAATAGTAAAGGAATTGAAGGAATGAAAATGTTAATTTTTGTAGTAAAAATATGGGCAAAAACAGAAGTATTTTTGTTTATTTGCTCATATCTCAAAAAGCAATTGGCCGATTTTGCTGTATCTTAATTGAAATTTATTCCCGAATATTTCTAGAAGATTGGCACCAAATACAGATCTATGCAGTATTGTAGAGGCTTATAAAAGTTGATTTCAACCAACACACTCACATTGCTGAATCGACTTCCCTATTCATGAGCTTTCAATAAATATACACTCTATGGTGTGGGAAACAAATTTTGTAGAAATTACAAACTGAATGACAAACTTATGTATACGGTTGGCAACTTAGGTGAAGGGCATTAAAAGCCAACAACAACAAAATGGATTACAGGATATTAAATTTTTTCAAAGCCAGCACAATATTGAACATGGCTAACACTGTTCATTTCACTATATTTAATGCTAATTAGAAAAGCTGTATAAAATAAAAGCAAAAAATTAAAGTATAAAGGGAAAAAGGAGAAATTAACAGTAAATATTTATAAAAAAAAGAATTTAATGAAAATAATTTAAATAATTTTACCAGACATTGTTTCACAGCAAAATTGACCAGGTTTATGAAAGCAAACAGTAAGAAAATTGGAAAGGAAATAATGGTAAGGGCAATTCAAAATCGGTAACTCATAGCATGGCAATAATTAAATTTTTTAATAAAATTTTAATTTGTCTACTAAAATTAATTCTGCCATATCTGTAAAGATTTTGAAACAAATATCTCTAAAAAAAACTGTGATGAGTTTTGGCACTTTTTAAAATTTCGTTTCGATAACAGTATGATGCAAGGATCAAGCAAGGATTCAGCTTATACGTTTGGTTGGAGGGAAAACTATTACATAGCAAAAGAAAAAAAGAGGGTTTTTAAATACCCTTTCGACCTTTACTTGTCCTGGATACACGGCCGTACAGGATATATTTTTGGAAGTGTATTTTTTGTGGTTTTGTTAAAAAGAGAGTGCCTTTCGAATCTAGATAATTATTTGCACCCAGCAAACTACCAAGCAAGTCAACTACCCAAAGAAGGATAAAGAGGCAGAAATAATAATGGACCCAACTATTACTAAATTGAACTCAAGTATCTGTCTTAATATAAATGATCCATTTAAAGCTTATTTAAATACGATTATAAGTATTTGAGTTACGGATGTTTAATCTTTAATTTGAGCAGGACATTTGCATGAGTCTAAGTAAAAAATCTGTCGTTAATAAGAGTCGGTTTATTTTGTTTCAAAAATTCATTTAGATGGATGATAGAGACTTATAACGCCTTCGGGCGTATTAGACACAATAACTGAATATGCCGAATTTTGAATAGCTAAGCAATACAAACTGGATATCACTAAGGAATTACATTGAACAGACTGGGTTATTGACTTAGTCAATTATTGGATAAGATTGGGATTATGGTTTAAAAGTGAAATTTTTATTCCTTTATTTAGGTACACGTGTATACCTTTTATGAGTTTGGGCATTTAAATGTCCTTCTTCTTCAACCTAACCCAACCTAAGGTAACCGATGATGCTGGCAGTGAGAGTGGAATGATTTGTTTTTGTCACTATTCAAAAATTAAAATATTTTTAATACATCTATGGTGGTAGAGTTTGCACGAGTTTTTCATATATTCCAAACAGTTGAAAGGTCAATTAAAGGAAAAAAATTTATGAACATTTTCATTTTCATTTTCAATCAGTTAAAAGAAAAATTTCTCTCTTATCGTTTTTAGTATAAAACCTCAATAGTTATTGTAGGTTTAAGAACAACTGATTTGGTTATTATTAAGTTTTTTATTGCATCTGTATGTGAAAATGTTTTAATGTAAGTGTATGTGTGTGTGTGTTTTGTAGTGCGCTAATTTTAATTTCCATTCGAAAATCAGTTTAATGTTTATTGTGCTTTTGTATGTGCACTTTTTACGAGGCATTAATATTAAATGTTTTGCATGTGCGTATTTGTGTGTATGTGTGTATATGCATTTAATGCGTGTATCGTGTATATTAAGTTTATAAATGACACAGAGTGTTTTTAATTGTACGAACATGATGATTAGATACAATTTACCAATACCAAACGGTTTTTATTTTTTGGTGTATTTTCTCGTTATTTTATTGCTTTTGTGGCGTTTCTAATTTTAATTCATTGTCCACAAGTCTTAAATAATTTTTAGTGCTATTGGTAATGTCAAAATGTATAATACGTTTTATTGTGCTCGCATAAACACACACACACATACAGACATCGAAATGAGCTTAAGTCTGTATGCCTGTCTGTGCATTCAATTGACCAACCAACACGTACTCATACATGTCACATGTTTAACAGCAGTCATTCATTTATACGTTCAGGTCAATCAATTCAATCATGCATGATTGCATGATGACTGTCTATGTTTTGTTAAAATAACATTTTAAATGGCTGCTGCTGTGTCAGCCGTAACAGCTGTTGGTAAAACATTATTGTACGTTTGACAATTTTCCTTACACTCCCACATACACAGCCACGCACGGAATAGCAACAAATAAAAAGGTTAAATAAATAACAAGTTTTTACATTTTACTTATATGACACAGTGTAGAGATGCAATGAAAACGACTAATGGATGTTAAATGTTGGTTTGTTTTTTATTCATTTTCTCTCTCTCTCTCTTTGTGGAGTGTGTTTTATTTTTGATGGGCTTTTTAAATATTTAAGTGAAGTTTTATTTGTGTTTTTTTGAATGAAATCAGAAAATTCTTGTTTAATATTTAAAACTTTTGATAATGGCTTTAAAATATCTCACTTCATTATAATTTACTGCACTTTATAAAAGTATTTATAAAAGTGTTATATTTTGTTGTTAAACTATTATTAAATGTAATAAATTTATTCGTTTAAATGGGTATTGTATGTAGCAGTGCTTGAATATGTGTATGTATGTTCATGTCTGTGTTTAAACATTGTAATACAATTGTTGGTTGTTGATTGTTGTTGTTGTTGCTGTTGTTTTGCTGTTAGTTGTTTTCGTGTCAAGAATTCAAAAGGTTTTCAAAATTGTTTCAATGGCCACTTATTTTGAAAAACATTCATAATTATGTTGGTTACAACAAACATTCTCTTCTTAACGCATATATTAAATGTCCCCCCTGTCTCTTTCTTCTCCTAAGGCTTATTCGTATTCGTGTTACTCTTATGTTAGAACACAGTTCAAGTCAAGACATTTTTGTGTATTATTTAAAAATATAAATTTGCTTTTGTTAAAATCCTTTTTACGTTAACAGATGCGTTTCAGTTGAATATTTAGTGTGGTTGTTGTGGGGTCGTGAGGTCAGGCTGTCTGAAAACTTTACTTGAAATGTCTATTTAATGGCTTAAAAATGTTTTTCATTTTTATAAAAGCAGGCAAGCTTTCAGAGTATATACAACGTTTGGAGACTTGCTTTTAATAACTTTTTATTACAGCCGAAAAAAGTTTAGTTAATTTTTATTTCTTTTTATGGTGTGTAAGAAAAAGTTTTTCGTTTGTTTGTTTTATGGTTTTAAAATATTTTAACTGTTTTGGTTTAGTTAACAATGTGAGTTAGTTTTGGTTTGGAGACATTTTGCAGTTTCATTTAATTGTTTCTGCCCGGCGGCCATACACTTCGTTTAATAGCGTACACAGAAATAAGGCTCTTGTTTATAATAAAGAATAAGGAAGTCGAAACTTAGTTGAAATATATTGTAGCTCATGTTTACATATATTTACTGACTACCTTACCTTATTTAGAGATTGACTGTTTTTATTTTAGTCCTTCTTTGTCGCAAGTTTTCTAAATCGCCTTTTTGAAGTGCAATATTTTTTACAATTTCATGTCTGTATTTTGAAAGAAATGTTCAGTTAAATATGACATATGTACAGTTATGTTAGATATGATACATTCGCACTTTTTTCGCCTATAACGAATAAAAACTATTTTGGTTTATTTTGCCGAACGTGGCGACCTTAATATCTTACGCGATTAAGTAGACTTCGGCCAGAGCATTTTTTGCGCTTTTTTATTGGCTGCCAGTGAAACTCTTAGGTAGGAAACAGGCAATAAATGTAGCAATAAGGCTTTACACTATGTGTGGTTGGCCCTGAAGGGCATGTGGCCATGCCAGCATTATTGGGAGTGTGGATTTAATCTCAACTCTCATTTGCTACTACCAATTCTATTTTTCTACAGAAGATTCCTCTTTGTCGTCTCGGAGATGGGAGCAAAAGAATGCTTTGCCCCTGATGGTGACGATGGGTCGAAGGAGAAAAAATGAGGTAGACGTCTATATCAGATAAGAGGGAGTATTTTTCAGACTACTGTATAAATAAACTTCTAGCAAAGATATCTGCAATTTAATGGGCAACACGTTAGCTGAGGTATTGTAAGGTTTTCAATATGAATATAATAATTTTGACCGGCAGTCAAGCGTCCATCAGGTCCCTAGTTAATATCTTCTTGACATCACAACTCATTCAGCAATGTCGAAAGTCCTTGAATTGGGTGTTGGAATACGGGAAACTACATAGATGATGGCCTTGCTAAGAGGGATGCAATACTCAGTTATAAGAAGAACCACTACTTCTGCAGTATACCCCTCTCTGCTTGCAAATTTATTATGGATACGTACTTCCATATGTCTGCTTAGACGAGATAGATAAATGATTGCGAAGAAGACATGGCTTAAAAGGGATCTTGAGCGCAACAGGTAACTTCTGAAGTTAAAAAGGAAGAGACTAAAGGAAATGTGTCTACGCTAGCTGGTCACTAAGATTTTGACAATAACGACAAGAGAATGGGACTACCCAATAATAACTTCCGTAGAATTTGTCTTAAAGTAAAGAGGAGACAATATGTCAATTTTTGTGTCGCTTACTAGTGCTAAGGAATAACAAAAGGAATATATCCGTTGTTTGTAGACTACAAAGCCTATTAAAGATGACAACAATAAATGTTGCTGAAATTTTTGCCTGCACGCCATCTGGAAAGAATTTCCTCAAATTGGTTGACAAACCAGAAAATGATTTTTAATTTTTTCTATCGTTCCTTCTATTGCTTTTCAGTACTAATGATCTTCTACAGGTGTCAGAAAGGGATCAACATTTGCCTCTTATACATACTTATTTCGGTTACCCAGCTCTGATACGCCATCTGACTCTTTTTTAGATATACAACCACATAAATATTTTTAATTATCAAGATGTATGAAAATTTTTAAACCTTTTTTGAATTCTTAAATATTATTGCATTGTGACAAAACAACACTTAGGATGCCTCTTGAATTTACTAACTTTAATTATTTAAATGCTACTGTGCGTATGATTAATACGTAATGAACTAACTAACGTAACTTTCATTTTTTTGATATTTTATAAACAACGCTTTTATATCAAGCAGAGAAAATTTAGTTGTCACTAAGAAAATACTAGCAAAATTTTAACTTTAAAAAATTTTGTTCTAAAGTCTCTAAAATGCTTATTTAAGGTTAAATGTATTCCAACAAAAATTTTATTTACACGCCCCTGCTTATCTTTCGCATTTTAAATTTTACATTTTTTCATGGTTTACGGCCATTGCATTTCGACAACTGTTTACGCCATGTTAAGTTATCTAACGTAGTATTTTGCTTCAACAGCAACCTACCTGTACAACAACAATAAAAGTGGCTACAAAAACTAAATTAACATGACAATGAGCTAACGGTAATTTGAGACCCTCTACAAATGTTGCCTGTTTGGGTTAATGCAATTCAAAATGTTAAATGGAATTGATGTGAAGTGAATGGAAGGGAATCATATAAAATGTAAAAACGCAATTGAGGATGTATGTAGTGCAATGGAAATGAACTTAAAAAGATTACTAATTTAAAGGGTGTTTACTTTTGTTACTTGTTTTTAAAGTGTAAATTTTGTCAGTTTAAAAAAATACTTAAAGAAGGTTTACTATTTCACCACGGATAGACTTACATACAAACAACGTTAGCTTATCTATGCATTTTGTAATCAAAATTTGTGCTGTGTGAAAAATGCGTTTCGTAAATTATGCACAATTTTTGGTTTGTCAAAATCGTTCCACGAAACAGGCTATTAAAGCTGTTTCGAGTAAATTCCACAACAGTTTTCTTTAATTCGATTTTAACACAAAAGTGCTTACAGAGGAGAAGATGTCTGTATCTTCTTTGTTAATGGCAATCGTACTTCTTCAGAAAGGTTATATATAATTGGAAAATTAAAGTCCATTGAGCGAGGTACTGAGCGATTAAAATATACAGTTTTTTGCCTAACAAAGATAATTTTTGACTTAGTTGGAACTCAAGAAGACGTTGACATGCTTCACGGCACGCAATATTACAAACCTTTAGAGAAAGGAAATTGGTAAGCAATTATTCGCATATTTTTGAGTAGTCTATTAGTCGACGAGATAATTGCTCAAGATAATTTTTTTGAATGTGTCCTTTTCTCGAATACTAGTACAAACCAGCCACAATTCTAACCGAGGAAGATAACACTACAACTGTCATTGTTGAGATACCCATCGAAATGCTGAAAAAGTATTTTAATATATTAGAGTTCATGGATAAACCATCTAAGGCGTAGTCGCGGCCGACATTTACATTCAATAATCATTAAAAAGTAAATGCCAAACATGCATGTAAGTATTTATGTGCTTTAGCAAATTTTCTGTCTATTTTTAATACTCAAAACACAAACGGTTAAAAATCACCCGATACATGTTACAGCTTCTTACATACAAATTAATTATATGCAGTCTTTTCTAAGCCATCTCCCCCATTCTCCTCTCATGAAATATGTAGGTTACTGAAAATGTTTTTTATTGTTGTTGTGGCTTAAGTCTTTGGCTATTTGCTGACATGTGTGTGCAGAGCGCATTTAGTTGAACAGTAAATTTTATTGTAAACTTGTAATGATGGTTTGTTAAATACATTAATGTAGGAAAGTCAATTTTCCAACACATAGAATAAAAGCAACTGAAAAAGACAATGCAAAATGAAGGTACACAGAAAAAACGGAATTTTAGATTCTCTTACGATATTTTCAAAACTAAATAAAATTGTATTCCAACTACGATCTGCCACTGAAATTGTACATTCAAACAAAAAATGGGTTGAACAAATCAGCTTATTTCAATATAATTTTATTTTAAACAAAATTCCAAGGTGAATTAAAACAGGTGAAATTATCAGCACAGCTGATAGGGAGGCATAATATTAAAAATTTGTAGAATTCAACTTGATTTAATTTATTAATGCAGGGATGGAAAAAGTTGTTTTGGTCGCGTTATAAAACAATTAGCTTGACTGTACTTTTTTTTGATTACAAATGTACCAAATTTATGTTGCTTTTGTACCATTTATAATCCCTGCAAATAAACTATGAAAAGAAAGTGATTTTGTAGGGATTCAACTAGTGACAAAGTGATTTAATTTAGGTGAAAGTACTAATGATTTTTGTATTTGCGTGTCATTGGCAATCATGTGTTTACATGAACACATTTTTAAACTATACTCCATTGTAATAAATAATTAGAACTTATCTAAATTAGGTGAAAAGTATCCGATGTTTCATGAGTTAATGCTGTTTGTTTAAATGAATGATATTCAAATTCCTGTCAATGCGAACTACGAGTAGTGAAATACTTTTAAGTTTTTTTTTGCTGGAATGTGTTTCACAAATATATTTAATTTAGTAAAATTTTATTAAATTGAACGCATCATAACAACATTTCGATCCCCTGATATAAAAATTGGTCTTGACAAAAAACATCCCCTAAAAAGCTGCCTTGTTGTATTAATTCCCCGTTGCATGAATATGCCTTTCGAAAGTCAAATAGAGCAATTATAACAACAATAAAAATATTGATAAAAACTTGAATTAGTTTTGCGCTGCAAGTGTTTGTTGAACATATTTTAAAAATAATTTTTTCTGTGTATGTTTTAAGGATGTCTAAATGTATGAAGACTTCAGTTGACAGGGAAATGGATTGGCATAAAATAGGATTAAAAAATAGAAATAGAATAAAAAAATATAATTTGTAACGTTTGATTAACATAAGTCCTAAATTAAAGTATATAATAAAAAAGGTAAAATTGCAAAATTACACCATTAGAAGAGCTTAAATTTTTTATAATTATAAAAGATGATACAGCACTTCAGCACTAATTTCGTGCTAATAAAGCTGCTTTAAGATTTATTAGTTAAATAGAAAATTTTTTTATTTCAAAAAATGCGATTACAAACAGACTTCCATTTTATTTTCATTATTTATTAAAACTTTTTTATTACTGGATCGCATGACAGACAAGTTTTCTTTAATACTTTCTAAATAACATACAATAAGATTGAAATTTTCTTTTTTTCACATTTTAATAATTTAATGTTACATACTTTCGATCATATGCTTAAAAATGTTTACGTATTGTTTCTTTTTGTTATTGTTCTTTCGAAAGCTTTTTTTTTTTTTTTTTTTTTTTTGCAAATTCATTGTCATTTGAGTTATGCTCAAATTGTACAAAGAAAATACATAAATCATCATCACCGTATGGCTTTAAGATTAAAGTTAAACGATGCGAATGATTTATAATATTGGGAAATTATTTAAATAAACTACGCACAATCTAATATAAACACTTTTGAGAATGACAGGATGGTTTTGAGAGATTATGAAAGATTTTATATAAAATTTTTTTAAATATATGAACAATAGTTGATATGAAAAATTTGCTGGATATGAGCGATATAAGGATGAGGTTTGCGAATTTTGTTTGTTTTTGAATTTTTTCCCGCAACTTTTATTTAACTAAATCCCAAACAACTTTGAATATATAATTGAGTTCAGTGCCAAAAAAAAAAAAAAAATGTTTGCCCATGGGATTTAAAAATTTAATAACTGTTTCGTTTTTATGTATATATTTTTCAGATTATTAAAGTAACAGTTGGATAATTAATAATAGAGAGGTTCACATCTGAACCAAGAAACAGAATAATAAAATTTAATTTTTTGAATCAGTAATAAATTATTTCAATGCTAAGAGCATTTTGACGTTAGGATTTCCTCCTATGATGCAAATATTCGTTGCTGAGTTCATCATCACCGAGAACATGGCATCGTAAAAGATATGCCTCGTACCGTTAGACTACGTTTATTTCACACTGCGTGTAGAGAAGGTGTTAATAAAACATCTATCTGAAAGTACTTCGCTTAGCTAGAAATGGCTCGAACACCACTATAGTGTACTTTAAACAAATTTTTACTGTTAATCCCTTCAAAGGTGCAATTAATAAAATTTTAAAACCCAATTGCTATTTTTGGCCCACCATTTAAAAAAGTAAACAGTGCGATACCCATAAATATTTGCAATTGCCTTTTAACTTTTTACACATAACGAATATTTGTAAAACACACAGTGCACACAGTGAACTCTTTTGACAATACAATGGTTGGAAAAGTGAGCAGTACCCACTGCTTTTACATAACTAACTCCCAATAACTATGTGCATACAATTAGGTTTTGCGTTAAAAGTTTTTTTTGATTAAAAAAATGGGCAGTGCCTTGCTCATACACAGTGAATATTAAGTGTTAACTACTTTTACTTACTCTTACTCAAAATTTTTTCACACAATTAGAGTCAGAGAAAGAATTGATTTTATGATTATAAAAGTACTTAGTGCCACACCGATTAATATTATTATTCTTAATATTAACTACTTTCGCTGAATGGATTTCTACGAAATTTGATACACGTGGAATTTCTCTGACAGTACAATTCTATGGTTGAACAAGTAAAAGCACTATATTCGGCCGTGCTGAATCTTATATACCCTTCACAACGTGTAGTCATGCAATAACAGTAGTTTGTATCACCATCCCATATGAAATACGTACATACATGTAAAACACATACAAATATAAAAACATCCCATTGTAAAATTATAAATTTACGTATGTATGTTAAAAAAAAAAAATTTAAAAAAAAATTTAAAAAAAAAAAATTTAAAAAAAAAAATTAAAAAAAATTTTTTTTTTTAAAATTAAAAAAAAAAATTTTTTTTAAATAATTAAAATATATATAATAAATATAAAACAAAAAAAAATATTAAAAAAAAATAATAAAAATATAAATAATATATTAAATAAAAAATAAAAAAAAAAAAAAAAAATTTTTTGCCTTAGCTGGAATTCGATGCCACGTTTTCTCTAACCAGTATACCCGTTTGTATGTATGTTGTTGTTGTAATGTTGTTTTTGTGAAAAAAAAATCGAGGTGGTCGTAGGTTTTTGCTGATATCTCAGTTGTTTATGTACCGATGTTTCTGATTTTACCGATCTACTCCTAAATATTTCTGATATTTTAATACCTCACCCGAGTCCAAGCGATGTCGGGGGGCTTCAAAAAGTTGATTTCAACATACACACGGACAGACGGTCAGACGGACAGACTGACAGGTCTTAATCGACTCCCCTATTCATAAGCTTTCAGAAAATATATACTTTATGGGGTCGGAAATCAAAATTGTAGAAATTTCACACGGAATGACAAACCTATATATACCCTTTTTCACTGTCTGAAGGGTATAAAAAGTAGATGTTACACTCATCAAATAAGTTTCACTAAAAAAATAAAAGTTAGCAAAAACGAAGACGTTTTTAAGGCAAAAGGAACTAAAATAAAGTAAAATATTTTTAGCGAGTGAGAAAGTTTTTAACAAAATAATTTTTTTATGGTAGAAAATTTCCACACTATTTATAGTAGTGGTGGGTTTAAAAAAAATTGATCCAGTCACCCCAGTACTAAGGACTTGTTGTAGGAGAATCCAATTTTTTTTTTTACTTTTTGACACGCATCCGATATCAGTAACCTTTTTAATTTAATTTTAATTTTTAATTTCTGAAATGAAAATAAAAAAGGCGACTTTCTTTTCGATAAATAAAGTAATTGGTATTAATGAAGAAAAAGGGCGAGATTGTAAAAACCAAGTGGTGTTGACAACAACAAGCGAATTAAGCTCTGGTAAAGCCATCAAAAAAGATAGTTTAATGGCGAGTTAAAAAAAAAATTTTATTTGTCTCGCATCTCGTTCATAAAATCCTGGGGGTGGCTGGATAATTTTTTTGGATTGGAACCAAACCTCGGTACGACACAATGGTGACAATGTACATAAAAAATTCATCACAGCCATAAACAGAGCTATGAATTGTTTTCTCTGAATGTATTATCAAAACTTAAGTTAATTAGGGGTGGATTGTATGCCTGTAGCTTAGTGATAAGGTGTATTGAAAGTAGGGTGATCGATTATTCGACTTTTTTAAGAAACCGGTTTTCAAATAGTTTAAAATTTAGAATATTCGAGTATATAAAATATAAAATATAATATTTAAAGAAAAAATTAAAAAAAAATATTATAAAAAATGATTATAATAAAAATTATATCTAAATATGAAATTTTTACATTTTATATACATACGTTTGGCTGCACAATTACGCAATAGCGCAAAAACTGATAATAATGCAGTTGACTAATTTGGTTTAAATTAGTTGAATTTAAGTACAGAAGGTACTCTTTACAATAAATTAATACATAAATAAATTAGACTTTTTATAAGGCTGTTATAAATTATTGTATCTCCTTCTATACATTTTTTTCATGTTAAATAGATCTTTTAAACTAATATGCACCAAAGTACTTTGTTTGAAATTATTTCTGTAATTTAAAATAAATTTTTAAAATTTAATTTTAAAAATTCTTTCTTATACTACTGACAGACATACATATATAGTCACAAACTAATTTGTTCGATGGTTTAACTGAATTTTAACTTAACAGACGCTCAATGCCATTAATTAAAATTGGGATCTGGAAGCAGAGGTTATTGGTTTTTCTTTAATGTAACTACTTTTCGCGAACTAAATATACATGGTACGATAGGTTGCAAAGGTAAATGAAAATAAATTTAAAAAAATAAAAAACCGGTTTTTTCGGATAAAAAAACCCGGTATATTCGATGTTCAAAAAATAAACATTTAGAAAAAACCGCCAGATAAAAGAGGAAAAACCCGGGGTTTTAACCGGTTGTAAAACCGAGTCGATCACCCTAATTGAAAAACATTATTTAAACAATAATGTGATACTAAATTTGCATCATAATTTGGTGCATTAAAAATTTGGTTTAAATATTTTAAATAGACAATACTGGTTAAGACTAGGACCTATATTCGGAATGGATGATCATCAGTTCTCTTTAAAGCTACAACAAACACTAGTCTACACCATTTTGAATTTTACAAAATATTCTTAAAATAAAGTAACTACTTATCCTTTTTATTGAGTTCAACATTTAAAATACTAATAATATTAATGGGATTACCCATATGCTAAAATTTATTTTTCATTTATAAAATATATTTGTAAAAGTTTGCCTCAATTTATTGTTACCATATGAGCTTCTCTACGTTGCAAAAACATTTTTATAGCCCTCTTTGAATTTATTTCCCTCATATACTCCAATGTACGTTAAGTCCCATTTATATAATTTTAACATGTTGCAATTTAAAACAAATTTTATGCTTTTCATATTTGCATTTATGGTCAAGTGACGATGTAGTAGTCATATTAGAAGCCATCATACCAAAATATTATTTTCACATCTCTTGTTATTTTGTCTCTGGTTATTATTTCTTTTTGGTATTTTATCTTAAAAAAAACAACAAAAAACAACCTAAATATTCATGCGTTGTTGTTATCAAATGCTTTTCATTTCCGAAAATGTCTCTAATAACATTTGAATAGTAGTAAAAACGAATAGGAAAATATACTCGTTTGCTCATTGCATATACTACTCGTATTTGTTGCAATAAACGATTATGTGTTTTTTTATTGTTGTTGCTGTATTTGTGCAATTGTCAATATGGTTCCCATTGACTACAAAAGTTTGTATACTTTCTGTGGATGCTTTAGTTTATTTACAGTGTTAGTTTTTTCGGAAACTTTAACACTTATGTTTTTCTTAGAAAATTGTTAACAATTGATGATATGTTCAATATTATGTTTTTATGTTTTTATTATTTTTTCATTGCTATTGCTATTGATATTTCTATTTCCATTTCTAAACTTTATTATTGTTGTCTAAAATGTATTCTTTTGTGAACTGAAAATTTAAATACTTTCAATAAGTGAAGATAAATATGCATTGCAGATTGGTTTTGATAATACAAATTCAGGAGAATTGTCTTAAAACATTTATTATAACAGTTTAATAGCTTGACCATTGGAATTGATGTTAAATTTGAATTAATTTTTTTTTAATAAAAGTAAATTTATATAATTAATACAGAAAATTTAGTTAAATGGAAAAGATAGAGAAATAAAAATGATAAATATCATTAAAAATTGAACAATACCCATCAATCTGAGAGAAAAAAATTCACATGCATAAAAATAACACAAAGAAAAACCATGGTTACCACATTATCACGATGGTCATATTATATTTGCTTTGACAATATTTGGTTGCCGAAGTCAAGTAATAGTTATTTTTATTTTATTTCATTCATAAATTTTGTCACGATAATCAAGCATTTGTTTGAATTGTATCATTTAATGTTTATTTTGCGTAAAAACTTTGACATGGTTGTTGTTTCAAAATAGTATGATTTGAGAAAATTATTACGACAAAAATAACATTGTATTCAAAAGCATTAAAAATTACAAATAATCATTAAATAAAAAAAAAACAAGCAACAGTGTTTTATTCGGCCATGCCGAATCTTATATACCCTTCACAACGTGTAGTCATGCAATAACAATCGTTTGTATCACCATTCATCCCATATAAAATACGTGCATACGTACACGTTAGAATAAATGTGGCATCGAATCCCAGCTGAGCCAAAAAAAATTTATTTTATTTAATATATTATTTATATTTTTTTTAAATTTTTTAAAAAAATTTTTTTAGAAAAATTTTAAAAAATTTTTTTTTAATTTTTTTTTAAATTTTTTTTAATTTTTTTTTGTAGTTTTTTTTTTATTATTTTTTTCTTATTTTTAATATTTTTTTTTTTTGTAATTTTTTTTTGTTTGGTACGTTTTTCACATGTATGTATGTATGTTGTTGTTGTAATTGTGAAAAAAACGAGGTGGTCGTGGTTTTTTGCTCATATCTCAGAAAGTTATGGGGCGATTGTGCTGAATTTCAATAGCGATTCATTCCTGGATATTTCCAAGAGATTGATACCATATACATTTCTGAGGAACATATAGTTGCTTCTAAAAGTTGATTTCAACTAACACAGGGACAGACGGGCAGACGGACAGACGGATAGACGGACAGACGGTCAGGGCTTAATCGACTCCTCTATTCATAAGCTTTCAGAAAATATGTACTTTATGGGGTCGGAAATGAAAATTGTAGAAATTACAAACGGAATGACAAAGCTATATATACCCTTGTAAACCACAGGTGAAGGGTATAATAAAAATTTGCAAATAAACCAGAAAATTTAAAAAAATATTGGTATGAAAATTGTAATTAAAATGGTAAGTACAATAAGCATATGTATGTGTTTGACTTATAACAAAAGCCAATAATTTGCCATAAAAAAGGAAAGATTGTCGATTTCAATTGTAGTCATATATGTATACGATTATTGCTTGATACTTTAATCAAACATAATAATGATAATTGGTAACCATTATATGTTTTAATCACAATCATGTAATTCAATCATAATATGTTGTCCTTCGAGTATGATTACCACAACCATGTTTTTTTTTGCGTGTATATAGGACTCTATACTGCAATATCGAAGTTATATACATTAGCAGAAATTTTTTTATGTGCTGTTTTTACAAGCCGATTGAGTGATTGTCTTGGACGATTTATGCGTATTTTGATATTGTAACAAAAACAAAGTACACATAAATCGTCTAAGACAATCACTCAATCGGCTTGTAAAAACAGCACATCAATCCGACCACTTTAGCGCCCACTTTATTTTTTTTTTTTTTTACAAAAAGCTTTTTTACATGTAGTTTGACGCCTTTATTCTTGAGAGAAATAAATAATTTTCTTTTGATAACTTTTAATTAGAATTGATTTAATTTTAATTTTTGTCCAGACAAAATTGCAATAAGTGTCCATATGGTTTGCATTGCAAAATTGTAAAAATCATTAATATATACTATCTGAAATCCTTATTTATTTATGTATTTATTGTGATGATTTTGATTCTCCAAATATATTTTCCAAAATTTATGTATCGTGTTGTAAAACATTTTTGGTAAAAAAATTTTGCGTGGACAATAGTCTTATTCGGAAATGGTTGGATGCAAATCATATAAAAACCGACAAAAATCACACATGAACCGGCTAAAATGTAAAATTTTCTGGTTTTTACTAATAAACAGCAAAATCATATAAGGACGCAAATTAAAGTTGAAATCAAAAAAAAAAAGATGATGTAAATCAAAACAACGTTATTTTAGAACTCGTAAGTCAAGGGATGAGTGTAATGCAATTTATATGCATATTTGCCTTGTCTCCATCTACAAATGTTGCTCTTCAACATGTATTTTGCAAATTTTGATTTTTAATTTAATCTTTTTGTTATAAACCATTTTAGTTATTATGCTTCTCTATGGGTGTGTGTATGTTTATTTTTTTACACATTCTTTTAGATTTTCTCTATCTCTCTAAAGCTTTACTGGCATTACCGATGTTGCTACAAAAAGCATAATATTTCCCTGTATAACTAGCTAAGTACACACATAGTGAACAATGGAAAAAAAGAGAGAAAGAAAATCAACACATTTTGTTTTTAATAAAAAATGAAAATCGCAGCTATAGAATCAGCAGCTAAATGCAACAAAATATTACAAAACAAAAAAAAAAAACTTAATTCATTTATTTTGTTGGGTTTTTTTTTCAACATTCTCTGTTTTTACAATTTGCATAAAGATTTTCGCATATTTTGCATTGCACACAAAGAAATGTACATGCATTTAAATTCACTAATTTTTACACAAACATTCACATGAATAGTTTCATATGAAATATACCAACACATTGATCTAGAGTAGAGGATATTTAGGTGTATACCGGAACAAAACCATTTCTGAAATGTTATACTGAAGGCAATAAAGAAAAAAAAAAGTACAAGTAAAGACTTTTTACATCAGATATAAAGGGTGTTTTTTTTTAAACGGAACATTTTGAATTTGACCAAATGTACTCACCAATTGAGCCTACCGCATGGAATAGCATTCAAAGTTGAAACTCATTTAAATTACTTGTGCTATCAGCTGAAACCCAAATCAAATAAACATATTGAACAATTTCATTAGACATATGACATGTGTATCTTTTGGTTAGCGCTATAAGTACAGTAACGCTATGCTAAAGTAAAATTGATATTGAATGATAATTCTTTAAAATCAGGCAAAGGGTTTTTAGTAAGAATTTAATGTTAAACAAAATACAATTTTTGCTGAATTATTGCCTAAGGGCTAATGGTGTTAAGTGTGCACAATAAAAAATTGTGTGCTAACTAACAAGCTGCTATTTTTTCCTTATGGAAATTTTCCTATTAAGAAGTTGGCAGCTCGATAGCTAGAACACGGTTTTTTATTATGCATAATGCCACAAATTATTATTACACCAAATGAAAGGGAGAGGAAGCTGAGTAAAATCCAATTAAAAACTCTTACTGCAATTTATTGACTTTAACCATTTTGCTTAATGTCAAAGAAATGTTAATTTTTTAATACATCTGTATAACAAACTTTGATTTAAAACATTCTTGTCATACGCACTCACCCCAAAAACCCGTTTATATACAGCATTATAGCTATAACGCTGTATACCAGAGAACTGCAACGAGCACCCGTTTTTATGATTTATGATACTCGCTTTAAAACGAGTTGCGGTGTAGTTAATACAGCCCATTGCTTTTGCATGTATTCGCCAGGCTTGTAAGAAATTGTGTTTGCAACATACAAGCCTTTAGCAAACACAATGAAATTAATATGAGTTCTGTATTGTATTGTTTCGTAAATATACTACAACTAATTTACTCTCTTTTATTCAATGTTCTCTATCTGCCCTTCACTGACCTAGAGTTATATTTGTCTGAGTGCACAAGTGTTTATTCGCAGCATTCGTCATTCGTAGTAATATTTAAAGCAGCGTTGCCAGATGGTTTAGGAAAAAATCAATGATCGTATATATCAGTAAACATGTAAGGCTAAATTCATTATGAAAAAAAAAATGAATTTAAAAGTTATTACAAAAAAATTTTTCGTGAAAAATTTTAATTAAAATATATAATGAATACGACAGGCTTATGAATCACAATTTTTTTATACGTCATTTTCATTTATATGTAAATAATTTTACAAAAATATTGACCAATGGCAACGCAGCGCAGTCCATTATTTCATTGTGCGACGTAGACACAGAATTTTTTCAAACAAATTTTACAACAAACAATCAATTATATTCTATGATGCTAAATATGCACATAAGAACAATATTTAAAATGGCTCAGTGCACTCTTTATGTAATTTTTGATTTAATGTATTTAAAATTTTATAGATAATAATAAATAAAATACTTTAAAAAGCATTACTATTTTTCATCCATAAGATAAATAACAAAAATGCACTAAATCATTTAAACGCCTAAAATCGTCTAACCTACGACAAATCATAAAATCTGGCAGCCACGTTATCACTTAATGTTGAATTTTAAATACACGAACATATAATAAATGAATATGCCGTGAATGTTGTTGTTACGAGCAGGTCGTAACACTTAAGTCGTGTAAGTTAAATAGAAAGAAGTTACCGAATATGAAAATAGAAAAAACACTAAACTTTGCTTTGAGTAATTATGATATTGACATGTACAAGTAAAAAGCTATTGTGTAATATTTTCATGCATAAGCTCGCTCTGTATGAAGAACGAGCCAACGAGCCAACATATCAGTAAAAGCGAGTGCTTAAAAGTATTCGAAACTAAAAATGATTTAGTAAACAGCAAGTGCGCTCGCAAGTATTATGTATTGTTGCAGTTCTCTGCTGTATACGTACGAAATTGCCCCTTAAACACATTTTAGGTTTTGACTTAATTGGGGCATTAATTTCAAATTTACTGCTCTGATGTATTCAGAGTTTAAAGTCTTATACCTTTTTTATTTCAGATTATAAAATATGCAATATATTAATATATATGTATATGCCCCCTTTCATCAAAGAGACAAAAAATACCCATGAGTTGACGTGCTAGAGGGTAAAATCATTCACAAAAATTTTTCTCATTATGTTTGACAGAAATTTGTTAAAACTGTTACAAACTTAGAATGTAAAGGTGACACGTTTTACTATAAAAATGTGTAAGAAGGTAAAAAAATTTTAAATATTGCATTTAAATAATTGATACTCGGTGTAGACAATAACATTCTAGTCGCACTTATTTTTACAGTAGTAAGGATCAATCATCCCTCTGATTTTGAGATGCACCAAACAGTAATATTTTGTGAATGGAAAATATCACAAGAATATCAAATCTAAATTCGCTCATTTTTCTCACAGACATAGTTGTATAGGCAAACATGAGCCTCAACACTGAATGAATTATGAACTTAACAATGTTTTTTTAAACTAATTTTAAAAATTCTCAAACGTTGCTTTATAGTTAGTCTATGCATTGTGACCTGATCACAATTTAAAACCCTCAGATCAGTCTTCACAAAAAATCTTCTAGACAAATACACCCTTTAGTTATTTGTATGTATGCAGCTAAAAGGCTCATATAAAAGTGTGAGTGTACAAGTTTGTGTGTAAGTATGTAAATTTCATTTTCAGTAGGTAGTAATAGGGATATGCTAATATTATGAAAAAGAATCTGCATGACATGTATGTATGTGTAGTGGAAAAGAAAGTAAAATAACCAAAGACAAGTCCATAATATATACGCCATTTATAAACATAGATATTCATACACAGACATTGTACATAACTATACAGTGAGGAGTAAAATAGGTGGAGAGAATGAAGTGAAAATGTGAATAAAATAAAATACACTCTCACCCATATAATACCACTACACCATATTTTCGACATAGTTTTTGTCTACAAACTCAATTCTGCTATTGATTTAATCTTCATTATATATTTATGCCCACATTTAAGTTTTAGCATAAACATTAATTTTATATTAAAAACGTAATAAAAGTTTTTCAACAAACTAAGTACTACTTATTGATTTTATGCTCTACTCAACTATTTATGTTTGTGAGTGTGTGTATTTTTCTTTTAATTTATACAATTCCCTCAACCATATACTCGTCATTCGTTTAGAGGTTGTTGAAACAAAACTAGAGTCTATATCGAAATGTTTCTTCATACGGATTTTCGATAAGGAAAAGCAATTCCAATGTAATTGTTTGAAATAGAGTAGAACTTATAAAGTTGGGAATGGACGCATATTAAAAGAAATACTGCTTTTTACATTAAATTTCTTTCTTTTTAAAATATAATTTATTCTGAGACAAACATTTCTAAGAAACATTCTGTAAATTTAACCTCAAATTTCTAAAAAAAAACTCTTATTGCCAGAATCTATACGGCATTACACTACTGCCTGCAGTGGATAAAATATACTTTAGAATGCTTAAAGAAAAACTTAAAATAATTGAAAAAAGCTTTTTATACGGTTAAATAAAGTGGTTCAAAGAATAAATGTTAACAACAAACTGATCAAAAGAGTCGAGAAAGAGAATAGAATCATGCCGGTACTATGTGAGAACCATTACCACCATGATCGCGGAAAAAAAACAAAAAAAATTGTTTTGATTACCAAAATAATTAAACCAAGCCAAAAGATTTTTAAATTTGCACCTATCACCAAAATGATTATATCAATTACTTAGAATGTTAAAAAGTAAAAATTTGCGTTTTTTCCAATTAACAACATTTTAAATTTTGATTAAATAATTAATTTAAAAAAAAAACTTATTTTAACAAGTTGTTAATTGAATTAATCAAAACGTGAGTTAAAAAATATCAACTTTTTAATCAAATCAATCACTTATGTAATTGATTACTGAACTGAACTGAAAATTGTATAGATAATTGAATCTATCAAAAGAATAATTGCATTTTTGTATTTAATTGATTGATATAATTGATAATTAAATTAACAGATGAACTAGAATACAATTTTTATTTAAATAATTAATTGCGTTAATTTAGGCCATAATTAAATTTATTCTCGAAATGTATTAACGCCTTAATTGGAAAAAAGGACCCATATTTTTTTCTGAGATGATTGGAAATTGAAAGTAGTGAAAAATCTAATGTTTGTATATGCAATTATCGCGACCTTAGTTGCTAAATCATTTGAACGTTTTAAGCTCATCTTAAATATATTTACAGATAAACTGACTACCAAAAAGTCAAAGACTGCGATTATAAGCCGAACATTGGTTCTGAAACCTAAAACTATATTTATCATTTCTGCTATTTGGGGGAAGATGAAAAAGTCAACAGGAACATGAATCGCCAAAAGCAGCAACTGCCAGTATTTTCTTATAAATTTTTAAAAATAATATTGGTAAATGGAAAGTATGGCAGTGTACAGGCTACAATATTACGTTTATACCAACCCCTACATGTGGATGATGGTCGCTTACTACTTAAAATCACAATTGGGATTTAATGAAAATTAGTTAAATTGCATGCAAGCAATTAAAAATCACTGATTTTTTTGCAACAAAATGTAATACAATTTGGCAATCGAAACGACAGTATGCGAGGAAATCTTGCAAAAGAATCGAATCGTCAGATGTGTATGGGTCAATTTCAAAAAAAACGCAATTTTTGTGTCCCCGCACTTTACACTACTATTTTAGGTAAAAAAAAACAACAACAAAAAAATAAAAAATTTGAAATTGATCAGCGAGGAATATGTAACAAAAAACGTAATTCTCAAATTTGTATGTTTGTTTTTTTGTTTATTCAGAATGGTGTTTTGTTTCTCCCTCGGACTCCTCCCATACAAAAGCATGTGTCCCCCGTTAGAATTTTTAGTAAACAAAATTAAATAAAATCCAGAAAAAAAGTAAATATGCAACATTTAATAACAGTTTTCGAAATATTGAGTTTCTTTCTTGTGTTTTCATTTGTTATAGTCGTCAAAACTAAATTAGTGCGAAGTTGGTGTTGCAAAGAAAGGCTGTCCCCACAATTTGCATTGAGCGCCACTTTTTTTATAATTCAAGTAATATTACTAATTTTCAGTTTGCATTTAAATAAAGTAAATAACGTAAGGAAAGTACAAACCTTAATTATTACAAAAGTGAAAAAGCGAAAAAAAATCTTTGTAAAAAAGTGTGCATTTGCGTAGTTTTTTGTGAACACCATGGAAAGGGCGCAATAAAATTTCATGAGCGTCACGCTAATTTTTTTAAAAGTGAATATATTAAATGTAAAAAATTGAATTTGACAATCATTGTTTACATGGTTTCAACTAATTTTTTTTATAATTTGTGAGTTTGAGAAATAAATTGCATACGAAAAAAAACAGAATAGGCAAGTATTTCATGAGCATCACATTTGATATATATTGCTTCATAGCCTAAAATGCTTAATTATGATTTTATTTTTTAAGAGAGTAAAACAACAAAATTAATGGCGGCTGAATGAGCACAAAGATATCGAGAGAAAATAGAGCTCGATAAAGCGCGTAATGACGAATATAAATTAAAGAAGAAAGAAAGGTATAATCGTAATTAATGAGAATAAAAAAAAAACAAAGCCGCTTGTCATTTCATGAAGTTCATACAGATTCAGAATAAGAATTCAAATGAAAATTTATAAATTAAATTAAGATAAGTTATTGTTTTGCGTCAAATATTTACATATGTGTCTAAGTTTCTTCAAGAATGACTTCCTTTTTTCTATTTATGTTAAAGACATCAAAGAATATGTATATGTTTAGTTTTGTATGAAAATTTTTGTTTTTTGAAGATTTTTTGTTTATTTTTTACTTACTTTTTGTAAAAGAATAAACTTTTTTCGTTAAACTTTAAATTTGGCATTATTTCTTGTTTACGTGAAACAAAATCTCTTGAGCGTCACAAAATATCTTGAGCGTCACACTAGTTTTTTTTCCTTAAAACGCTTATAATTAATTTTTTTTTTAAATAAATTGTTACAAGCCTATTACTTTGCAAGTAACCTCTAAGTTCAAGTCTTTTTTTTACAAAAAATTTACATATTTTCATCTTTAAATTTTAAAATAACTAGTCATTTAAAAAAAAAAATTAAAAATCAAGGTGAATCGTGATATTTTGTTTATAATCGAAAAGGTGATTTTCGCAAAAGTCAATCTTTAGAAACAAAAGAACATCGTAGTAAGCTTGAATTTCAAAAATTTTTGCATTTTAAGCGATTTTTTATACATATTTGGTGTGTGACGCTCAAGATAGAAATCATAGAAAACCTAAAAAAATTCAAAAAATATTGATCTTTTTGAGAGCCTAAAAGTACCACCGGAATCTTCATCAATTTCTACACAAATTGGCCACTCCTACCGGCGAATTGAAAAAACTTTAAAAAGAAGCAAAAAAAAACTCGATGTGTACGTTTTTTTTGAAATTGACCCGTATATGGTTTAGTCATATTGCCAAAATACTAAAAGACGAAGAACAAGAACAACATCGGTACCCAAAATTAATAAGAATATCGCTGAATGCAGATTTAAAAACTTTAAAAAAATTTTAGATATGCAAAACATTTTGTATAAACATTCCATTTTTATTTTGCTGCCAGCCAGCTCAATGAGACCTGCAAAAAAAACAAGTAAGAGCACTATATTCGGCTGTGCCGAATCTTTTATACCCACCACCAATTTTGTGTACATTTAAAGCACAATAATTATTATTTTGATAATGGCTTTCTTTGTAGAGGGTGGTTAAATTTTAAATTTAAAACAGAGGCCGAATTACGGCACTCGAACGTGATCGAAATTTGAAAACTCTTATTAGAATCTATATACCTAAAGCATACTCGATCGTTCGAGTAAAATTTCGATCGATATCGAATGCCGTAATTCGGCCCCAGGTCTGTATAAAATGTTAGAACATCTATGAATGCCTTCTAAATTCGTTAAATGAGAAGCATTGCTGTTTATCGCGATAGTGTGGTAAAAAAACAGTCAACTTCGACTCATCATCGTGCCAAACAATTGAGCATCAGCAATGTTATTTAAAATTTGGACTATCGGATCGAGGTGTGCCGTTGAGGTCGCGGGGCCATTTGGCCGATATTTTGTTCCATACATAATTGAACCATACAAATATTACCATTACAAAAAGCAATGATAATAATTCCTTAAAATTTAACCACCTTTTATAACTTGGATATGCTGGTAAAATGTTTTCGTAAATTAAGTGTTTCAGTGAAAATGGGCGTTAAAGTAAGCGTGTCAATAAAATTTCTGCTAATAAATACAACTTAGATATTTCAATATAGTCCGTAATTCTTCCAAAATATTTATTCATTGAGATATTATATGAATTTGAAATAAAGCATAACAATAATATTGACTAAAAGGATTTCCGTAGCAAATTTTATCATCATACCTCTAATTTTGTCGGTTTTATAAATTTAAATTTCATTAACAGTAAATAACGTGGAAAGTGAGCATTATAGTAGGTGTGTCGAAGTTATTTATGCTAATAAATACAACTTAGATATTTCAATAAAGTCCTTTATTATTCGATTTATAGAGAAATTATAAGAATTTGAGAGAAAACGTTGTATGGGAGGTTGGCGTGTCACATTTATTTTCCGTCAAAAGAAAGCCTTTGACCAAAAAGCAATTCCTGCAAAATTTCAGAATCGTAGATCTAAATTTGTCACTCTTATTAGGTTTAAAATTTTTAACATATTGGAAAATACACTGCGCGGTATAAATTTTCGTACATTTTGATCTCTAACTCCCTTCCTAATACATGCATTTAGGCAATTTTTCTTTCTTCCTTATACTCCGATTTAGCCAATTTTCTATTCCAAACAAACCTTGTGTATAAGACATATTCTGGCAAAATTTGAGCCCACTAGCTTTTTCGATGGGACCTCTATCGTGCTTTTAACAGACGGACATACGGACGGACATAGCTAGATCGTCGTCAAATGAAACCCCGATTAAGAATATACATACAATTTTTTTGGTGGCGGATATAAAAACTCAAATACTTCAAAAAAACACATTACAAAAAAATTTGTTTAGCTCTTTTACTAAAATTTTGCAAAAAATATTTGACCTTGTGTCACAAAAATTGGTCTGCTGATCACGGTCGGATCGTAACGGGTATAAAATGGGGTATAGGGGTATAGAGGAGAGTTTTATCTACTAAATGGTGCTAATTTCTTTTTGTTATCTTATGTTTTCTAAAAGTTCTAGAAGTATGGTGTATTAAAAAAAGGAATTTAGGAAAATTTAGACCTAAAGATAAAAAAAAAATTATTTCTAAACATTATAAACAATTTATTTTCATGTACTAATGGCTAACAAATTTTAAAATTATACAAAACTTATTTCGTTTGAAAATCTTCTAAAAGTAAAATGTTATAGAACTTTAAAAATCAAAATCTTACTAATAAATTTCCTGTTTTAGCAAAATGCTGAGCATGTCTATTTTGAATCACCCTGTGGCCCTTAAAATTTAACCACCCTTTACAAAAGAATAGATAGATAAAAAAAAAATTTGTTAAAATATGTATTTTAAATATTCAAATACTTATTTTAAATCTACTGATGCACATTTTTTTAAAATATTTTTAAATCTTAAACCTCATAAGACTGTGTGTACAACTATATGTAAAGTTGGGCACAAATCATTACTCTAGTTCAGTGCTATTCAATCTTTTTGGCTCGTGTACCACTAAATTTACGACAAACTTTTCGCGTACCACCAAAAAAATATAATGTAAACAATTTTAAAATTTTTAATCTATTTTATTTATTAATAATAAAAAACAATAAAATTAAAAAAAAAAAAAAAATTACATAAAACATAAGAACATGTACATTAAAGGTATACTTTTAGGATGATTTTTCTTTTTGTTTCCAATTGCAAAATAGAAATCGTTAAAATTTTAAAAGAATTCGCGTACCAACTGGAAATATTTCGCGTACCACCAAGTGGTACGCGTACCATAGGTTGAATAGCACTGCTCTAGTTAATTTTTGTCAACAAACTTCGGTCATTTTCGTTTTCACAAACCCCTATAAAATTCCTTTGTAGTTTGTGCAAAAAAATGTTACTAGAGTCATCTAGTGTTCTACGTGATGTTTAGCAAAGACATCATCCTCAGTGTTTGCAAAATGTAGTGGCGCCTTCAACAGATGTCGCCATCTGCAATGAATAAATGCTAATGAATATGACTAATATATTTTTATAAAAATTTAAAAAAAAGTGGGCGTGGCACATTTATTTTCCGTTATAACGAAGACTTTGACCAAAAAACCATGTTTGCAAAATTTCAGAACCGTACATATAGTTTTGTCAGTTTTATTACGTTTTAAACTTCAAATATACACTGAGCGGTATAAATTTTCGTACATTTTGACCTATAACTCCTTTTCTAATGCATAGATTTAAGCAATTTTTGGGGAGAAATATTCTTTTGACTCGAGAAATATATATTCGAAGTTTCATGACTCTACGTTTATGCGTTTGGACACAATTCCTTTTTTTTCGATGTTTGAAGGACACGGTTTTTTCGTCCTACTCTTGCTTTACGAGCTATAACTCTCTTCCTAATATTCCGATATAGCCCATTTTCAATACCAAACAAACCTTGTCTATAGGAAAGATTCTGGCAAAATTTGAGCCCTTTAGCTTTTTCGGTGCGACCTCTATCGTGCTTTCAACAGACGGACAGACGGACAGACGGACAGACGGACGGACATAGCTAGATCGTCATCAAATCAAACCCCGATTCAGAATATATATACTTTATGGGGTCTAAAATGGATATTTCGATGTGTTACAAACGGATTGACAAAATGAATATACCCCCACCATTTTTTTGGTGGCGGGTATAAAAAGAAACATAATGGACTGGGATGCCAGACAATGAATTCACAGTACAAAATTAAAGTTGTGGCAAATAATTTAAGAATATATTGAATTTATTAAAATATCTTTAAAGTTGCCATACAGTATTGTGCAATGGAACTATCCAACTAAATCGTAAACAAAAAATTTCTAAAAATATAAAGTTTTCAAAAAATTTCTTTACAAAATGTTTATCATTGTGTTTAAAATTGAAAAAGCCACATTGACTGCTTAAATATTTTGAAATTTGTCTTATTCTGGCATAATAGAGAGATTAGACACATTAAAATTGCCAGGCATTTGACAGTAAGGAATTAAATTTTCATTTGAGGTTAAAGTTTAACAATCGGTAGGCATTCAACCGCCCATACTTGAATACACACAGTCGGATATGAACACAATAGCAGGCAAAGACCAAGAGGTAAAAGGAAGATGTACAGAGGCCTTTTAGAAGGCCTTATTTAGTAGTCACAAGCTCTAATATTTACATTTTATATTCATATGCTTTGTGTGATACATAATCGCTTTGTTAAGAACTGAAGGTATTCATGTTACTTACTGCCTTTAGTTTTGCAAAATTGATAAATTGCGTAACTTTACTTTTATTAAAGTGAGCACTGCTAACGATAGGGTTTTAAGAGGCCAAAGTTGACTGGTTAATAGTCATGGCTACGGAAGTTTTCGAGGTTCTTAAGCCGCCGCCGAGTAAAGGAGCTACTGTTGT
The DNA here is from genome assembly GCA_941918925.1 of Phyto melanocephala. Taxonomy (NCBI): domain Eukaryota; kingdom Metazoa; phylum Arthropoda; class Insecta; order Diptera; family Rhinophoridae; genus Phyto; species Phyto melanocephala. The sequence continues at coordinate 6,286,825 of OW799233.1, forward strand.
GACCAAAATAGTTATTTTCCTATTCGCTGGTAGTACAAATACAACTAAAGTTACTTAATTGGCTACTTGTGCTATATGATGACTTTTTTTTCAATTAATACGGCAATTATGAAATAGGAGAGAAAAAACTTTGGTGTTCATTTTAAGTCATCGGTATTAAGTATGTGCAAATAAGAATAAGAATAAGTTCTATAGAAACTAGCGTTCAAATACCCTTAAATGGTATAATTTCAAGTCATCCCAGCAAAAAAAAAAATCATTTTCAATGAGATCTTCTAAAATCGCTTACTTATAGATTATTTGCTATTAAAAGCGCTACCAGAAGGCATGATTTTATTATACGATGTCCCTCTTGGTAAGTTTATACTTAACAATTAATGAGCTCTAATTTAATAACTTCCTGAAGTAGTTTCATTATGCCTTCCTTATAGTCGCTGATGCAGAGGTAGCACTCAGTAGGGATTAATAGAAAGAAATACTGTCCAAGTAAATCCATCTTCTTTTTCTACCAAAGAAATAAAGAGTACAGAAGAAATACTTTGTTACGCTTTTGTATGAAAAATGTTTAAGCATTTCTACATACGCATTGCGATAAGGGAATAAGGTTAACAATACCTATTAAATGAAAAAAAAATTGCTGGTGGTTGGATGAGTCATTTCAAAGAAAGTCTAGACGATTTCCTGTAAAGAAATAAAGAGATAAAGTATTGCATAAAGAATAAGTATTGCCAGAGGCCTATTCAGTGAAAGCCTTGTAATTTTGCTTCAAGTTAAGTACACGTATAGTGAAGTGTACACACACACATATATAAATAAAAGGAAAATATTTTTGTAACATTGGAATGTCATTTTATAACATCAAACAACAATATGCTTAACCTTTTAAACTATTGCACACAACAAGGCAAACACACATAAATAAAGACACACACACCTAACCACATGTACATACGTACATACACATATTCATTGATAGATAGTAGACACACCTAGCCACACAAATATATATAAAATATAGATGTGTATGGAGATATTTCAATCTCTTACCCATGACTGTTACAAAAACCTACATACTTAAAGGAACATAGACCCATTCACTCATTCATTCATTATTAAATACTAGTATCAATTGATACAACAAGAAATGAAAAGAAATTTAAAAGGTTAAGCATGTAATTCTATTTGTGTATCTGTATATGTATATCATCGTCATCAGGTATCTATTGTTTTGATCTTCTATTATCCTCTCACTTGTCTGCCTTTCTAGTTAAATCCATTTGAAATATTTTCTCTTTTAGGTTTAATGCCCCCTCTTAGTCGTACAAGTATGACCGTTAAAAAGGAAATCAATTGAATCAGTAGGTTGCTGTTTAAAAATTTATTTGTTCGTTTTGTGTGCTTCAAAATAATACAAAAGGGAAATACCTTTGAATACTTGTTCACAAGGGTCTGCTAGAGTACAAATAGATGTTGTATATATTTGTATGTGTGTGTACTTGAGTGTAGATAGGAAGTGTTACCGTTTAGATAGACAAACATATCATCACAATACAAACTACCAAAAAAATGTATACAAATACAAACAAACACATGGATGTACAAACGTATATGTATTTGTATTACAGTTTTTACACTAACTAGTCAATATAAATGACTGTTGATTACGTAGATAAGTGTATGCGTGCATGCATGTGTGTGTCTTTTTATGAAGTTGGCGAAGGAAGAAAACATTTAGGATTTAGGGATAGTGAAAAACTTTATATTGAAATCAAAAATAGAAAAATATTTTAAATATTTAAGAAATTCGCATTATTTGCCAGGTAGTTGTATGACGTGATAGGAGTTATTTACGCACATTATCTGAGCGTTAAATTTTCACACATCCTTAGGAGCTGAGCAGACTTTATTTTGTTTTATAATATATCTGTGGCTTGGAGCTAAAAGGGCCAATGTCAAAATATTTACTTTTGAGAAAATTAGAATTAAACTTTAACTTTTATAGGTGCTTTCATAGTGACATTGGCCAGCATTTTATTTATGAAGCTGTTCTGGTTTAAGTATGACTTTAGCTGTTACACCATAATGAAATAGAGCAAGAAAACAAATCTAATGCAATAATTAACTCAAATGAGCATAAAAGTGACCTTGGCCCTTTAAGCCACAAGCCACAGATATTTGAGTAGACAAGAATATTTGTATGTCTCCAGAGAAAATTATTGAATGGCGTTTATTGCGTAAAACATCCTTTCACTATTGGATTTGTAAAGAACGTGTATTTATCGTCACAAGAACTATGTTAGTATGTTGTCCTAAGGAATACTATCACTATAACTTCCGCCTCATCATAAAATTAAATTCCCAGTCCAGACAGTTGATGGTTATAGGAGTAGTTATTTCTCATAGATTGCATTAGGATTTTCTAAGCCCTGAATTTGACAGTCTTGTGTATTGACGAAGCCATACAGATGAAAATGTGCTTCATCGGAAAAGATGAATTTGACTGACATTGGCTTCATTTTGTTATATTACACTAACGAACGTATTGCAGGCGCTTTTTATGGTCTGTTGGTTCGAGCTCCTAAGTAAGCTAAAATTTTTAAGCATGAAGGTGGAGGAAGCTGCGTTGTGCTTGGTAAAATTTTAAATGTTTTCGGCTTTTCGACTCTTTTTTTAGCCACAGAAATATTTTCAAGACACCGACCGGTACGTCGGCACAGAAAACTTGCTGTCCATAACCGACCCAACTTCTTCAAATCTTGTGACTACTCTTCGAGTGATTCATACTTTAGGTGTGCTTTTCAAATACAAATTTTTCGTAGTTTTCGAGCGAGCTTAGCAAAATTTTCCAAATTTTTGCATTAAGTTTCCACAATTATAACAAACATTATTTAATATGTTATGCAAGTTATGATAGCGGTATATGTATAAAGTCAACAATCTTGAATACAAAACACCACTTTTAGAATTTTTGTCTGTTCGTCTTGCTGAAAATTGTTGGTTCTAAAACTACTAAATGGGTTTTGGTTAAATTTGGTATGAAGTTAATTCTTGGGACGAGCAATGCGGCTAAGTTTCATCTGATATTTTCTAAACTTAAAACATCTAAATCTAAGCCGTAAGGTTAATTGCGTTAAAAATATCTAATTCCATACAAAATTTTTTTTTTTTTTGATAAATAAGGAAATTAATTTTCCCCTTCACCACTAATAACTTTTATACGTTCTATGCGTTTCTTGTTGTTTTAGGATTTATTTTGTTTTTTTCTTGTATTAAATATTATAACAAAAGCTTTAACATCTATTTAAATCTATTTATATAAGTAGTATTTAAATTCTATACACAATTCAAACATACACAATTCCATACATAATATATTACAAAAACATACACTTACACAAAGCAAACACTAATACATATTATCTATTCTTAATAAATAATGACAAACTATTACCAAATATGCAAACAAAAACTGAAATACAACAAAATAAAATAAAATAAAAACAAGTAAGAGCACTATATTCGGCTGTGCCGAATCTTTTATACCCACCACCAATTTTGTGTACATTTAAAGCACAATAATTATTATTTTGATAATGGCTTTCTTTGTAGAGGGTGGTTAAATTTTAAATTTAAAACAGAGGCCGAATTACGGCACTCGAACGTGATCGAAATTTGAAAACTCTTATTAGAATCTATATACCTAAAGCATACTCGATCGTTCGAGTAAAATTTCGATCGATATCGAATGCCGTAATTCGGCCCCAGGTCTGTATAAAATGTTAGAACATCTATGAATGCCTTCTAAATTCGTTAAATGAGAAGCATTGCTGTTTATCGCGATAGTGTGGTAAAAAAACAGTCAACTTCGACTCATCATCGTGCCAAACAATTGAGCATCAGCAATGTTATTTAAAATTTGGACTATCGGATCGAGGTGTGCCGTTGAGGTCGCGGGGCCATTTGGCCGATATTTTGTTCCATACATAATTGAACCATACAAATATTACCATTACAAAAAGCAATGATAATAATTCCTTAAAATTTAACCACCTTTTTATAACTTGGATATGCTGGTAAAATGTTTTCGTAAATTAAGTGTTTCAGTGAAAATGGGCGTTAAAGTAAGCGTGTCAATAAAATTTCTGCTAATAAATACAACTTAGATATTTCAATATAGTCCGTAATTCTTCCAAAATATTTATTCATTGAGATATTATATGAATTTGAAATAAAGCATAACAATAATATTGACTAAAAGGATTTCCGTAGCAAATTTTATCATCATACCTCTAATTTTGTCGGTTTTATAAATTTAAATTTCATTAACAGTAAATAACGTGGAAAGTGAGCATTATAGTAGGTGTGTCGAAGTTATTTATGCTAATAAATACAACTTAGATATTTCAATAAAGTCCTTTATTATTCGATTTATAGAGAAATTATAAGAATTTGAGAGAAAACGTTGTATGGGAGGTTGGCGTGTCACATTTATTTTCCGTCAAAAGAAAGCCTTTGACCAAAAAGCAATTCCTGCAAAATTTCAGAATCGTAGATCTAAATTTGTCACTCTTATTAGGTTTAAAATTTTTAACATATTGGAAAATACACTGCGCGGTATAAATTTTCGTACATTTTGATCTCTAACTCCCTTCCTAATACATGCATTTAGGCAATTTTTCTTTCTTCCTTATACTCCGATTTAGCCAATTTTCTATTCCAAACAAACCTTGTGTATAAGACATATTCTGGCAAAATTTGAGCCCACTAGCTTTTTCGATGGGACCTCTATCGTGCTTTTAACAGACGGACATACGGACGGACATAGCTAGATCGTCGTCAAATGAAACCCCGATTAAGAATATACATACAATTTTTTTGGTGGCGGATATAAAAACTCAAATACTTCAAAAAAACACATTACAAAAAAATTTGTTTAGCTCTTTTACTAAAATTTTGCAAAAAATATTTGACCTTGTGTCACAAAAATTGGTCTGCTGATCACGGTCGGATCGTAACGGGTATAAAATGGGGTATAGGGGTATAGAGGAGAGTTTTATCTACTAAATGGTGCTAATTTCTTTTTGTTATCTTATGTTTTCTAGAAGTTCTAGAAGTATGGTGTATTAAAAAAAGGAATTTAGGAAAATTTAGACCTAAAGATAAAAAAAAAATTATTTCTAAACATTATAAACAATTTATTTTCATGTACTAATGGCTAACAAATTTTAAAATTATACAAAACTTATTTCGTTTGAAAATCTTCTAAAAGTAAAATGTTATAGAACTTTAAAAATCAAAATCTTACTAATAAATTTCCTGTTTTAGCAAAATGCTGAGCATGTCTATTTTGAATCACCCTGTGGCCCTTAAAATTTAACCACCCTTTACAAAAGAATAGATAGATAAAAAAAAAATTTGTTAAAATATGTATTTTAAATATTCAAATACTTATTTTAAATCTACTGATGCACATTTTTTTAAAATATTTTTAAATCTTAAACCTCATAAGACTGTGTGTACAACTATATGTAAAGTTGGGCACAAATCATTACTCTAGTTCAGTGCTATTCAATCTTTTTGGCTCGTGTACCACTAAATTTACGACAAACTTTTCGCGTACCACCAAAAAAATATAATGTAAACAATTTTAAAATTTTTAATCTATTTTATTTATTAATAATAAAAAACAATAAAATTAAAAAAAAAAAAAAAATTACATAAAACATAAGAACATGTACATTAAAGGTATACTTTTAGGATGATTTTTCTTTTTGTTTCCAATTGCAAAATAGAAATCGTTAAAATTTTAAAAGAATTCGCGTACCAACTGGAAATATTTCGCGTACCACCAAGTGGTACGCGTACCATAGGTTGAATAGCACTGCTCTAGTTAATTTTTGTCAACAAACTTCGGTCATTTTCGTTTTCACAAACCCCTATAAAATTCCTTTGTAGTTTGTGCAAAAAAATGTTACTAGAGTCATCTAGTGTTCTACGTGATGTTTAGCAAAGACATCATCCTCAGTGTTTGCAAAATGTAGTGGCGCCTTCAACAGATGTCGCCATCTGCAATGAATAAATGCTAATGAATATGACTAATATATTTTTATAAAAATTTAAAAAAAAGTGGGCGTGGCACATTTATTTTCCGTTATAACGAAGACTTTGACCAAAAAACCATGTTTGCAAAATTTCAGAACCGTACATATAGTTTTGTCAGTTTTATTACGTTTTAAACTTCAAATATACACTGAGCGGTATAAATTTTCGTACATTTTGACCTATAACTCCTTTTCTAATGCATAGATTTAAGCAATTTTTGGGGAGAAATATTCTTTTGACTCGAGAAATATATATTCGAAGTTTCATGACTCTACGTTTATGCGTTTGGACACAATTCCTTTTTTTTCGATGTTTGAAGGACACGGTTTTTTCGACCTACTCTTGCTTTACGAGCTATAACTCTCTTCCTAATATTCCGATATAGCCCATTTTCAATACCAAACAAACCTTGTCTATAGGAAAGATTCTGGCAAAATTTGAGCCCTTTAGCTTTTTCGGTGCGACCTCTATCGTGCTTTCAACAGACGGACAGACGGACAGACGGACAGACGGACGGACATAGCTAGATCGTCATCAAATCAAACCCCGATTCAGAATATATATACTTTATGGGGTCTAAAATGGATATTTCGATGTGTTACAAACGGATTGACAAAATGAATATACCCCCACCATTTTTTTGGTGGCGGGTATAATAAAAACAACAATCAGATAAAACAATGAATGAATACAGTATGGTACAACAACAGCAAAGTATTATTTAGATCCTTTAATCTTTAAAAATAATAGAAATAAAATATATTAACAAAAAAACACTTGTTTCTGTCAAAGTATTAAATTTATGTTACATTCTGATATACGACAATACAAGCAAAAAATAATAAAATAAAATATTTGAAAAAATGGCTTTTATCAATAGAAATTTTTAAAATTTTGTCAAGTTGTAAAATAGCACTAGGAGTTGATATTAAATGACATGATTTGAGAAGCAGAATACAATAAATTAAAAAATGTTGAAATCCAAAATCGAGTCTGAAACAAAATATTGCAAAAATAGGATCATATATTTATAATTAGGGCTACCACCTTCAACCCCCAATATGTGGGTTTTGAATAAAAGGCTTGACCAGTAGAATACAGGAAATTATGAAAAAATTAAAAGATGACTTCCTAAACAAAATGACGGATATTTTTTTTCAACTTCATCAAAATGGATATCAAGTGAAAAGTCCCGATTTGTAGAATACAGCAATGGGCGTAACTAGACCATTAAGGAGGGTGCGATGCCCTCCCATAGTTTAAACTAAATATTTAAATATAGTTTACATATAAGATTTTGCACCCCAGAAAAAAAATTTTAAGCTTTTGCCCAGAAAAAAATTCGTAGCTACGCCATTAAATAAAGCTAACCATGTAAAAATTTGTATTTAAAGAAAGCGTTGGAAATTTAAATCTTGGATCAATATGATGTTGAAGAGTATTATTAGAATAAAGTTCTCTTGCTTTATTTAAAATTCTTAATTAATTACTCTGTGCAAGAAATTTACACTTTTTTTCGTGACAAGCTGGGCACTTTTTAACATAATTCGGGTACGCTGAATTCAGTGGTGGCCGCGGTTTTTTAAGATTGGCTCTGGTTTTCGTGATATACCGTTATTTCGAAAATGGAGGAGGTTGCACAACATATGTTCGCGTAACTCAAAAACGCTTTAGCTTATTGAAAAAACTTAAAAAACCGAAATTCCGCAATAAAATTTTCTTTAAGAAAAGTAAAATTTCTTTCTAATATCCGCAGTTGTTTTAGAAACATAATTTTTTTTTGAAAAAAAAAATTAATTTTTTTATCAAAATTTCGAAATTTTTGTTTTTTAAAAATTCATAAAAAATCAAAAAATAAAGCTAGGCTTCTAATTTTTTGCAGACATATAAAAAACGAAGCTGATAACAAAACGAGCCATAAATCAATATTTAAATTTTTAATCAGGCTTGAGTTCATATTTTAATATTCTTTATTTTTACAAAGAATTTTTAATTGAATGAAGAAAGAAGAAACCTGGACCACCTCGTCGTTTCACACCACTACAAACTGGATGAACGTAGGTTCGAATCCCATTTAATACCCAAAAAAAATTTTTTTTACCCGTCACAAAGAAATGATGGGGGTATATTCATTTTGTCATTCCGAAGTATCCATTTCAGACCCCATAAAGTATATATATTCTTTCCTTGAAAATTATGCAAATATATACATTACGAAAAAAAGTTATAGATCATAATGTACGAAAGTTTATACCGCACAGTGTCTTTTTCGTTATATTTAAAACGTAATAAAACTGACAAAGTTAGATGTACGATTCTGAAATTTTGCAAACATTGCTTTTTACTCTTAATTAAAGTTAAAAGCTCATATAACCCACAAAATAAGATGCTTGACGATAAAATGTTGCATTTATAGCTTTCTGGTAAATTTAATTATGCCAATATAAGTATAATTAAAAAAATTAAGCTGACATGCCCACTTCAACGGCCACCTTTCATATAACACCTTATCTTAAATTCATATTATTTTTATATGGACAAAAATTAAAAACAAGTCTGTAATGGATTATCTGAGTTGAATTCAAGCATTTGCTTTATAATTTTAAAACTAGGAGTTGCCATGCCCACACAATGTTAATATTCATTTTGAAATACTTCTGGGTACCAAATTATACTCTAAAGATTCCGTAAAAATATAACATTGTTGAACAGAAGAGTCAGTAGTATAATTTCTAATGTAGAAATGCTTAATGTTTCATTGTAAAGAACCCCATATACGTTTCAATTCAATTGTCAATTGAACAAACACAAACAAATTTCGACAGCTGATCAAGATACTTGAATACACACAGTACCATCGAATTGAAAGACTTACTAGCCAACTTTAAAATCTTTTGATTTTTCTTCAACCAACTCGACAATTGAGAAACAATTGACAGAGCCATACAAATCTTGATTTTGATAACAACCGACCAATTGGTTTTGAAAGTTTATGGGGTGCTCAAGACTAAATTTAAGAAAATAAAAATTTGGCAAATCGGAGTATAATAATAAAAAATTGTATAATTTTTGCTATAAAAGTTCACAACATTGGTTCGGCATAGCCGAATATAGTGCTCCCACTTATTTCTTTTAATATGCAAATGCTTTTTTAAGAAAGGTGATCTAAGCCGATTGAGCTTCATGTTTAAAAACTAAAAATGACGGAGAAGTAAAAACTCATTGGTTATACATTATATCCACGATTAAAAAAATATAAAATGGGAAAAACAAATTGTATATTGTGTGATACAAACATCATTGGAGATCAATATCACCTTCAAAGACATAACAATACCCAAAAGTACCCGCAAAATTGGATGATTATGTTAAAAAGATTGAATCTGTTTCTATGGCCATAGAAAGGCCACAAAGCTAAGAACTTTAAAATCTTGCATTTTTTCTCCTAGTGAGACAACAGACTCTATTAAGTAAGAGTGCTATATTCATGCCGAATCTGATAATACCCTTTACCTATATTTCATGTTATACGACATTTTTTTCTTATTATTTCATATACATACATACTTATCATCGAGTTAGTAGGAAATTTACCAACATCTGTTTTTCCAGTATCCTTTTTTGCACGTCCTAACCACAAGTTTTTTTTCAATGTTTTTTATTTGCTCATATCTCAGAAAGCTATGGGGCGATTGTGGTAAGTTTTAATAGCGAATCATTCCCGGATATTTCCAAAAGATTGATATCAAACACAGATCTGAGGATATATACTTTATGAGATCAGAAATGAAAATTGTAGAAATTACAAACGGAAAAACAAAACTATATATACCCTTGAGCACCACAGGTGAAGGATATATAAACAGTAAATCAAACTATTTTAAGTGTTCACTACAAAAGGTACTTCTCGCATTAAAAACGATCAGTTTTATTCCGTACCCTGATGCAATTACATACCTTTCTCTGTCTCCAACCATATAGAATTTCGAATTGGATAGCCCTGTGGCCAGATATGGTTAATATATTGATCTAGTTATCATCCGTATTGCCCCATACTGTGCTTCTAGAATTACTCTTGTACATGTTGGCAATCAAAACAGTAAACTGTGGGAGAAGGAATAATATTTTATTATTCAAAAAGTTACGTTAAATATACAATATACTCAAAATGACAAGCTTTTATTTGATTATTTTATGATATGAATACGTAGACATACAGATGGACATGTTTATCACACATGTAATTTAAAGGCTATCAAGGTATTGATTCTAGTTCTGTATAACAAAAACTTATCATGTGTACTCTTGAGTACACTCAAAGATGTACATATTTGGAACAATATTACCATATTAGCTGTTCCAAATCTGGGATGAGTTATTAAGTGAATTAAAATACTATTTATTAAATGTTGAAATGGAGAATGGATGTACGAAGTTAAGTTTGTATTTAAATAAATAAGGCTATTTTTATACCCTTCACACAGTGAAAAAGGGTATATGTATAGGTTTGTAATTCCGTGTGAAATTTCTACAATTTTGATTTTCGACCCCATAAAGTATATATTTTCTGAAAGCTTATGAATAGGGGAGTCGATTAAGCCCTGTCCGTCTGTCCGTCTGACCGTCTGTCCGTGTGTATGTTGAAAACAACTTTTTGAAGCCCCCCGACATAGGTTGGACGCGGGTAAGGTATTAAATATTCGGGAGAAATATTCGGGAGTAGATCGGTATTGAAAATCAGAAACATCGGTACATAAACAACTGAGATATGAGCAAAAACCCACGACCACCTCGATTTTTTTTCACAAAAACAACATTACAACAACAACATACATACATACAAACGTGTATACTGGTTAGAGAAAACGTGGCATCAAATCCCAGCTGAGGCAAATTTTTTTAATTTTTTTTTATATTTTTTTTTTATTTTTTGTTTAATATATTATTTATATTTTTATTATTTTTTTTAATATTTTTTTGTTTTATATTTATTATATATATTTTAATTATTTTTACAAAATTTTTTTTTTTTAATTTTTTTTTTTTAATTTTTTTTTTTTTTAGCATACATACGTAAATATATAATTTTACAATGGGATGTTTTTATTTATGTATGTATTTTATATGTATATGGAATGGTGATACAAACTACTGTTATTGCATGACTACACGTTGTGAAGGGTATATAAGACTCGGCACGGCCGAATATAGCGCTTTTACTTGTTTTAAATTAATTGTTTTTATTTATAAAAAAAAGTACGTCCAAAAATAAAACACTTTTAAGCAAACAAACAAAGTACGTAAATGGATTTGAACTAAATGATATTAAACAAAAGTAAAAAAACAATATTTGAAGAAAATAAATTTACCAATCCAGGTAAATTTTGCACCCTTCGAGTTTAAACACGCTATGCTTACTCACAATGATTGAAAAACTACCACAAAAAAGAAGTGGGTGAACGTAATTGAGTGCTCACGCGTTCATTTCTAATGAAGACACAATAGAATTTTGTAGAAATTATAAACTTAGTTGTGCCCTTGAAACCCATGAATAATTAAGAAAATAAAATTTCAAGTAAAAAAAATAAAAGAAAACAGTTGTTAAATATATTGTTAGTAACAAATAAAACAAAAATAAGTAAACATGTTTTGAAAATATTCTCAATATTTAAATTAAATAAGTATTTTAACTTTATTTGATAGAATTTATGATTCTACAAAATAACTTAAACAACCTAAAAGCTTAACCTCGACATATAAAAAAGACACTTAATAGTAATTGGTGCATATGCCAGCGGCATACACCCTGTCGAAAGACAAGCAACACATATTTCCTTGATCACCACAAATAGAGTGTTTATACTCCATTCTAATAGGATTCTATCCATTCGAGCCGCTTTAAATTTGACAAAAGGCAGAACCTCACTTCTAACCCCATTGGGAAAATGTACCTTTATAAGCGATTTATCTATTTTACTGGAGCACAATTCCTTCCACGTACTTTGGTTTTGAAGACGTATAGTTCTATTCAGATCCCTTATTTTACTGCAATCACCCCATGAACTTGGGACTCCCTCGTTCGTGTAACTACAACATACCTCTCAGCCTACAAACTTGTTTTTTTATTATAAACACGATATGAATACGTGGACATGCTTACATATCCCACGTGTAATTTTAAGTCAATCTTGGTATAAATTGTGGTTTTGTATTCATATTACTCTACTGTGATTAGGAGATTTTAATGTGTACTATAAAGTACACGTCGCCATTGCAAAATAGTGCGTAGACAATTACACGATAAATTTTTTTTCATATGAAAAATTATATTTTAATATTATCTGTCTGAATAATAAAAAAATTAAATTAATTAAAATTATATTTTAACATTAGGTAAAAACATTGAATGTTGATAAAGCACTTGTGTCATGTATTTATGTATGTACCCAGCCTGCAAGAAGAAATGTCGACAAACACGTAAGAATTCTATTCGAATTCTGTCAGACTTCTGACCGCCAAACATCTAAAGTGGTTGGCACGAATTTGAACAGACATGTCGTGGGAAATTTTGAGTTTTTTACCGACGTGTCTGATAGAAAAGGCAGGGGAAAGTCTGATTTATTATGCGACATTCGTATGGATTTTTGACATTTTTCTGAAAGTTGTAATTCTAACCGATTAGTACAGATTTCTAAAAGAAATCTGAAATATTTTATAAAATAAAACTCAGTTTTATGTAATATTTTTTATTCATTTAATTTATTTATACATTGTTTATATGCTAGATTTAATAATTAAAACAATTCTTTTAATTATTTGAAGCAAACTTGTAATTCCAACATAAAAAATACTCCTCTTTTTTAACATTTTTCCGAAAAGCCTAACGTGACATTTTTTTATATAAATATATTTTTTATTAATCACAAAACAACTTTTTTAACAAACCAATAAATTAAATTTTTTAATATACATAAAAAATTTCCCAGACATGTCTTACAGAAATCTGTACGTAAATTGTCCGTAAAAAAAGTCAGATATTTGTAAGACTTGTCTGGTTCAGAAATTGTCGTACCATTGTGCAGGCTGGGTATGTATACTTAGATGTATATGGTGTAAGAATTTAAGTGTGTATTAAAACAAATAATGCTTTTTTTTTGTAAATAAATTTTTTAGCCAGTAAAAAAAAGTACGTCAAGAAATGAAATGTGTGAACAAAAATATACAAAAATTAAACGAAAACAGGGAAATTTAAATTTATTTTTCGAAAAAAAAAAATTTTTATTTTAAATATTTATGTTTACATATATATAATACAAATGGTGCTATAGGTCGAAATATCGAAAACTTACTCCGGACAGTTTATTTTTTAGTTTATTTATAAATAACTGTAAAATACATTATCTTCATTAAATTCGTAAGTAGAAATTACTTTGAATTAAGGTGACACGTTCACTTCCACTGAAATTTGAAAGCTCATAAAAGCTTCATAATTAGATGTACGATGCTAACATTTCGAAAAAACAGTTCTCTGGTCAAATCTTTTGTTGGAAAATAGATAGGACACTACCCATTTAACGACCACCTCCCATGTAGCACTTTATCTTGAATACATATAATTTCTCTATGGATAAAAATTTTTGGAAAAATTACAGTTTCTATAGTACATTATATAAGTTAAATGCATTAGCAGAAATTACTTTAGTACGACTATTTTACGCCCATCTCGAAGATATATAGATATATCATAATCAGTTACTAGAAAAATTACACACCTCATAAAACCGTCTAAAATTTACGAAGCTAACTATTCGTTAGTGTGATTTCTGTCAAACACAACTTCAGAAACAAACAAAAAATACAATGTAACACGTCCATAATATAAATTATTCCATAGAGTTGTTAACGAAATAATAAATTTTTGTGGTACAAAAGTACTACACAAAATTGGTGGTGCTCTTACTTGTTATATTTTTCAACAACTCCTAGAAATTTTCTAAAAATCGCTGGCAAAATATTTTGAAACGAAGCCTTATCTATACTAGCAATCGGCCGCTTCATTCCCAAAGTAACTTTTAGGTTGTCAATACTACATATTCCTAAGTTCACACATTCGCAAGTTAAGGCCAACACTGTCATACAAAAAAGATGCAAAATAAAAAAGCAGCTCTGATCTCACAGAAACTACTATTTTATGAAAATTTCCAAAAGATTATCAAATCGGGCACACTTGTCAAAAAATCTGTCGCACATATACATTTTTTGTCCACACTATCACACTTTCTGAGCACACATACAATTTTTGACATATCGAACGACTAAATCTGATAGTCAGTCATGGCCTTTAGGAAATACAAAAAGTACATTAAAAATCAACCTTTTGGGTCGCGATTTGGATAAAAAATTCCTAATTTTATTTGAAATTACAAAAGAACTTAGCACAACAAATTATTTTATTTTATGAAAATGCTATCTTAGTTACCATTTCTGTTTAAAAATTAAAAAAAAAAAAAACTCACACACACACACACAGAAAATTTGCAAAAGTGAATAAGATATCTTTTAGTAAAACTGTATAATATCTAAAAATATTTATATTTCTAGAGCTAATTGGGTTCGATCGTTTTCTACTGGATCGTTTACGTTTTATTAGTAAATTTGTGTAAACGAACGCAATCCAGCAAAGTTTAGTAAATAATTTTTAGTAAACGAACAAACATATTGTCCCAAAAAAGTCAACGATTTGGTAATTACACTTAAAATTTTGTGAAAAGGAACCCTCAAATATACAACAATCAATCAGCATAAAAACCATTCATACTAATTATTTTGTATTCGTTGCTTTTGTGACAGTTAGTTTACTTTTGTAGAAATAATGCAATTAATGATTCCAATGAATTGATGTATATTGTTTGGCATTGCTTTAGTAAGCATAAATTAAATACATATTTGTAGCTTTCTCATAAAAAAAAACGCTTTTAATTATTGTCAGAATGTTAATATGTAATTTATTTTCAAAAAAAAAAAAAAATAATAATTTTAAGATATACAGACACACGAATAAATAATTATAATTATTACAAATTTATCACACATATGTAGTCATATATATAAAAAAAAAAAAATAAAAAAAAAAAACATAAAACAATACAGAATTATGAAGTTAATAAAATAAGCAAAATAAGTTTTTTGTTAATAAAGGGAATAAAATATTATAGTTTTTTTTAGCGTAAACAAGAATTAAAGCGGAGAAATATAGAAGAGAGTACGCTATGCTCTTTAAAATTTACATCTGGATTTAAGGATGACTATAGATGCCGGTGAATAATATAGTGTTCATAACACGATCGTAAATAAAGTATAAGAATGGCTGATTACAGTTGAATATAATGGGACTTGGGCGAGATAAACGGACTCCTGTAAATGTTGTAACGCCAGTTGCTGTAGTACCCTTTTCGTCGACCTTGATTTTGGCCACATGCTTAGCATTTTTAAAATTAATTGGTTTGACAAACAATTGAGATAAATCCGCTGAATCTGTGAAGAGACTTGTAATGCCTAGTTTGTGAAGGATCTGAAATAAATTTTAATATTATTTTAACTAATCCAGAAACTAAAAATGTATAAATTTTTAAAACTTTCTCATAGAAAATGAATAGCATAGTAAAAAATGTATTACACACACAATATACATTTTTTATACAGAACATTTTAATCGCATGCGACACAAATTTAAAAATAGGATAGCGACTTTCTAATGAATAATTTCATATTTTTAAAGAAAAATTTCAACGTTTCTACAAACAAATATGTTTATAGCTGCTACAACTTACCGGTTTTAAATCCTTTTTTTGTTCAAAATTAAACTTGGGCAATGAAAGTTCAATTCTTTTTGTATAACTATTTTTCACGGCATCCATCAAATCGTGTTGGGTCAATTTCAATAAAACATCATTTAAACCGTTTCGATTTTGTGGCAGAATAATGATCATGGAAATATCGGAAGGCAGGTTTGGATCACTTGAAGTATTGTAGGGAATTTGCAAGATTTGAGCACCGATGTGCCTATTTACGATATATTTATATCTACCCTCCTTATACATCATTTTTACTTGCGAAGATTGGTTATGTGCGGTATAAAATGGCTTCCATGTAGTTTGGCTGGAATTAAACTCTTCGGACCATTTACCCTTGAAGTAGACAGCATTTACCAAAACAATTTGAGTCAAAGTATCGACTTCTGCTGGACTTAACATTTCTGGAATTTCTTTGTGTGTTACATTTGCTATCCATTTGTTAATGTTTTTTCTACTGACATCGGCGGCATGTGTAAAGTCCAAGGCTTCGACTTCATCTTTGAAAAGATTCATGAAAAATTCCTTAGCGGGGATGTTTTTGTCAAAGTAAATCTTATTGGCAGAGGTAAATTCAACAAAAGGGTTCTCAGAACGTGCTTGTTTATATAACATGTAGGCGTTGTAAGTATGAAAGAAATGTTTGCCCCATGACAAATGCAAAGCATCAACCAGTTCATTTTTAGTATTACCTACGGCACAAAAGTAGGCCAATAGCAAGGCGTTAAAGGTAGAGAAGGGGGAAAAGAGCACATTTTGATTTGGTGATTCTTTTTGTATGACATTTAACATGTCTAAAGCAAAAATTTGCTGGCCACTATACAAAACATGATTTATTACTTCTTGATCACTATATTGTCTTGTATCTCCAAAATTCGCTAGAATTATGCACAGGAAACAAACTAGAAACATCTTCATGGCTAAAGATATTGCTACAAGAAAAATATATTAAAAATATATAAAATTTCTTATTTTAAAAACACAATGAACACTTAAACAAATTCTGTTAAACCAAATCACTCTTAAAAAAAACACAACTATAGCTTGTAAAGGATATATGTATTAAATCCTTTTTGAAAAATTATTATTTTATTTGTCAAATATTCTTTTACTCTCAACACCAGCACTTTTTACTTGAATTATAAATTTCACTTTTAGTTTAGAATTACTTACCCTTTTGGGAGCTTGCGTTAAAATGATTAAATATGATCAAATTTTAAAATATTTATAATCTTTTTTCAAATAGTCGACTAGACAAACCTTTATTTTTCACCACTGTGGGGAAAAAGAATAATAATTTTTTACTTATTTCAATTTTAATGGTTTCATTGAGTTGAATTCTGATCGGCTATTGACGAAAGCAATTTTACCGATTTTGAAAAAGATTCAATCGTAAGAGCCTGTTTTTCAGACCAAAAACAATATTTTATATACCCGTCACCAAAAAATGGTAGGGGAGTATATTCATTTTGTCATTCCGTTTGTAAAACATCGAATTATCCATTTTAAACCCCACAAAGTATATATTTTCTGAGTCCTGGTTTCAATTTATGACGATCTAGCTATGTCCGCCCGTCTGTTGATAGCACGATAGAACTCGAACCGAAAAAGCTAGGAGAATATTTTTTATAAAAAGGTTTATTTGGTATTGAAAATGAGCTAAGTCGGAATACTAGGAAAAATATTTATTAAATAGGAGAGGAGTTATAGATCAAAATGTACGAAAATTTATACCGCCCGGTGTATTTTTCGGCATATTCAAAATGTAAAACTTAATAAAACTGACTAAATTAGATGTATAATTCTGAAATTTTGCAAGCATTGCATTTTTCTGAAAGGATTGATACTAACGAATAATACATGTGACACGCCCACTTTAACGCCTACCTCCCATATATCGCTTTATTTTTAATTGATATAATATCTCTATGGACAAAGATTTTTGAAGAATAAAGGCCTTTATTAAAATATTTTTGTTGATTTTATCAGTAATAACTACTTTGACACGCCTACTTTAACTCCCACTTTTATTGAAAGACTAAATTTACGAAAATATTTCAATAGCATATCGAAGTTATATAAAGGAAGTGAAACATATTTTAGTATAAAGAGATTATTGCATAGCGATTACAGTCATTAACAAAAATTGTTGGTGGTAACAAAAAATTCGACACCGCCGAATATAGTGCTCTTACTCGTTACTAGTTAAAACAATTTATTTATAAAAAATAGAATTATTTGTTTTAATACACACTTAAATTCTTATATCCATGTATGTACATACATACTTGTATACATACATACATTTTTATATACATTTATTAATTTATTTTTGTTTGTTATTTAAGCAGATAATATTAAAGTATAATTTTTCATACGAAAAAAATTTATCGTTTAAATGTCTACGCACTATTTCGCAGTGGTTTTTTTTGACGTGTACTTTATAGTACACTTTTTAATCTCCTAAACACAGTAGAGTAAAATGAATACAGAATGACAATTTATACCAAGATTGACTTAAAATTACACGTGGGATATGTAAGCATGCCTACGTATTCATATCGTGTTTATAGTAAAATAACAAGTTTATTGGCTGAGAGGTGTGTTGTTGTTAGACGAACGAGGGAGTCTTAAATTCATGGGGTTATTGCAGTAAGAAAAGGGATCTGAATAGAACTATACGTCTTCGAAACCAAAGTACGTGGAAGGAATTGTGCTCCAGTAAAATAGATAAATCTGAAGTAAGAAAGTTAGAAGAACCCTTGCCGTCGCTTATGAAGGTACATTTTCCCAATAAGGTCAGAAGTAAGATTCTGCCTTTTGTTCAATTAAAGGCGGCTCGAATAGATAGGATATTACTTGCCTATTAGAGTGGAGTATGAACACTCTATTTGTGGTGATCAGAGAAATATGTGTTGCTTGTCTTTCGACAGGGTGTATGCCGCTGGCATATGCACCAATTACTGTTAAATGCCTTTTTTTATATGTCGAGGTTAAGCTTTTAGGTTGTTTAAGTTATTTTGTAGAATCATAAATTCTATCTAATAAAGTTAAAATACTTATTTAATTCAAATATTGAGAATATTTTCAAAACATGTTTACTAATTTTTGTTTTATTTGCTACTAACAATATACATTTTTAACAACTGTTTTCTTTTATTTTTTTCACTCGAAATTTTATTTTCTTAATTATTCATGGGTTTCAAGGGCACAAATAAGTTTATAATTTTTACAAAATTCTATTGAGACTTCATGAGAAATGAACGCGTGAGTACTTTTTGACTCACTTCTTTTTTGCGGTAGTTTTTCAATCATTGTGAGTAAGCATAGCGTGTTAAAGTCTCGAAGGGGGCAAAATTTACCTGGATTGGTAAATTTATTTTGTTCAATTATTGTTTTGTGTATAATAAAATTTGGTTGAACCAACCATTTACGTACGTTGGTTGTTCGAAGGGTTTTTTTCCGGAATTTTTTGTTTCCCGGGAATGCGAGATATATTTTTTAATTTCCCGGCATCCCGCACCGAAATAAATAAAAAGGAAATTAATTTTTATATGATAAAAAACTTTTTATTAAAAAGTATAAATAGTCTACAATTTAAAAGAAACACTTTAAAAATATAAAAATTAATAAAGAAACTTGAATTTAAAATATAAATTTAGTAAAAATATTTTTAATTGAAAAAATATTATTCTTTAGATACGAGATAAAATATGAGCACAAAAAATGCTTTCGAGTCGTAGCCACTTTTTTCATTTCCCGGGATCCCGGAAAATAGTCCCGGGTTACGTTAAATATACAATATACTCAAAATGACAAGCTTTTATTTGATTATTTTATGATATGAATACGTAGACAGATGGACATGTTTATCACACATGTAATTTAAAGGCTATCAAGGTATTGATTCTAGTTCTGTATAACAAAAACTTATCATGTGTACTCTTGAGTACACTCAAAGATGTACATATTTGGAACAATATTACCATATTAGCTGTTCCAAATCTGGGATGAGTTATTAAGTGAATAAAAATACTATTTATTAAATGATGAAATGGAGAACCATTGCAAAATAGCGCATAAACATTAACATAATAAATTTTATTTAATATTAAAAAAATTATATAAACATAGTACCTGTCGGAATAATAGAAAACTAAATATGTAAATATCTTTAAAAAAATATATTTATTTTTGAATAAAAATATGAAAGAATATTGTCTTAAACACTTGTGTCTCGTATATACATATGTATGTACGAAGTTAAGTTTGTATTTAAATAAATAATAGTATTTTTTTAAAATTAATTGTTCTTATTTATAAAAAAAAGTACGTCAAAAAATAAAACACTTTTAAGCAAACAAACGAAGTACGTAAATGGATTTGAACTAAATGATATTAAACAAAAGTAAAAAAACAATATTTGAAGAAAATAAATTTACCAATCCAGGTAAATTTTGCACTCTTCGAGTTTAAACACGCTATGCTTACTCACAATGATTGAAAAACTACCACAAAAAAGAAGTGGGTGAACGTGATTGAGTCAAAAAGTGCTCACGCGTTCATTTCTAATGAAGTCACAATAGAATTTTGTAGAAATTATAAACTTATTTGTGCCCATGAATAATTAAGAAAAAAAATTTCAAGTGAAAAAAATAAAAGAAAACAGTTGTTAAATATATTGTTAGTAACAAATAAAACAAAAATAAGTAAACATGTTTTGAAAATATTCTCAATATTGAAATTAAATAAGTATTTTAACTTTATTTGATAGAATTTATGATTCTACAAAATAACTTATACAACCTAAAAGCTGATCACCACAAATTGAGTGTTCAATTAAAGGCGGCTCGAATGGATAGGATATAACTTGCCTATTAGAGTGGGGTATGAACACTCTATTTGTGGTGATCAGAGAAATATGTGTTACTTGTCTTTCGACAGGGTGTATGCCGCTGGCATATGCACCAATTACTGTTAAATGCCTTTTTTATATGTCGAGGTTAAGATGGTGCCTCCCAATTGTACCAACAAGTTTGATGTGAGTTGGATAGTGTATGGATGTGGTTTTCTCATTTGGAACAAAATTAAGATTCTACTAATTTAAATTAATTTATATATTCTTGATTAAATTATGCACTTGCTACTAAATCGCCCATAAGAAAATTAATAAATAAATAAAAAAAATAAAAAAATTTTTCGTTAAATTTAAGTTTAATGCTAACAACAAATAGTAGATAGAAAATAGTGACTATTTAGTCACTAATTTTTAAAATTATGTATTCATTTTCTGGAAGTGTATGGGTTTATTCACATGCACAAATGCACATACATATTTGTTTTTCTTCACAGTAAAGCATGTATGTGTCGATATGTCAACAGACCTTTCAAAAGCTTTTAAGTAAAAGAAAAATAACAACAAAATAGTTAGAAGAAAAAAGGAAAAGGATTTTCTTCTTTATATCAATTTCGGACTTCCGGTAGTTTTGAAAAGATAGCAGGAGCTTATTCTGTCTTATTATTTTTTTTACCTTGACTTAACAATGTTAAGTGTTCTCTATTCAATTTTATACAAGCCTTGTATTACACATTTTATTCATACGTTTATAGAACAATTATAATTCCTTCGTTGGAAGTGTGTGTGTGTGTGTGTGTGCATTTTTAGGTATTACTTTATTATGTTTAATAATTTTCAAGTCCTTGCTGAAGTATATATACTTATTAAAGTGTGTTAAAGCAGTGTTTCAGAAAGTTGCTCCGTAATTTTTAAATTAAGAAAATAAAAAAAATAAAAGTGAACATTTCTTGATTATTAAAAAAGTGAAATGTTGGTCAACAATTACTTCGTTAATGTACATGGTACGAACATTCAAGTTATCATGTTTGTAATAAAATATTTTAAAAATTATTTATGCATTTGTTTATGCATTGTTAACTAGCTGACCCGGTCCGTGTTGCTGGCCCTAAGCAAACATTAATGTTGTATTACCATACAATTTAAATTGAGCTTTTAACGAAATTTACGGCCTTCAAATAAAAATCCATGGACTACCTATCATAAAGTTTTTTTTTTTACAGAATAACTTACATACGTTGTAGATATGGGCCGAATCAAAAAAGAAACGCATGTATTTTAGGCAAATTGAAAATTATATTTATTTATTACGTCACCTTAAGGCCAGCGGAGAGACAGTGTTTTTTGTCTTTTTTAGTTGGTGTAAAAACGTATAAATTTTTTGGCGTGCCAACTCGGGAGCAAGCCACATACAACTGGCCGTGTGAAAAACATGAATTTTCCAAAATTAAGCCAGCAATAGTCGATGATTGGTCTTGTGCTTGTGTTGATGGTAATAGCAAAGGCAAGACGCAAAGGGAATTGGAGCCGCTTAAATTGGAATGGTAAATCGTTTGAAATTATCGGAATTCGTGGAATAAGTACGTGTTCGCCTTTGAATTTCGAAAGTTTTAAAATTTTGATATTGGATCATTATTAACAGAGGTTTTTTGTAAATATCTTCGAAACTACAAAACCGATTTAAGAGTTTGATATTTGGTTTTTAAAAACATGACAACGACTTTTAAAATAAAATAAAAAAAGCAAACAAAATAAATATTTGTATATGTCATTGGTGGTGCAATATGAAAATTGGATTTCGCCACGCTCCTCCGCCCGCAGACCGAAAATCAAAAATCAAACTATACAGTGTCACCCGCCTAAATATTCTGAAGATTCACTGAAAATTTCATTAAAATCGGTCCAGCCGTTTTGGAGTCCATACGTTACATACATACATACATCCTTTTTTATATATATAGAAGAAGAAGAATTTGGCGAAATTGTCTTATGTTAAGTTTTTTTAAAAATCGGTTCTACATCTATTAATCCATTTCCTAATAAAATATAATAGAGAAAGCTGTTAGTTGTGGATATAACACTGTGTACATTTTATCGTATGTAGCAGTGTTATTTATGTTTTTATTTATTTAAAAATAATAAAAACGCTCTCCTTGAAAATTTTATTTTTATAATATACGACTACTTCGCGCACAGGGGTCGATATATTTGGTGAGTTCACAAGGTGTACTATCTGTGTTATTGTCATATAAAAATTTATTTTTAAATCGCAAAACCCCAGGAAAACAATTCAGAAGCTGTATAAAGCGAATTAATCTTTCCGGACTTTTAAATTAACGGTAAAAAATTATTTATTAAAAATGACTCCAAAACTGCGAAACAAGATGCCATGTATTACTCTAATAACATGCACTGACCTTTCCATTTTTATTCATTATGAAATGAATATTTTTTATATTGACAGCTGACTACTGCATAGGATATCGCAATGTTAAAATAGGTAGGTAGTTTCATTGAAAATAATCCAGACAGCAACCAGCACTACTTGCGAAAAAGTTAACCTAGAGTGTATTTAAGGTTAGCTGAGTTGCTTATAGAGAAGTATTTAAGGTAACGATATTAAGCAGTGTTCTAGTTAGAGAATAAAAACTTAGTGACCTTATAATTTTGAGGCGTAATTTATATTCATATAAACAAATGGTCGCCAGTGACAAGCTAATGTTAAAATTATTAGAATTTTAATCAATATTAAATCATTTCGTCATCAGTTGAATTCCTGCAAAATCATTTCTTTGTCAGGGTTTGTTTTGCTGGGAAAGCTTAAAAATTTCACAATAATCACACAATATAATTTTTTTTTTATTATTTGAAAATTTTTGACATCATGACAAAATAGCACTTATTGTAAATTTATGAATTGTATTTTTAATAGAAGTTCACAAATTATGTGGCCAGCTTTAGTGTCTGTGAAAGAGTGAACCTACAATTTATAGTGAAATTTTATATATAAAAAAAACGTTAGTGGTAAAATAAATATTGCTAAAACTGCTCCCTAAATGATAAGTTGTATTTTAAAGTTTCGATAAAATAAATATTTGACATAAGGTTTTTACATAACAACAAATGTCTCGTTAGTTTTCTACGAACGAAAGGTATTAAAAAAAATTCCATAAATCGAATTGGAAATTTTAATCTAAATGGTGCGTTAGAGCGTATCGTGAACTATCGTAATTTTACTATAAATTTTTGAAAATATCGTAAAAAGGCTATAAATTTAAAAAACATTGTAAAAATCCCCTTAACTTAAACGCTATCGTAAGTATGGGAATCACTGTTTTAATATTTTCAGGCTTCTTTGTATGAAATCTTTTCTATTTTTCTTTTTGATCATATTTCTTTTGTCAGTTTGGAGTGGATACTCCATAAAACCGTATGCAAGTACCTTAATAGTGTGTACGTTCATTTGTGTGCTTGAATGATATATGTATACATGTGTATGTGTGTGTGTATGTGTGTGTGAGTTTTCAAAAACTGCTGGATTTTATAGTAAACACTACAATTTTATTTCTTACCCAAGAGAAATAAAAACTTTAAAAGATTTTTTCTATGTTTTACTACTCACATATGTTTTATAAAGGGGTTCAGATAATTCGGTAATGGCTTGGAAATTTATTATTAGATATTTTTAGGAGAATTAAATACATTTTTTAGCACCTGTTTTACTTTTTGAAAAAAAGAGAAGCCTTTGAAATTGCAATGGGTCTATGTTAAAGAGAAATCGAATAAAACTTGTTGTGGTTGAGGTATTAAGGACATTCATTTATGAAAGAGCTAGGTACAAAATATGATAGTTTTAGAATATCTGCGTCGACATGTGGCTTTAAATCTAGCTGAGTGGCAGCTAGAGGTCAAAGTTATCATCAATAGTAGTGATAACTACTGGCTACCTCAATTGTGTGATTTGAGCCTGTTAGACTTTTTGTTGTAGGATTGTTATAAGTCGCAGGTCTATTTGAATAATTCATAGACGTTTTAGAGATCCTTAAATTAAATTCAGCCTTGTGTATGCACCAGAGTTAAGTGCATGCATTAGACTTTTGCAGGATGTTATATTGCCTACATAACGACATTGATAGGCTTTTTAATTTAATAAAATATTTCGATGAAATATTACACACATTCAATATTAATTGGATGACAGAACACGTTTAATGAAAGACTCGTTATATATATCTAATAGCTTTGAGGGGAGTAGATATGATCAAAATACTCATCAAGCCGTTTAGTAGCATTTGTAAAAATGGGTTTGCGTTACACCGTAAAATCAATCTTTTTGTTTGTTAATCAGGAACAATTTCACAAAGACTACCACAATGGTTGCTGATTATGCTTGATGTGTGTCAAGTCTCCATTAAGCTGCTTCAGCAACTAGATCTAATATGAGGATAAGGCGTGAGATTACGCTTGTTGGATACTTCAAATATCCCAGATGTTATACAGTATGGCTTATCAATAGCACACTTTAATTGACAGCGGCAATGACCTTTGAGTTTGAGTTTTATATTTAAAAGTGTTAGCTGCTTATTTAAGTATTAAATTAGAGGTCGATGGGTTAATACTAGGGTGATCGACTCGGTTTAACAACCGGTAGTAAATCCGGTTTTTTTCCTCTTTCAGCTGGCGGTTTTTTCTAAATTTTGATTTTTCGAATATCGAATACAACAGTTTTTTTTATCCGAAAAAGCCGGTTTTATATTTTTTTAAGTTTATTTTCATATATCTTTGTAACCAATCGTACCATAGTATATTTAGTACGCGAAAAGTTTCCAAAAGTCAGAAAATAGAAACTATCAAATATTCTTCTATAATATTGTTAGAAATTTATTTGTTGTTTAAAAAACAAATGTAAAATAAGAAAAATAATTGAGCTTTAATATTATTTTTTTATAAGATATAAACCTAACGTTAAAAGTTAAAGTTTATTGAAGCGTAAAGTAAGCTGATCGATCACTTTTAGGTAAAAGGTGTATTTACAATAAAGAAAAACCAATAATCTCTCCTTCCAGATTCTAATTTTAATTAATAGCATTTGGTGTCTGTCAACTTAAATTTCAATTAAACCATCGAACAAACTAGCTTAAAAAAGAACGTTTAAAATGAAATTTTAAAGATTTTCTCCTTAGCCTTTAAAATGTATTTTAAATTATAGAAATCATTTTAAATAAAATACGTTAGTGCATATTAGTTTAAAAGATCTATTTAACATTTAAAAAATCTACAGAAGGAGTTACAAATATTTATAAGAGCTTTATAAAAAGTCTTATTTAATTATGTATTAATTTATTGTATTTATTTTACTTGTAGAGAGTACCTTTTGTCCTTAAATTTAACTGATAAAAACCAAACTGTAAAAAATTCATATTTAGATATAAATTTATTATAATCCTTTTATACAATATTTTTTAATTTTTTCTTTAAATATTATATTTTATATATTCGAACCGGTTAACCGGTTTTTTCTCAATTTTCAAAATAGCAACCGGTTTTTTTTTAAATTTTAAATTTCAAACTATTTGAAAACCGGTTTCTTAAAAAAGTCGAATAATCGATCACCCTAGTTAATACCCATTCTTATTGAAAAACACTTATATAATAACTGTATGTAGAAAAAGTCCTAGGTATCGTATTGTCATAGTTTCCCAAAAACAATTTCAAATGAAGAAAAAATATTGTTTTGCTTTTGGCAAAATTTTTAAGAGCTTTCAAAAATTTAAACAAAAATATGACATTCTGACAATACGACACGTAGGACATGTGGTTAAGTTGCCAAATATATTTCGGCCCCTCTACATATTGTCACATTATATCAAATGCTTATAAACCGTCAACACGTTTATATATTACTTATAATCTTATAGTTTTTAATTTGCGAACTTCTCTCGAATTAAATTTGAGCCAACCTAAGGTGCTTATATACATGTACTATGTGTGTGTGTGTGTATTTTTTAAACAAATTTATGAGATTGTGAATTATTATCCCTAAAAAATTATATATAAAAATAAAAAAAAAACTGTTAGTTTTTGTGCCATCACATATGCCAGAGTTATAAACGAACTTGCATACCCTCTCACACACACAATTACCCACATACACAAAAGCACATACAGTTAGCCATAAAGAACAGTTATACCTAGAAGAAAGAAAAGTTATTTTAGTACAATTTGTTTTAGCACAAGAAAAATTAGAAGCTTTAAAATACAGAAATTTATGCTGCATTACGTTCAAGTTTTCATTGTTATTTCGGAAAAGATATAAAAAATTTTCCTTTTTTTTGGGGGTTTTTGTTTTTGTTAGAAATAGTTGTAGTTTGTAATTTTCCAGGAGATTAAGTTTAAGGTGCAAAGTTTGTAATTATTTTGAAAATTAAATGCTGAAAAGTTGAACGTGTTTATAAAGACATAAGAAAGGGTTTTAATTGTTGCAAATTAAAATGTGTCCATGCATGTGTAAGTGACTAAGTTGGGTGTTAAAATTGTTATTAAATATTTCGTTCTTTTTCAAATGCAACATTTTCTTTGGGATATTTAAAATTTAAATTGTAAATCAAACGTTTTTTAACTTGGCTTTGCTTTGTTTTTATTAAGAATTTTTTCTGATAAGTTTTATTTTGAGTTTTTATTTAGTTTATTTTTTTTATCAAACATATATTTAACACAACATTGAATAAAAGAACGACATTTTTTACATTAACGCGTAAACAAGCCTAAAAGCTACAGTATGTTAAAACATTTGAATTTATTTACAACTACACTAGCAATAAGTTATACGTAAAGTAGAGAAAACTATTTACACAGTTACACATTCAATGCACCTTAAGTTGTAACGTTTGCATCAACGAAAATGTTGAGAAAATACCTTGGAATGCGATTAAGTGAATTGTTTGAAATTTGAGTTTATTTTTTGTTCAATATCTTTAAAAAAAAAATACTGTAAGTATAATAAGTTGGTTGTTACGTTCGCTACACCGCAAATTAAAGCGTTAGATTTTATGAAATTTTTTTCGTACAGCTTATTTTTGCAATCTCTAAAAAAAGAAGGAAATGATTTAGAATTAAGAGAACCCAATTGACAAAAGCAGCAACTATATCCTTTCCGTTTAATATACCTATTTAAACTCTTTTTTTAACTCCATTTTAAGTTACTATAAAATAATTTTTATATCATACTAAACGTAAGCATGATATTGAATAAAAAAATTCTTTCACTATATATCTGTGGCTTGGAGCTAAAAGGGCCAATGTCAAAATATTTATTTTTGAGAAAATTGGAATTGAACTTAATCCTTTACTAGCCAAAACCGGCGCGCGTTGCTACGCCCCTTAATGAATCGAGATGCATTCTGAATTTTAATTGAATATCAAGTGCAAAAACCTAAAAATTATAATTTTTTTATGGGCGTGGCATTGCCCACTTTCCTAATCACGATATTGTAAAGTCATAATAGCTCAATATGTGTGCAAAGTTTCAGAAGAATCGGACCAGTGCAAGTACCTCAAAATTATAATTGCTTTTATGGGCGGGGCCCATAAACAGCTCAATATGTGTGCAAAGTTTAAGAATAATCGGTCCTGTGCAAGTACCTCAAAATGATACCTTTTTTTTATGGGCGTGGCACTGCCCACTTTTCTAATCACGAAATGATTTAGTCATGACAGTTCGGTATGTGTGCAAAGTTTGAGAAAAATCGGTTTGGTGCAATTACCATAAAATTATAACCTTTTTTTTTGGGCGTGGCCCTGCCCACTTTTCTAATCACGAAATTATAAGGTCATGACAGCTCAATATGTGTGCAAAGTTTCAGAAAAATCGGTTTGGTGCAATTACCTCAAAATTAAAACTTTTTTAGGGGCGTGACCCCGCCCACTTTTCTTATCACGAAATTTTTTAGTCATGACAGCTCGATATGTGTGCAAAGTTTCAGAAAAATCGGTCAAGTGCAAGTAGCTAAAACTGATAATTTTTTTTTATGGGCGTGGCCCCGCCCACTTTTTGCCACACATAAACACTCCCTGGAATGTGTACAACAACTTGCCAAAGTTTGAGTCCGATCGGTTTTACAGTTTCGGAGTCTATAGCTAACACACACACACAGAGTTTCACTTTTATATATATAGATAGATGCTTTCATAGTGACATTGGCCAGCATTTTATTTATGAAGCTGTTCTGGGTTAAGTATGACTTTAGCTGCTTTACCATAATGAAATAGAGAAACAAAATACATCTAATGCACTGATTAACTTAAAAGAGCAAAAAGGTGACATTGGCCCTTTTAGCTCCAAGCCACAGATATAAAGGTTAAGTTTCTTTTCTAACACATAAATGGTTGACATATTTATAATTTTTTTTTAACTTTATTTATTACCATTTATTCTTATGCACAATATATAAAATAAAATTAGTTTTTAAGCCACATGGTCACTTGTGGTCCACACTGTACACTAGTCAGATATAATATAAAACAGAAAGTCAGTAAACTGTTCGATCTTTTCTAAACTAAGAGGCCGTTAATTTTTTTCCATTTTATCTGCAATAATGTTGCATGTCGAAATTCAACAGTGGAATGTATCGCTATAACTTTGATATACTTACTTGCTATTCAAATATTTCAATGGATTTCCATAATTTTATAATTGAAACACAAACACTTGGTCACAGCTTTACGGTATTCCGACTATCAGGTTATTTTTTAAAAAGTCTACTAGAAAAATAAAAAGTAATAACATTTTTATAATATAGAGGATAGAAAGAACATTTTAAAATAATACACAAGTAATGAGAGAAGTTAAGCGACAAAAGATAAAGATAATGAGCTGTAGTTTGAATCACGAAATGTTTTATTGCGAGTATGGTATATGTTTCCATCATCAGGTCCTGAAGTGGGAAATATGGTTTTTAAAAAATCGACTTTAATAATGCATATTGGTTCATCATTCTCAAGCAGCCGCATGTAAACTCGCTTTTTAATCTATTGGCTTGCAAAAATATACGATAATTATAAGGGGTAAGGTTTTGATTTAAACGCAACAGATCCATTCAAAACTTGATAAAATTGGATATTGATTTAAAAAAAAGAGGGATGAAGAAACTACCAACTACTTTAGTTTTACCACATCTGTAAATTTCTGCAGCAGACCAAACTCATTAATTCTTAATCAACGCTCCGATAATAATTATAGAGAATTTTTTGTCAAAGTGGAGAGTTTAACTCTCTAAAAGAGTCTTATATTTATACATCACCTGTTAAGCCGTAAGTACCACAGGTTGCCAATAAAATGATATTTTGTAATGCTCTTACAGATTTTGTGTAGGGAAAAACTATTTTTTTACAGTTTGAAGGTGTTTTCTAAACATTGGTCGATTTTTTGGGTTTCATTTATTAAAAATGATAAGCGTTTTTTTGTTCTTTGGTTTTAAATTTTTAATATAAATTATTTCAGTAAAAAAAGGACTTGTGACATGCGGCAGTATCAAACATGCTCAATAAGGTGTGGTATTTAACCATAACTACAACAATAAGGGAAAAGCGCAAAAAAGTCGCAAAGATAGAATAAATCGAGCTAAGGTTCTGGAGAAGATTACCGGTTTATTTTCAGACATGTCACACTCGTTCTGGAACAGTTTATTTGCTGCCAAAATCATATTGTTTGACCACACTAGAACATTTTGTTGTGACAGTACTTAAAGTCATTTCTGTACAGGAACAACTCAGCTAAAATTGCAGCCCTGAAAGACAACATTACAGCTGCCATTAGGAAGATATCGGCCGAAATACTAAAAAAAATATACAAAAAATAGACCGTAATAACCTTTCCAATTTAAATCTCCATTAAAAAAATTATTATAATTTTGCTATTTTTATATTATTTTTGTTAAAAATAAAATGTTGTGTTTGAAAAAATACAGTTGTCAAGGTAGAATAAATCAAAATATCGAGTTCAATGCATTGCATTTTGAGCTAACTAAATTCAGGAAGGGAGAGAAGGAGAGACAAGATTTTAAAAAGTGATGTTTTGTATTTAATAGATTGCGATCAAAATTTGTATTTTATGTACAACTACAGTTTTTTGCAATCTTATTATGAGTAGAAATATTAGTTGTGCTTACGGTTGCATAGCTTCGACCATACTTCGTTTAAATTTGTTTCTTTTTATTGCGTTTTTTCTGATGCAATTTTAATCTGTAGCAAATTGCCTGCAGAGTCTATAGATGAACAAATACACAATAAAATAAAATTGATAGAAAGAAAAAGTTAAAAGCCTGATTTGGTTTTCTGTTGGCTGTATGCAATAAAAAATTTAATTTATATACACACACACACACACACACACAGTAAAAAAAACTCAAATAAAAAAATAAAGATTCAGAAACGAAACTAAAGTTAAAAGTTCGACATTATGATGGCGAAAGTGCAAAAAAAAATCAGAGCAGAAACTTTTTCTTCTGATTTATTTTATTTTTTTAAATTTTCCATACAAATATTTGAATTTCTCAGGTAACAACGATACAGAAAAGGCTTATCTTTCTGTCACAAACTTATATTATTTATAAAAGTCTTTTTTTTTTTGTTTTTCTTTAGTTTTTGACAACTATCTACTGACACACATTTTTATTTAGTTTAGTTTTCGATCTGTGTACCGTTGATACACTTAGTCATAAGATAAATTCATTTTACTTTTTAATCTTGTCTCTTGTTTTGTTTCTTTTTTCTTTCTCACAGAACTATATACATATGTGTGTTTGTATGTGTACGTATACATGTTTATGTGTGAATATTTAACTCTTTTTACAACTTGTAAGGAGTTTTATCTTACTTTGTACATGCATTTTCTTGTTTTATAGAAAAACACACATACACACACTCTTATAATGTTCATACATAGATACATACGTTAATTTTGATTTGTTTTCCAGCTGCTTTATGCTTTTCTCTACAACGATTTTGTCTTCTTAACAATATTTCAATTTTTCAATTTGTAAAGTTGTGGCGTTAGAGCAAGAAACTAAAAATGCATTCATCTGTTTGTTTGAAAAAAGAAAAAGAAAAAAGAAATGATGAAAGTACTAAGGGACTTTTGGGGGCACAAAGCTTTAAAAGTAAAAGAAAAATAGTTCAGTACACACACACACGTAACCAAATGCACTTGAATTGACTATTGTTTTGCCAACATTTGTTTCGCCAACTTTTCTACATTCGTTTTAATCAAAATGCAAGTATTTTAAACTTTATCATTGAACAAAAGTTTTAAACATTCCATTCTTTTCTTCATTGCATTTTTATACACTTTCTTAAGTCAAACTACTGCATATACATATGTATGAGCTGCATGCGCTGTGTGTGTTTGTGGAAATCTTTTTAAGAGAAATATTTAAAAATACAGGCAGAACAAGGCTCTGATTCAGTTAAGAGGAATATTTTTTTTTTAGGTTAAAAATTTTAAATTGTTATATTTTAAAGTAGATTTTTATAAAAAAGAATTTTTTATTAAATAATATGCAAGAATTAAAATGTTATAGATAAACATTTAACTTTGAACTTTTTTCAAAAAAATTTTATATTCTATGAGGCAAATTGTATTACTTTGGGTTGAATTGAAAGCATAAAAGAATCCTAGACCTCGTACATAAAGAGGTTAGGCAGACTCAGCTGCCGTTGGACCGCATGAGTCCAACAAAAATGGTCAAAGGGCTACATCGCCTGCTCATAGTGGATGAATCTTTGCACTATTGCCAAATGAATAGTGACGTTAATATCTTTATTGTTGAATCCTTTATGAAGGAAAAGGCTTCTCTCTGTCTATCAGACAGAATATATGCTGATGTTCAATAAGCGTGCCTCTATAAATTAGATGACGCTGATGTTAGTCAAGAGAGACATTAACAAATTGTAAATAAAGCGGATAAAACTTGTGCAGAGTGGAATTGCGACATCTAGTTAGAAGACTAGTACCGAGAATCACTTTGTATGACAACTTGGTGCAGACAAAGATTTTTCAATGTGTAAGTTCTAAAAAAGTGAAATATGGGGAACTACTTG
Source organism: Phyto melanocephala (assembly GCA_941918925.1). NCBI lineage: Eukaryota > Metazoa > Arthropoda > Insecta > Diptera > Rhinophoridae > Phyto > Phyto melanocephala. The sequence goes on from OW799233.1 coordinate 6,319,729, forward strand.
AAGACAGGATCGTATAATAATCAAAAAGCTGCGTAACAAGTGCAAAAAGATACTCGAATTTAATCGTAGAGCGATGAGCTGGATATCAGTATTGGTCATCATTTGAAAAGGATGAAAGTCGAGCATGAGGATATTTGTAGAATGTGCTTGGAGCATGCTGGGACGGAAGCCTAGAAGCCTGTGCGAATGTCCAGTATTGGCTAGCGGAATACTGACAAGCACATATTATTTGGTAATCATAGGCGTAGCTACAAATTTCTGAGGGTGGGAAAAACTTAAATGTTTTTTTATGGTGGGGGAAGGGGAAAATATTAAACTGAGTTAATTTCATAAGTATATTAAATATTAATAGTTAATTTTTCAAATTCATTTTAAAGGTAATTGCACCATGGTATAGTAACGCCCATGGTGGGATGCTATTAGAGATCTCAATCTGAAGGAGATTCTGTCGATTACAAAAGGCTACGCGATAAGGGTTGCCGGCAACGTTAAATAAATTTATTATTTATTCATTTGATGCACTCATACATATTAAATTTTATGATAGATTCTTGTTTAATATTTAAGAAAGAATAATTCCTTTTGATACAAATTTTTTTTGTAGATTTTCTTATTCGTAATATATAAGAAGAAGGACCGAGGAAATACTAACATTTTATTTAAGTTTGTTTTATAGACTAAATATATTTTTAAAAAATTTAAAAAAAATTTTGAAAACTTTTTAATATAATATTTTGTCTATCGTTATTCTAAACTGTTTGTAAAAAAATTACTCTATACTTTTTTATGTAAAAATTTGCGATTTCTTTACTACGTCTTATTCCTATATGGAGAATAAAAAAATATTTTGTGCTTTAACCCTTTTGCTTTTAAAATAATATTATAAAAAGTTCAAAATTTCCTCCCCCCTCCACATTTCAAAACACGATTTACACACATTTAATATCCTTTGGGTCAATATGACCCAACAAGCGATATTGCAAGTTTAGTTACACTTTACCAGTTTTTTTACTTTTGAATATAATTGATTAAAGTTAATCTTTATTCAGAATTATCGATTAATCATTTTTTAAGACAGATATGTAATCAATAAAATCGCTTTTATTGAATATTTTTCATTCAAAATTTTATTATTCTCAAATTTTTGGAGGGATTTGTTTTATGATAATATGGTAACCTATTGACACTTTAATTTTGTTCATAAAACAGTTATTTAAAATTGCAATTCAGTGACCTGTTTTTCAATCAACAATGAGTCTCAAGCGATTTGCGAGCATACAAGTAGACAATCAGCTTAAACTTTTTTACAAGCCACATGAAAATGTTACTGTAGATGAACGATTGGTTCATTTTCGAGGTCGGTGCAGTTTCAGGCAATATATTCTAGAGCCAGCCAGATATGGCATAAAAATATGGGCACTTTGCGATTCCACAACTAAATATGCCTGGAATATGGAAGTGTAGAAACATTAAAAAATTTAAAAAGTTTTTTCCACTATACTTTTTCTTGTGTGTATAAAAATTATTCTTTTTGTTCCTCTCACACTCGCAGTGTGTTTCCCCACGCATAGATAAACTATAGTTTTTATAATGATATTTTGATTTTAACTGATTTCAACCTCTTGCTGAATATATTTTTATTTAAACAAGTAAGAGCACTATATTCGGCTGTGCCGAATCTTTTATACCCACCACCAATTTTGTGTACATTTAAAGCACAATCTTTACTATTTTGTTAATCGCTATAGAATAATCTCTTTATAATAAAATATGTATCACTTTCTTTGTAGAGGGTGGTTAAATTTTAAGGGCCCATGTTGGAGGTGAACCACACCTAAACTTCAACTTTTTTCTTGCATTTCATTTGACATTTCTCAATCTCAGACTAACTCAATTTGAACCGTGGAAAGATACGCAATCGAGCAACGCTTTTAAATATTAAAGATTTTTATAAAAATAGGCGTTCAAATCAAAATGCATTTTGTGCACTTCGTGATTATTTTGGTCAACAAAATCGTTCGAATTCATCCACAATCGTGAGAATTGTAAAAAATATTTAAATGTCTGCAAAGCAGGTCTGTATGAAATGTGAAAACATCTGTTAATGCCATCTTAGTTCGTTAAATGGGAAACATTGCTGTTTTTCACGATAACGTGGCAAAAGAGCAAGGAACCTCGACTCATCAACGTGCCCAAAAATTGAGCATCAACAGTGTCATTGAAAATATGGACTATCGGATCGAGGTGTGCCGCCTAGGTTGGGGGGGCCATTTGGCCGATATTTTGTTCCATACATAATTGAAGCATACAAATATTATCGTTATAAAAATAAATGATAATAATTTCATAATAATTTTTTTCAAAACTTCGGTATGCTAGAAAAATGTTTTCGTAAATTTAATCTTTCAATGAAAGTGGCCGTTAAAATACGCGTGTCAATAAAGTTTCTGCTAATAAACATAACTTAGATATTTCAATATAGTCCTTTAGTATTCCAAAATCTTTATTCATAGAGAATTTACATGAATTTAAGAGGAAAGTTTTATCTACGAAATAGTGCTATTTTATATTTGTTATCTTATGTTCTCCTGAAGTTATGCTCTATTAAAAATGGGAATTTAGGAAAATTTTGACATAAGTAAAAAAAAAATTATCTCTAAACATCATAAACAATTTATATTCATGTACTAATGGCTAACAAATTTTAAAATTATACAAAACTTATTTCGTTTGAAAATCTTTTAAAAGCAAAATGTTATAGAAGTTTAAAAATCAAAATCTTACTAATAAATTTCCCGTTTTAGCAAAATGCTGAGAATGTATATTTTGAATCACCGTGTGATAATAATATAAAAATATGTATCACTTTCTTTGTAGAGGGTGGCTTAATTGTAAGGGCCAATTTTAGAAAGTCTGTGAATGCCTTCTTAGTTCATTGAATGGGAACCACTGCTGGTTTTTGCGATAGTGTGGCAAAAGAGCAATCAACCTCTACTCATCGTCATGCCCAACAATTGAGCATCAACATTGTCATTGAAAATTTGGACTATCAGATAGAGGAGTGGCGCCAAGGATGGGGGGGGGGGGCATTTGGCCGATATTTTGTTAAATGCATGATTGAACCATACAAATATTATCATTATAAAAAGAAATGATAATAATTTCTTAAATAATTTGTGTTTTATTTAAAAACAACATCAGCCCTTAAAATTTAACCACCCTTTATAACTTCGATATGCTACTAAAATGCTTTTGTCAATGTAGTCTTTCAATGAAAGTGGGCGTTAAAGTAGGCGTGTCAATAAAGTTTCTGCCAATAAATACAACTTAAATATTTCAATATAGTCCTTTATTTTCTCAAAAACTTTGTCAATAGAGAAATTACATGAATTTAAGATAAACCGTTATATGGGAGGTGGGCGTAAAAGTGGGCGTGGTACCTTAATTTTCTGGCACAGTAATGATATTGCCCAGAGGAATATACGTAGCAAATTTTATAATCATACCTCTAATTTTGGCGGTTTTATGAGCTTTTAAATTTCATTAAGGTTAGATAACGTGAAGTGTGGGCGTTATAGTAGGCGTGTCAAAGTTATTTTTGCTAATGAGTAAAACATAGATGTTTCAATATAGCCCTTTATTATTCCAAAATCTTTATTAATAGAGAAATTATATGAATTTTAGGTAAAACGTTATATGGGAGGTGGGCGTAAAAGTGGGCGTGGCACATTGATTTTCCGTTACAAAAAAGCGTTTCAGCAAAAACCAAAGTGTGCAAAATTTCAGAGTCGTACATCAAATTTTGTTGCTTTTATGACGTTTTTGTTTTTAAATATACCGAAAAATACACTGTGCGGTATAAATTTTCGTACATTTTGATCGATAACTCCTCTCCTAATACATAGATTTAGATGATTTTCGGGGAACAATATTGTTTTTACTCAGGAAATATATATTCGAAGTTTCATGAGTCTATGTTAATGCATTTGGACACAATTCCGTTTTATTCGATGTTTGAAGGACACGGTTTTTTCGACCTACTCTTGCTTTTCGAGCTATAACTCTCTTCCTAATATTCCGATTTAGCCCTTTTTCAATACCAAACAAACCTTGTCTATAAAAAAGATTCTGGCAAAATTTGAGCCCCCTAGCTTTTTCGGTGCGACCTCTATCGTGCTTTCAACAGACGGACAGACGGACGGACATAGCTAGATCGTCATCAAATCAAACCCTGATTCAGAATATATATACTTTATGGGGTCTAAAATGGATATTTCGATGTGTTACAAACGGAATGACAAAATGAATATACCCCCACCATTTTTTTGGTGGCGGGTATAAAAATACACAAATGTTTCGCAAAAATTAGATAAATTGAAAAATTTCAAAGTAAACGGAATACAGCAAATGATAGTAATTTGCGGTAGAAAAAAGCAACCATTTGATGCTTTAACCACAATCATACAATTCAATTATAGCATGTTGTTTGTTGATTATGATTACCAACACCATATTTTTTCTTTGCGTGCAGAAAGTCTCTTAGTGTATTATACCCTTCACCTGTAGTGCACAAGAGTCTATATAGCTTTGTCATTCCGTTTGTAATTTCTATAATTTTCATTTCCGACCCCATAAAGTATATATTTTCTTAAAGCTTATGAATAGAGGAGTCGATTAACCTTGACCATCTGTCCGTCTGCCCGTCTGTCCGTCTGTCCATGTGTTGGTTGAAATAAACTTTTAGAAGCAACTATATGTTCCTCAGATCTGTGTATGATATCAATTTCTTGGAAATATCCAGGAATGAATCGCTATTAAAATTCATCACAATCGCCCCATAACTTTCTGAGATATGAGCAAAAAACCACGACCACCTCGTTTTTTTCACAATTACAACAACATCATATATACATACTGGTTAGAGTAAACGTGGCATCGAATCCCAACTGAGCCAAAAAAATTTTTTTTTTTATTTTATATATTATTTATATTTTAATATTTTTTTTTTAATTTTTTTAAACAAATTATTAAAAAATTTTTAATTTTTTTAATAGTTTTTAAAATTTTTTTTGTAATTTTTTTTACTATTTTTTTTTATTTTTAATATATTTTTTTTTGCATTTTTTTTTAGAAAAATACATACGTAAACTCAATTTATGTTTGCTTTTTACATGTATGTACGTATTTTATATGAGATGAATGGTGATAAAAACAATTGTTATTGCATGACTACACGTTGTGAAGGGTATATAAGATTCGGCACGGCCAAATATAGCACTGTTACTGGTTTTTATACTTGAAAAATTATTAAAGTAATAGGCGCAACAACAAACTTGTATTAATTTATGCCCTCAGAAATAAACGTTTATTTAACTAAAACGTAAAAAAATTACAAGATTATTCCATTGTATAAATATAAATCCATTAAAAAAAATATTTACCAGAAATAGTAGTTACACTTATTTGATTAAATATTTGCCTAATGTGAACGTAGTTTTAAGTTAAAGTTGCCCTATTTGCCTTCTCTGGCAGCCTGTAGTTTATTCTAACTGTATTTTATTTAGTTTTTCACAACTTTTACAAACTTATTTTACTTCTAGTTCGATCTTACTTAGTTTCATTTTCTACAATACTTTTGCCACCAAATATGAAACATAATTTGTATTTACGACTAGTGATAAATATATTTTATTTGTCGCTGCTGCTGCCACACTTAATGGGAGACATATTTTGCTAAAGTTTTAGCTGATTTTCTATCGAAAGTTTTTATTTTTTGTTTGACTACTGGGGCAAACAATTCAACTTAAATTATGTATGATTTGATCACAAAAACAACACAGACACAGTGAGTTCAGTTTAAGTCATCTATTGTAAAGAGATTTTTGCAGCTTATGAACTGAATTTACTGGTGCTTTGGGTTATTAAAGATTTATTGGCTTTTATATTAGTTATAATTAACTAATTTAGTAGAGAACTAAGCTTTCTCTTATAATGATAGTCTTATCAAAATATGTAATTAATTTGAATATCTCTTAAAATAAGGAAACTAATTTTTAAAAGAGCTCTGAGAAGAGCCAATTTATTGCCTCCAAAAACTCTCAGTAACAATTAATGAGGTAAAAATACTGAAACAAAACATGTTGGCATTTTAGCTCAGTATTTTAAAATGGTGATTTCATTGGAGGCAAGTAGTTGTCATGCTCGCTTAAAAAAGTAGAACTCAAATAAGTACTTCTTTTTTTACAGCATTTAATAATTTCATTTAGAGTTCAGTCACCTAAGGAACCCATTGATTGTATGTACTGGCAGAAGCCGTTCAGTTTTTGTGTCGGCGAAAGAATGTTCTGTTTATATATTCTGAGAGACCATGAATTGATGTAAACAAGTAAGAATGCTATAAAGGACCATTCCGAATCTTATAATACCCTTCACCATCATGTAGGTAGGTATAGTAACCACATCGTAGCTTAGCCTAGATTTAATTTTGTTTTGTTATTTCCGTTGCCATTTTTGATTATGTATTGTTACATAGTTTGTAATATATTTATTGTTTTTTACTTGTGGAATATTGCAATCCCAGGACATTTTTATTTTAATTGTTATCCTTTACTCAAATATAACGTTTTGTACATTATGTGAATCATTTTCAACCAACAATTTTATAAAGGAGTTTGTATATCAAAAACAAAAACAAAACACTTTCGTATTAAAATGGTTAAAGAAAACTTTATTTACAATTTTCTTTTAATTTTTTTTTTAACATTTTATTTTATAAACGTTTCTTATTGAAATACATATGTGCCCATAATTATGAAAGTGGTCTAAGTGATTTATTTTTTTGTTTTGATATATTTAATGTTTTGCGTTTAAACAAATTGAAAAAATATTTTACTTTAAATAAATTTAATTTTAATTTTAATTCAATTTAAATAATCTTAATTTAGGAAACATTCATTCATTGTGCAGTTTTGTGTGTATCCTATCCTAAAGCGACTTATTTAATAATTATAAGTGAAAAGTAATGCATTCCTGTTATCGATAAAGTTTTATAAAATATTTTTAAAATTGGAGGATGTGGGGCATGATAGTTTTAATTTTTTCCGTTAATATTATAGTGATCGTATATTGCGAAACACAGTTGCAACTTTGTTTAAATAAAAGAACATTTTAATTATAGAAGTGATTAAATTAATTAAGATTATTTTAAAAGTTTTAAAAATATTAATAAATTTTTGAATTATGTTTGAATTGATTTTTTTTAATTGAAACTATTAATTCTTATTTAATTACTAGCTTATACCCGGTGTGCTTCGCCACCCCAAATTTTAGTATTTAATTCATATTCCATTTTTTCCATAAATGTTTAGTTGCATTCCAAAGTTGCTTTTGCAAAATTTTAGTACTCTAATCGATATTGTTTTCCAGATATACGAATTTTAGTATTTAATTCATATGGTAGGTGCCACGCCTACTATTGATAATGCACCCATTTCTTGCCTAAATGTTCATTTGGGTGTCAAAGTTGCTCTTGCTAGCTGCATTAACTTTCGTGACATATAATATTTAATACTTATTTTTTAATAGGGCGTGGCACCCCGCCCACTTACAATTTCAAACCAAAGTATAGCCTATAGTTCCTTCCAGACATACAGAAAGATTCTGTGAAAATTTCAAGGAAATCGGTCCAGCCGTTTAACCGTCTATAAAGCACAAACAAACATACAAACATAAAAAAATAAAAACATACAAACATACAAACACACATTGATTTTTATATATATAGATTGGAGCAAAATCAAATGAATTTTTTATTAATTATATGAATTTTTAATTCCAATTCGTATTTAGTATTTCTTGTTACAATTGAAGTTTTGCAAACACTAGTTCGGACGGACTAAACCGCACAGATACATATTCTTAACAAAACTAAAAGAATTTCATATAATGAAAATATTTGTAACATAATATAATGGTACTAAAATTAAAGGTCACAAACACACGTATTACCGTCGCTGTCACTAATTAAAATTTTTTTCTGAGTAGCCAATACTTAGGAGACTAACCAGTGTAATTAAAGGTCGTACGGAGTTGAGAACCCATCTAGATCTGAGAAAACGACATGTAGAGCATACGATGAAGAAGAGATGTCGTTGTCCTGCATTTGGGCATATTAATCGCGAAAATTTTACAGTGGATACTATGCCGAACTTGGAATACCTGGGGAACTCGAACTGGAGATCCATAAGGAATTACATTGAGGGGATTGGGTTCTTAGACTAGTTCGTTACTTATGGGAAATTATGATTATGGTTTTTGTTTGGGAATACCGTTTTCATTATGGAGCGCACATGTGTTTGGGCTTTTAGTGCCTTTCATTTTAAACTCAACATAACCTTATAAACAATGTTGAAAAAACTTCTAGATTCAATTTTTAAAAATTTTGACTTAGAACAATTTTTATAATTAACGCAAAACGAATTCCATTTAACGTTGTAATAACAATCATTACACTGGTTTACAGCCAAAAAATACCAAGAACGCCACATGCCTAGATAAGTTAATTGGGACCTCCTGAACATGAAAAACGCTGTAATTTTTTTTCTAAGTACCGTTTTTTAGATAACGGTACTTTTGTGTTTTTCGGTGTATGGTCCCACTCAAACCCTTGTGGAGCCCAACCGAAAAGTCTGATCGAGATAAGTGGCATATCGTTAGAAAGATAATTGAATGCCTTTTCCGTCGATATGCTGAAAATTTCTATCTGATAAGAAATGGCTGAGTTATAGCACCTCAAATTTCCAAAATTTGCCTATTTTTTACGTTTTTTTTTCAAAATTTTTAATTTTTACTTCGTTTATTTTTCTACGTCATAGTAAAGATCTGGAATGTTTTATTTTTTTACCAAATAGCTTATTTAATTACAAACATTTTAAGCGTAATTTGAAAAAAAATCGGATGAAAAAATAAAGTTTTTATCAAGGATTTTGTGGAACGACAATATTTTCATCTTCATTACTCACACACTACATATATTCGGCGTCCATCAGTTTTTGGAATTTTAATTTAATTTTTTTAATAAAGTTTTTATTAAGGATTTTGTGGAACGACAATATTTTCATCTATCTATCTATTTATCAGACTTTTCGGTTGGGCTCCACAAGGGTTTGAGTGGGACCATACACCGAAAAAACACAAAAGTACCGTTATCTAAAAAACGATACTTAGAAAAAAAAAAATTACATCGTTTTTTCGTGTTCAGGAGGTCCCAACTAACTTATCTAGCATGTGGCGTTCTTGGTATTTTTCCAAAATTAAAAAATTTGTAAAGCAGTGTTATAAAGGGGTTTCTTTTTGAAATGTTGTGAATACCACATTGAATTAACTAAGTTTTAAGTAAGGTGTTAAAAAACTGATAATCTATTTTTTTTTTTGATTTAGATCACTTTTGGAATCAAGGGCACATATATTCTATAAAAATTCTTAAAAAATATTAAAAGATTTTTTCATATTAAAGAATATTTTCCTTTTATGTTATTCTATTTTATTTGGGAATCACTTTTTTATCTTATAGCCATATTGTCTACAATTTTTTTGTTGAATTAGCAAAAGAAAAAAAAACAAAACATTTTACGCTTTTAAACCTAATCCAATTTTGAGAGGTAATAAGTCTTTACGCTAAGTACAAAAAGCAAAGGAAAACCATTAAAGAAAAAAAAAGAAATAACAAAAAAAAAAAAAACATAAAAAACAAGATTACTACCTTCAAAGGAGAACAACATAAGAAACAATATGTCGTCTTAATATATATGTACACAGAAAGAAAACGTTGAAAAATAAAAACAAATTATTAATTTTTGTTGTTGTTTTCAAAACATTTGTACGAATGAAATTTCGCTTGGGTTTTCTTTCGACATCGTTGAACAGGCAGTAAGTTCTTAAATTTAGTCGAAATCGTTGTTTTGTTTGTTTTCTTGAAATAAGTACAAGCCGGGCTTGCTTTACAGAATCAAGATAAATTTAGAATTAACTTCTTATGTTTTATATCTCAAATAAAAAAAATATTATATTTTTTTGACATTTGCTTAGACAAATAAACACACACTAAATAATTTCAAATATGTTTCAATAATTCTCTTTTAGTTTATCATATTTTGGCTCTAAGTAATAGTGTTAACGACAATAACGCTGTATCAGTTTACGAGTTAACTTACGTTTAATGCTTTGTCAGTTATTGTTCTTCTTCTTTAATTTTTTATAAAACGTATCGTTATATAAAGCTGGAGTTACATACCATGCGTTTTATCCGTTGTTCCTTTTTATGCGTCTGTCAAAAAGTAGAATCAGTGTAATTTCATGTGACAAGTTACACGTCAAAACGCAAAGAATGCATAAATGTATCAACGCAGCAAAGTAGGTTTACTTTCTACTTTTGTATCCGTCGCAGAAAAGGTGAAAAAATGCCAGCTGTTGTTGATAGCCAAGGATGACAAATAATATTTTTTGTCGATGTTATCGATAAATCTGATTGTGTGGTGGATTTATTTTTGTATTAAAAAATGTTTTTAATAAAAGAAAAAGTATTCGAAATAAAGTTTACAATTACTTTTAAGAAAAACATACATATAAACTAATTTTAAATACAATTTTTTCATTACCAAAATTTTTTTTTTTTTTTTTTTTTTTTTTTTTTCATTCATTATCATTTATTTTCATTCTATTCCATACAAATAATTGCCTCGCGCCTTAAAGGCATTGTAGAGGCGAGTTGGCCAATAAAACAAAAGAAATTAAAATAAAAAATTTACATGAAATATATATGTATACATATTATGTATATGAAAATACTAAGAGTTATTATGTTATATGTAGGCAATTTATAATAATAATAAAAAAAAGAAAAGATTTTTTAATTATTTAAAATAAATGTTCTATTTATCGATAACTATTATGTACTGAGTGTCATCTCTGTTTGTTTATTTTTACAAGAAAACAAGTTGAATTTAGGAGATGCTTATTGATGATTGTGTTAGTTTTGAACTTTTTTGTAGCACAAAATATCATGTACATAAACTAAATGAATTCAATAAATTCCCTTAAAATGCCAATTTCACTTTCCATTTAGGCAAAATTGTTTTTAGTTAATAAAAATATAAACGCAACAGCTGATTAAAACAAAAAGGTTGATGCATAAAACGCATTGTGTGTAATTTGAATTTAGAAACGTATGAAAAGGTGAAAAAGTATCAAACGCAACAACGCATGAACGGATGGTATGTAACTCCAGCTTAAATGTCAAAGCATAAGTAATGAAGATAGTGTAGTATAACAATTAAACCAAGTTAAGGATGCTTGAAGTAAGCGCATTTTTCGATTAATTCAATTTCGTTTGTACTTGAATTAATCTTGTTCTAAGTTAACGTCAGGCATGGTTTCGAGCTTAAATCACGCTAAAAATTCTTAAAATAAAAACTTTTTGGCTTAACTCTTTCTAAATTTAAGGAGTTCATACTTGACACATTCATTGTTTAATCAAGCATTTTGTGCTTGGTTTAAGAAAACCCGTACTTACCATACTTATGACACCGCTAAGGACTTAATAAGTACAAATTACTTGATTTGCTTTTTGAATATATTCGTAAGTCATTGCAAAACACGTAATTACTCGTAACTTTGATAATTGCCTTATGCGGCATGTTATTTACAAAATAATAAATAGTAACGCACAACTAACTTGGCACGTGAAACCACTCGAAAGTATTGACTTCAAACAACTACCAGTCTACTTAAAACAAAAGTAAACACATACTGGCACACATGCATACATCCGCATGTATAAAGTTGCAGGAAAATTGAAATTTGCTACGTCTCATTTTGATATAAGTTTTTTGGACATAAGCATAAGAGTTAAGAAAAACAAAAGAAGAAATTCAAGATATGATAATGAGAAAGTTAACGATAACAATTGTAGTTGTCTATTTGAAGGATTATTGCAAACAGACGATTATTAAGAAGAAATAAAAATTGGTCAACTGACATTAAGACACGTAATAAAGGACAAGCAAAAATTAAGGTTTTCAAAATTACTTGGGGTAAAATAACAAAACGCAACGAACACACTTACTTTCTATACACTTCTAAACTGCGCAAAAAAGCAAAATTTTTTTTAGCCAAACTTTACAAAAAGGCAGCAAAACTGTGTACCAAAAGGAGTGATAAAACTAGGGAAAAACGCCTTAAAATTTTAAGGCAAAATCCAAAAAAACAAAATTTAAAAAAAAAAAACATTTCTACATACAAAGCCTTAAATAAACAATAAACAAAAACGATAAGAAATGGTAAGCATAAAAGCAATAACAATTTTGTCAGCATCCTTTTTCACTTCGGCTTAATTTCAGTTTTTTTCGGTTATTGTTTATTGTTTTCATTTTCCATAGGTTCCTGTGATGCTTTTTTTTGCTTACAAAAAAAAACAAAACAAAGAAACAATCTAAAAATTAATAAACAATTCCCGAAAAAGGAAACAAATATGACAGTGGCAAAGTAGAAAGCAAAACAAGAAGAAAACAACTTGAATATAAGAACATGTTAATGGATTTTGCTTGTGATATTTAACTTTTTATTATTATTGTTATTATTTATTTATGTCGCAAAATACTAAAAAAAATATTTATGCATTTTTTAAGAGTCAATAAAGTGAAATTTGGCCAACATAACTTATAAACGATTAAAGAAATATAATGACTGATAGATGGTTGACTAATTCAAAGTTTGTTGGAGTTTTTCTTTTCTGTTTTCCTTAGGTTCTTAAGCATTCAATGATGTTTTATATTGACCATATGCGAGTTGCAATTGTAAATGGTTTAGAAAGTAATATTTTAATTTTTTTTTTCAGGTTTTAAAATTTAATTTTTTGTAAATATTTTTTACAGACAATGATCTGTTATTATCGCTATCTAACTGATGGCCAGAGCAGGATAAATCTTGTGATGAGACAAAATCACAATAAAAAAAGATTTGATGTTGGTAAATTTTATTCTCAATCACTGTGGCAAGAATATAAAAAAATTCAACGTCATTGTAATCGAATTCAATTAGTTAAAAAACTTTGAGTTACTGGGAGCTTACATTTAAACTTTGGCAGAGGCAATATCTATGTTTTTGTGAAAGAAAAGACATCTCAATTTTTCTACTTCAAAAAGAAAATTTTTTTATTTCAAATCAATTAGAAAAAATATTTCATAAGTTCCGTTACAAGATGTTGAAGAAGGCTTAAGTAAGATAAAGATGCTCTTTAGCCTCACTTCAGATTGTTGACATTGCAAACCTACTTGGTTTTGTAAATAAATTCCACTCGGGTAATAGTCGCAAATTATCAACAGATTACCTAGGAAAAGGGTTAAAAAATAAATAAAATAAATAAAAACAAGTAAGAGCGCTATATTCGGCCATGCCGAATCTTATATACCTTCACAACGTGTAGTCATGCAATAACAGTAGTTTGTATCACCATTCATCCCATATGAAATACGTACATACATATAAAAAACATACATATATACAAACATCCCATTGTAAAATTATAAATTTACGTATGTATGTAAAAAAAAAAAAATAAAAAAAATTAAAAAAAAAAAATATTTAAAAAAAAAATTAAAAAAAACAATTTAAAAAAAAAATTAAAAAAAATTTTTTTTTTTAAATAATTAAAATATATATAATAAATATAAAACCAAAAAAAAAATAATAAAAAAAAATTTTTTTTGGCTCAGCTGGGATTCGATGCCACGTTTTCTTTAACCAGTATACACGTTTGTATGTATGTATTTTGTAGTTGTAATGTTGTTTTTGTGAAAAAAAATCGAGGTGGTCGTGGGTTTTTGCTCATATCTCAGTTGTTTATGTACCGATGTTTCTGATTTTCAATACCGATCTACTCCCGATATTTTAATACCTCACCCGGGTCCAAGCGATGTCGGGGGGCTTCAAAAAGTTGATTTCAACATACACACGGACAGACGGTCAGACGGACAGACTGATACAGCTTAATCGACTCCCCTGTTCATAAGCTTTCAGAAAATAAATACTTTATGGGGTCGGAAATGAAAATTGTAGAAATTTCACACGGAATGACAAACCTATGTATATATACCCTTTTTCACTGTGTGAAGGGTATAATTAACTCTTAGAACTGAATAAATAAAAAAATATAAGTACAAAAACAAAAATATATTAAAACTAAAAAACCTAGAAAATAAACCGTTTATTTAAAAGTTCATTAGGGACACAATAATATTTCGAAAATCTTGAAAGCTTTGTTTAAAAACATTAAAAAAATACCATATTCAAAAAGAGAGTGTTGCTTTTATTTTTAACTTAAACCAAGAACAAATCAATTCAAAGTCAACAGGGTATGCTGAGCATCAACTGAAACTAATATAAGTCAGACGTGGCAAGTTCTGAGCTGTGAAAAAAAACTAATCAAACTCTTTATAAATAATATGGTTTAATGTCTGGTTGCTTGTTTAAGCATTTTCAATTACATGTGGTACAGGTTTCCTCTGATGGTCTAACAAGAGTTTGACAGCTTATAATAATTAAGGTTTTTTTTCGCTTTTAAGAAGGTAAAATGCAGATTTTGTATACATTCGTTTGGCATACTGTGAGGTCTATACTTACTAAGAATAATTTTAAAAGAAAAAAAAAAAAAAAATAAATAAATAATAAAATAAAATTATACAATGCATTTCGAAATATAATACTATAAATTTTTTTATAAAAATATGATTATAAAAGGAGAAATACGTACTTAAAGGCTCATGAAAGAGAAAAATAATTTGATTTAACAAAGGAAGTAAAATGTTTTTAAATCAATTTGGAACTTTAATGTTTTTTTTTACTCAACGTAACTACTTTATACGAAATATTTTTTTTATTTCATTTTATCGCAAGAAAATTAGTTCATGCAAAAACATACAAGTAAATATCAAGAATATTTGTGAAAATTTTTTGCAATTTGACGAGTCTGAATTTGGAATATAAACCCGTTCGAAATTATTATTTTCGTTTGTATTTTTTTCTCTTGTTTTATTCCTCAGTTAGACGTTTTTGTGTTTCAACAAATCGTTTATTTAATTTTATTTAAAGACAATTTTTTAAATTAAAATAATTATATCATTTCAATACTTAATTTGGATTGCAAATTTTGCACTTAACACGTAACAGGATACTGAAGAACTAACATCCAATTCTTTATATGAGTTGTCTTCTGTATTAATTTTATTATTTTTTTTAATATTAATGATATGTTTAATATGCAATGATAGCTACGTAGAATTTTTAATTTTGTTGAGCGGTAATCAAACTAATTAAATCCCTTTTGTCCTGCGTACGATCGAAAACATATAGGGTGCAAAGATTAATTTTAGATAGACCTTTGTTAAGTATTAATCGTCACAATACTGGCTATAAAACCACCTCGCTTTCTATCTATCTATTTATCACTCATCCAATTTTCACTAGTAAGTCAGCCATCTTACAGCAAAGGATAAACAAAGGCCCTCTTTTTCACTCAAGCCGAACATGATGTCGAGTTAGAATCCTTAGTGCAGCAGATTACTTTAATTAATGTGTCTGAACTAAAGAGCTGCAAAAGCATAAGAAAAATGACTTACAAGCAATCGCCTTACATTTAAAAAAGTGTATATTTATAAATACTTATTTACGAAATTATGTATTTTTTTTAACAACCAAAATATGGAACAATAGATTAAAACTTAAATTAAAAAAAACTTTGGAATAAGAAATGATGAATTAAAACAAAGATGAAATAGAAAATTTAATCTAAAATAGAACATTTTAGCATGATCAAATGTTTTGTTAGTTGACTAAGACCAAAGTAAAAAAATTTTTCTATGGAAAAAAAACTAATTTATAATTCTCTGTAAACAGACATGTAATAAAAAAATCGCATGCAAGTGTGTGTTTTCTCTTGAAAGTGCTCTAAATGTTATTATTTGTATCACTGCTGTTTAATATTTTCATTCATTCATTCATTCATTGCCACTTTTTGTTTTCATATTAGATATACCTTTTTTGGAAAATACAAACAATAATAAAGCTAATTTTTTGAGTGATGATTAATTTGTTTAAGTGACATTAATGTTTTGATGTTTTTGTTTGTGTTTAAACTTAGATAAAGTGACTGGAAGTAGTATGAAATGAAACACACATTTTTTAGAACGTATTACGCACATCTTTAATCTGTACACATACTCAGCACCTCCCAGCAAAAACTAGGTAATGACTTGCTCTTACTAAACAACATACTTTTCAATGACTACTACATATCGTCTGTCTTACTAAGAAGTATTTTAGTAATGACTTGATTTATAATGTGTTACGTAAGTACTTGATTTCAGACATTTGCTTAGATACACACACAACACAATTTCATACTGCGAAATTTACTAGAAACCATTCAAATATATAACTTTTTATAATTCTCATTTAGTTTAACGCGCTTAGGGTATAAGTAATAATTATTTTGAAAACAGCGGCAAAGCACTTCATTAACAAAGTGATGACTTATAGATTTTCACTGATTGTTAAATTTCAAATTAACGTATCTCAGAATAATCTAACCGAATTTTTGTCCTTAGAACAACCGAACGACTTCTGTAAGTCCATAATATTAATGCGTTGTTTAGGTCACGAAAATCAAGTACTTATATATTGCTATAGGAGTAAGTACTTATTTAAGTCCCTATTTATGAGCGACCGTAATAAGTACTTATACGAGTCCCTATTTGTAAGCGAGGGTGGTAAGTACTTGCCTCCAATGACATCGCCGTGTTAAAATAATGGGTTTAGATGCCAAATTGTAAGTAGTGAACAACTGTTTTCTAGTACTTTCAAGTCATTATAATGTAATGTGTTATTTTGCTGGGCTCCTCTATAATTTATTTAAAGTAAAAAATATTTGCTGTAGATTTAACATAATTTTTTAATAAAAAAAATATCTTGTAACTTTGGTGTGCTGTAAATATACTTACGTCAAACTATTTTTTAATTATGAATTTCACCATGTTTAATTTTGAAGAAAATTATTCAATACTGTCAATTTTGTCTGAAATGTTAAAAACTTTATCTTGACTCACTATTAACTTAAACACAAATTTTCAATATTTCTTACTAATGCTCTATTAAATTTCGATATTCCCTTAAAATAGTTTTACTTGTTATTAGTGCATTAAATATTTACGTGTGCCATCAAGTCATAAGTTGATACTTGTGCTTTTAATTTACAAAATATTTTATATACATTTTTGAATGCCTAAGTACTACCAACATTCCTTGCTCTTGACATAATAACGTGCTAAATATTACATTCCTTTCACACATTCTCTGCTGTAATTGAAAGCTACCGCACTCACCATTACGGCAGTAGAACCATAGAAATTTTGCTGTAATATAATGTTAAACACTCATTAAAATTTCAATGTCCTAAAAAGAATTTTGGAATAAAAAATAGTTTTCAAAATTCAACTTACTGATTTATGAGTACTACTCATTTTAAAACATCCTTAAACATTGTTGAAAAACAATGCAAACAACACTTGTGTGCCAACACGCACTCACACATACATATAGACAAAAACTTAAGCAAGCGACATAAAGAAAAAACGTTAAAAATGTTAAGAGGAAGAGAAGGAGCCAGAGAAATTGAAAAAAGCAGCAGCATAGTTTTATTGTGTATTTTAAGGATCCTGTATTATTTACAGTTTCCGGTAGTGGAAGTATAGAAATGCGAAACTAAGGAGTGGTGTGAGAGGGATTTGTTGCGTATATATGTGTGCGTCTATTATTGTGTATTTTGAGTGAATAAAATGGTGAAATACTGCCGTTGCTGTTGTTATTGTTGTTGCTATTGTTGCTACTGTATTTATGACAAACTTCCGTTTTCAATATTTCCTATCCCTGAAGGTCATTCAGATATTCTGTTTCCTCGTACTGCTGTGTTTGCAGTTCTCCTCCTATTTATCTGTCTATTTTTTGTTAAATGTTTGCTCTTATGTATGTGTGTGTGAGTTGACTTTTGTTTGTATCACCATAATGATGTTTAAGTTTTATTTATCAAAAAAATTTTAAGTAAATATTTTATTAATTTTATCTTAAATCAAAAGTGGTTTTGTATTTACATTAAACATTTTAGTTTCTTTTCCATTTAGTTATTTATTTATTTTAAAATTTCTATTATTGCTTCTATAAATTCTATTATTATTTCTATTTTGTTTTTTTGTTTTTTTGTTGTTTTCGTCATCATCCATTTGTGAAGTAAGTTTTATTGTATTTTCCTGTAGAAATTTATGAGATTTAAGTTTCATATCTAGTTTGCTCCATTTAATATTTAGTTTTATATTTGAAGTGTTTCGCTTCAGTTTTCGTTTGTCCACTTGGTACTTTTTTGATACTTTTCTCTTCTTTCATGTGGAGTTTTTTTTGACTGGCACTTGGCTTTACAGTTGTCATAATCCTGTTGCAAACAAGAAGCTAAGAAATTTCCTCTTCCTAAAATCTCATAAATACACTTACACTATCACTCACACATACAAATTATATATATATTTTTTTTATTTATTTTGTTACAGGAATAAATATACGAACAGTGGGGTAGATTTTCTATTTGAATAATTTTTTTCGGTATTTTTTCTTATTAAAAATCTATATTTGAAAAAAAAACTAAACATTTAAAAATTAAAAAAGTTTTTTGTTTAAATCATCAATTTTCTCACTCTTTGCAGGTTAATTTGTTTATTTAATATAATTTGTTATATACTCTGTTCTATTTGAGGTCAGTAATTCTCCGTTTATAGCTGTTCTAATGCTAAGAAGATGTTTGCCTAAAATAAAAATCCACAGAGTACAGGGAACTCTCTTTTGCTTGAAAATATTTCATATGTGGAACATTTAAAAAAAAGAACCATTCACATTCTGAAACTAATCTTTTGATATTATTGCCCAAAGTAAGAAGCAAAAACTTGTTTAAAAAAATTTATTGCTTAAAGAAGTCGAAAGCAATTTTTTTCTTCAGTAACACATTTTAAATATAGTTTTTGTTGTTATGTAAAGGACAATAAATTTTGTGTTGTTCAATTTATCGACGAAATGTTTTATCTTTTATCCTACTCAAAAACCATATCTTTGAATTTCGACTATTGTGCAACTGCCTATTTGCGCAGGTTTTTTTTAACAAAGATGACATTTCATTTTTATAGTTGTACTAGCTAATACCCGATGTGCTTCGCCACCCCCACATAATTACTAAATCAACCATTTCTTATTAAAATAATCATATAGACGTCAAAGTGTCTCTTGTAAAATTTGGGTACTCTAATTTTTATCGCTTCCCAGATATACGAATTTTTGTATTTAAGTCATATGACAGGTGCGACGCCCACTATTACTAAAGCATCCATTTCTTATAAAAAAAATAGTCATATAGATGTCAAAGCTTCTCGTGCAAAATTTGGGTACTCTAACTGTTATCGCTTCCCGAATATACGAATTTTAGTATTCAATTGCTATGAGAGCTGCCACGCCCACTATTTTTAATGTATGAATTTTTTCCAGAAATGTTTATTTGGGTGTCAAAGTTGCTCTTGCAAAATTTTAGTACTCTAATCGATATCGTTTTCCAAATATACGAAATTTAGTATTTAGCTCATTTGGCTACGCCTACTATTGAAAGTCCGCCCATTTTTTACCCAAATGTTTGTGTGGATGTCAAGGTTCACCGTACCTAATTTGAAGACTCTAGCTGCATTAGCTTTCGTGATATAAACTATTTAATACTTATTCTTTAATAGGGCGTGGCACCCCGCCCACTTACAATTTCAAATCAAAGTATAGGCTATAGTTCCTTCCAGACATACAGAAAGATTTTGTGTAAGTTTCAAGGAAATCGGTCCAGCCGATAAAAAACATACATAATAACATACAAACACACATTGATTTTTATGTATATAGATATTATCGCTAAAGAGTATTTTATAGTTAGCGCATTCGTTAGTGCAAGCAACAATATGTGTCTACACATTAAACGAATGTTGTATGGAGTACCAATACATGTCAACATTTATATTAACCTGCAATGCCTTGTGAGTATTCCTAACTGAAATGTTTTATCCTTTTTTCAGATCCAAAGATAATAAGATGACGATTTATTCTCTTGGGTATACATTGACACTATTAAACGTCAAAAGTCTTCTTCTCGCGCATTCATGATCTTAAAAACCGTGTTTTATGTGCCTGTCTATCAGAATGTGGAACTAACAGTCTCAAAAAGTTTATGAAACTTAAGGCCAGTTTGCAGTTCTTCGGGAATTTTAGATATCGGTAAGAAGTATGTGTAAAAAATTTAAAATTTAGATTTAAAAAAAACTATCCGTTAAGTAATACGCAGCTCAAAAGATATTTCATTGTAATTTTTGTCATTTGGTTTCTAAAACCGGAAAATATTTTATTTAGCGGAGACTTTTTCCGTCAATTTAAACAAAAATTATTGTTCTGACAATTGCTTGATCAACTAATTTTGATATACATATGTTTCTATTATTTCTTTTAGTATTCGCATATTTTTAAATAATTGTGTGTACATGTGTTGATTTTTGTTGTTGTCATTTTGTGTGTATTCACAAAATTTTCTCAACGATTATTTTCCCCCGTAATGATAATGTCTTTACAAGGTGCGTCATAAGTCATCATGGAGTTTAACAGTTCCTTTCTCAGATTAAAAAATATACAAATTGGAAAGATTTTTTTTACATTAAGTATGAAGAATAAATGACCCTCGTTATACAATTTGCAATGATGGGCTAGTTTCGATTATCTTTCAAAATTTCTGACTGTAGCTCTCAAATTTGTTTAACATTGTTAGCTCTAAGGTGAAGTATTGTCTCGAGCTTATTCATATATAATCGCTCTTTCGAATAACCACAGAGATAATATTGGATGCTGGAATTTCTAAAGATTATTTGCTCTCCAAAAATTTGACTAAAAGGTGCCGTTGCCGTTTTCTAATCCCTCTTTATTTGGCTAACACATGGTTAACACTAAATATAATTGAGGGCAACCGAAAAATTAACATTATTTTATCAACATAAAATATTTAATAATTATCTAGGATATTCTCCCGTTAATTTTCAAAATTTTTGTTTGTTAGTTGTTGGGTTTAAAATAAATAAATAAAATAAGAATGAATAAAAATTGTTTGTTGGGTTTATGAAGAATTTTTAAATTTTGTTTCTTGATTTATTTAAAATTCTCATATTGTTTATAAAAATTTTAAATAAAGCTTGTAATAGTTTTAAACTTCTTCATAAATTTTGTGGTTTAAAGGTCTACTGATGATCTGGCATAAGCACCAGTGAAATTCATATAGACCAGCTTAAACCCAACAACCAACAAACAAAAATTTTTAAACTTTATTACGAAAGCGTTTCCTTCTTTTAGAAACTTACTTACTTAGCATAAATAGGGATTCACCTAAAAATTAAACATAATTTGTCATCCCTGGCATGTAGACTTATTTGAATTGAAAGTAAAAATAATTTGTTGTTGTTTTTTTTGCGTTGTATGCTTCAGAGTATTCTACGCTTTGTGCTGGATAACTTGAAACGTTCAAGTACATTGATTCAACTTTTTTGAGAGAGCAGTGAATGCGTGGTATGGACTGTCAGGCTCTAGGATTATTAGAACACCAGCACTTACAGTTATGCTAGTAGAACCAAAATCAACTTTATCAATCATTATACAATTTTTAATAAAATTAATTTAATTTCTGACCAACGGCTGGAATTTAACTACCATATTAAGACGTTGCTGATTATCTACGTGTTTTAATTTTTGTACCGGTTCTATTATTCTGTTTCTTTGTTAAGTTGTGAAAAAAATAATAAAATAAAGAACAATTTTTATCAACAATTTTTTTGTAATTTTTATATCCCACTGTGACATTTGAACTGTAGTAAAAAATGCTATCGATTCATTTGGCCTTGTTTTGTCTTACATGCCTTAGGATGGTGTCATCTTCAGACTAGTGCAATTAAATATCTAATTCTCGTAGATAATTTGACTAAAATATCTTTAAGGCTATAGAGGTGAACAGACAAATTTATTATTGTCTCTAAGGAACCGCCTAACTTCGTTATACTAAATTAATTCACAAGGTGTTCTAAGTGTCGTGTTGTCATAAATTTTCATTATATTGAAAACTTTTAAAATTTTTCCAATAAACACTACAAAACCTTAAAACATTTTGAAATTTTTGGTATATTATGACATTACGGTCTCTAAAACATTTGGATAAAATCCACATCAAAGAAAATTCTTTTACATTTTCGATTTAATCAAAGTTCATTTTAAAACGTTTCTGTTATTAGTGATTTATTAAATCAAAAAAAATTCAAAATTGCTATTTAAATCTTTACTTTATATTTCGTAGCAATACGACATGTTATTCACTATTATCAGCATTTATGAATAATAAATAAAAATTTATGATTAACGAATAATTGGTTCTTGCATTTTTCGTTTTGTTAAATTTTTAAAATATTTCTATAGTTATTTCTGTTGCTAAATGATTTTTATTATTTATGTACAATATTTATTAAAAAATTTATAAGTTTTAATTGTAAATTTGCATCTTCCCATTGTGCTTAAACAATGCTAAATGTGTTTAAGTTAAAAACTGCTAAAAACTACTTGTGCATTTTTACAATTTGCTTCTTAGTTTTCTACTAACCATATTGCTGTCGATATGACGATTGATTTACAATTTTCTACTTCTTTGCCCCCTCAAATGGCTTAAAAAATAAAAAAAACATTTCTTTATTTAACATTTTTTTGTTTTGCATTCTTTAACTTGGTATTGGTTTTTACAATTACACTGCTCTGCAAAAAATAATTTTTTGTCTTCCCATTTAATAAAACTATGTGGACTATATGGATTTTGACGCGCTGAACTCAAATCCGTTGTCGGTTTTTTTCCATCAGATCGGGATTTTTTTTTATGGGCGTGGCAAATTTTTCCCCCTAAATTAGTCAGGTTCGGAGACTTATTTCCTCCTAACTCGAGAACCAGTCATCCGATTTTCAAAAGTAAAACACCAAAAAATGTGTAACCAAATTAGTTTTATTTTATTGGAATAAAATTTTTCTCTATCTCTTATCGTTTTGGAGTTATTTAGAAATTAATGGAGAAAAACAAATTTTTTCGTGCAAAATTCGTAATATTTTTCAATTTAAAAATGAAATTAAAAAAATATAAGGCATATATTCAAAGTTTTAAACTTTTTTCTGAGATCTACTTATCTTGAAAATAAAAGAAGCCTTAAACCATAAAAATCGGTTAAAAAATGTAGATTTTATTATCAATTTACCGCAGGTACTCTATATTGACCAAATATGTGTAATGCAGCAAACAACGTCAGAGTGGGCGCACTAAAGCGACTTGTAGCAACAATGAATGGCAACTTTTTACTTCTATCTACTTTCGTACAACAAAAACAAATACAAGCAAAAAAAATTTGCTAGATTGTAATTTTGTAGCATCGCCTCGCTTAAAGCACCCACCCTGTCGTCACCCGTAGATAACTTCAAATAACAATAAAGAATTAAAATATTTACAGACTATTTTATTTAAAATAACACAAAACTTTTGTTAATAATTATTATTTTTTTTTTAGGAAACATTGTTAAAATAAGAAAGTAGCTTAAGCTCCCATGCCCTTTTGTCCACATCATTCAATTGCGTTCTGAAGACCTCATCCTTCATAATTTGTCGTATTTGTGGACCTACAAATATGCCTTCTTTTACTGTAGCATCTCTGATTCTAGGAAATTTGTTCTTAATGTATAGAAAGGCTTCACCATCCTTGTTCATTGCTTTGACAAAATTTTTCATTAGGCCTAGCTTTATATGAAGAGAAGAGTTTGTTCCTTTTGTTTGAAAGGCTCTTCTGATACATTTTTTTCCTGGAATAAAATTTACACTTTTCGGTCAAATTTTAACATTGTAGTGTTTTTTTTTTTTGCGCGGCTATCCCATTTACATAAGAAGCAATAAAACTTAGTATATCCACTTTGCAATCCATTTAACATTGCTACGACTTTAAAATCTGCAGATTCCATGAGTAATATGAATATTTAATTTTTTGTAGTATCATCTTCATGCTACAATAGTTTTCTTTCATATTTCTTGCATACGCGAGTGGGACCAATGGAAATTTGTTCCCATTGTGAAGTAAAACCGCTTTCAAACTTGTCTTGGATGAATTAATAACAAGACGCCAATCCTGAGATTTATGACTGAAACACAGTTGTCGCAAAAGTCCATCAGCATTATCACAAAATATCAAACCTTCCTCTTTACTGAAATATATCAAAAAAGGTTGTTCTATATTTCGAAAGTAAGAGACGTTAACGTCCGTTTGCACCAAACTCCATTCTTTTCATTGGGATGCAAGAAGCTCAGACTTGGTTTTTTAAAGCCTTGATTTACAAACTAAGTTATTCATATCAGTTTAATTCGGAAAATAAGGTGTACTCGTTGGACTTCCAAATGAATGCGAAGAAACACCCATGTTGGCGTAAGTGGATTTAGTTGCTGCAGAAAGCCCATCTTCTTCATCGTCTGTAGGAGGCAATGGAGGTAAAAATTTACTTGTAAACTGGAAAACTGGTCATTTGACGCATGAAGTATTTGGATAAGTAACTTTATTTTTGGTTTTTTTTCGTAAGCCCGCGTGTTTAGTATGGCAAAAGAAGCAATTATTTTGATGATTTTGTGGTTCACTCCAAATCGCTGGCTTCATAAACGGCAAAGACTTACCACAGCTACTACAACATATTTTCGGCAGCCAATTTTTATCTCTATCATCGGTAGGAAACCCAAAATAACGGCGATAAGCATCTTTAACCTTGGAAGATATTGTCTCCCGTTGAGAACTTAAAGTGAGATCGCCACATACGTAACAAAATAAATTTGGAGATTTGTTACAAATCCTTGATATTTTGTGATATGAAAGCGTTTGTGGATTCTTTAATTGCTTTATTTCATTACACAATAACAAAGTACACTATAAGATCTATTGACTGTTGCCGATTTTAACCGCACGATATTCAAATTAAAAGTGACTAACTTATTGCCCATTAGCTTCTATATATACAATAAATACCAGAATCTACCCTAATGTTCTTAATTTGAAATCACAGGTAATTGAAAAATACTGTTATAAATATTAATTCCAAGAACTATGTAAAATACCGTTGTACTTTAGTTCCATTACCTGCTCACTCAACGATATGTTACATATATCATATGTAAGGCTGGTTGCATAACAATATTGGGTACATGCGGTAAATTGACAATAAAATCTACATTTTTTAACCGACTTTTACAGTTTATGGCTTTTTTTATTTCCAAGATAAGTAGTAATGTTGAATAGTTGCCTTATATTTTTTTTAATTCCATTTTTAAATTGAAAAATATTACGAATTTTGCACGAAAAAAAAATTTTTTCTCCATTAATTTTTAAATAACTCCAAAACGATAAGAGATAGAGAAAAATTTAATTCCACTGAAATAAAAACAATTTTGTTACACATTTCGTGTTTTATTTTTGAAAATCGGATAACTGCTTCTTAAGTTAGAATAAAATATGTCTTCGTACCTGACTAAATTAGGGGAAAAAATTTGCCACGCCCATAAAAAAAAATCCCGATCTGATGGAAAAAAACCGACAACGGATTTGAGTTTAGCGCGTCAAAATCCATATAGTCCACATAGTTTTATTAAATGGAGGATTTTGTTGCAGAGCAGTGTTATTGCTGTTGCTATTGAAATTGCTGCTTTGTCCGTTGTATTTGCTGGAGAGTTTTTAGAGTTGGAAAAACAGAGCCCACTTATCTTAACTTGTCGTTCTGATTGTCAGGGATTTTTTTCAGTTTTAAAGTTCTAAGCAAATACTTTACTAATTCACCCATACTACTTCAAATGCTTGGTTTTGATAAAAACTCATAGATAGAAAAAAAGAGAGAGAGTGAGAGAGACAGAGAAGCAAATAGTTGCTAAAAGTTGTAATGCATGGTTGTGTGTACATGTAAGTAATGTGAATGTACAGTGTCTTTTATATGGAACATAACAGAGTTTTTATCATTGTAAATGACAGCATGAACTTTATCGTAGTCTACTTTTATTGTTTACTGTCCTTTTTTTTTAAACAGATTTTTGTGTCATCCAATATTGTCAATATACTGTTGCTGGTACGTAAGTTTGTTTGCATTTGTGTGCGTTTAAATTTGACACTGACAATGCAAAATGGTCAATACAAAGTTTTTTTTTTTAATTTCGTTTTGTCACTCTATAGTGCTTACATAAGTTTTTCAGTTTTTGCTTAAATAATTTATGAACAAGTTTGTATTGGATAAAACGTTTTAAGACTCAAAATAAAAAAATAAAATTTTGATTTTAGAAATTTCCATACAAGTTTGAAGAAATACTAAATATTTAAATTTTTAGGTTTTCCTATTATGGGAAATTAATCATAACTTAAAATTTCCTTTAGCTAGACTTTTTTTTTTGAAAACATTCTTAAACTTTATTTTGAAACTAAAGATTAAGTAGAAAGCATTTTAAAAGCGGCCAACAGAAGCTGATAACTATTATTATCAAAAAAATTAACTAAAATTTTCTGTAATAAAAAACCGTACTGAGAGAAATTTTTTTTTTAATCTCCAGTTTTTTGAAATATTTAATAATATTTTTTTTTATTAAAAATAATTTAAAAAAATTTTAATTTTGGCTTTTAAGTTCATACTTTTAAATTTTTGGAATTATGCCAAAAAAGTTTAAGAAGAAAAAAAAAAAATTAAAAATAAGCCGTGTTTTTAGATTTATAAAATCAAACTTTATTAAAAAATTTATCGTAAAAATTTTCTATTTATTTGGTTTTATTAAATAATATTTATTTTTAGAATTTGAAAATGTTTTCTAGGACATAAATTTGCTTACGAGCAATTGTTATTTCATGCTTAGTACAAAGAAACAATTTTAACTTTGAATAATTCAATGAGATTTATAACTTTAATTTGAAGTACTTAAAAAAAACCTGCCGTAGATGTCAAGAACAAGAATATATTTTATAAATTTCAAATTCTTTCAAAGACCCAATTATTTGATTTTGCTTTTATAATAATATTCTTTACCAACTGAAATTGAATTTTCTTGTAATACACACAAATGACGAGACAGATTATATTTAAAATAAAAACAAAGTTTATAGAACGTTTATTCGTCTCAAATATTTCAACAGAATAATTTATAATTTTCAACAATGAAAAACTAATAACACAAAATCTATTACGATTGAAACAAATTATTCCAACACCCCCTCTCAGTCGTTAAGTCCAAGTTGATTACGCAATTTAAGAAAACGACTGGAATCTGTTGACTTTGTAAAAATATTCGCCAATTGCATTTCAGAAGAAATTGGTTCGATTCTAATTATTCCCCTTGCAATATTGTCTCGAATAAAATGATGTTTAAAGTCAATATGCTTTACGTGTTTAGTTTCTATATTTGTTGCTATTCCTATACAACGTCTGTTGTCTTCATAAATTTTAACTTGATAATTTTCATCTATTTCTTTGAGATCCTGCATTATTCCTCTTAACCAAATTGCTTCAGTAGTTGCTTAGCTAAGGGCTACATATTCAGCCTCTGACGAAGATGTAGCCACAGTTTGTTGCTTCTTACTGCACCAAGAAATTGTATTCCCATAGACTTTAAAAATGTAACCACTAACGGACTTTCTATCTGACACGTCTGATGCCCAATCTGCATCTGCATATCCAATAGCTGGCTCATTATTGTTGTTACTAAAATTTAGTTTTACTGAAGAAGTTCCTTTAATATACCTTACCATTCTTTTTAAATGTTGCCAATGTAAATTATTTGGATTTTGTTGAAATCTTCTAAGATATCCAACTTGATAGCATATGTCTGGTCTTGAACATAACATAATATACATCAGGCTACCTAGTAGTTCGCGATAGGGTTGATCTGTTATTTCTGCACTTCTGCTACTCTCTAACTGCAACCCTTTCTCCATTGGAACCTTGACAGAATTGCATTTGGACATTCCAAATTTATTTAAAACTTTATTAATGCTCGATTCTTGAGATATTTTTAATATTTTTCCATCATTAAATGTTATGTTCATTCCTAAGAAATATTTCAAAGTCCCACAATCTGTCATTTTAAAATTACTTGCCAGGCTAGATTGCAGTTGGTTTATGCTTGCCATTTTACTACCAACAATAAGCAGGTCGTCTACATATAAAATAAGGTATAACCCATCATTTTCCTTTTTGTCAATTTTAACATATAAACAATAGTCATGGTTGGATCTTGTAAAGTTTCGGGTACCATGAATTTGTTTAATTTGTCATTCCATCATTTTGGAGCTTGCTTTAATCCATAAATTGATTTTACTAATTTGCAACACATTTCAGAATTTTTTTTTACACCTTCTGGTGAGGCCATGTAAATATTTTCTTTTAAATCGCCGTGTAAAAATGCAGTTTTCACATCCAGTTGATGAAATTTGTGACCATGATGGAGACAAACGGCCAGCAAAATTCTTATGGTACTTAATTTTGCAACCGGAGCATATGTATCCCAGTAGTCTTTGCCATACTTTTGAAGAAACCCTTTAACAACCAGCCTTGCTTTATATTTTGTAGGATTTCCATTAAGATCTTCTAAATTCTAAAAATCCATTTTGATCTCCCAAGCATGATTTAATTTCATAGAGCTTAATTCATCTTCAATTGCATTCTTCCATTTTTCCGTATCTTTCCTTTCAAAAATATCAGTGTATCAGTGTTTGAGGTAAATTATTTTGAACAACTGCAGCATTAAACCCAGTAATGTAATCGTAGAGTTTGCCGGGTAACCGACTTATTCTTCCACTGCTTCGTGTTTTATTTGCCGGAGAGGACGTTCCTGCAGGTATATCTTCATCGGTAGTGATATCTGCAACTTCATTATTAGATGATATATTTTCATTTTCAGTAGCTAATTCATTTTAATCTTTTGTTACGCCAGTCACTGAAACAGATTGTATAAACGTGGGAACATTATTATTTAAATTAGGCGCAGCTATCATTATTATATTTAAAATAACAACAAAGTTTATAAAACGTTTATTCGTCTCAAAAATTTCAACAAATTTAAAATATTTTATTAAAATTTCTTTAACTTTTTTTCATATTTAATATTTAAAAAAATTATTTAAGTTATAGCTTTTGTTACTCATAAAAAATGTTGCCAAATTTCGTAAGTCACGTTTATTTAAGGTGTTAATTAAGAAACTTTCATTGAATACTTTCTTACCACAGCTGCCATGCAGTTTTTATGTTAAAGTTTTTTTCTTTTTGCATATGCGTGACAACATGTGTGTTTTCCGATTTATTGTAGAATGCAAATTTATTTTTATTATTTTAGTTTATTTGTTTTAATGAGACATATAAACTTCACTTAAATAAAACACAATAAATTCTATAAAATGATTACAAATTTCTTGTCACTGAATATTTAAAAATAATTACTGACATATAGGCTCTGCGACGGCACCTTATGAACGCCTGCCTTTTGGTTCAATTGTGCACTCCTATTTCGAGTCTAACCGTTTCTATTTCGCCAACAGTGCGTCGAGTATTAATTGTTGCTTGTTTATCAGCATAGAGCAGAGGTTTGACGTAATCCCACTAATAGTAGTCAACAGGTATCAAATCACATAAACGAGGCTGCCACTTAGGGGTAAATTTTCTAAGATAATTCAGTCATCAAATGCTTTACTGAACAAAGTTATGGTTCAAAGCACTGTATTGCATGTTTCACTGTCTTGCTTTAACAATTTCTCCTCTAAACGAATTGCAATAGTATCTGTAGCGTTTGACAATCATGGTAATGTTGACACCGATTTTGAATTTAAATAAAATTGAGTCAATTACGCCATCATCATATAAATGCCACACAACTGTTTTTCTTTCTCGGAATGTTATGAAATCCTGATGATCTCATGAGCTTTTATCTAAAAATGATAATTCTGCTCGGTACCATACCCGTTATGTTAAAAATGGCTCTTAATCCCAGTTGGTTTAATTTCCAGTTCATTCGCAGGCCATTCACCAAATACACAATGCAATTGATGGATGAATTTAATTTTTACTCTACTTGGATCTTATATATGTAGATGTAAGTAAAAAACTGTCTTCAAAGTTGCTGGAAACAGCGTCAGATGGATAAATTCGTGTTCTCTGACACACTAGCGTCTATAGCGGTGGTGGTTTCTTCTGAGGGCACGATACGGTCTCGATTTGTTTACATGAACATATTCGTTATTCGTTCTAATGAAAGCATTAAAATCATGCATATTTGGTAAAAAGCAACCGATGTTGTATGAGTGGATTTTGTTTGTTTAGCTGAATTGTTTAAGATATTTAACATAAGGCTGCATTCATTTTAACAATTATAAAAAATTTTCTTATAAATCAAAGAAATATAATAAGTTTTATTTTTAATTTTTTTGGGCCTACTAGCGACCGCTATAAAATACTAGACTTTCTTCCACATCTTTATAAACAATAAAACAAGTCCTTAGAAAAATTTGTTTTTAATTTTTAGAGGTATTGGGCTAAAATATCAAGACTGCAGGGAAAATCTTCATTCATATGTTTGTATGAATGTATCTTTAAAAATGTCTGGTTAAATTTATTGCAAAATGGAAAAACAAAAAATTATAAGAAAAAGAAAAAAAAAAAAATAACTGTATTTAAAGCTATAGAGGCTTATGAATAAAATAAAAGCCTCTTTAAATTAAACACAAATGTTGGTGTAGGTTTCAAGGATTTTAAGGTAAAATAAAGAAAAGAGAATCTCTTACTTACAGAGAGTGTCAACAAATTAAGAGCACATTGTTTTGAAAACACAAAGATATTTTTGATAAGAATAAAGCTTTTTGTTTCCAAAGATTTTCAACAACAAAAACAGCTGACTGTTTGTTTTTTATTCAAACATAATTTTTCTCTTAAATTCTACAACCAAAATTCATTTTGCCTTGTCTCTTTGACATTAAACCACTTGTATTGCCATTTACTCTTATGAAATTTCTTTTGGTTGTAACGTGAGTTTGGTTTGTTTATTGTTTTGGGATTTTCGTAGAAGATATTCCAGTTTAAGGCTCTTGTTTGTGTGTGTTTGTTTTGTTTGAGCTTTTTATTGTTTATCTTTTCAGTTAAAGTTTCTCTACCATCTGGGATTTAAAATAATAAGGAAGTAAAAACAACAACAACAATAACTATGGCTATTTAGAAATATACTACATAAATAGAGTAGAATATTTCGAACAGCTGTGGCTATAGTTATCGTTCTTTTATAGTTTTTAATAATGATGCTTTACCTTTAGCATTATTGTTGATGATATTTTTAATATAAAATTTTAGCTGTTCGGTTAAATAGGGGAAAATATTTGGTTCTTAAGTCTCCATAACAATATATTTAAATATCGTTAAGTGCATTAGTATGAAGAGCCTACATCAGTTTAGGTGGTTTGGGGGTAGTATAAGTATGTTCTTTTGTTGTTAGTATTATAAGAAGTTAGTTATAAAATCTTTAAGTCGAATGCCGTTCAACAGCCTGTAACATAATGCAAAACTTGTTTTTACACTACTAAGGAACATTTGATGACTTTTAAATATTACAAAAGGAATAATCCTTTGGCTGTATATACCTGTAAGTTTGAATTTTTTCCCGATTTTATAGAGCCTTAAATGAGTTATTTACGTTTTCTGCATTTAGATGTAAAATGACAATAAATCAAATTTTTTTGATTAATTTCGTACTTAGAAAACAAACTGTATAATTTTCATATTAATAAAAATTTTTTTTATAGATATTTTTATTTATTATATATTTATATTTTATTCGAACTTTTTTCTATATATTAAATTTTAATGTGAACCATTTTTTATTTTGGCTTAAGTTCATTTGTTTCTTTATTTAATTTTATAATTCAAATTAAATTAAATTGTAACCATTTTAGGAATATTTTTTCTAAAAATTATTTCCGATATTAGCCGAGTGGAATGCATTTTCGAAATCAGCTACGATTTCATCATCAGCACTCTTTATCGGTATACTACTATGTAACTTAAAATTCCTATTTATGTTACAATTGAATGAAATTTGAATTAGTGAATCTTAGTATTAATTTTCATATTTTGTTGAATATTTTATTTCACCTATCAAATGACAATTCATAATTCAACATGTTCATATTCTTCTATATTCGTAATACATTTTCGTTATGCTTTCAATATCCATCCTTTGGCTGGAATTATTGAAAACAAGGTTGTATTTACATTTTCATTTATATATATGATGATGAAATCGTAGCTGATTTCGAAAATGCATTCCACTCGGCTAATATCGGAAATAATTTTTAGAAAAAATATTCCTAAAATGGTTACAATTTAATTTAATTTGAATTATAAAATTAAATAAAGAAACAAATGAACTTAAGCCAAAATAAAAAATGGTTCACATTAAAATTTATTTTTATTTATTAAATATTTTCGATAAGTTTTCTTTTTATAAACAGTTTTTTTTTTTACAAAATTTACATTTATCAATTAAGTTAACATTTTCTTGACATAGTTTGGGATTGTATCGTTTTTTGTTTTAATAATGATCTCGGCTTCGATTAGAGTCTTAAAAATTTGTGTCTCTTTAACGTCGCCCACTAATGCTTTTTTTTTATAGTTTATTCATATTACTACTTTTATAATTTTTATAAACGCTGGTTAATTTCTTTTAAATAAACTGGGGTTCTTTTTATTGCAAACAATAATTAGCACTCTTGAAATTTACATTTTAAAATATATATTTATTTAAACAAACTTCTTTTTTTGGTCAATCTAATCGTCTAAATCTGCGTACAATTGGAAAAATCGTGCAAAAATTTGATCGAGAGATTTGAAAACATCAGTGCATGCTCGTGCTACAGAAAATATTGCTGCTGTTCGCGATAGTGTGGCTAAAGAGCCGTCCACCTCAACTCGTCGTCGTGCCCAACAATTGCACCTCTCATGCTCATCGTTGATGAGCATTATGCATAGAAACTTGCATTTACACGCTAACAAGGTGCTATTGACTTAAGAACTAATCATTCTAAACGTCGTCAAGGGTCAGATATGGTGGCAAGAAATAGCAACAGTGGATGATCAATTTTCGAAGAAAATTATCTTCTGTGATGAGGCACATTTTCACCTCAGTGGATTCGTCAATAAGCAGAATTGCCGCATTTTGGCGAATAATAATCCAAGAGTGATTGTCGACAAATCAATGCACCCACAAAGAGTGACTGTGTGATGCGGTTTGTGGGCTGGCGGCATCATCGGACCGTCCTATGAATGGTGTTCGCTATCGTAAGATGATAACGAATCTTTTATGGCCCGATTTGAAAGATATGGATGTGGATGAGCTAACGAGACAATTGCACTTTTGCGCGACAAATTCAATGGCCGTGTTATCTCACGTGGTGGCGATGTCAATTGGCTGCCAAGTTCATGCGATTTGACGCCGTTGAACTTCTTTCTTTGGGATTATTTAAAAGAAAAGGTATTCGTTGATAAACCAGTAAAAATTCAATAACGGCATAAAATCTCATATATGCCTGTGTCATTGATTATTTGTACCATGAGATGGAGGTGTGCCGCCGAAGTCGCTGCGCCCATTTGGCCGATATTTTGTTCCATACATATTTAAACCATACCAATATTATCATAATAAAAAGAAATGACAATAACTTCCTAAATAATTTGTGTTTTATTCAAAATCAATATCGGCCCTTAAAATTTAACTACCCTTTATATATGTAGATGTCATGGGTTTTGGGTTCTAGCTAGTACCTCTCTATTTCAACTTTACCTAGCCTAACCTAAAATAAAATCTAAGCTGGCCTTAAGCAAATTACACAAATGTAAATAAAGTAAGTGTAAATGAAATTAATGAAATAATAAATAATAGAACTGATTCTGTAACATTTTTTAAAGTTTTAACATTTAAGATAAAGTATAAAATATTCCTATTTACAGATGATTCTAAATTACTTCCCTATTTATAAATAATTTGCTCTAAATTATCAAAACAAAAAAAAAAAAAACAAAAATATATTTTTTAAGGCCGTACCCACTATGTTGAATTAATAATTTGTAATTGTTATTACTTATGCTTTACAAAAAAGCAAATAAAAGTTAGGGTGTTCGAAAGTTTATACCAAAAAATAAATGTTGTTTTACTAGAACTGAAAGCAGATGCAGTTTAACAGAATTATAAACCTCATTAACAAAATGTGGCCTTTATTATAACAAATAAATTTTTAAGGTTTTTGTAATACGGCAAACTAATTAAAATTTATGCAAGAACTTTTAGCTGTTTAGCTGTTTTTTTATTTTTTATCTTATGCCTGTGGTACACCCTCTATAGACATTAGCGTGTATTATTTGTAATTACTAGACATTCATTTGTTTTTGCTGTGTTTAAAATTGTGTGCGTACATTTTTTATTACTCTTATTACTGATATTGTTTATTAAGCAGTTGTTGTTATTGTTATTGTCGTTGTTGTTTTTTCTATACACGTTTGTTTATTTATATTTTTCTTTTAGATTTTGCTGTTAATTATACTATTTTGTTATTTTTTTTCAGCCGTTGCTGTTGTTCTTCGATAACGATGATTTTATTGTTGTATGTGTGGACTTATTTTTATGGTGATTTTTTTTATGAGTATAATGACAATTCCAGCTCTTTTAAAAATGTCTAAACAAGTTCATGTATACAGAGAAACAAATTGTTGTCTACAATGTTTTGAATTCTTCTCCCATTTGATTAAAAGTATTAAATTACAAATAGAGTAGATCAGGGAAGGAAAATGACTTTTATGATTTTGTACCAAGTATGAAAACAAAATGTACCTTTTAAGACATGACTGTACGATTGTTTTTTAATATTTATTAATAAACACATAAACTTAACAAAAATGTTTATAAAAATTCAGAAGTATACAATAAAAAATATTAAATATTACATTCGTAGGTACATATGTACGTAGAGATCGGTTGTTAAACAAATTTTATTTATTAAATACTTTAAAATAATAAATTTTCTGTTATTTTAAAATAAGAGCAACAAGAATTTGTGGAAACGTGTGGTCTATTTCTTTTCTTTGTTTTAATTAGGTTTTGGAAAGAAAAAACTCGACGTTCGACGTTGGCCGAGGTATGCGAAATAGACAGAATTCCTCTTACAATTCTTGAAATATCTGAGAACATGAACTAATTTAATTCATTTTTCGTCTGTGATACTTAAGACCAAAAATAGGAAATATTTGAATCTTTGTGCGATCTAAGTTCAATGAAATCGGCTAGTGCTCTGTACTGATTATTTATTGCTTCAATATTTGTTTGTTTGTGTGGAAACATTTTTACCAGAAGAGCTACTATTGAATTTGTTTCTCCAATAATAAATTTTTCTGGAGTTAACTTATCGAACCATTTTAGTACTTCATTATTAAAGTTCACCTTATATGCTTACAAAACATAAGTAAAATAAAATACATTTAACAACAGCCAAGGCGAATTCATGTACCAGGTGGTGCCAAATTAACAGGTGATTTTTGTAAGAAGTTTGCAATAAAGTACTAGGCAGGTTTTGTTGTTGCAGATTTGACACCAACTGGTACAAGAATTCGCTTTTACAACAGCATTGCAACAAAAAAGAAAGAAGTTGACAGTATAAAATAAGACACACACAAACAAAATTAAAGAGAACATGGACAAAATTATTGTTGCCATATAGTGAGACATTGGAATTTTTAAATTGTACCAAGTAGCTCGCGGTAGTACCACGGTACCAACAAGGTCAAAAATGTACCATAAAAAGTACAATTGTACCATGATTTCCATCCCTGGAGTAGATGGACTTTTAGGTAAATAAATAACTAGGAGATTTTTAATTACAAAGGAGGGTGATAACGAACACATTACTGATTTGAATTAGGATATGTGTTAAATATTAAAGAAAATTCTAATTGATCTTATTACATTTTGCATAAAACCTGAAGTACTAACAATATCTTACATTCGCTGCAACTAATAAACTTCGACTCGACTTTTTCCTTTACCATTTTTTTTTTATAAATTAAAATATTTTTTTTTTTACAAAATCATTTCTATTGGACTTTGCAATCCCCTTTATGTATGTATACTAAAACTGCTCATAGCAAAGCCAACTCAGCAACTAACGCTATACAAAATGTAAATGTGATCGACGTATGATCTACTTTTTTTAATATACCTACTTATGTCTTTTCTAAATATAAAAATAGATGAGTCAGCTTCTCTTTCCATCGGATTACAAAATTGAGCTGAAACAAATATTTGTCATTGAAACTTGTAAAAAAAACGTTCGGTCACTTCCACGAAACAAATTACAATACAAATCTTTAACAAGACCTTTAACCTGATTTTTTCTCATTTTCTAGTAGGCGACAAGCTAGTATGCAAGAGAACGTAGCCACTTAAATAACAACAGAAAATTTTATTTTCAATACTTAGATTGCAAGGACTCAAAACTGAGATAGAACTAAAAAAATTAAATAACAATGAATTAGTTTTAATATTTTTTTTGAGTTTTGAAAAATTTTAATTAATGTATTACGGTCGAAATTACTTCATTTGAGGGGTTACGTATTTATCATAAAATAATTGATTAATTTAAACATATCTTATATACTAAGTGTATCTTGTTTTTAAAAGGGCGTTATAAATATTTTTGAATAATTTTTTTTTTCAGTGTACCGTTTTTTTTCGTTAAAGTGTAGCTATAAATTAGAGTATTTGTGGGTGTTAGCGTTAATGTGTTAGTATGCAAATGTATTTTTAGTCACTTAAAGTTTTATTGGGTTTTGTTATATTATATTTATTTTTGTTTGTTTTGTTTGTCATAAAAATGTACTTTGATTGTAGTTGTTCATTATCCAACAACAACAATAATAAAATTGTTTTGATGAGAAACGTATCTAATGACATTTTAACATTTTATGTTGATTTTCCCATTCGGTTGGCCGTTTCGTTTTTAGCTTGTTAAATTAACAAACAGTGTTTTGTATTTTATTTTATTTTATTTACTTTTTTGGAAAAAAATATATGTATAGACGTTTTTTTCTGTTGTTTTTGTTTTTATACCCTTCACCTGTGGTGCACAAGGGTATATATAGCTTTCTACAATTTTCATTTCCGATCCCATAAAGTTTATATTTTCTGAAAGCTTATGAATAGTGGAGTCGATTAAGCCCTGACCGTCTGTCCGTCTGTCCGTCTGTCCGTGTGTTGGTTGAAATCAACTTTTAGAAGCAACTATATGTTCCTCAGATCTCTATATAGTATCAATCTCTTGGAAATATCCAGGAATGAATCGCTATTGAAATTCAGCACAATCGCCCCATAATATGAGCAAAAAACCACGACCACCTCGTTTTTTTCCTAATTACAACAACAACCTACATACATACTGGTTAAAGTAAACGTGGCATCGAATTCCAGCTGAGCCAAAAAAAAATTTATTTTATTTTATTAAATATATATTTTTTTTAATTTTTTTAAAAAATTTTTTTGAAATTTTTTTTTAATTTTTTTTTTTAATTTTTTTAAAAGTTTTTTTATTATTTTTTTTATTTTTAATATATTTTTTTTTGTAATTTTTTTTTTTGGTATGTTTTTTACATGTATGTATGTACGTATTTTATATGAGATGAATGGTGATACAAACAATTGTTATTGCAGGACTACACGTTGTGAAGGGTATATAAGATTCGGCACGGCCAAAAATAGCACGGTTACTTGTTTTTTTCAATTATTTCTTTTAACTAAATTAATAAATAAAGTGAAATAAAATTGTTAAACTTAATGACTCTTAAAAAAAAGAAAAAAAAATTATTAAAAAAAATACTTAAAATATTGAGAATTATGTATATGCAGGGACACCAAAGGCATTTTAATGTTTTTTCCGTTTTTTTTTTTGAATAAAGAAGCAAAACTTTTTGTAAAAGTTTTTTGTTTTATGTTTCTCTTGTTTTGTAAAAAAAAAATTTGTTTAAATTTGTTACACTTGTTTTAAGTACTAATTAAAGTGTCTAGACTTTAGAGGATGTATGTTTTTTTTTATTAAATGAAGATGTTCTTAAACTTTGTGGTAAGTCAGGGCAAATCAATCAAGCATTTTGAAATATTTTAAAGTTTTGTGCTTTAAATGAAGTAACGATTTTTGGTATGATTTATTAAATTATATGTGTTTTGAACATTAATTAGACAAGTTTTGGCCTAATGGCTTGGAATTTACATTAATTAACTACTAAATTAATATTTTTTTATATAATTTAAAAATAATATTTTCAATAGCCTTGCCTTGCCTTCAACGGCACAATCAAATGTTTCTAATTTTATTGGCAACATAAATATTTGTTGTATTTATTGAAATATGTGCTTTCGTGTCCTTAACAATTAAATGAAAATTATTATTGTTTATTTGAGCAACAGCAACAAATTATAATTTATACAATACACAAGCCATGTCAACCATACCGGCAACGAAATCAAAAGAGCTTGTGTGTTTTCAATTTTTTGTTTTTATTGGCAGTAAGTTGTTTTGTTTTCTTCTACTTTTGTTTACCATTTCCTTTTTTCCCTTAGCTTCTTGAGAACATGGCAGTTTCTTGGATTTTTATTATATTTCTTGATAATTTATGGTCTTACTACCATTGGTAGTTGTGTTAAGTTGCAGTACCCCCACTTAATACATTCTCACTCACACCCTTTATTGCTCTATTACTTTTAATACAGTTTTTATTTTTATTTTTTTTATTTTTATTTTTATTCCTTATTTGTTGCAGCCGCATTGAATAAAACGTACAACAATGTTTATATTTGCGGTCAATTTGAGTTTCATAATTAAAAATCTTTTGCAAGACTTATAGGTTTTTGTGGTTGAGTTAAATACTTACGTTCTTTATACAGACTCTGGCAAAGATTTAATAACTTTATCTTTAAGTGGACTTTTTTTTCTCGTTCTTATTGTTAAGTTCTTTGTTCTAGGAAAAGTTTAATGGCAAAAGTTAAAACTGATTATGCTATTAGACATGTATTGTGAGTGAGGATGATATGGAAGACGGAAGTGGGGGAGGGTTTAAATTATATAAAAACACCAATTCCTTAAGTCATTAAGAGATGATGACGGGTCGTAAGAAGTTTTTAATTTAAAATTATGAATATGCAAATGTTTAGGGTATTTTTGGTTTTATTGGGCGATTATAAAGAATGTTCTTCAAATAGGTTTAGTACTTTGAAATGGAATAAAACTAAGATGAATTTTTTAAATTGGCATGAAGTTTAAGTTTACTCGAAAGATAATCTTCTAATATTAAAATTAAAATATGTCATGGGTGGCTTGGGCGCAGTCTGATCTGAAGGTCCAATTTGTTATGACTTTTTCATTATTTGTGGCTGATTTTGAGTAATAACGAGACGAATGTTGGCCTCCAAGTGGCCACTCAATTGTGGCACAAGCTGTGTGACATGTTGAGCCGTCTTGTTGAAACCATAGCTCCTGAACATCATCATTGCTCAATTGAATAACGAAAAAGTCAGTAATCATGGCTCTAGCGGTCACCGTTGAGTATTATGTTCTGACCAGCATAGTTTTTTAAAGAAGTACAGATCAATAATTCAACCAACCCATAAAGCACACCAAACAGTTAGTTTTTTTAAACTAAAGGTGTCTCTATGTACATGATTATTATCACTTCAAATACGGCAGTCTTGTTTTTCGACGTATTCATACAAACAAAAGTGATGGACAATTATGTTGACCGTAAAATTTACTTTCAAAATAAATTTGCACAATTTAAAAGCGTTGTTCAGGCGTCACCCTATTGATGTTGAAACTTCTAACCAAGTTGGACACAAACCATCTACTAGCTGACAAAATGGCTGCCAGTAGGAAAGTGTTACCAAAAAAAAAACCGTTATATACATATAAATTTATATATTTTTAAGATTTATTTTTTATACGATTTTATTTTTTGTATTTTTTTTTTACATATAACAATAAGATTTAGAATACATTAATATTTAAATATATACAGTTTTAAAATTTATGTTCGCTAAGGACTTAATATATGAAACAAGAATATCATTTAAATAAAAACTGCATTTTGATGTTAACACCGTCGCTAGACAACTCTTAGTTGCATACAAAGTCATACACACATTCGGTTGTAAATTTGGTTTAATTTAAATTTTTTACAGAAATTAGCATTATGCACCTCTAGTTACCGAGAAGAAAATTAGGGTTAAAGTTAGTTTAAACAGAGAGTGACTCTCGTATTTTTTCTATTACCATATACCGCATTACCAAATGTTAGTTCTAGAATATATCATTATTGTCATCATAGAAGATTGTACACTACAGTAGAATGAAATTTTTATGACAGCAGTAACACAACAGAATTCGTTGCGTGTATATAAAATTGAGTTTATAAAGTGTATAACAATAAGTGAAATAATAAATAAAAAATTCAATAAATTACTCTATACTTCTATAATATAAATTTCAAGTGTTATTATTTGCAATAAACTAAAACTTGGTCTAATTTAAAGAAATAAGCAAACGCTTTTAAAAGGCATAATCGTAACAATACAGTCTCTTAGATTATGAGATTTGTGTAATGACCTATATAATAAACTTTTACAAATTCTCCAAGGAACTGGTGTAGTTTTAATTAACAATTCTCAAAAAATTACCTGAAATTGAAAAAAAATAAAATTATTTGTACGGGGGCACTGTATGTGTGTGTTAAAGAATGAAAAATGGAAAAATATAAAATTTTCTTCAAAAGTTCTCTTTAAAAGTTCTTTATACAAAAACTTTTATTTTCGTTTATATTTTATTTTAATTTATTTATTTCTTCTTTTGTACACAGAAAAAATTATTATTAAAATATTTTCAAGCAAACACTTGCTAAAAGTTAATTAAATTGGTTTTATTGTAATAAATGTTGTATTTATGGCTGATTTAAAATAAAATTTTATTTTAAAAATAAACTGATGTTTTTGCTGAAATAAAAATTTGAATTTACTATTTTAAAAATGATTCCTAATTCAAATATTGTGAATGCTGATCGGAGAAAATATTCTAATATTTTTAGCAAATCAGCTTTGAATATATCTTACAACTGGACAAAGGAGCGAGGGCTCAATGTCAACCCGTACATAAATGAGAATGTGGAAGATATTAGTGCATGGCGGTTCCGTTTTTTGAGATGTGACAATTCAAACTAATAAAAAATCAAATACCTAGGAGTAGTAGAAATTTAGGTCCCGTCGGAAGAGAACATATTGCGAGTAAAGTGGAGAAAGCTCACAGGATATTGGCTGTTTATATAAAAACGATGGGCATAAAATGCAGTACTATTTTAAAGCTTATGAACTTGCCATAAACTTAGAGCGTAATGAGATTGATACTAACTTACGCTTTGATAGTATGGTCGATATCTTAAGAGAAGATTATTATAAATTATCCTTATTCTTCATTAGCATATGCGACTCCATGAGAACCAAATCAACAATGGCTATTAAGAAAAGACTATCAATTTGGCCGATTGTGATATGGGTGAAATATGGAGCGGCTTTAAGCGCTAGTAA
Source organism: Phyto melanocephala (assembly GCA_941918925.1). Lineage (NCBI taxonomy): Eukaryota > Metazoa > Arthropoda > Insecta > Diptera > Rhinophoridae > Phyto > Phyto melanocephala. The sequence continues at coordinate 6,361,607 of OW799233.1, forward strand.
GTAAGTGGCTATGGGTGAATGGTCAATTGCTAAAGAATACAAAAATAAAGACATAACATGTGACAAAACACCAACGAGATAAGAGAGCGTTAGCTTCATCATCATAACATCAGAGAAGGGAGTATGGGAAAGAAGGATTGGTTTAAAAATCCCAGGTCATCGATCGTTATACAGATGGATCGACGATTGTCGAGCAAACTGGAATTTGTTTATATGATATCAACCGAAAAAAGGAGCTAAATATTTCCATCTATCAGATAAGAGTAGTGTTGCAGGCTGATATAATGGCATTTACGGAAGGTATTGGATAATGGAGTCTGAGATTTGTATCATTACCAATAGCCAATCAGTTATAAGGACCATAATAAACGAAAAAATTTAATCTTAGAATGCCCTGCAATGCAAAAGTAAGAAAAGCTCATATGCAAATTGCGAACATCTAGAGATAATATGGAGATCAAGTCATCACGGGATAATCGCAAACAAAAGGGCCAACCAGTTTTACAAAATGGGATGATTTTTGAATGCCATCACCTTGGAAGATACTGTCATCGCTAAGGTGATAAACATACTATGAATTGATTCAAATGTTAAGAAATTGAAGGAGTAAAAAAAATAATTAGAGCAACACCATGCTTGTCAGTGTTCTACGTTTGAGCGTAACAGGCACAGTACTACTTTAAAATTTGCATACCTAAAGAATTCAAAATGGAAATCCTAAAGGAATTATATTGAAAGAGCTGGCTTCTTGACTTATGCAAAACATATAAGCTGAGTTTGGGATGAAGGTTTTAAAAAGGAATTTTTTTTTATTTATAACTCACAACATGCTAATTGGGTAAACATGTATCTTATAAACATACATCATGGACTTGGAGTTTCAATGTAATTTAATTTTAATTCAATTTTACTTAGTTCTCAAGATTTGGCTTTTGAATTTGAAATATAGTTTTTTTGCTGTGTATATATACTCTCATTATTCATTATAGCTGCCAAGAAAGTTTATGTTTTGAAATAAAATTTCCTTTTCTTTTAAATAGATTTATATCCTTATCTATTTATGCTTTATAGAATGTGTGTACCAATCAATATTATAAATTTTTCAAAAATTTGCTTATTATTGCTTCAATTCAATATAATTTTCTTTTTAACTTTCTTTCTTTTATTGTTAAATATAAATGAATAATAAAAGATGTCGTTTCTGTGTTTTCTTCACTGGTTTTGATTACTGCTGATGTTAGCAAAAAATGGAAATTTATTTATAATTTTTTTTTGCGAAAATAATTTGTATTTTTGCATTATTTATATCTATGTGTGTATTTAAATATATTTTTTGTTAGTGTTGGTATTTGCAGGCAACCAACAATAAACTGAAATGCCATTAAATGCATCAGGCACAACACAGCAACAAATGATTTATGATTCCAAAACATACTACATAGAATAGCATTCAGACCTTCATTTAAACATCGACTTGCATATTTATTCGGCATAACTGTGCATGCATGTAAAAAAAACAAATTTATAAATTTTTATAGGTAGTCTCCGGCAATCCGCATGATTGCACTTAATTTTTATTTTATGCAATTTGTTGTTTGTTTGCAAGTTTTATGGAAAACTATAAAAAAGTATCCCAAAAATATTAAAAGTGCTTGCAAGAAATAGTTTAACAATAATAACTATTATTTGGTTGATTAAAATATCTATATGTCACAAGAAGTTGGGGAAGGTTTCTATCTTTCGATTGAGGCTGAAGTTTTTATTTTTCAATCGAATTTCTCACGACTATTCTGACACAATCATAAAGTGTAAAGTAAGAAAGAGACCATTTTCTTGTATTACTTTTATACCACATTTTTTTTTAGTATCACAGTGTTCTATACCTTCACTTGCACATGTCTTTTCTTTATTTTAAATTAGAGGATTTGCCATCTGTATTGGATCTATGTATACACAAAATGTAAGGGCAAATGTATTGGCAATTTTAAGGGAAAACAACGACCATGATGCTGTTGGTGCACAGTGCAACAGATAGGAAAGATAAGGTAAACTTAGAATGTTTTAATTTTATTTAATTAATTATATATTTATATTTTATTCGAACTTTTTTCTATATATTAAATTTTAATGTGAACCATTTTTTATTTTGGCTTAAGTTCATTTGTTCTTCTTATTTAATTTTATAATTCAAATTAAATTAAATTGTAACCATTTTAGGAATATTCTTTCTAAAAATTATTTCCGATATTAGCCGAGTGGAATGCATTTTCGAAATCAGCTACGATTTCATCATCAGCACTCTTTATCGATATACTACTATGTAAATTAAAATTCCTATTTATGTTACAATTGAATGAAATTTGAATTAGTGAATCTTAGAATTAATTTTCATATTTTGTTGAATATTTAATTTCACCTATCAAATGACAATTCATAATTCAACATGTTCATATTCTTCTTTATTCGTAACACATTTTTCGTTATGCTTTCAATATCCATCCTTTGGCTGGAATTATTGAAAACAAGGTTGCATTTACATTTTTATTTATATAGAATATTCCTAAAATGGTTACAATTTAATTTAATTTGAATTATAAAATTAAATAAAAAGAACAAATGAACTTAAGCCAAAATAAAAAAAGGTTCACATTAAAATTTAATATTTAATTAATTATTAAAAAAATTCCAAAAACTCATTTTTATAAAAAAAATTTAACAGATAGAGCTCACTGTAAACTGTAATTTTTTTATAATATCAGAAAGTTTTAGCGCCAGGTTTAAAGTCCTGTAATACCTAAAGTCTCAAAAATTAGAGCGAAGTAGGTAATAAAAGAAATTGCATAGTTGAGTTTTAAGTAAGCTGGAAAAAACCAGTAGGCGTGACACCTTTAATATATATAAAATATAAAATTATATTAGATATCTAGAAAACTTGACATCTATAATCTTAAACTTTGTGTGCTTTACTTTCATCTTATATGTCTTATTGCAGTAAGAATAGGAGAAGTGACATCACCTATACAAATAACTCATTGTGCGATATATTTCAGACACTATTAGAATTTAATTTTTAATAACTAGGCAGAATAAAATGAAATGCCCCATGACAAAAATACATTTCTTATCATTCAGAAAAAAATGGTCATCTTTATTTGGTTTAAACTTAGTACGACATAATTTCAAAAGTAATATGCTATAAGAACAAAAATGGTAAGAAGAGGGGGTCATATGAATGAAATATTTTTTATGATAATTATTGCATACCTAACAAATGGTGACAGATAATATTTAAATTAATCTCCTGATAAATACAATAACAACATTTTGTTGTGGTCTGCAAATTGGGTATTGCTTGTCCGGTTTTGCTAGTTAATTATAAATAAAAATATTTAAATTCTTATATAAGCTTGTTATTTTAATGCAATACTTGTCCAGATTATTCTTTTATTATTACAATTAACAACTTTGTAAAATAAGTATGTTCAAAAATGAACTCATGCCTGTGTAAAAATAAACTAAAAATTAGTTTAAAACTTTAAAGAGTTCGATTAAAAAAAAAAACAAGTCAGAGCACTATATTCGCCCGTGCCGAATCTTATATACCCTTCACAACGTGTAGTCATGCAATAACAGTAGTTTGTATCACCATTCATCCCATATGAAATACGTACATACATATAAAAAACATACATATATAAAAACATCCCATTGTAAAATTATATATTTACGTATGTATGTTAAAAAAAATTAAAAAAAAAATAAAAAAAAAATTTGAAAAAAAATTAAAAAAAAAAAAAATTTAAAAAAAAAAATTAAAAAAAAAATTAAAAAAAAAAATTTAAAAAAAAAATAAAAATATAAATAATATATTAAATAAAAAATAAACAAAAATAAAAAAAAAAATTTAAAAAAAAATATATAAAAATATAAAAAAAAATTTTTTTGGCTCAGCTGGGATTCTACTCCCGAATATTTCTGATATTTTAAAATCTCGCCCGGGTCCAAGCAATGTCAGGGGGCTTCAAAAAATTGATTTCAACATATAGACGGACAGACGGACAGACTGACAGACGGACAGACTGACAGAGCTTAATCGACTCCCCTATTCATAAGCTTTCAGAAAATATATACTTTATGGGGTCGGAAATGAAAATTGTAGAAATTTCACACGGAATGACAAACCTATACATATACCCTTTTTCACTGTGTGAAGGGTATAAAAAACGTATACTTTTCTATGATTTCATTTAATGAAAGAACAGCACCGCGTATACTTAATGCGTAATATATTATGAAACAAATATTACTACCACGCATACATAAAGCAGTTAGTGGTCATGACTAAATAAGAAATAAGAGATACCGCCGTATTATAATTTTAAAATACACAATAGTAGTAAATGAGCACAAACACCATCACACAAACGCATGTCCTTGGTATAAGACAATTTTGCTTACATTTTAAATTCAATATAAAAATAGTTGTTTGTTATTAATTTTTTTTTGCTACTACACACAGAAAACAGATTCATTGTGGCAACCGAATTTGTTGCCAATCGAATTCGTTCGGTTCCACGTACCATCTCTTAATTCGTTTATAACAACTGAAGATTGTGTTTCTTAGCATGGTAGATTTGGTTGCACTTTAAACTTTTAGTAAGCCAATGGTTGTGTTGGCAGATTTTCTTAGTTGATATTATAGATATTTAAAAACCAAACTGTATTTGATTCCAAATATATGGTTGATGCAACTGAAACAAGATCCTGTATTGGTGTTACCAACAGAAAAATCTATCATCATTAACAGTTCTTCATTTGTCCCAGTAAAATGAAAAGGAACACAATTTTTTCAAATGATTTTTTATTATACTTTTATTTGATAATATACATATGTATGTAAAGTATGTAGTTAGATATAAAAAAATATCTTCATTTATGTATACATATATGTACTTACATACATACATATGTATGTATGCTTACATTTTAACACTAAAATAGACTCAAAAATAGCAAATATGTATCTTGATATTTTTCCTAGTCCTGGTTTTGAAACTGGATACATTACACAAAAAATAAAGCATATTGAGTGGACTTAAACCATTTTGTATTCCCAGTACAGCATTATCTTGAAAGTTTCTGTATTTGAAAATTCATCTTGCATTATAAAACTCATAAAACAATCTTTTAATTAACAATCGATATCTTACCCTTTTTAAATAGTAGCTTGCAGATTTATTTTCGTACCACAAATTAATAATTTAAATATTTTTTTATGTTTATTTATTTTGTGTTTTTATTTATTTATATTTTTCACAATTGACAGAAAAATCAGTTGTGTTTGAGAGATAGTATTTGTACAAATAATTAATTCGTTTGTAAACTCCAAATAAAATTTGGCGTAAAGTATTTGTTTACTGTAATCGAATTTTAATAATACAAGTAACAAATAATTATTTGCGATAACTAAAAATGCATTTTTATTAAAAATAAAATATTGGAATATATGATTTTTTATTGCATGGATTAATATTGAGTTGTGAATACTAATACGAATAAATAAATTCGGTTGTGATAAAAGCTATTTTCATACAAATCTTATTAATAAGGCTATTTAATTGGGAGAACTAATTTAATTGTCCTGAGCAACAAATTTCAAACACTGTTAGGTTTTTTCGTTTATAAGTGCGTAATATCTTTTCTTTTTATAAACTTTTAATAATTGTAATACTATTTTTATTGTTTTAACCGTTTTCCAACCAATCTTTTTCCTAAGTGTACTAGGAAATTTTTTTAAAGTTTTTTTTAAGATTTCTAGCATTTTCTTCTTTGAAAATATAAACCAAAAAAATATATTTTTATCGTCTTTTATCTGGCTTTCATAATTCAAATCAAGCACAAAGTATATTGAAAGTGAAATTTTTTTACGAATTGAAAGTGCAGAGTTCTGCCCTATTTTCTTTCTCTGTTTGTTACTTTTCCAATAATTTCTCCAGTCAAATTTTGACTGGGAGAGATGAATTTTTAAAAAATAATTAATTATTAGTAATTTTTTTTATTAATCCGAAAAAATAGGATACAAATAAATTATTTTGCAGGAATTTAACAATTGGCGTAGCAACAATTTTTTTCTGAAGGTGGTATAAACTTAAACATATTTTTCTTGGGTTTTTTTTAATCTTAAACTGGGTTAATTTTATATGCATTTTAAAAGAAAATCGTCAATTTTTTTTCAATTCGAGAAGAGGAAAAACAATTGTGGGGGGCCATCGCTCTCTAGAATGGTTTACTTACCCCCTCCCATGGGTTCAAATTATGATAGAATGAAAACACTAATGATTTTAACATAAGCATGTCATTGGAGATCATGTTTTTACATGAATATATTGATGAGCATTAAGCATTAAACTCAAGTATATTTGATGTAAAACAACTCATGTTTCATAAGTTGATTTTGTTTATTTACATGAATTGTTTAAGATATTTTGCATGATGTTGCATTCATCTCAAAGAACTTTATATATGAAAAATTATTTCATTTTTAGGGAGACATTTAGAATGAGTGCTTTTGGAATATTGATTAAGAAGTCCTAAAAATGTAATTAACTTTGCACTTCTTTGGTTTTTTTTTGCTGGGAACTGATCTGAATAATGAACTTAAGGCTTTGTTCAATATTAAATGCTTTGGTTAAGATAATATGCCTGCACTAAAATGATCAGCATATAAAATAGGGTTTGTTTTCAGTGTTACAAATATATATGTTTTGGAAATTCTTCGGACAATCGTAGTTTTCTCATAATTGCACTAAAATTATGTGACTGAAATCTCTTACAGCATCCTCACATATTATATGCTTGCCAATGCTGGGTAATCCGATACTAAATGTACTGCTGTTTCAGCAACCTTCAGTCTTATTCTGCAAATATTGTTGTCGTCGATTTCTTCATATATATTAAATCATATGAAGACTACTATTTGTTTTTCTTTTTTGTTTTGAATTTTAATAACCATGTATTTTACTTATTACGTTCTATTAAGCTGCCTAGAAGATAACTTAAACAAAATGTAAGTCAAAGGCTTATTTATATCAATTTTTTAGGAATTTATTTTTTTAGTTTTCTCATTGTCTGTATTTTTTTGTTTCACTGTGCAAACAATTTGTTGCACTGTCACGAAAAAAAAAATTATAAATGTACCAATGAGACTACCGTCTCGAAAACAGAAAAATATGGAATATTAGGGAAATTTATGTGAATGAATTCATGCAGCGGCAGAGTACATACATCTGTAGCAATTCCCATTTACCCACACATAGAAAAAATGTGCACTTCTGTGCAAAAAAAAAAATAGAAAGAAAATGTTATAAAATATACACTCTTACTCATGCAAATATATTCATTCACAAACATATAAATAACCATTCTTAGGTATACAGACATGGATGAGTGAATGTGTATGCATTACATTTGCTTTTGCCTCATGTATACACGTGTTTGAATGTGTCTCTAAAATGTTGCGGCTGTTGCTGGCTGCTCTTGATTTATTACTTGCAATTGTATTCACATTTGAAAGAAACATTTTTTGGGGCTGGCCTGGCCTGATGCGGCAATCTGCGGCATTGCTTATATTATTGAATGTATGTATACCTTTTGCTTTTGTTGGCGGATACGAGTTAAGGTTACTCCTCAGTTCAATGTTGCGGATTATTTTCAACATATCTGTCTTAATAACTTTAGTACCATTAAAACCATTAAAATAAAATGAAAAAAAAATAATAATAATTAAATTGTTGTTTTGTGCAAAAGTCAAAAGAGACAATTGATTTAGTCCACACTATACACTGTTGTATAAAATTTCGAAGAAAAATATGTAAAAGAAATTCAAAATTTAGTATTAAAACATAAACTATGAGGACGCTTATAGATAAACTTCATGATATTCTACTTTTTTCGTAATGTCACGAAAAATAAAAAAAAATTCAGCAACAATAATGGAGACATAAAAAATATAAAAATACTGCCTAATTCTGTGGTCCGCAAAAAAAAATCATATTTTCTCTCTGACCTCATAAAGCCTTTTCATGTTAGTTTAAATAGTTTTCTCAATTTTTTTTTTCATTCTCCTGTTTGTTTGTTCTATTTGTAATTTAGTGATTAACTCATAAACTGGAGCATTAATTCGCAAATTGTGGTTTTCACAGCAAACTAACAATGTTCATAGAGGTTTAATTTAGCGGTTAATGTTTAATTACTGACAAAACACATACACACATGTATTTATGCTTCTCAGCTTATACGAAGTGTAAAGGAGGAATTGTGAAAGTGTTGCAGTTGCACTTTTTTTCTTCTTGGAGTTTATTTAGAGAACAAGAAAGAAGTTTTAATTAAAAGTTAGAGTTTTATTTGAGAGAAGGTGTATAAACATTAAAGAATAAATTCTCTTTGTGTTGAATTATTGTGGTCCATATTTAGGTTTTAGTTAAGTTGACAATAGTTTCTTAGCAACTGTAATACTGGCGCAATTATCGCTTGATATTTCTCACACTTTAAAATGTTTTCTCTTTAATTTCTGCTGATAAAAAATATTATCACAAAATAACAAGATAACAAGCACGAATTGTTTTATAGATTTTTCTTTACAGTTCTTTGACGACCACCTCATTTTTTTCACAATTACAACAACAACATTCATATAAACTGGTTAGAGTAAAGTGGCATCGAATTCCAGATGTGCCAAAATTTTTTTTTTATTTTATTTTTTATTTTATATATTATATATATTTTTTTTATTTTTTATATATGTTTTTTAATATTTTAAAAAAATTTAAAAAAAATTTTTTTTTTAATTTTTTTTTTAAATTCTTTTTTTAAATTTTTTTAAATTTTTTTTGTTGTTGTTTTTTTTTGTTTTAAATATATTTTTTGTAATTTTTTTTAAAAACACATGTATTTAACATGTATGTACGTATTTTATGTGAGATGAATGGTGATACAAACTATTGTTATTGCATGACTACACGTTGTGAAGGGTATATAAGATTCGGAACCGCCGAATATAGCACTATTACTTGTTTTTCTTGTATATTCTTTTGTTAAAAAATATGTTTTCACTTTACCTGAAATTTCTAGAGATTTTTTTAAAATTTAATTTTGTTTAATTGATTTTTTTCAGAGGATCGTGTGGAAATTTTATTATTTTTCAGTTAAAAGTGGTCCACATGGCCGGCGACAATAATGTTTTTGTATTGTATTTGCTTAAATTCAAATTTTAAAATCGTTGTAAGTCCAATTTAATAGTTATCTCTAGTGCTAACTTGCATTTACTTCCTACCAACTTTCAAAATTTAAAATGTGGGCCAACAAAAGCGTACGATGTTAAATGTAAATAAAGCAAACAAGTTTTGGAGAATTATTTTAATATTTTTCACTATGATATGATCTATGAAAATTATGATGGAAACAAAATATTGGCCAAATGCTGGCCACGGCTTCGGTGGCGTACTTCTATGCGATGCTCTATATTTTCAATGACAATGATGACAAGGAGTCGAGGTTAACGGCTCTTCTGCCACACAATCGCAAACAACACCAATGTTTTTCTAATAAAGTGAACTGAGCAAACATGCACCGGTGGTTAAAACTTTCCTACAGACCCGAATTGCTGAAATTTTCGCAATTTTTAGAGTTCTCCCGATTGTGGACACATTTGGTTGATTATGCTAATCAAAAAAATTTGTGTCAAATCTGCTTGTTAACAAATACGCTGAGGTAAATGTATGCCTTGGTGCTAAAAAAAAATTCTCTTTGTAAAGTCATTTGCATGTCTGTCTATTTAGTGAACCATTCGGCGTATTGCCGACACTTGAAATGCTCAGTAGGCTTCAGTTCTAAAGTCAATTGAAACTTGTTATTCAAATATTTATTCAAGAGTCCTTCAGCGCTATTTGTGAGATGTTCAGTTTGTTGAGCATGACGACGAGTTGATGTTGACTGCTCTCTTGACACACTATCGCAAAGAACAGCAATGATTTTCACAGAACGATTGTGGACACATTTGATTGATCGTGCTGACAGAAAAATCACGAAGTGCATGAAATGAATTTTGATTTGAACGCCCATTTGCGTAGAAGGCTTCAAAACTTTTAACGCATATGTGAGATACATTGTTGAATTTGCCAAACGCTAAAATAAAGAAATATCAAATTAAGTTAGAAACAACAAGTAAGAGCACTATATTCGGCTGTGCCGAATCTTTTATACCCACCACCAATTTTGTGTACATTTAAAGCACAATATTTATTATTTTGTTATCCGCTATTTAATAATCTCTTTATAATAAAATATGTATCACTTTCTTTGTAGAGGGTGGTTAAATTTGAAGGGCCCATGTTTAAGATGAACCACATCTAAACTTCAACTTTTTTCTTGTATTTCATTTGACATTTCTCAATCTCAGACTAACTCAATTTGAACCGTGGAAAGAAACGCAATCGAGCAACGCTTTTAAATATTAAAGATTTTTATAAAAATGGGCGTTCAAATCAAAATGCATTTTGTGCACTTCGTGATTCTTTTGATCGTTCGAATTCGTCCACAATCATGAGAATTGTAAAAAATATTTAAATGTCTGCAAAGCAGGTCTGTATGAAATGTGAAAACATCTGTGAATGCCATCTTAGTTCGTTGAATGGGAAACATTGCTGTTTTTCACGATAACGTGGTAAAGGAGCAAGCAACCTCGACTCATCATCGTGCCCAATAATCGAGCATCAACAGTGTCATTGAAAATTTGGACTATCGGATCGTGGTGTGCCGCCTAGGTTGGGGGGCCATTTGGCCGATATTTTGTTCCATACATAATTGAAGCATACAAATATTATCATTTTAAAAATAAATGATAATAATTTCATAATAATTTTATTCAAAATCAACATAGTCCCTTAAAATTAAACCACCCATTATAACTTCGGTATGCTAGTAAAATGTTTTTGTAAATTTAGTCTTTCAATGAAAGTGGCCGTTAAAGTACGCGTGTCAATAAAGTTTCTGCTAATAAACATAACTTAGATATTTCAATATAGTCTTTTAGTATTCCAAAATTTTTATTCATAGAGAATTTACATGAATTTAAGAGGAAGAAAGTGAATTTAAGGTTAAATTTTAAGGGCCACAGGGTGATTTAAAATATACATAATCTGCATTTTTCTAAAACGGGAAATTTATTAGTAAGATTTTGATTTTTTAACTTCTATAACATTTTGCTTTTAAAAGATTTTCAAACGAAATAAGTTTTGTATAATTTTAAAATTTGTTAGCCATTAGTACATGAAAATAAATTGTTTATAATGTTTAGAGATAATTTTTTTTTACTTAGGTCAAAATTTTCCTAAATTCCCGTTTTTAATAGAGCATAACTTAAGGAGAACATAAGCATAGTTGTTAGCATGCCATCTAGTAGTTGCTAGTAGAGTCATATATCTTATCATCTTTATCTTATATTTAGCTACAGCACAATAAATGGTGCAGTGTAAGATGAATAAATGCTAATATGTATGACTAATATATTTTTATAAAAATTTAAGGAAAAAAGTGTGCGTGGCACATCTATTTTCCGTTATAACGAAGACTTTGACCATGAAAGCCATGTTTGCAAAATTTCAGAATGGTACATATAGTTTTGTCAGTTTTATTACGTTTTAAATATACACTGTATACGAAATATACACTGTGCGGTATAAATTTTCGTACCTTTTTATCTATAACTCTTTTCCTAATTCATAGATCAAAGCAATTTTCAGGGAAAAATATTCTTTTGACTCGATAAATATATATTCGAAGTTTCATGACTACGTTTATGCGTCTGGACACAATTCAAAAGTGAAAGTGGGCGTTGTAGTAGGCGTGTCAAAGTTGTTTTTGCTAATGAGTACAACTTAGGTGTTTCAATATAGTCATTTTTTATTCCAAAATCTTTATTAATAGAGAAATTATATGAATTTTAGGTAAAACGTTATATGGGAGGTGGGCGTGGCACCTTAATTTTTTGGCATAGTAATGAAATTGCCTAGGGGAATAAACGTAGCAAAATTTATCATCATACCTCTAATTTTAGCGGTTTTATGAGCTTTTAAATTTCATTAACGGTATTTAACGTGAAAAGTGGGCGTTATAGTAGGCGTGTCAAAGTAATTTTTGCGAATGAGTACAACTAAAGTGTTTCAAAATAGGCCTTTATTATTCCAAAATCTTTATTAATAGAGAAATTATATGAATTTTAGTTAAAACGTTATATGGGAGGTGGGCGTAAAAGTGGGCGTGGCACATTGATTTGCCGTTACAAGAAAGCGTGTCACCAAAAAGCAAAGTGTGCAAAATTTCAGAGTCGTACATCCAATTTTGTTGCTTTTATGACGTTTTTGTTTTTAAATATACCGAAAAATACACTGTGCGGTATAAATTTTCGTACATTTTGATCGATAACTCCTCTCCTAATGCATAGATTTAGACAATTTTCGGGGAAAAATATTGTCCTTACCCAGGAAATATATATTCGAAGTTTCATGAGTCTACGTTAAGGGGTTTGGACACAATTCCATTTTATTCGATGTTCGAAGGACACGGTTTTTTCGACCTACTCTTGCTTTTCGAGCTATAACTCTCTTCCTAATATTCCGATTTAGCCCATTTTCAATACCAAACAAACCTTGTCTATAAGAAAGATTCTGGCAAAATTTGAGCCCCCTAGCTTTTTCGGTGCGACCTCTATCGTGCTTTCAACAGACGGACAGACGGACAGACGGACGGACATAGCTAGATCGTCATCAAATCAAACCCTGATTCAGAATATATATACTTTATGGGGTCTAAAATGGATATTTCGATGTGTTACAAACGGAATGACAAAATGAATATACCCCCACCATTTTTTTGGTGGCGGGTATAAAAATTAACGGAATTTTGGTTGTGTTACCCTTTAGTTTTTTTTTAGACAAGCTGCTTCTTTTTGGATTTTTTATCTCACTCAGAATTGATTTAAAAAATATTATTTAAATTATCAATTAAATTATACTTGTGTATTTGAATAAATATTTTTCTGCATTTTTTTTTAACTCCTTACAGTATTTATAAATCTGAAAAGAAATAATTTTTTATTTCTAATTTTAAAACAGAAAAAATATTTTTTTTTTTATTTCACCATAAAATTAAGTTTTTTTTAGTTCGTTATTTCAATTTGAATAAGAAGATGTTCTTTGTTATTCTTCAAGGTTGATATTGCTTCCTTATTTTTTTTTGTCTCTTTAAGCGTCTTTTCCTTTCTGCCAAATATCTTTCATTTACAACAGCAGATAAACAAAATAATTTCCTAAGCATCTTCAACTTTAACTCAATGCCATTTGCTTTTGTTCAACTTATTTTGATCTTAATTTTTATACGTCTTACAAATTCAATTCAATTTGTATTCCCTTAGCTCTTTTCGTTTCTATAGTTTGGGGTCGTTTGCTAGTATTGATGCGTTTGGAATTGTATTGCTGCAAACATAATCGTTTCTGTTGCTGCAATATTTTCTTGGTTAAACAGTCATTCATTCGTTATTAGCTTAGATCATTTTAGTTTCTATACATACACAAAATAATAGCCTTACAACAACAACTACCACAACCACAATAAAAACAAAACCATTCACAAATAAAGAAACTTTAAAAATAATTTTTCTTTGGCCAAGAGTCTGTTGGGTAAAGAAAGATATTGAGATAAATTGTACAAATTAATCTTTATTCAGTCTTTTACTTAGAACAGTTTTATCTTTTTCTTTTTTTTTTTGATTCTTGTTTGTACATGCATGTGTATGTGCTTGAGATTATTTTGTGTTGTTATTGCAACTAAATGTTGAAATAATTGAAGAAATTTTGTATTTTGCTGGGTCTTGTGTGCGTATAAAAATGGCTTAGAAGGAGATAAAGAGAAAAAGTTTAAGCCATGAACTACTATCATATTTTCAATGGTTTTTTGTTCGTTTAATTTATCTTATATTTTTTGTTGATTTTATGGTTAGTTTGAAGCGGTAGTGTAGTTTTGTTATTGTTATTATGACTGATGTTGTTATTGCTGTTGCTGCAGTACTACGGGCAGGAGTTATGAGAGCGGAAAAGGAAATTGAATGCTAAATAAAAAGGCCCCCGGTGAGAAATGCGAATGATCATTGATACAGTTGGGGAGATGGAACAGTAGTTTTTAGCAGAACGCAGCATTAGCTGATGATTGCATTATTTTCGAAAATTTTGGAAAATAGAAAAAAATTGTTTATTTGATTTTCATTAACTTTGTAATTTATTTGGCAACTTGTAAAACATCTATAAAATTTAAAGAAGTTACAAACTAGACTAATATATTCCTATTTTCGATGGAAGTAGTGAATGCCGGAGACGGCCGATGTTTTCTGCCAAATTGAAAAAGTTTTTAAATATTAATTTATATTTTAAAATTTACAATTCGTGTGTTTTTCATACAATAAATATAAATCGACCTGCTATATAAAGGGTCCGCCATCTAACGTTTTTAGTTCAACTAGTGCTAATTTCGTGAATGATAACACTTAGCTCATGTCTGATTTGACAGATAATTAGTTTTATCTCACCGCTGAACGAATATGGTTGTGTATACGCTTGAACAACGCTGGAATATGTTGCGACATTACTTTGACCGATTTTGCAAAAAAAAAAATCATCTTCTCAGATGAAGCTCATTTTGATCTTGGCGGGAATGCAAACAAGCAAAATTGTCGCATTTGGGGCACAGAAAACCCGCACGCATACATTGAAAAGCCAATACACCCAAAACGAGTCACTGTTTGGTGCGGATTTTGGTCCAGAGGAATTATTGGTCCAGTTTTCTCCGAAGATGAGCAAGGAGTGGCCGTAGTCAAAAACTATCGTTATCGGGGCATGTTGAAGGAATTTTCGTTTACAAAAATTGAAGAGGAGGATATTGGCAACATTTGGTTTTAACAGAACGGTGCTACGTGGCACACAGCCGAAGATACACTTTTTTTATAGCATTTTCAAATAAAAAGAAGTTATTTGACGGACCCTTTATTTATAATATATTTGTAAAGAATTTTGTCGTAAATCTCAGATAACTTCTTTATGATGCAATGTATTTTTAAAATTAGCTACAGTTAAAAGCCACCAGTAATTTTTTTGATCTGTGATTAAGAGTTGAACGTTAAAATCATATAGTTAACTTTCGGGTTAATTGAATTCGATAGAAATTACGTTTTAATCAAAAATTTACACCAACGCAAGCCTGAATAACATTTAAATATTCCCAGATAGAAACTACGAATTTTTCCAAATTTTGTATGCCACCACGGTTGTGTAAACGCCAAATTTTTATTAAGAATAAGAACAGATATAAAAATAGCCTAACTTTCTTTATTTCTTACATTTCGTTCGTGGAGACTACAACAAAAAAAAAAAAAATATCCTACAGCCCTTATTAACAAAATGGTGGTAATTTTAAATCTAACGCTCTTGCTGGTAGACGTTTCTCGTTTTGATAGTAGTAACATTGCTTAGTAAGAATGTGTTTAACTAAAGTTCTGTCTAGTAAATTTTTAACTGAGTTTTAATTAATTTAATTTTGTGGGTAACGTTCAACTTAGTTGCCGTTTATTGATTTTTGAAAATTTAAATTTTTTATCTCCGTTACTCCCCTCGGGACTAAGGCGGTTCTACAAGGCATATTGTTTTTTTGTTATTAAATTTTAGTGAGTGATTATTTTAATGTAGCCTAGCTTAGAATGTTGAGACTGCCATTTGTCATTGGTTAGGATTAAAACCTCCATATTATTGCGTAGTCATGCTGTTTTGCTGAGCATTTGTCATTTGCTTCATAAGTGACTTATCCTTGATTGCAGGAGAGCGAACGAATATTAGAGAGATTCTTATTTTCTTTTTATCTTCAAGGGTTAAAAGCTTCTCTAATACAAATTTCAATACCATCATATACATTTGTTTGTCTATGTCGGGGTTTAAACTAAAGTTCTTTGATATTCCGAACAAATTGAAAATTTTGTTCTAAATAAATAAGTGACTTGATGTTCTATTTGAAGATATAGTTTAAATGTTATTTTTTTATTATTTATCTAAATTACCAGTTTATATAAACCTTTTTTTAGAAAAATCTGTGTTTAACTATCTCTTGGAGACTGTGACTTTTCGTTGTTATTCGCTACAGAATGAATAACATAGTTTTAGTAGTAGTAGTGGTAGTAATAAATTGGCCCATGAGCACCTCTACCAAAAATAGGTATCTTTTGCAGCTTCCAGTTTGCCTATAGGCAAAGACATTTAATGAAGCCCAATACCCTACCAGGCAAAGAATTTTAAATTTCCATTAGCGTAGTAATATTACACTCTAGAAATCGTGTGTGCTTTTTGGTCACCTTATACATATCGCAAAACCGGCATGTCACTACATTAATTTTAATAAAATAGTTTATGAGATTCTCAGGTCCTTCTTATCCGGGGAGAGAAATCCCCTTGATTTGTTCCTCGAAAGAAACAAAAACCTCTTAATCTTACGATGACCCTGAGCTATTTGCTAGCAAGAAGTAAACTTAGCTTCGAAAAGGATGGATACTTCATCCTTAAAATAATATAAAAGTGCACCTTAAAAAGGGTGCGGGCAAATCGTTAGACGGTCCATCCCATATTATGCAAGACGGTTGATACGTTCATTAGTAACATGACGCTCATGACCCATAATCCGAATCAGAGTAACACAGTTGTTAATGCTAAGACGGTGGAGGACCTAGATACATTCCAGAACAAACGCCAAGATAACATTACAAGCCATAATCGCCTTTGAAGCTGCTTTGCCCTCCGAGAGGATGTAAATGCGGGCATTCCCTACATTCTATCTCAAAGATTCATAGGCACTGATACAAATGGCATAAATTTCAGCTTGAAATATCGGAGAGCATGAATCACATAAATACATGACTCGATAATGACACTTTCTAGGCAGCAGAACTCATTTAAATTTTTTTTAAATTCTAACAAGTGGGACAGTTAGTGTGGTATGTCAGTACCTTCATTCTGTTTTTGCAGTTTTTGCTGTTGTTGGTTTTTACCGTGATAATATTTGTATTAATTTCCAAGCGATCAATTTTAATATGTTAGCCCGAAAGCTTTTAAATTGCATTAACATGTAATTTATGTAAATGATTTAGAATTTTATCAAAAACCAAAAGTAATTATTTAAGGGGATTTAAAACAGACTTAATTTATTTTACAACTTAAAACAATATCGATATTTCTGGTAGAAAAATAAAACATTTTATCTCAATTAAATAATGATGAATCTCATACTTTTGTAAAAATATTTCTCCTTAACAAGCCTCTAGTTAACGACACTGTGCAAAAAAGATTTAATAAAAATGTTTGAATTCGTTAAAAAAAATAAAGGGAATTTATGAAATGAACTGCACTACATGTGTTTGCTTGATATACACAGGTAAGTACAATACAAATGGCCATTATTCAATGTTAATAGTAGTGAATAAGTTAGAACACAGTCCTGTATAATACAATTGATGAGAACTAACATGTGTATGAATAATTAGGCCACCCCAAAGAAACCAATCGAATATTTTCGCCCAAAGATCCAATATTTTAAAGCGCATCAACATCTTAAGTCAGCTTAAATATGTCGGCCAGTAGTATTCCTATTTCCAAAACAAAAAAGAACTATTTTTCGTTTTAATTATGGTGGAGTTACCCTAGTGTTCATGCCTTGATATTATGTGTGTCTAGGATGTATTTCAATATCTGCACCTATTACCGTTTCTATTTTGTTATGGTAAGTGAGATCTTCCGGATGTTAGAATTTGTCATGTCGTTTATTTATACACTCGATGAGATATTCAGTTTGCTTTTTTTTGCGATGCTTTTATTTTTTTTATTTCGCATTTTTTTAACTTTTAGAGACCAGGCAGCAAAAACAGAAGTCATGAAATAAAAACAAGTTGAAAAAAACGTAAAACTGAATAGAAATTGAAGTGGCATTGGAGTGTATATGGGTGGCTGTGATGTGACCTAATTTTTATTTCTGGCTCTCTAACTGGGCTTTAGTTTACACACAGAAGACAGCATTTACAAAAGGTTATGTTGGCAGCAGTAATTTTTATTATTTTATTTTAGTGTAATGTAGTGTAGTTAACATAAAAATGATTGCACATGAAACTTAAATTTTATTTTTGTTAAGTTCAAAAATCTAATACATACAAATAGATGAAATTAAATATTCACTTAAATTTCTTAACAAACTACTGCTTATTTAATTATGTATGCATGTAAAATATATACCAGACTCACAGACATCCATGCATAGTTGAGAATACAACAAAACTTCGATATAACGAATTATATTAAATGAGGGAGGCACAATAAAAATCGTGTCAAAATTTAATTTTGAATAGAAATGGAAATCGCTACAGGGAGATGATTACAAGCTTTTCGTAGCGAAAAATTTATGATTTAGACGTAGGGAATATGGTTGCAAAAGGTTAGTGCCACTTGCCACACGTTAAGAGAAAAATGGTATTTGAAAAATCGCATTATCTACAGTAGAGGACAAGTAAACTGGCCACTAAGATCGTCGCCTTAGACTCTTTATTGTGTCCAAAAAATAGTTTAAAAAGAGCTTGAAAAGCTTAAAACAACATTGTTGAGCTGATGTCAACCAACGGTTTAATGTGAAGTGTGATTGCGAATTTTGGCAAAATATTGAAAAGCTGCCTTGCCAGTACGGATGTTCACCTGACCGATATAATATTTCATTTTTTACGCGGAACCCAGTTTACACCTATTTGGACACCTTTTTTAAACTATTTAAAAATGCTCTTAAAATGTTCTTATTTATTATATTATTTAAAAATAAGAATTGTTTATGAAAATAGTTTAAAGTAAAGGAAAACTTTTTATTTTAATGCTTTTCCTAAAAACTATATTGTTTTTATAAACCACTTAGGCCTATGTAGGGGTTAATATAAGACTTAGTTAGATGACATGTGTGTTGATAGAAGTCAATAGGAAAAAGTGGTTTCTAAAATCATTTTCAAAAAAATCGCCTCAATGACGCTTTAAACCATTATGCGCATTAGAAAGTCACTTTTATGGATTCAATGGTCCATATGCAACAGCTTATTTTGCTTATATAACAACTAAATTAGAATGAGTAAAATCGCTCAATAAAACGTTGCTTGAAAAGTCAATACTGAAAACTTGGCGTTTTAGTAACAATTAAGCAATTTTTACCCGTTATTCGGATGTTGAACAATCCATATTCGTAAATGGAAAACCTTAAATACCTCATTGCCACACTGGCGGTTGGTACGGTCAATAACCGGGTACCCGGGTAACTTTTTCAACTTAAAAGTGCTCGCAATTATTTCACAATAAAAATATGGCGATCAAACTTCAAATCGTCATTATTAAGGACTTGAAAAACATTATAAAAGAAAAAAATATATATATATATAGCCAGATCTTTGCTTAAAATCGTTTTACATTTGACACCTACGCGAGTCAATGACCGGGTACCGTGGTACCCCTTCAAGTTTTAATTTGTTTTTCATTACAACTTACTACATTTATTTTGTTTTTGATTAAAAATGCATTAAAATTTTTTTTCAACGACTTTTTATTTCAATAAACATTTACTTACATACATAACTATATGTATACATAAATATTTAATAATATACATACATATGTAAAGGCACTTATGTGCACTCAAAACATTTTGAAATAGTATTGGTGTGTTGGTCGCATATAGGCTTATGACAAAAGTTGCATGCTTTTCTGGTTTTTCTTCTTCTTTTTTCTGGTAGCGCAAGGCACAAAAAACAAGAACCCACCATAGGCTTTCTTCCAGGAGTTCGGCTACAGATCGATGCTTGTTCACATGTTATATTTGTCGCTATCGGTTTACCTAAATAGCATTCAATAGCAGATCGTGATGAAAAGTGGCGAGTAATTTGGTTATTTACAGCTCGTTCTTTAATGAGTGGCATACAAAGCTCCTCGCTGAGTCCCTGCAAAAAGCATTTCCTCTGCGTATTTTTCAATGGTATATTGCTATTGTTTTCAAAATATATAATATATGCAGAAAACGCACTGATATCTATCATGTTATAAAAGAGTGACAAAGGCCACCTTTTTGTTTGCCGCTGTGTTGTATATTGGCCCAGCATTTGGTCCATGACATCCACTCCACCTTTTGTTTGGTTATAAAATGTGATAATATCTGGTTTTCCATTACTACCAACGCTGTCGTTATCATGCATTGTAGATAACACAACAACAGAATTTGATTTTCTTTGCGCATATGAACACAAAGTAACGTTTTCTCGAAAGGCAAATATGGAGGATCCAATGGGTTGTTTTTTATCCTTCATTATATCAGGAATGTAAGGCTTATTTTTACGCAGTGTTCCCACCATAGTTAATTTGTTCGAAAGTAAATGTTTCGCTAAATCAAGAGTGGTAAAAAAATTATCCATTGTGATGTTACGCCCACTTCCATGGAAAGGACCTGTTAAATCCTTAACCACTCTTTCTCCTTGTCGTATCTCACGACCTATTGGTGATTTTCCGGTATATAGTTGCCCTTCGAGCGGATAGGAGTTTTTTGCATCACAAATCCACCAAACTTTAATCCCATATTTAGCTGGCTTCGAGGGTATGTATTGTGTGAACTTCGTTCTACCGCGGTATGGAAAGAGCTGTTCATCGATTGTTAGATATTCACTGGGTTTATAATATGCCGAAAGATTTGCGTTGAGCATTATCCATATATCACGGATTGGTGCGGCTTTATCCGTAAGTATTCTTTCAGCTCTGGTGTTTGCATCGTCAAATCGTATAAAACGTAGTATTGACCAGAATCTGTTAATGCCCATTGTTGCTCGGTATAGAGGATAAGATGTGACGGCCCATAAATCTTTCGTATTATCATTACATGAATGATTTGCACCTGTCATTATTAAAATGCCAATAAATGCATACATTTCATTTACTGTTACATCTTTCCAACTAAGCGGTGGTTTTGTTGGGTTAGTTTCATTATAGGCTGCATAAGTGCTTTGTGCCTTTTTGTTTGTGTGACGCACTATTATGTCCACCATTTCTATGCTCAAGTAGGATTTAAAAGTTTGACCTTTTGACAGCATCTCTGTTGATCGTGCAGGCCCACAACGTTGACGTAGAATATTAAAACTTCTAGTTTGATGGGACGACGAATTGTGATTTTGCCACTCAGTTCCATCACGAGAAACATACCTTTCGTTCGCGTCACTGACATTAACTGCATTGTCTTCTTCATCACTTTCATCTGAAGACTCATCGCAAATATCAGCATTAGGTAGATTAATAGTCGCATCATCTCCTGGGACATCTTCAGCATCGGACATTTCTACATTTCCATTATATGGAGTTTCTTCGTCTTCTCTGTCAGACAACTGTTCATCCTCAACGATATCGTCAAAAATAGATGAGATATATTTGGCTTTTTCTTCGTCTGATAGATGTCTGTACTGTCTTTTCGATAGAAACTCAATTTTATGCGACATTCTTACTTAATTTTAAATTTCAATTCCAGAAGTGCTATAAAATATTTATCTTAAACGTTTTCAATTATTTCTTTATTTTACTTTCAAAGACAGTACCGCTACTTCAACATGAATATGTAAGAGCAACAACTAAATGCTTATAAATAGAATTAAAACAAAACAAAAATGTTTAAATAAGTACCGTTATCAAAGTAGACTAAAAAGATGCGTTTTTATAGTTTCAAGAGGCTTAGCGACAGAAGAAAAAGGAAAACGTAGCGATTTAATATACGTATTTTTGTATACGTAAATTTTTCAATATCCTTTTTTGCAATACTATCCATATGTAATTGAAATTAAAAGTAATTCTAATATAAAAGTGTGAAAATCTACAAAGGGGTACCGGGGTACCCGGTCATTGACTAACGTATAATTTTTTGGTTATTGACCGTAGGGTTAATGGATAACGCTTTAGATGTTTATAAAACTGCATTGCAATCTTTATATACTGGGAAATTGCTTATTTCCAAATACACGAGTGCTCTTTTTTTTTTTTTTTTATTGATTTATTAACAAAAATAATATAAGTTAATTCAGATAAACAATTTGTTAGCCTCAGCGTCTTAAGACATTATTGAGGCGAGTTGGCGTAATTATAATAAAATTATGTATAATCACAATAAATTTATATGTATAATAAATTAAATAAAATATTTTAGTTATTAACTACTATTTTAAAAGTAATGTTAGTAAATCAAATATACGTGTATATGTATATAATATATGAATAAAATTTAATATTACATTAAAGGCATTTTTAAATTATTTAATAAAAACGTTTTAAGATTGGATTTAAATGTTGAAATTACATTAATATCTTTTAGACTTTGCGGTAAATTATTATATTCCACACAACCAAAATGTTCAATTCTTTGTTTAGTTGTTTCAAGTCTTCATCTTGCGATTCTCAAATTTGAGCTGTTTCTGGTACTAATAGCTGTTTGATTACTCATGAAAGTTATTGTATTATGCCCAATGTTGTGCAACGATTTAAAAACGAAAAGAAGTAATTGCCTTTTATACATCCCTTTTATAGGTAAAATATTTTTGGCAACATCTTGATATAAATTCAACGTAGGGTGCCTAAGAGGTAGACAAAAAACTGTTTTTAGCGCTTTATTTTGAGTTCTTTGTAGAGTTTTTAGTTCCAAACTATTTTTATATGCATATACTGAAACCAAATAATTTAAGTGGCTTTGAATTAAAGCTTCATAAAGAATCAGTTTTGTTTTCCCATCAAATTTGTATTTAAAATTGTATAAAAGCCCTATTACGGGAGATATTTTAGATTTAATTTCCTGAATATGTAAATTCCAGGATAAAGTGCTCTGCAAGGACATACCCAAATATTTTACTGTATAACTTTCAAAAATTTCCTTTCCATCAACGAAAATACTAAATTTATCTGAGTTTTTATTTAAATGTGGTTTAAATCTGATAATCTTGGTTTTAGATGAATTCAGGATTAATTTGTTTAATCGTATATATTCCAAAATTAACGCAGCGTCTCTTTCCATGTACGTTTTTAATACAGTCTCAAATTTGTAAGGATAAAATAGGGATATGTCATCAGCATACATAAAAACTTTCCCAGAGAGTCCAAGATTATTGATATCATTTATATAAATGGCAAATAAAAGTGGGCCCAATACACTACCTTGCGGTACACCATGTTTAACCGTTCCAAGAAAACTCTTACTATTATTTAATTCAACATATTGCTTTCGGGTTTTCAAGTAACTTTTAAACAGATTTAGGTCGCTGCCACCAACTCCATAGTATTGAAGCTTTTCAAACAATATCTCATGATCCACTAGATCAAATGCTTTTGAGAGATCATAAAAGATTCCAGCGACACCATTATATCTTTCATCCAAACCACGAGATATAAAATTTACAACATTTACCACAGAATTTTCAGTACCACTACCCTTACTAAATCCATATTGACAATCATAAATTAAATTATTATTTTCAAGGTAAGTAAATAGTAAGCTGTTGGTGAATAATTTTCTCAAAAATTTTATCTATTATAGGTATGAGCGCAATAGGTCTATACATCTCTTCTTTGTTTGCATTTACAATTTTTGGTATTGGAACAATCTTAGATATTTTCAAAATATTTGGATATTTCGACAACAAAATAATATTATTAAATATATTTACTAAATATGGCGTGATTTCATAATTCAATTTAATTAATGTACTTGCCGATATGCTATCATGACCAGGGGATTTATTATTGGATAGATTAAGTATGATTTGCGTGATTTCATCATTCGTCGTATTTCTAAAATTTAGAGTTTGATTGTAGTATCTTAGAGTGCAGAGTCCATTACACGAATCACGAATCTTCTATAGTCATTTATAACACTGTGGGCCCAAGATGTAATTAGACTTGTTATTTTTTTAAGGTATTTGTGCTTCCTGGTCGGTAGAGCAGTAAATAAATTCAGTGTCCATTAAATCATCCATTCTATGGAGTTATAAAACTCCATATTAAAACTAAAAAAAAAAAAATAACATTTAAAGCAATTAAAATTAATTTCACTTACAAATAGAAATAATATTGGCGCGTATTTGTTGTCTTTAATTGCTCTACAAGAACACAATAAATATTAAAATACATTTGATATTTATATTGGTGCATGGTTGCCACTCAAGAATTCACATAACTGCTGTACCAGGGTTTCATTTTATTTGGCCAAATAATAACAATATTATTGTAAGTTGCCGTATTAGCCAATAGATTGTGAAATTACAGAATTGGCATATAAAGCAGGCCGATAGTTGGTGCACTACAACATTCATATGATCCCGTCTTAAGAGGAGCAATTATTACTGCTTGTCTGCCTTCTTTTCATATCTGCTGTATTAAATATCTCTAATTTATTTGTTATGTTCCGCATTTTTCTGATGTTTGTCGCTTAACGATAATAATAATAATAGAATAAATAAAAGAATAACTTTATTTAAACAAAATTAATATTATATGTTTTGCCGGGCCTTAATTGCATGTTGTAATTTTTACATACAACGAAAGTTAAAAATTGTCACATATTTAAACTTGTCTCACACTCTCATACATTTTTGATTTTACATATAAATACTTTGTTACCATCACTCTTCACTGAGTTTGTACTTAATTTTTGTATATATGTGTGTGTGTGTGTGTGTGTGTATTGTATTTGGTTCGTACTTCTGTATTGTGTACTTGAGCTCATAATGGTATATGTTTTAAGTGTTTACTTATTGCGTGAGTATATTTGTGTATCAATACCTTGATTGATTAAATATAATACGAAGGACAATAATGAGTTAGACTGGACTAGAAAAACTTGTAACAAAAATTTGAAAAAAATGCAAAAAATTATTTTTTTTTTAAATTTCCTCTAAAACCAAACATGTTGAAAATTTTATAAATTTTATTAATTTAGCAAAATCATTTATGAAAAAGTGTCTGGTCTTAAGAGGATCCCGTTTTTTACTTTTATTTTATTTACTGTAGCGTTTGGCTTAAATATTTGCCTCCCAAATATTTAAAAAAAATTAGCTTGTAGACATACAAAATTAATTTATTTTAAGACTTTGCAAAAAAAGAAAAAAAATTAAGCTTTTTCCACCCCCAGAAAAATTTGTAGGATTGTGTGTTGGCTAGAACTCAGGGCGTTTTATTAGAAAGCATTTGCTTGTAAACGATTGTATTTTCAGGGCTATTGAGGGTGTGTCATACTTCGCTGTCATATTATAAAATTGATCTTACGCATATGTTTTTCCTTTGTTACTTGAAATTATATTTTGTGTGAAAAAAATCTTAACGCTGATCTTGCTTTGCTCAACACATTAAACACTTTGTGATTTCTTATTTCGTCTGCTGATATTATGCAATAAAATTGACCAAATGAGTTCATTTGGTTAGGCTGATAGTTAAGTACAATTTTCATGCAGATTGAATACATATTTCTTTCATCCGGTTCCACTTTCTTTTCCAGTTGGGTTAATTATTCATGTCGCGTTGTTCCTAAGATATGAGACCGATATGGTCTGCTCAGTGCAGTTCTACAAGATGGTTAAGGATGCTCAATACTATTGGTGCTTGATGCTTGTGATTTTCTCAAATTTTCCAATTGCGTGAGTTATTTTTATTATTTTTATTTATTTGAAACAATTAGCCATTTTGCTAAATTAAACAAGTGTCTTTTTTAAATCTACAAATATCATATTCCTTATATGTATACTGCATTGCCCAGGGTATCAATTCTCGTTCTAAGAATTTATGAAATGAAATATATTTGTGTGTCATATCATATCGTGCCACTATACCCTTTGCAAAGAAAAAACTTTTTCATTTCACAGTTTCACAAAACAAAAATTGACCCCCAGGCCTACAAAACTACGATATTGGTACAAAATCTATTGACTTTTATAGAGGCACCTCACCAGGTGCTTAAGTGTACTTAGGCTTTAGAATATCAGATGAAATTCCTCAAAAATTAGGTTCCTTTAATGGTAGAATGGTGCTTCTCAAAATTTTGTTCTTTGATAATTTCAAATAGTCCAATAAAGCATTTGTCTGATTTACTGACAAAGTGATCTACGATCCATACCTTCTTGTAGATGTTTTTGATATTTCTCTGAAATTTTTTATCACGTTAAATATCTTTTGCAGTGCGAAAGAAATAACATCTATCGGGTTGATTGGTGGTGATGATGAACTGAGCGATTAGTAATTACTACAGGGGCGAAAATCGAACTTGTTCTTTGCTTTGAAATAATTTTTCGCTTATTCAATTAATATAATCCTATTATTTTAGTTTTTCGTCTAGTTGTAAATCTCTTCATTATTTAATATCCTGAGTTCTGCACATAACCTGTTTAAAGGCAACACAGCAGAGCTTCAATACTGCAGTTAGATATTTTCTTTAGGGTCAGCTACTTTATAGAACTTGTGGTATCCTTTATCTTAAGTAATTTGAAATGTCTCTTAGGTTTGATTAAGGTCTTAATATTAAAAAGAAATTTTCAATTTGAATAGATAAAGATTTCACTTAGACTTTAGAAAACAAAGTTTTTCAATTTTCAAAAAAAAAAATGTGCATAAATGGTTAAATACAGACCGAATTTTATATAAAAGTACTACCACGGTACATACAATTTGTTAAAAATTGTCACCAGATCTTTATAGATCTTTTTTATAAAAAAAAAATAACATTTTCCTAACTCGTTCTATAAGTAAAACATTATAAGCGTTTACATAAAATTGCTGCCTATATTCACATGTTTTTTTTTTGTTGTTTGTATCATTACTATCATTCGATACTTGTTTTCAGTAAATGTTTCGTATGAATCTGCGTGCATGTCATGTTTCATGTTTCTATCTTATCTATTTATGTTTAGATTTGTCTATTTATTTGTGTACGTGTTCAATGTATGTAGATATCTAATACACATAATGTAAAGCTCATACATACCCTGCAGATAACGCGACTAGTTTAAATACGCATGTAAAGTATACTCCGTAATGAACTACGACTAATCCAAAGATTACCCATATGTATGGAGAAAACGTGGACAATTTAACATTACGATGTCCTGGATCATATAACCCATCGGAGTAGTTTCAAAACTATTCATTGTCACTACTCGATGGAGCACCTACACGACCATTTTACACGTCTTGACAACAATTTATGTAATCGCTAAAACACGAAAACTTGTCGTTTAACTATAACCTCTAGTTTAAAAACGATATGATCCGTGACTGCATTCATAGCACCATGCTGTGTCTAGTCGATTTTGGTAAAATAGACCACGTAGTCTAATATTATATGCAGGGTACTTATAAAAAACACACACGCACTGGCACACATTCCTATACATCTGTATGCTGTTGTAAGTATATGCGTTAATGTAGATGTATTTGGAGAAATATTGTTTATAACAACATATGTATTTTACTGCATTCAGTCATCCTTTTTTGTTGATGTTGTTAGTGTATTGATGTTGTAAATTCAATACCTAGATAATTTAGCTCTAGTGTTTTAGTGTTATAGTGATATGGGCTTAGTTTCTTGTTTCTTTTTTTTTTGGGCTTTATTTTATTTATTTGGGTTACACACATATTTATCTAAATATTGTAGGTTTCACCCAGTATCAATTCATTATAATTTATGTTCAAAAATATGTTACACTTAATATATAGTTGAAACGTGTTGTAATATTTGCTGCAGTATTTGTATCGTTGCCACCTACTTGTTGTTGGTTAACTCAAGGTCTTTAAATATGGCATATAAATTTAGTACAAATTTTTGTGTGCAAGTAGTTTAAGCAAATTGTATCTTTAATATTAAAAACATGATTTAAAAGTGTAAGAGATTTTGGTAAATTTTTTAAATGCATTTTTTTTTATATAAACTTCAATGAGAATTTCAATTCAAATATTTTCGCTTTGTGGTACTATACTCTTAAATAATATGTGATGGTATTTGTTTTTCAGTTATAAAAAGTTATTTAACGTTTTAAGTGACTTTCTGCTGACATACTCGTACAACAAAATTGTGGTCATTATAGTTACATCAACCGAGCAACCAGGTTGACAGGAGCAGTCAAAGGATGGTGCTTGCATAACAAAATGTATGGACACGAAATATTGAAATATTCCTTTCTGTGTTTATAACAATCTCTCACTTGTTCACATGAATACAAAAACATGTTTGTCCATAGAAGCACTTTAAACAAACAGCTACTCCAGAGCAACAAAATGAGTACATTGTAGCAGGCCTTAATATTGCAAGGACTACACAAACTAGTTTTGTTGTATTTTAAGTGGATGTGCTATTGTTTTAGTGCAACTACTAGTTTTTGTTTATCATTTTGTTGTTGTTTAATCGTGTGCAAAATAAAAAAAAAATAAATTTTAATGACATGCAACCAGGGATTTATCTGTTTTGCATAAAAGAAAGATATATTTTGTGCTTGTGCTCGATGGTCACAGCTAGAATATTGCTTGTTTGTACATACACGGTGGTGTTTATTTGGGGATGCTTATGTCCATGATCTTATTTTTTTATTATAAAAAATTATAGTAGTTTTATTCGACAAAATAATAAAATTTACTGGCCAGTCGATCTCAAATTAGCGAACTCTGTTACATTAAATATTTGTTTTTAATTTAATAGAGATCCCTTCTCCTTCAAATTTGTCTCACATTTCAATAAAGTTTTCCTAAATAGTATTGCAACCCTACTGTTCTTTGCACACGGTCAATTAGCTTTAAAATAGAGTTTTAGGAACTTGAAAATCCATCATAATCATATTCGATTTCCAGAATTTATTTTTTACATTTTGCTTTAATAGAAACTGTTTTAACACAATTTTTATTAAACATCTTATTAATGGATTTGATTTTGATAAATGTTTTGTTCGCTTGGCGCCCTAAAAACTATTCATTTATTTACACTGTGACCATTCCCCGTTCGCTAGCTTTTCCAATGACCACAACAAAATATTTATCCATAGCAAATAAAAATTTTTTTTGAAAAGCACATTATGTACTTGTATGTATGGGTAGGTGTGTGTCTGATTATAAACGTATTTGTACTGATAGTGGTAATTGAAGTTTTGTTTTAGATTTTACGGTTGCAACTCCTGCACTTAAGCGTGTAGAAGTGAGTGCTTATGTTTATACATTTTGCCATAAAATAGATAATATTGTTAAACTAATTTTTTTTCTCCCTGTATATAACAAAACAATCTACATGTATGTGTGTGTGTGTGTGTGTGCATTTTTTAAATTTTATTATCTCTATTGTCATTGTATTAGTATTTGGTATTGATTATAAAACATGAAAGCGAAGAGAATTGACGCAAATTGTTGGGTGTTTGTATATTAAAGATGACTAACGCAATCAATGGATTGGATTGTGTTTGTGTCTGTGTCCAAGTACACAAATAATTTGTGTATTTATCGGTTTCACCACCATTATTGTTTAATAACCAAGTAATTGTATTTCATGTTGTTTTTGCTTAACAAATAAAAGTGTACTTGTATTCTCATACGTACGTTTTTCGTTTAATTTATTTTTGTTTTTCGCCAACATTGTTTCTGTCATCAACCGCTACAACAGGGAGGGCCAACAGGTACTATGAGGTTTGAAAATTTAATAACTTCTTCACTTTTATATTCCTTTTTTATTTTATTTTATTTTGTACAAATAAAATTTAGAATTCAGAAAGAATGTTACTTAAGTAACCCCCGTTTTAAGCCTCGTAATTATGGGCGCGTTTTTCATAACATTTTTCAAAATAGTTTTCTGAAAAGTAATTGTATTTCACATAATTTCGGTCCTTTAACTAACCTCAATTGTGGGGTGATCAAAAGTGTGGCGAGCTCGCTGTACATTTAATTTTTTAAGTTCTGGAAATTATTTGATATCCAAAAATTTGTCTTAAAAATGCTATTGTGTTTCGGGCAGTATGGCTAGCATCTGATTTCTGATAAGCATTAATTTTCAAGAGCTGGACGTAAAACCCTTTTCATCAAAAACAGCTACTGTTTTTCATTTACATTTACAGCACTTCCAACTTTATTTGGAAAGTAGTAAGACTGTACACGCCATCTATTGCAATTGACGTTGATGAATGGGTTTTTGTTTTCCAAAATCTCAGAAGCAACATTTCTGCTCAACAAAAACTAAGCCATTCAAATATAAAATAAACTTCATCCCTCGTAATCAGTTAAAAAAAAAATATTTCATAGCTGGCCAACTGTTGAAATTCAACTGCAAAATTTAGATGTTGCCGATGATATGCGGGCTTTAATTCCTGCACCAATTACATCTTATATGGAATTAATAGCAAATATTTTTTTAACATGCGCCGTAGTGACGTAAAAGACATTTTTAGCTAAGAAGCACGACTGCTGGTTGATATTTTTGATGTTTCGTTAACACTTTGCTCTACACGTTTAATATTTTACTCAGTGTCAATTTAGTGTTATCTAAAGGTTCCGGACAAATCTTTAACGGCGTCGTATTCGTGATTAATATGACCCAGGTAGCGAAGCATTGCTTTTTGCTTAAAAATACTTGATCGCTAATTTAAATATTGAAATTCTATTATTCTGGTGATTCTCTCCATTATTTATTATCCAGGTGTGATTTTTATAATCTAAAAAAAGATTAAAAAAAAAAAGTATATAAACGAAAAAGTCATTAAATTTATCAACTCTATATTGACTTTTGGCCCTCCCTGTACATACAACTATTTTATGAATTTAATAGCAAGTCATTGTGCTTGCTGAGGGTGTTGTTTGTCTTATTTTCAATGGCTTTTGTATACGCAGTAAACACACTCAAACAACCAAGTGCATTTTAGTTATTCCGTTGACTCTATTGTAATAAAATGTTGAATTGTTAAAAGTTTATTAAAATGTAATTGCTTTGTTGAGTGGCACTTTTAGTAATAGAAAATTATTACAGAATGAAATGAAAAATAAAAAATACAAAAAATTACTTAAAGCCAATTTTAAAGTTTTGTCACTATTAGATGTTAAAAATTTTAATATAAAAATCATTATTTCTTGCTTTAAATAGTTGTTTCCTAAAGAATATTCTGATTTAAGAAACAACCATCTGCTGGCTATTGATGAATAATAACTAATTGAATACTAACTAATTGCAATGGAATTTGCTGTAATAAGCCTGTTAAAAAAAACGATTTTAATGTTAATGCCTTAACAAAGAACTTGGTATAATTCTAGGATTTATATTTTCACTAAGCCTTGGAATAGTGCTAAACTCATACTTAAAAAAATGAAATATTTTGCCAGACACATCTAATTTATGGCTAAATTAGTTGTTTTAATTTCGTAACTTTCGACTGCCACGCAAACAATAAATAATGTTGAATATGTCGAATATCCGATTATGCAAATGAAGGAAAATAATAAAGAAAATCCTTTTAATCATATATTCACCATTTAAATTAAGTCAATTCTGCATATTTTATACATTGTTGTTTATATTTAGTTGTATTTTTATCTAAAGGCACCTAATTAGTTTTAACATGTATGCGGAATAATTTAATACTAAAATACATATTTCATTGGTTAAAATCCAATTGCTTCTTAACTGTGGCAAATCAGTAATACTGATGATTAAGCCCTTAATGGCAGGTGGCTGAAAAATATTAATAAAAAAACCATTTCTTTATTCAGCGATTTCCCTTAATTGGTGATTGCGTGTGGTTGAAGAAGTAGAAGTGTAAATTGAGTATTTAAATATTTCTTTTCTTTATTTATTTAAGTTTTTGAAGGAATTCTCTATAGACGTGCAATATGTAGAATTATATTTCACAACAAAAATTTTTAAAGTTTTAACAAGTTCAAGTTTTTACGAGAATACAATTTTAAGAAGATGATACAAAAATAAGATCTTTCTTTACCTCGTTATAGACAAATAAATTGTAACAAGACAAAAAAAAAAGTAAACATGTTGAATCAACATTATTGATACGATTTTAAAGAGTGTTTTTGTGTATGGTATAAGAAACAAAACAAAGAGAATAACAACATAATTTTATTAACATTTATTATGGTCAGCGTTGTAAACTTTAAAATTTTAAAAAGCACCAATTGCGAGAAAATCTGCATTAATAAAAAAAAAAAGAAAAATCACTGTGTTTAAAGTTGTTTAGGTTAGGTTATGTTGAAAAGGAGGGGCCCAAACCCACGACAGGTATACATATACATATAGTACTGGTCAAAACATTTGGAACTTGGATTGAATTTGTTACTTTCATTGATGTATTTTGTTCAAATAACAATAAGTTATTAAACTGTATTTTTTTAATATCTCCACACGTTGTTTTTGTCAAACAAATAAACAAAATTAATAACATTAAACTAAAACTACAAAAAAATTAATGATATTGGGTGTATTCATTATGCAAGTGTTCAAAACATTTGCAACTCTCAGTGCTATAACTCTTTGCGAAGTAGTTTATACTAGCAAATTCTAGGAAATAACGGTAACTGCAATACTTTTTAATAATGTGAGATTCAGACCGTTATATTTTTTTACAAAATTTGACCATAATTATTGTTCTTTAATAGTTATGACTAACTGTTGAAAGCTTTAAAATCGTCAGAATAATTTTTGTAAAAATGGCAGGAAATAAAGACAATTTTGATTTTAAAGAAAAAGTATTAAATGATTTTAGAAATAGACTTTCTGAAAAAGAAATTTTTATAAAGTACTTTGTTCCAAAATCAACGATTTCGCGCATTGTTTATAATAGTAACATCTATACAACCCATAAGGGTGGTAGACCCCATGTTACAACTGTAAGAAAAGATCGGAAAATCAAGAATTTTTTACAAAACACCTAAAAGCAGTTCCTAGAGAAGCTAAAACTGAACTTTTAATTGATGCCAATCATTCCACCATTGAAAGACCCGGGCCGGAGAATATGGTCTCAGAAGTTACAGATGCAGATTTTTGTGTTAGTGTCAGAAAAAAAACCGAAAACCTCGCCTTGATTTTGGACGTACCCATTTAAATTGGACTCAACAGCATTGGAGGAATGTATTGTGGTCAGACGAGTCAAAATTCAACCTCCGCGGAGCAGATGGAAGAGTCACTGTTAGACACAACTGCTACAGTAAAACACGGTGGTAGAAACATTATGGTGTGGGGGTGTTTTTTAAGAAATGGGATTGGCCCAATTCATCGCATATTTAACACCATGACGTCACAATTTATAGAGATCTTTTGAGTTCTGTCATGCTTCCGTATGCTGAATGGGAAATGCTATTATCATGGACCTTCCAGCAAGACGACGTCGCCAAACATACGGCAGGGATTGTAAAGCTTGGCTGGAGGATAATAAACTCAATACCATGTTATTGCCGCTTCAATCTCTCGATCTAAACCCGATTGACAACATGTGGATGATTATAAAACGAAATATTGGCAATAATGTAGTCCGAAATAGTGATGAACTTTTCATCCAGTTAGAGAAGCAGTGGAATGAATTTTTTGACGATTTTATTAAAAATCGCATTGCCTCAATGCCTAAGAGGGGTTCAAAAATGATAAAAAATAATGGCTACACTACAAAATACTGAGCAATAAAATCATTTATTGCATTTTCTGTTAATTACTTAAAGAGCTGCAAATGTTTTGAACACCTGCATTTTGTATACATTCATTATTATTAATTCTGTTGTTGTTTTAATATAACGTTATTAATTTTTTTTTTATTTGTTTAACAAAAAACAATGTATGAAGATGTTATAAAAATTAAATTTTAGTAGCTTAGTGCTATTTGAACAAAATAAATCAAAAGAAAATTACAAACGCAATCCCAGTTCCAAATGTTTTGACCAGTACTGTATATGCCCAATTGGCATGTTGTGCACTCCATACTACTTTTGATTCTATTTTCATAAAATTATAAATTTTAATATAAAAATATAATAAGTTCCTATCACTACTAATAGGATAATGAGAAGCAAATAAATTAAAAAATAATTTTATTTATAATGAGTTTTTTTATTTTGAGTTTTGACATTGTTAGTTTTGTTCTACAAGTCAATCGTTTTTATCTGTTACCCATTTTGCTAGGGTTAAAACAAAATAGTCCACCTTTTTGTTTTAGATTTTATACTATTTCTTAGTTTTTTTTTTGTTTTCCTTGCCTTTACAACGATGCGTAATGTTTTCTAATTTAATATTATCATTTACAATATTGTGTTACAAAAGCTTAATAATCCGTATTAATCCCCTTACTACCGGCACCAGTTGTCATAGCAAAAGTACTGTAAACAATTCAATATTTTTTTTTTTTTCACAATTGTATCTAAAAAAGAAAAATGAACAAAGAAATTTAAAACAGCCATTATACTATTAAATTAAATTAAATTAGGCTGAAAGTTTTAAAAGTTAAAAATACTTTTAAATACTTAATCATTGGGAACCTAGACCTAAGAATGTTAAGGTACTTACTTAAGTTGTAGAAAAATAAACTTTTGTTTTCAACATTCATTTACAAGCACACATTGAACTAATGCTCAATACAATCTAAAAGGAAAATTAAAACAAAAAAAAAAAATAATAATTTCACATAAATTACCTTTTACAAGTGGAATTTGTTTCGTTAAAAATTGATTAGCTCAGGAGAAAACATTTTAAAAACACTGTTTATTACTCATCCACATTATAGAGAATAACCTTGTTTTAAATTACATTTTTGAAAAAAAAAAACATCCAAACAGAAAAAGCATACATCAACAAACAAACAGCAAAGCAATTTGTTACGTTTAAAACAATTATTTTGTCCCTGCTGTTTTGTTTCTATAACAACAAACTACGTGCAGAGAAACGTGAGAAATAAAAATTATTCAACACTTCAGCTTAATTTTACACATTAAACTAAATTAGTGTTGTGTTTTTCACTTTAGACACTCAAGTACTAACTAGAACATAGTTACACACACATCGACATACCCAACATGTAAACACGAACTCTAATAGTTTAAGTTATGAAGCCTATACTTATACCCATCTAGAGATTAACCTAATGGTTATCAGCTGTCTTAGCAAAATTTTGTCGAAAAGCCATAAACTGCACTTGTCAATATTCGAATACATGCACAAAGGATGGTTTAATAATACCAATGTTTTATGCCTGAAATAAGTGTTGTTGTTGTTGCTGTTGTTGCTAATATTGTTATTGCTTTAAATATGTTTCTTATTATAATCATGAGTTGGAAATTTTTTTTGTAAAGGAACGCGATGAAATAAAATAAACTATAATCTACAAGGCTACAAGGTAGATTAAAGACTCACCTACAGCTAAAGCTACCTAATTTTGTAGGCTTTACTATAAAAGACTTTCAGGAATAAACTGTAAAATTAAGATGAAAATAAACTAAAATATAGACTAGATGAACGACTAAACTGCAAATTAGATTATATATATTATTATTATTATTCATTTTATTATTAATATATATTCTATATTGCAAAATAAACTCGAACATATAATGAAATGTAAAATACCGATAGACTTAGTTGTATCTTAATTAACTTTGAACTGGAATTGTATACAAAACTAGACTGCTTTTGATCATAGATAAGCTCAGTGCAAGTTACTGACGAGTATCTTAATTCACCATCTACTTGCAGATATAATTTTATGGCAAAAAATAAACTACTCTACGTATATAACGATCTGTCCTTTTACGTTTACTATGTTAAAAATTAAGTACGACCTACAACTACCATTTTGCGTAGAATAAAACACCGTGACCTAATTGAGTGGTGTGCAGCCCTAAAAGGTTGTTGCGCGTAGCACAGCCCTTTTGAGCCATATTTTGCTGGCTTCTTTGTTTTCAAACTAAAACCAAAATAATTGGGAAATTAGTTAAAGGTAATGAATGGCCTCACCCATGGTAATGGCCTCCAAACAGGCATAGAATCGTATATTTTTTAAGCCTTAAAAATTAAAATCATTAAAAATAATTTAAAAAGTAAATTTTTTTTCAAAAGTTTTTTTTAATTCGAAAAATTTAAAGACTTTAACATTGAAAAATGATTGTTGTCATATGATCACCACAATTGACGCAATGTATTATGGATTTCTAATTTAATGCCAATTTTTCGAACAACATCCACAATGTTGACTTCCATGGCATCAATTGTTGTTAGTTTTACATATCAGTAGAAAGCACTGACTTTATCTGGCTAAACATATTTATAATAGAGAGTTGTGAAATCGTACGAAAGCGAAAGTAATAGACCCATTTCTTGTAACAAATTTATCACCGAATTTTGCTGTTAATAAATCGATGGCTGCTGTCATCATATAGCACTTTAAGATATCGTGTTGAAATCACATCTCATCTGGAGCCAAAGTTGCAAAAAAAGAATATATATAGTGTTGTTATTGTAAACCCGTGTTGGTGGAGCTGCTGTCATTGGAAAAGTAGAGGAATATAAAATTACTGATAATGGTGCTGTAACAATCTCCATTGATTGTATTGCTAGCTCCTGTCTAATTATTGAAAAAAATAAGGTCCGATTATACCACAATAAACAATATATTTTTGTGAGAGTAATAAAGTCTTTAGGATCTGTTGTGAATTGCTATCGCTTCACAAGTAGTATCGCTTGTTCAATATAGTTTTAATATAAAATATTGGTGCGAAAGGATGTCGGCTTTTCAAAGTAAATTGGAATAATTTCGTAGCTCTGTCAAAGCGTCAATTTATCTATAACGATATTAAGGACTATTCATAAATATTTAAAAAAAGTTGGCCACGTAATGAATTTCTTAAGCTCTGTCATCATGCTTAAGAAAGCATAAGTAAGAAAAAACTTTAAATAAGACACATACACCAACTGTAGTATAAACTGGAAATGTGTTGATATCAAAACCTTATTTTAGTAATTTGACTCTTCTTAGTCCTTTTTATACCCTTCACACAGTGAAAAAGGGTATATATAGGTTTGTCATTCCGTGTGAAGTTTTTACAATTTTCATTTCCGACCCCATAAAGTATTTATTTTCTGAAAGTTTATGAATAGAGTCTGTCCGTCTGACCGTCCGAACGTTCGTCCGTGTGTATGTTGAAATTAACTTTTTGAAGCCCCCGGCATCGCCTGGACCCCCGTGAAGTATTAAAATATTGGAAATATTCGGAAATAGATCGGTATTGAAAATCATAAAAATCGGTACATATTTATACAACTGAGATATAAGGAAAATACCACGAATAACTCGTTTTTTTCACAATATCAACATACAGACATACAAACGTGGTATACTGGTTAGAGTAAACGTTGCATCGAATACCAGCTGAGTCTAAAAAAAATTTTTTTTTTTTGTTTCTTTTTTTAAATATTATTTATATTTTTATTATATACTAGCTAATACCCGGTGTGCTTTGCCACCCCAAATTTTAGTATTTAATTCATATGGCAGGTGCCACGCCCACTATTGTTAATGCAACCATTTTTTCCATAAATGTTTATTTGAATATCAAAGTTTCTTTTGCAAAATTTTAGTACTCTAATCGATATCGTTTTCCAGATATACGAATTTTAGTATTTAATTCATATGGTAGGTGCCACGCCCACTATTGTTAATTCACCCATTTTTCCATAAATGTTTATTTGAATATCAAAGTTGCTTTTGCAAAATTTTACTACTCTAATCGATATCATTTTCCAAATATACGAATTTTAGTATTTAATTCATATGGTGGGTGCCACGCCCACTATTGTTAATTCACCCATTTTTCCCATAAATGTTTATTTGAATATCAAAGTTGCTTTTGCAAAATTTTACTACTCTAATCGATATCGTTTTCCAAATATACGAATTTTAGTATTTAATTCATGTGGCCACGCCTACTATTGCAAGTCCGCCCATTTTTTACCCAAATGTTCGTGTGGATGTCAAAGTTTACCGTACTTAATTTGAAGACTCTAGCTGCATTAACTTTCGTGATATATAATATTTAATACTTATTCTTTAATAGGGCGTGGCACCCCGCCCACTTACAATTTCAAATCAAGGTATAGCCTATAGTTCCTTCCAGACATACAGGACGATTCTGTGAAAATTTCAAGGAAATCGGTCCAGCCGTTTAACCGTCTATAAAGCACAAACAAACATACAAACATACAAACATATAAACATACAAACATACAAACACACATTGATTTTTATATATATAGATTCATATGTTG
Source organism: Phyto melanocephala (assembly GCA_941918925.1). Taxonomy (NCBI): domain Eukaryota; kingdom Metazoa; phylum Arthropoda; class Insecta; order Diptera; family Rhinophoridae; genus Phyto; species Phyto melanocephala. Next base: position 6,400,037 of record OW799233.1, read on the forward strand.
GTGCCACGCCCATTACTGATAATGCACCCATTTCTTGCCTAAATGTTCATTTGGGTGTCAAATTTGCTCTTGTAGAATTTTAGTACTCTAATCGATTTCGTTTTCCAGATATACAAATTTTAGTATTTAATTCATATGGCAGGTGCCACGCCCACTATTGCTAATGTACCCATTTTTTACAAAAATGTTTGTTTGTATGTCAAAGTTGCCCTTGCACAATTTTAGTACTCTAATCGATATCGTTTTCCAGATATACAAATTTTAGTATTTAATTCATATGTTGGTGCCACGCCCACTATTGGTAATATACCCATTTTTTCCAAAAATGTTTATTTGGATGTCAAAGTTGCCCTTGCAAAATTTTAGTACTCTAATCGATATCGTTTTCCAGATATACGAATTTTAGTATTTAATTCATATGGTGGGTGCCACGCCCACTACTGATAATGCACCCATTTTTTCCAAAAATGTTTATTTGGATGTCAAAATTGCTTTTGCAAAATTTTAGTACTCTAATCGATATCGTTTTCCAGATATAAAAATTTTAGTATTTAATTCATATGGTGGGTGCCACGCCCACTACTGATAATGCACCCATTTTTTCCAAAAAAGTTTATTTGGATGTCAAAATTGCTTTTGCAAAATTTTAGTACTCTAATCGATATCGTTTTCCAGATATAAAAATTTTAGTATTTAATTCATATGGCAGGTGCCACGCCCACTATATCTAATGTACCCTTTTTTTCCAAAAATGTTCATTTGGGTGTCAAAGTTGCTCTTGTAGAATATTGGTACTCTAATCGATATCGTTTTCCAGATATACAAATTTTAGTATTTAATTCATATGGCAGGTGCCACGCCCACTATTTCCAATGTACCCATTTTTTCCAGAAATGTTTATTTGGATGTCAAAGTTCCTCTTGCAAAATTTTAGTACTCTAATCGATATCGTTTTCCAGATATACAAATTTTAGTATTTAATTCATATGGCAGGTGCCACGCCCACTATTGCCAATGTACCCATTTTTTCCAGAAATGTTTATTTGGATGTCAAAGTTGCTCTTGCGAAATTTTACTACTCTAATCGATTTCGTTTTCCAAATATACGAATTTTAGTATTCAATTCATGTGGCCACGCCTACTATTCCAAGTCCGCCCATTTTTTACCCAAATGTTCGTGTGGATGTCAAAGCTTACCGTACTTAATTTGAAGACTCTACCTGTATTAACTTTCGTGATATATAATATTTAATACTTATTCTTTAATAGGGCGTGGCACCCCGCCCACTTACAATTTCAAACGAAAGTATAGCCTATAGTTCCTTCCAGACATACAGAAAGATTCTGTGAAAATTTCAAGGAAATCGGTCCAGCCGTTTAGCCGTCTATAAAGCACAAACAAACATACAAACATACAAACATACAAACACACATTGATTTTTATATATATAGATTTTTCAATATTTTTTTATTTTTTTTTTAAATTATTTTTATTTTTTATTTTATATATTATTTATATTATTATTTTTTTTTTAATTTTTTTATATTTATTTTTTAATTTTTTAAATTTTTTTTTGATGTTTTTTTTTTTAAACATACACAAACTTAATTTATAATTTTACAATGGGTTGTTTTTGTATGTGTTTGTTTTTTGTATAAATGTACGTATTTCATATGAGATGAATGGTGATACAAACTATTGTTATTGCATGCCTACACGTTGAGAAGGGTATATAAGATTCGGCACGGACGAATATAACACTATTACTTGTTTCATTCATGCACACACACACTCGTACGCATACTTTCCTAAAGAGATATTTGCCTTGTGAAAGTTAAAATGTCGTAAAGAATTAGTATTTAGTATTAACCTTGATAGCTTGTAAAATAGGTAAAATAAATAAACACACTCAAACCCGCACATTAACATACATACACACACCTAAAGAAAACAGCAGATTTTCGTTCATTTGTTGTTTGGTAAAATCTAATATGACTTGCTTCAGTTTGCTCTTCTATTCTGATGTCGATGTGACATGAACTCATCTTATTTTAGTATCTTGCCTTTTCTTGTGTTTTCTTGACTTACTTCATCTGCTAGCATATATAGATAAACGGTTATTATTGTGTAAGTGTGTGTACTAACATACAGCAGTTGGAAAACATTTGTGAGATATTTAGCCCAAATGTATAATTAAAGTAATTTACATGCGTTGCGGGATAATGTTAATATCATCTATAGAAAGACTAAATATCACATCAATGATAATTATCGAAATTTTGAGAAACGTTTAGTTGAAGACAAAAAATACCAGCAGCTACGTTTGGCAGCTGTTTGGGATATGTATAGAGTATGAAGAAGTTAAATAAAATGAAACAAGCAACAGAACTTTACTTATAGGTATCGAGGGAGCTGTTATTGTTAAAAAGAGATTTACAGTAAAATTATATTTCAGAGGCATTTATGCACAAACATATTATACAAAAAGAGCTGCCAGTTGAATATATAAAAACTATAAATAAAAATATAACAAAAACACGGGGATTGGTGTAAGATGATAACGTTGTCCAACAACTATCATTTTGTTATTAAATACACGACAAAATGCAACTTTGTATGAATATTTGTAAAATTACTTTAACGACATCTTAAGCTAAAGATAAACATCAAAGTTGTGGTAGTGACATGCAAAAATAATACAGGAAAAACCGAAATTGATTAGATACAAACTCACTGATATATGAAAGACATGAAATCGATTAGGACAAATAATTGTATGTTTCAAGTTTTAATAAAATACAAAGTTAAACAGTAGCGGCCTTATTCATAACAAAAAGTTAGCCACAGTTTATACACTACGTACAACGAGCTGCTAACTAGAATGCCGATTAAGCTTGGCAGCTCGTTAGCACAGAGTTTATTCATAAGAAACTTTTTTCTGTCTGCCAACTTTTCATAAATCAACTCTGAAATTGCATGATACCCCTAAAATATGCAACCATTTTTTGTTTATAATCCCTAATTTTGACGTTTTTGTGTTTCCATCGATACTAACAATTTTTAAAATTGAAAAATAAATTAAAAAATAAACGAACAATATAATTTTTATTAAAATGGAAAAGCAACGCAAACGATCTGTAAATTGGGAACAGGATGAAAAGGTAGGTAAAAAATATTGGTAATGTAAAACAACAACACATAAAAGCTGTCTTTCACAAGTTGGCAAACGTTTGGCAGCTCGTTAACAAGAGTTTAGCCAGAGTTTGGCATGAGTGTTATGAATAAACTTAATGCTAACTTTATGCCAACTTTTTGTTATGAATAAGGCCGTAGATATTTATACACAACACTTGTAGTTTTTAAAAAAAGAGTGCTAATGATGAAACCGTAGCTGGCTTCGAAGAAGCATTCCATTCAGCTAGTAGGTTCTGTCATTATCGCATTGAACTTATAGTTTAATTGTTAATTTAACTAAGAAATAATATAAAAAGAAGTTCAAAGGTAATACTTAAAAGAGAATAAAACAACTGTTTCATAAATTTTGCCCACACAGAAAAAACTAAATATGAATTTCGGTTACAAAATTAATATTATCAATTAAAAAATTGTTTAATTTTGCTCCAACCGTCAAAAATATACTGTTAATTAAATTAAAATTAATAGTTTTAATTGAAAAAATATTGAGAAAAATATCAATTAAAACAGTATTAAAAAATTAATTAAAATTTTCATAATTTTCAAAAATGATTTTAATTAATTTAATCATGTCCATATTTAAGATTTGGGATTTATAAAATAAAAGCATTTATTATATTAATAATAAAATTTATTAAACATGTTTAAAAAAGAATAAAAACAATATTATCTTTTTTTATATATTTATTCTTTATATACATTTATATTACAAAGGAATCTATATTCTTAATTACATTTCGTAATAAAATTAATGATAAAAAATAGGACTCCACACACATGCACATACTATACCATATCAAAAGCCGGATTTCCAAAAATAATTTTAAGCATCAACGACCTAAATTCAGAGTAATATTAACGGGTAAAAAGGCTTGATCAGGCAGAGTGAAGAAATTCAACTAACGTACCTATTAAAATGAGATTTCTGAGGAACATAAGGGGATATAATAATTATGTAATGAATTTTGGCATACCTAAAATGAAACCGAAATAATTTATTATATTTAAAACAGAACATATTTTTATATATGTATGTACATATGTGTACTTACCCGAACTTTCTCTTGCAGATTGGCAACTATTTTTATTGTTCCGCTCCTTGAGAAACAATTATATTAAATTTATTCTTCAAATTAAATTTTCAAGAAAATGTCATTTCAAAAAATATTTTTTATTATTTTTTTAATTTTTTTCAACTGCCAGAAATCTCTTTGTTTTTTGAAATTATTTTATATCAATTAAAAAATTTAATTAAATTAATGAAAACTATAATTAGAATTCAAAAACAAATCAAAAATTCAATCAATTAAACAAATTTTAGCAATATTTTTTTCTAGGCAGAAATGAGCCCAGAAAGAAAAAGAGTAGTTCAAAATCTACAAGACTGTTTAAATAATTAGACAACTTAGTAAACATTTGCAAGGGCAAGTTTTATGTTGCATGTTAGAAAAAATGAGATTATAAATAACAAAGTTTCAATTGAAACAAAAAAATCTTTGCAATTATAATTAGAATTATAATGAGAATTATAGAAAGAAAAAGTGTAGTTCAAAATCTACAAGACTGTTTAAATAATTAGACAACTTAGTAAACATTTGCAAGTGCAAGTTTTATGTTGCATGTTAGAAAAAATGAGATTATAAATAACAAAGTTTCAATTAAAACAAAAAAAAATCTTTGCAATTATAACACCCTCTGGTACGTGAAACATATTTAAATTTATTGTGCACTTAAAAGGTCACTTGTTTTTCTTTCTTCGGCATTCCACAAATTGAACTCTATCTGTTGTTTTCAGCTTTGCTACTTCCTTGTACATGTCCTCAGCCACTTCCCTTTCTGCTTTCACTTTAACCTCTTTATCCTTTTTGCTTGTTAGTTTATTTCTAAGTTTTCCTTAAAGTTGTTGTTTTCGATGTGTTTTGATAATATTTCTTTATGCTCTCCTTGCCTCTCTCCGTGTGTCGTTCTTGGACTATAATTATATATCATATATTTAACTGGTTTGTTTACCCAATGCGATACTAACCATAAAACAAAGTTTTCATAACAAAATTCGAATTTATAGTTTTTGTTTAGAATTTTCTTATTGAAACTAAACAAAGAAAAACAAAATTTCATAAAACCAAATGAAGACTTAGAGCCCATGCAGTTGTAAGTAGCAGCTAGCTAAAGCAATAAAAACAACAGCAACTTCTGCTGCTTGTGCATTTTATTCTATTGGCTTGCTTCAAGTGAAAATTTCTTAGTATAAAGTAGAGAGCACACCAACTCCAGCAGATTTTGTACTTTAACTTCCGGTTAAAAGAAATTCTTGAGCAAATTGTTTATTGTTGCTGTCTTTCTTAGGAGGCAAAACTTTTGCTTAAAAACAAACTTTTCCTTTCTAAAGATTATTTTTTCTTTGTTGTTTTGTAAGTAAGCGCAAATAAGTTGGAAAATACACTATTTATAACTGAGTGCGTATGTGTGTGTGCAAATATAAATAAATAAATGCATGCAAAAGCCTCGATGTGTGAATTCAACACAACTGCTTTAAGGGAAATCGTTGTTTTTATTTTCATTTTGTTGCAAAACATTTTCTTTTATTGTTGTAGCTTATTTCAATTTTTTATAAATGCGTTTTTCTTTTTGTTCATTTGCTCAAGTCAAATCAGAGTTATTAACATCTTTCTTTTTATTATCTTAGTGTGTGGTTTGAAAATGTACATTTCTTATACTTATTTTTCTGTTCACTTGTTATTGCTGGAAATCATTTGGGATATGACTCTAACTTTTATCTGGTAGATGAAGTGAATTGTTAAAAAGTATTCGAGGTTAACTTTTATCGAAAAATTTTTTAAAACTTAAAAAATTCGAATGAAAATGCTACAAAATGACAAATGACCAATCTCCGTAATATCCAAGTCCATCACAAGCAAATTAGCGTACAAATCTGAAGGAAATTCAAATGTCAATCAAATTACAGATCCTATGCCCGTGATCGCATCAATATCCATGAAAATTCAAATGACAATGACAGTGAAATTTTAAATGACAACGCGAATGACAATACAAATAATAAGACCAACCATACTGCCAATATAAAGAGACTGCCAGTGATATTGAAAATTAAAAAAATAATGACAACGAAATCACAAAGAAAATGCAAGTCCTTTTGTAATATTAATGAAAATTCTAAAAGCGATGAAAATGATTAAACAATTTTAGTTATAATACCAATGACAATACCAGTTTCAAAACCCATTAACGTACCATAAACAATGTCAATGATAATTTCCCTGTCCATATTCATATCAATTTATAGTCCATGTCCATCCCCATGTCTGTTTGGATGACTATTTGAATGCCAATTTTAATGTTCTTGCAAATGTCAATTTTAATGTCTATGTAAAAAGAAATGTCAAAGTTAATTAATGTCTTTATTAATAACCAAGTGAATGCTAATTAAATATTCCTGTCAATGTGTGTATCAATACAAATTTTTATATCAATATCAATGTTTATGTATATGTTCATTTCAATGATCATATCTACGTCAATATTAATAGCAGTATCCATGTCTATGTTTATGTCAATCTCCATATCCATTTTAGCTTTAACGTAAATGTCTATATCCGAGTATATGTCCGCTAATGTAAATTTTAATTCTAATGCCAATTCCAATTTTAATGTTTTGTCTGGGATAGGTCTAGGTATTGTGTAATTTTCATCTCTTTCATTTCTAATTTATGTCCATGTCAATGTCTAGTCATAATTACATACAATTTCATTTATTTCCAAAAACACAAATCTCTTTAATTCTAATTTTGAAACCACTCTTAAGTATAATTTATTACAAATATGTTGGCCTTTTGTTGCTGTGTATTTGAACTTCGTTTTGTTATTTTGGTTATGTTTTCGTATATTTTTTAAGTAGACAATTGCAGCTATAATGTGTTAGTGTTGTAGTATTGTTGGCATTATTTCACTTCCAACTGTAGTTAGCTGTTGTGGTATTGCATGAGTAGCTGGCTGGTTAGTTGGTTGCGAAGCCTTTTACAGGCTTCTTCTACTTGAACTAATTTGGCTTCCTGAAGTAGGGACTACCACAAATATTTGGTTTCTAAATAAAAACTTTGCCGTTTCTCTTTTAAAGTCAAATGGACAGACAGACATACATACGTACGTATTAAATAAACACTTGCAATTCATAAAACCATCACATACACATACTTTCTTTAAAATGAAATATAAGAAATAAAACAACCAGCAAGTAATTTAAAAGAATGTCTATGTTAGTTTTGTCTTCGTCTTCGTTTTTCTGTATCGTCGTATTATATAAAAAAAAAAAGTTTAAGAATTCCTTGGTACCATGCTGCATGACAAACCAAAAAGTTAAGACAACTCGTTTTTTACTCTTTGCTTTATTTTGCTTTTTTGTATTTTATTGTCGAATTTCTTTAAGTTTGTAATAGATTCAGTTTCTTGCTTGCTGCGACTTATTATATATTTCTTACTGGAGATGGGAATATATTAAGTGAATATATTCGCAGATATACATGTACTTTGCAAATAGTCTGCATTAGGGATATAACGATTATCCCCATTTCATAGTGTATAGTGCCTAATAGTATTAACAAAATAATCAAAGCACTTTATTTGAAATATTTTTGAGGAACATCTTCCTCAGGGTATGCGCTTTCAAAATAACTTAATATAATTTTTTGTTTTTAATTTATGCATTAATTTATTAATATGATGTACATACATAATTAAGGTACTGAAATTAAAAATTTCTCTTTGTTAAGCAAAATTAACATTTTGTTTAATGTGTACGTGTGGTGTCACAAAGTGAAAGAACTTGCTTGATGTTTTTCTTGATGCGTTGTTTTACATGTAGGCGGAAGAGCTGTTCTATTAACTTGCATCTATCTAGTCTGTATTTAGAATTTATTTTTTTTTTGAGAAACTCTTAGTTTCAAAGCAGATCCCTCAGGGTAAAGGAAAAGGTTGCCGGGTACCAATCATTAAAAGTGTATGATGTCTTGTTACTATATTAGCTGGAATACCTTTATAATGTAAAACTTTATGCGTTTGTTTAAAACTTTTAGACTCGGGGCTGGTCCCAAGGGTTGAGAGTTACTTAATTTATTGCCTTCATACTAATACAAACAGTTTGTGTTTAATTTAAACTTTTTATAAATTATCGTTATGATAACATTTGAGTAGTCTTTAGAGGTTGGACAAGAAATGCTATGACCACTTGTTGTAGATATTTTTACCCAACTAAGCAATATTTAATTAGTATGTTCAGCAGTCGTTCCATTCAGACGGTAATCTAGTTGTTAAAATAAAATATATAAAAATAAAACTTTATTTTAAAAATGAATGATTTTATCTATTTATTTGTTTCGACTTAAATTTCTTTCCGTAATTAAATCCAATAACCTGTGTACAAAAAATTTTGAACAGAAAAAATTAAACTACAAAACTTCTTTTAAAATGGAATTAAAATTGTTACACTACAGTGGTAGTTGTTACCAAAAATAATAGAAATTAAATAAGGCCATGCTCATGATATCCCGTTAGCTGACGTAGTTGGTCTACAGTAAGGGTTGCCAAGTAAAAAGTTTCCGTTTAAAACGAAGCCAACAGAAATGTTTAAGTAATGAATTAAATTTAAAATTTTTGCTTAATGTACATAAAGTTTTATTTTTGGTTTATTTATTTGTAATTTATAAATACCAAATTGCTTTATTTGTAAAACTAATGTTTGTGTGAGCTAATGTTTATATTTGATTAAAAAATATATATAAGAGTTCCATCATTCTAGGTGTTGAGTATGTAATAGTGGAAGCTGGAAATACTGTTATTTAAAATTATTAGACGATAGAAACCCAGGCTGAGTGAAGTTTGAGTATACGTGTGGGTTGCCAGTTTGTTTTTCTTTCGGAAAATGAATGTTTTATTTAGGATCATGCAACACTGTAATAAAAATTACTGGCACTCTGAAATTACTAAATCAATAAGAGTACAGCTTAAGTGAGGCCATTGATACTACATGCGCATAAAATTTTAATTTTAATCGCGGGAAGTCGTGATCATTATAAATCATTCTTGGTCGTGACTATACTCTTATCGTTTTATATAAAAAAATGCTCTTTGTAAAATCAATTTGTAATAAAATGGATTAATTTGTTTTTGGTTTGTTTTTGCCTTTATGTTAGTAGCATCTGTAAACTCTGATAATTCTTTAGGTAACAAAATTTATTTGAAATTGTACATATTTAGGGCCGTATTCATAAAAAATATTTTAGGTTTATTAAAGGCTTATTTGACAGATGTTGTAGAGAAATTTGTCAAATAAGCCTTCAATAAACCTAAAATATTTTTTATGAATACGGCCTTTATTCCCTCCACACGAGAGTGTTAGAGGCTATATTTAAGTTTGTTATCTCGTTTGTAATTTTTACAATATTTCTTTGATGGTTTAAAAAGAATACATTTTTTGAATCCATTTGTAGAAAGTAATTGATTTATCCAAGTCTGTTTATCCATGTGTATGTTGTAATCAACTTTTTGAAGCCCCCGTACTCTTGTATGGTAGACATTTAACAGATATGCTTTTGAGAATTCCGCTTTCGAAAATGACTTATGCAGGTCCATTTTGACCTAAGAGATAAGGGAAAGAACACGATTATCGCAGTTTTTTTTACCCAAAAATATTAAAATTTTGCAGCTTCTTTAGACTTCTTGAAACGTTTGTTATGATTAAGCAAAACACTTTGGCAACATTTAATAAAAATCTTGGCCGTCGAAAAAAAACTTCGAAAAAATATATCAATTGAATGTTCAGACAATGGCTCAACGAGAAGCTCCCCAATGAAATAACGCCCAGGAAACAATCATCAATGAAGTAAACCCCAAAAAATTGGAAATAAAATAAAAAAACTGTTAATAAAATAACATCGAAAAATAAATGAAATAAACCCCAAAGCGAAAACGAAACAACCCCCAATATTTGGGAGTTATTTCATATGAAATAACTCCCAATGATGAAAATGAAATACCCCCCAATGAAATAAACCGCATCAGCAACAAAAATGAAATTATGCCCAAAATTCATAAAAGAGTCAGTTTTATTAAGGATTTGATGAAGTCAATATGGACCAACAGCAAAATCGCAAATTTATTGATATAAATCGTGTGGAGGCCCGCAGGCGTCTTCTTCATAATAAGGATATATGCAACTTCGAAAGTGTGCCAGCATTTAAAATCAATTTTTTTTTGGTGAAAGAACATACAAAGCTCATTTAATAGTGACTACTTTTGTTTTGTAAATGGACTAAGTCCAGTGCAGTTATTTTCCCTTATATGATGGAAGCAATTTCAGATCAGCCACCAACGAGCTATCCTAAAACTTTCGAATGGCTTGAAAATCCAACTCATGGGAGATGTTATTATAGTTACAATATTGTTAAGAAGGCAGTAATTTTCTGTAATGGAGATGTGAGGAAGTATGGACAAAGAATTGTTTAATATTTCCAATATATGTATTTATTTTTGAAACCCAACTACAAAACAAATTTTTTTCATGTACATAAATACATAAATAATAAACTTAATATATTATACGTAAGAAATAGTAAAAAAACAAAATGGTGCTCATGAATTAAAGATGGAGAAAATATACGTTGTATGTACAAATGCTTGGCAGAATTGGAACCAACAACCGTCCGTAGATTAATTTCGTAGTCTGTCACGAAGGTCGCACCATCCAAATCCAGAACGTTATCATTTATGTATTTGAAAAGATATTGTTATATATTCACAGGCTAAAAGTTTTCTTGTAAAAGGCCTATTTTTATATAATTTATTTACAAACACCCCCAAGAACCAAGAGCTTTAAAAATGAAATAACCCCCGAATACAAAATGAAATATCACCCAAATTATACACGCTATGAAACAAGCCCCGAATTTTAAAAATATGTTGGGTATTATTTCATTGGAGATTATTTCATAATTTGAAAACCCCAAATGAGAAATGAAATAATTTCCAAAAAAAAAAAAATGAAAAAAGACCCAAAAAAATTGGGAGTTATTTCATATGAAATAACACCCAAAAATGTATGAAAAAAATTTGGAGAATATTTCATTTCTCGTTTGGGCGTTATTTCATTGGGGGGCTTTTCGTGAAGCCTCAGACAATCGGCCAATGTAGCAGTGAGGAATATATCTATTATTGTTTTGCAGCACTGCAAACATATTTGATTATGATATGAAAGTGCAAACTATGCGAAGAGTATATCAGATTCATCGTAGCCAAATAAAGCGCTCTTACTTGTTTGTTATATAAAACGTTTTTATTACATAAGCGTTAAAAAACTATACATGTGCTGTTATTTAAAAGTAGAAAATTGAAATTTGCAGATTTTTTGTTAATTTCATGCATAAATTTATTGAAGATCATTTGAAAGTAATATTTTGTCCATTGTAGTTCTTTGTTTTATCTAAGCCTGACTTTATATTTAAAAAAAAGTGTTCTAATAGCAATAACCCTAATAAACTAACATGTATTTGTGTTTGTTTTTAATAGTTGTTTGTATACGTGCTCGCTCCAGTTTATTTCAATGAATCAGGAGTTTAACTTTTGTTTCTAAAAATATATTTTTTTTAATATTTTTTTTCACATTTGTCTTATGCAAATTTCCGTCTTGAGAGTTTTAAAATATAGAAAAGTTTACATATGACATTTGCACACATATATACAGACTTATACACCAATTCATGTAAAACCCCAGTTATATTTCGTTTTTTGGTTGCAAAGTGAGCATACAGTTCAGACATAATTGTGTTTATTTTTTTAAAAATTCCGTTTGCCATTGCCAAAGTTATAGAGTTAATTTAAAAGAAATATTTGATTACAACTTTTACCAATAAGAATTCTTTTTAGCAGTTTATTTCAATATATCGCTGAACATTTGTGAATGCTTCTTTTTATGCTGTTCCATTTATGTGTGTATGTATGCAATTAAAGTAAATAAAAGTTTTCATATAGCACTACTACAATACTTGGCAGTAAATAATTTGTTTGAATTATTATGGGACTTTTAATGATGTTGTATTTTGTGTTAAGAGTGTAAGCGGAGACTTACGAAAGGACTATGCTTGGTATTGTCTACCATTTTTTTTTTCCAATTTACTTCAATTTCTGCAAAAGAGAGTTTTCTAAGATGCCTTCTTAATATGAATTGCTTTCTCCCAGGTACGTAAAGCTTGCTTCGGAGTGGAAGAATTTCTCGCATATCTGTATCTTCTTGGAGATATAAATTGCTTTCTTGTATTATATTAATATTTTTTGACTTTTAAGCTATTGGCTTTCGATATTTGTTCTTGTAAACCTGATAATGTTTTTGTTAAAACACTTTATCGTAGGCTGCTGAAAAGCCTGTGAATGCTCCCGTTGTCTATTTATATGGATCATCTGCTATGAATCTTAAAACATAATCCAGCCATTATTATGCAGAAACTTGCCTATTTCTATTTCCACAAAATGTCTAGTGAAAAGCGAATTACATTTTAAAGACTTTTTAATTATTTGTGTAAAATTATTTACTCTAAATGACTCCCTAAATGCGAAGCAATTTGCCATAAATCATGTGCTTAAAAATGAATGCAACATCATGCAAAATATCTTATACAATTTATGTAAAAAAAAAAATAACTCATGTAACAGCGGTTGCTTTTCACCATTTATGCATCAGTTCACTTGTTCGAATGGAGTGTAGTTTTCACCAAAATTTAATCACTTCGTCACCAGTTGAACCCCTGCAAATCCAGTTTCTTGTCAGAGATTGTTTTGCTGGGTATATATTACAAGCATATCTAAAATGAAGTCTGTAGAGCTTCTTGAGGTAGTTGTACATAGACTTTGCTACTAGAAGCAGGTCTTTTACTTTATGTAAAAGTAGGAGAAGTACAAAAATTAAAAATTCTCTTACTCTTAACAATTCTGGGAAGAATATTTAAAGGGATTAAATGTAACTATTACCAGACGGTAAAGAAAATTTATAAAAGGTGTCGGGATATTAGCGACACTGTTCAATTATAACAATGGCAACTATTACAGTTTAAGATAACCTGATAAATAGCGCTTAAAACTTCTTTCATATATATAGCTCTATAGTATGAAACAGAATCTAACAAACAGTATTAGTCTCTCCGCTCTGGTGTATAATATGCAACAATTTATTAACACTAACCGCAACTGAATGGAGAACATAAACGTAAGACCTTAATACTAATACTTGAATAAAGTAAGACTTAACAAAATACGTCTATTTGGATTGTGAAATTATGACAAAAAACAAGTAAGAGCACTATATTCGGCTGTGCCGAATCTTTTTTACCCACCACCAATTTTGTGTACATTTAAAACACAATATTTATTATTTTGTTAATCATTATGGAATAATCTCTTTATAATAAAATATGTATCACTGTCTTTGTAGAGGGTGGTTCAATTTTAAGGGCCCATGTTAAAGGTGAACTACACCTAGTCTTAAAATTTGTTTTCTGCATTTCACTTGACATTTCTCAATTTCAAACTAACTCAATTTGATCCGTGGAAAGATACGCAAATGAGCAACGCTTTAAAGTTATTCAGGTTTTTTATAAAAATGGGCGTTCAAATCAAAATGCATTTTGTGCACTTCGTAATTCTTTTGATCAACATAATCGTTCAAATTCGTCCACAATCGGGAGAATTGTAAAAAATATTTACATTTCTGCAAAACAGGTCTGTATAAAATGTTAGAAAATCTGTGAATGCCTTCTTAGTTCGTTAAATGGGAACCACTGCTGGTTTTTGCGATAGTGTGGCAAAAGAGCAGTCAACCTCGACTCATCATCGTGCCCAACAATTGAGCATCAATATTGTCATTGAAAATTTGGACCATCAGATAGAGGAGTGGCGCCAAGGATGGGGGGCCATTTGGCCGATATTTTGTTAAATACATAATTGAACCATACAAATATTATAATTACAAAAAGAAATACTAATAATATCCTAAATAATTTGTGTTTTATTTAAATTCAGCATCGGTCCTTAAAATTTAACCACCCTTTATAACTTCGATATGCTACTAAAATGCTTTTGTAAATGTAGTCTTTCAATGAAAGTGGGCGTTAAAGTAGGCGTGTCAATAAAGTTTCTGCTAATAAATACAACTTAGATATTTCAATATAGTCCTTTATTTTCACAACAACTTTGTCAATAGAGAAATTACATGACTTTAAGATAAACCGTTATATGGGAGGTAGGCGTTTAAGGGGGCGTCTCACCTAAACTTTTTATCACAACAATAACATTGCCTAGGGGGATATACGTAGCAAATTTTATCATCATATCTCTAATTTTGGCGGTTTTATGAGCTTTTAAATTTCATTAACGGTATATAACGTGAAAAGTGGGCGTTATAGTGGGCGTGTCAAAGTTATTTTTGCGAATGAGTACAACTTAGGTGTTTCAATATAGCCCTTTCTAATTCCAAAATCTTTATTTATAGAGAAATTATATGAATTTTAGGTAAAACGTTATATGGGAGGTGGGCGTAAAAGTGGGCGTGGCACAATGATTTTCCGTTAAAAAAAAGCGTCTCACCAAAAAGAAAAGTGTGCAAAATTTCAGAGTCGTACATCCAATTTTGTTGCTTTTATGACGTTTTTGTTTTTAAATATACCGAAAAATACACTGTGCGGTATAAATTTTCGTACATTTTGATCTATAACTCCTCTCCTAATGCATAGATTTAGATAATTTTCAGGGAAAAATATTGTTTTTACTCAGGAAATATATATTCGAAGTTTCATGAGTCTACATTAATGCGTTTGGACACAATTCCATTTTATTCGATGTTTGAAGGACACGGTTTTTTCGACCTAGTCTTGCTTTTCGAGCTATAACTCTCTTCCTAATATTCCGATTTAGCCCATTTGCAATGCCAAACAAACCTTGTCTATAAGAAAGATTCTGGCAAAATTTGAGCCCCCTAGCTTTTTCGGTGCGACCTCTATCGTGCTTTCAACAGACGGACAGACGGACGGACATAGCTAGATCGTCATAAAATCAAACCCCGATTCAGAATATATATACTTTATGGGGTCTAAAATGGATATTTCGATGTGTTACAAACGGAATGACAAAATGAATATACCCCCACCATTTTTTTGGTGGCGGGTATAAAAATTAAACTAACAGATTGCTGGAAGATAAATTAAGATAATATATTAGAGAAGATATGATGACAGAGACAAAAAGTCATTGTGCCAGTGACTAGGTAAAAAAGATTCAGTTCAATACAGACAGGTTGCAGGTATTGAAGTTAAAGATTTGTGGAAATTTGATCATGCTATTTCACAAGGTGTATAAGTTGCATTAATGATATGAGAGATTTGATAACTCATTCAAATGAAAACACGTCCCTGTGTACCAAGTTATGAAACAAGTAACGAAACACAGGTAGAAATTCTTTCGAACATTAATCTCTAAGTTTATTTTTAGGAACCTTGCCCTTGCCAAAAACTTTATTTTCTTTTCGTTACGAAACGAATGATGGTGATCAGCATCAGAAGTGGTTTTAGTTCTATAAGAAACCGAACAACTAAACAAGTAACTCTGTGTAGAGACACAATTACTCCGAAACTTTTATATATGCCACTTCTGTGAGAATCAGTTATTAAACCATTGGTCACTATTTCTGTTAAGAAAGCAACAGCGCCTAGAAATGTTAGTGATTTCCCGATTTGGTATGAACCACTGCCAACAGGTGATCTTTGAGGGTCGCATTTCGATAGGGAACCTAGGACAGGATGTATTTAGTAAAGGCAAACGTTAGTTATTATTTAATTACGATTACCAGCTTGGCAATGCAGTAATACAATTTTAGTGTAAATTTTCATTCTTCAATAAATAAAAAATGCACCAAAATCTGGCCTTTAAATCAAAAACTATGCTAAAAGTTTTCCTACAATTTATTGTAAATTTAAGTCAAGAACTATAGAATAGATGCTTAAGCATCTATAATAATTGCCATGTTCCAATGTCAATTCCATTAATAGATTTTAAAATACAAATCCCTGTCAGTTATTGGTTTCCTTTTTGTGTTTGTGTTTTTAAAACTGATTAAGGAAAACATATTGACAATAAAATGTAGACTAAAAGAGCAGAACAAGGATGAAGGAAAACAACATCATGACCTGAACAGAAATGTGAGCAATTAAAAAGTAGTTTAGTTCAAATTTGTCTTTTTTTTTTGCACTACATTCTTCAATGGATTGCAATGCAACATCACAAGCAGTAGCCTCATCTTGCCTCTATAACTATGAACACAGTGCCATATTCCATACAATCGCTTCACTTGCGTTATTTATGAATAGATGTAGGATGAAGGAAGATATTGATTATAAAATCGTTTGATTGCTTTGCAAATGCAAGTTCGACTGTGGCTAAAAATTCTAAAATCGTATGGTAAACATAATGTGTGCTCAGTTGTGTGTGTATGTGTTGAGTAGAGTACTAGTGGTTTAGTGGGGTCTGGTTATTAGAATCCGCATTAGTTTTTAGTTTTCCTGCTGAAAGCGACGATTTGGCTGTTAGGCGTAAATACATTTGTCGACCTACAAAATGGCCACCAAAAAGCGCACACACTCTCGCTCAAGTGTACACATGTTCAGAAATCCCAAAAAGAGTCGAAAACAGCATTAAAACCTTTAAATGAATTTTTAAAAGTGTTTTATGTTGTACGAGTGGACACGTGTTTGTGGAATTTACAGGTAATGAATAGACCGTGAAAAATTCTTTGTTCATACAACCAAAGCTGCACGTAAATAGAACTAGCAACGCTTGTTTGAGGTGGTATCATGTGGTTGTACATTAATGATGTAGAAATTTGTTAAATAAATTACAAACATACATGTTACAGGGACTCACCTACAGAATTATAGAAAATTAAAATTGTATTAAAATTTCTAAATACATTTCCAAAAACTTCCGTTCGATTATAAAGGTGTATGAGTGTTGGTCATAATTTTTTAAGTGTGTGTTAATAAAACGCCACAAGCTGTAGAAAAAAATTTATTATTTATGAGGACGTTTAATTAAAAACTTTATTTGCGTGACATTATTTTAGTCTACAATATAATTATTTTTTTTATTTTCTAGGTCAATGCAATGATTTAAATATGTTTGGTTTGGTAGAGGGGACTGTTTTTACTTATAAGCAACACAAAAAAAATTTGTTTTTTAGTGTTTTCTGTTTTAAATAAAATATGTCATAAATTGTATTTTTTTCGAAAAAAAAAATAAACTTTAACAAAAAAAATTTATTTTTCCAGTTATACGTAGGCAATTTGTAAAACTTTGAGGTGAAAAAAAGTAAGAAATTCGTGTTAATACTTTTTAGTTCTTTCATTTATATCACCACTTTTTGGTAATTAACAAAATCTTTCTCCTGCTTAATGTACTTGGCTTATAATTATTGGTTTATAAATAATGCAATACATAGAGAAAAGAAGAAACGAAATGAATTTTAATCACGAATATAATATTTTAATTAGTATTTTATTTCATTAATGTCGAATTATCGGAATGATATTTTAATTAAATGAAAATTTATATTTTAATTAAAAAAACAAAAGAATGAAAAATATCAATTAAAACGGTATTAAAAATAAATAATAAAAATTTCTTTAATTTTTTGAAAGCGATTTTAATTATTTTAATCTTGTCTATAATTAATATTTGTGGTTAATATAAATAAATAATTTATTGTGCGATTTATATAAAAAACTGAACCTGTTTCAAATCAGATTATCTAAAAACTAAAACTACATCAATTCTATATATCTTTTTTGTTTTTACCAAACACACATACATTCATACATGTATTTTTGTACATTACATTTAAAGTAATGTAAATGTTCATTAAAAATAGCGGAAAAAATTTTTAATTGTCAATAAAAGAATTTGAATTTTTTGGTAGCTTCCTAGAATCTTAGTAGAAGAAGATTAAAACGTTAATGATGCAAAGATAATTATTTCAGGGGTGCTAGAGCGATGTTTTTTAAAGTGACCATCTAATGGGTGGTAGTCTACATTTGTAATCATTATGTGGCTTGTGCACAAAGAAACTTTATCTTTTTCTGATTTGCCTTTACGTTTGTTTTTTGTTTTTATTTTTGCTATTCACCATAAGTAGAACAATTAAATTATAAAAAAAAAAAATTACTTAAAAGAGAGTGGATGACCAATTCTCTTCATATGGTGCATGAATACATAACCTAAAAGCTTGCAAAATATGGTGCTTAAATTGGTATGTTTAATAGGAATAATAATTTGTCCTCTCAGTAGTAAAAGTTAGGTAGGAAGGAACCCTAATATGAGTCATTCGGTATATCCTGAAGAGAGTATTGTAAAACAACTAGTTTTTAACTGAGAGAATACCGGAAGAACAATTATTTGTGACAGTTTTTTACGTCATTAATTTTGGGCACATATTTATTGTTTTTAGGTTTTGGAATTATCGGTTGGCTTTCATTGAATAAAATCCTTTTACTGGATAAAAGGAAAGCTGAACATTACTAGGCAGAAAATTAATCAGTTTTATGATTTTTTGGACTTAAAGTTTTTGCCGTCGTCCTTTATACCCAAATAGAGGAAAGACATTTGTAATATTATCTAGTACAACTCTTACTATTGCCAGGGGAAAAATATAAGCTTCAGTAAATGTTTGACCACAATGCAAGCAAAGAAAGCGATATAATAGACAAAATTCTGATTGTATATTCTTTATAACATAAAACCTTGCTCTGGCCGTTGGCACTGTTTTTAAAATTATATATGAATTCGTCCTAGCTACATAAATAATCTACATAGAAAATAATAATTACATTCAGCAATCAAATAAACGTAGAAAGTTCTTAAAAACAGCAAAACAGCAAAGCAATATATACATATGTCAGCTATTTAAAGGCTAATAGGCTTACTTCTAATACGTCTGTACAGATATTCAACAGAGTATAAGTATACATGACGACCAATACGAACAATCAATAAGACTGTTCTATGAGGAAATAAAATTTAAAAAAATAATTTTTTTTACTACATCTATAATTGCAAATAAAAAAAAGTAATAAAAAAATAAAAAAAAATTCAAATAATAAAAAATTATCGTGTAGGCCTCCTAAAGTTTTTTTTTTTGCTTTAGGAAAATTTTTTCTGGCTATTGATTAAGTGTGTGACTCCGTGGCGTATTATTGATTTTTATTTGTGGCTTAACAATGAATATTAATCATGCGCACCGATACCCAAACACCAAAGAGAATTTTACCTCGTTTTGATAATTAAACTCATGCAGATGTGTTTCTTAATTTTTAAACTTGTATATTTTTAAGTATTCTTCACACTCATTAAATATTTACGTCAGGAAAAAAATTTTGAAAAAATAACTATTAATTATCTTTTGTCTTGGAGACAAATTTATTGGCATATTTGCCATTAAGTATTTTTGTGTAAAACATTATTGATTTGTAATCGAACAGCGCTTTATTTTGTCTGCAATGATTGTTATAAATGAGTGTAGGTGGCGAATGCTATGATGGCTACTATGACGATTATGAATTAGCTAAGTTTTTTTGTCTTTAATAGTATTGAATTAACTTAAATAAATAACTGATGAGAGTGATTAATCAGAAAATATATTAATTACATAAAGTTCTGCAAAAGTAAACAAATTAAATAATAGTAAAAGTAGAAATTATTATTTTATTATTATTATTTTTTTGTGTGTTACAATAAATCAAATAACTGTCAATGTTGAATATATCCCATACTACATAAAATAAATTATTTGCATATACATATATATGTGTCTTCTCTCATATAGGCGTTCATATTTTTAGTGACAAAGTTACTTAATAGATAAAGAAAAATTACTTTTAGTTGATTTGAAAGATAAATTTCTATTTTTTTGGTATTTTTGAAGGAAAAAATAATAATCACAATGGTTATAGAGAACAAAAGCATAAAGCTAACTCTTCGATAACTTGTTTTTGTTCATTGATAGTGGCGTGGATAGGTAAGATTAAAGAGGCTAATAAACTAAAGATTATTATACTTGGCTCAATGATTAATCACTAATCACTTTTATACCTGAAACATTAGATGCAGCTAGCTCTCCTTTATTAAAAAACCAAGGTTAGGTTATATTAGATCAGGCAGCCGCCCGAAGACATAGCTCACTTGGGTCCTCCGAGGGTCCCGTTGTGATACCGTAGGCACCATCGCCCGTTTGTCTATGTCCTCTGGCCGTCGTTTCTCAGCCATCCTGTCCTGTTCACGAAGGTATGGATCTTTCCCAGTTCAACTGCGAAAAGACAAGTTTTACTTACAAGTATTCGTTGACCCAGAATCTGGCTTCTCAGGTCCCCGAATGCAGGACAATTGCAGAGAAGATGTTCAGTCGTCTCCTCCTCTTCCTCGTTATCGCAACTTCTGCAGAAGTCGTTGTAAGGGATATTCAGCCTTTTCGCATGTGTACCTATAGGCCAGTGTCCGGTAATGACCGCTATGAGGTTCCTAAGGTGGATTCGGGGCATATTCACTGCATATTGCGTCCTATGCGCATCCATGTCAGGCCAGATCTTTCTGGTTTCCAAACAAGTGGGTTCTCTCACCCATCTTTCCTTGGCATCCAAATATAATCGATGCGAGATTAGCTGTTTACCCTTCGATAAGGGAATACCCAAAGCACAACTGGATTCAACCGAATCTATGGTAGTACCGGCTTTTGCAAATGCATCAGCTCTATTATTGCCATCAATATCCTCATGTCCTGGAACCCACATAAGGGTAACCATCGAATGTCTCGCTATCTTCTCAAGCGACACCTGGCATTCCTGGGCAATTTTCGATGTGCTGTACACACTCTCAAGGGACCTAATAGCCGCCTTGCTGTCAGTAAATATATAAATATCCCTGCCAGATATTTCATTATACTGAATCTGTTCCATGGCTGTCTTAATAGCCATTAATTCGGCCTGTATCGCGCTACAATAATCCGGTAGCCTAAGGGACAATTCCAAACCCAACTGGATCGAGAAGATACCACATCCAGTTCCAGCATGTGATTTCGATCCGTCAGTAAATATCTGGGTGGCATTCGCCGGAGGTCGGAGGCCGTTGTCGTATTCAGATCTATCCGGTATATTCGTCACGAAACCCGAATCGAATGCTGGTTCAGGTGCCTTGTAATCAATAGGAGAAGCAATATTGATCATACCCAAAATTCTTGCAAGTCCATAATTCACATACTTCCATACCCAGCCTCAGTGTGGTGTCCGCAGCCATCTGCCTAGCCATGATGTCTGGTGGTAACCAGTTTAAAATAGTGAACAGTGCCTTAGATATCACAAAACCAAATGGTTAAAACAAACCAAAGGCAACCTGAAGCACGTAGGAACATGCTCACTCTCCTAACATCAACGCACAATATATTTGGCAGATTGTGAAGAAAAATTTCTCATAGATGCAAGGTTATAACTTCGGCGAAAATAAAAGTCAGAAATTGGCAGAGAAGATCTTGAAAAGTTTCAACCACCTTCTCGTGGTCTGCGTCTGCAGAAGTGATTGGAAAGGGATTTGTTTTCTGTACACAGTGTCCAGTTGTATAACCGATGAGAATTGAGAGCGAGAAAGTCTTACAAATATCCTCGTTTGGCATCGTACATTAGCGGCCACATCTCTCTTGCTATTTCACAAGTAGCAGTTTGTGCAAAGCATTTAGTCTATGTGGATCTGTTTGAAGTGAAGTGATCTAGTGAAGCAGTAAATATAAAAGCAATTTTCTTACACTTCCGTTTGATTCATCAATAGAACTGTATCTCTATCTCATTTAGAGATGTTTGGCATGCACTGCCAATAAACGTACAAGAAATGAAAAATAATTCGGCACTTTAAAGCTTTTTGATCGCAGATAGTTCAGCGTGTAGAATGCTATAGTAGATAACAAAAAAATATACACCTGTCTATCAAGAAGAAGGATCAAAAAGACATTGCCAAAAAATAGGGAACTTAATTGCAAAAATTTTGTCTTTTTTAATTTTTTCATTTAAATAAAAATGCCAATACAGCTTTGGGTAGATTATTCAGGAAATAAAATATATAAAAAAATATTGGTTTGAAATATATAAATAATCGTTAAAACTTAAAAATTTTTTTTTTTAACACTAAGAATTGTTTTAATAAAAATTAAAAATTTTTTTAAAGTTTTTTCCCATAAAATTTCTACAAAATTTAATTTAAATGAATTTATTTTATTCTTAAGCAATGGAAAATGCATAAATTTTTATTCAGCTTTTCAAGGACTACAACTAAGTAAAAGCAAAACAACAACCACTTTAGAACTGGCTTTTATTCATATTATTTGTGTTAAATAAGTTCTCATTACTTTTACTTTCGTACAAACTATTATTTGTTGTTGTAGTGTTATGAGGCCCAGATTTTATTGTGTTTTAGCTATTGTTTTAATTTATGTTTTATTCTACTTGCTCTTGCTCTTTATATATATATATACGCAGTGTGAGTCTGGCTGTCTGATTGTGTGTCTGTGTGTGTGTGTTTATTTTTATACAAAATATATAGTGTATTGTTAACTGTTAGTGTGTTTCAAACTTGACACTTTGGTTGTTTACAACGTCTTGGCGTTTATTGTTACAAATGTCCTTCGACACATTTTTAGATGAACAAGCCAATCCAATAGAATTTGAAACAACGACTTGGAAGAAGTACAGAGGACAAGGCAAAAACTAAGTCAACCAAACAAAATCAGTGACATTGTATTTGCTACATCAGTACAGTTAAGTAGCGAAAACTTGGGGGAAGGTTTTCTAGATAAAACGATTATACAAATTGCAGCATCAGAGATTCAATAGGAAAAAATTGTGATTAATTTTATAATACACATACAATTATTAGATAGAAAGGGACTGATCTGCTGTTAAATTTTATAACAAAAATAATAATTTTAAACTAATATTTAAATTTTTTTTATATACAGGCTTGAGTTTATTTGTACAACATTTTTATTTTTACAATCTCTTTTTATTTGTGATAATAAAGGGTGTTTTTTTAAGTCCGAAAGAACTTGAAATTGTAAAAAATAACACAAAAAATTATATTGTAATCAACATTTTTTTTCTATTCGAAAGATCAATACATGACATTAACATTTGAAAATGATTTCGGGCATATGGGCACCGCGGCTGTTCTTGACGAAGCGCAATCTGGACGTCCAATTTTGGGCCACTTTTTCGAGCACTGCTGGCCGTATGTCACGAATAACATGAACAATGCTGGCCTCCAAGGCGTCAATTGTTGCTGGTTTATCAGCATAAACCAGTGACTTCACGTAGCCCCACAGGAAATAATCGAGAGGTGTCAAATCGCACGACCTTTGAGGCCAATTGACAGGTCCATTTCTCGAAATCAACTTATCGCCAAATTTTGATTTCAATAAGTCGATGGTTGCGTTCGCCGTATGGCACGTAGCGCCATCCTGTTGAAACCACATCTCCTCCGGATCAATGTCATCCATATTTTCAAACAAAAAATCATTGATCATGGTGCGGTAACGATCTCCATTGACCGTAACGCGAGCTCCGGCCTCATTTTTGAAGAAATAAGGTCAGATAATGCCACCAGCGTGAAAACCGCACCAAACGGTGCATTTTTCTGGATGTAATGGAGTCTGTAGGGTCTCTTGTGGATTGGTCTCGCTCCATATGCGGCAATTTTGCTTATTCACAAACCCGTTAAGCCAAAAATGCGCCTCATCGCTGAACACAATTTTGCGATAAAATTGGACGTCCAGAATGCGCTTCGTAAAGAACAGCCGCGGTGCCCATATGCCCGAAATCATTTTCAAATGATACAGATACTTTATATTATATATTGTATTGATGATAACTCCAGCATTGTTATAAGGAAATAAGATACAGTCAGTTACAGTAATGGTAGCGACTGCTGCGGTGCAAAATATTCAATTTAGATTACTGACAGCCAGCTTTTACATTAATTGTTTAAATCTTAAAAAATATATTTAAAAATATTTTAACTAGGTTTTGTATCGTGAATAAATTGTGACTTCGTAACGTAGTAGTAAAAATGCTTGCGTATAAAACCAAGGTTCGATCCCTGGCAGAGGACGAAAAAATTTTCACCATGTTTTTTTGAGTCTAAAATAAATTGGCTTTAGGTC
This sequence comes from Phyto melanocephala, assembly GCA_941918925.1. Taxonomy (NCBI): domain Eukaryota; kingdom Metazoa; phylum Arthropoda; class Insecta; order Diptera; family Rhinophoridae; genus Phyto; species Phyto melanocephala. The sequence continues at coordinate 6,424,528 of OW799233.1, forward strand.
CCCGCAGATAATCTATCCAAATAAGCCCCCTGACCACACTCCTTTAAACTTAATAGCAAAAGTTCTGGTAGCCACCATCTCCTCGGAAAAAGGTAGGAATCAAAGATGAGCAAGGCTTACTACACCACTATACCAAATACACGTGAGGCGTTGCATATAGTCAACAATATATGACAGCGAAATTAGCTGTGTAGGGTGGCATTTTGTAATCGAGTATTATTTTCTTTCTTATTATAATTTTTATTTCTTGATCCGTGATGTAGATAATTTTTTGGAAAAATATCCTAAACTAATCACTCTTTTACAAATTTGTTGTTTATGAAATTTTTTTAATAAATTAAATTCTAAATTCTGTTTTTTTTTGTGTTTAATTTTAATAAAATACTTTGAAAAAATTTCCCTAGTATAAAGATTTTTTAAATATTTTTTTTTGAGTTTTGGTAACTTTTTTCAGATTTTTTTCAATATATATTGAGAGGTTTTTATAGCGTACTATCCCTGAGTAAATAATATAATTTTCATTTAAAACATTGTTTTCGCTATCTATCGACGCACTAGTGGGCTGCATATAAAAACTTATTTTCTCTTCTTTTTTTAATTTCAACATCATTTGTAGGCATTATTTTATTTAAGCAATCTTTACTTTTTATACCCTTCACTAACGGCAAGAAGGGTATATCTAGCTTTGTCATTACATTTGGAAAGAACCTGTAGTAATAACAAGCACAATAGAGCCATCTTCCTGAGATATGAAAATGGCGAGATATGAAAAAACATCATGACTACCTCAGTTGTTTGCCGTGTGTTTCGACATAAACTAATAGTTTTGAGTTCTTCTTTTATTTACCGTCATATTTAAGGAGCACAAATGACTTAAATTTAATAATGAGAAAAAAGAGGTTAAAGCTAAATTGCAATAAAAATTGTTAAAGACCATCTGAAATATGAGTTTTTAATTTAAAGAAATACTGAAATATATTTTTATCTAAGATGATAAAAAATGCTATTTTTGCTGAAATTATCTTTGAAGTAGGGAAAGTCTCGCTTATAGCTCTTGGGCTTTAAGTTTGTTTTTTTAAATTTAATAATAAATGAATTTGTATTTGAAACCTAATAATTAATTTTGTTAAATAAGCTTTTAAGGTTTTAGTTATATTTTTGGTCACAATAATCAGTTTCTATAACATAATTGGGCTCTTCGTCATCATCATTCTCACCTGTGCTTTTATTTCTTTCTGTCACGAGGAGGTGTTTTAACTATTGATGGTAAAGTTCTTTTAATTCTCGAATTCTAATATCTGTGCTTTTCATGGGGAACCGCGTATGTTAATTTAATACGATTTTGAAGTAATATTGCCATATTGCTTAGTTATATACGACCTTTATTTGGTTTTAAAAATTTCTCAAGTAAGATGGACTCATTTTGATTATTTTAATGGCATAACAACGTAACTTCTATATATATTCAAAGATCTTTCAGTACTAACACAGTTTTGTAGCTCTCCTGAAAAATTTGATTTTACCACATACCCTGAAAACAACAGATATATTGATATATATTTTTGTGGAGGTAGTTAGAGTAGTAACTGCATCGATCGACTAACATATTGAACTTTCATATTAACTTAAGTTTCCCTTATCATATATAAAATCATGTTTGGAGAGGTTCCAAGGGTTATCATTCTAGAGGTGTAGATATTGATTCTTTTTGCATGACCTCTATTTCTAAACAATTTTAAAATAGTCTCAAGGATTATAAATTTCTCATTTTATATTGATGTTACAGTAAATTTTATTTAACTGATTTTGCAACAAGCGGGGCTCGCAATCCTAAGGTTCATAAATTTAAAAGAATTTATTTATTGTTCAATAATTGCTATACTTGCGAAATTTGGCTGCGCTCAATTACTAAGTGCTTTAATAACAACTGGTACAATTAGTTGCTTGATTTAAGCTTACAGCTTTTATAAGTTCCAAACATCTAGTCCATGTAAAAAAGAAATTTTAATATTTATTTGAGTTCGAGGGGTTCAAGTGCTTGTGTTTTAAACAGGTATTTTAATGAAAAGTGCTAGAATGGGTTGCTACCGGCTGAGAATGTCGCAGTTACCTTTTGTGCTCTAAGCTTTTCTGAACTTCAACTAGTAGTTACAGTTTCAGAAAAAAAGACACTTAAACCCCTTGTGCTTTAAGTCCTTTATCTGTTATTGTTCGGAGTTATAGCCAAAAAGTTTTCAAAAGTTGAAGTAGGTTTTAAAAATTTATAAGTTAATTATTGGACATGGTAGCAACTCCTAATTCTTGCTACCAAAAAAATTATAAATTAGTTGCAAAACGCCTGAGATATACGCACTTAAATGTATTTTTTCTCTTCAAAACAAACAACAGTTTCAATATAGATCCCTTATGCTTACGCATTACAATACAGCAAGGCGGATTAATTTTGATTAATTTTTTTTATGTTTATTTTTTGTGATGGGAATAGAAGTGAGACAAAGGGGCATATTCATAGTCATCAAAAAAGTCGACTTTAACAGTACTTAAGTCAATTTCTTAAAAAAGTCTACTCTAAGTCATTCATAGACAACTTAAAGTTGGTTTTTGACATTAAAGTCGGCTCTAAATTTAAAACCAGCTGAACCTGTTGTTAACTCTATTTACAATAACATCAGCTGTTCATTGTAAAGTTAAAAGATGTGTTGAAAATTTAAAAAATGCCAAGATTTCAAGATATTGAAAGAGATTTTTCAATAACTGGTGATTGCGAGGGTGATTTTTGTGTAAGGAAGCCTAAAAATTACAAAAATAGATTTAATCCCTTCGACCTAAGCGATGAAGATTTTTATTCCCGCCACAGATTTGACAAAATTACAACTCGTAAGATGAAAGCATCGTTTCCCTTATATCTTTCCACGAATTTTTTTTCTGTGTTAATGAAATATCATTTCCTCTGTTTTCTACCACATCCAAGTGTGCGTTTACATACTCCCAGAGGCATTCTTTCTCAGAAGCACTCCAATTTGCATCTCTTGGCTTCTTCAGTTTCTGAAAGTAAAACATTTATTAAATGCCAAACTAAAAATATGTATATCACACATATGTACATGTGTATGTACATACATAAATATGTTATTGAGACTTACCATTTCTGTTTTTTCCATTATTTTAATAAATTTTGATTTTATACATATGTAGATGTAAAACGTTTTAAAATTTTTATTTTTTATTGTTTGCTTCAACAAAAGTAAACAAAAGAAAAGCAGCTGATCAAGTTGCCATTTTTTATTTTTTAAAAAGAAATTGTATGCCAGAGTTAAGCAAATAAGAGTTGACACCCATTTAAAGCCAGCTCAACTTAAAGTATACTCTTTTTTTGACTATGAATACCAAAAAGATAGTAAAAGCTTTTAACTTAAAGATTAACTCTAGTAAGAGCCGACTTTAGTTTGCGACTATGAATACAAGCCAAATTTTCTAATTCTAAAAAGAAATGGAAATTTTAATTGCTTTTTTTATCTGATCTTTGATTTGTATTTGTATAGAATGTTTGTTGTTATTTTTATTGTTTTTGTTTTAGAAAAGCAGTCACCTGATGGATTCGGCTTGGAATATAGTTTTTATTATCTTTTATTTATTTAAATATTTATATCGTCTAAATTTCTTGATCTTTTTTAATTGATAATATTTAATTTTTATTTAAGCTTGAGATCAACTTTTTTGTTTTTTTTTTAAATTAATAATTGTTAATTGTTTTGAATTTGTTTTTTGCTTAATATAATATTTATGCATATTTACCCTGAAGAAGAATATTGGTTTCTAATAAATAATTTTTTATAAAAAAACAAAAAAGTTGATCTCAAGTTTAAATAAAAATCAAATATTATTTATTTATTTAACGATTTAGAATATACCTGAATGTGTGAAACTAAATTAAGGTATATATTGCTATAGCAACGGGGCCTTAAGCTAATTGGAATACGGTTATCTATGAAAAAATAGTCAAATTCAAGATGAAGTCCGAAAAAATAACTTTGTGCTACCAAAAAAAAAAAATACTTATTTAGTACTTTATGACAAATTTTTCAATCCTGGATGGAGTTCGTAATAAAATGGCTTAATCTGGAATATGCTACAATGTAGTAATTATTGGAATTTTGACAAACTTATTTTTAATAATGATGAAAGGCATATAAGATTCACCTTGGCCGTATATAGATAGAACTGTTATATGTTATAATTTCATTTTACTCATTGCTGTTGTTATTTGTAAATGTTACAAACTTGATGACAAAAACGAGTAAAAGACAGCCGCAAAACATGTATTATATACATACATGCATGTATTATGTTTGTATATACAAACTACTTACAAAACTGCACAAGTTCGCATATATTTGCAACTTATGAAACCTTGGCTTGTTTATATAAAATTGACTTTTTAAATAAAACATGACACGTATAGACATAGATCGACATATATATGTATGTATTTTCGCGCTTATACATATTACATTTATGTATGTGTGTAGGTATGTCTGCTTGTAACTATGTATAAGTATAAGTGAGTTTTTGTTGTTGATGTAGTAATATATACCAACAACATCAACCATATAAATGTATAAAATAGACCACCTACTGTCTATACAACCTTGAAGTTTCTATATACATTCTAACGTATGTACAGACATATTTACAGTTGAATATATTTCAAAGGATTTTTCAAAACAAAACAGAATATATTGACGTACATTCACAAGTTTATATAAATGGCAACGCGATTTTTTACACATATAAATGTTTGTCAGTATGTGTGTATTAAACGAGATATAATTTTTGTACTTGTATAGATTATATATTTTTATATGGGCCTGCTACTATATAAGCTTTCACATAAGTATGAACATTGTATAAATAGAGCAACAAAATTATTCACTATTTATCAAAATAATATTAGTACAGCCAGAAGTTTTATGTACTGAAATGTTGTCTGTAACTTAAATATCATTATTAAGGGTGCCCCGGTGGACTAGTCAGTAGTGTGCTGATCTGCTAGTTTGGGGGTTGCGCTTTCAATTTCCGCCAGAGACTCTGGACTGGTCTGTTTCTCTTTCTCTTCTATTCTTCTCTCTATTAAGGCGTCACAATGGACCCTAATGGTCTCCGAGTGAAAGTGTGAGGGTAACTTTGCACCAGCCGCTTTACCTACCTACCTATCAGTATTAAGGACATATTTCGTCTTACTTTTAACCCCTCTAAAATTGGTCAAAAGTTCGTCAAAAAAAGGTTCATATAAATGACAATCAGTGTTGCCATTTTTAAAATGAAGGCCATGATGGCCTTTACTTAACTTTAGTGTCTCCGAGAAGACATTTTTTTACAGAACGTTATTATTATTGATATCTGGCATCGCATACTAAAGTTTTTCCGCGTGGCGGCCTGCGGCCGTGCTTACGGGTTTTCTCGTCCAGTTGGAAGCGTCAGGTGGCTTCGCTGAATAAAGTTTTCCTGCGTGCGTCAGAAGAATAAAAATTAATTAATTATAAAAATAATTATAACAATATTCTGAAAAAATATGGCTTTATCTCTCATTTGGGGAAAAAAATATGGCTTTATCTCTCATTTCGCAAAATTTTTAATATGGCCTTACCTCTCAATGATTGGGCAATAAGGCCATTATGGCTTTATCTCCCACTCAATTGAGCAATAAAGCCATCATTTAACATATATGTTTCATCATCGTCATCTTTCGGCCACAAAACGTTGATAAAAAATACTCAGCTCTTTTTAAATAAATTTTTTTTTTAGTTTTAGGCAATTTTAAAAATTTAGCAATGAATTTGCTAATATCCGCAAAAGGATGACTTGTTTGAAAACGAATATTGTGTCTTTTTTTTTTAAACTTGAACTTGTAAAAAAAACACAAAAGGCATATTATTTCACTAAATCTATTTCTCGACATCAACTTATCGCCAAATTTTATATTCAATAAAGTGATGGCTTTGGTCATCGTATTGCACTTAACTCTTTCAGGTTTGGTGGTCAGTTTTCTAGCCACTTATTTTTGACATTTTAAAACATGCTTTGGCACTATCTATTGGAAAAGTCTTAAATAGTTACGTTTTTTTAAGTGATCTTTTATCGTTTGGTAAAAAATTTTTGCATTAGGGTGCGCTGGTTACTTTGGTATATTTATTTAAAAATTTGGCAATCCATTGTTTTTGTATCGGGACTTTCTCTAGTTCAATAAAAATGTTTAGAGTGTTTATTATTTAGCAAGTTTAGTGTTACTTTATTATCTAGTACTTGTTTTGTTGGTTTGTAATAACATCAATATTTTATATAGTGCATTTTTCGATAAATGACGTAAGTAATATGGTGGTTAGAATACTAACCACTGTGACTAAATATATTAGGTTTTATGTAATGAGTTTTTCTACATAGTTTTTTTTATATTGTAAGGTTGTCGCGAGTACTCAATGAAAGTAATATCGAAAATATTTTGTTTGAAGATATATCTTCTAATGGGGAAAGTATCTGCAATCTTGATTCTGACAATAAAGATAATTATAAACAGCAGAGTGATCCTTTTTACGAAAATGTGCAAGCGCGTACTATATGGTAATGCAGAACATGTAAACTTTCTATTTGCATTCGCAAAAATAAAACCTGTTTTTCAGGGGGAAAATTATGGTATTCGAACGTGATCGAAATTTGAAAATTCTTATTAGAATCTCTATATCCAAAGTACAGCGAACTCGATCTTACGAGTACAATTTCGATCGTGATCAAATGCCGTAATTTTGCCCAGATTTTCACAAAAACTATTTTTTTTATACTATTTGACTAAAAATACTTAACTTCTCTTGTTAATTTTTTTATGCCAACTGCCACGGTGGTTACTTTACTAACCACCCTATTACGCAAAATACTGAAGACATAATTCTATTTTTTCTTGTTTTTTATAATAAATAAGCCTTAATTAAACTAACAATACAAGTGTTTTATTTTTTAAGTTATATATGTAAAACCGTGGCTGAAAGAGTTAAGGCCATGTCATATAAAACTTTGTAGCTTTGCGTGACATTTCTAGCTTTGACAGAAAAGCGCGAGTAAAAAGGTGTTTGTCACAATGAAAACTTTGACAAACACTTACGCATTGTTAGTTTACCTATCCTAGTCCTAATTTTTTCACTATTATTTTATTATTGAATAATATATTTTTTAAATAAAAGCTAAAAATGTAATTTTATAATAGTTTTTAAAACTAGTTAATTTGGCGTTCGAATTTAAAAAGAATCTGATTGTCAAGGCGCACAAAAAGATGAGAGTTGCCTAACTTTAAGCTTCGCGCTGCATTGAAAGTACTTTATGTGACATGTTTCATATACTTAAGTATGACTATTTCATTTTAAATTTCAAAGCGAATTTCCAACGCAACGCGAAGCAAAAGTTTAATCTGACACGGCCTTTAGTGCCATTCGGTTGAAATCAAATCTCATTTCGATCAATGCCATCCATACTTTCAAATAAAAAATTATTTCTCATTGAGCGGTAACGATCTCCATTGACTATAACGCGAGCTCTGCCTTAGTTTTTTAAGTAATAATATTCAATGATGCTACCAGCCTGTAAACTGCACCAAACGGTTTATTTTGTTTTTGATTTAATGGAGTCTTTCTGTGGGGTCTGTTGTTTATTGTTGTCACTCTATGAGTGGCATTCTTTTATTAAGCCAAAAATTACAATCATCAATGAATGATTTTCAAAGTTGATTAAAATAATTTGGTAGCGTTGTTTAAGCGTCAATCTATCAATGATGATTTGCCAGAGTATACTGGTTATAAATGTAAACAAGTACGACAGTTCGGTTGATAGTTAAACCATTCAAAGGAATTATTGGATTTAAAAAAAAATACTCTATACCAAAAAAAGTCTATTCGAAAACAAGTAAAAGCGCTATATTCGGCCGTGCCGAATCTTATATACCCTTCACAACGTGTAGTCATGCAATAACAGTAGTTTGTATCACCATCCCATATGAAATACGTACATACATGTAAAAAACATACATATATAAAAATATCCCATTGTAAAATTATAAATTTACGTATGTATGTTTAAAAAAAAATTTAAAAAAAAATTAAAAAAAAAAAAATTTAAAAAAAAAAAATAAAAAAAAAAATTTTAAAAAAAAATTAAAGAAAAAAATTTTTTTAAAAATAATTATAATAAATATAATAAATATAAAACAAAAAAAAATAAAAAAAAAAATTAAAAAAAAATAATAAAAATATAAATAATATATTATATAAAAAATAAAAAAAAAAAAAAAAAATTAAAAAAAAAATATAAAAAAAATTTTTTTTTGCCTCAGCTGGGATTCGATGCCACGTTTTCTCTAACCAGAATACACGTTTGTATGTATGTATGTTGTTGTTGTAATGTTGTTTTTGTGAAAAAAAAATCGAGGTGGTCGTGGGTTTTTGCTCATATCTCAGTTGTTTATGTACCGATGCTTCTGATTCTAAATACCGATCTACTCCCGAATATTTCTGATATTTTAATACCTCACCGGAGTCCAAGCGATGTCGGGGGGCTTCAAAAAGTTGATTTCAACATACACACGGACAGACGGTCAGACGGACAGACGGACAGACTGACAGGGCTATTCATAAGCTTTCAGAAAATATATACTTTATGGGGTCGGAAATCAAAATTGTAGAAATTTCACACGGAATGACAAACCTATATATACCCTTTGTATTGATACTGTTCTCTATATTGGTGATGGCTATTGCTATTGCTACAGTAAATAATGTAAATATTATACCACCTTTAAATAGAATACATAGAATGTAAGACGGAGATGCGTTGAAAGCGTATTATTTGTAAAGTATCGTTTTATAAGTGGGTGGGTATGTACGTGTCCATAAGAATGATAGTTGAGTGAATTTTATAGTTTTATTGGTATTTGCTGGTGTCAAGTCAGTTTCAATTAAAAGGAAAATGTCAATAATTGAAGAGAAGTTGGCCCAATGGTGAAAGGAATGGTTAAAGGCGTTGAGATGTAATTAGAAAATAAGCATAAACAATTTATGCAGGGTGGCCCAGATTTAAAAAATTTAAAAATTTTTTTGTTATATTTTTCTTAGTTCATAGATTAAAACACTTGAAGTGTAAATAATGGGGATATTAATAACTGAGAAATGGACCAGAATTATACAACTTTATTATCGTCGACATTTAATCGTCAGAATTTCCGCCCTTAAAGCCATAGATAATTGTTATTGACACTACTAACATAAGAACGTAAGAGATTTGCCTTTAGCCAACGGACCAAAAAGTCAAATATTTAATGTGCAGAACAAAATGTTAACGAAAATTAAGACACAATTACCAGAAATGCGATCTGATAAGCTAGAAATGGCTCTTATTATATTATTATATTATTGCCATACAAGCGAAAATGGGTACAAGTTATAAAACCACGTTTCTTTGGAAACGTTTATATTTTGCAGTAAAGTTTTAACAATTGGCCAGAAATAAAATATCAATTTTGTTTGATTGGCAGATTTATTTAGGTTCCGGTCTTCTGAAAAATAAAGAGCTATTCAGCAACGTCAACTGCATCCCATTGGTTGTACTGTTGGACCTCAATTCTTCGCAGATAAAGCTGAAATTGCCATAATAGTAAATGAAGAGCGATATCATAGAACAGTTTTTAAGCCCTGTTATTGGCAACAAACCTAAGGTGTGGTTTTAGCAGTATGAAGCTAAAACTGCCCGAGCTATAATGTAATTTTTAAATAAAATTTTTGGAGAGCAAAAAATTTCTTAGAAGAGCGTGAACAAACCCAAAATGATCTTTGGACTCAAGTCAAAAATTCAACTGCTACAGCCTCAAATTTTAAAACACATTATTAAAAATGCACAAAAACTAAGATCATCATTCTGAAACTTGAAACTTCAGTCATTTAATGCACTAATTCTAATCATTTTGCTGATTTTAAAAACCCAACTATTTTAAATATAGAGACTAATTACAGACGTAGATATTTATTAGAAATGTTACCGATGATAAAAGTGCCATCTACACAAAGTATTAATTATAGCACAAAAACAAAAAATGTTGCACAAAATCAAAGGCTATAAGTTAATATAATCTGGAATTGTGTTTGTCTTTTTATCAGTTTGTTGTAATGTAACATATAAATATTTTTTTTATGAATATATTATACACTATAAATGGTTTTGACTCTTTAAACTTAAAATATTCCCAACGTGATAGCGAAGTATCGGTATAAAATTAAATTATTTTTATAAAAAAGCTGATCTCAAGCTTAATAAATAAAACATTTAATTGGTATTAAAAAAGAAAGATTAAAAACATTTACATAATATTATAAAAGAAGTATTTTGTAGAAAGAGTTATCACATACAATTCGAAATTAATGATGACATGCCACAATTAGCGTTCAAAGGTTCAATAATTTGATAACACACTGTATAACCAGTACATAATAAATATTAAACCAATTATCTCAAATACACCCTCAATTCAAATACAGCAACAACATAGCAACAATATATTATGGACAAATTACGTACACATGCAAACAATGTCCACAATTAAGCGTGTACACAAAGGCGGTTTCTTTATTTTGTTGGAGTTGGAGGTATTTAAAATGTTAAATTATACTTTTTGATAATGAGTTAATTAAAGCAAATTTATAATTTGTTAGAGGTAAAAGTTAGTTTACATTAAGGAAAATTACACATTTAATGATTGGTATCAAGTAGAGAAAAATTATATTGTGTTTGGAAAAGGGATAGTTTTTGTTGAAGACTGGCTGGAATTAACAAAAGGGTTTGCGGTGTATAAAAGGAAACAGTTTTTTAAAAGACGACATTTTGTCATGTCGCCATGTTTTAAAATGTTTTAAGTATAAGTGTGAGTGTGCGTTCATATGTTTCAAAAATTTAATGTCCCAGGACAAGAGGTCAGAAAATTAAGAATCCTCTATACAGTTATACTTTATTTGATTAACTGTTGAATTGGCATATCCACAAAACTCTTTTACAGATTGCTAGAACGAATACAATAAAGAAAACCACAATGGGTAAAATTGTTCGAACTCTTATTAGATGATGAATTTATTTATATGCGGCAATTGTGTTCGTTTTTATGCAAATATTTTGAAAGATGTTTAAAAAGAAAAACGTTAAAAAAATTAAACTTTAATAATCAGGATACTAAAACTGGTATTATATTACAAGAGAATCAATATGGGGAAAAAAATTAAAATTATGTTGGTAATAATAATATAATAATAAATTATATATTTTTAATCTTTTTTTAAAATTAATAACAATTTATGAAAAGAGTTATTTGTTCACAAAAAATATTCTTAACCGATAATATTCTAGAATAAGATTGTAAAATAGAAACTTTTTACGACTTACGTTATTACAAATCAGCTTGTCAATTAGGTTTTAAGTTAACTTAAATAATTGTTATGAAAATTGCTTCAATACTATTAAAGTTATTTGTACTTAATTCAAATAGCTGACAAGCAAAAGTTATAAAATTCGCTCGTGAACAGGAAGTGTTAAATGTTAATTTTATTCTTACACCCACTCCTTTTCCAGCTACTTGTCTGTGACTGATAATAAATACCTGATGATAAGGCAGTCGTAAAATATGTTCATTACACACACACACACACAGACGCACATTAATACTAATAAATGTTAACTTCTGTTATTTAAGTGTGTATGCTTACCTCCGGTTTTTGATTTTATTACTTAAATATTGCGTGTTTAACATTGATTGTTATCCTTTGCTATTCGATTTGTGCTATTAATCCCATCATTAACATAAAGACTCCGAAAGTGTTAAGACACTGTCTTTAGCATTCAAAACAAACAAGCCAATAGGAGCCACCACATTGTAGACATTTACGTTGATGACTGATTATCTAGTAAAACATTTAAAATTCATTAAAATGCTAATTTGGTATTTTTCAAATTTATAACTTTCAATGAACTTTAACGATAATAGCAATAGCAATAACAATAACAATAGTTCTATTTGCTACCAACATTTAAGGAAAGTGCTTATCCAATTTGCATGTTATAAACTGTGGCATACCTTTTGAGACTCTTTTGTAAATGTGAATAGATTTTAAGGATTTTTTGTATTGTTTCTCTTAAAAACGTTTTTCTTCTCTTTTTTCTTTTTAACTTGAAATAAAAAATAAAAAAAAGAAGAAACAACTTTAGAATCAATGCTTGATTGGAAATAAAATTGTATCCCAGTAAAATCTCGGTAATGACTTGCTCTTACTAAACAACATACTTTTCAATGACTTATACATATCGTCTGTCTTACCAGGAAGTGTTTTACTAATGATCATATCATAGAACGACGATATGATATGATTGTTAAATTCTTATTGTGTTAAAAATATTTAGCCACTGAACTGATTATATTAATACAAGTTACTCGAAGTTATCAGAGATTTTTATATATAAAGGCCTTTGTATCGGCCTTCAATTTACTGCTGCCCAAATTTACAATGAGAAATAAAAGACTTATACTAATACACTCAAACAAATAAATGCTTGAGCAAAAGCCATTAGACAATTAAATAAAACTCTTCAATACTATAAAATTTTATTTTGTTCATTAAAAATTAACCAAAACTATTTGAAAACACACACCTTTATAGTTTTCAAAAGCAATCAGTTAATTTAGATGTAAACTAACAACATTTCAGCGATAACCACGATTTCAAGCACCGACTGGAAGACAAAAGAGAAGCCAACAAATGAAAGTATTGTGCAAACATCATTGGCATAACAATGAAAAATTCTCAGTTGTTTTTTGTGTCTGGATTTTGGTTTGAGGTTATTGTGAAATAGGATATAAAAGGATTAGGTAGCTGAGGATGTGGGCTAACTGGACATTTTGAAGCTTGTGTAATAGTGTTGGCAATTTGACAAATGAGTTTATACTTGATTAATGAATGTTTCAAAATCATTAAAAACTCTTGACTGAACACAACCATGCTCCATGGCTGTAACAGCCACCACAACATCAAAGTATTTATTATTGTACTGCCCTACAAATATAAATTAACTTATTTAGTTACAAGTGTTTAAAACATCTCAGTTTTTAGTGCTGTTTTCACTTGAGTACAATTAAAATATAGAAGCTAAATAAATGTAATTAGTCTTGGGCAAGATAAATTAGGAGTTTGATAAGTTGAAAGATTGGTTAATTGATTATTGACTGAACTATACAGAAAAACACAATTAAAATTATTAATGGTTAGAAATAAAATAAAGTGTAAAATATGGTTACAACTGCTATTTAAGAATAACCAATTTTAACAAAAACAGCAGAAAAACTTTTAAAATCTTTTCTACGTTAATTAAAGACGAATGAGAAATTATATTTAAATTGAATTAAAATTTTATAGAAAAAGAAAATAAACACCAATTCTACAGTATGAAAATAAATAACATGAAAACTCTTTTTAAGGACGTTTTTGCAGGAATTCTTTTCAAGAATATAATTCTTATAATGCAAAAATATAAAGACAAAATTAATTGAAAAAAAAATTAAAATTTTAAAAATATTTTTTTGTATAAGAAAAAATTTATAACAATTTTTATATTAATGAAAATTAAAAAAATAGATAATAATATTACAAACATTATTAATGAAGGAGAGAGTTAAAAAAACTTAAAAAAAAATACAAAAACTTTTTAATAAATAAAATTTTACTAAACTAATACTTAACAAATATTAAAAAAAAATACAAATATGTTCGATGAAGCAAAATATTACAAGAATATTTTACTGCAAAAAGTTTTACAAACAAAAATAAAAATTTTCGACCGTTTTCTATGAAATAAAGAATTTTTACAAATATTTCTGTGCCCAAAAAGGAAAAACTGCTTAAGTCGACTTAAGCAAATTAAGACAATCACATCAAAGTAATTGCAATCCTGAAATTTAAAACTACCCTCTAGCCGATTTTCATCTATTTGGAACAACTATACTGGAAAAACTTTTATTTTTTCAAAGAACAATTTCTTTTAAATTGATTAATATTTTATTCGAAATTTATATACAAAATTTTATAATGTTTCATTTATAAGAAAAAACTAGCGTTTAGTGATTACCAAACAATAATTAATAACAATTCTTTTTTAAAATAGTTTGATCTTCTATACTAATGTTCGAAACTTATTTATCGTCTAGTATTGAATGATTTCTAAATCACTAAATATAATTCTTAGTTTCTATTTTTACGTTTAATGCAATCACGCATTGTCATGTCTTTTTGAGAGTTATTCAAAGACCGTAGAAAAAGAATTGCATTTAATTTAATTCCTACTGACGTACATATGGGCTAATCCTGCGTTACGGACGTTACATTCGCAGGCAAATTTGCTTCTTAAGATTGACACAGCTGGCGTTCACATTGGAATATTTTCATGAAATTGTTTGCAAAATGCAGTTCTTTGGGAGTACCTTAAAACTTATTTTAAACTTTAACTGTTTTTGAAAAAAAGTTATGCTAGCTTAAAGTTTCGTTACGGACGTTACACATTTTGTCATTTATGTTTTTTCAAAGAAAGTGTAATAAAGGTATTTCTTTTTTTTCATCAGATTAAAGTGCATAAAAAACTCTGTTTATAAAGCTAGTTTGGAAAACAAAGCTATTAAAATTCATTCTGTTAAACTTAAAAAACCCTATTTTCCGTTACGGACGTTACACACAGTGTACACATTTTAAGTTCACATTGTTAATATATATTAGATAACTAACAAATATGATTTTTATCCTAAATAAAAGAAAATTAAACAAATTAAAGTTTTGCTAAGCGCTAAATACTGAAACGACTGTTTTGCCTATTTTTTTGACCATGAAAAATACCCTTTTTTTACAAAAAAAAAAAATGAAAGCAAGAGGTACGTTTAGGTAAGCCTCTGCCAAGAACAAATAAACCACCGTAAAACCTTACTGCTTATATATTTTGAAGCTTGAATATGTATCCTATTATTGCATTAACAAACATTTGGATTTTGGGCAACTTTAAATTTCTGCCTTTGGCTTAAAATTTTTCGGATTAGCCAATATGTTGGTTATATGAATCAAAAACATATTTAATATGTTTGTTTATAAATACACTCTACACATTTCATGACGGTACGTACTCGCTTAGTTATAATTGGTTGGTATGCAACGTACACATATGAGGTATACTACTATTTATTGTAAATCATTTTCATTTTGGATCAAGTTCATTTATTCCATTATTTAATTTCCTTAAATATTTTTTTGATTATATTAAATGTTAGCCGAGTGGAATACATTTTTAAAACCAGCTACAATGTCATTTGAAATTAGTATTTTTGTTACAATTCAATTAAATTAGAAAAAGGAAATCATAGTACTTATTTTTAAATTTTTCTTTCTTCTTCTCCTATCAGATGACATTTTTCTAAATGTTCATATTCTTTTGAAATAAAAACTTATTTTAGTTTATAATTTAACTAAGTATACGAAAATTAATATTTTTTTTATTATTTTTTTAATATAATTCGATATTCCATACAACAAGACTATAAGTATTATAATTATAGTACAGGATAAGACATAAGTTGAAATTAAATTTAATCATAATGACAAATATTGTAAAAGGAAAAATTAACATAATTTTAATAACAAGCAAAAAATAATAATAAAAATTATAATTAAATATATTTACGAAAAAACTAAAATAAATTTGTATTTTAATTTTTTATGAACCTTTTCAATTTGTATTATATTTTAAATTTTAAAATTTTAGGCTATAAGTTCAATGTGATAACGACAAGAATATTAAGGAAAAATTAGTCATCCGATACTAGCTGAGTGGAATGCATTTTCGAAACCAGCTACGGTTTCATCATCAGCACTCTTTTGATCAGAACTACAGGTGTTGTGTGTAAATATCAACTATTTAACTCAGTAATGTATTGAAAATTGAAACATAGAATTATTTGTTCTAATTGATTTCATGTTATATCAAATACATATCATTGAGTTAGTACGAAATTTACCAACATCTGTTTTTCCTGTATTCTTTTTTGCACGTCATTACCACAAGTTTTAATGTTTGCCTTTAGCTCAAGATGTCGCTAAAGCAATTTTTGCAATTATGCAGTTGCATTATATATATGTTACATTTGGGAGAAATGTTTCTGGAGGGCCCTTTTTAATTGCTCAGCATTGCTTAAAAATTTAATGTTTGTAGGTAACGAGTACCAAAGACATATCAAAGGAATAAAAAACTGACAGTCTGATACCAAAGTTCGATGTCTTCACTTTATCACGTCATTAGATCTGCGGGAACGAGCAAACGAAATTCGTTCCAAGAAATATGCAGGTTCGTGAGTTTGCATAATTTTATGTAGTAGTGTTAGTGTTCGTAATTGCAAGAGGTTACAAAAAGATACTGCATATAATTTTGACTCAACGGATGGTATTCGGTCAAACTTCTTTGATCTAAAAACATACCTCACTACTGCATTATAAGTTACATTAAATCTCCTGTAACTTGTGGTATCACAGCTAGAAAAAAATTTCGCATCCATATTCATTCTTTTTGGGGCTTTTTTATTACGAAATTGAATAAATAAATAAATAAATAAATAAATAAATATAATAACGTTAAAATTAGATATGTTGTAGCAAGTAAGAAGCGTATCTTAAATGGTGTAAAATATTGTGTTTTCCATAGAGTTCTTAAATAGAGTAGGTTTTCCCAGAGACAAAGTTGATGTGACCAGACCACGTTAGCGTATTATCAACATAATTCCTAGATTTTTTGTTGATCTCATAACTTCTATTTGTTGATTGTTTAGACAATCTCTTTAATTTTTATATCGCATTATTCAAATGATAATCTTCGTTTTAAAGGGAATCAATTTTTAAAAGTCATTTAAAAATTTTAAATTTTCTTTTCTGAAAAATAATAAAAACAGTCATAAGCAGATTTGCCTTATTGCCACAGATTTATTACAAAGGAAATATAAAAAAAATTAAATAAAAAATTCTATAACAAAACAATTACAACTTTTAAACAAGTTTTTGTTTAAATTTCAAAACGTTTTAAAACGTTTTTTATCGAGATTTTTTATAAAATAAATAAAAAAAATTTGTTGAAATATTTATTTGATGAAGAAAATTTTACAAAAAAAAAACTTTAAAAATATTAACTAGAATTTTTAATGAAATAAAGCATATCGATGCCTTACTTCCTCAACCTCGTATCTTAAAAAGTAAAATTTTTCAAGAGAGAAAAACGGTTCATCTTTTTATACTTCGGTGTTTGGTTAACAGTCTAAATGCAATTATTAAGGAATTGATTGTAGTTATGTATATTAGTAATAATATACTAATTTTTTTTAGTTGAAGCATGAAACAATCGTTTGATATGAAAAACTTAAAACCGTATTTCTTAAGATACGAGGTTGAAGAAGTAAGGCACATCTTTTTATATAGAAAAATATGGAGATATTTACAATAAAAGTTTTATAAGTTTTTTTTAAACAAAAAATTTAAAAAACAATTATTTTCTTGATTTTTTTAAAATTTTCTGTAATTTTGTTGTTGTTGGGTTTAAGCTGGTCTTATGCCAGATCATCAGTAGACCTTCAAACCTTTAAGCTTTATTTAATTATTTATTTCATAAACAATATGACCAGCTTAAACCCATCAACCAATAACCCAAACATTTTGAAAACTATTGGGAGAATATCCTAAAAAAATAGTAAATTTTTAATTTTCTATAATCTTTAATATAAATAAGAAGAAAATTTATTAGTATTTTAGGTATTCAAAAAGCGGCTGTCAAATGTTGATTTATATTTAAATTTTCTTACATCCAAATTTTTATATATAATCAATTAAAATAATAAAAATCTTTTTCTTTCTTTTTTTTTCATTAAAATCAGCACAAACTTTGTCAATTTTAGCAATGCAATTTTAGGCTATATTATTCATTTGAAATATTCTCATAAAAAAAAAATATTATTACACTGAGTTACTTTAAGTACGAATTTTTGTTTTTTAAAATTAATTTTTAATATATTTTTGCACTAAAACATCTTTACACTTCGACTGAAGTACTGTTGCCATATCACTAGAAATTTCAGTAAAAAAGTTTTCATTTTAATTAATTTTGTTTTGTTTTTTTTAACTCCACTATTTGAAGAACTTTACTTTTTTCAGCACTTTACACGTAACGGCCTGCAAGCGGCTTTCAAAAGGCTGGAATTTCTTGTCTAAAGAAATTTTAATTTGGTTTTCCACGAGCTTTCTCACGCACAAAAGAATATTTGATTTTATTAACGAAATTGTTTTGACAATGTATTCCTTTTAAACACACACACACATGCATATTCATATTAGCATATTTTCATGAATGTTTAAGTAAATTTACATAAACATATACATGTGTACATGTTCGTATAACTGTGCAAGTATGTATTTATTGTACTTGATTGACCCAATAATTCATTTATTATAAATGAATGATTTACACATGCAACTGAAAGAACACTCACTCACATATATTTTTACGTTTGTATTCGAAATTTGATATATTCATATAATATACGTATGTAAATATTAATATGTATGTATGTATGCAGGTTTATCTTTTCCTATACAAATATTGATATATTCAGTTATTAATGTGAAACTGGAAACCATTTAAATATGCATGGAATTTAATTGAAAGCTACAACAATATTAAAAAAAATCTGATACTCATAAATATAAATAATGGGTGATCAACTTCGTCCTTGTTTTGATTAAAATAAAAAAAAAAACATTCAAAATGAATCGGTAACCGGAATCTCTATTAGTTATAAAATTTAGTTTTCTATAACTCTTCTTTGGATTGGGCAATGAGAACACTCAACCCTTTAATTGTAGCTGTTTTATTGGTTATGACTTCAAACAATCACGAAGAATAAATTCAGAACTATGAGATCCTATTCCCTGGAAAGTCAGTTGACTGCTACGGAATTATTTCCTCAATAGAATCATTGCTTTAGGTTCTGTGTATGTCATAATAATTGCCGAATTTATGAGATTCAATTTTAGGCATCGAGAAGTTCGTAGTAATCATGCATTAATACTTGCCTTTGATAATTCTTTTGTTGTGGCTCCTTTAAAAATAAAAACAATAATTATTGATTTTATATGCCGTTGTACTACACACATCATTGTGATTGTGATGTTTGTTTATAAAAGAAATCTGTTATTCAAAAAACTGTCTCAGCCCTCAAAAGAAATTACAGAGCCCACTGACTAAAAATAAAGCGTCAGTCAAGGTCCAGGTGCATGAAGTTTTACATCATACTAGATAGCAAGTTGCTCCGTACGATATTTAAGATTGTTTTTGGCCAATTATCTCCCAACTTCGGACGGAATGTGATCTATTTAATTGCGTATAGAGACTTAAAAATGCTTGGAATGCTAAAAGATACATTTTTACTGAAGCTTGATTTTCGTACAACTGTTTTTATAAGAGCCATTTTCCGGTGAAATGCCAAAAATTCCATACAAATAGAAATCGAATGCCGTTCGTTTGTAATCTTACATTATAAAGGCTGCATCTCTGCACTAATTGTTTTTAAATTTTGTCATAATGTTACATAGGTTTTTACGAAAGTAAAAGTTGAATGGTGGATATATTTGTCTTTTTTTTAATAATCTATGAAGCTTAACAAAGCTTTTTATGGAAATTGTTTTTATACCCTTCACACAGTGAAAAAGGGTATATATAGGTTTGTCATTCCGTGTGAAATTTCTACAATTTTCATTTCCGACCCCATAAAGTATATATTTTCTGAAAGCTTATGAATAGGGGAGTCGATTAAGCACTGTCAGTCTGTCCGTCTGTCCGTCTGACCGTCTGTCCGTGTGTATGTCGAAATCAACTTTTTGAAGCCCCCCGACATAGGTTGGACCCGGGTAAGGTATTAAAATATCAGAAATATTCGGGAGTAGATCGGTATTGAAAATCAGAAACATCGGTACATAAACAACTGAGATATGAGCAAAAACCCACGACCACCTCGATTTTTTTTTCACAAAAATAACATTACAACAACAACATACATACATACAAACGTGTATACTGGTTAGAGAAAACGTGGCATCGAATCCCAGCTGAGCCAAAAAAATTTTTTTTTAATTTTTTTAAAATTTTTTTTTTTATTTTTTATTTAATATTATATTATTTTTATTTTTATTTTTTTTTTAATTTTTTTTTTTAATTTTTTTTTTATTTTTTTTTGCTTAATATATATTATATATACAATAATTTTTTTTTTAATTTTTTTTTAAATTTTCTATTTATTTATTTATTTTTTTTTTGTTTTTTTAACATACATACGTAAATTTATAATTTTACAATGGGATTTTTTTATATATGTATGTTTTTTATATGTATGTACGTATTTCACATGGGATGAATGGTGACACAAACTACTGTTATTGCATGACTACACGTTGTGAAGGGTATATAAGATTCGGCACGGCCGAATATAGCGCTCTTACTTGTTTAAATTTAAAGTGGGTGAGGCAGCCACCTATTAATACAATACACAATTATTTCCACATATTCTGAGTACTATAATACCTAAGGCCTTTCAAAGTAGAGCTGAAAATGAGCTGGAAATAGCAATGGGCGTGGCACCTTTAATATAGATAAGATACAATTTTAGAGATATCAAGAAACCTATTACATTTTCAATTATAAAACTTTGTGTGTTTTACTTCCATCTTTTTTGTGTTATTCCGACGATAAGAGCAGTTGAAATGGTACTCCCCATACAAGAAACTCATTTTATAATTTATTTTAGAAACAGTATTATAAAAGTCTTAATTCCAATATTTACTCAGGATCATTTGAGTGGCGTGCTACCTCCCATACAAAGAAAATATATTTAATGGCATTTCTGTAGAACTATAATTGTGATAGGCTTTACATTCTGTGTAATTGGCTACGATATTAGTTTAATTTTTCGGCAGAAAAATCTATAGGATTACAGCTGAGAACATGCCACCATATCCTCCCCGACCCTTTTAATAAAAAAAAAAAAAATGAATAATGTAGCCTTTATTTGGTGTAAACTTAGTACCAGCTACTTTTGACAACGATTCCCCAATTAAAACGATAAATGGTTAAGTTTGGAGATGGGGGATGACAATAACTGCATTTTTAATAAATGGTGGCAGTTGATATTTAAATCTGTCTTCCAAAAAATACAATGAAAAAAATTTGATGGGGACATCAAAGAAGTACTGAATAAAAATAAGATTTCAATAATACATACCAGAGATCTGCAACGAATACTCATGAAGTAAGTCAACTTGAATCAGATTCATTCTTTTGTTGATTTATACGCATTCATACTTATTAAAAAGTTTTCACTACTATCTATACTATCTATTGCTATCGTCGTTCACGCAAGATAAAAGACGATAAAAAGTAAGTATGACTCGCATACTTATTATGAAGCTGTGTGTTTTAACTAGGCTTGCCAGATAACAATTTGACATTCACCATAATAATTGTAGATTGTTAAAAAAAAAATAGACAATTTATAAAGTGCTTGCTTTGATGTCTGTTTAAGAGATTTAGATTTCCTTTTTGCGTATTATCTTTAAAATTTAAGTGAGCACCTAAAAACGCAGTTTTTTTATTTGCGGCAAGAAATTTTAACATGATAATAAAAAGCACAAAATAACTGTTATTGTTTACCTCTTATTAAAGAAGCCAAGCAAAACTTAGCCTAAAGGCCATAATCAGTTGCATTTATTTAAAAATTAAATAGTGATACTTGCAAAAATTGTATATTACACATTGTAACATTGCACATTTTCTGGCGGCCAAAAAATATCTTGCACTCTCCGACCTGGCAACATTGTTTATTGTTCATACAAATGAGAGCTGTTAATGTGTTTGTTGTTGAGTACACTTGCTTCATTCTATGAAGATAAGTAGTTTCTTAAAAATATGAATCAACGTGAGTAGTCTTGCAAATCATATAATTATGGGACGCTATAAATATAAGTACGACGAAGTACTTATGTTCATTGTGAGTTGTACTTATAAATCAACGTTGTTGTGGGTATGCGTACGTTAGCTCAGTTAAACTTCAATGATTTTTACGCACTTATGCTCAAATTTTATGACTCACTATGAATATTGAAAAAACGACTCAAAGCCAATCACTGATACATACCAGTCAGGTGTGAGCTTGAAAAAATCAAACAAAACTTAATTTCAAAATTGATCACCCGTTACATCTCTATATAAGGACGTTAATTGTTATACCTGTTTACAGTGCCATATAATTTAACATCTGTTAAGTTTTTTTATATAAAAATTAAAAGCAAAATAAAATGATAATTTCAAAATAATTTTTATACCCGCCACCAAAAAAATGGTGGGGGTATATTCATTTTGTCATTCCGTTTGTAACACATCGAAATATCCATTTTAGACCCCATAAAGTATATATATTCTGAATCAGGGTTTGATTTGATGACGATCTAGCTATATCCATCCGTCTGTCCGTCTGTTGAAAGCACGATAGAGGTCGCACCGAAAAAGCTAAGGGGCTCAAATCTTGCCAGAATCTTTCTTATAGACAAGGTTTGTTTGGTATTGAAAATGGGCTAAATCAGAATATTAGGAAGAGAGTTATAGCTCGTAAAGCAAGAGTAGGTCGAAAAAACCGTGTTCTTCAAACATCGAATAAAATGGAATTGTGTCCAAACGCATTAACGTAGGCTCATGAAACTTCGAACATATATTTCCTGAGTAAAAACAATATTTTTCCCCGAAAATTATCTAAATCTATGTATTAGGAAAGGAGTTATCGATCGAAATGTACGAAAATTTAGACCGCACAGTGTATTTTTCGGTATATTTAAAAACAAAAACGTCATAAAAGCAACAAAATTGTATGTACGACTCTGAAATTTTGCACACTTTGCTTTTTGGTGAGACGTTTTTTTGTAACGGAAAATCAATGTGCCACGCCCACTTTTACGCCCACCTCCCATATAACGTTTTACCTAAAATTCATATAATTTCTCTATTAATAAAGATTTTTGAATAATATAGGGCTACATTGAAACACCTAAGTTGTACTCATTCGCAAAAATAACTTTGACACGCCTACTATAACGCCCACTTTTCACGTTATCCACCGTTAATGAAATTAAAAAGCTCATAAAACCGATGAAATTAGAGATATGATGATGAAATTTGCTACATACATCCTTATAATCAATGTTATTGTTGTGCCAAAAAGTTTAAGTGACACACCCACTTTAACGCCTACTTCCCATATAACGGTTTATCTTAAATTCATGAATTTTCTCTATTGACGAAGTTTTTGGGAAAATAAAGGACTATATTGAAATATCTAAGTTGTATTTATTAGCAGAAACTTTATTGACACGCCTACTTTAACGCCCACTTTCACTAATTTATGAAAAAATTTTACTATCATATCGAGGTTATTAAGGGTGGTTAAATTTTAAGGGCCGATGTTGATTTTAAATAAAACACAAATTATTTAAGAAATTATTATCATTTCTTTTTATAATGATATCGGCCAAATGACCCTCGCCATCCTTGGCGCCACTCCTCTATCTGATGGTCCAAATTTTCAATGACAATGTTGATGATCTATTGTTGGCCATGATGATGAGTCGAGGTTGACTGCGCTTTTACCACACTATTGCAAAAAACAGCAATGGTTCCTATTCAACGAACTAAGAAGGCATTCACAGATTTTCTAACATTTTATACAGACCTGTTTTGCAGAAATTTAAATATTTTTTACAATTTTCCCGATTGTGGACGAATTTGAACGATTATGTTGATCAAAAGAATTACAAAGTGCACAAAATGCATTTTGATTTGAAAGCCCATTTTTATAAAAAACCTGAATAACTTTAAAGCGTTGCTCATTTGCATATCTTTCCACGGATCAAATTGAGTAAGTTTGAGATTGAGAAATGTCAAATGAAATGCAGAAAACAAATTTAAAGACTAGGTGTAGTTCACCTTCAACAAGGGCCCTTAAAATTTATCCACCCTCTACAAAGAAAGTGATATATATTTTATTATTAAGAGATTAGTCCATAGCGATTAACAAAATAATATATATTGCGATTTAAATGTACACAAAATTGGAGGTGGGTATAAAAGATTCGGCACAGCCGAATATAGTGCTCTTACTTGCTATTATTAATTTTATATAGCTCACAAACTGAAAGCATTTTATTTATTATTAATTATATTATTTTGTTACAACTGATATATGTATACACAATAACACTGTTAAATATTATTATAAAATTAAACATTTTTTTTTTGAAATTCGAAATTTAAGTATATATCGTTGGCCACAGATAGAATGGTCCTAACTTCAATAATTCTAACTATACAGGATAAGATAAAAACGAAACAGAGACTTTGTTATCAGGATGTAACTTATATTGTAAAAATGCTTGTAAAACTGTTTAAATACTATTGGGGGTTTTTTTAATTGATAGTTTTTGATTGATAGTTTTTTGAGTAAGCGCCTTTCTAAATATATATTCTGTTTTTTAATTAAACGAAATGTAATTTTTGTATTGCATTACTGATAAAAATTATTAGATTTTTTTTATATAAAAGGTTTTTGTTAAATTTTTTTTTTCAATTTTGTTCTTACGGAAAATTCTCGGTAAAATTTCAAAAAAGAAAACAACGTTTTATGTGAATCAAATCCTTATGAGGATATATAATCATCCGTATTTATTTCTAACAAATAAATTTAAAACGTTTTTTTAGAATTCAGCCCAAGAAGAATTTTTAACAATTTTCATATATTTTTTTTCAAAAGATATTCTTTTAACTTGTATGTATCCTACTGTCTTATATGAATGACCGACATACTCTGTGTAGATAAAGTAAAATATTGATGTACATTCATACCTAGACATGTGTGTATGTACACATGTTTGTTATGGTTATTATTATGCATATATGTACATACATATTTATGTATAAAATTTTTCCTACACGCACATTCATATGCCGTTACAAATAAACATAGACGTGTAACACCATACAGGTGTAGTAAATGTATTTATGCCAGTATGTTCCCATCCTACAAAATTTTCTGATATTTGTCAGATGTCTGCAAGAGATATCTAAAAACAGGTAAGAATTGTATCAGACTTCGGACCGAAGTGGTGGACACAAATTCTGACAGATATGTTTTGGAAATTTCTGAATTTTTTACGGATGTGTCTGAATGAAAACTGTGAAAAAAAATCAGTGAAAATTGCCAACTATTAAGCGATATTCGTAGAGATTTTTTACAGAAATAAGTATGTAGGATTACTTTAATGCATAAAAAATAATCTCACTGAAATCAAAAGAAGCTCGTTATTTTATTATTTTTTATTTTATTATTTAGTTATTTATATAGTTAGTGTTTGGTGTACATGATATTTTAGTATATAAAAAAATTATTTTAACTTTTACTTTTTTTTTAAATTTATTTGTTAATTAGAAAAGCCCGGCGCGCATTGCTACTCCCCTTAATGAATAAAAATGCATTCTGAATTTATATTAAATATCAATTGCAAAAATCGCGAAACTATATAGTCATGACAGCTCAATATGTGTGCAAAGATTCACAAAAATCGGTCCAGAGCAAGTACCTCAAAATTAAAACTTTTATTTTGGGCGTAGCCCTGACCACTTTTTTAATCACGAAATTATATAGTCATGACAGCTCAATCTGTGTGGAAAGTTTCAGAAAAATTGGTCCAGTGCAAGTATCGTAAAATTATAACTTTTTTATGGGCGTGGCCCTGCCCACTTTTCTAATCACGAACTTATAAGGTCATACCAGCTTAGTATTTATGTGTGCAAAGTTTGAGAAAAATCCGTCAAGTGCAAGTAGCTAAAAATGATTAAAAATTTTTTATGGCCGTTTGCCCGCCCACTTTTTTCCACCCATAAATACTCCCTGGAATGTGTAAAAAAACTTGCCAAAGTTTAAGTCCGATCGGTTTTACAGTTTCGGAGTCAATAGCTAACACACACACACACACAGAGTTTCACTTTTATATATATATAAATTTGTTTCTATTATTAATTTCAATTTAACTATTTGCTTTTAATTCCAATTATTTATTTTCTATTCACTTAACAAATTATTTGTTTTATTTTAAGTAACTAGTATGATACCTGTATGAAAGTAGTCAGAAATCTAGCAGATATATCGGTAAACAAAAAAAAAAGAAAATCTCTCCGACATATCCATACTTAATCAGTCAGAAGTCGCTCAGACATGTCGTGCATAAAATTTCCCAGACTAAATTTCTATACGAAACATCCGTAAAAATAATCAGATATTTGTCAGACTTGTCTGATTCAGGCAAGTATAAGTATTTGTTATGTGTGAGAAGAATTGATAGGTAAATGTTTGTATGGCTGTATTAATGTGCATGACTGACTAAGATGTTTTATGCACGGTAATAACATCAATTATATTGACAAAAAAGTAATACTTATTTTTTTGTCTGTTCCCTGCAAAAACAACCAGCCAACACACGTACACTTTTGTGAATTGTTTTAATTTATGGTAATGAGTTTGTAATTCAAATATTAAAAATGGATATTCATACGTAGTGCATAAATTTATACATTTACAGTTGTAATATGGCATACGTTTATACACTTGAATATTATTACAAGAGTAAATGGAAATCCAGGACGTATGCATGTGGTCACAAGTAGTGTTGCCGATTTTTAAAAATAGAAACTTACAGTAAAGAAACTTGTAAATAAAAAAAAAAAATAAATAAAATTAAAGTTGTGCCGGATTTTCTTTTAACAAAAATTTTTATCAAAAACATATTTGTAAGAGAGAATTTATAAAATTAAATTATAAATAGGAAATTTATAAAATTTTCTTTGAGTTTTAAGCTAATTTTTTTAAATAGTATACAAGCGCATGTTTTCTATAAATCGAAATATTTTTGGAAAAATTAAAAAAATTTTGCAAAAAATTCAATTCAATACTTTCTATGTGAAAATATTTATTAGAATTTTTGGAAAATCAAATCTCTACTTATAGCATTGCCAAAGAGGTATGACTGAACATGAAATATTTTTTTAATCTAAAATTAAAACACTAAGGAATTATTGTCTGTCTTTCTGAGTTAAATTGGGTCAAAAGCTAATGTAGGGATTTTGATAAGACTTAGTGTAGAGGTATCTCAACATAATGGTTTTCATATAGGGTACATTTGACAGCGAGATAATGTCTCATTTCTTACAAAAAACAACGGGGTGCCCTAATGGACTAGTCAGCAGTGTGCTGTTCTGCTTGTTTGGGGGTTGCGGGTTCGATTCCCGCCGGACACTCTGGACTTGTCTGCTTCCTTTCTATTCTATTCTTACTTTGCTATTCAGGTATCACAAAGGGATCAATATAATGGACCCAAGTGAGCTGCACAAAAGCTGCCTGTTCTACCTAACCTAACCTACAAAAAACAACCAATTAAAATTTATGTTTTAAATTGGTAGAAGGTTGATACAAAATAAATTCATTTACCTACAGAGGAGAAGAACAAATCGTACAGATAACAAAAAACACTTAACTTGCATTAACAACATTTTATGAATAATTCTAAAAATTAATGAAATACAAAATTATTGTTGAGGCTATATGGCATTTTCTATACATATGGATGCCGATCATTCCGACAACCTTCACCTTTTATACAAATAAATACTGATTTTCACATATTTTGGGAACTATAAAAGGGAGAGCGAAACAATTTTGTGTACTTAGTCCAGCCGGTAGATATCGTAGCAAATCATTCAGTCTAACCTCATTTGTCTGAGGAAAGTTATTTGAAATATTCTGGCCCAGGATTCTGTGTGTCCTGGCAGCTAGGGTGGAAAATCATCTTCTTCTTTTCCAAATCCACACAGCTGCGACAAAAGTCGTTTAAAAGAAGTTCGAGTTGACTTTCATTTTTTTCTAACATCCAGTGAGCCATCAGTATCGCTGCTAACTTCGATGTCCTTTTGACCTCTTCTCGTTAGTTGTGATGCTGTTAAAAGAGGGCTAGGTAAGTTTGCCTACCCTACAAGTATTCACTCTATTCCACCTGTTCTTGGATTTTTAAAAAAAGTGTTTGAAAAACTTAAATTTTTTAGTTCCCAACGGGATGACGACTGCATTTGTGTTAGAGGTATCCAAAAAGAACAATCCTTGACAACTATTTTCTACATTGCTCGACTAATTTAAATGTGATAATTTAGGACCTAAATAAAAATAATTCCGCCTGATTGTCGACAAAACTACCATCATTTTGTAGAAATCCATTTAGAAGGTGATAATTAAAGGACTCAACATAATCTTCAGCGCCTAAAAAGGACTAGTTCAATATGCTTCCGTAAGTCCGTTGATATCTGCACTCTAAACAACTGGTCTAAAATATATTTGAGTCTCATTGCGTGCCACAATATTAGAGATCTATAGGTAAAAATTGGACGTACTATAGTTGTACACAATCACTTAACCATAAATTCCCATTTTAATTCGAACGTCTTATGGGACGCGTAGTAGGTAACGATAAGCTTTTTCACCCTGTGTTTAAAATAATACCCAAATAATTCGCCTTGTTCGAAAGAGGAATCAATAATCGGTAGACCAAAGCTTAGAATTGTGGTCGTCATTGTGAACAGTACCGGTTTTATTTTGCGTGGGCTTAACCCTTGACCATTATTAAACACATCCTGTTATGTAACTGGGTTTTTAACCAACTTATCACTTTGGGAATTCAACTATAGTATGTGTAAGTGAATGAGTGCATATGGGCATATTTAAAATGTATTTTATTGCAGGTAATTTTCAATCATCAAATTCAATTGGTTTTCAAAACTCTAAAAGATAAATATAAGTATATTACTGTGTATGAATTTAAAAGGTAATTATTTCTTTTGGTCAATTGATTGGCCGTACAAATACATCTGTGCACTCGTAGACATTCTCTTTTTACTACATTTGTGGTTACCATTTTTTCAATATTTTTGTTATTGATATTTATTTGTGTTTTACTAATAATGCTAATTTTAATTTGAACATGTGGTTTGAATTGTCCATATATTTTATTGTCTTTATACTTTAAGAACATACAATCATAATATCCTTAATGCCTCTTTGTGTATGTGATGGCTGTTAATATGAGGAGAAAAATTATTACAATTTTAATAATTTAAGGAAATCATTGCTATAATTGTTTTGTTGTATGTTTTTAGTTTTGCAGCAACAATTTATTTAAGAATTTTACTCACAAACTCAATTTAAATGTCATTATCAGGGTAATTTATTAATAAAAATTCTTTATCTTGTCTCTGATGTGTGTATGTGTGTGTGATGTGTGTTTGTATGTGCTCAGTTTATTGCAATAAATAAAGTTAATTCACAATCTTGCAATTATAATTTGATTAGTTGCGATTGACGACAAAATTAATTGCAATCATTCCCTTTAGAATTATTTTTTAGTATTAAATATATGGCAGAGATATTTAATAGATAAAATGTGGTTTGAAATTTATATATATTCTGGGAAATATATCAATGAACTTAAATAACTTTTTAAAATAGTTAGTGTACAGGTGGTTAAAGAATTCAAGTGAAATGTGTTAATGGGATTATACCGTACTACTTGATTTAGTTACATATGAAGCCAATTAAAGACGATATGATAGCCAAACTGTTCTTAAATATTTATTTTTACTTTATCTACTCTAGTTTTTAAAAATTAAATTTAAATAATTCTTTATTATACAAAAGTCACAAGTGTTTTATTTAAATTTTTAACTTATCTTTATGGGTATTTTATTTTATTGTAATAGATTGTTGTTATGGGTGCAGTAATTAATTTACAAAAAGTGATAAATTTGACTGTGACAGAAACCTTATAGACCGGCATTGATATGTAGCATTAGTTAGGGTATTCCCTTAGCAGAAGAAGTAAGTGTTAAAGTAAAAATTTAATTCTATTGTTGAATTAAGTTTTTGTACTAAATCAATAAGTTTTAACATTCATCTAGTATTGTTGTTCATAAATATAAGAAAGGCATGTGACATTAATTTTCTCTTATTGAGGTAATATTCCCAAAAAGCGACATTCGCCTTATAACAACAATGTAAATGCATTTACTTTATTGTGAGGTTTTAAAATTCATTTATTCTTTTATAAAGAAGATGGGCACACTTGCTCTTTTTATATATAGTTTAAAAATCAAATAATTTTGTTAAATTAAAATAATATCATTCATATTTCACCGCAATGTCGACCTACCAAATTTTTTTGTTCGAGCTCTTTTATGCTTTTAACGTACCCACAGACATCACTTAGTTGTCTTATAGTGTTTCGAAGGATATAGGAAATGTACACCATATAGGGTACTAGTATAACACTACACTAGAACTACTACTAGAACTGAAAAAAAATATAGATGGCCTTTAAAAATATTATTTTAACAAACAAATTGCAGGTGATCGGATAGAATGTGTTGTTACATACGAACGCGATAGGAATTTTAAGCAAGCGTTTCAGTTTGATAAGATTTTAATAATAATTCTTAAGGCATGATCACGTTTGCTTGCTGTAATTGACCCCTAGATAAGATCGAGATTATGCAGGCTCATAGGCTGACAAAGCGTCTGTGTCGAGTAAAAGTACATCGCGTGGTCATAGTGGAAGAATCCTTTAGAATCCAAGAGATGAAATGGTGGATGGACGCGAACTCTTCTTTGGTGTTTGAGTGTATTCTAAGTATGCTGCTATAAATGACGTGACACTCATTTGGATACGTATGCATAGTTGGGAATGATGCAATAGATGAACTGTCAAAGAGAAGATGTGCGGCAACATTCTGTAGACCAGAATTCAGAATTGCCTACAGTGATAAGGTTGAAGGGGAAAAAGATCTTTTAATAGGTAAGCTTTATAAACCTGAAAAGGTGGATGAAGAGAAATACTTGTTAACTGGCTTGTATGGTACTTAAAGAGCTATTTTGTAGGAGCACAGTAAGAACTACTTGTAAACTTTTTCGTAAAAATACTGGGATCAAATTAGAATACAATGAACTGAATAACAGCGTTGGTTACAGGACACGAAGTTTTAAAAAAACAGATCGGGAATGATTATATTTGTGGAAAATGAATGTGATATGTAAATATCCAGCACTGGAAAGGGAAACATTGAGGATCACAAATAACCATACATTAGGGGGAAAAGCTATATTAGTTTGCACTAAATGCTTGCGATTACAAGGGACTGTTATGTAAAGATTGTTGGCGATCGGCAGTCGAACTAGATCAAACTCAGGTTAATGTGCAGGTCTTTTTCAAGGACAGCATACCGATCGATGGAGTTGTATCACTGAATAGCGAAAGGGTTTTGGAAAGGGACCCGAAATATTTGTGCTCTGCTGCATTATACCCACT
Source organism: Phyto melanocephala (assembly GCA_941918925.1). Lineage (NCBI taxonomy): Eukaryota > Metazoa > Arthropoda > Insecta > Diptera > Rhinophoridae > Phyto > Phyto melanocephala. The sequence goes on from OW799233.1 coordinate 6,456,159, forward strand.
ACACAGATAAAAGACCAAAACAGCAAAGTATTAAAGTAAGAGATATGTAATTTGTGAGGAAGTTGGTTGTGATATAAGTGTTTTCCTTAAACAAATATCAGGATTCCATTTGAAATACTAGTTTACAGTTTAGGAGACCCATTAATCAGTTTACATAAGATACAGTCAAACTAGTACAACTATTTGCTATGTTTCCTCAGGATTTTACGGATTTTTAATATAAGCACCGTGTAATAGAAATCAATAATTGTTTAATGGATTTTCATGTCCACTTGATTTAGTAAATTTACAAATATTGCTTATATATCATATTTCATATTTTAATTGAATTTTTTCTTGTCTTTTATAATTTTACAGCTAATTATAAAATTCAACATTTTTATAAAAGCCTTTGGTACTTGCCACGTTTATGATATTTTTTTCCTGCAGACATTTTATCATAATGTGTGTATTTCTTGTTAATTTTTTTTTCACATTTGTAATCACTATAGATAAATAAATTATTTCGTTTAAAATTTATGCACAATTTAAATTTACAATCGATAAAATTTATTAGAAATATATGCATGTATGTATGTATCAGCTGTAAATAGAGATGCATTCAATGATAATAATTACAACTAATACAGTTTCATTGTATGTTGAGTGTGTAGAATAAAAATAAAAATACTAGAGAATATATATATTTTATAATGAAATAATTCTATTGTAAATTAAAACTTTTATTAGCAATCAAAAAATACTGGAATTAAATACACAAAATTTAATAGACTCTGAAATAAACCAGTCATGCATAAACTAACAATGATATACTTACTTACTTACATATACATATACACCAACATGTGAACATACATTTCATATTCCATTTAATTAATGTTATTGAATTTATTACAAGTGAACAAATAGTAAATAACTCACAACAATATGCCTATTCATGTCATGTCATAATAATGTTTGAATTGTTTTTGTTTTTTTTTGTAGAGAGTAGAGATGGGATAACAAAAATATGAAAAATAATTTGTTATTTTGGAAATAAGAAAAAATCAAATAAAATAACTAACTCTAGTTCAACCGTACCCATAATTCATAAAGAGCATGAAAGAAATGTAAAAACAAAATAATTATCTGCAAGCTGCTTGCCAACAGACATGCATAGTATAAAATCGATAAGGCCAATAAAAATTAAAAAATCATTTTACACTGTTTAATTTAAAGTGATTAGCCTGAAGAAAAAATTCTAAAATGTAAAGATATAATTGATATGTTTCTCAAATCAATCAGAAATGGGCTGCAGTGAAATAAAAAGAGGTATAATTTTGAGGGCCGTTATTGAATGTGAATGTGATATTAAACCAAAACGTCAAGTTTTTTTCTGCATTTCATTTGACATTTCTCAATTTTAGGCTAACTCAATTGAACCTGTCATTTCGAAAAGGGCACGAGTCACACTTTTTTCAAATATCACCTTTTGACGCCATTTAATTCATTTAAGGGTTTTACGTATTATCTGTGAATATGGTAGATCTTCAAATGCAACAAACCACCTTATATGGCCCTCGAAATCTAAAGTATGTATGAAAAGGGCACGAGTCCGGGACTTATGCCCTTTTCGGGGGAAACAAAATGCTAATGTATAATATTTGTATAGAATTCTATTATTGGCACCTCGTCTCTGATGCAGCCTACTGTGTATTTTTATTCTGAATTATTTTCCTCAGCCGCGCTAGTCAAGTGGCTAGACAAGCCAAGCTAGCTAGACAGTGGGACAAAAAATTATTTTTACCATCAACTTATTTGATAGCGAAAAACGAAACCAATTTTTTTATATTAATTTTCAGTTTTATTAAATTTTAGTTTCTGGTATAACTATTTTTGGAAATATCTGCATTTAATATTTAATAATATGAAATGTTTTTAAGCAAACAAGCGAAATGTAATTTTCAGATGGTTGTGCCGGCCAAAATCGGAATCATGCCATGGTCCGTCTTCTTTTATCTTTGGTAGGGAAACAAAATAGCAATATAACTGAGATCCACTATTACATACCCAAACGAGGCCATTCATTCTTGCCAAACGATAGAATGTTTGGGACAGCAAAGAGACATATTCGAAAAAATGACAGGATATACAAACCAGCCGAGTATGAAAATCTTATAGTTGAGGCTAATGAAAATTTTGAAATTAGAAGGCCTAAAACTGAAGAAATTTTTGACATAAAAAAATGGTGGCCGAACTATTACAAGAAACTGGTGCTTTCTGTGGATTCCTATGGCAAAAGAGTACCCAAGGACAAAAAAAAACTTTTGCTATTTCCCAAGTGTCACATTTCACATTTTCCAACTCTACACCAGGCCTTGTTACAACACGTGAATCTATAGATTGTTTAACCAGTTATGAATTCCAGCTCTTACAGAGAATGGGCAGCAGCCCGCCTTTACCATCAAATGATACTCCTGCGTATGCTGGCAAAGTGCCAATCAATGTAAAGAAAATACCTGATTTGAAAAAACTAGATAAATACATTCCAGAAAAGTACCAAAATTTCTATGCAGAGATTTTTGTATGGCCAACAACTTCAGCTAATGAACAATATGAAGAAAATAATGATGATTAAATGTTAGTTCTTCCGAAAATCTTTGGATTTGTGATTATTTCTAACAAGTCATTTCGAAAAGGGCATAAGTCCAAAAATTTCAACCACCAAAATCTTTATGTTACATGCTTTTTTTAAAAATAAATAAATGGCACAAAAATTATATATGTTTTTATTTTTTTACTTCTATATTCAGTTTCTTAACCATCATAGATTTTTTCCGAACAAATACGTTTTTTGTTAATCCTGAAAAGCTTTAATGTATGGAGTCATTCCCTTTTCGAAATGACGGGTTCAATTTGAACCATGGAAATTTATACTATACAAAATCGAGCAACGCGTTAAAATTATTCAGACTTATTATGGAAATGGGCGTTCAAATCAAAATGCATCCTGTTCACTTCGTGATTCTTTTGGTCTACATAATCGTTCAAATTCGTCCACAATGGGAAGAATTGTAAAACATATTTTAATTTCAGCAGAACAGGTCGGTATGAAATGTAAAAGCATCTGTGAATGCCTTCTTAGTTCGTTAAACGGAAAACATTGCTGTTTTGGTGATAGTGTGGAAAAAGAGCAGTCAACCTCGACTCACCATTGTGCCCAACAATTAAACATCAACATTGGAACCATTGAACATCAAATTTGGACCATCAGATGGAGGTGTACCTTTTAGGTCACGGCGGCCATTTGGCTGATATTTTGTTCCATACATAATTTAACCATACCAATACTATCAAAATAAAAATAAATGACAATAATTTCTTAAATAATTTGTGTTTTATTTTAAATCAACATCGGCCCTTAAAATCTAGACACCCTTTAGCTAATAGAAATGCATATTTGATTAAAGCTAACGAAAACATTTGATATAGGAATGGGCAAATACATGCCTACAAAATTTCATGGTACTTTTGATAATCTACTAACATGGAAACCACAAGCTAAATAAATTATTAATTTATACAATTATTCATACCTTTTTAGGTCGATATGGTATTGAAGCGAGCTTCTTAGTTTTTTCTTAACCATAATTTATTTACTCTAATTATTATTGATGGTAAAAATGTATTTCTATAATTAAATAATATTCTTTGCAGCTTCATCATCAGCACTTTGTAATTAGAAGTTTTAGTATAAGATGCCTCTATCTATCCATCTTGCTGCTCTTAGAAATAGACCAAAATTTGCTAATTAGAAAATCCTTCTCATTGTTTTTTATTGTTACACATTAGCTCTAAACATTAAAACATGTATGATTCTATTAAAAACAATGTTGTCATTATAATTCATAATTCATCATATGAGTTATAATTCCTAAGAAAAACACTCTTGTTTTAAGGTTGTTTCATGGGAAAATACTAATCAATATCTGATGTCTTGCAAGGGACTTGCAATAAGGAAAATTCTCTAATACCTGTAACAGGAACTAACTTTACGAATTCTCATTAAGTCCAACACATGCTTAAGCGTTATTCCAAGCACTACTTTTAACAAAACTTAGTTAAGGCCAATGTAATATTACAAAATTTTCAACCCACTTAATTATTAATTAATTTGTGTGTATAAGTTGAAGTTTATGTAGCAACTCTTACTTCACGAATATGTAAGCAAACGTATGCCGTATGTTTAGCATTTAATTTGCCCTCATTGTGTTTAATTTTCGGCAGACATAATTAAAGTGTCATTTTCGTAGAGGATCTAAGAAATTATTGTGGGTAAATCTATAAATACTATATTAAACGAACACACACTGGCACATAAATTAGTGTATGTTTTTGTATTTGTAGTTGTCACCAGGTTACTATGTAAAGGGGTAAGTTGCTTAGTCAGTGAAATACTTCAAGTGTCATGTTAAATTACACCTGAGTTGCTGTGGAACAGTGTTTCGGAAAGTTTATTAAAGGGAAAATACGAACTGGTTAATTGTGAATTTTGGCCTAACTATTCTGCAGTACTTAGATTGAAACAAAAATTAGAGAGATTCTCTTAATAAATTTTAATAAAAAAATTTTTTTTAAAGTTTATTTTCCGTTTCAAATAGAGAGTACCACTGTGGTACTTTAGGGTTCATATCTAATAGTAAAACTCATGGACGTAACTGAACCATTCTGGGGAGTGAAATGCTGTATTAAGAATTTTTTTCGAAAGAATTTGAAAAAATATTACTATTTACATTTAATATACTTTTAAAATAAACTCAGTTTAAGATTTGTAAGAAAAAATCTTTATTAAGCTTTTGCCAACGCCGAAAAAAAAATTGTGGCTACGCCTATCAACTTTTCATATTTTCCTAATTACCCATGAATACATACATGCATATGTCTAACTACAACTATGTTAGTGTGTTACTAAGTGTGTTTGGGTGTGTGCTGCAATGTTGCTATTAAATTTGTTGATGATAATATATTTACTAATAAATATTTTGGTTATTCTATCAATGCGTTTAGATGTTGCATGCACTGTTAAGCATAAATTTATTATCATGCTTGTGCATATTTTCCAAATAATGATGCAAAATTCAATATGTTCTAATGCTTGCAGTAAAACTTACACCTAAAGAATTGACAATGTTAAAGTAGAAATAGTTCAAGGTGAAGCATGACAACTAGAGTACATTGCATTATGAATAAATTAATAAAAATGAATTAAAACTTAAGGTAAACTATTAACAATTGCGAATGTGATAAGATTTCGGTTGAGTTTTAATGACGCGCATGGCATAGAAGAAAGAAGTAAATCGGTTTCAGGATTTTGATTTGTTCTCTAAAATGTTAAGGTGATGAAAATAGAATCTATTTTATCTCTAAGACGTTTTTATTTATGCTAAGGCACACCAATATGTGATAAATTAAAATTTTTGCTAAAATATTGTGGACCATGTTTAATAAGTAATGATTTTCTTGAAGCTTCCAACATTGTTATTTTTCTATAAATATTTCCATAAGAAATAAAGGCCAACAAATTGTTTCACTAATTATTTTAGTAGAAGTTTGTAGCCGATTATGATCTTGTTTTCTGCATTTCATTTGACATTTCTCAGTCTCAAACTTACTCAATTTGATCCATGGAAAAATACGCAAATGAGCAAAGCTTTAAAGTTATTCAGGTTTTTTATAAAAATGGGCGTTCAAATAAAAATTAATTTTGTGCACTTCGTGATTCTTGTGAGCAACATAATCGTTCTAATTCGTCCACAATCGGGAGAATTGTAAAAAATATTTAAAGTTCTGCGAAACAGGTCCGTATAAAATGTTAGAAAATCTGTGAATGCCTTCTAAGTTCGTTGAATGGGAACCATTGCTGTTTTTTTGCGATAGTGTGGCAAAAGAGCAGTCAACCTCGTCTCATCATCATGCCCAACAATTGAGCATCAACATTGTCATTGAAAATTTGGACCATCAGATAGGGATTGGCGCCAAGGATGGGGGGGAGTCATTTGGCCGATATTTTGTTAAATACATAATTGAACCATACAAATATTATCATTATAAAAAGAAATAATAATAATATCCTAAATAATTTGTGTTTTATTTAAATTCAAAAATTTAAAATTTAACCACCCTTAATAACTTCGATATGCTACTAAAATGCTTTTGTAAATTTAGTCTTTCAATGAAAGTGGGCGTTAAAGTAGGCGTGACAATAAAGTTTCTGCTAATCAATACAACTTAGATATTTCAATATAGTCCTTAAAGCGGGCGTCTTACCTGAAATTTTTGGCATAACAATTACATTGATTAGAATTATTAAGTGATTAATATTAAAATGGCGAATTATTAAAGTGTTGCAATTATTTAAGAACTTTACTTTAAAAGCTTAATCACCAAATATACTGCAAAGTATTATTTTGTTAAATGTAATTTAATTGTTTTTCTCAGTTTATCTGGCTTTTCTTCTCTGTTAAGTTTAACAGAAAAAAACCTTGTTGTAGCTTTATCTGTGATAAAATATGCATTTATGTATGTTTTTATACAATTAAATGATATTTAACATAAGAATTTATATGTCTGTCATGTTTGCATTGATCTCAAATTTTAGCAACTAAAAACAATGGAACATTTATATGAAAGGAAGAGAAGTTGAAGAGTGAATTATTACCTCTAAAGATATGGTTTTATGAATGCAGTTATATGTTTGTATAACTGATTGGTATTTAATTGAATAAAGACATTGTCCACATTAACAGAAGAACTCTCAGTTACGAACACAAATAACTATTGACCTTTTCTTATGGATTTCAATATACAAATTGAAAATGTATGTACATCATTTGCCGCCCACTTAAATGCTCTATAATGAATGTAAGCTACACATATAAAACACAACTATTCTTAAGCATACATAAGTTTATGGGTTTTATTGCAATATAAAAAAGTTTCCAATACATCTAGACAATAACAAAATAACTATTGTATTGCTTATTTTGTAAACTAAGTACATTTGTATTAGTTAACGTAATTGAATACACTTAAATTAAAAACATGGTTGAGGTTGTCGTACTCTAAGGCCAACATAGCATGATTGAATTTTATTTAGCTTAAACATATAATAGTGTAAAATAATTGTACAATTAACACATAATATGACATGGTAAATAAATAATCCTATAAATCCATAAAATATTTTAGTTTCATACAGCCATAAGATGATATAATTCGCCAATAATAAAATTATCATGATTTGATCTACAAACTTAATATGACTCCAAATTAACTATTAAATGTATTGTTATATTAAAGATTAATTATTAAGTAAAAAAAATATTATTTTTTTTTAATTTGATAATCAAACTATAAATTAAAGAAAAAAAAAAACAAACATCAAGACACTAAGCCAACCAAAAACAAATATATAATAAAAACTTGTATCCTGATGATGCTACAGAAAGTGGTAGCGAAATATTGATTAAATAATATAAAATAGAACAAAATATATTTATTATTAAAAAGACCTAAAGCTTTAAGAAACCATCTATATATATAAAAGTGAAACTCTGTGTGTGTGTGTGTGTGTGTGTGTGTGTGTGTGTGTGTGTTAGCTATAGACTCTGAAACTGTAAAACCGATCGGGCTCAAACTTTGGTAAGTTGTTGTACACATACCGGGGAGTGTTTATGGATGAAAAAAAGTGGGCGGGGCCACGCCCATAAAAAATTAGTTATCAGTTTTAGCTACTTGCACTTGACCGATTTTTCTGAAACTTTGTACACATATCGAGCTGTCATGAGTAAATAATTTCGTGATAAGAAAAGTGGGCGGGGCCACGCCCCTAAAAAGTTTTAATTTTGAGGCACTTGCACTGGACCGATTTTTCTGAAACTGTGCACACATATTAAGCTGTCGTGACTTTATAATTTTAAGACTAAAAAGTGGGCGGGACCACGCCCATAAAAAAAGGCTATAATTTTGAGGTATTTGCACCAGACTGATTTTTCTGAAACTTTGCACACATATTGAGCTATCATGACTAAATAATTTCGTGATTAGAAAAGTGGGCAGTGCCACGCCCATAAAAAAAAGGTATCATTTTGAAGTACTTGCACTTGACCGATTATTCTGAAACTTTGCACACATATTGAGCTGTTATGACTTTACAATTTCGTGATAAAAAAAGTGGGCAGAGCCACGCCCATAAAAACAATTTTAATTTTGAGGTACTTGCACTGGTCCAATTCTTCTGAAACTTTGCACACATATTGAGCTGCTATGACTTTACAATTTCGTGACTAGAAAAGTGGGCAATGCCACGCCCATAAAAAATAAAATTTTTAAGGTTTTTTCACTTGATATTCAATTAAAATTCAGAATGCATTTCGATTCATTAAGGGGCGTAGCAACGCGCGCCGGGTTTGGCTAGTTTTAAATATAATTGAAAAAAGGTCAAAGAAACTAATACTTATTACTGTGTTTTTGTTTATTGTTAAAGTGTTTGCATAGGGAATTTTTTTGTATATAGACTAATGAAGTGTGTTTGACTTTTTTATACCCTTCACACAGTGAAAAAGGGTATATATAGGTTTGTCATTCCGTGTGAAATTTCTACAATTTTGATTTCCGACCCCATAAAGTATATATTTTCTGAAAGCTTATGAATAGGGGAGTCGATTAAGCCCTGTCAGTCTGTCCGTCTTTCCGTCTGACCGTCTGTCCGTGTGTATGTTGAAATCAACTTTTTGAAGCCCCCCGACATCGCTTAGACTCGGGTGAGGTATTAAAATATCAGAAATATTCGGGAGTAGATTGGTATTGAAAATCAGAAACATCGGTACATAAACAACTGAGATATGAGCAAAAACCCACGACCACCTCGATTTTTTTTTCACAAAAACAACATTACAACAACAACATACATACAAACGTGTATACTGGTTAGAGAAAACGTGGGATCGAATCCCAGCTGAGGCAAAAAAAATTTTTTTTATTTTTTTTTGTATTTTTTTTTTAATTTTTTTTTTATTTTTTTTTTATTTTTTATTTAATATATTATTTATATTTTTATTATTATTTATTTTTTATTTTTTTTTTCAAATATTTTTTTTGTTTTATATTTATTATATATATTTTAATTATTTAAAAAAAATTTTTTTTTTTAATTTTTTTTTTTAAATTTTTTTTTTAAAATTTTTTTTTTTTTAATTTTTTTTTAAATTTTTTTTTTTAAATTTTTTTTTAAACATATATACGTAAATTTATAATTTTACAATGGGATGTTTTTATATATGTATGTTTTTTATATGTATGTACGTATATCATATGGAATGGTGATACAAACTACTGTTATTGCATGATTACACGTTGTGAAGGGTATATAAGATTCGGCACGGCCGAATATAGCATCTTTACTTGTTTTTAGTATGGTGTATAATATCATACCTATGTACATGATGGTGGAGGGTATAATGAGATAAGTAAGTTGTAGTAAATCGTAGTTAATGTAAACGAATCGAAACTATAAACTTTTGAAAAAATTATTTTCTCAATACTTGAAATTAAAATTTTTTTTCAATATAAAATATAAAGGGTCCGCCAAAAAACTTTTTTTTTTTTAAATGCTTTAAAAAAAAAAGTGTAGCTTCGGCTGTGTGCCACGTAGCGCCGTCCTGTTGAAACCAAATATTGCCAATATCCTTCTCTTCAATTTTTGTCAACAAAAATTCCGTCAACATAGCCCGATAACGATCGCCGTTGTCTACGGCAATTCCTTGCTCATTTTCGAAGAAAAATGGCCCAATTATGTCTCTGGACCAAAATCCGCACCAAACAGTGACTTGTTTTGGGTGTATCGGCTTTTCAATGTATGCGTGCGGGTTTTCTGTGCCCCAAATGCGACAATTTTGCTTGTTTGCATACCCGCCAAGATCAAAATGAGCTTCATCTGAAAAGATGATTTTTGTGGCAAAATCGGCCAAAGTAATGTCGCAATATTTCCCGGCGTTGTTCAAGCGTATACATAACCATATTCGTTTAGTGGAAGGATAAAACTACTTATCTGTCAAGTCAGAAATGAGCTAAGTGTTACCATTCACCAAATAAGTGCTAGTTGAAAAAAAAAAGTTAGATGGCGAACCCTTTATTTGTTTAAAATTAAAGTCCATGCAATAGTTAAGTAAAGCCTCAGTGCTGAAAATGGCCTAAAACCAAATAACATAAGGGAAATTAATTAAATTACTTAATTAGCATAAAAATGAGACAGCCATTAGAGCTGACAAAAAGTTTTGAAGATTTTACTTTTATGATAAACAATAATTAAATTTTTTTTATCTTGACTTAAAAATCAACTGATATATGTTGCTAAATATGTATTCTTTCATTTACTTTTAAATTACATTTTTTAAAACGTTAATACTTTCCCCAGCAATTAAGTTAAATTGCGATCATAATAAAATGTTGAAAATATCTAAAAGTTTTAACATTTTAACAAAAAATAAATTGCAAAAAACTTTAAGGAAAAAATCAAAAGCTTATTTTACAGATTTACACTTTACAATTTTTACTGTAAAAATAAATATTTTGACAAAGGATATACCCTTAATAGGCAGTATTTGTTTACATTCGTATCTTTACTTTTGTTATGCACTGCAGATGTAAATTTAGCAATGGAAAAATGCTTTTAAGTGCTGTTTGGCTCTTTTGTTGCCTATTCTTATATTCATTGTATTGTTTGCCATTTACAATATCAAGTGGATAAATAAATTTATTATCAACTTAAGAGAGAGAGGAGCAAATCTAAGTAAAAACAAAAACAACATTAAAAGTAATAAAGCTTATCAACAACACATTTGCATACCTTTTGTTTAGAAAAAAAAAAAAAATAATAACAATAACAATAATAATAAACAATTTTAGAAAATGCACGCACACATACAAAGAAAGAAAGCAAAAAAAGACACACAAAATAAAAAAACAATTCTAATTTAAGTACTTTTATCTAAGAGTAATGAGAATTGCGGCAGCTTAATGGGGAAATTAATAACAATAAAAAGAGAGAAAACAAAGACAAAATAAATGTTTCAAAAAGATTTTAGGAAACAACATTATGCAACAACAAAAATGTGATTAAACAAATAATGCAAAATGTCTTATTTGTTTATCGGAGTTTAATTTATGATAAAATCTCTCACACAAACCTTTAGAAAATTCAAGATTTAAATAAAAAAATTTAGAGAATTATATAGTTAAAGGAAAATTGAAAATCAATTCATAAAGGCATGTTAAGTTAAATATTAAATTAATTTTTTGTTTTTTTTGCAAAATAAAATTTTAATACGAATTTTGTTCTGGTGTTTTTAAAATATATTCTAGGTGACTCCTTACATAAACAGCATTTCCGTTTAAAACATCGTTTTCTTATTATCTGTCAAAGATGCGCTCTATGCTCTTGTTAATACGAAGTGCAGGTCATTAGTATATTTATATCAATACACGATCTCCAAAATTTTTGTTCCCAAAATCACTTCACTGCATTCTCCACTTCTTTTACAGGTGCCCAAGAGCAGATCGAAACTAACACCAAACTAAACGAAATTTTTCTCTTTGATAAGTGAAGGTTTCGGAATTTATAAAACAAATAATTCACAAATAAAAAGTTCTTAACGCGTCAGTTAAAATTCAATATTGCGGTTAATTTTTTTCTCAATGAAAGAATTTGTCTGGTAGAATACAAAAACAAAAAAAAAAAAAAAATTAACGACAAGATTCTGTCCAAAAAAAAATACGACAAAATGGTGTATAGCCTCAAATCAAAAACTTAGGCTTTGTAGCGATGTAGTCACCACACGTACGTACATGATGGTGAGGGATATTTTTAGATTCTGTAGGGCCGAATATAGCAATCTTGTTTGTTTTTTTTTTCTTAACTTTTTTTTCCAAAAGCGTAAAACTTTTGTATGTTTGCATAGTGAGAGAAAAATATAATACTTACAACTATTCTGTGCTTTAGCCTTTGCTCTTCTCTTCTCTTTGATTTTTTCCTTTTTCTTAGCTGAAATATGAAGCTAAATTTTTTGTTCAGTATATTTTCGCATCATTTATGGCATCTACGTACGACTTAGTCAGCTCACAATTTAAAGATTTTTTTTGGATTTTCATTTTTTAGTTTTTTTGATTTTTTATTATTTTCTTTTAAGTATTAATTAATTTAATTATTAGGTTTTTGTTATACCATTTTTAAACCCTCCACAAGGGTGCGTATGTATAAATTTGTTATTTCGTTTGTAATTTCTACAATTAATATGGGGGCTAATGGGGTATAAAATGAATATTTTGAAGTGTTGAAGGTGCAGTGACTAAAGGAATATAGCCCACGCCAAGTTTTTGTAGTGGAAAGAATATTTATTGAAAATTAAGTTAATATTTCGGTATCGAAAAATCGTCGCAAATTGAAATTTGAGAAGTAAACCGCAAATATACAGTCTTTAAACTGGCTCCACGAAAAGCCCCCAATGAAATAACGCCCAAACGAAAAATGAAATATTCCCCAATTTTTTTTCATATATTTTTGGGTGTTATTTCATATGAAATAACTCCCAATTTTTTTGGGCCGTCTTTCATTTTTCTTGGAAATTATTTCATTTCTCATTTGGGGTTTTCAAATTATGAAATAATCTCCAATGAAATAACACCCAACAAATTTTTAAATTCGGGGCTTGTTTCATAGCGTGTATAATTTAGGTGATATCTCATTTTGTATGCGGGGGTTATTTCATTTTTAAAGCTTTTGGTTTTGGGGGTGTTTGTAAATAAATTATATAAAAATAGGCCTTTTACAAGAAAACTTTTAGCCTGTGAATATATTACAATATCTTTTTAAATACATAAATGATAACGTTCTGGATTTGGATATTGCGACCTTCGTGACAGACTACGAAATAAGTCTACGGACGGCAATAATGATTGTTTTCCCTAAATCAAAAGTAATCGGTTGTTGGTTCCACTTTTGCCAAGCAGTAAGGAGGTCCATAATAATAAAGTGTAACCAACTGGCAGCATTTGTACATACAACGTATATTTTCTCCATTTTGATTTCATGAGCAACCATTTTGTTTTTTTTACCCTTTCTTACGTATAATGTATTAAGTTTATTATTTATGTATGTACATGAAAATAATTTTTTGGTAGTTGGGTTTCAAAACTAAATATATTGGAAATATTAAACAATTCTTTGTCCATACTTCCTCACATCTCCATTAAAGAACATTACTGCCTTCTTTACAATATTGTAACTATAATAACGTTTCCCATGAGTTGGATTTTCAAGACATTCGTAAAGTTTTAGGATAGCTCGTTGGTGGCTGATCTGATATTGCTTCCATCGTATAAGGGAAAATAACTGCACTAGACTTAGTTCATTTACAAAACCAAAAGTAGTCACTATTAAACGAGCTTTGTATGTTCTTTCACCAAAAAAAAAATTGATTTTAAATGCTGGCACACTTTCGAAGTTGCATATATCCTTATTATGAAGAAGACGCATGCGGGCCTCCACACAATTTATATCAATGAATTTGCGATTTTGCTGTTGGTCCATATTGACTTCATGAAGTCCTTAATGAATCTGACTCTTTTATGAATTTTGGGCATAATTTCATTTTTGTTGCGGATGGGGTTTATTTCATTGGGGGTTATTTCATTTTCATTATTGGGAGTTATTTCATATGAAATAACTTCCAAATATTGGGGGTTGTTTCGTTTTCGCTTTGGGGTTTATTTCATTTATTTTTGGATGTTATTTCATTTACTGTTTTTGGGTGTTATTTCCAATTTTTTGGGGTTTACTTCATTGGGGATTGTTTCCTGGGCGTTATTTCATTGGGGGGCTTTTCGTAGAGCCTTTAAACTTAGAGGTCAAGAAAAATGATATTTGAACTTTCGAAGAAGAAAAACTTACCCATGTGGAATAGGGGTTTAACCAAAATAAGGCCCTATCACCACGCTGTAGCCAATGTTATGCTGAAATCAAAAAATTGTTCCTCAGGTCATTTCGGAACAAAAACGTTCCGCGTCGAAGCCGATTTCTGAAATCCCTTTAATATTTTTTTAAAATTTTTTAATTTTTTAAAAATTTTTTATTTTATTATTATTTAATACTATGTTTAGACACGCGGCTTAATTGTGAAATTATATTATTCTCGCAATTAAAAGCCTTAATTGAGCTCAATTACCCATATTTAAAATTAGTTATAAATTGGGAAATATGTACTTTTATGTTTCACTTATAGTCGAAAACTCGGGATACAACTCTCGAGGAGTATGTTCAGTGAGAAGACAATTCTATAGGTGGAATTTCTAATGTCAAACAAATAAATATACAAAATACAAAAAGTAAAAAAATGAAAAATGGTTGATGGAAATTTAAATAAAATGTTTAAATAAATTCAAATACATATACATATATGTAAATATAATTGAAAATATATTTTATCAACAGGAAAAAAACTGAAGAGAAGACATTATTTGATTTGGCATAAATACATCGTATTTTACAGCTATCAAATGCAAATAGAGTAAGACAAAATGGAGTATGTGTGAACGCTTATTTTAATTGCTCAGTCAACACTAAATTGAAACAATTAAAAACATCTTAACAGGTAATAACTATTTACATTTCTTAATGTAATTATATGATTATAATCAAAATCACAATCTAAAAACTTTCTTTTTTAAGTGAAAATACTTACTTTTTTAAAACTTACTGATCCCAAACCTAATTGCTTTTGACGCGGAACCGTCAACGATATTGAAAATATTAAGATGCAGTTTTTATTGTTTTTGTATGCACTATATGGTATGGATAGGGCCATTTTCATATTTTCAAAAATTGTAAAAGACTTGTATTCCTTATGTGGAAGTATGTATAGAAGTATATAACTGTCCTAATTTTTTTGGTACACGATACACTTTAAACAATTTCAAATTCAAGGTGACCATATTGGTATCAAATTAAACGGTCTCACACGCAGAAAACAGTTAATTTGAAATGGCATCTGAAAGAAAATATCGTATTACGTATTGTCTGAAAAAGGACATAAATAAATTTTCACATACCAACGTATTGGCGAAGAGTATAGAAGATTCGGCATGCCCAAATGTAGTACTCTTCTTATGTTATTTCTTTTCAAAGTTCTGACTGGTTATTAACTTAATTTGTATTTTTTTCAAATCCTTTATCCGTTTTTAATGGACAGTAAGTGCTAGTTACATTTTATGAGCTAAACTTAGAAAACAGGTCTGTATGAAAAGTTTTTCTTGAAAAGCGTAAAGAAAAAACGAAAATATATATGTTGACGGACATATGGTAGTAAAGTGTGAGTCAATCGAGTAAGGTTAAATAATGAACGAATATAGATAATTGTTTTATTTGTTATTTTTTCTTGTCAACTCTTACAATTTTTTTTTTTGATTTTTATAAAATTTTTTTAATAAAAAATATTTTTTTAAAAAATATTTTTTTTTTCAAATATTTCGCAGTGTATTTTTGCTATGACTGATATAATGCTTTTCTAAATGCTATTACTTTTTGATATTTTTCCTCTATGCACTTTCATTTATCTAACTCTAGGGTATATTTTTGCTTAACATTAATATAACGTTTAATAATGCATAGAATTGTAATGTACTTAGTTTACTACATAGTACATCTACATTAACTTGTACACACTTGTACTAGTTATTGCTATTTGCTAGCGTCACTGCTATTTGGCACTACTTGCTGTCACTGAAGATAACGATGATTTAGATTCTCAAATATGTTTAACATACAGTGCGCCATAGCAAAGTGACAAGAAGTAATGAAAAAATAGATGGAAAAAATATGACAGCGGAATTAACGAACAAACATGAAAAATGTTGAAATTATTATTAGAATTACAAAATGTGCATGAATAATTGCAGACATTCATTTATTTCAAACGTTCAAACAACAACTGGGACTCAATTTTGCTTTAGCTCTATGTCAGACTCGCTTTATGGCTTTATGCAGGCTGTAAATTATGAGTTTTTTACATCATGGTTAAGCATATTTGATGCACATGTGTATTATTTGCAAAATATAAAAGGTATTTGGAAAAGCCTTATAAAAGTATTGCTTACAATGAGCTTATATTAAATACTCATAAAAACACTTGTTATTAATACTTACGTCCTTATGAGAAAATGAGATAGTTTATGGAAAAATTGTAAAAAGTCAAATTTATGTGCCTTTGACTTTGTGAGAAGATTGACATAAACATAAATTGAAAACAATTACTAATCAATGAACCCAATAATTGAAAATACCAAAGTCATGATCAAACATCCAAATATTTTAAAATTACTTACACATGCACACACATTCACATACACATACACAAAATGGGATTATTATATAGGTATGTGTGTTTGAGAAAAGAGAACAAAAAAATCTCTATTTACAGCAGTTGATAATAATATTGTTTTATATATTGTCGATGTTGTTGTTGTTATTTTGTTGCTGTAAATATTTCAAATATTCTTTGAAACTTTTACCAGCAGCATTGAAATTTCAACAAAGTTACAAAGAAAAAAAATCTACATATTTTACACATTCTTTGCCAGCAGTGTGTATTTGCAATGTATCGTTTCATTTCGTTTTGTATTGAATTGTTGAGGCATATAATTTTAAGAAATTAATGAAGCGTTGAAATTCTATTTTTTGTTCATGATTTAAGTTTTCCTGTTTTCTCTTTCTCCATTTTTTTTGCCATCATTATAAATAACATTGGCTTGCGTTTACTGATGATGATTATGACGACGATGACATCGATTTCAAATGGCAAGTGCGCTTAAAATACAAGTACAATAGTTTCAGTGAACACAAGAAATATAAATTTTACTTGACAAAATAAAATATTTACATTGCAATAAGAGAAATCTTTAGAATATAGTAAAAAAAATGTGTAAAACGAAAACAAAAATGAACTCTATTGTGTAATAAGGTCTACAAACAATTCTGTGCCACAATATATAATCCAATTGAAGAAGAACAAAAAAAAAATAAAAAAATACAGAGTGAAGGGAATTTTTAATAAAAAGAAGATTTCTTTAAACAGCCAAAATAACTTTATAAGTAATGCTACAGCTCACAGTGATGGCAAGCAGAAGAGTTTAGCCATAATATTGTTAAATTTACTAAGTTGGCAGACATTCTTTTTGAAATAGAACTAAAAGTCTTTAGACAGCTCTAAAACACACAAATTAAAGTTTGCATATACTTAAGTTTCTCTTGAGTATGTTTTTGAGAGGTGAAGAAAAACTGCACTGCCACCATATTCTCTCCTTCTCTCTCACCTACAGTCTAAAGAATTTCCAGCCATTAATTTATGATACTTAACTAAATATAAATCTAAATCTCTCTTAGAAAGAGTGCGTCCCAGCGATCTTGTAGAAAAATTAAATTTGGTTTGAGTATTGTTTTTTTTTGTGTTCGAATACACGGTTGGTGGTTTGGAGTTGAAAAATTAAGCTAGAAACCTCGCCAGATCAACCGTATCGTAACATCTACATGACCCTAAGCTTCACATACAACGATATCAATCATTCTAATATTAAAAGAATATATTGTCAGTCTATTTCTGTTCATGAAGCAAAGCAAACTGCACTAAACGTATTCAACCAAATTTGACTAACAAAGGTTTCTGAAAGTTACTAAAATTTAAACTGTTTAAAGTAATCAGTTTTTATAACCATCACATAGTGAAAAAGGGTATATATAGGTTTGACATTCCGTGTGAAATTTCTACAATTTTCATTTCCGACCCCATAAAGTATATATTTTCTGAAAGCTTATGAATAGGGGAGTCGATTAAGCTCTGTCAGTCTGTCCGTGTGTATGTTGAAATCAACTTTTTGAAGCCCCCCGAAAACGCTTGGACATGGATGAGGTATTAAAATATCAGAAATACTTAAGAGTAGATCGGTATTGAAAATCAGAAACATCGGTTCATAAACAACTGAGATATGAGCAAAAACCCACGACCACCTCGATTTTTTTTTCACAAAAACAACATTACAACAACAAAATACATACATACAAACTTGTATATTGGTTAAAGTAAACATTGGATCGAGTCCCAGCTGAGCCAAAAAATTTTTTTTTTTATTTTTTTTTATATTTTTTTTTTATTTTTTTTTATTGTTTATTTAATATATTATTTATATTATTATTATTTTTAAATTTTTTTTTTATTTTTTTTTTAATTTTTTTTGTTTTATATTTATTATTTATATTTTAATTATTTTTTTTAAATTTTTTTTTTAAATTTTTTTATTTTTTTTTTATTTTTTATTTAATATATTATTTATATTATTATAATTCTTTTTTAAATATTTTTTTTATTTTTTAACATACATACGTAAATTTATAATTTTACAATGGGATGTTTTTTCATATGTATGTTTTTTATATGTATGTACGTATAATAGAATTTTGAAAAACCGGTTAAAACTTGTCGAATAAAAACCGTTCGATCTCCATAATACACACATATATAAATTTATATGTTTTTATATTTATAACACAATTTAAACTATCACTTACATCATAAATAAAAAACTAGATCATTTCTTATTTAATGTGTTTGTAACCAGAAGAAACCACTTAAAAGTTCTGCCTTTATAAATACTCATACAATCTACTGTCACTTCAAAATCTTCAAAATACACAGACATTCGAAAAACGAATACAATGCCTGCTGACTACTTTTGCATTTCAATCCAATAATATTTCCTTTCCTGTATGTTTTGAGTATTATTATGTCTGTATTGGCTGTTCATGTCGATGTCTTTCTTGGTTGTGCTCATATCAATCACGTTGGTTGGTTGATGTAAAAATAAATTTTATGCATATTTATGCTGTGAACTGAAAAAATGAACTTCGAAATTGGTTATTATGTCCATGATTTTATTTTTATATATTTTTGTTTGCTTTCTTTTTTATACGTTAATGTTTGTGTTACGGAGTATAATGAAAAATATTGTTAAAAGACAAAAATAATAGTAATGAAAATAAGTAAATTTTCTGCATTCGGCTGTGTCGAAACTGTAGGACTCTTTAATCTTTTGCAGCTTTATTTTCTTAAACAATAAAAAAATATTTTTTGAAAATGTTTAAAATTTATTTTTAAAATTTTTTAAAACAATAATAAAAATTATACTAAACACAAGAAAGCTTTATAGGTATTATTACAACACAGTAAGTTCATTTTGATGCTGAAAGAAGGCAGTGATAAAATTGTTTCCCGAAACTAGTTCAATGCAACTTCAAAATTAGCTGTGTTTTTATCATCAGCATGGTTTGATCGGAACAACAAGTTTAAGATATAAATATCATGTGCGTCACTCACTTTTTAATGGAATTAATATTCTAGAATTTTGTTGATCTATTCATTAATATTTTTCCAGTTATTCGTAATACATCGTTATCAAAAGCTTCTGTTTAGTTTTCAGTATGTCAGTCATAAGAAAACACATGGATTCCACAAAATTTTCTTATAACTTTTTTACACTACAACAATAAAATGATAATAAACTCGTTTCTTTATATAAGTTCAAATAAAGTCCAGCCCATAAAAAAAACAATATATTCTTTTAAAACCAAACCTAATATCAAGAAAAAAAAATCAAAAAACATAGAAAGTAAACTATTAGTTTTAATGTTGCTAATATTTGTCAGCCTTCCATTTTAATACCAATGAGTGATTGTCTTCATAGCAAACAACCAACAATCAGTTCCCTTAAAGTTAATGTATAGGCCAGCAAGAAACTTATTGCGAGAAAAACGATTGAGCCAATTGAGTTGTATATTTAGCTTTTTATACAAGTGTGTATACGTTCGAAAATAAAGGTATAGGGCAAAGGAAAAAACAATTTATGGTAGAGAAAAACAAAATCGACAATAACGTTAATAAAATATAATATCAACAAAATAAATTCAACTTAACCCATTCACTACCCAGCAGAATTATAAATTTTTTCTCAAGAATTATACTGAAACTTAAATTTGCAACAGGTATTTATTGAAACAAATCTGTCGTTTATTACTACATGACGGTGTTTAAGTACCATGGGATGTTATACGATTAAGGAAAAGTTTGTGTGAAGCCGTGTATAGGTAACATTAGTTGGACGTTTCAATGCTGCTAGGACTTCTCTGATTGACCTTATGAGGTCGCAGAGCTATTTTATAAGCTGATGTTGATCGATTGTTTTTAAAGCCAATATGAGCAGTACACGTCATTGTTTATATATGAAAGAGAGTCACTGAAAATTTAATTCATTGACGAAAATTACCGTTCTCATTTACTCTTTATATTTCATAAGTTACTCATGGGGAGCCAAAAGTCACCATGATGTTTAAAACTTAATAATATTTTCGTTTATATATATGTATGTCTTATTATATTTTTATCGAGTTATAAAATGTACAAAAGTAAATTTTTTTACACTAAGCATGGAAAATACTATCACTTGACGAAGCTGCAATTTTTTATGGGGTTGGCAAGAGCTAGATAAATCTTCCTTCAAAATCTGAGACTGAGTTAATTTTATATGTGTATTGAATTTTAATAGTTACTATTTTTCAAATTTAGGGGGACATTATCATCTTTAAGTGTTTCCCGTTTTCAGCTTCGCAATAATGAACTCGGTTTAGAGCATAAGGTTCATAACCTCTTTCAAAATAAGTAGCAATGGCACTCGAACTTCATCAACAATGTTGTTCTTAACTTCGAGGATTGTATCGGACTGGTTAACATATTCTCGCTCCTTAAAATAATCCCAAAGAAAATAGTCGGGTGCTGACAATCCTGGCGAACACGCCGGCAAATTTATTTTCGAATTTCTCGAAATTATTTTCTCTTTAAAAATTTTACCTGAAAGTTTTATTGTATCTCGGGAAATGAGGATAGTTGCTCCATTTTGTTGTCACTACACTTCAAGACGTAAAAAATTATGTATTGCAAGTGCGTTTCATTTACGGTTAAGTACTTCATCTTCATTTTAAAAAAGTAAGGACCAATAATATTTTCAGATGTAACGCCACACATTACACTGTGCACCTAGTATTGTGCAAACGACATCACTGAATGACTCTTATAACTTCAGTATCCTAGAACCAACATAACTATTTAAAAACAACGGCTTTCAAATCAAAAACTTTAAAAATTTAACAGCAAATTTTAGACGTTGCCGATTCTTTCACTAATTGCACCTTATATGACAATTGCAGTGAACTTTTGCTTCAGAGAGCGAAGTTCTGACATTAAAATGTCGACGATATGCTTTTTACGTTAAAATAATTGATGGCTGATTTTAAAAATAATTTTCTATTATTCTGGTTCCTTGTTCCATTGGTATGCAATATTTGTGATGTAATTAAAAGTGAAAAAAAAAGAAAGCAATCTGAAGAAGGAACAACAAGAATAAACGGATCGCTAGTACGACACTAAAATCATTTCGATTGGAATGTGTGACGGGTCTGTGTTGTATAGCAATGAAAAAGTAAAAATACTGATATAAAATACAATCAAAACTCAAAACCTCAATCTCAGAACAAAAAAGCATATACATTTGAATCCCAGATTTCGGAAGAAAACGTATAAACGAACAAATTCGTAAATGAGTCCTTTGAACATAAATGGGTTAATATATAATTTTCTTATTATAAACAAAAAAGCGATATTTGTGTGAACATACATACATACATACATACCTACAACAACTGCAACAAAATATATTGAAATTCTTTAATAATAAAAGAAAAAAAAATAAAAAAAATTACAAAAATATTATTCGTACATAAACATTTTTATTTTTTAATATTGTATTTTACAGGAAATAAGAAAAAGGAAAAAAAAGTGTGTAAGAAAAAAAAATAATATTAATAATAAATAAAGTGTATCACAATCTTCTAACGCTCTCCAAATAACAAACAAGATTCTTATTGTTTTTCTCCCACCCTGGTCTGATTAAATTATGACTGTAATCAAGTTCTGGTCGCCAGCACAAGGGTGCAAAACATATTTTCAACTAACTGTCAATTAGGGCAACAGATGGACAGTAGAAGGAGTCTTTCAGCATGGGTCTTGGGTTGCTACAATGTCCAACATACAAGCTGTTAACTTGTGTTAAGTTGTTGTTCAGTAACTCAATAAAAAAAGAAAAAAAGCTCAGTCTGTTATTCGTTTATACGAAATTCATTTAAATTTAATAATAAAATATTACACAACTAATTTGCGCATAAGAAAGTCATAAAAGTGTAGGACACAATTCGTTGTAGGGAATTGTTTATAACATGAGTTTTAATTGTATTATGTCAGTAGAAAGTTTGCACTGCTACCAATATCGTCATTAATTTAGTAGTTTAATATGTTTTCAGCTTAATAGCTTTAAGTAAAGAAGAAAAGATCTAAGAAACTTTTGAGAATATTGCAAATATTTGTAAAGTTAAAAATGTTTAACAACAAAATCACTCTGCAACTTAGAATTATTTTTAATTAGATATTCTAATTATTGTTTTTTTTTTGTTAATTTTATTTAACGTTTTAAAAAGTTAAAGGCTTTTTAAGGACTGGTTGTTAGAGTTTGTGATAGTAAAATTTTTATACTAATTTAATCGTAAATAGAAACAAATGTGACAGTTTGCAATTCTGTTATTCGTTATTTTGCAATCGTAAATGTCTGTAGAAAAAGGTTGTCAGATTTAAGTTGTTTGTCATTAAATGAAGTCCTTCAAAATATTTTTGTGACGTATCTAAACATTTTGGTGTTAAATCGACTTTTTTTAAAACAAAAAAATTAATAAGTGATGTTTCTTAGTTCTTTAAAAAAAAGAAAAAAACAATCAATTTTTGGATTTTTATTATTAGCACAAGCAGGGGTGGGCAGACATAAGTGTTGATCTCCAAAATAAAAGTATTTCTTGCGGAACATCGTTGCACTTAAAATAAATGAAATAGGTTCTGTCTGTTTCTGTTTTATATATATCATTGATATTAGATACAGAATAAGCCAAAACTTATCATGGGGTTTAAAAGTTTAATAAGTTTTTCCTTTAAATATATATTTGTTATAAACTAGCCAAGCCCGGCGCTCGTTGCTACGCCCCTTAATGAATAAAAATTCAAGCTGAATTTTAATTGAATATCAAGTGCAAGAAGGTAAAAATTATAACTTGTTTTATGGGCAAGGCACCGCCCACTTTTATAATCACGAATTTTTATAGTCATGACAGCACAATATGTGTGCAAAGTTTCAGAAAAATCGGTCCAGTGCAAGTTTCTAAAAATTATAACTCATTTCTTATGGGCGTGGCAGAGCCCACTTTTATAACCACGAAATTGTATAATCATCAGAGTTCAATATGTGTGCAAAGTTTCAGAAAAATCAATCTAGCACAAGTAGCTAAAAATTATAACTTATTTCTTATGGGCGTGGCACTGCCCACTTTTATAACCACGAAGTTATGTAGTCATGGCAGCTCAATATGTGTGCAAAGTTTCAGAAAAATCGATTTAGTGCAAGTAGCTAAAAATTATAACTTATTTCTTATGGGCGTGGCACTGCCCACTTTTATAACAACGAAGTTATGAAGTCATGACTGCTCAATATGTGTGGAAAGTTTCAGAAAAATCGATCTAGTGCAAGTAGCTAAAAATGATAACTCATTTTTTATGGGCGTGGCATTGCCCACTTTGATAATCATGAAACTGAAATAAGAACCTTCTCCTAATAATAACAAATACAACAAAAAAATAATTAGTGAAATCGGTCCAGCCATTCACGCGTGATGCCGTGACCAAGGGAAAAAGGGATTCATTTTTATATATATAGGGCCAATTCAAAGTGGTTGCATATCAGTCATATTTGTACTATTTCATATTATTTTATGCATGCATAAAATTTTTGTGAGTAATTTCCATACAAAAAAAATAAAATGACTTTACACATTTGTTTCCTATGTATAAGAAATTGTTTATGTTATACTGTTAACCATACTGTCTCTCAGAGAGAATTTCTTCGCTTCTCACCTCTCAGAGAGAATATTTTCTACTTTCTTCTTTCCTGTATACATACAATTTTTAACAGCGTCATCTCTTTGTCTTCTTTCTTGTATTAAATACATAATTTGTTAACAAAAGGTGTTCAAAGTCACTAGTCATATTAATATGAATTATATGACATAGTACAATATGAGAGTCTACTTTGAATTGGCCCATAGATTATTATAAAGAACCAGAATAATATAATTTTATTATTTCAATCAATTATTTAAATTCAAAGAACATATCGTTGACAACTTCGCCTTCTAAATCAATGAGTTTAGTTTATCGTCACCATCAACATGGCACCGTAAGCGATTTGCCTCATACCGGTAGACGACGCTTAATTAACACAGCGAAAAATTTTTAGTTTCTACAGAAAAGTGTTTCATTAACTTTTACCAGGAACAGTTATCAAAAATCGTTCTGATTAACTATGGTGCATTGAAAAAATTACTTACCTTTATGCCTATGTAAGGTGCGTTTGAGGCAAGAATTAAATTCCGCAGATCATCGGCAACGTCAGTTAAATTTTAATAGTTGTTAAAAATTGGAGTTAAATTTATTACAAATCTGATAAGGAGTGATACAATTCTTTTCATGTGAATGGGCTTGTTATTAAGCAAAACAACGCCAAATGCACCCCATTAGGGGAAATGCTACACATAGGGTTAACTTCTTTGAAAATGAAGTACTGTTACCGTAAATGGCGAACGGAATCGGTTGATAATAGAACATTTTTAAACACACCAGAGATTTGATGTTTACAGGATGCAGCCACAGCCGACACTGCCCGAAGAACAGCAGCACTTTTAAATTAAATTTTTGGAGAGCGAATATCTGCAAGAACACCGGAAATTAATTGGTCATAAATAAAAATATCAAACAAAATTTAGAAAACGGATTAGGTAATTTTACCACGTTTGATCGTTTGATTATTAGGTTTATCTTATAGACAACTCTAAGACTTAATAAAAATTTAACACATATACAAATTCATTGCTAAAAAGTATTTAATAAATTCTTAATTTGCCGCATTGTTTCTTCAAACATTTGATTTAATAAAGTAATTTAAATAAAAAATTGTGATCGGTAAAATGTATTTGACAATTCTTTATCAGCATGATGACTTGGTGTTTCCTTCTTTCTTGTACAAGTTTTTAAACAAAAGTTTACATATAAGTTTGAAGTATATTTTTAAATTACTTAAAAAAACGATTGATTTATTATTTAAGTTTTACCAAATATCAAAGAGTTTAAATTGCACGCCTACACACAAAAGCACGCAAATACCCAGTAAGCAAAAATGTCCGACAACTCCTAGCTGCCTGTAGGGAAATAACTAAGAATTTAACATTTGAAGTGGTTGATGTGAATTAGCGATGCATCTGAAATAACCGGACTGAATCTTATTAAAAAGTCAGGGGAAAGTGTGATGATGTATAAAGCGAGGTATGTGTAGATTTTTTACAATTTTAAAAGAAAACATTACAGAAATAGGTTAAAGCTCAGTATCAAGGTATATTCATACAGTTATACGCAACAGCAAAACGATACAACAAAGAAAGTTTTTTTATGGGATGTTTTCAGGCAAGGCCTAATCATTTATCAGGGTTGGAAAAGTTGTTATAATATGTTAATATTAATAAAATAGTGCTAAAACAAGTATATATGTTTGTTAAGCACATAATGTAAAATATATAAATTTGGTCTATTTATATCAAAAAAGTATACCCAAGTTAATTGTTTAATATTGAAACCAAAAAGTTTCATTTTCCATGCCTGAATTAATAAATGAAATAAAGGCAAATTCAACAAATTTTTGGAAAAAAAAGCTTTCCAATCAGCTGGGCTGGTAATTTCATCTGTATAAACTCGCCTTGCTTGGTATAATGTAATTTGGTATACCCTGCACACAAAAGTAAAAAAGGGTATACATATATAAGGGTTTATCATTCCGTGTGAAATTTCTACAATTTTTTTTTTCCAACCCCATAAAGCATTTATTTTCTGAAAGCTTATGCATAAGGGAGTCGATTAAGTTCTGTCAGTCTGTCTGTTCATCTGAAGGTCTGACCGCTTTCATTAGAATGTTAAAATTAACTTTTTGAAGCCCCCGACATCGCCTGGACCCGCGTGAAGTATTAATAGTATTGGAAATATTAGGAAGCAGATTGGTATTGAAAATCAGAAAAATCGGAACATAAACAACTGAGATATGAGGAAAAAACCACGACCACCTAGTTTTTTTCCACAACAGCAACATACAACACATAAACGTGGCATACTGGTCAGAGTAAACGTGGCATCGAATCCCAGCTGAGCTAAAAAAAAAATTACTTTTTTATTATATCATACATTTTGTTTTATCTATTTTTTTTAATATTTCTTTGCTTAAATATTAACTAAAATTATTTAAGCTCAAGGTCTTTTAATTATTTAAATAGAATCTTTAATTTTTATTAATTCTTCCAATATTTCGCTAATCCGTTGTGTGGCATCGTCGGGAAACATTTGTTTTGATTTTTAGTAAAAAATTTTTGTGTGAAAAAATAAATTTGAAATAACAAACTCTTGAAAACATTAAACATATAAATTTCAACATTTTGTCATATGAAAAAATTTTGTAAAAAGTACTAACTTGAAAATTAACAAACAGTTCAGTAATATGTATTACATAAGAATTTATGTATGCATATATGCAATGTGTTATTATTTATGTATTAAATGTCTGTAGCTCTCAGCAACATTATCAGTGTCTGCCTTATAGTTAATTCTAAGTGTTAATGGTACATTAATAATTTGTTACATCTCTAACATCAATTTACGCTTATGATTAACTTTTGTGTGTGTTTAAAACTGAAACATTTTTAAAGTTTGGAAAGTGATGAGAGGATAATGCTGTCTTTTGTGAATTTACATTATCCCTATGCCTTTGGTCAGGCTTAGTCCATGTGATTTAAAGTTTGTTTAATTTTATTTATTAAATTAAATTCTATTTAACTTTAATCTGAATAAAAAAAGTAAACAGAACTATGTCTTATGGTTATTTTAATATTTAAAGAAATAGTTACTCTTTTATAATTCAATGTTTTTTTACCTGAATTTTTTTTTCAATTTATCCCAATATTTAATTGATTTTAAATATTTGTTTATTAAATGAATTTATTCAATTTTTTTAAACAATTTTTAAATTAGTTTTATTAATTTATTAATTTAAAAATTTATATTTATTTTTTACAAATTTTATTTTGACTTTTCTTTGTTAATTGGGCATAGGGTTGTCATTCGTACTGTTTTAAACAGTACATGTACTGTTTTTTGTAATATGTACTGTTATATTCACAATACCTAAAACAGTACGCAAAAGTACTGTTTTTTATATTTGCACTGTTTTTGTACTGTTTTTGGATATACATATATTGAATTTTGTAATTTTTTGAAGAATGAAACAGGAAAAAATTGTATTGTTAAATGTGTACAAAAAAGTGATAAATATTTATAATTTATTTTTGAATTAACTTTTTTTGTAAGCATAAATTATTTTCTTTTATATAACTATACCACCTCTATTTGTGTTGTATAATTATTTATTGAATTTTAAAAATTATCAAAAAATTTAATTGATTTTTTTAGAATTTTTTTTTTTTTAATTAATATTTAACTAATACTTTTGGATTACTATATATAACTTAAAAAATATCAATTGTAATTGACAAATTATCAATTTTAAAGTAGACTTTACTTTATTGTTCATAAAAATTGTTATTGTCTTTAAAATAAACTTCAAAAAAGTTATTAAAAATAATATTATAGTCGACTTTAACAAGAAACGTTTTTTTTTGTTGAGCCTAAATATTATAATCTTAAAAATTGATTTTAAGTACAATAACAATTTCTATGCATGATAGATTAAGTGCCATTATTACAACTTGCCTTTAGTTAAAGGCAGTATTTTGTCTGCTCGATAAATAGCTTTGCATTATTACAACTTCCATTTTTTATTGTTATTATTATTAATTTTAATAATATTTAATGAATAAAAAAATAATAAATTAAGGGTTTATAATGCAAAGCCTTTTATCTGTCAAACAAAATCCTGCATTTAGCTAACGGCAAGTTGTAATAATGGCCCTAAGTCTACTTAAAAATTGATAATTTGTCAATTACAATTGATAATTTTTAAGTTATAAATAGTATTCCAAAAGTATTAATGGAATATTATTGTAATTTGAAGAAAAAAATCAATT
Source organism: Phyto melanocephala (assembly GCA_941918925.1). NCBI lineage: Eukaryota > Metazoa > Arthropoda > Insecta > Diptera > Rhinophoridae > Phyto > Phyto melanocephala. The sequence goes on from OW799233.1 coordinate 6,484,558, forward strand.
GAATTTACATATTATAGATAATTTCAAAACTCAACTCGTAGTTTTTGAAATTCAATCACCAATTTCGAAATTATATTTACTATTTTTTAAATATAATTAATAACTTTTGAAATACATTAGATCATTTTCAAAATAAAGTTTGAAAATATAGTGCATAACTCTGAAATAAAGTAAAAAATGTTAAAGCATTGGTATTTCGTTTATTCAAACTAGTATCAATATTAAAATCGAAAAACGACGTTTGATTAGTGTTTTTGACCACGTTAGTAACTTATGATACTATTTGTAGTTCGACTCGATCTATATACATATGTATTGCGTTTTAAAACAAATGCAATATTTTTTGTTACGTTCTCATAGTTTTGTATATTTGTTTTATGTTATTTTTATACTTATTTTTAAAACATATGTGATGTATTGAATTAAAAGTTAAGTCACCGTTATGTTCTCATAGTTTTTACATGTTTTTATACCCGCCACCAAAAAAATGGTGTGGGTATATTCATTTTGTCATTCCGTTTGTAACACATCGAAATATCCATTTTAGACCCCATAAAGTATATATATTCTGAATCAGGGTTTGATTTGATGACGATCTAGCTATGTCCGTCCGTCTGTCCGTCTGTCCGTCTGTCCGTCTGTTGAAAGCACGATAGAGGTCGCACCGAAAAAGCTAGGGGGCTCAAATTTTGCCAGAATCTTTCTTATAGATAAGGTTTGTTTGGTATTGAAAATGGGCTAAATCGGAATATTAGGAAGAGAGTTATAGCTCGAAAAGCAAGAGTAGGTCGAAAAAACCATGTCCTTCAAACATCGAATAAAATGGAATTGTGTCCAAACGCATTAACGTAGACTCATAAAACTTCGAATATATATTTCTCGAGTAAAAACAATATTTTTCCCCAAAAATCATCTAAATCTATACATTAGGAGAGGAGTTATCGATCAAAATGTACGAAAATTTATACCGCTCAGTGTATTTTTCGGTATATTTAAAAACAAAAACGTCATAAAAGCAACAAAATTGGATGTACGACTCTAAAATTTTGCACACTTTGCTTTTTGGTGAGCCGCTTTTTTGTAACCGAAAATCAATGTGCCACGCCCACTTTTACGCCCACCTCCCATATAACGTTTTACTCAAAATTCATATAATTTCTCTATTAATAAAGATTTTGGAATTATAAAGGGCTATATTGAAACTCCTAAGTTGTACCCATTCGTAAAAATAACTTTGACACGCCTACTATAACGCCCACTTTTCACGTTATCTACCGTTAATGAAATTGAAAAGCTTATAAAACCGCCAAAATTAGAGGTATGATGATAAAATTTGCTACATATATCCCCCTAGGCATTGTCATTACTGTGCCAGAAAATTAAGGTGCCACGCCCACTTTTACGCCCATCTCCCATATAACGTTTTACTCAAAATTCATATAATTTCTCTATTAATAAAGATTTTGGAATTATAAAGGGCTATATTGAAACTCCTAAGCTGTACTCGTTCGCAAAAATAACTTTGACACGCCTACTATAACGCCCACTTTTCACGTTATTTACCGTTAATGAAATTTAAAAGCTCATAAAACCGCCAAAATTAGAGGTATGATGATAAAATTTGCTACGTATATCCCCCTAGGCAATGTCATTACTGTGGTAGAAAATTAAGTTGCCACGCCCACTTTTACGCCCACCTCTCATATAACGTTTTACCTAAAATTCATATAATTTCTCTACTACTAATGACTTTGGAATAATAAAGGGTTATATTGAAACACCTAAGTTGTACTCATTCGCAAAAATAACTTTGACACGCCTACTATAACGCCCACTTTTCACGTAATCTACCGTTAATGAAATTTAAAAGCTCATAAAACCGCCAAAATTAGAGATATGATGATCAAATGTGCTACGTTTTTCCTTCTAATCAATGTTATTGTTGTGCCAAAAAGTTTAGGTGACACGCCCACTTTAACGCCTACCTCCCATATAACGGTTTATCTTAAATTCATGTAATTTCTCTATTTACAAAGTTTTTGGGAAAATAAAGGACTATATTGAAGTTTCTGTTAGCAGAAACTTTATTGACACGCCTATTTTACGCCCACTTTCATTGAAAAACTACATTTATAAAAGCATTTCAGTAGCATGTCGAAGTTATAAAGGGTGGTTAAATTTTAAGGACCGATGTTGACAAATTATTTAGGATATTATTAGTATTTCTTTTTGCAATTATAATATTTGTATGGTTCAATTATGTATTTAACAAAATATCGGCCAATTGGCCCCCCCATCTTTGACGCCACTCCTCTATCTGATCCTCCAAATTTTCAATGACAATGTTGATACTCAATTGTTGGGCATGATGATTAGGCGAGGTTGACTGCTCTTTTGCCACACTATCGCAATAACCAGCAGTGGTTCCCATTCAACGAACTAAGAAGGCATTCACAGATTTTCTAATATTTTATAAGACCTGTTTTGCAGAAATTTAAATATTTTTAACCAATCTCCCGATTGTGGACGAATTTAAACGATTATGTTGATCAAAACAATTACGAAGTGCACAAAATGCATTTTGATTTGAACGCCCATTTTTATAAAAAACCTGAATAACTTTAAAGCGTTGCTCATTTGCGTATCTTTCCGCGGATCAAATTGAATAAGTTTGAAGTTGAGAAATGTCAAATGAAATGCAGAAAACAAATTTAAAGATTAGGTGTAGTTCACTTTCAACATGTGCCCTTAAAATTTAACCACCCTCTACAAAGAAAGTGATACATATTTTATTATAAAGAGATTTTTCCATAGCGATTAACAAAATAATAAATATTGTGCTTTAAATGTACACAAAATTGGTGGTGGGTATAAAATATTCGGCACAGCCGAATATAGTGCTCTTACTTGTTATGTTTCTTATTAACTTTTTTTTATATAAAAATGTGATGTATTGAAGTAAAAGTTATGTTATCAATAAATAAAAAAATGTACTGTTTTTTTTGAAAAGTACTGTTTTTTCCCCCTCAATGTACTTTTTTTTCACTTTTCGAATATGGCAACCCTAATTGGACACGACTAAAAGAAAACTAAAAATAAAAAATATTGCGTGTATGAAGTAGAATGTATTTTTTACAAACAAACAAAACAAAAGAGAATACAACAATCTTCTCCTCATCGTTATGAAATAAGTCAGATATGTGTGAGACATATCGTATACTAAATTTCCCAGACATGTCTGACAGAAATTTGTATGCAAATTATTTGTAAAAAAATTTAAACGTTTGTCAGAATTGTCTGATTCACAAATCGTCCTACATTTTGCTGGCCGGGTATGAACATTTATTCCAATGAAAAGATATATCTCTGAAACATACACAATTTAAATGCACAAACAAACTGTAGAAGTAATAAATATGTTTAACATTCTCACAACAGACGGCTACTAGTATTTACTTATTTGCTTATTTAAGATTTTTAATATTTATTAATGTTTAAGTTGTACAAATGGGTATATGTATGTGTGTGTGTGTGTGTGTGTGTATTTACAATTACAAATACTAGCAAAAGTATTAATGTTAAACATTTAAAATACTTTGTTATTCATAATCGTTAATGGGTCCCATTGAAAGTTTAATGTGCAATAAATTAGAAATTATTGAGGCAGTTAAACTAATTAAAATGTTCTATTAGTGTCATTATAAATATTTATTTTATTTTGTTTTTCTACGTCTTTGTCATGTCTACATGAATATTTACAATTTAGTAAATGACACACAAGTTTTCAACCTCATACATTATATTTATGTTTAATTATGGATGGTACACATTTATAACACACACAGTTGCAATTAATATAAATAATTTATAGATTTGTTTTAGGTAGTGTTAAAGGGGGAATATTATTTGTGAGGAAAGTTAGAACAAAGCTATTACGACTTTTATAAATTGCAATTTTTATGGGATATTTCTAAAGACAAACGAGCAAGGTGTCGAAATGTTAGACATCGTTAGAGCGAGGTAAAAGGTTTTTATGAGTGTAATTTAATTTTATTTCGCTATTTATGCGAAATACAAATTAACAGTAATAACAGTAATCTTTAAATATTAAATAAGTATTTTGTTTTTTTTTTTTTTTGTTTTAATTTTAAGTGCATTTAGATATTATCACAATTTAATCTAGGATTTTGTTGATTGCTAAACTAAATACTTGGCAGCAAAAAAAATAAAAAAATTAAAAATTATTTCTAAACATTGCAATATTATAAATTTTGCTTGAGATATATGTAATAAAATATAGAAACAATTATACAAAATATTTCGTGTCATCTCTTGTGAATGTTGAAATTCAACATCGCATTTTGTCAAGGTTGAATCTCAAAGTTACTATTTTGTAACAAAATTAACTTTAAATTATAATTTTTGAAAATTTTTTTTCAACAAATAATAAATATCAAAAGCTAATAAGAATCTAGAGAATTGTTTTCATAGCTACACTATAGAGCTACCGAATAGTAGAGCCAATATATTAAATAGCGAAGAATTTCCATCACTCAGAATTACGTAAGAAAATGAAACTATGCAAAGAGAATTTTGCTTATACAGGGTATGACAAAAATCACCATGGTGTTTAGAAATTTAATAACTTTTTCTTTGGTATATTTTTTTTATAACTAAAGATTAAATAATGAAGAGAGACTAACAAAAAATCAAGAATTCAGATCCAATAACTGTTATTATATAAATCAGCAATACTTATTTCAAGGCAAAACATAATTGTTGTTTGCAATAGTGCAGCTAACAGCTATAAACTGTACGTCGTGTCCAATATTTGAACTGATGCAATTTACACGCTTACAAGGTTGAATTGAATAGGTTCAAAAGCTAAAGCCTACTGAATACTACAACAAATGGTTAGTTGAACAGACAGAAGTGAATGGTGACTTTACAAAGAAAATCAACTTTAGCGACAAGAACACTTTTACCTAAGTTGATTCGTTAATAAACAGAATTGGGTAATTGAACCACCCTGAATACTATTTGCCATATAAAAAATGCTACTGGAAGGCAACAAAAAAAAAAAAACAGTTTTGTACTGGATCCTTGCTAACGATGAAAAATAGTTTTATAACATTAACTCGAAGCATAACGGATAGTATGTGTGACTCAGCCAAAAATCTAAATCGACACAAAAAATATATATTTAGGGTACTGGTGCACCATGTAATGCTTAGTTTTTGGTAGGAGCAAAGAGATTGTACCTTACTGCTAAAATCTTGCACCTTTGACCAAATTGGCTTAAGGGGTGTCTCGAAATGCTTTTTTACATTTTAAAATGTCTCTTAAATCTAGTTCTTTTCAAACAAAAAAAACATTTTATTGGCGTTATGGAGAAAATATTCTAAACTTTATTATGCAAAAAACCAAAGTTCCAAATTTTATTTTCTTTTGCAATATTTCGCACTTTTTTCTTAACGGTTTGCATTAAACGTTGGACTCACGTTTTACCGAAGTGTTTGATAGCTTTTTTCCAAATAAATCCAAATTTTTTTTACATTTGCAGAAGGTACTGCTTAATTATAGCCCAATAGCGTTCAATAGGCCTTAGCTCTGGACAATTAGGTGGATACATGTTTTTCGGTACAAAATTTATTTTGTTGGCCTCATATTTACCACTCAAGGACGTCTTTGCTGTAGTGGCAGCTTGCCAAGTCAGGCCAAAACAGTGGAGGTATATTGTGGCTTCCGTGTAATGGCAATACAGCCTTTTTCAGGCACTCATTAATATAAAATTGGCTGTTCATTGTACGATTCACAATGATTGCCTTTGAAGTTTTCCCACATGTACATATTGCTTGCCATATAATATATTTTTTGGCGAATTTTGAAATCTTTTTATACTTAAATTTATCGGAAACATTAGCTATTTTATTAGAAACATAAAAACCCTGACCAGGAAGCTCTGAATAGTCAGCCTTACAATAGGTTTCATCGTCCATTAAAATACATCCATTAAAATTATTTAATTTGTGACGTATCAACTGTCTTGCTCTTATTCTTGCTGCTTTTGTTCCTTTTTCGTTTCGGTGTGGAGCCTTCTTGACTTTGAATGTTCTTAAATTTTCTTTTTTCTTTATTCGTTCTACAAGCGACTTCGAAATATTTAGTTTTCGTGCGATATTGCGAATGGAAAAGTTTTGATTTTGCTTTTTAACGATTTGAGGATTCCTAAAACCACGAGGCCCTCCAACTTCCTTGTGCTTAATAGACAAGTCTTTTTAGAATTTAAAAATAACGTAACGGGCAATCTGTCTGGATACTTTTGCCCGTCGCGCAACTTCAGCCTAAGAAAGTTGTTTATTTTCATTATAAATATCCACAATATTTTTTCTCACTTTTTCTCTATTTGACGACATTTTAAATACGGATTAAATGATTTGAATAAACTAATTAACAAAGTGTTGTTGACACTTATAACTATCACAGAGTGGAACAAAAAATTAATTAAATAATAATTGTTTGCGTAGTGCCCTGTAAAAAATGTCAAAAAGCATTTCGAGACATCCCTTATATTTCTTTGTAGAATTTAATAAAAAACAAGTAAGAGCGCTACATTCGGCCGTGCCGAATCTTATATACCCTTCAAAACGTGTAGTCATGCAATAACAGTAGTTTGTATCACCATTCATCTCATATGAAATACGTACATACATATAAAAAATATACATATATAAAAAACATCTCATTGTAAAATTATAAATTTACGTATGTGTGTTAAAAAAAAAATAAAAAAAAAATTTAAAAAAAAATTTAAAAAAAAAATTTAAAAAAAATATTAAAAAAAAATTTTTTTAAAAATAATTAAAATATATATAATTAATATAAAACAAAAAAAAATAAAAAATAAAAAAAAATTAAAAAAAAACAAATAAAAAAATTAAAAAAAAAAAATAATAAAAATATAAATAATATATTAAATAAAAAATAAAAAAAAAATTAAAAAAAAAAATTTTAAAAAAAATTTTTAAAATATAAAAAAAAATTTTTTTTGGCTCAGCTGGGATTCGATCCCACGTTTACTTTAGTTAATATACAAGTTTGTATGTATGTATGTTGTTGTTGTAATGTTGTTTTTGTGAAAAAAAAATCGAGGTGGTCGTGGGTTTTTGCTCATATCTCAGTTGTTTATGTACCGATGTTTCTGATTTTCAATAGCGATATACTCCCGAATATTTCTGATATTTTAATACCTCACCCGGGTCCAAGCGATGTCGGGGGGCTTCAAAAAGTTGATTTCAACATACACACGGACAGACGGTCAGACGGACAGACGGACAGACGGACAGACTGACAGAGCTTAATCGACTCCCCTATTCATAAGCTTTCAGAAAATATATACTTTATGGGGTCGGAAATGAAAATTGTAGAAATTTCACACGGAATGACAAACCTATATATACCCTTTTTCACTGTGTGAAGGGTATAATAAATAAATTAGAGTTTTATCTCACACGCTTTATAGTGCGGATCTCGCGTCAAATCAAATACTTTTTATCTCGGCCGATTTAGAATGCTCTCTTTGCAATGCACTGGATTTTGTAATAAATTGGAAAATTATGTTAGCTTATTCCTGGCCTCAAAAGATAAACAGTTCTTTTGGCGCCGAATCTATATATTGTCAATAAGATGGTAAAATCTCATAGATAATAGTGACTTAAATTTTGAATTATTTTATATTGTACAAATATTGCAAAAAAGAATATACAAAAATTAAAAAAAAATCACACTTTTTTTAAATTTACACCGATTTATACATTTAGATATGTATGCAATTTATTTAACAACATCATTAGCGAAATATCTGTCATAAATCCTATTTACTTTTTTGAAAGAGCTCAAGTCATAGTACGCAAAAAATTATGTTTGTGAATACAATTTCATTTTTTTCGCTTGTTTTTTGGATTATGCTCTGAATTAAAAAAGATAAAAGTTGTGAGTCAAATTCTATTTAGTATTTTTATTTTTTTTCATTCTTTTCACAAATAATATAAAAATATTTTTTTTTATTGATTTCGTTTGCAATACAATTTCTATTTTTAATATTCGTCGTGTTTCATTCTTCTCACAAATTTAATATATTTCATTCTAAGCAAAATGAATCAAAAACGAAAAATTTGTTTTAAAAATTTCCTCTTTTTATTTGTTGTTGTTTGTGGTATGAAAAAAATTTTAACATTAAATAATGTACAGTTGCAATCATAATAATTTAACAGATTGGATTTTGCTTATATGTATATAAATAGCTGTATCGTGTATAAATATTATATTTTATATATCCATACATACATATATAATATTTTTATCCTCATAAATTTAATTATAATTGATTTAAAGATGCGGGCAAGAAAAACAACTTTATAGGTCTAATAAAATAATTAGGCATTTATATAAAAAGGTAAAGTCTTAAAAGGATATGCGTATTAGCAAAACACATATATAAACATATGTATATACCTGAAAATGTAAACAGAAAATTCATTATATTCCTAATTTTTTTTACTCAGTAAAGTAAAAATCCTTGTTTGTCTTAAATTGAAACTCGGTATAAAAGCTACTTTATATATAAGCATATGTCAAGCGCCTATAGGTAAAAAGTTGTGTGTCACACTGTACCCAATGCCTCTTTTAACAACAACAATACCTAAAAAACAAACGACATCAATAAAAAGGTATATGTGAAAATCATCCCTTGCAAGGAATACAACACAAAAAATTTTTTTGGCGCCACATAAAAAAAATGTGTGTATAGAAAAATATGTAATACAGTCGGATTCGGTTAAGCTGCCGCCGTTTAATTGAAAAAATCACTTAACTACAATTAAATATTTTTACTATATTTTAAAGAAAATGAGTTCGCGTAAGGGAAAATCAGTTTTACAGCTTTTATGTTTTTAAAGCTACAAACTTCAATAAAGCAAACACTGCTTAGTAGAAAAAATTTCTGATTAATATACGACGAAATACAATGCGAGAGCTAATTTGTTGCACTGTAGTGCAACATTTTCTCTTATTTTGTTTAAAACAATATAAAAAGTAGAAAAGCTATTTAACCAAAATGGTTTCAATTTGTCCAACGTTTTTTATTAATGAAAATCTTGCATAAGCCAAAAAAATAAATCCTTCAATTATCAATTTCCCTTACCCGAATCCGACTGTATACGTGTAATGTTTGTAAGTATGATGTTTGTGTACCGCTTAGCAGTTTAAAAAACCAACTCAAAATTAAGAAGTATTGCTTTTATGAATGCAAGAAATACAAAAACAAAAACATACGTATGAAACATTGTTCTTCCGGCGCCTAATATTCTTAATAAAATTGTGTATGAATTCATGTCCCAAAAAATTAAAAAACAAGTTGCCACAAGTATTAACCTAAGATTCTTTACAAAAATTCCCATAATACAATTTTAACAAATTTATTGATTTGTATTAGTTTAATTTTTATTTTTTCATCGGACAGTAATTCAAAAAAGATATATATATGAGCCTAAATAAAAACAAAATATATAAAAATAAATATTATATCATATGTAATTGTTCCGTGGTTTCGTTTTTTATTGTTACATATTCAATTAAATTCTTATTTAGTTTTACTAAAAGCAAATTGTTTATAGTATCTTTTGATCTCATTTTTGTTAATATTATTGAGAGAGCACTAAAAGCTCTTTCGACGGAAACTTGTGTTGCCGGGACAATAAACTGAAGCAATTTTTCATGGCTGATATATTGTGAAGATACGATCAAACTACTTGTCAAGCCTTTCGTAGTATTTGTAAAAATGTGTTTGTTTGTATTATACCGTGGCATTGTTGTGTGTCTCTTTTTATATCAATCATTATCGGTGTAACACATACAATCACATTTTTTACAAAGCCTATCACAATGCTTTCTAAGTTGCTTGAAGCATTAAATAACAGCAGGCTGGCAACTTAAATCTGTCCAAATTGAAATACATACGATGTTTGACGCCATCATAGCTGCACGCCTACATTTGGCGGTGGCGCCTATATAATTTTGAATATACATGTTTTTATAACAAAAACTTTTAGGGATAAAAAAGAACGAAAATTGTATGTACATTTATTTATAAAACTAATTTACGATTCAAGTAAAAATTCCACAAATATAATAGAAAAAATCAGATAAATCAGATTCATAGTTTTTGTTTTATTATACCTAAGCCTTATTTGTATTTTTGTTGATCACTTAATATTTTACATGCATATATTCATACGTACATACATGCATAAAATATATTAACTAAAAATTATAATTTTTTTAATATATTCTTTAATTCCTAAAATGGTACAATTGTTCCCATTAACACAACAAAAATGATAAACTACAATGGCAACGCTGCTAACTTTTCTTCAAGGTAAATAAAAATTCTATTTGTGAAACGATTTTTTTTTAATTTTTCGATTATGTTCTTTGAATGAATGATTCATGTAAGGAATTTTATATATAAATTGTGGTGAGAAATTTATTTTAAATTTTTTTAAAATATCATTTGTCTCGCAACTTTTATTTTTAAAATTCGGAAAACAAAACAAATTATTCGTCACAATGTGGAAAATTGAATTCATTCAAATTAATATCATTCATGATTAATATCTATTCGATTGATTTGCGTACTATGGCTCAAGTTGCTCGTAATACTCTTAACCAAAACAAATGCATAATTCTTTTCTTGGTGTAAATTATATCGCACTCTTTTAAAAATTATTGCAAATTGTAACCGTTTCAGTCGCACAACATGTGCCTTTTTAATTTCTTTAAACATACACAATTTTAAGCTTTTAAAAAGGCAAAAAACAAAAAGTCATTTATTTCACATTCTCTGATTGTATCTGTGCAAAAGTGTCATGGCATAATATGTGTTCTTTATAACATGATTTAAAATTTTTGAAAATCATTTTATAGCCGGACCCCTAGTTATATGATTTATGTTTTTTTTTTATCGCCATCGAAAAATTTATTACGTTTATGTTGACTTAATTAAATTCACGAAATTCCTTGACCCAATTGAATTGAATATTTCTTATAAATACAAACATTAATATTTAATAAATTTTTACTACCACCCAAGTTGTTCTTTATACTTAAATACCTGGTCTTAAAGTTTTGTGTTTATTTATATTCATACAATTAAAATGTAAGATTCTGTTGCGTGAAGAAGAAGAAGAAAAACATCCACGTTAAGTTGTTTTTCTCTTACCTTTCTGCTCACCACATTACCTTCACTTCAAACACGTATGCTTGCATATGAGCCAGTAAGGAAATTAAAGCACTACCACATTTCCATTTAAGCGGGATTTCTTAATGGTTTAAAAAAACTGCAAAAATGTTTTAAAAATTTCAATATATTAAGGTTTCTCAAATACACTATTTACAAATGTTTTTCGATTTAAGAAAAAATTTTGAAATTTAAGAGTAATTTATCAAAACACAAACTAGATTTGTAGGCCCTGCTTAAATTTTATTTATAGAAAATTAAGGTTACACCTTCACTTTAATGCCTTCCTCCCATATAAGACGTTTGCTTATATTCATTTGTTTTCTATATGGATATAAATTTTAGATGAATAACTCCGTGTTTTGATATTTCAATTGATTTCATTATTAAAAATCACTGCTTTACGCTTACTCTAAAGACCGCCCACCACATAAGGCACATGTGCTATCAAAATGTATTTTTTTATATTATTAAATTTTTAAATGAGTGAATTTACTTGAATTTAATTAGCAAATTTTATGTGGTGCACGCCTACTTACTAATTATATATTATATTTTTAAATTGAATTTTTGTTTTATCGAACTATTCTGTTTAAGCTAATATTTTAAATTTTAATCAGGCTTGAGTTATTTATTTACTTTATTAATATTATTTTTTATTAATAAAACAAATTCTCTGTAACAATAAGAATGTCAGTATGAAATCCAGCCTGATTAAAATTTAATTTATTAATTTATGTTTTTATTCAAACTTATGTAAGTAGGCAGTGCCACATCTACACAAACTAAAGTGTGTCTCAGTATAATACCCACTTTTTAAGTTAAGTGTCATTTTATTTTATGCTAAATACAACCTTGAAGTTTGTTAGCTTAACACATATTTATTCCGATTTTTAAAAATGAAGCACTCTACGAAAGAACATCTCTTTATAATTGTGAAAACTTGTTACGAAAATGTGAAAAGTTATGCTGAGACCGCGCGCAAACTTTGAAGAAATTTCAGCCGAAAATATTCACCTAATGTGTCGACCATTCGAAGTGTGGTTTAAAAATTTAAACAAACCAGATTATGGACAGTAAGACTCCTGTGCATCTACATACCTGCCGATCTCTTAAAAACCTTCCTATTGTAAAGGAGAGTGTTGCCGAAATCCCCGAAAATATTAATTCGGCTCAGTTTTTATTAACATAAATTTTCACAACGCACTACCCAGCGATTCTTGACACAAGATTCCAACTGTCACACATAGAAAAATAAGCATACTTAGGAGCTCAAACTTGCAAAAGGTGCTGGAAGTTCGTTAAGTATATTATGACGCAATGGGAAGACAATGCCATTTTTTTTTTTAAAAGTCATCTTTTACGATGAAGTGCATTTTCATCTGAATGACTTTGTGAGAACATGAAATTTTTGAATTTGGGGCTTATAATTTTCTTTCTCACGCAGTCTGTAAGAAAACAAGTAACAGTGTTATATTCGGCCGTGCCGAATCTTATATACCCTTCACAACGTGTAGTCATGCAATAACAATTGTTTGTATCACCATTCATCCCATATAAAATACGTGCATACGTACACGTTAGAATAAATGTGCCATCGAATCCCAGCTGAGCCAGAAAAATTTTATTTTATTTTATTTAATATATTATTTATATTTTATTATTTTTTTTATATTTTTTTTAAATTTTTTTAAAAAATTTTTTTAGAAAAATTTTTAAAAAATTTTTTTAAATTTTTTTTTAAATTTTTTTTAAATTTTTTTTTTTTTAGTTTTTTTTATTATTTTTTTCTTATTTTTAATATTTTTTTTTTTTTTTGTAATTTTTTTGTTTGGTATGTTTTTTACATGTATCTATGTATGTATGTTGTTGTTGTAATTGTGAAAAAAACGAGGTGGTCGTGGTTTTTTGCTCATATCTCAGAAAGTTATGGGGCGATTGTGCTGAATTTCAATAGCGATTAATTCCTGGATTATTCCAAGAGATTGATACTATATACAGATCTGAGGAACATATAGTTGCTTCTAAAAGTTGATTTCAACCAACACACGGACAGACGGGCAGACGGACAGACGGACAGACGGATAGACGGACAGACGGACAGACGGTCAGGGCTTAATCGACTCCTCTATTCATAAGCTTTCAGAAAATATATACTTTATGGGGTCGGAAATGAAAATTGTAGAAATTACAAACGGAATGACAAAGCTATATATACCTTTGTGCACCACAGGTGAAGGGTATAAAAATTACAAACGGAATGACAAAGCTATATATACCCTTGTGCACCACAGGTGAAGGGTATAAAAATGCACCTTCAACGACCAACTTTCTAGGTACAAATTTTGATCAGGCAGCGTGATTGGGCCTTAGTTTTTTGAAAATAGGGCCGATATTGCAGTGTGAGTGAATGATATTCATTCCGTGTGACCTCATATGGACGGCATGGATCTGTGCGACGTGTGATTTCAGCAAAATAGTGCAATCTACGATGCCGCCTATTTATTGCAGCAACGATTTCCAGAACATAATTTTCTCAAGAAATTCCGATAACAGTTGTCCATCAAGATCATGCAAATTAGCGTCCTATAATTAACTTTTTTAAGGACTTGTACAATGTTGTGTTTATAAGAATAAAGCATTAATAATTTCTGAGCTCAAATCCCAGATCCAACGCGTAAGATACATTCCCTTTTGTGTGAAAAAGTCATGGAAAATTTTATGAATAATTTAATAACCTGTCATCAGAGTCGTAGAAGTCATTTGATGAATATATGAGTCGGAACATGTCCACTTTATAATCAGATAAAAAATGCCGACTATCTCAAAAATAAGTGATTTTGTTAAAAAATGTGAAAGTGCATTCTTACTGAGATAACCTTTATAAAACTATTGATTCATTATCTATGGAATACATTTTCAGTTAAAGTATAGCACTTGTGCTTAAGTTCTGAGACTAAATACAGAAAAATAAATTATATTTAAAATTCAAACTAAACATTTTTTATATAAAAAATGCAAACTTTATTATAAAAGAAAAAATAAATAAAATTATTCTATAATAAAATCAATTTGCTGTTTCGAAGGTTTCGAGCAGCTAACAAATATATTGTTTTAGTTGTTTGTAAAAGAAAATTATTTTTGTTAAATTTTTCTTCTTCGATATTGTTTTGTTAAAAATAGGTTAACTAAATTTTTTTACTGTACAATCTATTAAGAGCCCCATATCGAACACGTTCTCTAGCTAAAAGTCACTTTTTAAAATGGTATTTCTTTTGTTCGTTAATTAAATCATTGATAAAACCTGTGGCCAAAATTCATAAAAAGTTGAAAAAAATGTATAAACATTTTAATAAAAAATGCGAAACATGTCATATAAAACTTTGTGATTCACTGGTCTAAATGAAGAAAAGAAAGTGAACGTTTTTTTAGAAAATGCCCCATTGATATGGCATTTATAGCTGACATTGAATGGCTTTTTGAAATGATTTCATACTAGTGTAAAATGTACATCTAAAAATATTAGGTAAATGGTACAAAGTTGCCGTATATATTTTCTCTTATAGGTACTAAGAAATGTACACCCACAGAATTGCTCATACAAGCCATTCGTACACAAGCTCACAAAGGAAAATCTAGTAAATTTGGGAACAACAAATATAAAGTAGCAATGTTTGTGTTTAAGTGTGTATTTAGGTGAACTCAGCAGGTGTAGTTGATTAAGTGACATACGGCTTAAAATTTGTTGCCACAAACTTGAACAAACATAGTATTGTACAAACGTACGTACATACATACAATGTATTTATATAGTATAGTATTTATAGTTGTATTTGTACATGTGTGTGCATATGTTTCATAAAGGAACCGAAAAATGTTTTCAGCATGTCATAGTAGAACTTTAAATGTATGTACGTAAAGAGAGTGTTTTAGGAATAGCAGGAAATAAAATAATAACAAATAAAAATCAGCAACATAAATTAAAGTATATTGTTATCACAAGCAAAATATTATTTTGTTATATATTTTGACGATCATATGTATATGTGTAAGTGTGTGTGTGTTTTTTTTCCTGCAGCTGTGTTCATTTGTGTGCATTGTGCAGACAATATCTTTTAATGTACCAATACTATTGCTGTTGCCGACTAAATGTATCTGCAATTCATACATGTATGCGTACACTCGGTATAATTCTTATTCGATGGATGTTTTAGATTGTTAGAAATGACACACTAAATCGACTTCGATTTTGAAGCGAAAATGCATGCAACTATTTTAAAGTGTCACACTTACATTAAGTAAAATAAATTCTCTTTTAGTCTTATTTACATACGCATACAAACACACACACCTACATAAAATACACACTTATGCTAATACATAAAAAAGCGGAATATACATGCAAAAGAATTGCAAACTACTTTCACTTAGTGACAATAAAAAAAAAATTAACACGTTTTTAACTGCAAGAAATTGTTGTTTCTACGAAATTTTTTAAACCTTTTTCGAAAATGTAAAAAAAAATGTGTTGAGAACACTCGGTTGATTTTTTTCCTTTTACTACAAACTCTTATGTTAATGGGTTAAATATTTATGCATTTCAATTTAAAACTACATACTGGCTTAATGTGACTCCTCTTCTATTGCAATTTGCAAATGTGACAATGAAGAAAGAATATTTTGCAATAATGTCGTTTCTACATAAAGACTATATGAATGTTTGAAAGCTGCATGCTTCAGTTGTTTATGTGAATGATTTTGTTTTTCTTTTCTTCTTTCTTACACACCGTATGATGCTGATTCTTGCTTAAATGTAACTCTGTGTTCGTAATAATGTTGCTCGGTATGTATGTAATCAATTGAAATTTTTGCAATGTTTATTTAACATCTAACACTGCCACCCTTTGCTGCCAAAAAAAAAAAACTATTGCCAGCAACTCAACTGCAATTCATTTTAAGCTTTTACTCCCTTTTATAATAACACACACACATACACACACATACAATCACGATTTCTTAAGTATAGGAAATTCTTTTATACATTTTCTACACATACTTTAATAACAGAAAATTGAAGCTGTACTAGTAGGGGAAATGATATGGGTGTGTTAAGAGAAGACAAAAGTTTAGATTTCCCATTTTACATTACAATACAATCTGAACGATATCTACCAGGTATACTTGTGTTTTCTTCGTACTCTAGACAATAAAATTAAAAAAGGAGAAACAATTTCAAAACAATACAAAATGCATCCATCCATCTGTAGTTTAATTTTGGCTGCACCTCAACTGAGTACACATACCGACACAGATAAACAAAACAACCCAATATCAAACCACTTACCTATAATTTGATAAAGTAAAACATTATTTCTCAAATAGTGTAACTAAAGAAGAGTTTAGAGAAATTTCTATCAAATTAAATTATATAGAAGGAGAAAATTGTTGTTAAATAAACTTTGTGGAAAGATCGATTGTTGTTCAAAGGATTTTGTACAAATAAAAAAATGTGAAGAAGTCCACTAAATTTTAAAAATTATTAACAATATTTTGGATATCAAGTAAAATCATTTAATTAAAACTAATTTGAGAAAGAAAATTAATAAGGTTATCCATTGCATCAATTATTCGAGTTTTTTCGAAAACAGGAAATTATTTTTTTTAAATGGCTTTCAGTTCAACATTAAACAAATAGCTGGTTAACCGGTTTTATTATTTTATGTTAGGTTAGGTTAGCATGGAAAAAAGGGCACTAAAAAGCTCAAACCCATATCTGGTATAGACGCATGGCCAAATTGACATGTTGTGCATTCTAAGTCCCTTTATGTAATTCAATAGAGATTTACAATTTGAATTCACGTTAAAGTTCTCGTATCTAATACGCCTCAATACAGAATACTAATAAAGGTAGTGTTCCAAAGTCTGATATTATTTTTTTTGCATGCCCTACCTGTTGTGCCATCTGGCATTAGCTAGATAAGTTCTTGGTAGTTCACTAATTAAGAGTTGGCCTACTTAGTTTCAGAATCTTCTTCGATCTTTAAAATTTTACTTAAGCTACGAACATACTCGTCACTTTGCCGACGTCGTATTTTGTTACTATCTTATGTGTTCTTCAAGCACCCGAACTTTTAGTTCATTTTTAAGACTTCGAACTGCTTTACAAATTTCAAGATGTTAAAAAATTATCTCATTTTGAATAATTTACTGGTTTTTTTATTTCTGATTTTACGGTGCTGGCATGTTAGTTTATCACACTGTTGCATTGCAGGACATTAAAAAAAATTCTTTCGTTAACTAAAGTGTTGATTAACTGACTGTTAAGATATGAATTTACCCGGGTTATGTTATAGAAACCCATTCCAGATTGTTCGCCAATCATTGATGCGTGTGGAAAAAGATCGGTGTTTAAGGTCTTTCACAAACAGCTCCCTATCTTTAAGAAAAAAAATGTGTATAAAATATAGTAGTATAAGTCATTCATATTCGTATCCATTAAAACCTATCCGTTATGTTATACATAGAATATATCATCATGTAAATATCCACCGTGACTTCGCTAGGAAATGTCTAACTTTACTTGAGTGCATAAATCAGCGTACATTTTACCGACGGTATTGGTTTAATATGATGTCTTTGAGAATAGCCATGGTTTGTTTCTTACTGCATAAACGTGTGACTTAAGACAACCCCACAAGAAAAAGTCTAAGAAGATCAAATCACACATACTCAGTGGCCAGTTTAAACTGTTAATGAAGATTGTCCCATTAATAGTCGTCTCGTCAAAGTTACATTACATTGGTGTTCATGTAGTCCAATTGTTGCCGAAACAAAATATTAATTAATGACGCTTGCAGCACAAAAGCTACAATTTGTTTTTAATACTTCGGGATGCATTGAAAGATCTTTGATCTCGTATAAATTGATATTGTCTGAAATTCCACAATTCTGTTTATTGTACTCATTAATAAATCGGCTTCATCGCTGAAAATTATTTTTTTGATAAAACGTTTCACGAACAGAACACGCATTAAAAAAATTTAATTATTTGCACATGTTGTTGAACGATGTATGCTTCCACGGTAATTTGGAAAAACGAACTAGAAAAATTTAAACTAACTCGCCAGTATGAGGATTGATTAATATTAGTATCAGCATCATGTTCTATAATCTTAATTACCACTACGTTGAGTTTCTGACGCTCAACTTTCGCCCCTTAAATCAATTTGTACTATTTAATATGTCAAAGGTGACAATCTTACCTACATTAGTTCTTGTAAAATGTAAATACGCATTACAATGGAGCTCTGGCTATGTGTCATTTATTTATTGTTTTTCGGTGCAACGCTATGTTAGTTTTCACTGACAGAATCGAATGTGCGGTCCGAAAGAGTCGAACAACTCAGAAAGTAAATACTTTTCTTTAAGGTGAATAGCAAACCTGGACATAAACGGTTTCCAGCAGTTCGTATTAAACCCTCTATCTCTATTTCTGTTCCGGCGGTAATAGTACCCAAGAACTATTAGTGGTTGACCAAAGTCCGACCAAAGTCAATCTTCAGCTGTTAAATAACCTCCGAGTCTGTTTTCTCGCTTTAGAGTAACCACAGTCGCCAAGTGATGAATGTGTAAAATTTTAAATGTTTATACTGTAATAGCTACAGTGTCTGCATCAACATAATAAAATTAGTCATGGTCATGGACTAGTTTCTTTGATGATGTTAATGATAAAGTGCAGATTCCCATAATATTAGGAAGCAAATACTTATCAAAGCGCCATATCCTACGCTTAGTGGTTTGTTTTTCAAAAAGTCAGTTGAAAAATATGTTTTTTTTTCTGTAATCATAGATATGAAAACAAACACATAAATCCACAACAGGCAATAATATAAGTCTCCATTTTTTATTATTTCCCAGCAAACAAATCATAAATAATTATTGTGAAATCCCAATGCATAAAATTTAAGTAAGACTTCATAACCATTGGGAATCTCTGATCACAATACTTGTTTTACATTGTTGAATTATATCGAAACAAAAGAACCATTTTCAAATTGAAAATTTTCAACCTTTTTTTCAATTGCACCACATGCAATACTAAAGTACTTACAACAAAGTACTTTCATTTATTTCTAATCATTTTAACCTCATGTTGTGTCAAAATTTGTATCTTCATTTCTATGTATGTGTGTTAGTTGATTACTTTTTCTTCTTTTCCAAATAGTCTTTTCATTTGGTTGATGTTGATGATGCAACTTCTACTATTATTTCTCCTTTAAATTTGATGTCCTTTCGCAAACACACAACAACAAAACGAATTGAAGCAAAAGTATTTAGAAGCAGCATCAGAGAGAAAAGGTTAGTTTGAACATTTGTGCTGAGTTTGTTGAATGTTGTATTAAAAGTGTTTGCTGCAGCAGAATTTGCCATTGACTGAGTAAATGTTTGAGTGTGTTTGAATGGTACAGCGTGAGTGGTTGTCTAAATGATTGACTTAAAAATTAAGTAAAAATTGGACGTTTACAAAATAAATCCTTCCTGGACTGCTTAACGTTTGTCTGTTTCCTGCTCCAAGCTTGTCTGTTTCCAAGTAGAATAAAATGTCTATTTATATGAGTTATTTTCCATGTAATTTTGCTTTTTTTTTATCAGAATTTGTAATACTAGCAACCTTTGTTTGTTGTAAAATAGCGGATTAAGTCAAATGATGTTGATGGTGGTTATATAGAGTTTAAGTAATAGTTAAATTGAATGCGTTTGTATGTATGTAAATGTTGAAAATATTTGAATGGTTTTAAGTAAAAATTTTATATTATTTTAGTTTGTTTTTAGCATGTTATATTGCATTAGAATATATTAGAGGGGGAGGGTAAAACAGGGATTTTTTTTTTTAAATTTCAGGGGTTATTTGCAGAATCTTTTTATGTAAGTTAAAGTTCATGACAGTCAATTTTTGATATTAACGAGGCTATACAATAAAAAACATACATTTTGAGTAATTCCTGACATTAGATTTAGGACTATAGGTGTGGTAGAGAGTGAATACCATCTTAGATTTTATTTCAAAATATATTCTGGTAATTACAAAATGACAACTATCAGACAATGTGATCCCACATAATTTGACAATCACTCCAAAAAAGGCTCGTGTCAATTGCTTGCAATAAATTTTAAAGAAATAAAATCGCAGTACTTAAAAACATGTGTATGATATTGCTATATGGGACAAAGAATACATGTATAAGCCCGAAAGTAAACAGCAATCGATTGTATGGTTATTCCAAAACATGAAAAACCCTACAAGGGTTATTCAGAATGTGATCAGAATGCATTTTTTGCGTCTTGCTCAAGCGGAGTGGTAAAGGCTCTTTGAAAATTGGTTCAAACGTATACAAAAGTAGTATTGTCATGGAAAATCTTTTAAACAGCAATAAAGCCATTTTTGATAATTTTTCTTTCAGTGATTTATTGTGTTTAATCTCGAAATATAAAGGGCAACCTTCATATAAAGTCGAAATTGTGAAGAAAATATTAAGCGACCGGGACAGTTTTTTTTCTCAATAGCTAGCAAAAATAAAATGCGGCAGCAATGGCTACTTCTACTTAATCATCTTCCTGTTAATTGCTTTGCTGGTGTTGGTTTTGTTCCTGCGTAATACTTCTTTGTCTTAGTTATGAGTACCGTGCATATCTAGCTATTCTTGGGTCGACCGCGGCTTAATGGGCTTTACAGATTTCAAGCTACCTTTTTTATACTTTGGGGCATCTATTTGATCTCCCCTGTGCATTTAGTTTGTTTCAGAATGTAGTAGTGTATATTGTCGGTAGTTACTTTGGTAATACTTATTTCTTTATATTTAAGTTAATTATACTTGTTCTTTTTTCATATACATATGTCAATATGAAGTATGCATTGATTTTCGTTTCTAAGTTTATGTTTGTTAAAAATAAAGGCATTAGAAAGTTACTAGTTAAAAAGAAACGACGTTTTTAAGTTGCGCTTACAAGAATAGGTTTATTATTGCTTAAGTTACGGAGATCCGTGTTGCTGATGGTGTTTGGCCAGATTATCCTGCATATGTTTCTGCGACATCTGTTAATGAATACGTGTACTATTTACAATACTGATTTTGATATTAGCTAGGTTTCACTTTCGGACAACATACACGTTGAATATTTTGAAGTTTGTTTTTTTGAGTACTTTCAAACTTCCCCTTGTTAGTTGCAACCATCGGAATGCCGCATGGCTATTACTTAGCCTGTGGCTTTTGATAGCAGAAGCTTTGTACGTATCAAATTTATTGGCCTTGAAATATGATGCTCAATTACATACTAATCTTTACAGATCTATAGTCATCTGCAAAATTCGAATTCTCCAGTTGTCGTGGTAAATTGTTTTCTCTCTAAACAGACTTCGCTCTGTAGAATCAAGCACCATGGTGAATAGTTGGGGTAAGTCCAAAAATGGTAAATGATTTTTTCAAGGAGGTAGTCTTGCAAAAAGCATGCTTTTTGAGTGCATGTTTGTAAGGCAAAGTAAAGTTTTTCTACCTTAAAAATATAATTACAGGAATATAGGTCTCAATTTTACGGAGCAGTATATTAAAAGTTTATGCAACAGACACTTTTTCGTACTTTGGCATGTTCTAAATGTAAATGTAGATGTAACAAACGAAAGAAACAACCCTGAGTTAACTAGAATGTTTTTCGAATATTCTAATACAATACATTTCTGTTCTGATATCTGTAGAGCACATTTAAATGTCTTTCATTCTTGGATTCATTTTTTTTAAACTCTTGTGTCGGAGAGTTTTCCTCTTTTAGCACTTACGCTATCTGTCGGAGCTGTTTTCAACCACTCAGTCTATTATTTGTGTTGTCAGCTGTCGGACGATGTAACTAAGTGATTACCCGATAGTTCTTATAATGACAATATGCAGCATTTCAGTGTATTGCTTACTGGTTATCAAATTCTATTTCGGTTAGTTTCTTATTATTTTATACCAATATTTTATCCAAAAGCATTTTTTTGTGAACTTTTTATTCTAATCAGTTTTTTTTGCCATATTATATATGTGGCTTGGAGCTGAAAGGGCCAATGTCACTTTTTTGCTCTTTTGAGTTAATCATTGCATTAGATTTATTTTCTTGCTCCAATTCATTAGGGTAAAAGAGCTTAAGTCATACTTAACCCAGAACAGCTTCATAAATAAAATGCTGGCCAATGTCACTATGAAAGCATCTATAAAAGTTAAAGTTCAATTCCAATTTTCTCAAAAGTAAATATTTTGACATTGGCCCTTTTAGCTCCAAGCCACAGATATATTGACTTGCAGGGCATTTCTTTTCTACTACGTACGTATTTTCTATACAATCTTATCTCTTTGAGTTTATTTCACAATGTTATTTGCATATTTATGAGATGTATTTTCAAAAGGTACTTAAGTGTGAGTGCAATGGTATAAGTATAACTACGGGTATAAGTTTAAATGTCAAAATTGTTGTTGGCTTTTAAAGAAATTGTACATCTCGCCCATAGTCGTCTTGAATTGGTATGGATTTGCGGTAGTAGTCAATTCAATGCATAACATCAGATTTTATTACCGCGTATCTTTGTTTAAAGCCAAGTCTATATAAAAATGTGTGTACATTTACAATTTTATTTATGATATTGATTCTGTAATAAATTTTTTATAATTTTGTTTTTTATTGATACAACTACTTTAGCTCATTGAATGTTGTAGTTATGTGCTTGATTTAAAGCAGAGATTCTTAAAACTTTGACGAGCTGAAATCTTTTTTATAATTTTAAAAGCAAATATTTAAGGAGAAATTTTAATTAACGAGTGAAATGCAGCTGTTTTGTAAAATTACTTCCCATTCGGCTAATGGCCGACTACAATTTAATTTAACAAACAAAATTTTTGAGGAAGTTTAATAATAGAATAATAAACTTAAGCCAGAATAAACATTTTTTATAACAAATTCAAGAATAAAAAGGCTAAAATGAATAATAATTTAATTAATTATAAACAAAAAAAAAAAAATATTTAATCTGAAATATAGGCTATGCTAAAATGTGGTCACTTTACTTAAGGTGATGTTTGTGAAGTGTGTTATAAGATGCGGCACTTCCAAATATAGCAGCAAGCTTTTGTTTATGTTTCCTTGAAATCTATCGGGTGTCCCAACTAGAACGCAATTTTTAAATTTGGCGCCATTCGAAGTGTCATTGTTTGACATTTGAACAATTGTTATTGTTTGCTAGTAGAAGGTACGAGGTTAGTAAAAATGGAGCGCTACACGAATGAACAACGCATTCCCATTGTGAAATTGTTTTACCAAAATGGTGAAAGTTTTGCGGCTACAGTTCGCAAATTGCGATCATCCTATTTCCATCTTGATGGCTTCGTCAATAGGCAGAATTGTCGCATTTGGGGTGAGGAAAATCCTCACGTCTCACTGTGTTGTGTGGTTTTTGGGCTGGAGGAATCATTGGATCTTTTTTTATGAAAATGAGGCAGGTCAAGCGCAAGTCAATGGTGTTCGGTATCGTGAAATTACAACCAATTTTTTCTTGCCTAGAATTGAAGAAATGAATGTGGAGGGCATGTGGTTTCAACAAGATGGCGCCACATGTCATACAGCCAGAGAAATAATTCAATTGCTGTATCAGTCATTTCCCGGTCGTGTTATTTCGCGTTTTGGAGACCAGAATTGGCCACCTAGATCTTTTGATTTAACACCTTTAGATTTTTTTCTTTGGGGTTTTTTGAAGTCGATGGTTTAAGCGAATAAGCCGACGACGACTCAAGCCTTAAAAGAGGAAATTGGACGCTGCATCAATGAAATACCGCAGCATTTATGCAAAAAGGTCATTGAAAATTTCATTAAAAGATCGCGTGTGTGCCAACAAAGCCGCGGCGGCCATCTGCACGATATATTGTTCCATACATAACCTCATTCTGTCTACTTTACGATATAATAAAGTTTCACGATTTTTTTTAAATATCTGTGTTTGATTTAAAATTTAAAAATTGCGCTCTAGTTGGGACACCCTTTATAAGTATTATGGTTAAGGTTTTTCATAAATATAACATCTTTATAATAAATTGCCTTAAGTTTGATGTTAATAAAAATATCGAATGCAAATTTTTTAATGGAAATGTTTAGGGCTACTGCTTCAAACACTAATAAATACACAGTTTAGCATTTACAACACACTGACAGCTACAACTGACAGCGGACAACAATGCGAATCATAACAATTGGTTTAAAAATATGTTTTTGTTTTTTGACCCGAAATATCTTTTAACGTAACGTCGAAACAAAATACTGCTGCCTCCACTCTTATTCTATTCTATTTCATTTCTATCATATTGTCTTTATCTACATTTGCATTTATATTTTCCTGTCTTATTGTTTGTCAATTCGTTGTATTCTTGTTGTTGCTTTGTTTACATTGTCTGTTTTTTCTCTCTCTCTCTCTCTGTTATCAATTGTATTATTCGGTTTTCACTATTTATTTAAGTGTAATATTTCGGCTTATTTTTACCTTTCACTACACAGCAATATATACATATGGATATGTATGTGTATATGTATGTGTGTGTATGTTTAGGAGTCATAGTATTTAGATTTATTTACTTGCTGCCTGCTATGCCATTAACTAATTGGTTTTGGTAAATTTTATATTGTTTGCAAAAGCACTTGTCCCTTTTTGAAAAGTGTAAATTCTTGTCCCAGAATTTGCATAAAATGTTGTAAAATTAGGCAATTTTATGCAAGTTTATACAAAGTTGTCACAGCACAGACATGCACAAAATTCAGTATTTTCCTATCTAAAATATAATTTTATCTATATTTTTTACGTATTTTTTTATAAAATAATATGTAGATTGCACTAAGTGAAAACATTAAAATTTAAGTGAAAACATTAAAATTTAAGCGAAAACATTAAAATTTATGTCTTATAACCAGTGCATTGAATTATGAAATTTAATATAAATTTCATTTCGTTAAATATAAGTATATTTAAAAAGAACTGCAAAAAGACCCCTATGTGCTGCTTAAATTTTATTATACTTAACAACATTGTTACTCTAAATACTGTTTATTTGTTGTTAAGACGTTTACACGTGTTAAATCAGTTTTGGCCAAATATTAAAAAACAAGTAAAAGTGCTATATTCGGCCATGCCGAATCTTATATACCCTTCACAACGTGTAGTCATGCAATAACAGTAGTTTGTATCACCATTCATCTCATATAAAATACGTACATTCATATAAAAAACATACATATATAAAAACATCCCATTGTAAAATTAAAAATTAACGTATGTATGTTTAAAAAAAAAAAAAAAAAAAATTTAAAAAAAAAGTTAAAAAAAAAAAATTTAAAAAAAAAAATTAAAAAAAAAAATTAAAATATAAATAATAAATATAAAACAAAAAAAAAAAATATTAAAAAAAATATTTTTATAATATAAATAATAATATAAATATATATTAAATAAAAAATAAAAAAAAAAATTTAAAAAAAAATTTGTTGGCTCAGCTGGGATTCGATCCCACGTTTACTTTAGCCAATATACAAGTTTGTATGTATGTATGTTGTTGTTGTAATGTTGTTTCTGTGAAAAAAACATCGAGGTGGTCGTAGGTTTTTGCTCATATCTCAGTTGTTTATGTACCGATATTTCTGATTTTCAATACCAATCTACTCCCGAATATTTCTGATATTTTAATGCCTCACCCGGGTCCAAGCGATTTCGGGGGGCTTCAAAAAGTTGATTTCAACATACACACGGACAGACGGACAGAGCTTAATCGACGCCCCTATTCATTAGCTTTCGGAAAATATATACCTTATGAGGTCGATAATGAAAATTGTAGAAATTTCACACGGAATGACAAACCTATATATGTATGTACCCTTTTTCACTGTGTGAAGGGTATAAAAAAAAAAATTGCGATTGTTTTTGATAAAAATGGGTGAATCAGTTTCTGTATACTTTTGTTGCCGCAAAATGTTTGTGCCTTTTTGTTTACATTTGGCTTGAACACCCACACAATTTGTCAATATTTTTCAGATTTTTTTTCTGTTGATTTTAGTCTTTTATTATTATGGCTGTCAATTAGCCAGAATTTGTGTTTATTGAAAACATTCTAGCTTTTATTCTGGACGCTCTATTTATTAAGAGGCAGTTTGTGAACAAACAAAAGAAAAAAATATTTTATTGATTAGTTAACACTTACAGCTTATGTTTCATTAGGGGAATTATTTAAGAATTCTTGCTTTATTTTCTTTTTCAGGAAGGCAATTATGCGGCCCTTAATTGTTTATAGTTTCTAACTAGACTGTTAGAATAATTTAGTTTTTTTTTTTTTTTACTTAGTTATCAATTAATACCCTGTTCAGACAGATATTTTTAATTGTTTCAATTTAGTGTTGATTGAGCAATTAAAATAAGTGTTCACACATACTCAATTTATCTTACTCCATTAGCATTTGATAGCTGTAAAATACGATGTATTTATACCAAATCAAATAATGCCTTCTTTTCAGTGTTTTTCCTGTTGATAAAATATTTTTACAATTATATTTATACATATACTTATATGTGTGTATTTGAATTTATTCAAACATTTTTTTTAAATTTTCTTCAAAAATTTTTCATTTTCTTAATTTTTATTTTTTGTATATTTATTTGTTTGACATTAGAAATGCCATCTATAGAATTTTCTTCTCACTGAACATACTTTTCAAGAGTTGTATTTCGAATTTTAGACGATAAGTGAAACAATTAAGTATATATTGCTCAATTTAAAACTAATTTTTAGTATTCTAAATTGAGCTCAATAAGGCCTTTAATTGCGATAATATTATAAATTGACAATTAAGGCGCCTGTGTGAACATTGTATTAGGGCATTGAGTTTAGGCTTTGAAAATGCAGGGACAATTTTTGTAATATTATGTGTAAGCAGTTAATAAATCCATTTCACTAAAGAGTTTTTCGAAATAAGTAAATTTTGTTATTGAGTGTTAAGCTTAAAACTGCGGAATTCTTAACAGATGGATGGATGCCTTGAATAACTTATAAATAACTTATATCATATGTAATATATAAGAATTCATATCTGTCTTTTATTATTACTTTATTTATTGAACGTTATAGCGTAAACACGAAGTTTTTTTTTTTGGCTTTCATATGCAGGCGATATATGCAGAAAGTTTTGCATCACTTGATTCATTTGAATAACAAGATCTAGTTAAGCAAAGCTTTTGTCTATCAAGGCTTTTGGTGAATGTGTTCTGTTAGTTTCGGCAAGCGAAATATTTTTTGTGCGGTTTAGATGTGTTGTTTTTGGCACGAATAATTTAATCTGTTATTCCATAAAGAATTTTTCTTAAACCATAAAGAGCTTGCAAATTAATTTGATTCCTCCAGAATATTGAGACCTGAGTACCACCAGAATTAAAGCTGAGAGACCTTGAAAGACGACTTTATATATCTGAAACTCTGCTCGAACGCTACAGAATAAAATCATTTCATAACACCAACTCATTAGGTGTAATAAATAATAGATCTATTATGTTACCTCGAAGCATAAGAGATCGTATGTAATGCTCGGCTAACCATTTGAATGGATCCAGTCATACATCCATGTAGCTAAAATAACACTATGTATAGGATGGGATCAATGGTAACCTATTTTTTTTTTTGCCAGATCAGCACAACGCACTTGTAGCAAATGCAAGTGATTCATTTAAAGCACGCATTGCAAAAGTACCATAACATGCGGCCACTTATGAAACTTTTATTTTATCGCTTGACCACATGTTATAGTTCTTGTTTGAAACTATTTAAAAAAGAGGAAATTTGCGAGCTTTGCCTAACCCACCTTATAGTTTAGACCTTGTCCCTTCTAAATATCATTTGTTATGATCGACTTAGAGCGCTCTACCTGGGATACGCTGCATTTTAGACAGCATTTTCAAAAATGACTTAGATAATGAAATATTTAAAATGAAAATGTTTTAAAATAATTGTGGAAAATTATGTCACATGAATTCCCTTTGCAGTAATAGGCTCGTTTTAGAGTGTTTTTTACCACTAAATTTTGAACATGTGGCTGTAGCGTTTAATGTTTGCTTTGAGTTCAAAGAATATCTCGGACTACTTTTAAGTGCCATTGTGTCTTGGGTAGTAGCCCCATTTTGCTGAGACTTCGTCTCAGATTTGTTTTTAAGAGCAAAAGGAATACATTGTTTCATTATAAATCACTATAGCTCCGCTTTGACGGTTACAGCATATTCATCTTTATTTTCACATTTTACGTAATAGAGCCCAATGATATTTTCAGTACTACACCATACTGTAAATGAAAATGAGATTGATCATTCATAATAAAATTTGCAATAAAACTAAATTCATTTCTAGCCAACTGTTGTATTTTAGCTGCAAAATTTAGACATTACCAATAATCTACGAGTGTTTATTTTAGTGCGCCGTAGTGATGAACGAACTATTCTTAGATGGGCAGAAAGCCTTTTTTTAGATGTGTTTTATATTTTGGTAACATTTTGCTGTAATATGATCCCCAGTTTTGTCCCAAAACGATACAATCTATTGTCTATGTCTCTTGCGGTGTCACAATGGTGGTGACGATGAACTACAAAACGAATCATTGATATAAAGGGCGACATTTGGACTTTAAAATTTCGACAATTAAATATTTTTGTTGAAATAATTGGACTCCTGGGATCAAACAACAAATTTCTATTGTTCTGGTACTTTTTTCAGTTGTGAATCTCTCTATAATTTATGCTCAAGGTGTTTTTTTATAATCTAGAAAGAAAAATATAAACAAAAGGTTTTTAAGTTTTTAAATTCTATAGTGACTTTTGGTCGACCTTACTTATGGAAAATGTCTTATCGTAATACTAAAGATATATCCCACTCGATAAAAATCTACATTATTCACCGCCATGTGTAATTCTGTATAAGGGGTTTTCATCAGTTAGTTTGTTAAGCCTAAGTCGCTAAGCCGCTTATAAAAATTTCGCATAGGGTCCGTATAAGCCCTAGACCATTGTAAAGGGGCCGATGTTGAATGTGGACAACACCATAAAGCAACGCGTTAAAGTTATTCAGGCTTATTATGAAAATGGGCGTTTAAATCAAAATGCATTTCGTGCACTTCGCGATACTTTTGGTTAACATAATCGTCAAAATTCATCCACAATCACGAGAATTGTGAAAAATATTTTTATTTCAGCAAAACAGGACTGTATAAAATGTAAAAATATCTGTAAATGCCATCTTAGTTCGTTGAATGGGAAACATTGCTGTTATTCGCGATAGTGTGGCAAAAGGACAGTCAACCTAGACTCATCATCGTGCCCAACAATTGAACATCAACAATGTCATTGATTATTTGGACCATCAAATGGAGGTGTGCCGCTGAAGTTGCGGTGCCCATTTGGTCGATATTTTGTTCCATACATAATTGAACCATACCAATATTGTCGTAAAAAAAATAAATGTCAATAATTTCCTAAATAATTATTCAAAATCAACATCGGCCCTTAAAATTTAACCACCCTTTATTTAGGTTAGAGTATTTCGTTCTGTATTTTGTATACTCACCTAGAATTTGAAATTCGATTCAATTTTATGAAATCTAATTTTAGGCTTATGAAAAATTTTAAAATTATTTTAAGCCTTGTCATCCTAAAGTATCTTTGTGCCTCCAAGAGAGAATGTATTCGGCAAGATTTTTTTGTTGGTCCCTATTTTGTAGTTACCAACGTGTGGCTAACAAATGCTTGCTGTAAGAAAAAAATATCAAAAAATACTTCCGTCTACTGCTAAAAAAATAAGCAGTACAGAAAGAATACTTTAATGCGCTTTCCTATGCTGACAACTACACAACTTGCAAAATTAAAAAAAAAAAAAATTTTGTTGATATAACTCTAGAAATTCTGCGCAATATGGTATCTCTACAAATCGCCGAGTCCCTTATCATCTGTTACGTTTGTGAAATATGAATTTCCCTTTTCACCAAGATATTGCAATCACGGATTTTGCATCAGTTCAAATAAAGTAATGTTGACTTTCATCTTAATGTTTTAAAAGCCTTTTTCAAAAAACATTAATGTTTTATAATAGTAATGTTTTTTGCCATTTTTTTTAATATAAAAAACCTTATAATTTTATTATGCTTTTAATTTATTGCATTATATTGTATTCACTGTAATGGATTTCCAAAAGACCTTTTATTTGATACTTAATTTGTCTGGGTTAAATTTTTATTACCTCACATACAAACCATTTTTCTTTTTTTTTTTTTTTAGAAAAAGGTACACTTATCCTTCTCTACAAAGAAAACTTCATAAAATCCAATAAAATTGTTTTCGACTTAGACTTAAAATCCTTTTTTTTGTTGTTCTCAATTTTTTTCCACGCCATGTCTCGACAATCAGTTGTCCAAAAATATTTTGAAAACTTTCTGAAACCACATGGCACATATTGATGTAAAGAGATATGAAGTGAAAAAAAAAATAAATAAAAAATTTTTATCTTCAAACAATAAAAGGGTTAAAGCACATAAAACGTGACTTTTTGCCATATTGCTGCAATTTATACATATACACACACACACAAACATTAACTAATAGGGCTTTTATAATGAATGGGTGTTGTAGTTGATTGTAATGTTACTCCTTAGTTTGTCTATTTAGTGGTCACGCATGTTTTAAGCCATCCGTCAAATTGTAACTAATTGATGATTATTTTTATTATTTTATTTTCTAGTATGGTTGATGTTATTACAGAAGCTTGCATGCGCCTCATTACGTAATGACGACCAAATTTTTAAATATCGAAAAACTACATTGATTACAACAGCGTTTTCTTCCGATTTAATTGTTATCGATTTTCTTTTTACAAGAAACATAAACAATATTTCTTTGTAAAAAAAAGTGATTTGAAGAGTATAAGTTATCCACTAAGCCAAATTAGTTCTAATTGTTTTAACCCTAATCATACAGACATAAAATATTACAAATCCTACCAGCATGTGTCTCTAAGGTAAATACAAATGAACATTTGAAGAAAAAAATCAAGTAAATTTAGAGAAAATTTTTTACTAAACACATGGTTAGCATACAAAAGTTTTTATACCATTTTCATTTGCAAACTTTATTAAAATATTTTTGACGGTATTTATTATTATTTATTTATGTATTTTGTATTTATTTGTTGCATCATTAGTTACATTTGGCGAAGCTTCTTCCTAATAAAGTTCCTATATACCCTGAGTTATAGGCATTTGTAATTTATTTTGTGACCATTGGTGTATTTCGGGAGCAGTAAGCGCTTCAGCAACTTCTCGTAAAGAGAGTTTTCGAGCCATTGTGTCTTTCACACACATGCCGGTTGCTTTAGTTGAATTTTTTTGTGTTGGCTTACAAACAATATAATGAATACAATTATTTTTACTTTTTCTTTGTTGGACTATACAAAACGCTTTTAAAATTAAAGTCAAGAAGTTTAGTTGTGAAATACCAATAATGTGTCTCACAGACAGGGGATGGTAAGATTAGGGTTAAGATTAGGTTTTAGTATCGTAATGCTAAGAATGAATAAATAAACAAATGATTTAATAAGACAAAAAGAGGTTTTCTTTTTATTTACTCAATTCAATTCATATTCTTGTTATGTGTATCGATTTGATCTGAGTGTCTAAGGCTGTCGATTGACCGGCTTTAGTGGCAACACTATAATAAAATAACTGGTTCTTTTTTGGGTATTTATGATAATGATAGAACCGAAACCAATATCTAGCACTTAAAAACTAGTCACATGACATGACATAAATACTTAATGTGAGTCTAAATCGCTCTCCAGGATCTCTAAAATTTCTCATGTCACGCAACATATTTTCATGTATGCACACGGTAGCGTGAGCATAATTTTGTAATTTGAATGTAACAACACTTTCCTTTTTGTTGTTATTTTGCTACAATCTGTGTACGTGTGTGTATGTTTTATATGTTTGTATTAATAAGTTTATATTTATGTAGTTGTCTGCTTGTAGAATATTTATTTTGAAAATCCCGCGTATCATCGTTAAATAATCATTTACATTTTTATTACTCTAACAGTTGAAGCTGTTGGGATTTGACTACCTCAACAACGTTAACTCTTATTTGTAATTCCTTACATCACATAATATCGGTGTTGTTTCTATCTTGTTTACTATAGCACTCTTTGGTATAGTTTTTAGGATTTCCATATTTTATTTATGAAAATGAAAAAGAAAAATCTATGAAATTTTTTCTTGTAACTAAAGCAATTTGGCTTTATTTACACGTTCAAATGCGGTAAATACTTATGGGAATTCATTTATTTCTTAACTGGAATACACAAAACTCAATTGAAGGGTTTACAGCTAAGGCTTGATGTTGCATCTTTGTTTCTTCGTTAACATTCTATGGTATGAAAATACGTTGAAGTAGATGGAAATGATCTAGTGAATTGTAAAAGATTTATCTCCTTTAATGCTAAATCAAATTTGAGGCAATCGAATTGATTAATAAATATTAGGGTTGCAAATCGTATCAAAAAAGTGTTTTACCATTTTTTTTATACGATTGTAGAAAATTGCCACGACATGGAAATTAGAAACAATTTAACATATTTTGTTGTTTAATTTATATAAAAGTTTGGTGTTAAATATTTTAGTTTTCGTTTGTCTTAAAAAATTACGTGAACTTATATTGAACTGGGCTACACAAAGTTGTAATTTTTCTGCTTTAAAGGTAAATAGGATCTCAATCAGCCTGGGATCAAGTTTTTATATAAAGAGTTATGGTATTAAATTCCAATATTTAGCTTAAACTTTGATCCTTTAGAAATAAAATTTAAAAATGGAAATATTGGCATTAAAAAAAAATTAACTTGAAAGTTGACAACTGAAAAAGAAACCTGAAAAAAAAATGAAAAATCATTAAATTATAATAAACAAATATTGAAAACAAAAAACTGATCTCAAGCTAGAAAAATTATTTAGGACGACATATTGTTAAAGAGATATCGAAGAAATTGACTGACTTTTAATAAATTTTTTTAGATTTTCATATAATTTTATTTTATTTATTTGGTAGTTGGGTTTAAGCTGGTTTATATACATTTCACTGGTGCTTATGCAAGATCATCAGTAAACATTTACCCAAATTCTTGAAAAAGTTTAAAATGTTATAAGTTATATTTTCAAATTCTCATTAACAAAATGAGAATTCAAAAATAAAACAAAAAACTAAAAAAAAACTTTTTCAAAAACCCAACCAACAATTTTTCAATTTTAATTTATTTTATTTTTCTTATCCCTTTAGCATTTGGCTAACCGTTGGTTAACACTAAATGATTATAAGGGCAACCGAAAAATAAAATCTGAAAACTAAAGTAATAACATTCAACTTGAATTTTATAAAAATAAAATTATTAAATAATTTACTAAATTATTCGGGATATGCTCCCTTAATTTTTCAATAATATTTATTTGGCTGTTGTTTAAATATTATTGAAAAATTAATGGAGCATATCCCGAATAATTTAGTAAATTATTTAATAATTTTATTTTTATAAAATTCAAGTTAAATGTTATTACTTTAGTTTTAAGATTTAAAAGGCTTGGTCTTATTTCAAAATTCAGGAAATTGATATACTCAGTTTCACAAAAAAAGATTAAATAGCCCTAAAAACAATAATAATATCTGTTGACTCGACATTCTTAAAGAGGGTGGTTAAACCATAATGCACACGATGTAAATTGTGAGTCATAAATTAACATCAAGTTTTGCGTAACTTAATTTGCCTTTTTTGGTTGCAATAATCGACCAATTCGACCGTGGATGGGTACACAATTGACCACTGCGTTAAGATTGCAGACTTTTACCAAAATGGGAGTTCAAATTAAAATGCATTTCGTGCAGTTTCTGATTTTTTGTTCAGCATAATCGGAAGAATTATGTGAAAATTTCAGCAAACCGGTTTTGCAAGAACAGTAAAGACAACTGTGCATGTAAAGGTTCAATTGAAACAAGAGCTTAAACCTACTAACAATTTCTAGCGTCCTCAATGCGCCGAATGGTTGGTTGGACAGACAAATGTGAGTGGTGACTTTACAAAGAAAATCATTTTTAGAAGCAAACCATTAGGTAGGACGAGGATTAATTAACAGGCGTAATTGGCGAATTTGACCAAAGAAGAACCCACGAGTGTTTGTTAATAAACGCTGCATCCACAAAGAGTGAATGCTTGGTATGGTTTATGGGCTGGCGGCATTATCAGGCTGTACTTGTTTGAAAATAAGGTTGGTAAGAACTTTCTGTTAATGGTGACAATAATGATAAAGGACTTTTTATGACCAGCAATTTAGGTTATAAAGCTGGACGATTTGTGATTCCAACAGGAGAATGGTGCCACTTGCCACACAGCCAATGAAGTAATTGCCATGAAGTACATGCCATGATGCCTTCGCTCTACATATCGCAACAAAAACACTCGTAATTGGTGCATTAGCTTTTGTAAGATCATGTTTGGTTTTTCTAAGTGCCAAGTATGGCAAGTTTGATTATTGACGTTCTTAATAGTATAAAAATGAGCTTCATCCGAAAAGATAATTTTTGTGTACTATATTTTCGTGCAATTTTCGATCAATTATCTTTGTCTTTGAAATAAATTCCAATAAATACTAAAGTTGCTGCAATGTAAATCAATTGTAAATGTTTTGACTTATTTATATAAAAACCGATAGATTTCCCATCCTTTATAACAGCTTATTTTTAATTAAATTATCCCTATCGGAATTTGTATACAGATCTAAAAAAATACCCTATACAAGCTTATTTTTGAGTATGTCAACAATCTTCATAGATAAGTGCCTCCAGTTACAAATTTCCAAAATGGTTTTACTCACCTGGGCGATCTTCGTTTTTTATGTCCAAGCTTAAAATGAAAAAACCATCTCTCGCACCTTATAACACATTCACCAGAATCTTCAGAATGCAATGGGTGTACCTCAGTTGATATTTTTTTTAAATTAGAGAACTAAAGATGAATTCACGCATTTGTTCTGAACAAAATTTTTTTCGGAGAATAACATTTTTTACTGAGAGTTTTCTGCAGAACGATTCACCCATTTAAGAAAATTTGTCCGAAAAAACAAAGCTGCCATATAATATAAAAATGCAAACTGTTGTACAAAGTGGCAGCACCGCTAGCAAACTATGTAAAAAAATACAAACGTACATTATTTCATTCAAATATATGTAAAGAAAATGTCGGAAAGAAGAAAACTAAAATTATTATTTTTTATTGAAGTGCATAAAGTCAATTTGTTTGCAAAAGAAATTTGTAAAAATCGAAAATAAAATGAGTCGCAGTGAGAAAAACTCTGTTTTAAATAATTATTTTTGTATGCACTATTGCTCATGTCATACAAACATTCTCTTCCTGGTTTTTTCAATCTTCTATTAATTTTTGAGATATATTTTTATTAATGTCCATTTTAATTGTTAATTTTCGGCAAAAACAATTTTTGTATAATAAATGTACTGGCACTAAATTCAATTTTCATGTAAATATTAAAAAAAAGTGGCATCCCAATTCTGAACAAGAATTAAAATTAAACCAGTTCAAGAAAAAACTTTCTGAACAAAATAATCTCTCTCTCTCTCAAAAGTAAAACATCAAACTTAATGTAAAAAAAATTTATGCTGAACTAAAATTTTATGGGTAAATGCAGCTTAAAGCAAAACATCCAGAAAGTGAAACATACTTGAAGTTTTATCGTTATTTATTGTTACGTCTAATAACTAAGTAGGGACTAATGACAAATGTGAGCTCTTAAAAATGACAAATAAGTAAATAAAGCGAAAAGGTGAGCTCTAAAAATATGCCATCTGTTGTGAGTCATGCATTCTAGAGTTAAACACGCACTATTTAATTAATTTTAAAACCCCTTAATCAATTTTAAATTATGTGTATGTGTGATCGCGAAATGTATGTGCAAACAAATATTACTAATTCCTTAAAAAGTCGTCAAAGTAACCAAAAGGCCACGCAACTCATAATAATTTTCATTAGTTTTCTTTACCATAAACTTTGCCTCAACTATTATTTCCAAAAATTCTAACTTAATAGCATCCACTTTATAACTTTCTACAGTTGCTACTTTATCTCAACTTCTGCGAGCCAGTAATATTTAGCGATAAGTTTCAGTTGGCACAAAATTTTGTTGTACTTCGAAAAGGGAAGAATATATTAATGCGACTAGATTAAAAAGAATTCATAATGTTTATGCACATTTATCATTCTCTTGTAAAGAGCATAGGAAAAAAAGCTCTAACGCTGAGTGTTAAAATATATAATGATCAAGAATATTAATGTGAGGGTAAAGGAGTAAGATGCATGTTGTACAACAAGAGTTGTTGTATTAATGTATTAGTCGCATTTTGTAGTTATAAAAGCATATAAATATAGTATTATTTAGGTGAATTTTTTAATAAAGTATGTGTGGGGTTTTTTATGCATGTCGATGTGTAAAAATATTTGCCTTAACAGACATTTTTAAGTGCCCTAAGTTATGTTCTTTATTTTAGTATGCATGCTTTAATACTACCTACGTAATGTTTCTCTTTCTTCAGTTGCTTGTTTTCATACGAAATGAATTAAAGTCATAGGAAATAGTTAGATAACAAATTAAACCATTTAACATGGGCCATAAGTTTCTGTTGATATCTTTTCATGAACCATTGCAAGTGTAAGTGTTTATTTAATACCAAGTGAAAATAAAAGAAAGAAAACAAAATAATAAAAAAAGGAAACTTTGAGTGCTTGCATTTAGTTTTAAAAACCTTACCTATTTTAACACTAACTGGCACACACCTTAACTTTTTAAACACACACTATATTTCACAAACACACTTATACTCACTTTATAAATACATGCATCGAGTAGTGAGTGAGTGCACTTTGTATATGAAATTCTTATAGTGAAATGAAGGAGTTACGGGTTTTATCGCTTTACTGTGATAGACAACCTTTGCACATTGTCGTGACACAATGCAAACAAAGAAATGAATGAATGCATTTTATTTCAGGCAGGAAATGTCCTTGATGCAAAATTTCTTGACTAACCTAAAATGTATGGATTGGTCTTTGAAGAAGGAAAGCTACAAATTTAAATTAAATTATTTTGAAATTTATTTTAAAAACATAAACCGAAATGTTTACGTCTTTTAATTTTTTTAAAAACTTAAGGCTGAAAATTTTTATTTTTTTTAAATAATAAAATAAGATAATCTAACATATAACTCAGAGGGTGACTTAAATTTATTTATTTTACTACATTGAAGTAAAACATTTTATTGAATTTTGATGACTTTAGCGGTGTAATGGACATCATTTTCCAGTAGAACTGGCAACCTACCGTCTTTCATACTAGCACTGTACTGACTAGTTTACTGGGGCATTAAAACTGAAAAAAAGAAAAGCGTAAAGTTATGGTTCGTTTGAAAATGAAAACTTTTCAAATCAAAAATGTTGCATATACTTCAAACAGAAACTTTAATAATTTCTGATATTCCTGGATAGTCAGCTCGTCTAATTTAAGGTACACAAGGTACAGATTATACTCGATTGTCCGTATTATGTCAAATACAATTCTTAAATCTTAGATGTAACAAAAATCTTTCGATAATATCACATTAAGTGCCATTCAACGGACTATGATGTGACAAGATGTTGAAATTTAAATAGGCTGCTAAATAGTACCGGATAATCTATTATTCAGTTGATGATAATTTTAAAACATAAAATAGAGTTTAGTATTATATCGCAGCTGCTTTTTGCAATGTTTAAAGATATTGCTAACTATTCTTAAAGTGAGCGGTGTGTTTCACAAACAGCGTGATTGTTGAGAAAACAAATTAAGTGACATGAAGCAGCCATCACGAGAACTAAATATATGCAAGTTTTTGCAAAATTTCTTAAGACTGACTTGCTTGTGGACATCGTTTCTCTGTAAGATCGCCTGGCAAGTGAATAACATCATTATAAGGTATATACCGCTAAGAATGCGGCTGTTATGGACTTGCCGACGATATCTACAACAAGGCATTTTATGAGCCAGCATATCAGAAATTTCGCACAAAGTTTTCGGATAATGGTTTTATGGTCTAGTGGTCAAAAAGGTTTAGAAATTAAAAGTAGACGATCATATGCTTCATTAGGTCTCTTAAATTTTGGGATTTACAGAAGCTTACAAAGGACATTGAATTAAAAGAAAACTATATTTTTTATTTTCGCGTTATTAGGTAATTGCCACCTTTTTGCGTCAGAAAATCATTGCAGAGAAGCTAATATATCCATCGATGGATATGGATTTTAGAGTGGTGCCATCATAGAGCAATTTTTTAAAAACAAAATCAACTAAAATGTGATAATAACAAAATTTTTGTAGGTGAAATAAAAGATGTGTGGACAGCTTGTTGAACATTTAGACTTTTGTGCATGAAGCTCGATTAATTTGTTTTATTAAATGCTTTGGCGGTGTCAATTAAGAGCTGCAGTATTTGGACTTTCT
This sequence comes from Phyto melanocephala, assembly GCA_941918925.1. Classification (NCBI taxonomy): domain Eukaryota; kingdom Metazoa; phylum Arthropoda; class Insecta; order Diptera; family Rhinophoridae; genus Phyto; species Phyto melanocephala. The sequence goes on from OW799233.1 coordinate 6,523,514, forward strand.
CTTGTGCGGTACGATTAGGTGCCAATATAATGAAAGCAATTTAGAATGAATCTTCATTCTTAAGGCAAATATCATTGGAGGAATTTGTAACAGTGAACCGTAGAACTTTAACAAAATCCTGGGAGGAAATACTTATATCGTATACTTTCTTGCGAACAAAGCCATGGCTACCATATAAACTAAACTTTGTTCCCTGATGATGATAATATTTGATTTCTTAACATAAAAAACTCTCAAAGTGTTCCTCTTAAAGAGATCTCCTTGACCTAAATAGCCGCATTGTTTACAAGATTGAAATATCTTTTTAAGAAGAAAATTTTAGGAAAATGATATTGTGCCAGAAAAATGTTAACACAGCTGGGTATGCGATATGGGAATATCCAGCACTAGCTGGTATTATACTGGTAGGCATATAAAGGGTCCGCCATCTAACGTTTTTCGTTCAACTAGTGCTTATTTCGTGAATGGTAACACTTAGCTCATGTCTGATTTGACAAATAATTAGTTTTATCTCTCCGCTGAACGAATATGGTTGTGTATACGCTTGAACAACGCTGGGAAATGTTGCGATATTACTTTGACCTATTTTGCCTGATGAAGCTCATTTTGATCTTGGCGGGTATGTAAACAAGCGAAATTGTCGCATTTGGGGCACAGAAGACCCGCACGCATACATTGAAAAGTCGATACACCCAAAACGTGTCACTTTTTGGTGTGGATTTTGGTCCAGAGGCATAATTGAGGCAATTTGCTTCGAAAATGAGCAAGGAGTGGCCGTAGTCAATGGCGATCGTTATCGGGCCATATTGAACAAACTTTTGTTCACAAAAATTTAAGAGGAGGATATTGGCAATATTTGGTTTCAACAAGACGGCGCTACCTGCCACACAGCCGAAGGTACACTTTTTTTTATAGCATTTTCAAAAAAAAAAGTTATTTGGCGGATACGAGTTCTTTGGGGAACATTATATAGTGCAGAGCTTGCCAGTTATGAAATTATATATAAGAAGAAGATTTTAAACAACCACCAGATGATTGGCTGAAGTCTCTTTAATCTAAAGAAAGTTCTTGTAATGTCATGACACTAACTGACACAAGACATGGCCTTTGGATAGCCTTGAGATCACTGGGGAATTAAGTTAGTGTATCCCTTATATGTACATAAGTGACAGTCCTCCTCTTATTAAAACCCTATTATTGCTTTCATTACTCTTCATTGATTTATATCTTAAACGCATTAAGATTGTTTTTATATAACCCTCCCTTTAACGCATACAAACACAACACTGTACCTAATCCACAAGCTGCAATTTTTATTTAAATTTTTGTGAATACATTTTGTTTGTCCCTGATACATGTTTAGATATCTGTAACTTGCTATAATGTGCAACAATGCTCACAAGGTAAGATGGAGAAACAAAGGTAGAACATCACTTGCTTCCAGCAATTTATCTTTTATTCTGAGTAATTTATGTACTTTTAGTGTTTCGACGCGACTTACTTTACGTTTTGCAACTGATACATTAATTTTTACATTGCATTTGTACAGACATACGGACAGAAATATGTACGAATTCATTCAGTCATGCATTTTGTTCGTTTGCGCTATCGAACGATTTATAGAGAGAGAGAATAATAAACCGTATAGGTTTACCCATGGTAGTTATGGGTGTGGGTGTATTGCAGTTAACATAAGCAGTGAGCAGGGAGGAAAGTTTCTGTGCTTGTGATAATTTAGTTCATGCACATGGATATAGTTATGTCGTTGTGGAAACATATAGTGAGGCAAAATGTTGTCAGTAAAAGAGGTTTGTTAGAAAAAGTTTTGGATCAAAACAAACTTGAAATCGTTTATGAAAAAAGTTTCACTATTTTGTCTCTTTCAAAAAAAAAAAAAATATTAATAATAATTATTAAAACCAATACTTTAATTGCCCACTGTCTCGCATGTATTGTGCGACATAAGGTTGCATTCCTGGTCAAGCGTTTAAGTTATTTTTGGTATTTTGTACAGTCACCCAAAAACATTCATACACACCTCAACCAACTCACACAAATTGAACCACGTACTGGAAAAAAAAATCTATGTTCCAATGTGCGCCCAGTGCCAACATACCTGTCGGTTTAATAGTTCTCTGCAACTTACATTCTTACAATATCTATCACTAATACAAACACACGTACGAACTCCTACATAAACACACAATCCAAAACCTTTTTGTAGCGAATAGAAGACAGAGTGTACGTTTATGCGAGTTCATGTATATACTTGTGCACAGCACAGAGTAAATTTTGTATTCTTTTGAATACAAAAAATGAAGGAAAACCTAATCCACTTTGCAATAAATTGTTCTTAGCTTTAAAGAGTTATTGAAGGCTTTTGTTTGCACCATACAGGGTACCACAAAATAAGTCCGCCTTTTGAACAAAGTTAAATAAACATTTGGTAACTAGGCAGCTGCAATATATAAAGAATGAGACGCTATACCCCGCAAGACCGTGAGATAATTGTGCCGATTTTTCTATACCAATAGTCTAGTAGTGGTGCCTTCGCCGCATAAGTTTCAATTAGGCCACGACAACTGGTAAATCGTATGCTGAGCTGCTCGAATCAAAAAGACTGGAATAACAGAAAACATATATTTGGAACAGCAGAGGGGGATGTGTCCTCCCTGTGACACTGTTTGCTTATGATTTCCATCCATTTTTTTTTTTTGAGCATCGTAGATTCTAATATGGCTTTTAAGTAGAATATCGTGCTGGTCGCTGAGAATGAAGATATTTCTATCAGATGACTGTTCATGCAAGAGGATGACCCTCCTGCTGGCAGTTTCTACAAAACGGTGGAGCTACACACCCAGCAGTAACCAAAATATATATTGTTAAAGTAGTGCTTCCTAGTAACGTTATATCCTGTTTAGGCATTGCCAGCAAAATTTCCCAGCTTATTCATCCTCTATTCCGTTCTTTGTAGTTAGTTGAAGTTGCGGGTTTGTGCCCCACGAAAGAGCAGCCCTTCATGAGAATATGCGACGGGAATGCTGACAGTTGTCAACAAAAATCTTGCAAAAAACTCATGCAAAATGCAATGAAATGGGCTCAGATGTGTTTTAACGTGGCGAGTGTAAGCTTTTCCACTTGACAGACAACATTGTAGAGGTCAAAATAATAATTTTCATCATTTAAAATACATATTTTTATTTAGTAAAATAGTTACTACAATAATAAATTTGGACGATTAAATTTGCGCCACCCTGTATGTTTTACAGAACGTCAGTAAGTGTATGTATTGGTGTATATACGAGTAATAATCTATCTGCATACGTACGTTTAAGAGTTACAAAGTTTGACTGTAACAGCCTACAAATGCAGCAACAACAATAACTGAAATTGCTGCAACACAATACAAATGACAGTGAAAAATTTGTTTAGTCGTTTTCAAAGAATGACATTTTGTTGGCATTTTAAACTAAAGCAATGATTTCCAAACAATTTTAAAAAGATACAAAGATAGAATTATAAATTATTTAAAATATAAACAATTTCAATTAGTTGTCTAATATCTCTTTCTGTAAGATTTATATTTCTTATAAAAAAAAACTTATTATAAATTTTTTATTTATTGAAACTAATTTTTTTAAAAGTCAAATATTTCAGCTAAAATTTGCTTTCATACCCCGCAAAATAACACATTACAAAATAGTGAGTTGGATGTAGTAAAAAACAGTTCTTCACTACTCACAATTTAGCATCTAAACACAGAAATCGTTCGGTTCTTCGTAGGATGAAACTTCGGTTAGATTAGAAAATCTATAAGTCAACACTTTGTAATGGAATACTTTGTTGTCAAAATAATTACTGCTTATACCTTAAGCATGTTAAACTAAATGATAAAAAGTTATTTTTGTGAATGGCTTCTAGAAAATTTCGCAACAAGAAATTGTATAGTGTGTGTATCTAAGAAAATATTTAGTACCCGCGCACGGTGTTCGATTCTTTAATCTGGCTGGCCAAAAACCCAAAAATGAGTTATAAAAAGGAACAAATTGGACCACAATATTTAAATAAGAACATACCAACTAAGATATTTCTTATGATTTTTTGCTGGAATTTAAATATGTACTACGAATATCATGTAAAATGAAGAAAAAAAATTTTGTTTATTTCGCTTGAAAAATTGCTTATGTTTAGATGTCAATTACAAGTTATCTATGCAATTTAGTTTATTAGTTCTTTTTTTACTGAGACTGGTATTATCATTAGAGTAAACGGGGTGTATTTTTCAGTTATCAGAATAAAGGATGTAGTTTTTATTAGCAATTATATCAGGAAGGTTGTAAGTAACATTTTTTAAAACGAAAATAAAATTTTGTAGACAAATATTTTTTTCTTCTATATATTACCATGATCTTATTACTTGTTTAGTTTGGACTTTGGACTAATAGAAAATAAAAAAAATTTTTGCCCGAAAGTGCCCATGCCGAACAAAATTTTTCAAAAACGACATGGAGTCTACTACAATTTCTCGCAAAGATCTTTTTCAAATATGGTTATCCACTGTCTGTGGGCAGAGTAATTAATATTAATGCAATAGTTTTAAGTAATATACTTCCAGTCCCCGTTCAAGAAATTTGCGTTATATGCCTCTAATATCCAAAGATACCAACAAAAAATAAATTCTTTAAAAATCTCATATTTTCACATAAGAAAAGTGGGCGTGTCTGTAGGCGGATTTATCAATTTTTTTGCAGTTGTTTTAAATAGAGAATTTAAAGTTTTTGTGCCAAAAATCAACTTTTTACACGTTTTATTACAAAAGTTATTAATTTTGCCGCGTATCACATTAAATATTAAGCCAATACTAAAACACTTCATTGTACCTAGTTTTTGCTATGAAATTTTTTAGTTATTATACTTTCATAATTATTTCTGAAATAAATTTTAAATAATTCTGTCAGCCAAAAGATTGTTGTAGAAAACTTAACAAAAATGTTTTAAATATGCATATGAGAGATACTGAGTAAGTAGGAAAAATTAAAGAAATTTTGAAAAATTACATTCTTTCCATCTTTAAATTTCATTAAGTTGCAACACAAATAGTTACTGCAAATCTAATATGAGTACACCCATAAAGAGCGCTTATGATAAAATTGTAACTGGTTTCTATCAAGCATTACACTCGGATAAGATCGGACGAATTTTGCAACACTCTAGGATGTATAATAAATAAAAAACAAGAAGATGAATTTAAGCATGAATGTCTGACTAACTTTAAACAAAAAAATAAACAATAAAATTTTTTAAACATTCTCCAAGCAACTAAAGTTTGTAGAAATGATTTCCACAAAGTTTTTAATGAAAAAAAAAAAAAAAAAAATAATAAAATAAAATTTGAAGAAGTAAACCAGTATCGAAAGATTTTTAAAGACTAAATTTTTTATTTTTTTTTTGTAAAACAGAAGTTTAAAATTAAAATAGAAAAAAAAATATTTTATAAATACTGTGTCTAAGACCAATGGTGCATATTCATAGTCATCAAAAAAGTCGACTTTTACAGTACTTAAGTCAATTTCTTAAAAAAGTCTACTCTAAGTCATTCATAGACAACTTAAAGTTGGTTTTTGACATTAAAGTCGGCTCTAAATTTAAAACCATCTGAACCTGTTCTTAACTCTATTTACAATAACATCAGCTGTTCATTGTTAAGTTAAAAGATTTATTGAAAATTAAAAAAAAGCCAAGATTTCAAGATATTGAAAGAGATTTTTCAATAACTGGTGATTGTGAGGATGATTTTTGTGTAAGGAAGCCTAAAAATTACAAAAATAGATTTAATCTTTTCGACCGAAGCGATGAGGATTTTTATTCCCGCTACAGATTTGACAAAATTACACTCGTTTTTTGGTAAGCTTTGGTAAGATGAAAGAATCGTTTCCCTTATAGCTTTTCACGAATTTTTTTTTCTGTATTAATGAATAATCATTTCCTCTGTTTTCTACCACATCTAAGTGTGCGTTTTCACACCACCGGAGGCATTCTTTCTCAGAAGCACTCCAATTTGCATCTCTTGGCTTCTTCAGTTTCTGAAAGTAAAACATTTATTAAATGCCAAACTAAAAATATATCACACATATGAACATGTGTATGTACATATACAAAAATATGTTATTGAGACTTACCATTTCTGTTTTCTCCACTATTTTAATAAATTTTGACTTTATACATAACGTTTTAAAATTTTTATTTTTTATTGTTTGCTTCAACAAAAGTAAACAAAAGAAAAGCAGCTGATCAAGTTGCCTTTTTTTATTTTTTAAAAAGAAATTGTATGCCAGAGTTAAGCAAATAAGAGTTGACGCCCATTTAAAGCCAGCTCAACTTAAAGTATAGTTTTTTTCTGACTATGAATACCAAAAAGATAGTAAAAGCTTTTAACTTAAAGATTAACTTTAGTAAGAGCCGACTTTAGTTTGCGACTATGAATACAAGCCAATGTGTTTTTAAAAATATTCCGGAGAAAAATAATTTTTAAAAATGTTGTGTGACACGAAATGTGAAAATGTTGTGGAAAGAAAATGAATAAAATTCTTTGTAAATCCAAAAATGTATCAAAACCTTTCAATGAATTTAAAATGCTTAAGAACAAATTTATAAAAATAAACATGTTGAAAAATAAAAGAATTCAAATTTATAAATTTTTTTTACGTTTTGTAAAACAACAATTTCTCTCAAATTTTTATAAAGGGTCCGCCAAATATTTTTTTTTTGAAAATGCTATAAAAAAAATGTAGCTTCGGCTATTGAAACCAAATATTTCCAATATCCTCCTCTTAAATTTTTGTAAAAAAAAATCCGTTCAACATGGCCCGATAACGATCACCATTGACTACGGCCAATCCTTTCTTTTCGAAGAAAAATGGCCCAATTATGCCTCTGGACGAAATTCCGCACCAAACATTGACTCGTTTTGGGTGTATCGGCTTTTCACTGTATGCGTGTGGGCTTTCTGTTATGGCGGACCCTTTATAAATTAATTTTTAATTGTGGTCAAACAGAAATTTTAATTTGACAAATTCTTACTTGTGGGATAACATTATCATGTATGTATGTATGTATGTATGTACGAACATACATTGATGTGCGAATGAGTAAAAGAAAATGATTTTGAAAGCATAAAAGTCCCTGAACTCTGCCCATATTCTGTCTACCTTTGTGTATATAAGTATAAAATTTTTTTAACAACAAAATTTTTTCAAGGATTTACCTAAATATTTTTAACCTCTGTTTTCTAATTTATTAAAATTAATCCACAGAACACCATAAGATATTTATGTCGTACTCATCGACTATGTTTTATTTACATTTAAAGGTGTACAGAAAAGTGTTAACAAAACACTATGGACATCTACCAGGCTTAGAAATAAATGACTCGTACATCGCTACGGCGTAACTTAAAAAAATATTTACTATTATTCCCATATAAGGTAAAACTGGAGCAAGAATTATTGCTCGAAGATCATCGGTAACTGCTAAATTTTTTAGCTAAATTCAACAGTTGGACATAAATGAAATCAATTTTGTTGAAACTCTGATTATTGGTAATAAAGCTGATGTTCATTGAAGTGGGTTGCGTAAGAAGTAGAACGGCATGTTTTGAAATTATAAAAATCCAAGAGCGGTATATGTTTATGATGTATGATTTTTTTTACCAGCTTTTGCAAACAGTATTGAAATGTGGTTTTAACAGGATACAGCCCGAGACATTCCTTAAACGCCAGGCCAATGTTATTTCACAAATAAGAGCGCTGCAGCTAAAAGTTTTTTGAAAAATTCTCTAAAATGATCCTTTTATCGTGGAGCTGCTATTAAGGGTCATTATTTTCCGCATTTAGTTTTAAAAAAATTTCCAAAACAATTTTTCGTTTTATAAACTACAGAAAATATAATTAATAAATATAAAAACGAAAAAGATTTTTTATACTATAATGAACTTTAGCCCAGACATAAAATGAAATGTTAATCTGCTCTAAAATAAAATTGTATCAATATTTATTTTTAAACCCTAATTCTATTTAACATAATATTTGAAGAACGAAACACTAGTGGCAAATTTGTTATATGGTTTGTATTGAAAATTGGGAAGCACTGATTGTCAAGGGTGTGAGCGTAGAATTATTCAGACGGACATTGTGACGACCGTACAAAATAAATGAAATCGAAAATGTCACAGTGTTGTTTCATTTAACGTTCATTGTCGTCATCAGGTCAGAGTTGACAATAATGCAGCTTTTATCGTTGTGTCATCTATAAATGGCAACATCATGCTGCGCACCTCTTCTCCACAAGCCCGTTTTCAGCTTCAACATAAACTTCTCATACAATTTTAAAAATAAACCTTTTCGATCTTGTTTTCCAGTTGAAGTGTAATTTTTATGAAAATTAATCAACGATTGTGTTCGCAACAAAACAAGTTTTTTGTTTTGCCTTGAATTTTTTCTTGTTTCATATACAGTCGTTGTCAGACGCAAAAAAAAAGCGCAAATAAAATTTCAATAACAATTCAGTTACCGCATACACCATGGGATACACACACACGTTGTAGTAGTAAATTTGCATACCGCTACCTACCGCTGGTGTAGGTTGAACAAAAGTATTCACATACAAAGTACAGTGTTGGTGTATGCTTGGAAAATAATTTTTTTTTTTTGCATGGCTTTTAGCCAAAAGTTACATGCAGCGAAGAAGATGACGCTCATTTCTAAGATACACCAAAAGTTTGTATGCATATATACAGAACTGTTTATGGTAATAATTTTTGTTTGTTTGTTTAAATGTTAGTTGCTTTAGTGTATTAAGTTTGGTTTTACCAACAACTACATTAAAAGTTCCTTTTGCCGTTTTTATACAATCGATGGTACATTTGTGCAGGAGAGCAAATTTACGTATGACCTTTAAAGTTGGACGTGTATATTTATTTGTGTATGTGTGTGTTGGTATTATTTATACTCTCTAAGCCTTATTAGGTTCTTGAAAATGTTTCTGACATTTTTGGTGCAAAAGTAACCACAATACGAAAACAAAACTTTGCAATTGCCAAAATGCTAACAATAGTTTGTGTGTGTGTGTATGCGTGTGTGTGTGTTCTATAGCACAATTTTAATACTTTTGTAATTTTAGCTAAATTAAATTCGATTTAACTAACGTAACAAAACTACGTGAAACAAATTGCTTTTAAATTACCACAAAACAGCATGTTTTCTTTTGTTGTACGTATTGACGCCATGCTCAATTCAAGGTTTTCAAAAACTCGAACATGATTTTTGCAAATTATTGGTAAATAGGTTATTTAGCACACAAAAAACAAACGTAACTATCTTTTAGCTTTATAATGTGTTTGCCGTCAATATATTTGCTTTAAAATTTAATTTCAAGTCTATTTCTGTAACACTTTATTCGTTGATTGGTTGTTTCAGAATTCTTTGCAATATCAGTCAATTATTTTAAAATTTATTGTTGCTAAGGATAAAGTTAGATTTCGAAAAAAAAACATTATACGTATGTATGTATGTATGTACAATATATTATACATATGTATGTATGCATAAAAAGAAACAAAGGAATTATGTAAAATTGTCTACGGCAAGTAGGTAAGTAATAACCTGAAATCTAATGGTGTATGCCGACATGTAGTGCCAATGATTCGGAAATTTTTCTACACATAAGTATGTCTTAACGAAATTTATAAAAAAAAAAAAAAAAAAAAAATTTATAAAAAAAAGATTTTACAAAAATTTTTTTCATATTAAGGGGTGTCTCGAAATGCTTTTTTACATTTTTACAGGGCACTACGCAAACAATTATTATTTAATTAATTTTTTTTGTTCCACTCTGTGATAGTTATAAGTGTCAACAATACTTTGTTAATAAGTTTATTCAAATTATTTAATCCGTATTTAAAATGTCGTCAAATAGAGAAAAAGTGAGAAAAAATATTGTGGATATTTATAATGAAAATAAACAACATTCTTACGCTGAAGTTGCGCGACGAGCAAAAGTGTCCAGACAGACTGCCCGTTACGTTATTTTTAAATTCTAAAAAGACTTGTCTATTAAGCACAAGAAAGGTGGAGGGCCTCGTGGTTTAACGAATTCTCAAATCGTTAAAAGGGTGTAGGCGCTTTGGAAGCAAAATCCAAACATTTCCATTCGCGATATCACACGAAAACTAAACATTTCGAAGTCGCTTGTAGAACGAATAAAGAAAAAAGAAAATTTAAGAACATTCAAAGTCAAGAAAGCTCCAAACCGAAACGAAAAGGGAACAAAACCGGCAAGAATAATAGCAAGACAGTTGCTAAGTCACAAATTAAATAATTTTAATGGATGTATTTTAATGGACGATGAAATCTATTGTAATGCTGACTATTCAGAGCTTCCTGGTCAGGGTTTTTATGTTTCTAATAAAAGAGCTAATGTTTTCGATAAATTTAAGTATAAAAAGATTTTAAAATTAGCCAAAAAATATATGATATGGCAAGCAATATGTACATGTGGGAAAACTTCAAAGGCAATCATTGTGAATCGTACAATGAACAGCCAATTTTATATTAATGAGTGCCTGAAAAAGGCTGTATTGCCATTACACGGAAGCCACAATATACCTCCACTGTTTTGGCCTGACTTGGCAAGCTGCCACTATAGCAAAGACGTCCTTGAGTGGTATGAGGCCAACAAAATAAATTTTGTACCGAAAAACATGAATCCACCTAATTGTCCAGAGCTAAGGCCTATTGAACGCTATTGGGCTATAATTAAGCAGTACCTAAGAACAAAGTTCAGAGCTTCTGCAAATGTAAAAGACTTTGGATTTATTTGGAAAAAAGCTATCAAACACTTCGATAAAACGTGTGTCCAACGTTTAATGCAAACCGTTAAGAAAAAAGTGCGAAATATTGCAAAAGAAAATAAAATTTGAAACTTTGATTTTTTTGCTAATAAAGTTTAGAAATTTTTCTCCATAACGCCAATAAAATGTTTTTTTTTGTTTGAAAAAAAAAACTAGATTTGGGAGACATTTTAAAATGTAAAAAAGCATTTCGAGGCACCCCTTATGTAAATGTCTTCATTATTTTTTTATATTAAATAGTTCTTTTATTTATTAAGCTTGGAATTTGGTACTTTTATAAAAATAATTTTATTTTATTCCTCAAATAAAATGATTAAATTATTAAATCGAGCTTGTTAAATAAAACAACTAATTGATAGTTATTTGCACTAAGAATGGAAAATAGTGTCACTTAAATGGCCCCCGTCTCGCATTTCGATTTCAAGCACTATTCACTATTACTGCAGCTCCCGAATTTCTGCAACAATATTGGTCTTTAGTTTAAGAATTGTCTTGGACTTGTTTGCACATACAAGCTTTTCAAATAAGCCCAACAAAAATGGTGGTCGAGTACTGGCTGATCTTACACCAGTAACTCCATATATGGGAATAATAGTAAATGAGTTTTTTAAAATGCACCTTAGTGGCATACAATCTACGTCTTGTAATAAACATCTATTAGATGCGTTAGATGTATTTCGCAGAGCGAATTAAACGTGGTCTACCCATTCCAGGTAAATCCCTTACTTTGTCATATTGGTGGTGAACTAATAAATGAATCACTGCTTTGATGGGCGAAATTTCAACACTGAAATGTCGACAATATTTTTTTTTGTAGTTGTATAAATAATATAATTTTAATTTTTTTTCACTATTTAGTTGTGAATCTCTCTATCATATATTCTCCAGGTGACATTTATATAATGTAAAAAAATATGCACACGAAAAAGTTACTTCTAAAACACATAAGCGGAACTCACTATTTGATGCAAACTACTCTTGCAAGTCGTGCAGACCGTGCAAGTCTAGCAAACAATTTAACTTGTACACGACTACAAAAACAAATTCTATTAAATTGCAATTTGCATCACTTGAGTAAATATGCACAACTAAAAATCAGTGCAAAGTAATGTCACACAAAATTGCACAACAGATACACAATTTTTTTACTCTCAGGATTTAAAATCTCCATAAATTCAATTTCATACATGGCATTTTTTACCAAAAAAATTGTGATATAATATTTTGCCGTTGATTTAGGCATTGTAATTTATTTAAAATTAAATAGTTTTTTTTCGGAAAATATTAAAACACAGAATCTTACTTATTAATTTAAAAAAAGATTTGTTGTTTCTTAAATACCTAAAAAATCAGCTCATTGCCATAAGTTTGCAACACACATGAAAAATGCACTCACGCTTGGTAGCAAAAAATTAGTGCATATTTGCACTAATTGCAAAAATGCTACCAAGAGTGAATTCCGCTATGGTAACTGCTGGGCTGCTCTGAAAAAAAAAATTTTCAAAAACAAAGTAAATTTTCAATTCAATTGTCAATTTTTTTTTACAAAAAATTTGTATTAAAAAATCAACGTAATTTTGAATTTTAATTCTTTTGTTAATTATTTTTTTTAAATAGAAATTTTCTACAAAAAGTTTTTTTTCTTTGGCTTGTTATTCACCGGCTTTTAAAGTTAAATATGGTTAAATATTTGCGATTCAGATTAGACATGGACTTAAATGTATCAATTATTATTTTGTTTAAAAAATCTAAGAAAATTATTGGTGTAATCTGAGAAATTTTTTCTGGCATTTAATGTTCGTATACACGCAAAATATAGAATAAAATGTAGTCCATGAATGCCAGTTGTTCTATTTTATATTCTATTAGTTTAATGACATAAAAGTTTTAAATAACTCAAGGACATACCAAATGTGTGTTTCCTTGTTCTTTTTTTCTTTTTCAAGAACTTGTACAAAAGTTTAAATGTGTGTATTTATTTTAAGGCTTATAACAAAAACAAACAAATATATGTTTGTTTTTACTTTTAATGACTTAAATTTTACTTACAGTTACAACGTATATTTTTAGATGTGAATAACACCGTACCGAATTGCAAGCAGAAAAAAGTGCAATATACACGTTTTTATATAAAGAATTTTCGCAAGGCATTTAAAAAATTGTTTAATAAGTTGTCAAATGTAAAAGCATTTTAAAATTTTTCGTTGTAAATTTGTTAATACGAAATATTTAAAAAAAGATAATATTTATTTATAAAAAAAAATAATAAATTGGCAACTTGCACGTTTTGAAAAAATTGTCTTAACTCCCTTCAAAATTAACTTTCAATACAAAGTTTATGGGTAAATGTTTTTCTAGTACGGTCTAATGCAAGTGTATATGCTTAATCGTTTTAACATACGGCTTGACACACATCTGCGTACAAAATTTGATTCGATCAAGTTATGCTACACAAAATTAAACGAAATGAAATGTAATAAAGTTGCAAACCTTAAAAAAAAAATAAACAAAAATGGCAAAAGGAAATGTAATCAAGACCCAAATACCATTAAAATTCAATATGTTTTTGTACTAAAATTGAACTTATTTTACCCTAAGGGCCATTTAGGTTTTTTGCTAGATGATGAGGATTTGGCAAGGCCACACAAATAATAATAAATGTCATGTTAATTATCAGCATCATGAGCATGGCAACAGTAGAAAATATCATGTATGTATGTAGGGATTGCCTTCGGTATAAATTGGCAAAAGTGGCAAAAACTTTTTACATAGGCAAAGTTGAAAAGGAAATTATTATTGCAGCAAAGTTACTTAAAGTAAAAAGGATTAGAGGAGTACTCGAGAATAAACACATACACATTTGCTTATAGAAATATATACATTCAAAAACTATTTAAATAAATTTAAATGTTATTTAATCACTCATGTACACTTAAACCCACTTACAGATGAACTGCTTCGCACACAATTGCTAAAGCATTCAATAATTTTTTTTTTCATTCACACAATGTAAGTATTTCGAGTTAATTATGAATTGACTGAACCGAAGCCATAGCATTAAAATTTTAATTAAATTTATTTACATTAAAAGATTAAATGGATTTGTGTAATATTGCAAAATAAATGAGACAATGTCGTCTTCACAGTCGTAGTACTAAATCCATTGTGAGGGTTAATATATGGTTAGGTTATGCAAACCAGGCTGGTGTTGTGCAGCTCATTTGGGTCTATCGTATTGACACTATTGTGATACCTAAATAGGATAAAAAAGAAGAGAACCGAACCCTTGATCCTCAGAATAGCTCACAAGCTCACTACTGACTAGTTCATTGGGGCGCGCTAAGGTTTAGTATATTGTAGCTAACAATTTTTTTAGTATTTGAAAAAATGGCAAAAACAAATTTGCTCAGACTTAAATTACGCTAGATTTGTAAGATTTGGTTTAAAAAAGAAATCAGTTTTTGATATTGCCAATTTGTTTGTATTAAAAAAAAAAAACTTAAAACTTATTTGATGGTCTATCTACCTCTCTGCGATGTGTCAAACAGACTTGCATAATAAGGGGATAATATATGTACAGTCGACATAATCTTGAATTGTTTAAGTCGACATAAGCTAAAACTGAGATAATCACACCACTGCAAGCTCGTAATTCAAAACTACCATCAGCAAGATTTTCAAATATTTTTGTCAACTTAGCAAGAAGATATTGCGTTAAAACTAATTGCGGATAATATTGTTTGGAACCAGAAAAAATATTTTTTTGGTACAATAACTTATTTAAACTTATCGTCGCACAGAGGAGTATTTGACCTGAAAAGCTGGCCAAAAAAGCAAAACTGAATTTTAAGAAATCTTAAAAACTAATTACGCAGCTCGACAGACAACAATACTCTACATTATATTGTAAATTTTGAAGACTTTTAGTTGCGATTTGTAGCTCTGAGACCCTGCTAAAGTCAGGAAAGTTAAGAAAATTATATGAGATTTAAATGTTTTTTCGGTTTCTGGATGTTTATATGATATTTTTTTGCGGCTAAACAAATAAAGCTTTAACAATGATTTTTTTTTTCGCTGAAAGGCTTGATCAAAAGTTATTTAATAAAGAAAAAAATATTAAAATATGTTGAATATTCATGTTGAAACAATTCGTTCAAAAGCTAAAAACAAAAAAAAATATACACTTTTTTGGCAAAAAATGAAAAAGAAGAGGTTTTGTAAAGTGAGGTTAGCATCTTTACGAATTATGTTTGATACCACAATAAAATTTGGAGTCTCTGATTTTAGAAACAAGAAAAAAAGTGTGCGCAAGTTTGCGCCATTATTTTTGACGATTTTTTTTAAATATTCACATTTCTTTCATTTTTGCTCATTAGGCACTTTTTTATACATTTATATCGTTATAAACTTTTATGTATTTCGAATTATTGATCTCAACTGTTATTCACATCACTTTTAACACTTCACAATGTTAATACCATAATAGTTATAAGGAAATGTCCCACACATCCTAAGAAAAGATATTTTTATATACCTGCTCTACAAAAGATTATTTGTTAAAAAAATAAAGATACGTACCTACTAAGAATAATTATTAAAAACATTAATCGCAAAAATAAGTTTACAAAAAATAAATACAGGTACATAAAAACTACATGGGCACCCAGGTATTAGGCTACCATCCAATTAACGCATAAGAGCATGCGCTTGAAAATACTCATAAAGGGTTATTGCACACAATCTTTATCAAAACCGTTTTGTAACTTCGAGAGTCAACATGGAACAAGTTAACACAAGATTACAGCTATTCCAAATAGTGATAATGCATGCTAAAACCATTGACGAGAAATTGGATTTTTTGGTTAGAAAATTGAGCGAAATTTAAAAATGTCAAGGGGATGGGGACATATTAGCACTGAAGCAGTGTTTAAAAAATTTCAAAAATTGTTTTAAAAGATATTGGCTTTTGGCACAACGAAAAGAGGACCGCTTTTTAAGCACAAACGCTAAATGGCTGGAAGGAACTGTAACAATACCAGTATTTGGCAGTTCGTCTTCAGGGCGACCACGAAAAGAATTTATTGAAGCTAGTGAAAGAACAAAGCGGAGAAAAACGGAATAAGTGCGTCACCAATTAACAACAGAGGAGATCATATTTGCTGCATCCATGAGCCAAAGAGCAGCGGGACAAAATGATGTGGCTAAATTAATAACGGATATAACGAGATCCCCAAGAAAGCAAGAATTTGCAAGTGATCATTAGCAACTTCTAAAGTCAACCCTGTGAATAAACTTTCAGCGAAAGGAGCTTTAGCACTCTTTGTAAATGCAGAGCTCACGAAAAAGCAAAATGACATTTTATACAATGCCAATAAAAATGCGTATCCATGTTATTCATTACTAAAAAATGCAAAAAAAAATGTTATCCCAATGAAGATGCCATAACCGTTACCGAAACATTATCGGAAGTGAAGCTCCAAGCTCTCTCGACCACACAGCAACACGTTTATGTATATACCTTGAAGAGGTTTTGCTGCAGTTTAAACTTTTAAAATCAACATTTGTTAATTAAGTTTTACTATTTATACCGTCTTTTATTCATTAGGAATGTGGCTTTTGAAACAATCCTAAAAATTTAAACTTTTTGGTTCTTTAATTTTTTTTATTGCATTTTGAAAACAAAAAATTTTACGAATTTTGCAGAAAAATTTGTTTTTTTCGCCATTAAATTTTTAATAACTCTGCTACTAGATTACTTATATCATACTACACCTAAAACTATCAAAAAACTAGAACTTTTAATTCAAAAAACACAATTAATAATATTGGCCAGCTTTTCAGGCCAAATACTCCTCTGTGCGTCGGCTTAATATGCAAACCTGCTAAATCCACTTTTTAAGTAAGTTGACATTTTGCTGCCTTGTGGTAGAGAAAGATACGCATCGTCGACAAGGATATAGTTTTTTTATTTCAATTTAAATACTGAAGTGTGTAAGCAGGTTTGATAAGAAAAACTGCTAAGTCCTCTCACAGAAAAATTTTTGTAAGAAAAACTGCTTAATCTAGTTGCATCATTAGTTCAATGTTTATTATACCCTTCACCTGTGGTGCACAAGGGTTTTTATACAGCTTTGTCATTCCGTTTGTAATTTCTACAATTTTCATTATCGACCTCATAAGGTATATATTTTCTGAAAGCTTATGAATAGAGGAGTCGATTAAGCCCTGACCGTCTGCCTTTCTGTCCGTGTGTTAGTTGAAATCAACTTTTAGAAGCAACTATATGTTCCTCAGATCTGTATATGGTATCAATCTCTTGGAAATATTCAGGAATGAATCGCTATTGAAATTCAGCACAATTGCCCCATAACTTTCTCATATATGGGCAAAAAACCACGTCTACTTCGTTTTTTTTTCACAATTACAACAACAACCTACATACATATTGGTTAAAGTAAACGTGGCATCGGATTCCAGCTGAGCCAAAAAATTTTATTTTATTTTATTTAATGTATTATTTATATTTTATTATTTTTTTTTAAATTTTCTAAAAAATTTTAAAATATTTTTTAAATTTTTTTTTAATTTTTTTTTGTAATTTTTTTTATTATTATTTTTTTTTTTAATATTTTATTTTTTTTAATTTTTTATTTTTTTTTTGGTATGTTTTTTACAGGTACATACATACGTATTTTATGTGAGATACAAACAATTGTTATTGCATGACTACACGTTGTGAAGGTTATATAAGATTCGGCATGGCCGAATATAGCACTTTTACTTGCCTCCCATATTTTTACCACCAAAATTAAAATTTTTCAGCCATAGAACAATTTATAGGTAAATTTGTAACTATTTGTAAATATAATATGCCTCTAGAGATATTCATGAAAAATTTTAGATAAACCAGGCTCTAATCGGTAAAGTTATAGGCAACAAATTTTTTGGCAAAATATATATATTCCAAAAATTTACAAACGAAAATCAAATTTTTTCAGCTTCTATACAACCGAAAGAGTCAATATTGGTATCATTTGAAAGGATCTGAAAAAAAGTGTTTTCCTCAAAAACTATTAAAACAGACATAAGCAGTTGTTATTTATTGCTACAGATATGTTTTAATAAAATAATACAAAACTTGAATATATTGTGCTGTAGATTCTATCGGTAAATTATTTGCATTAAATTCAATTTTAGTTTGAAATAATTGCAATCAATTTATATTTACAATTACGTTCTTTAAAATTGCACACCAAATTAAATTGATTCTGCGTATATACACACTGGCTCGAAAATTTATAAAACCGGTATAATACAAACTTCCATTTAGCATTACTGTTGTATGTTTCTATGTTAGCAAGAACTCACACAAATTGTTACCTCAAACCATTTGTTTTTAAATAATGCAATGAATGTTTATTGTAATTTGGAGGCGTACTTTATTGGATTGACAAAAGTAATTCCTGTAGATTAAGCTTAGAAAAACAACTCTGGGTTATTTATTTGTTTTGAAATCAAGTAACAATATTTCATATCATCTGTATATTTTTTTTTCTTACTTTTTGTAAATTTTATTCCATATAAAATGCTTTTTTCAAACTCCCAAAACGCTAGTTGTTTTAAAATTTATACCTGCTTAATTCTCTCTTGTATCACGTTTCTTATGGTCACTTGAAAATAAGTCACTTATTCATATAATATTTTATTAATATTTAATTTTTAGAAAACAATTTTTTTCTATTTACGTCTATTTGTCCTTTTGCTTTTATCCACAATTGTTGTTCTTTTCAAGCTACAAATGTTCCTTGTGAACCATGTAATTTGAGTTTTTTTTTAACAAGAAGAGAAATTATAAAAACAAAAATATATTTTTACCTTACCTACTTGCCACTTAGAATATTGTCTCAAACCTTTTACGTGACAAATTGAAAAAATTTTAAGTTCTGTGGAAGAAAAAAAAATTAATAACAAAAATTCAATTAATTTCACAGACTAATTCACTTGTGAAATTGAATTTTTATTTTGTTAGTATTTAGGTGTAATACGGTTTTTTATTTTTAAGTTCGTTTTTATATATTCCTGTTGCTGTTTTTATTTCCAGTGGAGGGTTTCTTAAACATGTTTTAGATTGTCTTCTTTGCAGGAAAATTAGTAATTTTATTTGTAGGGCTATTGCAAATTTTTGACAATATAAATGAGAAAAATTTCTTCGTAAATTATGATTTTTTAGTCATTCCTATTTTCTATCCTTGAATATCTATATGCAGATGCATACAACTATTGAGTGTCTTTAAAAACATATAGTTTTTGGGTCAAAGCAAATCATCAAATACTATGTTATTGTCATTTTCAACTCCCTTTGTATGTAAATTTGTGACTAGACATCGCACAGAGGAGTATTTGACCTGAAAAACTGGCCAAAAAGGCAAAACTGAATTTTAAGAAATCTTAAAAACTAAGTACGCAGCTCGACGGACAACAATATTTTACATTGTATTTTAAATTTCAAGACTTTTAGTTGCGATTTGTACCTCTGAGACCCTGCTAAAGTCAGGAAAGTGAAGAAAATTATATGAGATTAAAATGTTTTTTTCGGTTTCTGGATGTTTATTTGATATTTTTTTTGCGGCCAAACGAATAAAGGTTTAACAATAATTTTTTTTTTCGCTGAAAGGTTCGATCAAAGGTTATTTAAAAAAGTAAAGAAAATTTGAAATATTCATGTTGACAATTAGTACAAAAACAAACAAAAAATATGCACTTTTTTTGCAAAAAAAAGAAAAAGAAGAGGTTTTTGAAAGTGAGGTTAGCATCTCTACGAATTTTGTTTGATAACACAATAAAATTTGGAATCTCTAATTTTAGAAACAAAAAAAAAGTGTGCGCAAGTTTGCGCCATTTTTTTTGACGATTTTTTTAAATTTTCACATTTCTTCATTTTTTCTCATCAGGCACGTTTTCTTATACATTTATATCGTCATAAACTTTTATGTATTTCGAATTATTGATTTCAACTATTATTCACATCACTTTTAACACTTAACAATGTTAATACCTGCCTATAATCATAAATTTGAAAAATTTTTTATTACCCATAATAGTTATAAGGCAATGTCCCACGCATCCCCATAAAGGATATTTTATATACCTGCTCTACAAAACATTATATGTTAAAAAAAATTAATATACGTACCTAATAAGAATAATTATTAAAATCATTAATCACAAAAATAAGTTTACAAAAAATAAATACAGGTACATAAAAAATACATGGGCACCCAGGTATCAGGCTACCATCCAATTGTCAGAAGAAGCTGCCGAGGCCAGAAATAAGCACTTACGATTATATCGTACAAATTATTCTAGGAAATTTAGCAGAAGCGATACAAATCGAGATGAATTGAATAGGTTATTTCTTAGCAGTAACCCTTTTATAAGCAGCAGTACGCAAAGAGAATGGGTAATTAAAAAAATCTTTTTCATCAGAAACCATCACACTTCTTCTTCCTGACACCGATGATGCAGCTAATAAGGATATACATACGACATAATAATTATTAAGGAATTTTTATTTGTTTAACTTTTCCGTATATTATGTATTAAATAATATAAAATAAATATAATAAAGCCATTTTTCAAAAAAAGAAATACTGTTTTATAAGAGCCTTAGAATTTAAATAAAATTTTTTTTTAATTAGACCGTATGCATGTACATACAGTCTGTTATGAATAAGTTTAAACCTTTAAAATCAACATTTGTTAATTGAGTTTTACTATTTATACTGACTTTTATTCCTTAGGAATGTGGCTTTTGGAAAAATTTTAAAAATTTAAATTTTTGGTTTTTAAATTTTTTTTATGGAATTTTGAAAACAAAAAATTTAACGAATTTTGCAGGAAAAATTTTGTTCCGCCATTTAAGTTTTAATAACTTCGAAATAGTAATAGAAAGAAAAGAAAAGAAATGTGTTTTATTAGTTTAAGCAGAATTTTCCGGTGCATCTTCTGATTCTCCTTCTAATAAAATCGGAGAACCCGTTTACAAGTTGTGATTAAATATATTAGGCAACCCAATGATTTAGGGGGTGAAATATGCCACGCCTTTGTACTTTTGTTGAGCAGTGTAATTTTTTCAAAATCTGCTATTAGATTTCTTATATCATACTACAACTAAAACTGTCAAAAAACCAGAACTTTTAATTCAAAAAACACGTTTAATAATTTTACCCAGCCTTTCAGGCCAAATACTCCTCTGTGCATCGACATACCTGGCTTCATTCAGTCTCAACAGCTCTTTTTATGAACAAGAAAACGATTTGAAAATACTGATAATTTCTTTATTAATGAGGTCAAGGATAACTGCTAGATCTGTTGGTTTGCCAAAGTAACATACCGCTGGCTGAAAAATTTAATGCTGCTGATTGCAAAAAAAAAATCCTAAAAACTGTGCATCCAATATTTATCTAAACTTCAAAGCTAACAAATCAAAGGTTGTGACAATTCCTACCTTTATTCTGACTTTTTAAACTATTGCTTGGATTCAAGCAACCTGTAAGTGATGTTGGAAAATCATGGGTATCCCTGGAAACAATGCTTGAATTATTTATTTTTCTGAATTTTATAGGAAGAGTATTTTTACATTTTTTTTTTTTTATAATTTTAAAAATTAAGCTTAATTTACGGCAATTTTTGGTTTCATAGATTTTTTATATCCTTTTATTCTATAATTTAAAATTTTCCTGATTAACTTTTAACAAAAAAAATTTTAATATGAGAGAGGCTTTTTAATCCAGGTATTTATTAAGGCGACTTCAAAAGCTTATTAATGCAAACAAAAAGTGCGTATTTAATAATTTCGTCCTATTGATGCTTTAGTTTTGGCAGCCCACACCTGCTATCTATCATGGTATTTTTAAACAATTTAACACAATCACCTATTATGTATTTGTGTACATTGACTAGATCATTATACAAAACGTATACGTACTCACATTCGCGATTGTGTGTTTACAAAAATATTGGTGTGAAAAGTATATATTTAGTGGCCACTAATACTAACACTGGAAGCTGAAAAGGTCATGCGTATACTTTTGTTGGAGTGTGTATGTCTATGAATTTTTCTAAAAAAATTCATCAAAATGGTCAACCACTACATATTACAAATACACTAATTATTTAAAAACTGCATACATTATGTAAAGGCTCGAAAACATAGATACATATAAATATGAACAACTACTAACAAATAAACATAACTGTACACAAATGACTCTTAATTTGAAAACCACTCATTTGTAGGGGCGAGTGTCATTTGATATGTTAGTCTTTGTTCTTAGTGGAGTAGTGCATGGGCAGTATTTTGTTTTTGTTTTTGGATTTTGAGTTTATAAAATTTCATTGCATTTTATAACATAATATTTTAATTGTTATTTGTGGTTTAAAATTAAAGCCATACCAAATCTACACAAATAGACACAACACGCATACTTACATGCACATGTAATTTCTAAACTACTTAAATTATACCCAAATATTACAAAAATTTTAAAATTGAACATTATTTATAAAATAAATAAAACTTAATACGAGCGAACAAATCAATATGGACACTTGTAAATACCTAGCAGATATCAGGCTATGTTGATATGTTGCAATATTAGTGTGGGGGAAAAGTTAGCTAATGGGAAATTATTCAAAAGAAACTAATTTAAGTACTAGCACAGAAAAATCTTTTCGAAATTGTGTAACAGGTTGTCATTATTTCATACCTTACATGGTAACGAGTGGTCGTTGCCAACGTCATTATTTTAAAATACAGAGTAATGGTCTGTTGGGTATGATCTTCGTAAATGCCTTTAATATATCTTTTAAGGAGCAAAATAGTTTTGCTTTTAAAGATATACTGGGAGTTTACTAATTTAACTAATGTATTTTAGCCACCGTACGTATGATTAATATTTAATTCATTAAAGTTTATTATAAATCATACGTCCCCAATACCTAGTATTAGCATATCTTGAAAAAAACCATGGTGATGAAGTGATATTGAGGAGTTTCGTTCAACTTATGATAAAGCCACTAAATTAAGCTTTAAACACTTATGAAGGTAACATTGTCGTGTCATTGGAGATCATGGTTTAAGTCATGCAAATTTGGCCAACAACAAGGAATAATTCATAAGTTATTTTTATACTGCGTGTAAAAATTGAATAACTTTTTTGTTTATTATTATTTTTTATTAAATTTTTTTTTTTAATTATAATATTATCTTTGTATGGCCTAAATTTTAATTATGAAAAATAATGTCAGAGAGATGACCACCATTTTCATCGATGCACAATTGAGCTCTTAAACAGGCGTTTTGCATAACTGCACGCAAGGTTTCAGGCTCTATTGCCCTGATCTCAGCTCCAATGTTGTTCTTTAGCTGCTATATAGTTTGAGGCTTGTTTACATACACTCGTTCTTTGAGATAACCCCATAGAAAATAATCAGGGGCAGTTAAATCCGGTGAACGTGCTGGCCAATTAAATTCTCAATTTTTCGAGATAATTCGGTCGTCAAAAATTTCATTTAAAAGCGTCATTGTGGCACGGGCCGTGTATGCTGTTGCTCCATCCTGCTGAAACCACTTGTTGGCTGCCTCAGGGCGTACAAAATTATTAAGCATAGCGCGATATCTGTCCCCAGTTGTCCAGAACGTCTTCGCGTTGAAGTTCCTGCATATTCTGCAACACTGACCCGTACACGATCAATGTTCACTTGATTCTGTATTATTCTTGGTCTCGTTGCGTCAGTAAAATTGAGCGCCCATTGGAAAAGTAAAATTCTACCAATTTCGTTCGTTGCTCAGTCGTTAAATTTTGCATGATGGTGTAACACGAATCGATGAATAAAATCTGAAAAAAAAAAATAAAAAATATTAATAAACAAAAAAGTTATTAAATTTTTACACGCAGGCGTGACTTTTGATCCACCCTGTAATACTGCTTGTTTACTCGAACAGTGAGAGACTTAATGACTTTGACCTCATTTTAAATCACTTTGAATAAATTATTTTGTAATATTGATTTGGAAGTCCAAAAAAATGTAATGCACGTGGCACTACTTTTAGATTTAGGAATAGCTGTTTTTATTTTTTATCTTCCAATATTAACAGCATGATTTCTACTTTACACCTGCGTACTACTTTAAAAAAATTTTAGTAAAATTGTTAGTATAGCGGTTCGAAAAATAGATGGAACTCAACACCAGTTAAATCTGCTTATTGGGAATTGAGCAAATATTTTATTATAAAATAATTTTTCACTTAACTATAACTTATATTGTAACAATAATCAACCAAGATAGAAAAAAAACACAATAATAACAGAATGTATTAAATCCACACAAATAAAGTCATTTAAATTTATGTTAATATTTCCAGTAGAAGTAGAGGAAAGAAACATTGTTCTTAATCTAACATAAGTATTAAACAAAATTTATATAAATTTTATTATTTTCGTTGTTTGTTTGTAATTTAAATTACATCTAACATAAATTCACATACAAAAACATATAAACCTGAATGTGTAATGTATTAATTTACATACAAGCGCACATCAAAAAATACGGCAACTTAATTCATACATACATACTTTCGGTTTGTGAACAACAACTGTGACAAAAAATATATACACCCACACACACATAAAAGCAAATAGAAAATTTTAATAATAAAAACCCAAATTTATAGAAAATATTATAGATGATATAGGAAAAGATACAAATTGTAAACCATATTTTTTTCTAGGAGAGAAACAAGAGAAACAGCATAAACAAAAAATAAATAAATGAAAAACAATAAATTTAATAAATTAGTTTTACTAGAGGACACACAAAAAAATACTAACAAAATGGAAATATAAAACTAATACTCTTATATTTATATACACACAGAAGCACACACAACTTTGCATAGTGTGTTAATACTGTTATTTAAATATACACACAAGTGAACAAATATTTTGTTATTTTTTTTTTGTAGTGTATTTAGTTACTGTCCTTGTCATATGGAAATTTATTATCCTTTGGTATTTACAACACGAGCTTTTATCGGATTAAACTAAGGCTAGAGTGGGAACAAAGGTACAAATGTGACAACAACAATAAAAATGACAACAATTTCTACAAATACAGTAAAATTATCAACAATAAAAAAAAAACTGTAGCAAACAAACACAAATATACAAATATAAGCACAAAATTACACACACATTTTGCCAACACAAAAGCAAAAAATTAAAATAAAAACTGTCAAATTCTTACATAACTGTTACAGAGCAGATTATTGCTGGTGATAGTCTACCAGCCAAAGACTTTACCCATACACAATAGCATTCCCAAGTAACATTCCTGTGTAATCCATTATTAACTAAATATATGCTACAACGACGACAGCACCAAAGCTTATTCTCCATAGTGACTTTAAAATTAAGCACCTCACATTAAAGGATCATTAACAAAGAGGTAACATTAAAAAAAAAAAAACGAAAAGAAACAAATTAACTACCTGGAATGTGGTGGTATGCGAATGTTATTTTAAGAAAAGAGTTAATAAATATTTATTAGATGAGTGTTGTTGGAATGTTTGAAATTGGTGGGATTAGTGCGCATATTTGGTATGAATTGAACAAGGTAAAATGGTGTGATTATCATCCTTTAGTTAACAACAGTGCCGTATTGTTTGCAAAGGATTAAGGATGATGATAATTACAATTAATTTGTGTTAAGTGAGATATTTGGTGAAAATTACAAAGAGAAAGTTTTAAAAACAAATGAAAAATAATATGCTTTCGTCACCATTGTTGCCCTTACTACGCTGTTAATATTCAGATGTATAATTTATAACACTGTAGTGAGTAATTTTAAAGTTTCTTTTGTATGTTGAAAACATAATTTCCCAGAGCCTGTATACAAAAGTACCAATTTATGCCCTTAGGTGCATGCAAAGTACGTTTGCGCGAATCAAATATAAAAACCTAGATTGTACTATTCTTGACAGTTTAATAATAAACAATAATTCTCCTTTTGTTTTATTATGTACCATTTATATTTAATGGCAGGCTTATGCATAGGTTAATAACTTCATTTTTAATGACTGAAATATTCACAATGTTTTAGTTTTTGAAGTTCCATCAAAATGCTTTATTATTGCGAAGTGCTTCTTGAATTGCTTATTTAATGCTTGCCGATGGGAAATACTAAGGAAGTAATATGTGATAAAACCCCGATGAGATATGAAAATACTAATTGCATCACCATAACACCGGAAGAGGGAGAATAGGATAAAGTAACAAGGATAGGAAACACCCATGAAATCGATCTTAATACAGACGGTTCAAAGATTGATGACCAAACTGGAGTGGGTTTATACGACATAAGCCGAAACAGAAGCAAATACTTCAGTCTACCAGATCACAATACCATTTTCCAGGCTGAGATCATGGCGATTACGGATGGAATTAAATAAATAAAGGAAACGAATATCGAAGCCCTGATTCGTATATTTACAGATAGTAAATCAGTGATTAATACATTGAGAAAGGAGAAAGTTGAATCCAGTTACGTTTTGCAATGCAAGAGCGAGATAAACTCGTATGCAAATTGCGGACATCTGGAGATAATATGGATACCAAGCCATCACGGGCTGATCGGAAACGAGAAAGCTGACAAATTATCCTAAGTGGGAGCTCTTCAGAGTAATATAACTTTGGATAACGCTAAACCCCTTAAACGATTCAAGGATAAACTTAAATGTTGGGCGACGGAGCAACATGCAAGAAAATGGCAAGCACTGACTTGGTAAAGTGACAAAAATACTACGGGGTGACCCAAATCTTGGGAAATCAAAGGAAATTCTGGGGCTAAGTAGACCAACACTTAGGAGACTAACCAGTGTGATTACAGGCCATACGGAGTTGAGAAGTTATCTAGCTTACATGAAACTGTCTGACGAGACGACGTGTAGAGCATGCGAGGAAGAGGTTGAGACTTTGATAATTTATAATAATTTCTTTTGTATAAAATGATTTTCTATTGACTCAAATTGTAAAAGGTGTGGAAATAACAAAATTTTAGAATCATTTGATTACGTCCGTAATGAATGTTGTTTTATCTTTCTTTAAAACAATAGCTTATTCTTAAAAAATATATATTTGTTGTTGAGACATATACACATGCATACACATACATACCTTAATATATATTAAATATGTTATATTTTTGAACATGTAATCAGAAGGAAGCTATTAACCTTAAAAAAACCTTTAAAACCTTTAAAACCTTTTTTAACCTTTAAAATTTCCATCTGGAAGAATGTTTTAAAACAAAATTTTTTTTAAAAAATATTTATTTGTTGTTGTTAGTAATAAAAGATTACATAATATTTATTTGTATGAGCCTAAGGTAACGAAAAAGCATACAAATTGACACAAATTAAACATAATTTAATTTTCCTCAGTATTGTGTAACTCCAGAATATACAGGAAAATACAAATTAAAAAAGAAACTCGTTTCAATATGTTTTCAACTATTTTTGATTAAACAAAAAAGAAAATTGTCTTTTAAATTGCACAATACTTTGCAACTGCACATTTGGCTGACACCCTTGAAAACAAACTCTTGAGAACAGAATACTTTTTGATCTCCAAAACGCCGACAAAGACAGCACACTATAAAGGGTTTGGTTTGAGCTTTGCAAACAAACAACAAAAGTCAATGTCTAAAGATAAAGGTTCCCAAACTTGAACAACTTACGCCTTTTTTATTAAAAAATTAATGATAAATTTCCATAAAATAAATTACAATGTCAAAATAATCAAAAAAAAAAAAATAGAAAACTATAAAACTATTAATTAAATAATTTAAAAATAAAAAAATAAGTTTTTATAATATAAAAAAAAAAATTTAAAAAATTAAAAACTAAACGTTAATAGTTGTTTTTTAATAAAATTTTAACTTTTAAATATATTGAAAATAATAAAAATTTTAAAATTTAAAATTTAATATTTAATAAAATATATTTATATTTTATTGAAAAAATTTATTTTAAGTTTTCTGTTAAATAAAAATTTCGTCAGAAAAAAGATTAAAATTGTTTTTAATAAAAATTCCTAAAAATTAAAAAAAAATCCTATTGATGAGTTCACAAAATGTTTATACTATTTTTTTTTATACCCGCCACCAAAAAAATGGTGGGGGTATATTCATTTTGTCATTCCGTTTGTAACACATCGAAATATCCATTTTAGACCCCATAAAGTATATATATTCTGAATCAGGGTTTGATTTGATGACGATCTAGCTATGTCCGTCCGTCTGTCCGTCTGTTGAAAGCACGATAGAGGTCGCACCGAAAAAGCTAGGGGGCTCAAATTTTGCCAGAATCTTTTTTATAGACAAGGTTTGTTTGGTATTGAAAATGGGCTAAATCGGAATATTAGGAAGAGAGTTATAGCTCGAAAAGCAAGAGTAGGTCGAAAAAACCGTGTCCTTCAAACATCGAATAAAACGGAATTGTGTCCAAATGCATTAACGTAGACTCATGAAACTTCGAATATATATTTCCTGAGTAAAAACAAAATTGTTCCCTGAAAATCATCTAAATCTATGTATTAGGAGAGGAGTTATCGATCAAAATGTACGAAAATTTTTACCGCACAGTGTATTTTTCGGTATATTTAAAAACAAAAACGTCATAAAAGCAACACAATTGGATGTACGATCCTGAAATTTTGCGCACTTTGCTTTTTGGTGAGACGTTTTTTTGTAACGGAAAATCAATGTGCCACGCCCACTTTTACGCCCACCTCCCATATAACGTTTTACCTAAAATTCATATAATTTCTCTGTTAAGAAAGATTTTGGAATAATAAAGGATCATAATGAAACATCTAGGTTGTACTCATTAGCAAAAAAAAATCTGACACGCCTACTATAACGCTCACTTTTCACGTTATCTACCGTTATTGAAATTTAAAAGCTCAAAAAACCGCCAAATTTAGAGGTATGATAACAAAATTTGCTACGTATATCCCCCTAGGCAATGTTTTTACTGTGCCAGAAAATTAAGGTGCCACGCTCACTTTTACGCCCACCTCCCATATAAGGTTTTACCTAAAATTCATATAACTTCTCTATTAATAAAGATTTTGGAATAATAAAGGATTATATTGAATCATCTGAGTTGTACTCATTAGCAAAAATAACTTTGACACGCCTACTATAACGCCCACTTTTCACGTTATCTACCGTTAGTGAAATTTAAAAGCTCAAAAAACCGCCAAAATTAGAGGTATGATGATCAAATTTGCTAAGTATATCCTTCTAATCAATGTAATTGTTGTGCCAAAAAGTTAAGGTGACACGCCTACTTCAACGCCTACCTCCCATATAACGGCTTACCTTAAATTCATGTAATTTTTCTATTGAATAAGTTTTTGGGAAAATAAAGGACTATATTGAAATATCTAAGTTGTATTTATTAGCAGAAACTTTATTGACACGCCTACTTTGACGCCCACTTTCATTGAAAGACTACATATACAAAAGCATTTTAGTAGCATATCGAAGTTATAAAGGGTGGTTAAATTTTAAGGACCGATGTTGAATTCAAATAAAACACAAATTATTTAGGATATTATTATTATTTCTTTTTGTAATTATAATATTTGTATGGTTCAATTATGTATTTGACAAAATATCGGCCAAATGCACCCCCCCCCCTTCCCATCCTTGGCGCCACTCCTCTATCTGATGGTCCAAATTTTCAATGACAATGTTGATGCTCAATTGTTGGGCATGATGATCAGGCGAGGTTGATTGCTCTTTTGCCACACTATCACAACAACTAGCAGTGGTTCCCACTCAACGAACTAAGAAGACATTCACAGATTTTCTAACATTTTATACAGACCTGTTTTGCAGAAATTTAAATATTTTTTACAATTCTCCTGATTGTGGACCAATTTCAACGAGTATGTTGATCAAAAGAATTATGAAGTGCACAAAATGCATTTTGATTTGAACGCCCATTTTTATTAAAAACCTGAATAATTTTAAAGCGTTGCTCATTTGCATATCTTTTTACGGATCAAATTGAGTAAGTTTGAGATTGAGAAATGTCAACTGAAATGCAGAAAACAAATTTAAAGACTAGGTGTAGTTCACCTTCAACATGGGCCCTTAAAATTTAACCACCCTCTACAAAGAAAGTGATACATATTTTATTATAAAGAGATTATTCCATAGCGATAAACAAAACAATAAATATTGTGCTTTAAATGTACACAAAATTGGTGGTGGGTATAAAAGATTCGGCACAGCCGAATATAGTGCTCTTACTTGTTATATTTTCAAAAGATTTAAAAATTTAAAATGGGTAAACATTTTTGCAATAAACAATAACATAGTTTTAATTTATTTTAAAATTTAAGAAAATTATGACATTGCGTTACCATAGATGGCTTTTCTTTTGGAAATCCTTTACATAATTAAACAAAGTGTAATAAAATAATACTGCCATGTTTATAAAAAAAAAATTCCAAAAAAAAAAATTGGGAATATAATAAATACACGCTTCTATAACAAATTGCATAACAAATTTATTAAAACAAATTTTTTTAATGGTATTTTTATTAGAAATTTTCCAAAAAAATTGTGTTTTAAATTTTTTTATAAAATAAACTCAATAAATATAGTTCTTTGAGCAGAAGCATGTATGTCTGCCGAGTTCTCTCCGGTTATTAGGACTACTATGGCCAACTGGGAGTTTTGATATCCCAGGAAATTGGGTTTAGCAAGACCAGAAACTGAAAAAGAAACACAACCGGTTCGAAGGACCACATTTTAAAATTTAATATTGCTTCGAAATACTCAACAAAGTTAATGACTTTCAAAAAAAAAAAAACGTATTGTTAATATAGTTTCTTAAAATTTTTTAAAGAAATTGGTTAAACTTAAAATAAAAAAAATTATTACTACAAAAATTTTTTAAACATGATTTGTAAAAAAAAAATTTTTTATATAATTTTACTTGTTAAATTCTAAATAATTAAAATGGTCCTTTAAGAATTTAAATGATCCTTTAGCTTATTTTTTTTTATTTTTTTTCGAAAATATTCACGCGTTTCTATGCCTGCTGGTTAAGTATCCCTGGTATAGGTAAAAGATAAGATATAATAGTCCGTGTCATATAAAAAAATATTACATCTAGCAAACGAATGTCAGGCAAGCAAAGTTCTTGAAAACACAGAAACAACAGCGCTTTATAAGCTTATAAAAATACTAGGAAAAAAGAAAAACATAAAAGCAAGTAGAATTTCTGCCAGACTAGTAGACACTGCAGCTTCTGCTGTCAGCTGCAGCAGGCTGAATATATTTTTGTAGCGTAATTACAGCCTGTGAAACCAACCAAAGTGTTGTAGAGTTATTAAAACAAATTTAAAACTGTCAGTTTTATTATTTTGTTGTTTGTTTATTGTTGCTCAGCTTAAGCGTATTTTATAATTTATTTTCAAACATAAAGTTTGAAATATTAAATTTCTTACAAATCTACTTTACTCTGCTGTTTGCTATGACGCCTTTTTCCAAATTAACTTCTTGGATTGTTGACATCATAAATACCGATAAAGACGGTACGACAACAAAATAAAAAACCAAACCAAAATAACCAAAAGTCAACTAAACCCATACAGCTAAAGTAAAACATAACAAACGAAGCGTTTAAACTAAAACGGCATAAAAAAACAAGACATTTTAAAAGAAAAACAACTAAAATTTTCACAAACTTTTCGTCCGTTTTATTTTATCAACTACGTTTCGGTCCCTTTTTTTAGAAATTCTTTAAAGATTTGTTTAGTTGGTTGTTAAAATTATAACTTCTGTACAGCATTTTTTATGTTTTGAAAGCGCTAATATATACTGACACAATGTATGTATGTATATCATACACAGCGTATTATATTTGGATATGTATATGAGTGTGTGTATGTCTGTTGATATGCATATAAAATCATAAATCTTAATAAACCACAAAACAAGTTCACATTAATTTTTCGTTATCATGCGAAGCGCAACACTGACTTACTTTTACTTTTTTTTGCTCTCTTTTTTAATACACTCACTTTATTTCTTCAGTCACAGAGTAGTAAATGTGTTTGTGTATATTTCTATCGGTGTGAGTATGTAATAAAGAATAAAATTAATGTTGGCGAAAGGCGACTATACTACAACTAGGACTGGTAACAATAGAAGCTCAACAAATATTACCAAACCACGAATATATATTAACTAAACTGAACTTGCTTAAACACACTTAAGCTGGCTAGAAAGGTATTCAATTTAAACTTCTGCAGTGGGTGAAAGAAAAGTTGGTTCACAAATTTAAATGTGGAAATTATTTTTCTTTTGTTTTCAATAAATTGGAATTTTTAAAATATTTTCCACGATTTTAATGGCATTTCATTGCAACCAGGATGAAAGCTGATTTTTAAATAACATTTCGTTCGTTCTAATATTCCGAATTTCAATGGTAAGTGCGACAACTCATTGCATCTAGTACGCCTCACGAGCTTAACAGAAAGACAATGATTACAGTAAGTATAGTGAGCATATAAGCCCTTTAGAACTTATAAACCAGATAACGAATATATGAACAAGTTGGGAATATGAAAAAAATCTGGTAACACTGCACTGAAAATCATTAAATTTAATACTTAAATATTTAACTTGTAAATTTGATGTAGATATTTTTAGGACTCTAATTTTAAAACAAGGCAGAAAATTATATACGCGATGAAGTATGTTAGCAGTTGTAAGTATATACACAAATTCATGAGAAATTAAAAGTAAGTGGGTCTTATTCTTTGACATCCTGGGGGAATATTCTTAATAGAATGGTGAAATATCTCATCCCACGAACAATTTTTTCGAATTTCGTAAACAATACAGATTTCATTCATTTCACGGTATTGCATCAATTGAAATCTTTTAATTACTTGCATAGAAAGGTATAGCAAAATAGATGTTTTCTTGTGCTTATCATTTTAGTATTAAAAAAGGTGCAGATTTATTTCAACAGAACTTTTTCTTTATTAATTTCATTTTAAGGCGCTTAAAAGAAAGGCATAATTAAGCTCTTCTTAGTACAGATAAAATATGCTGTATTTAGTCGAAAAAAGACGCCTACCAACTGGAATATTGCGTATAAATATCAGGGTTCTAGAAGCGCACTTGGAAGCAGGTTAGCATTATGTTAGCGATTTAAAGAGCAATATCTTTTAACAAATCAATTTATTGGAATCCAACAACAAAAAGTATCCACATGTCACCACTAGTGACTCTACTGTACAGGCGTAGAATTTTCCTAAACTATCGATATCCAGGAGAGAGGCATTAATCTTCGAGTTTATTGGAAATTAGAAATTGGTGTTAATGGAGGCCTTTAAATGTTTAAAAGATAATGGGCCTCTTTGTTAGAGCCCACAAAAATTCCGTCTGCAAGCTTAAATGGAAAATTTGGTCATCAGGCCTCAGAAAGGGAAACAAGCAGCACTAACCAGCACCTCATGACAGCCACAAAAGAAAAATTTTTTGTTTATGATTTTATATGTAGAAGATTAGCAGGTTCTATAGAAACATTTAAGGGTCACTCCCAGAACCATTTAGATTTAAGTCTTGGTTGATAGTAAATATCATTGTTGTATACCTGCGAAGAATTGCATAGCCTATAAAAATAAATTGGTTGTTAAATATTAAAAAAAACACTGGGATTGTAACGTCAGTGAATGTATGATGATGTGTTGAGGGTTGATTTGCAGGCAGGTTTTAAAATACATGGCTCTGTTAATGAGGTACTTTCTTAGCTCTAATGTGTAATGCTATAGAATACAGCATACAGATCGTTTGATTCTTTTAGATTTATACTGATAATTATGGATCACAGTCTTACAGCTTATCATAAAAGGCTTATTTTATTGCTACATAATATTCGGTTATGGCGAATATTAGGTGCCCGTGGTACCTTTTAGAGAAAGTTGCTTAGTAGAGTGTTGAAGAACAATATTTTATATGCATTCTGTAATTGAGTGAATAAGTTGTGGTTAATTTATATCATATTATTATTATATCATATGCATGTGTAGTCGGTATGTAACCTTTTGGTTGGAAAGCCGAAGCTATTAATCAATCACCTCTGTCGAATACAGGTAGCATTTTTTGAACGTACTTGTCGACAGCTAACATAGCTAAATGTATTGGTGGGGTTCATTTTGACTTAAATAAATGAACTATGTTGTTTTCGAATAAATTTTTCCTATTTTTGCCGTTGTAACGCCCTCAGGGATAATGAATAATTTTTTTTCAACCAACCATGATTTAAGGGGGGAGGATGCAATCGTATGAGTTGATTAGATATAGAGTTAGTTCATGAAAGTTGGTTTAATAATCTCTTTGAACAAACACACTCGTAAATGCGTACATGTTATAAATTAAAACTTGGCGATGGCACTTTTGAAAATTTCATACAAATTATGGTCGAAATAGTCTTATAACGTTGCAAACGGTGAAGAGATTAAATGAAAAATTCAGAGGCATTCGATTTTTTCTAGGCGCTAAAGTACTAGTCATCTAAAAACAAAGAAACAAAAAAAAAAAAATCAGGAACCCCAAATAGGCTTTATGGACAAGAATTGAAAATTCAGAGAAACTCTCTATTCACTAAAACTTTTAGTATTCTTTAAACAGCTGTAGGCTGTTGGATTTGTTTTTTTAGGGTTTCCAATACTTTACTGCAAAAATGGCAAAAACTTTATATCTTGCTTCAATTTTGGGACATCCGTTATAATAATGGAAAAGTCTATATATTTCAACATAGCTTACACACTAACAACTGATTTAAGGAAATATATAATATTTAAGAGGAATTTTCTTGCTAAGGTACAGAATCTTATTAAAATTTTAGAAACAATTTATTTCTACAAATGTAGTTATGTCACAATTAAAAAAAAAAACAAAGTATCTAATGCGTGTTAATACAAACTGTTTTTGCATAAAGCGTACTTTATGTTCATGATAAAAACAAAACAGAGAGGCATAGAATTTTAGCTCTTGTTTTAAAGTAGTTATTGTTTTATTTTTTTTTGCTTCAAATGTGCTACTCAAAGCTTCTTAGATTTACTAAAAATACAATATTTTAAATATGTTTTGTCTGTCCGTCCTTCTGTCAATCTTCCTCAACAAAATTGGCTCAACATCTACAGGATGACTTTTAATGCAATTTCGCATGGAAGAACTTTGATATTTTTATTGCGAGATAATAACTTATTACCTACAAAAAATTTGAAAAATAACTAATAAAAGGATTTTCAAAATCATACTTGAATTATCATAAAAGAAATATAAGAGACTAACAACAGATTAATAATATTTTCAGTAACAACGATTCAAAATTTATCTTAAATTTAATTTTATATAAAAATATTATTTACGTCAGCAATGCGAACAGGGTTTTATATTTATACATGTGAGTATTACCTTAAATTTTACTGTTAAAGACCTGTGATGCAGTTTTAT
This sequence comes from Phyto melanocephala, assembly GCA_941918925.1. NCBI lineage: Eukaryota > Metazoa > Arthropoda > Insecta > Diptera > Rhinophoridae > Phyto > Phyto melanocephala. The sequence goes on from OW799233.1 coordinate 6,559,032, forward strand.
TTCTCATCCGTGGTAGAGCTCAACATGTCCAATTTCTATGAGAATAAAACGCGAAGATGGTGGAAGGTTTCTAAAAAGAAATATAGATTTTTAGTAATAAAATTTTTTTTCGATTTGCCAAAGATTTATTAAAAGTTTTTAAGAAGAATATAGGGAAAATGCAAGAAGTCTTATATGCGGATACTACATGTTACAAGTTGGTATAACGACTAATATAAGGATAACACAAGATGCCTCAAATCTGGGTACAACAGACTACGAACATAAGGAAAATTCGAAGGTCCTTACATTCGACTGCAACAATACTACTATCTAGCTACAGAAAATATGTTTGGAATACATGTATCTGCTCGGTTTCGGGTCGCACTTTAAATGGCCAAGTCAAAGTACCACATATGCGGTGACTGTAGCTTGTTCCCTAAAACTGTTTACACTAAATCTAATATACATTCAGTGGAATTTGTAAGTAATCTATACCTAATACGTATTAGTTTACGTATATTAGTATAATTTGTAATGGAACATTACACACTCTCGCTTTACAGATTGTATTCTTAAGACAAAGGCAAGCCAAAAATTCTTATTTGGAAGTTTTTGCAAGATATCACTTTCAAAATTGTCAATTTGTCTTACTTTTTTCAATATTAAATTATTAAGTATTTTGCATACGAATCATTTTGACAACAATTTTATTTATGACAGTAATTTGGCTTCTCTATTTAAAGTATAGATAAAGAAAGTCACTTAACCATGACGATTATACTCGTTTAATTAAAAGTTCAATTGGCTGCAATATATTTGATATATTTTTTATGTTTAAGACATAAAAGTTATATATTTTTTCATACTCGCTAGAGGATTTTTGTATATAAAAACTTTTAAAATAACACTTGTCCATAAAAGTTTTGCGTCTAAAAAATATTTTTGATTTGTGTTTTTTAAGCATATAATATGAGCCAAATAAAGTAGAGTTAAGCCCAAATGAAATATGACTAAAATAATCATATTAAATATACGCTTCATGAAACCTAACATAAACTAACAGAAATATATGAAAACAAAGATGTTCAACTACTAATATGTATAAAAAACCAATAGCAAATATTAACAACAATAACCTTTTTGGAAGAAGAAAACCAAAACAGGGACAACGGTGAGTGTTTTGAGACAATTCTCAACAACTGTGTACGTACTGTGGGAAGGTTTTACATTTACTACGACCATAACAGCAAATACTACAAACACATGTATAATAATAGACTACATAAATTTCTGTTATGTTACAGTGAGTGTAGAAGAGAGTTGGCAAAAATGTGTGTACTACCAGCATCATTTCACCAATAACTGGGAAATGAAATTTTATTGCGGACTCAATTTCACACACAACTGGATTTTATAAGGTCTAATATTTTGCCTTACTTTTGCTTGCGTCGTTGATTGCTAGAAATTTGCCTTAAAAGTTCTCTTAACGAAAATGCAAATTGACTCAAATAAAATATAATATGAAAAAAGCAATGTTAGTGAAGAAATGAAATAGAAGAAAAAAAAAAGCTGTCAACATACATTTTTTTCTCTCGAATATTTTCATGCAGTAAAATTGCTAAAATATGGCATCTTATATTGCTCAACATTTTTTATACAGCAGCAACAACAAAAATATTATTATAGTAAAAATAGTATGTATTTGAAAAAAAAAACAAAAAAAAAAAAAATACGAAAACTAAGCACAAAAATTGAGAAAACGAAGGAGTACGCAAAAAATTATATATAATGATTTCAAATCTACATCCCTCTAACACACAGCCATATACATGAACATATGTCCGTATAAAACAATTTACATTCTTGCTGATTTGGGTCGGATATCCTTTAATAATGAAAACCAAAATATTTATTCACTCACTACACTAACGCACACTTACTCTAACAAATACTGTACGTGTATCGTAATTTATATTCCAAAACTAATACACAACTATCATCAAAATCGTTATGGCTTTGTGAGTGTAGGACTAGGACTCTTTCTATGAATACACACACATATACCCACACATCAATATCAACCCCTTGTCAGGCTGGTTTAATAAAAATTATTAAAAATATATTTTTTTATATACCCTTTGAACAATTAATAGCCATGACGAAGTCAATTGAAAGTCATCCAATAGTATCTGATTTCCTTAATCCATATATGCCTGAGTAGGTGTTTGGATACTTTTGGCGTTTTTAATCAAAAATTTTTTGGATGCTTTTGGCGTTTTTAATCAAAAATTTTTTTCTTGAAAGAGATAATCTGCATATCTGACACCTTTTAAGAACTTTCAAGCGCTTTTTATAGGCGTACTTTCCATTGAAAGTATATTTTTGAATGTAACTTTTCTCTGTCTCTTTGGCCTCATCACGTAGGCCGTGATATACGGTTGATATCCAAAGAGGGCCACGTAAGCTTGGCTACTCTACATTTATTCAGTCTACGTCATTTTTTATCGGCTCTTTCAAGAAAGTGTTTTTAGATATTTTTTTTTATAGTCTGCAACGGAATTTTGACTACATTTGCATTGTTGATGTCTAGGGCAGTACACACCTGGTCAGCCTATGCAGCACACGCTCGCTACCATAGTGGCCCTTGCACACTCGGCAAGATGATCAAGCATTGATAGTTGTTTCACGGATTAGCTGACAAACTAAGATGTGAAATTTTATGACCTGAGTGGTAGAAATGTCGCCTCAATGTTATAAAAAAATATCAATATAAACTTGAATAACCCCATCATTCAGTGTCCTACATGCCTCCCAGTTAGTGAATATTTTAGCTTGGTAAACGTTTTATCTATCCGAAAGGCGGAAAGAAATCTACAGTTTACCCAAGAAGATACCAGATCCAACCCCACAGAATATTCTAGAACTGTCTGTATAAATCCTGCTGTCAAAGTCCTTTTCAAGATCACCGCCCTGGATCTTAAAAACTTACTGGAGGGAGCTACAGCTTTAAGCGGTCTGTGAAAATCCATATAAGGGGGGATATAATCTTAAGTTTGGACTAAAACTGAAGGAATTATGGCTACAATTTCCGCATGTTAATATTTTTTCGATCCTGAACAACCAAATGCATTGTACTTTATTGCGCTAGTTGCAGGTCCATGACAATCTTTGGAACGTGTACGACTGATCTAGATCATAATAACGTCTTATTGCAGTCCACCATACCGGAGATTCTTAAGTTAAAATAGGACATACTATAGCCATGAACATCCACTCAACCATGTTAGGATTGAGTCTCCATTTCACACCGAATATCTTACGCCAAATGTAGTTATCTACAGAAGCCTTCTGTACCTTGTTCTAGATGTTTAGTTTCAACAATAACCTCGAGTCCACAATAATACCTAGATATTTTGCTTGGTCTGACAAAAGAATTTCACAGTTACCCTTCTTCGGCTGCCTTTAGCCAAAAATTTTCTTACTCTTAGTGAACAACAAGTTAACATTTTTGGGTTATTTTAGACCGCTTTCCATGTCTTAGTTGCTTAGCAAACCTTAGATATCGTACATGAGATTACTTATCGCATTTAGTAACAACATACGCATTTTAGGTAGTATAAACCTGATATTTTTGTGAACTTTTTTAGGTAACATGAGCATCAAGTTAGCCCTTATACCATAAAAAAGTCTACATGAAGTGGAAAATGCTGATTTTTAAACTTCCATAAAGGTACCCTAGTACCCCGCAGCGGAATATAATTTTTTTTTTTGGTCGCGCACATGAAGGTTAATCAAACATTGTCAGCGTTTGGAGAATAACCTTCCATCTTTGTCATACATACTTTATTTTTTATACCTCCATATGTCTTGCACAACTTTTTGTAAAATTTTTTTATTTATTTTCAAACTAATATCTTATGTACAGTATTTTGTGTTTCTAAATTTATTTCGGTAACAAAATTCGAAGTAAATGTTATTCTTTTTTATACAATAAATAGAACCGTACACTAAAAGTGTCGAAGTGGTGGTAGTTGAGTAAGCACTATCCAAAATTAGACTTCCATTTGCTCGCAGGGTATAAGTGTATGCTTATTTATGTATATGTGTATGTTAAATTATGTATAAGTAAAGTTATGAGTAAATATATATTTAGATTAATAAATTGCATTCATATTAATATAATAAAAAGTGAGGCTTATTGATAAGTATTTAAAAAGATTGTTTTGTTTAGTGATAGATAATCGAATTAAATTTTTATTAAGGTTTTACAATACAGACATTTTATACACTACACATATTTTATTGTGAATTAATTTTGAATGTAATAGGAGTATGTTACCTACGTACGAGCGTGCCGATTTACAAGCAAACCAAATATTGCGCCGTAAACCTTTAATTATTAAGAACCAGCATAACTAAGATCGCCTTGCTGGTTTCAATATAAATTGTAACTGCGTTTTGTAAAATAAGAAACCATGTGTTAACTAACAAGCTGTTTACTTTTTTATAAAAAAATTTCCGTAAGCGAGAGATAATAGCTCGTAAGTTAATACCGTAAATGTTAATCGAGAAAAACTTGCAAAATTATCAGGAAATTGGAGAATCCTTTATTTAATAATTTTGCTACAATGCCATGTAAAGAGTTCAAACTTTAAGGTTTTTATTTTTTGTTTTGAATACCAAGCCTACCTAAGTTGGGAATATGAGTTGCTTTAGTTCTAAAAAAGTTTGTTTCTCCATTTACGCCTATTCGTTTATATTTTTTGCTTTTTCGTCAACTGACTAATTCAAATAAGAGCGGTCAGCCATTTCTTAGCTGCCGACAATTCTTATGACCATTTAAGAATACAACTTTACAGTCCAACAAGTAAGAGCGCTATATTCGGCCGTGCCGAATCTTATATACCCTTCACAACGTGTAGTCATGCAATAACAGTAGTTTGTACCACCATTCATCTCATATGAAAAACGTACATACCTATATGAAAACATCCCATTGTAAAATTATAGATTTACGTATGTATGTAGTTATGTATGTTAAAAAAATAAAAAAATTAAAAAAAAAAAATTTCTTAAATAAATAATTGAAAAATATATATAAAAAATATAAAACAAAAAAAAAATTTTTTTTGGCTCAGCTGGGATTCGATGCCACGTTTTCTCTAACCAGTATACACGTTTGTATGTATGTATGTTGTTGTTGTAATGTTGTTTTTGTGAAAAAAAATCGAGGTGGTCGTGGGTTTTTGCTCATATCTCAGTTGTTTATGTACCGATGTTTCTGATTTTCAATACCGATCTACTCCCGATATCTGATGTTTTAATTGCTCACGCGGGTCCGAGCGATGTCGGCGGGCTTCAAAAAGTTGATTTCAACATACACACAGACAGACGGACAGACTGACAGAGATTAGTCGACTTCCCTATTCATAAGCTTTCAGAAAATATATACTTTATGGGGTCGAAAATGAAAATTGTAGAAATTTCACACGGAATGACAAACCTATATATACCCTTTTTCACTGTGTGAAGGGTATAAAAATACAATTTGTACTTAACGTTGAAGTTGGCTGCACTATAAGTGTTAGTGTTTTTTGGTTTTCAAATGTTGAAAGTAATTTAATTTTCAAGTCAACCTAAGTGACTTTTGCTACACAACATAAATGAATACAAATGCTTATTAAATACACAACGTCGGCGCCGCGGCGCTCTGTTTAGGTTTTCTCACTTTAGCTTAAAACTAAATAAAAAAACTATATCGGCCATGCAATATTTCCTTACAGGTTAGGTAGGCTTCCAATATTTTTTCAAAATTCTCAGCCGCATTTTTCGATAAGCTATAATTGATATCTGCTCGATAATGTTTTTTTTTAAGCCTTCATACTGTTGTGGTATAATCGCTGAACACTTTTGATTTCAACAGACACCACAACAATTTATCTAAAGGTGTCAAGTCTTACGATCTTGGTAGTCAATTTACTTGCGCTTTTAGAGAAATATTACGATCTTGAAACTTTTCTTTAAAAAAAATTCCTTGTTTCGCTTGATATGTGGCAAGTGGCCTACGGCTAAACCATAAATTTTTCGCCACAAAAAGCATGGGATAATCTCCTATAGCGATTTCTATTGAGCATTGATACCTCAAATACAAATAGACACCCCTCATAACTTGTTAGGCCTGTTGACAGTGGGATAAATATATTCCGCAATTGCCTAAAATTTATAAAAATAAATTGATATAGATGTGCATAGATTTAAGTTTTGTAATTAAAACGATTTTTTTTTATTATTATAAATAATTTTAAATTGTGCCGCCCACAAATTAGTTATGCTTTATGCGAAATTAAAAAAATAAAATTTGCCCGCTGGTCTATGAAATGTTATTGTGCATGTGTCTTGATGTGCTTAAATGTTTATTAAAGTTTAGAGCAAAAAAAAAAAATTAAATAAAAAAATCAAAATGCGCAAAACTACTAAACTATATTTTTTTTTATGAACATATTTGGACATCTATAAATCATATAAAGGATTTATAGTTTTAAGCACATTTTATTCCATACACATCACACTCATTTGCATACATACATGTATGTTTGTCGTAATGACAAGAAACTTACGGGATGTTTAAATAGTATTAAAAAAATATAAAGTGTTTTTACGACCCAAATTATCTGGCAGAACAACAAGTTTTTTGTTTTTACACTCAACATTGTTGTGTGTTCATGTAATAGCACTGGTAAGTTGGTATGTAAATATTTGACTGCATGTTAGTGTGAGTGTGTTAAAAGTCATTAGGATAGTTATTAAATAACTATAAAAGAGATTTAATTTACATTCACATGTACACACATACAGGGGCATACATGCAAACAAAAATAAACTAAAACTAAAACTAAATTTATTTACAAAATTTAACTTTTGTTTGTTATCTTTTTTCGCAAACGAGCATTAAGACATTTTACATATTGTTTTATTTTTCATATTCACTGATACAAAAACATACATAATTTATTTCATTATTATATATTTTGTGCTTTTTTTTAATAAAAAAAAAAAATAATGATAAAATAAAAAAACAAAATTTTAATGGATTGTTGTCATGACACCGAGACGTGTGTGTGTGTGTGTGTGTGTGTTTGTGTGAAGTGAGTTGTGTAATTTAAACAAACAATTAATCATGTTGGGACAGAAGTATAAAACTCAGCTGTTGGAATATATTTCTCGTTCTTTCTTTTATGTTGGCTCTTGATTGAGATCAAGTTGATAAAGTTAAATGTCAACATGTTATTTAATATAACCTAATGCAAACAAACAAACAAATATATTGTGCTTTTTGCTTTACCTTAAAAACAGTTAAACAATTTTTTTTTATATTTCAATAACTTCTTCCTTAAATCTGTGAAATTCTCTAAAGATATGTATGTTTGTGTGTACGTGGAATTAATTACCTACTCTATATGAGATAAGATAACGAAGCAAGGTAGCATGTTTAAGGCGCGGTGTAATTATGACTACATTTTAGATGAGAATATGTGTAATAAATTTAAATACATTAACATATTCCACATACAATATTTACATTGAGACATTAATCTTTCTGCTAAATATGTTGAGCATATATAAACATATGTAGGGTATTGTATATGTATGCGTGAAAGGCTTTTAATTAACAAAAATTCCACTCCAAGGATGTATAAATTATGCATAATAATTAAAACGACGCTCCAGTTAAGTAAGAAAGCAGTTTGGCACATAAAATTTTACAAATAAAACTTTTGACAAGTAGACCAGTAAGCGAGAAAGGCATACTTCCTTAGGCCTTACCATGTGATTTACTTAAATGCTTATTTAATAGTTGTTAGAAATGTAACCTGAATTCTTGTTTCTCGTGCTTTACTCTTTTTAGTGAAACTAATATTTTAAGGAGGAATTTTTTCTAGGTCAACCGGTTTTAGTTTTGGGAATAATCTGTGTTGTGGAGAGTTTGATCTTAAACATATTGTACTATTTTATTTCAATTAAAAATAAATATATATCGTCTAAATTTCATGATCTTTTTTATTGATTATATATGATTTTTTCAAGCTTGAGATCAACTTTTTTAGTTTTTTTTTATAAAAAATTATTTATTATTAACCAATATTTCGCTACCAAACAATGGGTAGCTTCTTCAGGGTAATATGTATACAAATTTTATAAAAACAAAAAACAAATTCAAAACAATTTCAAATTGAAAAAATATTTTTTGTTTGGTAGCGAAATATTGGTTAATAATAAATAAAATTTTATAAAAAAAAAACTTAAAAAGTTAATCTCAAGCTTGAAAAAATCATATATAAAGGGTGTTTTTTTAAGCCCGATAGAACTTGAAATTGTAAAAAATAACACAAAAAATTAAATTGTAATCAAAATTTTTTTTTTATTCGAAAGATCAATACGTGACATTAACATTTGAAAATGATTTCGGGCATATGGGCACCGCGGCTGTTCTTGACGAAGCGCATTCTGGACGTCCGTTGTTTTATCGCAAAATTGTGTTCAGCGATGAGGCGCATTTTTGGCTTAACGGGTTTGTTAATAAGCAAAATTGCCGCATATGGAGCGAGACCAATCCACAAGAGACCCTACAGACTCCATTACATCCAGCAAAAAGCACCATTTGGTGCGGTTTTCACGCTGGTGGCATCATCGGACCTTATTTCTTCAAAAATGAGGCCGGAGCTCGCGTTACGGTCAATGGAGATCGTTACCGCACCATGATCAATGATTTTTTGTTTGAAAATATGGATGACATTGATCCGGAGGAGATGTGGTTTCAACAGGATGGCGCCACGTGCCATACGGCGAACGCAACCATCGACTTATTGAAATCAAAATTTGGCGATAAGTTGATTTCGAGAAATGCACCTGTCAATTGGCCTCCAAGGTCGTGCGATTTGACACCTCTCGATTATTTCCTGTGGGGCTACGTGAAGTCACTGGCTTATGCTGATAAACCAGCAACAATTAACGCCTTGGAGGCCAGCATTGTTCGTGTTATTCGTGACATACGGCCAGCAGTGCTCGAAAAAGTGGCCCAAAATTGGACGTCCAGAATGCGCTTCGTCAAGAACAGCCGCGGTGCCCATATGCCCGAAATCATTTTCAAATGTAAATGTCACGTATTGATCTTTCGAATAAAAAAAAATTTTGATTACAATTTAATTTTTTGTGTTATTTTTTACAATTTCAAGTTCTATCGGGCTTAAAAAAACACCCTTTAATTAAAAATAAATATTTTTTAAATATTTTTCTAGGACAATGTTTGTTTAAATTTATGTGGCGATCATTGATTAAATTGTTTATAAACACTAAAGGACTTGGGTTTAGGTTTCGTCTTTATGTTTGGAAAATTTAAATGTTTATGAGTAAAAACAACAAATAGTGAAAAATAATAAAGAATTATGAAGATTGAAAATCTTTCGAGACTATAATTGGTTTTGAAGAAGCCATTCACTCGGCTAGTGTCAGTAAATAGGATTTTTTTTGACAACACATTTATTTGTCACAACTTAAATGAAGAAAAGACAATTTAAAAAAACTTATTTAAGCCAGAATTAATTTAGAAAATATTTGATGCTTTTCAAAGATCTCCAAGTATTGTACTCTGCTTTTTTATATAATTTAACTTCAGCCATTGTTGTTAATGTTCATGTCGTTTTTAATATCGTAGACCTGCGTATAGGCCGCATTTGCGTATATTTTTGCAGCCTTTAAAATCTATTATAAATGAAAAAATTTACTTATTGTAGGCTAAAGTCCCTGCTAATGTAATTGCAAATCAAAGTTTTAAAAATCTTTGTATAGATATTCCATGCAATTATTGAAACAAAAAATTCAACTTCATTTTTGATGTACGGTATATGAAATTCAATCAAGCTCAGTATTTTAGATTATTTATATAAATTTATTCTCTTGATTAAAAAAATTACACACAAATTTTTGTTTATCTCTATAAATTAAATATGAATTTTTCGACAACCACAATAAAAAATTGTAAATAAATTTTTATATTTCTAAAAGTTTATGATAGTTTTTTAATCTATTTTAAACTGTGTTTAATGGTTGGAAAAAAACTTTCTATATGTATTTGTAAAGCGGAAAAAAAAATAACAACAACATAGATATATATGTTGTACTTTGATGTTGTTGTTATTAACAATTCCCCATGCAATATGAGAAAAGTTTTGTTACATCCTCCCTGTGAAAACAAACACTGACTATGAGATGCGTTGCTCAAAAATAATTTAAAACTAGAAATAAAATCAATTTAAGAGTTTTTCTATATATTTTATTAAAAAATATTTGCAAAATTTTGTCATGATTAGGATAGAGGTTTGCGTATGAATCGTGCAAGTATTTTTGTGAAGATATTATTAAAAAAATATGAAATAACCACCTGGTTTATTTAAATTTCATTCGATTTCAAGAAAAGGCAAAACAACAATAATCCAGAAATTTTGTACATTTTAAAACAAATAAGAACCACAACTAAAAAAAACAGCAAGAATAAATAAAAAGTCTTACTGTCAGATGGTTTATTTTTTCTTTTTTTTTGTTAAAAGTTATATAAAAACTTTTACAACTTAAACTGAATTTGTATTTCTACATGTTATTTTTTGCTGCTTTTTTAAATAAAAAAGGAATTGTACAACGAAACAGGAAAAAAGAGAAACCAAGTCAGTTCATTTATTTACTTTATTGGATGTTTGCACACTTTAAAACAAGTTAAAACTTATTACAGTTATTTATTGCTGTGTGTATGTGAGTATGTACTGTAACTATAGGATTGCATGTGCCCTTTTGTATGCGTGTTAGTCTATTAGGTTCGGTATGCGAAATATATTGATTGTTGTCAAAACGAATAAGTTACTTTTGAAGTTGCACACTCGCATAGTTTTGGAATGAATAACGAATCTTATGCTGCATACCAGAAATGCTTTCTTTGTTGGTGACAAAAAATAGTTGATATATTAAGAAATTTAGTTTTTTTGACGGTTTCAGTTTGTTGTAAGACTGAATTCAAGTTTTTAATATTTAATTCTACGTTCATAATAAATATCTCTTAGCAATCACGCCACATAATGACAGAATTTAAATGTCTTTTATTGATTAGGGAATACAATAGTAAGTGACAAAAGAATAGAAGTAGATAATTTATAAAACTGAACACGAAGTTAACTGCCAATATTTTTTAAATTTAAACAATTAGGTTAGAAATGTTAGCGTAATGATAGCAACTAGCGGCAACAAATCAATTAGGTTGACCTGAATATCTTTGAGTAAAAAAAAAAAAAAATTGAGAGAAAAAAATAAGTTGAGAGAAGAATAAAAATTTAAAATAAAAAAATTTATAATAATTTTAGAAAATGAAATAAACTATAGCTTTAGTTGGAAAAATATAAAAGAAAATAAACATATTTTTATAGGAATTTGCTCAATTAATTCTTCAGGGCAAAAGATTTCTTTGCTTCATCATTTTATCAAAATAGACATTACAAAAGAAGTAAAATATTTTCAGAATTAATTACCTCATACAGAAAGAAAATTAAAAAACAACTGTCATTTAATTTTGCAGTACTCGCTGGGTTATATAAACTCAAACGCAAAAGGGCCATTCATTTAAAGGAGATGTTCACATAAGAATTAGTTTAGTTTTTCTACACTATAATAGGCCATTGTAAAATGAGCTGACTTTTGCTGTTTGTGTTAAGTTTTTTAAGAGTTTTTCCATAACAAATTTCTGTATTTAAATTAACATTTATTTTTATATTATTAAAAAAGTAAGGAAAGCTGGGGTGATGTGCTAAACACACAAAGACAAAATAAATATATCACATATCGTCTTTTGTTGTGGTGGAAAATATCTTTATGTACAATTAAAATATATTTTTTGATCTTAAAATCGCCCTGTTTTGAAATTTTTAACAAGTGTAGAGAAGTATTAAAAATTTAGTTTAAATGAAATGAGTGCAGTAAAATTAAAAAAAATATTATCTCAAGCTGATACTAGACTTTTTTCTACAAAACCCAATTTCTAAACATTTCCGACAATTGCGTTTTTTTAGTGAACTTTTTATGTCTTTTACGGATATGTACATTCGAGCATTATTTGCATAATCGCTAGGTATCGATGTTTACATTTTATTAAAATTAAGTGAGTATTGTGGCAACATAAAAAGGTATTAAAATGCTGTTTTCTAGGCTACAAAAATAATACTCATAATGCCGGTGTTAAAATGTTGTTTTTATTATTGTTATTATTAAGCTTTTTTTGTTGTTTTTGTTTTTGTAGTCATGCAAAACAATATTATTTTTTTTTGTAATAAAAAATATTTCGTGTTGTTTAAAATTTTATTTGATAAAATAATGGTAACAGAATAGCATTAAAAATGAAATGAACAACAAAGAATTTTTTCCAACAAAACTGTATCAGAGAAGGAGACGTGATTAAAAAGAAAAACCAAGAATATATGGAAATAGATAAAACAAAAAATTTCAAATTAAAAATTCAATATAATTTGCATTTTGCAAACAACGTAGTAGAAAACGTGAAATCTTGTCTCAAGCTGTGTGTAGTTCATTTATTAACAAATACGGGTGTCGCTCGCAGACTTTAGATTATTTTGTGTTTAAATGATAACTGGTCTTATACATATAGAATGTATTTACATTAGACTGGTTTAAAATGCAAAAACCTTAAAATCTTGTGCTCCACAAGTGAGTTTAGCTGATATGGTAAGATTATTTCCATTACTGGTAGTCACACTTCTTGTGTTCGGTGGTAAAAAAGGGCTATTAAAAATACAAAAATACAAATAAATATGAAATTATTAATAAGCTGCAATCTATTCGAATAAGTGCATGGAACTCTTGCATACTTAGTGAACAGAAACAGACGTTACATGATTTAATGCAGTGTGTTTACATCAATTGTTTAAGCTATTTTGCATGATTTTGTATTCATTACTATTGCACTATTAATAAGTCGTTTAAATGCTGCATTTGTTTTTTTTTCATTTTTTTTTACTGGTTGTTAAGTCATATTACTCATACGTAGTAAGTAGTACCACATGTGGTATGAGTAATATTTATTTCAAATATAAATAAAGCGTGATTTTTTAAGAGCTATAGGAAAGTTAAAAAAAAAAACACATAAAATTCAAAAAATGCATGACATCCTTATTTGAATCGATAGTACGGTCCATATAATTTAATGTTTGAAGATTATTTTATGCAAATGTTGACCGTGACTGCACCTCAAATGGTCCATTTTGGCATACTCTTTCGAACATTTCAGCCGGTATCTCATGAATAAATGCTTTAATGTTGTCTTCCAATGTGTCAATTGAAGCGGGAATGTATGTACACACATGAGTTTTAACATAGCCCCACAAAAAATAAATAGTCTAAAGGCCTTACATCGCACGATCTAGGGGGCCAATTGACCGGTCCCGAACGTGAAATAAAATGTTCACCGAACTCGCCTCTCAATAAATCCATTATTAAGCATGCTGTGTGGCATGTGGCACCGTCTTATTGAAACCACATGTCATGCAAGTCAAGTTTTTGTAGTTTGGGCAAAAAAAAATTGGATATCATCGCTCACCATTCACAGTTACGTTACGATTCGCATCATCGTTGAAGAAGTACGGTCCAATGATGCCACCAACCCATAAACCGCACCAAACTGTGACTTTTTCTGGATGCATTGGTAGCTCTTGCAATGCTTCTGGCTGATCTTCACTCTAAAATCGACAATTCTGCTTATTAACGTACCCATTGAGCTAAAAATGAGCTTCGTCGCCGAACACAATTTTTCGATAAGAAGCGCGGGATGAACTTTCTTAACAGAGCACGCATTTTGATAATAAAATTCAATAACTTGCAAGCGTTGTTCGTTTGTAAGACGATTAATGGTTAAATAATAGACCAAACTGAAGATGTTTGACAGCAAAACAAAACACGAAACGTGTGTCAGCTATTTAAACCAGTGTTGCCAAAAAGATAATAGTTAAAAAATCACCCTTTAAATACCCAGCAAAAAAAAATGGAAGTAGTGCAAAGCGAATTACACTTTCAAGACTTCTATATCAAGTGTGCAACAGCACTCATTCTAAATAACTTCTTAAGTGGAAAATAATTTGTCATGAATGATGTGTCTAAAAATGAATGCAAAATCATGCAAAATATCTTAAACAATTCATGTAAACAAACAAAATTAACTCATGTAACAGCGGATGCTTTCCACCATTTATGCATGAGTTATATGCACTTGTTCGAATGGAGTGCAGTTTATTAATAAAATCATTAGTGTTTTCACCTAAATTTAATCACTTCGTCAACAGTTGAACCCCTGCAAATTCACTTTTTTGTCATAGATTTTTTTGCTGGGAATTTAGAGCAAAATTATGATTTGATTAAAAACACCCAAAAACCATTTTTTTTTAATTTGCTACTTTAGTTTTTAGACATTTTTCCCATAAATTTAAAATGTATAAACTAACTTTTTTGGTGTTTTTTCTTTTCTTGCCCTTTTCTGCTTTGCTAAACTCACAATGCATAATCGTTGACCTCTTTGCATAAATATTGCTATTTAACAGTTGCATGCCTTTTGAAGAATAGTTTAAGCTGATTTTTTCTTTAATTTTGTTTTATTTTTAGCTAAAGTATTTAAACCTACAAACGAAAGTTTATTTTTGCATTAATGTCCAACACAACAACCTATTTGCAATTAAGCTTGTCTGTCAGACTTTTACCTCAGGCAAGCCAAAAAGCACTTGCTATGCCCTGACGTTTTACTTTATTCTGCTATTTGCTGCTCTAAATTTTCTAGTCGCCCACAACTTGCGTGGAGCAAATGTATGCAAATTTTCTCGAAATTGTAGATTAACTGCAGTGAAAGTAAAGTAAAATAAAATAAATATTTTTTTTTTAATTTTTTCGAAATTTTTTTGTTTGGTTATTTACAGGTTTGTACAGACATTTATTTACCTTAAGGATAAATAGCAAATAAAAATACATACAAACAAAGATAAATATATTAAAAAAGAAAAAAAGAAATAAATAAACAACGCTTACAAACGTACATAAAGTATAAATTTTATGAAGCTAAATAGTATTTGTGTTCATGGCACAAGATTTATGTTTATGCCGTCAGAATGGCGTCTACTTTTGTTTTGTAATTTTTATCTCTCACTCTGTCTTCTATATTCTTACTAATAAAATGTTTGTGTGTGTATTTCTTTATACAAAAAAAATGAGGAAAATGTTAAAATATTATATTTATGTTTTCTTTTGTTACAATATTTATCTAACACAAATGATTTTAACAAGATTACAAAAATATCCTCCACAAAGTTTTACTCTAAGTACAGAAAAAAATTGACTTAATGTTTATTCAAAATGCTGCTAAATGAAACTGATTACATATGCCTACACTAACACAATGGTTACAAATAAATTCTCCATTCACAGAAATTTTTAAAAAATTATTTTTTCATGTCATCTCAGAAAATTTTTACCAAAACTTATTTTTTATAAAATTTCTTAAAAATCTTTTTTCCTTAGAAGATTTGTAACTCTTTTCCTTTGAATAGAAAACTTTCTTATATTATTCGAGATTTACATAATTTTATAAAATTTTTGATCAATGAAAAATTTTTATATTTTATTTATTGATTTATTTTTTGAAATTTTTTCAAATTTCCTATATAAAGCAAAATTTTTGTAAAATTCATAACATTTTGGTTTATTTTTATTTATAAAAATGCTTTAAAAAATTTTTATTATAGAAGTCCAAAAAAGAAATTTTTTTAAAAAATATATGTTTTAAATTGTACTGTTACATATTCCCAGCAAAAACTAGATAATGACTTGCTCTTACTAAACAACATACTTACCAATGACCATTACATATAGTCTCTCTTACTAAGACATATATAAAGGCTTTTTCAACAGGCACGATACAAAAGTACACCGATAGGGATAGCAAGCAATGCCATATTTTTTTCCGCTCTGCTCTCTATTTTTTAGATAAATAGTTACGTTAACGGCAAATATCTCTACACAAACCCAACAATAAAAGAAACGCAAAAGAAATAGTGAGTGCATGAGTTCATGCCATGATGAAGTGCTTCAGTTTTGGTAAAACATGCATGATTTTCATATTGCTATTGGAGAGCATGTGTATATTCAAACATGTATATCAATTAAGTTTACTTCATTCTAATAAGTGCATAGAACGCACGCATAGCAGATGAAATGAGAACCATGTTTCAACGTAGTAGTGAAAAGAATCTGTTAATGCCCATTGTTGCTCCGTATAGAGGATAACATGTGATGGCCCATTAATCTTTCGTATTATCATTATTACATGAATGATTTGCACCTGTCATTTTAAAGAGTGTCAATAAAGGCAAACACTTCATACATCTTTCCAACATACAAATTCTAATATAAAAGTGTGAAAATCTACAAAGGTGTACCAGGTTATTGACTAAAGTATATTTCTTTGGTTACTGACCGTATTGTTAATAATGTTTGTTTATATGAGTAAATAAACAAGGAATTCTCGTTAAATTTTTGTTCAGTTTTATAATGTCTTTAAAGTAATTTCAATAATTGTATTAACGTACACATATCAATTACATAAACTTTCAAGATAACTAGAACTTATTTTTATACCAGTAACCTATAAAGCACAAATATCATTTATTATTTGTTTATTGCCCTAGTATTTTAATCTAGTTCGCTGTTGTTGATTATTAACTCAAGCCAATTTGCACTAGTTTTAAAAGTTCACGACAATTATCACTTTTATTTATTCAATAAAAACCATTTTTTACTGCATGCAAACTCAAACAGTTTTTAAAAATAATTCATTATTTTTATATTCACCTCCTTTTTTCTATGGTTGTGTGTGTGATAAATTCTATTTACCACAATTTTTTTTATGGTTTATGGGTTGATTTATTAAAAATTCTAATATTTAACGATATATCGAAGGTAAATATTGAACACAAAAAATATTATTAATTTGTGTGCCCACAAACTAAAAAAATTCCCTTTATAGCAAAAATACTTGCACACATACACTTGCACATTTAAAAATTTAAATGGATTTATAAAATTGCCATGTATTTTGAATATTTTAAAATTATTAAATAAATAAACGAAAAACTATATGAAATATAAGGATAAAGTAAAAATAACAAAAAAAAATGTTTTTGGTATCGACATGGTATCAACAACAACAAAAAAAAAACAGAAAAACAAAAATTAAAATTAAAAGAGAAAAATAAAAACAAAATCCACAACCTCTGCATAAAAACCATAAATTGCTTAAATTGGTAAATATTCTGATGTTTGTTTGTTTAGTATGTATGTGTGTATTTACATATATATTTGTGTGATTATATTGTTGTTTGCATATGTTGGTGTGCTTACTTGCTGTCCAGGGGGGTACATGTTTAAGAGTGGTCAGATGTTTAAGAATCACAAAATTTTACTAAAGTTTATTGGGGTTTATATAAAATCTGTATAACAGTTGAAATGTATATTTCTGTTTTAACAATCTCTTGGAAATTTAAAAAGATCGTTGCAATTAAGTGCGGGGGTGGGGAAGGATTTGGTGTCAGTTTGTTATGACTTTAGCTTAAGTTATGTACTAGAAAATTATTTCTTATTTCTTGTTGCAATAGGAAAACTAATTTTAATTTTAAAATCTATCTTTTTGCACTCTGTTCCAGGTGAATTAAAATTCAGAGAAGGGTAGTCAAAGGTTGTCAGCAAGGAGGGGCTTTATCACCATTGTTTTGAAACATAACCGTGGACGGTCTCTCCGAAAATATATTGCCGTGGTGAAGTGTGCATGCTTTGGTGTTATTGCTGGCGTGGTATAAAAGTAGCACCACTGACTGAGGCATAGAATTATCCTAGACCTCATAAAGACCTTTATAAAGAGGTAAGCGTGACTCAGATTTCAATGGAGTGCATGAGTCATGTGATGTAAGTTTCGGGGCAGCTTAGCACGCTTATAGTTGAAGGATTAATGCATAAAAAAG
Organism: Phyto melanocephala; assembly: GCA_941918925.1. Lineage (NCBI taxonomy): Eukaryota > Metazoa > Arthropoda > Insecta > Diptera > Rhinophoridae > Phyto > Phyto melanocephala. The sequence goes on from OW799233.1 coordinate 6,577,118, forward strand.
TAATAATTATATTTACTGATAGATAAATGAAAAACTCTGGATGTTGAATATAAGGACGTTAGAGAGGCTCAGATCACGGTAGAATAAGGAACACAGGTAAGCTCCTACGTATAGAAGGCAAAGTACAAATATTGGATGCTTTTTCTAACCAAGATTATAGTATCGAAAAACGTGTTATCCTAGGGTTAATGCACGATAGGAATAATTATGTTTGAACAGGGAAACAGAAGCCAAAAAAGATTTTGCATCAGTGTTAACGAGTTTGCTATCAAAGGTGCAGAATTTCGCACTCAAAAAAGATTAGGAAAGGCGGATACGGTTCAGAGGATTGCTTGCATAGCTCCATGTGATGTAATATGTATAAAATATTGCTTAATATTATTGCAGCAGGGGAAAACAGGGAACACAAAGTAGCATTTTGTTATCGTTCAAATGTAATGTCAATGGACTATATAGCTTTCTCATTCCGTTTTTTTTTAACAATATTTATTTTCGATCCATAATGTATATACCAAGGCATATTAATTCATCAGGTAACTGCAGTTCGGAGAGAATTTTTTGCTTATATATTTAATATATATATGAAGTTTGATATTTGAAATAAATGAGAGAAAAGAGAATTTTGTTTTTTATCTATAGACTTTGACAGCTGAAATTTAAAAAATGTAAAAAAAAATATATATATACTTTTAGAATGCTTATGATTAGGGTAGTCCCTTAGGGGATTTCCGTTTATAGATCTACAAGAAATCCAGCACTTTCGCTGAATTGCCTTTATTTTTTCCATATTTTTACCATATAAATCAAAACTGTTCATCCATAGGATAATTTATAGATACATTCACTACAACTTATATGTATGATTTACAGCTTAAAATATTCGTGAAATTTTTTGGACATGTCGTTTATTAAACGAATAGGTTAGAAGCAAAAATAATTTAAAAATATTTTTTTTTTAATTATCACGTAAGTGAAGCTTCTAGTTAACTTTGTGACATACTAAGGATATTAGACTATAAGTCGTAGTCTAGAAAATTATTGGTGATAAATGAGTTTATACTCATTGGAAAATATGAACTAAAATACTACGGATTGGTGTTTCTTCTAGAATTTACAAACAAAACTCGATTTTTTCGGCTTCGGAACAAACAAGAGCGAAACAAAACAAATAAAATCCATTATGGCGGCCACTACAAAATAGCAAACAAAATGTACTGGTCAAATCAAATCTTTTAAACCCTTAATATTGACATAAAATGAAAGGCATGAACAAGTAGACTGCAGCAAACTATTTTAGGTATAGTATAAAATTCAAGTTTGTGTCCGAAACAGGATGGCGAATATTTACTTTCTAACACTATCTTTAGGGGTATTAAGTAAAAGGCATTGACTAGTTAAATGTAGTTAATTCAGTAGAACTTCTAATTCAAATTTCGCTATTTAAGTTTTGGATTGGCTATCAATAGATTTTAATTTTAACCAGCGGTTATTTTGAATGTGCCAATACTAACGTAATTCCATTCTGTTTATTATCTCCGCTGAACTGATGAGTCAAACTAAATAACGAGTGGCGATGAGAATCCAGCAACATCAAGTCTTAATCATTCTCATTGAGCACTTCACGCAGCAGTTTTTGTCGATTGAAAAATTTGTCCGATCGAGTGGGTTACTCTGAGGTCAGGAGCAGCAGCTCTATGACGGATATAATATTTCGTTTGGAAATAATAATAAATATAAATTTGGCAAAACATCAAACCATTTATGTTTTTATTGCATTTTTTAATTATAAACTTTTATGTGGCCCAACCTATATTAAGGCAAAGTGGCGAACAATAACAAATCTTCTACGCTATGATGTGTTAATATTTCTGCTACTAAAAGTTGATGAAACTCTATTTACTTTACAAATTGAGACCTACCTTAATGTGGGAGGGTTAGACATGTATTTTTCACAATTTCCCAAACATTCAAATGCAAATATTTTGAGATTTGGTGTATTGATTGTAAGTTTATTCCACTTTTTAGTGCTTAATGAACAAGTTTTTTTTGGTATTTTATTGTGTATGCTTACAAAATTTGACATGAAGCTTTTTCTGTTCATATGTCGTATATACTTGCAATGGAATTTCTATTTTTTTACTCTTTTTGTTTTAATTCATTAAGATAAGATTTAAAGCAATTTTGCAGAGATGTTGGCGTATATTGTTCGTGTTTTATTAATTGTTCATTTATACATTTTAAAAAGATTGAAACATTTAAATTGATGATTTTTTTACCTCAAAAATGAGCAACACTATACCAGGACTCAAACCAAAATATTAGTTTAAGTAAAAAGAATTATAAAAAAAATATTAGAATAATTTGATATAAAAGCCTGAAGTGTGAACATTAAATGACTGAATGACACAAAATTTGGGATCCAGAAAAACTCAAACAAATTGAATGTAGATTCTTATTACAGGACAGAAACGTTATTAAAGTAAGAAAAGAGAAACGAAAATTCAAATGAAATGAAATTTTGTTTCACTTGTCATCTCCTATTAATACTGACAAATCAAAAGTACTGATATACACACATAGACATATTTTCCATAGATATTTTTGCCATTTTTCTTCGATTTCAACTTTTTTTTTGGTTGTTGCAAAAATTTACAAAAAAACTTAAAATGGATAAAGAAGTAGAAAATACAAAAGAAAAACTAACATGAAATTCTATACAAAATGCTATTTTAAACTTTGAATTGTTGAGACGTCAGGGGGGCAAAAAAAAACAAAATGAGAAAAAAGTATTTGCAGTTGAATCTTGAGATGACTGAAAGACGAAGAACAAAACATCATCATGTTACATTTTCAGTTTCATTTCATACCAGTCAAGTAGATATTTTACGACATGTTACAGTTTTTAACTTTGAATACGTGATTCAGTTGTTTATTGTATATGGATTCGGGGGCGCAAAAAAACTTTATCCATTATGTTCCTTTTGCTCTCATAGACCCGTATTAATTTACCATTTGTATGTGCATGTTTGAGTTTTGCTGTGTTGTTCCATCATTTGTTTGATTTTCATTTTTTTTTAGTTTCATATGAATGTTTGTATTTTTCCATTATTTTGACTGGTTTGTGAATGTATGCGTGAATTATAAAATCTATAAAAATTCAGTGGCCAAACGTGCTTCTCTAAAAAAAAAATTGAATTTTATTGCATGCCTGTGTGAGCAGTGATGCTGCCGCAGTTCATTCGTTTTCAATTAAGATGCCCTATATTAAGTAGTTTGAGGTAAGGCAAGCAGGCAACTTGACTTTTAAGTATATTTTATTTGTGTACTCCAGGGTCTTCTTCTGCCATCTGTAGAAAGGAGATTAAAGAAAAGTAGTGATTGTGAAAAATTTTATAGAAAAAAAAACAGATAGAGAGAGAGAGAGAAAGTAGCTACTCTTATTTCGATTATCTATTGTTTACTGCTCAAAGCTTCTTTTAGTTTTTAATAAGTCACCAGCCAAAAATGTTATAAAAAGGACTCTTATGTTACCACTTATTGTAAGCACAAAACGTAATGTTACTCCTTAAGACATTTGATCTGGTAATCAATCTTACGACAGTAGTTGAAATGTTATCAACTTTGTACAGGTGAAGTCCATTTACGGCCAAGTGAGAAGCTTGGCTAACTATTTCATAAATACTGAGTTTGATTGTACAAAATTTTGTTTATTAAGTAATAAAGTGTTACGCTTCAGACATAATGAACTTGCTTTTAAATTATTGTTTCCTTTTCTAGTTGATTTGTATAACATAAAGCTGCCATTTAATGAAATTAAAATTAACATTTTTAGCGGCTCGTTAAGTAAATCCTGCAATTTTTTGGCCTATGCTTTGTAATGAGTACAAGCTGAAAAAGTTGGAAATCGGTAAAAATTTTATAATGATACTTCTTAGTAGCCCATTTGGTACTTGCTTCCCTCGAGAGTATCAGAGTATGGACTACCAAAAAATGTGACCCTTCTGCATTTGAGAAATATTGATATAATCACTAATTTTCTACATATATCCTGAACGGTACTGCTCAAGCAGGCATTATACACATCCCTACAGATTATATAGTGTGAGTAGACTGCTACCTGTAAAATTGCAGGAAGGATGTGGCCGTCAATAGATAACTGTATAACAAAAATACTTATGCAACTTTGTCGATTCTATGATAGTCATCTTGTTGTTGTTCTAACTGTATACTGTGTTTCGGGAGTACCAGCCTCTAGGGGAAATTTATCTCCACAAACTGCACAGTGAATCCCATGTTGGTGTTTAGCAGAATATGCTTATTTTTCAGTACTTTGGATTGATTTTAGATTGCATTGATGGGGTGGTGAAACCAGCAACACACAATATCCACGATGTATAACAAAGTGATCAGTTATCGATCCATGCCTGTTTAACCTGACCTTAATTGTCTTCCTTTATGAAATGCTTATAGCGTGACTGTTATGTTATCATGATCCTAAAATCGTGATTTCTTTTCTGAATTATTTTATCATTTTTCCTTCAATATTTTTCCATTTTTTAATATCAACTCAAACAAATAGTTAGTGGCTGGTGTTCAAAACATATATAAACTTACGCGCTCACATCAGAGTAGTGAGAAGTTGAAATGTTAACGTTGGTTTTACGTTCACGAATTTGAACACACACATGTATGGATGTGCAATTGCCTTAGGGTATGTGCACTACTTGAAATAAAGGTCAACATTGCTAATGGCAACAAAATGAATTTTTAGCTGCATATTTGTTGAGAGGCCACTATGTGTTTGTGTATTTGCTAGTTTTTTAAATATCAGTTTTTAGACTTTCTGCATGGATGTGTAAGGGTGTTCCAAGGTATATGCTAGATTTAAATATGGAGGTTTTTGTTTAAGATTATTGCCAACAAATATTGCCCGATAATACCACATAGTTATGTTGTTGTTGAACAAGGTTTAGAAAATCAAAGTTCATGCAAAATATTGGCGTAATGTTGCCGACTGGTCAAATATTGTTGAAACTAAACAAAAAGGTCGTTAGTTTGAAACTTTAGTTTTTGCTTAATACAAAACAAATGAAAGTTATCCCATTTAATCCGTACAATGTGGCAAATCTTATACCTTTGGATATTCAGTTTTTCCATTAGACATTTTTATGCAACGTACTTTCCGACTTTGATGATCTGAATAACTTTCTTGATTACTTGATGAATAATCACGGAGTTTACCTTTTTTTGATTGAGCAAAGTGTGTCAATATGTTTTCCTATTTACCAAAATATATTTTTAACTTAATCTTAAACGAATGCTCTCAAAATTTGTTGCCACTTCCATTATACAAGCAAAGGAAAAAAACTTCATCGAATGCTTTTGCATATATATGATTCTTACAAGGAAATTTGAAAGAATTTTTTTGTCAGCTGTGATCATTTAATGTATGTTTTTGCTACAAGGCCAATATTTTGCTTTTAAACCCATTACCTGCAAATACTACTTTCTTGCAGATCTAAATGGTTTAATTAAAGTTCACAAAAAATTAAAAAATTACTGCTAATTACTGATATAACTAAGATAAAATTTATTTATTTAAATGACAGCAGACTTAAACGTTACCTCTATTGAATTTTTATTGCGGTCAATAACCCTTAAGGAAAAGCATAAGTCATGCTAAAACAACAAAAAAAAAAAATAAAAAAAAATCAATGTATCACCCTTTAATATCCGACAGTTAATAACATCAAAAGACTTAAAAAAACAAGCAAGAGCGCTATATTCTGCCGTGCCGAATCTTATATAACCTTCACAACGTGTAGTCATGCAATAACAGTAGCTTGTATCACCATTCATCCCATATGAAATACGTACATACATATAAAAAACATACATATATAAAAACATCCCATTGTAAAATTATAAATTCACGTATGTATGTTAAAAAAACAAAAAAAAAAAAAAATTTAAAAAAAATTAAAAAAAAAAATAAAAAAAAAAAAAATCTAAAAAAATTTAAAAAAAAATAAAAAATAATTAAAAAAAAAATTAAAAAAAAAATATATATAATATATATAATAAGTATAAATTAAATAATAAACATATAATAAATATGAAAAAAAATAAAAAAAAAATTAAAAAAAAAATAATAAAAATATAAATAATATATTGAATAAAAAATAAAAAAATATTAAAAAAATTTTTTTTTTTTGGCTCAGCTGGGATTCGATGCCACGTTTTTTCTAACCATTATACACGTTTTCATATGTATGTTGTTGTTGTAATGTTGTTTTTGTGGAAAAAAATCGATGTGGTCGTGGGTTTTTGCTCATATCTCAGTTGTTTATATACCGATGTTTCTGATCTACTCCCGAATATTTCTGATGTTTTAATACCTCACCCGGGTCCAAGCGATGTCGGGAGGCTTCAAATAGTTGATTTCAACATACACACGGACAGACGGACAGACGGACAGACTGACAGAGCTTAATCGACTCCCCTATTCATAAGCTTTCAGAAAATATATACTTTATGGAGTCGGAAATAAAAATTGTAGAAATTTCACACGGAATGACAAACCTATATATACCCTTTTTCACTGTGTGAAGGGTATAAAAAGGTTGAAAATATCGAAATTTCCTTTTTATATTCGCAGGTGTACTGCGAACTTTTTTCGGTACGTTCTACTGTATATATATTTTTTACAAAGAATTTTTGGTACTACAAAATGACATAGTTTCGAAATCATTTAATGGCCAAGACCAAAACCACTAAACGCTATTTAATTGTATTTGCTACTGACTAAAACATAGTTGAATAAATGTGTGTGCCTGTATGTGTGTGTGTTTGTACAAACCATAAAAATAACACAGCTATATTATATATTTATACAAATGTTTCTTAGCTTCACATTGTGGCAGCCTACACAAGCAAACGAAATAGAAAGCATTTGTAGTCAAGAATGTAGGCAAATATGTTTAAAGTTGTTTGCCAATACTACATGATCATAATGTGGCTCCATAGCTTCACTCTTTAATGGCTGAAGCGAAACACACAATTCTATGAGTTCTTACAAATTAATTCCTATCTCGAAGAAAAGTACAATGTAAGACTATTAGTCACTTTTTATATATCAGTAAAGTAATGGTAATAAACATTTACTACCTGTACGCTGCGGTGGCTTCTCGGGCTTTTGGGTTGTAGTGTGTTGGAAGGAAGAAAAATAAAAAAGGATTTAGTGAGATAAAAGTAATAATTTTTCTATATATTTGTAAATAAAATTTTTTGAAGGGACATTAATTATTTTGCCCACCATAAGAAGAAATGGGGGGTGTATTTATTTTATTATAACACTCATAGATAAAGCATAATATTCCGTAGGCCTTGCAAGATAATGAAGTGTTATCGTCCTACTGTCTATCAGTTAAAAGCTTTAGTAGATGTTTATGGTACATTATTCAAAAGTACGGAATAACCATGGTCTATCGTTTCTAGTAAAAATTTGTATGTGTCATTGATCGCTGACTTAAATAATAAAAATATATTAAAACGAAAAAAAAATTTTAGCACCTGGTGACTTTTGGCTCAAACTTGTACTTACTCGAGAATTTTTTCTGTCAACTAAAATAAAAAAACAACGTTTTGACAATCGATTTGTCAAGCAGTTTGTGAAGTTTCGTATTTTTTGCACTTTAATATATTTTAGACCTTCGCAAATATTAAATACGCACAAAAGTTTTCAATATGTTTCCTTTTTCCTTGTAGAGATAAATGAACAATTTCATGCTTGCAATTTACTTCATACTAGCACTAAGAGTATAAAGATTTATTTAAAGAGATAAACCGCTTTGAAATATTTTGCAAGAAACAAAGTTAAATATTAAAAGTTTGTTTTTTCTTTATGATCTCAAAGTTGGATCATAATATAATAATAGTTCTTGATAGTTAATAATATTGCCTTGAAGTATGCTTTTACTGAAAGATAAAAATAATTAAAAACATCTAATTGTTGGCTATTTAAATTTAATAATAGAAATAATGTAAACTTTGTAAAATTTGACACGCTATTTAAAAATATTCGTTATTGCACTTAAATGCACCCCGCTACATACATACTTGTCATACACGATTTTATTTTTTTACAACAGAACAAAAAAGAAAAAAAAAACTTGTTCGGCAATTTGTCGTGTTTCCGGCTAAAGCCGTTGCATATAAATTGTTTTATATGCATCTGCCATTACGGCCTTAATTGACAATAGTTAACTGAAACTTGAACAAGTTAAACTTACGAGTTAAAAATGTACAAACAAAAAAGTGGCACAATCAAGCAACTAAAGCAAGCAAGACCCAAATACACACACACAGTCATTCAAACATATTGACACACTCATATACATATGAACGTGGATGTATGTTTAAAGAGACAGATAGGCATTTATGAACCATCAACAGCAATATCAATGACACCATAAAAATCAACAAAAATGCCAACAATTTTACTCATAGGAGAGCCACCATTAAGCTCGTTTGGTTGATATACAAAAACGTCACAACGTGTGTATATATCTCATTTACTTTAACAGTGTCATAACTCAAAATTATAATATTTAAAAGTAAATACTGTGAGAATTCTTCAACTTTAATAATTTTAGAAAAATTTCAACTTTTTTTCTTTATTTTTGAAAATTATGGTGATTTTGACAAATTTTATATTTAACGTTAGATTTAAAAATAAATATTTTTCGCAAGCTTCAGTAACAAAAAATTTATCAAGTAAATAAAAATCTATACAGATACATATGTATCTGTAATATTTAGTTTTTGTTTCTTTCAAAAGACTACAAGGTCCTACTTATGTTGCAGTACAGAAATGATAAAACGTTATAAAATTTACATTGTTTTCTTAATATAAAGAGTTTTAATCAATTAAGGAAAACAAAATTATGCAAAATAAATAAGGTTGTGTAAAAATAATAGATTGACTTTAGAATGCTAAGTACCACTTAAAAACAAGACATGGCACAGTAGATTGCGTATATTTTTCATTTATTTTCACCCTAGATGTTAGACGTTATAGAGTAAACAACGAAGCTTTTCTTTCGAATTTTGCACCAACAAAGCACCATTTGTGGTATTTTTTGATTTAATTGTTTTTTTAAAAAAACTGTCTCTGGAATACATCGATTGCATACCAGAGTTTAGAGTAAAAATTAAGGGAATTTAATACGGAAGACAAAGATTGTTCAGGCCAGCTATAATTAAGAAACTTTTCCTCTAAAATTTTGTTTGGTGTATTATATTGTTTTTGCTGTCTTATTTTTTATAAAAGCTGTTAGAAATTTCGACAACCAAATTAACATGATGGCAAAAAAAATTCTATATGTAGAATTAAGGTTTAGCTCATGATATCTATAAGTTGAATTGGCAATTTTTATAAAAAAAAATAGTGGACACATTGGAAAAAAGATTTTCCTGTAAAGTTTGGGTTTTATGAATAACGCTATTTTAGCGTTTTAGGCTAAATATATAAAGGGTCCGCCATCTAACGTTTTTTTTCAACCAGTGCTTATTTCGTGAATGGTAACACTTAGCTCATGTCTGATTTGACAGATAATTAGTTTTATCCTTCCGCTGAACGAATACACTTGAATAACGCTGGAAAATATTGCGACATTACTTTGGCCGATTTTGCCAAAAAAACTCATATTTTCAGATGAAGCTCAGTTTGATCTTGGTGGGTATGTAAACAAGCAAAATTGTCGCATTTGGGGCACAGAAAACCCGCACGCATACATTGAAAAGCCGTTACACTCAAAAATAGTCACTATTTGGTGCCGATTTTGGTCCAGAGGCATAATTGGGCCATTTTTCAAGGAGTAGCCGCAGTCAATGGCGATCGTTATCTAATCATGTTGAATGAATTTTTGTTCACAAAACTTAAAAAGAGGATATTGGCAACATTTGGTTTCAACAGGACGGTGCTAGGTGTCACACAGACGAAGCTACACTTTTTTTATAGCATTTTCAAAAAAAAAAGTTATTTGGCGGACCCTTTATTAAGAAAATAAAGTTTTTTATTTCCTTAACTCAAATATTTTCATACGTAAAAAACAGAGCGAAAAACACATACAAAGAAAATGTAAATACATGGGCCCAACTCATGATGAAGTGGTTCAATTTAGCTGAAACATGCATGATTTTCACATTAACGTGTCACTGGAGAGCATGAATTTATATGAAAATAATAATAGAATTTACTTCATTCTAAAAAGTCCATTGAACGCATGTATACTAAATGACGATAGACCAATGTTTTATAAGTTGATTTTGTTTGTTGATATGCCATATGATATGCATGTATTTTGAAGCACATCATTAACGAAAAACTATTTTGCATTTAGCGAGGCATGAAGTATGCATTCGCTTGCACTATTTAGGTTTGGAAGTCATGTACTAGTAAAAAATGATTTTGCTAAAAAAGAGTAATAAAAATAATACAAAACAAACAACAAAAGCCTTTAAACTTACATTTTAAGTTGCAGTTCAGTTTTGTTTCAACATAAAAAATTTATTTTTCTCCAACAAATGAATTTTACTCTCTACGCCTAAAGTTTATTACTATTCTCTTATGGAATATAATTTTGGTTTAAAATGAACTTTGACTATACTTAAATATTTTATATTAAATTAAAAAAAAAAAATGATAATAATGAAAATCAAATTTCTACATTTAATTGATTGTAATATTTATTTTAGTGATACGACATCACCAACCCACCTTTCAGTGCAAGAAACATATATTGAGAATTATTTTATGGCATTCGATTGGTGTCAAGGCGAATTCATACAGGTGAAATTATCAGCCTAGCTGATGGGAAAACCTTTTGTCAAAATAGGTTGAATTTGGCTTGATTTTATTTATTAATGCAGGGAAGGAAAATGTGATTTTGGCTTCGGTATTAAACAATTAACTTAAGTGTACTTATTTGATAATAAATATACTAAATTTATGTATATTTGTTGTTTTTGCGTCATTAATAATGTGTTTCAAAAATTTATATCGCTTTTTTAATTCAAATTTTATTATATTTAATATGTCAAAAGAACTTTTCCATGTCTGATGTATGAATTGGCGTAGACAAAAACGTCCCCTCAAAAGTTGCTTTGTTGTATCAATTCGCTGTTGTATATACTTGTATGAATATGTCTTGATTCGTGTCCTGCTGTTAAAATTAAAATTTATACAACTATGCGTTTTGTTCCAACCTTTGTATTTTTGTATTTAATTTATTACCCTCAGCTTTTTGAATATTTTTGACTTTAACATTTAATTAAGTTTTGGATGGCAAAAAAAAATTAACTGTCATTTGAAGCACCCTGATACCTGCATATAATTTAAAATATAAACTCATATGAATTTTAATAGAATTAAAAAAAAAAATGGAAAACGAAATAAGTACTTCAATTTCCCCAGAGCAAAATGTGCATGTAATTAACTAACACAAATTCAATCTTTCAACATTTTAGAATATTCATGAGTAAATTACAAATATATGTATGAAGTATGAATGAGTTAAAGGGTATCTTTTTAAGTAGTGATACATAACTGCTGGAACCTTCCGAACACCAAACAGCCAGTGTACCATCCGTATTTGTACAGGATGAGCCAAGAGTTATTATGTGGCTTACAAATTTAACAACTTTTTTGTTAAAATATTTGTCTTTTTTCATATTTCTCTTTTGCATTTTATATAAACAGGAGAATAAATAGAAAGATTAAATACTGAAGAAATTAGCAAATTAATACAATTTTGCAATTTAAATCATCGATCAATTATTTCAACGCAAAGATTTATTTCCAGCATTTTATTATCAGAATTTTGCGCCTTAAAGCATTAATTCGTTGCTAGTTCATCATCAACACTGACGTTTCGTCGTAAGAGACTTGCATATTGCAATTCTCAGTACAGGTTTCCCTTATAGTGTCAGTTACCAAACATTCTGCTCGCGTAAATATTTAAGTAATGGTAAATCGGTAAAAAAAATTATCGAAGTACAAATTGTAATGTCCCATATTTTGGGGCAATCTGGAGTGGAGCTCTCAAATGACAGCAGCTCGTAGGACTAAATCCGGCTGCAGCTTTAGACTTGGTCCTGATGCACCCTGATATAGTTCACAATTCACTAAATATCCACAGCGAGTAGGTGCAGTTAGGGGGCAAGGACGTACTGTCTGCAAAGTGGTGATATTGTTGACTTTCATTACTAGGTCATTGTACTTGTCACTCTTTACTTCTTAAAACATTCTCAAAGACTTTGGCGTCAAATATCCTGTAAGCAACAGTATTGCGATGTAAACTCTAATTTCATTAACAGTCACATTCAGAGTAAGATTTCTTTGTAAAGCATACAAATAACTCATATCAACTATGAGCTCAACCAGATTTTTGCTATAAAGTAATTCAAAATTTCACGGCAGTCATCTCTTCCTGTAAGTTAGTAAAAGTTTCCTCGTCACAGTTTCCTTTGCAACAAGAAGCAAATGAAGTATTGTAGATAGTGCTTTCCAAGTTTTTGATAGTGCTGTGATTCTTCCTTTTCTACTTGGGCAAAGTTTCGATAATTTCATATTCTCTATCTACATTATGTACACTGTTTTCTGTGCATATAGATGCATTTTGCAATTCTACTATAGAACGAAGCATGCAACTAGGAAGATGACTAATACTAGCTTCATTTTCATCACCACTGTCTTCACCAGTCACTTCGCCATCATCAGGTAGAAATAAAATAATATCATCTACGACTTCACCGGCATTGAAAATATCGCCAATCTAATCCTATGTCAACCCAAGGCATATTTATTCATCAGGTAATTGCAGTTCGGAGAGAATTTTTTGTTTTTATTTTTTATGCATGAAGTTTGACATTTGAAATAAATTAGAAAAGAGAGAAAATTGTTTTTTATTTATGCATTTTGACAGCTGAAATTAAAAATAAGTGATGAAAAAAATAATCAGCAGGCGAATCAAGAGTACCTGATGAATACATATGCCTTGTGTCAACCTATGTTGCATATGAGCATACAAAATATATTTATATTGTAAATAAATTAAGTACTAATAATACCCAGTGTCACCTACAAGTGACACTTGGTATAGATTGTTATTTTTTATGAGAACCAAATAATTTTTTTTTATAAACTTCATATTAAATAATTGAAGTAAATATTTCGAAATAAAAAAGAATAAAAAAATTTTGAATTCTTACCCTTTTGGCATTTTTATAAATTTTTTTTTTATCACAAGACACACTAGTATGTAAAAATCAAAACCACTGCTTAAAAATGCTCAAAAATCCCCTATTTTAAATAATGGCACCAATGCCAAAATAAAATCAGATACAAAACAGGGTATTGTCTGTATATTATTTATATTTTTATTATTCATTGGTGTCGGTATTTATGTTTAAAAACACCGTTAATCTTTGTCACCTGCAGGTGACACTGGGAATTGCCGGATTAAACGGGTAGACCGCGTTTAATTTACACTGCGAAAAATATTGCAGGTGTAGAGCAAAGTGCTAACGAAACACCAGAAACATGAACTAAAAGATGTTCCGCTCTCATAGAATGGCTTATACTACACTACAATACATTGCTGTTAATCGAATAAAAGATTTAATTGGTATATGAATTAAAACCAGTAGATCATAGACGGCGTCTAAATTTTGCAGTTAAATCTTAAAAGTTGGCCAGAAATAAAATTAACACTATTGAAAATCGGATCATGAGTGATGAAGCTCACTTTTATTTGAATGGCTTTGTTAGTTAGCAAAACTGTAGGTACTGAAGTTCAAAACAACCAAGAGCCTCTCATCACTTCCAATGGCATACACTGACGTGTTTAATATAGTATGACATTACAGCTGAAAATATCCTTGGGCCCCACTTCATCGATAATGAAGATGTAAGTGCTGTAAATGTAGGTATCGATGTATGATAAAACATTAAAAAAAAAACTTAGAATATGGTTTCTGCAGTATTGAGCCGCTGTCTACACTACCCGAGATACAATGGCCCCTTTAAGTCAAATTTTTGGAGAGTGAATAATTTCCAGAAATTAATTGGCCAACAAGTTTGCCAGATTTTTCAGTACCTGCCTATTATTTTAGTCATAGTACTTATGTGTGGAAAAGTCCGAGATGATAACTGAACTCGCGGCCAATATTATTGCTCAAACTTGAGTTCCAAAATAGACCACCATTGCAAAGCTAAAAAAGGGTGTCATTTTAGTGACATTAGTTTTCATATTTAGTTTAAAAAAATTCCATTTTTTATACCTCAAATTTAAAAAAAAACTACGAAAAACCGAAAAAATTATTAAATTTTTAAACTCCATTTTGACTTTTGGCTACCCTGTACATGCACACTAAAACAACATCATCTCACAATACTGAATAGAAGTGCAAATTTCTTACTTCGTGTTCTATTTATTTTGCATCTTTTGCACTGTTTTTTTATTATTTTCTTTTTTTGTGCATTCATTAATATAAAAACTGAAATGTTAATAACTCATCTAAGACATAAACCGAAGAATATATCTTGGGAGTTTGTAAATTAAGTTTTTTATATGTCTAAGAATTTAAGGGGAAAGGTTATATTAAAATGTTGTTGTAAAAGAAAATTATCAAGTTAGTTGAAATACAGTTTGTACGTATGTGGTGTTCTAGTATTGTTAGGTTGTGTACCCTATTGTTTTTTATTTGGATTTTTTTTTTTTAGTTTCCCTGAAATGAAATTTAATATTCAATTTTTCACTCAAATTTAATTTTTTTTTTTTTTGCCAAAAACTGATTTTTACATAGAAAATAAATATTTGTACAAAAAACAGCTTTTATGCTGGCAATGACTTTTAAATTGAAATTCAGGTTTTTCACTATAAATTAGTTTTTATTAAAAAAAAATATTTTTAAAACTAAAAATCAGATTTAAATCTAAAAGTTTAATTTTTTCACTGAACTTTTTTTTTTTAATTTTTATGGTAAATACCCGCTGTTTGTGCATTGAAAATAAATTTCACAATTTAAATTAATTTTTAAACTAAAAATCAACTACCAACTATTACACTGAAAAAAATTTTTATATTAACAGGTAAGAGTGCTTTATTTGAACGTGCCGAATCTTATAATACCTTCCACCATCAAATACTTAGATACAATCAACTTATCGCGGAATAGCAATTTTTGCTTTTGACTTTTGAAGTTGAACATAATTGACAATATTCTATTGGTCAAGTCCTTTCAGCGTATACCCACATTGTGAGGGTTAAAGAGAACAAAGACATAATTACTGTATTTGACACATTCGCCATGCCATTTGAGACGCCATCGTTTTTTTTAACTTTTTCAAAGATAATTGTATTAACTTTTAAATCCTTTTATTTCATGAAAATATAAAGAGGAATGAAGGGACTAAATGTATTTAGTTAATTACCGAAAAAATTGCAGGCCATTTTGTGCTGACTCCCATCATAGATTTAATGGCTGATTTGTATTTTTTCTCATATTACAAAAAGTTATAAGGCTATTTCCAAAATTTCAACAAATGCACCGAGATTGCTTTAAGAAAATATGTACTCTATGGAGGTGGGAACGAATGTTGCAGAAAATATTAACAAAATTAAAAGCTTTGTATACCCTTGGTATAAAAATCATAAAAAAAAATTCGGTTAAATCATTTTTCTGGCATAAAATTAAAACTGATTAAGTCTGACTTGGTAACTAGGAAATAGAAATTAGACTAGACTAAAATAAAAGAAAATTAATTTTTACACAAAAAAAATTTTACACTTTAAAAAATTTTTATAATTTTAGGCACAAAAAAAAATTCACATTAAAAATTATCGAACAATTTCAGATTCGTACATTTATATAAATTTTCGGTACTTTAACAGATACAGTGCGTAAATTATCATAATTTTTCTCCGTAACTTTATTTCTAATGAGCGACGTTGCACAATTTTTGTGAAATCATATGATCACTCTACGTCATTGATTTTCGACGCATGATTTAATCGCATTTTTTTTTCATGTCAAAAAAAATATTTTTTATGACTTTCTCTTAAATTACAAGCTATAGCTCTCTTTCTAGAATACTGGTTTAGCCCATATTCAATAATACAAAATATATCTGATATATTCAATATATTTTTTAAAATTTTTTTCTGTTCAAGCTTATTGAGTTTAACGGACGGACAGACCATTAAAAGACGGACAGATGGACAAACGTTTGAACATAGCTAGATCGTTTTGAAATAAAACAAGTAAGAGCGCTATATTCGGCCGTGCCGAATCTTATATACCCTTCACAACGTGTCATGCAATAACAGTAGTTTGTAACACCATTCCATATGATATATGTACATACATATAAAAAACACACATATATAAAAACAACCCATTGTAAAATTATAAATTTACGTATGTATGTTAAAAAAAAATAAAAAAAAATATAAAAAAAAAAATTTAAAAAAAAAATTTAAAAAAAAAAATTTAAAAAAAAAATTTAAAAAAATTTTTTTTTAAATAATTAAAATATATATAATAAATATAAAACAAAAAAAAAAATATTAAAAAAAAAAATTAAAAAAAAATAATAATAAAAATATAAATAGTATATTAAATAAAAAAAAATACAAAATACAAAAAAAAATTTAAAAAAAAAAAATATAAAAAAAATAAAAAAATTTTTTTTGGCTCAGCTGGGATTCGATGCCACGTTTTCTCTAACCAGTATACACGTTTGTATGTATGTATGTTGTTGTTGTAATGTTGTTTTTGTGAAAAAAAATCGAGGTGGTCGTGGGTTGATTTCAACATACACACGGACAGACGGACAGACTGACAGGGCTTAATCGACTCCCCTATTCATAAGCTTTCAGAAAATATATACTTTATGGGGTCGGAAATCAAAATTGTAGAAATTTCACACGGAATGACAAACCTATATATACCCTTTTTCACTGTGTGAAGGATATAAAAAAGGATTCTTACAAGTTATACTTTGTGGGGTATAAAATAATTATTTCGATGTGTTACAAACGGCATGACCAAATAAATATACCTCCCCATCATTTTTTTGTGGGGAGTATACAAAGTAGAATTTACGCCTCAAGCGAGTATTCATGCTGCAAACAAATATTTTATTTGTATTTAACTATGTAATATATTTTAATTGGCCTAATGAGGCTTTATATTACGTTGAATAAATAAATAAATAAATAAATAAATAAATAAAATGCCTTTTCATATTGTACAAAAATATTATTTCACACTGAAATAGGTTTTTCTTCATAAAAATCTCATTTTTATATTAATATTAATTTCGGTATAAAAATATATACTTTTTAATAATCACAGAGAGAATCCTTATTATATTTAATATAAATTATAAATAACATATACACTTAATTTAATTAAAGCAAAAAACATGTTCTGGTTTTTATACACCGAGGAAAATGTATTAATTATATGTCACTTACATCTTCGTATCAACCATTTAATAAAATCCAAATAAATCCCTGAGAAATTTAATTAAAATAATTATATAAATTACCCATCCTTAATACCAACAATATGTCACACACTCCTAATATATATTTGTATTATTTAAGTGTAAGGAGGTGTAATTTTCTTTTCTACATACTTTGTTTTATTTTATTCTAATTAAAGTATTTGTTTTAATTTTTTTTTTTAATCAACCAAAAACCAAAATACAACACATATAAACTAGAAATGTTTAAAGCGATAAAAAATACTTAAAATAATTTTAAATGTTAATAGCATTAGTAGGACACATTCAACGTTAAATTCAGACTCATTTGTATTTGTCAGTGTGTTTGTTTGTGAATAAATTCACGTATGCATATTGCAAATAAACGAATAAAATAGAAGTTTTTAGTCGACCAAAATTTCCTATACCAGTATGTATCCACCTCACTGACATATTAAGCCATGCTATTATTTTTGTGAGTGTGTGTTTTTGGGAAACAACAATAACAATTGCAAAATTTTACTTTAACAACAAAAATAACAATAGAAAAGAAAAAAGGATTTTTGTATTATTGTACCAAAACTATAATCATTTTAAACAACTTTGTGCACTCCTTAACCGTAGTACTGGCATTCACACACGCACGCACACATACAGATATATTTACATATTTATGTATATTTGGAAATAACTCACTTCTTGTCTATTCTTTCCAATGGCATTTTGCCATGACATTTTACTATAAATTGATTGAGAAATATTCGAATGGAATACGGCTTGTTCTCTTTTCTCTAATTTAGGCCCTGAGACTTACTCTCTGAAAGCTTTATTGTGTAAGGATAAAACTGCTTTCGATAAAACTCTTAAAACACCCTTTTTTACTGGAAGTAAAATAAAAATAATTGGTAAGAGTGGCTAAAATTAAGAGCTTCAGTATTTAAAAGAGTAAAAGCTTTTGTGACTGGACAATAAAAAATATGCCAAATTGCTCTTGTTCTTAACAAATTTAAACACTTTTAGCTCTTTATATATATGCCTTTAAATAGAGACCTTGTTTTTGTACTAGAAACTTTGTTTTTTATTTAACAAATTTTTTTTTTGTTTTGATTATGGTATAGTGTTATTTTTATTATTGTTGTTGAATACCTCTTGTTCTTCTTCAACGTCTAACCCTTACACTTTGGCATTTTCCATAACTCTGGGTCAACATAAAACATATACACATGTAAGAATATGTGTGTATCTGCATACGTGCGTTATAGTATAAATTACAGTATGTATATAAATACATATGCACACTATTTTCATATACATATATATAAACTTATTTAAGCTATATTTATATATATAAATATACATACTTTTCTTCACATACACACATAAAAGGGAACATAGTGTTTATATGCGTTTATGCGTATGTTTATGTTGTAGAAGTAGTTTTGTTCCAGTTTAAGTAACTTTTTTTTATGTGTTTGTTTATAAAATATTAAATAAGTTTTTTTTTTAATATTTACTTAACAGTAAGCCTAAATGTATGCCTTAAAGTTGATATGTTTTTTGGTGCGTTTCTGTAACTATATAAACATACATATACTGTACGAGGAAAGATAAATACATGATCTTAAATGTAACAAAGTAAAAATTAAAATATTAAATTTAAAATTAAAAAAAAATAAATTTTTTAATATCTCTGTTGTTCCCACAATTATTGCCGAGCATTTAATAGTACTAACAAAATGTTTGTTGAAAGCCGCAAACCAGCTAATATAATGAAAGGCAAATAGTTTGAATAATAATGAATACTGAATAATGAATACTTGAATAACAAATGGGCAGGAGTGTTACAACGGTATCAATAAATGCTTTATGGAACTTTAATCGTCATCTGAAAGAAGTTTTTAGCAATAAGGATCTGATGTGAGATATCAGAATTATAACTTTTGTTCATACCAATTCTTCTTGTATTAAATTCTTTGTCAACGGCAAAAAAAATTTCACATTTAGTATGGGGAGTACGAGAAAAGCTTGTAAAAAGTTATTTTTTTTAATTTTCTTAAAGATTTTCAAAGTTTATTTTTGAAGTCATAAGCGGGTTTTTTAAACTAAATTTTATATAGCATAAATAAACGTAAGTTTAGAGCTATATGTACAACAACAAATTATATATCCTTTTATATCGCATAACTTACTGTTAAACAATATTTGTTTGTCGGTTTTTATATCCTTCTACCTTCTTTTTTATTAATAGAGAATATATGAATTTTTTTAATCTAAAGTATTTCTATACACACCATACGACTTAAGATTATTAAAAGATGTATTTAAACAAACTTCGTTTAGTTACAATTAAAAATTCGCCTCGCAAAAAAAAAATTTTCTTGGAGAAATCCTCATTAATTTGATGATTAAATATTCAATTAGAAAATCAACGGTACTTGGCATGATCACTTGTCTTTTTTACCAATTAAATCTTGTAGAAGTGAAAATACAGATCAATTACCAACACTTTTGAAAATTTTATACAATAAAAGTTTCCGGTACCTCGACTACACATCTTCTTACTGCCTCTATATTTGCGACTGACCTTCAAGGACGAGAATTTCTGATCCATTAGGATAACTTTTGTAAATGATTTTCTGATTATCAATTTATGTGGCTCAGACTTGTGATCGTATAACTGATACAGTTGCCCAACTTTTTTAGCAGAACATTCACTACTTCTGTTATCTATTTTACAATAATTTCTCATTTATTTATTTCTCTACGTTATTCAAATGATCAGGGTCAGTACGTGACAACTGCAAGAAAAAAACTTAAAAATCAACATACAGCCTTCATTTATAAAGTGGTGAAAAATTTAAATCTAGTAGGAAAACAATCTTTATCTAGTCGAGTTGTAGATGGTAAATGACCTAAGCTGACTTCAATTAAAATATCAAACTTCAAGGAAATAAATTTTTGAAGCAAGATCTAATTGCTGGCTCTAAATGTTTTTTTTTTGCTTTTGTAGTAAGTTTAAGACAGATTCTGATACAAATGTAATGTAATGTATTAATAATAATAATAATAATAATAATAATAATAATAATAATAATAATAATAATAATAATAATAATAATAATAATAATAATAGTAATAAGAAAAATAATAATAAAAAAAATAATAAAAATTATTATTATTAATGATGACCTTGGTGCGGCCAAATTATTTAATATCTCCATATTTTAGCCTGATATTTATTTATGTAATGAACTTGGCGAAACATTTCCTCAGAACTTTCTTAGCGGCTTTAAAATCATTTATGCCAATTTGGATCTGATATTTGAATTTATTTACGTCCCCAACTGTTTTGTCATACACAACAATCTTACACATACTGGAATTATTTACACCGACCACCTAGAAAATTGTTGAATAGATAGTCTACTGATTTAACTGAAGCCCTTTTGTAGTGTACTCCGGTATATATTGGGAGTTAAATGTGCGCGATCGGTAAGGGTGAGTTTGTTTCTTAGTAGAGAATGTTTCTGGAGCAATGTGGGACCAAAATATCTCTGTGCCTGTTTTAAGCCCAATATAAAACACAAATTTCTTGACATGGCAACTATTTGCCATTTGAGAAAAAGTGGTAGTTCGGAAGAACCTTGGAAATAAACATACCCTACAAAGTTATTAATTTCCAACTCAAACCTAGAGAAAAACAAATCTTTAAATACGCTATCAAAATCAATATAGTAGTGGCATAAGCAGTAGGTTGATGAAGGATCACAGACAACCCGTGCATATTTCTAACATGGCTATATGTCTTCGATCTCAGTAATCTAGATGCATTAAACCTTATTTTATTACCTACTTACCTATGCAGGTTAATGCTGCAACATATTTTCCAGTGCCTCTAATAGATTAGTTATTACTACACGAGTAATTCTAATGCAAGCTGATCGTTGAATCCTCTTCACTCTGATGTTCAGTTTCCATGAAAATTTCGTATCTTTATCATGATAATTTTGTTTTGTGTGAGTGTGGTATTATAAAATGATTATTTGTGATGTATTCCATTAAAATATATGGAATGTATTCCATTAAAATAATCAGATTTGTAAAACTATGCTGAAGAAAATATTTACACTAAAATAAGAATGTAATTGTATGAGTTTATTCAATGATCATGTATAATAATAATTTAATAATTGCATAATAAATATTTCAAATAAATATTGTAAAGATAAATTGCAACAATTGTATATTGGAACAACAATTATTCATTTTAATAATTTTAAAACAGTTCCTACAGTTTATAATCATCTCTACTATGTTTTTTGATTTATATATGTAGGTTATAGGAATCAAAATTTTTTTTTAAATTTGACTAGTAGAGAAACCTTATAGTCAAAAATTTTTTGATAATATTATCACTTTTACTTACTGTCATGATATTAACAACTATGTCACTTGAATATACGGAGTTATATTGCAAGCCCCATTTATTTGTACACACACATACATTCTCTTCCTCTATTTCATAAACATTTCTCGCTCTCTACTACTTGTTTGGTATTATTTTTATTTATATCCGTAGAAAAAATTATACGCTCTTACTATACTAACAAACCAACATACATATGACAGAGAAAATCTTCACAAATTTATTATTTATATGAATATAATGTTTATATGTGTACTTCTATATATACACGTATACAGTTCTCTGTCTATATTAAATATTTTACTAAATACTCTCATTATTCTCATGTTAAATTATGTCTTTTTAATGAATATTAATATTTTTATTGCATTAATTCTTCATTTTATTGCTGAATTCATATTTATATCGCTGGGCTTAGATTTTTCTACAAGGTCTAATAATTTTCTTGTTATTTCTTCCAAAATTCTGTTTAAGATGTCGCCCTTTAAAAAGTGTTAAAAAGGAACAAAAACTTGTTATGAATCATTGTCAGCTAGACCCTACAATGTGACTAAGAATTTGTAAATGAATACAAATAAAAAAAAAAACTAGAATAGCAGAGAAGAGATGAGAAAAGCACACATTTGGGATAGACAATAAACTTTAAAATTTTTTGCTAGATCTTACATAGTGTTGTTAATTTGTATTCTGTCAAAGAAACTTTGTATAGCTTTAATGTCATATTGGACAGGATAATGGCTTTCCTAGAGTGTAAAGTTTGCAGCTAGCAAACGAATGTGGTTAAATAAACCTGATTATCTTTTTATTATTGAAACATTTTTTTCACAAAAAATTTAACTTTATATTTAATTATTGACTTACAGTATGCTTCCAAAGTTAGAACATAAAGTCAACTACTCGACTGTTTAACTTTTTACATGTTTAAAGTATTTTGGGTTATAGATTTTAAGACATTTTAACCTTCTCAAGCACTAAAATTTTCTACGTTTCTTTGTAATAGTAAATCAACTTTATTTTGGCACAAGTTCCTAATTTTCTAAAACAATTAATTTAAAATGTAATTATTTTAAGAATATTTTAAAAAATTATTCCGATGTAAGCCGAGTGGAATGCATTTTTAAAAACAGCTTAAATTTCATCAGCTTTATTTGTCATATGAAATTTGAAATAACTATTTATATAACAATTCAATGAAATTAGAATTGGGGAATCATAGCATTTATTGTTCTTTTCTTTACCTATCAAATGACATTGAACTTTAGGCAAAATTAATATGATTTACAGTTAATTAATATATAATTTCTCTTTAGGATTTAAAATCTACCACTTCTTCTGTCGTGAAAAAGTCATTTGATCGATTATTTATTGGTGTTAAACATATTCTCCGTTTTTTTTAAGAATTTTTTTTCTTCACCACTCGTTGTGTAGCTAAAAAGTATTTTTGTTTATGACAACATAATTTCATATTATTTTACATCTGCCTAATGATCAATGAACCCTAATTATCTTTTTTGTTGCATAAATATTTAAGACTTAAATCAGCGATTAGTGTTTGTCTTTCATAATAACTTAGTCATCGTCTTAATAATTGTGCCACATAAAGAAAACTTTCTAGTTTTTCTATTTTTTTTATTTTATTTCCAAACGTATAATGACTAATAATTCGTTGCCGCTTTCATTCCACAACGAACAATATAACTACATATACTTACGTCTGCGTCTTTGTGTTTGATTAAAGTTGCAATAGCAATTTAAGGCAGTGTTTCCTAAAGATATCCTCTTTGCGAAAAGCAAAAAACTGAAATTTTTAAATAAATTAAAAAATAAATAAATTATTCGCTATAAAGTTGTTTATTTTTCTAATAATTTTTGTCCACATAGAGATGATATAAACTTAGGACATGGGAGGTAGGCGTTGTAGTATGCTTATTAACTTAATTTTTTGGAATTATAATAAAATTTTCCAAAAATCTATATATGCTAAATTTTATCCGTATACTTTTAATTCTGTTGGCAAAGTGAGCTTTCATTCTTCATTAAAAGTAAATTATGTGAGAAGTGGGAGTTAAAGTTGTACTAATGAACTTGTGCCTAAATCGTTCAGTATAAAGTGCTTTATTTCTCTAAAATAATTGTTCGTATAGAAATAATATGAATATAGGATAAGGCTTCTTATAAGAAGTTAGTGCAAAAGTGGGCGTGTAACCTTCATTAACGTTATTACAAATTTATTGACCAAACAGCTATATCTGCTTAATTTTAGAATCGTGTATAAAATTTTATGAGGTTTTTAATTAAAAATTAACTAACAAATACACTGTACGGTAAAAATATTCCTAAATTTTAATTTATTACTCTTTTAGTATTGTATAGATTTAACCAATTTTCCAGGAATATATCCTTTTACTAAAGACATATACTTGTAAAATTTTATTGTCCTACTTTGTTACGTTTTTACGACATACTCTTGCATTTTGTATAAGTCACCATTAGTTTTTAACACATTTTTATAATTTACTGTATTCTAGTAGTCTAACTCTTTTATCTGCTTTAACTATACTGTAAGATGTAATTTTTAAGATAAATACCGAATAGATTACATTCTGTTGACTATATCTCAGTTAGTCTCAATTTCGAAAAGCACAGCTTCTTAATTAGTGCCCAAACATTTATTAGCAGCTTAAGTAAATTGACATATTTGAAAGAATATAAAGGGTGATTTTTTAGATATTACCTTTTTGGCAACACTGGTTCAAACAGTTGATGCACGTTTCGTATTTTGTTTGACTGTCAAACATCTTCAGTTTGGTCTATAATTTAACCATGAATCGTCTTACAAACGAACAACGCTTGCAAGTTATTGAATTTTATTATCAAAATGCGTGCTCTGTTAAGAATGTTCATCCCGCGCTTCTTATTGAAAAATTGTGTTTAGCGACGAAGCTCATTTTTGGCTCAATGGGTAAGTTAATAAGCAGAATTGTCGATTTTGGAGTGAAGATCAGCCAGAAGCATTGCAAGAGCTACCAATGCATCCAGAAAAGATCACAGTTTGGTGCGGTTTATGGGCTGGTGGCATCATTAAACCGTACTTCTTCAAAGATAATGCGAATGGTAACATAACTGTGAATGGTGAGCGCTACCGTGAGATGATATCCAACTTTTTTTTCCCCAAAATGCAATAGCTGGACTTGCATGACATGTGGTTTTAATAAGACGGTGCCACATGCCACACAGCACGCTAAACAATGGACATATTGAGAGGCGAGTTCGGTGAACATTTTATTTCACATTCGGGACCGATCAATTGGCCGCCTAGATCGTGCGATTTAACGCCTTAAGACTACCTTTTGTGGGGCTATGTTCAAGCTCATGTTTATACACACATGCCCGCTTCAATTGACGCATTGGAAGACAACATTGAAGCATTTATTCATGAGATACCGGCCGAAATGTTGGAAAGAGTATGCCAAAATTAGACTAAGCGGATGGACCATTTGAGGCGCAGTCACTGTTAACATTTGCATGAAATAATCTTCAAACATTAAATTATATGGACCGTACTATCGATTTAAATAAAGATTTTATGCATTTTTCTGAATTTTATGTGTTTTTTTTTTAACTTTCCTATAGCACCCTTTACTTTTCAAAAAATTTTTGCTTATACATTTTTATAATAAGTGACCGATTTGCCCGAAATTGTTAAAAGTCCTAGACGCATAGATTGTATATAACATTTATGGTGAAAATATAGTAAAACATAGAGGCACTGTTTATTTGATAAGAAAGTTATGGGATAATGGTGCTGGATTTCTATAGCTATCCATTCCGAAATATTTTTAAAAAAATCATACCGCATATCGGTCTGTGGAATATGGTGGGGGGTTCTAAGAGCAGATTTCAAATAACACATAGAAATACAGACAGATAGACATTGCATATACAATACAGAATAAGGGCATTTGGATTTGTGGGTCGCAGAGAAAGTTTACAGCGGATACTGCTGCGACATGGTTGGGTGGGCAAAACGAGAGTAAACACCTGACTCTCGTGAATTCTTCGTGTGATGGAGTTTGTCATAGTTTTTGATGTAGTAGTTTTTGTTTTGTTTTCAGTTTGTTTTATGAGCGGATGCGTGGCCAGTGAGAGGGTTGAAACCTGCCTGAGCTATCGCCACGAACAAGCTAGCCGGAATTCTCACTGGTCCAAAACGGTATGTAATATAAATGACATACAGATAGACATATAATCTATGGGATGGAAATAAATATTGTAGAATTTACAAACGTGAACAAGACTTTCTGCAGCAGTACAGGTAAAGGTTATAAAAATATTTGTTCATTTGTGAATTGGCTTAACGACAAAATTAGTTAAAACAAAAAATTATTTTCTTAATTTGTCAAAAACTCTCAGCTAAAAATTAAAAGTGCTATTGGAAAATTCCTCAATAAAAAAATATTTATTCGAACTCTGTATTTAAAATTTGTTGTAAATTATTTATTATTTATTTTAGTTTATTTATCATATTATTTTACCCTCACTAAAATATTTTCAAAACTAAATTAAATTATTATAATTTTAAGAATATTTAAAACGCAATTATTTTACAATGAAGTGTAAATTTATAGAACGAACAAATATTAATTTTTATTTATAACAGACACACATGGCACGTTGTTTATGATATTCAGGAATTTTTTGTTCGGTATCTATCACCTACATAGACCAGTACGTAAAATAAAAATACAACTTTACTTTCAATAAGCTTAACCAAAAGTTGGATAGAAAGTATAACAATAATTCAATAAGAATATGATAAGAATATATATGAAAAGAAAGACAAATTTAGAAATAAATGAAATGCTTCTTATTTTCTGATTTCATTAAGTTGTAACATAAATTGTAGTTTCAATATACATACGATGTATATATGTGTATATAGATAAAGATTTTGGGAGACACTGTTTCTCCTGACTGGCTTACATATTAATCAAACATACAAATAACTCTCACAAATGCACATACGTACGTTCATACACACATAAACTGTTTTATTTTATTTTCATGCTCGTCGTACCTTCTTGTTTATTTGTCTGTTGGCGCGTACTTTTTATGTGCAACACTATATTATGCTCATTAGGACCACATTCACGAATGCCAAAATATAGCGTTATGTACTTGTAACATACACAAGTATGTATGGTATACGCTGTCAGCATTTTTGTATATATTGAAGCTAGTAATCAAATAAGTGGCAACAACAATAATAAAACATATAATAAAAAGCATTAGGGAGAGCTCATGTGTATTAAAGAAAAATAATCTGTGGTTACAAAAAAAGGCAACTGGTGCAGTTAACATTTAATTTTTAATTTCATAAAATGAGTAAAACAAACACTAGTTGTATGATTATTTGATAAAATGCTCTAATTAAATAAATTATTCTTACACCTGAATAAATGGATTTAAAACTCTGTCCAAAAAATAGAGAAACTTTTGCAATTTTGTTTTGCAATCCTGTTGAAAAGTCCTAAAAGGTTTTTTCTTTCACAAATATAAAATTTTTTGTTAATACTGCCTTAAACTAATTTAGTTTTCCACATATTCTGCGCTCTAAGTTCTGCTAACTAAAATCCGATTGAACATCTGTAAATGTACGAGCATGTTACACACGTACTGAAAACACATGCAACATAATAAAAGAAATTGTAAAAACTCAAATTTTGTGAAGCTATTTCCTTTTTATGATTAGATTGCATTCACAAACAAGAAAAAAAAATAATTCGTTCAAACCAACGAACCAACCAGTCATCCATTCAGTCATCATGCAACATACTTATGACTCCATTCATTACCACAATTGTAATTATTATGTTTCTGTTGACGTTACTTTTCAACATAGAAGTGAGTTGCTGAGGTTTTTGATTTGTTTTTTTGGACGGAGTGGTGCCTTAGGCAAAAGTTTAATTCATGATGAAGCATTGAGTTGTGGATGGTTGGCTTCAGGTATATCGTTTGTTTGTTATATCGTTTAATACAATTGTTTGTTTGGCTGGTTGTTTAGTTCTTACAATGAAAATATTTTATCAACTGACTTAAACCATCCATTTCGCATGTAATTATATGGTATTCATCACACAATAAGGCCTTCTTAATGTTTAGGTTTTATTTTGTGTGTTCTAAGTATTTGTGTTTGTGCATGTATGTGTCAGATTTGCTAAATGGGCAAATTTACAGTGGGCTGTAGAAAACATATAACTAAGTTAAAATTTTTTTTCCATTTCCCTTAAAACGGTATATTTTGTTTCTTTTATTCATTTCTTTTAATTGATTCAAGTATCTGTGGAATATAGAATACTGACAAAATTTCGCTGCAGTTTTTTCTACTGATTTCTTCCTTAAGTGATAATTGAACCACCACTTCTTCTTGAATCTATTCTAGATTTCTGGCAACTTATTTTGATTAATTTCTGATATCTTTCCAATTTCTTCTCTTATCAATATTAAAAATGAATTCAAAGTTACACAAAAGGGTTTTTTAAAACAAAGTGTTGACCAACCAAATTAGAGATATCTAAATAGTACTAAATAAGGTGAGTTGTTAGGCCATCTTAACTAGTTTTAGCTCTAAACGCCTTTGGGCAGAAAAACTATAAAATCGTTTAAAGCACCCCTGAGTTTCAGTGGCTGTTTAAAGTTCAATTAACATAGACACAAGCTCATTAAATAGCCATTCTGAACTTAATTTTCCGCATTATCATTTGGAGATCACTACGCCATAGAAATTCAAAATAAAAAATCTCATTTTGTTTTTTCTAAGTATATCGCGTTATGCACAAGTGTACCCCTGTTAAAGAATACATTCCTCTTTCTCAGCTAAAAAAAAGCTCAATTTACTTTATGTGTTTTCAATATCTGTGTGCGTACTTTATTCAAACACAAAATAATGCTCAAAGAATGGCAGAATGAATTTATTAATTATTCGCTAATTTTTTTAATCAAATTTCCAGACGGATGGGACCTGAACAAAAACCCAGGTGATCAGGGATAATGCTTAGATAAAATGTATTAAAAATTTAATTTTTATTTTTTATATTTGCAAGTTCTTTTTAGTTTTTAACAGACCTTCATTGTCATTTTGCAGATAGTTAGTTTATCGAGCTTTGGGTTTGATTCCCATTGTCCCACAATAGTATTTGTAGCCTCACTTGTTTAATAAATATATTAGATTGAGTAAATAAGTAAATATAAAGAAAAAATTATCAAATACAAGTCTCTTTCTACCTTTTGTTTCTTCCCCTTACCCTACTGTTTACACCATATAGCCAGTTGAATGCCTTCATATGCATAAATATGTCGTCGTTATGATTATATCACCCATATATGTATGTGTGTGGTTACATATATAAGAACAATTGTAAAACCACTTATTTTTTATTTGAAAACTGGGTTAACTTCAGATTGTATGGTATTCAAATTATGCCGTACAAAATTGCAAAATACAACCAGCAACAAAAATAAGCTAAAATTAAAAGCAACAACAAGCGAAAATTGACAAATAAATGAGGAAAAATTTCAAGTACGTATAAGAATACGAATGCTTTACACAACATTTACTTCATTTAAATACATGTGTAAAGTGGTAACAAATGCCAGTTAAAAAGAGTTAATTACTTAATTTGTGTATGTTTGAAGTTTTCCACACATCATCCTGCAAAAATAAAGTTAATTTCAAAGAATAACAGGTTTTGACTACAAGTGAGTGCAGAGTATAAAGTGTAAGAGTAGAAGGATATTAAGTAGTCACTTGACAAAAACTTGGTTAACATAACACACAACACTGGTAAACAAAATTAAATTTTTTATCTGTCAGCCTTAAAAAAAATCAGAGATTCATAACTGAACAAAGAATCATGATAATAAAATATTATTTTTTAAATCAGCGATTTATTATTTTTGCACAAAGAGCATATAGTCGATAATGTAACGACAGAGTTTTACTCTCCGAAGCAATGATTCGTTGCTAAGTTACTACCGGAATGGCACCGTAAGAAATTTGCCTCAAAGTGGCGGACCACGTTTAATTCTCACTGCGAAAAATATCGAACGTGTAGAGCAAAGTTTTAAAGTAACATCAAAAAACTCTACCAGGGATCATGCTGTTTTGCTAGAAATGGCTGAAGAATTCTGTGGTTTTCATGGGCAACCACGTATGTATGTCTTAAAATCAAATTTTTCAGGAGAGCTACAAAACCGTGTTACTGCTGACCGATTTTTTAATATATATAGAAGTTACGTTTTTTTGCCATTAAAATAATCGGAATAGGTCCATCTTATTTGAGAAATTTTTCAAACCAAGTAAAGGCCGTTTAAAAACAAGCAATATGGCATTACTATAAAATGAACATACGCGTTTGCCCATGAAAACCACAGAGTTACTATTATTTTCATGTAAGTTGCGATTTATACAAGAACTTTAAACCCGCAGATTATCGACAACATCCAAATTTTGCAGCTTAATTTTAACAGTTGGCCAGAAATGAAATCAACTTTATTGAAAATCAAACAAAAAAATTTTCACTTAAATGACTTCGTTAGTAAGCAAAACTATAGATTCTTGGCTTCAAAAACTCTAACAGCCAATTACACCCCATTAGGTAAAGGGTGTTTTTTTAAGCCCGATAAAACATGAAATTGTAAAAAATAACACAAAAAATTAAATTGTAATCAAAATTTTTTTTTTATTCGAAAGATCAATACGTGACATTAACATTTGAGAATGATTTTGGGCATATGGGCACCGCGGCTGTTCTTGACGAAGCGCATTCTGGACGTCCGTTGTTTTATCGCAAAATTGTGTTCAGCGATGAGGCGCATTTTTGGCTTAACGGGTTTGTTAATAAGCAAATTGCCGCATATGGAGCGAGACCAATCCACAAGAGACCCTACAGACTCCATTACATCCAGAAAAATGCACCGTTTGGTGCGGTTTTCACGCTGGTGGCATTATCTGACCTTATTTCTTCAAAAATGAGGCCGGAGCTCGCGTTACGGTCAATGGAGATCGTTACCGCACCATGATCAATGATTTTTTCTTGTAAAATATGGGTGACATTGATCCGGAGGAGATGTGGTTTCAACAGGATGCCGCTAAGTGCCATACGGCGAACGCAACCATCGACTTATTGAAATCAAAATTTGGCGATAAGTTGATTTCGAGAAATGGACCTGTCAATTGGCCTCCAAGGTCGTGCGATTTGACACCTCTCGATTATTTCCTGTGGGGCTACGTGAAGTCACTGGTTTATGCTGATAAACCAGCAACAATTGACGACTTGGAGGCCAGCATTGTTCGTGTTATTCGTGACATACGGCCAGCAGTGCTCGAAAAAGTGGCCCAAAATTGGACGTCCAGAATGCGCTTCGTCAGGAACAGCCGCGGTGCCCATATGCCCGAAATCATTTTCAAATGTTAATGTCACGTATTGATCTTTCGAATAAAAAAAAAATTTTTGATTACAATTTAATTTTTTGTGTTATTTTTTACAATTTCAAGTTCTATCGGGCTTAAAAAAAACACCCTTTATATAGTATGGTATGGCATTACATCTGAAAATATCATTGGGTCTCACGTCTTCAAAAGTGAAGATGAAAGTGCTGTGACCATAAATAGGGAATGGTATCTGCTTCTTATTGAACAGCTTTAACGTTTTGTTCTTAAAAACAGATCAGAGATGTAGTTTCAGCAAGATGGGACCACTGACCGAGGCACAATGCCTCTTTAATGCCACTTTTGGTAAAGCTAATGATATCTAGAAATTTGGAAATTAATTGGCCAGCATTTTCGCCAATTTTTTTAGCACCCGGCTATTTTTTTGGGGTTATTTGAAGGTGTATTGTACGAATTTTGATTGTTAATAAATTTCGTTAATATTAGAAGTAATATATTATAGAAATATATTTTTTGTGCATTTTGCAGAGAAATCAACTTTTTTTTATAAAAAAAAAATATTTTTTTCTTTAATTTTTATTGCATATAAAGTTTTTCTATATTTTGAAAATTTTTGTACTAAGTTTTTTGGCCATGTCTGTATGTTGTAATTTGGTAACACTAGATAGATACAGGTGTTTTCGCTCAACTATTTGCCGCATTTGTCGCTAAAAGCTGTATGCTGCTATGAGAAAAAGTTTTTACCGCGTGGAAATTTAGTTAAATCGGGTGATAAATACCGTAAGCCGAGGTTTTATAACACAAAATCCTCGAAATAGGAGTCATTTGCATAGTAACGTTCTACAATATAACATCGAAAACTCTAAATAGAGATTGTGAAATTTTTTTAAAGTTGTATTACAGTGTGTTAAAATATAAGGTTAATAAGTTTTATATTTTCTTTTCATCTCACATTGTTTTAAAATTTATATCCCTTTGAATTACCAGGTAAATAAATTATACTATCGATGTGTTATTTTTTTTTTTTAAGCAAATATTTTTTTTTAGTAGATTTTATTAATAAATCTTAAGGCTATTGGTTTCCTTAGGAAAACTTTTGCTCTCCAAGATTAAATTCTTGGGCAAGCGTTAATTGTGGTAAAAGGACCGATTTACATAAAAGTTATACTTTTATGTTAATTCCAAAAATTTCTAATCCTCCAGGTAATTATAACTGAAAAATCCACAATCTTATTAGAAAAGATTTCTTTTATGTCTATATTAAAATATAAATTTAATTTTCTTATTAGGCAAATCCGTGATTTTAAATAATTGTGTCAAATTTCATACAGTAATTAAGTTGACTTAAACTAATTGCCGCCACTGTACCCGAAATTCCTAGGAATTGTTTAATAAAAAGCCATAAAACTTAGCAACAAAAATTTTGCTAGTTTAATTGTATACAAGTCAACATTACAGAAATTAAACAGCAGAGGTCAAAAGAACAATTGTTGCTAGTGAGAAGATATCTGAGCACATAAGTTTTGCAAATTTATCACATGTTACACGTTTAAGCGGTAAATTAATGAAAGTCATAGGAAAAAACCTAACCAGAAAACTATACTCCACAAGATTTTGGAAAGGATAATTTTTCGCTAATAACCTGTGTGAACAAAATAAGATAGTTTTATACGTGGGATCTTGGCAGAATATTTTTCGCCGTCAAGATCAAAGGTTGGGTGGGTTAAGAGGCATTTTGCACTCCACTAACACCATGGAGAGAAAATAAACTTTTACAGTTTTTATGGTTGATAAAGCGTTTAGTTACAGTTTGTTATTCGTTGATCTTTTGGGGATTAAATTACATAGTTTTTTTTAGTTAAATCAACGTCCGGTCCATTTTAATAACCTATAGGGAGTCTACAATAATATTTATGTAGAATTATTTCCTATTTGGTAAGAGAGATTCGAGAGAACAAGAATCCCCCTACCCGGCTGACTGCTAGCTGAATCAATGGCTCCCATTCGTTCTCCTTTCTCTATTAGAGCCACAATCACCAATAGGAGTTGTCAGTGTTATTGAGTTGCATCAACAATATGGGTTCATTACGTGGATGTTATGCACAACATATAAAGTTACGTGTAGCGTGTAGGCTGACAATAAATTTGTTCATTACAAGGGACTTAGCAGAGCTGAACTCAAGGCCAACATTGCAGTAAAAATACGAGTAGAGTTATTTCCATTTTTTTTTCAGATTATAGAAAATCCTATAAGCGAGCCCAATAAAACGGAGTGCAATTAAGTAACATTTTCCTTACCTATTGTAGAAAAATTTCACTTTTGTATAATTTATATTCTAAGAAAAGAAATAAGAAAAAAAATTATTTATTTTTAAAACACCATCATGACTTTTGACTATTGTTTACTAGTGTAGTATACACATGATACCATGATACATGATACACATGATATTGGCGACAAAAAAAAATCCTTTTTTTTTTCAAAGAAAATAAAATATTTTTTTTTAAAGTTTTACACTTCAATACTAATATCGGTTAGACGTTTTAAAGTAATGTTTTTGTTTCTTGAATATCAACACCTTATTTTAAGGGGTTTGTTCTCATTTCCATATGGATCTAAACAAAATTGTTTTAAAATTCTTTAAAGTGAGCTGCAGTACATTTCCTAGAACTGGCAATAACTTTCTTTAGCATTTGAAAAACAACCAACAGTTGCAATTGATGCAATATCGCTGTTCAATTCCTATAAAAACTAACATTTGAAAGTCATGATTTTGGCGATGAATCATTTATAAACAGCTGGTTTATGGCTTTTGGTCATAATTTTCTGCATATCTGCTTAAGTCATACTAAACGATTTAGATTTTAATGATGCGTAAAACTATTTTAAGCACGTTGTTTGGTTGGGGTTTTTGTAAAGCACCTCTTTACGACGACTTAATACTACAAGAGAAGAGCCTATGCTGCGAACGTGCTAATACTGTGAAGAGTACAAATTATTTTTACGACTATTGATTTTGAGGTCTTTTAATTGTGGAGTAAAAACTGAAGCATTGTGCAATGCTTGTAACCTTATTCGATTTTATCAAGTTATTAAGTTACTTAACTTTAAAAAAAAATATAAAAAAACTAACTGCCGTATTAATAAAAAATATTTTAGGTTTATTGATGGCTTATTTGACAAATTTCTCTGCAACATCTGTCAAATAAGCGTTTAATAAACCTAAAATATTTTTTATGAATACAGCAGTAAGACTTTAGTTTATTTATTGTTGGGTTCATGCTGCTTTAAATATATAAAAAATTTAAGTTTTTTATTAAAATAAAAAAAGGGTATTTCTTAAGGGTTCAAAGTTGGGGAAAAATATTCAAAAGCAATTTACTTTAATAATATTCGGTCAGCAGTCAAAATTTGTTTTATGCATAGTAATGGAAGCGACAATTTTGCCTTAATTAAGTCAATTAATATTGCCCACATTAATAAATTTACAAATTTTATAATTCCTTATAAAATATCTCTGAAATTTTTAAAAATATTCTTTTCTTTTCTTCCTAAATAAGTGGATTTCTTTTTAAAGTACATTTAGGTATGAAAAATAAATGAACTTATGTTTTACAACCATAAATATTATAATTAATAGCAATTTACTGAAGGCAACTCTGTAAAGACTAATAAAAAAAGAGCAACTTCATGTCTAGCCTTTTTAGCCATTTATTTACATTTATTGATTATTTTGCGTAACATTTAAATAGATTTAACCCCTATTTATCAAAATTTCGTACCGCAGTTATGTCGCTGATGTAAAAGTACTTCACGTTTTTTCGTCAAACCATAATGACAAAATTAATTTAAAATACATTTATTAAATAGTAAGTAAAATATAACTTTCTTCTATTTGCTTCTGGCAATACTTGCTTGGGAGTATTTGTTTTGTTCCCTTTCATTTTGTTGGTTGGTTTTTCTGCTCTTTTTTGCTGTTTGTTGAATAAGCAAATTATAATTTTAGTTAATTTATTATGTTTTCATCTTAAATATTTCAAACAGCACAACTACCGAAGACAATGCACTTAATTTTAAATTGATTAATTTGATTGCATTTGTAAATTCAGTTAGACTATTTCATTAAATATATTAAGGATGTTCATAGTGGATTTTTAAATTTTTTTGTGGTAAAAAAAATCCCCAACTTAGTATCAGGAGTTTGAAAAAATCTCTATTCGCAATTTGTCTTCACACATTTTCATTTATGACCTACATTAAGATCTTAAAAAAAAATCCGCCATTTTATTTTTATCGTAATTACAATAGTAACCAGCTGGTGAGCTAGCTAGGAAGTGGTCTTTTATCGATGCCTCTAACGCAAAAACAAAATCGCAAATCCTTTTAGGACTATCAGACCCACAATATCCAGAAAATTTCTTAAAAAAGTTGAGTACATGACCTCTAATTTCAGGCGTACATCGCAACTTACGAGCCAAGCTTGAAAGAAAATCTCGAGGTTGCTTGCGCTAATAACGGATCACTGTATGTTAGGGAAACATGAAAGCCGGCTTGGGCTTTTCCTCAACGACAGTTTAAGGTGAATGGATTTGAGGACAGGAATGTGTTTTTTACCTTCTATACTAGTATCAAAGCGTAGTTGGCAAATGACACAGAGTCCTCGGAAAGCATATACTTGATAATGCTTCTAAAATATATAAAGTTAGACTGAACAATTTTCTTAATTTTATCACGACAACGAGGTGAATGAGGGCTGAATGGATTTAAACTGTTTGGTAGTGTTTTAATACTTTATATATAGAAATGAGTTTAAGGAAAATAAGTTTTGAAAATATTGTATACATTTTTTATATATCAAAATTTGATTTATTTATTTAAAAATAAGGAAGCAAAAAAAATAATAAGTAAATTTATTGAAGTAAAAATTTACGTATAAGTGCGAGAAATTAATTATGTTTTAAATTTTATTAATTCGAAAGGTTAGATAATCAAATTGGGACCTTAGTTTGACGGTAAGCTATATAAATAGTTTATACTTCGAAATAGTGAATAATTTTATTAAGTTTTTTTTAATGAATAGAAACAAAGCTTGTGACAGAGATTAGAATATATCCCTATATTCGAAAAACAATAAATTTTTACGTCAACATTTCCTGCACTCTGATTATTATTGTAAAAATCGAAGAGAAAATAAAGGGGACAATAGGATAATAATTCCAATCATTGTGTTTTATGCAGATTTGGAAATTATTCTACAATATTTTTTTTTATTAATTAATATTCTTAAAAGAAGTTGCAATTTAATTTTTTTTCCTTATTAAAATTTGTATTGTATTGTTGTTTTTTTATTGTTTTTCTCTTAAATTTATTAACGTTAACCTGTAACTAAATTTATCTCTCAACCTCATACATTTACAGTTGTACACACATACATATAAACAGAACTACATATTTATACATTTTTGTTTTACTTTAAATATATACACATTCATTTAAACACACAAAGATTTATACATTCACACATCTACTGAGATACATCTACATACATAATATATAACAAAATTAAATTCTAAAGTCTTAGAATTTGAGATAACTTGTTTGTGTAGAAAAAAATATTCGGCGAATTTTTCAAAACCAAATTTTTGGTGAGATTTGTTTTATATTAATTTTAGTTTTTGAGCATAAGTTTTTTTGTCTAAATTCTCCGTTTTACCAAATTTTATTTGAAGTTTTCTAACATTTTAAAATTAAAATGTTATTAACATAAGATTTTAAAATTTTATGTTACTAACATTAAAATAAATAAATACATAACACCTCACTATCACACTACATCTCGAAACTAACAACACTATTTATAATTTACTATTTTTTTTTTAAATTTGTTACAAAAAATAAACATTAAAGAAAAATGTTATTTTCAATTGTTCATTATTTAATACATGTTGTTTAACTCTTATATTTTAAACATGTCTTTCTAAATTTTCTTTAGTTCTACGAACAGTTACTAAGTTATAGTTAGGGAATCATTTTAGGGCTATTTTAACAACACATTTTTTTAAGATAGTATGGTTGGGAGGGTATTCGAATAAGAGGAAATGACACCATGTTCTGTTTGACTTAAATAACTTTCATTTTTTTATTTTTATTTTTTTTTTTTTTTTTTGCTAGTTATTAGCTACCTTTTTAAATTTTATAAAACGTCTCTTAGCGAGACAAGAACACTACCCCAAACCCTGAGCACGGTCGGAAGAATAGGTAGCGATAGCCTCATGAGAGGTAGGGCAAATCAGTTTGGATCGTTACAACCCCTAAAAATGGTACTTTGATCTGCTTTTTTTTAAATTATTATGAAACTGATCTTAATCTTATGTATTTTTTTTGTTCGCAATGCTGTAGATTAATTTTAAAAATGAATTTTTTTGTCTTTCTTTTTTATTTAATTCTACTATCCCCTTAAATTCGTGTACTTTCATTCGTAAAAGCAATTGCCGACGATAAATATGAAGGGGGAGAAGTAACTTCTTAGGATTGCATTTATTCTGCGATTAAAGATGAAATCAAGAAACTTGTTTATAAAAAAATATACAAGTTAATAAAGTGTATAATTGTACACTTTATTGAAATAGTACGTTACTGAACATTAATTACAAATTAAGGTGGGTGTTGGTGTTAGTGTTGTTGGATTAAAACCTGTTTTACATTTATTCAGAAAACCTTTATTTATTATATTTTCTTATGGATTTTTAAGATTCTGTAATAGATTGTGGCAATTAGTCAGTTTATATACCTTAATTATTTATAGGCTTTTTACCTTTCACTAAATTTTACATCCTTTCTTAAGTACTACTTTAAAGTTTAGGTCTACTACTACTTTACTCTACCCTTTGTCTTTTTATTTGCTTGGAGGGCTTTAATATGAGTCAAATTTATGAATTCATTCGTAAAAGTTGTCGAAACATAAATTTGTTAAGCAATAGTTAATGTTTCAAATGTAATTGAAATTGTGAAACGATTTCGTTTATCGTTCTTGCATCGAAATAAAGTTAATGTAGGACACAATAAGCAACAACAAAAAAAAGGAATAAACGCTTAAAATGTTTATAAACAAATAACAAGCATCTTAAAATATTTCAACTACTTAAAAATTCTTAACATTGGTTGCTTGTTGTACGTTGCCCAAATGGCGTTTATGTAGTACCACACTTTTTAATTGCTTGCCATAACCACTTGGAGTTGTGCTCGTTGTTGCCTGGTTTGGACTCTTAAAACTCTCCAAAATGAGAAAAAGCAATAAAAACAAAAAAACAAAAACTAAAAAAAATCAAAAACAAAGTTTCAATGTTTTTGTACCTTGCACCCGGTGCGATGATTACACAACACACATAGTAACTTTATAATATCAACAATAATAACAACAACAACACAAAAAACAGCACCAGTAATACTTACTTAAGAGTAGCGGTGGTAACAAGCTGTAGCAACAGCAATTTCAGCACTAATAGTAGTTGCGGAAATAGTAACAAACATTAAAAAAAAATACGATAAAAGAAGAACAAAAAAACACAACTGGCTTGTTGTGTGCACTTATATTTTAAACACTTTACATTTCAGCACTTGGGAAAAATACTTTTTAAAGATTCACATCTGTTTAACATATTTTTTTATTTTTCGTTTTAAGTTAATCTTTATTTTCCTCTGACGTAAATATGCTATAAACATTCATTCGTACATGTATTCATTCATATAGGCCAAACCCAAACCAAGCTCGAAATCGGATCGAGTTCAAGTGGGACCAGATGCAAAAACTCGCAATTTCAACAACACCTTCACTTGGTTAACAAAAGTAGCTACAACGGCCATTATCAACATTTATATCACAAGTGTGTTTTTACTTTTGTTACGAAGTTTATAAGAGCTGGTACATTTGTGCGTATTGTAAGCCTACGTATTATACATACAGTTTCTAAAAAAAATGGTAATGGATCCCATACACTTATAGACGACAATACTAAAAACTTCTGCATCTTCAAAGATTGTATTTTTTATTTCAATTTTTAACAGCATAAAAAAATAATAATAAAGTTATACACAATTGCAATAAAATAAAATAATAAAATAATTGTCTATTAAAAAAAATTAATAAATAAAAAGTGTGAAACTTGAATCACTGATATACAAATTAAAAGCCATCTCTTAATAAAAAAACAAGTAAGAGCACTATATTCGGCTGTGCCGAATCTTTTATACCCACCACCAATTTTGTGTACATTTAAAGCACAATATTTATTATTTTGTTAATCGCTATGGATTAATCTCTTTATAATAAAATATGTATCACTTTCTTTGTAGAGGGTGGTTAAATTTTAAGGGCCCATGTTAAAGGTGAACTACACCTAGTCTTTAAATTTGTTTTCTGCACTTAACTTGACGTTTCTTAATCTCAAACTTACTCAATTTGATCCGTGGAAAGATACGCAAATGAGCAACGCTTTAAAGTTATTCAGGTTTTTTTATAAAAATGGGCGTTCAAGTCAAAATGCATTTTGTGCATAATTCTTTTGATCAACATAATCGTTCAAATTCGTCCACATTCGGGAAAATTTTAAAAAATATTTAAATTTCTGCAAAACAGGTCTGTATAAAATGTTAGAAAATCTGTGAATGCCTTCTTAGTTCGTTGAATGGGCACCATTGCTGTTTTTTGCGATAGTGTGGCAACAGAGCAGTCAACCTCGCCTCATCATCATGCCTAACAATTGAGCATCAACATTGTCATTGAAAATTTGGACCATATTTTGTTAAATACGTAATTGAACCATACAAATATTATCATTACAAAAAGAAATGATAATAATTTCTTAAATAATTTGTGTTTTATTTAAATTCAACATCGGTCCTTAAAATTTAACCACCCTTTATAACTTCGATATGCTACTAAAATGCTTTTGTAAATGTAGTCTTTCAATGAAAGTTGCATTAAAGTAGGCGTGTCAATAAAGTTTCTGCTAATAAATACAACTTAGATATTTCAATATAGTCCTTTATTTTCCCAAAAACTTTGTCAATAGAGAAATTACATGAATTTAAGATAAACCGTTATATGGGAGGTAGGCGTTAAAGTGGGCGTGTGACTTAAACTTTTTGGCACAACAATAACATTGATTAGAAGGATATACGTAGCAAATTTTATCATCATACCTCTAATTTTGGCGGTTTAATGAGCTTTAAATTTCATTAACGGTAGATAACGTGAAAAGTGGGCGTTATAGTAGGCGTGTTTATGTGCTTTTAAATTTCATTAACGTTAGATAACGTGAAAAGTGGGCGTTATAGTAGGCGTGTCAAAGTTATTTTTGCGAATGAGTACAAATTAGATGTTTCAATATAGCCTCTTATTATTCCAAAATCTTTATTAGTAGAGAAATTATATGAATTTTAGGTAAAACGTTATATGGGAGGTGGGCATAAAAGTGGGCGTCGCACCTTAATTTTCTGGCACAGTAATGACATTGCCTAGGAGGATATACGTGGCCAATTTTATCATCATACCTCTCATTTTGGCGGTTTTATGAGATTTTAAATTTCATTAACGGTAGATAACGTGAAAAGTGGGCGTTATAGTAGGCGTGTCAAAGTTATTTTTGCGAATGAGTTCAACTTAGGTGTTTCAATATAGCCCTTTATTGTTCCAAAATCTTTATTAATAGAGAAATTATATGAATTTTATATAAAACGTTATATGGGAGGTGGGCGTAAAAGTGGGCGTGGCACATTGATTTTCCGTTACAAAAAAGCGCCTCACCAAAAAACAAAGTATGCAAAATTTCAGAGTCGTACATCCAATTTTGATGCTTTTATGACGTTTTTGTTTTTAAATATACCGAAAAATACACTGTGCGGTATAAATTTTCGTTCATTTTGATCGATTACTCCTCTCCTAATAAATAGATTTAGATAATTTTCGGGAAAAAATATTGTTTTTACCCAGGAAATATAAATTCGAAGTTTCATGAGTCTACGTTAATGCGTTTGGACACAATTCTATTTTATTCGATGTTTGAAGGACACGGTTTTTTCGACCTACTCTTGCTTTTCGAGCTATAACTCTCTTCCTAATATTCCGATTTAGCCCATTTTCAATACCAAACAAACCTTGTCTATAAGAAAGATTCTGAGCCCCCTAGCTTTTTCGGTGCGACCTCTATCGTGCTTTCAACAGACGGACAGACGGACAGACGGACGGACATAGCTAGATCGTCATCAAATCAAACCACGATTTAGAATATATATACTTTATGGGGTCTAAAACGGAATCTAACGGGGTCTAAACGGAATGACAAAATGAATATACCCCCACCATTTTTTTGGTGGCGGGTATAAAAAGTGTGAAACTTGAATCACTGATATACAAATTAAAAGCCATCTCTTAATAAAAAAAAAAAAAAATACAAAATTGGTGAGCCAACAGTATTCAGATGTAATGTAATTTTAAATATTTATCCTTAACCCTAAGGGCAAAGAATATATACACATTGCCTTGCCATTAAATTTGTAATTTTTGCAATGAATATTTTCGACCCCACAAA
Source organism: Phyto melanocephala (assembly GCA_941918925.1). Taxonomy (NCBI): domain Eukaryota; kingdom Metazoa; phylum Arthropoda; class Insecta; order Diptera; family Rhinophoridae; genus Phyto; species Phyto melanocephala. The sequence goes on from OW799233.1 coordinate 6,619,139, forward strand.
ATAAGTAAATTTTCTAAAAGCTTATGAGCGGAGAGCTGATCTTAATGTGCATCTTTTCGTGTGTTGGTTGAATTTAAATTTCAGAAAGTCCCAAGCTTTCAGAAATATTCATCAATGGACTGCTATTAAAATCCGGAATAATAGTCCTTCAAGCTTTTGAAACATGAGCAAATAAATAAGACTGCCTCTGTATTTTCTTTATATTTTTCTTATAAAAATGAACAGTTTTCAGCCCTTGTAAAATCAACAGACACGTCTGTTTTATTTTTAGATATTGCACTAATCGAGGGATGTCTGTAACAAATTTTGAATAGTTCAGTTACTAATTGGCAAGGTTAAAGGCAAAACTTTTTTAAAGTTTCTTAAGCTCCTAAATAATATTTGGATGGACGGGGTAGTGATATCAAATTGCAAACCACTCTTAAACTAGCTGAGATATAGGAAACAAAGTCAACAGCCTCAATGTTTCTCCTAAAATTTTTAAACGAAAATTAATTTCTTTACCTTCTTGAAAGTTTGAGTTTCAGTTCCTGTCGAAAAAAATGTATATATATTGGTGAAATCTAGTATTTAAAAATGTAACGCCTTCAATAAGTTAAAACACAAGTTAAAATACAAGATGGTGTCCTAAATAAAATACCGAATATATAAGTGAAATATTATATTTACGGTTTGACCGATTCGATCCCCACAACATTTCTATCAAATTAAATTACAGAAAACCATGATGGCATCCCAAAAAGTGGTGTATATGTGAGTCAAATGTAGAATTTATAGCTTTGTTCCTAGCTTCAGCTTTGTCCCTTTAAACACAACAACAACACTGATATCAAATAAAGAGATGAATTACTGAAATACGGAAAACTATGGAAGACCTTAAATTTAAGTTGGCGTCTGAAACAAAATGTATGAAAATTTTTTTCCCACCCCCATCCATATAGGTGTCATATTAAGGAGCTTGTTTAGTAGAACAGATTGAACTATGTAAAAATTTCAAATCAAAGATGGCGTCTGAAAAAATAAATCAAAATGGCGTATAACGTTAAATATGAAAACTAGGTAATTATACGATGATGTCACTTACATACGTGCATGAGAGTATTATCCGCTTAAGTATTGCCGAATATAGTTTGGATTTTGTTAAGCAACACTGAACTAAAACGAACACTAGCCGAGTGGAATGGATTATCGGAACCATCTACGATTTCATAATCAGCACTCTATGATCGGTGGTTACATGTTGGTTGTAAATATTATCGATTTGACTCCCGGGATTTAAATTAATTGAATTCGGTAACTACTGAGTTTTCGTTGTTTCATATATTTTTACAACAATGAGTTAGATTGAGATTTTACCAATCAGCACCCCTTTTTCTTTTGTTTGTTATTATCTTTCGTTTAATCACTATTTTTGTCCTGCTCTAGCCACCAGTTAAGTAGCGATAAGAACAGATTGGTTTTTTTTATTCTTTTATTTTATTTAACAATCAATGTTTTATAATCATTTGTTTAATTTTCTGTAAGGTCAGTATTCAAGCCAAAGATAAAATTTAAATAGTAGTTTAAGCCGAAAATTCGATAAACAAAAAATCAGCTAAAAATTTTTTTACCACGTTTTTTTTAAATAGCTTTTAGAAAAAGGTGTATCAACCTACTGAAGTTTCTAGCTTTATATCTTAATTTTTTGTCTTTACTACTTACCTAAAACAATTACTAAAATTTCTTCTATCTAAGATAATTTTTTATAAATTTTTATAATTTGTTATAGAATTTAAATCAGTTTTTACTAAGATATTGATTTTTTTTGTAAAACAAAATATTTTCTCCACTTCGTATTGGGATACAACATTGTCTTCAACAGTGCCATAAATTTCTCCCTGTGCAATTTTTGTCTACTTACTAGTACAATTCTATTTTTAGTTTTGCTCATACCTGCACTATATCTGCGGCAAAAAGCAATAACTTCTTAAGTCGACATAAGTAAAAATTGACATAATCACACCACTATACTTCCGGAATTTAAAAATCGACTCACGCGGAATTTTCAACTATACAGGAAATTATAGCTTAAAACTAATTGCCAATATATTATTTTGACAAATTTAAATAAACTATTGCCACAAATATATATTTGTTGTTGTTGTTTTTTTAATCAGACTATTTAACCTTACTGCTATCAATTGAATTTTTCGCTGTGTTTTTTCGTCTTTCTTTCGCTGTTTTTACGCATTTGCTCTAAAAGTTAAAAATTTTTTAAAAATCATAACAACAGTGCAATTCAAAGAAGACCAATATGGATTTTAATATTAAACATAATTCTAAGTCTAATGCTTTAAACACATTGATGACAGCAGACAGCAAGCAGCAATATGTCAAAAACAAAATCCATGTGTTTAAATGAAAACGATTATTTTGACGGCAGCACAGCAGCACGACTGCACAACAGCATTTGCTGCTGCTGGCAACTTAGGCTATTTTTTATTTTGATGGGCAGCAATGAACATATACAGTGTTGCCATTATATATATTTATTAAATTGGAAAAAAAAGAACAAAAACTTATTTTTAATATGAAACATAAAAAAACATTACCAAAATACAACAAAGAAATAAATTCATGTGTTTTTATAGTTTTTCGTAATATTATTACATTTTTTTATCAATAACTTTAATTTTATTCATTATAAAATATATACGCTGCAACCCTGAAATTTGTTTGCTAAAATACACATCTGCTGATTATTACGTTTTTGCTGTCTTCAAAATAACTATGAAGCTGACTTCAGAGCAGCATTTGAAGTTGGCAGCATTTAAAGCCGTGAGGTTGTGAAGTCTGCTGTCGTCTATGTGCTTAGTTAACGACGTTTTTGTGATATTAATTATTAGTTAGCGATTTTTTGCTAAAACTAATTGATTTTTTTCTAAATTTTTACTTTTTGTGTTTAATTTCTATTTCCTTCATTAAAAAGGAAATTTTTGTTTCGAATTTATTTTGTACAGAAAGTTTCTTATAATTTTCTGCTTAAAACAAAAAGTTTTGTACATTTTGATATTTCAACAGTTTTTCTATTTCTGTTGTTCCTTTGTCTTCCTCACTGTACATTTGAGCAAGCACCCATGCATTTATAGTTTTTGGCTTATTGGTTTTTTTTTATATTTTTTATATTTTCTACTTGACTGTTTGTTATTTGTTGCAAGTGTAGAAAAGGCCACAAAGCATTTAAAAGTTATAGTTTTTGGGTATATTTTTCAGAATGCGATGAGTACAAGTACCATCGTATATCATCAAATGTTAACTCAACTGCACATACATACGCACGAACATATGGACGTGAGTCATAAACATATGTACGAAAATGTTTATTTAACCGTGTGCATGTAATATGCAGTTAGCAGTTACGAGTATGTATGTATTGTATTACTATTACCAAAAACAATAAAGATGCTACAAACTAACGAATGTGTCTCAATATAAACGCTATTGTTACCAACATATTCACGGTATATGTGCCACTACTGCAAAAGCAAGTACATTTTTAGTTTTACATTTATACTTGCTGCTTATTCATTTTGTGATTTTTTTTTTAATATTTTTTCATTTTGTTTTTCAGTTTTTTTTTTGTTAGTGTGAATAAAAAATTTTTTTATTTTTTCGTAAAGTTATTGTTGGTTTCTGTTTAATGACCTTTATGACCTGTTTCTGAATGGGCTGACTGGTGGCTAAATATTTTTCGTAACCAACTACACTATACAAACATAAATAATGGTGCCATAGCTAACCAACTGTGTGCGTTTGTATGTGAGCTTATATAAGTTTGCATTTGATATGATACAATGGCAGTAGAACGGTTTGTAGAATGTTTGATTCGGTTCTAGTTCGGTTGGGTTTCTTTTGAGTCAAAGCCATTTACAGAACAAAAAACAAATAATAACAAAAAAAAAAGATTCAAAAAACTTTCGGCCCACAAACTTTTGGTTTAAAATTTTCTGGCCATTTAGGCAAGTTGTAATAGTTTAAATCCTTAAATGAAAAATGAGCACACCAAACATGCAAAATATATTAAAAAAAGATTGTAGAATTCAAATAAAAATATTATACATATTTATATAAACGTATAAATGGTTCAAGCCTAGGGCATATATAAGGCTTAATAAAACAGTAGAATGCCTTAAGGATGAAAGAAATATATCACACAGCATTAGAAAATATTCATAGCTAAAAGTCTATGTTTTCAATACTATCTTTCTCAGTGTAAGTCCTTATAGATAGAGTCGACTTAGGTACATATGTCCATCTTTGCATGTATTGCATGTGTGGGCGTACATGTGTGGCCGTACAATATGAAATACGCAGAAGTGTATGGCAAATACAGCACAAGTGATGTATGAATATCAAGCACTAGAAGGCAATACAATTAGCTTTTTGTCTTTTAATTCAGACGACAGTATAAAATCATTAGAAAAAAGGCCAAGCTCTGGTGGAATCCGTCGATATCCATCGAAGGACGAAATTAACGTAGCAATAAAAGGCAGCTTAAAGAACCATATTAATAGGGCTCTGTTTAAGTTGATATTGAAAATTTTTTCATAGAAAATATTTCAACACCAATGTTCTCAGTATCAGAACAATTTTTAAAAAATATTTTAACTTTGATATTTTTTAGTGGAAATTTCTAAATTTTTTTTATTTTCCTTTAATAGGAAATTTTCAATAAACTGCTTGTCAGAACATATATCCGGATTTCTCGTAAATATTTTTTATTCTGCGAGATTTCACTGTTATTTTTTTTTGGCAATACATTCGCTTAACTCAAATTTCATTACGTCGTATAACATTTATATTTCATTTTTTGGTGTTTTTCGTATTTTGCTTTTTTATCTTCATTTTAATGTAGAGTATTTTTTTTAATAACAATTGTTGTTACTTTGAAACTTGAAACTTTTTATGAAAACTCATTTAAATATTTCCACTTTTTGAAGGATACTCGTCAAATAACAACAACATGCATATAAAACAACACCAATAGCAAAAAAAAAATAAATATTTAGTACAAGCGGCAGAAACCAAAAAAATCATTAGTTGCAAGTATAGATTCCGGGCAATATTGTTTTTATGTTTGAGTGCAAAAAAAAACAAAAACAAATATAACAAGAACCCAGCAACAACAGCAGCTCTAACAACAATTTTTATAAAACTTAAACATTAGGCCAAGGATAATAAGAAAAAATAAATAAATAAATGATGCCAAAGATCCAACATTTTATTGCCATTACCATCATTATCAACAATATTCAAGCAACAAACCACCACTGCCACTGCCACTAACAAACAATAACAGCAATAAGAACAAGGCAAACCCCGTATCACCTCCAGATTGTTTTTAAACTTATTAAAACATACTCACACAGAGACACAAATCGTAACACACATATATATTAGCTCAATGGGTGTGTGTATATGTACAGCTACAAACAGCTGTGTATTTAAGTTTAAAAGTGTAGCTGTTGGTTAATGTGTTTAAATTGTTATTGTGATTTCCTAAAACGTTTGAATAATTCTACTTAAAACTTATTGGCAATTATAAACATGCGTGTTTAATTTGAAACAATATTTCTCACTACTACACATACATATACAACGATTACGAATAGTACGAGTGAATACTAATGCTACATACTAATTTTATTATTGTTGCTATTGCTTCTGGGTCAGGTAATTTGTTGTTATTGGCTATTTTTTAGGCAGTTTAATCAGGAAATAAATTTTTTTACGAATAACGAAAAGAGCATTATATTGAAGTCTTCCGATTAGTTAGTATCAACCACAATGAGGATCCAAAAATTTAAAGGTTTACATTTTTCAAAATAGTTCATAAACATAAGGATGATTAAACAAAAACGCACGCTGTTAATTGTAAATGAAGCTAAAGATGTTCAAAAATTTTTTTTTATATTTTTTATTATTATAAAACAATCTATATATGGCAGTTACCCAGCAAAATAACATATTACAATAAGATGAGTTGGAAGTACTAGAAAACAGTTCTTCACTTCTTACAATTTGGCATCTTAACCCATTTTTTCAGCACGGCAGTGTCATTGGAGTTGCTCGCTTACAAATAGTGACTTAAATAAGTACTTACCACCCTCGCTTACAAATAGGGACTCGTATAAGTACTTATTACGGTCGCTTATAAAAAGCGACTTATATAAGTACCAACCTTTATAGCAAGTACTTGATTTTAATAACCCATTACTATTATGGACTTACAGAAGTCGTTCGATTCTTCTACGGACAAAGATTCGTGTAGATTATTTTGCGAAAAGTTATTTTGAAATTCAAAAATCAGTGAAAATCTATAAGTCATTACCTTGTTAATGTTGTCAAAATAATTTTTACTTTTACCTTAAGCGTGTTAAACTAAATGCGAATTGTAAAAAGTTATTTATTAAAATGGCTTCTAGAAAATTTCGTAACAAGAAATTGTATAGTGTGTGTATGTAAGCAAGATATTAAGTCATTACTAAAATACTTCTTAGTAAGACACTCTATATGTAATAGGTAATAGTCATTGAAGAGCAAGTCTTTACCTAGCTTTTGCTGGGTATATGTAAAACAAACTATTGGCCAAATGATTGTCACGGTTTCGGTGGCATATTTTCAGTGACACTGAGAAAATTTTAAGGTTCAATGATGGTAACGAGCCAAATTATCACATTGCTTAGCTCTAGAATTCTTCTTGGCTTACTGATGTGCACTTTTTCTTTTAAATATTCAAAACATCAAAGAAAGTATCAAATTAATGATCGTAGCCGCCAATAAAATTTCTCGCGCTATTGTTTCATTGACTTTGTGGCAAGTGGACAAAAAATATCGTCCAGGTTCATATACTCAACTTCTAGTCAAGAAGTTCGTTAGCATCTCGCGATAGTGAACATTGTTCACGATAACTGCTTGGAAGACCTTATTTTCGAAGGAGTATGGCCCGATGATGCCGCCAGTACATAAACCGAACGAAGCAGTCCCTTTTTGCCAATATATCGGCTTTTAACAATCAACCGTGTACTCAAAATTGAACAAATGCGGTAAAACTGCTTGTTAACGAATTCACAGAGGTAAAAGTGTGCCTCGTAGCTACGGATAATTCTCTTTGTAAATTCACCTGCCTGCTCAAGCAACCATTCCTTGTATTGACGAGCAATTGAAATGGTCAGTAGGCTACAGTTCTTGCGTCAGTTGAACCATGCGAGCGTGTAAATTTAAATCTTTATTTAAAATTCGTATTTGTGATGTTCCTGAGAAGTTCAATTGTTGGGCACGATGGTGAATCGTAGTTGACGGCTCTTCAGACATACTATTGCAAACAACAACAATGTTTTTCGCAGAACGAACTCGGCGAGCATTCACAGATTATTAAACTTATCGTACAGAGCCGGCACTTATTACAAAATTTTATTGAAAATGAATCTAAACATTGGTCCAATCAAACTTTAGTCAGTGGACGTATCGCACATATAATCTTACCACTCTTTCCCAGCTTAGTGTATATATTTTCAAAGAACTAGGGTTTTTAATAATACGACACACTTCTTCGATGTTTGCTAGCAGTCTCAACATAACAAATTTTTCACAATTAACACGCGTTTTTTCTTCGTCAGGCACAACATTTTTAATACAAAAGATATATATGTATTTATGACAGCTGCCGAATTGCAGAGTTGCCCTTGCACCAAAAAGAAAATTACACTTAATTTAAAAAATGCATTCTTAGTGAGACAAACTTATAATACTTTTTCCGATAACCATATGAAATTAAAGGCTTTACGTTAAAGCTTTTTCGTTAAACTTTTAAGCATTTCATTCAAATGAATTACTTCTCTTAATACTACAGCAACAAAATTTTATTTCAGTTTTTTTTTTCTAATACATCAATAATTGATATTTTTCTTACAAGATTTTTCTGATTTATCTTCACTAATAAGCTCTTAACATACGGACGGGCATCACTGCGTCGTAGATCACTAAATAGAGTCCTAAGCAAATAGTTCGTTGAGTAAAAAATATATTGAAAAAATATGTATAAAGAAAATTTCTAAAAAGACCAAAAACAAAATCCATTTAAATGGAATTGCGGACAAAAAATACATCAAATATTTACATTGGCACATAAACGTTACATGGAACCCTTAACCCCCTGCTGTATATTGCAAAACACCTTTAGGGATCCTACCCCAAAAAAAACTGTAGGATTTAAATAATTGTTATTGTTTGAATGCCTGCTGCGTCTTAGAAGCAATTAAAATAAATATCAATAGCCTTTTAAATTATCAAGTTTATAAAGGTCGTTGTTTAATCCTTTTAATTTTCTATTGTTTTTGTTTTTATTTTCGCCTTTGTTGCTGCCGCTTCAAAAGGTTTTTCTACGGACCAAGTTTCACTTTGTGTTACACACACACACACAGATGTATTATATAATATTACAATCATCATTGCAACTGTGTAGTTAATTTGAAAATTTCAAAGACTTTATGATATTGGGACTAATTAAAAACATGTTGACGATGTCGTATTTTCTTCTATTTGTTTTCTGATTGTCGACACGTTCTATTTGATGTTTTTAATACAAACGCTATAGGAAGAGCGAGAGAGAGAGAGAGAGTAAAGTCTGGGAAAAGTAAAAGAAAAAGTGTCTGTTTAACTTTACAACTCTTTGGTTGTACACTTTTGTTTGCTTGTGTTTTGTTTTTCTTTTTGGCAACTTATTTTCTAGGTACCTTTTTTGTTTCTAAGACGAGGTAGGAAAAGTTGCCTTAGGAGTGAACCATTTAAATGAATACATAGTTTTTGCTATTAAAGTAAAGATTTTTATTATAATTATTTAAATATAAATAATTAAAAATGGTTTATTTGGTTGCTTAAGGTAAGCCACTTTTAAACATTTGAATGATTAAGAGAAGTGTAAAAAAATTTTATGGTCATAGTATTCGTTTAACATGCGAGTTACAGAAATCATTAAGTAACTTCATCGCCAACATCTCAAAATTCAAATTATGTTTTTTTTTTTTTAAACATATTTTCTCCGTTTTTTTTTTTTATCAATTTCATATTTTCACGTATTGCCATCAGTATCATAAAATATATATAAAAAAGTGTTTATTTGAATAAAAGCACTCCATGTTATCTGTTGGGCCCTCAAAACAAAAACAAAAATCAGTCATGCGTAAAATTAACACTCAACCTAAATGAACATAAAATTTAGTCCTTAAAATATTTTCGTATTCAAAACACATACATTTTATTATACGCTGTGCTTCGAAATGGTAAAATACATAAACAAAAGTAAGAATTAAGTATATAATTTAGAAATTCATTTGTCATGCCAAAGACTTACGTTACATTAATTTATTTATGGACATTGAAATAGAAGGACTTCTCTATCAGGGGAAGTTTTATCAATTATTCGTAACACAAGTCATAACATTTTAGTATTTTTGTTTTTTTTTTTAAACAGACTTTAGTTAAATGTATTAAAAAAATTTCGATGTCTATTAGCATGTGCTTAAGTATTTCACCCGGCTTTATTTGTTTGCAGTTTAATAATTTTTGTTATCATCGTTTGTATTTATTTCAGTGAGTTTGACATCTGTGCTTTTACCTTCGATTTTTTTATGCAAAAAGTGCAGGAGATTTTTTTTGCAACATAGCTTTGTTATTAATTTTTTAAATAGGTTTGCCCAAAAATTCTTAATTAAGTATCGCGTTATATACATAAATGTTACGAAAACTAAGACTTATTTGTTTCAACCTCTTTTATGTGCAGGATTATGTTTTTCATTTGTATTATAAAGTTAAAACAATATCAATTCAGCTATTGAAATAAACAGTGACAAAGGCAAAACAACAACAACAACAAAAACACTAAAATGACACCAAATTTTTACAAACAACTAACAACGAATTTTTATTGAAATTCTGAATGTGTGCCTTTATGAATACCAGTGTTGCTCAAGTGTTTGGAAAGTGCGCCAGCAAGAAATTGGTAATGATAAGTCATTGCCGATTAACGTACTTTTCAACAGCTCTTAAATATGGATTAGATAGTAATTCCATAGTTAACATTAATTTAAAACTAAAATAAAACTGAGTACACTGGAATACCTGGCGAGATTACTAAATTACTTCTCTACTAGAAGCCTATAATTATGAGACTGACAGTGAAATTGACTATTAGAATATTGCAACCAATGCCGTGAATCGATCTATCCTAGGCCTGTGGATATGGTTTATCATATATAATGGATTGTGCAGAGTAAAGTTCGTCATGCTACATCTCCAGGGTGGGGCAACTTTTAACTTTTTTACATACTAAAACATTAGGACTTTTGAACAAAACTCCCAACAAGGAGTATAATGGTTCAGTTAGAAGATATGTTTTGGTTTACTTTACGGTGTTCAGTATTGTTAAAATGTGTGTGTTGGTTAGTAAAAACTTTGTGTTGTCTCCTTTTCTCTTTTAGCAATATGCCCTGACGGAAAGTCGCGATACATATTTAATTAACAGTAACATCCTTGTTAATGCGACAAGTTTATCCACTGTTTCGTAAGATAACAATACAAAACTAATAACTGAACCACAAGAAACTATAATTTTATTCAGTTATATTAGGTTTCAAACAATACTCATGGTAAAGATTTTAACTGAGTAGCTGTCATTTGTTTTAAATTTTTCAGTATACTTTGAATATTTTTCTAATTTGTGTTTGTGTATATTAAAATATAGAAATAGAATAGAATAGTGGGAAAAAATGTTCTTTAATATATCTGATAAATCTATTCATGCATCAATATTTTTAAATATGGTTAGACTGGAACTAAAGCGTTCTTCGATACATATCAAAACATAGAGGTAGCCATGTTTTGTTTACCATATAACACATAGACTACTTTTGCTTGAATTGATATATTGTCTTAATGTTCGAAAATGCTCATTGGTGGATCAGGCCACATATATTACTTAGACCACATGGTGGTGGTATATTTATTTTGTCATTCCGTTTATAACACACTAAAATATCCATTTAAGAACACATAAAGTATATATTTTCTAAATCGGGGTTTAATTTTATGACGATCTAGCTATGTCCGCCCGTTTGTCGGCCTGTTGAAAGCACGATAGAGGTCGGACCTAAAAGAGCGCTCAAATTTTGCCAGAATATTTCTTATACACAAGGTTTGTTTGGTAATCAAACTAGGCTTAATCGGTATATTAGGAAGAGAGTTTAACTCGTAATGCAAGAGTCGGTCAAAAAAAACGTGTCCGTGTTCCAACACCGAAAAAAATGATGACGAAATTTTCTACAAATACCATTTCATTCAATGTCATTTGTATGCCACAAAATTTAGATGACACGCCTATTTTAATGCCTACCTTCCATATAACGGTTTATCTTAAAGTAAAATAGTTTATCTATAGACAAAGTTTTTGGATGAATGAATGACTAGGTAAGGTTAGGTTAGGTTGAAAGGGAGGGGCACTAAAAGCCTAAACCCACGACAGGTATACACTTATGCCCAGTTGGAATGTTGTGCGCTCCATGTGGGAACCGGAATTCCAAATTTAAAACCATAATCATAATTTCCCATAAATAAATATCGGACTAGTCCAAGAACTCAGTCCCCTCAATGTAGTTCCTTATTGATCCCCAGTTCGAGTTCCCCAGGTACTCCAAATTCGGCATAGTATCCACTGTAAAATTCTCGCGTCTAATAGGCCCAAACGCAGGACAATGACAGAGATAGTGTATCAAAGTCTTGAATGACTATATTGAAATATTAAAGTTGTATTTATTAGCAGGAACTATATTGACACGCCTTCTTTAACGCCCATTCTTATTGAAAGACTAAATTTACTAAAAATATTCTACTAGCATATCGAAGTGAAAATAAAGTGAAAGAAAGTTATACATATATTAGTAAAAAAGAGACTATTTCAAAGCGATTTCTATTAATAACAAAATAATAAATTTTGTGCTATAAAAGTACACAAAATTGGTGGTGGGATTGACAAATTCTGCACAGCTCTTGCTTGTTTTATTTTAAATTTCGCCAGTTGCACGCAAAATACACTCACTACTTCACACATATTTCACTTTTCGATTAAGACTAAGTTGGACTGAAATTTCGTGAAAAGATAAAAATTATATGAAATAAATATGCTTCCAAATGATATCGCAGAAGCATTTCAATAAAAAAATTAATAAAATTTTATAATTAACAAAAAAGAGTTGAGCTGCACTGGCATTGTATGTTGTAATTTTTTGTTGTTGTTGTTATACTCTACCTTGCACTTTTGACGATAAAGAGAAAACAACGCTGGTGCTGCTGTTATTGTAAATATATACGCTGCATCATTGTTTTTGTTCTAGTTACGTGTCTTTGTTATTTTGGGTGTTTCTGTTTTAGTAGCTGCCACAAATGTTGCTGATTCTTGTGGTTGTAGTTTTTTTTCGCAGTTCTGTCGTCTCTGTTTCAGTTGCGTTTTTATTACGCGTAAAAATGTTGTGTACGCCAAGCAAATGAAAAGAAAAATGTGGGTAAAAATAAAATAAAACAAATACGCTCAAGGACAATATAAACACGCTTAAGGTAGGAATACAATTCTATTTTATTTATTATACATTTGTTGTAGTTGTTGTATTCTTAACGTTGTTCTCCTTTTAATTTTCATTGGGGATACATTACCAAACTGGGGTACTCCAGTTACTCAGTTTATTTGTATGCATGATGATGTATGATTAAAGATTTTTTTTTTTTTCAATTTATTTATTTTTCTCTTACATTTTACGACTTGTGTGGTGCAAATGGGACCAACTATAAAGAAGATTATATTTAAGTGGCATAAAAATGTTTTTCATGACAAAGTTAATATTTGTTCAGATTCAAAGTTATAAAGTTTCATCTAAACCTTTTTATAAAATTAATTTTAGCTTTAATTTGTGTCACTAACTGCTCGTAAATTTCTGTTAAAATTTTTCTTCAATTAACAATGCAAAATCGATTTTGAGATTAAAGCTCTACAATAACCGCAAAGATAAGGATTTATAGAAATACCAAGTTGGCTTAATGTAGTTGGTCATATGTTAACTGTATCAGTTTGTGCATTAGGCTACAAGCAGTTTCATTTCTCGAAACAAGAAAATTTAATATAATATGTGTGTGAGTGTGTGTGTCAGTCTGATTGTGGTATGCGTTTCTTATAAAAACATTGTAAAATGAACACACATACAAAAACAGTAGAAATTTAAATAAAAACGAACGTAAATTATTTTATATAATATAGCCTTTGGCTAAGTAAAATACTTCTCAGATAGCACGGATGCACGAGAAACACGAGAAGTGGATGGCAAAATTCTCTACGTAAATTTACATAAATGTAATACATTTCTATAACATTATTTTTATAAATAAGTTTCTTTAACTACGTTTTTCCCGTTCCATTAGGACTTTTTCATCTAAATCGCTTAACAACAACAACTTCCTTTTAAAGTGAATTTTTGCCACTTCCAAAGCATGTGAAATGTGGAAAATCAAATGATACTTGCAATTAAATCTAAAGTAAATAATAATAAAGCACACACACCTAAACATTTTGTCTGACTTATTTATAAGCAACATTTAAACGAATATTTATGGCCTAAAAACACATATTTTATTAGATGCGTGGGTAACATATATACTAGGGTAGTCTCAAAAGTTTCTTTTGTTATTAAAAAAAATTAAATCTTCAATTTAGTTTGTTTTAAAAGGAACCATTTTTTCTTAAATAAGTTTTTTTTAAATTAAAAGTTTATTTTGCGAAATTTTTGCCTTAAATTTAATAAAACTTTATTAATAATGCAGAATTTTAAAAGTAAGTAATAAATGAAATTGATATTAAGTCTTAAATGTCGGATGTAAAAGAAGGGCACTAAAAGGTAACCATGTATGCCCTTTAAGTATATTGTGCGCCCTAAAGGAACGATATCTCTTAATAAAAACCATAAACCCAATTCTGTGAAATTCAACTTAAACTTAAACTTAATTCTGTGTATTTCAACTTAATCAAGATCACAGTTCCTTTAATGTAATTTAATAAGGAATTCCAGTACAATTTCTTTAGGCATTCTTAATTTTGATCGACATTGACAAAAGTAGTGTCTAAAATCTTCTCTTTTATTTGCATGCCCTATAATTAGTCTTCGAAGTGTCAGCCTAGACCGTTTAAGAATCTCTTACGATTTCTTAAGACTTCGCTCAACCTATTGAATCTTCGATACCTTACCGACAGGAGTTATTTTTCACTATCTGACGTCTTCCTATATTCCCAAAATTTTTAGTTAACTTTTTAACCTCTGAACGGGTTTAGAATTTTTCAACTTAATACACTCAGGTCTTTTTTTTTATGCTGTATTTTTTTTGCGAATTTGAATTTATAAGATTTTTAAAAATAAAATTTAGATAATTGATAACACTGGGCTTTGATATTTCTGTTAAGGTTTTTGCTTTCTGTAAAGCTTGTAGATTTCTGTTAAGGTTTGTACTTTCTGTTAATTAATGCGTTTAATGCTAAGACCAGCAGCGATTATTTGAAATTTAGTATTTCTCTTATAAATAGATTTTGTAAGCAGGCGACGAAGAAATGTTCTAACGTACGTTTGCAGTTTAGTCATTGACAGTTGAATTTAGCATTAAATTTAAAATATTTACTGTGGTGGAATTTTACAAAGATTTTAAAATTTAAATTATCGCTCCAAAAAAAATGTAATTTTTTTTTTATGGTTTCAATGCTAACATAAAATTTTTGGATTGATTTTAAGAAATTTATATGAAGAGAAATAAGAAAAGACGACAAACGATTTTTTTAGAGACCAAAATCGAAATTTTGGACCGCTTAGCAAATGGAACTAAAAATAAGGCTCAGGCACACCACTTTAAACTAGGCAAATCATCAATCAGAGCCATAAAAAATGAAATTTCCTTTTTTATACGAATTTGCTACATTTTTAATACTTTTATTTCAATTTATGCGATTTTTTCAAATTCCGGAACGTATTTCTCGTTTTTGTATGGAGCTAGAGTCTTTTTTTATGCGTTTTTTTATGCGGTATTAAAAAATTTTTCCATTCTGAGCATTTTTTCGGCTTCTTGGTTTTAGATTATGCCATTACCGCAGAATCTCCAAATGTTCACAATTTGATTACTAATTAATCTCATACTTGCGTTACACGACGTTCGTAAACTCTCATTATGGTCTTAGTGGCTATTGGCTGTCCACCATAATATTCTCTTTAATAATACTTATACCACGATTTTTCGCCCTAATTAAGTAGTATTATTACATAGATTGGGTAACAAAAGCGCAAAAAAGTCAAAGTAGTTTGAAGTAAATTTTTACATTCTTTATAACGAAATAACCAAAAAAAAATTTCTTTCCATTAATTTTAACTCATAAAATTGGATTTTAGTTTGCATCAAAATATATTTTATTTGAGATCCAGTCAAAAGAATATATTCGCCGCCATTATATAACATTTGGCTTAAAAGCTTTTCTAACATAAACTTATTGTATAGCTAAGATTTTTCATTTGCAAACAAACTAAAACATTTTTAATATAAAAGCTTTTTTTGCCTAAAAATGAACTTTGATATAAAAAACTTATTGATATACAAGAGAAAGTTTCTTTTTATAAATTACTATGTCGAGGTCTTTTTTTTAATTTCTGATTTAGAAGTTTTTTTTTCTTGATTCACTGTGGTGTGTTTAAAATAATTATTTTATTACTTCACAAGCTTGTGCCCGCGACTTCGTCTGCATTGTTACAGGGATAAAAGGTAGACTTAGTATTACCCTAGATTGTTATTTGTCAAATTTATCCAAACATACAAACATTCACATTTATAATATTAGTAGGATTATTAATTTGAAAAGTTGAAAATTTGAATTTCAAAATAAAAAAGAAAAGCTTGCAACAAAAATAAAAATCTTACAAAACAAACAACCCCTTTAGGCTGTGATGATGAGTTTGCCAACGATTTCGCCTGGTTATCGTGATAAAAAGTAGCCTATATGTTAATCTAGGTTGTTATCTATCTATGTGCCGAATTTAATTTAGTTCCGATCAGCTGTTTTTGCGTGATTGAGTAACAAATATGTAAACATACAAACATCCAAACAAACAAACATTTACATTTATTATATTTGTAGGACTATTTTTGTGAGAAAAACTATTCATTAAAATATTTTTTTTGACCAACACAAATTTATTTTTATTTTCTTCAAAACTTGTTTGAGAAAAAGTCTTTTCGTTACACCAATAACACAATTTAATCTGCTATGTATTTGGAAAAAACTTAATTGGATTTTTTTTTATAAAATACAATAAATGGTGTTATTTAAAAAAAAAAGAAATCACAATTAAAGTTTTTTTATGAAATTAAATAAAATAAAAAGCTTTCAAATAAAAAAAAATTTTTTTTTTAATTTTTGTCTTTGTAAGTTTTGTAAAAAGAACAATTGCATTAAATCAGTAATAGAGAAATATTGTTTGTATGCCATTTTGCAAAAAGTTTTAACATAAAAACGGAGACTAAAAAGCAATTTTTTTTCATTAAAACATATTTTCGCTTACCACAAATCACCCGCTTCCAGAAAACGTTGCGTAAAATAGTTTTCGATTTTTAAGCACCTTTAAAACTGCTTACTGTTCATAGCTTTTAAGCCTTCAAAAAATTTTCCTTTATTTAACGGTAACCTCAATAAAAACATGTTTAGTTAAATCTACCCAAATAATGTTTGCTATTTATTGTAGTATTAGTGAAAGTGAGGGTGCGTGTCAGTATTTCGGTGTAATTTGTTATAATTTTTTTGGAAAACTTGGCGAATTATTATCGCATAAAATAGTAAGTAATTGACATACCTACTGATTTATTTCAGTAACTGAGGCGCCGATATTTTTTGATACATAAACAGGCATACACACAAACATAAATGTTAAACGTTGTTATATGCGAAATCATATGTATAAGTAAATGACTTTTTTGTTGTACTTAAGTTTGATATATATGTATATTAAAGAGGAGAGAAAGTCTCTACTGCTTACGCTAGTAAACATAAAAACAAGTCAAACTAATGTATGACTAACAAGCAGTCAAAGTTAACACACACAGTAAAAAGAAACAAAACGCTTTATTAAGGATTCGAAAATTAAATTATGTTGTTTTTATGTATCTATAAACAAAACAAAACAAAACAAGAAAAAAAAACAAAATTTGTTTGGGTAAAAATAAACTGCTGAGTTAAGTACAATATCAAACAATAAATGTAACAAGAAAGCAGCACAAACTTGATTATGCCAGACAGCAGCGTAAGAGCAAAACAAAAATTATCTTAATTTTGGTTTAACAAAGGCAGATTCTTTTTTTAAATGGACCACCCTGATTTGAGCTCAAATCAAAGAATACGAAATTAAATATAAATCAGCATTATGTATTGAAAATATATCGTTGAAAATATTTTTACCAAATAAGCTAAGCGATTTTGTAATATTCGTAAACTAGAAGCTTAAAACTTCTTTCCTTTTCAGGATTAATTATTCCATAATTCTCTGTTTGTATATATAATATTTGTTATAGCTTTTGTTAACATGCATTAACACACATGTACATTAGGGTGTCCCAAAAATTTTTCTTTTTCTGATTTTCATAGGTGCTCAATCAAAATTTTAAATTTGAAAGGGTAAAGTATTTTTGATTTTTTTTAAAGAACTTTCAGAATAGGTTTAGAGGTCGCGCAAATGAAGTTTTCATAAAAAAGCGGACTTTTCGGCCTTTTTTCTAACTTTACTCATAACTTGGTTAATAACTGCGGGTTTCTTTACCCCTGAGGGAACAGTTTTAAAGAAAAGTATCCAAGCTGTACTCCTGTGTGAAAAGCTTATAAGTTTTGGTGATGAGTTTGCTCATTTAGGTACACTAAATTAAAATTTTTCGTAATTTTTTCAAAAATTTTTTAATAACGCTTTACAACTTTTAAGTTTCAATAAAAACGAAAAAAACTAATGATGCAGTTTGAAAGACAAATTAATTCTTATTAATATGAATACAACAATTTTTAAATTTGTTCTTATCGTTCCTGAATTATACCCGTTTTTATCTCTATACCCAGTAATGTTATTATAAGCGGTTTGCCAGTTCACAATCATACCCAATCAACAAAAAAAAATTTTCTTTTGCTGTGTGTGAAAAATCATTTATTAAGGTTATTGCGTAGTAGTTCTATACCTTGCAATAAATTCTGGAAATCAGTTTCAGCAGTTGTAACATTAATATAAGTATTAGCCAAAGCCAAACTTCGTTCTGCCACATCATTTACCGCTTGCAAATGTTGAACTTTTTTCTTTGCATCTTGAAATGACTTGTTGGCTTTCCAATTCTCTGGATCTATTTTTAAAAAATCGATTGAAATATTGCAAGCCTCAAAGAAAGTTAGACTGTCTTTGAAATCAATTGTTGAATTTCTTTATTTCTAAAGTTTTCTTCTGTTAAAGTTACATTTGCTACTTAATAATCGCTGCATGGAGTATCTGCAATTTTTTTTTTCATTAAACGTAGACTTTTGGTATCGATAAGTTCATCAAAAAACACTAAGGCAGCCAATTTCGGAGTTAAGTACCACTGATGACCTAGTAAAGTTTTAAGCGAGGCTTGTGCAACCGCTTTATTAATAATTTTATAACTATCCAATTCCAATACGTCGACGAAAACTTTTATACATATATACAAAGAACTTTTCTATTTGATTCGTCGATGAGCTAAATCAAAAATTTTTGTTATGTAAAATCGTATATCGACAATATTATAACGGCGAATACACATAAAATAGAAAGTGAAAATGACAGCGTGTAACGATTTAGATCAATAATTGTCAGAAGTTAATGGCAGTTAAAACCCCAATGTTATAATCTTGCCAGATCTATTATTCATTCAATCCCTGTAGATGTTAGGAAAAATCTAATTAAACGAAATTAAATATTTTATTTATTCCCAGGAATCACCTTAAAGACCCAACTATAAAAATTTATGGAAATATACAATAATTATAACGAAAAAGTATAACCATTTGTAAGGTACAAACTATAAAAATAGTGTAACTCGGAAACTGCAGGACCAAGCTCCATTTTTGTTTTTCCTAATTGTTAAGAACTTATCCGTCTTCAAAATTGCGTCACTAGTTTTTATACCTTCCATATAAAATTGAAAATTAATAAACCGTTTTTTACAGAATTTGTTAAAAAATTACAAAAATACTTAATATGTGGGATCGTAATGGACCAAAATATTGCCGAAACTTAAAGTTTTTGCATATGGAAATAAAGCTTGGGAAATTTTCTTTAGAAATATTTGGTAAAAAAATTAAATCAACGTGGTTATTGACAAATTTATTAGTCAAGTTTGAAAAAAGGCCGAAAACCCCGATTTTTAACTAAGATTCGATTTGCGCGACCTCTTCCTAAAAATCTAAAAAAAAATTCAAAAATACTGGACCCTATAAGCTTACAAATTATGCCTCTGACAAAAAGAAATTTTGGGACACCCTAAAAGTCGTTTTCACTAAAAAATAATTAGAGTAAGCATTTCTCATTCTGATTATTTGATATTTCAAGCAGAATGGATGTGCTATCTCTTACCTAAGTGTGTCCAAGGAGCTGCTAAAAAGAAAAAGTTACTTGTATACGTAGTCTAAGAGCCAAAAAGCAAAGAAAGTGTAATCTGAATAGTATGATTTTCTCATTTTTTTTGACAACCGATTTTTATAAAATATATAAAGGCCGTCCCAAAATAACCGAAAAATTTTCGTTTAATAGAAAACATGGTTTTCAGAATTTTGACTGTTACTTTTAAATTACAAAATACATAGGATAGTATTATTAGTGGAATAACTCATCAAACGTGGGGGTAACCATGCTTTTATGAGCTATTTTACTATACAAAAAAATAAAACAACATTATAATTTTGTTGTTGTTTATTTTTGCTAAAAGCACTTATAAAGCAAGAGTAAGTTAATGACATTAGGGTGATCGATTCGGTTTTACAACCGATGGAAAGCCCGGTTTTTTACTCTTTCAGCTGGCGGTTTTTTCCAAATGTAAATTTTTCGAATATCGAGTACACCGGTTTTTTCATTAACAGAAGCCGGTTTTTTCATTTTTAGTTTTATGTTCATTTTTCTTTGTAACCAAACGTACCATACTATATTTATTACTCAAAAATATCAAAAAAAATCAGAAAATTTATTAAATAATCTTCCATAATATTGTAAGAAATTTATTTGTTGTTTCCAAAACAAATGTAAAATAAGAAAAGTTGTTAGGCTTAAATATTATTTGTTTTAAATGGAGAGCAGTTATTTGATACGTTGTTGCGCTTATAATTTGCTGTGATAATCAGCTGCTCAGTTAAGTTTTTTTAACAAATTATTACACTTTGAAATACTTTTTGATCTCATTTTCGAATTTCATAATAATTTGCTTCTACGAAATCTAGCGACTTGCAATAAAGCCTACCCATAGCTTTACTAATATTTCTGATAACATATGACTTGTATACTAAAATAGTTTGGCACACAAAGGGTCATTATTACAACTTGCCTATAAAGTTAATATTAATAAAAGGTAAATTCGACTGCCGTGAGCAGTGAAGTGACTTTTTAATATTTTTCATTATTACAACCTCCTTGTAAAAAAGTTTTTTTTTATATGGCAGTACCAGAGCAAATACCGATTATTTTTAACAAATTTTTTTTTTCTTAAAAAATGTATTGACAACAATGTAAATTTATACATTTTATTTACAAAACGAAATAAAATTTTTGGTGATTTATTTACTGTTTTGTGTCACTAACTTAAAATAAAAAAAAATAAAAGGTCAAAGTTGAAAAAAATATTAATCACAATTTAGTTGCCATATTTAGCTTCATGTTGAGAAACAATGGCATTTTTAAATTTATTAACCTAACCTTAAAAATTAAAGGTAATTTAAGCATAGACTTAACTTTTCGGTAACTTTTAGGTAAAAAGTGTCTGTCCTTTTACATCTAATGGCATTTTATAATAACGCCATTGAATTTGTGTCAACTTAAAAGGCAATTAAACCATAAAACAAACTAGTTTATACCTATATATGTATCTCTGTCAAGGGTATAAGAAAAAATTATATTTTATTTTTCTAAAATTTCAATAGAGCAACCGGTTTTTTTTAATTCTAAATTTTAAACTATTTGAAAACCGGTTTCTTAAAAATGTCGAATAATCGATCACCCTAAATGACATTCAGTTGTAAGAGAGCTAACAGTGGAAGCAATATTACTAAACTAATATTGATGTTAAAAAAACAATACAAAATCATTATATGTGGGTGGAGAGAAATATGAATCAATTCCTTATACATTCATATACATATACAAAAAATTAAACAAATAATACGTGTACGTACGTGTTATTTATGTACAAAAAAAAAAAAAAATTCGTGGTCTTTTCAGAGAAAAAAACATAAAAAATAAGTTTCTGGTCTTTATATTTCCAAGAAATTAAGGTAAATAAAAGCAATAAATGTGTCTGTTGCAAAAAGGCTCGTTATTTCTTATGATCGCGCGTACATATTCACAAAAATAAAAATAAAATTGTATGCTTTTCACATAATAAATATAAAATAATAGAAGTAATAAAAACATAACGAAATAATAAAATACGGTGAAGTGCTTATACGTACAACAAAGAGAAACCTAGACCCCAGAATAGACAACCGAAAACTGATAATACCATTCACCCTTAAATACCAAGGTGTAATGACCACATTATTTGCGCCGCCATCTTTGGTTTTGAATTTGTATATGGTTAACTGCAGCCTATTTAGCTCTCTAATTTGATACCCATATTGATGGGGTTAAGAAAAGAACTCTTAACTATTTCTAGTCAGACTTCATCTAAGATGTTACACATTTTAATGGTTTACTGCATTCTACTGTTTTATCATTCATTTCGATGTAGCGATCACCATGAATTTAATTTATTTTATAGTGCATCATATTTCTTTCGTTATGTTCTTCTATTTGAAATCCATACTGATACTGTCGGTGATTAACTTTTAAGCAAATCTCCACAGCTGTTAAATTATGGGGCCTATGTCTTTATTTTTTATTTTTAAACCGATTTTTAAAGGTGGCATGGCCTTTAGTTTGGTGCAACGTATCAAAAATTATTTAGAACGAAATTGATATTTTTAATAAAAACATATATTTTTTCCAAATAACTTTTGCCTATAACTTTGCATTGTGACCGATACATCCAAGATTTTTTTAAAAGCCCTAAAGATGTTCCATATTTATTAATAGCAACAAAGATATCTCTTAATTATTCTATAGCTAAAAAAAGTTTTGTAGTAAACAAAACAAAAACAGTGGCAGTTGTGCTTATTAACTCATATAGACTTTTAAGATGATTGTGCTGTATTTCAATGGAAGTTTACTTTCAAATATTTCCAAAAGATGGGTACCGAAATAAAAATGTAATTCATCCAATACATGGACAGACTGACCGGTGGACATTGGTCAGCTGACTCCCCTATTAATAGGCTACCAGAAATCATATAATTTTTGGGGTCGGAAATGAATATTGTAGAAGCAACAAATGGAATGGCAAAGCTTTACATACAATTGGGAACCACAGGAGAAGGGAAAAAAATAAAATAAAAAAGGAACATTACTTAAAAAGTAACAGTTGTTTTTTGTATTGAGCTTGAGATCACTTTCTTTTAAAATATAAACAAAAAAAAACAGTTTCTCGCCTTTTTTAAAAAATTTGTTTTTTGAACAATTTTAATATCTTAATTGTTAATTGTTGAAAATTGTTAAAACTTTCCCTGAAGAAGCTACCCAATGTGGTAGCGCAATATTGGAAAATAAAATTAAAACTATTTTTTATAAAAGATAGTGATCTCAAGCTCAATACAAAAAACAACTGTTTATATAAATTAAAAAGATCGAAAACATTAATTTATTATCATTTAAAAATAATAAACGTACGAGCTGGAAAATTAATAAAAAGCGTACTTAAAAAAATACTTATACTTGATATATAAAAATTTTCACTATACAATTCAAGCTATTCTAGTATGAAGAATCTTTTAAAACCCTGCATAAACTGACAACAAATTGATTAAGTGCCACCTGCAACAAAAACTGCACAAAACAATTACATACTCAACTAAAAATTTTATTATGTTGATGAATATATTTATGTTAACAATAAAAATAAATAATAAACAAAAAATTAATCAACAATACATAGTGGGAAGCTGTCATGTCAAACTTTAAGTATAATTGAAACAAACAATTCTTAAAGTGAAACCAAAAGCACTATGACAACACATATGCTTAAACCAAACACAACATAAGTACGACGACTTTGTTGTTGTTGATGATGTTAATCCTGATGTGAGTGTAAAACGAATCGAGGGAATAAATGAATAAAGTGTCTGGATGACTTTTGTACAAATCTCTTAGTTTTAGCGACAAACACGTTGGGTTAACGAAAAATCAAATGAATGCCTGAAAGCTAAAGAAAAAACTTAAAGCGACTGGGGACGACTTATTGGTTAAACTTTTCCCTTTATGTGGTTGTACCATATTTTTTCAATTTTTTCCGGTAATTTTTTCCTGTACTCATACAAGTGCAAATAAAGTTATTTGTCTACACATTCATACAAATACGAACAGTGAAAATTAGATTATATTTTGTTATTTGGATAAGATCTAAAATTATTATTGTGTTCTATTATGTTTGTGTAATACAACAGTAACAGTTTTTTTCTTTATTTTCTAATAATTTTTACTTACAAATACAATTGTATAAATATTAGTGTGGTTACAAGCTCACAAAAATATTTACATTAAAGCAAAGTCAAGATATACATATGAACAAACATATGTATGTATAAGCATAAGACCACTTAGAGCTTTATAAATATTTATATTTCTTTACACACATGTATGTATGTGTATGTATGGATATATCGTCATATGTTCTCAAAAAATCCAGCAGTAAAAAAAAATAAGAATCAACGTTTTGATTGATTATGATGCACCGTAGCAAAATATATGCTCCAGCAAAATTTTACACTCCCACAATTAAAAATAATGTTCACATCAACGAGATTCTTAAAACCCTTAGTGAAAGTGCAGAAATTTCTAAAACAAAAGTGTAACTTATTGCTTTCGATAAAAAAAAATATTTCAAAAGGAAGCAGCAACATATAAATGATCGCAAGTTATTCATAACAAAGGGTTGATATGATTTGTGTGAAAATTTACCACATGAAATTGAGTAATATATTTGTAAATAATTTTGGATTATGTCGTCTATTGTAGCTGAAATGGAGTAATTAAAACAGTAATACAGTAATGGACCAACTCACTTTCATACAAGAGTTTGTAGTTACCCAAATCATTTTAGCATGTGTCTCTAAGGCACATACATAAAAATTAAAACAAAAAAAACGCTTTAATTAATTAAAATAAAGCAAATTCGCAGAAAGATTTTTAATAAACACATGTGTAGCATAGAAAAGTTTTTATAACATTTTCATTGCAAACATTTTTTACAACATTAGCGGAAATCACCATTCGTTGTAAACAGATCATTTGAATGTTGTAGATCTTGCAAGTCTAGTATTTATTCTATTGCAAACGTTGCTTTTAATTATTTCGAACTGTTTTTAGTATTGGAAATAAGTGCTTGTGTGGAAAATGCAATTTTAGTGTATATTGTTTTTGTGGTGTTGCAAACATAAGAATATATATTAGACTCGCAGGATCTGCAACATTTGCATGATCTGTTTACAACGAAGTGTGATTTCCCCTATTGTTTAACTATACGACTTTTTTTCTGAATTACACGTATATAATACCTTACCTTTATTTATTGCATAATTCTTTACATTCGGAGAAGCTTTTTCCTTAAGACACATGTTGAAAAGATTATGAATATTTTTTATACCCGCCACCAAAAAAAAGGTGGGGGTATATTCATTTTGTCATTCCGTTTGTAACACATCGAAATATCCATTTTAGACCCCATAAAGTATTCTGAATCAGGGTTTGATTTGATGACGATCTAGCTATGTCCGTCCGTCTGTCCGTCTGTTGAAAGCAGATCGGTTGCACCGAAACAGCCAGAATCTTTCTTATAGTCGAGGTTTATTTGGTATTGAAAATGGGCTAAATCGGAATATTAGGAAAAGAGTTATAGCTCGAAAAGCAAGAGTAGGTCGAAAAAACCGTGTCCTTCGAACATCGAATAAAATGGAATTGTGTCCAAACGCATTAACGTTGACTCATGAAACTTTATCGAGTTAAAACAATATACATTCCTAAAAATTGCTTACATCTATATATTAGGAAAGGAGTTATCGATCAAAATGTACGAAAATTTACACCGCACAGTGTATTTTTCGGTATATTTAAAAACAAAAACGTAATAAAAGCAACAAAATTAGATGTACGACCTTGAAATTTTGCACACTTTGCTTTTTAGAGAGACGCTTTTTTGTAACGTAGAATCAATGTGCCACGCCCACTTTTACGCCCACCTCCTATATAACGTTTTACCTAAAATTCATATAATTTCTCTATTAATAAAGATTTTGGAATAATAAAGGCCTATATTGAATCACCTAAGTTGTACTCTTTCGCAAAAATAACTTTGACACGCCTACTATAACGCCCACTTTTCACGTTATCTACCGTTAATTAAATTTAAAAGCTCATAAAACCGCCAAAATTAGAGGTATAATAATCAAATTTGCTACGTATATGCTTGAAATCAATGTTATTGTTGTGCCAAAAAGTTTAGGTGACACGCCCACTTTAACGCCTACCACCCATATATTGGTTTTTCTTAAATTCATGTAATTTCTCTATTGACAAAGTTTTTGGGAAAATAAAGGACTATATTGAAATATCTAAGTTGTATTTATTAGCAGAAACTTTATTGACACGCCTACTTTAACGCCCACTTTCATTGAAAGACTACATTTACAAAATCATTTTAGCAGCACATCGAAGTTACAAAGGGTGGTTAAATTTTAAGGACCGATGTTGAATTTAAATAAAACACAAATTGTTTAGGATATTATTATTATTTCTTTTTGTAATTATAATATTTGTATGGTTCAATTATGTATTTAACAAAATATCGGCCAAATGGCCCCCCCCATCCTTGGCGCCACTCCTCTATCTGATGGTCCAAATTTTCAATGACAATGTTGGTGGTCAATTGTTGGGCATGATGATGAGGCGAGGTTGACTGCTCTTTTGCCACACTATCGAAAAAACCAGCAGTGGATCTCATCCAACGAACTAAGAAGGCATTCACAGATTTTCTAACATTTTATACAGATCTGTTTTGCAGAAATTTAAATATTTTTTACAATTCTCCCGATTGTGGACTAATTTGAACGATTATTACGAAGTGCACAAAATGCATTTTGATTTGAACGCCCATTTTCATAAAAAACCTGAATAACTTTAAAGCGTTGCTCATTTGCGTATTTTTCCACGGATCAAATTGAGTAAGTTTGAGATTGAGAAATGTCAAGTGAAATGCAGAAAACAAATTTAAAGACTAGGTGGAGTTTACCTTCAACATGGACATGAGTAAGTTTGAGATTGAGAAATGTCAAGTGAAATGCAGAAAACAAATTTAAAGACTAGGTATAGTTCACCTTCAACATGGGCCCTTAAAATTTAACCACCCTCTTCAAAGAAAGTGATACATATTTTATTATAAAGTGATCATTCCATAGCGATTCACAAAATAATAAATATTGTGCTTTAAATGTACACAAAATTGGTGGTGGGTATAAAAGATTCGGCACAGCCGAATATAGTACTCTTACTTGTTCTGTTTGAAAAGTTATTTTAAAATAATTAGCAATTAGTTGAAGAGTTGAAGCTGTAGGTGTTCTCCAAAAGTTAAGTTGGCTATAAACACTTAAAAAGATAATCTTGGAGAGGCTTTTTTAAGGTTAGTTATTCGAATTTTAAACTGAAAACGTCACACTTATAACACAGCCTAAAGCTTTATATATTCTTTAACAAAAATGCTGTATCAGTTGCCATTTTAAATTATCGTTTGTTCAATAATTTTTTATTTTCTATTGAGGATCGATGCTCGAGTTTAATTTTGATGTAAGTTGTACACTATCGAAAACCCGTAAAAATAAATTTATAAATTCACTCCAACAACGAAGTACTCGCTCAGTTTTGCAATCGTTTTTAGTAAGACCAAACAATGTAAATTTTAATATTTTTTTTAAATAATTCATTTAGATAATTCATCTTATTTTTGCTTACACCAGCAGTGACGACAAGTAGCGGTGCGGATGCACTGGAAAGAAAATATTATTTTCAAACAGAGTATATCTAAAACCAAGTGGGTCCACACCTAAGTTTAGTGTTATAAATTTGAATATCAAAACATGTGTAGCATGAAGAGTAAGAGCAGGCCATTTTGATTCTGGAAAGAAATAACTTACAGTTATACGTTTAATTTCAGAATATGCCACTTGTCATGTAGGATGGGCCAAAGGTCACCATACGGTCTAAAATATAATAAAATTTAAGTTTATATATAATTTTTTAATTTTTTTTTAGATTATATAACTTATACAAAAAAAACTAATGCAGAGTTTCTTCAATGAACAACAAACCAAAAATATAAAATTTTATTATTTAAATAAGTGATCAATTGTTTAAAAGCAAAGCTCATATTGTCTACATTTGTGCCTTTTAATCCCCACAATTTTAAACAATATGGTTTGTCCAGTAAAATACAGTTAATTATTAAAAAAAGTATAAAATCCAAGATGGCGTATGAAACAAAATGGTGAAAATTTTTAACCCCATCACTATGGGTATGAAATAAAAGGGCTTGACCATTAAAATACAGTTTAACATGAAAAAATTTAAGACCAAACATGGCGACGAAAATAGTAAAGAAAATGGCGTATAGCTTGATATCCTCAATCTAGTTTAGAAACAATGTAGCCATTATAGCTGTGAACATAAGGGTGAAGGGAGTTGTCAGATTCTGTATGACTGAACTTAGAACTCCTTC
The DNA here is from genome assembly GCA_941918925.1 of Phyto melanocephala. Taxonomy (NCBI): domain Eukaryota; kingdom Metazoa; phylum Arthropoda; class Insecta; order Diptera; family Rhinophoridae; genus Phyto; species Phyto melanocephala. The sequence goes on from OW799233.1 coordinate 6,647,348, forward strand.
TTGTTTTTATCTAGATGCCTTTGTTTCCCTTTGTTGTACAAATATACCGCAGTTTATTATATTTGCTTAAACATTTATTTTTATTTTAAGGATTGCCTTTTCCTGTATTCAATTAAATTATTTGAATTTTAACGACAAATCTGAACATTAAATTAAACCAATTAAAAGAAAATTAAAAATTCTTATGAAATTTTTTACACCAGATATTTTTGTTAAGTTTATAAGTTTTTGTCCTGAGTTAAAAATTAGTCAAAAATCAAATAAATTATGTTTAAATTTTGAAAAACATTATAGTAAAGGTCAATACAATTGCTTAGTGATTATATCTGGAAAAATGCCTCTTATCCATGTCAAATATATTAGAACGTTTACAAGCAAGAAAAAATTTTTTATCTCTTTGATTTAACTTAAGGGTTAATTGTGCACATTTTTCATTATACATTCGTCATTCAAAGTCAAGTATTAAGGTATGTTGTCATGACGTCTTTGAGGCCAGTGACTTTATTATCTGATTATAAAAACCAAAAGAATAATGAAAAAGGCAAACATTTATACTCCTGCATCCGTAAAAGAGAATTTAATCATTTCCTTTTTAATCGCTTTACTGAAATACTTAATATTCTAAAGTGTACGTGGAACTTTTTTTCCGACAATCTCATGCATATATTATACACATACATACATATGTATATGTAAGTCAAAAATAATTTTAACAAAATACTCTTGATGTTTTGACATGTCTGACATTAACATATATTTGTTTAAAAAAAACACGTGAATGTCGTGTCTAAGTACTTTATTTAGATTTATTTACATAAATATGAAATGTCTTAAACTGTGTTACACCAAAACAAACAACACATCGAGTATAACAAGAAGACGTTCTGAACTAAAACAAACAGAAAACCTGTATGTTTGTATGTCTGTATGTACTTTAACCGAGTTCCAATTTACTTAAAGTAAATTTCCAAAAACAACTTAAAAGGCAACCAACATACAAACCTATGTACGAGCTACTTATAAAACAACCGTACAACACTTGTATAAGCATACACATGAGTGCTTTACCAATACAAATAATGTGTTTACGCATATTTAAGCAGGACTCTTAACATCATCAAAGTGAAAATGTAATAAAAGAAAATCCTTAGGATACAAATTCTTCATATAGATTTGTGCGTAAAAAGTAATAAGCTAAGAACTCTACTTATGTAGGTAATTTTTTGTGTTGCTCTGTGCAACTCTATCTGTCTTTCTCTGCTATGGCCTGTCTCACTTCAGTTTTATTAAAAAATAATTCAGTTTATTGCTTGTAAATATGTATAACAAGAACACACACCCAGATATGTATATTAGGGTGTATCGCAAAAAAAAATATATATTCGCCAAACACCACCAAACATAAAGTATTACTGGAAAACAATTTAAAAAAAAAACATTTTTTTTTGCAGACAGGAACGTTGTCAAAATAAATTTTTCGTTATATCTACGGTATTTGCAGTTGGATCTTAAAGTGTGATATACCAATGTTTTTGTCTGGAGGAGACGAGTGTTTTTTTCAAATAACTCCTTCAAGTGTTTGCACACCAAATCTCATCTTCTACAACCCTGATTGAAATGAATTGCATGGCAAATTTAAGTAAATTTTGTCTTATAATATTCAACAGATTTTGCTTCTTATTTTCAAAGCCACTATATTTCTAAAACAAATAATGTTTTTTTATAAAAAAAACATCATTAAATTTTTTAAAAAGAAGTTGTCAAAAACTTTCTCTTTCGCCACCAAAAAGTATGCTGCATGCATGTCTGCCTACCATCATCAAACACAGTTATAACCACGACAAAACAATTTTAAAGAATTACAAAAATCTGCAAATTATTAATATATTTATGCCCTAGTAGCAGCAAACATGCCATATCAATCCGAAAAATTATTCAGATACCATCGGATGATTGAATAAATCTCGCATCTTAATTTGTTCAGTACATAACTCGATATAGATGTGCAATGTTTTTAGTTGAAATACTTATATTTTAATTTTTTTTTTATTTTTTATTTAACAAAATGGCAAGCTCGTATCTTTAAACAAAAGGTAGTGCACAGTGATGGCGAAAAATCTTAGCGTTCTTCCAATCTTGCTTTAAGGAATAGAAATATTAATGCTTTTAAATTAAATTTGAATTTTGATATGAACGAAATTTTTTACTTTTGCCTGTCAAGCGAGACGGTCTAATGTACACATATCAAAAGTAAAAGCAAGTGTCGGATGAAAAATAAAGAAGAAATATCTTAAGACTAAAATCAATCGATAACAGTGATTTTAGGCAAAATAACATAATTAAGCCTCAAATAAATAAAAAGGGAATAAATCTTTAAAAAAATAAATATCAGCTTTGAAATATGTGTCGTTCTTATACGATTTCTAGGGGTTGTTGCAACTTCTTATTTTCCTTGTTTTATTTATTCTCTTTGTGAGTCGTTGTTTTTTCCTACAATTCTTACATTTGCTTAATCATTGATATGTGAACTTTAAATGAACTTAATAAATTTGTTTTTTTACTTAATATTTAAAGTTGTTTCTGTACCGAGCAAAATCCTTACTTACCTAGTTAGTCATATTGGAGATAACTATTGTCTTTTGTTTGATTCTTGCTTACAAATAATGTTTTTAAAATACAACTTGGACTCGTTGTCCGTTTTATTTTCTAAAGTTGTGTTTACATATGGAATAAGTAGGTGAAGTACGAAAAAGAATAAAATAGAAAAGGTGAGTGTGGCAATGTGGAAGGATATGACGCAAAACTCTAGTTCTTGTCGTTAAAATATTTGTCCTAATAGAATAACGAGGGGAATATGACCAGTTAACTGCCTTGACCTTAAACAAATATTAACTTTTCTGCGCATGGATTGAGTGAGTGGAATAAATAGAAGTTCTGAGCTTAAATCTAGAGCCTTAAGAACTCGTATTAGAGCATCTGCTTGAAGATACTTCAGTGCATATGAATATGTGTAAGGAAAGCAAAGCATCATCTGGCTAAGAAAAAATTAGTTTTTTCCTAAGAAGTTTTAATAACTCTTAACTTCTGAATGTAGCTCACATTAAAGCATATATTAACTGCGGTGGCCAGAATAAGAGTCCCCACACTGATAAATTTTTATTTAGGAAATAAACCATAGTTAATATGAAAAGCTAGGTGACTTTTGATTTACAGAATAAATTTTCATAGAAACTTGTGATTTAAATAGACGATATTTACACTAAGTCATTCCAATCAAATAATGCTGATTACGAAACGATAGCTGGTATCGGAAAAACATTCTACTCGGCTGATGTCGAGAAAGAAACTTACTTCTTCAGAAAATTGTTATGACAACTAAAAGTTTAATTTATTCAAATAAAAGTAACGAATTCATAATCAAAAATGTACACTAATGAAAATAAAAAAGTCTTTCATAAATTATTTGTTTAATATCTCTTCAAATGCCATAATTATGAAATTAATTAAATAATAACTTTGTTCATTGATATAAAATATAAAGGGTCCGCCATCTAACGTTTTTTTTTTTTTTTCAACTAGTGGTTATTTCGTGAATGGTAACACTTAGCTCATGTCTGATTTGACAAAAAATTAGTTTTATCCTTCCGCTGAACGAATATGGTTGTGTATACGCTTGAACAACGCTGAGAAATATTGGATTATTTTGCCCAAAAAAATCATTTTTCCAGTTGAAGCTCATTTTTATCTTGGCAAGTATGTAAACAAACAAAATTGTCGCATTTGGGGCACAGAAAACCCGCACGCATACATTGAAAAGCCGATATACGCAAAATGAGTCACTGTTTGGGTCGGATTTTGGTCCAGAGGCATAATTGGGCCATTTTTCATCGAAATGGAGCAAGGAGTGGCCGTAGTCAATGGAGATCGTTATCGGGCCATGTTGAACGAATTTTCGTTCACAAAAATTGAAGAGGAGGATATTGGAAACATTTTGTTTCAACAGGACGGCGCTACGTGCCACACAGCCGAAGCTACACTTTATTTATAGCATTTAAAAAAAACTTATTTGGCGGACCCTTTATAAGCAAATGTATATATGCGTGGCACAATTAAAGTGATAAAACAAAATTGATATTAAAAACTTTTGCTTTAGTCCTTACATGACCTTGACCTCACATGCTTTCATATTGCTGCTAAAATTTTTTTTAACATTTTTATAAATTTAATACATAAAATTAATTTTCATAATGCCTTTAATAATATTGACATTGTCAGCGTATAATAAATGAAAATTTCATAAAAAATAAAATGAAATGTAAAGAAAATAAATAAAAATAATTATTAATTATTTGTATAAAGTTATTAAAAAGAAATAATTAATTAATTTATTGTTTGAATATTGGTTATTGCATTATTTTAGTTTAATGTAGTTTAATGATGTTGTAAAGTATTTAATTTGATTGCATTGCCGCTCAGCGTAGCGGGGTAAAACGCAAAATTTTTCGGAATATATAAAAATATTGAAAGAGTATCTGCTGTTGCTGCATTGTAACCTTTACTATCGATGAAACTAAAAATTTGATTATTTTGCAAATTTTTTAAAATATTTTTTGATTCTACACTTACTGCGTTTAAAGGCAAACATTGCCGTACACATTTGAGGATATGAAATTATAATTATATATTTGCTACAATAGAGAAGTTGGAATTGTTTGAACATAATAATTTCTGTTCACATGCTCCATTATTTTCTCCAACCTGCACTCGATATGTTAAAATTGTTTGAAAATATTTCAAACTGCTATTCATAGTCACTGATTTTACAAACAGCATACAGTGTTACATAAAGCAAAACATGCACAATGTTATACACATACACATTTTCGTCAGCATTTATTGTTTTTCATAACCGAATTTAGCCATAATTTTTTGTTTTGTTTCATCTACACGCATTGGTATATAATATTCTGTTAAACGATAGATACTTTTATCGTTATAATTTTTTAAATTTCATTTTTGTTTTCATTAAATAAATTTTATTAAGTTTACCTCACATACATATACATTACGAAGGAAAATATTATAAACTGTGGTTTTACACTGGAAACTGGATATGCGATATATTCAGCATATAAAATGTAGAATACAAAAAAGACAAGTCACACACATAAAAAATTAATACCAATTTACAACGAGATAGGCGTTAGCATAGATAGATAAACAATAAAAAGAATTATCGGAGATAATCTGTGCAAAGTTTGAACTGTAAAGGTCCCGAGCAAAGAAATAGGACAAACTAAAAGAAGTCTTACAACCAATGCCAAAGGAGGTAGAAAAACTCACCTAATGCTCGGTGGACTTGATAGCTAAAATTTTTAATTAACAGCAGTTACGGAAATGTGAATTACGATTTAACTCAATCCTTTAAAGGAAATAGCGGACACAGAGTTATCTTAATAAGAAAGCAGACAATTAAATAATTTTTTAATTCGAACGGTTTAAACTTTTCTTTTGTGGTTATTTTATTTCTATTGCAGGAATCACATTTTCTTTGTATTTGCTATAAAACGACATTCGGGAACAATCTTAGGTGAATAAATATTATTATCGCAACTAAACTAGATTGACTTAAATAAAGTTACTTAAAACCTTTATTGATTTCTACACGCATATCTTTTTGGCATTGATACCTCGTTAAGGTTTCTACAAGGTTCCAATGAGGACAAAGAAGCAAAGCATGTTATATTTAATAACTCAAATTGAAACAGCAGTCAATAGCTGCAGCGATATATATTACAAAATCTTGGCAGTCGTGAATATTGAAGACTTGATGATATGTTTGAAGAGAAGTAGAATTCAGTTGGTAATCTCGACACTCGAACCGGCAGAGAAGTACAGGAAAGCTATAAAGGCGTCTTTCTTTATTTTGTGTATGCCACAAAATGTAATTAAGAGCTTGGATAGCTGACCCCACCTAGGGTAGTAATGCCACAAGCAGTTCTGCAGAGATATTGGATGGAGTACAAAGGTGTGGTATAGTATATGAGCATCTAAGAGTTAATTATGCAAGCTTCCAGTATAAACCAAAAGAAGTGTTGAAAGACTACGCAACTGCAGCGTAAAAAAACCAAAGACATGGTCTTAGACACATATATAACCAAAAACATGAACATCTAAAAAGTCAAAAAATATATAAATATGAGGACTAGGAAACTCATAGACATGGGACTGGACACGGATATTGGTGCAGTCGTAGATAATAATGCAAACTGGAACACGTGCAACGACTTGGTCGTAGACGTAGAAATAAATAAGGAAATAATATACATAGATAAAGACATTAACGTTAATAATCAAGGAAATTTTTATTGACAGACCGCTTTGATGTCTTTAAAGCTTCCTCATTTGAAAATAGATTTTAATATTACCTGCCATAAATTGTTAGGTTTTTCTTGTCTTAAATAGTATTTCAATCATCTTTACTAATTTGATGTTAAGAAGAATTAAATTAAATTAAATAAAATTAAATTTTACACGAACTTTTAAGGCCGTATTCATAAAAAATATTTTAGGATTATTGAAGGCTTATTTGACAAATTTCTCTACAACTTCTGTCAAATAAGCCTTTAATAAGCCTAAAATATTTTTTGTGAATACGGCCCTTAATGTTTTAAAGACAGCATTTATAATTTTATTTCTAACTTGAGTTCATTTATTTTTTTCTTCTGTACGAAGAGATTAAGAAATTTATACAAATAATTTTCAAAATAGGCTGGTAATAAATTAAAACCAAAAAGAAATTATATTTATTTGGAATGACATCAAAAGTAGTCGGGTGACACTTCGTCTTCTGATCAAGTCTAATCCATTTTATGTCCGAAACAGTAAATTTAACAATATTGTATCTAATTACGTAGAATTTAAATCCTATGATATTTATAATTCGACCATATACTTTGTCATTTGATCTCACCTAAACATTCAAAATTTCAGGTTTCTAAAATTTGTTATACAATAAGGTTTTTGAGTGGAGATAGCCCTTCCTCTGCTCCGATCATTACGTTTATTAACTGGCATCAAACAAGTAAGATAAAAATAAAATAAAACCACAAAATTTCAAGGTTTTAAGATGTAAGAATGGTTTTTTAGATATATAGCAATACGAATATTATTTATAACAAAAGTGCTCACTGTTGATTCAAGGTACTTTTAAGCTAAATTATGCAGTTTATTATTGTAATATCCAACATTAATTTTTAAAACTTTAGCTATTGCAGTACTCTGAATAAACGGCAAATTCTCTTGAATTTTTATTTGACTTAACGTGTCTACTTGAAATTCTAAAATCAAATTTCCTTCTGAAACACTTTTGAGTTTCAGAGATAATTTAAGGGAAAACTAGCAATATCGATAAAGGCGTTAGTACGTAGTGCTAGACAACGGGCACCATTTCATTTTTATTTGTAAAGAAGTAGATTATACAAGTATTGAAAAAAATTAGCCAAATCGGTTTCCTTAAAACTTAAATTGGATTATTAAGAATATTTAAAAATAATTGACAACTCAGTCCAGCCGTTTTTCAATTTTCGATAAATATATGGGCTTGGTAGATTTTTCTTTGCATAAAAATTAAAGTTGAATTCCACCAAACATAAGAAAAGAAATCAGTGCTGCCATTCTTAAGTGATGCCATTATCCACGAACTATATTTGATTTCTGTTTATTTGTTATCATGATATTCTATTTGAAAAAAGGTGCTGTTAGTTGCCTTGTGCGTGTAGGATTAAGTGTTACATTTTTCCATGGATATTAAAATTTAATTAATTTTGTTTAACTTTGGTGTTTGGAAAAAGCATGTCATGTGTGTACATATATGAGCTGTTTTTTTTTTGGTTTTCATACAACCCATACAGCTTATATTGCTTTTTAAACATTATTCTTTTGTGTTATATTTATTTCTTTATTGTTATTATTATTATTTTTTTAATAAAATGGTTATTGAAAGTTTCAATATAAAATGCCACACCATAAAACGTATTCAACAAGGCATATCACAGATGTCAATTCGACTAAAGGAATTATTTTATATTTGCTAATACTACTCAACCTGATAATAAAGAACGAAACGACTACCAATTTTTGGGCTTAAAATTTTGCCACCCGTCATCCAATCCCTTTGTAAACGTACGTATTGTCATTTTAAACAATAATCAATCGTATTGCTGCTTTATATTGAGAGATCAATAGAAGAATGAATTGAAAAAAACTGTCAGTTATTCGCATTATTCTTTATATCTTTTACATATTTATTTCTTAACATGAGCATATATTTTTTACTTATCTTAACCATTTTTTTTTTATTTCTTTAGAGATTTGGTTGATTTTTTATTAGTGATACGTATAATTTAATGCTGCTGTTGTTCCACTGATGTGTTGTTATTTTTGTTATTTACGTTGTCAATACGTTTGATTTATTGTTTTTATTGACTTTTTGTTGCTGGTTCCTTATTTAACAGATAACATGCAAAAAGGAAATTATGAGTAAACAAGAATATAAAAACGAATTTAAGTTAGAAACGAATCTTAAAGGGGCTACATTAAAACAAATTGGGGTAGTATATATATTGCTTATTAGTAATGGGTAGAGCTAACTTCTTTTAAGATACGTACTGCTAACGTATACGCAATATTTAAAACGAATCAGTTGGGAGTGTGGACACTGAACGTATACGTAATATTTTATTTATTTTATACATCATACGCAGGAGCACAAAATAACATTACAGTTATACACAGCAAATAAAATTGGAAGTGTAATTAAATTTTTTGCCAGCATTTTAACTTTATACGAATCCTTAAATGTAAAATAATTTGATGTGTTTTACAATGAATGCAAAAATCCTGAAAATATTTTAACAATTAACACCTAGTTGCTTTTTATATTGAGCTTGAAATCACTTTTTTTTATAAAAAAAAGGTTAAATTTTATTTTCCAATATTTCACAATATATCACATTGGGTAGCTTCTTCACAGAAAGTATAAGCAATTGTTTATATTTACTTTCACTGAAAAAGCCACCCAATGTGGTAGCGAAATATTGGAAAATTAAATTAAAACAATTTTTTATAAAAAAAAGTGATCTCAAGCTCAATATCAAAAACAACTATTGATAGAAATAAAAAAGATCGAAAAAAAAATATATTTGTTATTTATCCTAACAATTATTATAAAAAACAAACATCTTCAACTCATGAAACATCTGCCGCTATTCATCATTAAAATGAGTTGCAGTTCATTAATACATTCAAGTAAAATTTTAAAATTATTACTGTTTTCAGCTTAATTAAATGACTTCATCACTAGTTAAACTTAAACTACTTCTTCATCTGTTCATCTATTTTTTTGGGTAAATATAAAACGTAATAAGTACTCTATTGAATTTGAATGAAGTATTTTAAAAGAAATCAGGAATAATTATTTTCTTGTCATCAACAGGCTCTAGGTCAAAAAAACAATTTAATTCTAAGATTTAAATAAAAATCTTTTATTTTTTATTAAATATTATTTTTTAAAAAAAAATTGTTTTCATATATTTTTATTAATTCTGTTCAATATTTCGAGCCCCCCTAAAATACACAAAAATAATATACAAAAACTTAAGTTATTTTATCAAATATTTTTCATACTTAAATATATGAAAATATATATACATTAACATTGTATTATTAAAATTACTTATGTCTACTAATTTCATAATATCGTCTTACATTTTAGTAAAGCTGCCGTCTGTCCACAGATAGAATGTAAAGCTTACTAAATGTTCTTATGTTTAAATTTAGCTATTAGGTGTCGGTATGTATGAGCACAGTTTTCAGTGTCTTTCTTGTAGTTCATCCTTATGTTCGTAGGGGTATTAATTATGTGTAACATCTCTATTGTGTATCTCTTTTTATAATTGTCCTTTTGTTGAAGAATTGTTGTACCTGTTATATTTGGAGAGTGCCCAGTAATTGCACAGTGGGTTGCTAACGCTGTTTTTTGTTCTGTTGTTACTTTTCGTGTTTTATGGTCCGGTTTATGTGCTGCTAATCTCGTTCTCAGTTTTGATTTCGTCGTTCCAACATATGTTTTATTACATACGTCCAAGCCGTTTCCGTTGCACGGTATTTTGTAAATTATATTTGATTTGTCCAATATGTCAATTTTCGTCTTTGTATTCGAAAAAAGTTTATTTAACGTTGTTTCTGTCTTAAGTGCAATATTTACTTTTTCTCTATCAAAAATGTTCGAATGGGTTATTCGTTCAGAAAACCCTGGGATATATGACATTGATTTAAATTTTTTTATATCTTTTTCAGGTTTTATAATCGAGGCTGTGTTGACATTTCTTTTAGCTTTTTTGATCAAATTTACAATTGTTTAATTTGGAAAACTATTTTTTTGTAGCGTTTTTCGTATTGTCTTAATATTTTCTCTGTGATAGGATTCATCACTTATTTGCAATACTCTTTTTGCAAAATTATATGCTGTATTTAATTTAATATGTGTAGGGTGGTTAGAGTAGAAGTTTATGAAATCAGGAATTAAATATGATTTCAAAAGAAGTATAGAATTATTCCTTGATATCAGCTTTTAGAAGAATTTCTAAACATACCTTGAGATCCTATACAAGTAGATAAATTACGCCAAATGCTTTAAGAATACATTGTTTAGGATAAATACACTGTATTTTATGTACGTATCTCATATGTAATTGATGTAGGGCTATTTATGGAAATATACACAACCATTTAGTATTATTCAGGGCCTTGAATTTTAAGTGGCATAAAAGAAAAATTCCACATTATTTTGATTCGGTTTTCCTTAGCTACTTATGTTGCTGTGTACAATACAAAGCCAACAAGTATTGATTGAAAAGTGGTAATATATGACGGAATTTCCATACGACTTTACAAAGCAAATATTTTTTGAGTTTTAGTATCTGTTTATATTTTATTTTCCTTTATCATTCTCATAATTTGTTTTCCGTATTATTTCTGTTCAAACCAATACATGTGTCTTCTTTAGAAACTCCAAAAGCACTTTATTTGCCTTTGGAGCATCTATTGTAAGACATATATGTGAGACATGTGCATCATGTTTCGCAAAAGAACATATATTGTGTAAATAAAATTCAAAACTCACTTTCACATACTTAAACTTGTAAATGTCTTTATTTGGTTATTTTTGTATAGGTTTTATTCAATTACGTAGCTGTGTGTAATTATGTAAGTGTTTCTTAATAAATTGAGAAGACAAGTTCTGCTACTACACAGAACATAAAAAGAATCAAAGTAAATGCATGTTATTCGTTGAAGGGCGTTTAAAATATTTTCGAATGATACGCACTGAAGTTTAGTGAATGTGTGAAGTACTTTTTTAGGCATGAATATTTTCTTAAAAATAAAACACAACAAAATTGATATAATGACCAAAATGTTGGTCTTACTACCTCATTTTTATACCATTTAGTATATAAAAATAATTTCTGGCATCTTCCACCACTACACCTTATAAAATTTGCTGAAATGTTTCATATCTTTACCAGAAATCCCTGTTAAGTGTTGAGGCTCATTTTTGGTTTAATGAGTGAATACACAAACATAAATTTCCTAATATGAAATAAGAACAAGTGGAAAAAAATGTTTAAAAAACTCTTTTTACCAAATAAATATGATATACATCAACAACTTACTGTTTAAGCAGGCAAGTGCAGGCAACATAAAAATTTGTGTACCATTAATGATAAACCCTTAGAAAATGTTAAAACTATTAGATGACAGGAAAGCTAGTCAACGTGATTAACTAGAAGATGTCATTTTTAAACTTCGTAAGGTGGACAATATACCGTACTTGAAATATGTAAGGAATTGAATACCCCTAAGGAATTATATTTAACGGACTGAGTTCTTGATAAAGTCTTAATATTAGATGAGCATTTGTTTATGGTATGGTTACTAGAATTTAGAGTCTTAAAACATGCTAATATGCCACACGTATCATAGAATTGTGCACTTTAAGCCCTTTTTTTAACCTTACATAGCCTAACCTAAGACAGTCCTCTCCAATTAGCTGATAATGATAATAACTCTTTACTTGTCTATGTAGCCAAGGTTTTTTTAACATCTTGCCTGCTGCTCTCTACAAATATACAACAAAATAATCTTGTTGCTTTCTGTTTGTTGTAGTCATATACCGCATAAACGTACCTTGTTTTAGTCCACATAATTTATTGTTGTATTATTTTAAATTAAATTTCAAACACATTTATATAATGCAATACATACAAATAGCCTTGTTGTCTCTAAACTTTCAGGGAGCTCCAAGTTCTTTCATAACTATGATTGAGGTTGACGTGTAGAAGTGACTAGCGGTCATATTATTTTCCTATTTAACTCTTAACTGTAATATAAAACCTAACCTTGATTATAAAATGGAAATAGACTTGGTAATTAAAATAAGTATTGAGATACAGCACATGATTGACATGAACATGGCAATTGACATGGATATTGACATTGAAAGTTGAACTTGACATGTTTTTAGATCAGTATAAATACATAGACGCATACTTTAACATAGGCATAGTAATGTGTATATCTAGGTGCTTACAAATGTATGGAATTGATGTTATTATAGATTTTCGCATTAACAATGATATATTTAGTCAGAGCCGTAAAGATTAACTTAGACGCAGAACTTTTGAAAGTTGATATGGATACAGATAAGTACTCAGATATGATGATGGATGGTAAAAGAAAATGATGGTGGAATATATATATGTAATAAATAAAGCTATATAAACTGAAATAGATTTTGCAATATTCTAATCATTGATGCAGAAAGGAGACATAAATTTGACAACCCTAAAATAAGTTACTTTTTTGCCTTTATTTCAAATTTAACTGAGGAAATACTTTTACTTCCATCTCAACTATCTTCCAATTCTTTTGGAGCACATGTTTTATTTCTTTATATTTTATTACAAATATTTTTAAAGTTGCGCCTGTACAAAATATTGTTATCATGGGGTGTTGGAAAAAACACTTGTTTTCTTTTATTATACACATCATCGAATTCAATGCCATTTTATATATTTCTTGTGTATCAAAACATATGTGTTAAGGGAAGTGAAGGATTTAGCACGTGTCTGTATACTAACAAATAAATAATGACAGACATTACACAAAAAACAAACCTTAACATCCTATTGAACATTCGCTCATATATCCCCCTATTCACGGATAACCAACTAAATACATATAAGTATAATTTTAGTGTCGTAATAGTTATAAAAAAAGGAAAAGCTAAAACAAATGGTTTGCAGCAAAATTTTATGATTTTTTTTTTTTATACTTTTCCTTAACGGTACACAGTTGAAGTTGAACGTTTGTGTCAAGCGTAGCAAAAATAAAAGTAAAAATTTGTCTGAAAACAAGATTTAAAGAATTTATGTATGCATGCGTATTTTATAAGATAAGGTACAAATTATTATAGTTCTTCTATTGATACAGGTTTATTTAATCTTAGTTTTTATTTGATATTTTTCTTTTTAATTCTGATTACTTTAAAAATTGCCTGCATACTTCATCTGTATTCTGTTCTTCATTAATGTACTAAGAGTTCAAAATCAATCTCTTATCCTTTAACTACTATCAAGTCATATTGCTATTGTTCACTTCTTGCTTTAATATTAACGAATTATAGATGTTACTTCATTAATATTAATGTCAGTAAATGAAATATTTTGAACTTTCGCCTGTTTAACATTCAATTCATTAACATTTTCAGTTTTAATTATTTTAAAAGTAATCAACCATGTTACAATATAAATCTTGTTCTTAGCACTATAGGCCGGTTTTCACCTCTTAATTGTTTATCACTTTTTTTTTTTTGGACATTTCAAACAATGTGTCTGAAAACCATAACAATTGTCAGGAAGTCATTAAAATTTAATTTAAATGCAAATATCGTATTGATGTATTTATTTGAGGAGAAATGTTTGTGTGTTTTACATTTTCACTCATACACAAATAATTGCTCGTGTAACACATGTATTTAAATTCAGTCACACAACTGCAGGACCCTGTAAGCATGATGGTGATTGATGAAAAATACAATTATTAAAAAATCATCATTATTATTAGAGCAAATGTTGGGCAACCGTGGCAGGTCTGCCGATTGGTGATTGGCGAGTTTGCTTATTTGCAGTCAGTGCTCGTTTGATGTAAGTACATGAAAGATTAAAGAACCGAAAAACAGTGTCATTTATAAAACAGAGCCATAAATACTTCTCTCTGTTTTCTATTTTGACTAGTTTAAATCTATCACTTTTGCAGTAATCTCGTTTCAACTAGACTGTCACAGAACGTAAGTAATAAAAAATTTATCTGCAGGGGAATAATGCACTCAGCCACTTGCAAACAGAAGACAAATGCATGGAACATAAACAGATAACACCGTTTATGCATACTTACACCGTCAAACCGAATCGGATTGTAAATTTAATTGTTATTTTAATGCGTCAAAAGTGTCATATTCACTTTGAAATGCAAATAAGAAATAAATAAATAAAAAAATTATATTAAAAGGTCAGATAAATACCACAAGCACCGAGAACCTTTTCGTTCAATTTGTTTACTGTTAAAACATATGATAACATTTTTTATCCGCTGGTTGAAATAAGTAAAGTTTTGAGATATAAAAATTGAAAATAAATATACGTTCACCAAATGCCTAAATATACCTTAAGAGGAATTCAAGTCAGCAATTAAATACAGGAGCAGGGTTCCACTTAAAAAAAAATCATACCAAGATCAAGTCAAATTAAATTTAAGTTCATTCTTTTATATCCAAAAACTAAATGACACAGACCAATTATGAAATTAAAACAGCATCTTCCAATCTATTAAATTAAAATGACAATTCAATCATTTCAAATATTATTTAAAAACAGTACTGCTTAATTTAAAGAAGGGCAGCTTTAGGTTTTAAAATTATTAAACTTGATTAATTACTTTTTTTTAATTATGGGGGTGACCAAAAAACACAAAACAAAAATATTGACTCGCCATATCGGATTAAAAAATTTTAAGGTCAGGTCATTCTGAGTAGCAGTCGAAGGAAAGTGACCATTTATCTTCTTGCGTCTTCCCATTTAAAATTTTGCAGAAGCTCCAGTTAGACATGGAATCCCCCAAAAAAATTACTCTTTATGACAATGCGTATTTTGCAAAAAATAAATCCGCCCTAAATAGTGATTCGGAAACCCTCAAGTCATTGTCAAGAAATACTTTGGTGTAGATTTAAAACTGGCGCCACTATATAATTATTTTATTCTACTTGAAACGCCATTGCAGCCAATGACAGGTAATACAATACTATCGCTAAAGCGGAAGATGCAAACCCGAATAAGACTACTGTCACACATTTATCGAATAATGTCATTTACAGTCAGTCTTTTGTGCAATGTATTTGGTAATCTTCATTCCTATTCTGAGACACACAAATTGACTACTATTGCCATTAATGAACTTTAGCATGTAATTGATTTAGTATCGATACAATGCCTTAAGACAATTAGCTTCGAAGCCAGAGGCGAAGAACTTTAAATTGTCAGCAAAGTTTTCTGTGATAGTGCTAATTGATTTAATCTTGATTGTTTTTAAGAAAGGTATGGTTTGACAAATGCCATGAGAGCGTTAGCTCATTGTTCACATTTATTTCGGAAATCATGGTTAAATTTATCCATCGTATTACCCACGCTTTTTGCTCAATGTCAATAAAATATTTTCGCTTTTACAGAGATGATAAACCTTAACCATTGACAAAGCAACACTACTCACTGTTTAGTGCAGTGGATCTATTGTTGGATATGCATTCTAAAAAGACAGTGGTAAGAATATTACAGTTAAGAGGAATTTTTCTCCATCACTGGTGCTACTTCTCATACAGGGTGCGATATAATCATGATACCAAGAAAAGCAATAAACGAGAAAATAATCAAATTTTAACTGCACATTTCTTCCAGATAATTTGACGCCCTAATGTGTGCAAACTCCTAATTATCCTTTTTAAAAAAATCTCGAAATTTTTCAGGCACTTGGAAACATTTACTGCGAATTCAAACCAAATACGCGCTGTCTATAGGTTTTACATTCCTTTTTGTTGTATTAAGGCACTAATGTCATATTATTTTTTAACGAATAAATGTATATGGATGAATATAAATTTCAATCTCTATTTTATATGAAAAAAATTCATTTGCCTCTTTAGCATAAACAAGGTTTGTTTTAATTTGGAATTGCCAAAAAAGCTACTGCAGAGCAATTCGGGGTTTTTTATCTTTCAAATCGACAAATCAATCAAGTAAAATAAGTGTAGTTTGATTTCTTTTTCTAAACTTTCAAAAAAAATATAAGCACTTGGACAACCCCTTTACTTTTAGTTGTAATGTAAAAGCTTTTCATATGCGTCCTTTTTACGAAATGACTTGATATTACCGACTACCTTTTCTTTGCAATGCAACTTGCTTAACAAGTAAGATGAACCGACAAGCAAAGTTTTACTAGAATAGTGCTACTAAATTATAATTAATTATTTTGGTTTTAAATTTATAAAAATTCTAGCATTGCATTAGATTTTTCTACACATTTAAAGATCTATATTTATTATTTGATTGTTATTTATTTTTTCGGAAATTTATTCAATTTCATTTTTTTTGTCCATAAAGTAAATTAGTTTTTTTAACAAGCTTTTGTGTTTAAAATATATACAACAATTGCAGTTATTATTATGCAAATGGGATAAACGATGCTAAAAATTTACACAGGAAACCGGAAACAAAATATTGTTATGTCGTAAAATCGCTTCTACAGTTTAAGCAATTGACGTAAATTAAATTAAGTTTTTGTTTTATTCAAAGTTTGAGCTGAAAACTTGGAAGAGGAAATAAAAGGTTATAATTACTAATTATTGTTTGTTCAAATTTTTTTATTTGAAATTTTATTCTCAATTATTTTATTCTGACTTAAGTTGATTTTCTAATTATTATACTTCCTAAATCATTATTAAATTAAATGAGAAATCAAATACAATTTTCATTTAAAATATTGCCAGCCAAAGGATGGATAAAGAAAGTATAACAAAATTGTTTTAAAAATGATGAAAGAAGATAAGCATAAAGAAAATATCATTTGATGAAAAAAGGAAAGAAAAAAGAAATTTTGAATAAATGCTATGATTCCGATTTTATAATTTTATTAAATTTTAATATCAGTAGTAGTTGTAATTTCCAAAAGTACAGAAATTAACAGTCCTGATAAAGTAATCATTGGTGGTTTTAAAAATTCATTCCTTTCGGTTAAAACCGAAAGAATGTTTCAATATCCAAAAATGATAACCATTTAATAAAAAAAAAAGGTTTATAAGTGTAAAAATAAGAAAATAAGCTTAAGCCAGATTAAAATAATATTTACAATAAAAGGGAAATAAAACAGATTTTAGAAATTATTTATTTAAAAAATACACACTAGAAAAGTTAAATAAACCAAAAACAAAAATTAAATGTTTAACAAAATATGTGGACGATCTATTTTTAATAATTGAAAAAACACACAAAATTAAACTTTATATTCGAATAGAAAAATAATAATTCACTACCGTATTTGGATGTGGTATTACACACAGAAAAATATATATTCACGACAGATTGATTTACTAAATCAACAATCCAACTAAGTACGCAGCCAAAAAATAATTTCTTACGATCTTGGTGGCCAATTCTCTTGCTCTCTAGTACAAATAATGCGATTTTTGAACTTTTCTTTCAATAATCCAATTTTTTTCCTTTGACGTGTGGCAAATGCAACCACATATTCTCTATGACCACAAATAGCTTTAGTTCAGCTCCCTGTACCTATTTTCATTGACCAATTTTACTTCAAGTTTAGACACTCTTTCTAAGTTGAATATCTTATTGAACTCTATAAATATATTGAGGTGAACTTTCGTAACTGCCTAAATTTTTTAAACAAATCGGCATTCGCAGAAATATTCATTTCAAAGTTTTAGTTTGTTTTGTGCTACTAATTAG
This sequence comes from Phyto melanocephala, assembly GCA_941918925.1. Lineage (NCBI taxonomy): Eukaryota > Metazoa > Arthropoda > Insecta > Diptera > Rhinophoridae > Phyto > Phyto melanocephala. Next base: position 6,665,482 of record OW799233.1, read on the forward strand.
GTTTCATGCACATTTCTCATACAACATTTATTATCGGAAAATTGGGTAAATTATTCATAAAATAAATTGAAAAATTGATATTTAGATTGTTACTACATAAAACATTATGCCAATAGGGCAAACGTGTGTATCTGTTAAGGGGTTTGGGCTTTTAGTGCCCCTCTTTTTCAACCTAACCTAACATATGCCATAAATTTCAAGGTACAAATTGAGCAAAAAGGCTTAATTGCACTAAATTATACATATGCCATAAATTTCAAGGTACAAATTGAACAAAAAGGCTTAATTGCACTAAATTATATTACAAGTTTCAGATGTTAATACAAATATTTTATCATTTAGATAGCTTTTACTTATGAAGTAAGTCGCGCTTATCTAACTCATTTAAATAAAAAGGTACTGACCAAAAAATGCAAATCTTGGGTTATTGAAACGCGCTAAGTTTAGTTTGAAGAGTGTTAAATTGAGAACGCCGGCTATTAGATTTAATGACAATAAGTTCATAAACAAAAATATTACCAAAGACAGAAAACTTCCAATACAACAATCAGAAAAAAATAATTGTTAATTTTTTAATAAAATCATTAAAGCCAACAAATAAAAAGACGCATTTACATACTATAGCTTAGAGAAAGAAAAATATTGCAGGACATAATTAATGACAACCAAATATTTGCTTATATGCTAAATGAGGTGACAGAATCACTACTTACCAAAAATGAAAATGAACAATTTTAAATTTTAACTTTGCACAAGCCAATGTTGTTTATGATATTACAAGTAGTGGTGGCACACTGGAGAAAAATCTCTTTATGCGCCACTAAGAATTGTTAAACAATTGTTGAGTTAACAACCACAATTGTATATTGTAACGTCTATTAAAATGAAATTTCTATTAATTTACTTGTGATTAGGGATTAGGGATGCGAAAGTCAATCAAATCTTAAATTTGTAAAATTAGAAAAGATAATAAAATATGTAAAAGTTTTAAGTGAAATAAAAAAAAAATAACACGAAATTTGAGTTAAAAAAGCTACAAACCTATTTTGTATTTAAGACACAGGAAGACTTCAAAAATTATTTTATTGGTTTATGCAAAAAAAAAAAATTCACCTCTATTCGCTGTATGGTTCCGATGCAACACTTTAAAAATATATATAAATAAAATTGTATCACAAAATTTTGCAATAAAAAAAACTAAACATAATTATAAACAAGTAACAGTGCTATATTCGGCCATGCCGAATCTTATATACCCTTCACAACGTGTAGTCATGCAACAACAATTGTTTGTATCACAATTCATCTCATATAAAATACGTCCATACATGTAAGAAACATACCAAAAAATTACAAAAAAAAATATATTAAAAATAATAAAAAAAAAAATTACAAAAAAATTAAAAAGAAATTTTAAAAAATATAAAAAAAAAATAATAAAACATAAATAATATATTAAATAAAATAAAATAAAATAAAATAAAATAAAATAAAATTTTTTTGGCTCAGCTGGAATTCGATGCCAAGTTTACTCTAACCCGTATATTTATTTATTTTATTTATTTATTTATTTAAGTCTATGGATTCTAGATCCTTACAGACTAAAAAGCAGTACATACAAAATGTTTAATATTAGTTATTTAAAAACAAAATAATTTTACATTTTACAATATTAACATTTAAAGAAAAATCAATATGTTGATAAAGTTTATTGAACTCGGTACAAATCCTCAAAAACGGATCGAAGTTGGCATAATTCGTTCTGAAAACTTTAACTGATAGCGGACAAAAACGACGTGTAGAACGACATGGTACATTAAAGAAGATATTCGCTAATAGGAAATCAGAGCATATACATCCTTTAATTAAATTTAGAACAAACGTAACGTTTAACATTGTTCTACGACTTTTTAAAGTTGGCAGCTTCACTAGTGCAAGGCTTAACGAATTCCACTGTAAGCCACGAAGACAAAATAGCAGGAACTGTTTTTGCACAGATTCAATGCTATTAATATAAACATTGTAAGTTGGATCCCAAATTATTGAACCATACTCAAGAATATGCCTGACAAGAGAAATATACAATTGTATTGTTACATATGGATCTGTAAACTCTTTCGCCCAACGTTTTATGAATCCAAGGACAGCACGTGCTTTATTAACAGTTAAAGAAATATGCTGAATAAAATTTAGTTTAGCATCTAATAGGATTCCAAGATCGGAGACGGATTCCAGTCTTTTTAACGTAAAACCATTTAAAACATAATTAACTTTAATATAACATCTACGAAAGAAACACATATATTTGCATTTTTCAGGGTTCAGCTCCATTAAGTTAAATTTACACCATACATTAAAAGCATCTATATCCATTTGTAAGAGGGTATGATCGGCGTAATTATTATAACTTAGGAATATTTTTACGTCGTCAGCATACATAATAACGTTTGAGAATTTAATAGCATTTGGTAAATCATTAATGAACAAGGAAAACAGCAATGGACCAAGATGACTTCCCTGAGGAACACCAGAAACAACGGCTATTGGTTTAGAGATAATGTTTTTAAAACGAACATTTTGTTTTCTATTTGTCAAATACGAATAAATCCACTTAAGGGAGTTCTGTGTAAATCCCATTACATCAAGTTTTTTTATTAGAAGTTTATGATTAACTTTATCAAAGGCTTTGCTGAAGTCGGTGTAAATAACATCAGTTTGCTTTCGTTCAATAAAACCACGATTTACAAGCGTAGTAAACTGCAACAGATTTATAACAGTCGAACAACCCTTACGAAAACCATGTTGTAACGGAGACAATATAGATGTTACATGATGGCAAAGATGGTCAGTTATAATTTTCTCAAAAAGTTTAGGTATTGTACTAAGGTTAGCAATACCTCTATAATTAGCGATGTTATTTCTGCAGCCAGACTTGAATAATGGTATTATAAAAGAGTCCCTCCACATAGTAGGAAAATAACCGGATTTTATCGACATATTGAAAAGTATTGTAAGAGGAGAAACGAAAGCCTCAGCACATTTAATAAGAAGGCTACTAGGAATTCCATCAGGGCCATATTTATAGGAAAATTTTAGATTTTTTAAACTGCTGAAAACCGTTGATTCATCAAGAAATGGAATTGATATAACTGGATAAATATATGTAAGTTGTTGTTGTAATTGTGAAAAAAAACGAGGTGGTCGTGGTTTTTTGCTCATATCTCAGAAAGTTATAGGACGATTGTGCTGAATTTCAATAGCGATTCATTCCTGGATATTTCCAAGAGATTGATGCCATACAGAGATCTGAGGAACATATAGTTGCTTCTAAAAGTTGATTTCAACCAACACACGGACAGACGGGTAGACGGGCATACGGGCAGACGGACAGATGGACAGACGGTCAGGGCGTAATCGACTCCTCTAATCATAAGCTTTCAAAAAATATATACTTTATGGGGTTGGAAATGAAAATTGTAGAAATTACAAACGAAATGACAAAGCTATATATAACCTTTTTCACTGTGTGAAGGGTATAATAACGTATAATACTATTAACATATACAAACATTAAGCCAATAATCTATTGCAATGAGGCTTGTAAATTCAATTGATTTTAAGTTTTCAAGTAAAGAATTAAGAAAAAAAATTACAGAAACTACTACCATATGACTGACTACTGACTGAGTTTATGAATAAGCATACAAAAAGGGTAGATTTTTTAAGAACAATTTTGTATTTTAAAAAAATAATATATTTCATTATTGCAGCAATTAGTTTTCTACAAGCACTGAAAATAATTCCTTTTTTATCCTCAAATCTATTTAAATTTTTTTAATCAAATTAAAGTGTAGTTTCTCAAAAATTTCTCTCGAATTTTCTGCTCTAAAGGTAATTATTTACTAAAAACAGAATACATTGGATACAGGATACCTAAGGATACTTTGTAATGTTACAGATACCATCAGACCAACAGCATAATTATGCTTAAAAACATCTGCCCAACTTTCCTAAACTACACACATTTAAGGACTTCCTCACAAGCAAATAAAAATGTAAATAAAAACTTAAACATTGTTAAATTGTATTCCCTCACTTCCTCTTTAACTGCATGTTGTATGCAATCGAAAATGGGATTTAATAAAATTCTCCATAATGTGTCTGCTCAAAGAAAAATAATGTAAAATTAAACAAGCACACTAAACATAATAATGTAAAAGGTGGGCCAACACATGACAAAAAATTTAATTTCTCTATCGTTTATATATTTTTTTATTTTTTCAGATGATTTAAATAACATCGGGAGAATAAATAATCGAGAGATCTTCATTTGAACGAATCTTAACCTTTAATATGAGCCCATCCTTACGAAGCTGATAACGGCAGTCATTTAAGTATAAATTTTTTCCTTACTTAAGTTTAAAACAATTTTCATTTTGTAATTTTGAACAACACGAAAAATTAGTTGTTAAATTTGTAAACCTTATGGTGGCTGTTGGCCCACCTTGTTGAAATGATTGTGCTACTGTATGCAACTAGAAATAGTTTTTCAAGGGATTTAATTTTATTTACTGTTTTCCTTAATTATTAAAAAAAAAACTTTTATGGCAATCCTTTAAACAGTACAACAACAATACATTTTGAAATGTGTGTGCATGAATATGTGTAGTGCTAGGTAGCAAATATCTAAGTTTCATGTACGTTTTGTACGATCACAAGGATGTTGCAGCTTATTTCTGTACTAAACTTCAACGCTTGTGTGGATATTTGTATTTTTGTTGCAAAAAACATACTTTTAAAGTGGTAAATTTGATTTCATTTGTTGTTTAATTGAAAAAGAAATTTTTTATTTATTTTCCTTTTCATTTTCTATATATTTTATTGTTGGTTTGTCTGTATATGTGTGTGAGAAAGAGAGCGTCTATAATTTTTTGCTGATTTTCTATTTAGAATATTTTGCACTGACTGCATGTGTATTGCTTCTGCAAAACTTGAATTTTAAAGATATTTACTTTTTTCAGTTGAAAATAACTACATTCTACAATATGTAATTAAATCGTCCATTTAAATGAAACATTATTTTTTTAATGACGAGATGTATTTTATTGAAAATTAATTACAAGCATAAATTTAATTACTGAGTATTTTATGTTCAAGCTAAAGTAATGAAATTATATCAATTGCAGAAATTAAAATTGTATATTGTTTTGCACAGAAAAAAAATATTAAACTCCCCAGCAAAAACTAAATAACGACTTCATATTACTGAACATTCCTCAATATTTTGATCAGAAAATAAAAGACAAATTTTTGGAATTTTGCATTTTAAAGTTAAGCAAATTTTAAATTTAAATCCTTTTTTTAGTAAAACTTTATAGCACTGATGATTACATATGATTTTGGAAATGTGATCGGCATGCTTATCGTGTGCATAGCGTGCCCTGGAGGTTCAACATTCACACGCGCATTGCAAAAGTTTAGGTGGTGTGTTTTGGCAACAATAAGTCGAATATTAAGTCTTCGATCATTTTATCTGCATATATCTGGTACTTTTTACACGTCTGAAATCAATTTTCTACTGGTACCAAATCACATCAAATAGATGGCCAGTTAACACGTTCGTAAACTGACTGTTTTGCAAACTGTATAGCACCATCTTGCTGAAAATTCAAACTCGGAAACAAAAAAGTTGGCCGTTGAAAAGTTAAATCTACCAAACGTTGTTCTCTAAGAAATAAGGACCGATGAAGCCAAAGTTCCCAAAATCTACAATTAACAGTGACTTTTTTTCGACGACAAGTTCATATTTCTGGATTTTTATAAATCTTTTATTTTTTAATAATTAATTAAATGTAGAAATTAATTAAATGCAGAAGTAAAATGTTAACAATTTTATGGATATCTCTTCAAGTTGATTTTTTAATAAAATAAAACAGGAATTTATTTTTTGCCAACTTTAACACATGACTGAAATTAAAGTTGATAAAATAACAAAAATGCGTCCGAAAAAATATTGGCAATATATTTTTTTTTTTAATTCATAAAAATTCTTTTTCAGTCAGTCAGTCTTACGTGATCAATAAAACAGAATAATAAATATTTTTTAAAAATAATAACATCAATTTATCTCCTCCTAATGAATCGGTATATTTTTTTTATCTGTCACTAAATAAGGCTTAGTTTAAAAACAAGTAAGAGCGCTATATTTGGCCGTGCCGAATCTTATATACCCTTCACAACGTATAGTCATGCAATAACAGTAGTTTGTGTCACCATTCATCCCATATGAAATACGTACATACATATAAAAACATACATATATAAAAACATCCCATTGTAAAGTTATAAATTTACGTATGTATGTTAAAAAAACAAAAAAAAAATTTTTAAAAAAAATTAAAAAAAAAAATTAAAAAAAAAAAAAAATTATTATATATATAATATATATAAAACAAAAAAAATAAAAAAAAATTAAAAAAAAAAAATTAAAAAAAAATAATAAAAATATATATAATATATTAAATAAAAAATAAAAAAAAAATAAAAAAAAATATTAAAAAAAAATTTTTTTGGCTCAGCTGCCACGTTTTCCCTAACCAGTATACACGTTTGTATGTATGTATGTTGTTGTTGTAATGTTGTTTTTGTGAAAAAAAAATCGAGGTAGTCGTGGGTTTTTGCTCATATCTCAGTTGTTTATGTGCCGATGTTTCTGATTTTCAATACCGATCTACTCCCAAATATTTCTGATATTTTAGTACCTTACCCAACCTATGTCGGGGGGCTTAAAAAAGTTGATTTCAACATACACACGGACAGATGGTCAGACGGAAAGACTAACAGACTGACAGGGCTTAATCGACTCGCCTATTCATAAGCTTTCAAAAAATATATACTTTATGGGGTCGGAAATGAAAATTGTAGAAATTTCACACGGAATGACAAACCTATATATACCCTTTTTCACTGTGTGAAGGGTATAATAATATACCAAAACCTCTAACACTCAACCACAAATATTAACACTACACCCAGAACACAAACAATTAAATTCATAGCCAATCGAATGGTTGAGTTCCTGCAATCGAACTTTTCTTTTGTGGTTATAGAAATTCTATTACAACAATTGTAATTTCTTAGTGATGACTATACGAAATGATATTCTGTTGATATAATCGCAAAAATTCTACTATCACAACTAAATTATGTGGCAATTAGCAACAATTGTAGTACTTACAACAGATACTACTTTCTCTGTGTGTGTAGCCTTAAGAGTGTGCTATCGAAAATACATATTCGTAGAGAGAAAGAATACAAGTATAACTTCATTATTCATTATTCAATTTCATTTATTTGCACATGAACACATACACACATACATACATAAGTACATACATAGCCAAAGATATAAAAATGTGCTAAAGCATTAAAACTTTTTGTAAATTATTAAATTGATTACAATATAAAACTTTTACTATTTCATTTAAATCAAATTTTAATACAAATAAAGTTGAGAAACTAAAATAAATATATTAAATGATGTTTTTTCTTTATTTAATTTAATGTTAAAACTTTTTATTTTTTTGAGTGTGTGTAATATTGTTGCTTTAGTGTTTTTTTTCTTGAGTTTTATGTATTTATGAACCAAATAAATGAAATTTATTATCAAAACATTTGTTGTTATTATTTCAGTTTTAAATGGGCCAAAAATAGTAAAGATATTTGCGTTGAGAGAAGAGAACGTAGTAGTGAACATAATATTTAGCTCAGAGTGAAATTAAATTACCATTTGTGGTCAGAATTTCGTTTTTCTAACCATGTACTCGTACGTGATCTACTCAAAGAAATTTTCTTTCATACCAAACACAACCAAATATATTTATACTGAAAATAATTTCTCCTTTTCTAATGGTTATTGTTATGTGCTCTTCATGTGGTGCATACATGTGTATAAATGTACATACATTGCGAAATATGCATGCATACATACATAGATGATATTTAACAATACAATTATGTTATTTATGTACCCGGCAGATAAAGTAACTAGTATGGGGTTAGAAATATAGTAGTTGCTTGTATCTTTTGACTATCGATTTTAACATTACGTTGTCATCGGAGCCCAATTAGTTCTTTTTTATATAGTTTTACACTTGTTTAAATACTAGTTTTTTTTTTTAATAGTAGTGTGTCTGCATACCTCACACCTCACACATATTGAAAAAATTTTAATATTTATTTTACACAGCCAGTTAAGCATCAAGCACAATGAAATTTTTTGTCTCTGCAAAGATTTGACCAGGGTCTTTTGGCTTTAAAATTTCACGCTTTAACAACTGCAGTAATACACCTTTTTTTTAAATTTATATAAGTAAGATTTTTGTTAGAAAAACGAACTATGATTTTACAATGGGCGATGGGTGAGTTTGATTTTTTCAATCAACGCGTGTGAGATCTTTCACTATTGCTACGGTCTAGCTACAACTGGTTACATGACTGTTTTAAAACGTTCTTAGATAAACATTTATCTACAGGGTAGTCATTTATTTATGAGCACATGTGAATATTTCCACGTATAGAAACTTAAACAAACGAGGGGCGACTGAAGATTAATTAGGGTTTCAAGTATAGAAATTCTCGTTCTATGATAATGTAAATAGATTAGCATTCGTTTTTGTTTTCCAAAAATTTGTATCTAAATAGTGCATGTATATTAAAATGGAGTATAATTTGTTTGCAAGTTTAAAAGTTTGAATTGACTATAACAAATTGGATCCTTCCTTGTGCAAACAAAAAATAAATTAAAGTAAAGTCAAAAAATCTCAAAAGATGGTGTCACAGTCGAATTATTAAATATTCTAGAGATATGCAAAGAGTGATGTTTTTTCTATTTGGATTTTCGGCGTAAAAATAAAACATTTGTAACATGTGGTAATGACAAAAATGTTCTGTAAGGTTTTCCAATTCACCATGAATAGACTAAGAAAGCAATAGCTCTTTAAAAAAATTAAAATTTATTTTCGAAATGTGCGTGATAAGAAAAATCATTTTTCTACCGTATATTTTTTTTAAACGATAAAGCTTTTTCAAGGTACATCAACAAATGGAATTGCCTCATTTGGTGTAAGAGCATGTGGAGATGGTGTGAGCCGAAATGGTCACGATCCAACACATTTTATGCCTTAAGTAGAAGAATTAAAATTATTGGCATGTGATTCTAAAAAGACTGTGTCATGTACTGCACGTAATACAAAACCTAAAACTTATTAAAAGCCAATTTGGTGAGCAATTAATTTTTCGCAAAGATCAGGCGATTTAATTACACTTAACTATGTTCTGTGAATACGTAAAGTCTTTTATATACAAGAACAAGTTTGATATCAATATCAGCCCTGGCTAGAAATGGATCTCACTGATAAAATACCACCGGTGTTGCCGAGAGCAGTAATAAAATAAAACAATCTTTAAAGAGTAAAGGTCCTAAAGAAATATTTATATACTTTTTTTTCTCTCAATTTTTAAAACACAGGCTGTTAAAAAAATCATCAAATATATTAAAAAACTATAAAGACGATTGTTTCTCTAGTACATGACAAAACATATCTTTTCTAAAATTTTAGTTTGTCTATCTGTCTTTCTGTATGTATATGTATTTCTAAATATGATTGACTCAGAAACTACTGAATGTATTTAGTAAAACTTAACATAGTGGTTCTTTGATATCTGTGATAACATATAGGATAATTTTTCTTTAAAAATACTGTTAATCTATTAAAAAAAAATTGAGAAGAAGTGTATTTAAAATTGTACTAAGAGGTTGGTAAAAGTGGGTATAAAAACAAGGAAACATAACAAAAGCTCTCAGTACGGAAGTACTGGCAGTTTGAATTCAGTTGTAGAGTGAGCAGTATTGTACAGAACTATTCTAACGCCTTTCACTGAAACCCATTAGAGAGAAGAAATATCGGAGCATTTTGCATTCAGCTTGCACGAAATATTATAAGTACTTCATATTTCAATACCCAATTCTTATACAAAAGCCAAAGGTCATTAAAAACAAATTTGGTTTATTATTTTAATTTTTGGTACGCCATTCTGTAGCAAATTAATTTTAGCTAACACTGGTTGCTAACCTTAATTTCCCAAGTTTGGTGATAGCTCTCTGTGCATCCATATAGCCTTTGCGTAATAATAGCAACAAAAATCGTTTCAAAGAGCCTTGTTTAAGAATCATAAAAAGGAGGAAACAAATATCTCTGGGCAGTGGCTGAGAGAGACTGAATACGTACACAAATCGAGCGGACTAGTTTAAGAACACCATTACAAATCTTTTTATACAAAATTTTCATTGACTTCATATTGCTCTTATTTGACCTTTATTTTATAAAATTTTTTAATTGATTGTTCAATTAAAAATTAAAATTTTGTAAAGACACACAATTTCTTTCCTGAAGATGCTACACAAAGGAGTAGCGAAATATTGAATAATAAATAAATCAATAAATATTTATAAAGACCTCGAGCTAAAAAAAATCAATTAAAAAATTTTAATTTTCATTGACTCTAGCTTAAGAAAATATTACTCTACTTACTTTTTATAGTGAATTATAGATCGTTTCTTATAAGTTGTACTGAAAGTTTCCGATTAAATGACGATTTCTTCTTGTTTCGTATGTGTATTTCTATTACCATAATTTATTTATAGAAATAATAAAAGTTAAGCACATAATTGAATTGTTTTATTAAAAAACTTTAGTTTTTGGTTACTCTTGTAGCTTAACACAATCTAAGAAGAAATAGTCACACACACACACACACAAAGTTGAACGCAAAGGTAGATTTAGTTATAAAATTGTATTTGCTTCTTTTACCTCTCTATTTGTTACTGGTAATCTTCTAGTTTCAGCCAATATTAATATGTTGTATTGGTTTTGAAATTCTGTTTTGCTTATGGATTCTTATGTTTTTCAATAAACTAATAAAGATGTGTATGTGTGTGTACAGGTTTATGTATGAGCGCGTGCGAATCGTTAGTGAATAAATGAATGAATAAGCGAGTGTATAAAAGTTTTTTCAAAGATTGCATACACACCACTGAATGTGTGGTTTAGATTAATGGTCTTTGTATAACCTTGATAAGATAAAAAGAAAAATCATGGTAGATTATGGCAAATCTCTTCACTATTTTTATTATCATGTGGAAAATCAGCACATCCTAGCTTTAAAGCAGTTTATAACTTTTGCTGTTTATCATACATAACACGTAGGCCAAACATGTTTTTTGCCGCAAATACTACAGATCAAACACGCAAATGCAAATATATGCTTTTGCTAATACACAAATACTTCGCTACCATGTACACCTACAAATAATTACAAACAAAAAAGTTGCGATAATTAAAATATTCTTTTTTCCAGATATCCAAAATTTTATTTCCTTTAAAATTATTAATTTCTCTTCAGTCTGTACTTAGAGGCAAGTGTAAATGGTCAACCAGAATAGTCATTAAGTTAAGAGCGCAGTTTTTCATGTTTCTATTTAAAGGCACTTACTTACACACTCTCAACAATATATCAATACACGAACATTATAAAATGAACAAGCACAAAAGCTTAATTATAAAGTTATAATAACGTTAAATAATTTTGGCAAAAGTCCTGTAGGAAAAATTTATTAATGGAACAAAACTTTTAAACTTCGTTGTCTTGTGTAACTGCCAGCAGTCATATGAAAGTAAAAACCCATTTTGCGTGGTGTGGTTTTGTCCGACCAAATCTTGGCACAATGGTGGAATATGCTATTATTCACATTAACAATATGCCGTCAATGATAATTGCTATAGAGAAAATATTAATAATTTGTTCGTTCTTCAATTGAACAACCATGATATGCAAGAGCTTTGGTTTCAAAATGGCGGCGTAAAATGTCACACAGCTTATGCCACACTTCACTTATTGAAGGAAGCGTAACTGCATAGTTTCATGTTGTGAACCCGTGAATTAGGCTCCAAGATCGTGCAATTTAACAACGCTTAACTATTTTCTATGGGAATATGTGAAGTCGCTAGTCTACGCCGATGAGCCCGAAACGATTGACCACTTAGAGGACAACATTTGTTAAGTTATTGCCAATAAACGAAAAAGTCTTCAAAAATCTTATTTTCAAATTAGACTGCGTCCGAGGCAGCCATGGTAGTCATATGCCAGAAGTCATATTTAAATTGTGACTTCTTCTTTCACTAATTTCAAAACACATTGACTGCCAAGGCACTTTCAGCAAATAAGATGCTAAGGGCCATATCATTTTTTTCGTAATTTCTTTGAAAATTTCAATATTGGAATATAGGCTCCCTTTTGTAATAAGTATTTATTTACGTAATATTTTTTTAACGAAATACAATAATATTTATATTCTAAAACAAAATTTAACACGAGTAGTACAAAAGTACATCTAACATGTACTTTATGTTATTTTAGAATAAAACAGATGGAAGGAAAAGAGACCTCCAGAAAGAAGGCAAAATGGGTATACACGTATTGACTGGATTATTTACAAGAGCCTTGTATGTGTTTAAAATGTTTTGGAAATTTTATTGTTCGTTTGTTTCTTATTCTGTATAATAAAATCAATTACGCTTTTTTTTCAAAAGCATATTTTTTTCAATTAATTTTTAAGCTGCGCCAAAACCATTTTTAAAAAAATTTTACGGGGGCGTCATACATCATGTTACTGCAATAAAGTTTTATTTATCGTAAGCCACTATTGTGTGACATGGCAAGAGAGCATGAAAATCGCGTAGGACATATGTATCCGACGTGGCGTAAACCACATAGTGCAGTGTCACACATATGAGTCCGAAGTAGCAGTCAGTGTGTTAATATTTGATTGGCCTTTCGTGACAATGCAAAACGGAGCTACGTTATTAATTGTCTTCATTCATGTTATGTCTTCCATAATTGACATAATCTTAGTTTGGGAAATAAATTTGCAATCTGGTAGACAAAATTATTTATTTCTGTCCTAGCATGGTTATTTAAATTGAAACATTATTGTTAATTAATAAATAAAAAATTAAGTTTAGTTCCTTCCAAAAATTACTAGCTAATTTGCGACTCACTCAGGTATTCTGAAAAAACCAATTTCAACAGTGACAGTGTTGCTTGCATTATTTTATTTATAAATTCTAAAAATAAAGTCTTTGTATGTACTTAAAATATACAGGCTGTATTGTGTGTATCTATGACACACAGTCTCGATTAGTAAACAAAAAAAAATATACTTTGAAAACAACAAAATACAACTTAACTATTCCACTACATGTCACACAGTGTTTGTCCCAGTGGTATTATGTCAATGTTTTTACCACAGTGTGTATTATTTATTTTTTATTTTACCTTATGACAGTAAAGTAAAAAATGTGCAACTTAGAATGACATACAGACACTGTTGTCAATAAAGTTAATATTGAGGAATTTGTTTACTTTTTTCTTTTTTTATTTTTCTTGTCGCTCTTGATTTGGAATTTTTTTTTTTTTTTGTTTTGCAAAACATTTTGTCCTTTTTTTTTGAACACATGAATGTGTATGTTCTTTTAATATTTCACAATTTCTTATAGATTCTATTTGTTCTGCAGTAGTTTTTTTATTTCTTTACTCCCATGTGTATCTATAAATACTGGTGGACATTTAACTCAAATTGCTTATTGAGTAAGAACTTGGTAAAAGTCGTGGTCACACAAAAACAACAAAATTGTGTGTGCATACTCGTACATAAATGTGTAAATGCATCAATATTGTCACTCACATGTTCGTCAGAGTCATCATCTATAACAGACATTTGCCAGATCTATAAAAGAAAATACAAATGAGAGAGAAAAAATGCATTATTGTAGATTTCATCTAGGGCAAAGTTTGAAAAAGAATTCAAGAGAAGACAAACAATAGCGAAAGAAGAATAGAATGATAGAAGAAAAATATTGCAGCTGGTCGGAGGTTGTATTGGCTTTTATACCCTACGCTTAGTAGCGGAAAAAATTGCTACATAATATTAAGTGAATTTAAAGCTTTTACCTTTTAATTTTTGCATCTAAAATTTGATTTGTGTTCTCTGTTAATGTGAGGTAGAAACAAGTAGGGTGACTATATTCGGCTATTCGAAACTTGTAGTCCCCTCAAACATTTTGTACTATCATAGAAATATGACCATAAGAAATAATTATATGATGCAACTCTGAGGAAAACTTTTGTAAGAAATCAATAATTAGAACTTCTTTTTCACATTTTTTTCCACAAAATGATGAACTTGGGGCTTGTTTCTTATATCTCTGTAATTATTATGGGGTTTTAGTGACTTGACAACTGTGATCAAAAGTTAGTTATGAAATCGACAATCTGACCTTTTAATTGGGATTTTTTTTAAAAAATTTTATTGAATCAAAACTTTCTAAATATAGAAAAAGGTACATTATTTATAAATACATAACAAAGTTGGAATAAATCTAATAGGATCTGCAAATTTTGATATTATTTGTGTATAAACCAAAGGCAACCGAGTCTCACGTTCATATCTTAGCTCGTAATATATCAAAATAGCTGAGTTTTAAAAGCAAAATTCTCAAAAGCATTTCTGATAAACTGATATCATATAGAAGTATTGAGTAAACGTGGGGCTGCGAACAGTTTATTTAAACATACTATGGAAAAAACGGAGAGACGGACAGACGGACTATTCGCTATCTCTATCTATAAGGAATGTTTGTACTTTATAGGATAGAAAATTAATATTATAGAAAACACAAACCTAATAACAAATTTATAAAAAACCTTTAACATTTATCCTTGTTGTTGTAACAATTTTCTCACTTCGTTAGAATCAGTTTTGCGTTTTTCTTCTATTTTATTCAAAGACTTGCAAAATTATTACAAAACTGTAGCTTATACTAGCATACTTTTTAGATCTTATCAATAAAATTTATTAATTTTATTTTGCTTCCTCAAAAAAATTTTATGTTGCAACTATTGCCTAATACTTTCCATTCTATGATCTAAAAACAAAAATACAAAATAAACGAATGTAAGGAAAGTGCAACAAAGGCTTTCACTTTTGCGGTTTTTCTCTATGTTTTAAAGCCTTTAATATTTTGTAAAAAGTGGTTTTATCATTTTTATTCGAAACGTTTTAAAGCTACTTCGAGTGAAGTGAAAAACATTTTTTACACCGTTCCTCCCGACAGAAATTGACTCCCTGTTATACCATTTTTATAATGTAAAAAAGTAAAAGCATGCAATTTCTTGAGCATAATTTGTGTCACTTAAGTGGTGTGTAAACAACAGAATCTGTATAATTATTAAATATTTTTAGATATTCTAGATTGTACTTCTGTCTTTAAAAGCTTTAATTGTTCTTAAATTTCGGAAATCTTTTGCTTTTACCTATCCTTAGTGATAAGAAAAACTTTCATAAAACTTTAAAAAATATTGGAACTAAAACGCAATTAACGGCAATAAGTTTTTATTAAACACAAATCTATTTATTAAATTTGCAGTGATTTTAAACACGACATCCACTCTTAGTAGCGACCTAAATTCTTTTGAAAATTTATGTAGGAAAGGGTAACCCCCATACCTAAACAAGAGCGTTGAGCGTCAAGCGTTAGAGTTTTACATGTGTTTTGTTTTTGTTACAATAACAAAATACATGCAAAGACAAAAGTCATCATGGCGCTTAAAAATTTTATAACTACTTTTATTTTGTTTTTTTAATTTTAATGTGTATAAAATGGAATTTGTTTTTACACCAATTATTGATAATAATGTAACTTAAATGAATGCCGCTCTTTCCTTAGCTATCTTTAAATCGCTTTACAACAAATTCGATAACATCTTTCAATATATGCGGCAGTTACACTGTTTGCTTTGAGTTCAAGGATTGTCTCGTACTTTGCCACATACAATCGGTCCCGCAAATAAACCAAAAAAACATTTTCGATTGATGTTAAATCTGGCGAACATACTTGCCACTTAATTTCCAAGTTTCTGAAAATTACGGATCAGCACTCTCATCTTTATTTTCAAAGGACTAAGATCCAATGAAGTTTTCATACTTAACTTTATGAGGTGCAATGGGTTGGTTGGTGAATAGTTCTTAGGTTCACAGAACGCCATAACCTATAGGTATGCTTTTTGAAAACAACAATCAAATGAAAATGATTTTCATCACTTCATCATCTGGCCAATTGTTGCAAAATTACAACAAAAGTTAGACGTCGTCAATGATCTGTGAATGAAAATTCTTACACTAACTGGAATTTATGTGGGAATAAAAGTAAAACTTTTTTAAGATACTCAATAGTGACGTATGAGTTTGCTGAAGACATTGACTTTTGGTTGATGTTTTTAGTGTTTTTCCAAACGGTCAATATTTTTTGCAGCAAACGAGATCTAAGGGCAGGTTCGAGAAAAATCTCTTTCGATGCCATGTGGGTGGATATAAAGAACTAATTATTTCATCAAATAAATCAACACTTTAGAGTACTGAGTTTGAATACTAAAATATCTACTATATGCTCTTTGCTTTAAATTGTAAAATGCTAATATTCTCGTTATTTGTACTATTGTAAATCTCCAGATTAGTTATTCTTCTGGTGTTATTTATATAAACCGTAAAAATATATATAAACGATAAAGTAATTAAATTTTAAATTCCTATAACACTGTGGAACATTTTTGGGATTATTGTCTCGGGGGTGAGAAATTCCAAGTCAGGGTGATGGTACACAGAAAAAAATATTGCTAAAATTTGTTTAATTAATTGAATTTTTAATTTGTTTTTGAATTCTAATTATAGTTTTCATTAATGTAATTAAATTTTTTAATTGATATTAAATATTTTCAAAAAACAAAGAGATTTCTGTCAGTTGAAAAAAAATTAAAAAAAAATAAAATATATTATTTTAAATGACATTTACTTGAAAATTTAATTTTAAGAATAAATTTAATATAATTGTTACTCAAGGAGCGAAATAATGAAAAATTGTCGCCAATCTGCAAGAGAAAGTTCTGGTAAGTGCACATACGTACATATATAACAACATGTTCTGCTTTAAATATAATAAATGGTTTCGGTTTCATTGTAGGTATGCCAAAATTCATTACATATTTATTGTGTGCCTTGATATTCCTCATAATTCTCATTTTAATAGGTAAGATAGTTGAATTTCTTCACTCTGCCTGATCAAGCCTTTTTACCGGTTAATGTTCCTTTATATCTAGGTCGTTGATGCTAAACATTATTTCTGGAAATCCGGCTTTTGATATGGTATAGTATGTGTGTGTGTGTGGAACACTATTTCTTATCATTAATTTTATTATACATACAGGTAACGAAATATAATTAAAAATATAGATTGCTTTGTAATATAAATGTAGTATATTAAGAATAAACATATATAAAAAAAAGGATATTTTTTTTTGTATTTTTTTATACAGGTTTAATAAATTATATTATTGATATAATAAATGCTTTAATATTATAAACCCCGAATCTCAAATAAAGACATGATTACATTAATTAAAATCATTTTTGAAAATTATTGAAAATTTTAATTAATTTTTTAATACTGTTTTAATTGATATTTTTCTCCATATTTTTTCAATTAAAACTATTAATTTTCATTTAATTAATAGTATCATTTTGATGATTGGAGCAAAATTAAACAATCTTTTAATTAATAATATTAATTTCATAATTAAAATCCATATTTATTTTTTTCTGTGCACTAGGTCAGTATAGTAAAACCCTCAAAGGGTTTGGCGTTCTTATGTGTCAGTTTTTCTTATATGACATTTTAAATTTTTTCCTTATCTTGATGTTTTTTCGCTTAGTTGTAACATTTTGGCAAACACGTAGTTTAACATAACTCGAGAACCACTTGTCCGATTTTGACGAAACAAATTTAGAAAAATTAAGAATAACAATTTCTTTAATCCGTTCATATAACGTTTTTCTTTGTAATCAACAGTTTTGCCGGTAAAAATAAATTTGTGGAGAAAAAAAATATTTTTTTGCCTAAAAATTTAAATATTTTTTTTTTTTAATTCATAAAAAATCCAAAATGGAAAAAAGGATCAAGTGTTATTAATTTCGTGTAAAGTCACATAACCTATAAACAAAATGCGACATAGATCATAGAAATCGATTAACGCGTTCTGCTTTTATTTACAATTAAGTGAAGATATCCCATTTTGACAAGAATATAGATATTTGTTTTTATTCAAAAAATTGTCATTTATCGCCTTTTTTATAAATTTTCCCCAATAACTCCAAACTTCTGCCCATAAACTACTAAAAAAATTAAGTAAACATTTTTATAATTTTTTATTTTTATTTTATTTATTTATTTTAATAAATATTGCCTAGATTTTTTCGACGGTGGTTGTTCGGGACTAGTGGCATCGCATTAATTGCTATCATCAGTTTCTGAACCACACATAATGTCAATGTGTGTCTCCACTGTTGGCCCTTCTGCATCTCCTGAAAATTCTTTATCATCAAGATCATCCTTGTGTTGCCACATAAGCTTACTCCACCAGCAAATTTCCGCAATTATTGCACTCGGCGACTTTTTGCCTCTATATCTGTAAGTTTTTGTTTTATTAAAATGAGTTTGAAAAAATAAAAGATCAGTATTACCTCATTTCAAATGGCGTAGCAACTTGATGATAACATTCACCTTGTTCATCAGATTCGGTAGCCAATTGTTTGCTGAAGTAGTCCAGATGATGATACAAATATAGAGGCAAAAAGTTAAGTTAAAACGTACCTTCTTAACAATGTATTATTATTAACAAAGTTAAACAAGCAATTTGGCAAAAAGAAAACAACTAAAGATTTTACTAATTTTTATTTTATAATTTTAAAACTAAATTTATACAAAGTATGGCAAAACCAACAAAAACTAATTAATACAATAGGAAAACAACAACTTGTATTTAATATCGTAAACAAGAGCAAAATAATAGAGTTCAGAAAAACAAACATTTCTACTAAAAGTTATTAACTACTTGATTGGACAGTAGTTGTGGCAATAGTTCTGCAAAGTCGTTTTCAACCATGTTATATTAATGTTGCTGGGTTTGCACACATGTGGGTGTAAGTATTATTGCAGTGTGTTTCTAAATATACACATCTAAATATGTGTTAGCATTTGCACACATACTCACTCATACATGCACACATGGTTTTTGGTCTCTTTGGTCTGCGGTTATCAAAATGACTTTGACATCTGAATTTGGAAAACTTCAACACATTTACAACATTATGCTATTGTACTTAATTTTGTTATTGTTATTGTTGTTGTGTTTGCTCTTTATTACTGTTGTTGTCACAGCAAAGATGACCAAATTGAACAAAACTTTAACTGGCACAAAAGTAAAACATAACACCAGCAGTCGTACACAAATGTTGTAGTTGAAGCAACTAACAGAAATATCATGTTGCATAGAAAAGAAAAAATATATTTTGTTCGCTGCTCTTGCTGCTGTATGTCATGTTTAAATTTATAAAAATTCCAATGTATGAGTGAAAATGGAAGCATACTCCTGCCAGCACACTTTCACCATAACGAATTATTGACTCAACAACTGACCAAAAGGATATGTGTATAGAAACACACTGTTGCTTTTGCTAAAGATATTAAGAAGGCATAAAGGAAGAGTGCAACGTGCAAATTTCAATCATATTGACTGCAAATAAAGGAACTTCAACTGAAACATTTTAATTTCAAAAGCCATCATCAAAGTTCCATTGATTATTGTGGTTTATTTTTGTTTTTTATATTTTTATTTACCAGTCAGTTTTCCACGTTAACCATAGTTGACATCTGGAATTATAATTTCCTTTCTTTTTTCGCGTTTCTTTTGTTTTTATTTCGGTTTCACTTAATACCAAATAGGAAAATAATTACGTTTAAAATGTAGCTGCACTTATGGTAAAGTAAAGTGAATAAACAACTTTAAAGAATTATATATGAACCAGGGCATTTTCTTTAAATATAAAGTTGACGAATAGAAATTCTTTGAAAAGCAATTTGTTAAGTAAGAAGTTACTTTCTGAATAAAAAAATAAATTTAAACAACTTTAAAAGTTGTTACACTTTTCATTTAAAAGCATAATTAAAAGCTTTGAACTACACTAATTATTTTATTGAATGTCACAAGCAGCGAATTTACTCTCAGCTCTTGTGTCAGAAGCTTAGCATTGTGGGATCCATATAATAATTTATACTACTTAACCTAATTTCGGGGTCTGTTGCATTGATGAAATCACTAACATGGTGTTATTGTTATAAAATTTCGCAGATAAAATGTGAATAGGTAAAACCGTTAAAGGATTTCAGCTTAAAGCTGCATAGGGTCTTATCTGGTAATTTAGAAATCAGTAACATCTTAGGCTTGTTTTGGAATGATGACTGTTAAGGCTTTTGCCGAGTACAAGTCGTATGTGGTGCTTGTGGTAGCTATCTAATGCGGGTAATAGACACCTTTAGTTAAATGACTGGCGAAATCTAGAACAGACCTTTTTCAGTTGATTGGCTTTGATGTATGCTCGACGAGGAGTTATTTTCCAATATTACAAAATCCGCCTCAATCGCGGACTAATCTCGTACCTCGTAAGGTATTATGAAACTTAAACTCTTCAGTATTATCGTGACAGTTGAGGCAGACATATATGAAACCTATACACATACCGCTCTACCATGTATGCAGAGGTCGCAGTAGGGCGCTTCATTTCAACTTACTGATAAGACCACTATCAAAATATAGCCATCATGTTTGGTGTTGATGTATACCAAACCATTAGAGTGCCCCTGGGGACTAGTCAGTAAAAGGACAAGTCAGTTGTTTGGGGGTTGCGGGTTCGATTCCCGCCGGAGACTCTGGAATTGTCTGCTTCTCTTTCTCTTCTATCCTAAATAATTCTATTCTTATTCTTTTCTTCTCTCTATTAAGGCGTCACAATGGACCGTAATGGTCTCCGAGTGAAGGTGTGAGGGTAACTTTGCACTAGCCTTACCTACCACCTACCTACCATACCAAACCATTAACCAATTAAATGTTTATTAAATCTTTTTACAACCATTAACGCAAATATTTAAATTAAATTTCTATCCTGGGCAGTCATATGGTGTACCAACAACTCATACAAAAGTAGTAGAAACTATTATTTCAAGACAAAACAAAAACTTTTCGATACAAACGCGAACTCTTGTTATTTTGTACTCATTCCCAATATAATTTCTTTTTTACTTTTTTCCTTTCTGCTTATAGCGATTTTGAATTTAAACGAAACGTCTGGCATTACTTCTCTTCTTTGGCATTCACCAGGCTCACATATGGGTTATTAAATGCTCTGGTATTAAGTATTTAAAATATTTTATTGCCATAACTTTAATGTAATGAAGTCGGCATAAACAGAACAGAACAAAGGTTAGAAAAAAGACTTACGTTAAAACAGTCAATATATTAATGACGTCATTTACCAGAGCTGACTTATTTTGAATGCTTTGGATATATGTAAAATAAACGAACGCGATGTTTTTCTTTTTATATCCTTCACACAGTGAAAAAGGGTTTGTCATTCCGTGTGAAATTTCTACAACTTTATTTTCCGACCCCATAAAGTATATATTTTCTGAAAGCTTATGAATAGGGGAGTCGATTAAGCTCTGTCAGTCTGTCCGTCTGACCGTCTGTCCGTGTGTATGTTGAAATCAACTGTTTGAAGCCCCCCGAAATTGACCCGGGTGAGGTACTAAAATATCAGAAATATTCGGGAGTAGATCGGTATTGAAAATCAGAAACATCGGAACATAAACAACTGAGATATGAGCAAAAACCCACGACCACCTCGATTTTTTTCACAAATACAACATTACAACAACAACATACATACATACAAACGTGTATATTGGTTAGAGTAAACGTGGCATCGAATCCCAGCTGAGCCAAAACAAAAATTTTTTTTAATTTTTTTTTTATTTTTTATTTAATATATTATTTATATTTTTATAATTTTTTTTTTATTTGTTTTTTTTTTGTTTTATATTTATTATTTATATTTTAATTATTAAAAAATCTTTTTTTTTAATTTTTTTTTAAATTTTTTTTTTATTATTTTTTTCTTTTTTATATATGTATGTACGTATTTCATATGGGATGAATGTTGATACAAACTACTGTTATTGCATGACTACACGTTGTGAAGGGTATATAAGATTCGGCATGGCCGAATATAGCACTCTTACTTGTTTTTCATTATTTCTATGATGGTCGGAATAGTGTACCTGTTACAGTTAAGCAGCTGAATGTTTGAACTTCATTAAGAATTCCAAAAAGTCTCATTTTATCCGATTCCCTCTACATGAAAAATGTCTTATGTATGTTTCAATAGAAGCATTGTTTGGTAAGATAGTTTTTGGTAGGAAATTTCAACACATTGTGGTGCGATTCCATTACTCGTTTAAGTCGAAACATCGATTTAAATCTCTAAATGAAACAGATTTTGTTGTTGTTTCTTGTCTTGACTATGGTGCGCCTTTCTGTAAGAGTGATGTTGGTGCTGAATTCCTTAAGGCACCTTTTTTGGTAAAGATGTCACGTCATTGTAACAGTTGTCGAGTATAGTTTGAAAGTGTTTATTGAATCTCATAATCGTAAGTGCAAGCAATTATAGGTGTTGACAAATTTAATGATTGTCGTATCGTTAAGAGTTAGTGTTTTGCTCCACTGATGTTTAGTAAGTCAGTATTTCTAGTGACAGCATAAGTAGTGCAAAAAAAACTATTCTACTTGAGGTATTTATTTTAGCACAACTTAAAAAATAAATTAAAAATTGTTTTTAAAAATACTACATCTTTATATATAAAAATCAATGCCACACGGGCTCACCTATCCAAACCAAATGTTTAGGTTTGTTCGGACTATTTAGTAGATGGTTTATGTGAAGTTTGCACAAAATCCGTCAAGCGGTTTACGGATAAAAACGGGTAAAATCGGTAACTCAGTATCTCCGGGCTTAATAAAGATATCACAAAAATTCAGAAAGGACAAATGAGCCCGTTTAAAATAATTGGATAGATGTCTGTTATTCTTTGGAAATTTTGAGTCTTAAGCGAAAAAAACGGGAAAAATCTGAATTTTGGTACTTGTTTGAAAAGCATTTTTCTTTGATAGGAATAGCAATAGGAAAAAAGTAGTTTTACTCTCCTTAAAACAATCTATAATGAACTTTTTTACTCATTCGAAATTTTGAAATTTAGGGCTAAAAGGGCTAAGAACGAGTAAAATCGGTAATATTGTATCTTTGGACCTAATGCATGTAGTTTCTTTTATATTATTTCACTTGATACGTAGCGAAGCACGTACCAGGAGGCCAGTATATTATAAAAAAAATTACAAATTTTTTTGTGAATGGTTTTATGATTTTACCAAACCATATTCTGAAAATTTAAAATGAGTGTGAACTGTAATTTATTTCAAATTTTTCATTAAAAATTTTCTTAAAATAGATTTTAAATACATTTTGTTTTTTAAGTGAATATAAGCCAAAATGTCTACAAATATTTCTTTTAATAATAAAAATAAGTTTGGAGTTCACTGTTCTATAGTAAAATGCAATAGGGTTTCTTTTGTAGCAGTAGCAACTTGTCGCAAAACAGTTACGTTACACATGCAAAATAACAGCAATTAAAGTAAGAAACGTTAAATTATAGCCAGAGGGACTTCTTTTAAACATAGTGCTGAATAACCACAAAATCATTATTATAGTTGTTGTTGTTGTTATCATGATTTCAATGTTTTGGGAACATTTTGTTGTCAAAATGCAATTTAATTTTGTTTTGACATTAAGACAAATTTTTGAATTGGAAACTCAATACGTGCCGGAGAAACTTTAATGAATTTTAAATTGAAATGCACTTAGCGGTTGTTATTTACGGCCAGAAGTAAAAGAAGACGTTCGCAATTCAAACCAACCATTACAATCTGAATTGTTAGAATTTCAATGCAATTGAAACATTTGTGTCAGTCAATGACGAAAGCAACAACAGAGTGTTGCAAAGCACAACAAAAAAAACTATACACTTTAATAAAGTTCATTGCATAGCGGAAATAATTTTCAACTTTACGTGCAAGTCTTAAAAAGGAAATTCAAGATGTTGAAAAAAAATAATCAACTGCCAATCTGCTGCTTCATAAATCTACTTATTCATCCATTTGTACATTTACCATTCTACCTGCCGTTTTAGTTGCATTAATGTTGCCATTTTGTTGCAAATGATGCAGTAACCATCTAGCAGTTAAAGTTGGCAAAATGTACATGATATTTTATAATTTATGCAAAAAGCCAAGACGATGAGTTCGTTAGCTGTGGCTGCTCCTGTTAGTGATGAAATGATATTTGTGGAACTAAAGCTGATGTTGATTACAGATGAAAACCTTTCACTGTTGCCTTTGAGGCAAGAAATATTGATTGGAGTTTTTTAAAAATTTAATCACCGCTGTGATTATAACAACAAGTTTTGATTGCGCAACATTACAGACAGAATATCGCGAACATTATTTAAGAAATTATTTAAGTTGTAGGGAAATTTATGAAATATGTTTTATTTGTGCTGTCACAGTGTCACCTGTTCACTTTTATCCATACTTTTTGCTCCATTTTAGTTTTGTTTGAATATGTTCTCGATTGTTTCAATTTCTCCTTATAATATGGACACTTGCCAATAAAGTTGTTTTAAAACAATTTTTTTTTTCAATTTTGTTGCCTCATTTCTCTTCTTAAGCCGTTTTTATTGATGTCTCCTTTTTCCTTTTTTACGTTTTGCAAAAACTTATAAGTAACTTAAGAAACTAATTTGAATCTTTACATTTTAAAGTTGACGTTGTTTGCTTAAAACAAGTTCCATTTTTTAAAGGTATTTGTTTATATTTAACAACACTTTGCTCTCTGCTTACATTTTTTTCCTCTCATTATTATTTTCTGCCATTTTGCTTCTGCCTTATTTTCCTTTGATTTTAATAGTGTTTTAAAAAGTTGAAAATACTTAAAAATTTTTAGCAAAATGCTGTAGAAAGAACGTTAGAAAACAAACAAAGCCAGAGCAAATTTTTAAAATTAACAGTGATAGATATCAAAAGAAAAACATAAATTTTATTTTAGCCCACCTGACACAGTTTTGTGGAGAAATTAAAATTAATAGTTATTTTCGTTAGAACCAATAATAAATATGTATTTTACCATTCAAAACAATTCCATAGTTAAAATTTTTTCAATACATCTGGTCATCATTTAACGGGATGTAATTAATAAGTAAAATTTTTTATTTTAAATTTTCACAACTCGTGGCTTTTTTATTTATGTAAAAACATTCTGAACAAAAGGCAATAAGCAAAAACTACTTAAATATGACTCTATCGTTTTCCTGTAATGAACGAATTTTCAGGTTGAATCTTACAAATTGATATACTTTAAAATATAAATAATTATTCCATACGGTGCTGTACAAGGAAGGCCAAAAGCCACCACTAAGTATAAAAATTTTATAACTTTATCGTCCATGTATTTTTTTATATTAAATTTTTTATCTTTAAGATTTTAATATATACAAAATTGATATATTTTTTACACCAAAAAATTTAAAAAAATGTGAATTAAATAAACTACATCTTTAACATTGCCATGATCATTTTAGAATATTTTCCATAGCATTTTTCAAAATTTTTAGCTCAAGCGCTAGGATTTTTGCAGAAATGTTGACCTTGATTTCGAGAATTATTTCGGACTTGTTCACATATACCCTCTCTTTTAAACAACCCCAAAAGGAAATAGTGGAGTGCTCCCAAATCTGCCGAACTCAAAGGCTATTTCATTTCACAGTTTCTAGAAATTATTAGCTCTCCATGTCATTGTGTTTAAGACAGTGTGGGCAGTGGTTTTATTCTGTTTGAAACTACATTTCAGGTATTTTTTAAGAGCAGGACTTAACCGATACCGCTCTCCATTTTCGATTACAGTACTTCCATCTTCATTTCGAAAAAAGTAATGCCCAATGATATTTGAAGGTGTAATGCCACAACAAATTGTTAACGGATGCAACTTGCATAAATAAATGGCTATTGTATTTAGAACCCTAGAACCTCTAGATTTGCTTTCTTTAAAAAACCAATAAAATGTTAATAAGTCTCATTACTTGTAATTATGTTTAAAAATAAATGATTATATTTCGGATCAACTGTTAATATTAAACACTTCGATAATCTTAGCGTTTTAATTCTCGCACCAATTGCGCTTTATAGGGCAATCACAGAAAACCTTTTCTTTTAAGCGTGCCATAGTAAAAGATTAAATTTAATAGTGCCTTCTGATAGATGTTTTTGGTGTTTCGATAACGATTTGCTCTAAACGTATATATATTTTATATTAATGCATTGTAAATTAACCGTGATCTACCAGTTGTAGGCAAATCACTTACGGTGCCATGTTGGTAAGTGTTGGTGATGAACTGAGCAACGAATCTTTGATTAATCGAGCAGTATTAAGCTAAAATGTGGACATTATAAAAAAATTTATTGTTGATTAAAATGAAAAAAAAAATCTGTTATTTTGCTTGTCTGTTCGGTTGTGAATTTTTCATTGTTTATTGCTTAATTTTTAAACCCCATGATGACTTGTACTTCACCTTGTATTAGTTATTACTTAAGTATTTGATTTAAAAGTCAAAATTTAATATTATATCAAATGTTCTTATTTGTTTAAAAATATTTATATAGGCAATAAGTTTTATGCTTCGCTTCTAGAAAATTTTTTCAAAATAATTAGAAATCCTCTGTAAGAGAAACTGTAGCATTACAACTGGAGCTGATGCTGACTTAAGCAGTTATTCCTTTTCCTCAAGTTATTTTATTCTGAAATGTTTTTTATTTTATTTTATTTTATTTATATTTTTTTTTTTGTTTGATTTGCCACTAAAAACAGGACAATATTCTTTTATTATTAATTTTGTTTTATCTATCAGTAAATTTGTTTTTAGGCTATTGAAACAAAAATAACTCACACTTTAAAACTAAAATTTTAACATTTTAATTTCTCTTAAATTTTTAAATTTTTAAAAATTATTTTATTTCTGCAATTTTTAAAAAATTTTCCAATACCATATACTTTATATACTTTAGCCATTAAAAATTAAATATACTAATAAGCAAAATAATTTTTATTAGTAACAATATCACACCCGTTAGAGAATATGTAAATGGAAATTTTATATAAATATCGTTAAATATTTGAACGGCCTTATAAGATGTATTTGAAGAGATATTGTATAGTTTCAATGTTTTTTTTTTCAGCTGTCATTGCTGCAGCTATCTTTCCTTTTCAGGATATGAAGGATGTATACTTTTGCTCAGATGTGGCTCAAAATGCCATATCTTAATATTATAAAGCAGTATGGAAAACTTTCTGATAAATTAGGTAAGTGTTTTTGTTAAGACA
The DNA here is from genome assembly GCA_941918925.1 of Phyto melanocephala. Lineage (NCBI taxonomy): Eukaryota > Metazoa > Arthropoda > Insecta > Diptera > Rhinophoridae > Phyto > Phyto melanocephala. The sequence continues at coordinate 6,693,029 of OW799233.1, forward strand.
ATACACAGTTGTAGGTATGCCCAGCACATAGTTGAAGGCTAGGGATCGTCTCACAACTACAGAAAATAATTCAAAATTAAAGTGTTAGTAGATTGCTTATACCGTGAATGTAATAATTTTGTTTGTTTATAGCACAAAAAAAAACTTATATAATCGATAATATAAATTGTTTGTTTATTTCGATTTAAGAAAATAAAAATTTTTGGTTTGAACTTTGAAGCTTTTCCTATTAAATCGGTTTAACCCAGGCCGTAGGCAGGTCCCAAAAAAAAATTTTTTTTTGCATTCATTTTAAGATTAATTTTCCTTATAATAGTTAGTGCATATTAATAGTTGATTGTTGTTAGTGCAATTTCCTTCGGTCGTGTTCCTTCTTGTAGAAACATTTAAAATACCATTTCACTTGCACTTTTTCTATTTTCTGTTGGTAATGAGATACCATCACGCAATAAAAAGTACCCTACAGATAAACCGAGTTATCAATAACCAAGTTTTATCAAAATCTATCGAGTAGTTTTTAAAACAAACGAGTTTACAAAGAGCAACAGAAAGACAGGAAGACAGAAAGACAAAAAATTTTAAAAAGTGGAGTTTTGTATTCCACATCATTGACAGTATAAAGTAATATAAATATTTTCAAAAAATATTTCGTGAACAGAACAGTTTTTCTTTGTATGTGTGTATGTACGAAGTATGAGTGTGTATTTATTAAAAACTATTTTCTGTTCAACACATAAACAAACGGCTGTAGAACAGCATATCTGGGAATATATTTTATCATGTTGCTTAAAGAATTTATAAGTCTTTGTTGTTTTTTATGCTGTTATGATTATTTAATTTTTTTCTATAATTTTGTTTGTATTTTATTTTTGTTTTAGTTAAATTCTTTACAGAATAACGTCATATTGCATGCATCATGCTGAATAAAACAAAAAAAATAACAAATAATTAATGAAATAGCACAAAAAAGAACAATAAAAACCAACTCTTTGTCGTTTCAAAGCAAACAAAGCCTTAACACAGAAAAAGTTTTTTTCACGAAAATTTTATTGCCAACCACCACAACAGAAATAATTAAAAACAAAAAAATTTATATATAAAAGAAATAAAGAAAATTTTATAATTTTAACTCAAAATAAATAGACTGATATTTTATATTGCTTTAATTGCCAGAGATGAATATAAAAAGTTTTTAAATGTTTTTTTTTCTTATTTAGTTAACACAAGCACAGGGCAAAGAAGAAATTCTACAAAATGTGCTTGCAAGTGACCTAGCAATTTTTAATGTTTTTCGGGGTTAAAAATACAAATTTATTATTTATTTTCTACATACAAATAGTTCAAATAAAATTCAGTTTTGGCTTATATATAAAAAATTTTTGAAAACACTTTTCAAATAGATTTTTATTTTAAACAAAATTTCTCTATTCTGCAGTATTTAAAATTTGTTGAATTTTTATTAATTTGTCATTTTTCTCGCAGTACATTTAGCATGTGTGCATGCCAATATGTTTTCCACAAAATAAAAATGGATTTAATTTCAATTTTAACAGCAACAACAACCTTAACATTAAAATTGTTTCCCTACTTATGAGAGTGATAGTGTTAGCATGTGTGTGTGCGGTTGTTTGTATAATCCTTAATATTTAGCCATGACAGTATTCTGTAGCTCATTAACAATTAAGCAGTGATAATCCATCTTTGTCATCCAAATGGCAATTAAACGAGAACATCAGTGGTCATCAGAATATCAAGAATAACAACCACTGTGGTCATTGTTATGATCACAACTATCAGTGTCATCATCGTGACCGTGATGAACATCATTGTCATATCGCCATCATTATTTCGATGACCTTTTTAAAGCTGTGGTTGTAAAATGGAAAAAAATTAAACTTGCCAGGTAAAGTTTCTTTATAAAATGGACAGCAAAAAACCTCAAAAAATGTGGCAGAGTTTATCAATTCGTTTAACATTAATTAAAAAAAAAAAAACTACTTGTTATATTATTAATATTTATTTAATTTATATTTTTAAAATTTCTAAATTTGTATTTACTCGAAATTTTAATGAAATAATTGGCCAATTCATACGATGTTTAAAGTAATAACGTTTTAAAATTTTAGAATTATTAAAAAAAAAACTATCAACAATATAGACATTTATATTCTTTTTTGGGGAATATTACAAAATTATGACAATACGACATTTAGGACTTCTGGTGAATAATTTTGATTAATTTACTGTTTCTTGTTTAATAAGGCGGAAGATTATAAAAATAAAAAAAAAGATCTAATAATATACTACAAATAATTTTTAAAATTTTGTTTAAATTTATTCATGCGGCTTGCTATTTTTAGTATTTGTTACAACGAGTACTTATTTTATTTTTTATCTTTTTGTTTGTTACTGAATTTTTACTGCCGTATTCATAAAAGAATATTTGAGATTTTTCAAAAAGGTTATCTGAGAAATTTCTGTACAACTCATAAAAATGTCCATGAAAAAATTGATTAAGTGTCATTACACGATGCATAAAAAAATTTTTTACAATGCCCAGATAGAAATTTTGTTTTTCACTACGGCCCTGTATCCACGAAATTTTATATCTTCCAAAAATTATGTAGAATTACAGTACAAAAAGCAGCCTTTTTGCCCTAGTTTTGTATATAAAAAATTCATACACAATTCCAACACTCCTAATGTACATTAAGAGATAAAAATCACTCCTTGGTGTTAAGACTGAAGTTGGTAAAGTTATATTTTTTATGCCCGAATTATCTTAAATGAAATTTTACACACAGGCGTTACCTTTATTTATATCCTAGTGCTAGGATTTAAATAGGGACTTTATTTTATTGTGCACTAAAAAAGCCCGGCGCTACGCCCCTTAATGAATAAAAATGCATTCCGAATTTTAATTTATTATTAAGTGCAAGAAGCTAAAGACTATATTTTTTTTATGGGCGTGGCACTGCCTACTTTTCTAATCAAGAAAATTGTATAGTCATGACAGCTCAATACGTGTGCAAAGTTTCAGAAAAATCGGTCAAGTGGAAGTAGCTAAAGATGATAACTAATTTTTTATGGACGTGGCCCCGCTCACTTTTTGCCACCCACAAACACTCTCTGGAATGTGTACAACAAATTGCCAAAGTTTGAGTCTGACCGGTTTTACAGTTTCGGAGTCTATAGTTAACACACACACACAGAGTTTCACTTTTATTTATATAGTTATAACGTACCAAATAAAATACAGAGATAGAAATCGCTTGATTGGCAATAGTTAAAACGGCATTGAAATTCAACAATTACAAAGGCTAAATAAAACACAAACAGTTGTTTACAGCCAACTTTACTGCATAATATTCTATCATAATCGTATTCTGACTTTCTAAGCATCAATGCTGCGCTATTTGGGTTTACTGCATTAATTTTTAATGGGCAGGAGCATTTTTAATAGATAAATATTCAATGGCTTACTTACGTACTAATTTAGGCTCGTCTGTAACGAATTTTAAATTAAAACTATTTTTATTTAACACGATTAATAAACCATTAAGCTTGAAATTAGAAACAATTATTGCTGTATGATTTACTCACTTGGTTCTCAGGCTTCAGATTATTTCTGCTTGCCATGCCGACCTTACTAGTGATCCAGCAAGAAGTTATAAACCTAAGATTGGTCTTATGAAAATTAAGATGAGGTTTCCAACTGGCAACAAATTGACAGCACTTACATAAATTAAATTTGCTATCCTTATGATATGCTCTCTCTCTCTCTCTCTCTGTAGTCACAAAAAATAATTTTAGAACCTTTTTTTTTTATTTCATATTTTCCTTCTTTTATTAAAATGTTCAACGTAGCTGCCTCTTAAAGGATTTGAATAGCTTTAACATTTAATTATTGGCAGGAAAATATTAATAAGAAATTTTATATATTTCCATTATAAATTAAAATTTAATAAAATGTTGCATATAGAGGAAGAGAAAAAATTTAATTAAAATGTCGCCAATACGGTTTAATTTTTCGTACATAATATTTAATGCAATTAAGATTTTAAATTGTTTCTTTATTTGCTTGTCTTTCTTTTAAAGGAAAACAAGTTAAAAATGGTACAATACACATACACACGATATTTGCATACACTTTACACACGTGATGCATAAATGTATGCATTTTAATACCACAATTAATACAACAAACTGTTTGCCAGTAAGAAAATAAGACATTATTTTCAGCCAACAATTTCTGTTTTCAGTATGCGTTTGTGTATGTGTTTACTTTTTTTTTAAAGATAAAAAGAAATAAAAGCTTAAAAGTTAATAAATAAATATAAAATTTCAACCACAAAAGTGCCTGAAATCTTTTTAAATCTTGATTTATGCCAACCAAATGTACTCTGGGTTTTGGCTACACAGGACTCGACAACGACATCAGAGTCTTTCATGTGGCATACGTATTCGTGAAGTATATTTCCGGGAATTCATTAATGACGCCTTGTGCGGAAAATGAAATGATTAATGAATTTATTCGTATGTCATTTATGTATACACACACACACAAATATAGTCAACAACTATAAAAGCAACGACGTTAAAAGTAAATGTTTCGCCAAAGACAGCATTAATTGTATAACCAAACAGCCTCATTCCTGGGGTATTTAACAAAAGAAAGATATTTTTAATACATGCAACTTAAGCTTTAAAATTGAAACTTCTTAATGTGGGAACAGTTGACTGAAAGCTAATTAAACTGCTTAATGAAGTGGTTCAAAATAACAATTATTATATTGATTTTCTAAATATTCTTCATTATTCTACCAACTACGCAATTAATAATATTTTTAAAGTTTTGTATACAAAATACATACATATTTGGAATTTCCATATTAAAATAATTCTTTGTATAAAACAAATAAAAATTATGTCACAAATATTTCATTAAATTAAGCACAAACAGACAGAGTTCAGAAAACACAAATAAGTTTTTTGTTAATTTAAAATTAAAGTATAATAACGATAAAGGTAGCAATTTTATATGTATTTTAGTGTGTGTGTGTGTGTGTGTGCGTGAAAATTTAAACAATATATAATAGCAGTTTTTGTAGAAAATTCTTTAGGTAGTGGTTTCCAAACTGTTAATATTTTAGATCTTATTAACAAATACAGAATTTAATAAAACAAAAAAGTGTAAAAAATTTACTTTTGTAATTTTTTAGTTAAAACAATGTTTTAATTCGTAAATAATAAGATGTCTACTGAAATAAGATTTTTTTTTTTAAATTATGTTGTTTAATATTCAGATAATTCGATTTTATTTATATATTATAAAATATTTGATAATTTTAATACGAATATAAGTCCGAAATATTACACTACAAGACCTAATTTCGAAAAAAACTTTATTCGATGCCAGCTTTAGTTATAATTTAAAAGAACAGAGTGTTTGCAAGTGTTCTTATTTCTTTCAATAGTTTTTTTATTAAAAAAAAAAACTTAAGAGCAAAATATCTTATGACACCAATATATCGTCTAAATTTCCTCTTTTTTTTTATTTGATAATATTTGATTTTTGTTTAAACTTGAGATCAACTTTCCTAATTTTTATACCCGCCACCAAAAAAATGGTGGGGGTATATTCATTTTGTCATTCCGTTTGTATCACATCGAAATATCCATTTTAGACCCCATAAAGTATATATATTCTGAATCAGGGTTTGATTTGATGACGATCTAGCTATGTCCGTCCGTCTGTCCGTCTGTCCGTCTGTCCGTCTGTTGAAAGCACGATAGAGGTCGCACCGAAAAAGGTAGGGGGCTCTAATTTTGCCAGAATCTTTCTTATAGACAAGGTTTGTTTGGTATTGAAAATGGGCTAAATCGGAATATTAGGAAGAGAGTTATAGCTCGAAAAGCAAGAGTAGGTCGAAAAAACCGTGTCCCTCGAACATCGAATAAAATGGAATTGTGTCCAAACGCATTAACGTAGACTCATGAAACTTCGAATATATATTTCCTGAGTAAAAACAATATTTTTCCTTGAAAATTATCTAAATCTATGCATTAGGAGAGGAGTTATCGATCAAAATGTACGAAAATTTTTACCGCACAGTGTATTTTTCGGTATATTTAAAAACAAAAACGTCATAAAAGCAACAAAATTGGATGTACGACTCTGAAATTTGGCACACGTTGTTTTTTGGTGAAACGCTTTTTTGTAACGGAAAATTAATGTGCCACGCCCACTTTTACGCCCACCTCCCATATAACGTTTTACCCAAAATTCATATAATTTCTCTATTAATATAGATTTTGGAATAATAAAGGACTATATTGAAACACCTAGGTTGTGCTCATTAGAAAAAATAATTTTGACACGCCTACTATAACGCCCACTTTTCACGTTATCTACCGTTAAATAAATTTAAAAGCTCATAAAACCGCCAAAATAAGAGGTGTGATGATCAAATTTGCTACGTATATCCCCATAGGGAATGTCATTACTGTGCCAAAAAAATTAGGTGCCACACCCACTTTTACGCCCACCTCCCCTATAACGTTCTATCTGAAATTTATATAATTTCTTTATTAACAAAGATTTTTGAATAATAAAGGGCTATATTGAAACATCTAAACTGTAATCATTCGGAAAATGAACTTTGACACGCCTACTATAACGCCCACTTTTCACGTTATATACCGTTAATGAAATTTAAAAGCTCATAAAACCGCTAAAATTAGAGGTATGATGATCAAATTTTCTACGTATATCCTTCTGGGCAATGTCATTACTGTGCCAGAAAATTAAGGTGCCACGCCCACTTTTACGCCAACTTCTCATATAACGGTTTAACTGAAATTCATATAATTTCTCTATTAATAAAGATTTTGAAATAACAAAGGACTATATTGAAACATCTAAGTTGTACTCATTCGCAAAAACAACTTTGACACGCCTACTATAACACCCACTTTTCACGTTATCTGCCGTTAATGAAATTTAAAAGCTCATAAAACCGCCAAAATTAGAGGTATAATGGTCAAATTTGCTACGTATATCCCCCTAGGCAATGTCATAATAGGTGACTCGCCAAAACACAAATTATTTATGAAATTATTATTATTTCTTTTTGTAATGATAATATTTGTATGGTTCAATTATGTATTTAACAAAATATCTGCCAAATGGTCGATGGCGCCACTCCTCTATCTGATGGTCCAAATTTTCAATGACAATGTTATGGTCAATTGTTGTGCATGATGATGAGTCGATGTTGACTGCTCTTTTGCCACACTTTCGCAAAAAACAGCAATGGTTCCCATTCAACGAACTAAGAAAGCATTCACAGATTTTCTAACATTTTGTACAGGCCTGTTTTGCAGAAATTTAAATATTTTTTACAATTCTCCCGATTGTGGACGAATTTGAACGATTATGTTGATCAACAGAATTACGAAGTGCACAAAATGCATTTTGACTTGAACGCCGATTTTTATAAAAAACCTGAATAACTTTAACGCGTTGCTCATTTGCGTATCTTTCCACTGTTCAAATTAAGTTGGTCTGAGATTGAGAAATGTCAATGTCAATGTCTTCAACATGGGCCCTTAAAATTTAACTACCCTCTACAAAGAAAGTGATACATGTTTTATTATAAAGAGATTATCCATAATGATTAACAAAATAATAAATATTGTGCTTTAAATGTACACGAAATTGGTGGTGGGTATAAAAGATTCGGCACAGCCGAATATAGTGCTCTTACTTGTTTGTATTCATATTTACCCTGAAGAAGCTACTCATTGTTTGGCAGCGAAATATTAGTTACTAATAAATAATTTTTTATAAAAACACAAAAAAGTAGATCTCAACCTTAAATGAAAATCAGATATTATATTATTACACTTAAAAATTTTTTATCACATATTTCTTTACAAACCACCACAGATTAGTTAACAATGATTTTTAAAATATACCGAAAATCGAGAAATAACCTGTCAAGATATTTCAATATAAATAAAAATAAAAAATTTTAACAATCAAGAATGTATCGTCTATAAAGATAAAATTTTTACTACTATAAAACCAGCACAGTGCTGATTCCGAAATATTTGTAGAAGTAGTAGAAAAAAACGTATCACAAGTTGTTGCGTAGCTACTGAGGAAGAAACTTCTAAGCTACCCTTTTTGAAGACAAAAGTCGAAAAAACAAATTTTTGGTGGGGAAGTTTTTTGTAATCGAGTTGGCTACAGGAATGCCCCAGAAGTTGAAAAATATTTATGGTACCTTCCATTGACTCAAATACCCATCATCAATATTTGAATGCAGCTTTCACATACAACGTCATACCACCTTAGAACAAAAAGCTAGTTGGTGCTTCAAATAAACTTGTGTCAAAGATTTTGCAATCAAGATAATCAAACTTATTGTGTTTGTGTAATGGATTTTTCAGCAAAATTTAAATTTTAATGTAAATTCCTGTATAGTTTAAGTAGATATGTAAGAAAAAATCGATGTAATTGAGTGAAGTAGATCCTGCTCTCTAAGCTATTCAATTTAGTAAGTAATAATATTATGTTACAAATAGCAAAAGTACAAAATATTTTCCTTAATGATCAGAGTACATGTAAATGAGAAAAACATTGAATACGGTTTCATATAATAATATAAAACAAAATTATAAACGCAGACATTTAAAAATATATACTTTATTATATAAAAATTTTTGCCCAAAAACACAATTTTGTAATGACAATCTCACTCATTGTGGTTAAAATAAGTTAAATAGATGATAGTTACAACCAACATGCACCCACCGATCAAAGAGTGCTGATAATGAAATCGTAGCTAGCTTCTAAAGTGCATCCCACTCGGCTAGTGTCGGTAAAAAAATATAATTTTTCAGATTATTCTTTCATTTCTCACAATCAAAAAATTCTTTGTAACAATAAGAATGTTAATATGAACTCAAGCCTGGTTAAAAGTTCGATAAAATAAAAATTCAATTAGATAAAATTCAATAGATAAATTTAGGATTTTTTTTTAAATATTTATTCTGATATTTTTTTATAAATTTTCAATTTTAGGCACTAATGATATTAGCACAAAATCTTTTAAACAAATTGATTTAGTACGACTTGTTTTGCATTACTTGAAGCCATATAACGTTAGTTATTTTGAAAATGTTGGTAATTCTGATAAAGAACTCTTAATTAGCGAACCAAAAAATCCCAATAATGGTATACATATATATTTGTGAATAACTTTAAAAGTTTTTCTACATTTGAGCCAGGAGCATACAAGAAAAGAAATACAAAAAACTGGTTTTACAAATAAGGAATAAAGACATATTTTAAAATTTATAAAACTCAAATATTATTTTAAAAACAACAAAACTTAAAGCTGAAGGTTTTTACTTTAGAGAGTAATTCTGTCATAATGCAATTAATCGCTTCAAAACCGAATATATAAAACATAAGATTTAAGAACACTCTTTTTGAAGTATTTGGTAGGGGCAGAGCTTGGAACCCTAATAGCAAGATATATAACCATCTGAGTTTCTAAAGCTGAATTAAACTATGGCCCAGCTTAAGACAATAAAATCTAGAACTCCGATTGCCAGTCAGTTGGACTTTTTGCAAACTAACTAAAGAAGATCATAAGGTATGTGGCATATGTAGATCTAATTGCCTGAAGAATAGCCTTCCTGACAAACAAAATTTTAAAAGAAAATATCTGTACCAACTACCAGGGAATAGCCCAACATGAGCCAGCCATTTACAAATGACTGGCACCAATTTAGTTTGAGGCCAAAGGCAACTGTTTTTTGTAATAAATGCCAACCAACAACAAAATATTTTTTTTTATATTTTACGGCGATATTGTAAATTAAACTTAGTTGTTAAACCCAATTACATGCATAGCCATTGGGAGACTCTGCCTTACATGTTATTAGTTGTAGTGGTTATTTTGTTGTAGTAAAAGTAGTAGTTATTTGAAAGCCTCGTTTAGCAGTGACTGTGGTAATTTTAGTCATGTGCAACTACATTTATTATTTCTGCCATGCTTTTGCCAATTTTCGTATATTTTTGTAGCTTTCACCACAACACCAAATAACAAACATGGCCACAACATGTGAGCAAACCGAAATTTTTACAGGATTGCAATTTGCACACAAAAATAATGAGAAAAATAGATGGTATAAATACCTTAAACATTTTTACCGATAAACGAACAATAATAGATTTTTGAAAGCAGCAAACGCATACACAAACATACAACAGATGCCAATAGCAGCACAAGTCGTTGAATTTGTAGTAACCAACAACCGAAATTCCAACGAAATTCTAATGTTTACGAAACAATAGTAAATGAAAGTTTAATGTTTTGTAATGAATTGAAAAATCTTTTTCACGATGTAATTCAACTACATACAAATTAACATATTTACACACAAAAAAAAACTATTTACAAGGCGGTTGATATGTTTTAAACATATTCTAAATGATTTGTGTTTTTGCGGGTTATATTTTAAAAATCTAAACTTGTCCTACACGTCATACTAACATATATTTTACATTTGATAACTTTATTCTTCTCTGTATTGATCGTATCATTATTCCAGTTTTTAAAGGTTCTTACTCAATTATCAATTAAAATTTACAGTAAATGAAATACATCACTAAAATAATAAGAACCAGTAACAAAACAAGTGCTGGTTTTATAGCGCTTTGCTAGATTTAGCTTTGTTTTGATGTATCATTTATGATCAGTTAATAATTTTAATCAATTTTTAATTTCACTGCAATCAACAATGTTTTTTAATTTCGAATTCAATTGTCCATGATACGTATGACTAATATAGTACTGGGAAGAGAAAATAAAAAAAGTATACGTCACGATGGCTTTAATTTGCAATAGCAAAAAGGAATTTTTCAGTAAAAAAAAAATACAAAAACGTAATTTTATAGGGTTTAACAAGAAATGTGATTTAATTTAGGTGAAAACAGTTATAATTTAAGCATTATCGTGTCTATGAATATATTAATGAACTGCACTCCAGTGTAAAAAATGCATAGAACTCATGCATATTTGTTGAAAAGTAACCGATGTTTCATGAGTTGATTTCATCTGTTTACATATATTGATATTTGCATAAGACATTTTGCATGATGTCGCATCTATATTTAATCACATAGTTAATCACAAATTATTTTTCATTAAGAGAGCCATAAAGAATGACTGCTTTTGCACTATTGTATTGAAGTCTTGAAAACATGATTCACCAAGAAATACTTCAAATAATTTTTTTTTTTGTTTTTTGCTTGGTAAAAACAAAGGTTAATTCATTGTTTTGCTCTTAAACTTTAACAGAAACAAGTTGCTTAGCTCAAAAGAAGTAACTAGTCTCGCAGCAAGGCCTTTTAGCACAAATTACACAGGAACAAGGCTTCTTTACCAGAAAAAGGTGGTATTGCAAAACGTCTGACTAGTGCTAAGAACTTTAATGTTTAATTTTGATTAAAATTTTTTTACTTAAATAAATTTAGAAAATAAATTTCCATAACTTGTTAACATTTGGTGATTTTCCAAAGTATACTGAAAACACACTAGTCCAACACAGTTTATCGGCAGTTATGGAGGTCTAAAAAAACACTCCTTAAAAACTATTTTTACTTGTAATTTCCTATTGAACATTTTTCTAAACTTTTCTAAACAATTTTTTCAATATACAATTGGTCAATATATTCTTAAATCAAAAAAAAATTTATTGCAATATGTTTAGAGTTTGCCATTTTATATATTTTAAAAGTTTAAAATTTTCTTTCGAATTTTGTTTATAAAAAAAAGTTGAAAAATCAAAATAATATTTTTTAAATTCTAAGTAAAATTACATCTAGTTTTTGCTATTTTATAATATATATTTACCACTCCTCTTGCCTCTTTAAACAGTTAGCTCTTTGTAATTTTTTATACATTTTTTTTTTTTAATTTTTACATAAACTTTCTAATGCCTTGTTTTCTATTCCTTTAAAAACGCGTAAACCTTTTTGAATTTATACAAAATGCTATGACATTTAATATTTTTATTTCGTTTAAATTTACAATTTAATTTTTGTTATTAAGACTTATTTAGCTAATATTCTTTTATGCTAATTAGAATTATATAAAATTTTTCCTATTTAAAAACTTTTGTTGATTTACATTTAAATCTTAAATAAAGAATAAAAATAGAAATACAAAAATCGATTTTTTAACTTTGATTAAATTGCAAAATTTAAATCTTTTGGCCAATCCCAGAGAGCTTAGCATTAATTTTTTTTTCTTTTTTTGTTGTAAGCTTTAACTGCCATTAGAGTAAAAACTTTACTTACATTACATTAATAGTAGCAAACATTCATCCAGCCAACAAGTCAGCCTACTTTGCTATATCAAATCACAGGGCCTTACACTTTTGCCAAGTACACACGCAACTAATACATACATACTTCATGCAGAATCACCCTGACGTTAACGTAAATGTTTTGCAATTTAATGGAGATTTTTTTTATAAATCTTACATATAGATAGTAAATAAAACAGGATATTTTTTTACTGTACTTAACACAACATTTACGTTTGAGTAATAATATCCTGTGGACTCGAATACGTCAGTACGTACAATAACAACTAAAATATATAGAATTTGCACGAATTCATGTCGTAAATGTTTATTTTTCTTCATTTTAATTTACCCACAGGATTATGCAAATTTTTATCAAGTGATTCACAACACACCATTTGTGATTTTTTTTTTTTTACTTTAATTTTTTTCTTTTCTTTTTTCTCTTTTGTGCATAGAAGTATAAGGATTATAGTAGAGTATACAAGAAAATTATTTATAAAATAAAATTATAATACAAATACTTTTACACATACAAATACTACAACATTATACACATACACAAAAATATAAATATTTACTTAATCCACTAAAAGATATTTTGCTTCGAACTCATGCTTCAGCACCCACCACTCTCGATAAGCCTTGTCTTGTCTTGTATAATAAAACAATTGACTTAAAGTTATTGCTATATTGTTGGTATAATACCAATGCCAGAATTTAAATAAAACTCATAGATTAAAAATGAAAAATTCGAAATTACCAAAGACCAAAATTGAGGAAGTTGATTATATTTTGTCGTAAGATTATGGCAAAAAAATCCTCAAGGTGACTTTGTTTTGCACCGAGAAAGTGGTTAGAAAAAGCCTGAAATATTTGAGAAAAATTTAAATTTTATTCTACATACATAACAGTTTAAATAAAAGTACTTAAGATTAATGTTTCGCTTTTGCATAAAAACAGTAGAATACTATTGTGCTTAACAACAACAAAAAAACAGAATTAAGAGTTCAATTATTCATCAGAAATATGAGATTTATAAATAAATTAATTACAGTGGAGTTAAATAAATTATTCAAAGAATTTCATAATCTTAATAAGTATTTTATTATTTCTATTAAAATTCTGCTTGCAAGTGTTATCTTATTGCTCTTTTGCTTTTTTTCTTAGACTTATTATTAAAATATTTTTTTAAAAAATGTTTAACTGTTTTTTTTAAAAAAAACCTGAAATAATTTATATGCTGCTTTTTAATTTTACAAAAAAATTTAAATACGTAGTTCAATATTAACACATTATTATAAATAAAATAACAAGTATTAAAAAATGTATGCTCCACTTTGTAATTCTTTTTTCTTTTTATTTTCTATATACAAATTTTAAATTAGTTTTGTTGCTACCTGTTTCATTGGTGAACACGCAAGAACTGTAATTATGCCATATTAAGACAACATAGTAATACAACAGAAAGGCTGTATCGTGAGTTTACCAAAAATTTAAATCATTTAAAAAAATTTAAATATTAATTTAATTGCTTCATTCAGAATTCTTAAATTTTTTAAAAGTCTAAAAATTTTTTTTAAATACATTACAAAATTATAAAATATTTCCTTTAAATCTGATAATTTTTTTTTAATTTTTTTTACAATTTTCAAAATATTAGAAATTTTGCGTACAATTTCAAAATTAAGTATTTTATTAACTAAAAACTTTTAATTTTTATACCCTGTAAAAGCTAAGCTTGACACTCCATCTGAAATTTCTTTAGTGTTGAAATCATCTTTGTGGAGCCCCTATAAAGCCGATAGGCCTATCTATACTATCAATTTATTGAATATAGTTTTGAAAATGCTGGCATTGAAAATTAACAATTCCGATTCTAAATCCGATGAGATATGAAGTTAAAATCACGCATGGCTCTGTTTTTATTCAGGCATCAATAAAGTTATATTTAAACAAGTAACAGTGCTATATTCGGCCGTGCCGAATCTTATATACCCTTCACAACGTGTAGTCATGCAATAACAATTGTTTGTATCACCATTCATCCCATATAAAATACGTGCATACATACGTACACGTTAGAATAAATGTGGCATCGAATCCCAGCTGAGCCAAAAAAATTTTATTTTATTTTATTTAATATATTATTTATATTTTATTATATTTTATTATTTTTTTTTATATTTTTTTTAAATTTTTTTTAAATTTTTTAAAAAAATTTTTTTAGAAAAATTTTTAAAAAATTTTTTTAAATTTTTTTTTAAATTTTTTTAAATTTTTTTTTTTGTAGTTTTTTTTTATTAATTTTTTCTTATTTTTAGTATTTTTTTTTTTTTGTAATTTTTTTTGTTTGGTATGTTTTTTACATGTATGTATGTATGTATGTTGTTGTTGTAATTGTGAAAAAAACGAGGTATTCGTGGTTTTTTGCTCATATCTCAGAAAGTTATGGGGCGATTGTGCTGAATTTCAATAGCGATTCATTCCTGGATATTTCCAAGAGATTGATACCATATACAGATCTGAGGAGCATATAGTTGCTTCTAAAAGTTGATTTCAACCAACACACGGACAGACGGGCAGACGGACAGACGGACAGACGGTCAGGGCTTAATCGACTCCTCTATTCATAAGCTTTCAGAAAATATATACTTTATGGGGTCGGAAATGAAAATTGTAGAAATTACAAACGGAATGACAAAGCTATATATACCCTTGTGCACCACAGGTGAAGGGTATAAAAAAACAAAGAAAAAACAGGCAGAATTGATATACACTTACATGTATATATGTATGTAGAAGATGGTAGAAAACGTGTGGGTTATTGTTGTATTGTTATATTATTTATGCTTATTCATGTATACTTACGAATGAATAAAATGTATGTGCATCTGTACTATAGATCTGATCAAAAAAATATGTGAGTTTTTTTGTGTTATAATTTTTTTACTTTCTAATATGTATGAAATACATTTTTTTGTGTTTACTGTACGTTGCACGAACATGACCACATACAAAAACTAGTTTGTACCAAGCATACGATAATAACACTGACTATTAAGAAAATCAAATATATTTTTACAGTGAAGAGTTAAGAAAGGATTTAAAAATTTCAAACTCTTTATTTAAAATTTGTGACTGCTTCATTGTTTTATATAATTAATTTTCCATACCTTTGCAAAAATTTTTTTTACACAAAACTATTTTTTCCTCATAAAATACTCTAAATTTTAAACTTTTTCAGTGTTTGTATTTCTTGTGGATTTTTTTTTATCAATTAATCAATATTTGCTGTGAAAGCAACTCGCAGGGTTTTTATTGTTTTAGTTAAAATTTTTGCTAATTAGAGCCACTGTAAATTGTATATTATTTACAAAGGTGATTTATTTTAACTTAAATTGGATTTTAACTGAAGATCTAGTGCTATTGTTATTCTATCTTAACCTTAAGTACCTTTTACTAAAATCTATAAGCACTTTAACAATCGTACACATGCACAAATACACATACCCACATGCATTTTTTTTTACAATACCAGCACATCGGAACATCTATGAAGATAAAGATAATTTTATAGGTTGTTCAAATTTTTTAGTTTTGCACTTCTTCTTGATAGTCTCTTTCCTTCTTTCTTGAAAAGGCAAATAAATAAAGTCTATTGCCATCTAGTGACGGTTTTATTGCAACATTTAGTCTTGTTTTTTTTTTTGTTTTTTTTGTTTTCAATATTCGCCAAATGTGTAAAAGCCTGAGTATTTTATTTATGGGGATTTACTTTCGATTTATACACATTGCATGTTAAAGTAGATGAATGTAGTTTAAGCTCAATTCTCTTGTCACTAGCAATATTAAGGGATATTTGGAAAACTTTAAAATCAATAAAAAGAAAAATGTTCTATTAACACAAGACGAGTGTTAAGTTTCATTGTTTTTTACAATTTTTATTGACAACAAACAACGTTTATCACAATGTATTAGTTAAAGTGTGAAAGTGTTTTGATGATTTCAATACAATTATTATAAAAGCCAACGTAGCAAAAGAAATCAGTTAAAAAATATTACTTAGAATTAAATACAAGAAGTTAATTAGATAACATTAGCGATTACAAGGAAGAAACAAATTACATTATAAGTACAATAATAGCAGCTAAAGTACAAAAGAATGATGTTTCTTGTTCTAATTTTTGCAAGATTTTTAATATTTAAAATTACATAGATATTTAGATAACTAAAACTGAAATACACCAGGTAGTTTCGTGGGATTAAAAAATCATTTAAAGAACGATAAACTGCAGCCTTGCCAACTTTGAGCATAAATAAAGTACTTCGCAAGCTTAAGTTATTGGTTTAAGGACTCATAAATTACTTTGAACTTTAATATCGTAACTTCAGGTATTTTTGGTTTTGCTTGTCAAACATTTTGGCTCGATCTAATCAGTTGTCTAGAAGTTGAAATAAATCGACTTACGTTAGTAAGTTTAATGAAAATCACCAACGAATTCGTATTATTGTGCTTATATTTTAAATTGTTTTCAAAACTATTTTTAAGTTTTTCTCAGGAATAATTTTCGAAGCTACGGTTTTAAATTTAATGATATTAGTATGTCCAAAAACTAACTAGAAGCTGCAGTAACCTGATTAATCTCAAAAAAAATTATTCTTTGTTTTTTGCCTGCAAATATCCCGATTAGCTACCGATTTGTTAAAGACTTTTTAATAATAGCCCCAGAGACATAATATATTTACAAGTAGTAGCATGCGTGTCTATAAATTATACTAGGGTTGCAAAATGTTTAACTTTTATGGTTAAAGTATGAACAAAAACAGAGGCTCATATCTCAGCAAGATATGGGATGATTTTGTTGGATACGTACAGGTCTGTGCAACTTATGGAGATTTCTAAAAGTCGATCCCAACCAACACACATATACTTAATGGGATCGAAAATGAATATAATAGATATTACACACATAGCGACTATGGTACATATACTTACCTTGAACACCACAGATAAAGAAAAATATAGCGACACAACGAATATAGAGAAAATAAAATAACAAAAACAATATTTAAAACGAAATAGTAAATTTGAAATGTTAACTGCACAACGATGTAGTGTTTTTATTTGGTCATCAGCGTTTTAATATAAAAAAATGCACAATTTATCAGAGAAAATTGCAATTTTAGACTGAAAACAAATAATAAGAAATTTCACAAATAAAAACATAAGAGCAGGATAGTTTTATTAAAAATAAAACAAGAAAAATTTGCTACAAAATATCACGTACTTACCATAAAATATCTAACAAGAAAATTTCACTCTAATGAATTATTTTAATGAACAACTCAAGATGTTGTTTATATTTTAAAAAGTAACAACAACAAAATGAAGAATAAAACACCCTTAAAGAATAACACTGAAATTCAGGCCGATTCAAATTAGTCGAAGTTTAAGCAATAAAATATGATAAAACGAAAAAATTTATTTTAAAAACTTCAATCATTCTCAATTTATTTGTGATTGACTCTTATATTTGTGCGATTTAACTTTTATAACTCTTAAGATACTGTGTCCACATATAAAACTTTGATTTACCAATCGTCTCCTCTATATCAAATCTCGTAAGAAGAATGTGCCAACAAAATTATTTTCTATGTATTAGTGAAGAAGATTTTTCTTATAAACCAGTTTTGCAATCGTAAATAGTGTCTTAAACAAATGATTGCATTTACTTCCTTGTGTAGATGATTTCTAATTAAGAAATTTTTATTTCTTACATTTTATATTTGTTTGAGTTAAAAGTAGTGTTTGAACGATGGCATTGTCTAAATAAAAGAAGTAAACGAATTGTTATAATAACAGTTTTCAAAAAACGTTAAAAAGCCAAGAGGAAATTAAAAATAAATTTGTGTTTAAAGAGGTGTCATTTCGTTTTTATGTCCCGTTTAAATTAACCTAAGCAAATTTGCTTAATTCTTATTCTTAAGCAGTTTTACGACTACACGTTAAACAAATAGCGAAATTTAATTAAAAGATATTATTTAAACTAAGTTCTGTTTTTTATATACACTGTTGTAAAATTATGAAAATCTGTTAGAAATGACAAATATATAAGAATTTTTTATTTAAGAAAAATATTTAAATAGAGAAATTACTTTCAGTAGGAAATGGTAAAAATTACAAAAAATTCGAATCAAAAAGATTTTAAAGAAAATTAAATTTTTTCTACCAAAAAAAAAAAAAGAAAAAGAAATAAATGAAAAATTTCAAGGGCTTAAAAATAAAAATACTACAAAATCCTATTTGAAAATAAAACATTTTTGACATTTAAACTTGTTGAAGAATTTGGGTAAAAGATCTACTGACAATCTGGTATAAGCACCAGTGAAATGCATATAGACCAGCTTAAACTCAACAACCAAATAAAATATTCAATTAATCAATAATGTGAAAAAGTAAGTTTTGCCAACACTATTCAAATGAAATGTTTCTCAAAACCAGTTGTAGCTTTTTTGCACTGTTGGATGTAGTTGAACTAGTTGAACCTTTTATGTTGCATTAAATTAAACATACATTCTGATTTAATTGATTGTGCAAGTTAAAAGCTTATTAATGTTAGTGTCATTTCCTTCTGTCTTGTACGTTTAGGTATATATTTTTTACCAAAAGATTGCAGTACCCTGTTAAACACAATTTTATTCGCTTTAATCTATATTGTATTAAAAACGAAATATAAATGAATTGAAAAGTCAAATATTATGAAATGCCTTCTACCAGGTTAAAAAAGATAGACAGACAGAAGGACAGACAGAAGGACAGACAGAAGGACAGACAGAAGGACAGACAGAAGGACAGACAGACGTACAGAAAAAATTCTATTAAATCGAAACTAAAAAAACATTTAGTTAACGGAAATACATTTTTTATAATATTTTTATACTTAAATTTAATATAAATAATGTTCATTCTAGCTTAAGTTAATTTTTCTATTATTAAACTTCCTAACACATTCATTAAATTAAACTGAATTGTAATCACTGAGAAATATTGAAAAACTATTCCAATATTAGCCGAATGGAATGCATTTAAAAATCAGCTACGATTTCATCATCAGCACTCTTTATCGGTATACTCAAATGTATTTTTATATTTTTTATAATGAACAGATTTTTAGGCATAAGAATCCGATAAAAATTAATTTCGCTTTTTTAAAATTTGTTTTACTACAACAACACAGAATAATATGTTCAAACAAACACTTGCCTGAAATTATTTTTTTTTCCCCTTTAAATATTTTTATTGTTAATGCAAACAATTTGTCTTAATCTCGCTAAAAAAATATTGTTTCCTCAATTTTATTTTTTTTTTTTTTATTTTACAATTTAAGTTTTAGTTCTAATTTAAATAAAATTTTACTTAGTTTGTAATTTTTTTACAAAATCTACACTTAAGATTTTTCTGCAAATATAGAATTAAAACTTTTTGTTAATATTTTCATATTTCCACTAGTTGTTTTCTGCTCCAGCCTACATAATCTATCCCGCATTTGGAGGACTTCTGAGTTAAAAGTACAAAAAAATTCAGTCTCAATTCGTTACAAAATTAAACAAAAAATATCACAAGTGACCTTATATGAATTACTTTTATGCACTTATATTAATGCAGTGCATTTAATTAATACCTTTATTAAAACGCGTAATTTTTACTGACACGCCACTGTTTAAATCATGAGTGTTTTGACCTAAAATAAATAAATTCATCATCAGTTGAGCCCCATGCGATATCATTTCTTTTTTGTCTATTATTTTTTTTTCTGGCATGTATATTTTTTTTATATTTCATTTCATCATGAATTTTTACAATGAATGAATGCTTCTTATCTGATTTATTTCCCTGCAAAGACTGTGACTCAAGCATCATTCGTATTACATTTTTACATGTAAAATATACAGTTTCATTGGCCTCAGAATTTTCGTTTTATGGCCGTCAGAAAACACCTCAATCTCTAAGGCAAAGATTTACGATTGGCACATGAATCTTTCGAATAGACGAATATCTATGCCGGTAGATAATTTTTCAGTTTTTATTTATCAATAAATCTATAACTTTTATTATATCGAATTTAAATTTTTTTTTTTTTTTTTGTAATAAAAAATAAAAACATTTATAGTATCATTTTATACCCTGCTCAAAAAGATATTTTTAATTGTTTCAATTAAGTGTTGATTGAGCAATTAAAAAAGGTGTTCACACATACTCAATTTATCTTACTCAATTAGCATTTGATAGCTGTACAAATATATTTGTTTTTATATAGTCGCGGCCACACGCTCGTATGTAATATATGAAGAAAATTAATTTACCAAATTAACAGAATAAAATGAAACTATTCACGCCGAGCTCGTTAATACTAAAATTTTACTTAATATTAATGCCGTTAACTTGGTACATGCTGAAGTATTCGGCGCATATTTGTAACTTATGCTTTATTTGTTTTTTGCGTTTTTTTTTTTGTTAGAGTCTCGGTAACAGATCTTTTTGATTTATGTGCCCCATATTATCTTGAAGTGGCTCTTTGTTCGCCTCCAACTCATATTTAGTGCTGTATGAAGAAATCAGCTCACCTAGACCATTTAGTTAGCTCATATTATGATCATTTAATTGTTATCTTGATGAAAAACTAGCTGACTATCATTCGATTATTAACTTAATGTCTTATTTTTAAAATAAAAGGATTTGTATCCCGGGAGCTCAATAGTATACTTGACAAATTTTCACGGTTTATTAGTTATTCTGTTATCATTTAATTATTGCAGAAGCAGTTTAATTGCTAGAATTGGGCCTCAGGGACTTTAATTTACTAAGTAAAATGATGATGTGAATGAGTTGAGATTGGTTAACTTATCTAAAATACAAAGTTTTTAAAATTTTGTTAAAAAATTTAACCACGAGGCCTAGGTGAAAAGCAACCAATATTTTGCATTTAATTTGGAGACTTTGAACTCATTAAAATGTCGAAAATGGTCGGGTTTCTTTCTACAATTCTTCAAGTAACGACACAAAGTAAAAAAATAAGCACTTTAATGTTCTGATAAAATTTTAATAAAAAGTGTTTTTAATTCCTCACAAGAACACGCCTTAATTTACTGCTCTACAATGGATAAAAAGTTTGAAGTTTAACTCATGCAACAAATACTAAATGCAGATAATTTAAAGGCAGTTCGCCTATTTTCCACGGAATAAAACCGATTTAATCGCATTAAAACATTTTAGTGATGCACATCGTTTGATATTTCTGACTGCTTTTATTAAAGAATACGAAATTTTCGATCGACACTTTTAATGCTGCATTTATTTCTCTTCGTATATGACACGTTATAATATACATATGTTTTTGTACAAGCTTTGCATATGCCTCATACAACACACTTCGTCGTTCGTAAGTTATTGTGTTCAAAATGTATAGGTTTTATGAGTCACATAGAACACAATAATTTACGAACAAGGAAGTGTGTTGTATGAGGCATATGCATAGCTTGTACTACCCAGGTAGATACCGCAAGTTCATTTAAAAAAAAATCTCTAAGAAAGCAAAACTTAAGCTCCTCTACCACCTTATAACTTTTGAGTTTAATAATACAATTGCACAAGGTAAATCTTATTTTGGCTTGTTGGCTCTCAACAACTCAAAAAGAAATTAAAAACCACAAAATAAGCCTCCTTATTTTTGGAATATATTCAAGTATTTCTACGAATTAAAACCATTTATTTTTTATTCGCAGAAAAACAATTATTTTATTGTTCTAGTAAATTACATAATTAAGACTTATTCTAGTTTCATTTTAGAATGCCAACAGTAAAATGTTTCGCTCAATTGTTTTCATCTTTCTTTTTGATTTAGCACCTTTTGCACAAATGAAATTTTCCGTTTACAGAACTTAAATTGTAGACTTGCAAAATTACATAATCTTGTGTGTAAGTACATGTGTACATACACGTGTGTGTAACATCTTGTAATCCATTGAATTTACAATATGTAGTGTTGAGTCATTGTTCACATAAAAAACACCAATTTTATTGTATTTTTTTATGCTAAAATGATGCTGCATAAATTGTTTGGCAACCTGAGTTCCAGCCTACAAAAAATAAAAACAAATACGATTGTAATGACGACGCTGATGATGATGTTCTAGTGTAAAGAAAGAAGAATTTAAATCTGTTGTTTTCTTTATGCTGCATACACTGTTGCTACTGCAATTGCTGCTGCCACTGTCGTTTGTTGTACTTGTTACCTTGACAACATATTTCCTTCATTTGCACTTCCATTTCATGTTAAAGGATATAATTACGCTTAACGAAATCATGCAGTAATCTCCTGTTCCCGTTGCAGGAAACTAAAGCAAGTAGAATTAGTGCAAACATTTCATCTATGTAGAATAACAGCCATACGCATAAGTGTATGTGTGTGTGTATGTTTTTAAATCTTTTTAAATGCTGGTATATTTGTTGTGTTGACTATAATAGCGAAGACAACGACATGTATAATTATGATTACGATTACGATGTGATCATGAAGTTGCCAGCCATGTCTGAAATGGCACATTCTAACTTTGTGTCCATATACTTGCAATACGAGTGCGAACTGAAAATTATATTATTGTCTGTATTTTTTAACTAGAATTTTAGACCACAAGCTAGATTCTTTAAACCATTTATACACGAAGCGGTTAATGTTTTATTTAACTTGTTTCTCTTTATTCTAAAATTGTAATATTTTTTAAAAATTTCATAATAAACTTTCTAAAATTTGTTATTTAAATATTTAAATCTTGCAACTTTTCATATTTCTTATATCCCATCTTGTATATGATTATTTTTCAAATTTTCTCCGTTTTTTTTTTGACTCCTTTTAGCGAATTTAGTTCCAACAGGTTTGATATGTTTTATATTGTTTTTGCTTTAGCTTTAAGCAGTGCTTAGTACCCATTGCAGCTACAAGTTTCTAATGTAGTCTCACAAAAACAACAATATTACCAAGAGCAACGTATACACATAGTTGCATTCATACAACTTGTCATGCAACTTGGCAATATATAAAATTAGATTTTACCCCCTTTTTCACTCTCCTCTTTCCAAAGCATAAACTCATAATACATGTAACATTTACACAAACACACACATCTATGAATTGTAAATGTATTAAAAATGTAATAATATATGCAGTCGTATGTAAGTGCGTAGATCTTAAGCTGCATAAACATGTCTGTGCATAAATAGAAAAGAGAATTTTAATGAAAAATAAATTAAAAAGAAAATGAAAAACTAAAATGCGCTTAAGGATGTTTTTGTATGTAGTGGCAGGCCATGTATAGAGTAAAAGAATTATTTGTGCAAAAAAAAACAAGAATTTAATATATTTTCATAGAAAAAAAGCGCAAATCGTTAATTTATTTATATGTATGTATGAATATTTAACTCTTTAGTGACCAGACACAAACATTTCTCATGGGTTTTGCCACCACTAAATTATTTACGTAAGAGTTATATAGTCGAAATCTTAAAAACTGACTTTAGTAAAGAGTTAGTGGTGGTACATGATCAGCTCTTAACAGGCCTGAAATTGAGGGAAAAATAAATTTGGTTCGACAGAAGACATTTGGCCCTTTCAGTGTTAAAAATAAAAAAATTACACAGACTAAAAGAATAGGAAAATTTAAAGAAAATTACCTCTAGTCTTTGGTTTTTAAAATAGAAATCCTTGTGATGGTGGTGTGTGTATTAGAGGCATTAGTTGAAAGAATTTTTAAAATCATCTTTATGGAACCGTATTTCGTATTAATTATAAGCACTTTCATTTCTTTCAAGAAACTTTTTAAAAAAAAAAAAATTTTTTTGTTGAAAAATTGGGAATCTGTTTAAGACGAAAACATTTCTTTATGAAAAAAGAAATTAATATTTTTTATATATACTTGAGTCAGGAAACAATATTATATATTGCAAAATTTTTCTTTTTTTTTTTCAAAAATAAATTTGCAAAAAGAAAATCTATAGAAAATATCAAATAATGACGTGTAAAAATTTTTTGTGGCAAAAGTTATTTTGTTAGTTTTTTTTTTTGTTTAACATTTAATATCTTTACGTCAAACACAATGCATTTTAGTACTTTTAAATATCTAGCAAACCTTCCTAAAAATATTCTGTATACAAATTTCAACATAAAGCAGTTCTTTACGTTTTTCTTTTTTGATACTTGCTTATGGTTAGATAAATGGATAAATGTTATGTTGGATGGATGGATTTAGTTGATTATCCCTTTAAGAGTCTAAAAGTTACATTATTTGCATACAAACCTAACAATGTATCATCAATCACCATAAACTTCACTTTATGTATGCGCACGTACTAAAGCAATGCTCGAGCACATTCATTTATTTGCACTAACTGATATGCTTGAATGTACCCATTGTATGTAAGTGATTTATTGGAAAGAATTGGGGAGAAGAGTAAAGTCATGAAAAAAAATGTGCGAAAGTTTGTATTGTGAGACAAAGAAAGAAATTTTGATTCCGTTAATTCTTATTGCATCTTCACAAACCATGGATCTTTAACGACATCTTGCCAACAAAATTGTAAGGGAGTGAAATTGTAGATTAAAATCGATAAATTTTTATAGCCAAGACAACTGATATCATGATTACCGAACTAAGCTTTAAAAATATAGGTTGTTAAGTAAGCTAAGTGACATTGCGTTTTATCACGCTGAAATCGAAAACTATGAAAGTTTGAATCTTTAATTTGAGTTTATAAACTGACTGAAATGACGTTTCCAGCAGCATTTAAAAACATAATCAGCTAATAATGCAAAAACCATGCAAAGCTGCCAAGATCTGCGAAAATAACGGGATGTCGTTTCATTTTTAAATGTTAACAAAATCAAGATGTGATTAGAGGCTTTTTAAGGGCAAAATTTTTCAGGAATCAATGGATCTTGTAATTAAATACCATAAGACCTTTGTATCAAATTATCTATATGCTAATGCATTAAATTCTAAATTTGTAAGAAACATAGATTCGTTTCTGAATTAAGCTTTACATTATCTTTGCTCTGTACGATGACAAATACTGTCTTAACTTCCCAAAAGCTGATATTCACAGTGCGTGCAAAGTTAAGCCACAGAGCACCGCTTCTGGCTATTTTCCATCTTATTCAATCGCGAAACTATTAATTGTGATTTAGAGAAGAAGTGGACAGTCTTATAATCGATATTTGTTCCAGATAATTTATATAATGATTTACATTTTTATTCATTAAAAATAGGTTGATTTATACAGACAAAATATTATATCATGTGCTGCATACTTTAAGGAGTATTTATTTTTCTTACATATGTAGAGCTTAATGTCCACAGTTAAAGCAAGGAAAAAACAAATAACGTTACTTAATTCATTTTATATATATACCACTACCTACTTACATGGGTATGGTATCAATTCTCTCTGTGTTAGTTGAGTGAAACTCAGTTACCCTACACATAGTACTTTACACTAACAACTCACCACTTTATCCAAATGTAATGGCCTTTGGTAAATACCAGAATATACTCTTGTGTGTATGTGGGGGAACCTTTTGAACAGCCACTAGATACAGTCAAACAGTATAGCTAATAGTAATAGTATAACAATACAACAGACTTAGTTGCGCGCATATCAATTTGAGTTTGATAATAAAGGTGTATAACAACAAGTGAAATACTAAAGATTTAATGTATTAAAAATTATTAAAATCACCTTATTTTATAATGTACATTTGTAGTGTTTAAATTGGCAATACAAAAGAATCAGGGTTCCTTTAAAAGAAATAAGCCAACATTCATGAAACATGAAACGTAAAAATCTGCTTCTGAAAAAAATACTTGTATTTGCAGCAGCCTTTACAGTTACAAAAATTAAAATAAAAAAAACTCTGCTGTTCTTTATATCAAAATGAAGTTCTTTTTATTACCATATTATTAAAAATAGACTCTCTTTCACTCTATATTTATCGGCTCTATTTTTGCTCGTAGAAATTGGGTTTGTTCAACTTGAATTTCTGGAGTTAAAAAGTAAAAATCATGCGACATTTTACAGTGAAGTGTTTTAAAATAACTTTTAAAAATACTTTGCAATTCTTTAGTTCGTACGTGCTTGCACTTTATGTTGTATTTTCCTCTGGTGCTTCTCATGTTTCAACGATACTGCTACATGTTTCCCTATGATGCTTTGACTGGCTGCTGATGTTGATGATGTTTCTCTGGTAACCATTAAGGCAATATAGCAGCAATATATACTTTTTACACAATTTATTTCTACACATAGCGTGCATATACATGCATTTTATAGTCATATACAAAAATACATTAAAAAAATTTGTTGTTACGAAAATTTATAAAATAAGAAACATTGCATAGATATTTAAATATGCAAACTTGTGCTTAAAAATATGTCCAGAGAACAATTTCAGTAATAAATATTAATAACTCTGGATACTTATTCTAAACAAACAATGAAACGAAACTGAAAAGATAATAAATTGTTCACTGGGCTTCTTAGGAAAGATTAGATTTCGTAACACTTCTGTGCATTTTTCATTGCATGTGCTTGCTTAAGTATAGCATTTGATCATCATTAACCTTTTCTTTTTGTCTGCAACAACCGTTCATCTCCTTCAGAATTTTTTTTTTATTTTGCAAATAGTCGGTTATTTAAGTTGATAGTACAATTTTGTATGGAAATTTTTAAACCCAAAGTTTTTAGATTTGAATACATAACAAACGGTTGTTCAGGATGTGTTTTAAAGATAAACTAATAGTGAGTGTAGAAAACATTCAAAGAATTTTAAGACTTTAAAATTCGTTAAAAGGAAAATGTTATACAAATAACCTGGGCTGCAGCGTACTTACGTTAAATGTCATCTTGTTTGAACTGTTTTGGCAATAAGGCCGTGCTTTTTACAGGTTGAATTATAAAAAGAAAAATTATCAATCTTACTGTACTTTAGTCTGTTTCTTTCTCTAGTTTCAATTATATTTTGGAAAAAATAAATTTCTCCTACATTTGCTGATTAATGAGGAACTAATACTATTCTTCTTTAAATTGTTGTTTTGGAAATATGAATTCATTTGTCTTATGTTTTATTTTAAAATCTGATGAACAGTAATTTGCAATATTTTAATCTTTGAAATACTTTAATATTTCAACATCCGCAACAATTATGAGTTGCCATTTAAAATAACTAAAGGAGATTTCTTAGTTACACTAAATAAGCTGTTGGTGTACCATTGTACTTTTTGAGTTTAAATAGTTGCTTCTAAACTATTCCAATATATACTGTTCTAAGTTGTCTTTAACATAATTACCAGAACTATACTCGAAATTGGTTTGTTGGTTGTTGGCTTATTTATCTCAATATCAACTATTTGTCCCTCCTTTTTGTTCTTGTATTGCTTTAATAAAAAACAAGTAAAAGCGCTATATTCGGCCGTGCCGAATCTTATATACCCTTCACAACGTGTAGTCATGAAATAACAGTAGTTTGAATCACCATCCCATATGAAATACGTACATACATATAAAAAACATACATATATAAAAATATCCCATTGTAAAATTATAAATTTACGTATGTATGTTTAAAAAAAAATTAAAAAAAAAAATTTAAAAAAAAAAAATTTAAAAAAAAAATTTAAAAAAAAAAATTTAAAAAAAAATTAAAAAAAAAAAAATTTTTTAAATAATTAAAATTTATATAATAAATATAAAACAAAAAAAAATATTAAAAAAAAAATTAAAAAAAAAAATAATAAAAATATAAGTAATATATTAAATAAAAAATAAAAAAAAAATAAAAAAAAATTAAAAAAAAAAATATAAAAAAAATAAAAAAAAAAATTTTTTTGCCTCAGCTGGGATTCGATGCCACGTTTTCTCTAACCAGTATACACGTTTGTATGTATGTATGTTGTTGTTGTAATGTTGTTTTTGTGAAAAAAATAAATCGAGGTGCTCGTGGGTTTTTGCTCATATCTCAGTTGTTTATGTACCGATGTACTCCCGAATATTTCTGATATTTTAATACCTCACCCGAGTCCAAGCGATGTCGGGGGGCTTCAAAAAGTTGATTTCAACATACACACGGACAGACGGTCAGACGGACAGACGGACAGACTGACAGGGCTTAGTCGACTCCCCTATTCATAAGCTTTCAGAAAATATATACTTTATGGGGTCGAAAATCAAAATTGTAGAAATTTCACACGGAATGACAAACCTATATATACCCTTGTGCACCACAGGTGAAGGGTATAATCAATAATTTAGTTGTGATTTAACATTAAGCTTAATAAGTCAACCCCAAACAAATAAGAAATCAGAAAATAAATAAAGTTTTGTTTAATAAAATATTTTTCATGATCTTTTGTTTATAACATTACTTAACGTCCCTTAAATATTTGTAATTTCCCTGGTTCTTTCTGGTTCTTCCATTAAAAATACAATTGTTTTAGGATAGTTTGAGGCAGAACACTTCTATTGCGGGTCTTCTGTTGAGCCTCGGGCTCTCTACTGATTTTAAGGCTAGCAATTGGCATCCTCTCCTTAACCGAATTCCGCGGTAACACAGACATTTCTCTGGACCAGAAAGGAATTTTACACTACTAACTGGTAGTGGTTGACAATCCTCAATGCACAGTCCTTTGTTATCCCTATCATCTCTTTTAGACTAAATTCACCCGTAGTAAAGTTTTTCCTGTGGCCTTAACTCTACTGCCTACCCAGTATTCGTCATTCGCATACTACATGCGCTGTTGTCTCAGTATTAACCAGGCACATTCTACAAACATCATCATCCTTGATCTGGATGTTTTTCAGACACTTGCTTTTTTACTTTTTTATATTGAAGGATGTTTCGATGTTCAACATTTTTTTAAGTCAAGACAAGACCACAAATTAAATTTACTCAGTCATTCGTTATAAATTTTATTCAATCATTTAATGGCTCCCTTATTATCATAACCGCAGTCCACAGGCACATACACACTAATCTTACACGAAGAAAACATTTATTTATATTGATCTAGACTAATTTTATGAAAAAAAAAATAAACAAATAAAATTTATGCGCACAGACAATTCTCGTACCCATTAGTAAAAAAGATAATCATTTATTGGACTATAACCTATTTTATAAAACTGCTTAATTAACTTGAAAGATACATCCTGTTTAGGATGCATAAAAAAAATTTTAAAACACAGAGACCTGAGAAAGGGGTTAACAACATTAGTTGTAAATATTAACGCATACTTTCACTAAATTGCTTATTTACAAAATTGATTCTTTCATGTACTAAAAGTTCCTTTCTTAAACATTAGCACCTCTGATGCCATTAATTCATCTCAAAGTATCAGGTTCCAAAGGAGTAAAAACAAAACTAACTGTATTAGCAGTTTATTTCCTTTATCGTTTTTATATAATTTTTGTAATACTCAAAAATTTTAAGACATAAAATTCAACTAAAAAGGTTTTAAATTTAAAAGAAGAAGTCATAAACTTTCAACATCAACAGACGGCACACATTGTCGGTAAAGAGGAAAAATTAGAAGAAAAACACCTACTCATGAAATTTTAATGTTTAGTGAAAATACTTACCGTAAACCCATTAAGTTAAGCAATTTTTTCCTTTTTTTCCAACACATACACACACCATGCAAACGTACTAACCACCTTAAATATTCTTGTTTTTAAACTGTAGCAACTAAAATGAAAGACTACGATAGCAGAGCGAAACAAATATTGAAGTGGTGTACACATATGTATATCTCCGACAACAACAACAACCATTTTATTGTAACATTTAGTTGTATATATGTATAAGTGATATTAATTGAAATTGAAAAGAAAATCCCATTTACAATAATTGCCAATTCCAAAATGACATACATACATATTTAAGGATGGATGAGTGAATCAATGGACGTAAATATATAAATATATGTATAAACATACAGTTAGCTACATACACAAAGACATATGGACGCATGGATATGAAAATCCCTTTACGAAAAACAAACATACAAACGGACAAATTTTCCAGTTTTTGTTTTTGTTTTATTTATTTTTTTTTTTCATTTATAATCCTTCGGTCTGTATAACTCTCAATAATTTATAAAGAAGGGGAATGAATAAAATATAGAAAATAAAGTAAATGAAACTGCAAAAAAAATCGATTACAACAATGTCATTTTAAAATAAATATTATTAACTACTTACGCGTATGTGTGTGTATATATATATATAAAATTACTTTATTTGTGGCAGCTAGAACTG
This sequence comes from Phyto melanocephala, assembly GCA_941918925.1. Taxonomy (NCBI): domain Eukaryota; kingdom Metazoa; phylum Arthropoda; class Insecta; order Diptera; family Rhinophoridae; genus Phyto; species Phyto melanocephala. Next base: position 6,723,781 of record OW799233.1, read on the forward strand.
TGTACCACGACAATGTGCTCTTAGTAACAATAACAACAACTTTATAATAAAAACAAAAAATAATCAGCAAACTATAAGCGTATAACTGGTTGTTGGTCTGCACTAGAAAGGCATATATTTACATGTTAATCTACCATACATTTAAAGTAAAAATTTTGACCTCATTTTGTTTTACAAAAGGTTATCTAAAACTCGAAAAGAAAATTTTAATAATTTTTAAAATTTTTTACTCGCTCGGAAGTACGCTACTACGGTATCAGCGGAGTAATATCTATAACAATACCTGACCTTATAGGAGACAAATTTATAGATAATATATCAAATGCTTGAATTTGGAATTTTTTTCTTGTACAGTAATTATTTCACTAGTAAGGCTCTAAAATATCATATAAATTACGTCAAAAAAATACCTGCAATTTTATCTCGAACGCCATTTTAGTTTCTTCGAATTTTCTTTATTTCACATTTCTTTTGATACCGATATTAAAGGACTCAAAGAAGAAACATTTTCATTTGCTTCATGTGACCTCATTCTATTTGAACGACACAATAAATTTTGCACCCTTCGAAGATGTACTGAAACCCGCAAGTCAATTCCGTGCATTTGAAATCAAGACTAAAACGTTGGGCAAAAATCGATTTACCCTTGTAAGCTGTATTTTGGTGCTTATATCTCACTAAGTTTTTCGAACCAATTTTTAGTTTTTTTTTTCTAAAGTAATTTTTAAAAATCACGATTTGTTAATGGGTGTCACTAATACACTCAAAAATGTATTAGGAACTTTAGGAACTTGCTATAATCTCAAAAATTTATTTCAAACTAATTTTTCCTATAATTTTGGCAACAAGCGAAAAAGTTTCCGAAATTCTTAACGAATTATGGAAGAGACATGTCATGTACACAAAAAAGAGCATACTTGTGTTTCAAAAAAGTAAGAAATTTTAATATAAGTGTTAAAAGTATAGAATGAAGCCATGTTTGTTTTCTTTCATCTCAGAAGTAAACGGATTTAGATGGTTCACAATACCGATTTTCTACCAAATTTTTCTAAAATGTTCATATTTTGTAGGGATACGTACAATATTTTGAGGTTTTTGAAACTTAATTTGGACGTACACAAGGACATCGCTCAATCAACTTTCCAATTCAAAAGTTTAAAAAAAAAACATATATATCTGTGGCTGTGGAGCAAAAAGGGTCAATGACACTTTTTTCCTCTTTTTTGTTAATCTTTAGATTTGCTTTAGATTTGTTTTCTTGCTCTATTTCATTATATAAAACAGCTAAAGTCATACTTAACCCAGAACAGCTTCATAAATAAAATGCTGGCCAATGTCACTATGAAAGCATCTATAAAAGTTAAAGTTCAATTTAAATTTTCTTGAAGTAAATATTTTGACATTGGCCCTTTTAACTCCAAGCCTCAGATATATACCTTTTGTGGTCGGAAAATATTATTATAGAAATTACTTACTTTGTAAATCACTTGGTGTAAAGAAAATCTAATAACTTTTCCATTTCTTTTAATTTTGCTTCGAAACTGTTTTTTTTTTGTGTTGAATATTAAATATTCCTCTTTAGACATACATACACATTTTTAACGCGATTTTTTCCACAGTTTAATATTTGTCTATTTCGGTATTTTTTCTATTATTATTATTTTGATAACAGTAGCAATAACAACAATAACTTATATTTATAGTAAATATTTATCATGTGTATAAATGACGGAACTTGATAATGGATTAACACAATGTTCTACATATTAAATGCGGCGGAATAGAACAAAAAACTACAACAACAATAACAAAAAACCAAAAACTACAAATAATGAAAACGGCAACAAAGCAACACCAACAAAACAAACAAAAAACAAAATTTTGTTTATCCCTTGATATTAAATTGGTTAAATTCGGAGAGCAGCAAACAACAATGCAGGCCATAGAAAAACACTCCTCTACAAATGAAATAAAATTCATAATTGCTACACACAACTGCTAGTTGCTACTACTGCTGGTTCTACTATTATGGTTGCTCTTTTATTTTCAACTGCAATAGCTGTTTCTGCAACATTTATAAATAAAATGTGGCAAATATAAATTGTTTATAGTTGCAAGAGAAAATAAATTTATTTATAACGGGTGATTTTTTTTGCCGTTTGACCTTTTAAAACACCTCAACTACTTTTTGTGGGAACATGTGAAATTTCTCGTTTACAGGGACAAGAAAGCCTCAATTCCAGACTTAGGAGGCAACATAACACATGGTGTTGAAGAGATACTGGTGGGAATGCTAGAAGACATATGTTAATATTGGAGCTCCTGGATGGACCACCTACAGCGTAGCCGTGAGTAATTTTTGCCTAAAATAATATTATAAAAGTAAATCGCTGGCATTTATAAGTCGCCGCAGATAAATACTTCATTCACTTTTGCTAATTTTCTGTATTTTGTTTTAAATTTTCTAAACTCAAACTATTTAAACTACCCTATATATATGTACATATGTTGGTTTTTATGTACCCATAGACACGTATATACACTTAAACTGTTTTTGTTGTTTTCATCAAAATTAATAATTTTTAACTTATACTTTAACAACAAGAAATAAAACAAATTACTTTAAATACTTACCATAGATTATATTAAAATAACCGGGGCACTATAATGCATTGATAGAAATGTTTATAGGTAACAAAAATATAATGAAATATATTGGCAATTAATTTGTTTCGTAAATATAATTAAAACTTTAATTAAACTACAACCAAAAAAAGATCATGTTAATAAAACAGTAAATTAAAAAAGTAAAGTTAACAAAATCGATTATCGCATTAATTAAACAAACATCGTAGAAGTGAAAAAAATTTTTAAATATTAGAAAATTATGTTATAAAAATGACTGTTGCAAATGCTTTTAAGTTTGTTTATTTTTATTTATTTATTTCTTTTTAATATGATAGTTATTAAACAAAAACAATTGTCGATTTATTTAAATGACAAAACAATCTAAAGTAAAGTTTTTAATGATAGGGTGGAATTGTGATTGTTTAAAAGTCTCGTTTTAGTCAATTTGCATGAAAAAACACTCTAAGCCTATGAGGTCATTTATTTTTTCTTAGGGTACAATTACTTAACCTGGATTAGGAATTAAATTTTTTTAACTTTTTTAAAATCTAAAAAAATAATTGTTAAAATAATATGCTAATTAAATTAAATTTAAATAAAAACTTGATCACTAGTTTCCAGTAAAAAGAATTATCCAACAAGAGTGCTTTATATACCCTTAACATCATGTACTTAGATCTAATCCCACATCGTAGCTTAACCTATATTTCATGTCATACGCCATTTTCCCTTATTATTTCCGACAGTATCCTTTTATTTTGAATTTTGACGTAGTTAAGTGTATTTAAGCCCTTTAATTTGACACCCATATTGATGGGGTTACAAAAATTTGTATCGCCTTTTTGTTCTAGACGTCATCTTAAATTTTACATTTTTAAATAATTTAATGTATTTTACTGGTAAAGTCCTTTCATCTGATACCAATTTAGAGGCAGTTCAAGAAGTTACATTTTAAAATTTGATTCATATATAAATTTACTGTCCACCATTTTGTAGTGGCGGCCAACATGAATTTAAAGTTTTTTTTATAATGCCTTATATTGCGCTAGTCAAGTCGTTTTAGACCAATATTGACTCTATCGGTTCTCTAGAAGCTGAAAAAAAATTGATTTTCGTTTGTAAATTTTTGGAATAATTATTTAAAAAAAAAATTGCTTATAACTTTACCGGTTAGAGCTCGCTTTATCCAACATTTTTCACGAATATATCTGGAGGCATATTATATCTACACATAGTAGCCAAGGTACCTATAAATTATTCTATGGCTGAAAATTTTTAATTTTGTTGGTATAAATTGGGAAAAAACAGAGGCAGTCGTGTTTCTTTGCTTATATCTCAGAAAATCATTGTGCTATTGTGCTGAAATTCAATAGCGATTCATTTTCGGATATTTCCAAGAGATTGATATAATACAAAGATCTGAGTAACATATGGTTGCTTCTAAAAGTTGATTTCAACCACCACACGGACAGACGCACATGGCTTAATCGACTCCTCTATTCATAAGGTTTCAGAAAATATATGATGTCGGAAATGAATATTGTAGAAATTACAAACGGAATGACAAAGCTATATATACCCATGTGCACCACAGGTGAAGGATATAATAATAGAAATTTAGTTTTCCATATTTAAAATAAATAGGAAATTTTATTCAAATAGGTAATTGTTTCTTAAAGAAAAATTATACAGAAAATAAAACAAGTATTAGGGCTATATTTATCCGTGCCCTACTCTTCACCATAATATACATAATGACTTCATCGTAGCATAGCCAAGATTTCAGATTTACCTATTTTAATTTATTATTTCTAGAAACATTTTTGGTTTCGAATTTTCACATATGTAGTTTGCATAGTCAACTGTATTCTATTCCCATGCTGGTGGTGTTAAAGAAAATTTCCGCTATTTTATTTTAAACGCTAACTTAAACTTTAAGCACATGTCTAGAAACTGAAAATATTGAACTTTAGTTTGAAAGTTTTAGAAAAAATGCTCAAGCAGTTGTATTTTATATATAAGTTGTATGTATCTCAGTTATCTTCATAACGATGTCTCATTTTTTCTTAGTAACACTTTTTTACACTTTAGCTTATAATCTGGTGTCTTTATGGTGTCCAAAAATCATTTAAGAGATAAAGACACTTTATACATTTTAAGAAGATACTTTATATATTTTAAAATTTTGAACATAACTTTGACCGGTTTTTCCAAAATTTCTTTCGTCGAATATCTCCAGAGGCATATTATATCTATAGGCAGTAGCAAATATATCAAGATATTATTGTAAGGCCAAAAAATATTTATTTTTTTGGTGAAAATATGGGTAGAAATAGAGACAGTCATATTGATTTTTTTTGAGAAAGTCATTGGTTGGCTGTGCAGGATTCCAATAATGGTTCTTTTTCAGGTATATCCAAAAGACTGATAATACATACAAATCGGATCGGAGCAATATGGAGGCCTTTATTTCAGATAACACACGGACAAACGGACAATGTTTAATCGAAGAACCTACTCATAAGATTTCAAAGGTAGAAAAATAATATTGTAGAAACGACAAATGAAATATATATATTGAGGAACTTTTTCTTAAATAAACATATCTCAATCACAAAATAATCAAAAGTTTATAATTAATTTAAAAAAAAATTAAACAGAGCATTTTTAGCCAAATTAAAATTAACCTATTTTTGAAGTTATAAATTTATTTGAAATTAAATAAAAATATTATGTAAATCATATCATCGTATATACTAAATTTTAATCAAAGTTAGTTAGTTACTGATTTCAATTAACTTAAAAACCAGCCAACACGATCACCGATCAAAGAGTACCGATGGTGAAATCGTAAGTGGTTTCGAAAATGAATTTCATTCGGCTAGTGTCGGTAAAAAATATACTTTCCCAGATTATTTTTTCATTATCACGTTATTTAAAATTCTTTGTAAAAATAAGAATGTTTAAAAATTGGACTTAAGTCTGTTTAAAAAAATTTTATATTACTGAGTTTAAATTTTGTTAAAAGTTTAAGAAGTTATTAACAAAATATATAAATAGCAAAATATCTTTAAAAAAAGAAATTCTTTTTTTAATAAAAAATAATACAACATGTTTGTTCAAATTTCTAATTACTTTCTAACCCATTGTGCAGTATTTGCTTTAAAATTCTAAAAGCACTAATACTCCTTAGCATGTCCATCATCATCATTGTCGTCGTCGTTAATTTTGCATAAAAATAAAATTATTATGGTTGTGCCAATGATATCACTACCAGTGGCAAAATAACTGCTCTTGCTGTTAATGCAGCTGATAGTGATACTGTTGTTTAATGTTTTTTTTTTTTCTTTTGCTTAAACTGGTGTTGTTTTGTTACTTATTTTGCTATTAAACAAATGGTTGCATTTATAGCAACTACAATAAGGACAACGACAAAACAACAATTTAAACGAAAATATGACTACCGACAGTTTAACTCATAAATTCATTTTTTTTTCTACTATAAAATTTTCTTGCTGTTTTCTAACGGTATATCTCTTGTTTCTATTTTATGTGACCAAAGAAAATAAACTTTTAGCAGAGCAGTTATAATTTGCTGTATATTGTGCTGCTAAACACGCGCGCCGCTTTTAGAAATAAATGTCTCGGCATTTCCTCTTATTCTTGCTCGTTAAATTGGTTTATGTTAAATGGCTTCCCTGGCTGCTGCTACACTACTGCTTTTGTTGCTGCCGTGGCTTTGTCTTAATGGGTTTTCGAGAATCTATCTGTGTGTGTGTGTGTGTATTTTTTGGTAGTGTTAAGTTTAAAATTTAGTTGGGTCAAGTGGTTCAGGTGTGCACCAAAAAACAGATTGTAAAAATGTAACTAAAATTAGTTTTATGGTGATATTAGAGGTTTCAACACAAAAAAAAAACTGAAACACTCACACACTCTCTATTACATACTTTGCGTACATACATTTACAGTGAATGTACATTTTTAACTTGACTTTATTCTTGCTTTTACTCATGCAAAAAAGATAAAATTCTTATTTAAAAAATGGAAGAAGAAAAACGAAAGTAGAAAAACTGTGAATTGTTAATGCTCACGTTAAGAGCTTTTTGTAATTATGGCAAATGTTTTATTTCTTCTCCGTTTTTATGAAAACTGCCACGAAATTGCAAAATTTGAATGGAACGCGTGAAAAAGTTTTACTTAAATCTTATTTTGCATGCACAATTTCACAAACACACGAATACACACATCCAAATATCTAACCACAAAACATGCAAATATACTTTTGCTACTTTTAAAACAGTTCGTTAAAATACAACTTAATGTACAAAAAGGAATTTGATCGTACCGCCAAAGAGGGGTGGAAATGAAAAGCAAAATAAAATTAGATACATGTGAGCCAATGCTCACACCTACGCGTATATTTTGATGTTTTTCGTTTAGAAGGGCATACTTAAAAGTATTATTTTAAACCTTCACACAAAATAAAATATTTACGATTTGAAAATTTGACTAAGCCAATAATACTTATTAGTTCTAATGAAATAAAAAAGAAAATTGTACCACAACTTTCTTTCCTACATATCAAAGAATGCACGCAATCGTCAAATAGAATTTGTTACGTTTGCAGGGCGTTTATTTGTACGCTCTCATCTCAAGACACTCACTCCAAATAATTTTACTAAAGAATCTCCTGGTGTAGGTTCGAAACAACCAAACAGCGCTTGGAATTTGTGAGTAGTCGTGAATACAATAACTTGCCTCAAATGTTAAAAAATGAAAATAGAATTTCTATTTTTAAAATACTTTTTAAACAACACATTTTCAACATATAAAGGAATTTTTTTTATAATGATCTCTTCTGTAAACCGATCTGATAATCTAAATTAATTTCTTGTATATATGTATGTGTGTACATATTTTTTTCTCCTCTTGTAATATATAAATTTTAAATAAATATTTTTTTTCCAACTCGTCTCAACAATGCCTTTTAGGCGCTGGGACAAACTTTTGTAATTGAATTGTTTGTCAATAAAATTTATATAAATAAATAAAAAAAAACTTCAAACTTTTTGTAAACAAGCCAATTTTAGCGCAACGAAAATCAAAAACAAAATAATAATAAACCAGTGAAAATACTATTCATATCTGGCCATGGCCAATCTTATATAAGATTCATTAGCATTATGTCAAAATTCCAACAGGACCTTTTCGAGTCGTAGCCTCAAATTCAGACTTAATACACATATTTACTGTCCAAATAGTATCTTACGTTTATTTGTTTCGGACACTATTTTGGACATTAAATTTGGTCATGGTATGTAAACCAAACCCTCTTATTCAAGAACCACATTTAGTGCTTATGCATATTGTACAGCATTATCCTTTACGCGAAATCCTAGCTTCTGAACTGGTTAATAGTGTCTTGTATTGAACTACTCAGCACCCATATATTGGATCTTAAAAAAATTGTATCTGACATTTTGTTCCCGCAGTCATCTGAAATTTGTAATTTGCTCATGCTTTACTGTATTCAACTGCATAAACCATCTAGACAATGTATACGCTATTAAATACCACCTTAAGCCAATAAGAAAAAGTTTTACCCACCCTTCTTTTTCATACATCATATATTATTATACCCTTCACACAGTGAAAAAGGGTATATATAGGTTTGTTATTCCGTGTGAAATTTCTACAATTTTCATTTCCGACCCCATAAAGTATATATTTTCTGAAAGCTTATGAATAGGGGAATCGATTAAGCCCTGTCAGTCTGTCCGTCTGTCCGTCTGTCCGTCTGTCCGTCTGTCCGTCTGACCGTCTGTCCGTGTGTATGTTGAAATCAATTTTTTGAAGCCCCCCGACATAGGTTGGACCCGGGTGAGTTATTAAAATATCAGAAATATTCGGGAGTAGATCGTTATTGAAAATCAGAAACATCGGTACATAAACAACTGAGATATGAGCAAAAACCCACGACCACCTCGATTTTTTTTTCACAAAAACAACATTACACCAACAACATACATACATACAAACGTGTATACTGGTTAGAGAAAACGTGGCATTGAATCCCAACTGAGCCAAAAAAAAATTTTTTTTAATTTTTTAAAAAATTTTTTTTTTAATTTTTTTTTTTATTTTTTTTTTATTTTTTATTTAATATATTATTTATATTTTTATTATTATTTTTTTTTTAATTTTTTTATTTTTTTTTTAATTTTTTTTTTTTATTTTTTTTTTGTTTTATATATGTATATTATATATGTATATAAAAATTTTTTTTTTTTAATTTTTTTTTAAAATTTTTTTTAAAATTTTTTTTTTTTAATTTTTTTTTTAAATTTTTTTTTTTTTTTCGTTTTTTTAACATACATACGTGTACGTATTTCATATGGGATGAATGGTGATACAAGCAACTGTTATTGCATGACTACACGTTGTGAAGGGTATATAAGATTCGGCATGGCCGAATATAGCACTCTTACTTGTTTTTAATCTGTTTATTGTGCCTTGCATTCCACAAGTGAATCCTTTCATTTGTTATCGCTACAGAAGGGGTTGAAAATTGTTTTCCGACACTAAGTTTAGGGTTCACAGTTTACTGTGTTAAAATGGTCGCATGCTATTGAGGATTTTGTTTGTTTTTATACTCTTCCCAGAGAATGTAAGGGTATATATTTGAAATTTCTGCAATATTCTTTTGGGACCCCTTCAGAGAAGCAAGCCGATTGAAAAATTTCGGCGGCGGCTTAAAAGCAATAATCTTTGGCGGCGGCGGCTTATCAGCTCTGCCCCGAGTCTTTTATCGTCTGAAAAAAATATTTGGCTCAGCCGAATTTTCAGTATCGTTTTTTTTTTTTTTTTTTTTTTTTGAACAATTTAATAAAAAATATATAAATTTGTCGAAAAAGTCAAAAATATCACAAAAAATCGAAATAAGTAATATAACTGAAAACCGATTATTTGAAAATATTGCGAAAGTACCCTGTGATTTTGCAGAACTTCAACTGATGATGAAGTGAATAAATTAAGTGAAAACAATAATAAGCGTGTCATTTTTGAATATATTAATGAACGCCATTTCATTTTTATAAGTGTATAGAAATCATGCCTATTTGGTAAAAAGAAACCAATGTTTCATTAGTTGAAGATGTTTGTTTACATAATTCCTTTAAGATATTTTACATATTTTATTCATTTTGAAAAACTTCAATAATGACAAATTATTGTACAATTAGAGTCATTAAGAATAAGTCTTTTTGCAATATTGATTTAAAGTCTTGAAAATGTATTCCACTTTGCACTAATACCAATTTTTTTTACATTTATATTTTTCATTTTCATTAAAAAAAATTAAAAAAATCGAAAAAAATCAATTTAATAATTCTTAAAAATTTCATACAATTAAACCAAATATCTGTAAACGAAAAAAGCAGAAAACTGTAAAACAAAACTAGTTGGATGTCGAATAAATAAATCAAAAGTAAGCATAAGCATATAGTTTTTATCAAGGCATATTAATTCAATAAGTGAAGAAAAAAATAATCAGCTGACGAAACAAGACTACCTGTTGAATAAATGTGCCTTGGTTTTTAGATTTTATTAAAACTAATTTTGTGATAAGTTTGACAAAAATATTCCGATATATTTTTTGCAGTGACCTAGATTCATTTCTAACAGAAGAAAAAATTAAATTTCAAGTATGTAAAATCGGTTTCAAACTGAGCCGCCGGTCAGCCGAACGCATCGGCGGTGGCGCGACTTAAATAAAAAAATCGACTAAGCGGCTAGTCGCCAGCCGCGCTGATACGGCTTGCTCCTCTGGACCACATAAAGTATATATCCTTAAACCTAATTACTACGGAATTCAATTGAGCACGTTTGACCATCTATCAGTGTTTAAATCAGTTTTCTGAATCGCGCACAAAAAAATATTTGGTACCAGGTCAATGTTAAAATCAGAAAAAACGGTCCAAAATCACTGAGGCATGAGAAAAACTCAAGTCTACCACAACACATCCGTGCAAACGTGGTATTTACACTAGCTGGAGCCAACCTAGTTTCGAAGCACAACTGAGGCAAACAAATTTTTTTTTTTTAAATTATGATACACACATATATCAGTACATTGACGTATTTTATGATGCAAAATTTTTAAGCCGATCAAAAACAATTATAAAGAATAATAGAACTTTTATACATATTTTGTATTATTGAGGAGTAAATTGTGTAAAAATTTAACCCCCATAATATTGGGTTCAAATGAAAGACCTTGACCAGTAATGTACAGTAAACTATGAAAACTTTTAATCTCTGGTGGCGACTTAACCAATGTGGCGGTAATTTTTCTTTTCAACACCATCAATATGGATATCACAAAAAAGGTCTCGGCAAGTAGTTAACAGTTAACTATATATTAATATTAAAGCAAAATGTAGTATAAAATCTGAAATTTGGGTTGAGTTACGCTGCCTGCCTATACCTATGTATAGGTGTATAGAAAAATGTAATGAAGGGTATTACCAGATCCAGCCCGGCCTAATATAGTATTCTTATTTGTTTTTTTTTTTTATTGTTTACTGGAGAGGTCTGTTCGTTACAAAAGCCACGTAGGATGATTTAAATTTTAAATAATAAAATTTCATTAAGACATTTCTTGCACCACCCTCGTATACCTGTCAGATTGTTTTTAACATTTTACATCTAAGTAAGTATTATATTTAAAAAATTTTGCATAATAAACTTTCCCTCTTCCCTCGTTTACTAAATCGACCTTAATAATCTAGATCTTGAATATTTCCTTTTGTTATTTGTAAAGTACGTCTAAATATAAAAAGAAAAAGAAAACCTGAGAGAAATAACTTTCTCTTTTTACTTTGTAATAAAACTAAATTTAAGGGCTGCAAATAATTGACTTCCCTAAAGCTGGACAGTGGGGTAGAGATTGTATTAAAATACCGAGTAAAATAAATGGTGAGCCAAAATCACCATGACTTTAAAATGTATTTTTTTTATTTAATCGCTTACTAAAAATTTTACCTGAATTTACCAGTGTGTCTCGGGCAGTGTGGGCAGTGGCTCCAGATTGTAATTTTTTTTTTCATAAGCCGCCAACGTAAATGATAAGGAGCCCTATTACCTCAATTAACAGTAAGTCAACATCTTCTGCTCAACAGTTTAACTATAACTATAAAATTTAGACGCTGATGATAATTTACGAATTGAAATTACTGCACCAATTGCACCTTACAAGGGTGACAGTAAACCTTTTTTTTTAAATAACTAACATCTTGTTCAAAACATTTAATATTTTTCGCAGTGCAAATTTAACGTGGTGTAATAGCAAAAGGAAATATTTCAGGGCACCATATTTGTGGTGACTGAGAACTTAGAAATGAATAATTGCTTTCGAGCACAAACTTTTCTATTAAATGTCGATAAAATGCTCTTTGTATTTAAAAAATTTATGGCTGATTTCAATAATGAAATTTAACTAATTTGGTTCTCGGTTCAGTTGTAAGTCTTTCCTTTAATTTATTATTCAAACGTTTTTAGAAAAATCTATATGCAAACAAAAAAGTTAATAAACTTTAAAATCCCATGAAAACTTTTGGCCTACCATGTAAAATGACACTTAAATATTGTTAATAGAGGCTTGAAAATTTGTTTAGTTGATACCTTAATGATTTTGGTGTTTTCTGGGACTTGTTTAGTTTTAAGTTGATTTTTTTTTCATGAACATCACAAGCGATATAAGTTTATTTATTTCCTTATAATTTATATAGCTTTTTTATAATTTTTTTTTTTTGTTACTTGTGACATTAGCTTGGTTTATGTGTTAGTGTATAACATTCTCACATCCATACTACCCAAGTGATATTAATAGAAATTGTATCAAAAAGTCTACACCATTAAAATATTTTTCGGTTTTAAAAATTAGGTAAATAACTCAAGTTACCAGATATTTAACAAATGTTGTGAAACAAAAACATAAAAAACCTTTGAAAAGTTTTGACTTGTACAAATTTAAATTTCACTATCAACTAAATTTCAAATTACTTCATCGTTATAAGTAAAGCTATTAAATAAATATTTTGACAAAAAAGTGTTGTCTTAAGTAAAATCTTAAATTTGTTAAACAAAGTTATGTATGTCAATGTGTCTTTTTACTTTATACTCAATGTATGGTTTCATAGTAATGAAACGACATATGGGCAATATAAAAGTTTTTGTCTTCCCTCAAGAGCATTTTAGTTCTTCAAAAATAAAGGCTACAACAACAACGGCCAAAACAATCAACAAATTAAACAATATTTAAAACAGAAAATTGTAAAAAGTATTTCATAATTGCTTTGACAAAATAAAAACAAAATAAAAAATAATGAATAAATAAAAAACACTACAAAAAACCAACAGGAGGACATAACATAACACAGAATATTAAACAATAACAACAAATACCAAAATAACACTATAAGACTTTACAGCTATAAAACAAATAACAGCAACAACTTCACATAAGAGAATGAATTATCACACATAAAGGAAAGAAACAAAACAACAAGTTCTTCACATCCACATGGAAGTTGATATAAAAGTTTTCTTGTGAAGAATGCCAGAGTTTTTTTTTTTTTTTTTGCTAAATTGTGGCGAACATTTTTTTACGAAAAAAAAAATTGACATACTGTTTACATTTATATTTGTTTAAATGTAGTCAGTACTACTTGTGTTTTATTCCGGTAATGTTTATGCATACTACTTTACTTGTTTCCTATAAAGGGTGCTTTTATTAGAAGTGAAATGATTTAAACTGAGATATATTACACACCCAATTATTAATATTTAAGAAATTTTCTTAATTTCACAAAAACTCTAATTGCTGTTAATAAATGATTTTTTGTATGTAATGAATGAAGCGCAAAAGTGAAATCTTTACAAACTCTTTAAAGTAGGGTAGGCAGCATAATACAACACTCTTTATGTTGCTTTCAAAATGATAAATTAACTCTAGTTTCGCAGTATAATCAAGCAGCATAAAAATAATAAAATGACATTAAATCGAACGAACTAGACTCCCTTTTCCATATCGCTAAAATTATGGTTCGTTAAAGGTTAACTTCAGTAGATTGATTGCACTGGACGCTATGTGGGACGTCCATATGAAACTATTTCTCTGCAATATGCCTGTGTACTGTTCACCACTGACTGCGACGAACTAGCAGTTATTTTTTAATACATAAAAAGGCAAACAAGAAAAAATGTTATGCGAATGTTTGGATGAAATAATGTTTAATTAATCTTGATCGCAATTAAGCGAAAGTTGAACCCAAAAATGTGCTGAAGGACGGCTAATAAAATACTAAAATAAAATTGTAGATTTGAAGCAGTGTACCTATAGTCTTATACAGGTTTTGATTTTTACATTTGCAACACATGAATCTTGAAAGACCCACTTAGTTTAAATATAATTAGTTTGAAAAAAAAATATTTCTTTTCCAGAGTATTAACAACGCTGCTGGTAAATTTTGAATAAAAATTGTGGTAATGACGTGAAAAAAGAATACAGGAAAAACAGATGTTGGTAAATTTCGTACTAACTCAATGATGCGTATTTGAAATAACAGGAAATCAATTAGAACAAATAATTCTATGTTTCAATTTTCAATATATTACTGAGTTACATAGTTGATATTTACACACAACACCTGTAGTTCTGATCAAAAGAGTGCTGAAGATAAAACCGTGGATGGTTTCGAAAATGCATTCCACTCAGCTAGTATCGGATGACTAATTTTCCTTGATATTCTTGTCCCTATCGCATAGAACTTATAGCCTAAAATTTAAAATTTAAATATAATACAAATAGAAAAAGTTCATTTAATTAAAATACAAGTTTTTTAATTATCAAACTAAATTATTTAAAAAATTTATTTGACTTAAACATAAGCTTACTGGTATTCCTAAAAACTTTTATAAGCTGAGCGAGTAATAAATTTTTTAAGTATATAATTGTTATCTATTCAATTTCAATATTGGACAATCAAAAGAAAAATCTCGTCAAACATCGTTCTTTAATAGATTAAGACTTAAAAAATATTTGAACAAAATATCAAGTTAATATCTTCATCTTCTTTATTTATATCAATAGTTGTTTTATTTATTAAGCTTGAGGTCAGTTTTTATAAAAATAATTCAATTTTGTTCCAAAAGTACGCCACCTTGGGTAGCTTCTTCAGGCAAATTATTAACAATTAACAGTATGAAAATATAGAAATATTAATATATTCATATTGTTAATTGCTTTTAACTATTGATATTTGAACAAAGCATAATTGAAAATAACCTTAAAAACTTAATAAAACAAAATTTTTATTGAAAATATTTATGGGTCTATCTAGCAAGACCATATGTGTTATAAATAGGATTAGTGCAGTAAAATATTCGAATAACTTACCTTCAAAAGCCTTTCCAAGATTTCCCTTTTAAGTGTTTATAGCCAACTAAACTCTAAGGGGTCATCATAAATTTCAAGCTCCTAACTAAGTGCTAAATATGTTAATATAACGTTTCAAAGTAGAAAACATCTGGGCACGTTCATTCGTCAGACGAAGTGTTATGGAATCTCAGAACTTTCAAAGCAGTTTAATAGAAAATGTGTTTAACTTCATCCTGAAAAAAGTGCTTTTACTGAAAAAGAATAAGTATCACACAGCACTAACATAAAATATTACTATTTTTTTTTTGATAAAAAATTTAAAAATATTAGTTTAAGCAGAAAAGTTCTACAAAAATAAAAATTCAATTTGCATAAACACAACGCACGGTGCAAAATATCATACATTCACTGTTGGTCAGTCAACATTTCGTTGTATAATGACCTCACAGAAAATAAAACAAATGATTATAAACATTGATTGTTATAAACAATTATCTGTTCTTATCGCTACCTAACTGGTGGCTAGAGCAGGACAATAATAGTGATAAAAATGAAAGATAATAACAAACAAAAGTAAAAGGGTTGCTGTTTGGTTAAAAAATTTCAAACTAACTCATTGTGGTAAAATATATGAAAAAGGAAAAACTAAAAACTAGTTACCGAATTCAATTCACTTAAGTCTCGTGAGTTAAATAGATGATATTTACAACCAACATGTAACCACCGATCAGAGAGTGCTGATGATGAAAGCGTAGCTGGTTTCGAAAATGCATTCCACTCGGCTTGTGTCGGTAAAAATATAATTTTTCAAGATTTATTCTTTCATTTATCACAATTTAAAAAAAATTCTTTGTAAAAATAAAGAATATTAAATATGAACTCAAGCCTGATACCGTTTTTGTAATTATTTAGTTTTGAATAAATGATTTAAAATAAAAAAAAAAAAAAAATTTGAATAAAATATTATTGTTTTTTTTAATTTTTTATTATGGTTTTTACATTTCTCTTTTGATTATGATTTTTCACATTTTTGTAGTTTTTTTCAGTCGGTTATAGTTTTTTTCTCAATAACTTAATTCGATTGACTTTAAAAATTTATAGTCAATTGAGATTTTTTACGGTTTTTTACTTTTACTATTCTTTTTTCTAACACAACATTAAGTGTATAACTTAAAATTATTTGATTTTGTTCAAAAACAAAATATAATTTATAAAAGCTTTACCTGCCATCTTAAATTTAAAAAAAAAACTTCCTCTCAAGCACGAGATTACTCAACAAAGCTTATAGTTAATGTCTTTAATCGCCTTCAACGTGTGAAAAATCGTTCCCGCAATAACACAGGTCAGTCAAGAAAGTTTTTATACCAATTAAAGAAAACTCAACAAAATCACAGGCAGATATTTAAGGTCTGTAATAGCAGATGTTTACATCTTATCTTTCTTGTCCACAATGTTCAAACTTGCATTGCTGTTTTTTTTCGTAATTGTAACAGCGATCATTTAAACATTGATAACTACCCCCTAGAGAATCTAAAAATCATATTTTTTCTTACTGTGAATTGTACTAAAAATCTTTGTTACACATTAGTAAATCAATGCAAAAATAACTTCTAACTATTAAGTCGATTCGGATCTCTATCTAGTTCAGTGGATGTTTCACATCACAACTTTGTTTTTGTCTTTTCAGGTATTATTTAAGTCTAATTATCATGGTTATTATCATTAGGATATCCCTTTAATTTTAATTTCACTTATTTTACAAACGACAATGGCTTTCTTAAGTTTTCTTTCTTCGTTTTAACTTCCTCTTTTATACCCTTTATACGAGGGTAAAAGGGTATATATAAGTGCGGCAATGAGTTTGTAATTTAAAAAATATTAATTTTAGATCCAATAAAGTATGGAAATTCTGAATGCTTATAGATAGACGAATTAATTTTGTTAAGTGTGTAAGTTAAAATCAACTTTTTGAATCCACCACTACAGATTCTTATGTGATATCAATTTTTAAAGATATGCCTTCGAGAGCTTGGCTGTTGAAAATCAATTATGTGAGTATAGACAAGCTGAAATATTTGCGAAGGGACACAATTGTTTTCGGTTTTTTCCCCAACAAGGTCAGATTTTGCAGCTGCTATAGAACCTCTTGCATTGTTTGTAAAATATATATATCTAAAACACGTACCTTTGGCATAATTTTTACCAACCCAGAGATATTTGCGAAAAAATATGAAAAAAATGTCAACTTAAAGTTCAAATAATCGATTTCTTTAATAAGTTTTTGTCAGTTATCATTATTTCATGATGCTACAAACTGTATATCTGCAGCTTGGAGTTAAAAGGGCCAATGTCAAAATATTTAGTTTTGAGAAAATTTGAATTGAACTTTAACTTTTAAAGATGCTTTCATAGTGACATTGGCCAGCATTTTAACTATAAAACTGTTCTGGGTTAAGTATGACTTTAGCTGTTTTACCACAATGAAATAGAGCAAGAAAACAAATCTAATGCAACGATTAACTCAAAAGAGCAAAAAAGTGACAATGGCCCTTTTAGCTCCGAGCCACAGATACAAGGGTATATAAGATTTGGCACAACCGACTATATTGTTATTTTGTTCGCTTTCATACATTTGCTTCTTTGCTTCTTTCTTTTCGAAAGGAAGTGTCGTTGTGTGTGTAGGACTGTTTGTTTAACCATCCGACCATTGCTTCAGACATTTAATGTTGTTCTGGCTATTTAAACTTTTTCTTGCTATTTTTGTCGCTATTATTTGTTTTACGTCAGCGTACAGCTGTTGTATGCTTTTTCAACTTTTATTTTATTTTATTACCAGAAATTGTGTTTTATCTGCGTGTTATGACCCTTCTTATCCTAAATCATTTTTATTTTTCACATTTTTTTGTTTTGTTTTTTTTTGTGAAACCAATTTGTAGGTTTTTACCAAGTGTCACAATAAAATACCAGAGGTTTAGGTATGAGTATAAAAATGTCAAAATGGTAGTTTGAAAATAACAAATAAATTTATTGACGCACAGACGTACATGACTAGGACTCGGCCTTTTTGTACACATACAAATATTAATTTAACTGAGATTTATATATTTTTCTTAACATTTAGTTCATTTACTTCGTCTACAGTATCCTTTTTTTTTGTGTGTAATAAACCTTAACTTATACTTTAAATATTATTGTCTGTTTAAAACATTAAATTTGTTAAGTCACCTTATCTAAACAAAACTTTAAAAAATCTTAATGTTACTTTACGCTGTTGGAATTATTGTGGAAATTTTTGCCCAATTTAACCTTTAAATTTTGTTTTATATTAATATGTATTTAAAGTGTTTATTTTGATCACATGTGATTAAGCAAAAAACTAATTGATAGACATTTAACGACATAATAAGTGATTTGATAATAATTGTATATAATAAGAGTAGTCCTAATAAGAATTCACTAATAGTATTAAACGAAGTCACGGTTTATTTAATTGTTTAAATTATTTTATGGAATTGTAAAGAAAACGTATTTCGTTTAACTATGAAATGACAGATAACCCCATGAAATTTCATGAAATTTTTTCAAAACAAAAATATGTGTTTCAGTTCAGAATAGAGTTAATATGTTATTGTAACAAATGCCAGTCACTGCAAGTTCGGACACATCTTCAAAAAGTAGGGACTATTTTAGCCACTTAACCAAAACCTGCCACTATCTAGGCTTGTTGTTAGCGCTTGTGTTTCTCATAGATTGCATGACAATTTTTTAAGCAGCAAATTTTATATATGTTAACAAAGCCATTCAAACTGAAATCAGCTTCGCCAGAGAAGATGAATTTTTCATAAATTGTACGTTTATTTTACTATGCTCCTTTACCCATTGAACGAACTGTCGAATACCTATATGATCTGCTATTATGACCTCCTGAGTTAGTTTAGTTTTGTGAGGTCATTTGTCTAAATTCGCTTCAAAGTATTTCGTAAAATTTGAAGTTGCTGAAAACGATGCCGAATCGATGTTCTCGGCGACACTATAGTTCAAAACAGCAATGCTTTTCAAGCGACTGACCCTTACTTTCACGCAAATGAGTCCTTTTATCCATATCAACCTTAGTTTTTTCAATTTTATTTTATCAATCTTTGAATGGCTGACACATTAGGTGCACTTTCTCTATTAAAAATTCTTTGAAATTCGCGAACGTTCTCAGCATAATTTTCAAACTTTGGTAAAACATTTTTTACAATTATAACTCTTTATTCTTTTATAAATCTTACAAAGGGTGTATTTTTTATGTAGATCACAGAAAAAAGTTTTTAATATCCTAGAAAAAAAGTAATTAGACAGATAATAACCAGTTCGTTCTATAGGGCATTTTGTGATCCTATTTTAGATATTTTTTACCATAATTTTAATAATTTTACTTTCTAAAACAATTCCTTTAGATAAAAGAAACAAAAATCGATAATAGCTTGGTCTTATTGGCAACTTGCCTAGATGATTTTGAGAAAAAAACATGCATTTGAGAAAAGTTTCGTTTAATAAATTGAGTATTTAAGCGGTGTATGGCATGTGAAAATAAGATCAACACGTGTTCAGTTAATATATATTCCATCCAGTATCTATTAATGCTTGCCATATATGGTAACATTATTTCTAGCATCAGGTTTTAAAAAAGTGTCTTTTAGGCAAACCAAATATCAGTATTTTGTAGATGACTATATACTTTTGAAATTTTCTCACTTCAACGATCGAAGTAAGTCTAAACACTATGCAGAGTCTTGCATATATTGCACATGATATGAGTTCAGAACTGAATGATAATTTTTCAAAAAAAATAACAATGTTCAATCTTAAAACTTATTAAATAACTCTCACAAACGAACGCTATCGAAATTTTACTCAAAAGATTGGCTTCACTGTGCTTTTGATATAGAGATTCTAGTATTTAAGAGTTTTGAATTTTATATTCAAATGCCGTAATTTCGCTACTGTACAATTCAAATATAATTGCTGCAAGCAATGTTTATGTAAAAAACTGTATTTTAAAACAAATTTTTTTTAAATAAAGTAGTCGAGATCGAAAAAATATTTTTTATTTTTTATTAAAATTAATTTAAAAAAATCAAAAAATTTTTTAGGAGCAAAAATCGAATTTTCTTTATAAATGTTTTAAACTAAGAGTATACTATCCTAGCAAAAATAATTGAGCACTAGTTTAAAGTGAATAAGATTTCCAATGACCTATAAATCAATAGTGCAATTGAATGCATTCTTCGTGCTTCCCCAAATGCAAAATAGTTTGCTATAAATATGTGCTTCCAAGTACTTGCAAATTCATGTAAATTATCTTAAACAATTTATGTAAGCAAACACCTTTATTAATAAAACATAGTTTTTCCACCCACACCCTTATTGAAATGAAGTACAGTTATTATTTCACACAAATACTAAAATCGTGCATGTGCTTGAACTATTTCATTCGGAGTTAAATCCTTGCGTATACTTTTTAACTTAGCTTGTCGCTCTTTTGCTGGGACTTTATAAATGTAAATGTAAATGTTATGCAAATAAAATAAGGAAATTTTTATTTAAATCATGTCGTTAAATTTATATGCCCCTATAAATGACAAATACATTTGATGAAATCTAACAACATTTAAAAGATTTTTGATATCACTAACGAATATATTTTTTCAATCGTTTAAATCTATCTGCACTCATTCATCTTTCAAAATTTGTCCATCAAATATAACTTCTTCCAAGCAATATGACCAACATAAAGGGTCCGCCATCTAACGTTTTTTGTTCAACTAGTGCTTATTTCGTGAATGATAACACTAAGCTCATGTCTGATTAGACAGATAATTAGTTGTATCCTTTCGCTAAACGAATATGGTTGTGTATACGATAAAACAACACTGGAAAATATTGCGACATTACTTTGGCCGATTTTGTCAAAATGAGATGAAGCTCATTTTGATCTTGGCGGGTATGTAAACAAGCAAAATTGTCGCATTTGGGGTACCTGCACGCAAAAAAGCCGATAAACCCAAAACGAGTCACTGTTCGGTGCGGATTTTGGTCCAGAGGCATAATTTGGCAATTTTTCCTCGAAAATGAGCAAGGAGTGGCCGTAGTCAATCACTATTGGGCCATGTTGAACGAATTTTTGTATACAAAAATTTAAGAGGAGGATTTTGGCAACATTTGGTTTCAACAGGACGGCGCTACGTGTGCCACACAGCCGAAGCTACACTTTTTTTTATAGCATTTTCAAAAAAAAAAAGTTATTTGGCGGACCCTTTATTAAAATGTAATAATTATGTAAATATATAAATCAAAAAACCAGCATTATATTCCTCAAAGCAGTCTTAAAGTGTTTATTGCAACTTTTTATCAGATGTTAAGTTGTAGACAAACGTGAGTTTTAGAAACCACGAATAACGACCACAAACAAATACCACAAAACTCAAACAAAAAAAGCAAAACCAACAAAATTAACCCTGTAAATAATTGGTGAATTCGCAAGGTATTCTTAATGTCGTATTGTCATAATGTCAAAGCTTTAAAAAATTGTATAACAGCTTAAAGTTTTTAAAATATACAATAAAATAATGTTTATGAATTTCAAAATTTTCCGGCAATTATGTTATTATGACAATACAACTCTTTGGTACTTCTTGTAAATACACCAAGTGTAAGTACATAAATTTTATCCTAATCGTATAAGAAAGCAAATGGTAATGGGTTAAATCAAAGAAAACAAAACGTTTACATTAAATTAATAGGGTCATTGAAAATTTTATTGTGTGTTCGTGTTAAACCCCACATCTACATGTTGGCATGCACATTAATACACATACATGTATGCAACAAAATAATGTAGTACAAATTTCAAGTTCCTTTTACTTTGAGTGCAAGTTTTGCAAATAAAAAATAGTATCAAAACTAACATGTACACAACATGTACCTAACGTAATGCAATTTTTTTTGTTTAAATTGCTGTTACGAACGAAAGCAGCCATAGAAACACCCTCGATCAGTTTCTGGTTGTAATTTTATGTGCGCACCAGAGACTGACATTCTCTAAGTGAACAAAAATTTATATTAAGTAAATTTCATAATAACTTTCATATTTTTTTTAACAATTCATATGTTTACATATGTATCATCTATTGGGTGTTCGACTGCATTCGGTAAAAAATATTTTTTTATTTTTAATTTAACTGCTAGTTCTGGCATTGTTAGAAAAATTCAACGCAATAAATAATTACAAAATATTGAAGATATAAGGGAGGGGATAAGCAAGTGAGAAAGGAAAATACAAATACAATATTTGCAATAAAATTGTATAATTTCATTCAGCCGACTGTGCGGCACAACAATGCTCTCTTTATTGAACGATGTTTTATTGTTCAATTTACTGATCATAAACATGTATTTAAAGCATGAGTTTTAAAAAAAAATTTTTAAATGTGCCATCTTTGGAGTCCTAGAATTTCTCTTATAATTTTTTTTCTTTTTTTAAAAGTAGAAAAGTAAACAAGTAAATAAATAGTACGAAAATTTTACTTCTTGAATCGCCTACTACGAGCTTACTTGCATCCAAGAGCGCTTCTGAAAGTAATTTTTTTATGCTGTGTCCTACCTCAAAATTCCCTTTTTTTGAAATTAATAAGAAGGAATTTCATGCCTACCAGAAACAGCTTAATCATTCTTTCTCGTTACGCGCTTCTATAAAAAGTAGCAGCCCGTAAGGGAGAAATATGCGAAATCCCCTACTGAAATAAAATTTTCTACCCTTCTCTACTGCTGCAATAACGAGCACTACAGACAACATACTTTGCTGTGCTTTCGTATGCAAACAATTTAAGCATTTCCATGGATGTAATTTGGTAAAGGAAAAAAGCCTGCACTGCTTTCAAAATTCGAAAATAGTTTGAGGTTTTTTCATATAAAATTCATTTTTTTCTGATTCTAAACTTTATGTTCGTTTACTTAACGTTTTCCTTAGGCATTCTTTGGCCCTCCATAATTTCGTGACGTTTGCAGTTTCAGTTATAAAGAGAGTACGGCCAGGTGTGTGTGAGGCCTAGGAATATAAATTTTCATTTTTCTTTTGTTTATTGTCGCGCCCATACTTACCTCGTTAAAGCTTGTTTGTTTTTTTGTTTCCAAATTGTATACAATAAAGCCTTCATTTTTTGACTATGAAGATTCCGATGAGCAATTTTAAAAGACCGTTTCATTTAAAAAACAAACAAGCGGCATTTTTATGGAACACTAAAAATGTTTTATCTGTTTTGTCTATACTATGAAAAGAAATCGCACACACTCTTAAAATAGAGGAATAACGGGTTGGAGTGTCCATCAAAAATACATGTCAAAACATTCTACCATAAGTCCCGAACATACCACAGTTCACCTTGTACGCCAATAATTTGATGAATTCTTGAACTCAAAGCCAACATTGTTGCAGAAGTTCAAGTATTACAGCCACAAATTTTGAAAGGCTTTGCAAAACCTGCTTTAAAATGAGCTCATCATAACGAAACACTGCCTTCCGCACCTTAGTGTAAAAAATGCCCTTTTTGTATATATTATCATCTGGAGAAAAAATAAAAAAATATATACAAAAAAACTAATTAAAATTTAAATCGACGTGATGCCTTTTGATTCACCCTGTACTGAAAATCTCCTAAGCATAATTGTATGCTTGTATTGTATGTTTATACATTCTACTACTGCTTGCTGTTTTTAGTCGCTTACTACTTTGTGTATATATTTGTTGTTGTTGTTATTCGCTTGATGTTTACTTAAATTTAATTGAAGTTCTATAAGTGCGGATTCATGTGCAATGTGCTGCAAATAAAATTTTAATTAAGAATTTTGCAAGAGTGCTGCCGCATTTAACAACGCATATAGCCTGCCACCTTTCTTTGTTTGAGATTATCAGTCTCTCTGTGAAAATCTCTCACTGCTCCGTTTAAGTATCTCTGCATGTGTTTGATTGTTTTCAACACAATATAACTGGATTTAGTAAAACAAGACAACAGCAAAAGTTCCTCCCTACACAGTGAAAAAAGTTGGACAAATATGCATGCTCGGATACAACGAATTGAATGTATCCTTTATCTCTGAAACTACGGCATTAACAATGTACAAGCTTATTTATTAAAGAAAGAAAAAATTTTTTTTTAATAAAATAAGATGTTTTTTATTTATAATGGTATATACTGCATAGCTTATAACATCTGGATATATATCAATGTATGGACATGGGTCGAAATTAGTGTCCTTACATTTTTACTTCCCGCACCCCTTTCTTATCACTGAAAGTAATAAAAAAATAAAATTTTTGACTGGTGCCTAATTTTTTTATTAGTGAAATAAGTCAATATTTTACGGGTCATATTAACAAAATCTTAGGAGTTTTAAGCGGCAGTAGAGTTTATAAGTACTTTTCCCTTCATTTCGTATATTATTTTTTTAACAAATAGGCATTAGCCCAGTGAACACCGTACTCTTAGTTTGAAACAGTTGTTCAAAAGTAAAGATTCTATAATTCTACCGCCATGGAAATCATGTTCAAACATGGCTATAGCAGCAATAAACGGATTTCGTATCAATAAAAATACATTTGCGGACAAGAGTGTGAAATATCGTCTAAAGCTGCACATTTGAACATACACGGTGATGGTGTGACCAATATTAATTAACGCATCTGTTGTTTGGTGATCGAAGGCTTCACAGGGATGGTTTGCTTGGGTATTTGAGGTACGCTTGGTATGCAATCAATTGAAACAGTTCTAGTATTGCAGTGGTTGAATATATTCAGAAGATAAACATCTATATGATCACCAATTCAAAGCTATTGTTCATGATTTCTGTTTGGGATATATTTGGGGCCTCAAACATGAATAGGTTAGGAAAAATCACTTAACGATGGAGTTCCCGACCTTAGTAAAAATAATCGAAAACTACACGGCACGCTTAAAATAATGAATTTTTGCACAATGAGTGAGTGAAAAGATAAACATAATTGTATTTGCGTATATTTTATTAATTTTCCAACGATCACTTTTCAATTAATAAATATTTTTTTCGGAAAAATATATACTGTTTTTTGGGTCTTTGATGAAGTTTAGTTTTATGCTAGGCTGTTTATAAAACACATCGCAACCCATAAAATGCTATAGTGCTACACATTTGTAGCATTTGTATTGTAGGTTTTCGACAAACTGTAGGTTAAACTTACCACCCACGACGGAGGGTGTAAAACGCATTGAAATAAAACAAATTCAATGTTGTACATCTAACATATTGAAATGATTTTATTTTATTTTTTTTAATTAAACTAGGTGTTGTTTATCAATGATAACAGTTTGCAACAACTCATTTCAACTAAAATACAAAAGGAAAAATATAAAATAAAACGTTTAAATTTCCTATTATATCATCAGTTTAAATAACTGATGAACAGAGAGCAGAGAGCACATCAAAAGGAGGCAAGAATAACTTTCGTTCACAAGACATAATTTAATTTCATTCTAGTGGGGCACAGGACTTCATTAAAAAGAGCCAACGAAAGTGAAGCAGCATCAAAATAGATGGTTTAATAATACTTTAGAAAAAATTTATGATTTTGTGTCTTGTAAATATTCAAATCAACCGAAGAAATTAAAAATGAAAACAACATATTGCCTAAAACAAAATGTAATGAATATGGAAAAATATCAACAAATTTTGGTATTGGTGTTGCCTGATACATAGAAATTACTAATACAAAAAAATACTAACTTACACACATACACATTAACGGATAAAAATAATTTACAAATCCAGCAAAAAACTAGTTAAAGTGGTAAGAAAGTAGTTATATGCAGTTGAAAACTCTAATGATTTATCACACGACCGTAATCTAGTTGTTATAGCTAAAAACATCACTTATTTAAAAAAAATTTTTTTTGACTATTTATTTGTTATGCCTTCAATTTCTTTCCTTAATTATTTCCAATAAACTGTGAATTCCAAGTTAAAAACGAATTAACTGATAGCTTACATTGATACTTTAAACTCTCTTCATGTTTTTTATATATAGAACACAAGAAACATTTCTTGCTAAAACAATTTTTCTGATTTTTTGTTTTGTTACACACATAAGTTTTGCGCATGTGTTAGTGACTACTTTAATCGCTTCCCTGAAGGAAATCTGGGGGCAAGTGTCTCCAAGTCACCAGTTTTGTCGACTATTGTGGTGACTTCTTGGCGACATTGTCAACAAAGTGTCTACATTTTTTTTTCATTTTCTTTGATGAGAAAAAAAATTTATACACAATAAATAAGAATTCTAATTAAATGAAATGTAACTAATTTACTTTTAATTATTGATATTTAATGAATTCCTTAATTTTTTTTAATAAAACATCATATTTTAACAAAAGTTTTATTAACGACGTCTATTTCAGAAAAGTGTCAAAAGTGTAGACTAGAATTACATAAATGAACTAGTGAATCTATGGTGACAATGTCTACATATGGTCCCAAAAGAACTACCTACTCAGTAGTACCAGTGTCAGTAGTAGATTTCCAATGACACGCACATAGTAAATGTCTATAGTAAAAAAGCATTGTCGGGGGTATAATAAGTCAGTAGTACTGGTGACAGTGCCAATAGTGAATCAGTACTGATTCACTAGTGACATTTCCTACAGGGTTGTAACTCCTATAATTTTCAACCAATTTTAATGGAAACGAGATTGGGTACATTTGCAAGACAATTTCTTAAAATTTATTAAAACCGGTAGCAGAGCAAGCTGCATAACAAAGAAATCAACTTGGCTATTAAGAAATTAGACATGTAATAAATTACACTCGATTCTAATTAGTTTATCGTGATGATGTAAATCACTTTTCATTACTTTAAAATTTAATTGCTAAATTACTTTGTTAAACTATTTTTTTTTTTAAATTATGTTTATTCTTCTTTAATCTTACCCTCACTTGCAACAAACATCTCATTTCTATAAATACATTTTCCATAATGCATCAAACTTATACACAACCTTAATGTATCAAACACAACTCTCGAAAACATTTTCACAGTTCATTATAAAAAAAGTACTGTAAAATTATACACACTATAAAAATAAAAATAAAAACTAAAAAGAAAAATATTTTACAAACTAAAGTTTATTTTTGGTTGCTGTCCAAGCGCTTCAGTACATTTAAGGTCTTTCATGTTTTTAATCGCATAATAAAATGCAGCAAACACCCCAACCGTCAAAATGTTTGCAACACCGTACCACAAAATGTACCAAAAAGTTTTAATATTTTTTTTTTAAATTATTGATAACACTTGCAAGAAATAAAATATTTTGTCTCAAGCCCACAAATTAGGACAACATATTTATAAGGTTTTCAAAATTATCTTAGCTTCTTTGTAGTGATATCCATTTTTGACTTCGTTACTCAGTTTCTAAATGCGAATGTACTTTATTATAAAAAAGCACACCATTTCTGTGTGTAAAAACCACGGTATTTGCCTTTGAAGTACAAAACAAATTCTGGCTGTTCAAGGATGGAAAACGGTTTTAAAATCATTTATAAAGACTTACTGAAACTCTTACAGAGCAAAAAGTTTTTAATGTTATGCCATTTTAAATTTTTGATTAAAAAAAAACACTATTAAAATATTTGTGTTTAATTCAAATTTAGATATTTTTATATTGATTTTAATTATCTTAGAACTTTGGAAACAAATGCTTTAACCAAAAAATAAAAGGGTTTTTGCTTAATATATAAATTTTTCTGAAATATTGTCTTACGAGAAAGTGACGTAAGTGAAGGAAGCAGATGTGCTGGTCTGAATTTTACTTCTT
Source organism: Phyto melanocephala (assembly GCA_941918925.1). NCBI lineage: Eukaryota > Metazoa > Arthropoda > Insecta > Diptera > Rhinophoridae > Phyto > Phyto melanocephala. The sequence goes on from OW799233.1 coordinate 6,751,729, forward strand.
AATACTAAATTAAAATTAAGACTGTAATTCTTTTACTTAATATCTTTCCATATCCTCGGCGTAGCTAACTTTTTTTTTTTTTGTTTTTGGTGGTTGGCCAAAACATTCAAACTTTTTTCTGGGTGAAGGCAAAACCTAAAACCGAGTTCATTTTATATTTATAAAATTTAAATTGTTAATTTTCTTTTAAATTTTGTGTAAAGGTGGCATATTTATGGTCTAGTAATATCAATGACCTAACGTCAAAGATATAATAGTATAAAACCAAATATGGCACAAAACAAAATACTTTTGAAAGATGATACATAATGTAGAGACTTTAAATAATATGACGTTTATACTTGTACTAGATTTTATGTAAAAAGTGTATGTCGCGTAAAAAAAATTAACTATTTTAAAATAAATTAAAATTTAAAACGCGAGAATTAATATTTTTAAAACTTCACTTTATTGTTTTCGAATAACAACTGAACTTAAAATTAAAACAATGTTATTTTGAACCACAAAAAATCAAACAAAATAACTATGTAATAAAAGGTCCGTTACTATGCATGTATATAAAACAACAAAAATGATCTTAACTAAGTACATGCATACTGTTTATTTACATTTAAATAAAATGTATGTATTTACTTATAAACGGACACAACATAAAAGAACTACGAAAGAATTTACAACAACAATTAATAATGTTAAAAAATGTACACATTAGGGTGGCTCACAAAGTAATAATAATAAAAAATTATATTAATTGACAAAAGTAATTTTAATTTTTAATACTTCAGTATATCTTATCCGACAGTGTATAATCCGCAAAAACTATGGGAATTTTAACAACTCTGCAGTACCGAGTTGAAAAAATATCTGACGGGAAGTTTGTCCTTTATCACCATTTCTTTTCCTTGTTTGCTATTAGTTTTCTCAGCAATAATTCTCGAGATCGCTGCTTCTATTAAAGAGTCTCTAGCATGTTAAAATTTTTTAACAAATAGTGCTCATAATTTCTAAAATTAGTGGCATCCTTAGGGTTGAAAATGTTTAATTTTTATGGTAAATATATAGCAAAAGCAGATGCAGCCGTATTTATTTACTCATATCACACAAAAGTTGGTGTTGGTTGTGTTCGATTTATTCCAATATATTTTCAAAAGATTTATTTTAGATACAGATTTGTCCAATATGTGGATGATTTAAACTAACACACGAATTTACGGACAAACAGACATTGCTCAATGGACTTCGCTAATTATAAGTTTTTAGAAAACGAATACTTCATTAAGTCAAACAAATTCATAAAATTTTGAAACGGATAACCAAACTATACCCTTGGCACCGCAAGTAAAAGGCATAAATATGTATAAATAAAAAAGTTGTTACATTTTTTATCCTAAAATGACTTAAAGCCCACCCATTACAACCATAAAATTCTACTATCGTAACCAAGTTAGACGATTTCTTAGAATTCTCGTAGTCATAATTGATATTGTTTGCTCTTTGTACAGGTGGGTAACTTAGAGTCTTTGTTATCCCTTTTTTGAAGTTACTACCAAGAAAGAAATATTGAAAACAAATTATAGAGGATGTTAGGTGGAATGTTAGAAAATCCGGTGATGTCAATTAAGATAAATTTGGCTAACACTATAAAAACAGTTCGAAATATGCTGCTATGTCTTATTCTATAAGACACAAGGTAGAAGAAAACGCGGACGACCAAAAATAATTGGAGAGAATCTTCTTTGCACACGCAAAGAAAAAATATGCTTGTGGTAACCATAATCGAAGGGCATCATACTATGATTGAATTTTATGATTATAGTTAAAAATAATAATGGTTACCAGTTATCATTACTATGTTAAATTAAAGTATCATTCAATAATCATATATATGACTACAATTGAAATCGACAATCTTTGCTTTTATTCGGCAAATTATTGATTTTTGCTGCAACATACACATATTGATTGTACTTACCAATTTAATTGCAATTTTTATAACAATATTTTTTTACATTTTCTCGTTTATTTTTAAATTTTCCTTAATTCTTCAAAATTCTTGTTCCTTTTTTTCAAATAATAAAAATTTATTCAGCAAGAAGAAGAACAATTGAAATCAAATTATTATTAAAAAATCATAGCTTAATTATTTTGTAATCATACTATTGTCTCACTTATTATTTAATGATTATTTTTAATTTTTAATGATTTTGAATATAATGTTATTTTTGTCGCGTTAATTTTTTAAATCATACTATTTTTAAATATTAACCATTTTGAAATTTTTACGAAAAGTAATCATTAAATGATACAATTCAAACAAATTCTTGATTATCGTGACAAAATATATGATGAAATGAAAAAACAATAACTATTACTTGGTTTCGACAACCAAATATTGTTTTAGAAAAAATAATATGACCGTCGTGATCATGTCGTAACCATGGTTTTTCTTTGCGTGCAGGAAGTTATTTATTATATTCAACAATATAGCAGATCTTTGAAATCTTGCCACTTCTCAACTAAGAAAAAAACAATATAGAGACAGTTTTTGATCCATTGATTGCAAGCAACGCCCAACAATATTAATATAAGAGACAGTTCTTAATCCATTGATCGCAAGCAACGCCCAACAATATTAAAATTATTACGTAAAATTTAAATTTTATTTATCTTACATTTCGGTTTAAACAAATATTTAAATTTTATTATAGGGGTGAGTTCATGTTAATATTATTATTCTAACAAGGAATTATGGGAGTTAAGTAGATGATATTAAAACCAATATGCAACCACCGATAAAAGAGTGCTGATGATGAAATCTTAGCTGGTTTTGAAAATGCATTCCACTCGGCTAGTATCGGTTAAAAAATATAATTTTTCATATTATTCTTTCATTTATCACAATTAATAAATTCTTTGTTAAAATAAAAATGTTAATATGAACTCAAGCCTGAATTAAAACTTAAATATTTGTTTATTATTTAAAACTAAAAGAATCTAATTTTGAGCATCTCAAAGGATATGTCGAATTCATCTTAATCAGTTGCATTTTTAGATTTTTTGTTCTTATCAAATTTTGCATAATTTTATTTCATAGCAACAGTTATGAATTTCAAGTATTTTGTCATTTAATGTTCTTCACATACACATTCCTTATTTATGTTTTACTAAAAAATTTCGAAGAAAAAACATTTAATCTTTCACAAAGCAGAGTTTTTGTTTGAATTTTGTTCAAAGACTGAAGTATTTTTTTTTTTATTTTTTTTTTACCAAGACTTGACATTAAAAAACCATTTTTAAAAGCCACCTAACAACTACAACCAATGGTCTTTGAATGTTGTATCTTAATGTTTTGTTTATTTGTTAGTGTTAGTTAAAACAGAAAAAAAAAAACTGAAACATAAAACTAAACGTTTTTTTTTCTTCCCTCTCTTTGAGCTTTCCCCCATAGATATTTAAAATAGAGTTTAAGAAAAACAAAAACCTTGCATATTTACAAAGGTGAATAGAATAACTTGTATAAACTTTTATAAATTGTGCTTACATTTTGTATAGTCATAATCGTCATTGCAAAATATTTAGAAGCAAAAAAAAAAACGAAAAGAAAGAAAATAGCAGAAGAGCAAAAAAAAATATACAAAAAACTGGCAACTATTGCTAAACATTTAAACATATAAATTGCAAAATTATCTTAAACAAGGTGTCCTTTGTAATTCATAGTTTGTTTATGTAATTTTTTATTTTAAAATATTTCAACAAATGCTAAAGTTTCACGTTCATGTCAACATTCCTTCAGTGAAGACAACATTATAAACGTTTTTACATACCACCAAAATTTAAATCATTTCGTCATTCCATTTGTAACAAATCGAAATAGTCATTAAATATTCCATGTATATGCTTAACAGGAAAAAAATGTTTTAACGTCTTTCAAATCAAAATTATTTATTCTTTGATTTTACATTATCCCTACAAATTGCATTTCCATTAAATTAAAATGGTAGTCCGGACATGTTCAACTGGGAAGGTGAACTAAAAATAAGCAAGAGTTCTATACCCAGCCCTGACAAATCTGAAAATATCTTTCACCATCAAAAACTTAGGTATAATGATTTCGTGTAGCGTAGCCTCGATTTTATGTTTAATGTTAAACGCCATCTGGCTTTACTATTTTCTCCACCGTTTTCTAAACTAAATTTTTACCCAGTCTTTGTTCTATTTTTCAGATAAATTTTTTATGAGGTTAAGAAAAATATAGTCCGTTATTTTATTTTGGTGGCCATCTGAGATTTTATAGTTGTTCGTAGTCTACTGTATTCTGCTAGTTAAGCACTTTCATTTAATATCAATATTGTATGGTTTGAGGGGGACAAAATCGTGTTTACTTTATATGAACTCTACACTGTCGGGCAATATTTAAGCCGCACTTCAGTTTAAGGTATTGCGTATTTTAACGAAAAGTCTTAAAATACATATTTGCACCATCTGAAGGAACATTAAAAATTAATAAATAAATAAACAATAATCTTTATTTATTTACTTATTAACTTTTGTTTTACCGTTAGAACAACTAATTTGATCACAAATTGGTGCATTATTATGAACGCAGCATTAAAAAAGGTGTTTTACTTGGCTAACTATTTATTCTATCCTGTTTTTTTTTTAACTCGTTTGGTTATTATCTGTACTTTGCATATTAGTCAAACTCTTAAAATGTTTATTGTTATAAAAAAGGCAAAATTATTGCTTTTCTGATGAAAGATGTTAGTTTTCGGGAAAATGTGGGGCGTCTAAGACTATAAGCTAAGACAGCCCAAAATCCTTAAAAAGATGAGGGGAAAAATCAAAAATTTTCGAACGTGGTAAATGCATACAAATTAAATTTTAAATGTGTCAAGCTGCACTGTAAATCATGTGCTATCGCAGATTAAATTCATTTGCCTTCAGAAATTTAAGAATGCGAACCGATTAGAATTTTCCAAAAATACTTTAGAGTTTGAATTGGAATAAGGTGAGAATAGCTTTGCAATCTTCACTAAATTCTTTTTAAGTTTTGTTTGTAGGGAAGAAATTTAACTTGGAAGGTCCAGAAGGTCCTATAGTAAAAAGATGAAATGTTACAAAGACAGTCGCGTTTATTTCATCAGTTTAGAAAGTTTTATGGTGGCTCAAATTCACTTAAACTGTGATTCCATAAAATTTGTGATACATTCAGCCCTCCACAATATATGGAAGTTCCCAAAACTTGATTTCAGTTAACAACCAGGCAGAAAAGATTTTAGAAAATATGTATATACTTTATGAGGTCGGAAATAAATATTGCTGAAATGACAAACGGAATTAGTAAACGATATATGCTCTTGTCACCACTAGTGAAGGGTACATAAATAAAAAAAAATAACCTCTAACCGCAATGAAACATAAAAAGTCGCCTAAGTGCATGTTGGCTACAACAGATTTAACAGTTTGAAATATACTTGAAACTCTTAGCAACAGACTCATCTTTATAAATGGCGCACAACTTTCTATAACAATAAAAGTTAGTTGTTGCGTGTATTCTTTGCTCTTGTTTATGCTAAAAAGAAAACGAATATTTATCAATTTTATGGTCTTTGGTTTTCTTAAAATTTAAAAATTTAAATAAATACAAAGATAAATTCAATTACAAAAACCTCATCAATAAAAACACAAATAAGTTTTATTCATTTTCCCTATAAGAAGAAGCACAAATCATATTATGGTTTTATTTCAAATTGTTTTCGCAATAAACTTAATATCCATAAAACCGGTGCGTGTGTAAAATTTTAAGTATTCGCGACACACTTTTAATCGAAAACATATGAGCAAAAAGTCAAAGTTAAAATACACAATTTTTGTAGTAGACGTGGACATCAGTTGTTTTTATTTTTCGTTGGAAAGCGGTTCGCACAAATCAAATATTTTGCTTATACCAGCAAAATTTAATTTCCCCCCTTTAGAGTAACACAACATAAATCACAATTGATGTAGCTAACCTCTCAAAAAGTCAAACAAAGTTTTTTAAAGCAAAAAACCCAAACAAAACACAAACAAAAGATTTTTTTTATTTTCAACCCCAAAATAATATTGACAAGTACGGTAGGCCGTATCCTAGCATTACACCAGCCAACAATAGTAAACAGTAAAAAAATAAGAAACTTCGTCGCACTAAATCAAACCCAAATCAACGTAACCAACATTTACTTAACCCGATATATAAAAGCATAAAAATACGCAACGAAAAAATTTGCAAAAAAAAAAATCAAACTAATAGCAACTTAAATTACCTAGAAATCTACATTGAATAAATTTCTTTTTAGTCCAAATTAACTTTTGACTAGAGCTTTCACAATAATATATTGCTTTTAAGAAAAAAATCGAAAACCCAGTAAGTAGCAGGCATTAAAGAAATTAATTCATCAAACCTAAACATTCCGTTACCCTTCTTGGAGCATATGGCTCCCACAAACCATTTCATCTTAACCGATCTGTTTATGTAACATGTTCTTTTCCATCTGGCAAAAGTTAAGATTCAGTCTATTGTTATTTTTCCTTGTATTAGTTTCATTTATCCGTCGCTGTTTTAGCTAAGTAAGTGATTGTTCTGCTGTAGCAGGTATTAATATAATAAAGCTGCTATATGTCGTTGCCTTAAAACAACACCTTCCGTGTAATTGGTGTAGTGGTAGAAACCTATTTTAATCTTTAATTCTTACCTGGCGCCTACTTAACGTTCTACTATGATGTTATTCACTTTTTCCAAGAGGATGGATTATTTGGAAGGGTTGGGTTAAAGACACTCTAATAATACACCTCGAAAAAATATGGAATAAAATTTTTTTTTCGACCTAATCCTCGGGCTGAACCAGGGGTGCTGGATTTTATATGAAGGCACTTTAAATACAACACCACGCCACTACATTTCTCATTTGCGTATCTTGACAAAAAATTATTTTAGATAGAGACAACGACATGGGCATACGAATTGACATCGACATAAATATTTAACAAAAACAAAGTCATTAATATGGACTCGAAAAGAGTGAGCCAAAAGTGGGGGACATACAAATTTCTAAAGTTTTTCACATTTTTTTGTTTTTAAATTATATAAATAAGATCGGTCCAATAAGTTCATGATGGAGAGTTTCACAAATAACCAAAAAAAAAAAACAGAATAATATAATTTTGTTATTAAAATCAGCGGTCAATTACTTTAACGCATAGAGAATATCGTCGACATATTAACGTCAGAATTTGCTCTCTCAATGATTTGCTACTTACTTTAATGTCACTACCAACATGGTACCATAATTTGAGCCAAACTGGTACATTAAGTTTAATTCGCATTCCCAGCCAAAATGAATTTTTAGTGCCATAAATTTAATTACATTTTCAAAACTTTAAAATCAATAGAGCCAAAGCATTCATTCTAAATGACTCCTCAAATGCAAAATAATTTGTTATAAATGACGTTTTTCAAAATAAATGCAACATTATGCAAAATATCTTAAACAATTAATATAAACAAACATCTGAAAATCATCTAGACATCTATTGCTCTTCACCAAATACGCATGAGGTCTATGCTCTCAGTAAACTGCAGTACTGTTTATTAAATATTTAATACGCTAAAGCTTAAGATAAATATTTTTTATAACTCAAAAGAAAATTTTGATCTTAATCCCCAAAGTTTGACAAAGAAATAAAGAAAAAGTTCGCCATGACATATGGTTGCTTTAATCTTTTAGTTTATTTTTAATTTTTGATTGAAAACAACCAAGTTAAAATTTTTAACAAAAAATGGTTAATAGTAGACTATTTAAAGAAGCAAAAAAGGAATCTTTTTTCTCACAATTAAACTAATTTAAGAATTCTATATGTATGAAAAAATTTATTTGCAACTGTATTACATTTTTAAAACGTGATATACTTTAGCGTCAGGGCATTGGAAGACATTATATGGGATTTGAAATTATTTAACACACCTTAGATTATAAAAGAGGAGCAACAGGTTCTTTTGACAATCACATAATTTACAATTCATAATATTGCGTTAAGAGGTCCTGTTTCAAAGGCGAGTTTTACTAGAATTTACTATTGAAAACATATTTATGTATGCGCACTCATTTTAATGTGAAAAAAAACAAAAAATTTAAGTGCAGGGATGCTTAGTTATAATATTTACATAAGAAATAATTAAAAATTTAAATATTCTTAACACACTATCCAAATGCCTCTTCTTATATACATAAAAAAACAGAATAAAATTGATATAGTTTAACTTTGAATTTAAATATTCTCATAACAAGTTCATAGCTTGCTAAAAATAGCCAATAAAATCGACCAACTAAATTCTTAATTGCCAAATTAATTAGAAAATTATGACTCCGAACAAGTTTTACTCTCGTCACTTTTGGCGAAAAATCACCAGATTTCACAACCGTTATCTGGAAAAAAATATAAAGGAAAAAGTTATTCCATTTTTAAATCCCATGGATACTTTTGGCCCTCCCTGTATAATCATGTACATAGATGCTCATGAGTATTTTTATCAAAATTTAATCACTTTATTCTCAGTTAAACCTCTTTATCTTTAGTTTTTGTTGGGGTTTGTTCGTGCTTCCACGCGTATACGTAATATACAATTTAAAACGCTGGCATAAATTGCGTATACGTACAAATGTATTTTCTAAAATATGAAACTAAATAAGCAATTTTTTTTTGTATTGAGCTTGAGATCAAGCTTATATAAATTAAAAAGATCGAAAACATTCATTTATTTTATATGAAACTAAATTTAATAATCAGTATTTCATTGTCAGAAAATAAATTTTTTTTCAAACAGAAAATTTAAAATATCATAATCAAGACGGAAGAATTGAAAATATTAGTTTAAAAAAAATTAAAATTACAAAATAATTAAAAAAATATATATTTTAAAATCTTGGTTGGTTTTTAGATAAACGTAGTTTGGTATATCAATATTAATTCAGGACAAGTTCTGAATATTTCTACCTAAAAAGTTTTTCAATTTAAAAATAGATCATTCGATGTCGATGCTTCTTATCGTTTAGTTTTAAAAAGATATTAATTCTTTTTTTATATATAAATTTTATGTACTTATAACAAAAGTCTTGTAAATAATACAATATATTGTAAATAAATATATTATATCAGAGATTTTATGTAACTAACATTACTTCTTTACTAGTTGAACCCGTATAAAATCACTTCTCTGTTATAGTTCTTTTTACTGGGTATAGATAAAAGGATAAACCAATTTTCGTTTGTTAAAAGTATAATATAAAAGTTAAAGTTAACGAAAATGTTAAAATTAGAATAAATTTACCATATTTTATAAATTAATTCATTCTTTTACTCACCTGTTTTAAGCCTTCACAGGTAACAAGGATAGACAAGCCGACCGCAGTAATTCTCAAATGCCTAAATCAACAATGTTTTAGTTTAAACTTGTGGTTGACATAAAATTTATTTGTTTTTATTGCAGACCATTCATATATTACTGTATATGTGTGTATATTTAAGTTCACTTTTACAATTTTAACATAATGATACATTAGATATATAAACATAGTCAAGAAAAAAATTAGATATTCCCAAAGTATAATTAACATAATAAATGTAAGCAAAAAAGTAACTGGTTAAATACTAGAATCAATGCTTATAATAAGACAGCTCTAACATGCAGAAATCAAAGTTTGAAAACTCTTCAGAGACTTTACTCTGCCCCTATTCACTCTTCGTTTTTCATCAGTAAATTCAAAAGTTTGTAAACTTTAATTAGTGCGTGTAAAAGCTGTGTAAAATTGTTAACAAACTGTATTGGTACATTAAGTTTTTTCTTCAAATTTTAAAGGTGGTGTATAAAGTCAACGATTTTTTGGAAAAATTCTGAACTGATTTTGATAAATCTTTGTACGGACGTTTATAAGTTGGTCAATGGGTTAATATTAGACAGTAAGTCCCCGTTTAGACAGGGAAACATTTGGATGGGAAACATTTTGTTTGGTAGAGAGGGACAAGTAGGGAAGAGAACATTAAATTTGTTTCCAGTTCTGGGAAGCACGCTTTGTGCTTTCATTCTTATTATTTACATTTGCTATGCTTTTTGACATTTGCTTTATTTCTTTTCGGCGAGCTTTGTTCTCTATGTTTTATATTTGACTTTGTTTGATTAAAATAAAAAAATGAATAATGTACGAAATAAAGTTGAAAATTAAATTATACACTGGAATCTTTCCGACAACAATGTTTCCCTGTATGACAGCGACAAAAAATACAAAAGAGTATTCCAGATATTTCCCTTCCAAAGCTTTTCCTGTCTAAACGAGGAATTATACAAATAACCTCATATAATTATCGTATTATTGATTCTATGACTAAACATATAACATCAAGTACAAACTATCTCACATACATGCATGCTTAATAGTATTTAACATCAGTAAGCAAATCTTTCTAATTCTATGTTTCAATTTTCAATATATTACTGAGTTAAATAGTTGATATTTACACACAACATTTGTAGTTCTGATCAAAAGAGTACTGATGATGAAACCGTAGCTGGTTTCGAAAATGCATTCCACTCAGCTAGTATCGGATAACTAACTTTTCCTTGATATTCTGTCATTATCACATAGAACTTATAGCCTAATATAAAATATAATACAAATTAAAAAGAAAAGTTCAAATGTAATACTTTAAAAATACAAATCTTTGTTTATTTTTTTATCACATTGAATTCTATATGGTATTTAGTGGAATTGTTTAAATGACCTTGTTTGAACATAACATTTTAAGTCGTATAGCGTTTTACATGCGCAAAGGGTTTCTGTTATTTTTTTTTTCTATTTATACCAGTCACCACAAAAATGGTGTTTGTCATTTTATTTGTAACACAACGGAATATTCATATCAGTCCCCATAAAGTACATATTTTCTGAAACCTGGTTTTATTTTTTAATGATCCAGCAAGGTTCTTTGTCAGTCTGTCAATCTAAAAGCAAGATAAGGCTCGAAGTCAAATGTGATTATTTCTAGTCGCAATAACATAAAGTGAGAGAATCAAAGGTATATTTCCTGATTAAAAATATTTGCTTGTTCAAAAGTTGTTCCAGTTCCTACATTACGAAAGGAATTATAGATCAAAACGCTCGAAAATCATACAGTGTCTTTTTAAGTCTATTTGTAATTAAATAAAATTTTCGATTAAATTAACTAAAATATCATAATACAGACAGAATAAAATATGCGATACTAAAATTTTGCAAAGAAAAGTTTTTGGTGAATATTATTATGAGAACAGAAACTGAAGGCGACACACCTTAGGCACCTCAGGTTAAGGGTATAAAAAGAGTTTTTGTTTGAAATTAGGTCAGACATAATAAAACAAACCGACACTAGAGAAGAACAAATTTAAAAAACTATTGTATAACATCAATCAACTATTATTTACCAAAATTTATCTCTAAATGAATAGAATGCAAAATTGTTGTTGTAGCCAGCCAATTCATACCGGCTTCAACCAGTAACTTAATATAGAATATTTCAAAATGTTTTAAAAGGCTGACTTTAATATTTTGGTATTGTGAAATTTAATATGTTTTGTTTTATACTTTTAAAGAGTGTAATTGGTATTAGTTTTTTAACTTTTTCTTGTTTTGAGTTAAACATCTCCACTTAAAACGACTGTGAACAATAAAGGGAATCAAATTTATGGCTGTAAGAGATTAGTTTGTTGAAATAAAAAAAAATATTTTTAATATATTTTTTCCTAGCATAACTTAACAAATTAAGTGTCCCGATTTAATGGTTGGCGGTTAATTTTATTGCATGATTTTATTTTATGAATTTCTTAATAGCTCTTTAAGATTTTATTTAAAAATAGTTAATTTTGATGGAATGTAAAGGCTATTTATTACCAAAGTGGCTTAATTTTTTATTTTATTTGTGATCTTTTGAAGTAGGCAATATAAAATATTGATTTAATATTTTGTATAATTGCATGTCAAAAAATTTTATAAATAAAAAGGAAAAGTGTTTTGCGACATTATTGATTTATTTATTTTCAAGTTGCATAAATTGTGTATAGAAAGTAAAATGTAAAATTTTTAGTTCAAGGCCAAAAAAAAGTTCTATAAACATCTATGTGTCTTAGATTTTATTTATTTTTTTTTCCTTTCAACATCTTGAAAAAAACTTTAACTTATGGATATAAAGTAACTACCAGCTAAACTTAAAGTACTCTTGAAAAATAAAATTTATAATTATCGTTTTATATTATCGCCTTATATTTGTAACTAGTAGTACATCTTCTCTTTTCTTTTCCACAGACATATATCTAACAAAAAACATGATGGTTTAGCTTTATATTTTACCCAACCATTAAAATGTTCCAGTTAACGTCGATGTTGCTTTATTTCTAAAACATTTTCTTTAATATTATATTTGATTTTTATCTACATTTATTAGCCTACTTTTGCCTTAAATAAATTTGTTTTTTTTTGTGCTCTCAATGTTGACATACATAAAGTTTTGTCAACTACTTTTTAGTTCCATTTAGGATGCCATCCTTTTGATTACAAATAATTTCATTCACTTTTGCGCCTCGTAATTTGCAATTTAAACAAAAGCAAAATGAAAATTGAAACTGGAGCAAGTACTACTTAAACAGAATAATATTTTCAATATTCAATGTTCTATATATAAAAGACAAACTTTACAACTTAATTCATCAACATCATTATCTTGTCTTAAAACTGTCTATCTCCTCCTTTTCTTTGTAACACTTTCCGCCATAGTTGAGTAAATGTATATGGGTGTGTATGTATACATGTTTTTATGAATTTTTTTATTTGTGTACAAACGTATGAATTAAGAAAATTTATTTAACACAATTTTTTTTTTTATTTTTATTTTTTTTCGAAAACAGAAACGTATAAAAGGAAAAACTTTCTATCAAAAAATAAAAATTTGTTGAGTCAAAATGTTTGTTGGTTTTATAATTATATACTTATTTACTTGTATGTGTAAAAGTATTTGTTAAGTTTTTTTTCGAATTTGAAAATTGCACACATGTGCAAGAAAAACGTTTCGAGTGTAAAAGCAAAATTTCATTTAATCTACAAGAAGTAGAACAAGTAAATATGTATGAATATTTTAACTACATTGTGCCTTGCTATGAGACAGCAGAGCACATATGTCGTGTTATTGTTGGTTTATAAAAAATAATCTTATATATGTATGCATGTATGTGTATACACATATTCATTTTAGCGACAGAAGTTCAAACACATAAACAGTAACGTAAACACAAACTTCTAAATAATCTTACGAGCTGCGAAGCAATGCAGACAATACACAAAACAACAGTGGGCTACAAGGCTACCGTATTATTATATACAGAGTACTATTGTGGTACGGACGTATTAGAAATACAATATTACAAAACTAAGGCCGTTTACTTATATTAAGAATTTTATTTAGTTATAGAAATTTTTTTAAGAATTCCCACTAAATGCGGCTTCAAAATTGCTCGAAAAAAGCTTGCTTTATTATAAGGTTCAAATTTAAACGATTAATTGCAAAATTTCTTTATACACTTCAATATTTTTTTTAACTTTTAGAGATTAACCAGTAACATTATTTACTACAAGACAAAAATTGTCGGCAAAATATGTGAAAACCAAAGTGTGTTGCAGACGACAGTCTGGACTCTAAACTTTTTGTTTTTTTTTTTTGCTTTTCGAAATAATTTTACATCATAATTTTTTAAAATTTCAAGAGACGTTTTAAAATAAATTTTTTGAATTTTTAATGTGTGACCGGAATTATTTCTAAAAAAATGTAACAATGAAATGTTTGCCATTCCGTGTTAACTTTATACAGTATTCATTTCCGACCCAATAAAATATATATTTTCCTAAAACTTATAAATAGGGGAGTCAACTAAACAATATCCGTTTGTCCGTCTGTCCACGTGTATGTACTAGTACAAGATATCAAAATATAAGAAATATTTGGAAGCAAATTGCTGTTCGACTGTCTCTGTTTATCCGTTTTTTTTGGTTTTGAGATTACCGACTTATTTTCTGTCCTTGGATACATAAACACGCACAACTAAAATATATTCCACTCCTTTATTTACTTTTATTTAATCTACAATTAAGCTTTATTGTTTCTTTGTGGTCATTGGCTTATTACTTTTTATAAAAGAATTATCTACTAAAGTCGTCAAGTATCAATACCCTGGCTATCTCTTAAGCTACTTTCACTTCAGTAAATTTTTCTCGGAATAGTATAAAGTTTGTTTAGTAAAATTAGTGTAAAGTAGAAAAATAATATCAATTTTTTTTTTTTAATGTTTAATGTAGCAATTGACATTTTTATCAATGATTATCTTTTGCCCTGAAAGTATATGTCATTATTCTTTAAAATCTTGTGTTCGTTAAAATTTAAAGCATCGTTGATTTTGAATAATTCAAACTTGAAAGAACATTATCTACTTCGTATATACTGAGCAGGATTTTTGCCAACAATATTAATAAAATTGAGTCAGCCGCATTTTGTCTCTCATACTGAGCTTTCATACTTAAGTTTGTCCTTCCACGGTGTTGTTAAAAAACAAATCAATATAACTAAAAATTCGGTGTCTATTTAAGCTTGTTTTAAATATATAGTTCCGATTCATGCCAATTTCTTTAAAGGTAAATATTTAGATCGTAATTTATGAGAGTTTTGTAGATACTCGTCATTCCCCTCCCATCATTCCTCTGCCTAATCATACATAATATTTTTAGTTTCTGGTACATACCGCATTTTGAGATAATCAGACAGGTCTGAATTTTTATCAAGTGATTTGCATATATAAATATTAAATGTTGATTCTTGCATGTAAAAAAATTATTTTATATACAGCACTTATAGCCCTTTACTTCTAACCCTCTAAGTAAAATTTACAAATATGATTTATGTACAATACATGTATATGTATGTTCGTTCACACAAAGAATAAGATTTTATTTTTTTTTTTTCACTTTTTACAAATAAACTAAATAAAAATTATTGATTGATTTAAAACAATTTCATGTTATTGTATCCGCTAAACTGGTTTTGAGACTGCTACATTTGACGGAAAAATAGCAAAATTCCCATCATTGGTATTGTAGTTGAGTAGGAGAAGGAGCAGGAGGAGCAGGAGGAGCAGGAAGCACTAAGGAACCAAGATTGTTTTTTGTATCGTGCCTACAGCCCTCTTATTGTACAGCATTTCTTGAAGAGTTAAAATCTTGTGTTTACGGGTTCGTTCGCTGTATATAATATTTCTAAAAGTCTACAGGGCACGCATGTCTAGCTTATGTCAAAAAGTTTTTATTCTAAATAATAATTTTCCACTGTGTCCACTCTTGTGCAGGACTTTCTCATTTATTCGTACATTCATTCAACGTATGTAAGTACTTTTAGTACCATTTTCAGTAATTTTTTTCAGGCTCGTAAGTAGCTTACATTACAGCTACTTGATGATTGCCATAATGATAATATTGATGTTAATAATTGTAATAGTTTTCATCATGATGATATTCTAATGTCATTCAGCTTCTTGTTGTTAGCGTTGCTGTCATTGTCACCACTGTTAGTGTTTCTTCTTCTTCATCTGCCTGTGATAGCTATTGTTTGTTGATGATAAAAATAATAATGATTATAAAGATTATGATAACGACATAATAGTTTATGAGGCAGCACAATTTAAATAAAATTTTGTGTTCTTTGCCAAATGATGCAAATCTTAAAGACGATTATTCAGCACAAATGTTTTCGTTTTAATAAAAGTGATGAGAAACAATAAAACCTAATTACTGCTAAAGCGGCAAATAAATGACAATATGACATACTAAGGAACTCATAGGTATTTGTTTATTAGCACAAACCCATATTCAATTAAACACAGACAATGGCGCAATTTCAGTTACACTATTTATTTATGTGAATAGTATTTTTTTTTTTTTTTTGCTCAAATATTAGAAATAACAAATACAAATTATGTGTTTTGTTTGGGTAGACATAAGCAGAGATCTTTGGCTTCTTCCACATGTGACAGATAATTGTTTTTCTTTAGGTTAACTTTACTTTTCGTAACTGTATTAATTTGCTAGCACAATGTTGTTTATATACTCTGTGAAGCACATTTAACATTTTATGTGACCCGTAACAAAAACAGAAATACAAATTAATTTGTGTCTTTATACGCTTAACCAGTGGTGCCATTGCGTTTGTAATTTCAATAATATTTTTTATTTCAACCCCAATAATTTAATATATTCTGAAGCTTATGAATGAAAAATTCGATTGAGAAATATACGCTTATATGTGTTTCCTTTTGTCCGAGTGTTGGCTAAAACCAACAGTGTCGCGTATAGTACGGAACTATCGAAACCCTTAATTTTAAAGACTGTAGATATAATTATAGAAAAAGAGCGGAAAATATATCTAGCGAATAAAAGTAAATTCAGACATAGTGGGAAACAAACTTAGCAATGCTGTGTTTATTTCTCATTATACCTGTCTTACTATAAGTATAAGTAGCAAAATGGATAGAAAAATTATCAAATTCTATTTCTAGTCGACAAAAGTTAAGACTCTATTGTCATTGAAGATAATCACCGAATTATAATGAACCAGAAGCTTAATGAGTCAAAAGTAATAAAATACAATTAACAAGATTAACAAGCGAATGAATAGTCATGCTTCAACATAAAACAGCATAACATAACATAATTCCAAAAGAATTCATCAATCATTTACACATTAAAAAATAAACACTTCATTTTGTACCAACGTACCGAAGATAAAAATGGCTGAAGTTTTATTTCACTTTTAGCTAAGCCACCATGTATAAAAAAAAGTTTACATAACGGTTACTTATGTCAATAGTGCCATAATTTAAATATATTAAAATATATTTAATTTCAAAAAGGTTACTATAAAAACTTCTTCAGGTTATAGACACTAAAAATGATTTGAGTCTGTCTCAAAAATCTTTTGGACAAGAACTTAAGATATAAAGATTAATCTTCTGTTTCAATATCAAATGCGATTTTTTTTAAATACTACAAAATATATAAATAGGTTTAATAATAAAAGTTTATAATAGGTTTTCTTTTTTATTTATTTTTTTTATTTATTTTACTCAAATAAAGCTCTGCCACTTTTAATCTACTCAAAGTAGATCGACAAACCGCTATTGCTACATACTTTAAATATTATATGACAGTTCAGCGTATTTTTTTATAACTTTAAAATGAGAGAGTTAAAAAAACATGAGAATGTTACTTCTATAATTTAAAATTTAATTAAAAGTATCACTTTATAGCAGTTTCTTCTACCTAAAAAAGGAAACCCTTACACTGGCAACACTGAATAGAGCAAAACAACAAAACAATTAAATCGACAACAAAACTTATGAAAACGGATATACCATTTTCATCCATTGGCATTTATTCACTTCACTTTAATATTATGTAAATGGCAAGTGGTTCAAATTATGCATAAAAAAATAACAACAAACTCTCAGCAAAATTAATACAAAGCCAAATCATAAGCCGGTTGACTAGCTGACAGACAGAAAAGAAGGCGTTTCCTTTGTATCACTAAACGGTGGAGCTCAAATATTTTGTTGAGAAAATTCTATTTGCTTGTGTTCTTCTTTTTTTTTTGCGTTGTGCTTGAAGAGTGAAGTGAAGTGCGGCATTAATTAAAATAGCTAAAACGTTAATTGTCAATTGGGGAAATTAACACAAAGAATAATTAATTATTTTTATATATTTAGAGCATTTGCTATAGAACTATTTTATAACATTCCATACTCTATAGGCTCAAGGGTACTTAAGCTAAACTGCGCAAATAAAATAAGCTTTTATGGACAGTTTTATTGTCTTTGGTTTTAAGTTATTTCAAGTAGGAAAGGCAATTTTATTACAGGGTTTTGATTTACTGAACAGAAAAATTTTATGCTTTTTATGAGTTTAAACAAAATTAAGTAATAAATATTAAGGAGCAGTGTTAATTAGTTGATAAGAAATTTATTACTAGTAGGCTCGAGGGTTTGGTAATACATTTGGTTTATTAATGACAACATCTTGTTTGTATTCATGCGGCTACTTTTGCTCAAAAATTCTATATAAAATATAAAAATTAAATAATAATGCTCTTAATTGACAATTCGGTTGTTAATAGACAAGGTTAATAGACAAGTGACTTGTACTATTTAAAGGTATATTTTGACATAAGAATGTATGTAATAGTATTTTTCAAATCTTTTTCAATATTTTTAGTATTTTTATCATCTAATGTTTTAAATATTTATTTATTTTAATATACTTTTATTTCATTTATTTTTTTTTTGTATAATACCAACTTTAAATGGTATTTCTCTTGTTATCCTATTTAGTATTTCCACAAGACAAGATAGATAGAAAATAAAAAAAGAACTACACAAAATTTGACATAAACAATGCAATATTTTCTACTTTCAAAAAAAAAAAAACAATAAGCAACAAAAACTTGTAACAAAAACCTCATAACATGAACACAATATTACAAATGTCCATCCCTAGAAAAGGTTAAGTTCACAATACATACTTACAGTGGAGGTCGCAAAAGAAAAATTGCTTTTAACAAAAATTCGTTAAATTTAATTTTAATTTTGTAAATTTTGCGTTTAAAAAAAACTGTTTTTATTACTTTTAATATAACAAAAAGAAATTCTTAAAAAATTTATAAAAATATTTTTGATAAATTCTTAATATTGTTCTGGAACTGTCATGTTACTATAAATTTCTCCATAACTGTTATTCTAAATTTCAGTATGTTAGCGTTTATGTATGTGTATGTGTGTTTACTATTATTTCAAAATAATTTTGTACTAGGTGGAGCAAAATTAATCACCCTATTGAAAGATATAATAGCTTTTGCAAGTGGCGATTTACGTCAATAATATTTGACATTTCTGAACAAGATAGCTGCAGAAAAAAAAGCAGACAAGCAATGAGTGCTAAACTCCGCACGAGCGTGCAATAATTGTGTCAACATTTTTACTCAATAATCAGTTGGTGGGGTTAGTTCAGCATGAATTTCGTCGTAGATCTCCTAAACGCCATTGAGATCTTTTGATTTAACCATGGCTACTTGAAGTCGCGGGTTTATGCCAACAAGCCTCAGACAATCGCAGCCCTTAAGGAGAATATTCGATAGCCAAGGGTTATCACCAGAAATATTGAGAAAAGATATGCAATATGCGATAAAATTATCACAAATGTGTATCAACACTTACGGCAGCCACTTGGCTGATAACATATTTTTCAAATAACAAAAGAAAAATTGTACAGGTCCAAGGAAAGATCTCCACCACACAAAATATATTATTTTTATTTAGTAAACTAGTTATTCAGAAATAAAATTGGACGATTAATTTTGCGTCACCTTGCATATTTACGTATGAGCATGTCCTGACTAGTAAATGGCATTGTTAAAATGTTTGACAAAATATGTATGCTGTAATAAGGTTACAAAGAAGAACATTGATCGTTGTGTCATAGTTGTAGTTTATTTTATTTTTGTTATTTTGGGATTTTTTTTATTTTTTGTTTATGAACTTGTACTGTGTAGTTGTATTTTTTTGTTTAATTTATTTTGGTGTTTTTGCTGTATCAGTTGTATTTGTAGTTTTAGTTGTTATTGTCAATCTTATTGTGGTTTACAGAATACATGTTTATGTATTGTATGTTTATATTTTATTCGTATTTTATATGTTGTTTTTGTTGTTGTTTTTTTTTTTTTTGTTTTGTTTATTTTGCTCTAATTTTATAAACACTCTAGTTGTTTAGTTACAAGATAACAACTTTTGCAAATATTAGCTAAACAGTGTATGGTAATAATATTAAGCTTAAGGGGCAGAATAAATTTGTATGTCAGTGTGTATTTACCTGAAAGATATAAATGTCCAAAACCTTTGTATATAGAAAAAAGTTTACCTTTTACTGTCCTTTTTAATACATTCGGCTTCTACCCAGCAACAACTAGTTAATGATTAGCTTTTACTGAACAACATACTTTTCGAGGACTACCACATATTGGCTGGATTTCTTAATAAGTGTTTTGATAATGACTTGATTTGTGATACACTTGCAATCGATTTTTTATTGTAAAATTGTTTAGAAGCAATTGGAATAAATCTTTATATCTCTCATTTTATTTAACACACATAAAGTATAACTGCCTCATTCACAAAAATACTTATTTATTAAATAAATTTTGTAAGATTATTGGTTTATGAACTTTTTGAAAAGGTGTTTTAATTTTTATGATTTAGGCCGCTAGTTTGTACGTCTTTGAAAATAGCGGCAAATCAGTTCAGTAGTAAACTGGTATCCTTTAATATTAACAGGTAATTTAGGCTATAAAAATCAAGTACGTTTTCATTGCTATAAAACCAGGTATTGACTTCAGTTTCTGTTTGTAAGTGAACCTTCACTACATACTTACTTAAGTCCCTATTTTCAAGAGAGCATTGTTAGTACTTGCCTCCAATGATAATAAATTGAGACGGCAACTTTTAAGATTTGTTTTTAATTCTTTCAACTCATCATCTTATAATAATAGTTTTTTTGCTGTATTCTTATACCATCTACCTAACTAAAAGGTTCTAAATTTTTCACGAAACAAAGTCCTTTACTGAATCTACACGATGTTCAAGGTTTGTTAAGGTATGCTGGACAATTATTTGACATATCCCATAACATATGCTTATATCTCATCACTAAACAAATGCTTATTTAATATAAAACTTGTGATATGAGTCACTCTACATACAAACTTATTAACTTTATTGTTCCGTATTTGTTTTTTATATGCATGAGTATGTTATGGTTAATACAAATTCCATTAATTCCGTATGTCAGATACGTTAATAGGTTGAATGTGTAATTTTAGAACTACATGCATCAACTGAAGAATACTAATTTTACGTTTCATGTTTCTAACATTTTGTTTTAATAAATTTCCAAACAGTAGCTGTTATATAAGCCCTTAATAAACCGAGTAATTATATACGAATTATAATTATACTGAGTAAGGGGTTTTTCTTAAAAAAGGTTAACCAATAAGAGTAATACGATTTCCTTAATGTGAACTACAATCGATAAAATTATATTTTAAATAAAACGTCATTCAAATGGCTTCCACAAATTTTTTTCATGAACGAATTCGATGTATCCAATTTTGGAGCAGTTTGTCCACTTAAACAAGTGTTACCAGCTTCATCTAAAAATAAGTACAAACCGCTGATTCAACCAGACCAAAAACCACACCATACTGTCAATTTAGGTGAATGTAATAGTTTTTATGTGGATTTCTTCGCACCATAATTGACAGTTTTGTTTATTTACTGCACCACTCAGATGAAAGTGAGCCTCATCGAATTTTGATTTAGTGAAAAAGTGCTGGAAAATTAGGTACATCGACTTTATTCCTGCCGAAGAAGTCATGGAGGCCATTTGAATGATGCTTTCTCTAGAACTTAATTGTATCGATGGTACTTTATGCGATTATGAATCTCGAATTTATAAATTTTTTTTATTGATTCGATTAAGTATTACATCGGCGACACAAAAAGTATATTTTCCCCCATTTTTATTGAACATTTAGCATTTTTTTTTTAGGTTTTTAAAGGTTAGTTTAGGTTTAAAAGGAGGGGCACTAAAAGCCCAAACCTATGACAGGTATACACTTGTGTCCAATTGGCATGCTGTGCGCTCCATGTGGGAAACGGAATTCCCAAACAAAAACCATAATTATAATTTCCCATAAATATCGGACTAGCTCAAGAACTCAATCTACTCATGGTAATTCCTTAAGGATCTCCAGTTCGAATTCCCCGGATACTCCAAATTTGGCATAGTATCCACTCTAAAATTCTCGAGTCTAATATGCCGAAACGCAGGACAGTGACAGAGATAGTGTATAAAAGTCTCTTCCTCTTCCTCGCATGCTCTACATGTCATTTCTTTACACAATTTCATGCGAGCTAGATGGGTTCTCAACTCCGTTTGACCTGTAATCACACTGGTTAGTCTCCTAAGTGTTGGTCTACTTTGTCTCAGAATTTCCTTTTATTTCCCAAGATTTGGGTCACCTCATAGTATTTCTGTCACTTTACCGCCTTGCCATTTTCTGTCATGTTCCTCTGTCGCCCAACATCCGGCGCTTGGCATATGGATTTTTTTTTTTTTTTTTGTATTTTTGATATTTTGGAATATACATACATACAATCCTGAAATGAGCTACTAATAATCCAAGTTAACTCTGAAAATGATAGAGACGGACAAATTTTACTTTTTGCTTTTTTTATAGTCTTTTGTGCATTTTCTGATCTTATGCATTAAGCATTGATCTTGGCTGAAATAGAAAATATAAATGTCCCTGATATATGCCTAAAGAACTATTAATTTTTTGTAATAAAATTAATCAAAGAAACAGGTTTGCATAAATTTAATTTTAAATTTAAAATTATTATGTATTTAAAATAATTACTGGAATACATATTCAATAAACAGCAAGAACTGCTCTAGTCAGGTTGCGGATATTTTCCATTCAAAAGACGAAATTACATACATTGAAATAAGATTTCATTTACATTAAAAAAATGTTTTAATCCATCTGTCTGTAAACAAATTTATTAAAAAATTCTTCGAACTTATCTGAACCAATTTTTTTTTTTATTTTGATTTGACGTTTTGACATCTACAATATATATCATGTTTAAATGTACATATATATGAATGTATGTATTTATGTCTGTGTGAGTGTCTCCTGTATACCAAGTATGAAATGAAATATACAACACTATTCTTTTGATAAATGTCATTGTGAAATATGTTACAATATACCACAAAAATTACAAATTATTTGGTCCATACAATTTCAGATGTGTTGTTATTTAGGTGTACACAACAACAAAAACAACAATAATAACTACCAGCTCATACAAGGTCAGGTTAAATTCAAAACTGATTGTTGTTCATGTGACAAGCGAACAAAGAGTAACAGATGGACCTGTTAACAGTTTGTTATGTACTAACACACACACAAATATACATACATACATACATATACCCATACATAAACTTTTTTATATATACAATATACGAATATATGTATGTATGTATAAGTACTTATGAGTGGTTTTCTGTATTGGTCCATTGCTTTTTATGGCAATTTAATTGAGTAGAAAAAATAATAACAAAGAAATATAACAACAAACACTTAATATAAACGATATATAATGACAAAAACAAAATAATAAAAATAATGTATAAAAGATGAAGAAAAAAATGCCTTGTTGTTAAACCATTAGCATCATCATCGTCTGTATCCAAGACAATAACAACTACATCTACAGCACCATCATTAAAATTACTACTCTTAGCAACAATATTTACACACACACACATACACAAATCATTTATATCAGAACACCATAAATAACACATTAAACAGGCCGAACATTAGCAATGAATAGTAATTTAATTACAGAAAACAATTTTAAAATTAACGTTTAAATAAATTTCATTACAATTAATTTTGGAGACATATTCTCCTTATGGAAAATTAAAAAAAAAATTCTTTTTAAGTAAATAGCAGAGCCCAGTATTTTTCGTTTCTATAAAAATAAAAATTAAATTTCGTTTATTAATTTTCACATCATCTTTTAATTTATTCAAAAATGTGGAACGAAAGATCTTTTAGGAATCTTTTGCATGTCTGAAATGTTGCTTTTACGCTGTAAAAGAAAATAATATTAGCATGAAATCATTACTTGCTATCAAGAACGGAAACCTTACGATAACCCATGTAAGATATCATATCTAAAGCCTGGTCAGCCAGCTAAATGCGAAAATGGTTCCATCTTTTATGAGTTGCTGATATTTGGCCAGACCATCACAAGGAACCTGCACCAACCAAATGTGATACTGTATTTCTTCAGCATGACAACGCTAGACCACTTGTTGTAACACCTGTTAAATACTATTTAAAAGCATCACTTCAAACAGGATATCCGATATTGGCTAAATTCATGCTAGGTCTTCAAAGATAAGGAAAAATTAAAAAAAACTTATAGCTAACAAGGGCTAATACTTTGTAAAAATTGATATGGTACAAATGTAACAAAATAAAAGCTTAAATTTTGATATACTTTGAATACCCACAAAAAATATTTGTTAACAAAGATAGAGGGTTTTGATGAAAACATTGAAATAAATACAATTGAAACAAATAAATAAGACAAATTTATTAGCGCGTAATTAGGATTATTTTTCTTGGCAATTTTTCCGATTTTAATCTCATTAACTTTAGTTTTATTATTCGGTAACACGTTTTAAATTTCTACAATTAAGTTAAATAAAACTTTCTGCTTTTCATCTACTAGTTGCATTTTGGTTTCTTAAAAAAAAAATCAGCTTAAATTATAATTTTCTTTTTTTTCTGCGCTTTTAACTAAATATTATTATCTGTAATTTTCTGTTTTTTTTTACAAGAATAAAAATCCTTCTTACTTTATCTTCTTCATTATTATTTTATCACATCGCATTTTGACAGACGGACAAATGATATTTTCTGCTTTTCTAATATAAAATGATAAATGACAAACAAGTGCTGCTGTTCGCCTTTTATCTATTGCATTTCATTTCTTAGCGCTGGCCACTTTGAGCAGCATTTATTTTAATATTTTTTACCATTTATTAAAAATATTTTTTTTTCGTTTTCTTAACTACTCGTTCTCGAGAAGATGCTTTTTCTCATTATCAAGCAATAAATAGGGAAGAGAGAAAAAAGTGGACTGAACTTAATTTTTGTAAGGGGGGCATGAACAGAGTTTTGTCATTAAATATAATTATGACAAACAAATGAGAACGAAAAACTAATTTAATATTTTCTGCAGCTACAAACAAAATGCATAAAACCAACAACAAAAATATATAAAATGTTCTAAAGAAAAAATAAATAAAAACAATTTTCGGTAGCAAGGAAACTATTGATTATTTTCACTATAAATTTGTATTCTTTGAGAAAATTATTTCATAAACGAAATTTTCTTATTTTGTTTTCTATAACTAATAAATTTGTTAAATTTTTTTTTTTTATACAAATTTTTCTTGCCCTTGAATAGCGCTTCATTATTTCCCCGTTAACGTAACTTTCTTAAAGTTGTTCTGCATTTTGCATTTATTCAATAATTTTCAGTTTATTTTTTCTTATCAATAAATTTAGCATTTTCTCTATCTCTCTGCATATTTTTTGTGCAAATTTTTGTGAAAATATATATAAAATATATCAAATGAATTTTTTTTTGTCGTTCGTCTCTGTTTTACATCCGCCTCCAATTCATTCATTATTTCAGTTGGCATTATAATTTTTCTTTTTTTTTGAGTTTTTTTTTTTCTTTTTTTTTTTTTTTTTTTTTGTTGGCATTTTACTTTTCCTTTTGTGATTCGTCTTGAAAATGTAAGAAAAACTTTCGGATATAAATGTTGATTGTTGCTGCAGCTGTTTTCTAAGAAATACCATAGTGAAGGGGAATAGAAGAAAGACAATGGTTTGAAGAAAACAAAATAAGGAGAGATACTATGGGGGAAATGGAATTCGGAATGGCTTTACTTTGTATAAATTATTAAAACTACTAAGTGCTGAAATACTGTGTAAGGGAAGGGTAAAAAGAGTGGTGTTGAAAAGCCCGACGCCATGACAGGTATTTACGTATGCCGCCCAATTGTCATTCTACGTACTCTAAAGGAATGAAAATTATATAAGAAAAAATAAAATTTAGAACCATAATTTAAAACTCAGCTTATATTTCGACTAATTCGAGAACCCTAGTCATATCAATAAAATTCCTTAAGACTTTTCAATTTAAATTCGTTGGATAGACCAAATTAGTCAAAGTCTACACGTTAAGATTTTCATTTGTCTCAAATCAGAACATTTACAAGGGTGGCATTTTAATATCTCGTCTTCCGCATGTCATCATATTAGTTCTCAGATTAGCTGTCAGCTTTGTGTATTCTCCTACTTCACTAGTCAATCTCCTTGGCCTACTCAGTTTAAGAATATTCTCAAGATTTGAGTCATTCAAAAATTTTGTGTGTCACTTTCTGACGTGAAAAAGTTTATCATTTTTCAAGATCTTCATCGTTTCCTATCATGCCATCTCTAGACATTCATAATTTGCATGCGAGTTTATTTCAGTCTTACTTTGCAGGACATTCTGAGATATAAATGTTTTGTTCATTACGGTATTTGTAACTTATATTTATATTTAAAACTGGCTGTCCATAAAAATACAAACTGAAGCTTCGTTATCAATCTTCTTCATTATTTCTGTGCATCTGTATATGCCATAATATTAGCCTTGAAAATAGTAATGAGATCTGGTAGACCCAACCCATTCCAGTTTGGCCAACAATCTTTACTCTGTCTGTATAAAGATCGATGACTTGGATATTTCTTACTCTTATAACTTTATATCATCTTCCATAAGGTAGTTAACGTTCTAATATTTCGTTAAGATTTTGTCACATATTACATCTGTGATACTTCCCATCGATAAGATGATATCTGGCTTTATGGTCTCTCACCTGTTATTCACCCATTGCCAATAATCTAGTAGCGACCAAGGATTTTTCATATTTCATCTGTCCCTCAATCAAATTGCTAGTAAATCATCAATAGTCATTGTTGATGTGGTTCTCATGGCACCGCATATAATAATAAAACACTATCTATAAATCTATTAAAGAAGTTTTGTATTAACCTTCTGCTCTAAACACACCCTCCATACCACCGAGACAGATGTTAGAATCAGGCGTAGTACAATTGTATATAGCCAGTGTGTCATCTTTGGGCTTATGCCCTATTTTAAGCCTAAACATCTGATCATTGTTTTTTACTAAAGTATGTCTGTGGAAAACTTGCTCATAGTCCAATTACCAACACGAGTAATATGGTATTGAAGATTAGCATAATTTTTGCGGCATAAATGAAATTGTAGGGTGGATTGTGTGTGAGTATTTAAAAATATACCGGCTTTTTAATATTTCACTAAATAGTCTCCAAAAATTTAAAATTTTAAAATAAAATTATGGGTTTTCTATACGACCCATATTTTGACAGACGACAGTTACGTTAAACACTGTGATTTTATTGCTAAATTAGCCTAAACAAAAATCTGTTTTAAAACAACAAGTTATTAGTCTATTTGCAAACGTATGATATTTTAATAAAATTATGTTGAGTCTCTTTGAGTCTGAATTCCATTTCAACATTAATAAATTTTTGTTTTCTTATATTTATTTTCTGTACGGCACCATTGTCCTTTAGCTGATGGCATGGTTGTTAAAATTCTCAAAAGTCTGTCTTACAGTTTTTGTTGTTGTGTCTTTAAAAGTTACTCTTTTTATCTGTTTGTGTTTCTCATTTTTTCTTTTCTTTTCTTTTCTTTTCTCTTTTTTTTTTTTTTGTAGTGCAAAATGTAATTGCAACAAATAAATCACGTCCTGCTGATTTTTCAAAAAAATCTCGGCACGCATTTAATGTGGCATATTAGTATGAGCTCGTAGTATGTGCAGGGAGTTTTTATGTAAAATAATGCAAAAAGAATATTTGCAACATAGTTGCAATACTTCTTACTTTTGCATCTTGTAAAATTTTTTCTTGATTTTTGTGTTCAGTGAACATCATTATCTTACTTATCATCATTTTAGCCATATTTATTTAGCCATCTGTGTATGTACAGCAGAGTCTTAAGTGGTTCACATTTGTTGCTGTTTTTGTTGTTGTTCTTGTTTATGACCATCTGCTGTAATTTCTACAAACTCTTAATTCTTACTTTCACTTGTTTCTCTTCTACAGTTCGTTCTGTTTCCTTTTAATTTGTTGCATTAATTTTGGGATAATTGTTTTGCTAAATGCCAGTTTAACAAAAAAAAAAATAAGTAATAGAAATGGGAAGGACATTTGAAATTATTGGTTGTTCTTTGTAAACATTTATATGTATGCCTTTATGCCTTTGCGTGATAGGATGGAAATTATACAATTGTCCGGGTATACTGAAGATGAAAAAATCAGTATTGCTTAGAGCACTTGTAAATGCTTTTCAATTAAATCTTTTGGAATATTTCACTAAATATTAGTTGCAAATAACAACATGCCCTTATAAATTATTATCCCAGAACTTATCAAAATTTCTACTCATATAGTAAAACTTGGTGTAATAATTTTAAAGCTATTTGATCTTTACAGCTTTTCTGGTACATACTCATTTTTTTTAATTAATTTATATGAATTTGCATTAATGGTTGTGGGCTTGTTGGCTTAACCATTAACTAAATAAACAGACAAAAAAATATGGTGTTAAGTACTACAATTTTGGTGGCCGAGCCTAATAAGCATTAAACACATAGACAACAGCAGGTTACATAGCTGCTTGACAACAAATGCAGCTGATTTTAATTGCCACAGTGCAGGCAGTAAGATAGTTTTTATGAAAACAACAGCAAAAAAAATAAACGCAAATTTAAGAACAGCTGTTTGTTGTAATTTCAATGGTGCCACTTTCAGGTATTTAGATTAATGGCAGCTGTAGTGTTGTCTTACATGACTTTAATTTTGACTTATTATTTTCTATATATAAGAGACTTCACGTTATGCACTAAAACTAGTCTAGTGGGATTTACTCGCATAACCTTGGTGCTGAAAAAATTTTTACTGAAAACCTAAATAACAAAAATTACTCTTTATTGGCAAAAGTCTTACACCGGTACAACATTCTAAATATAATTAAAGTAATTATTTAGTTTTTTGACCTTTTTTAATTTAAATATTAACTAAAATTATTTAAGCTCGAGGTCTTTTAATTAATTTAAATAATATATTTAATTTGTATTAATTCTTCCAATATTTAGTTTTTATTGTTTTTTTTATTTTTTTTTTTAATTTTTTTTTTTTTTTTTTTTTTTTACAAAAAAAAAATAAAAAAAAAATAAAAACAAATATTTCCTGACGATGCTACACAACGGAGTAGCGAAATATTGGAAGAATTAATAAAAATTAAATATATTATTTAAATTAATTAAAAGACCTCGAGCTTAAATAATTTTAGTTAATTTTTATATTTAAAGTTTCTTTTTATACCCGCCACCAAAAAAATGGTGGGGGTATATTCATTTTGTCATTCCGTTTGTAACACATCGAAATATCCATTTTAGACCCCATAAAGTATATATATTCTGAATCGGGGTTTGATTTGATGACGATCTAGCTATGTCCGTCCGTCTGTCCGTCTGTTGAAAGCACGATAGAGGTCGCACCGAAAAAGCTAAAGGGCTCAAATTTTGCCAGAATCTTTCTAATAGACAAGGTTTGTTTGGTATTGAAAATGGGCTAAATCGGAATATTAGAAAGAGAGTTATAGTTCGTAAAGCAATAATAGGTCGAAAAAACAGTGTCCTTCAAACATCGAAAAAAAGGAATTGTGTCCAAACGCATAAACGTAGAGTCATGAAACTTCGAATATGTATTTCTCGAGTCAAAAGAATATTTCTCCCCAAAAATTGTTTAAATCTATGCATTAGAAAAGGAGTTATAGGTCAAAATGTACGAAAATTTATACCGCTCAGTGTATATTTGAAGTTTAAAACGTAATAAAACTGACAAAACTATATGTACGGTTCTGAAATTTTGCAAACATGGTTTTTTGGTCAAAGTCTTCGTTATAACGGAAAATAAATGTGCCACGCCCACTTTTTTTTTAAATTTTTATAAAAATATATTAGTCATATTCATTAGCATTTATTCATTACAGATGGCGACATCTGTTGAAGGCGCCACTACATTTTGCAAACACTGAGGATGATGTCTTTGCTAAACATCACGTAGAACACTAGATGACTCTAGTAACATTTTTTTGCACAAACTACAAAGGAATTTTATAGGGGTTTGTGAAAACGAAAATGACCGAAGTTTGTTGACAAAAATTAACTAGAGTAATGATTTGTGCCCAACTTTACATATAGTTGTACACACAGTCTTATGAGGTTTAAGATTTAAAAATATTAAAAAAAATGTGCATCAGTAGATTTAAAATAAGTATTTGAATATTTAAAATACATATTTTAACTAAATTTTTTTTTTATCTATCTATTCTTTTGTAAAGGGTGGTTAAATTTTAAGGGCCACAGGGTGATTCAAAATAGACATGCTCAGCATTTTGCTAAAACAGGAAATTTATTAGTAAGATTTTGATTTTTAAAGTTCTATAACATTTTACTTTTAGAAGATTTTCAAACGAAATAAGTTTTGTATAATTTTAAAATTTGTTAGCCATTAGTACATAAAAATAAATTGTTTATAATGTTTAGAAATAATTTTTTTTTTATCTTTAGGTCTAAATTTTCCTAAATTCCTTTTTTTAATACACCATACTTCTAGAACTTCTAGAAAACATAAGATAACAAAAAGAAATTAGCACCATTTAGTAGATAAAACTCTCCTTTATACCCCTATACCCCATTTTATACCCGTTACGATCCGACCGTGATCAGCAGACCAATTTTTGTGACACAAGGTCAAATATTTTTTGCAAAATTTTAGTAAAAGAGCTAAACAAATTTTTTTGTAATGTGTTTTTTTGAAGTATTTGAGTTTTTATATCCGCCACCAAAAAAATTGTATGTATATTCTTAATCGGGGTTTCATTTGACGACGATCTAGCTATGTCCGTCCGTATGTCCGTCTGTTAAAAGCACGATAGAGGTCCCATCGAAAAAGCTAGTGGGCTCAAATTTTGCCAGGATATGTCTTATACACAAGGTTTGTTTGGAATAGAAAATTGGCTAAATCGGAGTATAAGGAAGAAAGAAAAATTGCCTAAATGCATGTATTAGGAAGGGAGTTAGAGATCAAAATGTACGAAAATTTATACCGCGCAGTGTATTTTCCAATATGTTAAAAATTTTAAACCTAATAAGAGTGACAAATTTAGATCTACGATTCTGAAATTTTGCAGGAATTGCTTTTTGGTCAAAGGCTTTCTTCTGACGGAAAATAAATGTGACACGCCAACCTCCCATACAACGTTTTCTCTTAAATTCTTATAATTTCTCTATAAATCGAATAATAAAGGACTTTATTGAAATATCTAAGTTGTATTTATTAGCATAAATAACTTCGACACACCTACTATAACGCTCACTTTCCACGTTATTTACTGTTAATGAAATTTAAATTTATAAAACCAACAAAATTAGAGGTATGATGATAAAATTTGCTACGGAAATCCTACTAGTCAATGTTATTGTTATGCCAGAAAATTTAGGTGACACGCCCACTCTTACACCCACATCCTATATAATGCTTTATTTCAAATTCATATAATTTCTCAATGAATAAATATTTTGGAAGAATTACGGACTATATTGAAATATCTAAGTTGTATTTATTAGCAGAAATTTTATTGACACGCTTACTTTAACGCCCATTTTCACTGAAACATTTAATTTACGAAAACATTTTACCAGCATATCCAAGTTATAAAGGGTGGTTAAATTTTAAGGGCCGATGTTGATTTTGAATTAAACACAAATTATTTAGGAAATTATTATCATTTCTTTTTTAATGATAATATTTGTATGGTTCAATTATGTATGGAACAAAATATCGGCCAAATGGCCCCGCGACCTCAACGGCACACCTCGATCCGATAGTCCAAATTTTAAATAACATTGCTGATGCTCAATTGTTTGGCACGATGATGAGTCGAAGTTGACTGTTTTTTTGCCACACTATCGCGATAAACAGCAATGCTTCTCATTTAACGAATTTAGAAGGCATTCATAGATGTTCTAACATTTTATACAGACCTGGGGCCGAATTACGGCATTCGATATCGATCGAAATTTTACTCGAACGATCGAGTATGCTTTAGGTATATAGATTCTAATAAGAGTTTTCAAATTTCGATCACGTTCGAGTGCCGTAATTCGGCCTCTGTTTTAAATTTAAAAATTTAACCACCCTCTACAAAGAAAGCCATTAACAAAATAATAATTATTGTGCTTTAAATGTACACAAAATTGGTGGTGGGTATAAAAGATTCGGCACAGCCGAATATAGTGCTCTTACTTGTTCTCTTTAGTTTTTTTTTTTTATACCCGCCACCAAAAAAATGGTGGGGGTATATTCATTTTGTCATTCCGTTTGTAACACATCGAAATATCCATTTTAGACCCCATAAAGTATATATATTCTGAATCAGGGTTTGATTTGATGACGATCTAGCTATGTCCGTCCGTCTGTCCGTCTGTCCGTCTGTCCGTCTGTTGAAAGCACGATAGAGGTCGCACCGAAAAAGCTAGGAGGCTCAAATTTTGCCAGAATCTTTCTTATAGACAAGGTTTGTTTGGTATTGAAAATGGGCTATATCGGAATATTAGGAAGTGAGTTATAGCTCGGAATGCAAGAGTAGGTCGAAAAAACCGTGTCCTACGAACATCGAATAAAATGGTATTGTGTCCAAACGGATTAACGTAGAGTCATGAAACTTCGAATATATATTTCTCGAGTCAAAACAATATTTCTCACCAAAAATTACCTAAATCTAATCATTAGGAAAGGAGTTATCGATCAAAATGTACGAAAATTTATACCGCACAGTGTATTTTTCGGTATATTTAAAAACAAAAACGTCATAAAAGCAACAAAATTGGATGTACGACTCTGAAATTTTGCACACTTTGCTTTTTGGTGAGAGGCTTTTTTTTAACGGAAAATCAATGTGCCACGCCCACTTTTACGCCCACCTCCCATATAACGTTTTACCTAAAATTCATATAATTTCTCTATTAATAAAGAGTTTGGAATAATAAAAGCCTATCTTGAAACACCTCAGTTGTACTCATTCGCAGAAATAACTTTGACACGCCTACTATAACGCCAACTTTTCACGTTATATACCGTTAATGAAATTTAAAAGCTCATAAAACCGCCGAAATTAGAGGTATGATGATCAAATTTGCTACGTATATCCCCCTAGGCAATGTCATTATTGTGCCAAAAAATTAAGATGCCACGCCCACTTTTACGCCCACCTCCCATATAACGTTTTACCTAAAATTCATATAATTTCTCTATTAAAAATGATTTTGGAATAATAAAAGGCTATATTGAGACATCTAAAATGTACTCATTCGCAAAAATAACTTTGACACGCCTACTATAACGCCCACTTTTCACGTTTTCTACCGTTAATGAAATTTCAAAGCTCATAAAACCGCCAAAATTTGATGTATGATGATCAAATTTGCTACGTATATCGCCCTAGGCAGTGTCATTATTGTACAAAAAAATTAAGGTGCCACGCCCACTTTTACGCTCACCTCCCATATAACGCTTTACCTAAAATTCATATAATTTCTCTATTAATAAAGATTTTGGAATAATAAAAGGCTATATTGAAACATCTAAAATGTACTCATGCGTTAAAATAACTTTGACACGCCTACTATAACGCCCACTTTTCACGTTATCTACCGTTAACGAAATGTTAAAGCTCATAAAACCGACAAAATTAGAGGTATGATGAGGAAATTTACTACATATATCCTTCTAGTCAATGTAGTTGTTGTGCCAAAAAGTTTAGGTGACACGCCCACTATAACGCCTACCTCCCATATAACGGGTTTTCTTAAATTCATGTAATTTCTCTATTGACAAAGTTTTTGGGAAAATAAAGAACTATATTGAAATATCTTAGTTGTATTTATTAGCAGAAACTTTATTGACACGCCTACTTTAACGCCCACTTTCATTGAAAAACTACATTTACAAAAGCATTTTAGTAGCATATCGAAGTTATAAAGGGTTATTAAATTTTAAGGACCGATGTTGAATTTATATCAAACACAAATTATTTAAGAAATTACTATCATTTCTTTTTATAATGATAATATTTGTATGGTTCAGTTATGTATTTGACAAAATATCCCCTCCATCCTTGGTGCCACTCCTCAATCTGATGGTCCAAATTTTCAATGACAATGTTGATGCTCAATTGTTGGGCACGATGATGAGTCGAGGTTGACTGCTCTTTTGCCACACTATCGCAAAAAACAGCAATGGTTCCCATTCAACGAACTAAGAAGGCATTCACAGATTTTCTAACATTTTATACAGACCTGTTTTGCAGAAATTTAAATATTTTTTAAAATTTTTCCGATTGTGGATGAATTTGAATGATTATGTTGATCAAAAGAATTACGAAGTGCACAAAATGCATTTTGATTTGAACGCCCATTTTCATAAAAAAACCTAAATAACTTTAAAGCGTTGCTCATTTGCGTATCTTTCCACGGATCAAATTGAGTAAGTTTGAGATTGAGAAATGTAAAATGAAATGCAGAAAACTAATTTAAAGACTAGCTGTAGTTCACCTTCAACATGGGCCCTTAAAATTTAACCACCCTCTACAAAGAAAGTGATACATATTTTATTATAAAAAGATTATTCCATAATGAGTAACAAAATAATAAATATTGTGCTTTAAATGTACACAAAATTGGTGGTGGGTATAAAAGATTCGGCACAGCCGAATATAGTGCTCTTACTTGTTTTATGCTACCGTGTTCATAGTTAACCTATACACTTGCGGTTTAGTTATTAATCCAATCTTGAAAATATGTTTTCACTGTATTGATAGTGACTAAAATAAGAGTAGAAAGATGTCCATTTGGCGTTATAATTTTAATGTTGTAACCACACTGAGGTGCCTTTATCAATGTCGGCACAGCACTGTGCTCATTGTCATTTTCTGTGTGGGCATATAGTATATCGCAACGCTATGAATATGTTTTTTATTCATATCCGGTAAAAGGATTGGTTGGTTATTAAGTACCATCCCAACGTACTCTAATGAAGGTAAGTTAAGAAATATTGGGTCAAAAATTCCACTACCGACTGATCGCTAGCTTTACTAGGCTCCCGCATATCTCTTTCTGTGTTTTCTGTGTTGCTCTATGAGCATATCACTTTTGATATTGTTTAATATCATTAAACCCGCATTGGTACATTACAGTACAGAAATGGTTGTTTAGGTATTTAAGTTGTGAAATGTACAATGAATTCCAAAATCTATTTATGTTGAAGTAAGAAGAACACGAACTAAGCTTCATTCAAAACTGCAGTCAAATTAAAAATGTTTCTGTTAATTCTGCCTAATAGTTTGGAGGTGAAAATATTTTCCACAGACACAAACAAACGGAAGGACAGAAAGTTAATCATTGCTAAGCCGACTTAAGAAATTACAATAACCTACAACTTGTAGAAATAATTTCACTGCGTATTATGTGATTATATGCATATGGGTCAAAGTCACTACTGATGGTATTAAAAATTAAAAAAAAAATTGTTTTTTTTTAATTAGGTTTAAATTAAATTTAAAAATTGAATCTAAAATAAAACTTGACAGACATATAATAAAAAAAAACAAAACATTAATATTTTGCAAAAAAAAATTTGAAAAAGAAAAAACAAGGCGAAAAGTTCTTAAAATAATTTGTAATTGACTTAGAAACTTTCTTTATGATAAATTTATAAAGATTTTATAACCAATAAAACCTAACTTACGCATTCATTTATACATACAATACTTGCAAATATATGTTTGTAGAAAAATAAATAATAATTGTGTTAATGTTATGCGTAAGTATGATACATTCATACTACGCAAAGCCATATAAGCACATGTGTGCGTGTATGTATTGTGTTAATATACAAGAATTCGTATTATGTAAATAAAATTATAAAAATATAATTTGTTTAACAATTCAGGCGTAAAAATATTCCATAGAAATGTATGTGTATGTCTCTATTACAATCAACATACATCAGTGAACACGTACACTTGCAAATACAATCAAACCACCCTCCATCTATTCCACTTTTTGCACATTTAGAAAATGGGAAGGCATGTTGGCTTGAAAACATATTTTTTTTTTTTGTTTATTTGAATAAACAGCCTAAATTGAACTCAATATCTTTTTCGTCATTATTGTACAGACAACATTGTCTACGAATTTTGATCAAAATGTTAATGATAAAAAAGGAAAATGAGATTCCAAATAAGATTCCTCTTCAGACAAATTTTTAAAGATTATAAAAAAATAATAACAAAAATATAAGTATCTAATAAAGAGTCTTGAAAAAATATTTTATTTTACATATCATACGTATTTCATTTATGCTAGAGAGTAAAACAAACTTTAAGGTTGTGTACTGTTTAGCAATTTTAGTAAGACTTTTAAATGTCATATATGCGATAAAGAAAGAAAGTATTAAATTCATAAATCTTGGAATTCCAAGTAAAAAAATTTCAACACAGTGAGAGCAGAAATAGAAATACTTTTATATTGCTACCAAAAAGTAATATTTTCGATGTAGTGGAAATGAATTTTAATTTATATCCTCTGCTGGATAATTGACTTAAAACATTTTTATTTTTTTGTTAAATAATTATTAAATCTTACATTGCAAAGTAAACGTAAGAAGTTTTTAAACCCTCATTTTGGATTTTTGTGAGCATTAAACTTATAAAGGGTGTTTTTTTTTGCTAGATAGAACTTTAAATTGTAAAAAGTAACACAGAAAATTAAATTTTGATGAAATATTTTTTTTTATCGTTTCAGTATACTCTGACAAATCAACATGAATAGACTCACGCTTGAACAACGCTACGAAATTATCCAAATTTACTTTGAAAATCAGTCGTCGATTCGCTCTAGAGCAGTTGGCAACTGTCCCGTTGTTTTATCGCAAAATTGTGTTCAGCGATGAGGCGCATTTTTGGCTTAACGGGTTTGGAGCGAGACCAATCCACAAGAGACCCTACAGACTCCATTACATCCAGAAAAATGCACCGTTTGGTGCGGTTTTCACGCTGGTGGCATCATCGGACCTTATTTCTTCAAAAATGAGGCCGGAGCTCGCGTTACGGTCAATGGAGATCGTTACCGCACCATGATCAATGATTTTTTGTTTGAAAATATGGATGACATTGATCCGGAGGAGATGTGGTTTCAACAGGATGGCGCTACGTGCCAAACGGCGAACGCAACCATCGACTTATTGAAATCAAAATTTGGCGATAAGTTGATTTCGAGAAATGGACCTGTCAATTGGCCTCCAAGGTCGTGCGATTTGACACCTCTCGATTATTTCCTGTGGGGCTACGTGAAGTCACTGGTTTATGCTGATAAACCAGCAACAATTGACGCCTTGGAGGCCAGCATTGTTCGTGTTATTCGTGACATACGGCCAGCAGTGCTCGAAAAAGTGGCCCAAAATTGGACGTCCAGAATGCGCTTCGTCAAGAACAGCCGCGGTGCCCATATGCCCGAAATCATTTTCAAATGTTAATGTCACGTATTGATCTTTCGAATAAAAAAAAAATTTTGATTACAATTTAATTTTTTGTGTTATTTTTTACAATTTCAAGTTCTATCGGGCTTAAAAAACACCCTTTATATAGCTCCCTAGCAGTCCAAATAGTTTTGCATATCTTAAGATATATTTGAAAGGACAGTATATGGTCGCTGTAAGTCATATGATATCAATCAGCATTAATATATTTTTTTTGGAGGGGTGGTGTTGTGCTATATCAAGAAAAACTGAAGAGAAATCAGCTTGTAAAATTTTTTTTAATCTTTTTTGATAATTAAAATTTCAAAAAACAACCGAGATTTTAGATTTCTTATATAGGAGTTTTCCAGCAAAATCTTTACTTACCTGATAAGCTAGCAAGCAATATTGGAGTAATACATAAACACCAGCCATCATTTAAAAAAGCCTCTGTTACTGTTTTGAAACTATATATCGCCGTTGTCCAACAAATTTAGTTACATATGTGCATCTTACTAAGTTTTCAGGTGAGCAAAAAAAGAATTTTATTTTTTTTATTTACAATATAAAATTCAAGCATACTGTTTGGTGTATGACCAAACAGAAGTTAAAAATAGAGCAAAAAAATTTTTTAAGAAATTGTCACATAACTAATCATGTCAGAGCTTTGACGATATGTATGTTGGGGAGATATAAAATTGGATCATTTCATGTCTACCAATCGCCATCCCTTCCTTCATCAAGTTCTGCTCGATTACGGTCGTTTCGATTATAAAACGATTTCACATTGCCGATTATCCTAAGAATTGTGCCATCATAATCGCCAGCCTTTTCATAAAACTGAAATTCAGCCTAGTATTTGCACTTACTGTGTGCCTTTTTTGTGATTTCTAGTTACCGCGATCTTAATCTCCCTAATTTCTTTCAGTACGAGGTCCAAGATTCTTCTATGTC
Organism: Phyto melanocephala; assembly: GCA_941918925.1. Taxonomy (NCBI): domain Eukaryota; kingdom Metazoa; phylum Arthropoda; class Insecta; order Diptera; family Rhinophoridae; genus Phyto; species Phyto melanocephala. The sequence goes on from OW799233.1 coordinate 6,790,216, forward strand.
CTATCAATATAAATACTGATGTTACTTTTCCTGCCCTCATTATTCATTAATTTATCTTCTACAAGCATGCAATGGATCCCCCGACTACAATCATCTGCCTCACGCATTCCATCGGCATCTGAATATTCTTAACCTCTATGTTAAAGGTTTAATATTATCCTTTTACCCAGCCAGAGTTGTACAGTTTTACATCTTGGAGTAGCAAGAATTTATTTCTTTGGATCATATAAGAAAGAAGAAATTATAAAGAGTTACTACTGAGCAAAAAGTCAGAATAATATTATTTAAATCATCGATAAATTATTTTTGCGCATAGAACACAACATCGACATTTTTATGTCAGAAATTGTCCCTCCGCAGCAATGATTCGCTGCTTAGATTTTTGTCGCTAATAACATGAAACTGTAAAACAGATTACTTTTAATCCTCAATACGCACAGCATAACTAGAAATTCAAAAGGCATTCCTCAACGCCAATTCCACCTCATTATGAGAACAGTATAATGTGGCATTATATCTGAAAATCTCTCATTGTGCTTTGGTTGGTTGGTTATCGTGGTAGTTCGCTGCACGCCAACAGTCAAGTAGACTGACTCCGTTTTAACAGGACCACGTCACTCGTCAGCTCTTAATGTATCTCAGAATAAATGCAAGAGTAAGGCTACTAGATCCACCCCGCGGCCGTGAGGTATCTCAGTAGATAATTCAGTCCAACTTCAGATATCGCAGAGAGGCCATCCAGTATATGTTCGCCCAGAAATCTGTGTCTTTTAGCCTCCAGTGCAGGACATTCGCAGAGGAGGTGGAAAACCGATTCCTCCTTCTCTCTATCTAGACAGCTGCGACAATGGTCATTCGATGGAAGTCCGAGTCGACTTGCATGTTTGCCTAACATCCAGTAACCCGTCAATACCACCAGCAACTTCGACTCCGACTTCGACTGGTAAGTTGCAATGTACGTCGTGCATCAAAAGAGGGCCACGTAAACCGTGCCACCTTACACGTGCTCAGCCCGCGCCACCTGTCATAAGCCTTCCGGAGAAAGTGTCTGGAGATTCTGACTTTTATAGTCCCTAACGGGATTTAAACTGCAATTGCATTAGAGACATCCAAAGCAGATCCTCTCCTCATTAGCCCGCTCGTTACTGTAGTGGCCCTTATGCGCAAAAATCCAAACTAGAGTAATGTCAGCCCGCTGACCAAGCCTTGACAGTTCCTTTCTACATTGGCCACTCATTGTGCCTTACTTATTTGAAAAATAAATGGAAGTGCTGTAAACGTATAGGAAAAGCAGTATCGGTCTTTAACATCTTTTACATCTTGGTCTTAAAAGCAAAAACGAGATGTGGCTTAAGTCAAATTTTTCAAGAAATTTATTGACTTTTCCATTCGCCAACTTTTCCAGCAGACAACTATTTTCTTTTTTTAAAGGAGAGACTATATAACAACAAGCCCGGTATAATCCCTTCATTTATGAATAACATTGTTTCAACTTCATTTCGAGACTAAAAGACAAGGACATTAAAGTGACATTATTTGCCTTTTATATTATTTTAAATTAAATTTTAACTTCGGCTATAGATCAATGCGATAATGATAGAATATCTGAGGAAAAGTTAGTTATCCGATACTAGCTGAGCGGAGTGCATTTTTGAAACAAGATACGGCTTCTTTATTAACACCCTTTTTGGTCAGAACTACAAGTGTTGTGTATTAGCCCAGAATTATATTATATATTTAATATTGAAACAGAAAATTTTTTTTCAAAATCTGAGAAAGAAACATATTTAAATATATATAAAAATATTATTAAATTTTAATCCACATGGCTGTTTTTGGTTCACTCTTTGTTTACAAAAATACAAATTTACAAGAATGAAACTATTTGAATTTTTAAAATAATTATATTAATAAGTATTGACCAAGTTAACAACAGAATAATAATAATCTAATACAAAAAATAAAAAACATTGCTGGGTTCTATAATAAACTCCCCTTTTTTCTTGACAATATTCAAAATGATCTTATAAATAATTAAGGCAACGAAGAATTAAATTTTTGCTAAACTAAAACTAGATGCTTTTTTCCTCGATGAACAACAAGTATTAAAATTTCAAAATTATCTAAAGTTTAAAGAGCCAATAAAATTTAAACAAGCTGAAAGTGTAAATTATTTACTTTTTGTTTGTAAATCAACTCGAGTTAAACTAATTTATTAAACATACTTTTAAATCCTCTACTGTACATACATAAATGTAAATCCATTGTAATTACTTATTAACTAAAGTTGTCAGTTAAAACTTTTTAATAACACGCAAGACACACAGACACACTAATCTAAACTTTCTGTTGTCAGAATATTTTACTACATCATTGAATATGTATTTGTGTTAGATTAACAAATGTTAATCAGTCAGTCATACGCTTAACACACTCATATACAATTTCATACATTTTCACTAAACGGCAAACATACGTAAATAAGTTTGTGCTGCAAATTAAGATACAATCTAATGACAGATATATTGAAGGGAGAAGTTTTGTATCAACGACTAAAACAATTTTTTATTTATAGCTAAAAAAAAAAAATTAGAGCAATCGGTTTAGGTTAAATGTTTTATGTACATTATTTCACTTTTTCCCCCCTTAAAATTTTTGGCTTAATTCGAGGTCACAAAAGAAAGTTTCACTAAACTTTTCAAATTGCGTGAAATTGTGTTAAAGTAAAAAGTTTTTAACATGTTTTGTGTTTTTTTTTTTATTATTATTTTGAACGATTAATACTTTTACTTCCACTACTAGCAAAATGAAAAAAAAAAAAAAAAACATACGGCCACTTAACTTGTCTAGTTTTATTGCCACACCCCCGGTCTTAAAATTCATTCAACATACTTTCTCCTTCTCTTAGATGTATTTACAATATTTAATCTTCAAAATAGACATTGTTAAGCAAAAAATAAACAAAAATCGAGATCAAAATATGTACCGAAAAAACGCTTAAATTTTTTAAAAATTTATCATTTCTACTCACTAATTTGGTTTTAGTTTCATGGTTGTTGCAAAGCACAAAAACCAAGTCAAGGAACAAAATTTTATAAACAACTTTTTTTTTCAATTTTATTGCTTTAACGAGAACCAAGACGACTTTGTCTATCTTTTCGTTTGTTCTGGGTATGAGTGCAACTGTTTGATGAAATAATTACATTTTGGTCTGCTCGTTGGTGTAGATGGTTGTCAGGGATGGAAAAGTTATAACTATTTTTTGACAAAATAACTGTCTTGTACTATATGATAGTATATATATTTTCATTGTTTTAAATTTACAAAGATTTTTTTTAAATGTCAAAACACCAATTAAAATGTAATACTTCAATTTTATTTAAGGCATATTTATTCGCCAGGTAATCGCAGTTTGGAGATTTTTTTGTTTGTGTTTAAAAATTGACATTTAAATTAAATGACAGAAGAGAGAGAGAGAATGGTTTTTTATCTATATAAAGAGTTTTCAACAGGCACGCTTTAAAAGCAGACCGATAGGGATAGCAAACAACGCCATATTTTTTGCCGCTCTTTTGACATTTCTCTTCAGCAAGGTTTGCCATTTCATGATGGAAAGATATACGAGCCAATAACGAGTCGAAATTATTAAAATATACTACCGAAATTCGGAGTCAGTGGCGTCACCGTTAAGAGCGCTACGTCCAATTTATGGTCGTCATAATGTCGTTCTCAAGCGTTGTGCATCTCTATGACGTCGTTAAGGCGAATTTTGCAAAAAGATCTTGGCCTTACAAGATCAAATTGATGCAAGAACTGAAGCCGCTTGATCACCAGAAGCGTCGTATGTTCGAGAATTGGGATGAGCAACAACTTGAAAATAATTCGGATTTTCATGAGGCTAATTTCTGGCTGAATGGCTTCGTCAATAAGCAAAATATGCGTTATTGGTCAGACAGCAATTCACACGTACTTCATGAGTCATCATTGCATCCCGAAAAAATTTCGGTTTGGTACGGTTTCTGGACCGGCGGTGTCATTGGCCCGTACTTCTTCCGTGGTGATCAAGACCGGCACGTTACTGTGAATGGGAATCGCTACCGTTCAATGATAACAGAATATTTTTGGCCCCAATTGCATGATATGGACTTGGAGGACATGTGATTCCAACAGAACGACGCCACAAGTCACACAGCGAATGTCACAATCAATTTATTGGGAGCCAAGTTTGGAGAACGTGTTATTTTACAAAATGGTCCAGTCGATTGGCCGCCTCGGTCGTGCGATTTGATGCCGTTACTCTATTTCCTTTGGGGCTACGTCAAGTCTATGGTCTATACCAATAAGCCAGCGATGCGATTTAGTTTTATATTAGTCTACTAATAAAATAAAAAAAACAAATTTTAATTTCAGCTCATGTAAAACACATTTTAACACAAAACTCTATTTCAAAAACAAGTTGTACGTTAGAAGATAACAACACTTAAAATTTTAAACAGAATAATGACATAACGTTATATTCCATAAACCTTGACATTTAAACTACGTCGTAGAATTTCGTTTATATGATTTTCAAAGCATGTATTTTCTATGCTCTTTTCGAAGACACTCTCAACAACGTGTAAATATTTTTTTTATTAAAACCTCATTTATCTTGTAAACAAATCAAATGGTTTTTGTTGTTTTGCCACTATGAAAAATGTAAATAATAAAATTAGAGTTTAACATTGCGGTCGTCGGTTCAATTATAGGTTGCCATATGCAGACGTAATTCTGTTTCATCATAAATACAGTAAGCCCTTAAAAGATTAAGAAAACTATCCGCATAGATTTAGTTAATTTGACTTAAAATTTATTTTACGTCATTTTAATTATTAGTTTTATAAAAACATGCACTTTTGTTTTATATATTTCTGGTTCAGTTTACTGCATTTATAATGAACAAAAATTAGTATTTTTCATTAAATTTGTATTTAGGCTATACGTTAAATGTGATAATGACAGAATATCTAGTAAAAATTAGTTATCCGATACTGGCCGAGAGGAAAGCATTTTGAAACCCAGCCACGGTTTCATCATCAGAACTATTTTGAGCAGTACTTCAAGTGTTGTGTGTAAATGCCAACTATTAAGCTCAGTATTTTATTTAAAATTTAATTATTTGTTCTAATTGTTTTCATGCCTTTCATATATCAAATATAATATTGGTACACCTGCTTTTCCTATACTCTGCATTCCGTTCTATTATCTATCAGATTTCCATTATATTAGCACTACATTTTCTATATTTAAAAGGCTTGTGTCAATATTAATAATAAGTATTCCTCTACAAAAAATAAGTAATTAAGTATAAATAAGTATTGACTACAATCTGAAGAAGATTTCATAATATCATTCAAAACAGTACTTTGATGCATAAAATATCTAAAAAGCCGATTTAATAGTTAATTTTAGTTTTACCTTAAAATCACAATTTCCCAAGCCTGTGTTGTGTTTGCTATTTTTAAATGTTATTGTTTTTCAAATATGTTTTTTATAAATGAGCATCATATTTTCTCTCTTTAAATGGTTCAGTATTTCTCTTATAAATTTCATTAAAAAAAATATGTATGTGTATGTGAATGTGCAAGTATTGTGGGGCTTGTATGCATTCACAAATATTTATTTTAGCTAAAAGTATTATTGTTCATAATTAATTAAAAAATTAAACGCTTTGTTATTTCTCATTTCTCAATTGTGCATTTGTGCACAATGGTGTATGAAATAAAAACGAAAATTTATTAAAAAATAAATTGATAATGAAGAAATTATGAAATATTTTGAAAACGAATAAGATGGTTATTACCAATCAAATACCAAACAAATACACTTTAGTAATAATACACATATTAAATAAAAAATATGTATGGCGTGACAATTCTAAAATTAGGCAATAATAAGTCATATTTTTAATACATTTTAAACATTAAATTAAAGGCTGAAAAGAAAGTTAGTTTTCTAACACTACTGTAGCCTAAAAGGATATTTAAATAACATTTACAATGGATAATCTCGTCATGACGGGTGCCCCGGTGGACTAGCCAGTATTGTGCTGGTGCGCTGATTTGAAGGTTGCGGGTTCTATTCCCGCCAGCTACTCTGGATTGGTCTGCTTCTCTTTCTCTTCTAATCTAACTATGGTATTCATATAGAGCGCACAATATGCAAATTGGGCATAAGTGTATACCTGTCGTGAGTTTGGGCTTTTAGTGCACCTACCTTTCAAACTTGACCTTACCTAACCTAGTAGTAGCAGTATAAAATTCGCTGCTGCCATAGTAAGTATTTTGAGCAGCTAAAAGTTGCTTCTCGGTTAAGGCTTTTTACAGGGCCTAGTATTCTAGCGAGCAATAAATCTCCAACACCAAATGCATGCTACTGTAGTGACGTATTATATCTACATTCTCTTAAAAGTATCGACTTAGTACAGAGTGACATTATTTGTAAAGGACAATCTCCGCGGCCTAAGGCTTCATGTTCCTAACAGAAGACTATATATGACCTGCTGATTTTAAATTAAAGGTATCTGAGGTTGCTATGTACGTTTAGAAAACTGATTTTAATTTTTTTGCTGACAATAAGGAAAAAAAATGAGGCAGTCGTACTTATTTACTCATATCTCAGAGAGTTAACTATCGATTATGCTTATTTTTAATACCGATCTGCTCCCGAATATTTCTAATAAAGGGTCCGCCAAATAACTTTTTTTTTTTAAATGCTATAAAAAGTGTAGCTTCGGCTGTGTGGGACGTAGCGCCATCCTGTTGAAACCAAATATTGCCAGTATCCTCCTTTTCAATTTTTGTAAACAAAAATTCGTTCAACATGGCCCGATAACGATCGCCATTGACTACGGCCACTCCTTGCTCATTTTCAAAGAAAAATGGCCCATTTATGCCTGTGGACCAAAATCCGCACCAAAAAAAATAAACCGAATTTCAACATACATACGGACATACGGTCAGTAGGATAATGCTCTTATATTATATTATGGACTGTTTTCTATAAAAAGCCAAGCCATTACAAATTTTCTATAAACAACAATCTACATATATTAAGAAAATATGATCCTTATACCGCACAACTTCTTTTTTAAATTAAACTACAACTCTCAATTCATTTACATATAAAATTTCTTGAATAACAGCCCATTGTTATTATGCTTCTTGTTTGCAATTTCTATTATTTGTTGTAAAAAATTGTTAAACTTAAATAATATCTACTTACTGCTGTTTGCTATAAACTCGTCCTTCTATGGCTGTTTGTTGTACGTAGCTGTTTATCATAATTGTGATTACTTCCATGTAAATTGTATTAAAAAGTTTCTGCTTTCTTAAGCAATATGAAAATAAATGCTGTTTAAATTTAAATAAATAAATAAAAAAAACAAGCAAAAGAATATACATAAATAATAACGATAAAGAAAATTCAATATCGGCAATGCTTAATAGTGATTCTAAGGGCATCTCATGTTAAACATCTATTACTCTTAAAATTTAAGGAAATAATTCGAAAATAAAATATTTAAAAAAAAACAGAAATGTATTAAGAAGACCACAGGTGATATAAGCAACTTTTTTGTTAAACAATTGCACTTCTTTCAAAATATATGCAAATATTTTAAACCTTTTACTCAGTCTCAAAAAAAGGGCAATACCCTATGGTTATACTTATTTCCTTCTTCCTATTATGCAGCAGAAACCCTCGTTACAAAATAACGAGTTGAGTGCACTAAAAATAGTTCTTTACTACTAACAATTTGGCATCTAAGCCATAGGTGCCCATTTCATCAAACGATTGTTTATAACCCCTCCTCTTTTATTTTTATGTTCTTTAATTTAGTCGTCCATGAAACAGCGATGAAAGCACATGCTTAGCGGCTGTGTAGATATTTATTCAAATACAGTGCGTAAAAAAATTATGATGGAATTAGAAAAATATTTTGTTTTTATAAAGTCAAATTTAAAACTGAAAAATTTATTGATACTTTTCCATTTTACCATATAAAAAAAATAATAAATCAGCATTTACTGCATTTTATTAGTTTTTTACAACTAAAACAATTTTTTGTATTAAATTTTAATGGAAACCTTTACGCTTATTTTGTCTTTTAACTAAGAAATATCAAATTCAGTGTGAACTGTATTATTTTACATTTTGAAAAACGAAAATAGTTTTTTGTGACTAAATTTTGAAATTTAGCTTACTTTTTCATAGCACTGTACTTTAAAGTTCTCTCACCAATACAGCTGCAAGATATTTTTGGGCATCTATGATCTAAACCCGTTATTTAAACATGGCGACGTCTTTGTAGGCAAGTACTTACCACACTCGCTGACAAATAGGAACTCAAAGAAGTACTTAGCACTCTCGCCATTAAATAGTGACTCGAATAAGTACTTATTACACTTAAAAGAAACTTACATTAGTACTTATTTTTATAACAATAAATAAGTACTTGACGTTAGTAACCTAAATAACCCATTAATAATAATGACTTACAAACGTCTTTTGGTGCTGTTTAGGGCGAAAATTCGGGTTGATTTGTCTGCCATACATTAATTATAAATTCAGAAATCAATAACTTAATTACCTATACCCCAAGTGTGTTAACCTAAATAAAAATTACAAAATGTAATGTATTTAAATGGCTTTTAATAAATTTCGCAATAAAAAATTGTATTCTGTGTGTATCTTAGCAAATGTCTAAAATGTCTAAGTGAAAAAGACAATGTCAGTGAAAAGTATTCTGTTTAGTTATATAAAGTCATTACCTTGTCTTTGCTGGGTAATTTGCTAAATTCGTAAATGCATCTATAACTCAAGGGTAGTTGAATCTCAAGAGCCGATGTTGATTTTGATTTTAATACAAATTATTTAAGAAATTGTTGTAATTTTTTTTATTATGATAATATTGGTATGATTCAGTTATGTATGGAAAAAAATATCGGTCAAATGGCCGCCGCGGCCTTTGGCGGCACACCTCTATCCAATGGTCCAAATTTCGATGGCACTGAGGCATAATTGAGGTTCTATACCGTTAATATTCCGAATTATCTCATCCATTAGCTCTTGAATTGTTGCTGGCTTATCGATGTAAAACCTTTGTTTCAAATAACCTCAAAGAAAGAAGTCCAACGTTGTCAAATCACATGATCTTGGCGGCCAATTGACTCGCCATCATGCAAGATAACACGGCCATTGAATTTTTTGCGCAAAAGAGTCAGTGTTTCGTTAGCTGTGTGGCAAGTGGCACCGTCCTGTTAAAATCACATATCGTCCACATACATATCTTCCAATTGGGGCCAAAAAAATTAAAGGCCTGCAACTGTTGCACTATACAACATAGCAACATGTGTCACATAATGCAACTGCTAATTCATGCAATGCCGAAAATGCATGTTTGACAAAGACATATAAAGACAGTGTACAATTTGTTTAATTAAATCTGTACATAGTTTTAACAGTGATATTGCATACATGAGCATAGAAAATGAGAAAGTCAACACATGCGACACGTGTGACATATGCAGCACATGTTTTTTATAGTGCATTTTAATCATTGCAATAGAACATTATCTATTATCTATATATATAAAAGTGAAACTCTGTGTGTGTGTGTGTGTGTGTGTGTGTGTGTGTGTGTGTGTTAGCTATAGACTCTGAAACTGTAGAACCGATCGGGCTCAAACTTTGGTAAGTTGTTGTACACATATCGGGGAGTGTTTATGGATGAAAAAAAGTGGGCGGGACCACGCCCATAAAAAATTACTTATCAGTTTTAGCTACTTGCACTTGACCGATTTTTCTGAAACTTTGCACACATATCGAGCTGTCATGACTAAATAATCTCGTGATAAGAAAAGTGGGCGGGGCCACGCCCCTAAAAAAGTTTTAATTTTGAGGTACTTGCACTGGACCGATTTTTCTGCAACTTTGCACACATATTAAGCTGTCGTGACTTTATAATTTTGTGATTAAAAAGTGGGCGGGGCCACGCCCATAAAAAAAGGGTACAATTTTGAGGTACTTGCACCAGACCGATTTTTCTAAAACTTTGCACACATATTGAGCTGTCATGACTAAATAATTTTGTGATTAGAAAAGTGGGCAATGCCACGCCCCTTAGCAAAAAAATAATAATTTTTAGGTTTTTGCACTTGATATTCAATTAAAATTTAGAATGCATTGCGATTCATTAAGGGGCGTAGCAACGCGCGCCGGGTTTGGCTAGTATGCAATAAAATCAGAAATTTATTTAATATAATTATAGTAACATACTTTAAGGAAATTTCTTTTAAGGATTTATTTAGAAAATATTTAAATAAAGACAATTTGTTTTGTGTCGGGTTTGGCTGTTTTTTTTTTGGGTCCGATTTTCATGTATGAAACGCCCAATGATTTTTTGGACCGTAGAAGAATTCATGTTAACCATTTCAGCTATTTTTCGCTGTGAGTGGCCATTTTTCAAATGGTTTAAAACCAATTCTCTTTGCTCTAAAGTAGTGCGCGGACTCATTTGAATTTTTGTAAATTGACATTCCAAGGAACGAATCTAAACTAACAATTCAACAAAAAAACATTGCTAGAATTAAAAATACGAAAAACGAAACCAAAAACAAAGCTGCATTGAAGTACCGTTACAGTAAAGAAAGACATGGTATCAAACACAACAGCGTACAATAGCTTGTCGAAGTTGCTATGACATGCTAAGACAGTATGTTTGAGTTGGCATAACATGTTATAATACCTTGTTTAAATTCGCATGGCATAGCAAAGCATGAAATCTTTGAAAATGACATTTTTACAGAAAATTTTGAATTTCGCAGGAGTCTAATATAAATTTCGTTATCATCTCACGATAGAGAACACCATTCATGCCGCTCGATGGTGCCTCCAGCCCATAAACCGCACCAAATAGTCACTCCTTGTGGGTGCATTAATTTTTCGACAATCACTCTTGGATTATCATTCGACCAATTCGGCAAATGTGGCAAATCTGCTTTTTGACGAATCCACTGAGTTTAAAATGTGCGTCATCACTGATTCACGACATGCTTTTTGATTTTAACGCCCATTTTCATAACTTTAACGCATTGCTCGATTATATATTTTTCCAAGGTTCGAATTCAGTTTATCTGAAATTGAGAAATTTCAAATAAAATTCAGAAAAAAAATCTTGACGTTTAGGCATGGTTCACATTCAACATCGGCCCTTAGAATTTAACCACCCTACACTATTTTATGCGAATTGTAGTCAAACTCCATATAAAAAGATTCGTAAAAAAAACTTATGGAATAATATTGCCTAATCAGTCCTCTGTTTGTTATTAAAAAAAAAAAAAAAAACATATAAAAAGTTTCTGACAATGTGAACAAGAGCTGATAATTTTTTTTTGTTTGCTCGATTTAAACATTATTTTTGTATGTCAAAATCTTCGTGTGAAATTACTAAAGTTGCTTAACATTTTTCACAAATTGAAACATAGTACAAGGCTTAAGGAACCAAATAAATTTCAAACTCTTGTTTAAGTCCATTACAGTTGTAATGGACCATGTAATGTAGTATGCTAGGCTACGAACAATTTATAATTTCACCTACAATAAGTTACCATCAATCCATACTTATAAAATAACAAGACACAACACCAGCTGTTAACTTGTTTGCATAGAAAACAACTATTGAATACACTTAATAACGCACACTTACAGCCCCTACAAAAATGTCAAGTTATCAAAATGTTGATTATTATTTATAATCCTAACATCCATTCGTATTATACTCTTGCAGTTTATACTATACAATTATTTAAAACAAAGTCCAACAGAACCATCAATCAAAGTTAACATTTTACACACGCATGAAGAGAACAACAAAATAAATCCAAATCCAAACACATGTTTAGTTTATATCTGCATATTTTTTATTATGCATATACACATGCATTCATTTCAATCATATTTGTTGCTATTTTATTACTAACTAATACAGTCAAAACGAACTTGACGTTGCATAATATTTTATTCAATGTTTTTTTTTTTTCTTCAAATAGGAAATGAAAAACTAAAACTGCAACATCATGCATTCACTCGCATACAATAAAAACTAAAACAAATCATTACAGACGGTATAGGACAAATTGTTATTCTAAATGTCACTACATGTGAAAAGAAAAACAAACAAACAAAAAAGAACCAAGAAGAGAAATATATGATAAAATAATAATCAAATGACATACAATGTAATATGTGTGAGTGAAAGAGAGGGAGAGAGAGATTGGCTGGACTACATAAATTCTTGAAATATGAAAAATATATTTCAAAAACAATTTCTTTTTTATTTTTAAAAATACTCTTTATTATTGGAAAATAGCAGTAATGCCATCAAATGTAGCATTTTACCGGCCGACGTTCTTTGTAATGTTAAAATAAATATTTTTAATTAAAACGAATTTGTTGGCACTTTATTTGTTTGATTATTTCCTAAACGAATCTCTTTAGTCTCAAGTAGCAGTAACGGCACTCAAGTGCTACAAATCCAATCAACTCTTTTTGTAAAACTAAACAACTTTTTTTTAATAATTTGTATTAATGATTTAAAGCAACGGTTAAGAGCAAAGAAAACTTAAAGCAGGTCCTTCATTCTTTATCCTCTACATAACTTTTTTTGTTTTTATTTTATTTTTAAATGAACAAAATACTTTAAAAGAAAGTTTCTTTTATTTCAACCATTTATTTAGTTGTTGGTTGAATGCTTGACTGTGTGTTTGGTTGAATGTTTGAGTGATTTGTTCGGTGTTTTGTTGGTTGATTGTCTTGCAGTTATTGCTACTGATGGTGTTGCACTTACCCTAAAAGTGTCATAAACACGTACGAGAAGTTGCAGTTTTTCGTATTTTATTCCCAATACTTCTTCATTTCGAATATGTGTGTGTGTGTGTGAGTTTGCAGGCTTTTATTTTTGTTTTACTCTTATTCTTCGCTTCTCTGCATTACTGTTTGGTTTGGCCGTTTGCCAGGCTTCAGAAACTACATATATACAGGCACAAAAAAGCACAGAAACAGTGTTGAATATGTCTCGAATGATTTTTTTAAGCCCTACAGATCGAATGCAGTTAAAAGTTAGTTCATCGCAATAGTATTAAGTACATAAAAAAATTATAAATATGTATGTGTATTAATTGACTCAAGTAAAGAGTTTTTATGTGAAAACCCTCATTTAGTTTATTTTTGTAGATCTTTTGTTAATACATTTTAAAGATTAAACTTAAAGACACAATTAGGTCTTTAAAAAACTGCCATACAAACTAACATACTACCCCCTATGGTTTCTTATTGAAGAATAAAACTCAATAAATTTAATGGCATAACCAGAATTTGTGCTTAATAACTTACACTTTTATTTAATATTAAAAAAAATTCTGGTATATGACTTCTAAGTACATAACCAATCACTGTTGGTTTAGTATTATAGACCAGAGATTTGACGTAACTCCACAAACAGTAGTCCAAAGTCAAATTCAAATTAAGAAGGTGACCAATATTTCTTGAACTATTTCTTGAAATAATTCGATCATCTAACTTGTGGTTCGACAAAGTGATGGTTTCACACACTCTACTTCATGTAACATCATATTGTTGGAACCATTTCTCCTACAAATCATTTGAAATGACGTGAGGAATAAAATCATTAACCTGTAGACTTTGCAATTTACAGTTATATTGCCACCGTTTTGGAATTAAAAAAAAAATTAACCGATGACGCCTTAGACATCTACATCCTACCCAGCAGAGATTTTTTTTAACGTAATGGGCTTTCTGTTTAAAAATTTAAATTTAACTACCTTACATACCCTTAAGCAGTAAATGAGTCTTATCGCTAGAGATGATTTGAAAAGTCAAATTTAAGTAATATAACTTCTAGTTGATTCAACACCCAATTAACGAACACACGACCGAATTTATAGTCCGCTAGCTGTAACTCATGTTCTAAGTGTATCTCGTATATATTTGGTTAAGATCTTTCTTCAACATTTTTCAAGTAGTGGACGCAAGGAAACTAATTTGCTGAGAATGTTTTCAGATCAAAAAATTCGAGTCCTTTTACACTCGTGACTAAAGTGTCGATGACTTCTTCTATGCATAAGGTACTGATTCAATTTGGATGAATATTATTCATATGAGTAAATCTAATTATGAATCGATCCATTGTAAAACGTATTACCTGCTCAGAGGGAATGTTATGCTCACCGTAAATTTGAGAAAGTTGTCGAACAGAGCAAAAATTTTGGAAATAAATTTTCAGAAATTCAAAAACCCATTGTTTAACCCGCAGTGTTAGTTTTTGCATAATGTTTTGCCAAAGTATACTGACAAAAACAGACCTTACACACTTTATTACTATAACGGAGAGTTTTACATTAGGTATAAAAATACACCCTATATAGAAAAAAAAAATTGTTTAACACTTTTCTTTCTCTATAAAAAAGGCTTTGTAAACAAATAATTTGAAAGAAGAAACGTTTCACACTGCATGTATTTTTTACTTTTATACGGAATCGTGCTTAGAGCAATATTATCATAAACGTTTTCCTCTATAAAAAAAATGGTAAAAACAAATTTTTTCTTAAGCTTGTTTTATACACAATTTTTTTATATTTTTTTCTAAATGAAAAATAAATAAATAACTGTTATATTTCTATATAATAAATCTTAAAAATGTTTTTTTCTTTAAAGTTTATTAACACCAAATGTTTAACATAAATATGTATAAAGATAAGCGTTATATAATTTTTAAACCTTTATAAAACAAAAAGTGTTATACGATATCAAGAGGCTGTTATACATATATCATAATTATTTTAAAAATCTATAGAATTAACTTTTATAGAAAATTTTCAAAGAAAAACACCATTTTAGACCCAGTTTTATAATTTTTCAATTAAAATGGTTATGCCTTTCCACCTAATCGCACACAAAAATGTCTGCTATGACCATAACTTTTCTTAAAGTGTAATCCAAACCCCAAGTTAAATACTTTCAGGTGTTACCAATGGAACAAAATACATTTTTACTTGCAAGTTCATAAGGTTTCTTCATCATAATAAAAACACAAAAATAAATAGAAAAAACTTTAAAAGTAAAAAATGCCAAACATACAAACATACAATACAAAAGCACAAAACACCGCAATTTTAAGGCCGCAAGTGAATTTCAACAACTGAAAACACAAGCAAAAAACACAAGCAAAAAACAAAATACCAAAACATACTATTAAATAAAAATTCACGTTAGAATTGGATTATTGTTGTATGAGGCACATTCAAGATGGAAAAGTTTAAAATCAAATAAAAAAAAAAAACAACTAAAATAAAATGTCTTATACAAGAACAAAGCGAATAGTTTTTATTTATTTTTTGTTCCTTCTGGTTGTTTGTCGTTTTTATAGAGCAAAACTATAAGAATCTGGAAAATGTTTGCTTTCAGTTTCATTCCTATTTTATTTAGTTTTTTTTCTATTCTTTGCTACCATTAGACCTTAGTGTTTGATTGAAACAAAAACTAATACAAGCATTTCGTTACTTGAATGTGTCAAAAACGAATTTCATTTAACGCAGAGAAAAAACCGAAAACTATGTGAATAAGGTAAGCGCCATTAAAATATTGTTTTATTTAATAGTTTTATATCATTTTCCGGTCAACGACATGATTTTTACAGATTTCCCTTTAAATGCTAACGTTAAGTAAATATACATAGAGAGAGAGAGATAAGGTGTAGGACAGTAAGATTGTTAATGTTATTAGATTTATTTGAAATATATAAAAAAAAAATTTTTAAATAAGAACAGGAGAGTTACTCCGTAATTCGATTCGAAAAAAAACAGTTTCGAATTACAATGTGTTAAGCACACAAATTCGAAAAATTTTAGTTCCGAAGCGAATCACGAAGTAGTAAAGAAATTTGTCTACAAAATTTTTCTAACAGAATTTAAAAGAAAATATATAGTTTACATAGTTTTGCTTAAAAACATAAAACTGTTATACACTATTTTAAAAACCAAGCATTCTTCAGAGAAAATAATATTGCTATGACACGCTTTTTACTCGAATAAAAACCTGTTATACAATATTTTTACTAAGCAATTATATTATTAATGTTTAAGTTAATAGTGCGACTGCGTTTTGGCCAGTGTCGCAGAACTTCATTATTTTGAAATCACATCTAAAGTCTGTTTCACATTGACAAAGCCATTTAAATGAAATTTAGCCTCATGACTCATAATTAGATTTTCAATAAAATTGATTTAATTTCTGTCCACCTGTTAAAAATAACTTGTAAAATATAGATGTTGCCGATATTCTGCGGGTTTTAATTCTTAAACTAATTGCATCTTATATGGGAATAACAGTAAATATTTTCTTAAATGCGCCACAGTGCTCTTACAACTATTCTTAGCTGGGTTAAACACCTTCTGATAGATGTTTCTGGTGTTTCGTTAACACTTTTTTCTGCACGTTCAATATTTTCCTCATTGCAAATTAGACGTGATTTAACGGTTCGCAGCAAATCTCTTACAGTGCCATGTTGGTGGCGACAAAAAACTAAGCAACAAATCACTCGTTAAGAAAACTAAATTCTTAAAATAGTAGAACGCTGATATAAATAATAAAACTGTCCCATAATTCTGGTTGGTAGCTCAGTCTGAAAAAAATATAAACAAACATATAAATGAGAAATTTATTAAATTTATAATTAAAAATTAAAATTAATTTTTAAAATTTTGAAATAAAACTAATCTCCTATACAAAGAATTTTATAGACTTTTAATAGATTTTTAATAAGTTTTTTTATATTTATACATGGATATTAAATCCAATTTGTAAGAGTTGTAAGGTGATATTTCTTACAGGTAAAACTCACACTTATTTTTCTATATACTATTCACTATATTAAACTAGTCAGTAGCGAATTTCAGGATACATATCCTGATGACATTTTCATCTATTAAATATTTTCAAAAAATCAATATCAAGTTTGCGTGCAATTATCGTTAATTTGAATTCCATTGACACAATGACACAAACAAAAAACTTTCGATCCTGCTATTGAAATTGTTAATCGCAAAATATAAGACAATATAAAAATGAGCAAGCTCGTGTCTGTATCAAGGATCACCTAGTGTTCAAATGTTGAAGTTAATACTATAGGGCTGAGCAAAATGTTGTTAGTGTTATGTTTTTCATTTTATACTACTTCCAATCACTACATTATTGCAAATAAAAAACAAAACAAATATAATACAACATTATTCTCACTAAAACGAATCATTCAACACTTGAAAAGTTTTTCTCTACGGCTTTGTTAGTGTTTTTGTGTTTTCAAACAAAGTAGAATATCAAAACAAAATACAACAACGTAATAAGGAAACAGTAGATCATAAAAGTAGAACAGAACACATATAAACTATTTTAAAAATATGTAGAAACAGGGTTATGAAATAATTATATTAAAATTTAAAGCAATTTCATATAAAAGATTTTTTGTAAGTATTTGTAAGCTCATCTCAATACAAAACATTAAAAGTTGAAGTCTTTCTACAAGTTTTTCTTTGGTCTAGGTCTACTACCAAAACATTCAAATATGTTTTGAATATTTTATATTAGTTTTAATGTTCTATATCATTTTTATTCTGATTTAGTTTTATTTTAATTAAACATTATTTTTTTAAATTTTTTTCTTTTTTACAATATTTTTATGGTAAATCAATTGAAAGCAGGTATTTTATAATAAGAGGGTAATAAATATACACACACCAATTTGAATTGAATGAAATTAATTACAAGCCATTTTTCTTATACCTGTGTTGCTCTTTAGTTAATACTTGCAGAGAAAAAGTCGCTTAATTTGCCTCTTACTTCTCAAAAATAATTTTCCAAAATATATTTTTTAATAGGAAAACTTGTACAGTCGAACTTCCCTATAACGAACTTTTCGCCATAATGAATTACTTTTAAAATCATTACAAACTTATTTAAATATATCTTTACATTTGTAACTCCGGATAACGAGTATCCTGTAGCGTATTTTTCTCTCTAAAAAATTTTTTCTTGAAACGAAACTTGATTTAGAATGTTAAATTAATTTTTTATAAAGATTTTTTTCAAAAACCAATATAACTTTAAATATACATTGCAAAAAATTTTTGTATTTAATTATTCGAGCCTAAGGTCATGCAACAGTTTTATTTTTTTTATTTTCTTTTTATAAAAAACAATATTAAACAATCTTTTATTTTCTTCAATATTTCGCTACTCCTTCGTGTAGCATCTTCAGGAAATATTTTTTTAACAAAACAAATTAACAATTAAAATTACAATATTTTCTTTTTCTATACTAATAATAAAAATTTTTAAAGACAAATTTCAAATATTGCAAAAAATTCTTGAAATACAATAAAAACATTTAATGATGTACCTAGAATTATTTTTTCATTCCTTACTCACAGAAAAAAATAAATATGGATTTTAATTACGAAATTAATATAATTAATTAAAAACTTGGATTAAGCTACAGAACGACAAAGCGACAGAGTGACAAAGCGACTGAGCGACAAAGCGACTGAGCGACAAAGCGACTGAGCGACAAAGCGACTGAGCGACAAAGCGACAAAGCGAAAGCGACAAAGCGAAAGCAACAAAGCGACAGAGCGACAAAGCGACAGAGCGACAAAGCGACAGAGCGACAAAGCGACAGAGCGACAAAGCGACAGAGCGACAAAGCGAAAGCAGAGCGACAAAGCGACAGTGCGACAAAGCGAAAGCGACAGAGCGACAAAGCGACAGAACGACAGAACGACAAAGCGAAAAAGCGACAAAGCGACAGTGCAACAAAGCGACAAAGCGACAGAGCGACAAAGCGACAAAGCGACAAAGCGAAAGAGCGACAGAGCGAAAAAGCGAAAGAGCGACAAAGCGAAAGAGCGACAAAGCGACAAAGCGACAGAGCGACAAAGCGACAGAGCGACAGAGCGACAAAGCGACAGAGCGACAAAGCGACAAAGCGACAAAGCGACAGAGCGACAAAGCGAAAGCAGAGCGACAAAGCGACAGTGCGACAAAGCGAAAGCGACAGAGCGACAAAGCGACAGAACGACAGAACGACAAAGCGAAAGCGACAGAGCGACAAAGCGACAGAACGACAGAACGACAAAGCGACAAAGCGACAAAGCGACAAAGCGACAGTGCAACAAAGCGACAAAGCGACAGTGCAACAAAGCGACAGAGCGACAAAGCGACAGAGCGACAAAGCGACAGTGCAACAAAGCGACAAAGCGACAGAGCGACAAAGCGACAAAGCGACAAAGCGACAAAGCGACAGAGCGACAAAGCGACAGAGCGAACGACAGAACGACAAAGCGAAAAAGCGACAAAGCGACAAAGCGACAGTGCAACAAAGCGACAGAGCGACAAAGCGACAGAACGACAGAACGACAAAGCGAAAAAGAGACAAAGCGACAGAGCGACAAAGCGACAGTGCAACAAAGCGACAGAGCGACAGAGCGACAAAGCGACAAAGCGACAGAGCGACAAAGCGACAGAGCGACAAAGCGACAGAGCGACAAAGCGACAGAGCGACAAAGCGAAAGCGACAGAGCGACAAAGCGACAGAACGACAGAACGACAAAGCGAAAAGCGACAAAGCGACAGAGCGACAAAGCGACAGAGCGACAGAGCGACAAAGCGACAAAGCGACAGAGCGACAAAGTGACAAAGCGACAAAGCGACAAAGCGAAAGCGACAGAGCGACAAAGCGACAGAACGACAAAGCGACAGAGCGACAAAGCGAAAGCGACAGAGCGACAAAGCGACAGAGCGACAAAGCGACAGAACGACAGAACGACAAAGCGAAAAAGCGACAAAGCGACAAAGCGACAAAGCGACAAAGCGACAAAGCGACAGAGCGACAAAGCGACAAAGCGACAGAGCGACAGAGCGAAAAAGCGAAAGAGCGACAAAGCGACAAAGCGACAAAGCGACAGTGCAACAAAGCGACAGAGCGACAAAGCGACAGAGCGACAAAGCGACAGAGCGACAAAGCGACAAAGCGACAAAGCGAAAGCGACAGAGCGACAGAACGACAAAGCGAAAAAGCGACAAAGCGACAAAGCGACAGTGCAACAAAGCGACAGAGCGACAAAGCGACAGAGCGACAAAGCGACAGAGCGACAAAGCGACAGAGCGACAAAGCGACAAAGCGACAGAGCGACAAAGCGACAGAGCGACAAAGCGACAGAACGACAGAACGACAAAGCGACAAAGCGACAGTGCAACAAAGCGACAGAGCGACAGAGCGACAGAGCGAAAAAGCGAAAGAGCGACAAAGCGACAGTGCAACAAAGCGACAGAGCGACAAAGCGACAGAGCGACAAAGCGACAGAGCGACAAAGCGACAGAACGACAGAACGACAAAGCGAAAAAGCGACAAAGCGACAAAGCGACAAAGCGACAGAGCGACAAAGTGACAAAGCGACAGTGCAACAAAGCGACAGAGCGACAAAGCGACAGAGCGACAAAGCGAAAAAGCGACTTTTCAAGATGGAAAAGTTTAAAACAAATAAAAAAAAACAACTAAAATAAAATGTCTTATACAAGAACAACGCGAATAGTTTTTATTTATTTTTTGTTCCTTCTGGTTGTTTGTCGTTTTTATAGAGCAAAACTATAAGAATCTGGAAAATGTTTGCTTTCAGTTTCATTCTCATTTTATTTAGTTTTTTTCTGTTCTTTGCTATCATTAGACCTTAGTGTTTGATTGAAACAAAAACTAATACAAGCATTTCGTTACTTGAATGTGTCAAAAACGAATTTCATTTAACGCAGAGAAAAAACCGAAAACTATGTGAATAAGGTAAGCCATTAAAATATTGTTTTATTTAATAGTTTTATATCATTTTCCGGTCAACGACATGATTTTTACAGATTTCCCTTTAAATGCTAACGTTTAGTAAATATACATAGAGAGAGAGAGATAAGGTGTAGGACAGTAAGATTGTTAATGTTATTAGATTTATTTGAAATATATAAAAAAAAATTTTTAAATAAGAACAGGAGAGTTACTCCGTAATTCGATTCGAAAAAAAACAGTTTCGAATTACAATGTGTTAAGCACACAAATTCGAAAAATTTTAGTTCCGAAGCGAATCACGAAGTAGTAAAGAAATTTGTCTACAAAATTTTTCTAACAGAATTTAAAAGAAAATATATAGTTTACATAGTTTTGCTTAAAAACATAAAACTGTTATACACTATTTTAAAAACCAAAAAGCGACAAAGCGACAAAGCGACAGTGCAACAAAGCGACAGAGCGACAAAGCGACAGAGCGACAAAGCGACAGAACGACAGAACGACAAAGCGAAAAAGAGACAAAGCGACAGAGCGACAAAGCGACAGTGCAACAAAGCGACAGAGCGACAGAGCGACAAAGCGACAAAGCGACAGAGCGACAAAGCGACAGAGCGACAAAGCGACAGAGCGACAAAGCGACAAAGCGAAAGCGACAGAGCGACAAAGCGACAGAACGACAAAGCGAAAAAGCGAAAAAGCGACAAAGCGACAAAGCGACAGAGCGACAAAGCGACAAAGCGACAGAGCGACAGAGCGAAAAAGCGAAAGAGCGACAAAGCGACAAAGCGACAGTGCAACAAAGCGACAGAGCGACAAAGCGACAGAGCGACAAAGCGACAGAGCGACAAAGCGACAGAGCGACAAAGCGAAAGCGACAGAACGACAAAGCGAAAAAGAGACAAAGCGACAGAGCGACAAAGCGACAAAGCGACAGAGCGACAAAGCGACAAAGCGACAGAGCGACAAAGCGACAGAGCGACAAAGCGACAGAGCGACAAAGCGACAGAGCGACAAAGCGACAGAGCGACAGAGCGACAAAGCGAAAGCGACAGAGCGACAAAGCGACAGAACGACAAAGCGAAAAAGCGAAAAAGCGACAAAGCGACAAAGCGACAGTGCAACAAAGCGACAGAGCGACAAAGCGACAGAACGACAGAACGACAAAGCGAAAAAGAGACAAAGCGACAGAGCGACAAAGCGACAGTGCAACAAAGCGACAGAGCGACAGAGCGACAAAGCGACAAAGCGACAAAGCGACAAAGCGACAGAGCGACAGAGCGACAAAGCGACAGAGCGACAAAGCGACAGAGCGACAAAGCGACAGAGCGACAAAGCGAAAGCGACAGAGCGACAGAACGACAAAGCGAAAAAGCGACAAAGCGACAAAGCGACAGTGCAACAAAGCGACAGAGCGACAAAGCGACAGAGCGACAAAGCGACAGAGCGACAAAGCGACAAAGCGACAGAGCGACAGAGCGACAGAGCGACAAAGCGACAGAGCGACAAAGCGACAGAACGACAGAACGACAAAGCGACAGTGCAACAAAGCGACAGAGCGACAGAGCGACAGAGCGAAAAAGCGAAAGAGCGACAAAGCGACAAAGCGACAGTGCAACAAAGCGACAGAGCGACAAAGCGACAGAGCGACAAAGCGACAGAGCGACAAAGCGACAGAACGACAGAACGACAAAGCGAAAAAGCGACAAAGCGACAAAGCGACAAAGCGACAGAGCGACAAAGTGACAAAGCGACAGTGCAACAAAGCGACAGAGCGACAAAGCGACAGAGCGACAAAGCGAAAAAGCGACAGAGCGACAAAGCGACTTTTCAAGATGGAAAAGTTTAAAACAAATAAAAAAAAACAACTAAAATAAAATGTCTTATACAAGAACAACGCGAATAGTTTTTATTTATTTTTTGTTCCTTCTGGTTGTTTGTCGTTTTTATAGAGCAAAACTATAAGAATCTGGAAAATGTTTGCTTTCAGTTTCATTCTCATTTTATTTAGTTTTTTTCTGTTCTTTGCTATCATTAGACCTTAGTGTTTGATTGAAACAAAAACTAATACAAGCATTTCGTTACTTGAATGTGTCAAAAACGAATTTCATTTAACGCAGAGAAAAAACCGAAAACTATGTGAATAAGGTAAGCCATTAAAATATTGTTTTATTTAATAGTTTTATATCATTTTCCGGTCAACGACATGATTTTTACAGATTTCCCTTTAAATGCTAACGTTTAGTAAATATACATAGAGAGAGAGAGATAAGGTGTAGGACAGTAAGATTGTTAATGTTATTAGATTTATTTGAAATATATAAAAAAAAAATTTTTAAATAAGAACAGGAGAGTTACTCCGTAATTCGATTCGAAAAAAAACAGTTTCGAATTACAATGTGTTAAGCACACAAATTCGAAAAATTTTAGTTCCGAAGCGAATCACGAAGTAGTAAAGAAATTTGTCTACAAAATTTTTCTAACAGAATTTAAAAGAAAATATATAGTTTACATAGTTTTGCTTAAAAACATAAAACTGTTATACACTATTTTAAAAACCAAAAAGCGACAAAGCGACAGTGCAACAAAGCGACAGAGCGACAAAGCGACAGAGCGACAAAGCGACAGAACGACAGAACGACAAAGCGAAAAAGAGACAAAGCGACAGAGCGACAAAGCGACAGTGCAACAAAGCGACAGAGCGACAGAGCGACAAAGCGACAAAGCGACAGAGCGACAAAGCGACAGAGCGACAAAGCGACAGAGCGACAAAGCGACAGAGCGACAAAGCGACAAAGCGACAGAGCGACAAAGCGACAGAACGACAAAGCGAAAAAGCGAAAAAGCGACAAAGCGACAAAGCGACAGAGCGACAAAGCGACAAAGCGACAAAGCGACAGAGCGACAGAGCGACAGAGCGGAAAAGCGAAAGAGCGACAAAGCGACAAAGCGACAAAGCGACAGTGCAACAAAGCGACAGAGCGACAAAGCGACAGAGCGACAAAGCGACAGAGCGACAAAGCGAAAGCGACAGAGCGACAAAGCGAAAGCGACAGAGCGACAGAGCGACAAAGCGACAGAACGACAGAACGACAAAGCGAAAAAGAGACAAAGCGACAGAGCGACAAAGCGACAAAGCGACAGAGCGACAAAGCGACAGAGCGACAAAGCGACAGAGCGACAAAGCGACAGAGCGACAAAGCGAAAGCGACAGAGCGACAAAGCGACAGAACGACAAAGCGAAAAAGCGACAAAGCGACAAAGCGACAAAGCGACAGTGCAACAAAGCGACAGAGCGACAAAGCGACAGAACGACAGAACGACAAAGCGAAAAAGAGACAAAGCGACAGAGCGACAAAGCGACAGTGCAACAAAGCGACAGAGCGACAGAGCGACAGAGCGACAAAGCGACAAAGCGACAGAGCGACAAAGCGACAGAGCGACAAAGCGACAGAGCGACAAAGCGAAAGCGACAGAGCGACAAAGCGACAGAACGACAGAACGACAAAGCGAAAAAGCGACAAAGCGACAAAGCGACAAAGCGACAAAGCGACAGTGCAACAAAGTGACAGAGCGACAGAGCGAAAAAGCGAAAGAGCGACAGAGCGACAAAGCGACAGAGCGACAAAGCGACAGAGCGACAAAGCGACAGAGCGACAAAGCGACAGAGCGACAGAGCGACAAAGCGACAGAACGACAGAACGACAAAGCGAAAAAGCGACAAAGCGACAAAGCGACAGAGCGACAAAGCGACAAAGCGACAGTGCAACAAAGCGACAGAGCGACAAAGCGACTTTTCAAGATGGAAAAGTTTAAAACAAATAAAAAAAAAACAACTAAAATAAAATGTCTTATACAAGAACAACGCGAATAGTTTTTATTTATTTTTTGTTCCTTCTGGTTGTTTGTCGTTTTTATAGAGCAAAACTATAAGAATCTGGAAAATGTTTGCTTTCAGTTTCATTCTCATTTTATTTAGTTTTTTTCTGTTCTTTGCTATCATTAGACCTTAGTGTTTGATTGAAACAAAAACTAATACAAGCATTTCGTTACTTGAATGTGTCAAAAACGAATTTCATTTAACGCAGAGAAAAAACCGAAAACTATGTGAATAAAGCTGGAGTTACATACCATGCGTTCTATCCGTTGTTCCGTTTTATGCATCAGTCAAAAAGTAGAATCAGTGTAATTGTATGTGACAAGTTACACGGCAAAACGCATAGAATGCATAAACGTATCAACGCAGCAAAGTAGGTTTACTTTCTACTTTTGTATCCGTCGCATAAAAGGTGAATAAATGTCAGCTGTTGTTGATAGCCATGGATGACAAATAATATTTTTTTGTCGATATTATCGATAAATCTGATTGTGTGGTGGATTTATTTTTTTAATTTTTTTGTATTAAAAAATGTTTTTAATAAAAGAAAAAGCATTCGAAATTAAGTTTACAATTACTTTTAAGAAAAACATTCATAAAAACTAATTTTAAACACAATTTTTTCATTACCAAAATTTTTATTCCACTTATCGATAATTATTATGTGCTGAGTGTCATCTCTGTTTATTATTAAAAGAAAACAAGTGCAATGGAGGAGATGCTTATTGATGCTTGTGTTATTTTTGAACTTTTTGTAGCACAAAATATCATGTACATAAACTAAATGAATTCCATAAATGCCCTTAAATTGTCAATTTTACTTTCCATTTTGGCAAAATTGTTTTTAGTTAATAAAAATATAAACACAACATAGGGTTGCCATATTTGAAAAGTGAAAAAAAGTACATTGAGGGGGAAAAACAGTAATTTAAAAAAAAAGAAAAACAGTACATTTTGATTTTGATAACATAACTTTTACTTCAATACACCACATTTTTATTTAAAAATAATTAAGAAGAAACATAAAAACATGTAAACACGTGGTCAAAAACACAAATTTAACGTCGTTTTTCAATTTTAATATTGATACTAGTTTGAATAAACGAAATACCAATGCTTTAACATTTTCGACTATATTTCAGAATTATGCACTATATTTTCAAACTTTATTTTGAAAATGATCTAATGTATTTCAAAAGTTATTAATTATATTTAAAAAATAGTAAATAGAATTTCGAAATTGGTAATTGAATTTCAAAAACTACGAGTTGAATTTTGAAATTATCTATAATATGCAAATTCAATTAATTTGTTTCTTAAAATTACAATAATATTCCATTAATACTTTTGGAATACTATTTATAACGTAAAAAATATCACTTGTAATTGACAAATTATCAATTCTTAAGTAGACTTAGGGCCATTATTACAACTTGCCGTTAGCTAAAGGCAGAATTTTGTTTGGCAGATAAATGGCTTTGCATTATAAACCCTTAATTTATTATTTTTTATTCATTAAATATTATTAAATTTAATAATAATAACAATAAAAAATGGAAGATGTAATAATGCAAAGCTATTTATCGAACAGACAAAATCCTACCTTTAACTAAAGACAAGCTGTAATAATGGCACTTAATCTATCACGCATAGAAATTGTTATTGAACTTAAAATCAATATTTAACAATATTTAAGAAAATAATGTTTAGGCTCAACAAAAAGAAAACATTTCTTGTTAAAGTCGACTATAATATTACTTTTAATAATTTTTTTGAAGTTTATTTTAAAGACAATAACAATTTTTATGAACAATAAAGTAAAGTCTACTTTAAAATTGATAATTTGTCATTTAAAATTGATATTTTTTAAATTATATATAGTAATCCAAAAGTACTAATTAAATATTGTTAAAAAAATTCTAAAAAAAGTCAATTGAATTTTTAAAATGAATACATTTGATAATTTTTAAAATTCAATAAATAATTATACAACACAAATAGAGGTGGTATAGTTATATAAAAGAAAATAATTTATGCTTACAAAAAAAGTTAATTCAAAAATAAATTATAAATATTTATCCCTTTTTTGTACACATTTAACAATACAATTTTTTCCTATTTCATTCTTCAAAAAATTACAAAATTCAATACATGTGTATCCAAAAACAGTACAAATATAAAAAACAGTACTTTTTCGTACTGTTTTAGGTATTGTGAATATAACAGTACACATTACAAAAAACAGTACATGTACTGTTTAAAACAGTACGAATGGCAATCCTAACACAACAGCTGATTAAAACATAAGAGTTGATGCATAAAACGCATTGTGTGTAACTTGAGTTTAGAAACGTATAAAAAGGTGAAAAAGTATCAAACGCAACAACGCATGAACGGATGGTATGTAACTCCACCTTAAGGTAAGCCATTAAAATATTGTTTTATTTAATAGTTTTATATCATTTTCCGGTCAACGACATGATTTTTACAGATTTCCCTTTAAATGCTAACGTTTAGTAAATATACATAGAGAGAGAGAGATAAGGTGTAGGACAGTAAGATTGTTAATGTTATTAGATTTATTTGAAATATATAAAAAAAAAATTTTTAAATAAGAACAGGAGAGTTACTCCGTAATTCGATTCGAAAAAAAACAGTTTCGAATTACAATGTGTTAAGCACACAAATTCGAAAAATTTTAGTTCCGAAGCGAATCACGAAGTAGTAAAGAAATTTGTCTACAAAATTTTTCTAACAGAATTTAAAAGAAAATATATAGTTTACATAGTTTTGCTTAAAAACATAAAACTGTTATACACTATTTTAAAAACCAAGCATTCTTCAGAGAAAATAATATTGCTATGACACTCTTTTTACTCGAATAAAAACCTGTTATACAATATTTTTACTAAGCAATTATATTATTAATGTTTAAGTTAATAGTGCGACTGCGTTTTGGCCAGTGTCGCAGAACTTCATTATTTTGAAATCACATCTAAAGTCTGTTTCACATTGACAAAGCCATTTAAATGAAATTTAGCCTCATGACTCATAATTAGATTTTCAATAAAATTGATTTAATTTCTGTCCACCTGTTAAAAATAACTTGTAAAATATAGATGTTGCCGATATTCTGCGGGTTTTAATTCTTAAACTAATTGCATCTTATATGGGAATAACAGTAAATATTTTCTTAAATGCGCCACAGTGCTCTTACAACTATTCTTAGCTGGGTTAAACACCTTCTGATAGATGTTTCTGGTGTTTCGTTAACACTTTTTTCTGCACGTTCAATATTTTCCTCATTGCAAATTAGACGTGATTTAACGGTTCGCAGCAAATCTCTTACAGTGCCATGTTGGTGGCGACAAAAAAACTAAGCAACAAATCACTCGTTAAGAAAACTAAATTCTTAAAATAGTAGAACGCTGATATAAATAATAAAACTGTCCCATAATTCTGGTTGGTAGCTCAGTTGTGAATTCCTCTATTTTTGTCTCTTCATGTGGTATTTTTACAGTCTGAAAAAAATATAAACAAACATATAAATGAGAAATTTATTAAATTTATAATTAAAAATTAAAATTAATTTTTAAAATTTTGAAATAAAACTAATCTCCTATACAAAGAATTTTATAGACTTTTAATAGATTTTTAATAAGTTTTTTTATATTTATACATGGATATTAAATCCAATTTGTAAGAGTTGTAAGGTGATATTTCTTACAGGTAAAACTCACACTTATTTTTCTATATACTATTCACTATATTAAACTAGTCAGTAGCGAATTTCAGGATACATATCCTGATGACATTTTCATCTATTAAATATTTTCAAAAAATCAATATCAAGTTTGCGTGCAATTATCGTTAATTTGAATTCCATTGACACAATGACACAAACAAAAAACTTTCGATCCTGCTATTGAAATTGTTAATCGCAAAATATAAGACAATATAAAAATGAGCAAGCTCGTGTCTGTATCAAGGATCACCTAGTGTTCAAATGTTGAAGTTAATACTATAGGGCTGAGCAAAATGTTGTTAGTGTTATGTTTTTCATTTTATACTACTTCCAATCACTACATTATTGCAAATAAAAAACAAAACAAATATAATACAACATTATTCTCACTAAAACGAATCATTCAACACTTGAAAAGTTTTTCTCTACGGCTTTGTTAGTGTTTTTGTGTTTTCAAACAAAGTAGAATATCAAAACAAAATACAACAACGTAATAAGGAAACAGTAGATCATAAAAGTAGAACAGAACACATATAAACTATTTTAAAAATATGTAGAAACAGGGTTATGAAATAATTATATTAAAATTTAAAGCAATTTCATATAAAAGATTTTTTGTAAGTATTTGTAAGCTCATCTCAATACAAAACATTAAAAGTTGAAGTCTTTCTACAAGTTTTTCTTTGGTCTAGGTCTACTACCAAAACATTCAAATATGTTTTGAATATTTTATATTAGTTTTAATGTTCTATATCATTTTTATTCTGATTTAGTTTTATTTTAATTAAACATTATTTTTTTAAATTTTTTTCTTTTTTACAATATTTTTATGGTAAATCAATTGAAAGCAGGTATTTTATAATAAGAGGGTAATAAATATACACACACCAATTTGAATTGAATGAAATTAATTACAAGCCATTTTTCTTATACCTGTGTTGCTCTTTAGTTAATACTTGCAGAGAAAAAGTCGCTTAATTTGCCTCTTACTTCTCAAAAATAATTTTCCAAAATATATTTTTTAATAGGAAAACTTGTACAGTCGAACTTCCCTATAACGAACTTTTCGCCATAATGAATTACTTTTAAAATCATTACAAACTTATTTAAATATATCTTTACATTTGTAACTCCGGATAACGAGTATCCTGTAGCGTATTTTTCTCTCTAAAAAATTTTTTCTTGAAACGAAACTTGATTTAGAATGTTAAATTAATTTTTTATAAAGATTTTTTTCAAAAACCAATATAACTTTAAATATACATTGCAAAAAATTTTTGTATTTAATTATTCGAGCCTAAGGTCATGCAACAGTTTTATTTTTTTTATTTCCTTTTTATAAAAAACAATATTAAACAATCTTTTATTTTCTTCAATATTTCGCTACTCCTTCGTGTAGCATCTTCAGGAAATATTTTTTTAACAAAACAAATTAACAATTAAAATTACAATATTTTCTTTTTCTATACTAATAATAAAAATTTTTAAAGACAAATTTCAAAAATTGCAAAAAATTCTTGAAATACAATAAAACATTTAATGATGTACCTAGAATTATTTTTTCATTCCTTACTCACAGAAAAAAATAAATATGGATTTTAATTACGAAATTAATATAATTAATTAAAAACTTGGATTAAGCTACAGAACGACAAAGCGACAGAGTGACAAAGCGACTGAGCGACAAAGCGACTGAGCGACAAAGCGACTGAGCGACAAAGCGACTGAGCGACAAAGCGACAAAGCGAAAGCGACAAAGCGAAAGCAACAAAGCGACAGAGCGACAAAGCGACAGAGCGACAAAGCGACAGAGCGACAAAGCGACAGAGCGACAGAGCGACAAAGCGACAGAGCGACAAAGCGACAGAGCGACAAAGCGACAGAGCGACAAAGCGACAGAGCGACAAAGCGACAGAGCGACAAAGCGAAAGCAGAGCGACAAAGCGACAGTGCGACAAAGCGAAAGCGACAGAGCGACAAAGCGACAGAACGACAGAACGACAAAGCGACAGAGCGACAGAGTGACAAAGCGACAAAGCGACAAAGCGAAAGAGCGACAGAGCGAAAAAGCGAAAGAGCGACAAAGCGACAAAGCGACAGAGCGACAAAGCGACAGAGCGACAAAGCGACAGAGCGACAAAGCGAAAAAGCGACAGAGCGACAAAGCGACTTTTCAAGATGGAAAAGTTTAAAACAAATAAAAAAAAAACAACTAAAATAAAATGTCTTATACAAGAACAACGCGAATAGTTTTTATTTATTTTTTGTTCCTTCTGGTTGTTTGTCGTTTTTATAGAGCAAAACTATAAGAATCTGGAAAATGTTTGCTTTCAGTTTCATTCTCATTTTATTTAGTTTTTTTCTGTTCTTTGCTATCATTAGACCTTAGTGTTTGATTGAAACAAAAACTAATACAAGCATTTCGTTACTTGAATGTGTCAAAAACGAATTTCATTTAACGCAGAGAAAAAACCGAAAACTATGTGAATAAGGTAAGCCATTAAAATATTGTTTTATTTAATAGTTTTATATCATTTTCCGGTCAACGACATGATTTTTACAGATTTCCCTTTAAATGCTAACGTTTAGTAAATATACATAGAGAGAGAGAGATAAGGTGTAGGACAGTAAGATTGTTAATGTTATTAGATTTATTTGAAATATATAAAAAAAAAATTTTTAAATAAGAACAGGAGAGTTACTCCGTAATTCGATTCGAAAAAAAACAGTTTCGAATTACAATGTGTTAAGCACACAAATTCGAAAAATTTTAGTTCCGAAGCGAATCACGAAGTAGTAAAGAAATTTGTCTACAAAATTTTTCTAACAGAATTTAAAAGAAAATATATAGTTTACATAGTTTTGCTTAAAAACATAAAACTGTTATACACTATTTTAAAAACCAAGCATTCTTCAGAGAAAATAATATTGCTATGACACTCTTTTTACTCGAATAAAAACCTGTTATACAATATTTTTACTAAGCAATTTTATTATTAATGTTTAAGTTAATAGTGCGACTGCGTTTTGGCCAGTGTCGCAGAACTTCATTATTTTGAAATCACATCTAAAGTCTGTTTCACATTGACAAAGCCATTTAAATGAAATTTAGCCTCATGACTCATAATTAGATTTTCAATAAAATTGATTTAATTTCTGTCCACCTGTTAAAAATAACTTGTAAAATATAGATGTTGCCGATATTCTGCGGGTTTTAATTCTTAAACTAATTGCATCTTATATGGGAATAACAGTAAATATTTTCTTAAATG
This sequence comes from Phyto melanocephala, assembly GCA_941918925.1. NCBI lineage: Eukaryota > Metazoa > Arthropoda > Insecta > Diptera > Rhinophoridae > Phyto > Phyto melanocephala. The sequence continues at coordinate 6,822,048 of OW799233.1, forward strand.
CGCCACAGTGCTCTTACAACTATTCTTAGCTGGGTTAAACACCTTCTGATAGATGTTTCTGGTGTTTCGTTAACACTTTTTTCTGCACGTTCAATATTTTCCTCATTGCAAATTAGACGTGATTTAACGGTTCGCAGCAAATCTCTTACAGTGCCATGTTGGTGGCGACAAAAAAACTAAGCAACAAATCACTCGTTAAGAAAACTAAATTCTTAAAATAGTAGAACGCTGATATAAATAATAAAACTGTCCCATAATTCTGGTTGGTAGCTCAGTTGTGAATCCCTCTATTTTTGTCTCTTCATGTGGTATTTTTACAGTCTGAAAAAAATATAAACAAACATATAAATGAGAAATTTATTAAATTTATAATTAAAAATTAAAATTAATTTTTAAAATTTTGAAATAAAACTAATCTCCTATACAAAGAATTTTATAGACTTTTAATAGATTTTTAATAAGTTTTTTTATATTTATACATGGATATTAAATCCAATTTGTAAGAGTTGTAAGGTGATATTTCTTACAGGTAAAACTCACACTTATTTTTCTATATACTATTCACTATATTAAACTAGTCAGTAGCGAATTTCAGGATACATATCCTGATGACATTTTCATCTATTAAATATTTTCAAAAAATCAATATCAAGTTTGCGTGCAATTATCGTTAATTTGAATTCCATTGACACAATGACACAAACAAAAAACTTTCGATCCTGCTATTGAAATTGTTAATCGCAAAATATAAGACAATATAAAAATGAGCAAGCTCGTGTCTGTATCAAGGATCACCTAGTGTTCAAATGTTGAAGTTAATACTATAGGGCTGAGCAAAATGTTGTTAGTGTTATGTTTTTCATTTTATACTACTTCCAATCACTACATTATTGCAAATAAAAAACAAAACAAATATAATACAACATTATTCTCACTAAAACGAATCATTCAACACTTGAAAAGTTTTTCTCTACGGCTTTGTTAGTGTTTTTGTGTTTTCAAACAAAGTAGAATATCAAAACAAAATACAACAACGTAATAAGGAAACAGTAGATCATAAAAGTAGAACAGAACACATATAAACTATTTTAAAAATATGTAGAAACAGGGTTATGAAATAATTATATTAAAATTTAAAGCAATTTCATATAAAAGATTTTTTGTAAGTATTTGTAAGCTCATCTCAATACAAAACATTAAAAGTTGAAGTCTTTCTACAAGTTTTTCTTTGGTCTAGGTCTACTACCAAAACATTCAAATATGTTTTGAATATTTTATATTAGTTTTAATGTTCTATATCATTTTTATTCTGATTTAGTTTTATTTTAATTAAACATTATTTTTTTAAATTTTTTTCTTTTTTACAATATTTTTATGGTAAATCAATTGAAAGCAGGTATTTTATAATAAGAGGGTAATAAATATACACACACCAATTTGAATTGAATGAAATTAATTACAAGCCATTTTTCTTATACCTGTGTTGCTCTTTAGTTAATACTTGCAGAGAAAAAGTCGCTTAATTTGCCTCTTACTTCTCAAAAATAATTTTCCAAAATATATTTTTTAATAGGAAAACTTGTACAGTCGAACTTCCCTATAACGAACTTTTCGCCATAATGAATTACTTTTAAAATCATTACAAACTTATTTAAATATATCTTTACATTTGTAACTCCGGATAACGAGTATCCTGTAGCGTATTTTTCTCTCTAAAAAATTTTTTCTTGAAACGAAACTTGATTTAGAATGTTAAATTAATTTTTTATAAAGATTTTTTTCAAAAACCAATATAACTTTAAATATACATTGCAAAAAATTTTTGTATTTAATTATTCGAGCCTAAGGTCATGCAACAGTTTTATTTTTTTTATTTCCTTTTTATAAAAAACAATATTAAACAATCTTTTATTTTCTTCAATATTTCGCTACTCCTTCGTGTAGCATCTTCAGGAAATATTTTTTTAACAAAACAAATTAACAATTAAAATTACAATATTTTCTTTTTCTATACTAATAATAAAAATTTTTAAAGACAAATTTCAAAAATTGCAAAAAATTCTTGAAATACAATAAAACATTTAATGATGTACCTAGAATTATTTTTTCATTCCTTACTCACAGAAAAAAATAAATATGGATTTTAATTACGAAATTAATATAATTAATTAAAAACTTGGATTAAGCTACAGAACGACAAAGCGACAGAGTGACAAAGCGACTGAGCGACAAAGCGACTGAGCGACAAAGCGACTGAGCGACAAAGCGACTGAGCGACAAAGCGACAAAGCGAAAGCGACAAAGCGAAAGCAACAAAGCGACAGAGCGACAAAGCGACAGAGCGACAAAGCGACAGAGCGACAAAGCGACAGAGCGACAGAGCGACAAAGCGACAGAGCGACAAAGCGACAGAGCGACAAAGCGACAGAGCGACAAAGCGACAGAGCGACAAAGCGACAGAGCGACAAAGCGACAGAGCGACAAAGCGACAGAGCGACAAAGCGACAGAGCGACAAAGCGAAAGCAGAGCGACAAAGCGACAGAACGACAGAACGACAAAGCGACAGAGCGACAGAGTGACAAAGCGACAAAGCGACAAAGCGAAAGAGCGACAGAGCGAAAAAGCGAAAGAGCGACAAAGCGACAAAGCGACAGAGCGACAAAGCGACAGAGCGACAAAGCGACAGAGCGACAAAGCGACAAAGCGAAAGCGACAGAGCGACAAAGCGACAGAACGACAAAGCGAAAGCGACAGAGCGACAAAGCGACAGAACGACAGAACGACAAAGCGAAAAAGCGACAAAGCGACAGTGCAACAAAGCGACAGAGCGACAAAGCGACAGAGCGACAAAGCGACAGAGCGACAAAGCGACAAAGCGACAGAGCGACAAAGCGACAGTGCAACAAAGCGACAGAGCGACAAAGCGACAGAGCGACAAAGCGACAGAGCGACAAAGCGACAAAGCGACAGAGCGACAAAGCGACAGAGCGACAAAGCGACAGTGCAACAAAGCGACAAAGCGACAAAGCGACAAAGCGACAGAGCGACAAAGCGACAGAACGACAAAGCGACAGAGCGACAGAACGACAAAGCGACAGAGCGACAAAGCGACAGTGCAACAAAGCGACAGAGCGACAAAGCGACAGAGCGACAAAGCGACAGAGCGACAAAGCGACAGAGCGACAGAGCGACAAAGCGACAGAGCGACAAAGCGACAGAGCGACAAAGCGAAAGCGACAGAACGACAGAACGACAAAGCGAAAAAGCGACAAAGCGACAAAGCGACAGAGCGACAAAGCGACAAAGCGACAGAGCGACAAAGCGACAGAGCGACAAAGCGAAAGCGACAGAGCGACAAAGCGACAGAACGACAGAACGACAAAGCGAAAAAGCGACAAAGCGACAGAGCGACAAAGCGACAAAGCGACAGTGCAACAAAGCGACAGAGCGACAGAGCGACAGAGCGAAAAAGCGAAAGAGCGACAAAGCGACAGAGCGAAAAAGCGAAAGAGCGACAAAGCGACAAAGCGACAAAGCGAAAGCAGAGCGACAAAGCGACAGAGCGACAAAGCGACAGAGCGACAAAGCGAAAGCAGAGCGAAAAAGCGACAAAGCGACAGAGCGACAGAGCGACAAAGCGACAGAGCGACAAAGCGACAGAACGACAAAGCGACAGAGCGACAAAGCGACAGAGCGAAAAAGCGAAAGAGCGACAAAGCGACAAAAAACAATTATCTTCGCACATTTACCACATACTTTGTAAATTAAAAAGAGGGAATTCTCGCGACATAGGAAAGACATAGCTAAATAATTATACGCATAGATGCTTTGTCGCTTACATACATACATACACAAATGTGTACAAAGAGCATAAACAGTAGCTAACCCAGCAAAAAATGTTTTTTTTAAGATATTCAATTTACATCTAATGAATATGTAGCGACATATATATATATGTATATATATATATGTATGTATGTATACGTATGTATGTGTATTAGGTTGGCACTGCCTACAGAGCTACATAATTATAAGCAATCTCCCTCATTAGATCCCTCATTAGAAAATAAATACTTTTTTTTTTTGATTCATAATGAAAATATTGAAAAATAGAACAAAACTGAATTTACTGCAACTGAATTGGATAATATGCAGATTTTTATATAAGTATATGACATACCACTAGCTTATATGCATGTATATAATATACCTGTAAGTAACATTTAGATGTGTAAATATCCAGATACGATATCGTTAAATGAATTAACGACAGCACATTATATGGGAGGTGGGGGTGTTACCTTAATTTCCTGGGATTATAATAACATTGATCTATAAGCTTTATGTGCGAGAATTTATCATCATACCTCTGATTCTAACGCTTATATGATCTTTAAAATATCATTAACAGTAGATTATGTGCAAAGGTGGGCGTTAAAATTGGTGTGTCAGTGTTGCTTTTGCTAATAAATTAATTTAGATGTTTTAATATAAGGTCCTTTTTGTCCTTTGAGAAATTAAATGAATTTGAAAAGAAGCGTTGTATGAGAGGTTAGCGTTAGAGTAAAAAAACAACGTTTGCAAAATAACAGGATCGTACATGTAATTTTGTCAGTTTTATTACGTTTTAAATTTTATTTCTTTTATTCGATGTAAGAAGGACATCGTTTTTTTGACCTACTCTAGCATTACAAATTAGTAATCTTTTCATAATATACCAATTAAGACTATTTTATATACCCAAAAAGCCTTATCCATTTAGGTGAAAATGTGCGTCAATACTGAAGATGATTTTCTTCAAAAATTTAACATCCACAGTTGCCATTTCTTGCCACCATTCTGACTATTGACGACGTTTGGAATGGTCATAAGGCTTTAGATCTTGAGCCAATTGCACCTTGCAGCAATATTTTCTGCAGTACGAGCTGTACGAGCATGCACTAGTGTTTTCATATCTGCTGCAGACCCGGTTTGCTAAAATTTTTGCACGATTTTTCGATGGTACGCACATTTGGATGATTAAATTGACCGAAAAAATCACAAGTGCAAGATATGAATTTTAATTCGAATGCCCAGTTTCATAATAAACCTGAATAACTTTAATGCTCGATTGTGTATCTTTCCATCGTTCAAATTGAGTTAGTCTGAGATTGAGAAATGTCAAATGAGATGCAGTAAAAAAAACTTGACGTGAAGGCCACCAACATTCAACATCGGCCCTTAAAATTTAACCACGCTTTACCAACATTTAATAAGTACACAGAAATAAGAGTAATCACTGAGGAATCAGCTACATCTAATTATGTGTTCAAGTATATTTCTGTGGTCGCAAGGAAAAACAAGGTAACTCCATTTTTTTAAAACTCGAGAAAAACGCATTTAAAGTTTTCGACATATTTCACTAGTTTTTTTTTTAATTCATATTCTAATGTGTGCGCATCAAAAACAAAACATAATTTTACATTCTGTTGAATATTTTGGCTTGCAGTAAAAAGCTTTTTACCCGTCAGAAGCTAAAATCAAGGTCAGTTACCTGATTTTTACCTAAAAATGGAGTTACCTGGTTTTTCCTAAAAATTTCATTTTTTGAATTTATTCTTATATTTTATGGAGTTAAGGCAACTTTTCATCGTCTTATTCAAAAAAACATTATTTAAAAGTTAAAAATAAAAAAAATAAATATATATAAAAATAATATATTTATTAAATATAAATATATATTTAAAATTAATTTTAAATTGTTATCAGAAAAAGTAATGAATTGCGTATTGATTTGAAAATCGAAAATTTTCAATTTTTTAGTTTTTTGTTTGCTGTTAAAAATAAAGGAATTCAGTTAATTTTGTTGTATGTTAATGATGCAATTCTAGTTTCAATTATTGTTTACATCAACGATCAATCTCCTAGTGTTTTTCTTTAAGATATTATGGAGTTACCTGATTTTCCCTTAAAACACATGGAGTTACCTTTTTTTCCTAAAAATTGGTATTTAAGCGATTTTTATTTTGTAGATTACTCTTAAATGTGATACTTTAATAAAGTTTTGATCTGACAGAGTGATGGTAAATCCAAAATCCATCCAATTTCTGGTGTTTTTTCAACTTTTTGGAAAAATGGAGTTACCTTGTTTTTCCTTGCGACCACAGATTTGTTTATTCTTAATATACATTTATATTACGAAGGAATCTATATTCTTAGTTACATTTCGTTACTTATAAAATAAAATTAATGATAAGAAATAGGGTTCCACACACATACCATATCAAAAGACGGATTTTTAAAAATAATTTTTAGCATCAACGACTTAGATATAAAGGAATATTAATCGGTAAAAAGGCTTGATCAGGCAGAGTGAAAATATTCAACTAACTTACCTATTAAAATGACAATTCTGAGGAATATAGGGGGATACAATAATTATTGGAAATGAAAGTGAAACTATTTATTATATTTAAAACCGAACATATTTTTATATATGTGCACTTACCAGAACTTTCTCTTGCAGATTGGCGATTATTTTTTATTATTCCGCTCCTTGAGTAACAATTATATAAAATTTATTCTTTAAATTAAATATTCAAGAAAATGTCATTTACAATAATATTTTTTTTTTGTTTTAAATTATTTTTCAACTGACAAAAAACTCCCTTTATTTTTGAAAATATTTAATATCAATTAAAAAATTTAATTTAATTAATGAAAACTATAATTAGAATTTAAAAACAAATGAAAAATTCAATTAATTAAACAAATTTAAGCAATATGTTTTTCTGTGCTGGCTGTGATTACTTGGCTGATTTAGTTAAATTCAACAGCCTTAAGCAAACAAAAACTTTAAGTTTAATATGTCTTTACACCAAATTTATCGTGTATATATATTTAATCTTCTATATATATAAAAGTGAAACTCTGTGTGTGTGTTTGTGTGTGTTAGCTATAGACTCCGAAACTGTAAAACCGATCGATCTCAAACTTGGGCAAGTTGTTGTACATATTCCAGGGAGTGTTTATGGGTGGAAAAAAGTGGGCGGGCCACGCCGATAAAAAATTAGTTATCATTTTTAGGTACTTGCACTTGACCAATTTTTCTGAAACTTTACACACATATTAAGCTGTCGTCATTAGAAAAGTGGGCGGGGCCACGCCCATAAAAAAGTTATAATTTAGATGTACTTTTACTGGACCGATTTTTCCGAAACCTTGCACACATATTGACCTGTCAGGACTATGCAATTTCGTGATTAGAAAAGTGGGCAGTGCCACGCCCATAAAAAACTAGCTTTTCTTTAAAAAAAACTAGCCGCCCGGTACGTGCTCCGCTACGTATCATTATAGAAGGGTTTTTTTCCTATTGCTATCCCTACTAAAGATAAATGCAGTTCAAACAAGTAAGAGCGCTATATTCGGCCGTGCCGAACTTATATACCCTTCACAACGTGTAGTCATGAAATAACAGTAGTTTGTATCACCATTCATCTCATATGAAATACGTACATACATATAAAAAATATACATATATAAAAAACATCCCATTGTAAAATTATAAATTTACGTATGTATGTTAAAAAAAATTAAAAAAAAAAATTAAAAAAAAATATTAAAAAAAAAATTTTTAAAAAATAATTAAAATAAATATAATTAATATAAAACAAAAAAACAATAAAAAAAAAAATTAAAAAAAAATAATTAAAATATAATTAATATATTAAATAAAAAATAAAAAAAAAATAGAAAAAAAAATTTAAAAAAAAAATTTTAAAAAAAATTTTTAAAATATAAAAAAAAATTTTTTTGGCTCAGCTGGGATTCGATGCCACGTTTTCTCTAACCAGTATACACGCTTGTATGTATGTATATTGTTGTTGTAATGTTGTTTTTGTGAAAAAAAAATCGAGGTGGTCGTGGGTTTTTGCTCATATCTCAGTTGTTTATGCACCGATGTTTCTGATTTTCAATACCGATCTACTCCCGAATATTTCTGATATTTTAATAACTCACCCGGGTCCAAGCGATGTCGGGGGGCTTCAAAAAGTTGATTTCAACATACACACGGACAGCCGGACAGACTGACAGAGCTTAATCGACTTCCCTATTCATAAGCTTTCAGAAAATATATACTTTATGGGGTCGGAAATGAAAATTGTAGAAATTTCACACGGAATGACAAACCTATATATACCCTTTTTCACTGTGTGAAGGGTATAAAAACAACTAAAATTCAGTTTTTAACCGTTGTATCCTCTTAAAACTAGAAATTTCTAAAAAGTACCAAACACATATCCAATTATTTTTAACAGGCTCTTTGTTCCTTTCTGAATTTTTGTAATATCTTTTTGAAGCCCGCAGATACTAAGTTACCGATTTTACCCGTTTTTACCCGTAAACCGCTCGACGGATTTTGTGCAAACTTCACATAAACCTACTAAATAGTCCGAACAAAGCCTTAACATTTGGCCCGTTCTTGAGTTATTAAATTACAACAAAAAGTGGCATTGATTTATATATAAATAGATGTTCTCTATAACGTAGGAGTTCTTCGACCTTCAGCATCTACGTCACAGAAAAAATTAAATTTCTGATTCAATAAAGAAATTTAGAGAACCAAATATGATATTTGTTTGAATGAGGACCTATCACAAAATTTGTAAATTCAAACAAAAAAAAAAATTTTTTTTTCCAATACAGTTTTATGTTTGAATCTGTAAAATTTTTTATTAAAATATTTCCGACCTTTAAACAAATTATTAACAGAAACAAATAAAAAGTTTATTGAAACAATTTCCGATTTTCAAACAAATTGTTAACAGAAAGAAATAAAAAGTTTATTGAAAAAACTCACAAACATTTTTTAATTCAAGAATATTTAAAAAAAATATTTCTTTAATTCAGACAAAAATTTCAGACAAGCTAGTTAAAATCTCAAAGAAATATTTAATCAAAGAGAATTATTTAATTAATAAAAATTGACGTATGTCACACAAGACAAGAAAAAAGCTTCTTCAAAGTGTTGTATCAAACTAAAATATTTAAGTCTACGGTATCTTTAACCAAATAAGAATTATAAAATTAATTATAGAAATAACAAACAATGAAAACGCACACTAAGTGCAAATAAAAAAAACTTTATTTGTTGTTTTAGCATATGTGTTAAACTAAGGAAATAATCAAACAAAAAATTATTTGAAACAATTAAAATATTAATAGAAATTGAAATTAAATCTAGGCAAACGTTTGTTTAAAAATATTTTATCTATAATTTTTTCTGTGTTATAGAGAAGTTTGACTGTTTGTGTGTGCCATTATGTACAAGCATTTCTCATGATTAAAATTTTATGCAAAATTTTTTCAATAAATTTGTATAAATCTTTTGTTGTTTTATTACGAAGATTAAATGTTGATTGAATTTCCAAACTATTGACAATTTATTGTTGTGATAAATGTCCCAAAAAATTGTGCTCAATAAAAGGAAGAACAGAAAAAATCATTGTTTATTTTTATTTTGTTTCGATTGCGGTGATTTTCAAAATTCCAATTTCCAATTTTTTTTTTTATACTTTTTGTAGTTGTTTTTTAATCATTGATTTTTACAACGCAATTACTATTCATTGAAGACAATGTTTTGTTGTTGTCTCATTTTCTTTTTTTTTTTTTGCTTATTGTTGCCGTTGGACTTATTGTCGTTGTCTTGGTAGTTGGTATTTTTGCTCATTGCATCTGATTACGAAATGCCATCAAATCCTTTGACAATTTTACCCAAAAAATAATTCAAGTGTAAAATTTGTGAATGTAAATGAAGCGAAAAGGGTCATAGTAACAAGGATGATGATGAAAGCGATGAGTAGCTTTAGTAACAGTATAAAAATTTTATGATTTTTTTTTTTTAGAAAATAATACATGTATCCTTTTCTGTTCTCGCTTCATAAAACAAGTATGGATAATAGTGATTTAATGGTTATTTGTATTGTTATTATTCTTTAGAGTCACAAAAATAAAAGAAAATACTTCAGGAAACAAATCACAGCGAAAGAAATTATTCTATAATTTTATTCATATTTTTTCCTGTTTTTTATTCCTATTTTTTTTATTTATTCGTTACCAGCAAACAACAAAAGAAAACATGTTAGAAGCAAATGGCTACCAGAACAGGAAACACACACAAAAAAGTACAACAAAAGAAGAGTTAACAAAAGAAAGATTGCGATGACAGTTAATTAATTGGTTTTTAAATAACGACAAGAGCTTTTGATGGCATTCGATTATCTTCTGTTAAATAAACCCTTTTTTCATACCACTCAGATTCTTCCGTTGACCAGTCCATTACATTAGACATCTTTTTAATGAAGATTTAATTAAGAGATATTTTTTTTTTTTCTTAATTAAATGGCTATAAAGAGACTTAGTTATATAAATGGGACTTAAGGAAAAACCTAATGTCTGTATCCGATTAACAAAAATGTTCTTGAAAAAAAATATTAAGATTTATTAAATATATCACAAAATCGTCAAATCACTTAAAATAAATTAATTTAGCTGATATTTTCTTTAAGTTGAAATCTTTTAAAGAAAAAATTATATAAGGCGAAATTCCATTTAACCCTTTTTATGAAAAGCTGCTGTCAAAGCTAGACACTAACGAAAGGCAAGCTTTTTGTAAACCAAACATAATAAAATAGTTGTAAAAAGGGAACAAACTTCAAAAAAATAACGAAAGTATAACTACAAACATTAATAATCTATAAGGTAAAGTGCAACTATATAATGTATTGCATAGCCTGTCCTGTTATCGATCTATGACATGCCGTTGCACTATTTAATTTTCGTAGTTTCTTCTACTTCAAAACCTTTTCTGCCTTACTTTACAAGGTAATCTTGAAAATTAAAAAAGAAAAGGCTCATCAAATTTTGTGTATATTTTAATCGTCAAAGTCTATGTATAGAAAAATAAATTTGTTGTGTAAGACTACATCCTTTAACCAAGACAGTCTCCCTACTTCAGCTAGCTTTAAAACAAAGGTACTTCAATATCAGCTGTTTCTCCGTCACACGTAACAATGGCTGTTCCTTATAATTAAGTTCCATTTCCCTGCAATACAACAAACCACCCATACAGATTTTCAAATTAGCAGAAACATAAAAGCTGATTTTTAACCGCACTGAACATAAAAACTCATTCTGCCTTTAGCATATTACGGGCGACGAAAATAAGATCCTTTCTACTCAACGCATGGTTGGTTTACAAAAAAAAAAAAAAAAAAAAAAAAACAAAAACAAAACAAAAACAAACTATTCATAACAACAATAATGAAATTTTTCCGACGTCATGCTCGCTGGAACGTGAATTCTCATGAGAACCAAAATATAATTCCAGATATTATTCTTTCAAATCTTCTCCCGTCTAAACTTAGATATAAGGATTTTGAAGTTTGGTTATGAAAAATTGTTTTATTCAAAAGAGGTAGAGGCATCCCATGTTAGTTCAGGCTCCACAAGCCGGGCTATACATCTAAACAGAAAATCGAAGACTCTTTAGCAATAAACCAAAACTGAATTTTTTTATACCTTCAGTTACAAAACCTTCGTTTAGGAACTGCAAGCTAAACTATACCTAAACTATAAGTCAGTTACATCAGAGCAATAATAAGAAAGAATTTCTTGGTACTGCCCCAGCCAGTTACAAGTAAATGATTTTAATTGGTGCTCCTCCAGTTTTAAATAAATGTATTTAGAACTGAAATAGATAAATAGGATTTGCAGTATCGTGAAATCTATAGTGAAATAATATGATATAAATATCGATTAAGGTGAATTAACATCTAGTGATTGCAAATCTACAACAGTTTAAACAAACAACAACATCATACCATCAATAAGCATTCTTTTCTTTGATTTTGTCAATATCAAAATAAAAAAACAAAAAAGTGAAAAAATATTTATATATTTCTGGCTCTAGCTCTAGAAAAGAATAAATTTTCTATTTGTGTCTATGAAAGAATAAACTAAAAATATTAGCTTTATCTCCTCACCAGCCGAGTGGAGTGCATTTTTTAAACCAGCTACGGTTTCATAAAAGCTTTGTTGCTGTCACAAATTTTTGTTTTTCTATTGTTTCGCCTGTTCACTTATTCAACAGAATGTTAGTACTGAGCGGTATATATGATCGCTGCACTATACCATATGCTTTTGTTATTTAAATTTATTTTTTATACGAACTTTAATGTTTTCAAAATAATATTTACATATTTCTGGCTCGAATTAATTTATTTTTAATTCATCTGTACAAAGAGATTAAATTTTCTAGTTTTATTTTATAAAAAATTCTATATAAGAAAGGATTTCGTTGCAAATTTTTTTATTCTTAGCCTAAGCTGAAGCATACTATTCTCTTACTAATGGTAGGCCCGAAAAAATCTTTTTTGCCAACTAAGGATTCCTCTAATGCACCCTCAGTAGTTTTTGGGGGTAAGAGTATAAATTTTTTTGGATAGTATTCGTGCTAATGATAACTTAGTGCCCACTACTACAGACTCTTTTTCACAAGAACACAATGCGATAAATGAATTAACAATCTAATATATTTTCCGTCCGTTCACGTCATTTAGTAGGGCCTCCTCAAACATCTCATTTCATGAATGGCTAGTTTTTTCTATAAACTAGTACCGCCTGCTTTCCTTTTCTCTCTTTCGCTGTCTCAATTAATGACAACACAGAACCCATGTGATTTTCAACCCAATACATTGAATTATTTCAATTAACTTAACAATTTTATAAAAATGCGTATACCACCCCCAAATTTAATTTAAAATTAATGGTTCAAGTGGAAGTCTAAAGGACGAGGTAGTCAATTTAGTGCCTACCGAGATGGTTGGTGTGGTGGTAAAAGAAGAAATAAACTGTCAATGATGGTTTAAAAAGACATAGATGTGTTGCGGAAATTTTTTAAAATGTATTTTTTCAAGAGAATACAAAATTATAGGAAGAAACCATAAAAACAAAACAAACAAAAATAAAATACATTATCGCTAATACTTAAACTTTTGCTCTGAAAGGTTCAAATTATGTTGTAGACCGTCTTCAGTACCATGACAGTACGCCAAACAACAAGAATAAAATTTAGTAAAAAAATCGTAACGCAAGATTAAAAAAAAGAATATTTTAAAAGAAATATATTTAAGGGAAATGCATTTATTTTGAATATGATTTTATTTGAATTTTATAAAAAAAATGCTCCAACATATGCGAAATTTGAGTTCGCCTTACTACAGGGCAGAAAACGATCAGCCGTCGAAAGAGATCTCATGGTGTTAGTTCGCTTTTAGGAGTATTTGTCCAAAAGTACTAATTACACAAAAAAACACTATTAATTAGTTATTGGCAATTTTTTGAAAGAAACGACGTAATTTGTAATTTCGCTACGTGATTAAATTAATTAGTGTTGATTTTCCACTACAAATTTTATAGCACAGGAAAAATTAACAGTAAACTTTTTATAATTACATTTTTTTTTTTTTTTATCCTTAATGATAAAGAATTTTCAGCAAATACTTCGTCATTTAAATAACTGTTTAATTTCCATTAATTTGTTTTTAATCACAACACTTTGAAATACACTTTTTGCATAAAATTAAAACGTAATAATCCTCGAAGCATACCCCACCATTACAATTGTACTTGCTTTAATCCAGTAAAAGTTTATTCATTTACAAGCAGCAAGTAAAAGAAATAAATAAAACTTTGTTGACCAATTAGTTTACATCATGGTAATTGGACATGGTATTTTCTAAGACGCATTTTTTGCTTAGCAGCGTTCTTAATCTTTTAATTTTCAACACTTTTGCAGCTTTTTCTCTATAACAATGCGTGTTCAACAGGAGAAATAAGACTCGAAAGAAAAATGGCAAAAACACAAGCAATAATAAATAAAAATAAAAAAGGGCCATGAACGTAAACGTTTGTTTTCTTCTTTCTGGATGTGTTGTAAGTATATTTTAATCTCCGGTTTCACCTTTCGACCATAACTAAAATATTTGTTTTTGTTACAATTTCGTAATTGAATGTTGGCCAGTATTTGGGTCATCATCATGATTTTGTGTTTTTGTTGTCGCTTCTACTTTCGATGCCGTGGCTAATGTTAGACTTACTTTATGTATTCTGTTGTTTTTGTTGTTGTTGTTGACGTTAAATTCATTATTTGCATTGTTAAGTTTTTATAAAAAAAAAAACACTAAATACTCGTTAGTTTCCTTATAACAATACACCATACATACAAATATGCATGCACTCATTGCCAACCTTTTAAAGCGTTCACACAAATGTATTGCACATGCTTGTATGTTAATGGTATATACTTAATGCATATGCAAAATAGAACATACCACCTTACCTGCAGATGACGTAGCTAGTATGTGATTACAAATATGCTAGTTACTACCTACTTCAGACTAGTAACATATTTGTCTTTCTTTTGAATATCAAACTATCGATTTTAGCATAAGGTGCTCATAAAAGTCCAACTAGTTTAATTGTATTTTAAATACAACTTATTGTTAAAGAGGGGTATACTGTGGAGAGTATACTCGACTATCTCTCCTTCTCATAAAATACTGTGAAAAATTTAATATAAATTTCTAAGAAAAATTTAATCATTAATCACTATGAAAATTTTTCTTGCCTCAGCCGGGATTTAAACCAGGCTCCTTCAATTTTAAAATTTCACGCTCTAACCACTACACTAGTACACTAATAATTTACATTGATATCAATAAGGTTTTTGTTTGATAACCAAATTACTCTTTAATTTTGCGATGGTTGAATGGTGATTTTGCTTGTTTTCGATAAATATTCTAATCAAAACTTCTTATTAACAGGTCCACATTACAAATAAGTAGATAAAAATTAAGCTACGAGCAGCTTTAAAAAGTTTATCAAATACTATTTAATCTAAATTGCTGCTTCAAGAAAATTTAGAAGAAAAAAACCGTTATTTGCCGAACGTAGACGTCGACCTTTTAAACTTATCGTTATAACTTCGGCATTTACAATTGAACTTTAAAGACTGATACAATAACTTTTTATATTTTGAGATGCCTTACGTTTATCTTTAAACGCCATTGATCTCAAGTCCATACCATGTTTAGGTTAGGTTAGGTTAGATTGGCAGCCGCCCGAACGCATAGCTCACTCCGAGGTTCCCGTTGTGATACCGTAGGCACCAACGCCCGTTCGCCTATGTCCTCTGGCCTCCGTTCCTCAGCCATCCTGTCCTGTTTACTTTCAAGTATTCGCTGACCTAGAATCTGATGTCTCAGGTCCCCCAATGCAGGAGAATTACAGTGAAGATGTTTAGTTGTCTCCTCCGCTTCCTCGTTATCGCAACTTCTGCAGAAGTCGTTGTAAAGGATATTTAGCCTTTTCGCATGTATAACTATAGGCCAGTGTTCGGTAATGACCGCTATGAGGTTCTTTAGGTGGATTCGGGCCATATTCACCGCATATTGCTTCCTATGCGCATCCATGTAAGGCCAGATCTTTCTGGTTTTCAAGCAAGCGGGTTCTCTCACCCATCTTTTTCTGGCATTCAAATAGAATCGATTCGAGATCAGCTGCTTACCTTTCGATAAGGGAATACCATAAATAGATAAAAATTTATCTACGACAAGCTAAAACAAAGTTTATCGTACACGGTTTAACCTTAATTGATGCTGCAAGGAAATTCTGAAAGACCTAGTATTTACTCACTTAATCTAAGATACTATCGCGGCACTAATATCAATAACGCAAAATTTTCTCTATCTTTTCAGGATACCTTTTTAAAGTGCTTATAGCCAACTAAACTTTAGGAAGATACCTAAAATGTCAAGAGCCTAACTAAATGTCAAAAATGTTAAAACAACGTTTCTAGACCTGAAAATGTCTAGCCAGACTCAAGCCAGACAAATGCTTCAAAATTTATTCTCTGTTTATGGAGACCCTTCATAATTGTTTTTTTTTTTTTTTTGTATAATCCTCTTAATAAATTCCCTATTTATTAAAAGTCTGCAGAAATATTTTCCTTTATTGTAATTCTTAAAGTGTTGCCTTCAACAAAATCTCTAATTTTTCTAATTTTTTAATTATTATTAAAAATTTTAATTTGATTTAATGTTAGCATAATTATCAAATTAATTATTATTAAAATCAAAATTAATTATTTGAAATAAAATCCATATCATTTCTTTTTAATTTTATTTATTTAAACAAAAAATTTAATCAGCTCACTTCAATATTAATAAATTAAAAAAAATAAAAAATAATAATAATAATATTAGAAATTCTGGTATACAGAGTCACCGTAGGGATTACAAATTTAATCACCTTTTCGCTTATATATTTTATTTAATTATTTTTTTATATTTTACAAACAACATCTGGAGAATGAAAAATAGAGAGATTTATAACTAAATAAAATACGAGAAAAATATAATTGTATTATAGTCAACGCAAATTAACGTGAAAAGCAGATTGTCTTAAACAAATCGTTGTTTGGTGAATCATCACCTCCAACTACATTTGATTCAAGTTGCAGGTGCATAGCAAAGTGTTATTGAAACGCCAGAAACATCTATCAGATGACGTTCTGACACGCATGTCACTATGGCGCATGAAAAAAGATTTACTGTTATTACCATATAAGGTACAGTTGGTGTAAGAATTAAAATCCAGAGTTCATCGGCAACGTCCAAATTTTTTAGTTGGCCAGAAATTAAAAGAAATCAACTTTATTGAAAGTCTGATAATGACTAATGAAACTAATTATACCCTTCACCTGTGGTTCACAAGGGTATATATAGCTTTGTCATTCCGTTTGTAGTTTCTACAATTTTCATTTCCGACCCCATAAAGTAAATATTTTCTGAAAGCTTGTGAATAGAGGAGTCGATTAAGCCCTGACCGTCTGTCCGTGTGTTGGTTGAAACCAAGTTTTAGAAGCAACTATGTATTCTTTAGATCTGAGTATGGTATCAATCTTTTGAAACTATCCAGGAATGAATCGCTATTGAAATTCAGCACAATCGCCCCATAGCTTTCTGAGATATGAGCAAAAAACCACGACCACCTCGTTGTTTTTCACAATTACAACAACAACATACATATATACTGGTTAGAGTAAACGTGGCATCGAATCCCAGCTGACCCAAAAAAATTTTTTTTTTATTTTACATATATATTATTTATATTTTTATTATTTTTTTTTATATCTTTTTTTTAATTTTTAAAAAAAAATTTTTTTTTTATTTTTTAAAAAAAAATTTTTTTAATTTTTTTTTTTGGAATTCTTTTATCGTTGTTTTGTTTATAATGCATTTTTTTTTTTTTTGGAAACATACGTAAACTCAATTTATAATTCTGCAATGGGATGTTTTTATATATGTATGTTTTTACATGTATGTACGTATTTTATATGAGATGAATGGTAATACAAAAAATTGTTATTGCATGACTACACATTATAATTGAATAATTGAGAGAAAATCAAAAATTATTTGATCAGCTTGTTTGCAATATTTATTAGCTCCTGACTATTTTCTTTGGCGTTATTTGAGAGTGCGAGTATAGGTGAACAAGCTATCCTCCCTGTAGTAAAATATTTAATTAGAAATCACTAAAGGTAATTTAACTTAATCTATACACAAATACAACCGTACTTACTTAAACCAATCAATATCGATTTATAGCCAATTGTATAAGTTGTAAAATAATTTAAATATAAAAAAAAAATGCATTTATAAATATAAAACTCCCCGTCCCTGATGCATTTATAGGACATTCTATAATTAAAAGTACTTAATATTAATACATAAATTACCATTTACAATAAAAAAAAATTCGTAAATCTGACGACATAGTTACAACTCATACAATAGATTGCGAGCTGAGCAATTGAATCAAAAATATTTCATATTATTTTAATTAAAAAATTTATGGCAGCATTGAAAATTTAACAAAAACAATGAAGCAGAAAGTATTTATTATGCAACAAAAAATAAAAAGTATTGAATATTTATTTGAATATTATTTTTCATAGAACAGTAAAATAAAGAGTTGGAAAAAAATCTACATCAATGTTGTAAAATGTTCAGAAGAATAAACATGAAAAAAGTTATTATTATTGAAAGTGTAAAAAGCAATTGCTTTATACACTTTTTTAATACTTTTATAATTAATTTAATGCTATTATGAAAGTGTCTTTTTTTATTATGGCATATTTTAATATTTCAATAATATACAATTCTCAATTTAAGTGTGAAAATATAATTTAGTCAATGTTATAGTTGATTGGGTGAACAAGTAAGTTGAAAAAAAAAAATTTTTTTTTCTAAAAAAAAAAAAAAATAATTAACAAAAAAAAATGTTGGCTGAAATTTAACAACTTGGCTTGAAAAACTCCTTAAAATTTTGAAATCATAGTGCCATTTGTTTTTTTAATTACATGTCATAGCGTAGTTGAATACTTGCTTATAAATGAAATTAATATTTATATTTTTGTTATGAATTTAAGAATTTTACGCAAAATTCAATAGGTTGTGCTTGTTTTTGAACCTCAAACTTATTTACAAAATATTAAATTCATTTTGTGTAAAAAAATGTTTTTTTTTAGTTAACGATTTTTATATCTAAATAAACAGCGATTAATATTAAACCATCAAATTAAGGCCTGTCAATGGAAAAATTGAAGTTTTTTATATTGTGTGTTACTTGTCAATTTTATGTTAAATTGGTATAAAATAAGTGTCTAAATTTTACACAGAAACAGTTAGTTTATATATGTACAAGGCATATCCATAAGGTATATGCATCGCGGCAACAAACACAACAATAAAAAACACATGTATTTTGTTTTTTATGTTTTGTAAATTTTTTTTATTTTCTTCTTTAATTTGAATAATTTTTAAAAAACTTTAAAGCGAAAACTTTTTATTCATGGGTTTGTATTTTTTAAAACGTTCTAAACCAACTGAAATTGCGAATTTTTTATTGAATAATAAAATTAAAAAAATTAAGTTTGACAAATGAAGGCAAGACTTTTAAACAAATTGGTAACGCTCAAGGCGAATTCATAGAGGTGAAATTATTAGCACATGATAATGGGGAAACACAATGTCTAAATTTGTTGAATTCTCCATGATTCTATTTATTAATGCTTTTTGATAATAAATTTACCAACTTTATTTATATTTGTTGTTCTTGCACCATTTATAATGTTTGTGAAGCACATATCCTTTTTTTAATAAAATTTTATTGAATTAAACATATAAAAAAAAACTGTTCCATCTTTGGTACACAAATTGGCCTTGACAGAAAAAATCCCCTAAAAAGTTTCTTTGTTGTATCAACTCGCCGTTGCATACAACTGTATGAATATGCCTTGGTAACGCTTATAAAATGTATATTAAAAAAACATCCAGCTGCTTGGATACGAGTACCTTTTGGATATGCCTTATATTGAGTTTAACTTAATGTTTTTTAATGTCGTCTTTTAAAGAAAAAAAACGGGAAACTTGTGTGTGAAGTATTTGGAAATCCAAATAAATGGAACAAGGATATGACTCGAAGAGTAAACTCCTCATAAAGTACGATCAAAACGGTAGTTCTTCAAATAGCAAAAGGGTTAGCAATGCGTAGCAACATAGAATTCGAAAAAAAGCATGGACTTAGTAATAAAAAGCTGGCACGAGGAATAGTGTCGAAATTGAACAACAGATCTAACATCACAATTCGAGATATGGCCATAACAACAAGAAAGTCAAAACCTTAAGTCTACTAAGAGAAAAAATATTACAAACTTAATGCGTTCAAAGTAAAGAAATCGTCAGATAAGACGGCATAAGAGTACAATATTGTCAAACGTAAAGTTAGGAAACTTTTGCGCGCTATATTTAAAAAATACGATCCTGTTTTGATGGACAATTATACGTATTGCAACTGATTTAAAACAATTGGTTGGCCTGTATTTTTCTACTGCTGCAAAAATGAGGAGTCTGTGCAAAGTATTAAAAAAAAATTAAGAAAACAGCCTTAATAGTACACAATTTTGGTTGGCAATTTGTAGATATGGTTTAAGAAGTAATGCAGTAGTCATCTCTATAATCAAAATTTTATTTAATGTTTTATTAAGCAACATAGTCGTCCAGTTTTATTTTGGCCAGATGTAGCAAACATACATTATAAAAACAACAATAGTCTTGTTCTTAAAGAAACCAATCTTCAAAACTGCCGAGAACTTGGGCCAACTGATGCTATAAACACAATCAAGTCCACCGACCATCGACTACAAGATGTCAAAAATAGAATACACGACTACCGACTACACGGCTACTTTTGTAGCCCGTAGCCAACTTAGGCTAATTTCTATTTTTCTTGGCTACAAAAAACAGATTAGTGGTGCCAATACAATAAATGCATGAAATGGTGGTCTTAAAAACGCAATACATTAAATATCGCTATAAAAACGCGAAAAACTATTATAGTGGCACCATTAAAAAATAAAAATCATCTGTTCATTTGTTTGCATTTTTCATTTGCTTTTTATTTGGCGCATTTTTCATTTACTTTTATTTGTCAAATTTTCTATTTAGTTATTTTTCCATCAATTTCTAATTTGTTTCATTTATATTTATTTTTTGGTTTTTTATTGAAATTGGTAAGTATATAATAGTCATTTTTGCTGTTTATATGTATTTCTTATATTTATTATACATATGTCAAAACAGATGTTTATTTTTTGTAGTTAGTGGTCGGTAGTCGTTAAGTAGCTGGCGACTTGGCTATTTTGTAGCCAGCTACTTTTGTAGTCGGTAGCCTTTGATTGTATTTATACCTTGAGCGTTATAAATGAAAAGACCTTAAACCCATTAAGAGTGACGAAAATTTGACTATAATCAATAGTAGTGCCGGTCTCATTCATCGGGATTTTCAACTAATAATTTTTTGAAACGTGTTACTAATAGTTTATGTTTATTTTAACGTATTATGTTTGACAAAATTATTAAATTTATTTAAGTTCTTTTATTTTAAAATCGATATCCAAAAATTTTTAAATATAACATTAACCATAGCAATGTTTTTAGTAATAAATTTTTTAAAAATAGGAAAAAATACAAAATTAAAAATTTGGAAATAAAAATAATGTTTTTTGTTAATACGACTTTTGGAACTTCTACAAAATAAGTTAAACTTGCCATCCTTTCTAATAATCCTTCCAAGTAATTCTTGCTTATTTTTCTTAATACAAGGTTCAACATGGTCTCAAGCACCCGCCAACTGAAAAAACTACACAATGTCACAACCAATAACGGAGAATAAAGTTATATGAATTTTTTAAACGCCCGGTCTCTTAGAACAGTAGGTTACAAATGGCGCATTTAAACAAACCCAACAGGTATTACAAAGTGATCCAGTTTTTCAAAACAAGTGGCGAAGAGCATACCTTGATGCAGATAATGGCAATGTACAATGGAGTGATATCCGAACATATCCCTGTCAAAAAGGAAAAACTGATTAAGGTGATATAAGCTAAAATTGATTAATTCACATCATTGGAATTCCGGAATTCAAACCTAAACTTCGGCTAATTTTCAACTATTTTGGAAGTGTGTTAAATGAGTATTGTTGACCTTTTCTGTTGTTTATAGTTTTTGTTGTAGATTTTTGTTTGGCTTTAGGTCATAAAAACTAAATTTTGTTGTTTTATTTTTAAAGAAAAGATTTTAAATTTCTTTAATTATTTTATTCCAATATTTCGACCTACTTCGTAGATCATCATCAGGGATATTTAAAAAATATTTTAGATATAATTCTATATCGAGTTGAACAACAATCTTATTTATTTATAAGCTAATTAAATGGAAATATTTACACGAACTTATAGCGTGAAAACTTCATAATTATTAAATTCTTTGACCTTTTATAATAGTATATAAAAGTTTTTTAAGCTTAAGGACTTTTCAATAACGAAAAATTTTTTTGGTTTATTTTATATTATTTGATCAATATTTCGCCACCTCTTTGTGTAGCATCATCAGGATACGAGTTTCAATTCTTCAATTCTTCAATTCAATTTTCAATTCTTCTAATCAAACTATAAATTTATTAAAAAATAACAAATATCAAGACAATAATCCAACAAAAAACAAATATATAATAAAAAAAAAAACTCGTATCCTGATGATGCTACACAAAGAGGTGGCGAAATATTGATCAAATAATATAAAATAAAACAAAAAGATTTTTTGTTATTGAAAAGTCTTTAAGCTTAAAAAAACTATTATATATTTTAAAAACTTTATACTAATATTTTTTCCAAATACCATATCATTTTTACATTTAATTTAGCTAAATTAACGAAAATAAATATGGTGTTTATTTTCGCGCCGAACTCATACAGCAATGCTTATTTCAAAGGAAATCAATTATAAAAAACCAACTCAAAATTTTAAAAGTGCTTTCCTGCAAATACTTTGAAAACAGACAAATGCAGTTTTTCCTTATTATTATTATTATTATTATTATTATTATTATTATTATTATTATTTTTATTATTATTATTATTATTATTATTATTATTATTATTATTATTATTATTATTATTATTATTTTTATTATTATTATTATTATTATTATTATTATTATTATTATTATTATTATTATTATTATTATTATTATTATTATTATTATTGTGTTATCTCAAATGTTAATGTCAAAATTTCAAACGCCTTCCTTACGAGTACTACTCTAACCAAATTTTAAGGGTAATTTTTCCCTCAACAGACCTTGAATTCGCAAAATTATGGGAAAAGATTTATAGAGTATAACCCGCGAAGATAAAATATAATGATAATATCTTGCATCATGATTATATTTTAAGGTTTTATAAAAACGAACCTCTGGCTAGACTCAATTCAATAAAGCCCTATGCTACATACAAAAACGATGGGAATTATATATAAAATCGATTCCCAATAGATTATGAAATAAAAGAACTTTAAATTTTTAAGCTTAACTTCTTTGAAGAAAAATGTTTTCAAGTTTCTAAGTAATTAAAATATTTAAATAAATTAACACTTAGGCATACAAACACGCTTGTTCTTGTGCAACCCAAAATGCTGTGTGAACAACCAACAAGTATTATTTAATTCTAATCTAAGGCAAAAACAAAGCTAAATTTAGCGTTTAATTAAAATGTATTTATAATCGCAACTGTAATTAGTATTTTAAAGTGATTTTAATTATATGTTTTAAAGGCAAAACACAGGCAGGAGGAGAATTACAAGTACCAGCTTACAATGTACATAAACCGTAGGTGTAACTGTTTTTAAGATGAAAGCAAATACAAGCAGTCATAGAAACAAATTAAAACATAAACATTTGGTATGTCTCAAAAACAACACGTTTGTACTTAAAACCCCGCACTAACAATTAAAACACAAAATTCAAGAACACACATACACACACCTATACATACATACATGTATGTACATTATGTTTGGTAATAGGCACAACTACACTACACACCTACACAACCCCACCCACAGTTAACAGTCAATATTGTGGTATAAATCTGTGTAATTTGTATTTAATTGAATGTGGTTGCAAATAAAATTACACACGACAACATACTAACACACAACATAATACTCGCACTCAAACATGCACGCACTTATGTAAACATGAGAGTGTATGTGTATGTTCAAGAATGGAAATAAAATATTTTGATTAATGTTCTGAAATCAAATATAGGGTTGCTTAAGATGTAAACGAAACAAACAAAAAATTGTATTAAATATTAAATTTCAATGTTTTAAATTATTTTCCCACTAATAAAAATGTGCTTGTGCCTGGCAAGCTGATAATGGTTTCAATGTAGCAAACGGTAAATGTTTAAAATATTATTCTACAATACATATTTTGTATGTTTGTGTTTATACGTATGTATGAATGTCTATATATATGCTGATATCAATCAAATATTTTAAAGAAACAATTACGCACATTCCTCCTTTAAGCGTTTATTACACATTCTTGCACACATCCAAACACATGCCACTGTTAACTGAGCCGTATAATTTTAAGACATCTATGGTGTGAAATTTTAACTGTTTGAGAGTATGAGAGTGTAGATAAGTTTCGTTAAAAGAAAATTGTTTGCACAGCTGATAAGTTTAATTTCTTTACATTATTTATTATTATTATTGCTAAGTATGTGCTGAAATATAAATATCAATTGTTGTTGTTAACTAGAAGAATATTTTAAAATATTTCTAAAGCCACAACATTAAACTGATGAAATGATAAATGTAAAAAAGGACTTTTCGTCGAAATAAAGGAAATACAATTTTAATAAAAAAAAAATTAATTTAAGGTACAAATTAGATTAAAATTTTTGCTTTTAAAACAATAAAAAATTTTATCAAATTTATCGCAATGTTTTCAGAAACTGAAATAGCACTGCATAGTTTCTTTTAACGAATTCTACAATATTTTGTTCTAAATATATACTCACATAGTTATACTAGCTGACCTAACAAATCTTGTTTTGTCTTCAAAGTGGCTAAAGAGAAATCGTTGATTTAAATTGTAACTCTTTTGTTTTGACACCCATTTTCCACTAGAAAATAAGAGTGATCAAATGTCATGAGTAAATAACAAATTATAACAGTAAAAACAACAGCAATAGCACATAGCTATAATACAATGCAGGTATATAACGAGTAAAAAATCGAATGGTAAGTGCACAAATACAATGACGATCAAAACAAGCACTGAAAAGATTCAGCTCAACATTGCAATTAGAAAGACCGAATGACATTGTACACATAAGACATGGCGATACATGGTTTGATAACTTTTTAAGTGAGAATAAAAATACAAAATATTGAAATTGGAAAGCATATTTATATGGGAATTTATTGGATTATATTTAGGATTTAAATGACATATCTCCGGAACCACTGGACGATTTCGGGCAAACTTCACATAAACCATCTACAGACCATCCCCAACGTACATACCCTTTAATTTTCTTAACATTAGCTCAATTAAAAAATTTAAAGACCCTTAAAAAAACTTCTAAAAAACTTTCAGAAAATCCCTGATCAAAAATATAAACGATTTCATTCACTTTCCTCCACGATTTAATTATTTAAAAATTACTTTTAGCAAATTTTCTCTTCATAAATTTTTGTCTTCATGCATTGCAGGAGATATACATAAATAAAAGTATTTGATGCATTTCATGACTGCTATTGCTGTGATATAAACGAAATTTAAATAACCACGAATAACAAAAAGCAAACAAATATTGCGCTTAAAGCGTGCTCCCAGTAAAGGGCAAAAGTAAATAATCATAAACTTTTTCTTCAATAGAGAAATCATTGTTGACATAATAATTATGAGACAATGTGCAGTTATAGGCATGTCTGTGACACAAATGGAATATCAATTGCCTGTAGAGGGTACGTAAGTTTCCTTGTTAAAAAAAACAAGGGAATTTGTACTTTTAATCAAATTAAATGGACAACGATACAGGGGTAATTTAAAAATTCACTACAAAAATTTTTCGTAAAAAATAAAAGAGTACATTTTTAAAACACTAATAGAAGCACAAGCGAAAACTCTTTTGGTCTCATACAAAGTGGTCTTGTTTATTAAGGCTAGTCCAACCAAAACGCTTGAGGTTTCTTGTAAATAAATCAAAAGCCTTTTGAAGAATCGTTATAATATTTTTAACCTGATAGAATAAAAATATCGGTTATATGCTTGCCATGGCTTTAAACCACATGATTGTGGAGGTCAATTAACATCGCGATGACACAACACAGCCATTGGTTTTCTCGCCCAAAATAATTTCTCGCCGACTTAATTTTCGAAGAAGTACCCTCCCATGATGGCGCCAGTCCAGGAGCTACACCAAACAGTCACACTTTGTAGATTCAACGACTTTTCAACAATCAATCGTGGAATCTCATTTTCTCAAATATAGCAATTATGAAAAGTGAGGCGAAAGTGTACCACGGCGCTGAAGATGATTTCCCTTGTAAAGAAACGATTCACTTTTGTTTGTTCAACAAACCATTTGGTGTGTTGTCGACGCTTTAAATGGTAAGCAGGCTTCAGTTTTTAAGTTAATTGAAGCTTGTAAGTGTAAAAATTCAAATCTTTATTCATAATTAGCAACAGTGATGTTCGTGAGATGTTCAATTCTTAGACACGTCAAACAGTTGAGGTTGACTGCTTTTCTACCATGCTATAGCGAGCCAAAGTAATGTTTTCCGCAGAACAAACTGCGCGAACATGCACAAGTATTTTCACATTTTCAACAGACTAAGTTTGAAGAAATTTACGTACAAGTCTCGCGACTATCGACACATTTGCTTGATTATGCTGACCAAAAAATTGACGAAGTGCACGAAATGCAATTTGATTTGAAAGACCATTTTCGCAAAAGGCTTCAATAATCTTAACGCGTTGTTTAATTAAATACCTCTTTATGACTGAAACAAAGAAATGATAAAATAAATTCGAAAAAAAAACTTTATGTCAAGGTGTGACTCAAAAATAACCTCGTGTTTTATAGTTGCACCACCCTTTAATTATATTTTTATTTATTGTTAAATTATAATATAAGCATTTTGGAAAAATTTTTGATACAAAATTTGTGGCTGTAGCACTTGAATTTTAGCAAGAGTGTTGGTCGTGAGTTCAATATACTCGCCAATTTAAATAAACGCAAAAGAAAGCAGTCGGATGCTGAAAAGCTAGGCATTGGTTCTAGAAATTATATGCTTCCCAAAATTTAAAAAAAAATGCCCAGGTGTCTGAGACGGTGTAGGCAGTGGCACCTTACTACTGAAAATATATTTCAGTACTACTTTTAAGAGCAGGACATAAAAAATGTTTCCCAATAACCCGATACCGCTCTTTATTTACTGTTACAGCACTTTAAGTTTCTATTTCTATATAATCCCCCACACTATGCATCAACTGGTTACAATTGGCGTTGCTGAAAATTGGCCTTATCACTGATAATTATATTTCTAATAATATTGATATAATTTCTAGCCAACTGTTGAAATTTAACTAAACCAATTACACCTTATATGAAATAAATCTGTTATTAAAAGAGCCATACTGACGTACGAACTTATCAAAATGCCTTCTAGTGGATGTTTCTGGTATTTCGTCAGCATTTTGCTCTACACGTTAAACATGTTCCACAGTGCGAAATAATTGTGGTCCACCGATTCGAAGTGAATTTCTTCTTATGGTGGTGAATCAAGTAACGAATGATTCCTTTGGAGAGAAAATCTCTGAAATTTTAAGCTCGACGATATTCTGTTTTCGCTAAAATAATCAATCGATCAGTTAAATAATAAAATTCTATTCTTATTGTTTGTAAGTCTCTCCTTTGTTTATCCTCGAGGTGTTATTTTAAAAATTTAAAAATTACAAAAATATATAAACGGTTAAACTTTTAAGCCTCATGGTAACTTTTACAATATTTTTTTTGAAAAATGTTTAAAGTCTTAAATTTGTATGGTATCTTAATGTTCACCTTGTTTTTACTTTTAAGTTTTCAACAAAATTTTAATAAATTCCAGCATTTTATTGATATCAAACTCCAGCTTTCTTAAACGCATTTTCATATAACCTTCGCATATTTGGATTTACCAATATAAATATACATTTTCTAGTATGTGTTGCTGTGTGTGTGTGTGGCTGTGTAAATATCCAGCATGTTGTTTTAGTGCAATAATGACCAACTTTCAAAAGACCAACAATAATAATAAACAAGCAAAACAAACAATGTAGCAGCCATAAAAATTAATTGCTTTTGTTAGTATGCAAAAACAACATCGGGAAAAAAGCAACAAACAATGACAACAGAACAGCAATGAAAACCGTTATAAGCGTTACATAACATTAAAAATACTCCAACATATAAACATAAATGTTTAAAATTTTTCACGCGTACTTCTGCACACTTAAAGTGTGTGTGTATGTATGTATGTATGTATGTACTTATGTACTATATGTATGTTTGTATGTAGTGAAGCAAGGACATTAGCATAATTGAGTTATAGTGCAACAATCATAATTTCTCTTACTTGTTAACATTTTAATCAAGATCAAAAATTATTGTTGTTTATTTAGCTGTTGTTTTTAATGCTGTTACTGTAGCTAACAAGACGGAAAATCTTAACAACAACGAAATTCCCAGCTTTTCAATATACTTTACCAGAAAAAAAATATATCTTACGCTACAATTGTTGTAAAAACTTTTAACACTCTACCTATAAATTGTCCAAATAGCGGTAACATCTTCTTTTTTTTTTTGTTAACATCCTTTGGCTGTCAGCGTGTTAGTTATCAGTAGAACATAATTATGGGGCTTCCTTTTGTTATAATTGTAACTTTAGTAAGTTTTTCAGATTTGTGTGTGAAGCCGTTATTGGAATTTAATGTTTTTATTATCGTACCATCCAACTCTCATGTAACAATTTATTTTTATTGTTGTTCACCATTACCACAACGCATACATATATACTCACACAGACACGCAACTGTAAGAAATTGTGTATTTATTTACTCATATCCATATACAAATATAGCATAATTATTATGTATGTAGGGTGTCCCCAAAGTAAAATATTGTTTAGATTAAAATAAATTTTCATATAGAGAACAATATCACTTCAGTTACTTACAAGTATTTTCTAGTGACTTCGTTTTAACTTAATGAGATATTGATGTAATCTTTAATCTTTTCCTTTGATTTGGAACATCCTAATTATATAACATGCCATGAAAATGTTTACATTTAATGTTTATATTTGGCTTCGAATAAATACGCAATAAGCCAGAGTAACTAAATACATACACACGCACTTAAATTCTAACAAGTGCTACGCACACTTAAACTGGGCGATGATAAATCTGCCAAAAGCAGAAAAATAATTATTAGATAACGATATAAAAGATGTATCGGTTATTGTACACTCCTAAAACAATACGGTAAATGTTCCAAACAGGGACAGGATTTACAAGCAAATTATTTTTGTCCCTCTCAAATTAGAAGACATATTTTCGAAGTCATGTGATTTGGCTTTTAATTGGCATCTTAAATTACAAGCTTAGAAAACACGACCGGGTAAATAAAAAATTGTTTACAAAAAATTAATTTAATTTTTCCTTTAAACATAAATTAAAAAAGCTTATTTATTTTTTTAAAAAAATATTTTTATATAAAAAAGAATGCCTAAGTAGGAATATACTTTTTAAATTTGTGTAATTTTGTTGTGCAAATGGCAACTCGAAAATTTTGCAGCAATCCTTATTCCAGTTTATAGAAAATTAAACGCTTTAATAAAAAACAACGCATTATAATTAAGAAAACTTAAAAATTTTAAAAGTTTTAATGAGACGCTTCAAACTTCGAAGAGCTTTCAGCCGACAAAGTGCACCTAATATGGCAGACATACGACATGTGATCAAAAAATTTAAAAAACTGGACGGGCTATAGACAGTAATTCCCTTCCGCAACAGTACACTAATCAATGCTCTCTTGAAAACATTGCTGTTGTAGACGAGACTGTCACAGAAAACCTGAAAATATTACTTCCACATCGTTCACAACAACTGCAAGTTTTACGAAGCACTACACCACGAATTTAAACAAAAGACTCCCTCTTTAATGGGTACAAAATTCAGCCTACTCAAGAGCTTAAACTTGCAGACCATTTCATTCAATGGGTAATGGGGCACAGTGCAGTCAATGCCAATTTTTCGAAAAAATAAAGCGCATTTATTTTATGATAGAGCGAATTTCCATGTAAATGGCTACATGAATCCATAAGATTGTGAAATTTAAGGCTCAGAAAAAAATCTCTTGATATCAAAGAAAAGCAAATGCAACCAAAACGAGCAACTGTTTGGTGGAGATTTTTATAAGGCTGTTTACTTTTAAGTTTTTGAAGATGAGGTTGATAAAACTGTCACTCTAAACGACTTTCGTTACAGTGACATGATAACGAAGTGCTTGTGTCCCCAACTGGACAACATGAATCTAGACAACATGAAGTTTCACCAAGACGGAGCCATTGTCACACCATACCCGAAACAATCCATTTTTTGTAGTAACGATTTCCAAAACAAATTAACGAAAAATTCTGATGTCATGTGGACATCAAGTTCATGTGATTTAACGCCATGCAATTGTTTTCTTTAGGGTTTTGTAAAATTTAGGGATTATGCAAATAAATCATGAAAAAGTCATGAAAAATTGCATAAAAATATTAATGGCCTATCATCAGAACCGCGGCAGTCCTTTTACAGATATTTTATTTATTCAATGCATGTTCTCTACACAATCCAATAAAAATATTATAACTTTCTCAAAAACTACGTGTTTTTAAATTCGTACTAAGATACTCTTTACAAGTCGATACACGCATACGTTGCAGGTCATAACAGATTTGTTTTGCCGTTTATATCATCATGTATTATTTGAAAAAGGCTCTGCTGAAAATCATTTTTTTTTTTTGTCCATACACGCATTTATTTCTTTTCAAAACTCTACTACAATTTTTGCATGAAGTGAGTGAGGGAGAAAGACGGACAGACAGACAAAAATTTTCAAACTAGTGTATTGAGTTTTAAGTATTTGATTATATAATTTTGATTTTTAAAAAATATTCAATTTACCGATATAGTTGCTTTATAAATATAGGTTTTTCTACTTTGTACAGCAAATGTGAAATTAAATTGATTTTTTTTCTTATGCTTTTTAAACTTTTTTAAACTAAAACAAAAATTAGATTTTTTTCCTTCATGCATATTATTGGCGCATAAATCACGGATCTTTGTGCATGAACTTTCTGTCCCTGGTTATAGAATTTCCACTTAGACAATATTGGGTACTCAACATGTTTCAAATACTCGAGGAATTAAAATACTTTTACAACGTGTCAAAAAATAGTCAAAATATCTTTAATAAATTTCATATCAAAGTCAATATGTAATGTCAAACTCATAAAAATTTACTCATATTTAGAAGTGCTTATCAAGCCACTTTAGCAAAATAGGACAATATAAAACACTGTGAAAGAATTTCCTTTTCATGATAATAGCAATAGTAATTGTAATTTAACAGCAAGGTGTTTTATTAGTTAGTGTGTTGGTGCATTTATTTACACTCGCATATGTATACACAAAATCTAGAGAATTTATATAATTGCCATAATCTTTGTACATATTAACAATAAAGACTGTAACTAACTGCGACTATTATTTTTATTTCTATTATGTTTGTGTGTTTGTGTATTTTATTAAATTATATTTTATTAACAGTACATATGCTAAGGTAGCCATAGAGGACGTAAACAGTCAACTGTAGCAATATCAAAAGAATCATGAAATGCTTGTAAATATTTGTATGTGTGTGTTTGCGTTGTACGCATATAAATAGTTGAACAAAAAAAATTTGTAATTACATTTCAACCAGGGTCGGTATACGCATAACCAGCCTTTATGCTGCTCTAGTTATAAATGTTAATATTGCTTCTTGTGTTGTTGTTGTTGTTTTTATTATTCTGATGATGTTTTATCAACATCATTAACAACAATAACAGCATGAACGAAGGGCAGCATTATACTGACTGTTGTCGCCTCCTCCGCAACAATATCATATGCTTTTATGAGTATGATAAAAATTATACACATTTTTTGTTAACTTCAAAGCTTTGAACTACACTAGAGCACGCACACACACACACACACACACTCTAATATAAACATATAGAGCGCTTTAGCCGTAGTTACAGCAGTATTAAA
Source organism: Phyto melanocephala (assembly GCA_941918925.1). Taxonomy (NCBI): domain Eukaryota; kingdom Metazoa; phylum Arthropoda; class Insecta; order Diptera; family Rhinophoridae; genus Phyto; species Phyto melanocephala. Next base: position 6,853,912 of record OW799233.1, read on the forward strand.
CACTTGAGCCCCTGCTCGGTGTTGGTTGGTTAGTACTTTTACAGTTGTGTCGTTTTTTTTTTGCCTAAGTGTATATGTATGTATGTGTGTGTGTGTGTAAATACTTTCATTTGTTCCAATGTTTACTTGTTTGTTCATTATAAGCTACAATTATTTCATGTTACGTTTCTTCCTTTATTTTCGCTTTAGCCTTTTTATGTTTGTAGCCTTATTTTAATTAAGTTTATACCTTCATTTTTGGCTTTAATTACTTTTTGAATTATTGCTTGCCTTCTTGGCTGTTATTTTTTTTTTAGTTGCTATACTGTTTATAGTTATCGTTATATTTGTTGATATCGCTGTTGTTATTGCATGTAGTAAATAATAATTCTTCATTTATATCCAATTAAAGGTGTAAGTTTTTGTTAAAATCCTTGCACTACAAACGTAATTTGATGTTTAACACAAAAGATCACAAGAATCAAAACATTAATCTCTTTTTAATAATTGAACCAGCCAGCGAATATACAAACTACGACTATAACAAATGTAAATTCAGATTAACCATTTCGTTTGGCTTACCACACGTATATACGGTCATACATACAAATATATAAAATTAATGCTACACAAACACATGTGTATACAAAATGCCAGGGAATAGTAGAAATAAGTATAATTTATATATTATATATTTATATAATTTATGTTCTTAAAAAACTAAATTTTTTTTTTTTGTTTGTTATTTAAATATTGACTAGTTGTTTTAAATATTGTTTGAGAACATATTAAGTTAGCTGAATATAAAAATGTTTAAGTAAATATTTTTAAAAATATTTTTTAAAAAATTAAACTCCTATAAGGGCTTGATTCAGCTAGCTGAATAAAAAAAAATTTTTATTTTCTATGTATTGTATTTAAGAAATCTTTTTCAGCAAGCTGAATAAAAATTACTTTAACACTACAATGTTTTAAGGAAAACTAATTTATAAAAATTATTTATTGTATTTGAGGGAAGTGTTATTCAGCAATGTAGCTAAATAAAAACTATTTCCGTGCATAATACTATTTCTAACGTCCTACTTCATTATATATAAAAAATTAATTTATTTTTTAACTGAAAACTTTAAAATATATAAATTTTAAATGAACATTGTTTTGGTTTGCTGAATAACCAAAATTTTTAAAATCCTATAACATGATATATAAAATAACAATAGATTTTGAATAAAACCCTTATTCAGCTAGCTGAATGTCACTATTTTTATATATAACTAGCCAAACCCGGCGCGCGTTGCTACGCGCCTTAATAAATCGAAATGCATTCTGAATTTTAATTGAATATCAAGTGCAAAAACCTAAAAATTATAATTTTTTTATGGGCGTGGCATTGCCCAGTTTACTAATCACGAAATTGTAAAGTCATAATAGCTCAATATGTGTGCAAAGTTTTAGAAGAATTGGACCAGTGCAAGTAACTCAAAATTATAATTGTTTTTATGGGCGTGGCCCTGTCCACTTTTCTAATCACGAAATTGTAAAGTCAAAACAGCTCAATATGTGTGCAAAGTTTCAGAATAATCGGTCAAGTGCAAGTACCTCAAAATGATACCTTTTTTTTATGGGCGTGGCACTGCCCACTTTTCTAATCACGAAATTATTTAGTCATGACAGCTCGATATGTGTGCAAAGTTTCAGAAAAATCGGTCTAGTGCAAGTAGCTAAAACTGATAACGAATTTTTATGGGCGCCCACTTTTTTCACCCATAAACACTCCCTGGTATGTGTACAATAACTTGCCAAAGTTTGAGTCCGATCGGTTTAAAAGTTTCGGAGTCTATAGCTAACACACACACACACACAGAGTTTCACTTTTATATATATAGATATCTGAAATTACTAAAAACAAATTGCACCAAACGGCATTCATCAGTTATCGTAAGCTGAGAACCAAAAAAAATTTTAAGAATTTAAAAATTTTTCGAATTCTATGTATATTAGTCCTCTATTACAAGATGCCTGGTATTTGTTAAAAAAATAACATTTTTAATAACAATAATTATTTTGTTCTTACAGAATAACGACTTAAAATGATTTTTACTATTTTACGTCCAACTTATAAATACTTTTGTATTTTTTGTTTGTTTTCTGTTTGGCACTATGGCCAACACAAGCCGAAAGTTAATGTTCTACAGCGTTAAAGAATTTCTTTCGTTACTGCAAATCTTACAGAAGAGCATAAAACTGAATGCAAAACACAATATTTAAATAGATTTCCTTAAATTATTCTGATTTTAAAAATTCTTGATCTATATCAGACTTTGATCCGAATGATGGTTGACTGCATGAAGACCTTTATAATAACTTACCTGCTTCTAAAAAGTATGCAATTATTTTTAATCATGAGACCCAATATTAAGGTGATTTGTAGGATTATAAAATATATAAATATATGAGATCAATTGTTTATATATTTTGTTAAATCGTCGTCTTAATATCCAAACCTGCTAAATCCACATTTTATGTGGTAGAGAAAGATACGCCACATCGACCAGCATGTAGTTCTCCTTCAATTTAAGTCTTGAATTGTGTAAAAAGGTTTGATAAGAAAAACTGCTAAATCCTCTTCAATGTGTTTTTTTTTTATTTTTGTAGATTGTAGTCATACATGAAAGATACCATTAAATCAATTAACCAACTATATTTTTGGTTTTTATTTCCTGTAAAATTTGCTAAAAGGGAGTCAGCAGTTTTGCATATTAAGCTGACGATATATTTTCTTCATAATAAAAATTTATTGTAAATTCTCTACAAATTTAACTTTGTATCGATATAGATTTTCTCTAAGGCCAGTTAAGAACTTTTAAAAACGTAACAGCTGTCCAAAATCAAATACTAGTTAAGTACACAATTGCCACAGGTTATCATTAAGCTGACATAAATATTTTTCATATTACATACATACATACATATGTACATATTACAAAACAAACACACATATCGATTAGCACATATAGTGTTTACATGCGTGAAAACAACCATATTTTTTTGTAAACATCCTTATACACCGGCATATATAATTAGACACACACACACACAAATACATAATACAAAAACGTATATAAAAGTGATTGATATCTAAACTGCTTCAAAAAATTTTAAATTCTAAAATAGAAATTTAACGACACACATTCACACCGTAACATGTGTAATGATTGTTTTTATTTTTTACAAAGTAGTAAAACCCGATCCGCACTATTGGCTTACACAACATTTTTTTAAGTGAAAATTCATAGTTTTTTTGTTGTTCCTACCTTGAGTTTAATATTTTTCCTTCTGTTATGTCCGAGTATGAGTATGACCAACATCTTGTAAAATTTTAAGCACAACTGTATTTGCTATTTTTCTTTTTTATGTTAGAAATAAGATATTATTTCGCGATAAACAGGTATGCTATATATTGACTCATGGGCCAAATTACGTCGTTCGATCACGATCAAAGGTTTACTCGAACGAGCGAGTTTGCTGCGCTTTATATATAGAGATTCTAATAAGAATTTTCAAATATCGATCACGTTCGAATGCCGTAATTTCCCCCTATGTCATACTAAAGCTTATCAAAATCCATCCAACAGTTTTTCACCCAATATAGTTTAGGTAGGCAGACAAGCATTCAGACAGACAGAGTAGCAAAAATTCTAGATCATATACTTTATACAAAACTTGAACAATTATTTCGAATACAGACACAGTTTTTTAACAATATTTTTTAGGGTATAGATTTATATATTTTTATACCCTTCACCTGTGGTGTACAAGGGTAAATAAAGCCTTGTCATTCCGTTTGTAATTTCTACAATTTTCATTTCCGACCCCATAAAATAAATATTTTCTGAAAGCTTATGAATAGACGAGTCGATGAAACCCTGAGCGTCTGTCCGTCTGTCCGTGTGTTGGTTGAAATCAACTTTTAGACGCAACTATATGTTCCTCAGATCTGAATATGGTATCAATCTTTTGGAATGAATCGCTATTGAAATTCAGTACAATCGCCCCTTAACTTTCTAAGATATGAGCAAAAAACCACGACCACCTCGTTTTTTTCACAATTACAACAACAACATACATACATACATATATGTATACTGGTTAGAGTAAACGTGGCATCGAATCCCAGCTGAGCCAAAAAAAATTTTTTTTATTTTATATAATATTTATATTTTTATTATTTTTTCTATAAAATTTTTTTTTTAATTTTTTAAAAATTTTTTTTTTAATTTTTTTATTGTTTTTTTTTTTTTTTTTTTTTGTTTTAAATACATTTTTTTTTGTATGATGGTGAATGGTGATACAAACAATTGTTATTGCATGACTACACATTGTGAAGGGTACATAAGATTCGGCACGGCCGAATATATCACTGTTACTTGTTTTATATATAAATAATTCCAATGCTTATTCACTGTGTTTGCCTACAGTTGCCTGGAAGTAAGAGCAATTGGGTTTTCACTACCCTTCATAATATTTTAAATATTTAGTTTTTTGAAAGTGGGGAAGAGAACTGAATTATATGCCTGTGTTATAACATTAAACAAAAGTGGCACGCATAATTATGTAGCATACAAGCGGAAGTAATTAGGACACACAAATCTATATAAGTAACTATATAAATAACGAAATTTAGATTTCATTCAGAGTTTATTTGATATATTTTCGGTTTAATAGCAGTATAATGACTACTTTTTAATACATTCTTGACTCTTGTTGACATGACATCACATCAAAGTTGAAAACTGTTATTATTTCTATTGTTTTTCTGACTGTTTTCTCCTTTTTTTTTTTTTTCTTTGTTGGAAATAGTTGTTAACTAAACACATTGTAGTTGATATCGTTAACATGCTGTGACATTATGCGAAGTAAATGCTGAGCGAAGAAGTAAAGTTATTAAGTGCTACAAACGGCTTAGGGGAATTTTTAATGCACTTTGTTATACTACGTACTGTTTCTAAAATATTCCGTATAAAGAGATAAAAATTTTTTTTCTAGCAAAATCAATATCAATATTTAAAACTTTTAACAGAGAGAAAATTTACTTTTTTCGATAGAACAAAAATGCTTGCAAATTATGGAAATCCGAAAAAAATATTACTTAAGGCAACAGATTTTTTTAAATTATTAGTTTCAAATGACAGACGGGTCTTTTATTAAGCACCTGTTTCAATTTAAAAAAAAAACAGAATGTGGATGTGAGACATTATTGTCGATTTTTATTTATTTAAAAGATCTATCAACGCATTTTATACAAAATATTCATTTTAACGGCTCCTATGGATGGTGCGCCTCCGTTCAATAATTCATGCTTAATGGCTCAAGACCGCTTTATTTATGGTTTTTTTTTCGCATACACCTGCAACTTAAGAAACCCCCACAAAAACAGACTTACTGGATCGCTGTTAACGATAAATGTCTGGCCCTAATTCTTTTATTTTTTTTTTTTTTTCAAATAAACTTCGACAAAATATTTTATACAAAATATTTATTTTAATGGCTCCTATGGATGGTGCGCTTCCCTTCAATAATTCATGCTTAATGGCTCTAGGCCACTTTATTTATGGTTTTTTTTGCATAGACCTACAACTTAAGAAACCCCCACAAAAACAGAGTTACTGGATCGCTCTGGCCCTCATTTTTTTTATTTATTTCAAATAAATTTCGACTAATGAGGCAATGAATCTAAAATCACCACTGACTTTTTCGATATGCATTGTAAGCTCTTAGAGTGAACTTTAACATTTTTATATCTTCCATTTAATTGTGGATAAAATAAAATTGTGAAGACCATCCTCAACAAAGAAATATCGTTTTTGTTAGCAATAAATTTGGCTTCTACCAAATAGTATTATTTTTTTAATACTATCTCATAAACTAATGATTAGATTTCAAACCATTGCTATTCCAATAATCTTTATCTTAATAGCAAGAATTTCCGATATTTAAAAATAATATATTGGACGTTGTAAACGGTTCTTAAGTTAGTCCCAAAAATTACGTGACAGTATTTGGATTCGTGACATAACGGCATATGTGGCCGCAACTGCACAACAAAAAATCAACTTCCCTACTGACTGATTGATTCAAAATGCAACCGACATAAAACTTGGACAGTGGACTTAAGGGGATTAGTTAAAACAAATTAAATGTAAACCTTGCATCTGATAAACTTAAAAATTACACAGACTTAATTGAAAAGGTTTTGTCATCTACTCAAGAAATAAACTGACAGGTGCCTGGCGTTTTCTTTAAACTTTCAACACCTAAAGAACAATACTGGTTAAAACTATATTATGCTAGCCTACATATCTCATACAGAAAAGAATTAAAATTATATTAGTAAAAATTAAAATCAAATTTTTTTTACATTGAATATTAACTCTAAGGGCCATTATTACAACTTGCCTTTAGTTAAAGGCAGGATTCTGTCGGACCGATAAATGGCTTTGCACTATAAATCCTTCATTTATTATTTTTTTATTCATTAAATATTATTGTTATTAACAAAAATAAAAATAAAAATAAAAAATGGAAGTTGTAATAATGCGAATCTATTTATCGGACACAAAAAATTCTACCTTTAACTAAAGCCAAGTTGTAATAATGGCCCTAAGTTGTTTATATCTCAATGTGTACGGCAAGTTCTCTGTAAATAGAAACTATTTAAATTAAGAAAGAACATTTGATTTTTATTTAATTATTTAACTTTTGATATGATTTCTTCTTTGCGGCAAAAAACTTCATATTTTTTTGTTTTCTTTAACCATAAACAGATCATATAGTTTTCATAATTCCAAACGATTACTTATAAATTTTCCACATTTAGGAAATCTTTTCTCAATTTGAAAAATTTTAAATGATTTATTTGTGAGCAACAAATTTGGCATAACATTCTCTACACTTTATGAATATTTCAAAGTCCTCCAAAAACACTCTACTTTTTTGTTACAAACTCTTCGAAAAACACTAAATGCCCCATGCTTTACACAGTTTTTTTTTACATGAAAACTATATATGGCACTTCACGTACATTATTCCATGTAATTTTTTGCCTTTTTCTTCTGCTTCTTCATCTTCGTCATCTCTTGCAAATTATGAAAGTTTTATTGTATTTTTTTTCTTCACTATTCATAAGTTTTTATATTTTCATACTAAATAAAACATTGTACGTGTTTGGATAAACGTAGAGCAGCAACAACCATTCAACCGACAGTTAGTCCGGGAAAGCTAGGAAGATATTAGCATGCCAACACGCAAAACTATACGAAGAGTGAAAAAAAGAAACTTAAATGAATCACAAAAACTATGGTTTAATTTAAATATTGCGTGTTGAAAAAGTAAACTTCTAGCAGAGAAAATGGCAACAGTCTTTCCGTTCGCTTAGTTAGCTCGTGTAATAATTGTTGGGCATTTTTGTAGCACACACACGCCAACAATAACAACTAAAATCCTATTACTGGTTTAGCGTGAAATTGTCTTAGGGTTGGTTGGGGTTTAAGTAACTCACTTAAATGCGATTATTTTGAAGCAAATCTTTTATTAGAAATATTAATTAAAACGAATAAAACATTTAAAATAACTTTGAAATCATTTAAAAAAAAAAAAAATAAAGCAACAAATTTTTGCAATAATGTTTTATGGCAGCATGAACGATTTTCTATAATTGGAATTTTTATTTAAGTCATACAATTTTTTTTTGCTATTTTTTGCTTTTAAAAACGATTAAATTTAATTGTTATAGTCCACCTTAGCAAAAAAGATATTGGCCTCTCCCTTTTTGTAATACTTTTCTGTTTTATTACTGGGCTTTGATTTTCCTTATGATGACTTTTTATTGTTTTTATTTTTATTACTAGTCGGTTGTTGGCAGAGAAAAGTGTGACTTGCTGCTGTTAAAACCATTTAACAGACATTAAGAAACTTGTGCTTTGAGGTTCCTAATTAAATTGGTAATTAAGGGTTGTTATTGTAAATTCAAAACTCAACTCAAATTTTCCTTGACATAAAATCACTATAAACACTTATTCAATACATTTGTATTTCATGACCCTACGCCAGCCTGCAAACATTTTACGTAGTCTAACGTAAGAGTCGTTTGAAAATCCCAGTTAACGGTTATCATCAAAGCAATCTCAATGGCTCTTTGTAACGTACGGGAAGCTTGGTGGGGGTATTTAAATTAAAATAAATGAGTACAAATAAAACTGAATAAGTATCAATATAAATACCAAAATAATTACAAGCATTTCGTAAAATATAAATAACATTACAAATGAATACACAAGTAGCCATAAAATATCTTTGATGTAAATATAAAGCTCTTTCAAAATTTAAACTTAAAATGCCTCCTTATATGTTTTGAAAATTACTTAAATATTTTCCCTAAAAGGCAATTTTGTTTTTTGCCATATTTCTTCAAGCTTATTTAGTTACTGAAAAATCCCCTAATTTATTAGCACATAAATCACACTTACTACTAACTTATTTACGAAAATATGTTGAAATATTAGTTTACGAAATCCATTACACAACTTTGACACTTCCATACTTTAAAACTTCTCAAACCTTCTGGGCATTCACTCGGTTTCATCAGACACGTTTTATAATCGTTGGCGAAGAGAAAATTTCGTTCATTTTATACACGTACGGCTGCAACTACTACTGGCCATGGAATTTAGTACACAATCATGTAAATATGCCGTTAATAACTGAACATCCGTATATAAAAGTATTGAGGCAAAAAAAAAAGAAAAAAAAGAAAGAGGTGCGCTAATTCCAAACACGAATGCTGTTTGTAATTCCTAAGCAACTGACCACACGTAAAACAAACATTTCATAAAACATTCTGTTCGAGACCATATTCCCAGCAGGCATTCTCAAAGAGAAGCCAATAAGTTTTTAATTTTTAATTGAGAAAATATTTAAGCTAATATTTCAATTTATAGAAAATACAATTTTTTAACAAGTGTTATTTTCTAAGAAATTTTGCAACAAATTTTAATTTCAAATAAATTAAAATTAAATCATTAAATAGTAAATTTACATTTAAATGAAAATCATTTGACATAAATAAAAAAAAATAAGGATATGGTTACAAATTTGAAATATATAGTGGACAGGAGAACGGAAGCACACCCGGCGAGCCTGATTTAGGTGCATCATCAAATGTTGTACTGCGTATTATCTGTGATGTGCCGTCCAATCAGAACTACCGCCTCTTTTTTGATAATTAGTACACCTCAATCCCTCTAATCGAATACTTGTCCAATCGTGGCATTTTGGCATTAGGGACTATAAGAAAACCCCGCATTCCGAATAGCAAGTTGCCTGATGAAAAAGTATTAAAAAAATAACCGCGAGGTACTTCGATAGAGCAGGTCGCTAACTGTAATGGAGTCGACGTGGCTGTAGTCGCTTGGAGGGATAATAAAATCGCTACCTTAGCATCCAATTTTGCAGGAAAGCACCCAATGTCTGTGGTGAAAAGGTGGGATAAATCAGAAAAGCAATACGTGTCTGTTGATCGTCCTTTTGTGGTAGCAGAGTATAATCGACATATGGGTGGTGTCGATCTTTTAGACAATGTCATGGGCCACTATAAAATAAAACTTCGCAGTAAACGTTGCTATCTGAACATATTTTATCATTTCATGGCTTTTATATTGTAGAATAAATTCTGAAAAGGGTAGTACCAGTAAAACCCTAAGCTCAGCTGAATTCAGAGTAGCTATAGCAGAGACGTTATGCAAATACAAAACAGTAAACCGCTCTAAGCGAAAAAGTGTTGTCGAAAATCTTATTGAAAACAAAAAGAAGAAAGGACCGGCTCAACACGTTCCTCCGAAAGATGTGCAGTTGGACCAATACAGGCACTGGCCTATTTGGTTGGATAAGCGTAATTTTACCGTAAATTTTTTGCACAGTTGACGCAATGTTGCATAACTGCAACAAATAGTTTTTTGGCAAAAACAAATATTGAATTTAAAAAAAATCAATCTATTGTTTAAAGAATTGGGAAATTTTAGGACCTTGCTCCATAAAGGGTTAAAAAAAACTTTGCTTCAAAGAAATTAAAAAAAAAAATCACACAATAAGAATTTTACGTTTTTATAAAAAATTAACGAGAAATTTTCATTTTACAAGAAGTTGAATATAAATACCGTCTAACTATTCGATCTGTACAATAAATTTTTTTTGTTGCTTTAATAAAAAGGATTTTTATACCTTTCACACAGTGATAAAGGGTATATATAGTTTTTTCATTCAATTTGTACTTTCTACAATTTTCATTTTCGACCCCATAAAGTATATATTTTCTGAAATCTTATATTTACTTAGAGGAGTTGATTAAGCAATATCCATCTGTCCGTCTGTCCAGCTGTCCGTGTGTTGATTGAAATCAACTTTTAGAAGCAATCATATATTCCTCAGCTCTGTGTATGGTATCAATCTTTTGAAAATATTCGGGAATGAACTGCTATTTCAATGCAGCACAATCGCCCCATAAATTTCTGAGTTATGAGCAAATAAACACTACTGCCTCTGTTTTTTTCCCATATTTTTACCACCAAAATTAAAATTTTTCAACCATAGAATAATTTATAGGTACCTTTGCTACTATTTGTAGCTAATAATATGCCTCTAGAGATATTCGTGAAAAATTTTGGATAAAGCGTGCCCCAGTCGGAAAAGTTATAGGCAAAAGTTTTTTTTTTTTTTTAATATATATTTCAAAAATTTACAAAAGAGAGAGAGTCAATAATGGTATCATCTGAAAGGAGTTGACTTGACACACTTTTGTTTAATAGAAATTTTACGATAAATTTTTATATAATAAAAATTTAACAAAACCTTGTGTAATTTACGTTTAATGGATAATTCAAAGAAAACTATCGTTTAATTTTTCCCTTTTAAGAAATTTAGCGATAAGTTTTCCACTTTTAAAAAATATAACGAAAATTCTTCTGTTTAAGAAATTTGCCATAAATTTTTGTTTAATAATTTTTTTTATCAAATAAAAATTTTTCTATTAATCAAAGTTTGAAATAAACTATGTTTGATAGGAGATTAACGATATATTTTCTACTTCATAGAATAAATCTTTGTTAAATAAAAAATTGGAACTAAAGAAAATTTACGACAAATATACGATAAATGGAAAGTTTACGTTAAGTTTTTTGTAATAGATAATTTGCAAAAAATTTTGGTTTGATAGAAAAATTTACGATAAATTTTCGTTTTATAAGATTTATGAAAAATTTACGGTTAATAAAGGGTCTGCCATTTAACTTTTATTTTCAACTAGTGCTTATTTCGTGAATGGTCGTGTCTGATTCGACAGATAATTAGTTTGATCCTTCCGCTGAACGAATATGGTTGTGTATACGCTTGCACAACGCAGGGAAATATTGCGACATCACTTTGGCCGCTTTCGCCAAAAAAAATCATCTTTTCAGATGAAGCTCATTTTGATCTTGGCGGGTAAGTAAAAATTGTCGCAATTGGGGCACAGAAAACCCGCACGCATACACTGAAAAGCCTACACACCCAAAACGAGTCACTGTTTGGTGCGGATTTTGGTTCAGAGGCATAAATGGGCCATTTTTCTTCGAAAATGAGCAAGGTGTGGCCGTTACAGTCAATGGCGACCGTTATTGGACCATTTTGAACGGATTTTTGTTTACAAAAATTGAAAAGGTGGCTATTGGCAACACTTGGTTTCAACAGGACGGTGCTACATGCAACACAGCCGAAGCTACACTCTTTTTATAGCATTTAAAAAAAAGTGTTTTGCGGACCCTTTTAAAAATCTACAATAAATTTTAGTTAAATAGAAAATTTATACGATAAATTTCGGTCAAATTAATAACTAACAATAAATTTTCGTTGAATAGAAAATTTATAAAAAATTTCGCTAAAAAATTTTTCGATTAAAAATTTAGTTAAATAAAAAATTTTCAATATTAAAAAAGAAAATTTACGTCAAATTTCTGTTAAATAGATAAATTTGTGATAGATTTTTGTTTGATAAGATCTAAGATAAATTTTCGCTAAATAGAAAATATATACGATAAATTTTCGTCAAATTTAAAATTAACGATATATTTTCGTTGAATAGAAAATTTCAAAAATTTTGTTAACAAAAAAATTTTCGATACATTTTCGATGAATAGAAAATGTACGATAAATTTTTGTTAAAAAGATAAATCAGCGATAAATTTTCGTTTTTTTTAAGATTTACGATAAATTCTCGCTTGATAGAAAATTCACTATAAATTTTAGCTAAATAGAAAATATACGATAAAATTTTGCCAAATTGAGGTCTAGAGCTAAATTTTTGTTAAATAAAAAATATACGATAGATTTTTGTTAATCAATATAATTACACAAAATGTTTGTAAAATAGAAAATTTATGATAAGTTCGTGTTAAATATAGAATTTATGATAAATTTTTGTTTAAATGAAAATTTACAATAAATTTTTCTTTTATAGATAATTTACGATAAATCTTAATTTAAATAAAAGCGAAAAAACAAAGGCAATTTGACCATAATAGTGTTGCTAGACCATAGTCTTTGGCGGAAAGTGAATACGCAATCCTTAGGGTCATTATTATAACTTACCGATAACTTAAGTTAGGATGTTGTCAGACAGATAACTAATTTTTCGTTATTACAACTTCACTTTAATCTAAAAGCGTCCGATAAGTTAAAGGTTAGATTACTCTACCTTTAACTTTCAACGTGAGGTTTATAATTAAAAGTTACCATATTTTCTACCGTATAAGGAAATTGCTTACTATTTGCTTGTCCTTGCCATTTTGTTTTTAAAGAACTAATTAATTTGTTCAAAATTTGCTTTGGTGCTGCCATATTAAAAAAAAAATACAATTTATTTTACAGGCAGGTTGTAATAACGAAATATACAAAAAAAATTGGTCAGTTTATTGCTCACGTTAACAAAAGTTACCTTTTATTAATATTAACTTTGTCGGCAAGTTGTAATAATGGCCCTTAGTCTAGCAGACCAAACAAATAGTTCACATTCGTTCACAAATTTTCTATTTGCAACAGTTTGGTAAGCTCTGCAACTGAGGCAGGTTGTTGGCCGCTTAGAATGGGTTTACTGTGCTAGACTAGCGGGAAAAAAAACTACTTGAAATTCTATTGCTTTGCGTGTTCTAAGATCATTTCAATTAAACTAAAGCATTAAAACTTAAAACAAATGTCCACAATAGTTTTCATTTTTATTGGTTATACTTACTACAGCCAGCAAACCCATCAACTAACTAATCCACCCACTGACCTCACCCAAGTTAAACGAAACGTGTTAAAGGCTGTTGCATTACCTTTTCATTTTGTATTGCCTTAGCCGCAGTTCAAGTTGTTTTTGTTAAACACTCTGTAACACTTGTATTTTAACATTTTAATGACCACATGCATTCAATCATGAACATTTTTATATTTGATTAGCCGGCCAATGTAGGACAATGTCCTTTTATAGCTCAACTCTACCCGACAATTGTTCAGGTGAGCTTAGCTTGAGGTTAACTTCATTTTAATAAATATATTTAGAAGCTTGTATTCAACTTAAGTGTAATTGCAATAATGAAAGCGCACAAATTTTTTTTTTTTGCTTGCAATTTTATTCATTTACATTTCTTTGGTTTTTATAGTAGTCGTTAGGACGGTAAATGGATGAGTAAAAGAATTTTGTCGTAACAAGTCTATTGACGTATTATTTAATGTTTAAAATTGGAGAAATATTTAAAAGTATTTTTTGTATATAAAATTTTCTTAAATTGGTGAAATTTTTAAAACCCTATTTTATTTTTGAATGGTGAACGATCTTTTTTAAATTATATTTTACCAAAAATTGTTTATTTTTTATTTTTTATTTTTTAGGAGACAAAAGACTTATCGAACGGTTAAAGAGGGTTCTGTCCTAAGGAAATTGGTAAAGTAAACGTTTCTTAAATCTTTGATAATTTCTATGTGTATGGCTACAGTAGTTTCTATGTTCGTACGTAAGTACATATTTCAACAAAGGGATTTTCCATAAATGGCTTTCGCCATTTTAATATACTGCACATAAACAATGTTTGTTTTTGGTTTTAGAATGTGTATGTGTGTTGGTTTGTTTGTTTGTTTGTTTGTTTGCTTTCGTCCCTTCGTTTTTATTCCATTTTCAATGGTTTCCTGTCATAAATCGTCATAATTACGTTTGGTGTTTGATGACCGAAATTTTAAAAAATACTTTGTTCATGTTTGAATTGAAGGGTGTCATTTGTAAACTATTGTTGTATTTAACATGTTTTTGTCGGTCTTACATAGTTAAGCACTTTCAATTAGCTTGACCTTTTATGTTATTAGTGTTGCTGCTACAGCTCCAGCTGGGACAGTTAATTTTTCTTATTTCTGACTGTATTTATTGTCAATTGCCAAACTGCCAAAATAAATATCGAATTTCGTCACCTGTTTGATTGATTAATTGAATGTCATTCAGTTTGTTATTTAATAATGTGGTTAGATATTGCCAATACATGTTATGTTCCCAAACTAAAAGCGGTAATATTTTTGGGGGGACAACGAAAAGGAACAGAACTGTTGTGTAGTCATACATATCGTTAAAGTAGTGTAAGATGTTAGAAATTTAGTTATCTCAGCTTCTGACAATCATTAGTAATAAAACTATTAAGGCACATGTCAAACAATTTAAGTTATATGTTTTTTACAGAGTGTTCAAGAGACACACTGACTATTTTTTATTTTTGAACCTATCAAAATATCCTTAAACGGCTTTGTGGAAAGATGTATGACCAATAATTGTTCAAAATAGGGTAATACAAATTTTTTTAATATCGTCACATAAACGATTTCGTCAGCGCAGCGACAATATGTAAATGAAAATTAAGAAAATTATTATTTATTTTCAATTCGCTACAAAATTAAGTGCAACATGTTAAATTTATAAATTAGCACACCAAATATTGAAAATTTATTCGGCTTATTAAGACTTGCTTTAAATAAAAACTAAGAAATTTAGTTGAAATAAAATTTCCTAATTTTTTTAATTTGCCAACTTTAATGACTTGTGAACATCAATAATATTTGATTGATATTCAACACAATTTTTTTTTTCTGTTTGATTTTAACTACTTTTTGCATCAGTAAACAATTTAGAATTTTTCTTTATTTTTTTGCACAAACTTAAGTTGCCATAGTAAATATTTAATACATATTTTATCTTTTGCACACACTATAACTCTCTGCTCACTCCTCCATCAAAGCGAAGCGAAAAAGAAAGAAACGATGTCAATTCCCATTGAGTCACAATCACTGACAATCACAATATTTTAATGGTGCTCACAGAACGAAAATAAAGAAAAGAAAAATCAATACACACATAAACAACATGATATAGAAAATACTTAAAAGCGAAAGAAAGAAAAAATATAAAAAACGATAAATTACAACTTAAGTGTAAAACTTGGACCAGGGGTTTGGTTGCTTAGTACATTCCGTCTGTCGGACCGTCCCTCTGTCTTTAGCAACTTTAAGCTTAACGTTTTGCAGCAATTTAACACCCATACTTCTTTTTTTGTTGTTTTCTTTTTCAGGCATCTAAAAATTTATGACGCGTATGAACGATTCCTGCCTTCAGTGTTGTGACACAACCATATTAAGATAAGGAGAGCCAAAAGGAAAATCAAATATTATACATATCAGGCACAGGCATAGTGAAAACATTGTTAGGATTTTAACTGGTAAGTATGTAAGAAAAAGATGACATTGAAAATGAAAATCATTTAAATAAATTGAAATTGAATTCAACCGTCTAGGAAATAAAGTATAGCAAAGAAAAGGAGAACCAGTGATAGAAACGGGCGGCTTAGGCAACGAAGGGATACTTTAAGTTTGTGTGCAAGAATCTAATCAACTATTCACTGTAACTAAGAAGCAACAAATGTAAATTCAAACACTTGTAAACACACTGCAGCATACAACCACTAAGTAATGAAAACAAATATAAACACAGAAGCCAGCAAGTAAGAAAGTTATATTTTGTCACGTCAATCATAAAACACCCTACGAAATAATATATAAAACAGAAACTTCTGAATTTTAATAATAATTACTAGGATTCCTACATTAAAGGCAACTATATTTTTCTTTGTATTTGTTGATTTATTATTAAACATTATTATTATTGGTGCCATCGTTTGGAGGATATTAAAGTATTTGTTTAATAATCTGCATAATTTTTCTAAAGCAATCTATCTCATAAATTCAAATACTTTAAGAGTGTAAAACAAACAAAAATTAATCTAAGTTAATTAGTTTTGTGATATCGTTAAAGTAAAGGGTGATAAAATTGAAGCTATCATTTTTATTTTTATTACAAAAGAATTCTCAATTGCATTTTTTTTCTAAACTATTTTCAATGGTCGATATCTTCTTGATAATGTTGTATCTAAGTTTTAAAACTGTTGTTGTCTTATTTCTGTACTCACTCGATTTAAAAAAAAACTCCATATAGAATAGTCAACAGTTATCAAATTGTACGACCTGTATGGGTAATTTATTTGTCCTATACCAGAAATAAATGTTTTATTTTAAATTTTTTTTCAAAAGATCTATTGTTGCTCTTAATGCGTGGCATCTTAATTATCAATTTTACGTCACAAAAAGCTTTGGATCATATCCCTGTAGCGATTTCAAAATCAAAATGATTCTTCAAATTTATTTATTTATTTTATTAAAAGAAGAAAGATTCCGATCTTTATATTTTATTTTTATCGCTAAAGAGCTTGAAATTTTCTTTTATTCGACTAAAGGTACTTTAAAAATAAAAACTTATTTTCAAAACGGTTATCACATATGGGCAATTCCAAGTCATCGTACGTGACATTTGTACTCTTTTAAAGTGGAATAATTTTTGCAAAAGTAAGAGTAACTGAAAAAAAATTAGATCTTTATGTTCCATTCAGAGGGTACTTTATTTTAAAAAAAATAATTATATTCGAACATTTGTTGTCTAAAATATCGAGCAAAATTAGAGTATATCGTACGTGACAGAAAACGGAAGTAATTTTAAGGTATATATGGAAATATGAAAAAATCTGCGAATCTTGGAAGGTATTTTTTCTTTTTTTAATTTCTTACACTAAGCCACATATTTTTCATTTAAAATCCATCATACTTAATTGAAAACAATCTTTAAATGATTTTATAATAAATATTATTTAATATCGTACGTGACATATCGTATGTGCTAGATTTTTCTCTTATAATATTCTTAAGTGTATATGTTAAGAAAAAAAGTTAAATTCTAAATTAGGTGCTAAGTTTTAACTGTAATCTTAGCCTACTACAAACTAGTTAAGTTTTAACTTTTTCCCTTAATAAATATGTTGTTTGAGAGACATTTATAAAGTGCTTGTCATAATATGAAAACGTATGAAGTTTTTTATCTTTGGAAAGGGCTGGGCATTTAACCAAGAGATAATCAGATTAAACTCTTATTATTGCTCTTAAAATAATTTAATAAGCTCTAAATACCTGCGCATAGTAAAATTTGAGTGTTTTTTTATCATTAAACTTTTATTGAGAGTTTTTGTTTTTACAGTCGTGGTTGACATTTTCATGGAATTGCCCATTTGGCAATTAGAACACGGTTAGGTAAGATGTAAAAGAGGCGCGTTAAAAGTCAAAACCCATGACGTGTTAATGAATAAAATTTTCCAAAGAAAAACCATTATTCCAACTTCGTTAATAAATTAACTAGTTCAAGAAGCAAATCCGTTTAATGTAATTTATTAAGGATTTAAAATTCGAATTCCGTAGGTATTCCAAATTTAGCATAGTGTTAAAGTTAAAGTTTTCGTCTTATACGCCCAAATACAAGACATTAACAAAAAGATTGTTCAACAGCCTCGTCCTCCTTTTCGCATGCTCTAACTATCGTTTTATGCAACAGTCCCATATGACTTTGATAAGTTCTCTTCTCCGTGTGACCTGTTATCACACTAGCTAGACTTCTAATTTTAAAATGTATTTCAAATTCAGATTCGAATTAATTTATCGACAACAGTATTTTTTTACTTTCTGACATGTTTCACCTTCGCCCAATCTTTAGATTCATTTTTGAACCCTTTAAAGGTCCTCAATTTCAAAATTTATACAATTTTTGATAATTTGTTAGCTTCGTTGTTTCCGTTTATGTCGTTATGGCCTTGTACTCATATTATCTTTAGATATTTCCAATTGGCATGGGCAGTAATATCACTTCGGCATTACAGAAAACTTGAGATTAAACTTTTTCGTACCATAAAAATAAAAACCGGTTCTATATTATCACTGTACTTCATCTACTTAATCCTGCGTGTTTGTTATAATGTCAGCCTGAAAGACAGTATTGAGATATGGTTGAGGGTAGCATTTACCTCTGTATTGACTTATGTTATATACTCATTCCAGTATGGTCATAAATCTTCTATCCGTCCATATATTTCTTATACTATTTTCTTTATTCCATTCCCGCTTCTCTAGTACTATGCTGATGCAGTTAACGCTCTCATATTAAGATTGAGTTTTGTCACATCTTATCACAGTGAACCACACAGTTTTCCGAATGTTTGCGCTAGAAGTGTGTCTTGCTTTCAGCAATCCCCTTTCCTAACTACTTCTGTAATGGAAATGGATTCTCCTTAGTATCATAACGATTATTCCATGGTATCAGATTTTTGGTCCCTTATAAGTTTTTCACCCATTACCTTTTATCTTATATCGGCTAACGCTGCTTCGCCTGTATTTTAATCGGCTGAATTGAAAGTATATTCCCAATTGCCAATTTGGTTCACATGGTACTGCATAAACTTTTGAATCCAGCACAGTCTTTGGATTTTTTGAAGATTTCTTATATAAACCTCTTCTCAAAAGATGCTCACCACACTATCATAGCATACGATAGGATCATTTTTGGGCTTATTAATCAAATACTACTCCTGGGTAATTGATTTTTGTATTCATCTTAATTGTCTTATCTCGAAAGGCAGCAACTGTACATTACTGAATTTAAAGGAATAAAATTGCAAGCTGTGAATTTTTGAAATACCATCAATAAACACAACTTATCCTCAATTGGCCAATAATTTAATTTTCAAACTATTCGGCTTAAAAATTAAGAAAAATTTTCCTTTTATCTAGTAAAAATTTGTACGTGGAAATAGGCTGATTATTATAAACAAGCATTGATATAAATGGCTTTTATGAAAAGGACAAGAAGAGAATGCCAATCAACCCAGTATGGTGGTCCTCAGATCATCAATTCTTTCGACCTAATCTTGTACTTAAGAAATTAGGATATTCCCTTTTCTAGACTTAAGATATTTGAACAAAAATCCACGAATTTGTTAGTGAATTATATAAGTTGAATGTCAACTTTATAACAACAATTGTGCAGAGGAAAAATCAAAGGAATTTATCTCTGGGTCCATATTGTATTAAACGACAATTTTAGTTGAAATAAAATTCGTATTTTTTCATATTAAAAAGTCTGTAGTAAGTCTATCAGATTGATGGATAGATTAACTTAGAACGTGACTGTAGTTTATTCGGCTTATACCGAAATAAATACACAACTATTTTAACAAACATAATAATCTCCCCATCTATGGTGGTGTAATGAAGAAATGTTGAAAATATTTTCATTTCCGCCGTTAATGGAACTGATAAAGTTAGTAGCAGGCAAAGTGTAGCAAAAATAAGTTCTTAAACAAAATGAAAACACAAAAATATATAAAAATTTTATTCCATAAATAAATCAAATAAACAACAACAAATAAACATAAAAAATATTAGAAAAAAAAACACCAAAGCAATATTCACTTAAATATAAAATCATCAATCGAACGAGGAGAAAAACTTGCGAGATAAATTTTTAAATTATAAAAACTTAACGAAACAAAAACAAACACTTTGATTCATTAAAAATTTACGACAAATTTTTGTTTATTGAAAATTTACGATTTATAGAATATTTTAAAGTCACTGTTTGTCAGATGGAATGGCCAACATAAAATTTTGCTTAATAGAAAAATAGACATAAATGTTTGATGTATTGAAAATTTATGAGACATTTTCGTTTTGCATAGAATTTACGATTAATTTTCTTTTTACGGTAAATCTACATTTAATTATTATTTTACGGAAAATTTACAATGTATTTTTTGGACTTAAAACTGCGATAAATATACGCTCAAAAGAAAATTGACAATACATTTAAAATTAATGAAAAGTTTATGACCATTTTTCAATTTTTACAAAATTTACGATTTGATTTTAATATTGGACTTCCAACAAAAAAATCAATTTGTTTAAGGCAACAACTGTTCAAAGGGATTCTAGATAAGTTTTTAATTAAAATCAAAAAGGAACTACGTTATTTTAAGAATCAAATAAACATTTACGATAAGATTGCAATTTGAAGAAATGTATAAATAAACGGACATATGTTGTATAGAAAAATTATTTTAAATAAATATTCGCCTGTTCCTGTTAATTTAATACTAAAAACTGATAAAAAGTAATCGTTTAATAGAATATTCATGGCGAATTTCGGATTTGTGTTACAAAGTTTCAAAGAAACAACAATCGCTTTCTCAGTTATTTGATTCTAAAACCAAATCTTCTCACAAATGTTGTGAAAATTTTACGAAAAAGCAAACAATTTGGATAAACTTTTGTCCAACTAAATAAAAAAGTGGAAAAAAATTTTTTTTTAATCAACAGGTTGGTATTAAATTTTATTAAATAAAAAACTTGGTATAAGTTTATGTCCATTTAAAAAATTGGCATAAATTTTTGTTCAATTAAAAAATTTTAATAAATTTTATACATGGGCAGGTGGGTGTGCTACTAAAAATTTTTAACAAAATTGAATTGCCCCGTAAACTCAATCTATATATATAAAAATCAATGTGTGTTTGTATGTTTATATGTTTGTATGTTTGCTTGTGCTTTATAGACGGTTAAACGGCTGGACCGATTTCCTGGAAATTTTCACAGAATCTTTCTGTATGTCTGGAAGGAACTATAGGCTATACATTGTAAGTGGGCGGGGTGCCACGCCCTATTAAAGAATAAGTATTAAATATTATATATCATGAAAGTTAATGCAGCTAGAGTCTTCAAATTAAGTACGGTAAACTTTGACATCCACACGAACATTTGGGTAAAAAATGGGCGTATTTGCAATAGAAGGCGTGGCCACATGAATTAAATACTAAAATTCGTATATTTGGAAAGCGATATCGTTTAAAGTAGTAAAATTTGGCAAAAGCAACTTTGACACCCAAATGAACATTTAAGCAGGCAATGGGTGCATTATCAATAGTGGGCGTGGCACCTACTATATGAATTAAATACTAAAATTCGTATATCTGGAAAACGATATCGATTAGAATACTAAAATTTTGCAAAAGCAACTTTGATATTCAAATAAACATTTATGGAAAAAATGGGTGCATTAACAATAGTGGGCGTGGCCCCTGCCATATGAATTAAAAACTAAAATTTGGGGTGGCGAAGCACACCGGGTATTAGCTAGAGTTATAAATACAAATCGGTTAAGTAAAAATTATTTTTTACTTTGTGTGGGTGTGGCATTGTCTACTTTTTTAATGGGAGAATTTTAACACAATTGGTTAAGTAGTAATAAGGCCGGCACTGAGCACTTTTTTAGCCTGCACTACTTACGATTGCAGATTGAAATTTCCTTTTCAGTAGGAATCGTAGAAGAAGTTTTTAAGTTAATCGATAACCACTTTACTTTTTTATACAAAAAAGATCTTCAATATTTTGTTTACATAATCTTCAATTATTTGTTTTTCATTGCAATTTATTTTGCAATTTTACAATAGAAAAAAAACATTCTAAAATTTGCCAAAATTCTGAAAAATTTCTAAATTTTTCCAATGCTTCAGATTAACATTTTAATACATACAATACAATGCCATACAATTTTTAAAACTTAATATAATTTCCTACAAAAAAAAATAAAATAAATGGCTACCCCAAAAAACTGGCTAAAATGTTAGTTTTCTTTAACATAATCAACCCACTACTATTCAAGATACCAAGTATATAAAAACCAAAAAAAAACATAAAGAAAATTCATAGTTTATCTGTAGGAAATTTGTCAAAGAAATACCCAAGTGACAACTTTGCCTTAGATTGAGATCAATGTATAACTTTCATTATGCAAAATAAAATGCAAATAAAAGCACGAGATAAACAAAAAAAATTAAAAAAAAAACAAAATATATGACAAAGTTATAAAAATATAACTTTTTTTTGTTTCAAACTAAACGGAGGCTTTTTGTTTCACTACAACAACAGAAGTCATAAAAGACATAAAAAATCATTTTCTTAAAGAAAAACTAAAACAAAAAATGAAAACCTTAAGCTAGCAACAGACGAGACTTTGTGGTTAGAGAAAAAAAAATTAAGAAAAGGACGCTAATTCGACATTATCAATTAACCGCAGAGAATAATATTTCATGTCAGACAACTTAATGCCTGAGGACAATGGCAAAAATGTCTGCAGTAGAGCTGGTTTCATTATTCGATTGTTTGGCATTGCGGTTGTAAGAGGGCCGTTATTGCTATTGCCACTTGTATTCTAAATGTATATCTCTTATTTATGTCTGTTAGCAAACAATGATGGCCCAAACAGTTGTGTGAGTGTTATACGTTACATGGTGTATGTAAGAGTTTGAGTATATCAACAAAGTAGTTATTGCTTTAAGTCAGTTGGTTGGATACTGGGGCTACTTTGTTTGTTTAGTTTCGCAAGCAGACGGTTGATTTTTAAAAGTTGGCAAACAAGAAAAATATTATGTCTAGCATAGGGGAAAATTTAATGTACAAAAAACTCGGCATGATCTCTGTGGCTTGGAGCTAAAAGTGCTAATGTCACTTTTTTGCTATTTTGAGTTAATCATTGTATTAGATTGGTTTTCTTGCTCTTTTGCATTATGGTAAAACAGCAAAAGTCATACTTAGCACAGAACAGCTTCATAAATAAAATGCTGGCCAATGTCACTATGAAAGCATCTATAAAAGTTAAAGTTCAATTCAAATTTTCTCAAAAGTAAATATTTTGACATTGGCCCTTTAGCTCCAAGCCACAGATCTAAAAACTAAAGAAGTAAAATTTAGCAAAATAGTTAAACATTAATAATAAAAAAAAAATTAAAGAAAAAACAATTCTTTAAAAA
This sequence comes from Phyto melanocephala, assembly GCA_941918925.1. Taxonomy (NCBI): domain Eukaryota; kingdom Metazoa; phylum Arthropoda; class Insecta; order Diptera; family Rhinophoridae; genus Phyto; species Phyto melanocephala. Next base: position 6,877,224 of record OW799233.1, read on the forward strand.
AGCCTTAACACATGGAAATAAACAAAACCCAAAAGGGGATACATAAATGAGAATATTAATGAGTTGGCATGTGTGTGCATGTAATATACACTTAAAGTCCATATTGTTAGTCACAAGTTGGAAGGCCCTAACTCAAATAATGGTATGTTTACAAGAGAAGGCAAAAACGTAATAGAAACTAAATTATCATAATGTAACTTCTTTTGTAAAGTCGCTTGTAAATTTGTTACTTTTAATAATGTTGCATTACATTTTTGTGCTGAGGTATGCTGGCATGAAATGTATTGGAATATTTCTTAGAAAATATCAAGTATCTGCGTTCGATTTTATTTTGTTATAAGATTTGTGCTAAATTTTTATAACAACCTTTTGCAAAAAAAAACTGCATCAAAAGATTATTTGTTGTAATTTTCTTATAAATAGAAAAGTCACTTAAAAATTTTATATTTAAAACCTATCACGGATGCCTGATCCTATGACGAAATCTGTCACGCAGCACTAACGTGGAATCCATCAGACTCCCGAAGACAAGCACGACCTTCGAAACACTTGGCGAACAACTATCTTGACAGAAACCGGCAGATCTTTTAACGAACTCAGATACTTAGCTTTAGACCAAAATAATTGGAGATTCTTTGTAAATAGCCTATATTCCTGATGGAATACGTCCAAAATAAAAATTAATTAAAACTTATCAAAAATACCAAAATTAAACAAAAAAAACTTGTCACCAATTTTACAATCTTTATAATATATTTTTAAATACGAATATTTTTAGCCACTTCCAAAGCAACTGATGTAGAAAATATTACACACCATAAGTTTTTTTAAGATAAGCAAACATTTGTTTACACTTACGCATACACCTTCCCAAAAACACACACATAGCAATGCACTTTAAAAGCTGTAATTTATATGTGTTGTAGTTTGTGTATCTTGTTTAACAAAAACAAAAAGTTTACTCATAAATTTACATATAATTTCAACTGGAGTAGTTTCTAGTCTGTCAAATATTTAATGCTTATCATGCTGAATAATCGCTTACACTCGCTCTTTTCCTTCACAATAACCCAGCTGTGTGTTTGTGTATTGTTAGTACTGCGCGGAAACAGCAAGAGAAAAGGAAATAAAATTAACAAATTTTGTTTAAATCCTGCCGCTAGTTACATTTTAGGCTTTTGCTTGTATTAATGTTTAAGAGAAAATTTTTGTCCATTATGAATATGAAGTATTTTCTTTCAAATAGAATTTGAGTTATAATTGTAAAGTTCTTGTTATTATTTTTGCTCTTTTACTTAAAAAAAAATAATTAAATTATCAACAAAAAATTTATGTAAATAAATACACTTCTCTTTGATATTGTGATATATCTTACAATGTTTGTAAACATAATATACCCAGCCAGGCGAATTCAAAACGATATGTCAAAAATACACAAAAATTTCACAAGTAGTCCCTAGAAGTAGGCAAGAGCTGATGCACAGCTAATCTAATAAGTTCACCTTATTGAATTCGCCTTGATACCCAGTTTGCTAAAAAAAAAATTCCTAAAATTAAATTTTCCAAAAATAAAAAGGTTTATTAAAAAGTCTCTTTTTAATAAGTGTAGATCGATAGTAGCACTTTGCGGTAGAAATTGTGTTTTTTGTCAGTTATTTACCTACAAAAAATAAACATTGAATTTATATTTCCAACTCTATTTTAAATTTTTTAAGCAAACCACAAGACTGTGTTACACTTTTTCTGTAAGTATTAAAAAAATCAAAAAAGAACTGAGCAAAATCCTCACAAACAATATGTTTTACTTAATTTTGTATACAATAATGTGGCAAGTATTCCAGTGATGCCCAAAATAAATAAACTATACAAAAACAAGTAAGAGTGCTATATTCGGCCGTGCCGAATCTTCACAACGTGTAGTCATACAATAACAATACTTTGTATCACCATTCATCTCATATGAAATACAAACACCCCATTGCAAAATTATAAATTGAGTAACAAAAATAAAAATTAAAAAATATTAAAAACAACAACAACAACAACAACAACAAACATTTCCAAAAAAAAAATATTACAAAAAAAAAATTTAAAACAAAAATTAAAAAAAAATTAAAAAAATATAAAAAAAAAAATTTAAAAAATAAATAAAAAAATATAAGTAATATAGAAAATAAAACAAAAAAAATTTTTTTTTGGCTCAGTTGGGATTCGATGCCAGGTTTACTTTAACCAGTAGGTTGTTGTTGTAATTAAGCAAAAAACGAGGTGGTTGTAGTTTTTTGCTGATATCTCAGAAAGTTATTTGACGATTGTGCTGAATTTCAATAGCGATTCATTCCCAAATATTTCCAAAAGATTGATATCATACTCAGATCTGAGGAACATATAGTTGCTTCTAAAAGTTGATTTCAACCAACATACGGACAGACAGTAAGGGTTTAATCGACTACCGAATTCATAAGACTTAAAAAAATATATACTTTATGGGGTCGAAAATGAAAATTATAGAAATTACAAACGGAATGACAAGGCTATATATACCCTTTTACACTGTCGTGTGAAGAGAATAACAAACAAAGTAATCGTGTTTTTAACGTTTATCAAAAAATCGACATTTTTAAATCATAAATCGTAAAATCAGCATTTTAATAGATTTGAAGCAAAAAGTCGACAAATATGGCAGGCCTCCATCATACACACATTCGTTTAAAGAACATATCCATGTGTGGGTTCAGTTTTTGGTTTGCGTGTACGTATGTTTTGATTCATGTTTTATTTGCTCTTTTTTTATAAGTTTTTAAACGCGTAAGAAAAATTATTGCAAGTTTTCAATTTGTTTTTCATATATTTTGAAGGATTTCCTATTGAGGTTTTTTTATTTTTTTTTATTTGTTTTATATGTGACATCTTATATTAAATTAAAAATTTAAATAGAGACGTTCATATGTACATACATAATATTGTATGTTTTGGTTTTTAAACATACGTAACTCATACAACCAAAGTTCACATTTACGTTATTTCGATTTTTAAAAAAAGCCTGTATGATTAGATACCTCTAAAAAATCCACTTAAAGTTAAGAAGTTTAATCACATACGTTTCATTAAAAATATATAAACAAATATATTTGTGTACATGTCTACAAATATAGTTATGCATAGAAACGCTTATATATTTACGTGAGAAAATTCCGTTTTGAAAACACGACCCGACAGGTTTCATTTAATTACACGTAAGTCAGTGTAATTTTCTTATATGCGTATAATTAAAACTAAATATATAGTGAGCTGTGGTATTAGGTCAAGTTGAGATATTAATGTTAGGTATTTTCTTTTGACCTCATCAACGACTACATGATAATATATTAAGGCTGTAATTCTTTAATTTATGCTTCAAAAACAGTAGGTGTTTACAGATGAAATAAAAGAAAGCAAAGCACTGTAGGAGGTGGGACATTGCCATTATAATAAAATTAAACTTTGATTAAAATGTAGCACTGTTGGCTGTTCATTATTAATCAATAATAAAAGACAAATATTGCAGGAATTTTTAAATTACTTTGGTATGTTTGGAAATTAATTATTTATAATATGAAAATGGTATCAAATATTGTATAAATAGGCAATGTATAACACAAAAAAAAGAAAATTATTTGGAAAAAAAAAATACTTTAATAAGAAAAAAAAATATTGGTTTGGTTTTTGAGGAATTTTTTTATAGTTTTTTGTTTTATTTTGAAATTCTCTTTTTGTTGATGAAAATTTCAATTTGGGTAAAAAGGTCTACTGACAATCTGGTATAAGCACCAGTGAAATGCATATAGACCAGCGTAAACCCAACAACGAAATAAATATTGAAAATTATTTAAGATAAAAAATCCCATTGTTGATCGTATGAATTCAGAAGGAAAATATCTGAAATTCTCTTATTTTTTATTTTTCAATTCACGCGATTATGTTGTTTTCAACACTTTATTATTGCTATTGTCATTTGCTTTTTTCTTTGTTATTAAAGCGTGTCACCGAGTACCGAAAACAAAAACAATGATAACAAAATAATCAATCGGTCCTATAAAGCCATATACAATTGATAGACTGACACTATAATTGCATATATGTACATGTGTAAATATGATATGATATGAGGAATTATTTTAATATTTCCCTTTCAAATCTTCGCTCTTATAACTTAGATCTACCCTCATTAGCAAAGAAGCTAAATCGAATTTTAAAAATTCTACACAAGAGGCTTAGATTTTTAAATTTAAAATCTTTAATTGAAAACTTTTTACACACAGAAAAAAGTTTTATCAAAAAATGTTCAAGCACAAAAACTAATAAATTGTATTTTATAAAAATATTTTTTGTTGTTGTAAATATTATATTTAAATCTTGTTTCGAAGGAAATTATATTGAAATCAGATTGATATTTTCTTACTTCTTTTCTAATTTACAATTTTAGTGAAGGGCCTCATTCAAATAAAATTTTACTTAGTTTTGCAAATTGCATTATTGAATCTGAAATTTCATTTTTTCTGTTAGAAGATTCTTTTCTGCAATCTATATATATATATATATATATATATATATATATATATATATTTTTACTTTTAATTTTTATTTTATTTGTGAAACTTTCTAAATTTAAACTAATATCTAAATTTTTATACAGTCACATCCAATGTAGATGCATAATTTTATAAATGAAATGATTAAAGAGACTGTTTGATTTAAGACAGCTAGGTAATTTCCAATTTTGGTTTATAAGATTCTAGATCGATACAAATAAAAAGAGAATTCACCGTTTTCTTTACGATTTTTTTAAGATTTCCGCATTCCAGACTATTGCTCGATCCATGATGTCGCGCAAAGCCACAGTACATGTTAACATATTTTCATAGATTTCATTAATGGGTTTTTTAATTATATTCTTTTTTAACATCGTTCGTTTATACTGTTAGGTATACATGTTTTATAAAGATTGGTTGTATTTTCTTAAGATAAACTGGGATTTTTTTTTTGTTGCAAACAATAGTCAGCTCTTTGAAATTTACGTGATAAAAGTTATATTTTTTACACACACTCAAATATCACAATAATTTATTTACCAATTTATTACTATTTAGTTCAACTTGATGTTTAGTTTTGTATGCTTTATGTTAACAACTTTTTTTTTGTAGTATTATCCTAATAATTATATTGCAAAATTGGATCGAGAATTTTAGAAACAAATTCTAGAAAATTATTTTTATAAACATCCTGAAAGTATGCTATAAAATGTGAATTGTTTTCAATATCAATATTGCCAAGGTTGAAAAATAAAATATAAATATGAAATAAATACACAAATTTAAAAAAGAAACTGCAATGTTAATCTAATTAATATAATGCAAGTTATTAATGTAAGCTGAACTAATGAAATTAAAATTTGGTAAAACTGATTCTACAAGAATATATAAAATTAGTTATAAAACCATATGCAGCAACATCACTGTTTAGCAATGTTATCTAGAAAAATACTTTTAAGAATAAAACAAAAATCGGAAGATACAAAAGTGTTTTCATAATTCAAAAATAAACACAATTTTTAATAAATTGTGTTTAAATAAATTTAAACGAAATTACTAAACTTAATCACCATGGCGTATGATGAATTAATTGCAAAATTCCCAATACTTATACGTCTAGTATGTTTATATTAACCCACGATTTGAAGATAATTTTTTAATTTACTAAAACTTGTTATTTACACAAAACTCCATTGCATTCATTACCCTTTGTTTCCCTAAAGCCATGTGTCATTAGATTTTTTTATTTTAGTTATTCTTACTTCCTGCTTTAACATAAAACGTCGCGTGATCCCTGTGTATGTTTGTAGTACGACAGTATACGACTGAAATGTATAAATTTAAACGAGTACATGTAAGTCAAGTGAGTGTAAGCATACACAAACGTGTCTATATATGCTTGCTATACTATCGCTATTATTAATTAGACTCACTTAACGTCCGCAAATGCAGTAAAATTTTTAACATTCTTTCGTTTTTACCCCACAAGCTTTGCGTTATTCGAAGTTCTTTAATTTTTGTTGTCGTTTAAGCAAACTATTAAATTTATTAGAAATATTTTTATGGCGAAAGTGGTGAATAACGTGATGTAAAAATAAGGTTATTTAACAGTTTATTTTTTCCATTTTTTTCTAAATACAAATGTATAGTAAATGTTTAAGTATGTGTCTGTGTGTTTATGTATGCACATATGCATGTATTTTCTATGTGTGTGTTTACACAAGCATTGACTTGTTATTTATATTTATTATTATTTTTTTTTTTTTGTATGTATTTCGAACTTTTGTATTAGTTTGTACCAGGGAATTTAATTTTTATTTTTTCTTATCACAACATAACAAGATTGGTGCCCTTTTAATGTTTTACTTAATTTCATTTTACGATTGCACATAGTCCTTGTACGATTTGATTAGAGAAAGCATACTCCAAGGGACTTGGCTAAGCAGATATGTTTCTTTATAAAACGAAATTTATTAATGTAGTTAGTCGAGTTAATTAATTTATCTTTTATTTCACAAGAATATTTGTCTATATTTTACTTTTACTTAGTTTTTTTATTTTAAATTTAATTTTGTTTAAATTAATATTGATTTTTTATTATATTTTTATTTTAAAATAAAATGCACTTCGTTTAGTAGGTATCAGATAACTTACAATTCCTAGATTATCTGTCATGATCACATTAAACTTAGTTTATATAAACTGAGTACCAATTTAATTAAAAATGAAATAGTGGAGAAGTTCAAATGTTATATTACAATAATACAACAAAAACAGATATATAAAAAGTGGTATTTAACATAAGCTATGTTTTCAATCAATATTTTAAAAAAAATAAAACTTTACTTGCGAAATTGCTTAAACGCCATCTTAATCTAAACGCACACAACAAAATTGTGGTAATGAAATGCGATAAAATAAGCTGTTGATGATAAAAGCACTCAACTAGTATCGGCTAGTTAATTTTACCTTAATATTCTGTCAATATCTCATTTAATAAAAATTTTATTAAAAATTAAATAATATAAATTTTTAAATGTAATACTTGTATTACAAAAATATTTAAAAATAAATTAAAAAATTTTATTGTGTCGCAAATATCTAGATATCATTTTAATAAAAATCACAAGCATTTCGCTCTCGTTTGCATCCACATGTAAATGGGACAAAGGAACAGCAAAATTCTAATAATAATTAAAATTGGCGAATTATTTTCTAAGTTCATAGAAACTGTCTGTTAGTCTGTCTGTACATGCATATATTTTTTATTATTATTTTTTTTTTATATTAAAGTTTGTAATTTTAAATTTGTTTTATTTCATTTCATTTTATTCTAACTCAATTAACCTTCGTCAGTTTGATTAAATTTATTATCTGTATACAGTGATGGCAACTTTTTTTCAACAAAAGCCGCCAAACGTCTCCTCAAAATTGCTACAAAAAACCAATATTTTACCAAGTTAAAATTTTAGTGATAAATATCTAGCTTTCAATATACACTTTAAAATTGGGCTTAAAATTTAACAGATAAGCCGCTGAGAGTATTATTTTACACTTAAAATTTAAAAGAAAAGCTGATTAATTTTTCCCGCAAGAGAACAAAGATTCAGGTTGTCCAGTTCATGATAACCTGCACTCTATATTTGAACTTGTTTCCTCCTACTTCTCGAAATTTTTTCTCAAGTTTTATATATATTTATTTCCAATTCGAATTAGAGATTCAAAAAATATTTCTTTAAAATTTTTTTGGGAATTTGTGACATTATTTCTAAAGAAAATCACATAAAAAAAATGTTTATAATAGTTTTTCGTAAAGAGAATAATAACAGGAAATAAGAATCTTTCTTCAGCATGATCACTTCATTGATACCGCATCAAATTCGTTTTGTAGCTTTCACGAAAAGAATCATTGTTAAATTATAAATGGTGTCCAAATTTGAAGCATAATCGATTAAACAAACAAATGTGCTGGTTTTAATTTTATTTTGGTTGAAATAACGACTAAACTGTAGTTCATGTAAAATAATTTTTATTATTGAATAGTTTTAATTGGAATCGGAATAGATTATTACTTAAAAGTATATGTACCTAATGAAGGCCAGGTGAACAAATTATTCTGTTACCGATTGGCTAATTATTAAATCTAATCGATATAACCGGCTTGGCTCCCGGTCAGCTACTTACTAGGAGGTCGTCCACATTGTAAAATATTTGTTGCAAACATTATGTAAGCTCGTATATATAAGATAATTTAGAAACATTTCTTATTTCTCTTTCCTCTTTCATTAAGCAACTCAAAGATTTTGCAACAAATGTCAAATGATGTTGACATAAGAACTGGAAAACGTGAATTAACTACGAAATGTAATATACAACCCAACAACAAAAATGGCTATAAGTCTCGTTTAATGAGATAAATCTTCTAGCAGTGATTGCAAACAAAAAATCATGACCGATCTGGTAGTAAATTATAACCCGAAAGGCTTGTCATTCACTCACATATTTACCATAACATCTACGACTCATTATTTAAATCCCCAACCATATACTGACTCCTACAGCAAGTTGACTATATCAACAAAACTTAGTACAAACGATATTGGGGTTCTATATAGCAAATTCTGATTTGTAACATGTTGCATGTCAGTCAGACAGCCAAAAAAAATCAGAGTTTAGTATACTCAAACTTTCCTCTTACTTTCTGCTTTCTGCTTTACCAACTTTTTTGTTTAGTATAATATGTGTCTTATTATAAAATTTAATTTCGTCCTTTTTATTTACAGCTTAAATATATTAAATTTTATTTTGATTTTCCTTATTTATATCATCATTACGATGGTTTCCTTTAAATTCATGAGCAAGCAGTATTATTTTCTCCCCCAATGCTGATTACCGCTTTAGGTGAGGCATAGTTTAACGATTTCAAATTCAATTTGTTTATTTACTTCATTAGTAGCTTCCGTATTTTCTGTTTATTTATTTTCTTTTTACAATACTGCTACATACAGCCATACGTTTCTTAAGACTCTCTCATGTACACATGCATGTTACTGTGATGCATTATTTATGGGTATAGGTGTGTGTGAGCATGTAAGTGTTGTGGATTGTTTGTGTGTTTACCAATACCAAAAACGAATGTGAAATACTTATTACAGCAACAAATAGCATACAAACTTAACAAACCTGACATTACCTCGTTTCCATACAAGCCAGTTAGTCAGTCGGTCTTACACGGAGGTAGGCATCGAGTCAGTCAGCCATCCTGTGAAAGCAACCGTTCATGCTGCAGCAGTATTTTTTACTTTCTTTCATGCCATTCATGGATTTTGCTCAGCTTTTTTGCATATCCCCTTAACGGAGTGACAAGAGTGTATGTAAAGTTCATCATTGAGTTTGTAACTTTTTCGCAAAATCTTCTCAAACATATATTGTGAATTCAAAAAAAAAACTGAAATTACGAAAAACTTCCTGCACTACAAACTGAAATATTATATTTAAAACCTTTTTATTTCTAAAATATATGACTGGGGTTTTTCTGATATACGAGTAAAGGCCACTGCATATAGAAAGAGAGTTATTGGCTTGTACTAAAATTCTAATACAAAAATACCCACTTTAAGGTCTACTTCTGGTGGTTTTTGAATTAAATAAGTTCAAGAAGTCAGAAAGACAGTCAGACAAATATTCCTAAACAAATGCATTTTGTATTTCAGATGGTTAACCGTGTTGTCTTAAGAGTCGGATGATTTAAAATTGGCTACATTGTTTTCTGTCACAGCTCGTATGACAAATTTCGATTGTTCTAAAGTTTATCTGATTTGGCAATTTTTCGCAAATAGACTTACGGCAGAGAAGCATTTGCAAATTGCCCAATTTATTTTTAAAATTGTGGTTCAGGTCTACAATCTCATCGGGTATATTTTGGTAAAATGGCAATAAATAGAATTTCTGCATTAGGATTTGGAGCATAACGAACAAGCCCTTGTCGGAACACAATTACGTCCAGAAAAACTCACTCTATGTACTGGCCGAAACATGATTTAGATTTATTCATAACAAAAGATCTTTTATATTCTTCTTTCTGTTATTTCGGTCTGACTTTATAGTCTCCTCCTTTGCTTCGTTAAGATAACTTCTACAAAAGACATTATAGAGTAGTCCCATTCACCATTCATAATTGCCAAATCTGCAGTAACCAAATATCATTGCTGCAATGTCCCTCAAATCCTAGGAATCGCTTGGTGGGCTGAAAATTCATCATAAGCCATGTCGTCCTTGCAATATAACATCCAGAATCATTCATCCATCTTATCTGGGACTTTATATAGGAATACATACGTAACTATACGAAGTTTGCAATCGGAGAGGGGTCTGCCATAGCAGTTACCGATATTTTAGCAAGGCAATAAGCTAAATGAATTGCGATTTCGAGTAGAAATCAGTCTTATAACTGGTGGCCACTTGTCTAACTGTTAAAATTCTGATATTCCTTTTGAATATCTTAAAATAACGAAAACAGCGTAACGCCTCTTTAATAGAACATACCTAAGTTTGAAGTACTTATACTGCATTTCTTCGGCATTCTGACTGATACTCGGACTCCATTTCTCCCCTTTGACTCAATCGTATACACATCCAGATTTCATTCGTCAAATTGTAATCTTTCTTCTGCCAAAAAACTATAAAACTCAAGATTGTTGGGATTCAAGAATTTTAAACCATAGTCTTCTGAAGTCGGTACATATAATGCGTTTTTTTTATAAAAGCTTTTGGCGGCTTCGTAGCGAGACATTTATCAAACTTGCTAAAAAGATACATCTCCAATGTATGTCATATTCCCAACTAGAATTTTTAATATTTTTCCTTTATTTTTATTATTTTAAATTATCATTTTCATTCCTTTTTTTTTTTTTTTCTTTTTACAAACACATGCACATCTCTCAATGTAAACAGCATATGAACGTCTTTATATCCTTGACAATGTGATGTACATACATGTGTGTAGGTGAGTTTGTTTTAGTGGGTTACATGCTGATTTGATATATACTTTTGAGTACATGTGTACCATTTTTTCTGCGTTATGCTTTTCTGTTTGTTTTTGCTTTCCTGTGTTGATCACCCCTTGAGTAAAATACTGCACGTTTATTATTATCAGTCTTTAAGAGTGTGTGTGTGTGTATGTATGAGTATGTTTTTCTTTGAGAAATGAAGTAAACTGCATCAACACTTGATGCAGTTTGTTTATACTTTGCTCGTTTGTTTGCTTATTGTAAATGTGTACGCTTGTATTAAAATGGCATTCGTTTTAGTCGACTACAAAGCTACCCCGTTACCAATTTCATTCGTTGTTTTATATTTTTTTTATTTTTTCATTTTGCTCCTCATATTTTCCTGCATCGATGTAATTCTTTTTCAATTTTTAATTTTTTTTTTCTACACGTGTATACTGTAATTGTATGTGTGCATATAAGAATGTATGCTAGATTCATTATATTTGTTCATCATTTTTATTTTCTTTAGGCTGGTATGTTGTTGTCGTCGTCATTGCAATCATTTTCCATTACAATTGCAAGCATGACCCAAATCTATGACGTCGTCATCGTCATCATCATCATCTACATCGTATCAACAACATCATGATTCAAAACATAATCTCACTTAGACATTCATTCGCATTTTAGATCATTATATCTATGTCCTGCTTTCTATCATTGCTATAAACAGTGGCTACAATTGCAGATGAAGTTGTTGATAGTTTTTCGATAAAACCAATTTATCCTTCCCTCTCTAACCAACAAATTTTTGTTTCTCTTACCCCTACCCCTTCAATATTAATTAATTGATAGGGTTGAAAAATAATTATTCGTCGAAATTAAGAACACAAAACTCTCTGTAAAATTTGTTCTTACTTTTGAGATTTCCCTAAACTCTGCCACTCTTTTGTATATATTTTACGGAGTTTGTAGTAAATCACGACACAATGACTTTCAGTTAAACAAAGGTGTTAAAGAAAAAAAGTATTCTCAGCAAAAACTTTAATAAAAATTGCTTAATGGTAATTTTATTGGTAAAAAAAATACCCATTTGTGACTTGATGCCATACAATTGTATTTGTAGCAAAAGACATTTGTTAACAGGTCATGAAATGTTAATATTTTTTAAATTAAAAAAACTTTCACCTCCCTTTTTGAGTTGTGTATAAATTTAAATGAATTGGTTGTAACAAGCTTAACAAAAATTTAATTTAATTTAATTAAATTCGGCATTTAAGGTGCTTGCGTGTTAGTAAAAATATTGTCAAAACTTTGAAAAACTAATTCAAGCATGAATTAAAAATTTTCCCAAAATAAAGAAATTTTTCATATTTTTAGAATTTTTAAATGAATTTTTAATAACATAAAAGTTTAATGAAAATTTAATAAAAAGTTTTAAAATTAGTAAAAATATACGGTTAAAAGGTTTTTAAAAATATAAGTTTTACCAAGATGAGTCCCCTCTGCAATGATTTGGATCTCCGTTTCTTAGCAGCATGGCATAGTCATTTGTTTAACAGACAGACTAGTGTCTTTCAAAACATACACCATCATTAAATTTATAATTCTGTAAAAAGAGAAGATCTTTTGAAATCCTGATAATGCATGAGATCGTAAAAATCTTTACACATGCTTTTCGTCTTAACTTTTTTCCGATACAATCAATAAATTTGTATATTTTTTTTATTTATTTAAATATCTTTAAAAACTATGCCAGTTATTATTGTTACAGATTTATTTTTAAATAGCTTAATTTATATTATAATATATTTTAGCTGTAGTAGTTGAAGTTACTGTAGTTTTGTTTGTGTTAGTTTATTTCGCTGTTTGTTCGAACATGATATTAAGATGTTATTATGTGTAGCATACTTTAAGGCACTTCTATTATTCCTGCATATTACTTAACGTCTTAGTTTAAATGTAACGGTTTCCGAATGTTCTAGAATGTACATGCGAGAACTTTGTCGAATGTTACCGGATAGCACTATGTTACTATAAATAGCCGAACAACACAGCTAACATGATCAATATAACAGTAGAACTTGTAAAGCGCGTATCAAAGTGAGTTTGATAATAAAAGTGTATAACAATAAGTGAAATAAGTAAAGTGCTATAAAACAATATTTGAGTGTGTTTAAGTAAATAAAGTGCTCTTAATTTTATAACTAATTTCAACCGTTTTTTTTTTTTGATTGCAATAAAAGAACTCAAAGTTTATTTAAAGAAAATAAGCCAACATTTATAAAAGGTATAAACGTAACATTATTTTAAATTGATTGAAAAAGAAATACGTGCTAAAATTATTTAATAAATTTTGTAAAGAAATCCAAACTGGTTTCACAAAAAAATTATTCAGGGAATTGAAATGAAACTGTTTCTAATATTAATTATCAATATCAGGAAAACTTGACCATTAATAGCATACCTGGTTCGGCAATAATGTCTACATTTTATTGGGGATCCCAAGAAAATTTAAAGCATATTAAAAAAAATCCAACAACATCTAGTAGAAAATCAATGCAGGCTGACAAACAAACAAAGTCTAAAAAGCTCCAAAAAGGAACTTTGCAAAGAATTAAAAAGCCACAAATATAGCAGGAAACTTAGAATTAAATTGCATACAAAAATACCGTTGCTCTAGAGAATATTCAAAATTTATCGTATTTTTTTAATTTTAATAAAGAAAGAGTGATTTTGTTGAGATATGAAAAAATTTTTTAATTCAGTTCATCGCAAATAAGATCCGATTAAAAATTGTCATACCTTATCATACCTTATAGCTCGTACCACAATTTTCAATTACGTTATTCAATCAACTCCTGTCAATGGATAAATTCTGCTCGGAAATTTTGTTTTTAGCGTTTTTGGTGTACAATTTTGGTTAAAAGAAACTCCACAAAAAATATTCTAAATGTGTCGAATCGCATTTTTTTTCTTGATGTGTGTACAAGTGTCACCAACTATATTCTCTGCGTCCAAATCATCAATTTTCTGTCACAGAAAGCTTTGAATCATTTTTGTGTAGCGTTTTCCATTAGCCAATGATACTAAAATTTTGGATGCCCTTTATACTAGATGACGAAGCGTATGGACTGGCAGATTTTTTACAGCTTCGAGGTAAGAATTTTTATTTTTCTCATGCTTGAGGAAATGTTAAAGATTAGCTTTGGATCCAAAAGCAGATAAAATTTCCGAAAAAATCTTATTAAGGCTTGATTTGTGCAGTTGCAGCAAAAAAAACAAGTTTGTAACTAAAATATACATAAATGATACATAAATATGTTTGCAAAAAAAAACCTTCTTTCTTTTATAAAAGATCAAAATGTTCTTTTTTATTTTGGCCTTATTTGGCATTATGTCCCAGTGGCAACAAAACTCTCAAATATTACCAAAACAACAACATAAGTTTTGTGCCAAAAAGATGCCAATCTTTAAAATTATTCGATAATTTAGGCAAAAGTGTATACCTGTCGTGCGTTTGGGCTTTAAGTGCCCCTCCTTTTCAACCTAATCTAAAATTATTCGAAGCTTAGAACAGTGAACATATCGATCTCACTTCTTATCAATATGAACACTTATAAAAAATTTTCTTTTAACTAAAATTTGTACAAAATTAGTTGCTCAAAGAATTTAACAAAAAAATATTACAAATGTTTGTTGTCTGTAAAAAGAAAATATAAAAAAAATCTCAATTGATTCAATACGTTAATTAATAATTTTGTTCCTCTATATTTAATAAAAAGTTTTCTTTTGTTAAATTTAGGTCAGTTCGTTGACAACTTTTGTAGCTTTTTCTTTTAATTGTGAAGCATTAAAACAGTTTTTGTTTGTCCTATTTTCCTATAAACTTTTTTGTTCACAGAAAAAACTTCTAACTGTATAATTATTTCCTTTACGTTTGAACATTCCCATACCACTGTCATTTTTTACGTTTTTTTTTTTTTTTTCTTCTGCATTGTATTTAGTTTCCAACCAGTAGTGTAAATATAAAATCTATGTGTCTTAAATATAAAATCTATGTGTCTAAGAAGCACTGCCGTCGAAATGAATAAGGAAGAAATACAAGATATAGATTTAATAAAAAAAAAATTTATAACAAATTTATCATAAAATTATATTTTTCTAATTATTCAAGAATTCATTCTGATCTGATCCCTAGTTAGTGACATTACTAAGACCACTAGGGCTCCGTTTTGCTACTTGTACATAAAAGTGAGGGAATATAAAATAAAGATAACAAAAAAAAGAAACAGGAAATACGTGTGATAATAAAAATGATTTTGAAAGCTACTATCGTAAAAATTGATAGAGATGAGGTTATATTCCGTTTTATTAACACATTGACATATAACAGCCATTTATTGCACCTGGTGATGGATCTTGTCTGCTATAATTTTATTGTCGAAAGGTTTGCCCTGCTGTCGATTATTTACCAATATTATGACTAATCAAATATTTGAACTATATATTCTTTAATACACATTTTACTGCAAACTATTTAAGGAAAATAGCATTTGAATATTATAGTCAATATTTGCATTTAGGTTCATCACTTATCTTCAAACGTTACCATGGCTTAATAATAATAATAAAAACTGACACATACTGACCTAGTACCATCACCCTGACTTGGAATTTCTCACCCCCCAGATTGGCTGTTGTACTGTGTAATTTGTGATCACTAAGCATTTAATCTGGCAGAAATTTTCAAACCAAATTTCTGGTTTTTTTACAGACAAAAAATAATTTCAATCCGTAATAAGAGTTGCAATGATTCGAAAAAAACAAATTAATTAGAGACTTTTTCAAGATATATACTATCGTTTCGAAAATTCTAATGTAAAAAGAATTCCAAAAGTTCCCTTAATGATGACCTTATTCAAGGATTGACTTCCCTTGGCTAAATTTTATCGTTCAACCTCTGCCCTAAATGCAAGCAAGATCGACACTCAGTTGTGCTCTTTGAGCACCTTCCTAAAGAATCCGGGCTATTGTATAACTTGTTCCCACACATAAATTTAATCAGTCATATAATCGGATCTATTTTGCCGGGAGATTCAACTAAACTTTCTAAACGACCAACAAGACTCTTCTATTGAAAGACAACAGCAGAACAAAGTTTTTAGTGGTTTGCCGAAGTCAACTAGTAACATATTCGTTAGTCCGGCCCCTGATTTTTTGGTTCATTAACGATAACAGAACCAACGCAAACTCTAAAAATATCTATCAATTAGCAGTCTATAACAACTCATAGGGACCACAAGTTCTCTTGATACAAGATAAGAGCCTGGTCAGTTTTGAGCTGGAATTCTCCAATTATTTGGATCCTCACAGACAAAGATGTTGGCGATGCAAATAATAACAAAAAATTTTTTCGGCTGCCCGAATACTTCAAAAAGATATTCTAAGCATCAGTATATAAAATATCTTGTGACATAGACGTAACCATTAAAATATATAAACTTATACCCTAGATAATAAATAAATTTTATTAAATAATACATTTTCTTAATTTAAAACAATTTCAATATCAATCTATTGTTATACATTTTCAGGGTATTTGGTGTAAGAAAAACCACATGACATCAAACAATTATTTAACAAAAATAGTGCTCTCGCTTCTTTTAACAAACATTTGCCCTAAACGGGTAACTTTGATTTTCAAAGTAAATTTTTGAAAACAAAAGTGCGATCGTGCTGCAGAAAATTATCAGTCAAAAAAAATTTATTTCACCAAAATTTTTCCTAAACAAATGGGTAAATACATATTCATCAAATGGTTATTATATACAATACGTTGTTATTTTTCTAAGATAACGTAAAGTTGAAACAGGTGAATCAATTTATTAATTTAAAAAACATCTCAATAATTTTAATTTAAAAAAAAATTTTAAGATCTTATTTTTAAGATTTTGGAAAAATAACTGAAGGTCTTTGTTTAAACATCGCTGCCTTATCGAGTTCCTTTGCTAAGTGTGTGTACAAATTTATTTTACTGCTTCATGTAGCTCACCTTTCGATTAAATTATTTTTCCGCACAAGTTTATTATAAAACAAGTAAGAGCGCTATATTCGGCCGTGCCGAATCTTATATACCCTTCACAACGTGTAGTCATGCAATAACAGTAGTTTGTATCACCATTCATCCCATATAAAATACGTACATACATATAAAAAACACACATATATAAAAACATCCCATTGTAAAATTATAAATTTACGTATGTATGTTTAAAAAAAATAAATAAAAAAAAAAATTAAAAAAAAAAAAAAATTTAAAAAAAAATTTTAAAAAATATTAAAAAAAAATAATTAAAATATATATAATAAATATAAAACAAAAAAAAATATAAAAAAAAAATTGAAAAAAAAAATTAAAAAACAATAAAAAAAAATATATAAAAAAAAAATTTTTTTGACTCAGCTGGGATTCGATGCCACGTTTTCTCTAACCAGTATACACGTTTATATGTATGTATGTTGTTGTTGTAATGTTGTTTTTGTGAATAAAAAATCGAGGTGGTCGTGGATTTTTGCTCATATCTCAGTTGTTTATGCACCGATGTTTCTGATTTTCAATACCGTTCTACTCCCGAATATCTCTTATATTTAAATACCTCTCCCGGGTCCAAGCGATATCGGGGGGCTTCAAAAAGTTGATTTCAACATACACACGGACAGACGATCTGACGGACAGAGCTTAGTCGACTCCCCTATTCATAAGCTTTCAGAAAATATATACTTTATGGGGTCGGAAATGAAAATTGTAGAAATTTCACACGGAATGACAAAAATATATATACCCTTTTTCACTGTGTGAAGGGTATAAAAATAATGCCGGACTAATGAAAACTTGTGAAGTATTTTCTTTCATTAAACTATTAATGAAAATTTTTTTTTGGATTTATATGTCTTAGAACAATTTTGCAATCAAAATTTTGTAGAGACACAATTGTTTATATTCATGTTTTAAATATTTGCAAAATTTTTATTTTTTCGCACGACATATTGTAGTCGATTTATAACTATGAAATAAATTAAGAAAAATTGCCAACAATATAAATATGAAATATACAAGATTAAGACTGACAATTAATGTCCAACTTCAAACTGTTCTCAGTGTAGGCATAAGTACACACATACATATACATATGTGTGTGCACGATGATATATTTTCCCTATTTTGCTAAATGACATTCTTATATTTCTTTGAAAAAATAAAAGAAATAAACAAATACACACAACCTAAATACACATATTCCAACATATATTTCATATAAAGTCCAGTTCTTCTTTTGTCGTATCATTTTTCTGTGCTATTTTCGTTTATTTTTCCATTTTTTTTTTTTTAGTTAAATTCATAAAATAGCTTTTATTCTACTTAAAAACTCCAACACAAATTTAAGTTTGCCCCTAATGGTCTGTGTGAACGAATGGCTGTCTTTGCTTTCTGTACGTTCATTTTACTTGTCTAAACAAATATCTCTCTCTTACGTTGAGAAATTAATTGAAATTTTGTAAAAATATGTGCACATGTTTGTTGAATGCATGTGGTATGTGTCAATATTCAACATATAAAAATAAAAAAGAAAACAAAAATATTTTTGTTTTTCTTGTGATGCATTGTTTTTGTTTTTTCAAAGTTGTTTTTTCATTTGAGTGTGTTTGTATGTCGTCTTTACTTATTCAATACGTTTGTTTGCCGTACCATACCATCGAAAAATTTGAAAGAGTAAACTGCTGTTGCTGATGAGTGCAGATTGTGTGGAGAGAAGTTTTGGTGGAGGTATGAGCGAACATGAATATTGTTTTAAATACCAGACTATTTTCACAACTCATCCAGATTAAAAAATAATTGCCTCGCACTCATTTTATTCCCTTTTTTTACTTTTATTTTGTCTTTTTTTATTATTATTGTTGTTTTCGTTTTACAGACTTTGCAAATACCTACGTGTGTATGTGTATGTACACATGTAGGTATGTGTAGTATTTTATAAATTTGTTGTTGCAACAATTTCAACATTGTTATCATATGTACTTATGTACAGAGATATACATATCTACACATGTACATGCATATATATTTTTGCCTTATGATAATGCTGCTGATTATTCTGTTTCTTATTACAATTGTTGCAACAACGAAATCAAGCAACTAACATTACCAGTTACAACAAAAATATATTAGAAAGGCATATTAAGAAGAGTCGAATTTTAAACACCCTTAAATTATAAGGCAACCAGAAAGAAGTTTTGTTTTTTTTTAGCAGTAAAGATTTTTATTTAAAAAAAATTTAATGAATTCTTGTTGGCAATTTTTAACTTTTAAATGATGCGATTTTATTTATTTTTCTTAAATAAAATCTATTGATGTAAATAGTTAATATTGTATTAAGTTTATTGATTGAGCCATGTGCTTGTGTAAAAGTCTTATATGAGACAACATAAAATTTGTATAAACCTGCCTTCCCTATGATACTACATTAGCAGTCCTACTTCATAAATTTTGTATAAACCTGCCTTCCCTATGATACTACATTAGCAGTCCTACTTCATTGCTTTTCAATCCCATTATCGTAACGTCCTTATTAACTACATCAGCAACAGGAATGCAGCTTTGACCTGAAACAACAATCAACTTGTATCAAAAAATTTTCGATCTTACCTCTATTTATCAATAAACACTTGTTTGACCTGATTCAGAAATTAAATTCTTACACCTTCAGACAAAATGGGTTAAATATTACTGATTTTAATCTGGTTTTTAGTAACATTGTCCTGGTTTTATCTATATCATCCGTATGCATCTATTCGAGATGCCTATTCAACTACATTGTACATAGCCTACTTGAACTTAACCTCTACATCATACCCACCAGAAACTGATATTCAAATCAAACAACCGAATTATAATATACAAGAACTCCCGTGTAGCCCATTTAGGTGTCACAATACTCCTAAATAAGCATTTAAAATGAAAGGATCTTTTCAAATAAAGGTGAAAGTGTGTAACTAGCAAACATTTCTAAAGACTTCCTAACAAAGACAATTAATGGCACCAGCTACAAATATTAACAAGAACACATAGCAAAATTAAATTGAATTTGAATGTCTTTAAAAGTACTAGTACAATGACTAACCCATCTATATCCACATAAAACTTGCTAAAGCAAACCGAAAACGATGCCAGTAAAGGCAATGAAACGATATGAGAGTGCAAAAGGAATTGAGAATGAATACGTGAACCGTGCCAGAGTTTTCTTGCCAAAAGATGTGTCTACATTAATACCCAACAACAGGCAGTATTTTTGTTATTTCAAAGATGAGATAAAATAAAAATAAAAACAACAATAACATCTGCAACAGCATAACAGGCAACTAGAACAACAAAACGGTAGAAACAACACCGTCATTCTCGTCATCGTTGTAAACGTTGATGTTGAAGCTCAATCTAGCACTACATTACTCTAGCATTTGCCAAAAACACAAAACTGTAAACTAAAACAAAAGCTCACAAAATACAAGTAAGAAATGTTTAAAGATAAGAAAATTCTACCAGCCAGCAACTTGTCCATATAAAACACAGTGGGGTGTCTCTTTCATTCTTAACAGCTTCCTTCTACAAAAGAGAAAAAATAAGAAATAAAAAATAATTATACAACTTTTTGAATTAATTTACTAACACAGTTTTACACTTTACTCCTCTTCTTTACACCACAACTAAAATTGTGTCAGTTTTTTTTTTTTTGAGAGAGAATTTTAGGAATATTGAAGAGCTTACTTTTGAATTCCTGGTTTTATAAATCAATTAACGAATCACATTTGATAGCGCAGTGAATATTTTTACAACAAAAAACAACAACAGGAATGAAAGGAGAATATTTTGACAATATTAGAATTTATACAAAACTCTGTTTGTTTAATAAAAAGAGGTATTTTTTTGTATACTTATATTGATCTAATAAAAAATAATAACAAAAGGAAAAACTTTTGTTTAAATGAGATGTGTTTTTGTAAGGCAAAGCACTTTTAAGTGGCATTTCGGTTTTCTGTGGAAGTCATTCTTACCGTTTAAGGTTGTATTGGAATACATTTTATTTGGTAATTATTTGTGAGTAACTTAATTTATTCCGTAAAACACGGATAAATTTAAGAAACAATAGGTCATTGTGTTGACCACCATTGTCAGCCAAATCCGATTAATTTAAGAATCAATGATACCCTTTCGTTACACTTTTATCTTAAACGACCATTTTCTATGTATACCCAAATAAAAGGTACTAGAGGCTCAGGCAAATGCATATTTTTCCCTACAAGTCTAAAATCAGAGGGAAAAAAATATCCCTGAAAATTAAATTATTTGCATTAAAATTACATTAATATTTTTGTATAAGTTTTCACATATTTTGCTTAATTACTTTTTTTCTTATTCACCCTAAATACATATTTTTATTATTTGCCTTTAAATATATATTTTAGAAATATTTTTTATTCCTGTTTTCATTCAGTCCCTGAGTCAAATTCAGGATGAAAGACAGACAGACAAAATTATTAAAAATTTATTTATTGTATTTTAAAGTATTTCTTATATTTAAAAAATTAGCAGAGAGAATCTGTTTTATTTCTAAAAATTTGTTCGTATATTTTTTATTTTTTTAAAACACTCCCTTTCTCCATGATGTCATTAAAATTGCATAAATATTTTAAAAAGACATTTTTGTTGTTTTTGTAAAATAAAAAAATAAGAAAAAAAAATTTAGTATAAAGTAAGAGTGAATGACTTAAAAAATAAATTATTAATAAGAATACAGAATTAATTTATTTAAATTGATTTACAATTTTATACAGGGTGAGTAAAAAGTCATCAAGAGGTTTAAAAATTCTAGAACCATTTGGTTAAAATATTTTTTTATAATTCTTTCTCAGACTATAAAATATACAAAATAAAAAAATATACAAATGAAAAATTTTGTCACTTAAATGACCCCCGCTTACAACTTCACAACAGTTAGAACAGTTTCTTATAAGTATTTCTTCAACAAATTGTGTCGGTGTTTTTCACATTTAAATGCTCCTTAAAATAAAATAAATTAACGGACGCTTACAAATCAGGCGAACTATTTAGTCATATAATTCCTGAATTTTTGAAAATTAATCGCTCTCCAAAAATTCAATTAAATAGTGTAATTTCATCTTCAGCACTGCAGGCAGTGGCACCATCCTTGTGAAACCACATCTCAGGTATTCTTTCAAGAGTAGAACATAAAAAATATCTTAAAGCGCTAGTCAATTTATGGTTACAGCACGTGCATCTTTATTTTAGAAGAAGTAAAACAAAGTAATATTTCCAGACGTAGTGCCAGACCATACTATGAAAAAAAATTAAAAAAAAAATGTTAAAAAAAAATAGAAAAATTTTTAACCCCATGAGACTTTTGGTTCACTCTGTATTTGTCTTACATTAAAATTTAAAATAATTATTGCCTACTTTTAGAAAGTAGTGAATTTGATTTATTTTTTACTCCCCACATTTATTTTAATGTCACAAATTCTAGTCATGTTCAGGAAACGGTTTCTAATTTCTTTGACAGAAATGTTAGCAAAAATTTAGATTTTGTATTACATTTTAAATATTAGTAAACATATAGCAAACGTTTAGTTGAACATTGGATGTCATCAAGTGAACATCTTGTTAAATGGTAGTAAGCAATAATTTTAATTAAAGGTATTAACTAATTTCTTTGACTTTTTATTGATATTTTGTTCAATTTAGTAAACTTGATTAAAACTTTTTTGTTAAAAAAAAAAAAAATATATATTTTTACCGACACTTCACTGCCAACAATGAGGATTTTAAAAAGGTGGTTTTCTAAAATTTTTTTTTTTTACATTTTATGATTCATACTAATAGTAACTATAATTTTTGTTTGTCTGTCTGTCTGTCTGTCTCCCCAAACTCGATTAGCTTAAAAATTAATGTATAGATTTTGATCGAGAGCAGATTTTAAAAAATGTATAAACGATTTTGTACAATACTGATATAATATTAACATGACTCAAGATAAGGCACATCAAAAACTGATTAAATTTCTATAAAGATATTTTTTTTATCAAGCCATTTTAAATAATCTATTAAAATAAAAAAAATAAAAAAAAATCCACTTTTATAATGAAATTTTTAAAAGCCTCAATAAATAAACAATAAAAATAAAAAAATTCAGCTCGTTTAGTTTACTAAACGACAGTTTCACCGAAAATGTACCTTCGATTCTCTTTATGTCTGAAATTTCGCTAAAAATTTTTTTATATAAGAATTTTTCTTTAACCTGTTTTCTTCTACTAAAGACTAATTGAAACCAGTCTGCAATGCTGGCACCGTAATATTTTTGAATTACATGGTTTTTTAGATGAATTCTGATATCACTGCCATTTTTTTATATATTTCTTTCTGTAAGGTACCGTCGTAAATAATATTTTATTTGGTACCTTGTTAAATGTTAACTAAGGTACCTCAAAACAAAATTTTATATAAAATCCATTCATTGGTTTTAGCACCAACTGAGTTTAGAAATAAAGAAAGACAAAAATCCTTAAAATTAGTGTTTCGTATACTAGATCGTCGTCTGTATTTATGTATATTGCAAATAAAATTTCCAAAAAAATATCTTATGTAAAGGACAGTTATTTTTACCATCTTTTTATAAGTATAGATATCTATAAACTTTTTATAAAAATATTATAAAATATAATATTTTTTTGTTTTTTAATTTCGCCCTTCCAAACCACAGTCATCTCTACGACTAAACTATTTCATATAAACATGTCTTCGGCAGGAATATATTTTTCATATTTATAAGTAGCCTGGAATTTGAGTACGAACAAAATAATGTTAAAATAAAAATATAAATAATACAAACCTCAAGTTATAATCTAGAAAATAAAGAAATTGTTTAAATAACAAAGGGAAGTGAACACGAATAAAACAAAAACAACACCAACAAATAGAACAAAAGAAACATGTTCAACAACATGACTTTGGAATTTGCCGACGTGTGCAACAAATTTAAAAAATTGAAACAAACTATGAATGATGTCTATAAATAATAAAAGTTGAATGTAGCAAAGCATTTTACTCTTGTCTTTTCCTTAAAAAAAGATTTATTTTTTGGCATAAACCCATAGCATGGAAATCTTACAAATAGCAACAACAAAAAAAAGGAAAAGGAATAGATGAGAGAAGAATTGGAAGCTAAGTGCAGCTGTAAGAATGTTACGGTCTGTTTGTCGTACATTAACATTTGTAAATTTACAAAAAGCGAGCATAAATATTTTGCTGTTGTTGTTGTTGGGATAAAGACATGAGTCATGGTTTCGGTTTAATTCAAAACTAAACAGGAATCCATTTGTTTTCTGCTAGAACGGTTATCTGTTAAAGTTTTGTAAATGTGTTTAAATCAAAAATGGATTTTTTTTAAATTAAGAACTCAGCAGTAGTAGCAGTTAAGTAGTAAATCTTAAAAAATGTTAAGTGAAAATTTAATTTTATTATGGACATGTTGAACCCGTACTATAACAAACGCCTTGTTAGGGTTTAGAGCGCAGCAGTCGAATTTTAAATAAAAAAAACACTAGTACAGATGCATAGCACATACAGCACGGCAGTTAAAAGACAATTTAAATTGTGAATCCCTGGCTTAAAGCACACAAGCAAGAAAAAGAGGTTGTCCCAAAAATACATTGGTGAGCCAAGTTAAATCTTAACTACAATATTTGAATATAACCTAGAGAAAAGTCAGAAGAGTAGCATCAGAGCAAAAATCCATGGAGATCATGGTATTTTAAAGAATTATACATGTATATAGTTCTGTGGCTTGGAGCTAAAAGGGCCAATGTCAAAATATTTACTTTTGAAAAAATTGGAATTGAACTTTAACTTTTACAGATGCTTTCATAGTGACATTGGCCAGCATTTTATTTATGAAGCTGTTCTGGGTTAAGTATGACTTTAGCTATTTTACCATAATAAAAAAGAGCCAGAAAACCAATCTAATGCAATGATTAACTCAAAAGAGCAAAAAAGTGACATTGGCCCTTTTAGCTCTAAGCCACAGAGAAAATCCGGTTCCTTTTGTATTGTATTAATTTCAAGATGAATTCTAATGCCAGTTTCAGTACAAAAATAATTGCTTATTCCTGTTAGTGTCATGTTTTTTATACTCATTCATGTCTTGTCTTCGAAAACGCATTCATTTCCTACCAACTTTCCATCATTTAATTTTTTATAAATATAAAAATTACTTCCCTATTTTCGATTTTAAATGTTTATAAACTTGCAATATGAGGTGAGATAGTTTCAAACAAAATTGTTTCAAAATCCATTCAGTAGATTTTGAGTCAATCGACTACAGGGAGATACAGCGAAAGGCAAAAAGCTAGACCAAAAAATTAAAATTCTTAAAATTATTATTTCATAATTTAATATTGGATTATAATAAAATATTGTCAACATTTTATAAGTCAAAATTAAAATGTATTTTATGGGACAAGTATTTACTTTTATGGATATAGTAACCCTTAACAAAGTTTCTTTTTTAAGGGTTTAGGTACCGTAGATCGTGCTGGGAATATGAAAGGACAATGTAATGAATAAGTGTTGACTGAAATACTCATGGGGCCATGGGTAAGCTTATCGAACATGCTTATAGTAGGGTGGGTAACGTTGATCGGAGTGTCACCTTTCCCAACATTGTGGTTAATCTTGTGCAGATAGTGATATTTTTTAATGTCGAGCCTGCGGTTATTTGTATGCGGGTTGATATTCCACGCACATGTTTTTTTCAGCGAAGACGGTATCACATAACTGGGAGTACTTATCAGGATTTCGTAACACTAAATTACAGAGGGATGAAATTATTGTTTAAAAATTGCATATTTATCATTCTTTATCTTTTCCAGTACCAAGTGCTTAGATGCACATCAATGTAACCTCTTTATTAAAATTGTTATCGCTTGCTCTACAACCTCAGCTAACTTTAAAGCAGCATCATTTTTCAGCTACTCCATGAATTTACCCTAAAAAATCAGCAAAGTTTTGCAATACAAATTTGCATCACCAGAAAGTTTCTTGTTTAGACGCAACAAAATTTTTTTTCTTTCTTTAACTCGTAAATTCAAATTTTGTAATTTAATCTTCCTCGAAACAAAACACAAATATTTAAACAGAGCAAAATTTTTAAATTTTTTTCTTGTTTACGACATTATAAATTCCATTTACATCTTTTTTAATATTTTGTTTATTGCCACTTTTGTCTACGTCGTTTTTGCTGTTTTGTGTTGTAAAAAAGTGTATAACGCTTACAAAGCAACTCCACATATAAGAATTTGCAACTGTGTTGGTGATTTTAATAAGAAGACCACTTTCGAACGTAACCCCATAATTGTGTTAGGGTAGCTGACTTTATTTGAAATATCTGAATATATTTTAAAAAATCAAATTTGGTAAAGAAAATATCAAGGCAAATTCATTCAGACAAATATATATAACGGCAAATTTATACAACAAAGGGGATGTTTTTTGTTAAGGCCAATTCATATATCAGGAATGGAGAAGTTACTATGATATGTTATATATTTACAATAAATTTTTTTTAAAAAAGTATATATATTTGTGAAACACATTATAAATTACCAATAACGACAAATATACATAAATTTGGTTCATTTATTATTAAACAATACAATAAAATAAAGACGAATTTAACCAATCTTGACAAAATGTTTCCCCATCACCTGTGCTGATAATTTCACCTGTATGAATTCGCCTTGGAAAATATGAAAAAAATAACTAAATTTTCTATAAAATATTTCCAATTTTATTCGAATGTACAAATGTGAAAGTTTTAGCCTAATTACAATTAATCGAAATGTTCCAATTGATCGAAAATATATTTCCTCTTTTTTGTTGAGCAATAATACTTATTTTTACTTTATCATGACGGCACAGTAAAAGTAAAAAAAAAATTGTAAAAAAATAAAAAATAATTTAATTTTAAAGTAATGTATTTTTAGATTTATATATATATATATATTAGAGGTCTGCAACGAGTAACTTTTTTCTTTACATGTGAAACTCGCTGTTGAATATAGTATTTTTTTGCTCTCTTGCTTAACGCTCAAACAGTGAAGAGAAGTGATTGTTGTTTTTATAAATACTAACATGCAGAAGCCGTAGATGAAATATGTTCCGAAAAAAAGGAACATATAAAAATGGGTACAATGAAAAAGAAGTACCTATAAAATTATGTTCACTTCATGTGGTACTTGTAGTATTACACAGCAATGCTGAAATTTGTGTAATTACCCAAAAATTTATTTCTTAGACTATTGATAATTAGAAAATTTTTTGTTTAATTTAGCCTAAATATTTTTCATATATGTACAAGTTAATAATAAAAAAAAATAAAATAATATAATAATAAAATAATAAAATAATATAATAAAATAAAATAATGCTTTTTTCTATAATTTGAATTAGAATTTTTTAATACATGTACATACATATCTACATACAAATGTACATTTAATTGATGTTTCCCATGATTATTATTTTCAAATAAAGTTTATTATTGCAAATAAATTTCACTTTAAATATTTATAAATAAATAAAAATTCAAATGATCTAAATAAATAAAGTTATAAACATACCTCATTTATTTCCATTTTTTTTTATTAAACTTAACGGTTAAAAAAGATTAAATACATGGAACAATATTATTTGTTTTTAATATTTGCAAAACTTCACGTGGTACTGAGAGTACTTAGTGAAGTTTGGCTGTCGCATGATACTCTACCGTTCGTTTTATGAAGTGAGGTCAAGTGAGAGAGAAAAACGAACAAGTGGTTAGCAAGCAAAAACAAAGTCGAGTAACAACCAATAGTTACTCGCTAATTTTGTTGTTCTCAAAAACATGTACCTTGTTTTTTATTATAGTTCGAGTAAGTGTTCATGCTTTGCTAGATCATATGTACTTTTTAAGTACAAATCCATTTGTGCAGGGGTCTAATATATATACATATATTTTTTTCTATTTTTATTTTGGTTATTGATGTTGTTTTGGGTTAAGTTGTAATTACTATGTAATAATTTGTTTTGGCCTTTTGGGGCTTTTTTATTACGAATTTGGATTAATAAATAAATAAATAAAATAAATAAATAAAATTGTATCTCTTAAAAAACAAAATTTTTTAATTGTTTTATTTGTTAAAAAAAATAACCAAAAAATATATATTCTTATATCTAGTGCTTCATCACAAGGTTTAATTTTTAATAGACTTTTTTTACAGTTCACGCATGCCTCATATCAAATTCCTTTGTAATTTATTTTCAGTAGCGTTTGGCAGGTCCTAATGAAAACACTCACTCACCATAACAGATCCTCAAAATTTTTCAGATGTTTTACGAAAAAGAAGAAAACTTTTCAACGTATCCCCATAATTTATTAAAAAACATATTTTGGGATAGTTTTTTATTAGTCATAACTTAAGTTGATACTATTTGAAATTCCTTTATAAAAAGAAATTAAAATTTTAATAAATAAATATTTGGTTTTTAAATCCCTTTAAAACACTGTGACAATGCAACACTATTGGCACCATTTGAAATCCAAGTTTTACAAAAGTTTTATTTTTTTAATAAAAAAAAAATTGTTAATTAATCTTTTTTTTATAAAAAAAAAAAAACAATATTATAGAATTTATATTTTCGTTCTGCAATTCGCCTGAATTAAAATTGTTCCAGTTTGTTAGAGCATTGACACTAAATACAAGCTACAATACTACAATGTTAACTCTTAATTATTTTTCACTATGAATACAGTAGAAATGATTGTAAATCAAAAAGAATTATCCAAATTTTTTTTTAATATTTATTATTATTTTTTTTTTTTCAAAATAAAAATGGTAACCAATTTTCTGTAAATAAATCATCAAAAAGATATTTTGCATACAAATTGAATTTTTAATTATTAATTTTTCACAAAAAAACTATAATTTTTTTTAATACTCAGAATTTCCTTTGCAACTAAAATTTATAAAATACTAGCTTGTGCCCGCGACTTCGTCTGCGTAGTTATCGGGATAAAAGCTAGACTTAGTATTAGCAAAAAAAATAAAAATATTTACAACATAAACAACCCGTTAAGAATGTATGATGATGAGTTTGCCAATGACTGCGCGTTATTATCGTGATAAATAGTAGCTTATGTGTTAATCTAGGTTGCTATCTATCTATGTGCCGAATTTCATTTGGTTCCGTTCAGCCGCTTTTGCGTGATTGAGTAACAAATATCCAAACATCCAAACATACAAACATTCACATTTATTATTATTATTATTATTATTATTATTATTATTATTATTATTATTATTATTATTATTATTATTATATTATTATTATATTATTTATAAAATATTTCTTTCTACAAAAAAAAATAATCGGAAATTTTCTATTTTAATTAAATGTAATAAATATTCTCTCTGCAAAAAAAATAAGTCAAGAGAAAAATTATATTATAAAAAAATATTTGCTAAATATATAACTTATAAATATTTTTTTATATAAATATAAAATTTATTAAATAATTTACTAAATTATTTGGAATACGGTCCCATAATTTTTCAATAATATTTATTTGGTTGTTGGGTTTAAGCTGGTTTATCAATTATTTATTTAAATTATTCGACATATGGTCCCATAATTTTTCAATAATAATTATTTGGTTGTTGGGTTTAAGCTGGTTTACATGCATTTTACTGGTGCTTATGCCAGATCATCAGTAAATCTTTTAACAAAATTCTTGAAAAGGTTTAAAATGTTATAAGTTTTACTTTCAAATTCTCATTTACAAAATGAGAATTCAAAAATAAAACCAAAAACTTTTTCAAAAACACAACCAACAATTTTTCAATTTTAATTTAAATAGTTTTTTTTTGGTTTTTTTTTCTAGAAAAAAAAATAAAAGATTTGCAAATGTAAAAATTTCACTTTGTTGAATTTTAACCACATTTTTGGAAAAGATTGTCATTTTCAGGAAAATAAGATTCAATTGGACTTAGAAATAAAGCCACGAGACAATGCAAGCCACCGTGGCTTTGCTGATATAGTACTAGAGTATCATTAAACTTATGCGAACTTTCCACAGAGGAATATTTTGAGAGATGATATTTTGAGATGAGACACATTGTCAGCTTTTAATTGTTACAATAGTTAAAAATTGTTGCTTTTAATGCTCCTCCTTACACCTAAATCGTGTGGTCTGTACGTGACAACTGTTAAAAAAAGAAATCACCACACAACTTTTGTTTAAGAAATTTTGAAAAATTTTAATCCGGCACTAGTATTCGAACTTCCTTTTGCAAAATTTAGGAAAAAACTTAGAAAAATCCCATTTTGTTGAAATGGGTCTGCTTTTTTATTGCTGCAATAATAAGCAGTCGTTCTTTGTTTCTCTGCCTTAAGCAGACAATTTCCTCATTTTGAGCGAGTCAATTTTCTATTAAATTTCCTAGAGCTTATCGAAATATTTATATGAACAAAAAACATTTCATTTTCATTTTTGTTCCTATAATTGAAGCCACCCTACTGTTAAAAAGTTTGTTTGATTGAGTGTTCAAGTAAGTGTCTACACACGTATGCGAGTGTTTAAGTGTATAAGAGTTGTGCAAATGATATGTTGTTCTCATTACAACAAATTCAAAAGCGTTTGTTTGATCAAGTGTGCACACAGTGGACAAACAGAAAATCTGTGTACAATCACATAATACTTAACACATACCTACAAAAAGGTAAAAGTATATGAATGAATAGATCTTCTAACAAGCAACTAAATAGCAGCTATAGAACAAATTTATAGATGTACATAATACTGATACAACAATTTCAAAATATACAAACATATATTGTGTTCATTTTGCATAATGAAAAAAAAAACAACGAAACAAACAAAAGAAAAATACCGACATATTTAAAATTTAAATACGGCGAAAGAAATAGAGTTTTTGTTTGGAAATGTCTTTAATTATTTATGTGTTTTTTTAATATTCAAAGTATCTCCATTATTTTTTACGTGTCTATGTTAAATTTGTTGTTTGTGTAATCTTTTAAGGTAAACAAACTGCTTTACGTTATACAAACATCCTTTGGATATTTGAACATGTATGTATGTATGTATGTATGTATGTATGTATGTATGTATGTATGTATGTATGTATGTATGTATGTATGTATGTATGTATGTATGTGTGTTGTATAATATTTTTGCACACATTAACATTTGATCAATGTTGTGGACAAAACGTGAGGGTACAAAGAATTTTTTTTTCCAAAATAAATAACCAAAGAATATGAATATTTTCTTTTATATTTAAACACAGACATACATGTTGTCTAACGTGCAGTATTTTTTTATTTTATTTTTTTTTATCTTGTAGGCATAAAAATCAAAATAGCTCAAATTGCACCAAGACACCTTTTAGCAATTTAAATAATTTAGCTTACAAAAAATAGCTTATTACAATTTTCTTTTTTTAAACTCTTAAAAAAATTGTTTTCCTTCTTAACGCTTTTCTGTGTTCTCTACCCTGAATCAGAAACAATTCAAATTCAGTCGTTCGTTTTACAGTAAATTAAACAATTTCACATTTATCATCGACTTTTATTTAAAGCAAAAGAATTTCTTTCCTCTGTTCATTGTTTATCTTAATTTGGTTTTAGATTCAAGTTGCGTGATGATGTCAAGTGGTTAAGCCACAGCCAATGAAAACAATAAAATAAGCCTGCCACCTGTATCCCTCCCTCTAACACACCATCATTGTGTGAATGAAATCATTTTACGATAACATCTGAACATTATCATGTCATCCATGATATGCAGAATTTTTCTTTCCATTAATTTTTAAGTTAAAAAAAAACTCAGCAGAGAGACACCTTTGGCATACATTGATACAATAGACGAGCAAACGAAAAGAAATGCGAAGCTAAAAACAACAGACAAACAAACAAAAACCACCAGACCGCCAGACGATAGACAAGAGACATTGTATTGTATGTATTTTTTTTTTGGCACAAAATTGTACATGATTAGACATGACTACTTAAGTTAATATATGTATGTACATATATATGTTTGTATGATTACGTGTGTTGCTAAATAAAATATGTACGTACATACATATATGAATGTATGAATGTATGCTCTTTCATATAATAAAATTTTATTTTATTTAGAGTTTAAGATAATGTCTGCTTGTCTAAGCAAAAACGATTAAAAGCTCTCATTTGTTTTGTTTTAATTCCTTTCTCATTTGCATACAAACAATTCCCTATGAATAATGGATTAACTAAGAAATTGAAAGTTTATCGATTTTTGCTTTTTCTTAAATTAAAAGAACATTTTTTAAAACCCGCTGACTACAATAAAAAGTATCTTATAGACGCCAAATATTTGTATACGATGAAAATCGCAACGTTACAATCAATGGAGCAAAGTACCTGTGACGATTACCAGTTTTTTGTTTTCTCAATTCACATTATACGGTATCGCCTTACAGACAAAAAAAGGTCGCCGTGTGCAACAGAATATAAATTATTGTCGCAAGGCACTTTCGAAACGAATTTATTTTGTTTGCCAAACATAGTGTAGATATGATGGAATAGGGTACTTTAGCTTAATAATTTTTTAAAAAAAAAAAAGAACTCTTCAAGACAAAACCTTCGATAATTTAATTTAAGATCCGACTGAAAATACCGACAATATGACGAAAAATTTAAAAAAGGCAATCCCAACGTTTGGCAAAATAAACATGAAAAAGTTTTTAAAATTGTTCTTTTGCAATTATCAAAATACTTCCTTTACAAAAGTTTTATAATCTTTTTCCAGCTTTAGTTTCCGAATTATAGGGTGGTAGAATCGAGCGGTAGGAACTTAGATCTGAAAAATACTAGAACGCGATACCTAAGGTCAATAACTATGATTCTATTCAATACGATTACTCTTCAATGCTCCTAACAAGCAGTTTAGATCTTATTAACAGAAGCACAAAAAAATCTCATAGAACAAACTACATTATCTTTGATCCATTAAGATGAATTTGTGCTGAGGTATGTACACATCGAATTCTGAGATAATGTTGCTGTAACTACAAGAATGCTGTTAAAGATTCTCAACACTAACTCTAAGGTCTAATGCTTTTTTTGTTTCTATTTATGTAATTTTTCTTTTCCTAAAAAAGTAAACGACATGCTCAACTCTAAAATTCATTATGTTGACGCATATAAATAAATAAAACATATTAAGAGGTTCTCTATTAAACTAGCGAATGCGTTTAAAATTTCTACAACAAGTTCTACGAAAAGTCTATTTGTTACAAATAATTACATTTTCAAA
This sequence comes from Phyto melanocephala, assembly GCA_941918925.1. NCBI lineage: Eukaryota > Metazoa > Arthropoda > Insecta > Diptera > Rhinophoridae > Phyto > Phyto melanocephala. The sequence goes on from OW799233.1 coordinate 6,910,770, forward strand.
TCCTATTTTTTAAAAAATTTTTAACCCCTATGCTCTGTCTTTGTTATTTACCCTTAAGCTATTCCTTATTCCTTATTTCTATAACAAATTTCAATTTTGTATCAAAAAAATAATAATGGTTTTTTTCAATTATTAGAAATAAAACCCTAAAAATTCATAAAATTCAATTCACCAGCTTAAATTCTTTTTGTAATCAAACAATAAAATATTTGCGCAATAGAACTAAATGAGTGACTGCCTGACAATACAGGGGAGTTTTTTATTTATAAATTTTTGCAAAATTGTGTTCTGTTTGTATTTGCCAACATTTTAATGAATAACAGAGACATATTGGCTTATTTCCAGCATTTCTTTGTTAGTATTAAAACTTTGATTTTTTCTATTTATTTTTCGCAAAATCAATTTTATATTGTAAAAATAACAATATGCTAGTCATATAGTGTACAACACATACATATGTTTAAATGCATGTATGAATGCGTCATCAACAATTGATTTGTCTATTCTTTGGTCCATCTAACGGTATCCATGGTGTATATTAAGTATTGAAAATAGCCGTAGGGCAATTTCAACAATAAGTGTAAACTCAGCAACACAGCATTAAAATTGTAAATGCTTAGCTGGAGATTTTTTATTCTCTATGAAAGAACACATTCACATAACCACGTGTTAGTGTGTGGGCTTTTAAAAACCATCCCTGCAACCTTTTGAATTCATGTATCCCTTTGTCACCAGTTAAGAACTTTTCAGAAAATTTAGACAGCACTTATATGGGCCCACGTAACCTTTATTTTGGCCATATTTGTACCCTCCACCTGTGGTGTCAACGGTATATATAGCTTTATCCTTCAGTTTGTCATATCCGAAACCAGAAGGTATATCGTTTTTTATATCTGTTTTTACTGCGTTTTCAGGAAAGCACAACAAACAAAAACAATTTTTATTGTGTCTTCATAGTATTAAACTGACACATAGCGACTATTGTTTATTTTTTAAGCAATCAAAATACCCTTAAACGGTTTAATGGATAGATGTATGACCAATTAAGGTTCAAAATAGTGCAAGAAAAAAATTTTCAAAAATGTCCACATAACAGATCACGTCGGAGTAGCGGAAAGCTTAAGTATAGGAGAGTCGATTGTTAATGTCCATCTGTCCGTGTTTTGGTTTAAATCAACTTTTTGAAGCCCCCATATCTTCCCAAGAGCTGTGGTAATATCAACCTTCTGTAAATATAAAAGATTTTCTATTGAAACCCAGTACAACTGCCTTATAAATTACTCAGATATGAGCGAAGAAAAACGATTGCCTCTGATTTTTCTCATACTGTTACCACAAAAACTAAAAATTTTCAGCCAGGTAAAATTTATATGCACTCTCGTTACTATTTAAATATTTGATATACCTCTAGGTCTAATTATCATTAGTCGTGAAAGTAAGAGAACAGACAAGAATTAGTTTAACCCTTCGATGTTTTATAACCTTAGTGCCACTAAATGCACCACATGGTCTGGCCAGACCACAATTGTAAAATCCACCCAAATAAATAAACTAAACGAAATTTCGTACTTATTTTTTTTATTTAAAATAAACTAGTCTTAAAATATAATTATAATTATAAAAAATTTAAATTAATCTTTAAAACAATCATCGCAAGTATACACCATCTAGTCCATTTTGTCTATTCCCACTTTGTTATGATTGTAATCAATGATTTGATTTGGTTTTTCTAATATGTTGAGTCTTTCTGGTCTAACTGGTTCTTCTGCCGTTATAGATTGAACAATACTGTTGATAGCAATATTACAGTCTTATTTGTTTTAACGTATGAGCAAAGAGCATAGTTTTCTTTATATCCAAATAGTGTTTCGTGCAGTTGACGTTTTTTAGATTTTTTTTAAGGATTATGGCACAAAAGTTTTATTTGATCTAACGAGGCGTGCTTCTAACAAATTTTTTGCAAGGGACAACGTGGTAAAAAAAAATTATCACAATATATAGTACGGCCTATATGAAAGTACTTTTTGACAATTCCTATACAATTCCTTCACCCTAGTTAAATTCACGAACTCAATCAGAACTTTTCCCTGTATAAATTTTATCTCTCAAAGGATAATTTGAGCTGGCATCAGATATCCACCAAACTTGTATGCCATGTTTAGCTGGCTTTGATAGGATAAACTGCGTAAACCGTGTGTGCCTACGATATGGAAAGAACTGCTCATATACGGTGAAGTTTGCAGCCGGCGTATATGATGATTGCAAATTACTTACCAACATTAGCCAAGTCAAACTTGGTGAGTGTTTGCATTGTCGAAACGTATAAATCTTTTAAAACGTTTTCTTGACATTGTGGCCTTGTATATGTCATGATAATAAGGCGCCCATAGTTCCTTTTGAGGCACATTTTGCTTTCTAGGTTTGCTTGATAGGCCCAGATATACTTCCAATGCTTTGCGATTTGTTTTACGCACAATTTTATTAACCATGTCTGGTGTGAAAATTTCCTTAAAAATTTGTAGCGGGCTTGGGAAACTTTCGTGATTGTCCAGGTTTCATAGCATCATGTAGGTTGTGTGATAGTCGCCTACCAGCTGTTGGTGGCCTCACTTTTCACAATATCTCTTCTTTGCTGGAAAACTTGTCAACGCTGTCAGCATAATTTTCTATAATACTATCCTCGTCATTGTCAGTATCCTCGTCATCAAACTCATCGGCGTATTCTACGTTAAACTCATCAACTTACTCGTCAGACGTACAATCTAAGGCACAATTTTCAGGCACATATTCATCCTCCTCTTCACTTGAAGCATGCGGGTCTTCTTTTATAAAAAAATTGATCTGAAGCTTAAATAAAAATCAAAAATTTTTAACAGAAAGATCAACAAATTTAGACGATATATTTAACTAAAAATTTATAAACAAAAATCGATTTGTTTTTCTGCTCGTATACAGCCAAGAGAGTCAACAAAAGTATTAAATGAAAGGGCTTAAAAAACCTAATGAAATATACTATAAAAAATTTGAAAGTAATGACAGCCCTCAACCCCCTAATAATTGGTATCAAATAAAAAGGCTTGACCTGTAGAATATAATAAACTATGAAAAATTCCGTATAATTGTAACATGATTTAGATCGAAGTAAAAAAAATATAAACTAGAAGCTATGACAATCTGTTAACTGCGCAACATTACTTTTGTTGTACCCAACACTTTAGGTATATTTGTAATATTAAAATCTAACAAATACATTATTATTTTTGTAAAAGCAATCATATTATACATCATTTCTATAATCATTGTTTAATCATATTTTTATGAATAACTATTTAGAAGCGACGAATGCAAGGGAACATAACATCATTACCTTCAGCTGGCATTTCAAAAGACCAAATTGCTCTCCTTGACAAGAAGACACATACCTATGGAAGTAGATTTTGATATAGAACAGGTGTCAATTCATACAAGGGCATATGTTTGCTATCTCAATATAGGACTTGACTCTAAGATGACGTTCTGAAATAAAATCCAGTTTGCAGCAAGCAAAGCCGTGAAAGTAACAACGCAACTGGATTACTGGAGAATATAAGAGTCCCGCGACAGAACAAGAGAAAGCAACTAATAGAGACAAGAAACGACATCCTCCTATACAGTAGTTATATCAAGAGGATTTGTAGAAATAGGGAAAATATTCTACTAGCTATAGCTAGTATATGTATATGAATATATACAGAGAACAAGCGCACTGCAGATAGCTTCTGCTTATCGTACAGTATTCACATCAGCCATCTTTGTTTTAGAGTGAAAAATTCCAATAAATTTCCTAATAGAGGAAAAGGGAAAGATATGGACAAAAATATATACAGTGTCGACCAAAATTATAGAGATCATAAGAGAAGAGACCCTTTATAACTGACAGCAAAATGGAACGTAAAAATGCCAGCCAGATGTACGAAAAAAACTGCTTCCAGACATTAATATCTGGTTACAAAGGGGTAGCGAATGATGTCTGGTCACGAATATTTCAGAAAATATCTGTATAACATAGGAAAGTGTAGCACACCATATTACTAACATGAAGAGAGAGACATAGACCACCACACCGAATGTATATGAATTGAAATTGAAAAAGCTCTTTAAGCGCGAGAAATGATGAGATTATTATAGATTCATGATCCAGTACGAGAGCAATTGGCGAGCAGTATCAAAGAACTGCGATTACATTTTTAATAGTAAGAAATTTGATTTAGATAATGCACACTATGCACTCAGAGTGGATCGCGTAGGGGAGCCCGAAATAACATAATTAGTGAAGACCGACCTTGTGTGCAGAAATTAATTTTTTTCTCCTTCCCGCAAGAAAAATATCCCAAAAAGCAATGGTGAAATAAAATCTATTTTTCTTACATTTTACTTAACTTTACTTTGACATCGTTATAAGCTATAAACGCATATTGTCATATCAGATATTCTCGGCTCTATTTACAATTGTCTTTTAAATATTAAATTAAAAATTTGGAATCTGCAAATATTGTGTAAATTGTGTAAATGTATTTTTATTGCATATCCTTGAGGCATATTCTTTTATCTTCAAAAAATTTCTACAGCCCTGGGAAATTAAGGACTACATTCACTGACCTAAATTATTCATTACTTACATTAAACAAAATAAAAACAAATCATCCTTTAGTTTATTTATTAGTTCAGTTTTAGCATCCTACCCTCAAGCCTTAAAAGTATATAAACAAAAATAATATTGTTGCTATAATTAAAAAAAAAAATAATTGTCATTCACCCTACATCTAGCTGTCTGTGTATAATAATTAACAATTGTTTAGTTACCCATTTTACTACTTAAGGTTATACTTTTACGATCCGAATTGAAATAAATATTTATGATTATAGAATATTTTATTAATAAAATATAAAAAAAAATAAAGCAGCAGCCGAAGATTTAATTAAAATTATTACCACTTAATACATGTACGTATTTATAATAAAAAGGAAATAATAAATTCAGTGTGTCATAAATAAGTTACCATTACAGTTAATGACTACAATAATCGTAATTAAGTTTATATAAATGACCCAGCTGCCTTGGCATTGCACAAACATATATTGTGGATATTTTTAGAGGAACAACATAAAATCTTTATATATTTTTTTTACAATAACAAAACTTAATTTAGATTAAATTTTATTTGTATGAAATCTGACTGCATAAAACTTTCAATTAATAGTTAATTAAAGACAGTCAATTTATTGATTTAAAAAATCCTACTAATCTGTTATATGAAAATGATTGTATGTTTTGATGTTTATAACCCAAAAATTACTGAACCGATTTAAATGAAATTTGCACAGAAAGACAACAACCTACATATATCAACACATAGGCTACCTTTTATCACGATAATCAAGCAAATTCGCGAATTATGCAATAAATATATTTTTAGTATTTAGTCAATTGTTCAAGGGCTTAGATTGTCACACATAGTGACGAAAATATTTAATCATCTAACATCGTCTATAGGAGTATTTTGTCTTAATTCTTTGCATTTTAAATCCTGTCCCATTAATATAATAAAAAAATGCTTGTGTGTTTAAATTTGATAGTTTAACAAAAACACGCAAATAATTACTAAATGAACTCAATAAAATTTGTCCAATAGATAGATAACGACCTGAATTTTTGCACAAAGAGGCACAAGCCAGCAAAAAAACGAAACTAATTTCTTTCCTTTATACAAAAAATTTTTATTTTTAACTTAATTGATGAAATTAAATTTTTAACAGCATTCAAGCTTGCAGTATATCATTTATATTGTGAATTTGTAAATACTTTTAAATAAAATAACTCTATGGCCCCTCTTTCTTTTAAATTGTTTTTAATAAAAACAACGTGCTAAGGTTAATTCATATTATATTTGATAAGTCTTTAAACTCATGAAGGTCATGAATTTCGACGAATTCATCGGAAGAAATTCGCTCTGTAAATGAAATTGCATCATAAACAATCTCATACAATTATCACTGAAATAGTGATTTCAGGGTAAATATATTTGATGAGTCTCAAGTTATTTTAACTCATGAAGGCCAAGTTAGTACCCCATACATATAAAGGTAGGATCACACGATTGCCGTAATGCACCAATTTTCACAATTTTTTGTATCCCAATCGTGTGATTTCACAATAAACTGGTACATGTGACAATCGCAGATAATATTGTGCTTGTTTTAACCAATCAAATGCAACTCTGATGGGCCAACCGTGTGACCACTTTAAATACAGCAGAGCGGCAATAAAAATTTCAAAAGTGTGCCAATATTTATTGTGTTCTTAAGCGGCAATCAAAGTTTACAATACGGGCCAAAATTTTAATTTTTTGCGTGCTTCAATTATTTGTAAATAAAGTTTTTCTTTTATTCATAATTATACTTTTTAATTATATTAATTTTAGCCAGTTAAGCTTTGCCTACCCCCAGCATATCTATTTTTCATTATTGAGGGTTCACATTAGTTATTGTAAGTATATTTCTACAAAAACATACATACATTTTTTTATACCAAACAAACACACAATAGCAATAGACTTGCAAGATCTGCAACATTTGCATGATCTGTTTACAACGAAGGGTGATTTCCGCTAATATAAGATACAATTTTCTTCCTTTTTAAAAAACAAACCATTTTTATGCACAAATAAACAAAACAGGGACAACAAATTAAGCTAGCGTTGCTACAAGCAAGAACAATCGTGTGACGGGAATGCGGCGATTTTTGTCCTTATAGCATTTTACGCCATCTTGCAACAATCAAATTTGTATAAAGTGAGGCAATAGTGTGATTACGAAGTTTTTGTTTTGAATAATCTCATTATTGTGCGCCAATTTAGCACAATAAAAATTGTATCAGATTGGTGCATTTGCGGCAATCATGTGATCCCACCTTAATGTTCATGTGTCAATGAATAAACATGCAACTTTGAACACAAACTACCTTATGCTTGGAACACAAATGGGACGAACAACTAATTTCGACGAAGTGGTTGTGACCAAATTAATAATAATACAAAAAAAAATAAAAAAGCCATTTCTGGGATTTTTATTACAAAATTGAGTAAATAAATTCAATTTAAAATATATATTTTTTTAATTATTAACATTTTACAAAATTATTTATTCCATTAAGTAAAAAAAAAAAACAATTATTAAAGTAAAAAGTAACTTTATTTACTAAAACACTTGAACACAAAACACAAACATGGTAATTTTAACTCTTTTTTTCATTGTTTGCCGACTTAGGAAATAGAAATAAATCAATTGCAAAGTTCGCCGCATATAGAAAATTTCGCCTGATGCCATGATTGAGTGCATTTTCAAAACACAACTGTATATTTTGGGACGAATTTTTGCTGCTAAAATTTCCTGGTTTTCCATTACTGATGCTTGATTAAGGTTTAATATCAGTTAGCAAGTGTTTGTTTATTTTATATCACAATGTATTATGTTTGGTTCATGAACACAAGACACTGTTTGAATATATACAACATGTTTGAACATGCTAATAAGTTGCATTCCGTTTTACGCGTGGTTTTTGTTATTTTGAGGAATAATTTTTAGGGGTAATGTGTTTGTTAGTAGACTACTAGATAACGTTAAATATGAAATTTCGATATAAATTGAGAGCGTCCTTTTTATATTTAGCCAAAGTTATTAATGTAGTAAAACAAAAAGAAAAGAAATAAAATATCTGAATTTAAAAATATAAAATTATTCATTTTAACTCCATATGAATCTATCCACAACACTATATACACGCATCTATAAATCAATTGATATTTGTTATGAAATCTCTGCATTTTTTAAAAACAAATTTGAATGGAACAAACTTTATTTATTTTGCTTTTAAACATTAATTTTTTTAATGTTTTCAAACTTTCTTTGAATATCCTGAACTTTTATTTTCGTTTGACCTCTTTGTCAATATTTTCATTGTATTAAAGTGTCTACATGATTATTACACTCATTCACTAGTGTATATTTTTAGTACTAGTCCATCCACAGTTACTTGTTGGTAATAAACACAAACTAGTTAAACATAATACACATATAAATTCAGAGTCTTTAAACTCAGTTTTTCTGTATTCACGCAGGAGTTAAGTTAACAAGATGATTATTTCAACATCACATACACATAAGTATTAACATTGATATCATCATCTTGCCCACTGTGCTAAATATGATTGCAAATATTTTATTATTTTTGGCCAAATTGTTTTTATTATTTATTCATTTAATCCCCTATTATGATGTTGTGACAAAATAGAATAAAGTCAACCATTTTTGTTAAATGCAAGTAACGACAACAATTTTAAGGTTTAGAAAAATAATGAAAATAGCCATTCATTGAAAGCAATTTTCCATAATATTCACTTAATAAATATAATTTTTTTTTTCAAACCTAATTTTGTCCCAAAATCTTTTATGACAAACCATTTACAAAAACTCTTTTTATCCAATCACACTAATGTTTTTATATATAAGATTTTTAGGTTTGTTTTTATATTTTTCTTTATGTATATTGAAGTAATTTATACTTCAAGTGTTATTTATGAAGGTGACAGGCATAAAAGCATGTCATTTTTTGTCACATAACACTCACTACATCATCAATTGTGAAAAATTCTTTTGTACTTATATTGTATTGGAAATTTGTTAATAAACTGTGTATGGTCAATAAGCTGACAAATAGGCGGACAGATAGAAAGATTCTATATTAAAGGAATAAACAGAAAATATTTTAATTTTGGCTCTGTCGAATCCGAAAAACCCTTCACCATTTCTATAATATATATTTTGAAGAAAATATTTTATTTTTTATTAAAAACTTTTAAATAAAGCTAATTTCTTTAAGATTTTAACGAAAAAATTGTTTTAAAGAATGTCTTAAATTTATGGAAAACTTCTGTTAAAAAATAATATTTCTCAAAAAATCTATAAACAAAAGATATCATTTACTTACTCTAAAAAGCTTCTAATGTGCTAATTAAGAGCTTCGCGAAAGAGATTCAGTAAAAGCACACAGATGCAATATGAGTACCATTTACTGGAAAACTGAGTTGATTGCAGTATACGGAAACTTCAAATATCATCTGAAAATAATGAAAGTCGAGGATGATGAAATTTGTAGAAAATGCTGAGACAGCATCACATGTAGTATTCATACGTCCACCATTGGCTAGCGGTATATTGTTGATCACATGCTGGCATATATTAAATGTTGATGCTATGGGGAAACTAAGTTTAAAGGAGAAGCTGGCGGTTACGAAAGTCTGTAATTAAGGACTGTAGGCAAACACCAATTCGCAGTGTTGTGGAAGTACGGAATTCAGTAAAGGAGTGTATGTCGATCGGAATAGTCCCCTTTACAAATTCCAAATTTAAATCTAATATTCGTCTTGTCAATTTTACTTTAATTTTCATTTGTTAAAGTTTGCTATAAAAAAGCTCTTAACAACATTTATGTTCGATCGCACACGAATGTTGTGTTTACATACGTGCACATACACCCATGTTCATGCACATAAAAGTCTTTATCACAAAGAGGAATATGTTCTGTAGTCAGTGTTTTTTACATGAACTGGGAAAAATTTTATGAAAAAAATATACTGAATACTGAAAATATTTAAAAAAAGAGACATAAAACTACCTACTTAATATCCTTACTGTGTTTTGTAGGTATAAATTATGTAAAGCACTCAAGCTCCAAGGGCATAGCGCGATGATAATTGCTCTATAAAGCTAAAAATTAACACCACCCGTTCTCGCGTATTATACGAATTTTGTAACCCATAAACTCCTTTTATTTCGAGTTACATGCAATGCTTTTTATGAATTAAATAACACAAATTTAGGGATGGCACTTATTAAGTAATGCAAATTTCGCTCATTAAGCTTTTTTTAATAAATAAATTACTTCGTTGCCAATAAGTTTTAAATATATGAAGCAAGTTTTTTTGAAATGTTTTTCTATAAAAATATAAACAAATTAATATACGCTACAAAAGTTATTATTGATAGCATTATAAATAATATCCAAATTGTCATACCTGGAATTTAAAAACAATTGATTGATTTATTCTCTCGCCGATTATGACGCTTAAAAAATTTTATTTATTTTTAATAATAATAATTCTGTTTAATAACACCTACATTAAATACACTAGAGATGGTTTAATACTATTGCCATTTGTTTTCGATCTGTTGGAGTGAATTTCTTACAATGAATGGCAAGCTTATGTATTTTATCTCCTTTACTTTACACTAATGGTGGTGGAGGGTATAACCAAACTGAAAACGATTTTCAATAGGGTGGAATATATAATGTTAATTTTTGCATACATATACAAGTGTAAATTTATGTATGTATGTATGTGTGTATGTATGTTTGTATGTGTTATTGAAAAGGTTCATTTTACTGACGTAAGAGCGGTCGAAAAAATATATTTTAATAATTTTTTATAGTATTTATGTAAATTAAAATAAAAGGATGCTGTTGGCAACAGACTTTAATTTTCAATACCAATTGAACATTTATAATTTGAAATAAGAAATTCTGGGAAATATTATATCAACTTTAAATGAGCAAATAATCTGGAAAAGGCAGTTTTGTTTTTATGTTTGCTTCAAAAAGGTTAATCCTTCAGGATGCTTGGGTCACAAACTTTCATTTAATCCTGTCATTTATTTAAAACACTACACAAATACACTAGTTACGAAATAAACTATATGTCAATTTGCAATCTGCTTTCAAGCAAATCCGATTTAAATTTTATGTGTCTACCAACAGATGAAAAAAAAATTTTATTTCTTTGTAATTTTGTATTCCTTTTGCAGTCATTATATGACTTAAACTTCCGTTCAACCTTACAAATAAAGTCGACTTAATCAGATGGCAAAATGGTAGTTTTTTTTTTTGTTAAACACTTACCTGTAAAATCTTTCTTTATATACACCTTTGAAATTCTTCAAAAAAAAAATCCCTAAAAAAGCCAACTGACCCATTTCTAATTTGTCTAAACTTTTTTCAAATTACAATTGAAAGTGTTTAAAAAAAATATATTTGAATCTGTTTTACATGTTAGTTTACTACTAATTTTTTAAGATAGAAATAAACTGCAAAAGTTTTAAGGAAAATTTAAAAAAATTTCAATTTAACTTGACTATTGCTTAACGAAAATTATTTTTCTAAGCCTAAGCTGGCACGTGTGTGCGTACAGGGACATGTTGAACAGACTTCAAAGAAAAAACGACGAAAAAGTGTTAAGAAAACAACCTTTGTAAATAGAAATGCTTTTTTGCCATTATGTTTGTTTATTTGTTTTTGTTTTTTCAGAAATGTTTTCTATTAACATTATTCAAACCAGAGTTGCCAACGGAACTTAAAAAAATTAAAATTTTTTATGAAAAGTTTACGAAATGTTTTCAAAGAAATACTATTTTAATTGAAAATTGGCAACAAAAAAAAACAATAAACATTTTTTAAACAACATATTGTTTTAAGGAATTCATTGAATAATAAATTGATCATATGAAAAGGACACCCACCTACTTTGAAATAAATAACTGAAATAACATTTGAGTGTTGTAACCAAAATATTTTTTTTTTTATTCTCTAAAAAATAAAGTTCAATTGTTTTCTAACTTACCAACTTATTACTTAAGGCACAACAACTTTCGAAGTATATATTGTAAGGTTGTATGTCGCCTAATATTTTTGAATTTATATAGAAAATACATAAATAATTGATCTGTGTTTTTACAAAGCAAAATTTTGTTGTACAAGTAGAATATGCTGTATTTTTATGTGACCATTCCAAATTAAATTAAATAAAAAATTCAATTTCAACAAAAAAAACAACTTTACAACATAATTATTTACGTTCATGCCAAACACAGACAAGTTTCTTAAACTTGTCATGGTCGCGATAAAAGTAAAAACTGAATGATGAGGCCATTACGGTGTTCGATGTCGATTAAAATTTTAATGTGTAAGTTTAATTTGCTTTTGGTATACAGTTTCCTATACAGGGTGCACAATGGGGTTTAACAATTTATTAACATTTTCGTTTATATATATTTTTTTATAATCTAATTTAATTTTTTTTCAAATTAGATAATAAATAATGGAAAGCTCCAGAATACCGGAATCTTATTATATAAGACAGCAATCATTTAATTTAACGCAAATAAAATATCGTCGTTATTTTAATGCCAAAATGAAGAGCGGTATCGGTTTAGAACAAAATATTTTTTACGTCCTGCTCTTAAAAAGAAATCGAAGATATGGTTTCAGCAGGACGAGTCTCAATAGCCCTTTAAGAAAAATTTTTTTAGGAGCGAATAATTTCACAAAATTCGGATATTAATTAAGCAGAGCTTTTGCTAGATTTGTCAGCACCCGACAATTTTCTGTGGGGTTATTTGAAGTATAAGTGAAAAAACTTAAGAGCTTACTTGAACTCAGGACCAACGCTGTGGTAAAAACTTGAGCGCTACAGCCTAAAATTTTGGAAGGTATTACGAAAAATGCTCTAAAGAGAGCCAATGCGGAGTTGAAAACAGGAACCATTTTATTAGATTTTCTTAGTGAAAAAAATTACATTGTGTAAAGAATACAAAAAATATATAAAAGAAAAATATATTATAAATGTAAACCCCATGGTAACTTTTGACACACCCTGTATGTATTCTCTATATGTAACATAAAACTGTTATTGTAATTTGTGTGGTGAAAATTATTACTTCAAAGCGAATAGCTAACATTATCGCACATAACTTTGCTGCTAGAAACCTATTGATTAATTATTTTTGTCACGAACTTGCACCGCTAAGTACCAACTATGTTAAATTTAACTTTATCAATTGGGTTTTAAAATTTCTACATTGACTTTAATATATTTTTATATATAAAGAGGTAATGACTTTGGTAGCAATACTAGTTACCACCGATCATTCTTTATGCGATATTTAGCCTAAAATCAGCCAACCATTTACTTTCAACACAGATCTACTGTTTCCTAGTCTGCAAAAGCAACTTCATCAGTGACATTTTAGACTGTTTCGTTAAAATATTTTAAAAAAGTCAGAGTTTTTTAATGAATTTACAATTTATTTCGAAAAAAGGTCTTTCATATGTCATCTTATGTTACCTCTTAAAGAACGTCATAAACTTCATTAAGAATTTCATGTTCAGATGTCATTTTCTTTTCAAACAAAATAATAGAACTTGTACTGGTCCCTAACACGTTATCACAACACTATATTTATGTTCCCTTTCGGTAAGGGGTGTAAATACAGGTATTACTTACAAATCTAAAAAACTTTTACACATGCTACTTTATTGTCTTGCTATTATGAAAAGATTCGAAAACTTTCTACAAATTCAGCAAATAAAATAAAACGGCATCACTGATGCATACGTATACACATAAATACATAAATCCATGCATACATGCATAAATACATAAATAAGCTTTAACGTACCTGTATATGTATTCATATGAATTTTTCTGTTTACAAATGAAACTTGCTTACAACTTGTCCTTGTTTCATTTACATTTATTTAATACTTAAACTTGTTTTTCACATGCCAAACTATTTTCTCAGTTTCTCATATTATTTTTCAGGTCTCTTGTTATTGTCACCGTTCTTTTATTTTTATCACGCTTCCTTTTTCAATTATAACAACTTTCGGCTTAGAAATCATTGCGTGTCAGCTTTAAGCGACACGAGCTAGCAAGTTTACTTTTTAGAACATCTTAATTATATTCTTAACAAATTTTACTAACTAGGAAATTTTTGAAGAATTTGCTTTCTTAAGGATATTTTTAAAAAATTTGCTTTCTTAAGGATATTTTTCAAAAATTGACTTTCTTTATGAATTTTTTTAAAAATATGCTTTCTTTAGAAAATTTTTCAAAAATTTGCTTTTTCTTTAGGAAATTTTGGTATGCCGGCAATGTTTTAGATTCTCATTTGGGACTTGTATACACATACGAGTACATATATAAGGGTATTCACATATCCTAGTTTCTATTTTCATTTCATTTAATTTTATTTTATTTTTGACCAAAAAAAAATATTCTTTCAAAGTACCACTCACATACACAAACAAAATGTTCAGCCATCTTCATTTGCTGTCACTGCCTGGACAATATTTCAACAACTGACCATACTAAGTATGTCTTCTATGTCTATTAAGTATGACATTCTTAGTTACATACCTCCATATTAATGTCGTCTTTTTCACTCTGTTAAGTAACTGTTTATATTAACGTCTTCCCTTTTTTTTCAGTTGTAGCATTTCTTTATTCAAATATGGGAATAAACAAATTATGCCTGCAGTATATGGGTCTCATAAAGAATACAAGTTATGCCTTGTTTATAGCAAGCAGTGAACTGGAGTTTCATTTGAAATTTTAACTTTAGCAACGGCTTTAAATAAAACTACAATTTCTACCAATGCAAATATAATTTTTACTATCTACTTTAAACTCCTTAATGTGTTATTATTTCTGTTGTTGTTGTTATCGTTTTTCTCTATCATATCGTTGACATTATTTTATAGGGAGAAAAATAGTAAAACGAGATAATGACTGCAGTTTATAGACACTTTTCCTCTTCAGTTTAATTTTCGTTTCTGTTTTAAAATGTTGCATGTATATGTGTGTGTGTCTGACACATTTAAATGCAATTTATTTTAAAGTGATCCATGGTATTTTAATTTATTTAAAATAGTTTCAAATAAAAGTTTAAGCAAACTGAGTTTGTAATTTTTATTCAATTAAGGAAAATCGATTGCTTTTTAAAGTACTTATTTGAGGGCAATTTATATTTCTTATAGTCGACAGCAACAGCAATTTCTTAGAGTTTTTGAAAAGAAATATTTTTAGAAAAATTTATTAGGTATACAAATCCATGATTTTGTTTAAAAAATGTCAATCCTTTAACGAATTTAAAACTTAATCAAATTTTCAAGTATTATTTTTAGTTTTAACTATTAATGGTATAATAAAACTTGGGCTCTTAAGATACCAGTAGAACAAATGACCACAGGCAACATTTTTTAATATTAAAAAATAAAGAAATAAAACAACAAACAGCTTTTGTACAATTATCAGAACTGGCCAAAGGATATTTAGATGTTGCACTCCAAACTAACTGTTTGGTCATTGAATAACCTTTGACTTCAGTTTAGTGCAAAATGTTTTATACAAAAGTGAACATGGTTGTACCAGCTACAATATAAAAAGGAAAAACATACGCTTGGCTAGATATGTATGAATGTATGTATATTAGCGGCACTAGTAAAATAATGAAGGTTCTTAATTTGACTATACAATACATATACGCTCTCCTCACCCACTTGAATCTTTTAAAAATACAGAAAAATTTATTATCAACGACATATTGCATACCGTTGGTCTGGATAGCAAAGCCCTAACATAAATAAGTGTAACTTTACAGATGAAAACAAAAACGTAATAGAAACTAAATTATCATAATGTAACTTATCTTGTAAATTTGCTTGTACAACTGTTATTTTTGATATTATTGCATTCAATTTTGTGTCAAGGTGAAATGTATTGTAATCACTGAAAACCTCAACTTTGTAAAAAATACGAGTTAGGGCCTTTTTACTTGTGGCCATCGATACATACATGTAGCAGCATGTATAGTGTACATATATACATACACTTCACTTTTGCATATTCATTTTAAAACTTATTTACACACATACTCACATATATACATAAATATGCATAAGAGAGAATATGTCTCTACAATTTATTCATCTACATACGAAAAACACTTATAACGTCAACCCGACCTTTGCTCATGAGTGTTTGTCATTTCATGGCCTCTTTTTGTTTGCATCCTTGTTTGTTTATTGTGCCTGTATAATAATTGTGTTACAACAACATCAAAAACAGCCATACATATTTGTATACACACTTACACTAAGAAAGAACAACACATACATCCGTACATCATCACGGTTAAAAACTAAAAACGAATTGTTGCTCGCTGCTCTTGCATATCAGGGCTCAAGTTATGCAAAGTAAATACATATTATATTCTATTTTATAGTGAAAAGTGGCCAGTCTAAAAAGGCATTTCAAAAGGAAGGAGACATACTTATTTTTTTATTGTTTTTAATTTTTCTTAAGCACATACATAGATATGTATGGTGTTGTTTTATATTAAAGCAAAATTGCCAATAAAAAGTCATTTACTAAAACTAGATTTTGAGAAATCTGTTTGCTTTATTTTTTTAGTTAAAAGAACTTTGTTAGGCCGCTTTCGCATATCGCATTTTTCATCACAAATTTAATCGTGTTTTTGATGCTGTCGCATTGTTGTGTTGTTTCATTTTTTCTTGTCATTGCTGTTGCCGCTGCTTTTGTTGCCATGGCAGTGAGGTTGGCAAATGAGCGAGTTTTAACTGTGATACTTACTTTTACTAATGATACAAGTTGCACAATTACATTTAACAAGTTTAAACTTTTTTCACTGTAATTAGTGGTTTTTACCCCCTCCGTTGAAGCTCTAAACAAAAGTTGCTAATTTAGCTAGATTTTCCCTACAGAATTTATGTCTTTTTTTTTTTGTTATTGTTATTGTTATTGTTGTCGTTGTTGTTGCCTTTCTTTTTAGTAGCAGTTATTAGTGTGTCTTATTTTACACAAAAAGGGGTTTTGTTTTGCAAGTAAAACAAATGTCGAGACCAAAGGATTGTAGAATTTACTCCAAAGTAAAATAAAGATTTTTACGAGCAAAACAATTGTTCCATTTGTGCAATAAACTTAATTTGATTGTACATTAGAGATCTTAGGTTAACTAACACTCTTTCTCTCTTTTAGCACTACGCGCAAAGTGGTTGTGATAAGAAGTAAATTATGAAAACGAATAAGGGAAAACAAAACAAAAAAGGGCACAATATTAACAATTCATACACAGTGACAAACCTTAACGGCGAGATTTGTATCAAAGAACATTTACAAATTTTCATTCATAAATAAATTATTAAATATTTTGTATAAAATAAAGAATGTAGCGAATATCTGGGAGTATAAGTATAATTATTTATAAGTTGTTAGGAAATTTTACAGAACTTGACATAAATAATTTGTCGAAAAATTTGTATAAAATTTTTAATTCTAAAAATGCATTTTTAAAAATTTTGTTTAAATAATTTTTTTTTGATGTCAATTATTTTTGTATAATACCATACTGCATAGTTTCTTCAGGAAAAGAATAATATTTAATTAATATTTTTTAAAAAAAAAGTTGGAAAAAATTCCTAATTTTTAAGAGTTTTTTATTATTATTTTTAATATTTGTTTTCTACAATGCTTAAACTATCTGTGGCAATAAGGATATTTCTTTTGTCTATTATTAAAGTTTTTCAAAAAGGGAATTTTTGAGTTGAAATAAAGACTACTGTATAAATTTTGCACTATATAAATTAAACTTCATATTCGTATATTAAGCTATTTTATATGTTATATTTATTATTATATTTATTCCAAATGATATTATGATTTGAAAAATATAGGCAACATTTTTCTGTAAAGTTATCTAAAATGGTTGAAAATTTACTTGAGGAAAAATTTAGGTTCCGGAATTGCAATTATTTGTTTACGCCTTCTTAGCTTTAATCAAGTTGAACAGTTTTTTTCTTTTTGGCATAAATATGTTGGTATTAGATATATTGTTATTATTATTATTATTATTATTTTTATTATTATGCATATCGAGATGCCAGGTGACACCTATCTGGTCGGTAGTGCCGACGACATTCTGGCCTTTATTGCGGCACGTAACATGGAAGAGGCGCAGAAAAAGCTTAACCAAGTTATGCTTAAAACAAAGTTATGGCTGTATTCCCATAGCCATAAACTAGCCACGGAGAAAACGGAACTTCTGATCATTACAAGGAAGCATATTCCTCTGGAGGTGGACATGAGGGTCTTGTCTGAGACAATTAAGACAAGCAAGTGGATTAGATATCTAGGGTTAAGGTTAGATAATAGATTATTGTTCTAAGACCAACTCGAATATGCTGCAACTAAAGCGGCTTAGGTGATAGTTTCTCTCAGCAGACTTAAGGCGAATACTGGGAGCCCAAGGTACTCCAAGAGGAAACTGATAATGTCGACGATCCAGTCAATCCTCTTATATGGATGCGAGATCTGGGCTGATGCCCTACAGGCGAGGTATAGAAGAAAGATGCTGGCAGGTGTACAACGCACCTCTGCTCTAAGAGTATCCTCAGCATATCGTACAGTCTTGGAACCAGCAGTTCTTGTTATAAGCGGCTCTATCCCTGTTGACTTACTAGCCGAGGAAAGGAGATTCCTTTGGAAGGATCGAAGAATGATTGAAGAAACGAACAGGGAATCGGAAACGACAAAGAGAACACATACCAGGAGAGATGGGACAGCGAATCACGAGGCAGATGGACAGCGAGGCTGATAACAGACCTCGATAAATGGGTAAACAGAAAGAATGGCGAAATAAACTATTTCGTAACACAGATGCTTTCTGGACATGGATACTTCCTTTATTACCTACACAGAATGGGAAAGGTAAACACGGGAACCTGTATGTATGTATGTACAACTGCATAGACGATGCAGAGCACACTTTCTTCAAGTGTGAGAGATGGAATGTGGAACGACACAACTTAGAGGAAATCGTAGGGGAAATATCCCAAGAAAATATTGTGGATCTCATGATGGAAAATGAGACTAAATGGGAACACGTGGCAACTACGCGCAAACAAGCGGCACCTAGACGTAGGCATAACGACGGCTGTTCGATAGAAACAGAAGAGGAGCACCGCCCTGAAGCAATTCGAAAGCGGTCCCAGGGTGGAGAACGGCTCGAAAAAGGGGGGCTTTTAGTGGATGTAAGCTCCACATACCAGAACTGTGACGACAGTATCTGAGATGCGTCAGGTATTTTCCTCCTTTCCCGAAAAAAAATAAAAAAATATAAAAAAATTATTATTAGTATTATTATTAAAAATATAAACAACTGACAAAATTAGATATATGATTCAGAAATTTTGTAAAAATCGCTTTTAGGTCAAAGGCTTTGTACTATCGGGAAATAAATGTGACTCTCCCATATAACGCTTTATTTTAAATTCATATAATTTTTCTGGGCAAAGTTTTTATTATTTATTGAAATATCTAAGTTGTATTTATTAGCAGAAACTATATTGACACGCCTACTTTAACGCCCACTTAAATCGAAAGACTAAATTTACGAAAATTTTTTAATAGGATATCGAAGTTATACAAAGAAAGTGATTCATATTTTTGTATAAAAAGATTTTTCCATAACGATTACAGTTAGTAACAAAATAATAAATTACGTGCTATAAAAGTACATCAAATTGGTTGTGGGTGTAAAAAATTCGGCACAGCCGAATATAGTGCTCTTACTTGTTTTTATATAAATGTATTTAAAAGTAAAAAACACCATAAAAATGCTACTTTTAAAATATTTTTGGCAACGCTGGTTATACGAGAAAACTTGTAGATATTCAAATTGTATCAGGTTCGTCCGCAATGTTACGCAACGCCACTTTTACGAAATAGTGCCTTTTTACCTATAAGTTCCTAAAGAAATAATAATCTGCTGATTTTAAACGTGTGCGTAAACAAGGCCTAAAGTTTTCGTTAAACTATAATATTACAAAACAAAAAAATTCCGACAATTATTAATGAAAAAATTTTTGATACCTATAAGTTTTTAAAAATTAAAAAAAAAACTTATTTGTACCAAATAAATTTTGAAAACAAAATATTAGTAGAAATTTTTTTTAAATTTATAAAAACAAAAATTGTATCTTTTAAACAGTGTTTAAAAATAGTTATGAATTTTTCTAACCATAAAAATGTATAGATAATTTTATCAAAAAGAATGTCAATCCATTTTATGTATTAGAATAGTTGATATCTATTTGTTTTTTTTTTTTATTTAGAAAAATGTAAATATCTAATAACCATTTCTTTGATATTTTTTTGTTATGAAAAAATAAACTAAATTTTTAATAATAAAATTTTAAAATTAAAAAAAATATATTCTAAAATTTTTAAAACCTTGTGTTTAATTCATTTAGTTGCTTCTTTAAATAAAAAAATTATCTTTGTTTTAGAAATAAAATATTTATTAAAGAATTTTACATTTAAGTTATTAAGCATTAAAGCTCTAATGTGAGACACATTGGAAAACACTGCCGAAATAAAATACTTATATTTACATATACACTCTTATCTATTTGTATATTTGTAAATATGTGTATGTGTTTAACTCCACATAAAATGCGTAAGTGTTACATTCTCTTGGCATTAGCAAAGATAAGAGTTTTTGTCATTTTTATGAAAGTAAAAGTTTACTTTTTGAAAGTTCTAGGATAAAGTACCAAGTACGAAAAGAGTGAAATTTGATAAAAAATAAAAAAATAAATATATTTACTTCTGTGTGACATAAAGTAGAAATTTAAAGTTAGTTCTTAAGTTTTTGACACATATTTAATTTATAAACTCCGCTAAAAAGCGCTTTTAGGAAATATTTCCATTAGGTCATGAAAAATTAATCTAAATTAAATTTTGTTTATTTAAGAGTTTAAATGATAAGGGATTTTTATATCCACCACCATATTCATTAACGTATATTCATTTTCTCATTCCGTTTGTAACACATCGAAATATCTATTTTAAAGCCCATAAAGCATATACATATGTTCTGAGTCCTGGTTTCATTTTATGACCATATAGCTTTGTCCGTCCGTCTTTCCGTCTGTTAAAAGCACGATAGAGCTTGAACCAAAAAAGATAAGCGGCTCAAATTTTGCAAGAATATTTCTTATACACAAGGTTTACTTGATATTGAAAATGGTCTGAATCTGAATATTAGGAAGAGAGTTGAAACTTGTAATGCAAGAGTAGCTCAGAAAGACCATGTCCTTCCAACATCGAATAAAATGCAATTGTGTCCAAATGCATTAAAGTAGAGCAATGAATTTCGAATGTATATTTTCTGATTTTAAAAAAATATCTTTCTCTAAAAATTGCGAAAAATCTATACATTACGATCAAAATATACGAAATTTTATTTTTTGGTACATATAAAATTAAATCTATATATATAAAAGTGAAACTCTGTGTGTGTGTGTGTGTGTGTGTGTGTGTGTGTGTGTGTGTGTGTGTGTGTGTGTGTGTGTTAGCTATAGACTCTGAAACTGTAAAACCGATCGGGCTCAAACTTTGGTAAGTTGTTGTACACATACCGGGGAGTGTTTATGGATGAAAAAAGTGGGCGGGGCCACGCCCATAAAAAATTAGTTATCAGTTTTAGCTACTTGCACTTGACCGATTTTTCTGAAACTTTGCACACATATCGAGCTATCATGACTAAATAATTTCGTGATAAGAAAAGTGGGCGGGGCCACGCCCCTAAAAAAGTTTTAACTTTGAGGTACTTGCACTGGACCGATTTTTCTGAAACTTTGCACACATATTAAGCTGTCGTGACTTTATAACTTCGAGATTAAAAAAGTGGGCGGGGCCACGCCCATAAAAAAAGGCTATAATTTTGAGGTACTTGCATCAGACCGATTTTTCTGAAACTTTGCCCACATATTGAGCTGTCATGACTAAATAATTTCATGATTAGAAAAGTGGGCAGTGCCACGCCCATAAAAAAAAGGTATCATTTTGAGGTACTTGCACTGGACCGATTATTCTGAAACTTTGCACACATATTGAGCTATTATGACTTTACAATTTCGTGATTAGATAAGTGGGCAAGGCCACGCCCATTAAAACAATTTTAATTTTGGGATACTTGCACTGGTCCGATTCTTCTGAAACTTTGCACACATATTGAGCTGTTATGACTTTACAATTTCGTGACTAGAAAAGTGGGAAATGCCACGCCCATAAAAAATTATAATTTTTAGGTTTTTGCACTTGATATTCAATTAAAATTCAGAATGCATTTCGATTCATTAAGGGGCGTAGCAACGCGCGCCGGGTTTGGCTAGTACGTAATAAAACTGACAAGATTAGATGTACGATTCTGAAATTTTGCAAACATTGCTTTTTGGTCCACGGATTTATAATAACGGGAAATAAATTTGATACGCCCACTTTTCGTTCTCCTCCCATAGAACGCTTTATCTCAAATTCATATAATTTCTCTATGCATAAAGATTTTGGAAGAATAAAGGATTCTTTTTTGAAATATCTATGTTGAATTTATTAGCAAAAACTACTTTAAAACGCCTACTCTAACACAAAATTTTCACGTAATCTACTATTAATGATATTTAAAAGCTCATAAAACCGACCGAATTTGAGGTATTATGTATATTATGCACATAGCTTTCTATACAATGTCATTGTGATGCCAGAAAATTAAGTGATACTCTCATCTAAACGCCAACAATTCATATAACGCTTTATCTGAAACTCATATTATTCCTCTACAAATAAAGATTTTGGAAGAATTAAGGCCTGTATTAAAATATCTAAGTTGAATTTATTAGCAGAAACTATATTGATATGCCTACTTTAACGTCCACTTTCATTAAAAGACTAAATTTACGAAAATATTTTATTATTAATTTTTGAATCTAAGTTACACACAGAAATTGATACATTTTTTAGAATAAATTTTTAATATTAAAAGCGATTACTGTTCACAACAAAATAGTAAATTTTGTGCTACAAAGGAACATCAAATGGGTGGTGGCCGACTGTTAAAATTTATCTGCAAAATTTAAAAGTTGCCGATGATTTAAAAGGAAGAGTAAATAATTTTTTTAAAATACGACGTAATGATGTACAAGCCAATCTCAACTAACCAGAACTCTTTCTGATGGATTTATCTGGCTTTTAGTTAACACATTAGTCTATACGTTTAATATTTTACTCAGTACGAATTAAACGTAGTATATTGGTTCGAAGCAAATTTCTAACGAACTCATGTTTGTGATGATTATCAACTTAGCACTGAATCACTCCTTCAGATTGCAAATTTTCTAACGTTAAAATGATGAAATATTCCATTTTTGTTAAAATAATTGATAGCTGACTTAAATAGTAGAATTCTATTTATTATCAGAAAAAAACAAAAAATATATGTAAACGAAATCATTAATAAAATTGTTAAGTCCCATTATGATTTTTGGCTCACCCTAAATATCATTTCCATGTGCCTTTTTTCTTTGTTGAGAGATGGACGGCTAAACTGGTGGACTAAAATCTTTATTTACCTTATTTCAATATTTAGTGTTACTTAACACATTTCACAGCATTACTTTTGAAGAAAATTTCAAAATGTTTCCTTAATCTCATCTAAAAGCCCATTTCATACTTTTCAAACAATATTACAATATAATCACATTTTATTAACTTGTTATTCATATTTTATTATTCCTCTCTGGTATTAATTTTCACCAAATTAAAAAAAAAATAGATAAATAAGCAATGTTATTGATGAGCGGAAACTGTCTCTCAATATAATTAACACGTGCCATATTGACTATGGAAACAAATACTGATTTTTTTTTTTTTTTTTTTTCATTATTAACTTGGCTTATCTCCATAATTATTCAGTACTCAATAGACCACTAAGAAAAATGCTGGATGAATAATAAATATAATTATTATTTTCTTTTACTTTAAAGTTTTAATACTTCGAAACAAGTTAACAAAGTTTACGCAGTTGGATTTGTAACAAAACAGATTTTGCCCAGTATTTAGTCAGCAAAGCTGTACAAAATACATGGCAGAAGCTTAACCATTGTTTTAAGGAAGAGCAACAACTTATTTTGCAAAAAGTTACTAATAAACTATTTAAGGTCTTGTGTAATCTTGTGTAAAAATAAAATTTCTTGAAAATTGCTAGAAAGGGGACCACAAATGCTTGCCAATAGCAAATGGCGTACATAATCCTATTGTCTTTCCCCTTGAGTCGCAGATATCATAATTTGAAAATAAAAAATACATTTCGATGAAAACCATTTATTATAAAAAACAAAACAAAACAAAACAAAACAAAAATTAAAAAAATGACAAGCTCATTTTTTTAAATTTTACAACAAGCACAAAGCATTATACAGATTTATCACCTATTGTCGATGAAAAAAAGTTGGAAGGCATGTACAAATAAATAAAAAAATATTAAATAAAATTATTAATTTTATTGTCAAAATGTTAGGTTTATCTATGATTGTTTGCCCAGCATAAAGAAATTTTCCCAAAAAAACTGGTCGAATATGAATTTATCCATTACATAACAAATTAACAAAATAATTAACCGAATTCTATAAAATTCACTTTCTCTGAAAAAATAAAAAATTGTTCATCAAAAAGTGTTGTGGAATAAAAAATTTATTAATTTGCGAAAAAAAATAATGAATCTCAACACTGACCCAAAATAAAACAATATAGTAACAATTATATATCAAACATATAACTCAGCATTTCACACGTATTAAAAAATCAAAAAATTGTTTGGTCAATTCGAATGCAAAGTGTTCTTACATGACATGAGAATCCTAATTTTAAAACATTAAAAGGTTAGAGAAAGTAAAATGCCAAAGAAACGAAGAAAGATGGATTCATGCACAAGTGATAGAGACAATAATATTTTTAATATAAGTCCTTTGCGGACAAGAGGTCCCGGCTGGGAATTCTCACTTGAGTTAGACTTATCCTAAATCTTAAAACTTATCCTACATCATATGCGTTTACCTGGCAGAGATCAAAATAGATAAGGCTGATATGGGTTAAAAAAACACGTATGCACAGATGGGAATTAAACGACGAACGAGCTTGAGAAGAGAGAAACTGAGGCAATGTTTGGTGGACTGTAACCCGGAATTTCTCTGGATAATAGTTTGGTGGGAACAAAAGTCTTTCAATGGGAGACTCATTAACCTGAAAAGAGGATGAACGAGATGCTGCCGTTAACAAGAAAATGTGCAATGAGGATTGTGGAAAACCACCAGTTGGCAGTATGAAATCGTTTTCTAGTATAGCGGAAGTTACGGTGGTAATACGAAATTCAGTGAAGGAAGGGTTGATGGAAATCATTGAAGACGTAAAGTCGTCGAAAAGAGACAAGTAGTGGTAGCGGAATATTTTAATACACCCCCTATAGAAACGCCTATATACAGGGTGGACCAAAGCTCATGAGGAGTTTTTAAAGTTTAATAATTATATAAATAACACCTAGAGAATATACAATAAAGAGATCCACAACTGAACATAGTTCCAGAATAATAGATTTTTTTAATTAAATCAGTGATCAATCATTTTGTCGCCAAGATCATATCGTCGACATGATTCGTTACTTAGCTCATTGCCACCATTGCATCGAAACGGCAGACCATGTTAAATTCTCACTACGAAAAGTTTTGAACGTGTAAAGGAAAAAGTTAAAGAAATATCAGAAATATCTACCTGAAGGCGTTCTACTTAACTAAAAATGGATCGTACCACGACGCATTTAAAAGAGAGATGTACGGTTAGAAGATGACACTGGTACAACCATTAAAGCCCGCAAATCAGCGTCTAAATTTCGCAGTTAAATTTCAAGAGTCGGCAAATAAAGATCTGGTCACGTTTGTTAGTAAACAGATTTGCATATTCTGAGGTTCCGAAAGTCCATTAATAAATGCCAATTTCATCCCAAGAGGTGTACGGTATGGCATGACATTACATTTTAAAATATTCTTCGAAAATTAAGATAAAAGTACTATAACCGTAAAGAGAAATAAAATGTATTTTTGACTGGATTGAGCTACTGTCCACACTTACCGATATACAATAGCACTCTAAAGGCACACTTTTAAAGAGCAAATAGATTTGCCAGTACTCTACTATTTTTTTCTGGTGTCATTTAACAGCGCCATAATATGTGAGCAAGCTCGAGAAAATCTCTAAACTCAAGGTAAGCATTGTTACACAAATTATGAAAAAAATTAAGAAAAATTCTCATAAAGAAGCCCATTATTGCAAAGCAACTAAAAATAATATTTTTCAATTCATTAAAATAATATCATGGATAACGGTTTGTAGATCAGGACCTGCTTTTATATGGACAATGCTTTAATGTATAATTTTATATTTCTATTAAAACATTTTCCGATTTCAGTAAATAACAACACAAACAAACAACTAAATAAATAAATTCCATTATAAAATTACCGCAATCACTAACATTTAAATTATAGCTTCTTTACATTAACTTTTTCATATAATTTAGCAAGTCCCAAATTCTTAGAAAATGTTCCAAAAAAAAAAATTATAAAAATTTCAAGTGATACAAAATTTAAAACAATTTAGAGAAAATTGTGAAATAATTCTTTTGTAATGGGAAACCATTAACAGAAAATTGTAAAAAGTTTTTGGCTGTGAAGAGATTTTTCAATAATTAAAAAAAAAATTATTTTAAAAGAACAAATTTTAATGAATTTCGTATACAAAAATATTTTTTTAAAAGTATTAAATTTTTCAAAAGTATTAAAAAAAATTGTATTTCTTATAAGTTGACATTAATTAAAAAATTTTTTAAAATTGTTCACGCAATATTTAAAAAAAAAACTTGTGTCTTGAAATTATCAATAACTCTGCTTTTTATGCAAAATTTTTTTAAAAAAGGTTCTAAAAAATTTAATTTAAATTTAAAAAAAATCAATTTTTATTTTTTTTGCAAGTGATAGAAATTTTTTTAAAATTCAAAAAATTATTATTTTCTATTTTCTATTTGTTATTTGATAAGCTTCCCTTTTCATGTAAAAAGAATTTTTTGTATAAACTTTGAGACATTCTGATTAAATATTATTCGTTGACTTCTTTCCCTTCGTTCATTATTGTTATTTAGGATAAAGATTTTGTTTCCTTTATCGTAAATTATAATGATGTTTGGCGACAACTTGTATACACACCACCACCACTCGTCTTTTTTTTTTTCTTTCTTTTTGTATTTTTGATTTTGGTTGTTTGCCTTGAAAACAGATTTTAATGATAGAAACCCACACAAATACAATTTTATAAATTTATTTACATATATGAATATAATAGAAGCTAAAGCAATGGACGTAAAGACGCAATATGTTTAAGGACACAAGAAAGTTGATATTTATAAGTATTTTGTTTAAAACAAAATTCGTTTATTTATTTTTTTTTTTTGACTTCTGGGTCACCAACAAAAAATGACAAGGATATAGTTAGTTTGTCTTTACAATTGTAACTTTATGAAATGTAAAAGATAAATGTTTGGTTGTGTTTCCTTAATGGTTAAAACGTATACATGTCATATTTCATGTAAAAGTTAAACAAAAAGTTTCCAATAGACATTGTTTTACATTTGCCAGTGTCATTAATTTCAAAAGAATATACATACATACGTTTTAATATTAAAAATATTTAACATTTTTCCATATTCATAAGGGTGTAAAATCAAATTCATATGTCTTTGCTAAAGTTTTAACATATTGTAAAATTGTTTTCAGCTTGCAGGAATATGTGGTGTCTTAAATTCGTCATGGCTAAATATTTTGGTAAGCCCTACTGACATTTTGTTTTTGTTCTTTGTTTTTTTATTTCTTTTCAAAGCTTACCCTCTTTACGTGGTTATCAACTTTTCTGTCTTTGGGAACACAGATATCAGCCAACCAACTAATGAGACAAGTACATATAAACTTTTATTGTTTATCAACAAAACGATTATATCCGTATGTATGTGTGTGCTGTATTTTCATACTGTGTGTTTGAGGATGGAAAAACATTATTTTTGTATATGAAACGACTCAGCAGCAAAAAAAACGTTTGCTTGATTCAAAGGAGAATTTAATGGAAATTTTTATTAAGAAAATAAGAAAATTTCAAAAATTTTAACATTTTTTTAAACAAATTTATCCACATGAAACCCGTATCAAGTCCTCGCCATGATCCAAACAAGTTATGATTAATGTATAGTTAAGCATTGCGAAAACAATTTCTATTATTTCCGTTTGCAAAACAACAACAAACAAATGGTTTTGTGTCTGTGTAATTGCAAGAAATTGGCGAAGGATAATTAAAATTTGATAAGGACGTCTATTGCACTCTAACTTGCATAAATATTTATAATATTAAACAATTCCTTCGATTTTTGTTTTTATTAATACGTTGTACTATTTTTCAAGCTTAAGATCAGTTTTTTAAAAAGAATTTTTTAATTAAAACAAATATTTCACTTCCGCATTGGGTAGCAGGGAAAAGCTTTTAATAAATTAATCAACCACCACCACAAAGTGGGGAAAGATATTTCTGCCAACATTAAAATTATTATACAAGACCGAATCAAAAAAAAATAAATGAAAAAAATAAATATTTATATTTATGAAACATGGAAAAATTGAGTTGAACAAACAAACTTACGGCAAATAGATGACGATTCGAAATGTCAATAAAAATAGAAAATTTATCATAATTATTTTAAGGTTAATTACTAAATTAATACTTAAAAAAAATGTAAAAATTTATTTAATTAAAAAATTTATGGAAATTTATTTATTTATTTAAAAACTCCCGTAGATTGTTATTTTATAAAAATCCCTGATAAAGAAAAAAAAAAGATTTAGATTTTAGAAAAATAAAATAAATTCAAAATTTAAAAAAATTGTTGGTTGGGTTTTTGAAAGAGTTTTTTATAGTTTTTTTGTTTTATTTTTGAATTCTCATTTTGTTAATGAGAATTTAAAAATATAACTTATAAAAATTTTAAACTTTTTCAGGAATTTGGGTAAAGGTTTACTGATGATCGCATAAGCACCAGTGAAATGCATATAAACCAGCTTAAGCCCAACAACCAAATAAATATAAAAAAGATTTACAGTAAAACAATATTAAATATATTTAGAAATTTTTATTTCACAAAAAAAAAACGATTTAGTTTTAATGTTCAATCGCGTTTATCCATTTTTGACGATATTGAGTTATTAAAGTCATACTGCTTAATTTTAAACGCTCTTTGCTTTGGTTGTAAAAATTACTGAAACAACATGAACCTACTCCTATTTTATAAATGGAATAGCAACGTAACTTCTTTATTCAAAATGTAATCAGCACTTTGTTGACCTACGTTTGCTTAATGATCCATTATTTCTGTTTTTAAGAAACACACAGGCATAGACGTTATTATTTCTGAACACATTTGCAAATTATTTTTTCATTTTTTTTTTCTCAGTGTGCTAGAACTTATAGTTACTTGTCTGCAATCTAAATTTCCTTGGGTTGTTGCATTTGATAATTTTCTCTTTATTGCAAACCACTTATGTCGACACCAGCTGTTTTATCCGCACACAATTTTAGTCTTCGTATCACTTTATTTATTTTTGTCGTCTCTATGATCTAATTTTTAAATGAAATTTTTCTGAAATTTTCATAAGAAAATTCAAAGATGCTTATTTACATAAATGGTGAAAAAAGTTTGAAACCTAACCCATAGTTTCATTTAAAACGATTTTTTTGCTCAAATGAAAATTTTTATTTTTAGACAAACACTGTTGCCCATGAAAAGATCTGTGATAAAAGGTAATAACAGCTTAAGTAAACATAAGCTAAAATTAAGATAATCATACCATTGGCATTGAGCAATTAAAAACTAGCTTCAGGTGAACTTTAAACTATTTTGGTTATTTAAAATGAAATTAAATTATAAAAAAAAAAAATCTCAAAAATTTCAAAATAATTTTCTAAAAACTTTACGAGCAGACATAAGCAGCAATAATTTTTCATAAAATTTTTAAATATTTAAAATTTAGTTAAAATATTTTTAAAAGTAAATATTCGATATCAATATCATATTCGATTCAAAGTTCTCCAAATAAATTTGTATCTATTAAAATTAAAAACAAAAGTAACCATAAAGAAAATATTCCGTTCCTGACAGAACTGGTGAACGCACTTACCAATGAATTTTCGAATTTTGCTCTCCAAAAATTTTACTTTTTAGTGTTATTGTGTCTCGGTCAGTGGCTCCATCCTGCTAAAACCACATCTCAAGTTTCAAGAGCAGGAACTAAAAAAAATGTTCTATCATAAAACGATACCTGTCTCCAAATACGCTTACAGCACCTCCATCTTCATTTTCGAAAAAGTTAGGCAAAGTGATATTTTCAAGTGCTCCCTACGATATACTTAAAGGGGGGTAATTGACGTTGATTAATCGATCTTGGGTTTTCAGATACCTTAGTCACAGATGCCTACTAACAAAGCCTCTCAAATGACTATGAGATTCATCACTCATAATTCATGATTTTCAATGAAGTTGATTTCATTTCTGTCAAATTGTTACATTTTAATTGGAAAATTTAGATGTTGCCAATGATGAATTTTAATTCTTGCACTATTTGCATTTTATATGGGACTAGCAGTAGGAGCCATTCCTTGCTGAACATAAGACATTCTAATAATTTGAATAGCATGTTTAATATTTTCCGCAGTGCCAAATAAACTTGGAATACCGATTCGAGGCAAATTCTTTATAGTTCCATGTTGATAGTAATGATGAACTAAGCAACGAATTATTGCACGAAATTCTGACGTCAAGATGTCGACGATATATGAATTTCGCATTACAATAACTCGTCGCTTATTAAAATAATAAAATCACGTTATTCTATTTGCTGAACAAACAAGTTTTGAATCTGTCAATTAATTATCCTCCAGGTGTAATTTATTTAATCTAAAAAAATAATGAAGCGAAAAGGTTATTAAAATTTTCAACCTTATGACAACTTATGGCCCACCCTGTATTTATTAATTTTTTTATTGTACGTTTAAATGTAAATAGTATATTGGCAAGAGCTGCAAATGCTTTTGTATGGGTTACAAAACTATTTCGACTATTCTTTTATCATTTCCTACTATCTTGAAGTTCTGACATCTTTTATTATTCTAAGTTTGTTTACTTTTGCTTATCAACAGTAAAAAAAAATTTAGGAATAATATTATGGGAGGAGATATTCTAACATAAACACACATACAAACTAAATAAGATTGGAAAAACGTAAGTTAGTTCATAATAAATATTGATGGTATATGTATATTATGCTTACGTCTTCGAAATATCCCACTAATAATAAATATATAAATTTTGTTTATAGTACATACCCTGTAGAAAATATTTACTCACTATTGACTCTGTCACCAATTAAATCCCTGACCATATTATTTTCTCAAGGCATTTAACATGTGTTTGTCATTAATAATTATCTGCTAGTGGCGTTAGAGCTATTGACTAGGTAGTTCCTATGGAAACATATGGCGACATTGGAACTTAATAAAGCGTGATTTTTTAAGAGCTATAGGAAAGTTAAAAGAAACATATAAAATTCAGAAAAATTCATGAAATCTTTATTTAAATCGATAGTACGGTCCATATAATTTAATGTTTGAAGATTATTTCATGCAAATGTTGACCATGACTGCGCCTCAAATGGTCCACCCGCTTAGTCCAATTTTGGCATACTCTTTCCAACATTTCGGCCGGTATCTCATGAATAAATGCTTCAATGTTGTCTTTCAATGCATCAATTGAAGCGGGCATGTGTGTATAGACATTAGCTTTAACATAGCCTCACAAAAAATAGTCTAAAGGCGTTAAATTGCACTATCTAGGCGGGCAATTGACCGGTCCCGAACGTGAAATAAAATGTTCACCGAACTCGCCTCTCAATAAGTCCATTGTTAAGCGTGCTGTGCGGCATGTGGCACCGTCTTGTTGAAACCACAAGTCATGCAAGTCAAGCTCTTGCATTTTGGGGGAAAAAAAGTTGGATATCATCTTACGGTAGCGCTCACCATTCACAGTTACGTTACGATTCGTATCATTTTTGAAGAAGTACGGTCCAATGATGCCACCAACCCATAAACCGCACCAAACTGTGACTTTTTCTGGATGCATTGGTGGCTCTTGCAATGCTTCTGGCTTATTTTCACTCTAAAATCGACAACTCTACTTATTAGCATACCCATTCGTCGCTGAACAGAATTTTTCAATAAGAAGCGCGCGATGAACTTTCTTAACAGAGCACGCATTTTGATAATAAAATTCAATAATTTGCAAGCGTTGTTCGTTTGTAAGACGATTCATGGTTAAATTATGGACCAAACTGAAGATGTTTGACAGTGAAACAAAACACGAAACGTGCGTCAGCTGTTTAAATCAGTGTTGCCAAAAAGATATAAGCTAAAAAATCACCCTTTATATACTTGTTTAATGAAAAGTTCTAAAATAAAAAATCTCTATTCTTTGGGTACTTTTAACATCATTAAATTAAAATATTTGGCTAGTTCAAAAGTGTCGTATTGTCAATGTCGTATTTTAAATAATTTTAAAAAGTTATAAAAATTTTACAATAAGCAATACACAACTTTTTAATCATTCTAAAATTTTTAGAAAATTATTATTAAACTTAGGATGCCCATGTGAATTTGCCAATCATTTTTAAATGTAAAGATAAAATATATTTGACACCAAAGAAGTCACAAAACCTAGTCCACAATAGTGGTGACTTGGAGACACTTGAGTCCATGCTTACTGCTGGGTACATTTTGTGTTTTTGTGCATTTAGTATATTTGAGTGTTATGCCATACAAATAGTTAAAACTATTTTGCTATGATAGATTTCATTAAAAACATTTCCTTAAACACAGACACTTGAACAAGAGTAAACAATTTAGCAAGATATTATTCTAAGTTTTTGTGTGTGTGTGTGTGTGAATAAAATGTTTATGTTATTTCATATGGTATAACGTTTTTTTTTTTTGCTCAAAAAACTCCGAAGCAAAATTTAATATTCACAATAGATAAAATTTCTGTAAATTCAGTAAATAATTGGAAAAATTCAAAAATTCTCACTATACAAAAGCTTACACAGTTTTTTTAATTAATAAAAAAAATTTTTCTTAAATAAAACCTTTATTAAAAGAAAATAAATTTTTTTTTTACTTTTTTTATAATTGTTCCTGAATATTTAGTTGCTGCTTTAAGTTTTATTAATAGTTTTTTTTTTAGTGTAAACATTGTTATCCTGCGTTCGTTTTTATGATTTTCTTAATTTTTTTTTTGAGTAGAATACTGATTGTTCTTAAGAATATAGTTTGTTTCTGCGTTTATTTTTATTTATTTTTTATTTGTTTTTATTTTTTCTTTCTAGCCTACCAATAAATCTTTCATTCATACTAACAATGTGCCATCACCAAAAGTTTTTTTTTCCCCTCAAACACATACATACACAACTAAACGGTGAAAAAGCTTAAAGTAAATATTAGACACACTGGCATCAACAACAGTAGGAATTTATTTTTATTTTATTTATTTTAACATTTTTTGTTGTATTTATTATTTATTTCTATTTAAATCAGTGGATCATGAAGATACTTTACATACATATAGTTATGTACAAACATCTAAACACAAGTTTGTGTTAATAAATAGGGGCTGAGATTTATTGAATTAGCGTACAAGCTGTATCTCTCTCAAAGAATAGAACTTAAACTATGTTATAGCGACTTTAAACAAGTCTTTAATTTTATCGCCCATAAAAAACATGGTTGTGGTAATCCTAGTCTTAGAGCAACATACTTTGACTGAATTCTATGATGAATTCTATAGTACATCAAGTGTGTTGTCTACAATCTAATATATATTTCAATCTTCAGTCTAATCCAAAAACACTCATATTTTGTTAACTACTGTTTTAAATAACGCCAGTCCTTTTTCATTTAAGAGTGCGTCCACGAGAGCGTGATTTAGATTGAATATTTTGGCGCCTTGAGGTAAGTTCAACTGAGGTATGTTGCCGCTTATGCGAACAAGAAACATTGTCTGCTATTTAAAACAACAATATTGTTTTGATTGTTTTGTTTTTTATTTGTTGAATATGCAAAACAAAAAATAAAACATGATTCTTTCATACTTTTGTATATGTTTATAAGAATGTGTTTACCAGAGAACAGCATAGCCGTAAATTTTGTTAAAAAATTTAGGCCTGCAAGCTCTTCGATTATGTTAAAAAGATTTACACGAGCAAGTGACTAGCTGGCGTAGAGTAAGTTACAAAACTAAATAAAACAGCCAATCAGTATATCTTACTTACTTGCCAAATTTGTTTCTCTAACTCGAACATTTGCATTCTCTGGTGTTTACATTGATACTGATATACGAGTTTGCAGTTAACGTAACATGCTTAGTGGGGAACACGGCTCACTTTAACATATACATAAACATTCTTGAGTTGTTGTTACTTTTATGCCCATTCTCATCTCGTTTCACTGTCACTTTTTTATTTTATTGTTGTATTATGATTATGACATGTTTGTATGTACATAAACAAAAATTTTTTGAGGTATAAATAAATTTGCATGTCAAACGATTTTTTTCTATTTTCCAACAACAATTTTTTATTTTTTTATTTTTTACTTACACTTTCTGTGGAACGTTTCATTAGGGCAGGTTACAAGTCTTTTTTTTATTTTCTGCTTTGTAATCTTTTGTGTCTTTGCGTGTGCTTGCAGTTGAACATGTCTGCTTTATTGTTTTTTATTGTCTTTTTGTTGTTTCCTTTGTTATTGTCATGATTATGATATTTATTGTCAGTGTTTAGAGGTTGTAGTATTTCATTTTCCTTAAGCCTTTTGTCTTTAGCCTGTTAGTCTTTATACTAAATATTTATGTTTGCACTTACAATGTACAAAGACGTGAATAACAAAACAAAAACAAGAAAAAATTACGATTTATAGTTAATAAAATAAATATATATAATCACTGTTTTAATAGAAACAAACAAGGCAATAAAATATAAATAAAAAGTATTAATATCAATATTGTTGTTATATTCTCATGGGGATATACATATATCCACCTTAAAACGGGCAGCAGTTGGATTTGCCATCTTTAATATTAATTAAATTCAATATGATTTTGTCTTGAAATAGGCAGTTAGCCAACATGTAGGGCTAAAGAAATGAAAAAATTATAAAGTCCAAAAATTTGCACAATTTAATCCTTTGCCACAATAATTTTGTAGAAAATTTTTTAAAAGAGAATTTTAAAAACTGATTTCTTCACGTTGATTTATTTTATAAATCATGTCTTAATTATACGAACGTAAATTTTAATTGGCAGCACTATTTTCTGTGACAGTTGATTTGGCAGTGCTGGGTTAATACAACGTGAATTTTTTTTGGTAATTTACCGTAAGTAACACAGTTTTGAAAATTGTTAAAAGGTATTCAGCAAACTCACCGACCAACGATTGATTAAATGGCTGTGTTAATTAACAGAACTTCTGCATTATAATATAGTCGATATACCATTATATTCGGCAAAGCTCACTCTTTTGTGCCCTTTAAAGGCCCATGGAAGTATCACAGATTCACTAATATCGATGGTCGTTGCTTTATAGTCAGCAGAATAGAGAAAAGCTATCTGGCTTTTTTACGTGTCCATTAGTATTTCAATAGTATTTCAGGCAAGTGCTTTCAAGAAGATAGTGCCTTATATTATAGCAATCAATACAATTAATTGTCTGAGAGAAAAATTTGATGATTTAAAAGTTTTTCATAATGAACCTGTTTATGTGTTTAGGTGCCAACAGATTATTTTCTCTAAGGGTATGAAAATTTATTGGTCAATGTAGATAAAACTCGGATACAGAAAGTAGATAGATTAGACATTCAACACATGCCACGTAACTATATTACAGAAAAATACAAATGTGGGTGGTCCAACCAAAAGGAACAAGTTTTTTGCCCAACTTAATTTGATATATCTTTGTCTCAATATTTGACAAATTCAATCATGGAGAGATACACAATTGAGCAATTCGGTAAGATTGTTGAAGTAATTTTTAAAAATGGGCGCTTAAATCAAAATATATTTTGTACACTTCGTGATTTTTTGTTGTTGATATAATCGATCACATGTGTCCACAATCGGGTGAATTGTGCAAAAATTCATGCATGCTCGCCAAGCTTTTATTGCGGAAAACATTTTTGCAAATTATTTGGAGGATATATGTCTCTAAAACGTAATATAGCCAACAAAATGGTTTTTCTTTTTCTTGCTAAATTTCTTGTGTTTAATTTTTGAAAAAAATGACGACTAACACAAACTTACGTTGTGCTTCAGTATATAAGATAAACTTTATAGATGTTAATACATACTTAGTCATTAAAAATTAAGGACTACCGAAATAAATAAAATTCTGAACATGGTGAGCCATTAGTCACCATGGTGCTAGTCCCAATGCATCTAAACATATACTTGAGGACTATCATCACTTCAAATACTGCAAATTTGTTTACTGACATTTCCATTTTAACAAAAGTGAGCTTCATCACTAAACAAATTTCACTTATGAAAAACGCAGCCAATAAAGCCGGGAGCCCACTATCGGCGCAAATAGCACAATGTGTACCGATTTTTGTCGTGCTTAATCGGTACACATTCAAAAAAATTTAACGATGTATTTTTGAGCGGTCCCATTATCGTCGCATATTGTGACAATCTTTTTCGGATCGTATCGGTCAAAACGCAATTGCAACAGTAATTAATAAAATATGGTCACACTATCGTGCCTTATTCGCAAAATGAAGTTATTATTTGCTTTTGAATACTAAAAAAAACGAAGTATTTGAGAAAGAGAGTGATTGAAAAAGAGAAATTAATATGGTGCGTATGAGAGAATTTTGCGCGAATTTAGTGAAGTTGATAATTAAAGTTTTATTTTCAAAAATTATGTGAGAATGAATAAGAAAAATTTAAATGATCATTAAAGTATCAATGTATTTTTAAAAATCAATTTATATATATAAAATTACTTACTGAGTAAACTATTTTATTTCTTCTTCTTGTCTTGTGAACAAATGTTTGCCAGCAGAATGGTTGCCACAAGTTAATTTTTTTTTATCTCTCTAAAAATGTATGTTAAAAATCGCCAAAACTACCAATATTTTTATAAGTTGATAACAATTATATATTTTTTTGAGTAAAACAAGTTTATAAGGAATATAAAAAAATTGTTGAAATATAGGCATCAATATGTAACTTCCTAGGTATTTTCTCAAAAATTACAAACAAAAATCGAATTTTTTAGCTAAGATAGATTTATTATTTATATAAAATTCGAATTCAAGATGGGGTACGAAATTAAATATGGGTCATAAATAGTAATTACAAATGTATCCCCTTGACCATAACATTGGTATCAAATGAAATGAAAGGTTGGCAGATAACATATCATCAATGTGGGTATAAAAGATACTAAAGGGCTTGACTAGTAATCATGAACCTTTTTTTAAAATAAAAAAAACACATATCGCACTTGATTAACAAGAGGATATTTTTTCGAAATTATAAAATTTTAAGTAGAGGCCAAAACCTGTTTTTCGAAAGTAAATTTAAAAATCTAAATATAAAATGGTACACAAATTACATTAAAAAATATATATTTTTAAATAAAGGAAACATGTATAAATATATATGTATATACATATGTATATACATTTTTAAATGAATGAATAAAAAAATAAATTCCCACTTTTGACGAAAATTAACATTTGCTGGCAATATTGTTCTAGTATATCGGCGTTTATCGGTCTTTTTAGTCGGCGCACAAGTGGCCGACAAAAATCGGCGCATATTTAGCAATTTGTTGGTTCGATGATGTGCACAATAGTGTTCACATTATCGGCACATCAGAGTTGATCTTGATTGTCCATAGCCAGCACGATTTCGGCGCAGATCGTAGCATTTTTCAATTAATTGTGCGTTCACATTATCGGCACATGAAATGCGACAAAAATCGGTACATTGTACCGATAGTGGGATCCCAGCTTAAGAAAAGTGTAGCAAAATTTAAATTCTATAACTCTATGACAAACAACCGGTTTACACTACACACATTGCAAACAAACTATTTAAAACGTATCGTAAACATACGTCACATTTTTCAGTTTTGTAAAACACTTAATAAATTCGCTTTGCAGCTTAACATTTATATTATGAGAAAATATTTTCTAACCACATTTAAAATTTTTATGTGGTCGCAAAATATAAAATGTAAAAAAAAACTATAACAAAATATTTCCAAACCAGAAATTAAAACGTAATTGAACTTTTTCTACAAAACACTATAACCTCTAGCCTGTGTATAGTATGTTTTATTTCTAGTTTTTTTATATAAAGTTTTTCAATTTTAGAGAAATATTTTTTTTTCTTTGTTTTTATGTATTGTATTTCTTTTAATATCACCATGAATTTGACATAATGTTTAAGACACACTAATGTCATATTAAATTTAATACACACACACATTTTAAATATAATTTTAAATTAAAATAGAAAACAATGGAACATTACGAATTTTGCAAGTAAAAATAACAAATATGCGTAGGCTAGGAAACAATAAAAATAATAAGGATTCATTCAGGAAAGAACTAAAAAAAAAATTCACAGTTAATAATAAAACATAAAAGATAAAGATACAAAGAATTCATTTATATTTCAAAATCAATAATTGAATGCTGAGAAGCCCCTTAGTTTGATTTTTATTTATTTTTTTTTTTTTTTTTTTTTTTTTGCTTATGAACACCCTTAATATTTTTTTATTTTCTCATTCCACCTTTGCTCTGTTTTATTTTTATTTTCGTTCATTTTAAATCCTTTTCACATTGTGGTAAACTGACAAATTTCAATTGTTATGTGGGACATAATAGTAATAAAGGGGGCGCCTTAACTCTTCTTAAAATAGAAATCAAAATGTAAAATTTTTTTGGTTTTCGTAATGCGTGAAAACCACAAAACAAAATTTCCAAATTAAGCTGTGAAATTGTAATGGCTTTTGAAGACACAATAAATACACAACAATGGCAATAACAACGAAACAACAAATAATCGGACCTTGTTTCATTTGCCAGCAAAAAAACCAAACCCATTCAAACGTTAACTCCATTAACAAATGAAACCGAAAAGTATGACATACGAGAGCATTAATGTCCGTGTTTTTCTTTACAGATTAAAAATACCATCTAATGGCGTGTTATTAGTTAATATTTAAAGGTTAATGGCAATTCTGTTTGTTAAGTAGAAGTGACCGCTAATCTTTGAAGCATTTTTTTGTCAAAATTTACTTTAAATTAATTGTTATAATTAATTTAGGTGTTTCTTATACTAAATATAAATATTAAAGATTACAATTCTACACATATAAATAATGACTTTTTTTTAATAATTATTTTTAAATTACAACAAAAACTTATCATTGGTTTATTAAATTATAAACTCATTTTATTTGTAAACACACTATATCAATAATTATAAAAAAGTTTATATTTTTTTTACGATTACACAATCAATTAACTACTAATAAATAATTAAAATTATTGAAATATTTTCCATAAATATCTATGTGTAAATGTTTCACTAAAATAACATACAACAACATACATTGCAGATTTTATAAAAGAGCAAGTAAATATTTTGATTCTACGAAGAAAAGGGTATCCTTGATTAAATAGAGTACCTACAAGAGTAGAGTATTATATATATGCAAAGTATAAACTGCACTATATATGGCACTATACACCGTAGAACCATTGTATGCTTCTTGAAAATTCTGTTGTCGTTGCCCTTCTGCTAGAAAATTTTTGTTATTTCTTCTGTAAAAACTTGTATGCCTCACTTAAGGCTATAATATACTTCATATTATTTACATCTGACTTGTGAGATATATGTTAATCTACATGTCTGTCAAAATTGTACTTTTACAGGTAACCGTCGCTGACTGCTTTCCAGCGGCAGAGTTCTGCCAACGGCTGATGTCAAATGTATTGACAGAAAAAAATGAGCTTGTTCTAATTGAAATTTTGTCAGATTTCTCAACACATGTTTTTTACAGAAGTAATGTTTTAAAGGTAACACACGATATGTTTGTATTTATCAGTGTGGAATTTGTCAAGTCAGATGTAAAAAACATGCCATGTATTAGCTGCTTTAACAAGACTTATATATTTTTTGTATACTTTTCTCGTCAAAGTTCATAAATAAAAAATTGTAACGTCAAATTTCATCTCCAACTTGTTGCAGAAACCAATGTTATCAACTTTATAAGTTGCTTTTCTGAAAAAAGTGTTTGGTGCTCTTCAAAAGAGTTGTTCGTATTATCTTGTCTTATCTTTGGCCAGATCAAGATCATTTTTGGCGCTGCAATGCCACACCCCCACCCATGAAAAAAAATATTTTGTTTGAATTTGAATAAATAAATTATTTAAATTTATGAAACATATAAAATAAACT
This sequence comes from Phyto melanocephala, assembly GCA_941918925.1. Taxonomy (NCBI): domain Eukaryota; kingdom Metazoa; phylum Arthropoda; class Insecta; order Diptera; family Rhinophoridae; genus Phyto; species Phyto melanocephala. Next base: position 6,951,213 of record OW799233.1, read on the forward strand.
CAAGCCAACAAAAAAAAATTAAAACTTTTGTACTGTGTAATTAATCCAAATTGGTTCGTCGATAGAAAAATGTTATTTTGAAGGACTAATTGGATTATATACTATACTAGCCAAACCCGGCGCGCGTTGCTACGCCCCTTAATGAATCGAAATGCATTCTGAATTTTATGGGCGTGGCATCGCCCACTTTTCTAATTACGAAATTGTACAGTCATAACAGCTCAATATTTGTGCAAAGTTTCAGAATAATCGGTCCAGTGCAAGTACCTCAAAATGATACCTATTTTTTATGGGCGTGGCACTGCCCACTTTTTTAATCACGAAATTATTAAGTCATGACAGCTCGATATGTGCTTAAAGTTTCAGAAAAATCGGTCTGGTGCAAGTACCTCAAATTTATAACCTTTTTTTATGGGCGTGGCCCTGCCCACTTTTCTAATCACGAAAATATATGGTTATGATAGCTTAGTATATGTGCAAAGTTTCAGAAAAATCGGTATAGTGCAAGTACCTCAAAATTAAAACTTTTTTAGGGGCGTGGCCATGCCCACTTTTCTTATCACGAAATTATTTAGTCAAGACAGCTCGATATGTGTGCAAAGTTTCAGAAAAATCGGTCAAGTGCAAGTAGCTAAAACTGATAACTAATTTTTATGGGCGTGGCCCGCCCACTTTTTTCCACCCATAAACACTCCCTGGTATGTGTACAATAACTTACCAAAGTTTGAGCCCGATCGGTTTTACAGTTTCGGAGTCTATAGCTAACACACACACACACACAGAGTTTCACTTTTATATATATAGATAATTTGTACTTAATAAAATTGATTAAAATCAGGCACTAGTTGCTACGTGACAGGTTTTATGAACAAGGAACAAAACCACTTAAATATTTTATAACTGCCCATCCTTCCTTCAGTCTTCCGTAATTGCTATTTTTTATTTGCCATAACTTGTTTTACATTTAATATTTATTAATATTTTTTCTTTCTTGCAATTAATTTTTATTAAACAAAAAATAGGTTTGAAAAAATTATTGTCTATATTCATATTTATTATAACACAGTTAAAAACACACACAAACATATAATTATGTGCATTAATATGTTTTTTTTTTTTTTTTGTATTATTGCCAGCAGTTTGGTGAGTAAGCGTGTGTTGGCAAATATTGAACAAAGAAAAATTAATTTAATTTAGCATAATTTGCCAATAGCAATATATATTTATATATATGTAAATGTTTAAATATCAAACATCAAGTACAGAATGAACAAGTAAAAGCTCTATATTCGGCTATGCTGAATTTTTCATACCCACCACCAATATTGTGTAGTAATGTTTTACCACAAAATTAACATATTTTGTTAATAACAGTAACCACTTTACTTAAATATGTTTAACTATTTGTTTAAGATTAATAGTAAATCAACTTATTTTTTAAAATTTAGTTTCCAACTGAAATCGAAGTATTTTTGCAAAAGGTGTTATAAATACTACTCACTTCTTTAACACAATTTGTATTGTACAGAAATCTTAAGAGTTTGACTCGGTAGTAAAATGTAGTTTAAAAATAATATCAACCGTTTCCTAATTCCATATTAATATCATCAAATATTAGGTGCAAAATCTCATAATAGAAATAGAATAATAGAAAAAGAGTACCTATTTCATATGAACTTTTAAGTCATAATATTGTATTGAACCTGGAACCATATGCAATGGAAATTCTGTTGCCTAATTCATAACACTAACATTCATACTAGTAATAAATATTTTATTATGTAGGTGTAAAGTGTATGTGAGAAGTGGTTGTTAAAGAATCCGTGTCAAATTAATTTCTGCTAATAAATTCTATTTAGATATTGCATTATGGATTCGAAATTTTTCGAAAAACCATGGCCATATAGAAACTATATAATAATCTCTACATGATAGGTCGGCGTACCAAAGTAATTCCTAGTAATAACTTCCACTTGAACATTAACGTACAGAGAAAAATATTATTATTAAATCTTTGTCCATAGGGAAATTATATAAATTTAAGAAAAAGTATTTTATCTTAAATGGGTGTTAAAGTAGGTCTGTCACCTTTATTTTCTGCTAAAAAACAAAAAGCTGTATATGGAAAATTTTAGAATCATACCTCAAATTCCGTCGGTTCTATAACGTTTTAATTTTGAAAGAGACTACAAAAGAAATGACTGAGAAATTTTCGGGAATCATATTTTTAAATGAAGTTATATACTTTTCCAGTTTTAGTCCATGTCTTTGGCCATATCAGTATCCATGTCCATGACAATGTCCATGTCTATGTTAATGTATTTGTCAATATCTATGTCTATGTTAATGTCCATGTCTACTTCAACATTTTTATCCATATACTAGCTAAGCCCAGAACGCGTGGCTGGCCCAAAATTTAATTTTATCGCTCTAATTTCTTTTGGGCAAAACACAAAAAAACTAAATAATGCGCCATCTGTCTGACGAACTTGAAACTACACAAGAACACTCCTCATGGCCTATAGAGCATGCATATAAAATTTGGTCAAAATCGGTTTAGTAGTTTTTGAGTTTATCGATCACGAACATACACGTAATTTTTATATATATAGAGATAGAGATATATTCATGTCCATGTCAATATCCGTGGCAATATATGTGTACATTTTTATGTCCATGACAAAATGATTGGCAATGTCTATGTCTGTTTTAATGTTTCTACCAATATCAATGCCCATGTCCATGTTCATGCCAATGTCAACGTCAATAACAATGTCAATGTTGAAATCTTTATAAAGGAGATAGGCGTTAAGGTCACTTAAAAAGCTTGATTTGCAAAATTTCAAAATCGTACATCATATTCCGTCGATTTTAAGACAAAATAAATTTTTTTAAATTTTTTTTTTTGTATAATTTCTTTCGTAATGCACGAATTGGTGAAATCTCGTTTTTTTTTTCTTTACTTCAGAAATACACTATTCTGGTTCGATGTCAAAAAGACTACAAGTTATAACTCTCTTCCTGGTAAAGCGATTTAGTAATTTTTCATTACACAAACATTTCCGATGTGAAATGTTTGTCTTCTGTTTTTCTATTCAAGCTTTGTTGTATTTTACACAGACGAACATTCGGATATATGGACATAATTATATTAATATGTACTTTAATTGGTCTAACATAAATATTTCAATGTGTTACAAACGGAATGACTAAGTAAATATACCCCAAAAAAATTTTTTGGTGCTGGGTATAAAAATGATTTAAAAATAATATAATGTGATGTACGCATGTAAATGTGTAAACTGATGATGGTGATGGAATAAAGAAAAAAATTGTTTTATATTAAAAAAAAAAACAAATTTAAAAATTAAATAAAAATAAATTTGAAAAATAAAATAGAGAAACAATTTCAATACCTTACAACCAGCAACAAGAACCAATCTGTGCACACACACACACATACTAACATACTCTTATACAATACTGCCACAGAAATTATTGCAGGTATGTTTTGAACTGTTGGCTTCGTTATGTTTTATTACCAGCAATATAACCAAAATATGCTTGAGGCGAAAATTTCTTTTTTGTTTTTTTAAATCTGTGTAACCAAAACGAATATTCATAATTTTTTATGGAAAATATTAAAACAAGAAAAAATTATTATAAATATTTTGATTGAGGTAAGCGTGTTGCTGTTTTGTATGATTTTTCTTTAAATCGTGGTAAATAGTTTAAGCATGTCTAGAAAGTTGTGTGAAAAAAATTTAAAAATATGTTTAAATTTAACTAAAATATTTAATTTTTTACACTACCGTAAATTAGATATTAGATAGCCAAGTCTTATTTCATTATTATTTAAGTATACCAATCTTCTTAGAATCCGAAATGGAAGCCGTAAGTCTATCTGTCAATCTGGCAATCTATCCTTGTAAGTTTTTAAATCAAGATACAGATTGCATTATGAAATGTTCTTACTTGAAATTTGTTAAACATGTTTAATTTCTTTGGGCTGCGAACGAATTTTTATTAATTTTTGTCTTGGTTCTTGCTTTTACCCAGGCCTCTGTAATTGCATTTTAGCACTTATAACTGATTTATTTTTTCATAGTTAAGTAAAATTCAACAACACCAAAATTAATAAAGGGTATTTAAGTAAGAATAAACCTTTCTATTTTCAAATAAAGTCAAGTATTTTTTGATATAGTTGTGATTTTTTTTATTGAATTTTAAAAAAGCCAAATTTCGATTAAGATATTAAGATTAAGTCAAATGGTCCCACGGTTCCGATGATAGGCCATCACTCTTTTTATACAATTTTTTTTTTTATAATTCTTTCGCATAGATGTGGCTGTATCTCATCGACAACGCGTTGGATCACGGATTTGTTTATGGTTTAATAGCATAAACTTGAGATTTCAAAAACCCTACTGAAAAAAATTTCACGGCATTAAATCACATAATCTTAATGGCCAATTTACAGCAGAATTTCTTGAGCTAACTTTTTTATGCGCGTTGTGGCATGTGCTGTCATTTTTCTGAAAGTGCACGTTTTTCAAATGCGTGTCCGTTCTCAGTCATTGCAATTTCGGCCTCATTTTCAAAAAAACAAGGCTCAATTAAGCCGACTAACCAAAATCTGCGCCAAAGAGCTTATTGTGGTTGCATTTTTTTTTTATCTTGGAATGCATAAGGCTTATTTGATCCCCAAATTCGACAATTTTGTGTATTCATGAAACCTATGAGATAGAAATTCGTTTTGTCGGAGAAAATTACTTTTTTCGAAAAATTGGCATTGACTTTACCTATTGAACGAATTGTTGGTGCTTTCTATGATCTGATGATTTGAGCTCCTGACTAATCTGATTTTTTTTTTTTTTTATACACATAAGTCTTACAGTACAAATAGAACAAAGTTTCTTAAAATTTTTTATACACATTTACAAATATTAGTTGACACATAAGTTTCACTTTACTGATAAAAAAAAAAGTCTTTAAAGTCTGCGAGCAGTCGCTGCATAAGGTTTAAAATTTTTTTTGTAACAAGGCACATTTATTCATCAGGTAGTCTTATTTCGTTGGCTAATTATTTTTTACTTCGCTTATCTTAAATTTCAGCTATCAAAGTCTATAGATGAAAAACAATTTTCTTTGCTCTCTCATTTAATTCAAATGTCAAACTTCATATATAAAGAAAAAATAAACTGCAATTACTTGATGAATTAATATGCCTTGTTTTGTAATAAGTTTTAACAATTATAACGCATTTTTCTTTCGTATAATGCTCAATTTTTAATTATCAGGATATATATATGGGACAACTGACAAATTTCAGAGCTGCCACTTGCACAAAAGAATAATTAAACTAAAACTAAAAAAGTGCTTTCTTACTGAGAGCTCTATATCAAAACAATTGAGTGACATCACACTTTATTGTTTATTTTCTTAAGTAGATATAAAATCATTAAGTGTCAAGACAGAATTCTTCCTATCGAATTTCGCCCCATAATAAAATCTAGCGCTCACATAAGGCCTATTGCGGGATATCACTTTCACCCTCACCAAACAGTGAAGACAAAAAAATTTATTAAATTTTCAGGTGACTAATATCTAATGTCGGGCCTAACTAACTACACTTTTTTCATTTTGAAAATGCTGTCACTCAACTACTTGGGAGAAAAATCTTTATTAATGAACGAAGCAAACTTTTCAACACAACAGGATGTTATTAACTTCAAGGCAACAAAAGATAATAATAATTCTTTACCTTTTGAAAACATGGCTTTGCAGTCTATTATTCCAAACACATCTATTTAATATAATTTAGCTCTTTGTGTTATTGTGCCTAAAAAGCGCGAGGGTGTTCGGAAATGTTTGTGAAGGTTTGTGTACTTTTTTTATTTTTTTCAAAAATAGATATTCTTTAACGATATATTAATCATATTTGAATATGTAAGTTCTTACTATAACAGTAAGCAATATTTTAGTTAAGCTATGCACTCTGTTTCAGTAGCATGCATTCACCAGGTTTCGGAAAAAAATTTTCAAAAAATCTACTAGAGATTTCAAAAACCTAATGATTCTTTGAAATTTAATACTTTGATCTTCAAAAAAAATCTGTCGTGCTCATTTACTAGTGTTTTTAATCAATAATTATATGCTACTTAAATTCAAAACCTTTTAAAAGAGAATAAACATTAAAAAATTGGCAAGAATCTAAATATCTAAAGTCAAGTTGGCGAGTTGCAAATATTGCAAAATTTTTTTCTCATTTTGTTTATTAACCTTTCATTTTCAACAGCTGTTTATTGAAGGGGGAAAAAATTCAGAAAAAATTTTAAAACCAATTTCGAGGAAAATAAAAACTTTATGAGAACACAATTTTTACTTTTTATTCACAAAATTTGGTGAATGTCTTTTGTAAACTATTTAAAATATTCTACATTTGGATTACTAAAAGAAACTGAAAGAAATAAAAGAAAAAATATTAATACGACAACTTATGCAAGATAACATTATTTTTGTTGAACAACAGTAGAACCAAAATTATCTAATTTGTTACAACCACTGATCAAGACAACTACGCATGTTAAAAAATCACCACCTTTTTCAATCAAAATTTTTTATCTCATTTGATTAATGGTTTTGCAAGGCTTTTATATAAAAATCTTTTCCCGAAGTGACATTTTTATCCATAAGAGTGGATTTTTTGGATTATTTGACAGATAATGAATGACTAATATCAAACTGTTTGGAAGTCATTATGGCATGACTCAACCCACAACAACGAATCCGAATTGTTCGACTGTATTAACAAAAACAACGTTCTGTGAGAAATGATTTTCCAGTGTTTTATCGTGAAATTTTGTTCAATGAGGAAGTACATTTCTGGCTCAATGAATACGTTAAGAAACAAAATTGTCACATTTGACCTAGTGAGCCATCCAAGAGTACTTAGAACTAACATTGTATCCATTAAAAATAATGGTATGGAGTGGTTCATGGGCTGGTGGAATTATTGGTCCATATATCTTCAAAAATTATACTTACCAGAATGTTACCATCAATAGTAACCACTACCGTACAATATTAAAGTAGTATTTGCTTCCGGAAATTTAAGCGCATGGGCTCGGTATACTCTACCGGCCATATATTACGTAAATAATGGACTTATTGAGAAATAATTTTGGTGACCACCTAGTTTCGCTCAAAATTTGGCCTTTTGAGTAAGCCACCAGAGACGTAGCCGTGGCCAAAATTTACATGATATTATTTTCAAAATGGTAATTGTCATAAATTTTTATTTAAACTAATAAAAATAAATTTTAAAATCCCTTTCAAACGTATGTATTTTGTTGTACATTAACAAACTTCACGCTCAATCACCCACAACAACATTTCTAATAAGCATATTAGTACTTTTTCTAAAAGGGCACAAAATATTCATTTTTAGAATTCCAATTTCTTCTCGTAGTGACTGGAAAAAGCATGTTGTTTTACTCTGCTTTTGTTCCTTTATATAGTAAAACCGAAATGCAGTCCGCTTTTACAAATCATTGGCCCTTCACACATTAGACTAATTGTGCCAAAACAAAATGACTATTTGTGGACAAAGGAGGTGAAGAGTATGGTTATTTGTTTATTTTAAATTTATGTGCCCAAACCTTTGTATGCAAAGTCAAATGTCAAATGAAAAAAAAACACTAATACACACAAAAGCTTTATACACGTATACAAATTATGCCAGAAACAATTATTACCGTGTGTTATGAAAAGAACAAAAATTGATAGCTTAAATCTTAGTCTAGTGTGTGAAGGGCCATTGAAAAGAGCAGCTATATTTTTACTTATTTTTTTTTTTGCAAACAATGTATGTTACGATGTCCCAATAGTCGCGTATAAAAATTAAATAGCTTTTTTATTATTATATTTTATCACGTATTTTTTGTAAGCATGCTATTAGCTTTGAGTGATTAAATTATGAAAAATAATATCAGAGAAATGATTACAATTTTCATCAATTTATAAAGTTGCTCGCAAAATTTTCAGGCTCTACTGTCGTGATCTAAACTGCCATATCATGCTTTAGTTGCTCTATAGTTTTGAACCTGTTAAAATACACTCGTTCTCTGAGATATACCCTTAGAAAATAATCAGGATAGGTAAACCTGGTAAATGTGATGGCAAATTAAGTTTCGATTTTTTTTAAATAAAACTTTATTAGAAAGAGTATTTGTGGCATGGGAATTATGTTCTATTCCATCCTGATAGAAACACTTATTGGCTGCTACAGGACGTACAAAATTATTAATCACAGTAACACACCTTCCTCAACTCACCTTCACTATATTACCAACTTTATTTTCGAAAAAGTGGAGCCCTACAACTCTTTCAAATGCCAATCCACATCATACTGTGTACTTTAGAGTAACCAGATCATGTTAATTTTAACCAAAACTTTCTAGATTTTTTTATTTACGAACACATATTTATTTCACTATTTCATATGACATTGCACTTCTTGTTACATTTATATATATAAAGGATTAACTAATCCTTGTAATTTTTGATTTACATATTCGCCAACTTCGCAAATGTTTTAACTTGCATCATTACAATTGTCTTATCAGCTAAGCTGTTAGTTGTGAGTATATAAGAATTAATTGGGGAAGGGGAAGAAATGAGAACAAAAATAAAGTTTTTATTTAGTTTATACTAAATATTTATGATTATAGTTGTATGTGTGGTATTTATGAAAATGCTTAATATATTATTAAATACTATTTAAGCAGCAACAAAAATTACAAGCACTAACACACATAAGAGTATGAAAAGTAACAAATAAAACTCTCAATTAAAGCACTTATTTAAGAAGTTGTTTTAGATTTAGTGATTTTCCCTTTCCGCAACAAAAAAGAGGATAATCCGAAAATGTTTTAAAGTGTGAAAATTTTTTACAAAAATTAGGAAATTAATCGACTTCTTATTTAAACGACAGGAAGGTATACTATAATTATTTGAGGTAAAAAAATATCATGGACACATTGCAACAGTGTATTAGTTATTGCAATAAGCAAAATCAAATTTAGTACCTTAAGTTTTTGTATTATTTTTATTTTTTTAATTTAATCATGTCCGTAGATCGCTCTACATCCAGGTGCTTGAGTTTCGTGTTTAAAAAGCATTGATGCTGTGCCTGAAATGGTACTATAAGATGGTCATGTAACTTATTGTGAGATCAATGCAACCTAAAATATTAGTGTGACCGGAATACACTCACTATTGCACGAACATTTGGCTGTAAAAAGATTTGTTTACGTTGGATACACGCATAATTTGATAATCGTTTAAAAAAGACTCATGCCAATCATGTTTATGATATTGTCATAAATAACTAATCGTTAATATATGTCATTTGACTGTATAGGTCTTCCAAGACGATGAAAAACCTACAACAGTTATTTAAAGTGCCTTAAAGATTCAAAAAACTGCTTCGAAATTTAGTTCACACGTATGAAAAAGTGTGCTAATCTCCGTGGGGAACATTTTGTTTTTTTTTTAATGTTTCTCAATCAAAATGGAAAGGTAGATGGGTAGGTAGGTAGGAAAGGGGGATGCAGAATACAGTATCTGCCTCCTACACATACACTCGGAGACCAATAAGGTCCATTGCGTTACCCTTTATAGAAATGGAAAAAGTTGTTTAAAATTTAACTCGCACGTTTAAAAAAGTATAATGATCTTGATAGAAAATATTTTGAAAAGCAATAAAGCAATTTAATTTTCTTTACGACTTATTGTCTTTAAGCCCTTTCTAATGCCTTTTAAAAAGACCTCCCTAACTTAACATTCTCTCATATCGTTTTCCTGCATTTAACTTTTGCCATTAACGCACACATCAGAGAAACACAAAAACGAAAACAACTTCAATAACATAAACCCCAAAATCCGGCAAAGAAGCTGTTGTTGTTATAATTGTCGTTACTATTCCTATAACGTTTAATTTTTTATTTCTTTCAGTCATCATCATCGTTTTCTATTCAACATAGATGTTTAGCAAAACGACAACAGAATATCGAAGAAAAATTAAACCGAAAACTTAAAGGATAGACAACCGGAGCAGTAACAAACAAGATAGCAAAAAAGTTAATAAAATCATATAAAGGAATAGATATTGTCCGTATTTCCGTAAGGAAACTAAACGACAGTTTCCAAACAAGAAACAAAAAAACAAATAGTACGTTGCTAAATACAAAAATATTCAAACAGTTAGTTGTAAGTATGTTAGAGGGATATAATGAAAGTCAGTAGACTAACTTTGTTGTCAATTTCATGACTCATTTAACTGATTACAGATGTGTAGATACTGATGTAACCTAAACAATACTTAGTCTCCCACATTCCTATTAGAGATGGTATTGTAAGTAACACGTGAGTAAAAAAAATTAATCACAATATTTTCTTCATTAAATACAAAAAAAAAAAAATAATAAAAAGAACTTAGAAAAGGATTACATTAAATTTTATACTCTCTTAAAGCGTCTTTTTTTTGTACCCACGACCATTACAATGATTAAAAAAATAACTAATTACTATCATACGTGATACGGCATGATTCACTCTAAGCACGTGACTGTTGTCCGTCTCAATATCATAGTTATTGACTACAACAAAGAATTAGTTTAGCAAAATGTTTTATATAAAGAATTATTTTTATTGTTTTCTACGCATTGTTACATTGTTGACAGTACATACACAGACAATAACACATACGACAAGTCTAGCTATAGAGTGAAAAAAAAAATAATAATAATACATTGGAAAATATTGTTACTATTTAATACAAAATACGTTTGCTTGGATGTTTAAGGAAAGGACAGATATGTTTACGTATGTCGGCTTTACTATACTTATGTGTGTATGTGTAATTGATATTTATCTTTTGTATGTGTGTGTGTTGTTGTTATTTGTTTATTTTAAATGCTGTCATAAAAAAAGTAAAAACAGGAAACGGAAAGGCATTTCGTTTGTTTTGCTACCACTGTTGCTGTTGTTGTTGCTACTTTTTTTGTACGATTATGCTAAATCAGTTGTTATTGTTACAGCAAGTACAAGTATGAGTTTAAGAATGTGTATGTGTGTGTGTAAATGTGTGAGTATGTTAAATATATACCACTTATACATACAGAATGATTACAATAAGCAAATAACCATACGAATAAATAATTTGTGAAACTGACATTATTCCCGAAAGGAAATTGACAGTTTCAGGCATGAATTTTTTTTTATGTAAAAATCTGATAATAAATTCAGATATTTCTAATTAAATTTAATTTAAAATTTTCTATAAAAAAATAATATTTAATTTGTTTATTATTTTTCTCACATATTATTTTCAAAAGTATTGAATTTCGTAGAGATGAGTATTTTTTTGATATTTGGTTGATCAGCAGCATAGTAGAATCAGAGTTCTGACTCAAGACTTTTCTTATTAAGTTTTTGATTTTTGTTAAAAAAATTTTTATATGGGCCGGTGCTCTGCTTAAACAAGGAAATTTTTTTATATCATTTACAACGCAAGGATTAAAAGGTAGATATAAAACTGGAGACGCTGGTAGCCAAGAAAACACCTACAGTACCGTATACTATGTGCAATATGTTAAAACATAGAAAAAATTAAAAGAAATATTAGCAGCTTTTTGCTTAAAAATACAATCCCTGCTTATTGGCCGTGCCTATAGCCTGTTTGCCTGAACAAGAATATTTTTCGAGACTAAGTGGTTTTTCTCTGAGAGCGAACCGATGCTTAAATCTAATAATAAAGGATCTTTTTTCATTAAATTAAAATCAAAAAAATTAAAGCATTTTTAATATCAAACAAGATAATAATAATAACTATTATTACTAGATAATTTTATCGTAAAATTTTTAAATATATTTTCGGACATGTCACTGCGATGGTTGGCGAATATATGGCGTAACCTTCACCTTCTACTTAAGGATTTCTTTCACTACAAATATATCAATTCTGTTCATTAACAGCGCCATTTAATCAAAAGTGTTCTTTATCTAAAGATTTAAATATTTTTCAAATGTCCAAATTTATAATTTGTCTGATTCCAAATACTATGAAATCTATATCTAGTTTTACCTCCCAGTTCACACGAGTCGTATACGAATTTAGGCCTTAATTTCAATGTAGAATTTCGTACTATAAAGACAGCAAAGTTTAAAATTCTTATAATCAGCGATGAATTGAGCATGTCAGTTCCCTAATTATATTTTTAGGGGAAGTAGCAACTATTTTAGCTTATCAGATATTTCTTAGACACACAAATGCAGTCCGAGCCGAATTTGCTTAATATCAAAAAAATTTTCGAATTTTTAAGCAGTGCCAACTTCATTCTCTTACTGTATTGTAACCATACAAATGGCTTATTATTTTGTAAGAAGAAGACATTAATTAACTAATCATAGTAGGAGTGCAATACTTAAGTACTTATTAGTTGAAAAATATACCCACGTCTCATAGAAAAGTTATGTCTTTATACAAGCGCTCTGAGAAGCAGGTAAGCACTAAGTAAGTGGTCCAAGCGGCGCTTTTTGCCAACAAAGTTTTTTGGTGGGAAATTTTGAAGTTTTGGCTTTGAAAGATTATTCAACTATTATCGAAATTAAATTTTTATCCCATGGTCCTACTGCTTTATCATGCAATTTGCCACAGAAGTTTATATAAGCTACATACACAACGTATTAAAAAGAGGTCAGCATTATCGCTTCAAACAATCAATAGCACAACATTAACAATGTTATTTCGCGATGACATTGGCGTTTTTAGAGTGTTTTCAAGCCATGTATACCTTTAGGCAGATAATTTTTTCGACAATAGCCAAAGACGTCACCATCATTGCAAAGAAATGGAAAATTTAAATAAATTAAAAGCTCTAAATAAATATTTGAATGAAAATATAAAGGGTCCGCCTCTAACGTTTTTTTTTCAACTAGTGCTTATTTCGTGAATGGTAACACTTAGCTCATGTCTGATTTGACATATAATTAGTTTTGTCCTTCAACTGAACGAATATCGTTGTGTATACGCTTCAACAATGCTGGGAAATATTGCGACATTACTTTGGCAGATTTTGCCAAAAAAATCATCTTTTCAGATGAAGCTCATTTTGATCTTGGCGGGTATGTAAACAAGCAAAATTGGGGCACAGAAACCCGCACGCATACATTGAAAAGCCGATACACCCAAAACAAGTCACTGTTTGGTGCGGATTTGAGCAAGGAGTGGCCGTAGTTAATGGCGATCGTTATCGGGCCATGTTGAATGAATTTTTGTTCACAAAAATTGAAGAGGAGGATATTGGCAACATTTGGTTTCAACTGAACGGCGCTACTTGCCACACAGCCAAGATTCACTTTTTTTTCGCGAAAACTTAAACTCTTTAAAATGTACGTTAAGAAAAAGTTTTTTTAATTAACATTGATGTTTACGCTTTTTGTTGTTTTTGTTTAATTTTAAAATATTTTCTTTCTCAAATTATTGCAATTATTAAATTTTCCAAGTGGGCTGCTTAGCAAGAAACGGCTTAAAGATAATGATGGTAAAATGTGGTGGCCGCCAGAGCGGAAATTAAAACATGTGTAGTATTTATGCTTAATATTTAGGAAGTGCTTACACATAAATATGTGTTTAAAAAGTTTATACTTCTCTTAAGTACACAGAAGCATTAACATTCTAAATCAAAAGAGTATGAAGAAAAAACATAACTTCAATGAGTAGCATGATGATCATGCTCATCATACGTGAACATTAGTCAATTTAATCTAACCAAATTAAATCTAAGGAAATATTTTTCCATTTAGTATTACCAAAAACATAATAAAAAAAAAACAACGACAAACACATATTTGTTTTTTCATTTGAATCTGTTTGATGCCATTATACCAAAAGGTTCTTGTTTAACAGCTGTATTATTCTTAAAAAAAATTAATAAAAAAAAAGCATAAAAGCTGTTAAATTTAATTAAATTCTATAATGAAAATTTACGTTTTCTTGGCATAAGAAAACAAAATAAAATTACATACATTTTTTTAGATCTAAACATAAATATGGAAAAAAATTAAATTGTTTTTACACATGTTTTCCTACCACATGGATAAATTTTTCTTTCTTAACCATCATGGCTTTAAAAAGTTTTCTTTCTATACAAATGGATAATTAAAGTAATGACAAAATAATAAACAAAATTAGATACATACATGAATATATACATACTTACATACATATGTGTAAACTAACTTTTAAAACTTTATTTGTAGATAAACAATTCGGCAGAATGATGGACACTTAAAATAACCGACATACTAAATTATGCACTAGAATATAATAATATTATTAGAACTGGGAAACAAATTAATAGCTAATTTAAGTACATAGCTTTGTCATTTCCATGATTGCTTTTACAGTATCTCTTTCCTTAAACATAAAGAATTTATTTATTTATTGAAAATTTTTTATCAATTTTAAATTTTTCATAAATTTTTCTTAGAATATTTTTTCATCAATTTTTCTATAGAAAATTTTTTCATCAATTTTTCTATAGAAAATTTTGTCATCAATTTTTCTACAGAAAATTTTTTCATCAATTTTTCTATAGAAAATTTTTTCATCAATTTTTCTATAGAAAATTTTTTCATCAATTTTTCTATAGAAAATTTTTTCATCAATTTTTCTATAGAAAATTTTTTCATCAATTTTTCTATAGAAAATTTTTTCATCAATTTTTCTATAGAAAATTTTTTCATCAATTTTTCTATAGAAAATTTTTTCATCAATTTTTCTATAGAAAATTTTTTCATCAATTTTTCTATAGAAAATTTTTTCATCAATTTTTCTATAGAAAATTTTTTCATCAATTTTTCTATAGAAAATTTTTTCATCAATTTTTCTATAGAAAATTTTTTCATCAATTTTTCTATAGAAAATTTTTTCATCAATTTTTCTATAGATAATTTTTTCATCAATTTTTCTATAGAAAATTTTTTCATCAATTTTTCTATAGAAAATTTTTTCATCAATTTTTCTACAGAAAATTTTTTCATCAATTTTCCTATAGAAAATTTTTTCATCAATTTTTCTACAGAAAATTTTTTCATCAATTTTTCTATAGAAAATTTTTTCATCAATTTTTCTATAGAAAATTTTTTCATCAATTTTTCTATAGAAAATTTTTTCATCAATTTTTCTATAGAAAATTTTTTCATCAATTTTTCTATAGAAAATTTTTTCATCAATTTTTCTATAGAAAATTTTTTCATCAATTTTTCTATAGAAAATTTTTTCATCAATTTTTCTATAGAAAATTTTTTCATCAATTTTTCTATAGAAAATTTTTTCATCAATTTTTCTATAGAAAATTTTTTCATCAATTTTTCTATAGAAAATTTTTTCATCAATTTTTCTATAGAAAATTTTTTCATCAATTTTTCTATAGAAAATTTTTTCATTAATTTTTCTATAGAAAATTTTTTCATCAATTTTTCTATAGAAAATTTTTTCATCAATTTTTCTATAGAAAATTTTTTCATCAATTTTTCTATAGAACATTTTTTCATCAATTTTTCTATAGAACATTTTTTCATCAATTTTTCTATAGAACATTTTTTCATCAATTTTTCTATAGAACATTTTTTCATCAATTTTTCTATAGAAAATTTTTTCCTAAATTTTTCTATAGAAAATTTTTTCATAAATTTTTCTTTAAAAAATTTGTTTCATCAATTTTTATATAGAAAATTTGTTTCATCAATTTTTCTATAGAAAATTTGTTTCATCAATTTTTCTAGAGAAAATTTTTTCATCAATTTTTCTAGAGAAAATTTTTTCATCAATTTTTCTAGAGAAAATTTTTTCATCAATTTTTCTAGAGAAAATTTTTTCATCAATTTTTCTAGAGAAAATTTTTTCATCAATTTTTCTAGAGAAAATTTTTTCATCAATTTTTCTATAGAAAATTTTTTCATCAATTTTTCTATAGAAATTTATTAAATAAATTTATCTACAGAAATTTTTTGTCATTATTTTTTTTTTTTTTGGAAATTGTTTGTCATCAGTTTTTCTATAGAAAATTTTTTCATCGTTAAATAAACAGGTTTTTTAAGTTATATTTTTATAGTTTTACCTTAATTACTTAAAAACCCAATAAAATTATATAGAATCTGTTCGTGAAATATTTTCTTGTACATCAAATATTTTCATTTCGGCTTCAAAATTTAGTTTTTAATAACTATGGTCAATCCCAATAGTTTTATTCAAATTAACTGCCATTCCCAGCACAGGAATTTGTTAAATTATTTCTACATACTTTATTACTCAAGTGCTGAGAAATGACTACCACTCTACTCTATTAGTATCGTTGATATTATTTATTTTTAATATTAGCTTTATTAGAATTTTTCATATTAAAAAATTGCTAGTATTCCCATACCAATCATTTCTGTTTTTTTTTTACTATTATATTATTACAACATTCATTTTATTAAAAAAAAATAACTTGATTACCTCATTATCCTGCTAACACCGTTTTGCATATATATTTATATACAATTCAAGAGACATAAGTAATTCTAAAAATATAACGCTATAATATCCAGTATAATGACAACATTTTACTTAAGTTCTACTACTCCTGAGAATCTATTATGTCTAACCCCAATTGTTTATTTATAAATTTTGCTTCATTTATTTCCCGTCACATGTATGTTATTTTCAATGTGACTAATTCTCTGGGCAACTATTAGAGAGATTACATGTAAAGTTTGTCTATTCATGAAAAGTTATATATAAAATTTTCTATTAAATTGTCTTTGTTCTGCTCCAACGGAAAAGCAAAACACAAACGTTATTTTCGTTGCCATAAAGTTTAAGTAAGAAGAGACTTGATGCTATTTAAGCTAAGAACACACGTAGCAAAGTTTTATATAGAACGTGAAAGTAAAGTAGAGAAGGCAGACTGTTACAAATTATTCAAGGACCGCACATCTTTAACTTTATTTAATTTAATGGCTTTTTGATAATGTTACTAGTACAAAGTTTTATTTTTTTTTTACTTTTACTTTTTACTTTAAAACTATACTTTAATGCTAAGAAAGCTTAAGGGTATTTTCTCTCAAAAAAAAAAAACAACATAAAATGTGTATCACATGGTACGTATGATTAATATATTTTTAATTAGTTTAACCAACAAACATACGTTTCATCTTACTAACACTTTCATTTCGTTTTTTTTTTTTTTTTTTTTGCCTGTGCACAAACACATTTTCGTAAGCTACAAACAATCCAAGCAATAAAATAGGAAGTAGTGAAAACCTTAATTGAATCACTTTGGCACCATTTAAAAATCTGTAAAATAACTTCTTTTTTTTAGTTTTTTTTTGCTGGGTTGTGTAATTTTTTTAGCACAATATTTAATGTCAAAACACTTTGGTGATTAGCTAAATGATTAGTTCGTTGAAATGTGATTAGAATCGGTTATTGAGGACAACTTTTTTGTTTGTTTTTCTTTTATTTCTTTTACAAAATAACAAGTTTAGTTACAAAAATGTATATTTAGATATTCTATTCATATAGTTTAGAAGTACTTAAACTAGTTTAAGTATCAGTAGTCTGTACTCATAACTGGATCCAAGTTAGAAAAACAAAAACCACAACAAGTTTACGTGCCTGTTTAAGACAGCAATTTTGCTGCAATAAAATGATAAGATTTAATAGGCCAGCTGTTACTAATATGAACTTTTACTAAATTTCCTTTTTGCTAGCAATTTTTTTTAATATTTTTTTTCACGAATTTTTCCTTAATACAAATTTTTGTAGAGTTGTTTTATATAAATTTTTCTATAATTCAACTCACAACCTTAGTTGTATTGAACTTTTGATACTATTTATGATTACAGTATTGTACGGTTGTATAACAATACAATACAATATTTTTAGTAACTTTCAAACTTTACCACAGCTGATTTTTAATTAGCCTTGTGAGTTGAACTTATATATTTTTTATTTAAAAAATGTTCAGTAATTTCTTTAGGTAAAAAATTATTGGGTTTTGAAAATCTTTTTTTGTTTATAAAAGAATTTAAAGCATACTCCTTCATTAACAGCTTCTTGATTTAAATTTAAAGAAACATAGCATATGTTACACGCACTAGAATTTTTTTAAGGGTTTTAAATGTCATTTTTTTTAAATATAATATCGTGGGCGACACGTAGGGTTTGGGAACCGGGAATTCCCGGGAATGAACCACTTAGTATTCCCGAAAAAATTTTTCTCTTATTCCCAAGAAAACGGGAAATAAAAAATATGTAGTATATTAGGAAATATATTTAATTTTATTTTTAATTTCTTATCTGTTTTGGTAAATTTAAAGAATATTTGAATAAAAAGTAAGGTTTTTAATTTGTTAGCGTTTTTTGGTTGTTAAGTAATTACAACCTTTCTCAAATACGAATATGTAAAAAAAAAACAAACATCGTCGGTCAAAAATATTTCACGCCAAAGTTAACGACTTTCTGGAATTATTTTTAATAATTGCTTATAAATTTCAAGTTAATTAATTATATATATACATAATTAAATGTTTTCTTGTATATTAATGTTTTTAATAACATTTTTTTTGTATTAGACGAGTGGAGTAGTGTTGTCCAAAAAAGATATCTGTTTACATGGCGATAATTATTTTTATAATTTGGGTTAAGTTTATATTTCCGGAAGATGTAATGCTGAGACAATCAGGACTCTAATGGAAAATAAACTACTACTAAAACAATTAATTATTAATTAAATCGTGATGTTAAAGTTAACAGACATTATTTATTTTAAAAGAAATATTATTTTCGGGAATCCCGGGAATTCCCGGGAAGACGATTTTTTAATAAAAAGACCGGGAAATCCCAAACCCTAGCGACAAGCCTCCAAAATAATTAATTATCGATCAATTTTGTTGATTAGTCAGGCTAAATTTAAACAATTACTTCAGATATGACAGATTGGAGGGCCACTGTGGTTCTTACTCATATTCTCATGGGATTTAGACTTAAAAATAAATTCTATGGGGGATATATAGCACGATTATGGTATTCAGCTGACTTTACCCTCATCAAAATGATCATATTCTCAAATCGCTTGTAAAAAAATTACAAGTTTAGTATCAGAACGCAGTACCGCCCCGCTAAAACTATATAACGTCGTTTTCCATATTATCCAGTTCAACTAAACAGTCTTTAATCTTCAATGCTCACCGTAAACAAAAATGACCTGACAAACATTGTTTTAAAAAAAATATACTGATAGTGAAACCCTTTAAATTTTTTATGCCAAAAACTGATTTATCAAACGTATTTAGATTGCAATGATTCCATTTTCCAAATTAAGCAATTTTGTTTTTTTAAGTAGCCATTTATTCCTTAAATGGGTTTTAATGATGAGGATTGCTTTTTATTAAACGCCGCTAGAATTAATGCCCGATTAGGGCACACATTTTCATAAAATAATTTTTGAACGCTATTTCTGAAGCTGCTTTTTAAGAAAATTCGTTTCGACTTTTTCGTATAAAGTGCACCCAATTTAACTTCTTAGGCTTATATTCATGTATTTTAAATCTATTTTAAGAATTTTTTTTTCTAAATTTAAATAAAATACATTTAAAACTCATTTTAAATTTTTTTAATATGGGGTATAATAATCAATACTTGCTAATTTATTAGCATAAACCAGAAATTTTTCATACCCGAACCAAAAAACAGTAAAAAGATATCAAATCACATGAACGAGGTTATTAATTTTAAGGTTCATTAGAGATTCTTCGGTTATAAAACGTTTGGCATAACAGATTAAAAGTTTCATGTACTATGTGACATATTGTTATTTCTCTCCCAAATGACGTGAAATAACATAACGAATAAAAAAAACAAGAATCACTGGACTAAATTGCTGAAGAATACGCCGGATAAATTCAACTCTTCTATCACACTCGCGTCTACAGCGGCAGTGGCTTCCTTTATGTGCTCAGCATGGTTTTTATTTGGACAAATATTATACAAAAAAGTAAATTCATAAAGCCATCAATAGTGTTAAGTATTACCTTTCTAAATAAATGGTTATACGCACCGTGAACTTGACGAATTGCTCTATATGAGAACCTCAAGCTTTGAAGTAATTTTTTACAATTTATATACGTTGCTTTGGATCGAGTCTTTTCCCAAGTATATGGGAAACAAAACTCTGACGCACTTCATTAGTATGAAAGTTATTTTAGGATCATTTAACCCTATAGAAAGTTCTTAAGGCCTAAAGAAAGACTTTAAACAAAGCAGAGCTAATCTTTTATTTCACTAAGTAAACAGTAAAATTTTAGTTGTGGCAACAACTTAGTTATATGATTCCCATCACAAAAGTATAACGACCTTTAAAGAAAAAGTATTAAAATATATTTCAAAATCAAGTTTTTGTATTTGTTACTATTGTGAGGATGTAAGGTTCTGAGGGCTACTACTTCACCTGTTATCCTTAAAAAGAGGTAATTCTCACCCATACTATAGTTAAATGCCACCCGAATTAAGCAACTCTTGTCAGCCTTGACAGGACAATATCAGAAAGGCGTAGCAAAAATAACAAGTGAATGGAATTCCTCAATGAATTTATAAAGAAAAGGCCCGATAACATCTGGAGTAGGCAAATTGAAAACAATTATGGGCTAACAGAAAGTTAAATTGCAGAGAATATTCTAAATGGTGTTTCCAACATAATACACGATGTTAATTGTGAGTAATAACTTTACTGTCCAAATTAATTTGACAAAAATTTGTTGCAGCCTTCAATGAGAATGGGTGTTTAAACCTAATGCATTTCATGAACTTCCTGATTTTTTTTTTTTATTTTGAAAACATTTGTGTATGCTCGCCAAATTTTTTCTACGGAAAAGATTGCTAATGTTTGCGATAGTGTGGCAAAAGAGCCATCAACTCGTCGTCGAGCTTAACAATAAAAAATCTCGCGAACTTAACTGATGCCAATTGTTAATACTCACAAGATTAAACTGACTCCAGAGCTGAAGTCTAATGATCATTTCAAGGGTCATTAAAACGCCAACGGCAGACATAAGTTTTTGACTTTATGAAAAAAACAACTTCAGTGACGAGACACACTTTCAACTCAGTCGATACGCTAACAAGTATAATTTCGGTATTAGGGCATATATAATCAGTTGAAAGAGTGACTGTTTGGTGTGGTTTATGGGCTGGTAGCGTTATCGGGCTAAAGTTTTTCGCAAACGAGGTCGGCCAAGTAGTTATCGTGAATGGTTTTTCCTATCACGAGATGATATTGAACTTCTTGTGGGCAGAAATTAAGGATATGGACCTTTACGATATATGGTTTCAACAGGATGCTGCCACTTGCGACATAGCTAATGAAACAATGCTACTTTTGCCTAAGAAATTCAATGGCTGTTTTATATCACGTCATGGCGTTGTTAATTGTCCGCCACAATAAAGTGATTGGAAATCGTTGGACTTCTTTTTTAGGGATATTTAAAATAAACAGTATATGCCCATAAACTAAACACAATTTAAGAGACGAAATAACTCGGCAATTAAGGATATTTAACATCAACTATGTCTCGGTGTTATTAATGATATAGACCATCCAAGGGCCTGGCAAGCATTTTGCTAATATTTTGTTTTACACATATTTGTCACATATGGTTCTATCAAAATAAAAAATATTAAGATAATTCTCTGAAAACTCTCTGTTTGATTTACAATAAGCATCGTGAGTTTTAATTGGTGGACACTGTAGATTAAAAAAATATTTCCTTTTTTTTTTTTTTTGCTTATCGCTATGTTTGAGCCTGCTTTTATTTAAATATTTGATTGATTTAAAGATGCTTAAAGTTCGCAGACAAACCCTCTTAAAACATGTAACTTAACCACAACATTTTTCGCATATGCACATAAATTTTGTATAAATAATTCCTCAAGAGCACTCCATTATTGTCTTTGAGCAATAAAAATATTACTACATACAAGTTCAAATTCAAGTCATCATCATAACACATACACAAAGTTGCCATAACTTGTAAATAAATATCGTTAAAAGCAAAATTTATGATGCAAACATCATAAACAGATGCATAGACAAGAGGTTTATACCAAAAACAAATCAATTGTAGCATGTCGTTTGACAGGATATTGTAGGAAATAAACACATAAATAAATTGATTGAAATAAAACACAGTGTGAAGTAACATTTCTTTATAATATTTTTTTATTAGATTTTTTTCTCCTTTATTATTATTATTTTTTTCATTCTGTTTTTATTTTATTGTTTTTAATAAATTTAACATATTTTCATTTTTGTTTGCTTTTTTACTCTGTGTTCAATTTGTTTTTATTTAAATTTGCTTTGCCTTCAGTTGAATTTTTTTTAATATCCTTTCAATATTAGGTGTTTATGTGTATGTGTGTGTATTCATGTAAGTGTTTTTTGTGTTGGTTTTGTTATGGAAACTCATTTAAATATTACAATAATTGAAACATACTCGTTTATTTTGTTATTCATTTATTTTTCCTTTCTCCTTTAATTTACTTAGCATTTTGTTTTTGTTTTTCTTTATTTATTATTAAAAATTATTTTTAGTTTAATCAAACATTCTGTTCTTATAGATCTTAGTTTTTGAAGATGTTTTGTGTAATTGAAATGGTTTTTTTATTTTTTTTACTGATAAGATTGTTTTTAATTTTGCTGAAACATTCATTATATCTTTTTTTTTTTATTGTTTTTAATTGTTCTTATTGCGTTTGTTTTCGTTTTTAAATTTTAATTTAATTTATTACTGGGATATTTTTACTTTTTAAGTATTTTTTTCTTTAATTTCATTTATTAATTAAGCTATTAATAACATTTCGGAATAAATAGATGTATTTACTTAGGGCTTTTATGTAAATGTAATTTTTTGTTTTTCCTTATGCTCATTTTATTTAAATTTAAATGCATAGTTTTTTTTTTGTAAGTTAAATTTAATTTTAATCAGTATAGTTGTACAATAATATAATAATTATAATAAATACTTTTTTTTTTGTTTTGTTAATAACTCTATTTATGTTTTTTTTTATCTATTTCCTTTTATTTGAATAACATTATATATTAATTTACAAGGGTTCCATTTAATGTATTTCTTTTTTTTTCATTAGATAATGTAAAATTTATTTTTTTGTTTGTTTCTTACATAATTTATTTATTATTTAACTAGAGCTATACATACAGTTTAATTTACATTTTGCCATTTATTTGCATTTTATGTGTATGTTGGATAGATGATTAAAATGGATCACAATGTTTATAGAAAAGACATACCAAAAAGTTAACTGAATATAATATTTACATTGTTGTTTAAATGTTAACAACAAGTACACAAGAGAAACAAAAAAAAACATTAAATTTCGTAACCTCAAATCAATTTAAATACTAATAATAAAAAAAACTCACATAATTTGTAATTAATTTTTCAAAAATTTAGTTCAAAAATACATTAAACAGTTTAAATATGGCCTAAAAAACAGATTAGGTAAGTAGGTAGGTAAATAAGGCCGGTGTGAAGCAACCCTCACACCCTCACCCAGAGAGCAAGCCTTAAAAAAACCGATAAACATTTTTTAGAAATTTTAGATGATCTCTAAAATTTGAAAAACTAATTCATTGCCGTACAGTGATACATTTCCAGAGAACAGCAATTAAAACAATTCGTTTGTCACAAACTTTTAGATTGCGGACATTTCATCTGAATTTGACAACCTGAATATTTTTTTTCAGTTTAACTGAAGTTTAACTTGGTGTTAAAGGGCACATTTAATATTTTATTTCTTTGGCTGATATTTATTTTCCTTTTTTCTATTTCTAATTATTAAGTTAGACTATACTAGCTGTCAAATTGCTTTAAAATAACAAAAACGCAATGGCAATATATCCGCAAAACTCCTAAAGCCATATCCAAGTATGCCCCCAACAAATTTTGACATCAGAAAAAATATCAGGTGATCTCAAAGAAGACACTATTTTCAAAACTCCTAAGAAAGGCAACCTAAAAACCCATAATATTTGTCAGGAAAACACTCAAGTTAGTATTCTAAATAAAGTTTTGGCACACGTAGTAACTAAAGGAATATAAGAAAGACTAATAACAAACTTAAGAAAACAAATCATGTGCGATCTCATAGAGAGTCACCGTAAAGCATTCCGGTAAATGGAGGACTCCCCAATACCTTATTTTTTTTTAAAGGAGGCAGTTGATACATTGGCCCATACCGCTATCTCAAATGTAAGAGCCAGGACCAAGCTGCCGAATTTTAAATGATGACATGCTCTGCCATAAAATTGAAGATGAAACTGGCGTTCCTCAACAATGTATAATCTTTCCATTTTTTTAATGCAGTGCTTGATAATGAAACAAGTTCTGATGTGCAACCGAAGAAATATATGAGAGCTTTAAAAAAGTTTTAATGACCTTAAATATTCCAACGAAATGTCCCTTCTCTGCCACAATAACACTGACATGGTCGCAACTCTTCCACATATCAGAGAAAACCGGGTGGAAAATCTCCTCAAAAAAGGCAAAGGTTATGCAAATTAATATCAAATACTCAAACCCTTTTTAATTAACCATCAAATATTACTCGAAGTTGAAACGTTCTGCTACCTTTGAACTATTATAAGTCGTCCTGGCGGATCTTTTATAAGACATTGTTAGCCGAATAAAAAACACACCATCACTTAAGGTTAACTTCTAAGATTTGAAATTTTTGTTTCAGTTTAAAATTAACATTTTCAACACCAGTATTAAATTAGTCTTATATACCATTATGTAAAGAAATACTGATAAATACTCCGCAACTCATTGTTCGATATTGCCAGAAATGCTATCGAGTGCAATTCTCAGCGATCAATAAAAGCATACATAGTAAAGATAAATTCAAAGAAAGAAAAGTTAAATGAGTAAAAGCTTGATTGAAGTAAAAAAATATTGGAATGGATAGAACTGTGTGCAATCTGAATGTTAAGGCCCAATGCTTCTTTAAAGAACGCTCTAAATCTCTAAATCGAAAGCCTAGCTAACCATCTGCATCGACATCAATCCCATATATTCATGTCGCTTAGGCAACGTTTTGAACTAATACAAATTCGATTTTCATCTCCCTAACTCACTTTCCCTCCCTTCACATTTTAACATAGTACAATAACTACAAAAAACCTTCCCTGATAATAATTTAATTATTATTAGTAGGCTAATTTTCATATCCATTTAAAGTCAGGCATAATTTTTTATTTCTTTTACTATTTATACGAAATGAATTAGAAACTGCTGTTGCCTGATTAGCCACATGTCGCGTTTCTTCAACTGTCCATAATATGTTGATTTTTCTTCTTCTAACATCAATTTGACTTAATTTGATTAAAACAATTTTCTTAACAATTTAAATTAATTCAATAATTTTCTTTATGCCGTAAATACCATTTAAGCAGTTATTTTCATAAATTATTCATTAAGATAATTGAAAAGAACGGTGGTGGATTGAGTTGTATTTAACTCTATTAGTATATGCATAATTATTAATTAAAAGTATGAGTGTATGTATGTGTGTGCATATTAGTAACAAAATACTGATAATTTTGGCTTCATAGGCGTATGATTATTTTTTTCCAACACACTTTAATTAAATATTAATCATACGCTCTCCGTGATAATGCCAGCAAAAAAAAATTGAGAAAGATGAGAATATTAACCCAGCAAAAATTTGAAAGAAAACAAAATATTATTACATTTATAACACTTCTAAAACAATAACACAAAAGAATATGCTATAACAGACTTTTTTTTATTTAGGATTTAATTTAAAAAGATTGTCATTACAAAACACATGTTTCCATCCTGCTGTTTTTAAAAGCTAATAAAAAAAAGAATAACAAACTAAAAAAAACATTTCTTTCATTGAAACCTTCATACGGACACAATTCTCAAATATTACTTTAATATACTCACTGTACATATTAACCTAAGAAAGTGTGCAGAATTTTACAGTCATTAAGTAGACAACAAAAACAAATAATCCACAAATTTGTTTTATATGACTATAATATAATTTTACAACGAGAGTGTATAAAATATAAACATATTTACATACATAATAATGTTAATTATCTAAATAAATTAAGAACTTGTAACCCATTAATTACGAAATTGTTTTTGTACTCGTTGTTAAAAACGCTTCTTTGTGCGTAATCATGTTAAAATATGATTAACTTTTATGCCATCAACAATATTAAACAAAAACACATATTTGAGAATGTATAAAATGAAACACTATCACATATTTGAAAATAAAAAATAATAATTATTATCTTTAGTATATACACATGTATATTTTGTATACATGTGTTTTTAAAATTGTAACTAATACTCGTACACCTACTTAGTGTAGATAGTATTTATAAATAAAATTAAAACATGAACAAATATGTACTTAACAGTTCGTATATATGTTTTATTAACATAAAGTAAATAAGTTATTAAACTAGTAACTAGTTCAGCAACAAATAAATAATGCTACAGAAGCTGATGAATAAAATAAGTTTGCGTCTAAAAACAAAACGCTTTGACTAGACAATCAGTAAAGTTTTTACATTGCTATATTGCCTAAACCTGTTGTAGAATTTACGTTTCAATATATGTATATTCCTTGCACATTGTTAACCAACCCAATACCACTGTTTATCATGGAGTTAGTGACATGCATTGAAAATGTTAGCAGACATTATTTTATTTTAAGCCGGACAAAATCTATTTATCAAAAAAATAAAAGTATTAACATAAGTGCCTTCTAAAAGATGAACTAATTATTGATAATGCTATGTGAAATAATCCTTAGCTGTCAGAGCAGAGAAAAACTAGAAGACTCTTAGATTGTGTACTTTATATCTTTCAGAATTTTAATTATTTTTTATTAGGTCAACGCTATAAAAGAAAACTATATTTACATTTAAATTAAGAAACTTAATTAAATAAAAATACAAAATACTCAACAAAAACTTACGAACTTAGTTAGAAAATATAAGCAAATAACACTCTGAATTACAAATAGATTCTAAAATATTTTTTAAGCCAGACCAACATATTTTTAAATTTGCATAAACACATGATCTGCAATGGCACACAAATGTTCATGCATAATTACGGACACCGAAATTTTTAAGCAAAAATACAGAACAAAATTAACAGCAATATATAAAGTACAAACAAGTCTTATTTAAAACTTATATAAATTAACAGATTTATTATATTTTAAATTTTTTTCTTTCTAACACAAAATAAAATGAAATTTACATGAAGCACGTAAAACTGCCGAATTTTAAATGCATTTAAATCTTAATTTTTGATCTTCTGCTGTCTTTGGGTTTAAAACTATAAAATATCTGAGATTTGGTTACAGACGCATTCTTAGATTTTGAATTCTTCAGTATTTTTACCAGCCTATTTTTTTGATACCGATATTGTAAGGTTAAACAAAAAATGTTGGATCTTGTAATATGTATTCTGCTTTTCAACCCCCTACATTTACATCAATTTTTGTTTGTAAATCTTAAAAAACAAACAACTGCACAGTTGAATTTTGGTGCTAACATATTTCTCAGTCAGTTTCAAATCGATCTGCTAGGATTTATATGAAATACAAATCCTACGACTTGCAATTTGATGTCACTATCAAGATGAGCGCTCATTGCCTAAAGTCGCAATTTGACCCTTTTTTGAAGGTCTGTAAGCTTATTCATTCATTTATGCATTAACCAAATCGTTCTACTACTTAAAATAAAACATCATAGCTTCCAGCACAAATTAAACAATAAAAATTAAACAAAACAATACAACTAACAATTATGTGGGATTT
Source organism: Phyto melanocephala (assembly GCA_941918925.1). NCBI lineage: Eukaryota > Metazoa > Arthropoda > Insecta > Diptera > Rhinophoridae > Phyto > Phyto melanocephala. Next base: position 6,979,213 of record OW799233.1, read on the forward strand.
TTCTCTCTAACACAAAGTTATTAAGAAGAAGATTTTATTTTGTATAATAGAAATAATCGGATACTACTTTCATAATATTAAACAGAGAGCCTTTACTCTTATCCTACTCATTCAAGGAACAGTTTGGTCTAAAGCATGCTGAAATCAATCAAGTACTTAGCTTACAAAATTTTTGTTTTACAAAAAAAAAAAAAAAAAAAAAACTGAAAGAAGAAAGAAGAAAATTTAAATTGGAAAATATTGAATATTATATTTACAATCATATAAACGTTTAAGCAATATGTTTGCTTATTACATAAACATGCTTCAGTATGTTTACTTATTAAGTACTGTTTCTATTATTATTTTTTCCATACCTTTCCTTCATATACATTTTCATATACACAATTATATTGAAATATTTAAAAGACTCCTTTCTATGCTTTGGATCTCCTAAATTAACATCCTGATATCATTTTATGTAACTATGTTCCTTATTTTTTAGTTTGTTTTACATTTAATTTATGTTTATATTTTGCTTTTATATTTTTACGTTTTGTAATTTATTTATTTAATTTTTTTAAACAATTTTTAATACATTTTTTATAGTCTTTTATACGTAAAGCACGCTACATGTTTCATTTTAACAAAACTTCTCAGAACATTTGTTTAAACTAATTTATATGATACACTTTAGTATAGAGTTATAGTTGTGAACACATACGTATAAAATATTTATGAAAAACTCAACGGACACATCCATTAGCTACGCATTTATGTACTAATGGTTTGACTTCTACAGAAAAAAGATATGAAAATGTAAAAACATTAACTGAATAAAAGATGCTAATGAAAATAAATGAAATCATGATTATTTATGATACTGTATTCACATTAAAAGGGGAGCTATTTTTTTGTCCATATTAAACAAATACGCTCCTAAAAATATGCAATTGTTGTGTCAAAATAATTCAATACAATTACGTTCACTATGTTTCACAAATTTTGATAATATTGATATCAAAACAAAGTAGCGCATTATCTTTAATAAAACATATCGGAAATTTTATTGTTATTTTTGTATCGTTGAACATTTCATAGTTTTAAGTTTAACAAAAGCCTTAACTGACAAAACGACAGAATTCCTGTTAAGTATTTAATGAATTTTTTTTTATTGATTTTTTTATTCTTTATATATTTCAACAATCAACATTAAAGCAGAGATTTTATGAGTCTATGTGTAAATGTGTTTTTTTTTTATTTTGTTTATTTTGCATGTCTGCCTGTTTGTTTATTAAGTTATAACTTTTTATATTAATATTTTTATGGCTTTTCGTTTTTTTTCGTGTTTGTATTTATTATGCTGTAGATCTTTAGTTAATGGAGTTTTTTTTTTTTTTTGTTACGTTTTATTTTAGTCTAAGTAAAAAAGATGTTGTAGTGTACTAGAATATAGACAGAGTCCGGCTCATTTTTTACAATAACTACTCTAGATTTAGCTTAGTAAATTTAAATTTTTAATAAAAGCCGTAAAAAATATATGAAATTAATACTAAAATCTTTTTTAATAAAAATAACACACACACAAAAGTAATTTAGACTAACTTTTGTAAAATAATTAATACATATGAACTCCTCAAATAAGTTCCATTCAATCATATAAAACTCTTATAATGATCCAGTCACTGCGTATGATTAATATTTATTTATTTCCCTTTCGAGTTATTAATCATACGCCAGAGATATTTTACTGGCACTAACTTCTCTACTAGCTAGCAAAAAAATAAAATAAGACGAAAAAGTGAGTTTAAGTGATTCAATTTAGGTGAAAACTATAAGTTTTACATTTGCCTGTCATTGAAGATCATGTGACTCTATGAATATACAAACAACTTGGGATAGAGTAAACACACGTTAGTATGAACTACTAGATATTTGGAACACCTAATTTTTTACATTGGTTACTCTAAACAGTGAACAATGCTAACCCCTTTATAGTGAACTTATGTTTTTTTGCACACAAACTGACAAACTTACAAAAGCCATCGTCTTTGTATACCTTTTGTATAATACCGTTACATTTTTATTGTGCGTACACACATTTTTATCATTATTTTCTTGGTTTGGGTTAAACTGCTTCAGTTTTGCTGCTGATCTCGTAAAGTTAAGTGTAAATAAAAAATAAAAAAAATAAAAAATGAGTGCACATTAACAAAAAAAATTCTTTCTATTGGCGTAAAGCAAGAAATAATTAAAGAATTGCCTAATTGGATAGGAGCTACAGTTCTTGCAAGCAAATATGGAGTAGCAAAGTCTAGAATTAGTAGCATTAAATAAAATAAATATAAAAAGAAGTATTTTATGCCAGAATAAAAGTGCACTTAATATAAAGTCGTTTAGGAAAAAAATCAGTTTACAATTGGTTTTAAAGATAACACTTATAAAAATGTACCTATAGGTGGAGATATAAAGCAAATAGCAATAAAATTTCATGAGCATTTGCAAGAGAGGGTGAATTTAATGCAAGCTCTGGCTGCCTGCAAGCCTTTATAGCACGATATGGAATCAGACTTTTAAAATTTTGCGGAGAAAAGTTATCCTCAGATATTTCGGCCGTCGATTCATTTAAAAACAAATTGAATATCATGCTAAGAGAGCGTGGATTTCGTGAAGAGCAAATTTATAATGCGGACAAATCTGGACTCTTCTGGAAAATATTGCCCAAAAAGACCTATGTTTGTACACATAAAAACAACGGTACCAGAAAGACAAATTCAGTAAGCCAGAATAGCTCTTTTGGTATGCACGTAGACTGCATAAATTAAAACCATAAGTTATTGGTCACACAAGATATCCACGAGCATTTAAATCATTTGATATTCCCGTCAAAATTCGTAGTTCTGAAAATGCCGGGATAACATCATAAACTTCAGTAATTTTCCTTAGTATCCTCTGTTTATACTGTGGACAATGTAGTGGCGCTTGTAGCAAGAACATTTTTTTTCCTTTCTATTATTTTTATTTTTGTTTGTTATTATAATGGTAATCGGAACATTCACTTTTTTACAAATTTACATTTTTTTAGGAAGGAATAGAAAACAAAACTATATTTATGTTTTTATTAGTTTGTATTTTTTTTTTTTTTTTGTCATTTTATAGAAAAAGAAAAAAACCCAAAATATAAAACATTTACACTTTATCTAACCATCTTTTTTCGTCAATTCTGTTGGTCAATAAATTTTGAATCAGAAAATAAAAACAAAAATGTGACGTAGATATTTGGGGAAAAAAGGCAATTTAAATTTAAATAAAAAAAAATTTAATAATTTTTTTTGTAAAAATCAATATTTTTTTTTTAATTTTTAATAATATTTTTTTTTAAATTTGCTACAAAAAATGTTTACAAAAACTATAGTTGTAATTCGTGTACAAAATTTAAATTAAATTAGATGTATTAGAAGATTATAAAAAAATATAAAAATTTGCGAAAATTGTAATTATAAATTATTTTAGGCACTGATTAAAAATCAATCCCATGCATAAAGGTTAGACATAACATATTTCAAATAATAATTAAAGTCACACTTATAGAGAGCAAAAAAACGTTGCCAAAATCCTAGATAAATAGAAAATGCAAGTAATTTGGTAAATACTGTCAACGAAATACAAACCACGTTTATACAAATACATTTTTAAAATTTTAGTAATACTTATAACTAACTCTCTTAAAAACGTTTGTATCAATAAAGTGATGTCTCTGATACAATATCAAAAAGAACTAGAGTTATAATTGTTTTATGGGTTCCAAATCATGCGACAACACCTTCGAATATGAGTAAACCTTAATCTAATTTATCTATTTTTTTTTTTGCAAACTTCAATTTAATTTAACCACTTTTTCACTCCAATGAATTCAATCTAAAACACAGCTGTATAAACAAAATCTTTTCCTATAAGTGAATTAAAAATGTGTTTCAACGAAAATTTGTTTTCTAAAGGTCAGAGTTTAGAAATACAATTTAATAATATGCCAACCATTTAAAATGCGAACGAATAAGTTTTTCATTACAAGAATTTATCATGAATACAAAGGATTGTATAAAAATTTACACGTCTTATATATATTTGTATATATTTAAGCTACATATACATATGTACGTAGATGTGCACCTCTCACATACACACACACTCGTTTTATTATTATTTATTCGTCTACTACTCGTTTATGCAAGCAACAAATTGATTCTCTTTTTTCTGATTTAATTTCAGTTCTAAGAATTTGTATACAACCTTCAACATTTAAATAGCATTTCATGCTTAACATATGAACTTTACTCGATTGAAAAGTTCAAAGTATTTTATAAAATTAAAACAACCAAAACATATTCTTAAAAGATTTTCAACATCAACTTTTGATAGATTTAAACAGATTTATTTTTTTTGTTGCTCCATAAACTTTTAAATGTTTTACATGAGGCAAGCGCTGCGCATAATATATCCAACAACAACAAAACATTTTTTTATAGGAAAATATTTAATGAGTGTGGAAAATTTGAAAAGGTGATAAGTGTTTTTGGCAAAAGCTTTATAAATAATTAAATATTTAAAAAGTTTAAAATTGAAACAAGTTAAATCAATGCGTTAAGTCTGTACTTAACAATTGTTTATTGTTAGAAAATAAAAGGTTTTCAGACGAAAACGGCAGTTTTTATTTTATACCTAAAAAAACAAACATATTATAGAACAACAAAAGCCGTTAAAAAGGAGTGGGACTAAACTTTAGTTACGTAACCCAAATAGAATAGAGAACAAATTAAGTGAAGCCCTATCTAAAGCTTGAATAGCAATTTTTAATTTCAAATCTTTTACCCTTACTTCAAAGAATTTCGGCACATATACTGCTTATCAGTAGGAATGAATACATTTACCCATCTATAAACACAATTTACAAGTTCCAGTGTTAATCGTGTTAATGAAATACAGAGAGTTCGTTACTGCTATCACTCTGCAATATCTTATCTGTGTAAATTTACATTAATGCAGCTTATTAAGCAGTTTGAAATTTTTTATTTTAAGATGCTAAAACAATTCAAATTAATAATAAAATGAATAAAATGGCAGTACTGGCTTACGATTCTTTATAACATTGTAAAAATTATTAGCAAAACAAGCAATTTACTAAGCCGTTGCTAGTCTTGCTTGTCTGGAAGACAAAAAGCTTTCCCAACTGAAATAAAAATATTACAACTCTATCAATTGCCACATGGAGAGTTGAATTTAGAAACATTTGATAGAGTTGGTATAATGTTTTTGTTGTTCTTACTTTCAACTTTTAACATTTTTAAAGATAGTTCTAAGCAAGTTTCTTTGTTAGTATTTGATTGCCTCATATTAAATTTAAGCATTTGCGCTTACCCAAACAAATTATATAAAATTTAAAAAAAATACATTTTTATGATTCTTTTTATAAAAAAGTGATCTAAAGCTTGCGTATTAAGACAACGCATTGATTAAGAAAGATCCATGAAATTGTATGAAATTTTTTTATTCATCTGATATTTGAATATTGGTTTAACTTATATTTATGGTACACTTTCAAATATATATTTGCTTGTAGAATTTTTTTTCAATGTCCTAAGAAAATAATAACTAAAAATCTTATCCTTTATTATCCCTCAAGCAATTAGTGTGCACTTCCCTTATATTTCTTTTAAAATGACTCCATAAAATTTAAAATAACAAAATAATTCCATCAATGCCAGTCCATATTAAATTTTTGTAAATTGTGCAGAAATATAGTGAAATTGATTTGATTATCCTTTACATTTCCATAGTTAAAAAGTTGTAGCAAATTTAAAATGCCTTATAATCGTGGCATTTCTAACTGACATTATGTACTATCAAATTTTTTTTTGCTATTACCACCATGCTTACTTGGTTTTTCTTAATCTCATTCCAAGTATATCGACTAAAATTTTGGATTTAACAAAATTTATAATAATGATTTTAAAATAAGTGTACCAACTTATTTTATCTACATAGCTTTGACTAAAGCTATTGTTAAGATTTACCATTTTGTTTCTGTTTACAAATTGTTTTTTTTTTGGAGATTCATCGATTAAGCAATGAAACGTCCGATAAAGCCCAGCAAGTTAAGTTCAGAAACACTTCGTCCAATGCTATTAAAAGTCCTTCTGCATTCCGCAAGATAGTCATATTGATCTTTTTTAGTTATTTAGCATTTTATATGTTGTTATAGCTAATAACATCAAAGTTTTTTGCTACTTTTATAATCTTGAAAATCAGCTTTTCCTACAGGCTTTTATTAACAAAATGATAATTTGTATGAAATCAATTTAGTAGATTCAAATATAAAAAATCAAATCAAGTGTCATTCTTCAAAATAAAAAAAATTATATTTTTTATTGCATTAACGAGATTAAATTTGATAAGTATCAGAATTTCTTTAATCTTGGTGTTTTTCTTGATTACTATTTAAATTTTCTGTCCAACTTTCTTTAATTAATGACAAAGCAAATGGTTTACTTAAAAAGTTTTTATATTCTTATATCATATAACAATTATACACATCGCTACTTTGATCGATTCTAGAATAGAAAACAATTATATGGTATCATTACTTTAATAATCATAATGGTTGTATTGAATTCGTACCAAATGGAATTCGCTTGTGCTTCCTTCAAAAGAAACCAGAAATTGTCTTATAAAATTATCAACTTTAAAAATTCTGAATTAAAACCTTAGTTTTTCAAATATGCTGGGCCTAATAAGAGGGGCTTTTGTTGTCAAATTTTTGCTTAGGAAAATATTTTGTAGTGTTCCAACCAGGACAACTCGAAACTTTCGTCTTCTTAGCTTTAAATACTGTAGATATAGCATTGCTAAAAATTGCTTTTTTTTTGTCCTTTATGTTAAATTTAATATTATTTTGTATTTAAGAAGGCAACTTTTTTCATATTAAACTTTAGTCTATAAGGATTTAAATATTATTTTCAATGTATCTCATATGAATGAGTCCTACGCACTTGGGAAATAGAATGTAATTATTTAAAGCCTTCAATAATACTCTTATACTTACATCATAAATGATTTTACCTTAATCGAAATACTTTATCACATTTTCATAATAACTTCTTCATTATTATATTTTTTGCTGGGCCAGTTTTTATAATCCATTACTTTGTGATTAACTGTCGTATGATTAATATTTAATACCGCAATAAACAAATAATAATCATACGTCAAAGTTAAAAGTATCGTCTATTTACTTAAACAGTTTCAAAAGTAAAACAAAATAATAAAGCAATTCTTTAAATGGGTTCAATACATATTATATTAAAAAATAAAACCTTCTTTACTAAATAAGATCCATTGAGTTGTATAAGTTTACTTGTTTCATTTCGATATTTGAAATTTTACCATTCTGCTAGAAGCCGTTCCTCACACTAAAAGCAGTTAAAAATACACGTTTTGAGTAAAGAGACTATTGAAGAATACACTGTTTATGAATAAAATGAAGAACTCTATTAAAAAAATCTACAAAACTAAACTATAAATAGGATACAACCAATTAACCAGAAAATATATTTGAAAAAGTACAAACAATATACACGTAAATTGTCAACTATACCTAGTTATAGATTTCTACAACAGCAAAAAGTCACTGAATCAGTATTAAATATACAATAAAATGTATCCAAATAATCTTAGTTTGCCATAACAACTATATAAGCCAATAACTTATAATGAATGACCAATCGAAATAATGTCCAAACATTTATCGTGTCTGGCATGATGAGATAAAAATTACAACAATAAAAGTTAAGAAAAATAAATTCAAATATTATTTTTATTAGATAACAATGATATTTAATCCTCTACAAAATACATCTGCTAAGTTTTCTATCTGATTTAGTAGTAAAATGTTTAATTAACACAAAGATATAGAAACAGAATGAAAAGGAAAACTAAACTTGTAGTTAATTAAGATCTATAAATAGTTGATGAAAATCATGTAGAAGTAAATTCTAGTTATTTACTTAAAATTATAGAATTTCATTCAAATATTGTTTGAACAAATGTCTTAAAGCACACATACTTGAGAATAACTGCAATATTACAGATAACAGAAATTTGTAGATGAAATAAACATGGTTTAAATTTAAAAGTGTTTGTTTTGGGTGTGTGTGTGCCTGTGTGTGTGCATTTGTGTGTTAACGTGTTTATAAGACTGTTTAATTGTATTAATTAGTATTTCGTTCTGTTAATGTTGCTCTCAGATTAAGCAATGGATAACATACTTAAATCATTGTTTCAAGGAGCACAGTTGGTAAATGTACAACAATCGAAGTAGAAAATAGTTATAAAAATCAAATCTAAAATCTAAATTCACAATTTTATATACGTACGTAAAAATATCTATACAAAATCACATTAACAAACTTTCGTAAATACACTTTGACACATACATATGCTAGAGTTATTATTACTTTCCCACTTACACTTACACACTGGCGTTGTAATAACAGAGTTCCTTTGATCTAAGTATTAGGCAGTAATGTAAGTTATTTAAAAAAGATATATAATTATATGCCAGTTTCAAACAATAAATTATAGTCAAATTTGTAGAAAATTTTTAAAATAACCCGGTATTTCTAAGACAAAAATTAATTCAAAACATCACCATCGCAATAGCATATTACACTCAATACGTTACTTAGGAAGATAGGTTTACAGAGGATGGAAGTTGTTATGAAAGTACCCAGCAAATTGAGCACTGACAGTGAAGTGAATGTAAATGTTTCCATGAAGAAACCTTTTATGTTTACAGGTTTATACAAGATCCCATCCTCTGATCTCCCCATAGTTAAGGGGATTAAGCTTAGTCAATTCCTATTTCAATAAGGATTCAGAACACATATACCTTATAGGTTATAAAATTAACGCATTGAAAAACTTATGTATACTCTTTAAGGCGCTAGTGTGAAGGGTATAAGGAAAGCTGACTTTCTTTCGAAAGCGTTTTATAGAAACTAATTTTACGTTTTCTACAACATTTGGCATTACATAGGTGAGTTGTCCTTACATGCTCTAACAGCATACAAAAGACATTCCTACGAACGTCAACATATTTCGAAAGCTGATGCAATACTAGAAAGTTTGGTTATTTTCAGGCATTGCGTGTTAATACGCCTAAATTATTTACCAAAATTGCTTCTTAAACCACTTTCATTGTATTTACCCGCTTCCAGACTGCATGATTTTTCTATGCGATGTCCAATGTCGTTGGACTTTTTTTCAATCAATAAGCGATATTTATATTCCAACCAAAAACAGCTTGGTCATACCTTCTCCTTACGCTCTGTTAAAAACTTTATAAGTCGGTAAAAAAGAATTATAACAAAATACTATTGAAATAAATTAGTGTCCTTTTTTCAGCAAACAATTTAAGTAATACATTACAGTAAGGTAGTGAAATCAGCATTGCTAACAAAATTCAAACAAATTTGCGCATTCTTTTAAGCAAAATATATTTCTGCAGCGAATTACGTCGTCAGACCTCACTACATACCTCCAGAGCGTGTTTGCTATTAGAACTTTATGAGACATTGTTTACGGCCATGTTTTGCCTGTAATGATTTTACAAAGTTAATTAAAATAGCACCCCGCCTTATTTATCTGGCAAAACACCGCTTTCCGCCTTAAACAATAGTCGAATTAAAGACAAGTTGCCAAATTGCCTAAACTAAATTAAATGAAACAAAATAAAAAGTTTGTGATTTTAGTATCATAAAAAACACCGTTAGTAATCACTTCCTTGTAGAATCCTTAACTCTCTGCTAAATTACATTTCTCGAAATATCAGGCTGTGTTAGAATCATATATTCTTAACCCAAACGAACCACAATAAATATTTTCTTAACAGAAATTGAAAAATAATAGAAAACTCTTAATAATTTCCTTATATGTACAGAATAACTGATTGATTAAAGTATTAAGTTAAAAATTTTAAATATTCAATATGCAAAGATGTAATTAAAACGTTTTACATTTTTTATATGGAGCTCTGCTCAGTTGCTTCAGACAAACACAATATTTTTGTATCCAACACAATGACAATTAATTTCAATTTAGAGTACTTATGAATTTTTATAATAAAATATAAACATTTAAATTAAATTTTAATATAAATTTCCTAGTTTAAGTTAATTTATATTCGTTTCTTGTAATACACTTAAACGAGTATGAGCTAAGATTGAGTAGTTTCATTTATTGGTTTAATTTATTATCGTAAATGTTATTATATTTTTTTTTTTAAACTTTAAGTTATTTTATCAGTATCAGTTGTATTCAATAGTTTTTTGTATGTTTTTGTTATTTGAATTTATTTTATAATATTGGTTTTTTCTTTTTCTTTTTTTTTTTGTTATCATTTGGTAGTGTTAGTAGTTGTAGTTAGTAAGAATACTAGTATAAGAACGCGAGGATTTTAGAATCATACATCATTGTATTGTACAGCCATTAGATTGGACTCACCTTATATCGGATTCACTGAAGAATCTCGACAATATTGATTGTGGACAAATACAGACATTAACATCTAAACGACAGCTACAAACCGCATTACCGTAACATAACACATCAGAATACTTGTTAGTTATGGTGAGGGAAGTTGTTAGTAATAATACTGCCTCAGCTAATGTTGTTTTCTCTTTTTTTGTTGTTGCTGGAGCTGTAGTTGTAACTGTGGCTGGAGTTAAATTTTTAAATAAATAAAATTCTCTCGAATACAAAAGAAAACACCAAATATTCACAGCTCGAGAAATTTTAAAATCACCAGACAATGATGGTGACAATGATGATGATAATAGAGATGAATAAGATAATGCCGGCATTGAGAATGTAGATTTAACAAAAGCTTTTGTTGTTGTTGAAGAGTTAGTGGTGGTGGTATTGGTGGTAGTAATAGTAGCAGAAGAAGAATACTTGTATGCTGCACCAGTCATATAATAATTTTCGCGCAATTGCATATAATAACAACATGCTGTTGAAGTGTTGATATTAATGTTGCTACTTCTCTCCGCATTTATTACAGATTTTATTGCTGTTGCTGTCATTTCTTTATTTTCATAGTCGCTTTTGCTATTCCCACATCTTGACACTTTGAAAAAGCCAGCCATCAGTGCCAGTAGCAGATATCTTAATACTTGCATGTTCAGTTCTATCACATGACAGCAGATTTTAGACCATGCACAACAGCCGGTAGCCTTATGTAGTGCCTGACATATGCTAAGGTAAACCAGTACATTAACAGGTACACTGAGATATAATGACTTTGAGACATTCGATGATGTGCTAGTGCCGCGCGCTGCATTGCTGCTGGGAATTCCCCTGGAAACAGAATGAGAAACACCTGTTTAATTTACATCTTTTTTGCTGTTCTCCAACTCATACATGATTTGTTAAATAGCAATTGTTTTTAGAAAATATATAGTTAAAAACGTATAGAGTTATATGGCAAATAGTTAAAAAAAATTTTTTTTTCTAAAATACATAATAAAAATAGTTTCAAATAAGAAACCTTTGAGCTAATTATATCATACAATATAAAATTTTAATTTATTGTATAGAAAATGGCAAATATTCGGCAAACAACTGATGATGTCAGTACAAAAGTTATTAAACCGGTTTGCCCAACCGCAGGACATTGTAAAAGGTAGTGTTCCAAAGCCTTATCCTCTTCTTTGCATGATCTACTTGTCAATTCATCCAACAGTCCCATGTGAGCTAGATGAGTTCTTACATCCGTGTGAACTGTTAATACACTAGTTTCAGTACAAACTATATTTATTGCATTTAGTAGTAAATCCCTAAAATGGAACCTCTGATCTCTATTTTTCAAAACAAAATATCTTCATACCACGATATTGCAACCAATGTTGAAATAACTCTTTCATATAAATATTTTTAGTAACACTTAAATTTCAAAACTAACCTATTTAGTACAAATTTCTCTACACCCAATAGTTAAGTACGAAATTTTTATTGCTCAAATTTATGAAAAATTACTTCTTTATACAAAATGTTTAACAGAAAAATATGTTTGGTACTAACATTTCTCAGTATTACTTAGCTTAGTGCAAAATTTGTTAACAAAAGAAAATTTCCCAGATTTTTCGTAATATTTTATTAAAAGTTCTTACTCAATTGTACTAATATGATAAATTTTAATTTTTGTATGTTTTCAAATTTATTACTCAATTAAATTGATTATACTGAATGATAACAACCTAGATTTACACATAGACTGCTCTTAATTGCGAAATTATACAGACGAAGTTGTGGGCACTTGCTAGTCTTTAATAAAATTTATAAACACTAACTTTACACAATAAATATCTAATTTATTAAGAGAAATTAAGTACAGATCTCCTTTAATAAATCTATATATATAAAAGTGAAACTGTGTGTGTGTGTGTGTGTGTATAGACTCCGAAACTGTAAAACCGATGGGACTCAAACTTTGGGTGGAGCCACGTCCATAAAAATTATTTGTCATTTTTAGCTACTTCCACTTGGCCGATTTTTCTGAAACTTGGCACACATATTGAGCTGTCATGACTATTTAATTTCGCGGGGCCACGCTCATACAAAAGTTATAATTTTGAGGTACTTGCACTGAACCGATTTTTCTGAAACTTTGCACACATATTGAGCTAACATGACTATATAATTTTGTGACTAGAAAAGTGGGCAGTGCCACGCCCATAAAAAAAGTTATAATTTTGAGGTACTTCACTGGACCGATTTTTCTTAAACTTTGCACACACATATTGAACTCTCATGGTTGTACAATTTTTGATTAGAAAAGTGGGCAGTTCCACGCCCATAAGAAATAAGTTATCATTTTAAGGTACTTGCACCAGATCGATTTTTCTGAAACTTTGCACACATATTGAGTTGTCATGACTATACAATTTCTTGATTAGAAAAGTGGGCAGTGTCACGCCCATAAAAAATAAGTTATAATTTTTAACTACTTGAACTTCACCGTTTTTTTTAAACTGTGCACACATATTGAGCTGTCATGACTATACAGTTTTGAGATTAGAAAAGTGGGCAGTGCCACGCCCATTAAAAAAAGTTATAATTTTTAGCTTTTTGCACTTGATATTCAATTTAAATTCAGAATGCATTTTTTTTTATTAAGGGGCGTAGCAACGCGCGCTGAGCTTTTCTAGTTTTTAATCAATTATAATTGTATTGAAATTCCTAAACAAAATTTAATAAAAAACAATAGGGTTTGAATGAAAATTTTTTAAATTAATTTTGAATATTTTTCACATTTACTGCCGTATTTATAAAAACTTAAAGGCTTATTTGAAGGATTTTACTGAAATTTATCAACTAAGCCTTCAATAGGCCCAAAATATTCTTATGAATACAGCAGTTAGATTATAGAAACTGTGAGTAATTCTTACATAAATATAATTAATATTAAAGGAAGCATTGTTATCTACAAGCTGACTGTTTAAGTGAAAGAATTTTATTCTTTGACAAATAGCTTTTTTGAAATTTTATCATGCAAAAGTATTTAAAAAAGTTAAGTTCCTTATACTTACTTAATATTTTGTTTTTAAATACTTTTATACTGTCTAACTTACTTTCACACATTTTAACCGTAAAACTTATATTTCAATATTTGACATATCTGCATAAAATTTTTATTAAAGATTAAACTTTAAGTACAGCATTTCAAAATAACAAAGCTTTCACGGACAAACCTAAACATGAGTGGCAAGTGCTAATCAACGGCACACTTATGATGTTTAATTAAACTCATTAAATATTGAGAAAAAATTGCAATTTTACTGTAGCCAACTTCAACATCTTAAGCTCTGTCAAAATTGAGTTTTTCAATTGCAGAGCGTTGCCAACGTGATATTTTGGTATTTGTATTTGTTTAAGGCATAAGTATTTTACACAGCTGAAAAAAAACTTACCGCTCTTGTTTGACTGTCATTTACTAATTTTTATTTATTTAATTAAATCTTTACTGTGTAGAAATGTTTTTAAAAATAATAATTCTATTTACATTTTTAAATACTTTTGCATTATAAAATTTCGAAAAATCTATTTGTCAAAGAGTAAAAGGCTTTCACTTAAACAGTCAGCATGTAGATAATAATTCTTCTTTTAAAATTAATTAAATTTAAGTTTATGTAAATATATATTTTTTTTGTTTGTTTTTTTTTTTTTTTTTTACTTTGACGTTTTAAAATTCATTTTTTGGCTTTCAATTTTGTCTAAATTTCTTCTTGATATATAACAATCCTTTCATTTCATAATTATTGTTTATATTGTGAAAGTAAGAGGATTAAAAAAGATACTCAGCAAACATCTCTATAAACCCAACCTTGGTATAAAATTAAAATAATTAATAGTAATTTAATAGTGTCTTCAACAAGAGAAATTAATGGTGGCATTAAAGCTATGAGAACGTAATAAAACAAGACAAAAGTGCCTCCTGTATTTAATATGTTTGTCTTTTTGAGTCATCATCAATTCCATTTAAAGTGGTTTACGTAAAATGTTTCAAAAAAGAATTCCAATTTTAATGGCCCCAATACACACACATACATGCCACCACAAGCAATATCTCCCCAAGTCGGTTTTTTTATGACAGACCAAATATAGTTACTCACACCGAACAGTGACTAAAGTCATCAACGTCACCATTTTAGTACTTGAGTAAAAGTATTTGTAGTTAAGAACTTGTAGGTACGTACGTATAAATACGTATTAAATGTGCATGTGTGTGCTTGTTCGTTAATGTCTATTCATTCATTTTTGAATACTTACCATTGAGCACATGAACTGTAACACTTTTTGGCTTAGCATTCGATGGATTACATTGATAATGGCCAGAATCTGATGGTCGTGCAGATTTGATCAATAGAAACGAGGTTGTTGTTTCGCCTTTATTTGTTACAACCGAAACACCGCCTCGCGGTGAATCATAGTTGATAATCTGAAAAAAGCCATAAAAAAACAAATAGAAAATTGAGTAGTGCAAAATAGTGCAATAAAAAAGAAAATTTAAACTGTACACATAAAACTTCATTGACTAAATTTGTTGCCGGATCGATGCGGAAGACTTTAATGCCTGATAATAAATGCAAACATAAAGAAATCAACAAAAAAAAAACAAATTTCATGCTTGTGTTAAATGGAAAGTGCTGTCTTGTGTTGCTAAAAAACATAGATAAAGTAAGTAGGGAGCATTTCATTTGGAATGAAGTTTCTGGTTCTTTGCTAACCCTTGTCAATTTTGGTGCATATTTACTAACAAGACAATATAAAAAAATATTAAAGTTTCTACACAATTTTATTTAAATTTTTGTTACCAAATTTTTAATGCAAGGATAATTGTAACTAATATATTAGCACTTCTAGGATCTAAATTTTCAAACGAAAATTGGTTTAAATCTAATTTTAAAATCTTAAATCTTTTATTACAAATTTTTTTGCTAAAACTATTTAAACATCCTTCACCGTTATGTCCATAGGTATAGTGACCACATCGTAGCTCAGCCTAGATTTTAGATTAAATATCTTACTCAAGCTTGCTTGAAATTCTTTCCGGTGCCATCGTTAATTTTGAAATCTTACATAGTTAGCTGTATGATACTAGTCAAGCCATATTTAGTTTAGTGTATAACGAAGGTCAAGTCCCTTTTTTCTCGATATAAATATTGTGAGGGTTGAACGGAAAAAACTTTATATTCTAAATTTGACCCATGTGTCCGCCATTTTATTAGAGATGCCATCTCGGATTTTAACTTTTTCCTATTTTACTGTATTCTTCTACTCCAATACTAGGATAATTAATTACTAGATTTGACTCATATACAAACATGGATTTTAATTTTTTTTTTTTGCAGTATATTATATTTTTCTAGTTAAGCCCTGTCTTTGATATATTTTGCATATTTACGCAGCACCGAAATATTCTATTTTTGTGCTTATATCTCAGTTAGTTCTAAACCGATTTTTCAGTTTTTCCTTGCAATAGTTCTTGTGTTTTAGTGTTTAATGGTTCCAAAAATTATTAAAGAGTTTCAGTTACTGGATATATTGAGAAAATTAAATATTTTTAAAAATTTTTCTTGCCTATAATTTTGCAGATTATCCAAACTTTTAATTTTAAATTCAGATTTATACTAAAATACTGAATATTTTTCTTGACATGAAACCTCCCTACAAAACTGCTGTAAAGGCAAAATTTAAAAGGGCAATATTTAGCAAATAAAAGCACACATACATACGCAGGCCAGAAAAAAAAAAGGATGAAAACCGAAAAGGAAACATATAAAATAAAATGAAATTGACGAAAAGAATGCCGGAACTATTAAAGTATATGCACGTCAATACCAAATAAAGTGGGCAAAATAAGTGAGTTTTTTTCATATTTTTTTTCTTTTTGTTGTTTTTGTTTTACAGAAGTGACAATAACACACCAACAAATTGAAAAAAAAATTAAAATACATGCAGAAAAAAAGTAAAAAGAATAAAGAATTCCTGGGTTTAAAGAAGCCATTGAAATTCAGAAAACAAAAAAAAATTAAAACATTTCAAGGATTTACAAGAAAAGATAAAAAAGGGATTAGGTGGCGTTTTACACATGAATAGTATAAGTAAAACAACTGGAGCGAGATAAGAGAAGACAAACAATGAAATAAACAAAACAAAAGAAGGAAAGTACAAGAAAAAAGGGTGGCAGACAACTTACCGCATTGTTGTGATTCCAAAATATATAGGCAGGCGGTTCGGGTGAATTTAGAATAACGCAGGTTAGATTTATAGTAGAGCCACTCTCTATGTACAGATCGGGAGCACCTATAATCTCAGTAGAAGGTTCTGTAACAAAGATAAGTAAGTTTTAAACAATTAATATTTAGTTTTAATTGATCACATCTAGGTAATGCTTTAAATAATATTTATATAATGTGAAAGTTTTTACATTTATTTTTAACTTACCCACAACATTTAGATGTATATAATGACTCATATGTGGCGTGGTGGATACTTGACATTCATATATACCCGAATCTCTATGCTGTGGATACTTTATCTGTAATATCCAGTCTTCTGTTTGCGGCTGATGTATGGCTCGAAATCTTTGATCCGATGTGTAGGTATAACGGCCCACCGTTAGCAGATGTATATCGCGATGTCGTACCCAGGAAACCTGTAACAGCATCTGTAAAGAAACAGAATAAAATATGTTAAGTTATTAGCATGTATTTGACTATCAATTTGGCTATAATTATTCAATTTAGTTTTAAATGTTTAACAGTCTCTGAAAAATATTTATTAATTTATTTTTTTTAAATTTTCGAAAATCGTGGGTATTTTATTATTTGTAACTTAAGAGAAATAACAGATATAATAACTTTTATTTACGACAAATCCGATAGCTTATTGTTAAAACTATTTTTTTTATATCGTATGATTGTTCTATCTACACGGAATTTTATTGATTTATTTATTTTTTTTTATTAAAAATGTTAAAATTTTGTTTCAAATAAAGAAAAACTTTTTTTCCGACACTAATCCTTTAAAGATTTATTTTTCATTCTCTTTTTAAAAATAATTTTCTTATATGTTATTACGTTTACACGATTGTAAATTGCTTGTTGCATTTTTATATAAATAAAACTTGAAATTTACTACATATTGCGTCTGTAAGTTTTTCGTGTCATTCAAACTTAATTTGTCTCGCCATATGTATTTAGATATTTAAATCCTATGCAGTAGTACAGTTTTGTTTTAATTCTAAAAAGTTTCAAACTACAATAAGAGCTTCAACAATAAGACTCATAAATTTTGTACATTTAAAAAAAAACAAAGAAAAAAAAGAAATGCAATGTAGTTTCACTAAAACCTAACTAAAAAGTCATTCGTCGTTATTATAATGGAGCAAGGGAATTTATTATTTCCTAAAATTTGGGTTTGCAATAAACCACAGTAAAAACAAAAACAATAAATGCAGGAGAAATCCGTAAAAGTGCGAAATCAGCTGAAGCTTGCTCTCTTAAAACTAGCACTAAAAGAAGACCAACAGTAGTGAAAAAAATATAAAATTAGTTAAAATTGTAAGAAAAGGCCCCTATGTTAGTTGTTCAAGGTAAGGTGATTAATTTGCTTAACGATTAAAAAGCTTAGCCTAGTGCCAGCGGAAGGTTGCTAAAATAACTTAAAAACAGAGCTCATCTTCATATTTTAAACGCTGTTGGCGAAAGTGCAAGCGTAGATAGAGATGTAGCTGAAAACTTTAGAGAAGCTATTAAACAAATAATTAGAGAGAGTGGTTACTGAGACTTGATTGTTTTGAAAACATTTGCTCGCAAGAAGATTCATATCAAGAGAAGAGAGATAAGCATCTGGACCAAAGATTTCCAAAGATAGATTAACGCTTTTTGCATTGGGGTTTTGTAATATTAAAAATTTCGATATTGTTGAGCATGTAAACTTTGTAGAAACAATTTCCAGCTACTTACTTGCAATGTCAAATCAATTTTGAAGTGAAGAAAAAACTGAATTTGCGTTAGAGTTATCCAAAGCAGATCCTTCCTGGGTAGCCCTTCCGCCCGCTTGTTAGCATAGAATTTAAACGCATGGACTTAAACTAGAAAAACTTCATTCAGCTTATCAAGCCTTAACTATACTTTTTTCCGACTAATTTTGTGGTGTATAATCTGAGTGACTACGAACAAAAATGCAAATATTTCTATAGATATTTCTAAATTTTATCCCACATGCCTAGCAGATAACAAAAAAGTCAACCCTGAATATGCTACTTTCATCCGGAGGGTGAAAAACATGCTCTGTTCCTAGTTCGCCAGGGAGATACCATATCCAAACTCCATAGCCCTTCTAAAAACCATCCGTATAGATCCTGGGTTCGAGCCTACTTATAAGGTTACCCCTATCCCACTCACTCCTGACATAATCAGAAATTGCTAGACATACAACCAAAAAAAAAAATAATAAGAAAAAAGGAAGCAACACGCATAATAAAAAAAAACCGCTACTAAGTTGCACGGTACTGCAGAAGAAATATGTAAATAAACTTAAATATAATACTTGAGTAAACCTTAAAAATGAAACATTTTAAATATTAGCTGAAATCTTTTTTTTTTTAATTCTTAACCTTTCAACAGATTGACTTTATGTAAATTTAAAAACAATCCCCTTTAAGTGTGGATTTTGTTTATAAGAAATTTTACAAAAATGGAAACCTTTTCAAATATTTATATGTTAATATGTTAATTTATGTCTCTACTTATATGTGGGTTTATACATAAATATTTATTATTTATGTTAAAGTTTATAAATATATTAAATTCTGTAACAACACACGTAACTAAGAATAATGTAGAAAATTATACGTCAATTTAAGATTTATGCATAAACGTGTGGCATTGTTAATGTGATCTAATAACATTGGAAAAAAATCAAACAACAGTAGAGTATACACGTATACACCCACCCTCAAAGGTACAAAAATAACAAGGCGATATCCATAAAATAAACTTTACTAAATAAACAATCTAATAACACATTTACGTCTCTTTAATATTAAATATTGGTATGCAAGTTTTCATACTTAAGTATCAATATATACAATGCGAGGCAGTTGAGAGAAACATAAACATATTTATCAGATTTTACAAGTCGCAGGTGTATTTGAATACAATGGAGTGAGAGCTATGCTAAATTGTACTCCTACTCACATAGTACGGTAAATAATACATACATAAAACAAACAACATTTGATTAACGTATTGTATTTCCTAACAACTTGTCAATTAAGTAGATGGTGTTGCATGCAACACCAAAAGATATGAATTAAAATATTCACGACTGATGCTAAAATAATAGCTAATTACGATAATATATATCACTATATTGTTTCAATATCACTAATCAATTTGATTTATTCGTAAATCAAATATAAATAATTTTGAATTTTAAATAAACATATTTAATAGACACAATTTGTATATAAGTCTAGGATACAATCAAAATATATGTGGATTGAATTTGACAATATGAAATATAATACTTTTTGGACTTAAAGTTTTATTTAAAAATTTAAAAAAAAAATTATTACAAAAAAAGGTTTTTAAATGATTTTAACCTATTTAGCAAACTGATTTAAATATGAAAACAATAATCGATCAAGCCCTTCGATATAATATTTTATAACAAAGAATTAAAAGTATAAAAAAATTATTTGTGCTATATTCATATAAAACGATTTAGA
The DNA here is from genome assembly GCA_941918925.1 of Phyto melanocephala. Lineage (NCBI taxonomy): Eukaryota > Metazoa > Arthropoda > Insecta > Diptera > Rhinophoridae > Phyto > Phyto melanocephala. The sequence continues at coordinate 6,999,545 of OW799233.1, forward strand.
TTTTGAATATTTTTTTTAAATTCGAATATAACGGGCGTGATATGTTATCCGAAATTTATTATGGCCCAACTTTTACAAAACTAATTTAAGAAGGCTTTTTGATTAAGTAAACTTTATTCTTAAAGTTTTTTATGTCAGTTCTAATATTTAAAACAATTTTATAAGGAATTAAAGGAGCTGTCCCTAGATAAAAAACAAATCCAAATTTCTATTTAATTTCATTTAATTAAAATTTTTTTTATAAGTTGGTTATGAAGATTAAAGTTAAAATTTCAGATGTATAAGGAATAACCTAAAACGTGCTTGTTATTAGATTTAAGCCTCTTGTAGAATCATGTTAAATTAAAATGCAAGCAATTTTATTATAATAAGTAAAGCGTTAAATAAAATTTTTTCTATTAATGAAAAATAGTTATTTCAAAAAAGACTCGCTCAAGGAAAAACTAAACCTTTTATGACACAAAAACAGCCTTCTAATGTAAAATAATTTCTATTTTCAAATGTTTCTAAATTGTTAATAATTTCTTAAATTTAACAAATTTCTTAAAAAATTCTTCTTAAAGTTCAACTATAGAAATTTTAAGTAGACAATTTCTTTAAATATTAAAAAAAAAAACATTCACAATTACAAATATTATAATATATGTACATATGTACATGTATATACACATGTATATATGTATGTGACGTTTTTGACTACAGTTAAGTGTGCCTTTGTACTAAGGGCGTGTTGTTGCGATGAAATTGCTTTCAATTTCTTTGATATGTCACAATATTTTTCGTCTGTCACCTGTTTGCCCTGTTAGTGTAAGAAAAACAGCAATAACAACTGTTGCTATTGAACATGCGACATATAATTTTGTTTTGCACTCATAAAACGAATTTTTATTTATTCTACAAAAAAAAAACAAATAAATAAATGTGCTAAAAACAAGAACAATATTTTTACACACTCACTCAAACTTATAATCATAAACACTCTCTCATTATTTGTTGTTTTTATTTCTTTTTTTTTTTTTTGTAATACATATTGGCAATTCTGTTTTGTGTGTTATTTTGTTGTTCTAAAATTTTGTGTTACAAAGTTTCCTACACACACACACACACATATATTTGCATTTGACTAAATATATGAATACACAACTGTTCCTAAATATGTGTATTTGCGTGTCTGATTGAGGAAGAATAAGTTATTGTAGATTTGTTTGTTTGTGCAAAACCATAGAAACAGTTGCAAAGTTTTGCTTGTTTTTTCTACACAAAAGAATAATTATCACCTGTCAAGTTAATACGACTGAAACGTACATACGTGCGTTTGAGTATGATGAATATGTTTAAAAAAAAAATGTGTATATTTTCTTCATCACCTGCACCATCTGATATCTAGAGCACCAACAATAACAACATATGGAAAAACAATATGATGGATGAATGAGCTTGAAACAGTTGTTCTGAAATCACTAAGAACATAGAGTAGTTCTTTTGTATATTATACATGAAAACATACATACATGCAATATGCATGTGTGTAACTCATTAATAAAACAACAAAACAATAATAACAACTAATAAAGAAAGAAAAATTACTACAAACGAAGAATAAATTGCTTTAATTTGCTTTGTCAAAAAGAAAAAAAATTAGCATTTAAAATGAAAAAAAAAAATTACAAATAAGCCTTAAATACGGTAATGTGCAACTTAAAAGCAACACAAACTACAAACTTTCTATTTTATGATTTCTTTACAAGTTTATTTATTTATATTTACTAGTATTCGTACTCAATTCTAAATTGAGAGTCAAAAAAAATAGAATTTATTCAATTGTAACCAATGTGTTTGACTTTTTTTATTTGCATACCTTCTGTATGTTTTTGTTTCACGCTAGGAAGATGCTGGGGCAAGTGCTTTGCTGAGCCATTTTAGGTGTGTATTTTGTAAATAAAGTTAGTCCAAGAAGAGATTTAATAAAGAAATGTCATAGAGGAAAGCTCTTGAATTTATATAGCGCAGAATTAATGAAATATTTTTTTTAAAGGAAATCAATTTTTAAAAAGCAACCAAACATTAAAAAATGTTTTCCTTAAAAACCATAAAAACAGACATAAGCAATTTTTCCTTATTGTAAAAGATTTCTATAAAGCTTGACCATAATCGAGACCAAAAATGAAGAATTTCTCCAAAAAATCACTATTTCGAACTCTATTTAAAGCTTAGCAATATACAAACCACCACGTTATACTTGTCGAAACGATGGTTGAAATGGCACCACTACGGAATCCTTTGTAGTTGTTGCATAACAAGCATCTGACCTACTAATAATTTACTGTAATCTCTATAACTTAAAAGTGCCAAAAAAAAATTTCCAATTCATTGAGATACTCAAGATTTACCTTTAACTTTTCTTCGACTACGATTTTGCGGTCGAAAAGACTTTGTAAATTTTTCCAACGAAATGTTGTTTAATATTTTTTTTTAAAGAACTTAAAATTTAATTTATTTATTAAATAAAGATTCGAAAAATGTTACTTTTTATGTGAAAATTATTTTTTTCACTTTCTCTATTACAAGCAATTTATAGCCTATAAAAATACAAAAGCTGTTTAGGTTTCTTTGTAAAAAAATTAAATAAATTTAATATGATTGTCAAAGGAAACTCAACAACATCATCAAACAAACAAAAAAAAATTTTTTTTAAAAAAATTTCTAAAACATACTTTTCAATACATCTCGAACCATTCTATAAAGTTGCCATTAAATTTAATTGTTTCCGATAAACATTAACTCAAACTGACATAATGACACATGTTACGCAAAAAAAAAGAAAATCACATCCTTTTAAAACTGAAAGACCATTTTAAATGTATTTAGATTTTATTGTTTCCCTAACACGTTTCCACTGAAAATATTCTATTCGAAACATTTAAATAATAATTCCATTAATTAGAAACATAACGGTTGGTCACAATAGCATCTTAAAATATGTTTTTTTTATTGCGATGTTTTAATTTTAATACTTAAATGAAGGTTGGTAAGTTTGCTTTTTCTTTTTGCGTGTTAATAAAATTTAATATCAGCAGGCAAAACCAATTTTTCTTAACAGACTGTATTTTATTTAAGTGCTTACAATGAAAATTAAAGGAAATCAAAATGTTAGCATTTTAAAAGTCTAAGATGTTCATTGTGAATATCCACATTCACATTTATGCATTCTAAAATAAAAATAAGTCTCAATAAGAACAGAAATCGTATTTGTTAGTGATGATTTTTGATTATATTTGTTCATACCTTCACAATTTATTTCTATTGTATGTGTAAAATCTGATGCACATTTATTATTATTATTTTATTTTTTTGACACCTTTAATTACTCTCGTATGTTTATACGTCACATTTTACGTTGCTGACTTTTATTTTATATATTTTACATTAATTCACTGGAATTCATTGTACACCTTTTGCAAAGTAAACATATTTGAACATGAGATGCAATGAACCACATTAAACTAATTAATAAAACAATAGCAAATAAATGCTAGGTCAGCCATATGGAATGTATATTTTGCAAATACTTATTTTTAGTAATTTGATTGCAAAACAGAAATAAATTAGTATATAAGAAATCAAATTATATTAATAAAGAGAAAAAGATAATAAACCTATTTAAGAGTATAGTTTTTTATCTGCTAATACTTCATGGTAACCAAGTTCAAGTGCTTGTGTTGCTGCCTCGACAAAAACAACAAAATATTTACTTTGCACCTAAGCCTTGCAATTGAAACAATGAAACAATTTCATTGATCAACAAACTAGTTGATCTAAATAAGATTGTCAGATAGAGACATGTTCCGATTAAACATAAGATAAAATATCCGTCAAATCGCCCTGACAGCTCTGATGACAGGTTACTTCTTTATTCATGCAATTTTTCATGAGGTTTTCATAGAGATGTGTCTGTTTCTCACCGATGACGTTTGTGTTTAAGAATTTATCTCAGGAATTGTTTCTAGCTTATTAATCTAATCCCCAAAGTAAAAAATCAAAATTTCTAAAAATAATTTGTTCTGAAAACCAAAGCTGCAATAAATAGATTGCGTCATGAGCTGTGTGTCGGTTGGCGCTTTAAAACAAGAACTCAGATATCAATTTCTTGTAAAAAATGCTATTCAATTTCGACGAAATTCCGCACAGGACCATTCGTTGTTGTGGATGAATTTGTTTCTCATTTAGGATTTTAACTTAGGTGCTGGTGTGTACTCATCTGAGTTGAACCTATCCTGCACCCTAAATCTGGGGGAGTACGTCTCAGTCTATCAGGCAGAAATGCTTATTTTGCTGCACGCGTTGGATCACCTTTTGGAATGTCGAATGCATGGGAAGAGAATAATTATTGCACTTGGCAACCTGTCGGTTATAAAACGTGTGCAGCGAATGTGAACTCCTCTTTGGTGCTTGAGTGTGTTCTGAAGCTTAATAGGTGTGCCTCTACAAATAAGGTAACGCTGATGTGGGTTAAGGGACACGTGGGCATAGCTGGGAATGAGGCTGCTGACAAAGAAGGGATCTGAGGCTGCATTCTGTGAACCGGAACCCAGAACTGCTTTGGGCAATGGGCTAGTGCGGGCGAAGGTCTTTCAATGGGTGAACTCTATGAACTTGCGAAGGTGGATGTAAGGAACCAAGTGTGAACAGGCTCGTATGGTGCTCAGGGAGCCACTTGGCAGGGGTGCATTGAAGATACTAGGTTTTAATCGGAGTACGATGGACTGGATCACTGCGTTGGTTACAGGACATGGGAACTTAAAATATCATCTGAAAAGGATGCAGATCGTGGATGATGATATTTGCAGAATGTGCCTGGAGGATGATGAGACTGCAGCGCATATAGTATGCGAGTGTGCGGCGTTGGCGAGCGGAAGATTGAGGATCACAGGCAAGCAAACTTTAAGTGTGAATACGATCTTAGTCCGAGAGAGATGCTGGTGATTGCAAAGGACTGTGCGATGAGGATTGTCGACAATTACAAGTCGGCAGTGTGAAATCGTTTTCATAGTCGATAGCAAACGCCGGTTGTGGCGCGGGACTCAGTGATTGAAGGGATACTGATCGGTGGACACGAAATCACTGTGGAGCGAAGGGGGTCGAAAAGGGACCCGTGATAGTAGTGGTCTGCTTAGATATTCCCCCTACATGTGTACATGTGTACTTTTAGGATTTCTGAGCTCCAATTTTGATAATCTTGTTTCTTCACGAAGCCATTGCGTTTCGTCGAAGAAGATGACTTTTTTTGAAAAATTGGCATTGATTTCATTTTGCTCCACTACCCGTTAAACGAATTGCTTGTGCTTTCAAGAGTCTGTTGGTTAAAACTCCTAAATTTTTTACGCATGAAAGTGGATCTCTTTTGTCTAAATTCGATGCGTAGTGCTTCGTGAATTGATGTGTTCCAGGCTTTTGACAACTCTCTCATTTACAATAGCTATGTTTTCAAGAGACCAACCTGTATGTTGACGCACAGGTGTCTTACTGTCCATAACCGACCCAGTTTATTAAAATCTGTTGACCACTTTTCGAATGGTTGACACATTAGATGCACTTGCTCGACTGAAAATTCGTTAAAGGTTTGTGAGTGATCCCAGCATAATTTTCTAATTTATTTAATAAGTTTCCACTATTATAACACGTTTTTTTTTTTGCAAATTTAAATAATCAAAATAAGCATGAGTGACAGCAGCAAAACTTTAAAGTTGTAACATGCGCAAAAAAGCTCTAAATTTTAAAAGTTCATTCTAACTGAGACACCCTTTACTAGTTTTATAACCGCTACTTTGTTAAAGTAACTACTTCTTATCAATCTTGTTCCAACTTGGATAAATAGTACATGATTTTAAAATCGATTCATAAACTGTGAAAATGCAAAAAGTACCATAAAAATGTAAAAAAGTACCTCTATAGACCATAGCCATCGCAGGTATAAAAGAATGACTATTTGAGCACATTAAAAGCTCCACTGAAAAAAGAGTACTCTGCCTAGTAGTTAGTACAAAGCGTAGCATTTAAATCCGAAAACGTACTTTTAGGTCGCCCATACAATTTTAAATAACAACTTGGATCAAAAATCACTACCTTCAAAATTCTAGATTGAAAAACGAAATACTGAATGTATCGAAAAATTGGAATAAAAAAGTAGCTTTTACGTTCCCCATATAAATGCACAGCATCCAAGTGGAAAATGTTTAAGAACCTATTGAGACATAATTTGAAGTAAACAAATCTGCATAAAAAATATTATAAAAAGTACTTAGAACCGAGTACATTTTAATAAAATTTCGCCTTAGTATCTCTTTTCTTCCCTGAAAGTATACAAAAATTTGATCTAAATGAGCTAAGCCTAAACAAGAGCATTATGCTAAGCGCTAACGCTGAAGTGACAAACCTAAACAAGAGCATCAACGTTAAGTTATGTTGTTGTATGAAAATCCCTAAATAGAATTAAAAATATAAATTAAATCGCTAGATTGACCTGAAAATAGCTAAATAACATTACTTTTCAACAACTACAAAAGCAAAAAAAAAAGTTGTACTACAGCCAACTAAAATACCTGTCGTCTTGTCAAAATTAAATGTTGCAATTACAAAGCGTTATAGCGGCTTTTGACAGCTAAGTACGCTTGCCACTGTAGTTGAAGTTTGGCTGTAATTATTAAATATGACAATTATAATCAATCTATGTAACATTTAAAAAAAAAATAACCAAAAACTTTTACCACTTATGACTTAAGTTATACAATTGTTTTCCAAATTTCTCCCAAAAGAATAAAAAATTATAGCTTTTTACAATTTCTGCCCTTAGGGGTTAAATAAAAAAAAACTAGACACCTGTCAGCTTATTTACAATAAATTAAATTACGATATGTTTTCAAGGTTTTCTGTATGCTCTTTTAGTAGTTAGAAATTTTACGTTAGAAATTCAACAAAAAACCTTCTAAATTGATTTACACATGAGAAGAAGTACCCACTGAAAAATTTCATGCCTCTAGCTTTTTTGAGTTTGGGCTGTGCGAATATGAATCAGTCTGCTAGCCGGCCAGTCACGTAACACTGACATACATATTTATAAAGAATATCATTTTGTCGCACGACCGACCGTTACTAATTAATCATAACGGCAGACATCCTTTCACGTACACGCATGCATATGTAGAATACTGAAATGTAAATACTTATTTCTCCCCATTTTAAATTAATTACAACAACAAATAACTGATTTAAAATAAAGACTTTTAACAATGGTCGATGGATGTACAGTATGTTTGACTGATTTTTTTTTTTTTTATTTAAGCTGGGTAAGTATCAATGAGTGGACATAATTGTGAATACAAATATGGTCATTGGGTAGTAGGAAGTATATTTAGAGCCTGTAACTTACCGTTTTATTGCCAAGATTTTTAACACGACAATTAAGATACGCTGTCTTGCCTAACAATGCGGTGACATTCTTTGAAGCAGCCTTATCGAAATACGGACCATTCTGTTGTGTCTCCTGCAATTCTATAGAATTACGTTGTGAGCTAAAGGTTTTGTGTGAGCTACTACTGCCAGCGGAACCACTACTGCCACTATTAGAACCAGAGCTAGAGCTGCTGGTGTGTGTTGATGTGGTTGTGGCATAACCACCAGCTGATGTGCTGGTGCTGATTGATGTGCTGGTATACAAACTCGTTGTTGTTTTTTGCTGTGTATTTAAAGTGGCTGAGCCAATATTGTTGAGATTGTTGTTGACATTGGAATTTCCGTTGTTAATATTATTAGCATTACCCTGACCAACAGCATTTCCATTTCCGCTGCTGTTTGAATTACTTAAGCTACCAGCACTATTAACACCAATTCCACTACTACTGCTGCCTATTTCGTTAAAAATCGCATTAGCATTGTTGTTAATACTATTTGTATCTTTAGGCTTGAATGATTCTCTCTGTGCGGCAAAAGCTAAAAGATATAGAAAAATAGATAAAACATTTTATTGTAAAAGATTAAGATTAACAAATTTAATAAAACTAATGCTAAATAATAAATTATATTTTCTGACTGTCGGTAGAACTGTATAACTAACAAACAAAATATTTGTACTTACTACTTTTACTTGTTTGAAATATTTATCTTTATTTCTTCTATTAAAAGTTTTTCTTTAGTCGTTAGCTAAATTAATAAATGTTCAACATAAACAACCATGGGTCATAACAACAAACATAGACAACAAATAGTCGTTGCTGGCCTGTGTGCACCAAAATCCCTACATCATCTCTACAACACGCACACTTACTGTTATAGACACTAACATGAAACTGCCTTAGACAGCTTTATATACTTGCACACAATATGTAGCAAAAAGATAAAGTAAGATATTGCCGTTTAAATTATTATGTTTGCTACAGCCACACAAATGGCTTAAATTAGACTAATTAAGCATAGTTGTAGCTACATGTGTTGTACCAATAAAGAAAAAATTACTAGAAAGAATAATAGAATAATTCAAATTAAGCTTTTTAGTCGATAAAACTTTTTAACTTTATTTAACAAACATTAGAAGTTTCTGTTGCAAGATTTGAAATCCACTTTTTCCATAAAATCAATGCCACAAACTTAAGCTTTTTACTGACTAATGTATGTTAAAACTTAAGTATATAGTATAACCGCAACAATGAAAATAATTAGTAAACTTTTGGGATCTTAATTTTCTTTTTATTCACAAGGTTTATATATAAATTAAACCCTTTAAATTAAGCAATAAATGTCTAATTATTACTACTTTGTTTAATTATAAAATACTCTAAAAGAAAGTATAAAAAAAAATTAATTACAACTAATTTGTTTAAACGTTAAATACTAACCGCCATATTTATAAGCAAATTTTAAATGCTCCAGCAAATTTTGTTTTATGAATCTTTGATGCATTAAAAAATTGTTTGTAAATAGGGGGGTAGATTTCTTTTATTTTCTCGAAGAAAAAAAGCATATAGCTGTAAAATGTAACAAGTAAAATCTTTCCTTAAATTGTAGTATAAATTATAAATTTATTTAATTTATTTGTTATTTTGATGAACGTTAAATTAAATTCGAACCTTCATACATAAGTCTGAAAGTATTTATAAATGTCACAACAATTGCGGATTAATTTTGAACAAAAGTATTTATGCCAGAACACTCTCAGATATTTGCAATAAAAAAAAAAGATAAATTTTTATATGATGTACATGGACTTCGAAATTTTGAATAATGAAATTCATTTTCGTTAATTACCTTTTGTAATTCAAAACTAAAATATCTTAGCAGAATTTTAAAAACTCCCTACATTTTTATTGAATTTTTATTCTAGTTAGCTGAATTAGGGACACTTTGTTGGTCCTCGGAAACTTTTATGTTATTCCCAAAAAATTGTTGAAAAGGAATTAATATTCACCAATTTAAAACAGGAAAAAAAAATTAACCACAAAACATCTATTAGACGGCAGTTAAAACTGTTACACTCTCTCTCTCTCTCTGTGTTGATTTTTATATCAAACCAGGGATGGAACAAAAAACAGGGATGGTACAATTGTACTTTTTATGGTACATTTTTGACCTTGTTGGTACCGTGGTACTACCGCGAGCTACTTTGTACAATTTAAAAATTTGTCCATGTTCTCTTTAATTTTGTTTGTGTGTGTCTTATTTTATACTGTCAACTTCTCTGTTTTTGTTGCAATGCTGTTGTCAAAGCGAATTCATGTACTAGGTAATGTCAAGTCTGCAACAACAAAATCTGTCTTGTAATTTATTTAAAAATTCTTACAAAAATCACCTGTTTATTTAACACCGCCTGGTGCATGAATTCGCCTTGGCTGTTATATGTATTTTATTTTACTTATGATTCGTAAGCATGTAAAGTGGACTTTACTCCACAAAAAATTATTATAGGAGAAACAAATTCAATAGTATCTCTTCTGGTTAAAATGTTTCCACACAAACAAACAGAGCACTACCCGATTTCATTGAATTTAGATCGCACAAAGATTTAAATATTTCCTATTTTTGGTCTAAAGTATCACAGATGAAAAATGAATTAAATGAGTTCATGTTCCCAGATATTTCAAGAATTGTAAGAGGAATTCTGTCTATTCCTCATACCTCGGCCAACGTCGAATGTCGATTTTTTTCATTCCAAAACCTAATTAAAACAAAGCTAAGAAATAAACTACCCGTTTTTACTGTTTCAAATTCAATACAAATAAAAGATTTACTGAAGTCAACAAATTCTTGTTGTTTTAATTTTAAAATAACAGAAAATTTATTATCTTAAAGTATTTAATAAATAAAATTTGTTAAACAACCGATCTCTACATATGTACCTATGAATGTAATATTTATTATTTTTTTATTGTATACTTCTGAATTTGTATAAACATTTTTGTTAAGTTTAAGTTTTTATTAATAAATATATAAAAAAAATGGTACCGTCATGGGCTAAAAAGTACATTTTGTTTTTATACTTGGTACAAAATCATAAAAGCCATTTTCCTTCCCTGTACCAAACACATCAGAGCTATAAGCAAATTTTTTGCTCATCACAGCAATAGTATATTATTAGTAAACCAGTAATGACGTTATAAATATTTGGCCGTGTTGAATCCGGTAAAACTCTTCACAATCTTGTACATAGGTAAAGTGACCACAACGTAAGTAGCCCAGATTTCCCATTTTGCTTTATAATTTATTATTTGATTTTGAATTTTTACACAATTTTCTCCTCATCAATATGAAATACGTATACAAGTTCCCAGCAAAAAAAATGGAAGTAGTGCAAAGTGAATTACATTTGAAAGACTTCTAAATTATTTGAATAAAAGCAATAATTATAAATGACTTCCTAAATGCGAAGCAATTTGTCATAAATGATGTGCTTAAAAATGAATGCAACATCATGCAAAATATCTTATACTATTCATGTAAACAAGCAAAATTAACTCATGTAAGAGCGAATGCTTTTCACCATATATGCATGAGTTCTGTGCACTTGTTCGAATGGACTGCAGCTTATTGAAATATTCATGTAAACACATGATCTCCAATGACACACTAATGTTAAAATCATTAGTGTTTTCACCCAAAATTTAATCACTTCGTCACCAGTGGAACCCTTGCAAATTCCTTTTTTGGTCATAGTTTTTTGCTGGGTTGTTTTATTTTTTATCCGCTTAAAAACATGCCACCGCAAAATTATAATATAAGCTGATGTATGATGTAACAATAATTAAAAAATTTTTGCCGCAGTCTATATTTGAAACCAGGTTTATTTTAACCAGTAAACTGCATTTGTGTGGATGGGTTGCTTAAAAACTATGTAGTCTTGATTTTTTCCTCATTTCCCAATTGTTTATGAACTAATCAGACACTAGTCTGAGCAATGTCAGGAAGATTAAAAAAATTCTACATATACACAGACAGATAGACATATGGACAGACGGACATAATCCAATCATCTTCCCTGATCATAAGCTTTTGAGAAATGAATACTTTAGGGGGTCACAAACAAATAGTGCACACATTTCACATGGAATGTCAAACCTTTATCATTTTTCATAAGGGTAGGAATATTGTGATTAAAATCTATATATGTATATAAAAATAAATGTGTGTTTGTATGTTTGTATGTTTGTTTGTGCTTTATAGACGGTTAAACGGCTTGACCGATTTCTGGAAGGAACTATAGGCTATACTTTGGTTTGAAATTGTAAGTGAGCGGGGTGCCACGCCCTATTAAAGAAAAAGTATTAAATATTATATATCATGAAAGTTAATGCAGCTAGAGTCTTCAAATTAAGTACGGTAACTTGGAAAACGATATCGATTAGAGTACAAAAATTTTGCAAGAGCAACTTTGACACCCAAATAAACATTTCTGGAAAAAATGGATACATTAGAAATAGTGGGCGTGGCAGCTTTCATAGCAATTGAATACTAAAATTCGTATATTCGGGAAGCGATAACAGTTAGAGTACCCAAATTTTGCACGAGAAGCTTTTAAATCTATATGACTATTTTGATAAGAAACGGATGCTTTAGTAATAGTGGGCGTGGCATCTGTCATATGAATTAAATACAAAAATTCGTATATCTGGGAAGCGATAACAGTTAGAGTACCCAAATTTTGCACGAGAAGCTTTGACATCTATATGACTATTTTGATAAGAAACGGATGCTTTAGTAATAGTGGGCGTGGCATCTGTCATATGAATTAAATACAAAAATTCGTATATCTGGGAAGCGATAATAGTTAGAGTACCCAAATTTTGCAAGAGACACTTTGACGTCTATATGATTATTTGAATAAGAAATGGTTGATTTAGTAATAGTAGGCGTGGCACTTGCAAAATAAATATATTTTTGAACTATAAAATTTTTATTTCATTACGATGGGGGTGGCGAAGCTCACCGGTATTAGCAAGTAAGCTATAAATCATAAAAATCTGTTGACAGATATTGATTTTATTCACTTTGCCAGAAATTGTGTAATGCATTTTGCGTGCTTTGAAAAACCCATAACGACATACATATGTAAGTATGTATATATTTATTTTTAGCTGTTAACTATTATGTTAAGAGAAAAGGTGTCTTTGCCTAATCGTAAATAAAATCAGCATTTATTAACCGATTTTTATGATTCTTAGCTTATTGTACCCTTAACACAAACGTGAAAAAGGGTATAAGTATAGGTATATACGTTTGTCATTTCGTGTGAAATTTCTTTAATTTTTATTTCCGACCTCATAAAGTATTTATTTTCAGAAAGCTAATGAATAGGGGAGTCGATTAAGCATTGTTAGTCTATCCTTCTATCCGTCTGTTCGTGTGTATGTTGAAATCAACTTTTTGAAGCCCCCCGATATCGTCTGGACCCGCGTGAGCTATTAAATACTAAAAATATTTGGGAACAGATCGGTATTGAAAATCAGAAAAATCGGTCCATAAACAAAAAACTACGACCACCTCGACCAAATGTGGAATACTAGTCAGAGTGAACGTGGCAACAAATCCCAGCTGAGTGAAAAAACAATTTTTTTTATATTTTTTTTTTTTAATTTTTTTTTATTTTTGTATTTTTTTCTTTTTTTGTATATTTTTGTATTTTTTTCTTTTGTGTTTTTTTTTGTACATTTTTATTTTTAATTTCTTTTATTTTTTTTTTTTATACATATATACATACACTCAATTTATAATTTTACAATGGGATGTTACTAGGGTAATCGATTATTCGACATTTTTAAGAAACCGGTTTTCAAATAGTTTAAAATTTAGAATTAAAGAAAAAACCGGCTCCTTTATCGAAAATTTAGAAAAACCCGGTTAACCGGTCGAATACATAAAATATAATTCCTTCTTTTACCCATGACAGAGATACATATATAGGTATAAACTAGTTTTTTTATAGTTTAATTGCATTTTAGGTTGACACAAATTCAATGCATTATTATAAAATGCCGTTATTTGAAATAAAAAGAAACTTTATTACAAGGAGGTTGTAATAATGAAAAATATTAAAAAAGCACTTCACTGCTCACTGTAGTCAAATTTACCTTTTACTAACATTAACTTTGTAGGCAAGTTGTAATAATGACCATTTGTGCGCCAAACTATTTTAGTATACAAGTCATATGTTATCAGAGATATTAGTTAAGCTATGGGTAGTCTTTAGTACAAGTCGCTAGATTTCGTAGAAGCAAAATATTATGAAATTCGAAAATGAGATCAAAAAGTATTGCAAAATACAATAATTTGGTTAAAAAACTTAACTAAACAGCTTATTATCACAGCAAATTATAAGCGCAAAAACGTATAAAATACCTGCTCTCCATTTAAAACAAATAATATTTAATCTAATTATTTTTCTTATTTTACATTTGTTTTTGAAACAACAAATAAATTTCTTACAACATTATAGAAGAGTATTTAATAAATTTTCTGATTTTTGGAAATTTTTTGAGCAATAAATATTTTATGGTACGTTTAGTTACAAAGATAAATAAACATAAAACTGAAAATGAAAAAAACCGGCTACTGTGAGTAAAAAAAACTGGTGTATTCGACATTCGAAAAATTAGCATTTGAAAAAAACCGCCAGCTGAAACAGTAAAAAAACCGGGATTTCCACCGGTTTTAAAACCGAGTCGATCACCCTAGATGTTACATTCATATAAGATGAATGGTGATACAAACAATTGTTATTGCATGACTACACGTTGTGAAGAGTATATAAGATTCGGCACGGTCGAATATTGCACTCTTACTTGTTATTTATTTAAAATGTTTCTACCTTTCTGAAAAATTATAAAAATGCATTATGAACTTTAATAATTTTTTAATGACGTTTTAAAAACACAAAATAGTACTCAGTTTGCATGAAAAAATATTATTGCTACTTACTTCTAAATAACTTCTAAACACTTGAAAATATAAAAAAAAACGTTTTAAAGCTGACTTAAATATAGTTTTATTGTTAACCATTTGCTATTATTTTTATAAAAAATTCGGATTAATCATTCTCAATGTATAAGCATAACCGCCTTATTTTGGGCAAAATACTAGGCATGGCCATTAAATAAATCTGAGCCCTATAGAAAAAAACTGAAAACGGATTTGAATTTAACCCGTCAAAATCATATTTTTATTTAAAAGCGGTAAATTTATTTTATTCTTTTTTTGCAGACCAGTGTTATTTGTACTATGTAGAAAAAATTGAGATATGCCAAAATGCTTGCGTAAACAAAATTAAAAAATATATGTGGTTTCTTATATGTTATAAATTAATTGAACAAAATAAAAAAAATTATGTTAATAAGAGATAAAAAAACACACACAAACTAAAAAAATTTAAAACAAACAAACAACTTGCAATATATGATACCAAATTTACATTTTAGCTTTTTTTACTTCTCTTGTAGATAAAAGCTGGGTATAAAATTTTTAAAACTTAAACTCTAAAGTCTGTTTAACGACTGTACGTTTTTTTTCATAATCCTTATAAATTCATAAATTTAGTCTTTGCCAATAAAGAGCAAACACAAAGAGCTTTTTCCTTTACGTTTATGAATTTTTTACAAATGGTCCATAAAAGCAAAAACTTTATTTACACATTGTGTTCCTTAATTTAAACATTATAAATAACATACACTGAAAAAATATACATAATTTATTAATACCCAAGCAAAATATTGTTTTTTTTCTTACCCTCCTCCCTCACGATAACAAGGATAAATGTAAACAAATTCTTTACATTCAAATAGACTTGTGTAGGCTGTCCCAATGCAAAAAAAAAATTCAATCACTTGGCTACCTACATACAAACAGACGAAAAAAGTAATTTGTTCAGTGTATGTTGTTTCATACAGACATTAATAATTTTTTTATTTTTTATTCTTTTTTTTTTTTTGTTTGAATTTTTTATGTTTTGTTGTCTTTTTGTCCGGTAGATTAAAGAGGAAGGACGTCAGACAAGTAACACAATAAACCAATTTCCAGCTCTATTTGTTTTTTGTGTTATGTCCCTCTATAAGTCTATGAATAGCCTGTCTTTGGTATCTTTATGTAATGTTCGTCCTTTAATTTGTATTGTATGTCTGCCTTTTTATGTTTGTCATGGAAAATTTATTATCTTGTCATCTTTTCTAGCACCAAAAAATATATTTTTATATTGTTGCCATTTTGGCTTATTCTTCTTATGCATGTATGAGTTTGCCAATATAACAAGGTGTAATGCCGTGCAATTTAGTAGCAGTATACAACCGTATACTGCGTTGTATAGGAACGATTTTGAGGTTATCTCTTTTGCAAGGGATGCATAATTTTGCTTTATTCCTTCCGGTTCCATCTATGATTTTAAATTTAAGCTTTGTCAGCGCTAGGCAAGCCCTTTAGCATAATACCCATATTGATAAACTTAAGAAAAAAATCACTTTTCTGATTTAGACGCCATCTTAGGTTTTACAAATTCTTCTTTGCTTTCTAAATTCTACTGGTCAAAGTCTTTCATTTGATTTCAATATTGTACCGGTCGAACATTGGGGGGGATTGAAAGTGGTAAATTTTTAAATGATAAATTTAAACCATACATAAAGTTAATTTTTACGACATTTTGTAACAGCGGCCATCATAGATTTTAGATCTTCTTTTGAAGTATTTTTTTTTCGCATTTTAAGCCTTTTCATTTGCTATCAAAAGTGATTATGTCGGTTGTCCAGAAGCTGAAAAAAATCGATTTTCGGTAGTCAATTTTAGGAAAAGCAGCAACTGCTATATATTTCCTTGTTTATATCTCAGTTAGTTTAAAAAAAATGTGTTTTTTTTTCTTGTGAACAATTTTCAACACTATGGCTTGTAATTTGATGTCTCTACTGTGTATAAAAATTATTTTATGTCTCTAAAACTTGATAACATTTAATATTTAAAAAAAAAACATGTATTTTTTCAAAATTCTTTGCGCCTATAACTTTACCGACCGATTTTTCCGAAATTGTTTACAATCTTTGTTTTATCTATGAATAGTAAAAAAACATTTCTATAAATTATCTGAAGGCTAAAAAATATAAATTTTTGTTAAAAAGATATGGGAAGAAACAGTGGAACCTGTGTTTATTTGCTTATATCTCTAAAACTTATATGGCAATTGTGTTGAGTTTTATTTCAAAATATTTATAAAAGAGTCTGTTGCATTATTGTAGTTATAAACTTTTTCTGGTGGAAGCAAAAACAATTGTGGGGAAGGGCGCTTTGCACTCTCTTAAATGGTCTAGTTATGACCATGGGTGCTTCTTAAAGTTTGTTTTAACCAACACACGGATAAACAGGAAGACGGACACTGCTCCCCTAGCCAAAAGCTTTCACTTTATGGGGCCAGAAATTAATATTATAAAAATTACAAGCTTTGGCACCACTTGTAAAGGTTATTAAAAAAATAAAAAGTTTTTATGCTCTTAATTTCCAAAGCAAACCGTGCAGATCAACTGGCGCTTGATTTGGTTTTATATATTAGCTCATCTTACAGTTTAATTGACTTGGCTTCCACATGTTCTAAAAATTATTCCAATTTTGTTTTTCTTTTTCTTATGGAAACCGAAATTGAACGGCAGAAATGATGCCACTTAATATAACGCCACTGTAAGTTAAAGAATTTAGCTGGATTATTTTATGACGTAGAGTAATACAGACATTCGTAAGTGCCGTCAGAAGCTTAATTTTTTTATTATACATTTTTAGCTAATAAAAGTTTAAATTATTTATGTTTAATATTAAAAACTAAAAATTCATAGTTATTTTTTTCTACTTTGCAATTCTATTACAAAACACATTTATTCGCTTATGGTTGATCTTTTTTTTTATAGTGCCAACAATTTCTTTTTATTATTTTTTTTTTATACATACATATTTCTACAGGCTTTATTTTTCATAATTAAATTTTCAAGGTTTGGGGCCATAAGAAATAAAACATACCAGAGCATTTTTTTTATACTAAACCATGTACAGAGTCGGGTTTTTTCTATATATTTTCTTTTTGTGAACATATTTTACGCATCCTTTGTTAACGGTAACGGTTTGTGATTACTCGGGGGAATTGCTTCAATTTTTTTTTTACTTTTTTTATGCCATTTAACTTTGTTTCATTGTACATATATAAATAAATATTTGTTTTTTTTTTAATTTTACTTCATCTTTGTTTCTACTGTTGTTGATGAAAAATGCTTCAAGTATTTTTCTGTCCAGTTTTTTTTTTGCAATTTTGCGTACGTTCGTTTTGGCACAGAAATATTGGACAGCAGAGAATATAAACGAACAAGACAGTTGACAGATAAGATTACCAGTTTGGCTTTGATGTTAATTTAAATTGACAATAACCTGGGAATAGCAGCAATAACAGAAAAGAATTACCAACAAATCGGTAAACAGTACTGTGTACTCCTCTCTCTCAAAGAGCTTTCGTGATTTTAATGGAAAATTTTTATTTGTAAATTGCTATCGATAAAATTTTGCAATGTTAATTGGAAATATCCAGAATAACAATTTATGGCAATTTATTTTTCAAATAATTGACAATCTTATCATACAAAAAAAATAATATTTCTTTTGTGCATCTTAATGACTTGTAATGTTAAAAAAAAAAACCGAATATTAATACAATTTCACAAAAACTTTTAATAATCAAAAATAAATTAGAAGAATATTGCTCTTAAAAACATAATTACATTTAAATTTTAAATAATTAGGGAAATAAAATTTTGCTAACAAACTTACAATTCAATAAAATAAAAAATTCTCTAAATAAAGTGGACAATATGTACATGAGTTTCGTTTGAAAGTGGTATTGGATTTGCATTTTGTTTTTTAGAAAAAGTAAAACCAAAGACAACTGAGAGATTAATATTCGGTTGTGACAAATCTTAATATACCCTTCACAATAGTATATGTTTGCATCCATAAACAAATAAGTTGCTTGTGAAACAGATTTACACTTGCTCAATATTTGCTCTTGTTAATTCATGCAATGTAGGTACATACCTTCTTGTTGTGTATGATCATGTTTGTGCAACGTATAGTTAACAAACGAAAATCTTCAAAAAATGAATAAACAAACAAAATATACTTAATACTTACAATAACAAACCAAAAATTTTTTACCATCATGGACATACGTAAGTGTGTATTAACACTGCCTGCTTTTGTTGTTGTTTTTGTAAAAAGAATGTTATTGTTCCGATAATTAGTCGAAATTGCTAATTTTCAATACCAAAATTATTAAGATAAATTCTAATAAATCGATAGCATGCACGAGTCCGTGGCATATATGGAGTTTCCACAAAGTTGATTTCAACGCTTAAACGGATGGACAGACAGATATATCTAGATCGACTTCTTTCTTCTCTAAAAGGATTCACAATATATATACTTTATGGAATCGCAAATTAATACTGTATAGATTACAAATGGAATGACAAACTTATATATACCCTCTTACACTACCGTGTGAAGAGTATAAAAAAACCACCTTTAATTTCCCAATTGGAATTGATCCAGCGATTTTTATTATTATTCACATTTAGGAGATTTAAAAAAATATTTATTCCATAAGTTTGCGTGTTGCAAAAATATAAAGTAGCACCTTATGCTGTATTTATATTTGTGGTGTAAAATTTTAAAAGAAAATTAACTTAATCTGAAGATGGTAAAACAATAGTTATCGGTATCGCAGGAATAGAAAAGTTTTACCTTTTTATACAAAATAAATGTTTGTAACTGTAGGAATATTTTGAGCATAGACTAGTATGCACATTAGGGGCACAACTTTTTAACAATTTTTAAAAATATCAAAATGGCCCTATCCGTACAATGTAGTGCATAAGAAAACAATAAGAACTGCATCTTTAGATTTTCTATATCGTTAAAAAAAAGTTCCGCGTCAAATGCAATTAAGTTTGGGATCAGTAAGTAAGTAACATTTTCTTTACAAATTCATTACAATCATACAATTACAATAAGAAATGTAAAAAGTTAAATAATTATAAAATAAAAAAAACTCTTTAAGGGCTTTCAGAAATTGGCTTCGACGTGGAACGTTTTTGTTTCGAAATGACCTGAGGAAACATTGTTCGGGGTTTCACCACAACATCGGCTACAGCTCGGTGACAGGGCCTTATTTTGGTTGTACTCCTAATGCACATTTTTATCGATGCAATAAACAACGGTATACAAATTATTTAATCTGGCTAACACTTAAGCTGTATTAAAAGGCGTGGCAAAAATAATATTGTTTGTAGTTTTAGACTCATCATAAAAATGTTTTTTATATCCCAGCAAATGAAATTTTTTTTATCGATCCTCCCTAATGTTTCGGCAGTTGTCGGTTTTAATGTCTTTAGCTGTAGCGCCTAAGCTATATATAGCTATGACATTCCATTCATCTAATTTCTACAATATTAACTTGCTAACGCATAAATTATTTATATATTTATTTAAACCTGAATATTAAAGTAAATTGAGATTAGTCCGTCTGTCCATGTGTTTGTTGTTATCTTCTTGTTGTACATATCCACAAGTGGTATCAAACTTTCAAAAATATTCGGATAAAAAATGATATGCAGACCAACTAAAGCAGTTCATAATCTGCTAATTCATTAAAAATCATTGAATCACTAATATTAAATATTAAAATGGAAACCCGTCTTTATGCGTCTCGAAAACAGCTTTACTTTGACACAGTAGTGAAAGTGAATTAATTAATTATAAAAATCATTCAATTACAAGAGCTTCCTTCCTTCCCTTACTACGAATCATGTTTGCAAGGGAGAAAATTAGAAACACTCTATGCATAAACCTGTCATTAACAAACTATAATGGGTTTTAAACAACGCGAATTTTGTACTAAAAAGGTAAAGTTTTAAAGCGGAATGCCTTCTCTAAGCTATTTTGGAAGTGAAATTTTAATATCCCTTATAAACATGTTTTATCACAAGAACTCCTTTTTATTAGGAAGAAATATACAAATGAACACGACTGCCTCTAGTTTTTAAATATTTTTAGCACAGAAATTTATATTTTTCAGTTTTGGAATTATTTACAGACATCCCATTAAAAAAATAGTGCTTCAGACGAAGCACGTTTGCAAGAGAAAAATATTAAAGCTTCTCTATAAATGGAGTTCAAAAAGAGCTGGCATTTCTTAGAGTTTGGACAGTAAATACATCAAATCTATGAACTAGGCTACGTTACGATAAAGCTATTTTCTGATAACTTTAAAGCAAAATAAATTATTGAATTATTTACCTAAACAGCAAATTTTGCAGTTCACAAGAGTGGGATTAGATTCAAGCTCAGAAATATTAACGTTTAAAAATTTCGATGAAAATCTTAATACTGCAAGAAATTATATTTTATTTAAAAGTGTTAATTAAATAACTTGAAACATGTGTTGCGTCAACGAAACCATACTTTAATCATCCCGTTGACCAAATGAAATATTTAAAATAAGTTTGGCAGAAACTTTTTGTAGGTTGTCGTGTTTCAGGTCACATAGACGTTTAGATAAATAACAATGCCGTTAACGTGTCTAAATTAAAATTTATGGTGGACAAGCTTAGAAGGAAACGACCACACGCAATTTATTCTGCTAAAGTTAATAACGAATTAATTTTTAAAAAGTTTTATTTGATAATTTTTGTTGATAAATTATATTATATTGAGTTTGGTTGACCTTAGAAGCATTTGTCTTTCACGACTTATCAGCATAGATGTGCGATATTAAATATTCCTAAAAGAAAATGTAACGTGTTGTATTAGCTTTGTAGTTAAATTATCAAACCCATACTTGAAACTCATTTTTATAATGAAAAACTATCATGTACAATTTATAATAGTAATTTGGCATCAGTGACTGAATAATGGGACATTCGCTTATTAAAAGATCAAAGCTTATTACTGTCCCGATAATCATCAACGATATTTTACACGAACTGTTAAATATAAACAATTTTTCAAACAATTATTTGTTTAGTCAAATGTATGTATGATCGTCAACAATTCGTCAACATCTACTCATACACACGTACATATACCAAATCTTTTGAAATATACAACAAAGTCAGAGAATAAAAAAAGAAAATTTCATCATTTCGCCATCAAAAAAAAAACTCACCTGAATTTCCCGATAATACAATTGATATTACAAACAACATTGTCATCATAATACAGGTTAAATCATGTCTTAAACGAAAACAACTCCATAAATGTCTACGTATTTGTGGGAATTTTAAAGAGGATGCTAATGTTATAGATACTGGTCTTAGAGGTGGCTGTAGTAGTGGCAGTATGTGTAAGAGTTGTGTTTGACCATGTGTGTTGTTTCCTGCTTTTATTGTGGTGTGTAGGGGGAACTTTATTCTTTCTATTGAAGGAAATGTTATTTCCGTTGTCGTCGTTGTTGCTGAAGTTAAACTATTTTTATATCCCAGTGACGTCGCTCTAATTTCACTACCACTATCATACACGTTGTGTGTAACCGTTCTTCTGCTTCTTCGACTGGAGAGCGACTCTACGGGAGTTGGATGCTTTAAATGAAATGCTTCCATAATATTTAAAAAAAATCTATTTTGCCAAGTTTTTTGTATTTCGACACCTGGCTGAAACAATTTGTTTTATTTTTCTGTACTCTCTCTCTCTCTCTCTCTTTTTTCTATGTTTACTTGGCTCCTGGATTTTATTTCGTTTAGAATCTAGCCAATTTACAAATGAGTTCTTCTTTATTTATTTATTAATTTATTTATACAGTTGGCTACTAATGGCTTTGACGCTGTTAGCTGATGTTGCTGCTGCTACTGCTGTGGCATGACTTGTGCTGCTGGTACATCTCATTAGGTGAATTTTTTGTAAAATATATGGAGGCCAATGTACAAGCAGGAGGCAATTGTTATACAACATGATGCTCGTGGCTTTTAATTTTTCGATGATAAATGTTCGTGTGTCGTGTCGTTTTGTTCTTACTTTGTTTTCTCTTGTTGTTTATGTTATTTGCGGTTGAAGTGGTTTTCTTTTTTATTCATTTTCTTGTTTATATTTCCTGTTTTTAATTTTTTGTTTTTGGTTTTTGTCGACTGGCTGGCTATTTTAGTTGTTGCTGTTGTTTTATAACTTAATCACAAAAATATTTATTCATGCATTTGTTCATTTGTTTGTTTATACACAAGTATACATTGATATAATTATGTTTATTGTTTTTGTGTTTTTATTAGCAGTCGCTTTACAGCCTGAGTCTTGCGTGTATGATTTTGTTAATGATTGTCCTTGGAATCTGCAAATAAAAGAAAAAAAAAGGTTTTAATTATAAGCTTTAGGCCAATAGAGGGTCATAATTCTAAGGACTTTAGTACAATAAAGTTAATTGGTAAATCCAAACATGTGCCCAGTTGTGTTTGTAATAATTAGGGGTTAAGAGGAGGCTGCTAAAACTTTTTGAATCATGTGAAAAAAATTTTAAAAAATTACTAAATTTTGCAGTTAAACTTTTGTTTGTAAAAATTTTAGTTTCTGAAAATTTACAAATTATTTTATTCACATTCTATGGATTTTTTTTTATCAAAAGAAAAGTTAACAGAACATTTTTACAAATACTGTTAATTTTGCACTAAAAGTTATATTAAAATATAGACTTTTCGTTAAATTTTAATAGCCAATTCCCTTGGCAACCACTGAGCAAACATTAAGAATCTTATTGTTAGCTTAAGATATGAATTGCAAAAAACAAATTACATAAAATAAAAGCAGCAAAGTGTAACATTGAAACCTTTAAAAAAATACCAGTTGTACATCAGTATTAAATAACAATATTTTACAGAAGAGCCTTCAGCTTACACTAGTTGAATTGAAAAACATATTTTCAGAATAATATAATGTTTAGCCTTAAACCTTTAGTCCTTTAAAATGAGGCTGTTTTCGTAAAGTGCTACAGTCATTTTGTGTTTAAATAATTAAATAGAAAAACCCTTTGATGTCCTTTGTGCCTTTGTTTATTGACATTTATTTTGGAAGCAACAAATACAATACAAAATTTCCTTAAAATCCTTTAATTATTTTTTGTGATAGCAAAATAATTATCTTAATTTTTTTCTATTTTTTATGTTTTACTGTTTTCATTCGTTCATTTGTGCCAATGTCAGTTAAATGTAAAATAAGAAAAACTCTTGTATTCTTTTTATGCCCTTTTGTAAACTGTATTTCTCTGCAGTATAAAGAAAAATAAATTGGTGTAAAGATGCACAATAGTCAAGGATTAATCTTGGATATATTTTATGTAATAAAGAAAATCTTCTAAACAACTAAAAATACCAGCAGCAAAGATTTTTGACACCCGGCAAACAAAAAATATTAAAAAATGAATTCTCGGAAGTTCTTTCAATGTTCAAAAATATTTAATTTACATCTGTTATTAATTAATAAAAGAAAGTGTTGGAAAAGCAAAAGTAAATAAAATATACAACATAGAAAGGAAATGTTTGGGTGTTAAACTTAAAAATGCATTATTAACAAGAGGTGAGGTATCTTTTGGACGCGACTTTTGTCTTTAAAAACTTTTGTGTCATTTTGAATGGTCCATATTTGTCATTAATTCTTACTTTATTATTTATTTATTTGTTTGTTTTAAATAACGTCGAAAAATGCAATGCAACAAGAACATTTACAATACATTTACAGTGCATTACAGTACTATTTAGCAAAACTAGAACCTTTTTGCTGGCCTCAACAAGTGTTTGCATTGTATACTTTAGCAGTTAGAATTTAATATTATCTTAAAAAAATTGTTATAAATGGTATTTCATTCGTATGAGGATATCACTCCCCCCTTTTTTAATCTATACCGTATTTGTTCTCATTAACAAATTGTTATTAAAAGTAGCTCGTGCTAAATTTGAACCAAATAGAAATTAGACATCAAATATATGTTTTGTTAGGATATTAAATATCCCCCTTTTATAATGTCGATTTTATGCCCAAATATATAAAATGATATACCAGCCTATTATGCAAAATTTGAAGCCAATAACAATCATAGTTCTGCAGACTTGCTATTAAATATATTTTCCTTTTGGGAAAGAACGATGCCTTCTCACTTGATGATATGCCATGATTAAAATACATTGTACGATTTGTATTTATATGTGTAATACCAGCATTCAAAACTCTTACATTCATTCTTTCTGAAATATATCATACAAGGTGTTTTTTATTGGGCGTATCACTTTCTCAGTTCCGATTATAACGGAAGCGAGATAAAAGTAACGCACACACAGCTTTAAGACTATAAATGAAACAGTTTTCTAGTAGGGTTGGGCAAAATATATCGATATATCAAAAAATCGATATTTAGTTTAAAAAATTTCGATATTAATCGCCGATATTTTAAATACCTCAATATCGATATCTCGATATTTATTTAGTAATATCGGAGCCGATATTTTTAAAAGTTTTCCGAAAGCAGGTACAGCAGCAAAGGCGAATTTAGTTTTAATTATACTAGTATACTTATTATATACTTATA
This sequence comes from Phyto melanocephala, assembly GCA_941918925.1. Lineage (NCBI taxonomy): Eukaryota > Metazoa > Arthropoda > Insecta > Diptera > Rhinophoridae > Phyto > Phyto melanocephala. Next base: position 7,024,653 of record OW799233.1, read on the forward strand.
CTTATGCATTAATGCATCAAATTACTGTCAGTGTTCTTGTAGGGCTGCTAATAATAGAAGCAGATTGACAGTAGAGCATATAAGACAAAGAGTGCTTCTGATGTCCCTATCTGATGATTACTGGTTCGAGTAAACATATATACATGTAAATATTTTAAATTGAGGTTGTTGTTTCTCATGTGATAACATTTTATTTCTTTCAGAATTCGTTTTATAGATTTGATATAAACAATACCTCAATTGTTAACTTTAAACTTAAGATTTTCTGTTGAAGTTTTGGTTTATTTTCTGTTTTTTTGTTCGATCTAGTCATATAATTGATCTCATCCTTAATCGTAAATATTTTTTCTAATTTTCGTTTTTATAAGCTCACGCATAAGAGCAAGCATTCATAAAAAATATTTTAGGTTTATTAAAGGCTTATTTGACAGATGTTGTAGAGAAATTTGTCAAATAAGCCTTCAATAAACCTAAAATATTTTTTATGAATACGGTAGTTAATATATATTATAATAGCTAGTTTATTTATTATAAAAATTGGAATAAAAAGTTACTACGAAGCCTAATATACATACATCTATTTTTGTTTGTATGTACATAAGTGGGTGTTTTTAATTTTCAAATGTAAATCATTTCAACAATAACTAGGTAAATATGTTTCAGTCGATATATCGAAATATCGATATTTTAAATTAATAAATATCGTTGGTAAAATAAAAAATCGATATAATAAATATCGATAGATTTTTCCAATTTGTCCATCCCTATTTTCTAGATATCAAATAAAATACATTTCATTTATATTGAAGGTGCCACGCCTACTATTGTTTTTTAGCTGATTTTAAACGTAACTATGCTTTATTATATGTTGTTTTTAGAATACCTCATACTAATTATAAAAACTTTAGTTATTACAGTGCTCAGAATGTGCGGCAAAACTGTTGATTTAGTTTGAGAGTTGCCACGCCCACTACACATTATAAGAAAAACTCTCCACAAAAGTTATTCTCTAAGGTAAAATTAACAAAAACGATAAAGCCGTTTGGGCATCAGTTTTAAACAGAATGAAAAATAAATCCATTACGATAACGCGCAATGTTAAAAATCGATGCCCACGGCAAGAGGTTAATGCTCGATCCTATTTATTGTAAGCTTTCGGCCACGTGATGCAATACCCGTTTAACGAACTATTTTGGAAGTTTAGCCTCAATCGCCTTATAGTTCAGACCTTACCGCGTCTTATTACTGATTTTTAAGAGCGATCCAGATTCCTCTATCTGGTGTACGCTTCACTGCTGAACAGGGTATCTCTAATTGGCTTGATTCTTGTTAGGCCTCAAAACATGAGCAGTTCCTTTAGATTGAGAAGGTAGAACAGTATCTAAACTGTGACCCTGACACAAACCAATACTTTGAATAAATTTATATTGTATAAATTTTTTAAAATAAAAACTTAAATTTCGTATGTAGTAAATATATTATGAATTTTGTGGGAAAACTTAAACTGTAACAAAACTGAAATTTTTTTATAAGAGTCGACACTTTTTTTACAATTTTTATTACCTTAAAATACCTTCGTACAAATTTTTAATATTAATAGATAGAAAAACGGACTTAGCATTGTCGAAATTTAACTGTGTGTAGAAAAAATAATTCTTTAAAAATTAAAAAAAATTCATTTTTTAAAAATTAGTTAAACTAGACGTCTAAGTAATGACCAAAAACCTCAACTGTCGCTCTACCTTAATTAAGTTATTTTCCAAAATGGTTTAAACTTAAAATACATGTTTGTTTTATTTTTTGAGACACCAACTGTTCTTTGAATTTCAAAATATGCCAAAAATTAAAAGTTGCCTAACTCAGCCACAAATATGTAAAAAATGTTACACGAAATAATATAATTTTTTTAACTTGATCCCCTTGAACATTTCAGAAATTTTTTTTTTTTTTTGTTTTCAAATTTTGTTTCTATTTCTAAAGTTTAAGTTTCTTAATCTGGTTGCCAAAAACCTAAAATATTTCAATATTTGCCAACAAACAAGCTTAAACATCTAAATTGGCTTATTTTACTTATTAAGACACATACATACGCACAAGTGTTGTGTGCATGTGGTTTATGTTTGGAGAAACAATTTTGTTTGGAAAAATATTTGCTGTCTTAAAGTTTAAAAAAGATGCCAACCCATCTAAGTAAGTGCACTAAATTTAAGAGGATTAACTTTTAGCTCCTTTGGGCCTTTCTACTCAGACAGAACCCCCTTCCACCCCCTTTGACTTTTTCTATCCTTTACTGGTGAAAAAACCATGTTAACTCTATTTTTCTTTCTGCTATTATCTTTCATTGTTTTCATATATCTCCATTTCATTTTACATACAAATTACTTACATAATATCTTTTTTATTTTTTATTTAAACGCCTTCATACATACAAAACATACATTTATTCGTATTATAATCATAATATTCATAGTATAACGCCAACGTCATGGCGACGTCAAGGTTGTGATTTTTTTTTTTTAGATATGAAAGTGTGTAGAATCCATGCCATGGATGCCAAGTTAGGACAGCAAATAAAAAAAAAACAAAACAAAAACTAAATCTCAGCCTAAAAGCAAACCCTACACTTCATTGATATCCATTTACCATTCGTTTAATGGTTTTTTAAATTATACATTCGTGTTTGTCGTGTTTGTCTTTGTTTTGTACTGCATTTTGGTCCCTTGAAAACGAGACTGTTGTTGTGCTGTCATAAGACAATAGATAACAAGGGAATATTATTATTTATTTTTTATACCCTTCACACGAAAGTGTAAAAGGATATACATACTTATATGCATATAAGTTTATTATTCCGTTCGTAATTTCTACAATTTTCATTTGAGACCCTATAAAGTGCACGAATCCTCATAAAGGATCCGCCAAATAACTTTTTTTTTTTAAAATGCTATAAAAAAGTGTAGCTTCGGCTGTGTGGCACGTAGCGCCGTCCTGTTGAAACCAAATGTTGCCAATATCCTCCTTTTAAATTTTTGTGAACAGAAATTCGTTCAACGTGGCCCTATAACGATCGCCATTGACTCGGCCACTCCTTGCTCATTTTCGAATAAAAATGGCCCAATTATGCCTCTGGACAAAACAGTGACTCGTTTTGGGTGTATCGGCTTTTCAATTTATGCGTGCGGGCTTTCTGTGCCCCAAATGCGACAATTTTCCTTGTTTACATACCCGCCAAGATCAAAATGAGCTTCATCTGAAAAGATGATTTTTTTGGGCAAAATCGGCCAAAGTAATGTTGCAATATTTCTCAGCTTTGTTTAAGCGTATACACAACCATATTCATTCAGCGGAAGAATAAAACTAATTATCTGTCAAATCAGACATGAGCTAAGTGTTACCATTCATGAAATAAGCACTAGTTGAAAAAAAAAAACGTTAGATGGCGTACCCTTTATATAAAAGAATTGATTCAGCTTAGTCCATCTGTCCATCTGTCCGTCTGTGTATGTTGAAATTAACTCTTTAAAGCCCATACGTATAATTCAAATTCTTACATGATATAAATTTTATTTTGAGAATTTTACTATTGAAAATCAGTTATCAGTATATTATGAGCTCAGATGTTCGCTAAAGGATTTGTAACCAAACAAAGTCAGATTTTTCAGCTTTTATGAAACTCCTTGCAATTTTGTTAAATACATTATAACCTCCCTAATTCGAACAAATATAGTGCGACCCCTTTACCGGATTACTAAATCGTCCGGATTACAGAAAAAAAAGGTTACTTGACTTAAACTTAGGTATGTGTAGTTTTTATTACTACAAAATTCATTTAAATATATAAAAAGAAATAAAGTACATACAATTAAAAAATTCAAAACAAAACAATATAATGTGCGGATTACAGGGGTAAAATTTTTAAACTGTCCGAAATATTTAACTGTCCGGAGTACTAGATAGGTCGGATTAGCGAATGTCCTGACTACAGAGGTTATACTGTATATACAAAATACGCACCTTTGGCAATATTTGCAGAAAATTTTGGTTAAATCGGATAATTACCAACAAAGTTATCGGCAAAAATATTTAAAAAAAAAATGCCAACAAAAATATTGCTCATAGTTATCAATTATGGTCATTACATGATGGTACAAACTATTTATATAAAGGATATATAAGATTCAACACAGCTAAACATAGCACCTTTGCTAGTTTATTTTTATTTTTCTTTTTTGCTGTTGGCTTAACTGCTGTGTCAGTTGGCATAACAACGGTCTAAGTCAAAAATTACTCATATTCAAATATTTTCAGGCTGGGGTAAACAAATCATAAATAAATATTTCTTTTTGAAATATTATAACAAAACTTTTTTCCTATATTCAAATGATTTTTTTTTAATTCACATAAGATTAATAAAACCAATTTCGTATAAAAATGTTGTTTGATAAACCTTTACGTAGTTTTAAAATTGATTAAAAAAATCTATAGATAAAATTTGTAAAGGTGAGAGAGAGTGTTAGAATATTAAAGTAGATAATGCATACAAGTTAGATCATACATACGTTTCAGTTCCTTTCATATTTTTATATGTTTTGTATAATTAATTTTCACCACAAAATCTTCCACTGTTGCATTTAATTGTTCAGTTATCTGTGGCTGGCAAAAAATGTTAAAAGTGTTTGAACTGCCACTAAAAATTATCATCCAAAATTCCAACGTAACTTTTTATTTTATAAAAAATTTGAGCTAAAAAACAAGTCAGTTGCGTAGTAGAAACTATTTTATTTTCAGAGCGTGTTTTCATATTCTTATTTTAAGAGAATAATTCGCTCAACAGTGTTACCATATTTCAAACATTTATGCGCAAATCTAGAAGTTTTTGATAATTTGCCCAACATCATTATAAACAAAAATAAAAATTAAAGAAACAAATAATTGTTGTTAGCGTTACTGTCTACAACATAATTTTTTTTCAGATGTAATGCTGTTTCAACAGACAAGATGGTAATGCTCCAAAGAGTATGCTAATATAGCTTTAGAAATTAAAAATTTCCTAATAACAATAATAGTCACAAACTTTTTGCAAAGGATAAAGGATAAAGCGAAATATGCTTATAACAAGTAATAGCGCTATACTCAGCAGTGCCAAATCTTAATATACCCTTGACAAAAGTGTAGATACGCAACTTTTAGCATATAACTTGTTTGTGAAACAGATTAACACTTTCTTAATCGTTGCCTTTGTTGATTCATTTCATATCATCATCTACATAGGAACATACAAAAAATAGAACCACTACAAAAAAGAAACAGCCGACATATTTTTTATCAATATGAATATACTAGGGTGATCGACTCGGTTTTACAACCGGTGGAAAACCGGGTTTTTTTCCTCTTTCAGCTGGCGGTTTTTTCTAAATGTTAATTTTTCGAATATCGAATACACCGGTTTTTTTATCCGAAAAAGCCGGTTTCTTATTTCTTAGTTTATTTTCATATATCTTTGTAACTAATCGTACTATAGTATATTTAGTACGCGAAAGGTTTCCAAAAATCAGAAAATAAAAACTATTAAATATTCTTCTATAATATTGTAAGAAATTTTTTTGTTGTTTAAAAAACAAATGTAAAATAAGAAAAATAATTAAGCTTAAATATTATGTTTTAATAGGATATAAACATAACGTCAAAATCGATCACTTTTAGGTAAAAAGTGTAGTTACAATAAAGAAACCCCAATATCCCGTCCTTCCAGATCCTAATTTTAATTAATCGCATTGAGTGTCTGTCAACTTTAATTTCAATTAAACCATCGAACAAACTAGTTTATGCAAAAATTTGTATGTCTGTCAGGGGTATAAGAAAGAATTTTTAAAATAAAATTGTAAAGATTTTCTCCCTAGCCTTTAAAATGTATTTTAAATAACAGAAATCATTTCAAACAAAATACGTTAGTACATATTAGTTAAAAAAATCTACTTATCATTTAAAAAATGTACAGAAGGACATACAAAAATTTATAACAAAAGTCTTTTTTTATTTATTTATTTGTATTTATATATTTTACTTGTAGAGAGTATCTTTTGTCCTTAAATGCAACTTATTAAAACCAAATAAGTCAACTGCATTCATGTCAGGTATTGCGTAATTGTGCAGCCAATATAAACTGTAAAAATTTCATATTTAAATATAATTTTTATTTTAATCTTTTTTTACAATATTTTTTAATTTTTTCTTTTGGGAATTATATTTTATATATTCGAACCGGTTAACCGGTTTTCTCAATTTTAAAAATATCAACCAGTTTTTTTTAAATTCTAAATTTCAAACTATTTGAAAACCGGTTTCTTAAAAAAGTCGAATAATCGATCACCCTAGAATATACCCATTACATACATTCGTAAACATAAAAAGGCGTACAAAATATACCAACAACAACAAACATATTTTTTAATCATAATTTGCAACACCCACTGCTTTTGTTGTAATTATTTTTTATATATTTTTTTTAATAGTTTTGTTGTTGCAATCCTAAGAAAATATTAAAAACTTTTAGTTTTTATAATTGACAATAAAAAAAAAACCCGGTTACCCAAACCGTTTTTACGTGTAAAAAATTGGGAGTTTTCGAATAATTTGAAAAAGTGAATAATTTTAACATTTGCATTGACATTGCATTTTACATTTTTTTCTTATGCATTTTTTCGTGTATTCATTTCCACAAAGTGTACTTTTCTTCCGCTTAGAACAATTAAGAATATTTTCATTCGTCATCGCTAAATGATCAAAATTCTACAAAACAGTTGTCTGTCTATTAAGGAACTAAAGCGGTTTTTATTTTTGTTTTCCGCACCCATTTTTCACAATTATCTTTTAAGTACAAATATATTTTGAATGTGGCTGAATTAAAGGCATATAAAAGGACTTCTTGGTAATAAATATTACCCTTTTTAAAAATTACTTTGTTAGTACGTAAAATTTATAAATTTTATAATTTTATTATTAACCATTTATCTTACCACACCTTCAATGATTCTATGATTTTTCATTGCACGTATTATTACAGATTTTCTGTGAATCTTTATTTTAAAACCTTATTTGTCAAGGCTCTATGTTTACCATGTCGAAAACAAGTAATTTAAAAAAGGTCAGAAAAGAGGAAATGAAAGTAGTAGAGGTCCCAGTTTTTTTTCTAGCCTAACTGCCATTATAAATTAAAATTTGTCTACACAACAAATTTGTATTAAATTTTTCTTTGTATTTTCTATGTTAATTTGTCGTTGTTTGAACTATTTAAGAAAAAAGTCAAACGAATCAAAAGGATTTTCTTGTAGTATCTCACAAACGCAATTTCGTTATATTTTTAGTAATAACCATGACTAGTGAAATAGTAAAGGGTGATTTTTTATGAATTAAGTTTTTCGGGCTGGCAGCACTTGTTAGTAATTGTATCGAAACTACATCTGTGAAAGTGAAAAGTGTTCAGTATACTCTGCCATTTCATCATGGAGAAAATCACAAACGAGCAACGACTGCAATTCGTTTAAATTTTTTATCAAAATTTGTGCTCTGTGAAACATGGCCATCGTTTGTTACGAACTTTTTATGGTCGTCATAATCGACCATAAAAAGTGGTGGAAATTAAACTATCGACTCGCGTTCGTAGAGTGCGTACCGAAGAGAATATTGCAGACGTAGCGATCAGTGTTAATAAGGATAGTGAAATGTCAGTTCGTCGCCGTTCTCAGGTATTGTGCATGTGTTATTCAAACAGAGTGCCCCTGTGGACTAGTAAGTAAAGGACAAGTCAGTTGTTTGGGGGTTGCGGGTTCGATTCCCGCCGGAGACTCTGGAATTGTCTGCTTCTCTTTCTCTTCTATCCTAAATATTTCTATTTTTATTCTATTCTTCTCTCTAAGGCGTCACAATAGACCGTAATAGTCTCCGAGTGAAGGTGTGAGGGTAACTTTGCACCACCCTTACCTACCTACAGTTATTCAAACATGTGGAAAATTTTAAGTGTCGATTTGCATTTGAAAGCCTATAAAATCCAACACGTGCAAGAATTAAAGCCAAATGACCTACCAAAACGACGAATTATTGGTAAATGGGTTTTACAATAGCTCGATGGTAATCCACAGTTTTATCGAAAAATTGTGTTCAGCGATGAGGCTCATTTCTGGCTAACTGGATATGCAAACAAGCAAAACTGTGACGCCTGGGGTGAAGAACAGCCACATGCCTTACAAGAGTTACCGATGCATCTCATCGGTCCATTTTTCTTCAAAGACGACCGTGGAAGAAACGTTACCGTCAACGGCGAACGATATCGAGCCATGATACGCGACTTTTTTTCCCCCAATTTGCTGAGTTGGACTTGGTTGATATGTGGTTTCAACAAGACGGTGCCACATGCCACACAGCTCGAGAAACAATGGAAATATTGAAGGATGAATTTGGTGAGCATTTTATCTCTCGAAATGGCCCTGTGAGCTGGCCGCCAAGATCATCTGATTTGACGCCTCTTGACTATTTCTTGTGGGGTTATCATTTAAACCGGAGCCGCGGGCAACATTTCCAAGAAGTTATTTTTAAAAAATAAATGGCAAAGACCAATTGATCGATTCCAATAAAAATTCTGAATATATGATGCAAATTTTAGTGTTTTATTAAATTTAAAAAAAAAATACGCTTAAAAAATCACGCTTTACTAGAAAATACTGGAATTACCATAAAAATTTATATAAAGAAACAACTAAAGGGTGTATGTTAGCGTAAAGAATATGCAACAATTAATGTATTGTAATAGTTTTAGTTATTGCTTTTGTTGTCTTTGAAAACCAAATACTTTCTGGCAAAAGAAAGCAAAATCACTATCAGTGTGTCTGTTACGAGATTTACTTAATAGTGCCGCATTGTCGTTAATATGGTTGGTTGGTTGATGTGTGTGTGTGTGTGTTTTTTTAATTTATTTTTGTCTTCTTTGTATGTGTTGTGTATGTGTATGCAAATGAGCAAGCGGGCCATAATTATTAAATTGTTTACATCAAAGAACGAGTTTAACATTTTAATGCTTTTTCCATTAAATAAAATTCTTTTTTTCTTCCTTTTGTTATTCCAATTACCCTTTTTTTCTAAAGCGAAAGAAATGGAAAAAAGTGTTTTGAAGTTATTTGCTTAAGGCAAAGCGGGTTTCATTTCCTGCTTAACATTTAATTCTATAAAAAAATATACATTAAATTTCTATATTAATGCAATAAGCACAGGCTTTTTCCCCTAAGTATATAAACCTTAACGTATGTTTCCTTTATAATTTAATGTACAAAGTAGAGTTTTTTTGCGCACTTCATAAATATTTGGCAAAAAAATGGATTTAATGTTAAATTTGGTTTAAAAAAAATCCTAAATAAATAAATGATTAATCAAAGTTTACTCGGTTTGGTGGATGATTATTTCATTTACATTTTAAACGGTGAAATTTAAATGTATAATTGCATTTTTGCACGTTTTTGTTTTCTGTTGTTGCAAAATTAATTAAATAATTTAAGTGGGAAAAAATTTTCATATTATTTACACCTTGAAAATTTAATTTAAAAAAATTTGTTTATTTTTTCATTTCAAATTATAGGCTGTAATGATTTTATTAGTAAATCTCTAATATACAAAATTTTCGTGTCTTAGTGCTTGTGATTAAACTCCTCCGAAATGGTCGACCGATTTTGTGCGCATATCGGGTAGGTCTGAGAATAGGTCGACTTCTATTTTTCATACCCCTCAACGCCACGCCTTTTTTCACGCCCCCTCAGGTAGGTCAGACTGCCGGACCGATCTTCTTGAAATTTTCACATAATATAACTAAGACTCTGTTACATAGCTGGGGAATTTCGATTAGAATTAGAAATTATTACGATTAGAGAAATAAAATAATCTAATCATTAGAATTTAATTTTGATAAAAATTTCAGATTACTAATTGATTTGATTTGAAATAATCAAAAATCTAATCACAATTAGTGACAATTAGCATTTCTAATCAAAACTAATCCAAAACTTATTGATTAGATTTCTTGATTATTTTTGATTAGATTTGATTAGATCAACTATTTTTGTGAAAATTAAATATTTATTTATCACATTTGTTGCTATATTTACATAATGTAACAGTTTTTGAATATTGCATAAAATTGCATACGGTGCACCCTGTTCTTAGCGCAAATTTTTATTATAAATTGCTAGTACCTCTTTAACTTTGCAGTTAAAAATTAATTAAAAAAAGGAAATTATATTTATTTTCAGAATTAATTTTATAAAAATTAATCGGTTTTCCATAAATATACATAAAAGAAATTGCAATATTTTATATGAGCAAAATTTTAATAAAAAAGTAATCAAATCAATTAAATATTGATTGTAAATGAAATATATAATTATATTAAAATTATTGAAAAAAAAATTATTTTTTGTTCGTATCCCAGCAAAAAAAACTATCACAAAAAAATGATTTTGAAGGAGTTCAACTGGTAATGAAGTGATTAAATTTAAGTGAAACACTTATGATTTTTATATAAGCATGTCATTTAAGATCATGTTCTTATTTCATGAATATATTTATGAACTGTATTCCATTCTAATAAGTACTAAGAACTTATTTTTATTTGGTGAAATGGATGTTGGATGTTTATTTTGCTTACATGAATTGTTCGAAATATTTTGCATGATAAAATATTGGCAAACACTTGCCAAATTGTATGCAGCCAGAATATAAAAATATGCAGACGAAATTTGATACTTCTCAAGTGACTTACCGTGAAACTGCATCAATTTGCAATGTCGACACACACATGGTTGTGCAACGTGATCAGCAAACAAGCCGCGGTTTGCTGTTTTTCCCAGTGCGTGTGTGAAGGCAGTCGTGGTCGTGTGTCGAAAGTGATAACTTAATAAAATAATTGATTAAATAAATAAATAATTGTTTAGAAATTAAGTAAAATTTAATGAAATAAAATATATAAATAATAAAATAAAATAATTGTAAAAAAGCAAAAACAGTTTGTGACTTAATTTGGCGCAGTTGGAAGCGGCTCAAAATTATATTTTTAGATTTCGCTCAGCTAAAAAAAATTTAACTTGCATACATTTCGAACCACATCGCTTATGACAAATTGTCACCCACTGGAATCAAAGATATGTCAATGAAGATTCTAAAACAGGAATTTTAGAATTTTGTTTGCCACGCCCCTAAATACAGCACTTTTTGTTTTTCATATATAACGCCATTTGAATTCCGATCTCATCTTATCTCATTTCGTTGTTCATGACTTGACTATGGCTTCATTTTTGCCCTGGGTGACTTTTTAATCTAACGTCATATTGTTTTCTGAGTTTAGGCACTTTCAAAACTACAAAAACATACAATCGTTTATGTTCATATTTATGATCAGACATATTTAGTAGTGTTAATTGTTCATACTTGTGTACTTATCGGTATTAGTTGGTAACAAACACAAAAGAGTTTAACATAAAACTTAAAGTGAAAGTCTTCAAGTGCAGTTTTTCTGTGTTCCTGCAGCACTTAAGTAGATAACTAGCAGAAAAATTTTAAAGCAATGCAAATTATATTGTCGTTGGTTTTAAATCAATTGTGTAAAAGAATTCAATGAGAAATTGCTTGTCATAAGTAATGTTCTTCTAAATGAATACAAAGTCATGCGAAATATTTGAAACAATTTATTTAAACAACCAACGTTAAGTCATGAAACATTGTTTTCTCTTCATCTAATAGCACAAGTTCTATAGACTTATTCAATTGGAGTGAAGTTTGTTAAGGTTATGCATGTCTCACCCAAATCAAACCACTTTATCCCTTGTTTAACCACTTTACACACAATTGTTCATCCTTTTTTTATTTATTTATTTTTTTCTTTGGGTTTTTAGCATTTTATAGAGATGTTTGCGTGCGTATTTTTGAACCCAAGACCACTTACGCTGACGAAAATTTTTTTGTGATAGAGAAAATTTACGTCTTTTATCTCGCTTAATCTTACAAAATAACATTAACAATAAAGCATACAAAAGTGCAATACTCAGCCGTGCCGAATTTGATAACACCCTTCACTCTCATGTAAGTTGGTATAGTCACCACGTCGTAGCGAGTTTTAGTTTTATGTTTAATGTGTTATGCAATTTTACATTATTATTTACGTAGTTAACTGTATTTTACTAGTCAAGCTCTTTCATTTGATTTCCATATTGATGGAGTTAAAAAAATGTTAGGACGCCATTTTAGGGTTAACATTTTTTAACAGACACATATAGTTTTGTTGCACGTCATTTTATAGTGGCGCCTCTCATGCATTTAAAATGTTTGTTGTAGTATAAATATTTTATTTTTCTAATCAACCAATTTTATTTATTTTTCCAGTGTTAGGACATAAAAGCTTTTTGGTTTTCCTTTTTTGGTGTTACTCAAAAATTGAATTTCTTTATTAAAGATCAATTAAATTTTTATATAAATATTGCCGACAATGCATTCTCACCTACAGTGAATTTGCTTATGGTCAAGGCAAAGTATTCGCACAATATAAAAGTGCTGACTGTTTTTTTTTACTTATAAAGGGTCCGCCATCTAACAATTTTTTTTTTGTTCAACTAGTGCTTATTTCGTGAATGGTAGCACTTAGCTCATGTGTAATTTAACAGATAATTAGTTTTATCCTTCCGCTGAACGAATATAACTGTGTATACGCTTGAACAACGCTGGGAAATACTTCGACATTACTTTGGCCGATTTTGCCCAAAAAAATCATCTTTTCAGATGAAGCTCATTTTGATCTTGGCGTGTATGTAAACAAGCAAAATTATCGCATTTGGGGCACAGAAAAACCGCACTCATACATCGAAAAGCCGATACATCCAAAACGAGTCACGGAGGTGCGGATTTTGGTCCAGAGGCATAGTTGGGCCATTTTTCTTCGAAAATGAGCAAGAAGTGGTCGTAGTCAATGGCGATCTTAATCGGGCCATGTTGAACGAATTTTTGTTCACAAAAATTGAAGAGAAGGATATTGGCAACATTTGGTTTCAACAGGACGGCGCTACGTGCCACACAGCCGAGGCTACACTTTTTTATAGCATTTAAAAAAGTTATTTGGCAGACCCTTTAGTATGAGCTCGTATAGTATTTATTCTATTACAACACCAACAGTTATTGTACAATCCATGGACCGTATTTATGATAGTTTATAATTTGATATTTTTGTTTATCGCCAATTGGAAATGTTCTTGTAGATTTTCTGGCTTGCGCCAATACTTAAATTGTTTATTTGTTCATACACAACAAACACTACATACACTACATACTACACTACACCATTTAACCTCTCTCGGTTGTGTAGGAACTTAAAAAATCGAATCAAAGCAGTTGTAGTTTTATGTTAATATTTCAGTGAGTTTCAAAGCGATTTATTAGTTTTTCTCAGACATAAATTTCAAGACAACGTCTTGCAATTTGGTGTCACTAGCATGTCCAAAAATTAATTAGGAGCTTAAGGAACATGATGTAATAACAAAATATTTATTGATATTTTCTAAATTAGTTTTGTCTATATACGATTTGTACAAAACTTTGTGCGTATAAATCTTAAAGCACATCTTTTTTAAAGATAGTAGCAAACGTATCTATTAATTATCAGAGCAACGTCATCATTAATATGGTTTCGGTGTGTGTGAGTCGTTTTCTTAATTTTTATTCCCATCGGACGCGTTTCCAGGTAGATGTTTTAAGTCTAAATCAGTTATTCTTATCATAATTGTAAAAAAAAATGGTGTAAGTACTTAATCAAGGATAACAAATGCATTTGATTATTTCCTGCAATGAATATTTCCTAATTTCGGATTTAATTTCTTAAATATACAATTTTAACAAAATTAATATCATTTTATCGAGAGTTGATATATTGCTGCGTACTTTTTATTATAATTAACTTAACTGCAGCCCCAACAAATTTAATAATCCTTTTTGCTTTATCTGTTTCGCGTACACTTTTGTAGTTATCCGCTTTAAACCAATAAAACAAAAAAAATTCAACTAAATATTACATTTTACCCTAAAAATCTGGAATGCACTTTTTGTTTTTAAAAATAATAATTTTTCATTCGCCAGATAAATGCAAATTTTTTATTTATTTATTTATTATTGTTGTCTTCCTACTCTCATACATACAGAAACTGTGTCACTCTGACTCTTGCTAGGTGTGTGTGTAGGGATGTGTGTGTATAAGTTTGTGTCTCTAAATTTATTTTCGATAAAATCTCTTGATGGCCTACAGCTACAAAAACTACAAAATAGAATTCGCTGGAAATGTCAGTTTAAATAGATTGAATTGAAATGGATTTTACAACTTTTGATTTGTTTGTTGTTTTCATTTGCATATTGTTATTTCCATTCGCATTTTAAATTTATTTCTAACAACAGCCAAACAATCGACTTTCATTTAAGGATAAAGTTGATGGGTTGTCTCAGAAAGACAAACAATATATTTGACTTTAATAGCAACTAAGTTTCTGATCATAATTTAACTTATTTTACTTCCTGTATTTAGCGATTTTTAAGAGTTTTGAAAAATTTTTTAATTAAAATTTTGTTTATAAATTTGTTAATTGAATTGAAATTATGTGTTCTTTTATTCTAGTTGCTAGCGAATAGCATAAGCTGGCAAGAATAATATAAGGAAACTACACCAGACAATTGAATAATGATTTACAGATGCAAAGATGATGAGAACATTATAATGAGCACTGCAAAATATATTAATAGAAGGCTACAAGAATAGATTGCCAATTTCCTTGGGACAAAGGAGGCAATACAGAACTTGATAAATAATAAAAGAAAAAGCAGTAGGTCCAGGTGGATTACCAGCAAAAATGGCTGAATTCATATGACCTCATATCACAGCGGTATGAAAGGAAGAAAGCCTGTATCGTACCTGGAAAATCGGATCATTGTAAAGTTACGATAAATGTTGACTTAAAATAATGCAATAACTGAAGAGGAGTGACACAACTAAACAGATATTAAGAAATTAGTAGTGGTAATAAGTACAATAAGGCTTTAAATAAAAATAGATAACAGGTAGTATTTTGGCTAAATAGAAGAGGCATAAAACAGCCAACTCTCTACGCATTGAAATGGAACGATCTCTAAAATTACCTGCTCTCATGTATACACTTTTTGTTGACTTCAAAAAAGCCTTTAATACTATCAGACGGCCTGCCATAATAGGGAAATTATTGAAAAAAAGGGAGTACCCAGGAAAATAATTCAAATTTTTAGAATTAATTAAGGAAAAAGAATAACATAGACTATCTAACGCCAACTCGAGTATTTAGATTATACCAATAATTTATATCTTCTCTCACATAACATCTCCAACATGCAGTAAAAATAAAATCTTTGGAATGAATGGCTGGTAGTATGGAAATTTAAATAAATGTCAAGAAAAATAAACCCATAAGAATTAGCAATACTAGAACAGAAAACACTAAGCTACAACGTTAACCAATAAAGTATGCAGACAGCTTCTGATATCCAAGAAATACAATGATTACAATCGAGGATCATTAGGTGATATAATAATATAAACAACAGACTCAATAAACCGAGAGCAGCATTTGGACTACTGCAGTAAATAAAAGGTTTTTCAACAGACACGCTACAAAAGTAGACTGATAGGAACAGCAAACGACGCCATATTTTTTGCCGCACTTTTGACATTGCTCTTCAGTAAGGTTTGCCATTTCATGATGCAAAGATATACGAGCCAACAACGAGTTAAAATTATAAAAATTTACTACCGAAATTCAGAGTCAGTGGCCTCAACGTTAAGAGCGCTAAATTTAATTTATGGTCGTCATAATCGTCCTACCAGATCAACAATTGAGCGTCTAGTGGAAAAATTTGAATCCACAGGCACAGTACAAAATGTTTCCGTCCAGTGAGACAAAGAAGTGCCCGTAGTGTCGACAATATTGCTGCCGCTGAGGCTTCAGTTGAAAAAAGCCCAAATGTATCTCTGACACGTCGTTCTCAAGCGTTAGGCATCTCTGTGACGTCGTTGTGGCGAATTTTGCGAAAAGATCTTGGCCTACATTCTTACAAAATCAAATTGACACAAGAACTGAAGCCGGCGGTTTCACATGAATAGTGCTAAAGTGCAATCCTAAAGGCTCTAGAAGCTGCTATCTATCAAGAAATATTTGGCATTGCATAATACTCCAAGAACTAAGAAGATTTTATAAAAATAAAAATCATATACCCTTCGCTAGTAATCGCATCACTTAAGAACGGTTGCACTGATGACGCTAATTTTGTTTATGTTTGTCATAACCCAACTTAGATTTTTAGGGAAATAGAAATCGACCACCACCGATTTTTATTTTCATTTATCAAAAATCGAAGTAAGGCTCGACTGATTTGTCTAATTTTTTTTAAATACTCGTGGTGAACCAATTTAAGTTTCTACGGAAACCGATTTAGTTAATTTTTAAATGTTTGTAGGACAGTAATAAAAAGCTTTTTACGTTAAGAAAGATTGCCTACGGCAACTTCGGAGTACTTTCTTTTTTCAATCCTCTGGCAACTTCATGCACAAGCTTAAATGTTCACACAAAACATTTAATAATTGGATCGGAACAAATAAGAGGGCGTGGCAACTTTCATACAAAGATAATATATTTAGTTGCATGTCTACAGAATTTAAGTTGTTAAATGCTTAATTGATTGCGATATTGGTTTTTACTTTTTTTGACACAAAAACGATGGTAAACTTACCCACCCACCCCCCTCCTCAAAAAATACGTTTAAGTTATTTTCTGAAAAACTGTAATCTCTACTTGTATTTAAACTTTGAACGAGTTCTTTTTAATAGCAAATTTCTAATTAGAACTAAAAATGACAACGATTGGAGGAGGAGAATCCATACTCTCATCCCAATAAAATTATATTTATGACAATAACGCATTGCTTACCTAAGAAGGGGTGGCAAATAATATAACAAAGGATAAACAAATATATTATCGTTATTAATACACTCCAACAACTTTGTTGGAGCCAGCAAATTTTACAGCGGATACTGCTGCAACATGGTTGGATGGGCAAAACTGAGAGTAAACACCTGACTCTCACGAATTCTTAGTGTGGTGGAGTTTGTTATAGTATTTGATGTAGTCATTTTTGTTGTATTTTTTATTAATTTTATGAGCGGATGCGTGGCCAGTGAGAGGGTTGAAACCAGCCTGAGCTACCGCCACGAACAGGCTAGCCGGAAACCTTACTGGGCCAAAACGCTTCGTAACTGGCGTTGTGCCAGTGTTTTAATAATTAAAAAAAAATTTTTGATTAAGATATTATTTGTCAAAATTGTGGCGAAAGTTTTCATTCATAAAATATTTTGCATAAAATTTTAAGTTTAAGAAAGTCTTGGCAATTTATCGTTTTATATTTTTAAGAACAAGTTAAAAATAAACAGTTGCTTAAGTTCAACGTGTAAAAGAATTGTATAGACATAAAGTGTACAGACCAAATGTAATAAACCTGTTTACACAATAACTCATTTTATGATCTACTTTTCAAATTTTAAAGGGTAAAAAATATAAAATAGTTTTTTCTTTCTTGCTAAGTTAACATAAACAATATTTTTTATGTCATATGAAAGGGGAATAGTCAATAGAAAAAAATATTTTTTTATAATCCAGAATAAAAAATGATCCTTTTTTAAGTCTGTTTTAATTTTGACAAGTAATGAAAACTACATAGAAATGCATCATATTTTTTTTCTTAAAATATATCAAAACTTTCAAGGATATGGAAGAAGTTATAAGATATCAGATAAAGATATTTTTTAACGAATTAAAAAAAATTTATGTTTTGCGGATTATTCTATAAAATGACACTCATTTTTATAAAAAAAAACTTCAATATTTATACAACATAGAAATTTATATACTTTATACATATTTTTGTCAACTATATTCTGTCTCAGGATTAATGGCCATATCGAATTTTTTATGACCATAAAAGTAAGTTGATTTTTTTTTAAAGGTGTTTCTCATTCTTATACGTGGTTGTGTAAGAAGTAACTAATGCACATTAATAAATCTTCTTAAGTGTAAAAGGAGATAGAACTTAAGTATTCTCATTAATTTGTTATGACTTTTTATCTCTTAAAAGATAAAGTTAAGTATAACAATAAAAAATAAATTTGTTAATAAATTCACTTTATCTACTGAATTAATAGTTGGTCAAGTATGTGTGTATGTATGTATACACATATACACTGATACCTATTATTATAGTAATCGTTACAAAGGTTATTGTGTGAAGAGTTATAGAGTCCGTAAGAGATACTTTGTAATAAAACACTTAAAAAAACCATGTTTCATTGCTTTTGCGGATAAAAGTTGATGGGACCAGAAACGATCCAAAGTGTATTGTCTTACAAGATGTAGGTGTTGTTTTATTTTTTTGTAGGTAGGCAGCATGTAGAAAATATATTTCTGTTATTGTATTTTGTTTTTTTTTCCTTTTTGTCAAAGTTTATTTACATGTATACACATATACAGTGAGGTGCACAAATGAGTACATGTTTGTACTATGAGCACATTTTATGTCATAAAAAAAAAGTAGTAAAGCAAATTCAAAATTTTTTTTGTTTATTTAGTATTAGGTACTTAACAGAACAGTGTAAAATTCAAAACTTAAAGCATCAATTTCTAAGAAAAAAATAAAGAAAACGAAAACAACTCCAATGTACTCAATTTTGCACCATTAAAAAATCTTGCGGAATACGAATATTTTTAATACTTAGTCCAAAGCCCTTTATTATGTAAGACATCATTTACGCGATTTGACATACTCTCTACCAATTTCTGTATAATTTCTTTTGGAATATTCTTCCATTCATTTTGGATCCGCTGCCAAAGCTCGTCCAAATTTATAGGGGCTGATTGGTACTGTCCCAACCGTCTCTTCACGATTGACCACAAATGCTCAATCGGATTGAGGTCGGGACTTTGTGCTGGCCACTGCATTAATTGAAAATTTTGGTCGCCAAGCCATTATTTCACGATTTTAGACGTGTGTTTTGGATCACCATCCTGCTGAAAAAATTACTTTTTCTGCAGGATAGGCGCTCTTATCTAAAAAATCGGGAAGA
Organism: Phyto melanocephala; assembly: GCA_941918925.1. Lineage (NCBI taxonomy): Eukaryota > Metazoa > Arthropoda > Insecta > Diptera > Rhinophoridae > Phyto > Phyto melanocephala. The sequence continues at coordinate 7,043,860 of OW799233.1, forward strand.
AGAGTCCGCAAAATTCTCAAATAATCTTATTTCTTCATTATGTTATCAATTTTTTCCAGTGGTCCAAGATCCCACCACGTAAAGCATTTGCTTCACATGGCGCCTTTGAATTTTTTCACCAGATCGGCGACAGCAATATTGTTTACCATCGGTTTGGAAACGGTGGAATTTGGATTCGTCTGATCAGATCACACTTTTCCAGTCGTCCAGTGTCCAAGTTTTGTGCTCTTTGGCAAATTTTAACCGTGCCTTTACATTTTTTTCCGACAATAAAGGTTTTTGTTTTTTTACTGCTGCAATATAACTAATGTCTCGAAGGGCTCTACATTCCGTCCACCGACTAACGGGTTTTTCGACTGCTAACGAAGCATCTTTTGGTGTTAAAAATTTATCTCTTTTCATTTCTTATATCATTAGACGCGTACGCATTAGTTAGAAGTTTTTTACGACCTCTAACTTGAGACTTGGGAACAACGGAACATCGTTTTTGTACCCTTATGACAACTGATTGACTCACTTTTAGTTCTTTTGTAATTTCCCGGGTAGAACAGCCTCTTTCCGTCATAGCCCGAATGCTCTCCTCGGTGGATTTTTAAAGTTTTTTCATTATTTATTATTGTTAGGAATTTATTTAATTTCAAATAAAATGATTTTTGTTAAAAAATTTGTACCACACGCGATTTAAAAAATGGCGAGCTTATGCAAAAAGATTGAAAAATAACGGTACTTTTTCATTTATTTTCCTCAAATTCTTCATAAAATGCAGATGTGCAAAATTGAGTACATAAAAGTTATTTTGGTTTTTTTCGTTTTTTTTCTTGGTGCTTGATGCATTTTGTTACAAATTTTATATAATTTTATTAAGTACCTAGTACTATATATATTGGTTCCTTTAGTTCCTATAAGGAGCATAGGGCCTCAATGAGGTTTCGGTAATCATTTGTTTTAAGATGAGTAGCTGATTGGGCTTCTGCATCCGATCCTGGAGCTGGGGCTACCAGCATGGCCTCCAGGCGGGCTGTGAGTATGTGTGAGTGTTTATTATTAATTAATAAATTAATTTTATTTACTTAAAAAAATATTAAAATATATCATGTTTTAAATACAAGTGGTTTCAAATATAATAATTAAACTTTTATTGGCTACGGGGAATAAAAAATTTTTAAGATAAAATTTAAAATTTCGCTTGTGGATAAAAAAAATTTGACCTTCCCCGAGCAAAGGGACCTAGTGTGTTAAAATGAAGTTTTGAGAAAAATGCATTTAAAGTTTCATAACGCATTATCACTGTGAACACACCTTCACTTGGTAGATGCCATTTGGTATGGTTATTTATGATTGGGTGCCGATTTTGGTTTGGTTTGATTTAGTGTGACAATACCGATGCTATTGTTGCTGATCTGTTTGTTGTGATCTCAATACTTAATTTTTAAGCCGCAACCAGTGACCGACGCAACAACGTTTTTATTGGGTAAATAAATTTTTAACAGAAATCTAGTTCATTTCATCTTATTATACAAAAACAAATTGCTTTTGGTTGTGACATTTTTTTAGTTGTTGCCGTACTGCATATACCTTGTAAGTTCATATATATTGACGTGATCAAAATATTCTTCAAGCCTTTTAATAATATTTGTAATGGCGGGTATACACTTGGCAACCTGTTTAAATAACCTGTGATTTTTTGTTGTTGATTGCGAAGTGTGTAATCATGTTGATTGCAAAGTGTGTAGTCATGTTTATAATTTAATTTCTTGTTGCAATCTAGGTTTCAAAATGTTTTCATATTTTCTGGATGCATTGATGTTGGTCGTATAGTGTGTATCGTTGCTTATTTTCCTAGTTTAGCTTATGGAAAGCCAACAAGCTCTGAATATGCATGATTCGATCAGCCGCAAAAAAATAAAATAGTCAAATTTCAACAATTTATGAATGTAAATGTACAATAGCTTTTGAACATTCGTTTTATTAAATGTGTTTCTTTTGCAATGTTCAATGCAAATAAAAGTAAAAAAATAGCGAGCTTATAATTTAGTTAGACTAGTTATCAGTTGCAGTGTGTGTTTCAGAATATGCAACTTGCAATATAAACTTGTTGTAAAGTGTGTTCTACCGAAAAATCCAAAAAATATTTGCAGTTGTTTTGTGATTGTAATATTTGCTTAAATAATATACAAAATCAAGAGCCGCTTTTAAAGCATCATCCTTTTAGCGTTTAGTTCCACTGCTTTGGTTCAAGCAAATTAAATTGCAATTTATAATGGCTGGTGTAACCGAAGAGGTTACAAAGTTTCATACAGTTCTAATATTCTATAGAAATTAATATCCTGAAAAATGTTCAGGACATCATCAATAGTCCAATAGCTAAGACCACGCACGAAAAATTTAAAAAGAGGCCTAATTATGCATTTTTAACTGAGACTTAAAAATAAGTTCTTGAAAAACTATTGACAGAAAAAGCCTTTGCATTTTAAAAGTTGGATGCGTTCATTATCACAGGATAAAGAATCTATTGGTATTTTAAAAAAGTTTTGGATGCAAAGCCTGACGTTTTAGATACAACTCATTTTGTTTGTCAGTGAAGACTATTTAAAGAAGCTTGCTGTCATGGCAGACAATATTTGTGATTGATTTGACTCCAAAATCAACTCAGAAAGAAATTTGTATTAGCAGACTTGAATTGAATTTTTTTTAATTTGACGATTCAAAAGCAAAAGCAATTTTCCAGGTAACCGCAGATGTTTCAAATCGGGTTTAAAACAAGACGCATGTTTTTGTTTTTTCATACAAATTTTGAAAATAAAGTAGAAAATATATTTGCATAAATATATTTTAAGAGGATTATTTTCGAGTCAACATGGATGGTTGACCTTAAATTCTGAAAATACAATAAAATCAAAATCAACTTGTGTGCTTTCATGCTAACAAGCTAATGTGTCCAAATTTCAATCCAAAACGTAGTTAGTTATGTGTCCTTGGGAGAAAATTCAGCATTCAATATTGATTGAGAATTAAATAATTCGCTTGTAAGAATAAAATTTCCTTCCATATCGAATGCCGTAATTTCTCCCTGTACTGTGATTACAAGGTTCACTTGGAACGATAGACAAATGATCGGTTATAGCTTTATTCACTTAGAATGATTTGAATTTCGTCCATCATTATAATTTTTTCATTTTAAACATTAGCGCAAATACCTAAAGCCTGCTCCCACTTCACCTTATAACAACACAGACTTTTCTCTAGGCTAACTATTATGTAGCAAAACGATAATAAGAAATAATATTATTTTTTAATAAATCTTGAAGAGAAAACCTAAGTATCATTTAAACAATGATAATTACACAATACCATGCGTATGAGCAACGCAACAGGAATTCAATTGTTTATAACTCATACGCATAGTGTAAAGCATGAGCAAAAACCTATTTCAACAATAATTCTTAGAAAATGGCGAAATTTGTAGAAAAAAAAAACATAAAAACCTATTTCTATAAAATCTATTTATATAATTCAGTCACTTTAACAATCTAACTTTTAACCACACTTAACTAAAATACTCGTATCAGAATAACAGCTAAACAGACTAAAAATAAAAAACTACAAAATAAATTGAATACAAAATTTATTACAATCTCTCCTTGTCATGGCTTGTTAAGTACTCGTAAAGAGCTGATTTTGCCATTCTAAACTGTCTGTTCTATATCCACGGGTTATATTCTGCTTTTAACTACTTATTTTAATAAATTAACTAGATTGCTGCTGAACCTTTTTAGATTACCCATCAATTTAAATTTCAAATGTTAAGTGTATGTATATATTTGCTGCCTTTCAGTTGTGCCAAAGACATACATTTGCTGCTGAATAAAATTTAAATTACAAATACATATTTTACATAAACTAATGAACAAAAGAAATTCCTAGAAACGCAGTACAATCAATTGACTCTATATAGTAATTTTATGTCCCCTTAAGTTAGGCACTTTAAGTAATTTTAAATGAAAATAACAAAGAGCAATTGAATATTTTTTATAAAAAAATATTTTTTTTTGGTTGTTGTTGAATTAATTTTATTAAATATAAATAAAAATTTCTTACTTTAAAATTATTATACACATTCTATAGATAGAGACTGTTTCTGTGTAAAAATAAGGCTCACTCTTTTATTTAATCGGGTATAGTGGTTGTTTTGTAAGGACTTTCTGAGTCTTTCTTCTAAATAAGGCGTAAATTCGAAAACTAACAGCGATTCTTAAATCACTATTGGAAAAACTTTACTATAAATAAATTTCATGGAAAAACAAAAATAAATAGTTGTAATAAAGGGTGCCGCAGGGAGATGATACGAAGCTTTTTGTGACAAAACAGTAATAATGTAGATATAAAGAATATGTGGTTTCCACAAAATGGTGATACTTGTCCCATATGAAGAGAAGCAATGGATATTTTAAAAGTTTTAAAGTCATATTATTTCTCAAAGAAAGCAAGTGCATTTGCCTCTAAAATCATGCTATTTGGCACCTTTATACTATTTATTTGTGTGATTTTTTTAAATTAAAAGTCCACAGTAATAATCTCTCAACAGTTTAGGAACTTAATATCAACCATGGACAACATTTTATTGAAAAATGTGATTGAAAATTTTGGTAAGCTATTGGGAGCCTGCCAAGTCAGTAGGGTAAGTCACTTGGCTGACATAATTTTTAATTTTTTACCGGCATATATTTATAAATAATAATCTGAAATAAAAATATTTCTGATGTCTCTTTTTTTATTTAAATCTAATTTGGACATTTGTCAAATTTTATTTTTTTTACATCAGATGGCAGCACTGTTACATAATGGAAAAGGTAAAATTATATTTAAAATACCAACGAGTGCTCTGCTGTTTTTTGTTTTAATTTGGAATCGGTTTAAAAAACATCAAACTCTAGCTAGAGGAAAAAACAAGTGAAGTGTGCCATATTCAACTGTGCTGTATTTAAATATATAAAATAAAAATATTCTTAATTACGGGCTTTGCATTCGTGGTTTCATCAGTTTTTTTATAATTAAAAAAAAAAAAAAACTTAAAGAAAATGAGAAATATTTTTTCGAGTAGATAAAGATAGAAATGGTTACTTAAATCTCAAAATCTTGACAGGTACAAACGTATGCCCAACTCGGCATGTTATGCACTCTAAAGAAATGAATTTCCGTAATAAAAACCATAACATCAATTCTGTTAATATATCCACTAAGTCAATCCCTTTAATGCAATTTCTCAGGGATTGCCAATTCGAATTCCTTAGGTACTTTAGATGCGTCGTAGCATCGACTTTAAAATTCTTGCACTTAATACACTCAAACACCAAACATTTACAAAGGTAATATTCAAAAGTCTCATCCAATTCTTAATATGCTCTTGAAGTAAGTCGTTTCATATGATAGGTTGATGCGAGCTTGAAGAGTTCTTATTTCCATGTGACATGTTACTACTACTTAGTTTCAGCATCAAGATTGATTATTTCATAGTCAATTCGTCACCTTACCGACATTTATATTATGCCATTTTCTGATGTGTTTCTCCATCGCCTCAACTTTAATAGGTTTCCTGTCTCCACAAAACGATGCAATTTTGATGTCACACGTCTTTTTTTCATAAGATTATTGCAGAAGTTTTTTAAGACTATCTATAAATTTTTTAAGTACTTGTTTATGTTTGGAGCATGATAAAGAGTAAAAAATATAAATCAGTTACAATTCACGAACTTAAGACCTAAAATGTGCTATTCCTACGTCCTGCTAAGGCCTACTGCTTATCATGCTACAACGATGCTCACAAAGAGCTCTAAAAAGAATAAAAAATATTGTTTGTGTTCTTGTTCATTTCAATTGTCTTTTTGTAATTAATATTCATGTATTCGAAACGCCTATATACTAAAAATTTAATTTGCTCGTTTACGTTTGTTAAAAAATGACTTTGAAATTAAATATACATTTGATCTAATATGATACATGGACTCAACAAAGATGGCACAAAAAGTACACCATGAATTATATATGATTCATTGGTCAGGGAATCTGTTAAGTTTGTTTTTAAGCCGCTAAAAGGGTTAAGCATTTTCCAAGATTAAAGTATTTGAAATGATCCCATTTAAGATAATTTTTCGGCTTCTTTGATACCAGTTATACCGTGTTAGCTTGGCATCTATATTGTATCTAAACGTTTATATTGCACTTGCATTGCAAAAGATTCCGAAATTCAACCTTTTTATTCATAAGTATTCTGGTAACTCACATGCTCTCCATAAAAATACGAGTCGGAGCCTAGTTATTAGTTTCCTATATCTATTTAATGTCTGCCGTAGATGACATAATCTCAGCCTGGAAAATAGTATTGTAGTCTAGTAGACGGAAGTATTTACCTCTTTTTTGGCATATGTCATATAAACCCATTCCAGTTTGGCCTTCGATTCGTCAATATAATGATCGACGCCTTGGGTATTTCATATCCTTATTATAGATAGATCTAAAGATTATTGTTTGCTCTCAACCTTGTTCGTTACCTAAAAATTTATGCACAATAAGGGGAAGTGTGGCCGATAATCCAGGAACTACCATTCGGCATTGTGATCAAAAATTATACATTTCCATAAGCACGAAATATGCAAAAATTTTTGGTAAAAGATCTGCAATTGTACGCATATAAAGTTCAATTGATACAGGATATCAAGCCAAGAGATCATGCATAACGCTGTGTATTTGCTAATTGGTTAGTTTTTCAGTAGAGGCTCACTTTAGTTCTTGTATTTTCAATACTCGTGGTCTTTACGTGACAATTGTAAATGAAGGCACCATACAACTCATATGAGCAAAATGGTGGTACTCCTCTTAATAATTATTAAGGATATTTGAATGAACTAACTTTTGTTTATAATTTAAAGTCAATATTTATTCATTTATTTCTGGCTTGAGTTCATTTATTTTTAATTCTTCTATATGAAGAAATAAAATTTTTCTATTTGTAATAATAAAAGAATAAACTGAAAATGTAAGTTTTATCCCGACACCAGCCTAGTGGAATGCATTTTCAAAACCTGCTAAGGTTTCATCATCAGCACTCTTTGATCGGAATGTTTAGTGTTGGATGTATATATTATCTTATTTACTCACAAGTTTGAATGAAATAGAAAACTTAAATCAAGCATAGCATTTCTATTCATATTTACTGTAAAAATTTACCACAACTTTTAACTCTATGGTTTTCAATTTGTTTTGATTAAAAAAAATATATTTACAAGGTTTGCTAAAAGTCACCATAAGGTTTAAAATTTTAATCACTATTCTTTTGCTATTTTTTTTTTAATTTATTTCCCCCAGTTCATAAATAACACCTGGGGAATAAATAATGGAGAGATCTAGAGCTGAACAAAAATTCAAAATGTTATTATTAAAATCAGCGATAAATTATTTTAACACAAAGTCACCCACTGGATTATAATAAATCGCACCCTAAGAGATATGCCTCGAACTTTATTAAAAATCTTATTATCTGTGATGAAGCTCATTATCATTTGAATGGCTTTATTAATAAGCAGAACTGTAGGTTCTGGGATTCTAAAACAGGTCTTTCATCAGCGCCAATTGCATCGCATTAGGTGTACAGTATGTTGTGGCATTTTATCTAAAGCTATCATTGGGTCTAAGTTCTTAGAAAATAAAGACGGAAGTGCTGTAACCGTTAATGGAGAGCATTTGTAGGACTATTTAATTGAGCTTATTTGTAGGAGTAATTATATGTGCACATTGTGGCAGAAATTCGCTCACTACGGTCACAAATTTTTGAAATATGTTATAGAAAAGGCTCCGAAATGAATCATATTACGAATCTGAAAAAGGGATCATTAAAGTGACATTATTCTTCATAATAAGTATAAGCAAATTTGAATTTTGTATATTTTATAATTAAAGATAAAAAGTTAAAAAAATATATATATAAACGAGAGAGAGAGAGAGAGATTAAATTTTGTAAACGTAATGGTGACTTTTTGCTCACGCTGTATATACCATTTGATAGACATTTCCTTATGCAATTTATATTTTAAAAATCAGTTTAATATTGGTTTTTATTTAATATACACATACGTACATATGGCTAACAAAACAAAGCAAAATGTATTGGAGGAATAGCATTAGATATAAAACAAAAACAATTTAAAAAATTTTTAAAAATTGTACATATCTGTAAATAAATACTTCTTTAATGCTAATTTTTTATCAAAACCGGCCGACAAACATAACAGATAAATGTACCAAACTTGTTTGCCTTTGCCCATTTAATGTTCCATGAAATTGTTTAATTTGAAATTGTCAATGTAGTGTTGCTTCTGAAACAAAAATGTTCTAACAATTTAGAATTTCGGCATATGAATTGAATAGTTAGAATAGATAGAAAATAGAAAAGAAGGAGAAGCAGACCAGTGCAGAGTCACTGGCGGGAATCGAACCCGCAACCCCCAAACTAGCAGACCAGCACACTACTGACTAGTCTACCGGGGCATCCCGATTTAAAATATTAAACTTTCCTGATAAAAAAGAGAGGTAAAACACGTCATTTCAGCAGTATTTCAAAACTGAAGTTGTGGTAATACTAGTGGGTAAGAAAGAGGTGCAACTAATGGAAAATTTTAATAAACTAGAAAAAATACAGTTATTAATTTAATTCAGAGATGGGGAAGTTGGTACAATTTGAACTTTTTAATACTATTAAAAATGTTCTACTTAATTTAACATTAAGTACAATGGGCAAATTTTGACTAAAAGGCTAATGCTTAAACAAATAAATATCAGTTTAATACATTATACATTAAACCCATTTTCAACACAGCAAACACCAGCCCGAATTGTTAATGTTAAGAAGAGACGTACGAGATAAAAATACAATATTCAGTTATATTTTCACACGATAACATATTATTTTTTAAGCTTAAAATCATACAAATCACGCCCCTAAAATTTTAACCACAAACCCTTATTTGCAAACGAATAAAATGCAAGTATTTTTATTAAATTTTAGGGTTTGCCTCCATGTTGTTCCCCTGTTGTAAACACACGCATTTGATTTATTTTACTACACAATTTTACAAATAATCTGAAATTCTTTTAAAACAAAAATTATAAATAAACAAATCTGTCATTTAAAGATATTTGTTAGATACTTGAAATGCCTTTACTCTAAACTTGATAAAATATTTTGCCTCAAATAAACTCGTTGGCAGAGTTCCAGCATAATTTCGTTAAAGAAAAAGATAAATATGAAAAAAGTTTTTGTCATAACTACCTGCAATATACTATACATAGTACATGTGTATGTATATATGTATGTATGTGTGTATGTTTTTTTACTACTACTGCTTATGATGTTGCTGTAGATGTTATTGTTGCTTGTGCTGAATATGAGTTATATATCCTTAATTATGATGGCGCCATAACAACAACAAAATGCCGAATAAGCACAAGTTTTTTTGTGTTTTTCGTTGTAATCCGTTACAAAAAAATTTTTACATTCACGTTGCGGCTGGTTGGTCTGACATACATTTGCCAAGATTTTCTTAATAATTCAAAAAGTATTTTTTTTTAATATTTTTCCTTATTTTTTCATGCACATTTTTTATACAATGTATGTACATATGAATATAAATATTTGTTATTTGTTTTTTTACATAATTTCTTTATATTTAAACTTTGTATTTAATTTAAAGCCTGAAATTTACACAAATATTTTGTTAAATTTATACTTTTAAAAAATCAACATAAGACTATAGAAGCGGTGCTTAGAGATGTCGATATCGTTACTGCTGTCAGCCACACAATATTTTATGCTTCAATAGGTTATCGATTATATTAACATGGATGTAAGTAAACACGTTTTATATCTACCGTTAAATCATGTCACATAACACAAACTCACATAAATGTATAGATTTTTCCTTATTACTTAAAGTTAGTGTAAAAGGCGTTTTTACAGTACAAATTTGTATTTATTTATTTTTTTTAACCCCTTAGCATATACTTTGTTTTTTGTTACTTCACAGTTATCTGTATTTTGTTTGTTGTTTTTCTGCATTTTGCAAGTATGTATTATAATTAAGCAAAAGATTATTTTTCCACCTTATGGCATTAATTATAGCAATGTTTGACTAACTGGCTGCACTTTACTGTTGTTGTCAACTGAATTTGCCCTTGGAATCTTTTATCTAGAAAATGTTTACTCATCTTCCTTTAATAGGACTTTCTTTTTATGCACATTTAACATTTTCTGTAGCACATATTTTTGATCTCACAAACTTATTTACATTTTTAACACATACAAAAACAACTGATTTTTTTTTTTTCTTCTTCTTAATTATTTTTTTTTTGTAGCTGTTGTTTTTGCTAAATAATTTATTCATAAACTTTCGTGCTTACACGTTTTCAAGAAACTGTGACTTACTTTTGTTTTTGCACTTGTAATTTACTATTCCCCAACACGTTTTGCCAAAACGCAGCCAAAATATCCTTATAGCTTCAATTATTCACAAAAAAACAAACAACAGCAACAAAAACTAAGTGATTTGTTAAAATTGAATACTTTTTGTTGAAGCATTACTTATGCGTCATGTGTATCCTTATTGCCGAAATTTATTTGCGAAATTTTTTCTTCGAATTTCTATAAAATTTCTTATATTTATGTATGTTTCTCACGTTTAACCCCGTTCGTTCAAAAAAAAGTTCTTGTCTTACAAATTAAATATTTTGCATTTTTATTTCTTATTTATATTGTATTTATATAATTAAAATAAAATTTTCTTAAAAAAAATTTGAACAACACAAGATTAAGTGATTAAAATATTGTGATGGTCATACACTTCTTTTAAATTTTTAATTTTAAACGAAATTCCGTTTTTAGTCGAGACGTCTTTACTACACAATTGAACTAGAAACACTGCCAGAAGGGATGAAAAATATTGTGTGAGTTGTGCATGGAAATGGAAAGTGAGCTTAACGGCTCTATGAAAATAACAAAGTTATAAATACTCAAAAGCTTTTGTTTCCTTCAACTGAAATAGTCGTATGGGAAAGTCAAGCCTGAGTAAAAACTTCTTTGGTGAAAAAACAAAATTCCAACAAATTTAGGCTTCCTTTTGGTAAATAAAAATCGTGGTACAAACAAACACTCTCTCTCTCTCTCTCTCTTAAAAAAATATAAACAGTTAAAAGAACAAATAAAAAAGCACTTTATGCTACCAGCAAAAAAAAATATTTCGTAAAATAATTCTAAAATGTCTCTTAATTTCCTTCAAAAGTTCCATATAATAAAGTCTACAAGTTTTTCTTATTATTAACAGCAGTTTGTTTTATAAATAAAAGAACTGAAAGAAGCTCTTACAAAACCAACACAAACTGTATTTTATTATTATTATTTTTTAACTTAAAGAAATGTTACATTGGCCACCTAATTCTTTAAATCACTTAGTGTCCCACTTAAGGAAATTTTTCAGAGAGATTAATTTTTTACCATAAAACGCCATTGAACTAGGGTTAATTATTCGCAGAATAATTTTTTATTTCTATAACACCTTAATTATGTTCCAATACGAATATATAACAGCCTTGTCTGGACATGAAAATTTATAAATACTCATTAATCTTATAGATCTTTTTTTCCAGTTCTCGGTGCTTTTTAAACAGCTTCTAAATTTTCAACGATACGAATTATGAATTTATCTTAATATAAGCACATATTGTGTACATATTGTTGCAGAATTAGCTAAGAAAGGCTTTAATTTCATTAGTTTAAATAACATTTTAAATTCATTTTTACTCTTGTACTACATACTTAGGCTAATTAAGATTTTATTGAAAATTTACAAATTACATTTTTTTAAAATTTACGTTGCTTAGAAATTTCTCAATCTTATATCACAGTAGCAGTTGTACATAAGACATACGTAAGTGAGTATCAAATTGAATTATTTGGTATTTGAGTGTGTTTAAAAAATTAAAGTCATTTTCAAAAGTGCTGATTATTATTTGCAATTAAGAGTATCCCATTTATCTAAAGGTAATAAACAAACGTTTGTAAAAGGTATAAATGTAACAATATGTTAATATAATTATATATCATATTATTATAAGAAACAAAATGGCCACTTAAAGCTGATTTCATTTTTGTATATGATTATTTTTATTTTTTTTCTCTCCAGCTAAATCTACTTTGTGATATTTCACATATAAGTTGGCGACTCTAAGTATGTAATGGCTGCCTTCTTCTTGTTCTACTCTGGGGATACAGTCGATAGCAGTTTTAACTAGGTCTCCTGGAGCGTTCGGAACGTAGAACCAATCCAACGCCATTTTCTATTGTCTTTATTATTTGCTATTTTGTTTTTTTTTTTTTTTTTGCTATTCGTTTTAATTTGGCGTTAATTCGTCTTCAATACAAAAAAACGAATTAAAAGAGATTTGGACTTTGGTGGAATACTTTTGCACTACAAATCGTGTTATGCCACGTCACGACACGTGTTGTGTCAGAATAGCTTGGAGTATTCTGCTATTTAGTATGTCAGCTATACCTTATTCACTGTGCTGATAATAGGTGCACCTATTCAATTTTGACATTCTGTGAGGTCTTTTGGAATGTTGTAGGCAATACGATCAATCGGGCCTCAGTTGGGATATCCTGTCTTACCACATGGTTAATACAGGCACAATAATATTTGTTAACTAAAGAGGAATCGGACAATACGTCCGCATAGTGTTGTCACCATATTTAACATTATTTGGTCCTGGGGGCTTGCTGCCTAGTTTGTAAGTGCAAAGTATTTTCCAGTAAGCTTCATAGTGATAGATTATAAATGTTTCAGTCAATGTTTTTCCACGGCTTTAAAGCGTCACAAGTTTTACGGAGAACCTTTGTCTTTTGTCGCTTCTGCCGTTTCGTTTAATTTATTTGTCATGTCGGATAATGGCTTCCTCATAAGATTTTTATAGTTCGTCAGATCAATTCATGTTTCTGAAAAAATAACAATCATTTTCTAAGTACGTTTTTACCGTGTGATTGCTTTAATGCAATAACTTGTATCAGAGGAGACTCGTTTTTTATTAACAATTTTCTTTTTACGGCAACACTGTAACAACCAGAAATAACTGTGTTTTTAAGAGAATTTACGAAAAAATTAGAAAAAGCTCTACAGTTTCTCTTTATTATTGGTGACATTATTTGAAATATAACAAAAATGTATTCCTCTAGTGGAAAAAAGCCGGGATATTTTATTACTCTTAAATTAGAAATAAAAGTCAATATATCCAGTAGCTGCTAAAAATAAATTTCGCCGGGTATTTCTTGATGATACAGTTTATAAATAAATTGTAAAGAGAAAATCTTTCTCTTTAGTTAATTTTAGTCCTTAAACCTTGAAGGCTTTATTTCACAAATTTACCAGGAATTCTTAGAATTTCATTTATGCTCATAAGAGACAGCAAAATTTTTTAAAATAAGAGTTTTTTTTTACTTACGTAAGTATGTTTGAATATATGGTTATATGCATGTGTGTATACAAGTTTGTATGGATATCAACCATGTGTTGACCATCAAAACCCAATGATAATATCAAGCTGATGTGGGCAAACAAACCTTTTTAGAATAGTGAGTGATTATTACATACGAAAAAATTTCCATAACTTGGAACAAAAACACATAAATTTTAAAGTGGCATTTAAATTAAAAATAATATCACATAAATGTTAGCCACGACTACGTTTAAGACGATCCACTCGGAAGGTCCAATTTTGGGAGACTCATTCGAGCCTTCCGAATAACAGAATTATTGTTATCTTCTAAAGCGTCAATTCTAGCTTATTCCTCACAACCTCAGAATTTTTATATATTTATTCCCAGAGAAAACAGTCCAAAGGTGTAATATCGCACAATCTAGGTGGCCAATTTACGGTAGCAAAACGTGAAATTAAGTTAAATTTTTTTTCGAGGTATATTTGTGTGAAATGCGTTGAATTCGCTGAAAAATAAATTTAGTAAAAAAAATACAAAGATAGGGCTTTCTACTTGTGACCATTGATATGTAATACTAGAGTATGTACATTTATAAACAAAAAATATTACAAACATTTATAGGTCAAACATAAAAATTAAACGTACATAAAGCTAAATTCACATTTGGCAAATATTTGCTTAAATTATCACTATTTTTGATAAATAATAATTTAAGGTTATGTGATTTTTCTTACACCAAATATCTTCAAAATATCTAACAAAAGATTGATAATACAATGTGATGAAATCAAAAAAGAAAACATGTATTATCAAAACTGTTGGTGTTTATGAGGGGAGAGATCAACGGCGAATTGATACAACAAAGCAACTTTTTAGGGGATGTTTTTTGTCTAGGCCAATTCGAAAATCAGGGAAGGAAAAGTTTTTTTTATATGTTAAATTTAATAAAATTTTATTAAAAAAAAAGAATTGTATTTCTGAAACACATTATAAATGGTGCAAGAGCAACCAAAATACATAAATTTGGAAAATTTTATTATTAAAAAAGCACACATAAGTTAATTGTTTAATTCCGTATCAATAATCTTATTTTCCATCCCTGCATTAATAAATCAAATCAAGGCGAATTAAACAAATTTTTACAATATCAAGGCGAATTTATTTATCAGGTTGTGTTGACAACGCAGCTGATCTACTTTTTTATTTGCAAAAATGATGATTGCATTGTCAAATATTATTTATGTTTACATAGATTACTCCTTCCCGCGCAAAAAAACACAAACAAAAACCATGTAGTTTTTGAAACATCGACAGTCGGAAGCAACAATAAAAAACCATGTCGTTTTTTTAATGTTGTATTTGTTGTAGAATTACCACCACCTGATAAATAAATTCGCCTTGGACAATATGTTTCCCCATCAGCTGGGCTGATAATTTCACCTGTATGAATTCGCTTTGGCATAAATTAATACATTTTAGTGGTTGCGTCTATGCTACCTTGTGTGTTTATAGAATTTCGCATTAATACATCAGAGATGGAAAAGTTTAAACTACCACCTTTTTTTTAAGTCTAGCAAAATTTTGGAAAACTCAGTTTGTTTGAAACATAATAACAATGAGTAAAATAATTTTACACTACCTTTTCTTTTGGACTGCCCCATATCCAGTGCGTATATGTATATTAAGCCTCGCTACTAAGCCGCTACTATTAGCCTGTCGGCTTTCTTTGTCGGAATGTAAAAATCGTGTTCACTTCAACATGTTTATAAAAACCGGTGATGTGAATACCTTTATAATACTCCTATTATAGTTAATGCATTAACGCGCGGAAAAAAATCGGACATAATGCAAATTGCCATGATTCATTCCAGCGGTATAAACTTTCCGCGAAATAGACTTTACATTCTTGTTTTTAATAACTATCAGTTGCTGGTGTGTCAATTGCTGGTAAAAAAAATATATATTAACGTTTTTAAAAGTAAAAACACTCTTCTCTTTAATAAACTATGTATGTACCGCAAAGAAATGAATAATTTCAAATTTTCTCACAAAAAATGCTTTCCGCAATCGAAAAACAGAATGCGACCTAATATTGATGTTATACCCTTTTATTAGCAATTTATCTTTCTCCAACTACCGGCACCTTTTAAGACCATCCGTGATGCCGTATTCATAAAAAAATATTTAAGGATTGTAAAAGGCTAATTTGACTAATAATGTACAAATATTTTTTATGAATACGGCAGTAATTATTTTCTTTATAAAATTTGAGGTTAAGCAAAACGAAAAATATCTACTTATATTGCTAAACGAATAATATGGACTGATCGGTAACGAGAAAGCCGACAAATTATCCAAAATGGGAGCTCTTCTGAGTACTATAACTTTGGAGAATGCTAAACCCTTTAAACGATTTAAGGATGAACTCAAACGTTGGGCGATGGAGTAACATGTCAGAAAATGGCAAAGCACTGATGTCGGTAAGGTGACAAGAACACTATGGGGTGACCCAAATCTTGGGAAATCAAAAGAGATTCTGAGACTAAGTAGACCAACACTTAGGAGACTAACCAGTGTAATTACAGGTCATACGGAGTTGAGAACCCATCTAGCTCGCATGAGATTATCTGAGGAGACAACATGTAGAGCATGCGAGGAAGAGGATGAGACTTTGGTACACTACCTCTGTCATTGTCCTGAGTTTGAGCATATTGGGCGCGAGAATTTTAGAGTGGATACTATGCCAAATTTGGGGTACCTGGGGAACTCGAACTGGAGATCCATAAGGAATTACCATGAGGGGATTGAGTTCTTGGGCTAGTCCGATATTTATGGGAAATTAAATTATGGTTTTTGTTTGGGAATTCCGTTTCCCACATGGAGCGCACAGCATACCAACTGGGCACAAGTGTATACCTGTCATAGGTTTGGGCTTTTAATGCCCCTCCTTTTAAACCTAACCTAATAATATGGCAATACCGTCACGAGAGAGATAATACCGCAACTACGGAATGATTTATTTTAAAGGATTATTCCTGCAATCGCGGAACGGAACGAATAATGAGACCCATCGCAGCGATTTGACAAAACACTAGTAATTAATTCTCTATTTTAATTAATTTTTCAATAGTTTGGTTTTATCTGAATCGAACAACTTCAACTACCTACAATACCAGTTGAAACCATGCATTATATGCCTAAACGTATTTAGTTTAAAGAAATCGGTGGAAAAAAAATAACAAAACATTAGCGTTATTGGCTTTATGCAATTAAAAAATAATTAAAATAAGACACAATTTTTATTTTTCATAAATTGTTTATTCTAGTTATAGTTTTGTTTGTCTTACAGTTAGAAAAAAAAACTAAATCTTTATAAAATATTATTTAAACTTATTTCTTTAAACATCTTAAAGAAAGCCTGCTCTCCTCCACATTTCTCTCACGAGATGAAAATGTACAGGAGCCAAATTCGACTTTTAATTAAATTCTTCTCAAAAGCTAATACACACTAAAATATAAAATATTATTTGTTATTATCATTATAACATAGATTTTATTATTATGTATATCAGTTTTAATAGTAATAATAATTGTATGCTTATTAAAGTTATATGTATATATTTAGGTAGAAAAAGAAAACTTTACACCTGCTAGGCATGACTTGCATTGCCTAACACTTTACCTTAAATGTGTGCTATGTCATGTCATATGGTCATCATTTATTTATGGTTTGAAAATATTGTATAATAGCTTATTGTAAAAGTTTTAAGCTATTTTACAATTTTGGAAAAATATAACAATATGACAATACTACATGATAAAGCACACCTTAGGGATCCACCAAATACATTTTTTGAGAGTATGTTAGTGAAATGATAAAAATAGAATAGGGTGCAAGTGTAGCAAATTATTTTCTATTTCTATTTCTTTTTTTTTTTTTTTTTTTTTTTGTTGTGATTTTATTTATATTAAGTTCGACATGTTTTCTTGACAAATCAATATTCATACATATATGTATGTTTGTTGGTGCAGTGTATGTATATGTGTACATAAATATGAATGGATGGACATACACATACACTCTCTAGATCTAAATAACTTATAACCTATTGAAACACAAAGCGTTTACTAAATTTAATAATAATTAAATATTTATATACTTTTGTTTAATACATTACATGTTTGGTTTTTCTTTGTTATTACGTAAATTAGATCGTTGTAAGAATAGAGACTAATGATTAACAGTTCCAAGAGATAAGAGTTGCTAGTTTAATATCTACAGTTAATACGATTTCGTTGGAAAGAAATTTAATTTTCAATGAGACAAACAAATGTCATATTGACTATAACTTCCTTTAAACGTAGTTGTAGTTGAATTGCTTTAGCTTTAGAAAATTTAATTTAATTTTTATATTATCATTAATATTATGCCTATTTACATGTTTATGGCATTTTTCATTTTTGTAACTATATCTCCCCTACAAAATTGCTACTTATTCAGTTATGTAGTTAATTGAGCTCGAAATTATTTAATTTAAAAAAATATTTATTATATACAAAACAATTATAACATAGAATTAAAGGAATTAGTAAAAAAAATACATATTGAATGATGAGCGTTGTTGTGAACACACGTTGTTTCACTGGAACTAGAAAATTTCAATAGAATAAAAAGACAATTCCTTTTATATTATATTATAATTCATTGTTTGCAACTTCGTGACTCTTTATTAAAGAGAATGTAAAGGGGAGAGTGGTTGTAGGAATATTAATATTAAAAAAATAATGAGCAGGAATATATAAATATATATGTATGTATAAATATAGTCGTGGTTTTTAGGAGTTTCGATTTTTTTTTTTTAATTGAGTTAGTACGCTTAGATTGCTAAGTCAAAACAGCCAAAACAGGATACAGGAAATTCACAAAAAAAAATAAGGTTAATCGTAGTTTACCTCTCAACAGTGGTTGGTATAATATATATATATATTTAATGAATTTCAATGAATTTATATAGATGTGAGGGCACAGTGTCGTTATATTTAATTTTGTGTTTTTGTATGGTTTTCGCTGCCAGACAAGCCAAGGTGGTGAACTTGAGAGGATTTGCATATTCACATATTTTCAAAGGTTTTATAAGAGATTCGAATGTTTCTCCGGCATCATTACGAGCGTCCTAAAATATAAATAAATAATTATAAAAATCAAAATACACTACAGGAAAACAAATGTTTTAAAGAAAAAAAATTATTTAAAGAAAAAAAATGTTTAAAGAAAAATAGTGTTAAAACAACATGCCTACAGATTTTGACCATTAAAGAATGAAAAGAAAAGAATTTTTTGCAAAAAAGCTTTTTAAGTAATTTTGACATTTAAACTTATTTAAAGCTTTTGACAAAGCAAGATATTCTACAAAAGAAAGTTTTAAAAGTCTAAAAACTTTTGAGAAATAATATTTTAACTTTTCTTGGTTTTGTTAGCCAACTTACAATATGAGCTCCATAATCCAATAGAATGTCTACCAAATCCTTTTGGCATGGTTTAGTCAAAGCCGCCAGATGTAGAGGTGTATTGCCAGCGTCATCGGTAGCATTTGGATCAGCACCCACGTCCAGCAAAGCCTTAGCCAAATACGGTGAAGGAAATTGACAAGATGGATATCGACCAACAAGTGTGCCTTCCCTATAACAGGCGTAATGCAGAGCTGTGCGTCCCGATCGTACCGAGACTTTCAGACTATTTAACTTATAAAGTGACGTTAGAATATCATGGCGCATTTTTGCGCAAACAGCATCATCTTCGACCAAAAAGGCCAACAGACAACCAATGTGTAAAGCACTGACCATGGCACGACTTAAGGCATTTGGATCATGATTGCAATCGTGTACGGACATTACAGCCTGTTGTTGGTGTTGCTGCTCTTGATCCTGTTGTGTCATCTGTTGCTGCCGAGATGCTGTAGCATTTTTTTGCTGTTCCACCGACCAGCTTTGCTCTGCCGGTGTAGAGGAGACTTTTGCACCAGATAGTTGATTGTTGGACAAGCCTCGTTCAACCTCTAAAACAGCCTTATTGAAAATCATTAACATATCGCAAGCCTCGATAGGTGGCACAACGCGACCTCGAGGCAACAAGCGTCCAGCTTCCATCAGCATGAAGCTGAATAGTTCAGCAAAAGACAATAGAGAAGACTGTGTCATAGGACTAAGGGGTGGTAAGATTTTTTGTTGCATAGTTAAGGCATAAGTCCAAAGGTCAATACAACGGTCAAATCGACCTGCGTCTGCATAATGAGCCCCTCTGCAAATTAAAGAAACAACACAAATTTAATAAATAAAAGAGATAAAATGAAGAGATTTTCAAACTGACCTAAAACGTATATAATAACTTGTGTCGGGATGTGTTGGACCCAATATCCTTTGCCGTATGACCAACGCTTGCATGCGCATTTCGTCCGGATCCAAAACCATTTCTTCTAAATCCTCAATCGTTGTCACTTCTGATACATACTCGTAGGCCGCTATAGGCTCATTTACTACCTTTGGTAACTGTGGCTCTTGCAAACGCTCCTCCATGGCACGCCGCCACAACGATAAAGCTCTAACCATATTACGTTTCTTATCCACGTATGTGGCTCCTAGCAATTCTAAGGCATCAATGCGACTCTCGCGACTGACACTGGGCAATGTTATGAGATGTTCAACAATGGCCATATGACCCGTCACACTAGCCGCCAGCAACGGTGTCATACCATAATAATCCACTTCCATTGTGGCACCATGTTTTAAAAGCAGCTGCAGTATCTCCAACGAACCCGATTCGGCACAATCATGTAAGGCTGTATTACCTTTAACGCTGCAACGATTCACATTTGCATTAAGCGACAATAAATACTGGGCAATTTTAAAGTGTCCCTTGTAGCAGGCGATCATTAAACAAGTATGGCCATGACGATTTGCAACCTCAAAGTCAGCTCCATTGCTTATTAGATACTTGACTATTTCAAAATGTCCATCAAAGCAGGCCGCTCGCAAAGGTGTTGAATTCGTACGCGTTGTACTGTTAACATTGGCGCCATGTCTCACCAACAATTTAACTATGCCCAAACGACCGGCGGCCGAGGCACACCACAGAGGAGGGGCATCTTCTATTGGTTCACCGTCAAAACTAACAGATCCTACCTGTTCTACATCTGCTTGACACCATGTTAATAAATATTCTACAATTTCACTATAGCCATTACGGCAGGCTATAACCAGCGGCGTGGCACCTTGGACTTTTGACGAAATGAGCATTGATATCTCCGAAGCTGATCTGCCATTGAGAGCACACTGAAAATATAACGAATAGATAAAAATAAGTAACTGCATTTTCAAGAATAAAATCAACAAACTTTTAAACAAATGTTAAAGGAATTTATTCAAAAAATATGCCAGAACCACAATACCGTACATATCGTTAATAATAATCGATTTAGTCATAAAATCTATTTGAATGCAAATATATTTCTGGAGTATTAGTATTAGTATTATAGTTTAAATTTATATGGAAGTTTATTTAAATTTTATTATTCGGTTCAGCATTATAAAGTTTACCAGGATACTAAGAAGAATTTTTTTTTGCCAGTCTCGTTCTTACTTCTCAATAATCATGACTTCCTTTTTATCAACTAGATATATATGTAAACGGTAGAAAATAATTAAGTTTTAGTTAAAAACTTAAACTGAAAATTGTCCGCTTTCAGTTAAAAAAACTTACAATTTACATCACTTATGTACCTGCTACTAACACACGCCTGTAACAAACACATATAGACAGCAAAAACATTGGTAATGATTAATAAAAATCAAAAACGTTCTCAAATGTCAAACGTTTAACAACATTCTTATCAAATGATTATTTTTTTCCTAAATTTTAATAAATTGCGACCAATGGTTGACAAGTAATATTAAAAATTCTCGGAAGTGTTTATTGTTATTTGCGGGAAAATTTCCCAGTTTTAAAACTGTTTATTTTTTAATAAAATAATAAAATTTTATTGGCATTTGTATTTTTAGTTTTTTTTTATTAAAACAAAAACATTTTTCTTAATATACTTTTTAATGTGCTAAAAATACAATGAAATTTACCCTTCTGTTTTGTTAGTTAATGACTTAAAACCCCAATTAAATAAATGGGAGTTTAAAAAAATATTCATAAGCAAAACAGTAACGTTTATTACTCATCATTATTATTAAATGCTTCCGTATTGTCTATGAAACTGAAGACAAATAACTAATGCTAGTATAAACATGTAACAGTGCTATATTCGGCCGTGCCGAAACTTATATACCCTTCACAACGTGTAGTCATGCAATAACAATTGTTTGTATCACCATTCATCTCATATAAAATACGTATGTATGTACATGTAAAAAACATACCAAAAAAAAAATTACGAAAAAAAATAATAATAAAAAAATTACAAAAAAAAATTAAAAAAAATTTAAAAAGATGTTAAAAAATTTTTTAAAAATTTTTTTAAAAAAATTTAATAAGAAAATATATAAAAAAAAATAATAAAATATAAAAAATAATAATAAAATATAAATAATATATTAAATAAAATAAAATAAAATAAAATTTTTTTGGCTCAGCTGGAATCCGATGCCACGTTTACTTTAACCAATATGTATGTAGGTTGTTGTTGTAATTGTGAAAAAAACGAGGTGGTCGTGGTTTTTTGCTCATATCTCAGAAAGTTATGGGGCGATTGTGCTGAATTTCAAAAGCGATTCATTCCTGGATATTTCCAAGAGATTGATACCATATACAGATCTAAGCAACATATAGTTGCTTCTAAAAGTTGATTTCAACTAACACACGGACAGACTGTCAGGGCTTAATCGACTCCTCTATTTATAAGCTTTCAAAAAATTACAAACGGAATGACAAAGCTATATATACCCTTGTGCACCACAGGTGAAGGGTATAAAAATTGTATGTCAACAGTGCTTCCCAACAAGATCAATTGCAAAAAAAAATGTTTCTTAGTTTAGTATAAAAAAAATCCGTTTTCTATTATTTAAACTCCATTTATATAGGTATATGGGATTATCGAAAAATCTTACATAAATCTAATACATAATATGCAAACAGTGCCATTTTAATTAACAGAACTTGGTTGACCCGTTTTATAATTGGTAAGTAAATTCACAAGGTGTGCTATTATGTTGTACGATTATTGCCATAATGTCATGAATTACTAAAATTTAAAAAAATTAAAAAATATTGTACATAGTAATATTTTGTACAAATTTTAAACCATCGTCTAATTTTCTTGATCTTTATATTAATATTTAGTTCATTTTGTTGAGCTTGAGATCTCTTATTATTTTTTATAAAAAATGTTCTTTAGATTAATGAGGTACTCGTATTGAATCAACAGATTGGTTTTTTTATTAACAATTTATCAGACTTACCAACATTTTCTTAATAATATGTCTGCATTTGTCAAAGAATTTTTTTTCATTTTTATTCTACAATAAAAAATTTGCAGTTTCAGTTGGTTTAAAACGTTTTAAATAATAAAAAACCGAGAATAGAGTTTTTACATTGATGTTTCTTAAAAATTATTGAAATTAAAGGAAAAAAAATAAAAAAAAATTGTGTGACATTTGCAGACATTAATACAAAAACAAAATTCTTGTGTTTTTTAATTATTGTGTTTGATGCCGCGATGCATATACCTTATGGATATGCCTTATTTGAAACCATTTAAGTTTTTAAAAATTATATAAAACATCAAATATACATAAGTACAAGGTGAGTCCAAAACTCTTTCTTGATTTAGTATTTATTTTATTTATTTGTAAAATGCAAGGCATATCCATAAGGTATATGCATCGCGGCAACAAACACAACAATTAGAAAACACATGTATTTTGTTTTTGTATATATGCCGGCATATGTCACACAATTTTTTTTTATTTTCTTTTTAAATTTAAATAATTTTAAAAAAACTTTAAGAGTAAAAAATTTTTGTTCATATTTTTGTATTTTTTAAAACATTTTAAATCAACTGAAACTGCAAATTATTTATTTTATAATAAAAAAAAAAAATTTGTTTGACAACTGCAGGCAGGCTTTTTAAAAAAGTTGGTAACGCTCAAGGTGAAATTATCAGCACGAGATGATGGGGAAACACAATGTCTAAATTTGTTGAATTCTCCTTGATTCCATTTGTTAATGCAGGAATGGAAAATAAGATTTTGGCTTCTGAATTGAATATTTAACGTAATTGTGCTTTTTTGTTCATAAATTTACCAAATTTATGTATATTTGTTGTTCTTGCAACGTTTATAATGTGCTTCACAAACACATAGCCTTTTTTTAATAAAATTTTATTGAATTAAACATATAAAAACAACTTTTGCATTCCTGTTATACATATTGGCCTTGACAGAAAAAATTCCCTAAAAAGTTGCTTTGTTGTATCAATTCGCCGTTGCATATACCTGTATGAATATGCCTTGGTAACGCTGATAAAATTTATATAAAAAAAACAGTCAGCTGCTTGGATACGAGTACCTTATGGATATGCCTTGGTAAAATGTTCATTTGAACTTTTAAGATTTTTGTTTTCAAAGTTTGAAAATCATATTAATCAAATAGACACAACAGTGAAAAAATGTTATACCAAAAATAGTCACATGTATGCTTTTTATTTCACAAATTACAAAACCTTACTTAATGTGTCCACCACTTGCAAAGTTTAAAGCATGTTCCAGTAGGGTGATATATTTTTGGCCACCCTGTATATACAATGTTGTTATTTTATTTAAGGCTTTAAAGTGGGCACCCATGTACTTATAGCTGAAATATTTCCCACTAAGGGATATATGTTTTATAATATCGAGTGTGTGTATTTTATATTTTGTATATTGGCAACATTGCTTACTTGTGTAAGAATAGTTGAACCCGGTCCGCACTGCTGATCCCAACAATACAATAATAATGTAATGTATTCTTGTTTAAATAAATTTTAATGCCGTTTTCAGTGCAAATTATTGTAAATGAAATTGTACATATTTTTCCTTCTGTCAAGTCATATTATGCATATATTTCTTACAAACCTTCCAGTACTAATTTAAATAAAATTTTACTTGCTACTTTTGCAGTTTTTGTTAGAAATGAGATACTATAACCCAGGTATCAAGATAGCTTCAAACAAGATTTTATCAAAATCCTTCCAGTAGTTTTTGAGACCACATAGTTCAGGAAAAGAGACAGAAAGCACATAGTTTAGATATATAGACAGACAGACAAAATTGTAAAAAAAATTTATCAAGTAATCGCATTTTTTTTTTTTTTTAATTTTTTATATATAAAGTTTGACATTTAATATAAGAGAAGCGAGAGAATGTGTTTTAATCTACTGACTTTGAAAACTAAATTTTAAAAGAAGGGAAGAAAAATATTGTTAGATGACCAATTAAGTCTAACTGATAAATAAATACAAGGTAATAAAAATAGAATTTGATATTATTAATTATAAAATTTTCTTTATTAAATCGAAATAGAACATTTATTGAGAATTTATCAAAGTTGTACGATTTTTTTAATCTTCGGCATTTTTTTTAATAATTACAATAATGTATATAAAAAATGCTACAACTTTTAATATGCACCTAGCTGTTTACGTATTAAAATTGTTGCCAAGGTACTGGTTGTCTTAGTAGCAGAATCACTACCAGTTTAACTAATTTGTAAAAATATTTGCTACGTCCAACGATACATCACACTACGACTACAGCTGCACTGCAGAGACTGGTCCGGTCTGTCACAACTGTTGGTAATGGTAATTTTATGATTATAACCAATGTTAATAGTAGTCTCTTCTACACAATCGTTCATTGTGTTTTAGTTTTTTTTTTTTTTTGTTTATTTCATTTTAGTTTCTTATTCGATTTTTAATTTAAACTTGACAATGAACTCGTACAATGTCAATGTGCATTGACGAGTTGAATGAAATAAAAGCAAACGAATTACAAAACTATTTTGTTTGTAAAAACCATGTGTATCTATAAATAAAAACAAACATAGATATAACAAGTAAAAGCGCTATATTCGGCCGTGCCGAATCTTATATACCCTTCACAACGTGTAGTCATGCAATAACAGTAAATTCACGTATGTATGTTAAAAAAAAACAAAAAAAAAATAAAAAATAAAAAAAAAATTTAAAAAAAAAAAATTTTAAAAAAAAATTAAAAAAAAAAAAATTATTATATACATATATAATATATATAAAACAAAAAAAAAATAAAAAAAAAATTAAAAAAAAAAAATAAAAAAAAATAATAATAAAAATATATATAATATATTAAATAAAAAATAAAAAAAAAAATAAAAAAAAAATTAAAAAAAAAAATGTTAAAAAAATTTAAAAAAAAATTTTTTTGCCTCAGCTGGGATTCGATGCCACGTTTTCTCTAACCAGTATACACGTTTGTATGTATGTATGTTGTTGTTGTAATGTTGTTTTTATGAAAAGAAAATCGAGGTGGTCGTGGGTTTTTGCTCATATCTCAGTTGTTTATGTACCGATGTTTCTGATTTTCAATACCGATCTACTCCCGAATATTTCTGATATTTTAATACCTTACCCGGGTCCAACCTATGTCGGGGGGCTTCAAAAAGTTGATTTCAACATACACACGGACAGACGGTCAGACGGACAGACGGACAGACGGTCAGGGCTTAATCGACTCCTCTATTCATAAGCTTTCAGAAAATATATACTTTATGGGGTCGGAAATGAAAATTGTAGAAATTTCACACGGAATGACAAACCTATATATACCCTTTTTCACTGTGTGAAGGGTATAAAAAAAAATGAGGAAAAAAATACTGTATTAAATTAAAAACAATAGCATAATAGAAATCACCAGAAGTTTTGCTACGAGTGTGAATGAAAAACGCCAAATTTACCAGCCCTCTGCCAAATTTTTGTCGTTTTAGAATTATTTTGACAAATTGTTAACAAGACAGTTTTTACCAATATGCAATTGATAAAACAAATTACGCACTATTTATAATGAAATTTCAAATATTTCGTTAAAATAAAAAATTTTTAAACTTATGAATTTATAAATTTAATGTGTCTTTCTTATAATCCAAGCAATCGCTTGGAGTGAAAATTTTACTTGCGTTCTGTTATTGTAACAAAATTAAATTAAATGCAAAATGTAAAAACAGCATAAATATAAATAAATATGTAATAAAACATATTTGTGAACTTTAGACAAAATAAGTTAAGTCTAGATAAGAAAATTGTTAGCTTTCTTAATCATAAATGTTAGATCTTCAAAATGCTTTGTTTGCACCGATGGGTGTCTTTTAAGACCTAAAGAACTTCCGATAGGGATACCTGTAAAACTAGCTGTCATACTAATGAAGTGTGTTAGACTATTTTTACAGTATACATCACGAAAATCATCATGCAAAGACTTACAGCAAAACAACGTTTATTAGTCGTAGAAATTAGCTCAGTTCGCCATGCATCAATGGATGACCACACATACTCTTTAGATAATATACATCTAAAACAAACCCATTTCATGCGCACAGAAAATCCATTACAGCTGTAAATGCGATTGTGCGCTCAATAATTTTGAGAAAATATCTTGGCCTATATTCATATAAGATCCAACTGTTGTAAAAATTAAAACCAGCAGATCGTCAAAACTTGTAGTTGAACCAGATTTTTATCGTCAAATCATCTTCAGCAATGAGACTGATTTCTAGGTTTACGGGTATGTAAAAAAGCAGAATTTTCATTTTTGGAGAGAGCACAAGCCTGATAAGACTTTTGATACTCCATTACATTCTGAAAAAATTTCGGTTTATATGTAAGTAAGCCAAAGGTGTCATCGTCCCACTGGTCATTTAATTCAAAACCAGTGCAAATATTACCTTGAATAGTGAACGTTACAACAAATGATTCGAAATTTGTATACCCTTCACCTGTGGTGCACAAGGGTATACAGGGTTGCCCATATTCGACGGACCCATGTTTTTTTTAAAAAAATCAAAGAAAAAAATAAAAATTTGGCGGTTGGCAATCTTAATCATTTAATTTTTTCCAAGTAGATTTGTTTACATCAATTTTTGAATATGATATCTCTCAAATGGCCGCCTCTGGCGTTGATGGCGTATTGTGCCCTTTTTGCAGCATTTTCCATCGTTTTCGCCAACATTTCGGCCGGAATAGCGGCTATTTGTTCACGAATGTTGTCCTTGAGCTCTTCTAAGGTCCTTGGCTTGTTAACGTAAACCTTTGACTTCAAATATCCCCACAAGAAGAAGTCAGGCGGCGTCAAATCGGGCGAACGCGGTGGCCAGTCCAAATCACCACTTTTCGACATCAAACGGCCCGGAAACAAATTCTTCAGAAAATCGATTGTTATGCGACTTGTGTGCGGTGGAGCGCCGTCTTGTTGAAACCAGAACTGCCTCATACACTTTCGACGAATAATTGGCATCACAAAATTGGTCATCATGTCGCGATAACGCTCCTGGTTGATGGTAACAGCATGGCCATTTTCATTTTGGAAGAAAAACGGCCCAATGACCGTTTTCGCACTAACGCCGCACCAAACTGTGACTTTTTCGTCATGAAGAGGCACTTCTTGAATCTCCTGAGGATTTTCAGTGGCGTAAATACGGCAATTTTGCTTATTTACGGTCCCATTCAATGTGAAATGGGCTTCATCGGACATGATAATTTTGTTCCAAAATTGCTCGTCATCTTCGGCCATTTCGATGACTCTTTGGGCCCATTCCAATCGACGAGGCTTGTCCACAGGCAACAATCTTTGCGTCAATTGAATTTTGTACGGGAACAAATGCAAATCAACGCGAATAATCCGTTGTAAAGTGGACCGAGCCATGCCCAACTGCTGAGAACGGCGTTTTTGGGATGTTCTTGGGGACCTCTCAACACTGGCTCGTACGGCAGCGATATTCTCGGCCGATCGCCTTGGTCGACTTTTATTTGGCCTCTTCGGATTAGAAAGAGCCTCACCAGTCGAAAATTTTTCGTATAAACGCTTAATGGTGTTCTTAGAAGGCGCACTTCTCACATTTTTTAATATTTTAAAAGCACGTTGAGTTTTCACAATTGACTTGTTCTGTTGAATGTAAATTTCAACTATTTCAGAGCGCTCGCGTCTCGTGTATTGTTGCATGGTAAAAATCTGCTTGGACTGACGCTTCAAACGCGGTATGTCATTAAGCGATCTGACATCTCTGTCAAAAGTTATGGCGTTGCCAGATGGGTCCGTCGAATATGGGCAACCCTGTACATATATAGCTTTGTCATTCCGTTGCAATTTCTACAATTTTCAATTCCGACCCCATATATATTTATATATTTTCTGAAAGCTTATTAATAGAGGAGTCTATAAGGTCATGTCCGTCTGTCCGTGTGTTAGTTGAAATCAACTTTTAGAAGCAACCGTATGTTCCTCAGATCTGTATATGGTATCAATCTTTTAGAAATATCCGGGAATGAATCGCTATTAAAATTCAGCACAATAGCCCGATAACTTTCTGAGATATGAGCAAATTAACACGACTGCCTCTGTTTTTTTCCATTATTTTACCACAAAAATCAAACATTTTCAGCCATAGAATAATTTATAGATACCTTTGCTACAGTAAATACAGTAAATTATTAAAAAAAATTAAATTCAAAATGGCGTCTAAAACAAAATGGCGAAACAAATTTTTTTTAACCCGATCATTAAGTAAAAGGGCTTGACTAGTAGAATACAGTGAACAACGTAAAAACTCAAAATCGAGGATGGCGTCGAAAATAATAAAGAAAAATGGCGTACAACATGAAATATAAGTTAAACTACGATGTGGGATTATACCTACATATGTATGTACATGAGAGTGAAAAATATTATCAGATTCCGAATACAGCACTCTTACTTGTTCTTGTTAATTTTCTTTAAAACATCAATTCATAGAATGCATTAAAGTCATTGAATTACTCAGCAAAATTTTTAATACCAAAAAAAAAAAAACAAAATCAGAAAAAAAAACTTTCTTATGGCGGCTTTTCTTTTGTTCGATTTTTATACCCTTCACACAGTGAAAAAGGGTATATATAGGTTTGTCATTCCGTGTGAAATTTCTACAATTTTCATTTCCGACCCCATAAAGTATATATTTTCTGAAAGCTTATGAATAGGGAAGTCGATTAAGCTCTGTCAGTCTGTCCGTCTGTCCGTCTGACCGTCTGTCCGTGTGTATGTTGAAATCAACTTTTTGAAGCCCCCCGACATCGCTTGGACCCGGGTGAGGTATTAAAATATCAGAAATATTCGGGAGTAGATCGCTATTGAAAATCAGAAACATCGGTACATAAGCAACTGAGATATGAGCAAAAACCCACGACCACCTCGATTTTTTTTTCACAAAAACAACATTACAACAACAACATACATACATACAAACGTGTATACTGGTTAGAGAAAACGTGGCATCGAATCCCAGCTGAGCCAAAAAAAAAAATTTTTTATATTTAAAAAATTTTTTTTTTAATTTTTTTTTTATTTTTTTTTTTATTTTTTATTTAATATATTATTTATATTTTTATAATTTTTTTTTTTATGTTTTTTTGTTTTATATTAATTATATATATTTTAATTATTCTTTTAAAATTTTTTTTTTTAATTTTTTTTTTTAATTTTTTTTTTTTTAAATTTTTTTTTAAATTTTTTTTTTTTATTTTTTTTTTTAACATACATACGTAAATTTATAATTTTACAATGGGATGTTTTTATATATGTATGTTTTTTATAAGTATGTACGTATTTCATATGGGATAAATGGTGATACAAACTACTGTTATTGCATGACTACACGGTGTGAAGGGTATATAAGATTCGGCACGGCCGAATATAGCGCTCTTACTTGTTTTTTTTTTTATTTCAAATAAAAAATCATTTAATTTCACTTGCCTTTGTTCAAGAATTTCAAAAAATGTGGTTGATAACACTGGTTTTGGATGGAGCCATCACTATTAAGTTAAATGCACAATAATAAACAAGAATAAGAACAACACAAACGATCACACACACAGGTGAAAAAGTTATCTTTCGTGCATGAAGAAAACAAGTTCGAAGCACCACAACAAACCAAAAATACAATTATAAAATGTCATTCAAATTTCTTTTGTTAATTACAATATAAACAAAAATATATTTTTAAAATAAACAAGAAATGATTTTAAAGTAATAGCTACAATTTAAATATATTCTAATTAAATAAATAATTTACTGAATTAAAAATTTTTTAAATATTATATTTATTTAAAAAAAAAACATAAATATAACAACATTGTGTATGGATTTTGTGTTAATTTTTGAAGCAGGAAGAAAAATTAAATTAAAAATAAAACAAGCATCATTCACTACTTTGCATATTGCTGAAAAAATACCAGTTTTAAGTTTTATTAAATTAAAATGTTTAAAAGTAACTACAAGAATTAAGTATAAGAATGGGAATGTGTGCATAACAAACTGGTTTGATTAATTTATTTGTACACGCTTTTTCATCGATAATAACAATAATCGATCTAAATACTATCTAAAGTTGTTAAGAATATTGCTCTTTTAACTTTAAGCGAGATTTAAGTAATTGTTGCGTACACATTTAAAGTAAAACTATTTTTAAACGGTGATTCACAAACTTTATTTAACTATATTTTGAAAAAATTAAATATTTTCATTCATTATCCAAGCTTGAGATCAGAACAAGAACAATTGTTTGGTAGCGAAATATTGGTTATTAATAAATAATTTTTAAAAAAAAAAACAAAAAAGTGATCACAAGCTTGGATAAAAAACATATATTTTTAATAAAAAGACCAAGAAATTTAGACGATATATTTTAAGAAATCTTTAAATAACGTAATTTAATCGCTTGGTAATTTTCAATGATTTTTTATTCAAAAACAAAACATGCGAAAATTTTTAATAAATTTTCTAGGAGTAGAAACTTGTTTAATAATTTATTATTTGATCCGGAAGCCTAAACGTATAATATGGTAGTCGCCTGCCTGCCTGCCTAAATGTCTAGTGATATTTTAATTCATTTCAAGTAGAGTATATGTACATACATATGTATGTATATTTATGACCTTGATTGTTTTGTTTTAGAAAACAAGTACCCCTTAGTATATTCTGCTATAAATAAACTCGTCACTTTTCTACTACTTAAAATGTTTTTTAATTTTTATTTATTTTTTTTTTCTCTTTTTGTGTTTTATTTTATTAAAAAAAATACATTTAAATATAAATATATGTTATATTTCATTTCAACACATTTAAGGTTAGGAATCATTGACGACCTGTTCTCAAAGAAACATGGAAAGTTTCAATGCCCTGCAGTTGTCATTCCCTATTTGGTATTAACTTTAAGTGTCCTGTGCGAAGACTCGTCATAAGGAAAATTTTGAAATTGCTTAGTTTAAGCAATTTAATCCCTTTTGGGACTTTTATGGATGCCATCCATAGTAATATATGGGCGCTTTGCTCTCTGTTCTCGTTTTCCCGAACAACTTTGCTTGTATACCAAAACATAAGTTTATTTCGAACCAGGAACCAGTTCACAGTATATAGTATCCCGGCACAAAAATGATGTACCTAAGGTTTGTAGTTATTTTGTCGAAAATAAGGACGGCCCAAAAAAGAACTGACGATATTAAACACGTGTAACTTTTTTTTCTATTCTTGTCAACGATCAATGTCCATAACGCAACAAAATTATCGTTTACTTTTTAGTTCAATTATCAGGAATTTGGTCTTCGTTTTAAGGAACGAGGTTCAGTGCTTACCGAATTAACTATTCGCACATAAAGATACGAGGAGGAAAAAACGTCACAGACAATTTCTAGGGCTTCATACAGAAAAATTTTCTACAACTTTTTGTGCCACTGAGCGGTACAGCAGTACCCTATATTGTTGTTCCAACAAGATGGAACATAAAATATAAATAATGTAAATGATTATTACAATAGTTAGACGTGTTTAATATGCCTTACCAGAAGCCTGTTGGATGAGCATATAATAGTCTTTAACAATCGAGTTCAGGCATTGTTTGAATCTTTAATTTTGTCTTTTTTGTCAAACTTGTATCAAATATTTTTATAAAACGAACATTTTTATTAATCGAAAATTTTTATGTAAATTTCTATCGAATCTATCGAAATTTTGTTTTTATATTTAAAGTTTCTAAAGTCTTCTATTTTTCACACACGAAAAACTCTAAACCAAACAATTTATTAAAAATTATTGAAATTACAAAGCAATTTACTGAATAATTACGCACAAGTCAATTTATAAAAAAAAAATACAAATTTATGATTGTTAAAGTGGATTTCTGCCAAGATTCTTTGTTAAAGAATTCTTTATTTAAAATCATGTATTTTTTTTTAATATTAATATTTACATGAAAAGAAACAAAGGCAGACAGAGCAAAGTGGTGTGCTTGTATGTTTCATTTATGTATGTATGAACATACAAACATACATATGTAGACTTGATTGAATGACCCAGAACAAATTGTTAAAGTAACTATAAATAAATATTAATAAAACATAAAGTTTGCCTTCTAACAGGAATTAAAAACAAACGAAAAACATTTACATACAAAAAACACATGGCAATTGTTAAAAAAAGTAAAACAAAATAGTGGCAATTTTTTTTTTTCGGTTTTAAATAAGTAAGAAAAAAATTATGTTTAATTTTTAATCTTATTCTCCAATGTAAACGAAAAAATAAACTGGCTGTCTGACTCAAGGTGTACGCTAAAATAAAATATAACACACAATAGGTGTGTTCCACAAGATCTCGGACAAGTTCGGACTAATGAGAGTAAAATGAAAATTACTCTCTAAATTTGCCAAAACTACCCAAAATTGCTGGAACGCAAAAAAACCATTTTTGCACTTCTTGTAATACTAATGGTGCTTACTTTTTAAATTAAAATCTATTTAAGTGATTTTAGACGCTTAAAAGCAATAACATTATAAAAACAAAACATTTGCATCATTGCCAACAGATGTTAAAAATAATTTAAAAAGAACTGAAAGAAAAACTGAGCCAGTGTAAATTTTTTAAAAGTATTTATTTTAAAGAACAAGGGAGATATCTATTCACTAATGTATTTACCACTTTAACTTTTTCATTAACAAAAACTAAACTTTTTCTTTTGCTTGCAAATTTTTAGATTAATTTTCAGTTTCATATGTAAACAAAAAACAGCTGATTGTTAAATTCTTGTCCGAACTTACCCAAAGAAAAAGTTCGTGCAAAAATGTACAGGAAATGAAAAAAAATTACTCTCTCAATTACTCTCATAATAGAACAAAAATTGTTATGTGGAACGCTTTTAGGTAACTTTGGGCAAGTTCGGACTGTTTCGTTATGCATGTGGAACAGAGCTAATAACTCTTGTTAAGAGTGTGACATTAAAATGGTTTCTCGATAAAAGCAGGTAACAAATTATAAAAATTTAGCTCGGTGTTTAAACTGTTTTGCGCAAAAAAGTTTAAGCGGGTTTGAAAACATACAAAGTTCAAAAAGTTTCAGACAGGAATGCTGCAAATAAATTTAAAAGCTAAAAATAGATCACGAAAAACAAAATCAAATGTTATACAAAAATACTCATGTTGTAAAATGGAGTATGAAACGTATGTACTGGCAGATTTTTTGCAGCTTCCGGGTCAAAATTTTTATGTTGGTAATACTCGAGGAAATTTTAACAAATTCTTGGTATAGTAAGCTTTTGCAGTTGTGGCAAAAGTTAGGCTCTATAAATACAAAACAAAATGTTTGCAAAAAAAAAAAAAAACTTCTTTCTTTCATAAGACAGCACAATGTGTCCACATAGTTTTGGTTCGATTCGATCGTGTCACTATGGTAAGAAAATTTTGGAGTGCTACAGAAAAAAAAAAAGAACATAGTTGTCGTACCAAAATAAGTCAATCTTACAAATTATTTAGAGCTGTGAAGAGATATTGGGCTCTTACGAAAAGATAATTGAAGAGCACTAAAAAGGTGCCGCACAATATGGAGGAATTTTAGAAAAAGGATTGTCAAGCTATAACAAACTGCAACAACTATCAAATCTCTAAAGAAGGGGTTACCAAAAAAGTTGCCAAGTTGATAGGTAGTGGTTAGAACTATAAAAGTTACATTTCTCTATTATTATTTATTATTATTCTTCTGTGGTATGTAATATATGTAATATAAATTAAAAAAATTATACCGTAAAAGCAACCGTTTCCAAATTATTAAATTTTATATATGTATGTATGTTAAGATCGTACTCCTTATTTATTGAGTGGTCTCCTAAGCTTTGATGTATATAAAAACTACAATTTTAGCCTAAACAAACAAATTGCCCCGCCAATTCACATAAATGTTCACCTGGTAGCAATCGTCAAAAAAATACATTATTTTTTATTTAATTTTAGCGCACACCTAACATAGTGACTAATATTTACTACTGCTGCGCTTAAAGTAGTAAACTTCAACAACGTCGAGGTTGATAAAGACGACGACGAAGCAGTCGATATTGTCTAAAATTTACACACGCATACTTTAATAGTGTGTGTAGTAATGACAGACAGGCGGTTACGCGGAAGTATTATAAATTCTTAAACTATTCCGGTTCAAACAACCAATAAAACAAATAAACAAACAAAATTTACAAACCACGAATAAGATTGTGTATTTATTTTTGTTTATACATATGCATGTATACATTGAAAAACACTTGTGTATACAATTTTTGTTGTTTTTTTTTTTGTGTAAATCAATTAAAAATTCAGCGCCTCTTTTTTAATAACTTAACTGCACATAAAGACAGCAATTTAGCGTGTTTTTATTTTATGAGATTTTATTTTTTAATCGGTTATTTAAAATACATAGCATCGATTATGCGGCTTTGCTACAATATCGGTCAATGTCATAGCAAATTAGTTAACATTTAAAGAATTAATTAGGTGTACATTTATTTAGACACTATATCTTTATTTAGTAGAATTTTAAATGCAGATAAATTACAACAAATTTTTCTTTAAATAAATAATTCAAAGTAATACAATAGCACGTAAAAAACACTAGTTTTAAACAATAGTCTCAAACATATGTTTAAGAGGAGAATTTTAAAAACACTTATGTATATGAATTAGAGGTCTAGTTTTTATAAAATCTAGATGTTATACAAAATTTTAATTTATAGTTAAAGTTTCTATTAAAGTTTATAAAAGCAAAAAAAAAATATAGAAATTAAAAACTTTGTATTATAAAAAAACTTTTGAACTTGCATATTTTTGTACATATATTCATACAAAAATAAAATGTATTTAAAATCTATTTTAAGAAAATTTTGTATAAAAAATTTTTTAATAAAATACATTTCGACCTCGTTTTATTGCTCTATTTTCTACCAAACCGTTTAAGGATATCTTGAATGGTTAAAAAAAACACTAGTGTTATACAGTGAAGTAACAAAATAAAATGTTTTTTTCCCTCCTGAAAACTCAGTAAAAAACACATAAATAATTTTTTAGAACAACGACGATATGTGGGTTAAAATACAAAACAAGGTTTATTGAGTTTTAAAACTTGAAAATATAAAACAAGTAAGAGCGCTATATCATCCCATATGAAATACGTACATACATATAAAAACATACATATATAAAAACGTCCCATTGTAAAATTATAAATTCACGTATGTTTGTTAAAAAAAAAAAAAAAAAAAAATTTAAAATAAAATTTAAAAAAAATTAAAAAAAATTATTATGTATATAATATATATAAAACAAAAAAAAAATTAAAAAAAAAATTAAAAAAAAAATTAAAAAAAAAACAAGTAAAAGCGCTATATTCGGCCGTGCCGAATCTTATATACCCTTCACAACGTGTAGTCATGCAATAACAGTAAATTCACGTATGTATGTTAAAAAAAACAAAAAAAAAATAAAAAATAAAAAAAAAATTAAAAAAAAAAAATTTAAAAAAAAAATTAAAAAAAAAAAATTATTATATACATATATAATATATATAAAACAAAAAAAAAATAAAAAAAAATTAAAAAAAAAAAAATAAAAAAAAATAATAATAAAAATATATATAATATATTAAATAAAAAATAAAAAAAAAATAAAAAAAAAATTAAAAAAAAAAATTTTAAAAAAATTTAAAAAAAAATTTTTTTGCCTCAGCTGGGATTCGATGCCACGTTTTCTCTAACCAGTATACACGTTTGTATGTATGTATGTTGTTGTTGTAATGTTGTTTTTATGAAAAGAAAATCGAGGTGGTCGTGGGTTTTTGCTCATATCTCAGTTGTTTATGTACCGATGTTTCTGATTTTCAATACCGATCTACTCCCGAATATTTCTGATATTTTAATACCTTACCCGGGTCCAACCTATGTCGGGGGGCTTCAAAAAGTTGATTTCAACATACACACGGACAGACGGTCAGACGGACAGACGGACAGACGGACAGACGGACAGACGGTCAGGGCTTAATCGACTCCTCTATTCATAAGCTTTCAGAAAATATATACTTTATGGGGTCGGAAATGAAAATTGTAGAAATTTCACACGGAATGACAAACCTATATATACCCTTTTTCACTGTGTGAAGGGTATAATAATAAAAATACAAAAAATATATTAAATAAAAAAAAAAATTAAAAAAAAAATTTTTAAAAAAATTAAAAAAATTTTTTTTTGGCTCAGCTGGGATTCGATGCCACGTTTTCTCTAACCAGTATACACGTTTGTATGTATGTATGTTCTTGTTGTAATGTTGTTATTGTGAAAAAAAAATCGAGGTGGTCGTGGGTTTTTGCTCATATCTCAGTTGTTTATGTACCGATGTTTCTGATTTTCAATACCGATCTACTCCCGAATATTTCTGATATTTTAATACCTTACCCGGGTCCAACCTATGTCGGGGGGCTTCAAAAAGTTGATTTCAACATACACACGGACAGACTGACAGAGCTTAATCGACTCCCCTATTCATAAGCTTTCAGAAAATATATACTTTATGGGGTCGGAAATGAAAATTGTAGAAATTTCACACGGAATGACAAACCTATATATACCCTTTTTCACTGTGTGAAGGGTATAAAAAAGTATATAAATAAAATAAAAATTAAATTAATATGTAACTGCACAGTGGATAAAATAATTATATATGAGTGTTAAAATATACTGCAACTTGAACTCATTTTATATCAAGAACAATAACAGAATCGAATCAAGTTTATATAATTTATTAATCAAGTTATAATCTACAACAACAAAAGCTTGTATAAAATTAAGTTAAACGAAATTAAAAACCAAACAAATATTTTTGACAAAAATAAAAAAAAAGAAATGAATAACGATTTTTATGTATTACACATAGGGTTGCCAGATGGGCGTGATTTGGCTTAAATTTGAAGTTTTCTTAAGACTTGTTAAGATTGATGCCGTTTAAATGTTGACAACGAAGCAATGCTATCGACTTTGCATTTTGTAAGGAGCTTTCAACAGCGCATACCCGTTAAAGATTTACATTTACTTGCTTAAAACGAAATTAATTAAAGCCATATTATTTATTCATCAGGTAGTAATAACTAAAAACCTAATTATTTTTTCCTTTTTATAAAACTTTAGCTGTCTAACTCTATAGATAACAAGTAAGAGTGCTATATTCGGCCGTGCCGAATCTTATATACCCTTCACAACGTGTAGTCATGCAATAACAGTAGTTTGTGTCACCATTCATCCCATATGAAATACGTACATACATATAAAAACATACATATATAAAAACATACATATATAAAAACATCCCATTGTAAAATTATAAATTCACGTATGTATGTTAAAAAAACAAAAAAAAAAAAATTAAAAAAAAAATTTTAAAAAAAAATTTTAAAAAAAAAAATTTTTAAAAAAATTTAAAAAAAAATTTTTTTTTTAAAAATTATTATATATATAATATATATAAAACAAAAAAAAAATAAAAAAAAAATAAAAAAAAAAAAAAATTAACAAAAAAATAATAAAAATATAAATAATATATTAAATAAAAAATAAAAAAAAAATAAAAAAAAAATTAAAAAAAAAAAATTTTTGTGGCTCAGCTGGGATTCAATGCCACGTTTTCTCTAACCAGTATACACGTTTGTATGTATGTATGTTGTTGTTGTAATGTTGTTTTTGTGAAAAAAAACCGAGGTGGTCGTGGGTTTTTGCTCATGTCTCAGTTGTTTA
The DNA here is from genome assembly GCA_941918925.1 of Phyto melanocephala. Classification (NCBI taxonomy): domain Eukaryota; kingdom Metazoa; phylum Arthropoda; class Insecta; order Diptera; family Rhinophoridae; genus Phyto; species Phyto melanocephala. Next base: position 7,082,740 of record OW799233.1, read on the forward strand.
TGTACCGATGTTTCTGATTTTCAATACCGATCTACTCCCGAATATTTCTGATATTTTAATACATCACCCGAGTCCAAGCGATGTCGGGGGGCTTCAAAAAGTTGATTTCAACATACACACGGTCAGACGGACAGACGGACAGACGGACAGACTGACAGGGCTTAATCGACTTCCCTATTCATAAGCTTTCAGAAAATATATACTTTATGGGGTCGGAAATCAAAATTGTAGAAATTTCACACGGAATGACAAACCTATATATACCCTTTTTCACTGTGTGAAGGGTATAAAAATATCTCATTATTTTTTATACCCTTCACACAGTGAAAAAGGGTATATATAGGTTTGTCATTCCGTGTGAAATTTCTACAATTTTCATTTCCGACCCCATAAAGTATATATTTTCTGAAAGCTTATGAATAGAGGAGTCGATTAAGCCCTGACCGTCTGTCCGTCTGTCCGTCTGTCCGTCTGACCGTCTGGTCGTGTGTATGTTGAAATCAACTTTTTGAAGCCCCCCGACATAGGTTGGACCCGGGTAAGGTATTAAAATATCAGAAATATTCGAGAGTAGATCGGTATTGAAAATCAGAAACATCGGTACATAAACAACTGAGATATGAGCAAAAACCCACGACCACCTCGATTTTCTTTTCATAAAAACAACATTACAACAACAACATACATACATACAAACGTGTATACTGGTTAGAGAAAACGTGGCATCGAATCCCAGCTGAGGCAAAAAAAAATTTTTTTTAATTTTTTTAAAATTTTTTTTTTTAATTTTTTTTTTTATTTTTTTTTTATTTTTTATTTAATATATTATATATATTTTTATTATTATTTTTTTTTTATTTTTTTTTTTTTAATTTTTTTTTTATTTTTTTTTTGTTTTATATATATTATATATGTATATAATAATTTTTTTTTTTTTAATTTTTTTTTTTAAATTTTTTTTTTTTAATTTTTTTTTTTTATTTTTTATTTTTTTTTTTTTTTTTAACATACATACGTGAATTTACTGTTATTGCATGACTACACGTTGTGAAGGGTATATAAGATTCGGCACGGCCGAATATAGCGCTTTTACTTGTTTTTTTTAATTTCAAACTTCATATACATATGTATACAAAATTTAAACATAAAAATATTTCCAAACTGCCATTTAATGGTTAATAAATATGCATTGGTTCAATTAACAAATTAATTAAAGCTTAATGATTTTTCAAGCAGCATGCTTAATGCGAATCTACTTTGTAACATGAAGTATCGCTTTCTATCTGGCATCATTTAAAACGAGCACAGGCAGTATTTTGTGGAGTAGTGTTATGTCTTTGCTAAAAGCACGTACGTGACATCAATCTAAAGGTCAAGGTACATAACACGCTTGAAATCGTTCACGATTTATAGACTTCTGACAAAAAAAACTGAAGTAATGTGTCAACATATAGCATAATGCACAAAAAGGTTTGAAACGTGCCGCAAAAAGTTTAATAACTTTAAACTTTTTAATTGCGTTGTATATATTTTGATAGCTGATTAGCTGAAATAAAATAAAAATTGTTATGGAGTGGCATTTACTTTTGTAAGGAACCCAAAAGCTTACAAAGCATTAAAGCGTTGCCACGTTAAAGCGTGTTATGTACCTCCACTTTTAGTTATGAGCACACTTTCACCTGACATCTTTGTTAGTCGTTAACGCATTTTGAGGTTCAAAGAATTCGTAAAATGTTGTCAAGAACAAATATATCTACAACGTGTCGCTGTTTGGTGCAATATTTTAGCTAGAGGTACCATTGGACCATAATTCTTCTTGGTAAAAGAGCGGATCTACTCTATTGTTTGAGTTATCAGAATTAGGTTCCTAGATCATGCGACATTATTGGAATTGAATTATCTATGACCTTTTGAGAAAAGAGCTTATTTCGAATTTTTTTAACCAAAAAAATAAATAATTAAATTATGGTAGATTCCTTTTGCTATGGTATCTTATTTTTAAAAAAAACCTTAACATTTTCTTATCTCGACTTAAGTTGCTTTGTCAGATGTTCACAGATATAATAAAATATTATTTAAAAATTTTAAATTTTCTTTCAAATTTTAATACAATTTTAAAATTATCAACTACATTTTATTCATCGCTTAAATTAAAAACTATCAAATAAATAATAGATATAATATAATATGTTATTTCAACGATTAATCGTTCAGTTGCGACACTAACAATTTGATATGAAATATTGATGCTGCTACTATCGATTAAACACATGACAGGTTGTTATGAACATTTTTTGTCCGTGTGTGTGATTTATTTGTTTTGTTTGTTGTTTTAATGTACATAAGTACATATTGTTTATTTTTTCCATTTTACCGTTAGATGTTTATTTACAATATTTTTTATTTTCAATTGTTTGAGTGGAAGAAATTTAAGTTACAATAATAACAGGGCATATTTTGAAATAACGAAATTTGGTAATTATTTTTATATTCGTTGAATTGCTAGATTTAATTGTTTTTTATTACGGAAATGTCTAGTTATAAATACTTTATAAAATTATTAATAAATACTGTAAAAAATTTTTTCAATAAGCTTTCAAAAGATACATTATTAAACTTATAAAGATATAAAAGATTTTCGATAAATTCTTTAAAAAAAAATATATTTATAACTAAATTTTTATAAAAACCCGTATCACCCTTTTTTAATTAATTAAATTTTAAAAATGCTAAATTTGTTTTAAGAAATACATTTTATTTGGAAATTTCTGAATACAACCCCCGTTGTATTTTGTATCGTCTAATAAAATACAGTTTTAGTTTATTTACTTTCTGTAAAAAAATTTTAACAAAATAAATTAAGTAAAAAGAAAATCATTTTTTGGTTCCAAAAAAAATTCCACTGATTTTCATCTTAATGGATATTTAAATAAACAAAATATGTGAGTTTGGGGTGCTGAAAACCTCAAGAGTTGGTTACCAGTACCCAATACACTCACTCAAGCGTACAGTTATGTGTAGAGTGACATCAGAAAAATTATAGGGCCCTACTTCTTCGAGAATAACGTTTGCAATGTAGTGATGGTGAATGGAAACAATTATCTTACTATGATTAATAATTTTGTATGCCATGTGCCAGCCAATAAGTGGTTCCAGTAGGATGTAGCAACAGCACACAACACGTCCTGTGCCACAATTACTTTTTTAAATTAAATTATAAATGACTGAATTATCTCAAATACAGAATTAAATTGTCCAAAAAGTTCACCAAATTTAACTGCCCCTAATGAGAGCAGCATATATTAAATATCATATCATCATATTTGTTGTATAAATTTTAAGATAATTATGATATCATTGTTAGTGAAAATTTATAGTTTATTGTTGTTAAAGTAAATTCTTAAATATTCCTCCTTCTGGTCGTATCCTTATATGAATTTATTTCTTGCCAACCTTCTAGTATCAATTTTAATACCATTTTCCTTACAGCTTTTATTTTTTTTTGTTTTAAATATTATCTCGCAATAAAAAGTATACTACAAGGGTTGCTCTTTATATTTTGGATTGGGCAACTTCAGTCCTGCAATTTGGCAATTGACGTTTGGCATTTTTGACAATATACGTACTCAGAACGTTCTGACGTACGAGCGCTATTTGTTTTGTTTACATTATCTTGGAGAATTCGTGTCGACTAAAAAGTCTAATTTAATCATTAACGTTTCGTAAGATTATTTTTTACAACATTCGTAGTGGATTAAAACAACAACAATGCGTCGACGGGCTAAATTGGATTTTTTTGCGATGAAGCACCATCAAGAACCAATGTTTATCGATGGTTTGAACTCAATCGTGGCCGAAGCTCGCTCAATAACAGTTTCGTCAAGGTCGTCCAAAAACATTGATGCTATTCATGTAATGATACTGCAAGATCATCATGTAACTTATCGTAAGATTGAGGCAACCTTAAATATTAGTGGGACCATTTCAACATTTAAAATTGCATGAACATTTGGCTGTAAAATATTTGTTCTCGTTGGATCCCACATAATTTAACAATATTTAAAAAAAAAGTTGCAAGAAATGTAAAAAAATTATTTGCGGTCTCAAATCGCGAAATATGTATGTATAAAAGACAACCCTCGTATATGTTATCCTAGGTATTAAATATATATCTCCACCATTTAATATAAATAGTAATCAATTGCCAATCGAGTTCAGTAAGACAGACAGACAGACAGAAATTCTTAAAAGTAATTATTTGTATTCTAGATCAGTTTTACGTACAGGCGCAGTTTCTTTACAATCTAATTACAAATATAAATATACGTACTTATGTATGTATATGTATGTATGCATGTATTTACATATATGTAGTATGTATTTATGTATGTACATATGTATATTGACAACAAAGCAGTTATAGAATCTTCAACATAGTACCTACCCACATGTCGCTAAATATTATTATTAATTAAGTGATAAACGTGTCCTCTTTTATATATGTATGTATAATTTTTTTATAATTTAATAAATTAAATTGTTTAAAAAAATATAATTAAAATTATATTTAATTAAATTTTAAGAATTTAAATAACTATCAGTTTTTATGTGTGATAAACAGCAGGCAGAATTAGCAAAATACTTGTTTAGAATTTTGATTAACAAACGAGTCTCTCTCTCTATCTCTCTTTTACATACATACATATGTATGTATATACATAGTATGAACGTTAAAAAAATATCTATTACTGAACATATGTATGTACGTGTGTGCATACTTAATTAATCGTCAGTTTTGTTATTAAACGTGTGATGATCACTAGGCAAGTACCTATAGAATCAACAAAACTTGTTGCTTTTGTTACTTAATAAAACAAAAAAAAAATCATGCACATACATACATACATTCGTAATGTTATTCGGTTAATGACTCGAATACTGGCTGGCTGTGTGTCTGTCTGTCATTCATTCATTGTGAATACGATTATTAACGATTTAATTCGACTATCTACACGAGTAGTATAAAACAATTTTGCAGAACACACAAAAAAACTATAAAAATTTTCTACACGTTTTGTATTTACATATTAAACAAAGAACCCACATGTTTCGATTTTTTTTTTTTTTAATTTTTCCGTTTATTTTTTAATGTAATTAAAATAGAAAGCAGTTATTACAATTTGCATCTTTTTGGTTGATGTTTACTTTCTGCTCATTTAAGTAATGTATTGATTTGTTTATTTATTTATATTATCTATTTATATATTTCCCCATTTCACTTTTAGTTTAATCTTACAGATTCATATTCCGTTTATTTGAACAACAAATAAACTGCTTTGAACTGCTATTATCAACTAATTTCAGTTCTTGAAATTAAAAGCAGTTTTAATACAAACATTTATTATAACTGTTAACTACAATAATTAACATTATAAGCTAAATTTGGAAATATAATAATAATAATAACAATAATAATAACAATAATAATAGCAAAACATATTGTCAGAAGATGCTATTACTTTTCCACGTATGGCCATTTTATGTGAAGTAAACAGTTACAAAATGCCCGCCGATAAGCCATCTACATAAACGCAGAAAATTCGTGACATTTTTTAGCGAAATAAATCTTCAGTAACCCAAAAGAGGTGACATTTGACTTATTTTTTAAGAAGGCTTTTTTTACTCGTCTAAACATTTTGAAATGCACTGATTTATTTACAGTAATCCAAGTCTTGCAACGAAGTAATAAATAAAATCTATTACAATCAAGAAGAATCAACTTTCATTATATTTTTTTTTATTTCCTAAATTATAGCAATACTCAAGATAAGTTATTTTGACAAAAGTCCACAGTAATTGTAGCGATAAAGTAAAAATAACAAATAAAGATTGTCAGATTGATAATAGAGTTTGCAAATTAATGTTATTAAAAAGAAAAACAAAATCATTTAAATTTCCATGGAAATTTCTAGCTTTATAAAACATATTAAAAAAAATTTGTAAGTTATCGCTTACAATTAAATTCTGTAAACAATTGCTGCCGTATGCATAAAAATTATCAGAAGTTAATATATTACATTTCGAAAGGAAATCAGTTTAAAACATGCTCTATAAACCATTGATAATTTTTATGCATACGGCGATTAGAATTTAAAATAATATTTATTTTATTAATATAAGATTTAAAAAAAAACAAGTAAAAGTTCTATATTCGTCTATATCGAATTATAAATACCCTTCACAAAATTTGCACTATCATGAAAGGACTAAAACTACCAATAATATTGTGCATTTAAAACTGATTTAGGAAATCGATATTTTGTACTTTTGACCCTTTTCTCCAAAAATTTTTTTTGCCAATATCTTTGTCGGTAATTGACTCATTAAATCAAAATTTTTTTGTAAATTTTGCAAAAAAAAAAATTATTATAACACGCACAGAACGACTGTGTAAAGATACAAAATATATGTATATACTTAATAAGGTAAATTTTACTTGTAGAACTTAAAAACTTTAAATACCCTTTTATATTCTCGTGTTATTAAGTTACTTGTTGAAAAGAAACAAACAACAATATGGTTTTAATCTAATTTAACAAACTTTTTAAGATAATACTGTAATAAAATTTTCTGAATACATTGCACAAGCTTTATTTATAAAAAAATGTATAAAACAAAATTCGCGCACAAAATCAGCGTTTATAGACAAAAAGAGGTTGTCAGACGTAATTACATATGGACGTCCGGAAGCAAAAATTATAAACCATCTGTAAAATGACAACTTCGACAGACATACACAATTACATATAGATGGTAAAAGTGACAAATCATATTGTAAAATACATTCCGTCTGTAGGTAGCTTAATGGTAGATAATGACAAATGTTTATTTTTTTTATTAAATTGAATATTTCACTATAATATTTTGTATTTTCCTAATATTAAGAAGTTATGGACATTTATTTTAAAAATACTTAAACTGCCTTATTCATAAAAAATATTTTAGGTTTATTAAAGTTATTTACAGATATTGTACATAAATTTGTGGAATTAGTCTTCCATAAACCTAAAATATTTTTTATGAATACGACAGTAAGAATATGTAAAAAATAAAGAATTTTTTGGAAATTTTGTATATTCGAAATATTTTATAAATCAGAAATATATTTTTTTAAATAAAATCTCTTAAAAAGAAAAAATTAAATATGTTTATATTTACGTATGTTGATAATTAATCGATTAAATTCAATAAATAAACCTGATGTTTCCAAATCAACACTTCAGTCGACAATTTGGGTGACTTTATAATGACATTGTCAACAAAGAGTCCACACTTATTAATTTTGATAGCTGTATTTAAAACTATTTTTTTATTGTTTTAGTTTGATTTGTTGATAAAACATTTATTTTACTGCAAGCAAAAGCAAATATTATGGGGATTTTTCCAATATACAACAAAGAATATAAATATAATAACAGTAAAGTAAAACAATATCAACGTAAGGTTGATGTATTTTTTATAGATAAGGCAAATCAAACCCGTTCTTGATGATAATACTGAACCCAATCTGTATCAGGTATTTTACCAAGGGCAAAATTACAGCATTCAGTAGCTGACAAAATTTTATTCGATCCTTCGAGTTTCCTTTGCTTTTAGCATAGATACAAAATAAAGAATGAGATCAGTGAAACCTTAACACACATTTTTAATTCCACCTTTCTTCATGCACAAAAAATATAACTGTTTATGATCAAGTTTGCATTTAAAAACTTGTCATATTATGTGTACAAAATAATAGCATAATCGGATTATTAGTTTGTTTGAAAATGGATTCCGAAGAAAAAGTGCGTGAAAAAATAATAACAATTTTTATAAAAAATCCCAGTCGTACTTACAAATTTATTGCAAATGAGATAAAGGTGTCACGACAAACAGTTTCGCGTGTTTCTTCTAAACCAAAATCCCAACCTCTCAAACCGTAAAGCCGCCTTAAAAGCAAACTGTTCCGATTTTTTTGTAAGGAAGGTTAAAAGATATGAAGGCCTTAAGTCCTACAAGGTTCAGAAAGTGCCAGACAGAAATTCGAAGAAAAACTTGGATGCAAAAAGTCGTGCCAAAGAACTGCTTAGAAATTTTATCAACAAATATGAGTGTTGTATTATGGATGATGAGACTTACGTTTTTGCCGACTTTTCTCAGCTCCCAGGGCGAAGTTATTATGTGGCCGATGGAAGAGGTAATGTCGATGACCAATTTAAGTTCCAAAAAAAGACAAAGTTTCCAAAGAAGTACTTAGTTTGGCAAGCTATATGCACGTGCGGAGAAAGAAGCAGTAAATTTATTACTACTGGGACTATCAACACTGATATTTACATCAAGGAGTGCTTGCAGAAGAGGTTGCTTCCATTCATACGAAAACACAATAAGTCAACATATTTTTGGCCCGACCTAGCGTCGTGTCATTATAGTAAATCTGCAGCAGAATGGTATGAAACAAATAATATAGTGGTAGTGCCAAAAGAAGCAAATCCACCTAATTGTCCAGAACTAAGGCCCATCGAACGTTACTGGGCTTTAGTCAAAAGAGTGCTGAAGGATACAAAACAAGTTGCTAATACTACTAAAATTTTTTCCCAGAAATGGTCTTATTCCAGCAATAAAGTTACTAAGGATACCATCAAAACCCTCATGGTCTCAATTCCGGAAAAGGTGAAACAGTTCATCAAAAAAAGCTGAATTTTTACAAAAAGCATTAATATTTTAATTTACTGTTATTTTATTGTTAAACCACGCTATTTTCATTAAAATGGATTAATTCGTTTCAAAGTTATTGCGTTTTATTCGTGTTAGGGTTTTATCGATCTCATTCTTTATGTTTAAAAAAGTTTATTGCTTAATGCTGCTTTTGCTATTATTTGTAAAGAAATATAGTAAAAATTTCCAAGAATATAGACTACATTGATAAAATGTTCTAATGAATCGCTGGTTTCAATCTGTTTATATGGTTTAAATCAATAGTTCTTAGATAAATTGTGCATATCAATAACAATAACATGGTAAATCACCACATCACAGAGCATTTCAAGGGGTTTAATTAGTCTGTAGTACTGGCGACAAACTCAATAGTAAACCAGTACAGTTTAACTACTGACATTTCCTATAGGAAAAGTATATAAAGGATGGGTACATATGTTTATATATAAATACATATTTATTTAAAATTTTAAATAAAAATTTATTTTTTTATAAAATTTTTTTTTTTATAAATTAAAACATTTTTTCCTTTTTTAATCTTTATAAAAATGTTAACAGTTATTTATTTATTTTTTTATATAAAAAAATTAATAGTTTTTAATTTCTTAAGAAACACAATCTAAACTTAATTAGGGCATCTAAGAATAAAAAAATAATCTTTTTTAAAATAAAACATCAACAACTATTTGGTCATTAACATACTGCTGATAAAGAAAGAACACAAAAGAAGAAAAATCAAAATTTTAAATGTTCTTGTTTTTTTCTTCAATTTGTGTCACGTAAAAGGAATCTGTTGTCTTTAGACCCACTTAGTCAGAACAACAGCAACAAATGCAAATAATCTTAAAAAATAATAATAAAAATAAAAAAAAACTGCAAAGTTTCAGAGATATGACCTTCTTTAAAGTTTTAGTTTTGTATTTTTTTGTATTATTTTTTTTTTCAACTTTAAATCTAGCAATTGAGTATTTTAGATTTTACGTCTTAAAACTCTTTGTTATAAACCTACACACATTCATACATGTACCAACGGTGAAATACTTGATACATACATTTATACACATTAAATTAAATCTGTATACATATGTATGTATATAAAAAGACGTGAATTTGCAGCAACTTTTGCAAAATTTATATAAACATTAGACGATGACTGACTAAGTGAATGACTATTTAATAACACTCGTAGTATAAGAATTACCTCGTCTAATGGGTTCAAAGTAAACCAGCTTTAATATACAAAGAAAAAACGACCTTAAAATTCGGCAAATAAGACGTTTCGATCAGAAAAGCACCTCAAGAATAAACAAACACTAAGAAACAACATACAGACAGACATAAATAAAAATAATAATGGCCAAATAAATTCGTATGAGCAAACAAAATTAACAGCATATTTTCAGCTTTTTATCTAATGTACGTACATATACGAAGATATGTATTTATGTACTAGGACTAATGCAGTTGCAAAATATTATTTTAAAAAATGCAAAAATTATAAAAAATTTCTACCTAAATATAACAAAAATACCTAAACTTTAATTTCAAAATTAATGTCATTCACACTTAGTGTGTGGAAGCCCGATATATGCACAATAATTCACTCATTCTCTCTCTCTCTCTCTTTGCTAAGTGTCATGTGAATCTACTACTCTCATAAAATACTAAAAGCAAAATAGTTATTCTAACAAGTAATAATTAAAAATATGGGCTTTATTGTTCTTTAACCTAAGCAAAAAGCTTAATAGCTTAATATACTTGCACAAGTATGTATTGCCTATGCAAATCTGACTAAACTTAAAAGTGTTACGGCATTATGCATAATAACAAACAGTGTGCTAACTAAAGAACTGCTATATTTTTTATGGAGCAATTTCCATAAGGAAAGATAGCAGCTCGTTTGTTAGCACACATTTTGTCATTATGCATAACGCCGTTATTATATACTAATTTTATACGTCTCGATTTTTACTGAACAATTCTTTTAAAAAATTGCGTAAAATATTGAACAAAGAATTTTATTTCAAGACTTTAATGTCATTTAAATAATTTTGTGTAATTATTTCTTTGTTAAGAAATTGTGTTGTTTTTATATTTTCAACTTGTATTGCATGAATATTTCCATTGCTCATACATACATATGTATGTACATACATACATATATCAATACTTATGCACTTAAATATTTAGAGTTGCGTGATCTACTTTTCTATATTACGTTTTGATTTTGCCTTTTTCTTTGATAAGATAAAACATATTGATAAAACAAATGCAAAAAAATTTTCAAAATTCAAAATTTTGAAAAACTCTAAGGGCCGTATTCATAAAAAATATTTTAGGTTTATTAAGGGCTTATTTGACAGATGTTGTAGAGAAATTTGTCAAATAAGCCTTCAATAAACCTAAAATATTTTTTATGAATACGGCAGTAATATTTTAATATATTTTTTTAATCTTCTATATTAATCAGAAATAAAATGGTATATTAACTATCAATGAAATGTTACTTTTATATTTTTTTTGTCATGATATTAGTTATTAAAAACTGAGTTTATATAAATCAAAGCAAATTCAATAAGGTGAACTTATTAGATCAGCTGATCATCAGCTGTTGGCTACTTCTTGGGACCATTTGTCAAATTTTTGTGTATTTTTGACATATCGTTTTGTTTTACACTAATAAAATACACGTTTGTATTTTTTCACTTTGTAGTTGTTTTAGCGACGAGTTCACCTTACTCAAGGCGAATTCATACAGGTGAAATTATCAGCCTAGCTGATGGGGAGACTTTATGTCAAAATTGGTTGAATTTGCCTTATTAATGCAGGGAAGGGAAATGTGATTTTAAATTCTGTATTATTGTATGTATAAATGTGCTAAATTTATGTATATTTTTTGCTTTTGCGTCATTAATAATGTGTTTCAAACAATTATATCCTTTTTTTAATCAAATTTTATTATATTTAATATGTAAAAACAACTTTTCCATCCCTGATATACGAATTGGCTTCGACATAAAACATCTCATGAAAAGTTGCTTTGTTGTATCAATTCGCCGTTGCATATACCTTATGGATATGCCCAAGGCGAATTTATACAGGTGAAATTATCAGCCCAGCTGATAGGGAACGCTACTGTCAAACTCCATGTATAAAAAATTATTGCTCGTTTTTTATAAGTGGTATTTGACAGAGAACATCACAGCGAATTCGCCGTTGCATATACCTGTATGAATATGCCTTGGATATGCCTTGACCTTATTGAATTCGCCTTGATATAAATTTTCAAATCATAAAAAAATTACAATTAATGGTATTTAGAATATGTTGTAATGATTTCGAAAACGAATCAATTTTAAATCGAAAAATAGTCAAATATGTCAAGGTATTCGACTGAATACCTAGTTAAGTGTACCTTAATTGATTTTTTAAATAAAAATGTAAATAAAATATTGGTTGTTAATTAAAAAAATTTTTTTAAAACAAAAAAAGTGATCTCAAGCTTAACAAAAACAAGAAATTAAAAATGTAATTTTAATAAAAAAAATTGGCGAAGCTAATTATGTACATTCAATTTAGAACCACTTTTTGCTGACATGTGTGCAAGAGCAGAACTTGAGACATTATTTAATGGTTTCAGTTTAAAAGGTAAAGGTAATATCAGAAAATACTTCCAAAATTGGGCAATAGTTCCAGAAGTTTTAATTCTTCAACTAACTACAAATTCAGGTTTTTTACTGTTGGCTTCGATATCGTTATACAAATGTACAAATGTGTTTGCAATCTTTAATTTAAATTATAAACACTTTTAAATTGAACGTATATTGAACAGGAAGTAAAATTAAATAAAAAAATATATGTATTTAGAAGACTTCTTATTATTTTCTTAAAAAAAGAAAATGTAAATACATACATATGTAGGTACATACAATTTAAATTTAACGACATTCAGAACAGTTTTTATTTTCCGTTTATGGCACAGAGTTGCCATTGCGTGTAAGCCACAATATTTATTTTTTATTGTAAGTCATTCAAGTCATGGTCTTTGTCTTTGCATTTTATTGATTAGTCACAATTTCGAAAACAAAATTAAAAAGCATACTTATATCCAGGGTACACTTATACAAGGTGGCGGTGCCAGCCCAGCTGACTATTTTTTTGTGCTCTGGAGTATGTCAAACTACATATTAAAAAAAATGATTTCAACTCTGGAAATTGTCAAACTCCATACATAAAAAAGAGAGCCAAAAATTGCTCTCCTTTACGCTATCACCTTAAGTAATTACAAAATGCTTATATCTACATATACATATGTGTCAACACATTAAAATAGTTTTTTTTAAGAGAAGGAATATTATATGATTTTATTGCTGTTTTCCATTACTCCAAGCATGCCTGGCTCCCAAAAAAAATAATAATAAGGCATAAAAACAATAACAGAGTTGCCGGAGTTATTATGCGATAAAATTGATTATTGAAATTGATATGTGTAGGTAAAATATTTTTCAAGGATAAATAAAGTTTTCTATTAATTTAGTATATATTATAAAAAGATTCTCTACAAAAAGAAAATATTTTAATGCCGAAAAAAAATATATTTCTGTAAAGAAACTACGATAATTTTTTATACATACATAATTGAAAGTTTTCTAAAAATAAATCAAAATTTAAATATTTTAATCATAATAAATAAAAATTTCTGATTTTCCTATTATTTAAAGCAATTCAGCAGGTAATCGCAATTCAGAGAAAATTTTTGTTTAAATTTTTTTACATAAAATTTGACATACATATATAATAAATGTGATAGACTTTGCTATTGAAATAAGCGAAAAAAATTATGAATCATTTTGTATTGATTCAAAGCGTATTTATTTATTTTTTATCTAAAATCGGTTTGAATTCTTGAGTTTTTATATACGTACATAAATAGGCAGAAAGTTTGACATTTGAAATAGTTTAAAGAATTTATTTTTCAGCTAAAATTTAAAAGAACCTAAGAAAAAATCTGCCGCCGAATCAAGTTAACCTGATGAATAAATATGCCTTGCATATATCTGTATAGCTATTCGTACTTATAACAAAGCTATATCTATACATAGATAATTGTTTTTTTAACTTTTTAAATAAATCTTGACAGTTAGATATTATGAAGGAAAAAAGAAAATTAATGGAATTTTTACATTTCTGAACAGCTGATGATTAACTAAAACTAGCTAATTTAGACTTTATTAATTTTTAGTTTGGCTCTAGTTCATTTTATTATTAAATTTCTAATCATTACATGAAGAAATTAATTTTTATTTGTGATAATGAAAGAATATATTGGAAAAGTAAGTTTTAATCCCGACACCAGCCGAGTGGAATGCATTTTCGAAACCAGCTACGGTTTCATCATCAGCACTCTTTGATCGGAATGTCTTAGTGTTGGATGTAAATATCATCTATTTAACTCACAAGTTTATATGAAATTTGATTTTGTGAATTAAACTTCACATACATATTCATATCTTTTGCTGTAGTGAGTGAGAACGAAATTTACCAAACTTAAGCTTTTCCCCGAAAATGCATTCCACTCGGCTGGTGTCGGGATTAAAACTTACTTTTCCAATATATTCTTTCATTATCACAAATAAAAATTGATTTCTTCATGTAATGATTAGAAATTTAATAATAAAATGAACTAGAGCCAAACTAAAAATTAATAAAGTCTTTGTTAAAAAGTTCAACAATAAAATAAGAAAATTAACTAGCTAATTTAGTTTACTCAAACAAAAAAATATGCTCGTTTCCAACAAGCTGATCCAAATTTTTTAATAAGATGTCTGCATCTGTAAAACTTAATTTTTTAAAATAAAAAACCGAGAGTAGGAAGGTTTTACATTGGAATTTCGTAAAATGAACGAAATGAAAGAAAAAAAAAATTATTTCTTCTTCTTTTTTCCAAAAAAAGAATTGAATGAAATTTTAATCAATTCATAAAAATTTAGCAAAAATGAATTGCAATTGATTTCCAATTCATTTGAATTAATTCAAATGAGTTAGAAAAAATGAATAGCAATTAATTTCCAATTCATTTGAATTAATTCAAATGAGTTAGAAAAATGAATTGCAATTCATTTCTAATTCATTTGAATTAATTCAGTCAATTCAAATTTTTTTTAATTGAAATGAAATGAATTGCAATTTAAATGAATTGTTTCAAATTTCATTCAAATCGTTTTTTGTCGAAAATAATTAATTCAAAATTTTACCAATTCAGTGAATGAATGATTCGTGAATTAATTCAAAAATGAATGATTCGTTTACAACTCTGATACATATACTTCATAAATATGCTTTGATAAATACTTTTACGCAAACTTTGTATAAATTTCTCAAGAATAAATTTTTTGTGATTTTTAATGTGTAAGTTTTTATCGTCAAATAATTTTGTTCTAAAAATATCTGGCAACTTCGAGAACGTTTGTTAATTGCATCCGGCATTTCCTGTTAAAAGAAAAACACAAAAATCACAGCCTGACAAACATAGAAATCACAGAATACATCTCACATACGCCTGTGTAAGATGCAAATTAATGTTATTGTTCTATTAAAAACTAGCATATTTTCTTGATTTTTCTCAAATAATTTACCGTATATTTTTTTCTTTGTTAGTACCTATACTGTGGTTCTTTGTTCAGCAGTCATTTTTGTGTGAAACGTAAAAGGAAAATTTTCTTGTTTTTACTTACATATACTTATTTACATATCTAATTGCAACACTCACCTTCAACAGAGATAAGCAATTTTCTCTAACTGCTTTAAAAACAACATATGAGAGATCCATTATAATTGTTTTGGAATATTGGTATCCACTTGTGGTTTGACTACTCTGTTCTTGTTTTTTTTTACGTGTGTTAATGTTCTGTTTCTATAGAATTAAGCAACATTAATATCATTAATACCTATCTATACCTTTGTTCTTTTCTAGTAGTTTTATAAATTATGGGTATTTATTATATTGTTGATGACGATGCTGTCAAATGGGGTATTTGCGTTATCGTTTTCTTATAAAAGAATCGTGGAAATTATTGTGGTTTGATTTTATTGTTACCCCTTCTTTAAAACTTTTTAAAAGCTTATATAGAAAACGTATTGAGAGACCCACCAACCCACCGTTTACGTTATTCCAATGTTGTAGGTTTAATTTTTGATTTTTTGCACTGATTTTTAATTGTTAATATTTATTATGTTCTCTTTAAATTTTCTTACACATAAACAACAATAACAATTGCAGAATAATGCTATGGGTTAAAAAATTCTTTGAAATTTTGTCGACTTGTTTTAAGTAAATTGCAGCTAGACACCAGCTAAGCAAAATTGTATTTAGTACATACGTAATTGCTTTTAGTTTTCTACAGCAGGAAGACAAGATTATCTTTTATTTCTTGAATTTATGATATTTTTTATATCTGTATTTGTATTTTCTTTATTTGATTTTTTAGTAGACAAGTTAACAATGAAACACGAACTTTGGTGTTATTATTGGATATTTGTAAAGCA
The DNA here is from genome assembly GCA_941918925.1 of Phyto melanocephala. Lineage (NCBI taxonomy): Eukaryota > Metazoa > Arthropoda > Insecta > Diptera > Rhinophoridae > Phyto > Phyto melanocephala. The sequence goes on from OW799233.1 coordinate 7,099,039, forward strand.
CTTTGATTCCGTTTTATTCTTATTTTTACATTTGATTTCTTTTATCAAGCACCGTTTTTTAGCAATTCTGAGCGAAAACATATATAAAACAAAACAAAATTACTTTTTTTTTTAATTGTAATATTTTTTTGATCTTAACTTTTTTTAAATACAATTTTAGGAAATAATCGCTTCTATAACGAATCACGAATCTTTTCAACGTTGTATTCTCATGCGCTCATTGTTAATCACTAATTAAAAAATATATTTTTGTTAAGAATATTATTGTTAGTTATATTTTTAATTCTTTTCCATTTTTCTTTCTCAAGATTTTTCTTCCATTACTTCATTACATTTCGTCTCAGAGTTGTATTTGATGCAAATGTGAATAAAAGAAGGAAAACCTCAATATGGTAACTCTAAAGACTGAAGTTTATGTTAATGTTTTTAAAAAGGTCTATATAAATAATTATGTGTATATTACATAGTGTTTATAAAAAGGAAATTAAAAAAACTCCGAGCATTTAAATAAACCAAAAACATCATAAACCTTGCGTATTAACAAAAACAAAGAGATGATTAACAGTCTGAGCTGGCAATGCTGTCAACAATCATCGGTGTCTGCGGCGTTTAAAAAAGCAACAACGGCAGCTAAGATTTTTATCGTGATATGATATGAAATCAAGGCATATTTATTCATCAGGTACTCTTGATTCAACAGCTGATTATTTTTTTCAACAATTAATTTCAGCTGTCAAAATGCATCAATAAAAAAAAATGTCTCTTTTCTAATTTATTTCAAATGTCACACTTCATATATAAAAAATATAAACAAAAAATTCTCTCCGAACTGCAATTACCTGATGAATAAATATGCCTTGATATGAAATGCAAAGTATTGTGCCGGGGTTCAACTCTCGCTCTGTAAAATGAAAATTTAGTGTGTAATTTTTATGGTACAATCGGGGTACACTTATACAGGTGGCGGTGCCAGCACATCTGATTATTTTTTTGTGTGCCAATGTTTGTCAAACTCCTTACATAAAAAATTTCAGGGACAAAGAATTGTCAAACTCTATATATAAAAAAAGAGAGCTGGAAAATTCTCTCCTTTTCGCTATCACATTATTTAATTACACTATGGGTGCAACCAAGGCATATTTATTCATCAAGTACTCTTGATTTTTTTTTTTTTCAAAACTTATTTTAAATTTCAGCTGTCAAAATACATAAATAAAAAACATTTTTCTCTTTTTAAATTTATTTCAAATGCCAATCTTGGTTGCACGCAAGGCCTATTTATTCATCAGGTAATTGCACTTCGGAGAATTTTTTTGTTTATATTTTTTTTATATATTAAGTTTGACATTTGAAATAAATGATAGAAGAGAGAAAATTTTTTTTTTATCAATGGACTTTGACGTCTGAAATTAAAAGTAAGTGAGAAAAAAAATTAGCAGCTGACGAATCAAGACTACCTGATGAATAAATGTGCCTTGGGTGCAACCATACTTTTTACTTTAGACAAATTTTTCAATTCATAAATCGGGAATTAAGTTCCAATAAAAAGTACGTTGACACCAAGGCACATTTATTTATCAGGATTGGTCAGCTTATAATTTTTTTCTTCACTCCATTTAAATTTCAGCTGTCAAAGTCCATAGATAAAAAACAATTTGTTCTCTTCTCTCACATATTTCAAATGCCAAACTTCATATAAAAAAATATAAACAAAAATTAAAATTTGAACTGCGGTTACTCAAAGTAAGTATGTGTTTTCTTATTTTTTTGTAGAGCGCAGCGTAGCCTGAATAAATGCAAATAATTGTTTTATTATTAGAACAATATGTTATTATCAATTTTTTGCAAACACTTTCTTAGATTTGGAATTGTTGCTTCTATTATACCCCCTATTCAGAAGGCTTAACAAAAATGAAATTAGCAATTTTTTATTTGAAAAATTTAATCTGCCATTTTGTTTTAGAATAATTTAACTTCACTTAGAAAACAGTACAGGGAGCTCGGTTATTGTAAACAACACCACCACGACAATTTCGAACTTGATTCATATTAAAGTGTTATAACTGTTTAATTATTCGTTACTTTTTATTAAGCTTTAATTTAAAAAAAATATATATACGAATCTAGCGGACCCGGCGAACTTAGCCTCGACCCAATTTTAAGCCTTCAGACAAAGAGTAATAATACAACACAAATACTAAAATTTTCAATGTGATTTATTTGAATGAAATCAGTAGAGAGCGATTTGATGAACAATGTTTTTCGATTTGTTTTTCGGTGCAAAAACAAATAATTAAGACGGTTTCCCAACACGCGAACATGCAACGTACAGCTAACTGTGCGAAAAACAGGAAAATTCGAGATTAATCCCAGACTTCTAGTGATTGGCCTTGCGACACCTGTCAGATTGTGCAGTCTAAGTCAACGTATAACTCCATCTATCGGACTTTGGCTGAGAACTTTTTATTTTTGAAAAGCCATTAAGGAATAATTTTATACAAAAACTCGATTTTCCAATTTACCGACTTTTTCGGAGATTTTTCAATATTTTCTTTTGTAAAAACCTCCTCGAAAATACGAAATGACAAAAAATTTTACAGAAATCGGCCCAGCCGTTCTCATTTTATGAATTACTATACATTTTTTGCACCATTTTTATATATGTAGTATATATGCAATTATTTCGAGTATAATTAAATTAAATAGAAAATTATCGCAGTATTATTATTTTAAAGTTTATAAACATTAATATAAACAACAACACTGCCATGATAATTTCGAACAATTTAAAAAACTGAATAACTTGCAACTTAACCGCTTTACAACGATTTTAAAAAAATTAAACAGACAATTTATTTCTTAAAATTAAAAAAACATAATAATCGAGAAACAAAAACATAAATCTTCAGAAAACTTAGCAAAGTATTTCTATTGCATACTTCAAAATGTTTTTTTTTTTTTTTTTTCTTTACTTGGGAAATTTCTGTGCTTTTAGTAAAGATATTCAAGAATTTTCTAATTTCGCACACAATCGAATGCTATAATTTGGCACCAGTAAATAAAAGAAAGAATAGTGTAATATAATTTTATACATTAAAACGTATTTAAAACTAATACGAATATAGAATTTGTCGACAATTACCCGTTTTTTTTTCAAAAATTTGCTTTAGTGAATTTGTCCAAAATTAATTTATTTTAATACAAATAATTTTTTTTTCTTTATTCATTTCTCTAAACAAACCCTTTTAAACAATTTTGCTTTTATTTTAAAGAAGAAAAACACATTTTGCATACTTGTTTAAAAATTGTTAATATTCATATTTGTTTATAATATATCTTATTCTCATTTACACAGTAGAGTAGAATAGAAACAGCTTTAAAAAAAAAAACACAAACAAAAAACTAACATACGTTTTACTTAAATAGACTTATATTTTTTTCTTTATAAATTTTCATTCTTTTTAACATAATCGATGGCCAATAGCTTAACTCGTTGAACATTAGTGTCGTTGCCAAAACGTTCTTCAAATTCCAAATATTTTTTGAAAATTGTACGCATTTTCCGTAAAGGTATTTTTTGAATAACAGCACGTTCCAAGATATTTCTAGAAAAATAAATATTAGAGAAAAAACTCATTAAATAGTAATTATGTAGTAAAAACTAAAAAAAATAAAAGCTTTTGCGTTCAAAAAGCAAACAAAAAGCTTTAAAGAAAATGGCTTTTCGTATTGCACAAAGAGAATGTATTTATTTAATTTAAGGTACATACATACACAAATCAACATTTTAAATCCTAATTTTAATTATTTTCTTTGTATTTGACTGTATGAATTAAAAATTCTTCTATTTTTATTTTTTAACAAATAAAACACTATGAGTTAAAATTTAAAATGGAAATTTTAAAGTATAAATTTTGATTTAAAAAAAAATAAATAAAGGTAAAATTGATGAATGTATAATTTTTTGTGGATGTATAAAAATAAATTTGTATTTTAAACAGTTAATCCAATGTGTTTGCGTATATTTTAAAAATTTTTCAAATTTGATAATTGTATTGTATCTCTCCAATAATTTGTTTAAGTATTTCATTAAGATAAGCATAAACAAACGAGTATTTTTATATGTAGACCTACTGATTATTTATTTAATCGTTTATTTTAAATTTTGACTAAAAAAACATGTTCATAAAAAATAGCTCTCTCACTTCTCTCGCTAATTTTAAATGTAAAACTTCATATAAGAACTGCAAGACCTATTTTAAATGCATGCATCCTGGTATTTATAATTTGAAAAAGCAACTGTTATGTATTTGGTGAATTTAAAAGGTGTGAAATTATGTCGTATAGTTATAATATAGGTAGGTAGGTCGGTAATTTCCAAAAGTTTAAAAATTACTAAAATGCGTTTTTTTTATTGCAAAAATTTCAAACCAATATAAAATTTATGATAATATGACAGATTGCACATCTTTCGAATTAACATATTAAAAATATTTTTATGCTAAAAGTTGGAAGTTTGGCCGTGAATTTGTGTAACTATTTCTGTTTCTTTCTTTTTGCAAAAACAATTTGTATCGAAACGCATAATTTTGTTAATTTTTTCATTTTGTTATATATAGCTAAAGTTTGCTAATGTGTTAATAGCATTTTTAAACGCATACAACTCATAAAATACTAAATCAATTTTATATATGTATGTACATTTACACCATGCTACAAACCTGGCTGAATCTATTAAATCCTCCTTAACCAACATGTCAACATATTGACACCAAACATCGACACGCTTGGGGTAGGATGTTACCACTTGATCCAATAACGTTTGTGCCATTTCGTGATTGCCATGTCTGTGATTTAAATTTGCAAACATGACAATAGTGTTGACATCTAAACATAAGAAATGACATATTAAAAAACATACAAACAAGATAAAATTATAAAGTAGAAAATGACAAACTTACGATCTCTTGCCGGCAGACAAGCTAGAGCTTTGTGCAACATTTGTTGAGCCCTTTCAGTCATGCCGACAGTGAAGAGGGCATTAGCACAAACCCGCCATATTTCTGCTTCCGTTTTGAATTTTTTTGTTATGTTGCCGATGATTTCTACAAGTTCGGCGGTCTTTTGAGCATCCGTTATGATTTCAACTGATCGTAAATAGATCTTTAAAGGTTCATTATATATCAAAGCCTCTTTGAAGGTGTCATTAAATGTTTCTTTGCTGCCATAACGCAATTCCAAATTAAGTAAAGCCACCCATATATTAATTTGCTCATCTGAATTTCGAAATGAAATGGTTTTTAAAGCCCTGCGTGCCACAGCACGGGCTTTATCGATTTCGGTCGATTGCAAATGGAATACCATGTAGTTGATCCAATGTTTACTGTTATTAGGATCGGACAATACCAAACGATCGAATTGATCCGTCGAATCGGGTAACTGATTGGGATCGGCATATTTTTCTTCTATAGCTCTAAGGCGAGCTTCCTCTTCACGTTGCTGTTTGAACTTCTCAGCTACTGTCAGCTTCTTTTTTGCACTGGATTTCTCATCTTTACCCAGATCTTCATCATCGTCGTCATCTGAGGACTCTTGATTTATGGATATATTGTTTAAATCAAGATTCCAAAAATCATTAACACCAGCTAAGGATTTTACTGCAGGTTTTTTAACAGATTTATCGTCTTTGGAGTTGTTGTTATTTTCAATTACTCTTGCTGCGGCCCTCTTATCAGGAGCTTTGTCCTCATAAAAAAGAATAATTTCATCTTGATTTTCATTATCACCATTATTTTCCAGATATTCGTTTTTGCCTTTGTTTTCCAATTTCGATTTCTTAGCCGTAGTTTTAGGCGATTTTTCCAATTCCTTGGAATCAGTACGTTTTATTTCCTTTTCAATTTTACTGTCCTTTAATTCTTTGTATATGTTTTTAGTTTTCTTTTCAGTTTCGTGTTTTTTTATTTCTTGCAATTTTTGTTTTTTACTTGAGACCGGCTCCTCACTCTTTTTTGCCAATTTCTGTTTCTTAGCTTCCAATGCCCCTGCTGCCTTATCGTCCATGGCTGATTTCCGTTTTCTATTGATATCCAGCCACAATTTATGTGTATCATCTAGTACAGCAATTGGTTGTGACTCGTGTATAAATGCCAATCTACAGAATTGACCCTCGACTACTGTTTTACTGGCCGTTTTTTCAAAATCATTAAAATGCAACTGAGTGGGACAAAAGACTAAAGGATTTTTACCCTTTTTCAAAGAACAAACAAAAACACTTTCATTTTTAAATAAAACTTTTGCATTTATGCCTGATTTCCCAACAAGATTCGGAGGTATATCCGTGTCCGTCGATATATGCTCCAATTCTCCGGATTTATTGCTAAGAAATACCAACATATTGCTGTAATCAATCCATAAAATCACGCATTCTTGTGTAGTTCCCTCTTTAGGTGGTTTGGCTTTACCCACTATAGATGTCTTAACAATGCCAACTACTTCTTCATTTTCACTGATGACATATTCCCAATCGTTGGTGGTTTCATTGACGCATCGAAATTTGGCAGTAACTTTGTCTCCGGGACAATAACGAGCTATAGCATGGCCTTGTTTCTTGAGATTTTGTTGGATTTCAAAAATTTCCGCTAAATAGCTATTAATTTGCAACACAGGAGAAAAATAAATTTAAAAAATGTGTTTTAATTATTATATACATATTAAATTTATGCAAAAGCTAGGATAAGTTTGTATTGGCAATAAAATATATTACAAAAAATATCAATAACAGTCATTGTGTTATTACTTTACAGAAGATGTTAGCTCATCCCCACACTTTTTTATCTCTAAGAATTAAAAAAAACTTTACAAAAATTTTTGTCAAATTTTTAAATATAGCAAAAATTGCATTTTTTTTTTTTTAACAAAACTGAGAAGAAAAAAATTGCAGTAGTGAAAATTTCCCTTATTTTTAAATCACTTCGAAACATTAATCAAAGTAATGGCAAGTGATTTAAGCTCTCAATAATGTAGGTACATAGTTTATATACTGTCGCTGATCTGACAATATCGGTTATGTGACAATTTAAAAAAAAAATTTTATTGCTTTATTTTGAAGCTTTATTGTTCGTACAACTATCCAACACACCGTTAAAGGGTATCTTGATTGTTTTAAAAGTAAGCAATAGTCAGTATGCGTATGTTTAATTTTCTAAAGTAACAATTTAAAATGCTTTTTCTGTTCTCCTGAAAACGCATTAAAAAACACATAACTGAATTTGTTAGAGCAGCGACGATATGTAGATTATGAAGATACATTTTTATTTAAACGAAACAATACTGTAAATAAATATATGTAATCTATTTAATTTTAAATTTCACACTTTTGCAATGACAAAGTTTTACCATCAATAACACCGTTATTACAAATGTTGTATATATTTTGTATCTTAAAATGATACTCTCTCAATGAGAGTAATTTAACAAGAAATTTTTGTTTCCTTTCTTTATCTATAATATCGTTAATTTGTCACGTAAAAATTATATAAACGCATATATGTACGTAAAATTTTGTAAGTGTAAAATAAAGGCAAAATTGTGCATTTGATATTGTCGCAGTATTTTATTGAAAGAAAGCAACTGTATCAGATTAAAATGGTTAAGATTATCTGGCCTATACTATTAAGGAAATTCAAAGTATTGCTGCTTCTTTTTATTTTTCATACTCCACTTTATCCCACATACATTAAAAACAAAAAATAAAATAAAATAAAATAAGTGTTATATGCGGCCGTGCTGAATTTGATAATACCCTTGCCATCATAGTAAACAGGTATAATAACCACATCGTAGCTTAGCCTATTATTTTTATTATTTTTTATTTTAAATTATTAATTCAGACATTGTTAATTGTATTCTACTAGTGAAAACCTTTCATTTGATACCCATATTAATAGGGTTAAGAAACAAATTATTCGCCATTGTGTTTCGGGCGCCATCTTTAATTTTAAACTTTTTCCTTTCCTTTCATGTGATACCAATATTGAACGTGTTGAAGGGGGTACCTTTTTAAATACAGTAGACTCGCGGTAACAAAAACACTGCCTTACGTGAACACCGGATAAGATGAACATAATTTTTTTTACACTGACTACTCTGTAGCGTGAACACAGTGAGAAAGAAAGCCTTATAACAGGAACAAATTTTCCGGTTATCTCAATCGTTTTCATAAATAGGAGTATCCCCGTAAATGATTGCACAGGTTTAGTTTATTGCGCGCTGCTGATTTAGCATGATCTAATCTAAAGTTTTTCCTGAAAAATTTCACAAAAACTACCAAAATTCTAAAGTTAAGCTGTGATTTGAAATGCAAAAAAATCCTCGCTCTTTTAGAAATTTTTAATCTTCTGTGGACTACAATTGCTCGAAATTGTAATGAATGACAGCTGCCATTTTTAAAAATTGGTTTAAATATTAATGGACCCTATTGGCTATTTAAATTCAACTTGGCAACGTCTTGAAAAGAAAACAGTAGCAAAATGCTGGCTCTTTAGGAGATGAAGAAGAATCTGAAAAGGATATCCCGTTAGCTTTTTTGAGAGAATGAATTTGTTCAGCAATCAAAATTTAAAAACTTAAAGATAATTCAAAAAAATTAACACATTTTTATACCCGCCACCAAAAAAATGGTGGGGGTATATTCATTTTGTCATTCATTCATTTTTTTATTTTTTGGGATAAATTGGAATATTAAGAAGAGAGTTATAGCTCGTAATGCAAGAGTAGGTCAAAAAAATCATTTTGTTTCCACATCGAATAAAACGCAATTGTGTCCAAACGCATTGACGTAGAGTCATGAAATGAAAAAAAAAATTTTTTGTTTTTTAAATTAATTTTAACGTACTTAACAAAACATATGTACATAAGTAACAATCCGAAATACAAAAAAAGTATGAATTTGAGTTAAATCACATGTCTCTCGCCGCCAACTCTATTATTTAGAGGCTTTGTCAGTTCTACGATCCATATGTAATTGCGCATGTCTTTCAAAAGTGAAAATTTTTACGCGGTTTATAATTTTTGCCCTAATTAAAATTTTTACACTGCAAATGCAAGCCGACTTTTACAGAAGCAAATTTTCTTAACTTTTTGAATTTTTTAGTGCGAAATTACCACACCTTAAAAGCATCTAGTGTCGCCAATATGATGAATAGAATTACACCATTATCCCTTTTAGGAGTAAAAAGCCCCTTAACAAAATCAGAACTCTTTAAAGGATGTTATAAATAAACCATTAAAAATATAAGAAAATAATAAATATTATCAGCGGTATGAAAGTAAAACAAATTTTTAGGTGGTGACATAATCCATCCCACATTAAATTATATTCAAAAAACGTTTTCTTGTTTAACTAATAAATTTTCTATTTCTTATTTATCTAATCAATTTAACAGTTTATTAATTTCAATGTCAAATTTCTAAAGAAAATTATTTTATTGGCAAAATATATGTATGTATGTATTTTTTTTTTTTTTTTTTGGGTAAACAAATATTAGCGGAAGCTTTAAATTGCAACAGCGAAAAACATTTAGAGCTTATATTTGATTTAAATCTTTATTTAATAGCTTATACAGCCTTGTCCGGCATCTGTTAGTTGTCTGTAAGACACTATGGATTAATTTTTATTTTTATTTTTTTTTTTTAATTTATTATTTTTTACAATAAAATAAAATAAATTTTAAATCCCATGATGACTTTTGACCCAATTTGTAGTATGACAAAGTCTAAATCAAACAAATCTTACAATAACTTTCTTACAGATATTTTGTACCGATTTTGGTTAGACATATCTAGGAAATTTCATGTACGACATGTCTGATAGATTTCTGACCGATTTCGTACAAAAATGTCTAAGTTGTTTTAATTCTCTATTGTTATTGTTTTTTTTATTGCAATGGCATTTTTTGTCTTTACCAATTTATTTATTTAAAAATAATCCATTAATTGTTGTAGTTTTTATTGTTTTTGTTTTACATGTAGTTTTTAGTTTTTTTTTTCAGTCATAACTTGAGTGCAGCAAAAAAAGTGAAATTATTGAAAATGGTTATTTAGGATTAAAAATCTTTTAATAAGTGAATTAATATTATTTTTAATAAGTTTTTTATTGGTTCCTAACTATCCTTTGAAGAAGAAAAACCTTATTTATGCATACAAATTATGTTTGGGTTGTTTTTTTTTTTCGATCTTATTTTCAATCATAGAATTTATGACAGGGATAACTCTGTGGCTTGGAGCTAAAAGGGCCATTGTCACTTTTTTGCTCTTTTGAGTTAATCGTTGCATTAGATTTGTTTTCTTGCTCCAATTCATTATGGTGAAACAGCTAAAGTCATACTTAACCCAGAACAGCTTCATAAATAAAATGCTGGCCAATGTCACTATGAAAGCACCTATAAAAGTTAAAGTTCAATTTCAATTTTCTCAAAAGTAAATATTTTGACATTGGCCCTTTTAGCTCCAAGCCACAGAACTATTAAACTAGCTGCCATACTTATAAAGTGCGTTTAACTTGTTTTTGGTATACTTTGAAAAATCAATGTCAATCGTCCATCTAAGCAGGTAATACGCAATACTATATAATATTCATCCAAATCAAAGCCGCACGTAAGCATAGAAGCCATCGTCACTGTAGATGCGAATGTGACAAAGGACAAAAAATTTATCGATTCGACGGCTGTCTTAGCAATTTGGTCTCATGATTAGTGATTTTTGTATTCCCTATATTATTGCACGTCATTTGGAGGAGAAGGGATTCCAACAAGACGGCACAACATTTCGTACAGTGCAAACTTTTGGTAACCGAATTAGCTCAAAAAAAGCAAATTGTAAATTGGCCACCTCGTTCGTGTGATTTATCACTTTTAAACTACTTTTTGTGAGCATATTTTAAACCTCTCCTCTATGCTCATTAACACAACGATTGACCATTAAGAAGCCAACATTCTAAGCACTATTGACGAAATAAGACCAGATATGCTCGAAAAAGTGCTGCAAAATTGGACCTTTCATAAGGTGCAAATACCAAATGCTAGAAATTATTTTTAAATATTAAATGCCATAAATTTTGTGGGCTAATAAAACGAAATTATGCTCTTTTTATTGAATCTGTTGTGTTTTACTTAAAAAGAAAAATTCTATACCTCTAAAAAAAACTCTCTATAGATGTATAATGAAAAAAAAAACTAATAAAATTCGTAAAAATCTCACAGAAATCAAATACATTTTGTAAAAAAAATTCAGGGTTAAGTAATATTGTTTCTTTATTCTTTCAATTTATTATTTAACTAGCTTGTGCCCGCGACTTCGTCTGCGTAGTTATCGGGAAAAAAGGTAGACTTAGTATTAACAACAAAAATAAAAATATTTACAACACAAACAACCCGTTTAGGATGTGTTATGATGAGTTTGCCAACGAATTCGCGTTATTATCGGGATAAAAAGTAGCCTATGTGTTAATCTAGGTTGTTATCTATCTATGTGCCGAATTTCATTTAGTTCCGTTCAGCCGTTTTTGCGTGATTGAGTAACAAATATCCAAACATCCAAACATACAAACATTCACATTTATTATATTACTAGAAAAGCCCGGCGCGCGTTGCTACGCCCCTTCATGAATTTTAATCGCATTCTAAATTTTAATCGAATATTAAGTGCAAGGCTAAAAACTATAACTTTTTCTTTATGAGCGTGGCACTGTCCACTTTTCTAATTACGAAACTGTATAGTCATGACACCACAATAAGTGTACAAACTTTCAGAAAAGTCGGTCCAGTGAAAGTACCTCAAAACGATACCTTTTTTTAATGGGTGTGGCACTGCCCACTTTTCTAATGACGAAAATGTAAGGTCATGACAGCTCAGTATGTTTGCAAAGTTTCAGAAGATTCGGTCCAGTGCAAGTAGCTAAAGCTGATAACTAATTTTTTATGGGCATGGCCCCGCCCACTTTTTTAATCACGAAATTATAAAGTCATGACAGCTTAATATGTGCGCAAAGTTTCAGAAAAATCGGTCCAGTGCAAGTACTTCAAAATTAAAACTTTTTTTAGGGGCGTGGCCCCGCCCACTTTTTTAATCACGAAATTATAAAGTCATGACAGCTTAATACGTGTGCAAAGTTTTAGAAAAATCGGTCCAGTGCAAGTACCTCAAAATTAAAACTTTTTTAGGGGCGTGGCCACGCCCACTTTTCTTATCACGAAATTATTTAGTCATGACAACTCGATATGTGTGCAAAGTTTCAGAAAAATCGGTCAAGTGCAAGTAGCTAAAACTGATAACTAATTTTTATGGGCGTGGCCCCGCCCACTTTTTTTCACCCATAAACACTCCCTGGTATGTGTACACCAACTTACCAAAGTTTGAGCCCGATCGGTTTTACAGTTTCAGAGTCTATAGCTAACACACACACACACACACACACACAGAGTTTCGCTTTTATATATATAGACTAGCCAAACCCGGCGCGCGTTGCTACGCCCCTTAATGAATCGAAATGCATTCTGAATTTCAATTGAATATCAAGTGCAAAAACCTCAAAATTATAATTTTTTTATGGGCGTGGCATTGCCCACTTTTCTAGTCACGAAATTGTAAAGTCATAACAGCTCAATATGTGTGCAAAGTTTCAGAAGAATCGGACCAGTGCAAGTACCTCAAAATTATACATTTTTTTTATAGGCGTGGCACTGCCCACTTTTCTAATCACGAAATTTTAAAGTCATAACAGCTCAATATGTGTGCAAAGTTTCAGAATAATCGGTCAAGTGCAAGTACCTCAAAATTATACATTTTTTTATAGGCGTGGCACTGCCCACTTTTCTAATCACAAAATTATTTAGTCATGACAGGTCAATATGTGTGCAAAGTTTCAGAAAAATCGGTCTGGTGCAAGTACCTCAAAATTGTACCCTTTTTTTATGGGCGTGGCCTCGCCCACTTTTTTAATCACAAAATTATAAAGTCACGACAGCTTAATATGTGTGCAAAGTTTCAGAAAAATCGGTCCAGTGCAAGTACCTCAAAATTAAATTTTTTTTAGGGGCGTGGCCCCGCCCACTTTTCTTATCACGAAATTATTTAGTCATGACAGCTCGATATGTGTGCAAAGTTTCAGAAAAATCGGTCAAGTGCAAGTAGCTAAAACTGATAACTAATTTTTTATGGGCGTGGCCCCGCCCACTTTTTTTCATCCATAAACACTCCCCGGTATGTGTACAACAACTTACCAAAGTTTGAGCCCGATCGGTTTTGCAGTTTCAGAGTCTATAGCTAACACACACACACACACACACAGAGTTTCACTTTTATATATATAGACTAGCCAAACCCGGCGCGCGTTGCTACGCCCCTTCATGAATTTTAATCGCATTCTAAATTTAAATCAAATATCAAGTGCAAAGCTAAAAACTATAACTTTTTCTTTATGAGCGTGGCACTGCCCACTTTTCTAATTACGAAACTGTATAGTAATGACAGCTCAATAAGTGTGCAAAGTTTCAGAAATGTCCGTCCAGTGAAAGTATCTTAAAATTATAACTTTTTTAATGGGCCTAGCCCTGCCCACTTTTCTAATCACGAAATTATATAGTCATGACAGCTCAATATGTGTGCAAAGTTTCAGAAAAATCGGTCCAGTGCAAGTACCTCGAAATGATACCTTTTTTTATGGGCGTGGCACTGCCCACTTTTCTAAATACGAAACTGTATAGTCATGATAACTCAATATGTGTGCAAAGTTTCAGAAAAATCGGTCCAGTGCAAGTACCTCAAAATGATACCTTTTTTTAATGGGCGTGGCACTGCCCACTTTTCTAAGGACGAAACTGCATAGTCATGACAACTCAATAAGTGTGCAAAGTTTCAGAAAAATCGGTCCAGTGTAAGTACCTCAAAATGATACCTTTTTGTATGGGCGTGGCACTGCCCACTTTTCTAAATACGAAACTGCATAGTCATGACAACTCAATATGTGTGCAAAGTTTCAGAAAAATCGGTCCAGTGCAAGTACCTCAAAATGATACCTTTTTTTAATGGGCGTGGCACTGCCCACTTTTCTAATTACGAAACTATATAGTCATGACAGCTCAATAAGTGTGCAAAGTTTCAGAAAAATCGGTCCAGTGTAAGTACCTCAAAATGATACCTTTTTGTATGGGCGTGGCACTGCCCACTTTTCTAAATACGAAACTGCATAGTCATGACAACTCAATATGTGTGCAAAGTTTCAGAAAAATCGGTCCAGTGTAAGTACCTCAAAATGATACCTATTTTTTAATGGGCGTGGCACTGCCCACTTTTCTAAGGACGAAAGTGTAAAGTCATGATAGCTCAGTATGTTTGCAAAGTTTCAGAAAATTCGGTCCAGTGCAAGTAGCTAAAACTGATAACTAATTTTTTATGGGCGTGGCCCCACCCACTTTTTCAATCACGAAATTATAAACCCATGACAGCTCAATATGTGTGCAAAGTTTCAGAAAAATCGGTCCAGTGCAAGTACCTCAAAATTAAAAAATTTTTAGGGGCGTAGCCCCGCCCACTTTTCTTATCACGAAATTATTTAGTCATGACAGCTCGATACGTGTGCAAAGTTTCAGAAAAATCGGTCAAGTGCAAGTAGCTAAAACTGATATTTAATTTTTTATGGGCGTGGCTCCGCCCACTTTTTTCACCCATAAACACTCCCTGGTATGTGTACAACAACTTACCAAAGTTTGAGCCCGATCGGTTTTGTAGTTTCGGAGTCTATAGCTAACACACACACACACACACACACACACACACAGAGTTTCACTTTTATATATATAGATAGATAGATAGTAAGATTATATATGTATAAGTATACATACATGCATATGAGCACGAAGAAGGCTTTTCTGCAACACAATCCAAAGAATAGTAAAAACTGAAACTGTAAAAACAAAACTAAGACGGGCAGAACAGAACGACATTGAAGATGTAAACGTTAAAGTGCTGTAAATGTTTAAAGATTTATAGAGCCTGTTTCTACATAGCCTTGTCAAGCATATCAAACAGCTGTGAAAACTTAAAAAATGCATTAAGCACATAGAGGGTTAATAACAGAAACATAACTGCAAATTGGGGGAGCCATTAATACATTTAAAAATATTTAAAAAACACTTATTACAATTATATTGTTGTTTTTAGTTTTTATTTTTATTTTGATCCATTCTGGGAATGAAATGACGAGCTTTAACAATTTATAACTAGATAATACGTTTTACAAGTTTACAACATTAAAAATTATATATAAAAACAAAAATAAAACTTAAAAAAAAATTAAGTTTATTGTTAATGAAATTGTTAGTTTTATTGTTATTGTTTTTATTATTATTATTATTATTATTATTATTATTATAACAAAACATAATTCTGTGGCAACAACAGATCAAAGTTTTTAAATGAATCTGAGTTAAAACAACAGATCAACAACAACAGATCAATGTTTTTAAATAAATCTGAGTTAAACTAAATGTTTATAAAGTTAAAATATTCATTAAGACTTTGCAATCAATGAACGCAGTGGTCTGGATGTTTTTATTAAAGACAATTCACATTTATTAGCTATCTGACATACTTTGTCAAATACATGGTGTTAAAAAAAAAAAAAAAAAAAATACTCTTTCACAGTGCACAGATTTAAAATAATTAACTCACCCTTTAATAATAAAACATATTATTTGTGGAGAAAAGAACACCACTTTTGATCAAAGTACATATAAGAGCATAAAACTAATGTCATAATGGGTTAATGTCAAAAAAATACTATGTATTTTATACTGTCACACTGTCAGCTTGTTTTTTTGTTTTCTACAAAAAAAAAATAAACAAATAAAATATCGGAAAGAAAACACCAGTAGTTTATAAAAATAAATAATAATTTTTTATAAAGGGACCGCCATCTAACGTTTTTTTTTTTTTTTTTTTGTCAACTAGTGCTTATTTCGTGAATGGTACAACTTAGCTCATGTCTGATTTGACAGATAATTAGTTTTAGTTTATGCGACATTACTTTGGCCGATTTTGCCAAAAAAAAATCATCTTTTCAGATGAAGCTCATTTTGATTTTGGCGGGTATGTAAACAAGCAAAATTGTCGCATTTGGGGCACAGAAAATCCGCACGCATACATTGAAAAGCCGGTACACCCAAAACGAGTCACTGTTTGGTGAGGATTTTGGTCCAGAGGCATAATTGGGCCATTTTTCTTCGAAAATGAGCAAGAAGTGGTCATAGTCAATGGTGATCGCTATTGGGCCATGTTGAACGAATTTTTGTTCACAAAAATTGAAGAGGAGAATATTGGCAACATTTGGTTTCAACAGGACGGCGCTACGTGTGCCACACAGCCGAAGCTACACTTTTTTTATAGCATTTAAAAAAAAAAAAAAGTTATTTGGCGGACCCTTTACTTATGTAAGTGGAGTTAACAAGAATTTTTTTTTTATTTCTCTTTTTATTAAAAATCTATCTTGTCTTATAAACATAACTTTCTATGACAAAAAATAGCTAATGTTTGAATAAAAAACTAATTTTTTTTTTTGACTTAAGTTTTTTTTAACATATTGCCACAGAATTAATGAAAAGGTAATATGTATTTGTGTTTGTATTTGATAACATTTATATTTGTATATACATACATACATATGTACATATAAATATGTATGCACATACATATGTGCATAGGTATGAAGTTTAAAAAAAGACTAACAATAAACAATGTATATTTGTTTAAGAAATTAACATGTTTAAAAATGTATATTGCCAAAAAAAAAAAGTTATAGAATTTATTTTTTTTTTTTATTTTTTAATTTTTCTTTAACGAAATAGTATTTTACAGTGGTAGACATTCGTTTGATTGCACTTGAGTTATAAATTTTAAATTGTTCACATCGTTATTAGAATATAAGATTTTTTTGTTTACATTTATTATAAAAATAAATAAAACAAAAACACTATTTGATCTAATCGTTTACAACAACAAAAATATGTATATGAATGAATTGTTTGGTAAAATTGTTTTGTTTTTCTTGAGACATGTGTTTAAACGCAGCAAACAAAAAACTATTGCGAATGCGGAGGCGGAGGCGTTAACAAAATGTTGGATAAAAAAAGAATAAAAGAACATATAATAGAAAACATATGTATATGATATACACCGGTTCCTCAAAATAGAATTAGCTCAAAGATTACAAATTGTCAGTAGAGGCAAAAAAAACTGTTGTTTATAATATTTACTATATCGCAAACATGTTGTTTGTTTTGGCGAAAGTAGAGAAAATAAGATTGTTACAGTGGGTATATATGACCACTGTATATCGTTATTTATTTATTTCACTGCTGCAGTATTGTTGCGTTAGTGCAGTTATACAGGGATTTTAAATCTACCTTGCAGAAAGCTTTAACCGCAGGAATGAATAAATGAAATTTGCATATCGATCGAAAACGTCCTCAAAGATGAAAAGAATCTAGATTTATTTAAAAATTTATTGAAAAATTGCCAAATTGATAAAAAGGTAAATAATTTTTTAAGCTATTGCTTTAACAAAAGGAATTTTCTAATTGACGACAAGTTAAAAGCTTTTAATATTCACTCATATTCTATTTAGCGACACCAACATGGCCATCAGTTTTGAGACAACATCACTTTAATACAACGTCAGTGCTAATTTGGTATTTCCCAACTGCTTTAACACGACGTTGACTGTTAATCGATTGGTTATTTAAGTTTTGAATTTTTTTATAATATTTTTTACTCTAATTCTTTTTTTCCTAATTTTTGTTTAAACACAACACTATTAAAAAAAAGGACAAAATCAAAGTCTTTAATTGACGTCCATTTTCTTACAGAATACAGTGCTGTCTGTGTAGAGTGAACCCCCGATGCTATGAATAACTCGTTAGGGTGAACACCAGAATGTTTACATTGACAACTCTGTAGAGTGAACACTCATGACCCTCTATAGAGTGAACATACTTTATAGTGAGTTTTTAGGTTTGGCGAAGGAGAAAAACAATGAAAAAGAGTATACAAATTAAAGAGAACATAAAAGAACGGTAAAGTAACGATTCTGTTAGAGTAAGTTGACAAGTTACTCTCACAAATACGCATTCTATGAAGTGTTAATTTATTAAAGTCTGCGCGCATGTTTCATTAAGGTCGTGTCAATAGGTCAATAGAGAATAGAGAGCCAAATTCTGGCCAAGACGTCGTCGGCACATTTGAAATATCAGATGATGAAGACAATGGCGAAACGCCAGCAAACACAAATCCGATATCAACTGCCGAAGTCATTAAGGTTTTTAATAAGGGTATCGAATGGGCTGAGGCTAATACTACAAATTTTGCGAATATACAAGATCTACATTGCCTTTGCGATCAAGCAGTGCAAATATCGGTAAAAACCCAAAAAAAAACAAACAACTACTAGTTTTTTCTAGTCATAAATTTAAACTTTAATATTACATGGAAATAAATAAAATTTATAACCTATAAATGCATTCAAAATAAATAAATTAGTTTTTTAAATAAAAAAAAAATCAACCTTGATTTAGTAAACAACCTGGGTATAGTGAAATCGCTCTGCAAAAATTATTTCACTCTACCCAGACAGCACTGTACCAAAAATGGTGATATTGACACCGGGAATACGAATTTACAACAACTGATACAAAACGACGATGATGACATACAATTTATCAAAAATTTAAGAAAAAAAAAACATATTTAAAAAAAAAAAACAAGTACGAGGGCTACATTCGACTATGCAAAATCTTAAATACCCTTCACAAAAGTGTAAATAGGCAACTATAAGCCTATAAAGGTTGCTTGTAAAACAGATTTTCCCAAACCTTTTGCTTGTTTACACTGGCTCAATCTATACTGTTGTTGAATAAACGAAAAAATTTGCAATTTTACTAATACGACTGAATAAGTATGCATAACAAGCATTCGTTGTTGTTTTTTCAAATCATATTTTGTTGTTGCAATCTCAATAAAAGTTGATATTTTTGCCAATTTTTTTTTGCCGGTAATGGACTGATTGAACCAATATTTTTCATTAATGTTTTTATATTTATATCTTATAGTGACATTCAGTAAACAGATCAATAAGTTATATGGCAGCTAAAAATCTTACTTTATTTGGGTAAAAAACAGAAGCAATCGTGTTCTTTCGCTCATAGCTCAGCTCGTGATGAGAATACATAAATTATTTTGAATAGCAAAATTTTCGAAAGCATATCTGATACCATATAAAAAGAGTCTGAAGTATACGTGGGGACTTCAGAAATTTGATTTTAACATATACACGGACAGATGGACTTAACTAAATTAATTCCTCTCTCTATCTATAAGGATTTAGAATATACATACCCTGCAGGTTCTAAAATAAATATTGTAGAAATTACAAATAACACTTTTACACTATCGAGTAAAGGGTATAAAAATAATCAAATAATTCTCATCCACCATAAACGAAGGTATTCAAGAAGAGACCACTCATGTTTGCTGCCACCCATATAACAAAGAAATGGAAACAATGATTTTTTAATGAAAAGAAATATAAATTAAACGTCCAGACTGTTGCAGCTTCTATTGTCATAATTTGGACTAATAGAAAAATTTCGATTAAGGAAACGTCATGGTGTAAAGGCTGCCAGACTACATAACTACATTAAATTCTATATATTTTAAAACAGAATGACAACACCATCCACGTGAAGGGAGTAACCTTAAAAAAAGAATTCTAGGTTTAGTTACGCTAATCCATATCGGTCACTCTAAGGTTAAAGTGTGGTTATAAATACGAAAAACTAGTTATCTGTCCGATTTAGCCATTGGCAAGTTACACCAATGGGCTTAAATCATTTAATGAAACTAAACTCCAGGCTTTATTTATCACATCCGTAGGCATCTTTTGTCTGTCACTTTCTTTGTAGGCCACCCCTACATATTTTCAATTATTTTGAGATCAACCATATCGGCCAATTTAAAATCTGTATCTTTGTAAAATAAAATATCATGGTGCTGTCAAACGAATGTCTATCAATATATAATTTTATTGAATTTAATCTGATACTGTTTTCTTGTTTAAACATTACTTTTTAAGTATTGAGTTGAATTTCACACAGTGAAAAAATATTATAATTATATAAATATTTGCGCTGCTTATGATAGGAAATATATTTTCTATCATTATAACAGTCATTATGGTATTTTTTTTTTAGGTATAAATATTTTATAATTATTTAATTAAGTATTTGTTTTCAAAATATTATATTGTAACTTAGTTTTGTTCCATTTTTCTTTAATTAAAAAAACAAAATAAATCTTTGAAGAAAGTTTTATATAAGATTTTTAAGATTTTTTTTAGTGCATACATACATACATACATATGTACATACCTATGAAATTTTGTTCCTTAATAAAATTATAAAACAAATAAGTATGATAAAACTATAAAACTACATATTTAAATTTCTGACAGACTTTTCTAATTTGAAACGGAAATTCTTCATTATCATTGCAAACAAAAAAAAAAATTAAAAAGACAAACTATAAAAACAAAAAAAAAAAAAGGAAATTAATGATAAAAAAAACAACAACAAAATTAAGCATTCATTGACTATGAATTTATATGGCTTAAAAAAAAGTTTAGAGATACGAATGCTAAGGCGATAAAATAAAATTTTGTTAATAAATTTTGTTAATAAATTTTGTTTCTTGTTTGTTTTTGATTTGAGACTTCATATGTTAGAATTTAAAATTAACAACAAAATACAATATTTATAGAAAAACAAAAATATAAACACAATAAATACAAATTATTATGTATGTACTAACAACTAGAAATAGATACATACATACAAAAAAATGTTAGTTAGTATTTTAGTTTAAGTTTTAAAACAATTACTGGAATAGTGCAATATGCTGACATTTTTTTTTTTTTTTTTTTTTTGATTTTAATAGATATAAACTACAATTCACATAATGTTAAACAAACAAACATTTTTTGAGACGTTTTTCTTAGTTGCTTTTGTTTTTACAAAGTTAAAAAATAAACTAAAATTACTACTATAAAAAAAAGCTCATTAACTAAATTTAATGCTAAATGAATCTATAGGTAGTAGCTCAACTTACAACAAAAATAAAATAAATAAACAAAAGCAATTTAACACAATACAAAATAATATACATAATAACAAAAAGCAATAGAGCAAAAAAATATTAACTTAAATTAGTAAGTAATACCTAGAAGAAGTTATTTTGTTTTAAATCAAATTTGTGTTTTCATAACTTCAAAACTCAGGTAAAAGAAGTCGTTTAAAGTCATTGAGACTGACATGAATACTAAATATTTTCACAAGTAGTTTTTTGTTTAACGGAAAAAAGTAATTACTAAATAGGTATCTATCTACTACAAACACACATATGCATGCACATACATATGTACTATATCCCAGCCGAAAAAATTGGAAGTAGTGCAAAGCGAATTACATTTACAAGACTTTTAAATCAATTGTGTAAAAGCATTAATTCTAAATGACTTCCTAACTGCAAAATAATTTGTCATAAATGATGTGCTTAAAAATGAATGCAACATCATGCAAAATATCTTAAAGAATTTATGTAAACAAACAAATTTAACACATGAAATATCCGATACTTGTCACCAAATATGCATGAGTTTCATGCACTTATTAGAATGGAGTACAGTTCATTAAAATATTCATGTAAACACATGATCTCCAATGACACGCTAATGTTAAAATCATTACTGTTTTCACCTAAATTTAATCACTTCGTCACCAGTTGACCCCTGCAAAATCACTTTTTTGTCAGAGATTTTTTTTGCTGGGATATAACTAAAACTGTTTATTTTGAGATAGTTTTAACAAACTTTATAGTGTTAGAAGAGATCTTATAATTACAGACATACATACATACATACATACATACAAAAAAAAAGAAGATTAAAATAGTTAAGTAGATACTATGCCTTAATACGAAAGCAATGCCTTTTGTTTCTATTTTGTTAGTGAGACGGCAGAATATAATTTTGTGTAACACAAATATTTGCTTAATTATTGGTTATTTTGTAAAAGCAGCAGCGGCCCGCAAAGCGTTGCCATTTAAGCATAAAATATTTTTAATATTTTTCGTTTTCAACTTTGACCAATTTGTTTAATAAAAAATGGTGGTTCTGTGTAAATACAATAAAGGTATTCATGTCAGCAATTTAATTTGGCAAAAGTGTAAAACGCATATAATTTACTCGTGGATATCATGTTTTGTCTTTAGGATTCTATTCCATTTTTTCAAATTTATTTGATTATGTGCATTTGATTTTTTACCGTAAAAATGTCATTTAATTATACCATTCACCACTACTAGTAGTGAAAGAGGATCATTCCTTGTCTCAATACCCAGCAATATTTATAATAATTAGTATATATATTGCACAATGGACCGTATTAGTCTCTTGGTGAGGGTGTGAGGGTAACATTGCACCAACCTCACCTACCTACCTACCATATATATTGCACACTAAATACAATAAAGTCACAACTGAAAATTCTCAAATTATCAATTTATGGAAAAAAAAATAAATTTTGAAACATTTTGAGTAGAGACGTTATTGTATTTAGTATGCAATATATATACTAATATACTGAATTTTAAAACATGAGGGGGTTAATTCTCGTTCTTCATATGATGCGCAATTCCTTTTGCTGTACAAAAACTTTTCATTTCACAGTTTTATAAAAAAAGAATTGAGCCCCAGTTGCACAAGGTACAGTAAATGTATTTACCTCACCTATTTTAGTCTTGTGAAAATGAAATGTTTTGCTCAAACATAACAACAACTTTATACAAAATTATTTCTCACTACACGACAGCTGTTGTTTCCCCAAAGTCGGAGATTTAAATACCCGAAAAAACTCGACAGCCACGGCAATTAGCCTGTCGATTTAGTGTGATGGACAATAAATACTGGTTTGAAAAGTCTCTCCCTAGAGTTAAAAAATAGTTAAAAACGATTCCAAAAATATTTTTTTTGTCACACGCCTGAACACCGGACTTTTAAATTTTTGAAGACTGCGTCGCCATTTGAAGTTTTTGATTTCGACGTCAATCTACAGTTGTGACTTTCGTAATCTTGAAAAGAAACCAGTTTTATTTTTTTAAAGTTTTGCTTTAAAAGTTCATATTTATTTCTACTCATACAGGAATGTGATGAAAACCTATGTATATTCAGAAACGATGTTCTCTACTCTAATAAACTAAAATCGTAGCCAAGTGCATTTTACTGTTTATTATATATTTATTTTATTGTTATTTTCCAACTCATTTCGAGTTTAATTATGCGCAGGTTGTTATTATGATGATTAAAATTTAAGGAAACAATTTCCGTAAGTACTATTCTTGAGCTTTAAAGATTATTTAAACAATTAGAAAAATCGGCATAGCAGTTCTACAATTTTAGATAAATTAAAAAGAAGTGCGCGTGGTAAATTTTTCTTTCCTTTAAAAAGTAACAAAAGTTGGGTTGTGACAAGCATTTAAAGAAAAATATTTTTAAAAGCGGTTAAGAGGTTCTAAGTGATGCGATATTTGCTAAAATCTTTAATTACAAAAATGTATCTATTTGTTGACATGTTTCTCCTAATTGTCTAAGTCATCGTCGTAGCATTACCGATAACAATAACTATTGATAGAAATTTTTAATTTTCTGAGACGCGTTAAAGTTAACAAGACAGTTAAAAATGACTATGAAGTAAAAATTTAATGTAAAAACGACATACAAAATAGAGGGCGCTGTCTTTTGGTACGAAATTTTCGCTTTTTGGAAAATTTTTGTTTAAAGAATTATTTGTAATAAAATTGCCGATAAATTCTGTATTTACACTTTCGCAAGGCTGAAATTGTTGACGTGAATACCTTAAATATTATTTAACATTGTAGCAATATTCAATAATATCTTCAGTCGATTTACACATATTTATTCAAAGAACATATAGGTTTTTTGTTTTTATTTTTATTTTAATTATAATTACAATTAACTTTAATTTGTAAGACAATATAAAAAAATGTATTTCATATATTGCCAACAAATTTTATATGGCTGTTGATTTTTTGGCCTTTTTTAAACAAAAGTTTTTGCTTTTTATACAATATTTAAAATATTTAAGCTTTGTATTTGACATTAAAAAATTAACTTTCTAGAAATTTGAAAATTTTATGTAATAATTATTAAAATCTTAAAGACGCTAAACTTTTTAATGAAATTATTTTTTGTTTTCGGCTCTCAAGATTTTCTATATTTCTCAGAAAAATGTTTTTTTTTATAACAAAGTTGAAAAATGTTGTTTAATATGAGCTTTTTTCATCATACACTAATATTTTGTTACCGTTTTTCTTAAATTTGGAAAATAAATAAAAAAAAAAAACGTGTGATATACAAATTATATAGAGCAGTAAAGAAAACAAAAGTTATCTTCAGAGAAAAGAAATTAATTAACAGAAAAAAGGTAAATATTATTTTTATTACAATCACACGATTATTTCCTTAAATAAATCACAGCCCATATTTGATTTGTATCATGATGAAAAAGAAACTAAACATACATATGTGCATATGCTAAGAAAAAAAGCTATTCAAAACCATAGTTTTCATTAATAAATATTAGCAGCATCAAAATTATATAAAAATGGCAAATAAATTTAACTAATGGAAATTAGAAGGCAAAAAAGTTAAAGAAGGGATATTTTCAAATATTGAAATGAAAAAGAATTAAACAAATTTGGGTACTTAACGTTCACATGTGTGTTTTTGAGCAATGTCTGTGCCTAAAGTACTTCAACATATTTTCAACATTTCTTCTTATCTAACATACGCACACACTCACTATCCTTGACTATGTTAAGAAGCATATTGAAAGACATTCTCTCCTTGCTTTATAAAATTTGAACACTATCACGTCATATCAATATCTAGAAAATCCGTTGATAGTAATATTGATTCAGACGGATTAGAAGAGACCAAAGATAAAGTGTCATTCATTATAGCACTGGCGAGATCAACAGAATGATGATGCTGATGAGGATCCATATCATCGGGATCATCGTGCAATTGATGATGATGTAAATCATGCTGATGCGGATCTAACGCATCCAAATGACTGTGAGCATCGAGCGGATGCTGATGGGATGAGGAAAGCAAAGGATCTCGCCCGTGCTGTAATGAGGTGGGCGATGCGGCCAAACTGTCATTGTTATTGTGATGATGATAATGATGGTGGTGATGATGACAATCGTCGATGGAATCGGAACCACAAGCTACCATTAGATCAAAATTTGTTGAGGTATTGTTGGAACTCTGTGTGTTGTTTGATCCGTGTTGATATTTATGATGACAATTGTTGGAACAGCTGCTAGAAAGACAACCGAGACTACCGTTACCACCACAACATGTATTAAGAGGGTTTTGATGGTGATTGGTGGGAGTAGGCGTTGTAGAGGTATTGTTTGAATTTGAATGGTGGACTGGTGAAGATACTGGTGAACTGCTTGCGTAAATATCATCGAGGGATAGTTGTTGACTACTGTTTTCACGGCAACAGTTACTGCCATTTTGGTTCTGATCGTTGCAATCACTGCCACCATTCGAGTTATAACTGGTGACACTGCACTGCATTTGTAGACTTGGTGAATGAGGTGCCGATTGCAAAAGTTGATTGCTAGATATTGAGAGCATGGAATCAATACCACCACCGCCAACACTGCTACCCTGTATCAAATGATGCCTACTGTCCTCTATTAGATCTTCCATGTTATTGACTTTAATGTTTAGTTGGTTGTCAGTAGAGTTGTTAGTGACGCTAGAGGATTGTTGCTCCTGTGCTACTTCATTGTCTATTAAAGGTGTAGAATGGTGATTTTGGTTGTTAGTTGGACTAGCATTTTTCAAGTAAGAGGTTGTGGGCGTGGGAGCTGAAACTGAAGTATTATTAAAGTCTGCTAGCGGTAGTCCATGAGATTTGGCTTGCATTTCCAGTTCTTTGATGCGATTCAGCAGACGTCTATTTTGTACTTCTATTTGACGTTGGCGGTATTCGTTTTGTTTTAAGCGTGCCACTTCATGTTTTAGACATTTTATATAGTCTACTGAACTTTTTAATATGGTGCCCTTGTTGGGTCTTATATCACGCACCACCTCATAATAGGGATCGTTAGTTTTGGGTAGCAACGTGCCTAATTCCTTAATGCGATCGTTTATATTGAAACGACGACGACGCTCTATCATATTGTGGTTATCCTTTTTCTGGCGATCTTTTGCCAAAGCACTAGCCTCCGCTTCGCTGATCGACTGAGGCTCTTGTTTAATGTTAAGCTCTGTGGAAAATGAATCATCAAAATTCAGTGTGTCATTCAGGTTATTGTTGTGCAATATATCCTCAAAATCCAGATCCGCGTCACTTTCAAACGAATGTGGCAATTCGGAATTACTGGTCGCCACCGAACTTAAGCTAGGCGTGGCTGATTGTATGGGACTGGTAAGACCACTGGGACCTGATGAATTCATAAAGCTGGTATTACGCATCATTTTAACTAGATTACCGGGATTTGAACGACTGCCTAGGGAAGTTGTGTTGTTGCTTTTATTGTTGTTATAGTTTTTGAGGGAGGTTTGTTTACTGCCATTGTCGGAGCCGGTATAAGGCATATAATAAGAGTTTGCGCCGTTGCTGTTATTATTGCCCATACTGTAAGGTGAGAGCGGCATATTATCATCAAGTATGGTGGCACTATTTGGCGAGGCAGCCGGAGTCATTCGCATTTGTCTAGGAGAACTATTTACCGGAGAACAATTGTCATTTGCAATACTGTTATTGGTGGCATTCATGCCTAATGTATAGCTGCTGGAACGTTCGGTATTCTTCTGTTGGTGCTGTTGTTGCTGGTTGGGATTAGAACTAGCTACAGTAACTCTAAGATTGGCCACAGAGCTTGTTGCTCGACCACTCCAATCGGTTTGATTCTTAAATGATTCGCTAAGGTATTGGCGCACTTGATTCTTTTGCTTTTGTATGACATGGTAACGGGTGGGATTCTCTAAAATTGTGCGCACTTGCAAAACCTGTTGTGGTAACTCCACACCGATTGATTGTAAAGGCACCTTAACTGTAACCGGACTTGACTGAACCTGATGTATCATTAAGGTGTCCATATGTTTTGACGCATGACTGTCCGAACTTGAATTGCGATTTTGGTTGTTAACGCTGCCGTTACTGCTGTTTGACTGACTTTGCACTTGGTGGCTAAGGGACACATTGTTCTGTTGTTCGAAATTGATTTGTTGTTGTTGTTGGTGCTGCTGCTGCTGCTGCTGCTGCTGCTGTTGATTATATACATTTTGCAATTGATGTTGCTGTTGTTGTTGATAAACAGCATTTGCTTCAGATTCTCTCTTTTCAGCTTCTCTTCGTTCAAGCTCTTGTTGTTGCTGCTCTCTTTGCAACTGCAATTTTAACTGTGTCCTTGAGGTGGGTGTAATAGTTTTAAATGTAGGTATATTATCTGGTCTAATCGTGCGTGTAGCCGATTTTAGCTCATAAAACTCGACATCATTTGAATTTGGTCCTGAAACTTTAACCGAAGGCAAAACATCTTCTAGTCTGTCCTCATCCATGGGACATTGATAGTCAATTTCAAAGTCAAAATCTAAATCTATGCCAGACTCAGCCATTTTACTTGCTTTCCTTTTTTTTTTTTTTTGCTAATTTACTTAATTTTATTATTTATTGTTATCTTATTTTGTCGTATATTTTTTTTAATTATTTTTATTGAAGTTTAAAATCAATCATCAGCACGTTATTAAATATTTTCGGTTTTTCCTTATTTCCACATAATCCATCATAAAGTTAATCTTCCTTGCGGTTTTTTTTTCTAAATTAGTATTTTTATATATTTTTGTTCTAGGTAGATTTTTATTAATAATACTCTTACACAGTTTATCTTTAAGTTTCACTTGTTATATTAGATAATTATTTATGTATTTTTGTTGTTGCTAACCCGACACTTTAACGTTTTACTTTTATATTTATTATGACAATAATGGTCGAACGTCTTTGCTTTGAAATTAATGGCTGTACTCCGTTTACCAACGTTTTATTTTATTATTTTAAATTTTTGTATTTTTTATTTTCTTTTCCAAATAATAAAAGTTTATAAATTAGCACATACGCATATGTTTACCTCCATACTACAACCAAAAACCATATTATATACTGTTTCACCACCACCGCCGCCACCATTTATCTTTCTACTGCACGATCCCCGTATTGTAGTGCTCCTCA
The DNA here is from genome assembly GCA_941918925.1 of Phyto melanocephala. NCBI lineage: Eukaryota > Metazoa > Arthropoda > Insecta > Diptera > Rhinophoridae > Phyto > Phyto melanocephala. Next base: position 7,127,472 of record OW799233.1, read on the forward strand.
ACCGATCAGTCATACTATGTACAATAAACAGCAACAACAACATCAACAACAATAAAGATAAAAAAAAAACGTTTGACAAAAATTTTTTTACAGAAATTTTTTATTTAATTTTTTTTCTATTTATTTCGGCGCATAGAAAAAATTTTATTATTTTTATATGTTGATCGTATAAATTTCTCTTCTTCCAACTTCTTTTAAAGTTAGAAATCGTTTCTTTTTTTTTCAAACAATTCTTTTCAATTATACGGCACTCTTTGTAAAAAAGAATATAAAAATTTTCGTTAAACACAATTTCACAACGTTTTTCAGTTCACTTTTTATTTAGTATTAATTGTTAAAAAGGCGAAAGAAAACGATAATTAAATAAATTTATTTTTAATTAAAGATAGAAGAATAATAAAAGGTAAACGAAAGAATGTTATATAATCACTATACTGGCTACTACTCAGTACGATCAATTGTGACAGAACTAAGAAATATGAAAAACTGAACAACTCAAATCATATGGCCGCTCTATGCACTCACTAAATATCGTGAATGTGGTGTTGCCACAACAGAGATATGTAGATACAAAACACATACACAATGACCATTCATAGCGCCCCCAATTTTCAAAAAAATACAAATCCCCAATTAAGATACTTAAAAAAAAATCTCCACACTTTGGGATATGTCAAATAAGTAAGAAAAGTGTGCGTATAAAACAGGGTGGGAAATTTTCTATTTGTAATTAAGGCACAATTATATATTATTCTTTAATGACGTTCGTTAATAATGTTTATTTTATCATTTAATTCTTAAAGGTCTAGACGTCCATGTTTGCTGCAAAATGCTGGTTTTTTTGTTGTATGTATAAAAGGAATTGTACGTGCATATATGCAGTAGTTATCAGGGTTTAGAATTTCCAAGGCATGGTGAGTTCTTTATGTCTTTGCATGTAGAAGTATGTTGTACACTACTCGTATAGTGTGTAAAGATCGGTTATCGTTTCGGGGAGGCTCTGTCAATTGCTTTGCAGTTTTTTTTTTTGTTTTTGCAATCAGAAAATAATTTCCTTTTACAGCTTTAACAAAAATGTTGAGATAATATTGAAAAATACCAATATTTTTAAATGAAATTGTGTCTTAGTGATAAAAGATCATAGCTTGGGTGTTATCATCATGATTACAATTGGGAGGAATTTTTTTTTTTCAAATTTTGATATACAAGTATAGAGTTAAGCATTTAAAATTAGAAAGAGGAAGAGGAAGAGAGAGAGAAAAAAGACAAAAAGAGCATGATTTTTTTGTATGAATTTCTAGAGCCGAAATATACACCACAAACAAAAAATCAGCTGTTGAATTGAAGAAACCTGATACATTAGCATGTCATATGACGGTCATACACTACACAAGTTCAGCGCTAAAATCTGGCACTGTACAATCCGTTTGTGTAGTGTATGGCGATGTTTGTGATATTTGTGCAGGAAATTGAACAAAAATCAAAACAATTTTGATACATTCTTAAGTTCGTCTAACTACAAAATCAATGTGTGTAGCTTATGCCAAAAAAAACGATCAGTTGTGGTATTGTTAAAAAATAACAAGGAAAAATTAGCGGGGAAGATTATAATTAATCGCAAGTTTAGTTTACGCAGTGCCAGACTTGAGCATTTAACTTAAATAGAGTATGACAGACAGGCTGAAATATATATGTATATGCAGGTTTTTAACTTAAAATTCGGTCTGTTTCAAAACAAATTCCCATTTTTTCAAATCTAATTTATTATTTTTCAAATCAAATTCATTTGAAAATGCCTAAATTTAATTTTAAAATTGCCGAATATGGTTCGGAAAAGGCTCAACTAGAAGTTAAAAAACAATATATAAGTGTAATGAGACGTATAATATATGATCGTGTTTAGAAACTTGTTACGACACTCCAAGTAAGTAAATTCTTAACTCTCACCGTTGATGGAAATAAAATATGTATAAATAAAGACGAGGGTTGCCTTTTTATATTTGGCAATTGACGTTCCTTCAGTAAAGGTACACATTTTTGACAATACATATAAGTATGTATTGAGAACGTTTTTACGTACGACTACTTTTTGTGTTGTTTACAGTAATTTAAAAATTCATATCTGCCGAAAAATGGAATTAAATCGTGCGATTATTTTTACAGCTTGGATTAAAACAACAACAGTGCGTCGACGAACTTAATTGGATTTTTAACGTTGAAGTACCATCAAGGACTATAGTTAATTAATTAAATCAAAGCCATTTTCGATGATAAATATTTATTGTTGATTAAATAATGTCAACTAGACACGCGTAAAAAATATGTGTAAAAATTGTTGACATCAATCAACAGTCTTTAGTTTATTTTTAAGAAAAAAGTTTAAAGTTTTTCTTGTGGTTAACGTTTAATTATTACATTTTTGCCGTGTAAATATAAAATTTTTAAGTGTTACGGCGTTTTGCATAATCACAAACTGTGTGCTAACTAACAAGCTGCTAATTTTTTTTATAGGAAATTTTCATAAAGGAAAGATAGCAGCCCGTTAGTAAGCACATAATGCATAATGCTATTACTTTCCAATTGTTACTTTCTTTTTAATGATTTTTTGAATAAAAAAATCTTTTTAAAATAAGAAAAATACTGTTTTTATAAACATACATATATATATTTTGTTTGTTTTATTTGTTAAATACTTTTATCTTTTATATAGTCTAAAACACTAGCGGTTTTTACTCTTGTTGGTATATTCAAAATGATTTTATATTCAAAAGGACTTTCTACAAAGCGTGAGAATAATTTCTTCTCATATTGTTAATTAAGAAAACACGATTTCAATTCATCTTTTCCAATTCAATTGTAACAAGATCCACAATGGTATTTAACAAACAAGATTGAAAGCCACTACTTTTATTTTTACATTAATTATTTTACATACATTTAAGAATATGTTAATTTTCAATTAATCAGCAAGAAAATTATATAGTGACCTTTTAATTCGTCTTAAGTGATTTCTTCGAAACGATCAATTAATATTTTTAATTTAAGCTATTGTAATTAAGAAGATAACAACAAAATTTTTATAAATTATTCGTATAATGAGTTTAAATTTATACTATATGTAAGTGCTTATGAATAAATAAAAATAAATACCTATATCAATTATTAGATTACCAATTATGCCGACTCCACTTTGACTTTAAATTTTATTAAGAGGTTACTTACCAAGGAATTCAATTTCATTTAATACAAACAATTACTTGTTAAATGAATTTTTCGAAATATGAGAAATATTTTTTATAAAAATTTGAGTATTAGAATTGAACTTAAATTTCATATTGTTCTACATATTTAAATACATACATACATACATATTTTACAGGCAAATGAACTATGGTTTTCCAGTTTTGGAAAAAATTAAAATGAAAAAATCTTTATTCGATTATCAAGAGGTGGCATTCATGTCTTAGAAAATTGTTTAATGCTTTTGCCTACAAATCAGAATCCTTATGCTAGTTGTTGTTGTCAACACAAGACGATGTTCGTGTTTCGGCTCGTGTGTTTTAAATGAACAAGGATACTTACTAATGCTAGTGCAAACGGTACAAACGGTAAAAATAAGTGCAAGAATGCTTTGTTTTCAACACAATAAAATGTATATATTTGCACTAAAAAAAATTTTGCAAAATTAACTGTGTATATTTGTTTAGAAGCAAATAATGACAACAGCTATTTTTGATTTATTTAAATAGAATAAAACTAAAATTATACAAATTTTTTGTTATAGAAATTTTGATCTGTCGCAATTTGCACAGCAAATTTTTTTAATGCAAATTTGCAAAAGTTCAACAATATTTTGACTGTCCTACTGTCACTTATCGATAACTGTTTAGTTGTATTCTGTAACATCGATATTGTGCTAAGACAACTTTGATTGTGTTGTCGCTTTGCTTGGAGAAATAAGTGCACAAAACTAAACTAAAGTCCTAATTTGAAATACTTGTCAGAAAAATTAAGGAAAGGCTGGCAAAAGTCGTAGAGAAAGTAACTGTAGAATTTTAAATAAACATAAAACAACTTCTTTTTTAAAGGCAACAACACACAGATTTTTTATTAAAATTTTAAATGGTAAGTTCAAAATATCGGACTTTTGAAAAGTTTTTATATCTTATTTGATTTAAAATTTTAATTATTTTCGATTCAAAAAAAAAAAATGGGTTCCACAATAATATTCAACAAAATAAATTAGCTGACCCAAATTTTAATGAGTTTTGTTTTATAAAGCAAAACGACGATAAAAAAGCGACGTCGTTTCAAGGATGTTTAAAATATTACACTGGTATCATCGAAGTAATGTTGATGTTGAATCAATGTGATGTCATAAAACGACAACTAAAATAAGGGTTAATGAATCTGACTTTATATTACACATACGTATGTAACAAGTTGACCAATGTGAGTTTTAAAAATTTTAAATAATTACGTTGTTGATAAAGTTCCAAATATCGCAAAAAAATAATTATATTTTTCAAAAAAGTAAATAAAAAAATTAATACATTTTAAATATAGCATATAATTCGTAATTTTGTATTTAAAGACAAATGACTTGTATAGACAATAAAATAAGAAGTAACCTGAAATTAATTATTTACTTCAATGCAATCCTAAAAGAACCCTTATAAATTGTGTAAAATTAAAGTAAATTTAAAAATACAAACGGGCTAAATTGAAAAGATACCAGTTAAAATCTGAGTTTGTATTACTTTTTGATTTTTTTTTTTATAACAAACAAGTTTAAAAAAATAACATTAAAAAAGACATTATATTCGAAAAAAAAAATAATGACACTGCTTATTTTGAAAATTGCAATAAAAATTATACATACAAAAACAAAAACAAAAATCAAAAAAAATATATGTATGTAGTATTAAAAAAATTTAAATTGTTTACATTTGTATTTTGATTAAATTCACTGCAGTTTGATAAGTAATACAAGTGTGTAGTGGTTAAAAGATACACAAATACCGGAGTACGAATGCAATATTGCCCAACTGTATTTGTTGTTATTGCAATAATTTGGGGAACTTACTAGCAGATACTTATTTTCCCTAGTCGTGGAGCTCTGACCTTCATCTGGCAACTTGGCACAGGTGAATCACAAAGAGAATGAGATAGCAAATACACTTGATCGTATAAAATAAATCTCTCTTGACGAACAAATACAAAATGTAAACAAAAAAAAAAATAAACACACTGGGATTGCTAAAAGAGCGTAAGACAAATATTTAACAAATACAGATATGCACACAAATATAGTAGTAAAACAAAAACAAAAAAAGAAGAAATCACATACATTAAACAAGTTTAATGCCTGTATTTTTTTTTTTTTTTTTTTTTAGTAAATAGAGTAGGTCTTGTTGATTTTTCTATAAATAATATTAAACAAAAAGTTTATATGACGTTAACATAAAATATATTTAAAGTGGTATCATTTTGACAACCACCCTTAATGCCGAAAGCCAAAACGTGTTTCATTTAAAAAATATATAAATACTTTCATACCAAAAAACAAATAAGAGTATAAAAAGCTCTTAAAATATATAACAATAAATCTCGATAATTATAGTTTAATTAAATTAGTTAATTTGCTTTTATGTGCTAGTTTTAACACAAAAATTTTATTGAATTCTAATCATGAATTAAATAGCCAGTTAAAAGATTACGGCGTGTGTAAAAATGATTTATGTGATTATAGGCAGATAAGCATATTACAAACGTACATATGTACATAGGTACATATTTAGTATATACATACATATGTATATGTAACCACATGTATTCACTAAAAAAAAATTATTTCTAATTATTGCTAATTTTTTTCTAAGAAAAAAAAAGATTGAAAATGGAAATAGATATTAATCTATTCCATATATTTGTTGTATGTACATATTTAACTTCAAAAATGATTTTTATTTGATTTTAAAAATCCTGAACTTGATATGGAAAATTTCAAATTTGAATTTAAACACCTGGTAAAATTTTATTAACATCAGTAACTTGTAAACTAATTTAAACCGCGTGTATTGAAGTTCATAACTGTGCAAATTTAAGATCAAAATATTATTGATACTATAGTTTTTATTCTTCATAAATTTAAAGCAAATTTAAAGAAAAACAAATAAAAAGTTTCCAAAACAAAAAAAGTTTGGCATCTTTGATTTTCTTAATGCCTTCCTTTTTTCTTTTTCAAATAATGTCTTATTAAATATTTCAACACCATATTGTTTCGCTAAACCAAAATAGCGAAATTGAATCGAGTTTTTTTAACTCTCGCAACTTTTAACAACAACCCTAAAATTCGGAACTAATTGCCTACAATGAATGAACAAACTAATAAAACAAAACGTTTAGAACTTTGTGCTATGGTTTACGTTTTAGAGTAGCCAATGTCTATTAAAAAGTTCTGACGTTATCCCGAGAATTGTTAATTAAATGCAGTATTATAGCTTTATAGCACGTTCTAATGTTTTTGTTGGCAGCGGTTGGTATACGAACTAACGGCCACCATATCAATGCGGACCTTTGCTTAGTGATTAATTACACTAAGTAGTTATGCCTCAGCAACCTAAGTAAATCTTGCTGCACAACGTTTACATTTCAGAACCTTTTAACGGGTTTCACACGCTAAAATCAAAACAAAACAATTGAAAACATATCATTTTCTCAAGCCGAATTTCTTATACCCTCCGCCAACAAAAGTGTTTGAATTGTTATTCCAAATTTCGTTGAAATATCACTAACTTAAAGTTATCTTATAAAGCATTAATTAACTTTTTTAGAATATAAAAGTCTTATCTTTAATGTTGTAAAGACTATCTTTTTTTGATAATTTCAGGTACCATACGCGTCCCCTATACAAAGTAAATATTTATTGCCACATATTATCTGGGGAGCCATAAAGGTGAGAGCACTAAAATTTTGTACGAATAAATGTGCTATTTGCCTACATAAGCGAGACAAATATGCGACTGATTTAAACAGTAAGCAAAACTAAATTTTTTTGTATCTAAAAAATGATAATGCGGAGAATCTCCAGATTATGCAAAAAAAAACGTTATTTTAATACATGATTGTACAGGTGTAATAGTGTTTAGTGAAAATAAAAAGTGTGGCTGTGGCACCTCCCATATAAAGTAAATACCTTTTATAAGTTATCTTATGAGCTATAAAAATAAGAGACTTAACATTTTTTACTTTAAAAAATTAAATTAAAAAATTAAAGTGTTTAGAACACTTCTCTTCATGCAAGCAATACAACAATAAATATATATAATTTTTATTGCTATCTAACTGATGGTTTTAAACAAATAAATAATAAAAGAAAAACTAGCAAAAAACAAAAATGGTGTTTACTTAGTTAGTTGACATTTACGAATTTTATTTCCTAAAAAAATATTTGTTTCGAAAATGTTTCGACTGGTGTTGGGAAAAAATTACATTTTCCTTATACTATTTTATTATAATATAAAAAAAAACCTTGACTAACACCTATCATGGAGCGGTCGTTTCGCGTAAGAGTAGTGCGATCTTAGAACAGATAAAAGCATAACGGAAACTGTATTATCATAAAGAAAATTTGTTTGTAAAATTTTTATAAAATTTTTGTAAAATTGTTATTTTTTGATACTAGTGAGTTAAAATTTTGTGTCGAGTTGTATTTATGTTTTACGTTATATTTTAATAGTTTAAGTAACAAGCATTGTAAATTTTTTTAGTAGAAGTTTGTAACCGATTATGGCCTAGAGGCTTACCAAACTTTAAATAAAAAAATGTTTTAAAAAAAAATTATTTTAGTAAAATATACCGAGTTAGGGCCATTAGCTGTGACCATCCATATGCATTAATTTGTTATCGATTTATTATGTATTAATTTTAATAAAATGGTTTATTTTATAGATTTCTCTCTAAATGTTAAATGTTTAGATTTGAACACCTTAATGTCTGTATAAAAAATATTTAATATAATATAAGGATTATAACTATAGACTTAAATAAATAAATATCTAATTCAAAAATATTATGTTGAAAAGCTTTTGTTTATTATTATTTAGTGCGCTTATTATTTAAGTTCTAATTTTTTTAAAATAGTTTCTTTGATCTTTTGCTAAGTAAAAATGTCAAAATCTATTACCGATTGTGGCCCATAAGCTAGGTTGTTGTTATGAAAACAACGTTTGATATTTTGGAAATAAAGAAACAAAAATTTAAATAAATTTAATTTCTTGGTAACACCCGAAATAAATCAGAATTATTGTCTTAAAGAAAAATATTAGTTTATATATTTTCTGTTGTTACAATAGTTGCATAAAAATGAATTGAAGCGACATTTTTAATGTATTTTAAATGTTTTTTAGCAGTTTTGAGCAATTACAATAAATATCTTATATATATTGATAAGCAAGTTGATTTCTTGTAATCTTTAAAAAAAACGATTAGATTTTATCACGTAAACGATGCTCATTTTAATAGTGAAAAATTAAAAATTTTTACCTACCTTTGACAATAATCTGCTGTGGAAGACATTTTACAGTCCCAAACATCAGTCAGTTTAGCAGATACCGTAATCGTTCTAGTAGAATCCTCTTTTCCCAAAACTTTAACATATACAACTTGATCAGGTGTTAATTCAATATTTCCATAATTAAATGCATTCATCAGCATCATTTTAAGATGTACCTTGACGGTTTTGGTGTAACCTTGAATTGGCACAACAATCTCCACCACATCATCATGGAGGTCTTTTACGTAACTCTTTAGAATGTCACCAATATTAAGTGTTTTCCAATTGCAAGTTAAATGTTTCGTAAAATATTTAACGTCTCTTAAGCTAAAAATATTACTAGAAATGCAAACAGCCTGCAATTCATTACCCGCTGGATAGAGTTGAAGTTTAGCTCTTAAAAGATCAATATAATCGGACAATAGACGTACTGGTATAAGACCTTTATGTTCAAAATCTTCTCCCTCATTAGTGGGATAACTGATTTTTATTTCCAACCCTGATTCGAGTATGTGAACGACCGTAGCTGGGCATAATTCTCCCAGTTTAAAAGCATTTTCCACTAAGCCCAAAATCAGCTGATCATCTTTTTTACTAGCTATACGGAATTGCATAGTTTGACCTTCCTCTATATTTTTCAATTGACCCGGCAAGATATTTTGCTTATAAAAAATGCCCTTAATATCACCAAAGAATTTTACCAAAGCAAAACCTGAATTGCATTTGACTACAGTACCCAAATAATTGGTATTGACTTTTGCTTCATCCAAACTTAAAAGTGGTTTACTAGTTTTAGACATGTATTCGGAGCGATTGGTCAAATACAGTACTTTACGTTCGGCATTCACATCGACCACTCGACATTTCAATTTGGTTTTAGAGTCTAAAGTTTTTGCCGAAGGAGCCAAAAAAAATTTTTCAATATAACCTGTACGAAAAAATATAAATATTGTAATCTATCAAGTACATATGCAAGTATCTTAAATTATTTTAAAAATTTAATTTTTCTGTATAGTTATTGAAGTAAATAATTATTTAGATAAAGAATTTTTTTGAAGAAATCAGTTTTTAAGTGAAAATCTTGAATTTAGTAAAAAATTGGGTTTTTAGTGAACAATTATTTTATTTACACATTTTTAATTAAAAAACTTTTTTTTTAAAGAAAAAATTACAAATTTTTGCAACAATTAGTACTTACCATTTATTCTTCCCAGCTGAAGAGAATAACCACCTACTTTGTGATTTATTCCTTTAACTGTAGCCGTAACATAATCACCGGGTTTAAAATCAGCAAAACTAAAATATTTCTCATTTACCAATGTAGGATCATCAGTACAAATATAAATACAGTCCATTAAATCGTAGTTTAAAATTCTTACTGTATGGTTCGATTTGCGAGCATATTTGGCCAGCAGCTCATCCTGATCATAGTTGCCTTTATAATTAGCTTTAATAGTTTTATACGTAATGATGCCTTTAAATTTATTTTTAAGTATTAACATTACCCCACCAGTGCCTATATGATGAACTTTGGAGTTTTCAATAATATCACCACGTTTTAAATCATTGTCGGTCGAAACCTTTTCGTCGCCCCCTTCAGCTGCTTCGATTTTAGTATCTACAATGTTTCGCAGATTTAAAGTCAAATACACAAATTTAGTTAAAGGCATGACGTATAAAATGCGAGCCTCGTACTTAGTATTCACCTCATAGTCCTCGGGCATGGTTAATGGATGACTCAACTGATGCTCATTTACGTAAGCCGTGTAAACTTCATTCATTATAGAGCCCTGAAGACCATTTTTTAATATTTCACTGACCTGGAAATTTACTATTGTTGTTGGCAATAAGTAATCCAAGTTATGGTTTTTTTCTTTTATTTTTAATTTGTTGGGGTTTATTTCTGCACAAATACAAGTGCTCACCAAATTATCCGATGTGATCTTCTCTACTTTTAAATATATCAGCTCACCAACAGCATGTCCATGTTGTGCTTTTTCTATGGGCACAAAGCAACGTAAGCCCTTAATGCCAGATTCTATAATGTAACCATGCTCTTGAATTTCTTCTACAGCACCATTAAATAAAAAATTTTTCTTAATTTTAGTATGCACTAAATCACTATGGACTTCACTTGGCTTTAGTGTGATATCAACCTGCATTTCACCCTTGTCGCCTTGTTTAATTTCCTTGATGCGTCCATAAACAAATTTGCCTACGCTATACAAATCATTTAGAGGTTTATAACCCTCCGATTGTGAATTTTCTAAAAATTCTCTCATAGACTTGGTATAAGAATCGGATATTTCCAAGGCAGATACTCTGGCCCTAATGCGTCCTGGTAACGAAACATTTAAATACAGCTGATCAACGCTGTTTACAATAGCCATCATGATCATACCATCCTGTATTTGGTCATAAGTTAAGATTTCAGCAGACTTGGGTTTCATTTCTTCATCTTCATCACCCAATTTATTAGTAGGGGTTTTAGTTTTGTTTTTCTTAATTTTCCTTTGAACAGCGCCGAAAACCTAAAAAAAATCAGTTTACAAATTTGTTTCTTTTTTTAAATGCATCTATAGACTATAGATGTAACTATAGTTACCTGTTCAGATTTATTGACTACTGCGGTATCATTGGTTGTTGGTATTCCTCCACGAGGAAAACTTTTCTCTACTATCACCATTATGTTTTAAAAGTTTAAAATTTGTTAATTTAACAAGGTTTCTTCACTTTTTTAACTCTTAAAATATTAAATGAACACAAAATCTTACTTGCACGTGCATAAATGAATGTTTTGAATATTCTTGCCAGACTATTGGAACTTATTGCGTGTAGCCAGAATTAAATTTTCAACAATGACATTAAAAATAAACATAATAAAAATGAGGTGACCAACTATTTAAAAAAGAGAAAGAAAAAATATAAGGAAAAAAATTTCTTCACTAATATGCGTTCATGTATGTCAAATTTTATAAAAAAAAAAAATAATATAAGATCAACAGTGCCGCAATTCACTTTTGATGCTTTGTCATTCCGTTTGTAATTTATTAATTTCCGACTAGTAAGATTAAAACTTGCAGAGGCTTTGACTATTTTGATATTATACAAATCGAAAAAATTACAAATAATATCACAAAGCTTTCTGCATAAATAAACTAATTTTTATATACATAAATAATATTTAAGTATTAAAAGTTTGTATTAAATATTTTTATGAAAATGTTTTTTAAATCATACAGAATGAGATATTATTCTTAAAAAATGGTATAAGTACTACGCGCTGTACGACGACGTTTAGCTAACCAAACACATGCAACCAAGGTGTAATAAAATAAGGTGATGGAGCAGGCGGACAGAATTTTTCGTCTATCTGTTTTTTTTTTATATCAAGTTTGACCATTCTTGGGACTGATACCCCTTTTCTATATATGGAGTTTGACATATCGTCGTTCTTAAATTATTGTGTTCTATATGTATAGGTTTTATACGTCACATATAACATAATAATTTACGAACGACGATACATTAGGACACAAAATAAGTCAGCTGTGTTTTTTAATTTAACAACTTGTCAAGGCTCATTCATACAGGTGAAATTATCAATGCAGCTAATGGGGAACTCTACTGTCAAACTTCATGTATAAACATTTTTTTCTGATTTTGTTTATGTGGTACCTGACAAATAACTTCACATCGAAATCGCCCAAAACTCGCCCCTGCATACATCTATATGAATATTCTTTGCTACATGTGTTTATTATCAAAATTGTAAACATTGCGACCGGACATTTGTAATTTTATATATTTTTTGTTTTTATTCTGTAATTGTTTTATTATTATTAATACAAATATATTTTATTTAATTTCTAAAATTAATAAAACATATCACAACGTAAGGTGAAAACATGCAGACTATACGTGAGTTTACGCGCAAAACAAAAAGGGGAAACATTTTAAAAGTAAATAATACAATTTTTATTAAAGTAATATTTCAAATTTGAATGATTTAAATAAAAAACAGATTGTACGCGAGCATTATTTGCGTATAGATTTGGGATGTGGTTCCGAATTGTGTATTGGTTGTCAACAAGCGGAAGCCGATGTCCAGTTACGTTCTGATCGTATGGTACGTTCCACATTGTTCAACTTTCCCCATTATTTGGTGTTAGATACAAATGTAGTGCTGCAGCAAATCGATGCTTTAGAAGAGGACGTCATTAAAAACGTTATAGTTTTATCGACTGTTTTGAATGAGGTAAAACATCGTAGCACCACCGTGTACAAAAGATTTCATGAAATTGTACAGCACAAGCCACGTGGTTTCTTTGTATTCGTTAATGAGCACCACAAGTGAGACACCAGAACAAGTTGTTAAAAAAGTACTTAATAGCATTTATTTTTTTAGAGACACATATGTTGAACGCGAACCCGGAGAAACGGCCAATGATCGCAATGATCGTGCCATACGTTTTGCCACCAATTGGTATGATGCTCACATCATGGAAGCTCAGCAAAAGCAATTATTGAAGAAAAATCCAATTAAAGTGGACAAAACTCGTGTTGTTTTAATATCTGACGATGCTGAAAATAGAGACAAGGCCCAAAAAGAGGGTATTTTAGTGGCTACGTCTGAGGATTACATAAAATCTTTGGTGGACTATCCTTTGCTGATAGATAAATTGGCTCGTAAGAATTTTGAAAATGAAAAGGAATCGTTGCCTTTGTTTCCGGTTCACCTAAGTACCGCAGAAATACTAGAAGGTATAAGAAATCAACGTCTACTGCAAGGTGCATTCCAGGCTTCAAGAGAAAATTTCCTTGAGGGTTCGGTAAATGTGGAAGGTTATGAAAATCCAGTAAGTTTATATTAAGGAAAATTAACAACATAAATTAGAAACAAATCGAGCTACTCTTAATGTCATGTATGTTTTCTCAGATTGCAAATTATCTGTAAAAGTTTAGTTAGGTACTTAATCTGGTACGTTAACGAAAAAATTTTAAAAATTTAGTTTCTAAAATATATTTTTGGCAAAAAAAAATCTTATTCGTTAAAATAGATTTTATATTAAAAATTGTTAGCAAAAATTTTTTTATAAAGAAATGAATTTGTTGTAAGAAACTTGTTTCTCAGCTGCAAAAAAATTATTTTATTGGAAAACGCTTTGAATTTGTATAAGTTATTACCATATTTTGTCTTCTTTTCACTTAGAAGTAAAAAAAGATTTTATTTAATATTTTGTGTAGATTTTAATACAAGGTCGTGAAGCTTTGAATCGCGCTGTCGATGGCGATTTGGTAGCAATAGAATTATTGGCCGAATCGGAATGGTCTGCTCCCAGTGAAATTGTCCTTGAGGAATCTGAAGATGTGGATGCTGGTGAAACACCGGGAAATACTGCCGAAGATATTTTAGCTGCAGCTGCTTTAGAGGCTTCGTCATCGGCCGAAAAAACTCCTACTGCTAAAGTTGTGGGCATAATAAGACGTAAACGACGACAATACTGTGGTATTTTACAACCCAACCACATAATTAATGCGACCAGGCACATTTTTGTACCAGCCGATCGTAAAGCACCGCGTATTCGTATTGAGACCAGGCAAGCAGAAAAATTACAAAATCAAAGAATTATTGTGGCCATAGATACGTGGCCGCGATCGTCACGTTATCCTCATGGTCATTTCGTAAGATCTCTGGGACCTTTAGGTGATGTAGAAACAGAAAATGAAGTAATTTTATTGGAGCATGATGTGCCACATAGTAAATTTTCAGAAGAAGTTTTGAGTTTCCTGCCACAAATGCCTTGGGAAATTACCAAAGAGGTTAATAGTTTAAACTTTTTTTATTTATTTTTTTTTTTTAAATAAATATATTTTCGATACGAACTTTCCGATAGGATTATGAGAAACGTGTGGATCTAAGAGATTTGTTTATATGCTCAGTGGATCCCCCTGGTTGTACAGATATTGATGATGCCCTACATTGCCGTGATTTGCCAAATGGCAATTTAGAGGTGGGGGTACATATTGCTGATGTCAGTCATTTCATACGTCCTGGCAATGCTTTAGATAAAGAAGCTGCTGCTCGTGGTACTACTGTTTATTTGGTGGGGAAACGTATTGATATGGTGCCTGAATTGTTAAGCTCCAATCTGTGTTCGCTGGTAGGGGGCGAAGAAAGATTTGCATTCTCTTGCATTTGGGAAATTGATCATAAGGCAAATATCATAAATAAACGTTTTCACAAGAGTATTATAAAATCCAAATCAGCTATGACTTATGAAATGGCTCAGATTATTATCGATGATGTTACACAAAATAATGATATTGCCAAATCTTTACGCAATTTAAATCGTTTAGCCAAAATACTTAAAAAAAGACGTATGGATAATGGGTAGGAGTTAACAATATAAATTTGTTTAATATTTATACTAAATTTTAATTTATTTAAGTGCTCTTGTGTTAGCTTCCCCCGAAATACGCTTCCAAGTGGATAGTGAGACTCACGAACCTTTAGAAGTTGAAGCCAAGCAATTACGTGACACAAATTCCATGGTAGAAGAATTTATGTTGCTGGCCAATATAACAGTGGCCGAACACATAGCTGCTGAATTTCCCGAATGTGCTATGTTAAGAAGACATCCTAAACCTCCTGTTAGCAACTTTGACCCCCTGATTAAGGCCGCTCAAAATCAAGGCTTTGAAATTAAAACCGAAACTGGTTTAGAATTCTCGAAATCTTTGGATGAATGTGTAAAACCTGATAATCCGTATTTCAATACAATGATACGTATTTTAGCTACCAGATGTATGATGCAAGCCCTTTATTTCATTAGTGGCACTTTACAGAAAGACCAGTTTGTTCATTATGGCTTAGCAGCTGATATCTATACACATTTTACTTCACCCATTAGAAGGTAACGAATTTATATATATTTTTTTAGTTAGGCAATCTGTTAACATTTTCCATGTTTTTCTTGTAGATATTCGGATATAATTGTTCATCGTCTTTTAGCTGCTTCGATAGGAGCCGACAGTACCTATGCTCAGTTATTAGATAAAAAATCCAACGAAGAACTTTGTCATAATTTAAATTATCGCCATAAAATGGCCCAATACGCTGGACGAGCCTCAGTAGCCCTTAATACTCATTTGTTTTTCAAAGGCAAAGTTCAACACGAAGAGGGGTAAGTTGTTAAAAATCATTCGAATTTTCATTTTATCAAGTCGTTTAATTTTAAATATGTTTTTTTTAATGCATTGATTTTGTATTAAAAATCTTTAATTACGATTACGAAAGCAGTAATTTGTAAGGTTTTATTTTATCATAAAAAAATCGTAAATTCAATTATCAGTAAAAAAAATCAATACAGTAAAAAATTCTAAAAAAATTAAGAGTTAAAAATAATCGACAAAGTCAAAAATCGTAACTAAAAGTCGAATATAATAAAATAAAACGTTAAGGGCCGTATTCATAAAAAATATATTAGGTTTATAAAAGGCTTATTTGAAAAATTTCTCTAAAATATCTGTTAAATAAGCCTTTAATAAACCTAAAATATTTTTTATGAATACGGCCCTAAATGTTTGAAAAAATCTAAATTTAGTAATCCAAAGTAGATCATAACCAAAAAGCCAGGGTATTCACTCTGTATAGGAAGTCGGAGACATTGAAACAATAAATAAAATTGAGTTTAATGGTTCTCCTCCAGTTACAAAACGTTGGTTTAGGTACCGCAGGTCGCCCTATACCATTGTATAGGAAGTCGGAGACGTCTGAACAATAATTACTGCTGAGTTTTATGGAACTCCTCCAGTCACATGTAAATTGAGTTTATTTGGTACTCCTCAAATTAAAATGAAAGCACGCGGTTAACTGTAGAATAGTCTAGAAACTGTTTCCAAAGCACAGTTACGCGACGCCACACATTGAACTACGCGAGAGTGTGACGCAAAACTCTCGAAGCCAGATAAAAAGGGACAATCTGATATTCACTAATAATGGCAAAAACGAGCAAGCTCTTGACCAAAACAGAGCAGAATCACGACTGTCAAGAGGGTATTTGTATCGAATCAGCTGATTGTTTTATTTTACCATTTACAAGTAGTGACTGTCGAAATTATTATTATTTTTTTTTTTTTGAATAAATAAAATTCAAAAGAAATACTTTTTTTATAGCTTAACAAAGTCATATCAAACCACTACACATGCATATTAAGAACTATGGGTATTCACGGAGTTTTTTCATTCGTGCAACTTTGCAAAATAGCAAATATCATAGTTTTCTCGATTATAAATGACTTTTCCCGGAAAGGCAAGTTTTTTTATTCCATTTTTTTATTAGCAACTAACTAATTTAAAATCATAGACTTTTTATTTAATTTTTTAGCAATTCCTTAATAAAAATAAAACCTTGACGACTTAAATAAAAATAAGAATTTAAAAATATTTTCCCAATTCACAACCTTTCGTACGAGTTGCGACGAAAATATTAAGTTTTCCATCTCTGCTGTATACATATATGCCTCCTACTGCTAATATAATAAATGTGAATGTTTGTATGTTTGTTACTCAATCACGTAAAAACGGCGAAACGGAACTAAATGAAATTCGGCACATAGATAGATAACAACCTATATTAACACATAGGCTATTTTTTTATTCCGATAACCAGGCGAAATAGTTTGCAAACTCATCATCACACAGCCTATACGGATTGTTTGTGTTGTAAAATTTTTATTTTTGTTTTGACTTTTCTTTGATATTTTCAAATTGAAATTTTTAAATTAATAATCCTACGAATAGGTATAATAAATGTGAATGTTTGTGTGCTTGGAAAAATTTGACAAACATATCAATAACAATCTAGGTTAATACTGACTACCTTTTATCCCTATAGCTACGCAGACGAAGTCACGGGCACAAGCTAGTAAATAAATAAACTATGAAATTAGTAACAAAATATTTATGTAAAACTTTTGTTAAATTCGACGACATACAGGGCCAATTCAAAGTAGACTCTCATATTTTACTATGTCATATAATTCATATTAATATGACTAGTGACTTTGAACACCTTTTGTTAACAAATTATGTATTTAATACAAGAAAGAAGACAAAGAGATGACGCTGTTAAAAATTGTATGTATACAAGAAAGAAGAAAATAGAAAATATTCTCTCTGAGAGGTGAGAAGCGAAGAAATTCTCTCTGAGAGACAGTATGGTTAAAAGTATAACATAAACAATTTCTTATACATAGGAAACAAATGTGTAAAGTCATATTATTTATTTTGTATGGAAATTACTAACAAAATTTTTATGCATGCATAAAATAATATGAAATAGTACAAATATGACTGATATGCAACCACTTTGAATTGGCCCACAATTTCTACAACAGGTTAGGAATTCATTTAATATATTTACAAAAATTAACTAATAACTTTTTTTTTATTTAAAAATATATGTAAAACCTAATAATATTATAACCAAACATTGTTTTTGGTTAAGAGTAGATTTTTTAAACTAATTGCCCACTTTGTCCACGCAACAGTCCTAAAAAAATTGATACAACTTTTAAGTATTTACTTTTACATCTTTTGTGAAAAATTATTTTCTCTAAAGTTGTTTTATGTATTTATGAAAAACTTAAAAAAATTAACTTTTCAAATTTTTTTAATTTTTGACATGAATTTCTTAAATATTTTTAATTGTTGTTTTATTTTGCATTAAAAATTTTTTTTTTTAATTTTCTTCTAGTTATATTTTGTTTGTACGCAAAAATGCTTTACAGGTGCTTATACCGAAATTCGGCTTAGAAGGCACTGTGTATTTAAATTCACTTAAGGACGATGCAAAAAAATTGCCTGGAAATGTTACATTTACTTTTAATGAAGAGGTAAAATATTTTAAAATAAACTGTTTACATCTGTAAGTAATACTTATATATATTGATATTATTGTTTTTAATTTATTTTAAGGACTATACCCAACGTTGTGGTGATGTTGTATTTCATGCCTTTGATCCGGTGACGGTACGCTTAAGTTTAGATTCATCGAATGTTCAGCATGAAAAGTTAGTCTTCCAATTAGTTAAACCTTATATCAAAGGGTTTAGTTACGAAATTGAAGAAAACAACGAAAATAAAAATATTGAAAATGACGTTGAGATGTCCCCAGCTCCACCGCAAAAGAAAAGCAAAAAATCAAAACAAAATAAAAATAAATAAAAGCCCGAAAAACTAATTTTATTTGTGTTTTTTTATACAAACCGGATAAAATCTGTTAAAGTTAAAAAATAAAAATAAATGGAATATTCGTAATTGCCACAATATTTTCAATTTAATTGATTAACATCATCAATCTCAAATTGTTATTAAAACAATTGAGCCTAGACTTTGAACACACATTTTTAAAGTCAATGTCTTTCTTTTTAACTTTTTGTTTTTTATATTACTCGAAACATTATATCGTTGTCTCGACAAGAAAGTTGGAAGCATAAAATACAGTAAAAAAGCAAAGCAAAAAAAAAAAATACCAAAACGAATAAACGCAAATGATTGTATAATTAGTTTTTTTAAAACACACACTATTTACATATTAATTTACCTTTTATATACTTTTGTATTAAAAGTAATTTTATTTCTTTTAGAAATTAGCACCCTAATTCAGTTAGTTACTTTAAGTTCTATGGAACGGATGTAATTCAATCGTTAAAAGGATTAGAAATAAATAAATTTCAAATTAAAAATTTTAATAAACGAAAATAAAAAGGATTTATTTAAATTAAATAAAAATATAAAAAATATGGATAGAAATGCAGAATGTGTTGGCGATTGTAAGTTAAAAGCCCGATATTAGTGAAAGTGAATTTGAGAATTTTAAATTTCAATAAAAGTTCATCGAATAAAGTGCAATGAAAAAAAATATCGAATGGGAAATCATACATCTTTAAAACAAGTTATTAAAGAAAAGTCTTTTAAATGGAATTTAATAAAAAAAAATTATTTATGCAATTTGTTATGTTGATATTATATTATTAAGTTTATTATTTCTGATTTTATTTTAATCGAAATAATTTTTGGTTTGCAAAAAAATGTATTACAAGAAGAGCACGCAGAACACTGATTTAAAATGTAATAAAAATTGATATAAATTATAGTTTGATAAAAACGAACTTTTCCAGGGCTTAGATTTTATGTACAACAGTTGCTACGTAAGCTCCTAAAATGAAAATTTAAAAATCGTAAAATAACTATGGGCTGTCTATCATGATAATTGACATTTTATAGCCAGATAGACTCTGGTCTTTATAAGTAGAAAGCAGTAAAGGTCTTTCGAACTCAACTTTGAAATAAATCTACATGTTAATCACTTGCTGAACCTGAACTAGAATACTGGCCACAACTAATTTTTTATATTTTTTTAGCCTACTTCAGGAAGAAAAACATAAAAACTAAATTTTTTTTAAATCTTATTATTAGGTAGATAAGATTTAAAAAGAGGGGCACTAAAAGCCCAAACCCATATATACATACATATGTATATTGGGTATAAAAATATGCTCAATTGGCATGTTGTGCACTCTATAAGAACGAAGTTCCTTTATAAAAACCATAAACCCAATTTCGTTTATACAACGACAATGTCAAAAGCCCAATTCCTTCAGTGTAATTCCATAGGGATTTCCAATTCGAATTCCTTAAGTATTTAAAATTCATAGTATCCACGTTAAAATTATTGTGTCTTGTACGCACAAACGCAGAACATTGGCAAAGGTAATATTCCAAAGTCTAATACTGATCTCCATATCACCTCTAATTACATTAGTGTTTGTCTACTCAGTTTCAGAATCTCATTTGATTTCTAAAGATTTGAGTCACTCCACAGTAGGTTTGTTCGTGACCTTACTGAAATCAGTATTTTGTAATTTTTTGAAAATCGTTAACTTATCCATCGACATTTAAATTAAACCAATTTATACAGAAACAATTTTTTTACATTTTGAAAATACATATTTAAATATAAAAAATATTTCTAAAAACCAATTTAATAAATAAATATAAGGTAGTCTTGATTCGTCAGCTGATTATTTTTTTCTTTACTTATTTTAAACTTCAGTCAAAGTCCATACATAAAAAACAATTCTCTCTCTTCTCTTTTTTATTTCACATGTCATACTTCATATGTAAAATATAAAAACAAAAAAGTTCTCTCTGAACTGCGCTTACCTGATTAATAAATATGACTTTAACCAATGGAACAATTCTGAAATACAAACAGAAGTTTCTGAAATACAATAAGATGTTTCAGAAATATAATTGGAAATTTCTGAAATACATTTCGAAATGGTACACTTTCAATTAAGCAGCTTATTATCATTATTTTTTATTATAAGCTGTTCTTTGTACAATTTCATACATTTTCTCTCCTCTCTCATAATTTTAAGTTTTCAAAACTTCACATAAAAAAATGAACGCAATGAAAGACAGGTAACAGGCGGATAACGGGTCGTAAGAGATGATAATGGGAGCATACCCTACGACAAGGTTGGGTGGGCTAGTAGAAAACCAACATCCGTCTTCAATTTTGATTGTTTGGTAGTGTTATTAGTCGTTATGTTATGTTATGTTTGTTCGTTAACCTTTTTTATGTTGCTGGTGCGACCTGATATCAGGGTTGGAACCACTTAAGGCCACAAAGACACATCATATAGATTTCCAATTTAAATATGGTATATGTAAAACTTAAACCAGAATAATAGATTTACTTTAAAATTAATAAAGCAATGTTTGTCCATGTTATATAACAAATTTATAGTAAAATATTATTACATATATTTATATACATTCAGAATATACATATGTATGTGTGTGTGTGTGTGTTTTTTTTTTCCAGTTTCAGATGGCTTGCCGAATGATGTGCATGATCCAATCTACTTAGATAACTATAGAAGATCTATAAATGAACCAAGCGATTTTTGGGATAAATTAGGTCATTTAATTGATTGGATGCGACCATGGGATCGTGTTTTAGATAATTCGAATCCTCCATTTACAAAATGGTATGTTGGAGGTTATCTTAATGCCTGTTACAATGCCGTTGATCGGCATGTAAAGGCAGGCAAGGGTACTAAAGTCGCTATCATACACGATAGCCCACTGACAAACACTGTACGCCATGTTACCTATCAGGAGTTATATGACCAGGTGACACCTATATTGTTAATCATAATGTAAAGTACTTATTTGTTTGCTTAAAAAATATAGATTTCAAAATTAGCCGGAGGTATGGCTAGTTTGGGTGTAAAAAGAGGAGATAAAGTAATAATCTATATGCCTCTTATACCGGAAACAGTAATGGCTATGTTGGCTACGGTACGCTTGGGAGCTGTACATTCGGTAGTCTTTGGTGGTTTTGCAGCCAACGAATTACGCACTCGTATAGAGCACGCAGAACCAAAACTGGTAATAGCCGCTAACTGTGGCGTGGAACCGGGAAAGGTAATATCATATATTGATATTTTACACAATGCCATTAGCACGTCCAAATGGAAGCCAGTTTGCAATATAATTTTTCAACGCAACAATGTTACTTTATCGGTTTTGGATAGTAAAACTGATATTGATTGGGGGACTGTACAGAATTTGGGTGAACCAGCTGACTGTGTGCCAGTAGAGGCTAATGACCCTTTATACATACTTTACACTTCAGGCACCATGGATAAACCCAAGGGTGTACAAAGACCTACTGGTGGCCATTTGGTAACTTTAATGTATACAATGAAATCGTTTTATGGAATAAATCCCGATGATGTTTGGTGGAGTGCTTCGGATTTTGGCTGGGTTGTAGGTCATTCTTATATATGCTATGGTCCTTTGTTGTACGGAGCCACTAGTGTTTTATATGAGGGAAAACCCGATAGAACTCCAGATCCAGGACAGTATTTCCGGTAAGTTCTTATGACAACTTGGAAAATTTCCAATAAATTATTTGAATTTTAACAAATTTTGACAGCATTATTGATCAGCATAAAGTGGCATCACTATTTTCTGTGCCCACTGCTTTTCGTGTTTTACGTCGCGTAGATCCTGAGTCTAAATACGGTCGTAAATATTCTCTGAAATCCTTGCGCTCCGTTTTCATAGCCGGTGAACACTGTGATTTAGAAACTAAAAGTTGGATTGAGAAAACATTCAAAGTGCCAATTTTGAACAATTGGTGGCAAACGGAAACAGGAACACCGGTAACTGGTACATGCTTAGGTTTTAAGCACAGTTTGAATCCGCCACCATTTAGCACCGGTTTACCCTTTATGGGCTACAGCAGTAGGTTAACAAACAACGATTATCGAAAATAGAAATTAAATTTATTTTTTTTTTAGTTAAAATATTACAACCAGATGGCAGTGAATGTGAACTAAACAAGTTGGGTAGGATTGTTTTTAAGCTACCGTTACCACCGGGTAATATGTCCACTTTGTATGAAAATGATGAACTTTTCAAGAAAGTCTACTTCACCAAATATCCGGTAAATAGACTTTCAATTTTTAGAAGAAAAAAAACAGTTAAAATTATACCAATTTTTAAAAATTAATTTGTTTTTTTTGTTAGGGTTACTATGATACCATGGATGCTGGTTACAAAGATGAAAATGGCTATATATACGTAACAGCTCGGGCTGATGATATTATAAATGTTGCTGGTCATCGCATCTCCACACAATCCCTTGAGGATGCGGTTCTTCGTCATCCTGATGTAGTCGATGCTGCCGTTTTTGGCGTACCTGAATCTACTAAAGGTCAAGTGCCACTTTGCCTATATATTCCCCGTGACAACTGCTTAAAAACCAGCGCCAAATTATCGGCAGAAATAATACAGAAAATACGGGATGTTGTTGGTCCCATAGCATCATTTCGTTTAGCCGCACCTGTTAAAGCTTTACCACGCACACGATCGGGCAAAACAATGCGCAAGGCTCTAGCAGATTTTGCTAAAAATGAAATGGTCGTGATTCCCTCAACCATAGAGGATCCAACTGTATTCGTAGACATACGTAGAGCTCTACAATGTTTAGGATATGCCATGAACACTCCAGAACCGGTGATGGCTAATAAAAATTAATTTCTGTATACATCAACATTTCATTTCATCTGTAATGTTTAATTTTAGTTTAATTATAAAAAATGTATATTATAGGTATAAAAAAAGCAATACAAAAAAACTTAATAATACACAATTAATGCGTAAGTATATTATTTAGTGGAATCCTAAAGAAAAATAATAGAATTTGTGTTAATTTATTTGATTTCTATATAAATTCACAAAGCAATTCAAGTGGAAAAACCAATTTTATGCTAAATTTGTTGCAAATATTCGCGCATGTTCACTTTAGTAATAAATAGTTTTATAGACTTTGACTATTTTCTAACAAAAAAAAAAAAAAAAACAGAAAATGAAACAAAATAAATTTGAATGTGTTGTCACTTTTGAGGATAAAAACTATTTATATTTAAATTTGATGCAAATCGTTGGTTGGTGTAAAACACTACTATTGCATTAAGCTGACTTTTTATTAAAGTCGTAACAACAACAGTCCACAGCAAATAAACTATTTTGCATATAGAAATTCGACAACAGTATACGATATAATTAAAGAACCATTAAACAATTAGGCTTATATTTATAAAAGAGTAAAACGTATTTAAAATCCATTTAAAAACAAATTTTGTATGAAAATTTTAAAATGCATTTCAGACTAATTTAAAATTTTATGAATATGGAGGCTATTAAGTAATCTTTGGAATATTATTTTGTGGAAAATTAAAATATATATGTATTTTAAAATATAGTTAATAGCTATCAAATTGATGTGTGCCTGACCTGGTTATCCGGTATTTTCAGAAAAATTTGAAATAATAATTATTTTCAGTCCCTGCTTAAAAAATTTAACAGCTGGTGGTTAGTTATACAAAAACTGATTAAATATTAACAGATCAATAAGCATTTTGGTATAACATAACATTTTAGATTAAATTGTAAAGTTAAGTATTAGTGTTAGATTTTATTAAAGAGTTCCTAATTAAAATTAATTAAATTAAACTTTTTCGACTTCTACTGGCTCAGTTTAAACATACATACATACATACATACATATGTATTTATGGCATACACACACTGAAAACAAAAATCAAGTACAGTCGTGTCTGGATATAGTGAACACCCGATATAGTGAACAACTCCATATAGTTAACACCAATATTTTTGCATGGAGTATTTTAAATAGTGAAAAACTCTAATAGTGAACAAAATTTTGAAAACAACTTCAATTCTTTTATTAAACTGAAATACATATGTATGTACATATATGTCCTTTTTTGTACAAATTGTTTCTAATCAGCTATTGCATTTACATGTACATATGTATTTTTAGTAAATAAAACGAGTTTTTGAACAAAAATTTCAACCTTGATATAGAGAACAACCTGGATACTATGAACAAGCGTTGCAAAAATTAGTTCACTATATCCAGACACGACTGTAATCCGTACTTGAATCAAGCCGTAGCGGTGTCAAAAGTACGGTAAGTACGGATTTTGTTAAACCAAGTACAAAAAACTTGATTCAAGTACGAATTCGTCAAGCGCAAATTTCTTGATTTTAACCACATTTAAGCCAAAAAAAGATTTATTTCAAGAAATCTTGGCTTGATTAATTCCCGAATCCGTACTTGATGTAATCCAATAATGAGATTGATTTAAGAAAAATGAAATTGAATCAATCCCGAAAAGTTCTTGTTTTAAGAAATTTTAATTTTTGCAAATTATACTATTCCAAGAGATCCTGTGCACTGAATGAACTTCGTAGTCGTATTCTGAAAAAGTTTAAATTCATCTCATTGATTTAACAATATGCCTCATAGATACATACTTCGCTTTTGTGTCCCAATGATCACTGGAGTAACTGGATCATTATGGGGGGTCTAATCTTACCATAATATTTTTTGACCACCCACATAACCTTAGTTTAAGATTTAATCAATCTCTGATATATTTTAATAATAAATAATTTTTTTTTTGTTAAATAACTTCTTCTTGTTAAATAACTGCCGTATTCATAAAAAAATATTTTAGGTTTATTAAAGGCTTATTTAACAAATTTCTCTATAACATCTTTCACATAAGCCTTTAATAAACTTAAAATATTTTTTTACGAATTCGGCAGTAAATCTTTATTATTTTCAATGTTTGGCATGTAAAAAATTATACATAAATTTAAAAAAAAATTAAAGAAAAATAAAAAAAAACGATAACTGTATAACAAAACGTAATTAAAAAATAATAATGTTTTGGAAAAGTGCAAAGATTGTCTATTTCATTTACAGTCATAATATGATTATTGCATATTGAAACTTTAATTTAACCAATGAAAATAACTTGTAACCATTAAATATATTAACCACAATCATATAATTCAATAAAAATATGATGCTCTTAGATTAATTTTAACACATCAATGTTTTGCGTGTGTATACTCTCAGTATCGAGCAATCTTCGGCTAAATCCAAGAAGCAATATTTTTTCGGAGATACCAAACAATACTTTCGGTTAGACGAAATGCTTTGACTAGAATGTGTGACCAGCATAATTTTTCTGTACTCCGAGTGAAATTCAATTGTTTGGAACTCTCACTGCGGTGTTGTTGTTTTTAACAACAATGTTATAATAATTCCGAACAATCGGATTTGTTTCGGAATATAAAATACAGGGGGATAAGAGATCACAATAAGGCTTGATGAATTTCATAATTGCGAACTTGTTTTCTTTTAAAAACATAAAAAAAACTTTCACTTAAAAGTTAATAATAGGAGCAAAAAAACAAAGTAAATTTAGCCAAACTATTGAAGCCGCATATTTTTCTCTGTAAATTATTTTTTAAATCTAATTATTCTTTTAACTACCCTGGTATTTAAAATCAGTTGTACAAGGGTCAAATATTTTTTAAACAAAATCTGTTTTATGAACCTCTAATAAATATAACCTGATTATGATTTTGATGATGGTAAGAATTTAAACTCTTAGTTAAAAATTACACTCTCATATTATTAAAGCACAAAATACAATCTTTTCTTTAGAATCATACATACAATTTTTTGTTTATAGTTTTCTGCATTTAGTATGTAGTTTTTAAGAAATATTAGGTGGACTAAGTAACAAAGTGTGCTATCACGTCCTTAATTTTTATTGTTATAACATTGTAAAATAAAAAATCGTTTAAAAATTATTAGTGGATTTACAATGTGTGCTAACTGACGTTTTCTCATATTATCTTATAATATATAAAATACAGGATGGGCTAAAAGTCATCATGGGGTTTAAGTTTTTTTTAATTTTATTTATTCTTTTTAACGATAAATACAAAAAAATTAAAGCCCCCAGGGTTACTTTTGGCTCAAAGTGTACAAAAAACAATAAATCACCCCTATTCTATTTGGCGTCGACAACTTACCTTTTAATCAGTTGCTGTAAATTCGTATTACCGATGTCAATATTACCATGTTTGATATTCAGTAAGAAAATATGACGATTATGTTGCCTTTAATTGAGTTTGATTTTGACCTTGTTATTTTTAAATAATTAGAGTAAAAATTATTATAAAAAATTTTAAAATTTTAATTACCGATCAATAAACAGTCAACGTCGTTTAAAACAGTTAGGAAATACCAAATTAGCAATTAAGTTGTATTAAAGTGATGATGTCTCACAATCGACGGCGATGTTGGTATATGGGTGAATACTTTTCATGCATTTTAACATTTTAAGGAATTATGAACATTTGGCAATACGACAGTTAGTATTTCTTTTGAATTTATCAATTGTGTTGTTCATTGTATTGTACAGGTTTTAAACAGTTTTAGAATTTCTAATAATTAATTATAACAATTAATGATAGCTTGCCTTGTGAATCTAACAATTGTTTTTACATTTTATTTCAACTACAATTCATTTTTTTTTTTGCGTCAGTGCTAAGATCAAAGGTTAGCTGCGACATATATATGTACATGCATAAGTTAAAATCGGCATGTAAATTTAAGTAAAAAGAATGGCACAAAATACAATATATAGAAAGTGAATGGACTACCAATTCAATGCAAAATGGTTTAAAAGATTGTAACCAAACTTACGCAAGACTTGAATTACTCAATCTACGTTGAACATTTTTTATAGAGTCTTATTTTATAAGTGAGAGTAAGAGAAGGCATATAAAGCATCTTAGATTTTATCCACAAAAAATGGGTGGTACCACTTGCCACATATCAAGAAAAACAATGGATCTTTTGAAAAGAAAAGGACGAAAATCGCATTATTTCTCGTAGAGGACAAGTGAATGAAACACCATTGATCTATTTTTTTGTAGGGTTTTTTTTTTTAAATCGAAAGTGTACAGCAATAATCCATTGACAACAGTATATTAAAAAACGTGATTGAGAATTTTGTTAAAAGATGATGAGCCAGCAGAGAGGAACCTATGTGTAATAAACTGAAATAAAAATATTTTTAATATCTAAAAGAAAACTCTTTTTTTATTAAAATTTTAATGATACCTCAAATTTTCACATCCTGTATTTAAATCAATCATCAGCAATAGACAATATTTAACCAAATTTATATTCCTCGAAAAAGATTTAATAACTCATTCGATCCGTTCTAGATGAATTTCTTTGGGTTCATTAATTTTGGCGATTACCTACTTAATTCCTAAGATTTTGTTTGTACAGAAAATTTCATTCACTTGCAGTTAACTCCATTCAATCTTTAGTGAGCAGCAATTTTCAGTTCTAACTAAAACCATTTAATATCATTTACATACTTCATACTTATCAACATACATATCGATGGTCACAAGTAGAAAAGCCCTAACTCGTATTTTTTGAGAAATTTAGTTTTCAGCGATTTCAGTACATTTTTTTCAAATATACATTGACATAAAAATTAAATGCAATAGTGTTAAAAATAATATTTTAACAATTATTTTATTATTTATAATTATTATAAAAAAGTTTCTATTTCGTTTCTTCCTTCTTCTGTAAAGTTACAATTGTTTGAATTAGGGCCTTTCTACTTGTGACCAACGTAGTAGACATGCTCTAAAAAGCTTTATTAATAACTTTGTTACATTTTTCAAACACACTTTTTTGAAGGAATTGTATTTGTTATATTTTTATTTAGAATAAATTTTTTTTGGCGGTAGACAAGAAGGTATTAAATCAAAAATTCCAATTTTTTTTCTCTATTGTTTGGTATCAATAACTTTTAGCACTTTAGCACAACTGCTTCCGATCGTAAACATTTGCTCTTTAACTAAAAACCATATTTTGTTTGGTATTAAATAAAAACTACAGTTTTTGTCTTAAGACCTTTTTGCTTAACTTTTTGAAAGATTTATGTTGTTAAAATATTATATCTACATATAAGTTCCTCTGTTACATTAGTGTTAACAAAAACTAATTTTATTATGTATAATTTAGAATAGGAGGAGAAGAAAATTGCAACCAACGCATATATTACATCTAGAGTTTTCATTTCACAAGATAAACGAATTTTTGGGTGTTTTAGAAATTTTCTGTGTCATAAAAATATAAAAATATTTACGGCTTTTTTCATTAAAATTAACAAAGGCTTTCAATAGAAGGTGAGTTTTATAAGCCTATAAAAATTTTAATGAGTTTTTACCTTTTCTAATAAACCAACAATGTCCCTAACGCCTTAGCGCAAAATTATTATAAGAGACATTATAAAAAAATTATTTCGGAGCTAATAATAGTTGAAAATTGTAAAAAATTTAAAATATAATATAAAAAACGATTTTTTTATATTTGTTTTAAGCTCATATATGTCTTTTTTCTGCCCGTCCAAAAGTGCAGTCCCACTTTACGCCAACTACAAGTAGGGTTGCCATTTCTATTTAAAAAAAAAGAGGACGGCAGCATAAAATATGTAGGACATTTGCCCAAAAAAAGAGGACACATTTAAAAAAAAATTAAATTTGATAAAATTTACGACGGCATTTGAAATACAAAAACAAAATTTGTTTTTACGAAAAAACTTTATTTACAAAAACTGAACATATCATTCTGATTTAATGGTTGAAAATAAAAACAAAAAAACCAAAAAAACAACAAAAATTCATTGCATTCATTATCGGGAATGTACACTTTTAAAAATTTTACATATATTTTTCAACACTTCCAATTTGAGCCAATATATTACCATCGCATCTCTTCAAATATTTGTAAAACTCTAGGCAATCCATATCAAAATTATATACCCTTACTATATTTTTTGTTCAAGACTTTCTTCTATATCTGAAAAACAAACTTTATGAAAAACACACAGCTGACAAGCAGACCCCTTTGCCGAACTTTTTTAAAATAAAAGACAAGTTAAAACAGGCCATTTCGATAAATAGCGACAATTAAGGATAATAAAACTAATTTTGTACAAAGAAAAATTTTAAAATTGTACTTTTTCAAAACTAATTGTACGAGCACCTAAATCTTTTTTTATACATTTTGTGACCTGTGATTTAAAGTTTAAATGTAAGAAAAAAAAACTTCAGAGAAGGTGCAAAAAGCCGGACAACCCCGGACATTTGCTAAAAAAGAAGTAAAGAGGACGGTGTCCGGGGAAAAGAGGATGGATGGCAACCCTAACTACAAGACAAGTTTTTTTATTAAGATTTTAGAAAAATTTTTAAATAATTAATAAATAAAATTTTATAAACAAAATTAAAATGCAATAATTGAAGAAAGAGTGTATGGGTTGTCTTTATTTTCTAATTATACCTTTTAACTCAGGCAGGTGAATCCATTTTATGTAATTGCCGTCATCTCTTTAAAATAAATAATTAAAAAATTATACTTTTTTCATTCCTTTAATAGTAAAAGTTTTTAAATAAAAATTTATCTGTATGAGATAGAAAAAAACATAAACTAGTTACATTTTTATTTAAAATGGGCTAGAATGTCCAACCCATTCCGAAGCAATCGAAATTATATAATTTTTTTTTAGAAAATTAAGACAGGCATACCAAAACCCATCCAGTAGTTTTTGAGCCATTCAGAAGGAATGACAGACAGACAGTCTCACGGAAAAATAGTTAGGACAGTCAGAAATTCTAAAAAGCCTTGTTTTATACTCTAGATCATTGACTTTATACACTGTCATCAAAAGTTTTGAAAAATATGTCATGTGCAGACTAAGTTCTTTTTTTACAATCTTATTGTAATTATTATGATGTTTGTAATTGATAAATCTCTAATTTTCCCTATTTTCCCTTTGAATGAGATACACATATGATTGACTTTAACATTTGACGTCTAAGCATAAGAATTGAATTTGTTCTGTGAACAAAAATATTAAATTATATTAGGACTACGCAAAACACAAATTGAATTAGGCATTAAAAGCACATCTAAAGAGATAAAAAGTTATTTAGAAATTACTTGATAAAAATTGCAGTAAAAATATATACATACATATTTATATATATATATATACATATATTTTTTTTTGCTAAAAAACCATTATTGTAACAAAATTTAATGACAAACATGGTATTTTACAACATCATTAATCGCTATGAAATTTATGTCTCCATTTATTATAGAGAGAAGTTTTAGTATGTATAGAAAAAACATAAATATAACATTAATAAAAATTAATTAAAAAATAAAATTTTATTAAAAACAAAAAGTTTTACAGCTTTGTACCTCAACAGAAGTTTAAAAAACAAACAAAATGATAAATTTACAAAAACAAAGAAGTGTTAGTGTGAGTGAAACATATTAGATTAAGGGCGTTAGAAGGACATTAAAGGACTCTTAATACAATTAAACAATCATACACTGCATACGTATTGAAATAATATACACAAAGCTCATTAGCTTTGCAAAAAAAGTTTCATTATGATTTTCATAAACCAACAGGAGGGGACATACTTATGTCTCTTAACATATGTATGTATGCATGTAGTATCTTGTATCTATGTATATGTATATGTATGTGTTTTGTTAGTATCCTGTATGTGGGGGTGTCATATGGTGCCGCCTATAAGCAACAAGTAGTTTAATCGGTTTTTATCGTCTTTTCTACGAACTAATCAAACTTGGCCAATGGAATAACTGTATTATTTCTCTTGAAGGATGCTTGTGTGAAATATAAATAAAAGCGGTTATCCTTTCGTCAAAATCATCAGTGAAGTTTACGAATTCAACAAGTGAACAACTCAAGTAATAAAAACTCATCAGTGTAAAAAATAAGCACTTTTTATCTTTATTTAAAAACTCAACAACTTTCGATTAATCAAACAAAATGTAAGTTTTTTTATTGGAAAAATAAGTTGTTAATAATGGGGCAATATGAAGAACTCGTTACTTAAAGAAAAGACGCGTTAATAGTTTAAAGCATGTAACTTTTACAATAAATCTATGAAAATTGTGATGAATCTTTTTTTTAAATAAATATTACAATACAGTTTCTAATAGTTTTTTTTAACTGAAAAAAAAATTCAAATATTTTGTCATTATAATTGTGAAGGTAAAATAATACATAAATTATTCTGAAGTTTTAAAAATTTCTTTTTTTAAATTCTGTGGTTTTCATGGGCAACCACGTATGTCATAAAAACAAATTTTTCAGGAGAGCTACAAAACCGTGTTAGTGCTGAACGATTTTTGAATATATATACGTTACGTTGTTATGCCATTAAAATAATCGGAATGGGTTTATCTTATTTGAGAAATTTTTAAAACCAAGTAAAGGCCGTCTAAAACCAAGCAATATGGCATTATTAACTCAAATTCGTATAAAATGAACATACGCGGTTGCCCATGAAAACCACAGAATTAAAAAAAAAATTATTTAAAATAAATAATGTTTAACTAAAATATATTTCAAGATTAAATAAAAAAAAATTGTTATAATTTGGCAAAGTAAAGCAAAGTATTGTGAGATAACAACAAGTTATAAAATCTGAATTGTAACTCTATTTAACTTCTTTGAAATTTAATTTGTATTTTAACTATATCACGACTAAGTAACATATCGATGGTCACAAGTAGAAAGGCCCTAATTCCTAACGTGAATACAATTGTAAAATTATTTATGTTAATATTTTCTATGGAATATTTAAAAAAACAAATTTGTCTGAAAAAAGTTTATTTTAGCTATTTTGGATTTGGGATAATATTACAACTTGGCTTTAGTTAAAGTTAGAATTTTATTGGATTTACTAAAATCCATAGTGTGCAGTAACTTAAAGTTTATTAAGCCTGATAGGTTAAACTAAAGTCGTTATAATGATAAACTGTTTATTTGTCCGGCAAAATCTGACCTTTAACTTACGCCAAGTTGTAATAATGGCCCTTAAACGTAAAAATTTAAGGAAAAAATTTAACGATTTAAAAAAAAATTCACAATTTAGGATAAGTTAATTCTATGCTGCTTATGGGCTTACA
The DNA here is from genome assembly GCA_941918925.1 of Phyto melanocephala. Classification (NCBI taxonomy): domain Eukaryota; kingdom Metazoa; phylum Arthropoda; class Insecta; order Diptera; family Rhinophoridae; genus Phyto; species Phyto melanocephala. The sequence continues at coordinate 7,160,547 of OW799233.1, forward strand.
GGACTGCTGATGTTTTCTAAAATATTTTCTTAAACTTAAATTTAGTTCGTGTTTAAAATATTTAACAACAATTGTGAGCATTTGAAACGATTTACCTTTTATTCTATTAAAACTAATGGTGCAGTTACAACTTGTAGAACTCATGCAGCAGAATTATAATGGGTGATTCATCTTGAGGTTTGATTTACAATAAAAAATAACACATAAATTTAAAAGTTATTTATTATCGGTTAAAAGAACCATCTACAGCAATTACTCTTTGAAAATAATATCATGTAAATGTTAGCCACGACTACATATATGGTGGTCCATTCGAAAGGTCAAATTTTGGTCGACTCGTTCGAGCATAGTGACTGGTATCTTGCGAATAACACGAGAAATGTTGGCCTCCGTAGCGTCAATCGTAGCTGGCTTTTTTTTTTTCAACTTAACATATCCCCAGAAATATTAGTCCAAAGGGGTGATATCGCACGATCTAGGTGGCCAATTTACCGTAGCAAAACGGGAAATTAAGTGCTCACCATAATGATTTCTAAACGAGTTCATTGTTTAACGCGGTGTATGGCTAATAGCGCCGACTTATTGACACCATGCGATTGAATTTCAGTGAGCACGTAGTCCGTTAACATGGTGCGTAACGGTCACCATTGACGGCAACATTCTGATTTGCCTCATTTTTTAAAAAATATGGACAAATGATTGCCTATAAACCATATCATACCGTTTTTTTTTTTAATTGTTTTATTGGTAGCTCTTGGTACTATTCGGGCTGCTAAAATACGGCAAATTTGGTTTTATTAAAGTTTCCTACTAAAGTATCCTTTGACCAGAACAAAAAGATTTAAAAGTTTCAAAACTTTTTAAACCAAATGTTTTGTAATAGCAACACATAATTTACAATGGAAAAAATCTTCTTAAATTTGTATAAAAATTTTTTTAATCCCAAAACTTTGGAAAACATCTTTGGGTAAAAATTCTAAATCATTAAAAAAAATATATATCCTTAAACTAATGACATATTAATAGATCTAACCATGAATATTTTGTCTTAGAGGGCAGCAATCTATTGTGGCTACACATTTATTATGTTATGAATAAAACTGTGTAATGTATTTGAACTTTTCGTTACTGTTACAATAGAAGTGTTTTAAACGTCAAAAATTCTATTTAAATGAGCTATTGAGAATTTTGGACCGTACTAGAAGAGAGATATATTTACAAGGCAATTTTGAAAAAAAAATCCGATGTATACCTTTCGTTTTTACGGTCAGATTTTAAAGTGGCATATATACATAGATGTTTTTGTCACGAAAGGATCAATAGTTTGCTGTAAAGGCCATAGACCTCAATACAACAAAAAAGATTTAAATTTGTTTTTAAATGTTTAACATAGTAATCGCTACACGTTTACAGGAATCACAAAGGGATCAATGTAATGAACCCAAGTGAGCAGCACACCAACTGCCTGTTCTACCTACCTATCGGTATGCTTCCTTAGACCAAATTTTATGATTTATTGCAGCCTTCAAGTTTTTTAAACTTTGGAACAAAATATGAATGTCTTTAAAAAAAACTTCTAAAATTAATAGAAAGTTACATAATAAACGGGTAGGAATGCTTAGCAGAAAATATATATAAATAGCTATAGTATACATAATACTAGGGATGCATCTGATGGAGGTATATCGGCAATATTTCAGGTTTGCTCATATATATGTATACTGCTAATATATTTTAGTATTCCCACTAAAAAAACCCATTACCAAAGAGGGTTTTTTAAATCGCTTATCTAATGCTAACCTGCCTTTAAGAGTGCTTGTAAGGTATGAGTTTTATAAGTGATGTCCCTTTTAATAGGTCTTTATTTTGTAATTATTAAGCGCTTGTTTAGTCTCTACCAGGATCACTGCTAAGAAAGGTAGCAGTAAGTAAGGGAGAAACATAAAAATTATTATTGAAATAAAATCTTCTCCATTTTTCTACTACCGAAATATACATATTTTGTTTACAATTTTATACAAATTTCAGCATTTTAATATGTATGCAATATGGTAAGCGGAAGAAGTCAGCACTGTTTACAAAATTCCAAAAAAAAAAAATTTCATGTGTCGGTATCGTAAAACGTTAAAAACGTTTTGAACTTCTTCCCTTCTTTTATTGTATACACAATTTTCGGGTTTCATTTATAAAGAATGATTCTACTAATGTGTAAACTGGATTAAACGGTCCACTTTTCGGCAATATTGCTTAACAAGCCCGTTGAGACAAAAATCATTCTCATCGGATTGCCTCAGGCCATGACCATTTTCTAGAGTAAATGTCAAAAAGTGATGGCATTTTACAGTTCGTTGGACAGTAAAACTTTTTAAAAAAAATTTAAAGGGTTCCCTTGGCTTAAAAATATATCTCATAAGTTGTTAATTTGGTTAATTTGCACTAATAACAGAATCCAAATATTTATTTTAAAAAATACAATAGGGACATGTTTTGGGGGGCCAACAAGGCGATTAGAGTACAGCTAGTAAGTTGTTTTATAAACAAGTATATCATTTTGGATTTTAACGTATATTAAATTATAATTTACATAAATTTCAATGGGCCAAAATGTGTTTATAAATTAAGCGATAACAATGTAGCTAGCTTTGATAGACAAATTTAATAATTGTTTGACAGTGTGAACTATGAAGGAAATAATCTTTTTGAAATCAACCACATCACGTTGCTCAATGTACTGCACAATCATACAAACAAAAAAACATTCACACATATGTAAGCATGTATGCATGTACGTATATGTATGTAAACAATTAAATACATACAATGGCTTAGTATATAACTGCAACTACATACATATGTAAATTGTGTAGAAAAATTAGTTAAAAAATTAATAAAGTATTAAATACTCTGCCACTAAGGACATCTCCATATGTAATAACTAAACATATTTTTAAATCTGAAAAAAAGTAAACTTAATACAAATAACAACAATATGTCTTTATTTCCTCATGATTGTATCTTATGTTCAACGTACCTGTATTAAGTATACACATATGCTGTTTATTTAATTTTACTTGTTTTATTATTAACACTAGAACAATATTGTTTCATTATCATGATGATGTTAATTTTTAAGACTATACATCCATCTATTTGTTATTTTACGTCAATCACTGCTTATACTGTGCATCTAAATGTTTATAAGTCCTTTCAGCAGGTTTAAAAAAAATCATATTTAATAGATAAAAATTGTCAACATGTTTCTATGCCATTTACTCATCTTAAGATCTAATGCCACTACAGTCAATTTTGTTTATCTCTTCATCCAACAAAAGCAAGTAAAGCAAAACTGAACATTCCTGGAAGGATGCCTAGAATACAAGCCATGATACAGATTAATGTTTTCTCTTTTTTTATTTCAATTGTCTTGAATACAATGCGAATTAAAGAAACGTACAAGTAATTTGTCCACACAAATGCCGTAAGGTGTTATAAAGAAACAAAAAAAAAACAAGAAAGAAAAGATAATTGTAAATTATTTTTGTAAGTTTTCCAGGAGCGTCGCTTAGCAATATGCATATTCCACGGTGTATTATAATCTTATAAATAAATTCAAATAAAACTATTGCAGACGTTCAAAGTTTTAAATATTACCTACATACATATTAAACTTAGAATAAATACACCTCAATTTTGTTATATTTCCTACACTGTTAAAAAATAACATTTTATTTCGTATAGGGTTTCAAGCCAATGAAAATTAAATTCTTGGGATTCAAAAATACAACAATTATACTAATAGGTATGTCATTACCAGGAAAACCGCAAATTGCATGTTTTTTGCTGTGCAACGAGTTCAGAAGTGGATAGGGTATTTATCCGTATTAGAACCCCAATTACGACATTCTATATCATTCGAAAATAATATAATTTTTATTACATTCTAAAACAAAATGGATGGAAAATGTTAACGTTCCATTGAATTTTTAATTGATATTGAATGGTGAAGTTCGTCTCCAGAACTTTATATTAATTATATCATGAGTTTGTTAGATTTTTTCTTCTACATTTTATACTTCATGTCATTTTGTTGAGTATTTATGTTTTAAAAATATATTTACAGCATACATAGGTGGCTGCGTTTTAGCATATCTTGTTGATTTAAATATATATTTTTTTATTGGGTATATATGTAACTTAAAGCTGCAAAATTTTTTTTAATATTTTTTTCGCTTTTATTCCTAAAAATTTGTACAATATACATTTTATTTAAAGTATTGACCATTGTTATGTGATCTTTCCCATCTTTCGAGCAACATATCGACTCCGTGGCAAAAGAACTGCTCATCTTTTAAGCACAAATTTTGGAGATCCTGTCCGGAAGTAAAGCGTATACCAGAGGAAGCATTCTGCTACGTCAAAACCGGGGAAGGTCTAGACTATAAACTTCCTAACCACTTATTTTTTAAGTTTTTAATAGGTATAGCAACATGTAGCCAAGCGTTGTAATGATGGAATATTACGGTTTCATGTCTGGCAGCATATTCTAGGCGTTTCTGCTTAAAGTTTCGGCCAGTGTTCAACTTTTTGGCTTCACACAATACAGAGCATAACATTAGCACCATGGATATTTGACTTTACTATCAATTAAACTGGTTGGCCGAGCTTCACATACGATCCCTTACGATTCGGATTGTGTATTTTTTTTAATTTTGCCATCGCAAGTAATAGTTCCGTACAAACATTAATTTTTTTATAGCTTTCAAACAGCATTTCGGACATACAAAATCATCATTCAAGGACTCTTGGCTTTAATTTGTATGGTACCTTATTTTCCGGTCTTGAAATCAATTTTGCTACTACCAAACATTTTAAAATTTTTGCTAGAGTAGTTCCAAAAAAATCGCAAGCTCTGACAATTATTTTCATGGAATAATGCCACCAATTTTTATTCTTTTAACTTTTTTTTACTGACATGAGCGGTTTTTGACTTCTGTGTTTAAATCACCACTTCAAAACCTCAAAAACCATCTCTTGCATATCGAAACCGATGGAACACATTTAGCATAATCTTTGATGAGCAATCGATGTGTTTCAATAGCACATTTTTTAAATTAGAAATTTTATTTTTATTTTATTAATTTTATTTTATTGGTTACACTATAATCAATAATTAAGTGAAAATAAATGACATATAAGTCATAAAATACAAAAACAACGTTTAAATCTGTTGTAAATAACGAAATTTTAAGTTTTACACCCAATAAATGCAATAAATACATTTGTATTTATTGCGAAAGCCAAAATTTATTAATGTTGACTTTGTCGAAAATTGGTCGTACCAACTGAGAAACCTTCGTGGGCTCATGTTCAACAACACTGCTAAAGATCATCATCACATGATCAAATGCATACTTTACAATTTTATAAAAGACATACAGACAAAAATTCACTTTTATATATAGATGATGAATGTTTATAATATTTGTATTCTTAAAGCAAAGCAAATCGATCCACTAAACATTTGAAAAAATAGAATAAGATGTGGATTATGTACGTATATATTTCGAAATCCGTTTCTTAATATTTTATATGGTTCACGAAATATCAAGTATTATACAAATACTTTTTTAGCCACAAAATTGTGTTGTCACAGGATCTAATCATAATTGTGGACAGAGCAAACTCGATATGGTCTTTAATTACCAGACCGAATGTAGTAAAACTTCGTTATAAATTTTTATTTTCAAATCTTTTGTCCTTTTTAACAAATTTTTGAAGAATATAAAATATTATTTTTTTTTTAATCTAATAATGACGTAATACAATTTAAAAGAGAACAATCCGTAGTATAGATATAGATAGTATACATATATTTTTTAAAAGACTTTTTTGTTTTGGTGAAATTAAAATATTTGTTTATTCTTCGTATTATTTCCTTTTTCGCATATTATTATATTTATATTAAATATTTTGTTCATTGTTTTTTTTTTTTGAACTTCTACTGTAAACATATAAAAATTTTAGTTTAGATTTGCGTTAGCGATATGCTGTTGTTTGGAGAACTATTTTTTTAACCGTTTTTATTTTAAATTATGAATCAAATTACTTTGTTTTAGTGTTTCCTTCGTACAATGCTGCAATCAGAGAAGACACGTAAAACTTTTCATTTATTTCAAATCCCTCATGATAAAGCGAAAATGAGGAATTAAAATAATGGAAACATTAATGCATTTTGATATCCTTGTGCAAAAAAAAATTAATAATAATTGTATATTCTATTAATCATGCAGTTTTGTAACATTAACATAAACACATGCATACATATGTATGTATTTATGTTTGTATATTTAATGCTATTTTTCCTTTTTTTATATAAAGGGTGTCCAATAAAATCGTATCCACTATTGTCTGTGCCCTTATCTTCTTTACCGCCTTATCATGCTGTTTTGGCGCTACCATGGCTCCACTGTGTCAACCTGGCATTCTTGAGGAAATGCCCGTGCACATCAAGAAGGTATGCTTGGCTTTGGAAAATTCTGATCAAATAACATCTGCCTTGAAATCGTACATAAACAATGAGGCTGCTAGTAAGTTGTTTTATTACTTAAAAATGTACCAACTATTTATTAAGAAAAATAATTATTAATTCTATTTTTAGCCTTGGTTTCCAAATCGGATGAGCTCATTAACAACTATGGCAAGCGTACCGATGTCGATCACGTTTTTTTGCGTTTCGGCAAGAGACGTTAATTTCTCTTATCCCTTGATAACATACTCTTCAGACAACAGACCCTTAAAAAACACTCAAAAAAACACCATAAGGATAACTAACGGAACTAGAATATAAGACTTTTCTTTTATGGTATTTGTTTATTAAAATATTTTTTTTTAGGTAGAAAACACAAAAAAAACTTTTAAAAATACTTATGTTGATCTCTTTGTAATATTACAATAACACCATCACCAAAATCCAAATCAGTCCATACATACAATACACTGATCGTATGTTTGTAAACTATAGTATTGTATTTTGATATTAACAAAATTATGTACATAAATTAAATAAATTATTGTAAAAGAAAACAAATTGATATTACTTGATAATTAGTAAGTATTTTTTTTTTAGTGCATACAACTTTATGTACGATATTGGAATCAAATGTGTCGCATTATAGGAAAAATAAAATATTTTTAAATTTACAAAATGGGGCAGAGCGGTACACTTTTTTTTTCTTTTCATATTCATTAAATTAATTTAAATGTAATTAAAAAAAATCATGTTATTAGAACATACATTAATAAATAATAAACTAAATTGTAGTCATAAAAAAGCATTTTGAATAAAAAAACAAGGACGGAAAAATTATTTTAAAAAAGTTAAAAATCAGTTTTATATTTAAATCGATTTTTTTGCAGTACTATTTTTGCTAAGAAATTATATATTTTAGTTTCTGAAGCAATTAGAAAGTTTATAATTTAATAGCATTTAGAAAGTTCAAGGCACATTATACAAGTTTAAAAAAAGCAGCAAAAAGCATGACTGCCCCTGTTTTTATACCCTTCACCTGTGGTGCACAAGGGTATATATAGCTTTGTCATTCCGTTTGTAATTTCTACAATTTTCATTTTCGACCCCATAAAGTATATATTTTCTGAAAGTTTATGAATAGAGGAGTCGATTAAGCCCTGACCGTCTGTCCTTGTGTTGGTTGAAATCAACTATTAGAAGCAACTATATGTTCCTCAGATCTGTATATGGTATCAATCTTTTGGAAATATCCGGGAATGAATCGCTATTGAAATTCAGCACAATCGCCCCATAACTTTCTGAGATATGAGCAAAAACCCACGACCACCTCGTTTTTTTTCACAATTACAACAACAACCTACATACATACTGGTTAAAGTAAACGTAGCATCTGAGCCAAAAAATTTTTTTTAATATATTATTTATATTTTATTATATTTTTGTTAATTTTTTTAAAATTCTTTTAAAATTTTTAAAATTTTTTTTTTTTTAATTTTTGTACCCTTCACACAGTGAAAAGGGTGAAAAGGGTTTGTCATTCCGTGTGAAATTTCTACAATTTTGATTTCCGACCCCATAAAGTATATATTTTCTGAAAGCTTATGAATAGGGGAGTCGATTAAGCCCTGTCAGTCTGACCGTCTGTCCGTGTGTATGTTGAAATCAACTTTTTGAAGCCCCCTGCCATCACTTGGACTCGGGTGAGGTATTAAAATATTAGAAATATTCGGGAGTAGATCGGTATTGCAAATCAGAAACATCGGTACGTAAACAACTGAGATATGAGCAAAAACCCACGACCACCTCGATTTTTTTTCACAAAAACAACATTACAACAACAACATACATATGTACATACAAACGTGTATACTGGTTAGAGAAAACGCGGCATCGAATCCCAGCTGAGCCAAAAAAATTTTTTTTTATATTTTTTTTTATATTTTTTTTTTAATTTTTTTTTTATTTTTTATTTAATATATTATTTATATTTTTATTATTTTTTTTTTTAGTTTTTTTAAATATTTTTTTTTGTTTTATTTTTATTATATATATTTGAATTATTTTTTAAATTTTTTAATTAGGAAATATACATGTTATTTTTTAATAAGTATATCAAGTTACTAAAGCTAGAAAATGTTATTGACACCAAATTACAAGTTTTGGTCTTAACTGAAACTGAGATATAAGCTTTAAAATGTATGGGTATAAAATGAAACGGCTGACTAGTAGAATAAAGTTAACTATGTAAAAATTCAAAACTAAAGATGGCGTCAAAAACACAAAAGTAAAATAGCGTATAACATAAAATCCTAGCAGCGCTACGGTGTGGAAGTTATACCTAGGTATATGATGGTAAAAGGTATTATCAGATTTTTCATGGCCCATTATTTAAATTTGTAGTGAGATTTTATAATCACCGACTCTTTGACTTTTATTTTGTGGTTTTCATGAATAACCACGTAAGTATGTATGAAAATAAATTTTGATACCCTTCACACAGGAGTGTAAAAAGTTATAAGTATATAAATTTGCCATTCCGTTTGTAATTTCTACATTAATTTGTAACCCTTTAAAGCAGAGGTAATCACAAAGAGAGCCAGTCAAAAATGTGTGTTTAGTAGTGTGTGTATTCTGCGTGCACTGGAAGAAATTTCGTACTACAATGTTATTTATTTATTTATTTTTACGAAATCAACAAGTTCTTCTATGTTTATATCCTTACCATAACATTTTATTTTTAGAAGTGTTTCTAAATGGCTATCAGTCAATTTGTTCCTATATTTATTTTTTATGTGTGTCATTGCCGAAAATGTGGACTCGCATATGTATGTAGTAGAAAATATTAAAAAATTTTAAATATAAGGTCTCTACTTGCACCATATTTAGTTGGGCAAATATTTTTCTAGAAATCAATACCCGTTTCTACTGGAATGGTTAAGTCTGTGCGCATTAAGATTTGGTCTTGTCTAATGTTTTCTGAAACGTTGTCCATTAGACATGATAGTGGATTTTTATATACATTGATTGCCCACTCTATGTCCACCATTTCCTTAAATCTTTTTCTAAAGTTTTCTAAAAGTTTTTTTAGTTCTTCGCTGTATATTTTAAGCTTATCGTGATTTGGAAATTTTTGAAATATTTTAAAAGTCCTAGAAACATTTGATAAGTCGTGCTTTTCAATCTGATTTCCCAAAATTTCTAACTTTCTTAAAAACTCTTTTAGTGCAAAACATAGATCGCAAATATTTTTGTTTTTACCTTGCAATACTAAATTTAAATTATTAATTTGAAGCGTAAATATATTTAATGAAAATAAAAAATTTTTTTCCCACTCAACTTTCCACATTATGATACACAGAATAATGCAAAAATATTCAAAGTGAACTGAAAAAAGTTGAAATCCTGAAAAAGAGAGAGAAATAAAACTACTCAGTTGAGATATTTACTAGCAGCGTTGTCAACTCGGTGATTTTATCACCGTTTTTGGTGATTTTTAACATTTTGGAAGCGAAAAAATTGCGAGTTAGTGCTTGGTGATTTTTTTTAAAGTTTTTAGTGCTTTTATTTTTATTTCGGTGACACCAAATACTAAATTTGAAAATAATTTTTTTAATTGAAAACAATTTTTGTAAGGGTAAATATCTTTAATTACCCTTACGTATTTTGTATCTTAATAAAGCTAAAAAATATTTACTCATTGTAAAATGATATTATGTTGATAATACTTTCAGCTTATGATACTAAAACTAATAATTTAGAAGCTTATAAGGATTGATAGTATACAATGTTTCTGTTATTTGAGTGTTTTGCTTGTTTATTATTAATTGAAACTTATTTCCGATGCTGGTTTGTTGATATCCTGTATGGTTTATGAGACATAAACCACCTCCTTCTTATAAAATCAAATTGTTACGAGAATTTATTTTGTAAGTAAAGTTTCAAGTTGATCAAACCTTGGTGAAAATAAAAAAAGAGAAATTAATATGCAAATACTTTCATTTTAAAATATTTTAGAGCACAAATTGACACCCGATGAGGTTAATATTTGCATTGATAATACATTTGGATGTTTTGGCCTAATAATATAAAGAACAGAATATCTTTAGACTTGTATTTCGATTATCGATATCAATCAAAACTCCAGTCTTATTGCCATTTGTAAAATAATTTATTTTAGGGGGCAACTGGCATCTAAAAGCTTTAATTTTTTTTAAGTAATTATTATATTAGCAAATGTAAAGTTAAATTTGAACACATTTTAAACTCAGTGATTTTTTATGAAAATTACGCGCTTTTTTAGGGGTTTAGGTGCTTTTTGAAATTTTAAAGTTGACAACGCTGTTTACTAGTGTTTTGTTTTTGTTTTTTAACAACAAAAGCGACGACGACCTGCTTGTTTGAAAGCTAGCATACAACTGAATGAAATTATAGCTTTTTAAAATTTTTTAACTGAGTTTCGTTAACCTTCGTGTTGTGTGTGTGAAATTCACGAAAAGTGCTAGGCCCCTGGGGGCATAGCGTGATGATCGTTGCTTTAAAGTATATATAGTATATTCTGAGTCCCTGAGTCTGAGAAGTCGTTTTAGCTATGTCCAACCTTGTGAGCGTTGTGTATGTTATATCAACTTAAGAGAAATGCTTTCGAGTATTTTGCTATTGAAAATCGACTAATTAAAAACCACGTTTGCCTCTCAATTTTTGCAGCTTCCAGATAACTTTTCGACCCGTTTGATAAGTACCACTATAACTTACACTATATACAAGAACATTAATTGAAAATATTGGTCCATAAACGGCAAAGATATTAAAGGCAAAAATAGAAATTTTTTATTGAGATTGCAACAAAATTTTATTAAAACAACAAAAGGAAGCGATCGGTAATACATACATATGTACCTGTTTAGTGGTACGATTATGACGACCATAAAATAGACGTGCTTTACAAAACACTTTTTTCACACAGCACTAGTTATGAAATTTAATGATTTGCAAGCATTGTTCGTTAGTTAGCCTTTTCATGGTGAAATGGCAAACCTTAGAGTGTGTTTACATGGAGGGACATGTCCCAGGGACATGTCCCCTGCGACACGAGTTTGTGGGTGAGGGGTGCGGCGTTGAGTACGGGGTAGCAATTGTCGCACGTTTTGTGAATTTGAGGGGACAAATTTGACATTTCTCTTTTACATCTTTCGTTCTCTTGTATTCATGTCATGTTATGTGTGACCGGTGTTGCCAGACTGATATTTTATGGAATTTGCCAAAAAAAAATATGAAATATCCAATGAAAGATCATTTATTAGAAATAACATAAGCCACTTATCTCTTGCTCTAACCTCCATGATTTTACCCACTCCTTTCGTCTTCTTTTATTCGGTAAACTATTTGCGTTTTTATAGCATTTTAGCAAATTAAAAATTATTTATATATTTTCAGCATCATCTAGATCTAACGCTTCAACAGCCAGTTTAGTTAGGTCAACAATTTTATTAGAATTACTTGAAAGTTTTTATAGTTTCAATATAAATTCTTATTCATAGTAGTTATTTTTTATATGTTCAATATTTTTTCTATGTTTGTGTAAAATTATCAACACGAAAAGATTAATATTAATAATAAATAAAATAATTTAAAATTTCTTCAATAATTTCTTCTTTAGAAATATCAGCCATTGTTTCTTGAAATTTTTTTAATTTTGCTTTTTTAAATACTTGTATTGCCTCTGCTACTGTTGACCAATTATAAATTGTATATGTATGGTAGCCCTTTTTACGAATGAAGGGATACAAAGAATTAGTTAATTTAACGTCAAAAAGTCGCTTTGTCCCTGCAACAAAATCCCTTCATGTAAACGCAAGAAGATTTTAGAAGGGACACCAAAAGAAAATTGAAGCGAACGCAAGCAGAGTCGCAGGGACATGTCCCTTCGTGTAAACTAGCTCTTACTAAACATTTTGGGCATTGCCATATGTCACGAATATTTTTTCTACACTGAAAAAATTAAAACTGAAAATCCAAATAATAAAAGAAATCATAAAAAAATATATATATTTTTCAATTCACAACCTGTTTGAAGAGTCATAAGTTGTAAGAAATTCACTTCAACATATTGAAGAAAACAGTGATAGTACAACGTTTCCAGGTATTATGTATTTGTACAACATTCTATAAACATAGTTAAAAATTTTTTTAAGTATTGCATAAAATGTTTATGGAAACATTATTAATACAAACAACATCTACAATACGATGTGAATTGGGCAATTGTATTAATTAATTAATTAACTTTAGTAATGGATTAGTTCGTTTATTAAAAGTTTTTACTATTTTTAACTGGATTTTGGTGAATTTGTTTACAATTAATATTGAATCCAATAAAAAATAGTAAAATTTTTTGAGTAAACAAACGAACGAGCTTATTGATGCTTACCTCATCATTGTACATTATGCTTATTTTCATTAAGATTTCCGTATAAAATTAGCCGTATTTATTTTTTTTAATAAAGATATATTGCATAAAAACACGTAATTATAAAATAAAAAACATTGATGCTGTTTTAAAATTTTTTATTAAAAAAAAGGGAATAAATAGATTATGGTGAAGAATAGTTATTTTTTGGATTAATTTTATTTTAAAACAAAAAATTGTACAACAAAAACCAAAAAAATATATATAAATAAAACAAAAACTTAAAGCAAAAATACTTTATAAAAGAACAAAAATAATAATTTTTATTTTTTTTAGTTCCCTTCGGAAGTTTGGTAAAACTGTATAGAGTCAAGATTAGTATCTGAAGTATTTTCCGTAAAATAATTATTTTAAAATAATTTTATGCTTCATTTTATGAAATCATTTGAGTTTTAGAGTTTTTAAGAACTTGTTCTTTAATTTTGTGTAATTTTGTTTTTCTATGAATTAAAAATTCCTTTTATTAGTGGAATTTTTTTTCTATTAGTTCCTATTTTGTCTTTTGTATCGCAGTTTTATTATTTTCTGTAACTAAATTTTAGTTAATAAATTAATATAATTTTCTTTCATTGAGAAATATATCAGTGTGTTTAAAAATTTTAATTTTGTATTTTGTTTTTAAATGAGTAGTATTTATCATTTCGATAAGAAATTTATTTTTTAAGAGTTTGCTTCTATAAACTAAAATCTCCTTAAAATAAAAATATATTGACAAGGCAAAAAGATGTCTTTGTTTTTTCTTCATTTTTTTTTTTTTTTTGTTTTTCATTAATATTAAAAACCAATATGGTTTGCATTTTGTTATAAATATTTTTTTTAGTAAAAAACAACCAATATGGTTGATCAAAAATTCAATTTCAATTTCGTTGTTTTATTATTAATATGTTCATAATAGTTTTACCGCCCTAATATTAAATATGTATGTATGTGTTGTTCTTGAAATTTTCTTTATAAATATATATTTTTTAACATTTCTAATCAATATTATTTAACTTTTCGTGGTTAAAAAACTATTTATTAGAAATAGCATTTTTTACTTTTTGCGAAATTTTAAAATAACTAAAATCATAAGGATTCTTTAAAGAAATAAAATTTACAAAACAATAATATAATTAAAAGTAATTAACAAAAGAAATATAAAACCAAAGATGTAAAAAGTTTATAATTTAAATTTGTATTTTTTAACAAGAGGTTGCAATTGTTGATCATTTTTGTTTAAAAATAATAACAATTATGTTTTTCATATTTTTTTTTTAACAACTTGAAAATATTTATTTTTGTTTTAACAGAAAATTCCATAGAATTAGTTCTTAGAGCATATTTTGCATGTCTTTACTCTTAACCTTTTTTTTTAAATATTTTAATCGTTAACTGTTGTGGATTTTTTTTTTCATATTTGTTTTTTTTTATATTAATTATTTTTCCACTTATGTTTAACAATGAGCACGTGTTAATCATAGTAAATAAATTAAAGTCGATTTTAAAAATCTAGTTAGTTGAGAAAATTAGACAATTTGAAAAAAACGGATTTTTTGTAAAGGTGGATGGTTAACGATGAAGTAAACTAAAGTTTTTTTTTACACAGAATTTTTGATAATAATCAATTTTACTAAAATTTATAACTTATTTGTATACAATTCGTTTTGACGTCATAATCACACAAATAGTGACTACTTTCTTCCCCGAAATATTCCTTATTTCCCTAAAATACCAATCGTGAATAAATTACTCAAAGATGTTTACTCTTATTCATAGCATTCAATGTGCATTAAAAGGTTCGTTTTTAACTATCTTGGTAACACAAACACCGTCGTTTGAAGTCGACATTAACTTTTACGCACTTTGTTCAACTGAAAAAATCAATATAGTGATCAAGATATTAATCAAATCTGAAACAATGAAATATACACCATCGGCTTTAATTTTTTTTTTTTACTGAATATAACCAAATTTTTTTAAGTATAATTATTTTTACTGAATATAACCAAATTTTTTTAAGTATAATTATTAAAAAAATCTACGGTTATGCCGTTCTCTACTTAATATAATTCCTATCGATGTGACTTTGCTTTGAGGGATACAGCATTCGGAATTGTCATATTGTTGTTATAAAAAATAGCACTGCTATGGTAAATCCAAATGAATTAATTTAGCTCGGAATGCAAAACACGGACGAATGTGTATTAAAAAGTAGCATTAAAAGATTAGGAGAATTCTTTTTTTTTTTATTCACTAACCTTTTTTTTTAATAACTTTTTTAAATTTTAATATTTAAGATTTAAGAAAAATTTTGGCATATTTTATCTTTAACATAAATTTTTACTGTTAAAGAGTATTTTTCCTCGAAAAACTTTTGAAATCTTTAAAATAAAAATATCAACAATACGTGGACCTCTTGATAACTATGTGTATTTAGAGAGTTTTATCCATTTAGAGTTAGTTTTTGACTTCAAGATAATTGTTAACATTAAAATTATTTTTATTATTTTTTTTAACTGGCATAGATTTTTTTCTCACACTTATTCTGTTGCAATAAGGAAAAACTGCTTACATTTGTTTTTATAGTTTTTCAGGAAAGTACTTTTAAGTTTTTAAGTTGATTTTTTAAAATTGATTTTCATTAAAATAAAGTCTATTATATGAATTTCGCGATGTATAAATTAAAGAGCATATGGGTTTTGGGATATTTTGCTAAATTATAAGTTAAAATAAGTTGTTATTCCCAATGATATGATGTTATTTGAAAAAATATAGGCAACAAGTTTTTACGCTACATTTTAATGCAAATATATCCAAAAAATAGTTAAAAATTTGCCAAGGATAGTTTTGAATTCCGTGATTTAAATTGTGTGATTATCTCAATTTTAGCTTATGTCGACTTAAGCTGTTTTTCCTTTTTGCCACAGAATTATTGTTAGGTATTCGTAATGTTATGTTTTAAATTATCAAGTTTTGTTGTTTTCTAAAATTTTAAACTTATTTTTCCTAATTTTTTTGAATTATTTTTTAAATTAAATAAAATTGCATTGACTTGATGACAATTTAGTTCTGAAACTCTAAAACGACAATGTGAGTTAACGTTAGATTAAATTATTTCAAGAATTTTTAAAGTTTAATCTTTATATCAAAAACTTGCTCTTTAATAAAGTTTAAAATCTTTTTAATGTTTTTTTTTTAGCTGAAATAAAATTAATAAAATGTTATATTGACTTAAGAATATAGTTTTTTTTTAATATTGTTTAAATATGTTTTGATTTAATAATTCACTTACCACTTCTTATATAACTTTTAGCTTTCATTTAATATTTAATTATGTAAAATTAATTAAAGTGTGTTTTCCAGTCTTTGATTTTTTAACTTGGTTGTTAAGCTTGTTTTTGTTCATTTTTAGTTTCTTCAAGAGTTTGGCCTTTTAGGTCTAATTGATTTATTTAGGTTATTGATAAAATATTTGCAAATTTGTTTGTTTTTAAACAAGATTTTTACGACGATTTGTTTTAAATTATATATAATTTTTTTAAAGAAATTAATTTAAATAAAATAAAAACATTGAATTGGATTATGGAAAACTTAATGTTTTAAAATAATTTGTTTTTATTGCAAAAATTTGAGATAATATATGTATGATTTCTAAATATTTTTTTATTTATTTATTTAAAAAAAAGAATGCCGCAAGCCCAAAGGGCCAAATTGGCTAGTCTACAAAACAATATGTATTAAAATCATACATGGGCACTTTGCAGTACCAGTACTTCTTCAGTATTTTTTTTTTACTGGTACTGAACTTGAAATTTCATTACCAGTATATTTTTACTGATTACTGAAAAAAAATCAGTATTCAGTAAATTTTACTGATTACTAAAAAAAATGTCAGTATTCAGTAAATTTTACTGATTACTGAAAAAAAATTTCAGTATTCAGTAAATTTTACTGAATACTGACAAAAAAAATCGATAATCACAAAAGTTTACCGAATACTGAAAAAATTTCAGTAATCATTAAATTTTACTGATTACTGTTACGAATGCAGTATCGGGAGGTTTTTACTACCTATACATACAAAAAAAAACAAGAATTATAAAACTGTAAACCTAATGTACATTCCTTTGTAATTAAAAAAATTATGGACTTTGAGCTTGTCAAAAAAAAAAATACGTAATCGTGACTCAATTTTTGAAATATAATTTTCATTACCAGTAAATTTTTACTGATTACTGAAAAAAAATCAGTATTCAGTAAACTTTACTGATTATTGATTTTTTTTTCAGTATTCAGTAAAATTTACTGAATACTGAAATTTTTTTTCAGTAATCAGTAAAATTTACTGAATACTGATTTTTTCTTCCAGTAATCAGTAAAATTTACTGAATACTGTACCAGTAAATTTTTACTGATTACTGAAACGCTTGCTGCAGTAAAAAAGTAATGCAGTATGCCCATGTATGATTAAAATTAATTATTAATTATTAATTATGTTAAGTACCATTTTGTTTAGCAATGTATTATTTATTAAAAAAAGAGCAGAAAAAGGACAATTAGAAGTAATGAATAATGACAACTTTTTGTATTGAAAGTGCAACCTGTTAATAGGTTTTTAATTTTTTTTAGAATGCTGTAAACACATTAGAATAAGCTTTGCTGTTTTTTTTAACGCATGCCTTAGGGTATAAACATTTTCTTCCAACGAAGTTCAACTTTGGTAAAACAAAACTTTTTGTTTATCTTTTGTAATTCGAGAACTTCTTTGACAAGAATAGACATTTTAATAAAATAGGTGCAAATCGCCACATTGTATCGTGCCTAAATTTTAAAATTTTTATTAGAATCTCTATACCAAAAGCACAGTGAACTCAAACGTTCGAGTAACATTTCGATTGTAATCGAATGTCGTAATAATAAAAAACTAAATAATATCTTCTACGTTTTTATACAAGAGATACCCAATTGTTGCAAAAAACAAATATTTGTAAAATTTCCATTAAAAACTGACAAAAGTATTCCATTAATCCAATTTCTTGATAGAAAAGAAAAAATAATTCAATTATTATTTTTTTATATTAGAATATTGTAACCAAAATAATTTCATTTAATTTATATCTGTAGTAACTTAAAAATAAAGTAAAATTAAAAAGCGAAATTTACACTTTAGGATATTTAAACTTTAATAAGTTTAGAGTTAAATAAGATTTTTTTTTTTTTTTTTATAATGTCATGATTTGTTATTCACTATTTTCGATTATATTTTTTTTTATTTAATGTGTATTTATTTTGTTTTGTTATTTTTTGCAAGACTACGTAAACGTTTTAATTTGTAATGGAAATGTGTGTTACTTGTTTAATGCGTAACCTCGCTATTGCAGATGTCATGTATAAGTTTAATAATATACAGCAAAAAAAAAAAATTAATATTAAAAAAATAATAAAAAGCTGACCCAATTCACGTTCTTATTAAAATTCATTATTAAATTATAAAATATTAATAATGACAATGAAATTTAAAAAGAAAATTCGGAGTTTTTAAATCGCACTTTCTTAAATTTTGGCTTTTTGTTACACTAATATAATAATGACCATATTTATAAAAATTATTAAGGGATAATTAAGCGTTAATAAATCAAATTTCAATAAAAAAATAAGTCTTATTAACCCTTTGTTCACCTTTTTTATATTTTATAAATAAGGTAGTTAAAGTAGATATCACAGTTTGTTTCTAAATGTTGAGATCACATTAACTATTTTTTTTTTTTTTTAAATATCACAGTTTGTATACTTTTTTTTATCATTTTGATTATATGATTTTGCCTTTAGTTTTTCTATTATTTTGCTTTAATTATAGATATTGAAAATAAATATGTAAACAAATAAATTAAAAATAATAAAAATATTGCTTTAACTAGGATTTTCTTGGTAGCTTTGTTTCTTTTTTTTATAAGAGGGTTAATAAAATTCTTGTATTGTTTTTTTATATTTTTTTATCAGTTTGCCTTTTATTTATTTTTAATATATAATTGTAGTAATTTTTATTAGTTAAATTTTTCACTTTTTTTTTTTTTTTTTTGTTGAAATTATGAAATATGCTTATGAATAAAACATTATTTTATATTTTGTTTACTATTTTTAATACAATTATTGTATTGTAAATGTTTTCAAATGCTTAAGCTAATAACATTTTGAAATGTAAATGGGGCGGAGGAAAATGTATGAAAGAGACTGAATAAATATACGTTTTATAGTCAATATTTAAGTGCAACCTGTTGTGTCTTTGATATTTATTTATAAACTTAATTATTCAACGCCCAGAAAAAAAGTATTTTTGGTAAATAAGAAACCGGCACCGAAAAACATAATTTTCAAACTTCTATGTAATTTAAAAGATTTGGATCGATATCGAAAGCCTTAATTTATTCAAAATTTTACAGTTAATAAAAAACTACCTTTTACTTTGCACTATTAGTTGTGATTAAAGTATGAGTTTGATTTATTGTTTAATTGTTGTAGGCAGCTTTTTTATAAATAAGTTTTAAATATATTTAAAAATCAGTACCGAATGTATTAGTTTAAGATTTCTTTTTTATTTTTATCAATTACTTAATTAAGGCTGCCGAAAAGTACAAATGACACATTATAAGAATAAAAGAGCTTCTGTTGTAAATAAAATGCAACATTCCCACTGAATACAGAATGTAAAAAATTTCGAAAATTCCTATTATACAACTATTTTCAGCAATAAGTTTATAGTACGCTCTTATTTTGTGAACACAGCTATAAATATTGACTATAACATAGGCCTAAACTAAAAAAAAAAAACTTTGAATTTTAAAAATATTTTTTATTTGTTTCCTAAAAAAAGACAAGAAAAACACATTAATGATTTTATCTGTGTAGCTTAAATTTACAAAATTTGTTGATTACTTTATATTTTTTATTTATTATATGTACGTTTTCTGTATTTTCTTTTTTTTTTTCCTTTACTAGAATAAACAATAATCTATTTATTTAACTATTTTGTCCAAATGTAGAAAAAAAAATATTTTAATAAAAATATAAATAGTATTGCATGGAGTTAGTCAACGAGAAAAATTAGAAATGTTTGTAAACAAAGTAGAAAGTGTGTAAAATATATGTAAATAGAAAAAAATTAAATTGTCAGATTGTAAAAATATATTTTATAGAATAAAAAAAAAAGACATTCTTAAAGAAAAACAAAAAAATTCTGTATGTTTTCGACTTATTTGCAAGTCATTAGTCTGTGTTTACATTAAACAATATTTTCAGAAAAATTAGCTTTTTCTTCTTTAAACTTGCTTTTACGTTTACAAAGAACAATTTTTATTGAAGAAAGTTTTTTTTATATACGAACCTAACCTGAGAATAAAAAAATTGCGAAAAACAAAACGAATATCAACTTCATGCAAGCATAAACCGATTTTTATTTCTTTCTCTTTCTCTCGCACACAATTAAAAAAAAAAAGGAAAACTTTCTACAAAAAAACTTGTTCAATGTTAACGCAGTTACTTTTTCCGATTAAAGTTATATCGTTTCTTTAATTGCAATTATTATTTATATTATTTTTTATAATATATAAGTTGCTGTCACTTTTGTTAGTTTAAGTAAATGTTGAGAATAATTTAAAAATTTTTTAGCTTAATATATAAAAATTTAATCACTTATTTTCAGTGTCACAAAATTCTAGTAATTGGTTTTAAAATTAAAAAAAAAAATATGCAAACTAAAAATTTATGTATGTATTCTTAAATATAGATTTTATACTTGTATGTATGGTAATTTTATGTTTTTTATTTTTTATTTTAAATTATACTTTAAAGGGCATGCAACACAAGACGGTTCTCTAAATGTTGAAAATTTCTTTATTTTTATAGTTTATGATTTTACTTTTCGGCTCAATGTTTTCTAACACACAATGTAGCAGCAAATTGAATCGTCGGCACGCACAGCGTTATTGTGGTAGAGCTGTATTTATTGTTGATCTGATTTTTTATTTCTTTATATTTATCACACCTAATAGTATCCTGTAGAGTTGGTGTAACTTTGTTGATACGATTGTGTGTCTGTTTAAGTGAAGAAAGAAGAATTTTGTTTCGTAGGACATAATACATTGTGTTAGTTATGTATTTTCATCAAAGCATGGACGTAATAATATAAATATTTTTTCTAGGTAATGTTTAAATGATAGTACAGAAAGACAGTAAACGGACAGGAGAGACATACATATATATGTATGTACGTATGTATGTGCAATAAAAAATACCAATTGTGTAAAAATAGAAAGAAAGAACTCACCATAACCGGCATATGCTCGTTCATCATAACTCTGTTGAGCATGTTGGGTATAATCTGTTTGAGATGTACTATAATCCACAGCTGGTGCACCATACTGTTGTGTATAATCTTGTCCGTATGTTTGATAACGTGTATCTTGTTGTCCATAAGCCGAACTTTAAAGAAAAAATAAAAATACCATAAAAAATTTAAAATACATACTTATATTTGTATAATCAGATATTTTAATAAAAATTACAAAAAAAAAGACTTTTTTAAAAAAGAGCTTGTGATTTAATCCTAAACCAGTCAGTAAAGCATCGTGATAACAGTATGTTATTGAAAATGTATGGTCTATATTGGAAACAAAGGAAAACATAAAATTGTTAACCTTAGCAATACCCTGTTGTTGTAGCTACTTCTTGGGAATTCTTTTTTTTTTCCTGTTATATAGTGCGTTCTTTGTCGGCTGGGGAGCCAAAACAGAATGTAAGAATTATTTTTTTATACATAATTTTTAAGAGAAGTGAAAAATTTTTTTATGTAACTTTGTTAATATTTAATTCTTTATTTTATTTTAGTATTCAGTACATTGCTTTTGTAATATATTGTTATTGGCCTAAGGAAAGGCTTTTTATATTACTTTGAATTTAATAAATAAATAAATAAATAAATGAGTTAAAACAGAGTTAATGCAAAAAAAAAAAATAAATAACAAAACGACAAAAATGGTAAGTAAAAATTGTAAAACTTAAATTTCGATCGGAAAGTTACAGGTCTGAATATTTTACTATGTTCTCACCTGTATCCTTGATATTGACTCTGATCATACTCAGTAGCAGCATGTGTTGCGTAAGCGCTATTGGCTTGATGTGCAGTGGCATGTGCAGGCGCTGCATGAGTGTAGGCTGTTGTTTGTCCATAGCCATTATAAGAGGCTTGAGTTTGAGGAGCAGCATAAGAGTGAGCATACGGATCCATAGTTTGTGAGGGATCATGCTGAGCGTAAGCATGATGGCTAGAAATAAACATAAGAAATCATAAACTTAAAAAAAGAATCTATTAAAATTTAATTAATATTTAGTACTTTTGTGGTGGGGGTTGATGTGCGGGTTGATGTTGTACACCATAGCTTGTTGGAGGTGCCATATGAGGTTGATGATATTTGGGTGTCGGTGCACGCTGCGAATATGGTCCACCTTCATAACGTCCACGCTTGGGACCAGGAGGTCCCCCTGGAACACCACGCTTAAGAGATGTTTGTTGAGTAACTTGTGAATTCACAACATGAGGTTGTTGTTGCATCATTGGTGGCCGTGTCATACCAGCGTTTGAGTATTGTCCACGGCCACGAGGGGGACCACCTCTACGTATTAGACCCTGTTCGCCCAGTTGAGGCGAACTATACATTGTGGTCATACCAACCGAACCATTGTGAGGATTATACCCACCTCGTCCACCGCCACGAGGTCCACCAGCACCTCTACCGCGACCTCTATAGTTTGGTGAGACTCCTGTCGATATGGGTTTAGCTGCGATTGGTGCTGCATTAGCAATCGTTGTTGTACCATTAAGATCAGAATTTGCGACTTGTGCTGTTTTTATTGAATTAGTTGTAGTTTCTTCTACTTCTGCTACAACTTGATTTGCCACAGTCGCTTGTACCGGCGAAACAGTTTTATTATTATCCACCCCAGTGTGTTGCTTAGGCGCTGGGAGAAATAAAAAAAATTTTCATTTATAAACGTATACAGAATAATACCAAAATAGTTTTTTTTAACTACTCACGTTGGCTGTACAAGGGCATTCGTCCCGTTCCTCTCATTGGAGGACCACCACGAGGAGCACCACCTCCACGTCCTTGGTAACCGCCAGGACCACCCATACCAGGACCGCCACGCATAGGCGGCGCACCACGAGGTACAAAACCACCACGCCCCATATAACCCATGGGTGGTCCACCCATTCCACCACGTGGTATATAACCGCCACGACTAGGAAAACCACCGAGACCCCCCATACCACCAAAATGACCCCTACCCATTCCTCTTCCCCTACCACGTTCATAAGAACCACGCATTTGACCACCACGTCCACGTGTGGGTGCTACACCACCGGTCACCGGTGCAGTATCGACAGTAGTTGGCGGAGCCTCCATCTTTTTATTAATTAACAAACTATACACACTAAGATTTTCGCTTAAAAGATTACCACGGCTACGTCCCGGCAAACTCAAAATTTTATTTATTTTCAATTAACTTTTAATAAAATTTTTTCAAAAACTATTTTATTCACTTTATTTAATTAATTCGCATTGTGCATTCTAATGGAAAATGTATTAAATTAGAATATTTTAGATATTTTTTAGAAGACGCTGCAAATTTTACGCTTAGGTTCTTAAAAAAACATGGCTACCAATATCGATTTTAGAGTTATAAAAAGTGACAAGTACTTAAGTAATTAGAAATTGTCTAATCTTTCGGTTACTCAATAATTTTAAAAGCAGTTACTTGGTTTTTTTATTATAATGTCCCGACCACACGAGCAATATGTTTGCCAATTATTGCTACAGCAATTATCAATTTCTATTGCCAACAAAAGATATTAACGTGTGAACTGCTTTTGTTCTTGGTTGAATAGTGTGTAGTCATGTTTATGGTTTAAGATTTTGTTGCAAAAATATCAAAATATTGTGATGTTTTTTGTTGCATTGATGTTTGTTGCATAGTGTATATCATTGTTTATTGTTTTCTCTAGTTTATACTACATTTACATCTGAGCGAAATCTAGTAGATTTGATTTAAAATCTTTATTAAAATCTATACCGTTTATAGCACTGTTTTTTGACATTTTGCAAGATTTTGTTCTCAAAACAGTATATTTATTTACAAGGTGGTCTGAGAGGCTCTACTTCTCTAAAATTCTAACTCCATATAAAAAAAAAAGAAAAACAATAAAGTACTTGTGCAAGTCAACCACCTTCTTATATATATTATGATTGAATCTTTCTTTATGCAGCATAGTATTTTTTATTACATTGTAATAAAAATCACAGTTGCATCCCTCGATCACGTTGTAGTACTAGATTTTGAATAGATTCTGCCAATATCTAGTGGCGAAGAAGATTTAGTTTTGTATTGGAAATCTATAGAAATTAACTAGATTTTTTCAGAATCTGCTACTTACGAGATTTGGCTCAGATGTAAATGTAGTATAAGGTGATAGCGTAAATCTCTCTTTTTTATATTAAGTTTGACAATTCTTGGCACTGAAATCTGTTTTTTTATATAGAGTTTGACAAACATTGGCACAAAAAAAAAATAATCAGCTAGGCTGGCACCGCCACTTGTATATACCCTTTTTCACTGTGTGAAGGGTATACAAAAAAGAAAAACAAAAATAAATTATGTGTTTTAATAGAAATTGTTTTTGAAAAAGGAAGGCTTTATGTGAATGGTAAAACAAAAACAGTGAAAGAGTGTAACAATTTAAAATCTCGTTGAAAATATGTTTTTCATTCATATTTTTTTTTTTTAATTTGGTGTTCCTGATTTTTTGGATTTACTTTTTAATTTAAGACATTTCTTTCTCATTCATTAATTTTTAGTTCAGCTAGTAATAAATAATTAGGAATTAAGTTTCTTATATTCAACTTGATAGTAATATAAAAAAAGTTTTTTAGTTTTTTTTTACTAGAATTAAGAGAAAAAAGCAAAGGTTATTTTCCTAGTGTCAAGGCAGATTTATTCATCAGGTTATCGCAGTTCGAAAGAGAGGAGAATAGAGAAAATATTTTTTTATCTATTGATTTTGACAGCTGAAGTTTAAAATAAGTGAAAAAAAATAATCAGCTGAGAAAATAAGGCTACCTGAAATAATTGTTGGTGTAAATTGTTACAAATTCGCGTTCTCCATAAATAACGGTTTTGGCTATTTGTTGTTTTGTTTAATTTTGTTCCACTATTGTAATGTTGCATTTCATTGTACCAAATGTTATCGTTAGAAACCCAATTCTAGTTACTCATTTTAACCATCACTAAGAAACTTCAAAATGTTATTAAAAATTGTGAGTTTGTAAATCTATTGTTGCTATTGTCTCGATTGTCTAGAAATATCCGCAAAAACATTATGCCTGGCAAGGTGGGCGTCAAGATTAAAGCTGGCAGAAATCTTCCCGTGATGGACAAATCATCGGATACGACCGACGCCTACGTTGAAATCAAATTGGGAAATGTTACACACAAAACTGACGTTTGTCGTAAAAGTCTTAATCCACAGTGGAATACAGATTGGTAAGTGCTTGCCAGCAACTAAAAAATTTGTATGATAACTGACTAAAAGATAAATGACTGCGATTTTCAAAGATTAATTTCTATATACATACTACTAATATACAATATATGACAAAATTTCTATATCCTGCGATTGTAGACATAATAATACATTTTGGAATCTATACATACATAATTAAATTTTAAAATAAAAAAAAATTGTGTTCCGTTATTCTACCTAAAAATATCGGTATATTAACTTTACATACGTATATTTGAAAAACGATTGGTTCACTAAGATTACTCCCTGCAATCCAAATAAATATAATGCCAAACATTTTTTATATTACAAAGATTAGTTTAAGTTAACAAATACATAGTCCAATAAATCAGAGTATCAACGAGTTCATATTAACATTATTGCGATTATAGTAAAAAATAACGTTTTCTTTTAAAGGTTTCGTTTTGAAGTTGATGATGCAGAGTTGCAAGATGAGCCCTTGCAAATACGTCTTATGGACCATGATACCTATTCGGCAAATGATGCTATTGGAAAAGTCAATATAGGTCTAAATCCACTGTGTTTAGAAACGTCCGGCCAAACTACGCAGGGAAAAGGCACTGTTCTTTCTGGTTGGATTCCAGTGTTTGACACTATGCACGGCATTCGTGGTGAAGTAAATGTTATAGTTAAAGTCGATTTATTTTCTGATGTAAATAAATTTCGTCAGAGTTCTTGCGGTATACCATTCTTTCATTGTAAGTAATAAATTGTAAGAAATATGGGATACAAACTAAATCATTATAGCTCCCTGTATACCCTTTGGTTATCGTGCTCAAATAATCCATGGCTTTGTTGAAGAATTAGTGGTAAACGACGATCCTGAATATCAGTGGATTGATAAAATACGTACGCCAAGGGCTTCGAATGAAGCACGACAAGTAGTTTTTCTTAAATTGTCTGGTCAGGCATGTGTTAAAAATTTTATAATAAACATTATAGAAATACTTATTTTAAAATAAAAATATTACTTTACAGGTTCAACGAAAAATGGGGTTGAAAGCTATAAACATGGGTGCAAATGCTGTTATTGGTTATTTACAGTGCTTTGATTTAGAGGGTGATGTGGGCGTAGTAGCCCGTGGTATAGGCACGGCTGTCACTTTAATCAAAGATACCAACAATCAAGCAGTTTCGGCAGATAATGCATTAATTGAAGAGTGAGTATCATTTTTATTAAATAACAAAAAGTATAATTTTAAGATTCTTTACTGAGTTATAAAATATATATAATTAGTATTGCAAAGTAACAAAAGAAAGGTTTAATACAAAATGTCTAAATAATAAATATTTAAATTTTTTTTTCTTTTTGCATCACTAATTCGAATCGTAATGTTGAATTGTTTAACAATCGTTGTATATTTTCAATGTTAATTCTTGGCAACCCGTGACCTTCCTTACAATGTGCTTTTAACATTTTTTCTAAAACTACTTGGCTAAAAGACACACCCATAAATATTTACAATTTTTGACCGGTGCAGGTGTAAATTCCAAGCAAAAATCTTCTTCTGCGTTGTCATTTAGTAAACTTAATTTCGATAGTTCTTTGTTAGACGTACGAGAAGCCGATTCAGATCCTGAGCCACATCTTATGATGGATCTTATACGACAAGAGGAGGGTCGAGGCAGTAGACGTTTGAAAAAGTTTACTCATAAAATGAAAAATTTTACCGACTCATCGCGTAGCATATTTAATGATAAATATGCTTTGTTAATGCGTAAAATTGATAAACATTCAAGATCTTTCTCTAGTGGTTCAAGATCCCTAAGTAGTATTATTTATTTTCCAACTAAAAATGTAACATTGCAATCGGAATCTAATTCTATGCTGGATGTGCGTAAACAAAAAATTTGGACACAAAGTGCACCAAAGACTTGTAGCAAAACTTTACAAAAAACTACACATCCTATCGTTCGTTCAGTTAGTGACGATTCGGCAATGAAGCAACAATCACCATCCTTTGGCACTTTAATGCATAAAACTACTTCTAAGATGGAAACAGTGGGTTCTGAAACTTCAATAAGTACACAATCTTCCCCGAATGTGTATTCAACAGACATATGTTCCTACAGTGTTCAACAAAGCCTTGATATGTCATCTTGTTTGGAATTGCACAATATTGTTGCCAGTTCGAAAAATTTAGATAATCTAGTGGATAATATGGAAAATACAAAAACTGAAATTGTAGAATCGTTAAGAGAAGTATGTTTAAAATCGTGAAAAGAACGAGTCAAATTCAAAAAGTTTGTAATAAGCTCCGCCATGGTGAAACTTTTTATATTTCCTGGCTAATTTTAACAACATATAAAGTAAATTTTTTGTAAAAAAAATTGACATCTTTTCATTCCTTTACTATGGCGGAGACATTTTATCTTTACTTCTTGCTCGTTCTTTTCAAGAAATTACACTCTTTTTACAGATAATCGTCGACGACACTTCAGACGTTTTAGAAAGCCTCGAGGAGTTTAGTTTAAATTCTGGTAGACGTTGCTCTTCACAAAACGATTTAATTAGTTTTGCTTCAACTTGCTCTAGTACTCCTCATTTGCACTCGCAATCTCTTAACAATGTAAATATTACGCTGACACCAGATATTAGTATAGCTTGCAGTGAAACTTTAACAAATAAACTAAATTCTCGCCCAGATTCAATTGTTTTAGCTAGTTCTGTGGGTAAATTAAAATTTCCTATTTTAAAAGTGTGTCCCTCGACTCCCACTCCCTCAGAATCTGAAAGTTCTGGCTCTCAATTTACGACATATTGTAGCAAAGTATTTGATAGTCAATTAAAACCCATTCAAAGTTTGTTTGCTTTTAATCAGGCTACAGGATTAATACCTGTATCTAATTGTCGCAATAGTAAAAATTTGAATGCTGCCTCCCAGTTGTACTCCCCTAACAGTAATTCGAATTTTGAGCTCATAGACATAAATACTAATTGTAATGCTAAAAAATCATTGCTTGTTCCATTCACTTCTAATGCCGATATCATCAATATCACCGCTACATCTCACGAACACCCAAACCAAAACTACTACCATTATCAACAACAACGTCATGGTCAGCATAGGTCTTTAAATGAAATCAATACCATTGGCAACAACAAAAGTCAGAATATAAAAATAAAAAGCTCAGTTTCGCCTAAAACTTCTCCAATGGATGAGACAGGTAAAGCAGGAAATATATTTGCTGGTTCTCGAAGTACCTCTAATCGCAGTAGGACATCACCTATATCGCCACGAACAGGCACTGCAACTACTCCCATTAGTTTAAAATCGCAATCGGATAGTTTATCATCGGCCAACACAACATCAACGTCTAAGACAATAATTCCGAAAGAAGTTGGTGAAATGGCTAGACGTTCCTCCGACTCGGATTTGAGTGTAACACCTAAAGGTATGTTCATGATTTTTATTTATGCTTTTAGTTTAAGTTTAATGTTATCGCCTTTTTTATCGTGGAAATTCTATTAAGCTTTAAAGTATGATTTGTTAAGATTTTTTTTATGAAAATAATTTAATGTCTAACGTAAACTGTACATACTTGTTTCTACAAAATTTATTGATTTATAAAAAATCTGAGATATTAAATAAAATGGTGATTATTTTAGGAAATTCATAATTTAACTCCTCACATCGTTATTACATATTCGCGTTTAAATGCGTTGTTTACAGAAAAAGCATTGTTTCATGTTTATGTTAACTTAAACTTTAGAAAGTTATAAATTGCAGGCAATAGTAAAAATTTGAAATTGATTCCGATTACTCTCCATATATTTTTATGATGTCAATGTGAGTGTGTCGAGGTCGATTAACATAACAATGGCGATTTTTTAAGTAATAATAAATATTATTAATATGTATGCAAAGAAAAATACAATTAAAGTAAAGGATTTTTTCAAGTAATTTTTGAGAAAATTTTGTAAAATTTAAATTTTTGTGGGATTTTTCAGTTTTTACAAAATTCATCTACAAATTATGCATTTATAAAAAATTATAGTAAAATATAGTGCCAGTTTTTTTTGCAATAATGTGTCTGCATTAGTCAAAATAATTTTTTTTTTTTTTATATTTATTTGGTTGTTGGGCTTAAGCTGGTTTATATGCATTTCACTGGTGCTTATGCCAGATCATCAGTAAACCTTTACCCAAATTCTTGAAAAAGTTTAAAATTTTTATAAGTTATAAGTTATAATTAACAAAATGAGAATTCAAAAATAAAACAAAAAAACTATAAAAAACTTTTTCAAAAACCCAACCAACAATTTTTCAATTTTAATTAATTTTTTTTTTTTTTTTTTTTTTTTTTGTATACGATAAATATTTGCAGTTTCAGTTGGTTTTAAACGTTTTAATAAATAACAAAACGAAAATATCGATAGTCACAAGTAGAAAGGCCCTAACTCGTATTTTTAAAAAAATTCAGTTTCTTAGTGATTCCTATACATTTTACACAAATACACCGCGATACAAATATTTAATATTTAAAAAATAACTCTTTTTTGTAAACTTTCTTACATGTTGCAAAAAGTTGGTTCGATTTCACACAAAATGCATTAACAAATTCTTTGATGTTTATTATAATAAAGGAATAGTTTACACCTATCGTAATATCGTAAATTCTTTCTTTCCTTTTGCAATATTTCGAAATTAATACTAAAAAAAAGGTTCACGTTAATTTTTCTTACAACCAAACCTAAAATAGAGCGGTAAGCGTTTTTTGGCTGTCAAGTTTTAATCGGGGTACACTTTAAAAGTTACCTGTAACTAATTAGCTGACTGTACAAATTTATATTTTATTTTATTAAAATTAATAGAAAGCAAGAAAGATCAGGGGTCAAATTACGGCATTCGATCACGATCGAAATTTTACTCCAACGATCGAGTTAGCTGTGCTTTAGAAAAACTAATAAGATATTTAAAATTTCGAACACGTTCGAATGTCGTAATTTGCCTCCAGCTGATCAGTTACGGATACCTTGTTAAGTATTAACTGATTTATGTGAAATCTGTTTTCGACTTTGTTATTAAAAAAATCGTCTTTAAGCTTAATTTGTTCTTGTCAGAATTTAATTGCTAGTGCTATTGTGCTGATTTGCACTGTACATACATAAAATATATTTATATGTGTGTATGTGTCTCTGCGCGTATTTGTGCGTTTTTCTTTTGTAGATTTCCATAAACTACAATAAAAAATTTTTTTTAAAATTAATTTATTAACATTTCATCTTAAGATTATTTATTATTACTATTATATATGTATGTGTTCTGCTCTACTCTCCACTGCCATGCTCTCGTCAATCTAATACAAAAAAATACAAAAAAATGATCTAAATCTTTAAAATAACAGTTGTACATCGTAAAAGTAAGTAGTGTATATAAGTTGTACATTAAGTCTATGTAAAATGTGATGTACAATATTATGTACTTTTGTTTTGTATCCTCATCTAAATTAATGTATGTGTGTATAAACTACTTTTTTAATTAAATACATACGTATGTATGTATATGTAGGTTTGTTGAACCTGATTAACTCAAAATATTTTTTTCCGAATAATTCTATATACGTATATCTATTTACATCTTATATTTATAATTTATTTTTTCAAATTTCTTTCTATAGCTTATTGATTGCCTCACAAGTGATTTAGTAGTATATGTCTGATCCGTTGTAATATTTTTAATTAAAAACTAGCCTCGACTTATATGTTTGTTAAATCAATTTGCGCTAATATAAAGTGTCTTTTTAAGCCTAATACAACTTATTTTTTTTAGTCAGGATATATACTTTCGATATAGGAAAGTTAGGTTTAGTTGAACTACAAGCAATATCTCTCTTCATAATATACCGATTTATCCCATTTTCAATATCAAACAATCCTTTTTTATGGTATTAGAATAATTATGGCAAAATTTGATCTCTCTAACTTTGACGAACAGACGGACTGACATAGCTAGATAGCCTTAAAATGAACTTTATGGGGTCTAAAATTGATATTTCGATGTGTTGCAAACGAAATCACAAAATTAATATACCCCCTATACCATTTTCTTTGGTGCTGGGTATAAAAAGTAGAAAAGTTGAAAGTTTATCCTTGTTAATAGTTTTAGTTTCTTATTTTTTTATTTTTAAATTTTTTGTATTTTTTTTTTTTTTAATTAAATTTCATTTTATTTTTTTCTTTGTTAAATAAGATAGTTTTTTCTTTGAATTTATCTGTTTTATTTATTATAAAAAAATTTATTATATATAAATATTTGATTCGATCTTTTTTATATATTAAATTTACTAATATAGGAAAATAAAAATAAAAGAATAAATAAACTTGAGCCAAAATAAAAATGATTTACATTAAATTTTAAATGTTTTTATTGTAAGTTATTTAAAAATATGTGTCGTTGATCTGTTTTAAAGGGATTTCAGGTTCAGAAATTTTGGATGTCGCGAAATTTCTGTGGTAAGTTATTGGTAATTTTTTTTTGCTTTTGTTAGGCTATTGTTAGGTAAGTAGGTGGGTAGGATAGGGGGATGCAGGAAGCAAGAGCCACCTTTAACACCCACACTCGGAGATCAATATGGTAAATTGTATTTCATTTCTTTATGCAAGAAAGATAGAGGATTGATTAGAAAAAGGGAGAGAGAGAGGGTTGCTGAAATGAAAATAAGAAATAGTTAATAGGAAATAGAATTGAAGAAAGAAATACAGATTTCCTACGAGCTCCATTACATGTTTACCAGCCACCCGACCGCCATGATGAATCCGATGATATTTCCCAGTTTGCACTCCGAAGCATCACCCAACTTATTCCACTTATCGTGGAATCGTCATACACATCCTACAATAATCCGTAGTGCCGCGATCCTATCTACTTATCCTAGCTCACACAGGACAATGTTCTTTTAAAATCCCAAAAGTGTCTCTCAGACATACCCTATCCATGCCAAGAAGTATGTAGAGTTCGTTGAGTTCAACTTGGAACATAAATCCCTTGACACTCTGCAGTCTCTTCTGTTCCTTTACGCCATATTAGTTCAGTCGGATACACACTCCCTAATACGCCCAAAATAGTAACTTGACGGAGGCCTCACCATGTCCTGTTCGCACGTCGAAACCAGTGCAGATCCACCGCGCGCAATTTCGTCAGCAATTTCATTGCCGACAATTCCATTGTTCCCTAGTAACACATTCTGACATTGAAGAGGCTTATGATCCTCTCGAGTGCTCTCCTGCTCTTCCTAACTAGCCTAGATTTGACATGTTGTCCCTTTAAGGCCCTGAGCGCCGACTGACTTTCCACGTTTAAAGTAACCTTCCTACCCCTTGCAATATGTTCCAATATGAGGTCCGTTGCCTTATAGATAGCCAGTAGCTCCGCTTGGAACACATTACAGTCATCAGTAAGTCTGTAAGACCTCTTGGTATTCTCTCCCATAATATAGACACCTGACCCTGTGCCTATATCCATCTACGATCCATTCGTAAAGACTGCACACCCCTCATACAGTCTGTCGGATCCTACCCAACAATCGCTATCCGGAATTATCAGCGGGGCTGTCCTATCAAAACTGAATTTTGTGACCATGTAGTCCGTCTGATTTCCCTGACATTGAACATAATCTTGGAGACCACTTTCCCATAAAATTCTAGTGTGGCCGATATTAAGTATCCTACCCAACCCGGACTTACCT
Organism: Phyto melanocephala; assembly: GCA_941918925.1. Taxonomy (NCBI): domain Eukaryota; kingdom Metazoa; phylum Arthropoda; class Insecta; order Diptera; family Rhinophoridae; genus Phyto; species Phyto melanocephala. The sequence goes on from OW799233.1 coordinate 7,193,844, forward strand.
AGCCTGATCAAGCTCCTTGTCGCCATTCCCTTCACCCAAAACTCTAGGCTTTTGTTAAGGTATTATTATTGTGGAAAAGAAATTGTAAAAATTAGGTTGAGAAACTACGTCCTGTACTATGAGCTAATTGGGATTACTTTACATATTCCCATGAACAAAGAAAAGGTTTTACAACACTATACCAAATTTCGAAACTAAATCTTTCTTCAAATAACAGAAAAATGTCAAATTAGCTGTCATAGAAAACAATACATCGAATTTTAAGTTGTCCACCTTTAAAAAAACGCGCTTTATTAAGGTTCTACAACAAATTTGTATTTAAGCTCTATACTGAAGTGGATTTAAATATGGAAAAGCTTTCCGTCTTTCAAAATATTATGACCTATTTAATAATTTTTGTTCAAATATTACAAACACTTGTGAGCTCAATATAAATGATCAGCATGAATTTCAATAAATATGTATATGATGTGTATATTTTTTTTTGTTCTACTTACATATGTACGTAATATAGAAAAAAAATCGCATGAGAGCAATGGTATAAAATGTGTGTCTCTTGTATAGATAATAATAAAACATATATTTAACTTCTACTACAACTACTGTTTACTCCAAAATACTTTTATATAATAAATATATATAAGTTTCCATATTATGTGATATTAAAAGTAAAAGAAAAAAAAAACTTTTTAAGGTTTAACTTTTTGTCTGTAGTTCATATATTCATATGCATCCAACTCTTTCACTTAATTCTTATCTAAATCTACTAAATCCGCCCGTCACCTCTCCTATTCACTAACCATTCTTCACTTAATCGTTCACATAATTACATATTAATTATGTCCGACCATAAATGGCTGTTGTTTTTTAACTCTTAATATTGTTTTTGCATATAAACTATTGAAAAGTTTCTCAGTGATTCTGATGCTCTTTAGGAAATTCGTTTTGCATGGCCAGTGATCGTTTAATGGCAGCAACTGCCATGATGCGTAAGACTCCGGCCATAGGAAAATCTTCCAATTCGGAGGGCTTGGATATGTTAGAGTATCCCTTTCTAACAATGACAAAATATCCACCTGGTCTTATACTACACATTGGTGCCACAGTAGCTGCAAGATCAGTGAAACTTTTAGAAAGAGTACCCAATCCAGACGAGCCTGAAATCAGAGATTCCTGGTGGACAGAATTGCGCATGGAGATAAGATCACATGCCAGGTCTTTGGGTTGTAATGTGATACTAGGCTATTCGGAGTTAACAACAATATCGTAAGACTTATTCGTATTGGCATCCCTTAAATAGATTAAAGGAATGAATTGTGTTTTTGTCTTAAATTTAGCGACGATGTTTGTGTGCTCTCGGCCACTGGCACTGCTGCTGTTATAAATATGGGTGATAATCGTTCTATATCACAAAATGATATTTTCAACACATCAAAAACATCTGGGGGCGTATCAGTTTCTCTGGAGGAGAGAAATTTTGTTAATAGCGAACCTACGTCCAAAAACATGGGCATTGGCGTATCGAATAGCTCATTTGGAAAACGTTATGGAATTGCTTCAATTTTTAATATATCAAAGACTTCTTGTACTATATGTCATGTTCCCTATAATGTCACCTCGGTACCGTTCAATATTAAAATGAATAAATGTGCAGTATGTTTAAAAGGTCGGGTGCCAGACGTTCTTCTTGCCACTTTGGAGCTGCCAGAGTCCATACAGGTTACAGGTAAATGTTCAATAAATGTCTTACCTACTTTTTGTTTGTGTCTTTTTTTTATATAATTAATCTTAAAGAAAATACACTGTATAGGTCGCGGTTGCTTTATACAGGCTCAGGTTGTTAGAGCTAAAAAAGATCTACGCTCCGAGCTAAATGCTAAAGAAATTTCCGATGGCTTACCTTTTCTGGAATACGAACTACATCGTGTGCTTATAAATAAACTAAAAGCCAAAGGCATGAATGCCATATTCGGGTTAAAAGTGCAAGTTTCTATGGGTGAACGTATGATTGCCTTGGTGGCTAATGGAACTGCTCTCTTTATCACTGCTTTACCGGTACCACAGGTGCCCAAAATAGTTGCTGGTAACTCTTGGACGGACAAACAAAAACTAAATGAACTGCAAAAGAAATTACACGAGACATTTGAACGTTACCAGGAAGTCTACCAATTAAAACCTCTAGATCAGGATATGTTGGACAAAAATTCCGATACCGATGACTCTGATGAAGAGGGAGTAGATATGGATTTAAATTGTGGAAACAAAGACACTTGTGTTCTTGAAGTTGATGATATAGAGGACTTGGAAATTATATCACTACTAATGGAGACTCAACCGCCAGAAGGTTTTCATGTGGTCAGCACACAAAAAGTACCGGGTTTAATAGATATGGAGGCAATTAAGAATTTACAAATGTTTACACAGGTGTGGCGAGCAAAACTAGATACGGGACAAAATGTCAGTAGTTTTCCAAAACATTTTCAGAGGTGAATTTTATTTATTATTTTTTTCATTAAGTAAGTAAATAATTTTTTTTTTGCTGTGTTTTATAGATTACTGCAGAACATATATTTCAAATTGCGCACTATGATTCCCTGTGCAATTTGTGATTTAAAATTTAAATTGGACTTCCCCGAAAGTGTAAGTCTTATTTGATACATTTTAGATTGATAAAAAGGTTTTAACGAATTTATAATTAATTATAAAATTAAAATTAAATATTTTGAAAGGCGTTTTTATAACAATGTTGTTTTCGTCTAAAAAAATTTTTTTTTTTTTTGAGAAAATTTTTAAAAAATTTTCTTTTTGTATTTATCTTCTATAGGAAATTTTCCATAAATTTTAATTTTTTTTTAGAAATTACCTAGAAACTTTTTTCTGTTTTATAGAATATTTTTTTAATAATTTCTGATTTATATGAAGTTTTTTTATTTTTTCTTAAATTGCACGCAGAACTCCAAAAAAAATTCTAACGAATATATCCGAATAGGTTTATATTTTACATAATACACCGTATTATGGTCAAATTTTATCGTGTTACTTTTTTTACTTTAGGATCAAATTCAAATTTTAGTTACTGGCATGGCTTTGGGTTTGGGTGATCCTAGTAAATTTAAAAATAAGCGTAAAACCATTAACAGCCAATTGGAAAGAAATGATTCTTTAAAACACTCGCATTCGGGCAATGAGAGTAATAGCAAAAGATTACAACTACAGAAACAAGATGAAGATTATATATTTCCCTTGGATGAAGACCATATGGTGGAGACACCCACGCCAGCTACCAACAATACGTTATTTGGTTCGCAACTATTCAAAAATCGCAAAATATCACCCATACAAGTATCCCCGGCCCCCGGCTCAATTAAACAAAGACATGTAAATTAAATGGTAAAAAAAGTATGAAGTTTATTATCACTAAAAAATATTCAATTTCAGTATCGTGTATACGACAGAAATGGTGTGGATATAACACCTCTGAGTTTTATACCAGGCGGCAGAATTGAAAAGTATTTGGGCAATCTTAATTTCTTCTTTATAAGAGAGTGCACATCTATAAGAGAAAATGGTGGCATAAGTGGTTTTGTCCATGGTTTTATAACAGAGGTAAGTAAAGATTTCCTCCATATTCCTAATCAATTTACTAAAGGTTTATTGAACATAATTTTTATACAGAGTTCGCTTTATAAATCTTTAAAAAAAATTGAATAAATATATTTTATTCTTATTTTATTAGTTTATTTCTTAATTAAAAAAGTTAAAATCTATATTTTTGTAACAGCTTTTGGCAGTTGTTAGAGCAAATATATCAGCTTTAGGAGGCAATGCCATGGTATCATTTTACGTAACAGAATTAATACTATTCGATAATCAGCATAAAAATCAAGTAACTAATCTAATCTTTAAAAAGGATTCAATTTAAACTTTATTCTTTTTAGGGGCAATGTCTTATAAGCCTTGGTGGTGATGCGGTTTCTGTAACATATCATCAAGATGATTGATCAGTGGAGTACAATAACGAGATTTAAAACAAACATTTTAAAAAACCTTTTTAAGTTCTTAAAATGCAATATTTTAGCCAATTTGTTTCCTAAATAGGCAATAACTAATGAAAACTAAAATACTACATACAACTTTTGCTCTCTATTTTATTTTTGTCTGTAATTTTTATTTATGTATGTGTGTGTATTTATTTTAACTATTATTACTATATTTTATTTAAATTATTTTAAATTATTATATATTTTTAATTTTTGTTCTCTCTATATGCATATTTGTTCATATTTTTGTTTTGTTTATCTACATATGTAAATTTTAAATTAATTTTGACTTAGCTTAGTTTCAATTCAATTTGTTGTAATTAATGCAATATTATTACCTGTGACTTAAGATAAAATGTACTTATATAAACTTGTGTATTTTTATTAGTGGTAAAATCTGAAACCTCCAAGTCCAAGTTTTTGTTTTTATAAAGTATTTTTGTAAAAATTGCATATAGTATGTAACTTAAATCATTTAAATCAAATTGTAAAAAAAAAAATAAAGTCAAAATTTCGAACATAAAATGTTTTTTTCATATCGTACTAATCCTACACTTTTATAATAAATGTGAATGTTTGTTACTCAATCACGTAAAAACGGCTGAACGGAACTAAATTAAATTTTGCACACAGATAGAAAAGAACCTAGATTAACACATAGGCTACCTTTTATAATAATAGTTGATTATTATGCTAAATCATATATAAAGAGTTTAAGAATTTCAATTGTTCGTTAGTAGTTCTGTTTGTTAAACCGTTCGCAATTTGTTTTAAAACATCTTTTTACCGTTTTAATATATTAGTAAGAATTTTGTTTATCTTTGTTTTTCAATGAAGAATATCCCATTAAAAAGAGCATTTCTTTAGATATGATATCTGTGTTAAAATTATATTTTATTTTGCATACCCATTACTCTGTATAACAATAAATTTCCAATTGGCTACTTGAATAAGTTGTCTTTATTAGTGAATGTCTGACAAGAAAAAAAGAAGAAGCACAGATGAGTAATGTTTTTTTTTTGTGTTGTGACCAAAAACAATTGCGATTTTTAATATTACCAAATCTCCACCAATTTAAAAAACACTGAATTATTTAAAAATATAAACTATAATTAAAAAGTATTAACTAAATAAAAGTGATTCACAATGGATTGGTTGTTTGGCAAGAAAATCTCACCCGATGAGATGCTACGTAAAAATCAAAGAGCTCTTAATAAAGCAATGAGAGATTTGGACAGGGAGCGTATGAAAATGGAGCAACAAGAAAAAAAAATTATAGCCGACATCAAGAAAATGGCCAAAGAGGGACAAATGGATGCAGTTAAAATAATGGCCAAAGATTTAGTACGCACACGTCGATACATTAAGAAATTCATGCTGATGAAGGCTAACATACAAGCTGTGTCGCTGAAAATACAAACTTTAAAATCACAGAATACTATGGCTCAGGCCATGAAAGGTAAGCGGTCTGTGTTCTAACCTAAAGTTTAATAACCTTTCCGTTTTTCTTTAAGGTGTTACAAAAGCCATGCAGAATATGAATCGACAATTAAATTTGCCTCAAATACAAAAGATTCTACACGATTTCGAAAAGCAATCGGAAATTATGGACATGAAGGAGGAGATGATTAACGATGCTATTGACGATGCTATGGAAGATGAAGGCGATGAGGAGGAGACCGATGCCGTTGTCTCTCAGGTCTTAGATGAATTGGGATTACAATTAGGCGAACAGTTAGGAGAGTTGCCGACCGCTTCTGGTTCTTTGTCTATAGCTGGTGGCGTTAAAAATACACCAGCTGCTGTGGCTGCTGGTGGTGCGGCAGTTAGTAATCCAGGCTCAGTAGGTGGTGGAGCTGCAGGCGGTAGTGGTGGTTCTACGCCCATGTCAGATGCCGATGCAGATTTACAGGCGCGTTTAGATAAATTAAGACGAGACTAAAGTCCTTATGCAATGGCTTTTTCCTTTATATTTTTTTACATTTCTTTCTTTTTTTTATTTTTTAATTTTATGATTTGATTTTTTATTGTCAAGTACCAACCACACAATATAAAATGCAATAATATATATTTATAAAACAAAAATATTGATGAATTTTAATTAAATAAATACATATTATAATTTATACGAAATTAAAAAATATATAAAAAAAAAACGATTTTTAAATTTTTAAATTTTTTTTTGCATACTTTTACAAATTTTTCAAATAACTAGGTACAAGTCTTTATTTTAAAAGCATATGAAAAAAATTAAGTTCAAGGGAATTTCTGGGTAATCCAATTAAAAAAAAATTGTTTAAGTTCTTAAAGGGTTACTTTAAAGGTAGATTAAAAAAAAAATTGATTTTTTATGTTAAAGCATTGGGAGTTTCTTTCGGATGGAGTAACAGAGTATGCACCTTGTTTTGTTATATAATAGGACACATAATTTTTTATTTTTAGAGAATTTTTAAAAATTAGGGAACCCATTTGAAAAATTCTCTTAAGTTTTTAAAATCTATTTTTTTAATACTTACATTTACTCTGCTAGCCCACTGTGTAACCTTCATACAATTCTGCATGCGTGTTCAATATTTTTTATATGTACTATTCATGTACATACATACATATGAATGTATATATATATATACATATATATTTTTTTTATCCAAAAAACAAGACAACATATTTAAATAAAAATATATATTAAAATTTTAATTGAGCTTAATAAATAGACTTTTTATTTTTTAACCATAAATAATAGTACAGCGTAAACTTTATCGATTTTTTACTATTAAGAATTGAACTAATGTTAATTAATTATCAATATGCTTAAGACATGACAAGAAGCAAGCAAAACGTCGTTTAATTTAGTTAAGTTTTTATCTCATATAAATTCTATTATATGATGATAAAGTGTAATTTTTTAATATCCAATACTACCACCATTTACAAAAATTTTAACTGTGTGATACTGAAACTTTTTACTCGAAGCCGTTTTCATTAAACAACTGTTCGACCTTGGAAAAAACTTCATCAGCTGGGGGACTGGCATCAATTTCTTTTACCTTACCCATTTCTTTGAAATATTTTATAATAGGCAGAGAATCGTTGTTGTATGTTTCAATGCGTTTTTTCAAACTCTCTATATTATCATCTGAACGGCCGGATCCACTTTGACCACGAGACAAACACCGGCTAACACAAACATCCTCGGAACAATTGAAAAACAGAACAAATTGAAAATCTACTTTATCTCCCATTTGACGACACCAGCCGTCTACATTATCTTGATTGCGTGGAAAACCGTCGATTAGGAACTTGTTTTTGGAGGACTTTGTCATGGCAGCTTCCAGCAATGAACACGTTACTTCAACTGGCACAATTTTTCCATTACGTATGTAGTCTTCAATTAGAGCACCTACTTCAGAACCTTCGCGTGCACGTTCCTCACGCAGTAAATCACCTGCAGATAAATGGACGAACTGAAATCGTTCTACAATTTTCGAGCACTGAGTTCCCTTGCCTGCACCTGGGCCACCCAATACAAAAACAATTTTTGGTTTTTCTGACATATCCGTTAGGATTTTGGTATGCGTCGCTGTTGTAAAAAAACGGTGATAGTGCTTACAACTGGAATGTTTTATAATTGGCGTAAATGTTAGTGTAGATGTACGCAAAACTTTTAACATTAAAATATAATGAAAACAATAATAGAAAAAAGTTAAGTACAACGACGAATGAAAACCAACGCTTTCCTTCTATTGCACTGTTAAAACAACTAAATAATTGGCTAGGTGGTATGTGGAACGTATCTGCGATTGCATTGTAAATAATCATAGAGAATTGATAACACGTACTAAAGAAGACTCTCAAAGCGAATTCATTATCAGGTGGTGTTGACAACGCAGCTGATCTATTTTTTTATTTGCAAAAATGATTGGATTGTCAAATTATATATATGTTTACATAGATTACTCCTTCCCGTGCAAAAAAACACAAACAAAAACCATGTAGTTTTTGACACATCGACAGTCGAAAGCAACAATAAAAAACCATGGTTTTTTTAATGTTGTATTTGTTGTAGAATTACCACCACCTGATAAATAAATTCGCCTTGGAAGATTCTTAAAAGATAGGCGCACAACTGTAAGGAATGACGAATTCGTCGGTAATAATTCGCTTTGTAAATTCAAGGTATAAAATAAAGTCAAAATTGGTTGAATTTGCCTTATTAATGCAGGGAAGGGAAATGTGATTTTAAATTCTGTATTAAACAATTAACTTACGTGTACTTTTTTGATAATAAATGTGATAAATTTATGTATATTTGTTGCTTTTGCGTCATTAATAATGTGTTTCAAACAATTATATCCTTTTTTTAATCAAATTTTATTATATTTAATATGTAAAAACAACTTTTCCATCCCTGATATACGAATTGGCCTTGACATAAAACATCCCATGAAAAGTTGCTTTGTTGTATCAATTCGCCGTTGCATATACCTTATGGATATGCCTTGGTTATATACTTTTTGTGCAAAGAAAAAACAAAATACTCAAAGAATTTAAATTTTCTAAAAAGTCTACCAAAAAATAAATTATTTTTTTTTATAATAAAAAAAAACATTCATAAGGCATGTGCATCGCGGCAACAAACGCTACAATTTTGTTTTTGTATATATAATAGCAAATATCACACAATTTTATTTATTTTCTTTAATTTTAATGATTTTTAAAAAGATTTATTGCGAAAACTTTTTATTCGTGTCTTTGTATATTTGTAATATTTACAAAAACACATATAAAAAAAATTTTTGTAGTTAACTTTTTTATAGTTATTTGAAATAATTTAATATCTATATATATTCGACCGTGCCGAATCTGATAATACATTTTAGCGTCATGTACATAGTAGGGTGATCGATTATTCGACTTTTTTAAGAAACCGGTTTTCAAATAGTTTAAAATTTAGAATTAAAAAAAAAAAACGGTTGCTATTTTGAAAATTTAGAAAAAACCGGTTAACCGGTTCGAATATATAAAATATAATATTTAAAGAAAAAATTAAAAAATATTGTAAAAAGATTATATTAAAAATTATATCTAAATATGACCTTTTTATAGTTTATATACGTTTGGCTGCACAATAACGCAATATAACTGACATGAATGCAGTTGACTAATTTGGTTTTTATTAGTTGAATTAAAGGACAACAGGTACTCTTTACAAGTAAAATAAATAAATACAATAAATGAATACACAAATAAATAAGACTTTTTATAAGGCTGTTATAAATTTTTGTATCTCCTTCTGTACATTTTTTAAATGTTAAATAGTATTTTGTTTGAAATGATTTCTGTAATTTAAAATGCATTTTAAAGGCTAGGGAGAAAATCTTTGAAATTTAATTTTTAAAAATTCTTTCTCATATTCCTGATATACGCAGACATACAAATATAGGCATAAACTAGTTTGTTCGAGGGTTTAGTTGAAATTTATGTTGACAGACACTCAGTGTCATTAATTTAAAATTATTACGTTTTGGTTTAAAATTTTCAATGGTACTTTGTGGAATGTATTTTAAATGTGGGAGAAAAATTGTGTACTATATATATTTACTTGGCAACACTGATTAAAAGTCATACATTGTTTTTTTAGCAGGGTAAATTTAACAAGGTAACCTCAGCTAAGTAGCTGATCGTTAGAGGTTTACGTATGTGTGTGTCAAACTTAATATAAAATATTTTAATATCCCTCTAAATATATTTACAACACAAACAACCCGTTTAGGACGTGTTATGATGAGTTTTTCAACGACTTCGTGTTATTATCGCTATAAAAAGTAGCCTATGTGTTAATCTAGGTTGTTATCTATCTATGTGCCGAATTTCATTTAGTTCCGTTCAGCCGTGTTTGCGTGATTGAGTAACAAATATCCAAACATCCATACAAACATTCACATTTATTATATTAGTAGGATAAAGTTTGAGATTGATAAGAGAAGGCGAAATCAGTCGATTACTCCAATGCGTGTACCTAGTTCAGTGTACCCTTATAAAATTTTAATTTATAAAAATGTCAAACTACATAAATATAAATAAGAACTAAAAATGATCTTCCTTATGCAGTCACCTAATAAAATGTATCATCTTGCACGTGAGAAAATTGTTTATATTTTTCGCTGATTTCCAGTAACCATTTGTTTTTTAAAATGAGTTTTCTTAAGCCAAAAGATACAATCGATGAAGGTGACACGGCAATTTTATATTTAAGTGTTAATTCAATGCATGTAATTGAAGCAACCCCCACAATTGTTAATAAAAAAGGCGAAACTATCGAACACATCTTTCAAACTTCGTTTGGTGCTTTAAAAGTGAAAAATATAATTGGTATCAGATATGGTAGTCGTGTTGAACTATCAAAAGGCTGGGCTTATATCTTACAACCAAATCCCGAGTTATGGACACAAACTCTACCGCATAGAACTCAAATTATCTATACACCTGATATAAGTATGATATTGCATCAGTTGGAAGTTAGGCCCGGCTCAGTAGTCGTAGAATCTGGAACCGGCTCCGGTTCCCTTTCACATTATTTTCTAAGGGCTGTTAAGCCTTATGGCCATCTGCATACTTTCGATTTTCATGAAGCTCGGGCTAATCAGGCTAGAGATGAATTTATACATCATGGTTTGGGTGATTTTGTCACCGTCTATCATAGAGATGTGTGTAAAAACGGGTTTGGCGATGACTTAAATAGTAAAGCTGATGCAGTATTTTTAGATTTACCCGCTCCCCAACAAGCGGTAGAGCATGCAGTAAAAGTATTTAAAAACTGTGGTAAGTAATAAGTGTTTTAAGTAGATTATGTTTTAACATTTTGGTTTAATTTGAAGGTGGTCGTTTTTGTTCATTTTCCCCCTGTATTGAGCAGGTTCAACGCTGCTGTGCTACATTGCAAGAAAAGGGTTTTACTGAAATACACTCGCTTGAAGTATTACAGCAGGAGGACATAGTAAAATATAAAACGTTTCCTCTTATTAACTTGGAGTTTTTAAGGCACAAGGTAATTAATATCAAAAATATAAATTTTCGCTTTTGCAGTTTTTGTTTTAATTAACATTATCTAATATCACCATTTTTTAGAAACCCGGAGAAAATGATGCTTCCGATAAAGACACTACTATTGTTGTAAAACAACCCAAAGAAACTTTAAAGATTTTGACTTCATCAGCCCCACCTACGCAACCAGGCCATACTGGATTTCTAACATTTGCCACACTACCACCTGTATTTGCTAGATGATTTTAGATAAACTTCAGATAATAAAACATTTAAAAACAAATTAAAAAAATATTGTAAATCAATTATTCTGGCTTAAGTTATTTTTTGTAATTGATTTACAATAAAATTTGAAAAATAAAAAAAGTTCCAGTAAATATGTATAAATTTATTATTTAAAAATTTAATTGAATGTGTGTTCCAGAATTAGGTCAGTAAAAAAGGTCGAAAATTAGTTTTTTATAAAGAACTTAAAGTATAGACAATTTTCGTGTACCATAAAGATTTAGGATTTCTTATTTAAAAACCTTTGTTTTGGAAGCTTTCACATTAAAAGACAAACGTGGTGGTTGCCATGGTATACGTTCTTCTGGTATAATCTACAATAAATGCTAAATACAACACAAATACTTAAGCTTACAACACGAGTGACTTACTATTTTAAGCCTCTCAGGTTGACCTTTACAGGTTGGACATCTTTTGGCAATTTTGTTGGTGTCTTGAAAAGCCTCTTTTAATCCTTGCAAAGGAGTCCAATCCGTATGAGCTGTTCTCGGTCTAATTTCAAATAATTTTTCTCTGTTTAAAAAACTTTAAACAATTTGTTCTATTAATTTTCATTTCTAACTTTAGTTTTGTTAAAACATAACTCACTTTGGTCTTGGTTCCCTCCAAAAATCTGGCATACGTTTTGTTTTCATTATATCTGCCAAACGCTGCAACAAGCGTACATTTTCATTTTCAACAAAAACTATACGTTCCTTTTCTGTTTGTTGTTTTTTGGCCTTTTGCACGATGTGTGGATAAAATGTTGGCGGTGTACGATCGATGGCGGCTTTGGCTGATTTCACTTTTTCTCTATGTTGATCATAGCGTCGCTGCTCCCAGGGATGTATTAAAAGTTTGTCCCTTCGCGATATCATGTTTAAAACTAAAATGAAATGTGTGTAAAAATTTGAAAATATTTTAACTAGAGTTTTGGAATGTTATGTTTGGATAATTATTAGGTATGGAATTTTGGTAAAGCGTTGCTTTGGTAATTTTTTCTAGGACAGAGATTACCAAACTTTTTTATTTATGCTACTTATGAACAAATATTTTTTAATATTGAGTTATTAAAAATTTATTTTCAATGGAAAATTTGTTTTGCTCTTAAATGATTATTTTGTAGAAAATTTTCAAAGGATTTTTTTTTGTTAGACAATTTAAAAATAAAATTTGAAAAGAAATGTTTTATTTTTGTTGCTTTTTATAAAAAAAAAAACTGTTATATGACCTTAGGCTTGAATAATTAAATATAAAAATTAAAAAAGAGGTCAAATAAAATAAAGAATTATGGCCGTATTCATAAAAAATATTTTAGGTTTATTTACTGCTTATTTGACAGATGTTGTAGAGAAATTTGTCAAATAAGCCTTCAATAAACCTAAAGTATTTTTTATGAATATTTTATTGTGTATAAAAAGAAAATAGATTTTTTTTAAGGTATGCTTAAAGGATATTTAAGAGAACTTAAAATACTTCTAACCTAAAAGTTTAAGAATCAATATTAAGGGTGTTTTTTTGTTGGATTTTTTCTTGCTTATATAAATAAGTCTCCATGGATTTTTGACATTGAATTAACAATATTATAACTTTATAAAACTTTATTTGATTAAGCATTGTCAAATAATAACTGTGGTAACACATTACAAAAATAGAAAATTAAAAAAAAAAAAACAAACTTCTTACTTAGTGATACTTGTTATTTGGCTCTAAATATGTCAAACACTGTATCAATTTTATTTTTAAATTTTTGTTTTGTCCCTTTTTAAACTTTTTGTTGTATTCACAATTTATAATTGAATTTTTAGGTATGAAATATCGATGATTTTGTCTCAAGGGAACCAATGGCCATGTATTTTTAGTCTAATGAATGATTTAATATGAATATTTTTTTTTTATTAGAAAATCTTTATTTTTTTAACAAAGCTTTATTTTATAAACAGATTTTTTGTTATATCTGTCACTAAAACCATTCAGTTGTATAATCACTTTCAAACCTGAGCACTTGACATACGTAGAGATTACCATAAAGAAGTACATTTTGTTAAATTTAAAATTGATTAGTTTTAATTAATATCAAATGCTATTTATTATTGAACATTATTTTTTTGGCATTTGAAATCTTTAAAGCCCCAATCCTGACTTTAAATAACATGTTTTAATGAAAAAATAAACATGTATGGATGGTTATAGGTATTTGTTTGGATATAAGTACATCGATAACATGCGAACCATTGAATATCAATTTTATAGTGTAAAAGCTGAGGTGTTTTGGATTTGTTTTAGAGTCGCACGACCCCCTGGTGAAAGTAGAAGTGAATAGACGTGGTTCTTAAGTTAGTCACCTCGAGTATAAAATTTTGAAAAAAATCGCAAAAAATATATTTTTAATCGGAATTTAAAAATATGTTTGAGAGATTGAAGGGATTACATTTTTAAATACAAGATTTGACCCATATACATTTATTGTACACACCTTTTTGTTGAAACGGCTATGATGGAATTTCCATTTTTTTTATATTGTATTATACTTTGCTAGTCTATAAGCTGCTTAAAATCGATTTTCGTTTTAAATATTTTTGGTAAAATACCATAGCAGTTGTTTTTTGGTGGTTATTTTTCAGTTTGTTTTTTTGAGCCTACGGTTTGCAATTTTTGCCTTAACAGCGTTTGGACACAAATAAATGCGTAGGAACTTAAGATTAAAAGAAAAATATTTTTCCAAATAATTTTTGCCTATAACTTTGCTGGTTACTGAACGATTCGTCCAAAATTATAACGATAGCCCTAGAGCCATAAAGTACCTATAAATAATAAAATATTCTAGGGTTGAAAAATGTTGATTTTTACGGTAAAAATATGGAAAAAACTGAGGCAGTAGTCGTATTTATTTGTTTATATCTCAAAAAATTTAAAAGTCATTGTGTTGATTTTCAATAGCTATTAATTTCAAATATTTCCAAAGATTACTAGTCTGTGCAACTTGTGGGGGCTTATAAAAATTTATTTCAATAAACACACGGATAGAGGGACATTGCTCAAACGACTCTTCTATTCATAAACTGTCAGAAAATATATGCGTTATGGGGTCGGAAATAAATAAAACAGAAATTACATACGGAATGTCAAAGCTTTATATACCATAGGCACCACAAGTGAAGGGTATAATTAAAACATAAATAATGGAATTTAAAGTGATTTTAAAAGTGATTTAATTTAAAAATATTAATATTAAAAATAGACTTAATTTTTTACAATGGAAAAGGTGGTAGCCCTTAATTTTCATATGCTCACTCCATACAAACGAATGTACGAGTGTATGTATTTAAAAAATTTAGTTAATATCCCTGGCGCGTTATTGTCTGCCACTGATGGGGCTTTGTATTGCTATTGCTGCTGCTGACGATAATATTGATCGTGATGATGATGATGATGATGCGCAATAAATGCGGCGGCATCATTTCTTTTGTATGTCCGACTGTTTACTCACATGTCAACTGTCCTGTAGTTCTGGTGTTCATTGCCTGATTGATGTTAAGTGGTACTTTATGTGAGTATCCACTTCTACTTTACTCTTTCTTTGTACATCCATCCATCTAGTCATTCCACACACATAAAAGTTTATACATCTGTCTCTCCGTGCGATTATGTGTAAACTGTGTGAAGACAGACGTTTGTCTTTGCAGTTTTTCTGTTTTTTTTCTGTACTTTTTATAAAATCGTAAATGCTGATGTCACTACATATTAAACACATCTACTAAAGATTGTTGCAGCAACAGTTGTTGTTGCTGTTGTAGTTGTTGATGGAATGCAATTTTTTGTTTGTACGCTGGTTGTTTAATTTATTTGACCAGTAATCAAACGGCCAAAAGAGTCACATTAAACTTGTTAAAATCAACAAGAAAAAAATAAAAATAATCAAAATCACAAATTGTCGTCACATTGTAAAGTGAATGAAATAAATTTTAAAATGATGAACATAATGAGAATTAGTTATCACCTCAATTAAATGTTATTTGCATATTCGTATGATATTTTCTTTTTTGCGAAACTGTTGGCTTTTTTATACCCTTCACACAGTGAAAAAGGGTATATATAGGTTTGTCATTCCGTGTGAAATTTCTACAATTTTCATTTCCGACCCCATAAAGTATATATTTTCTGAAAGCTTATGAATAGAGGAGTCGATTAAGCCCTGACCGTCTGTCCGTCTGTCCGTCTGTCCGTCTGACCGTCTGTCCGTGTGTATGTTGAAATCAACTTTTTGAAGCCCCCCGACATAGGTTGGACCCGGGTAAGGTATTAAAATATCAGAAATATTCGGGAGTAGATCGGTATTGAAAATCAGAAACATCGGTACATAAACAACTGAGATATGAGCAAAAACCCACGACCACCTCGATTTTCTTTTCATAAAAACAACATTACAACAACAACATACATACATACAAACGTGTATACTGGTTAGAGAAAACGTGGCATCGAATCCCAGCTGAGGCAAAAAAATTTTTTTTTTAATTTTTTTAAAATTTTTTTTTTTAATTTTTTTTTTATTTTTTTTTTATTTTTTATTTAATATATTATATATATTTTTATTATTATTTTTTTTTATTTTTTTTTTTTATTTTTTTTTTTATTTTTTTTTGTTTTATATATATTATATATGTATATAATAATTTTTTTTTTTTTAATTTTTTTTTTAAATTTTTTTTTAATTTTTTTTTTTTTTTTTGTTTTTTTTAACATACATACGTGAATTTACTGTTATTGCATGACTACACGTTGTGAAGGGTATATAAGATTCGGCACGGCCGAATATAGCGCTCTTACTTGTTAATAATAATCTAATTAGGAGAAAAAATAAAAAAGAATAAAATAAAAACACTTATTCGGAACATACTGATGAAAAGTCTCGAAATTACTCATTAAAATAAAAAGTTAAACTGTTTGAATTAAAAAACTAAGACTTTTATTTCCATGAACAAGCTGCCGCATTCATAAAAAATATTAAAGGGTTATGTAGAGAAATTTGGCAAATAAGCTTTAAATAAACATAACAAATTTTTTTATATCCTTACAACTTTTGCAACATAAATTCTTTAACAGTAATCACAGAAAAGGTAGTCGTAGTTATTTGCTGGCATCAGTCATTTATTTATAAAAGTTTAACTTAGTTAAACTAAAATTAAAACAGTAGCTACTAAGTTTATGTTGATGCTACTAAATAAAACCACAAACGTTAACAAAAAGATTAAGGTCTAGGTTCCCAACAATAACAATTACGGTTAACCTCACGTTTTATGATTCTATATGCATCATTGCATTTCTAAAAAAAAAAAAATCAAAAATATTTGTATTATATTTTGTTTTACCATGATATGTTACATATGTGAACAAAAAAATGTGTTACAAACTTAATCCTAAACGTGGCAATATGTCTGCACAAATGTACATGCACACATATTACAAATATGTATTTATGTATTTACATACTCGTATGTAAATAAGAAACATAGAAGGACTTCTGAAGAGAGTTTCAATAGAAGGAATATGATTAATAATGCGATAAAAATCACACATATGTTGAAAGAAAACAGAAATAAAAGAATTAAAATAAAAGTGTCATACGAATTTAATATACCCCCCATTGAATTCACAAAAAGCTCTAAATCAAAGTTTAATAATTTATAAGGTATTGCTGGAAGCCTAAATTTCAATATAATTCTGGCAAAATCTTTACATAAAACAGGCTTAATTAAATTCTCTCTAAACTGTCGTCACCTTTTTTGAACACACAATATTTTGAATAAAATTTTAAAATTTAACTCAATTTTTGTTTGGTTTAGACTTTTTTTGGTTAGTGACTTTAGCATGTTTAAAAACTTATTACAAGCTTTTGTAACTTGATTTATTTAAAGAAATATATATTTTTTCCAAATTAATATTGCTTTTAACAAAAGCACCAATTTGTCCTAGAGGGATATTATATCTAAAAATAGAGCCTGCCGGGGCAGGAGGGGGATTGACAGCAACGAAATAAAAATATTTTTATATCTAAAAAATAATTAATATTTTTTATTAGAATTAAAATTTTGGACACCCTTTTATAAAAAATATTACTCATACATCATGAAGTCCATTTAGTATATCCTCTCATTTAAAGCATTTTCCGAAAAAATTGGTCGATATTAAAATGGAATAAGCAGCCACATTGGATGCGGGAATTATAATTTTTAATTGCAGTCACGCAGATTTAGCTTAATTTAAACGATGATCTGGATAATATTGCTTACTGCTTAGTGGCAATTTCAGGAAACCCTAAGAGAAAAATAAAGCGGTTTCAATTTTTACGATTTTTGTTTTAAAATCACGTCATATGTACGAAACACAAACATAACCTCAAAATGTTAATGAAAAAATGTTTGCTGTGCTGGCGTTCGCTGTATCACACGTAGCGCAGTCTTGCTGAAACAACATATTGCCTAATAATCTGTAGCACTTGCTGTTAGTGGCATTACTAAAGTCGATTTTCAAATAATACGAACCAATTATACCGAATGGCTTGAATTTTGTAAGCGCATTACCATTTGCCATGTTTTGTGTTAGTTAGCGTCATCTTTTATGTATAATCGGATAATGCGCCTAAAGATAAATTAGGCAAAAATAATGCCTTGAACCTCACTCAACAAATCAACAATATTACATATAATTCGTTAGTAAGTAATTAAAAGAACCTGGATTATTTAAATTTCGTACCGGTACCAATCTCTACTCAAACTTCGCCAAATTTTGTGATGTTTCTTCTCTGCATCGAGAACACAAATGAAAAGCCAGAAACATACTTTTTAATTCCATTATGGGTTCATTAGACTTGGTACAGTGTATTATATGTAGAACTTCTTAAATCGAGAACTTTTCAAATACTATACAAGCATGTTAAGAAAAACATTTCATGAGTTAACTTTGCATTTGTTTGTTTTTGTAGACAACATTATGCAAATGTAAAACACTCTCTCCCGCTAATAGAGCATGTTAAACTTCCAAGAATAATGGACACACAATAAAAAGAAGTAAAAGCTACAAAAAAGGATGCTATTTTTTTCTAAGAATTGTTTTTATCACGTATTTAAAGCGTTGTAAATGTTGATATGTTGGAAGAAAAAAAACACTATACACATATCTACACAATAGCATTTCTACAACGACAAATAGAAGGACAGACATGTCTACAATGTACAAATATAATAAAAAAAAAAGAAAAACAATGCTGAATTTAAGTAGCTGCAAACATTTAAACTTACATTTATTAACATTGTCGTTGTAACACAGAAGGAGGACAATTCCTATATTTTTGTTGAGATATTTCTTCTATTTGGATTATTTTATTTAAAGTTTTTATTTTAACACATGCGAGTACAACGCAAAATTTTGTTTTGTTGAAAAATTTGTTCATCTTTGTATGTGCTGAAGTATGCATGTATGTACATATGCATCATTTTAACATGTTTGTAAAATTGTTAAAAGAATAAAATTTGGTTATTATTTCTTTTTGTCAAGATTTTGTTGGGAGATAAATATATGTATACATCTTAAAAATGATCTTTATATTTAAACAAAATATTTAAAAAAATTGTTTTAAGGAAAAAATTACAAATAATAAGGCAAATATTTGATTTTATATATAACTAACTTGTGCCCGCGACTTCGTCTGCGTAGTTATCGGGATAAAAGGTAGACTTAGTATTAACAACAAAATAAAAATATTTACAACATAAACAACCCGTTTAGAATGTGTTATGATGAGTTTGCAAACGACTTCGCCTGGTTATCGGGATAAAAAGTAGACTATGTGTTAATCTAGGTTGTTATCTATCTATGTGCCGAATTTCATTTAGTTCCGTTCAGCCGTTTTTGGGTGATTGAGTAACAAATATCCAAACATACAAACGTCCAAACATACAAACATTCACATTTATTATATTAAGTAGGATGTATAATTTAGTTTACGACTTTCTATATTCCTTAATGACTTTACTGATTTCGAAGTTAAGTATTCTAAAACATCCTAAGCAAATTACTATTCAAGGTGTTTTAACTTAAGAGGTGGTGTTGAGAGCCCAGCTGATTTTTTTAAATAATATGTTAAACTTCATACCCAGCAAAAAAACTTAAGTTACAAAAAAAAAAGAAAGCATGATTTTTATATGCGATGTCCCACTTTTGTAAGTTTTTTTTGCTATTAATATGCTTTAGTTTCATCCCAACTAAGAGCAACTTAACAGTGTCTCCCTTTACGCACTTCTAGAAAGGCTAGCAGCAAGTAAGGGGAAAATAAACAAAACTCTATTGAAATAAAGTCTACGCTGCTTACTAAATTCCAATAAATTTGTTTTGGTATATAAAAAATTATTGATTATAGATATAAAGATTTGTTAAAATTCAATATACTAGAAGGCGCTAAAGTCATCACCCTATGGGGGAACTATAGTATAGTTTTAACGATATATGTAAATATACATATAAGTTCTGTTTTGACATCTATAAAGTGAACAACTACATAATACACGTCAATGTTTTTTGTTAAACGACCAAACGCAGGACATTGACAAAGGTAGTGTTAAAAAGTTTCATCCTCATTATCGCATGCTCTACATATCCTTTCATCCGACAGTCCCATACGAACTAGAAGAGTTCTCATCTCCATGTGACCTGTGATCTCTAGTGTCGTTTATAAATTAGTTTCTTCTAAAGTCATTAATGGCTTATCATTATTTTGTTGTTGTCTTATTTACTACAAGTAAAATTATTGGGTCTTGAGTAGTGTCATTTTACTGCCCTTGCTGCTATTGTTATGACTGTGATGACGCTGACAAAAGTTACCGCTTTTTTGATCACTCTCCTCTTTAACTCTTCCAATCAAATCCTCTAGTATTTCCAAACGAGAAAAAGTAAAACAATATAATTGACCTGAAATTTTATTCAATGCCAGCGGAATTCAGGCATTTTGTTAGTTTAAAATTCTATTCCATTTTTTTTTAGTTTCCCCAAACATCTGTTCAATGGCGACGATGTTTAATGAAAACTTATTTGCACTTTCCGCCTCACTTCCTCTCTCACTCATTACTTATACCTGTTATGATTTAAATGAGAATTTATTTTATTGCTGATGTTGCTGTTGTTTTTGTTGTTATTGTAAATTATCTGAGACAAATCATCAATGATTTGTAGCAATTTGTTAAGTAACAAATGCATAAATGATTTGTTTCCTTTTATTCTTTGTTGGTTTCTTGCACTTCGCCTGCGCTGGCAAAAAGGAAGAAAATTCGTTGATCGCACTGCCAATAATAATGGCTGCAAAAGAACTTTGCGTGAAGTGATTAACACGCCACTTGTTGTATTTGCTGTTGTATTTTTGTTATTGTTGTTGCTCTTTATTTCTCTTCAAAACGGCAACACGAGTATTTATCAACAATTGTATCGATACTCAACGGCTATGACCCTGAGGTTCTAGCAATATGTTTTTGTTGTTGCTGCAGTTGTTATTTTTATTGTTGTTATAATTTGAATGGATTTTGGAAAACAAAAAATTGTTCTTTCTTCACACTTTTACCCATTGAAATGAAATTTTTAACATCATCTGGCAGGCAGGTATCTTTTTATTCGCCTTTGATTTTTTTTTGGGTGAGAAAGAGGTGGCTCCTTTGGACAATACACTGCCAAACAGTTGTACAATATAATTTTTAAATAGAGTACAGTGGGTTGAAATTAGCTTTTAAATTTTTAGAAAAAAAATTAATACGTATTTTCACTTTTTATAAGAAATTTTTAAATAATTTCACTTGTTAAAAAAAACCATTTGATAAATTTTCTATTAGCAGAACATTTTTAATAAGTTATTCTTTGAAAAATTATCATTATCCAGAGAAAATGTTTAGACAAATTTTGTTTATTTACAGACAATCTGCGGCAAGTAGAAGAGGATGTCTAATTTTAAAGTATTAATTTTTCTACTTGAAAAAATTGTATAAATATTCATAGGAAATATATTCCGTATTTCTTGAGCATTGCATGATTGTTCTTTTGATCCACAGTTCATTATGTGCTGGTTTTTGTATTGATTTTATATTGGGATGATTACTTTTGTGCGAAAATTTACTTTTTAGCAAAAAAAAAAAAAAAATAATAAAAAACTGCATTAAATTACATTTGCAGACTGATTAACAGTTCAATTTATGGTTTTGTGGGCGTGCTTATTTTATTCTAAAGAGGGGCGTTTTAACTTTTAATATTGAGTATATGATTTGTGGCCAATAATAACAATAACAATCAGCACACTAACAACTAAAACACGAGTAATAACGAAAACTTACAATCAACCACTTTAAAAGGCAAAACAACGAGAGACATTTGAACCAGATTATTTTCAAATTAATTACGATTGTAAATATTTCTTTACGTTTTTTGTTTAGTTCTTTTTCTTTCGTCTATATTTTTCTTTGTGAAAATCCCAAAAAGTCCACAAAAATGTTCTCATGTTTAAAAATTCAAATTGTCCTTAAAGTTGCACTAACATACAAACCACAAAAAAAAAAGAAAATGTAATAAATGTAAAAAAAGAGTTTCAAGAATAGTATTTAAACACAAATAAAAGTCCTTTTCATTTACCATATATAAACCTTTTTAAGCGCCTAGACATAGAAGGAAAAAAAAAACAATGAAATTTGGGATTTATTTTTATGGTGGTTCTTTTCTATAATATAGTCCGTGGGAATTTGTGCACGATTTGTGCAATATTAAAAAACACAATAATAACATTAATGATGATGAGGATGACGATGTGGTGAAAGGATTTCCCAAACTGTTTTTTATTTCACGGCTTACTTTTTTATTCTAAAGTCTGGAACATTTATTGAACATTTTTAGTGAATGATAAGCTATATTTAATTGGAGAAATAAAGTGAAAATTTGCTAGAAATGAAAGGTGAATTCACAGATGGGCAAATCCTGAGTGACGAACGCATTAACCATACGGATTTTCATTTAAACATAAATATTTGTTTGTTTTTATTTTATATGTATATAGTGTTTAGTAGGATTTAAGTGTACTTTCGAATTGCATAAAAAATATATATTTTTAACATGTCTTTGCTACAAAATAATTGATCAAAAAGTTTTGTGTGGAGGAAGTTTGCAAGTTGAAGTGTGTTTTTGTAATTTTTAGCGAATTTAGCAAAATAAAGCACCTAAAAGACAGATTAATATACAAAATTCTTAAATAATATATTTGCGACCAAGAAATTTTGTTGTTATACCCTTCACTTGTGGTGCACAAGGGTATTTATAGGTTTGTCATTCCGTGTGAACTTTCTACAATTTTCATTTCCGACCCCATAAAGTATATATTTTCTGAAAGCTTATGAATAGGGGAGTCGATTAAGCTCTGTCAGTCTGTCCGTCTGACCGTCTGTCCGTGTGTATGTTGAAATTAACTTTTTGAAGCCCCCCGACATAGGTTGGACCCGGGTAAGGTATTAAAATATCAGAAATATTCGGGAGTAGATCGGTATTGAAAACCAGAAACATCGGTACATAAACAACTGAGATATGAGCAAAAAACCACGATCACCTCGATTTTTTTTTCACAAAAACAACATTACAACAACAACATACATACATACAAACGTTTATAATGGTTAGAGTAAACGTGGCATCGAATCCCAGCCGAGTCAAAAACAAATGTTTTTTATTTTTTTTATATTTTTTTTTTAATTTTTTTTTATTTTTTATTTAATATATTATTTATATTTTTATTATTTTTTGTTTAATTTTTTTTATTTTGTTTTGTTTTATATTTATTATGTAATAATGAAAACTATTTTTTTTTAATTTTTTTTTTATTTTTTTTTTTTAATTTTTTTAACATACATACGTAAATTTTTAATTTTAAAATGGGATGTTTTTATATATGTATGTTTTTTATATATGTAGGTACGTATTTCATATGAGATGAATGGTGATACAAACTACTAATATTGCATGATTACACGTTGCGAAGGGTATATAAGATTCGGCACGGCCGAATGTAGCACTCTTACTTGTTTTATTTTTAAAATGATTAACATCGACAAATCTGAAAAGAATATTTTTGCCGACACTAGCCGAGTGAAATGTGTTTTCTGGTTTCCAAAAAAGTTTCTATAAATTAAAAATTTTTAGAAAATTTCCTATGAATTGCAGATCTTATGAAATTAAAAAAGAATTATCAGGGCTTTTTCTTTTTGTTTTTTTGGAAGAAATTAAAAAAATTCCAAAAATATCTTCCTATACATACATGGATAATTATTTAAAATTTTGACAGCTGATAGTTTAAGATTAGCTAGAGTTAAACACTACTTAAAAAACAATTCTTTTTTAATAATTTAACAATATTTTAAATATAATAGATCTAAGTCAAATATTGGCAATCGCTGTTCTTTATGACGGGAATGCCTATTAGTGAGCAACCACATTACATTCACTATGTACTTACAACACAATACAAGTTAACAAAAGTCTGTGCAAAACTCTTACGACTTGAGATGTTTTTTCCAATTTTAGTCTGTTTAGAAAAAGAAAAAAAAAAAAAGAAATATAAGATAAAACAATAATAACAATAACAATGGAAAAGATGACATCCGCGAATAAATGTAATGGTTAACAATTGACGCCAAATAAATCAGAGCAAATATGAAATCAAAACACTGCATATTGTTATTGTGTGTATGTTACAATCAACAACAACAATAAAAACAACAACAATAACAAACACAACAGTCAACATATTTATTCCAAATCGATACAATTCGATTCGAATAAATATGAAACTAAACCAATTCAATTTATTTGTTTTGTTTGCTGTATGCTTTTTACTCTGTTAAATATCATTAAAAAATAAATAATACTGTAATACTGCTTACAGAAGTTCCTTTCAAACTGTTTTCAATATTATGAGTACATACACATGTAGGGGGAATATCGAAGCAGACCACTACTATCACGGGTCCCTTTTCGACCCCCTTCGCTCCTCAGTGATTTCGAGTCTACCGATCAGTATACCTTCAATCACTGAGTCCCGCGCCACAACCGGCGTTTGCTCTGGACTAGGAAAACGATTTCACACTGCCGACTGGTGATTGTCGACAATCCTCATCGCACAGTCCTTTGTAATCGCCAGCATCTCCCTCAGACTAAGGTCCCCCATCGCACTCACACTTAAAGTGTGCTTGCCTGTGATCCTTAATCTTCCGCTCGCCAACGCCGGACACTCGCATACTACATGCGCTGCCGTCTCGGCATCCTCCAGGCACATTCTACAAATATCATCATCCACGATTTGCATCCTCTTCAGATGATATTTGAAGTTACCATGTCCTGTAATCAACGCAGTGATCCAGCTCATCATACTCCGATTTAAACCGAGTATCTTCACTGCACCCCTGCCAAGTGGCTCCCTGAGTATCATACGGGCCTGTCTACACGTGGTTCCCTCCATCCACCTTCGCAAGTTTATAGAGTTCACCCATTGAAAGATCCTCGCCCGCACTAACCCATTACCCAGAGCAGTTCTGGGTTCCGGTCCGCAGAATGCAGCCTCAGACCCCTTCTTCGCAAGTTCGTCAGCAGCCTCATTCCCAGCTATGCCCACGTGTCCCTTAACCCACATCAGCGTTACCTCATTTGTAGAGGCACACCTATTGAGCTTTAGAACACACTCAAGCACCAAAGAGGAGTTCACATCTATCCGCTGCATACGTTTTATAACCGACTGGTTGTCAAGTGCAATAAGAATTCTCTTCCCATACATTCGACATTCCAACAGGTGGTCCAACGCGTGCAGCAAACCAAGCATTTCTGCCTGATAGACTGACACGTACTCCCCCAGATTCAGGGTGCAGGATAAGTTCAACTCAGATGAGTACACACCAGCACCTGCCCTTCCGTCCATAAAGGACCCATCAGTAAAGATACTGATGTCATTCTCCATGCACTCATCGTGCATGAATCCATCCGCTATAAGCGTGTGATGTAGCCTTTCGACCACCTTCACTCGACTCATGCGCTCCATCGGCATCTGAGCCTCCCTAACCTCTTCATCCACGAGGTCCAGGATTCTCCTATGCCCCAAAACCGATCCAAAGCGATACCACATGCCATCGCTTCGCATCCGAATCGCCGATCTTGCCGCCGTCTCCCTTACAAATAAGTCCAACGGCGGCAATCCCAGCATTGCCTCCATCGCTTGCGTTGGTGTGGTACGTATCGCGCCACATATACCAATGCAAGCAATCCTTTGAACCCCGTCCAACTTCCGCCTAATCGTCGCCTGGGAGGCCTTCGGCCACCAGACAACAGATGCGTAAGTGATCGTCGGTCTCACCACCACTATGTAAATCCAGTGTGCAGCCTTAGGTGAGATTCCCCACTTCCGACCGCAAACCCGTTTACACTGATGCAGAATCCTCTTTGCCTTCTGTACCCTTGCCTCAACATGATCATTCCAGGTTAGTTTCATATCCAGCGTTACCCCCAGATATTTCACCTTCCTGGACACGTTGATCTCGGTTCCAAAAAGCATTAAGGATTCAATCTCTATGCCCTTCCTTCTCCGCGTGAAGAGCATAGCATCCGACTTGCCAGCATTTATGGTTAGTCCCTGTTCACAACACCATTCTTCGGTTACTCTGAGCGCCTGTCTCATGCAACCTAAAATGGTCTCCATGAACTTACCACCAACCATAATTGCCACATCATCCGCATACCCTACCGTATGTATGCCAATTACCTCTAGTCTCCTGAGAAGGCTGTTCACAGTTATGTTCCACAGCAGAGGTGATAAGACCCCTCCTTGCGGACATCCCCTGACCACCCTTCCCCGAATCCTGGTGCTCCCGCTCCTGAGATTCACCGCCCTACATCTGAGCATGGCGCCGATCCACTTCACCACAACAGAATCGACCCCTCGCTCATCGAGAGCATTTCCCAGTCTATCAAACGAGATCCTATCAAAAGCGCCCTCTATGTCCATAAATACGGACAAAGCAAGATCACCATTAAAAACCTCCCTCTCAGCAACCCTCACCAATTCGTGCAGGGCAGTCTCAGTAGACCTCCCAGCCCTGTAAGCGTGCTGACTCCCACTCAATGGCCTATCCATCAGCGTAGTCTCCTCCAGGAAGTCAACCAACACCCTTTCCATTGCCTTCAATAGAAAGGATGTAAGACTGATCGGCCTGAACGACTTAGCCTCCGTATAGTCCCTCTTCCCCGGTTTGGGAAGAAAAACCACCCTGGTCTCCCTCCATGCCACCGGAATATACCCTGTCGAAAGACAGGCAACAAATATTTCCCTAATCACCACAAGTAGAGTGTTCATACCCCACTGTAGTAATGCAGGAAATATCCCATCCATCCCAGCCGCCTTAAATGGGGCAAAAGACAAAATCGCACTTCTAACCCCATTAAGAGTTACTATCCTTTCAGCATCTCTCCGCCTTACCTCACTGGCTCCCCTGTTAACGGGAACCCATGAGTCATTCGAAATGAAACTTCCAGGAAAATGTACCTCCATCAGCGACTGTAATGTCCCCCCCATCGTCTCCGTCATGCCGCCATCGCTCCTGCGAATAAGCCCCATTCTGGAGACAGGGTCTCTAGACACCATCTTCTGCAGTCTCCCCACTTCAGATGTATCCATCACGCCGGAGCAGAATTCCCTCCACGTACTTCGTTTCCGAAGACGTATAGTTCTCTTCAGCTCCTTCCTCTTCGCCTTATACTCGTCCCATAAGCTAGGATTCCGCTCCCTCATGTAACGATTAAAGGCCCTCCTCGTGTCCCTCTTCATGGATTCCAATTCACTACTCCACCATGGAGTAGAATCCTTTTCATCCACTACCGTGAGAGGACACGCATTCTCGAAGGCAAGTCCGACAGTAGAGTTATGTATATGTAAGTATACTTTTGAAATATTATCTGTACAATGCAGGAAATCATTGTTATAACATTTTAAATGTTATTTAAGCTAAAAATAAAACATTTTTATTGCATTAACATTTCGTTCAGAGATACAGTGTCAGTAAAATTAAAAGCACCATACTCGCTTACAGCAATTAATGCAAAATAAACAGATAAATGTGAATGTTTGTTTTTGGTCTTTGTTACTCAATCACCCATAAACGGCTGAAAGGAACTTAATGAAATTTGACACACAGACAAATAACGACCTAGATTAACACATAGGCCACTTTTTATATTATATCGATATTATATCGATATAAGCCTCCCGATGTAGGCTCTGCATTTATAAAGTGGCATTTATTTTATTTTAAAACTAAAATTAGTTTAAAATTATTGTTGATTTCATTAATTGCTAAAGGCATGTTAAAATGGCGCTTCCACAAGCTCAGTGTGTCTTGTGCGTCTGTCTATCACTAGATTCCCATTGACATTTCTGCAGGAATACTCTCCACATTTAAACCCTTTAATTCTACGTGTTATTTTTTATTTCATTTTTTATTTTTGGTTTTCATTTATGTCATAGTGCATCTAAATTCCTTTACACTTACGCCTTTATTGTTATTGTTTTTAATGTCTAAAAAGCGTTGCTCATCCTTTCTCTTCTTTCTATACAACTTTCTATATACTGACAGCTGACTGCTCGGTATACAGCATTCTTCTCTGCAGTAGCGTCACAAAACTTCTGATCGAACCATTGGTTCCTTTGAGGCCACCGTAGTACGAATTGTGTGTGACATATGTGTCCATTGTTCACCTATAGTAGGAGGTAAATGATTTTCTTGAAGCATTTCGGAGAGTCAAGCGTTATAGCTTCCAGCTACCTGTTGAGATTTTAGCTTTGTGGTGTCTAATTTTCTTTTTGACTTGCTGAGTCGTGTTCGAACTTTTGCTTCAACAAGATAGTAATCCGAACCAATGTTGGAATGCGTATGATTCGTATATCTAACACACTAGATACGTGTCATCTATCTATCACAACGTGATCAATTTCGTTTTTATTGGGGGATATTAAGAGGCGGGTATCTAATACTACTTATCACCATGTTACAGGCCGCTTTGAACTCAACTAGTTTTGTTCCGTTGTCGGAAGTGTTATCGTGAAGACTTAATTTATCAACTCCCGAAATGTATATAAATGTTCACAAATTTATGTATATTTATAACTGTCTGTTAGGGCTGAGTCATATAAAATCCACCATAAGTTTTTTGTCGTCGTCTTAAATTTACATTAACGTAAAAGGATAAAAGGTTGGACCATAACAAATACTTTGTGAACGGATATTAAATCAGCTAAAACAAAGTCAAAAGGATGTTAATCGCTGTTAAACTACTCAACGTAAGTTAAAAGGTGAAATTGCCCAACTTTAGTACTTTGAGTTGACGGTGACATACTGAATAGGACAACGCTTATAAGAAAACACCTATTTCAACTTAGCTGTCAATTAAAAATAGTGACGAGTGACGGACTCTGTGCCGTGGCCAATAAACGGACAAATTTGATACGTTTCAATTTATACCAAAAATATTTTAATAAATGTAAGCATGTATGTGTGTTAGTAAGGTATGACTTACGCAACAATTGGAGTTATTACTAGAATTCGGGAAACTTTTAATATTATAAATCCATTAGGTGGCGCTGATAAAGAAGTATTTAAAGTTTCGATTTTAACTCTTTTATTGAATGTTAGGTGTATTCCTGTAAAATTTATTCTATTTAAAAAAAACTTCCAGGTTTATAAAACAATTTTTTTCATCATAAACCATAAATTCAATCAAATTTAATTTCAACAGTCAACTTTAATGTAATCAAATTAATCCAAGGACTTTTATAAAAACTCCAGACATATAAAAGTTTTGTCAATTCTATTGTTTGTATATGATCACAGGTAGAGGCCTTAAAACTACAGTCATAATATTTTTTTTGCTACAAAAACAATGCCTTAATACTGAATAAATATCTACAAACATAATACAATGCAAGTATTAACAATAATAACTGTGTTGTGATTCAAGTTGTGAGAACATTTTACATTTGGTATTTTTATATTTTACATTGAATTCAATTCAGCAATACAAACAAATACATATACACACATATTGAATATACCTATATAAGAATTATATGTGTTTTATAGGGACCCTAAAAATTATGAGCAATATTTTAAAAACTAGTTTATATTATTAGATTTTGGCTGAAAAATTACTTTTTATATTTAAAATTTTTTTGTTGAAAAATTAAAATAAAAATTGAATTAAATAAATAAGAATTAAGATTAAAGAAATAATTATTATTTTTAAGTTATTTTTTTCCTAAAAAGTAACGAGCTTAATTTCGCTTATATCTATTCTGACATTATTAAATTTAATTTACAAATAAATTTTACTTTTAATCCAAGCAATAAAAATCAAAAATAATTGTTATTTAAAAAACAAAAAAAAATAATAAAAATAATTATTCTCTTTGGTTTTTTTTAGTAAATAAACATAATAAATATATAAATAAAAAAATAACAAGTAAGAGTGCTATATTCGGCCATACCGAATCTTATATACCCTTCACAACGTGTAGTCAGGCAATAACAATAGTTTGTATCACCATTCATCTCATATGAAATACGTACATGCATATAAGAAATATACATATATAAAAACATCCCATTGTAAAATTATAAATTTACGTATGTGTGTTAAAAAAAAAATATAAAAAAAAATTAAAAAAAAAAAAATTAAAAAAAAAATTAAAAATATAAAACAAAACAAATAAAAAAATATGTAGAAAAATTTAAAAAAAAACTCATAAAAAAATACAAAATAATAAATACAAAATAATAAATACAAAAAAAAAAAAAATTAAAAAAAAAATTTAAAAAAAAAATTAAAAAAAAATTAAAAAAATATTAAAAAAATATTAAAAAAAATATTAAAAAAAAATAAAAATATAAATAATATAGAAATTTCACATGGAATGACAAATCTATATATGTACATATACCCTTTTTCACTGAGTGAAGGGTATAAAAATAACAACATAATATTGAGTTAAAAAGTTGATATTTACACACAACACTTTCTGATCAAAAAAGTGCTGATGATGAAACCGTAGCTGGTTACGAAAATGCGTTCCACTCAGCTAGTATCGGATAACTAAATTTTTCTAGAAAGTCATTATCACATTGAACTTATAGCATGAAAATTAAATTAAAAATAACTATAATTTGTGTACGAAAATTACATATTGTTATACGGAGTATAATATGATCATGTCGCAACCATGGTTTCTTTGCTTAAATATCGGTATTATTTTAAAATTTTTATTTTTGCCAAAACTATTTTGTCTTTTTCTAAAAACCAATATGGTAGTCACTGCGTTCCTAATGCTTTATGTTTAATTTATTTATAACTATCGTATTAAACGTTCACTTTGATTCACCATTAAATATATTTTTTATTTATTCTTTCGACAGAATTTCTCTCTCACACATTTATTTCAATTTATTTGTCACACTCGCACATAAATAAATAAAGTCATGTGTCTTGAATCTTATTAAATATATTTTTCAATATTCTTAATATTAAACACTGTCTTAAGCGCAACCATAAAATGACACTAATACCAATTGAAATTGAAAATTTTTCTATTTAACTAGATCTAATTTTTTTCACTCTTTACGATTGCGTTGCTGATATTTGTTCTGTCTCCTTTTGCCACAATTCATTTTGGTCAATTTGCAATTTATTCAATACCAATTATCCAATGCGGTTGAAAAAATATATTTTACTTTTATTTTAATTTTTTGTTTGATTTGGTTCAAAGAAGAAAAATAAAATTGAATCACATGCAATGCCGGCTTTCTCTGTGTGGACATTAAAGTGGCTAAAGGATCTAAAGACAAAACTAGCGTGAGAACTAATTGAGTCATTCAATTTTAAACTATAATCTCCAAGTCGACACTTCCTTAAGAGTTTTTTTGTTTTGTGTGTGTGTTTCTTTTAGTGAATTTTGCACAAATGCAAATAGCCAAGAAGGTATAAATAAACAGTGGGACAACAGTGGGAATATCGTAATGCTAACGTACTAATTATATTATAAAGAATATAAAACTAAAAATTACATTGTAAACATCTCAGTAAAGTTGCGTCATAGTTAAAAACAAATTAAATTTGAAAAACTGAAATACCCATTAAAATGTCACCAAATTTGTAATTATAAAACCATTTACGTTAACCTTAAACACTGTACCATCGATGTCAGCTTAAATTTTAAATTTAACAAAAAGGAAATACAGCAAAAAAATTAGCGTTTTGTTTATGAATGGAATTGAAATTATGCAAGTCGATGTGGATGCTGTTGAAAAAAAAAATACAACAACAAAAACTAAAAGTTAGTTTTTCACTTAAAGCTTTTGATTTTTTCCTCATTCTAATATTATGGAACGTCTTTTAGTTCATCTTCGTACAAGGGTAATTGCTGGTACTTCATCTAAATGTCAGGCCGTAATTCACAACTAATTTGATACCGACAATGTTATAATGACTAAGAGCAAACACTAACAGCGTACTGCCGAGTAAACTTAAAAGGCGTTTTAAAAATCTCTATGTCTCTGTTCGAAACGTCTTTAAATGCGTCGCAATTGTAATTTGAATCTAAATGCGGCACATAGACAACTTGTTGTTATTGTTGTTCTTTCTGCGGTAAAATCAATTACACCACATGAATTCACATTCGCAGTTGTAAATTGCAACTCGTTTAAACTTGGGTTATAAAGGGTGATTCAATAAAGGTTATGAAATTTTCTTGTTGATTTTTTTTAAATTTTGTCAGATGACTTTGTACATGAGTTTTACATAAGCAATTTTTTAAAGCCAACATATGGCATGCTCGTATTTAGCATTGGGATTTTTGACAAGTCAGATGTAAAAAACTTGCCGTGTATTAGCTGCTTAAGTAAATTCAAGCTTTCGTGCTTTTTTAGTAAAGTATTATATGACATATGAAACGTTCCAAATTCTGCGGGGGCACTGCACCTCCCATGTTACGCCCATGGCCTCTACTTATTATTAAAACATATTTTCTCTTCTATCCCATGATTTTCTCTTCTTTCCATAAGATGGATGGATTCTACCATTTGTTTCAAATAAAATCTTTGTAGAGTTTCCTTCAGTACTATTCACTTATTTCGAAAAATTTGTCTGTCATATGAAATATCATACATGCGCTTTCTTTCGAGATTTTTTAATTTCTAAATTAAGGTTTTGTTCTGCGGACTTATTAGTTTTATTCAAATTTTTTTTCACAATACAAAACATGTTCATCGTATTAACATCGTGCCTCCAAATCATTATAATATGACCTTATAATGCCGATAATGTTGGACTCATCCGTAGGCCTGGTCTATTGATGTAAGTAGGAATTGAATACAGTCACAGTTACACTTTCGTAGGTCTCAGCTAAAAATGTATGTTGTAGAAATTCCACTGGGAATTCATTTTAAATTGAGTATGAACAGACGACTTGTAGTATAATGTTCTGTAGGTTGCATGCATATAAAGATGTAGTAAGGACAACAGAGTATATTGTGTCGGTGCCATAGCCTTAATACCCCTACATACTATATTCAAAAGGCTAGCTGGACATTTTCTTGATGCAACTAGGAACTATCGAATAAAACCATCGAATTTATTAAGGAAATTATATGTTTTTATGATAGACAAAGGCATGTTTAGCGTGTGTACAAATACTTTGACTTATGGTTTGACGCCGCTTTTTTTAATTTTTAAGAGATTTAAAATATAATTAGAGAAACTGCTTTCCTTCTTAACCTAACCTCACTTTGCTTTCAGTTATTGTAAAAAAAAAAAACTGACGTAATAGAACCAAGATAGCTGCTTATACAACTGCTACATGGTTTAGCTTATCCAATCTTTTCGTAACTTTTTATGGTAATATTTTTTACAAATTTTGAATCGAATACATATCTTGATGGTATTTCGATGCTTAAGATGTTTTCATTTTATCGAATGAAAAAATAACTCATAATAAACCACCCTATACAGACTTATCTAGTTATAATGGAAGAGTTCCTAAACTAGGGCGTATGCCCCAATAGTTGTTTTTATAAACATTTTAAAAAATAAATAATTTATTATTTTTAAAAAAATTTTTATGTTTAGTGAATTCTTAACTTAAAGAATATTTTCAATAATCAAAACTTTTTACAAATCTTTATGCAAAGTGATTGCAAATTAGAGAGGATTTTTCGATACAGTTTTTTTATATAAAATTTGACAGTTGTTAATTACGGGAGAAGGTAGAGAGTGTATGACATTTTAACACATTGAAAGGCACGGCTGATGATCAGCAGATTAGTTCAGTCTACTTTGTTTAATGTGTCTTGAGTTTATATGTTTATAAAATTTTGTTTCAACTCTTGATTTAAAATTAAGGTGTAGAATTTTTTAGAAAAATTTAAGAACCGCTGTAAAAAATTTGTAAGTACGTCTTTATATTCTTATTAAGATAGTGTCTTGTTTTACACTCTGTTTTAACACACACACAGTCACACACTGCCACATATGGTGCAATAATAAAATAAGTATAGAGTTAATAATAGGAGGCGATTAAGCCACACAACCACCATCATCATTACCGGGATAATTTAAGGATTTATGCCTGTTTTTAGATTGATGACATGTGATGATTTCGATTTGTTGAACAAGCTTGTAATGTTTGTAATTGGAATTATTCTTGTTGTGCACTATAATGGCCTATCGTTTTTCCAAATCATTTTCAAATACTCTTATGTTTATGTTTCGTTGTTGTTTTTCAAACTTAAATGAAGATTTTAAGCGAGGTTTTGTCATTCTAAGGTTAATAATTAACGGTTTTTATAAATTTATGTTTATCTAAAGCCAAAAAAAGTAGTTTATAGCGCTTAAAAGTTTTTTTTAATGTTCTTGTTTTAGCGGATTTTGAGTGCGAACTTTATTAATTAATGAATTAATGAATTCTTCCATAAAGGATCAATTAAAATTAATATTTGTTTCAATATGGTATGAAGCTATTGATATAGAGACAAGACCACGTTTTTGTTTTTATATCCACATAGAGTTTTCGACACCATAAAATATACATTTTCTGAGTCATCGTTAAATCTTAGGAAGATCTAGCTATGTCCATCTGTCTTTCCAACCGTTTGCCTATTCGTCCGTTGAAAGCACGATAGAGCTCGAACAGAAAAAGCTAGGAGGTTGCAATTTTGACAAAATATTTGTTATACATTGAAAATGGTCTGAAACAGTTTGTTAGGAGAAGAGTTATAGCTTGTTATGTCAGGGTAGGTCATAAAAAATGTCCTTCTGGCATCAAGTAAAAAGCGATTACGTCTAAACGCATTGAGGAAAATGGATATAATTTCATAAGAATATTTCCTAAGTTAAAAAATATCTATTCCTGAAAATGGCTCAAATCTATGCATTACGAAAGGAGTTTTAGATTACTTTAAAATTTAAAACATCATAAAACCAACGTGACGTACAATTCTAAATATTTTTTAAAATCTTGTTTTTTGGTTAATATTATTATAACGGTAAAGAAGGTGACACGCCCACTTTAACGCTCAAGTTCTATGTAACTCTTTTTTTAAATTCATAAAAAGGATAAAGAAATGTAAGAAGAAAAGACTCTGTGTGATATCTTAGTAGATATCATTATCAGATATAAGTTTAACACGCCTTCTCTCGCATATGCCATAATCTACTATTAATACAATTTAAAACGTCAAAGATTTCGGAGGAACAATGGATTCTATAATGCAATATCTAAGTTGAATTAATTAGCAGAATGACGCCCACTTCTCAAATATTGTGGTAAAAATAAGTGGGTAATATCACTTCTATTGTAAGGAAGTAAATTCATATAATTTCTCTATGGACAAAGTTTTTAAAAGAATTAAGGACTATATTGAAATATCTAAGTTGTATTTATTAGCAGAAACTTTATTGACACGCCTTCTTTAATGCACACTTTCACTGAAAGACTAAATTTACTAAAATATTTACATATTTAAATATTTTATGAACATAGTCTTCTTACTTGTTAAAATTACTTTTTTTTTCTAATAAATATACAGGTTCTTTTAGTTTTAGTAATTCATGTATTGGAATACGTCCTTCTAAGATTCTTAATTTTTTACTTATTTAAAATATTGTTGTGGTATACAAAGAAAAATTTTCGGTGGTGATAACCGGATTTTTTGCCAATACTTAGGATTATTTGTGCGACTGATTTTGGTTTTTAAATCTTATCGTAACAGAGTACACTTAGTAAGACACAGGCAGTGACGAACTCGACTAAACTCAATTCATTATATCAATGACAAACTTCATATAAAAAAACAATTAAAGACGAAAATAAGGAAATTTCAATAACAAGAAGTGACACTTTCGATTCTCAAAGAATCTGTTTGCTGTGAATAAAAAAATGGGTTCTTAAACTAAACTCTTTTTAGAAAATGTAATTCTATTAAATGGCTACATAAATAATGCTACATCTTTAATTCCATTATGTTCGCTTTTTTAACTATTTTTAGTCATTTAACTTGCTTTTTTTAAATATTTTTTCTAAATTTATACACTTTTTTTCGACATAATTAATATTAACATTTTAAAATTGTTACCTTGACTATTAACGTAAAATATTGCAATCAGTAAAATATTTTATAAAAACAGCAATAACAACAAAATACTCATAATACAAATTTCTGTCTGGCCTGTCCAAGTAATAAAGTACCAACAACATACAGACTATATGCCTCCATGTACGTATGAGTAGAGAAGAGTAGAGTATATCTATAGTGGAATCAGTTTTTGTTGTTGTTGCTGCGTTTTTTTTTTTTTTAAACAAAAGTGATGTTCAATAACAATTAGGATGGTGTTTATGCCACTTATAATAGTGTGCAATGAATGAGTGCCAAACTTTGCGAATTGTACACACAACAAAAACAACAATAATAATAATAAGAAAAATTGCATTTTTTACAACAAACAGCAACAATGGGTCTTCAATATCTGCACTGCAATTTGATTCTGGTTAATAACCATAATTTCAATGTTGTATGGAATAAACATACACACACACACCATACATAAACTTATTATTGCTGTTCTTAAAGGTTTGTTTTTATTTTAATTTTATTTTTTATGTTTTTTTTTTTGTTTTTGTTAAATCACTGCAGTTATCTTAATCGATACGCTGGGGTGCGAATCCTCAAAATAATATTGTATAAAATGGGTGGGGGCGTGGGATACGCTGTCGCGTACTAAGACAAAAACGCGACACCGTTTGGTCATGGGGTCGCTGATGATTTTAAAGGTGCTGAATAGGTGCTGGCTATTAAAAGCTGAGCAAACTGCTGCGAAATGAATAAACCGTAAACGAAACAAAACGATTGAGTAGTCTTAAATCGCATTGAAACAATGCAATGCAAGTGTGCGGTATATTGTACTGCACTGTAGTCTTATATTGTCTCGTATATAGTTTGTTCATTTGTAAATGAGGCAACAACATCTACGGTCAACAAGCACTGACTGTTTGGTTGGTATTTTATCGAGACATCATATTACACGCCTCAAAGAGCTGTATTTTTATGTATTAATGTATGTTTGTATGCAGTATTTTTGTATCATTGTATGTAGCTTTAAGCCAACATTGTTGTTTGGACTAGGCGATCACTCTGTACAATTTAAATGGGAAGCAGTGCTTCTTAAGCTGTGTTTTGTTATCAGTCTTTTTATAAATTTTTAAAAATTACAAAGTTTTTTCTAATTCTCAGATCATTTTTGTGTTTCTTGAAAACTCTTTTGAATGTTTTTTTTGCATGACAATGTGTTCGTTCGTTTACTCAAAAGCATTGACTACTTTTTACTCAACATTCATTTATTGCGTTCGTTTAAAAAATGTCAATATAATGATTACGTTTATCCAGTAAAGTTCAGTAAAAAATAGTTAAAACTTTAAATAAACGATCGAACCCAAAATTTACAATAAATGCTCCAAAATTAGAAATTTTATCAAACAAATTTCCCAATAAAAAATACTTACAGCTATCGATTTTACAAAAAAGCCTTTATGCATTTAGAATTGATCGAGACTTAAGATTTTTACATAAAAAATACTGAAATTACTACAAAACATTTGTTTAAATTAGCAAATTTATTACAAAGCTTCTTTTTGTAGAGTATAACTGCAAAAAATAATATTTAAGGTTTATTAAAAGCTTATATGACAGATGTTGCATAGAAATTTGTCAAATAAGTATTCAATAAACCTAAAATTTTTTTTATGAATGCGGCAGTAATAATTTAATTTATTAAATTTTTTTTATAATTTGAAAACCTACTAAATGGGGTAGTTATTGAGAATCACTGCTCTATAGCATACCGCAACCATGTCTACTAGCAACTGTTGTAGTACACCATCTGTTGCATTTTTTTCTTTTGATAATGCTTCCAATTGTTGGTGTTAAACTTGCTATGAAATAAAACCACTGAAAATATACAACAAATATAGTTGGTGTGAGTAATTCCTACAAGCATCGCTGTTGGAAAATTCTTTGTTGCACTTGTAACAACGACTAATACTACTCGTAGCACCAGCACCACCTTTATCACTGCTCGTATTTAGCTTCAGCTTTTTGGTTTGCACCATGTGCTTTATGTTTGCATGTAACAGAACCATAACCTTAGACATTTTTCACTGTCCAAACAATCAAACATTTGCAAACGTTTCTCTCTCCTTCTCTTATTAAAGTTATCAAAAAAGTGTGTATATTTGGAAATAGTTTGTCTCAAAAAGTTGTGATAATTTGAAAAGTTTTAATTATATAAAAAAATTTCATCAAAATCTTTTTTCTAAAGTAGACCCATTTGCTATTAGGTTTTATTCCTAGAGCTTTTTTTGTGTACGGTGACTTATAATGAAATTTGATAGAACTTATTTTTTTATATACAAACTTACCCTCTTAAATTTGGTTTAAAGCGACATTTAAGCGCCAATTATGAACAAATACGAAATTAACCCTTAAACATGTTTTACATTTTGACTTACATGTTTGTGATATGTATTTCGGAGACTTATAGTAGAGTTTTATGACAAAATTTTAATGGTTATTTTAACTCGTTTTTTTCTATTTTGCCCTTTTTATAAATAAACAAAAAAAAAAAAAAAATACTCATACATTTATAGAGGTTCTAAATTTGCTAATCACATCTTACGTCAATAATAATAATAATAAGACGCTTTAAAACGTTATGAAATGCTACACAACTAAATTTGATACGCACTCGCAAAAAGCTCAGCAACTTTAACTTTTTTACGCGTTGAATTCATTTTGACAGTTAATCAGCTGAAAAAAAACACGTACTGCCACATATTGTGAAAAGTTTACAATTTATTAAAAGCATCGCTGCGTTAAAGTGTGCTATGTACCTATAGCCTAAGAGTGTGAAAAAGGGGGAACCATAAACCCCATAAAATCCTGAATATGCAGAAGCTTACATAACATTATGATAAATTCTTCGTTAGAGAAAGTTTAAAGTAAATTTTCTGTACCACCTTTTACTTATGCCCCTCTTTCGATAAATTTCGTTTATAAGTAAACGTTAAGGGTACAGCTGGTGGAGTAAAAGCTACAGGTTTCACCGGTTGATCCCCACACTTGGTGTTTGTTTGGTGGCCTCTATCAGCACTCAAACTCTGTCTACCATGGCTGCTAAAGTTGCTGTTAAGGCTGTGAGTTTGTCGTCGTCGACAAATATTGTTGTTGCAATTGAGCATCATTAAGCTAAATTTAAAGTCTTTTTTTCTTTGGTTTTTTTTTTGTCCTTATCATTGTGATTATGTTGTGTGAAAACAAATTACGTTTCAGCCTTTCGATATTAACCTTTTCCCAAATGGTTTTGTGGCCTATAGCATGATAAAGTGAACTTAGTTTTTTCTTCTTCTTCTTCTGCAGACTATTGGTAAAAGTATTTCTGTGACGTAATCAAAAAACTAAAACAATATAAGTCATACATACACAATATTTATTGCCACATCAGAATTAGAGTGTTACTGTATTACTATTGTGTTAGCTATTTTGTAGTACGAATACGAGCTTAAAAATTTTTAAAATTTTTGGGAATTTTTTTTTATTACAAGTATTTTTAATTATAAAATAAAACTTGTTTAAAAACCTTAGTTTTTTTTTTTTTGAAATGAATTTCCTTTTTTTATATGTTTTTCTTTTTAGCTAAAAATACACTCACTCTTACTTACATTTCCAAGTCAATTACTAAGTTTTAGTGATCTTAATCGTTCACAATGACAAGTAACCTTGTTAATGACTCCTTTGTGTTGTAAATGACACACATACTTCAACCATATACTGCTTATGGCAGCAACAGCAGCACACAACAAAAGTAACTGCCTGCTATGCCAACCATAGTAGTAAATACCAGTCGTTGGACTCGAGTAGTGTATATTTGGAAAACAACATGTAGATGATTAACGCAGTATTTAAATTAAACAAACATTATTGCAAATGTTTGTTTTGTCGTTCATATCAGATTATGAGAGCAATGTTTTAAAAGTGTTTTTTCAGCTTTTTCCTTTTGTATTGGAAGGCTTTTGTTAAAAGTACGTACTGTTTGTTTATGGGGGGACAAAAATATCACAAAGTAAAGACCACCAATATACTGTTTTTAGACCACACAAATTTATTTTGAAAATTGGAAAATATGACATAAATAAAAAAGGTCATTACGAATACGAAATAATTCCCATGTTATTTATGTCCTCAATGGAATAGCGATTGCATTTGCATTGAAGATATCCAAAGCAGGCACTCTCACTAGAGCAATGTCAGCTATTTGACCAAGCCATGACCAAGCCTTGACTCTTCCCTGCATTGACCGACATAGTGATGCATGAATTGTTAGACAAGAGTGCCGCCTGACTGTTGACAAAATCACTGATATTTCTGTCAATATACTTGACATTCAGTATCCTTCATATCTCTAATATTCTACATTTATTCGGAAGGTAGAAAAAGAGGTCTATCCTAGTTCGACAGAGAAGACAGCGGATCAAAATGCACAGCCCAATTTAGGACCATTTATATAGATCCTGGTGTCACCTCTTTATTACATACTCCTGAAGGGAACTAGAATTTTAAATACCCTGTCACAATCCATATAGGGGTATGACAATTAATAATTTGGTTTAGGATCGAAGACAGCCCAACAAGAATTCTCGCATGGCCTTATGTCAGCTATTTCTAACCATCAGATGCATTGAACCTTATTGCACTACATGCAGATATAACCGTAGAATAGAGGTCAATAGAAACGAGGTGCAATATATTGTTTAATTCCTCTGAAGGACTAGTTCGTTATAAATCCGTTATTTCAATGCATTCTAATCATTCGACCCTGTACAACTAGTCTATATTATATTTACATCCCATCTTTCAAGGAATCCATTAGTAAGAATTGGTCGTACTACAGTCATATACATTCACTTAACCATGTTGCTGGAGACTCCATTTCACACCGAACATCTTACCAAACGTATTGTAGGCTATCGTAGCCATCCTTAATGTTCAGTTTCAATGAGAATTTCGAGTCTAGGATAGTACCCAGATATTTCGCCCTATCTGATAGGGGAAATTTATAGTTCCCTATCCTTGTAGTCTAAAGCTTAGAATCTTGGTCTTCGTTCTGAAAAGTATCAGTTCCCAGTTTTTACCTGGGTTTACCCCTAGACTTATTTCCGTAGCCCAGTTACTCAGTGACCGGACATTAGATTACTTATCACTTTCGAAATCAGTCCTGATAGCAGTACAAAAACATTGTATGCATTAGCTACAAGTTTTATTGTTCTCCGGCTAAATTCGATAACAAACGAAATAGTAATAATAAGTCAGCTAATTGCAGTTCGAAAGAGCCTTTTTTTAGTTTTGGTTTTATATGAAGTTTGACATTTGAAATAAGCATAAGAAGAGAGAGACTTATTTTTTATCTATGAATTTTGTTAAAGAAAAAATAATCTGCTGGTTAATCAGGACTACTTACTAAATGAATATGCCTTAATCAGGATTTTCAAAAATATAAAAATCAATAAGAAAATGTAGTTTTTAATAAAAAAAGATTTTTTATGAAATTATTTTAAAACAGACAATTTTTGCGAATGTCCTTTAATAAACACAAAGCTCTTCTTCCGAAAAGAGAATTCTTTCATAATTTTTTTTTTCAAAAATTTTATATTTTGTGTAATTGAAATACATTCTTATCGGAAATTTTTGGTAAATAAAGAAATTATCGAAAATATTATATGAATTAATAATTTATTCTTCAAAGTTGATGCAAAAAGAGTATTTGACGACAGCCTATTTATAATGACATTGCTAAATTGGTTAGATACTTTAATTAAAATAAATTTATAATTACATACTTATATGTAAATTCCAAAAATTTCACATAAATATAAAATAAGATTATATGCTACAGATTGTGCTGTGTTTTCTCTAAAATCAATGAAAAATTATTATAAGAATTAGAGTTATTCAAGTAAAAAAGTATCAACCAAAATATGCTCACATTTACTTTGTTATACTGCAATTTCATCAAAGTCTGTACATACATATACGAAGAAAAATAAAAAAAATAAAACGTAATACAGTGCAAGTG
This sequence comes from Phyto melanocephala, assembly GCA_941918925.1. Classification (NCBI taxonomy): domain Eukaryota; kingdom Metazoa; phylum Arthropoda; class Insecta; order Diptera; family Rhinophoridae; genus Phyto; species Phyto melanocephala. Next base: position 7,235,972 of record OW799233.1, read on the forward strand.
AAAATCAATTTTCCTCCCACTATTCTTTAGCATAAGGTGGTATCACACGTTGTGTATTTTTGTTATCTGCACATTATCGTTGCTTTTCTGTTTTTTTTTTTTTTTTGTTGTTGGGTGTTTTATAAACTTTCTGTAAAATGATAGCAACTACAATACAGAAAAAAAGGAAGTTTGTTGATACTTTTTAATTAGCGCAAACTTGGTATTAACACAGGTTTTTTTGGTAGGCTTATTTCTTTTTTATAGCTACATCAACATTAAATATCGGCAGATGATGATGCTGATGACGATGATGCTGATGTTGCTGCAGCAGTTAAACAGCAGCAGGCGCCAATGTGGGAGATTCCTGTAAAGATAGTAAAGTTTCGTGCGCAGCTCCCAAATCGATCTACGCTTAGTGGTTATTGATGTTGATGTCCAATTCAGCCAAGAGGCTCAAACAAAAAGTTTCAACTACTACTCGTACTACTTGCTACGTGGAAAGTGGAAAGATCAATCTCCGTTTAAACTCTAAAGAACAACAAACAACAGCTTCAAAATTTTGAAACTCAACACAAATTAAAAAAAAAAAAAATTGCTAAAAGAAAAGATACTGCTAATGATTATTATCACTCTTAAGCCAGTACCTTATTTGATTTAATGAGTTTTAAGAGCGGTTATTAGTAAAGATTACAAGTCAATCTTTTGTTTTAATTTTTGTTCATTAGTTAGTTGTGGTCTCCATATCTTTTTGTGTACATAAGTGGTTCTCAAACTTTTGTTCTAACTAAAAACAATATTTATCAAAATGATTTATCAAAAATGTGTAATTTCCTCAATTTTTTTCACTTGTGTAAAAGGTTGTCGTTATTTTATACAATACTTGGTACTGAATGGTCTTTACTATCATTATTTTGAAGCAGAGAATAATGATCTGTTAGACAAGGCCTTAGTCAATACTTATTAGTATGATTACTTTAAACAATTGCCCAATTCACAACTTATTGTAGGACTTGTACGTCGTAGTTGTTGTACACATTTTGTATATAATTTCTACAGTAACTTTTTATGCAACACTACAATAATTTTACCATGTTTATTGAATTTCGTATAAGTACATCAAAGATGGAAAAGTATGTAGATATTATCGTTGCTTTTCTGCAATATGTAGAAGTGAATTTCTTACATCCTGTGAAAGATTGTGAATTGAGCCAAAAAAAATGTTTTATGCTTGTAATAAACTTTGTAATTATAAGTATATATTTGGTGAAATCACAAGGTGTCCTAAGTGTCGTATTGTAATAATGTCAGAGTATTTAAAAATTTTACAAAAAACTAAAAGTTTTACTGTAAGCAATATAAAATTTTTTCTTTATTTTAAAGTTTTTTTTTTTGGAAATTATGACCTTATGATAATAGAAATCCTTGGAATTCTTCTGAATATACAAATTATAATAAATTTCCAGTTATTCTAACCGGTATAATTTAACTATTTAAATGTAAGTTGGCAATTAGTTATTTGCTTGTGTTTTGTAATTACATTTGTCAGCAAGGGTCATGAATTTGGGAATAACTTTAACAAGAAAAAGTATTTATTCAGAAAAAAAAAAAAAAATTTATGTGCATCTACAATATTATTTGATAACTTCCTAAATATGTAAATGTTTAGCTGGGTTATTGAAAAATAAGGGAATATGTGATAATTAAATATATTGTTTTTTATTCTCTAAAGATAAAAAAATATTTTTCTAAAATTCTCAATTAATGAATCTTTAAAAGAGATAAATAAAAAAAAAAAAAAATAATTAAAAATTTTCTTTAAAAACATATTTTTTTAAAAATTTTCTACGAAATTATAAATTATTTACTAAGAAATAATTTTTTTAAGAAAACTCTCTTTAAAAAGAAAATTCACCAAAACCTTTTTAATAAATTTCTCTATAAGTAAAATAAAATGGACACTTCTCTATTAACAGATAATATTTGATAAACATTAAACTCGATTTATTATTTATTAATTAAAGAATTTTCTAAAAAATAATTAAAAAAAAAAATTTTGTTTACAATTCTATATTAAAAGAGAATTTATCAAAAATGTATCATTAAAAAAACATTTTTCCAATACAACTAAAAATTATAGAATTTTTTTTTTTAATTTTACATATTTTTTAAAGTTTTTTTATATAAATATAGTCTAGTGGTATTTAGACATATTTGGAATCTCTGATGTAAAGAAGAGTTTTGTTTTGGGTGTTTTTTTGGGACTTTTTTTTGTGTAAGCCTGGGAATGTGTATGTATGTATGTTGTAATTGGTTATGGCGAAAATCAGTGATGTCTATATGATGTTATAATCTATTTTTTTAAAATCGTCATATTCTTAAATCAAGACTATCAACAGTGTGACTTTATATACAAGAAACAAATTATAAATATTGTATTTCTTATGCTAGGCGCACAATTGCGACGAACGACGAATTTTTCGCCGCGAATATTCGTGGTCAAAAATAAAACACATTTGTGTATATGAGAATACATACAATTATAGCGTCGGTCGAAATTCGCTGTACGCGGTGAGCTCAGCAATATATTTATTTCTATTTCTTACGCCGGCGAGCGACGAACAAATTGATACCTACACGGTGACCATTTTTATTAAATTTGGTTTTACTTTTCAACTTTTTTAGAAAATAAAGTTAGCTCTTACTTTAATAATTATTTTATATTTTCTTTGAGCATTTAAAATATACATAAACAAGTTAACTACAAAAATTGTTTTTATTTGGATTTTTGTAAATGTTTGCATTTTATTGTTTTTTTTTTCAATATGGTCACATTATTAGCTCTTATACAAAAACAAAATTGTTATTATTGTTTACTGCACGTACCGTACCCAGCACATTCTTTGTAAACGTTTACTAATACGTAAAAAAGTTTTTACTATGGCAGAAATTATATATATTATTTTGCTGAGTTTCACAAAAATTTAAATTATTTGATTAATTTTGTTCAGTGACAATTTTATCAATTATAAAAGATGTTACTCTTCCGTCGTTATTGTGCTTCATACGACGAATTTACACAGCGAATTTTTACCGACGAATTCGTCGTGTTGGACGAAATTCGTTGTTCGTCGCAATTGTGCGCCTAGCATTAAGTTGTATGGGTTGTTTTTGTTTGTCTTTTTTTTGCAGTGGCGTATACTTATTGTGAAAATGTTATACAGCCATACAATTTTATAACGCATGTTTATTTATGTACTTTATGGGGTCTAAAATTAATATTTTGATGTGTTACAAAAGGAATGGCAAAATTAATATACCCCCACACAATTTTTTTGGTGGTGTGATACATTTTTTTTATTTTATTCAGGCCTGAGTCCTTATTTTGTTTAAATTATATATTTTTTTAAAGTGGAATGCAGTATATAATGAAAAATTTCTTAATCCAAGTGGGCTGCCACTACAAAATGGCGGATTACATATTATTTCAACTTCCTCTATGGCTAACAAACGAATAAATTTATATTAAATAAATTTTTACTTTCAATGAAAAAAATCTAAATCAAAGATGGCGAATCATAGTTTGGACAGTAAATGCATTAAAACTAAAATCTATGTATAAAATTAAGGACCTTGTCAAATAATGATGTGTGCCAGAACATAATTTAAAATCGAACGAAACAGACTCTTTAAACTAGGTGTACGATTATTTTTTTCAGCATTTAATTTTTGTATCATTTATCCCATGTTGCTCTGTATTCCTTTAACTCTACATATGTGGGAAAATACAAGTATTAACATCCTCTTAAATGACTATTTTGTTAAACACCTACATTAAGCTAACCACAACCCAAGTAGATATTCGTATGTGCATGTCTTTTATATTTTATGATGTATTTAATATATTAAGGTGACCTTTGCCGAACGTTTTTATCATTTTGTACAATATCGTGCCACTATTTATAAATATTAATATGAGCTTTGTAAAGTTATTGAATAGCCAAAATAATATTGAATATTGTATAAAACGAAATCAAAAAAAATATAAGTGTGTGTGTGTATGTTACTTACAGTAGTGACCATAATTATAGCATTTCATTAAAATATTTACATCATTCTACAATATTTCTTCATTTATTTCATTTTAGTTTTATGGATTGGAATACTTAAAATGTCCATTATTTTTTAATTTTTTTTTTCGATTTAACATCTTCCTTAAATCCTGAATAGCAATTTGATCAGAAAATTATGCAGTCCAAGCAAGTACATACTTAACTTGCTACTCATTAGTCGGACCTTAGAAACTTTAGATGTGTATTTACTTAGTTTCATCATCATTTGGCATTTTTCATTTGCCAACACTCCTTATTTGTCACTGAAAATAAGTTCAAATAATTTTGCGAGTTGTTTTATTTTAGGCCAATACTGTACATTATAAATGAAAATACTATAGTGGAGACCATTTACGCTGTAAATGATGACCTAATTATCATAATCATATAAACGTACCCCATAAATCTTTTTTTTTCTGTTTCGTTCGTCGTTTATAAGTTGCTGTTTCGTTTCAAGTTCGATTTTTTTTATTATTCTTTTGTTGTGTTAAAATTTTTTGCAACCACATGCGGTGGTTGGTTGATGTTTTAAACGTTGTTGCTGGTGTAGTTTTTATTTTAACTTAAATTCTATGTTTAAATTGTCGGTTGCTTCGCATACGAATCAGAAAAGTTCTCGTAAATGATTTATGGTAACTCACAACAAGCATGTTCGATACCTTTATTTTATTATAAATATAAAAAAAAAAATTAAAAAATAAAAGAATTAATGCTTGAACTTGCAATAGATATAAAGTTGAAAAAGTCAATATGCAGCCTGCTCTAGTTTACACTAATAGAAAACATTGCAAGAGTGAACAAAACCTTTCCTTATTTATAGCTGATCAAAGATTGTGAAAAAAATTAATTCTGCCTTAAGAAATTTTGTAAAAGAACCCTATGAACCTGTATGAAAGCTTTAGTAGGATATATTAAAAACCTTAATTTCGCTGAGTGTACTTAAAATTTAAAATATACACACACGTCTACATAATTATCAGCTAAACATTTACTTGAAATTGTATTTTCGAATTTATACTCATGTGTGCATGAGTGCAAATAAAAAAGAGTATTGATCATTATTAATTCATTCTGTATCGCTTGTAATGAACAATTAAATTGTTCTGTTGCCATAATCGACGTCTCAGTATCTTTTTAAATATGGACAATTCTATTGGGAATTGTGTTATTATTTGCCGGTTGGTCCGTATGTTGGTTTAAAGGCGTAATAGTTGAGAAAAAAATATTGACCATGAATAAATTTTTCAACATTTAGAAAGTGTCAATAAACGCAAAACATAAACATTCAACAAAACAGTCAAATTCGTAACATTAAGTTCGTGCAATTTTAAAACTTGATATGATTACATGCTGACCAGATTATTTAAATTTTTTTTTCAAAAAGTGTTCGCACACAATGTCGTTAAACACCTAAACACAATTAAAATTGTTATTTTGTTAAAACTGAACACTTTGGGAATTTTAAAGTTTTAACATGTTTACATGGCAAAAAAAAAAGAAAAGAAACCTTTTACACACTTGAAAGAAATTATTTGTGACACACAAAAATATTATTTACAAACTTTCTATATTATTTAAAATAACTGAATGTTGGCTTAATTAATTTAAAAAATTTTAGGAAATTAAGACAAAACCAAACTTAGGACTTCTTGTGAATACATCTGTTATGTAACTTTTAGGCTTAACATTTTAAAAAAACATTTACATTAACTAATTTTTTGTTTAAATTTTATAAAATTGGTAAAATGTGTATATTTTTTTGAATGTTAATGTATCAAACATAATTTTATATAATAAGAAAATTTTCGAACTTAAGTTCGAATTTTCGAACATTAGCAAAATGCGATATTTTTAACACTTCTTTAAAAAGTAAATATAATAAAATAACTTTTTTAAGTTGTGTTTAAAATTTCAATATTAGAAATTCGAAAGTCGACGAAAATTTAACAAAATTATTAAAATTCTTGTATTTAATTACAAGATTTTATGTAATATCTTTCTAAATCCATCCTATATATGGTAATAATTTTTCAAAATTAAACAAAAATATACCACAAACTTTTATTAAATTTTTAAATCTTAGGAATATTATGACAACAATACGACACACAGTGAGACAGCTCTAAAGTAACAGCGGCAAAAAATAGTTTTTGGCGTGTCGTCCAATTTGGATGTATATTAACAGATATATGAGTAACAATTCCCTGAAATTTGAGATTCATAACTTCATTACTTTTTGGTCTAGAGCAAGTCAAAGTTGAGGTATGCTAACGCGCTTGAAATATGTTGGTTCAATATGTAATATTCAAAAGCTTATCAATAAAAAAATACATAATAAATATAACCTTAAAGTATTTTTTTAATTAATTTAGTTGTTGTAGAATGAGTAGATAAAAAAATAAATTTAAAAAAAGAAACACAAAAAAAAATTTCTTTACAACAGAATTGTGGTGTAAAAATTTAACATTTTGCATTTTCAATGGACTAGGAAATATAGAGCAGCCCCTCGCCCTAGGTGCAGACTTACTTATATCAAATGAAAGATTGAAGTTTCAGCTTTCATTTTAAGTAGAGGACATATAGCAAAAGTTTGCAAAAGTACTTTAAACATACAAAAAACTACAAAAAATACGCAACGTGCACATTTTGTCGCTATACTTATGTACATATGTTAGCATGCAATAGCATGTTTACAAATTTTTAATTTTTTTTTTAATTGTTTGTTTGATATTTTATATTGTGCTCACAAACTTTTTAAAAACAAACTGTAAAAAAATATTACATTGTTGTTGTTTTAAATATTATTGATCAACAAACGGTAATTGCAATTATGTATATGTTTAATTCACAATCTACATATTTGAGAGTGCAAGTTTATATAAAGTGTTAACAAAAGTTTACAAGGTCATGGATAATTCAATAATTTTTTATAGTGCAATTTCTGATATTTGGATCGATAGCAATAAAGATATTGAAAAAATTAGAATACCATGATGATATTAAAAAATTATTGATAGAATGAAAAAAATTGCTCTTTTTTATTGCATTTTAATGGGAAGTGGGTGTAAGAGTGGGCGTGTTATTGTAATTTTTGCATGAAACATTTTAAATTATATAAATAATAATAATATCAAATTTGAAGATTGTACCTAAAATATTTTAGAAAATATGGCACTTTTTATGTTGAGGTTGTATGGGGGGTGGGGGTAAAAGTGGGCCAAAGTCCAAAACTTTATTCCGATAATGTTTGTAACAATATAACATTCAAGTATACCAAAATTTAAAGTTATCCCTTAAATATTACGGACAATACGGCATTTTACAAATTTCGATTGTATGGGAGGTGGGCGTAAAAGTGGGCGAATTTTCTTAATTTTTTTTTTTAAACTGGAATTGTCTCAAAAGTAACCTGTGCAAAATTTCAGAACTCTGCAATTACTCCTTGTATTTAATGCCGGCGTTGTCTCACTGTGCGACACTTAGAACTTCTTGTGAATACACCAATTGTATATATTTTAAATTTTGGGCAATAAATAATATTTTTTTGAACTTTAGTTTTTATTTTTAAAACATACATATGCATATAAAATCTAAAAAAAATCTGAAAACTACTAGTGCTATAAATATTCATCTTTTGTAAACAATTAAAAAATACTTATTAAAGTTATACGATTGAAATACATTTTTATTTTTTTTAGCATCGGTTATTTGAATTTTCTTTCAAGTCACTAATCAATCGCTCTCTTTTCACTTATCAATCAATTGAAGTGAATTGGATTTGAAACAATAGTTAAGGATTATATTAAACATTGCTAAAAAAATTTCTTGTAACAAAATGACAACACCAATAAAATACTGGTAGTTCTGCACTCTAGCAATTGTTTGTGTCTCATGATAGAAATGATGACGACGAGACACAATAACCATTAACAACAATCACTTTAACTAAATAGCCAAGCAACCATCAACAATGCTGTGACTCTGCTACAACAAAACATACTAAGAGTAAACAAAAAATTTAAATCAAATAAATAGCAGTTGAAAACAGTTCAAAAGATCCATAATCAAAACGAAAATGAAAACAAAATCAAACAAAATTTCCAACTATTTTTTTTACATTAAAAACAACTAAAGGAAAAATACCACAAGAAATTCATCCAATACCACTTTACATGTTGAGTCGTATCCAAAAATCAAATCAATTTCGGTAACGAAAACTACAACAACAAAAAAAAAAAGAATAAAAAAAAAATTATAGACAAGCAAGCACTAAATTAAAATGAAAATGATTGCAGCAATGCTCCTTATTCTAACGACATACATATATCGATGTATGTATGTATTGGAGTTCTTGTAGTTCAGTGGGAAGGAAGTCCTTTAGCCAGCTAGAACTTTTCATAAACATTCAATATGACGATGATACTGTTGCTGCAAACATATTCGTTAATCAGAAATTGTCATCATTTTTAAGATGTTTTTTATTTTTGGTTTAAGCCAGATTATTTTTCTCAAAGCTTTTTGGCGTATGATCAATATCTTAAAGAAACACACTGTGTAGACTTTTTCTGTTGGTTTTCAACGGACCCTACTTCTGGTACGTTGTTTGAAATATATAAAAAATTATAATGTATTAAAAATTGTTTATTTTAAAATATTGTTTATTTAAAAAAATTGTGACTTAAGTCAATATTCCTTGCAGCTGGAAATATTCTCTTGGATTCTCAACTTTTAGGTAACCTTTTGTTTTTATTAATTTTAATAAAAAATATTGCTTCAGTTACACCAATAATTAAGATTTTATGCAAAAAGAGAAAATAGATTAAGGGCCATTATTACAACTTGCCTTTAGTTTAAGGCCGGATTTTGTCGGACCAATAAATAGCTTTGCATTATAAAGACTTCATTTATTATTTTTTTATCTATTAAATATTATTATTATTATTAATAATAATAGTAATAAAAAATGGAAGTAGTAATAATGCAAAGCTATTTATCGGGCAGACAAAATCCTATTTTTAACTAAAGGCAAGTTGTAATAATGGCCCTAATTTGTATTCCGAGTGAAATCACTATCATGGCAATTCCGAACAATTCAATTAAATACATTCGGATGACAGAGTTATGGGGGTTTATTTGAATTTAACAAACATTTATATATACAAACATAATAATTTTTTATAACATTTCTTTTATTTAAATAGATACGCTTAGACACAAAGATATTTATAGGAAAAACAAATCTTTATTGAAATGAATTATACAAACCACTTACTAATTAGTGCGAAATATTTTTGCTGAATACATACTACATACATATGTTTATCGAACAGTGAGTTTTTGTATGTTGACGTGCTGCTCGATCGTGTAAATTGCCATCATTGTCAAGGTGATTTGACATTAGCGAGTTAACAATAAGGATGAACATATGCCATTAATACAAGAAAGCCGCAACATGCTGCCAACGTCTACTAGACATTCTTTTAAAACCTTTCACATATTTCATAAATATTAAGATATGTATGTGCATGATTACCAAAATATATTTCCGAGATAAGGCATTAAATTAAAGATGTCACACAATTTTTTTCTTTTTTCCTTCAATTTTGATCATTTTTTAAAAACTTCAATGTAAAAACTTTATAAATATTTTCGTTTTCGAAATTTTTAAAAAGATTAAATCCAATTGAAACTGCATATTATTTGTCGTAGACAAAAAAAAAATTAATTTTAACGGATGCAGACACGTTATAAAAAAAAAAACAATCATCATTTTTTTGCATTTTACAAAAGTCAAAAACCAATTAACAAAATTTATTAAATAAATAAAAATATTATTTAAATTTGTTAAAATGTCAATAAATCATTGATGTAAATAGTTGATATTTACATACAACATTTGTTGTTCTGATCAAAAGAGTGCTGATGATGAAACCTTAGATGGTTCCATTCTACTCGGCTACTACCAGTTGCCTAGATATTCTATCATTATCACGTTGAACTAATAGCCTGATATAAGTTTAATTAATACTAAAACCCATTATTATTTTAAACAAACATTTTAAAGTAATATTTTTTTTATAATTTTTTTAATAAAATAAAAATTTTTTTCCAATGCTCGAAAATAAAATAATAAATGAGAGATCCAAAACATATAACAGTTATCTTTATTACAGACTCTACTTGACTGTTTGCGTGCAGCGAACTACCACGATAACCAAGCAACTATTTTTATTTTATTTGTTATTCAGCGATTTTGAAATTCCTAACATATAGAAAGTAAATTTACTCTATGTAGTTTATAGGAGCTGGGTATTCTCACTTCGATTCGACGGGCCTGTAATTTTCTTATTCTTTCAACTTCTTAGAAGTTATTTTGTTACATATACTTTTTTTGCAGGAATAGCAGAAGCGCCAACACAACAACACATTATCGTCACTTGAAATCAAATGCCCAGCAATAAAAAACATTAAATAACGACAGACAGAGAAACAGAAGCAGCACAAATAAAATCAAAGTTCCATTTATTACAGCATTTAATGCATTCAATCAGCCTACAATACAATATTAACTCAATATAAATCCACTATAGCCAGAAAGTCTTTCATCGATATTGATGGGACGATTGCATATATTCTATTGTTTCTGCTGTTTCAATTGCATCACCGTCATCATAGAGGGACATCATTCTATTGACCAAAATGACAACATCATTTCGTAAAGTTATTAATTTCAAAATGGGATTGATTGAATGACAAAATCTTTGGACACTAAATCGGTAATATATTGAATGACATTCAGTATTCATCTCTAAACTAAATGGGAATAAAAAAATATTCTGGCCAACATAGATGGAACAATGAGTAGCTGGTTGCCGAGTTGCTGGTTGTGGATATGTTTGTTGTTATTTTATGGCACTGTCAATTTTATTGGAAAGCAATGAATAAAGTCACTTACTTGCAAACTTAAACTCCCCATATCATGACAATAGAAAGTTTATTAAGCCAAACTTAGAAGCAGAGAGTAAGAAAAAGAGTTTAAGATTTTAAATTGAAATAAAAACAGAGAAAAATAAAATCACCACTGACAATTGAGTGATTTGTCATGGGCGTCTTAGATTAATAGTATGTATTATATACAATATAGTTTTAAATAAATAACTAGCATTGAAATTGGACATAAACAATACATTCATGTCTTTTAAAATTGTACAAATGAATACGAATACACTTCGTATTATTATCAAAAATGCACAATTACGATGTACATGATGATGATGCGTCCTAGGACAACGATGATGTCGGCGACGTCACTAGCAATTATAACAAAATATATGATCTTACTGTTACACACACATACGTATTTGCTTAACGAGGATGACAGGTCGGCCAGAGCTATAGAATGAGTTTTTGTTTTTATAGGCGTATTTAGCAAATATTTGCATTAATTTTTTTTTTTTTTAAATTACAACAAACAGCCTCTTCTGTCTTCTCTTTCTATATGTTTTTGTTTTGAAAAATTATTGCAAAATTTTATATTTAACTTTGTTGATTTTTTAAATTACATTTTCGCAACAATTTTCTGTAACAAATAACTAGACGCTGTATGCGCAATATTCATACTTTTATACCTATTTTAATATCCACTTTGCAGTTTGTTACTAGATCGAGTTCAAAGTGCTCCAGTGATTGTTTTAGATCATTTTCGCTAGACCTCTAGCAATAGCACACAATGCTATGTAGTAGAAATGCTTTGGAGTTTTCAAAAAAGGCATCCATGACTAGCACATGTCTTTGTTATATGAAGTATTTTACGAAAACTTGATGATCTACGTACAACGGCAAATAACATTAATTTCAATAGAGGAGTGGGGGAAAAGTTAATATTTTGAAAAAAAAACTGAAAGAAAACAAATTTATAAACTCTAGTCTATTCTTCATTCTCTAATAAAAAAAAAACAAAAAAAAAAAAACACGATACGACACGAACTGCTTTATTCATAAAAAATATCAAGGGTTTACAAAATAATTATAGATTTAATTTCCCTAAAAAATCAGTTTAACAAAGTCTTTATAAATCTTTGATAATTTTTATTAATAAGTTGGAAAAAATATTTTTTGCTTACTTTTCCCCTTCACCAATATTTCAAATTAAAGTTTGTCTGTGTGCACCTAGACCTGAAACGGAATTACTCTTAAAAATAATCATCATCTGTTTGAATTTTGTTTTTTTTTTTGCTTAAGAAATTGTGTTGTAGTTGTTTTAAGTTGTTAGTTTTGATGTTCCCACTGACTAAAGCGTAATTTAAACTAAATCGATGTGCGAGCAAGGCTTATGCGTGTGACTTACTTCCATATGTATTTTGGAGTACTAGTCAGTCATACATACAATAATACAAATTTACTAACTGAAGAAGGATACTATTATTCTTTGTAAATATCTAAAAAAAAAAAAAATACAGGGTGTGAGATAGTAATCAAACAACAATGTGTATTTAAGAAGAAAATCTAAGACTATCTATTTAATTTTAAAATTTATAAATGGATTTCTTTTAAAATTTTGTTTACACAATTTCATCACTCTTAAGATTCAAAAATTTATATATTATTTTTGTTTTGGATAGTAGGATTACTTTACATATATTAAATATTTTCTCTTTTTATTAAATATTGAATTTGAGAAATATAATCAAAAGCACATCAAAATATTTCAAAATATTTAAAATGTTTAAACAAACGCATAGAATATTTCAATGATAATTTTTCACATGAAACATTTATTATTTATAGCCTGTTTAACGATGTCGAAAGAAAACCCAAGCGAAATTTTCATTCTACAAATACGTTGAAAACAAAAACAAATTTTTAGTTTTTGTTTTCAATATATTTGTAAGAATGAACATTTCGTTTGCATTTAGATAAACAGGCAGTTATTGTTTTTATTAAAATACTAGTTGAACAGGCACGGCGTTGTTGGCCCTAAAAATAATTATTTTAAGATAATTTTTGTTATCGTTGTTAGTAGAAAATCATAGTTTATTTTTAATAGTCCAATTCCTTATTCTGTCGTGTCGGTGATTTTTTTCTGTTAGAAATGAGGTGGTATCTCGTTATATTTGCTCGGGTGATATGGTATCTCGATAAGAAATTTTTTTTCAAAATCCATCCAGTAGTTTTGGGATCAATCGAGTTCAGGAGGAGGCAAGTACTTACCACGTTCGCTTACAAATTGGAACTTAAATAAGTATTTACCACTCTCGCTTACAAATAGGGACTCGTATAAGTAATTATAATGATCTCTTATAAATAGGGACTTAAATAGGTACTTACTTTTATAGTAATAAATAAGTACTTGATTTTAATAACCTAAATAACCCATTAATATAATGGACTTACAGAAGTCGTTCGGTTCTTTTAAAGACGAAAATTCAGTTTGCTATTATTAATTTGAAATAAAAAATGCTTTGCAAAATCATTACTACTTATGCCCTAAGCGTGTTAAACTAAATGAGAATTATTAAAAGTTCTGTATTTGAATGGCTTCTAGCAAATTTCGCTATAAGAAATTGTATTGTGAGTGTACCTAAGCAAATGTCTGAAAATAGTACTTATGTATTACATTATAAATCAAGTCATTACGAAAATACTTCTTAGTAAGAAAGACGATATGTAATAGTCATTAAAAAGTATGTTGTTTACTATGCGATGACTACCAACATTTTTGGGCATAATGAAGGAATTGGACGTGTGACATGTGGTTCCAACAAGACGGTGCTACATTCTACTCGGTACGCAATATTACGATCCTACTGGGAGGCGAGTTTGGTGATATTACGTTTTGAACCAGTTCATGGGCCTTCGAGATCATGCAATTTCAGGTCTCTTGTGTACAAGGACAAGCCCTAATTTCACCCTGGAAATAACGGCTTAAATGATGAAAAAAGTAAAGACCACCTACGGCGCAACTGCTGGTTACATTTACATAAAATAATCCTTAAAAAGTAAATGTCAGGCATTCATTTATAGCCCCAAAAAATTTTTTTATTTACCTTGCTGTTTATTGTTTATGTTTTTTTTTTTGTTTCAATTTTTAAAACAAAAAAAAAATTGTATATAAAATTCTTTGCTACTCCGTACATTCTTGAGAAATATATCTTTTTTTATACTACGTACTGTATAATTCACTCCTTTAAACTTAAGTTTTAGTTATTGTTGGATTTGTGTTTTTTTTTACTACCAGCGACTAAATAGTACTTAAATGCATACACAATCATACATCCGTACTGTACGGTATGAGTAAAAAGAATTTTGAATACGTATTTACCTTTACCACCAAAGCACTTGCTTCATTTAAAATGTTGCAACGAAAAATTATTGCTGCATATGTTCGTTCGGCTTAGTGTGTGTTGCTTAAAATGTGTTCCTTTTTTTCGTCGTCATAGTCGTCTTCTTCTTCTACTGCTTTATGAGATTCATAATAATCAATTATTTCTATGTAATTTATGGTAATGTTTATCCATGATGGATTGACTGCTCTAATGTCGTTCTAAATCTTTTTTTCCGCTCTTGTGTGTGTGTGAGTTTTTTGCCAAAACTTCTTACAGCTGCTCAGGCAAAATGAAAGGAGAAAACAAATGTTTAAAGGCTATGTTGCGTACAACACTGCAGACAAAATATTTGGAACAGTGCTTTACAAACTTTTTTGTAAAAAATATTTGCCAAAAACTTTCTACAAAAAAAATATTTATCCAAACAAATATTCTTAAGGACGAATATTTATCAAAAAATATCTTTAAAGAAAAATGTTTCTAAACATTTTTTATTAAATACAAATTATGCAAAATAAATTTTTTTTATTAAATTATTAAAAAAAAAACAAATGTTTTTTTTAAATATGTATTTTTAAAAAAAATTGGATAAAAAATTTCTCTTAAAAATGTTTGAATGTTAAAAATTAATTAAGAATTTCTTATTTTTAAAAATTTCATTTTTTGTGGAAACATCAAGTATATTGAAAAGTGTGATGTTAGAACATGGGGCAAAATCAGCCGGCCTTGACCACCTTGAAATGATATATAGGAGATTATAGGAGAGCTTTTGATAGTATTATGGACTTTTACAACGTCAGATTGTGTTGGGTAGCAGGGCACTGTGACTGTGACTGTGCACTAGGTTCGACATATGAAGTGAGCATATTAAGGTCTCCAATGGGCTACTGTTTTGAGCAAATAAGGGCGTGGATATAAGACAGAACTGATATGGAGAAATATAAGGTTAATTCGACGGACCCTAAGATACTTTTGAACCAAAAGTATACATTTGATTTATAACGGGAAATTGTTTCGTAAGTTCTAGTTCTGGTAGATGGGATCGTGGCCCTGCGGATTACTGTAGGATGTATTAGGATAAGGATGATATAGAAACTGTGGAGCGCATTATTTGTCACTGCCTGAGACTAAAGAACCATATAGCTAGGTAGTTTGGTAAGTGATTTAATGATGAGTTATGTGATTTCTAGTAGTGAAAGCTGTAAAATATCACCGAATTGCTTATTTAGATCGGGTAGTTAGTAAATAGACAAATAAAGCTAAATAAAACTGTTTTTTGTAAGTTTTATATTTTATTTCTTTTTCACTATTTCTTTTCTTAATTTACCCTGCCTTTAATAATTGATTTTATATCTAATTCTTCTGGTTTTTATTTTATCAAAGGATATACCATGAACAACATGAGTCTCTGAGTGTGCGTGTTGGAAGTGTCTCTTCCTTCCTACACCCCTTTGATTCTATATCTTCGGCTACCCAATTTTAATACACCTTTTTAATATATCAACAAGATTGATACCATACATACAGATTTGTCAAACAAGTGGGGGTTTTGAAATTGATTACAACCAACACATGGACAGACACTTATATTTAATCGACTCCTCTTTTCATAGGCTTTTAGAAAGTATGTAAAAAATATACATTTGTATGTAAATATTATGAAGACATAAAATTTTACAAAATATTGTTTTTTTAAAAAATTTAAGTAAGTTTAAGTCTTTTTAAAAAAAAAAAATGAACGTTTTCACAAAAGTATAAGCAAAGTATAAGTTTAAAAAAAGATTGTAAAAATAGAAAATTACAACCAGTTGGGAATCACTGTTCTAAACAATTATATAAAAAAAAAAAAGGAGGAATCACTGAATATGATGATATTGTATGGGAGTACGTTATTCATGTTGCTACGGTTTTTTGTTATAGTTGTTGTTGGTTCTGTTGTAGTTCAACTTACTTAGGTGGTTAGAATTATTTTGAAACTGGCGCTTTATACAAATTTTGTAGTGGTATGTGTGCTAAATATATTTTTTGGTTTTTTAAAATATTTTAGGATTTTTTTTGTCTGGTTGTCAGTTATTTTCGTAGGCAACCAAACGCTCAGCCAGTTTGGGTTACAAATGCATCATCAAAAGATTGTTTATAAATTCAATCGTTCAGTGTGACTTTGTGTTCTATAAATACAAACATACACTTCAGCAATTGTATAAGTATTTTGAAAAGTCGTCCGGCCGACTACATACATTTAAGCCAGCCTAAGAATGCGCCCAAGTCAAAATGTAGTATCAGACATACTTACATTCATACATTCACATGTTAGTATATATTTATTAAATTTATTATAGCATGCGTCAGGTATGCATGTATGTGCGGTACTACGAGTACATACGAGTTCGAGTGGCATGTGTGTGTGTGTGTTTGTTTGTATGATGAGAAGTTTTTCGCTACAAATAAAATTAATGTACAATGTTTACATGCTCTATGTAACCATTGAATCATTTAGAAGAATGTTGTTTGTTGCTGTTAACTTTTTGCTGTTATTATTGCTGTTGCAGTTAGTGTTGCTAGTTGATATTGTCTGCTCGATGATAATGTTTAAAAAAACTACAATAAAAAGTACAGGTGCCTTCAACTTTTTTCGTTTTCTGTAATTCTGAATGTTGTTTAGGGGGGGTGTTGAATTAAAAACAAGCAATTAATAATGGTCTGGGAGTTAAGAAGTTATTAACACAAAAATTTTTTAAAATTTTATAAAAAATTAAACAATATATTGTTGTTCCTATTCTCTATTTCATTTGCAATTCCATGGTTCGGAATTGTCATAGTGATGCTATAAACAATAACAATGCAATAACAATTCCGAATAATTTGAGGCCACCTGGAATACAGAATAGCCTTGAACATTTTGATAAAGATGGAATTTAACAAATATGTATACTCCCATCAAAAAAAGAAAAACAAGATGGCAAAGAGGTGATTTTGGAGGGATTCAACTGATGATGAAGTGATTTAATTTGGCTGAAGGCACTAATGATTTTAACATTAGCGTGTCATTGGAGACCATGTATTTACATCAATATATTTATGACCTGCAATACGTCCTTATAAGTGCATAGAACTCATGCGTATTTGATGAAAATCAAGATATTTTGCATGATGTTTGTTACATGCATTTTGAAGCACATCATTTATGAGAAATTTTTTTTGCATTAAAATAATCATTAAGAATAAAAGCTTTTGCACTATTGATTTAGATTTTTTGTTGATTTTGTATAACTTGAAATTTTTTGTGCTGGGTTATTAAAAAAAAATATATATTTGTGACAGCGCATAGAGAAAGAGGCATAAACGTAAAAAAAACAATTTTCACTTTTTTTTTTTTGATGTGGACAATATTTGAGCATCGAATGAGACCGATCCCATGCCCCAAAAGTGTTCCCTGCCAGAGATATGCGCGTTTTATAAGAGTGAAGTCGACGATTCTAAGCGCAAAAAAGGGGCCTAACGGTAAAATTTATTTATTTTAATTTTTCCCCTACTAAATTTACAAAATAACTTGATTTTACGAAACTAAAAAAAAATTATTTTTTTCCTTATGAATAATTTAAAAAAATAGAAAAATCATTTAAACTTTAAAATGGCTCTCCTAAACAAAACCTGTTTTTACCCTTAGGTCACTTTCTCTATGCGCTGTCACATATGTATATAAAAAGGGAAAGTTTACCGAAAACTTTAAACGAAAAAAAAAAAAAAAAAAACGAGTTAAAAATAAAATAAAAAAAATTTTAAACCTAGAAATGTTTTTATTTTATAAAAGATTTATTATAAAAAATTTCGAAATGATGAACTTAAAAGCCTGAATAAAATCAAAACATTGTGAAAATAAAAATTGAGCAAACAACTTTATTAATAGGGAAATTTTAATTTTTTTTTTTTTTTTATTAATTCTTCATTTACATAACCGAGCCTATAAGGCCATATACGATTAATAAAAGCTACTTATTATAAAAAAAATATTTCTATATAGACAATTTATGCCTTCAGGAAAAAATTTATAGATATTTTTATAAATATCTATATTTTTTTAAAACTTTTTTAAAAGTTATTTACATTTACTTATAAATATATTATTTTATTATAAGTAGTATTATTATGTTTATTAATTCAACCTTTTAAAAGCAGAAAATTTTACCAAAATCTTTCTGAAAAGTAAAATTAAAAAAAAATATTATCTACGGAAAAAATAAAAAAATTGCTTTAAATAGAAAAAATTTAATAAAAATTTTCTACAAATAGAAAACTTAAACAAATAGAAATTTTTAAAGAACAAGTACATAAATCAAATTTTTTTTTAAAATTACTTTTATTAAAGATATTAAAAGAAAATAATAATTTATTTAAAGAAAAATTATATAAAACAAATTGAAAAACAAAAGTCATAAATTTTGTTAAAAATACTTATAAAGTTTCTTTAAAATAAATTATCTAAAACTTAAAAAAAAAAAATAATTTATGATAAAACAGATTTATTCCAACTTGCCAAAAATCTCTATCTAAAACAACTTCTAAATTGGCCCACCTGACTTCTTCTTAAGACTTTTGATATCATAAACTTAAACAAATAATTTAAAGCGATTCTAATATGTATTAAGATTCATACACTACTCTGTATTGGCCGAAAATTGTTATAAAAAAAAATACGAAAGACCATTGATCACCACCACTCAGTCAGTACACACTTTAAACGCTCCAAAGACGACGATCATGCGAAACAAAATAGAGCGGCGTCAAATTTCTTTTGTACTCCTCATCGTTCTAGTAACCACTTACATAAGCGTAAACTTTTCCAACTCCAGCAACGTTTAAACTACAGCAACAATCTCATGAAGAGGCATACAACAACTACTTCATCTGCTTTAACAAAAGACAACTCCCTGTGAAAGGTTTTTGATAAAAATAACAACAACAAATAACAGCTAAACATCAGCAAGCAAATTGCAACGTTTTTTCTTTATATTTCTTTGTTGCCATACAAAACGATTATACACACTTCTAGAATGTTTTGGGGGGAAACGAAAAACGGACTATAGTTGGAATGATCTATCTTCAAAACATTGTAGTTTTACTACATGTGCAATATTACAACAGTATTTATGTTTAAATAACAGCAATAACATCCACAACAACAACAACATGTATTATATAAGTATAAATAAACATGCTTAATAACACTCTTTGTAATATTTACTAACTGAAAATGAGGGTAGACTTGATGGAGAAGGTTTATTTATATTTTTTTTGGGGGGGTGTGGGATTAAATGTAACCATGATAAGAAGTGATCATAAGTATTTATCGAAAAATAAAATTTAAAAGAATAATTCTTATGCGATTGAAGGAGGAAAGTTAGAGTGTAAATTTAGAAATCTATAAAAATCTAGTTAACGTGGGTGCTTTGATAATTATGTTTAGTAAGTTTTTCATCAAAACAAGTTAACAAAAAATTCCCTTGTAAAAGTTTCTTCTAGATGGAATAAAACAGGTAGTGTGTGATGTTCTCACCAACTTTTGTATAATTTTGTAAGCCAAGCAGACTTTATTCGCTTGCCGCTTATGGCAGACATGAAAATGCTACAATTGTTTGTATACGAAAGCGCAACAAAGTATTTCTTCTATACTGCTTATTATTTCAGCAGAAGGAGAAAGTAGAATAATTTATTTCAATATTTTTTTTTTATATTTTTCACTTACTTGCTGCTACCTCTACAGTGCGTAAGAGAAAGTCATGATTAAGCGGCTGCTGGTAGGGATGAAAGAAGCGCTTATTTGTTGCAAAATAAACCCTACGAACATTGCTTATAAAAAGACTGCATTCTACAAGTGCTTTTAGAAGTAAGTAAGCACTAAGTAGGCAATACAAAAATGATTACATGAATGATTACAGCTAATTGATAAAACTTCGGTACTGAAATATTCCATTAAATAAAATTAAATAGGCTCTTATCTCAATTTAATGGGATGTCATTGATTTTTCGACGAAAATTGGGTAAGTAAACATCATTGTTTATTGACATCAATTTTGGACTCGTGTGATGATCACACTATAAAACAATTGCAGGAACAAAATATTTCGCTGATCACAAATTTGTATTGCCACAAAGAAACTTTTTTCTTTGTAAGCTTATTTTTCTATTGTTTGAGAAATTAACTTTTCACTTGTCCCACTTGTAATATAAACATGCGTGTATTTAATCGCCAATAGAACCATTAAATGCTCTAATCGCTGTTTTATACTCAATTCCGTAGCTGTAACGAAATAATTCATTTTTTATTTTACCATTTAATGTACATGCATGGATGGATGGATGAATGGGTAACTGCTGCAAATTGAACGAATTTTGAAATAATGTTTGTTCGTTGGCTTGCTCGCTTGTCTTTACTTTGTAATTAGAAACACTTCCTGAAGCGCAAAAACCACTAGAACAACACCAAATAAAGTGTGTGTTTTTTAAACGTTTTAAAAATGGCAGGCAAAAAAATGGTGGAAACTTTAAACGATTTGCATCGTTGTCCATGTAAATGTGATTTGATTTTTTATTTTTCAATTTAACTCAATTTGGTTGCAGTTTAGAGTTTGTTTTCTGGACCAACTTTTTTGCTTAATACCTCACTGTGTATAATGTCTGGAGTGAGTTGTTGTTTTCATAATAATATTGTTGTTGCGAGACAACAATAACAAATTACTATCATAAATTGATTTGTGATGAAGTGAATATTGAAAGAGACCATTGTGATGTTGTGTATTTAAATATAAAATAAAGATTTTAATCTCGGTTCGCGTCATCTTCATCATCATCATCATCAAACTTCAGCCTTTATTTTTGTTTGTTTGTTTGTTCGAATACTGTTTAGAAGCTAATCGCCTTGTAAACGGCTGGCTGCCATTTGGTGTTTTTTATTTTTAAAAACAATTTTGTTTAGTGTTTTGTGTATGTGTGTGTGTGTTAAAATCTTCTCTATGAGTGTAACGCCCAGAAGCTTGTTTTCTTCTACCACGTTCGACCTTTAGCATATAGGGTCACTTGTATATTGTTTTATGTTGTTGTTGTCGTCTCTATTTCCTAAGAATCCTGGCTAGCTATTGATGGCTTTTTTGTGCCAAAAAATGTTTTAAGTTAAATGTTAAATTTTTATTAGAATAAACTCGTACTCGTATGTAGACACTTTTATGACATACATGTGTATAAAAGTGCTACATGTGTGAACGTGCAAAGAAAAAGTGTCATGTTTTGTCCAAAGGGAATATACCCAATCAAAACATATAATTTTAACACTCGGCAGCATTTCAAATAAATATCCCAAAAATTTCCGGTCAATTTTACAAAAAGTCTAAAACATTTTTTTTATAATTTTTTTTAAAAACAAGATCTGGGGCCAAACTACGGCATTCGAACGTGATCGCAATTTGAAAATTCTTATTAGAATCTCTATACCTAAATTACAGCGAACTCGACCTTTCGAATAAAATTTCGATCGTGATCGAATGCTGTAATTTAGCCCCTGGTAAATTTTCAAGTCGAAAAAAGTATTTTTTTCAGATATTTGTTCATGAATTTTAATTTTTAAATATTTTCAAACATTATTTTTTCTTAATTATTCCAGATGTGCTTCCAACTAATCTTTCAATATTTATTTAGTGTTTGGGTTTAGGCTGGTCTTTATGCATTTCACTGGTGCTGATGCTAGATCCTTACTTGACCTTTTGCTCAAATTCTTCAAGATATTTTAAATTTTTTTTATAAATTTTCTAAATGGTAGTCCAACTATAACGTATTGCTCTAAACACATAGACTACAGCAGACAGCAAGCAGCAATATGTCAAAAATAAAATCCATGTGTTTAAATGAAAACGATTATTTTGACGGCAGCACAGCAGCACGACTGCACAACAGCATTTGCTGCTGCTGCCAACTTATGCTATTTTCTATTTTGACGGGCAGCAAGAACAAATATAGTGTTGCCATTATATATATTAAATTGGAAAAAAAGAAAAAAAACTTATTTTTGATATTAAACATAAAAGAACATTACAAAAATACAATAAAGAAATAAGTGTATGTGTTTTTATAGTTTTTCGTGATATTATTACATTTTTTATCAATAACTTTAATATTATTCATTATAAAATATATATGCGGCATCCCTGAAATGTGTATTGCTAAAATGCACATCAGCTGATTATTATGTTGTTGCTGTCTTCAAAATAATTATGAAGCTGACTTCAGAGCAGCATTTGAAGTTGGCAGCATTTGAAGCCTTGAAGTTGTGAAGTCTGCTGGCGTCTATGTGTTTAGAGCTTATGACGTTAATTGCAAGTCACACCATAACGCCAAGTTGTTTGCCCAACTTAATTTGACATTTTTTTGTTTCAGTGTTTGATAAATTCAACTATGGAGAGATACACAATTGAGCAGCGCGTTAAAATAGTTGAAATCTTTATTTTGTGTTTTTTGTGAACACATCTGTGCATGCTCGCCCAGTTCGTTCAGCGAAAAACATTGCTGTTGCCTGTGATAGTGTGGCAGAAGAACCGTCAACCTGGACTTGTCATCGTACCCTAGAATTAAAAATCTCACAAACATTATTGAATTTTGAATAAAAATTTGAATTTGTATGCTTACAAGGGTCAATTCACTCAAAAACTGAAGCCTATTGACTACTTTAAGCGTCAAAATGCCAAATGGTTGGTAGAACTGACAGAAGTGAAAAGTTAACAATCAGAATTTCCGCATTTGGGTAAATGAAAATCCACAAGTGGTTGCTAAAAAGTCGATCGTAACTGTTTTGTGCGATTTGTCAGCTAGCGCAGTCATTGGGCCTTATTTATTCAGTCGGCCAAGCAGTTACCGTGAATTGTCTTTGCTATCGCAAGCTTATAATAGACTTTTTGTAGCCAGAAATTCCGGAAATGGACCTGGAAGATATGTGGTTCCAACAGGATGTTTCAAAGAAAAATTACTCTTTAGTGCGAAAAATTCAATAGCCGTTTCTTCACACCGTTGAACTTCTTCTTTAAGGATATTTAGAAGAGAAAGTGTACGCAAATAAGCAAGAACAATTAAAAGATGAAATCATTTAGCATAGACCCAATATTGAACCTCAATTATGATGCAATATCATTGAAAATATGCACCATCAGATAGAAGTATGTTGCCGAAGCCATGGCGAGCATTTGGCAGATATTTTGTTTCACACATAATTGTCATAGATCCCTCCATCACAATAAAAATTATTAAGATAATTCTCTGAAAACTTTTTTTGTTTTGTTCGGCCCACCCTGTACTTGCCACCAATTTTCTTTATTAATTGGGAAATCCCTATCAACAATAAAAACTTTCAAATCATTACCAAATTTGTATTATATTACAAGTTTTGGGAAAAGGATATAAGAATGAAAACTATGTACTAGCCCAAACTAAAAACTAAAAATTTATACCACTAACATTCCGTTCCAAATTCGTTTGTGGTCAGACATCTCTTTCCAAGTGCTAACGCTATTCCAATATTTAAATAGTTCCCAACATAGTTGAAGAAAAACGTGTGGAGCAAGAAAAAAAAGAAAAAAATACTCGTGTTTGGAAAATTCAAATCACATTTTGATGCTGCTTGCTACTGCTACACAATTTTCTAGGATTCAAACGAGAATGAATTTTCAAACAGCCAACAACAACAGCAATAATAACAAAAAAAAAAAAAAGACATTTTGCACTCATTGTCAGTCAGAGGGCCAGTATTTCTCCATAAAAAAATATCCAACATATGCCAAAAACTATAAGTTAGTAAGTAAGTATTATAGAATGGAAGATCTAGTCAAAAACACTAGGAAACTGTTTGAGCAGACTAGACAGTCATAGGATAATACAGCACAGCACAGCGAGACAGACATGTTTTGTCTTTGATATGCATTCAAATAAAATTCACCCTCACACCCAATATTAAAATCATTCAGAACAAAAGGTATGTCGTGACCCCAACGTGAATGCGTTTTGTGCGATTTAAATGTTGCCAAATAGTCGCGAACTCTTTATTATTATTGTTGTTGCTGCTGTGTTTTTTTTCTGTTTCTTTTTGTTGGCTTTGAATTGTTTCATATACATAAAGACAAGCTGACAGACAGACATACAGTAAGTGTATTCAGATATTGTTTTTGTTGTCATTGTTAAACGGTGGCTGGCTGTTTTAGCCAAATATATACAACAAACAGAAAAAGAGTTTAAAGAAAATAGTAAGAAAAAAATTCAAGCAAGGATTAAACACAGCAGCAAACACATACAGTTCAGATTTAACATAGTTTATATTAAGCAGAGATTCCCAAATATTTTTCTAGAAATTTGTATTAAAGTAGAAAATAAAAAAAGTACGAGTACGAGCTTTAATAAAAACCCACAAAGTTTGTACCATCATGTAAATACATTCATACATACATAAGTATGTATCAGTGACCTCTTGCTTTTGCTGTTAGTGTTTAAATCATATTTTGTTTGCAATCACAACAAAAATTTATATTTTTATCAATATATTTCCAGGTAATGGACCGACTAAATCAATATTTTTTTAATTAATGTCTTATAAAAGTTGTCTGGGAGCTGCAAAAATTGATTTTATGTAGTTAGAAAAGACATACGGGTTTTGCTCAACTTTAGTCTCTACTAAGTAGAAACTGCTTACTTTCAATAGAAAAACTTTTGAAAGTGCTTTTTTTGAACACCAAATCTTAAACAAAAACAACAACAACAAAAAACAGAAGACAGTCCCTGCAGGCTGTGTCAGAGACACGGCCATTAAGTTTAACGTAGAATACGCCATCCGATAAGACAGAAAACATATATAACAATAAATGATAAATAACATAAGCAAAAGAGTTTATTTATTTGATAGTTACTGCTGTCAAACAGCATCAAGCAGCATTGTTATTTTAATTAATTGGCAGCACTTTCATTTAACATAAAAATGTATGAATTAATTTTTTCATATATTTTTTATAATTATATATCCATGTTAAATTCAAATTCACATTTAACATTTTGTTTCACTTAAATACATAAGTAAATATACGAAATTTCAATATTTCATCAATCAAAACAACAGCCGAAGGTTTGTGTCCACACTGAAACAGCAGCATAGTTTGTGTTCACGCTACAAACTCAAACACTCAACCAAACACCACACATATGTTTGAGTGTATGTGTTTAAACAATTTTTATTTGAGAAATTTAAATATTAGGAAGATATCAACCAATATGAAATGTATATCAAACGAAAGATAACATCTTCATTTACCTACAAAAAAATTGTTAAAAAAAGTTATCTTGCCGTTTCCTCAAAATCAATGCAATAAAGATTACAACAATAACAATCTGACATGACTCCCTATACCGTAAGGTAAGACGTATTCTACGCCAAAAAACGACAAAATATTTTTTAAACAGAAGATTAAATAATTGCAATGCATTCTCTTTGTTTTGTATTTTATACCAAAAACACAAAAAACACTCTGCAAAAACAACTTTAATTTGTTTTGTTACACATGGCGCATGTTTTAGTGTTGAACAGTGTTCTACAAAAAAGAAAATTACATCGTTCACCTGGTCACTCTATGTGAGTTTTTTAATTTATATTTTAACCGTTTTATATATGTTAGAAAATAACTTTTTTCATTTTTCGTTTTTTTCCGTTATTTTAAACGAAACTTTTTGTTTAATTTTACCGTTGTTTTGTATACATCAAATTTTTTAAACATTATTTCAAGTTCTTTAAGTCAGTCAAAGAAGGTCATTGCAAATGATACTCTCTTACAATCTTATGTGTTTTTTTTAACTTTGCCACAAATTCAGAATTTGTAATATATGTTCAATAATAAAGTAAAACTGGTATTAAGAGACCGTTCACGCAAAGAAAAAATATGGTTGTGGTAATCATAATCTAAGAGCAATATACTATGATTGAATTGTATGATTGTGGTTGAAACATATAATGGTTGCCAGTTATCATTTTAAAGAAATTTAATATATTTTTTTTCCAAATTCCCTCATAAACTATGAAATTATCTTGCAGTAAAGCCTTCTCTTGGCTTTGGGTATCACTGAAATTAAACAGCTACATAAAAAATTACAAAAAACGGAGCAGCAAGTCTTCCAAAAAGTAAAAAGCAACAACAACAAAAATTGCAATGTAAAAAGCTCAACAATACTGTAAGCGTTTTTCCCTTTTGCTTTTAATTTGTTGGTGGGTTTAATATTTAACCACCAAAAATAAAAAATCTAAAAAAAATAAAAAAACCCTGAAAATGTGAAAATAAACTGTTTGTTGTGCAAAGCATTTAAAAATCCACAAAATATACTATATTGTACACAATATTGCACATAAATAGTATTTAGGCACATAGTAGTAAGGAAAAAGTGCACATTATACACACAAATATAAAAAAACAATCATGCATTTGTAACTTTAAAGTATAAAACACATATACACAAATCTATAAACTTTTTGCAAAAGTACTCTACTCTGTGCCATAAAATGCACATCTCGACGACCTTTTTGCTCATTTTTATTGAAATAAAAAGCGAAGGAAAAAAGGAAAAAAAACTAAACGGAACTGAACAACAACATTTGGTAAGAAATTGTTGTGGCAAAGTTAAAACGCCACAAACAGCAATCATATTAACAGCAACAGAAAATTGTTAACCCTATTGAATTAAGTGGGTTCGTTTTGGTTCTAGGCAAATAAGAACTTTTTAAAATTTCTATAGAAAATCATTTAAAATTTTTATGATCAAGGCGGTTCTAATACCTATAAGAATAAAAATTGTTGTATTGAAGTACACGAAAAAAAATATTGCTAAGCCTAAAAGATTGATAAGGTTTTGACCAAGGCATATTTATTCATCAGGTAACCGCAGTTCAAATTTAAAATTTTTGCTTATATTTTTTTAATATGAAGTTTGGCATTTGAAATAAATAAGAGAAGAGAAAAAATTGTTTTTTATCTATGGATTTTGACAGCTGAAATTTAAAATAAGTGAAGAAAAAAATTATCAGCTGATGAATCAAGACTACCTGATGCATAAATGTGCTTTGGTTTTGACTTTGGAGAAAATTTTCGATTATATTTTTTTATATAAAATTTTCGAAACTTTTTAAAAATATGTTAAAAAAATATTTTACAAATGATTAATTTAATTACAAATTAAATTTTGGTTTGATTAAAAAAAATTAAAAAAAAGAATTTTTGAAATATTTAGATTCGATTTTTTATAAAATATAGTTTCAAAATTTTTTTCAACTAAAAAACTTTTGATTATTTTTCTTTTTATCGACATGTGTTTTCTTTTAAAGAAATGTATATGGTAATTTTTTATGAAAAATTGTTAGTGAAGTTTTATTTTAAAAAAAATTAATAATTTTTTTATTTAAAAAAAATATATTCAATAAAATCTTTTTCTTTTCTAAAAGTTCGTATTTAAAAAGTTTTCTATTAATAAAATATCTCCATTTATAGAAATGTCTCTATTTTTATATTTGCTTTTGATTTCTATGCTTTAAGGGAAATGCTAAATATTTTCTTTTTATAAAATTTTTTTGATAATATTTCTTTTTATTGAAAATTATTTGTATAAAAAGAAGGTTTCCAGAAAAAGCAGGTCATTGTTTACTTCCTATGGTGGCCATTTTATTTAAGCAATGTCGGCAAAATCTAATGAAGTCAATGAAACGTCATATGGACTGAGAGATTCGCTGCCATCTGTGAAAGTGTGTACTAGAGTCGGACACAATTGGTTTCCGACTCCATAAAGTGTGAATTTTCTGAGTTTATTGAGCACTGTGCGTTTGTCCCAGTGGTGGTTGAAATCAATTTTTACATGCCAACACATGTTACATGTGTTGGAGATATTTGGGAATGAATACAGCACAATTCCTTCTTAACTTTCTGAGCAAATAAAAACGGCTAATAGCCCCTTTTTTCTATATTTTTGCCACACAAAATAACTTGTAGACACATTTCTTAGTATTTGTGTGCCTCTTATGCTATTCGAAAAATCAGACACTAATCGGCAAAGTTATAGTCAAAAATTATTTTGACAAATTTATATTTTTTTTAAATTTTTTGAAGATCTAGTGACGCAAAATTGCAAGCCATAGCCTTAGATTGTTTTTCTAAGAAAAACTAATAAATTGGTTTGAAATTTAGAAATAGGCACCGAAATACAACTAAGTCAATGTTTTTCTTAAAATTTACAAACGAAAATCTATTTGTCTAGCTTTTTAATAGCCGAGAGGGTTGATATGGATGTTAAATAAAAGGATTTGATTAGTCATACGTAGCGAACTAAGAAAAATTTAAAAACCAAGATGGCGTCCTAAATAAAATGGTTCATCCCCTTAACCCCCACAATATGGATATCAAATGAAAGGGTTTGACCAATAGAATACAGCAAACTATGCAAATGTGTAAGATTCAAGATGAGTATCAGTTGAAATGGCTGGACTAGTAGAATACAATTAAATATGTAAAAATTCACAATCTAAGATGGTTGGTGTTTTTATAAATGCAATGTAGCATTTCAGTATGGATATCCAATTCTATTTAGATTTTTGACAATGTATTACACAGTACAACACATGATTTGCCAACTCAATTCTGTTAACTGTATGTGAAATTAGACCCAAAAAGAAGAATTTCTGCATCATTCGTTTTGTCTTCTTACCTGCGATTTGAAGTTAGTATCGATTTGAAGTTAGTACTATCGTATAGGGGAATTTATCACGTTTTAGGCCCTGTTGTTTGACATAGCTCGACAACCACTAGCCCAATTTAGTTGAAATAAATTTTAAAAAATTAAGAATTACAATTCCCTTAATCTGTTTATATATTGTTTTCCTATACAAGTAACACTTTCGAAGTTAAAAATGAATGTATGAAGGGAAAAAATTATTTTTTGCCTAAAAATTTAAATTTTTTTTTTTTAAATACATAAAAAATCCAAAATGGAAAAAAGTTTCAAGTCTAGTTATTTTTTCGCAAAGTCACATAACCTATGAGCAAAATGAGACAAAGATCATAAAAATCGATGCACGCGTTTCGCTTTTATTCGCAATTGAGTAAATGTATGAATTTCAAAAATTTGCTCGAGATATGCACAACATTATTTGGAGAAAACATTGACACCTTTTTCATGATTCTGAGAATTAAAAAAAAAGGAATAAACAAAAGGTTATTTGATTTTTATGATTGCGGTAATAAATGTACGTGGACAATTAAACGGAAAGTGGACATTTTTATTATTTTGGGTTTTCCGGTGGCTACCTATATGATTTTTTTACAGAAATTGCACCTACATTTAAGGGTGGTCATTATATTGAAAGTTTTGCACAGTTTGAAACGTACAAGTGCTGAATCAGGTATATAGCCAGCCGCCCTTAAAATATGCGCCCATTTATAAGTACCTGGCAGTAAAATATTCAAAAATACGTAGTATTTATAGGTGTGCACGAACAAGGAGAGAGGTTCCACCAGGTGACCATGCCATTTGAAAAGCGGTTCAAAAGCAAAAAATTGGATGCATTGCTTGCGGAGGTTTGTTGGTGGAGTTCCACAATTATGCAGTTTGAAGAAAGCACCGAAGATGAAGACATTGAAATTGGTAAACACAGTGAAAGAAACACGCCCTTGAATAGTATGTGTATCTCGGATGACGATACAGACTCAGACCATGAATATGAACAACCTACGAAGAAAACAGGATCATCAGAACCACAAGCGTCAACTTCTACAAGGATGGATATTGCCAATAATTGAAAAAATGTTCTAAATTTTGTTTTTATGCATATTATAATTGCGTATTAATTGCATATTATTTTATTTTCATTAAGTTTTTATAAATAAAGTTTTTTTTGCATGATAATTTTTTAATTTATATTTTTATTTTTATTTTAAGGGTGGTGGCTATAACTGATTTTTGAAATTCATACATTTACTCAATTGCGAATAAAAGCGAAACGCTTGCATCGATTTTTATGATCTTTGTCTCATTTTGCTCATAGGTTATGTGACTTTGCGAAAAAATAACTAGACTTGAAACTCTTTTCCATTTTGGATTTTTTATGTATTTAAAAAAAAAAAATTTAAATTTTTAGGCAAAAAATAATTTTTTCCCTTCATACATTCATTTTTAACTTCGAAAGTGTTACTTGTATAGGAAAACAATATATAAACAGATTAAGGGAATTGTAATTCTTATTTTTTTAAAATTTATTTCAACTAAATTGGGCTAGTGGTTGTCGAGCTATGTCAAATAACAGGGTCTAAAACGTGATAAATTCCCCTATACGATAGTACAAACTTCAAATCGATACTAACTTCAAATCGCAGGTAAGAAGACAAAACGAATGATGCAGAAATTCTTCTTTTTGGGTCTAATTTCACATACAGTTCACAGAATTGAGTTGGCAATCAATTAACTGAAAAATGTTGTACTGTGTTATGATTCTAACGCTATACGGTTGTTGTCGATATTAATTTGGGAACAAAATATATTGGCAAAAAATTAGGGGTTGCGTTTAGACAGAATTGAAGTTACAATTGAAATCATTGCATTAATTAAAACACCCGGTTTCGAAAAGAATAAAGCAAAATGGCGTACAACATTAAATATGAAATCAAGACTACGATGTGTTAAATATACCCACATGATGATTAAGGATATTATCAGACTCGGCACGGCCAAATATAGCACACTTACTTGCTTTTTTATAAAAATTATTTTGTTAATTCTTTTCCATATTTCCCTACGACATTGCATAGCCTTTTAAGGGAAATTATCTAAAAATATATAAATGTTGTGTTTTTGTAAAATGTTGGGATATTTTCACGGGTTCCCTATGAATATTCCAAGGGTTAACAAATATTTGCTGTTTAACTTAAAATGCCAAAAATTGTATTAAAGTAGAAACCCTTTCTTCTCCTTCAATGTAGGTTTTTATTGTAGGCTTTTTCTTAATTTTCGTTTTTTTTTTTTTAGTTTTTGTTTTTGCCATAGTAACATAAGTACAACAACGACGTAGCAAAAATAACTAATACACTACATACAATCCAGAAGAAAAGAGTAATCGCACATACAAACATACAAACCAACATATTAAAATAACGTAAGAGTGCAATATGTATGATTACGTTTAAAATTTTTGGTACGTTATTCTTCATTTTTTTTTCTTCGTCCTCGCTTTTATTTTTTCTTTTATTTTTTTTAGGTTGTTGGTGGATTTTTTTTTATATCTTTGTTTGTTCGTATGTTTTTGTTTTTTGCAGTTGCTGCTGCATTTGCATACAATAAGAAAAGAAGAATAAAGTACACAGCATGTTATCTTTCTATGACCTACACCAATATTTCTGAGAATGATGTGTCTGTCCAGTATCTGTTTCGATTTGGAATCAACGTCTTCGTTGTTGTCGTCGTCCATCGTATTTGTTGAATAACTTGACGCTTTAATATCAGCGCACAACAACCAGACAAAAATTAAAGAAAATTCGTATTTAAAACAAGCAACATGTAGTGAACGTATTTTTACACTCACAAATTTTCCTGACAACAAAAAAATAATTTATAAAAAAATTTTTAATATTTTTAAATTGAATTAAAATGCCTTTATAATGGAAATAATTACTGTGTTAATACAATATTTGTGTCCAAAATTTGAATGTTCTTAAATAGCAACATAAAAATATATGACTGTTGTGAACGACTCCTTATAAGTAATTAAAGCTGGATTCACCCATAAAATTTTAGTTCAGAACAAATTTTTTTATATTGAGTTTGACGTTTTACTTTTGAGAGAGAGAGAGAGATTATTTTGTTCAGAAAGTTTTTTCTTGAATTGGTTTAATTTTAATTCTTGTTCAGAAGAAACTGAATTGGGATGCCATTTTTTTTTTTTAATATTTACATGAAAATTGAATTTGGTTGCTACATCACACAGTGTAAGTACATTTATTATACAAAAATTGTTTTTGCCGAAAATTAACAATTAAAATGGAATTTAATGAAAATATTGCTCAAAAATTAATAGAAGAATTAAAAAAACCTGGAAGAGTATGTTTGTATGACATGAGCAATAGTGCATACAAAAATAATTATTTAAAACAGGGTTTATGGAATGAAATAGGAGCGACTCTTTTTTTTTTGGATTTTTTTTTTATAAATTTCTTTTGCAAACAAATTGACTTTATGCACTTTAATTAAAAATAATAATTTTAGTTTTCTTCTATCCGACATTTTCTTCACATATATTTTAATGAAATAATTTACGTTTGTATTTATTTACATAGTTTGCTAGCGGTGCTGCCACTTTGTACAACTGTTTGCATTTTTATATTATATGGCAGCTTTGTTTTTTTGAAAAAATTTTCTGAAATGGGTGAATCGTTCTGCATAAAACTCTTAGTAAAAAATTGTATTCTCCGGAAAAAATTTTGTTCAGAACAAATGGGTGAATTCACCTTAAGAGTGATATGTATATCAAATTGAAATCGCTGATTTTACAAAATTTTTGATAACAGATTAGATTTTAAGGGATATTCTATGTAAATATCACAGACGGCTCGGCTTATCAGATTCTTAGCCGATTGACACAGATATCTGAATAGTTATGACAGCATAAAAAACATTATACACACAGTAGTATTAATTTAGGACAGTTTTTACTTGAAAAGCAACAACAATTTTTTTAAACTATTGTTAAATCTAAGAACATTATGACATAAAAGGACTTGTTGTGAATACAGTAAATGTTTTTTTTTTATTTTATTTTGGGAGCAAAAAAATGTTTTCTTGATTCTGCAAAATATTTCCATTTCTCATCTCTGTACGAATATAATTCAACACTTTAATAACATATAAAATTAAATTGTATTGTTTTCAATTTTTATTTTCAATGGAAATTACCAGCAACAAGCATATAAAACTGTAAACCAAGCGCAGATCTAGGGTAGGGAATAAAAAAAATGGATACTTCCCCCTCCTTATCAAATTGTTTCTTTTGATAGAAAATAGTTTTGGCAGCTATAAGACAAACAATTCATATATTTGCAAGAAAAACTTCCCTCCCAACGCGTAAGTTAAATCTGTGCCTGCTGTAAACTAATATAAAAATAATGCCAATTAGTACATTACAATTGAACATTTATTTTCTTCGAGTGTATTTCATAAACATAATAAATAAATAAACAAATAAAAATTGTCGTTTAAAATTTCCACAAAAAACTTAACTTTAGTTTGGCTTTTAATGTCACCGTTTTGAATTGTTATTAAGATGCTGATCTTTATATACAAAATAAATTTTCTGTTCTTCTTTAAATTTTTTTTTTGTAATAAAAATGGTTAATAGAGATTAAAAATCAACTAAAACAAAACCCCTCCCAAAAATATCTATTATAAAATTAATTTCAATTGCAACTTCCGTTTATCTTTCACCGAATATTTGTCTCGATTATTTAGACATTTAGAATTGGGTCGTTTTCCCTCTCTTTTTCTCTCTTTTATACCCTTGCCACTAGACGTACTATAATGATGAGTTAGAAAAAATATTTCGTATTATAACAAAATTTTAATATTTTCCCACGATAGAGAAAAGCTCTTTGATCGTGCTTAAATTGATATTTTATAGATTTAAGGAAAAACGCTGCCTGCAGCGACAAGCGTTTCTTTTTTCCTTTGTTATCGTCATTGTTGTTGTTAGTTTAGTTTATCTGGATACAAACCATTTTAGAACAGCAATTTTCATATTCTTAAAAAAGGTGCATACATAACTATGACCATTGGTTGAAAACTAAGAGAAGAATTATAAAAATCAAAAAAATTGAATGCAAAAAAAATCAGAACATAACAACAGCAACAACAACACCAAACTGATACTGAAAACAAAAACGAAAACTACATTCTAATAAAATGCTCTATAAAAAATGGCAAATGTTCTCTAGCTGCAGGACAGATTTTTATGTTAGACAACATCTACAACAGAAAAATTATATCTACAGCGATAAGAGTGCAGCAGAGTTTTCCAAGCTTGGCACTGTTACTGGTGAAAATTTATCGTAAATAAACTACAAACATAAAACTTAGCAAACACATTTTTTCTATATGAAAAATTTATTAAAAATTTCTATACAAAAATCTCTATTGATGGATAATCTTTAATAGATTCTATAAATAGAGAATAGATTTTTCTATACAGATGGAGTTTATAAAAGAAATTTTCCATAAATACATCGTGCATTAAAAATGATATTTCAGAAGAAAGACGTAGCAATAGCAAAATAACTATTTAAAGAAAAAATTATAGAATTTCTTTTAAAGAAAATTTTTTATTAATTTTCTTTATAAGATGTATTTGTGCATGTCTAGTAACTTCTCCTAAAAAGATAATAAAAAATCGGAATAGAATATTAAAAATACTTTTTTAAATATTCTCTATTAAACGAAAAATTGTTGGTAATTGAAGTTAATAACAGAAATTATAGAAAATGTTCTTAAAACATAAACTAAATCGCAATTTCTAAAAATTAATTATCAAAG
Organism: Phyto melanocephala; assembly: GCA_941918925.1. Lineage (NCBI taxonomy): Eukaryota > Metazoa > Arthropoda > Insecta > Diptera > Rhinophoridae > Phyto > Phyto melanocephala. Next base: position 7,271,007 of record OW799233.1, read on the forward strand.
TAGAAAAAAAAATTAATAAAAAATTATTAAGACAAATTTTATAGAAAATCCGTTTTTATTGTAGATTTTGCCGGCAATGTCTTTTAATTTAGAATCTTGGTAGACCTGCTCTCTCTATTTGGGAAACTCTGAGTTACAAACTTTTCTTGCTATTTTTCTCTAACTTTTTTATTCCAACTTAACCAAAGATCATTATGAACGTCTTCTTTGCATTGCTTCAATAGTTGATGATAATTGAGAATCTATTGAACTTAATAGTCCTGTACATAAAATGTTCATCGTATTTTAATGTTTCCTCTTCGTCTACTCCCGAGGCAATACATCATGTGTATTAAATGTTCTGTTTGTTGTTGAGCTTTTATTTGTGGAGTGGATTTTTAACGCATGTCATGTTGATTTAATTGTTTTCTATTAAAACTATTGACAGTTTTAATTATAAAACAAGCAATTCTTACAAATTGTGATTAATTCTGTGATCGTTAATGTTATCTTGTTTGTTCTCATTTAATAGCTGAGTGTGCATATTCAATGTTAGAGAGTGGAGTTTGACTCTTAAATATATAAAAAGTAGGAAGATGATTTTAAAAGTTACGAAACACTTTCAAGGACATGTTTGAAAAGGATTCAAATTTGTCTACAATAACTCTGTTTGGCCTTTTGGGGCTTTTTTATTACGTAATTGAATAAATAATTAAATAAATATAAGTTTTATATTTGATTATCTAGAGGACTGCTGTTAGATGGATAACATGGATTCCCTCATTTCTAAGCAAATTGGAAAAAACACTGACATGATCGCTTTAAGCATAATATAATACTAAACAGCTATGGCAGGCGAAGTTTAGGAAAGCGAACTGTATACTTCTCCAAAAATTAACTTCAACAAAAGGTTTTATGGTGTCCATACCAACGAAAAAACACAAGCTGAATGGTTTTAACAAAATACAATGGATTAAGATTGGATAACGAAACAGGCGCTGGCACATTCTTTGACAATTTTAGCATTATGAAACGGATTTTGATTAACTTTTGAACATTTAATTTAAATAAAACACAGGAAATTTAACGGAATGCTCAAAATTTTGACTTTACTAGCCCGCAAATTTTATGGTAGTTTATTCTTGCAGTACTTTTTTTTCATAGTGCATCAGATGTTAGCTTCTAAATGATAAATTGTTTCTAGTTAATCAGCATAGGCCAGAAATTTTAACGCACCCTCACAAAAAGTAGTCCAATGGCCTCAAAACACGCAAACGAGTTGTTCAATTTACGAGCCCATTAAGATAATTGGGTTACCAAACGTTTGGGTCAAAAAATTATGATATCGTGCTTATATTGCGTCATCTTGTTGGAACTATATCTGGTCCAAATAATTTGCAATGATATGAAGATTAGAAAAATAACGACAAACAAGACTTAGTTGCCGAGACAGGCGTTAGATCGAATTCTTCGAGTCCTTTGTCACACTCGCGTCTACAATGGCGATGGCTTCTTTTGTACGCACGGTACGATTTCGATTAATACTATCCAAAAAAGCAAGTGTAGTCATAAATCAATCCAAAATCTTGCGTATTACTTGCTGAGATGTGCGAAGTACGAAGTACTCAATAAGCATTGCTCGAATTTCGGAAATAAATTTCCACGATTTTTAAGCGATGTTCTCATGATTTTTCGAGGTTTTTCGAAAAGAAGTCTTACTTTTTTTATTAGTATGACAGCTTGTTTTACAATTGTCCATAGCGGAAGTACCATAAAAAAAAACACTTTATATATGTATTTATGTCTTCTGAGGACGAACCCAATAGTTTCTGGTCCATAGGAAGTGCGCTGTGCAATAAAGCTCATATTCGCTTTCATCTCTTTCACTAAACTAACTAATATATAACATACCATTAATACATGGTGTAATTACATAAGGTGATAGCGTAAAGGAGAGCAATTTTTGTCTCTCTTTTTTTGATGTATGGAGTTTGACAATTTTCGAAGTTGAAATAATTTTTTTTAGTATGTATTTTGACATTCTCCAGAACACAAAAAATTAGTCAGCTGGGCTTGCACCGCCACCTTGTATAAGTGTACCCTGCATGAATACAAATAAATTTCTCTTGAATTCCTCTTCAGTTAAAAAGTAGACATTGCCACGTCTACGTCTACATTGTAAATGATTTTCTTAAACAATTCTACTTAATAGATTTTTATACAATTTTGTCATGATAAGAAAACAGGCAAAGTCACGCCCACAATATTTTCGGTGTCATTTTGGGATTAAAATAAAAGCCGAAAACCCTTAAAATATTGTGTATAAAAAGTATTTCAATAAACAGATTTTTTTTGAAGTACATTGTACAAACTTTTACCTTTCATTGAGATTGCAACTAATGCCGGGTACTGCAAGTTTCAATAAATTTTTGAATTTAAGAAACTTTATCTGTTGAGAAAAATTTACACTTGGTTATAAATTTAATGATAATTTATAACAAACTGTATTTAAAAAACAATTTTTAATTTGCAAATTTTACAAGCCAGAAATAATGTTGACAGAACTTATTTGGTGGTAAAATAAATTCAGATTATTAATATTTTTTCTAGGCAAAATTTGGTAACTTGTATTCTGCTGATTAAAAGCACAAAATTGATTTTGTATGCATTGGCGTTGCAAAAGTATAAAAAATTGTCTTGGTGGGGGATTGTTTTGCAAAATATTAAAACGAATTGATTTTATATGTATAATAGCTAATTTTTTCAAATTCCAATTATGTTTTAGTTACGCCAATGTTTGTATGACCACTAGTGAAATATTCACATATTTCTTGACATTCAACAACCACCCCTTCTAACAAATTTATAAAAAAAAATTCCAGATCGCTCACTACTAGCATCAATAACATCACATGGACCTTCGCAAACCGCCATCTACTGGTGAAATAAAATATTCCCAGCAAGACGCCCATATTCCATAGCAAGGAACTGCGCAGCTACACAATCATATAGAGGCATTATTTTTTCGACAGCAACAGATGACAAACTATGAACAATGAGAATCAACGGTGTTGTGCCGATAATGTGAACACTATTGTGCTCAACGTCAAACAAACAAATTGCTAAATATCCACCGATCTTTGTCGGCCACTTGTGCTTACATTTAAGCAAGCTTTTTTCATTGCTAATAAGCTTATTTTGCAAGGTTTCCAAAAAATATACGTTAAATTGAAAAAGAAATATTATCTAATATATGAAATTCTCGTAACGAGGTGTTTGTGATCAAACTCCTCCGAAATGGCTCGACCAATTTCCATGAAATTTTGTGTGCATATCGGGTAGGTCTAAGAATCGGTCAACATCTATTTTTCATACCCCTCAACGCTACGGCTTTTTTCGCGCCCCCTCAGGTAGGCCAGACTGCCGGACCGATATTCTTGAAATTTTCACATAATATAACTTAGACTCTGGAATGATTAATAGGATACATCTTTTACCACGCCTACTTTAACGCCCACTTTTTTAATTATGTACTTGCATCGATATAGCTTTTAGTTTATAGTCCAGCCAATGCAGAAATAAACGTTTAAGAATCGGTCAACATCTATTTTTCATACTCGAAAATATTTAGGGTGACCAACCTCAAGGGACAATTTATGCCTCACCTAAATAACGTAATGACTTCAATGAAATTTTAAACTAAGATCTGCATACCATAAAGCACATATCGTGTTCATTTTTTTAATGTAAAATATATTTCCTAGAAACAATTTATATGGCAAAACAACGTTTGCCGGGTCAGTTAGTTGATATAATATAATTGTGTTAGCTAAAAAATTAAATTTTTGTAATTTTTTGAGAAATTTATATATTGGTGCTTTATTTGAAAATTTTTTTACATTCCTTACAAACTTGTTTTACTCAAAAAAAAAACGTTTAATAAAAAAAATATATAACTGACATTAATGTTTAAAAAATATTGGTGGTTTTGGAGATTTTTTACATTAATTTTTGTGACATAATTAAAAATGATTTTGTGGCAACTTTTCTGCTGGCAAAGATTTGTTCAGAGAACAAGAAAAATAAATAACAACAGTTTAAACAGTTAGTAATTTTGTATAAATTTATTTATTAAAAATACAATGATATTCTAATGACCATTTAAATTTTGCTTACTCGTTCTCACATAATTTTTGAAAATAAAATTTTGATTATCGACTTCACTAAAACCGCGTAAAGTTCTCTCATACTCACCACATTCATTTCTCTTTTCTAATCACTCTCTTACCCAAATACTTTGTTTTTTGAGTACTCAAAGGCCAATAAACAAAAACAATTGACTTCATTTTGCCCAAGGCGAATTCATTATCAGGTGATAACATCCCTGCAACAAACATAAAAAGGCCAAGAGAATGTCAAAACACAAAAAAACAAATTTGTTGTTTACTTTTTATTAAAATTTTATTTTTATAAATTTACGCGGAAAGTTTTTAAATTAATAAGTATTTTTATTTTATTACATAAATTTGTGCCAGTTTATATCACATATTTGTGCTTTTTTTTAAACATTTTACACAATTTTCACAACTTTAAATCACTAGGACTGACACAACGGAAATTTTGCATTTTCTGAAATAAAAACATTTAAAATGTTGTTGATTCAAATTACAAAATGTATTTTACTTATTTCCCAATAAGGTATTGCACAAACCTTAGTATTTTTGCAATTTTGTTCGACAAATTTTACCACTTTTATAAAAATTTTCAACCAACGCACATAAAAATTAATTTAAATGTTAACAAACTTTGACATTGTGCCGTAAAAATAAACGAACAAAAAACAATCAGCTGGCTGCTTAACATCACCTTATAATGAATTCGCCTTGATTTTGCCAATAAGGCACGATAGTGTGACCGTATTTTATTAATTGCTGTCGCAATTGTATTCTGATCGATATGAGTTAAAAATGATTGTCACAATATGCGACATTAATAGGGCCGTCCAAAAATACATCGTGCAACTGTGTCTGTGTCTGTGTCTTACCTCCCAAATTCAAAGAAAACTTAAACCATCATTGTTTTTTTTATAAAATAAATAAAAATAAATTTTATTTGATTCGTTTTTTTTTTCAATTAAATTAATTAATATAAAAATTATAAAATGTATTTATACAAAAAAGTAAAAAATAATAAAAAAGACCTACGAGTAAAAGTACACTATTTTCGATAATAATATAATAATACATTTTTTTAAGAAAATAAAAATAAAAAACACTAAATTTTATTAATTACACATGCCAAGTATATTTGTTATTTCTCTCTTTTTTATTGCCTATTTATTTGTTTTTAGTTAAATAAATTTTAAACTACTAAAATATTTTATTTTTTTAAATATTTGTTTGTATGTATACTTCTTTGCAAGACTAAAGTAATTTTTTATGTTTTTTTTTGTTATTTTTTTGTTTAGCTTAAATATTGTACTTTTCTTATCTGTAATGAATATTCATAGTTTATGGTATATTCATTTAGTTTATAAACAAATTGCACTATTTTTTTCCATTTAAAAGCTAATTTATGTGCTATGTGCCATAAAAAAAATAAATTACAATTCTTTTTTTTTTCTCGATTTACTTTTAGAATTTTTTTCAATTTATTTTTCTTTTTATTATTGTGTTGCAGTAAAGTTTTGCTAAAATGAACCAACCGGCCAGAGCTCAAAATAATACAAATGATTTTTCGTTATAATTTCAGTGACAATTATTGGTCTTATTTAATGTTCATTAAATGTACCAGCCGTTTATAATTAAATCATTCTTCACCAATTTTCAATTTTCCATAAAATTTTGTTTCATTATTTAAATCTATTTGCGCACAATTTAATTGGTCTTAAATAAATGATGAATCGAAAGTTGGTGTTTGAATTTACTTTTATCAGTGGCTCGCTGGATGATTTTCTGAATCTGTAAATAAATAAAAATATTTCAACAAATTTAAATTGACTAGATGTTAATAGGACATTTTTTAACATAATGTTTAACAAATCGAAGCAATCTAAGTCTTAAACCTTCAGCCAACATGTAAAATTTTCAAACTTATTTAAGAGTACAAAAATTTTCCAAATTATTTGTAAGTACCCTACTCACCATTCGAATTCGCCAAATCGTCAATTCTTTCGCACTTTGTTTGCACCTCTAGACTTTCGCTCCTTTCATGCGGTATCGTTTCGTTGAGACTTAGAGCACGTTGATTTTGACTTGTCACCAGGTGACTGTAATGATCCGGTGAAATCATGTGAGACGTCCAGGCAGGATGTGCAGTCGTATGATGTATAGTATGCTGGTGAGGATGGTGATGATGATGATGATGGGGGTGGGGATGTGAAACAACCATAGGCAGGCTTTCAGAATTGAGACAGGTAACACACGAATCCATAACTGGTACCAGCTGATCGGGCATCCATTCAAAAGAAAAAGCTGAACCTATGGTATGTATGCCAGGTGTACAGGCTGGGCCCACTAGTGGTGTGGCACTGGTGGGTGTAGGTGGTGTTGTTGTTATGCAGGGACTTAATTCCTGTAGTGAGGATGATGAATTGTCCAAAGATAATTTTTGATTACTTTCAGACCAGGGTGGGCTGGGATTCCATTGATCCATAAAATCTGCCGGATCGGGCGGCAAGAGTTTGTTCAATAAACGACTGCGGGTAGGTACAACGGTGGCAAATATTACCGATGAATGTGAATCGGCTCGATGAGTGTGTACTTGATAAACGGAATCCATTTCGTTGTGCAACTCATGTTGAGGCATTTCTGAGGAGTTTTCCTGCATATAAATGGGCTCCAATTTACCCACCGCTCTACGTTTGGTGGGCGGTGAGGTAGTTCTACTATGACTGGCACATGACAAGGTATAACTAGTGGCTGCAGAGGCATGACTCGATATAGAACTATTCGTACTTTCACAACGCAGTTCAGCAGCTGCTGCATTCGATTTGCTCGAAAGTGGCGATCTTGAGGGTGATATAGAATGATTCGATATACCACCCAACTGACTATAATCGACGGGCTCTAAACCACCATTAGTTGACGTTGATGTATGACTCATGTTTATATCACTAGCCAAAGTTTCTGTTCTGGACGTCTCCAACATTATCTCATTTGTACCGACGGCACCATTTGCTCTATGCAGAACAGACGTTGGGGTGCTTAATGAGTCTGTCGTCGTTGAGGCATGAAATGTACCATACGGTGGCATATGATGATGATACTGATGATGATTATTTGGATGATGTAAAGAAGAATAGGGCACAGAGGTGGGTGAGAAAGCCGATGTTGGTGTATGATGATGTATGTGATGGTGATGGTAATACACTGATGAGGGCGTACTGGCTGTGGGAGGAGTGGCGGGTACTCTAGTGCCACCATCGTAGGGTAAACCAAATTGTATTTTTGACTGTACGGTATAGTAGTGATAGAGCCATGAATTGAGTATCATAACAGAGGCTTCACGTTCACTAAAATAAAATTGAAAAAAAATTTACACAGTTTTAGTTTTGGGTGCCATTCCATGTCCAATGTTTGTCTGTATCTCCGTCTGTATGTCCGTCCGACTGTATGTCTGTCTGTATGTTCGTTAAAAACCCGATAAAACTTGAACTAAAAATTTCAATGGTTCCGATACTAACCTAACATTTTTTGTATATATTTTAGAATCGTTTGGTATTGAAAATGGGCGGAATCGATTAGGCAAAAAAGTTGTGCATTAATTTGACATCGAATGAAAGGCCTTAAAAAATATACAAAAATGTTCCTCTCACATGGTTTTATTGCAATTTTAAAGTCGAAAGAAAAGAATATTCAATGTCAAAGTTTTGAATATGTGACGATATAACAGATAATAAATATGACATGCGTATTTTTAATCTTAACTCCCATATAATAATTTATCATAAATCGTCGCTGCTCTTACGTAATTGGTTATGTGATACTTTTTAAAAATTTTCTTATCGCTCTATTTTGAACCTTTATTGGTGCTACATCTACATCCACTAAACCGTTTAAGGATATCTTGATTCTACAATAAATCTTTGGCTTGGAGCTAAAAGGGCCAATGTCAAAATATTTATTTACTTTTGAGAAAATTTAAATTGAACTTTAACTTTTATAAATGCTTTCATAGTGACATTGGCCAGCATTTTATTTATGAAACTGTTCGAGGTTAAGTATGGCTTTAGCTGTTTCACCATAATGAAATACAACAAGAAAACAAATCTAATGATTAACTCAAAAGAGCAAAAAAGTGACATTGGCCCTTTTAGCTCCAAGCCACAGAAATAATAATCAGTATGCGTAAAATGATGTATTATAAATTATTATAAGACTCTCTACTTCTTCTATATTCAATTTGATTTTATTTCTGAGAAAATAAAGAATAACATGGCCACTTGGTATAAAAAAATTCACCACAATATCTGTTTCTATGGAGATATTATGTTGAAAATTAAGTTTTAAGATTTATAGCGGCGGGTTATTATTTTTATTTAAAATCAGTTCAAACTGTAAATCCAATTGTTTTAGGAATTTCGATGGATTTTTTTTAAAGACACATTATGATCCAGTTTATCTTATTTTTTAAATAAATCTTTTCCAAATGTTTTTTATTTTATATTTGTTAGTTTTAATGTTTTCGTCGTACATATTTTACTCACTTTAATACTTGATTGGTACAAACAATGACTGGCTGTTGATTTGTATCTTGGGCATCTCGAACTTGTAGCACGACATGGACCCATATAAAATCGCCTTGACGACGCTGCATACGAACTAATAAAATACATGAACGATCTTGTTCTGACTGAGTTACTGAAACAAAAACAAAAACACATACACACACAACAACAATCAGTTTAAGGTTTTTAAGGGCTGAAAATTGAAACATTTTTATTCGTGTTGCTGAAACAAAATAGTTCTCTTCTCGTCATATTCAAAACTATTATTAAAAAGAAAAAAATTATCTGATTGTATATGAACGATGTCGCAGTAAGAATGCACTTTTCCATTCGATTAAGTATGAAATAAAATTTCCATCAAATTGCTACCACAGCTCTCATAACAAGCCATTATTATTATGTGGCTGTATCTTATCTATGTTGAGATGGATCTCGGATTTGAGCTTATGAATTATTTCTGGTTTCTTCGCTTACACGCGAGATTTTACAAAACATCAAAGAAAAAAACACACGGTGTTAAATCATATAATCTTGGTGAAAAGCTGACATCATAATGTCTAGACATGATTTGTTTTGGAAATCGTTGTTGCATTAAGGCCGGTGGTACCATCTTAATGAAACCAGATCCACACCATCCAGTTGAAGCCACAGTAGTTCACAGTCACCGCAATTTCAGCCTAATCTTCAAAAAAGTTAGGCCAATTTTTTAGGTCGCCTTACCAAAATCTGTACCAGACAGTTGCTTGTTGTGGATGCATTTGTTTCTCAAGGATTGCACAAGGATTTTCACTGGAAAAGCGCTTAATTGGCTTTTTCGGAATTTTAAAGTTGATTTTACTTTGCTACATTACATATTGAACGAATTGCCAGCGCTTTTCGTGATCTGCTGGTTTGAGTTCCTAAAAAAGCTAAATTTTGTGCGATTGTTATTTTGTCAAAATTCGCTGCATAGTGCTTGGTGAAATTTGATGTTGTTGAGAACAATGCCGAATTGATTTTTGCGGGTTATTGGCGACACTAACGTTTACAACAGCAATGTTTTCTAGTTACCGACTGGTACATTAATGCACAGCAGTCTTACTGTACATAAGCGATCCAGTTTCTTTTCTTCGAACGGTTTACACAATAGGTGCACATTTTCCACTTAAAATTTTGTATACATAGTTTACAAGCAGTCACATCATTTTTTTTTGTATTAAGTTTTTAATATTTAAACGCTTTGTTCTTTCGTAAAACTCTCCATTTGTAATAATCGCTATACACATTTGTGACAGCTCCCAAATTTTAGAGTTGCCACTTTCACAAAAAAATACACGAAATTTAAAAGCGCATTCTTACAGGCGCATCCTTTACAAAACAAACTTAATGTAAGTAAATATGTTAAGATCTAAGAAGACTTACTAAGTCTATGTTTGCTTTGAGCCTCTCGTAAATTATCGCAATGTATCAGACTATACCAGGATAAACCCTGAATATCACATCTTGTGTAACCTAAATGAAATTCACCGCTGCAACGATTAAAGAAAAACAAAAAAATCATTTCAATGCTATTTTTTTTTATATGAATTTGAAATACGTAAGTTAACGCTGAAAAAATATGAGAAAAAATATAATAAATGTCACAGCTTTGGCCTTCGCATAATTTTTATTTTTTTTTTTTAGGAATTTAAAAAAATTTAATTTTATTAAAGTTTTTTTATTTGATTTAGTTGTTCTCTCCTCGCAACTAGTTCAACTTACTTCTTGTCAATGTGTGCTATTTTCATGTCCATTGAATGTATCGTTGTAAAGACATTTGTGGCTCCCTGCACCACACATTCTCGAGTCTCTGGCATGGCTATTGGTGTGCAAGTTGCCAAGAATACGGGTTCGTTGCGACTGCATAGTGGTAGAAATGACAAATAGTGACCCTGAACCAGTACAACCTAGAATAGAAATAAAAAATATAAATAGAAAACAAAAACAAATAATTCATTGAATATACATATTTAGCGAGCCGTAGAGTTAGCGTTCGATTTTGTAAAATTGTCCATTGCCAAAACCATGCTCGAAAATCATAACACATTTCCTAGTAATGCATTTTATATACAAATGTATGTACATTCATATGTGTGTGTGTGTGTGTAAGTATGACTATGTATATAAGATTTTATTATTATTATTTTTTGCAGTATTAAAAAGTGAATGTATTTTTTTTTTGTTACTAAACGCGAAATTTTTTTTATTTTTTTTTTTGTTTGACACAAATAATTGTTGTGATGATTCCAATTACAATCTAATTTAATAAGAAATGAAACATTTATTTTGAAGAAATAAACGTTTAGAGACCTTTTGGAATTCTATTAAATGAAAAATAAAAAATAGTAGTGATGAATCTAATTGTAGTATTCGGTGTTAAACTTAAAAACACGGGCGTATCTTTTGAAACCCGGGTTTTGTATTTCTTACTTGGCATTTTGAAGGGTACATTTCTGTCATTTATTTTCACCTAGTTATCGAACATTATAGTGGTAATGACAAAGTTTTGTTTTCCTTAAAAAAAATGCCGAATTAACTGCTTAAGCTTAAGCTTGATCGTGAGAATTTTGCTTTACTATTTTAGTTAAAAGAGAACCACACCGAAGCTTATAGTCAACATTTTATCGGCTTTAACGGGCGAGAGATTGGTTTTGTGTGGTTAGTAGGGTGATCGACTCGGTTTTACAACCGGTCGAAAACCCGGTTTTTTCCTCTTTTTGCTGGCGGTTTTTTCTAAATGTTGATTTTTCGAATATCGAATACACCGGTTTTTTTCCGAAAAAGACGGTTTTTTTATATTTTTAAGTTTATTTTCATATATCTTTGTAACCAATCGTTACATACTATGGCATTGAGTGTCTGCAACTTAAATTTCAATTAAACCATTGAACAAACTAGTTTGTGCCTATATTTGTATGTCTGTCAGGAGTATAAGAAAATATTTTTAGAATTAAATTTTAAAGATTTTCTCTCTAGCCTTTAAAATGTATTTTAAATTACAGAAATCATTTCAAACAAAATACGTTAGTGCATAATAGTTTAAAAGATATATTTAACATTTAAAACATGTACAGAAGGAGATACAAAAATTTATAACAGCCTTATAAAAAGTCTTATTTATTTATGTATTAATTTATTGTATTTATTTATTTAACTAGTAAAGAGAAACTTTTGTCCTAAATTCAACTAACTAAAACCAAATTAGTCAATTGCATTCATGTCAGTTATTACGTTATTGCGTATTTGTGCAGCCAAACGTATATAAACTGTAAAAATTTCATATTTGGATATAATTTTAATTATAAACTTTTTGAATAATATTTTTTAATTTTTTCTTTAAATATTATATTTTATACATTCGAACCGGTTAACCTGTTTTTTCTTAATTTTTAAAATAGCAACCGTTTTTTTTTAAATTCTTAATTTCAAACTATTTGAAAACCGGTTTCTTAAAAAAGTCGAATAATCGATCACCCTAGTGGTTAGTGATTTTTAACGACGATTTTTCAAGTCCAAAATGGTATTTGAATGACACAAAAGAAAATAATTTTGCATCGTATCATTACTTGTGATATGACCATAACAGATCATATGTAAAGCCCGATTAGCTGAATCTACACTAAAGTCAAATATGCGGCCAAACATTAAATTATAATAATCTATCATGTAAACTATTTAGAAAAAAATTATAAAAAAATAGTGCCTTATAGTTAAGACCTTGCCCGTCTGAAACTATTTGTTCGATCGATGCATAATGCTCTCTCTGAGATACGCTTCACTTTAGAACCGGGTCTTCGAAATTGGGTGGATTCGTTGTTGACTCCAAAAAATGAGCAGCTCATATGGCGTGGAGTCAATATGTTTCGAAAACTATTAAAAACGTAATTGTACAAATGATAAAATGATAATAGAAAATGATAAGTTGCAAATCCAATATTCTTCTAAAGTTATATACCCACTATAAGTAAGTATAGAAAATATTGAAAATTTAATTTTCTAATAAAAAAAAATATAAATTAAGCCTTTAAATTTAACAAAACATTTACTGTGGCCTCTGTTTACAGTTGACTCTGGCTTTTGTGCTAAACTGACTGTCTATTGTGGCATCTATATGCTCTTAAAAGAATCTGCCTATTGTGTACTCTATATAGAGTTGCTTTACCTTTTGCTTTGCATTAAGTTGACTGTGTTGCTCTGTATATAATTTCTCTGCATAAAATCGCTCTAAAATCTTCTCTGCATAAGGTTGACTGTCTGCATAGTGTATAGAGTGTCTTAAGTCTACTTTCAATAAAGTTAATCGTCTACTCTGAATAGAATTTCTCTACTATGTGCTGTAAAGAATCTCTCTTCTATCTGCTCTGTATAAAGTCTGACTACTATTTACTCTATACAGACTTTCAACTGTGTGTAGAATCTGTTGACTGTCTACTCTAACTTAAGTTGATATCTACTCTATATAGAGTTGCCTGTATAATCTGAATGGAATTGGCCCCCATCGTGATGAGGATCAGGTACAAAACGAGTTAACTAATATCTGAATTGTCTGAAGTCTAGTATATTATTGGCTCTCCATTGACTTTATTGTTGAAGTCTCCTCTATATGAATTTTAAGTTGAGTTTACAGTGACTTTTTTCTAAGTTTAAGAACTCAACGAGTGGAATACTTCTTAACTTCATTGCATTTGTGTCTACCCAAAAACTTATACGAGTACAACAAGTGGGCGTTAAAATAATTGGTTTAATTTTCTTTAGACGTTTTTGGCTTACCTATAGGAGTAATAATTTTAAACGGCAAAAGCATGTTTAAAATTGTGCATTAAATTAAAACAAAAAATCAATTTAAATAATTAATAATAATGTCTCCATCTATAAGAACAGTTAACGCATACATTAACAAAAAAAAGTAAAGATGATTCTTATTCTTATTATTTTCTGTGGCAAACAATTGTTAAATTATTCAAAGTTTTTGTTAAACTTGATGTCAAATTAATCTGTTATCTTTTCTACTCGTTTACACAAAGATTGAGACTGTGTGTGTGTTTGTGGAACTAAATGATAAAGACGCCCACATGCTGTCATCCAACCAAGTTATTTCACATCGTTAGCATCTCTATGGCTACCGTATGTAGTCAACAGCAGCCGCAGCCCCAGCAAAAGCAAAAAATCAAAACTTTTAAGTAAAAAAATGGAAAAAAATGAACAACATACACAACTTCATTGCGTTGTGACACTATCAGTTTTTAGCGATCATGGCAATTTTTGACGTTTGTAACTCATAATGTGACGACTACTGGCAACAAGACTACTGCTGTGATCCTTACTACTACTACAGCTCTAACTGTACGCGCAACACGTAGTGTGTGTCTTGATTCAATTTTTGTTTTTTTATTTTACTTCCCTTTTGTCGAGCTGTAGGTTTCTTTTATGGTTACAAAACACTAAGGCGTAGTAGAATATAAAAAAAAGGGAGAAATCGCTCAGCAAACAACAAACCACAACAGTAAAGATTAAATGGCCTTTGAGGCAGAATGCTGTGCCTTGAAATTTTTTAAATATTCAACACTTTAGCTAAATTACTTTAAAAATAATTTAAATATATATCCCAGTTAAGTCCTTTAATCCCACCCCCATTTTGTCTACCTCTCTGCTGTTGCCTTTTTTTTATAAATATATCCAACGTTGCCCACATGCAGCATACATGTGCAACAGCACAAAAAAAAAGAAAATTAAAAAAAAAACTAAACTAAATAAACAACAACCAGTAACAACTGTCATCGTTTGTCAGTTTATAAATCACTTGAGCTCAACACAATTCATTCATTCAATCTTCTTTGCCTCAAATAACAACAACAAAAATGATGAATAATTCAACATTTTAAAAAGTGAAAAAAACGCAGTCAAAAGTGTGAGGCAACAAATGTTTGAAATGTTTCGGTCATGATTGTTTTATGTAGAACAAAAAGAAAAATTGTTTTGAAACAGAATTAATTTTTTTTTGAATTTTTAACTTTAATTATTTATAATTGAAATATTTTTAAAAATTAAACAAAATTAGAAATTGTTTATGTTTTTAATAGTAAGATTTAATATAAACCAAATTAAAAATAAACCACTCTTTACAAAGTCGATACTCTAATCAACTTTAAACAGGGTCAAATCACTATACATCGGAGAGATTCTTTCTTTATTCTTATCGGTTAAGTCTAAACAAACTTGTTAAGTATGCGTTGCCGACTTTGAAAAGTGGTGAATCTATGCTGAGACTTCTCAGTCTTATAGTCTAACACTACACGTACTCTGTATAATGACTTAAAAGACAAGATTTTCAGCTCTGCAGACTTAAAAATGTTACTGTAGTCTATAGAGATGCTACAACATTTTTAAGAATTGTTAGAGAGGGTGTCTCAGTAAGAATGCACTTTTAAATTTAAAATAAAAACACGTATTTTTAAAGCTTTACGGTTTTGCTATTGAATTTTAATGAAGAGATGTTTCGATTAAGTACAAAATCAAATATCCTTCAAATGGCCCCCAGACTCTGATGACAGGCCATTACGCTTTTTATGAAATTTTCCTCAAATTTAGCACAGAGATGTAGCTGTATCGCACCGATGACTCGTTGATTTTGAGCATAGCAATTGTTCGGTTAATTCACATCAAGCGGAGTTTTCACAAAACCCCTAAAAAATCGCTAAGGATTAAATCGCATGATCTTAATGGCCAGTTGACATCTTGATATCTTGACATGATTGTTTTGGAAATCGTTACTGCAATAAATGCATTATTTCGTACGTTGTGTATCAGGTGGTGACCTTTTGTTGAAATCGTATATGCATCAGATCCATGAAGTCCAGCTGAGGCCACAAGAGCTCCGTTATAATGTTGCTGAAGAAAACGGCGTTCAAAATCTCTGAAATTTCGCCTTTATCTTAAAGAGTGTAACCCCCAATCACACCGGCTGATAAAATTCACATCAGACAGTTATAATTTGTGGGTGGACTTGTTTTGACAATTTTTATATTCACAAAACTATACAGATGGAATTGCGCTTTATTGTAGAAGATGTGCTTTTTTTTAAATTTGCATTGAACTAATTGCTTTTCATGGTCTGCTGGTTTGAGCTCTAAAGAAAGCTGAATTTTGAACGCATTAAGGTGGATGTCCTGTACCAAAATTCTTTGCATAGTACTTCGTTGTTATTGAGAACGATGCCAAATTAATAATTTTGGGTTTTTAGCGACAATGTTGCTTACAACAGTAATGTTTTTAAGACACCGTCCAGTACGTTTAGGCACAGGAGTCTTACAGGAGTCTGAAAATGCTTCAAAATTTGGTAGCGGTCTCAGCGTAATATTTAAAATTTTTGTAATAAGTTTTCACAATTATAAAGCATTTTTCTTTCATTTCATTCATTCATTTTCAATGATCAAATTAAACACATGTTCTAGTCGTAAAATTTCCCATTTGCCCCTTGGACAAAAAAAAATTATACTAAATTCACAAATAGCAATCTTATGCTAGGCGCACAATTGGGACGAACGACGAATTTTTCGTCGCGAAAATTCGTCATCAAAAATAAAACACATTTGTGTATATGAGAATGCATACAATTGTGGCGTCAGTCGAAGTTCGCTATACGCGGCGAACTCTGCATTAGATTTATTTCTATTTCTAACGCCGGCGAACGACGAACAAATTGGTACAAGGTGAGCATTTCTTATTAAATTTAGGTTTACTTCTCAACTTTTTAAGAAAATAAAGTTAGTTTTTAATTTAATAATTGTTTTATTTTTTATTTTAAAACATTTAAAATAAGTATAAAAAAGTTAAGTACAAAAATTTGTTTTTATTTGTGTTTTTGCAAATGTTTAAGTTTATTAAGTGATCTTTTTTTCATATGGTCACACTATTAGCTGTTATACACAAACAAAATTTTTATTATTGTTTAATGCACGTACCCAGGACATTCTTTGCAAACGTTTGCTTATACGTAAACAAGTTTTTATTATTACAGAAATTATATTTATTGTTTTGTTGAGTTTCACAAAAAATTAGATTCTTAGATTATTTTTGTTTTTTCTTTGCACAAACACTAAACAATTTTATCAACTATAAAAGATGTTACTTTTTCGTCATTGTTGTGCTTCACACGACGAATTTGCACAACAAAGACACAACAGAAGAGATCGTCGTGTTGGGCGAAATTCGTCGTTCGTCCCAATTGTGCGCCGAGCATTACTGAGACAGTCTTTAATAAAGAGTTTGAAAAAAACTTAAGACAGAAACTTTTCTTTAACACGCTTTAAATCAAAAGACTTAAGATACAAACTTGCGGCTGTATATAAAATTTTGTTTTTTTTTCTTCTTATTATTTAAGCTATAAGCTTCCATCATTAATTATATTAATTATCAATTGAATTGAAAAATAAAATCATTGAGTACTAAGCAGCAAATAAAAGTTTTGCCAAAATCAAAAAAAAAAATAAAAAAATAATAATTAAATAGATTGTATAGACTACACGCAATCATTTACCTTGTTGATTGTCTCTTTGAATTTTTATTTGTTTTGCTTAACTACATAAATATGTATGAAATTTTAAAGAAGAAGAAGAAGAAAAGAAGAAATATAAATGCATTTTATGTTTTATTCATAAAAATATTGATTTAATTGTTGCATAAATACATAATAAGATTTAGTTTACTTTTACTGTATTCACATTGGAAACATTATTAAAAACTTGAGATGACTACTCACCTTTTGATCACCGAAACGCATCTGTCTGCGTGCATTACGACTAACATTCATGCGACACAAAAACATGCGATGTTCGCCCTCAAGATTTGAAATGGCAGCAGCAGCAGCCGCTGCCGAATTAATATGTTGTCCTGGTTGTGGTGGTACATTGCGATTTAGTTCAGCCTGTATGGCAGAATGATCCTGTTTATCTATAATATCGTAAACAGAATCACCATGTATCAAAAGATCTTCCTGTAAAGAAAGAGTGTTATAATTGACCTGTAGTTTTATTTATTGTTAGGATCAAAAGTTCAGAAAAATTTAAATTTTACTCTTTTGAGTTTTTACTTCTGTTTGTAATTAATTTTTGTTTATAAAAAGGCAACAAATCAGCCATACAGTCAGTTGGTTAGTTATTCAAGGAGAGAACTCCCTTTCAAACTATATTTAGTTGTTTTTATTGTTTTTGTTTTTATTTTATAACTTATCAATAAATCTTTGATCTGTAGCTTTTGGCATTGGCCATAGACATAGACATACAACGACACACCCAACACCCGTTTTTGGTGGTGCGGCATTTGCCACATATACTATATGTTTAATATGTGAGTATTGATATTGTTGTTGTCTATTGCTGTTATTGCAGTTAGTACTGGTACTTCAAATTACTAGCACACAATGTCCATTACCGACAAGTAACAAATTCACTCTCATATGCCTGCATATGCATAAGCACTTATTAAGACTCATTTACAAACATATACACCCAATCCTCTTTTTACACGGTACATACGTTCCAGGGAACACCGTGTAAAAAAAATCGTGCAAAAAAAAAACAGTACATATTCATAGGAATATATTTAGTTAATTAAACCTTAAAGGTGGTCTAAAATATTCATATTTTTATGGAACACAAAAACTTCATTTCTTTTTATTCATACAGGTTACTTTTATTTTAATTAAAAAACTAAAAAAATATTCTCACGGTTTTCTAAAATTATTTTTTTTTAAAAAGTATCACATTTTTAAGGAACTAATAAATAACTCTGTAGAAACAATATTTCAAAAAACTAAAAATAAAAAAAAACAAAAAAGTTCACACATGTATAAGGAAAATCAAAATGTTTTATTCGGTGTCAGTTTCTGATAGTAAGCACGGTCTTTTGCTCTGCGCTGGTTCAATATCAGTTCCGTCCGAACATATGCTTAGTACGTCTGCATTTTCAGGTTCTACTGGTTTTATTATTTTAACAGCGAATTCAGTTATGGAACGCTGCGATCCTATTTTGGAGATCTCTTTGTACAGCTCCTTGTATCGAGCCATACATGATTGTAGGTCTGATTGAAATTTCACAGCTCTTTCGTTTGTATGATCATTTGCCAAAAAATGTTCTGCTAATTTATTTGCCATTTGAATGCCTTCTAGAATTGAACTGGCTCCTATCGAAGGCAGAGTTTCGCTCTCTTCAGTGTTATCACTTGCGCCAACGTCTTCCAATGCGGCTTCTAACAAATCATCTTCATCAAGAACAATGTCGACAATTATTTCGTTTATATCATCAAAGGTGTGTACTACATAAACTTAAAATTCACCAAAAATATTTTTATCCGTGCAAAAAAGAACGTGTAAAAACAGGAAAGAATTATTTTTGTTAACCGTTATTGTTATTTCAAAATCCTGTAAAAAAAGATCGTGCAAACACAGGATTGGGTGTATGTAACTATTTTCAAATGTTAGCGTATCAGTAAATGTTGATGATATTCAAATACCGTCTAGAAAACCTTAAAAGCTGCATATGCATGTACATGTGTTTATAAATGAATAAAAAAATATATTTTTTTTATTTTTAAATATTTTGACTTAAGCCCATTTTTGTTGTGCTCAACTGTCTGTTGCATAAAGAGTTTTTAGTTTTTGGTTTTTTAATTTTTAAGACTAATTGAAGTTTTCTGGCTCTTGTTTAATTTATTGCATGTCGAATATTTCGCTTTACTAAATTTTCAAACATTTATTCTAGGGCAAATTTATCATAACAATGACATAATAGTGTAGTTTAATTAAATGCTGTCTTAAGGCGTGTCAATATGTTATGCCAGTTACATATTTCGCTTTGTTTTATGTAGTTGTTATGCTTTTCTAAAACTTTAACCATCTTTGTTTATGCAAAATTTTGTTAGGCACCGCTAAAAAGCTTCTTGAAGCTTTTAAGTGTCAAAAATTTTACATGTATTGTAAAATAATGACTTGGAACGATGGTCAGAAAAGAATTGTATACAGTTGTAGTATTTGGTTTGAATGCATTTTTGTGTGAGCAGTATGTTCATTATCTGAATAAATGGTCATAAGTCAAAATTTTGCATTTCTGAAACCAAGTATTACAAATCATCGCTGCTACGTCGTGATCGATTTTGTGATGATTTTTTAACATTTTTTATTGTTTCGATTAAAACCTTTATCGGTTATTGAACGATGCACCAAAAAGTTTAAAAATATCTTGATTTATTCCAAAAAAAAAAAAAACAATAGATAAACAATGTCTGTTTCAACGGTTTAGAAAGTGAAACGATATTATAAATATTTAGCGGGAAAAATCAAATATATAGACACTAGGGTGATCGACTCGGTTTTACAACCGGTGGAAACCCCGGTTTTCTTCCTCTTTCAGCTGGCGGTTTTTTCTAAATGTTGATTTTTCGAATATTGAATACTCCGGTTTTTTTTATCCGAAAAAGCCGGTTTTTTTTTTTTTTTTAAAGTTTATTTTCTAATATCTTTGTAACCAATCGTACCATAGTATATTTAGTACGCGAAAAGTTTCCAAAAATTAGAAAATAAGAACTATTAAATATTCTTCCATAATATTGTAAGAAATTTATTTGTTGTTAAAAAAACAAATGTAAAATAAGAAAAATAATTGATCTTTAATATTTTTTTTTTATAAGATATAAGCCTTTAATTAAAAGTTGCGGTAATTGTAGCATAAACTTAGCTGATCGATCACTTTGAGGTAAAACGTGTAGTTACAATAAAGAAAAACCAATAATCTTTACTTCCAGATCCAAATTTTAAATAATGGCATTGAGTGTCTGTCAACTTAAATTTCAATTAAACCATCGAACAAACTAGTTTATGCCTATATTTGTATGTCTGTCTGGGGTATAAGAAAGAATTTTTAAAATTAAATTTTAAAGATTTTCTCCCTAGCCTTTAAAATGTATTTCAAATTACAGAAATAATTTCAAACAGAATACGTTAGTGCATATTAGTTTAAAAGATATATTTAATATTTAAAAAATGTACCGAAAGAGATACAAAACTTGTATGTAATTGTATTTATTTATTTTTCTTGTAAAGAGAACCTTTTGTCCTTAAATTCAACTAATTAAAACCAAATAAGTCAACTGCATTCATGTCAGTTATTGCGTTATTGTGCAGCCAAACGTATATAAACTGTAAAAATTTTATATTCATATATAAATTTAATTATAATCGTTTCTTACAAAATTTTTTAATTTTTTCTTTAAATATTATATATTCTATATTCGAACCGGTTAACCGGTTTTTTCTCAATTTTCAAAATAGCAACCGGTTTTTTTTAATTTTAAATTTCAAACTATTTGAAAATCGTTTTTTTTTTAAAGTCGAATAATCGATCACTCTAATAGACACCTTTTATTAAACGTTATAAATGCCTTATTCATAGCAAAAAGTTAGCCACAGTTTATACACTACGTACAACGAGCTGCTAACTAGAATGCCGATTAAGCTTAGCAGCTCGTTGGCACAGAGTTTATTCATAACAAATTTGTATCCGTCTGCCAACTTTTAAAAAATCAACTCTGAAATTGCATGATACTTCTCAAAAATGCAACCATTTTTTGTATATCAGCCCTTATTTTGATATTTTTTTGTCTTTCCATCCATATCAAGGCATATTAATTCATCAGGTACTCTTGATTCGTCAGCTGATTATTTTTTCAACCCTTATTTTAAGTTTCAGCTGTCGAAATGCATAAATAAAAAACTATGTTCTCTCTTTTCTAATTTATTTCAAATATCAAATTTCATATATAAAAAATATAAACAAAAAAATTCTAAATAAATAAATAATTCTAAATATGCCTTGATCCATACTAACAATTATTAAAATTTAAAAATAAATTAAAAAAATAAATGAACAATATATTTTTCGTGCACAAAAATTTTTATTCTATTCTTTATAAATTTTTTTTGACACAGAACAGCTGTTTCTGCACAAGTCGGCAAACTCTTAGCAGCTCGTTAACAAGTGTTTAGCAAATCGTTAGCGAGAGCTTGGCATGTGTGTTATGAAAAAACTTTATGCTAACTTTTTGTTATGAATAAGGCCGTATATATTTATTGAATATACATACATATATTGAATATATTGAATGTATACAAAGAGAAAATTTAAGGTAAAGTTACATTTAGAATATAATTTATAATATTTTGTTCAGTTTAAAGGTTAGATAGACATAAATGAACTTATATTATTTATTGATGCACCTTTATTTAAATCAGTTAGATTCAAGGAAATTCACAATACTTAAATTTATTTTGTATATTTAATTTTAGTTTGATTTTAGTTTTAAAAAATTTTTTGTTTGTTTTAGGTTTAATAAATTTCGGTTTTATTTTAAGTTAAAGAAATTTTAGTTCTTATTGTTTCTTGAGTTTATGTTTTAGATAATAGTTTCAGTTTATGCACAGATTATTTATTTCTTTCAAATAAATTTCGTAAAACTTTTTAATTAAACTTTGAATTGTTCGGGGGATGATTATCGTAAAAACAATCATTTGTTTGTGTTAAAAGATGTTGGGGTGTTGATATCCAGTCAGGGTTGGATAAATGAACTTCTTGTTCACTGTGGTGAACAGTGTCTTAGTAAGAATGCACTTTTTAATTTTAAAATAAAAACACAAACTTTTAAGATAACTAGGATTTGTTTTTTTAGATTGTTGAGAAAACATGTTCTTATTATGTATGAAATTAAACATCCGTCAAATGGCTCTGACGGCCATTACTCTATTATGAAATTCTCCATGAACGTTTTGGATCTTGGATTTTAAAGCAGAAATTGTTTTGGGCTTTTTCGCATAAACCTACAGATTTTACAAAAATAAATGGTGGCCAATTAATAGAATTTCTTGATATAATTTGTTTTGGAAATCTTTAAGTATGAAATTAAATATCTATCAAATGGCTTCGATGGCCGTTACTGCAATAAATGAATTGTTTCATGAGCGGTGCGGCACTTGGAGCCGTCTGGTTGAAACCACATGTAGTACAGTTAAAGTAAAAAGAACTGCGTTATTTGTTCCTGTGACGAATGTCGTTCAGAGTTAACGCAATTTCAACATCATCTTGAAAAAAATGTAAGGCCCAATCAAGGCGCTTGTTCAAAGTCCGTACCAGACAGTTGCTCCATGTAGTGAATTTATTTCTCATGGACCACAGGATGATTTTGTGTATTCACAAAGCCATTCATATAACAATGCTCCTCAATTGAGAGGATGGCATTTAGCTAAAATCGAAGAACGACTGGAGTGCTTTGTCCATTATTTTTTTTTAATATTCGAAACTCGTGTTGGATATTATAATAAGACTATTCACAGTTAAGCTAAAAATGAGCTGGAAAGGAATATTGGGCATGTCGTCTTCTTTTTAAGAAAAATACCTTTTATAATATATCTGGGAAACGTTAACATCTATTTATAATCTTCCAACCTTGTGCGCTTTACTTCTATCTCATTTATCTCACCACAAATAAAAATTGATACAATCGGAATAGGGCAAGTTATAACCCCCAAATGAAAAAAATCCTCATTTTAAAACATAATTCAGTTTCTAATCTTGACTTTACATTTTAATAGAATTGTTTTTAACTTTTTAAAAAAAATTGGGAAATTGCGTGGTAACTCCCATACAAAGAAGATATATTCAATTTGAATCCTGTTTAATTGACTGCAACATTTGTTTACTGTTTTAGCCGAAATATCGATAAAATCAGAGTAAAGAACAGGGTACCCGCATACCAAAAAATACATTTGGTATTAGTGATAAAAAACTATAATTGATATTAATTAAAGGTTAGGACATTTTGATAGCAATTTCCTATTTAAAATTGGAAATTAAAAGGAACAGAAAAGGAGAAGTGATACACTAAGACGTAAAAACTATAACCTTATAAATACGATGCAAAAATTTTGTTGGGCATATGTTTACAGAAAACTCTTTTAATACTATAATTTTATTATTATTATTATTGAAATTTTTTTAAAAAACTTTTTTTTTTTTAAATTCTTCTTATAAATTAAAATTATTTTAAAAAAATATCTTTGTGAATTTATCTGCGTAAAAAAATGGCAGTAAATAAATACTCTTGCATTACTCGACAAAAATACAGCCTCAAACTTTCTCTTGTGTGCAGAGAAAAATTTTCAAGGTTTTTTTACGATCGAATTAGTGATTCGGCTGCGCATAGAACTAACTAACAAACAAACAGACAAGCAGCCAATAGCAATTTGTATGTATTTAAAATATGCCATAATAAAGTTCATCTTTTATAAGCTAATAATAGTCTAAAAAAAAACAAATATGAATAAGAGCCGTTACCTGTCTGTAAACAAAAGACTTAAGACACATACATGAAATAATAAAAAGCAGAAGAGAAAGATTTGAATCGAAGTATTGATAAGAAAATTGTAAAATTTTTGGCAGGAAACCCATAAAAAAATATAGTAAACAAATTTCTCAAACATTTTCTATGTAAAATATTTATTTTTTATTTTGAAAAAAATAATTAAAAAATTTCCTTGATAACGAAGTTTATAGAAAATATTTATTAGGAAGCAATATTTTTCTAAAAAATTTAGTTTTTAGAAATCAAATAAAATTTACAAAAAATTAAAATTTTATTGAAATTTTCTTTAAAATAAAACTAATTAAAAAAAACAAATTTTTCTTAATATTTTTCTTATAGGAGATTTCAAAATTATGTTTTACACTAAAAATTATAGCATCATCGCAAGTTCATCCTTTGGAGAGTGAAAAACTCAAAACACAAACATGATAAAAAATAAAATTATTTGAAAAGACTTAAGACACATACATACATAAGTGTGATAAAGAGCAAGAAAATGATTTAATATAAGAGAAAACGGTTTTAAAATATTTAGAAAAAATTAAAAAAAAAATTTTACCAAATATATATTTTAATAAATTAATTTTATAAAAATTTAAAAAAAATATTTTTTTTGCAAATTTTGTTTAAATGCAAAATCGATCGTAAATTTTTACTAAAAAAAACTTAATAACAAAAAATATTTATTTTTTTTTTTGTTTTCTTACTCACCATTGAATGTCCCAAATATTCTGCAGCATTATCTGAAATGTACAGCAATTTACCATTCTGGGTAAGCATCATTAGAAATCCTGATAAAGCCTAAAAGAAGAAGAAAACTTTTAAAACAAATAGAGATAGAAAAAAAAATAAAAATAAAATAAAGTTATTTAAATCAAAATCTAGGTAAATTGTGTCAAAAATCTCTTGGTTTAGCAGCGCAAAAACAAGTGTTCCTAGAACTATTTTAAATATAAGCTAACACACACACACATACCTACAATACAAAGAGTTAGTTTTGAATGAATTTATACTAAATAAGTCAACAAAATTGAATTGTTTATTTTTTTTAAGTTTTAGAACTTTCAAATAAATGTGTTTGTGTATTTATTTTACCCAGAGTCACGAGTAAATGGTATTTTGATTAATCTTGGTCGAACGTCAAGGTCTAGTAATAGTCAATTTCGATTTTTCCTTCATTTTTTACTGGTGTAGTTTTGTGTGTGTTTTATTTTTGGTATAAAGTTGTGTTGAAATCTCCTACAACTCCTGTCTGCTGCTGTAATAACTAAATGAAATGTATAAGTAAGTCACTGACTGTATTTTTATGTTTATTATGGACATTCTGCTGTTGGCTGATATGACACTTCCTAGGAACTATGATATGTAAATGTCAACACAATTGCAACAACAATTTTTGTTCTCTAAACTCCAGTTAATAGAGTTGTTACGGTTTCTTAAGAATGATTGTCATTTTTATGGTAAATTTACAAAAAAAAACTAGCAAAACTAACAAAAACAGAAAAGAAAATATATATAGTAGTCACTTCTTAGAGTCTACTTAAAGGAATGTGTTACTCTAGGTAAACATTTAAAAATCAAATATCTCTGGGTATGTAAATAAAACTTTAAATAAATATTTTTTTTTTGTTTGTAGCAACAAGTGAGTAGAATAAATTGAATTTTCTTGTATATCTTATTTTTCTTTTTTGAAGGCCATTTCCAGCTAAACTCTAAAACCATTCTAATCAAAAGTTTTGAGTTTTATATAAAAAAAAAAGCGTACATGTGTTGTGTTAAAGTTACAGTGTTTGGGTGTATTAAATGAGAAAATTAAAAGCCAAAGTGAAGGTTCAAACATTTAAACTAAAGTAATGAATGGCAAGTTAGAGTAAATGGGGGCAGCAAAAATGTCTTACAACAAAACTATCAAACGTACGTATAACTAAGTCTTATATTAGAATTTGTGCCTATATTTCATAGACACTGTTAAATAAAGAAAATTATTTATCGTATATGAAGAAGAATGCTCATTAATTTTCTATATAGAGATAACTTACAGGAAACTTTCTTTAAGAGATGAATTCAGCCAAGCATTTCATATAAAAGCTTCTGCCTATAAACATTTTTTTTAAATGTAATTTGACTTCACTTTCTTTAAGAGAGAGACAAAGATGATTTTGTGAGGTTAACTTACAGTTTGAACTGAGTAGAATGGTTGTCTTAGGATTTACGGAAACTAAAATGATCACGCCCCATTTTTTTAATTTATCTAAAATTGGGAAACGGTTAGACCAATTTGTTTAATTTTTTTAAAAATTTATAAAGCTCAATTATGTTTATTAAGGGCATTAATTCTTAAAATTTAAAAAAGATGTGGCACCCGCATTCCACATAAAATCAACAGTTTTCGCCGCATTTCCGGCTTACTGTTGGACTAAAAAAAATTGATGTGGGGTATTACAATAAAATCTCGCATAGTTAAGCTTTAATGAGCTGAAAAAGAACAATGGGCGTGGCACATTAAATATAAATAAAATACATTTTTTTGAGACATCTGGAGAACTATTACATCTATAAAATTATATATTTATCTTTAATAATTTCAAACAAAAATCAACATAATCGGAGCAGGGAAATTAAAAAAAAACTTAAAATATTTTTTTGCTCTGGTTTTGTTACGTATGGAGTAAATTGAATCATATTTTGCTTCTACAAAGTAATCTTACGTCTTGTATGATATTTTATAAATTTGAATGAAAACATGATGTGAGCTTGTTTATTAAACAAAATAAATTAAAACCATATCGTCGTTGCTCTAGTTTATTTATGTGTTTTCTACTCAGTTTTCAGAAGAACAAAAAATGCATTTTATTTTCTTACTTCACAGCAGTGTTGCCAATTTAGCTATTTTATGGCTAGATTTAGCTATTTTTGAACACGCTTAGCTAGGAAAATCTGCTTTTAGCTATAAGCCATTTTTTTAGCCATTCCTAGATATTTTTTTTAGCCTTTTTTAGCCATTTTTTGTTTTTAGCTGTTAAGTTTTGTTGTTGTTTCGTTTCCTAAATAGTGAAAAACGCTTCTATAAAATAATGTTTTTTATTTACTAAAAATTCCATCGATGGAAACCTCTTTAAAATATTATATAAACAAACAAACAATCAATCAGTAAAAAAACAACCAAGCATGTGTATTTATTTAATAAATAAATAAAAAAAGAAATTTAAGAAAAATAAACAAAATTTTACCAGAAGTTATCCCACCCAAAATTAAAAGATTGGATTACAAAAGTTAAAAAGTTTTTGTAAATATTGTAAATGTGAAGTTAATGCAAAATTATATGATTTAACTGTTCACTCTGAAACACATAAATGGTATCGGATATACATATTATCAAGACCAAGCCTTTACCTTTTAATCCAGTGAATTTTAAGCTACAACAGCAGGAGAATACATTAGCTATGTAAAAGAGTGTTCAATAAGAGTGATATGATTTCTTTAAAAAAACACACTTATTGTTACGAAAATTCAAAAAGTTTTTAATTTAATGAAGTAAAATCGATACAACTAAGTTCTAAATAAAACCTCATTCATATGGTCTCCACGACTTCTTCTGCAGGAACGAATTCGATGAACCCAATTTTCGAGCACTTTTTCCACTAACTCAAGTTGTATGTTATGAATGGCATGTTCAATATTGACTTATAAAGATTGAAGAGAGTTTGGTTTATTTCGAAAGACCAATATTTTATTTTTTCTATATACTTTTTTAGATACGGCTTAAAAAGGATTGATAAATTCTGTTATCAACATGAAGTATTACATAATTATCTTAAATTTATAGGATCTAAATAAAGTTAAGATGACAATGACAATAATATCGAGCTAGATGCTGGTGATAATTGGTCCTTTTAAAACCATTATAACAAATCTTGTACCTTATAACTAGTCAAAGATATATTGAGTATATTACAAACGGTCTTTAATTTTATTATTTTTGTTTTAAAATAAATTTTTATTATTTTTTGTATTAAAATATTGAAAACTTTGTATTTAAAACATTTAGCAATTTCTTAGCTAGTTTCTAGCCATTTTTTTCCGGAATTTTAGCCATTTTTTCTAATCAAGTTCTGGCATCACTGCTTCACGAATACTGACTATTATCCGTTTTTGAACCAATTAAGATATCCTTAAACGGTTTGGTGGATAGATAGTACGACCAATAATGGTTCAAATTGGAGCAATAAGAAAATTGTCGCATAATCGATTTTATCAGTGCAGCGACAATTGTTAAATATTTTATCAAAAAAGTAACCGGTTTTTTTTTAATAAAAAATTTCGAACAAAATGAAGCAATAAGAAAATTGTCACATAGTCGATTTTATAAGTGCAGCGATAATTATTACATATTTTAAAATTTTCAAAAAAGCAACCGTTTTTTTTTTTTAAATAAAAAATTTCGAACTATTTAAAACCGGTTTTTGGAAATTATCGAATAATCGGTCACTCTACTAGCTTTTTTAGGAAACGTTTTTAAAATATAGCGATTAAAATAATTTTTATATGGTTAGTGGTTTAAAAAAGACACATAGTAATATTTTTGTATGTCAAACATCATGAACAGTTAAAATTTACAAATTAAAAGTTTTAAAATCTATTACTTTTGATAAATGGTTCGACCAAACAACGTACAAATTACTGAACTTTAACTCTTTTTTTTAAACACATAAATATTTTTACTCTGACATTAGTTTTAAAGCAAACAACTGACATCCTTACAATAAATAAAACATTAGTAAAATAAAAATAAGTTTTGAAAAATTTTTAAGTAATTTAACATTTGTTAAAAACTTAAAGAAACACATCAATAAAACGACTCAAACTAGACAGAAAGCAAAGAAATACAGAAAGGCAGACGGACAGACGGACAGACAGACATACAGACAAGTAGGTCTCAATCACCTCTAACTCCCCCATTAAGAATTTTCGAAAATAAAAGAAGAAAAAAATTAAGACTGCAAAATGATTTAAAAGGCAACAAAGTTCATGAGTTTTGAACATGAGTTATTTAGAGTAGTAAATATTTAGTAACGGCGGCAAGCAGGCAAGCAGGCAAGCAGGCAAATAGGCAAACAGGCATGTAACCAACAGCAGCAGAAGCATATGGTGGCATGGCATGGGTTGACTGCTTGCAAGTTGGAACTACACAGTTAGTAGTAATACTCGTTGCTTATGACCAAAAAATTGTTAGAAAACATACATACATACATACATACATACATATTTACCAGCAACATGTCTTCGAAACCCTTGTATCAGTGTTGCTCTTAGTTAAAATCAAGTGCGGTAGTTTATTTTCATGTTTCATTTAATATATATTTTTTTTATGCTTCAACACAAAAGTGGCACATACGATTTTATGTTTTTTTTTTCTTTTAATTTTTATTTTATTTTTTTCTTTACACATACATATATTTCTATATTTAAATTTTAGCAATATTAAAAAAAGAATAAAATAAAATTTTTTTATGACTCACCTTTGAAAATCCTATATTTGGTGTTGGTGCTGAGTGTATGGAAATGTCATGACGTTTGAACACTAAAAATACAACAAAAATTAATTTATGGCACAAAAAAAAATATGTCAATAAATTTATTAAAGAAAAATGTACATTTAAGTAGTCATTAGAAAAATTAAACACATGTCAATTTTTTCATTTATTTTCTTTAAAAAAATAAGTAAGAAAAAAAGAAAAATTTATACAGATTTTTTTTCAGCATAGAATTAAACAATGCCACTATTTTAAAAAATTATTTGTTTACTATTAAATAAAAATATCTACTAGAATCTATCTAGCGGAATTGCAGTAGAAAAACAAATTATTATTGAAGAAAATATTAAAATACTAAAACATTTTTAAAGAAACTGAGTTGCCAATGTCGTAATATTTTGTATTTATTTTTGTTGTGTTTTACATATTGTATCTACTATTTATTCTCTTCATAAATGTTATTTCTGTTATTGCTATTTTGATTTACTAAGGCAATTCTTTCTTTTGTCTTGGATTTATTTTTTTCAAATTTTTACTAAAAGTGGGGAGTTTCGATAAAAAGTATTTTTTTTTTTGAAATTCTTTGTTTAGAAAATTTTTTTTAAAAAATTAAAAAAAAACTTTTTTTTTTATAATAAAAATAAATTTATTCGAAGTGAAATTTTATAAAAAAAAACACTCCAAATACAAAATTTAAAAAAAAAAAAATATTTTATTCCTAAAAAAAATAAAAATACATAAAAAATATTAAATATTTTTTTCCTTAAAAAAAAAATTAAATTTTCTAACTGTATTTTTTTATGAACAAATTATGTCACAGTTTTTTAAAAAAAAAAGGAAATTGTTTAGCAAAAGAAAACATGTAACATATACTTCGTCTGAGAAAAAAAACACGCCCACTCGCTTTCCTCTGTGACTGTGCAATGCAGACTTATAAATTCTCTATACAAAAATGGACTGTTATAACCGTTTTTATTTCTTTTAAAGTGAATAACACCATTAATGTTGGCTTCAATCGTGGGATCTCACCCCAAAGAAAATAGCTCAAAGCTGTGATATCGCACAATATAGGTGGCCAATTTTCCGTACCAAAACGTGAATATAAAAGCTGATCATAATGAGTTCTCAACAAGTCCATTGTTGCACGCACTGTATGAGTTGTGCCACCATCTTGTTGAAGCCAGAGCTCACCGAAACCACATAGCCCGTTGGTATGGTGCGATAACGCTTTCCATTGACGGTATTATTTTAGTTTGCTTAATTTTTTAAGATATAGGGACCAATGATTTCACTAGCCAAAAGCCATATTCTCTTCATTACCTGGCTAATGTGGTCTAACCGGTACATTATCATCCTCTAATGTAAACTGGGACACAAATTTGCGAATGGATTGGTAATAGTGAGATCAGTTGGTCAATTATACGCACCGTTAGTTTCTAAAATCACACGAAAAACATTTCTCACAGAATACAGTTTTTCGTAATACAGTTGAATAATTTGGAGACACTGTTGTGATGTGAGTCTTTTCATGATGACTTGCCAATTTAATGAGACATGGAGCGATCTATCAAAAAAAAAAAACGCAATTGAAAATCAAACCTCATTTAGATTCACCCGATATTAATTGAACTTTGTATAGCTGCTTACTGAGCTCATTATGCAAAAAAACTGCTTTGAAAAGTGCAATAAATGTTCAGATTCTGTAAACGATAATGAGTGAATATTAATGGATCTAAAAACAATCCACTTGTAGCAACTCACTTCAGGGCAAGCAAAACTGAAAATCTTTCTAATTTTTTGGCAAAAAGACTCAACGTTTCAGAAATATTATTTTATATTCGCTTCCCAGTTTCGGTAATTAAACATTTAAAACATTAGTTGGCCCAACCGTCATAAGTTTATATAGTTGTTATAACTCTACAGATATGAAAAAAAATATATATTTTGTTTAAATAAGATATTCCACGTCCCCCTTCTAATAACCAAAAATACTTTTCTTTAAATAATATATTTTTTCATAATTTCAATTATTTTTTTGGTAAATAATTTATAATAAAACTCTAAGTTTCTTTAAATAAGTATTTATTAATCTTAAAATTATTTGTGAAGAACTTGTAATTAATTTTGGCAAGCACTCTTTTAAATATCTGCTTATAAACTGAGTTATAAAACAACATAGTTTAAAACTGTGTTTGAATTTTTTTTTAACAAAAAAAGTAAAAAATAGAAATATATACTTGTACATTATGTTTGTTTTTAATGTGCATACAAGTACATATTTATTATTACGATTTTGTTTAAGTTTTTTGTTTCTAATACAAATTTAGCCATATGCCATTAATTCCATTGTGGGAGAACAATTCAAAATACGGTAATAGAAAAAATAAGTAAAACATTGTCACAAGTGTCCAACCCCAACAACAATATAATAAAAAAAATTATAAACTTTTGAAAGAATATAACAACATCAGAAATACATCCAAACCCTGTCAATTGGTAAAATGTCAAAGACTCAATAATAAAAAAAAATATACATACAAATATACAAACATACATATATACACAGAAAAAATTATTGCTGAAAAATTTTTAATTAAATTACTAATTGATTTATTTCTAAATTCGAATTATATCTTGAATTATATTTTTAATTAATTAAAATAACTTTTTGTTTTTAAACTTTGACCTTCTTGTCAAAAAAATATTATTTTTGAAAAAAAAAATTTTTTTTTCAAGTTTAGCAAAATTTTGAATAATCATATAAAAAACGAAGATGAATTTTAAAATAATAGTGGCCTATCAGCAGATTGAAGTTCAAAAAAGTTCATACATAGCAAAAAAGAACCGATTTTGTTCCTAATATAATAGAGAAGTTAAACTTAATTGCAGATGTGACTTAGGTCAATATGCCCTGCAGCCCAATACATCCTGTTGGAATCGAAACTTAATTGGTAAGTTATTATTAATATAATTCCTTTCCACGCTTTGATGTAGACTTTGACGGTAAAATTTTTTTGTGCCTAGGCCAAGGAAAATATGATGTTTGGTAGTGCCACCAGTTCGTTATACGTTATATTGTAAACATTTCTTTGTACATAGGCCACAGATGACCCCCCTCCCCACCCTTTACTTTCGAAAAATGATGTTTGGTTTTGCAACTAGTTCTTAAATATGTCATGCTGTATGTATTCTTACTGTCGTATTCATAAAAAATATTTTTGGGTTTATTTAAGGCTGACTTGACAAATATCTGTACAACAATGTTTCAAATAAGCCTTTAATAAACCTAAAATATTTTTTATGAATACAGCAGTTATGCTCTCTGCTTTTCTTATAATTAAAATATGCTAAATGTAAATAAAAACACATGCACATGTTTACTTAAAAATAAAGGGTCCGCCAAATAACTTTATAAAAAAAAGTGTAGCTTCGGCAATGCGGCAGGTAGCGCCGTCCTGTTGAAATCAAATGTTGCCAATATCCTCCTCTTCAATTTTTGTGAACAAAAATTCGTTCAACATGGCCCGATTACGATCGCCATTGACTACGGCCACTTCTTGCTCATTTGCGAAGAAAAATGGCCCAATTATGCCTCTGGACTGAAATCCGCACCAAACAGTGACTTGTTTTGGGTGTATCGGCAATTTTGCTTGTTTACATACCCGCCAAGATCATAATGAGCTTCATCTGAAAAGATGATTTTTTTTTTGCAAAATCGGTCAAAGTAATGGCGC
The DNA here is from genome assembly GCA_941918925.1 of Phyto melanocephala. Taxonomy (NCBI): domain Eukaryota; kingdom Metazoa; phylum Arthropoda; class Insecta; order Diptera; family Rhinophoridae; genus Phyto; species Phyto melanocephala. The sequence goes on from OW799233.1 coordinate 7,304,406, forward strand.
ATTATTTCCCAGCGTTGTTGAAGCCTATACACAACCATATTCGTTCATCGGAAGTATAAAACTAATTATCTATCAAATCAGACATGAGCTAAATGTTACCATTCACGAAATAAGCACTAGTTGAAAAAAAGTTAGATGGCGAACCCATTAAATATATAAAAAACGCATCTATTTTCTTTTCGAATACTTTGATCTAAAATAGGTTCAATCATTTATAATAATAATACAATAAATACTTTATTTAAATTAATCCTAAACTTCAATTATAGGCGTGATTAAATAAATTAAAATTATTATTTTTTTTTAAATTCAAGAAATTTTAATTACTTTTTTAATACTATTTTAATTGATATATTTTGCAATATATTTTGGATAAAAAATATTCATTTTCATTTAATCAATAGTATCATTTTGATGTTTGTTGCCAAATCAAATAAAATTTTAATCAAATGTATTAATTTCGTAATTAAAATTCATATTTATTTTTATCTGTGTACATAAACACACATGCATAACTACTTATGTATGTTTAATATTTCTTTAGGTTTTTCTACGTTCAGATCGAACAATATTGCAATACAAATATTTTTTATGTACAACACAACAACATACAAGTTATTGTATTATTGTTGTTGCTATTGTTGCGGTTGCAAATAATAGCAAACAAATGTCTGCTTAAACAAACGTTTAGCAACTAATAAATGTATTTGGAAAAAAATTGACATTCACTGTTAGAGGAGAAGTGTTTTAATGCGCGGATGTCGTATTTATGTTTGTGTGTGTGTCTGTCTGTCAGAACATTGTCATACATGCAGCTTTTAAGTTTTTGCTATTGTTGTGTATTTAAAAACTTTTAGTTGCTTTAGCAGATATACGACAAGTGTTTGTCGTGGCTGAGTTTTGGTCAAGTATGGTTTTGAATTTTCATTAAAGACTGGGCAACATATGTTGGCAATAACATAAAATAAACCAAATCAAAAAAAATAATGTACCAAATGTTGCTACAAACTAACTAATATGGCGTTGAAATGTAGGAAAAAAATATTTAAAATAATTAAAAGGAACTTTTTAAAAACTATTTATTAAGAAAAAAAATTCTTGCGAAAATTTTTCGAAAATAAAAAAATATTAACAAATTTTCTATCAATAGATAAATTATAGAAAATAAAAAAATTTCTAAAAATTTTAAAATAAAATTATTTCGAATGTTAACAAATTTAAAAAAAAAAAATTATTAAGATTTCTATATTTAACTTTATATCGATAACATTTATAAAAAAGAGAATTGTTATCGTTAGTTTCTGATAAAAGAAAAATGTATTATAAAAAATTTATTTTAGGAGAAATTTTTTTTTTTAATTTTCTTAATCCAAAACTGCAAACATTTTTTAGAAAAAGGTAAGTAATCCCAAAATTATTTTTTTTAATTAATAAATTAATACATCGATGGCTATAAATTAGTTGGGCTTGGGTAAATTTTTCTTTCCGCAAAAACCTAAGTTTGGTTATTTTATTATAATATATAAAAAAAGAAATTAGCGAATTCGTTGCCAAAGAACGTCATTTCATTTTTATTTATATAGATGGTGAAAGATAAATATGTAAATGATAATTTTGTTGTTGTCGTTTGGTGTCATATTATAGTTAAATATAATTGAATTATGATCACATAATATTATGTTATGATTATGTGCAATTATTCAGTGAGAAATTGTTATTGTGATATGATAATTGTATGATACTCAGATTAACCACAATCACACAATCCTATCACAGTATATTGCTCTTGAATATGAGAACCTCATTCATGTTCTTTATCTGTTCATTTATTATTTTTTATGCTAAAAATGATTTCTTAAGCATAATGTGGTTCAAACAAAATTGCAATTTTAAAAGCTGGATGGTACAATTTAAAACAAGTAAGAGCGCTATATTCGGCCGTGCCGAATCTTAAATACCCTTCAGAACGTGTAGTCATGCAATAACAGTAGTTTGTATCACCATTCATCCCATATGAAATACGTACATACATATATAAAAACATCCCATTGTAAAATTATAGATTTACGTATGTATGTTAAAAAAAATAAAAAAAAAAATAAATAAAAAAAAAAATTTAACAAAAATTTTAAAAAAAAATTTAAAAAAAAATATTAAAAAAAAAATAATTAAAATATATATAATAAATATAAAACAAAAAAAAATTAAAAAAATATTAAAAAAAAATAATAAAAATATAAATAATATATTAAATAAAAAAAAAAAAAAAAATTTTTTTGCCTCAGCTGGGATTCGATGCCACGTTTTCTCCAACCAGTATACTCGTTTGTATGTATGTATGTTGTTGTTTTAATGTTGTTTTTGTGAAAAAAATCGAGGTGGTCGTGGGTTTTTGCTCATATCTCAGTTGTTTATGTACCGATGTTTCTGATTTTCAATATCGATCTACTCCCGAATATTTCTGACATTTTAATACCTCACCCGGGTCCAAGCGATGCCGGGGGTCTTCAAAAAGTTGATTTCAACATACACATGGACAGACGGTCAGACGGACAGACTGACAGAGCTTAATCGACTCCCCTATTCATAAGCTTTCAGAAAATATATACTTTACGGGGTCGGAAATGAAAATTGTAGAAATTTCACACGGAATGACAAACCTATATATACCCTTTTTCACTGTGTGAAGGGTATAAAAATCCAACGAATAATATTATTTTTATAATTTAATTTACTAACAGATGACATTTTAAATTCATTATAAAAGAAGACAGCATTCCCGCTGTAAAAAATTTTATTGCTCTTATTTCTCTTTTTTACGAAACCCCATAATTCTTTCAAAACTAGAACAATAGGCAAATCCCTGAGTTTTATTTAGAGCAAACACAAATATTTAATATATTTTCTAATTCGGCACACCTTCCCATATTTTCCCAGATCTTTGTCATCAAAGGAGATGAGATTTAAATAGCAACGTAGGCGTTTTCAATGTTTCTTTCTATGCACCCTGCCAAAAGGCACACACAAACACTCTATAAAAACGAATTTTATTATGTCAATAGAAGATGTTACAAATAAAAACAAATGTAATGCAAAATTCAACTAATTGCTTTTGATGATTATCCATGAACAAATATACGAAATGATGTAAAAAATAATGAATTCAAGATGAAAAGGTGCGTCATTAAATAATAACATAAAGGCGCTTCTCTAAATCTATACAGAAAATAATTTTTTTTTTTGTCATCACACTTGGCTTTTGTCATCATTTTGAGGTTGAAAAAAAAAAATATTTAAAACCATGTCAAGTTTACGCGATAGAAATTTTCAAATAATAAATCAAAATTAATTTGTAATTTATAGTTTCAGAAAAAAATCTACTGTGATTTCTTAAACAATATTTTCATTTTTCTAATGCAAAATTGAACACCAATTGCGGGACGTATATGTATGAGGAAAATTTTTGAACATTGTTCGCTTAAGAATTTTCATTAAGTTTTGAAAAACCATTGCATTTAAACTACATTTTTCAATGCCTGTTACAAAAAACACACTCACAATTCAAGCACGTGTTCTAAGTGATTAAAAATCATCTTAAATATGTATCAATGTCGTGTGAGGGGCTTAAAGCACAAAGGGTCCAAGTGCCTTTTTCCTTAAATTATGTTTACTTATAGAATTAATCGGTGAAGTTCGGAAAAGTATAGAGTTGAATGTGTCATTCAGCAGTCGTCACTTAAATACTTGTTTTGGTTGCAGCCCTAGGCATATATGAGCATTTAAAACCCTTGTCCTCAAACAAATATTAAAATCCCATTTGACATGGACTGAGTGGGTGGAACTTATACACGCAAAGAAAAACCATGGTACGGCATGATCACGACGGTCATACTATTTTTTCTAAAACAATATTTGGTTGTCGAAAACAAGTAATAGTTATTTTTGTTTCATTTCATCAAATATTTTGTCACGATAATTAAGCATTTGTTTGAATTGTATCATTTAATGTTTACTTTTCATAAAAATTTCAAAATGGTTATCATTTAAAAATAGTATGATTTAAAAAAATAATTTGACAAAAATAAAATTATATTCAAAAGCATTAAAAATTAAAAATAATCATTAAATAATAAGTGGGACAACAGTATGATTACAAATTTATCAAGCTATGATTTTTTTAATAATAATTTGATTTCAATTGTTCTTCTTCTTGCTGAATAAATTTTTATTCTTTTAAAAGTTTGAGATGTCAAAAAAGGGAACAAAAATTTTGAAAAATTAAAGAAAATTTAAAAATAAACGAGAAAATGTAAAAAAATATTGGTAAAAAATTGCAATTAAATTGGTAAGTACAATAAATATGTGTATGTTACAGCAAAAGACAATCATTTGCCGTAAAAAAGCAAAAATTGTCGATTTCAATAAACATAATAATGATAACTGGTAACCATTATTATTTTAAACATAATCATACAATTCAATCATAGTATGTTGCTCTTCGATTATGGTTACCACAACCATATTTTTTCTTTGCGTGTAGTTCTAAGCTAAAATCTAGCATCTAAAATCTAGCACTTGTTATTGAAGCATCTGTTTCAAAATATCTTTGTGGTTTATTTGCATGCACTTTACAGGGAATTTTGCACAAATAAGGACTTTATAACTGCATATTTTTCAGAATAAGTATATCGGACATCCGAAAAATGCAGTGATTACACTTTCAGAACGATGATCCTTGCAACCTCTCATACAAATATGATCTAATAAATGAGCAATAAAATTTCACTCAAGTAAAATGAAAGTTCGGAATATTGCACAAACCGTGCCACTGTTTTAAGAAACTCCCACAGTTTCTTCAAAAAAACAGCATCAAACTAATAAAATTCAAAAAATCCAAGAATCTTCAAGAACGAAACGTGATCTATCAAAATACTCACTAATTGACCATCTAGAAAAATATCTGAGCTATAGGGCTTAAATCTATAACAAGAAATTCTTTATTTTTTATTTATATTTTTATACCCTTCACACAGTGAAAAAGGGTATATATAGGTTTGTCGTTCCGTGTGAAATTTCTACAATTTTCATTTCCGACCCCATAAAGTATATATTTTCTGAAAGCTTATGAATAGGGGAGTCGATTAAGCTCTGTCAGTCTGTCCGTCTGTCCGTCTGTCCGTGTGTATGTTGAAATCAACTTTTTGAAGCCCCCCGACATTGCTTGGACCCGGGTGAGGTATTAAAATATCAAAAATATTCGGGAGTAGATTGGTATTGAAAATCAGAAACATCGGTACATAAACAACTGAGATATGAGCAAAAACCCACGACCACCTCGATTTTTTTTCACAAAAACAACATTACAACAACAACATACATACATACAAACGTGTATAATGGTTAGAGAAAACGTGGCATCGAATCCCAGCTGAGCCAAAAAAAAATTTTTTTTAATTTTTCTAAATATTTTTTTTTATTTTTTATTTAATATATTATTTATATTTTTATTATTTTTTTTTATTTTTGTTTTTTTTACATACATACGTAAATTTATAATTTTACAATGGGATGTTTTTATATATGTATGTTTTTTATATGTGTGTACGTATTTCATATGGGATGAATGGTGATACAAACTACTGTTATTGCATGACCACACGTTGTGAAGGGTATATAAGATTCGGCACGTCCAAATATAGCGCTCTTACTTGTTTATTTTCTTCTTAATTCATTTTAATAAATTTTGTTGATTATAATTTTTCTGTGTATTTTGTTATCAGAAAATCTATATTTATTTGAAATTATTAAACACGGATATAAAAATTTCCCGGGTGTCATTTCAGCAAACAAACAAAAACTTGCAATAAACAATATTTAAATACAAATGGACACTGAGCATTGTATTACTAAATACAAAAACTACCAACTGTGGCTGGAAACAACTTAGCAGTATTAATTTACATTTTATTCCTCTGTTTTGACGAGCAGAAGGTTGTTTTCTTAACAACCGAGTTTCACACGTTATTTAACACAGCGATTCCTAAAATTGTAAGAGTTACCAAGAATAATTTTGCGACTATTTTTTTTTTATTGAAAAAAATGTAAAGTTGTATGTAAAAAAATTGGTGTTTTATTACATTTCCAAAATGTTTTGCATTTTAACAGAGAAAGACGTTAAAAAATATTAATTTACAAAATTAAATAAAAAAAAAAAGTTTCTTAAAACGTAATAGTTTTTTTAGCTTAAGCTCTTTTCAAAAATAAAAAAATTTTTTTATTCTATTTTATATTATTTGATCAATATTTTGCTACCTCTTTGTGTAGCATCATCAGGATATAAGTTTTTGAGCTTAAGCTTAAAAAAACTTTTACATACATATAGGTCAAAGAAACTAATAATTAATTTCTTAAAACTTTAAATATTTTTTGTTTTCCAAAAAGTTTAAGCAAAAAATTTTATTTATAAAATGAAAAAATAGACATAAATTTTTACTCGTATTTATTTGGGCTGATTTTTAATAACGAAATTCTCGACTCTTTAAATTATTCCATGGCTGAAAAATGTTATAAGGTGATTATACAGTATTTTAATAGCGGTTTATTTCCAGATATTTCAAAAGATTGATACCATATACATAACGGTACGAGATTCTAAAAGTTGATATTATTTAACATACGGACAGACAGACAGACAGACGGGCATTAACCAATGAACTTTTTATTCATAAGCTTTCAAAAAATATATACTTTATGGGGACGGAAATGAGTTTTGTAGAAATTACAAACGTAATGTCATAGCTATGTTTATCCTTGCCACCACAGGTGAAGGATATAAAAAGTATTTTAAATAATGACTTCCTTTAAAAATCGTTTTGAAAACAGATTGCAATGCGAACTTCTTGCCGCGTTATTACGAGTTCTATATTATATGAATGTAAATAGTATATGTTGAACTCCCATACAATATATTCAAAACAAGAAGACAACAAGGACGATGAAGTGTATATCGTATTAGATATAAAATGTAGTGTATATAATACACTACATACACAATATTGAATATACAAGCAAAGAAAAGCCATGGTTACGGCATGATCACGACAGTCATATTATTTTTTCTAAAACAATATTTGGTTGTTGAAAAACAAGTAATAGTTATTTTGTTTCATATATGTATTTAATGAGAACTTTTCGTAAAAATTTCAAAATTGTTATCATTTAAAAATATTATGATTTAAAAAAAAATATGACGACAAAAATAACATTACATTCAAAAGCATTAAAAATTGCAAATAATCTTTAAATAATAGGTGAAACAAGAGTATGATTACAAATTAATCAAGCTATGATTTTTTTTTAATAATAATTTGATTTCAACTGTTCTTCTTCTTGCTGAATAAATTTTTATTATTTTAAAAATTTGAGATGTCAAAAAAATGAACAAAAAATTTTAAAAATTAAAAAAATTTTCTAAAAAAAAACGATAAAATGTACAAAAATGATGGTATAAAAATTGCAATTAAATTGGTGAGTACAATCATTATGTGTATGTTTCAGCAAAAGACAATAATTTGCGGTAAAAAACAAAGATTGCCAATTTCAATTGTAGTCATATCTATGATTATTGAATGATACTTAAATTAAACATAATAATGATAACTGGTAACCAGTATTATTTTTAACCATAATCATACAATTCAATCATAGTATGTTGCTCTTCAATTATGGTTACCACAACCATAATTTTTCTTTGCGTGTATTTGTTCAATACTAACCACAAAAATTCTTTTTTGCTGCTTAAAGTAGACTACTGTAAACCATTTTATAGCAAACATTTAACTTCTTTTGGTACTTTTTATTTCAATCAAAATTAAACAAATTATATAACACGGCAACTTTTCAAAATTTTTGTCGAATTTTAGAGATTTGTATCCAATTTATTTTTCAGAATTTATAAACAATATTTTTAATAATTATTGGCGATTTCTGCTTCTGATAAATAACTCATGAATAAATAATTTTAAAAAATACATCTTCTTTTTAATATATCCTTTTTTTTAACAATTTAAAAAAAAATCTTTTTATGAAATTTCTAAAATAATAGTCTTTTTGCTAAAACTTTTCCTATAAATTTATGATTGGTTAAGTTTAAAAAAAAAATTGAATTTTTATTTTTGTTGAACTTTTCTGTTTAAACTAATATTTTTAAATTTTTAATCAGTCTTGAGTTCATATTTAATATTATTTATTTTTTCAAGGAATTTTTTAAATTGTGATAAATGAAAGAATAAATCTTGAATATTAAATATGAACTCAAGCCTGGTTAAAAATTTAAAAATATTAAAAAAAAATTTATAGAAAATATTTGATTGTTGGTTACCCTTTACAAACCAACAATTGTTGCGTGTCATAGAAAAAAGTTTTAGAGTCGCTGTTTAAAACATTTAACACTGTACTAGTGATTTATAATAAACCTCCCAACAACAACATTTTGCCAATAATCGATGCTATGAATATCTTAAGCTGTACAAACAACAAAATTAGAAAAATTACTGATAATAAGTGGAATATTTTAATAAGTTAAAATTTTTACTATTTATTTTTTAGTCGTACAACAACAGCTGTAGACATGCATACATACAACTGACGCGACTGCAGCTGCTGTACACAGAAAAAAATATTCCTTAAATTTGTTTAATTAATTGACTTTTTGATTTGTTTTAAAATTCTAATTATATTTTTCATTAACTAAATTAATTTTTTTAATTGATATTAAATATTTTCAAAAAACAAAGAGATTTCTGTCAGTTGAATAAAATAAATAAAAAATAAAAAATGTTATTTTAAATGAAATTTTTTGAAATTTGAATTTCTTAGAATAAATTTAATATAATTATTATTCAAGGAGCAGAATAATAAAAAATAGTAGACAATCTGCATGAAAAAGTTCTGGTAAGTGAAAGTATATAAAAATATGTTCAGTTTTTAATATAATAAATGGTTCCAGTTTCATTGTAGATGTGCCCAAATCCAATAATTATTGCATTACCTTATATTCCTTAGAATTCTCATTTTAGTAGGTAAGTTTGTTGAATTTCTTCACTCTGTCTGATGAAGCCTTTTTACCGGTTAATATTCTTTATATCTACACGCAAAGAAAAACCATGGTTACGACATGATCACGACGGTCATATTATTTTTTCTAAAACAATATTAGGTTGTCGAAAACAATTAATAGTAATTTTTGTTTCATTTCATCATATATTTTGTCACGATAGTCAAGCATTTGTTTGAATTGTATCATTTAATGATTACTTTTCGTAAAAATTTCCAAATGGTTATCATTTAAAAATAGTATGATATAAAAAAATTAATTTGACAAAAATAACATTATATTCAAAATCATTAAAAATTAAAAATAATCATTAAATAATAAGTGAGACAACAGCATGATTACAAATTAATCAAGCTATGATTTTTTATTAACAATAATTTGATTTCAATTGTTCTTCTTCTTGCTGAATAAATTTTTGTAATTTTAAAAGTTTGATATGTCAAAAAAAGGAACAAAAATTTTTAAAAATTAAAGAAAATTTAAAAATAAACGAGAAAATTTACAAAAATATTGGTAAAAAATTGCAATTAAATTGGTAAGTACAATGAATATGTGTATGTTACAGCAAAAGACAATAATTTGCCGTAACAAAGCAAAGATTGTCGATTTCAATTGTAGCCATATATATGATTATTGAATGATACTTAAATTAAACATAATAATGATAACTGGTAACCATTATTATTTTAAACATAATCATACAATTCAATCATAGTATGTTGCTCTTCGATTATGGTTACCACAACCATATTTTTTCTTTGCGTGTAGGTTGTTGATGCTACCAGTTATTTTTGGATCTCCGGCTTTCGATATGGTGTAGTATGTCTACTTATGGAACCCTACTTCTTATGCTAAGTTATTTTTATATAAGTAACGAAATGTATTTAAAAACATAGATTCATATGTACCATATATGTATATTAAGAATATATAAATATCAAAAAAATATATATATTTTATTTCTAAACAGGTTAACTGCCTGTTCAACGATGTCGAAAGAAAACCCAAGCGAAATTTCATTCGTACAAATACGTTGAACACAAAAACAAATTTTTAGTTTTTGTTGTTGTTTTCAATATATTTGTATGAAAGAAATTTCGCTTGGGATTTTTTCGACATCGTTGAACAGGCAGTAAATAATTTTTGTTATTGATATAATAAATGATTTTATTATATAATTACCAAATATCAAATATAGACATGATTAAATTAATTAAAATATTTTTTGACAATTATGGACATTTTAATTAATTTTTTAATACTGTTTTAATTGATATTTTTCTCAATATTTTTTTAATTAAAACTATTAATTTTCATTTAATTAAAAGTATCATTTTGATGATTGGAGCAAAATTAAACAATTTTTTAATTATTAATATTAATTTCGTAATTGAAGTTCATATTTATTTTTTTCTGTGTAGCTGCACCTACAATACAATCATTTCATTCAAACTTTGTTTCAGCTGAAACACTGTAGTAAATATTTAGTTGAAGAGAAAACCCCAACGACGAAATGATAATTATATGTTTCTCAACATTTTGGTATAATCAGTTGCAGAAATTACAGCTAATTCAAGTTCAATGTAATTCTATTCTATTCTATTATATGATTTTCTATTTTTGTTTTATTTTTGCATCTCTGAATTTTATTGTAATAATTTAACTTGGATTGTTTTTGCAGCTCAACTTAAAGGTGTGTTAATTCGGTAAATTCAAATGGATTTTAACAAAAAAAAACAAAAACAAAAACATTTGCCTTGGTATTTGTTAAATACAAGTTTAAAAGTTTAAAGATTTGTTTTTGGTAGAGTTTAGAAAAAAAAAAACTTTAAGGTGATGATGCTGATTCCTTGTGTATCTGTGTTTAGCTCGTTGATATAGTCACCCAAACAGGCGATTTGTCTGTCTGTCTGCCTGTCCGTCCGTCCGTTTGACTTTTAGTGAATGAGTTTATATTGTAATAATCGTTTTGTTAACGTTGATGCTGTTGCTGTACATATTCATATGACAATGACACATTTTTAATGATTCATTTGTTTATTAGAAATGTTTTTTTTTTTTAATTTATAGTTGTTATCTTTTAGCTGTCATCTCATCTGCTAAAAAAAAAAATGCAATGCATTATGTAGTTGCATTTTGTTTGTAGAGACAACAGGTTCTGACCCTGCCATGAATATTATTACCATGTGTTATTTCATTTAATTATTTATTATTAGTTTTATACATAGTTTTTATACATTCAACACATAGTAGCAGATATAAAATAGAAATTTAATATGTTTAAATGGCCATAAATTAGGATTTAAATGAAAACAACACCTGACTTGTTTTATGGGATGTCTTTTTTTGCCAAAACAATAGTGTTAATAGTATTTAAGAAACACAGGCTCCAATCCAATCCAATCCAAACCTCCAATCATTTCGGCCAGCTATTCTTCGTTTCAGTTTGCTAGGTTTTCTTGAGTTTAGTACACTTTTACTTATTCTATTTGTTTGAAAGATTTCTTAGTGTATGCTTCAAGTCACATATATTTTCTCTTCTAAGCATAGGCTGTTCCAAAAACTACCAAGGGGGTTTAAGTTCGTTTCAATATTTTATTTAAAAGATTATTATTATTATTATGTATCGAAAGTTATAACGATTTTCTGCTTCGCATATTTGTTCTCTTGCCAAAATATTTTCCATAACTTTTCGCAAATTTTTAGGTCGTATGTTGTTGATTTCGTCGCGTATATTGTACAATATCTAACACTTCTGATGGAAATGGCACAGTATTCATTTTCAAAAAAAAATATGAGAATCATTGTTCACGACAGAGAACCACACCAAACAGTACACTGAGGTGGGTGTTAAACTTCTCTAGGCTTTTTCGTAGCTCATATCCTGCAGTTTTGACTATTCATTAATGCTATTATGCCATAACTGCAGGTAGTGCAATAAGGCTTAATGAAACTGGATGTTAGATAAGAAAGAAATATTGTCATCCGAGAATTCTGGCCGGGCATCCTTCGATTCGGAACTAACCTACTGATAATGTCACCCCCTATATGGATTTTGTAAGGGTGTTAAAAATTCTAATTTCCTCCAGGAGTGAGTTGGAAGGGACAGTCCTTGTAGAGACAGTTTCGACACCAGGGTCTATGCCGATAGTTCTAATATGGAATGTGGAGCTAAATACGGTGTCTTGTGTGGTGAACAACATATAGAGCTCTATTCCGAAGGAATGTTTCGTATTTCAGGCTAAAATATTCACAACCTGGGAGGCATGTAGGATACTGAATGACAATAGTATTAACGGAAATGTTGGTATTTTTATCGACTAAGGACATACACGATTATGTCATAATTAGTAGTTTAATGCAGAAAGGAGTTGTTAAGGCTTGAGCAACTGACTGAAGTTTCTATAGACTGGGTCCCTGTGCCTAAGGGACCCTGATGAGGAGTCCAGAAATAGATCTGTTTTGGATATATCTAACGCAACTGCAGTCGCAGTCCCGTTGGGTACTATCAAAGGCAAGTTCTCAAGATACTTTCTTGAAAAAGCCAAATGCTGGTGGTGTAGACTAGATACATGTAGAGTCCCCAAGCATACGTGGCTCCCTTTTAATATTAGGCGTACGTCGCAACTTATGAGCCGTGGTCGGTAGAATATCTCGAGGCTTCTTACGGTATTGCCGGATCACTTAATGTTAGGAAAACATGCAAGAAGAGGACTTCCCTCAAACGACCATTTGGAGAAGTGGAAATTGGTTTTCTATTTTTTCTGTAAATGTCCAGCACTGGCTGCCTCTCTGAGATATCCGAGGACAGACTTAATAATCTGCTGATATATTTAAATGCTACGAGGTTGATCTTGAACAACGTTAAAGAGATACAAAATCTAGCGTTTGATGTGGTCTGATCAAACTGGTGTAATATGGACTCTACTTTACAGTTCGCGCGTAGTGAAACACGTTTGAACTATCACTTTTGTAGTAAGTTTTTAATTTTTTTACACATTTTTCGGTTGTTAAACAAATGACAAGCCTTTATATAACTCGTATGAAGTATCATCGTCCTATGTTTCTGCAGGAGCTACAGGAACGTATGAATCATATTATATTCTACAGTCGTCTTGCTATCAACTTTAATAAAAAAATTTATTTTGAAAAAAAAAAAATATTAGTTTCTGTAAATTCTGTTACATTTATTTACAAATTTATTTAATGTGCCAACATTTACTAATTTTATATAATTATAATAATCTATTGCATTTAGGTTTTAGTTAAATAAAAAAACATAGAATTTACAAGATGAATTACTGCAAAAAGCAGATTACAGCATTAATTTGAAAATCAAAATAAAGTACAACAAGATGATTTCTTTAAATCCCACACATTAATTTGAGCAGAACAATTTTTTTTTAAATTATCTAAAATAAATGACAGACAAACAAATGTAAAGAAAATAAAGAATTACGTGCTATTTCAATTACACTTAAAGAAACCTTCACTAACAATTGCCTTAAAAAAATAGAAAATTAAGAAAAGAAAATATTATTAAAGAAATTATGCAAAAATTTTCTTTAAAAAAAATTCTAATTTAAAATATTTCAGAAAATTTTTTATAAATTAAGAATTGTAAGTTATTGTTTATCAGGTTCAACCCGAAATTTTCCGCTTTTTTGTCTTATACTTTATCGACCCCCTGAACATGAAAATGAAGTCCATTTAGTAAAACATTGTTACGCTTTTCTGGATGATGGGAATAACTAGCGTTACCATATGGCAACCCTAAGTCGCCTGGGGTACATGTTTTTTATAAAATGTTTTCACATAAAAGTCATTTATAATAAGGAAAAAAAAAATAAATAAATCATGATTTTGTACGTTGCATTTGATGCATCACTTGAAAATCATATATCATACTAAACAAAGGAGCGTCGTGTTTTCAAACTTGGCTTAATACTCAAAATTGCAACGAGGACTCTTTCCCTCAATTTTAAAGCTCACCAGGCAGCCAAATGTAATGTAATGTTATAACTTTAAAACTAAATCGTAATGGTTTACCTTTTATCTATACTGATCTATAATTTAAATATCATACTTTCACTAAAAAAGGATTTTATTTTGCAAAAAGGAACGTTTCATAAAATTTTTTGGCTGTTCTTTCAAAAAGTCTTGATGTTATCTTTGAAGTGAAGACTTTCTAACATCACTAAAATTTGGGTTTTCGTAATTTGTTGTATGCTACTGGTCAAGCTCTTTCATTTCATACCAATATTGAGGGGGTTAAAGGGAGTAAATTAAATTTTTATTACTAATCACGCGTATATAAATTTATTGTTCGCCATTTTGCAGTGGCAGCCATTATGAATTTTAAAGTTCTTTTTAGCGAATTATATCATACTTTGCTGTTCATATAATACAACCCTACCAAACGATTTTCGTATTAAAATTTAGGGAAAACCATCGAAACATTTGCTCGTTAGTTTCAAACCGATTTATCAATTTTCTTAGGAATAATTTTTAACGCTACGGCTTGCAATTTGATCTCTTAATTGCAGCTTGAGGAACTTCATATATATGAAAATGTATATTTTTTAAAAAGAGTTTTGCCTATAACTTTACCGATTAGGGATTAGTTTGATATAAAAATTTAGCCATAGTGTCAAATTATATCTAAAAGAGTTACAAACTTTTCTGTAAATTATTCTACGGCTGAAAAATATAAGTTTTTGTGGTAAAAATATGGAAAGCAAAGATTGACAGTCATGTTTATTTACTCATATCTTAGAAATCAATGGGGTTAATATACTAAATTTCAACAGCATTTTTTTTAAATAATTACAAAAAATAATCCCTCATACTGTTTTATATAACAAATAGATACACATCTATTAACTTCCCTAATCAAAAGCTTTCAGAAAATGTATGTATACTTTATGGATTCAGAAATGAACATTGTGGAAATCAAGGGTAGAATGACAAAAGGAAAATACATATGTATGTATATCCTTGACACCACAAGTAAGGAGTAAATAAAAGAAGTGTATACACGTGAAACTGCACTTGGTGCAATTTCCTTTGGCATTACAAAAACTTCAAAAACCTAGGATGTCAAATTATAAAAAAATAAAGTGTAAAATGGCTAATAACGCGAAAATAAAAAAAAAATATCGCTTGCAATTTCCACAGAACGAGAAATGACCCACATTTAACGAAATCCTTTCTATTTGTATTCACATATTTTTTTACAATTTTCTTAGTGTATTTCATTGAACCTCCATATTATAACCTTTTCTTTTGCCTTTAGATTATTGTAAGTTCCTTCAGTTAAAGACCAAAAAACAAACAATCCAATTTTCTATTGCAATTCAACTAATTTTATATGTCCATACAATACAAACATGAATGTAATGATAATGAAAAAGAAGAAAAAGGAAAATCTAAATAAATAAATTATACAACAATTTACAGATGTTAAAGATATAAAATTATTTGATTATATATTACGTCAGCATTAGAGTTGCCCTGTTTATAATTTAATAGAAATTCTTACCTTGTTGAAAATAATTCGCCTTTCTCACATACACACACACTAAAGCCATCAGTTGTAACTGTGATAAACGCTGTCGCGTCGATTGTGGCAATGGCAGTAAATCTCGCAAATTGGCAATTTCAGCATTAATTAAATCTCTACGCAGTTTAGAGGCACCTTTTGTTGATTTGTTGGCATCGAACCTGTAATTTAAGTCGGCGAGAAGAATATATATAAAAACAAATTATAAAAATATATGTATAATTATTATATTGAAACAATAAAAGAAATTCGTAGAATGCATATAAAGTTTTAACCAGTACTTAGGTGCATATAAAAGTTGGGTGCATTTTGTAAGGGGGGCATTTTTTATGATTCATAAAATTGAAACTCAATACAGGAATTCCTTTGAAATTTAACAATCATTTCACAGGTATTAAATAATTTTATGTTATCAACTTCTGGGCTACTGTTTTCTATATGCGAATGTGTATGTGTATGGATTAGCATTTAAACTTCGACATACTCATGCACACTGCTTAAATACTAATACTTAAGAGAGGCCATCAGAAACAGGATTGCCAAATGTTATTTTTGGGAGACAATACAATTAAACCGGAGTATGATACATCTTTGGCTTTGTTGAGGTTTTTCTTTTGGTTTTATTTATTTTTTCTAAAGTATTCTGACTTGCTATTAAACATAAATAATTCTTACTTTGTTTTAATATCTACTGCCCTCAAATAAGATTATCAATTATACTCCAAGAATTTTAACAAGATTAAAAATTTATATGTTTATTGTCCTAATCCTAATAATAACATAAATGCAAATACTGGATTGTTGTAATATTTTTAACTCAAAATACTACACTACTACTGATCAAAAATTTGACTTATAGATCTAAAGTGCATAAGACGTATGCTAGGATCGATTCTTTTCAAATAGAGGGACATTCTACTGGATCAAGGCATATCCATAAAGTACTCGTATTACATATATTTTATAAGCGTTACCAAGGCATATTCATACAGGTATATGCAACGGCGAATTGATACAACAAAACAACTTTTTAGGGGATTTTTTCTGTCAAGACGAATTTGTATAACAGAGATGGAAAAGTTGTTTTTATATGTTTAATTCAATAAAATTTTATTTAAAAAAGGATATGTGCTTGTGAAGCCATTATAAATGGTGCAAAAACAACATATATACATAAATTTGGTAAAATTATTATCATAAAAAGCACAATTAAGTTAAATGTTCAATTCGGAATCCAAAATCTAATTTTCCATTCCTGCATTAATAAATAGAATCAAGGAGAATTGAACAAATTTGGACATTATGTTTCCCCATCATCTCGTGCTGATAATTTCACCTGTATGAATTCGCCTTGAGCGTTACCAACTTTTTTTAAAAGTCATGCCTGCATTTGTCAAACTTAATTTTTATAATTTAATTATACAATAAATAATTCGCAGTTTCAAAAAAATACAAAACCGTGAATAAAAAGTTTTTGCTTTAAAGTTTTTTAAAAGTTATTTAAATTTAAGAAGAAAATAAAAAAAATTGTTTGAAATATGCCGGCATATATACAAAAACAAAATACATGTGTTTTTTATTGTTGTGTTTGTTGCCGCAATGCATATACCTTATGGATATGCCATGTACTGGATCAATACCCTTAACAGGTAAATACGTATGTAGGCCTGTGTGCTGTATATAGGAAAATAATCTCCAAGTAATTTGTAAACCTTACACAACTTTTGCTAGATCCAGAACTCATTCTTTCAATATAATTTTCTATCGTTTTCTAATTTAGACATAAGATATTCTAAATTTTTAACAGAATTCTTATGAAAGCCAACCTTTAAAAAGAAAGTGCTTAAATATTGTATTCTTTTCCTCGCACTTTAAACATGTTGTCTCCATTGACAAATCAATGCGAGCTAACGTAGTCCTTCAATCTGTTATTCCACTAGTAAAATTTATTTAAAAAACTCGTTCGTTCTCTTAAGATTTTCCCTATATGATAGAAGTCAGTTTTTGACAACGGAATTACGCCACTTTCTGACGTTCTCTTCTATTACCAAAACGTTAGCTCATTTTTGAACTTTCGAAGGAATGTGTTTTTTCCAAGATCATGGTACTCAATTCCGCTTTCTCGTTTAGATTTGGCTGTTAGTTTTGTATTTCAAAAGAAAAATTATAATTGCAGCACAACCTCAGTTGACAATACTTTTTTAATTTTAAAATCAAATTGACAGCTTTCAGTTGACAGTTTTCGCAACTACAACTGGCAACGCAACTGTGTTGTCAGTGATGTGATGTCAGTTGTCATCGATAATCGATCCATGAGCGCTTCTATGGTTATGGAAGAAAACTTCTTTGAAAACTTCTCCTCAAACTACTGTATTAACATTTAAATAACTTGGCAATCCTTCAAAATTTAACAAACAATGTGTAGCTGTTGTATTGTATTTGGTCTTGTTCGTTTTATTTCTTAATGTCTGCTTAAAATAGAGGGAGGTATCAATGCTGGCGTCTGGCCTCATCAGTAAGAGTACAATTTGAACAGAATAAAAAGAAACAAAAACAAAAACCACATTGATGTATCACAAAAATTCACAAGCAGCATTGTTTTAAGCCAAGAATTTTTTTCTTCAAATGAAAAACAAAACAAAAAACACACAGAAACTACAACATACAACATAGAATTCCATATGAAGAATAATATCCAGCTTCTTATATTTTTCTCATTTTGATTTCAGTTAAATTTTTAGGTTTTGTATTATTAAAGCCTTTGGGTGGTTTTTTTTTTTTGGATGATGGGATTTATACACTTTTGTTGCACATTGTGTTTTTGTCTTATTTTGTGCAATAAGTAGCATCTACGAATACCCGCAGTGCTATTTGCAACAAACAACCAGAACTTTTAGGTTTATATGCGTTAAAGTAGCTGCTGCTTTTTGGGATTTCTCTTGGTTTTTTGTTTTTGTATTTATTTCATTTATAATGAGTTTTATTTACACTTTTCCCACGCTACAAATTCATAATTCTTTCAAGACAAACATTTTTAGAAAAATTACAATCTGTTGTGCCTGTTGCCAAGTAAAAATATTGGTTTTACAATTACACGTACACTTAAAGTTGAGAACTTAATTTCATTATTGCGGCAGGTAAGACTGACTCAGTATTATTAGTTTCTCAAAGTTATTTTAAAACTTATTTCAAGTTTACATCACTGTATTAATATTTTTAAAGTTTGATTAGTGCCTTCGTTAACTATATAACACAACTTTGCTTATTTATTTCATTAGTGTTACAACAACTACAAAATTATTTACATTTTTAACATTTCACGGATAATTTTAAATAACAACTGAGAGTTTTTGTTTGTCCTTTTATCAACGTCCTTAATATTATGCTTAGAAATTCTGCGCAATTTGTTGAATATAGTGATGATTGTTTGACGCACAACTTTTAGGTTTTATTGAATTTGCAAACAAAACAAAAAAATTTTCTTAAGACTTAGGGGAACAGATAAGTACGATCGTTGTAACGATAACAACACCGTGTAACAATAATCAGCTCCTTCTTAATGGACGTTAAAATTTCAATACGACCATTAATCTACAAACCTAAAGTTTTTTTAATTTTTTTATCTTTTGACTCTTTTATAGGTCATTTTAAAGGATACGAAATGTTAAATATTTTTTTTTAATATAAATGTGTAATAATTAAAAAAGTGATGGACTTGAGAAGGTGCAGCAGTTTTAATAATTGCAAAAAAAGATTTTAAAAATTGATATAAACGATGTGATTAGAAATAGAAGAGGACTTAACGTGCAGATTATAAACAAAAACAGTGTAAACAAGTAAGAGTGCTTTATACGACCGTGTAGAATCTGATAATACCCTTCATCACATAGAATAGATTTCAGATTCAATGTTATACGCCATTTTGATTTATTAGTTCCAACGCCATCTTTGATTTTTAATTTTTGCATAGCTAATTGTATTCTACTAGTCAAGTCAATATTGATGAAGTTAAGAAGACAATTATCCGCCATTTTACCTCCGACGGCATCTAGTATTTTACACTTTTTCGATTGTATTGTGTTCTACTAGTGAAGACCTTTAATTTGACACCACTATTACTATATTTGACCCATATAACCGTTATTTTATTTAGGACGCCATATTGAATTTTGACATTTTCATTCTTGACTTTATTTAGCGGTCAAGCGTTTTAGCTTTAGTTTGATTGTCGCGGGAATTCAAGGGGATAAATTTAATCAATTTCTAGATTTGACCCAAATAAAACTATTCGTACTCGTGACGTATATATTTATAGTGTTTTATATTATATTAGTCAAGGTCTTTAATATAATATACATGTTGGCCTTCTTGCTGATATAGAAGCTGAAAAAATTCGATTTTCTTTTGCCAATTTTGGTGTTTAAATCTCAATTAGTTTCAAACCGATTTTTCAGTTTCGACTTGCAATTCGACTTGCAATTTGGTGTTACTAGTGTATTCAAAAATTATTTAGAAGCTTAAAGTTCTAGATTATCTTAAAAAATATAATATTTAATTAATTAATTAAAATAATTTTCTCTTATTACTTTTCCAATTCAGTAGCAACTGATTTGCTCAAAGTATAATAGTGGCAAAACAGAGACAATCGTGTTTATTTGCTCATATCTCCGATAGTTATACGACTATTGTAATGGTTATGAACAGCAAATAGTTTTCAAAAAAATTAAACCACATACATATCTGTGCAATATTTTGGATTTCTTAAAGTTTAGACTTACGCATTAATAAGCTCTCAGAAAATATATTCTTTATGACACCACAGTTGGAGAGTACAAAAAGTTAAGAAAAAGAAATCAAGAGCTTGTAAAGTTATCTCGAGTTTTTTTTTTTTTTTGTTTTTCTATTTGTATTAAAAACAAATAAATGATTATTAAATGATGATTAGAAGGGTGCCACAGTAAGAATGCACTTTTTAAATTTTATGTTATTTTTTACGCAAATGCAATTTTAAGAATTTGACAGTTGTCACTTATGTTTATTCCAATTATTAAAAATGGAGCGCTTTACAAAAACAAAAAGCGTTATAATTGTGAAAACCTATTACAAAAAATTTTGAAAGTCATACTGAAACCGTTCGCAAGTTTCGAAGAATTTTCAGCCAAGAAAGTGTCAACCATGAAACAATCCATTACTTGCAGCAACGATTTCCAGAAAAAGAAGTATTCTGATATAAACTGGCCACCAAGACTATGCCATCAAACGTAGGATTTTTTCTTTGGATTTTTTTCAAATCTCGTGTATATGCGAATAAACCAGAAATAATTCCTGAGCTCAAATCCGAGATCCAATGCGCCTTCATTGAGATACAGCCACATCTCTGTGAAAAAGTCTTTGAAAATTTTATTTTAATGACTAGGGGGCCATTTAGCGATTATTTTATTCTTTACTTAATCGGAAAATATCTTGACTGCAATCCAATAAAAAAATTACAACTGTCTCAAAGACATGTGTTTTTGTTTTAAAATGGAAAAGTGTATTCTTACTTTGGCATCCTTTATTATTATTTTCCTTGAAATTGTCTAGCAAATGTCAATTCAAATGAATTATAAATTGACAATTGTTTTTTTTTATTATTAGGGGTTTTGTTTTGACCACTAAAGTATTTTTTTTTTTTTTGTTTTTTCATACATATTTTTTTTCCTTTTTAAGCAAAAATATACATTATTTTTCTTAAAATAAACACAACCACAAACACAAGCTAAAACCTCAGTGTAACATCGGTAGCAGAGTATCGACGTCATCATCTTCATCATGCTGGTTTTCATTATGATCACCAACATGTTGTGGTTTTTCACTTAAGAAACATTTTTGTGTTGCCATAAACGAGATGTATCACTCAGTAACAGTCAGTCACTAGCGCCCAGGTTGATGGTTTTAATACAAGGAATATGCAAAGAAAACATAAATACGCTGCAACGAAAACAACCACAGCAACAGCAATAAAAGCCTCAATCCAACCAATAGCTGATATGCTATTTTATATAAGAAAAAAATACACACACACACACATAATACTCAAAAACAAAATGCTGGAACATAATTCTATTTTCATAGTATTTAGAATATTGTCTGCTTTTGCCAAACTGCCAAACTGCCACACTGACAAACTCTTACACTTTTATTATTTAGTGGTGTTGCTGTTGCTATTGTTATTCTATCTGCAAAATTTTCTTTTTTTGTGGAGGGGGCTTTCATCGACCATCAGCAGTTAGTGTTAGTGGTGGTGATGGTGGTCAATTATCTTTAGCTGTATTTCGTTTGCTACCGGTATTGAGTTTTAGTTTAGCTTTTTTTGCAGCTTATGACTATAATGAAGTTTATGGATTTATGAGAGCCGTTCTTGGGAAACTCCAAGTGTGATGGCAATGAAATGTATACAAATAATTTTTCTCATTTTTGCCTTAAACTTAAAGAACAAAAATATGTATATAAAGCGCAGTAGCTGGCATTTTTTTTAGTTTTTTCCTAACAGAGATTCCCTGCATAGTAAAATTTTTTAATATAAATAAATTTAAATTTTATTCAGGCCTGCCTTCTCTTGCACATTGAACTAGTGCAAAATTTTTGCTCTGGAGTATGGTGGCCAAATATTAGCTGACACACAGCAACTTTTCATTTCACAGTTTTAAGAATGTCAAAAAATCCAAATGCTTTTTAAACAATTGCCCCCTGTTGGAAAAATGAGTAGCGTGAAAGTCTATCAGTCTGAGGCATGAGGATTCAATTCTCTCCATATATTACCATCTGTTAAATACCATGGCCATACAGTAATTCATTTACATTGATACGTCAAACTCGTATTTTGTGATAATGTTAGTAAAAAAAAACACACGTACAAGCTTTGATAAGTTTGACGAAAATAATACTCGGCTAATATCGCATAAGTTTTTCAATATTCTTAAATGATTACAACTTAATAAATATGATACTTTGAAGTTTAATAATAGAAAAATTAACTTAATCTAAAATAAAAATGATTTATACTAAGGGCTGTATTCATAAAAAATATTTTAGGTTTATTAAAGGCTTATTTGACAAATATCTCAAAAACATCTGTCAAATAAGCCTTTAATAAACCTAAAATATTTTTTATGAATACGGTCCTAAATGTTTTATATTTTATTATTATTTGTATATAAAAACATATTTTCACAAGGTTGTAATTTTTAGAATCTTTCCAGTCCTTTCGTTGAGAAACCCTGTGCTTTAGTGAACCAAAAAATAAAAATTTACAAAAACCTAACGTTTACGCGTGATATTGATCGGCGCTTTGTTGCACACATAATATGTTGCTTTTCTTGCAAAACTTTTACTTCTTTTTTCTTTTGGTTTGATATTTTGTGGTCTGGCGTAAAGCATATTCTTAATAACGGATTGTATGGTTTTGGTCTTAATGCTCCTACTTACTTATTTCATCATTCAATTTTTGTTTTGTGTTATTTTTTTTCGGTTAATTTTTTCTTGCTACTGGGCAAACAATATTTCTGCAAATCTCAAGTTTATGTTGTCTGTTTGTGGTACGGTACGTGCTTTTGTGGTATGTAGATGCATATTTCTGGTATTAGCTACTGTTTGCTGCTATTTTTGTTTTGGCCGTAGATTGTGTGATTTTTTTAAGCGATGATTGCTTTAATTTGCGTGCGAAAGTTTTTTATTTAAAAAATTATATGAAAATACAAATTCTGGCAATACTTTTTCATCTTCGCCAAATACATCATTTACAATGTTCCCATGACTGTTGTGTTTTTTTTTAGTATAAGCCAGTGTTTTAAAAGTAATAATTTTGTAGGCGATCAAATTTTTCTTTTTTTTCGTTCTTGAGGATTAAATTTTATAATTTTTTTTTTAGGAAAACACTCTCTTCTTTAGTGTAATTTTAGCATCCCAGAAAAATTTGGCAATGACATGCTCTTACCAAACAACATGCTTTTCAAATACTACCATATTTCACCTGTCTTACTTAAGCGTGTATTATTTATTAATGACATTATTTATAATGCGATACATAAGTAATTATTTTTCAGGCAATACAATTTCAAATTTTGTTAGAAGCCATTCAGATAACTTTTTTTAGTTTTTGCTGGGCTGCTTAAAATAAAACGTCTGTCAATTAAGCGTAGTAAGTTTAGCTATCAAAGATTTTTCAAAGCTTTTAATTGAATTCTTGTAGTAAATATTTTCTTTATTCAAGTAAAATTTCTAAGTACTGGACTTAATATTCCCAATCCAATGTGTTAACTCCGTTCAAGATTTGAATCATTTCTGTTAAATTTAATGTCGTATTTCCAAAACCCCAAAAGTTGACCCAAAAGTATTGCCATTTAACAAAATTAGACCACATCTTGCCTTAAAAATCCAAGTAATATTTTTTATTTTGGTTTGCTCTTTAAAGTAAAAGATACCTCTTGTATCTAAGTTCTTGTATATCCTAGAGGTTCTTTCCTGGTTATACAAAAATTCAGATTGTTGTTCCTCCCATATTGCTTTTAAAAGTAGATTGCATTGATTTCTCAAAAGATGTTTTTGTATATTTGACCATGGTATATTACAGTTTTCCGCAATTGTTTGCAGTTCTCTAACCCAGAAAAGTCCCTTTCGTCACAATATTTGTGTAATTTGAGCCGGAAGTCGGTTGGCATGATATTCGAACATAACTCTTTGTATGTATTGTAAGTGTAATTGCAAGGTGTAAAAATGGTTACTAACAATATCAGTTTCTAACATAAGCGCATAATTTGGTGTATGTTCTGGTACGTTTAAAACTTTGTTTAAAAAAAAAAAAAGTTGTATATTACAAATATTCTCTTAAAATCCTTTTTTAAAAAAAGACAAGTTGACAAGTTTGCAATTTAAGCACATTTTTTTGATAAATTGTCGATTTACAAAAGGTCATAGGAAAGTGCACCTGTCAGTAAAGACAGTATGTCATAAGGAAATCAATTTCAATATTACTCCATATTTTTTTTTTAATTTAACAATTTAAGCCGATTTAAAAATCCTTGTATCAATTTTTTTTGTTTTAAATTTTAGAATAAAAATCAGTTTTTTTTTATTCCCGGCAAAATTTATTGTTTTTAAAAAGCAATTTTTTTAGTGATATGATTAAAAGGAATCACTTGCAACTGCGTAATTTTAATGCATTTTTGTTCGCGATTTGACGCTCAGAGTAATGCTTTCATGGAAACAGAATTCAATTGCTTGCATTTTTATAAATGCTTCTAATTTTTTTTCTGGAACCAATGCATTTTTGTCACAAAATTTTCTCTCTATAGAATTTTTCATAATTGTTCTATTATAAGAAATTTTTGTATAAATTGTGTTTTCTTAAAAAATTTCAATAAATTTAATATTTATTTAAAACTATCGTGTTTCCACGAATTCGTCTGCATAGTTATTGGGATGGAAGGTAGCCTATGTGTGAATCTTGGTTATTATCTACGTGCCAAGTTTCATTTAATTCCCTTCACGTTTTTGCATGAAAAACATACAAATATTCACATCATATAATTATTATAGGAAGTTTAACAAATTCCATCTTTTAAGGAGATTACATTTTCAAACTGAGTATGTCATCTTAACCTACATTTAAACAAGTGTTTTTAAGACATTTATCCTTTTTATTAAATTTGTTCATAAGCTGTATGAAAGAAGAGACACATTTGGATGCGATATTTAAGTATTTACTCGTCTTATTTTCCTCATTGACGAATTTCAATTGACTGCACCAACATTGTGACATGACAGGAGACACACGCTTTAACAATTTATCACAGTTAAGTACCCAACAACTAATTGGCGGAAGACTACCGCAGAGATACAAATACATACATACATACATATGTACAGATATACATCAAAGAAATTAAATATATGTGCGTAAAAATAAAAAATTTACTCACTCTCACACTTCACGCTTCGAAATCATATTATAGTTGCCACTTTATTATTTACTATCCCCCCAAAAAATATTGCCATTCTAGAAAATATTTTCAAGAACTCAGATTTTGTCAACATGAATTGATATTGGTCAATATAAAATGTGATATATTTTTAAATGATTTGCCATACCTTAAAGACTTTTTACGTAGTCGATCATAGGAATTATTCAGTTCTATCAAACACTTCAACTCTGTAGAAGAAATGAATAAGTCTGATAATATCAAAAGTGGAAACACTCACCGTAGCTCATTTGACAAACAACGAATTATGGAAAAAACTCAAAAAGTCTTAGTCCACCATAATACATAATTTACTTTAAATGATCAGGATTAATGTTTTAATATGTTAATTTTTTTATTTATTTTCTTTTCAATTAATTTAAGGCATACAATTTTGAATGAGCGTTTTCTGTTCCCCCGCTCTTAATTTTGCTAATAAAGGCACACTTAGAAGAAATACAGCACTTTAGTAAGTCATTACCTATAATTTTTTTTTTTTTATATATATATTTTATGGTGAAATTTTATGTTCCCTTTTAATTTTTTAAAAAATCTCCAACTATGTTTGAGTTAAGCAAATTCCCAAATCTGGCTAACAGATTTCAATTACAATCCCTATAACGAGTGTTAAAAAATAACATCAAACGAAAGAAAAACTAACCGAACCACTTTATGAGTTTGCAATGTGTCTTTCTCTGGGTGGTGTGTTTTTGTTGTTGTGTATTTAAAACTCCACATAAGATGTTGATGGAGCCAATGGGTAGAAAAAGATTCGCAGTTGTCGTTGTTGTTTTTCTTGTTGATGTTGGGTGTAATATGTCACACGCATCAATGATTTTAGGCGTATGTATGTTTCAACATCTAAATGCACTCGTGCTCAAGCTTTTGTTTGTTTATGTGTATGTGATTGTATAGCAATGATAAATAATTCGAGAATCAGAGATTAAAACATTTAATTGTGTTCATTTTTTAAGTATTTAGTACTTTGTATCGGGACAATTCAAGAAACTTATTTAATCTGAGAATTATATTTATAATAATACCTCTACCTTTATTGTTTAATAATACAAATCTCAAAGTTATCATGCTTCTTTATAAACAAAAATCCATCGTCAAAAGTTCGAATTATTTTATATTTATACCCTTCACACAGTGAAAAAGGTTATATATAGGTTTGTCATTCCGTGTGAAATTTCTACAATTTTCATTTCCGACCCCATAAAGTACATATTTTCTGAATAGGGCAGTCAATTAAGCTCTGTCAGTCTGTCCGTCTGTCCGTGTGTATGTTCAAATCAACTTTTTTATTTCCCCCGACATCGCTTGGACCCGGGTAAGGTATTAAAATATTAGAAATATTCGGGAGTAGATCGGTATTGAAAATCAGAAACATCGGTACATAAACAACTGAGATATGAGCAAAAACCCACGGCCACCTCGTTTTTTCACAAAAACAACATTACAACAACAACATACATACATACAAACGTGTATACTGGTTAGAGAAAACGTGGCATCGAATCCCAGCTGATCCGAAAAAAATTTTTTTTTAATTTTTTATTTTTTATTTAATATATTATTTATATTTTTATTATTATTTTTTTTTTAATTTTTTTTATTTTTTTTTGTTTTATATTTATTATATATATATTAATTATTTTTTTTTAATATTTTTTTTTTAATTTTTTTTATTTTTTTTTTAAATATTTTTTTTTATATATTTTTTTTTAATTTTTTTTTAATGTTTTTTTTAATTTTTTTATATTTTTTTTTTAACATACGTACGTACATTTATAATTTTACAATGGGATGTTTCTATATATGTATGTTTTAATATGTATGTACGTATTTCATATGGGATGAATGGTGACACAAACTACTGTTATTGCATGACTACACGTTGTGAAGGGTATATAAGATTCGACACTGCCGAATATAGCGCTCTTACTTGTTTAATTTATTTTATTTCAATGCATAAGTTGTTTACTGGCAAAAAACAACAACATCTGTAGAGATTTTTTTAAATACACCAATCGTACGACAATTACATATGTTTGTTGATAAGCAAGAACAAAAAAAAATAAAAATATGGATGGATGGTTAAGTATCACTTTTATTTTATGCTTTAAATAAGTTTTTTTTATTAATATCAAAAAACATGATAAAAACAAATTAAATAAATACAGTAGTGTGTTCAAATATTTGCTTTATCGCACAAGCTTAATGTATTAAATCAATAAAATTAATATTTATGCAAAATTTATTTTTCTTCTCTACATGTGTTTCGTAGCTTAAAAATAGTGAATTAATACATTTGGAGTTGTAAGTTTTTATAGAATTTGTAATTTTCAATTAAAAAAAAAAATAAAAATAAATAAAAATTAAAATTTAAGAAGTGCTGTAGAAAAATAATTCTTCATTACTTTGATTTACTTTTTCATTCTCAGCTCATTTTAAACTTTATCAAAAGCTCCTACTGCATCATTTGATTTTATTTTAATTTCTGACTTGTCTATAAAGCCTCACTTATTACTGACATCTTGTATTTAACTCTAAAACTTAAAAATGGTGCATTCTGTGGAATAATTTTCGATATTACTTTGACATTCTTTTAATAGAGTAGGGTATTCTCATACTTTAAAAATTGTGTTAAATATTTAAGAATTAAAATTTTTAATAGAAAAAATTGGTGGGCTTAACACCTGGTGAAGACAAGAGAAGAAAATTTTCTTTCAAACTAAAAAATTTTATGCTTATAAAAATGTAAAATTTCATATTTGTGAACAATTTTGTTTAATAAAAATTTAGGGTAATTGGATGGTTATGGAATATTTTCAAAAATCTCCATCTTCTTACTTTATTCATTAGATAATAAGAATAATTCACAATTAAGAAAGAAAAATCGATAAATTCTTTTATAATATACATTTTTTTAAACTTATTACTTTATAGAAAATTTTCCCTCGAACCTAGATGATTGGGATTCTCTGTAATGTAATGATAATTTAACGCATATATTTTGTGTTGTTGTTAAGCAGTTGTAAAAAAAAAATTAAAAATTAACACTATACTTTTTAGTATTTATTTATCATTCACTATAAATTTTATTGCCGTTATTAATATTATTATGCGAACATGTGTATTTTATGTTTTTATTTAACTTTTGAAAATGTTTATTCTTTTACACGTGTTTAGCACCACTACCACAATATGTAAAAGAAGTTATACACAGGTTAATCAAATCGAGTGTAACATCAATTAAGTCAATTTGAATAAATTTTGTATTGTACATTTTGATTTATATTTTTTTTTTTTTAAATCAGACAATCAAATTTATTGCCAATCGAATGGTTGAGCTCCTGCAATCGCACTTTTGTTTTGTGGTTCGAAAATTTCTATTACAAGAATCATAATTTCTTAGTTCTGACTATACATCGATATTCCGAGACGAAATTCTTTAGATACAACAATAAAATTCTAGTATCACAACTAAATTATGCGATTGGCTACAATTCTGGCACTCAAAACCGATACTGTTTTCTGTACAGAATTTTTGTAATTTTATAAAAAGTATTATTTTATTACTTGCAAAGGCATACAAACAATTTTTTTTAATCCTACTCTATCATATTTTCTTCGATGTGCAACGGAACTGTAGACTCAACTTATATTTCCTGTGTCAATCCATTTTCGATATTTCATTAATATAATTAAAATATTTTTTCTATGTGTTACAAATAAAATGAGAAACTTAATATATCCCTTACCTTGCACAATGATCTAAACAAACTTATAACGAAATTAAGTTTCAACTCTCTACACCATTTCTCTTATGAAATTGTATTTTTATTTTTTTTTTAAATAGACTAAATTTATGTGCATATTTTGTATGGCTGGCAAATATTGATTTAAACAATTAACAAGTGTTCATAAAAAGAACTGTATCAAAAAATTATCATTATAATAAAAGAAACTAAGAAACTAGCAGTTAAATGTTATAAATGAAAATTTATGCTGTTCTTAGCCTCAGCAAGCTGTAAAATACAAGTATCTGAATACTCAAATATCAGACTAATTTTGTGGCAGTGTATGTGTGTCTTTTCACCAGGTAAATAAGAAACACACAAGTGTTAATGAATACAGCAACCCTTCTTAAACTTTAAGTTAATTTTTCTTTTGCTGCTTCAATAATCTTCTTTTTCCTTTTTTATTGCATGAGGTGCTACTAAATAAATATACTAATACAATATCAATTTGTGAACAGAGCTGCCAGATGATTTTGAGACAACAATCAATATTTTAACGATCAAACCAAATTTAATGTAAAATATATAAATTATTTATGAGATTTAGACATTTCGCAAAAATTTAATACTTAGGAAACATAATGAGTAAGAGCGTCCAATATTTTTTTAAATTTTTAGGAGATTTCCAGAAACAGCAAAATATTTTCATAAAACTCGGTATGGAGATTTATACTTTTATAAAATTTTTGTAATGTTTAGTTGGTTATCGTGGTAGTTGACTACACACGAACTGTAAAGTTGAGTCTGTATGAAATGTTTTTGATAAGATCACATCACTCGCCATGTTTGGTATCACTTAAAGTAAGTGTACAAGGGGTGTGGAGTACTAAATATACCCTTGATGTCCTTCTGATCACGGCTTGTAAGTCGGTTTGCATGCCTTATATCAAATTGGAGCCTGGCCACACTTCATGTATTCAGTCCACGTCACATTTTCTGAACTTTCTTAAGAAAGTGTCTGGATATCTTGCCTTTGACAGAGCCAAACTATATTGAGATTACATTTGCTTTAAGGATATCCCAACCAAATCCTGGTTAACTTACTAGAGCAACGTCAGTGAGTTAAACAATCCTTGACAACCGTTTCTTGCATTGACTGACTAATCTGTTCGAGGTGGTGAATGACTGTCGACAAAAATACCAATATTCTTGTGGAAATTCTTGCCATTCAGAATCTTACATGCATAAAATAAGTAGCATTCATCCGAAAGGCTTTCCACAGGCCATCATAGAACCCTCCGTATAGATCCTGGTCTCAAAGCTTCTTAGTTAGGTTAGGTTAGGTTGAAAAGGAGGGGTATAAAAGCCCAAACCCATGACAGGTATGCACTTATGCCCAGTTGGCATGTTGTGTGCTCCATATGGAAAACGGAATTCCCAAACAAGAACCATAAACATAATTTCCCATAAATGACGGACTAGTCCAAGAAACAAGTCCCCTCAATGTAACGCCTTATGGATCTCCAGTTCGAGTTCCCCAGGTATTCTAAGTTCGGCATAGTATCCACTGTAAAGTTTTCGAGCCTAATATGCCCAAACGCAGGACAATGACAGAGGTAGTGTACCGAAGTCTCATCCTCTTCCTCGCATGCTCTACATGTTGTCTCCTCAGATAATCTCATGCGAGCTAGATGAGTTCTCAACTCCGTATGGCCTGTAATCACACTGGTTAGTTTCCTAAGTGGAAGTCTACTTAGTCTCAGAATCTCCTTTAATTTCCCAAGATTTGGGTCACCCCATAGTGTTCTTGTCACCTGACTGACATCAGTGCTTTGCCATTTTCTGACATGTTCCTCCATCGCCTAACGTTTAAGTTCATCCTTAAATCGTTTAAGGGGTTTGGCGTTCTCCAAAGTAATAGTACTCAGAAGAGCTCCCATTTTGGATAATATGTCGGCTTTCTCGTTTCCGATCAGCCCGTGATGGCTTGGTATCCATATTATCTCTAGATGTTTACAATTTGCATATGAGTTTATCTCATTCTTGCATTGCAAACGTTCCAGGATTCAACTTTCTCCTTTCTCAA
The DNA here is from genome assembly GCA_941918925.1 of Phyto melanocephala. Lineage (NCBI taxonomy): Eukaryota > Metazoa > Arthropoda > Insecta > Diptera > Rhinophoridae > Phyto > Phyto melanocephala. The sequence continues at coordinate 7,335,913 of OW799233.1, forward strand.
TGTCTTAATCACTGATTGGCTATCCGTAAAGATACGAATCGGGGTTTCGCTATTCGTTTCCTTTATCCATTTAATTCGTTCCGTAATCGCCATGATCTCAGCCTAAAAAATAGTGTTGTGATCTTGTAGACGGAAATATTTGCTTCTATTTCGGCTTATGTCGTATAAGCCCATTCCAGTTTGGTCACCAATCTTTGAACCGTCTGTGTAAAGATCGATTCCATGGGTGTTTCCCATCCTGATTATCTCATCCCATTCTCCCTCTTCCGGTATTATGGTGATGCAGTTAGTATTCTCATATCTCATCGGGATTTTATCACATGTTAATTCCGTAATATTTCCCATCGGTAAGATATCCGTTATTTTTTGGTATCTAAAAGCTTCTTACAAGGTCTCTCCTTTCCCACTCACTCTTGCAGTAATTTAGAATTTTAAACATCCTGGCGAAATCCATATAGAGGGTGACATAATCAGAAGGCAGCTCAACCTGTAAACACGCATGACCATATGTCTTCGATCCCCAACATCCAGATGCATTCAGCCTTTTTGCACTACCTGCAGATATGGCCATAATATGAAGCTCAATGGAAACTAGGTGCAACATAGTGTTTATTTCGTAATAAACCCGTATTTTCAATTCAAGCCAACATATGTATTAAGTATTAAGTTTGTTTTATGTATTCTAAGTCCATCGGTTTACTCTATGATCGATGTGGAAATAAACTTTTCTTATGAGGATTAAAAATATAAACAAATTGACAAATCTGGCAACTCTTACAATGTTAGCAATACTACTTGTGTATTAGAGTAAAAGATCTTTCTTTTTTTTAACATTTTGTTGTTGTTTTGTATATTTTTATACATAAACAACTTATTTTCTTGGCCTGTTAGAGGCAAATAGATTTTTCATTGCTTGACTTTTTGTGTATGTATGTATGTCTAACTAGATGAATATATCTAGGTACTTATTGATTCGAAAACATACATACAAACCTAAAAAAAATTAAGTAAATCTTTTAGGGTGCTAATTGACAGAATTCACAATGCATTCGCACGTTGGCTTTTCTATTTGTTCAGTGTGGTCGGACAAGAAAAAAAAACAACACAACAACTAAAACACTACAAAACAAGGTGGCACACATGAGATTGTACCAAATCGTAGCAAATGCAGTAGTATATTTGTTTGAATAACTGCTGTTCTCTAAAGTCCAAGTAGCGACAATGTGACTGACTTACTGAATGATCTGATAATCTTATTTGAACGTTTGTCTCTGAGTTTTTTCTTCACTGAGTATTATTGTTTTATTTTCTCTATTTAATTAGTGTAATTAAAAAATATTAGAGCGCATTTTCACAGTTAGCAATGTTTACGGAATGTGTTTCTAATGTTTAATAACAAGTTGTTGTTGCTATTTTTCGACACCAATAATTTCTATTTATAGCGGATTTGTTTATTGAGTAAGATATGTTAAACTTATAAATATTAATTAAGATAAATTTAAAAAAAGGTAATAAAATATTTTTAATAAACACTCAATATAGATTAAAAAAAATATTTTATTAGCAACTTTACTATACCATTCATTAGAGTGTTAAGGATGGTAGATGTTTGTTATTTCACTCAATTTAGATTAAAAACAAATATTTTATAAGAAACTTTACTATAGCATTCATTATGAGTGTTAAGGATTGTAGATGTTTGTTATTTCACCAGTGATTTATACAATATTGTTCCTCGTCCCAATAAAATAGATATGTTTTTAATATTTGTCAAATGAAGGGGAGTCAACTTAGCGATGTCCAGCTGTCAGTATATTCAAGTTTTCAATTAGATGTAAGGCTAAGCCCCCTAAACATGTCAATATACGCCAATTATTGAAGTCTTACTCAATTTTTTTACCATAAGATGTATAAGTTATTTTTTTCTGCACACATTAAATTGCAAAACGATTGCCAGATCTGGCCACTCTGTTCTCATTTGTATTTATTTAATTGAAAGAAATTTTAATAAAATTTATATAAAGTTTTTTATGTCTTGTCTTTGGTTTTTTAATAAAATTCCTATTCTAATCAACAAATATCTAACAAATGAACTTTAGAAACAAATATGTAAAATTTTCTTCGCATTTTTATTGTAGTTAACGCCTGCTGTCATAATTTCGTATTGCAGCAATGCAAAAGATACGTTTAAATAATAACAAGGGTCAAGAGGTGCTAATGAAGTGTAAAAAGAAAATAAAGTTAACAAGCTTATTAAAAAGTCTGCAAATAAAAATAACAACAACAATAACAACCAAAAGAAATAGGCATTCACATGTGAAAATTAAAAATCTGTTAAGGCGTCAAATTTTCAAGTTCCAACATAAAGCAAATAAAATTTTACAAAACTCACTGGTACAGTGCACAACATTAACAAAACCGATAAACCGAACACTGCATTTAACAATTTTTTAAAATCTATTATAGAAAATCTATTTAAGTAGTTGTTGCCATCTTGTTAAATAATGGAAATAATAAAATAAATAAATTTATTTAACTTTTTCACACCATAAGAACATTTTGAGTGCACATTTACTCCCCTCACACCCACCATTATCTTAAACATCACCTGTATTTTAAAAACGTTTAATTTTTCGTTTTTGTTGCAAAAATAACAATAATAACAAAAATAACTTAAACAGAAAAAAAAAAAAAAGTTAACAAAAATGATACGTTTAAAACACCTTAAGATAGAACAATAAAAAAAATTGAATGTAAAGAAAATGTTCAATTTTAAGGGTCGGTGCTTAACCTTGTTTCTTTACATTATTTTAGATTTCAATTCAATTTTTTTGCGCAATTTTTACCACCAACTTATATTGAGCCTATTTTGAACAGAAATTACTAACTAAGCCAGCATATGATGGAGCAAAACTCACAGCTTTTAACTATAAATTCGTATCACACTCTCGCACATACATATTTTCAACATATTCTCGGACAACCGTACAATTATACACTATAATGGAACAGTTGAATATGGTGCAAAGCAACGTAACAGTGGGCAAGACTACTCGAGTATGAGTATAAAAAATTTAGTGTTTATAGTACTGACTTTCGTGATTCATGTAAAATAATAAAATACTAAAGTAAATGAAAGGAACAATTTAAACTATGTATATTAAAACCAAAATGTATTTTTACCAAAAATTGATTTTTTAACTAAAACCGTATCAACTTCACCTGTGGCTCTAAGGATTACATAGCTTTGTCATAAAGTATATAGTTTCTGAAAGCTAATGACTAGGTGAATCAATTGAACATTGTTCATCTGTCCGGGAATAAATCACTATTAAAATTCACCACTATCGACCCTTAACTTTATGATATATGTGCAAGAAAATAAAAACAACAACTGCATGTGCTTTTCCCTTAATTAATAAAGTTATACTTCACATGATAAAACAAAGTTATAGCCAAAATAAACTCAAAAAATATATTTATTTTTTTTTTAATTATAATTTAAAATTTACTCGAACTTTCTATTTAAATTTAGTGCACATCAGTTTACTCTGCTTAAAGGAAATTTTCTTCTTTAAAAACTTCCTAAAACATTTATTTTAATTAAATAAAATTGTTTAATATTCTTTAATGTTTACAATTTATTTTATTGAAAAAAAATTTTTCAAGAAGTTTATTTATAAGAAAATTAACTTTAGCATGAATAAAATGATTTACAATAAATTTATATATATTTTTTTTTAAGGTAAAGTTATTAAAACTTCTAATAAAATTTTGAACCTTCTAAAAACACCAAAATTCAAATCTTTCTCTTGAACATTATTGCCGAAAAATACAACTGCTTCGGGTTTTTTTCCTATGGGTCAAATGTAGTATTTAAAAAATGTACCCCCTTAATATTGCTATCAAATGAAAGGGATTGACCAAAAGAATTCAAGATGGTGACCGCAAAAGAATGGCGGGTATATGAGTCAAATTTAGTAGTTACGGATTTGCGGCTTTCAACCCCCACAATATTGATATCAATTAAAAGGGCTTGAACAGTATAATACAATAAACTATGAAAAAATAAAATGCAAAATGTTGTCCGAAACAAAATGAAGGATATTTTATTTTCTTAGCCCCATCTACATATGTAGGTATCAAATGAATTGTTTTGACAAGAACAGAGTGAACTATGTATTGATTCAAAAACAGAAAAATAACGTATAACATTAAAACTGAAATCTAGGCTAAGCTACGATGTGGTCACTTTATCTATTTACATGATGGTGAAGGATATTATCAGATTCGACACAGCCTAATATAGCTTTCTTGCTTGTTTAAAGTAGTAATTATTAGTTGGTTTAAAAATACGTTTTTTCAAAAATATTCTTTTATATACATGCTACACTTAATATCCATAGCAATATTGGTTTGATATAAAAATATTTTTTAGTATTGTATTTAAATTGACATTATGTACTAAAAATCAACTTTTATACTAAAAATCAACTTTTATACTAAAAATTTATTTTCCCACTATTTTGAATTACCAATTTTTTTAAATTAAAAATTAAAGTTTGTACTAAAAATTAATAGTTGTACTAAATATTAATGTTTGTACTAAAAATTAATTTTTGTACTAAAAATTGATTTTGGTTCTAAACATTACTTTTGTACTTAAATAATAAAAATTATGTTTTGCACATATATTCTTTTAAGCACTAAAAGTAATTTTTTGTATTATTTTTTTTTAACTTAAGAATTATTTATATAACCTTTTTTTTTTTGGATTAAAAATGTTTTTACTTAAAAATTTATTTTAAATTGTTTGTTTTTGTAGCATTAATATTAAAATTTGCATTGTATTATTGTTGCAAAAAAATAAATTAAATGATTTTTATTCATTCTGATATTGTTTGTTTTTTTTTTGGGTTTAAACTTTTGTCCTTTAAAAAATACAAAATAGTTTCCCCAGTTCTGTACTCCGAGTAAAATTGAATTATTTGAAATTCACATTGCAATATTATTCTTTATATATAACATTGCGATGAGGTTTCGGAACCATTTCATTGCACTCGGAGTGCTGAACAGGGACGAATATGTTAATTCTCTAATTCAAAAACTTCTTGACAAATGAATGGGGAACAACAATGTAGGTTTCAAATAAAACAAAATTATTTAATTTCTATGTGAACAGTAGAATTTAATTTAAAAATTCACTGCCGTATTCACAACAAATATTTTAGGTTTATTGAATGCTTATTTGTCAATTTTCTATGCAACATCTGTCAAATAAGCTTTTAATAAACCTAAAATATTTTTTATGAATACGGGCGTTAATGTTTTGCGCCTAATGAAATTTTTAGTACAAATAAGCATTTAAACCTATTCTATTAAATTTTTAGTACAACAACAATTTCTTAATTCTGAAATTTATAGTAAAATAAAAAAAAACAACTATCAATATAGTTAAGTGTTTAGGCCAAAAATAATTAAGAATTTTTAATAATAAAATTACATTTTAGTACAAAAGAACATTTTAGTGATAAAACAAATTATTTTAGAAGTATGAAAATTTATTTTAAAGAACAAAAAAATTGACTGAAACAACGTTGTAACACTAATTTTAATTTAAATTTTTTTAAGTTGTACTTAAACTTTATTTAGCTTTAGTTGCCTCTGGCCACACTGTTCATCACAGCAACGTCATCAACATTGCCATTATCCACATCAATATCACACAAGTATTTTTGGCCAATGTTTCACACAGTTAAAGAATACAACAACACCAACAGCAAGTAACTACGAAACAGTTTATTTAATTTAATCTTTTTTTTTTTTGCTTTACTTCAAAAGTAAAGTAGTTTAAAGCAACGAATGTTTTAAGCGATTTAGTTTCGTTTTTTTTTCATGCTGCTGTAGTTGTTTGTGTGGTGGTGGCTTTAACTTATTGGATTGCATTAAAAGCACTAATTAATTGGAACAAAATAAAATGGCTTTAAAACGTTTTATTTTCGCAGCATCTCCAATGACCACGCAGCAGCCAAACAGTCAGCCAGTACTCGTCTCTTGTAAGTTGAAGAAGAGATTACGACGAGTAGATAAATGCCAAACAACAAGCTGCCTGGTTGACTGCAGCAGCTTCCACAAAGGTCATTTAATGAACCAAAATTCGAAAAAAAAATCAAATTCTGTAAATAAGAAAACAATTTTAGGAAAAAGTAACAAAGTTTTTTTTTTATAAAAAAGAAAAAAGATTTAGATAGATTGTTATTTTTGTTTTATTAGTTGTGTGTTCGTTAAAGCTCTATTAATTTTATTGTTGTTACTGTGGTTCTATTTAAAAATAATGTAAAATTTATTATACATAACTGAAAATTAAAAGAAAAACACACACACAATTTCATAAGTTAATAATAATAAACACAGGCCTTAAGTACACAATTCAGGGCTTCAGTAATTTCATCATATAAATCATCTTATAACAAGATTTACATTAAAAAATGACAATTTTTTTTTTTTCTTTATATAATATTGACAAATTGCTACTGTCACAGCTTACTTATCAACTTGTCAATATGTTTGTGTGTCTGTATTTTATTATTTGAAGTAGCGTTTCAGCCACTCCACATGTTTATGATTTGAATATTTTTTATTCCAATAGAATGCAAGAGGTAAAGGTGCGTCAGCCAAATTGATTTTGATTTGTTTTGTTTTCTTTGTATTAGAAAATGTCTGCTACTTATCACTTGCCACACAAAACGTATCTAAATTATTTTTGATATTGATTTGTATTGTATATTAAATATAAAACAAAAAATATTTCAACAATTATATGGTGCAATGGCTGAACAACATAATATTAGTACTAATAAAAATTCAGAATTATTATTTCTTTTTAAATATGACAAAAACAGAAATTTTTTGTAAAAAAATTTAAAAAAGTTTTTTTTTAGTACAAATATTTTTTTCCGAAAATAATATAGATATAAATATTTAGTTATTATATATAAATAAATAAAACAAATCAACATTTTAGTGCAAACAAAATTAATTCTAATTTTTAGTATTAAAAATTATTTTTAGAACAAAGCAGTTTTTAGTATAAAAATAAAACTTATCTGTAAATAATAATACAGGTTCATAATAAAATAATTTCTTTTTGATTTCTACAGCAATAACCCGGTCCTGCAATTTATTGTTAGATGAAAAATAAATTTTTATCGCAATAATTAAGTTTTAGTTACAAAATTAATTTCAAGTACAGACAAGAATTTTTAATAATAAAATTACGTTTTAGTACAAAAAATAATTTTTATTACTAAAGCAAAATTTTTGGATGTAAAGGGTGATTTTTTAGCTATTAGCATTTTAGCAACACTGGCTTAAACAGCTGACACACGTTTCGTGTTTCATCTTCAGTTTGGTAATATATATAATTTAACGATTATAAGACGATTACAAACGAACAACGCTTGCAAATTATTGAATTTTATTATCAGAATGCGTACTCTGTTAAGAAAGTTCATCGCGCGCTTCTTATCGAAAAATTGTGTTCAGCGACGAAGCTCATTTTTGACTCAATAGGTACGTTAATAAGCAGAATTGTCGATTTTGGAGTGAAGATTAGCCAGAAGCATTGCAAGAGCTACCAATGCATCCAGAAAAAGTCACAGTTTGTTGCGGTTTATGTGCTGGTGGCATTATGGACCGTACTTTTTCAAAGATGATGCGAATCGTAACGTAACTGTGAATGGTGTGCGCTACCGTGAGATGATATCCAACTTTTTTTGCCCAACATGCAAGAGCTTGACTTGCATGACATGTGGTTTTAACAAGACGGTGCCACATGCCACACAGCACGCCTAACAATGGACTTATTGAGAGGCGAGTTCGGTGAACATTTTATTTCACGTTCGGGACCGGTCAATTGTCCGCCTAGATCGTGCGATTAAATGCCTTTAGACTATTTTTTGTGGGGCTATGTTAAAGCTCATGTCTATACACACATGCCCGCTTCAATTGACGCATTTGAAGACAACATTGAAGCATTTATTCATGAGGTACCGGCCGAAATGATGGAAAGAGTTTGCCAAAATTGGACTAAGCGGATGGACCATTTGAGGCGCAGCCACGGTCAACATTTGCATGAAATAATCTTCAAACATTAAATTATATGGACCGTACTATCGATTCAAATAAAGATTTCAAGAAATCACGCTTTATAAAAATTAGTTCTAAATAATTAAAATATTTACAACAATTTTGTAATACTAATTTTGATCAATATTGTTAGATAGGAAAGGGGGGGGGTGCATGAAGCAAGAGACATCCCCAAAACTCATATTCGGAGACCACTATGTTCCATTGTGTTTCTTTAGTAAAAGAAAAACCGAAAAAAATAGAGAAAAGAAAGAGCAAATAGAGATAAGAAATAGTGTACAAGAATAATATTGTTAACAGTTATCTAATCTCAACTTTATATATTGATCCAAGTTAATACAGAAGGCAACAAAAAATCTCAATCTTAGTTAAATTAGTTTTGCATAATGTTGAACTTTATTTAAGCAAACTTTAATTAGTTTCGCTCAGTTTTTTTGAATTTTTAATTTATCCTTTTTTGTTCCCTTGCAAACAATCGGAAACACTAATTATAAGTCTTGTTGTATTTTAAGCCTCATTTTTCATCAAAAGAAAAACTTGTCTAAAGCATTGATGCTAAAAAAAAGCTGGACTATGGCATCTCTACAATGTAACGACAATAATATAAATACGTCCTGACAAACACACACTTATACACCTACAAAAACATGGCCTCTGTATTTCTAAATTGAACCCATTATTGTGGCGTTTGCACTTTTGAAAAGTTTATTTTTAACATGTTCCTTTTCCAACTTTTTTGTTGTTGTTGTTTTTCTTCTGCTCAACTCAAATCTTGATAAGCATTAGTTTTTAAACAAAAAGGTTTAACAAAATAAAGAAAAAGTCAGTAACAAAAACATATTTTAACAAAAAAAAAATAAAATAAAAATAAAGCTTTAAGAACACAGCAACAGTATAATATACTATCAGATATTGTTTGTAACTCTTTTTTTGGTTTTAACCTGGTGCAAATATTGTCAGTAAATTCAACACATTGAACAGAAAACTTAGGCAACAACAACAATAAAGTTGAAAGAAAAAAAAACAAGAAAACGTTTGAAACGGTTTTTTATAAAATGTTTCGTTTCATTCGCCACCAACATTAGCCACAACAAATTTATTTGTTTACTTTTGTTTTTGTTTGAAAAGTTGTTGGTTCATTTCAATTTAATTCACAAAAACATTAAACATAAGACTTAAGAAACAAACTCAATTCCATACCATTTGTTGTTGTGCCTTCATACCTTTTTCTTTCTCTCTAACTCTAACGAACTGTTAATAAATACCAAAAATCAACAACAAATAATATAAGTATGTGTACATAACATATTGAGAAAAATTATTGGTACAATTGTAATTAAAAAAAAAAAAAAAAAAAAAAAACATATTTATACCCTTCCCCTGTGGTGCACAAGGGTATATATAGCTTTGTCATTCGGTTTGTAATTTCTACAATTTTTATTTTCGACCCCATAAAGTTAATATTTTTTGAAGGCTCATGAATAGTGGAGTCGATTAAACCCTGACCGTCTGTCCGTGTGTTGATTCAAATCAACTTTTAGAAGCAACCATATGTTCCTCAAATCTGTGTATGGTATCAATCTTTTGGAGATATCCAATCACCCCATACATTTCTGATATATGAGCAAATAAACACGACTGCCTCTGTTTTTTCCCATATTTTTACCACCAAAATTAAAATTGTTCAGCCATAGAATAATTTATAGGTATCTTTGCTACTATTCGTGCAAAATTTTGGATAAAGCGGGCTCTAATCGTTAAAGTTATACGCAAATTTTTTTTTTAAATATACATATTCTAAAAATTTACAAGCAAAAATCTTTTTTTTCAGCTTCTAGACAGCCAAGAGAGTCAATATTATTATTATCTGAAAGGACTTGACTAGTGCAATATAAGCACTATAAAAAAGTAAAAAATTCATGTTGGCCGCCACTACAAAATGGCGGACAATAAATTAATATAGGGGTCAAATCTGGTATTTTAAAATGTAACTTCTTGAACACCCTCAATATAAGTATCAAATGAAAGGGCTTACCCAGTGGAATATAAAAAATTATTAAAAAATTAAAAATCCAAGATGGCGTCTAAAACAAAATGGGGGGTCAAATTTTTTTTAACCTTATCAATATGGGTATTAAATTAAAGGGCTTGACTAGTAGAATACAGTAAACTACGTAAAAATTCAAAATCAAGGATGGCGTCGAAAATAATAATGAAAAATGGCGTATAACATGAAATATAGGTTAAGCTACGATGTGGGATTATACCTATGTACATGATGGTGAACGGTAATTTCAGATTCGGCTTAGCCGAATATAACACTCTTACTTGTTATATAAAATAAAATGTTTGGAAATAAATTTAAAACTGCTGGTTGCATTTTTAAAGAAAAATTATTTTTAAATATTATTTTGATGTTATAGATTTGTAATATTAATTAAAAGTATAAAGTTTGATTACAAAAATTATTTTTTAATTTACAAATTTTTATTTATTACAAGCTTTGTACAGGAACCAATTTTAGAGCAAAATTTATATTAAAGCTAAGCTTATAAAATAGTTTTTATTAACTTAAGATACAATACAATATTTTATTTCTATCTAAAACTTATAAGAAAAATGACGTGCAGAAAAGAATTCAGGTAAATTTCAATGATATGTGTATGAAATAACATGAAATCAATTAGAACATATAATTCTATGTTTCAGTTTTCAATACAATACTGAGTTAAATAGTTGATATTTACACACAACACCTGTAGTTCTGATCAAAAGAGTGCTGATGATGAAACCGTAGCTGGTTTCAAAAATGCCTTCCACTCAGCTAGTATCGGATGACTAACTTTTCCTTTATATTCAGTCACTATCGCATTGAACTTATAGCCTAAAATTTAAAATTGAAAAAAAAAAAAATACTGATGATCTAGCACCAGTAGAATGTATATGGACCAACTTCAACCCAAAACTAAATAAATTATTTTAGTCTAAAAATTATTTTGTAAGTTCGTATGCTACAAAATAAACACTTACTCACTGTTTATATATTAATTTTGCTATAATTAAGATTTGCCATTAAGGCGCACGTATTAAATGAAGTTTATAACACAAATTTAATTTTTAGTGCAAAAATAAAATTTTAGTCCCAAAATAATTTTTTTTTACAAAAATACAATATAATTAACCATCATAATCGTTTTTTTCCAAGAAAGTTGCAGAAATCCTTTTTATGAACAATTTTTTTATTTTTTTTCACTATAAAATTAATTAGTTTTTCTTTAAGTATTTTTAATAGAAAAAGTATTTTTAACACAAAAATTTTATACAATATTTTGTTCACAAATTATCTTCAAGTGATATATTTTGGAGATTTAATAAAATCAAATATAAAATATTCCAAATTTTTCCAGTAAAAATTTTATTTTTTTATCAATATTTTGCCCATTCCTGCAAGCAACTGCAACAAAGTTGCAACGAATAACTATAAATACAACAAACTTTTATTGTAATTGTCATAGAAGTTATACAAAAAAAACCTTAACTAGAGACAGTGACCATCAAAAACAAATTATTGCATTAAGATCTTAAATAGTTTTTATAGATCCACTCTAAGTTGCATCTGAATTGTAAGAAAATTTAATTTTTAACTGTGCCTATCGTCAGGCATATAATGGAAATTTAACTTTGTTTTATCTCACTTTTATTTTTTAATAATATTTTTTAATACTTTTATTCTAAAATCCACTACAATTTAAAATTTTTCCCCTTTGTGCCACCGTGCAACATTTATTTGCAAGTAATTGAAGGTTATAAGTTGGCAAAATATCAAAACTAGAATTAAATATTATATTTCATAGAAAAAAAAAACACACACATATCACAACTGCATTTTAATTATTAAAGTCTTTTTTTTTTGTTTGTAATTGAAACTTTTCGTAAAACGACAATAACATAGCTAACAACAACAGTTTAAGCATAATTTAATAAATGTTAAAACTTGACATCTGACAGTTTTGGGAAAATTGTGTTTAATTTTATTTTTTATATAAAACTTACCGAGTAAACATGGCAGAATGTTGTTGTTGCTGCTGGTTACTGTGGGTTTGCGAAGCCTGTTGACTTTGTTGCTGTTGCGAATGTTGACCAGTAACATGTTGAGCTTGCTGCTGTTGTGGTGATTGTTGATGATGTTGTGACTGCTGCTGCTGCTGTTGGGCTTGCAATTGATGATGTTGTTGTGGCGGTGCATTGTGTTGAAGATGATGAGTCTGCTGTTGCTGCTGATGTTGGCTATGGTGTTGCATACTATTGCCATGTTGTGGCGGCAAGACGACATGTGTTGCTGCTGCCAAATGATGCGGGTGTATTTGTAAATGATGATGGGGATGATGTGTGTGAGAATGCGGATGGTTATGATTTGTTTCAGCCGTTTGCACCAATTGTACTGCATGTGCTGGATGTTGCTGTTGCTGTTGTTGCTGATGCTGTTGTTGTTGGTGATGATGATGATGCATTTCACTAACCGTCACCGGTAGGTGAGGCGTTGGATTACTCAGTGCTGATTTTTCTAAACATTTATCTGGATACATCATCATTAATTTAATTGCTTCTATATGCATGTGTTGTTGTTATTGTTTTAGTAGTTAGGCTCAAAAACAAGGTGTGAAATGCAAAACTTTATGGCTGCATAATACTTAACATAAACGAATAACAAGGTTATATGGAGGATTTTCTGTCTGGAATGATTGAATATTCTGAAAAGAAAAAAATAACATTAAAATAAGGAACTATTTTCAACATATTTCTGTTTTCAATTACAATTGTTATTTTTATTTTTATTAATTTTACATGTAATTTAATTGCATTTTAATGTATGTAAGTTAGTGACGGCAAACATATTTATTTTGACATTTATTGCTTTGTTCGCTAAACAATCAACAAAAACAAAGCTACATTGAAAGCTTTTAAATTCAAACATTTAACTTACTATTCGAATTTGTAGAAGTGTTTGAAAATATTTATTTAACATTTAACAAATTTTTTATTTTATTTAGACTTAGGGCCATTATTACAACTTGCCGTTAGGTAAAGGCAGGATTTTGTCGGACCGATAAATGGCTTTGCATTACAAATCTGTCATTTATTATTTTTTCATCTATTAAATACTATTATTATTAGTAATAATAACAATAAAAAATTAAAGTTGTAATAATGCGAAGCTATTATCGCGCACAAAAAAATCCTACCTTTAACTAAAGGCAAGTTGTAATAATGGCCCTTAAAATATTAAATTATAGAAATGGAACGGATGCCTAATTAATAATTAAAAGTGCAATATTTCTAGAACTAATTTGTTACACTTTATGTTGATTTCTGTTAGGAGTAAATGAAACAAAACGATTTATTTAAAAAACAGCTCTAATACATTTATTGTTCTAAATGTTGAATTATGTTTTTTCGAATTTGTTTATAGTCTACAGATATTTATGCTATAATTTATAAATATGTCTATATAATATTTCATTAAAATTTTAACAAATCGCTCAGCAATTCGCAAAAGTAATTTAAAAAAATCTTTTAATTAATATTTAAAAATACCGGATTGCGCTTCATAGCCCCAAAACTTATTTCAAAAAGAAGTTTTAAATTATATTTGAAACAGTCTGAGATATACGCACTAGTATTAACTGACTCTTTATTAGCCCTACAACTTAGTTTTTGTTTCAAATCTTTGAAAACTGACAGATTTATTTCTTTAATAAAAAATATTCTTTTGAGTTAATTTTAATGAAACTGCAAAACAAAAAAAATATGTACGAAAATTTTAGTAACAAAAAATTTTAATCCACCAATATGGTCATTTAATGAATAAAGAAAATTTAAAAATTTCAAATTTAAGATGGCGATCGAAATAAAAAATTAGATAATTTTTTACCAAACCATTCTAATACTGGTATCAAATGAAATGATTTTACTAGTAGAATTCAAAACAACTTAAAACCAGTAAGAGTGTTATATTCGGCCGTGCCGAATCTGAAATTACCCTTCACCATCATGTACATAGGTATAATCCCACATTGTAGCATTGAATTTTAATTTTTTTATAGTGCTTATATGGCGCTTATCAAGTCCTTACAGCTGATATCAATACTGACTCTCTCGGTTGTCTAGAAGCTGTAAAAAAATGATTTTCGTTTGTAAATTTTTGATATATATATTTAAAAAAAAAATTTGTTTGTCTATAACTTTAACGATTAGAGCCCGCTTTATCCAAAATTTTTCACGATTATCTCTAGAGTCATATTAAATCTACAAATGGTAGCATAGGTACCTATAAATTATTCTATGGTTAAACAATTTTAATTTTGATGGTAAAAATATGGAAAAAAACAGAGGCAGTCGTTTCATTCGCGGATATTTCCAAAATATTGATACCATATACAGATCTGAGGAACATAAAGTTGCTTCTAAAAGTTGATTTCAACCAACACATGGACAGATGGACAGACGGCCAGGGCTAAATCGACTCCTCTATTCATAAGCTTTCAGAAAATATACAGTTTATGGGGTCGGAAATGAAAATTGAAGAAATTTCACACAAAATGCCAAACCTATACCCTTACACTCACTGTGAAGCGCATAAAAAGTACTACGAAGGCAGATATCTATATATATAAAAGTGAAACTCTGTGTGTGTGTGTGTGTGTGTGTGTGTGTGTGTGTGTGTGTGTTAGCTATAGACTCCGAAACTGTAAAACCGATCGGGCTCAAACTTTGGTTAGTTATTGTACATATACCAGGGAGTGTTTATGGGTTGAAAAAAGTGGGCGGGGCCACGCCCATAAAAATTAGTTATCATTTTTAGCTACTTGCACTTGACCGATTTTTCTGAAACTTTACACACATATCGAGCTGTCATGACTAAATAATTTCGTGATAAGAAAAGTGGGCGGGGCCACGCCCCTAAAAAAGTTTTAATTTTGAGGTACTTGCACTGGACCGAATTTTCTGAAACTTTGCACACATACTAAGCTGTCACAACCATAAAATTCTGTGATTAGAAAAGTGGGCAGGGCCACGCCCATAAAAAAAATTTATAATTTTGAGTTACTTGCACCGGACCGATTTCTCTGAAACTTTGCACACATATCGAGCTGTCATGACTAAATAATTTCGTGATTATAAAAGTGGGCAGTGCCTCGCCCATAAAAAAAAGGTATCATTTTGAGGTACTTGCACTGGACCGATTATTCTGAAACTTTGCACACATATTGAGCTGTTATGACTTTACAATTTCGTGATTAGAAAAGTGGGCAGGGCCACGCCCATAAAAATAATTATAATTTTGAGGTACTTGCACTGGTCCGATTCTTCTGAAACTTTGCACACATATTGAGCTGTTACGACTTTACAATTTCGTGATTAGAAAAGTGGGCAATGCCACGCCCATAAAAAAATTATAATTTTTAGGTTTTTGCACTTGATATTCAATTAAAATTCAGAATGCATTTCGATTCATTATGGGGCGTAGCAACGCGCGCCGGGTTTGGCTAGTAATAATTAAAAAAACTCCAACTTTAAAAAAACCGATTTCCGTTTTTTACATGAAAAATTAATGATATGATTCTCTAATTCCAATTTCATTAAGTTGTAACATAAATAATAGTTTCGAATTACATGAAAGTGTATCGATAAAGAGTGCTGTTAATGAAATCGTACCTTGATCCGAAATATTTGTTGTTAAAATTTACCAGGATTCACTCTTAATAATCCCAATTTTTAACTTTTTATGAGAATTATTAATAACTGCACTAATAAATAGCAAGAAAATAATGATGTTGCTTCTATCTGAAAACTTAAGTCTTATGAAAGCACCAAGGAGATCTTTTGTACAAGTTTCAATACTTTTTTCATACGATTTAACTTATGAACATCTTTGTTTTAATTAAATAAAAATTCTTACTACATATTAACCTTATTAATAGAACGAAGTTATTAACTCCAAAGCAAATGGCAACATTATAAAATTTGAAAATTTTTCAAAGTCAACACATTCTATGTTTAAATATTATTTATTATATGTATTATTCTTTATAAAGGTATATATAGTATATTATATATTAGACTTTTAGGTTAGCTATACTAAGATTTCAAACAAAATTTGCAAACACATTTAGTAGGCTTCGTAGTGCCTTCGTAGTGTTGATGAAGTATTTAGTGACACATGAAATACGTATTTCATTAAGCTGGTGGCTAATAAAGATTTGCAAATTCTGCTTTTATACTGCAAAATAGAGACAACAGGTGTTTAAATGACTGCTAATTGTTTTAACACAATAATTCAATTAAAAAAAAATTAATCGTATCAAGTATATTTTGCCATGCACTTTGAAAGCAGTTAATGATATAAAAAGACTTAAGCAACATACTCCAAAAACATTTTCATACACACAACTATGACTACAGAAACTAACTTAAAGTGTTTGAGGCACAAAACCTAAATACATTTTACAAAATTAATGCTAATATCCTCATATTAAACATAAACTTTTGACGTCACAATCTAAACAAATTAATGAATATTTAAATGATATACATTTTCTATTAGAACTTATAGTTCTCAAGTTTTTTCATTAAACATTTTTGATTGTGTTTTTATAAAAAATAAATAAATAAAGAAAACTATAAAGTGATTAAAATTCATTTTAAATATAACATGCATATGCATGCATGTGTGTACGTCCACATGCCACATGAGAAGAAATATTTGTAGATTGGCGCCATCAGCACACACGACACTACACACAAGTGTTGCTCGTCACAAGTACCTTGGTGCACATGATGATTTATGTATACACTACTTACACATACACGCATAATCAAATAACCCTTTTGTCAAGCTGTAATGTACCAAATCTTTTTCAAATATTTTCTTGGTCTCTTTTTTTGAATTCTAGAAAAAGTTTTGACATTTTGTACTTTTTATTATGACACTACATAAATACACTTCTATTTGAATTTCAAGTACAAATAATGAATTATCGAAAGGAAAATCTTTCTTTTGTTATTGTATACAGTTATTTTGTTATTGTATAACAAGTCTAAAATATTTTTATATACAGTTTTTAAATCTCCAAAGTTTTGAACAATAAAAATTTAAATTTAAATTCAAACTTCATTTGCAGCCTTTCTATTGTCAGCATTTTTTTTTTTTAAGTATTTAAGTCATCAATCATGTTCCGTTTGATATGGCTGTTTATGATTTGGTAATTGATCTTCTGCCCTAAAAGTTTTGTATCTATTGTTTAAGTTTTAGGATTATTTCACTTAAACAATTAAATTAACTTACATACTTGCTTGTGGCCAAGAGAAAAAATTTATTCTTTTTATACCCTTCACACAGTGAAAAAGGGTATATATAGGTTTGTCAATCCGTGTGAAATTTCTACAATTTTGATTTCCGACCCCATAAAGTATATATTTTCTGAAAGCTTATGAATAGGGGAGTCGATTAAGCTCTGTCCGTCTGTCCGTCTGTCCGTGTGTATGTTGAAATTAACTTTTTGAAGCCCCCCGACAACGCTTGGACTCGGGTGAGGTATTCAAATATCAGAAATATTCGGGAGTAGATCGGCATTAAAAATCAGAAACATGAGATATGAGAAAAACCCACGACCACCTCGATTTTTTTTTTCACAAAAACAACATTACAACAACAACATACATACATTCAAACGTGTATACTGGTTAGAGAAAACGTGGCATCGAATCCCAGCTGAAGCAAAAAAAAATTTTTTATTTTTTTTATATATTTTTTTTTATTTTTTTTTTTTATTTTTTATTTAATATATTATTTATATTTTTATTATTATTTATTTATTATATTTATTATATATATTTTAATTATTTAAAAAAAAATTTTTTTTTAATTTTTTTTTTTAAATTTTTTTTTTAATTTTTTTTTTAAATTTTTTTTTAATTTTTTTTTTTAAACATACATACGTAAATTTATAATTTTACAATGGGATGTTTTTATATATGTATGTATTTTATATGTATGTACGTATATCATATGGAATGGTGATACAAACTACTGTTATTGCATGACTACACGTTTTGAAGGGTATATAAGATTCGGCACGGCCGAATATAGCGCTTTTACTTGTTTAATTATTTCAATATTTTCTATAATTTAATATTCGACAGCAAATTTTTTAAAATTTTGTTAAACAAAAAGTTTGTATGACAAGTAAATTATCTAAAATTTTTAATGTATTATATTAAATTTATAAACAGAAGATTATTCGAAAATAAAAAACAAATTAATTTTAATTTAAAAAAATTCTTCTAGATTTTTATTAAAAAAAAACAGAAATTTTTCAAAAAAAAAATTTTAATAAAGAAATATTAATAAATAAATCTGAGTATTTGCCAAAAAAAAAAACGGAAAATCATCTGAAATTTAAAATGAAGTAGAAAATTTATTTTTTTTGTACAAAAAACTAAGCTGGTACAAATTTTAATTTTATGAAAAAAAAGAGTTTTTTTTTAAGGTATTAAAAATATGTTTATTTCAATTTTTAATTTTTATTTATTGTCGAACTTTTAATATTAAAACTAATATTCACAAAACTAGTGATAATAGAAAGAAAGTAATAAATAAAAGAAAAAGAGTTGCTGTTGGTAAATTTCGATCTAACTAGTTGTGGTAAGATAATAGGAAAAAAAAAACATATTAGTTACCAAATTCAATTAACTTAAAACCTAGGAGTTAAATAAATGATATTTACAACCAATACGTAATCACCGATCAAAGAGTGCTGATGATGAAATCGAAGCTGGTTTTGAAAATGCATTCCACTTGACCAGTGTCGGTAAAAACATACTTTTTCAGATTATTCTTTCATTATCGCATTATTGGAAAATTCTTTGTGAAAATAAGAATATTTAAAAATTGAACTTCTGATCAAAAGAGTGCTGATGATGAAACCGTAGTTGGTTTCGAAAATGCATTCCACTCAGCTAGTATCGGATGACTAATTTTTCCTTAATATTCTTGTCATTATCACATTGAACTTATAGCCTAAAATTTAAAAATTTAAAATATAGAACTCAAGCATGTTTAAAAATTTTAATGTTAGTTTATTTTTTTATTTCAGCTTATTATATTATTATATATCAGCTTGATAGGTTCCGGTTAAAATTAAGAATTATGACAGTCAAGTGAAACCCCCCACCCCACCTACTGGCCTGGCAGGCTCCCAATCTTTTACCAAAATTCCCAATCACGTTTTTTTTTGCCACAAAAAGCTTCATCTCCCTATAGTGATTTCCATGCACCATAAATACTTCCAATTTGGACAATCTTAGTTTGAAAATCAGATGAACCTAAAACGAGTTGGTAGCTCAAACTGTTGCTTTTCTTCGAACAATGTGGTTTATGTATTTTTATCATACATCAGCACAGATAAGAAATATAGCACAAAATTGCACTGCAATGGTAACGTCCAGAATATAAAAATAATTAAAGGATGACTATTTGTCCTTCTGTCCCATATAGGAGTGCCACTATAGCACTACATGTAATGCTTTCCTACAAATGTACTGTTATATGCACAACACCCAAAACAGTATGAAAATGTACTGATTTCTACTCTTGGTACTGTTTTTTATATTTTTTTTAAATGGAAACCAGCCTTATGCCGGTTTCACCTCAAGTTGTAACCGTAATCGATTCTTTAAAAAAGAAAAAAAAAAGGTTTTTTTAAAAAAAAAACAAAAATTTTCTGTAAAATAAAAAAATTATTTATTTAAGTTTCTATATTTTAGAAATTTCTAGAATATTTATTTAAAAAAAAATTTTTTTTAAAAAAAAAATAAAGGTTTTTTTCAATTTGTTTTTTTGCAGAATTTCTTATTAACTCTTGCAAAAGGATGGGCCTTTTAATAGTTAAAATTTAAAAATGATATTAAACAAAAACTGTATAAAATTTTGCTGAATTTATTTCTTTGTTGTGAAGTACAATTGTTCCGGTTACAAATGAAATTTTATTTCATTCATATGGCTACCGAAGCTGACAGCACACGTTTCGATCAGATCAATTTTCAAGCCCTTTTTCGAGTGTATGGGATTGTATCTCGTCAATGTCATCACGAATGTTGGTCTTTAATTGCTCAATTAACTCTGTTCTATCTGCATAACACTTGTCTTAAACTGCGCCCCATAGAAAATAGTCCAACGGTATCAAATTGCAGCTTCTTGCCGACCAATTGACATCGCTAGTTGCACCATCCTGTTGAAACCAAACATCGTTCACATCAATACCAAGATAAGCGGCCACAAATAAATCGGTTATCATGGTACAATAGGTATCTCCATTGACCATAATGGTAACGCCTTTCTCATTTCTAAAAAAAAAATGGTCAAATGATGCCTCTGCTCTACAAACCGCACCAAACAGTCACTCATAATAGGTGTATTGGCGTTTGGGTTTCCTTAGCCCCAAATACAGCAATTTGCTTATTAAAAGCTTCATCCGAAAAGTTGATTTTTATAGCAAAATAATTTTCTTGCAACCTTTGTTTTGACAATGAATTTCCAATAAATCCCAACATTACTTAAGCGTAAATTGATTCATTTCGTTAAACGGAGATTGAGAATATAATTTTGTGGCATAATAGAATTACATAAGTATATTCAGATATTAACCACTGGTTAAAATTTAAAGCGATATACGTCCCACCCTTTAGAAACAAACTTGCCAATATCAAAAATTTCAAAGGTAAAGATATTATTTCGAAAATTCTATTAAACTACTCACAACTTACACAGGCTTAGCAAAAAGATTTTACGCAAAAAAAAAAACTCTCACAAATAAATCAAAATACGAACACATACACACACGCTCATCAGCTAACATATTGCATATAGCATTGTTATCATACATATTTTGTTTTATAACTGTTATTGTTAATAATATTATTTTGTCCATTCATCATTGTACAATTGAGATCGAATAAAGATTACAAGTATCGATAAGTGGCTTTACACTCGAGCATAAAAGTGTTCAAATTAAACCGCACCACCACCGTAACGAATTCAATCGAATCGCTTTTCTTCCCTCG
The DNA here is from genome assembly GCA_941918925.1 of Phyto melanocephala. Taxonomy (NCBI): domain Eukaryota; kingdom Metazoa; phylum Arthropoda; class Insecta; order Diptera; family Rhinophoridae; genus Phyto; species Phyto melanocephala. The sequence continues at coordinate 7,357,183 of OW799233.1, forward strand.
ATTTTTTTTTATTGTGTATTTATGTTTTTTTCCTTAACAAAAACTTTATTTCTTGTTTTTTGTTGATTAATGCAACAATTGTTTATTTTAAATAAAAAAAAAATAAAAAAAAAAGAATATTCATATTTTAATGGGTAGATAAATTGTAAATAAGCGTGCTGATCATTATTAAAGCCAAGTTTATTTTTCCATTATATTTTTTTGTTATTTTTTTTTTTATAATAATTTTCTCTTTTTTTTATATTCTTCTTGACGAGCCATTAATAATTGCTTAGAACAAAAAAAGGTAATAATAATAAAAATACATATAATCAATGTTTAATTTAAGTGTTAAACAATTCCTATTTATTTACTATTAAAAACAGTATTATTTTCACTTATTTCTTTAGTAGGGGAAATTAAATTTTAATTGTTATGAAACAAAAATTTTTACTTAAACTCTGATTTTACAAATTTCATTTTAAAAGATTAATTCCGGTAAAAAGTATTAAGAGCTTTTAGAGTTATAGAACTATTTTTAAAAACTAAACAAAACAAATTCAATGCAATCAACAAAATGTTGGCTCTATTAGCTCACAAGTTAAATGGCTTTCAATATTTTAAAACACAAGAATTTCTGGCACCAAAATAAAAGCCATCCTGGCGGTGAAATTTAGCACCCCTTTTTAGAGTATACCCGGTTTTACTTCATCTAAAGGTCTCAAATATTACCTTCTAAATGATTAGTTGATGTTTAATCAGCCAAGACCAAAGATTTGACGTATGCCCCAAATGTAGTCAAGTGGTGTCAAATCACAATTTACGCGTCCCTTTTTTAATTAAATTTGGCTGCCAAACGTTTGCCTCAAAAAAGTGCTTGGCATGTTTTGTCGTCTTATTGGAACTATTTCTCCTCTAAATGATTTGTAATAATATGAGGAACACAAAAATCATGAATCACGAGATTGGCTTTTTAGACTGGCATCGTATCGATAAATTCATTTCCCTGGCAACACTCGAGTCTACAGCAGTAATGACTTCTTCTGTGCGCACGATACGGGTTCGATTTGTATTAATTTTATCAAAAATAGTAAATGTGGTTATAAACCGATCCATGCTTTTACGTAAATATTACCTACTCAGATGGACAATTATGCGTATTATAGGCATGAACATTGTTGAACAGAGCGCGAATTTTTGGAACTAAATTTCCGGGATTTCTAAACGTGTGTGTGTCTTTAGATGGTGATTTACCAAATTATACTACAAAAATTCTTACACACTCCATAAACATGACAGCCAGTTTTAAAACTATCCCCATCTAAATTTCTAATGGTCTAAAAAGGCACCCTATACCTCGAATAAGCTGATTTTTTCATATCATAGCTTTTGTTGTAGAGTATGTTTAATTAAAATATTTATTTAATTGTAATTATAATTTAAAATGTTTTAAAGGAAGATTATTGATTTTTTTTAATAACAAAATATTTAAGTATAATTATTTATGTATTTAAATATTCAAATATTGTATTGTTAATTTAAAAAAATAGCTTGTAATTGTTTTGAAATTTGAAAAAAAAAAAAAAAAAGTTTCTTCCTTAAGTCTTTTGTTTTTCCCTACAGTAGAGACATGTTTGGAGTGCAAACATTTGATACATGTGTTTGCTTGTTTGTTTTTATAAATAAAATAATTTTAATACTAATCAGCTGGAGTCTTTAAATGTAAATAATAAGTTTGTGATAGAACATAGCAGTAACAGTTGGTGTCTATTTAACCCCAAGGTTATTTGTAAAAATTCGCACCACTTAATGGCAACAAAACGTTAAAGAATTTCTAACAAATAATGTTTATGTTATGAAGTTAAAATATCTAAAATTAAAAAATCCATACAAAAAGCCAACTTGATTATTTATTAAAATAAAATAAATGTTATTAGTACAAAAACCTATTGCTTTTGTAAGGTGTCATTACAAATTACACATAAATACGCATAGTAATTCATAAAAGGTATGAAATACTAATAATTCCCATAATATCTTTATATTATTAAATTTTAAAATTTTTGTTAAAAGAGTTAAAGAGTTTATTAATTAAAAATTAAATAAATCGATTTTAAAAGAGTTAATTTAATATTCAAGTTACTATGTTTTTGTATTTTGTTACACACCGAAATCGTGCCTATATTTGTTTCTCAAAGACCTGCAAGACCCTCTGAGTTTTTGTATCTTTTATGTATCTCAATATATGGCCTCCCGCAATATTATTATGTTCGTCGTAACACCAACTCGTAATCCGTCGTGCCTAAATATAAGGCCCCTTCTAATTCATCTTAATACAAATTCATATTTTAGGCATTTCCCTGGTGAGCATTAACAACTCAAAAGAAATTTCCATTAATACCAAACTGTATCCCTTTTCAAAAAACAATCACCAACTTAGTATTTTATTCTTGAGGAAAGCAAACCTTTAACCACAACCGTGGACAGGCTGAGACTAATCCCGGCCGGTAAAAAAAAAACTACAGCACACTTTTAACCAGTGGTACCAGAAATTTTTCTAACAAATCTTTATTTGTTGAAATAAAAATCTTAATTTGAGAAAAAAAATTTTAATTTTTTTTTAATTTGTAATAGTGTAACACAAAAACAATTTATGTTAATTCTTAAGCTTACAAAAAATTTAGCTTACAAAAATTATTTCAGAAAAATAATTTACACATTTTTAGTTCACAGCATATACTGTGAAGGTTTCAGATTTAAAAAAAATTTTTGTAAAAATTTTTAATTTGGAAAAAATTAAATAAAGTTTCTGAGAGAACTTCATCTTTATTTTAAACCTCACTGTCATTAATTAAATTCACATTAGGCAAACGAAAAAGAAGCAACCAATAAAATGTATTGATTTATCTTCTCATAAACTTGGGTGCCCCGGTGGACTAGTCAGTAGTGGACTAGTCAATAGTGGACTAGTCAGTAGTGGACTAGTCAGTAGTGGACTCGTCAGTAATGGACTAGTCAGTGGTGGACTAGTCAGTAGTGGACTAGTCAATAGTGGACTAGTCAGTAGTGGACTAGTCAGTAGTGGACTCGTCAGTAATGGACTAGTCAGTGGTGGACTAGTCAGTAGTGGACTAGTCAGTAGATTGGTGATTGTGGGTTCGATTTCCGCCAGATACTCTGGACTGGTCTGCTTCTCTTTCTCTTCTATTCTAACTATTTCTATTCTTCTCTATATTTCTATATTAAGGCGTCTATATTAAGACCGTAATTGTCTCCGGGTGAGGGTGTGAGGGTAACTTTGCATCAGCCTTATCTACCTACCCTATCTACCTACCTATCTTCTCATAAATAAATGTTTATTTAATAAAAAAATTTTATTATATTAAACCAATTGCAATATTCATATTTAGTGATATATTTTAATTATATTTGTTGTACGAAAAATTACATAACAATATATAATTATTAAAAAAAAGAGTGTTCTTGCTTATTTAAGCAAACATTCATCAAATGTGAATGTAGCTTTATTTACATGTGTATGTATTTCTTTACCGAACAAGTTTTAGAAAATAAAATAATACTGTTGCAGAAAACTTTCTGTCAAAAATTGTTTCATTTTAAGAAAATTGTAATTCACTACCAAGGCGAATTCAATAAGGTGAACTTATTAGATCAGCTGATCATCAGCTGTTGACTACTTCTAGGGACCACTTGTCAAATTTTTGTGTATTTTTGACATATCGTTTTGTTTTACACTAACAAAATACACGTTTGTATTTTTTCACTTTGTAGTTGTTTTAGCGACGAGTTCACCTTATTGAATTCGCCTTGTTCACTACAAAAGAATATTCTTTCATGAAATATATTTAATAAATTTAAACAAGGTGTGTGTCAGGTGTTAAGCAACTTAATTTCAAAAATCTTAAGTTCAGAAAAAATATCTTCAAATTTTATTTCCATTTGAAAATCTTCAAAATTAAGGTAAAATCTTTATTCTGGCATCGCAACTTTAAACTAAAAAAAAATAGTTTCAAAAATAACTATTTGCCAAGAATTTACAGGAAGATATCAAACAATTAATATGGTAACTTTAAAAACTTTAATTTTATGTATGAGTTAAAAGTAAAATGATCTTTTTATTAAGCTTACACATACTTTTAATAACACAAATTTAATTGTTTGTCTGATTACACTCTAACTTCAATTATTAGCAAATTATAATAACAAGCATAAAACAATCTAGATGTTCAGCAATTTTTTAATTTAATATCTTTTCCCTTAATTTACTTTTTGTTAAGTTTGAATAAACTAATTTACAATTAAACTAGCTTGATGTGTGTTTGTTGCTTAACTCATATATCGATGATCACAAATAGAAAGGCCCTAACTTGTATTTTAAAAAATTTAGCAATTTAGTATAGTATTGTTACATTATGATAAAACAAACAATATAAAACGTATTAGAGTTTTTGCTTTTCCTATAAAGTTAGGGCCTATCTTTTTATGACCAACGATATGAACTACGATTTTTAAACCTTTTACTTTTTAAGTGGAATATAATCTCCATTTTAAGGAGTGTTTAAAAGGTGCAATTTTTTCTTTCGTTCTTAAACTATCATAAACATGTAAAAAATGGCAACCCTATTATCATTTGTAGCCAGTTTTGTTTGTTATTTTATCGTGAATAGGTCAACGCCAGAACAAGACTTGAAAATTGTGTAAATTTGTTTTGAAATTTGTAGTTCGTTTTGGAAATGTTATGGTTGACACAATCCTTAATTCGAGTAGGTTAGGTTAGGTTAGATTGAAAAGAAGGGGCACTAAAAGCCCAAGCCCATGACAGGTATACACTTATGCCCAGTTGACATGCTGTGCGCTCCATATGGAAAACGGAATTCCCAAACAAAAACCATAAACATAATTTCCCATAAATGACCGACTAGTCCAAGAACCCAGTCCCCTCAATGTAATTCCCCAGGTATTCAAAGTTCGGCATAGTATCCACTGTAAAATTTTCGCGTCTAATATGCCTAAACGCAGGACAATGACAGAGGTAGTGTACCAAAGTCTCATCCTCTTCCTCGCATGCTCTACATGTCGTTTCCTCATACAATTTCATGCGAGCTAGATGGGTTCTCAACTCCGTATGACCTGTAATTACACTGGTTAGTCTCCTAAGTGTTGGTCAACTTAGTCTCAGAGTCTCCTTTGATTTCCCAAGATTTGGGTCACCCCATAGTATTTTTGGCATGTTCCTCCATCGCCCAACATTTAAGTTAATTCGAGTAACTACTAAAGTTAAACTTGAATTCTTTCCAAGTATGCTGTTTATGATTAATCCTCAATACTTACTAAAGGAGCAATTGCTGCTGTAAAGCACAGAATTAAAAAAGAATTGTAATCGGGTATATCTACTCTACGACCAACTTTAAAGAAAAATCTCAACCTATTTTTTCTAATTGCTCTGTACTCTTCAAAGATTAATGATTTTTTGGCTCAATGGACATGTCAATAAGATAACTTGCGTTTTTTTCAGTATTGAAACTCCACAATAAATCCCAGTTGATGGATTTGATGAACCGGTAAAATAAATGATTAATACTTTGCAAATTAAACCGGTGGGAACATTGACGCTATCGTCGACTAGCGATATAGAACCCCAATTTGATGAGATATTTACTAAAACCATTTTTAAAATAATTTAATCTCGGTATTATATTTCAATTTAAAGTGGAAGTCTTTAGAATTTTTTTTATATTTTAAATTGCACATTAATTTTTCATTTATATATTTTTTTCAAATTCAAACTACAATAAATTTGTTTTTATTATTAAAATTTTTTATTTATTATGAACTTTATGTCATATCAACAAACTTGTTTGTCAGCAGGATTATTTGAATTCGATCTCCATCAGAGCTTACCGTGTGTTACACTGATAAATGTCTCTAATGAATAATTAATATCTCTAACTAATTTTCTAAATACTTTCCTGATTTTAAAAACTTTCATATCCGACATTCAAATAATTTATCTGTTAAAATTTTTAAAGCTCCTCGTTTAGTTTGAAATTAAAACAAATATCTGGATTGAAATACTTACAAAATTAACTTGATTGTTCAGTGTTAATCCTCAATATCCAATATGATAGAAGTCTTGCATAATTAAGTATTTAATAAAAATTTTTGCACTTTTTTAAATATATTTTTATTTCTAGTAATGTAAACTTGTAGCTTAATTTTTCAAAATTTTTTTTTGTTTAATTTATCATTTTTAAAAAAAAAAAATTTTTTTTTTATAATTGTAAATATTTTAATTTTAATTATTTTAATCTATTTTAATTGAAAACAATTGCATTTTTTAGTAATTTTTGTAATATCATATTTTGCGTAATTTAAAAATTTTATTCATAAACCGTTTTACATTAATAGCCATTCGCATTTCTTTTAAAAGTAACGACTTAATTTTTAAATACTTCTTTTAATATTATTTTCATTAAAAAACACAATCTCACGTATCTCGGTTTTAATGTGTCTGGCGTCTCGAATAATACTAAAGCACTTAAGAGCCCTTTGGGAGATGCTTAACCCTTTTCTTATTCTTATTCTTTTCGGTTTACTTTTTTCTTACACAAGTTTTCCACATTCTAGTTAAAATTTAAAAAAAAAAAAAGTTTAACTTCTACGAATGACTACGATTATCAACCGACGGCAACCGAAACACACACAGTATACAACAATATATTGCAAAACCAAGATCAAAATACCGAAGTTCTACTTTAAAGCGATCGTTAAGAATAAAGTATTGTCTAAGAGCGTTTCAAATAGAAACTAAATAATGTTTTAGCCAAATACAACACATGACTTGACAAACTCTTTAGGTATTAGAGTGTGAGTGTCTGTATGTACTTATATGATTGGATGAGGGGGATCTTGTTATTAACTGCGGGTGTTAAAGAGGAGAAAACTTGTTATAAGCAACTATCCAAATTAAAAAAAAAAAAAGAAAAAAAAAAGAAATCACAGGCAGTAAGAGAATTGACACGCCCATTTTGTATGGGTCTAAGAAGAGAGCAGTGTAAAACATGATGCCAGATTTATGTAATGCCCACAAAATTCATTTTAAGCTTTTGCTACCCCAGGAAAAATTTTAGTACAAAAAATTAGCAGAAAAGATCTTATTAATTGGAATTTGTTAATTAATATTACTTTGAAAACTAAAAACTATGCTAATGCTTTTATTATTATTTATTTAATTCCTTTTTCATTTTATTTTTTTTTTTTTATTAATTGCTTAATACAAATCTTTAATAATTATTTGAGCAAAACACTTTTTGATAATTTCTTACACTTTTGTGATAAAATTGTTTTTTAATTGATTTTGTTTTTATATTTTAAATTTTCAAAAAAATTATTTTCAACTTTTTATACCAGATCTAAAAAGAAGTTTTGCTGTTTGCTTTTTATAGAAAACTTTTATGAATTTCTTTAATAAGTTTTTAATACCGTTTTTCTAAATAATATTCTTAATAAATATTTTTTCTATGGTTTTTATTTAAAAAAAATTATAAGAAAAATTAGATATTTAGAAAAATAAAATAAAAATATTTGCATTATAGAATCTTTAAAAAGTAAACCCTCTAGATTGAGCTTTTCTTGCAGAAAGTTTTTTTCTTTCTCTTTTTCTATAAATTTTTTTTGCAAAAAGTTTTATTTTATTCTTACCGCAATTAAAGTCAGATTTAAAATTACGATAGACAAAACGAAAGGAATTTTGAATACATGCAAATATAAACCGATTTTATTTTTATCTCAAGCATACAGAAAGAAAAGAAAAATTTTCTGCAAGAAACCTTATTCAATGTAAAGGCATACAAACAATAGATTTAGTCAGTCTTAAACGTTTAAACTTATTTACAATATATTAAATAATTAATTTAAAGTTGTGAGTTTTGTATTGTTTATTTAAAAAAAGTCAACAAAACAAAAGTAAGCATCGCAAATTAGATTGTGTTATATTTTAAATATCTGTGTATCTATTTTTTAAATTTTAAAAACTAGAAAGAAGATTATAATTATTTATTTATAATTATAATAATTACTTTAATTATAAATTTATATTTATTGGAACTATTTATTTTAAATTTTATTGTTAGTCAATTATTCCGTTTTAAGTTCACTTTCATAATTTATTACAGTTATTAAAAATTTTTTTTAACTAAATTGTCAGCAAAAATTAATTCTTTATAGATATACTCAAATTAGATTAAAAACTACTAATAATGTTACAATTTAAATTATAAAATGAATAGCATAGCAATTATTTTTAAAATTAATCATATTTCGGCTAACTTTCTTGCTTTTTTTAATATAATTAAACAATTTGTTTTATAAAAAGATTAATTAATTAAAAAAATTTTGAAAATGTATCAATTTAAAAAAGTCTCAAAAAATTTTGAAATAAAAAAATAAATTTATGGATTTGATATTTTGAAAAAAAAAAATATTATTATTGTTTAAATTCAATAAACTTGAAAAAGTTAATAAAAAAAATTATTAATTATTTTTATTTTAATTCTTTTATTTATTCTATATATAAAGTTCTTTTATTTGATAATTAACTTTTATCTTGTATGAATTTTGTAGGCAAATAATTAAGTATTAGATAAAAACTATACTTAAAGTCATTAGAAATTCATCACACGATTTCAAAATAATTCACTTTAAAACGAATGATTTCGATTACATACATACCAAATTATATTATTGCTTTGCAAGAACAAATTGTTTAAATAATCTGGCATCTCTTATATTCTTAAAAAACTCCGCACACTAAGCTCTCCCTAAGCTCCAACATACTTTCACAATTAAATGTCTGTTACTGCTAAAGTTGTGTTGTTGTTAGTTGTAGAGCCTCATAGAGTGCAACAACTATGATCAAGCATCCAACCAGCCAATCGTTGTTGACTAAATACTTAAAGCTAAATAGACAGACATTAAAGAGTTTCTACAAAAAAAAATTATATATACAAAAAACACTATAGTAACAACAACGAAACATACTTAACCTATACATACACTCTAGCACGCTATTGGCTTCTTAGTGATTTTATTGTTGGCGCTTTTTGTATAAATTTACAATTAATTACTTTTTGACTAATACGTTCGTACCATAAATAAGCAACAAACAAAAAAACTGCTCGTAAATACTCCATTCCATATAATATCGTCTCATCTCTCTTGATATCTTGTTGCTGATTATTTAAATGTTGTAGTTTTGTTGTTGTTAAATGGTATTTAATTTTAAACACCACGACCAATAATATCATTTGTATATTATTTTAGTTTTTTTTTAATTTCGGGAATAATTTAAATATGTAATCATGGGGTCATATAAACGAGTTAAATGTTTAATTAAAATGTTTAGCATTCTGTGGTGGTTTTTTATGGCAAGCAGGACCACAACCCAGTTTGTTTGAGCACAATAGAAGTGACAATGTAATAAAACGTTATTATGCTGCCAGTAGTTTGACAAATACAATCAAAGTTGCAATAAAATAATTGTTTTGTTTTTCTGTTGGTTTTTGTTTATTTGGAAGCAGTTATGTTTTTGGTTTTATTTTGTGTGTTTATTTTAGTATCGAAAATGTCCAGTCGTGAAACATTTTAAAATATTTTCTCTACTTTCAATAAATTCTTCGATTATAAATAATTTTTAGTTAATTTTCTATTAGAAAAAAAAATAATATCCCAATCATATTTTTTTGTCAAAAAGTACTTTTGAATTTTAAATTTTCTTATTTTTATACATTTATACATATAAAATAAATGCTTCTCTTTTTATCAATTTAATTTAATTGTAACTTGTTTTTTTTTTAATTTTAGATGCCATATTGCATTTAAAAAATAAGAAATCCATCGTTTCGTTGTGGCTAGGATTGAAATTTTTCATTGTGTACTCTAATAGTCTAGCCTTTTCACTTGAAATTATATTTCGCCATTTTGTTTTAAAAGCCATATTAGGTTTGAAATATTTTTTAAGGTATAATGTGTTTTACAAGTTTAGCTTTTTAATTTGTTTAAAAATATTATCCGCAATTTGTTATTAAAAATTTGTTCTTAGTATGTGTACTATATTTAACCAGTCTGACCTTTTTGAATAATAATAATTATAAAATTAAAAAAAAATATTTAATTTATGGAGTTGCAAAGGAATATAAAGTATACTAGCGAGGGAAAAAAATGCACCTCGATGCCATATGATCTCCAGTACCATGTCTACCTCTATTTATATATCCTATTAATTTGTTACTTAAAAATTTATTTTCTACAATTACTTTTAAATTCCTTAAGATTATGTCAAATCATATATTTATTTATTTTTTTGGTTTTAAAAATAAAAAAAAATTCCCTTAAGTTATATAAGAAATATCCAAGAATAATTCGCTATTAAAATCCATCCCAATCTCCCCATTACTTTTAGAGATATGACGAAATAAGACTCTCTCTATTACTTAAGCTTCTAATAAACTTTTAGACACTGCTAAAACAACAAACTAAAAGCCGTCGTCTTTAAACTTATTGCTGACAAAAAACTGACAAATGGGTTGGAAACTGACTGAGATATAAGCACAACAATACAATTGCTTTGGTGTTATTCCTTAATTTTAGAAACGAAAATCAATATTAGTTTTTTCAGCTTCTGGACAACAGAAAGGAACAATATGGGCATCAAAAGTAAGGGATCGACTAGATAAATTGAATACATTATAGAAAAAATCAAATTCCACAATGACCGCCACTACAAAATGGCGTTTAAGAAATGTATATATGGGTCAAATCCATACATTAACAAGTAAGAGCACTATATTCGGCTGTGCCGAATCTTTTATACCCACCACCAATTTTGTGTACATTTAAAGCACATTATTTATTATATTGTTAATCATTATGGAATAATCTCTTTATAATAAAATATGTATCACTTTCTTTGTAGAGGGTGGTTAAATTTTAAGGGCCCATGTTGAAGGTGAGCCACACAAACAACAAGTTTTTTTTTGCATTTCATTTGACCTTTCTCAATCTCAGACTAACTTAATTTGAACAGTGAAAAAGAACGCAAATGAGCAACGCGTTAAAGTTATTCAGGTTTTTTATAAAAATGGGCGTTTAAATCAAAATGCATTTTGTGCACTTCGTAATTCTTTTGATCAACATAATCGTTCAAATTCGTCCACAATCGGGAGAATTGTAAAATATATTTAAATTTCTGCAAAACAGGTCTGTATAAAATGTTAGAAAATCTGTGAATGCCTTCTTAGTTCGTTGAATGGGAACCATTGCTGTTTTTTGCGATAGTGTGGCAAAACAATTGAGCATCAACATTGTCATTGAAAATTTGGACAATCAGATAGAGGAAAGGCGCCAAGGAAGGGGGGGGCATTTGGCCGATATTTTGTTAAATACATAATTGAACCATACAAATATTATCATTACAAAAAGAAATAATAATAATTTCCTCAATAATTTGTGTTTTATTTAAATTCAACATCGGCCCTTAAAATTTAACCACCCTTTATAACTTCGATATGCTACTAAAATGCTTTTCTAAATGTAGTCTTTCAATGAAAGTGGGCGTTAAAGTAGGCGTGTCAATAAAGATTCTGCTAATAAATACAACTTAGATATTTCAATATTTATTTTCCCAAAAACTTTGTCAATAGAGAAATTAGATGAATTTAAGATAAACCGTTATATGGGAGGTAGGCGTTAAAATAGGCGTGTCACCTTATCTTTTTGGCACAACAATTACATTGATTAGAAGGATATATGTAGCCAATTTCATCATCATACCTCTAATTTTGGCGGTTTTATGAGCTTTTAAATTTCATTAACGGTAGATAACGTGAAAAGTGGGCGTTATAGTAGGCGTGTCAAAGTTGTTTTTGCGAATGAGTACAACTTAGATGTTTCAATATAGCCCTTTATTATTCCAAAATCTTTGTTAATAGAGAAATTATATGAATTTTAGTTAAAACGTTATATGGGAGGTGGGCGTAAAAGTGGGCGTGGCACCTTAATTTTTTTACACAGTAATGATATTGCCTAGAGGGATATACCTAGCAAATTTTATTATCATACATGTAATTTTGGCGGTTTTATGAGCATTTAAATTTCATTAACGGTAGATAACGTAAAAAGTGGGCGTTATAGTAGGCGTGTCACAGTTATTTTTGCCAATGAGTACTACCTAGATGTTTCAATATAGTCCTTTTTTATTCCAAAATCTATATTAATAGAGAAATTATATGAATTTTAGGTAAAATGTTATATGGGAGGTGGGCGTAAAAGTGGGCGTGGCACATTGATTTTCCGTTAGAACAAAGCATTTGACCAAAAAGCCATGTGTGCAAAATTTCAGAGTCGTACATCCAATTTTGTTGCTTTTATGACGTTTTTGTTTTTAAATATACCGAAAAATACACTGTGCGGTATAAATTTTCGTACATTTTGATCGATAACTCCTTTCCTAATGCATAGATTTAGATAATTTTCGGGGACAGATATTGTTTTTACTAAGGAAATATATATTCGAAGTTTCATGAGTCTACGTTAATGCGTTTGGACACAATTCCATTTTATTCGATGTTCGAAGGACAGGGTTTTTTCGACCTACTCTTGCTTTTCGAGCTATAACTCTCTTCCTAATATTCCGATTTAGCCCATTTTCAATACCAAACAAACCTTGTCTATAAGAAAGATTCTGGCAAAATTTGAGCCCCCTAGCTTTTTCGGTGCGACCTCTATCGTGCTTTCAACAGACGGACAGACGGACAGACGGACAGACGGACAGACGGACGGACATAGCGTCATCAAATCAAACCCTGATTCAGAAAATATATACTTTATGGGGTCTAAAATGGATATTTCGATGTGTTACAAACGGAATGACAAAATGAATATACCCCCACCATTTTTTTGGTGGCGGGTATAAAAATGTACCTACTTTAACCTCTTATTATTGGTATTAAATGAAAGGGCTAGACTAGTAGAATACAGTTGAATCCAAGATAGCGTACGAAATAAAATAGCGGATATGTGTGTCAAAAATAGTTATTACGGCTTTGCCACCTTAACCCCCACAGTATTGGTATCAAATAAAATGGTTTGACCAGTAGCATACAGTAAACTATGAAAAAGTTAAAATAAAGATGGCACCTTAAACAAAATGACGGCTAATTTTTTCTCAATCCCATCAATATGGGTATTAAATGAAAGTGGAATAAAGCTTACTGTGTAAAAATATAAAATCAAAGATAGTGTCGGGAATAATTAAATATAATAATAAATTTTGAATCTAAGCTACGGTAGGGTCACTATACCTTTGAACATGAAAGTAAAAGGTTTTATCAGATTTCGTACGGCCGAATTTAGCATTTTCACTTGTTTAATCTCACTACTGTGCATACCCTAGCACTAGTGGGCGGGGCTACGCCCATAAAAAATAAGTTATAATTTTTAGCTACTTGCACTAAATCGATTTTTCTGAAACTTTGCACATATTGATCTGTCATGACTATACAGTTTCGTGATTAGAAAAGTGGGCAGTGCCACGCCCATAAAATAGGTATCATGTTTTTTTTATAAAACATCTTGAACACCACTAATAATGGAATTTACTTACACATGAGTTCTTAGAAAATTTTCTATATACTATTTCAACTATTGGGTTTTTATTATTAACATGAAATCTCAATAATTTCCTATATAAATAAAACAATGTTTTATTTTTTAAATTGTTCTTGATGTTTTTATTTAAAAACTTTTAATAAAAACATAAAACCTATAACGTAGTTCTTTCTTATTTTGCGATGTAACATTTATTTAATAAAAATACATATTTTCTCGTTGTCTTTTAAAAGTAGTTTAATACTTTTGGTTTTTCTACTCAGAATTCAGTTTAAGGAATCCTTTACATTCGCTTAATATCTTTAATTTCAGTAAATAATGCTTCTAAAAATATAAAATACGTATATTTTATATAAATAGCATGAATGCATGTGAAAATAGCGGTTTCAAATATCTTTTAAAAAATTTTATATTTTACACCATAACCAAACACACAAATACCACACCATTCTATTTAGTACATGCTAATAAACAGTAGCAACTTAACAGTTTAACTTTACATACAATGAACAAAATAAATTGTATAGATTTTGTGTGTAAGTTTGTTTTGTTTGCTGTTTGCTTTTACAGACACCCCCTTCTTTCCCCATAACAAGCTGGCACCCTTTAAGAAACCACAAAGAATTGTACAAAACAAAGAAATTTAAGAACTAAGAAGCATCAAAAACAATAACAACAACGACGACAAAAAAGGTGTTTCTTTTTATTATATCAACAAGAATTCCTAACAATGCAACAGAATATGCAACAACGACAATAACAACATTGACTGCAACATGAACAGGAGTAGCAGCAGCATCATCATCATTATCGTCATCATAAGCATTAATGCTACAATGAGCAATATTAGCATCGTCACCATCACCGCTTAACTACTATATATATGCACAAAATGTTGTTGTTATTGTCTGTTTGTTGTTGTTGTTGTTGTAGCTGCAGTGCTAATTGTAAAAGAAAAACGAGGAAATTAATGTGCTGTTGCAAATAACAAATTATTGCACACTTATTTTGTTTCCAGCAACATCAACTCTGCAGCGTTTTATTTTATTTTATTTTTTTTGCGAAAAACAACAACAGCAGCAGTTGAATGTTGAACAAGTTCTTCTTGTGTTACTGTTGTTACATTCTAAGAATCCTTTTTTTGTTTGTAAAAAAAAATATCTTAATTCTTTTTTTATTTGTTTGGGTTTTCTTTTTGTGGCTCAACGAGACAATCAGTTTTAATACTGACGCCGTCTCGTCGCCTTTTATTTGTTTTGTTGTCTCTTTAGCTACAACCATAACAACAATAACTGGCAGCAGCATCAACAGGAAAAGGAAAAATATTACATCCGTGCTTCCATATTGTTTTGTTAGTTTTCATCATGGATCAACACTGCTAAAACCAAAAATCACTATTTCTTCTAAATTCAAATGCAACAAGCTGCGGCCACAGCAGTCTCATAGCTTCGTCTCCTTTTATTTGTTACTTTTTCGCTTTTAACTTATCCCAAGGAACTACAAATAATTTTTTTTTTCTTCATATGATATTTAAAATTTACAAGCGCCTTTAAGAATTCAAAATGTGCTGATTTTTTTATTTTATTTTTTTTTTGTTTTTTAAATCATGTCTACAGATTGTTTACTGCTTCAACATTACCAAAATTTTGCAAAGATTTTCTTCAAATTTTCACTGCTTAAGGAAAATATTTGACAAAAATAAACATTTAATTTTTTTTTAAATGAAACAAATTCCAATATCAATTCATTGTAACAATGTATGTATTGATGTATAGTTTAAAGAAAATCATATAAAATAAAAAAAAAAATAAGATAACAAGTAAGAGTGCTATATTCGGCCGTGCCGAATCTTATATACCCTTCACAACGTGTAGTCATGCAATAACAATTGCTTGTATCACCATTCATCTCATATGAAATACGTACATACATATACAAAACATCCCATTGCAGAATTATAAATTGAGTTTACGCATGTTTCCAAAAAAAAAAAAATTAAAAAAAAATAAAAAAAAAATAATAAAAATATAAATAATATATAAAATAAAAATATAAAATAAAAAATTTTTTTTTCTCAGCCGGGACTCGACGCCACGTTTCAAAATAAAATTTTAATTTAAAGTAAAGAAACAATTTGCTTTTTTGTTTGTGCTCTCCGGGCCTTTTTATGTTTGTTGTAGGGATGTTGTCACCTGATATGAATTTACCTTAGTCAAAAGTTATCCTGCCTAGAAATTTTTTTAATCAAATTTTTTATTGCTCAACTGCACAATGCCAGTACGCAAAAGTCATCACCCTATCGGTAAATGTTATAATTTTTTGGTCAATTTTAGTTCTGCTTTGACATTTGTGAAGTAAACAGATATAAAATACACGTCAATAAGACATGCAAAATCTATGTATACATACAATAACACTATCTACGAGCTCCTAAATTATTCTTGGACATGCTAAAAGCACCAGAATACAAGCCGTAGTCTTGGCAATTACTGCCGAGAAATCTGACAAATCGGTTTGAAACTAAATGAGATATAAATCCAAAAATACAAATGCTTCGGTGTTTTCCCCAAAACTTACAAGCAAAAATCGATATTTATCAGCTTTGGATATCAGAGAGAATCGATAAGGGTATCAAAAGAAAGAGAAAAATTTAAATCCAAAATGGCCGCCACTACAAAATGGCGCACAATTAATTTATATATGGGTCCAATTTAGTAATTCAAAATGTATACCCACTTCAACCCCTTCAATATTGTAATCACACAAAAGAACTTGACCAGTAGAATACAGTAAACAATGAAATAGTTAAAATCAAAGATGGCGTCCGATATGAAATGACGAATAAGTTTTTTTCTCAACCCATCAATACGAGTATCATATGAAAGAGCTTGACTACTAGAAAACAGTTAACTATGTAAAATTTCAAAAACTAAGATGGCGTCGGAATTAATAAAGCAAAATGGCGTATAACATTAAATCTAAGCTAAGCAACGATGTGGTCACTATACCCATATACATAATGGTGGAGGGTATTATCAAATTCAGATTATTACATTATAAGTATTTTTTAAATTAAATGTATTGAACACTTTGTTCTCTTTGGTATCACTTCTAACTACAAATTACGAATATTATTAATAAAGCATTATTCCGATACTTCTGTATAAGCTACAAAGATCTAAAAGTACAAACTTTCACATTAATCTATAAACAGAGTTAAATAGCAAAGGAATAGAAATGTTTTTTTATATTTCTCAAAAATGCTCTTAAAATATTTAATATTTTTTCTTAATATTTTATTCTAATCAAACACTCTAATTCTAAAGTCTTTTTCAAACACCTGTTTTGTCGTAAATTGTTATCGTTTTTTTAAGGTAAAAAAAATGGGCAAAGTTTTAAGTTTGAAATAAAAATATCGATTCCTTGCTTTTAAAACGAAGATACTAAATGTAGTCTTTAATAGATTTAAAAACTGTGTTTCGGCTGCAGTTAAAACAAAACCACTTTAACCTTTTAGTACATATGTATGTATGTAAGTATGTAAGTATGTTTGTAAAAGGAATATGTATTTAATTCATGATGACATCGATGACTCATTCAGTTAAACAGCCATACCAGCGTCACTATAATTAGAATGCTTATAAAACTATTATCTAAATGCTATAAATAAATTTAGTAGTAGCTAAGAAAATAGATCATGCTTAGGGAAGTAACCTCTTAATATCTTTAATTTATTCTCCAAACAATGACTAATACATTTGGTTAAGATTTAAATTATAACTTTTTTTTTTCATCCACTAATATACTAAGCAGACAAATCATTGCTGGATTCAATCGACTATTATTTTATTGTTAATGTTGTAACAATTGATAGAATTGATAATAATTTGTTTAATGGAATTAATATTGCAATATTATTTAATCGATTATTTTTTCCTACTTCCACATTTAAAACACCTTTAAAGCCACATGTGCTACATGATGGGTTACGTGTATCTGTGCCTGTTGTACATGATGTTTTACAAGCAGTTTTATTAAGAAGAGTTGATCCTGTAAAACTAAAAACAAAAACGAGGAGAACACATCTTAAAGATGTGTCTTTTGCACTTCCACTAAACATTGTTTATCGATCTTTAGAGAACAGCAGGATGCCAGTCGCAATCGCACACAATATTTGTTTATGCACAAAGTACAAACGAGTGCCTACAAATGTACAATTGTATGTGTGTGTGTGTGTACGTACTATCTGTCATACACTCATTGAATGTAAAGGGTTTGTCCAGTTTCGGGGCAAAATGTAATCGTAACATTATAATGATTAGTGCGTGTTAGATTTCACACAGATGCAGCAACAAGTAATGATAATACAGGAGACGAATGCAATGATCACGAGCTTTCAATAAGAGGTGGTTAACAGATGTTTGAAAGGTTAAACGCTAATTTAAGAAAAATTTTTTTATTACAAAAATATTTTTTATTAAAAAATTTATATTGTTTTTGCAATGCCTCAAATAAAATATTTTTTTTTAATTTTCGCAGAATTCTTTTAAATATTAAAAAAATAAAGAATTTTATTAAATTTTTATTTACAAAAATGACTTTTCATTCCGTCATGGGGGCATGGATCTGAGAGCTCCACTTTGTATTGGCACTGTATTGCATAGTTCCGCTTAAATTTGGGCGACAGCTAAACTCTATCTTTTATCAAAAAAATTTCAGCAGATATCTTCTAAATAAGTAAAAAAAATTTTGTTAATAGTTTTATAAAAAAATATCATTAATTTTTTTGTTCATTTAAAATATTCTTGTTTATAGAAAATTTTCAATTTTTACCAAAACATTTCTTTAAGAAATCATACCTTTAAACGCTTTTCTAGTAAAAGGAAGAGTAAACTAGAGGGGCACCGCCAGCTATCATCGCCATTATCATCACCATCCCATTCATTTGAAGTGTGACTCTGTGCGCAATGAAAATTAATTGAAATTACAACAGTTTTAATGTTTATTAATCACGAATAAGAAGTTAAAAGATTTAAATGGCAGAGTCCTGGTGCTTAAATTGTATTTAAAAAGTTAAGAGCATTTAAGTTAAAAATCTCTAATCGTATTTAAGAAAAAAAAACACAAGCACACACACACACACACATTTTACAGCTCATTAGAGGAAAATTTTAATTTCTTCAACAATATGGTTTCTATGATGCAATTCTTGCGATTTTTTTTACTTATTTTTAGTGTATCTGCCTAATATTAACAACAACAATGATATGCGTATGTTGTGTATTTGTTGTCAGACGACCCCATAGATCATTAGAGCATTAATACAGTTTGTAATGCTTTTCAGATTGCTGATGTTGGCTGTTTTTTTTTTTTTTCTTTCTTTCGCGTATGGGTTACAAATTTTCTAGTAGTAAATACTTGTACTTTGCTGTAAGAGTTTGTATGTTTTTTTTTTTTTAGTATTTAACTTATGTTTAAATGTCTCTATATCGATGACATCGACGTGGGCTTTTACTTGTAACTTGCCGGTGGCATAAATCAATCGGTCTCTTTAAATGTTTTTTAGTTTTTTTTTTCACTGACATTTTGCAAATATTTTTGTGTGTATGATAGAGTGTCGTTTAATATGCAGACACTTTACGTGTACGAATGACACCGTTAAATTATGTGTATTTTTTTAACAAATCAACGACAACTTATTCCCAACGTACAATTGTTTTTCGAATTTTTGTTTTTTCTTCCACAGCAGTTAGCAAAGAACATTTAAAAAATGCGATTGAATTGTCAATACCTTGCAGCTATATTTGGCTTTGTTTAAGTTTATGTTAATAAATTAATAAATAAATAATGTGCACTCATAAAAATGTTACAACAACAACAACAAAATCACAAATCTTGAAATATTTTGAAATTTATTTATTTCTTTTTTTATTATGCACAGTGATTCCTTTTGAAGAAAAAATGGTAATAAATAGGTTACTTCTAAACCAAATGAAACAAACTGCTACTCGCAGAGGACAAAATCTTTTAAATTTTTGCATTTGGAGATTGTATTAACACAGGTCAGCTCCACAATTCGTCAAAGACAATTACCTCGGACTGTAAGCACTTTTCGAGCCTTGTAACTTTTAGAAACGTGAACCGATTTCAATAATTTTTGCTCATGGTAATTTTCGAATTTGCATGTGTAAACAAAAAAGCAATTGACAAGAGATTCGACTATTTCGAAGAATTTTCCGCTAATAATACGTATACAAGGTCATTTTTATATACCCGCCGCCAAAAAAATGGTGGGGGTATATTCATTTTGTCATTCTGTTTGTAACACATCGAAATATCAATTTAAGACCCCATAATTTAATTTTATGACGATCTAGCCATGTCCGTCCGTCCGTGAAAGCACGTAGAGGTTGGACCGAGAAAGCTAGGAGGCTTAAATTTTGCCACAATATTTCTTATACAAAAGGTTTGTTTGGTATTGAAAATGGCCACAGCCAGAATGAAGGTGCCACAAAGGAATTATATGATGAACTTCAACGTCAATGAAGTTAATTTTCCACAACTGCCCGGTAAGGAGCATCAAAATTATCCACGTGACTCTGGTGCCAAAAATATACTGTACTCAGATGTAACAAGAAGTAAAAATCTTGTGAACAGAAATGAAGATGATATTTCCAATGAGAAATTAATGGAAATATTTTTTGATGCTGTCGATGCACTTCAAAGATGCCAAAATAAGTACGACAAGCTGCGAGTGCTGGGAATGATGCTTCAACATGCCATATAAATCAACAGTAAGTCACAATGTTCATGTTATGCACTGGAATGCTCAAGGCATAACGACTGAGTCAGCAGCTTCACAGCTGGAAAAATTTTTATACGACAAGGAAGTTGATATTCTCCTTGTCAATGAGACATTTTTAAAACCCCACCATAAATTTAAACTTGGGGGCTACAAAATTTATAGAGAGGATAGACCAACACATGGCGGAGGTGTACTCATCGCGATAAAATATGATGTTGAACACGAAATATTACCAACTATAAATACGCGTGTGGCTGAAAATATTTCGGTACGAGTAGTAATAAATAGGCGCCCTGTGATTTTTACATCTGCGTACAATCCGGCTCACACTATAAATTTTAAAACTGATATGGATGCCTTAACTAAACGTTCAAATGTCTTCTTCTTATTCGGTGATTTAAACGCTCAACATACTCACTGGAATTGCTTTTCAAATAATAATGCTGGTAATGAGCTTTATAGCCATTGCCTTCAATCAAGCTACTATATTTATTACCCAAATGCATTTACTCGTTTTGGACAAAATATTAATCCAGTACAGCCGTCTACAGTAGACATCCTTTTAACTAACTCTTGTCTTCCTTTTTCAACCTTGGAAACACATCCAAATATTCTGCAGTCGGACCATGTACCAATATCTTGCGTCATTTATGGAGAGGTACATAATAGCATTTTGTTGGTACCCCTATATAATCGAGCCGATTGGTTATCAATAAAAAACTGGGTGGAGAATGAAATTATAGTACAAGATATAAATCAAAATATTACAAACACAGGTAATCTAGATGTATCATTAAGTAAACTAATATATATTGTAAAAGAAGCTACCAATAGAATACCAGTTGGTCATAGAAACCCCTGGCAACGGCAAATTTCAGAAATTAGCAAAATGCTAATTGCTCAGAGAAACAAATATAGACGTAAATTCCAAAGATGTAGGGATTTTAATTTTAAAATGCATTTATATTGTATCTTGAAACAGCTAAATAGGCTTATTGACTTTCACCTGAATAAAGACAGGAATGAGTCTTGGTCGAAATTCATTTCAAATCTGCCTACCGGTTCCAAAAAGTTTTGGAAATTAACTAAAACTTTAAAAGGCAAGAATCCTACATATTCTAAACTTCATGTAGATGGATCAATTCTGAATTCTGACGTCGAAAAGTCAAATGCAATAGCTGACGTATTTGCTAGTTCACATACTATTACTATTAACAATCCATCACCCATGGACTCGGTTGTATCAAGATGCATTAATGACCTTAATCAAACTCTTACCGACAATACAAGTATTAAACATACAAATTTGTCTGAAGTCAAATCATTTGTCCATTTGCTGAAAAATAATAAAGCTCCTGGCTTAGATGGGATTAACAGTATAATACTTAAAAATATGCCCGACTCCTTTTTTGAAATTTTAAGTAAATTATTTAACTTCTGCCTGAGCAATGGGTACTTCCCACACGTTTTTAAAATGGCTAAGGTAATTCCAATCCACAAATCTGGAAAGGATCCTAAATTGCCCTCCAGCTATAGGCCAATAAGTATTCTTAGCCTATTGGATAAGGTGTTCGAGAAAATTATTCACTCCAGAATTTTAGATTTTTAAAATTGCAATAATATCATAAATAAAGAACAATTTGGTTTTCGAAAAGAGCACTCCACTGTACATCAACTTAAGAGAGTTGTTAACTTTCTTGAATGTAATAAAAGTAATCGAAAAAGTACTGGAGTCGTTTTTCTTGATATCGAAAAAGCTTTTGACTCAATCTGGCATGATGGACTAGTGTATAAATTAAATACGTTAAATTTTCCAATTTACCTTCAAAAACTTATCAAAAGCTTTTTAGATAAACGTACGTTTGTTGTATCTGTCAATAACAAATTTTCTAGTGAAAGGCAAATACCTGCGGGCTTGCCGCAAGGATCAGTATTATCCCCTACACTATACTCGATATATACATCTGATGTTACTCTAAGAAGAGACCATGATGCAGCTTTTTACGCGGATGACAGCGCCTTTATTTGTTGCGGTAAAGTCTCGAATGCGATTATTAGAAAAATGGAAAATAATCTTAAATTAATTCGTAAATACTATGACAAATGGAAAATAAAAGTCAATGACGATAAAACTCAGGCAATTATATTTCAATTCAACAAATCGCGAAAACGCTTTCCTACTAGATATTTATCGTCTAGGGGAACAATTATCCCATTGAAGGACGAAATTAAATATCTAGGAGTAATCCTTGACAGAAAACTTTTATTCAAACAGCATGTTAATTACATTTGCGAGAAGGCAATTAATTGTAGTCGTGCCTTATACCCCTTAATTGGCCGAAGATCAAATCTTAATATAAAGAACAAAGTTCTTATTTACAAAATGTGTATTCGACCGATTATGACCTATGGTTGTCAAATCTGGTCCCAAAAGGCTGCTAAAACGCATACAAAAAAATTGCAAATCATTCAAAATAAAAACTTGAAAATAATACACAATCTACCTTTTAGATATCCAACTTATCTTCTACACAGAAACTTTGACTTCAAAATGTTTAATTCATTGACAAGTGAACTGACGCTGTCATTTAATGAAAAATGCAGAAGGTCAAATTTTGAAATAATAAGAAATTTGCTGAACAACCACTGAGGGTCTTTTGTTTAAAAGACACATTTCAGTGATTGTTTTAAAATCTCTTATAACTTCTAAGTTGATGCGAGGTTTTTTATGAACAACTTTTCCTTAAATCTGTGATATTAGTAGTTTCTTTATTTTATTAATAAGATGTTAATTGTTGTAATATTATATGTAAATTCTCATAACTCTGTTAATGATATTGATAAAATGAATAAGTTTTTAATAAAGGATAATAATAATAAAAAAAAAAAGTATTGAAAATGGGCTAAATCGGAATATTAGGGAGAGAGTTAAAGCTCGTAATGCAAGAGTAGGTCATCATCCAACATTGAACAAAAAGCAATTGTGTCCAAACGCATTAACGTAGAGCCATGAAATTTCGAATGAGCAAAAAAAAATATTTTTCACTTAAATTAATTGCTTAAATCTATGCATTAGGAAAGAAGTTAAGATCAAAATGTACGAAAATTTATACCGCACAGTGTATTTTTCGGTATATTCAAAATTTAAACCTAATAAATTTGACAAATTATATGTCTGATTCTGAAATTTAGCAAACATTGCTTTTCAGTCAAAGGCTTTGTATTAACGGAAAATAAATGTGACACGCCCACTTTAACGCCTACCTTCCATATAACGTTTTATCTTAAATTCATATAATTTCTCTATTGACAAACTTTTTGGAATAATAAAGGACTATATTGAAATGTCTAAGTTGTATTTATTAGCAGTAACTATATTAACACGCCTTCTTTAACGCCCACTTTCATTGAAAGACTCAATTTACGAAAATATCGAAGTGATACATATTTTAGATTATTCCATAGCGATTACTGTTTATAACAAAATAATAAATTTTATGCTATTAAAGTACATTAAATTGGTGGTGGGTATAAAAAATTCGACATAGCCGAATATAGTGCTCTTACTATACATTTTAAATTGTAAATGTTTTAATCATATTTTCCAACAAGTTTCTTGGCCTTTAAAATTCTGCCCAAAGTATTTATGTTCAATTTATAAACAAACAAAACATTTTTATTTTTAGGCTATTTTTATCTTTTGTCTCTAACTCAAAATATAAAGGGCTTTAGTCCTCTGTTACAAGTCGCAGTTTATTTAACGCAATTCGGACCTGTAGCTTAAAAGTTACATATTTATTACAATATTTTCAGCAACAATAAATCTTGGTTTTCTGTATAATATTATTTTTGTGAGTGTAATTCTAAATATTTAGTTTTTTTTTGTACACAAAATAATTCAAATTTTTTTGTTTGTAAATTTTTTTGTAAATTTTTTTTTTTTTTTTATTTACTTAATTATTCGGGATATGCTCCCAACTAATTTCTCAATATTTTATTTGGTTGTTGACGATCTAGTATAAGCACCAGTGAAATGCATATAGACCAGCTTAAACCCAACAACCAAATAAAATATTTTTATTTTATTAAGATTTGACGAATATTTCATAGATAATTTTTTTTTTTTTAACTGGCTCAAGTTAATTTTTTTAAATTTCCATTCCACTCGGCTGGTGTCGGGATAAAAACTTACTTTTCCATGTTTATTTTTCATTATCACAAATAGGAAAATTTAATTTTTTCATATAAAAATGAGAAATTTTCAAATTGATTCTTCAAGCTCGAGGTCTTTATAAATATAAATTTATAAATAATAAATATAAATATAAATAAATATAAATTTTATATAATTTTAGAAAATTATATAAAATTTTGTTAAAACACACAATTTCTTTCCTGAAGATGCTACACAAAGGAGTAGCGAAATATTGAATAATAAATAAAACAACAAATATTTATAAAGACCTCGAGCTTGAAGAATCAATTTAAAAATTTTATAAAATAAAGGTCAAATAAGAGCAATAAGAATAAAAATGAGAAATTTAAAAAAATGAACTTGAGCCAGTTTAAAAAAAATATAATTTAATCTATTAAATTTTTTTTTTTTATAGAAAGCTTTCTATAAATTTACTTTTCATGACTTATTTACCGAAAATTTTCTATTAAATCAAAAAAAAAATTTTTTATATAAAATAGTCCAAAAATGTTTCTTTTAATAGAAAACTTTAGACCCGACCCGGCTTCACACGGGTGAATTTCTCTAATGATAAATATAGACATTTATAATGTGGCTAATGTGTGTGGCTAATTATCTTTAAAAATATATTTTCTTTGTATGACAAATATCATGCTCTAATTTTTCATTGTTTTTTAAACCAACCTTAAAATTTTTAATATAATTTTTTTATAAATTGCTTATAGAAATACTTTTATAATTTAGTTTAAAGAAATTTCTTCATGCATTTTCATAAATTCTGTGGCAATAAAAAAACTGCTTTTGTGTTTTAATTTTTTATTTTATTATAAATTAAATTAGTTTTTAATTCAAATGATACTGTTTTTTTAAAAAATTTACGCAAAAAGCTTTTACGATATAACTTCCTGTAAAGTTGAACATTTGCCCGAGAGTAGTTTTGAATTCCTGGATTGCAATGATGATATTATTTCAATATTAGCTTATGTCTACTTAAGCAGTTAATACTTTTTGTCACAGAATTATTCTTTTATAGAAAAATATTTCCTTTAATTTTTTATTAAAATTTGTCCCTTAACTTTCTTTTCATAGAAAACTTTCCACACATTTGCTTCATATACATAATAATTAGTTTGAATAAATTAAACGAAAAAAAAGCACAAATTAAATTTTAAATTAATTTTATAATTTAAAAAACGGTACAATAAATATTTTTTATAAAACATGTAAATTAAATTTCTTGTTTTCAAAAAATGTTCAATTTATTTTTGAATCTTTTATATTTTCAATTTCAAAACATAAATGTTGACCCCCGTCAAAGTACATATGAGCTTTCAATAAGTTGTTAAATTTCTAAAATATTCTATGAGTGTGTAATATAACCTTGGGATGGTTATGAATTAAGTTAGTCGACTCGCTGGCGAATCGTGGAAAATCCCAGAGATTAGTGTGGACACACAAGAATGTGTTGTAGTTACCATGAATTGTAAATGCATTATACATACTTATACTCCGGTACACTTTTGGAGCTTAACCCCTAAAGGTATGGAATGCACACATGTATGTATTCCATGCAAACACATTGAAAAAAGCAACAACACATTCTACATTTAAGCGCAAAGAAAAAAAAAAGGATGAAAAAACATTGATGCATGTACATACGTATGCATGCATGAGGTCAGTCAGCATGAATTAATTCACTTAAAAATGTAGATGCTGCCGACGCTATATTCACCCATCCCTTCTTCCGTCCGCTTGTCCGTCCTTCCATCGGTCTGTCTGTCGATTTGTTTGTGTTTATTGCTGTGAAACATATCTTAGCCCACAAAAACAACAACCATAATACATACAAACAAACAAAACAATTGGAAAATTGAATTATCCCAATGATGACATTAAGCGCGTGCTGTGAATTTTATGAGGATATTTTAATTATTCAAACGATTTAACATTATGGTTCATTCGTTAACTCAAACATTATTTGTTTGACTTTTAAATTTTCTTTGTTTTTTTTTTTCTTTATTCTTTATTTTCTTTTATTAACTTTAAATTGGATTCTAGTGGAGGAGTTAACCACATTTTCCTTGGTGATTTTAAAACAATGTACTTGCATGGTTGTTTTATTATAACATATGTACATATATTTAGGTGTGTCTGTGTGAATGGATAATTTCGTGGTCTTCTTGCAACAGTTTCAAGTAAAAATTAAAAATTTCTGTACAAAGAAAAAAAATTAAACAAAATTGTCAGATGCCTAGAAAATGCCTCGTGCCCTTTTTCCCCAAATGCTTGTCTAACACATTCAATCAACACATCAGAAATATACGAATGTATGTATGTATGTATGTGCATACAATACATATGATAATATCTAAAATTAATTTTATTTTTTATTAATTCTCTTGGCATTTAGTATCAATAGACAGACGCTACTTTTATTTGTAAGTCCACGTTAATTGAAACTTTTATGATTTCTTTAAAACAAACCGGAAGTTGTTGCATACGTGTGGACAAAACAATTCTTTTTGATGTCTGGGCGACAACGAAAGATATTTGTCTGTTACACCGTTAAACGTGATAATGTCATTTTGTTAAGCTACCTTTGAAATAATACATTACCAGTTAACTGGATCAATCGTATGGTACTCGTATAAAAGTAGTACTTAGTTCTCCTTGCCATATTTATCTGTAAAAGAAAACTCTATTAATTTTCTAGAAATAGAGCGATTGGATCCCTTATACGAGTAAAAAAAACTTATACAAATTATTTATGCATGCATTATCAAAACTCTTAATAAAATTGAAGAAAAACAAGTAAGAGCGCTATATTCGGCCGTGCCGAATCTTATATACCCTTCACAACGTGTAGTCATGCAATAACAGTGGTTTGTGTCACCATTCATCCCATATGAAATACGTACATACATATAAAAACATACATATATAAAAACGTCCCATTGTAAAATTATAAATTCACGTATGTATGTTAAAAAAACAAAAAAAAAAAAATAAAAAAAAAATTTAAAAAAAAAATTTTTAAAAAAATTTAAAAAAAAAATTTAAAAAAAAATTTAAAAAAAATTTTTTTTTAAATAATTAAAATATATATAATAAATATAAAACAAAAAAAAAATAAAAAATATTTAAAAAAAAATTAAAAAAAAAATAATAATAAAAATATAAATAATATATTAAATAAAAAAATAAAAAAAAAATTAAAAAAAATTAAAAAAAAAAAAATATAAAAAAAAATAAAAAAAAAAAATTTTTTTGGCTCAGCTGGGATTCAATGCCACGTTTTCTATAACCAGTATACACGTTTGTATGTATGTATGTTGTTGTTGTAATGTTGTTTTTGTGAAAAAAAAATCGAGGTGGTCGTGGGTTTTTGCTCATATCTCAGTTGCTTATGTACCGATGTTTCTGATTTTCAATACCGATCTACTCCCGAATATTTCTGATATTTTAATACCTCACCCGAGTCCAAGCGATGTCGGGGGGCTTCAAAAAGTTGATTTCAACATACACACGGACAGACGGTCAGACGGACAGACGGACAGACGGACAGACTGACAGGGCATAATCGACTCCCCTATTTATAAGCTTTCAGAAAATATATACTTTATGGGGTCGGAAATCAAAATTGTAGAAATTTCACACGGAATGACAAACCTATATATACCCTTTTTCACTGTGTGAAGGGTATAAAAAAATATAAAAAAAAAAATTAAAAAAAAAATAATAATAAAAATATAAATAATATATTAAATAAAAAAAAAAAATTTTAAAAAAAAAATTTAAAAAAAAAATTTAAAAAAAAATTTTTTTGGCTCAGCTGGGATTCGATGCCACGTTTTCTCTAACCAGTATACACGTTTGTATGTATGTATGTTGTTGTTGTAATGTTGTTTTTGTGAAAAAAAATCGAGGTGGTCGTGGGTTTTTGCTCATATCTCAGTTGTTTATGTACCGATGTTTCTGATTTTCAATACCGATCTATTCCCGAATATTTCTGATATTTTAATACCTTACCCGGGTCCAACCTATGTCGGGGGGCTTCAAAAAGTTGATTTCAACATACACACGGACAGACGGACAGACTGACAGAGCTTAATCGACTCCCCTATTCATAAGCTTTCAGAAAATATATACTTTATGGGGTCGGAAATGAAAATTGTAGGAATTTCACACGGAATGACAAACCCTTTTTCACTGTGTGAAGGGTATAAAAACAGTGAAATTATTTTTGTAAAGTTTTTTTGTATGCACATACTTATGTATATACTTAGTCAACGATCTAAAATATAAAACACCACTTTTTAGAATTTTGGTCTGTCGGTCTTTATGAATGCCCTCTTTAACTCGTTTTGCTGCAAAACTACTATATGGATCTTAATACTGCTTAATATGGAGCTATATACCTGGGTAAGTAGTAATAAAAAATTACCCATAAGCACTGCTACCAAAGATAGGTGCTTTTAGCAGTCATTAGGGACATATGCAGAGTTACTGCCTGTTCAACGATGTCGAAAGAAAACACAAGCGAACTTTCATTCGTACAAATATATTGAAAACAACAACAAAAACTAAAAATTTGTTTTTGCTTTCAATGTATTTGTACGAATGAATGTTCGCTTGTGTTTTCTTTCGACATCGTTGAACAGGCAGTAAAATTACATTTGAAATGCTTTAAAAATTTGCAAAGTAGCAAAGCACTTTTCAATTAAACATTTTTTTTTATATTTTCAATAATTAAGAAAAGCGTTTCCTTAAATGATTAAAATGTCTCCTAAGCTGTTAATGTTAATAATTTGCACTAAAACCATAAATTAAATCTGTCTCTCAATGAATACAATACCTACGTACATTTTGTTGGGACCAGTAAAGCGATCCGGGTTCTGCTTATAAAGAATAAAAACATTTTTTGCTGTTATTTCATCTGCATACACTTTTTAAAAATAGTGTAGAAGTATAAAACTGATTAAATCACTCTTACTTTTTGTTTAGTGCGACTGCAGAATTATGGCAAAATAATCATTTTAAAATTGCTTCAACATTTTACTTTAGCGTGCCGCGCTTACAAAGACATTTTTTAAGCGGCAAACAGAGAAAACTTCAAAGTGACGACGGTTCATTTTCCATCTAATTTCATTTGTTTTTTAATGCTACAAATTTGAGTAGATTGTTTTTCACAAGCACACTCTTAAGAGACGTACAATCCATGGAACAACAGCAATATTCCTGGCAACATTAAGCACTCACTTTCTCACTCAAAATGTAAAAAGAATAAAACAAAAAAAAGCAGGACAAAAATCAACATAAACAAATGTTTAACCAATATGCTTAACAAAAGGAAAGATGCAATTTTTATATTACCAATATGCAAACTTACAACATACACCCGCAAGGATTCAGAAAGCCAGCTAGCCGGTTATACAGTTTAGTGGCTAGTGGATGTTAAGCTTACTAATATGCACAGCCAGCCGACTTGAGCAGAAGTTATGAAAAATTAATAATAATGTCGAATCGATTGATTTTGCCAAGCACAAACAGCGGGTAAATATAATATGGATCCTTTTGCTATTTAACTTTATTTGTTGTTCCATAGCAGAGTACTGCTGCCCAACACTACATTCATACATACAAACATACAGTTTCGTTGTGGTCAACCAGAAAAGAAAAACGCTTTAAGTGATTTTTTCATCTTTTTATTAATTTTCTTCTAATTTTTTTATACCCTTCACCTGTAGTGCACGAGGGTATATATAGCTTTGTCATTCCGTTTGTTATATCTACAATTTTCATTTCCGACCCCAAAAAAGTATATATTTTCTGAAAGCTTATGAATAGAGGAGTCGATTAAGCCCTGACCGTCTGCCCGTGTGTTGGTTGAAATCAACTTTTAGAAGCAACTTTATGTTCCTCAGACCTCTATATGGTATCAATCTCTTGGAAATATCCAGGAATGAATCGCTATTCAGCACAATCGCCCCATAACTTTCTGAGATATGAGCAAAAAACCACGACCACCTCGTTTTTTTCACAATTACAACAACAACCTACATACATACTGGTTAAAGTAAGTAAACGTGGCATCGAATTCCAGCTGAGCCAAAAAAATTTATTTTCTTTTATATATTATTTATATTTTATTATTTTTTTTTTATTTTTTTTTTAATTTTTTTTAAAAATTTTTTTTTTAAAATATTTTTAAAAAATTTTTTTTAATTTTTTTTTTTATTTTTTTTTTTTTTTGTAATTGTTTTTATTATTTTTTTTTTATTTTTAATATATATTTTTTTTGGTATGTTTTTTACATGTATGTACGTATTTTATATGAGATGAATGGTGATACCAACAATTGTTATTGCATGACTACACGTTGTGAAGGGTACATAAGATTCGGCACGGCCGAATATAGCACTGTTACTTGTTAAGTCTGTGTTTGTTTGTGTCTACGATTTTCGTAATTCAAATGTAACTTAAATCCAAAGAGTCAAAGGGACAGACGTTCGAATGGCGAAAAGAAAAACATTTTGTAGCGGCAAAACATTTATTGGCAAATGAAAAATAGCGCCAATTGCCCGCAAGGCGTTATATTATGTATTTTCCTATTTTGTAGTGGTTGTCATCATCGTTGTTGTATTTATTGCTCTTGCACAATTAATTCTTTACCTTTTATAGTTTTATATACTAGATTTTTTTATGTAAGTTTCTGCACTACACATCAGTAGTAGGTATTATCGGTATGCTGTTTAGTTTATACAATACAATTTTCGATTAATGAGGAATGTGTCGACAAAAATTTATAATGAAATGTAATAAATAAAAAAAAATTCTAAAGCTTATACTCCTTAATAGATGGAGGTTTTCATCTCAAGTGACAAAAATTATTAAACCGATGTCTTCCGATCGGGATTATATCTGCATCAAGGTTGCTCCTATTAGATAGTAGTTTAGACAAATTTTTTAAAGAGATCGGTCAAAATCTCTCTGAGTTAGAACGGACATTTTGGTCAAACTGGTGTTTTTTCTATCACTGTAACTTATTAACTGTTGTTCTTAGCAAAATTTGTCCCAAATAGTTTGGATAGCAATTTTTACTATTTATCTTTTGAAAAAAAAATATTTTTTTTTTTTTGATGGAGTTTTGTACATTTTCAAATACCCAGCCTTTTATCATCTTTATTTATCGTTTTTATTTGCTGCTTTGTCAATTATTTTTTGGCGTTTTAGGTCCAGCTGTTGATTTTGCGGCTGGTTTCTTTCTTTTTTGGCTTTGAAAAGATATCGCATTGAGTAGAGGCAGAAATATATGATAAATGGTTTATTTTCTAAAAAAATTTGAAAAATGACCCTTTCTTAGATAGTTTTAATAAATATTATAAAATTGATGGAGGGTATTAATGGTTCTCCGTATTTTAACATATTTTTTTACTTGTTTTGATTCTCAATCTTGAAATCAACTTTGGTGTTATTCTGCAGTAAAAAGTAAAGAAGATAAGACTCCCAACCGAGACGAAATCATTTCTATTGACGACATTACTTTTTTCGCATATTTGCTGTTGCGTAGTCATCTTTAATTGGATGTTGTTTTGTAAGTGAAATAAATATGTTGTGCATGTCGACTAGAACTAGGTTTGGAAAATTTAAAAAAAAACTATCTACATACAACTGTAAATATGCATATGTTGGTAAAGCTAAATAGTCTATTTGTATTCGCTTCTTTGTCCCATCATTATAATTTTAAAATACACTCATATAGAGTGTTTTTTTAAGCCCGATAGAACTTGAAATTGTAAAAAATAACACAAAAAATTAAATTGTAATCAAATTTTTTTTTTATTCGAAAGATCAATACGTGACATTAACATTTGAAAATGATTTCAGGCATATGGGTACCGCGGCTGTTCTTGACGAAGCGCATTCTGGACGTCCAATTTTGGGCCACTTTTTCGAGCACTGCTGGCCGTATGTCACGAATAACACGAACAATGCTGGCCTCCAAGGCGTCAATTGTTGCTGGTTTATCAGCATAAACCAGTGACTTCACGTAGCCCCACAGGAAATAATCGAGAGGTGTCAAATCGCACGACCTTGGAGGCCAATTGACAGGTCCATTTCTCGAAATCAACTTATCGTTAAATTTTGATTTCAATAAGTCGATGGTTGCGTTCGCCGTATGGCACGTAGCGCCATCCTGTTGAAACCACATCTCCTCCGGATCAATGTCATCCATATTTTCAAACAAAAAATCATTGATCATAATGCGGTAACGATCTCCATTGACCGTAACGCGAGCTCCGGCCTCATTTTTGAAGAAATAAGGTCCGATGATGCCACCAGCGTGAGAACCGCACCAAACGGTGCATTTTTCTGGATGTAATGGAGTCTGTAGGGTCTCTTGTGGATTGGTCTCGCTCCATATGCGGCAATTTTGCTTATTAACAAACCCGTTAAGCCAAAAATGCGCCTCATCGCTGAACACAATTTTGCGATAAAATTGGACGTCCAGAATGCGCTTCGTCAAGAACAGCCGCGGTGCCCATATGCCCGAAATCATTTTCAAATGTTAATGTCACGTATTGATCTTTCGAATAAAAAAAAAAATTTGATTACAATTTAATTTTTCGTGTAATTTTTTACAATTTCAAGTTCTATCGGGCTTAAAAAAACACCCTTTACATGTGCAGTAGTATATTTAATTTTTTCTTCAAAATATAGGAGAATTAACTTTTTTTTAATATATGTATTTAATTTAAAAAACTGTACCTTGCAAGCAAAAATAATTTTGTAATGTAATTTCGAAAAACGACCCGCCTTTTCGTTATATATTGCGGTATTTACAGGCGGATCTAAAGTATGATATATCGATATTTTTATATCGAGGAGATTAATATTTTGCTCCAACGATTATTGACCTCAAGTACCTTTTTCTAGAATTTACCCACTAGATCTCTTCCACCCTAATAACAGAATATTTAAACTAAAACATAACAAAAAATAATACAACTTGTACAAAAAATGTATTGCGACAACTACGTTAAAATTAATTTATCTTTTTTGTTGCCGAACGCAGGGTTCACTCTTTTAAACTGGCTTGAGATCAATAGCCCTTAAAACAAAATATTAGTCTCTTCATGGTCCAAAAAAAAGTTTTAAAATATAACACACTTTAATATCTGACTGTAAGTAGGCATCCTTTATTTTTATTTTTTTAACAACTTTTTGTTTTCTTTTTATACCCTACACCTGTGGTGCACAAGGGTATATATAGCTTTGTCATTCCGTTTGTAATTTCTACAATTTTCATTTCCGACCCCAAAAAGTATATATTTTCTGAAAGCTTATGAATAGAGGAGTCGATTAAGCCCTGACCGTCTGTCCGAGTGTTGGTTGAAATCAACATTTAGAAGCAACGATATGTTCCTCAGTTCTGTGTATGGTATCAATCTCTATGAAATATCCGGGAATGAATCGCTATTGAAATTCAGCACAATTGCCCTATAACTTTCTGAGATATGAGCAAAAAACCACGACCAACTCGTTTTTTCACAATTACAACAACAAAGTAAACCTGGCATCGAATCCCAGCTGAACCAAAAAAATTTTTTTTAATCTATTTATCTTCTATATATATAAAAGTGAAACTCTGTGTGTGTGTGTGTGTTAGCTATAGACTCCGAAACTGTAAAACCGATCGGACTCAAACTTTGGAAAGTTGTTGTACACATACCAGGGAGTGTTTATGGGTGAAAAAAGTGGGCGGGGCCACGCCCATAAAAATTAGTTATCATTTTTAGCTACTTGCACTTGACCGATTTTTCTGAAACTTTGCACACATATTGAGCTGTCATGACTATATAATTTCGTGGTTGAAAAAGTGGGCAGTGCGACGCCAGAAGTACCCTCACCCTAATTCTGGCAGAGATAAAAAAAATCGTCGTTGTGTTAAAATTTTTTTAATCCATTAAAAAAGATAAGGTTTAAGCTTTTTGGCATTTCAGCTCACTGCTATCATCAAAAAAGAGTCAGCATCACATGGACGCTACCAACAGGGCAAATGAAAAACAAGTAACAGTGCTATATTCGGCCGTGCCGAATCTTATATACCCTTCACAACGTGTAGTCATGCAATAACAATTGTTTGTATCACCATTCATCCCATATAAAATACGTGCATACGTACACGTTAGAATAAATGTGGCATCGAATCCCAGCTGAGCCAAAAAAATTTTATTTTATTTAATATATTATTTATATATTTTATTATTATTATATTATATTATTATATTTTATTATTTTTTTTTAATTTTTTTAAAAAAATTTTTTAGAAAAATTTTTAAAAAATTTAAAAAAATTTTTTTTTAAATTTTTTTAAAATTTTTTTTTTTTTTTTGTAGTTTTTTTTATTATTTTTTTCTTATTTTTAATATTTTTTTTTTTTTGTAATTTTTTTTGTTTGGTATGTTTTTAACATGTTTGTATGTATGTATGTTGTTGTTGTAATTGTAAAAAAAAAGAGGTGGTCGTGGTTTTTTGCTCATATCTCAGAAAATTATGGGACGATTCTGCTGAATTTCAATAGCGATTCATTCCTGGATATTTCCAAGAGATTGATACCATATATAGATCTGAGGAACATATAGTTGCTTCTAAAAGTTGATTTCAACCAACACACGGACAGACGGGCAGACGGACAGACGGTCAGGGCTTAATCGACTCCTCTATTCATAAGCTTTCAGAAAATATATACTTTATGGGGTCGGAAATGAAAATTGTAGAAATTACAAACGGAATGACAAAGCTATATATACCCTTGTGCACCACAGGTGAAGGGTATAAAAACAAAACGATCAGCAAAACCCAAAAACATATAGCAAAGATCTGCACTTCCACACAATCATATGGAGGTGTTGCTCCTAGGCAACAACAGATGGCAGTCTATCATCCTGACACAGACAATAGCAGACTATCATATACTTAGATAGAAAAGCTTAACGAAACAAACACAGATAAAACAATGGACAAATGTTTTGAAGCAGCTGTGTTCCTAAGGAGAGTAATAAACAAAAATTTTTTTGTCAAAAAAAGTTTATGAACTTTATCTAAAGGCCTTCACCCAAATAACAATATTAAATAATTTAAAATAATTTAAGAATGTTCACAATAAGCCAAAGCGAATCCTAGCAATAAAAAATACAATACATACTTTTATTAATTTTAAAATTTATTAAAATTATGGCATTACGAGAAGTTAATTACAAGAGAGTCATTTTGTTTTACCATACATATTGTACAAAATATTTTCATTTTACAGTTTCACAGAACAAGTATTGACACCAAGGATCATATTAAAAAAAAAAAAAAAAATTTAACACCTAGGTACCACACAAGTCTACCATTACATATTATAATATTTTATTTTTATTCCAAATTAAATTTTTCGACGAACCTCGTCTTCCCATAAATTCACAGAATGAATACCATATAGTTCTTTAGCCAAAAAATATTCACGCCATCCAATTTTCGAACAAAACTTATTTAAATGTTCGATTTTTGTAGTCACCAACTTGTAGGTTTTTGATTTAGCATCCTTTAAAGATTCCTCTTCGGTGTGTTGCACACATTGGCCAAGTTCACTTTTAATTGCCTTCTCTAAAATTCTATTTTCATCGTTTTCTATTCTTACACGAACAGCAGTCTCCAACTCCACTAGGTGGTCATCACGAACGCCGGGAAATAGACTGTTCATGGCTAAATTTAAATTAAATAAATAATCACGGTTTCTACCACTAGGACCAGACGAGGTAATAATTTGTTCAGCTATTTTATCAATTTTGCTATCTTCTTCAGTGCCAGCCCATGAGACATTTTCAGGTGTTGCTATATAAATAACAATATCTATACTATTTACGCTAGGATCTTCAGGAAACACATAAAATGGCACAGTGCAACGTTTATAGCCATTTTTCTCCCGAAAATCTAGATGTTTTATAACTGCGTCCCTATCTTTGGCAGCCACACGATAGGCCACACCATAAACACGATCTTCGTGTCTGGCTGGAATTAGAGTGACAACACGTCCAGGCTTTACTTTTACTCCTCGGTGATCCGTACTATGTTGGTAAAAGCGTCTCAAGTAGCCACATATATATCCACGCTGCCAATCAATACACGGAAAATCTACTTTCCATATCAGTGATCCATATCCGAATATCCAAATGTCATCGGGAGTCTGTGGAGTTTGATGACTAAATACACTCTCAATTCTTTTGTGGTCTTTTGTTATATCCACATTTTGTAATTCCGGTGTATCCACCAGACTTTTGAACTTTTCTTTGTAAATATTATCTATTTCAGGTTGTAAAAACATTTTTATTTATTATTTTTTAAATCGGATAATAAAGGTACTCTCCTCACAGCAGCTGAAAACTTCAAAATGTCAAAATATTGTATATTTTCTATCATGGCTCTATCAAGATATATGCATCGTGGAAGCAAACACAACATTGATAAAACACAAATTTTTTTGTATATGTACCGGTAAATGTCAAGAGTTCTTTTCTTTAGTTTAAATAAGTTTTTTAAAAAATTCAAAGTAAGAACTGTATATTTTCGATTTTGTGTATTTTAAAAATTTTAAACGACCTGCTACTATGTATTATTTATTGTAAACCTGATAAGCTCTCTAATAACAACATTTAAATTAATTTACATAGCCTTTACATGTTTTTTATATGAAAGTTTTTACTATCAATATTAAACCCTTTTAAAAAAATTATAATTATTTTTATTACGAAATTGAATGAATAAATAAATAAATAAAATTCGCCTTTAAATATATTTTGTATATGTAGTTTGACATTGATATGAGACAGCTAATTCAGTCGAATTCGCTGTTATTGTATAATAATATATGCTTATACCAATGTTTAATTTTGATTTTCTTAAATGTTTTTCACTTTTATTACGTTTTACAACACTGCAACTGTTGTAATCATTTTTATGCCATCTTTATATATCATTTTATCGATAGTTTTAGTTAAATATATCTTGTCATCACTAAGTTTGTGTTATATTTTTTTCTTGTTCCTTCCTATTTTTGTATTTATAAATATCTGTTAATAATAACAAAAAAATACATTTAACAATATGAAAAATAATTATATTTAAATAAATTTTATTGTGCAAACATAGTGAAAAAAATATAATGTAAATAAATTTTTGGTTAAACTTAAGTGAAGGCGTATACAAAATCGGTAGAAATACCTATTGTAGGTAGATACTTATGTTACAACAACTACAATAATTTTCATATATTTTACTGCTTGAAAGTGATTTTTTTTTTGTAAAATAGCAACAAATAAATTGTAAACGAAAACAAAACAATTTACGTGGATACATTTTGTTGAAAGACATATTCCGTTTTATTTAGTTTGTAAATAAAACCCAATTGGTAAGTTTATATTAAGCGAATTGAAAATACAAATAATTTTGCACTTTAATTATTGAGTCATTTATGATGATTGCAAAACGTTGACATACATATATTCATTAAATAAATCTCTAAAAACTGTGTGCGATATCAATTTATGACCGTAAGCGGAAGCTTGCCTGTGCTGGCTATGGTGTTTAATTTATACATAGTATGCACATAATTGTTTTTATCAAAATGTTTAAAAAAGTATGTAGATAGGTACCTATTAATGTTCCAGAATTTTTACATTTCTTCTTGTTTAAATACCTTCTAAGAACCATATCAGTTTATTTATCTTTTTTGTTTTGGTTTTGTAACGATTTTTAATAATTTCCTTATGTTCTAATTTTCTAGTCTTTTTATACATATATACATAAATATCTATGTACATACATACATATGTTTATTTTTGTTGCTTAATACGAATTTTAACATAATTTTGAATCAGGTTTTTTTGAGATCGATAAATTTTTTTGTCTTATTTCAAAATTTTATGTAAGTACAATTCAAAACACAAAAATGAGAAAAAGTAACATTTTTGTTTTTCTATATCAATGTACAAATTACAAGGTTAAAATATTTAAATATCTATTTAACGATAAAATATTATAATAGACATGATGTAAAGTGAATAAATCTAATCTTTTTTGCTTACAAATACCTATATACATATGTATGTATGTTTTCAAAAGTACCAAACTGTTTTCCCGAATTTTCCCATTACTACCCTATACTCTAATTGAAACAAGTAAAAGTGCTATATTCTGCCGTGCCGAATCTTATATACCCCTCACAACGTGTAGTCATGCAATAACAATTGTTTGTATCACATTTCAACTCATATAAATTCGTACATACATATACAAAACATCAAAAAAAAAAACAAAAAAAAAAATTTTTTAAAAATAAAAAAAAATTTAAAAAAATAATTAAAAAAAAAATTTAAAAAAAAAATTAAAAAAAAAAAATTATTATATATACAATATATATAAAACAAAAAAAAAAAATATTAAAAAAAAAAGTAAAAAAAAATAATAATAAAAGTATATACATATAATATATTAAATAAAAAATAAAATTTAAAAAAAAATAAAAAAAAAAATTTTTTTGGCTCAGCTGGGATTTGATGCCACGTTTTCCCTAACCAGTATACACGTTTGTATGTATGTATGTTGTTGTTGTAATGTTGTTTTTGTGAAAAGAAAATCGAGGTGGTCGTGGGTTTTTGCTAATATCTCAGTTGTTTATGTACCGATGTTTCTGATTTTCAATACCGATCTACTCCCGAATATTTCTGATATTTTAATACCTTACCGGGGTCCAACCTATGTCGGGGGGCTTCAAAAAGTTGATTTCAACATACACACGACAGACGGACAGACTGACAGGGCTTAATCGACTCCCCTATTCATAAGCTTTCAGAAAATATATACTTTATGGGGTCGGAAATGAAAATTGTAGAAATTTCACACGGAATGACAAACCTATATATACCCTTTTTCACTGTGTGAAGGGTATAAAAAATATTAAAAAAAATAAAAAAATATATAAATAATATATAAATTAAAAAAAAAAATTTTTTTGGTTTAGGTGGGATTCGATGCCACGTTTACTCTAACCAGTATATGGGTATGTTGTTGTTGTAATTGTGAAAAAAACGAGGTGGTCGTGGTTTTCTGCTCATATCTCTGAATTTACATAGCGATTCATTCCTGGATATTTCCAAAAGATTGATAAGATACTCAGATCTAAGGAACATATAGTTGCTTCTTCTATTCATAAGCTTTCAGAAAATATATACTTTATGGGTTTGGAAATGAAAATTGTAGAAATTACAAACGGAATGACAAAACTATATATACCCTTGTGCACCACAGGTGAAGGGTATAAAAATGTAGACCCATAAACGTAAAAAATACAAAAAGTACAACAAAATGCGTAAAAGTACCTTTTTATTTGACTTAACATTTTCAATAGCATCTCTGATCAAAAGTTTTTATTTTCAAAATTCTAGCTTCACGTCGTAGAAAATACAAAAAGCGTCAAAAAAATACTATACAAATGCAAAAATGTACCTTTTTGGTCGCTCATAACATTTTCAGTCTCACATCGAATTAATAGTCACTAATTTAAAAATTCTAGATTCATAAACTCAACTGGGATCAATAGTCCCTAATTTCAAAAGTATAGATTCATAAACGTAAAAAATACAAAAAGTACCAAAAAATATGAAAAAGTACCTTTCTGATCGCCCATAACCTTTTCAGTAGAGTTGGGTATAAATCGTTTCTTTAGTTTATTTTGCCAACAACCTCGGTCGTTTTTTTCACGAATCCCTATAAAGTTACCTTGTTTGTGGTTTATGCCATAAATGAAAGAGATTGTTGGCAAAAACGAACTAAAGTAATCGATTGACGTAACTCTGCTTTTCACTCTCACTTCGAATTACTAATTTTAAAATTTTAGTTTCACAAACATATAAATCACAAAAAGTACCATAAAAAAAGAGAAAAAGTACCTTTTTTGAATTTCTATATCAATGTATAAATTCCAAGTTTAAAATGTTTAAATATATATATAACAATAAAATATTTGAATAGACACGATTTAAAATGAATATGTATATCTACACTATAAAAAACAAATGAATGTGTTTCATTTTTTAATAAATTACAAAATTTTTAATGCGGAAGACTTTAGACTGCAATGGGTGAACAACAGCTTTTATATAAAGGACTACAATTATACATTTAAGTCGTTATGAGATAATTCTAAAAATGAAACAAATAAATACATCTTTCAAAAAAAAGAACTAAGAGCAAAACACAAAATTGTTAATTATGCAACCAAAGTGAATTTTAAAATTTTTCTTTTTTTTAAACATATATCGTTCAATTAAACTTTTTTTTAATTTTTAACTGTATTTTTGTTTTAGTTATAAATTATTTATTGTGTTTTGTTACCATAAAACTTTGTTCATTTTATATTTATATATTTATTTTTTAAATAAATTTATAAATCATTTATATATTAAACATATTTTCTTTGAAATTAAGGCATTCTATAATATAAAAAGTTTTGTGGATAGAATTTAAAATAAATAATAATTGTTATAAATATTAATAATAATTTTTTATGCCTTATGAAATCATTATTACATTTTTTTTTAAATTGGCTCTGTAATTAGTAATCATACATATTTCCCGTATTTTCCTCTTTTTGGTACCTATTCTATTATGCGATAAAAATTATCAATTAAAAGAGAAAATGTTTACCCCTTATACATGCAAATTTTAAAAAAGTGCCAAAATTCTATTAAATTTTTCTCACAAATAAACTAATTCAATTTAAATTTTTTTCCTATCTTTATATGTTTGGAACTTACATAGGGTACCAAAAAAGTACCAAATTAAATATATTTATATGTATGTATTGACTTGACAAAATATTTTTTCAAAAAACACATTTTATTTAATTTAAAATAAAAAAAAATTAAAAAAATTCTGTACGTATGTTAAAAATACTGATTTAATTTTTATTTAATATTCGAAATATTTAATTCTGATAAATATTTCTTATAATATATTGAAATAAAAAAAAAAAAAAAATGACAACAATTTTCCTATTCAAGTAGTAGTTTGCTAAATCAATTTAGAAGAAATCATAATAATAATAATAATGATAATAAAAATAATAATAATAGTAATAATAATAGAAATAGTTATTCAGACATAACAGAACGGAAAATTTACAAGTCTATGACTTATGTGCCGCAAATTTCAGAACGTTTGAAGAAATCTAGAATCTTTGATTCTGAGAGATATGGAATAGCTTATAGGACATATAATACATTAGGTAGACTATTTAGTAAGACGAAAGATAGAATAAATAAGTGGGACATGTCAAATGTAGTATATAAAATACCTTGTAACGGTAATGATAATGAGAGTTGTAATAAGGTTTACATAGGTACGACAAAGAATAAACTTAAGACGAGAATAGCTGGACATAGATCGGAACAAAAGTATAGAGACAATATTAATTCACAGAAAACGGCTTTGGCAACACATTGTTCTAAATCGAATCACTATCCAAACTTTGAAAATGTATCAGTTCTAAACATTGAACATAATTACAAACGTAGATATATGTTAGAAATGCTACAGATAATAAATATTCCAGGAACACAAAGAATTAACTTTAAGGCAGACACAGATAATGTTGCTCAGAACTATAGGCATTTAATACACAAAAAATAACATTCCCACAAGCTTTAAATTTAGTAATACATATTTTGTGTTAATATTTTGTTATGTTACATTTTTAATGTAATAATTTTTATGTTAATTTTTGTAATACTACGTTTTTAAAAATAATTTTTTTTTTTTGAAATGTTTATAAAATATTATAATAAATAATATAAAATTTTGTAAAAACACACAATTTCTTTCCTGAAGATGCTACACAAAGGAGTAGCGAAATATTGAATAATAAATAAATCAACAAATATTTATAAAGACCTCGAGCTTGAAAAATCAATTAAAAATTAAAAAAAAAATATATAACATGTATAAAAGGGTTTGAAAAATATTTTTTATAATAATACATTTTTAAAAAAGTTCCTTAAAATTATAAAATATATACATTTTTGTATATGGAAACATAGTGGGTCCGTTCGTTTACGAAAAGTTTTTACTGGACCTTCCTGAATTGTTAACGTTTTGTATGGAATTTGTGTAAACGAACGCAATCCAGTAAAGTTTAGTAAAAAATAATCAATACCAACTTAGTATGTATGTATGTATGTTTATACATACATATATAAAAAATTAATAATTATGTACCTAATCTAAAATTCAACCAAAATTGTTTGTTCGAAAACTTTGTAATTTGCATGTATGTATGTATACACATATGTATACATATATATTTGGTCACTACGCACAGACTGTTCTTTATATTATTTGAGGTTTTAACTTTTATACACAAACGAAAATGTAAATAAAACAACTATAAGAGTGTATTCACCTTTCTTTCATCTTCCGGATGAGAGACTTGACGACAGTGTTAAACGCTACTTTATTTAAACCAAATATGCTTGGCGTGTTTGTGTGATTTAAACTGTTTTTATTCACAGTATTAAAACTAATAAAAATCTAAAGTGCTTTTAGATAATATGTATGTAAGTAATGAATGGCCTGCGGATTTGGAAAATTAACATAAAAATAAATTTCTTTGTATGCGCTGTACCTATTACTAAGGTACATATAATTGTTATATGAAAGTTAAAGTTTTGAATAGAAACAAATAAATTATGAAGCCTTATTGTAGATAGTAGCGTACTACAAGTCCCAAAACCTTAATGCAGTTTGCGATTAAAATCGTTGTATTTTTTTTTTTTTTATTTCTTCCATTTTTGATTTATTAATTGAAACACAATTTAAAATTTAAAAAACAAAATACATAAACTAAAACAAGTCAGTG
Source organism: Phyto melanocephala (assembly GCA_941918925.1). NCBI lineage: Eukaryota > Metazoa > Arthropoda > Insecta > Diptera > Rhinophoridae > Phyto > Phyto melanocephala. The sequence goes on from OW799233.1 coordinate 7,400,809, forward strand.
GTATTCTTCATTCTTCTTTTCTTTTTGGAGATGAGTCTTAAGCAAGCTAAAATAAAATGCTTGATTTCATTATTAGTTTGGTTCTGAAGAGAACTAGTGTTTTAAAGTTAAACGATCGGTATATTAATTTGCTAATTTATTATGATTTTTTTATACGTATGCTACTATTAATTTTTTTTTTTAATTCGTATAAATTGGTGATTGTATAAGAAAAAAGAAAAAAGAACAAAGAGAAAAACACAATGCAGTTTCTTTTAACGTTTTACGGTCTTATTTGTTGGACTATTGTTCATGTGTTAAACGAGCAACAAGTTCAAGGTGCTAACTTACTTAATAGTTATTTGCCACCTTCCATGCAGGCCTTAGCCTACTACATAGATCTTTTGAAATATGAGCCATTGTCATCAACAACTATAGAGCCGCCATTTAGTCATGCCTCCGAGCTTAGTACTGACCCTGTTAGTAGCAGCACTACGACCACAACTACAACTGTAAGACCTTATACAACCTCCAGTTGGTGGCAGCCACCTACCTGGTGGGCTCAAACTGAAACAACAAATAAAAATCCTAAGCCTACACCACCACATAAACCTGCAATATATGCACCAGATGTGACAAGACCCTTAAAACTACCACCAGAAGGTTATGATATATTCTACGAATTGGGCAGCACATCCGAAGGATTTAATAATTTACCACTTTCTTTAATACGAGACATTATAACTGAAAAAAATCATGATGATTTTAACAACGATGTCGAGTCTCTGGATAATTTCTTACGTCTGTATGACGACAATTACGGACGTGCCACATTAGACATTGATTCTGTTATGGATCGATGGTCTACCACTTCAACAGCTGGAAAGAAACGTGTGCCACCCACTAAGCCATATGTAGAATTTTTGCTGGTCTACGATCTGCTAAAACGTGATGCTAAATCTTTGAATTTAAGTAAATATGAGGGTTATTCAGATGAACTTTTAAAGGACCTCAGTGAATTGTCTTACGTGTCATCACAACGTCAACTCTATACACTTTTTAATCGTATGCTAGAACGCGGTGATATAAAACGTACAGATGTTGTCTCACGTATCCAGGGCATTGTGAAAGACTTGGGCAATCCAAATAGTGCCACAGTGAATGCGCTTCGTTATATCCCCGCTATGCCATTTATACTCTAAAAATATATACACACCGCACTTGATCAACAAGATTGTATTAACACGAACTGTAAAAAAAAATTAAAATTATATCTAATTGCATCTACTATTTCATCTCAAAAATCATTTGTGAACATATTTGTGATATTTTAGGGGAAAATTAAAAACTAAATTAAAATAAAAAGAAAAACTAGTTAAAAAAAGTTTGAATTAAATTTTAAATTTGAAAATGTAACGGCAAGCAGTTTGTGGCCTCAACTAAAAAATTTTTGAATTTCGTGTTAATACTCTCTTGTCAATCAAGAGTGATACACATTTTGTTATAAATAATATTGTGTTGAAAGAAATCAGAAATAAGTTTTGAAATTATAATAATAAAAAATCTAAATTTTAATTACAAATACAAAGTTTAATTAAAAAAAGTAAACTAAAAACAAATATTTAAGAGCGCTATATTCGGCCGCGCCAAATCTGATAATACCTTTCGCCATTATGTATACATCGTCGTTTAGCTTCAATTAAAAAAGCAAGTAAGAGTCCTGCCGAATCTGATAATTCCCTTCACCATCATTTACGCATCTTAATTTAGCTTAGATTTCAGATTTTATGTTATATGTCATGTTGTTTATTATTTCGGACGCCATATTTGATTTTTACTGTATTCTACTAGTCAAGCCCTTTTATTTGATTCCCATATTGATAGGGTTTAAAACAAATTTCCACCATTTGTTTCAGACGCCATCTTGGACTTAAAATTTTTCAGTGTTTATTGCATTTCACTCGCAAAGTCCTTTGGTTTGATACCAATATTGGGGGGTTGAAATGAATACATTTTTAATTACTAGATTTTACCCATATATAAATTAATTGTACGCCATTTTGTATTGGCGGACATCTTGAGTTTATAATTTATTTTTATTGTGTTTTATATATTCTCTCTGTTGTCTAAAAGCTGAAAAAAATCGATTTTCATTTTTAAATTTTAGCAAACTCCGAAGCATTTGTAGTTCTGTGCTAATATCTCAGTTAGTTTCAAACCGATTTGTCAGTTTTTTTTCGGCGATAATTTTAGAGGTTACAGTTTATTATCTGGTGTTTTTATCATGTTCAAAAATTAATAGGAGCTTTAATAATTTGATACTAGTATTTAAAAAAATATATATTTTTCGAAATTTTATAAGATTATCCCTAAATGTATATCAAAGCTATAAATAGTGCCAAACGTCTCTGTAAATTAACCTGGAGCTGAAAAATGTTAATTTTTGTGATAACAATATGAGGAAAAAACACAGGCAGTCGTGTGTGTTTACTCATATATCAGAAAGTAATGGAGCGATCGTGCTGGATTTCAATGGCGATTCATTCCCGGATATTTGCAAAATATTGAAACCACATGTAGATCTGAGTAAAATGAGGGGGCTTCTAAAACTTGAATTAAACCAACATACGGACAGACGGTAATATTTCAATTGACTTCCCTAGTCAAAAACTCTCAGAAAATATATACTTTATGGGGTCGGCGATAAATATTGTAGACATTACAAACGGAATGACAAAGCTATATGTATATACCCTTGGCACCACAGTTGAAGGGTATAAAAATTAAAACTATTAGATGTAATGTCAACTTTTTTTTTTTCGTTTGCTGTCGTTTGAATGTCATGAATCCAAGATCACTGTTAAAAAGCTTAGTTTTTCGTCCAAATCTCTGTTTAAATAAATATTAGTTTTATATCTACAGAAATTTCGTTCATTATACGAAACTCTTATTTTATTATGAATTTATGAATTAAATTAAATAATTTGAACATAAATATTTATAATTAAATTTAAATAAGAAACGCATGTTCTTGTCTAATTTATTACCCTATAGCTTTGGTTATTTGCTTCTAATTTGTAACACAAGTGTTTATTCTAACAAATCTCTTTCATTTTGCTCTTTTTTTACTACAGGTGACTAACAATATATTATTTTAAATAAATTCTCTCTTTTATTTAATGTTGCAAAAATGAAAAGAGAACTATGTACATGTTTTTCGCATTTTTTATTTTTATTTTTTTTTTTCTTAAGGCTGTTTTCGGCTTTTTTCTACTACTATTAGTGCAAAATTTTCATTCTTTAGTTCAAAAGTATCGGTGCGCGAGTAAATACCGCATCCTATATTCAATATTCTTAAAAAGATGAAAGAACAAACAAATATTTGCCAGTGTAGTATTTAATAAATAGTGTGTATGAGAGATTAACGCGTTTTTAATTAATTTTTTTATATAAGATTTTATATATTCATATACATATGTACATATATGTTCGTATGTACATATACATATGTACATACATATATGTATACAAATACCGAACAACAAAAAATATGTATATGCACTTCCTAAGATTGAATATGAATGCTTGTAAAATTCTCAATAAAAATTATTGATTTATTTTTATTGTTTCTTAAACAAACAAAAAATACGTAAGAAAATCTAAAATAAAAAATATATACATACATACATACACATGTATCTACTTGCAACCTTGAACTATTGCATTCTACATAACAATAATGGAAAATTTGGAAACATACATCCTAACTACTACTCCACACTTTTTGCGTAAAGCGATAGGCGAGGCCAGGAGGTGACTATAATTATGATGATAATGACAGCGTGTTAATAATCCTAACAGAACCGTTTCATATCATTGTTTACAAAAGAAAAGTCATTAACAAAAAACCGCTCACATCCGTTATCTTTAAATGCACTCATATGCCATTCTCGATGTCTTTTGTATTCTGATACGTTTGTTTTTGTGGAATTATCTTAATTTTGTTCTTGTTCCTTTAAGTTTAGGCCTCACATTTAACAAACAGAATGTTGCACTTTCTTTTTTTTATTGTTTTTGTTTTTGAGAATTTAGCTACTTTCACTAAACAATCAGTTCATACATACATATGTGTGTAGGTGTTATTTTAGTTAAATCATAAAATACCCATCCAACGCAAATTATTGGATTTTCAGATTTTTGTTTCATTATATAAACACGAAAAGGGTGTCAATGGCGATGTTTTTTTATACACTACACACATATGTACATGTATTTAAGATTGAAGTGGCTTTTATTAAGATGTACCTACTCTTTAAAATTTTGCAAAATAACACAATAAACTTTCTGTTTTTGTAGTTGTTGTTCTCAAGATTTTGTTATTACTACATTGAGCATGTATGTCAATTAAAAAAAAATTTATTATTTGTATAGAAAAATAATAACTTATAAACAAATTCTTATTTAAAATTTAAACAACAGTTTTTCCAAGTTCCATGTACTTCAAAACTTTATTAGTTTCTGTTCTTATTTATCTACTATTTTTACAAATTCTCAAAAATTATTATTTCTTAAAAATATACACATAAAACAACAATTTCATAGACTTTTTATTAAAATATAAGGACTAAACTCTTAAAAATAATTAACATGAAAGAAATCATTTGTGAAAATTCAAATAATATGTTAAATTCTAATTTTACCAATTAAATATAATATATGTATACCACAGGGTGGTCCAACCAAAATGCATGATGTTAAGTGTAAATAAAATAAAAATTTTTCAGAGAATTGTCTTAATACTTGTTATTATGATTGAACAATATATATGACAATTTTGTGTAGAGAAAAATATCGGCCAAATGCTCGCTACGACATCGGTGGCATACTTCTATTCGATATTCCATATACTTGGCATATTAACATACTTTGTTTTTCAATATTCCCAAAGAAAGAAGTGAAGAAAGAAGAACGAAATAAAATAACACTGCTATCAAATTTCTCGCGCAAAAGAGCCATTGTTTGAACCACATATCGGCCAGGTCCATGTTCTAAATTTCTGGCTCCAAGATGTTCGTTATCATCTCGCAATAGCGAACACCATTCACGGTTATTGCTTAGACGACATCATTTTCGAAGAAATACGGCTCGATGACGCCGCCAGGCCATAAATAGCACCAAACAATCACATGTGTTTTTCACTTTTACTACAGAGAGACAATTCTCTCGATTGTGGGCACATTTGGTCGATTACGCTGACCAAAAAAATCATTTTCATTTAAACGCCCATTTTCGTAAAAGTTTTTAACAATCGTAACGCAGTTGTGTACCTCTCCAAGGATGAGTTTGCCAAACACTGAAACAAAGAAATACCAAATTAAGTTGAGCATTGACATTAAGGTGTGACTCACAATTAACGTCGTCCTTTTTTTCTAGCTCATTTTTAGCTTAGCTATGCTAGTTAGTAATATAGTATCCAACAAAAATTAAAAAAACATGTAACAGTGCTATATTCGGCCGTGCTGAATCTTATATACCCTTCACAACGTGTAGTCATGCAATAACAATTGTTTGTATGTATCACCATTCATCTCATATAAAATACGTACATATGTATCTACTGGTTAGAATAAATGTCGCATCAAATCCCAGCTGAGCCAAAAAAATTTTATTTTATTTAATATATTATTTATATTTTATTATTTTTTTTTTATATTTTTAAAAAATGTTTGTAAATTTTTTTTTAATTTTTTTTTTTTGTAATTTTTTTTATTATTTTTTATTTTTAATATATTTTTTTTTTGTAATTTTTTTTTTGCATGTTTTTTATATGTATGTATATATGTATGTTGTTGTTGTAATTGTGAAAAGAAACGAGGTGGTCGTGGTTTTTTGCTCATATCTCAGAAAGTTATGGGGCGATTGTGCTGAATTTCAATAGCGATTCATTCCTGGATATTTCCAAGAGATTAATACTATATACAGACCTGAGGAACATATAGTTGCTTCTAAAAGTTGATTTCAACCAACACACGGGCAGACGGACAGACGGTCAGGGCTTAATCGACTCCTCTATTCATAAGCTTTCAGAAAATATATACTTTATGGGGTCGGAAATGAAAATTGTAGAAATTACAAACGGAATGACAAAGCTATATATATCCTTGTGCACCACAGGTGAAGGGTATAAAAATAGTTTTATCCAATTTCAGATGAATTAAAAAAAGTAGGCGTGGTAAATTTTTCTTTCCGTAAAAACTTAAGTTGGTTTATAAAAAACATTTAAAAAATAATAATTAACGAATTGATATCGAGAAGTATTGTATTAAATCGTTCTTGAGGCTGCCTGAGAAGTGCAAAACTCTAAAGGCAAATTTCTGTGTCAAAACAACATGCAGCTGAATTTCTTAGATATTGTAAAATATCTGATAATATATGACAGGTGTTTTTTTATAGAGGCGGAGGGCCATTATTACAACTTGCCTTTAGTTAAAGGTAGGATTTTTTGTGCATTATTACAACTTCCATTTTTTGTTGTAATTATTGTTAACCATAATAATATTTAATGAAAAACAAAATTATAAATGAAGGATTTATAATGCAAAGTCATTTATCGGTGCGACAAATTCCTGCCTTTAACTAACGGCAAGTTGTAATAATGGCCCTAACTCTTATAAACTTAAAACTATACTAATTGCGAAGAAACTGCCTAATTTAAATCTGTGAGTAACATTTCCTCTAGAGTATGAACATTTTTTCCTAACTACATACATATATGGATGAAATTTATTTTCTCTATATTTTAAATAGATTCAAAATTGCTTGTAATAATATTATTCATTATATCGTAGGCATTAATCGTTGTAGTATAATATTATATGTATAACTCAAATTAAATCCTTGATGACGACTGATGTTGATTACTCATCTAAATATATCCCTGCATAAAATGATTTATACATTTTTGATACAATATTTTAAAGACACAGTACGACCCGTTCTAGTTTAAAATGCGGAAATTGCTTTATACAAATACCGAACACTTTATGATTCTCAGGCATAAACTTCTTTATTAATGCCATTAGTACTTAGAACGTTCGTAAAATTTTATGTAATTTCGATCGAAAACGTACAACTTTATTTTTATATCTTTTACACAGGAGTGCAAAAGGGTACAAGTATATAAGTTTCCGTTTGTAATTTCTACAATAATTATTATAGATCCTATAAAGTATTTATAAATTGATTAAGTTAAATCCGTATGTGCGTGTGTATGTCGAAATTAACTTTTTAACTCCCCAAGTATACTTCAGACTCTTTATTGGTATTATTAGAAAGTTTTCGAGAATTTTGCGATTGAAAATCAGTTATTTGTGCACATTACCAGCTGATATATGAGCAAAAGAACATGATTGCCCCTGTTTTATACCTAAAAAAAAAATCATATTTTGCAGCTGTAATGGAACTACCTGCAAAGTTTGTTATGTTTTTATAAAATATGTGTCTTTGGCAACATTTACAGAAAATCTTGGTCTAAAGGGTTAATTACCGACAAAAATATCGGCGAAAAATTTTTTGGAAAAAAATAAATTAATTGATAAAGAATTGTCGATTTTCTTAATAATGTTTGGCCACAGTTGCACCATATAATTGTCAGTTATGGCCATTACATGATGCGTTACATTACAAACTATGTGAAGGGTGTATAAGATTCGGCACAGCTGAATAAAGCGCTCTTACTTGTTTACATTTCTGAAGTAAATAGGTTAATAAAACAGAAGCAGATTTTCCAGTCGCCCTGCGCCAACTGGTCTTTTGTAGCTCAACGATGAAATGAATAATTTTAACTCAATATTTTAATATCAGCGAAGAATTTTTTTTAGTGGCTTATCCGCTCTATTTAACTGTTACTGGTTTCTTTGGGATTTTTTGAAGTCACGGTTCTATGTCAATGAACCACAGACTCAGATATCCCTAAAAATAATAATGCGAAAACTTACTGTCCAAAGTTCTTAACAGAACATTCAGACGAACTGTGTGAAAGATCCCAAATAGTCAAAGTCGTTGTTAAAATTATTGAAAAAAATCTATAAAATCCAAATATACATTTAAAAAATAATAAAATGTTGTTTTATTCTGAAGATATAAAAGGTTTACACGTCACCGATTTTATTCTTGCGAAAATTAAAATTGCGTAAAATTACTTTTGTTGACGTGAACAACTTTTTTTTTTAAAGAAAAGGTGTTAGACATTCGGAGAATGAAGCCGGCAGGCTAATAACCGTAGCTGTCGTATTTTTTTAGTACAAAAATCGACGACAAGTTGTCTCAATAGTTGTTATGTTTCAACAACTTTTTGGGTCAACCTTTTGCTTAAAAAATATATTTCATAAATTATTTGACCATGACCTTTAGTTTACAATTGCGATTTCAAAACATAAGCGTATGATGAGATGAATAAATGTATTTCGTCTAAACTAAATTTGAATGAGGCAATAAATGATGTATAAGGGAAAAAAGAAAGTGATGAGAATTGTGCCAGTGTCGGAACAAGGGTGATTTTATTTTTTTTTTCAACTCAAAGTTAAAATATTTATATTTGTACGCGATATTACTATTTTCATTATTGCAACTCTATCAGGTACCGAAGGAGTTTGCTGAAAGATACACTTTATTTCAGAATAACCATTTCGTTGAACTTTTTTTTTGCAAAATATTTATATCGACTTTGTTTTTCGAATGCTTAAAACAAACGCATAAAAAAATATTGTCAGGCGATTCTCTCTTTATTTCTTTAATAAATATCATTTAATTAGTTGTGTTATATTTTTCGCATCACGTCATTTTTGTATGTAGTCTCGATTTTCTTTGTGTTTGTAAATGAACATAAAATATAAAAAATTTTTCTGTTGTAGATCATTTGCACGCTCAGAAACAGACCAAAAAAATAGCACTACCACGGAAATAACACATTTCGATGATATTATGGAGCAGGCACATAGTTTATGTTTAAATGAAGATGCCGTTAAACAGTTGCCCGAGCCAAAACGTTCGGTGTTTATTTTCGAATGGTTGGGTTATTTGGAGAAAGCCCTACTGGATATAGATCGCAATGAAATAAAAAATCATCAAAAGAAACTTGTGCAACAATTGACAGCCCAAATAAATGGTTCTCCCGGACCGCCAACACGAAAATTATTGGCGAGTTGTTTGGCCACTTTGTTTTCGGTGGGCGATACCTTTATGTTGTTTGACACTGCCAATGCTTGCAATGATATTTTAAAAAATAAAGATGATTCTCCGAGTTATTTGCCAACCAAGTTGTAAGTGATTTTGTCAGTGTCCAATGCGAAACATCTTTAGCTTATGATTTAAATATTATGTTTTAGGGCTGCTATATGTGTGCTGGGTTCTATGTATGAAAAACTAGGTCGTATGATGGGACGTTCTTATGAAGAGACGGTAAATTTGCTATTAAGAACATTGCGAAATGCTGAATCCCAAACTCGTATTGAAATCATGATAACATTGGAGAAAGTGTGCGCAGGCATGGGCACGGCTATAGCCAATGTCCACAAAGATATTTATAAGGCAACCAAACATGGCCTAACAGATCGTGTTATGGCCGTTAGGGTGGCGGCAGCCAAATGTATTTTAGAAATGATACAACATGCTCCGTTTCTTTATCAAACGGAACTGGAAAGTTTGCCTGCCCTCTGCTTTCGCGCTTTTGATGGTAGCTGTTATGAAGTGCGTTGTTCGGTGGCAAAGTTATTGGGTACATTATTGGCGTTTACACAACAGCAGCAGAATGATGGCAAAAACAAAAAGTTGTCAGCGCAGACCACACAAACAAAATCTTCGGCTAGACAGGTGTCATTAGACGAAACCTTAAGTATTTTAATGTCAGGCTTTTTAAGAGGTGGTGGTTCATTCCTTAAAGGTACTGGAGAAATCATCAAAGGTACTTCAAGTGTTAATCGTGAGATACGTGTGGGCGTCACCCATGCCTATGTGGTGTTTGTGGATTATATGGGAAGTGTATGGTTGGAACGTAATTTATCCACTTTTCTGTCTCACGTACTGGATTTAGTGGCAAATCCCAAAGCAGCCTCATCCCATGTAGACGCTGTTTATTCACGCAAATGTATTAATTTTATTTTGCGTTCCGTATTGGGCAAGATGCTGGGTGAAAAGGCTCAGACATCGGCATGTAAGGAACTGGTCTATATGATAGCTAAACAAATGAACTCCATAGACTTCAATCCGGAAAATGCCAAAGACTCAAATCAAGAAACCCTTTTTAGTCAGCATTTCTTGGTATGTGCTTTGCAAGAATTAGGTTCTTTGGTATTGGGCTTAGGTACAACAGCCCAAAATATTTTGTCCGATCAAACTCTAAATGCTATAGACACTACTTGCGCCGTCCTAGTACATCCGAGTGCTGCAGCAAGATTGGCCGCTGCTTGGTGTTTACGCTGTCTTTGTGTTGCCGTGCCAAGTCTAATAACACCTTTAATCGATCGTTTTGTGGATGCCCTCGAACAAATGCGATCATCTCCGGAAGCCGTAGCGGGTTACAGTTGCGCTTTAGCGGCTATTTTGGGAAGTGTACGTTACTCTCCTTTAGGCATACCACATACCAAAGGCAAAATTGTATTCAATGCGGCTGAAGAATTGCTACGTTCAGCTTCTCAAAACAGTCGCATGTCGTTAAATCGTACCCAAGCCGGTTGGTTGCTGATCGGTTCCATAATGACTCTGGGCTCAGCAGTAGTGAAAGGTTTGCTACCTAGACTACTGCTATTGTGGCGCCACTCCTTTCCCCGTTCCAACAAAGAGCTAGAATCAGAAAAGGCTCGCGGCGATTCATTTACCTGGCAAGTGACGCTTGAAGGACGTGCGGGAGCCTTGTCAGTAATGCAAAGTTTTTTGGTCAACTGTCCCGAACTAGTGACGGAAGATATTACAAAACGCCTGCTGACACCCATAGAAAGTGCGTTAGCAATGTTGGTAAAGTAAGTTAAGCAAGTCAAATATTCTATTAAATCTATATTAAAATAATTTGTTACGGTTGATGTAGCCTGTCTTCAGTCTTAAAAAGCTATGGCACCCAATTGAAAGCACCTGCTGCCATGGTGAGGTTACGCCTCTACGAAACTTTATCCCAACTCCCATCAAATGCTTTGGAAGCTTCCTATACTCACCTATTGCGTATGCTTATATCCGAATTTACTTTAGCTGAGAATCCAGCAAACACTACTAATTCTCTGCTACGAAGTCTTTGTCATGCCGATGACTCTGTCATATTGGGTACTTGGCTGCAAGAAACCGATCATCGCATTATAGAGGATCAGGTATGTTCAATACAATATTTTATTTTCAACACAATTAATTACAAGTTAGTTAGATGAAAGGTTAATATTATTAAAGAAAAAGATGAATAAAAATAAATATTTTTACTAACAGTTCTTTAGAACAGCTCTAAGCGTAGTTCTATTTTTTTTTTTGTTTTTTGCTAAAATCTTTTATAAATTTTACCTTTTACTTGTCCAAAACTTTTTTTATTAAAAATACAAAATTAGATGGAACCAAATCGTAGATGGGATGGTGATCATGTAAGTTTTTATAGCTTGAAAATCTGCTTTTGTTCTGTTAAGATGCTTAATTTCTTTTTTGTTATTGTCTTTTAATTGGATTAAATCTTCTTTTTTTACCGTTTTATATATATGATTTTTTTAACTTTTAAATTTTCATTACATTTCACTGAAATTACGCTAAAATTGATTTGAAAACAAACTTCCAGTAAAAGGTTGATTTAAAAAAATTTTTTAAAAAATTATTTTTTGTTTTAATGCTCTTGTATTTACTTTTATATTTAATTTTACATATGAAAATGTAATTTGTTAATTAATTCAAAATATTTTGTTACAAAAAAAAATCAAGTTACAACCGAACAGTGCAGCCGGCTCTGGCGCTTTGGAACATGACCCTTGTTGTTTGTATAGAATTTCTGGTAATTCGTCTAATGCCACAGTAAACGGAGCTTATGGCTATAAAGCCGATCAGTGTCCTGGACCTTTACCTCTTGGTGTGGCTATTATAGACATGTCAATTACTTTGTTTGGTGTTATTTTCCCCAAAGTGGCCAATAAACATCGTTTACAGATATTAGATCACTTCGCGGAATGTATAAGACAAGCGAAGAGTAGTCGCCAGGAAGCTGTGCAAATGAATGTCTATACAGCTCTTCTATGTGGTTTAAAAGTGCTGACGGACAACAAGGCCAGTATTGGCCAAGAGGATGTAAGAAAAAGTTTTACCAGCCTAGTGACTTCGGGTCTAAGCAGCTCGAACTCTATGTTAAGATGTGCCTCGGCGGAGGCTTTAGGCCGTTTGGCACAAGTTGTAGGTGAATCACGTTTTACAGCCGAATTGGCACAAAATTCGTTTGATAAATTAAAGTCTGCCCGAGATGTTGTGACACGTACTGGCCACTCATTTTCTCTAGGTTGCTTACACAGATATGTAGGTGGTATGGGCTCTTCGCAGCATTTGAACACAAGCGTATCTATACTGTTGGCTTTGGCTCAAGATATATCCTCACCAGTTGTTCAGTTGTGGGCATTGCATGCTTTGGCTTTAATTGCGGATTCTGGGGGTCCAATGTTCCGCAGCTATGTTGATGCCACTTTGACTTTATGTCTTAAACTTTTACTCAATGTACCGCAATCATTTGTAGATGTTCATCAGTGCATTGGTCGTGTTTTGAATGCTTTAATTACAACCATGGGTCCAGAACTTCAGGTAGGTAACGCAATGTGATGACTTTAAACCACACTTTGCATCAATTTGTTAATTTTAAAGGGAAATGCGGGTGGTGTTACAAAAATGCGCAGGTCATTCATTTGTGCTGCTTTTATTATGCAAGGACACTGCGATCCTTTAGTCCAGGCTGAAGCCACCGGTTGTTTACAACAGGTTCATCTTTTTGCACCGGGTAGCATAAGTTTACCCACATTGGTTCCTACACTTGTTAGGAATTTGTCTAGCAACTATTTAACTCAACGCAAAGCTGCTGTATCATGTCTTCGCCAACTAGCACATCGTGAAGCCAAAGAGGTTTGCGATTTGGCTTTATCTATTAAACCTGATGACTGTCCTAAATTAGTTGTTACTGAATTTGGTCTTCCTGGAATTATGTACGCCATGTTAGATACCGAAACTGATATAGAAATGATTAAAAATATTCATGATACTCTAATCTCGATGCTGCAATTAATGGCTGCGGAAAGTTTAAGCTCTTGGCTGAGTTTGTGTAAAAATGTTCTGACAGTAGCTGTAGAAAACTCTCCACTACCAGATGATGTCGCTTTAACGTCAAAGGCCGATACCGCAAAAACTAGCTCAACGGGAAGTTCTTCACAAGCACATAATTCGGCTAATAACGATCAGGATGATGACGACGAAGAAGATGATGCTGATGATGTCACCGAATATCATGCAACAGAAAACTCTTCTACCCATCCAGCCGTTCAACCGCGTTGGACTACTCGAGTATTTGCTGCCCAATCTGTTAGGAAAATAATGTCGGCTTGTGAATCCGATAGTCCCATACATTTCGATTTACTACAGGCCAAAGATATGCAGATGACAAAATCCAGCGGAGATTATCTTATACTTCATCTCTCAGAGCTCATACGTATGTCATTTATTGCCGCAACTTCGGATTCCGATCAACTACGTTTGGAGGGCTTGAGAACCTTACAGGAAATTATTGATCGGTTTGCAAATGTTCCAGAACCAGAATTTCCAGGTCATTTGTTGTTAGAACAGTTTCAAGCTCAGGTAGGTTACATTATGCAAAAGTTTACTAAAACTTTAAATTTTAAAACGGTTTTCCATTGTTAAGGTTGGAGCTGCTTTAAGGCCAGCCTTTGCTCCAGACACGCCTTCACATGTTACAGCCGCTGCCTGTGAAGTTTGTTCAGCTTGGATAGGCTCTGGTGTGGCTCGTGATCTTAATGACTTGCGTCGCGTACATCAGTTGTTGGTGTCGTCTTTAAACAAGTTACACACGAAAACCAACAGTACACAATTATTCAACGAATCTATGACTACACTAGAGAAACTGAGTATATTAAAAGCTTGGGCCGAAGTTTATATAGTAGCCATGATCACTAACAATACAGCACCAGCATCTTTGCTAAGAAAACAGTTAACCGCCTCTAATCTAATACCTTCGCTTACGGGTGAAATTGAAATGGATGACGATGAAACTAGTGCTGCTGGCTGTGGAAATGATCGAAATTTTGAAAGTCTTTTGTCATTGGTGAAGCCAGAATTAGATAATCTTTCCACCCATTGGTTGGCAGCTATGAAGGATCACGCTTTACTATTATTGCCCGTCGAATTTCAGAGTCAATTGCCCCATGATGGAGGAGCTTTTTATACTCCTGATACCATAAACTCGTCGAAACCTCATTACTTAGCTTCCTGGCCTCCCATTTTATATGCCTCCTCATTATGGCTAAAGGACGAGGGCTTCCAACTACATCTGGAAACATCCAGTCAAGCAGTCGCGGAAGCCAGCACTCTTGATAATTCTTCCCTAGAAGCTAACAACAATATTTCTCATGGTTCGCTATCAGCCGATCGATTTCATATGATCTTCGGTTTGTGCATGGAGGCTTTATGCAGTACACGTACATCGGAAAAACCTAAAAATGTGATAAGTTGTTTACAGTCTATGTACACTATATTCGATTCGAAGTGGGCACGCAAGCAGTTGGTCAAAGACAAAGTCCTAACTATTGAGTTGTGTAATGTATTGCACAGACAAATACTGACCAGCGATGATTTGTTTGTGCAGTTGCTATGCATCGAAATTCTAAAACAATCGGTCCAGGCTTCCAAGGAGCAATTAAATGAATTACGTGACGAGTATTTGGAAAAACATAAAAATGTAGAAAATGCCGACAACATTTCTTTGCAAGAGCAAATCGATCGAATGGGAGAAGGAGGCTCATCAGGAGAAATAACACCTGGATCCTCACACATCTACGCCATCTTAGAGGTTTGCTTATGTCTGTTTGTACGTCAAATACCTACCATGAATCCAGGCGCCGCAAATACAGTGCAATTTCGTCATGATTTAATTGCGAAAACGGCTTTATCTTCGCAATCATTCTTTAACAAGCTAGCAGAAGATAACGGTCGTCTTGTTGGCAGCGCTTTGGAATGTGTAGAGGATTTAACTAGCCTCTGTTCACCCAAAGGTGCCTTGGCTATACTACCCACCATACTATATATGACAACTTCCATTATTAAGGAAATTGCAAACAAATCATTTATTGACTCCACCATTCTAGCCAACACGGTGGCCATACAAGCAGCTCTACACGCTCTAGAATCGATTTGTAAAGATAAATGGGCAAAACATCCTTCAGTGGCTAGCGAATGGCAAGAATTACTGCAAATCTCTTTGGCGACTATTGTAGATTTAACAAAAACAGCTGGAAACAATGAGGATCGAAAAATGGATGAGGTGACTATGCTCAAGGCCATAGCTGTTTTTATATTATACACTCCTCCTTCAGTTGTATCAACTCCATCTCTACAATATCCTTGCATCAATCACTTTCGCCAGTATTTGCAGTCGGATAATTTGTCCGTTAAACTTAAATGTATACAGACGGCAAGACTAATATTTTCACAATCCGAACTAAAGGTATCCACGCCCTACATACATGCTCTGGCACCTCGCATAATTGAGGGATTGTATATGGAAAATGCCAAGCAACCTCGTACCGACCTGGAATTGCAAATTATTTTGGAAAGTATTGTTACTGTCGAAGCTCTAATTCAGTTAGCTGAACCGCAAAATCGTAAGTTGAATGTATAAAAGTTAATTGTTTAAATACGATTTCGTTATTATTGTCCCTTATCAGAACGAAATGCACACTTATCCCTTTAATTTTTTTTTTTAACAACAAGTAAAACGATAGACAAATCTACGAATGTTTAAGAATTTATTTGAAGAGTTTTAAGTAGAGAAAATTTAAATTAAAAAAAAATAAAAGAAATTTTTAATAATTTAAAAAAACAGGTAGCTGTATTCAATTTGTTGTTTTTGAATGTACATATGAAAACTTTTTGTTTTATTTACACTTATTTTGGTTGGACCACCTTGTACTTTTTTTTTTTGTTATACAGTGGAATCTCTCTTAACGGACACTTCCCATAAGCGGACACCTAGACGGACATTGCCAGGTACCGGCAGCGCTCCATAAGAAAAGCATTAATGCCCCTTTTTCTTGATTGGACGCTTCTCATCAGCACACGCGGACACCCAATTGACGAAAAAAATTGTTCTCTTGGATGGACACTTCGTTTATTTTTTTCCCGATTTTTTATGTCATAAGCTTGCCAAGAGTACTAATTTGTTCGCTTTTTAACAACAAAGGACGGCTTATCATATTTACTACATCACATAATATAGGGTTTATATTTTACAGCCAGGAATGTCCGACAGTATTTAATGTTGAGCCTGAGGATGATTTGCCATTAGCCGAAACGGAGAAAAGATGTTGATTGAAATTTTTAGTTTTTTCTTGACCGAACAGACCCATTGTACGGACACATTTCAATGGTCCCTTCGGTGTCCGCTTAAGAGAGATTCCACAGTATTTTTTTTTTCTTATTAACAATACGTTGTTATTGTCTGGACAATACGGGCGCTACACCGGACCATTTATTCATTTTTTTAATATCATTAAGTTTTCTCTAAACTTGCAAGTTTATTAAAGAATATGCAAAAAGAAAAAAAACTTTGCAATTTTTAAACAATAAATTCTTAAACATTTTTAAATACAATATTTATTTATGCATATATTTTTAACTTTAGAATACAAGAAAATTTTTACTACAATATCAATTCATTTGTATTTTATTTTCTTACTATTTATTTGTCTGTCTTTATTTTATCTTCTAATGCATTGCAATAATCACAAAATCTAACTATCCCTTACAATCATCAATTATGTATGTATGTCCGCAATAAACATAATAATATATGTATTTTAAACATAACATCATAATATAGGAAATCTAATGCAAGGTAATTTGAAAAAAAAAAAAACTTTTTTATTATCAAAATATTCAAATCACAAAATTCCTATTTTATTTTTTAGTTCTTTTGTATTTTATTACTAAAACATGTAGTATATTCCATTAGATTTTGTCCTTATTAATAAATTAGTTTTTAACAACAAAAAAGTATTAAAATATTTATTTTACAATTCTCCTCCATATTTACTTTGTGTAGGCATACAAATGTTGACTTTACTAGTGCCAGTACTAATAAATTATTTAGCTGAACCTTCTAAACTGCGAATATTGCCAAAATATCAACGACAATTACACGAACAAGCATTGCAATGGCTTATGAAAATCGGCCCTAAGTATCCACAGGAATTTAAATCACTAATGGGACAGTCACCCGAGCTGCGGCAAAAATTAGAAGGTGCTGTACGTTGCCAACAACAATCAGCTGCTATTGCCAATCGAGTGCAGACAGCACAGACTCGCAGTGGTATCGATAAACAACAGAAACCCACTATAAAACTGAAAACAGATTTTAGTAATTTTCAATAAATATTTAGTAAATGAGAATCTTTGCTTGGCAAAGTCTTTAATGATCAAAAATTTTATTAGCATTGCTTAAATACATGTATTCTAATAAAATATAATAATTAATAATAAATATATAACATAATATTATCATATAGAAACATATTTACATGCTTATATAAATAAATATGTAAGTAACACATAATTGGGATATTCAAAAAGTGTGCTCTTATGTCGCATAGTCGTGCTGTGATAATTTTTCAAAATTTAACATTATGACAATACAACATAGCATAGCATACTTTGTGAATACCCTAAATGCATTTGCACTTTGAAGTCATTTCAATGACTCATTTTTTAATTTATTTAATTTGCAAAAAAAAAAGAAAAAAAAACAACGATGTACTGAAAACTAGCTCTATTTATGTGTTTTGCAAAATTTTAAGGAAAGTTGAATCGGTTATGATGTGTAAAACGTATATATATTTCAAACAAATGTTGTATAAAAGATCTAAAAAACTTTGTTTTTTCCTTTTTAATTATTTTAAAGATAATTTTCTTAATAAAAATATATATTTATTTTCATTTAAAAAAAAACAGTATCATTTGTGTAGCTTGTCCGATTTTCCATTTTAGCCACTGTATATAATTATTTAACATTTTTCAAAGTACAAAAAATGGTATTTAAAATATTTATAGAAATATTTTGAGAGTTTTTGCAAGAAAGTTCCGACATTTTAAATGAGATAAAAATACTATATTATAATAAAATTATTTATTATTTTATTAAGTTAATATAATTGTTTCATATTCAGTTTTAATATTTTCCATAATCTGACTACTTTCATTTTTCTTGTCTGTAGTTTGGGTTTCCTTTTTACCATAGAGTCGTTGTTTTTTGACAGGGTTCGTTTCCATTTCATCCATAGGTTTTATACCAAACATGCCAGGATTCAAACGACTTAATAGAGCTGTTGAATAAAAAAGCGAACGTAAACGTTCACGAAATTGTCCAATATAATAACTTGTCTCAGTTTCTTCACTTAGGTGGTGTTCATTAGGAAAATTTGTCGTATTACATGCGGTGTGAATGCATAAGGCCCGAAATCCCATTGCTGTAGACCAATTTGGGGCCAACAGTTGAAAATGATTCGTTGTAAACGATTTTCCATGACCACTTCTGATATCTTGCTTAATATTTTCGGGTATGTTGGAATCAAATTGATAGTTTTCTAGCAAAACGGGTATTTGAGAATTCAGTGCTGACAATGCAAACGAGAAGTTTTCGTCTTTTATTTGTACGTTATCGCAGGGATGTTGATTTATTTTAAAATTGTAGGCATACTTAAAATAATTATAATTATTCAAACCATTTATTTTTAATTGTTTTACATAGGGCTTTTTCAAATTTTTTTTTCGTTGAGTATCGGTTGATTTTCTTTTAGTTGGTAACTTTATAATCGTTTGAGTATTTTGCACAACTGGTTGTGTTTGTTGTGTAACTGGTAGTATATATAATGGCCTTTGTTGTACATTTTCCTCAATTGGTTGTATTTTTTCTGGAGGTTGTTTCACCTCTTCTTTGACGCCCTCTGATTTCTTTTCTTTTCGAATTTTCTTTTCTTTAGTCGGTTTCTTAGATTTTACAAGATTTGTAACTTTATTTTTTTTCGTTTTCCTAATTTTTCCACTTTTAGTTTTTTCTGTGTTATGTAATTCTTTTTCTTCGTCATTTGTATTTGAGGATAATTGGTCAATTTTGTTTTTCCAATTTTCCGTATCTACTACCGTCACCGATTTTTTCTTCACTTTCTTTCTTTGTATATTCTCTATGCTACAATCAGGATACTTTTCCATATTTTTTTTAATAGTAAAAAAGCGTGTGCGGCAACTTGTGCGCGTATGTTTCTCTTCAAAAAATCGTTCACAATCTGTCCACGCTTTAATACCATTTTCAGTTACAAAGTTTAATAATTTAATATCATCCTCTAAAGACCATGGCTTTTTTTTATGGCGCTTAGATAAAACATTATTGTAATGACCACGCAATTGCACCAATGAACGATTAGGAAATAGTGTACGTGGTATACATTTAAAATTTGTTCCATATTCTTTAACAGCAGCTATCAAAAGAAGGTCTTCTTCAGGTGTAAATGGTGCTGTTTTTTTATAAGTAAAAAAAAAATTACAAATAAAATAAATTATTTAAGTCCAAAAAAAAAATTGTAAAATTCTTTATTTGATTTAAAAAATACATACAGTTATGCAATATGCCTGGATTAAGTGTATAATTGTAACGAGTATGTAGTGTAGTTTTAGCTCGATTTGGAAAATATTTGCACACATTGCCCCAATTTACAACGCCATTTATATTATTTTTAGCGATAACTTCTAAAAGTAATTTATCATCTTCTTTTTTCCACTTAGTGTAAGTCTCGGTCGTCGTTTGGCAAGGATTACTTTTATATTGAACAAAACACTAAAAGTTAAATTACAAAAATATTTAGTTAGATAGATACCTACTTGTTTTTAAAGAAATGTAAATTCAAAAATGTATACCTGAAAATCAGACCTTTGACCAACTTCCTTCGCTATAGCTTGCCAATTTTGATATCCATACTTTTTGGCAGTTTCCAAGAGTTTGTGATTTTCTTCTTCAGTCCATACAGTACGTTTTAACGAAGGGTGAAGGAATAAATTCCAAATAGCCTCACAAGATTTAGCTGAATGGCGTTGAATTAAGTTAAAGCTAGATATTTGTTCCCAATCAATACTAAAATCCTTCGGAACCATATTTAAAAGTTTTGACAATTTCTCGCTATCAATTTCTTTATTTTTCTTATATTGTTTTTTAGACGATTGTGTCATATAATCGACTATCTATAAGGTAGATAATAATCGTTTAGTCTTTATCCAGTTTTAAATATAAACAATTTATTACCTGTTCCTTAATACCTAATATAATACTTTTTTTATCGATCGTAGACCAGACATGTTTTGCTTTCAAGTTCAGATCCATTGGAAACAATTCGTTTTCCATTTTCCTGTCTTCATAATCTTGATTGTTTGGGCAATTGCGACAACTAATATCTTTGAAAAACATATTTCCCTTTAAGTAAAAGGTGCCACCTTTCAAGTAAGCACCTTTTATTCCAATACCTCTTCTTCGCCTCACACTTGCCTGTTTTAGTAAGAGTTCATTTACATTATAAATATCTTTGACATTTAACAATAGCTTCTCCAGATTTTCTCTCATTTCTAGCAGTTGGTATTGCATTCGACGATTTAGAATCAATGTTTCTTCCAAATTAGTTTTAGTATTTGCCATAATTGCTAGTATAAATAATTTACAATAAAAATTGCTCCTAACAACTTTTAGTTTTAGTATAAATTATTCAAAAATAAAACAATAACAATCGACTAGGGCAAACGCGTTTCATAAAAAAGTTTTATTTACTATTAACACAGTATTATTTATCTTTTTGTTTTTGTTAATTGATTCTTTTTAGTTTTTTTTTTTTTTTGTTTGTTAAAGTCTGATTATAGTTTTTGAATTAATTATAAAAATAAAACACAATCTTAAACGAAATATCGTCTAATGAGATTAAATAATTTATATTTATTGTTTAAATTTTGTATAAAGTTCTATTGTGCGAGCCGTATTTTATAGTCAAAATTTTTATTGGAAATGGGTACATTTAACAAGGTACCCGTAACTGGTCAGTCGATTGTTTTTTTTTCTACTACCAATGTCATACTGTATATAAAACAAGTAAGAGCACTATATTTGTTTGGCTGTGCCGAATTTTTGATTCCCGTCACCAATTTTGATTATTTTTATAACACACAATTTATTTTTTTTTAACTGTACTCACTATGGAATAATCTCTTTATACTAAATTATGTATTACTTTCTTTGTGTAACTTTGATTTGTTATTTACTAATTTTCTAAATTTAGTATTACAATGAAACCAAGGCGAATTTATTTATCAGGTGGTGTTGACAACGCAGCTGATCTCCTTTTTTATTTGCAAAAATAATGACTGCATTGTCAAATATTATTTATGTTTACATAGATTACTCCTTCCCGCGCCAAAAAACACAAACAAAAACCATGTAGTTTTTTACACATCGATGTCGAAAGCAACAATAAAAAACCATGTTATTTTTTTTAATGTTGTATTTGTTGTAGAATTACCACCACCTGATAAATAAATTCGCCTTGAATGAAACCTTAAGTATTTCTACAATTGCAATCATACCACTGACACTTTTTTTTACTAAAATATTGTATTTTGTATTGAAAAGTCAAAAGTGTTTTACATATCGTTACATGTGAGTCTTTTATCAAAAAAACATGAGATTGACGAAACAGTTACATGTGTGACTTCGCCGTGGACTTAGCCACGAATAGAAAATAGTGTTCAAAAATCGAAGCAATAATATTAATTAAAACACCACAAATACCAATTTGTTTTCAGTCCGTACAACTTATTTTCTTATGATTGATAACAATACTTAGAATTATAAAAAAATTTTATAAATTTTATAAAGATATTAAATTGTACAAAAACCAATTATTGTATTCACAAGGTGTTCTAAATTAAAATTTTTTAAAATAATAACAATAAAAAGTATGACTATTATGAACGACCCTTATTAACTAAGTGTGATATATAAAATACTCCTCTCTGAATTTTTGTGATATCAATATTAAGCCCGGAGATACAGAGTTACCGATTTTACCCGTTTTTATCCGTAAACCGCTCGATGGATTTTGTGCAAACTTCACATAAACCATCTACTAAATAGTCCGAACAAAGTCTAAGCATTGGGTTCGGATAGGTGAGCCCGTTCTTGAGTTATAAAATTACAACGAAAAAAGACATTGATTTTCATAAACATATATAACAGATCTTTTTAACGAATATAGGCGACGGTTTTCAATTATTACAAACGGTTCGGCTTAGCAAATTCTTAGCCGATCACCGCATGTATTTGAATAGTTATGATAACACAATCAACATGCTATACAGAGTTTTATTACATATTTACTTGAACAGAAATTTTTTTATTAATGTTAAAATCTTCGTACATTATATGAAAATTACAATTTTTTTTATGCATTAATATTAGCCATGACAAATCGCTAGAATTACAAAAATCGTATTTACAGCTATTCCCATGATATGATGGAAAAATCATTTAATTAACAGCACTGGTAAGGTAACAAAAACTTTCCGAAGAAATAAAACTAATACTGGTAGATTTTTCTATACTTAATTTTAATTTAATTTGATTCCTTACAAAATAAAAAGTGTTTTTATGTAAGTAAATACTGTGTCTGTTTGAAAACGTTATGTACAATGCCAATTACATGGATGGCGTACCAGTTAGGATAGCCGAAAAATATAAACCTCCACCTACCATATACAAATTGCCTCTATCTTTGGCTAACAAATTAAGTTTGGATGCAAACTATTACCGGGATTGCCCAATGTTTTCATATGACTTGCAACTCGAAAAGAAGGCCTTGTCAAAGATAGAACAATGGAAACGTATACGACAGCAAAACAAAGAACTGAGAAGAGAGCGAATATCGAAAAGGGAAGAACATCGTAAACGGGAAAGTGAAGACAAACAAAAGAACCTTCTTTATAGCGTATCATATCCAAGTACGGATGATCTTTCGTCGGAGGAAGATGAAAAAATTGAACTAGATAAACAATATGATGAAAATAAAGAAATTGCTGAATACAAAGAAACAGCGCCGCAAATTTGTGTGACGGAAACAATAAATAGCTTCCATAATATATTGCAACCGACAGTATTGTCTTGTAACAGTAACAAATCTAATAGCACCAATATTCCGCTCACACCTTTAGTTAAGTCAACGTTTGATAATAAATTATTAAATTCCTTTAACTACAAAGATTTCGAGGAAGATACCTCATCTCCCTTTGATAATATGGAATTGAAAACTATCAATGACTTGGATGTATTGGCTCAAGTTTTACATAATACGCAAATAAAATCCCAATACGATGAAAAACGTAATGAAGATGTAGTTGAAGTACCTAGTGATAATACAAATCAAAAACCTGTTGACTGCAATCTTGAGCAAAAGTTAAATCAAGAAATTAATACTGACTCGTTAAATGCAGCTGAAAACATTCCAAAGACTAACAAGAACTTACCTAAATTTAGCAGTGATTATAATTCTACTCAAGAAGTATTTCTTGAGCTCAAGTGTAATCGTCTAACATTTGAATCTGCAATGCACTACAACGACAACTTGCCTGCTTCTACTCCGATCACTATATCGCCTAATCACCAATATAATGGTTTAAATTGTACGAATGAATATAATGATTTTTCGTCAAATCGTATCCATAATAGAAATAACATTGTTTCGGAAAGTCCTCAGCCATGTAGATTACAAGCGGTTACTGAAGACAAAGAGGCCAAATCAAAAAGTGTGCCGAATATTTTAAAAGAACTACAAGATGAAATACGAAACTCGGAAATTAGGAGATATAGAAATTGTAGTTATAAAATAAAAGAATCTAGTAAAATTTATGGTATGTATATCCACAATAAAGTCGATTATTTCAATTTTTTTTTTTTTGGTAACAGAGTAAATTTAAAAAGAATTTAAATGTTTTCTAATTTAGATGCTTGTTCCGTAAATGCAAGAACAATAACTAATAACACTGAAATTGAAGATACATTAAGTCATATGGATAGTAAAGCGAAAGAACTAGTTGAAAAAATTAGTGCAATGGGATTTCCGCTTAAACGTGTAGCGAGAATTGTTCATCTTTTAGGTGCAGATGACAAGAAGGTTAATTTTTGATATACAAACATATACATATGTACATACTAAATACAAAATTTTTTTTACAATTTTGTTTTACCTAGGTTATTGAACATCTAATACCACTAAGTGAACTTGTGGATTTGGGATTCGAGGAAAGCAAAATATCTGAAGCTTTAATACGCAATGAAAATAACAAAAATAAAGCTTTAGACGATTTAATTTCATAATTTTTTTGTGATGAAGATGATGTTGATTAATCATTTTTTAATTAAATGCGTTGTAAAAATTTTAATACATATTTGTAAAACTATTATTTTTTTAAAAGCTTATTTTTAGAAAATATAATTTTTATTATTTCGCATTATTTGCAGTCCAGTTCAATATTTTAATGCAGAATGTAACATAACTATATAAAATATTTGATATAGAATTCTAATTGTTTTATCATCTATAATTTTGTTTTCTTTAGAACTTATTTTGTTATTTATTTTTGGTAACCTATTTCTGCATCTTTATAGTATTTTCATAGAGAAATTATTTTAGCGTTTTTGCTGAAAATTGTAAAAATACTGCACTATTTATATGACAAATATTGAAAAGTTAGAAACACAAAGGTAATAAAATTTTATTAAATTATTTTATTTATATATGTATATAACTTTTTATTTTGTAGTCAAAAATATAATTTTAAGTCGAATCATATGTCGACCTAATAAATGAATATACCTTTAATTAAATTACGTTTAGTGTACTACGCACTGTTGGGTTTTGCTTTGCAAAATAGAAAAGACAAAAACAAAACGAATAAAAATGAAAACAATAATGACGTTGACGATAAACAATGCCGAATTTATACAACTATGGTTTAAAAGAAAGTATTGAAGAATATAGTAGTAGACAAAGAGGATAACTTTTCTGCATGCAAATAAGAAAATTAAATGCTGTGAAAATTCTTGCAAATTGCAAAGAAATACACTTGATTACTATTTGATTATTTTTCAATATCCCAAAATTATTTCCTAAATTTATTAAGAAACAAGTTAAAAAAAAAGGTAATAAATCAACGTACAATCAAAAATAAATTAGTGGTTTTGCAATATGAAAGCTGAAAATCAGAGGAGAAATCTCACCAGGAAGAAGTATTAGGATTAGCAGTAGAAGTGAAGGAGTAATAAGCTGATAATAACTATCATCATTACCATTACAAAAATAGACTATTGTGGTGTAAATTGGAATTAATACGAAAAAGGTGATTTTTTTGTTTGTTTTTGCTAAAGTGATTAAACAAATTTATCCAATAGGGTGTGTGCTTTGTGACAGTAGTTTTTTTGATGATCCTGCGAAGAGGATTAAAACCATTTGTACTAAAGGAAGAATATTTTTAATACCATAATGGACACTACGGAGCAACGAAACCGTTTACAGTCAGGTGCTACTACGACAACAAGCTCAACCAGCTCAACTTCTGCTGTCAATGTTGGGCAAAATGTTAGCACTAGTAATGCGATAAGTTCTGTTAATATAGCTCTAGGGAGCTCTAGTGGCCTGTATATAAATGCGGAGTCATCGGCACCAATAGAATTTCGAAGTACCTCCTCTTTTGCCAACTTATTAGACGGTTTTACATCTCGAGTTTCGGGGGATCGTAGCCAAAGTGCAGCCAGCACTCCTAGTTCTAGCAATTCATCAAGCTTGGGAGCCATTGGTGCGGTGGGATCGGCATCAGTCATTGTACCAGGAGGAATGGCAAACGTTGGTTCCATATCTAGTCTGACCAGCATTGGTAATACAGCAAATGCTTTTTACTCTTCCATTGGTTTGGCTTTCAACTCATTGACTTCACCTATAACTGCAGCGGCGGCCGCTGCATCAGCAACAACTGCGGAAGCCGCGGCCGTAGTAGTAGCTGCCGCTTCAGCAATTTCCAATCATCTGAGTTCGCCCACCAGCACAACACCAGCACACGAACTCGATGATGAAGATGAAGACTGTGAGGAGGATGACGAAGATGATGGGGATGGTCACAAAGAGATACCACAGAATAACAAAAAATCATGGACTGAGATTAAGGCTACTGTAAATGAAATACGCAAGCAATTGTCAAATCTATCTAGTATGGTGCCAACAAATATACAATTTCGAACTTTGTCCGATGGCCGAGTTCGTTGCTATTTTCTTAGCACCCCACCTAATGCCTGGGAAACAACATTACTATATACTGACATAAACCTTTCTGCAGACTCACCTACAGCCGATGAACTAGTTTCACCAGATAGTCCAAACGACAGTGGGAGCATACAAATGGGTTCAACCCCTTCTTCAAAAGCCTCTTCGCCAACATTGCACTCTGGCAGCTTTATGAGTAGTAGTGGTGGGGGGTTTCTTGGCAATTTTGGAAAAAATAGAAATAAAAGGTTTGGTTCATCAAAGCTACTCGTTAACTATTAATTAGTATTTTTATTTTCCAATTTACAGACTTCAGTGGAACATAGTATTACAACAACCAATGTCAAATGTAGCAGCATCTGTAGCCGGAGGTAGTGTTAATGTTTGGTCAAGAGAATTTCAGTTACTACAGGAACGAAAACGTCTCTCAACCTGGGGAATTACTTCGTACGAATTGCACAAACCAAGTGGCAAAATTGTGTTTCCATGTTTTAACGATTTGTATCAGTGTCTTGATACTGGATATAATGTAAGTTTTTTTTTTTGCCTTTTTATGTATATACATGCATTTATATATTAATATACATATAAGCAACAAACTAAAGTTTGTTTAAACTGTAATATATGTATTTGTATGTGTGTTAACGTACGTGTATACATACATTTATCTCTAAAATGAAATTTAAAAAAAATGTAATTTATCACGTTATACCTAAAAAAAGAATATATAAAGATCTGTGTCTGTTAATGCGTACAAAATAAAATATTACTAAAAGTGTTTAATGATTGTTACTAAACTTTAGTGAATTGCATTTAAAACTGAATTCAAGTTAAGTTTAATATAAAATATTTATAAGTTTTAGTGAATGGAAAAAAAACGGTTTATTTTAAAAATGCAGGAGCCACATTTTTGCATTTGAACGAGGTTGAGAGCTGAGGAAGATCAATCAAGAAAAATTTCAATAGTTTTTAAATGTCAATTCAATGTCCCAGCTTATGCGTAGTGTTGGAAATCAAAATCATAAGAAAGCAAAGCTAGACCACGCAATCCAATAAGACGTCAATTATAAAATCGACGTAAAGCAAAAGGGCGCAATTAGTGTCTTGGTGTATTTTTGTTAATGAAAAATAAATAAATATGTTTTTAACTTTTATTTTTAATTTACGCATTGTTTTAGTGTCCCTAGCTTAACCCAACTTGTTTATATTATATTAGTCTAGTCTATTAACTTAACAAAGTGATATTTTAAAATATATAAATATTTATTAGGTAACTCTAGCCAAATTATCCATCGATATTAATTGTTTAAATAAATAAAAAAAAATAGCGAGTTTAGATATTTTAATTTTCTTGCAAATAAAACTATTTTCGTATATTGTTATAATGATAATTCACATGTATTGTTTTTTATTTTTTATTTCGCATTCGACAGACTAGTCCTCTCTTTCCCATACAATTGCGCACATGTCCACAATGGGCTGCTTTGGATCCACAAATATGTCCACAAAATTCTGATTTGATTGCATACATAAGTGGGTGTGACATTTGGGTGACCCATACTCTCAGTGGTCATGAGGAACGACTAACGTTTGCCCATGACGGACGACGTTCTTTTGCCGACGATCCTTTGAGTGCCGGTCTGCCATCCTATGTAATGCAAGAAGAGTTTAGTCGATATCAGGGATACTGGTGGCAACCCCATTCGGACGGTAAAAATTCGTCACGATATTATTTCAAATATGTGTACGTTTTCTGTGTACTATCTTTTTGTTTCTTCAAAAATAATTGTAGATGGTATATATCGTATCATTTACGAAGAGGTGGATGAATCTGATGTGTGCTTATATACGTTTCCATCTGCTCACTCGATGCCCGGAGAAATGGAAGAATACCGATTTCCACGCACTGGCACTGCAAATGCAAAGTCGAAAATAAAAATGGTGCAGTTTGTTTTGAATGAATCGCTGCAAATTAGCGATGTGTCCATTAAAGATTTATCTTACTCGTTGTCGGTGGTATTTCCTTGGCTGGAATATATTGTGCGCGTCGGCTGGACTCCAGATCCTAAATAGTAAGTCATAAAAAACAGAAAATTACCAATAAGAACAACTTTCTATAGGCGACATTATTTTTCAGTGTATGGTTGGAGGGCATGGATCGGAAGCAACAACGTTTGGACTTACTACTTATACCTCTAGACAATTTCTGTGAAACCTACAGCAGTTCAACATCATCTCCTTCAGGTTCTACGGATCACAGTTGGAAAAGTCCCTACTGTAGGACAATATCGCCATTACAGGTAAGATTCTCTGCTAAATAAGTTTAAAAAAAAATATGCTCTAAAGTTGTCGCTATTTGTAAAAGGTTTTATATACTCAAGTTTCGGATAATTGGATAAATGTCCACGACCTTTTACACTTTTTGGAAATAACTGACACAACGGCTACATTTCTATGGGCATCAGAAGAAACGGGGTTTAGACACATTTATATAGTCACATCCAGTCTTTTGGCGAAAACTGTGAATAATTCTAATGAAGCCTCGACGGTGCCTACCAGCAGTAATGCATTCGACAGTAGCCAACGTTTAAAGTTTCATGGTACTGCCAGTAATACGACCGACAAACATGGTGACGTTGTAGATGTGGCTACCTTATATCCGAGAATAGTTAGCAAGGTAAACATGATCAAGCAAAACTAAAATGGAAATAACATTAACTAAAATAATTACTTTTTTTTAAGGTTGCTCTTACTTCTGGCGAATGGGAGGTATTGGGTCGCAACGTATGGGTGGACAAAGAAAATCAACTTGTCTACTTTTTGGGTCTGAGAGAAACTCCTCTAGAAAAACATTTATATGTTGTTAGTTTACAAAGGCCCGAACACATCAGACAACTAACCGAGCCGGGATACTCATATCTAGTAGAATTTGATGAGGTAAGCTTGCATGCAAACAGAGATCGAAAACTTATCGATTTTTTTTTTTGTTAATTGAAAAATTATTGGAAAATATTTTTACTCTTTTCGTTTGATTTTTTCTCAATTTTCAGTCTTGTCAATTAATGCTGCAAGTTTATTGCAATATTCAACGTTTGCCATCTAGTAAAGTGATGCGAGTGTCACAAACTTGTGAAAATGGTGGCGTCAATGGCATTCAATTGTCTTTAATGGGTTACTTACATGAAGGTGGCAAACCAGAGCCACACTACTGTCCTCAAATCTATTCACCACAACTGCCTTCGGGAGAGATTGTATATGCAATGGTTTTTAAACCTCATAACTTTCAATTGGGCGTTAAATATCCTACAGTTTTAAATGTTTACGGTGGGCCGGAAGTGCAAACAGTCAATAATACTTTTAAGGTAGATTTATGTTGCAGCTAAATACATAGATAATTTAACAAACATTTGCTGTTTACCAGGGTAAACATCAGCTACGCATGCATATGTTGGCAGCACAAGGCTACTGTGTCATATGCATTGACTCAAGAGGTTCCAGACATCGCGGCATTCAATTTGAGGGCCATATAAGATGTCGCATGGGTCAGGTAGAGTTGAATGATCAAGTAGACGCCTTAAGAATTTTGTCTGACAAATTGGGTTACATAGACATGAATCGTGTGGGCATACATGGTTGGTCCTACGGTAAGTTAGAAAATTCGATTAATTTTATCTCATATAAATGTACTATATACATGTTGGTGTATGTTTTGCCAACAGGCGGTTATTTAA
The DNA here is from genome assembly GCA_941918925.1 of Phyto melanocephala. Taxonomy (NCBI): domain Eukaryota; kingdom Metazoa; phylum Arthropoda; class Insecta; order Diptera; family Rhinophoridae; genus Phyto; species Phyto melanocephala. Next base: position 7,431,134 of record OW799233.1, read on the forward strand.
GTCTTATGGGTTTGGTGCATTATCCCCACATATTTAAGGTAGCCATAGCTGGTGCGCCAGTCACTAATTGGGAATATTATGATACGGGTTATACGGAACGTTATATGGACTTGCCACAACACAATAAACATGGTTACACTGCTGGTTCGGTACTCAATTACATACATGCGTTTCCCGACGAGTAAGTTACCTCAAACACAGAAAGTAATATGAATTAAATATTTTTAATTGCTTATAATGTCTTATGATTGCAGAGATAATCGTTTATTGCTCATTCATGGTCTCATCGATGAAAACGTACATTTCTTTCATACATCCCAGTTAGTTAATGCCTTGAATAAAGCAAATAAACCCTACACTTTACACATATTTCCCGACGAACGACATTCGTTAAGAAATTTGGAATCCAATAAAAACTACGAGACAAAACTATTATCGTTTTTGCAGAACTTGTAAAGTTATTTTTGCTTTTCCTATTTTTCTCTCTCACTCTCTGTCTCAATTTATCTTCTTCGTATATCTTTTGTCTCGCTTCTTGTTTGTGCAGAAAGTAAAATGGGAGAATGATGTATTCAAATAAAAAAAACTCGTTATTTGCAACACAGATATTAACATTCATATGTATATTACATTTTTTGAGACTTTGACTATGTTAATTGTATTTACAATCGGATATATTTATTGTGCTTGTTTTGATTTACTGTTCCTGTTCCTGCTCCTACTCTCTAATACCCCACCATAACAACTTTCTAACAATTTTAACAAACATTTTTTTTAGATTTAAAAAAAATTCTCAAACATGCTTCTAGTTCAGTAGCTGGCTGTCTGTTTGTCTGTTATCATCTTAAACGTACGTTGGATAAATGCATGCAAATAAGGAAACAATAAATAAAAAAATTATAAATAAATTTTACCTTAGACCAACAAGGATTGCGTAGTAAAATAACTGGATGTTTGGATTGATTTTAGCGTTTTTGTAATAAAGAGAACACGTTTAAGATAAAGTTCTAATTTAATTAGGGAATAAAACGACGACAACAACCTGTTATTATTTTTTTTGTGTGCTCGTTCAAATTAAGTTTCAATATATTTTTGTAATTTAAATAAACATAAATTATCATTGTTTTTATATAAATGAATATTATAATGTGTATTTTTTTTTTACTTTTTAACAGTATTTTATTTTATTTTGCAAGATTGCGAAAAATATTTGCAAACAACAGCACAAACATTTACCCCATATTCGCTTTTTAAACATGCACTGCCGTTTGCATAAAAGTTAACAGAGTGCATTACAATTAAAATAAAAAATAGAGTCAATTCATAGTAACAGGGGGGTTACTCCGTGTACTATATGCTTAGTACACTGTAATTTAAAAATGTTTTCTTTCTAATTGAATTACAAAGCTTCAGCCTAATTTGAGGACAAATAAGGTTCAATGACCCTGTCAGACCAAAGAGACATACACACAGACCAAGGAGACACACACACACAGACCAAGGAGACACGCACCACAGACCAAAGAGACACATGTTAAGGATGGACAGGCTTTTCAACAACAATAACTTTTTGAGCCTCAAATTACCAAATTACGGCATGCGAACGTAATCCAATATATAATCTCTACACCAAAAAAACACTGAACTAAATCGTTCGAGTAAAATTTCGACAGCTTTGGAATGCCATATTTTGATCCATGATTGTTAACGTAGCGTTGAAGATCAAATGGTTCTCATTAGAAAATATGATTTTTCGATGAAATTCCGGATCAGTTTGATGCATTTGAAGGGCTCAATCAGCGAAGATACGGCGTTGTTAATGGTTGATAGGCTTGAGTTCTTGTGTTAACTGTACTTTAAAAGTCTTTATGCCATTTACTGTGTAATTTGTAGAATGCCTTATTCCAAAGATCACCAAGAAGTGCACAAACCGGAAGGCAAATTACGCCATTCGAACTTGATCGAAATTTTAAAATTCTTATTAGAGTCTCTATACTAAAAGCATATTGAACTAAAACGTTCGATAAAATTTTGAAATACTTTAGTGAATTTCTGTCATCAACCTAGTTAAGTTTTTCCACATAATACAAGAGGTTCGATCGTCAACTTAAAATTTTCAAATTTTAAATCGAGTAAACGAGAACACAAATTGAAAGAGTAAAGGCACAGTTCTTTTACTGAGTATTTCAAAGTTTATGTCAGACATTTTGTAACTTGTAAAATTGACTACGGAATAATATGAAAATATGATTTTAAATATAAAAAAAAATTAATAAAAAACCCAGGGGCCGAATTACGGCATTCGAACGTGATCGAAATTTTAAAATTCTTATTAGAATCTCTATAGCATAAGCACAGCGAACTCGATCGTTCGAGTGAAATTTCGATCGATATCGAATGCCGTAATTCGGCCCCAGATCAAATTCTGTTGTCTTATTTTTTTTTTTTGTAGCTTTTACTGGAAAATAAAACAAGGGGACTAAATGTAATTTAAAGTAACCGTTTGATCCAATTCTAATTTGATTGGTTAAAAAACACAGGGTGTATAAAATAATTTAAAGTTTCAGCCTTAAAGCAGGCAATAGCTTTTAATTTTTTTTTTAACAATAAGGGCGATCACTTACAAAAACATACAATGAAGAATATACACAATTTTAACTTACCTGCATATTAAAAAAATACTACTCTTGCGTCCTACTCGTTACTTGAGTTAATTTTTTTGCCAAAAACCTAATTAAAATTTTCCACAAGCCCCATTAAAATTACGTTGTGGTTTGTAGAAAAAATAACTAGGTTGGTTGTTGGTAAAAATGAACCAAAGTAACCGAATCAGACGACTCTTAAAGAAAACTATTAATTTAAAAAGAAAAACCTTTTAAAACGATTACACATTTTTTTGATTCATTATTCATTTATTTCATTAGGCATTTACGCATTTTTAAAACGGACAAAAAAGAAAATGTATAAATACAAATTACAACTATGTATAGTATTAAACGTATGTACAAATACATTTGTTTTGGATGCATGAAATGTATACATTTCTTTTTTTTTAAATTTAATTTAAATTAGTTTTTATTTAATTAACTAATAATTTAATTAAATAAGTTTATGTTAAAGTTAGCTTTTTCTATATATAAAATAAATAAAATTGTATGCAACCTTTTCGATCAACATAAATACGTCATATTGTATTTAAATTTAATGTATAAATATTTTAGAAAATATGTTTTATTATATACATATAACTATGTACATATGTATGTATGTATATAAAGTATCATTTAATTTAACTTAGTTTTTTTTTCCTGTTGTTTTTTTTTACTATTAAATAATACAAATATGTACATTGGCTTAACTATAAGTATTCGCTTTATAATTATAATTTTTTTAAAAAAAGTTTTTTATGTTTCTATGTAAATTTTTTTTAGATTTTTAAAAAATTGTATCTAAATGAAACAAAAATTAGGAATTAAGTTTTCTTTAAAATGTATTGGCAGTATCAGTTTATTATTTTTGTTGTTTCTATTTTTTTATATGTAAATGTATATTGTACCTATCTCAACAACATTTTTAAAAACCAAGGCGAATTCATGCAGGTGAAATTATCTGCCCAGCCTAGGAAAAGAATTTTGTTAAGATTTTTAAAATTATTATTTATTTCCTTTATTAATGCAGGAATGGAAAATGAGTTTTTGGTTTCGATATTAAACAATTAACCTGCGCCAAATTTATATATATTTGTTGCTTTTGCACCACTTATAATTTTTTTCCCAAATTTTTTTTAATAAAATTTTATTAAATGAAAACAAGTAAGAGCGCTATATTCGGCCATGCCGAATTTTATATACCCTTCACAACGTGTAGTCATGCAATAACAGTAATTTGTATCACCATTCCCCATATGAAATACGTACATACATATAAAAAACATACATATATAAAAACATCCCATTGTAAAATTATAAATTTACGTATGTATTTATGTTAAAAAAAAAAAAAATAAAAAAAAAATATTTAAAAAAAAAATTAAAAAAAAAAATTTTAAAAAAATTTTTTTAAAAAAATAATTAAAATATATATAATAAATATAAAACAAAAAAAAAATAATAAAAAAAATTTAAAAAAAAAAATAAAATATTAAAAACAAGTAAGAGCGCTATATTCGGCCGTGCCGAATCTTATATACCCTTCACAACGTGAATTCATGCAATAACAGTGGTTTGTGTCACCATTCATCCCATATGAAATACGTACATACATATAAAAACATACATATATAAAAACGTCCCATTGTAAAATTATAAATTCACGTATAAATGTTAAAAAAACAACAAAAAAAAAATTTTTTTAAAAATTTAAAAAAAAAAAAAAATTTTTAAAAAAATTTAAAAAAAAAAAAAATTTTTTAAAAAAATTATTATGTATATAATATATACAAAACAAAAAAAAAAATAAAAAAAAAATTAAAAAAAAAAATAATAATAATAATATAAATAATATATTAAATAAAAAATAAAAAAAAAATAAAAAAAATAATAAAAAAAAAAAATTTTAAAAAAATTAAAAAAAAATTTTTTTTGGCTCAGCTGGGATTCGATGCCACGTTTTCTCTAACCAGTATACACGTTTGTATGTATGTATGTTGTTGTTGTAATGTTGCTTTTGTGAAAAAAAAAATCGAGGTGGTCGTGGGTTTTTGCTCATATCTCAGATGTTTATGTACCGATGTTTCTGATTTTCAATAGCGATCTACTCCCGAATATTTCTGATATTTTAATACCTCACCCGGGTCCAAGCGATGTCGGGGGGCTTCAAAAAGTTGATTTCAACATACACACGGACAGACGGTCAGACGGACAGACTGACAGAGCTTAATCGACTTCCCTATTCATAAGCTTTCAGAAAATATATACTTTATGGGGTCGGAAATGAAAATTGTAGAAATTTCACACGGAATGACAAACCTATATATACCCTTTTTCACTGTGTGAAGGGTATAAAAATAATAGAAATATAAATAATATATTAAATACAAAATAAAAAAAAAAATTAAAAAAAAAATAAAAAAAAATTTTTTTTGGCTCAGCTGGGATTCGATGCCACGTTTTCTCTAACCAGTATACACGTTTGTATGTATGTATGTTGTTGTTGTAATGTTGTTTTTGTGAAAAAAAATCAAGGTGGTCGTGGGTTTTTGCTCATATCTCAGTTGTTTATGAACGGATGTTTCTGATTTTCAATACCGATCTACTCCCGAATATTTCTGATATTTTAATACCTCACCCGGGTCCATGCGATGTCGGGGGGCTTCAAAAAGTTGATTTCAACATACACACGGACAGACGGACAGACTGACAGGGCTTAATCGACTCCCCTATTCATAAGCTTTCAGAAAATATCAAGGTTCAGAAAAAACACACACTTAATAAAAAAACTCGTACATAAATGTAAAAAAACATAAGTCATAGCAACACACACATATTTATATTTTCATAACATTTATGTATGTTTCTAAATGTTGAATTATACCCATCGCAAACACGAGTGTTTTTTCTTGTAATTTTTGGTTGCATACACGTACGTGTATAGTTCACGTATCTTCCATCGCAACATACTTCAACACAACATAGGTTCGAGTGTAGCTATATTTTTAAGTTCGTGTACTCTAAGAAAACAGTTCGTGTACGCTAAAATAAAAGTACATGTATTCTTACATGTAAGAATACATGTACGAGTGTATTTACGGGAACATATAAGAGTGCATTTACGAGTACATGTACGATTGCATCTGTTTAAAAAGTTATATTGTTTTTTCTGTCAGAAATTTAATGGTCGTTGTTTGTCTTAGTTGGAAATATTTTTTAAGCGCGTAAAAAAATGGAAAACAATAAAAGAAAAAAATTTTGTTTCAAAAATTTCGCAACTTTTAATGAGGAAACAAAAAAATTTACGTGTCTAGTTGAAACCTGCAAAAAAGAACTGAGTGCGGCTTGTAATGCAAACCTTAAACGACATTATAAACTGGTGCATAACATTATCATTGATGAAGTTGAGAAACTTCCAAAATGTGTAAAAAAAAAATACATTATAACTAAATTAAACACAACTTTAAACAGAGATGAGTTCTTAAAATGTTGCGTTGGGCTAGTGTCAAAAAAAAATGTTCCGTTCCGTATTTTTGACGACAAAGATTTTTTTAAGAAAATTATAGAGCCCTACGAAGAAAAGTTTGAAATATCTTTAAACTCAAAAAATATTTCGAATGTTCTTAATGATACCAGTCAACAAATAAAAGGAGTCATAGCGAAAATCGTGAGAAACAAAATGATTTGTTTAAAAATTGACGTTGCTAGTCGGCAAAACAAGCATATTTTGGGAGTAAACATACAATATATACATGATTTTAAAATTTGTATAAATACTATAGGTATTATTTTGAAAGACGTTTTACAGGTTTGTTAATGTAGTTTTAACAATAAATAAATTTTTTAAGCAGGTATGATTCAACTAAATAAGAAACACACAGCCCAATATTTGAAAGAGGAAATAATGAAATGTCTTGAAGAATATAGTATCGACATAAAGCAAATTTATTCAAACACCACCGACAATGGTGCTAACGTAGTCAAAGTTTCAAAGCTTTTACAGGAATTACAGGATGACAATTTAACGACAGCAGATGATGCGGAATTTGACAATACATATGACATAATTGAGACCCAACTTTCCTCAGTATTTTCAGTGGTTCGGTGTGCAGCGCACTCAATACAACTGGCGGCATATGATGTTATTGGAACTCTGGAAACAGAAATAAAGGAAGTGCGAGATAATGTAAAAAAGATTCGAACTATCATAAGGACGGGAAATCAAGATATAAGTCTACCATGTCTAGATAATGTTACTAGGTGGAATTCTACCTACGATATGATTATTTCCACACTAGGTCTCAAAGAGTATATTAATGAACTCGATGATTCTACAAATATATCCGTCAATTGGATATTTGTAGAAAGTTTTGCTACTGCATTTGAACCATTGGCCAAATGCACAATACATATGCAAAAAGAGCAATATATAATTGGAGATTTTTATCGCGACTGGTTGGAATGTGAGTTACAATTGGAAGATATGATCCAAACAAACGAGAATGCAAAGGCTTTACATAAAGCAATGATAACAAGGAAAGTTAAGCTTCTTGAACATGATGCTTTCGTAGCTGCACTTTATTTAGACCCTCGCTTTAATTTTCAAGGAACGCCACTACTTACAAACAATCAAAAACAAACTGCAATGGTAAGTTTAAGTTTTGATTTTTAAGTTGCAAAAATATTTACTTAACTTGTAACACAAATGTTAAAGAAATAATTATATATAATTTTTTCTTCAGGATCATTTAATAAAAACATATGAAATGATTAATCACATATCGAATCCAACATCTACGCAGGGTGAGAACGAAAACAATTCGATTTCCGAATATTCAAGCTCATTAGATATTGCTCCAAGCACATCGAATGCGGCACATTCGAAACTAGCACAACATATTTACCATCTAGTAAATATATGGAATTTAACAGCAACAAATCAAAATAATGACATAAAAACCGAACTTCTTGCTTTAAGTAAACAACGAATGGAAGCGTTACAAATTAACGTGTTGGAATATTGGAGAAAAAAACATCAACATAATTCCAAATTAAGCCAGCTTGCTGAAGTGGCACTTGCTGTACCTGCAACGCAGGTTTCTGTAGAACGTGCATTTAGTGCACTTGCTACAGTCTTAACCAAGTTAAGATCTAAGCTCTCAAAAAAATCTATGTCTAATATACTAATAACAAAATTAAACTTTGACTTGCTCGACTGCTCAGCCCTTAAAATAGAATTAAACAACAGTTAAATTTTATAATATTTTTCGTTAATTATTATACTATTTATTTATTTATTATTATTTTTTTTTTGTTAATGAATTCTGTAATTTAATTTTTTGTTTTAATTATTATTTAATTTTTTTAATAAATATGATAATTTAATGAATTGTTTTAAAAATTGTTATTTAATTATTGTCGATTTTATTAACATGTATCAGATTTTTTTCAATCGCTAATGGAAACGCAGCCTTTTTACGTTTTTCTGATGTTTTGCATCATCTATTCAGTCACCACTACCTGCTCAACTGTACCGTCCTTAATTGATGTTGATTTTTGATTTTGTGGTTTTTCCTTGGAAATTTTTGTTTTTTTACATAGTTTTTCTAAGAATTAGGGTCAAAATTTTTATGGTTTTTTTATTTTTATAAAAATCAATATACATTTATATATATATACGAAGGAAATCATAGTATTTATGGCGTCAAAAATTACAGAAATATGTATGTACATGAACTCATAAATGCACTCTTATATGTTCTCGTAAATACCCTCGTACATGTATTCTTACATGTAAGAATACATGTACTTTTATTTTAGCGTACACGAACTGTTTTCTTAGAGTACACGAACTTAAAAATATAGCTACACTCGAACCTATGTTGTGTTGACGTATGTTGCGATGGAAGATACGTGAACTATACACGTACGTGTATGCAACCAAAAATTACAAGAAAAAACACTCGTGTTTGCGATGGGTATAATTCAACATTTAGAAACATACATAAATGTTATGAAAATATAAATATGTGTGTGTTGCTTTTGAACAGTACATTGTGTGTATAATGTGTGTATTTTCTGAACTCTGGAAAATATATACTTTATGGGGTCGGAAATGAAAATTGTAGAAATTTCACACGGAATGACAAACCTATATATACCCATTTTCACTGTGTGAAGGGTATAAATATCAACAACTTACTTTGTTGTATCAATTCGCTGTTGCATATATTTACATACCTGTATGAATATGCCTTGTTAAGAACTTAAAAAAGTTAAAATAACAATAATTAAAATAATGTAAGTACAGTAGACTGCGGTAACAAAAACACTGCCTTACGTGAACGCCGAATAAGATGAATACAATTTTTTTTACACAGACTACTCTGTAGCGTGAACACAGTGAGAAAGCCTTATAACGTGAACAAATTTGTCGGTTATGCAAATCGTTTTCATAAAAAGGGGTATCCCCGTAAATGATTGCACAGGTTTAGTTTAGTGCGCGCTGCTAATTTAGCTTGATATAATCTAAAGTTTTTCGTGAAAAATGTCACAAAAACTACCAAAATTCTAAAGTTAAACTTCTTGTGATTGGAAAGGCAAAAAATCCTTGCTGTTTTAGAAATTTTGAATCTCCTATTGACTACAATTGCTCCAAATCGTAATGGATGAGCTGTTCTTTCTGAAAATTGGCTTAACCATTAATGGACGCTTTTGGCTATTTAAATTCAACTTGGCAACGTCTTGAAAAGAAAACAATAGCAAAATGCTGGCTGAACATTTTTAGCTCTTTAGGAGATGAAGAAGACTGTGAAGAGGATATTCCGTTAGCTTTTTTGAAAGAAAGAATTTGTTCATCAATTTAAATTTAAAAATTAAATGATAATCCATAAAAAGGTAACACATTTGTACATAACAATCCGAAATACAAAAAAATATATGAATTTGAGTTTATAAAGAGTTACACCTTCGTCAACATGAACAACTTCGCCAACGTGAACACGCTCGGTTTTTAATAGTTTACGTTACCGCGAGTCTACTGTATATGAAAAAAATTTGCTTAAAAACTATGTAGCTGTATTTTTGTAATGTTACTTATTATTCTTTGTTTTAAATTTATTATTAAATTTCAAGTTATTTAAGACGTGTTAATACCGCATAAGTTTGAATTAAAATTTTGAAATTAATTAATTAATTATTTAAAAAATAAATAATTTTACCAACATCATAGTTAAAAGCCAAGTTATGGCAACATAACTTTTCATTATTGTTGTACATAAAATCATCTCGTAGCCATTTTGTTGTATTTATAATGCTTGCCACTAGACTTGTGCCCAATAGTTCATTTTAGTGCTTAGTTTAAAGTTTTAAACTATCTACTTTACTTTTAAGCACAAGTTGCAGAAAGAGACCAATATCTTAAATATTTGCATATATGCGATAAAAAAAATTAAAATAAACAATACAAAAACATCTGAAAATAAAATAAGAATTATTAAAAAATACATTAAGCCTTATTGACATTGACGTTGTTGAATTTTTTGGTACCGTGCTATATTCGGCCGTGCCGAATCTTATATACCCTTCACAACGTGTAGTCATGCAATAACAATTGTTTGTATCACCATTCATCTCATATGAAATACGTACATACTACATATAAAAATCATACATATACATAAATATAAAAACATCCCATTGTAAAATTATTAATTGAGTTTACATACATACATATGTATGTGTTAAAAAAATAAAAAAAAACAAATAAAAATTAAAAAAAAATATGTATTAAAAAAACATTTAAAAAAAAATTAAAAAAAAAAACAATAAAAACATAAATAATATAAAAAAAAAATTAAAAAAAAAATTCTTTTTTGGCTCAGCTTAGTATACCACGTGTGTATGTATGTGTTTTATGTTGATGTTGTGAAAAAAAAAACGAAGTGGTCGTGGTTTTTTGCTTATATCTCAGTTGTTTATATACCGATGTTTATGATTTTCAATACCGATCTCCTCCCGAAAATTATATATATATTTTAATACCTCACCCGGGTCCAAGTGATGTCGGGGGGCTTCAAAAAGTTGATTTTAACATACACACGGACAGACTGACAGAGCTTAATCCCCTATTCATAAGCTTTCAGAAAATATATACTTTATGGGGTCGAAAATGAAAGTTGTAAAAAATTTCACACGGAATGACAAACCTATATATACCCTTTTTCACTGTGTGAAGGTATAAGAAAAATTATTTCAGATAGCATCTAAGATTTTTTATTGCATTTCAATTTTAGCGTATTTTTCTCATTATTAAACATAAGTATTTGCCGATTAGTTGTCGATTTGTCCAGAGGTAGTCGTGTTTCTTCTCTCATATCTCAGAAAGTTATGCTGGACTTCAATAGCCATTCATTCTCGAATATTTCCAAAAGATTTGATACACAGGTCTGTGAAACAGGTGGTGGTTTCTAAAAAAGTAACTTGAGAGATATCTGGCAAGCAGAAATAAACAAGCTGGTGAAAAGAGCAGCTTGTCTTTTTTTATGTGTTAAAACCACAAGTTTAGTTTTATAAAAAATGTTTATTCTTAAATATTTTTAAAGTTTGAAGATACCCTCCTATCCTTGCAAAGAATGTAATAATAATTCCGAAAAGATTTCTACAGAATGTGAATTTTTGGAAAATTAAAAAAAAATGATAAAATATAAACCAAGGCATATTTATTCATCAGGTAATTGCAGTTCGGAGAGAATTTTTTGTTAACATTTTTTATATATGCAGGTTGACATTTAAAATAAGTTGGAAGAGAGAGAGAGAAAATTGTTTTTAATTTATGTATTTTGACAGCTAAAATTTAAAATAAGTGAAAAAAAAAATCAGCTGACGAATAAATATGCCTTGATATAAACAAGAGTTTTATGAAATCTTAAAGAAAAAGCTGAGCTAAAAATAATCAAACAAAATTTTTACAAAAAAAAAAAAAAACAAGTAAAAGCGCTATATTCGGCCGTGCCGAATCTTATATACCCTTCACAACGTGTAGTCATGCAATAACAGTAAATTCACGTATGTATGTTAAAAAAAACAAAAAAAAAATTAAAAAAAAAAAAATTTAAAAAAAAAATTAAAAAAAAAAAAATTATTATATACATATATAATATATATAAAACAAAAAAAAAATAAAAAAAAAATTAAAAAAAAAAAATAAAAAAAAATAATAATAAAAATATATATAATATATTAAATAAAAAATAAAAAAAAAATAAAAAAAAAATTAAAAAAAAAAATTTTAAAAAAATTTAAAAAAAAATTTTTTTGCCTCAGCTGGGATTCGATGCCACGTTTTCTCTAACCAGTATACACGTTTGTATGTATGTATGTTGTTGTTGTAATGTTGTTTTTATGAAAAGAAAATCGAGGTGGTCGTGGGTTTTTGCTCATATCTCAGTTGTTTATGTACCGATGTTTCTGATTTTCAATACCGATCTACTCCCGAATATTTCTGATATTTTAATACCTTACCCGGGTCCAACCTATGTCGGGGGGCTTCAAAAAGTTGATTTCAACATACACACGGACAGACGGTCAGACGGACAGACGGTCAGACGGACAGACGGTCAGGGCTTAATCGACTCCTCTATTCATAAGCTTTCAGAAAATATATACTTTATGGGGTCGGAAATGAAAATTGTAGAAATTTCACACGGAATGACAAACCTATATATACCCTTTTTCACTGTGTGAAGGGTATAAAAACAAAGGATTGTTTCTACAGGTAATTTTTATATTTTTAATTTTTTGTTACAAATTTTATTGAAAAAAAAAATTTATAAAAAATTATAAATGTGATTTTTTGATATAATGCCATGCCAAATTACGGCATTCGATCACGATCGAAATTTTACTCGAACGATCGAGTTCGCTGTGCTTTAGGTATAGGGATTGAATAAGAATTTAAATTTTTCGATCACGTTCGCAGATAAATGATGCTAAATTAATGTGTGTGTGTGCACAACAACAACAACGCCAACATTATTTTTACATATTTATAAATAATTATAGGTTCTTCCCTTTGTAAAACAACTTTAAATTTAGGCTAGATGGAATATACATATTTAAAGTGTTGCTGTGCTAAGCAAAATAAGGTATTACCAACACAATCATACAATTTAATCAAACAGTCTGATGTGTGGCCATGGCGCTTAAAATATAATATTAATAATTGTTGCTAAACTGTGCTGGTTTTAACCCTCGCAAACACAAACTAACTTGAAAACGAAAACAGCTTTGATAAAAATTGGTTTATATTATCGCGAGTGCACTGTATATTTAATAGCAACCATCAAGTTAAAGATGTTAGGTGACAACTCAATTGTAATTAGATTGTTATCCGTTATGAAACCATAATTCATGCATCAGATGTGTAAATTTTATATAAAGGGTGTTTTTTTAAGCCCGATAGAACTTGAAATTGTAAAAAATAACACAAAAAATTAAATTGTAATCAAAATTTTTTTTTTATTCGAAAGATCAATACGTGACATTAACATTTGAAAATGATTTCGGGCATATGGGCACCGCGGCTGTTCTTGACGAAGCGCATTCTGGACGTCCAATTTTGGGTCACTTTTTCGAGCACTGCTGGCCGTATGTCACGAATAACACGAACAATGCTGGCCTCCAAGGCGTCAATTGTTGCTGGTTTATCAGCATAAACCAGTGACTTCACGTAGCCCCACAGGAAATAATCGAGAGGTGTCAAATCGCACGACCTTGGAGGCCAATTGACAGGTCCATTTCTCGAAATCAATTTATCGCCAAATTTTGATTTCAATAAGTCGATGGTTGCGTTCGCCGTATGGTACGTAGCGCCATCCTGTTGAAACCACATCTCGTCCGGATCAATGTCATCCATATTTTCAAACAAAAAATCATTGATCATGGTGCGGTAACGATCTCCATTGACCGTAACGCGAGCTCCGGCCTCATTTTTGAAGAAATAAGGTCCGATGATGCCACCAGCGTGAAAACCGCACCAAACATGCATTTTTCTGGATGTAATGGAGTCTGTAGGGTCTCTTGTGGATTGGTCTCGCTCCATATGCGGCAATTTTGCTTATTAACAAACCCGTTAAGCCAAAAATGCGCCTCATCGCTGAACACAATTTTGCGATAAAATTGGACGTCCAGAATGCGCTTCGTCAAGAACAGCCGCGGTGCCCATATGCCCGAAATCATTTTCAAATGTTAATGTCACGTATTGATCTTTCGAATAAAACAAAAATTTTGATTACAATTTAATTTTTTGTGTTATTTTTTACAATTTCAAGTTCTATCGGGCTTAAAAAAACACCCTTTATATGTAAATACAATTCAAATGTCGTTCGTTGGTAACCGGATCGGTAAAGAAAGGCTGCACTGAATTCGCAATTTTTTTTTTAATGTTTGTAATAAGCTAAATTAGGCTTTTATGGTATGCAAAATTAACCATGCCCACTTTTATTAATTTTTTTTATTTTAAATCGCAGACAGGCTGGAACGATTTTGCTAGTTTTTTTTTTTAATCAATAAAGCTCAAGAGTGTTTCTTATGAAAGTGGGCGTGGCACCCAACCCTTATACAAATTCAACGGTTCTTGGCGCATATCCAGATTACTGTAATGTCTAAAGTCTTCAAATTCGGGTAGGGTATTATAACAACAACTTGCATAGCAGAGAACAAGAGGCGTGACACCTTAAGTATTAAGAAAATACATTTTATGCGCCATTTACAATAAAATCACATTTAATCTTAAAACTTTGTTTGTTTTACTTCAACCTTATTTGTTCTTACTCCAATCAAAAATCAATACGATCAGAGCTGGCGAAATAATTTATTTCGGAAACAATAAATTTTAAGAGTTTTCAATCCTGGTATTAGATATTTTAATGAAAATTGTACAATTTATTCCAATAATTAGATAGAACAAAATTAGGGGGCGTGTACCTCCCATTTAAAGAAAATATATTTAATGGCATATCAGCAAAACTATCATTGTTTTAATATTTGATTTCCGTGTAATTGGCTGCGACGTTTGTTTATTTTGTCGGGCGCAAAATCGTTTGGACGAGGTGGTGCAACACCTCCCTCTCCCCATACCAAAAAATACATTTGATGCCATTTCTGTATAAACCAAGGGCCACCTTATTTATTGTTTTGCTCTTTAATTAAGTCGTCCGTGAGACAGCACTTACATAGCGACTGTGTTGATATTTTTTTCAAATACAGTGCGTAAGAAAATTATGATGGAATAAGGAACATATTAAATTTAAGGAAATCAAATCTTTTTAATTTAAAACAGCAAAATATTTTGAAAATATTTCCATTTTACCAAATAAACAAATAAAAAATCAGTGTTTAATGCATTATTGTTAGTTTTTTTACAATCAAAACAATTTCTTGTGTTTAAATTTTAATAAGAATTTTTACGCTTACGTTTTCGTTGAACTAAAAAAAACAAGTAAGAGCACTATATTCGGCTGTGCCGAATCTTTTATACCCACCACCAATTTTGTGTACATTTAAGGCACAATATTTATTATTTTGTTAATCATTATGGAATAATCTCTTTATAATAAAATATGTATCACTTTCTTTGTAGAGGGTGGTTAAATTTTAAGGGCCCATGTTGAAGGTGAACTACACTTAGTCCTTAAATTTGTTTTCTGCATTTCACTTGACATTTCTCAATCTCAAACTTACTCAATTTGATCCGTGGAAAGATATGCAAATGAGCAACGCTTTAAAGTTATTCAGGTTTTTTATAAAAATGGGCGTTCAAATCAAAATGCATTTTGTGCACTTCGTGATTATTTTGGTCAACATAATCGTTCGAATTCGTCCACAATCGGGAGAATTGTAAAAAATATTTAAATTTCTGCAAAACAGGTCTGTTAGAAAATCTGTGAATGCCTTCTTAGTTCGCTGAATGGGAACTACTGCTGGTTTTTGCGATAGTGTGGCAAAAGAGCAGTCACTTCGATATGCTACTAAAATGTTTTTGTAAATGTAGTCTTTCAATGAAAGTGGGCGTTAAAGTAATCGTGTCAATAAAGTTTCTGCTAATAAATACAACTTAGATATTTCAATATAGTCCTTTATTTGCCCAAAAACTTTGTCAATAGAGAAATTACATGAATTTAAGATAAACCGTTATGGGAGGTGGGCGTTAAAGTGAGCGTGTTACCTAAACTTTTTTGCACAACGACTACATTGATTAAAAGGATATACGAAGCAAATTTGATCATCATACCTCTAATTTTGGCGGTTTTATGAGCGTTTAAATTTCATTAACAGTAGATAACGTGAAAAGTGGGCGTTATAGTAGGCATGTCAAGGTTTTTTTTGCGAATGAGTACAACTGAGGTGTTTCAATATAACCCTTTATTATTCCAAAATCTCTATTAATAGAGAAATTATATGAATTTTAGGTAAAACGTTATATGGGAGGTGGGCGTAAAAAATGGCGTGGCACCTCAATTTTCTTGCACAGTAATTACATTGCCTAGAGGCATATACGTAGAAAATTTGATCATCACACCTCTAATTTTGGCGGTTTTATGAGCTTTTAAATTTCATTAACGGTAGATAACGTGAAAAGTGGGCGTTATAGTAGGCGTGTCAAAGTTGTTCTTGCTAATGAGTACAACTTAGGTGTTTCAATATAGCTCTTTGTTATTCCAAAATCTTTATTAATAGAGAAATTATATGAATTTTGGGTAAAACGTTATATGGGAGGTGGGCGTAAAAGTGGGCGTGGAACCCTAATTTTCTGGCACAGTAATGATACTGCCTAGGAGGATATACGTAGCAAATTTGATCATCACACTTCTAATTTTGGCGGTTTTATGAGCTTTTAAATTTCATTAACGGTAGATAACGTGAAAAGTGGGCGTTATAGTAGGCGTGTCAAAGTTGTTTTTGCTAATGAGTACAACTTAGGTGTTTCAATATAGTCCTTTGTTATTTCAAAATCTTTATTAATAGAGAAATTATATGAATTTTAGGTATAACGTTATATGGGAGGTGGGCGTAAAAGTGGGCGTGGCACCCTAATTTTCTGGCACAGTAATGATATTGCCTAGGAGGATATACGTAGCAAATTTTATCATCACACTTCTAATTTTGGCGGTTTTATGAGCTTTTAAATTTCATTAACGGTAGATAACGTGAAAAGTGGGCGTTATAGTAGGCGTGTCAAAGTGGTTTTTGCTAATGAGTACAATTTAAGTGTTTCAATATAGCCCTTTGTTATTTCAAAATCTTTATTAATAGAGAAATTATATGAACTTTAGGTAAAACGTTATATGGGAGGTGGGCGTAAAAGTGGGCGTGGCACATTGATTTTCCGTTACAAAAAAGCGTCTCACCAAAAAGCAAAGTGTGCAAAATTTCAGAGTCGTACATCCAATTTTGTTGCTTTTATGACGTTTTTGTTTTTAAATATACCGAAAAATACACTGTGCGGTATAAATTTTCGTACATTTTGATCGATAACTCCTCTCCTAATGCATAGATTTTGATAATTTTCGGAGAAAAATATTGTTTTTACTCAGGAAATATATATTCGAAGTTTCATGAGTCTACGTTAATGCGTTTGGACACAATTCCATTTTATTCGATGTTTGAAGGACACGGTTTTTTCGACCTACTCTTGCTTTTCGAGCTATAACTCCCTTCCTAATATTCCGATTTGGCCCATTTTCAATTCCAAACAAACCTTATCTATAAGAAAGATTCTGGCAAAATTTGAGCCCCCTAGCTTTTTCGGTGCGACCTCTATCGTGCTTTCAACAGACGGACATAGCTAGATCGTCATCAAATCAAACCCTGATTCAAAATATATATACTTTATGGGGTCTAAAATGGATATTTCGATGTGTTACAAACGGAATGACAAAATGAATATACCCCCACCATTTTTTTGGTGGCGGGTATAAAAATAGATAGATAAAAAAAAAATTTGTTAAAATATGTATTTTAAATATTCAAATACTTATTTTAAATCTACTGATGCACATTTTTTTTAATATTTTTAAATCTTAAACCTCATAAGACTGTGTGTACAACTATATGTAAAGTTGGGCACAAATCATTACTCTAGTTAATTTTTGTCAACAAACTTCGGTCATTTTCGTTTTCACAAACCCCTATAAAATTCCTTTGTAGTTTGTGCAAAAAAATGTTACTAGAGTCATCTAGTGTTCTACGTGATGTTTAGCAAAGACATCATCCTCAGTGTTTGCAAAATGTAGTGGCGCCTTCAACAGATGTCGCCATCTGCAATGAATAAATGCTAATGAATATGACTAATATATTTTTATAAAAATTTAAAAAAAAAGTGGGCGTGGCACATTTATTTTCCGTTATAACGAAGACTTTGACCAAAAAACCATGTTTGCAAAATTTCAGAACCGTACATATAGTTTTGTCAGTTTTATTACGTTTTAAACTTCAAATATACACTGAGCGGTATAAATTTTCGTACATTTTGACCTATAACTCCTTTTCTAATGCATAGATTTAAGCAATTTTTGGGGAGAAATATTCTCGAGAAATATATATTCGAAGTTTCATGACTCTACGTTTATGCGTTTGGACACAATTCCTTTTTTTTCGATGTTAGAAGGACACGGTTTTTTCGACCTATTCTTGCTTTACGAGCTATAACTCTCTTTCTAATATTCCGATTTAGCCCATTTTCAATACCAAACAAACCTTGTCTATTAGAAAGATTCTGGCAAAATTTGAGCCCTTTAGCTTTTTCGGTGCGACCTCTATCGTGCTTTCAACAGACGGACAGACGGACGGACATAGCTAGATCGTATCAAACCCCGATTCAGAATATATATACTTTATGGGGTCTAAAATGGATATTTCGATGTGTTACAAACGGAATGACAAAATGAATATACCCCCACCATTTTTTTGGTGGCGGGTATAAAAAGGTAAATATAGTGTGGACTTTATTATTATAAATTTTTTACAACCAAACCCACTTTATTGTGATTATATTTGATTGAAAATCTGTGCGCTTACTTCTTCGTGCCACTGTACTTCGAAATTTTCTCACCAATAAGGCTGTAAAACATTTTTCAGCTTCTATGGTTTAAACGCAGATCAAGCTACTTTCTATAATAATTTCCTAATTAAAACCAAAAAAACGTAAGGATCGTAGAGGACGGATTGATGATACCCTCATATGAAAGTTATTATAATTATCTCCTAATGTATACAATGCAAACATTTTATTGGGCCCAGCAAAGCGGTCCGGGCTCAGCTAGTGTGCACATGAAAACATACATATGTATGTATGCTTATTTATTTAATATGTATGTATGTATGTGTACCGACTACCATATTCATAATAAATTTTTAAACCTTTAATAAACTAGAAAATTAAATTCTGAATGTGAGGACTAAAATATATATATATTTTTGTATTGCATTTGTTGTATATGTGACCTTCTCCGAAAAGAGGACTTGTGTGTGAAAATGAAGTTTTGAGAAAAACGCATTATCACTGTGAACACACACACCTTCAGTTGGGAGATGCAATTTGGTATGGTTAGTTATGATTGGGTACCGACTTTGGTGGCGTCATGCCTAAAAATATAATAAAAATTTAACGTTTTTCCCAAGTTCGTTTTGTACGTTTTTATGGGGTAAATAAATTTTTATCAGAAATCTAACTCATTTCATCTTATTTTACACCCTTTTAGGTAACAGAATCCACTCTTTTTAAGTCCGAACCCGTTTTTGGACACACTAGGTCCCTTGTCTCGGAAAAGGTCACATAAAATAAATTTGTAGCATACATACTAGGGTGATCGATTATTCGACATTTTTAAGAATCCGGTTTTCAAATAGTTTGAAATTTAGAATTAAAGAAAAACCCGGTTGCTTTTTTGAAAATTTAGAAAAAACCGGTTAACCGGTCGAATACATAAAATATAATTCTTTTTTATACCCATGACAAAGATACATATATAGGTATAAACTAGTTTGTTTTATGGTTTAATTGCATTTTAAGTTGACACACATTCAATGGCATTATTATAAAATGCCGTTATTTTAATTAAAAAAAAAATTGTTACAAGGAGGTTGTAATAATGAAAAATATTAAAAAATCACCTCACTGCTCACTGTAGTCAAATTTACCTTTTACTAACATTAACTTTGTAGGCAAGTTGTAATAATGACTCTTTGTGTGCCAAACTATTTTACTATACAAGTCATATGTTATCAAATATATTAATAAAGCTAGTCTTTAGTACAAGTCGCTAGATTTAGTAGAAGTAAAATATTATGAAATTTAAAAATGAGATCAAAAGGTATTGCAAAGTACAATAATTTGGTGAAAAAACTTAACTGAACAGCAAATTATAAGCGCAACAACGTATAAAATACCTGCTCTCCATTTAAAACAAATAATATTTAAGCCTAATTATTTTTCTTATTTTACATTTGTTTTTGAAACAACAAATAAATTTCTTGCAGTATTATGGAAGAGTATTAAATACATTTTCTGATTTTTGGAAATTTTTTAAGTAATAAATATTGTATTGTACGTTTGGTTACACAGATAAATGAACATAAAAATAAAAATGAAAAAAAAACCGGCTTCTGTGAGTAAAAAAACCGGTGTATTCGACATTCGAAAAATTAACATTTGGAAAAAACCGCCAGCTGAAACAGTAAAAAACCAGGTTTTCCATCGGTTTTAAAACCGAATCGATCACCCTAATACATACATTAAATTAAAATTATTAATAGTTAAGATGTGTGTTTATCTATGTACATATACATACATATCGTTGGTCACAGATAGAAAGGCCCTAACTCAAATAATTGTAATTTTACAGGAGAAGGCAACAACACAAACTGTATTATCAAAATGTAAATTCTTTTATAAAATTACTCATAAAACTGTTATTTTTGATACTTTTGCATTAAATTTGTGTAAAATGTATTGAAATCACTGAAAAACTCAATTTCGTAAAAAGTACGAGTTAGGGCTTTCGACCTGTGACCCTCGATATGTAGTATGTTATGTACATAAGTACATATTTATGTAGTATGTACTTTCTTAAATTTTGAATACGTATGCATGTATGTTATATAAAAAATGCTTTTTTTTTGTTTTTTTTTTCTTTTTTTTTTTAATAAATATAAAAAAGTATGTATGTATGTATATAATTATGGTTTGTTTTTAAAAATAAAAAAAATATCAATTTATTTATGTATGTATATTTATTTTAAGTAACGTGTACACATTATCCTGAATTTACAATATATATTCTTATTCTTTTTTTTTCTTATTTATGTTTGTATGTACAATTTTATTTATGTATATGTATGTATGTACTATATATATTTCTTTTAAATATAATCAACAATATAATCGTTTAATGGTAATTAAAATTTTAAATAATTTTTTAGATTTCCAAAATTTGGACAATTGTGCTTATTACTTTCACTTCCATCTTTTTTTAAGGTAATTTTATAAACGATTTTGTTTTTCTTTTTAATAAATACATATAAAATTTTATTTTTTTTATTTATTTATTTTTTTTTTTGTAAATACATTTCACTTAAATGTTTGTGTTTATTACATTTTATTTTAATTTAATTTGTTTGTTTAAGGTTACATTAAAATTACATTACACATTAAGTTAGTTTAGTTTAAAGTTAAAAAAAAAATATTATTTTTACTACAAATCGTTATTTTCATCTTTATTCTTTTTTTTATATATTTTTTAATTTTATTTGCCTAAGTCCTTAGTTTTTATTTTATTTGTTTTTGTTAGATTTTTTTTAATTTTATTTAATTTAATGTTTTTTTTATTAAAAAAATATATATGTATAAATTTAAATTATATTTGTAATATATGTATAAAATAGTTTTTTTCTTCTTTTTCTTTCACAACATAAGCTTACAGTTATTATTTTTATTATACAATTCAAAAATCTTAGAGTTATGTTTCTGTTAAAGACACATGCATACAATAGAAATCAAATTCTAACAAATGCAAAACGTTTTAACTGCAATGGTATTGTGTATTTTTTTTTATTCTTGCAAAATTATTTTTTAATTGTTTTTTTTTTTTAATGGTTTTTTTGTCAAACATATGTATGTACATACCAGTGATCGGCTTTGAGTTGTATTTTTTTTCAATATCCATAGTGAGTCATAAAATTTGAGTATAAGTGCGTACAAATCATTGAAATTTAACTGAGCTGACGTACGCATACCCACAACAACGTTGATTTATAAGTACAACTCATAATGAACATAAGTACTACGTCGTACTTACATATATTTATAGCGTCCCATATTTATATGATTTGCAAGACTACTCACGTTGATTCATATTTTTAAGAAACTACTTATCTTCATAGAATGATGCAAGTTGACTCAACAACAAAAACATTAACAGCTCTTATTTGTATGAAGAATAAACAATGTTGCCAGGTCGGAGAGTGCAAGATATTTTTTGGCCGCAAGAAAATTTGCAATTTTACAATGTGTAATATAAAATTTTGGCAAGTATCACTATTTAATTAAAAAATGCAACTGATTATGGCCTTTAGTCAAAGTTTTGGTTGGCTTCTATAATAAGAGGTAAACAATAACAGTTACTTTGTATTTTTCATTTTCATGTTTAATTTTTTTCCAGCAAATTAAAAAACTGCGTTCTTAGGTGCTCACTTAAATTTGAAAGATAATATGCATAAACAAATGCCCCTATTGCGGTTCTCCACTTTTGTAATAGTTTGGTTGTCTTCGGCAAATTGACATTGCCATTCTCAACTCAAGTAACAGTTGACTATTCAGTTGTGTATCTATTTTTCGCGGTATTGCTGTTTTCAACTTTGTAAAAATTTGGTCGACAAAAACGTTGAATACACACAACTGCTTAAGAGTAGTTGTGTTATTGGCAGTTAAGGTTAATTTTTTTAAAAGCGGTAAAAATGAAAAACAAAATGGAGAGATCGTAAGTATATGTACTTGTTTATAATCAATTTTTCATTTCATTGCATTTTTGATAGCTCCCAAAGCAAAGAAGCAGCATATAACTTTAATATAGGAGGAATATCCACCACGCGAACAGGTGTTTTAGGTGATCTTTAATTTCATCCAGCAAATAACAAAACGCTTCTTTGTTTAGTAGGAAATAACTTATAAGTCTATTAATAAAAAATTATTATTTAGTTTCGTTACTTATTCGAAATTTATACCGGGTGTTTTTTTCAGTGGTATAGAACTTCGAATTGAAATAAAACACAAGAAAATCGTTTTAATGACCATCAATTTGGCTTTATTGGAAGGATAATTTTATGCCATTAATGTTTAAATATGATTTCAGGCATGTGGCCGCCGCGGCTGGCTCGAATAAAGCCAATTCTACAGGTCCAATTTTTAACCACTTTTTCGAGCATAAGGGGCCGTATGTCGGCAATAACGCCACGAATGTTGGCTTCCAATTCCCCTAACGATTCTGGTTTGTTGGCGTAGACGAGCGACTTCACATATCCCCAAAGAAAATAATCCAATGGTGTCAAATCACACGATCTTGGTGGCCAATTGACAGGTCCATTCCGCGAAATTATGCGCTCATCGAATGTTTCCTTCAATAAATCGATTGTGGCGTGCGCTGCGTGGCATGTAGCGCCGTCTTCTTGGAACCACAACTCATCCACATTCATGCCATCCAATTCGGGAACAAAATAGTCGGTTATCATGGCTCTATACCGGTCTCCATTAACGGTAACTGCCTCTCCAGCATTATTTCGGAAGAAGTATGGCCCAATGACTCCACCAGCCCATAGAGCACACCAAACAGTCAGTTTTTGTGCATGTAATGGCGTCTCAAGGGTCTCATGTGGATTCTCTTCACTCCAAATGCGGCAATTTTGCTTGTTGACGTAGCCATTCAACCAAAAATGAGCCTCATCACTGAACAAAATTTTGCGATGAAAATCAGCATCGAGATCAATCTCATTTCGAAATAAATTTGCACGATTTGCAAGCGTTGTTCTTTTGTCAACCTGTTCATGATGAAATGGCAAACCAAACTGAACATAAATGACATTAGAGTTGCCAGATTTGACCACAAAATGCCAGTTTTATCTCTATTCGAAAACAAACCTGTAAAAAAAACACCCGGTACTTGGAACTGGGCAGCTCAAGAGGGTTTGAATCATCACGAATTTTTCTTGTACGTAGCACATCTACACAACAGTTTTTATATTTATCATCATAACATAAATCGACACTTATATCCAATATAAATACTTTTTATTCGGCACAGCAGTTAAGAACAATTTTAGGAATTTTTTTTTTCATTTGCCAAACGTAATATTTGAAGTTGATAGTTCGATATTTTAAATTGGAAACTTTATAGCAAACTCAACTATAAACAGTTGAATATCACAATACCTAAAATGAGTTTGGTTGTGCATAAGTTGGGTTGACTCTGATACAACCAAACTGAGTTGAGTGGTGAACCGCAATATGGGTAAAAATCTAAATCTCTTAAACAGACATCAAAGCAAGATGCTTGCTTGTTGTTATACCCTTCACACAGTGAAAAAGGGTATATATAGGTTTGTCATTCCGTGTGAAATTTCTACAATTTTCATTTCCGACCCCATAAAGTATATATTTTCTGAAAGCTTATGAATAGGGGAGTCGATTAAGCTCTGTCAGTCTGTCCGTGTGTATGTTGAAATCAACTTTTTGAAGCCCCCCGACATCTCTTGGACCCGGGTGAGGTATTAAAATATCAGAAATATTTGGGAGTAGATTCGTATTGAAAATCAGAAACATCGGTACATAAACAACTGAGATATGAGCAAAAACTCACGACCACCTCGATTTTTTCTTCACAAAAACAACATTACAACAACAACATACATACATACAACCATGTATACTGGTTCGAGTAAACGTGGCATCGAATCCCAACTGAGCCAAAAAAATTTTTTTTTTATTTTTATATTTTTTTTTTATTTAATATTATTTATATTTTTATTTTTTTTTTATTTTTTTTTTTTTTTTTTATATTTTTTTTGTTTTATATTTATTATTTTTATTTTAATTATTTTTTTTTTAATTTTGTTTTAGTTTTTTTAATTTTGTTTTAGTTTTTTTAATTTTTTTTTTAAATATGTACATACGTAAATTTTTAATTTTACAATTGGATGTTTTTATATATGTATGTTTTTTATATGTATGTACGTATTTCATATGAGATGAATGGTGATACAAACTACTGTTATTGCATGACTACACGTTGTGAAGGGTATATAAGATTCGGCACGGCCGAATATAACACTCTTACTTGTTTTTGTATTATTTTGTTAAATTTAAATTGTCTATTTTTTTTAACAATCCACAATTATTATGGTGAATGTCAAATTGTTATCTGGCAAGCCTAGTTAAAACATACAACTTCATAATGAGTACGCGAGTCAAACGTGCTTTTGGTCGTCTTTTTATCTTGCATAAACGACAATAGCAATCAACTGAGTCATACGTGTTGATTAATATGAGTACTATAAGTACCTTTCATTTAAAAATGGGTATAAATAGTGAAGACTTTTCAATAAGTTTAAATGCGTATAAATCAACGAAATAATCCGACTTATCGTCAGTGGCGCTTTCGTGTCGTTTTTGTGTCGAAAACGACAGAAATACGACAAGGTCTCATTTATTTTACATTGTCGTAAATATTACACGGTACCAAAAAATACAACGCCACTAACAATAAGGCTGAATGAATAATGACTGAAGTTGACTTACTTCATTAGTATTCGTTGCAGATCTCTGGAGCATACATACATACATATTTCTGTGCTTTCATGGGCAACCGCGTATGTCTTAAAATCAGATTTTTTTTACGAGAGCCACAAAACCATTTTAGATGAAACTATGTTGTTTAGGTATTGAACTTTATCAACTTTTTTTTACCATTCATGTAAATAAAGATCTTACATCTCTAATACATAAAATTTTCGTGTCGTGGTGTTTATGATAAAACTCCTTCGAAATGGCTCGACCGATTTTCATGAAATTGTGTGTGCATATCGGGTAGGTC
Organism: Phyto melanocephala; assembly: GCA_941918925.1. Classification (NCBI taxonomy): domain Eukaryota; kingdom Metazoa; phylum Arthropoda; class Insecta; order Diptera; family Rhinophoridae; genus Phyto; species Phyto melanocephala. Next base: position 7,456,923 of record OW799233.1, read on the forward strand.
TGAGAATCGGTCAACATCTATTTTTCATACACCTCAACGCCACGCCTTTTTTCACGCCCCCTCAGGTAGGCCATACTGCTGGACAGATCTTCTTCAAATTTTCACATAATATAACTAAGACTGTGCTGGTATGGTTAATAGGATACTTTTTTTTTTACACGCCTACTTAAAAAAAAAAACAAATTGGTGTTAGTAATAATCACTGCACTAATAATGTATTGGATTTAGCAGTTTTTCTTACAAAAATTTTTCTATAAGAGGATTTAGCAGTTTTTCTTATTAAACCTTTTTACACACTTCAAGATTTTAATCGAAGAAAAACTACATGCTGGTCGACGAGACGTATCTTTCTCTACCACACGGCATCAAAGTCTCAATTTACTTAAAAAGTGGATATAGCAGGTTTGCATATTAAGCCGACGATATACAGTGAGGCCACGATTATCTTTTTAATGTAAATGAAAATGTGCAAATGTGCACAGCGAAAAACCAGTGCAAACCCAGCAAAAAAATCTATGACAAAAAAGTGAATTTTTAGGGGTTCAACCGGTGACGAAGTGATTAAATTTAATGATTTTAACATTAGCGTTTCATTGGAGATCATGTGTTAACATGAATATTTAAAAGAACTGCACTCCATTCTAAGAAGTGCTTAGAACTCATGCATATTTGATGAGAAGCATCGGATTTTTCAAGAGTTCAATTTGTTTGTTTACATGAATTGTTTAAGATATTTTGCATGATGTTGCATTCAGTTTTAAGCACATCATTTATGACAAATTATTTCACATTTAGAAAGTCAATTAGAATGAATGCTTTTACACAATTGATTTAGAAATCTTGCTTTGCACTGTTTCTAATTTTTTTTTGCTGGGATGTAATGTCACACAAATTTGCACAACAGAAATCGAATTTACTTACTTTCAGGATCTAAAATCTCCACAAATTCAATTTCATCCATTGATTTTTTTTTACCAAAAAATTGATAATGTTATATTTTTCCGTTGATTTAGGCAATGTATTTTTTTTTTAATATTAATTAACGTTTTTTTCGGAAAATATTAAAACACAGAATCTAACTTATTACTTAAAGAAAAGATTTGTTGTTTCTAAAATACCTTAAAAATCAGCTGTTGTCATAAGTTTGCAACACACATGGAAAATGCACTCATGCTTGGTAGCAAAATATCAGTGCATATTTGCACTAATTGCAAAAATGCTACCAAGAGCGAATTCTGCTAATAAGTCTGCAAAATATAAAAAAATACCACACTTGGGACTAGTGTCTATAATACAATCGTAAAGAAAAACTGCGTTGCGAATTCGAGGTTTTCTTAAACAGAACAAACAAAAATAATAAAATAAAGTATAGAAAATAGAAAATATGTATGTATTGGTTAATTTACCAGAAATAAAATTTTGTATATATTTATTTTATATATATATAAAATATTCAAATACATTTAACTTATATATTATATACTTATATTTGTTAAAATTAAACACAATTAGAAGCTTAAAATATTAAAACAAAAAAAAAAATTCATTTAAACAAAACACACAAAACTTACTTAATTAACCAAAAAATAATTAACTATTGAACAAAAATTATGTATGTATGTATGTATATATATACATACATATGTCTGTATGTATGTACAATATGTATGTATTTGTTAAAAGGTTTTTGATTTCTAATATGCGTGCATTTTAAACTAAATACATAATTTTTCTCTAGATAAATGTATGTATAACACATGTACATGTACATAAGTATGTAGTACATAGGATACATACATATACATATGTATGTATATAATATGTACATACATAAATATGTATAATTACATATCTATATAATATAATGTTTTCTTGTTGCTGTAGTTGTTGTTATTGTTGTTATATCGTTAATATTTAAATACATGTGTATGTAGTATGTATGCATATACATAAGTACATATATAGTATATGTACATATGTATATATGTATATATATATTTATTAAATATAGATTTACATAAAAACAAAGGAACTATATATTTCAGTCTTTTTAGTATAAAAAAATATCTATTGTTTGCATAGTAAACATATTGTGTATGTGTGTTTGTATGTGTGTATTTATTTATATTTATGTTTGTAGGTATGTATGTACATTTGTATATTTCAATATTTAGTTTTTTTTTTATTATTATTCTATTTCTTAAAATGGATATTTATTATTAATTTAGTGGTTTTTCTTTTATTTTGTTTTCTTTTTTATTTTGGTTTTTATAAAATTTGTAAAAAAAAAGTATAAATTTTTAATATCTACAGTATTGTTTTTATTTTGTTTTATTTTTTTTTTTTTCTTAATTGAACGGTTTGATTTACTGTGAATTTCTTCTGTAATCCTTGTGGTGTTTGTATGTACATATATTTTTCGAAACATATCACAACTGTCAAACAACTGTATGATGCTCTACAATGCGAGAAAAAGATAATCAAAATTTAAAAAAAAACTGCAATTTTTTACTGCATATTTTTTTTGCTTGGAATAGAGTTTTAAGTAATATCTCAGCTGACTGAAACCTGTTTTTAGAATAAAATGTATAACGATGAGTCTGCCAGATTTTATTATAGTTTTTATAGTCTTAATCAAAACGAATTCAATAAGGTGAACTTATTAGATCAGCTGATCATCAGCTGTTGACCACTTCTAGGGATCACTTGTCAAATTTTTGTGTTTGTGTGTGTTTTTTTATTGTTGACATTTGTGAGCGGTGTTTTATTTAAAATTACAAAAATTTTAAAAAATTGTGAAAAACTGTAAAAAATCGTAAAGAATTTGCAAGCAAATAGTGAAAAAAGTGAAAAGTTGTAAAAAAGATTTAAAAAATTGTGAGCAAATTGTGTTGGTAATTTTTAAATTGTGAAACAAACGTTGTTTTTCTTTAAGGTTTTTGTGAATTTGTCAACAACTTTTTGACATATCGTTTTTTTTACACTAACAAAATACACGTTGTATTTTTTTACTTTGTAGTTGTTTTAGCGACGAGTTCACCTTATTGAATTCGCCTTGATTAAGACCTTCACAATTTTTAATTCAAATTTTAAATCAAGGCATATTCATACAGGTATATGCAACGGCGAATTCGTTGTGATGTTCGCTGTCAGACGCCACATATAAAAAATACACAATAATTTTTTATACATGGAGTTTGACTGTCGCATTCCCCATCAGCTGGGCTGATAATTTCACCTGTATGAATTCGCCTTGTTTTAAATGTTTGTTTAAATAAGTGGTCAGGTGGTGAAAACATAATTTAAATTAAAATAAATTGTTTTTAATAAAAAAAAAGTATTTTTTTTAACAACTCGTTCATATTTATTTATGCCTAATTTCTTAATAAAAAAAAATAAAAATAATATAAAAGTGAAAAATACAAATAATATAAAAGCTTTACTTAAAAGTGACGCCAAAAAGTAATTTTCAAAAGAAATAACCTTGAACAGTCTGATCACAATCTGAAAATTGTATAATTCCCTGACGCTATTGAACACTGTAATTAATTGGCTTTAAAACAATGTTAAAGACAATTCTATCAAAATTTTATACTGCTTAAGGCAGTATAAAATTCGAAACACAAAGTAAGCCAGTTTCTTCCCTAAAAATCTACAATCTACTAACTAGCAGCACAGGAGTGAGTTACTCATCGCAAGCTTTAAAATCCAGCAAAAAAAAAAATTTGTAAGTAATTCAAATTACAAACTATATTTTCACAGCTTCTTAATCAAAAATACAATAGAATGCATTCTATTGATGTTATTTTTTTAGCATACGAAGTTTCTAATTGTTTGTGAAGACGTCTTTTGTATTTTTCGATCTTGTGGTAATAGCTGCTCTAATTTCACGTTCGGTACATTTAATATTCGAAAGAACGCACCAAATTATATCGACAACCTTGAATGGATCCAATTGCTTTTTTTTCTGGCCTTAATACGAAATAATTTGTCCAAAGTAATGTGCTTCATACAAGTCATAAAAAAATATCAAATTTCCCACTGCTTTAAGCATTGCTTCTATAAAACTCATGTGCCAAAGTCATCTTACAAAATTTTAATTAAAGCCTACTCTATTTTGTTCTGACAAGTCATCTGATATATCAGCTGTTTTTCAGCGGCAGTTGACTGTAAAATAAAAATTTTGTCAGACATGCAGAAGTACAGCTCCAGTGGTAGCTAATTTTGCAGGCAGGTAAAAATTTGACACCTGCATGAAAGCAAAATTAAGCCAAAAACTTATTTTCAAATTAATAAATTATAATTATTCCCATCTACTTTGGTGGAATCTGAATGATAAATGGTACAGACGAGTAAAGATTTAAAAAAGCAAAAGAGATGACGGCTAACACAATAAGAAAAAATATAAATTTAGAAACCATATACACCGGTGCAGGACATCTTAAATATGTACTTTCACTCGCATGTGTAAACAGAAAAGCAAATTGCAAGAGATTCGACTATTGTAAAGATTTTTTGCTAACAATACGTATATAACACTTGAATGGCACTACTTGCATGTGTAAATGCCGGGTTATTACTATATTCGCATAAACATATGACCTGCAATGACATACTAATTTTAAAATCATGCCTTTTTTTCCTTCATTAAACCACTTTATAATTGTTTACATTGTCACTTCTTCGTCGTGTTTTTTTTTATGGATACGTAATGAAACCACTGTGTAATGGAGCAACCATGGTAACTGTTAATTTTTGATACCTTTGCACCCTGTAGCTAACATTTTTCTAACGGCTTGGAACCTCTGACAGAAAGAGGTATACAGGTATGTGATGAAAATCGAAAACGAAAACGTAGCAATTTTGAAAGTTCGTTTAAATACTCTATGAATAAAATTTTTGTAATTTTTGTTATAAAATTCTTTTTAATATAGAAATTTTTATGTACATACATAACAAAAATTACAAAAATTTTATTCATTGAATATTAAAACGAACTTTCAAAATTGCTTCGTTTTCGTTTTCGATTTCCATCACATGCCTGATATATTTCTTTAAAAAAATTTTTTTATCAATTTACTATTTGGGCAAAAATCTTCAATTAATTCTATATTTATTGTCTATTTCGAGAAAATTCTACATAAATATTTTTAGTTTTTTCGTTTGAGGAGAACGCCCAATAAAGTTTTCTAAATATTTTCAATAAATTTTTATAGATGCAAAAAATTTTGAAATATTTTTTTTTTTTTTGATTTCGATAAGTTTGGAAATTGGAAAACACTGACTTAAAACTATCATTAAGAAAAAATTTAAGCAGCCGGTCATGAAAATTATTTTACACTTTAATGTCCAATATAAAAAAAAAATTGCACTTCAAATTTGATTTGGCTTTGAATATAAACATGAATATGTATTGTATTGTATTTAATAATCGGTGGATATTTTTCAAACATATTTTAAAGCCTTCGAAGATTTGGTATTTATTTTTTTTAATACCATGGCATATTTATATACCATTGACTCGTCAGCTGATTATTTTTTTTTCTTTACTTATTTTAAGCTTGAGCTGTCTACTTCTACAATTTTCTCTCTTCTCTCAATTATTTCAAATGTCAAACTTCATATAAAAAATAAATAAAAATTCTCTCCGAACTTTGACTACCATGCCTTGGTTTAATACAGGAATTAAGAAATTAACTGGCGTATTCATAAAAATTATTTTACATTTATTACAGGCTTATTTGACAGATGTTGTACAAAAAAAGCCTCTATGAAACCTAAAATATTTTTATGAATACGACAGTAAACATTTTAATTTTACTATAAAAAAAATTAAAACAAAAATGTCAGTTTGATGGTACAAGAAAACCAGGCAAACTCGTTCCAAATATAAAAAGAAAAAATACAAAAACAACAGGCAATTCCTTTTTTATATGAAATGGCGATTGCCTAAATGTAAAAAAAAAACAATAAACACAAATTTCGACAACTTGGCCCTAACAGCTTTGCTAATAAGTCTACCTTGTTTAATTGTACCATGGTTAGTTCTGTCATTAGATATCTTTTACGCAAAGGCAGTTGGTAGTAAGCATGGTGTAATCACATAAGGTGTAGCGCAGAGGGAGAGTATTTTTGGATTCTCTTTTTTAAATATGAAGTTTGACAAACATTGGGACATTGGTGCTGGGCTGGCACCGCTACCTGTATAAGTATACCCTGATAGTATGTAAGTATTGTAATTTAATACAACTTATATGAGGCTCTGTACATTATTACCACGTTATGTGCTTTAATAATCAAACTACAATGGCAAAGACATACCTGATAAATTCGTTAAGTCCGTGTAGAGATGTAAACATTTGTTTGCTATTTCCTCTTTATTCCGAAACCTTTTGTAGTATTCAATTTTAAAAGCGCTGTATCTTGCCAATCGGAGAGAGTTTCTTTAAACTTCGATAACTATTTCTCCATTAGAACCTTTGCATCGCACCACTCGATAAAAAAGATTGACTTTAACTGAATTAGGTAAAGAGCTTCGATCAAAAAAAAATTTTGTTTATTGTAAACATATAACAAATAATAGGGGTATTAATTTAAACTACTATTTTTTGCAAATCTTAAATTGTTTGCATTCAGCAAGAAACCTCGTTAATTAGGGTCCAAATTACGACGATCGAAATTTTACTCGAACAATGGAGTTCGCTGTGCTTTAGCTATAGAGATTCTAATAAGAATTTTCAAATTTCGATTACGTTCGAATGTCGTAATTTGCTTCCAGGTGATTTTGTTATCAAAATTTAAAATTGATACCAAAAGCAAATTAAAAAGCAAAAACAAGTTAAAAAGCAAAAGTTATGTTATAATTTAAAAGTAAATTTAAGGTTTAAGATATACGATATAAGTGACATTAAGCAGATTAAACGAATACCTCTAATATCACTTTTATCACCAAGGTTTTAGTTTACTAAGGGCCATTATTACAACTTGCCTTTAGTTAAAGGTAGGATTTTTTGTGCCCGATAAATAGCTTCGCATTATTACAAGTTCCATTTTTTATTGTTATTATTAATATTAATAATATTTAATGAATAAAAAGATAATAAATTAAGGATTTATAATGCAAAGTCATCGGTTCGACAAAATCCTGCCTTTAACTAACGGCAAGTTGTAATAATGGCCCTAAATGTAGTTGTAAATATTTTATTTATTGTCTAAGGATACTTAAATACAATTTTGAAAAATGTATTCTAGTTTTGCTGGCCAGTGTTGTTTAATCTTCTGCAATGGATGTTGAAAATTTTTAAAAGAAAATTTATTTATTTTTTTTTTATTTTGACCTAATATCTGTGACAATAAGGAAAATTTGCCCATGTCTATTTTAAGATATTTTGGAGTTTTTTTTTAAATTGATTTCCTTTAAAATAAACGAATTCCGCAAATATCAGTTTTCGTATATGTAGTTAAATTATAATTTAAGATATGTTACTATGCCAAATGATATTGTTCGTTGACAAAAAATGTATGCAATACGTTTTTACGCTATAACTTTCTGTAAAATTGTCCAAATAATAATTGAAAATTCACCTAAGGGTACTTGAACTTGCGGGATTGTAATGGTGCAATCATCTTAATTTTAGCTTATGTTGACTTGAGCAGTTATTACTTTTTGCCACAGATATATGTATGATTTTTTTTTTTTTTAAATAAATTGAGCTTTTTATGATTAGCAACGCACATATATATTTATAAACACGTTTTATTTGAGAATAAAAAAAAAATTTTCGCCAGGACCTTAAAAAATTATGATGGGTGTATGTATTACTTGCAAGTTTTTTTATATTAGAAAATATAGAAAACAATATTTTTAAAATTATTATAATAAATTATTGATAATCAATGGTTGAAAACAAATGTACATAAGTAAGTAGCTGTTAATTTTGTTTTATCATAAAATAATCGTAACGATTTTGTCAACCTTCGACTATCGTTATTTAAAGAAATAGGAACATCATCAGTTGTATGTAGCCTTGCCAAATTGCTATAATGCAGTTTTTTCAACAACAATGTATTCAATAAATAATCACTATCATACACAAAACGTATATTTTTTTCTAAAAAATGGCAGCCACTGCTATTAGGCGATCATCTTCGTTCTATGAATGTCAAACATCTTTTTCTTCAATTTTAAAAAATATGTCAGAATTGTATAGCTTACGAACGATCTAGTTTAATTGAACGATTCAGTTGATTGAACTAAATGGCCTTGTTCAATTAGGCTCTTAGTTATTTTTTTGCAATATACGTATGTATGTACGAATTAAACTAGTGGTACGTTTTTTTTGTTTTTTTTTTACACTTTTCTGACAACAATAAAGTACTGCCATAAAATTTATTAATCGTTTTTTTTTAATAAAAATTGGTATCTCCGTGGTATATTTGTCTACAAGTAAGATTGAGTTTAAAAGTAAAGTAGCTAGTTCAAAACAGAACACAGTTTAAAATAAAAAAAAAAGAGTGATTAAACGAAAGAAACGACCTAGTTCATTCATGAACAATGAACTAAAATGATCGGTCACTAAAATGAACTGTTGGACACAAGTCTAATGCTCGTTACTTTATTTTCGCAATTAGGGCTCTTAATAGGTATTTCTTATTTTTTTATTTACAAAATTTTTTTGATTCTAAAAAAGATTTTGATTTCACATTCCTGTATGATTCCAATATAACACTTTAACAATATATGCAGTGATTTTGTGTTGCTATGCAAAATGTTTTAATGCACATTACCAACAACAAGCATAAAATTCATTTAGCAAAATACAATATTGTATCAATAGAACATTACAACGGGGTTTGTGAATTAAACATATTGATAGTCCCAAGTGGAAAGGCCGTTACTCAAATTTTTTTAACTTTACAGGAGAAGGTATAAACGTAACAGAAACGGTATTATCATATTACTTTTTTTTAAAGATTGCTTGTAAAACAGTTATGTTTGGTGTCGAGGTATGTTTGTACGATACGAATTAGGTTCCTTTCTACTTTTGACCATCGATATGTACGAGTGTAAGAAAAGGGCTATTTGTTTATACCATGATTAATTTAAATTTATGAAATTATGGTTAATATTATTTCATACATTGTATTTTAGAAAAATGTATATTTAACTATGACCTTGGTTAGTACCAGCGAGCGCTTTCCAACGTAGTTGTCCGAATTATGGCAATTTTCGATTGTTTTCTTTTCATAAACAAATTATATAAAAAAAACTCGTTAATAAAAGACAATTTTCAATCAAATGGTTTAATACATTTTTATATAACTTTTAATTAAGTATCTACCTGTTAATTAAAATTTTGGATTAAGAATTTAAAACAAACCAGCGAGATATTAGTTAAGAAAAAAATAAATAAAAATAATTGGCCTAAATAATTTGTGGTCTCGCAACTGTAGTAAAATAAACCTAAAAATTATTGTTCAATCTAAAACTATATGTACATTAGAAAAATAAAATATATGTAAATATATATGTACAAACATATGCATGTATGTATGTAAATCCTTTGGTTACTATTATATACATATAAATACGCCGCCACCAGACATAGGGTCTTGAACTAGCAAGCTCAGTAACAGTCAGTCAAGGGCGCTGTGGACCGATTCTTTACTCGCCTGATATCCTAAATATAATTACAGAACCGCAATGAACCAATTTGTATCTATTAGGGAAAGAGTTGTTGTTGAGGTGTTTTTTTTTTGTTTCATTTTTTGTATTATAACTTTTTATCTATATTATTGTACTGTAAATTATTATATTTAGTTGAATTAGAGTATGTATATTTTTAACTAAAATTACATTAACGAAATGCCAAGCACTTAAAAAATGTGAAAATATTTAAAAAAAAAAAAAACATAATACATAGAGAGAGTAGTAATATGTGTTAAATAAAACTTTTGTTTAGTTTTTAATTCAAGTTGAATATGTTTCGCTGTATTTATAACATTGATGTATATCTATCTAACTAACTTGTTTTGAGGTCGCTAAAAATCTTTTGCTATTTCTTTATATACATGTAGTATGTAAATCTGTGTGTTTAATTTTGTGTAGATGGGCTTTGTTTATGTTGCTGTTTTTTATTTATTTATTTTGAAATGTTTCTTTTTTTTTTTTAGTTGTACACATATATAGTTCATTTGCTTTCTTAATATTTTGTTTAAATAACCGCATTTGATTAATTCTCTAGGTATCATTCTTTTATTAATGTTTATTTTTCTTATTTTTAAGCATAATTCTATATTTACATTTCTAATATATGACATTGAAGAACAATGTTAAATAGCTTACATTTTTCTTAGTATTGGAAAGAAATGTTGCAATAGAAATAAATATTTGCATAAAAATTAACTTAATTATTCGCGAAAAGGGTATAAACTCAAAAGGAACTGTCTCGATAATTGTTCCTTTCAATTTTCAAAACTTTAATCTAATATTTTTAAATGGTGGCGATGGCGTATAAAATGGTAAAACTTTATTTTTATTTTTAATTTTTTTTCAATATTCAAATATATGTATTTCACAATTTATGTATATTAAATTATCAAGTTATAAAAAGTACAGATCTATTAGAAGATATTTGGGCAATTACAAAATGTTCCATCATTGTATAAAAGTCAAAAATAATGTGGTCTTTTTTGCACGATTTATGTTCAATAATTATGCAGAAAATGAGATTTGTTATAAATTTGTTGCTTTTAAAAAACGTAATTAAAAAAGGTCATTCTAGTTTCAACATATTACAAGTGTTCATATCAGCGTTTTCTGTTTAGCTTCTACAATAATATATATATTTTTTAATATTGTAATTGTTATTAACATTTCTGTCCCAATAATAAAAAATATAAACAAGGACTTTAACTTCAACATCGTTCTTTTTTTTTTAACTTATTTGTTGTACAAAATTGTAATAATAATAATATTAATAATGTGTAAAGTACTACTTAATATATGTATGTTTGTATGTATGTATGTATAGAATTAATAATTATATAAATATGTATGCATGTATGTTTTTAATGTTTTCAATCGCGAAATGAAAGCAGCATTAAACAACATGTGTGTGTGTAGGAGTTTGTAAAGTTTTTGTTTCGTTTAATATTAGTTTTAATTGATTGATTAATTATTATTTACAAACGCAGTTGTGTATTAAACCAACTCTGTCAGTAGGTAAATATTTTATGTCTCTTACATTTAAATACAAATTGGTTAGTTATTTTGTTTTTCGTTTATGATGCTTCACGTCCTACAAAGCCATTGGGCGGCGGAGGTGGTTGAGGGTGGTGTTGTTGCTGTTGTGGCGTTGCTTGTTGCTTTAACCAGTTTTCTTTTGCCAATAGTGTTGAGGAGGCTATAGACGAGGTTGGTTTGGCGGACGTTTGCTTTTGCTGTGATGTTGTCGTCGCTGTATTGCTGCTGCGACTGCTACTAGTGCTACTTTGGCTACGACTGCGATTATTAGCGGGTTTTTTCTTTTGGTTACTATTACTACGATCTTTACTACTACGCCGACTTAAAGGTATTCGATCGGATTTCATACCCTTGCTAATGGGCACATCATAATTATCCTCGTCGGTTTCATGACTTGAAGACGTCGAAACTGCCGAAGATGAGGAGGAATATTTCGCAAAACCTCTTCCTGCCGCTTCTTCTCCTCCTGATGCTGCTGCTGCTTCTCCTCCTTTAGTTCGACTAACACCTGATTGTACCATTGTTGGTGGTTGTAATTGTGGTAATACTGTTGCAGTTAAGGTTGAGGTTGTAGGTGGTGGTCCCATCATTTGATAGTTAGGATTATTGCTGATACTAATGGCACTAGGCTTGGGTTCATTCATCATAACATATGATGAAAGGTTTTCTGTTTTTTGTGGGGCAGGTGTGGGTGCTTGCATGATTTGATAATTGGGGTTGTCCGTTGTATGCAATAGAGAACTGCTCGTCGTTGGATTGTTTGTTGAAGAGGATGCACTAGTTGTATTAAGCGATTCATCTAATGCTTGATAGTTGGGATTTGAACTCATAGTAAATGCGGAATTCGTAGAAGACATTTTCGGTTTATTTGTCAGCGTATTGGCGCTGTCGTTATCAAGCCTTTTATAATTAGGATTTTCGCTTGTATTACTATTGGCGTTGTTAATAGGTGTGTAAAAGCGCGGATTGGCACAATAGCTACCAGCACTACCACTACCTCCACTCTCTATTGTGCCTAAGTTTTGTCCACTCACACTTTTGCCACGCCCACCTCTAGTTAAATTGTTGCTACTACCACCGGCAGCTGCCGCACTATTAGGATTTGAGCTAGTACTCTTATAGCTGGCATTGCTGCCTGAACGTTTATGGGTATTAAACAGAATGTTTCTAAATTTAGCCGTCATATTATTGCCTAATGAGTCGGCCACCGCTCTTAAGCTGGGATATTTTCCCGTGCCTGCTTTAGAAGAGGCATTCGATGAGGCAGCCGATGCTGTTGACGGATGTAAAGAGGATGAGGCTGGTTGCCCTATAACCTCATCGGGCATTGAGCTAGATAAAGGCATGATGGTTGGTCGCTTTTGTCGAGGTTTCGAACGGCCCAATAAGTTACGCCCCGCGGTAGAATGCACTCCGAAATCATCTTCGTCATCATCATTTACATTGGCCTCTGGTATATTTTCACTATAGTTTGGGCTGGGATCGTACATTTCATAACCCCGTTCATCGGATGTCCCCTTTGCCAAGTTTTTCAGTTCAAAATCTGGTGGTACATACGCGTCCGTATCGGCTTTACGATGCTGGCGCATCTGTTGCTGCTGCTGTGAATAACGAGTGGGTTGATAGAGATTACGATGATGTGGATGTGTATGCGGGTGAGGATAATAACTGATACCTGGGCCACCGGCCTTTCTCAGTTCAGCCGATGTTGATGGGGCAGAATTCAAAATTTGATTGTGCGAATTGATTATACGCGACATATTAAAATTGTTACGTACATTTTCGTCTGGAGTACTACTAACGACCATGGGTGAGCCCGACAGGCTGTAACATAATAACAGTGCAAAAAATATTCACTATAAATGTATCGGTCATACGCATGTACATACATATGAAAGTAAAAATTTATAGACAAAACATGCCTATTTGTATATGTTGTTTTGTATGTATTTCAGAAATTCTTAAATTAAAAAAAAAAAAAAAAAAAAAAATAATAGTTACAACATACCTGTAGGGTGAATGAGGAGCATCGTCGTCTATTACCATAGACGAGTCGGCACGATGTTCAACAGATGAATTATTATCCATATTTAGTTTATAGCCACTAAATTCATCTAATCGAAGAGGAGTTGTTACATCCTCTATATCGTTGTCGTGATCGTCGAATACATCACATTGTTGATTTCGTTCTAAGAATAAATTTATGAATTAAAAAATTGAATATCGTTAAAGTAAAGTTAATTCGTCGAATGCTTTGAATAAATTACATATTTTTTCGAATAATTTTTTTTATTTATTTATTGAATTTTGATAAGGTTAAGCTAACCTGCAATTTCTTTGACCAAAGTCTGTTGACCCTCTTCCGAATGATAGAATGATACTTCACGGAAATGTGGATCAGCTGCATCGAGTAGATAGCGTATGATATCCATAAATGATGGTCTGGCTGAGGGTCTATGGTGCCAACATTTTTGCATTAAGGTATACAACTTATCGGGACAATTTTCTGGACGTTCCATAACACCACCATCGATAACATATCTCAAAACTTGATCGTTTGATAAACCCTGGCAAGAAGACAAAATGATATACATAGAAATTAAATTAATCGCAATTTATTTTGGCTGTATGTATTAACACGTACTTGATATGGTTGGGATGCTAATGTTGCCATTTCCCACAATACAACACCATAACTGAACACATCACTGGCGGTTGAGTAAATTCCATCCCTTAAACTTTCCGGAGGCATCCAACGAACGGGTAGCAAGCCCTTTGTACCTTTGCGATAATAATCGTTTTCATATATATCCCTTGTCATGCCAAAGTCCCCTATTTTCACTGTTAAATCAGCGGCCACCATACAATTTCTAGCCGCCAAATCACGATGTACAAACTTCTTGGCTGCCAAATAGGCCATACCGTCAGCAATTTCAATGGCCATTTGATAAATGCGACTTATACGGGGTGGTTGAGCCGATATTGGCACACCCATATCATCTCTTTCATCGGGACGATGAGCTCGAAGATATGACTTTAAATCACCGTTCTTCATCAGTTCCATTACCACTAAAGCTGGTTGGCCTCTTGAACATACACCCAACAATCGCACCACGTGATAAGTATCGAACTGTTTCATTACACAGGCCTCATTCAAAAAGTTCATGCGTTCCCTATCGGTGGCATTTTCGTTAACAGTTTTAATGGCACACGGAGTGTCTTCACTGCTACCATCGTAGCCTTTAAGAACGCCATCATAAACCATGCCAAATGAACCCTGACCCAAAGGATTTAATTGTATAACTCTGTCACGAGACACTTCCCATTCGTCGGGTATATACTGCAAACTAATGTAGTGGGGATTCACAGATGGGAATATTTTCAAGTCCGAGGGAGGTGCTAGTAAACGTTTTCGACACAGATAATAAACGAAAACGCCTATTAAAATTAAAACCGATAGTGTTCCAATCGTAATCCCAATAATAACACTAAGCGCCATAGTAACGGGCTACATACAAATTTAAACAAAAATTATGACAGATTTATATACAAATTATTGTTATATGAAACTAACTATCGAACGCAACTGAAAAACTTACCGGTATATAAATTGCAATAGTTTTCGAGTATTGTCCCTCGCCCGCTAATGTATTTGTACTTATTCTAATGGTATAGTTGCCGGGATTGAGATTGGTTAAAGGATAGCCATTTTGCCTATAACCCAATTCTATATAATCCGCCTCTGTAATGCACTTTTTTTCCTCTACAGCATCAGGTGATTGTAGTAAGTATAATATAGTGTAAGACACCACGGCACCATTTGGTCTTTTAGGGCGATCCCAAAAGAGGCGTATATTGCTTCTTGATGAATTTGTAGTTTCTACTATTCCTCTCAGATTAGTAGCCTTATCAACGTTATCTTAAAATCACAAAAAGTGCATATGAAACAACTTGCGACAATTTTTACCTAAAACACAGTTTACTACTCACCTAATTTTAGTGTCCGCACATAAGTTTTTACTTCTATACTGCAATCGGCAGCAGAATCATTTTCGACATCTTTTTCCCGGCAAGCTTCCACACCCAACATATACCAGGAGAAATGTTTTAATTTTGAGAAGACAAACTCTGTCGTCGAGGCATTCACCGAATCAACTACTACCTCGTAATATTCTCCATCAGGATGCATACGTGTTTCATTAAAGGTTAAAGTGCCATCGTTCTGTGTATCAACAGTTGTGGTGACTCCGGACATAGAGGTGGTTGTCGTTGACTTTGGTGTTGTTGTATCGTGTATTAAAATCGCCTGCTTAATAGGGACATCACGTATATGACGCAGAAGAAAACTATCAAAAGGATCACCTTCAATAGCGCGACGATTTCGGCTACTATTTTGCTCCACCATTTCATTTGAATTCATATTTCGGTTCTTGACTCGGTCCTTTTTTACTTTTCTATGTAAAATAAACAAAAATTATAAAAAAAAAAAATTGCTTGCCATTATTTTGCTGATTTACAAAAAAAGGTTTTATAATTTTTAAGAGAAATATGTATTTCACGCATAACGTTTGGAATTTTGGAAGGAAAAAAATATGTGATGAACTTACTTGACATAGACAAAATTTTGCAGAGCATTTTCCAGCTCAATGCTGGCATGTATGCTCGCATCAATATCTTCATCATCGTATATTTGAGCGTTGGTGTTCTTACAATTGCAATTCTTTGGCACTGCTGGTTTTTCAGTTACAGTAGTTATAGGAATTTCTGGCTTACTTATTTCCTTTAAGGCTATAAAACGAAAAAGATTAATTATCAGTTGTTGGCTTTTTTTTTTGTCATGTATAAGAGCGTCGAATTAACTTACGATCTTTACAATAGTTTCGCGACTCTATTCTTTGTATGCGCTTATCATATACCGCACGTATTTTATACTTAATTAGTTTGCCATTTGCTGTAGTCGGTGGTAACCAGTTCATAACAATATTATAACTAGAATTAGCATACGCCTGCAGCTTATTAACACTTTTCGGTTGATCTGATTTTGTAGTAAAATGTTGTATGTCACTTTGAGCATTACGGGGTTCGGTTGAAATGGTCAATGTCTTAACATAGAACGAATAGCGGGTATATGGCTTAAGATTTTGATAGATAAAAAAGGTTTCTTTGGTAGGCTCGCTTATATCCCAACTAAAAGAAAAGACAAGTAAGAAATAAATTCCAATAATACAAGAAGTAATATTAAAAACAAATATATATTTACGTATACGTACCCATCTTCACAGGGCCGAAAAGCGTGCTTTGTTGCATTACCCATTGGATCTTCGATATGTAAAAACTGATAACCAATGAAGGTACGTTGATCTTCGTATTCCATGGGATTTTCAATTTTAACAAAAGTCATAAGTGAACCTATTTTCGCAACCTTTACATAAAGTAATGTTGTATTACCTTTAAAATCGTCAAACGAATAAAATAATTGATTTTATAATTGAATTTAAAAATATTAAATTGATTTACTTACATGAGCCCCTAGAACCATTCGAATCTTCTGACACTTCATTTGCATCAAATTTTGTCTGATTTAATGACGGCAGCAAAGTTTTAATCTCGTTGGGACACAGCTTAGGATTGAAGTGAAAATAAACCGTTCCCTTCAATATGTGTACCGTTTGATTTTCATTCCAAATCGTTTCGATATCTGTATTTTCCAGCACATAAAAGGCATATCTGCAAAGAAAAGGTTTTTTACAAATTTATAGTAGATATGAATTTACATTAAAAAAAATTTTGTCTAAATATAACTTACTTATCCTCAATCAGTTTTCGACCCTCAATTTTTTGTAAATTTTTGAAAAATTTCAAATCAAAGACACCATATGTACCCTGAACTTTTAATGAAGTTTCGATGGTGACTATTGAAGATAAACCGTAAGCTAAGTCTTCCATTAAATGACCTGAAAAGAAAAAGAATTTTAAATGTACACACATAAAATACTTTCTAAAAGTTTTATAAAATTATTTATTAAAAAATAAAAAGTGGGAAATTTTCCGTTTAAAAACTGTTAAATCATTAACAATAAACCGTTTATACTTACGTCCGCCTCTTTTGATATTGATCATTAAGGGTGATTGCACTATGTGGGTACAACCGTGAAATTCTCTGGCCCTGGCCACACTATCGATTAGACTACCTTGACACTTTTTTATGCAGTTGTCACCACATTTTACACACGTCATATTTACTTTGGTATAACCTTCCGGACAAACTGTTGAACAACTTCCCTCATAGGCCACCAATACCTCTTGTCTGTTATTTTCAAACTTTGTACCAATAATACTGCACGTCTCCGCTGTCAAGCACCGTCGATCCAGGTACTGCAATTAGTGTTTTTATGTTATTTTTTTTTAACGGCTGTTAAATAAATCACTTCTTTTCTTTGTTAATGCTTACTTTATAATAATTATCTGGACATTTGTCAATGCATGTTGTATTGTAAATGGAAAAATTTCTGCAACTTATACATTCGTTCAGGTTGTCGGGCGAACAGCCTCCAAGGCACGCTTCATTGCAGCAGGTGTTTTCATCCACACAGTTATTTCGACACCTTTTTGGACAGACTTGAGAATAATAAATAAAAAAAACAGATAATAATCATAATCCATAAAAGAGTAATTTTTAATACAAAATCGTAAATTACATTTTTGACACGATTTACTATTCCAACAATGACGACGACCACGACGTTCCTTGCAAGTCATCTCGTTTGATCCTGCACTTGACTCTCCTACACTCCACTGATCTCCGGGACAAGCCGGACATTCAATGGTATCGCGATTTTCCTTGAAAACAAAACAACAATATGTATTCGTATTAAATAAATTCACACAACAAAAACAACAACAACAACAAAAAGCATACCTCTATAACTATGTCCGTAGTATTGACGACAATTTGAGACCAATCAATGGAGTCAACAAAACACAGCATAACGTTCTTTTCGATCCTGACGCCACCCCTAGATATTGTCGTCAACTTTGTTAAGCCAAGTTCTTCGAGATGGGAATTTGAATAGACTATTAGAGCGTAACCTTCAAATAACACTCTT
This sequence comes from Phyto melanocephala, assembly GCA_941918925.1. Lineage (NCBI taxonomy): Eukaryota > Metazoa > Arthropoda > Insecta > Diptera > Rhinophoridae > Phyto > Phyto melanocephala. The sequence goes on from OW799233.1 coordinate 7,475,274, forward strand.
CCTCGAATAACATTTAAATTTGGAAAAATTCGACCAATCGAACGTAAATAATGCACTTGATAAATAATTAAAAAGTCCGTTATTTCCGTTAACAACGGAAATGTCTCGTTGTAGTCCTCAAGTGAGTTGCCATTTAATAAAGTGATGAGCAAGAAACCTTCAATAACCGTACAATTTTCTAGTTGATGAAATTGTGATGCTGAATTTCGAATATCGAGTGATTTACAAACTGGAAAAAAGAATAGAGAATAGAAAAAGGTGAAATGGAAAGAAAATTGAAAATCTTCACCCCACAGCCCTCTTATAGTTTATGTAAGTCGTCGTCGTCGTCGACACTAAGCCACATTGCCTAGCGAAAACTCTCATAACTAAATAATGAGTTAAAATCACTAAAAAACAGTTCTTCACTGCATACATGTGGGCATCGGCGATACCATTGGAGGCAAGTTCTTAAAACACTTGCTTAACAGTTATTTTTAAACGAAAGCAAACATGCTTTTCATTTACATATTTTAAATTGAGCCACTCTTTTTCTAGGCGTAGATATCAGTTGGAAGACGATTCCAGAAAAATATTTTTTATTTATTTTTTGTTTGTTTTATAACGTCCCTGAATACCAAAGTAGTCCGATCATAACGTATTGCTTACTGTTATGCATAGCTTAAATAGTAGTAGTAAATTTCTGTCTTTAATAATTTTTTACTCCGACGTCAAATTGCAGTTTTGACTTTTGCAACTCCGTTTTTCATCCAACCAAATGCAAATTATATTTGAAAGACAATAAAATAAAGCCGCTTGAATTTCAGTGAAACTTTTGCTTTGAAATTATTTAAGTTTACAAATAAAAAACATGCAAAGATTGGGGGAAAAAATAATTGTTAATTTGTTGCATGGTGTCATAGTTTTACGTTTCGGACCCGTAAATTGGCCTCCAATATCGTGCGATTTAACGCCGCTAGACTAAGGGTTATGTAAAGACGAAAGTCTACGCCGATAAGTCTGAAACGATTGACCACTAGGAGGACAACATTCGCCATGTTATTGCCGATTTACGGCCACAAATACTAGAAAGACATCGAAAATTGAACCTCCGTATTAGACTACCCCCGAGCCACCCGTTGCGGTTATGTGCCAGAAGATTACCTTTCGAATAAAATAAACTTAATGACCATTTAAAATGTTAATCTTTATTTAATTCCATTCCAAAGTTCTACACCTCTATGAAAAATACCCTTTACTTAAATCATATTATAAGGAAAGGCATTACTTATCTACTGCTAAGTCAGTTGAACTATAAGTGGTAATTATTGAAAAGTTGGTTGTTAAGTAATAGCAAGTCATTAACTAGTTTTTGCTGGGTGACTGCTTTTAGTTTTGAAATTTTTACTTGTTAAGCGTTATTATTAGCAACCCTCGTATAATATTCTATTTAGACTAATAAAAACCAATATACGCAACATAAAAAATTATATTATTTAGTGGCCTTTATTAATTAATTATTAAGAACAGCCAATTATTTGTAGTTCATCTCTTAATTATACATTATTATACAGGACCCCCTGTAAAGGTTTTTATATTAAATAATAAGTGATTAGACCCTGTAGTGTTGAAAGTTGTTGGGGTTAAATATAAAGGGTTTATCAGTTAAGGTGGCTCGATGGTAAACTTTAATAATAAAATAAATTGTGTGAGAGATATTCAGTTTATAATGTCATTATGTTATGCAATATGACAGGTATAATTTGCGATGCCGCTTAGAATCGGCTAATATTTAACGATTTTGGATTATTTGAACGTTAATAGATTACAGCTTATTGGTACAAAATCCCACAAGAAAAATAATAGTTGGTTACAATCTTACGACCTTGGTGGCCATTTCTTGTCACGATGCCAAAGATAGAAATAATCAAATCATTCACACAATCCATTGTTAGATGCGTGATACTTAAAGCCGTTTCTTGCCTACGTACGTACGCGTTCTATTTGGGCAAACAGAAATGGGTTATAAAATTTATTGTAAATCATTTTTATATTGGCTCAAGTTCATTTATTATATTATTTAAAGTCCTTAAATATTTTCTAAATTAAATTAATTTAATTAATTATTAGCCATTCATTTTAATGGGTTATCATTAATCTGAAGTCTTGCTGACGGTATTAGTCTCAGCAATGGTATTAGTACGAAATACAGTAACTTTATGTGCTTGCATTACTACTTGTAAATTAAAGTTGTTGCATATACAGCTGTTTGACTGTTAACATAACAAGCTATCCGTTTGAAAATGCAACTAGCTGCTAAAATACTTAAACAGAATTGTGTTTACAACTGTCAAATAAACATAAACCATAGTACGACAGCTACTTCAAATACTCTCGTTTTATTATTTGATATTTCTTTCTACTTAGTTTTCGTTGCAAAAATTTACTGTGGCAACGTTGTTAAAAAGGGTGTATTGTAATGAAAAAAAAAAACGATCTCGAAATAAAGTAGGGGCAATGATGACACGGAACTCCGACATAATGAAATTTTTCATTGTGCCAGTCATTTCCATTGAGACATGTCACTGCGATATTGTGTGTGTTCTCTTTTGGTGTCCCTTCTTAAATCTGCTTGAGTTTACATAAAGAGATTTTGTTGCAGCAACCACGCGACTTTTTGGCGTTCAATTAGTTAACAGGGTTGCCATATGCTAACTAATTGATATTTTTTTTAAAGTTGCAGTGGCAATATAATACAACTAAGAAACATAATGGCCGATATTTCTTAAGTACACAAAATTTAATTTGCTCTTCACACCTTATTTGGCTTTAATTTCTAAATTTACAGTTATTTATATCATGCAATGTTGATATAAATTATATTCCAATTTTCAAATTCCACAAAATATCAATCTGGCAACATCGCTCATACTTAACACAACAAGAATACAAGAGAACGAAAGATGTAAAAAAAAAAATTAAAATTTGTGGCTTCAATTCGGATTACGTGGGACACTTATTTCCCTGTACTCTCCAGAATACCTTGTTTTGCAGGGGACATATCGCAGAAACATATCCCTTCATTTAAATTGGCTTATACAAATTGGCATCTAAAATAAAGAATTCAGTCGCAGTTAACAATGCTACCATATTTTCGTTAAATTTTAATGTACTTATATTGTAAACCCTTATATTGTTGTGGTGACACAAAGAAAACAAGAACAAAAAATAACGATTAGTTATGGGCCGTTTTTTACTGCCTTTTGCCGACGAAATTTCGTTTCAGCATTCAATCTTACGACTATATTCTGCGACTTATTTTAAACGCCATTTGATCCGAGTGTAAATATCAAGGCATATTTATTCATCAGGTACTCTTGATTCGTCAGCTGATTATTTTTTTCTTCACTTATTTTAAGTTTCAGCTGTCAGAATGCATAAATAAAAAACAATTTTCTCTCTTTTCTAATTTATTTCAAATGTCAAACTTAATACATAAAAAATATAAACAAAAAAATTCTCTCCGAACTGCAATTACCTGATGAATAAATATGCCTTGGTAAATATCAAGAAATATGTATACAAATATTCATCAAATGCGAGTAATCGTAATTATATCTTAGGACTTTTGGCAAAACATTTTATGTCGAGATAAGAAAATTTCCAAGACACTCTGTTTACACTTATCGGAGTAGTTTTACGTAAAAATTTGAGAGACCTATTTCATAGGAAAATATCAACTACTGTAATTTCTTAACTCTTGTTTAACAAAACTAACTATAATAGAAATAAAACAATAGTAAATAACAATAAAAATAATAATAGTTTTAATAATTTACCCTCCATTTATAAAGATACAATTCAAAAAATTCACAAAACTTACCATGTTCTGGACGCGTTAGATGGACCTTTTCATTATCGGATGTTTGATTAAGTGGTTGTTCATTTGTGGTGACATCTCGGGTCGAACGCTCTAGGGTCGCTAATGATGATTGCAGCGTACTTTCAAAGTCTGTCGATGATAGTGCTTGTGTTAATGGCAAACATATTGCAAGGAACGATAAACCTATTAAAAACCATTTGTTACAAGAATTATATGCTGTATGATACTGTAGTGAACACGAAGACGACGACAATGTTGATGACGATGATTTTTGCGGTTTATTAAAATGTGTCAGTCTTTCGTTTACATGCCGAAGAGAATTTAGGTGGTCGTAAGAGTTGGATCTGCGATAATTTTTGGCTATTTTAACCGTTCTTTTGTTGGATACTGGATAAAGACTTTGTAAAGTTGGCGGCGTTTTAGCCACAAAAACTAACAACAACGTTTTCAATATCATAACAATATGGTAAAATTGTAGAAAAAATTTGCTTTCACATGCTTCTCTTCTACTCGTTGAAAATAGTTTATTACTCATGTTGTTGGACAAGGTTGCACATGTCCTATGTGTGTTGGATGTTTGAAGTATAGCATCGAATCCTAAGCTGGGTAGTCTTGACATTGTCGCTGTCAAAGTTTTTAATGACAGTTGTGTAGTTTCAGTAGTAGACGACGAGGAGGAGGATGAGTAGGAGAAGCAGGGGTAGGAGGAGAAATCGCTGGATACTTTTGACTTAAGTTTATTCATCGTTTGAGTTCGATTTAACTCATTTAGATCTCTTAATAAATAATAGAAATTTTGCATATGAATCTCTTGGTGATTGTTGCTGTTACTGTTACTTTTGTTGTTTATTATGTTTATGTGGTGGCTTGCTGGCTCAGATTCTGGTGCAGACTTATATTTGAGTACGTTACTGTAGTGGTATTGTGGCGGTCTACAACTATTGTGGCAGTTATTATGTTTATTATTACATGAGCAATTGTTGTATACATTTGACGGTGTTGTTGTACTATGGCTACTATTACTATTAACATTCGACTTATTTAGTCTTCGTTTACTTTCCATACAAATGCATAATTCTGGATTATATTCAAAATTATTTATTTGATTTCTTATGTCTGCATTGGACGTAGATGCTGTTGATGACCATAATGATGACGATGATGATGTTGTTGATGATTCGTAGGAAGTAAAATTAGGATTTCGAAATGTACATTTCGAAAAGGAATTCGAATTTGTTTTAGTTATTGTTTCTAATATTAATGATGGTGATGTTAGTGTAGTAACTGCTTCTTGCGGTGCTCTAGAAGTTGTATTGAAAGTGTTGTTAGTGTTGTCATCCATAGATTTAACTCGTTTATGCAAGTATAATTTTCTTTTCTTTGCCATTAGTTCACTAACAGTTTGAAATTTAGATTCTAATTTAGTCAAGTTATCTTTCCCGTTGGCAGTCATTTTAGAAACATTTTCTTTACATTTGAAATTATTTGAATATCTGAAATAAGAAATAAGGAAAACTTTGTGTTATTAGTTTGTTTTTAAGCAATGCTTTAGGTTGAAAATCTTGATAATGTGCTAGGCTAGTGGGAACATTTTATATTATCATATTTGTATAAGAAGTTTTTCAGTAAATTCATTTATGGAGGTACATATGTGGAATACGCTTCAAAAAAATATTTCGATCTATTACGTTTAAGTTCTAAGCTTTTTTCAAATTTCAAGAAAAATCGAAACTTTTCGAACTTTCGGATAAAAATTATATATTTTTTTATATTAAATGTAAATTTTTACATTACGTTGCTGATAAAATATTGTTTAACATTGAACCCATGGTGTAATTACATAAGGTGTTAGCATAAAGGAGAGTAATTTGTGTCTCTCTTTTTTATGTAAGGAGTTTGACAATTTCCGGAGTGAAATAATTTTTTTTAATATGTAGTTTGACATACTCCAGAATACAAAAACATAGTCAGCTGGGCTGGCACCGCCACCTTGTATAAGTGTACCCTGATTAAATCTGCTTATTTTATAGAAAATATTATTTTATTTGAAAGAATTCTCTCTTTATATGTTAAAAACAAATAGAGAAAACCTGTTGCTTGTAGTTGTGCTTGTTATTTATGCAAGAATATTCAGAAATGTAGCGACAAAACTACGTTCAGCCTTGAATATTTTTGTTATTGCTTTAAATAATAAAAAAATGTCTTACAAAAAAAAAACTGTTACGAAAATTTACCTTTTATTATACCCTTCCACAGTGAAAAAGAGTATATATAGGTTTGTCATTCCGTGTGAAATTTCTACAATTCTCATTTCCGACCCCATAAAGTATATATTTTCTGAAAGCTTATGAATAGGGGAGTCGATTAAGCTCTGTCAGACTGTCCGTGTGTATGTTGAAATCAACTTTTTGAAGCCCCCCGATATCGCCTGGACCCGGGTGAGGTATTAAAATATCAGAAATATTCGGGAGTAGATCGGTATTGAAAATCAGAAACATCGGTACATAAACAAATGAGATATTAGCAAAAAACCACGACCACCTCGATTTTTTTTTCACAAAAACAACATTACAACAACAACATACATATGTACATACAAACGTGTATATTGCTTAGAGTAAACTTGGCATCGAATCCCAGCTGAGCCAAAAAAAAATTTTTTTATATTTTATTTTTTAAATTTTTTTTTTTATATTTTTTTTTATTATTTTTTATTTTATATATTTATATTTTTATTATTTTTTTTTTATTTTTTTTTGTTTTATATTTATTATTTATATTAATTATTTTATTTAAAAATTTTTTTATTTTTTTTTTAATTTTTTTTTTATTTTTTTTTTAACATACATACGTAAATTTATAATTTTACAATGGGATGTTTCTATATATGTATGTTTTTATATATGTATTTACGTATTTCATATGAGATGAATGGTGATACAAACTATTGTTGTTGCATGACTACACGTTGTGAAGGGTATATAAGATTCGGCACGGCCGAATATAGCACTCTTACTTGTTTTTTTTTGTTTCCGTTCTTTAAACTCGCTGTGGACTTTTTTTTCGAAGAATGCAACGAAATAAATATTCAGGACAGTTAAAAGAAAAAATAATAGCTGATTTTCATAACGATCAATCCGTAATCTCACAATTATCATTAAATGTTACTTCCAGAACAATCTAAAGGCGAGCTGTAGAAGGTGGTAAAAGTGTAAAAAAGCTCTTTATACCACGAAAAATATACTGGCCAGGATTGAATTAGCAAGGGAGCACAATAATTGACTACCACACAATGGAATACTGTTGTGCTTTTCTCCGATGGATCAAAATTTAATTTGAAAGGTTCCGAAGGATTAGGATTAGTTCGGAGACCGAAAAGCGAACGTCTTAATCCACGTTATATAAAGGGTACAGTAAAATATGGCGGCAGTAACCTTTTTTAGGCCATGACATATGTATGTCCAGTTCATAGAATAAATGGAATAATAAATCGTTTTCTTTATAGAGACAAAATGTAATACTGCCGCATGCAGAAGAGGAAACACCGATCAAGTGGAGATACAAACAAGATAACAATCCTATACACACATTTGAATGTGTGAAAAGAGTTGTTCGTTAACAAGATTAACGTTTTAAAATGGCCAGCACAATCGCCCAGGGACAAATTAAGACATTCGATCACGATCAAAATTTTACTTTGCTGTGCTTTTAGTATAGAGATTTCGAAAGTACACTTGTTTCGCCATCACCGCCCTAAAAAAGCAGTGATAAAGTTTAGTGCAGACTTAACCGGATGCATTATCGAAAGTACAAGTAGTATAGAGATTCAAATAAGAATTTTTAAATTTGATCCCGTTCGTTTGCCGTAGTTTGCGCCCAGATCTCAATCTAATAGAAAATCTCTGAGAAATTACAGATCGTAAAATAGTCCACAATAACTGCACAAATCAAGATCAGCTTTTCAAGAATGCGGAAAATGCCTGGACTGGAATTTCTTCTAAAGTATTAGCCAGCTTAATAGACTCCATGCAACGAAGATGGGCAAAAGTTTTATTTAATAATGGATACGCCACAAAATATTAAGTTTTTTTAAACCTTTATTAAATATTATTTATAATAATTATTTAGTTTTTTGACCGTTTTTATTTTAAGTATTAACTAAAATTATTCAAGCTCAAGGTCTTTTTATAATTCAAATAATATCTTTAATATTTATTATTATTATTAATTCTTCCAATATTTCGCTACTTCATTGGGTAGCATCTTCAGGAAATATTTGTTTTGATTTTTGTAAAAATTTTTTGTGTGAAGAAATAATAAATTTCAAATTTCAAATTTATTATTATTTAATTAACTAAGAGCTTTAGTTTTGTCGCCTTCAAATAATACTTTTTACCTTTTTTTTCTTACATTTTGATTGTTTTAAGTAAAGAATTTAGGTTACCTTTTCCTCTCTTTAGTGATTTTTTACTCCGACGTCAAATTGCAGTTTGCAATTCCGTTTCTCATCCAACCAAATGCAATTATTTTTTAAAGATCTTATGGTCGCTTCTGCTTCGAAATAATTTGTTTTTGCTCATAAACAAAAAACATGCAGAGATTGGGAGAGCGGGTGTTTTTTATAGGAGTATACAACTTAAAGTTGGCTGAAAGATTATGTTTCGAATAAAGTAAATTTCATGTCATTAAACAGTTCATCTTTGTTTTATTAAATTTCAAAGTCTATACCTATTTTAAAAACACCCTTTAGATATATACATTTTAAATGGATAAGATCTCAATTCAAATAGGTTCTGGGAAAATATTTGAAATTGATTTGTAGACATTTAACATTATTAAAAAATTTGTTAAAAATTAAAATTAAGTTTTTTTTTGGCTTAAAATTCTAATTTTTGTTTAACTAAAATTAATTTATTTCATATATACATACATTAATTTATTAACTAATATGTATTTATGCTAATTAATTCTATTTTTTTTTGTTCTTTGCCGTCTTCTGTAAATAAAACTTTTAAACAAATTTCCACGTCTAGATCATTGAACTGATAATATTGGAATCTTAAGTCTTAAAAAGTAAAGTGTAACAAGTCACAGATTTATACAACATACTATCGGTATAAGATATCATTAAATTTAAATATTTTAGCATGGTATTTAAAATCTTAATTAATGGTTTTATAATCGATCTCTCTACATACAACACTGGTTGTGAATGAATTGGCCAATGTGGCATTCATGTAAAGTTGTACTATTTTTAAAACGATATTTGTTTGAAAGACAACAACTAAGTATATTTTAAACCATTGAACAATTATACAATATTATTATAATATATGACATGATATCATCCATTATGAATCCATCATATCGAGCCCTAACAGCAAAAATAACGTAACTGACATACATATTTTTCGAATTGAACTTTTTGATGCACAATTGTTCTCTAGTCTCCAATACCTCGTCTGTTAAAATATTAAATCCAAAGGTATAATAGTGACAAATTAATATCGACAAAACTAAATCAATGCGCATAAACTCCTCATGCAATACGAGCTTTCAGCTTTTGGGCCAACACATTGACGATGTTGAAAACTTTTGCTATCTGGGGAGTATAATTTCAAAAAGCGGGGGCAGCAAAGAAGATATACAGAATAGACTGTGTTAGGCGAAACAAGCATTTGGCACGCTTAATAAATTCTGGAGATCGCAAAATATCTCAAATCAAACTAAACTTAAAGTTTTTAATAGCAACGTGAAATCTGTGCTTCTGTATGGCTGTGAAACCTGGAATATTTCGATTCAGGAAATGAGTTGTATGCAAGCTTTTGTAAACCGCTGCCTTAGGCGTATACACAGGATATTCTGGCCTGTCACAATATCAAATCAGGACTTGTGGAACTTAACCAATCAGGTCCCTTTAAACATGAGTATCCGATTGCGTAAATTTAGCTGGCTGGGGCACACAATGAGAAAGCCAGCGGATGATTTAACTCGACAGTCCGTAGAGTATAACCCCCAAGGATCCAGAAGACCTGGCAGACCTGCGAATACTTAGGAGACGCCAAATTGAGAACGAGTTGAGCGAGCATGGTGTGTCTTGGAGTGAAATGAAAACGATGTCTACTAATAGAATAAAATGGAGAGCATTTGTTGCGGCCCTATGTTCCACTGGGAATTAAAGGATTAAATATATAATAATAACAGAAATACCTGCCATTTTTTCACCTTTTTGTGTGATTGCAAAAACAACGCAATTGACATTAAAAAATGTGAGACTCACCAAATAATTAATGAAATAAACAAATGAATTAATTATGAAGAACAACCAATATTTATCACTGTTACCTTGGGAGAGTTACTCCGCAATTCGATTCGAAACTAAAATTCTTCGAATTTGTATCCTTAACACATGGTAATTCGAAAATGTTTTCTTTCGAATCGAATTATGGAGATGAATCCGATCACTTTGCGATCTTGGCACTAACGATAAAAATATTAAAAATGTACGCCCAAGGTTTTTGTTTGCTTACACACATGTAAACTCACGTAAATGTAGTGAAAAATTAAACGCGATAAAAAAAACTCAAAGTCACGACATGCCCACGGAAAAAAACAAATTTACGAAATCATTAAAGTTTAACTATTAAAACTTCTCCAAATATTTTATACAAGCTAACTGCCAATAATACACCGCTCACATTTGTTTTAAATGATTTTCAAATTACATATTCTTAAGGAGTTCCGAATGAAAAATCAAAATATACCAACGCTTGGTTTGACATGTGAATTAGAGTTTGTCTGCAGCGAAGCTGAAAAATTTTAATTTTTTTTAATTTCAAATTTACGCAAAAAATATTACATGAGATTATTAAAATAAGTGTTGAATGTGACTTAGTAAAATATAATTAGAAACAAAAGATAACAAAATTGTACTAAGAAATTTTTTCTGCATGTTACGCAGTCAAAACGCAGTAAAACCTGTAAGAAATGTAGACGTCAAAATGAACGTAACTGACAAAAAAATAATTTTTATATGGAGAATTAAGATAAAACCTCTCCTTAAGTTGCATAAGATGATTGGTAACCTACATTAACATTTTCATTAAAAAAATCCTCAAATTTGGTTTTTGTAGGTTATGTTATTTTAACGGTTAATGCGAGATTTATTGTATACTAGAAAAGCCCGGCGCGCGTTGCTACGCCCCTTAATGAATAAATGCATTCTATTTATTGAATATCAAGTTCAAAAAGCTAAAAATTATAACTTTTTTTACTGGGCGTGGCACTGCCCATTTTTTTAATCAGGAAATTGTATAGTCATGACAACTCAATATGTGTGCAAAGTTTCAGAATAATCGGTAAAGTTCAAGTAGCTGGAAATGATAATTTTTTTTATGGGCGTGACACTGCCCACTTTTCTAATCAAGAAATTGTATAGTCATGACAACTCAATATGTGTGAAAAGTTTCACAAAAATCGGTACAGAGCAAGTACCTCAAAATTATAACATTTTTTATGGGCGTGGTCCTGCCCACTTTTCTAGTCACAAAATTATATAGTCATGATAGCTCAATATGTGTGTGCAAAGTTTCAGAAAAATCGATCTAGTGTAAGTAGCTAAAAATGATGACTTATTCCTTGTGGGCGTGGCCCCGACCACTTTTTTACACCCATAAACACTCCCTGGAATGTGTACAACAACTTGCCGAAGTTTGAGTCCGATCGGTTTTACAGTGTCGGAGTCTATAGCTAACACACAGACAGAGTTTCACTTTTATATATATAGATAAATTGTATATCCAAAAATGACTCGTACATGTAAATAGGTAAAAAAAAATGTTTCTGAATGAAATAATAACTTCGCTGCTTTTGCTGGTTGGCATACTACATACATACATACATACATGTGTATCTTTGTATACGGCTAAATGTTTGGATTTACATATGAATGTATGTATGTATAAATGTATGTATGTATGTATCAAACAGTTTTTAAACATGTTATTAAAAATTGACGAATGTATACCTTCACACCTAAATACCTACATTCATACATACATTTCGGTATTTGTAATGTAATCATTATTTATTTATTAATATAAATAATGTACAAAATAGAATTTCCAAATTCATTCACAAGATAAACTAATGAAAATAAGTACATAGTTATAATTCAGAAATAGCTTAGCATAACGTCAACAATCGATCACAATAACGATGACGAAAACTTTAATCAACAAGCGTTGTACAACAACAAATACTTATTCTATAAGAACAAGCAGCACTTATCTTGTCCGGAAAAAATATAATAAAAAAAAAAATATAATAACAAATAACAAAAACCCAGCCAGAGCTCCAAAAGGCTTTAATTATAATTACTAAACCGGTCACCTCAAACTCGTTGACCAAACGTTACGGCTAGCGTTAAATGCGACTAAGGGCCATTATTATAACTTACCAATAACTAAAGTTAGGATGTTATCGGACAGATAACTAGTTTTTCGTTATTACAACTTCACTTTAACCTAAAAGTGTCCGATAAGTTAAAGGGAAGATCACTCTACCTTTAACTTTTAACGTGAGGTTTATAATTAAAAGTTACCATATTTTCTACCGTATAAGGGAATTGTTTACTATTTGCTTATCGTTGCCACTTTGGTTTAAAAAAACTAATAAATTTGTTCAGCATTTGCTTTGGTGCTGCCATACTTTAAAATGTATACAATTTATTTTACAGGCAGGTTGTAATAACGAAAAATACTTAATGGTCAGTTTATTGCTCACGTTAACAAAAGTTACCTTTTATTAACATGAACTTTGTCGGCAAGTTGTAATAATGGCCCTAAGTTGAACTAACAAACTCTAACTATTTGAAAAAGTTGTATCATTTGCAGCAGTACCTAAATAATAAACAACCGAATAAAGTCGCCACCAAAATAACCATTATAGTAGAGAGCAGCCCCTTTATTAAAATAAGAGCTGATCAAAGTTATGAATTATTTAGTTCTTAAATTTCAAACCTTTATTTCTGTGGCTTGGAGCTAAAAGGGCCAATGTTAAAATATTTACTTTTGAAAAAACTTGAATTGAACTTTAACTTTTATATATGCTTTGGCCAGCATTTTATTTATGAAGCTGTTCTGGGTTAAGTATGACTAGCTGTTTAACCATAATGAAATAGATCGAGAAAACAAATCTAAAGCAATGATTAACTCAAAAGAGCAAAAAAGTGACATTGGCCCCACAGCTCCAAGCTACAGATTTATACATTTGCTACTCTCTAAATGCCAGTTTTTGAGATTGTATTTTAATACGCATTTAGTTCAATTTCATTTAAATATCAGTTATATTTAAAAACAGTTTCAGTTTTTCAGTCTTATAAGATGTTCTTTTTTGATTTTGATCAAAATATGGCAGCATTATGAATTTTGTTTCCCAGTTTTGCAGAAAACAGCTGTTGAGCAGAAAATGAAGGAATATGTATGTTTAGGAAGAATCGTGCAGTGACAGACTGAAATCTTGAAAACAATTTATTAAGAAAATTTTTAATGAATTTTGTTAAAACAAAAAAAAAAAATTTATAAGTAAAAAAACTTACAAACAATTGTATGTTTCATCTTTGTGGTCTTTACATTTTTTACATTAAAAATATTGCAACAACTTAATTTTTGATTTGATTCTAAAGCGTGATTTTTTAAACGTAGTTTTTTTTCAATCTTATCTGTATTATATATTCAAAATTTTTATTGGAATCGATAAATTGGTCTTTGCCATTTACTTTTTAAAAATAACTTCATGTAAATGTTGCCCGCGGCTCCGGTTCAAATGGTCCATTCGAAAGGTCCAATTTTGCACCACTTTTTCGAGCATTTCGGCCTGCATTCCATGAATAACGCGTGTTATATTATACTCTCAGCTTTAGTAAGGCCCATTCACCAAAAATTCAAAGTTTTGATAGACCAATCGGCTTTAATTATTGTACGAGTTGGATTTTATAGGCTTTCAAATGCAAATCGACACGTTAAATTTTCCACGGCGACCAACTGACATTTCACTATCCTCACTAACACTGGTCGCTATGGCTGCAATATTCTCTTCGGTACACACTCTACGAACGCAAGTCGGTGGTTTAATGTCCACCAAAGTAAATTTGATGCGAAATTTGGTGATAAAGGACGAATTGTTGATTTATCACGGGCTGATCGGAAACGAGAAAGCCGACAAATTATCCAAAATGGGAGCTCTTTTGAGTACTATAACTTTGGAGAACGCCAAACCCCTTAAACGATTTAAGGATGAACTTAAACGTTGGGCAATGGAAGAACATGTCAGAAAATGGCAAAGCACTGATGTCGGTAAGGTGACAAGAACACTCTGGGGTGACCCAAATCTTGGGAAGTCAAAGGAGATTTTGAGACTAAGTAGACCTACACTTAGGAAATTAACCGGTGTAATTACAGGTCATACGGAGTTGAGAACTCATTTAGCACGCATGGGATTATCTGAGGAGACGACATGTAGAGCTTGTGAGGAAGAGGATGAGACCCTGGTACACTACCTCTGTCATTGTCCTGCGTTTGGGCATATTAGACGCGAAAATTTTACAGTAGATAATATGCCGAACTTGGAATACCTGGGGAACTCGAACTGGAGATCCATAAGGCGTTACATTGAGGGGACTGGTTTCTTGGACTAGTCCGATATTTATGGGAAATTATGTTTATGGTTTTTTGTTTGGGAATTCCGTTTTCCACATGGAGCGCACAACATGCCAACTGGGCATAGGTGTATACCTGTCATGGGTTTGGGCTTTTATACCCCTCCTTTTCAACCTAACCTAACCTAACCTAAGTCGATTATGCCGACCATAAAAAGTTCGTAACAAACGATGGAAATTTCTCACAGAGCACGAATTTTGATCATAAATTTCAACGATTTGCAGTCGTTGCTCGTTTGTGAGTTTCTCCATGATGAAATGGCAGAGTATACTGAACACTTTTCACTTACACAGATGCAGTTTGGACACAATTACCAACCAGTGCTGCCAGCCCGACAAATTTAATTCATAAAAAATCACCCTTTACAATAGGCTTTTAAAAGCGAACATTTTGTGCTAACAAAATAATGCTTCTAATTGTGAACTCACCATACAAATTTCATGCCTTCCGTAAGCTAGTTGTAAGTTAAACTTAAACATATTTCTTCTTACAAATATACTTCTTCTGAAGCACTATTTTTTATTGCGAAGTTTTAAAGAAATCATGGATAAAAAAATTTCTCTGCCAATATCAATAGCTACAATTTTTTGTTTACTTTTGCAAAAGAAAAACAAAATGTTATTTGTTAAACTTAAATAGAGTTTAAAAGCACCATGAAAAAGTGAAAAAGTAAATTTCTTACTTAAAAAGGAGTAGAACTAAGATAAATGACATTTAAATACAAAGTCAAAAATTGGCCATAAGTCTTTTTCTTTCAAGAAATCAATAAATTCTTTAAAAAATATGTAAATGTGTATATTTATTAAAAGGGTTTGATTTTTTTTTTTAATTTTTTAATGGCCATTTAAAATCAACAAATCAAAATCGAAAAAAAAACTACTTTTTTATTTACTTTTCACGTAGTTATTTAGAGAGACTATTTCTTATCTTTGGAAAAAATATATCACACTAAAAAAATTTAAAAAAAATACCACCACAGGTCCAATAACAATAATCATTTCAACAATAGATTAACAAAAGAATTTCAAAAATTTCGTAATTTTTTGTTCATGAGATATGTATGTGAATGTAAATATGTATGTATGTATAAATGTATGTTTATATATTTAGTATGTACGAGTACATGCATACATACATATGTATGTATGTACATATGTAAGTTTTCGAAGTAGATTAAATGTGATGAATAGATGTATAGATTTGATAGTTAGATGTTTATTTATGTGCATGTAAATGAATAACGTGACCAAACATTTGCTTTCGTAGGAACTATACCATTTAACACGAATACTATTAAAAGAAATATATTTCTTAATATCTTGGCCATATTTCAATTATACAACAATACGTATTTATATACATATTTATGTACATAAAGAATGAGATCGATAAAACCCTAACACAAATAAAACGCAATAACTTTGAAACGAATTAATCCATTTTAATGAAAATAGCGTGGTTTAACAATAAAATAACAGTAAATTAAAATATTAATGCTTTTTGTAAAAATTAAGCTTTTTTTGATGAACTGTTTCACCTTTTCCGGAATTGAGACCATGAGGGTTTTGATGGTATCCTTAGTAACTTTATTGCTGGAATAAGACCATTTCTTGGAAAAAATTTTAGTAGTATTAGCAACTTGTTTTGTATCCTTCAGCACTCTTTTGACTAAAGCCCAGTAACGTTCGATGGGCCTTAGTTCTGGACAATTAGGTGGATTTGCTTCTTTTGGCACTACCACTATATTATTTGTTTCATACCATTCTGCTGCAGATTTACTATAGTGACACGACGCTAAGTCGGGCCAAAAATATGTTGACTTATTGTATTTTCGTATGAATGGAAGCAACCTCTTCTGCAAGCACTCCTTGATGTAAATATCAGTGTTGATAGTCCCAGTAGTAATAAATTTACTGCTTCTTTATCCGCACGTGCATATAGCTTGCCAAACTAAGTACTTCTTTGAAAATTTGTCTTTTTTTGGAACTTAAATTGGTCATCGACATTACCTCTTCCATCGGCCACATAATAACTTCGCCCTGGGAGCTGAGAAAAGTCGGCAAGAACGTAAGTCTCATCATCCATAATACAACACTCATATTTGTTGATAAAATTTCTAAGCAGTTCTTTGGCACGACTTTTTGCATCCAAGTTTTTCTTCGAATTTCTGTCTGGCACTTTCTGAACCTTGTAGGACTTAAGGCCTTCATATCTTTTAACCTTCCTTACAAAAAAATCGGAACAGTTTGCTTTTAAGGCGGCTTTACAGTTTGAGAGGTCGGGATTTTGGTTTAGAAGACTAACAATCTTTGAAGCTAACTGTGGGTCAGTTATACCTTTTTTAGCTCCACTTCCAGCTTTCCTTTTAATACTACGACGTTCGTTATACACTTTTATCACACGCGAAACTGTTTGTCGTGACACCTTTATCTCATTTGCAATAGATTTGTAAGTACGACTGGGATTTTTTAAAAAAATTGTTATTATTTTTTCACGCACTTTTTCTTCGGAATCCATTTTCAAACAAACTAATAATCTGATTATGCAATTATTTTGTACACATAATTTGACAAGTTTTTAAATGCAAACTTGATCATAAACAGTTATATTTTTTGTGCATGAAGAAAGGTGGAATTAAAAATGTGTGTTAAGGTTTCACTGATCTCATTCTTTACATACATACAAACATATTTTGGAAAGCTATTTTGGCAAAACTATTTATTTGAAATCTCAAACATTGTTGTATCCTATTTTTATAGTTAATTTTATGAATTTTTAGCGATAAACAAATCTATTTAGGGACATATATTCAGACATACATACATATGTACATAAATACAGACATACGTATGTACATATACATATGTATGTATGTATGTATACGATAAGAACTGTTGATTTATAGATCAAGGTGAATCAAAACTCTAAAAAAGTTGTGATAGTAGTGTCTAGAAAAATATTAGTCATTGCTTGCATAGTTGAGTTTTGTTAATTGTTCTAGTTTCGAATCATATTTGTGCAATTAGATAGAAAATTACATATGAAATTATACTCGTAAACAGAATTTCCCATTACTGCTAAAAATTAAATATTAGAACGTTAATTTAAATTTTGTAGCATAAGAAATAAAATATGTAACATGTACACTCAGGTCTTTTTTTATGCGGTAGATGCGTTCCGCATAAAACCGCATAAAAAAAGACCCTAGCTCCATACAAAAACTAGGGATACGTTCCGGAATTTAAAAAAATCGCATAAATTGAAATTAAAGTATTAAAAATGTACCAAATTCGCATAAAAAAAGGAAATTTCATTTTTTTGATGGCTCTGATTGATGATTCGCCTAGTTTGAAGTGGTCTGCCAGAGTCTTATTTTTAGCTCCATTTGCTAAGCGGTCCAGTCATGCAATAACAATTGTTTGTATCACCATTCATCTATATATATAAAAGTGAAACTCTGTGTGTGTGTGTGTGTGTTAGCTATAGACTCCGAAACTGTAAAACCGATCGGACTCAAACTTTGGCAAGTTGTTGGACACATACCAGGGAGTGTTTATGGGTGGAAAAAAGTGGGCGGGGCCACGCCCATAAAAATCAGTTATCAGTTTTAGCTACTTGCACTTGACCGATTTTTCTGAAACTTTGCACACATATCGAGCTGTCATGACTAAAAAATTTCGTGATTAGAAAAGTGGGCAGTGCCACGCCCATAAAAAACGGTATCATTTTGAGGTACTTGCACTGGACCGATTATTCTAAAACTTTGCACACATATTGAGCTGTTATGACTTTACAATTTCGTGATTAGAAAAGTGGGCAGGGCCACGCCCATAAAAACAAATATAATTTTGAGGTACTTGCACTGGTCCGATTCTTCTGAAACTTTGCACACATATTGAGCTATTATGACTTTACAATTTCGTGATTAGAAAACTGGGCAATGCCACGCCCATAAAAAAAATTATAATTTTTAGGTTTTTGCACTTGATATTCAATTAAAATTCAGAATGCATTTCGATTCATTAAGGGGCGTGGCAACGCGCGCCGGGTTTGGCTAGTCTCATATAAAATACGTATGTATGTACATATGTATGTACATGTAAAAAACATACCAAAAAAAAAAATTAAAAAAAAAATATATAAAAAAAAATAATAATAATAAAAAAAATTAAAAAAAAAATATAAAAATAAATAATAAAACATAAATAATATATTAAATAAAATAAAATTTTTTTGGCTCAGTTGGAATCCGATGCCACGTTTACTTTAACCAATATGTATGTAGGTTGTTGTTGTAATTGTGAAAAAAACGAGGTGGTCGTGGTTTTTTGCTTATATCTCAGAAAGTTATGGGGCGATTGTGCTGAATTTCAATAGCTATTCATTCCTGGATATTTCCAAGAGATTGATACCATATACATAAGGAACATATAGTTGCTTCTAAAAGTTGATTTCAACCAACACACGGACAGACGGTCAGGGCTTAATCGACTCCTCTATTCATAAGCTTTCAGAAAATATATACTTTTTTGGGGTCGGAAATGAAAATTGTAGAAATTACAAACGAAATGACAAAGCTATATACACCCTTGTGCACCACAGGAGAAGGGTATAATAATACTATACCCTTGAATGGGTGTAGTTTAATACAACGATGATATCATTACTAAACTGAAAACGGGGGTTTTGACATTATTTTATAATCCAAAAAGAGTAAAAGGAAATTTATTGAATTGTTGAACCACATGGTGACTGTTATCCCACCTTGTATAATCAAATTGCTACGAGAAATGTTTACTCTCATCTAATTTTTCTTCATTTAGCGGTTTAAAAATTGTAAAAGTTTGTATTTGAGTATTTATATGTTTGGTCAAAGAAATCAAATAATAATAGAGAGTTTTATCACGTAAAAAGTGTAAATATTTACATATATTTACGAGTGCTATGTTTAAGCATTTTGAAATTAATACTATGTACCTACATTCAAAACAAAAATTTAAATAATTACAAAAATATGTCTTCGTATTACGAATTAGAAAATTTATCCTCTGTCACAACAGATAGTGAAGTTAAGAAGAATATCCGGTCACGTTATATACGAATGGCTTACTAAAAGACGGACTGAATGTTTGTTTGTTTGTTTGTTTGTTTACAGTTACAATTTATTAACGGATCAACACTAAATAGAAATACGTGTTAGTTAGATATGAATGGAATGAAGTTGAAACGCATAGTTTTGTGATATTTCTTTTGGTATGTGAATAAAATTTTGTATTTCATTTAATTAACTTCTTTGCAACTTATACTGAATTCATTCATACTCATGTATGAATGTACATAAATACATGTAAGAATGTATGTATTGGTATAATTATTGATTTAATTATGAATGAACTTTTTAAAACAGAGCTTTTATAATAAAAAATTCTAATTGAAGCATTATTATTAATTTTTAAAGTTAAAAAATTATTTTTTAATAAATTTTTGAATTAAAGAAAAAAATTAAAAAAAAATGTATACATTTTTAAAATGTTAAAAAAATATCCAATTTTTACGATAGAACTAGTGCTTATTTCGTGACACTAAGCTCATGTCTGATTTGACAAATAATTAGTTTTATTATTTCGCTGAACGAATATGGTTGTGTATAGGCTTAAACAACGCTGGGAAATATTGCGCCATTACTTTGGCCGATTTTGCCAAAAAAAAATCATCTTTTCAGATGAAGCTCATTTTGATCTTGGCGGGTATGTAAACAAGCAAAACTGTCGCATTTGGGGCACAGAAAACCCGCATGCATACATTGAAAAGACGATACACCCAAAACGAGTCACTGTTTGGTGCGGATTTTGGTTCAGATGCATAATTGGGCCCTTTTTTCTTCGAAAATGAGTAAGGAGTGGCCGCTACTGTCAATGGCGATCGTTATCGGGCCATGTTGAACGAATTTTTGTTCACAAAAAATGAAGGGGAGGATATTGGCAACATATGGTTTCAACAGGACGGCGCTACGTGCCACACAGCCGAAGCTAAGCTTTTTTTGATAGCATTTTCAAAAACAAAAAAGTGATTTGGCGGACCCTTCACATATGTACCTATTTAGCTTTTTATACC
Organism: Phyto melanocephala; assembly: GCA_941918925.1. NCBI lineage: Eukaryota > Metazoa > Arthropoda > Insecta > Diptera > Rhinophoridae > Phyto > Phyto melanocephala. The sequence goes on from OW799233.1 coordinate 7,495,968, forward strand.
CTTCACACAGTGAAAAAGGGTATATATAGGTTTGTCATTCCGTGTGAAATTTCTACAATTTTCATTTCCGACCCCATAAAGTATATATTTTCTGAAAGCTTATGAATAGGGGAGTCGATTAAGCGCTGTCAGTCTGTCCGTGTGTATGTTGAAATCAACTTTTTGAAGCCCCCCGACATAGGTTGGACCCGGGTAAGGTATTAAAATATCAGAAATATTCGGGAGTAGATCGGTATTGAAAATCAGAAACATCGGTACATAAACAACTGAGATATGAGCAAAAACCCACGACCACCTCGATTTTTTTTTTTCACAAAAACAACATTACAACAACAACATACATACATACAAACGTGTATACTGGTTAGAGAAAACGTGGCATCGAATCCCAGCTGAGCCAAAAAAAATTTTTTTTTAAATTTTTTTTTTAATTTTTTTTTATTTTTATTTAATATATTATTTATATTTTTATTATTTTTTTTTAAATTTTTTTTTTAATTTTTTTTTTAATTTTTTTTTTGTTTTACATATATTTATACATAATAATTTTTTTTTAAATTTTTTTGTTTTTTTAACATACATACGTGAATTTATAATTTTACAATGGGACGTTTTTATATGTATGTACGTATTTTATATGGGATGAATGGTGACACAAACCACTGTTATTGCATGACTACACGTTGTGAAGGGTATATAAGATTCGGCACGGCCGAATATAGCGCTCTTACTTGTTGTAGAAACGACTTGTTGATGAAATTGATTGTGTTTTAAACATTTTTTAACATAACTGTAGGTACCTACCTATGTATATAGGTATTCATACATAGTTAAAACTTTTGTTGGTATTCATTTAAATGAAATTATTTTTTAAAATTTTTTTCTTACAAACTTTTAATGAAAAAAATTGAAATTGATTGAAAAAAATATAAAACAAGCTACTTGTAAGGTAGATAGATACCTACCTATAAACATTGTTTTTAAATAAAATCTATGCATGACTTCTGTCGTCACTTTGCTTGCTGTTTTGGATAAGAGGCATTTAGTTTTCAATGACTCAATTTAAGCGATAGCTTAGTTAAAGTAGACTTTGAGGTCACCGGTCAACTGCAACTTATGGGCTTACCTAAATCAACGACTTTAAAAAATGCAACAAGAACCTATACCTACATACATACATACCTACGATTTTATTTTGAAGCACACTTTACTAATAAAGTTGATTTAATTTTGGCTGACAGTCTATACCTAGTATAGGTATGTACCTACATACATTGCCATGATGATTTAGTATGAGTGACTGATTAAAAAATAAACAACGTATTAAGTGGCCAATTCCAAATTGTCAACGGCTAGGTAATCGCCCCTTTTAAAAAACCCTTTATTAATAACAAGAAAACGTATGTAGGTACCTAAGTATGTACGTTTTTATGCTAAATAGCTATAGGTACTTACAATATTTCATGTATGCAAGAGATAGAAATTCGCGTTTTCCTAAAACTTATTGTTTTTTTATTATTTATTTTTAATTTAATTTTTTTTTGGTAAAAATAGCGTGCCACAAATTTCAGTTGAAGTGAACAAAACAGAAAAAAAACATTTTAAAAATATTTGCATTAAGCTACTAAATATAGAAACACTAACAAAAGAACACACTAAAAATAATTACCCGCTTGCTCACACAATAAACATAAAAATAAAAGGTAAACAACACAATATCTACTCACTCACCTACCAACAACAACAACAATATAAAAACAAAACACATACCTACAGATGTGTGGATGTACGCCTTATAATGAATTGTTGGACAGATGATTTATCTCGTTCGAGATGGTTGTTTGTTGAGTGGCTGATATTTGTTGGTTCGTTTGGATTTATTACAATACAAAAGAAAATAGGAAAACATACATACATACATAGTTTCATAGACAAACAAGTTTAAAAATAAGAAAACTAAAATTATAATGAAAACAGCAACATTGACAACAACAATAAGATCAAACACTCACTCTTTTCAGCTCATTATCGATCGTTAAAATCTTGTAATTTTCTCTTTTTTCTTTTTTGTATGTTATTGTTGTTGTAATTTACGTTTTTTTTTTTTTTTAATTTTAAGGTTAAATGTGGCAGACTAACAGACAGACGTACTACATTAATTTTAATGGGAAAAGAAAGTAAAATGAAGTGAAACAAATATGTAATAGCAATAGCAACAACAAAATAATGTCAAGGTTGATGGATAACAAAACATTCAACAGCAGCTGCAAAATACTATGAAGCGTAATGTTTTTACAAGATAGGCATTTGGAGTTAGGATTTCGTTTGAAAAATGTAGACACGCACATTTTGTTTTGTTTTTCTTATTGCAATTAATTAGGTTCCTATTTATTTTGTCTTTGAAATGGAAAATAGTCATGGCTGTCGAAAGTGTCTTAATATACCTATACAAGAAAATTAAATCCACTGACAAACATCTAAATCCATACCTTTTGAATTGTTTTTTTTTTTAATGGAACAAGGTCTATAGGGCCAGATAGATTATCAGTAAATATCTTTACGTAGAGCACTTTATACGTACAGTGATAAAAAACTGTTTAAAATTACGGATTTGAACCCACAAAAAAACTTTAACATTGTAGTGCCTGTTAATATTTTGTCTGATTTGTCGCATTTCTTTAAAAACATCGAATAAAATTTCTCTTAATTAGAATATGAACTGTGTTGAAGACACTCACTTTATTTTAATGTTTAACTCGTTTGTGTTTATTGCACGGATGGAAAACATGGTACAATTGTACTTTTTATGGTACATTTTTGACCTTGTTGGTAACCGTGGTACTACCGCGAGCTACTTGGTACAATTTAAATATTTGTCCATGTTCTGTTTAATTTTGTTTGTGTGTGTCATATTTTATACTGTCAGCTTTTCTGTTTTTGTTGCAATGCTGTTGTCAAAGCAAATTCATGTAATAGGTGGTGTCAAGTCTGCAACAACAAAATTTGCCTAGTACTTTATTGCAAACTTCTTACAAAAATCACCTGTTAGTTTGGCACCACCTGGTACATGAATTCGACTTGGCTGTTGTTATATGTATTTTATTTTACTTATAATTCGTAAGCATGTAAGGTGGACTTTAATAATGAAGTACTAAAATGGTTCGATAAGTTAACTCCAGAAAAAGTTATTATTGGAGAAACAAATTCAATAGTACCTCTTCTGGTGAAAATGTTTCCACATGAACAAACAAACTTTGAAGCAATAAATAATCAGTACAGAGCACCAGCCTATGTGACTGAACTTAGATCACACAAAGATTCAAATATTTCCTATTTTTGGTCTAAAGTATCGCAGATGAAAAATGAATTTAATAAGTTCATGTTCCCAAATATTTCAAGAATTGAAAGAGTAATTCTGTCTATTCCACATTTATCGGCCAACGTCAAACGAGTTTTTTATTTTCAAAACCTAATTAAAACAAAGGAAAGAAATAGACTACACTTTTCTACTGTTTTAAAATTGATACAAACAAAAGATTTATTGAAGTCAACAAATTCTTGTTGCTTTAATTTGAAAAAAAAACAGCAAATTTATTACCTAAAAGTATTTAATAAATAAAATTTGTTAAATAACCGATCTCTACGTATGTACCTATGAATATAATATTTTTTATTGTATACTGGGGCCGAATTACGGCATTCGAACGTGATCGAAATTTGAAAATTCTTATTATAATCTCTATACCTAAAGCACAGCGAACTCGATCGATCGAGTAAAATTTCGATCGATATCGAATGCCGTAATTCGGCCCCTGGATTTTTATACACATTTATGTTAAGTTTCGTCTTTTTAAAGTGTATACTTCTGAATTTTTATAAACATTTTTGTTAAGTTTATGTTTTTATTAATAAATATTAAAAAAAAATGGTACCGTAATGGCCTAAAAAGTACATTTTGTTTTCATACTTGGTACAAAATCATAAAAGCCAATTTCCTTCCCTGGTTTATTGCCAACAAGTACTCTAGAGTAGCCAAGTATGAACAATAAACACTACCAAACAAGTATGATCATAAGTATGAACACGAACGATGATTGTATGTGTTCATATTCATGAAGTCAAATGAACACAGTGAAAATAGCAATGAAAAGGTTAAACACGAATAAAAGTTCAGCGTATTCAAACGATATTCGAATGCATTAAATTATTTGAAAAACAAAATAAATACTTTAGTTTCCGCTCAATTATTTTTCAAAAATATGTATACAGATTTATGCGCAATTATTCAAAAAATTAATTAACCCCAATACTGTATGAACTGATTTATAGATGCGTTTATGCGAATTAGTAAAAACTAAAAGGCATAGGTAGTTCTTAATTTTTGAACACAAATGTTTTATTTTATTTATTTAAAAAATTTAGTGCAGATGTACCTTCATACGAATTATTTTAGGTATGTATATGTACGCAGCCAGTAAAATTGTACGACACCTGTTAGATGTCAACAAGCAAGTAAGAATTATATGTATATACGAACTCTGTCAGATTTCTGACTGAAAAACATGTGTAGGTATGTAGAGGTTAACACGAATTCTTACAGACATGTCGTGGGAAATTTTATTTTATATAGCGACAATCGTACTCAGTAGGACATAGGAACAAGATTATTGCATGTAGTTGTTTATGCATTATTTTCCACTTTTAGCCATTTTTAATGTTGTTACAAATTTAAGAGTTTTCGTAAAAAGGTACCTACCTAATGCAAGGCACACAATTGGGACGAATGAGGAATTTTTCGACGCGAATATTCGTCATCAAAAATAAAACACATCTGTGTATATGAAAATGCATACAATTGTGGAGTCACTCGAAATTCGCTACAAGCGGCGAACTCTGCAATAGATTTATTTCTATATCTTACGCCGGCGAACAACGAACAAATTTATACACGGTGAACATTTTTATTACATTTGGTTTTACTTTAATAATTGTTTTATTTTTTATTTTAAACATTTAAAATAAATACAGGTAAAAAAGTTATCTACAAAATTTTGTTTTTATTTGTGTTTTTGCAAATGTTTAAGTATGTATAATAAGTGATCTTGTTTTCATATGGTCACACTATTAGCTGTTATACAAAAACAAAACTTTTACTATTGTTTACTGCACGTACCTACGACATTCTTTGCAAACGTTTACTTATACGCAGCGTTGCCGTTTTTGGTTATTTATAACCAAAATTGGTTATTTTTTTTGCCAATGTGTAGATGTGTATTTTTTTCCTTTTTGGTTACTTTTTTAAAGCCCAAAATTCAGTAGTATTTAATATGTTTTATTTATAAATCATGTTCTTATATGTACGTTTAACATTGCAATGTTCTCATTTAAGTGACAATGTTTAAACAACATTGTTAGCACTTGAAACCCTATTTCTTTTAGCAAATCATCAACTCTGGAGTACGAAAAAATACATGACTGTTTTAAAAAACAAGTATTAAAATTTAAAATAAATAAAAATTTTATTTTAAATAAAAGCTTTTTATTTATTTATCGTTATTTGTAATAAAATTACCTTTAAGTTTTTTTATGTTGCTTGATACGTAAGACTTGAAATTTTGGTTTATTTTTAGTTCATAATTCATTCGTAAAGTACAAATATTTTTTATATTAAAATGTAAAACAAATTAAAAATAAATCAAATATATTTTAATTTTAGTTACTTTTTTTTATTTGGTTACTTTTTAAAGTAATTTTGGTTGTACATTTTTTTTTTGGTCGTGGCAACACTGCTTATACGTAAAAAAGTTTTCACTATGTCAGAAATTATATTTATTTGTTGAGTTTCACAAAAATTGAAATTCTTCGATTATTTTTGTTCTTTCTTTGCACAGACAGTAAACTATTTTATCAACTACCTATAAAATATGTTACTTTTTCGTCGTTATTGTGCTTTACACGACGAAATTACACAGCGAATTTTTACCGACGAATTCGTCCCAATTGTGCGCCGAGCATAATTGGTAAATGTACGGTAGCCTTAAGACTTGTTTGTATTGTATAGTGAGTTGTATGTGTTTAGTAGGTAGGTACAAACCTAACCTATAAAGTGTTTGAACAATTTTTCTTCTAACTGTTTTGTTATATTTTCTGTTATTATTATTATGAACAAAAAATCAAAACAAACAACGAAGAGAACCGACAACTGCGACTGCGAAGAAGAAGATACCGGCGTTGACTATTTGCCATCAGTCATTCACTGAAGACAAAAACAAAAATAAAATACGAAAAGAAAAAAAAAAGTATTAGGAAAACAACCCTCAAAATGACGTTGACCCCGAAAATAAGTAAAAAGCATAATAGTCAAAATAATATATGTATGTATGTACTCATATTGAGAGAACAAAACAAAACACAGATTTACATACATACACATGCACCCTCATTTCAAAAACATCCGTACAAAAAAATTTAAAGAGCCAGTCAAAAGCAGAGTAGCAGACAAACATTGAAAAGTAAAAACAGCTACGAAAACAACAATAAAACGTGGATAAAAAACAATAGAAAGAAAGAATGAACAAAAAAGTGAAAGAAAAAAATGTAAAATATAAAGTTGTTTTGGGTTTTTGGTTTTTGTTTTTATTAAATATTTAAAAAACATGTAAGAATGCTATTGGTATGAATGGATACACACATGCATATGTACCTACATGCATATGTATTTAGATGTGCCACATGTTATAGGTATACCCACTATCAGTGGGCAGGTTATTACATATTTCAATTAATAGGTTTCTAAACACTAACTTTTCTGCTATTTGAAAAGTTGCCGGTAAACTTGTTTTTGTTTATTAAAAATTTTGTACTAAGAAAGATGGGTAGGTACCTACCTATTTTTAATATTTTTATTTTTGTAGATAGGTAGGTAGGTACCTACCGACATTTATGTAGGTACCTAACTAAGTACTTATGTACATATTTATACCCTTCACCTGTGGTGCACAAGGGTATATATAGCTTTGTCATTCCGTTTGTAATTTCTACAATTGTCATTTCCGACCCCATAAAGTATATATTTTCTGAAAGCTTATGAATAGAGGAGTCGATTAAGCCCTGACCGTCTGTCCGTGTGTTGGTTGAAATCAACTTTTAGAAGCAACTATATGTTCCTCAGATCTGTATATGGTATCAATCTCTTGGAAATATCCAGGAATGAATCGCTATTGAAATTTAGCACAATCGCCCCATAACTTTCTGAGATATGAGCAAAAAACCACGACCACCTCGTTTTTTTTCACAATTACAACAACAACATACATATATACATACATGTAAAAAACATACCAAACAAAAAAAATTACAAAAAAAAATATATTAAAAATAAGAAAAAAATAATAAAAAAAACTACAAAAAAAAAATTTAAAAAAAATTTAAAAAAAATATAAAAAAAATAATAAAATATAAATAATATATTAAATAAAATAAAATTTTTTTGGCTCAGCTGGGATTCGATGCCACATTTATTCTAACGTGTACGTATGCACGTATTTTATATGGGATGAATGGTGATACAAACAATTGTTATTGCATGACTACACGTTGTGAAGGGTATATAAGATTCGGCACGGCCGAATATAGCACTGTTACTTGTTTTAAGTCATATCGTAGGAACATGTTCCTCAAAATTTTGGTAGCATATGTATATGTAGGTACATACATACATATCTATTACCTTATTATCTACACCTTTAATAGGTTTAAGTATCTACTTGGAAACATTATTTGTAAGTTTAATTATTTGGATCTAGATCCTTGACAGCTGGGTAGGTATATAGAAATTCGATTTCTTTTCCATTATGCTTTAGCATACTTCATATAAAACACGTCAGCGGAGATCGCCTTAAAATTACATTAAATTCTTGAACATTCAATTTTTAAAAAATTTTCTATGTATGTACATACAAACATATGTACATATATACATACATATTTCAGAAGATCTTAAACAAATTTTTATATGGGTTACAAATACAATGACAATATTAATATGACCTCATATTTTTTTGTGGTAGTTACAAAAACAAAGCAATTGAATTTTAACTAAAAAAAGCGCATGTGCAAGACCAGATAGAATAGATAGATATTAAATTAAAACTTACCACAGTTAACGTTTCATGCTTAAAATAAAGTTGCGGCAGAAGTAGACGACCATATTTGCCAATTTAAAATCTGATAACAACTAACATTTACTAGGTAGGTTCATATTATAAATAAATTAATTTATGCAAAATAAAATTTTTTTAAAATTTAACATGAACAAATATTTAAAAGGGCCACTATATGTTTGTAGGTACATATTAAGGTTGCTACATACGTTAGTATCAAATCTTCTTATATAAATAAAAATGCAATGCTGTTCGCATCAGTTAGGACCAATTTTTCACAATTTTTTTCTTTTTAATCTTCACCATAAACCAACTTAGGTTTTTACATAAAACAATACAATTGATGTCATTTCCAGAAAACTGTAATTTGTATTTAGTTTAAACTTAGTACGAGCTACTTTTAATAACAATTTTCCAATTACAACAAAAAATGCTAAGGTTCGATAAAGGTGATGCCCTCAGACGAATAAAATACTATTTCTGACAGCTCTGGCATACCTAACAAATGGTGGTAGATAACATATATTAAAATCCAACTCTTAATGAATACAATGCAAACATTTTGGGCCAACTTAGTGATCCGGGTTTTGATAGTTTTAGATAAATTCTAAGGAGTAGTTTCTTCTCTTTTTTTAAAAAAAAAAACTTCAATAGCTAGGTTAAAGGTATGTACGTATGCATGTAGATGAGTTCCTATTTTATATATATATAAAGAAGTATATTAAAAATGTAGTCTCAATTAAACAGCTGATCAACAGCTGTGATTTTCCAACTGTCACATTTTATCTCTTTTACAGTAATTTGAAATTGTCAAACTCATAAATAAATACAATATCCATAAATTCTCTCCTAATTGCAGTAACCTTATGTATTACGTAATGGACGTAATGAAATGAATAAATAGGTGCATAGGTATCTTTGTAGTTAACAGGCATTTAAAACCAGATTAATAAAAAAAAATAATTTTTGCGTGGCAACTCAAAACATTAGTTTATTTTAATAGTATTCTTAAGATGCGTAAAATTTTTAATAGTAAAAAAAAAAAATTCATGAATGTATTAATGTACCTATACTATGTAGACAAATACAAATTAGAAAAATACCAAAATATAAGGGCGGAAACTACTATAGCAAAACAGAACACAAAAAATGCAAACAAAATAAAAAAGATAAATACATAGATACATATGTATGTATGTATGCATGTATGTAGGTATGTATTTATAACTTATAGGTAAAGGTTTTTTGCTCAACGAAATGTGTACTATGAATTGCAGGGATTATGAATGAGTGAATTGTTCTATACTAGACGGACTTTGATGAATTGCGACAATAATATATCATGCAAACTTAGGTACCTCTTCTTATTTTTTACTACAATCTATAATAATGTATTGTCTGTACATCATACCATTATAGGTACACTATAAACAAGACTATGAATGAACTATTATTATATAGGTACATGTGTAAGTACTACCTACAAACATATGTAAATTGTTTTGATACCAAGATACGTTTGTACGTTGTAATACAATAGTCAAACAAAAAAATTCAGATGCCATGAAAATATGGATAATTGAGATACACCGTACACCTTAGTACTCCTTTACTTAGATAGATATATTTTTAGATATAGGTAGGTACCAACATAGTAGAAAAACCAAAATATTAACTACACAAGTAATCACTATTTTGGGTTGTGCTAAATCTTTTATACCCATCACAAAACGGGCCAAAATCAATCAATTTTTCTTTCATCCAGTTTTTTATATACTTTGTTTTATAAAATAATGCTTCTTTACATTAATTTTTTTTTTTTATATGTATAAAATTATTAATAATTCTTTATGCATAGCTTTAAATTGTACAATACATATCTTATTGGCCATGAAGGCTTTCATTGTATTGATATTAAATAAATAAAATACGTTTAAAGTGTGAAAAAAATTTTGGGATACATCTGATTATTTTGTTTTTTTTTTTAATACAATAGTAATATACATAGGTAGTAATAAATAATTTGGTAAATTCACATTTCTATCTGTCGTATTGTCGGATTTAAAAATTATTTAACAATTTGAGAAAAAGCATCACAATAGATTTTTACTATTAAAAATTTTAGAAAATTATGACATTTTTATGTTTTTTTTTTCAAGTAGGACCCAACAAAAATTAAATAAAACCATTTAAAAAATGTTTCTTTAAATTTACCTTAAAGTATCTATGTACCTGTCAACAGATTAAAAAAATAACTTTTTAATAAAAAAACTTCAAAAGTCAAAAAAATAATTCCTAATCCATAAATAAGATTAAGATTTTTTACTGTTATGAAATGTTTTCCAACGATATGTGCTAAGATCTCGCTTAAAAATGTTGTTTTGACGAATGAAGTAGTTAGTTAAGCAGGGCCTTTAAACATTCAAAATTGTCACAAATGACCCTATTGTGACACGTTTTGCATCACGAATAAGCATATAAATTTTCTTAAATCTTTCTCTTATTTACAGTTGATATTGATGCTATTGATGACATGCCATCATGTACACATTTAATCTAGTTGTGTGTGATCTTGTTTGTGGGACATAGGTACATACTTTTCAGTAACACCGCTGACGAAGTCTGCATAACATACATTCGTACACATGAATACACATAAATACAAATACTGATTTATAGGTACTTACTTGTTACTAATTTCGATGTAGGTACCCCTATAAACGATACCAAACCTGTAGAATACAATTTCGATTCATAGGTACATAGGTACCTACTTTAGTTTAGCGGTAGTGATTCGAGACGTGTAGATCATAGGTATTTACCTACCTACTCGTTGAAACTCTTTGGTAGGCATTTTCCAGACAAAAGTATGTAGGTACACCTATCTTTTTTAATCTTTTACAAGTGATTTGCCAAAAATTATGAGACTGTACCTACCTACCTAACTTAAATTTAAAAATAAACCTGTATTAGGTATAAAAAGTAAGGCTTTTTTTAAAGTTAGTTATTTTTTCTGGTCGATTGTTAATTTCTTATAAAATATTCTGGCAACACTAATTAACAAATAAATAGTAAGAGAGCACTAAAAACAAGCCAGTATAGGTAAATTAATGAATGAATACATGACAAAAGATTTGTGAATCAAATAGAGAAATGTGCTTTTTATGTTTTTTTGTCTATTAAGATGAGATGGAAAAAAACGAAACGAAAAATAAACCAAACGATTATGGCATTTAAAACAGCGTTTAATTATCATTCTTACAAGACACAAAAATATTCATCAGCAAAAAATGCAGTCAGACTAGCAGACACACGATCACACAACAAGGCAGTCACGAAAACAAATGGACGGACAGACAAATGAATGGAATGTCAAACTAACAGACAGATGAACAAACAAATAAGTATCTTAATATGTAAATAAGTTACACACAAAAAAAAAACAAATAGATACTATCTATGAATGTATGTACATAATATTATGTATGTATGTATGTTGTTTGTATAAATGTTCATTTAGGTTGAGTGGAAATTTAATTTCTTTTGTTACAATAACAAAACACTTGTAACAGTTTTACTCGTATTTAACGAGCGTTTCTACACACAATACAAAAACCTAAAAAAATCAAAAGCAATAACACCAAAAACAATATTAAAAGAGCAATAGTATTTTTTACTTGTTTTCGATTTTGGTGGTGTAGACATTAACGTTGACTGCTCTGCTGTAGCAGTCGATGCCTTCGCTGTGTTTTTATATTCTGTTTTTCTAAACTTGTCTTTCTCTTAAACGACACAAACAAACATATATGTCGACTCGTATCCACTCATACCAACGTAACAACACGCACGCTCACGAGAGCTCCACGGCGAATAAGATGGTCAAAAGGAAATACCAAAAAACTGAAAAAACAAATGACGATGTAAAGAGGAATTCTAAAAAAACTGTACAAGAAAAACAAACAATAGTGTACAGTGAGTAAACGACAAGAATTAAAGCAGCATTAAGTGGATTCACTAAGAAATGGTGAAGGACGATGGCGGGCAGGCAGCATGGTGCATAAGTACAAACCACAAAACTTATGAGCCGCCAAGTTAGTGAGCAAATAAAATTAAAACAATAAAAATGACTGGACTTATTTACCACTAACTACAACTAAACAACACCTCCAGTTTTAAGGCTGCCAGATGAAACAATTTTTTTTATGATTTATTTAAACAAACGATATAAAGTACCTAGGTAGGTACCTATCTAAGTATTTAAATTTATAATTTTGTGACACATGTACAGCGTTATTTATAATAAAAAACTGTGTAATTAAGTAATTGTTAATTCCTTTATGTTAGAACACGATCTCGTGTTATATTGTAATTTATAGCCAGCCAAAACTTTTATTATTTATTTTAAACTTCAGCTGTCATAGTCTGGAGACAACAACCAATTCCAACCGAACTGCGATTACCTCATAAATAAAAATATCTTGCTCAGCAAACAAGAATTCGACATATGATTTTGATTTTTATTTCCTGAAAAAATATTTAAGCTTTGGAAAAAATAAATTATTTTTTTTATATATGAGCTAATTTTTTTCGACAGAAATGTTTTTTTTTTTTTTTTTTTTTTTTTTTGTTAATAACAATATGTAAATAGGTACATAACTATAAGTATTTAATACAAAATTATAATATTTACATTAGATTTTGTTAATAAAAATATTTAAGAAATATATTCGGAAAAAACAAGTAAGAATGCTTACGTGTCGAATCTGAAAATAACATTCACCACAATGTGCATGGGTATAATGATTATATTGTACCGTAGTCAAGATTTCAGATTCAATATTATACGCTTTTTTGATTAATAATTTCCGAAGTCGCCTTAGAGTTTGATTTTTTACACAGTTAACTGTATTCTACTAGTGAAGCCCTTTCAATTGATATCCATATTGATGGGGTTAAGAAAAAAAGATAAGAATTCTATATTCGTCCGTGAAATAAATTGACCACATCGTAGCTTAGCCTATATTTCACCATCTTTGAATTTAAATTTTTCCATAGTTGTAAGACATTTGCCCAAAAAAAGAGGACACATTTAAAAAAAAAATTAAATTTGATAAAATTTACGACGCCATTTAAAATACAAAAACAAAATTTGTTTTTACGAAAAAAGTTTACAAAAATACAAACGGGACATATCATTCTGATTTAATGGTTGAAAATAAAAACAAAAAAACCAACAAAAACTACAAAAATTCATTGCATTCGTTTTTGGGAATGTGCACTTTTAAAAATTTTACATATATTTTTCAACACTTCCAATTTGAGCCAATATACTACCATCGCATCTCTTCAAATATTTATAAAACTCTAGGCAATCCATATCAAAATTATATACCCTTACTATATTTTTGTTCAAGACTTTCTTCTATATCTGGAAAGCAAACTTTATGAAAAACACACAGCTGAAAAGCAGACGCCTTTGCCGAACTTTTTTAAAATAAAAGACAAGTAACAGTGCTATATTCGGCCGTGCCGAATCTTATATACCCTTCACAACGTGTAATCATGCAATAACAATTGTTTGTATCACCATTCATCCCATATAAAATACGTGCATACGTACACGTTAGAATAAATGTGGCATCGAATCCCAGCTGAGCCAAAAAAATTTTATTTTATTTTATTTAATATATTATTTATATTTTATTATTTTTTTTTTATTTTTTTTAAATTTTTTTAAATTTTTTTTTAAATTTTTTTTTAAATTTTTTAAAAATTTTTTTTTTTGTAGTTTTTTTTATTATTTTTTTCTTATTTTTAATATTTTTTTTTTTGTAATTTTTTTTGTTTGGTATGTTTTTTACATGTATTTATGTATGTATGTTGGTGTTGTAATTGTGAAAAAAACGAGGTGGTCGTGGTTTTTTGCTCATATCTCAGAAAGTTATAGGGCGATTGTGCTGAATTTCAATAGCGATTCATTCCTGGATATTTCCAAGAGATTGATACCATATACAGATCTGAGGAACATATAGTTGCTTCTAAAAGTTGATTTCAACCAACACACGGGCAGACGGTCAGGGCTTAATCGACTCCTCTATTCATAAGCTTTCAGAAAATATATACTTTATGGGGTCGGAAATGAAAATTGTAGAAATTACAAACGGAATGACAAAGCTATATATACCCTTGTGCACCACAGGTGAAGGGTATAACAAGTTAAAATAGGCCACTTCGATAAATAGCGACAATTAAGGATAATAAAACTAATTTTGTACAAAGAGAAGTTTTAAAATTGTACTTTTTCAAAACTAATTGTACGAGCATCTAATCTTTTTTTTATACATTTTGTGACCTGTGATTTAAAGTTTAAATGTAAGAAAAAAACTTCAGAGAAGGTGCAAAAAGCCGGACAAGCCCGGACATTTGTTAAAAAAAGAAGTAGGACTGCCCCGGATGCCCTAAAAAAGAGGACGGTGTCCGGAGAAAAGAGGACGAATGGCAACCCTACTCATGTCAGAACCATAGAAAAAAATAATGTTATATACCTAGGTACCTATGTATTTTGGCTCTTTCGGGATTAACTATGTGTCAAAATAACGATTAATCTTTAAATCTGGCAATAGTGATTATTTTTCATCCATTGTTGGCTTATTCGCTCACTCACATACTCGTTGCTTTGGTTATGCTGGCAAAAATAAGCAACAAAACAAATGTCAAATATGTATAGATATACATATGTATGTATGTATGCACATATATATTTTTTTCAATATTTCTTATTTTTTTATATTTTATATTATTATATTTGTATTGCTATTTGCATGCGTGCGTAATCAGTGACGCATTTTTTAGATATGAAATAAGAACAATAAATGTGTTTATGTATGTATGTACGTATATAAAACAGCGTGTTAACGAGGAAAAATTAGATCCTATTTGAGTCACGATGTTCTACAAATAAACGTTCAAAAATACTTTTTTCGTACATATGTACCTACATAAATATGAGTGTAACATGTAAGTACATATGTATGTATGTATGGAGGTTGTTAATAAATGCTTATTCAACACGTTTAAATAGTTTAACTAGGTATTTATTAACATTATAGAGTTAATGTTAAATATTTGTTGTTTCTTACAAAATAGGTACAAATATTTTATTCGATTCATTTTGTTTCTTTTAATTATGACACGCCCACAAAACATATGTAGTTCATTTTATTGCATAGATATATGTATGTATGTAGTTATAACGTTCATACATACATATATGTAGGTACTATATTTACTAACATATTTAAATAATTACATCAT
Organism: Phyto melanocephala; assembly: GCA_941918925.1. Classification (NCBI taxonomy): domain Eukaryota; kingdom Metazoa; phylum Arthropoda; class Insecta; order Diptera; family Rhinophoridae; genus Phyto; species Phyto melanocephala. The sequence continues at coordinate 7,511,444 of OW799233.1, forward strand.
CAAAATAAGTTATGGATAAAAATTAATTTACTTACATACATTGACAACAAGTGTTTCAAATAGTTTTTTATGCCTATGGTATATCAATCGATGGTATTTTTAACCTGTTTCCGGTTTTTATACACATACACACACACACACACACTTAATATGTATGTAGGTATGTATGTAAGACATGTTTATAATAATAAAAACAATTTATGTTTTTTTTTACTTTAGTCTTAAAATGACAAATAAGAATTTTAAACATTTAATCAAAACAAAAACCGTCATCACCACGAATTCGTTTAAGGAAATTATTAAAAAACAAAATTTTGTTTTCGTTTAGGATTTTTTCATTGAGAATTGGTAGGTAGTCATTGTAAAAATAAACCATATTTTTCGAGAACCTTGTAGTGTTAGTTAAACATATTTTAGGCCTTGATTTGAAAATATTTATTATTTTTATTTTATACAGTAGGTAGGTATAAAAAACAAAAATAAGAGATCACCACAGTATTTGTATTAAATAAATATAAAAAAAACATATTTTTCTTAGTTTTTAAAATTATACCATGCATTAATACATACAAACCGACATATACGTATGTATTGTATATACAGTGCCACCTCGCTTAACGCAACCCTCGATAAGCGCAACTCCTCGATTATTGCAACTCGTAAAATGTTTGCATTGTTGGCTAAGTTAACGCAACTTTGTAAGAAAATAAAAACTCAGTTATGGCAACTTTTCTCCCAAAATTATCAATTTGTCATTTTTATTTACATACAAATTTTTTTATTTAGATTTTTTAGCTTTAGATTTACCGCTATTCCAAGAATACTGAAATATGCGTGTTGAACTTGTTTTTTGTAGATATGTGTGTATGTACTCAGTTTAAAGAATCTCTTTTCGTGAGAGGTTGAATCAAATGCCGGTGATTATAAAATTTGTAAAACTTTCAATTAAACAAAAAAGAGATATTCGTAATAAGCTTGAAAGGGGAATATCTGTAAAAGTGATTTGCGATGAATATAAAGTGCACAAATCAACAATATTCAGAATTAAAAAAAATGAAGCTGCATTAAAAAAATTCGTTGCAAATGCTAAATTTGGACCAGGCAAGCGTGTTACAATAAGAGCTTGTAAATATGTATCCAAAAATGGAAAGGGATTTGTATAAGTAGTTTATGAAGCCATATTAAACCATAAAAGAGAATTTGAAAAGTGACGCTTCTAAAAATGATGTACCATTACAGTACTGTAGACAAACAAACAACCTTTGTTTCCTTATGTTGAATTCATAAAATTCCTATACAATTACAATACTCCTAATACAAATTTTAGTTTTGTAATGTTATGTTTACGATATGCCAGTACAACTATAGGGTGGTCCAACTAAGCCCCACTTAATATTTAATATGATTGAAGGATCTATGACAATTATGTTTGATACAAAATATCGGCTAAATGCTAGCCAGGGTATTTGTGGCATGACAATGTTAATGTTCAATTTTTGGGCATGGCAACGAGTCAAGGTTGACAGCTCTTCTCCCACACTATCGCAAACTATAGAAATGTTTTCCGCAGAACGAATTGGCAAGCAAGCTCACGTGTTTTCAAATTTTGCTATTTGTTTGCACAATTCCCCCGATTGTGGACACATTTGGTACATTAGCTGACCAAAAAAATCACGAAATGCACAGAATGTTTTAACAATAATTTCGCGCTGCTGCTCAATTGTGTAACTCTTTATGGTCGAATTTGTTAAACACTGAAACAAAGAAATGTCAAATTAAGTTGAGCGAAAAACATGACGTTAAGTTGTAACTCACAATTAACATCGTGCATTTTGGTTGAATCACCCTTTACAATACTGTGGATACAGAAATACGGTCTTAATTTTCTAGTGCCGTGTTGATATTTGAAAAATAAAAAATTATTGAATTAAAAATATGTACATTTGTAAGTATATGTATAGAAATTATGTTGTCTAAATTTCTGCACCTACAAAATATGGAGGCAGTATAGGACTACATAAGGCGGAAACTTTCTTATAACGACAACTTTAGAAGTAGAGAGCGCTCACCTACTGTGTCGTTGCAGAGCACTGACTAAAATTAAGATGCAGGTAGTATTGTTCCGTCAGCTGATTATTTTTTTCTTCCCTTATTTTAAATTTCAGCTGTCAAAACCCATAAATAAAAAACAATACTCTCTCTTCTCTCATTTATTTCAAATGTCAAACTTCATATATAAAAAATATAAACAAAAGAATTCTCTCCGAACTGCAATTACAGAAAATTTGCGTTTTTTTTTTGAGGCGTAGAAAATAAGTTTGTTTGCTATGTCAATTTATAGTAGAGTAGACTCAGCCCAAAGTTTACGAAAAAAAAGTTTCAAGAATCGCACCTATTAACTGGCCGTTGAGACGCAATTAAATTATTTTCTCTTGAGATGTGTTAAGCCCAATTATAGGAATAGTGTCAAGAACTTTGTGGCCAAAGGTCAACTGGACGGATTCTACAATACTCTTAGATCTAAAGAGAATAGGTCTGAGAGTTAAAGGATCAGTAGATTAAATCGCGGTACTCCAGATTACTGTATGTGTGAGGATGAGGAGGATTAGAAACTGTGCATAAGCATGTTATCTGTCACTGTTCGAGACAACAATTCCACGATGAGTTGAGTGATGCTTAGGAGTGCAAACTAAAGAATATATATCATTGGATCCTTTATCGGGGATCGGGTTATTAGTGGAGAGACAAAGAAGGCTGGATAGGTCTATTTCTATTTTACACTACATATTTCTTTCTTAAATTTACCCTATCTTGAATAATTGATTTTTTTTCCAATTCCTTACCGTTTTTTCTTTAATCAGAGGGAAAACAATGGACCACATGTGCATTTGAGTGTGGGTGTTGGAAGTGTCTCTCGCTTTCAGCACTCCCCTTTCCTACTTATCCACCCTACTACTAGATAAAATACAACATAATAGAGAAGTTGAAAGCTAATATTTAACGCTTTGTGGCTAAAATACAGCCTGAGGGCATATTACATATTTCAAACGTAATCGATTTTTTAAAATTTTAATCGAACATTAAAGTAAGTTTTACGTTCGGTATTGGGATTCTAATAGAAAATTTCAAATTTCGTTTGCTTTTAAATGGTTCTCTATGTATGCGCTGGACATGGTGGCCACATGCCTAAAATCATGTTTAAATATTAATGCCATAAAATTAACTAATTAAAGCCAATTGAATGGATAATAATATTGTTTTTCTGTTTTTTTTTTTAAATTTAATACTCCTTTTCTAAAAATGTTGACAACATACATACATACATATGTATGTAATGACACGAAAAATCTTATCCTTTCACAAAACTAGAATTGACCTTCTGTAATGTTTAATATTTCAGCAGTGAAATTTAAACAGCGACTATTTATCTGTCATTTCTATTGCAACAATTTACAGGCAGTTGGTAGGGAATAAGAGCTTATTAGTTGTCATAGAGATCTACTACATGCCTAAAAATCATGCCTTCTATAAGTGCTCTTGTAAGCGATAAGCTCTCAAGCATTGTTTTTACACTATAGTAAATTCAAAGAAAATATGTTCGAAAGTCTTTAAACTTCGTCAGCTGTGACATGATAAATCGAGATATTCAGGAAGACTGGATCCGTTGGAGACGCCAAACACACTGGTCGTCGAAAAACAAGAACAAGAATTGCAATTGTCAACAAGGTCTCTACAGCGTATACTCACTAAGATCTGTGTCGAAATTTTCGAAAAAAAAGAGTGTGGCGTGGAAGCAAAGCTGTGGAGGTCATTTGCCCGAAGTGTTATAGAGAAAATAATAAATGCTAACAAATGTAATGAATTTCGTCAAGGAAAAACGTTTAAAAATATTCAGGAACAATTAGAAAAATATATGGAACAGCATGAATTATTTTCAAATTATCAATCAGGATTTCGAAAAAAATTCTCTTGTGAAACAGCTGGTAATTATGTTAAAAATACATGGAAGTATAGAGATCATGATTAGAAAATTTAAGCTTTATTTTTTCTAAAACCGCTTTCAAAAGAATTGATGGAAAATTATATTAGAAAAGTTATATGTTTATGGTATTCGATAACAAAACTGAAATGGTTTGAATTATATCCATCATATTGAACACAATATACTAAAGTGAATAATATTGTATCTGATGAGATTAATGTTGAATTCAGTGTACCACAAGGCTCAATACTTGGCGCTACATTGTTTATTATATACATATATATAAATAATATGCCCAACATTTTGAATTAAATGCGAAATATTCTTCTATGCTGACACTTTAATGTTTTTCGAAGATCATACAACAGAAAAATGTAATAAAAACTGAACGAACGACATTATCAATATTGATATCTCGTTAAAAATTAACAAGTTAAAGCTAAATGAAATTAATACAAAATTAATGGAAATTTAAATGTAAAGTGACAAGATTTTTAAAGTAAAAAATAAAATAATTGAAAAAGTATCACAGATAAAGTACCTAGATTTTATAATTGATGAGGACTTGATTGATCTTTTTAAAATAAATAAATATTTATAACACCAGAATAAAATCGCATTTTGAAAATGAATACATTGTCTTATATACATGCTGCACGACATCACAATTCTTAGTTGCAAAGATATGCTGAAATACAAGTATAAGCATACATGAAAGGATGGTAATAGACACGCTGAAATTTGTTCGAAAGATGAAGGAAGAAATCGCTCCCACATACTTGCTAGTACAGATGCGCTATGTTAGAGCTGTGCAACCGTTAAATCCTAGACTGCAAATGACAACGATCCCTTTTCAAACAAAAGCCTTTGATTTTATAAAATGTTATCAAGCAATGTAAAAAATGAAAGTAATGTTAATACTATTAGAACAGACTAATTTAAAATTTTATTCAAATCTTGTGTTTATTTTTAAGATACCCTTTACAAGATTTTAATTGTATTTCTTTCAGCGAAATATAGTTCAATAATAGTGAATTTTCCATTGCCATTACAAAAACAAATCAAAATTTTACGACTTGTGTTATAGTGTAACTTACCTACCGTTGCCACATGCAAGTGCAAGTGAAAAAAAACCAATACACTAACATTTTTTTACTAACACAACTACACTTTGACAACCTGCGACTCAGCTTGCGAAGAAATTTTTGAGCAAGTAAAATTTTTACAGTTACGGCAAGTAAAGTGACAAGCCGAAAAACAGTGTTGTCTAACACTGAGTTTTTTGTTAACTCACTAATATATCATACAGTTGTGATAAGTAATTCAGCTAGTTTTTTTAATAAATATGTATATATGTGTATGAAGAATATTAAGAAAAATTATAAATATTCATTTAAAATGTAAGTTTTAATATAAATATCAATTTTTAATAAAAAAAATTATTAAAAAAGTTATATGTCTAAAGGTAACGTTCAAAAGTGGCTATTGACAACACTTAATTACCAATTGAAGCAGCGCCATTTGTTTTAAATTTGTTTGAAGTTTATTTGTTGACGACATTTTAAAAATGAACTTGCACTGTGCTGTGTAGCCACTCAAAAAATTTTTGTGTTTTTTTTTGACATTTCTCCTGATTTTCGTTACACGCCTTTCTCACTAGGCAAGTCACTTGCGCAAGTGACTTGCGCAAGTGTTGTGTTTATAGTCAAAAGGGGTAAGGTCGGGTTAAGAGGAAGAAACTTGCTCATTTTTGAGTACACACTTGCTTGTACTCGGCAAGTACGAGCAAATTTTTGTTGAGAAACCAAAAACAAAAGAGTAATAAAAACAAACAAGAGTGCTATATTCGGCCATGCCGAATCTTATATACCCTTCACAACGTGTAGTCATGCAACAACAATTGTTTATGTCACCATTTATCTCATATGAAATACGTACATACAAAACATACGTATATAAAAACATCTCATTGTAATATTATACATTTAGTTTACTTATGTGCTTAAAAAAAATAAATTAAAAGAAAAATTAAAAATAAAACAATAAAAATTTGAATAAAATACAATATAAAAAAAATTTTTTGGCTCACTCTAACCAGTATACCACGTTTGTATGTATGTGTAGATAATTGTAGAAATTTCAAACGGAATGACAAACCTATAAATACCCTTTTTCACTGTGTGAAGAGTATAATAAGTAAAAGATAACGAAACTTGGGCAATTCAGTTGCTGAGTCTGAACATGAAAGCAAGTTCAAAGAAAAATAAAAGAAAATAAAAAACTAACTTGAGCAAGTGACTTGCCTAGTGAGAAAGGGGTGTTAGTAATACGTATACACTACTTGCAAGTAAATACTTGCTTGTGGCAACGTAGGGATAAGTAAACAATTAAAAAATCATCTTTTATTTTTGAAGGTTTTTGGCGGCAAAAAAAAACGTAACCAAAATTGTCATAATTTTACTTAAACAACAGAAAACCCCCTTTTTTATATATAGAGTTTGACAAACATTGGCACACAACAAAATAACCAGCTGGGCTGGCACCGCCACCTGTATAAGTGTACCCTGATAACACCTACATACATACATACATACATACATACATACATACATACATACATATACTTTTACATCAATTTTTCGTTTAAAAAGCTTTAATTTGTTTTTTTTTTTCAATTATAATAGAAATAATAATATAAGAAAAGTTCGTGATTAATTCATAAAAATTCATTCATTTTAGCTAAAAGAGTGCTCCAAGCAAAAGATAACCAAAATAATAAAAAATTAAAGCATTCAGATTCCTTAAAACCCTTAAGTAATTTTAAACAAATACTTTTACGTGCTGGCGTTAATTAATGCTTTTATGAGCCGTTTATCTGGACATTAACACTAATTTCTTAATACGCAAAGATTTATGGGGCAATATAAAGGAAGTAAAGGGGCCTACCATTGCAAAAACTACGTTGTAAAATATTATTTATTTTTTATTTTTTGCTTTGCTTTCATCTTAAAACGTAATAAACTTTGGGTGTATTAAGACATTTACTGGCACAGAAAAAAAAAAAAAAAAAATAAACGAGTAGTAAAGCATAATATTGACTGATTGACTGTCGAACAGTATGGCAAACATATATGGCATGGCAAAAAAATATATGTATGCACATTCATACATACACACATATGTACCTACATTCGTATAATGTATTTACAAATTGTTCTTTTGTTGTAGGTACATGCATGCATGCATACATAAATACATATAAACATACACATGTGGTTAATTTACGTACCTTATTTTCTTGAATGATGTCGAAATATTTGGTTTTTGTTTGTTTGTTGGTCCTTCTTAACAATATTTTAAGAATGTGATGTTTGTCTTTATATTTGCTTTAGCTTTTTGTATTGTTGCTGCTGCTGCTGCTGTTGTTGTTATTTTGTGGTTGGTTGTTGTTTACGATGTTGTTAACTTCACACTTCTTATATTTATTACACTTTAAAAATATTGAATACTTCATTAAAAACATATATATTTTTAAACACTTTTAACCACAAAAATAAACTTATACATACATACACACACAGATCACTCCCTAAATCATTCTCTCACACATCAAATTTTAATGGATAATGTGATTCTATTTATGGTGTGTGTGTGTGTTTTTTTTTAACTTTTATTAAAGTTTAATTTTGTTTATTTATTATTTTTTATTTATTTTTATTATTATTTTTTTTTATTTTATTTTATCATACATTTATTGATTTCAACAATTTCTTTACTGTAGTTTTTTTTTACATACACTTGTTCTTCTTATTTTGGTTTTTATAGTTTTCTTGTGCTTTTTTATGATTTTTCTGCTGCTGCTTTTGTATATTTTTGTTTTAATAAATAATTATTTATAACCATTCTATATACATACATACATATTGTTATAATCATACTTATGTATATACATACATAAATATGTACATATGTATGTAGTATTTATGTTCAATAAACATTAATAATAATAAAAAAAAAAATAAATAAGTATTTTACTTTGTAGATATTTTAAGATTTTGTTTTCATACAGTTTTCTTGCATCATTTAGACGCGGGTTGTTTAAAAAGTACATCAAATAAGTCTTGGAGCAAATAACGGCAATCGACTTTATCAAAATTTTATTACAATCTCTTATGTAAAAGCACAGTTAACTAAATGGTTCGAGTAAAATTTGGATCGTGATTTTATGTCATAATTTTGAGAACAATTTCGTTGTGAGAAAAAAAAATTATGAAAAAACTAAAGGGTGATTTTTTAGCTATTATCTTTTTGGCAACAGTGGTTTAAACTGCTGACGCACGGTTCGTGTTTTGTTTCACTGTCAAACATCTTCAGTTTGGTCTATAATTTAACCATGAATCGTCTTACAAACGAACAACGCTTGCAAATTATTGAATTTTATTATCAAAATGCGTGCTCTGTTAACGAAGTTCATCGCGCGCTTCTTATCGAAAAATTGTGATCAGCGACGAAGCTCATTTTTGGCTCAATGGGTACGTTAATAAGCAGAATTGTCGATTTTGGAGTGAAGATCAGCCAGAAGCATTGCAAGAGCTACCAATGCATCCAGAAAAAGTCACAGTTTGGTGCGGTTTATGGGCTGGTGGCATCATTGGACCGTACTTCTTCAAAGATGATGCGAATCGTAACGTAACTGTGAATGGTAAGCGCTACCGTGAGATGATATCCAACTTTTTTTTGCCCAAAATGCAAGAGCTTGACTTGAATGACATGTGGTTTCAACAAGACGTGCCACATGCCACACAGCACGCTTAACAATGGACTTATGGAGAGGCGAGTTCGGCGAACATTTTATTTCACGTTCGGGACCGGTCAATTGGACGCCTAGATCGTGCGATTTAACGCCTTTAGACTATTTTTTGTAGGGCTATGTTATAGCTAATGTCTATACACACATGCCCGCTTCAATTGACGCATTGGAAGACAACATTGAAGCATTTATTCATGAGATACCGGCCGAAATGTTGGAAAGAGTATGCCAAAATTGGACTAAGCGGTTGGACCATTTGAGGCGCAGTCACGGTCAACATTTCATGCAAATGCAAATCTTTAAACATTAAATTATATGGACCGTACTATCGATTCAAATGAAGATTTCATGAATTTTTCTGAATTTTATGTGTTTTTTTTTAACTTTCCTATAGCTCTTAAAAAATCACGCTTTAGGTCTAGCAAAATATAATTTTTGAATAACACTCACACACATTCTAAAAAATACTCATTAAATATTTGAAATGTAGGACAATTGTTTATTCGACTTTTTTTAAAAACCGGTTCTCGAATAGTTTGAAATTTAGAATTAGAAAAAAACGGTTTCTATTTGAAAAATTTAGGACAATTCGGTTAATTGAAAACAGATAAAACAAGTAAGAGTACTATATTCGGTCGTGCCGAATCTTATATACCCTTCACAACGTGTAGTCATGCAAAAACAATTGTTTGTATCACCATTCATCTCATATAAAATACGTACATACATATAAAAAACATACATAAGTATATAAAACATCCCAATGTAAAATTATAAATTGAGTTTACGTATGTATGTTAAAAAAAATAATAAATAAAAAAAAATAAATAAAAAAAAACAAATAAAAATATATATAATATGTATAAAAAATAAGAAATAGAAAAAAAAAATAAAATTTTGTGGCTTAGCTGGAATTCGATGGCACGTTCACTCTAACCAGTATACCACGTTTGTATGTATGTTGTTGTAGTAGTGAAAAAAACGATGTGGTCGTGGTTTATTGCTCATATCTCAGTTGTTTATGTATTAATATTTCCGATTTTCAATACCGATCTGCTGCCGAATATTTCTGATATATTAATACCTCACGCGGGCCCAGGCGATGTCAGGGGTCTTCAAAAAGATAATTTCAACATACGTACGTATAGAAGGACAGACTGGTAGAGCTTAATCGACTCCCCTATTCATAAGCTTTCAGAAAATATATACTTTATGGGGTCGGAAATGAAAATTGTAGAAAATTCACACGGAATGACAAACCTATATATACCCTTTTTCATTGTGTGAAGAGTATAAAAATATTATAAAAATGATATCTAAATTAGTCAAACAAGTCGATCGGATTTTGAAACGCAATAAATGACGAACTTGGTTTTTTATTAGTTGAATTTAAGACAACAAATGTTAGATACCTACACAATCTTTTAAATTTATGTAAGTATATGCACTAACGTACTTTGTTTTAAATGATTTCCTAAATTTTAAATACATTTTAAAGGCTAGAGAGAAAATATTTTTAGTTTTTATACAACTACATTTACAAAATTCTTATATTCCTAACAGACATATACAGGCATAATGCAGTTTCTTCGATTGCATTTAAGTTGAATTGCATTTTAAGTAAACAAACACATTTAATGCTATTATTTTAACATGACGTTAGTTAAAATTAGGATGTTAAAGTACAGATAACTGGTTTTTATTTATTACTAGCCAAACCCGGCGCGCGTTGCTACGCCCCTTAATGAATCGAAATGCATTCTGAATTTTAATTTAATATCAAGTGAAAAAACCTAAAAATTATAATTTTTTTATGGGCGTGGCATTGCCCACTTTTCTAGTCACGAAATTGTAAAGTCATAACAGCTCAATATGTGTGCAAAGTTTCAGAAGAATCGGACCAGTGCAAGTACCTCAAAATTAAAATTGTTTTTATGGGCGTGGCCCTGCCCACTTTTCTTATCACGAAATTGTAAAGTCATAATAGCTCAATATGTGTGCAAAGTTTCAGAATAATCGGTCCAGTGCAAGTACTTCAAAATGATACCTTTTTTTTATGGGCGTGGCACTGCCCACTTTTCTAATCACGAAATTATTTAGTCATGACAGCTCAATATGTGTGCAAAGTTTCAGAAAAATCAGTCTGGTGCAAGTACCTCAAAATTATAGCCTTTTTTTATGGGCGTGGCCCCGCCCACTTTTTTAATCACAAAATTATAAAGTCACGACAGCTTAATATGTGTGCAAAGTTTCAGAAAAATCGGTACAGTGCAAGTACCTCAAAATTAAAACTTTTTTAGGGGCGTGGCCCCGCCCACTTTTTTATCACGAAATTATTTAGTCATGACAGCTCGATATGTGTGCAAAGTTTCAGAAAAATCGGTCAAGTGCAAGTAGCTAAAACTGATAACTAATTTTTTATGGGCGTGGCCCCGCCCACTTTTTTTCATCCATAAACACTCCCTGGTATGTGTACAACAACTTACCAAAGTTTGAGCCCGATCGGTTTTACAGTTTCGGAGTCTATAGCTAACACACACACACACACACACACACACACACACACAGAGTTTCACTTTTATATATATAGATATCTACACTTTTAACCTAAAAGTTACCGAACAGCTAATTTTATGCTTCAATTGCCTTCAATGTTTAACTTTAAGTTTATAAATTTAAAGTTGCCATTGTTTCTGCTACTAAATTGAGCAATTTAGTTTAATTGTGCTATTAAAATTTTTTGGAAAAAAAAAACTAACTTCTGTATCAGAAACATGGTCTCCTCGATATACAATAAACGAACATTGTTTAATGTTTATACAATGGAAGAGTATTAAATAGTTTTTTTGATTATTATATATACTATGGTAGGATTTTTTACTAATATATATGACCATAAACTTATAAATTGAAGAAAAAAACGCCTTTTGTGGGTAAAAAAAAAAACAATGTACCTACCTACCTATTAGGTATTGGAAATTCGAAAAATTAGAATTTGAAAAAAAAAAACACCCAGCTAAGAGTAATAAAACGGATTTTCTACCGGTTGTAAAACCGAGTCGACCACACTATCGAAAAGTCAATATGACTGACAAGTTGTTCGTTGGAACATACGAAAATAATTTTATTCAAATTAGGAATTTAATCATTTTCATTGTGGCCATAAAACCAAATTTCAAATCAACAAATAATAATAATAGGTAGGTACCTACACAAATCACATTTTTATGGTAAATTTTCAAACCACCCCCGTTATAAATATTATTTATTTTTTCTTATTATTATGATTATTTTCATTGTATTGCTTATTTTTTTTTTCATTTATTCGTTTCTTGTATGTATTTGCAATAAATACTAAATAACTAGAGTGTAGAGTGGCGGCTGAGCTCAATTTACTAAATATACCTAAAGGTAGGTAGGTATCTATTTTTTTTTGGTGGGTAATTATTTTTGTTATTTTTATAATAATTTTATTACATATTTAGGTTGTCCGGTGTATGTTCGTCATGCAATTTTAATACGTCTCACTTAAACACAACACGTTTTTATGTACATATGCATTTGATTGTATTCTTTTAGTATTATTGTTGTTGTTTTTGTTATATCATTTTGTCTGTCCGTTTGTTTATTCGCTTCTCTGTCTGTTCCGTTTGGCTGTCTTTCTTTCGTTTCATTTTTGCCCATAAATAGTCGACTAGTATTCCTTTTTTCATAAGTTTACTTTTGTTTTTATTGTCGTAGTTGTTGTTGTTGCGGTAGTATTATTTTTAATATTATTTAGTATTTCGTTTTATGATAATAGCGTAAGGTGGTGGTAGCCGTTGTTGTGATGTTGCTTTCTGAGACTTCTGTCTGTGAAATACAACAGCATTCTTGTGTATGTGTGTGTGTTTTTCTAAACATATTTTTTTAGCTCAATCACCAAAAAGAATCGTCTGATTTGAAAAGTCATGTCTTATTAATCTCTTCTTCTTTATAGGAAGGTATGTACCCATACATTTTCTTTTTAGCAAGTTAGTAGGTACCTTTACATGTACATATGTATGTACCTACCTTTTAAAAATAACTTGTAAAATTTACAAACAAATAATTAGCACTTTTACTCTTAAATTATTTAAACCTAAATTTTGTTATTTATTCTACTAGTTTATGACGATTTATATTTTTTTTTATTCAAGAACGTATTAACACCCGTCTCACCGTAGGCTTCCGCATCGGCCTATTAGACTTTTCCGTCTCTTATCTATTTGTGTATTTATTTACGCCTATGTTATTTTGTCGCTATTTGTATTATTATTGTTGTTTTTATTTTTGTCGTCTTCGTCGTCAGCGCATTCTTGTTTTTCTTTTTTTTTTTTTGTTCTCCACACACATCAATATACACACTTTACACTCAAGCAAAAACAATAACAGATACCTACTCATACATTTACTTGCCGAAGCAGAAAATACAAAAACAATATCAAGTATTGCCATCTAACTGAGAAGTAAATAAGTAATACAGATATGAACTTAAATAAAGTCTTAAGAACTGGTATTTACTTTCCTTCAACAGTAAGATCGAGCATCAAAATTTAAGATCCAACTGATTTCAAAGATCAATTTCTATAGTAACATTAACAACTAGATTACGCTCGAATGGGTCGAGGGCAAAATATGATAGTAGGTAGGTTGGTATAAGCTATTTCTTATTTTAAAACCCCAAAATAAGAGGTTGATGTTAAAGAATAGTAAGTAAAATTCTAGCTCTATGCATAAGTTTAGGGAAGGCATTAAAAATTTAATACTGTTTGAATAAAGGTTTTGAGTACATATTTCCACTAGTTTTAAAAATGAAAACTGGTAATCTCAATTAAATTCTTTCTAGGTAGGTACAATCCCACTTTACAAATGTACTTATGTTTTTAGTTTCTTCTTTAGCAAAAAAATAAATTAAGAAATAGGTACCTACCTATGATGTATGTAAGTAATTTAAATTCAGTCTTTTTCTTAAAATTAAAAAAAAAAAAACAGTTGTTAAAAATAATGTTCCAATTTTAAAAAACTTGGTTTTTATGTAAAAAGAATATTTGGTTATTTAATTCTATACATAAGGGGAAAAATCTCAATTGTTTGTGTTATAAAAAATACAGCTACCTACCATTATGACTTAAATTTAACAATTATTATACCTACCTACCAATTAAATTAAATAACTTTAGAAAAAAGTCTTCAACATTATAAACGATATGTGCTTAATTGTGGTTTGAAAAGTTTCGAATTTGCAATATCAACTATGGCATCTGAATTATAACTTATTTGACGTAAAAAAGTATATCTATTGTCAATTATTAAAAATAAAAACGCTCAATATAATGAAATTAACTATCTCAAAATACAACTATAGCAATTATATGTTATGTATGAAAAGAAGAAATTATTATTAAAATCTTTGATTTAAATCGTTAAAAAAAATTTATTTCGGTTGAAAGCGTAAAATATTAAAATATGAATATTAAACGCTGTATCATATCTTCAAATGCTTGACTTTTTGTTTACTGGGTAACTCGCTCACCAACCCAACAGCATTTTAAGCTTTGGCTCACTATGTTATAAATACATGTAACCATAATTTTCCTTGTGTAGGTACAATTAAAAAAATATTAATAAAACAACTCAGAAATAAAAACAAAATCTATGTAAAACAACTCAACTCAACATAGTAAAAACAACATCACCACCATGCCCTGCCATAGAAGATTGAATACAAACGGTGAGTAACGAAACAACACTCTAGTTTCTTATTGTTACTAAAGTTTTCCTTCATTTTGTTCTTTTTTTTATTTTATTATTAATTGTGTTATGGAATTTTTCTCGTTTTTTTTCTCATTTGTATTTACACTCGTTCTAAATAGCGAAGATTTTGGAAAAAAGACAGAAAGACATGTAAAAGCCGCTCTCTTGTTATATTAATATAAAGTGTTAAGTTGCCACCAAATTTAATTTACTTTTTTACTGGATTGACAAATTTTGTAAGTATACATAAGTTTTGTTTAGAGGAATTAATTTGTATACATTGTAAAGAAAGTTTATAGGTAATTGATATTAAATAAATAAATAAATAATGTACTCTTATAATATATATCATTTAAGTAATATAAATTCATTTTTAACTCATTGATGACGCGAGATAAAACGTTATTAATAAGGCTTGCGAGAAAGTGTCAGGAATGTGCCAAATGCATTTCAAACGTTTTTTAAAACATACACAAAACTTCTTGTGTGATAAACAGATTTTAGACAAATTCTTATATGACTTTGACCAGCTATCCCGGCAGTCTAAATATTTGTGTATCTTTAAGAAATAAGTACATCATATGGCCTATATTTGCATATTCTTTTTGTATGATAAATTTATGCAGTAGTTATAAAAAAGTAACAAAGATTGAACGCACAAAGTCTGAACTCGTAAAATATACATATATTAAGGATAAAATATAGCTAGTATTTTGTTAAACTTTTAAGGCTTTAATAAACCAAATTTTTCTTTTTGTCACACCATTTTCTTAACATGAAATATTATGTTTCTTATATCAAGATGATGTATTATCTATCGCATTTACATTTTTATACCCTTCACCTGTGGTGCACAAGGGTATATGTATATAGCTTTGTCATTCCGTTTGTAATTCTACAATTTTCATTTCCGACCCCATAAAATATATATTTTCTGAAAGCTTATAAATAGAGGAGTCGATTAAGCCCTGACCGTGTGTTGGCTAAAATCAACTTTTAGAATCAACTATATGTTCCTCAGATCTGTAAATGGTATCAATCTCTTGGAAATATCCGGGAATGAATCGCTATTGAAATTCAGCACAATCGCCCCATAACTTTTATAAGCAAGTTTTTAATTCTTTTTTTTTGTAATTATTTTTAGAAACACATGTTGTTTACATGTATTTACGTATTTTATATGAGATGAATGGTGATACAAACAATTGTTATTGCATGACTACAAGTTGTGAAGGGTATATAAAATTCGGCACGGCCGTATATACATAGGACTCTTACTTGTTTTTAATTTTATTGTTTCTAAAAGAAAGTTCTTGTTTTAAGTTTTCTTTTACATAAAATTAATGGCGGTCGAAATGTCAAAAACAGCAATTGTCATTTCATATTTGCTTCTGAGCATATATACACAGAAAAATTGAGCATAATTGCCCAAGCTTTTATAGTGCAAATGGAGTAAAATAAAGCAAACTGTAAACGCATACATTTGTTGTTGTGTTAAAAAAAATAGTGCACTTTTGCAATTGTTTGCAAGTTAGCTCTACCCATTGTGAGTGCCCTTATTAATACAAATGCTTCGCAATAATTTTATATTAAAATTATGTGGCAGCTCTGTTAGTGATTATAACGGCGAGAGAACATAAGTTGAGTGAGTGAGAGGGATAAAAATTATGAGATTTTCTATACACATGTACAATAACAACAATAATGTGGCATAATTTGCTGCGTAGTATTTTGTAGTTTTTTTTCTTAGTTACATATTTATTTTTCTTTAATTTTTTTTATTATTGTTGTTGCTGATGATATTATTGCTGTTTGTTGTTATTGTTGTTGTTTCAAGGAATTTATACTAAAATATCTTTAAAATTTACAAAGTATGTAGGTACCTACATATGTATGTAGATCCTAAAAAAAATTCAATTTCTATTCAATTAAAAGTAACATTTTTACTATTATTTGTGCTAAGATTTGATTTTTTTTTGCTTTATTATTAGTTTTATTTCTTGTTATTGCTATTACAGCCATTTAAATTAAATGAATTTCATCATTATAATTTATTATTACAACTTGTTTTTATAGCATTTTGGTAAGGTTGCTTTTTTAAGTAGGTATCATTATTATAAGTTATTGTTATTTGTATTAGGTGCCTGCATAACTAAATACTTATGTATTTGCACTATTATTATGACGTTTGTTTAATTATCAAATTATACATTGTACGTAGGTATCTTTGTTTTAGTATTTACCTACATTTTTTTATATTTATTTTTATTGCATGTACCTACCTAGGTATGCATGTGTATCACCTATACATGTGTACATACATAGTATGTACATACATAATACATACTTTTTTCCGGCATGTTTTAATATTTTTGAATGCGTAGAAATATAACAACTTAAATAGGTACATTTTTATTTTCTTCCTTTGTTTTTTTATTAGTTCTTGTACCTATGTGACTTGAAAAAAACTATCACACTCTGGTATGGGTCCGGTCATTAATTGAGCAACATTGATAAATGAAAAACACAAAAAAAAAACAATTAATAATAAAACTATTAATAGGTTCCTTCAATTGTTTAAGTAACTTTGTTTTGAATTATGTAGGTAGGTAAGTACCTACCTATTATTTATTTTAGGTACCTACATATATACATACATATATCCGAAATTTTTTTCTCACATTTTTTACCACATAGATACATTCATACTTTGATTTTCGAACATAATCTTATTTTAATTTATTTCTTTTCAATAATCTTTAAAGATTCTTTTAGTTATTAACAGGTATCTTTATTTTATTACAGCAAATATGTAAGTATTTATTACTTATTTCCGGTTAATTCAAAACAATTTGTAGGTAGAATTGCATATGAACACAAAAATAACTCACAACTAAACTCTACTCTAGTTAGTAGACTGGCCTTCTGAAAAAAAACGATAATACAAATTAACTCACACACATTTATCTTTTGTTGCTTATTTTATTCTCTTTTAAATGTTTGGTATTCTTCTTCGTAAACACCCAACTTTTACCGTTTTTTCTCTCTAACATTTATATTTATTTGATTAGAGTTGCCATAACAGAATTTTTGGAGGATTCATGCGTATTTGTTGGGAGTTCAGAATTTTAAGTATAAATTTATTTGTAAACCTATGTACCTATACCGTGTTTGAAAATTTCAATGCTTGACTTTCTTCAATTTTAATCTTTGCACTTTAAAATTTGTATAAAACTACAGAAATATGCATAAAAATAAGGAAAGCTTTATAAAAGAAATAATTTTTAATGAATTTTTTACTTAGGCAGGTAAGTATGTATATATATATATATATATATATGTATATTTTTACTATAAGGGGTTGTCCGGGAAGGAAATTGACACTTAAGAAAAATGTTATACGGCGACACTTTTTTATTTTTTGTTAATAATTTTATTACAGCCATATTTTGGGTGGGTGTAAATTTGTCATGATTCTATTAAATTTAACACGGCTTAATACCATTAAAAAAATTAAGTTTTCCCACAATAAATTCTGGCAGCACTATTATTTTGCGTTTCAACGATAGCACATTCACTTAAATTCGTCGTGTCTACACATGCATACGCTCACACACATCTTCACGTGAATTTCTTTTCAGTTTTCTTATTTTGTTTTTATTACGCACAACATATTGGCAGCGACGACGACGAAAACAGCGATTTTGTTTTCCTTAAAAAAAACGTCAAATTTAAGCACACTTGCACGCAAGTACACTAGAAACCGGGTGTATGTAGATAACGTACAAAGAAAAACAGACGTATATTCAACTATCTATTACACGACAGCCGTAAGTAAAAAAAAATGATACACTTTCCGTTTCGTATGGGATTTTCTTTTTATGTATTTTGCTTTGTTGCTGCAAATATATATATATAGTTTTTAAATTACTTTTTTATTTACTATTGTAGGCAGGTATTAATTAAAAAAAAACTTTCTTATTTTTCACTTTTAACAACAATTTTACTATTAAAGTTGTCGTTATACTCTATTTTACCTAATAAACGAAATTTATTTTATAGATACAAAATTAATACGTACACAATTATGTATATTTATTATACTTTATTTGTTTTTCATTGTATAAATATACGACACGATTGCACACGTAAAACATTTGATCAACATGTGTTTACTAACGCGCTACAGAACGTATACTAAAGTAGAGATGAAGAGAGCGATTACTTTATTTCAATAGTTTAGTTAGAGATGCCAGAGTACATATAATTTCCCTATCAAATTTTTAAAATGTACCAAACACCTAGCAAAACATTTGTTCTATTAATTTACCTATAAAAAATATGAACATAGTGATTTTATAAAAGTAAGACATATGTATTAAACTAATTTATTTATACAAAAATTTTTTGACAAAGTCAAGGCCTTTAAAATATAAGTAAAAGAATGCCACTAAAATTTATATCATGGTGTTATTTTAAAAAAATTTTGTGTATTATATGCTGAAGCGTGCTTGTTTTTTTTTTTACAAAATATAAGTTTTTTCGTTTAATTGAACTTATATTTACGTTAAATAAAAAATCTTTTGCAAATGTAAATTTTTATTAGGGAGATCAATTATTCCACCGTTTTTCGTTTTTTTTTTTTTTTTTTTCAAAAAGACATTCTTAAAACAAACGCGTATATAGTAAAAATTTGAAAATAACTGGTTTACTTTTTTTTAAATAAATAATAACACAAACATTAAATTAATTATTGAATTAAAGTTTATTTGAATAAAAGCTAAGAAGTTTAAAATGGTAAGGAATCAATAAAATAAGTTGTTATGGCTTTGAATTATAGAAAAAGTATTGGTGTAAAAAAATTATTCAAAATATTTCCACACTTCAGAAGATATTCGTATAAAAATATATTTACTATTTTGTTTCTAGACTGTAATTTAAATTTTGATGCGTTTTATATGCGAAAATTTGTTGCTTTGGAAGCGATAATTTTGCTTCTACATGTGTCAATAGAGATGGAGGGGATGTAGTAGTCTTCCTAGTGATCAAGACTTAGGATCAGCGGCAACAACACTTTGTTAGTGAACATCTTTAAGTCATTCACCACAATTTTCAGTGAAGACCACAGATTAATTCCCAAGTGCGTGCACGTAATCTGGTAGATACTCCAGGGTCCTATTTAATATATTGAGCTACAGCCGTGGTGTCTGAAGACCAAGAAATGCACCAACACTATCGACGAATTATAAGAAATATTCAATATCGAAAAAATTTTTAGGTTCTTGAGAAAAATAGCGAATTATATCTTATTGGTATGTATTCTATATTTGTTAAATTTACATAACAATTACAGCATCTTCTGATAGGGTGATGAGATTTGTGTCACTTTGTATTTACACCGTTTATTATGTTTTTTTTTGCTTTTGTTGTACTTTGTTTAAAATCTTTTATGAAGAATTAAAGAATAGAAAAGTTAATACAGGTATCAAATTACATTGCAATAAAAAAGCAATATATTTACAGCAAAAGTAAAGGAAATATATTCAAATAATTTATTAAAATAATTACATATTAGATTTTAAAATAATAATATATTAGATTAAAAAAAAAAAAAAAATGGAAATATAAAAATAGACGACTTTTGAAAACCTAAAAACTGATTAAATTTTAAGAGGTTTTCTAATGACAAACCTATATATACCCTTTTTTACTGTGTAAAGGATATAACAAGGAGTTTTGAAACCATAAAATGACTGCATTTTATAAGAAAACAGTACAGTTATTTTAAGAAACAGTTAAACGTAATTATTTGTTTAAACAAAATTCACTGTTTTATGAAACAATAGCAAAAGCTATACATAATAATACTGAGTTTTGAAATACACTACATAAAAGGGGACTCGTCGTAATAAAAGAAGGACACACGTTGTTTAAGCTAAATTTAAATAGTGTTTTGAAATAAATTTATAACATGAATTTTCATGAAAGTAATGAACTACGATCTAAAAACGACTGATATAAGTTCAGTAGTTATCCGCGGTAATGACAACACTGGCTTTGCGAATACATTATTGCCAACACACAATTACTACTGGCTGGAATTAAAAATTTATGGCAGCACCCAAGGCGAATTCAATATCAGGTGATGTTAAGAAGCCAGCTGATTGTTTTTTGCTCGTTTTATTTTTACGGCACAATGTCAAAGTTTGTTTACATTTAAATTAATTTTTATGAGCGTTAGTTGAAAATTTATATAAAAGTTTTAAAATTTGTGAAAAATAATTGTAAAAATACTAATATTTGAGCAACAACTTATTAGAAAATAAGTAATAAACAATTTGTAATTGAAATAAACAACATTTTTAATATTTTTAATTCAAAAAATACAAAATTTCCGTTGTGTTTGTCCTAGTGATTAAAAGTCGTGAAAATTGTGAAAAATTTTCAAAAAAAAAAACACAAATTTGTGGTATAAACAGCACAAATTTATGTAATAAATTAAAAATACTTATTTATTTTAAAACTTTTCGCGTGAATTTATAAAAATAAAATTTTAATTAAAAGTAAACAAAAAAGTTGTTTTTTTGTGTTTTGACATTCTCTTGGCCTTTTTGTGTTTGTTGCAGGGATGTTATCACCTGATAGTGAATTCGCCTTGGCAGCACCAAATTTATTACTGACACTTGCTGTGCTTCTTATTCGTTGTATGTTAGGCTGTTTTGTTATGCTACTGAACAACAGATGACGCTGCTGAATATTTAACGGAAATGTTAAAGAAATTATACAAAATCTTCAAATATACACATGCATGTACATACCTCGTTTTATATATTCTTTTTTTGTTCAAAAGAAAGAATAAAAATATATTTCATAATTTAAAATTGTATTTATTTGAACTTTTAATACAGGTTTATTATATTAATATAACATTATATTACAAACCGGTTTGTTTTTGTTTTATTATTAATTATAAGTAGCTGAACCCCGACCGCTTTGTTGGACCAAACAAAGTTTTATGTTATTCCTTAAAATCGCTAGATCAAGAATAATCAATTTAAAGCTAAGTTGAATAAACTGTAAACAACATATTAACAACACAAAATTTAGACTGCGGGTGGAGTACAAGAAAATATATTGTCGGCGGCTAAGCACGGCTATCAACCCATCAGCTTCGCTCTAAACAATTGATAAGTAAACAACTGTTTTAAGATTAGCAAAAAAGAAATTAGCCAAGGTTGGTCGCAGCTGCAATGGTGGTCATGTCGTTAAAATAATCATTTTCATTTACACACATGTATTCTATTTTTGACAGGTTCTCGTCGGTAGCCTGTAGTCGTCTCTGTGTTTTTTGCATTAAGCGACCTTGCTGAAATTTGAAAATAAACAATATATTAAAAAAATATAGAAATTAAAAAGTTCGTATAGTCAACGATTTAAAATACAAAATACCACTTTTACAAAATTTTTGTCTGCCTGTCTTTCGGT
The DNA here is from genome assembly GCA_941918925.1 of Phyto melanocephala. Taxonomy (NCBI): domain Eukaryota; kingdom Metazoa; phylum Arthropoda; class Insecta; order Diptera; family Rhinophoridae; genus Phyto; species Phyto melanocephala. The sequence continues at coordinate 7,533,496 of OW799233.1, forward strand.
TTTTATTTCTGAATACTGAATACTAAATACTGGACACTAATACCAATACATATTTGTATTCGAATAAAAACGTTTAAAAAACAGCGTCGCGTTGCGTTCCTCCTAGTTTTAAATAAATTAAATAAACTGTAATGGCGTGTCTTTGAAGTAAACAATTTAAATATGAAAATATTTGTATACGTACATACATACATATGTATGTATGTATGTATGTACATGTTATGAGAGCAAATTTATTAAATGATTTTTTTGTTGATAAAATCTTTATTCTGGCAACGCTAAATACACACTTTGTTGCTATGCGTATGAGTGATAAAAACTAAGAAAAACGCGACTTCCTTTAAAAGCAAAGGAAACGGAAATTCAACTTTATTAACACCTCTTTAACATTTTAAACTTTAGATAACAAAAACAAAAAATATGTTTTATGTTTGAAACACACTCACGCACTTACTTTATGAAATATTTTAACGTCGTTTATTTACTTCCTTAATTATTTAAATTATAGCTAATGTTATTGTTATTGCTAATAGTTGTGTTGTTGTTGTTGGCGTTTAAACGGTAAAGCCTGATGAAGTGAATAAACAAATGAACATAGGAATATGTAAATATTTATGCATGTAAATAAATAAATAAATAAATATGTGTTTATATGTATGTTTGTATGTGCATGTAAATTATAATGTTATATGTACATTAAAGTACAATAACAACAAAAGAATTAAAACAATTTTGTTCTCTCATCACGTAAACATGCTTATAATAATAATACGCACATATTTTCTCGAAAATAATTAATTTTCCTATAGTGTGACCTGTTCATAAATCTCCACTTAAATGAACATATTCATACACACATACACACACACACACAATTCATACAATAAACATACATAGTAAAATCCAGAGAATAAATGAATAAGGGATGGAGGAAAGTGGTGTGCATTCATTAATAAGATACTGTCGACATGCTTTATAGAAAAGAAAAAATGTAGAAGGAAGGAGGGATTTAAGAATTCTTACTTCTACAACACTCATACTCTTTTAAAATATTTATACAACCAAATAGATGAAAATACATTTGTAGTTTACACGCACCGACAGTTTAACAAGAAAATGTTGTTTTTTTTTAATAAAAAATTTACAAAGTATTGTATTTGGCTTTGGTTTATTCGGTTTTCGTAATACTTGTGTTTGAATGTTATTTGTTTCTTTTTTTTTTTTTTTGCTGCGTATGTATATTTAATGTCAGATTCAAAAAAAAGGGGGTAAAAAACCAGCTGAAGAAGACGCCAACCGCAATGATGTTAACAGATAGCAAATAATTGGAGTACTAATTAGCTGAAAACATTTTAAAAAATTTTCAAGGTACAATATTCTACTAGCTGATACTTATGTTTGTAACATCCCTGCAGGAAGTGTCTTTAGTGAAGCAGTACTTATTTGTTATTGACTCTGTCACCAGTACTACTGAGCAATTGTACTGCAGACAACGTTCTTGCTTGTTGCAACTGTTGACGAGGCAGTTCTTATGGGACCATATGACGACATTGGAACCAAGTATTTACGAGTTAATTTTAATTATTCTAGTACACATTTTTGATACTCCTTACATCATTACTGTTTACTACTTGAAAGTGCAAAAAATGTAGACGTTTTGTTAACAATCTCTCAAGAAAAATAATCAAAATATTCGACAATAGTGTTGATTTGAAGACACTTGACCCCAGGTCTCCTACAGGGATTCTACATGCACATACATACATACATACATACATACATACATTTATAAAATAAATGTGGGATCGTTTTGTATTGAGATGAAACTTTTGCTTAAATATCATGGAGTTATGATAGATTGTCGTTTATCGTTTAGGGACCATCTGCTGCATGTTGCTGGAAACTCTTCGAAAATAATACTGCTCTGTCTCGTATAATGCCAAATACGAAAGGCCCGAAATATTTACGTCAGAAACTTCTGACTAAGGTTGTTAAAAGTGTGTTCATGTATGCGTCACCGATGTGGTTTGGGGCTGTTGGAATAAAGACCTACAGGGGTTTTACCCTGTTATTTCTTATTTGCTCCTTTCAGACTGTATCAGATGCTGCAGCTTTGGTGATTACAGAAGTTGAAGCAAATTGATCTTCAGAACAAAGGCTTCTCAGATATTGCAGCGATCGCTGAGTGGCAGAGGTGATGGTCCTTGTCCGAAGAAGGGAAGATGGACATATTCTCTTATTGCTGACTTGGGCCAATTGTTCAAGCGGGCACATGGGGATCTAGACTTCTATGTTACATAGATGCTTAGTGGACATGGTTGTTTTCGGTCGTATCTATGCAGATTTGGTCATGATACTTCTTCGTTCTGTTTGAGTTATGCTGGCAATGTCGAAGAGAATGCTGATCACGTATTCTTTTCAAGCCCACGTTTAGGGAGAGAACGTATCTTAAAGAGACGTTAGACCATAGTGTTGATCACAAGAATATGGTAGAAATTATGTTGTCCTCTGCACGCAGTTGGCAGTATGTATGTGAATATGCTAGATTAATTGAGGATCCGTAATGGGATATCATAGTTTAAATTTTGTACATGCGATTCTCTTTTGTTTCTCACATTCGCTAAGAAGTTTTAGACAAAGACTAATCAAATTTAAGGTGTCTTTCAAGTAACAAATATATAGAGGAAATTTGAAAGGTTTCATATGTGTGTAGAAAGTTTTTGTGGGGGTCTAATGGGAAAGTGAAGCGAATACAAATATGTACACATAGCCAATCCTTTCCAACTGACAACCTCACCCACTGTCCAGAATGGACTTGGTGACCCCTGTTAATGCTAAAGCAAACGAGGCTCTGTCGACCGTCGGCCTGGCGGTATGCTGGCAGCCCCAGTACCAGGATCGGGTGGAGAAGTCTAATCAGCTACTACATCCTAAACTGAAATGATTACAGAAACCGAAGCAAAATTAAAACAAAAACGATCTGATTTAATGATGACGACCTTCAGCCTGAAAAAACGGACTCGATTTGGAACCTGGAACGTAAGAACGCTTTTGAGGCCCTATGCTCCTTATAGGAACGACGGGAACATATATATATCGCTATTACTTATAAGGTGGACCCAAAAGTTACCATGGGGCTAAAAACTTTGTAACTTTTTTCTTTTTATATTTTATTTATTTATTTTTTGTTTTCATATAACAAAAATAACACCTGGAGAATAAATAATGGAAACTTTTACAACTGAACAAAGAACAAAAATAATAGAATTTTTAATTAAATATAAATTATTCGTTAAACGTTCGAATTTAACCCTGTAAAGAAAATATTCGTTGTTCAATTCATCATCACTAATAACATGCCAACGTTAGCGATTTGCCTAGAACCGGTAGATCACGTTTAATTTGTACTATGGAAGATATTGGACGTGTAGAGCAATGTGTTATCGAAACATCTACCAGAAGCCATTTGGCTTAGCTGGGTATAGCTAATGCCTCTAGAACTATTACATTCATATAAGGTGCAATTTGGGCAATAATTAAATAAAGCCTCCAGCAGATCATCGAAAACGTTAAAATTTTGCAGTTAAATTTCAATAGATTGCCAGAGATGAAATCAACTTAATTTAAAATCAAATAATGGGTGATGAACTGGGGTTCCGAAAATCCAAGAACCATTCATCAATGCCAATTGCACCCCATTAGTAGTACAATATGATATCATTGGGATGGATGGATGCTGTAATTGTAAGTGGAGGGCAGCATCGGCTTATTATAGAATATTTAAGCTCTTAATAAAAGACCTAATAAGTGGTTTTAGCAGAGTAAAGTAATCCGTACTGAAATCAATTTGTAGTGGTGTCAGAAGTGTGGTAAGTAAAGCAAGTACAAAATGCTTGATATAAGAACGAATGTGTCAAGTACGAATGTGTCAAGTATGAATGTGTCAAGTACGAATATCCTAATTTTAGGAATAGTCAAGCCGAAGAAAGTTTAATTTTAAAAATTATTAGCGTCACTTAAACCCGAAACCGTACTTGACGTAAGCCTAGAACAAGATTCATTCAAGTATAAATGAGATTGACTACCTGTTCAACGATGTCGAAAGAAAACCCAAGCGAAATTTCATTCGCACAAATACGTTGAAAACAAAAACAAATTTTTAGTTTTTTGTTGTTGTTTTCAATATATTTGTACGAATGAAATTTCGCTTGTGTTTTCTTTCAATATCGTTAAACAGGCAGTGAATGTATTAAAAGATTCATAATTGGTTTGATCGTTGCATAGAACAGTTCTTCACTACTATGCTTTTATCGATACGTTTCATCAAATTTAAAAAATAATAAAAATAACGGACAAAGCATGAAACGTAAGTTAACGCGGAAACTGCTACAGCTTTATTGTCGTAAACATTATTACTTATAGCTAAAGTATGATAAACAAAATGAGAATTATAATAAAAACACACTTAAACATGTTATAGAGTTTGTTTATTTATCTAATCAACTGTCTCAAAAATATAAGATTGTTTTCAATTTGAGAGAAATAGGACTTAATTTAAGAAATTAATTCTTATTTTAAAAGTCCTTTATTTGATTTTGTAAAACAATCCCATTTTGTACTTGTTTTAAGAAAACCAGATATGAATCGTACGTGAATTTTTAAGCACGATTTGGGCCTAAGTTTAATTCTTGGATTTAGAACATAATTTTTCTTTCTGTGTAACCACACTGCCCGCGCTATAAAATGGCATTTTAAAGTTAAATGTTTGCAACCAGAAAACAGACAATCAAATTCATTGCCAATTGTATGATTCAGTTTTCGCAATCGAACTTTTCTTTTGTGGGTGTAGAATTTCAATTGCAAGAATCATAATTTCTTTAGTGCTGACTTCATTTTTATATTTTGAAACGAAATTGTGAAGTTACAAGCGTAAGCTATGAGGTTGGCAATTATTGTGTTACTTACAACCGATACGGGTTTTTCTGTCTAATAATAACCTAATAATTACCGAAAATGCGAAAATTAATTGGCGAGCATGTTTGCCAGATTTGTCGCCACCTGACTGTTTATTTGAAAGAGCAAGTATATTTGAACAAGCCCCAGACACTCCTTGAAATCAAGGCCAGCATTGTTGCAGGAATTCGAACGCTACAGTCACATTTTTTATACCCTTCACACAAAAGTGAAAAAGGGTATACATATCTAGGTTTGTCATTCCGTGTGAAATTTCTAAAATTTTCATTTCCGACCTTATAAAGTATTTATTTTCTAAAAGCTTATGAATAGGGTAGTCGATTAAGCCTTGACAGTCTGTCCTTCTGCCCGTCTGCCCGTGTGCATGTTGAAATCAACTTTTTGAAGCCCCCCCGACATCGCTTAGACCCGGATGGGATATTAAAATATCAGAAATATTCGAGAGTAGATCGGTATTGAAAATCAGACACATCGGTACATAAACAACTGAGTTATGAGCAAAAAACCACGACCACCTCGTTTTTTTTTTAACACAAAAACCACGTACAACAACAACATACATACATACAAACGTGTATACTGGTTAGAGTAAACATGGCATCGAACCCCAGCTGAGCCCAAAAACATTTTTTTTTTAATTTTTTATTTTATATATTATTTATATTATTTTTATTTTTTTTAATATTTTTTAATTTATTCTTTTATTTTTTTCTTATTTTTTTTTAATATTTTTTAAATTTTTTTTATATTTTTTAAAAATTTTTTTTTTAAATTTTTTTTTCTTATTTTTTTTAAATTTTTTTTATAACTTTTTTTTTAAATTTTTTTTTAATAATTTTTTTTTTATATATATTTGTTATTTATATTTTTTTTTGTTTTATTTTGTAAAAAATTTTTTTTTATTGATTTTTAAATTTTTTTTTCATATTTTTTTTTAAGTTTTTATTTTATATATTATTTATATTTTTTTTTTAATATTTTTTAATTTATTCTTTTATTTTTTTAATTTTTTTTTATATTTTTTTAAAAATTTTTTTTTTAATTGTTTTTTCTTATTTTTTTAAATTTTTTTTAATGTTTTTTTTTTAATTTTTTTTATAATTTTTTTTTAATTTTTTTTTTTTATGTTATATTTGTTATTTATATTTTTTTGTTTTATTTTGTACAAATTTTTTTTTATTGTTTTTTAAATTTTTTTTTTCATATTTTTTTTAATATTTTTTTTAATATTTTTTTTTTAATTGTTTTTTCTTATTTTTTTTTAATATTTTTTAAAATTTTTTTTAATATTTTTTTTTTAATTTTTTTTTAATTTTTTTTTATTTTTTTTTTTATTTTATATTTGTTATTTATATTTTTGTTTGTTTTATTTTTTTTAAATTTTTTTTTTATTGTTTTTTACATTTTTTTCATATTTTTTTAACACACATACGTAAGTAAATTTATAATTTTACAATGGAATGTTTTTATATATGTATATTTTTTATATGTATGTACGTATTTCATATGAGATGAATTGTGATGATTACACGTTGTGAAGGGTATATAAGTTTCGTGACGGCCGAATTTAGCACTCTTACTTGTTTAAAGATGTTAGGGAAAACGAGCTCATTATTGTGAAGCTAAAAACGGCGTCATTAAACTGATATTATTTTCCATACTTACTGTATAAAAAAAATTCTATTTTGTATTTTTTATAATCTGAAAGAAAAATAATTTAATAAAAATATGTTAACCAAAAAGTTACACCAAAAAGTTAAGTTATACCAAAAAGTGTAATCACACCCTGCAAATGCATGTGTCTATGTACTCAGTTTAAATGAAGATGCATTTTTTGAAGGAGTTCTTTGCATTTCCAATGCAACTTAATATATAACGGCAACTGTTTATGTGACTTTCAATACGGTTTTCTATCTCTTCTATATTATATTTTTATATTAGCATAGATAGTTACAGTCTCAAACATTTATAATTCATAATTCATAATTTTGTGTAAAACATTCAATGGAAATAAGAAATTGTGCGAGATTGTGAACACATATTTGCACAAACACATTTATTTTATGTATTTGGTAAATTCACAAGGTGTCATAACTGTACAAAACTTTAAAAACCGTTTAAAAATTATTCAATCAACAATAAAGAATTCTTTTCATTTATCTTGAAGGTTTTTGGAAGTTTATAAACTTATGACGATACGACACTAGGACTTCTTAACGATAAGCCAATTGTATTATTACAGAAAACTAAAAACAACTAAATATAATTATTACATCTACTTCTTCTCTCTGTCTCTCTCTCTCTCTTACTTACTGTTTTTGCTCAGTTTTTTTTAACAACTTTTCTGTAATTTAAATAGTTTTATATCAATGTGTACGTGTGTGTGTGTGTATGTATTGCATTACTTTTGGTTTCTTTTGTTTGTTTAAATTTAATTAAATTAAATTCTCATTATTATTTAAAGTGTATTTACGTGAGTGACTGAGTGAGTGGTGAGTTAGTGAATAGTCCTTACGTCCATCATTTGGCAGTAAAGAAAAAAAAAAAAAAATTTAATGCATTCATTCCATTTGCTATAATAAAATAATACTACTTACTTCAAAATAAAGCGTATGCTTAAAAGAGTTTCGTTTCCTTTTTTTGTTTTCTTTTGATATATTTAATTTTGTTTTTTTCTTTTTAAGTTTACGTGCGGAGAACTCTAACTATTATTAGTGTAGTGTTGGAGTTTGTAGCATTCATACACTCAGAGAGATGTGGTTTGTAGAAACACTTTTTATACCGAATAATTAAGAAATATATGGCTGCTCGTTAACTCTGAATAGTTGTTCTATGTCCGTAAAAACACGCTGAATGAGCTTCTGAGTCGGCGAAGTGACAAAAATCCGTGGGTAGTGTAATTATTCCGGTTTAGTTGTCAACTGCGACAGACAACTTTCTGAATGCATCTATATATATTTCACAATCAAGTGACAAATTTATATTTTTAACAAGTAAGAGCGGTATATTCGGCTGTGCCGAGTAGTTTATAACCTTCACATAGATTGCATCATCCTGAAATAATCAAATATGCTTGTAGAGGATAAAAAAAGAGAATGGAAAATATAATGTTGTTTAGCTCATATCTCCGCACGCATATAACTAATTTACAAAAGCAAAATTCTTGAAAGCATACCTGATAAACTGATACGATCGAGGAGTGTGAAGTATACGTGGGGACTCCAAAAAGTTGATTTCAACATTTACATGGACAGACGGACTAAGTTAAATCAATTTTTCTATCTATAAGGATTAAGAATACATATACCTTATAGAGTTTCAATTGAATATGTTAGAAATTACAAACGAAATAACAAACTTATATTTAGCCTTTTACACTCTTGTGTGTGCAGGTCATAAAAAGGCAAAAGACATCAAATGTTTTACAGCTAGGACGCATTTTGTATTGTAAAACTAAATTGTCGTTGTTAGTTTTTATCGTAACTTATTGTTTATGTTTCTCTTTGCTTTAATAATTCCCTGAATTTCTAAAAATATTTAAGAACCAAATTAGCCAAATCGGTAAAGCTGTTCCTGAGTTTTAGCGAGGCAAGCCAACACAATTGATTTTTATATTTATAGATGTGCGGATGCTTTTTTTTCAGCTTTGGTTTAATTTCAAAATAAACCAGCAAACAAAAATAGTATAAATAGTAAAATAGTATAATTTATTTGTTTCAGAGAAATAAATTAAGTTCTTTCAAATTTAAAACATTTTTTGTTAATGAGAAATTGTTACAAAATCTTAAATTTGGAAAATTTTAAATTTTATAATGCCTAAATTCTAAGGTGATCGATTATTCGACTTTAAAAAAAACGGGTTTCAAATAGTTTGAAATTTAGAATTAAAAAAAACCGGTTGCTATTTTGAAAATTGAGAGAAAACCGGTTAACCGGTTCGAAAATATAAAATATAATATTTAAAGAAAAAATTAAAAAATATTGCAAAAAAAGATTATAATAAAAATCATATCTATATATGAAATTTTTGCACAATAACGCAATAATTGACATGAATGCAGTTGACTAATTTGCTTTTAATTAGTTGAATTTAAGGACAAAAAGTACTCTTTACCAGAAAAATAAATAAATACATAAAAAAAATAAGACTTTTTATAAGGCTGTTATAAATTTTTTTTTCTCCTTCTGTACATTTTTTAAATGTTAAATAGATCTTTTAAAGTAGTATGCACTAACGTATTTTGTTTGAAATGATTTCTGTAATTTGAAATACATTTCAAAGGCTAGAGAAAAAATCTTTAAAATTTCATTTTGAAAATTCTTTCTTTTACCCCTGACAGACATACAAATATGGGCATAAACACACACTCAATGATCGATCAGCTAAGTTTATGCTTCAATTACCTTTAACTTTTAACTTTAGGTTTTTATCCTATAAAAAAATAATATTTAAGCTGAATTATTTTTATTATTTTGCATTTGTTTTTTAAACAACTAATAAATTTCTTACAATATTATGGAAGAATATTTAATAGTTTTTATTTTCTGGTTTTTGGAAACTTTTCGCGTACTAAATATACTATGGTACGATTGGTTACAAAGATATATGAAAATAAACTTAAAAGAAAAAAAAACCGGCTTTTTCGGATAAAAAAAAACCGGTGTATTCAATATTCGAAAAATCAACATTTAGAAAAAACCGTCAGCAGAAAGAGAAAAAAACCAGATTTTCCACCGGTTGTAAAACCGAGTCGATCACCCAACTAAATACACTTAATTTTTTAAGTTTTAATTGTAAATTAAACTCGACCAATCGAATATTTATGTGTAAGAAAACTTGCCTAATTCTGTAAAAACTGAGGCATATTTTATTAACTTTTTTTAAACTTCATTTCCATTTTGCTTTTAAAAGTAAAATTCATTACACTTGTAATGCTTAGTTTTGTGTTTGCTGGGCAATATTATCTTATCCAATACATACGCATTTCATTTATTGAGCTGTTGTGGTTAACTATGTTATAGATGTAGGATCTCATTTCAGATCAGCGTTGCCGTTTTGGTTACTTTTAACCAAAATTGGTTATTTTTTTTCTGATGTTTATATTTGTACTTTTTTTTTGATTTTTTTGATTACTTCCCACTAAAATTTTAATATGTGTATTTGATATGCTGATTTTTCACATCGCGCTTTAAAATATGTATGTTTCACATTGCAATGAACAAGTAACAAGTATTCAAGAAAGTAGCCTATCAAGCATGCAAAAACATAAAATTAAAAAAGATATACAACAGTTTTATATTAAACTTTTTTTTTAGGAAATTGTGAAAAGTTTCAATTTTTCAAGAAAAGATTTTAAAAATTTTGAAATAATTACAGCAAAGAAAGTTTTAAGTAGTTCAGAGATAAGTTTGGAACCTTTGTTACTATCGTTCCCAAATTTAGCAGGTGATAATGAAGTAAAAATTTTATCCCAATAAAAACTATTAATATTTTCAAATATTATTTTAGACAATGATATATGTAAGTAATGTTGAGTTTTGGGATAAAGTGTCCAAATATAAAAATGCAAAGAACGAAAAGTGTTTCGAAGAACTTATTTATTTTGTTCAAAACTTAATGTCTTTGCCACATAGTTCAGCTGCTGCAGAAATAATTTTTTCACTGCTTTGTTTGATAAAAGGAAATTTAGAAATAAGCGTGAGTTTCAACAAATTAACAATGTTATGCAATCAAAAGAATTGTGCAAAAATTAAAATAATTGCCGTTATGTCTGGTCTGCTAAAACTTTGTTTTAAAAACTTCTAAAGTTTCGATTTTCTCAATATAGTATGAATTTTAAATTTATCGATCTCTAAGAAAAATCGCTTTATATATATTTTTAATTCTATTTAGTTTTTTTGCATTAAAATATAAAATAAACTAAAACAACAAATTTAATAAAATCAAAATAATGTTTAATTTTGGTTTTTTTTCTCATTTGGTTACATTTTTAAGAAAATTTGGTTGTAAATTTTTAAACTTTAAAAAAACACAACTTGAAGCCAGTGCAGTGGTGATGTGTGTGTGGTGATGCTAAACGATGTGGTAGTTCATTAAATAAACTCAAAGACTTATTTGTTTTTCCCCTTCTAAAGGGTGTTTTTTTAAGCCCGATAGAACTTCAAATTGTAAAAAATAACACAAAAAATTAAATTGTAATCAAAATTTTTTTTTTATTCGAAAGATCAATACGTGACATTAACATTTGAAAATGATTTCGGGCATATGGGCACCGCGGCTGTTCTTGACGAAGCGCATTCTGGACGTCCAATTTTGGGCCCGTTGTTTTATCGCAAAATTGTGTTCAGCGATGAGGCGCATTTTTGGCTTAACGGGTTTGTTAATAAGCAAAATTGCCGCATATTGAGCGAGACCAATCCACAAGAGACCCTACAGACTCCATTACATCCAGAAAAATGCACCGTTTGGTGCGGTTTTCACGCTGGTGGCATCATCGGACCTTATTTCTTCAAAAATGAGGCCGGAGCTCGCGTTAGGGTCAATGGAGATCGTTACCGCACCATGATCAATGATTTTTTGTTTGAAAATATGGATGACATTGATCCGGAGGAGATGTGGTTTCAATAGGATGGCGCTACGTGCCATACGGCGAACGCAACCATCGACTTATTGAAATCAAAATTTGGCGATAAGTTGATTTCGAGAAATGGACCTGTCAATTGGCCTCCAAGGTCGTGCGATTTGACACCTCTCGATTATTTCCTGTGGGGCTATGTGAAGTCACTGGTTTATGCTGATAAACCAGCAACAATTGACGCCTTGGAGGCCAGCATTGTTCGTGTTATTCGTGACATACGGCCAGCAGTGCTCGAAAAAGTGGCCCAAAATTGGACGTCCAGAATGCGCTTCGTCAAGAACAGCCGCGGTACCCATATGCCCGAAATCATTTTCAAATGTTAATGTCACGTATTGATCTTTCGAATAAAAAAAAATTTTGATTACAATTTAATTTTTTGTGTTATTTTTTACAATTTCAAGTTCTATCGGGCTTAAAAAAACACCCTTTACATAGATTATTTTAAAACACTCACAAATATAACCTCCTTCTTAATTTCGTTTTTTGGCCAAAGTCCCCCAGGGTGTCCTTCTTCGACACAACCAACAAAGATCACCAATTACATTTGCCCCTAAGACCACCAGAGAGATGATTAATAAAATGTGTCATAAACCAAAATTTATTAATAGAAGTTGAGAGGAAAAAAGAAGATATAAAAAATTACAACAATAACAATAACAACAAATAAACATTAATTATTTCGGAACAATGAAGATTTTGTACAATTGCTTTTGACACACCTACAAATATGTAACTGTACACACTTAAACATAAGAATTTTTTCATTAAATGCCACTAAGTTTTTCGTATGAGCGTAATTGAAAACGTAAAACATTTGTAGTGGCAACGTGCAAAGGTAAAATGAAGCATAAAATCTACCATTTGTTTGCGTGAGTTCTTCTAATTAACAGCTGTAAGAATGGCAGCAGCCACAAAAAAAAAAAAAATACAATGGCAACAACAAAAACATACAAACAGTAAAATAAGAGTGCAGAAAAGAAGAGCAGAAACAAAGTGATTTAATTTTGTGTTGTTGACGTTGCTTTACATTTTACTTCCGTTTCTGGTTGTAATAGGCGTCCATTAAGGAACTGAGCGCGTACAGACATAGATAACTACTATTGTAGCGATTTATATTATTATTTCGTATGCCACATACAAAACACATATCTAGATGAGAAAAAAAATAAAAACCAACAACAACTGTTAACCATACACTTGCAAACTTTTACAAACACACAGACACACACACATGTATGCATACTTGAAAAGAAAATAACTAATTTTCACATTTAACATTAAGCAACTGGCTAACGATTGGAATAAAAAAGTCTTTTGCCTTTCACTAGACAATTACAAAAAGCGGAAATAAAAAAAAAACACAAACTAAGAATAACATAAAACAATTGCAAACAAAAAGGGAAAATCTAAGTAAGTAACAACAAAAAAAATTATATTTATTTTTTGTTGTTGTTGCTGTTGCTGTTTCATACTAATAAAAACTATAAACAAGGGGAAAATCAGTTACAAAAACAAAGAAAGAATGTAAAACTGTTTTAATTGTTTTCACAAACGAAAAACGATAAAAAAACATCCAACACACACTCCCAGCAAAAACATAAAATGTTGTTAGAATTCAACAACAACAAAAAAAATATATAAACAACAGCAACAACAACAGCAACAATTTTGAATTGCATTAAACAAAAGTAAAGTAACTTTTTGTTTTTAAACATTTTCATACAAAAAAAAAAAACGAAAAAAAAAATTAAATAAAAGAAATCATCAAATACGAGTGCAAGTGCGAGTGCGAGTACGAGTGCTACAACACAATACAATACGATACAGTGTTAAATACAGGGTGCAAAAGTTTCTGACTGCAGGCCACTTTCAAAATGGAGAAACAAAAAAAGAGCAAAACTTCTTGGCAAAAAAAGGCCAAACAGAAATTGTAAAGAAAAAAAAAGTGGCTTTCACTTGTTAATCGTACACTTGCATCATATCGTATGCATTCTTTTGCAACTATAGAGTAGATTGCAATTTGAAGTTGTATGGTTAAGTATTGAAGTTAACAATTGTACAGCTTAACTTTAACAAAATTAACACTAAATGAGCGTATTAATGAAATAAAATTTAAATGAAAAATAAACTTTTCCTCTCTATCCTTTGAGCAATAAAAAAAAACAAAGAAAAGAAAAGACGAACGGAAGGATATCCACAGGGATTTTGAATTTGATAAGGGGTTTAGAAAAACCCGTAAAGTTAAGGGGAACAGCAAATGTTATTTTTATTGGATATATTAATGTATGTGGCTGTTAATAATAAATCTAAATCTAAAATATTTAAATAAAAATAATAATTTCTGACAGTTTTATAATAGAATGAGGTCATAAACCCCATAGAGTAATTATACCGGGTGGTACTTATTGTAAGGGAAAGAGAAAATTTGCAAAAGTCGATGAAATATTTATTTAGGCTGAAGAACGAATGCCTGATTTTTCCTTTTTAAAGATTATTTCGTGTAAGTTTGCGATTTGTTTTTTTAATAAATCAGGAATTTTTTCCTAGAGTTGCTTTTATATAGAACACAAATATTTAGAAGACAAAACATATTTAAAAATCAATTTTGTATAATTCCAAACCGTACTCTGTACCCATTCTACAGTTCATTTGCATATTTTTTATATTTCGTATGTTTCATTGTCATTTAAAATCTTTTTTAAACATCTATAACAATAAATGTCAACTGGGGATCATAAATGTCCTTCAAATAGAAATTTAACTGGATTATGACACATATTCGCACCTTGTAGACTATTTTTGTGCCACACACACACACACACACACACACACACACACACATACAAATTTGTGTAGGTGCATATGTCAGAGGATAGAGCAAAAAACATACCAACAAATATACACGCACAAATACACACACACACATATCGACATTCACACATTTAGTTAGTAAGTGCCCAGACGAGTAGTTAGTTACTAAATGATGCAATAAAAACATTAAAGTGCGAATCACATAAAAGCTCACACACATGATTGACATAATATGATTTGAGTTGTATGGACTTTAGGTCCTTGTTATTGTTCATACACAAGCGCACATACATACACACACACACACACACACAATGAGTGTGACTAACACATTATAAATTTTGACAACAATACATTTGTGTAAAAATGGAAACAAAAATAAAGAAAAAAAAAAAACAAAAAACAAAAATACTAAAAACTTAATTTATAAAAATCAAGTGGGAGTCAAAACCACAAACGTGGCTGTTCCTTCATGTGTGAAACAAAGGTGAGATTGTGGCCAATTGTACAAAGCACACATTTCAAATATGTTTTAGTTTCGCTTAATAAAAATTGTTTTAAAATCTTGTATGTATTACTCTATACAAATATACATAAATACGCCTGCTCACATACATACATTCGCACAAACATAGTTATGGTGACATGTACATGTGTATTTTCATGTTTGTTTTATATGAAAAACAATAAGCGGTCAAATAATTGAATTGACATGTTGCTGTTGTTTTATTTCTAATGAGACGAGAACACAAAACAAAAAACATAAAAACAATTTATAAACAATAATTTAAACCAGCAGCGCGGAAGTTAAATCGGTTATAGAAAATGTGGATTAAAGATAAAATGGCTAGAAAAATAAACACTAAAATAAAATTCAATGTTTTTGTTTTTATTTTTTTTTTAATTTTTTAGTTAATAAATTGTTTTAAATAATTTTAACCTTTTGGTAATTCATGAATATGCAACTATAACCATATATAGCATTATGCTAGGCGCACAATTGAAACGAACGAGGAATTTTTCGTCGCGAATATTCGTCATCAAAAATAAAACACATTTGTGTATATGGAAATGCATACAATTGTGGAGTCAGTCGAAATTCACTAAAAGCGGCGAACTCTGCAATAAATTTATTTTTATATCTTACGCCGGCGAACGACGAACAAATTGATACACGGTGACCATTTTTTATTAAATTTGGGTTTACTTCTCAACTTTTTAAGAAAATAAAGTTAATTTTTAATTTAATAATTGTTTTATTTTTTATTTTCAATCATTTAAAATAAATACAGGTAAAAAAGTTAACTAAAAAATTTTGTTGTTATTTGTGTTTTTGCAAATGTTTAAGTTTATTAAGTGATCTTGTTTTCATATGGTCACACTATTAGCTGTTATACAAGCTGTTATAAAAAACGTGTTTACTGCACGTACCCACGACATTCTTTGCAAACGCTTACTTATACGTAAACAGTTTTTTACTAAATATGTCAGAAATTATATTTATTTGTTGAGTTTCACAGAAATTTAAATTCTTTGATTATTTTTGTTCTTTCTTTGCACAGACAACTATAAAAGATGTTACTGTTTCGTCGTTATTGTTGCTCGCAGAACGAATTTACACAGCGAATTTTTATCGAAGAATTCGTTGGTTGGGTAAAATTCTTCCCAATTGTGCGCCATGCATTAAACACATAGACCGACCACAGCAGGCTACATAGCTACATGACTACAAATGCAGCTGGCTCCAATTGTCGCAGTTTAATCAGCTACACAATTATTTTGAAAACGACAGCTGCACGTTAAATATAAATAGAAGAAATTAAAGTATTTTACTTTCGTAAAAATAAAGTTGCTTGTAACTCCTTTTTATTTCGGCTCAAGTTCACTTATTATATTATTCAATTTCCTAAAACATCTTCCAAATTAAATTTTAATAATTTTACGAATAAATTGAATTTTTTATTTTATCGAACTTTTTTGTTTAAACTAATATTTAAATTTTTAATCAGGCTTGAGTTCATATTTTAATATTCTTTATTTTTACAAAGAATTTGTTTAATTGTGATAAATGAAAGAATAAATCTGAATAATGAATAAAGTAAAATGCATTTTCGAAACCAGCTACGATTTCATCATCAGCACTCTCTGATCGGTGGTTACATGTTGGTTGTAAATATCATCTATTTAACTCACGGGACTTAAGTTATTTGAATTCGGTAACTACTTGAGTATTTTTACCACAACGAGTTAGATTGAAATTTTAATCAAACAGCAACCCTTTTACTTTTGTTTGTTATTATCTTTAATTTTATCACTATTTTTGTCCTGCCTGATTAAAAATTTAAATATTAATTTTACGAATATTTTAAAAATTATTCCAATGTTAGCCGAGTGGAATACATTTTCGAAACCAGCTACGGTTTCATCATCAGCACTCTTTATCGGTACAATCATATGTAATTTGAAATTAGTATTTATGTTACAATTTAATGCAATTAGAATAAGGGAATCATAGTATTTATTTTCAAATTTTCAATAAAACATTTATATATAATTACAATTAAAATTGCTTGTTTTAAATGTACGTATAGTATATTCCTTACAAATTTAAAAGTAAATACATTTAGTTGCTTAGAATCCTCTTATTTTTTCATATAAATTAAAAGAAGTGTACACCTTGATGTCACCACTAACTGCGGAAACCGATCGACCGAATATAATTTCAGAGAACGTTGGGGATGGGCTTTAGATGGTTTATGGGAAGTTTGTACGAATGCGGCTCAGTGGTTCCGGAGGTATGGCATTTAAATTTTCCAAATTATTTCCATACAAATATCAACAAAATGTCATTAGTTTTCTTTATTATTATTTTTTATTGTCACTTGAAAGGTTTCCAAACCATGTAATGTCTAACATGTACAGTGACAATCGGTCTTTCTAATTGGTACTGAAAAGGGGGGAGAAGGGTGAGTGATACTCCCATATGTAATGAATATAATGCAACAAATTTTTTTAAACCAGCAAAGCCCATGTTAAGCTTGTTTTTCAAATAAATACTGATTATGAGTAAATGTTTCCACCTTTTTTATTTTTATCAATAGTTGTTTTATTCATTAAGCTTGAGATAAATTTTTTTTAGAGGTAATTTTGATTTATTCCAATATTTCGCTCCGACATTGAGTAGCTTCTTTAAGGAAAGTAATTAAAAAAAATTATTTAAAAACAAGTAAGTGTGCTTACTTATATACCCTTCAAATCTTATATACCCTTCACAACGTGTCGTCTTGCAATAACAATTGTTTAAAAAGTCTTTGTTAAAAAGTTCAACAATAAAATAAGAAAATTAACATATACACATGGCACGGTGTAATGATCATATAGACCGGTCAGTACCAACTTTCCGTTGAATAACTGACTTAACAAAAAAAAAAAACATGTATGATTGAAAATGTTGTGAGGATCACAACCAACAAAAAGCTTTCATTACCATCAGACTGATGGTTTAAAGCAAGAATAAAAAATGTGATAATTTAATAGAATAACAAAAAGGGGAAAAGCTTAAGTTTGGTAAATTTCGTTCTCACTCACTACAGCAAAAGATATGAATATGTATGTGAAGTTTAATTCACAAAATCAAATTTCGTATAAACTTGTGAGTTAAATAGATGATATTTACATCCAACACTAAGACATTCCGATCAAAGAGTGCTGATGATGAAACCGTAGCTGGTTTCGAAAATGCATTCCACTCGGCTGGTGTCGGGATTAAAACTTACTTTTCCAATATATTCTTTCATTATCACAAATAAAAATTAATTTCTTCATGTAATGATTAGAAATTGAATAATAAAATGAACTAGAGCCAAACTAAAAATTAATAAAAATTGTTTATTTATTTATTTATTAAAGTCTAAAGAACAATATTCCTTACAGACTAATGAAAAATAAAATATATAAATGCATTTTATTATTATTAATATGAAATGCGTACATACATATAAAAAAACATGCATATTTAAAAACATCCCATTTTAAAATTATAAATTGAGATACATACATATCTTAAAAAAAAATATATAAAAACAAATAAAAAATAATAAAAAAAAAATTAAAAAATAGAAAAAATAAAATATAAATAAAAAAAATTAATTTTTTTAAATTAATAAAAAAAAATAATGAGAAAAATAAAAAATAAATCGATGCCACGTTCACTCTTCCCAGTATACCATGTTTGTATGTATGTGTTGTATGTTGTTGTTGTGAAAAAAACGAGGTGGTCGTAGTTTTTTCCTCATATCTCAGTTGCTTATGTACCGATTTTTCTGGTTTTCAATACCGATCCGATATTCGGAATATTGTCAGGCGGCTTCTAAAAGTTGATTTCAACACACACACGGACAGACTGACAGAGCTTAATGGACTATCCCTATTCATAAGCTTTCAGAAGATATATACTTCGTGGGGTCGGAAATGAAAATTAAAGAAATTTTAAACGGAATGACAAACCTGTATATGTTTACCCTTTTTCACTTTTGTGTGAAGAGTATAAAAAATTGATCTCAAGCTTAATAACTAAACCATCAACTGATATTTTTTTTGTTCTTTTCTGGTAAACAAAATAAAATATTTTTAAGCCCATGTAAATTAAGCAATTTTGTTATATTGGCAGCACTAAATCGGCTTATTACCGCTGACAGAAATAGAAATTAGTGTAAGTGGCCAACACCGCCACCGCAGTAGTGCAGTTGTGATGGCGTGAAAATAATCGTCTCTATGTAAGTGTGTGTACTTTATGTTCTTTCTGTGGCTTGGCGCTAAAAGGGCCAATGTCACTTTTTTGCTCTTTTCAGTTAATCATTGCATTAGATTTGTTTTCTTGCTGTATTTCATTATGGTAAAACAGCTAAAGTCATACTTAACCCAGAACAGCTTAATAAATAAAATGCTGGCCAATGTCACTCTGAAAGCATCTATAAAAGTTAAAGTTCAATTTTAATTTTCTCAAAAGTAAATATTTTGATATTGACCCTTTTAGCTCCAAGCCACAGATTTATTATAGTCGGCAGCCTGCTGTTGTCTATGGGTTTAATATACAATTTTTTTCTTTGATTTCAATAATTTTAAAGAAACTTCAATGTAAAAACTTTCTATTCTCGGTTTTTATTTTATTTAAAGAAAATTTTTTTAAATAAACTGAAACAGCAATTTTTTTTGTAGAATAAAAAGAAAAACTTAATTTTGACAGATGCAGACATTATTATTAGAGAAAAGTTGAAAAGTTTGATAAATTATATATGGAAAAAGAAAAACAATCAGCTGATTGGATACGATACCTTATTAATCTGTCTTGTCTTGATGAATATATTTGACTTTCTTAAACTGATTTTTACTTCTTTTATTTGAATTAGTTTAAAAACAATAAGGTCTTTCTACGTTAAGCCTATAGTGAAGGAAATGTAAAAAGCCACATACACATGTGGCTCTGATGTCACTTAAATGCTTAGCATTTTTATTACATTTTCTCAAATGGTCGTAGTGGCTGCCTGCGGTATTATTTTGATATTACACGAAATGTATTTTAGTCCAAAAAGGCAAATAAAACACATTTGGCAGAAGCGAATGCATTTAAGCTTTATGATGACGTCATAATTACTCACTGCCACATGCGTATGTTTATTCTTACTTTTCTTGTACTACAGGCTTAAGTTGCATAATTTTTTTTTGTTTAGCAATAGTGTTACAAGTTATAGAAGTTCTACTGTATTTCATAAAATTGAAAAATTCTCTACGTACAGTTACAATAAAATATTGTTTTAAAATCTTATTTTTTTTAAATAAAATTCACAAGGTCTTAATAACATGTTGTTGTTTGTTATGAGTTTTTGTGTATTTGTTAAATAAATGCTGTATTCATATAAATTCCCAAGTGTCATAAGGTCATAATTTACCAAAAAAATTCAAAATCATTGCTAACTATTGTATTGTTTATTGTAAATTTTTCTCAAACCCTTTTTAACACTTTTAAATATTATGACAATACGACACGTTATGAATTTACCAAATGCATGTGTATTTTATCTTTATTATTTACATTTAAGTTTATTTGTTGCTGCCATAAATTTTCCTTAAAAATTTGAAATAAATTTATTTCAATTTTACTGTTGTACTCTGCTCTAAGTAGTTTATCAATGTTTGTTTTCAATTTAAACTGCCAAAACTATAAAACGTAATAGAATTTTCACAATTTTTAACCTGATATTTGATCTCTAGCCCACTTAGTTAAATTGTGTGTTAGTTTCATCCGTTATTATTGATGTTGTTGTTGTTGCTATTGCTGTTGTTCTTGTTTTTTGTTGTTGTTTTAAATTAGGTACACATGTTGTTGTGGCATAACTTATGTTGTGGATAGGTTATAATAGAAAAAAAAAATACATGTTTGTGTGTATGCGTGTGTGTGTGTGTGTGTGTGTGTGACCTAAACAAATTCCAACATCAACTACTTTAGATTCCTCTTGTGGAAGTGAATAAAATACTCTCACCACTATTAACGTGTTTTATTTATTAGTTTTTACTCTTGTTTTAGCGGTAAAAGTGATTGCTGTAGTTGTTGTTGCTCTTAAGTCTTACTTGTTCATGTTTTTCTTTACACACTCATACAAAGTTTTGCTTAAGGCCTGGGGTTTCCTTACCCAACAAATGGATCAATTAAGGTTGTTGTTGTTTTTTTTTCTGTGAATCCATTTTGCACAAAATTTAATTCAATTTTTCAATTGAAATTGATTATACTATCTTTAGTTTAAATGCAATCTGTTTGTTAAATAGAAACATGCACACACAAACACATACACTTGGAGTGGCAATAGAAGTCATAGATACATTTTTAAATACTAAATGATATACAAGAGAATGAATAGAAACAAGTGTTTGAAATACAAGAACAATAAATACGTGCTGAAGAGGGGGAATACACGTAAAGGAATAATAATCTTTAAACCAAATTACACTAATGGGTCTATTTTGATCTAAATATATATTTATACTCTACTATAGTTGTAATAACAAAGACGATTACAGTGTAAATTCTAGACCAGATTTATATTATCATCTTGCTGTTCGATATGCAAAACCTAAACTTTAATTATATGCCTTAGAGTTGAGTGAAAGATTTGCTGTGTTTTGTTTTTTGACATTTCTTCCGATTTTCGTTACAAACACGTATACACTACTTGCAAGTAACTACTTGCTTGTGGCAAGTTAGGGCAAACCCTATACAAGACTCTGTCTATAGTTTAGACTTTTTTTTAAACTTAACCGAAGTGTTAGAATACAGTTTCAGCTCTTACTAATTTAGAAAAATTCTTTATTTTTAGAAAATTTTGGAATAAATTATTAGCTTTGCTTTTTTTGCAGTGTTTTGCACGTACAATTTTTAAATACATAAATTGTATGTAGACAGATACATATGCATAGCAAATGTGTATACGTTTGTGTGTATTTATGTGTGTGTGTGTATGAGATGGTTCTAGACAAAGCATTGTTTCCTTTTTCGTGAAATTTTAACAAATTAATTGCACACAATAAATCGTGGTAAATTTTCTAGCAAATAAGTAGATCAAGGAGCTTGTGTTTTTTTTTTTGCTTCTATTTCCTTTCCGTTTAGTGATTGTATAGGTTGTACCTTAACCCATGGTAATGCTCGGAAAAAGAAACTACATGACAAACTACGCGCCACATTCTACACCTACATTTAATGGAAAAGTGTTAAAACAAAAGAAATTTAAAACGGCAAAGAACACCTACCCAAACACACCTAAATATATGAGTGTTTATAGAAAAGAACGGAAAAAAGGACAAAGAAAACAATAGAAATAAAACTTACGGCGATGATAGGTACAATTTATAAAGTTCTTTGCTAAAGTTTAATAAGATTTCGCATGCAAAGTTCGCTTAAATCTTCGCAGCAGGGATTCCCAACGACTTAATTGGAGAATAACCTAAGAGGTTCACTTACAGCTATAGCTAAAACCATAGTGTTGTGTTACCACAAACCCTGTCCATGTTAAAATTTCATTTCAAATTTCTTTTAATAGGTAAGTTAGAAACGTAAAATTTTGATTTTGTGTAGACATTTACTAGGTGAACAGGATTAAAATCAATAGGATTATGAAAACATAAACATATTTTAAACTATGATATAACAAAGCTGTATATCGATGGTCAACGGTAGGAAGGCCCTAACTTAAATAATTGTAATTTTACTGGAGTAGGTAAAAACGTAGTAGAAACTGTATTATCATAATGTAGCTTCTTGCGTAAAATTTCTTATTAAACTACAACTTCTTAAACTAAAGCCTTAAATTTTTGCGTCGTGGTGTATTTGTATTGCAATCACTGAAAAACTAAATTTCATAAAAAATACGAGCTAGGACCTTTCTACTTGTAACCATTGAAATACCTTTTAGCATTGCAGGTAAAGGGTATAAAATCAATATATATAAAAATCAATGTGTGTTTGTGTGTTTGTATGTTTGTTTGTGCTTTATATTCGGTTAAACGGCTGGCCGATTTCCTTGAAATTTTCACAGAATCTTTCTGTATGTCTGGAAGGAACTATAGGCTATACTTTGGTTTAAAATTGTAAGTGGGCGACGTGCCACGCCCTATTAAAGAATAAGTATTTAATATTATATATTATGAAAGGTACTGCAGCTAGAGTCTTCAAATTAAGTACGGTAAACTTTGAAATCCACACGAACGTTGGGGCAAAAAATGGGCGGACTTTCAATAGTAGGCGTGGCCACATGAATTAAATACTAAATTTCGTATATTTGGAAAACGATATCGATTAGAGTACTAAAATTTTGCAAGAGCAACTTTGACACCCAAATAAACATTTCTGGAAAAAATGGGTACATTAGAAATAGTGGGCGTGGCAGCTCTCATAGCAATTGAATACTAAAATTCGTATATTCGGGAAGCGTTAACAGTTAGAGTACCCAAATGTTGCACGAGAAGCTTTGACATCCATATGACTATTTTGATAAGAAATGGATGCTCTAGTAATAGTGGGCGTGGCACCTGTCATATGAATTAAATACAAAAATTCGTGTATCTGCGAACCGATAATAGTCAGAGTACCCAAATTTTGCAAGAGACACTTTGACGTCCATATGATTATTTGAATGAGAAATGGTTGATTTAGTAATAGTGGGCGTGGCACCTGTCATATGAATTAAATACAAAAATTCGTGTATTTGGGAAGCGATAATAGTTAGGGAACCCAAATTTTGCAAGACACACTTTGACGTCCATACGATAATTTGAATAAGAAATGGTTGATTTAGTAATAGTGGGCGTGGCACCTGTCATATGAATTAAATACAAAAATTCGTATATTTGGGAAGCGATAATAGTTAGAGTACCCAAATTTTGCAAGAGACATTTTGACGTCCATATGATTATTTGAATAAGAAATGGTTGATTTAGTAATAGTGGGCGTGGCACCTGTCATATGAATTAAATACAAAAATTCGTATATCTGGGAAGCGATAATAGTTAGAGTACCCAAATTTTGCAAGAGACATTTTGACGCCCATATGATTATTTGAATGAGAAATGGTTGATTTAGTAATAGTGGGCGTGGCACCTGTCATATGAATTAAATACAAAAATTCGTATATCTGGGAAGCGATAATAGTTAGAGTACCCAAATTTTGCAAGAGACATTTTGACGCCCATATGATTATTTGAATGAGAAATGGTTGATTTAGTAATAGTGGGCGTGGCACCTGTCATATGAATTAAATACAAAAATTCGTATATTTGGGAAGCGATAATAGTTAGAGTACCCAAATTTTGCAAGAGACATTTTGACGCCCATATGATTATTTGAATGAGAAATGGTTGATTTAGTAATAGTGGGCGTGGCACCTGTCATATGAATTAAATACAAAAATTCGTATATCTGGGAAGCGATAATAGTTAGAGTACCCAAATTTTGCAAGAGACATTTTGACGCCCATATGATTATTTGAATGAGAAATGGTTGATTTAGTAATAGTGGGCGTGGCACCTGTCATATGAATTAAATACAAAAATTCGTATATTTGGGAAGCAATAATAGTTAGAGTACCCAAATTTTGCAAGAGACATTTTGACGCCCATATGATTATTTGAATGAGAAATGGTTGATTTAGTAATAGTGGGCGTGGCACCTGTCATATGAATTAAATACAAAAATTCGTATATCTGGGAAGCGATAATAGTTAGAGTACCCAAATTTTGCAAGAGACATTTTGACGCCCATATGATTATTTGAATGAGAAATGGTTGATTTAGTAATAGTGGGCGTGGCACCTGTCATATGAATTAAATACAAAAATTCGTATATCTGGGAAGCGATAATAGTTAGAGTACCCACATTTTGCAAGAGACATTTTGACGCCCATATGATTATTTGAATGAGAAATGGTTGATTTAGTAATAGTGGGCGTGGCACCTGTCATATGAATTAAATACAAAAATTCGTATATTTGGGAAGCGATAATAGTTAGAGTACCCAAATTTTGCAAGAGACATTTTGACGTCCATATGATTATTTGAATAAGAAATGGTTGATTTAGTAATAGTGGGCGTGGCACCTGTCATATGAATTAAATACAAAAATTCGTATATCTGGGAAGCGATAATAGTTAGAGTACCCAAATTTTGCAAGAGACATTTTGACGTCCATATGATTATTTGAATAAGAAATAGTTGATTTAGTAATAGTGGGCGTGGCACCTGTCATATGAATTAAATACAAAAATTCGTATATTTGGGAAGCAATAATAGTTAGAGTACCCAAATTTTGCAAGAGACATTTTGACGCCCATATGATTATTTGAATGAGAAATGGTTGATTTAGTAATAGTGGGCGTGGCACCTGTCATATGAATTAAATACAAAAATTCGTATATTTGGGAAGCAATAATAGTTAGAGTACCCAAATTTTGCAAGAGACATTTTGACGCCCATATGATTATTTGAATGAGAAATGGTTGATTTAGTAATAGTGGGCGTGGCACCTGTCATATGAATTAAATACAAAAATTCGTATATCTGGGAAGCGATAATAGTTAGAGTACCCAAATTTTGCAAGAGACATTTTGACGCCCATATGATTATTTGAATGAGAAATGGTTGATTTAGTAATAGTGGGCGTGGCACCTGTCATATGAATTAAATACAAAAATTCGTATATCTGGGAAGCGATAATAGTTAGAGTACCCACATTTTGCAAGAGACATTTTGACGCCCATATGATTATTTGAATGAGAAATGGTTGATTTAGTAATAGTGGGCGTGGCACCTGTCATATGAATTAAATACAAAAATTCGTATATTTGGGAAGCGATAATAGTTAGAGTACCCAAATTTTGCAAGAGACATTTTGACGTCCATATGATTATTTGAATAAGAAATGGTTGATTTAGTAATAGTGGGCGTGGCACCTGTCATATGAATTAAATACAAAAATTCGTATATCTGGGAAGCGATAATAGTTAGAGTACCCAAATTTTGCAAGAGACATTTTGACGTCCATATGATTATTTGAATAAGAAATAGTTGATTTAGTAATAGTAGGCGTGGCACTTGCAAAATAAATATATTTTTGAACTATAAAATTTTTATTTTATTACGATGGGGGTGGCGAAGCACACCGGGTAATAGCTAGTAAATAAATAAATTGTTTATAAAAAAATTTTTTTTTTTAAATTACCATAAACACTTTTTTGTTTTGCTTTTTTAATTAAAACATTTTTTAATTAAAACATTTTTTTATAGATAATTTTTAAATTTATTTTTATTTGTTAAATTTTTTTTACTGTATTCTTTTTTATCAGAAATTCGTTAAAATTAATTGTCGTTACCATGGCTATTTACAAAAAAGTTTTCAAAATTATCCATTATCCTTCTATTTATAAAAAGTTTTGATAATAAATATGAAAAATATATGATTGAAAATCCCTGATTTTCACATATATTATATGTATATGTACATATGTTAGTGTCTACAAAAGTACTAAACTAAATACCCCCCCCACACACACACACACATACACATGCACAATAGCTTATCTATATGAAAAGTTGAAAATATGACTGTGTATGTATGTGTGTTTGTACTGTAACTGACACCTGAAACTGATAACAGCGATGAGCACAATATGATTGTATACACACGCACATACATACATTCATTCATTCTTACATATTTATTTAGTTGTGTTAAGTTTAATTTGTATGTAGTAAGTGTTGATATGCATGTTAAAGACACACACATGCAATATACTCATTTATATATGTAAGTATATGTTTAATGTATATGTGTATTGAATATGTGTATGTATGTACGTATGCATGTTTGTATAGTTGGCTGAGCATATAATCAAAATTACTTACAAAGGCGGTTTTATTATAAATACCTACAGTCATACACACACACACACACACACACACATAACTTTTTATACGTTGTATAATTAAGTATGTGTATATTATCGCATGTCGGTATGTTTTCTTCTTTAGCAATAATTTGGGCACAGTGTCACAGATTAATTCAGATTTTCATTAATTACTTCTTCTTCATTTAAGCACATGTCATTAATTTACCAACATGAACAAGAAGAAAAAAAAGACTTTAAGCAAATAATGGGATTATTTCTGAAGTACTTAAATTTGTAAAAATGCAAAGAAATGCCGTAGAAGTTCAATGATAATTTTTCAATGCATATATCACAAACGAATAAATTAAATAGAGTAGATGGAAAAAAGGACAAGTTATTGTGTTTTTACCTCTTTTGCATAAATATTTAAGTAAGCAGTTGTAAGATTTTTCATTTTACTTAATTAATAAATTTATTGTATTTATATTTGTTTTAATAAAAATGTTCAAAGGAAAAAGTGGGGATGGCAAAAGAAAAAAAGGGTTTTTAAGATAAAGTTTTTAAGATAAAACTTGAAATTCATGCTTTTAAAAAATGTTGTTCCAATTATTTTATTTTACTTCAATGAGTTTTATACAGAGAGTTGGACAAATATTGTCATACAATTACTTAATTATGAAAAAAAATCACAATTTTGCCTTTATAAGTAGGCCTTGGCAAACTAAAATATATTAATATAAATAAAAAATAAAAATACAAAATTTTACATAAATAATATTTTTGGACTCTACAAGCCTTAGCACAGCCCATATGGTGGTGGTGTGGGGTAGAGAAAAAAAAACAGAAAAACATTAATGCTCTTTTGTGATTCGCTGATTTCACTAAACTCATAAAAAAATCATAATTACCAAAAAAAAAAAAAAATGTGAAAATTTCATCCAAGAAAACCCTTTAATTCCCAAAATATCAAAGATATGAAATATTTTAGAGAGATTGTACTACGGGTGGTATGATTTATATTTTATGTTGGGTAGGAATAAAAATACGTTACGACTATACGCCCTAGGGGACAATTGCATTGTGTTGTATTGTGTATTACAAAAGAAATCAAACATTAAGTGTGACTGGTATTTATACGAATACAGTGAAGTACAGTTGAAAGGCTTTAACCTTAAAAAAAAAATAATTGTGTAAACATTTGTTCGCTTAAAAGAAGAAGTTATGAAAAATTATTTTTTTTTATTAAAAATAACTAAATTTGTAACAACTATGTCAGTTTTATAACAAGTATTGTAGTTTTGGTTAAGGCAATCCATTATTCGTTATTTTACAAACACCATTTCATATAGTTGCTATTTTGCAAAAACCGGTTTTCGGTTACAAGTATTAAAAATAACCGGTTAAATTAAAACAAATAAAATTTGTTTTTAAAATAAGTAACTAAAGAAAAAAGTGAAAGTGAATAAGGTGGAGTAATTAAGGTGCAAATTTTTGAAACCAAAGTACCCTGGGTTCAAAACCCAGAAGAGGAAAAAAATTTTATAAAAACTCTTAATTATGAGGCTTTCCACTTACAAATAAATGAAGAGCCCCCTAAAAGATCAGTCAGCATTATATAAGACGCGTTCGCAGCAGAACCTAAAGGAAAAAATTACATGCAAAATGTTTAGCAAAAACTCGAATCACACATAATAGAAAGTATTTGCATCAAATACACAATAATATGGAGGTGTCGCATTGTTGTTCCTAGGCAAATCAACAGATTACGCCTCATGATATCATATTTCTAGTTTATTAGTAGCAGATCGCTGTTTAAAATTTATATTAACAATGCTGTGACAACTCGGTGATGGTACAATGACCGAAGGATTGAGACACCTCGAGGTAATACGAAAACGTTGCTAAGAAGGATATAGCGCAGTCACGCATTTTCCCAACCTTAAGCAAAAAAAAAGAAACAAAAATGCTGTGGCAACAATAAAAACAATAGTTACATAATATTTAATACTTTGACGCCATTGTAAATTTACAATTTAATGGTAAACAGCCGAGATGGTTGAGCATGTAAATGCATTTCGAATGAGTCTAAACGCATTGTTTGCAACGACTTTCTTAACCTTAGGAAACCATACAAGTAAAATATAGGTGACTATAGGTTTGACAATACTGTTGAAAGACTAGAATACCATTTAAGTCCACATGTCCGGCCAAAAAGCCCTTGACAGTCATAAAGACTTATAATGGTCCTAGTTGAGACACTCTTTAATTGGACATTCTAAGAGAGTTTTTTATATATAAGCGGCAATTATTTTAACGCAAACAAAATATCGCCAACATTTTACTGTCAAAGTTTTGTTCTCTGAAGCAATAATTTGTTGCTTAGTTCATCACCATCACCACCAACATGCCACCGTAACAGATTTGCCTCGAACTGGTAGACCTCGTTTTATTTGCTGTGTGGAAAATATTGTACATTCGAAGCAAAGTGTTAACGAAATACTAGAAACATCTACCAGAAGTAGTTCTATTTAGCTATAAATGGCTTGTATGACACTGTGTCGCATTTAAAAAAAAGACATTTAATATTATTCCCACATAAGGTGCAATTGGGGCCAGAATTAAAACCCGCGGAACATCGACAACGTTTAAATTTTTGAGCTAAATTTCAACAGTTGGCCAGATGTGAAATAAAATGTATAGGGAACCTGCTTATGTGTGATGAAAACCACTTTCATTTAAATGTTTATGTTAATAAGAATAACTGTAGATTCTAGGGTTCTCAACGCCAATTCCATCACATTATTAGGTGGATATTGTGTAGCATTAAATCTGAAAATATCAACGGTCCTTGCTACTTCAAAAATTAAGATGAAAGAGCTGTAACCGTAAACAAAGAGTGGTAACGGTTAATGAAAGAACATTTTTTATGTCCTGTTTTTAAAAATAGATCTCAGATGTGGTTTCAGCACAAAAGAGCCACTGTCCGTACTGCCTGAGACACAATGGCACTTTTAAATTAATGTTTGGGAGAGAAAATAATTTCTAAAAATTCGGAAATTAATAGGGCAGCACGTTTGCCAAATTTGTCAGCACCCGACTATTTTTTTTTGTGTGATTTATTTAAAGAAGCGAGTATGTGAACAAGCACGGAACATGGCTTAAACTCAGGGTGAATATAATTGCAGAAATTAAAGTGCTAAAGCCACAAAAACTTTAAAGATGTTTTGAAAAATATTCTAAAACGAGTTTATTATTACAAAGCTGAAAACGGAGGTGATTAAAATGATATTATTTTCCATACTTGGAGTGAAAAGAAAAAAAATATTTAATATTTGAAAAGAAATTTTTTTTCAAATCTATATAAAAGAAAAAGTTTTTAAAATTTTTAAGCCCCATTATGATTTTTAGCCCACCCTGTTGTTTAATTTTGTAGTCTTCAAATGCAAGTTTAGTAGTTTACACTGATTTGCAAAAAAGATAATTCAAATAGGATCATAGGGACTCCCGTTTGCGTCCTTATCTTGTATCTGTGTGATAAAAAAGCCCAATAAAGAAGGATTGCTTTTGTTTTTATTAAAAACTTACTAAGTACTAGCATAGTACTAACTGAGTACTAGACTTCGTCTGCAAAGTAATCCCAATGAAAGATAGAATATGTGTTTATCTTGGTTGTTATCTATCGGTGGTTGAAATTTCATTAGGTTTCGTTTAATGCTTTTTGAGCTATTGAGTAAGAAAAATCCAACATTTAAGCATCCAAAAATTCACATTTATTATATTATTAGGATAACATGCGTTGTTGTATTTATATAAAGGGTGGTTATATTTTAAGGACCAATATTGAATGTAAACCACACCTAAACGTCAAGTTTTTTTCTGCATTTCATTTGACATTTCTCAATTTAGACTACCTGAATTTGAACAATGAAAAGATTCACAATTAAGCAACGCGTTAAAGTTATTCAGTCTTATTATGAAAATTGGCGTTCAAATCAAAATGCATTTCGTGCACGTGATTAGTGATTCTTTTTGCCAACATAATCGTTCACAATCGGAAGAATTGTGAAAAATATTTTAATTTCAGCAAAACAGGTCTGTATGAAATGTGAAAACATAAAATAAAAATAAAAAAAATAAATAAAAAAACATCGACTCATCATCGTGTCCAATAATTGAACATCAACATTGTCATTGAAAATTTGAACCATCGGATGAAGGTGTGCTGCCGAGGTCGCGGCAGCCATTCGCCCTATATTTTGTTCCATACATAACACAGCCCGACAAAATTAAAAAAAATTTGAATTCTTTGAATTTATCAACTGATTTTAGTTAATTTGGGTGCACTGAATTCAAATCTGTAATCAGTTTGTCTCTATCAGCTCTAGTTTTCATCCTCCACTATAAGTGAGGAGGGTATATATCAGTTTGTCATTCCGTTTTTTCCCAAAAAATATTATTTTTTGTGTAATTGCTAGCTGATTAACGGGAATTTTATTTGTGTAATATTATTCAGAACGTTATTTTTTCTTTTTGCACTCCAATTGCATATCGGAAGTTAGTTAGTTTCTTCACGCAAAGAAAAACCATGGTTACGACATGATCACGACGGTCATATTATTTTTTCTAAAACAATATTTGGTTGTCGAAAACAAGTAATAGTTATTTTTGTTTCATTTCATCATATATATTGTCACGATAATCAAGCATTTGTTTGAGTTGTATCATTTAATGATTACTTTTCGTAAAAATTTCAAAATGGTTATCATTTAAAAATAGTATGATTTAAAAGAATGATGACGACAAAAATAACATTTTTATCAAAAGCATTTAAAATTAAAAATAATCATTAAATAATAAGTGAGACAACAGTATGATTACAAATTAATCAAGCTATGGTTTTTTCTTAATAATAATTTGATTTCAACTGTCCTTCTTCTTGCTGAATACATTTTTATTATTTTAAAAGTTTGAGATGTCAAAAAAATGAACAAACATTTTGAGAAATTAAAAAAAATTTACAAATAAGAGATAAAATGTAAAAAAATGTTGGTATAAAAATTGCAATTAAATTGGTAAATACAATCAATATGTGTATCTTACAGCAAAAGACAATAATTTGCCGTAAAAAAGCAAAGATTGTCGATTTTAATTGTAGTCATATGTATGATTATTGATTGATGATTAAATTAAACATAATAATGATAACTGGTAACCAGTATTATTTTAAACATAATCATACAATTCAATCATAGTATGTTGCTCTTCGATTATGGTTACCACAACCATATTTTTTCTTTGCGTGTTGTAAGAAGTGTTCTATTGCAGTTGGCAAAGTTTATTAAAAAAGTGTTGATCTAAATAGAAATGACTTCCAATAGAAGATGTTGTAAAAATAACGCTGACACATTTTGTTATATTTGTGGAGAATACACCTTAAAAGAAAACATAAGACCTATTTCGGAATGTGTTAAAAAATTGTATTTAAATTACTTTGGAGTTGATCTTGATGACCAAGATAAAAGCTGGGCTTCACACATTGTGTGCAATACTTGCTGTGTAAATTTGCGACAATGGACTCAAGGAAAACGAAATAGGCTTAAGTTTGGTGTGCCAATGGTTTGGATAGAGCCCAGAAATCATTTGGACGACTGTTACTTCTGTTTAGTGAGTATTTAGTGATTTTGATAAGTCAATGACCGAAACTGAACGAAATGCGTGGACTTCATTCGTGCATTCTTGGCAAATAATAATAAAGCTCCAAATTATGTTTAATTAGTGGAGAATATGCTGGATAAGTAAGAAAAATGAGAAGTGAAAAGGACGCAGTGTGTATAGTTTTAGTTCTTCGAAAAATCAGATGTAAAAAGGAGAAAATATATTAAAAACTTAAGTCGTCCAAGTTTTTTCCTTACAAATAATCCCCAGAAAATTTTTTACCAAAAAAATAACAAAAAACAGCAAATCCCTTCAGTCGTTCTCATGTGATGAGATAACATACATGAACCGTTTCATTCACATACTAATTTAGATTATAGATGAGTGAGCATTTTCAACTTGCTCATTTGTAGGGTAAAAATGAAGATTTAAATTCTCACTTCAACTTAATTCAATAGTGTTGTTGTTATCTAAAATGTCAACAATCAATTGCATTACAATATATATATAAATAGAAGAAATTTAAAAGAAATATAAAAAAGAAATATATTATTATTATTATTATGATCATTACAAGGAAGCATATCCCCTCTGGAGGTGGATATGAGGGTCTTGTCTGAGACAATTAAGGCAAGCAAGTGGATTAGATATCTAGGGTTAAGGTTAGATAATAGATTATTGTTCCGAGACCAACTCGAATATGCTGCAACAAAAGCGGCTCAGGTGACAGTTTCTCTCAGCAGACTTATGGCGAATACTGGGGGCCCAAGCTACTCAAAGAAGAAACTGATAATGTCGACGATCTAGTCAATCCTCTTATATGGATGCGAAATCTGGGTTGATGCTCTACAGGCGAAGTATAGAAGAAAGATGCTGGCAGATGTATAACGCACCTCTGTTCTAAGAGTATCCTCAGCATATCGTACAGTCTCCGAACCAGCAGTACTTCTTATAAGCGGCTCTATCCCTATTGACTTACCGTAGGGGAAATATCCCCAGAAAATATTGTGGATATCATGATGGAAAATGAGACTAAATGGGAACACGTGGTAACGTATGTTGAAAGGCTACTACGCGCAAAAAAGCGGGACCTAGACGTAGGCATAACGACGGCTTTTCGATAGAAGCAGAAGAGGAGCCCCGCCCTGAAGCAATGCGGGTGGAGAACGGCTCGAAAAAGGCGGGTTTTTAGTGGATGCAAGCTTCACATACCAGAAGTGTGACGACAGTATCCGAGATGCGTCAGGCATTTTCCTCCCTTCCCGAAAAAAAAAATTATTATTAATATTATTATTATTAAAGGTGAACCAGTTTTACTGTGACTTACTGTACATTTGTATAAGTGTCTGTTGCCCTCAATAAATCCAATTGGTATATGGTTTTCTAAATCAAACGATTTATAGGATAATGCTTTTTGAAAATTTCACGTACTTTAAATTACCACTTTGCGACACATTTTTATTTTTTAACTTCAAATATTTATGCCAGTAACACTTTTTTTGTTTGGGGGGGTTGGGCACTCCATTACTTAAATATTATTACAAATTTTCCAATGCATTGAGAATTTTAAAAAGTCTCAAGTTATTTGTACATAATATTTCATCATTAACTTAATAAGGAAAACACACACTTAGTATAAAATTTTATGTGCGTATGTGTATAAAATTCTAAACACTGTGCCCAAGTGTAATGCAGAACTCAGTCAGATACAAATTTTATTTGTTCGACTACGAGTATGAGTTTGAGTGTGTGTGTATGTGTATGTGTGTTTATATGTTTCTGCATAAATATGCAATAAACTATTCCCAATTGTTTTCTTGTATAAAGAATAAAGCACGAAGAAAAAAATCACACATAAACTTTTCGTTCTTAAAGAGAAAAAAAAACATAAAAAAAACATACAAACACTTAAGTACATAAAACAAAAAAATCTACACACACTTGTGCAAATAAATAAAGAGATCGGGATATGTGTATCTTGTGGATGTATTTTTTTCTCTTTCTTGTTCATAACCTTTTTCTTTTGAAAGGCGTCATTATATGTATAACACTCTTAGTTGAAGTTATAGTTCGAAGAATTAACTATGATCACAAATACACAATCACATACTTTTGTAATAGTTAGTAGTTAGCATTAAAAAAAAACGACAACTTTTTAAAACACACACACACACAAAGCGAAAACAAACTTAAAACTACATTTAACATAAGTAGTAGAAAGAAAGTGTTTTAAGTAGGAAGTGAGTAAGAGTATGATAAAAAAAGTGTTTTTCTTTTAGTACTGGGAAATGAAAAAAAAAAAAAAATAACACAAATGAAAGAAAAACTTTTAATATATTTTATATTAAACATGAAGTTGTTGGTAAGTGTGTGTATATGTAAATAAAATATATTTTTCTTTATACTATACGTGTAAGAGCACATTTATGTTTTAAATATATTTTGGTGAAAATGTTTAAATAACACACACACACAGTTACACACTCACACACATGCAGCTACATTATAATATAAATTTATATTATAATGTAGCCCCTATGCTTACATGTGCCTATGTTGTATGTGTGTATTGATTTTGTGTGAGCTTGCACACACACTCACACACACGCATTTACTATTATAGAAATGAAATGCATCGTTAATACTGTAAATGACAGTTATGTAGAACAATACATTGATTCATAAGTATAAACAAATGTATGTACATGTGATATAAATTATCCATATTAAGTATAAATGCATATAAACATACCACTTGTACATACATACCATACCAAACGCTCACTCGCTCAAACACACTCAGACTTGAACACATGAACTCACATACACTTTTCATACTAAATTTAAGTCAAAGTGTGAGAATGAATATGTTTGTTACACTTTTATTGGCACTAATATATACGAGTAGTGGAGATAAAAATCTTGTTGAAAAAGTACTTTTTTTTTGGGGGGTACAATTTTATAACTAGAAAGGGATACAGTTACACTTAATTTAAGGTTTTATTTGAAAACTTTTTTTTTGGGTTGAGGTAGGAAAATGCTTTTGGATCATGGGATGTCGCCACATCATGTAATTAAACCTACCGCCTTCGAAGAATTTTTCTATTCGGAAGCTCGTTTTTATTTTTATTGTATGCTAAGGGCTGCCTTGATTAAACAAAAAAAGAAAAAACATTTTTACATTTTTTAGCAATTATTCCGTATCCACAATTGAGGCATTCTTAAAAGTATGTTTGATCATTTTTTAGCTAAAGGTTTTAAAACCTGAAACAGTGTTGCCATTAGATGATAGAGAAAAAGTGCAAAACCTCAGAAAAAAAGTGCTAAAATGTTCTACAGTTCAAAAAGGAAGGAAAAAGGTTTTAAAACCTGAAACAGTGTTGCCATTAGATGATAGAGAAAAAGTGCAAAACCTCAGAAAAAAGTGCTAAAATGTTCTACAGTTCAAAAAGGAAGGAAAAAAGGTTTTAAAACCTGAAACAGTGTCGCCATTAAATGATAGAGAAAAAGTGCAAATCCTCGGAAAAAAAGTGCTAAAATGTTCTACAGTTCAAAAAGGAAAGTGCTGATATGTTGCAATATTTATATACATATTATGTTCAATTAAATTCAACTTTATTAATATTATATTTACACAAAAGAAGTGTCAACAATTACTCAAATGTGTTAAGAAAGTTAATAAGTTCAATCATATAATTTCCTCACATACCAATTCTTTTTGTTATTTTTTAGATGAACCAGTTTTAATCAAAACATCGTCCGATATATTGATGTTATAGCATTGATGTTATAGTTTTACGCTTTCCCTTATCCGTATAACAGAACATAAAAGTTGTGTGTTCATTTTTGTTCTAAGTTTGCTTTTTTTTTTAGCCCATTAAACTAAATAAACGCTCCACTTCAGCGTTTGAAAATGGTAAGACCAAAAGAGACAGCACAAAAGCCGATAATTGCTTTAAGGGATTTTCATTAATTGAATTTCTCAATTGGTTTACTTGAATCCATAACTCCGTACTATCCATATTGGTATGCTAGATTTGTTCAGTTATAGAGGTCCACTAATTTTGCATTTTTTTCATTTCAGTTATACTAAAATTCATATCTTCTAAGATACAAGTAATAGGTGCCTTAATTTGTTTAAGGGTATTATCTATTGAAAATGTTGCAATTTTTTTTAATGTCAAAATATTTTTGGGAAGCCGATATTTTAGTTCATTTACAAGCGATTTTAAAAAATGTAAACATATTTTTCTGATTGTGTCTTCTTCTTCAGAAGAAGAAATTATATTGTTTTCTTTATTCTTTTTTAAATAACGTTTTGACTTCATATCGTAAATACTGATTTGGTATCAAATATTCTTCAAATATTTCTTCCTCGTCTCCCAAAATTATGTCCATCAGCTTTTCCTTTATATATATTTTACCAGCTTTAACCTTTACAAGAAATTAAATATCATCTTAAATTTTATATGACAAAAGTGCAAAAAATGCAAAAAATGCTAAGCTAGCACTTAGCACTTTTTTGAAATTCTTTTGTGCTAACTTAAGAAAAAAATCTAGTATCAAAAGTGCTAAAATGGCAAGCCTGATCTGAAAACAGATTAAAAACAATTATTATCCATCCAATTGGTGTTATTAGTTCAATAATTGTATGGGCTTAAAGTTTTTATATTACTTCGGTCATGACTTAACATGGAAGTTAAAATTTTACTTGATTTTGGTAAAAACGCTTTGAATATTTGCTTTTAATTACACGATTATTTCTAGTTTATCTGCACAGACCTGAGACTTCACTAATTCTCACAAAAATATATATATGACGGCTTCAAATCACATGATTAAGGTAATCCGTTTCTTGAAGCTATTCGTTCGTTAACTGGTTTCTTTATATAAATTGATTGTACAACGCAATACTTATACTTATTTCTTACAACTGAGGAAAGAAAAATTTTGTAATCATATCTCTATACGGTTCACTGTAATATATTCTTATGGTCGTTATATGTTAGCATACGTTCGTCGGCTCATGAGGCGCACAAGGCACTAAGATTTTTTCAATTCACTTTATGGTGATCTGGCAATGCTTCGAGGATTATCATCACATGTACTTCATCTGATATCCGATTAGTATGTCGAATTTAATCATGATTATAAAAATTCATTCATTTATAAATTGCCAAACTTAACTAACCTCAAAATATCCGAGAAATTTAAAATCAGCTGTCACTGAAAACAGTGCTGCCAGTTTAAACTATTCTATCTGCAGATTTGACTATAGATCAAACTTCTAACTCTTCTTGATTGCAACTGATCATTGGTCGAACTGCTATTTAATGAAAATGGTATTGGCGATGGCCAATACCAGTAAAGTATTGAGCAAATTCAGAACCAATACACTGACATTTGGTTGTTATTAATAATCGGCCTATTTAATAATCTACACGTGTAGACAGGCTCGTATGGTGCTCAGGGAGCCACTTGGCAGGGGTGCAGTGAAGATGCTCGGCTTTAATCGGAGTATGATGAGCTGGGTCACTGCGTTGATTACAGGACAAGGGAACTTCAAATACGATCTGAAGAGGATGCAAATCGTGGATGATGATATTTATAGAATGTGCCTAGAGGATGCCGAGACAACAGCGCATGTAGTATGCGAGTGTCCGGCGTTGGCGAGCGGAAGATTAAGGATGACAGGCAAGCACACAATAAGTGTGAGTGCGAGGGGGGACCTTAATGTGAGGGAGATGCTGGCGATTACAAAGGACTGTGCGATGAGGATTGTCGACAATCACCAGTCGGCAGTGTGAAATCGTTTTCCTAGTCCAGAGCCGGTTGTGGCGCGAGACTCAGTGACTGAAGGTATACTGATCGGTGAACTCGAAATCACTGAGGAGCGAAGGGGGTCGAAAAGGGACCCGTGATAGTAGTGGTCTGCTTCGATATTCCCCCTACATTTATATAGAGTATTTTTTAAGAGGCATAAAAATTCCGTTATGGATAATCGTTAAACTAGTTGTCCTACTAATTAAGTGTGTTCGACTTTATTTATCAGTATACTGTGACAAACAACAGCCTTATTCTCTAACTCGCTAAAGCTAAACATCTATCGCTACAACTCTAAAAAAATATATTAAAGAATATGTATAGGCCACAAATCTCAAAATATTTTTTTTTTACAGTTTAAGCGATACAGATTTAGCTTTGGGAAATTGCAGAATAAGGCTGCAGAAAAACGTTTAAAAATTATTAAAATTTATTTACGAACTTCGCACTCTTTTCGTTAAGCTTATAGAGCATTTAGTTAAGTTTACGGTACGCATATTCGTATATTTGAACAGGTTATATGGAAAACTATGGATCAATTCGTGATCACATTTACTCTTTTGGATAATATTTAACCAAATCGAACTCGTACCTTCCGCACTGAAGAAGCTATCGCCGCTGAAGACGCGAGTACAAGGAATAACGCGAATCTATTGAACGGATGCCCGTCTCAGTAACTTGGTTTCATGATTCATGATTTATTGTTTTTCCTCATGTTATTGAAAGATAATTGCTACCAACAAGACGGCGCAACATGCCACAGAGTCCGTGAGACTTTTTGACTACTTTTTGTGAGGTTACGGTTTACGTCAAATCTATCGTCTATGCTGATAAACAGCAATTATTGATTATATAGAATCCGGGTATGCTGGAAAAGGTGGTTCAAAATTGGACTGACAGGATGGCGTTCATAAAGAGCCAGGTCCGAAATAATTTTTAAATTTTAAATAAGTACTTTAAAATTTGTTAGCTTATAAAAACAAACATTTGCTCATTCTATTGAAGTTGTTGCGTAATTTTTAAGAGAAATTGTTACCCTATAAAACATACTCTATAAGAATATAGTGTAGATTAGGTAGTACACTGATAGATAGATAATACTATTGACTAAAGATTATACTATAACTTTAAATATATCCTAGACTGTAGGCAAGACTATAAACCAAATTCTGGAAAAGACAATAATCTAAGCTATAGCTAAGACTATAGTCTAAAATTTAGCCAAGACTATAGTCTAAATTATTTGTAATTTCTATAAAACAAGTTCAAAACTCCTTCTATCATTGTTACCAACTAAGATTTTGTAAGAATATTAAAAAAATTTTAAATTTTCATAATTCTTTTTGTTTCTTTTTGTTTTTGTAGCAATAATCTTTAGCAATTTTTTTAATTTGTTTAAAACTTACCAATATTTTCTTAACCCAAATTTTGTGTTAACAACATATTAGTTTGAAAATGAAATGTAATACTGATCCAATTTTGCTCTCAATTAACTTGGTACAATTTTTTTTTATTTTCATTTCACATCCCTGATCTACATAATGCATACACAAATATGCGTGTTTATGAGTGTAAGTTTGTGTGTATGATTGTTTTGTTTTAAGTGTATGTATACTTCATTTGACGGCCTTAATTGTTTCTGGGAATGTAGGACAACATTTAGTTTATTTATCTGCTGGCAAAGTCTTTTGTAAGAAGTTAATGTCTCAGTGTGTCATACTTACAAATTGAGATTCTTTATTTTTTTTCTTCTACTTACACACAAACACACACACACATTCATATAGATAAAATGCGAAATACTTTTATACGTTTACGTGTGTAACTATATTTAGTCACTAGTAAAATAAAAATGTAAATGAGCAAAAACTAAAGTTGGAGGAAAATAAAAATAAATAAAACAAGTAAGAGCACTATAAAAGGCTATGCCGAATCTTTTATACCCACCACCAATTTTGTGTACTTTTATAGCACAGAATTTATTATTTTGTTTATAACTGTAATTAGAGATGGGTTTAGACCTGGGTATTTACCCAACGCTGGGTATTTACCCATTTATACCCACTTTTATACCCGGGTATTAATCTAATTTCGGGTAAATACTCATTTGTATAACAAATACTCCTTGAATCTCAGGTGCACAAAAAGAATTTGGTTCATTCATTCTTAAATATTTCTTCCCAGCGATTAGTAAATGAAATAAAATTTGCGTGTTGATAATTATATTTTAAATGATGGGAAGACCGAAAAATGAAACTACTTGGAAACATTCTCATAGAAGCGGAAGTAGCAATGAAGTTTCATGCTCACATTGCGAACAGCGGTACAAATTTGCAAATGTAAATAAAATGGCAAAACATTTAATAACGTGCATCAAGTGTCCATTATTATTAAAGCAACGTGTTCAAGACATGATAGAACCAATGTGACAATAAGCAAGATACAGACAGCAAATGATCGTCCGCCTCCATCTGATTTACATATGCAACTTCCTTTAAATTTGGCACAATACAACTTAGCTTATGCTATATTTGTAACCAGCTCTCCTTTGGCTATTATAGAAGGACTTTTTTAAGGACCACATTTCAAGACTCCAACTAGAAAAGCGATTTCTTCCACATATTTGGATAAAATTTATAACGAGATGAGTATGGACATTACTCTGCAACTAAAAGCAGCAAATTTTTTACATATTCAATATGATGGATGGAGTAACATTCGTAATGAAGGTGTTGTAAACTTTCTCATATCAAAGCCAAAAACTGTATTTGTGAAAAGTCCGTCAACACAGGCCAATCGGCATACAGCTAACTATTTATAACAGGAAACTATTATCATTATTATTTTTAATCTATATATATATAAGAGTAACGTTACTGACTGACTGACTGACTGACTGACTGGCTAACTCACTGACTGATTCATCATAGCACAGCCCAAACGCAAAGAGCTAGAGACATGAAATTTGTACAATCGGTTCCTCTTTCAATGTATAGCTCTACTAAGCAGGAATTTTTGGAAATTCGTACTTTAAGGGGGTAAACAGGTAAAATCGGTAATCTTATATCTGCTAAACCAAAAATGATACAAATTAAATTGAAAAAGTATTGCAATATGCACAAAAAATAAGCTGACAGGTGTCTGGCCTTTTTTTTTTTGAATTTTTAACTGCTCAGGGGAAAAAAACGGGTAAAAACTATAATTTGGTACTTTTTTGGTACCCTATGTAACTTTCAATCGCATAAAGCTAGGAAAAAATTTAAACTGTGTTAAGTAATCCGCGAAAAAATATTAATAAGAATTCGGCACTTTTTTTAAATTCACAAGTATAAGGGGTAGAAATTGTCCCTTTTTTTGTACTTTTTTTAAAAAAAACTTTTCTTATATTATTCAATGGGAAAAAATTTTGCAATTATTATTTCCTAATAGAATATGGATAATTATTTAGGTGAAATATTTGGAAACTTTTTTGGGAACAAAAAAGGTACCAAAATGAGGATAATTCCGGAAAATGTATGTAATTCCTAATTAGACGGCCAATTTTCACAAAATTTTTCATTGGAATTTCACCAGACAAAAAAACGACGTAGTGTAACAGGGTAGAAAGGGGAAAAATCGGGAAACGAGTTTGGTACTTTTTAGAACATAATTACTTTTATGCAAAAAAAAGTAAACTTACTGACTTTAAATCATGTCTATTAACATATTTTGTTTCTTAGATATTTGAACATTTTAAACTTGGAATTTGGAACTTGGATCAAAAATGTACTTTTTCGCTTTTCTATGGTACTTTTTGTATTTTCTACGTTTATGAAGGTAGGATTGTACAATCAAGGATTATTGATTTTTGGTGCGACTTAAAATGTTATGGGCGACCAAAAAGGTACTTGTTTGAATTTTTATGGTACTTTTTGTATTTTCAACGTTTGCGAAGCATGAATTTCGAAATTAGTGACTATTGATACAATGTGAGACTGAAAATGTTATGGGCGACCAAAAAGGTACTTTTCTGAATTTTAATGGGACTTTTTGTATTTTCTACGTTTATAAAGTTAAAACTGAGAAATAAAGGATTATTGATTCAAGTTTAGAATTAAAATGATATTGGAGGCACAAAAAAAAGCCATTTCGCATTGTTATTGCAATCTTTGTACTTTTACGTGTGTAAACATAGAGTCTTAAAATTAGTGTTTTTTGATCCAAGGTCTAACTCCTAATATTATGGACGACCAAAATTAGTTTTTCTCATTTTTTTTTTATATTTTGTATACATAGAATTCTAAATGTAGGTAATAATATACCAACTGGAAGTTAAAGTGAAGGAAGAAATGTTACTTTTATTATTTTTAGGGTCATTGATCTTGCTTTTAGTTAGGAAATATATGCCCGATATATCCTTACTCTACTTTTTATTTTTTCAAGTAAATTAAATCAAATTTTCATACATTGAACTAAAAATATTTAATAATTATAAATAGAACTTGAGTATTCAATAAATAGTAAGAACTGCGCTATCGAAGTAACGGGTTAAATGCTAGTTCATAATAAAAAATTAATTTTTTTTCAATTATTTAAATATTTCTTTATTCTGATTTATACCCACATTTTGGGTAAATACCCAGGTGCTTGGGTAAATACCTGGGTATTTACATTTAAATACCCAATTTACCATTTGGGTATTTACCCTTGTCCCATCACTAACTGTAATCGCTATGGAATAATCTCTTTATGCTAAAATATGTTTCACTTTCGTGTTATAACTTCGATATGCTAGTAAAATGTTTTCATAAATTTAGTCTTTCAATAAAAGTGGGCGTTATAGTAGACGTGTCAATAAAGTTTCTGCTAATAAATAGAACTTAGATATTTCGCTATAGTTCTTTATTCTTCCAAAATCTTTATTCATAGAGAAATTGTATGAATTTGAGATAAAGCGTTACATAGGAGGTGGGCGTAAAAGTGGGCGTGTCACAT
The DNA here is from genome assembly GCA_941918925.1 of Phyto melanocephala. Classification (NCBI taxonomy): domain Eukaryota; kingdom Metazoa; phylum Arthropoda; class Insecta; order Diptera; family Rhinophoridae; genus Phyto; species Phyto melanocephala. The sequence goes on from OW799233.1 coordinate 7,576,799, forward strand.
TTATTTTCCATTAAAACAAAGTCTTTGAACAAAAAGCAATGTTTGCAAAATTTCAGAATCGTACTTCGGATTTTATCAGTTTTATTACGTTTTAAATTTTGAATATACCGAAAAACACACTGCGCGGTATAAATTTTCGTACGTTTTGATTTATAACTCCTTTCCTAATTCAAAGATTTTAGCAATTTTCGGGGAAAAATATTTTGTTTACTCAGGAAATATACATTTCATAACTCTACGTTAATCTGTTTGGACACAATTCCTTCTTATTCGATGTTGGAAGAACAAGGATTTTCGACCTACTCTTGCATTACGAGCTATATCTCTCTCTTTCTAATATTTCGATTTAGCCCATTTTCAATATCAAACAGATCTTGTGTAACTTAATAAAAAGCTTGTTACACTAAGTGCTTTTCAAGAGCAGACTATGTCTTCTTTGTCTTTATTAACTTATTAATATGTTTTGCCGGAAGACTATGTCTTCTTCCTCGGCTGTAATTATTATACTATCAATAATATTTTTACTTGCTAACTACTTAATATTATAGCGAGCAGCAATCATCACATTGAATGCAACGAGATTTATTTTAAGTGCATTCAACGTATTGATGTCATCAGCATTTTTAATCGAATATTGTGGGAAAGGTAAATAATTTAAATGAATAAAAAATAAACTTTCAGAAACGAAAATGTGTCAGCAATTTAACTGCGACAGGGGGGATTGAACTTTTATTAAAATAAATATGTGAATTTTTAATTTGTATTAAAAATATTCTGGCAAAATTTGAGCCCCCTAGCTTTTTCGGTGCGACCTCTATCGTGCTTTCAACAGACGGACCGACGGACATAGCTAGATCGCCATAAAATAAAACGCCGATTCAGAATCTATATACTTAATGGGCTCTAAAATGGATATTTCGATGTGTTACAAACGGAATGACAAATTGAATATACCCTCCCATTTTTTTTGGTGGCGGGCAGTATCAACAACACTAACAACAATATAATTTTTCTTTAATTTTGTCTCGGCTTACTTCAAGACGGAAAAAATAATAAGAAAAATAAGGAGAGAGGAGAGAGAAAGAAAAAACATCAAAGTAATTCTGGCGCAATTATTTTATCGGACATTTAAAGACAAGAAAATCTTGTCAAGACATTCACTTTAAGATAAAGACACGAACACAAGTCGAAAACAAGATGGAAGAAAAAGAAGAGGACAAATAAGTACATTTGTTGCCTGTTAATTTTTCTTATTTATTTTGCTCTTCATCTATGCACATTAAGAACAAAAAAAAAAAAGCATTTTCTCTTGTTGTTCTAAATATATACTTTAAATGATGATGTGAGTATAACAACAACAACAACAACAGCAACTAAAACAAAACACACATTTATTATGTATGAACATGTTGAGGGTAGAATTAATGTTCTTGCTGTAATTGTAATTGTCATTTAAGAAATGCCACTAAAAGTAATAAACTAAATAATAAAGTATTAATTTAATGCGGGAAACGGGCCTAAGTGGGTGTCACTGTTTGATAGCATCAATATCATTTAAGCATTTTTGCTAGATTATATTGTTTTACAAGGTTAATTCTATTTTTGCGCTTGTAGGAAATTTAACTTGAATATGCAGGTACTTTACAGGTACAAACGATAACGATATTTTATCATCTAAATGAAAACAAATATTAAAAAAAGGTTGAGTTTATGTTGTATTAAAAATGAGTGTGAAATATTTGTTATTTTTTTTTAAGCCATAAATTTTTAATGTACAATTGTATCCCAAATGCTTAAACATTAAAGTTTTTGCTAAGTTAATCGTTTCTTGGTTAATTGGGATATTTAAGCAAAAAAATACACAAATACACAAACATGATCGGTGTTTAATGTAAAGAACACTTCTGGGATTATCAGCAAATTGCAGTGCAAAAAAAACAAAATTTTAGAAACGATTTTACTTAAAGTATTGCAAGAATTAATTAAGTTATTTCGGAAATTTTTAAAGCATTTTTCATAACACAGCATTGGAATGAAATATTAACTGAAGTCAAAAGTGTTCGAATAAGACAGGATTGATGGTAAAGTGAAGAAACATTTTTTAAAGGCAAATATTCTGCTTGGCGCGAGATATCGAATTTTACAATGGCTGTATTATATAGAACCTGCCGAATTTGAGGTATAGCCTGGGTTATGTTGTTTTTAAGGCATGAATTAATTTCAGCTTATTGGGTATTTGAAAATTATACAACACAAGGTCAAGCACACTTTCGCTATCGATTGTTTTATATATCGGGGGAATATCGAAACAAGCCACTTCTATTTTGGGTCTATTTTCGACCCCCTTCACTCCCCAGTAAATTCATGGCTACCATTGGGCATCCCTTCCTTCGTTTAGTTTTGCCTCACTTTTTTTCTGGACTATAAAACAATTTTATATTGCCGATAATCCTAGCAGTGATGCCAATTTAGCTATTTTATAGTTAGATTTGGTCATTTTTGAACACGCTTAGCTAGAAAGATCTACGTTTAGCTATAAGCCATTTTTTTAGCCATTCCTAGATATATTTTTTAGCCTTTTTTAGCCATTTTTTGTTTTTAGCTTTCAAGTTTTGTTATTGTTTCGTTTCCTAAATAGTGAAAAACGTTTCTATAAAAAAATGTTTTTTACCTACTAAAAGTTGCATCGATGGGAACCTCTTTAAAATAGTACATAAACAAAAAAACAATCAACCAGTAAAAAAATCAACCAAGCATGTGTATTTAATAAAATAAATAAGAAAAGAAATTTAAGAAAAATAAACAAAATATTCCCAGAAGCTTATGAGGGAATGATTATCCCACCCATAATTAAAAGAATAGATTACAGAAGTTAAAAAGTTTTTGTAAATATTGTTAATGTAAAATTAATGCAAAATTATATGAACAACATATAAATGATATTGGATATACATACATATTATCGAGACTAAGCCTTTACCTTTTAATCCAATGAATTTTAAGCTACAACAGCAGGAAAATACATTAGCTATGTAAAAGGTTATTCAATAAAAGTGATATGATTTCTTTAAAAAAAATACACTTAGCCAGCTAGATGCTGATGAAAATTGGTCCTCTTAACACCATTATAACAATTCTCGTACTTTATAACTAGTCAAAGATGTATTGAGTATATTTCAAACGGTCTTAGATTTTATTATTTTTCTTTTAAAACAAATTTTTCCTATTTTTTTATTCAAATATTGAAAACTTTCTATGTAAAACATTTAGCCATTTTGTAGCTTTTCTTAGCTAGTTTTTAGCCATTTTTTTCCAGAATTTTAGCCATTTTTGCTAATCAAGTTCTGTCATCACTGAATCCTAGTAATAGCCGACATTTTTTTAGACCCAGGCCTATTATAACATTTACACTTCGTGTCTGTCTGCCTGTGAATCTTAGTCAAGTACGATCTGTGGCTTCCTTACATTTTTTATGTATGAGGTGCAGGATTCTCCTATGACCCATTAGAAAAGCTACTAATATCTCTATCCATATCTTTATTATGCATGATACGCATAAGGGTGAGATGCAGCCCCAAATCAAATTCACTCGACTCACATACTATATCGGCAGCTTAGTCCTCGTTTATATACGAGGTACAGGATTCTCCTATGACCCATCAATAAAGCTACTAATATCACTATCTATGCCCTCATTGTGCTTGGATCCATCCGTTATGAGCGTGCTATGCAGCTCCTTGATCACCCTTACTCGATTTATTTGCTCCTTCATTACCTGAGTCTTCCAAACGTCTTTATAGACGAGGTCAAGAATTCTCTTATACCCCAGCCAGCAGTGCTGTTAACACCTTTATACCCGGAACAAGCAATAACCGGGAGGAGAAATAATGTTAATTGTGGTGTTCGCAGTATGGCAGTGCTGTTAAAACCACATATTGTCCACACTCTCATCGTTGAATTGGGAACAAATGAATTTGATTATTATTTCCCTTTAGAACCCGCTTTTAACATTGAAAGAACATTTACAACAAATGTTTCATAATATGGACGGGGACTTATTAAAAAATCACAGTCAAAGAACTACAGGTGAAGACTTCTCTGGCAAATTGCATGAGAGTTTTTCATATAAGGTTTAAGATCTCTCTCTTTTTTTTATAAGTCATACATACATACATGCGATATTTAATAATTACATCGTAGTACGTTGTATATTTGCAAATTATGGGTGCCACGCTATGCTCGGATCTTCTTGATTTTTGGCAAACCTGTGTAATCTTATAAACAAATTTTTAAGACTGGGAATTGGTCCACTAGTGTGACTAGTCATAAACCCTGCAGATAAATTTTTAACTTGTAATGTTTTTTAACATCCATATAACTAAATGTAATAAGACTGTACCAGAAGAAAGCAGTAGATCTCATGCACTAATTAAAAATAAACAAACTCACCATTCGCTCATAGCAAAATTGAAGAGTACATTCCATGTGGTTAAAAAAAAATCTTATTAATTTCAATTTAAAATAATAGTGTGTTCAATGTAGTGGTTAGAGCGTGAAACCTCAAAACCAAATGCCCTTGGTTCAAGTCCCGGCAAACACCGTTGCTATGTAAATTATATTAAAATTTTTTTTTTAGTTTGTTGTGAGACAAATCGAAAAATAATTAGTATTAAAACTAGTATACAACTATATACAAATGTAATAATTAGCTCCTATGGCAATCTAATGTTAAAATCGTCATTAAAGCATTCATACAAACATCTTTCTTTGTATATGTCGGTGTCAATAAGGAAAAACTGCTTATGTCTGTTTTAATAGTTTTTCCGGAAATGTTGATTTTTTAAATCAAAAACTATTATATGAATTCCGCACTGTATAAGGACATATCGGTTTTTGCATATTTAATTAAATTATAAGTTAAAATACGCTGTTATTCCAAATGATATTATTTGTTGAAAGAATATGGGCAATAAGCTTTTACGTTATCAATTCCGCTAATGATTTTCAAAATAGTTTAAAATTTGCCTGAGTGCAGTTTTTAATTGGGGATCGCAATGGTGCTCTCATCTCAATTTTATCTTATGACGACTTAAGCAGTTATTCCTTTTGGCCACATAAATACAGATTACACAGTCTTAATTGTACACAATTCTAAAGGCTTCAAAACAAACTTAACAAGCAGATTATTATACGCCACAGATATTTATAAAAAAAAAGAACACGTTGTGATAAGATTTTAAATCTCAGAAAGAAATTTTTCTTTTATTTGTCTTTTACTACCCCATACCAGGGATTTCTATATTTATACCAAATAAAGCACTTTCTTGTTTTAAATGTTTTATTATCTAAGTAAGTACCAGTCATTTATATAAAAGGCTTATAAAACTCATGAACTTGAATGGGATGTAAAAAGTAAAAGTAAACTATACATGTAATATAATGGCTTTCCTTTGTACATAAAAGGCAACGACAATAAATACCGGCAGTAGAAACGTTTTAAAAGTAATTTCTGCTTTGTTAAGCACATCATATCAATGTTTGGACACAGCATGTGTTCGAAATATAAGGGAAAACACAAACAGGGTGCCAACTGACAATTATATCAGATAAATACGATTTTTTAAGTCTTACGCAACCCCAAAAAAAAAGAAAGTATTTTCCTAGATAATCATGTAGACTAATGTAAGTATTAACAGTTAAATTATGGTTATGGCCGTTGAATGTGCGCTGAGTGTAACAATTCAATTGAACAATGATGCGGGGACATTATGTGAGGACAACTGTAAATAGAGTTTATTTTATTGACATGCCAGCGGCTGAAGTTAAAACATGTAAAATGGGAACAAACCACATCCCCTGCTCGGCTTATATTCAACATTTGAAAATAAGCACAAACACACACACACACACAAACAGACATGCTCACGTATACTCGTTAAACATATAAATTTATATGTGAATATTAGCATGTGGTGTTTAAAATGATTTTAAAGTTGAAAAAAAAATGTATATATTAAAAACAAAACAACAAATAAAAAATAAATAAAATTCAAATACATGTATATTAAACCAATTCAAGCAACAACGGCAACTGAAACTGAACAAGAAACAAAGGAAATTCGAATTATTTCATGGCATGCAAGAGAAAATTTAACAGTTTTTTATGTTATTAATTTTTGTTGTTATAATACAATATAAAACAACAATTACTTTATTGTCTGATTGTGTTGTAAATTTTTCTAAACGCAAACAAACAACAACAACGGCAACAAACTTAATACTTTTTGTGATTCAATTACAAACGAAAATCAAGTTCAAAATGTAAAATTTTGTTTGTTTTTTTATTTGTATTTTATTAACCATGTAATTTTGAGAGTGTGAGTGCGAGTGTGTGTGTGTGTATGGGTATAAGATAGTTTTATAGAATGTTTATGGCCTTTTTATAATATATACTTAAAAATTATGTTTACAAACACTCACACACACACACACACTCCCACAAACAACAGAAGTGTACAACTTCCATGTATATTAGACTGTACCGGAAAAAAGTTCGCCGTTTATCCTCAAACATAAAGTATTTACGCTTTTTTTTGTGGAAAGAAGGGGTCACCTTTTTTTAAAAGTTCTTTATATCTTTGGTATATCTAGTCGAAGACTAAAGCTAAACCAATATTTTGCTCTAAGGTCCTTTGAAATTGCCTTTGAATAAATATTTTATATTCGAAGGTGTACGGCGCACTTATTGTTTTTCTCTTGTTGGGAAGGTAGTACACTCAAGTGTACATGTGTTTGCTTGCAAGTGTGTTTGACTGTTTGTGGGTAGCTGTAAAACAAAAGTATACAAATAAAATTTAATATTATAGAATAGGAACAACAAGAGCCGCAAAAAACTTCATATGAAATGACTGTAAAATCAGTTGTAATTTAACAGTGTAACGAGACATTTTTCAAACAAATTTGTATTGTATAGAACTTATTCGAAAATCATAAAAACAATTTTTTTAAACATTCACATTATATTCATAGAATATCAACCACCTGCATAAAAAAAAAAATTATTGATCTTTCGTAGTTGGCAAATCTTATTTAAATTTTTAGCGAGGATGTTGTGGATAATGCTTTTTGAGCAGCCTCTTATTGCGAATCTGAAAAATATATCCATGAACAACAACTGAGTAATTTTGGTAAAACTCAATAGTACCCAGAGACGGTTGAACTAAATCTTTTGCTAAAACAAGCATCAATCAATAAACCACCAACAATCAATGCAGAACAAATTCTAGCGGTTACTAGTATTCGTGATACTATTTCGGATTTTGGTCAGTCATAGGCTGAGTTTTCCGAAATTTTGAAACAGGTCAGCAACAAATTTTTCTAGAGATGCGATAATATCACGGTGGGGATTTTACTAATGAAACCTCACCAAGAAAACTTCTTTACATTTCGTAAACCGCTTTCTTAGTATTTATCTGCTTCAAAGAGCTCCTCTAAAAGGCATGACTTTTATATGAAATTTCCAACTTTGTAGCTCTCTATTTGCAGTCAATAAGCGTTAATTCCATCCCCACCAAGAACAGCCTAATCATGCCTTCCCATTTTTTTTTTTTTTTTTTGATAAAAACTTATTATTTTTTAAATAACCTCAGAGATATTTTGTTATCGCTTTTAGTAGTTAACAAAGCAGAAGTAAAAATATCAAATGTCTTTAGCATTCCTAAAATACGTAAGATAAATAAAGGGTGTCCAAAAGTGAGGTACTATTTAATTTCAATAAAGAAGAGCTTTTCTTGAGATATGGATTCCGGTTAAAAATTGAAAATTACGTTGCTCAAGCGAACCCCTCCTACTGGTTCGGCAGGCTCTTATAATTTTATCAACATGTTCAAGCAATAAACTTTTGTCAATGGCTCATATCTGAACGATAATGTTGTTTTTAAGCTCTAGATGATGATGGGGGATGATTGCTGCTGAAAAAAAAAACGCAACGAAAAGTAGTCTAAGGGTGTCAAATAGCACGATCTTACTGGCCTTTTTACTTATTCTCTAAGAGAAATAATACGATTCTTGAACTTTCTTTTAAATGATGCGTTGTTTATCTTGATGTGTGACAAGTGTGTGACCATCCTGTTGAAACCACATATTCCCTACATCTGAATCATTAATTATTTTCCGTCATAAAAATTTTTTGAAAAATTTTCCTGTAGCGATTTCCGTTGACCCTCTTATAATGTTTTATATTGTATTGAAATCCATGAATTTATTGAAAAAAAAAACATTTGAGATTTTTCGTAATTGCCTAAAATTTTTAAATCAAACAAATATCATCAAAATTATCTTACTTTTGTGTCATTGAAACGCGCTAAATTGACATCACTAAATACGAAATAGTCAGTCGAAGCCGCTGTAAATGCAGGCATTTATATATATTCTAACAACAAGGCCACGGGCATTTATGTGTCTTCTAATTTTAAGCTTTTTTTCTTTATTTCAGATTACAAAATTATAATTCTCGAATCTTATTAGACGAATTATCGTCTAGTTTGAATAACCCAGATTATATATGAACTTAGTCCACTTATCTAAAAACACATACAAACCAAATGAGAATTATAACTTGCTTAGATAACTTTACAAACTTAATCAACTAAAGCGGTATGGAACAAATGCACATATGTGTATTGTAAAGCATATTCTACGCGATAGTGTTATTTAAATATGATTATTACACTATTATGTTAATACTGAAATATGTCCGGGAAATTCTAAATAAATTGCATTTTGACGGTAGTAGACAATAAAAAATATATTTTTTTTAGAAAAGCTCATACATTTTAAGATCAACTGACCAGTGAGTGAGTTACACTACACAATACAGATTAAACGATTTCTTTAGTCAAGCTATTTTGTATATGAGAAAAACTCGCCGAAGTAATCTTTCCTTTCATGCCCGTTCTCGTAATCCATTTTCATTTCTGATTCCAACACAATGAATAAACGAAAACCATCTTGTGAGGGCCCAAGTTTGCGACTTAATATATCACACTCCCATTTAACATCTATAATATTTTAAATTATGCGCATTTAAACAAATGTTTAAAGAGCTTTTACTTAATATTATTTTAATTTTTATAATTTAAGTTTTAAGATTTTTATATCCTGCAGACAAGACGAATGACTTTGCGGGATTAAATTTAAGTCACAAGATGTTTTAATTAAAAAAAAGAAAATAATAAAAAAAAAATAAATAAAATATATGAATAAAAAGAGCTTAAAAAAAGAAAAAAATTTTGTAATTTTTTTGGATTTAGATTGCATACAAACAAACAAAATAAAATAAAAACAAAAACACTGAGTTTATAAAAAAGATTAAAAAATATCACTCATACCACCCCCGCAACACCAGACAATAAAAATTCTTTTTCTCTTTTCACAAAATTGTTAATTTGTATATTTATTTTGAATAAAAATTTACCAATTATCTTTTTAAGCCTTAAAAGTTGTGTGGAGAGGAAAATAAATTTGAAAAAAATTATCATTTCAGACACAAGTGTGCGTTATAAGTTATTATACCCTACACCTGTGGTGCTCAGGGTATATACAGCTTTGTTATTCAGTTTGTAATTTCTAAAATGTTCATCGCCGACCCCATAAATTATATATTTTCTGAAATCTTATGAATAGGGGAGTTGATTAAGTAATGTCCATATGTTGGTTAAAATCCAGTTTTAGAAGCCCCCACGTATTTCACAGATATAATTTTTTTTTGTAAACATCCTAAATTGAAATGCTATTGAGATATAAACAAATGAAGAAGACTATCACTATCACTATCAATTTTTTTCCCCTAGGATAATTTATATACACGTTTGCTACTAGATAGATATTATATACCTCTAGGGCTATTCGTATAAAAACTTTGGACAAATCGATCACTAATCGGCAAAGTTATAGGCAAAAATAAAAATTAAAAATATTGATTTTTGGAATTATATCGAATTACCGAAACTCCCATTTAGTTTTTACCACACTAAAGACACCAAAATGTTGGCCGTAATTTTTTAAAACTATTGGTGAAAAAAACTCATAAATCGATTAGAAAGTAACTGAGATATAAGCACAACAAATACAAATGCTTCTGTGTTTTTCCAAAAATTTTCAAAAGAAAATCGATTTTTTTCAACTTCTGGATAACAGACAGAAGCGATCGGGCCGTAATTTTTTTAAACTATTGGTGAGAAAAACTTATAAATCGATTAGAAATTAACTGAGATATAAGCACAACAAATACAAATGCTTCTTTGTTTTTCCAAAAATCTTCAAAAGAAAATTGATTTTTTTCAACTTCTGGATAACAGACAGAAGCGATTCGGGTATCAGAAAAAAAGCTTGACTAGCAAAATATAAAAAATTTCGAATTTATAATGGCCGCCAATACAAAATGGCGGAAAATAAATTTATATATGGGTCAAATCTGCTAAACAAAAAAATTTAACCAATTCAACCCCCTCGATATTGTTATCAAATAAACGGGAATACAGAAAACTATGACAAAGTTAAAATTCAAAATGGTGTTCGAAATAAAATGGAGGATATATGGATCAAATATCGTAATTAAATTTTACCACCTTCAACCACCCCCCCACAAGGTTGGTATCAAATGAAAAAGCTAGACAAGTAGAATACAGAAAAATATAAAAAATGTTCCAATTTAAGATGAAACAAAAAACAAAATGGCGAATAATTTGTTTTCTCTACTCCATCTATAGGGATATTAAATGAAAAATAGTATCAAATATTATAAAGCTAATGGGAGCATAATATTATTTGTGAAATCTGGGCTAAACTAAGATGTGATTACTATACCTATATACGTAATGGTGAATCGTATTCTCAGATTCGGCGCGGTCGTATCTAGCATTCTTACTTGTTTTTTAATACAATAAGATTAGGTGCAAGAAATATTTTTATTTTAAACTATAAGCACGCACAAGTCTCTGCTAAAAGTTTTCAACTAAAATATATATTTTATTGTATTTAAACAAGGAAAATTTAACTGGAAAAAAACACACACATATAATAAATTAATTAGACTACGGTACAATGCGGACTAATTTCTTTTTTACACGCATTAATCTGGAAAAGCTGAAGAGAAAAATTGGTCTGTTTTTTTCATACAACACAAAGTAACCTTGAAGGTTCGTTAAAAAAAGAAAAGTTTAGAAAAAGCAAACTTTACTTAACAAATATCCACACACAAACCAACATACACATGTATAAACACACACACATACACCTTACAAATTTATTGAAATCTGCTCACATTTTACTTCAGCAACCACATTATGGGTTTGTGCTTGAAAATAAAATGTTTTCAAAAACTTCTTCACATAAAATGTTTTTCGTGAAAAGTTTTTTTTTTGTTTTTTTTTTTTAATAAAATCAGGAAACAATATCAATATCTTCAATTAAATTTATACGTTAACGAACAAAAAGAGAAAAACTTTTACAAATTTATACACTCACTTAAACAATTCCGGCAATTTATATTTATGGTGGGAAAAAGGCATTAAATTTGTTGTAAATAAATTAGCTTTACAAATTGTACAACAAATTTAAATTGATTTAAATAATAGTATTAAAAGAGTTCTTCAGTTAAACTGTGAAATAGTTTTGTTTCTTAAAGAAATAGTAAAAATAGTAGCCATGTAATGTAAATTTAATTTACGTAACAATTATCAGACAATGAGGTTATTATGAAAGAGTTAACATCACTGTTTATATACAAATCCCCGTATTCATAATAAATTTATAAAACAAATTTGGTGTCCAAAAAAATTTGTGAGATAAACTTTTGATTAGCTCAAAAAGATATTGATTAAATAATTAAAATGCGAAATTTTTAAAAAATTTTGACAATTACTTTGAAGCACTTGTACGATTTAAATTTGGCATTAGTATTGATCTTCTTATAGCCGTATGGACTTCACAGCAGAAAACTGCTCATCTTTTAAGGTCAAAAAGAAATCAAGCCATTTTCGCTTATCCTGTGCTGAAGTGAAGCGTACCCCAAAAAGAGCGTTCTTCCTCTGCGTTTTGATCAAAACAAATAAGAGTCGGATGGGACAAAGTCTTCTACTTCGAAGGTTGTCAGGCGAAATTCTCCAGCCTTTTCTTTCTAAATAGTTTTTCTCAGGTATTCCATCATGTGCTCGAGCGTTTTTGTGATGGACTAAATATTACGGTTTCATATCTGTCCGTAAATTCTGTTTTTTTTTGCCAAATAAATCCATTACTTTAGGTACAGGTTCCCTGTAATATTATGACCAGGCCTAAGAAGCTCATAATAGATAGGGTTCTTTTGGTGGTACTAAATACAGAGCATAACCATAGTGACATAATTATTTAATTTTTAGATGTCGAATCAGATTGTAACGTTTCGGCTAATAATCGTTTGATATTGTGTTGGTTGCGCCTTGTAAACTATCATTTAAAATGGACTTTAAGCACGTGATGCAGAAGCTCTTGCTGATTCCACTTAATCGCTTCCCTTTCCCGTTGTCAAAATATTATTTAAAAATTTTAAAATTGTTCAAAAGTTATTAAGAGCAGCTTGATCAACTTAATAAGAAATTCTTTGCTGTTCAATTTAAGTTTTCGAAATTTAGACCAATTTAGCGATACTCAACGTCAATCTTCTTCACCTTAGAGGAATTAATCGGCAAATACTCCCATCCCTTTAATAACAATATGAAAAGCGGAGTCCGATCGGCTTTACGGTTTTGGTGTCTGTAGCTCACACACACACACACACAGACAGAGTTTCACTTTTAAATTTAAAATTGCCAACAAATGAACTTTGTCCCACATTTGAATTCACTGCCTAGAACTGTTTGCATATGAGTGCCAATTTTTTATTTTTTTTAAAATTATTTTCGACATTTATTTTTCTTTAGAAATCATTTAATTAAATTAAATCTTGCAAACACTTCAAATGCACAAATTATCGATGAGTTTTAAAACACAGCTGCATGTACAAAGACAAACTTATAAGCACAAACACACACACACATACAGAAATTTTTCTGTAGTGTTCTTTAAACTTTCTATTTTTCATAATTATTTATTTGGGTGCAAATCACTATAGAAGAAGAGAAAAAAAACACTGAAAAGAAAACTAGAAATTAGAGAAAATTGAAATAAAAAACTGAGAAAAAAATAATAATAAAATAAAATCTCAATGAACGAATCAATTATAATAAAAAAAAAAATATTCAAGAACGTACTTTACATGCATACTCATGCACTTACATCTATACTATTCTACAACAACAACAACAAAGACGACTATGAATTGTAGAATAATCCGTTAAAGTGTCATTAGAGTACTAACAGTCATACTATACTAAATACACACTTACCCATATACACACACGCACACACAGGTAAATTATGATTATAATGCAGAACATAACGGAACATTTTGATAACTGAATGTGTGCATGCATTTGAGACTGGGTTGGCTGTGTTAGGTTAGACAAAAGAGACTAAACTAGCACCTTATACTACATACAACACACACACACACACCTGCATATTGCCATATTTATATTCTACCTGTGTATATATACATATATGCGTGGGTATCCACTATACAGGTTTTTATGAATAATAAATGTAATATTTGAAAAAATACAAATGGAGGCGGAAATTAATTATAAATCAATTTAGCGATAGATTATAAATATTTAGAAAAACGTTCATACAAAAAAAGGAGAAAAAAAACAGGTTAAATAATGCAATTAATATACAAAAACATAAAAAAAGAAAAAAAAAGAAAAAATAAAAGTTAAGAGAGGAAACACTATTACATTTAGCTGCTATTATAATTTACATAAAATATTAACGGCTGACAACGGACGAGTCTATTGGTTATAAAATAAATAATTTGACACAAAGAAGCTTAACAAAAATTTAATTTGGCAATTTTCATACAGTGAGCTTCACTTTAAAGAAATTGAAAGCCAACAGTTTTTTTTAATTTTTATTGGAATTTTTGGGTCATAAAGTTTTTCCTCTGTTTTGGAAATGTTTTTCTTTCTTTTTTTTTGAGAAGAAGGTTTAGGAAATTTAGATGGACTTAGAAAGTTTGTTGTATGTTTGTATGTATGCATATTAGGGTGGCTAAATTTTTTTTGTAAGCAGGTGTATAGAATGTAATCTATAAGAAATTCTAAGAAAACTTGGCTAAGAAACCATCGGTCTGAAATTAAAAAACCTAGTTTCCGCCGAGAGACATAATGCTTTATCTTTTCAAGCCATTTTTATACCCTTCATAATTTCTTTTTGTCAGAGGCTCAAGCATAATTTGTAAGCTTATAGGGTCCAGTATTTTTTAATTTTTTTTAGATTTTTAGGAAGAGGTTTAGAGGTCGCGCAAATCGAATCTTTGTTATAAGTCGGGGTTTTCAGCCTTTTTTCAAACTTGACTCATAACTTTGTCAATAACCACGTTGATTTAATTTTTTTACCAAATATTTCTGAAGAAAATTTCCCGAGCTTTATTTCCATATGCAAAAACTTTAAGTTTCGGCAATATTTTTTTCCATTACGATCCCACATATTAAGTATTTTTGTAATTTTTTAAAAAACTCTGTAAAAAACGGTTTATTTCTTTTCAAATTTATATGGAAGGTATAAAAACTAGTGACGTTATTTTGAAAACGGATAAGTTCTAAACAATTAAGAAAAATAAAAATGGAATTTGATCCTACAGTTCCCGAGTTACACTATTTTTATAGTTTGTACCTTAAAAATGGTAATACTTTTTTCGTTATAATTATTGTATATTTCCATAAATTTTTATAGTTGGGTCTTTAAAATGGGAATAAATAAAATATTTCACTTCGTTTAATTGGATTTTTCCTAATATCTACAGGGATTGAATGAATAATAGATCTGCCAAGATTATAACATTGGGGTTTTAACTGCCATTAACTTCTGACAATTATTGATCTAAATCGTTACACGCTGTCATTTTCATTTTCTATTTTATGTGTTTTCGCCGATATAATATTGTCGTTATACGATTTTTCTAGGTCATCAGTGATACTTAACTCCGAAATTGACTGCCTTAGCGTTTTTTGATGAACGTATCGACACCAAAACTTTACGTTTAATGACAAAAAAAAAAAATTGCAGATACTCCATGCAGCGATTATGAAGTAGCAAATGTAACTTTAACAGAAGAAAACTTTAGAAATAAAGAAATTCAACAATCCATTTCAAAAGACAGTCTAACTTTCTTTGAAGCTTGCAATATTTCAATCGATTTTTTAAAAATAGATCCAGAGAATTGGAAAGCCAACAAGTCATTTCAAGATGCAAAGAAAAAAGTTCAACACTTACAAGTGGTAAATGATGTGGCAGAACGAGGCGTGGCTTTGGCTAATACTTATATTAATGTCACAACTTCTGAAACTGATTTCAAGAATTTATTGCAAGGTATAGAACTACATCGCAATAACCTTAATAAATGATTTTTCACACAGCAAAACAAAAGTTTTTTTTTGTTGATTGGGTATGATTGTGAACTGGCAAACAGCTTATAATAACATTACTGGGTATAAAGATAAAAACGAGTATAACTCAGGAACGGTAAGAACAAATTTAAAAATTGTTGTATTCATATTAATTAGAATTAATTTGTCTTTAAAATTGCATCATTAGTTTTTTTCGTTTTCATTGAAACTTAAAAAGTTGTAAAGCGTTATTACAAAATTTTTGAAAAAATTACGAAAAATTTTAATTTAGTGTATCTAAATGAGCAAACTCAACACCAAAACTTATAAGTTTTTCACACAGGAGTACAGCTTGGATACTTTTCTTTAAAACTGTTTCCTCAGGAGTAAAGAAACCCGCAGTTATTAACCAAGTTATGAGTAAAGTTAGAAAAAAGGCCGAAAAGTCCGCTTTTTTATGAAAACTGCATTTGCGCGACCTCTAAACCTAATCTGAAAATTCTTTAAAAAAAAATCAAAAATACTTTACCCTATAAGCTTTTAAATTTTGATTGAGCACCTATGAAAATCAGAAAAAAAATTTTTTGGGACACCCTAATGTATAGGCTTGTCATTTCTACAATTTTTATCGCCGATCCCATAAAGTATATATTTTCTGAAAGCTTTTGAATAGAGGAGTCAATTAAGCATTGTCTGTCTGTCCGTGTGTAGGTTGAAATCAACTTTTTGAAACTTCCAGACATTTTCAAGACCCGTGTAAGGTACCAAAATATTATAAATATTTGGAAGCAGATCGGTATTAGAAAAATCGCTCTATAAACAACTGAGATAAGATGAAATAAACCTAGACCACCTCGTCTTTTCACACCAATACAAACTGGATGAACGTAGGTTCGAATTTCAGTTAAGACATACAAAATTGTTATTTATTTATTTTAAATATACATACATAAACTCAATCTATAATTAAGCAATACGATGTTTTAAGCGGACAAAGTCATTCTAAAGATAATATATGTATGTACGTATGTATTTTATATTAAGGGGATAAATGGTGATACAATTGTTATTGCATGACTATACGTTGTGAAGGATATATAAGATTCGCCATGGCCGAATATAGCACTCTAACTTGTTTAAAAATCATCATATAGAATATTTACCTAAAAACTTAAGTTTATAATGTTACTGAACAATCTGTAAGAACAAAATTTTTTACTTTATTTCCTAGTTCAAACAACAGAACCCAAATAATTTTTTCTATCCTTTCGGGGAGTTTGAGTTCGAGTTTCTAAAGTCACTGCCATAACACCATCACAATTTTTTGCAATTTCTCATCGTGAGACAGGCATTAGCAACTACACACATCGCTTAATTTCGTGGATGTGCGACGGAATTTATGGATGTGGCAGTGGTGCATCACCGGATTGAATATACTCCAACAGGCGCTCGTGTGGGATGCTGGCAGTGAATGGAGGATCAGATAATATCTTGTCATTATCTAAGTCGACTAAATGCATATAATCTGTACAATTTAAATTAATGCGATGCTTTTTATAAGCCCCTGAGTTAAGTCATACAATTGCTCACGACAATACAAAATTTTGTTAATATGACTCTTACACGAACAGGCGTTCTTTCGTCGAAAAGCATTGTTAACAATATATTTTTGGGATGGGCGAAAAATGAATTGTTTTGTATCGTTTTGTTTACAATTTATCGAAGATTTTGTGGTAAAAATTGCGTGGACTTAATAAATTTATATAAAAGCGAATTGCTATGTACTACTGAAATTTTACATTAAAACCCATCGGTACGTAAATTTTCATAATAAAGTTGGACAATATTTTTAAATTTATTGAAGACAAACTTGTTGCCACATATAGGCGCAGGAGTCGGTTGACTTACAAAAAAACCAGCGGGAACAAACAATTTTTACCGGTTTTATGCAGGCCATATTTTGTGGATACGAACTTTTCGATACAGCTTTGGCTATTCAAAAGAGATATAGAAGGTCAGTAGATATATTTTTTTTCATTTTTAGCGTCCATGAAATCGGCGTCTAATGAAATCGGTTCAAGATCAGCAAAAGCCTATAACAAAAAACTTGGTTTTACTTTTAAGGGACTTAATAAAATATCGATTGTTGTTCAAAGGTCTGAATTAATTTCGTCGAAACCCCACTAGTGGTACATAGTTCATTTGTAGTAAATTTTTCTAAAGCATTGAACAAATGGCGATGGGGAAGTCCATTAAAACGCAACAAAAAAAACAAAGTAATGTAATGGTTTATTCAACAAAATTTCAATCTTTCGTATAATTCCATTTTCAGTTCCAGTATTGGTGGGTTTCCCATTGCACCAAACTCCTATCAAGCTGTTAAGCGATAATATTTTCTTTAAAGAACTCAGATAATTGCAGCCGTTTAGTACTGGAGTTCTCAGCTTTAACTTTTATGTGACCTTACAACATGCTTGTCGTCTCTTAACTTTTATGTAACTTAACAATACACTTGCCGGCTCTAATCGCTATATAAGTCTCCCCTTTTACTCTCGAACGGTATTTTCCACTAATTTTTTCTCGTGCCAGTGCATCACTTTTTCTGCCATCAAAAGGAGAAGCTATTAAGAATAATTCATTGTTTTACGTACGACGAACGCACGCCCTGCTTTTCAGTTCTTTCACAACCTACTTTGTATCCATCAATAATAAATGGTTCCCCATTTTCCTGAGTAAAACAAAGTAATCAAATCTGTCAGCGGAAGCTACATTTTCATTTTTGATCCATACTCTTTGTGGGTAATTTTCTTAGGCTTGTGTGTAGTTCACTCGAACAAATTGATCCACCCTAATGCATATGTAAATTTATATTTTCCGTCCAATAAAACATAAGATGTAATATAGGCATGTTTAACAAAGTAAAAAGGGGTCGATAGCACAACCTTTTTTGCTTGTTTTTTTTTCAAATGCAGCTTGAATTTGACTTCTTTGTGTCGGTGTTTGGAAAATTTATTTTATACCTTTCTTACCCACGTTGATTTGTTTCTATTCATTGAACCGTGTTGTTTTTGTTTTTTATTGCAAATAATAAAACGACAGTTACAGTTTTTATAATGATTGCCTGCCTCTAAAAAACAACACACACACACACACACACACACAATTTTATTAATCAATGAAAAAAATGCTTTTTTTTACAAATATTTTTTCAAAAATTTGCTTAAATTTCAAAACATTTTCGAAATCTCGTGTTGCACCATATGATACAAGTTTCATTATTCAAATTTGATAAAATTGTCTGTTAAATGTCTAAGATATAGAAAAAGAAACGACAACATGTGTTTTTTTTTACATATTATCTGCAAGCTGGCTGTTAAGCTTGTATTAAATATGCCTTGAACATTTTCCTTGACTGATATTAACAAAATAGGGTCAATCAACATGAAGTACACCATGTAAATCCACTACATAGATGGTGAATCAATGTTTTAAAAGACAAAATTCCAACGTTTAAATTTTGACGATATGCTTTTTGTGTTGTGAAATAATTGATCGCCAATTTAAATAATGAAATTCTATTATTCTGGTTGTTTGTTCAGTTGTGCGTCTCTCATATCGAAAATGTTATTAGATTTTAAAACGCAATGTTGACGTTTGACCCACTCCGTGTATGCAGATAAACCAGAAACTATCGAGTACTTGAAACATTGCATGATTTACTACGCTCAAGCCCCTGTGCCCACTTGACTATAAATATTAATGCCATTAAATTATCTAATTAAGGGTGATGTCCATGGGATGTATGTATATTAAAAATATTTTTCTCTGTTTAATTTAAAATTAAAGTTCTCTGCCTCTACAAAAAAAATACCTTTTTCTGACGTTTTTAAAAGTTTAAATTTAAAAATGCAATTAAACCAAAACGGTTTGAAATTTTTCCAAAATTTATTTTTTTGTTATGAAGTACAATTGTTTTGGCAAGAAATGAAATATTACTTTAATCAGAGTACCCCATTCGATGGAACCAATTATCTTGTACTTTTTCGAGTATATGGGGTTGTATCTCCACAATGGCATCACGAATGTTGGTCTTTAATTGCTCAATTAACTCTGTTCTATCTGCATGACACTTGTCTTTAACGGCACCCCCACAGAAAATAGTCCAGCGGTGTCAAATCGCAGCTTCTTGGCGGCCAATTAACATCACCATTTCGGCTAATTAAACGGCCATCAAACGTTCTACGCAATAAGTTCATTGTTTCATGAAATGTGTGGCAATTTGCAACATCCAAACATCGTTCACATCAATAACACTCTAGCTTTCTTTATAAACGCAGTCAAATCCTCCTACACGACACGACGGCATTGAGCATTATTCATGCAGGTATTGCTGGCGCAGTCATTTATGTCAGTTTCACACAATTCACCAGTGAAATCATCTCTGCACACACATTCGAATTTATTTGCCAAATCCAAGCAGCGCTCGAAACCAACAGGATTGCCAGGATCTCCTAAACATTCATCAATTTCAGCCTCACAGCTTAAGCCGACAAAGCCAGGACGACACTTACAAGTAAATCCATCTAACTGATCGATACAAGTTGCACCATTTTGACATTGATTCGATTCACAATCATTGTGTAACCAGGTTCACAAGTGCAACTAAAACCATTAAAAAAGTCAACACAAGTACCATCATTAGCGCAAGGACGATCAGGGCAATCATCGATATTAATATCGTATGAAGGACCTGACCATCCTGAATGGTACACATATTCTTTATCAAAGAGTTGGTCTACGCAAATACCCTGCTTAGGTTCAGAAAGATGCAAGTAAATATTTTCTTTGCAACGTTTACCCGTACAACCAGGAGGATATGAGAATTCAAAATCATTCACCATATACAGTTAGCTTCCAAAAGGCCAGGATTCTCACCACAATTATCAATGTTGCTTTCACAAAGAAATCGTTAATCATGGTGTGATAGCTGTCTCCATTGAACGTAATGTTTGCGCCGTCCTTAATTTCTAAGAATTATGGTCCAATGATGCCTCCGCTCCAAACAGTCACTCGTAATGGCTTCTGTGAAACCACATTTAGGTTTTCTGAGTTCCAAATACAGCCATTATGCTTATTATTAATATGAAAATAAGCTTTATATGATAAGATGATTGTCTTTGTATCTGAAATACATTTTCTAATAAATCCCCACGTTGCTAAAGCCTAAATTGATTTATTTCGTTCAGCAATGATAATATTCTGAATTATGTGACAGAATAGAATGACAAAAGTACTGCCAGATTCAAGTATTACCACTAATTCAAATTTAAGCTGATAGATGGCCCTTTATATCAAGAAGGCCAAAATTGTAAGTGTCTCTTTAAAAGATTTACTACTAAAGTACAGAAAATTCTCACATTTCAATCATTTTAATCGCTTAAACACATAATAATTTAGCTATAGCTTTCAAAGACTGGTATTGATCCTGTTTAAAGGACTCTATTTGGATATTTTCCTTGTTAAAAAATTAACAAACTTTTTGGCTTTAACCACAACAAAAGTAAATTAAAAAAACAATAAACTCTAACAATCAAAGTCAACACATTTGCTTGTTGACACTTTGTCAGTAAAGTTTGACTCTGTCCAATTCTCTAGGAAAAACTTGAAAGAAACGTTTTGCAAAACTTTACGAAATAAAACACACTTGAGGTATTGAAAGGGGTGGAGATAAAATGTCGTCGACATATGGATTATTTGCAATTAATAGCATCACTTGTCGCAACAATATCATAGTTTACTTTCAAAAACTCCTAAAACAGTTCACTTCATTAGCACAAAAGTTTATTACTGCGTCAGCCAGCCAGTCGGTCAGTTAGACGTTTATTCATTCATTCTTTTGTATTTGCGCAACTTTTTCTTATGGAAATTGTGCTTTTTAAGAAAAAAAAAAAAAAAACAACAGAAGTAAAACTTTATTTGCTTTTGTATTTCTGCCAAAAATATCTGTAATTAGTTTTGTTGCTGCGTGTATCCATGTGTCCATGAAAAACTGCTAATTTCTTTAGTGATGATTGGGGGGATTAAGATTGGGGATTTAGATTTGTTGTGTTTAGTTTAGTGCTCGAAACATTGGAGATTATATGTACGTCTTGTTAAATGGAGCAAAAATAAATAATTGCAAAGTTAGAGAGTTTAACACAACTGTGGGAATATGTGCGTGAGTTTGGTGGTTTGTAGAAGTTTTACGAAGATTAATATTATCTTAGGCCAGTTAGTAGTGAGATAAATCTTACACAAAGTGTTCGGAAAATAATATATGAAATAATTATAAGAAATCCCTGTTTAAGTTCAATAAGAATTATGGAAATCAATTAATTATTTTATTGTATTTACATTTCAATGACTTCAATTAGAAGTGGCAATGTTATAAGTATCTGTAATTATTTGATAGTTGATACCGTACCGGAATAAAAGTACAGGCAAATCGACTTTTAAGTAAAATTTTGGTATTCTAGAGACCTACTGCAGTTTGATTAATACCAGCAACGCATTCACATGTAAATATCTGATTAGGGTCTTACCAATGGGTTGAGTTTCTGAAGCTAAACCGCCGCCTCTATTTATTTATTTTTTATTTATTTTATTTATTTTATTTATTTATTTTATTGATATTTTCGTTGCAAGGTTGTGGTCCAAAAACGTCTGCAAACATCAGTCACTAAACTATTCCATATTTCTGTTGATATAGCAACAGGTCCCCATAAAAATAAGTGATTGCCCGAACTCCGACCAAGGTCGAGCCTCAACTTGTTAAACACCTCCGAGTCTGTCTTCCTGCTTGGGAGTAACCACAGCCACCATGTGGTCTCCTAAGAGACCTAACTTATAACCACGCTTACTGATTCCCACTGTATTAGATTGATCTCTGGTCAGCCTTTAACAAATCCTCTTTGACTCTAAGAAACAGGCGGTTTTTTGTCCCCTTGCCCTAATACTAATCGTAGAGACATGCCATCGGGGGAGGTCTCTTAAAAATAAAATCATCAAAATAATATGCTTTAAGATTCAACTCTAAATGTCAAATATATATTCAAAAACCTTAAGAGAAGAATCTTATGTTCGGCAGAGCCTTAGTTTTTGAATTTGCCTTAAAAAAAATATATCCTATTCAATAGTTCACACATTTTTTTCTTGTAAACGCATGCTCTATTCTATATATATATTTTTTATAATAAGATTGTGAACAAACTTTGTCTGTAGATAGAATTTTTTGGAAAACAAAAGACCACTTCTTAAAATTTTGGTCTATTTGTCTGCATGTCTTCCTGAACTCGATTGACTTAAAAACTGCTGAATGGATATTGATAAAATTTGATATGGAAGGACATGACAGAAGGAGGCATATAAGACAAATTATCTTAAAAATAATAGATTAGGTTGTGTTAGGTTCAAAGAGGGACATAAAAAGCCCAAGCCCATGTCAGGTATAAACGTATGCCCAATTGGCATGTTGTGTACCATAAAAGAATGAAGAATTTTCCCACATAGCGATAATCCTAAACTTAGCTAATATTTCGTATAAATCGAGAACCCAGTCAATTCAATATAATTCCTTAGGGAATTCCTTATGTATTGCAAGTTCTGCATAGTGTCCTTCTTTAAGTTCCCGTGTATAATACCTCCTAAACGCTCAACATAGACGTAGATAGTGTTCCAAAGTTTAATCCTATTATTCGCTCTTTACGTTGTTTCATCCGACTGTCTTATGCGAGCTAGATGGATTCCCATCTCTGTGTGATCTGTGATTACACTACTTAATCTCCTAGGTGTTGCTCAGTTTCGGAATCTCCTCCGATTTTTCAAGATATGGGTGACCAATCGTAGTCACTTTCTAACATACTCCTGTATCGTCCACACTTTTAGTTCATTCTTGAACTTCGTAAAGGGTGTAGTCTTCTCCAAGGTGATGCTCTCCAAAAATTATTCCATTTTGGATAATCTGTGAGCTTCTTTTTTTCAAATTATGACATAATGACCTGGTATCCTTATTATCCCTGGACTTGCACAATTTTCATGCGAGTTTATATCACTATTGCATTGCAGGAAATTCCAAAATTTCACTTTTCTGTTCATTAGGGTATTAATCGGAAAATCTCCTACGATATCAGTCTCCTTCATCTAGTTAAGCCCTTTCGTAATTGCTAAGATCTCAGCCGAAAAAACAGTATTGTGATCTGATATACGGAAGTATTTACCTCTGTTTCGGCTTATGCCACATAAGCCCATTTCAGTTCGTCCACCAATCTTCTATCCGTCTAGACGCGTCTGTATAAAATTACAAAAATTGCTCGCAAATTAAGTAATTTTAAAATCTTAGCGGATTTGATCGTCTTTTCTCTCTAACAGGCTTAGTGTTAAATACTTTCTTACTACTACTGGATTCGATTTTTTTTGCGATAATTTTCCCTTTGGCTGTTTTAAGTCTTACAGGACTTAAACATTTAAATCCGCCATTTGAGTAAAGGAATTGACATTATGCGTTTGTGCTAATGGTTGTTACACATGCAACATGCTCTTTTTAAAAAACAAACAATCAGAATTTTGTATTCAGAACACCTTTGAATAGATTAACTTTTTGCAAATAAGCGTTGTCCACCCGTCTGTCTGGATTTCTCTATATAATTTTTGATTTCTATTGAACTATTTTAAATAAAATTTAGATTTTTTAATTTATATAATTTTAGCTAATCACTAATTTTCTTCAACAATGTCATAACTTAAAGAAAACAAGTAACAGTGCTATATTTGGCCGTGCCGAGCCTTATATACCCTTCACAACGTGTAGTCATGCAATAACAATTGTTTGTATCACCATTCATCTCATATAAAATACGTACATACATATACAAAACATACCATTGCAAAAAAAAAAAATTAAAACAATGTATTAAAAACAAAAAAAAAAAAAAAAAAAACAATAAAAAATATAAAAAAAAAATTTTTGTAAAAAAATTAAAAAAAAATTTAAAAAAAAATTTAAAAAAAAATAAAAACATAAATTATATATAAAATAAAATTAAAAAATTTTTTTTGGCTCAGCTGGGATTCGATGCCACGTTTACTCTAACCAGTATATATGTATGTTGTTGTTGTAATTATGAAAAAAACGAGGTGGCCGTGGTTTTTTGCTCATATCTCAGAAAGTAATAAGGCAATTGTGCTGAATTTCAATAGCAATTTACTTCTGGATATTTCCAAAAGATTCATACCATACTCAGATCTGAGGAACATATAGTTGCTTCTAAAAGTTGATTTCAACATACACACGGACAGACGGTCAGACTGACAAGGCCTAATCGACTTCCCTATTCATAAGCCTTCAGAAAATATATACTTTGTCGGGGTCGGAAATGAAAATTGTAGAAATTACAAACGGAATGACAAAGCTATATTTACCCTTGTGCACCACAGGTGAAGGGTATAAAAAGTATGTTTCAAAATGGTCTTGAAAGTTTTCAGATATTCCATTATTTTTAAAAAATAACCTGGATCATGGTAGCATATTTTAAATTATAAAACCTAGAGTCACTAAGAGAGACTTGTTATGTATTTGATAAAAGCCCTCAAAACTACTGTTGAATACCGGCATATCTCAAAAATATTTTTAAATTTTAGAAGCGAGATCAAATTGTCGTAAAAAAAATTTAAGCGGAGAAAAATTTAGCAGAATTCAGTTTTTAATATGCAAATTTTAAGTTATGACCCTATTGAAGTAAACTAAAACCTTTTAATTCCAAGGTCAAACCTAATTGATTTTATTTGTATAAAAAACACACACTTAAGCAGATGAAAGAAAACAAGTAAGAGCGCTATATTCGGCCGTGCCGAATCTTATATACCCTTCACAACGTGTAGTCATGCAATAACAGTAGTTTGTGTCACCATTTACCCCATATGAAATACGTACATACATATAAAAACATACATATATAAAAACATCCCATTGTAAAATTATAAATTCACGTATGTATGTTAAAAAAACAAAAAAAAAAAATTTAAAAAAAAAAATTAAAAAAAAAAATTTAAAAAAAAAATTAAAAAAAAAATTACTATATATATATTATATATAAAACAAAAAAAAATAAAAAAAAATTAAAAAAAAAAAATAAAAAAAAATTAAAAAAAAAAAATAAAAAAAAATAATAAAAATATATATAATATATTTAATAAAAAATAAAAAAAAAATTTAAAAAAAAATTTAAAAAAAATTAAAAAAAAATTTTTTTGGCTCAGCTGGGATTCGATGCCACGTTTTCCCTAACCAGTATACACGTTTGTATGTATGTATGTTGTTGTTGTAATGTTGTTTTTGTGAAAAAAAATCGAGGTGGTCGTGGGTTTTTGCTCATATCTCAGTTGTTTATGTACCGATGTTTCTGATTTTCAATACCGATCTACTCCCGAATATTTCTGATATTTTAATACCTTACCCGGGTCCAACCTATGTCAGGGGGCTTCAAAAAGTTGATTTCAACATACACACGGACAGACGGTCAGACGGACAGACGGACAGACTGACAGGGCTTAATCGACTCCCCTATTCATAAGCTTTCAGAAAATATATACTTTATGGGGTCGGAAATCAAAATTGTAGAAATTTCACACGGAATGACAAACCTATATATACCCTTTTTCACTGTGTGAAGGGTATAATAATAACCAAATCCATCATCGTTATATAGTTTTTCTAAAGACAGTTGTATTTTAAAGCTTATGCTGAACAAGTTATTTACAAAATTTAACATTAAAACTATTAGTAGGAAACAAACACTCTCAATTCAATAAAGATTAACCAAATCAGCCAATGAAAAACCTTTCATTACGTAGCGTGTCGCCTAATATTTTTAAGAAAATATTGAATATCTCAACTAATACAAACATACATATGTACATACAAACAATGCAATGTAATTTTTTTTAATTGATGGCATTTCGAATAACTAAAAACATATTGCGCGTAACAATGAGTATTATAATTTCTAATACTAAAAGTTTGGATTTTTTTCCTACTAAATCGTCATCATCTATTTTCTTTGGCTTACTTTACAATTTCTTAGCATCTCTAGAGATGTAACAAAAAAACAAACAAAATAAACTTTTTCTTTTTTACTATCCTGAATGAATGAATGAATGAATGGATGAACATGAGGCAAAAAACCAAGAAAAAAAACTACTTACTATACATTTTCCGAAGCAAGTTCAAACCATAAACTATTCGTACGTATAAGTGCACCAGACACTAACACACACACACACACACACACTCGCTAATAAATACTTATTTTCCCACAACTACAGCAAAATACACTTACACATGAATGCAGCTTGGAGTCGGGATAAGAAAATTAAATGGAATGAATTGTGGCAATTGTACCAAAAGATATTGAAAAATTGTACTTTTTTCAGCCTTAAATGTTGAAACCGAAAAAAGAAGAAACAAATTGTGTTAAATGCTTGAGAAAGGGGAATATTTGCTTGGCTGGAATACTAATTGAAGAGAATGGAAAAGGTATTTTTACAAAAGGGAAACGACAAGTGTAACGCAATTACATACTAAATTTTTTAACTTTAATAATCATACATAGCAGCGAAGACCATTGAAAGGACTCTCTGTTGAGAAATCAAACCCGCAACTTTCAGACTGGCAGATAAGTAACTCTCACCGACAACATAGTGATTTGATTTTTTTAATTTCTTTTAGCATTATTAATGAAAACTGTTTGGACAAATATAACATCCCAGCAAAAACTAGGTAATGACTTGCTCTCACCAAACAACATACTTTTCAATGACTATTATATATTTTGTCTGTCTTACTAAAGGCCATGACTGACTATCCTACAAAGTCGTGCGATTATGTCCAATAAAAATCTGATATTTTTCTGTCCTACATGAAAAAATCGCAACAAAAATGTGTTATTGGATGCCAAACTGTCATACTTGCCAAAAGATTATCAAATCGGACACACTTGTCAAAAAATCTGTCACACAAGTGCACTTTGTGTCCACACTATCACACTTTCTGACCTCACATACAATTTTTGACATATCGAACGACTAAATCTGATAGTCAGTCATGGCCTTAAGAAGTATTTTAGTAAAGACTTGATTTATAATGTGAAACGCAAGTGCTTATTTTCACACATTTTTCTTAGATTAACACACAATACAATTTCTTATTGCGAAATTTGTTAGAAGCCATTCAAATACAAAACTTTTTATAATTCTCATTTAGTTTAACACGCATAGGGTAGAAGTAATAATGATTTTGACAACAGCGGCATAGCATTTCATTTACAAATTATCTTCACTGACTTTTAAATTGCAAATTAACGTTCCGCAGAGTAATAAAACCGAAACTATCCAAAACCGAGCGTCTTCTGTAAGTCCATAAAGTCCGTAAAGCCGATCGGTCTCAAACTTTGGCTAGTTGTTGTACACACTCCAGGGAGTGTTTATGGGTGGTAAAAAGTGGGCAATGCCACGCCCATAAAAAATTAGTTATAATTTTTAGCTACTTGCACTCGACCGATTTTTCTGAAACTTTGCACACATGTTGAGCTGTCATGACTATACAGTTTCCTGATTAGAAAAGTGGGCAGTGCCACGCCCATACAAAAAAGTTATAATTTTTAGCTTCTTATACTTTATATTCAATTAAAACTCAGAATGCTTTTTTATTCACTAAGGGGCGTAAAAACGCGCGCCGGGCTTGGCTAGTTTATTGTTATAAAACTAAGTACTTATTTTAAGCGATTGTAATAAGTATTTATTTTATTCCCTATTTGTAAACGAGCGTGGTAAGTACTTACCTCCAATGTCATCGCCGTGTTAAAGTAATAGGTTAAGATGCCAAATTGTAAGTAGTGATGAACTGTTTTTTAGCACATTCAACTCAATATTTTGTAATGAGAGTTTTTGCTGGGATATAGGGTGTAAAACATGAAAATTGTTGATTTTTTAAAATTTTTAGAATATGTTTAAAACAGTGGTGTTCCTTATAATAGGGACACCCAATCATTCAAGATTTCTCTGTCCTTATTCCTCTTAAAAAAAGTCTAACTTTTTATTTGTTGTTTGTTTCATACTCTACTCTCTATAGACCTCCCAGCAACGAGTATCTCCCTCAATACACCATATAGACTATTAAACATGAGGGAAGATATACATTATGGTGTGGGGATGCTTCTCTTACAATGGAATTGGGCCTATACTACGGATACAAGACAAAATGGATGCTGTTAAACGACTATGTGATGCCTTATGCTGAATGGAAAATGCTGTCTCAATGAATGTTTCAGCAACACATTGACTCGTAACACACATCCAGGCGGGATAAATATTGGTTCAAAAACAATAGGGTCAAGGTTTTAAGCTGACCTGCGAAGTTGCCAGACTTAAACTGCATTAGGAATTTGTCGCGAATAGTTAAAGTAGCTCTTCGAGGAATTAATAAAGATCTCTTGTGGGCATGAGGAAAAAAGCGTGAAATAACATTCCAGTTGAAACATGATGCCAAAAACTAGTAGACTCTATACCAAAACGATGCCTAGGCATTATCAAAAAAATATAATACAAAGTACTGAGATAAATTAGAAATAATTAAAAAGAAAATTTTTTCATTTAGATTTTTAATTTTTTTTTTATTTTTTTTTATTTTAGATAATTCAAGTAGATATCTCTCTTTTTGTTTACAGCTAAAACAAGGAATTAGAAATGTTCTGTCGTGTATATCGCCTTTAAATTTTTACTTTCCAAAATATTGTAATTTATTTTGACTGACGTTAGGGCAAACGAAAATAAAAATTTTAAAAATTCATTATGAGGCTTTAGCATGTTTTATTTTTAATTTCGAAATTTGCAGTAAAAGGTGGCTCTATTTCATGGAACACAACTCTATATTGATCATTATTAGCCATGACCTGTTCCAATTTTACTGGCAATAATTGGATTCCACGCCAAAAGAACTGCCGGTTTTTTCAGGCTACCAATGATTCAAGCTAATAGCGTATGCCCTGCTCTAAAGCCAAGTGTTCTGCATTAATCGCAATAAATAACGGGTCAAGGTCTTTGAGGCAAGACTACCCGACCCATTTTTTAAAAATAGTTTTTAACATGTGTTGTAAAATATTGTCACAACGAAATATTACGGTTTTATATTCTGTCGGTGTTCTCTGTGATGACCTGACTAGATCTAGCAAATCCTAACATACAGGACCTTTTAGGTTCCACTTAATATTAAGCATAACCTTAGCGCCATGCATATTTAAATTTGGTGTCTATTCAGCTAGTTTTTCGGGATACACATATGCTCCATCACATTTCAGGTTATCGTAATGGATTAATTTTTCAACGCAAGTGACGCACAGTGAGCTACCCCATACAAGTTAGCCGGGAAAAATTATTTTTTAATTTAAAATAGATGGATTTGGTGTAAAATGGGTCCATGAAAAATTTTGACAGGATCAATGACCGATAAGACCTACCGAGGGGTCCTTGAGAGACTTAGGGCCTATTTTAAGGGGCCAATGAGGTAAGAATTACTTCTTTACTTTATTTTTCGCTATTTTTCCAATGAATTGTGATGTTATAGATGATTCGCCGAATGAAGGTGATAGTACAGGGCTAGAACACAAAATACTGAGAGGGAGGGGGGGTCAAGAACGCAAAAAAAGCAACAAAATGAATGATCAGAAATTCAAAATCTTATTAACTTTTGTAATACAATAGAAAAAACAGACTTTAAAAAACTTGTTTAAATTTTTATTATTCAATTTCAACAAAAAATAAGGACTTAAAATTAAAATAGGACTGCTCTTTCAATTTCATAATAAATGAATCATACATTTATGAGTTAAACCAAACTTCTACTCTACTATTTATAAGAATCAGATTCGCTTAACTTTTCTGTTTTGAAGCCATGAAACATTCTTTTTCAAAAATCTAAAAAAGTTTAGCCGTTTGAAGCTGATAAACATATTTTAGATAAGCTTTTCTAACCTCTCCTTACGACTACCTGCTGCAGCCCACATTTTTTTCTTTTCTTCATCATCAGCGTTAGAAATATTTATTTTATCAAATATTGTCGAACATAATTTATGAAAACGTTAATTTTTAGAAGCGGCTATCCACATTTCAAACACCTTAGAGTTTGAAAATTTTCTAATTATTAAATATTATTTTTTTTTTTAATTTAATTTCAAAACTTAATGCTTATTATTTGCTTTGCGAAGTGCACGTTTTATAAAAAAATTAAAAGAAAAGTAATAAACAAAGGGATTACCAATTGTTTTTGTTTTTCGTGCGAAGTATAAATCATTCAAGATCTAAGAGAATATAATGTAGAGAGTGTGTGAGCGAAGTTTCAAGTTTATGTCTCTTCATGTCGTCAATGAGATGGTCCAACTAATATCAAATATTATGCTAATTTTCATCGAGAAAACCCCGAATTTGAGACAACTTTATAGGCACCTTTATAAAGATATGATAGTTGTTCTTATTTTTATTAAAACGAGCATATCTTTTTAAGCAAAATATGTTCCACCCAAAATTCTAGAGCAGCATTTGTACTAAAAATGAGAAAAATTTGAATAAGATGCGCATGGAATTGAAAAAAATATTTTTTGAAACTTTATCTTTGACCTACAAAATTATGGCTGCTAGACGGTTCAAAACACCCATGGCTACTTTTTTTTTATCTAATTGGACAATTCTTATTATGTCTGAATCATTAAAACACAAAAAACTGATTTTGATTTTTTACCGGCTAGACCCTGCAAATAGCTCACTGTGTGACGCTTCGGTGTAAGAATTCTGGTTGCTTTAATTCGGAATGTACCCAATTAATGGATATCACCAGTTCTTCTTCTACTTCTACCACAAAATACTTAATACCATTTTAAAAAGATTTTTGTTTTCGGTCCTAACTAAAATCATCTCTGTTCTGAGGTACAAGTTTTTTATTTAAACACTAATACCCACATACAAGCACACTCACAAGCACACTCATAAATATTTCCGTAAAACTTTAATGCTTTATAGACTTAAAGCAACAAAAATAAGTACCAGAATTGGATAAAGGTGTTCGTTCGCTCTAAAAACCAGTACAATTTTTGTGCAAAAAAAATTTTTCCAAACAAGACAAACAACGAAAACAAAAAGAACAGAACAGCATCGAGCTAAACGTGGAATTAGCGATTGTTATGTAAAAAATTGAAGAAACCCTTCACACAGTGAAAAAGGGTATATATAGGTTTGTCATTCCGTGTGAAATTTCTACAATTTTCATTTCCGACCCCATAAAGTATATATTTCCTGAAAGCTTATGAATAGGGAAGTCGATTAAGCCCTGTCCGTCTGTCCGTCTGTCCGTCTGTCCGTCTGTCCGTCTGTCCGTCTGTCCGTCTGTCCGTCTGTCCGTGTGTATGTTGAAATCAACTTTTTGAAGCCCCCCGACATCGCCCGGACCCGCATGAGGTATTAAAATGTTGGAAATATTCGGGAGTAGATCGCTATTGAAATTCAGAAAAATCGGTACATAAATAACTGAGATATGAGCAAAAAACCACGACCACCTCGGTTTTTTTTTAACAATAGACACTAGATGAGCTTATGTTCGAATCCCAGTTGATACAAAAAATTTTTTTTTTTTTTATTTTTTTCATTTTTTTTTGTGTTATTTTATTTTTTATACGTACTTACATTCAAAAACTCAATTTATAATTTTTTTACAATGGTACGTTTTTGAGCGGATAAAATACTTTATTATAAAGAATAATAATGAAACATATAGTAGGTATGTATGTATGTATGTACGCATTTATTTAAAGAAAACAAAATGTCACCGCGGCTTTCGCTGCTAGAGATAACAAAGTAACAACAGCTATAACCTTGATCAACGTAGCATGTGTGCGTGTGTAAAAAACCTACATACGAATATTCATTCAAACATATTGCTAATACTTAAATGTATGTATGTATGTATGTATATGATTTTTATTTTGTATGAACCTCATATAGGTTGCAAGCACTTTTGTATATTTAAGTTATATAAATATTTATAGGATGGTAGTGCAGTGGGTACACCACTGAACTATGAAGCTGGTGGTACGCAGTTCGATACCATTAAGTGTTTGCTTAATTTTTTTTTTTTACATTTCAATGTTTCATGGTCAATATGAGTAGAATATGAAATATCATGACTAGCAAAATACGATGCACTATGAAAAAAAAACTAAACTAAATACATATCTATTTTTATGTATTTTTCCCATTGAGTACGTAGTATACGTTAATACATATTATATATTTTAAATTTCAATAATGTATGCTCTATTACTCTTTACTTTTTCCTTTTTTTAATTATTTTTTTAATTATTTTAATTAAACTATATATGTACGTAAATTTATTTTTTTTTTACAATGGGATGTTATTTTTATATATGTATGTTTTTTAAGTATGTACGTATTTTATATGAGATGAATGAATTTGCCATTGGGAGATTAGTAGCAAAATACGATGCACTATGAAAAAAAAAACTAAACTAAATACATATCTATTTTTATGTATTTTTCCCATTGAGTACGTAGTATACGTTAACACATATTATATATTTTAAATTTCAATAATGTATGCTCTATTACTCTTTACTTTTTCCTTTTTTTAATTATTTTAATTAAACTATATATGTACGTAAATTTATTTTTTTACAATGGGATGTTATTTTCATATATGTATGTTTTTTAAGTATGTACGTATTTTATATGAGATGAATGGTGTTACAAACTATTGTTATTGCATGACTACACCTTTACTTCTTCTTAATTTTTTTAATTAAACTTGCAAACAAGTGCAAGAAATTACATGCCGTTGGGAGATTAGCGGTTACATCAATAAACTTCAAATTCGTTGTAGTGTAAAAATTAATTTTTTTCACATAAATACCTAGATACATTCATACAAATGTCCATATAAATTACATTTATTTATTTCCATTAAGAAATAATTTTAAATGCAATACCTTACTACACCTTTACTTCTTCTTAATTTTTTTAATTAAACTTGCAAACAAATGCAAGAAATTACCTACATGCCGTTGGGAGAATAGCGGTTACATCAATGAACTTCAACTTCGTTGTTGTGTAAAAATTAATTTTTTTCACATAAATACCTAGATACATTCATACAAATGTCCATATAAATTACATTTATTTATTTGCATTAAAAAATATTTTTAAATGTAATACCTTATGCTAAATGTAACAACTCTTAAGGAAAATAATAGATTTTTTCAATCTTCCTCTGGTAACTCTGCTCACAATATTTTTCAATCTTCCTCTGGTAACTCTGCTCACAATATTTAAAGAAAACAAAATGTCACCGCGGCTTTCGCTGCTAGAGATAACAAAGTAACAACAGCTATAACCTTGATTCAACGTAGCATGTGTGTGCGTGTAAAAAACCTACATACGAATATTCATTCAAACATATTGCTAATACTTAAATGTATGTATGTATGTATATGATTTTTATTTTGTATGAACCTCATATAGGTTGCAAGTACTTTTGTATATTTAAGTTATATAAATATTTATAGGATGGTAGTGCAGTGGGTACACCACTGAACTATGAAGCTGGTGGTACGCAGTTCGATACCATTAAGTGTTTGCTTAATTTTTTTTTTTTACATTTCAATGTTTCATGGTCAATATGAGTAGAATATGAAATATCATGACTAGCAAAATACGATGCACTATGAAAAAAAAAACTAAACTAAATACATATCTATTTTTATGTATTTTTCCCATTGAGTACGTAGTATACGTTAATACATATTATATATTTTAAATTTCAATAATGTATGCTCTATTACTCTTTACTTTTTCCTTTTTTTAATTATTTTAATTAAACTATATATGTACGTAAATTTATTTTTTTACAATGGGATGTTATTTTTATATATGTATGTTTTTTAAGTATGTACGTATTTTATATGAGATGAATGAATTTGCCATTGGGAGATTAGTAGCAAAATACGATGCACTATGAAAAAAAAAACTAAACTAAATACATATCTATTTTTATGTATTTTTCCCATTGAGTACGTAGTATACGTTAATACATATTATATATTTTAAATTTCAATAATGTATGCTCTATTACTCTTTACTTATATATGTACGTAAATTTATTTTTTTTTTACAATGGGATGTTATTTTTATATATTTTTAATTAAACTTGCAAACAAGTGCAAGAAATTACATGCCGTTGGGAGATTAGCGGTTACATCAATAAACTTCAAATTCGTTGTAGTGTAAAAATTAATTTTTTTCACATAAATACCTAGATACATTCATACAAATGTCCATATAAATTACATTTATTTATTTCCATTAAGAAATAATTTTAAATGCAATACCTTACTACACCTTTACTTCTTCTTAATTTTTTTAATTAAACTTGCAAACAAATGCAAGAAATTACCTACATGCCGTTGGGAGAATAGCGGTTACATCAATGAACTTCAACTTCGTTGTTGTGTAAAAATTAATTTTTTTCACATAAATACCTAGATACATTCATACAAATGTCCATATAAATTACATTTATTTATTTGCATTAAAAAATATTTTTAAATGTAATACCTTATGCTAAATGTAACAACTCTTAAGGAAAATAATAGATTTTTTCAATCTTCCTCTGGTAACTCTGCTCACAATATTTTTCAATCTTCCTCTGGTAACTCTGCTCACAATATTTAAAGAAAACAAAATGTCACCGCGGCTTTCGCTGCTAGAGATAACAAAGTAACAACAGCTATAACCTTGATTCAACGTAGCATGTGTGTGCGTGTAAAAAACCTACATACGAATATTCATTCAAACATATTGCTAATACTTAAATGTATGTATGTATGTATATGATTTTTATTTTGTATGAACCTCATATAGGTTGCAAGTACTTTTGTATATTTAAGTTATATAAATATTTATAGGATGGTAGTGCAGTGGGTACACCACTGAACTATGAAGCTGGTGGTACGCAGTTCGATACCATTAAGTGTTTGCTTAATTTTTTTTTTTTACATTTCAATGTTTCATGGTCAATATGAGTAGAATATGAAATATCATGACTAGCAAAATACGATGCACTATGAAAAAAAAAACTAAACTAAATACATATCTATTTTTATGTATTTTTCCCATTGAGTACGTAGTATACGTTAATACATATTATATATTTTAAATTTCAATAATGTATGCTCTATTACTCTTTACTTTTTCCTTTTTTTAATTATTTTAATTAAACTATATATGTACGTAAATTTATTTTTTTACAATGGGATGTTATTTTTATATATGTATGTTTTTTAAGTATGTACGTATTTTATATGAGATGAATGAATTTGCCATTGGGAGATTAGTAGCAAAATACGATGCACTATGAAAAAAAAAACTAAACTAAATACATATCTATTTTTATGTATTTTTCCCATTGAGTACGTAGTATACGTTAATACATATTATATATTTTAAATTTCAATAATGTATGCTCTATTACTCTTTACTTATATATGTACGTAAATTTATTTTTTTTTTACAATGGGATGTTATTTTTTTTATATATGTATGTTTTTTAAGTATGTACGTATTTTATATGAGATGAATGAATTTGCCATTGGGAGATTAGTAGCAAAATACGATGCACTATGAAAAAAAAAACTAAACTAAATACATATCTATTTTTATGTATTTTTCCCATTGAGTACGTAGTATACGTTAACACATATTATATATTTTAAATTTCAATAATGTATGCTCTATTACTCTTTACTTTTTCCTTTTTTTAATTATTTTAATTAAACTATATATGTACGTAAATTTATTTTTTTACAATGGGATGTTATTTTCATATATGTATGTTTTTTAAGTATGTACGTATTTTATATGAGATGAATGGTGTTACAAACTATTGTTATTGCATGACTACACCTTTACTTCTTCTTAATTTTTTTAATTAAACTTGCAAACAAGTGCAAGAAATTACATGCCGTTGGGAGATTAGCGGTTACATCAATAAACTTCAACTTCGTTGTTGTGTAAAAATTAATTTTTTTCACATAAATACCTAGATACATTCATACAAATGTCCATATAAATTACATTTATTTATTTGCATTAAAAAATATTTTTAAATGTAATACCTTATGCTAAATGTAACAACTCTTAAGGAAAATAATAGATTTTTTCAATCTTCCTCTGGTAACTCTGCTCACAATATTTTTCAATCTTCCTCTGGTAACTCTGCTCACAATATTTAAAGAAAACAAAATGTCACCGCGGCTTTCGCTGCTAGAGATAACAAAGTAACAACAGCTATAACCTTGATTCAACGTAGCATGTGTGTGCGTGTAAAAAACCTACATACGAATATTCATTCAAACATATTGCTAATACTTAAATGTATGTATGTATGTATATGATTTTTATTTTGTATGAACCTCATATAGGTTGCAAGTACTTTTGTATATTTAAGTTATATAAATATTTATAGGATGGTAGTGCAGTGGGTACACCACTGAACTATGAAGCTGGTGGTACGCAGTTCGATACCATTAAGTGTTTGCTTAATTTTTTTTTTTTACATTTCAATGTTTCATGGTCAATATGAGTAGAATATGAAATATCATGACTAGCAAAATACGATGCACTATGAAAAAAAAAACTAAACTAAATACATATCTATTTTTATGTATTTTTCCCATTGAGTACGTAGTATACGTTAATACATATTATATATTTTAAATTTCAATAATGTATGCTCTATTACTCTTTACTTTTTCCTTTTTTTAATTATTTTAATTAAACTATATATGTACGTAAATTTATTTTTATACCCTTCACACAGTGAAAAAGGGTATATATAGGTTTGTCATTCCGTGTGAAATTTCTACAATTTTCATTTCCGACCCCATAAAGTATATATTTCCTGAAAGCTTATGAATAGGGAAGTCGATTAAGCCCTGTCCGTCTGTCCGTCTGTCCGTCTGTCCGTCTGTCCGTCTGTCCGTCTGTCCGTCTGTCCGTCTGTCCGTCTGTCCGTGTGTATGTTGAAATCAACTTTTTGAAGCCCCCCGACATCGCCCGGACCCGCATGAGGTATTAAAATGTTGGAAATATTCGGGAGTAGATCGCTATTGAAATTCAGAAAAATCGGTACATAAATAACTGAGATATGAGCAAAAAACCACGACCACCTCGGTTTTTTTTTAACAATAGACACTAGATGAGCTTATGTTCGAATCCCAGTTGAGACAAAAAATTTTTTTTTTTTTTATTTTTTTCATTTTTTTTTGTGTTATTTTATTTTTTATACGTACTTACATTCAAAAACTCAATTTATAATTTTTTTACAATGGTACGTTTTTGAGCGGATAAAATACTTTATTATAAAGAATAATAATGAAACATATAGTAGGTATGTATGTATGTATGTACGCATTTATTTAAAGAAAACAAAATGTCACCGCGGCTTTCGCTGCTAGAGATAACAAAGTAACAACAGCTATAACCTTGATCAACGTAGCATGTGTGCGTGTGTAAAAAACCTACATACGAATATTCATTCAAACATATTGCTAATACTTAAATGTATGTATGTATGTATGTATATGATTTTTATTTTGTATGAACCTCATATAGGTTGCAAGCACTTTTGTATATTTAAGTTATATAAATATTTATAGGATGGTAGTGCAGTGGGTACACCACTGAACTATGAAGCTGGTGGTACGCAGTTCGATACCATTAAGTGTTTGCTTAATTTTTTTTTTTTACATTTCAATGTTTCATGGTCAATATGAGTAGAATATGAAATATCATGACTAGCAAAATACGATGCACTATGAAAAAAAAACTAAACTAAATACATATCTATTTTTATGTATTTTTCCCATTGAGTACGTAGTATACGTTAATACATATTATATATTTTAAATTTCAATAATGTATGCTCTATTACTCTTTACTTTTTCCTTTTTTTAATTATTTTTTTAATTATTTTAATTAAACTATATATGTACGTAAATTTATTTTTTTTTTACAATGGGATGTTATTTTTATATATGTATGTTTTTTAAGTATGTACGTATTTTATATGAGATGAATGAATTTGCCATTGGGAGATTAGTAGCAAAATACGATGCACTATGAAAAAAAAAACTAAACTAAATACATATCTATTTTTATGTATTTTTCCCATTGAGTACGTAGTATACGTTAACACATATTATATATTTTAAATTTCAATAATGTATGCTCTATTACTCTTTACTTTTTCCTTTTTTTAATTATTTTAATTAAACTATATATGTACGTAAATTTATTTTTTTACAATGGGATGTTATTTTCATATATGTATGTTTTTTAAGTATGTACGTATTTTATATGAGATGAATGGTGTTACAAACTATTGTTATTGCATGACTACACCTTTACTTCTTCTTAATTTTTTTAATTAAACTTGCAAACAAGTGCAAGAAATTACATGCCGTTGGGAGATTAGCGGTTACATCAATAAACTTCAAATTCGTTGTAGTGTAAAAATTAATTTTTTTCACATAAATACCTAGATACATTCATACAAATGTCCATATAAATTACATTTATTTATTTCCATTAAGAAATAATTTTAAATGCAATACCTTACTACACCTTTACTTCTTCTTAATTTTTTTAATTAAACTTGCAAACAAATGCAAGAAATTACCTACATGCCGTTGGGAGAATAGCGGTTACATCAATGAACTTCAACTTCGTTGTTGTGTAAAAATTAATTTTTTTCACATAAATACCTAGATACATTCATACAAATGTCCATATAAATTACATTTATTTATTTGCATTAAAAAATATTTTTAAATGTAATACCTTATGCTAAATGTAACAACTCTTAAGGAAAATAATAGATTTTTTCAATCTTCCTCTGGTAACTCTGCTCACAATATTTTTCAATCTTCCTCTGGTAACTCTGCTCACAATATTTAAAGAAAACAAAATGTCACCGCGGCTTTCGCTGCTAGAGATAACAAAGTAACAACAGCTATAACCTTGATTCAACGTAGCATGTGTGTGCGTGTAAAAAACCTACATACGAATATTCATTCAAACATATTGCTAATACTTAAATGTATGTATGTATGTATATGATTTTTATTTTGTATGAACCTCATATAGGTTGCAAGTACTTTTGTATATTTAAGTTATATAAATATTTATAGGATGGTAGTGCAGTGGGTACACCACTGAACTATGAAGCTGGTGGTACGCAGTTCGATACCATTAAGTGTTTGCTTAATTTTTTTTTTTTACATTTCAATGTTTCATGGTCAATATGAGTAGAATATGAAATATCATGACTAGCAAAATACGATGCACTATGAAAAAAAAAACTAAACTAAATACATATCTATTTTTATGTATTTTTCCCATTGAGTACGTAGTATACGTTAATACATATTATATATTTTAAATTTCAATAATGTATGCTCTATTACTCTTTACTTTTTCCTTTTTTTAATTATTTTAATTAAACTATATATGTACGTAAATTTATTTTTTTACAATGGGATGTTATTTTTATATATGTATGTTTTTTAAGTATGTACGTATTTTATATGAGATGAATGAATTTGCCATTGGGAGATTAGTAGCAAAATACGATGCACTATGAAAAAAAAAACTAAACTAAATACATATCTATTTTTATGTATTTTTCCCATTGAGTACGTAGTATACGTTAATACATATTATATATTTTAAATTTCAATAATGTATGCTCTATTACTCTTTACTTATATATGTACGTAAATTTATTTTTTTTTTACAATGGGATGTTATTTTTATATATTTTTAATTAAACTTGCAAACAAGTGCAAGAAATTACATGCCGTTGGGAGATTAGCGGTTACATCAATAAACTTCAAATTCGTTGTAGTGTAAAAATTAATTTTTTTCACATAAATACCTAGATACATTCATACAAATGTCCATATAAATTACATTTATTTATTTCCATTAAGAAATAATTTTAAATGCAATACCTTACTACACCTTTACTTCTTCTTAATTTTTTTAATTAAACTTGCAAACAAATGCAAGAAATTACCTACATGCCGTTGGGAGAATAGCGGTTACATCAATGAACTTCAACTTCGTTGTTGTGTAAAAATTAATTTTTTTCACATAAATACCTAGATACATTCATACAAATGTCCATATAAATTACATTTATTTATTTGCATTAAAAAATATTTTTAAATGTAATACCTTATGCTAAATGTAACAACTCTTAAGGAAAATAATAGATTTTTTCAATCTTCCTCTGGTAACTCTGCTCACAATATTTTTCAATCTTCCTCTGGTAACTCTGCTCACAATATTTAAAGAAAACAAAATGTCACCGCGGCTTTCGCTGCTAGAGATAACAAAGTAACAACAGCTATAACCTTGATTCAACGTAGCATGTGTGTGCGTGTAAAAAACCTACATACGAATATTCATTCAAACATATTGCTAATACTTAAATGTATGTATGTATGTATATGATTTTTATTTTGTATGAACCTCATATAGGTTGCAAGTACTTTTGTATATTTAAGTTATATAAATATTTATAGGATGGTAGTGCAGTGGGTACACCACTGAACTATGAAGCTGGTGGTACGCAGTTCGATACCATTAAGTGTTTGCTTAATTTTTTTTTTTTACATTTCAATGTTTCATGGTCAATATGAGTAGAATATGAAATATCATGACTAGCAAAATACGATGCACTATGAAAAAAAAAACTAAACTAAATACATATCTATTTTTATGTATTTTTCCCATTGAGTACGTAGTATACGTTAATACATATTATATATTTTAAATTTCAATAATGTATGCTCTATTACTCTTTACTTTTTCCTTTTTTTAATTATTTTAATTAAACTATATATGTACGTAAATTTATTTTTTTACAATGGGATGTTATTTTTATATATGTATGTTTTTTAAGTATGTACGTATTTTATATGAGATGAATGAATTTGCCATTGGGAGATTAGTAGCAAAATACGATGCACTATGAAAAAAAAAACTAAACTAAATACATATCTATTTTTATGTATTTTTCCCATTGAGTACGTAGTATACGTTAATACATATTATATATTTTAAATTTCAATAATGTATGCTCTATTACTCTTTACTTATATATGTACGTAAATTTATTTTTTTTTTACAATGGGATGTTATTTTTTTTATATATGTATGTTTTTTAAGTATGTACGTATTTTATATGAGATGAATGAATTTGCCATTGGGAGATTAGTAGCAAAATACGATGCACTATGAAAAAAAAAACTAAACTAAATACATATCTATTTTTATGTATTTTTCCCATTGAGTACGTAGTATACGTTAACACATATTATATATTTTAAATTTCAATAATGTATGCTCTATTACTCTTTACTTTTTCCTTTTTTTAATTATTTTAATTAAACTATATATGTACGTAAATTTATTTTTTTACAATGGGATGTTATTTTCATATATGTATGTTTTTTAAGTATGTACGTATTTTATATGAGATGAATGGTGTTACAAACTATTGTTATTGCATGACTACACCTTTACTTCTTCTTAATTTTTTTAATTAAACTTGCAAACAAGTGCAAGAAATTACATGCCGTTGGGAGATTAGCGGTTACATCAATAAACTTCAACTTCGTTGTTGTGTAAAAATTAATTTTTTTCACATAAATACCTAGATACATTCATACAAATGTCCATATAAATTACATTTATTTATTTGCATTAAAAAATATTTTTAAATGTAATACCTTATGCTAAATGTAACAACTCTTAAGGAAAATAATAGATTTTTTCAATCTTCCTCTGGTAACTCTGCTCACAATATTTTTCAATCTTCCTCTGGTAACTCTGCTCACAATATTTAAAGAAAACAAAATGTCACCGCGGCTTTCGCTGCTAGAGATAACAAAGTAACAACAGCTATAACCTTGATTCAACGTAGCATGTGTGTGCGTGTAAAAAACCTACATACGAATATTCATTCAAACATATTGCTAATACTTAAATGTATGTATGTATGTATATGATTTTTATTTTGTATGAACCTCATATAGGTTGCAAGTACTTTTGTATATTTAAGTTATATAAATATTTATAGGATGGTAGTGCAGTGGGTACACCACTGAACTATGAAGCTGGTGGTACGCAGTTCGATACCATTAAGTGTTTGCTTAATTTTTTTTTTTTACATTTCAATGTTTCATGGTCAATATGAGTAGAATATGAAATATCATGACTAGCAAAATACGATGCACTATGAAAAAAAAAACTAAACTAAATACATATCTATTTTTATGTATTTTTCCCATTGAGTACGTAGTATACGTTAATACATATTATATATTTTAAATTTCAATAATGTATGCTCTATTACTCTTTACTTTTTCCTTTTTTTAATTATTTTAATTAAACTATATATGTACG
Source organism: Phyto melanocephala (assembly GCA_941918925.1). Taxonomy (NCBI): domain Eukaryota; kingdom Metazoa; phylum Arthropoda; class Insecta; order Diptera; family Rhinophoridae; genus Phyto; species Phyto melanocephala. The sequence goes on from OW799233.1 coordinate 7,619,941, forward strand.
TAAATTTATTTTTTTACAATGGGATGTTATTTTTATATATGTATGTTTTTTAAGTATGTACGTATTTTATATGAGATGAATGAATTTGCCATTGGGAGATTAGTAGCAAAATACGATGCACTATGAAAAAAAAAACTAAACTAAATACATATCTATTTTTATGTATTTTTCCCATTGAGTACGTAGTATACGTTAATACATATTATATATTTTAAATTTCAATAATGTATGCTCTATTACTCTTTACTTTTTCCTTTTTTTAATTATTTTAATTAAACTATATATGTACGTAAATTTATTTTTATACCCTTCACACAGTGAAAAAGGGTATATATAGGTTTGTCATTCCGTGTGAAATTTTACAATTTTTATTTTCGATAAGTATAAAGTATATTTTTTCTGAAAGCTTATGAATAGGGGAGTCGATTAAGCTCTGTCAGTCTGTCCGTGTGTATGTTGAAATCATTTTTTTGAAGCCCCCCGACATCGCTTGGACCCGGGTGAGGTATTTAAATATCAGAAATATTCGGGAGTAGATCGGTATTGAAAATCAGAAACATTGGTACATAAACAACTGCGATATGAGCAAAAACCCACGACAACCTCGTTTTTTTTTTTACAAAAACAACATTACAACAACAACATACATACATACAAACGTGTATACTGGTTAGAGAAAACGTAGATCCCAGCTGAGCCAAACAATTTTTTTTTTTATTTTTTTTATATTTTTTTTTTAATTTTTTTTATAATTTTTTTATTTTTTATTTAATGTCTTATATATATTTTTATTATTATTTTTTTTTTCATTTTTTTTTTATATATTTTTTTTTAATTTTTTTTTTATTTATTTATTTTTGTTTTATATTCAAAATATATATTTTAATTATTTTTTTTTTAAATTTTTTTTAAAATTTTTTTTTTAAATTTTTTTTTAAATTTTTTTAAATTTTTTTTTTTTTATTTTTTTTTAACATACATACGTAAATTTATAATTTTACAATGGGATGTTTTTTATATGTATGTACGTATTTCATATGGGATGAATGGTGATAAAAACTACTGTTATTGCATGACTACACGTTGTGAAGGGTATATAAGATTCGGCACGGCCGAATATAGCGCTCTTACTTGTTTTTATTTTATTTTATTTTTTCTTACAAAAGAAAATGAAAGGAAATAAAGAAAGAATGAAAGGAAATCAAGAGCATAAGAACAACCACAACAACAACAACAACAGCAGATACTTTTATATATAAAAAAAGAAAAAAAAAAGAAGTGTAATAAAAACATGAACAAAAACTATAGTAAATTCTTGTGTATGCAGAAATTCAATTATAGAAGTTTTGACAGTGAAATATTAGAATTAACGATTTTGTGCCATTATTTTGTGCAGTGCAGTGCACCTTTTCTCACAGCTGCTAAAGCGCAAGCCATGGTGTTAAAGGTATGAATGGGTATTTTATGTGCATAAGCTAGAGATTAGGTTGTTGCATGCAGTTGTAGTAGTGAGTAATGGTGTCCATATATACATGCATACATCCATACGTATGCAGTATAAATTCTTTCATCGCGTTACAAGGCCCTACAAAAGTAAAAGTTTATTATAAAATTAATTCATAAATTCATGTATGTGTAAGGGCAGGATGTAAAGGACTATATACTCCAACTAAAAATTTTAAATTATTTTACATTTTATATAAAAAAAAAAATTAAACACATTTAAATACGTTTTTTACTTATTTAATAATAATCTTGATTGTTCGAAAACACGTACTTACACACATGTGTACATACATATGTATGTTTCCAATTTTAGGTTAATGAAAGGAAAATTAGTATGCAAATAACTCCTATAATGATGCGTTCTCAATGGTAAAGTAAAATCAATACACCAACAAAAATACGCTGGAGGCCGACAACAAAGCGTAAGTATCATAATGCGATAATTTACAAATTATAAAATTTAATTTCAAACATAATGAAACATTCCTATATGCATGTCCATGTATGCGTATTATACGATTACATATGTATTTGTTTTGGCAGAAATTTTAGTTTAACATTTACTTGTAATTTAAATAGTTGTATGACGTACCTACTAAAGAGTTGCGTAAAATGTTCTTAAAGTAAGTTTGTTCTATCCCACAGGACTTCCAATCAATCACTGCTTTGCAGTGTAAACCTAAATAACAGAACATTACTTTCACTAAAATAAATTAGTCATCACTCGAAAAGTTTTTCTCTACAGCTTTGTTAGTGTTTGTGTCTGCAAACAAAGTAGAATATGAAAACAAAAAGTGACAATAAAATTAAGAAACGTTAAAACATACCAAAAACCCCGAGTACAATAGAACACATATGGAAAGCGTTAAGAATGTTATATAACACTTTAAAGAGAAAACACTTTCTTTTAAGCGATTTCTTTAATACGTGTGAACTCATCTCATTACCGAACATTAAAAGATGAATTTTATGTGCAAGTTTTTCTTTTGGTCTAGGTCTACTACTAAAACATTCAAACATGTTTTAAATGTTCTATTACAGTTCTAATGATCTATTTCGTTTTAGTTATGATTCAGTTACATTTTATTCACTTGTTGTTCTATTGCAGTACTGTTCTTTCATATTTTTATCGTTAAGCAAAACACATATTTTTTCATGTTTGTATTTTATAATGAGATAATGTGACATACATACACCATTTTAAAATTAATACGACTGCATGCAAGCCACTTTTCGTATGCTTGTGCAGCTTTTTAGTGCCTGTATATTCTAGTTGTTTTTTCTAATGTTTTGTGCAGCTCTTTAGTATCAACATTTTCTAGTTGTTTTTTTTCACAAATTAAAATTCTTTTTAAATTAGATCATATCAAAATAATAAAATTTAAATGTTTATCGAAATTGCAAATACAAATTCAGCACAAATATTTTTTTTATGTTATTTTATGTTAAAACTTTAAAACTTCTTTACTAATAACTAGGAAATTAAGAAATGACAATCGTTACTGCTGTTGTTGTATCTGTTTAATGTCATCAAAGCAGTTTTATGCGCCGTGTCTAGCACTTAATCAGTATTTGTGGCGTCTTGTATTTAGGTTTTGTTGACAACAAGTGCGAATCCAGGAGAGGGTATTGTAAAGCATATATACACCATACTAACCCCAGCCAATTTTTTTCCTTTGATAAGTAAATGTTTTGGCAAGCAATTCATATAAAGGAAGGCCGAACTTTAATGCACGACCTTAATTCAGAGTCACACCTTAATGTCAAGTTGTTTGCACAACTTAATTTCACATTTCTTTGTTTCAGTGTATGACAATTTCAACTATGGAGAGGTACACAATTGAGCCTATTAACTAGGAAAATTTGCGTTTAAATCAAAATGCATTCCATGCACTCCGTGATTTTCTTGTCTCGGTTTTAAGGTAACAAGGCAGATTTTATGGGCTGTATTAAGACATTCGTTAAACAAAAAAATATAATTTCTGTATCGCTAAGAAATTTTATTCAAACTTTGTTAGCTTATGTTTTACGAGTGCACATGGCCAGAATCTTAATAAGTCTCACAATTAATAAGAGTGTGAAGACATTTAATAAAAGCCAACAGATGTTTCTTAATGAGTTATTTTTTAAACAAATATACGAATTGTATTAAAAAAAAGTGAGAATTCTTAGATCACGAATGCAAAGTACTTGTCAAACAATTCCTGCATATTTTTTAAATGTTTGTCGTGCTTGAACGTATGTTTTAAGTTCTAATACATGTTTGAGGTCAATCCTTATATAAGTATGAAATTTGGCAAAATTTTTATTCTTTAAAAAAATTAAATTTTCTTCTGATACAAATTTTTTGTAAATTTTGTGAAATATATTTTATAAAAATTTAAATGATTTGATTTATATTTTTATTTGAAAATTTTGTGGAATTTTTTTTTATGCAATCAACTTTTACGTTTAACATTTTTAAATAAAAAAAGTTCACTTTGGTATCTAATATATAAAATATTTTTTATTTTTCTTCAAATTGTAAACAATTTATAGTCTATCCGATGCAAAAAAAAAAACAACGTTTGAGAATCGGGAAACATCTATTTTCCATACTCCTAAATATTAAGGGTGATCCACCCCAAGGGGCAATTTGTGCCTCACTTAAATAACGTAATGACTTCGATTAAATTTCAAACTAAGATAGATCTGCGTACCGTAGAACACATATGTTTTACGTTCTTTTTAATACTCAGAGTAAATAAGTTATTTTTATTGAACTAAAAAGATATTTCCTAGAGATATTTTATATGGCAAAACAAGGTTTGCCGTGTCAGCTAGTTTGAAAATATTTAGAAAACTTTCTTTTCATAAAAAAATTTTTCATTAATTTACTTTTATGGATAATTCTTAAATTTTAAAAACATGTAATTTAAAAAAAAAAAATTGTTGCGTTGCAATTTTTTTCATGAAAAATTTTCTATACTTTTGTATGCATAAAATTTTCCATAAAGTTTGAAGAACATTTTTATGATTTTCAGAAAAAAATTTAAAATTTTTTTTAAATGAAATTATATATATTTTCACATTTGAACTTCTTTTAAATTTTATTTAATAAATTTTTTTTTAATTTTCTTCCACGTAAATTTTTTTGCAAAAAATATTTTTTAAGTTTTAATTTTCCATATATTTAGGCTTTAAAAAAAATTCCAGGATTTTTGTAAAAAAAAAAAGTTTAACAGATTTAATAAAAAGTTTTGTATAACTAGTTTAAAGCATAAATAAAATTAATTTTTTATTAAAAAATATCGCTTAAATTAAAAAAAAAATATTCTCGTAAAATCAAAAAAAAATTTCATAAAATTTCTTTAAAACTAAAAAAAATACTTAAAAGTAAAAAAATTCGTTTGGATATTTTGCCAAGATTTCTATGTTACATATTTTTTTTCACAAATTTTAATTTGCAAAAAAATACCAAAAAATACAGCAAATTTTCTATATACATTTTTTTCATTGTAAATTCTCTTTGGTAAATTTAAAAAGATATATTGAAAATTTGTAACATATTTTTTTTTTTATAAGTTTAAAAAAAAAATTGAAAACAAATAAATCCCCTGGCATAGACAAAATTTCAGGAAAAATGATACGTTAACTACCAACATCTGCCCTTAAGCTGATTTTATTCATATTCAATTCCATCTTAAGAACCGGTTTCTACCCTAAATCATGGAAAATATCAGAAATTACTATGATACCTAACCCCCATACCTAAACAAGAGCGTTGAGCGTCAAGCGTTGGAGTTTTACATGTGTTTTGTTACAATAACAAAATACATGCAAAATTGCAACGCTTGACGCTCAACGCTCAACGCTCTTGTTTAGGTATGGGCCTAAGCCAGGTAAAGACGCTAGCCAAGTGTCATCTTATCGCCCGATAAGCTTACTCTCAATTTTATCAAAGCTCTTTGAGAAAATATTTTTAAATGCGTTGACCCCATATTTAAACGACCACCACATCATTCCCGTTCATCAATTTGGATTCCGAAAAGATCATGGCACAATAGAACAAGTGCATCGCATAGTTAATCTTATCAGACAGGCTTTTGAGGACAAACACTATTGCTCATCACTCTTCATAGACATTTTTCAAGCCTTTGACAAGGTCTGGCATGATGGGCTTCAACATAAAATAGGTTGTTTGTTACCTCAAAATACCCACAAACTACTGCGAAATTATTTATTGGATCGTTCATTTGTAGTAAAGTATAAAGACTTTATCTCGGACTCAAGAAAAATCGCAGCAGGAGTTCCCCAAGGCAGTATACTTGGTACTCTCATGTATATAATTTATACATCAGATATGCCCACTAATAACTTAATACACACGTCAACTTTTGCAGATGACATAGCATTTATAAGCATAGATAAAAATTCAGTAATTGCTTCCAATTGCCTGCAGGATCATATTAAAGAACTCGAAAAATGGCTCAACCAATGGAAAATAAAAGTAAACCCAGCAAAGTGCGCACATGTCACTTTCACCTTGAGTAAGGGAAACTGTCCTAACCTGAAGATAAATAACATCGCTATTCCAGAGAAAAATCATATAAAATATCTTGGTATACACCTTGATCGACGCCTTACCTGGTCTCAACATATCGAATCCAAATCTATGCAATTTAAACTCAAAACACTACAACTTGAGTGGCTTCTTTGTTCTCATTCTGCTCTCAACCTAAACTACAAGGTTCTACTTTACAAAGCTATCATTAAGCCAATATGGACCTATGGAATCCAACTATGGGGAACAGCTTCTGCTGCTAATATAGAGAAATTACAAAGACGACAAAACAAAATATTGCGAATTATTACTGGAGACCCGTGATACATTAGTAACGCGAATATTCACAAGGGCCTTAATATTCCATTTGTTCGCGACGAAGTAAAAACCTTCTGCTCGAAATATGTACGAAAACTGGAAACTCATCCAAATCCTCTCGCACATAATCTGCTGTTTTATAATGGACATACTCGAGTCAGGAGGATCGACACATTTGCGCTCGCGGTCTCGTTAGATGATGATGACCACTATGCAATGAAAATTGGAGTCTCTATTGCAAAATGGCAAAAGACCCAGAAATTAGTTAATTTAAGATGTTAATACTTATTGTCATTTTCTTAATATAGAAAGATCCAATAAATAAATTATGAGTTAAAAAAAAAAAAATAAATTTAACTTATAGATAATTTTTATACCCACAACCAAACAAAAAAAAAACAAAATGGTGTAGGGATATATGCATTTTGTCATTCCGTTTTTAACACATCGAAATTTGCGTTTTACTTAGACCCCATAAAGTATATATTTTCTGTCAACGGATTTCCCTATAGGATGATCTAGCTACTTCTGTCCGTCTGTTTATATTTTAAAAGCACGATAGAGGTCAAACAGAAAAAACTAGGAGGATGAAATGCTGCCAGAATATAATAATGTTTGGTATTGAAAGTACACGCAAATTACAAATATGGTTGTGGTAACCAAAATCGAAGAGCAACATACTATGATTGAATTGTATGATTATGGTTAAAACATATAATGGTTACCAGTTATCATTATATGTATGAAATTTGGAAATTTGTTGTTTAAAAAAATTAAATAAAATTTTTTTATAAAAAAATTTGGAAACTTTTGTGAAATATTGTTTATATAAATGTTAATGATTTGTTTTAAAGTTTTGTTATTTATTTAAAAATTCTATGGTTTTTTTTTTAATAATTTAACATTTTGTAATACAAAAAAAAAAACAATATAATTTTGTAATTTATTTTATTAATTTTTACTTTATTGAAAATATTTAGAAAACTTTATTTTAATAAGAAATTTTTCTTGAATTTTCTTTTATAATTCCTTAATTTTAAAAATTTATAATTTTTTATAAACATGTTTTTCGTTGCCAATTTTTTTGCATAACATTTTGGTTCTACAGAAAATATTTATGATTTTCTTAAATAATGTTAAATATTTTCTATTTAATAAAATTATTTTTTTATATACATATATATTTCTTTTAATAAATTTTTTTTTAAATTTTTAATTTTTTTTTTCAAAAAAAATATTTCTAAGTTTTAATTTTCCATAAATTTTGATTTAAAAAAAAAAATTATGATTTTTTGTAAAAAAATTTAATAAAAAGTTTTGTAAAACTTGTTTAAAACATAAATAAAATTTTATTTTTATAAAAAAAATCGACAAATGACAAAAAATGACAAATCGAAATTAAAATCATTTGAGTTGTAAACAAAATAACAATTTTTGTGATACAAAAGATCTACACGGAATTAAGTACATACGAATATTTTGCTTTTTCTTGTTTAATAAAAATTTTTTATAAAATTTTTTTTTTCGCAGAATTTATTTTTAACTCGTTAATTTTTTTTTCATGTTGATAATTATTTTTTAGAAAAAAAAATTTTTTTTTAGTATATTTTTTTCTTAATATTTTATAGGAAAAATAATTAATTATGTTCAATTGTTTAAAAATTATCATAAATTTCGATTTTGTAAAAAACACCCCGTTAAGTTTTATTTAAAAAAATTTTTTTTTTATCAGTTTACATTTTGCATACAATTTTTGAAATATTAATGTATAGAACATTGTGTAGAAAAATTTAAAAAAATTAATTTTGATAAGCAACAGAAGAACGATTTTTAATTGTGCTATCAAAAAAATTGTTACATACATTTTCTTGACGGAATATACAGTGTTGGAAAAAATAATAGAAACGCATACAATTTTTATTATTTCCTTAAGCATTTTTTTATCTTTAAGTAAATAAAAAAAGGTGTATACATAAACTTAAAGGTATCTTCATTGTCTATTAAACATATAAAAAAAATTAATTAATTATGGTTTTTTCTTGAAAATATTGTATATTTTGAATATAAGCCTGGAAAAATAAAAGAGACGTTTTATATTTTGCGGAAAAAAAAGTTTTTGTTAAATTTTACTATTAAATCCTGACACTATTTTAATATTTGGTTGAGGCTTCTTTCATTTTGATAACTTCTTGACACCGCCTATTCATTGAACCAACAAGATTAGCACAAATATCAGAAGAAATTGAATACCAAGCTTCCTGAATTTTACTCTACGTTTGTTGCTTATTTTTAGATTTAAACATTCCAATCTTATTAAGGACTCCCCATAGATGTTCAATGGGTTTTAAGTCAGGTGATTGTGATGGCCATTGCATTGCGGGAACTTGATTTTCCTGAAACTAAGATTTTACACTTCTTGCAGAGTGTTTGGGATCATTGCCCTACATAAACTCCCACTTCAATGGCATTTTCTCCTCAGCAAATGGAAGCATTTTACTCTGGAGTATATCTAGGTAATCTACCACTGTCATTTTCCCCTGTATCCAGAAAATTGGACCAACGCCAGACGCTGAAAAACATCCCCATATCATTAGGGACCCGCCGCCATGGTTGACTGTCTTTTTTTTGTATTTTGGATCAAACTCTTCATTGGCAAAGCGACGTACAAAACATTTTCCATCTGATCCAAACAAATTTGTCTCATCAGACCACAGCACGTTGTTCCAATTTTTGCGACTTTGGTGTTGTCTGGCAAATTGTAACCTTTTTGGTATATTTTTTTTACTTAAAAGAGGTACTAACCATGGACTTCGAGCCATAAGTCCAGCATCTTGGAGCCTGTTTCTTATAGTACGGCTTGTTACTGGAACATCTAGTATATTTTTAAGCCCATTAGATGACTCAAAAGGGTCTTTTTTGGAATGACGTACTAAAATTTTATCAAAACGCGTGGACGTTTTCCTCTTTCTTCCTCTAGTTTCAATATTTTTTGTATAGTGAATCCCGTTAAATACTTTATGTTTAGAACACTTCATTATATGCGCTATTTTTCCAAGTGATAAGCCATCAGATTTTAACTTAAGGATAACATTTCTTTCAGCATCAGTGGTATGAACACCTCGACCCATTTTTTAAAAGATTTAAAACACACACTCAATACGAAAATTGTAAATGTTCTAAAAAAATTATTTTAACTTAGTTTTTACAATTGCTAAATAATTCATGTAAAAAGTTTCTTTATTTTTTATTTAAATAAACACAATTTTAAAAAACGATTCTATTAATTTTTCCAGCTAAATAACGTGTTTTTTCACTTTTTCCTGAAAACTAATAAATTAAACGAGAAGAAATCAAGAAAGTAAACTAATAAAAGTAAAATAATAAAATCCCGTTACATTTGCAAGAATATGACAGTGATTTCCAAAAATGAAATTTCATTACGAAAAAGTAAACAATATTTTAATCTTTAATCGTAATCGTTTCTATTATTTTTTCCAACACTGTATGTTCAGTACAATTTAAAAACAAGTAAGAGCGCTATATTCGCCCGTGCCGAATCTTATATACCCTTCACAACGTGTAGTCATGCAATAACAGTAGTTTGTATCACCATTCCATATGATATACGTACATACATATAAAAAACATACATATATAAAAACATCCCATTGTAAAATTATAAATTTACGCATGTATGTTAAAAAAAAATAAAAAAAAATTAAAAAAAAAAACTTAAAAAAAAATTTAAAAAAAAATTTAAAAAAAAATTTAAAAAAAAATTTAAAAAAAAATTTTTTTTTAAATATTTAAAATATATATAATAAATATAAAACAAAAAAAATATTAAAAAAAAAATAAAAAAAAAAATAATAAAAAAAAATATAAATAATATATTAAATAAAAAATAAAAAAAAATTAAAAAAAAAAAATTAAAAAAAATTTTTTTTGCTCAGCTGGGATTCGATGCCACGTTTTTTCTAACCAGTATACACGTTTGTATGTATGTATGTTGTTGTTGTAATGTTGTTTTTGTGAAAAAAAATCGAGGTGGTCGTTAGTTTTTGCTCATATCTCAGTTGTTTATGTACCGATGTTTCTGATTTTCAATAGCGATCTACTCCCAAATATTTCTGATATTTTAATACCTCACCCGAGTCCAAGTAATGCCGGGGGGCTTCAAAAAGTTGATTTCAACATACACACGGACAGACTAACAGACAGATATACTGACAGGGCTTAATCGACTCCCCTATTCATAAGCTTCAGAAAATATATACTTTATGGGGTCGGAAATGAAAATTGTAGAAATTTCACACGGAATGACAAACCCTTTTTTACTGTGTGAAGGGTATAAAAATGTATTAAAAATAATTTTTTTATATAGAAAATTTCTGCTAGTGTTTCCTTGTTAAATTTTCAAAAATCTTTTTATAGTAGAAAATATTTATAAAAATTATTCGTTAAAAAAAAAGATTAAAAAAAGTGGCTTTGAAGAATGAGTACCTTTAAGCAACTGCCAGCATTTAAGAAACTGCATGTACATATATAAAAAGATGATGCTACTGTTGCTGCGGCATCTGCTAACACAGTTGTTGGCTGGTGGGGGATTACCAACACTTACACTTGTAATAGTTTGTAAGTGTGTTTATGTACAAGTCTGAGCAAGACTACATACATACATACATACATACATACATACATAAGTACATATTTGTGCTTCTTCGTATTGTTGATTTTAGCAAGACTTTGAATATACAATTATAACAATCTGTTGTAACATTTAGTTTTCAAATATTTGTATATTAAATGTTTTCCATTAAACATTTATGTACTTACATTTATGTACTATTTAATATGATTGTATTAAGTATTTAGTACGTAAAGTAAATTAATATTTGTGTTGCACGGTATGTTGCAGTAAGAAGTGTAGAAGTGTAATTTAAACATATAAAAAAGAATATTAAAAAATTTTATTTGCTTCAGTAACAATTTGTAGGGTTTTATTAAAGTATCATCTAACTATTTCTTTTAAATTTAAGGGAAAATTATTATTTCTTTCTTAATCAGATTAACTTGATTTGGATTTATTGTGTGAATGTGCTCCCCTTGTTGCTTTATTTAGACATCCAATTAGATTTCAATTTGGGTGGGAGGGTGAATGGTAAAACTTTTTGCTAAAAGAATACCTACTTGAATTACTTCTGTCTAACGATTCCCTTTCTTGAAAAAAAAACAACGTATATTTGTTCATTTCATTTTTTATTTTATTTTATTTAATTTTCCTTTTTTACTTTTTGTCATTTTAACGTTTTCTTTTTGTTTTTTTTTTATTTTGATTTTCTTGAAATCGTATGCTTTTTGTTTTTTTTTTTTTAGTTAAATTTAAAGCTCTTGATTTCTACTAATCGTATTTTCTTTATTTATTAAATTTAAGATGGAATTTATTTAGCATCTGATTACAATACGAGTTTTTGAGAATTTTTTGGAGCAAAAACACAGAGTATCTTAAAAAAGACACACACACACCACACACAAGAAAACATACAAATTTCTGCGCATGACGTTTATAATGAAACATTACAGCACCAGGTATAAGAGAAGTCCGTTATTTATTTTAAATGTATGTTAACAAGTATGTGTGTGTACTATGTATGTATGTACATATGTGTAGTGTTATAAAAAACACTTGCATATTTGTAGGTTTATGCCATAATTCTCTCAATGTAGTTTGTGTGTATGTATGTCTGTATGTATGTGTAGTGTCTACAAAATGCTGGTATTTATTTTCACTTTCCTAGGATGTTAGATTCTAATGACTTTATTTGTTATGCAGTGTTTATGGACAAGTTTAAATGATGAAAGTATGATGAACGAATACAACAAAAATAATAGCTCCACAACACACACATTCACAAATACATACCTACAGTTGGTAAGTTTCTATAAACAACAACTGTGTGGTAAACAAAATTAAATTAAAAATTGTGCATGATTGAGGTACAACGATAATACTACTGAGAATCTGAAAATAATTTTAGTTGTATTTGCCAAATAACAATAAAAACAAAAAGGAAAATCTCCGTTCTTGAAAATAAAAAGTCGAGTGTTAAAATAATTAAAATCGATGTGATTTTAAGTGTAAGAGCAACAATTTGTTATAAAGTGGCGGAAATGGAGGCAGAGCAGAAGGAGGCATAAAATTAGAAATAATTGTATGAAGTGTATTATTAAATTATACTCTACTTAATATTACAAGGAAATGTTGAGCATTCAGGCATACAAAGGAAATAAAATGTGAAGAGAAAATTTTGTAGTAATTTTCAATAAAAAACAAGAACACTAATTATACATTATCTTCAAGCTTAAGTAATAAACTTAATGTTCTAATTATTCTGGGCACTACAAATATTGTAAAATCTTAACACAAATATGCTAAGGCACAGTAGTTAAGAAGAGTTTTTTGTTGCGCCTGTTAACTGATTTTAAGGAAATAAACAATTTGAAAGATATTTTATTAAAGCAGTTCACTAGTTGATCACTGTTCAAACCAGTGTAGTATTTTTGGAAGTTATAAGCGTTTAAATGTTTAATTTTTCCATACGCACGTGCAAACGTGCAGAATAGCGTGTATGTGCATGTGAAAGTTGTTTGTGTAAAATATAAAAAAATTCGGAATTAAATAATGTTTTTCTTTTTGCAAGGTAAACCACAAAAAGATTTTATATTTTGGTCACTTATCTGGCTCATAAAGCGAAAGTAAGAGAAACGACTTTCAAAATAATATTTCAAAACAAAAAAATATTTGGATTTTAGAAAAAAATTCTTAATAGAAAGTTTTTGATAATTTTTATTTATTTCTTTGTTACTACTCTTGTGAGTATGGTTGTTTATCGTGGTAATTCACCACGCCAGCGTTTTGACAAGACCCCATCACTCGCCAGATTTGGTGTCTGTTAGGGAATGTAGTAGATTCACCCCGTAGCCGGAAAGTATCTCAGCAGATCGTTCAGTCTCACCTTAGATATCTCAAAGGGGTTATATTGCCCAGGCCTGTGTGTCCCTTGGCAGTCGATTCGGCTTGCATGTTTCCCTATCATCTAGTAACTCATAAATGTAGCCAGCAGCCTCGAAGAGTTTCTCTGTGCGATATGTGCCTGTTATCAAAAAATGGCCACGTACACGGAAAGAAAAAACATGATTGTGGTAATCATAATCGAAGAGCAACATACTATTATTGAATTGCATGATTGTGATTAAAACATATAATGGTTAACAGTTGTCATTATTATGTTCAATTAAAGTATCAAACAATAATCATATGTATGAGTACAATTGAAATCGTCAAAAATTCAAAGATTGAAATCAAATTATTATTAAAAAAATAATAGATTGATTGCTTTGTAATCATACTGTTGTATCACCTATTATTAAATGATTATTTACTTTAATTTTTTTAAATCATACTATTTTGAAACACCAACCATGTCGAAATTTTTACGAAAAGTAAAAATTAAATGATACAATTCAAAGAAATGTTTGATTATCGTAACGAAATATATGATTAAATGAAACAAATACAACTATGTTTTGTTTTCGTTATTCAAATATTGTTAAAGCGAATATAATATGACCGTCGTGATCATGTTGTAACTATGGTTGTTTTTTTTTTAATTGTGTAGGCTTCCACGCATATTTTTCTCGTTGTTTCGAAAAAAGTGTCTGAAGATCTCACCTTTAATAGTTTTCAACGAGATTGCGACTGCATTTGAGTCGCAGATATTCAAAGGATATTCCCTACAGGCTAGTGCATAAGCCCGCTGGTTACCATAGTAAGCCCTATGCGCAGGGACTCAAATAAAAAATATTCCAGTGTATGTTTTTGTCATCTAGTATCCTACATGTCACTCAGATAGCGAATATTTTAGCCTAAAATAGCTAAAATCACCCCTTCGGATATCAGATTTAAAAACGCCCTGTCAAAATCCATATATGGGCTTGACATAATTAGAAGGTTGGTTCAAGAGCAACGGCAGACCAGCCAAAAATCCTGCATTTCGATTTCAACATCCAATTAAAAGCATAGTAGGTCCTTCGTGAAGCATCTAGGTTTGCTGTTACGGTTGGCTTCTTTTTATGTTCCTTTTTGATTTTGCCTTGCCTTATTTAAACTTTATTTTCATCTAAGTAGATGATTAGTCTGCTATCTGTTTCAGTATGATAAGGCTGCTTCCTGTTGTTTCATAGGAACAACACCTCCATATGATTATGGAGTAGTGCAGAACCTTGCAATGTGATGTGGGGTCTTGCTGAGCATATGCCCTATAGTTGGAAATTTCTAAGCGTCCATGTGATGTTGACCTTTCTCTAATGCCAGAAGTGAGCTGGAAAGTTAGGAGGCTTCATTTTTTTTTAGTTAAAATTCTGCTTGAGTGTATGTTAAAGCTTAATAGGTGTGCTTTCATAAGTAAGGTGACGCTGATATTGGTTATGAGACACGTGGAAATAGCTAAGAATAAAGTGGCGTACGAAATTGCGAAAAAGGTATGTGTGGCAACAGTCTGTGGGCCAAAATGCAGAAGTTCTCTCGGTGAACATATCAAATTAAAAAGGTGGATGGAGAAAACCAGTTGTATACAGGCTTGTGGCAAGAGTGCAGAGCAGATTTATCGGAGTACGACTACTTGTATAAATACATTAGTTACGCGACACACACATTTTAAATATCACAACTCAATAAAGATAATATTTGTAAAATGTGCCTGGAGGATGCTGAGACAGCAGCGTACGTATTTTGCGAATGTCCAGCACTAACAAAAGGAAGATTGAGCATCACTGTCGGACACATATTAAATGCTGGCTTATTTCCTTTAAATAAAACGAGATTTTTTTATTGCAAATACTAATTAGCACTTTTGAAATTTACTTTGTCAAACTGTGTTTTTTTTAACACACACTCGAATATTACAAAAGTCACTTTCCATATATTTGTACTGTGATATCGGAGCAAGAATTTACCAAACAATTGCTCAATTCGCCAACTGTGGTAGATGTGTTGTAATTATTAGAAATTCAATTTTTGAAAACATCCTGAAAGTATGCTACAAAGTGTGCCATGTTCACATTTACAATGTTACCAAAGTTACAAAATAAAATCTTAATTAGACTAAAGTTAATTACACAAATGTAAATGGGAATTAAAATCTAAAGTAAATAAATGTGAACTAAACTAATAAAATTAAAATCTAATAAAACCAAAGCTGTAACAATATATTTTTGTGTGTCATGCATATCTGTAAGTATTTATGTACAAGCTAGCCCTTATAGTTAAAATTAAAGTTTTATTTTTCAATATTTTAAAAGCAAAAAACGAAAACAAATAAATTTTAATTTTAAACTGTTAGTTCCAACTATATGAGTTTAGTTAACTACAGATGGTTTGAGCATAAATTCTTCAGTTTTAAATTGCTTTTTATAAGGATGTAGAAAAATGAAGAAAAGGGTTTGTTATTATTTGTTTAGCCTGCTTCCTGCGCATAAAGCAAATTTTTTATGACTTTTCAACCCTTTCAAGTTATTGTTTTTAAATACAAAACAAATTGTTTTATGTCGATTTTTTTAATTGTATTCCTTAACTTTTTTTAATGTCAAACAAATACCGGTAAATATTTTTTACGCTTCTTAGCCATAAACTTTGCTGTTATTTTTATTAAGAAATTTTACAACCATTTCATAATGCAAAAGGATTTGTTGGTAATAAAATCCAGGCAAAATCCTTTTTTAAAAAAATTTTATTTCAACAGTTTTCCTTTTTCAATCATGTTTTTAAGCAAGAAAATCTTTTCAACAACAACATTTTCAATGGAATAACATAAAACGCAACTTAATTTTAACAAATCACTATGATCTACATTTACTTACACACACACACACACGAACATGCATAAATCCACATGCAAAGAAGTAAAAACATGCTCGTATTTCGCATTCATAAACAGATATTTCATAAGTAATACGTCATAATCTCTTCGAACAACAAAACATTTAGTAGCAAAACAAATCGCATACATCCATGAATGCATTTAGAGAGCAAAAAAAAAGTGGAATAAAACAACATTTTGATAGGGATGAGAAAGAGAAATAGAAACAATAACACAGTATAAGAGAGAATGTTTTAAGTTTCATTTAGCGTATGTTTGACTCACTATGACACTAAACATTTTATTGTGAAGGATATTTTGTGATGGAGCACTACAGTCTTATTTGAGATTTGTTATGGCCAGGACGTTTGCAACGCAAAATGTTAAAACGCGTTCAGAGTGTTCAGTGTGTCTGTGAATGTGTGTGTAAAAATGAGTGAATTTTTTTCTTCATTGAAACAAAAAAATGTTGGCTTTTGTAGCCCCGAAAAATAAATGGAAACAAAAGAAAAAAACGGCAACCAAAGAAGCAAAAACGAATATAGTCAAACAGAAATGAAAAAGTAATGACAAAAAAAGGATTAAGAAATGATATGGTTACACAGTTTTACTACAAAGAAAAACGGAAATTGTGCGTGCTAATGTGTTATGGTGGAAAAACGTCAACAGCAGCAACAAAGAATTAAACTGATGGCAAAAGTAAAAGAAAAATATAAAGAAAAGAAAATCGATAAAAGATAAATTGTATGCTCACCTTAATGTGAGAAAACAGAATTAAAACCAAAAAGTAAAAAATTAAAATTAAAAGAAACAAAGAAAAAAAATAAAAATAAAATGAACGACAACAAAATATAAATATACACAGAGTGTTACACTTGTATTTGGATACACAATTACAACCGTATACTACATACACACATACGAGTATGTATGCAAAGAATTTTTATGAGTTTATATGAGTGTATTTATATTATATTATTTAGACGACTAAGACAACGACGAGGACACGGACGCGGACGACTGCCAGGACAACGAAGAAGACAACGACTAACAGTTGAGCATATAGCCATGTTCACATCAAATTTAGAACAATAAAAAAAAACGAAGAAATATTATTATTTGTATGTAATTAGATGAAGTGCAAATGAAAGAAAATAACATAAAGTGTACGAACGAAAATAATAAAAACTTAAACACACACACACTCTCTCAAACATAACAACAACATTTTAATAGAGAATAGCAAAGACTAGATAGAGCAAAAACATAACACCACACTAAGGAACGGAAATATCATTAACACATTTTATTATTATTTTTTTTTTCATTTTTTTATTTTATTTTTAAGACTATAAAATGTAACAGAACATAAAAAATATGGCTAAGGGAAATACCAAAAAAAAAAATAAAACGAAAAACTTTCATAAATATTTATAACATTAAAAGAAAGAAAAAATGTTAAAGAAAATAAAACTAAAACGCACGTTTTTAATTGCAGATATTTTATAATTTAACTTTTTAATTTCAAAGTTACACAGCAAGCAAATGATTTGAAGTACAACTTAAGTGTTGTACTTAAACTACAATCTATAAAAATTAAAAAAAAAATAATAAAATAAAAAAGAAATAATAAATGAATCTTTAAAAATATTTGTTTTAACATAAAATAACAGAGGAACTCTCGGAAAATTGTGTTTTTTTCACTTTAAATAAAAATTAAGGGAAAAACTATTATAACTAATAGGGATATTAAAATAAAATAATAATAATGCGCATTTGATTTTTTCATTTCATTTATTATTCTGCATTTACATAACTGAGCCCAGCCCATTGGGCCATATTTAGTTAAAAAAAGATAAAAACCTCAAAACAAAACATTAATAAAATATATGATAATGCTAGCATACTTATGACTATTATTATTATCTATATAGAGAGAATAAATAAAAGTATTAATTAATATTAATCATAGAAAATCTCAATTGCATAAAGTACAATAGAATTATAGGTCATTATCTTCAAGTTATTTTAAAATGCTTCTCTTAAAAGTGTATTATGAAAATTCGAAATTTCCTAGTGCATTTTGCATAGTATTGGTCATAATCTTTCTTTTCAATGAATCGTTCATGATCGGTCAGAAAGACTTGCTGAAGTATTTTATTCTTTTCTTTTATCTTTCTTTTATGAAAGATGTAATATGAATGATAAAAACAAGGCAAATGAACACCTGACAGTTGGTTTTATTTAGGAAAAAATAAATGCAAAGGCGAAAATTGCTGGTACAAAGCGAATATTAAGTACTAATACAAGAAATAATGAAAATTTAAGAATCTCTTGGTGTAGGTTCGAAACAACAAAACAACGCGTGGAATTTATGGGTAGTCGTGATACAATAATTTGCCTCAAATGTTAAAAAATGAAAATAGAATTTCTGTTTTTAAAAGACTTCTAAAACAACACATTTTGCAACATATAAATGAAATTTTTTTATAATGATCTTTTCTATAAACCGATCTCATAATTTTAAATTAATTTCTTGCTCAGTCGTTAAATTTTGCATGGTGGTGTAACACGAATCGATTAATAAAATCTGAAAAAAAAAAATAAAAAATATTAATAAACAAAAAAGTTATTCAATTTTTACACGCAGGCGTGACTTTTGGTCCCCCCTGTATATATGTAAAAATATTTTTTTTCTTATTTTGTAACATATAAGTTTTAGGTAAATAAATTTTTGCCAACTCGTCTCAACAATGCCTTATAGACAAACTATTGTAATTGAATTATTTGTCAATAAAATTTATATACAAAAAAAAAAAAAAAAAAAAAAAAGAAAAAAAAAATTTTAAATAAAAATAAGTTCAATTAAAAAGATTTTATTCGTAATAAATACATACATGTTTTGAAAATAAATCAAAAGTCATGGTAAAACCAAAAAACAAAATCAAAAGCTGTATTCCGGTTAGAATTTGGCACATAAATTCAAAATCAGATTTTGTTGTCCAGTTAAAAAAAAAAACAAGCAAAAAATTTTAACATGAATGATCTTAATGAAATATATTTTATTTGAATCAAATTAAAAAAAAATTTTCCTTTTTTGAAATAAAGCTATAATTCAATTATTTTTATATATTTTTTAAATACAATTAAATTTAATTATTAGGAAAACAAATACTGCCGATGGAAAATAAATACTGCCGATATAACAAAATGATCTTTAAAATTTGTATGCACTCAAAATGTTTTAATTTATTATAAACGAATTTATATTTTAAATTATATTTTGGGCAAACATAAACACGCATTAAAAATCAATTTAATTTATTTCATTAATAATTTATAGTTTCATTAAGAAAAGTGATCTTTTTATAGTTTTGGTACAAATATATAACTACATATTTATAAAATCGTCTTCCCGGTAATTCCCGGGGTTCCCGAAAATAATATTTATTTATTTATTTATTTAATATGTAAATCTATGCACAAGACTTGAAGTCTTATATTACAGCACAGAAATTAGTATTTACAATATTACAAATGGCAAATAAATATAATAATAAAAAGAAAATAAAATAACAATTAAAAGAATAACAAAAGAGTAACAAAATTTGAAAAATTATAAATTCATAAGTTATTAAAAAAGAAGTTGAAAAAGAAGAAAAAAAAGAAGTAAATTAATTTTGTGTATAAATAAAAAGATTATTAATAGAGATCAATTTGAATAAAAATGTAGGATGGCTTTTTTTAAAATTCACTTCATTGCTAAGTGTTTGTGCGCTATAAGGTAAAGTGTTCCAAAGACGGATGGCTTGAATAAAGAATTGCCATCCAGATGTCAGAGTAGCATAATGAAAGGTAGTAAGTCTTCTGCCTCTGTTCGATCTTGAAAAAGTAAGCCTTTTATAAAGGCGATCAGGCTGTCGTTTATATATAATTTTGTGTATCATTATTAAAACTTTTGTTTTAATAGGTTTTCAAAATTAATTCCATACAATTGTCGTGAAAACCAGGATACACTATTACGGCCTCTTACGCCGAATACATACCGTGCGATGTTATTATATAGTACTTTCAGTTTTAAGTTGCTAATTGCGTCGCTGATAGCAAATAGTTCGTAACCATAAAGTAAAGTTGGTATAAGATACGATTTGGCAGGAAGCATTTTTATTTTAATAGGTGTACAGTGTTGTGATTTTCAAAGAGTTCGTAGAATTGAATACGTGCGACCGCAAGCATATATAATATGATCCTTCCAATTTAAATTAATATTAAAGATTATACCAAGATTTTTAGTTGATCTGCCAATATTAATTGGCTGATTATTGAGAAGAATTTGAGGCAAAGTTCCAATTGTTGTTGATCTTCGCTTAATGATAATACATTTTGACTTATGTGGATTTATGCTTAAGCCATTTGCGGAAGCCCAAAGATATATTCTATGCACGTCTTCATTAAGTTTTACTATACACTCATTCACTGATTCTTGTTTACAACTTATATAGATCTGCACATCATCTGCATACATTCTTATTTTACAAAACTTAAGGTGAGAAGGAAGATCATTCGCATAAAGTGAAAATAGAAGTGGTCTGATAATTGACCCTTGAGGAACACCTCTACTTACAGCAAGACATCTAGAAATTAAAGTTGTTGTATATACATACTGACTTCGATGAGTAAGATACGACAATAACAGACGTGTGGAAGTGGGCGAAAAATTAAAGAAGTAACGTAGCTTGAATCCAAGTACAGCATGATCAATAGTATCGAAGGCTTTCGAATGGTCTAGAAGTACTAAAAACGTAACATTATTTTTATCGATTTCTCTTCTTATATCCTCAGTAACATTAATAAGTGCAGTTATGCAGCTATTATTAGATCTAAAACCAGATTGTTGGTCCGTAATTAGATTGTAACGATTCAAAAACGTAGACATTTGATTGTGTAGAAGTTTTTCAAAAGCTTTTGATAGAAATGGAAGAATTGCTATAGGTCTGTAATCGGAGTTTGCTTTGGGAATCGGTATTATTTTGGCTATTTTCCATTTAGATGGGTAAGTGCAAGTAGTAATAATCTCGTTAAAGATATGAGTTATTGTTGGTAGTAGTCCAGGTAAAAGAATTCTGAGAAACTTTGGGTTTAACTCGTCAGATCCAATAGCATATATTTCTTTTAAAATAAATAATGTTTGGTTACTTTAACACGATTTGGTTAATAATTCTTTGTTTTAGTAGTAGTTTATTTTCCATTAGAGTCCTTATTGTGTCAGCATTACATCTTCTGGAAATATAAATTTAACCCAAATTATAAAAATAATTATTGCCATGTAAACAGATAATTGAATATCTTTTTTGGGCAACACTACTCCACTCGTCTAATACAAGAGCAAACCTCAAATTGTCGCAAATTTGACTCGATATTGTTTCACCATCGTATTTTTAACGGCGGTTATTACAGTGTTTTTAACATCAGTTTCATTTTGGTAACGTCATATTTTTACTGAAAAAACGTTGACGAATAAAAGAACCTTGTGTAATTGTTCGAATAGATATTCCATCGACTGCTGCTAATTTTTAAACAATTTCTGTTAATTTTTGGGTGTCTAAAAAACTTTTAATGGTGGAATTATTTTCTTTATTTGGTGCAGGTGTTGAAGAATCGTTTTTAAATTTTATTTTGTGAACCAAAAGAAGGTGCCGTATGAGACCGCCCTTGAATATTAACCTTTTCGGGCAAATATTACATTGTGCTGCGTTGTCTACTTTTTGAAAATAGTTCCAAACTTCAGACATTTTGCTTCTTAACAAAGTGAATTTTCAAAAGAAGTATTATTAGAAAAATTCAATCATAAATAAAAAAATTATACTTACAAGTTCTGTGACCACTTTTAAAAACAATTTGTACATACGATTATATTTATAAAAAAGTACCACGGAAACTACTGCTGGTTTTACGGTTGTTATAAAAAACATTTATATACAAGAAAACATTTAATTATTTAAGTATATAATTAATTCACTTGAAATTTATAAGCACTTATTAAAAATAATGCCAAAAAGTCGTTAACTTTGTCGTAAAATATTTTTGACCGACGATGTTTGCTTTTCTTTTCCATATTCGTATTTGAGAAAAGTTGTAAATACTTAACAAACAAAAGACGCTAACAAATTAAAAACCTTACTTTTTATTCAAATATTCTTTAAATTTACCAAAACAGATAAGAAATTAAAAATAAAATTAAATATATTTCCTAATATAAAACATATTTTTATTTCCCGTTTTCCCGGGAATAAGAGCAAAATTTTCCCGGAAAGACTAAGTAGTTCATTCCCGACCGGGAATTCCCGGTTCCCAAACCCTAATTGAGATGCAAACAAATTAATAAATTTATTATGGCAACAATTCAACAGATTGTTATGGCAACATCGTTATCATATACATACATTTTTGACTGACTGAAATGTGTGAAACATGAAAGAAAAATGAAAGATGAAGGATTTGAAATAAAAAGTACCAACTATTTCATATATTTCACCTTACTGAATCGTTCAATTGAAATATTTCTTTTATGACCGACACAACTCTAATTGGGATTACAAATCCTAGCCACCCGTACATGATATGACGTTTTCAAGAGACGTTAATCTTGGAATATGTATCTAACGACGATTTCGAATAGAACGACTAAATATAAAAAATGAATTAATGCGCAGGATATTGCGATTCAAATAAATTTTTCTAAAACAAGAGTATTAATCTGTATTTTATATAATTCAAAAATGAACATTTTAAAAACGAATAAACAAAAAACGAAACATGGCTACGACCCCTCAAGCAGTAGATGTAACGAACTACTCTATTAAACAACTTAGTTAGTTTATTTATGTTATAACCTAAAGTGCCACTAAGAACTTCAATGCCACATAAAAAAATGGGCATACCTAGCTTATGTACAATCATAATTTTAATATGCATAGGTAGATAAATAAGCTTTTTATAAAACCAACATTGCAAAGTACTATTTCGATATTTTTAAATAATTTTTTCTTTTTCGAAAAATATTTTGAAAATTTATTTTTTTAGAAATCATTTTAAAACTTTTATACCCATCGCACAAGAGTGTGAAACGGAGAATTTTGAGAAGTAACCTAAAATTGAATAAAAAATGATCACCTTGTATCAATTTGTTCGTCATTTGCCGGCGTAAGAAATATAAATAAGTCTATTGCAGAGTTCGCCGCGTATAGCGAACTTCGACTGACGCCACAATTGTATGCATTCTCATATACACAAATGTGTTTTATTTTTGATGACGAATATTCGCGACGAAAAATTCGTCGTTCGTCCCAATTGTGCGCCTAGCATTAAGTGAAGTTAGTAGCACACATTAATCGTTAAGACAAATTTTCACCACACTTGTTCATTTAAGACAATTTTCCCTACATTTTTAATTTTCAATAAACTTATCGATTAATTCCTTTTTTATAAACAGTTTCCAATAATTTCTATATTTAAACTTTCATATTGGTAACCCTGGCAAAAATCTTAATTTGTTATATTCTTTGTTTCTAAAATATTTTATAAAACTGGACATTTATCAAAACAAAAAAAAAGTACTTAGGAGTTGTAAAAGTGCGGCATATTGTATTAAATAGTTTTAAAAAAAGAGGAGAAAAGAAAAATATTTCTTTTTGAATTGAAATTACCACCAAAAAATATAAATCCAAATTCTTAAGGAATTTCCTAAAATTATTTTTATAAACATTTTTTTCTAGCCTCTTGCGTTTCAAAGGTCAATTATTTTGCCATCATGCAGAAAGGAAAAAGAACACAACCATTATAGAGTATTTAACTATAATTACAGTGTAAATAATATTTACATTTATGAACTTTGTGTAATGTACGAGATTATTATACCCAAAATTATATAAATGATTTTCTGCTAAAACAAATGTAAAGGGTGGTTAAATTTTAAGGGCCGATGTTGATTTTGAATTAAACACAAATTATTTAGGAAATTATTGTCATTTCTTTTTATTACGATAATATTGGTATAGTTCAATTATGAAGGGAACAAAATATCGGGCAATTGGACGCCGCGACCTCGGCGGCACACCTCCATCCCATGGTCCAAATTTTCAATGTCAATATTGATTTTCAATTGTTGGGCACGATGATGAGTCGGGGTTGACTGCTCTTTTGCCATACTATCGCAAAAAGTAGCAATGTTTTCCGTTCAACGAACTAAGGAGGCATTCACAGGTGTTTTCACATTTCGTATAGATCTGTTTTGCTGAAATTAAAATATTTTTTAACGATTCTCCGGATTGTGGACGAACTTGAACGATTTTGTTGATCAAAAGAATCACAAGGTGCATAAAATGCATTTTGATTTGAACGCCCATTTTAATAATAAACCTGAACAACTTTAACGCGTTGCTCGATTGTGTATCTTTCCATGGTTCAAATTAAGTTAGTCTGACACTGGGAAATGTCAAATGAAATGCATAACAAAACTTGACGCTTGGGTATGGTTCACATTCAACATCGGCCCTTAAAATTAAACCACCCTTTACTTTAGACATAATTGCACATATGTATGTACATATAAGTATATATAAACATTCATAGGCACCAGAGAACGGCAAGTGAAAAAGTCAAGAAAAATATAAATAAAAACTAGTTAACGGAATTGAGTACAAAAATCAATAAATGCGTGCGTATGTATTAGGGTGATCGACTCGGCTTTACAACCGGTGGAAAACCTGGTTTTTTTTTCTTTCTGCTGACGGTTTTTTCAAAATATTGATTTTTCGAATATCGAATATAGCGGTTTGTTTTCGGAAAAAGCCGGATTTTTTTATTTTTTAAAGTTTATTTTCATATATCTTTGTAATTAGTCGTACCATAGTATATTTAGTACGCGAAAAGTTTCAAAAATCAGAAAATAAAAACTTTTAAATATTCTTCCATAATATTGTAAGAAATTTATTCGTTGTTTAAAAAACAAATGCAAAATAAGAAAAATAATTGAGCTTATATTAAAAATTTATAACAGCCTTATAAAAAGACTTATTTATTTATGTATTAATTTATTTTACTTGTAAAGAGTACCTTTTGTCCTTAAATTCAACTAATTAAAACCAAATTAGTCAACTGTATTCATGTCAGTTATTGCGTTATTGTGCAGCCAAACGTATATAAACTGAAAAATTTCATATTTAGATATGATTTTTATTATAATCTGTTTTTGCAATATTTTTTAATTTTTACTTTAAATATTATATTTTATATATTCGAACCGGTTAACCGGTTTTTTTTTTAATTTTCAAAATAGCAACCGGTTTTTTTACTTCTAAATTTCAAACTATTTTAAACCCGGTTTCTTAAAAAAGTCGAATAATCGATCACCCTAGTATGTATGTGTGTTAACAATTTCATTTCCAACAAACCAAAATTATAGGCCCAACGTTTAAAAAAATGTTTCAAATATTGTAGTGAGTGTATAAATGCGAAGTTTTGTTCACTAGAACAATGTCAATCTCTGAATAGGATTACTTTAGCAATTAATGCAATTAATGAATTGCAATAACAATAAAATTAATAGAGAGGAAAGCTAATCATACAATGTTTACAAAAAATTTTCATTACGAGAAACAGCTGATTTTACTGATTTTAACTACTTAAGAGCAAATTTAGCTTAAAATCCACTTGTATACTTTGTTAGACAGCAAGTTAACTTTAAGGAAATATACATTCTAAAGCTTCTTAAATATAATTTAATTTTTTCTATGACTTTGAGCGATTGTCTCTGTAGTAGTTACTTTTTAAATGTTAAAATTTACCTCGATTTATTCATGTCTGCCTGTCTCACATTCATTTTTATGCCTGCCTGCCTGCCTTCTATCTGCATTTAAATATACACCTCAATGTGAATGGGGTAATTAGTATGTAATTTAAGTGCCTTGTGTGTGAAGAAAATAATAATAATAATAAATTATACATGTTCACGTGTGTATGCATGTATATAATTATGAGTGTTTGTGAATGTGTTTGTGCTTGATTTGAAATGCTTAGTATATTTATATTTTATGAACAAAAAGTATGAACATGAAAAACAAGAAAAATATTGTTCATATTTTATTTTTAAACAGCAATAACAGAACAATGTACCCATAGAAAACTCTTGTACCCACCACACACCACTGTTGGGATATAGACATTTTAAGATTGTACCATACTCATGGTAAAATTGTACCAAATGAAAATTAGTTGTACCAAAATTTTGCAAATCACAAAACAAACAAAGTATGCAAATTAAAGTTCATAATTTAATACATACACAACAAGAAGCAGAAACAAAACTTATCAGAATTAAATTTGTAAGGAATTTTCATTAATATTTTGGATGTTTAAAATTATGTATGGCCCTTAGTCATAGTCAAAAGAGATTGATTCTACGTGAACATTGTTTAAAAATGCACAATGTCAATTTGAGTTTAGGCTATAGAAATCCCCATGATCTTACTGTGACCATTAGCAAAATGCGTAGATGCGACGATTTAGAAACTATGGGTGCTTCGGCTGTTATTAAATCTTATTAAGTCGAATTTTTAAAACTTTTTAAAAACTTCAAAGTTAACTTTTCTCTAAAGTCAACTCTTAGTTCAAAAGGAATAAGACTGTACATTATGCAAAGAAATTCACTTTAACCTTAATTAATTAAACACAAGCTGCAGTTGTTTTCGGGTAGTTAAAACCTCTAAAATCAGCTGTTGCAAACAATAAAATTGCTGCCCTATCACTTGGCTTCTGCTGGTAGAAACCTTTAATTGCAATAATTGCCAATCTAACACAACAAAGTAAACATATACATACATACCTATAACCCCTATCCATTTTAAGAGATGTCAATATTTTACGTTCCACTAATGCTGCTTTAGCTTAAATCTGACCTTATTTTTATCTAAAATAGCAAGATTTTTGTTTGCAAGTCATTTATGAAAAAAACATTTTTTTTTTGTGAGACTATGATGTTTGACCATTGTATTTCGAAATTTTAATCATTTAAGATAAAATGACCTGATGTTTGATAATAAGTTTTTTAGTAACAAAATTTAATAATTTTTTAATTAAATTTTTTTTTGTTCTTTTTTCGCTAAAGTCCGATTTATTTTTTTATGAAAAATTTAATGCTTTTTATTACAATTAAATTTAATATTTTCATAGGAATTTAAAAATGTTCTTTAGCCAAACTAAATCAATAAATATTGACTTAAGCAAAAACACAAATAAACAAGTAAGAGTGCTTTATTGCGTCGTGACCAATCTTATATACCCTTCACAACGTGCAGTCATTCAATAACAGTAGTTCGCATCACCATTTATCTCATATTTTTTTTTTTCTATTTTATTTGCAATATATTTTACAATAATAAGCAAATTTGATAAATTTAAAAAGTAACATGTCTTATTAAATCTTTTTGGAAACAATAATTTAAATTGTATATGTATGTAATTGCATACATACATATGTAGGTAATAATATGAGCTTGAATTGAGTATGTAATCAGTTCAACATATAATAAGAATTAATTACATTATACATTATAAAATTTCATTAAATAAAAGGCAGATCTAGAATATGATTTCGTTTAACTCCTCTGACTTCATCAGTCTCATCTAATAATGTGATTGCCAATATATTTGTGTGGTTACTGAGTCTTTCTAAATAATTGCAACTGGATTTTCGTATTTCTGATTTTAAAAAAGGTATATTAAGGTCATTATGTAGTGATTTATTGATTATATAAAAAGGAACATTTCCCAGCAAAATAACACATTACATTATAATGACTTGAAAGTACTAGAAAACAGTTGTTCACTACTTACAATTTGGCATCTAAACCCATTATTTTAACACGGCGATGTCATTCGAGGCAAGTACTTACCACCCTCGCTTACAAATAGGGACTCGTATAAGTACTTATTACGGTCGCTCATAAATAGGGACTTAAATAAGTACTTACTCCTATAGCAATATATAAGTACTTGATTTTAATAACCTTAATAACCCATTACTATTATGGACTTACAGAAGTCGTTCGGTTGTTCTAAGGACAAAAATTCGGTTAGATTATTCTGAGATACGTTAATTTGAAATTTAACAATCAGTGAAAATCTATAAGTCATCACTTTGTTAGTGAAGTGCTTTGCCGCTGTTTTCAAAATAATTATTACTTATGCCCTAAGCGCGTTAAACTAAATGAGAATTATAAAAAGTTATGTATTTGAATGGTTTCTAGTAAATTTCGCAGTAAGAAATTGTGTTGTGTGTATATCTAAGCAAATGTCTGAAATCAAGTACTAACGTAACGCATTATAAATCAAGTCATTACTAAAATACTTCTTAGTAAGACAGACGATATGTAGTAGTCATTGAAAAGTATGTTGTTTAGTAAGAGCAAGTCATTACCTAGTTTTTGCTGGGTTGTTATTGTTCGTAAAGCTTTTGATTGAAATCTTTGTAATAAACCATATAGGTTTGAGTACAGTTTTCAGAAGTAAAACTTTATTTTCGAGGAAGAGTCCAAGTAGCCAATACATTTTCTTTCATTTATGATCTAGTTGTTTCCTTTTAGCTGATATATGTGCATTCCACGTTTGCCGTCTGTGGTTTGTTTTTGTAGCCACAGTAATGTCATCCCTTGTTGGCATATCATAAGTGAAAATCGTATACAAAACTGGGCCAAGCACACTACCTTGTGGGATTCCAGATTCTATTTGACGAATGTTTGAATTGTCGTTATTAGTTCTAATGTAAAAACATCTGTCTTTTAAATATGATCGAAAAAAATTATAGAACGGTGCTGGAAGATTAGTTTTTAATTTGTTTAACAATCCTTCGTGCCAAACTTTATCGAACGCCTGGTGAATGTCTAAAAACACAGCAGAATGGTATTTTTTGTTTTCAAAGGAATCAGTTATTACCTTTATAATTCGATAAAATTGTTCCGGTGTTCCATGCTTACTTCTAAACCCGAACTGGTGGTCAGGAATAATATCATTTTCCTTTAGGAGAGGTTTTAAACGTTCATCTCATATGAAATAAAAAACATACATACATATATAAAGACATCCCATTGTAAAATTTTAAATTTACGTGCGTACATATGTTTAAAAAAAAAATAAAAAAATAAAAAAAAATATAAAAAAAATTTAAAAACAAAAAAATTTAAAAAAATAAAAAAAGATATAAAAAAAATTTAAAAAAATAATAATAAACATAAATAATAAATATATAAAAAATAAAAAAAAAAATTATAAAAAACAATGATAAAAAAATTATAAAAAAAAATTTAAAAAAAAATAATAAAAATATAAATAATATATTAAATAAAAAAAAAAAAAATTAAAAAAAATAAAATCAAAAAAAAAAATTTTTTTGGCTCAGCTGGGATTCGATGCCACGTTTACTCTAACTAGTATACCACGTTTGTATTTATGTATGTTGTTGTGTAAAAACGAGTGGGTCGTGTTTTTTCCTCATATCTTAGTTGTTTCTGTGCTGATTTTTCTGATTTTCAATACCGTTCTACTCCCGAATATTTCCAATATTTTAATACTTCACGCGGGTCCAGGCGATGTCGGGGGGCTTCAAAAAGTTGATTTCAACATACACACGGACATACTGACAGAGCTCAATCGACTCCCCTATTCATAAGCTTTACAATATTGTACCAATAATATATTGAGTGCCCAAGTGTACCACTAGAATTGCGATTGTACCAATTTTGTTACAATTGTACCACAAATCCCAACTATGCTACATACATACATACATTTATGCATTCAAGTAAACGGTACACACTGTTCGTTATTTTACTCTTACTTTCGTATCAAGGGTTGCCAAAAGAATGCAATATAGATATAAGGTTTCTAATAAAATAATATTTTTGCTCTACATCAGCAAAATAAAGCTTTATATTAAATAAGTAATAAATTACTCATACGCCACATAGTCCAAATAAAATTTTATTAAGATTTTATATTTTTGTAACGAGACATTAAATTTTGCTAATTTATTTTTAAAACTTCTCATACTTTTGATGAGTTGCTTTCAAATTACAGCTGATTAACGAGCATATACTTAGCTTAATATGTAATATCATTTTCTTCATACAAATCCTAAATGTTTTTTTACTTCTTTGGATTTCCTGCTCCAGTACTTTGTTATTTTACTTTCATAATTAAGTCACGTATGCAAAATTACTGTATGTATTTATATGTACAGGAAAATGTTTAAAGCTAATAAATTAGTTATAAACCAACAGGTTTTTTTTTTTGGTATCGTTTCTAATAAAGTCTTTGAAAACGTAAGCAACGCATTCATGCACAGTCGTGCACATTAATATAATTAAGTCATTAATATTGAAACTAATAACTAAAGCATTTGTTTTGATTTAATTAATATTGATTCAAAAAGGGTGATTGATAAAGAGTTACGCTTAAGTGAAATTAAATAAGTTAAGGTTTTATTTTATTGGCTATTTTTTATTTAAACTTATTAAGAACGAAATTCAATGGAAGGAAAACACCTGACATTCTCTGGTCTTAACAGAGAAAACAGTATCGTTTGCGAGTACCGCAATTGTTGTGCGAATCGCATAGTTTTGTTGTGATAGTAGAATTTCACGGTTATATCTACAGAATTTCATTACGGAATATAAATATGTATGTAGTCAGCATTAATAAATTATGATTCTTGCAATTTTCTGTTTTGTGGGTGTAGAATCTTCTTTGACTTAAACTTTTTTTTTACAAATATTTATGATTTTTGTCTAAATTAAATTATTATTGGAATTGCACGATCGAAGGCTAATTTTCGTTATATAGCAGAAAATTATGCAGACATTCTGTTTTATTCATTATAAATTTTTGAATTTATTGACAGTTAATAAAAAAACGAGCTTAAAATAAAAATATTTTTTTTTCTTTAATGTGAACAGAATTCTGTAGTTAAAAAAAAAGGCAAGTAAAAGGTTAGATTATTGTTTAGCTAAAACAACAACAAAAGCTAGTGGTCACTAATATATAAGTAATAAATTACTCATAGTCCAAATAAAATTGTATTAAAATTTTATATTTTTATAACGAGAAATTAAATTTTGCAAATTTATTTTATAAAACTTCTCATACTTTTGATATAAATGGGAATATAAGATTCGACACAGCCGAATATAGCGCTCTCACTTGTTATACCCTTCACACAGTGAAAAAGGGCATATATATGTAGGTTTGTCATTCCGTGTGAAATTTCTACAATTTTCATTTCCGACCCCATAAAGTATATACTTTCTGGAAGCTTATGAATAGGGAAGTCGATTAAGCTCTGTCAGTCTGTCCATCTGACCGTGTGTATGTTGAAATCAACTTTTTGAAGCCCCCTGACATCGCCGGGTGAGGTATTCAAATATAAGAAATATTCGGGAGTAGATCGGTATTGAAAATCAGAAACATCGGTATATAAACAACTGAGATATGAGCAAAAACCCGCGACAACCTCGATTTTTTTTTCACAAAAAAAAACATACATACATACAAACGTGTATACTGGTTAGAGAAAACGTGGCATCGAATTCCAGCTGAGCCAAAAAAAAAATTTTTTAAAATTTTTTTAAAATTTTTTTTATATATTTTTTTTATTTTTTATTTAATATATTATTTATATTTTTATTATTTTTTTTTAATTTTTTATTATTTTTTTTTTTATTTTTGTAATTTTTGTAATTTTTTTTTATTTTTTGTTTGTTTTATATGTATTATATATATTTTAATTATTTTTTTTAAATTTTTTTTTAAATAATTTTTTAATTTTTTTTTTAATATTTTTTTAAATTTTTTTTTATATTTTTTTTATTTTTTTTAACATACATACATACGTAAAGTTATAATTCTACAATGGGTTGTTTTTATATATGTATGTTTTTTATGTTGATGAATGTTGATACAAACTACTGTTATTGCATGACTACACGTTGTGAAGGGTATATAAGTTCGACACAGCCGAATATAGCGCTCTCACTTGTTTTATAATACATTTGCTAACAACAGTAAGACTGTGTTTTAAGTCACACTGTTATTGACACCACCATCGGTACTGAACAATGTGCCTCATAACGAATTACCCGATATTAGCACCCAAAAAGTTTTTATGTCTAATTAAGGAATAAGTAATGGGCTGATTATATTAAAAAAGAACGTGAAAAATGACACGAATTCAAAAAGTAATTTTACAGCGCAAACGATAAAATTTCTTTCCATTAAGTGCGTTTTTAATTTATTTGTTTTTATTACATCAAATTATTACATTAAGTTACGAGCATTAAATTATGACATAAATTTCCTCAATGATAAAAAAATATTTTCAAGCACGAAATGATATGAAAAACTTTTCTCATTTAAACAGATTAACTGTGTTTGTTCTAATATCTGTTCTTGACCTCATCATATCTGAAACAATTATAGATTGAGTAAAGCCATTAGGCCATCACCTCTATCCTAGGCAATTTTCATAAGGACTTCTTTTTGTTTGTGGTAATGTCACTGTAGGCGTTAGAATTTATTTACAAGTTGAAATCTTTTGGCAACACATTAAAAATCTGTATAATTGTTTCTTCGTTAGTAAAAACAATATGTATTTAAATTGGGTTTAATTAGTCAAACAATCCTTGTTCTTCAATTGCACTTAAATTCTCATAACGACTAAATATATGTGTCTAAATCATAACTGTTAAATAATGATAAGGAATTGGTCACGAAAAAAACTTAAACACACTATTCCATCCAAAACATATCCTTGATTCAAAAAATTATTATTTTAAGCACGTTAGCTTTCAATAATATATCAGATGTTATCTTTTTAAAATCACTCATTTCCAACTGTTATTGTGTTCAAGCTGGACAGCGAAAGAAAGGACACATACAAAAATAAATTAAACTTGTCAAAACAATATTGTATAAACTTTCAGAAAAATAGAAAAAGTTCTCAAGATTCATCGTTAGACGGTTTCAAATGCCATTAAATATTATAAGCAAGACTAGAACATTTTAAAAAAATTTGGATCAGAAAGAAAAAAAGTCGTAACAGTTATTGGTAAGGCAAATAAAATCGAACAGTTCTTTCGAAGACCACCGAATACTTTGATCCGAAAAGCAGTCCGTCATGTTAAATGATCTGATTCTTTTGCATGTAGAGCATTAGCTCTGATGCTGGCTGGAAGTCGTATAAAGATCAGAAAGTTCCAGATTGCAAAGCGGTAAAGAATTTAGAAGCGAAAGAACGAGCAAAAAATTGTGCTCAAATTTTATTAAAAATAATACACCTCTTGTATTGTGGAGAAGAAAACTAATGTACTATTAGACTTTTTAAAACTTCCAGCTCAAGATTTTCATATGGCTGATGGACGAAGTAATGAACAAGAACAATACCAGACAAAAACCAAACTAATTCCCCAAGAAATTTAATGCGTGGCAGGCCATATAAAATTGTGCCAAAGTAGAGCCAATCATTTGTGACATCATGCACGATTAACACTGTAATATAAATTACGGTGAGTCTACAAGATGACTCGTATAATTCTGAAAACAGCACAGAGTGCTTTTACATTTCTAGCCCATTTCGTACCATGCCACTATGGAAAAAAGTTGCTTAAGTGATTTTCAAACAACAATGTCAATTTTGTACCACAAGAGGCGAATGTACACAATTGTCCACAACTTTATCTTGTAGAAAGGTATTGGGCTCTTGTAAATAAAAAAAACAGGAAACATATCCCAGGACATGTGCGATTTTAAGTGTAAAAGTGTAAACTGACTACCTTATCCAAAACATGTCCATAACAGAGGCAATTACAAGATCTTTCAAAGGGGGATTCCAATCAACAATGGATAATTTTATAAATATCATGTAACATATTACTGTCAATATTTTAATGTTAAATTAATTCGTACAATATTTGGACAAATTTATGTATTTTTGAGAGTTTTTATATTGAACGGTTTAAGTTTTGTTTAACTTAATACGACTATAAGTTTTTCCTAATTCACTCCTTAAGTAATTGTAATGATTAGTAATTACCTGACTTTTATTTGAGCCGTAAAGTTATGATTAAGTTATGACTATTTTCAGTTTTGCATTATGGCGAACTGATTACATGTACAAATAATGTAAAAATTAACAGAATTATTTGCAATTATTAAAAAATAATCACAAATAAGATTTTACTTTCAAAGTCTATTATCTTGCGTCTACAGCTTTTAAATTGCGATTATCATTAAAAGTCAATTACAATAGGTGAGGTTTGGTTGAAAAAAAGGGGCACTGAAAGCCTTAATAGGAATACATTTATGCCTAACCGGCATGTTGCGTGATTTAAAGGAACGAAATTCCCCTAATAAAAATCCTAATCTCAATTTCTTCAATATTTCGAGTAGCTTAAGAACCCATTACCTTCTGAAAGCTTATGAATAGAGAAGTCGATTAAGCCCTGACCGTCTGTCCGTGTGTTCGTCTGCCCATCTGTC
Source organism: Phyto melanocephala (assembly GCA_941918925.1). NCBI lineage: Eukaryota > Metazoa > Arthropoda > Insecta > Diptera > Rhinophoridae > Phyto > Phyto melanocephala. Next base: position 7,654,810 of record OW799233.1, read on the forward strand.
CGTGTGTTGGTTAAAATCAACTTTTAGATCTGAGTATGGTATCAATCTTTTGGAAATATACGGGAATGAATCGCTATTGAAATTCAGCACAATCGCCCCATAACTTTCTAAGATATGAGCAAAAAACCACGACTACCTCGTTTTTTTTCACAATTACAACAACAACATACATACAAACGAGTTATACTGGTTAGAGTAAACGTGGCGTCGAATCCCAGCTGAGCCAAAAAAAATTTATTTATTTTTTTATATATTATTTATATTTTTATTATTTTTTTAAAACAATTTTTTTTTTTAATTTTTTTAAAAATTTTTTTTTAATTTTTTTTTGTTTTTAAAAAAATTTATTTTTTTTTGTATTTTTTTTTTTTTTTCGAAACATACAATTTACAAGTCAATTTATAATTCTGCAATGGGATGTTTTGTATATGTATGTATGTACAAATACAAGCAATTGTTATTGCATGACTACACGTTGTGAAGGGTATATAAGATTCGGCACGGCCGAATACAGCACTCTTACTTGTTTTTATCATATCAAATATACAACTTAATGAAATAATATTAAGTATCTTACACTCATTTTAGTGAGTAATGTTAAGAGTCCCGTTGTGTATGTGATAATGACGAAATGTGCTCGTTCTCCGATGGCATAGCATGATGATCTATGGTTTAAATCTAAAAAAATTATAATATAAAATTATTTTAGTTGATTCAGTATGTGCCCAATCATTATTGTCAGCCAAAAGAAAAATTATTAAAACAAATTTAAAACTATAGGTAAACGTTGATTTTTTATGAAAACTCAAATACAAGCATTTACTAAATAAATAAATAAATAAATAAAATATGTAGAAGTTAGACAGCTTAATAAATGGAATAAATATCCTGAATCTCTAAATAAACCCTCACGTATGTATTATATGCTTAACCTCATGTTGTTACACCATAACTTTTTGCTTTTGAATCACTTTTGTTAAATTTTAATACCGAAAAACACTTAGGACAACAGAAAACTTTCTCGATAAATCTTCTTCAATTTAGATAAATATTTCGCAAATGATTATGATTTACACAGACTCCAGACACGAGATTTAAAAGATTCTAATTGTAATTCCTATTTCGTTTCTCCTCAAAGGGTTACATTAATAGTGTTGCCTAAAACCTTTAAAATCACAGAAATTTCCGTGCTTAAGCATAAACATGCATTAGGCTAATTTCAATCGTTAACTTATTTAGCAAAAGGTAAAAGGATAAGTTTCACCCTTTCTTCTTTAGGTTCATTCCATTTAGTTTTAAACGCTTCATTACGAAGGAAATCTAAAATGGTTCTTGTGTACTTTAACATCCGATGTAGGTCGTTAAAAAAAATGGAAAATTAGCATGTATAAACTAATGCGTAAATATTTTTAAATGTTAATTAAACTATGATTTTACAGAAAAGATATTTTCCACAATAACTACCGTTGGCAGAAGAACTAATTTATTTTAAATGAAATTTCCATTTAAAAGGATTCAGTTGTAACTGGATGGGGGCCTAAAGTTCATGCATATGAACAGAAATGAAAAGATTTTCCGATAGTGTTCTTTTAATTTTACATCATTTGTTATTTAAAATGTATACAAATTGTTTTAGGAAATGTTGATTTATATCCATGACTTTGACAAGGAAGAAAAATAATTTTCTGCTCAAAATGTTTTGCAGCAAATATTCCAGTCACGTCTCGGTTGACCCTTCTAAATCAGCCTTATGGTTTCTGTCTTCAAATTAGAAAATAACATTGTTTGTTTCTCACAATATCAAATAAGCAAAAATAAACAAACAAATGATAATTAATTAGAGAAAATCCAATCCCATTTAAAACTCTCTAGTGTCAGTAATTCAAAGAAAAAATTAAATTAAATTAAATTTCCTAGGCTCATAATTACCTCCGTTTCACTGGCGGATTCCATAACCAACAATAATAATTAGTATAATTACATTACAGTACAAACTTTACAATGCCATTAAAATGTTGATTAAAAGAATGATTGTCACATATTTTATCTTGTAACTTTTGTTGCGTTAGATCTATTAGGCTGCTTCTCAATACCGTACTGTTCTAGGCAATGACAAGCAGTCAAAGGAAATCTCCACTATTTCGGTTTGAAATTTGCATGTATTTGTGTCTCACAAAGTGAGAAACCTTCGATTATAGAAAAGTTTTCATAAATCAATTTTCACATAAAATTCTCTATTTATATTTCACTTTTTAAGAAATATTCAATACCGTATCCCAGTATAGAATTATTTACGAAGATTTTTTCATCGACATTTCTGAATAAAATATTCTATTAAAAATTTCGTAGAAAATATTCGAAAATAATTTTATCATTATAGAAAGTTTCTAAATAAAACAATTGTTTTCAATGAAACTTTTTATAGTAAATTTTCACTCGAAATTTTAGACAATCATTTCAAAAAAGTTTCGTTTTATAGAAAATTTTAAATATATCTTTCTATAGAAAATTTCCAAAGAAATTATTTTTTATAGAAATTCCTAATAAAATTTATTTTGATAAAAAAAATTTTCAATAAAAGTTTTTAATAGAAAATTTTCATAAATTTTTTTATTGAAATGAATTAAGAGTTTTTTTTATAGTGTATTTTCAATGAAATTATTTTTTATACATTTCAAATGAAATATTTTTTCAAATTTTCAATGAAATTTCTTTGTAAAAAATTTTTTAAAGGAATTATTTTTTATGTAAAATTTTCAATAAATTTTTATTATACATAATTTTCAATGAATTTGTTTTTTTTAGAAATATTTCAATGCCATTTTTTTATAGAAGATTTAATGAAATTTTTTATAAATCTTTCAATGATTTTTTTTAGAAAATTTTCTATTAATTTTTTTTTTACAAAATTTTAAATGAAATTTTTTCTATTCAAAATTTTTAATAAATTTTGGTTATACAACATTTTTAATAAAATTTTTTATAAAAAATTTTAATGAAATTTTCTAGAAAAAATTTCAATGAATTTTTTTTAGAGAAAATTTTTAATAGAAAATTTTTTATACAATTTTTTTTAATGAAAATTTAAAAATTTTTTTTGTAACAAATTTTTAATTATTTATTTTTTATAGAACATTTTTTTTTAAATTTTTTTTATAGAAAATTTTTAATAAAATTTTTTTATTGAAAATTCTTAATGAAATTTTTTTAAAAAAATTTTAGTTATATTTTTTGTTGCAGAAAATTTTTTCTATACAAAATTTTCAATAAATTTTGGATATACAACATTTTTAACAAAATTGTTTATATAAAATTTTTAACGAAATTTTTTTATAGTAAATTTTAAAGATTTTTGTATAGAAAATCTCAATGAATTTTTTTATAGAAAATTTCAATGAATTTTTTTATAGAAAATTTCAATGAATTTTTTTATAGAAAAATTCAACTAATTTTTTTTGAGAAAATTTCAATAAATTTATTTTAGAGAAAATTTTGTATAGAATATTTTTTACAGAAAATTTTTTTAGAAAATTTTTTTTAGAAAATTTTTTATAGAAATTTTTTGATAGAAAATTTTAATGTTTTTTTATAAAAAATGTTCAATGAAATTATTTTTATAGAGAATTTTCAATGAATTTTTTTTTTATAGAAAATTTTTAATGAAATTTTTTTATAGAATATTTTTAATTAAATTTTTTTTAATAAAAAATTTGTAATGAAAATGTTCAATAAAATTTTTTATACAAATTTTTAACAAATTTCTTTAATATTAAATTTCAATAAGAATAAAATATTTTTATAGAATGTTTTTCATTAATTCAAAAAATCTTACTTTTTCTTTAATAAAATATTTGCAATGAATTTTGTTTTATTTTCAGAATTGTCTAATGAATTGTTTTTTTAGACAAATTTCCCCATATAGAAAGTATTTAATAAAATATTGTATTTATACAAACTATTTAATATTTTTTTTTTTTAATTTAAAAAAAATTAATTTTATAGCAATTTTCATTGAAACTGTTTCAACATTAACTGAACATTTTTCTAAAAAAAATATTTAAATAAATATTTTGTTTAATATTGTAACGGGATATTTTTGTTTATTCTTTAAAATAAGTTTTTGAAAACTTTTTTTATATGAAAACAAATTTGTTTTCATTAAACAATTTTAAAAAAATTTACAAAACTTTAAAGATATTTTTTTTTTAGCAAATTATAAAAGAAAAAAATAATATTAATATTTTGTTCTACAAAAATTTTTGTATATGCCTCAATTCTATTTATGTACAATACAAACCATTTTCAAAAATTATATTTTTTACAAACTTTTTTTTTTGTTCATATAGTTTTGTTTTTAATTAGAATTTTAGTAATAAATCAAAAATCTTAGCAGGCAAATAATTTACAAATTGTAACAATCCTAACTTTCTAGTTTGTTCGTCTTTAGCTGTTGGACTTGTTAAAATGTCTTAAATAATTTAGATTATTAGAAAATCCCTGATTACAAAAAAAAAAGATGGCCTGCTGGGCTTTAATACAAAAAAAAGGAAAAATCTTAAAACTGTACAACATTAGTAAATCAAATTAAAAAAACCTAAAACACCCAAAAATATTTTAATTTGAGAAAAAAAAAGTTGTTTAAGCTCTTTTAATACAAAACAAGACTCAAACTTTTTACTTTCAGTAAAAAAAAACAAACAAAACGAAACGAAAGAAACGAAAGAAACAAAAATAAACAGACTTGTTTTATTTGGGTGAGTGTGTTGTTTTAAAAACTCTCTTTGGTTAGTTGTCTCTATATGTGCTCTGGTTTATATCTATTACTACTCTCCGGTTTATTTAATCGTTTAAAAGTTCTCACTTTTTGCTGATTCAGTTAAATAAGTAAAAAGAAAATTTAATATTTAGTTTGTTGACAGAAAGGGAATAGCAAAGTGAGTTAAAGTTAGCAGTCAGGTAGCAGGTTTTGGTTGGTAGCGAGTGAGGGAAAGTGAGTGTTGTTTGAAAGTTATCCATATTGTACATGTGCACTCGCTGCAACAACGGTCAACATTTTTAGTGATAATTGCAAAGGTAACAGTTTAAAAGAACAAACCATTTTGTTAATATGTACGTGTAGCTTTAATGGTTCTACTTTTTTTGTTGCTTTTAATATTGTTGTTGTTGTTGCTCTCGTTGTTGTTTTTGTACACAATGATACTTCCTTAATGGATATTAAAATATAAAACACATGCATTACACACAGAGGGACATACTGTTACATACATTTACATTTAAACCAAAATGGCACACATGTCAAAGCTGCACTTACATTTAGACATAAAAACCAACATAGACACGCTCCTATAACTATAGATGTGCATAAAAGTGGGGACGCTAGTGCTTGTACATATATATATATGAGTGTGTGTGTTTTGCTGTAGATAAAACGAAAACAATAGTTTAAATAGAATAAAATAAAAACAATTTTGTACTTTATACGTTTGTTGGTTAGAGTAAAAAGGGAATCTTTCAACATCTGTATTTATAAAAATAATGAGTAGCACAACTACATTTACTACTACAACTACGTACTACTACAACCCGTAGAATATGCCGTCAATACCTTTTCTACCAATGTACAGCTACAACAATATTAAATTTACCCACTAAATAATAAAAAATTATACAAAAAAAAAAACAAACACACACAAACACACACATATAAAAATATTATTAAAAGGAGTGTTAATGTATATTTAAACATGCATACATGTATGTATTGTATGTATGCAAATATGTAGACAACTGTAAGTCCTGTATATGTTTTTGTAGTTGGTGTTTCTTGTTGTGTTGTGTTGTATTGTATTGTGTTATATTGTTGGATTTGACATAAACATTAACTGGTGTGTAAATGTATGGATGGTTACATGTGTATACACGTATCTTTATGTGTGTTTCTTTTTTATATTTTTTTGTAATATTTACACGTATATGGCGAAAAATTATATACATATGTGCATATACTTACTTATATTTATATATTCTTTTTTTTTTTTTTTTAATAAATCATCATAAATTATAATAATTATATACACATGTTTTCTATTGTATAAATAAATGATGAGCTAGTGTTTGTGTGTGTGTGTGTTTATGTGTTTGTTCGTTATTGTACAATACAAAACTCCTTGACTCGAATCTGCTCTATGCCATTCCATTCTCTTAGTAACACATTTTTATTTATTATATTTTTACAAATTTTTTGCCATTTACTCGCACACACAGATCGCTATTTAAATATGTTGTACCAGTTCTATATACCTCCATGCGTTGTCTTTTTAAATGCGAGAGCGATTTAGAAATTGACTTTAAATACATAAGAAAGTATTAACATTTTGATTTAAGTTCTTTTAACGAAGTCGCCTTATATCTCGCTAATTCCTTAAATAAATAATATTTTTAGTTCATTTTAAATTTTGCGTTTGTTGAAAATTTGCTATCATGTCAAAACTTTAGATGTTAGCTCTTCTTCTTCCACTAAACATTTGTTTAATTCACAGACGTATTCTTTACGGTTTATTACAATACAGTTTAGGGTTATTTACTTTGTGAACACAGTTTCTGTGGTATCGGCTGTATTGCCAAGTTAAACGTCAGGCAAATAAAAAATCAAGAATGGGAAAGTCGTGCTAATCTTTAGGAAAAAGTTTTAGTTGAAAGAAGTTTTTTATTTAAAAAAACTATTTGATTACAATCCAATATTTTGCTACCACACTGGATAGCTTCTTCAGGGAAAACAAAAAAAAAAATTCAATGTACTAGCAAAATATTAAATTTTTAATTTAAAATGCCATCTTACAGATATACCCTTTATTTGTTCTGATCGATACATAATACTCTTTCTGGCATGCGCTTAATTAAGGCACAAAATATTAGCAGTCCTTTTGGCGCGGAATCCAAATGTTGCCAGAAAGATGTTAAAAAATCATGGCAACTGAGATCGATTATTCGACTCTTTTCAAAAACCGGTTTTTGGATATTGCGAATAGTTGTTATTAAGAAACAAAACGGTTATCGGTTAATTATTTAAAAAATAACCGGTTAACCGGTTTTATTCGAATAAACAATTACACAAAAATCAAATTATTTATTGAAATAGAAAGTTTATTTAAATAAAATTATTTTATTTATTAAATAAAGTTGTCTAACTAAAAGAAATCCTTCAAAATGTTTTATTTATAATTGACTATTGTAGGACATTTTGGTGTGTGCATATATAATAGTATAGTTCAGCTCATAACAATAACCGATTTATTAATACCAAAATAACCGGTTTATTCGATACTCTAAAAATGGGCTTTTTAAAAATATACGGATTCGACAAGACTAAAAAAACCGGTTAAAAGCGACCGACTAATAACCGTTCGATCACCCTGGCTAATAATAAATACATTTTTATTATACAAATATTTCAAAACAAAGGCTATAATTTTGAAAAAATTTCACAATTTTAAATTATACAGCCAATAGTTCACTTCACTTTCGCAATAATTTTTGTTGAGTTTTGGTTTAGTTTTTAATCTTTTTAATCTCTTAATGAACTTCTCAAACTGTCCCCTTTTTAACCATACAAAAATCCACATGTTCAAGTATTTCTCTACATACATATTTATGTTAGTTAAAATATGCAAAAAAAAAGAAAGAAAAATATAATAATATTTACTCAATTACCTCCTGCCATTTTTTTAATGTCTGTTTTTATTAGCAACAGCAAATCGAAGCAGAGTGTGTCGGTAGTTAAATAAACATGTTTTTATTATTTTGAAATAAAGTAATAACAACAACCTAAGAGAAAGAGGAAAAAACAAAGCACGTTAAAACGTGAATAAATATTAAAAATAATAATTAAAACAATAATGTTTTTTTTACATTGTCGCACACTAATGAACAAAAAGATTTCAATGAAAAATTTACCAGCTTTTATTTTCGACTAGAAAAGCCCGGCGCGCGTTGCTACGCCCCTTAATGAATAAAAATACATTCTAAATTTAAATTTAATATCAAGTGCAAAAAGCTAAAAATTAAAAATTTTTTTAATGGGCGTGGCACTGCCCACTTTTCAAATAAAGAAATTGTATAGTCATGACAACTCAATATGTGTGCAGAGTTTCAGAAAAATCGGTCCAATGCAAGTACCTCAAAATTATACCTTTTTTTATGGGCGTAGCACTGCCCACTTTTTGTCACCCATAAACACTCCCTGGAATGTGTACAACAACGTGCCAAAGTTTGAGTCCGATCGGTTTTACAGTTTCGCAGTCTATAGCTAAGACACACACACACACAATCACACACACACAGAGTTTCACTTTATATATATAGATGTACATACACACACACACACACACATATGACTGTGTTATTTTTAGTAACAACATTAATAGTTGATTTACCTTATCGAATTGAAAAAGTTATAAAGCAAACGTGTCATTAAAAGAAAACAAATTAACACATTCAATCAAAATTAAATAAAGAAAACACCTACATAACTATCAGCAGGGGCATCGTTGACAATGTCGGTATAATGTGTAGCATATAATGAAAATTGTTGCAGTCATCATTTTAACATGAATACATTGACAAAAGTTCAACACCCATCTAATGAAGTTAAAAACATTATAATTAGCAGGTATTAAAACTGTAAGTAGTTAAGAGAAAGTTTTTACGTAAATTTAACATGTTTAATAAGTAGAACAATTTTTTTTTTTAATAAAATCATAAAGTTACACACATACACACACACACATTCACACATACATACATATATATATGAGAAAACGGCATATTCGAAAAGTTTTTTGAATAATTCATATTTATTTTAAATGAGCAGTAGACCGTACCGGAGACACATCTTTGCAAGACAACTTAGAAGGAATCGCTTTTTTTGATTTTTTTTGTAAATAAGGATTGTGGTTTTTTAGTCGGATCTTTAAGTGTGATACATTTATCGATTTTTATGTCTCGAGATATTTAAACTGGAACAAGCGACTGAATAGAAAAAAATAATAAACATTTACTGATTTTAAGAAACAGCGAATCTTTATATCGATGGCTTATTTTATTTTATCTCGAATTTCAACTACGTTACAGGAGAAGGAAAATTTTAAGAAAAATGTAGTGAGAGCTTTTTTATAGGGCTATAAGTGAGTTATTTTCCACCAGTGCTCAAAAATTTTTTTAGAGATGATATGTTTGCATATGAGCTACCAGGAAACGTTAAAAATGGAGATAGCCATCAACATATTTAAGAGAAACGTGATTGAATAACTGACTGACTGCTGTATTATCGCCCAGCCCAAACCCGAAAAGCTAGAGAAAATTTGGCCAGTGGTTCCTTCATCTGTACAGATCCACTAAAGAAGCTAATACACGGCATGTTTTTTACATCTGTCAGATAGCCTTAAGAAAGGCTTTTTAGAAAGTCGAACTTCAAAATAATTCAAATCAGTAACCTTATATTTGCTAAACTAAAAATTTTAGAGAAAAATTTAGAAAATGTTATAAGGTACTCGAAAAATAACCTAAAAGCTTTGGGCCTTTTTTGAATTTTCATCCCCAAGAGGCAAACCCGGGTAAAAACTATATTTTGGTACGTTTAAGCTACACTATGTACGTTTCAAACGCATAAACATAAAAAAAAACAAATTTGATTTTAGCAGTTACACCTTGATCAAATATTAACAAGATTTTCGATTCTTTTTTTTTTTAATTCGCTCATATAAGGGGTAAAATTTTACCCACCTAGTGGTACTTTAAAAAAAAAATTCTTGTTATGCAATAAGGAATGTTATGATTATTACAATTGCCTAATACATATGGAAAATTATTTAGGTGAAAGTATTTGGAAACTTCTAGAGGGACAAAAAAGGTACCCACAATGTGGAAAAATATGTATAATTCCTGATTACTGGGTCAATTCGGATAGAATTTGTAATAGGGGTTCGACGAGACATAAGATATTATATAGTTTTTTAAAAATAGAAACATATTTATATAGGCAAAGAAAGGTGAAAATTTTTGGAAACAAGTTTGGTACTTTTTTGAACACATCTATTTTCATGCAAAAAAAGAATAGATTTATTCATTTTAAATTTTGTCCAAGAAAATATTATATTGCTAAATATATATTTAAGCATTTTAAACTTGGAATTTGTTTTTGTTTTTTTTTTAATCCGAAAAAGTACTTTTTCCCCTTTTTATGGTACTTTTTTAAAATTAAAAACTTTTGATCCAAGTTGAAAACGAAAATAATATGGACAACCCAAAAGGTACATTTATGCATTTTTATGGTACTTTTTGTACTTTCTACATTTGTGAAGCCGGAATTTTGAAATTAGAGACTATTGTTATGACACCCAACATCGTTCCGAACTAAGTTCAATTTGAACAAATTTATCTTATTCTGAATATGTTGAGCATTACTGTAAAGAAAACTTCATACAAAAAAATTTATTTTATTGCAGTTTTTCCATTTTGCCCCTGATTTTCATTATATAAAAGTACATGCTAGTCCCTCATAAAAGTTCTAGTTATTAGTTCTGAATAGAGAGAAAAAAATTTAAATGAAATTAAGAAACAGCTAAATTTGTATCCTTACAATTGTCTTATTACTATATAACTGTGAATTGAACCGCAAAAAAATAACTTTTGGCCCCACTACGCCTCATTTTCAAATTCGCAACACAGTTACATTCTTTGAATAAAATCCCAGCTGGCATCGCTTTTTAAACGGAAATTTTGCTAAAAATTAATTTCCTCTTCCAAACACTCTGAAGCCAACAAAACAAACGTGACTGAGCCATTTTGTTCTTTTAGACTTATAGCTTCACGCAACAAAGCCTCAGGCAGTGGCAATGTTCTCTACCTCTTCGTTATAGGCTTGTTTAAACTCATGAGAGTTGGATAATTGCTTATCAAACTGGTCGTCTTAAAATAATTCACCAAGGACCAACTAGTCTCTCACAATAAAGGCGCGAAGTTTGCCCCAACCAACACACTCATTTTAATACAAAAGTTTTATTCAATTGTTCAGTGACTGAATAACAAAAATAAATAAAATTAAATAACAACTTGACGTTTTTTTTTTTTTTTTTTTAATTTGCTTTTGTTCCCCAGTGTACTTTTAGTTAAAGCGTGCGTGTGCTGTTGTATTTTTGCGTGTGTCTATAATTTAGTCAATTTAATTTCCATTAAATAGCAAAAATGCCTGCAAATAAAATTTTTCTTACAAAAATGTTACTACGAAAATAAAAAAAAAAATAAAAGAAATAAATTTAATGACCTTTTTAAACAGTTTTCTCTCTCACACTTAATGCGAATATTTTTTTAAGTGAGTGTTAAATTAAGCACTGCTAAACAAACACAACTACTTATACACAAACCAAATAACCTATACGCTTAATATAAAGTAAAAGTTTAAAATCTATCAGAGTTGAGTGACTTCCTCCACCCAAAGAGCAAAACTTTGGAAAGTTTTTGTTTTAAAAAGGTCTTTAGAAAATATTTCTAGAATTTTGTTTTAAATTTTGCTAATTTTACCATCATCATTCATCTTGCTATACAAAAACACATACACACACACACAGACACACACACTTACTTGTGTATATTTATAATAAAGAGTCTGAGTATTATCATCTGTAGTTTTTCATAGAGTCTTTCACTTGTATTTATTTAGTGATTTGTGTTTGAATGTATTTGTTATTTTAACTGGGGAATAAGTTAATTAAAGTTACAACTATTTTGTAGCTGTCAAATCTAATTAGTCACATATGTATTCCTAATATACGCACACATGTACGTACGTATACATATGTGTGTTTGTGTATGCAACTACTTGAAAATATTTGGAAAATTGATGCTTATATAATTAATTCAATTAATTAATTTGAATATTATTGACTTTATTTAGTCTAGTGTTGCATGGTGTTTCGATTCGATGCCAATAAATAATTTACTTTAACATTTAACATTAAATTAAGTATTTGTGGTTGTTTTTGTTGCACACAATTAAATCGATTTTAAAAACAAAACAAAACAAATACTTAAACTTGTATTATTTTATGATTTTCACAAAGCAGTGTTTATAGTTGTGTTTGTGTGTATGTGTGTATTTGTAAAAAATCTATTTGTTATAAACATAAATGTGACCTAATTATTTGCCATAAATAATGCCTAAATCTGTATAAATCTGTTTGAGTCTTAAACAGTTTTTAGTTTTCTGCCTAAACTGGCACATCACAAAACATTGACAAGTGAGTGTTGTGATAAGAACGAATAGACATAAAAATCTTAAGATTTGATTTCGGTTGAAAGCAAAACATGCAATTTATATTTTCTATTTTTAATGTGCTTTTTTATTACTACAATAACATGTCCATTAAGTACTTAAGAGCTAATCCTTTAAGCAATTTGTTACGTTGATTAACCTGAAGACAAAATGCTTCAAGTGAATAAAGCTTGGTTTTAAGTTCGATTCCATTTAAGTTCCAACTCAGCTATGGTTCACTTTTACTTCCATTTGATTTTATTTTAACTCACTCGTTGACTTCTATTTAAGGCCCGGTTATGCTGTGGCTTAGTTTAAATTTCGCTTTAGCTAAATTCTACTTAATCTCTAGTTCAGTTAGCAATAAGATTTAAATCAATTCTATTTTGGTTCTGTTCTGATTTACTTCCACTTAAATTTTATTTTAGTTCGATTCTGGTTTATCTTTGTCTTATTCAGTTTAGTATTTTAATTCGATTTGATTTAATATTTATACAGTTTGGTTTCAATTTAGTGCTAGTTTAGTTTTGGTTTAATTCTCAAGAAATTTATTTTTTCAGTTTTAGTGCTGTTCATTTTTTATTAATTTTTAGTTTGGCTCTAGTTCATTTTATTATTAAATTTCTAATCATTAAATGAAGAAATCAATTTTTATTTGTGATAATGAAAGAATATATTGGAAAAGTAAATTTTAATCCCGACACCAGCCGAGTGGAATGCATTTTCGAAACCAGCTACAGTTTCATCATCAGCACTCTTTGATCGGAATGTCTTGGTTGGTTGGTTGGTTGGTTATCGTGGTAGTTCGCTGCACGCCAACAGTCAAGTAGAGTCTGTATGACTCCGTTTTCGGAATGTCTTAGTGTTGGATGTAAATATCATCTATTTAACTCACAAGTTTATACGAAATTTGATTTTGTGAATTAAACTTCACATACATATTCATATCTTTTTGCTGTAGTGAGTGAGAACGAAATTTACCAAACTTAAGCTTTTCCCCTTTTTGTTATTCTTTTCAATTATCACATTTGTTATTCTTGCTTTAAACCATCAGTCTGATGGTAATGAAAGCTTTTTTGTTGGTTGTGATCCTCACAACATTTTCAATCATACATGTTTTTTTGTTAAGTCAGTTATTCAACGGAAAGTTGGTACTGACCGGTTATATCAGTTATAAGATATTAAGGCTAAAACTCTACATAAAACTTCATCATATCACCGTATTTCATATCTTTCACTTATCCTATGTCTTTTCGCATTCGATGTTACCAAGTCTCTTAACGCAGGTAATAGTTGTCAAGCCTTAGTCAGCTAATTGACGTTGCTCTTATCTGGGCTCCTGCGCATATCGTTGCCCGGGGGCTTAAGTGCTCCATATGTCATGTTGACAATTTCGAGTTAAGGTTGCCACCTTAGGTTTTCGACCCTAAATTTTTTAAATCTTTAATCCACATTGTCTTTTCGCTACTAAAATAAAGCTACTAAAAACACTTTTTTGTTCCAGTTTGCTCTATGTGTCATTTAATGGCGAATAGAACCAAATTTCGGTACAAAATCTCGAAACTGATTACTGCTGTATGATTACTGGGCGGCGGTAGGGTAACGAACAGGCGAATAATTTGGCCAGGAGTGTATCTGCTTTAGATATCTCCAACGCAAATGGAGTCCCTTAAAAATGGGATTTATCAAGAGTAAGATCTCTCGACACTTTATTGAGAAATCTGAAAAGTGATGGTGTAAGCTGGATGTATATGGAGTGGTCAAGCTCTTTTTATATCAGGTGTACATCAAAACTTATGAGCTATAAGCGAAAGAACAGTTCGAGATTGCTGGTGGTATTGACGGGCTACTGAACGACCAACATAGCAACTATCTGAATTTGGGGTAGAATAAATCGGTTTTCCATATCCTGTCCTTGCTCCAAAGAGACACATAATGCTAGGTAATATAAATATTAAATAACCTTTCTGAAATAGCCGAGATTAGACTAAATGATCTGGTGATATACCTCACTGCTACGGGGTGCATCTAATGCCCACATCTCTCTTAGACTTAGCCTAAAAGACATAAAAAATGGCGATTGATGCGGTCTTGTCAAAACGGTGCATACAGACTCCACTTCACAGTTCACGTGTGGTGAACTACCACGATAACCAGCCAACCATACAAGTACACACACCTTTACAACACTAATACTCCTATCAAGCGGTACACACATCTTCACAACATTAATACTCCTATAATCACTTATCTGGGGAACTATAAAAGCTATAGTCTTGAAAGTCGGTACGAAACACTGTTCTTTTAGTCTATATAGATCGAAATGAGAAAGATTCTTTTAGTAGGCGTGGCATCCCTAACACAAAGCAAATATTATATATCTTGAGAACGATAATATCAGGATTCTCTTTTGTTGTCAGAGGACTTTAACATATGGCTTCTTCCAATTAGCGTTTGCTTCTTTAGATTTAAATAAGTCGTAAGCGAGTAAGTGAAATACAATTGCAATTTTTGATTCGTTTGAAAGGCCTATTTATTTATTTATTAATCGGGCTGATCGGAAACGAGAAAGCCGACAAATTATCCAAAATGGGAGCTCTTCTGAGTACTATAACTTTGGAGAACGCAAAACCCCTTAAACGATTTAAGGATGAACTTAAAATTTGGGCGATGGAGGAACATGACAGAAAATGGCAAAGCACTGATGTCGGTAAGGTGACAAGAACACTATGAGGTAACCCAAATCTGGGGAAATAAAAAGAGATTCTGAGACTAAGTAGACCTACACTTAGGAAACTAACTAACTAACATGGGGAACTCGAACTGGAGTTACATTGAGGGGACTGGGTTCTTGGACTAGTCCGTTATTTATGGGAAATTATGTTTATGATTTTTGTTTGGGAATTCCGTTTTCCACATGAAGCGCACAACATGCCAACTGGGCATAAGTGCGTACCTGTCATGGGTTTGGGCTTTTAATGCCCCTCCCTTTCAACCTAACCTAAGTTAAACCTATTTATTTAATTTAAAATTTATTATAATTAAAATTAACTAATACTAAGAGCACTAGCAGCTAAGGCTATCGGCTCGAATAATTTATATGAGTTGTTTGATTTTGTTAGTCATATTTAAATATTTGAGGAGATTAAATACATTTTTTATATTGTCTACTGTTGGATTTTTCAATAAATTAATTATATTTGATGTATTGCAGAATCATAAGCGGATGGCTTTTAGTGGTTCGCAAAATTTAAGGATGTGAAGTGTTGTTACGGTAGCGTTGTTACAATAGCTGCATAATGGTGTTTGTCTTGTTGACAATAGATGTTGGTTTGTGAGAGTTTGGTGTGAATTAATCGCAGTCTTAAAAAGCATTTGTTCATCAGACAGTTTGTTGAGCAAGCTAGTTGAATTGCTATTTTGTCTGGATTTTTTTCCTTGTACGGATGGGTGAAAGTGTGTCATGCTTTAATTGATGAATTATTTAGTTCAAATGTTGCTGTTCTTTTGATTGTGGGATAATTTGAAATGTTGGATGTTAAAAAGTGGACTTGGCTACTCTGTCTGCGTCTTCGTTACCAATTATACCAGTGTTAAAAGACCTACTAATGGCGCAAATGTCTGCTGCAAAATGTTCCCGACACCACAGGTGATGGGTATAAAAAGTAACTAAACGGCCTCTATTAAATATTTCATTCAATTTTGTAAATTTTCTGTATTCTTTTTCAAACCCCGACGTTTAAAATATCACCCATTATATTTTCACACAAGCTGTCTTAAGAACTACCTTGAGTTATTGTTATAAGTACGTAAGCAAAGTACTCACTTTCTACTATACGATATGGTTTGTTGATTCAGCAAACAATTTCTTTTTTTTTTTTTTTTTTTTTTTCTTTTTTATAAATTACTTTTAAACAATTTTTACGTTTTAAAACTCAGTATCTAGTAGAGAGATTTCTTTGATGAACAGAAATTCTTTGGCCATCGTCAGGCACTGCAACCCTGGGAAAACAATTCTGTAAAATGCATGCAAAAATCGTAAGAAAGTAATTTTATGAAAATTTAATCTCACAAAGACAACAAATACTTCTTTTGCCGTTTCTTTATGATGTAAGAAAAAAAATTAAAGAGAAAACTAAAATAAAACAAACGTAAATTATATTCTTATACTTATTCGTATTGTTGATTTATTCAAACTAAAAATTAATATTCCAAACAAATGTTTCATTCATTTTTTTCCCTGTTTTTTTTTTCCTTTTTAATTCTGCTTAGCAGAGTGATTTCTGAAGCTTTGTGTTGATTTACCAAAAAAAAAAAAACAGAAAAAAAAACAGGATTTTATGGCAAAGATTTAAAATTTTAATATAAAGTGTATAATAGTGTTTGTGTGTGTTTGTGTGTGTGTGTGAGTGTGAATGTATATATAAGCACACAGCAAACAGATTTAGGAAATATTTTTTTGTTACGCATTTTAATCGGTTTCTTTTAAATTACTCATTTCTGCATATTTTAGAGAAAAGCAAAAAAAAATGAAATAAAATATAAAAAATAATAATAATAATAATAAAATATGTGTAGAATTTGTCTTTTATCAATCTGCTAAAAACCTCTTAGTATTGAATTGAAATCATTGAGGCTTTTATAACCCTGAGGAGAAAAAGAAAATAATATTATTGTTGTTGTTGTTGGTATGAAATTGTGTTATTTCCTTTTTTATTGTGTGGAAAAATTCTATATGCGGGAAGTGGATAAGGGACAAATGAATAAAATAGTTAATAAAAAAATACAAAAAAAAAAACAACAAATATTTCAAACACATGTAGCCCACAAATGAAAGTGGTCAGTTTTAAATTTCTATTTGTAGACATTTTGAAGGGCGCAATATAGTTAGTATACTTACACCATCACATTCTGAAATGGGCAGAAGAAAAAAATTCAAGATTGTTTTTTTTTTCTTTTTGGTGAAATAAACTTTAAAAAAATTAAATGTTTTCCAGCTTTTCCACAACAATTCTTATTTTTGTGAAAATTGAACATTACAAAATAAAAAGGAAATTTGAACTATTCTTTTGATCATCTTAAAAAAGGAAAAAAAATAATTTCCAATTATTTTTGTTTAAAATAAACAACAACAATTTAAAGTGCGTTCCCCAGATTTTTATATTTGAAACATGCATACAGGCAAATAGGGTGTTTTTTCAAGCTCCATTTAAATCTTTAAAGTTTAAAAATTAGTAAGAAAAAAATTGGACAAAGAAATCTATTTTAGTATTTATTTGTCGAACTCAAGGTATAATATTAAGGTTGGTTGGTTATCGTGGTAGTTCGCTGCACGCCAACAGTCAAGTAGAGTCTGTATGACTCCGTTTTGACAGGACCACATCACTCGTCAGCTTCCAGTGTATCTCAGAATAAAATCCAAGCGTAAGGGTACTAGATCCAACCCGTGGCCCTTAGGTATCTCAGTAGATAATTCAGTCCAACTTCAGATATCGCAGAGAGGTCATCTAGTATATGTTCGCCCAGAAATCTGTGTCTTTTTGCCGCCAGTGCAGGACATTCGCAGAGAAAGTGGAAAACCGATTCCTCCTTCTCTCTATCCAGACAACTGCGACAATGGTCGTTCGATGGGAGTCCGAGCCGACTTGCATGATTGCCTAACATCCAGTGACCCGTCAATACCGCCAGCAACCTCGATATGTCCCTCCGACTTCGACTGGCAAGTTGCAATGTACGTCGTGCATCAAAAGAGGGCCACGTAAGCCGTGCCACCTTACACGTGCTCAGCCCACGCCACCTGTTATCAGCCTTCCGGAGAAAGTGTTTGGAGATTCTGCTTTTAATAGTCCCCAACGGGATTGCAACTGCAATTGCATTAGAGATATCCAGAGCAGGTCCTTCCCTGGTTAGCTCATCAGCACGCTCGTTACCATAGTGGCCCTTATGCACAGGAATCCAAACTAGAGTAACGTCAGCCCGCTGACCAAGCCTTGACAGTTCCTTTTTACATTGGCCAACTAATTTAGATGTAGTAATGTATGACCTAAGTGACAAGAGTGCCGCCTGACTGTCGACAAATATACCACTGCTCCCGTGGATATTCCCGTCATTCAGTATCCTACATGCTTCCCCTGAAAATTATATGAGAAGTATTTAGGCGCCAAAGTAGGCGTCTCAAAGTAGTTTCTGCTGATAAATTAGACTTAGATTTATCAATATAGAGTACCTTATTCTTTCAAAATCTTTGTGGCGAGTACTTCCGCCTGAAAAACGCTGCAATCATCCGGAAGACGGAAGGAGAGTTCAATCTCCGGTCGATCAGAGAAGACACCAGATCCAACACCACATTCCATCCTCGAACCGTCAGTATAGATCCTGATGTCAAAGCTCCCCAAAAGGCGACCCCCATTCCACTCTCTCCTGGAGGGAATAAGAACCCTGAACGCCCCATCAAAATCCATGTAGAGCGTAATGTAGTCAGAGGGTTGATTCACGCTCGGAGGCAGCGTGGCTTATATACTCGCATGGCCATACGTCCTCGACCTCCAACATCCAGTCGCATTAAGCCTCACCGCACTACTTGCGGATGTGGCCAATATATGAATATCTATAGGAACGAGATGCAACATAGTGTTCAGCGCTTCCGAAGGTACTCGTATCGAAACAGCTGACTGCCTTTTTATACCCCCCATCAAAAAAATGGTGTGGGGGGGTATATTCATTTTGCCTTTCTGCTTGTAACACATTGAAATATCCATTGAAGACTCCATAAAATACATATATTCTAAGTCCTGGTTTCATTTTACGACGATCTAGTTATGTCCATCTGTCTGTCCGTCTATTGACAGCACAATTGACCTCGAAACGTTAAAGTTACGGGGATTTAATTTGCCAGAATATATCTTATACACAAGATTTTTTTGGCAAGATACTTATAGCTCATAATGCAAGAGTAAATAAAAAAAAAAAACAATGTCCTTTCTAAATCGAATAAAATACGATTGTGTCTAAGCGAATTGGCGTACAGCGATTAAATTTTATTTATTTAAGTTTATTTCTGAGTAGAAAAATATCTTTCCCTGAAAATTGCTCAAATCTATAGATTACGAATGGAGTTATACATCAAGATGTACGAAAATTTAATATAAAGCGTAATAAAACTGATACAATTAAATGTACGATTCTGAAATTTTGCAAACATTTTGTTTTTGATCAAACGACTTGAAATAACGGAAAATTAGGATGACATGCCCACTTTAACGTCCATCTTCCATGTAACGCTTTATCTCAATTGCATATCATTTCTCTAAGGACAAAGATTTTGAAAGAATAAGGTACTCTATATTGATAAATCTAAGTCTAATTTATCGGCAGAAACTACTTTGAGACGCCTACTTTGGCGCCTAAATACTTCTCATATAATTTACAGTTAATAAATTTAAAAGCTCATAAGATAGATAGAAGTATATATAGTATATATAGGGTGATCGATTATTCGGCTTTTTTAAGAAACCGGTTTTCAAATAGTTTGAAATTTAGAAAAAAAAAACCGGTTGCTATTTTGAAAACTTATAAAAACCCGGTAACCAGGTTCGAATATATAAAATATAATATATAAAGAAAAAATTAAAAGATATTTAAAAAAAACGATTATAATAAAAATTATATCTAAATATGAAATTTTTACAGTTTATATACGTTTGGCTGCACAATTAAGCAATAACTGACATGAATGCAGTTGACCCATTTGGTTTTAATTATTTGAATTTAAGGACAAAAAGTACTCTTTACAAGTAAAATAAATAAATACATAAATAAATAAGACTTTTTATAAGGCTGTTATAAATTTTTGTATCTCCTTCTGTACATTTTTTAAATGTTAAATAGATCTTTTAAACTAGTATGCACTAACGTATTTTACTTGAAATGATTTCTGTAATTTGAAACACATTTTAAGGGCTAGGGAGAAAATACAAATACAAATATAGGCATAAACTAGTTTGTTCGATTGTTTAATTGAAATTTTTAGTTGACAGACACTCAAAGCCATTAATTAAAATTAGGTTCTGGATGAAGAGATTATTGGTTTTTCTTTATTGTAATTTTATTGTAACTTTAATGGTTTTTATTTTCTGATTTTTTGATACTTTTTGCGTACTACATATACTATGGTACGATTGGTTACAAAGATATATGAAAATAAACTTTAAAAAATAAAAAACCGGCTATTTCGGATAAAAAACCGGTGCATTCGATATTCGAAAAATCAACATTTAGAAAAAACCGCCAGCTGAAAGAGAAAAAAACCGGGTGTTCAACCGGTTGTAAAACCGAGTCGATCACCCTAATATATAGCATATAATGCTATCTGATAAATTTAAATAAATTTCCAAAAACTCAAGGTGACACGCCCATTTTAACGCCCATCACTCATAAAATACTTTATCTTAAATATTAAAAAAAATATATTAATTTTATATGGACAAAAGTTTTAAAAAAATATATATATTGTATGATTTTAAAAGTAGGAGGTGCCATGTCCACACAAAGATAATATTATTTTTAACTGCCTCTGGGCACCACATTATAATCTTCAGATTCCGTAAAAATACAATATTTTAGTTAAAGACTCAGTAGTATCATTTATAATATAGAAATCTTAACGTTTCATTGTAAGGCTAAATCTAAGAAAATAAATTAATAGCAAATCGAAGTTACACAAAGAAAGTGATACATATTTTGGTATAAAGAGATTATTACATAGCGATTACTGTTAACAACAATAGTTTGTTAATAAATTTTGTTCTTTAAAAGTACACAAAATTGGTGGTGGGTATCAAAAATTCGGCACAGCCGAATATAGTGCTCTTACTTGTTAATTCAAGCTGAAATAGAAATTAGTTGAAACGTTACTGGAGTTAAGTTTAAATCCAACAAGTTCTATACCTTATCAAGACAATAAATTAAAACTTGTAGAGCGATTCACTAACTTTTAACGATCCGACAATCGTTAATTATGTCGATAGTTATTGCTGGTAGAACTAATGATAACGCGATTCATTAAATACTTTTTGAGGATACTTGACAACTGCTGCAATCGAGTGGCATCTCTAAAATAGTGCCGAAATAAATTCACCACCAACAAGCACTACCACAGGTAGTAGCGCCATATACGAGACTTAAATAAATTATTTTTAATTCGGCTATAAGGTATAACTTTTTGTCGATAAAATAAACAACAACAACCAAATATGTTATACCATGTTTATACGGTAATGTGAACCACTAGGTTCGCTTAATGGATTACGACTAAAAAATTTGGTGTCCAGACGATTGTTATTGTTTCACTTTCACTACTTCACTTTAAAATGTGTTTTTTTTATTTTTCCTGTGACCTTTTCCGAGAAAAGGGACCTAGTGTGCGAAAATGAAGTCTTGAGAAAAATGCATTTAAAGTTTCATAACGCATTATCACTGTGAACACACCTTCAGTTGGTAGATGCGATTTGGTATCAGTGAAACAAGCCAAGGCAAAATTTTCGGCGGCGGCGGCGGCGGTGGCTAAGCAGTTTTTAAGCGGCGGCGGCTATAACAAATTAAAATCGGCGGCTCAAAATTTCAAAGTGACGTCACTAAAAATTTTTTAAGAAATTACTTTTTCGAAGAAAATTTCTTCTTGAGTCGACTGAAGTTGAACAAAACGGCGGCTTTCTTGAGCCGTTTTAAGCCGACAAAAACGGCGGCGGCGTGGACATTAAAAAAAAAAAACCCGGCGACGGCGCGCCGTCGCCTCTGAGCCGGTCGACTTGTTTCACTGTTTGGTATGGTTAGTTATGTTTAGGTGCCGACTTTGGTGACGTCATGCCTATGTAGTGACGTATTTTTTTTCGCTTTTAGTGTGACGATACCTTTGCTATTCTTGCGCTTCTGTTTGTTATGATCTCGATACTTGATTCTTAAGCCGCAACCAGTGACCGACGCAACAACGTTTTTATGGGGTAAATAAATTTTTATCAGAAATCTATTTCTTTTTTTTTTATTCTACACCCTTTTAGGTACCAGAATCCACTTTTAAGTCCAAATCCGTTTTTCGACACACTAGGTCTCTAGGCCGGAGAAGGTCACATGCTTTTTATTTCTTATTTTTTTTATATTTGCGCACATTTATTTATTTATTTTTTTTCAAAGCTAGTTCAGATAAACTAGCGATAATTTGTAATCGAAATTTGAAGATGATAGTAATTTTGTTCATGGTTCGCAGCCAGGTTCAAAATGAATCAACATGGTTCGCTTTCAAAATTTTGTATGGCGAAACGTGGTGGTTGAAACAAGATTCAGACGCAAACTTTAAATGAAAAAAAGAACCTCGAATTTCGCTAATCGTGTGAGCATAGCATTACTGAGTACCGAAGTCTATAAAATTGTTGTTTACTTTTTTAGCAATATGTTCATCGTTAAAACAAGTTAGTGAAACTCCTCACAATAAATTGCACACTATTAAAAAAAAATCAAAGAAAACGATTCAACAAAAACTTTATTTAAATGAATGATTTATTAAAGATATCTTAGGGTAGTACATTAATCTTTAGTGCTTCCATGCCATTGCCACATTAAATACCCCTGGTATAATCAGGAGAAAAAATTAATTATGCGAAACCCAAAATTTGAACATTACTTCAACCAACAATTCAAACACTCATCAAGGGCTATATTAAGCTATAAAAACTAAATATGCATTAAATCCTAAAGGAGATTTGGACAAACAGCGACATTGAAAAATAATCTTTTACCCGTACGTGCCGAAATACTGACACACACACACACATATTGTACATGCCAGCACACTATCTCACACACGTTCTACGCATCATTTATATGTAACATTTGCTTAAAGACAAACCAACACCTCCCCCCACCCCACCCCTAAGTAACGCCTTCATTTCCTCTTCATATTCTATCATAAACTTAAACAACTTTATATACTTTTGCTAAAATAAACAAACATGTTTATAATAAATACTCACACACTGCTTGGGTTTTGGTACTTTTGCAAGCAAACAGAAACAACTCCCATCCTTAATGACATATTTTTATCTAAAGCTTAATGCTTGCACACACACACACACACACACGCACAGATACAAACATGTCTGCCTACATGCTAAAGTTGTGCTCGTTCGTGCACTGAGGAAGCGTAAGAACAGACAGTGTACAAAGGAAAGAGATTGTCCGAGATTATGTTTAAATGAAAAATGAAAAATTGCAAATTATAATGTTTCTTTCATCGATTTTTATTTAAACTTATGTTTCATATTGTGAAGGTGTTGTATGAGAGGGTGGGGGCTTAGGCAGTGGGAGAAAAACAGGAAGTCCTTAAAAAAGTGTGGGTGAGGGTCTGTTTGATTACATTTATTTATTTATTTAAATAAACATGAATACATAAGCAAAACAGAAGTCTGTAGGAGTAGGGAACAAGAAAAAAAAAAGAAATAACAAGATAATGTCCAATGATATTTTCTAAAATTGCAATATCCTGAATGTACATTGATGAAGAAATATTTTATTCTAAACTTGTGCACAACACAACACATTAACAGAGTTGAAAACCAAGGACTGAGAGCCAAAGAAATATTTGTCGAATAAGAACAGCCATAAAAATACATCGTGATAAAATCATACAATAGTTAATAATCAGGGAACAGAGAACGATTTCTAAAAAAAAAAGTAAAAAACTTAAAAAAAAAATAGTCAAATGTGTCCTAATTTGCTACAACGCAACATTAACCTACACAATATTCACAACATTAATCAAGTTCCTTCCCCAGTAATTAACTTCCTTTAACATGTTGTTGTTGTTGTTGTTGTTGGGGTGTTTTTAAAGGTATACTTCTTTAAATGAAAGTAATAAGTACATTGAGTTTAGGTAATTTCAAATAAGAAAATTATAAGGATATCCCTTTACAACATTAGTGATTGAATATGATTTTGGGTGTGGGTGCGCCACGGTTAAATTTTACTGTTGTAAACCCTCCTCTAAGTAGACATATTTTTTAGGTCGCAAGTACGCCATCGGTTAACTGAAATATTTCAAGAAAAAATAAAATGTTTGCAAAAGGTTTCCCGTTAGAAACAAACGTGTTTGCAATAAATATCCCTTCCAATTGTGAAAGCCACAAACAATATCGTGTAACCAAAATAAAATTCTTTAAAGAGACATGAACATTTTTAGATGAGCATTAATCTACAGAGAAAATGATATCTAAATGCATACTCAGTTTTTTATATTTTTAAATTTTGTCATTTTTAAAAGGGCTTTTTTAAGGATACAAAATTAAGAAAAATTTTTTAATACCGGGTGGATCAAAATTCACCATCGGGTTTAAAAATGTAATAACTTTATCATTAATATTATTTTTTTTTTGCAGATTATAAAACATACAAAATGACAAGTCTTCTACAAAAAAAAAATATGGTATTCATAACCACTTTAAACAATTTTGTTGCAGAAACATCAAAGCAGACTACTATTATTTGGGATCCCTTTTGAGCTGCCACTACAAGCGTTTTTTCTCCGACGACTGGTCATTGTCAACAATTCTAATCACACAATTCTCGTAACCGCCAGCATCATTCAAGACCGAGGTCCCCCACAGTATTCACACTTACTCTGTTCCTAGCTATGATCCTTCGTCTAACGCGTTCTGAATCTTCCTAACCTCTTTGAGTACGAAGTCCAGGATTATCATATGCCCCATTAGTAAAGGAACTGGCGTCACTATCCTCTATGAGCGTGATATGCAACCTCTCTTTCGCCTATGGTTGACAAATGCTGTCTACTGGCATCAGAGTTTCTCACTCTTAACCTTTCTTGTGTGGCAAGCCATTTGCAGTAGTGGCAAAAGAAGTCAATCATTTGTGACATCAGGCACAATAAACATAGAAAACATTACCGAGAGTGTTTACAAATGGCTTTTACTATTCCTAAAACAGCACACAGTTCCCTCATATTTATAGCCTGATTTAGCATTATACCACAATTGAAAAAAATCTTTGAGTTGTATTCAAACAATAATGTCAATTTTGTAACATGAGAGACAAATCCAACCAACTGTCCACAACTTTGGTCTGTGGAAAGGTATTGGGCTATTTAAAAAAAAAAGAATTCCAGGGACATGTTCGATTTTAAGTAAAAAAAGATCACCTCGTCCAATAAGGCAACAGAATAAAACAGTATAAAATCCATAATGGCAGGATTTCTATTTGTTAACCAACTCCTTTAATATATCTATCTTCTATCTATATATATAAAAGTGAAACTCTGTGTGTGTGTGTGTGTGTCTGTGTGTGTCTGTGTGTGTGTTGGCTATAGACTCCGAAACTGTAAAACCGATCGGACTCAAACTCAAACTGGCAAGTTGCTGTACACATTCTAGGGAGTGTTTATGGGTGAAAAAAAGTAAGCGGGGCCACGCCCATAAAAAATTAGTTATCATTTTTAGCTACTTGCACTTGACCGATTTTTCTGAAACTTTGCACACATATTGAGCTGTCATAACTAAATAATTTCGTGATTGAAAAAGTGGGCAGGGCCACGCCCATAAAAAAAGTTATATTTTTGAGGTTCTTGCACTGGACCAATTTTTCTGAAACTTTGCACACATATTAAACTGTCATGACTTTACAATTTCGTGATTAGAAAAGTGGGCAGTGCCACGCCCATAAAAAAAAGTTATCATTTTCAGCTAATTAAACTTCACCGATTTTCCTGAAACTTTGCACACACATATTGAGCTGCCATGACTATATAATTTCTAAAAAAATTATAATTTTTAGGTACTTGCACTGGACCGATTTTTCTGAAACCTTGCCGACATATTGAGCTCTCATGACTATACAATTTCTTGATTAGAAAAGTGGGAAGGGCCACGCCCATAAAAAATTTTATAATATTCAGCTACTTAAACTTCACCGATTTTACTTTAACTTTGCATACATATTGAGCTGTCATGACTATACAGTTTCGTGATTAGGAAAGTGGGCAGTGCCACGCCCATTAAAAAAAATTATAATTTTTAGCTTTTTGCACTTGATATTCAATTTAAATTCAGAATGCATTTTCATTCATTAAGGGGCGTAGCAACGCGCACCGGGCTTTTCTAGTAATAATATAAAATTAAAGGGAATAATCCGTTAAATGAAAATAAAAATTTTGGTTCGTCAAAACAAAAAAAATTACTTGGAAAATTTAATTGAAATGTTTTATACTTTTATACCCTTAACTCCCACTGGAGCTTAGGAAAAACTAGCATTCGCGTGTGAATGAACAGAAATGAGTTCTCTGTAAGATAATTTTTGGGCAATGGTGTTCCAGCACTCACTAAAATTTAGCTAGAGTGGGAAGGCATACAGTGGTGCAGCCTAAATGGTTACAAATAACTTGGCGTCTAAGAAAAGTAGGTAAATGTAGAACGACTGCTGTTGAAGCGTGACTGCCACGTGAGATTAAACACAAGTCTAACAAAGAAAAGCTTTCAATCCACTTTTTTGAACTTGCTCTGCTATCTATTTGCTACGTCTTCTTTACCACTTCTCAAAAAGGTCACGGACGTGGAAGAAGAAATTTTTAAAAGGAAACTTTTTAATTTTTTTTCTATTGTAATGCAATTAACTACTTTGTTTTAACGTTTTAATCGTTTATCGATTTCGGTATTCAAAAACATATTTTTACAACAGTTCTTATTGTTATCTAAATGACAATAACTTTTTCGTTGCCTATTTTATAGACAAAAAACTGAATCTTATACCCGACTCAAAAACCATTTATTTAAGTTTCGTCTATGGTGCTGCAGCCTGTGAAAGTAATGTTGGTAGTGAATTAATTTTGGCACTTTTTTGGATAAAGATTCCACTTGACTGTTATAGTTGTCGAGTATCGTAAACAAATATTTAATGAAATTGGTGCCAACAAATCTAACGATTATCGTATCGTTAAAAGTTAGTCAATCGCACCACTGAAGGATAAAAAAATTATTCCAAGGATCATTCTATCCACACTGATCTAAAATATTACATATTCAGAAGAAAAACTTTATATTTCTTTAAAAATTTAACAAACTCTGAAAAAGTGACAAAAGATAAAAAGAAATGAAAAACTAAGTTCGAATTTATTCTACATTCAATCCATGAGTTGAGAAACGTCACCAAAATCCTAAATATAATTAAGCTGTGTAATTAGGAGTGCACATTATCCCAACTTCACTGTGTTGCCTCAACTCACTCCTTTAGTATAGCATGGTATGGCTGCACAATGCCTCTGCACAATAGTGAACCGATATACATAACTAAGAAAATTATCAGTAAAAGTATGTATGAACTAGTCTAGTGCCTTGTCAGGGTCATTAATAATTTATATTGTTTGCCTCTGTTATGTTCTTATTTTGCATTAATTTGTTATGCACTACACTGTACGTCAACTATTCCTTTTATAAACTGTGTGCATGTGTGTAAACTTATCTCAATGTGTGTGTGTCTGTGTATCGTGTTTTCTCTAAAGCTATTTTATATGTTATTGTATGTTAAAAAATACAAATATAAAAAAATATATAAAAAAAGAAGAGAGAAAAAAAAAAGAAGAAGTAAAAGAAGAACACTAAACAAAACTTACAATTTTATAGTAAAAGATTTGAATCTGTAATTGCTTTGTTCTATCTATTATTTTTTCTCTTTTTTTTGTTTTTTTATCTTTTTCTGTCTAAAAATAATCACAATAAAATCCAATAAACATTTCAACATTTTAATCAAAGACCATTTGCGTAGTTGTTTTTTGTTGATAACGTTGCTGTGTAGTAGTTGTTTAAGAGAATAATTTAACTTTGTGCATCAATCTAAGACAAGGAATTTTTAATAAGGGGGGAGTGTGCATACACACTTGGTTATTTAGTTAGTTACTATGTTAATAAGGATTCCCTTCTTTTTTTTATGGTCTTCCATCCATCCCTCGATCCTTCCTTCCTGCCTTCCTTCCTTCCTTCTTTTTTTTTATGTGATAAACTTGTAGGATTAATAAAATTGCCTTGCTTTATAATGCTACACTTAAAAACCCTTATTAAAGAGATATTTTATTTATTTCATGCTTTTCATTTTATTACTAAGAAATTTTAAAAGTTGTTAGTGGGCCTTCTGTTTTGCTCTTATCCTTATCTAGATATTTATTTGTTGTTGGGTGTATATTTGCCAATTAGAATAGAATACTTTAAGCTGGAGTGGAGCAAGAGAAAATATTTCTTTTTCTGGGTGACTTATAAGTCTTAACACTCTTAATAATACGGGCATTATTAGCGTTTGTTAACCACGAAATGTCATTAATCAATTTAACAGATTTTTCGAAACGCACAAAACAATAAACAACAACAAAAAAACAATAAGAAAAGAAAAGAAACAAACAAACGAATAGCAAAAACAAAACAGATTTAAAATATTTGACACTGAAATTAACATAACAATACTTTTTAATTTCTTTCACGGTTTAGTGTTTTGGGAGTTGGTACAAATTTATCTGCGGCAGAGATTCTTAAATTAGCTGTTATGTAATGGATTTCTTGATTAATCTATGCAACCTTTTGTACTGAGCTGAACTAAAATGTCATTTAATATAAAAGTTTTAAAAGTAAAAAGTGACGAAATTGTATTTTTAGGGCCGTATTCATAAAAAATATTTTAGGTTTATTAAAGGCTTGTTTGACAGATGTTGTAGAGAAATTTGTCAAATAAGCCTTCATTAAACCTAAAATATTTTTTATGAATACGGCCTTTAATGTATGATAAAAATCATTTGAAATTGAACAAGCAAGAGCACTATATTTGGCGGTACTGAATTTTTGATACCCACCACCAAAGTACATTAACTTTTATAGCAAAAAATTTATTATTTATTTTATCTTAATACTACAATATGTTTTACTTTTTTTGTTTAATTTCGAATTTCTATTAATTTGTTTTTCTTAAATTTAGTCTTACCATGAAACGTTACATTAGGAGTAATACCACCCAATCTCTTTTTCAAACAATGTTCTATTTTAACGGGAACTGAAGATTATAATTTGGACCTCAGATCTAGTAACAAAAACAAATAATATTAGTATTGGGACATGGCACCTGCTACTTTTTAAAAAATTTAATTAATATTTGAATTTCGCTTAAATAATTCTTCTAGATTTATTTTTTTCCATAATTTCTTTTGGCCATATAAAAATAATATCGACCACTGTGAGCGATATTATCGTATGTTAAGTTTCTTTAAAAAATCAAAATTTTTATCTGCTGATAAAATATTATAGTCATAATTGTTTTAGTTATGGTTATAACACTGTGTACATTTTATCGTATGTAGCAGTGTTATTTACGTTTTTATTTATTTAAAAGTACTAAAAACCGGTCTCCTGTAAAACTTTGAATTTTGTAACTTACGATAATTTCACGCACAGGGGTGGGTATGAATGTAAAATAACAAAACAAATTACAGTCGAACTTCCTTATAGTGAACTTCTTTATAATGAAGTTCTCAAGAACACAGCTTTTACGTTTCACTTTCAATGTATTTCGCTCTCCGTATAATGAATTTCCATACAGTGAATCTTTCTTTACTGTGAACAAATTTTTGGAAACAAAAATACATTTTACGTGTGTTTTTGTCTCCATATAATGAACTATTTTTAGCAGCTATTTTTAAAGAAAATAAGTAATTTTTTTGGTATTCCCAAAATATGAAAATAAAAACAAAAAAGTTAATGATTTGCCTTTTAGCAACAGTTGACCGCGTTCAGTGAACGAAAATGACGCATCGAAGTAGTATTTCTCCTAAAAAAAGGTATTAGTAATTAATAAAGTTAAAGAAGGGACATTAAAGAAAAAATATATATTCCGTCCGATGAAGATATTCTAAGCAGAGTTTTAGAAAGTCGTGGATTACAGCAGATTATATCAGATGACGATGAAGAGTAACTGGGTGGTGAAGTAATGGCAAATATTGATAAAACATCACCTACATTAGAACACGTTTCCTCTTCACTTGTTGTTCTACGAACTTTTTTTGAGGAGGGAAATGTTCCGACAAATGTATTTAAATGTTTTATTGTAATTGAAGCTTTTATTGATAAAGAAAAATGGAAAAATGTAGTTTAAAAAAAAAATACCTGATTATTTTTAATAAATATAAAAAGAAAAAAAATATTTCTGTATAATGAAGTTTTTATATAGTGAAATAATTGCCTGTCCCCGTGAAGATTCACTATAGGGAAGTTCGACTGTATAATAAAATTTATAAGAAACCTATACATAGACACTTTCATTATCTAATACATATAATTTTATGGCTTTAAGTTTCATTGATAGCGGCATTATGGCATTTCACCTTTAAAAAAAACAAACAGTGTTTCCCATAAGTTTGATTTAAACAGCTGTTTGTCATAGTTATGGTACTGACATATTTAATTAAACCTTTAATATGGTATCCGTAACTGACAAGCTGTCTACTATCAATGTCAATGTCAATTTTCTCAAAACAACAATTAATTTCCTGATGATTCTTTAACAAAGGAGGGGCGAAATAACGAGAAAATAAATAAAAATTATAGAACATTATTTTTATTACAAAAAACACCTCAAGCTTAAAAGGTTTTTGTTAATATTTAAAAAAGAAAAAGATAAGGTCTAAAACACTAGGCAACTATTATCAAATGTCAAACTCTATATAAAAAATACAAATTTTTACTTTAAATATTCTTTTGTATGAAATTTGACTGTAATATAAGAAAACGAATTCAGTCGAATTCATCACTTTGTGTCTCTTATTTAGTGTATCTGCAACAACTACAGCACTGAAAAAAAACACCAATCGTAAACTTAAGTCACCTTACATCTGGGTGTCGTCCATTCTCGTTTTGTGACACTAAGAAACAAAAATCATATGGTGTCACCATACCTTTTACTGTACAAAAACTTTTTATTTCACAGTATCACACAACAAGAAATGACACCCAGCTGAGCTCTTAAGTTCACCCAGTTAAGTGTAGTCTGCTACGAACCTGTAACCTACAAAGTAGTGAAGAACGCCAACAACGTTCGTATTCATATCGACAGATTCTAAATTTACAAACATTTTTGGTTTTTGGAAACATTCATTATTTTAAAATTTGTTTCTTCTCTTTTGCACATGAGTAAGTTTTAAGCGAAAAAGAAAATAACAAATTTAGCTTGTTAAAGCGAAAATAACAAAAAAAAAAAAAAACAAAAACAAACTCAAGTTCAAAAAAGCACTGACGCAGACATTTAAAATAACCATCTGGAAGCTTGTGTATATAAATATTTTGTGCCCATAAATAAATAAGTAGGTGAACCATAAAACCATAAGACCAATTTTCTTATTATTTTATATCATAAATAATGTTTCCTTTTACGGCACCGTTAAAAATAAATAAAACACAAAAATAGATTTTTCAATTTATAAGACTTTAGGTAAATTAACAGTTTCTGGTTTATAATAAAATACAATTCATTAAGCAAATGTTAACAACATTCTTAACAGATATTTGGCTCCATTACATTATTATTTATTTAAATAGAAATAAATATTAAAATAGAAATAAACGTTTCATAGATTATATGCCTCACTCAATTTCTAAATTTTCTCTGCAGTAGCATAGAAAACATTTATTTGAATGCTTTCAAATATTAAAATCAGTGTCGTCTTCAACAATATGTTTCGTTTAATGAATGTTGCCATTAAAAACACTGTACTTATAATGACGATGTTTGTTTCTTACACTTTTGACACTTAAGCACATTCACAAGAATATTCATTTGTTTGCCCTCATTAAGTGCTTAATGCTTGATGTAACTGTAAGGGATTAATAACAAAAAAAAAAGATTAAATACTAGTTAAGCGCGCTTCACACTAATGTACTGATTACTAAGACATTGTGAATACTCAAATTAAATTAAAAAAAACAATCACTGCTGTCATTTGTTGATTCACGACATGTGCATACATATTTGCTGTGTATGATCACGATCGTGCAACGTACAGTAAACAAACGAAAATCTTCCGTTGTATTACAAACTTTTGTACATGCAAGCAAGTCTCATTATAGTTAAGTTTAAGTTAAATTTTTCGCAACTAGTGGTGGTTGATATCTGGATTATTTCCAATAGGGCTAACTGACTATTTTAATATTGTAATGTCCTACGCAGTAGTCAATTATCCAACTCTGGATGACTTTTCAACTTACTTTAAGTTAGTTACAAGTCATACTATTTAAAGTTAGCTTAAAGTTGGTTGTATTTAAGTAAACAATTAATTGAAATTGGAAAAACTTTTTGTAAAATACAGTGTGGGCCATAATTCACTGACCATTGTATTTTTCATATAACCTTTTTCTATTTGCTTATTGAAATTTTTATAATTTTGATTACAAAAGATAGTTTCAATCATCAAGAGCTAAAAAAAATTAAATTTTAAAAATAATATCTTTTAGATGCCTGCCAACTGCCGCTTCGCAAGCTGCTGCTCTTTGCTGTACCTGGTCCATAACTCAAGCCATAACTGGTTGATCAATCGCAATAATTTCATTTATTATGTTGTCTTTTAGTTGTTGCAGTCGTTGCGGTTTATTTGCACCAAAAGAAATCTGGTGTTGTTAAGTTGAGTGACCGTGATGGCCAATTGACATCTCCAAATCATGAAATGATACGGTTACCAAAAACCGTTTGCAGTAAATTCATTGTTTCTCTTGCGAAATGGTATGTAGCTCCGTCCTATTAAAAGCACATTTCATGAGTATTATTGAGTTCAGTACACAAAAATTGTTCTAACATAGCCCTGTAGCGCTCAACATTTACAGTCAATGCATTGTCATCATCGTCTTGGATAAAGTACGGGCCGTAGAGCTTGTCTGCTGGCACCACAAAAAACTGTGATTCTAAGTGAAAGCAAAGGATGCCGTTGACTCACTATTGGGTTTTCAGTGCCCTAGATTCTAAATTTTGCTTATTTACAAAACCATTTAAATGGAAATGCGCTTCATCAGTCACTATAATTTTTTTCATAAAATCAGTATCATCCGTTAATAATTCGGTAAATTTTTCACAAAATCTTAAGCGTGTTAGTTAAGTGGCGTAACTATATAAGGAGACTGCATATCGGAGAGGACTATTTTTTTTAATGAAGTTTGACATTTGGTAATTACGGCAGAAGAAAGAGAATGTATGAATCGGTAACATGAAAAAATGATCAGCTGATGATATGCTGATCAATTGAGGCTAGTTTGAACTTGTGCAGGGTAGGCCAAAAGTCACCATAAGGCTTACAAATTTAATTACTTTTTCGTTTACATTTTGTTTTCTTCAGATTATAGTGTATACAAAATGGAACTTTTTTAACGAGTATGAAAAACAGTTTCACTCAAATGGCCAACAATTTTTAGCTTTGCACATTCCACAACATCTGTAATAATTTGTGACTGTAGTGCTGGAATTTCAGCAACAATAATGACCTTGAGTTTAAGTTATGAAATTCCGGAAATTATTCCCTTTCCAAAAAATTTTACACTTAAAAGTGCTATTGTGTCTCGGCTAGTGTTGGCAGTGACCCATTCTATTGAAATTATATCTCAGAGCAGGACGTTATTAAAACACGATAACATTTTCAAATTACAGTTTAAGCATTTTTATCTTGAAGATTCAACGATATTTTTAGATTTAATGTCACACCATATTGTATAACTAATGGGCTGCAGTTAGCAATTATTAACTACAATTCCGCTCATTAGGAAAGCCATTCACAAGAAAACTAGCTTTACCACTTACAATCAGATTTTCATAAAAGGTTGATTTCATTTCTGGCCAACTGTTTAAATTCAACTGCTAAATTGAGACGGGTTTTGGTTCTTGCACAGTATATCTATTTTTAATTTTTTTTTTTTGCCAATTGTTAAATGCGACATAGTGATCTACGTGCCATTCCCAGCTAAGCAGAACGCCCTCTGGTAGATGTTTTTGGTGTTTCGTTAACACTTCGTTTTACATGTTCAATATTTTCCGCAATGCGAATTTAATATGATCTATAAGTATGAGGCAAATCTCTTACGCTGTCAATGATGCTGACAATGAACGAAGCAACGAATCATTGGTTCAGAGTGCGAAATTCTACCGTTAATATGTCAACGATATACTCTTTGCGTTAACCAATTTTATCATTGATTTAAGTAATAATATTCCATTTTTCTAAAAGGTCCGCCAAATAACTTTTTTGTTTTTGAAAATGCTATAAAAAAAGTGTAGCTTCGGCTGTGTGGCACGTAGCGCCTTCCTATTGAAACCAAATGTTGCCAATATCCTCCTCTTCAATTTTCGTGAACAAAAATTCGTTCAACATGGCCCGATAACGATCGCCATTGACTACGGCCACTCTTTGTTCATTTTCGAAGAAACTGGCCCAATTATGCCTCTGGACCAAAATCCGCACCAAACAGTGACTCGTTTTGGGTGTATCGGCTTTTCAATGTATGCGTGCGGCTTTTCTGTGTCCCAAATGCGACAATTTTTCTTGTTAACATACCCGCCAAAATCAAAATGGGCTTCATCTGAAAAGATGATTTTTTTGGCAAAATCGGCCAAAGTAATTTCGCAATATTTCCCAGCGTTGTTCAAGCGTATACACAACCATATTCGTTCAGCGGAAGGATAAAACTAATTATCTGTCAAATCAGACATGAGCTAAGTGTTACCATTCACGAAATAAGCACTAGTTGGAAAAAGAAAACGTTAGATGGCGGACCCTTTAGTTCCTTGTTTAGTTATGAACCTGTCCATTATTTATTCTTCAGGTGTTTGTATATAATTTAAATAAAAAATAAAAATCTTTAAACCTCATGATGACTTTTGTCGCAACCTGTCGAATAGTGTGATGCCACGTTTCTATTGACAGAAGAACAAATAAGTTGTGTTTTTGTTTGCAAAGTGAACAAGAACCATTGAGAAGTTTTCAGTATTAATGAAGAGCAAGTAATTAAAGATTCTAAAACTTTACCGGAAAACTCTTAGTGATGGGAACGGGGGAAAGGTACGTTTACAGAATGCCTTAGTTTTACAGTTTGGTTAAGATAGTGCTTCCAAGTGATGTTTGCTATGAAAACTACACTTCCCCTTAAGAAACCAAAATACAGGTAAGCAACAATTTTTACTGGGTACAAGCATGTATGCATGTGTGTATGTAAACACATAATACGTGGGTGTGGGTTTGTAAATCTATCAATTTTGTTAAAAGTATTTAGTGTTGAATAAAAAAAAATAGAAAAAAAAACAAAAGAAATAAAATATAGACCATCTAAACTACTCAGTTTTATTTAAAACTTGAAACTTCTGATTGGGTGGAGACAAGCTTTCAAAAATGACACACCTCTATTGTGATTTTTTTTTTATAAAAATGATGCGCAATAAATTTCCAAACTATTGAAACACTATATATTTTTTATACATTTTTTTATAGATGGAGGTAGGTAGGTAGGTAAGGTTGGTGCAAAGTTACCCTTACACCCTCACCCGGAGACCATTACGGTCCATTGTGACGCCTTAATAGAGAGAAGAATAGAAATAGTTAGAATAGAAGAGAAAGAGAAGCAGACCAGTCCAGAGTATCTGGCGGGAATCGAACCCGCAACCTCAAACTACTGACTAGTCCTCTACTGACTAGTCCACCGGGGCACTCATAGATGGAACTTGTAGAAATGTTTAAAATTTTTGTTTTGCTATTTGTTAAATTTTCTTTTCATTTATTTAATTTCAATGGAAATTTAAAAATGTTTGCCTAAGCTTTATAGTTAGTAGAGGAAAAAAATTATCAGTTTAGCCAATTACAAACTGTCCCCTGCTATTCATAAATTATGAACAATTAATTGAATGCAATTGTGTTTTTAAATTTCTAAAAAAAAAGTATTTATATTTTTAATTTGTAAAAAAAAATTATTATTAATTAATTAATTAATTTTATACAGTTTTTTTGTTCGTTGAATGTCTAAAACAATATAATTGTTAATGCCTCTTTGTACAGGCCTATCTTTAACAAAAACTCCACAATTGTAAAGTGATTAACTATTTTAGTCACTACAAAAAGTTTATAAATATTAAAAAAAATATTACAGTAAATACAAGGTGGACCAAAAGTTTAAAAATTTTATAATTTATTAGTTTGCATATTGTTTTATTTAATTTCTTTTTTTAGAATAAATAGCGGCGAGAAGCACGTCTGCACAAAGAACTAGAATAAAAAAAAATTTATTATTTAAATCAGCGATCAATTATTTTAACACAAAGAAAATATAGTCAACATTTTAAGGTCAGAATTTTTTCCCTCTGAATCAATGATTCCTTCCTTAGTTCATCGTCACCACCAACATGACACCGTAATAGATTTGCCTCGAACCGATTAACCTCGTTCTAATGTGTAGAGAAAAAAGTGTTAAGAAAATACCTAAAACATCTACCAGAAACCGTTCTACTCCGTTAGCACTAGTTTGGACATCACTATGGCTCATTTCTAAAACAGATTAACTGTTATTCCCATATAAGCTGCAGTTGATGCATGAACAAAAACCCGCAGATCAACGGCAACGTCTAAATTTTTTAGTTAAATTTCAACAGTTGGGCAACAGTGAAATCAACTTTATTCAAAATCTGAAAATAAGTAATGAGACTCATTATCATTTCAATAGCTTTGCTAGCAAGCACAACTTTAGGTTCTGGGGTTCTAAAAACTCAAGGGGCATCCATCAACTCCCATAGCACCCCCTAAGGAGTACAATATGGTGACACATTAAATCTGAAAATAGGATTGGACTTGATATCTTCAAAAATTAAAACTGAAATGTTGTAACCGTTAATGGAATGGAGCGGTATCAGTTTGACAAAACAAAAAATTTCTATGTTCTGCTCTTGAAAACAGACCTGAGATGTGGTTTCAGCAGAATGGAGCCACTGCCCTAGACAGAATGTTTTTAAGTCAAATTTGCGAAGAGTGAAACATTTCCAGAAACAATCAATTGATCAGCTCCCCCGCCAGATTTGTCAGCACCTGACTTTTTTCGGGACAATTCATGAACTCAAGGCAAAAATTGTTGAAAAATTGTAAGCGCTACAGCCACAAATTTTGGAAGATGTTTCAAAACAAGCCCATCATTGCAAAGCTGAAAACGGGAGTCATTTGGCGTTATTTTCCATACTAAGTGTAAAATAATTAACGTTTTTTTTGCTATTTTACAATCTTATTAAATTTTCAAAACTCCATGGTGACTTTTGGCCAACCCTGTACAACCTAAAAAATGACTAGCGAGTTTTGTGATAAAAAGGTTCTTGTTTTCTAATACAAATTTAATTTAAAAAACAATTAGCAGAAATATTATACAAGTATTTGATTTACTTCTACACATTATTGATGAACATCAACAGCAACAAAAACTAAAAATAATTAATGACAAAAGTTTTTAAGGGTTTAAACCCTCTTACATGCATAGTTTTAGATGTTAAGCCCTATTATGTAAAAATGCTTTTAAGCCTTTATTTAGTTGGTTGGTGTGTATTTCTTTGGAATATGTTTTACATGAAATGTATTTACATAATTATGAACGTGTTATTTAGGTAAATTTGTTGGATCAAAAAATATGCTCACACACACAAACTCACACACATCCAAATGTGCATAAAATTTATATTTATGATGGAATTATGGAAAAAGAAAAATATTTGTATGTAGCAGTAGGTATGAATATAATAAAAATCTATATATATAAAAATCAATGTGTGTTTGTATGTTTGTATGTTTGTATGTTTGTTTGTGCTTTATAGACGGCTAAACGGCTGGACCGATTTCCTTGAAATTTTCACAGAATCTTTCTGTATGTCTGGAAGGAACTATAGGCTATACTTTCGTTTGAAATTGTAAGTGGGCGTGGTGCCACGCCCTATTAAAGAATAAGTATTAAATATTATATATCACGAAAGTTAATGCAGGTAGAGTCTTCAAATTAAGTACGGTAAGCTTTGACATCCACACGAACATTTGGGTAAAAAATGGGCGGACTTGGAATAGTAGGCGTGGCCACATGAATTGAATACTAAAATTCGTATATTTGGAAAACGAAATCGATTAGAGTAGTAAAATTTCGCAAGAGCAACTTTGACATCCAAATAAACATTTCTGGAAAAAATGGGTACATTGGCAATAGTGGGCGTGGCACCTGCCATATGAATTAAATACTAAAATTTGTATATCTGGAAAACGATATCGATTAGAGTACTAAAATTTTGCAAGAGGAACTTTGACATCCAAATAAACATTTCTGGAAAAAATGGGTACATTGGCAATAGTGGGCGTGGCACCTGCCATATGAATTAAATACTAAAATTTGTATATCTGGAAAACGATATCGATTAGAGTACCAATATTCTACAAGAGCAACTTTGACACCCAAATGAACATTTTTGGAAAAAAAGGGTACATTAGATATAGTGGGCGTGGCACCTGCCATATGAATTAAATACTAAAATTTTTATATCTGGAAAACGATATCGATTAGAGTACTAAAATTTTGCAAAAGCAATTTTGACATACAAATAAACACTTTTGGAAAAAATGGGTGCATTATCAGTAGTGGGCGTGGCACCCACCATATGAATTAAATACTAAAATTCGTATATCTGGAAAACGATATCGATTAGAGTACTAAAATTTTGCAAGGGCAACTTTGACATCCAAATAAACATTTTTGGAAAAAATGGGTACATTACCAATAGTGGGCGTGGCACCAACATATGAATTAAATACTAAAATTTGTATATCTGGAAAACGATATCGATTAGAGTACTAAAATTGTGCAAGGGCAACTTTGACATACAAATAAACATTTTTGTAAACAAGTAACAGTGCTATATTCGGCCGTGCCGAATCTTATATACCCTTCACAACGTGTAGTCATGCAATAACAATTGTTTGTATCACCATTCATCCCATATAAAATACGTGCATACGTACACGTTAGAATAAATGTGGCATCGAATCCCAGCTGAGCCAAAAAAATTTTATTTTATTTTATTTAATATATTATTTATATTTTATTATTTTTTTTTATATTTTTTTAAAATTTTTTAAAAAAATTTTTTTAAATTTTTTTTTAAATTTTTTTAAAATTTTTTTTTTTAGTTTTTTTTTATTATTTTTTTCTTATTTTTAATATTTTTTTTTTTTTTGTAATTTTTTTTGTTTGGTATGTTTTTTACATGTATGTATGTATGTATGTTGTTGTTGTAATTGTGAAAAAAACGAGGTGGTCGTGGTTTTTTGCTCATATCTCAGAAAGTTATTGGGCGATTGTGCTGAATTTCAATAGCGATTCATTCCTGGATATTTCCAAGAGATTGATACCATACACAGATCTGAGGAACATATAGTTGCTTCTAAAAGTTGATTTCAACCAACACACGGACAGACGGGCAGACGGACAGACGGACAGACGGTCAGGGCTTAATCGACTCCTCTATTCATAAGCTTTCAGAAAATATATACTTTATGGGGTCGGAAATGAAAATTGTAGATATTACAAACGGAATGAAAAAGCTATATATACCCTTGTGCACCACAGGTGAAGGGTATAAAAATGGGTACATTAGCAATAGTGGGCGTGGCACCTGCCATATGAATTAAATACTAAAATTTGTATATCTGGAAAACGAAATCGATTAGAGTACTAAAATTCTACAAGAGCAAATTTGACACCCAAATGAACATTTAGGCAAGAAATGGGTGCATTATCAGTAATGGGCGTGGCACCAACATATGAATTATATACTAAAATTCGTATATTTGGAAAACGAAATCGATTAGAGTAGTAAAATTTTGCAAGAGCAGCTTTAATATTCAAATAAACATTTATGGAAAAAATGGGTGCATTAACAATAGTGGGCGTGGCACCTGCCATATGAATTAAATACTAAAATTTGGGGTGGCGAAGTACACCGGGTATTAGCTAGTAAGTTATAAAAATTAAATATTTAAAAAAATATCAAACAAACAAACAAACCGTTTTATGTGTATGTTTTTGTTTTTGCTGTTTGCAATTTAATCCCCTTTAAGCCCATAATAGTTCAAAGTTTTTTCATGTTAAATTCAAATTAAACGTTTGTGTAAAGGTGCAGATTTGTATTTTACTGTATTTACACACCTACAAATATCTATACACACATGCATACATACATACATACACATATGTATATGTTTGTTATTACCTTTAGTGGGTATTTGTTTTGCCAGCTTGTTTACTGGGATATTGTGTTGTTGTGGGTATAAATAAAAAATAAAAAAATAAAATAAAAAATAAACAACAACACAATATTTTGAAAGGGGGAATTAAGATCTGCTCTAAATGTAAAATTAAATATTAATACAATAAACGTTCTTTTTGCACAATTTTAATGTCTTCAATATTTTCTAAGCAAATGCCTTTAAACCGAAAGATGTCGTTGAACAAATTTTATGACTTGTTAAATAAAAAATCTTGTATGACTGTAAAAATTTCTACAGAAAAAAAATTTTATGTCATAAAATGTTTGTATAAAAAGTGGAATATCGTAAAATTTATTATAGAACAATTCAATATCAAATATTTTTTCTATGTAAAATAATTGTACTCTAAATGCCACTTTAAAAAAAAATATTTAAATATAATAAACTTTATCTAAAAAAAAAATTTTTTTTAAACCGATAAGTTTGCCCCTGAGATAATCTGACACAAACAAGATTTCTCAAGCAAAGTGCTACGATAAAATAAAATAAAAAAAACGTTGGAATTTTTAATTAAAAATGTTAAGATCCTTACATCCCTGTATTCAAATTTTAATATCAGAGAAGGTTTCTAGCGAAATCTTAATATAGAAAACTATTTTTGTTAAAATTAAAAATGAAATAAAAATTTCAATGTCGTATTTCCACACCCTTTACCTGTGGTGCCAAGGGTAGACATAGCTTTGTCAACAATATTCATTTACGACTCCATAAAGTATATATTTTTTGAAATCATTTGACTAGGCCAGTCAATTGAGCAATGATCGTCTGCTCGTGTG
Organism: Phyto melanocephala; assembly: GCA_941918925.1. Lineage (NCBI taxonomy): Eukaryota > Metazoa > Arthropoda > Insecta > Diptera > Rhinophoridae > Phyto > Phyto melanocephala. The sequence goes on from OW799233.1 coordinate 7,696,280, forward strand.
TGTGTTGGTCGAAACTAGCTTTTATAATTCTCTACTTGTTGCACAGACCCGTATGCCATAAAATATATATTTAGAAATGAATCGCTACAGAAATTTACCCCAATAGCCCCATAACTTTAGGAGTTATAAACAAATATTTACGACTAACTCTGTTTTTTCCAAATTTTTTTATACAAGGCTGAGTGATGCCTCTCCACTTCCTGCACTCAGTCAGATATCTTTTCTTTGGGATTGCGATTTTATGAATCCAATCCTACTCTTAAATCATCGCCAAAAAAAACCAGTGTCCCAAAAATCCTCAATATTTGGGCGAACAAGTTGGATACGTATGGTGGAATATGTTTTAAGCAGCTTAGGCGATATATTATTGATTTCCGGACCTTTTTTTTACTGCAGATTATTAATCGTACTTTCGATTTCAGAGAGAGTTTGATTTACGGTAGATATGTCTAGTCTTTCCGTGTGTTGGATGCACTAGTGTATGGGTGCTCCTTATGCTGAGGTGGGATTTAAGATTTTTGTAAAAGAAATCGTAAAAATTTTCTATGGAAAACTTTAAAATGTTTACATGAATTGAAGATTTTGATACCCGAGAGATCGAAATATTTAATACTTTCAAAGTTTAATTAAAAAAATGTGTATATATTAATATCGTGAAACTTTTGTATGAATATTAAATTAAAAGAAAGCTTTTATGTAATAATTTTTAATATAGTTTTAATAATAGCAAAGCCTTTATGTAATACACTTTCATATAGTCAATCTATCGTTTAAGAAATTTTCCAAAACCATAAACAGTTTATATGAAATATTTTATGTTGCAAAATATTTATGTACAAAATTAAATATCTTATCAAGTATTTAACTAGAAAATATAATTCCGTTAAAATTTTTAATAAAAATTTTTAACATAAGAACAAGTAAGAGTGCTATATTCGGCCGTGCCGAATCTGATAATACCCTTCACCATCATGTACAGAAGTATAATCCCGCATCGTAGCTTTTTTTCCTTATTATTTCCGACGCCATCCTTGATTTTGAATTTTTACGGAGTTAACTGTGTTCTACTGGTCAAGCCCTTTCATTTGATACCCATATTGATGGGGTTAAAAAAATTTGATCCGCCATTTTGTTTTAGACGCCATCTTGGATTTTACATTTTTTTAATAATTTACTGTATTCTACTGGTCAAGGCCTTTCATTTGATATCAATATTAAGGGCGTCTAAGAACTTATATTTTAAAATACCAGATTTGACCCATAAATAAATTTATTGTCCGCCATTTTGTAGTGGCGGCCAATATTAATTTTAATTTTTTTATAGTGCTTATATTGCGCTAGTCCTAGTCTTTTCAGATGACTCTCTCGGTTGTCTAGAAGCTGAAAAAATTTGATTTTCGTTTGTAAATTTTTGTAATATATATTTTAAAAAAAATTTTTTTTGCCTATAACTTTACCTATTAGAGCCCGCTTTATTCAAAATTTTTCACGAATATCTCTAGAGGCATATTATATCTACAAATAGTAACAAAAGTACCTACAAATTATTCTATGGCTGAAAAATTTTAATTTTGGTGGTAAAGGGACAAAACAGAGGCAGTTGTGTTTATTTGCTCATATCTCAGAAAGTTATAGAGCGATTGTGCTGAATTTTAATACCAATTCATTCTCGGATATTTCCAAAAGATTGTTACTATACACAGGTCTGAGGAACATATGATTGCTACTCAAAGTTGATTTCAACCAACACAAGGACAGACGATCAGGGCTTAATCGACTCCTCTATTCATAACTTTTCAGAAAATATATACTCGGAAAATCGGTAATAAAAATTGTAGAAATTACAAACCGAATGACAAAGCTATATACATATACCCTTGTGCACCCTTCACCTGTGGTATAAAAATTCGATAGAAATTAGCCCAATATTGTATTTTCTTTTTTGGGAGAATTTTTTTTCCTTAAATAGATCTTCCTTAAGAAGTCTTAGATTTTTATAAAAAAAATTAATGTTAGATATTTTGTTTAAGAAACATTTTTTTAACTGTTTTATCTAATAAGAAGTAAGGAAACTTAACTTGAATTAAATTTTTTTTTAATCTTAAATTATTTTTATTAAACACTCTGGTGAACTCTTAAGATAGTATTTGTTAGTCCCCTGTTTACAAAAGTACACACTCTCGTACATACATAATTTGTACCCTGCAGGAATTATCTATAGTTAAACAGTACTCAGTGACTCTGTCCCCAGTACAACTGACCAATAATACCTCAAAAAAAGGTTCTTTTATATCGACATTTAACATGTGTCTGTCATTGAAAATCTACTAGGGACTAGTAAAATATTGGCGAGGTTGTTCTTATGGGCGACATTGAAACCAAGTTTTCACTAAACAGCTGCACAAACATAAGAAAAATGACTTACAAACAATCTCACTAAATTGAAAATGGTGTGTGCATATATTGTTCTCTCATTATAAAATACGTATGTCCAAAAATGCATGTTTTACTTTACCATGAAAATATTAAAGAACACAAATAGAATCAAAAGTAGCTCAATCATAACAAAGATAGAATAGAACATTTAAATTGTAATAGAACATTCAAAACATGTTTTAATGTTCTAATAGTAAACTTAGGCCAAAAGATAAACTTGTTTGTAATGAGATGAATTTATATTTATTAAGAAAAAAGCTTTTTTTTAACTGCCCTAAATGTAATTATTTAGCAACACAGTTGTTAAATATTTTTTACGTTTTTTGTATATATTCTATTGTACTTGATATTTTTTCTATGATTTACCGTTTCTGTATTTATTGCTGCCTTTTGTTTTGATATTCTACTTTGTACTGAAAACACAAGCACTAACAGAGCTGTAGAGAAAAACTTTTCGAGTGATAATTAATTTTATTTAAGTGAGTGCAATGTTTAGTTATTTTTATTTTATTGCTTAAAATTACAGTTAAATATAGTAAACGAAAGTAGTGTAAAATAAATTCCATACACTTTGGAAAATTTTACGCAGCTCGTTAGTATTCACTAGTAGTTTAGTTAGTTATTTTAGTGTACACTTTTGGTACTTTTTATACCTCGTAAAAAATTTTATATTTTTTTTTTTAATGTAAAAGTAAATTAAAGATTTTTTTACTGTCAAATTTTTGCATTTTTTTATTTTCATTATTTTAAAGTGTAAAAAGTGTAGACTTTTTGTTGACAAAATCACCGAAAAATCAGCAAAAAAAAATTGGTGACTTGGAGACTCTTGACCCCAGGCTTCCTGTAGGGCAGTTATGTATGTTGTATGTATGTTTGTATATATTTATTTATACATAATTATTTATATATTTAAAAGTACAAGTGTATATAAATATATATGTATGTATGTACGAATATATATGTATAATCCCTTATATGTATATTGAAACACACTTCTAACACAATATACACTCTTGTATACGAATGTTCTTGCTTGTTTTTAAGTGTGTGTGTGTGTGTGTGTTTGTCAGCATTCCGTTGGATAACGCTGAGTGTACTACATGTGTTTTACTTTTTCTTATACAATTTTTATTAAACATTTTATATTTTTGTAACCAATGAAAAGGAAAGAAACACGGTCATAAAAAAGCATAAAAAATAAAAGATTAATACACACACACACACACACACAAACACACATATCCAAATAAAAAACAAACATACAAACTCTCTGGCATTTAACAAATAATATACAAAGAGAAAATGATAGAGCAAAACATTATTTTATAAAAATAAATGCGTATGTATGTATTTGTAAGTAGTATACGCATATAAATGTACGTGAATATTTACGTATGTATTAAATGTAAATTGAGAAAATCCCTTCAAAGACTTAAGTTTAAGGGTCCATTCTATGGTATCCTTTTAATATTATAAATATACAAAAAAATAATAAATAAATAAATACACACATATATGCTGTAACAAATAATAAAAAATACATACATATGCAATATAAAATGTATAAACGAAATAATAGTAATAATAATGAATAAAACAAAATAAATAAAAAATTACAGCAGCCAACAACATCAGTAACAGCAACCAGCAACCAGCAACATTTATTATTTGACATTTGTAAATATTACAAAAACATTAAAACGGCAACAACAAGAACAGAACAACAAATAAATAAATAAATAAGTAAATAAATAACGAGAAAGAGACATAAATAAATAATAAAAATAATCATAAAAAATATGAAGCCAATTGTAAATGAGTGTCAATTCAAACTTCAGTATGCAAAACATCAACAGCAAAAACTTAAAAACAGAAGAAGACCATTAAAAACATCAATGGCAGCATTTAAATCAGCAGCCAGCAATGACTATTAAAATTTATATAAAAAAGAAACCAAAACAACAATAAAATAATCAACCAAAATATTATAAAAAAAAAAACAAAAAAAAACAACAACAACAAAAACCATGTTATTAACTATAAATCATAAAAGTTATCATCAACGTTTAGGAAGTTTGATTAATATGCAGCTATTATTTCTCATCTTATTGGGTAAGTGAAAGATACATAATTTATTGTTAAGTTGGTGTGAATGTATGCATGAATGTATTTATGTAGTTACTATCTACTACTTACGCTTTAATATGTTTTTAAATTGTTTAAATATAAGCCTAAATTAATTTAAATATAAATGTGAATGTGTTGGTAAATATATAGATCGAAAGAAACGAACACTGGTATGGTAGAGAGGCAGTGAATAAATGAGCCATTAAATAAATTTATTTGTATTTTTTTCCTAGAGAATATATTTTTGTTTATACTCTTCCCCTGTTTGGCACCACAGGTGGGCATATATAGCCTTATCATTTCGTTTGTAATTTCTACAATACAAGTATTAGTTTGTGACCCCATCAGCTACGTGCTTTCTGAGAGCAAATGGCTAGGGAAGTCAATTGAACTATATTCGTCTGTCCGTGTGTTTTTTGAAACTAATTTTAAGAAGAAATATTGATTTTTTTGCCAGGCGACAGTCTTGTCACTCAGGTCATACATCACTACCTCTAAATAAGTTCAATACAAGAAAGAGTTGTCAAGGCTTGGTCGGCGGACTGACGTTGCTTTAGTCAGAATCCCTGCGTATAAGAGTCACTATGGTAATGAATGGGCAGATGAGCTATATGTGAGGGGATCTGCTTTGGTTATCTTGGCAAATACAGTTACAATCCCATTGCTTATGTAACCATCTTTTGATATCAGGCATGAATTTCAACTTACGCTTTGACGTCGAACGAATATTTCGAGGTTGCTGGCGATGTAGACCGATCAGTGGATGTCATGAGAACATGCAGACCGACTTGAACAACTAAAGGGTCCACTAAATGACTTTTTTGTTTTTGAAAATGCTATAAAAAAAAGTGTAGCTTCGGCTGTGTGGCACGTAGCGCCGTCCTGTTGAAACCAAATGTTGTCAATATCCTCCTCTTTAATTTTTGTGAACAAAAATTCGTTCAACATGGCCCGATAACGATCGCCATTGACTACGGCCACTTCTTGCTCATTTTCGAAGAAAAATGGCCCAATTATGCCTCTGAACCGAAATCCGCACCAAACAGTGACTCGTTTTGGGTGTAACGGCTTTTCAATGTATGCGTGTGGGTTTTCAGTGCCCCAAATGCGACAATTTTGCTTTTTTTTTGGCAAAATCGGCCAAAGTAATTTCGCAATATTTCCCAGCGTTGTTCAAGCGTATACACAACCATATTCGTTCAGCGGAAGGATAAAACTAATTATCTGTCAAATCAGACATGAGCTAAGTGTTACCATTCACGAAATAATCACTAGTTGCAAAAAAAAAAAAGTTAGATGGCGGACCGTTTATTATCGCAGCTGTATAAATTTGAAGGAGGAGGAATCGGGTTTCTACCTTCATTGTGAATAACCTCTCTGAGATATCCAAGGTCAGACTAAATGATCTGCTGAGATACCTCATGGATACGGGGTGGATTTAGTACACCTCCAATATTCTAGAACTATTCTAAGACACACCGAATCTGACGAATCATGTAGTTTGTGAAAACGCAGTCATACAGACTTAAACTAAGAGTTCGCGCGAAGTGAACTACCATGAAAACCAACAAACTTTATAATACTACAGCGAGCGTGCCGCCCGACTAATTACAAATACTTCATCCTGAAGTATACTGTATTCATACTGCAATATGAAAGATATTCTGACCCCCTGTTGTCTGATATAGACAAGGCTTTGACCCATCCGCATATGCAGCCAGGTGGGTTTTGTCTATGTGGTAATGAAGGGGAATCTTCGGCAGAACAGGGGCATTGGAGTGCAATAGTCAAGGCCGTATTAATCACTAATTTTCTGACCAGAAGTTTTACTGGCAGACTGGTCGGAATCTACTTAATCGCACCCGTGATCAAAATCGCCATAAGTATTGAAATCTTAAATATTTTTACTGTTCAACTGCAGACATTTGATGCCAGACTTCCTGCAGGGTAGTTCACATGTAAATGTCATACACACCCACCTTAATACAACAAGTATTTTTTTTCTTTTTTAATATTGTCCTTGTAACTGTGAAATATAGCCTATTGTCATTAGAATATAAAATTTTCATTTTAATACCTTAAATGCGAACAACATTTTGTAATCTATCACTTTGATGACGTATTAAGAAACTGTTGAGAACATAATGTGTGATGTATGTATGTCGGTAAACAAAGTTAAATAGTCTTTAAGGATAACGTACTTTCAACATATTTAATGATGTGTATATATATGTAAGCTTGTAAGTATATATGTTTCTGTTTAATGTTTTTTTTTGGGGGGGGTTTTTTTTTTGGACGGGGGGTTTTGTGTTGTGGTGTATAAGAGTATTAAATGAGTCGAAGAAAAAATACTAGTCATTTTCTACTTTTAGCACAAGTAATCATTGAATAAACAAAATAAATGAGGGCAATCAATTAAGTGGACAATAGTTTTCAACAATCTGTAAAAAAAAGTGAAACAAAAAGCACACAAGTAATGAGTAACAGTGACTCAAGCAAAATGTTTATTTATGATCAAAATAAAATTCTTATTTATATGTATAAAAACAAAATACCCAATGTTCTAAAAAAAATTATTCAAATTTATTCAAATTAATATTACTCCTACCAACCGTAGTCGTCTACATATTGTCCGTATGTATAAAAATGTACCTACAAATGTTTGCATGTATGAATGTACGTTTTAACAATCTATAAGTCCTGTTTATCATGTTGTAAAATTTCACTATAGAAAAGGTCGCTTGAAATATATTTTTATTTTTATTAGAAATGTATGTATGTGGGTTTATATGTATGTACGAGTATGTATGTATGTATGTATATCTGATAATAAAATTTGATATTTTTATATTTTTGATGCTATTTTCGTATCATAAAAATAAAATTTATATCGTGTTGTTGTAGGAAGAAATTTTAAAAAAAGTATCAAACAAAATGTATGCCTGCCATTCACAACTTATACTTATAAATAAATACTTATTGTACAATTCATACACACAATCACACACATATTGACAGGTTCATTTGCGCTAAAGATTTATCTTAATTACAAAAACCTTCGAAAAGTATCAGTTTGGTGGGAATATACACAGTTGTGAGCAAAATTACAAAAAGGTATTGTTAAATGAAAAAGCTTTTTTTTTTGTACTTATAAAACTATCAACGTTACAACAAATTAAATCACTAAAAATATTAAAGAAATCTTGTGTTCCATTTCAAGATAAAGCTTCTTGCTGAAAGGCCTAACAATTGCTTTTTGTGAATTGTTCCAAATCCTCTTTACGTGCTAAAAACCGCCTTTCAATCATTTTGATTGTAGAATTTAAAAAAAATATGTACAAAAACAAGACAGAAAGAATTCTTTTAAATTGTTAGAAAATAATACAACACGACTTGTCCTGTTAAAGCACAAATGATTCTTTATGGTTTATTGAGCGTAATTTTTAAATTATTTCTGCTGTGTCAAATTTTTATATGAAACCTTAGCATTTTTATTTATTTGTTTTTTCTGGATGTTTAAGTTAAAGTGATGCTTAAGTTATTTGAAAAAAAAATATTTCTTTTAAAAATTTTTTTAAACAATTGAATCGATGCGAAAAATTCTAACTTGTTTTGAACAAAAAAATGTTTATGAAACAGGTAATTAATGACTTGCTTTAAGTGAATAACTACTTCAACTACTATTTAAATACCATCTGTTTTATGAAGAAAAGTTTAATAGACCAACCCAAACATGAGCGGCAGGCGTTGTGTAATATTCCGCTGGACGGTAGCGTTGAGGTGACAAACCTAAACAATTATTATTTATTATTTTTTTAATTTTAATATCAAGGTTTTAAAACCATAGACCCAGGGTATCCCACACAGGTTCAGTATCCGTAAGTCGACCGACCTATACCTTCATATAAGAAGTCGGAGCTGAACAAGAAATAATTTCTTTTTAAAAGTTTTGCAAAGATTAAATGAGACTCCGGGTAATTGTACCTCGTTACCGCTAACCGACACCACGCAATTAACTAATGCGAGAGTGAGACGCAAAACTCTCAAAGTCAGATGAAAAGGTACGGCCTGATTGTCATTATTTGACAACGATAATGACAATGACGTGCGTGAGCTCTTGACCTGACCAGAGCTGAATTACGACTGCAAACCTAAACAAGAGCGTAAACGTTGTGTAATGAACAGTAATCGCTTCACTTATATTTTTTAATAAAACTCACTTAATAGAAATAAAATCGCTAGATTAACCTAAAAATAGCTAAAATGTCATCACTTTTCAACAATTACAAAAGTAAAGAAACAACAACAGTTTTACTGCAGCCAACTTCCATACCTAACGTCTCACAGAGGGTTAAAATGTACCAAAAGTGAGGATTAATTCAAAAGCTTAACTTTATCCTACACATTCGTGTGTGCTACTGGGTGAAAGGTAATTAAATTCTACATCACTATTTGCCAAAAACTTTTGTTTTGAGTAAATTATTCTATCGACTGTAAGCTGTCAAAATCAAATAATTTTTCAAAATTTTTCGTGTCGTGCCTAAAACTGAAAATAGAGATATTTTGGGTGCTGATAATTCTAATTAAGCGTTCTAAAAGTAAACTTATTAAAATAGAACCATCATCATCAGGTATTTGGCTACATTATTGCATTAATGTTTTTTGGATAAATGTTTTGCAAATATTTTTAATATTTTTTTTTTAAAGTACTCCATATTTGGGGTATTTTCGATATATACACAGAGTTTCAACAAATTTCTCGTTGCGATCCAGCAATTTTTATTAAGTGATATTTTAATATAGTATTTTAGCTTATATATTCCACACCAAACTTTTGCAGAGGCACCGCGTTTTTTTACTTATTAAAATTTTTGTGAAAGAACACCAGTTGCTAAATACTTAAACTGAAAAAACAAACAACAAATCAACTTGTTTGCTTTTAACTCTCTTTTGTCTTTATTTTCGGTATTACAGTTATTGTTATAAATGAGTTTGGTTTATATCAGAGATGGTTGCGTGTGTTAATTTTGACTCACGCTCACTTACAAAAAATAATTTCTGTTTTATTTACACCGAATTCTAATTTTTGCATACGTTCGTGCTTTTATTAAATGATCACGAAAACACTTAATGTTTGAACAAAACTAAAGCTTAAATACTAATATATATATTAAATGCTAAAAGTATGCTTTAATTTTCATATTTTACTCATTAATTTATCGCTTTTTATTCCAAAGTTACAGCATAAATTGTGAACTAAGGTCTTTTTTTTCCAAAAAAAAAAAAAACAAAAATGCGCTTAACGGGTTAAAAAAAATTTTTTTTTTAACTTTTTTTTTTCTAAAATACTGTGTTTTTATGTGCTTATGATAACCCATCAATAAAAAAATATAATATTTTAAAACTACGGCGTCTATGAATTAATCGCCACTTTGGGTACTATCGAACCCACTGTGCGCCTTGTCAAAATTGGAGTTTCCAATTGCACAGCTTTGCCGCCGCGGAATTTCGGTTGAAAGCACTGAGAAAACACTGGTAAAAGCATAAGTTTTTACCGACACTAGCCGAGTAACATGAACTTTTGAAATCAGCTACGGTATCATCACTAAACACTTTTTGATCGGTATTTTCGTGTTCGTTGTAAATATCGTCGTCTATTTAATTTACAAGCTGTAGAAATTGAATTCGGTAATCAGATGACTACTGTATTTGGTGAGTGAAAACGAAATTTGTTACTAGAGTATTTTTTTTCTGTTGTTTTAATTCCTTCTTTTCCATTATCACTTTTTGTTATAATTTCTTTAGCTTCAACCATTAGATCGATGGCAATGTAAGCAATTGTTGTCATAATTTTTACAACTTTTGATTTCAGTCATACATATTTGTTTTTGTGTAGTCCGTTATTAATGTTTAGTTGAAAAAATTTTAAAAATTATTTTTATTTTTCTAAAGAAATATCTAATAATGTAAAGTTGTAAATTTTGTGAAAATTTTGTTGTCAAAAATTTTTCTACGAAAAATTGAAAACAAACAAAAATTTTTAGAACAAAAAACAATTAACAAGTAAGAGCGCTATATTCGGCCATGCCGAATCTTATATACCCTTCACAACGTATAGTCATGCAATAACAGTAGTTTGTATCACCATTCATCCCATATGAAATACGTACATTCATATAAAAAACATACATATATAAAAACATCCCATTGTAAAATTAAAAATTAACGTATGTATGTTAAAAAAAATAAAAAAAAAATTAAAAAAAAAATAATTAAAATATAAATAATAAATATCAAACAAACAAGAAATTAAAAAAAAATTAAAAAAAAAAAATAATAAAAATATAAATAATATATTAAATAAAAAATAAGAAAAAAATTTAAAAAAAAATATATAAAAAAATAAAAAACAAAAATTTTTTTGGCTCAGCTGGGATTCGATCGCACGTTTACTTTAACCAATATACAAGTTTGTATGTATGTATGTTGTTGTTGTAATGTTGTTTTTGTGAAAAAAAATCGAGGTGGTCGAATATTTCTGATATTTTAATACCTTACCCGGGTCCAACCTATGTCGGGGGGCTTCAGAAAGTTGATTTCAACATACACACGGACAGACGGTCAGACGGACAGACTGACAGGGCTTAATCGACTCCTAAAAAGTTCGAAAGTGGTATGGTTTATGTAAATATTTGAGTACTTTTTAGGGCTTAATGCCTTGCCCAGGCAAGCGTTTATTCTCGATTAGACTAGTATGATGTAATATTTTGAAAACTTGAGCTTAAAATTGTTAAAATTTTCTTGAGCTGGTACATTTTAAATAACTTGAATTGAAAAGCTCACAATCTAACAACAATCGCAGAAAAATTAAAACGTTATACTTAATGGTACTTGTGTATGTCCCAATAGTACTTTTGAATTGTACACATGTTACTTTTTTTAAATGTTAAATAAATGTAAAGTTAAGCTAATGACATGTAATTTGTTTGTCACACACATTAGGGACCTAATGAAAATTACTACTGTTACTGTTTAATAGTACTTTTTGAATTATCCGAATAAATGAACCAAAAAACGTTAAATTAGACACATACGAGTGAATCTTATTGAAGTGGAAACACAGTTTAGGGAGCTTAATGGTTCTTTTTTCTTTCCTCATGACTTTTTTTTCTAAGATACTTGTTGAATTTTTCCAACAAAAACAAGAAAGAAAAACCTGTGAAACCTGTGCTAAGCAAAAACACATAAATGTGGAATTCAAGGCACTTTTTCTTACGCCTAATGGTACTAATAAACACATAAAATTGGACACTTATATGATGCTGGACAGTGTTAAAATTCACAAGTTATATCTAATGGTCATTTGCTAATTTTTCTTATTTAATGATGCCCTTTTAATGTGTGTGAAATAATTTATCTATTAACACGAAATTACACGCATATAAAACTTTGTTTAGTTAGGGCACATAAAGGTGAAATTTATGGTACTTTTTACTCATATAAGTAACCATAAACACACAAAACATTGGCCGCAATACTAAAGAGCAAAGTCAGATTGCAAAATGCAGATAAAGAGTGGTTATTTTTATAAGTTCCACAGAGATATTTTGATAAAGAGTGAAACGGGTAATAATTTATACCGGTAATAACTTAAGTAACATTTAGATCGTTTACTATAAAAATACTCAAAAATAAGTACGCAAAGTTATTCATATTTGAGATAAATCCATTAAACATTAAAATATTGGCCTATTGCTCGGTATTTATCAATTTATTTATGTAGTTCTTTTTGAAAATCTTTCCATTAAAGATTTTTTTCGTTGCTTTCCTTACCTTTTTGGACGTAGTGGCCCTCGATATGGAATACCTTTCTTATGTTCTTTAATTCTATTTTTACCAGAGTCCAATACCTTTTCACTGGCTGACAGTTGTGGACAATTCGGTGGAAAATTGTTATTGAACACCACTCAAGGGCCTCTTCTATAGTGGCATGATGCCAAAATGAACCACAAATATGAGGCGCTATGTGCTGTTTTAAGAAGGGTACAAACAAACAAACTCCTTAATAAGAATGTCTATGGTGCCTACTGCTACAAATAGTTGGCTCCTTTTGCTACAAATGCAAATAGTTTGCCATACAAGAAACTTCTTGATGAATTCTTGAATATTACCTCGTCCATCAGCCACATAAAAATCTTTACTCGGAAGTTGTGAAACGTCTGCCAGTACATAAGATTCATCAATCATTATATGTACATCAGCCATATTTGTTTTATAAAATTTTATCACGAGTTTTTCACTCGTTAGTTTGCTTCTAAGTTCTTTACAGCATTGCCATCTGGAACTTTCTAAGCTTTTAACGACCTCAAAACAGCATTATCTTTGGCTCTGCGCACGAAAGAATTTGATCATTTAACTTAACGAGCTGTTTTTTTTTTTTTTTGCTAGCAGTGTTCGGTGCTCTTCGAAAGAGCTATTCGACTTCTTTTGTCTCGTCAATATCTGTTACGACCTTTTTTCTTCCTAGTTCAGGTTTTCGTTCATTGTTCAAGTCTTCCTTAAACTGTTTAATTACTTTTTGAACTTTTTTTGTTATTTCTTTGAATGTTCATATTGAAATATTTTTAAAAATGTTTTTATTATTTTTCACGTTTTTATATCGCTGTCCATGTTGACCAAAAAAAACAGTTGAAAATGAATAAATTTTAAAAGATAAAATCTGACAATCTGACAATCTGACATATTTTTAAAAGGTAACGAGTTGAAAAAAAAAATTATTTGTTCCATCAATTATAAATTTTGGCTGGAATAGTGTGTAAAGGTTTAACCTCACTCAATCGTTATTAGTTTTAACTCAGCTAACACCAGTATTTTGTTAGCATTTTTACGTTTATACCTTTTAAAAGCGATGGTTAATTTGCCTTAAATATACTGGGATTCTTTTTATTGCAAATAGTATTTAACACACTTGAAACTAACGCTATAAAAGTTTATTTATTTTAACACATTAAAATATTACAAACATTTATTAAATATTTGACTATTATTTAATTCGTCTTTATATTCACTAATTTATAACTAAAGGGTGTGCCAATTTGAGGTATACTTTTATGTATAATTAATGTAAACTAAACTAATGAAATTTAAATCTGATAAAACTAATTTGTAGGTTAAAAAAATATCTAAAAAAAAATTTTAAAACAAACGTAAACTTATTTGGTTTATTAATTTACACTGTAAAATCGTTTGATATATAAAAAAAAATCTTCAAATAGAAATCATAAATTTACCAAAGAAGATATTTTATAACTTAGTTTTTTTTTTCTTACTGGATTATAGGACCAAAAAATAAAAATCTAAAATTTTTCATTTAAAACTCATAGATGTGATAGATGGCAAGATAATTGTAATAATAATGGTGACGGTAATGGTGTTGGCGATGAAGAAATTGTGAAAATTAAGCTTCAAAAACAAATAGCTTTTATATTATGGTCAATAAAAGTTTTAATGATAGATTTAAGACAAACATGTATTTCTGTCAATATAAAAACAAATGCCATAAAAATAAATAAAATAATGTAAAAGCACAGGGGAAATAGAACACGAAGCAGCAGAAACGTTAGGTACGTTAAAGTACCGCAAAACGATGAGTTATGATGGTAACTGTAATGTTTGTGTATGTGTGCGCATATGATACATTACGAAATCAGTATATTGTTTAATATTGTTGCTATCGTTGTTGTTGTTGAAATAAAAGCCTTGAAATGCCTTACGGAATAGAACTGACAAGAGCATAAAAGCCATGAAGGAAATACAACGACTAAAGAGGCATTTGAAGTGCAACATGTTGTGAAATGATCCAAATATGTATGTCTGGATGTATGTGGTAGTGGTAAAAGTACAAGCAAAAAAAACAGGGTGGAGGTAGAAGGCAAGAATGAACAGAGATGTTAGAAGGGAGATAAAGGTATATAACAATTGGTTTTGTGCAACACGAAAATTCGATCTAATTCGCAAGCTGTACAAAAAAAAATAAAAACCTAGAACAACAACAACAACAACGAAAAAACGTTTTCTATTAAAGCCAAAATGTGAGTTCAGGAATTTGTGATTAAAAGATAAAAGCAGAGGTTATATTGAAGGTTTACCTAGACTTTAGATGATTTGTGTGTCAACAACAAGTATCATCAGCATCATCATCATCATCATCGTCATCAGCAACAGCAGTCTGAAAAAAACCTTCAGCAGCAAATTAAAGTGTCACAAGGAATTTCGATGTTTTCTTCTTTTGAAATATTTTCTCTTTTACTTTGATTTAGTTTTAAGGCAAAATATTTAAACATTTTTAGCTTCTTTCGTTGGCCTTTAATTAAATTCAGCTTCTGCTATTAACTTTGTTGCCATTGTATCTCCATATCTCTTCCTACGTCTCTCTTTTGATATGGATGAAAATAATAATTTTCCCAATTACCACACAACTAGTACAATTGAAAAATTCTCCAAATGGTATTAATGTTTAATGAATGGAAGAATGTGGAAGGACCATAAATTGTTGTACAAATTTTTGTACAGTTTTGGAGAGGTAACAATGTTTGAAATCTGATTTTTTTTTTGCCAAATTTTGTCTACTAAAGTATTTTGTATTAATTTTTAAACATTTTACACTTTAAATTTGTACATTAATAGGGAAAACCCCGAAAAAGTACTTTTTCCCAGTTTTATGATTCTCGTTGTATTTTGCAAGTTTAAGCATCCAGAATTTTATAATAAGGGTCTCTTAATTCAAGTTGATAATATGGGCGACCCAAAAGGATTTTTTTAATTTTTAAAAACTTTTATACATTTGACGTTTATGGATCTAAATTAGTGGCAATTATTCCAAGTTGAGTTTGGAAATAATATGATTGAACCAAAAGGTACCTTTCAGCATTTTTATAGCAGATGCTGTATTTTCCACATTTATGAAGATAGAATTTGGAATTAAAGACTATTGATCCGAAGTGAAACTTAAAATATTAGGGGCAACGAAAAGGTACTTTTTCTCAATTTTTAGTACTTTTTATATTTTCTACATTTGTTAAGCTGGAATTTGTATTTTCATTATGATCCGAGGTTAGACTGAAAATATTAGAGGCGACGTAAAGGTACTTTCTCGCATTTCTTATTGGTAATCTTTATATTTTCTACGTATGAAAAGCTAACAAAAAAAGGGTGCCCCGGTGGACTAGTCAGTAGTGTACTGTTCTGCTAGTTTAGGGGTTGCGGGTTCGATTCCCGCCAGAGACTCTGGACTAGTCCGCTTCTCTTCTCTCTTTTCTATTTTATTCTTACTTTTCTATTCAGGTATCACAATGGGATAATTTTAATGGACCCAGGTGAGGTGCACAACAGCTGCCTATTCTACCTAATCTAACCTAAAGCTTGTTCTCTTGTAAAGCTAAAATTAAGAATTAATCTCTTGTTTCCATATGAGACTGTCATTCCTTATGAGAATGTCGGGGGCGCCTAAAAAGAGACTTTTCACTTTTTATCCCCTGATATGTCCTCATGGCACTTTTATTTTTTATACCCTTCACACAGTGAAAAAGGGCATATATAGGTTTGTCATTCCGTGTGAAATTTCTACAATTTTCATTTCTGTCCCTCTGTCCGTGTGTATGTTGAAATCAACTTTTTGAAGCCCCCCGACATCGCTTGGACTCGGGTGAGGTATTAAAATATCAGAAATATTCAAGAGTAGATCGGTATTGAAAATCAGAAACATCGGTTCATAAACAACTGAGATATGAGCAAAAACCCACGACCACCTCGATTTTTTTTCGCAAAAACAACATTACAACAACAACATAGATATATACAAACGTGTATACTGGTTAGAGAAAACGTGGCATCGAATCCCAGCTGAGCCAAAAAAAATTTTTTTTTAATTTTTTTTATTTTTTATTTAATATATTATTTATATTTTTATTATTTTTTTTGTTTTATATTTATTATATATACTTTAATTATTTAAAAAAAAATTTTTTTTTTTAATTTTTTTTTTTAATATTTTTTTAATTTTTTTTTTTTATTTTTTTTTTATTTTTTTTAACATACATACGTAAATTTATAATTTTACAATGGGATGTTTTTATATACATATGTATGTTTTTTTTATATATGTATGTACGTATTTCATATGAGAATTGTGATACAAACTACTGTTATTGCATGACTACACGTTGTAAAGGGTATATAAGATTCGGCATGGCCGAATATAGCGCTCTTACTTGTTTTAAATACAAATAATTAGAGAAACACATTTTTTGATTAAGAATAAAGAAAAATTATTAAAAGATCATAAAAAAGAACTTGAATATTGAATTAATAGTAAGAACTGCACAAGCAAACTAGCAGATATAGTCCTTGTACCAAACAAGCAAGTGTGTGCAACTTCAGGCGAACAATTTAATTGATTCAAATAAATTTCGGTTGAACAATGCCATTCTCTGATAACAATCGACATATCCCGTGGCTTTAAGAGTGGCACATAAATCTTATGTAAGATTATGTTCTGCCTAATGGGTTTATTTTACTGTTTATTTAACCACTCCAATAATTCAAACTGTCGTAAGTGTCAAGACTTTGGCGCCTGACTTAACTGTATGCTAGACTAATAGACAGTTGTACAGTGAAAAGTGAAAAAAATATTATTTCACAATAAATCGTTCTTTTGCTTACTTATTTCAAGAGCTGTATCTGTCATCACTGCCTCTAAGCCTACTTATATTTTAAGTAATTTACTCTTTCAACATAAAAAATGGCAACATTTTTTGATTGATTACTGGTTTCATACTCAGCTTTTCAAATATTGATCTATTATGAACAAAAAAATAACAAACACAAAAACACATACACACATACTCTACAAACAAAACAAAAAAAGTTACAACAAAAGTGTGCAAAGAAACAAAAAGCAAATGTGTTGTTAGCTTAACAAGTATTTATCTTGCAACACCAGTTACAAAAATACACACTTAATCCCAATCAAATAAATATAAGCCAACATACAAAAAATCAAATAAAATTTAATCCTCTTTCCTATATACATACATATGTACATATGTATGTACGTACATCAGCGTATAAGTGTGTATGTTTATGTACATATCTGTGTTCATTATTAACTGAAATATAAAGATAAAAAATGCCATTCAAAAGATAAGTTGTATTAGGTTGAAATTCATTTATTATGTATTATTTTCCCAGCTCTTTAAATTTGTTTGATTTATCTGTTGTCTTGCTTGTTGTACTTAAGTACAACGTATACATTATTAATCACTAGATTTTTAACTAATTACATGCTACAACAGTTAGCTTTGCCAAACGAATACAACAAATTCTGTTAGAATTTTCTTTTTTCTATTGTATAGATTTTAGTAGGCTTTAAAATACATTTATCAAAGTTTAATGCTTGTTTTAATTTACAACGAAATTTGTTATTGTTTTTTGTTGTTAACTATAGTTTAGTTTGTTGTTATTTTAGCTTGTTAGTCAAGCAGAATTTTAAACTAAACAACATATAAGTACGATTATGTATTCATGTCCTTTTTATTCTCACACCAAAAATTCTCTCTTTCAACCAACCCCCCTCACCCCGTTGCCAACACTTTATTGTGCTTTTTGAGGGTAAATATTCATAAATGAAAAATATTAATAAAAAAATAACACCACAACAACACTAACAGCAGCAGCTACGTTAAGCAAAAATGTTTTTGGTCGAAAAGTTTTCTTTTTTAATGCTTCAACCCGTAAAATACTATAAAACCATCAAAGCGTATGAGTTATGAACAACTACATACCCAGCAAACAAATTTAGAAAGAGTACAAAGTAGTTCACTTTTGTAGGACTTCAAAATAAATATTGCGACTCCCCATAAATGATTTGCTTGAAAATGAATGCAACATCATGCAAAATATCTTTAACAATTCATGTTAGCAAACAAAATCAACTCATGAAACATCGGTTGCTTTTCACCAATTATTCATGAATTCGATGCACTTATTAGAACGGGATGCAGTTCCTTAACGTATTCATGTAAACACATGATCTCCAATGCCACACTAATGTTAATATTATTAGTGTTTTAACCTAAATTTAATCACTTCGCTACCACTTGAACCCCTGCAAAATCACTTCTTTGTCATAGTGTTTTTTTTTTTGCTGGGTAATTATGGTTATTTCAGTGTATGTGCGAGCATACAAGACTGTATGACGGTGTGTTTAAGAGACCGTTTGGTGTGTAAGAGTGTGTATTAATATACATAAATGTTTATATTACTCACATCAGTACAAATAAACTACTGGAACTTAATAGAAGTATATGATGAAAAGAGCACTGCACAAACATACACACACGCTCAATTAAATAGTGCTTATACGACGCTGAACCGTATGACAACAGTGAATTGTATGAAACTTATAAAATAATATTTCTCTACATAAAGAGAAAAAAGTTGAATAAAGTTTATCTTTACACAGAAATTGTGGTAGATTTTCTAATTTTAATAAAAGGCAGCTACGAAATGACAAAGCTATATGTGATCACTTCCATAGAAATGACACTGTTCGCGTCTGTCATGCCTTTCTTTGTTGCATAAACCGCACTATGTAAAATACACTGTATAAATGCACTCTTACATAGTGCGGTGAGTCGGCGCTGTATGAACGCCGGTAAAAGTTTTACTCGACTCAGCAGTTCTAGTAGAATTTCAAGCATGGTGTAATTATACAAGGTGGCGGTGCCAGCCCAGCTGATTATTTTTTTGTGCTCTGGAGTATGTCAAACTACATATATAAAAAATGATTTCAACTCCGGAAATTGTCAAACTCCATAAAAAAACTCCATAAAAAAAGAGAGAGAAAAATTGCTCTCCTTTACGCTATCACCTTATGTTATTACACCATGATTTCAAGGGCAAAAACAGTCACCATAATTAAAGAAAAGAACAACAAGAAGAAATTAAAACTAAAATAAAATAGAACATAAGCGTAAATTTAAATTAAACAAGAATTAAACTAGAATTAAACATAAGGAAAAGAGTTTTATTTAACAAAAGAAAAGGAACGAAGCACCAAAGCAAATAAACCAGAAAAATTTGTTCAGCGACACCCAACGCTAACATTTTAGCAACCAGTTGCTTTAGACATTTAATAACATCAGCTTTCCCCAGCCCTAAAGAAATGCCACCTGCATCTAGAGGTAAATAGACACTTTAGGTCAGATTGTTTAAACGCTTATAGCTAAAGGCCTTACAGTGTAATTTGTTTCAATTTTTAGCCAAATATAGATTGACATTCTTTATATATATAGAAATAAGTATATATACAAAAACCAAGATAAGCCAAACTAAAGCCAAAATAAAAATGATTTATATAAAAAACCTTTTTTCTAAGCTATAAATGCTGGCGTTACATGACAAAATAAGATTTTTCTTAAGCAGCACGGGAGAAGGAAGAGGTTTAGAACTTAACAAAGAAACAGAACAATAAAATTTTATTATAAAAATCGGCGATTAATTTGTCAACATTTTAAGGTAAGAAATTTGTCCTCTAAAGCAATGATTTGTTACTTAATTCATCGTCCACTATCAATATGGCATAGTAAGAGATTTAGCTCGAACCGATAGACTACGCATAATTCGCACTCGCGGAATATATTGAACGTGTACAGCAAGATGCTAATGAAACACCAGAAATATCCAGCAGAAGGCATTCTGCTCAGCTAGGAAGGGCAGGCACGTCACTACGGCGCATTAAAAAAATAATAAAACCCACAGATCATCGGCAACGTGTAAATCTTGCAGTCATATTTTAAGAGTTGACCTGAAATTGAATCAACTTTATTGAAAATATGATTATAAGGGACAAAGCTAATTTTTGTTTGAATAGCTTTGTTAAAAGGCTCAAGTGTAGGTTCTGGGCTTGTGAAAATCCAACAACCATTCATAAACTCTAGTTGTTCCCCATTAGATGTAGCATTACATCTGAAAATATCATTGGGCCTTTATCCTTCGAAAATTAAGGTGACAGTGATGTAACTGTAAAAGAAGAACGGTATTGGTTTATTATAAACTATTTTTAGGTTTCGCTCTTGAAAACAGACCAGTGAAGTTCTTTCAGCAGGATAGAGCCACCAGCCATACTTCCCGAAACAAAATGGCAATTTTAAGTCAGATTTTTGGGGAGCAAAATTCGGAAATTATTTGGCCAGTGTGTTTACTAGATTTGTCAGCACTCGACTATTTCTTTAGGGTTATGTAAAAAAATCTTTAAACTCAAGGCCAACATTGATGCAGAAATTTAAACACTGCAGCCAAAAATTATGAAAGACGTTATGAGAAAATGCTCTCAAGCGAGCTAAGCTGAAAACGGTAGAAATTTAAGTGACATTATTTTTTAAATTTAATATAGAAAAATTGCAATTTTGCACACTTAATAATCTGAAGAAAAAAATGTATGAACGATAAAGGTACTACATTTTTAAATTCCATGGTGACTTTCGGTCTACCCTGATGGTACTCGATTTTTGAAAACAAATTTAAAAAATTTTCTCTTTATTTAGAATATTTTGATATTTTTTTAAATTAGTAGAAAATCTTTTAATTGTGGAATAGAACTTACTTTTTAAAAAAAAATCTTTAAGTATTTTATGTATTCAGTTTTTGCAAAAGTTTTTACCAAAAAAAAAAAAAATAGAAAATCTTGAATGACTAGTGTTTAATATAAAATAATCTTATATAAAGGGCCTTAATTTTGTTGCTTGTTTTTCTTAAATTTAATATTTTTTGATCAAATATTTGGTCTTAAAAAAAAATTTTTTTTTTTGTTTTTTAAAAATTTAAAATTGTTTTGTGTTAAAACTGTCGTTCTGGCAAAATTAGCCGCGCTTTCATTTTTCCACACAATTCACTCTATTAGTAAAATGCACAGTGATGGTTTATTTTTCCTTTGTCACAGCTTAAACAATACACCTGGTGTTCCTAAGTCTGTGTACAAGTGCAATTGTTTAGTTGGGTGTATGTATGTATGTATATGTATGTGTGTGGTATGTGTGTGTTAAAATACTCAATAAAAATTACATGTCTGTTTGTTTACGTGCTATTTTACTATTTTTACTATTGCTGAGTTTGTGTACGAGTATTTTTAATATTTTCTTTTTTTATTAGTCGCTTTTGTTGTTGTTTTATTCTATTGAATAAAGCACTTTTCTATTAAATATATAGATGAATGACGACCAAAAAAAAACGAAAAAAAAGTAAAGAAAAACAGCCATCCAACCATAGTCAAACTGTGAAAAATGCTACGTTGGCAAACGAAACGAGAATATTTTTATATTTTATGGCAGAAAAATTGAGATTTTCGACAGCAAAAGAATGAAAAAAAAAATATAAATTTTTAACCCATTTTATAACTGTTTTTCGGTTCTATTTCTGTCAATATTTCAACTGTAAGGGGGTTTTTGCAGAGAAGCAACAAATATAAAGCTTTAACAATAGTTAAATTCTTTTAAAAATTTGGGTAATAAATTCGACACTATTGTTAATGGTGCGACTATAAATTAGAGACGGCAAATTGACTTTCCTTGTAACAAATCGATAAAAAATAAAAAAAAAATAAAGTTTTAAATGTCCGGTTATAAATGTCTATGAAGTGCCATAAAAATCGTTAAGCAACCAACATTAATCAGAATTATGAGAGATAGAGGATGGGAGGATGGAAGGAAAACAAGCCAAACAGATTGAATAAAAAGCAATAATTTGTAATTTTCCTTTTTCTCTTGATTACTCATATGATTTTATTTGCCTCAATTAAAACAAACACTTAAAAATACTTTTGGAAATTGTTGAAACTTTTTTTTTCAAAAAGTATTTTTCACTACTTTCCCCCTAGAGACTTCCGTTTAGCGATTAAACAAACACTTGCACATTAAAAACACTTTTTGTGTGTATAAGTGTTTGACGAGTACATTCATGCCATTTACATTCACATGGTAAAACAAACAGCAAGCGAAATCAAATTAAAAATTGTTTTTTTACTTCATTTTGCGTATTTTATGTTTTTTTTTTTTATACAAAAATTAACAAAAAGAAAAAAACCAACGTTACAAATACACAAAAGCATAATAATCAAATGAACATAGGACTTTATTGCTTTAAGAGATTTTCTGTGTTTTTATTTAAAAAAAAAAAAAAGAAAAATAAAATCAATTATTTCCTACAAATCGAAGAGTAAGAGAGAAGCATATGAATGCATTAGGTACGAGTAATCATAAAATAACAGTTCCTTTTTCATTTTGGCCTTAAGGCATGTTAAGGTATTGTATGAAAATTTTTAAATTTATGTATGGCTTTATGTATGTGTGTATGGAGATGGCAAAAACAAAATTCTGATAAAGTATTAATGACAAATTAATAGGATTTTTTTCCGGCTTAAGGAGATTTTCGAAAATAAATCTTGACATACATTCAGGCAAGTGTGCCTTTCAAAGTCGGGAAAGACAATTGAAATATTAATGAAATTTTTGTATTAAAATTAGCATATATTTGCATATTTTCGATTAAATCCCTATACTTCCAAAAGTAAAACCTAAAGCTGAAGAATTTTTAAATAAAATCCCTAATTACGCCTTCTTCCAATCTGTCTTTTATGTAATCAAATATTTATTGGCTGCAAAAACCACTTAATATCAGCTTTATTTGAAACCTTTAACTTGAAAATGACGGCAACTAAATGGTAAACTAAATAAGTTATTTGTTAGAGGACATGACAAAATTTAATTTTACCTTTGATTTGACAATTTAGTTTCTATTTTACAATGACTATTACCATACCCTTTTTGCCAACACTGGCAGTGATATGGGATAATTTACCTTTGAACCTCTGTCTGTGACAAACACTCTAACAGCCAAACTATTAAACCGCAGTAAATCAAATTTACCCCAACAATTTTCGGATATTGGATGTGAGCTAAATCAAGGTAACCGAATGTTGTAGGATAAATTGTTGGCAAAGTAAACTCGTATAAAGATTATTATTTTCTCTTGAAGATAAGTATGTTATTGCCAAGAAAAAATATATATTTATAAACTAGTTGAATCTGGTCCGAAGTCTGGGTCCAACAGTATTTTTTTATTGTGTTGCTTTTAAAATAAATTCTATTACCCTCGTTATTGCAATTTCATTTAATTATACCCTTCACACAGTGAAAAAGGGTATATATAGGTTTGTCATTCCGAGTGAAATTTCTACAATTTTCATTTCCGATCCCATAAAGTATATATTTTCTGAAAGCTTATGAATAGGGGAGTCGATTAAGCTTTGTCTGTCAGTCGGTTAAAATATCAGAAATATTCGGGAGTAGATATATTGAAAATCAGAAAAATCGGTACATAAACAACTGAGATATGAGCAAAAAACCACGACCACCTCGATTTTTTTTCACAAAAACAACATTACAACAACAACATACATACATACAAACATGTATACTGGTTAGAGTAAACATGGCATCGAATCCCAGCTGAGCCAAAAATTTTTTTTTTTTAATTTTTTTTTTTATATTTTTTTTCTAATTTTTTTTTTTTTATTTTTTATTTTATATATTATTTATATTTTTATTATTATTTTTTTTTTAATTTTTTTTAAATTTTTTTTTTTGTTTTATATTTATTATTTATATTAATTATTTTTTTTTAATATTTTTTTTAAATTTTTTTTTAATTTTTTTTTAACATACATACATACTTACGTAAATTTATAATTTTACAATGGGATGTTTTTATATATGTATGTACGTATTTCATATGAGATGAATGGTGATACAAACTACTGTTATTGCATGACTACACGTTGTGAAGGGTATATAAGATTCGGCAAGGCCGAATATATCGCTCTTACTTGTTTTTAATTTAATTCTTTACTAATCTTTTAGGACCATCAAAATACCTATTTATTTTTTTATTTTTTGATAAAAATAAGATATTACCTTGTATCAAGAAATAGCCTTAATATTAAGGTATTATTTTATAAAATTTTATTATCGAAATTCATGCCATAGTTTTTGAGCCAGTCGAAATAGAAAGACAGACGGACATACAGACGGACGGGCAGACAGACAAACTATAGTTCTACAAAGTGGCATTTTGTATTAAAATTATTTACACATCCCTATGAAAATTTTAAAAAAATATCCACATTTTTTTTTTTTTTTTATGTTATGTGCCCCTAAAAGTATGCACGTTTAACACTATTAATTGCACTGGTTTACAGCCAAAAAATACCAAGAACGCCACATGCCTAGATAAGTTAATTGGGACCTGAACACGAAAAACGTTGTAATTTTTTTTTTCTAAGTACCGTTTTTTAGATAACGGTACTTTTGTGTTTTTCGGTGTATGGTCCCACTCAAACCCTTGTGGAGCTATTTTTACCGAATAGCTTATTTAATTACAAACATTTTAAGCGTAATTTGAAAAAAATCGGATAAAAAATAAAGTTTTTATTAAGGATTTTGTGGAACGACAATATTTTCATCTTCATTGCTCACACACTATATTCGGCGTCCATCAGTTTTTGGAATTTTAATTAAATTTTTTTAATTTACGCCGAATATAGTGTGTGAGCAATGAAGATGAAATATTGTCGTTATCTAAAAAACGGTACTTAGAAAAAAAAATTACAGCGTTTTTCGTGTTCAGGAGGTCCCAATTAACTTATCTAGGCATGTGGCGTTCTTGGTATTTTTCCAAATTAAAATTTTGTAAAGCAGTGTTTTAGATAATGTTATTAGAAAGAAATATTAAAATTAATTCCACTTGAGATATAAAAAATGGCTTAGATTTTCATTTTAGTTTTAATTAAAAAGCAAAATATAGATTCAGTGCCACTTCTTAAAGGAATTTATGTCTGTGACATGACTTATACTCTAGTGCAGAGTGGTGACAGACAGACAGACAAATATTTTAAAAGGCGGATTTTTGTCTTCTCAATCTTATAAACAATATTAATACCATACATATATATAAGTACCTATCAAATGTTTAAAAAAATAATTCATGTAAAAAACACATTTTTTACAATCTTATTACAGAGTGAGGAGACTAAAGTCATCATAGGGTTGATTCAAAAATTTAATAACTTTTTCCTTAATGTATATTTACATTTTTTTTAGATTATAAAATATACAAAGTAGTATGAAAAATAGTGTCACTTAAATTTTCAATTTTCTCTTTCAAGCTTTGCAACGATGGGCTTATTTCATAGCTTTCTTCATAACATCTTGCAAAATTTGCGTCTATAGCGCACGAATTTATACAACAATGGTGGCCCTGAGTTCAAGGGTTATCGTGGGCTTGGTAACATAAACTCGCTATTTTAAACAACAATAAAAAAAATAGTCGGTAGCTGACATGTCTGGCGAATGTGCTGAAAACTATTGGCTCTCCAAAATTTTGACTTAAAAGTGCCATTGTGTCAGGTCTGTTTTCAAGTGAACAACGTAAAACATTTTTTATAAGAAATCGATATCGATTCCCAACGATATTTTCAAATATAATGCGACACCACACTGTGCATATAATGGCATTGAATTGGTGCTAATATATGGCTTTTGGAGTCCTAGTATCTGCGAACCTACAGTTGTGATTATAAACAAATCCAAATTGAACATGAAAATCAGCTTCAACAATCATATTCACGTTTTCAAAAAAAGTTCATTTCACTTCTGGCCACTTCTTTTGAAATTTGGTAGAAAACTTTAGACGTTGCCGATGTGCTTATAAGAGAATAATAGTAAATCTTTTTTTTAAATGTTTAATGATAATGTACAAGACCTTCCCAGCTAAATAAAATGCCTTCTAGTAGATATATTTTGGTTTCGTTAACACTTTGCTCTACACGTTTGATATTATCCTGAGTGCTAATTAGACGTGGTCTACCGGTTCGAGGCAAATCTCTTAGTAACGAATAACTAACTACAGAGGACAAAATTCTGACCTCAAAATGTCGACGAATTGCTCTTTGCTTTGAAATAATTTATCGTCGATTTAAATAATAAAATTTTATTATCTTTGTTCAGTTGTAAATCTCTTCCATTATTTATTCTCCTGGGTATTTTCGTTCTCGTTCAGAGAAACAACGAAATGAAAAGTTGTTATAAAGCCTCAGGTGTTATTTGTATAATCTTAAAAAAATCAAAAATATATAAACGAAAAGTGATTAAATTTGCACATGCCCCTCATACCGCCACACAAGTACAGATTTAGAAAAACCCACATATGAAAAGCTAAAAATTACATTTTTAATTTAATTTTATTAAATGAAGATTTTTAATATCTTCTTCTTTAATAATTTATAATCTTTTGTGTAATTTTTAAAAAATCAAAATAGATTACAAAATATAATTTTTCTTTAAGTCCATCTCAGTTTAATTAACGACTTAATTCAAGTTTAAATAAATTCACCAGCAATATTATAAAACCCTATTAAAACAGAAATCTATAAAAATATAAAAATCGAACATTTTCTATGCAATTGATTTATAACAAATAATTTTTTTTTTTTAAAACACAAATAATTTAAAAAATAATAATAGACATTAGAAAACTCTGCCCCATTGTGGTGCTTATGCCTCTTGTAGCGAACCATAAGGTTTCCATTTGCGCTGTCATACATGTATGTTTTCTTGTTAAAAACCTACATCCAAATAATACCTTGAACTTTATCAAACGATTTTTTTTCACTCTCTACATATTATGTGTGTGTTTATGTCTGTGTATGTGTTAAATGTGTTTATGTATTTAAGCACATTTAATTTGATTTTAATTTGAAATTCTATTCTGAGGTATTTTTATTTTTGCAAAAAAAAAAAAAAAAAACAACAAACAAAAATACATACACACACATACAATTCATATGTCGAAAGTAATTGCTCATAAATCTCAAGAATTAAACTATAAAATGTTATTTGCAATTTTTGTTAACAAATTGTTGAGCAATCAGTAGATGGTAGAAAAAAAACACTAAAATATTTGTTTAAGAATTCTACAATACAAAAAGATTAAAAGCAATAAAAATAACAACAGTTAAGATGAATCAGACAGAGTCAGAGTCAGTATCATCATAATCGCTAGTACTTTAAGTAAGACCTTGTTTTATTCATTTTTATTATTTTTATTATTTTTATTTTTTCTTCGGAATTTATTGCTCTTATTGAAAAGGAAATGCACAATGAGAATGTAAAAACAAACTTGTTAATATTTTCCTGTTTATAGTTTAATAAGGATGTGCAACAACAACAGCACGAGCAACAACTCAGCCATCTTTATATAGTAAAATATTATAATTTTTTTTTTCTTCTCTATCATGCTTTGTCAGTTTTAAAGAATTGTAAATTATTTGTATAAAAGGGGTTTATTTGCGTACATCCTATACTTGTTTTAAAACATTTTCACTCTTCTAACGCTTGTGTACATATGCATTCACATACATACACATGTACGTACTCGTATATGTACAATATAAGTACATACCCGTTGTATAAAGCATAGCATATTAATGTTTGAGGATCTACTTTATTTCAAGTCGTGTGTTGAATTTTCGTTCTGGCATTTTTAACGTCTCCATATTCTGCTCGCAGTGAGTGTTTACGAACCAACAACTCAAGTGTTTTAGAGTAAATAATTTCAAGTTCGTGCAAGATTTTGAAAAATGTTTAATATTTTTATTTAACTTTTGAAAAAAAGAAAAAAATTTTTTCATCAGCATGCACTTCCAATGCCGTGTTTGTAGAATATTTAGAGGCGCACGTTTGTATGTGTGTGTGAGCAAAGGGGAAACTTAACCAGTCCAACTGAGAGTACATAAATAAATCAAGTTAGAGTTTTATATTTGAATATACACAAAATGTTATACACCCTTCACTTATCTACAGGGTGGGTCAAAAGTCACCATGGGTTTTAAAAATCTAATAACTTTTTTGTTTAAATATATTTTTTATTGTTTTAAAGATTATATAAATACCACCTAGGAAATAGATAATATCGAGATTAAGGGCTGGACAAAGAATCACAATAAAAGAATAATATTATTTAAATCAGCAATCATTTGTATCAAAGCAAACGGCCTTATCATCGATATTTTTACATCAGAATGCCATCCTCTAAAGCTAAGACTTATTTCTAATTTCATCATCACCGCTAACATGGCCTAAAACCAATAAAGCACGTTAAATACGCACTGTGGAAAATATTAAATGTGTAGAAGGCAAAAGGCCTTTTGCTCAGCTAGGAATGGCTAGTATGTCACTATGGCGCATTTAAAAAAATTTACTGCGTTTCCCATATAAGGTGCAAAAATTAAAACTCGCAGACTGTGGGCAATGTGTAAATCAACTTTATTGAAAATATTGATTACACAAGGCAACAAAATTTTAAAAATTTAATATGCTTTTGAAACCACTATGCAATTTTGATGTGTTGTGGTTCCAGTAGTATAAATATCGTCCAAATTTTAAATTCTATGGAGAGGTTTTTTTTAACATTTTTTTTTTTTTTTAATTCAAGATTTTTTTAGAAGCTGCTCCACATACTCAATAATAACTCGAAAACGGTTAGTCCGATATTCTTAAAATAAACTTTGAAAAATTTAGATTTACATAGCCTTTAATCCATTTATATATTGCGTTTTAATCGGATGAGTAGTTTCAGAGTTACTATAAAAAATCAAAGAAAAAAATATATTTTTTACGTCAAAATAGCAATTTTTTTTGTTTTCAAAAAATCATGACAAATCGAAAACGGCAAAAGTTGTTCAAATTTATTACCTTATCGCAAAGTCACATGTGCAACAAAATAAGATATGGATCATAAAAATCGATTGATTTTTTTTCGAATTTATTCACAATTAAGTAATCTCGCTCATTTTCACAAAAATTTTAGTTTTTTTGTTTGATATACATCAAATTGAGTAATTAATAATCTTCTCCAAGAAAAATTGTTTGGAAAAAATCTTTTTGACATGTTGGTGATTCTCAGTGTATTTTTTTCTTTAATTTTTTATTATAACTCTGAAACTACTCATCCGATTAAAACGCAATATATAAATGGATTATAGGCTATATAAATCTAAATTTTTCAAAGTTAATTTTAAGAATATCGGACAAACCGTTTTCGAGTTATTATTGATTATGTGGAGCAGCTTCCAAAAAAAAATCTTGAATTTAAAAAAAAGTTTTAAAACAAATTATCCATAGAATTTAAAAATTTAACCATTTTTGTACTTAGGTATCCATAATGCATCAAATCTATATAGTGGTTATCAAACCCTTTTTTTGCTGTTGACCTATGTTATGAGTGATGAAAGTCATTTTTATTTTTATTTGTTAATAGGCTTAACTGTAGATTTTTTTGGGGTTCTGAAAATCCAAGCAGCATTCATCAACTCCAAATGCACTCCATTAAGTGGACAATATGAAGTAGAATTACATCTGAAAACATCATTGGGGCTTAGTCCTTCGAAAATAAAGATGAACGTGCTGTAACTGAAAATGAAGGGTGGTATCGGCTAGTGAAAGAACATTTTTTAAAGTTTCGCTCTTGGAAACAGACCTGAGATGTGTTTTCAGCAAGATGGGGCCACTGTCCAGATTGCCCGAGGTAAAATAGCCCTTCTAATTAAAAATTTTTGAGAGCGAATATTTTCCAGAAATTTGGTGTTTTATTGATCAGCCTGTTCGCCAGATTTGTCATTGCCTGACTACTCACGTTAATGTAATTTGAAGAAGCGAGTAAATGTAAACAAGTCCAAGACAAGGCGAACATTGTTACAAAAATTCAAATGCTACAGCCACAAATTTCAAAAGGCATTTTCGAAAATGTTCTAAAACGAGCCCGTCATTAACAACCCTAAAAAGGGGGTCATTTAAGTGACATTCATATTTAGAATAATAAATAAAAAATATAAAACAAAAAACTTTTTATATTTTTAAACCCTATGATGACTTTTGGACCTCCCTTTATATATATAATTTAAACACAACTTAATCATTTTCGTTGATTCTTCGTTTTCTGTTGTATTTATAATTACCAAGACAAGGCTTTTAGGGAGGAAATAAGACAAATGTACGTCGCCGCATATGTTTAAAAGCCTCACTTAAAAACGGTTCAGCGGACTTTGCTGATCTAGCCTTTGTTATATTTTAAATTACCAGGACAAGGTTTTATGCAAAACAACAAGATGGCATTAGGGTGTGGTATTCCTAACGCATTTAATATTTTCAAATTTCTTATATGACATTAACATTTAAAGTGATGGGTTGGGAAACTATTTTTATAAATAACTTTATTTACCTTTAGTAAATTTCATCTGTGTCAAATCGAATTGTAATAAGTAAAATTGTGAAAAGTTTTTTACCAAAAAAAAAAACTCCAACTAAAAAACAAGAAAACAAAAACAAGTAGGCCTCATTTAATATTGATCAATTTACAATGTTCTTGTAATAAATTTTTTTTTATTTAAACGGAAGCAGAAAAGAATTTCGACTAAGAAATATTTAATGGGCTTGAAAACAATAAAATATTCAAAATTTCAGTACAACGTATGAATCTCCATACGTATACGTAATATATAATACAACTGTTAATATATATTACGTATACGTAATGATGTACTTGTAAATTTCTAACAAAATACTTATAATAATACATTTTCTGGAATCTTTTAAAAATCTCCATACGTATACGTAATATACAATATAAATGTTAATATATATTACGTATACGTAAATATGTACTAGTAAATTTCTAACAAAATATAATACATTTTCTGAAAGCTCTGTCCCTCTGTCCGTGTGTTTGTTAAAAGTAGCTTTTGGAAGCCGCCACATATTTTACAGTCTTGTGTGTGATATCGATCTTTTTAGAAATATTGGAAATTGACTTGCTGTTGAAATTCAACACAATCGCATCGAAACTTTTAAACATATGAGAATATTTTTAGCACAAAAATTAATATTTTTCAACTCTTAGTACAACTTAATAGACAAGTTTGTTACTATCCATAATTACTATGTGCCTCTAGGGATATTCGCGAAAAATTTTAGACAAATCAAACGCTTACCCGCAAAGTTATAGCCAAAAACAATATATAAAGTTACTTAATCATCTTAATAACTTTTGTACACACTTTGTTGGCACAAAATTGCAAATCGTAGCCTCCGAAATTATTCCTGAAAAAAAACGTATCAATCAGTTTGACACTACTTAACTGTATATAAGGGCCAAACTACAATTATTTTGGTGATTTTCCTAAAATTTTTTAAACAAAAATCGTATTTCGTAGCTTCTAAATAGGCAACCGAAAGAGTCAATATAAGTAATAAATAAAAGAGCTTGACTAACTTAATAGAATAGATTATAAAAAATTAAATCCATGATGGCCACCAATACAAAATGGCGTAAAAAAAATATATATAGAAAGCCAATTAAGTATTAAACTCCCTCAAATGAAAGGGATTAAGCAGCAGAATAATGCAAACAATGACAAAGCTTAAATCCTTGATGGCGGACATATTGGTCAAATATAGTAATGACGTCTTTATCCCTTTCCAGCCCCACAATATTGATATCAAACTGAAGGGCTTGACCAATAATATAAAGTAAACTATTAAAAAGTGTTAAATGTAAGATGGCGTCTAAAACAAAATGGCTAATAATTTTTCCTTTACCCAATGAATATGGGTATCAAATTAAAGGGCTTGACGAGAAGAATATAGTAGCTTGTAAAAAATTCAAAATCAAAGATAGCTTCGGAAAACAATATTTAATACAATGATGTATTAAATGGCAAAGGGTGTCAGATCAAACTCGACACGTCCGAATTAAGCACTCTTATTTGCTTTTAAATAGGTTAAGACTGAAGAGAGCTACAAGATCATATTTAGTTTGAAATTCACTTAGTTTGCACGATATTATCCAATAGCACAAGATGCAGACCAATTGGAGAAAAAAAGGAAACATATTCTCTTACAAAATCCTTCATTTAATCCTACAGTGGTGAAAGTTGTCTTAGATATAATTGATGTTATCATATACATATATTCGAGTGCTCCTGTGGACTAGTCAGTAAAGGACAAGTCAGTTGTTTGGGGGTTCGATTCCCGCCGGAGACTCTGGAATTGTCTGCTTCTCCTTCTATTCTATCCGAAATATTTCTATTCTTATTCTATTCTTCTCTCTATTAAGGCGTCACAATGGACCGTAATGGTCTCCGAGTGAAGGTGTGAGGGTAACTTTGCACCAGCCTTACCTACCTACCTACCTACCTATACATATATTCGTATTGTCATAGTTTTATAATTTCTCTAAAATTTATAAAAAGTATTGGATTGGATTGCTAAGGCGACCTGACCTAACCGCAATGTGATTATGCTTGATGACAAATTAAGAAAATAAGAAAAAACTTCATTTTGTTTGATTCCATGCCACATACAGCAAATGATATTTGTGGCATTAACTCATGACTATTAAGATCACCTTTTTGCTACAATGAGAAAAACTTAGTTTTAGCATTTAGCTACGATTTGTTTTTCTACCTTTTAAGTAATATTGATATCAAAAGTTTTTTAATCAAATTATACCTGATAATTTTTTTTTTAATAAAACTCCCCGCCTCATAAAACTTTCAACATAATGAATTAAATTTCACAGATTGTTGACTTGTTTGTCCCGCTCTGTTAAAATTAAAATTCTATTGATTTTTACTATTTTGAACACAAAGAAATAAATAAATAATAAAAAAAAGTAAATGAATAAGTGGAAACGAATGAATACATATCAAAAACTGACAAAATTGATTTGTTAAATTTGTTTCATGAATTGTAGGCAATCAATTTTATATAAGTACGTATGTGTACAATAAACGAACAAACGTATTTATTTGAAGATTGTATAAAAAGTTTATTATTTTGAGTGTCATTGATTTTTTTTTATTTTTTTTTTTTTTTTGATATTCATTTAACTCACTTCTTTTCGATTTAGTTTGGAAGCTAATAAATCAAGGCTGGTGAAAATGTTTCCTTAATTGCCCTGTAGTTGGAATATCAGTTTAATCGAAACATTATAATGCCTTTACCGTATACAATTTAACTGGAGTGTATATAGTCGATTATATTTGTTTTTTGTTTTAAACTCACTGGCTTGTTTTTATTCATGTAGTCCCAAGTAATATGTACTGTAATCAATGGAACATTTTTTCAACAAACATATTACTTTAATGCCATTTTAAAGAAATTTATCTAACTTTTGGTATGCATTGCTTTTGTTTCCCCTTAAAACGACAACTCCTGTTAAAGCTTAATTTATCAGTTTTGAGGCAGCAACTTAACCTGTAAGGTGTAGCTAATTTTATTTATTTAGTTTTTTTATTCATATATTTAATCATTATGAAGACCTGAATTTTATTACAAACATTCTTCGTAAAATTTATTTACTTACCACAAGGTCTAATCGGTCTGTCTATATGTCTAACTGTCCATCCCACTGCCTAACCTACATGACTTGCCAGCTGTTTATATTTTACATCGAACTATCTCTCCTTCTCACCCAACATACGTATATTGAGAATAAAGAAAATTGTTTCTGTAATACATTATTAATAGGAAAACATTATTTGGAAAATATTTTTAAGTCTCTAATTTTGTCGTTGCTTAATATTTTGTTGTTAAACAAAATGTCTTTAATAACAAGTCAAGAGCTGTCCAAAATTATTTATTAACAAGAAGCGAGAATTAACAAAACGAAATCAAAGACACAATTTACAAGGACGAACAACGAAATACAATACGAAATACAAATTGTAAATCTATACAAATACTTATGTCATGGCAATTTGTTGTTGTTTTTTTTATTTTCTCTTTAACGCTCTTTAACATTACCAAGTGCTATTGAACTTAATCAACAAATTAAATAGAGGTGAGTGATGTACACTTAATTGCAGGTGAATGAAATATTTATTAAAAATTAAAATAAAAATTATACAAAATTAAAATTGAAAAATTTATGAAAAATTTTAAAATAAAATAACAGAAAATGTCTCAAAACAAAAATTATAAAAAATTTTATTAAAAATAGAAAATCTATGAAAAGTTTCTGCAAACAGGAAATGTATCGGAAATTTTCTATTTATA
The DNA here is from genome assembly GCA_941918925.1 of Phyto melanocephala. NCBI lineage: Eukaryota > Metazoa > Arthropoda > Insecta > Diptera > Rhinophoridae > Phyto > Phyto melanocephala. The sequence continues at coordinate 7,731,067 of OW799233.1, forward strand.
AAAAGAAAATGTGTGGAAAATTTTCTTTGAAAAGGAAATTTATGGAAAACCTTCTTTAAAATTAAAATTTAATAACATTTTTTTAAGCAATTAAATTTATTTTAAATTTTCAACAAAAAGCTAATTTATAGAAAATTTTTTTTAAAGGGAATTTATGCAAATTTTCCAAAAAAAATAGAAAATTTCTTAAAATTTTTGTTAAAGAAAATTTGTTAAAATTTTTTTTAAAGAAAATTTATTACAAATTTCTTTAAAGAAAATTTATTAAAAATTTTTTTAAAGAAAATTTCTTAAAAATTTTTTTAAAGAAGATTTCTTAAAAATTTTTTTAAAGAAAATTAATTAAAAATTTTTTTAAAGAAAATTTCTTAAAATTTTTAAAAAAAAAATATTTATATAAAATTGACAAAAAACATTTTTGGAGAATTTGTTTACCAAAAGAAAATTTATGGAAATTTTTATATAAAAGAAATAATAATTTCTAGCCACAACGATGACTTAAGGTTGTTCGCTCTTTCGCCACACTTTCGCGAACACCAGCAATGTTTTTCTCAGAACGAAGTGGGCCAGCATACACAAGTGTTTTTACATATCCTACAGAACCGGTTTGCTAAAATCTGTGCATAATCTTCCTAATCGTAGGCAAATTTGTTCGATGCTGCAGACCAAAAAAACACAAAATTAACGAAATACATTTTCATTTGAACGCCCATTTTCAAAAAATGCTTTAACAATAAGTGTAAACAAATATAAATCAAAGAAAACTTAGCGTATATTTGCTTAAAATCAATATCTTAAACTAGCTGACAAAAATAAATCCATTAATAATTCCTTCTTTTTTTGTTCATTTGCTGTACTACGACAGCGAACTCTGCCCACACTGCTTTGAAACCCCCTGTTTTATTACGTACAAAATGACAAATCAGTGAAAGGTATATTCACGTTAAAAAGGACAAGCTTTAGGTAATAAAATAATAATATTTGAAAATAAACAACTACAGATAATTCATCAGTTGGAAAAGGTTAAAGTGTACACACACAAAAAAAACACACACCCTTTCAACTACACATACAGACATACACAAACACGAACAGACATATGTACGTACAGAAACACATGTTTCATTACATATAAATTAATAATGAAACAAGTGCGTAAAAGTGTGAATTACTGTATTCCAAGTCCTTTAAACACAAGTAAGAAGTATCAATTAAATTACATGTAAATCATGTTGCGTGCAACAATTGCTGACGACAGATTAAAACGAATTGTCACTGTGAAGTGAAGTGGACTGATGAAAATCAAATAATTTCTTTTGTACGTGTGTTTAAAGGCCAGCTACATAATAGTTGTTAATTTTTATCAATAACTAGACATGCAACCCGATTAATATTTAAATAAAAGAAATTAAAGCAGGGACAAGTTAACACCGTACTTTTTGGTGAAACTATTCTATTCACTGGAAATTTAAAAAGCAATTATGTTTAATAAATAGAAAATTTAGGAAATACTCGTGTTTAAGCAGACGTACCTCTTAACAGGTCAGAGTGCTATAAATATTTGCCTTAAAATAACCATTGTGTGTCATGCAGTGTGGAGAGTGTGGCCATTGGCATAACTAGATCATTCTAGAACTTTTAAACTTTTACTGCATCCAGAAAAAAAATGTAGTTGCACCAATGGCAATACCTCCTTCATACTCAAGCCACATCTCAGGTCTGTTTTCAAGACCAGGACGTATAAAATGTTCTATCGCAAACCTATGCCGCTCTTCGTTTACGGTTACAGCACTACAGACTATTGATATTTCCAGATGTCACATATTGTACACGTTATGGCCTGCAATTGTTGTTGCTGAATGGCTCTTGGATTCTTAGAATCTCAGAACCTACAGTTCTACTTAGTAACAAAACTATACAAATGAAGGTGATCTTCATAACTTGTTATCGGATTTTCAATAAAGTCACTTTCACTTCTGACCAACTGTTGAAATATAATTGCAAGATTTACACGTTGCCGATGATCAGCTGGTTTTAATTCTTGCACTTTATATGTGAGTAACAGTCAATAATTTTTTCCAAATGCACCATACATACGACATACGAGCCTTTCCTAGCTCTTCAAGTAGATATTTCTAATGTTTCATTAACAATTTGCTCTACACGTACAATATTTTCTGCAGTGCGAATTAAACATGATCTACTTATTCGCGGCGGTTAATGGTGGTGACGATGAACCAAGCAACGAATCATTGCTTTCAAGGACAAAATTCAAATCTTAAAATATCGACGAAGGCATAGCTCACTTGGGTCCTCCGAGGGTCCCGTTATGATACGATAAACTCTTAGCGTTAAATGAATTGTATGCCGATTTCAATAATAAAAATCTATTTTCTGGGTCTTTGTTCACTTATGAGACTCTCCATTATTTAATTTGTCAGGTGTTAGTTGTATAATCTGAAAAAATAAAAATAAAACAAAATATTGTTTATAAAGGCAAACAGTTATTAAATTTGAAAGCCCCTTTGTGATCTTTGACCCACCTTTTTATTATGCTTTCTAAGAATATGTAAGAAGGCGTTTCTGAGGGCCTGACTTTTACTACTAGAATGTATTCAAGCACAAACACACACTGTGCATAATGTTTCTTTATAATTATATGTTTTCGTGCACATGCATACGCGTACCCATATTATACAATACAATTTATATCTAAATAATATTTACATATTTATAATTTTTTTCTACACCCACCTGAAAGGAACATTGGCCCACTTAAAACTAATAACTAATTACATTATCAAAAAGTATTTACCCCAATTGTTGCTACAAAAACTCAAACACCAAATAACACTCATACACCCCCATGCATACCCCATGCACACTTATACAAATTTAATTTAAGTTGATTTTTTGATTAATGGCTTTTTTCTACTCCATTGTATGAACTTAATTAGCAAATTGAAAACCATTAAATCTTAATAATTTTCCATTCACAAAATAAGTATCCCATTAAAAAACACAAGGCCGAACAAACTTGATAATAATATTTTTTATGAAAATGTAAAAACTAAAATCCCCAAGTGATTATTTGTTAATATTTTGGGGAATTTTCAACAACAACCATAACAACTAACTAACACATTTACACTAACAATTATGTCTTGTAAAATATACAGTTGCAAATGTAGTTGTATTAAAAAGGGATTACAAAATTCTTAGCTTCACTTACTTACTTACTTACCCACACCACCAACTATCAGGAACATCTTAAGTTTTCTAATAACTTTTAAGCATTTTCTTTCGAACAAAAAACACACCTGCAAAAGTTAAATTTGTATGAAAAAAAAACGAAAAGAAAATGAAGTTGATCAGATAAGTTTTATTTAAAATATTAACTCAAGTAGTTGTTGCAAAATATTTGATTAACTAAGTGAAATTGTTATTTGAGATGAGAAATATGTATCTCTGTATATATTAACAGCTGTTTTTGTGATGACAATTATCTGGACACATTGAAAGTATTACGTTTTTACTTCTGTTTTCTATCATTCTGGTTCTCATCTCTTGATTTTATAAGATGATTTAAATAAGTTTTTTAAAAAGTTTTTACTTTAAGTCTGTATTACATTTAAAGTTATCAAGGTAAACGTATTAGTGTCCTACATCATAACACAGGGTGGGCCAAAAGTCACTGTGGCATTTAGAAATTTAATAGCTTTTTCGTTCATATATATTTGTTTCAAGTTATTAAATTTAACTTCTATGGAATATAATATGGCCCCATTATCAGCATCACAATAATGGGCTCGTTTAAGAGTATTTTGCAAAATGTTCCAGCATTAAAAAGACGACAAAGAAGTAATTTCGCATGGGGTTCAACTGATGATGAAGTCATTAAGAAATAATAAAAATATAACTTACATTGTATTACTTCCAATTTCCAAATTTGTGGCTGTAGTGCTTAAAATTTCTGCAACAATCTTAATCTTGAATTCAAGGATTGCCTCGAGCTTGTGTACTCGCTCCATCAAATAATCAAAAAAAAAAAGTCGGGAGCTGACAAATCCGGCGAATTCGTTGATTAATTATTTTTCAAATTTATAGAAATTTTTTGATCTCCAAAAGTATGACTTAAAGTGGCCATTATGTCTCGGACGGTATGGGCTGTAGCTTAATTCAGCTTAAGCCACATCTCAGGTCTGTTTTCAGGAGCAGGACGTAAGAAACTGGGCCGTAAGGTTTGATTAAAATTTTTATTATCGAAAAAAAGAACAATAATATCATGTAAGTGTTGGCCATGACTACATCTGAGTTTATCCATTCTGAAGGTTCAAATTTGGGCGACTCGTTCAAGCAGAGCTACTGATATCTCGCCAATAACACGAATATTATTTACTTTCAAAGCACCAATCGTAGCTGGCTTATTTCTAAAGACCTCAGACTTTATATATCCCCAGGGAAATAAATCCAAAGGTGTAAAATCTTACCATCTAGGTTGCCTATTTATCTAGGTAGCAAAACGTGAGATTCGGACTCATCAAAATGATTTCTCAACAAGTCCATTGTTTTACGTAGCCCGCCTTGTTAAAATCAAATCTCACCGAGACGATGAGCTAGACTTGCAGGCAACCATTGACGGTAACATTTTGTTTTGAATCATTTCTGAAGAAATATAAACCAATGATTTCACCAGCCCATGAACCACACCATACCTTTGTTTTTAATAAATATAAGGGTACTTCTTGACACGTTTCGTGTTGCTTATCGGTTCGAATGTGACAATTTTGTTAATTAACGTAACCATTGAGCCAGAACAAAATTTCACTATAAAACAGCAGATTTTTATTGAGATTTTCAACACTGTTTTTCGTAATACAGCTGAACGATTTGGAGATGCTGTTGTGGGCTGGTGGTGATGACTTGTTAAACAATTATAAACGAAAATGACAAAATAGTTTTAGTCACGCGTGATCTATCCAAAAAAAAAAATGCCTATTGAAAATCAAACCTAACAATGAATCACCCGATATAATCGGAAGAAAAAAATTAAATAAAATATTAAACAATTTTCACACCCCATGATGGCTTTTGGACCACCCTTACAATGAAAAGAATATTTTGCATTTATGCTGATATTTATAAAATTCTCCTTAGACTTAGAATCACTATTAATATTGCATTAGCGCTGTTCCGTCCGTCTGTCTTTAAGTCCATGTAAACCTTTATATTCAAGATAATATTGTTTTTCACTAGCAGAAATAAAACAAGTAAGATTGCTATATTCGGCCATGCCGAATGTTATATACCCTTCACAACGTGTAGTCATGCAATAACAGTAGTTTGTATCACCATTCATCTCATATGAAATACGTACATACATATAAAAAACATACATATATAGAAACATCCCATTGTAAAATTAAAAATTAACGTATGTATTTTAAAAAAAAAATAAAAAAAAAATTTAAAAAAAATTTAAAAAAAAATTTTTTTTAAAAAATCAAAAAAAAAATTTTTTAAAAAAATAATTAAAATACAAATAATAAATATAAAACTAAAAAATAAAAAAAAATTTAAAAAAAAAATAATAAAAATATAAATAATATATTATTAAATAAAAAATAAAAAAAAAAAATATAAAAAAAAAATTAAAATAAAAAAAAAAAATTTTTAGCTCAGCTGGGATTCGATCCCACGTTGACTTTAACCAATATACACGTCTGTATGTATGTATGTTGTTGTTGTAATGTTGTTTTTGTGAAAAAAAAACCGAAGTGGTCGTGGGTTCTTGCTCATATCTCAGTTGTTTATGAACTGATGTTTCTGATTTTCAATACCGATCTACTCCTGAATATTTCTGATATTTTATTACCTCACCCGGGTCCAAGCGATTTCGGGGGGCTTCAAAAAGTTGATTTCAACATACACACGGACAGACGGACAGACTGACGGAGCTTAATCGAATCCCCTATTCATAAGCTTTCAGAAAATATATACTTTATGGGGTCGAAAATGAAAATTGTAGAAATTTCACACGGAACGACAAACCTATATATACCCTTTTTCACTGTGTGAAGGGTATAAAGTCATTCAAGGAATGCATACTTTTATATCCTTTATAGTTTTGGATTAAAATATTAAAAGAAAATATGATGATAAATTCCAATATACTTTCTACTACTTGTCAAAATTTAAAGGATATGACAGGATAAATCTTTTAAAGGCGATCAAAAAAATTTTACTTTTTTTAATTCTTTGGACTATTCTTTTCAACATGTTTTCCGTATTGTTAAAAAATATTAGATTTTTTTTCATTTTGTATCCTTCAAAAACTTAAATGACTACAACGAATTTTTCGTGTTCACAAGATGCTGTTACAAGACGTTATTAGTCCTATCTGAAATTAAATAAAAAACAACTACTTAAAATCGTCTTAATGTTAAAAAATCTTTAACAATTTGTGTATCGAGATAAAATTTACTACACACAAGTGTCGTAGGGATACAAATTTTATAGAATTCCAAAAAGTCTATAAATTAAATATAAAATAAATGCTTATAAATTTTTTAGAAATATATTTAAGACTTGACCATCTAATTTCGGAATCGAACTAAAAATTTACCATAAAAAATCTTCTATTTTATATGTTGCGGTGTAAATAGTTTGCGATATGATTGACCGAAAATCACTATCAGAATTCAGAATTTATAGAAATTTTACGAAATAACATTAAATTTTTATTTTTATATTCTTTTATTTATATTTAATATCCTTTTCTTATTATAGCTCATCATCGAATTGATACATATATATTCTGAATAGCATTTTCCCAAAAGTAGAATATGTAGTAAATAAACTTAAACTTAACTTTTTACATGTGATAAACACATGCAAAATGTATGTGTGTGTGTGTGTGTTTATACACACATGTTAAATTTTCATTAACAAAAATAAACTTTTTTCAAGCGTAACTTTTTTAGTTTAACTTAAAAGTTTAACAAAGAATAACAAAAAGTAACAAAAAGTAAAATAAAAAATATTAAAAAATGTGCATGTATGTATGCGTATGTATGTTTGTATACAAATAAAAGTAATGAAAGAAAACAATATTGTAAATGTTCGACATTTAAATAATTTCTGTGGCCATAAGTCATAATGGCTTATATCGACATAAGGACAAACAAAGATTTTAAGCTATATTCGTAGAGACGAATATTTATGTCTAACATTTTCTTCAGACTTCTTTAAGTGGTATCAATCTAATGGAAACATAACGGAATGAATCGCTATTGAAATCCAGCACAATTGCTCCATAACTTTCCGAGATATAAGCAAATAAATAAGACTGCCTCTGTATCTTACATATTTTTACCACAAAAATTAAACATTTCCAGCACTAGAATAACGTATAGACACGTCTGCTAGTATTTGTAAATATTATATGCTTCTAGGGATATTCGTAAAAAATTTTAGAAAACTCGGTCGGTTGGTTGGTTACCGTGGTAGTTCGCTGCACGCAAACAGTCAAGTAGAGTATGTATGGCTCCGTTTTGACAGGACCACATCACTCGTCAGCTTTTAGTGTATCTCAGAATAAATCCAAGAGTAGGTAAGATACTAGATCCACCCCGTGGCCGTGAGGTATCTCAGTAGATAATTCAGTCTAACTTCAGATATCGCAGAGAGGCCATCCAGTACATGTTTGCCCAGAAATCTGTGTCTTTTAGCCGCCAGTGCAGGACATTCGCAGAGAAGAAAACTCGGTTGGTAATCGCAAAGTTATAGACAAAAAGAATTATTAAAAATATATATTTTTTTTTAAATATATATCAAGTTAATAATAAATTTTTGAATACGCTTTTGAATATACTCGAAACTACTGCTGAGAAAAACTGAAATGAAATCGTTTAGAAACTAACTGAGATATAAGCACAAAAATATGATTTTTGCGATTTTCCTTTAATTTACAAATGAAAATCGATTTTTCAGTTTCTAGACAACCAACCAGAGTCAATATTTTTATTAAATAAAAGCGCTGGACAAGCAAAATATAGAAAACTATAAAAAAAAATTTGAAATTCATAATGGCCACCACTACAAAATGGCGTACTATTAATTTTTATATCAGTCAAATCTAGTAATTAAAAATATATCCACTTCAACACCCTTAATAATGGTATCAAGCGAAAAGGCTTGACCAGTACAATAAAGTAAACTATGATGAAAAACTTAAAATCAAGATGGCGTCCAAAATAAAATGTTTGATATATGGGTCAAATACAGTAATAACGGCTTTGTAGCCATTAACTCCTACAATATTGGTTTTGAAATGAAAGAGATTGACAAGATTGACAAATCTACAATGGCTTGTAAAACAAAATGGCGGAACATTATATTTCATTAACTCCATTTAAATGGGTGTCAAATGAAAGGACTTGACTAGTAGGATACAGTTTAACTTTTGATATTTCCTATCATCCCTTATTTGATTTTTTTTAAATTCATTTCTGCATGTTAAACATCAAGAAAAGAAAAAGTTAAATAATATTGAATAAAAGAAAAGTTATAAAAATGGTTTTCGACAAATGTCATTATTACTTATTGCCACAGAGTTAAATATCAGAAAAATTTTTATTGTTGTTATTTTGTTTGAAATTACATACAAGTCAAACCAAAAACTTTCCTTCATTCATTATTAACATTTCTGTAGGATAAGCTTGAGGAAGTTTTAAAAAATAATCTATAGAACATGTGTTCGCATGAGCTGGTTTTACAATTTTCAAAATATTTTCCATTTTTTTTACTGTAACAATTATTGTTAAAGAACTTTTAATGTGAAATAAAATACTTATTTAATTATTAATATTGAAACACAATTTTCAAAGTAAATAAACTTTGAACGTGTAAAGCGAGTGTTGTTAAACACTTTTTAATAGAGTGAATATTGTATAAAAAATAGGTGATTTTAAAGAGTGGTGAATATTAAAAAGTATAAAAGCCTTGAGTTTTTCAGTGATTCCAATACACATCATACAAAAACACCTCGACACAAAAAATTTGTCAAATAGTATCAGTGAGTGACTTGTCACTCAGGTCATACATTACTACGTCTAATTTAGTTGGCCAAAGTAGAAAGGAACTGTCAAGGCTTGGTCAGCGGGCTGACGTTACTCTAGTTTGGATTCCTGCGCATAAGGGCCACTATGGTAACGAGCGTGCTGATGAGCTAGCCAGGGGAGGATCTGTTTTGGATATCTCTAACGCAATTGCAGTTGCAATCCCTTTGGGGACTATTAAAAGCAGAATTTCCAGACACTTTCTCCGGAAGGCTGATAACAGGTGGCGTGGGCTAAGCACGTGTAAGGTGGCACGGCCTACGTGGCCCTCTTTTGACGTACATTGCAACTTACCAGTCGAAGTCGGAGGGACATATCGAGGTTGCTGGCGGTATTGACGGGTCACTGGATGTTAGGCAAACATGCAAGTCGGCTCGGACTCCCATCGAACGACCATTGTCGCAGCTGTCTGGATAGAGAGAAGGAGGAATCGGTTTTCCACTTTCTCTGCGAATGTTAAGTATGTTGTAATGTTGTGCTATTAAAATGTCATAATTGTCTAAAATTTTTAAATGTTAAATAAACATTGAGCATTGCATTTTGAAATTATTTTAAAATTAAAAATAAGTTATAACAATACGACATGATAGAATATTTAGCAAAATAACATTTTTTTAAGTGATATTTTTGTAGTTACAATTTCTATCTTTCCTGTATGGAACCGTCTCTTTAAAGGGGACTAGATACGATCAAAATAATCATCAAGCCTTAAAGTAGTATTTGTAAAAAATGTTTGTATGTGTTAAACCGAAAATTCAAAATTTTTTTTAATTTTCCATCAAGCATCGTCGCGACGTTGTATAACATACAAACACATTTCGAAAAAGCCTACCAAAATGCTCGCTGAGTATGCTTAGTGTGTGTGTGTGAGAGGGGTTTTAATGCAATCTGTGAAAGGCTGCTCTAGTAATCTATGCAAATTTGTTCTGTTTTTTAAATTACCCATATAGTAGATAAATAAATAACACTTTTGAACAAGTCTCTTTAAAATAATTTATTTATATTTTTATTTTAAATAAAATATTTATAACGAAATTTAAGGTTCTTGTTGAAATTGTACTACATAAATAGTATACATACATTTTCATTTGCAAAAACTTAATTATTTATTCTACCAACATTTTCTTCTTATATTAATAACTCTTCTAAAAAAGACTAGTGTGGCCTGCGGTCGACCCTTTTAACCGTAATCTAGTTGTAAATGAATTTTTAATCTAAAAATATAACTTTATTCTAACAGTATTTATTTATTTATTTTAATTTGAATTTCATTACTGAAAATTATCTTTGTGAGAAAAACTAAGTGGTAATTTTTATGAGGGGTTTTCGTAGAGGCGGAAAGTTTTAATTGAAATAAAATCGAAAATAAACAATCATTAGGTAAATCCAATAAACTGTAAACACTGAATTTAAAACACAAAAAAAAATAAAACAACACAAGTAACAGTGCTATATTCGGCCGTGCCGAATCTTATATACCCTTCACAACGTGTAGTCATGCAATAACAATTGTTTGTATCACCATTCATCTCATATAAAATACGTACACACATGTAAAAAACATACAAAAAAAAATATATTAATAATAAAAAAAAATAATAAAAAAAAATTACAAAAAAAAAATTAAAAAAAAAATTTTTAAAAATTTTTTTTAAAAAAATTAAAAAAAAATATATATAAAAAACATAGTAAAATATAAATAATATATTAAATAAAATAAAAAAAACTTTTTTGGCTCAGCTGGAATTCGATGCAACGTTTACTTTAACCAGTATGGCTGTATGTTGTTGTAATTGTGAAAAAAACGAGGTGGTCGTGGTTTTTTGCTCATATCTCAGAAAGTTATGGGGCGATTGTGCTGAATTTCAATATCGATTCATTCCTGGATATTTCCAAAAGATTGATACCATATAGAGATCTGAGGAACATATAGTTGCTTCTAAAAGTTGATTTCAACCAACACACGAACGGTCAGGGCTTAATCGACTCCTCTATTCATAAGCTTTCAGAATATATATACTTTATGGTCGGAAATGAAAATTGTAGAAATTACAAACGGAATGACAAAGCTATATATACCCTTGTGCACCACAGGTGAAGGGTATAAAAATATGTTTCTATGTTTGTTCTTTTTTTTTTACCATACACATAAAGCACTCTTTACAAAAACAACACGCATTGCTCTTTGTGGTTTGCTTATCTGTTAGTAGGTAGCAACTTTAAACGGTTTTAACTCTTAAAATGCCAAACCGATTTTAATAGGTTCTAGAGGCTAGAGTCTGTAAGAACTCTATATACCTTTCAAATGGTTTTTTTTTTTTTTTCTTAAAATCATTTGTACAAGGTGGCGCAAAATTTTTTATTCAAGTTTATTTTTGAATAACTTTTCTTCTAAAATAAAATAAATTATTTTGAGGGGACCTATACAATTTTTTATGTTAATTGGAAAATATGATATTGTCGCTAGTCTTGATACTCTTTTGTGCCAGTTTAATCGCATTTTGCATAACTTTTCTAAATAATGCTAGTGATAACTGTTCGCATTCCTGTCAACTATTCCCCTTAAGGGCTGCAATTGCCTGGGGCTTATTGGCATAAGCGCGCTAAATCAAGTAGCCCAAAATAAAAAAATCTGGCATAATGTTTGTCTAGTAGACGCGACACGATTAGGAAATCTACGACAAAATTCACGTTGTGCTAACACCACCGATCGATTATTGGTTAAAATCATTGACACAATTATTTCACAATCTTGCGTAGTATAGGGCTCCATAATTTGTCTGTTTGTATTCTGCGGTTGTCTTGTTCACAAATGTCATTGTCATGATTGACGTAAATTGCCATTTGCAAGAGCTTTTACATCTTACGATAGGGTGAATAATTTTGCGGACTCTTGTGTAATATGAGCCTGAACTTTGTTACAAAAATAGAGTTGTAAATATAGAGATGCGTATCTAATGAAATCTTGTACAAGGGCATTCTTCTTTACAACATCCGCTAAAATATTAAATTCAAAACCCAAAGGCGAATAGATTTCAAAATTCAAAATCTAATATGGCATCGAAAATAAAGAAAAAGCAAGAATATTGTAAGATGGCGTATGACATTAAATCTAAAATCTAGGCTAAGCTACGATATGGTTACTATACTTACAGACATACATACATATGTACATGAAGATGAAGGATATTATCAGATTCGGTACTTCCGAATTTAGCACTCTTTCTTGTTCTACCCACAATGTGATCTAAAATAAATATAAATTTTTAATTCACTTATTTAAAATGTAGGATAATACTAGGATTCTTGTTGATCGAACATATTTTCATAATTTTTCTTTTTCTATTTAAATATATTTTTAGCTAAAAAAAAAACTGTTTGTTTGGAAAATGCAAATAATTCTTATTTAAATAAAAATCAACTGATAATTAAGCAAAACAAATAGCATTCTACTGTAATTAATATATTTTATTTACCACAAATATAATAAATATTTTGTTTAAAATACACACATACATATGCATATAGTGCCTTAAACAAAAGAACATACATATATACGTACGTATGTACGTACTTGTTTTGCCATATAAATTTAAGTATTTAGTCATGTGTAATTATTAAATATTTATTTTATTGCATTTTGATTTTTCAATTTTTGCTTATTGTCATTAATTGACATTAAGAAATTATGTAGAAATTTATGTTTCACTTAATAAAATATTTTTGTTTCTAAAATGTTCGGATTAAGTCAGCATAAATTTTGTAGTAGTGTGTCATACAATTAAAGCAAGTTAAATAAAAGCAAAAATATAAATTAAAAATTTTTATGTAAAAATATGAATGTATGTGTGTACGACAAAACTTGAGAGTAGTTTTATTCTAATTTTCTTTAAACCTACAACTTAAATTACAATCGAATTAATTTGCGAAAGAGCTGAAACCAACAACACCAACAATAACAAATAAAAAAAAATTTAAAACAAAATGATAAACAAAAATAGAATGCAAAACTAAAATGATTTTATTTGTACAAGTCGACAAGAAAAACAAGTAAGAGCGCTATATTCGGCCGTGCCGAATCTTATATACCCTTCACAACGTGTAGTCATGCAATAACAGTAGTTTGTATCACCATTCATCTCATATGAAATACGTACATACATATAAAAAATATACATATATAAAAAACATCCCATTGTAAAATTATAAATTTACGTATGTATGTTAAAAAAAAAATAAAAAAAAAATTAAAAAAAAAAATTAAAAAAAAAAATTTAAAAAAAAAAAAATTTTTTTTAAATAATTAAAATATATATAATTAATGTAAAACAAAAAAAAAATAAAAAAAAAATTAAAAAAAAAATAATAAAAATATAAATAATATATTAAATAAAAAATAAAAAAATATAAAAAAAAAATTAAAAAAAAAAATTAAAAAAAAAATTTTTAATATATAAAAAAAATTTTTTTTTGGCTCAGCTGGGATTCGATGCCACGTTTTCTCTAACCAGTATACACGTTTGTATGTATGTATGTTGTTGTTGTAATGTTGGTTTTGTGAAAAAAAAACCGAGGTGGTCGTGGTTTTTTGCTCATATCTCAGTTATTTATGTACCGATTTTTCTGAATTTCAATAGCGATCTACTCCCGAATATTTCCAACATTTTAATACCTCATGCGGGTCCGGGCGATGTCGGGGGGCTTCAAAAAGTTGATTTCAACATACACACGGACAGACGGACAGACGGACAGGGCTTAATCGACTTCCCTATTCATAAGCTTTCAGAAAATATATACTTTATGGGGTCGGAAATGAAAATTGTAGAAATTTCACACGGAATGACAAACCTATATATACCCTTTTACACTGTGTGAAGGGTATAACAACATAACGGTTTAGTAAGAATACAAAAACCACAGCAGTGATGCCAACGTTCTTTTACCACTCGAATCGTTCGAAAGGCTTATATAAATAACTTTCAAAAAATGTTAAAATTTTTATATTTCTTTTTTGTAATTTTTTAAGCTCGTGTTAACTTGTGTATGTTTGACTTCTGTTCAAAGTTCTTGGAGACCAAGATATACGTAGACAAAGAAAATTAGACATATCATGCTTTTAAAATTTATTCAGATCCTAACGAAACCGAACATATGATATATTATATATTTTTTAAATGCTACATAAGCCTAGAAAGTTAAATTTTATTGATCTGACAGGAGTGACAAGGGTTGTACATACTTAGCGCTAATTTTGAGTTACAACCTAAACAAGATCATCAACATTGTGTAATGAACAAAAATGTTCACTCTTGTTGTTAAATAAAACTAACGATATATTATTCAGAAAGGAGATTTAATATATAAATTGACAAGAATATAGCTAAAATGGCATTACTTTTAAGCAAATACAAAAACAAGACAAAAAGTTGTAGTGCAGCCAATTTTAATATGTAACGCTCTGTGAAAATTGGATTTTTCAATTCCAAAGCGTTGCCGACGCGTTATTTCGGTGAGCGTCATACAAATTAAAGTCGCACATCTATACCAGTAAGCTGCTTTTGGCCTATTGCCTCAACAACACAACGAGTCAACTTTACCCATGCCATCTTCCAAACTAAGTCCATTCTTTTAGGCAAACTCATGGCGGTCATATTCCATTGATCATACCTAGATCATTAATATCGTTAATACCATACGTATATGTTGTTTTATTCTCGTTCTTTTAAACATAAACCTAATTGAGAACCCTTTAATAATAATTCATCAAACAATTAATTTATCATAGCGATATGATATGAACTCCTCTTTGTTATTTTATAAAATACACTCGAGGAAAGAATAAAATTTAGAGTAGTGGCGTTAAAGTCTTTTTAAAGTTTATTTTAAAGGCGCTAGAATAGCTATTGCACTAGCCGTATACTGCCAATCACTGCGGAATTAATTTTGGCGGCATTTTATATTTCATTTCAATGCAAAAATAAAAAAAATAAACTCGAGATAAGAATTTTTACTTCTCAGGGGTATAAGTCATTGGAATAATGGCGGTAAATTCGATTCAAATATAATTTCAAAGGTGCTAAAATCAGAACCCGCTTTTTGCTTGCAAAATCCACTATATTAGCATTGCTTAACTACTGTATGTTCTATGTGTTCTATGTTGGGTGGCTGCTAACTTACTGCAATCTAGTGTAGTAACCACACACACATACATACACACTTACAAAATATGAATTGTATGTAAAAAATACAAACTTTTACTCTGAGTTTCAAAACAAATAACATTTTGTTGTTGTTATAAAAGAGAAAAAAAATGTAAAATTTCGTAAACAAAAACAAAATGTCAAAATCTTTTCATCATACTTTAAGCAGCTTTTGATTAGACGTTTGTGAGAATAAAAAGCAAACAAACAAAAAAAAACTGAATATTTTACTTTATTCCCAGAAGTTTTAAGGCAAGTTTAAAGTTAGAAATGTTTGCTAATACAAATGATAAAATGTCTTTCAGTGTGTCTGTCTGTCTGTCTGTCTGTCAATTTATTTATCTGTTTTATTTTAAGAGTTAACATTTTAGGATGTGAGTACACATGTATAAATTATATATGTACACATTTATATGTATGTAACTATGATTGCATTTTTATTTTAAATATCCCAGTTGGCCAAATTATCCATGTTGTCTTTTAAATTTTAATAAAGACATTTTTAAAATTTTCATGCACTAAACTTTTCGCCAACCATGGGATAATGGAAACCTTCAATAACGACAAGAGGTGGGAGAATACGATGAAGTAATCGATCTTTATATGAATGCTTCAAAGATTGGTAACCGAACTGAGTTAGGTTTGTAAGACATAAACCGAAACAGAGTTTAAATACTTCCGTCTAGCTAATCACAATACTGTTTTCCACGCTGAGATTATGGCAACTACAGAAGGCATTAAATGGATAACGGAAATTGATAATGAAGCTCCGATTCGTATCTTTACGAATATTCAATCAGTTATTAAGACTCTAATGAACGAAAAAGTTTAATTATACATATATGTATGTGTATACTATATGTACATATTACAAAAGAAGATAAAAAATTATCGTCAATGACAATGTGTAGATAGAGTTGCTTTTATGGTCGTCTACGAAAAGATAAACAACGTGTCTTGTCTCATTCTGTGACATTTGTATGAAAATATCGTTTATGATTTGGTTGAGCTGTCCTCAGTATATCATGAATATTGTCTTGTATGGTTGGGGTTGTCTTGACCATGTGGGATATACATATGTATGTATACACTCATGCATGCATAAGTATAGTAAATTTAGATTACTTCTTTATGACTTTCATATAATCATACATATGGGTTCCCAAAATTCACATAAAGATCCTAATAAAGTGCCATTTTAACATACAAGTTAAGATTTCCTTGACTCACCCCCCCAAAACACTTGAACAGTTTTGCACAGTTCGTATATTTACCAGAGTTAATTAAAATTATTTGCAATAAAGTTTATGAATAAAAACAATTAAAAATAATTTATTATTATTAAAAAGTTCACAAATATAAAAGAATTTATATACAGAAGATATAAACATTAAAGCGTACCACCTTACAAGCGAAAAAATTTGACTGTACATCTTTAATTATAAAGTTTTTATAAGGCATAATAATTTCGAAAATAATTTTTCGGCATTCACAGTCGGACCTTGATGTATAATATAGCGATGTTTTTTCATCGAGGAGTCAATGTTTAAAAGTCATTGAACCCAAGTACCACTAGATCCACTAGATCTTAGTTCTTACCACCTAATATCAGCAACTTAAACATCGCCAAAAAATTCAGTTTTTGTTCAGAAAGTATTGAAATAAATTAAATATTATTATTATTGTTTTTTTTTTAATTTTTCTTGATTCTCTTCAAATTCGGCAGGGTCTAATGTACATATGTGTATAAAAAAACATAAACTGGTATAAACTGTATACAACTTTAAAAGAGTAAAAAAAATTGGAAACAAAAATTTAAACAAATTTTCCCCCCGAGATGAAATTTCATCCATTACCTTGGTTCTCTTAAAAGTTATTGCTAAATACCTGCTTTTTGAATACTTGAAGTTCAACCACTTACAAAACGACTCCAAGTATGACTTTCAATGGAAATGTCGTAGAGGAAAACTACTAGCTTTTCTAAAGAATTTTAAAATTTTATATTTTTTCAAAAAAAAAAAAATGGTGGCTCCGAATAGAGTATTGTACAACCATTTGTGATAGACTGGCCACTGTATCGTTCTACAGATTACACCAAAATTCGTTCTTTTGTCGTATATAGAATAAATTCTCCCTGAAAGTCGTTCAAGTCACTTATAAAGCCTACAGTTAACAATGTGCTTTAGTGGCAATTTTTCATGTTTTAACGATTAATCATCCTTAAGGTCCTCCACCGATTAGTGACAACTTTTGATACTACTCCAATGTAATGTTAGTTCATATGGTGTAGCCCTAGGACATCTTAATGTTAAATCGATAATATAGTCTCCATACATTTAGGTGAGCTTTGGACTAGTCCTAGTCCATAAGGGAGTATACTTTACTCGCGTGTATGGACTAGTCACGTTATTTTCATGAGTTTAGCAAAAAATAATTCTATATCAAAAAAAAACTTTTTAAAATAAAAATTTTGCAAAACTTCCTTTTAAAAATCCTTTGTCAACAATGACATTTGTTACCGATTTTAACTTAATTTAAGCCATTAATTGGTTTAAAACTTAGCAATAAATGGCATATTCAATGTCAACCTGTCTCCAACGTCAAACAGGTTTTTACAAACTGTCAAAAACTTAAAAGAAGATAAAACTTACTAAAATGGTATCTTTCAGACAGACGCAAAAATAAAATTCAAATTTTGTTGGCAAACTGTGAAAAATAGATTTCGATGCAAGTGTGAATAATTAATAACATTATGAAAGTGACTAAAGGCCAATTTATATCTATGCTTTTTGGTATTTTTTGCCAAAATCTATTTAAAACTGAAAATAGGATTTTTTCCAGTTTATGCTGCTCTTTCCAAGTATTTTTTTATTTTTTTTTTTGAAAAGTACGGAAAAAGAAAAACTAAAACAAGAAAAAACATTTTGCAAAGTTTTCAGTTGTTAATTTTTTCGCTTTAGTTTTTTTTTCTGTAAAAAAAAATAAACATTTTTACACCTCATACGAAAGTACGAGTAGTGTACGGTACGATACCCCCTGGTTCATACTCTAATGAGGTCATAAAATAGCAGTATATATCAGATATAACTTCAAGAACATTTTGTGTGTGTGTGTATTTCGTTTTTTTTTTAGTTTCAATTGTAGTTACTGTTGTTGGTGATGTTGATGTTGTACTTGTAGTTGCTGTTGTTTCTGTTCAGTTTGGTGTAATAAAATTGTGTTTTATACATACATAAATACGTATGTATGTATGTATGTATGTATGAAGGTATATATTTATGTATAAAAATTGTAAAATTTTTAACTGAAATAGGGTCACATTAAGGTAGTCATAGCAAAAATATCACACACATACAACATAAAAAGGTTTCTATAGATGTTTTTCTCTCTCTCTCTCTTTCTCTGCTTTTTTGTATATTCGGTAAATTAAATAGCGGAACATTTTATATTAATTTCTTTATTTCTACACAAATTTTTTACCAACAATATAAGTTAGTATGCATGTTTTTTCTGTAGATACAAAGGGACGAAAACATACAAATAAAAATTATTTAAGTGGAAATTATGGTTAATTTGTGTTATTAAATTGAGAAAGTTGAGAAAAAGTCAATATACTTACATCTGTAAGTACTATATAATGTTGAAAAAGCTGTTTATCTACCAGCAGATCCTTTATATAATTAATTATAAATTAAAATGTTCTGTTAATAAATAGAAACATCAAGGCTTTCACTAAATCGTCGAAAAATTCAAAAGCTCTTCATTTTTAAGGGTTTTCATAAGGAAAATATGTAAAGGAAAATATATATAAAAATGTAACAGAAATTTTACTGCATTTTTATCTACCTTCAACCAAATTCTAACCGTCAAAAGAGTACTTGAAAATTTCAAGGTCATCCAATAACAAGCAGTTTAAATATTAATTAAAAGCAGTGTGTGAGAGTGTTAGTGAAGGGATTATAAAGTTTCAAGAAGCTCTCCACAACGTATGTATGCTCAATGTAAACTGCCTTATCATGCTTTTACATTTTAATTGTTCATTATTTCGTTGCATGGGTGGGTGTTGAACATCAACAAGTGGTTGCTAATTTTCAAGCAAAATCATCCTAATTATCTCTCGATATGCCTTAAATTATTGTAAGATTATGGATTATGGAAGTGGTCTGTCTGAATATCCTTCCCGCTTTTATTAATTTACTATACGTAGAAAATTCTGACGAAATGGAAAGGTAGCCTAACGTGCTATTACATACATAATCCTGCAATGTATGCTTTATGATTAAATGAAAATAATAATAATTAAGAAAAAAATATATTTGCTATGCAATTTTAATTTATCGTTCACTTTTTAAAATTTTTAAAAATGCACTGTACGATGAAGAGGTTTTTTTTACATCGGCAGCTATATTGAGCAATTTGGGGTATATACAGTGGCCGACAAAAGTCTACGTACGACCACAATTTTTGACATTTTAGAAGTCTAAAAACGTTAAATAAAAAACTAATGATGCAGTTTTGTTCCAAATTCAATTTTATTAATATAAGCAAAAAAAATATATTTTCCAACATTGACTTATCCAAGAAAAGCAATTAACTACCACTAATTTTTAAAATTAATACTTAGTTGGGCCACCATGGGCATCTATGACTGCCTGTAACCTTCTTGGCATCGAATTAACTAAAGTTTCTAACTCTCTAGATGAAATATATTGCCATAGTTTTTGAATCTTCAGTCTCAGCATTGGGGCACTAGTAATATTACAATTTCGGATTTTTCGTTGTAGTATCTCCCACACGTGCTCAGTAACGTTCAAGTCCGGACTTTGTGGTGGTGTGTACAACTGTCGTTGAGCATTGTACAGCAACCAATCTTTGACAATTAACGCCGTATGCTTCGGATCGATGTCTTGTTGGAATATCCTACTTTCACCAAGACTTAAATTATCAACCGATTGTTTCAAATTTTGTTCTAGAATAGATTTGTATTGATACCGATCCATATTACCCTACTCCAGAAGCAGCCACAGCACCCCAAACCATTACACTACCTCCGCCGTGTTTAACTGTACTAACTAAGTTTTTAGGATCCAACGCTGTATTTATCTTTCGCCAAACTTTATCTCTCCCATCACTTCCAAATATGTTATATTTGGATTCGTTATATTTATGTTCTGTTCGTTATGTTATATTCTGGACTCGTTTCCAGAAATCAAATCCCTTTTTAATATGCTTTTTAGCAAACTCAGACGAAGCTTACGATTTTTTTCACTTATTATGGGTTTTTTTCCAGAAGTTCTGCTGTGGTAACCATTATTATTTAAGGTTCTTTGTATGGCTCGTGGATGTACAATTATTTCTGATCTTCTGGCTAGCTGTTCGGCCAATTTCGAAGCATTCACCTTAGGCTGTTTGTCCACTTCTTTTAAAATAAAGCTAACGTCTCTTCGATTGAGTTTCTTTGGACGACCACTACGAAGCTTACTTTCAATACTACCAGTGCTTTTATAATTGCTAAATATTATTTGTACAGTAGATTTACTTAAATTTAATAGCTTTGATATTTTACCAAATGTTTTTTTTTCATTTCTGTACTTTACAACTAAATTTCTTACTTCAATTGAAATTTCTTTGCGACAAGCCATTATTCCGTTTTAATATTAACTAAATCACTCTAATTCACTACTAAAAAGAATATAAATCAATCCTTTAACGCAATAACAGAAGTAAAAAATAAATAACGGCACTTTTCTGTAAGTATTCAACAACAGTAACAATTCCTTGTTTGTCGTATGTAGACTTTTGTCAACGTATTTTGATTGTTTTTCTTGAATAATTTTTTAAGTTAATGTTGGAAAATATATTTTTTTTCTTATATTAATAAAATTGAATTTAAAACAAAACTGCATCATTAGTTTTTTTTTAACGTTTTAAGACTTCTAAAATGTCAAAAATTGTGGTCGTACGTAGACTTTTGTTGGCCACTGTATTTCGAATAGTTATATACTTACATACATATGTATGTATGTACATATATGTCAAAAAAATGTTCACTTGGCATTGAAAATATCCAATGAAAATTATATAAAAATCATACTATTGCGTCGGTGAAAAGCGCGACAAAAATATAAGACAAGACATGCTTATGCCAATTAAACATTAACAATAATTTCTTTATTAAAAATTCGTTAGCTTAAACCTCTTACAAAATTTTGTACATACATACATATTTAAAAAAGGGCCACACCGTTGTTGTTCTTTTATTTGTTTCTCACTTCCAATGCACCCAGTCAATTGTTTATTTAAAATTATGTATGCAAAAAAAAAATACATTGTTTTTTTGTTGTCAACATATTTTAGAGAATTTAAGTGTGAAACAAATACATAACTAACGGTTGATAACCACAATAAGTTACAGTGGTTAGTATGTACACAATTTATGACAAATTACAAAGTAATAAATTTTAGTATATCCCAGGAAAAACTAGGTAATGACTTGCTCTTACTAAACAACACACCTTTCGATGACTGTTACATATCGTATGTCTTACTAAGAAGTATTTTAGTAACGACTTGATATATAATGCGATACATAAGTACTTATTTTTTTAATTTACTTAGATGCATGCACAATAAAATTTCTTATTGCGAAATTTGTTAAAAGTCATTCAAATACATACATATGTATATAAGTATGTATATTTTCATAATTCTCATTTAATATAACGCACTATATAAGTATAAGTATAAGTGTTTTTGACAATAGTGGCAGAGAAGTTCTTTAGCAAACTGATAACTTATGGATTTTCACTGATTTTTAAATTTCAAAAAAACGTATCGCAGAATAATCCAACCGCAGTTTTGTCCTTAGAAGAACCGAACGACTTCTGTAAGTCCATAGTATTAATGGGTTATTTAGGTTATTTAAATCAAGTACTTAATTATTGCTATAAAAGTACTTATTTAAGTCCCTACTTATAAGCACACGTAACAAGTACTTACGCAAGTCCTTATTTGTAAGCGAGGGTGTTAAGTACATATTTGAGTTCGTATTTGTAAGTGATAGAAGTAGGTACTTGCCTCCAATGATATCGAAGTATTAAAACAATGGGTTTAGTTGTAAGTTGTGAAGAACTGCATTTTAGTACCTTCAACTCATTATTTTGTAATGAGAGTTTATAAAAGAATTTTATAAATATAGATTTTATCAATAATTCTCTAAAAAAAATTCCAAAAATTTTGTGAAAAATATAAAAACAAATACTATTAAAAAAAAAAATTATTAATGATAGAAAAAAGAGAATTTTTGAAAAATTCCTTTTAAAATAGTTTATAAAAAAATTTTTGAAGACTCTTTAGGATATAAAAATTATTTAAAGTTATAAAGGGAATTTCTTTACTTTATTATAAGAAAAAATATATATACATATATGTTTTTTTTAACAAACTCTTTCAAAAGAAAATAAAACAATTTAAATCAATTTTCGTTTTTTAGAAAAAATGACTGCAATTTCTATTTTGAAATAAAATTAATCTTAATATTTAAAAAAAAGAAATGAAAAATGTTTAATAAAAATTGTAATTTTTTACTTTTGCAGAGATGCGTATAATATACGGTGATGTATCCTCCCATTATTGGGAAACACCATATTCTCAGCCCTACTTTGATAACTCCTCCAGGCGTGAGGTCACCTCTATAGTGGGTCAAGCAGCCTTGCTGCAATGTAGAGTTAGAAACTTAGGGGATAGAGCGGTAAGTTAAAACACCACCTATCTCTTTTTCTATTTTCTTTCTTTTATTTATTTCTCTTTATTGCTTGGCTAACCAACAGGTTTCTTGGATACGCAAACGTGACTTGCACATACTAACTGTAGGCATTTTGACATACACCAACGATCAACGTTTTCAATCTTTGCACACTGAAGGTTCAGACGAATGGACATTAAGGATATCATCACCACAGCCACGTGATTCTGGCACGTACGAGTGTCAGGTATCAACAGAGCCAAAAATAAGCCAAGGTTTTCGTTTAAATGTTGTGGGTAAGTTAAGTGACATTTATATGCTAGTACATACAATATACACACATAGTTGTCCATTACCATCAACACATTTTTCTACATTTAACCTTTTCTTTCTGTCTCTCTCTCTCACTTTTCGTTCGTTAATCTACAGTGTCTCGAGCGAAGATACTTGGTAATCCTGAACTGTTTATCAAAAGTGGCAGTGATATTAACTTAACATGCCTTGCGATGCAATCACCCATACCGCCTTCATTTATTTATTGGTACAAAGGAAAACGTCTAATGAACTATTCGCAACGTGGTGGCATTAATGTTATAACAGAGCGAACGACACGCACAAGTAAATTATTGATTTCAAAGGCAACATCAGCAGATTCTGGAAATTACACATGTTCCCCCAGTAGTTCAGGTATGTAATTAGAGAAATTATTATTTTGTTGGTATTTTCGTGGTTGTGTATGGGTGGGAGCGCGAGAGTTTGTGTATGAGGTAGTACTGCACATGCTGTGCTATATTCCCAGCGGTAAAGAAGGGGTTAGTAGGCCTTATACAAGGCCTTATTTATTAAGCACAAGGATTCCGTTACCCATTGCATACTTTATTTATTTATTTTTCACGCGTTGAGATATAAAGCAAGGGCTTCTACACTCGTTTCTAATGACAGAACCTCTAGAACAAGTTTTGAAAACGCTATAAAAAAATGTCGAGTTAATGATGGCCGCCACTACAATATAGCGTTGAATAAATGTATATGTATAAGGGTCATATCTAGTAATTAAAAATATACTCACTTCAATTCCCTCAATATCAAACGAAAAGGCTTGACCAGTAAAATATAGAAAACTATGAAACAAAATTGATTTCTAGATGGCATCCTAAAAAAATGGCGGAGACATGAGTCAAATATAGACTCCTTCGACCCCTCCAATATTAGTATCAAATGAAGGGGCTTGACTAGTAGAACTTGGTAAACTGCGAAAAAATTAAAATTCAACATGGCGTCCTAAACAAAATGACGGATAATATTTTTCTAAATCCTATAAATATATAGACAGCTATGTTAGAATAAAATTAAAGAAGGCGTCGAAAATAATAAAGCAAAATGGCAAATAGCGTTAAACAGGCAATCTAAGTTATGCTATTATGAAGTCATTATATTTGATGGTGAAAGGTATTATCAGATTCGGGACGGCCGAATATAGCATTCTTACTTGTTTTTTTGATTGATTTCTTTAAATACTATTTGGTTTTAGTAACGGTTGTTGCTAACAATACAAAAAATGAAATAAATACCCAGCAAAAAAATTCAAAGTAGTGCAAAAATATATCATTGGTGTTTTCACTTAAATTTAATCACTTCGTCACCATTTGAACCCCTGCAAATTTACTTTTCTTTTATAGATTTTTTTTTTGCTGGGTACATACGATATTGAACATTCCTATACATCATAAGGAATGTTAATTAAAATTACTATCGGATCTTTAGAAGGGAGTACTGAGGACTTTAAGTCTGTAAAGAGCAGACAGAGAAAAAATGAGATTGGAAATACCAAAGAGGGTATAAATTTGAACAAAGAAGAAGGCCTTAAATATAAAGCCCTGTTGACTTTTACCGCTGGGTTGCTATAGCATTACAAATTTATATTTGTGCAATTAATTTATTAACGAAATGCAAATAAAAACAGGAGAAAATGGGTTAATATATGTACGTTTTAAATTTGTACGATTACAGCATTACTAAAAAAATTGTAAAAACGAAGAGAAAAGAATAAGTGATTTTGAAAATAATATTTTGAAAATTTTAAATGTTACACAACCTTTAGTTAGAATCAGGCAAATCTATGTAATTGTACCGCGTGTCTTTAACATTTTTGTTACATTTGTTGTTTTTCTAATGAAAATAAAGGAAACTGAGGATAGACTTAAAAACAAATGTACACAAGAATGTATGTAGCTACATAATTTTTATGTTTAGAAAAAATAAAGATATTTTTCCAAAAAAAAAAAAAAATTCACTAAAAAAATAAAAAAATAATTTTCTTGAAAACATATCAAATATTTTATAAAAAATGCAATATGCTGATTTTAATAAAATATTTTACAAATTACAAGAAAGGAATACCAAAAATTGAGTTTTTGCTAAATGTTAATGTTTAGAAAAAAATATTTATTTTTTAGTCTAAAACCTTATTTATACAAAAAAAAAATTTAATTTGTTCAACTAAAACACAAGTTTTCACTTTCGAGTTAAATTGAATTTAAATTTTTCTAAAAAAAAGATTCAAATCAACTAAAATGTATGGGTCATTAATGAATAGCAAGCAAACTTTAGTTGCGTAGTCAACTGACAACTTTAACTCCACGGTTACCAATAAAGTTACATAACCACTACTTGACGAATAAATTTACAATCGTTGACTCGTGTAAATATAAAATAAAAATAATATAAAAAAATAAATATAAAACTTAACATTAATTGTCACTGACTTTTTGAAACTACATACATGTCAACCAAGTCCAATTTAGATCCTTACGTTTACACTCATCGCATACGGTATGGTGAATTAATATCCAAGTGTAGCGCTGATGTGAAATTTGTTCGCAACTGCTATATTAGCCTGTTCGGTTAGTCAGTTATGACGACTTTAAAATGGACGTAATGGACGAAATATATTTCTCACACAGCACGAATTACGATAATAAAACTTAATGATTTGCAAGCGTCGTTTTTTAAATTATTTATTGTGAAATGGCGAACCTTACATATCACAAATCATATTTTACACTGAACAATTAAATAGAAAAAAATATATATAAAAGAAACCATTATACTTAAGCTAGATTCACACAAGTGTTTCGAAATTTTTTTTTTGTTCCATATCATATAATATCTTTTACTGGACAGGTACAAACAATTTTTTTTTTTTTAACGCAGATTTTAAAAAAATTAAAAGCTTATATTTTGTTATAAAAATTTAAAATAACAAATATATGCTTCACAAAAAAATATTTTTTTTTTATTAAAAAATTTTTAAAATGGTTTGATTTCTTATAAAAAAAGCATTAAAAAATTTTCTACTATTACATACCGAAAACTTTTGTATTAGCCCGTGCTAATTGCATGTTCGATGTAACCTATAAGTGGCTACAAAGAAAATAAGAGACTGTTAAGAATAACATAACTTACCTGTACTAACATATCTAATTTTATTACTTTTCTTTTCTCTCCCTTAACATACCATTTTTCTCCAC
This sequence comes from Phyto melanocephala, assembly GCA_941918925.1. Classification (NCBI taxonomy): domain Eukaryota; kingdom Metazoa; phylum Arthropoda; class Insecta; order Diptera; family Rhinophoridae; genus Phyto; species Phyto melanocephala. The sequence goes on from OW799233.1 coordinate 7,757,660, forward strand.
AGATTCCGCATCGGTTGTGGTCCATGTCATAAACGGCGAACATCCAGCTGCCATGCAACATGGCAACAACAGTGCTTCAACTCGGACGCAAGCATTTCGTAAAGTTATGAGATCGTTGTCATATGATACCGTCATTTCGGTACTGTTCAATATCACAAGCCTGCATTACACACTCTACTCTATAGTTGAAATAATGATAAAAACAAATTGTTGTCTAGTCTTATTGGGCATGACGGTGTCACGATGTTTTCTCGGGCACAATGGTCGTCTGCCGCATTGTATTACCAGGTGACTGTAATCGAGTAGTAAACATTCGGCATGGACCGAATCTAATGCATTGCCCAACATCATTAACACTCACAGCATTAACAGCAACAGCAACAACAACAAAAATCACAATTTAATTAATGCCACTATGGATGTTTTTTCAACTTTAAACGATTTGATAGTTTTTACTTCTTCAATTAGATGTTTTTTTTAATTTTTAAGTTTTAAAACAAAAAAGCAGCACATATTTTATAATTATTGATTTTAAAGTAAAAAACAGAAATAAAATAAAAGAAAAAAACAACAACAGCAGCAGGAACAGCAACTCGTTAGCAGCATAAGCAACAAATGCATAAACTCAGAGAAAGACTATGGGGAAAAAATAACTGCATTTCAACTAAGCATGCTTATGTGGGTGTTGTAAAATGTTATAAAATCGAAAGAACAACAACAAACATGGCGGCCATCAGTGATTAACTGTTGCAAAAACAAAGTTAATTGTGCGTGTGTGTGCGTGTGTGTGCAAAATCATATATAAAAAAGAGTAAACTTTGCATTTGTTTATATTGTTCATAGTTATTAATTATTAAATAAATAAATAATAAATTAAGTAAGTTAAATTAAAAAAACAACACAACAAAAAAAAATACGACAAAAAAATACAAAAAAAAAATGAAAAATAAATAATACAAAATGATTTTAATTATGTATGACATAATATTAAGTAGATAAACGTAAAATAAAAAAAAATAATAATAAAAACCAAAGATAAATAACACAAAAATTGTTAAGATTTAATTTATTTAATTTTAAAAATAAATATTTATCTAAAATAGGGTAAGTATGTATGTATGTTTGTGGATTCTTAATGTTTCAATTATATAATCAAAAATTTCCTACAAACAAAAAATTCACCGAAAAAAAATTGTTTTGAAAACATAAAATTTTTATATGAAAAATTTTACTGAAAAAAAATGGTTACAATTTTTTTTCAACGAAAATTTATTGAAATATTTTTAATGAAAGAATTCACCAAAAAGATATATGATAAAAAAAACTCACCAACATCTTAAAGGGAAAAAGAAAAAAATGCATAGAAAACTTTTTCTGAAATATATAAAATTTGTTTAAAAAAATTATAGAAATTTTTTTTTTAAACACAAAATTTAAAAAAAAAAAATAAAAATCTTGATATTGATGAGTCCATTAAAAAATAAAACGAAAATTTTTATTTTAAATATTGTCTCAATTTCTTTTAGAATATTTTTCATGTTATTCCATCTTTAAGATCTTTAATTGATTCGATAAATCACAAAATCAAAGATTATGAAACTTTTTACTTAAATGAGCGATTGAATCGTTACTCATATTTTTTTAAAATATAAACGTCGCGACGTTCATATCAAAATCTTTCCATTCCAACCATTCATAGTCATTTATTAGTGTTTGGTAAAGCAATCCATTCACCGTAACGTAACAGTCGTGTTAGGTCCAGTAACACCGATACAACAAAAACTACACCAAACACATTGACGTAGCAAAAGCTTAAAAAATATTTTATTCGGTCAAGACCTTAAACCAAAGCATATTCATATAAGTTAATAATTTTGTCACAACCATAATGATAAGAACAAGATTAGGCATTGAGCATGTTCGATGTAATTCTGCTCTCTCATGCGTGACAATGATTGATATTACAAGTTAAAATTTAAAAAAAGGGAATATAATATTTTTAATTGATTTTTCAAGCTTGAGCTCTTTATAAATATTTGTTGATTTATTTATTATTCAATATTTCGCTACTCCTTTGTGTAGCATCTTCAGGAAAGAAATTATATAAAATTTTGTAAAAACACACAATTTCTTTCCTGAAGATGCTACACAAAGGAGTAGCGAAATATGGAATAGTAAATAAATCAACAAATATTTATAAAGACCTCGAGCTTGAAAAATCAATTAAAAATTTTATAAAATAAAGGTCAAATAAGAGCAATAACAAAAAAGGGAATATAATGCTTAAATAAATAATTTATTTATATATTTATATTCTATTTGAACTTTTACTATATATTAAATTTTCAATGTGAACCATTTTTTATTTTGGCTTAAGTTCATTTATTCTTTCATTTAATTTTATAATTCAAATTTAATTAAATTGTAACCATTTTTGGGACTATTCTTTCTAAAATTATTTCCGATATTAGCCGAGTGGAATGCATTTTCGAAATCAGCAACGATTTCATCATCAGCACTCTTTATCGGTATACTACTAAATATGTAATTTAAAATTCCTATTTATGTTACAATTCAATTAAATTTGAATTAGTGAATCACTAGTTCGTAAAATTAACTTAAAGACGGTAAAAAACTATATAAGCCGTAATATGACCAATAATATTTTTTTAAACAAACTATAATGATTTTATTTATATAAATCTCACTGTTTTTATATTGCTTTTGTTAAGTTCGAGGCTGATGTGACGTATGAATCTTGTTTTTAGCACTCTTGAGTCTGATCAGGTATCATAATGTCTAAATTTCTTAAACTTGCCTTGTGATATATATCCTTTTTTTTTTAATTAAACAAATCATAACGACTTTTCCATCCTTGATATATAAAATAACCTTGACAGAAAACATCCGCTAAAAAGTTGCTCTGTTGTATCAATTCGTCGTTGCATATTGTACCTGCATGCCTTGCCTTAAACTCAGTTTATTATACCCTTCATTTTATATATAAATACATATGTATGTATATAAAATGTAAATAGTTAATTTTTAAAAATTTATTTGGTGGGAGTGGTCTATTTACGCCAATGACCAAACTGTCACACGTTGAGGATGGAGAGGTTTTTTAATTCTTGACTTTTTCAAGGTTAAACTTTGTCTCTTAACTCAAGATGATTTTTCGAAGAAATTCCGTTTGATGCACCTCAAGGACCCAATTGGCAAAACAACCACGTTGTTTATGGACAGTTGTTGTGTAAGCTGAACTTCAAAAGCCTTAAGGCCTAACTGCCTAACAGTTAGGAATGACTCGCACGTCAGTAAGACGCATTTTAAAAATGATATTCCCATAAAAGGTGCAATTGGTGAGAGACTTAAAACCCGCAGATCATCGGCAACGTTTAAGTTTTAAAATTAAATTTCAACAGTTGGCCAGAAATAAAATCTACTTTACTAATAGGCATAACTGTAGTTTCTATAAGTTTATGATAGAACATTTTTAACAACCTGCTCTTGAAAACAGATCTGAGTTAAGATTTCGCACTTGGTGCAAACAAATTTTCATTTTGTATATTTTATAATCTTTAAAAAAGATTAAAAAATATATAAACAAACGAAAAAATTACTTTTGTTACACCCTGTATTTTGTATTAAAACAAGTTTCAAATTATAGAAAATAGTCCGTTAAAAAAAAATATGTTTTATTTTTCTTTTTTAAAATAACCTCACGGACTACTAAGTAAATAAAAAAAAAATTGAGTTTAACGTCCTTTGCGAAATTTCTTTGCTTTGACAATTGTCAAAAGTTATTTAGGTATTTCAAGTCTTATAATTTTCTTTAGGGTTTAATACATTAACGTGTTTATGTGAGTTACGTGTAGATATTCCTTAACCTGTCATAACAGAAATTAGTACATAACAACTCTTATTTTTATTGTTGTTACAGTTGGCACTAATTTTCATATTGCTTTGTTTACTGATTTTTTTTTTTTTTTGTTATTCTTTGGTATTTAAATGTTTGTGCTAATGAGTTCGTTATTATGTAAAATGGTACACATTTAATATGTATTAAATTAATTACAAGTACCCATTGTGAATAAGTATCAGTTTGGAACAATCAAAAAGAAACAAAGAGAAGATAAGAATAAAACAAGCAGCTAACAGTGTCAATTTTGTACTCGTGTAAATATTTTCGATGCGCTACTAACAGTCAAATAGTAGATACTTTTTTATAAATATGAGTTTAAGAAAAATATTTTTTAAAATTCTGATATTAATAACGTTTTTATTTATAGAATAAGAAATGGATTCAAAATATGAATTGAAAATCAAATTTATTGACAAGAAATGTACTGGGAATATATTTTTACATTGAAAGGCAATCGAAATTTTACTCAAACGTAAAGGTTAGAGTAAAGGTAAAGAGTTTCAAATATATGGGGCTCGAATAAAATATCTGTGTTCTTAAAATGTTTTCTATGATCGAATTTGACACGGGGAGTTTTTCCTAGTTTTCTTTTAGAGGATTTTCTAATGATCGAATTTGACACGGAGAATTATTTTAAGTTTTCTTTTTGTACTTCCGTTTGTAATTTCTACAATATTTAATTTTAATTCATTATGACTAGCAGATTCGATTACGCAATATACATCTGTTCGTGTGTTAGTTGAAATTATCTTTAAAAAGCAACCACATGTTGCACAGCAGTCTTATTCTGTAACTTGCTAAAGCTAAATCTCTATCGCTAAAACTCTAAAAAATATATTTAGAGATTTTTGTAGCCTTAGTCTCCAAGTAAACGGCCCTGCAACCTCATTTTGTAACACGCTAGGGCTAAATCTCTATCACTTAAACCCTAAAAAATAGATTTACAGATTATTGGCTAACATATATTCTTTATATATCTTTTAGAGTTTTAGCGATAGATATTTAGCTTTAGCGAGTTACAGAATAAGGCTGCATATCTGTATGTAGTATCAATTAGAAATATCCGGTAATGAATCGCTATTAAAATTCAGCACAATCGTCCCATCACTTCCTGAGATATGAGCAAAAAAACACGACTGCCTCTGTTTCTTCCCATATTTTTATCATAAAATTCAATATTTTGTCAGTACTAAGAAAATTTATTAACATACCTGTTACTAATCGGTAGAGTTATAGGCAAAAATTATTTGAAAAAATATTTATTTTTTAAATATATCAAGTTGCTCAAGCTGCTAAATATTTTTTGAGCACGATAAAGACCTTAAATTACAAGCTATAATCTCTTAGCTATTCCTGAAAAAAACTCGGTTTGAAGCTAAGTGAGATATAAGCTCCAAAATACAAATACTTGGGGTATTTTCTAAAATTTACAAACAAAAATCGATTTTTTTAGTTTTTAGACAGCCGATAGAGTTGAAACGGATATCAAATAGTAGGGCTTGTTAGCAAGATATAATTAATTATTAAAAAATTTAATAACCATGATGGGCCGCTACAACAAAATGGCGTACATTAAATGTTTATATGGATGAAATCTCTTATTTTAAAATTTACTCCCTTCAACCCCCACAATATCGGTATTAAATAAAAGTAAAGTACAGTTAACTGTGAAAAAGTGTAAAATACAAAATGGCGCAGCATTTTTTTCTTAACCTCACCAATATGAGTATGACATGAAGTGGCTTGACTAGTTTATTATGTAAAAACTAAAAATAAAAGATGGCGTCACTTGTCTACGCTACTTGTTTTGTACATTATGTTGAAGGGTATTATCAGATTCGACATGGCAGAGTATGACACTCTTAGTTGTTTTAGGACCAAATAGTTTTATATTTTGCTTCATTTATACTTTTTTTTTTTTTTTTGTGCTTCTCTGCTTAAATTTATAGAGACATATTAATTCCTCTTATCCGCCTTTCTGAACACTGTATTCTTTTCATTTAATTTTTTCTCTTCCTACACCAGTTCGTTATGCAAATAATATTTATATTTTTTTTCTAAACCTATCCAGCTCTCAATCTTTATATACAAATTAATTTAAATAAATTTTAAGCACATAAATAAAGTACTTGGTACAAAAACCAAAAAAAAAAAAAACAGAATAAAATACAATTATAAAACATGATAAAATAATAAAGAACAAATTAAAGAAAATTAATCACTTCTTTTAACCGCCTGAACAAAGAATTAAAATCAACAGAATGAACAGAAGCTGAGTTATTGCAGGCAATAAGGGGTCGATTGTTCGGTCAGTCTTTTGGGGTTTTAAGCTATTAATTTGTTTTATTATTATTCTTGAATTTTGTAGGAACAAAATAAAAAAAAATATATGAAAAATTGTAAACAGACTGTCTGTTTGGCTGCAGCATAATGCTTGAGGAAATGTATTTGACCCTGACCTTTTATATCCCCCCATATAGTTTAGTTAAATAATTGCTCTACTTTAATATGGATAAGTAGTTGTTGTATTTATGATTTTTTTTTTTCTTTGTGTTTTGATATTTGTGGTTACATTATTCGTAGTAGTAGTGGTAGTGGTAGTGGTAGTAGTTGTAGCAATAGTCTTTGTATTACTATATTAGTGGGAGCGTTAGCATTTGTAGAGATTACACAGAAAGTGATAAATCTTGTTTTGCTTACAACAAGCAAAGGGTTAAAGGCTTTAGAGCAGAGATTCCCAATATCGAAGAAAAAATTTTCTAAGAACAATTTTTTCTGTTAAATTATTTTATATAAAGTTTTCTCTAAACTATTTTTTAACGAAAATTATCGTTTAAATGTTCTATCGAGTAATTTTTTTTATTGGTTATATTAACTGCGTGTGGCAACAATGAGCACACAAATTCAGTACAGAAATTTGACGAAAGTTAGATCAGTTGCTATTGGCCAATAAAAAAATTAAAAATTAATTACAACTCAGGTATGGAGTTAATTGCTAAGAAATTAACAAAGATGACGTTTCGTTAATCTAAGCAATAGCTTCTAGATGGAAATTCCGTCTAATGCTCTTCTGATGGTTTATGTGAACTTTTTAAAAAAAATACTTATAAAACTACATTACTGCCTTTTGTAATATCGAACCTATTATTATTTCGTGATATAGAAAACGCCACTATTACGTTTGATGAAGAGAATCGACCGTATAGCGTTAAAAATTTTTTACAAAATTTTGAACGTGTCATCCAAATGATCGCCGCAGATAAACTATTTAGACACACGTCATTTTGCAATTCATTGACAAGTACAACAAGGCTCCTTTAAAAAAAGAGAGATGTTATAAGTTATGCTCATCTCAAGGAAGCTCCAAGGCAAATTAATACAGGTGACTGTAAGAACACAGCTGATTATAAATTCACCTTGATGTTTGGTATAAAATGGCTGTCAATTATAATTATATTTTTATGAATTCAATGGAAAACAAATTTAAAACAAAATTTATAAAAGTTAAAAACACACGTAAAGTGTAAGAAAAATAATGAATTTGAAGCAACATGTATCGGTTAGTGAGAAAAAAGAAGCCACAAAAATAATACAAAGAATAAGCATAAATTTTGATTTATTCTATAGGATGTCGCAATGCTGAAAATAACCAATATATATATACATATGGATGAGGAGACTGAAAAAGTCATAAAAATGCAATTGCATTGCCTGGGAAGTCTCACAATGCTAGCCCCAATACTTTTATGTTGTATTTATATTATTGTGCATGGCCAGTACACATGGAAGATGAAAAAGTTAAAAATTTTTTTATATATCAAATATAAGAAGACATACACAGAAAAAAACTAAAAAATAGTTTAAATTACCAAAATGATTCAAGCAATTAAAAAAATTCAAAAATTATTTTTTTCTGCAAAAAATTTTAATTTTCCATCCCCGTATGAACTCATTAGGTTCGTTCGAGTACTTTTACTGCACTTTGTAGTAAATGAGTAATTATTTAGTAAATTGAAAATTTGACTCTCAAAAAGAGAATTTGTCCAAAAAAGTACTCGAACAGACATTTGTAAAAATTCGTTAGATTAAAGCAACAGCTGATGTCAAATAAATATTGTGTTGTTTAATGGGTACTATGTACATACATATGTGCAAATATGTATTTAAGTATGTATACCTGCGCCAGATTCAGGCAGTTCCATTCTTTCATCTGTAGACATTGTTAACTAACTTTATTTCACAAACAATTTAAATTTAATAATATTTTGCACTTTTGTTTTGATTTTCCTGTTTTTTAATATTTTTTTCACAAATTGTATACTTTTTGTTTGCTCACTTTTGTGTGTTTACCTTTTGAATCATATGTTTTTTGGTTTTGCTAAGTCTTACTGCAAGAAATTTCTGTAGTAAAAATTTGCAAGTACTCAGTCAAGAACTGTCCCTTTTCGCTCTCTATTTGTGCTCTCATTTACTACAAATTCGTGTAAACGAACGCAATTTCGTAAAATGCAGTAAAAATTTGTACAAATCCGTACAAATTTGTGAGTTCTCGAACGAACCTATTATAACACTTTAACAAGTAATAGTGCTGAATTCGGCTGTGCCGAATATATAATGCCTTTATCCGCTTAAAAACACTTTATTGTAAATATTGGTATGAAAAGACGAGGTGGTCGTGGTTTTTTGCTCATATCTCAGTTGTTTATGTACCGATTTTTCTTACTTTCAATACCGATCTGCTCCCGAATATTTCTGATATTTTCATGCGTTATACGGGTCTTAAAAATGTCTGATTTGTTGTTGATTTCAACATACACACGGACAGACGAACAGAAGTACAGACTGACAGATGGACAATGTTTAATTCATTTCCCTATTTATAAGCTTTCAGAAAACATATACTTTATGGGGACGGAAATGAAATTTGTAGACATTTCACATGGAATGACAAACCTATATATACCCTTACACTCACTGTGAAGGTTATAAAAACATATGAATTGAAAGTGTATTGTTATACAAAATATTTCAATGAAAGTTACCAACAACAAGCATACAATAGGTCAAACACATAAAAAACACAATAGAACTGGGGTTGTGAATTGAATTAATAATTTTAGAAACCTTTTTTATTAAAGAATATTATACCAGACTAGAAATTTGTTCGTCATTTTGACGATCTTTTATAAAAAGAAATTTAAAAAAATACAAACATAATTTGTTTTTGTAGGTAACTTTACAAAAAAAAAAGTAGCAAAAGTCGTTACAAAATAAAAAAAAGTCGCAAAATAAGCTGAGAGCAAAAAAAAATATCGCAAAAACTCATATACCGCCAAAAAAAGGGTCCAAAAGCAACTTAAGTTGACTAGCCGTAACTCCGCTGTTACTCATGGTGAAGGGTATAATGAAAAGTTTAAGAAACACTTTATTATATACAAAAATAAAATCTAATAACGTAAAGCTTAGTAACATATTAAAAAGGCGGTAAGGAAATGATGGCTACAAAGGAAGAAGTAAGAGAAAAGAAAACATATTTTCTGGGTCAATAGGATTAACAAAAAAAAAAGGAAAATAAATATATACAAAGTCTACATGTACATACGTATGTTTGTATATTAAAGACAGGTTGATAAGATTATAGATATTCTTCATGTAAAGAATGGTGACAATAATTTCTTTCACGTACATAATAATAGAGTTGGGGTTAAAAGTATTGAAAAAAAACTCATTCAGGGGACATTCTCTCCTATAATTATTTAACCTTTGCCCCTCCGGACGTTTTTTTTTTTCTACAGATTGGGGCAAAAAGTCACCATGTGGTTTAAAGACTGAATAACTTTTTCGTTTCTATATATTTTTCTTATTTCTTTCAAGATTGTATAATATACAAAATGCATATTTGTTTGCACTAAGTATGGAAAATAATGTCACTTAAATGACTTACGTTTTCAGCTGCGCATTGATGGGCTCGTTTTATAGCATTTTCTATAACATATTTTAAAACTTGTGACTAAAGCGATAGATTTTCTGTCGCAGTGTTGGCCTTGAGTTCAAGGATTGTAATCTTGGGCTCGCTCCTTCAAATAATTCCAAATAAAATAGTCGAGTGCTGACAAATCTGACGAAAACGCTGGCCAATTAATTTCTAAGCTTAAAGAAATTATTAGCTCTCCAAAAATTTTACCTTAATGTGCCATTGTGTCTTTGGCAGTGTGAAACAATACTTAAACTACATCTGAGGTCTGTTTTTAAGAAAGGATCATAAAAAATATTCTATGATAAACCGATGCAGCGCTCCATGTACGGTTACAGCATTTACATCTTTATTTTCGAAGCAGCAAGGCCCAATGATATTTTCAGATGTAATTCCACACCATACTGTACAAACTAGTAGAGTGCAATTGGCGTTGATGAATGACCGCAGAAACTACACTTCTACAGTTCATTTTTCAAATGAAAAATAGCTTCATCACATTTTTTCAATAAAGTTGATTTCATTTCTGGCCAAATGTTAAAAATTAATTGTTAAATTTAGACGCTGCCAATGATTTGCGGGTTTTAATTCCTGCCTGCACCAATTGCACCTTATATGGAAAAAATAGAAAATCTGTTTTAATTTAGTAGGGGCTAACATTTCATTTTATATACTGTAAACCGTGGCGTAGTAAGAAATGTTTTCTGGGGGTGTCAAAGCTTGCATGTTATTTTCTGGGGGAGCAAAATCTTAAACTAAATTAATATTATGTGTATTTTATATTTTAACAGTTATTTCTTTTCAAAAACGAATCAAGAGCAGTAACGCCAATCACTGTAAAATAAATTCGTATGTTTAATGAAGTTATAAGATCCCAATTAAAAATAAACCTTTTTCCATAAACAAAAATGTGTTTTTAATAAAAACAAAAAGTGTGTGATATATTTTTTATTAAAAAAGCACTTTTAGTTACCACTAATGTGGTCCTAAATGTCAAAAATGCATTCATAAAATTATTAGTAGGGCAAGGCATATTTATTCATCAGGTAATTGCAGTTCGGAGAGAATTTTTTTGCTTATATTTTTTATATATGAAGTTTGACATTTGAAATAAATTAGAAAAGAGAGAAATTTGTTTTTTATTTATGTATTTTGACAGCTTAAATTTAAAATAAGTGTTGAAAAAAATAATCAGCTGACGAATCAATGCAGTAGGGCTAAACTAATTCATTCTCTAAACAATTTCGAAAATTTATTTAGACTTTCACGTTCAAATATTAGTAGTGTGTTCAATTATCTTAAACTTATTTAACTATTTCAATTTTAATTTTTTCCCTCAAGTTTTACTTTTTAACATAAATTAATTGTTTATATTAATTTCGATAGCCTATGATTGGTTGTCAAGTCTACACCCAAGAAGCTGCTAAAACTCACACAAAAAATTGCAATTTATTCAAAATAAAATTTTGAAAATAATACACAATCTACCCTTGAAATATTTTACTAGTCTCCCACATAGAAACTTTAAACACAAAATGTTTCATTCATTGACAAAAGAACTGACTGTGTAATTTAATGAAAAATGCAGAATTAAAAATTGTTTTATATAATAAGAAATTTTCTAGGGGACTTTTGTTTAAAAGACAGATTGTTTAAATTTATATAATTTATATAATTTTTATCACTTTTAAAAACTTTTCCTTAAATGTGTGATATTAGTAGTTTCTCTATTTAATTTACCAGATGTTAATTATTTTAAAACTATTTGCAAATTCTCATAACCTTAATAATATTGGTGAAAAGAATATGTTTTAATAAATAAAAAAAAAATATTATAAATTTCGATTCGATCACTGGAGTTTTTATAGAATAAAATCCCTCGATTCTTTAAATAGTGTCAACAAGTTTTCTTGTTTAATTTGAATCAGAAAATACATAATTATTCACGCTAGTACTCGAACTTTAAATTATCTTACAATAATACAAATTTAACAAAATTTTTAAAACAACTAATGACTCAATTATATTACAATTTAAGTTACTGTAATATAGTTTAGAATAGGGGTATTAATGTTTAAAAAATAATTAATTTTATTTTGACCTTTTTTAATAGAAAATGCATCTGATTCTTGTAGACATTTTCAATTTAAATAGCGTTAGTCAAAATATACAAATGGTTCGAAAATAATAAATCTCAATTACCAAAAGCTAAAAAATATAAAAGCTTTTTGAAAAAACCCCAGTTCGATAATAGAGCATGATATTTTATTATACCCTTCACACAGTGAAAAAGGGTATATATAGGTTTGTCATTCCGTGTGAAATTTCTACAATTTTCATTTCCGACCCCATAAAGTATATATTTTCTGAAAGCTTATGAATAGGGGAGTCGATTAAGCTCTGTCAGTCTGTCAGTCTGTCCGTCTGTCCGTGTGTATGTTGAAATCAATTTTTTGAAGACCCCCGACATCGCTCGGACCCGGATGAGGTATTAAAATATCAGAAATATTCGGGAGTAGAACGGTATTGAAAATCAGAAACATTGGTACATAAACAACTGAGATATGAGCAAAAACCTACGACCACCTCGATTTTTTTTTCACAAAAACAACATTACAACAACAACATACATACATACAAACGTGTATACTGGTTAGAGAAAACGTGGCATCCAATCCCAGCTGAGCCAAAAAAAAAATTTTTTTAATTTTTTTTAAATTTTTTTTTAATTTTTATACCCTTCACCTGTGGTGCACAAGGGTTTATATAGCTTTGTCATTCCGTTTGTAATTTCTACAATTTTCATTTCCGACCCCATAAAGTATATATTTTCTGAAAGCTTATGAATAGAGGAGTCGATTAAGCCCTGACCGTCTGTCCGTCTGTCCGTCTGCCCGTCTGTCCGTGTTTTGGTTGAAATCAACTTTTAGAAGCAACTATATGTTCCTCAGATCTGTATATGGTATCAATCTCTTGGAAATATCCAGGAATGAATCGCTATTGAAATTCAGCACAATCGCCCTATAACTTTTTGAGATATGAGCAGAAAACCACGACCACCTCGTTTTTTTCACAATTACAACAACAACATACATACATAGATACATGTAAAAAACATACCAAACAAAAAAAATTACAAAAAAAAAAAATATTAAAAATAAGAAAAAAATAATAAAAAAAAACTACAAAAAAAAAATTTTAAAAAAATTTAAAAAAAAATTTTAAAAAATTTTTTAAAAATTTTTCTAAAAAAATTTTTTAAAAAAATTTAAAAAAATATAAAAAAAAAATAATAAAATATAAATAGTATATTAAATAAAATAAAATTTTTTTGGCTCAGCTGGGATTCGATGCCACATTTATTCTAACGTGTACGTATGCACGTATTTTATATGGGATGAATGGTGATACAAACAATTGTTATTGCATGACTACACGTTGTGAAGGGTATATAAGATTCGGCACAGCCGAATATAGCACTGTTACTTGTTTTTTTTATATTTTTTTATTTTTTATTTAATATATATTTTTTTTTTAATTTTTTTTTATTTTTTTTTTTTTGTTTTATATATATTATATATATAATAATTTTTTTTTTAAATTTTTTTTTAAATTTTTTTTTTACATTTTTTTTAAATTTTTTTTTAATTTTTTTTTTTATTTTTTTTTTTTTTTTTTTTTTGTTTTAACATACGAGAATTTATAATTTTACAATGGGATGTTTTTATATATGTATGTACGTATTTCATATGGGATGAATGGTGACAAAAACTACTGTTATTGCATGACTACACGTTGTGAAGGGTCACGGCCGAATATAGCGCTCTTACTTGTTTTTATCTTATACTTTTCTATTCTGCAAAGTAATTTTCAGTCGCCTTAAAGTATGCTTTAAGAACTTTATACAGAATTTAAGTGCTGCCGACGTATTAAATTAATGTCATGAATAAAATTTTTAAAATATAAAATTAACCTTGGAAAGCCAATCAATTAATGTTGAGAATTGTAAGAATATTTAGAAAAAATCACAATAGTAACATTTACAAAACTTAAAGTCTTATTTCATATATTACACCATTTTTAAGTATATAACTTTAAAAATATTAAAAATAATTTTGTTTTTATTAAGAATTTTCTTTGGTGAAATAAAACTACTATTTATTGATTTATCTTGTCATTTTTTTTTAATTTACTAATTTTACTTACATAGATGTGTATGTTAATGCACTAATTTCTGTTTACAATAAAAAAAAACACACTTTTTAAGAGGAAATCTTATTCCAGTCCTGTAAAATTGCATCAGATATACAAAATTAAATAATCAAAATTAAAAACCAGCCCTTAGGATTGTTCATGCCAAAGTTATTGTAAAATAGCAGAATAGTAGAACGCGCCTTGCCATTGCCTTAGAAAAACAAAATAAAACATAACCTTGACTTAAAAAAAGAATATTGAAAACTTTCTAAGATTTATTTAATCTGGTTAAACGCACACGTTTAAAATGCCAACCTAACAATAAATAATACAATCAAATAACTGTTGCATTAGGTTTCGAAATAGCCTTTTCTGTGACAGTAGCAACAGATATAGGTTCAGTTTTTGAATCTACATCCACTTTCTTTTGATCCTCCTCAAGCTCTTTCGGTTCCGTAGGTTCAGCAATTTCTTCAATAGGATCATCTTCAATAAGTTTATAAGTGATGGGTGCTGGCTGTTTAGCTGGTAACCAATCGGGTATAATTTTATCATGTAAACGCCATCTTCCGTACTCGTTGGAAATATGTTTCTCAAATACTACATATTCTAAAACATCTTTGGCTAAAATTTCACTACCATGCATAAGACGACCAAAGCGATCATAGATGGCCAGCAATTGTTGGGTATTAAAACGCACAGTAACTTGGGCGAAAAGATTTTCTTTGGAAATGATATCGGTAACACGAGCATGTACTACACGGGGTGGTTCTAAAGACTTTAAAAAGCTCCAATGTATAGTCTTGTACTTAATATTGTGCATCATCTCTGGATAAGCACGTTCGGTAACATACTCTCGCAATTGGTATTTGCTTTTTTTGGCCATATAGCTGTGGGCCTCAATGTACACATCTTGGGCTTTACTGGAAAAATCATCGATGTCAAATTCCTCTTCATAAGAACGTATCTTACGTACTGCCAACATAGATTTAGATTTCTTTTCTAAAAACTCGAACTTTTGCTTTGCTCCAGCCACCGAAATAAACGATTTTTTACCATCACCCTCTGGTGGCACATAAGGTTCAAAAATACCACCAGTACAACTTATGTGAAAAGGTCTTTCAAGCCATGGTCTTGGTGGGTAGAAACCACGTTCTTTCATTCTTTTCTTTAGTTCACTCTGCGGCACTTCGTTTGGTTTCTCATGGAAATTGGGCAAATCCATTTTTATAAATTTTAATTTGCGCAACCGTTTAAATTTTGGATTCCAATGTTTAGTTTGACGATGACGTACTTGTTGGGATTGTACCAAAGCCTGGACAGCAGGCGTCAACATGCCCGGCTGCATGCACTTATTCGAAAAAGATATTATATGACAATAAATAATTTTCTTATAATTGCTTATTTTATAAATACCTGCAGAAATTTAACGCAGTTTCTGGTGTATGATAAAATTTCCATTTTTACATAAGATTTTAAGTGGCAATTTGAAGAAAATTTTCCGAAATTTTTTACATAAAAACACACAGAACCAATAACTCAACAACTCTTTCCACTGCCACTGCTTTTTACTAATAGATGGTATTATTTGTAAAATTAAGACACAGGGTGACTATATGTTGTATAAAATTTTAAATGTCAAAACTTGTTTAAAACAGCTGTTGAAAATGATTAAAACACGGCAGATTAAAGAACACAACAGAAAGTTAAATTTTATATTATAGAAATTTTTATTTACGTACTGTTTACAACTTAATATACAATTAATTATTATACCTTAAATAAATAAATAAATAAAAAGGCAAAACTTTAAAAACTAATTTTAATTTAAGTATGGTAAGCAAATTCACATTGAAACAAGTAAGATTGCTACATTATGCCGTGCCGAATCTGAGGGGTTAAAGGGGTAAAGTCGTAAATACTTTTTTTGACCAATTTATTCGTTTTTTTTTCGAATGCCATCTTTTATTTTAACTTTTTATATTTTATTTATTTCAAAGTAATATAAAGCCTCCTTAGGAAAAAAACGTGCCCCAAAATTAATTATGTGCTTTAGTAATTCAAAAAAATTATTTTTGTCTATAACTTTGACGATTAGTGGCCGATTGTGCTGGAGCTTATTAGCGAATTATTATGGAACATTTTCTAGAGATTGATACCATAAACGGATCTGAGCTGCATGTGGGGCTTCTAAAGGTTGATTTCAACCAACAGACGGATAATGTTTGATCGACTCCATTGCCATAAGCATTCAGAAAATATATGAATATTTTATAGGGTCTGTAGCAATTACGAACGAATGACAAAGCCATATATACCTTTCGCACCAGAGGTGAAATGTATAAAAATGTTATCAACTGGTCTAAAACACCATTATATTAATAATACATTATCATAATATATTTATTATTTATTTATTTATTTATTTATTTATTTATTTATTTATTTATTTATTATTTATTTATTATTATTATTAACTTATTTATTTTTATAAATATTATTATTATTTATAAAAGTTGTTGGTTAATTTGCGGTTTTAATGAAAAAGACATTTATAAAACTTCTAATCAATTTTCCATTTGTAAAAAATATTCAGTAATTATTTATAAAATCTTTATTTGAAGAAAAATATCTTTAAAAAATTTATTTGTTTAATTTTTGTGTTATTATTTATTTATTTAAATGTGTGTTTAAAATTTCAATTCTTATATGATCTTAAATGATATACGCAGCACAATATTTTTACAATTTTTATTTTCACCACTGTAATATTCTTAACGCTGCATCTGTTTGTTGTCAAATAATAAGCATTGTTGAGTGGCAATACTTACTTTTGTGGATACAGATGTGTGCATTTCTTTATTTAATATTCGCTTGCCAACCATCAGAAAATATTTGGAAAATTCAATTTTTTTTGTCTGTTAATAACTTCAAAACATAAATAATAGTAAATTTAAAAATTGTGAAAAAATGACTCAAATATTGAATAATCGATGGTTAATTTGTAGAATATGTTTAAAAAGTGAAAACGATAAATTGTACAATATATTTGAACCATTAGACGAAGACGAATTCATAGATTTAGGCATAAATCTGCGGGATAAAATAGAGCTATGTGGTTCTATTAAGGTAATCGATGTAATCAAACGTTAGATAGCATTATTTAAATATATCAACTTTTAGTTAAGCTGCCAAAGTAATTTACCTAATAGAATTTGCAATCGTTGTGTGCTACTATTGCGTGCAGCCTACAAATTTCGACATTTGTGCCAACAGTCCCAGAACCAACTTAAACAGTTTATTACATCAATATCATTTGAAGAGGAGTCTGAAGATACGCTAGAAATAAATTTTGACTCCGATGCAGAGGAACAACAAGCTGAAGTTCAAGAAGAGGTTGAAAATGTGATACTTAATGATGAAGAATACGATGTAGAGGAAAATGTGGTGGAATATGATCTAACGGAGGAGTCTGAAGTAAACGTATCTACAAAAAATGACTATTTGACCAACATTGAAGACGATGATGTACTACTTCAAAGTTTTAGTGACGACGAAAATTCTCAGTATGTTTTAGAAGAAGTCGATGCTAAAAAATTTGCTGCTGTTGACAATGAAGATGTAGTTGCCACCTACAATTATGAGGATACCATTAACGACGACAGTGTCGCTATAAAAGATCAGCTTAAAAAACCAAGACAAGTTTTTTTAAAACGCTTGAATGAAAAAAAATCTGCTGTAAAGAAGAGATCAAGACAGAGTCATGAGGGCATAAATGGATTTTTTAGTTGCACATCTTGTGATAATACATACACAGATAAAACGAAATACACAAATCACATGAAGATACACGCCAAAAACAAGCCACACGAATGCGAGTATGTTTGTTTATAATAATTGTTTATTTTTACCCTAAACAGAGACTTTTTTTAAACAGAATTTGCAAGAAACGTTTCTCAACGACTCCACAATTGTCACGTCACATGAACTCTCATACAGGCAACCGGCCGTACAAATGTCAATATTGTGAATCAAGTTTTGGAGACCCCTCGACTAAGATAAAACATGAACGGTTAAACGAAAAATTTATAATACATTTTGTACGTATAAATTCATTAATTATGAATTAATTTCTTTTTAACAGAATTCACACCAACGAACGTCCTTATAAATGCAACATGTGCGATAAAGCTTTTGCCTACTCCAATGTGTTGAAAGTACATATGATGACACATACGGGAGAAAAACCTCACAGGTTCAATTATTTTGTACTATATTAAATTAAACCCTTTGTAACAAATTTTTTTTAGCTGCGATTATTGCTGTAAAACCTTTACTCAACTGCATCATAAAAATGCCCATGAAAAGCGACATACAAATGTAAATATGATATTTTCAACTGATATCGAATATACAGAAGAGGATGTGAATTTGAAGGACTTTAAAATTGAAGAAATTATTTAAATATGCAATCAATAAACAAAAACTAATGTTATTGGGTTCGTTCGTTTACTAAAAGTTTTTACTGTATTGTTTACGTTTTAAATGGAAATTTGTGTAAACGAACGCAATCTAGTAACAAATAGTCTACTCTTTTGAGTAAACGAACAAATATATTACTAACAATATTTTGCTAATTCACAAGATGTGCTAAGTTTCGTATTGTCATAACATAATTTTTAAAAAAGTCTTAAAATTTTCAAATAAACAATACAAAACTTTTCAATTATTTATTTTATTTATTTATTCAACGCAGCAATACAAAGCCTTCCAGGCCAAAATATAAATATGTATTACTTAGTAATAAAGAACCTAAGTTTCCAGAAATTTTGGCCATGAAAATATGACACGACAACCTTGTGAGTTAGCCACTTATGTATTTAAAATAAACTTAATATTTTAGGCGTAAGTAGACCTGAATTGTTTTTTGATAAGAATTTGAAAAAAATTTAACAGTTACAATTATTCTACATATAAAATTTACTTAGTTTAAGATTTTGCTAACCCCAGAAAAAATTTGTAGCTACGCCAATGCTTAATACACGTGCATTAAATATTTTAAATAAAATTTAACTGGTATATAATGGTGTAATTACATAAGGTAATAGCGTAAAGGAGAGCATTTTTTGTCACTCTTTTTATACCCTTCACACAGCGAAAAAGGATATACATATATCGTCGTTTGTAAATTATTGTGTTCCATGTGACATAAAACCTATACATATAGAACACAATAATTTAAGAACGACGATATAGGTTTGTCATTCCGTGTGAAATTTCTACAAATTTAATTTCTGACCCCATAAAGTATATGTTTTCTGAAAGCTTATTACTAGGGGAGTCGATTAAGCGTTGTCAGTCAGACCGTCTCTCCGTGTGTATATTAAAATCAACTCTAAAGCCCTCCGTCATCGCCTGGACCCGCGTGTGGTATTAAAATATTAGAAAACAGATATATGAGGAATAAAACATGACACCTCCTTTTTCACAACATACAAACGAGGTATACTGATCAGAGTAAACGTGGCATCAAATCCCAGCTGAGCCAAAAAAAAAAATTTTTTTTTTAACAAACAATTGTTATTGCCGAATATAGCACTCTTACTTGTTTTATATATAGAGTATGTCAAGAAATGTAGTTAGAAATAACACTATTAAATAAATAAATATGTACGTATATTTTGGCCTTATAGGCTTTGTATTATTATTTGAATTAATAAATTAATATAGTGGCTTTATAGGCTTTGTATTACTATTTGAATTAATAAATAAATATATGAAAACTTACAGGTCTATAATTCGACAATTAACTGTTTCCGACGTTATCACTTTGTTTATGGATCCATATAACTTTTTTTCAAATTGGAGCTGCGTTGGTAGTAAACTAGATTTGTTTCAGTGAAATAATAATTTTTTTTTAGATATATAAAAAAATTTTTACACGGTCACAAATTGTTAATATATTACTTTAAAGAAGAAATTTCGGTATTTTCTATTGTATAGTAATATATTTTCAGTTCGTTCGTTAGTTTATCTTTTATACACTAAAATTTTTCACTCCGACACACGTTTTTATTCACCACGGTTTCCATTGGTTTGAGTATCTGGCAACTCTATTTAACCACTATTGCAGAGTTGCATATAAAGGAATTAAACCACACATTGATTAATTTGACAAATCAACAATAAAAGCAATAACATAGAACAAGCGCAAGGCGTCATTTTTTTGTGAAATTTCTTTAAAAAAAATTATAAAATATTCGAAATTAAAGATTTATTACAAGAAAGTATTTAAATATTACTTACAATTGTTTTTCTAAATCCCAATATTTTATTTGCCTTTTTAAAACAATTGAAAACGAGAGTAAAATGAAGTCAGGTCTGAATGAAAAATGGCTTGTGTGTAGAATTTGCTTGAAGCAGCCGAAAGAAGAAATGCAAACTATTTTTGACAAAAATACTGAAAAAGATTTGACTCGTATGATATTGGAGTGCGGTGGAGTGCCTGTAAGTTATTAGTGATCAATACTATTTTCAAAAAATTATTGTTTTGTTTTTTCTAAGATAAAGCAATTTGATCATTATCCTGATAAAATATGCAGTAAATGTTACAAATACTTACAAGTGGCCTATAAGTTCCGTTTAACATGCCAGAGATCACATAACCATCTCAGTAAATTTATAGCACCTGTAGAGGTTGATAAATGTGGTGAGAATGAAGTGGAAACTGATAACTTTGGTAATGCATTAGCTATAACGGAAGACGGCTATGTAGTAGAAGAATCTAACGAAGGTTTGATGGTCAAGCTGGAGCAGGAAAATGTTAATTTGGTTAAAGAAGAGTACACTGTTCATATACAAGAGGAGGACGATGATTTTATGGAAATATATGAACCCATGACAGAAGAAGAGGAAAAGGAAGTTTTTCAATTGGCTGATGACAACTTCGATAATGATGTAAAAAAATTTGTCTATGTGTTGTTACATTACATGTATGTTAAATTATTCCGTTTATTGTAGAGTATACCCGATAGCCAGGACAATATTGAATATCTTGAAATGGAAGAAGATTTGGAGCTGCCATCATCAGATGAGGAGTATGTAAAAAAAGGTTCAAAGACAAAGTCTAAAGGCGGGGTTAAAAGTTCTGTAGCTCATGCTTCTACCAGCCGCAAAGCAGCATCTGTAACAAAACGTGTAAAAAGAGAACCCAAAGAAAAGAAATCTAAGGAGAGCTCTTACATCTGCGACTTTTGTGGTAATAAATATCCATCACAGGGAAGACTTACCGAACACATTAAGTTGCATAAAGGAATTAAACCTCACGAATGCGAGTAAGTTTTTGTTAATGCCGAAGATAAAAACCCAATCTTAAATATATTTGATATTTTTAAATTTGTCAATATCTGTTGGATGATTCTTATTTGTTTTACATTTGCAGAATTTGTGGACACTGTTTTGCTCAGGGCCAGCAATTGGCCCGTCATATGAACACCCATACTGGCAATAGACCCTATAAGTGCAGTTATTGTCCAGCTGCATTTGCTGATCTATCAACTAGAAACAAGCATCATCGGTAAGTTTTATTAGTATATACTATAATAAAACAAATATTTCAGAAACATGTATTAATATTTCCCCAGCATTCACACCAATGAACGCCCTTATATTTGTGATGTCTGTGGCAAGAGCTTTACTTATACAAATACCTTGAAATTCCACAAAATGATACACACCGGTGAAAAGCCATTTGTGTAGGTTTCTACAAAAAATGCCTTTTTTATTTCTTATTATAAGTTTTTCGATTTTATTTTACAGTTGTGATATTTGTGGCAAAGGTTTTCCACAAAATTACAAGTTGCGAAACCATAAAATGATACATGCAAAAAAGGGCATCAAACTAGAAGTGGTTGAAGTTGCCAAGGAAGAAGTTAATCAAGATAATGAAACCGTTTATCATCATGATGTTCATGTAGAAGCTGCTACCCAGCAACTGCTGGAAATCTAAACGTAATATACAAATGTTGTACTGTAGTTTTTTTTTTAAACTGATTAACATCCGACTTATTACAAGTTAATGAACATTCATTTATATTTTTTTTAGTTTAGTTTTAAATTAATACGAAAATATAGTATAATACAAATTATGTATTTAATTCATTTAAGATGTAAAATAAACCAATGAGTACTTTGATGAAAATGAATTACATATTTGAATGATCTATAAAATACTCATTTTTTTAATAATCTGGCATGATAGGCAATATGTTCGCCCACGAAGGAGGCAATGTAATAGTAGCTGTGATCGTATCCTTCTCGCAACTTATAAACAGTATGCAAATGATTATTGTTTGTAGTAGAAGCTATTAAATTTTCTGGTAACAATTGCTTCTGCTTTAGAAAATCATCTTCGCTTCCCTGGTCGACAAACATCTCTAAGGGAGAGCCCTTATAATCTTTGGCTAAACAAGAAGCATCCCATTGCTCCCAAACTTTTTTGTCGTCGCCCAAATAGCCGCTGAAAGCTTTTTTCCCCCAGGAACACTCAAGAGGATTGGAAATTGGGGCAAATGCCGAAACTGATTGATATTGTCCAGGATTTCTTAGAGCACAAATCAAAGCTCCATGTCCACCCATACTATGGCCAAAAATACCCTTCATATTACATAGCACAGCAAAATTCTTATTAATCAATTCCACTAACTCCTGAGTCACATACGAAAACATTTGATAATTTTTGGCCCATGGTTTTTGGGTGGCGTTGATGTAAAAACCAGCCCCTGTACCGAAATCATATGAATCATCATCTCCATCAATATTAAGTCCGCGTGGAGAAGTATCAGGATTCACTACCATTAAACCATTTTCAGATGCATATTGTTGAAAGCCAGATTTTTGTATAAAATTTTCGTGTGTACAAGTTAAGCCGCTCAAAAAATACAAGACCGGGCATTCTAAATTATTTTTCAACATGCAAGGTGGCAAATAAACTCCGAATTTCATTTCACACCCCAAAGCATTGGACTCATGACTGTAAACTCTTTGCTCTCCTTCGAAACATTTATTTGTCGACAATAGTTTGAGAGACATATTGTTGAATTTTTTAGAATAATATTAAATACTAAGAAAAATATTTTAATATTTTCTTGACGAATTATTATCTGCTAACAAAATTTTTGTTGATCCGAACCAATGTGTTTTTAATTTTTAGTACTATAACATAAAAAAAACATGTTGCCATACTTGAAAAGCTATATTCTTATACATATTTGACTAAATGAGGACATTTAGTAAGAGTTGTAAGAAATTTCCTTATACATGTTAAATTAAATAACGATAATAAAAACCAGGCTATGCTTAGGCGTTTTCTAATTATGTAATATATTATAATTGGCCTTTGTGGCTTTATATTACGGAATTGGAATAAATAAATAAATAATAATAATATAATATTTTAAGAGTACGAAAACAGACCCCAGGTATGGATTAATTTAGAGGTAATATAATGGTTTAATAATACAAGGTGATAGTACAATTTGAAGGTATTTTTTCGTCTTTTTTTTAACATATGGAGTATGACAACTCTTTGAACTGAAAAGTTATTTTTTATATGGAGTTTGTCATATGTTTGTGTAGGCACTTGCCCAAATTTTTGCTTGGAGTGGCTAAAGCTTAAAAACTTTTTACTGAAAATCTTAAACTGAGTTAATTTGATATGTAAATAAAATTTGATATTATTATTTTCAAATTTTATAATACACCCATTCAGAATTATGAACTTACGCCCATGAACCTAGGATATATAGAATTTTCTGGTCTGGCAATATGTTTTTCTTTGGCTTTAGTACTAGGGATCTACTACTTTAATTATCAACATGTAAATATATTGTGAATAAAAGTATTTGTTTTCATTGGAGAAATTGTTTAAAATTCTATTGAAGTTATTAACAATATATTACAAAAAAATCTGGTTTGGTTGTATTATTTAAAACAAAATTGAAATGCAAATGAACTCGAATATATCAATTGAACGTAAAAAAGTGGACTGCAATGCCCTGCCCAAAGGATGGCAAAAAGAAGAAGTTTTAAGAAAGTCTGGAATCTCAGCGGGAAAAGTAGATGTATATTATTACAGGTAAAAAGTAATATTCTTAAATTTTGTCTTAAGGCAATAACTAAAAAGCACGTATAAAACAAATTAACCAACAATCTACACTTTAAATTATAAGTAAAAACAATAACCACAAATGATTTTCCCATACTCTATCTTGTATGAATTTTTTATACACATCATTACTTTTTTAACCCTTTCCCACACCATTTGTCTAAAATACGTTTTTATTGTATAACGACGTTTGATGTACGTTTAACGATATACTGATATTACAAATGCAATAAATATTTATTTGATATCATTGATGCGATGAAAATTGCCAATCTCTATAATAATGGCGGTGATGTTGAATATAGTCCTACTGGAAAACGTATTGATAGCAAACCACAATTGGCACGTTATTTAGGAGATGCCATTGATATAAGCAGTTTCGATTTCCAAAAAGGCAAATTTATACAACATCTGCCATTACCTTCTATATCCTTATACCGCTGTATTCCTGGTAGTTCTCCTGTGGTCAGCAGTAGTGGTGCGAGTACCAGTGGTAGTGTTGCAATTGCAGTGACTACTGCTGGCAATGGTTCTACTACACTACCAACATTAGGTGGCGGTATTACTATAATACCCTCACATCTTTCATCTGCGGCCCACAATTTAAAGCGAAAAAATAGAATGGGATCACAGTCTGCAGTTCTTAATTTACCCTCATCATCTTCGTCGTCTTCTACTTTAAATTCCAGTCATCAAAATCGTTTACTAAGTTCTTGCACAACACTCACCTCGATGACAACGACGACATCAACTAATTTGCCACTTAAGCAACAACAATTAGAATTCAGGTAGAGCCTACAAAAAAGCAAATTTATAAAAAAGGCAAATCTGTGTTGCATGCCATTGTCAAGTGATATCCTAAATATTTCATATTTATACTTTTTTGTACTACAGTTTTTCGATAATAAAAAAACTCAAATTGGCATTTATATTAATAGGCAATTTAAACCAAATTCTTCTCCCTTTATTCACGAATTGGCATATTAAAGTTTTATTTTATTAAAAATATAAAGAAAATTGTGTTTGTATGTTTGTCTTGCACTTGCTTTAGTTTCATCTTCTTTAATATAATTAACTTGCATGTAGTTTAATAATATTAAATTATAAAGTTTCAGAACATACATTTTTACCGACTTTTTTTAATTTCAAATAAAAATGAATATTTTTTTAAATTATTCAAATTGGTTTAACTTTACTAAAATAGCTTAATATTTTTAACCATTTCAGCTATTTAGAACTAGATGATTAAATTTTGTTAAAATTTGTATATCTATATGTATCTCATCCGTTTTTTGTATAATTTTTTTTTAATATTTTCTAATTTTGTTCATATGATTATTATAGATATAGCTATATTTCAAATATGCACTTTCTTTTGAACTAACTTTTCGATTTTAAATAATAATAGTCGTACTATGCGAACTGATGTCTCCATGGTGCCACCCATACGCCAAACAGCTTCAATATTTAAACAACCCGTTACCGTTATACGAAATCATGAGGGAAGCAAGACCAAGAGCGATGCCAAGCAAGGAGGGCAGGATAAACCAAAACAACTTTTTTGGGAAAAACGTTTGGAGCACATGAGGGCTTGTCATGCAACCGGTGAACAGTTTGACGATATTGTGCTTCCCAAGAATTTAAAGCCCTTAGGACCAAATGTTCACGAACAGACTGTTATGCAATCACTAGCAACTGCTCTGCATGTACTCAATACACCTGTAACTGGACAAACTGCAACGAAGACTGAATTTCAAAAAAACGCCACAGCTTACATCAATCCTGACCAACCTTTAATGCAGGGTATACTCATATCAGAAGATGACATACGACGGCAAGAAGATCGCGTTAATGTGGCACGAAGAAAACTGCAAGAAGCTTTAAAAGTTTAAACTAAGCAACAAGTATAATTAGTTTTTAAGTATAAATTACAAAACATAAAACAAATTTGTATTAAGTTTTATTTTGAAATAAATATGTTTTTTTAATAAGTTTTTCAAACAGGAAATTATGAGCAATGTTTGGTCTTCGACTGTGGTCGAAAACAGTAATCGTTTCGTTTGGCATTAAGACGCACATGAGACAAAAATTAACTATAGTGTTTTTAATTTATGTTATGTATTTCTATCAACTGCGAGTAAAACTTAATACAATTTACTTAAAAATAAAGACATTCATTAAAGCAAAATTCTCTTAACATCAACTTATAACATAAATTTAATATTCGAAAGTCAAAAAAGTCAAAAAATCAATTGCCAGCGAAAATAAAATAAATCATAATAAAATTTTTTTTATAGAACAAATCTTTAAGAGCTTCTTAATTTTTTTTATCAACTAAACACTTTACTAGAAATTAGAAAATCGAACAATTTTTGACATACATGTGTAAGTCGCCGCTTAATGTTATTTTTGAAGTCTTATTTATCAACAACCACATTCCACAATTTAATTTTCGAAGAAAATTTCACGTGTTCCAAATAGAAAACATCACTTACTCTTTCAAACTATTTAAACAAAACGATTTGTTGAAGAAGAATTATAGACGTTTATCAGGTATGTCTGCAATAAAAACAATTTTTAACAAAGTAATAAATTGTAATCAATTTCGAGTTAATTGTTTTCCCACAAAATTCAGAGTTAATGTAAAATAAGGTATACTTATGGTACATTAAAACAAAAACTAGAGTAAATGCGGACGTGAATGGTAAAAACAATTAATTTCTACTAAAGGTAAATAAAAATAGAATAGAACATCACATTATTTTTGAAAATTTAAACCGATTCTCTTGCGATATCGATTTTCACTACATATGTTTATAATTCTTTAATGCATATTTAAGGTATAACTTATAAAAAAAAGCTAACAATAACAGGCAGTTCGTTTTTAAATTTATCCGTACTTAGTTAAAAACTCAATCTATATCATCTTCTTCAAAGTCATCATCGTCATCGTAATTTAAACCATCATAGTATGCCTGAGCGTTGGAGAACTAAAAATAAAACAAAAAACAATTTTTAATTGAATGTATGTATGTAATACGTATATTTTTGCCTTATAGGCTTTTTATTACTATTTGAATTAATAAATAAATAAATATGTGAAGCAATAATAAAATAAGTTAGTTTAGTAAACATATGTATATACCTTCTTATTAAAGAAAAATTTCATAGCTGCAAAGGATGACATAGCTATTACCGCACACATACCAGCTACTATTTTTGTTTTCTTTTCAGACTCCAAAAACTTGCGCTCTGTTGGCGTTAACAACGGGTTATTTGGCGAGGCATCATCTTTGCTAGTGTTCATAAAATTGAACGATTCCTTTTTAAAGATATCTCTCGAAATCCGATTTATAAAATTCATTAAATTCTGACAACCTTTGATGTGGTTTTGTATAGGATTATTTGGTAGAACTATTTTAGATAGTATAGATAAATACGAATATACGATGGCATCGAATTCACTAAATTCATTGCCAAAAAACCATAATTTATGTGCCAAACGTTTTGACAAAATATTTATGCACTTTTTTGCATTATTTGTTAGCTAAAAAACGAAAGTAAAATAAAAACAAGCCCTAGTTTAGAAATATGTATGTACAGAAATGTTTAAACTTACATAGTCTCCTTCATGCAGTTCTAGTTTATCATTTATATCGAAACCTCCCATAATATGAACTATATCATAGGCTTCCCTTTGATACGTGGACGGATAATAAAAGTTAAATGGAAACGGTGTTCTTTTGGCATAAAAAGATCTCGTTATTTCAAAGTTATTTGGTTCGCCGAAAATGAAATAGTAAAAGTAGGCATGTAGATTCGTAAACACCCAGTTAGAAAAGGATTCTGATAAACATTTATCCTTTAATTTTAATTTGGAATCTATGGCATAACCCTGAGATTAAAAAAATAAAAAATATCTTAAGAATAATCATGTTAATCTCAAATAAGGAATTTAAAAAATGAATTTTTTTACTTCTCATACATAATATGGTATATTTTCATACTCACTTCTTTGTCCAGCAATTTCTTTATCTGCCTATAGCCCACAAACTTTTCATTGCCAATTTGAAGATAGGGTAGTTTACCGGCATCGGAACTCAAGGGATTGGAATTTGTCTCTATAGTCACGGGGCAACGGGTAAATTTAACTAAGCACTTTAATTAAAAAATTATGTATTAATATAGAAAAATGGGTATCTTAAAATTTCTATTTTCCAATGAAAAATTCTAAATATTATCTACTTACCAGTACCCGTAAACACTCAAAATCTATAGAGGGTAGACCCCATTCGCCTTTATACACATACAATACAGCACCTAAACGCATCTCTTGTTTCTTTCTAAACAATTTTTTATTTACAAATCATTTGTAATATTTTCCTTTCCTCAGGTTAGATTGATACTTTTAATTTAATCCTTTTTATATCCAAATAAAAGTATTTACACAATTATGTGAATTTTTACGAAATAATTTTATATTTTTCGAGGTTATGTTTAAATTTTAGAAATGTCAAAATAAATCCATGAGTGAAAATGCTTCTTCTTACATCTAAACAAATAATTGCAAAAAAGTTGGTGGTAGTTGTTACAAAGCGTCAACAATCAAAAACAAATGTATTAATAATAATGTTTTTAGTAAATTATAGTAGTTCTTCGGAGTCTGAGGAAGAAAATTTAAATGGAAAAGAGAAAAATGCTAACGAAATAAAGGAATTTCCTAAGCTAGTAACAAACAGGTATAAAAAGTCAGGGTTTGCAGTAAGTACAAAACATTTGCAGGTTTCTGATAATTGCAAACCGGGTTTGAATAGCAGATGACTTACAATAGGTTCGACAATTTTTCAAAAGTTTTTAAAAATGAGTTCGTTCACACAAAAATTATGGTGAAAAAACATGTTTCGAATCAAGGCATATTTATAAGGTTCATATATGCATCGCGGCAACAAAGACAACTACCAGGACTAGTGTAGAAATTAAATGCGTTTAATTTTTCAATTTATATACAAAAACTTATCGAAAGCTTCTTAGCAAGGCGAATTCAACATTAGGTGATGTTAAGAAGCCAGCTGATTGTTTTTTGCTCGTTTTATTTTTACGGCTCAATGTCAAAGTTTGTTTACATTTAAATTAATTTGTATGTGCGTTAATTGAAAATTTTTATAAAAGTGGTAAAATTTGTGGGAAAAAATTTAAAAAATTCTAATATTTGTGCAATAACTTATTGGAAAATAAGTAAAACACATTTTATAATTTGAATAAACAACATTTGTAATGTTTTTAATTCAGAAAATGCAAAATTTCCGTTGTGTTTGTCCTAGTGATTAAAACTTGTGAAAATTGTGAAAAATGTGATATAAAACACAAATATGTAATATAAACTGGCACAAATTTATGTTATAAATTAAAAATACTTATTTTTTTTTGAAAATTTTCGCGTAAATTTATAAAAATAAAATTTTAATTAAAAGTAAACAAAAAATTTGTTTTTTTGTGTTTTGACATTCTCTTGGCCTTTTTGTGTTTGTTGCAGGGATAATATCACCTGATATTGAATTCGCCTTGCTTCTTAGATAATCGTACATAGTATGTTTTATCTGTCAATAACAAAATTTCTTACGGAGGGCAAATACGTACGGGCTTGCCTCAAGGATCATGAGTCGGTATTATCCCCTACACTATACTCAATATATACATCTGATATTGCTATAAGATTTCAAATGCGATAATTAGGAGACTGAAAAATAATCTTAGATTATTTTGTTGATACTATGAGAAATGGAAAATAAAAGTTAATGGCGATAAAACTCAAGCAACATTATTTGCGTTCAACAAATCACAAAAACGCAATTTCCAAAAAAAAAAAAAAATACATTGTAAATTTTATATGTTACCGGAAAATGCGACAATGATAAAAACTGATTATTTAAGTATTGTTTATTTTTAGATTGCCTCAAGCCAGTTCATTATTGGGAAAACGTAAACTTAAGACGATAGAAGATGAAGTAATCGATGATCCTTCAAAACATGATGGTCGCCTAAGAAGTTTTAAGCATGAACGTGGTAACTGGGCCACATATGTTTACGTTCCTGTAGACCACAATATACTCGAAGATTTACAAGACATTTGCCTTTCGCTCCTTAAAGATAAATTTAATTTTAGGGCATCTTCAGAAATGCATATCAGTTTATCAAAAACGGTAGTACTGCAATATCATTTTATAGATTCATTTATTGAAAGTTTGGAAACCGTTCTACAAACTTTAGAAAGGTAAATACATTGTTGAAAATTATTAATTTTATATGGATGCTTTAAAGGAATCGTTAATTACATATTAATGTCTTAATATAATAAAGGCGTATCTCGATTTTTTTATTACTTTACAGAAAAAGGAAAAAACTGAATAAAATTTAAAAGAACGAAATGAGTTAGAGGTTTTTTTGTGTTGCTATAAATCTTTTTTTTTTTAACTATAGCTCACTAAATTTTTTAGGTGTGATGTGTTTGTATGTGGACTACCAAAAAACTTTAAATATCGTTTAAAATCAAGATATGCCCTTTTTATATTAAGCCTTCGATGTATATAGACCAAATCATTTATTTATCAGTTTGTATTGATTCATTAAAAAATAATAATTTTTTTCTTCAGTTGTTTTGAACGTAAGCTGTCAAGCTTTTTACTTTATAGCGTTATTGCTTATATTTTTTTAAAGAACAATATCATTTGGAATAATAACTTATTTTGACTTTTAATTAAACTTAATATACGAAATTCGATATAATCTTTAATTAAAACAGGACGAAATTCCTATAGTATTTTTTATTTAAAAAAAAAATCAATTAAAAAAAATCAGCTTAAAAACTTAAAAATACTGATTAGGTTGCAAGCAGGAAGTTACAGTTTTTTATTTTAATTTTTCAAATTCGTTTCTTTCGTATGTATAAAAATACAATTTTAACACATCTTAACCTCATCATAAAAGCGCAAATCGGAATGAGAGACAGATTAGATATTCCATGACACTTTTATATTAAGTCTAAGCAAAAAAAAGTAATAATAAGCAATGAATCACCACTTACAGCTATTCAATATGTATTGCTTATGTCAGCGATTATGTAATAGGTTAAAACACTTGGTCTCCACGTAAAAATTGTAATAACTGACCACAAAAAAATATTAAAAATAACAGCTTAAGCAATGATTTGCTTTATATGTATGTCAATTTGCGGTATACACTCCGCAAAATTTTTGGAGTCAATTAAATTTGACACTTGCGCAAAAAATACGGCCTTTGTAAAAAATAATTTTAAAAATGCAATGTTTAGTTTTACAGTGTCCTTCAATAACTTTAAAGTCTACACGAATGCTGAACAAACACGCACTTTTTTAGCTTTAAAAGTAGATGATTTGTATCTGGAGAAAATGTTAAATATTTTACACAAAGTTGACAAGGTGATGAATGATTTTAAGCTTGCTACATTTTATGAGGTAATAAATATTTTAATTACTATTCTTAAACTTATGTATGTTCTATTTTTTAGGATCCTTCATTTCATATCAGTATTTTATGGTGTACTGGTGACTGTGTTAGTTTAGTGGAAAATTTAGTGCCAACTATTGTTGATTCTTTAATGGAGCATTTACATTTACATTTTAAAATTGATAAAATCTATTGCAAAGTTGGTTTCAAAGAATATAATTTTAAACTTAAATAATATGCCATATATATATGTACATGTGTATGTATGTATGTGTATGTGAACTTAAACATTCAAGTTTTCTTGCCATTAGTTTGCTTTGTTGCCTGAACTTGTTCCTCTAAACGGGTTTCTTCTTCAATCTCCAACAAACGTTGACGCCTGCGACCTAATGGAGTCTTTGACCACCAAGATTCATAGGCCTCTTCCTCCTCGCGATATACAGGATCTCTTGTACTAAAATCAAAAAAAAATTTGTTTCACTTATTCCTGTTTTTTTTTCAGTATTGTTACCATAAAGCATTGATAAGTTCAACATGTGTCAAGGGTTGAGAGCGTAGTTGTAATTTACGTTTGCAGGTTAATACCTCTTTTAAACAAGCACTTATTGAACCTATAGTATAACCATCCGAAATTTTTGCCATAACACTGCAATCCAAATTGGATAGACCTCCAGAATACTCGCTTAATAACGGTAAAAGTAAATAAAAATAAAAAAGAAAATAGATGATCAACATCAAACTTACTGCAAAAGTATTTTCCAAGCATGTGACAAAGCTCCATAATCCGGCCGAGGTATGTAAATAAAACGGTTGTAAGTTTGTTGCAAAAGTTTTTGATCGGCTTCCCAGGGTAAATTAGAGGTCCCAATAAATAATACACGATCCTCTGGTGCAATATTCTTAATTAATTTTGTTAGATCTTTTTTCAAACGTTTAGGATCTGTACGATCTGTTTTGGGAATTTTTTTCATAAATGGCCTCTCCGCATCGCCCATATAAATTACGGAGGGTTGTAGTAAACGTGACACTTTTAAAACTAAATGTATTAACATAATTAAACCCGATTTACCCGGATATTTCCCTACAATATTAGCAGGAGTTAAATCAAATAAAACAGCTCCTACTTCTGTACAAATGCAGTGTAATAAAGCCTTTTTGCCCGAACCCTTAGGGCCAGCTAACAATATGGAACGAATTAATGGGCACGAGTTATGTATCCGTTCAGAACCCAAAGGCAATATACAATATTCAGTAAGAACTTGTCTTATATCACCTGGCGAAGGATTTGTACCAGATCTGGCAGTGATTGCTTTATCGCCTAGATATTGGCTCATTCTTATTTCAGGATATTTTCTTATAATACCGTTTGTAACTAACTCTTCATAGAGGGATTCAGTAGAACGATCTGGCGTTAAATCTTTTTCCTTTTTCTTTTTGCCTTTTTTACCCGAACGTCTTGGTTTTTTATTGCTTTTTTTTACTTTTTTACCTGTGGCATTCTGAAAGTTGAAATAAAAACTTGCAGTTTCTCCTTTAAAAATGTTGTTGTTAAATTACCTGCAACAATTCTATTTCTTGTCTCATAACATCATCTACAACCTTGCGAAACTCCTTTTCTATCTCATTGTACTTTTCTATGTAAATCATGTCCTCATAAGGCGCTTGTCGACAATTCTCTGACTCGTCCTTATCACGCCAGATTTCATTGAATCTTTAAAGGTTTAATATGCAAAGAAACACTTATGCAACAAATTTACTTAAACATTACTACTGGTACCTTTCGATTTCGGTGCTTATATCTGGTAAACAATTAGACTGTGCTGGTTGTAAGCCCCCTTCTTCTTCTAGTTGATTTTCATTTACATTCAAGTCGCCACTTCTTGCTGGTGACTTTGATTTGTCTTTGGTCTTACGTGACTCTTTTGATGAACGTGCTGAGGAACGACTCACTTCACTTTCAGTACCGGGTCGACTGAAAATATGCAACGAACCGCCTTGATCTTCAGATGGAAAATCTGGCAATTTGCCAGTTTTTTCATAACAATCTTTTATCCAAGATCTCAGCTCATCAGCAATGTCTTCGGTCATATTAGCACCATGTTTACTCTTTATTTCTTCACGAGCCAGCTCTACAGTGGACTCGTATTTTTCCTTAAAAGCTTCTTGAATAGCATAACGTCTTTCAAAAATCTTTAATATTCGAGTTATAATTAAAAAGGGCATTTCATTGAATAGTTTATTTAATATTCCTACCTCCTGCAATTTATCCGCGTTTTCTGCTCTTGCTTTTAAAATTTGCGAAGGTGGTGGCACCATTCCAATCAAAATCATTTCATCAAGTTTACGCCTGCGTGTTTTCCGTCTAGCCGTGTGACCGCGCCACATTTTTTGTATTTTCATAGCAGCCATCAAACCACTATCTGCGCGATCCTTATTATTTTCCTCGGTTTTTCCTTTTTCTTTCAGCATGCGTATTTCTTTCATAAAATGTGCCCTTAAACGGCCTTGGCGTGCTCTTTCATGCATTTGTATCAAACGTATAGCCTCAATTTCCGTAATTAGTTCTACGATCGGATTTTCATCCACCCAACCCAATTTCACTAAAATATCATGCATGGTTTTATTACGTTGTTCAATTTCTTTGCGTCTTTCCCTCAGAAAATATCTTGGGATTCTTAGTTCCGTATCTAAGGCCGTTAATTTCAAACGTTCTACTACGGCATCATTGTAACTAAACTCCATTAGATCAATATTAACTAGATCATGTTTCAACTCTATTATTCTACCCAAAGTGGCGTCAAGTAGATTGCGTATTAATAATCGTTTTTGCGGCTGTATCATTTTATCGTACACCTCTTCCAAACGATTGGCTAAACAAATGTACTTGAGATAAAACTCATAAGTGCTAGCGTGCATTAAAGCCTTCGTGTCACCACAAGCTAAATCGCTGTCAGCATTAGCTGCAGCATAAGCTGCCACTGTGGTATCGATATCTTGATTTTGTCTTTCAAAATCACACAATGCCAATAATTGTAATTCTTGCTGGGCCAAATGCCACATATCATTGTAGAAGTTATTAGACATTTTTCAATCTTACAATGTTCTCGCTTGCAAATTTAAATATTAACTACAAGTTGATTGAAACACTTTGTAATTTTTGTTAAAAATTTGCTCATAAATAATTATTACGTTGCCTAGATGATTTATTTCGAAATCCTTTTCCATGGTGATAGGATTTGTTAGCATTAAGGTTACAATATTGTAGAAAAAAAACTCTGGTATAATCAAATTAAAAATTGTATGTAAATTAAAAAAAAAATCAACTCGTTTTATTTTACAAAATTAATTTTACCAAAATCGATTTGTTTGGCAAACAACCCTTTTATGTTATGTTGACATAGTAAATTATGTAAAACTTAGGAACACAATACAGACGAAAAAACGAAGCACAACAACGATGAAAAAATAACATCTGTTTTAACAAAATTTCAAGTTGAATTTTGTACACTTTAAAAAGTCAAGCTGCTGAGAACCACAACGAATCGACCCGCCACGGTCTTCGCGCATACTTTCAGCTGCAGCTGTTATATTCTCTTCACTACGTGCTGGGTTTGGACACCGGTCGAGTATCATCCACTAATGTAAACTGGGTATAACCAGTAACATGAATACCTTTATTATTGTATTGTATGGGGAAATACTCCGTAATTCGATTCGAAACAAAAATTTTCGAATTCGTATACTTAATACATTGTTCGAAATTCGAAAATGTTTTCCTTTGATTCGATTGAGTAACCCCCATAGTATTTCTTTTGGTTTTGCCTATGTACAAAAAGATTAAAAAATTCACAATTGCGTGAAACTTTTACAAAATGTTTTGTTTGTTTTCATACTCTGACTTGTGGCAAATTAAAATTATTGTTTTTCGAATCGAAAATAGAACTCATTAGAACTCAATGACTGCAGGATTTCTATGTGGACGTCCTTAACAAGAGTGTCGAAATGTGCTGATGGATGGAAAAACCATTGTTTGTGCTCATCCGTATCGAACACTCGAAACCTTAGCCGCCCTTAGGGAAAGTTTGTTCTTAATACCAGAACTTCCTTTCGAATTAAACATTTCAAAAAGGACTATTCAACGAATTTTGACAAAAGGTCTGATTCTGTTGGCGTAAGAAATCAAGCCAAATATGTACATCATGTGTATTTTTCGCAGGAAATAATTTTTTTAAATTAGACACATTTTCAACTTAAACTCTTATAATAGTTCAACGTAGTTCACGTGATCTAATCACCGTACAACTCGTATTACACTAACAAAATGATGGCAATTTAAATCCAGCGCTCCTGTTTGGATACTCTTTAGTTGAGTCTTTTAATATGTTATTCTTTGATCCCATATGAAGTATGTAAAAATAAAACTCAAAATTTTATTTATAATTAGGTTTACACTAATATTTTTTTTCTTTATATTTTAAATAATTTATTTAAAAATGTTATTAATTTATGTTTCGTTTTATTTAAATATGTTTATACACTGAAAACGTATTTATAAAGTGTTTGTTTGAATGTGTGTTTTAATAATAGTGTTTTATGTATATTGCTACAACTCTTACATTTTAGTATTTTTTTATTTTTATTTTTTTTAAGTTAAATTTCGTTATTCTTAAATACATACATATAAACTTCGAAATTGTATAATTCTTTTCGGATAATTTAATTTAGCTTTCGTTTAATAATTATAGTTTCAAAACGTTTAAATTGTTAATGCCAACTTTGAAAAATTTCGTTACTTTTTTCATTATTGAAGTCATTTTTAAAAATAAAGAAATTGTATTAATTTAAAATTCGAACAAGATTTTAAGAGACATTACAAAAAGCAATTTAACTTAAATAGGTAGGTAGGTAGGTTGTAAGGAGTAGTGAGGATAGGTAAACAGAGAGAGATATGATTTGTTTTTCTTTATGTTTAAAAATAAAAAAACAAACTTATTACAATAAAACAATTTATGATGATGATAATGATGATGGTGATGATGATATATGTATGTGTGTATATATAAAATTTTCTTTTTGTTTTTGCAATTAATAATGATTATGTTGTTAAGGCAGAAAATAAAGTTAAAATTATTTTATGTTAAAAACTTAATTAAAATAAAATATTTATTTATATTTTAATTAAAACGTAAAAAAATATTTTTTTTTGTATAATTTTTTATGTTAACAACAAATAAATATTAAATTAACATACATATTTAACTTTAAAATAAAAGCTGCTTAAAAGAACAATTTGTTTAAAACGTATTTAAAAAAAAAAAGCTTAAAGCAAGTGAATGAGAGATTCTTAAATTAAATATAAAAATAAATGTGTTTGTTATTGCTACAAGAAAAATAATAATTACATATAAGTATTAGTAAATTTAAAATAATTTTTTTTTTAACAAATTTAATTTCTTAAGGAAGTTTTTTTTTCTGTTTTTTTTCAATATATGTATGTATATAATATTTTTAATAATTGTTTTTTTTTTCAATGATGCTATTATTGCGTGTTTTATTTGTATCAATTATTGGAAAACAATTTTGGATTAAAATCGTTTGTCTGAAATATATATGTTTATGTACATTTTTGGGTATTTTTGTTTAATGTATTTTAAAACGAATATTTTTTTTTATAACATTAGCAAAACTGTGCTTGAATTGAATTTGAACTGCAACGTTTTCTGACAAAGAAGTTTTAAATATTACAAGTTTTTGTTAAATATAAAATTATATTTTTAAAATTTACAATTCTTGTTAAGTTAATAAAATTTTAAACGTCTAAGGGCCATTATTACAACTTGCCGTTAGTTAAAGGCAGGATTTTGTCGGACCGATAAAGGGCTTTGCATTTTAAAACATTCATTTATAATCTTTTTATCCTTTAAATATTATCATTATTAATTATAATAAAAATACAAAATTCAAGATTAAAAAATTAAAAGCTATTTATCAGGCACGAAAAAAACCTACCTTTAACTAAAGGCAATTTGTAATAATGGCACTAAGAATTAAAAAAATAACAGTATTACAAAAATAAAAAAACAAACTCTTATTGCCGACTTGGTATTATAGGCAACAGGGGTAACGCTACAAAAAAAAAATGGGATATTGGTAAATCGATTTATTAAAAAGTTGGTAGTTTAAACAAAGGTCATTTAATTCGAAACAAAAAATTTTAATTTATTTTCTAGTTAATAACATTTTTTCGCACATTTTCGAAAAATTTAATGTGTTTCGAAAACTATCAATAAATTTAAATTGTTCCAAAAATTCTTTGGTTTCAAAAAGTAACCATAATTTAATATATTTTGAAAAATTAGATGCTTATGATGAATGAAGTGTTAAAAAAAAAATTCTAAATTCCTTACTCTTGTTTTCAATTGCCAAAAAGCTTGTTTATTAATTTTTTGTAGCGCTTTAATAAATTTTGTTGTTTAAATATCTGCGTTAAATTCGTTTTTTTTTAAATCTATATTTGTAAGAAATTTTTAAAGTAAAAAAAAAATTGAAAACAAGATTTAGAAAAAAAGTTTAAGAAAGAAAATTTTTGGAAACCTTAAACGGTAATCATAAATAGTGTCACTCTAATACAAATGAAATGAACAATTTAATATAGAATCGGTATAAAATTAAAAGTTCCTCTTGGTATTTTTCATTATTTATTATAGACAGAAATAAAACCAACTGGCCTTAAATAGATGATACACAATTAATATTAAATTTAAATACGATGAGCTGGTTTCTTTAAACTCAAAAAACGAATTTCAGGTTTATTTAATATAATTTTGTGTTTGCTTGCAAACACAGCTCTTCAAAATTCAAATTCTAGTTGGATAAACTTTCCTAAATACTCCTCTAAACTTTCCATAATGCTTGGACAGAGAAATTTTAGTTTAAAAAAATTGTATCCCGTGACCCTACATTTCATTTGCGTTTTTTTTTTGTGTGCATGTATGAATTCGAACAACAAAAGGAATTTGTAAGTACAACCTTCTCTATACTTCCCCCCATATTCTCGCTACCTCTCTCACCAACAGATCAGAAGTTTGCAAACTTTAGTTTGAACGTGTAAGAACGTGAAACACAAAACACCTGATTTTATTGTTTTACCCCAAGTAAACAGAAAGAAATTTAAAATTTATAATTTTTAAAAAATACTTTAATTGTTGGTTATGAGCCATTATTTTTATTATAAAAGGTGTCCAAATTTGAAGTAGTAATGGAGATACAGGTTTACAGGGAGATGATTCGAAGTTTTTTTTTTTTTGGCGGAAGATTTGATTTAGACGTGGAAAACATGATGTTTCACCAGAATGGTGCCACTTGCTACACATCAGGAGAAACAATGAGTCGTTTGAAGGAAAAGTTCGAAGATCGCCTTATTTATCGTAGAGAACAAGTAAAGCGGTCAGTCACCAAGATTATGCGATGTGACACCTTTAGACTATTTTCATAACAGTTCAAGAGCTTAAAAACAACACTATTGAGTAGATATCAGGGATTGACAACAGTTTATTAAAAACCGTGATGGCGAATTTTGGTAAAAGATTGGGAGCTTGCCGAGCCAGTAGGAGGGGTCACTTGACCGACATAATTTTTCATTGTAAACCGGAACCTATTTGTAATAAAATGAAATAAAAATATTTTAAATTGTGAAAAAAACTCTTTTTACTTTAACTAAACTAATTGTCACACCCTTTACATACCAACAAGGGAAATAGTTAATTTCAACTTTCTTCTCATTCTCATTTTTTAAATTTTTTCTTAGCAATCTTATTTAAAATTTACTAAACCCAATATATTTTAGTAAAACTATATTCTGCAATACATTTTGTTTTCCCTTGAAAAAAGTTTTTTTCAATTTATCTTTTTTTATTTATATAGTTTTTTTTTTAATATTTGTGCTTTGATATTTTTTTAGTTCCAATTGATTTTTAATTTATGTTGTTATTACGGTTGACAACTGGGTATAACAATTTGGTATACGTTGCTAAATTTCCATTGCCGTTCTTAACTCAACTAAAACTTTTTTCTTTTATTTTCATTAATTAAAAAAGAACTATTCTTCTCTTATTGAAGGTTAGGTTAGGTAGAACAGGCAGCTGTTGTGCAGCTCACTTGGGTCCATTTTATTGATCCCATTGTGATACCTGAATAGAAAAGTAAGAATAGAATATAAAAGAGAGTCTTTGGCGGGAATCGAACCCGCAACCCCCAAACTAGCAGACCAGCACATTACTGACTAGTCGACCGGGGCACCCTTCTCTTATGGAAATTTTGATATATATTTTTGAGCTCTAGGTCTATTTTGACATAATTGAATTAAACCTAATTAAAGATTAAAACACACATCGAGCTCAAAGTATTTGAAAACATGTTTAAAAAAGAAATATATTTTATATAATAAAATTTTATAGACATAAGCATGGAAGGAACTATAAAACATGATTGTATTCCCGATATAATATTTTGATAAACATTTTTCATGTAAAGTTTGATAATTAAAAATTATGAGAGAAAAGAGAAATTGTATGAATTTTGGCATGTGTTAAAAAATAGCTGATTAGAAAACGAAGAAAGACCAAATTCGAACAATAGCTGTTGTTACAAAACGTCGAAGAAAACGTTAAAACAAATGTAGACTTTTGTTCTGGGAATTTGGTAAAGCGTTTTAAAAAGTTTCTCTTGTATTGTTTTTGTAATTATGGAAAAACTGCAGTTTTGCTCTTTTTTGTTTTCACGACTAAAATTGTTGATGTGTGTTGCTTTATTTTTAAATGATTTTCTTTTTACTTATTAAAATAAAACTTAAAGACAAAACATTGATTTTAATTTTTTTTTTTAAATAGTTTGTTACACAAAAAAAGGAAGATGCATAAAATATTTAAATAACATACATATACAAATACATAATAAGAACATGAAACAAAATTGCAAACATAAATTTTATGTTTAAAGTTGGTAAAATCTTTAAAAACCTGATTTTACACATAATTTAATAACAGCGCGCCATGTTTTTGGATCCGGTCTTAGAGAAATTTTCAAATAAAATTTTGTTTGCAATACTGTTTCAGGCCCTAAGTGTTTCTGCTCTATGATTTAAATGTAATATATTATATAAACTTAAAAACTAGAGGTGTTATGTTTTTATTTTAAATAAATTTTTACTTATAAAATATTTATTTTACTTCTTAAGAAAAAAAACATAACATTATAAAAGATTGTTATTGTTGCGTTAAGTAGTTGATAATTTTTGTTTTTAGCCTTTTAATTTTTTTATATAACCTCAACAAAAAAATATAAATTTTTAAATAATATATTGAAATATAAAATTTTTACTTTTTTGTTGTTGTTTAGAGGGTATTGGTATATAAATAGAGTTTTTATAATTATTTTTATTTATGCTTTTTACAATTTTTTTTTGTCGCCTTCACTCTTATTTTTTTTTTTGGGATATTTAACTTAATAACTGCTATTTATTTATGTCTGTATGTAGTAAATTATAAATTTTTTTAATATGTTGTATATAAAGAATTATTTTTAAATACATGTATGTTTGCAAGTTATTTATTTATGTATAGATTTTTTTGTTTAACTTTTTGTAAAAACATTCACTTTTTACTGGGGGTGTTTGCATTTGTTTAAAGTCGTTATATTTTTATTAATTTATTTATATTATGTATTGTTATTGATAATCTGGTGTTTTGCTTAAGTTGGTTGTTTTTTAATATGTTTAAATATTTATTATTATTATTATTTTTATTAATTTCTTTATGCTTTCTATATAAATTATATAGTATAATAGCTTAAATAGTTTCAGGATGTTGCTTAACAGCTGCTTTTGTATTAATGCTGAGAAGTTTAATGTTAAAAGTGGAGAAATAGTTGCGGGATTTTTGTTTTTTGTTGGTAGAGGGTTTATGTGGCATATTAATGTTTAATTATTTGTTGTTATTGTATCGCTGTTGCTTTATTGTTGCTCAAGTTTTCACGCTGTATTATTTTTTAAATGTAATAGTTTCACCTTTAGTTCAGCAAATGTTGGTCTTTTTGCAGGATTGAGATCCCAAGCTTGTCTCATCATTTCATAGATTTCGGAAGGACAACCTTCGGGTGCCTCCATTTTATATCCCACTTCCACGTGCTTTACAACATCAGCCAAAGGCTTAAAAAAGGAATAAAAAATATATGCATTTAATATTTTTAATATAATATTATCTACATATATAATAAATGGAAATTTTTCTATAAATACGTTTTAAAAATAAAAAATTAAAAAAACAATTATTCAAAACTTTTTTTAAAAATTTAAGACTTGGGTATAGAATTTTTTCGATTCACAAATTTTTATAAATTGCGTTTAAAATAAAAACTGCCCTATGAAATACATACACACCTGATCAAAATAATAGATACACCTACAATATTTTCACAATTATTATACTCTAGAAGTCTTACATTCTTTTCGGAGTCGTTTCAGAAAAAATTTATGTAATTTTTTGCAAATCGCCATTTTTTTTTATCGAAGAAACTTTTGTAGCGATTCTAGCCGAACTGTTGCAGCTGCAAAAGAATTTCCAATTTCGGCAGAAATCTGTCTTAATGACTTGAAAGGGTTTTTTTTTTAATTGAGACAATGTAACAATCAAGTGTCGCAGTGGTTTTTAGAGGCCTACCACTAGGGTGATCGACTCGGTTTTACAACCGTTGGAAAACCCGGTTTTTTCCCTCTTTCAGCTAGCGGTTTTTTCTTAATGTTGATTTTTCGAATATCGAATACACCGGTTTTTTTTATCCGAAAAAGCCGGTTTTTTATTTTTTTAAGTTTATTTTCATATATCTTTGTAACCAATCGTACCATAGTATCCCAGTAAAAAAAGTGAGGAAAAAGAAGTAGTAAAAAGACTACATCTGACTAACCCGAAGTACTTCTAATTCTAAGGAAAAACCTATGAATTTTACATTAGCGTGTCATTGGAAAGATGCCATTCTTTTTTGACAACTTTATATTCAATATAATCCCAGTAAAAAATCCCATTAAAATTCGATAATCTGATTCTATTTTTTATTATATAATTTAATGCTATTATTTTTTGCATTTTTAGTGTGAAAAAAATTCACTTCTAGGAAGTAATGAAAATGCTTACTTTCGAAGTGATATTAATCCAAATATTAGCATCAATTTTACATAGCTTCCTGTGCCTACAATAATATATATTTAGTACGCGAAAAGTTTCCAAAAATCAGAAAATAAAAACTATTAAATATTCTTCCATGATATTGTAAGAAATTTATTTGTTGTTTAAAAAAACAGACGTAAAATAAGAAAAATAATTGATCTTTAATAATATTTTTTATACGATATAAACCTTACGTTGAAAGTTAAAGGTAATTGAAGCATAAACTTAGCTGATCGATCACTTTTATGTAAAAAGTGTAGTTACAATAAAGAAAAACCAATAATCTTTACTTCCAGATGCCTATATTTGTATGTCTGTCAGGGGTATAAGAAAGAATTTTCAAAATTAAATTTTAAAGTCTTTAAAATGTATTTCAAATTACAGAAATAATTTCAAACAAAATACGTTAGTGCATACTAGTTTCAAAGATCTATTTAAAAAATGTACAGAAGGAGAAAAAAAATTATAACAGCCTTATAAAAAGTCTTATTTATTTATGTATTAATTAGTTGTATTTATTTATTTTACTTGCAAAGAGTACCTTTTGTCCTTAAATTCACTAATCTAAACCAAATTAGTAAACTGCATTCATGTCAGTTATTGCGAAATTGTGCAGCCAAACGTATATAAACTGTAGAAATTTCATATTTATGTATAAATTTAATTATAATCTTTTTTTACAATATTTTTTTAATTTTTTCTTTAAATATTATATTTGATATATTCGAACCGGTTAACCGGTTTTTTCTCAATTTTAAAAATAGCAACCGATTTTTTTAAATTTTAAATTTCAAACTATTTGAAAACCGGTTTCTTAAAAAAGTCGAATAATCGATCACCCTACCTACCACGTCAATCTATTTTTATAGAGGGTCTGCCATCTAACGTTTTTTTTTCAACTAGTGCTTATTTCGTGAATGGTAACACTTATCTCATGTCTGATTTGACAGATAATTAGTTTTATCCTTCCGCTGAACGAATATGGTTGTGTATACGCTTGAACAACGCTGGGAAATATTGCGACATTACTTTGGCCGTTTTTGCCAAAAAAAAAATCATCTTTTCAGATGAAGCTCATTTTGATTTTGGCGGGTATGTAAACAAACAAAATTGTCGCATTTGGGGCACAGAAAATCCGCACGCATACATTGAAAAGCCGATACACCTAAAACGAGTCACAAAACGGGCCATTTTTCTTCGAAAATGAGCAAGGAGTGGCCGTTACAGTCAATGGCGATCGTTATCGGGTCATGTTGAACGAATTTTTGTTTACAAAAATTGAAGAGGACGATATTGGCAACATTTGGTTTCAACAGGACGGCGCTACGTGCCACACAGCCGAAGCTACACTTTTTTTTATAGCATTTTCAAAAAAAAAAAAGTTATTTGGCGGACCCTTTATTTTACATTCATTCTTAACAAAATGAAGTGATATGTTAAGACACTTAGCGATATCTTGTAAAGAGTATGTTCTTCTTTAATATTTCTGCGTATTTCGACCCAACTTTACAATAAACGGAGGATATATTTATTTCGTTTTCTTTCTAACAGGAATTTCTCATCACGTTCTTAGGAAATATTATAAAAAAAAATTTTTTAAATTATAAATTTGTATTTAAATTGCACGTGTATTTATTGTTTTAAGCAAACAAATTTTCCCTTTGAATATTAAAA
Organism: Phyto melanocephala; assembly: GCA_941918925.1. Classification (NCBI taxonomy): domain Eukaryota; kingdom Metazoa; phylum Arthropoda; class Insecta; order Diptera; family Rhinophoridae; genus Phyto; species Phyto melanocephala. Next base: position 7,802,290 of record OW799233.1, read on the forward strand.
ATTATATTTTTATAACGGTACTTAATATATGTTTACGCTTGGTTGTTTTAGTGTTGCCGGACACATTTCTAAAATATTAAAAACACGTTGTAAGCTTAAGTTACAAGAGGTTACAAGAATCATGGTTTAAAAAAATATACCCACTAGCGTATCAATTATTTTGATCAAAAAAAATTATGGTTTTTACAATGTGATTTAAAAATTTTAACGATGTCAAAGTTGAGATTGACTTTGTTTAGACAAAAATTAAAATTTAACAAATTTAAGCCAAGAGCATGGTGTAACTATAAAGATGATTGCAATTTAGAGATAATTTTTCGATAGATTTTTTTATTTGAAATTTGACAATTGTAGCAAATGGGAGAAGAGAGAAAAAGTGAGAAATTGGAAAGGAGCAACTAACGTTCAGATTTTTAGTTGAGGCTATCAATTATCGTTCTGTAAAACTGTGAAGTGAAAACTTTTTGTATGTTTTATCATATGGTGCCATCTTATCTTTTGCTGCACAAAAAATTTTTATTTTCATAAAACTAGAATTGAGAACCTAGCCGAGAGTTTTTCGAAATTAAATTATTTATTTTTCTTTTTGTTTTTTTTTTTCTTCTTAAGAGAATAGAAACTTTAAAGTATATATTAACAGTCAAATTCTTACAATTTTAAACAGCTTTATAACAGGTTTATACATCATCAAATTTCCCTAGAAAATCAATAAATATAAATATAAATAATTTACAATAATTTTTAATTAAAAAAATTTTACCCACAAAACTTTTTTCGAATCGAATTGGTGAAATTACTTTCATTCAAATTTATAAAAATTTCTATACAAAGAAAAAATATCGCAAATGTTTATTTAATAAAGCTAAAAAAGTGTGTAAAATGTTTTTTTATTTGCCATATTAATCTACACTCTGAAATTTATCATTTATTTAAATACTATTAAAATTAAATGTTGTATTAAAAATCCAATACAGCAAAATGCATCTGAAAATGTGTTTTTCTAACTTAACCAATATACTTACAATTCTAGGATAAGGAACACGACCAAACGAGTAAATTTCCCACAAAAGTATGCCGAAACTCCACATATCCGATTTGTTGGAAAAACGCTTAAACAGAAATAAACATTCCAAAATCAGTATCAAAACCATAATATTAAAAAAAAAAATCTACTAATGCTTGTTCTTACCCCATTTTTTAAAGCTTCTGGTGCAGTCCATTTAATGGGCAATTTTCCGACATCCAAATTGTAGCATTCTTCACGTGCCAAACCAAAGTCGGAAACTTTGGCCACACAGTCCTCGGATATAAGAACATTACGGGCAGCTAAATCACGGTGTACTACTTTTTTCGCTTCCAAATATTCCATACCCGAGGCAGTGTCACTATTTTTACAAAAAGAAATTCAAAACAAAAATATTGCAACAAACTCGCTTCAATTGAAAACAGAAAGCAGAAAAACTTACTAAGCAAAATTAATTTGATCCTTTTTCGTTATATGTTGTCGTCCCCGCGATCTTAGATAATCAACCAGTGATCCTTTGCTCATATATTCAGTTACCAAATAGATGTGTTTACTAGTGAAAACTAAGCCAACGAATTTCACCAGATTTTCATGCTCCAAGGTACTTTAGCAGTTAAAAAAAAAATTAACACAAAATATTAATTGGTTTCGTATAATTATGTTATCGTTAAAGAAACAACTTACGTCATAACAGAAGCCTCTGCTAAGAATTTTTGTACCGCCCCCTCGTCTTTAAGCATCTTAACCGCCACTTTTTCGTTGCGCAATATGCCCAGCATGACATCACCAAACTCACCCTTTCCTATGCTCTCGCGCAGTTGTAAATCTGATTCGGGTATGACCCAGCCTTTGTCGATGAAATCTTTTGAATTAATGCAATACTCCTGTTTACCCTGTTTGGGTAAACATTTAATTAGTTGAGTACATAAACCATCAGCATCGGCTTCATAGTGCTGTTGAGACAAACAAATAAAATACAAGTTTAAGATTCAAGATTGTTTCATGCGTTAATATAGTTTACCGCTACTAATTGTCCTAAATTTTCAAAGTATTCCTCATCGTCAATGGTTAATTTGTTTTCCAAATATTTAACACGATAATGTTCAACTTTTCCTTGAAAACACACACACAATGTATAGTCTCCAGGAAAGTTGGTCGATTCTCGTACTAAGAATAGACCATCTTCTCGCGGTTGTAATAAATGTTCCGCTTCATCTCGTGTTATGCTGCCATGGAACCAGCTAAAGAAATATTAATGTATAAGTGTTTTTAATAAAGTAAATATTTTCAAAACTTTTTTTTTTCTAACACAACAATGGGTTTCTTCTGTCTTGGTTGAATTATGTATTTCATATCAAAAATGTTATTTTCTATATTGACAAAAAAAACTCCTTCTTTTTGTTCATTAAGCCTCGTATTTTTCATTTGAACTGTTGTTAAACTTCATACAAAAAAAAAAATCTTAAGAAATACTTATAAAAAATTCTTCGTGTGAAATAACTAGAGTTGCTCAACATACAGGCTTTAATAAGAATGTTGCCCTATGGAAAAAACGGAATTTAAATGTAAAAGGTAAATCTTAAGTCTTAAACAAAAACACGGAATATTTTATTTTCTCCCATGAAACTTTTAATTTTATTACTTTTAATTTATTAGATATTTTTTCTGCAAGCAATAAAGATGAGAGTGCAATGGAAAGCTAAAAATTTTAGAAATTTTACCCAACGGTTTTCCCCAGACAGAAAGGTAAACCCATAAAAACAATAACGGTATTTGTGTCACAGGTTTAAGTTTGCAAAAATTTCATTTTTTTTTAACATAAAAACATCTATCCACAACAACAGTGCTATCAATCTTTAAAAATTCGCTAATGGTAATTTACGCAGTTGCGCATTTTCGCAAACCTTAAACCGGAGATGGGAATACCTTTAATATGAAATGGAAAATGTTAAACAGTTTCTACTTACGGCATTGCATTTAGTTTGACTTCACATTTCTTATGCTGCATCTGTTGGCCATGTAATAGCCCATGATTGGGAGCCAAACCAGACGTTGGTGACAATGATGGCGTAGTCCAAGTTTGTGTTGTCACCGGTACATTCGAACTGCCATTGATATCGAAACTATGTAAAGATGTTGTCATTGCACTGGCGTTTGTAGACTGATTAACAACCATGGCCGGTTGTGATGCAGGATGTTGAGTATGAAGCAACATGTTACTACCTCCACCTACATTCGATTGTAGCGCCATACTTTTGGGTGGTAAACCACGATCATGTAAAGAGAGTGCACTGTGGCCTGCATTAAGGGAAGAAGTCATTAGATTGTTGTTGCAATTGTTTGCCGCGGAAATTAATTGCAAATGTTGTTGCTGCTGCTGTTGTGTAACACTGGCAACAGCTGCAGCCGTTGCAGAGGGGGCTGTTGAGCCAATGGGTGCAAATGTTGACATATGTTGTTGTTGCTGTTGTTGTAATTGGGGGGATGGTTGATGTTGATTTGGCGATTTTGGTGAATGATTGGATGGAGCAACTATAACAGCACTAGTGGCATTTGTTATTAAATTATGACTATTAAGTGCATGCGAGGACAAATGAATCGCATTATGATGATGGGAATTCTGTAATTGAAAAATATAAATAAATACATTTGTAAATAAATAAATTAAATTATATTAAATTAAGTAAAAAATTTAAAATTGCAACGGGCATATAGTTTTTCACACAAAATGTATACGAATTGTTTTAAGATATTTTTGTGCACCAAAGTCACGTTTACAACATTTTTATTATTTTTAATTACATATTTAGCGTAATACAGTGCTTTCCATACTGGAAAATATATTGCCCATAGAAATTGTTACAGGAAAAAATTTTAACTTATAAAACAATAAAAATAAATTCTTAGTAAAAAACCAAGGCATAATTTAGTCATCAGGTAATTGCAGTTCGGAGAGAATTTTTTTATTTTAATTTTTTTCATATGAAGTTTGAGACTTGAAGTAAATGGTAGAAGAAAGAGAATATGTAGTTTATTTTTCTATGGACTTTAACAACTGAAGTTTAAAATGAATGAAGAAAAAATAAATCAGCTGACGAATCAAGACTACCTGATAAATAAATTTGATTTGGTAAAAAAAAAAACATATTTTACATTTTATACAAAATTTATATTTAACTTGAAAAGCCCGACGCGCGTTGCTACGCCCCTTAATGAATAAAAATGCATTCTGAATTTAAATTGAATATCAAGTGCAAAAAACTAAAAATTATAACTTTTTTTAATGTGTGCAAAGTATCAGTATCAGGCGTGGCCCTGCCCACTTTTCTAATCACGAAATTGTATAACCATGAGACTTCAATATGTGTGTGAAAAGTTTAAGAAATATCGGTGAAGTTTAAGTAGCTGAAAATGATAACTTTTTTTATGGGCGTGGCACTGCCCACTTTTCTAATCACGAAATTGTAAAGTCATGACAGCTCAATATGTGTGCAAAGTTTCAGATAAAAAAGGTCCATTGGAAGTACCTCAAAATTATAACTTTTTTTTATGGGCGTGGCACTGCCCACTTTTCTAATCACGAAATTGTAATGTCAAGACAGCTCAATATGTGTGCAAAGTTTCAGAAAAATCAGTCCAGTGCAAGTACCACAAAATTAAAACTTTTTTATGGACGTGGCCCCGCCCACTTTTCTGATCAGAAAATTATTTAGTCATGAGAGCTCGATATGTGTGCAAAGTTTCAGAAAAATCGGTCATGTACAAGTAGCTTAAAATGATAACTAATTTTTTATGGGCGTGGCCCCGCCCACTTTTTTCCACCCATAAACACTCCCTGGTATGTGTACAACATTTTGCCAAAGTTTGAGCCCGATCGGTTTTACAGTTTCGGAGTCTATAGCTAACACACACACAGAGTTTCACTTTTATAAATATAGAAGATAGAAGATAATTTTTTAATCAATTTTTATTGCGAATCAATTAATAATAATAGGTAATTGTTTTAAAAAAATTTTTTGTTGATTTTTAATTAAATTCCGTTTAAAAATAATTGAAGACAATTTTTTTAATTGTAGAATATTTTTTTTTTTTTAAATCTATTTTATTAAATTTAAAAATAAAGAAATAAATTTTCAAAAATTTTTTCTAGAAAAACTTTCCAAAAAAAAATTTCTTCGTACTACGTACTACGGACAAAAATAACGAATTTTTATCGACAACAATAAACGTTACATACTTATTTGTGCTGTCAACGTGACTTTGCGTTTTAAGACTTTTAATTTTACTAAAGATTCCTAATTACCACGTTATTATGATGTGTCGATAGTTGTGCTGGTTGTGCTACAATATGTGGTTGGGATTGGCTAAATTGTTGCTGAAGTGTTATATTACCGACTCCACCAACACTATTCACTAGTAAACTATTAGGATGTGACGTTGTCGAAATGCCTCCACCACTGCCAGTTGTTGTTGGCTGTGGCGCTGGTCGTTTATTGTGACGTAAAGGCGCTGTTGGTGGCATTTGATGCCCAGTTGATTGCAAAAACCATGGATCGCCACCGGTATTGGAGGCAGCCACTGTTACTGTTGGTTGCGAGAAACCACGATGATGACCTACAACAGTTGTTTGTCCGTTTTGTGCAGCTGTAATGTGGCTGTTCATAACTGTAGTATTTGAACGTATATCCGCAGCGCTCTTCGACTGCGTTACGTTAATATTTAAAGCTTCGTTTAAAGCAGGTGCTTGATTTGTCTGCCTCTTAGTTTTAATTGTTGTATTATTATTATGGATTGTTACTTCAGTTAGAGTTATAGATGTTGTAGAAGTTTTTGTTGCGCTTTCTGTCGTGTCGTTAGTAGTTTTTGGGTGGGCAGGTGGTGGTGCAGTAGTCGTCAAAGATGTTGAAGAAATAAAGTCATCAACATCTGTTGTGCTTAATTTGGCAGATTTTGTTTGAATTTTCGGTTTATCCGTTTTGGTTCCTTTACATTGGAGGGAATTATTACTGGTATTGCTGTTACAAAGTTGAGATTTTATGTTATTTTGATTGTTTTGTATATCGTGTTGTTGTTGTTTTAATTTATTAACAACATCTGCTATTAAATGATCACTGTTAGAGTTCGTATTTTCTTTACAATTTGTACAAGCTGTCGTCGCTTCTTCATCTGTAAGGAGAAAATGAAATGAAAAATTTATTATTTTTATGTCTATGTCTACTAGTACTTTATTCTTGATTTATTTAATGTTTTTTTAAACAAATAATAATGTGTGCTTTACTATACCATTGCTTTATGTCAACAAAAATTATTTAAACTGAAACTAATTTGTCAATTTGTATGTAAATGCTTATATAAAATATGTCTTTACACACATATGCAGGTACATTTATGTATATAGTATGTATGTACATGTGTAAATGTTCAATGACTTAAATAATGACAATTCAAGTTCAATGTTAATCAAATTATTGCACAAATTTTGTTTTCAAAAGTACATACATATGTATTCGTAATGTATGAATAAAAAGTGTAGAAAAATAATTTTTAGTTAAAACAACAACTTTGTTATAAATACTTATTTACGTCATCAGTTTTCGACTGCAAAGTTTATTTAAATTAAATATGTAGAACTTTTCACCAGCTATTATTTGGGTAAAATTTGAAGCACACGAAAAAGAGCCGCTCAACTTATCGCCGGCTTAAGTAAGTAACAAAAAAAAAATCGGTAGCGATTTCAGTTAACCAATTGGCCTTTCTCTTAACCAGATTAGTTACAAGGAAGCGAGGGCCACACACTTTTTTTAATCTCGAGGAGGATGAATTGTATTTACATTTGTTAATTTCCATCACGTGTAATTCGAATTGCCGTCAGACTGATTTAAAATTTAAAACATTTAGGGCAATTTAATGTCTCCAACTACTTAAAAAAATAACGTAGAAAAGTGCAGTTATAATACCACAAGTAAAGTAATGGGTTATTTTAACACCCATATGGCATCGGGATAAAAATAATGCTCACGTTAACAAGAGTAAATTTATATGTTTAAATTAATCCCTGCACTTCTACATTTAAAAAGTTGTATTTTTTATTTTTTTTTTTGAGTTTTCAAAATAAACTTAAAATCAAAATTAGACACTGATAACTGGAAATCATCACTTATACGCAATTTGTAATTGGTGATTGTAATTGATGAACTTCAATTATATGTAGTGGTTAATTAACAGTAACAGTCATGAAATATTAAATAAGTAAGATGTAATTGAAATTTAAAGTAATTGATCACAATTTTCTAATGATTAGCTTTAAAGTATTTGTAACCAACAATAGCGGAACTCACTCTTTGATGCAAACTACCCTTGCAAGTCATGCAGACCGTGCAAGTCTAGCAAACAATTTAACTTGTGCACGACTACAAAAACAAATTCTATTAAATTGCAATTTGCATCACTTGAGCAAATATGCACAACTAAAAATCAGTGCAAAGTAATGTCACACAAATTTGCACAACAGATACACAATTTTTTTACTCTCAGGATTTAAATTCTCCACAAATTCAATTTCGTACATGGCATTTTTTACCAAAAAAATTGTGATATTATATTATTCCGTTGATTTAGGTATTGTAATTTATTTAAAATTAATTAATTTTCTTTTCGGAAAATATTAAAACACAGAATCTTACTTATTAATTAAAAAAAAAGATTTGTTGTTTCTTAAATACCTAAAAAAAATCAGCTCGTTGCCATAAGTTTGCAACACACATGAAAAATGCACTCACGCTTGGTAGCAAAAAATTAGTGCATATTTGCACTAATTGTAAAAATGCTACCAAGAGTGAATTCCGCTAATGTAATTACATAGGTACATAGCGATGGCTTAATATGAAAAGGGTGTATCTTGATTTTTAACAAAAACGTGTTTTTAATCTTTTAGTTGTTTTTTTGATAGTTCACATACACACACATCACCCCTAAAAAATGAAGTGAGCTATGGTTGAAAATAACGGATTTATGGCCAAATAAAAAATTGTTTTAAATTTTATTCAGTTTTTTCTTTTACCTGTAAAGTAGTGAAAAAATCGAGTTACGCCTTTTTTATATTAAGCCATCGACGGGTATAGTAACCACATCGTATCGTAGCCCAAATTTAAGATTAAATATTATACGCCACTTTGCTTTATTATTTCCGACGCCATCTTTGATTTTGAATTCTTATATTGTTTACTGTATTTTACTAGTCAAGCTTTTGCATATAATATCCATATTGATTGAGTAAGGAACAAAATTATCCGCAATCTTGGATTTTACACCTTTTCATAGTTTACTGTATTCTAGTGATCAACTCCTTTATTTTAATACCAATACTGTTGTGGTTGAAGGGGACAACGGCAGTTGTAAAAATTTATATATAGTTTTAGAAATACCTATACTTTGCCGGTTAGTGAATGATTTGTCCAAAATTATTTACAAATATTCCTAGAGGCATTTAGTATCTGCAAAAAGTTACAAAGTGTCTATATGAATTATGACAAGGTTAAAACGATTTTAATTTTTTGTGGTAAAAATATAAGAAAAATAGAGGCAGTATTGTTTATTTGCTCATACCTCAAAAGGTTATGGAGCGATTGCGCTAAATTTCAATTCATTTCGATTCATTCCCGGATATATCCAAAAGATTAATACCACATACAGGTATGTGCAACATGTTCAAACAAAAACGCGGACAGGCGGACATTGCTCAATCGACTCCCCTAGGCGTAAGCTTTCAGAAAATATATACTCTATGTTGTCGAATTGAATATTACAGAAATTACAAACGAAATGACACACCTATATATCCCCTGGCACCACAGGTGAAAGGTGTAATAATTGGTAATTGCTATTTTTCAATTACTATTACCATATGCGATGTAGGTAATTGGTAATTGAAAAATAATTGACAACGCCCAAGTCTGCTTAAATTTATTGTGGCTTGTTTTCTTTCGTTTTTTTATTTATTTTTTTTATATTATTTTTTTATTTTAATTACATGTGATCTGTTTAGAATTCGTTTTTGTTGTGCTAAAAATATATTCATTTTTTATAGGTACCACAGGAAATAATAAAAAAAATCTAAACTTAATTCCGGTCATAACAAATACATACCCCTATTCGTTTATGGGGACATGAACAACAATAAAATACACAAACAAAACATAAAAAGAGTGTTACCATATACTATGTGTGTAGAGTCTACACTGTAGACGAATAAAGTGCAAGCTGTTTTATGACTAGGCATTAATTAGGCTTGTTGCAAGGGAAATCCTAATAAAATAGAAAGTATTTTAAATTTAAACCTAGAATCTTATTGAACCGCCTTAAAGGTGTTCGTTCTTCTTGCCTAAAAGATGAATATTTTCTTTAAATTAACTGTTGCCAGACTCATCTCTCACACTTTTAACTTTTTTTCCATTTTTATTATTGTGTATATTATGTACTAAGTCAATATAGGTAATATTATTAAAATAAAAGTAAATTTTATTAACATATTATTTAGTGTAAAAAATCACTCATATACACAAATACACACACACACAAACACACCTGTTGCTGCAGCATAACAAAATGTTTTGTTTTTATTACTTAATAACAAGTATGTGGCAACATTTTAAAATTTAAAATTTATATGTATGTACGTAAGTATGTATGTATGTATATAGTGGATGTACTACCTATGTAATATTAAGCCTTTTGTTTTTATTTGTATGAGAGTTTTTGAATACAATACATTTGTACTAATAAACTTTTTTAAATTTCCGTTTGAGCGATTTTTGCTTAATAAGCATTTTTCAAATAATGAACCGAAATCGGCATTAGTATTATGTACATACATATGTATGTATGTATATGCAGTGGCTACGACGAGTTACAGGGAAGATAAAAAGAATTTTTAATATTGTAATTAAATTAATAAAAATGTGTACTTTTTTTAACGTAATGATGAAGCAAAGTTAAGCTCCCTTTACACCTGTAATTTTATTAGGCAACTGTTAGACTGTATAATATCACATGTGTGTATTTCATAATCGGAGATAGTTAAATAGATTGGAAAAAAAATCAAGGGTTGATTATAAGATTCATTCGTTTACTCAAAAATTGTGACAATTTTCTTCATAGATTGCATTTGTTTACACAAAATCCAGTAAACAAGAACATAAATTTGTTTTTTTACTGAATATTTTTTTTCTGAAGTTTATTCTGGACTTTTTTATATTATATAAAAGTATAGTATCGAGAGCAGCAAAAAAAGTAAGATTGCTATATTCGATCGTGAAAATACCCTTCACCAATGTAGGTTTAATGACCACATCGTAGCGTAACTTCTAGATTCAGATGTAATACGCCATTTTGCTTTATTATTTCCGACGCCATCTTTAATTTTCCCCTTTAATTTGATACCCATAGTGATGGGGTAAAATAAAAAAATTATTCGCCACTTTGTTTCAGACTCCATTTTCTATTTCACTTGTTTATAGTTTCCCGTATATTACTGGTCAAGTTCTTTTCTTTGATACCAATATTGCGGAGAGTTGAAGAGGGAACATTTTTAAATAGTTTTTGTACGCCATTTTGTAGTAGTTGTTTTTTGGTGCTTATATCTCAGTTTAAAACCGATTTGTAGTTTCTCTCAATACTAATTTTCGAGACTAATTTTTTGATGTCTTTAGCTTGTTCAAAAATTAATTAGGAGCTTTAGAATCTTTATATATTTAAAAAAAATATATATTTTCCTACATAATTTTTGCCTATAACTTTGACGATTACTGACCGATTTCTTCAAAATTGTTTACGAATATCTCTAGAGACATATTATATATATATAAATAGTAACAAAAGTTTTTATTGATTTTCTTAGAGCTGAAAATATTAATTTTTTGTGGTAAAAATATTAGAAAAAAAAGGAGCAGTCGTGTTTCGTCGGTCATATTTCAGAAGCGTATAAGACAATTGTGCTGGATTTAAATAACGATATATTCCAGAATATTTCCAAAATATTGATACCACATACAGATCAGCACAACATGTAATGGCATCTTAAAGTTAATTTCAGCCAACAAACGGACAAAGTAAAAGTGCCCAGTCGATTCCCCTAGTCATAAGCTTTTAGAAAATAATATACTTAATGGGGACGAAAATTACAAGCGGAATTGCAAACCTACATATATATAGCCTTGGCAATGCAGGTGAAGGGTGAAAATATGTATTGGGTAATCATAAGCATACAAATATTATAACACAACGTGTTTAAATCAAACAGCTGTCTTAATTAACATAAAGGGTGTTCGAATTTGAAGTATCATCGGCCAGTAGAACACGCTATAGCGAGATGATCCGAAGGTTTAAAATTTTGGACCCCCTTATATTTTTTCGATTGCGTAATTTTCGCTCCAAATGTGTTTTGTAAAACTTTTTGCTTTTAAATTACTCTGTCACTTAGTTGCTAGACTTTACTGTAAAATTAAGCGAACGGACCTATTAATGTACAAACAAGCAAAGTGTAAAATGTTAGTATAGGCAACAATAAAACTATGAGCCAAGGCAATTAAAACAAAATAAATTAGATTCACAGTCGATACAATGGGACAAATTAAAAATTGTATTAAAACAGCGATTTAAATTACTGCTTGAATTTCAAAGTTTTTATCCCTGTAGATATAGATCATCTTACAATGCAAATTAAATTCTCAAATTGTTTGTCTTAATACACCTAAATTCGAAATCCAATCAACTTCTAACTAGTCTATATTATTCGTATAAATATCACGATAATGGTATGGAAGATTTTTCACTGATTGTTCCGATCCTAAACATTTCTTTTATGACTACGTACATTACAAACAAAGTTTCTCCGATCAAATTTGGCAATAACTAATGTTCATTTTGTAAAAATATGCCACGCCCACAGTTCTATTATTTTTAATTTTTGGCTAAACTAACAAGTTAATTAAATACAAGTTTTCTCACTTTGATTGAACAATTTTTTAGTTTTTGTTTTAAATAAAAAAAAACTTTTTAAGTTTCACATATTTTATCTGCAATAATCGTTTTAAAAACATTTATGGATAAAGTGAAATTATTTTAAAATAATATCAAACATTTGACATTTTTAAAAACATTAATATCAAACCTTTTCGTTTGTCAGGTTGCGGTCACTAAGACAAGTCGACCGGCTCAAAGCCGACGGCGCGCCTCAACCGGTTATATTTTTGAATGTCCATGCCGCCACCGTTTTTGTCGGCTTAAAACCGCTCAGGATGCCGCCGTTTTGATCAGCTTCAGTCGACTCAAAAATATATTTAGTTCACAATAGAGATTATGCCCATTACCGTTAGATTTTTGTTAGAAAAATTTTAATTGATTTTTTGATTTTTCAGTTGCGGTTTTTATTTTATTATAGCCGCCTCTACATAAAAATTACTAACCCGTCGCCGCCGAAGATTTTGTCTCGGCTTGTTTCACTGGTTGCGATTTTGATTGGCGACAGAAACTACAATGGTCAATGGTCTTTGTTATTCCGCTTGGTTAATTATGTTAATATGTAATTTGTAAATACATTGTAATTTAAAAATTTAATTTAAGTCTCCTTATGTGTGACAGTTAAAAAAAATATATATACAATATCATTTATTGTTTCTAGTATTTACCTAAAAAGGTAATGATGTTTAATTTTATACATTAAATTGTATTTTATTCTATTCTGTTTTTGTTTGCGTTTCAAAATTTCATATGAGAATCTAATGAAAATAATGATTCATCATTGAGTATTTACAAGTACAGACAATATTAGTTTTTACTTTTGGTTTTTGAAATTTTTTTTTTATTTTAACTTTTCTGTTTGTATTGTTGTTGAACTTTTTTTATTTGCATATAAAGTGTGTTGCTACTGTTTTCTGTTGTTTTTTTTTTTTTTTATTAGGATAAGTTTCGTTAAGAATTTTAATGAGTTTTGTTTTATTTATTCAATATGCATGTGAATGACTTTTATTTGATACAAGTCTAATTCTGTTTTGTGTTCAGAATAAAATATTTCTATTAATATTTTGAAAATAATTTATTAAATTATTCGGGATATGCTCCCAACCAATCTTTCAATATTTTATTTGGTTGTTGGGTTTAAGGCGGTCTATATGCATTTCACTGGTGCTTAGACCAGATCGTCAGTACGCCTTTTACCCAAATAGATTATAAAAATAAAATGCTTTAAGAAGGAATAAAAATGTTGGTTGGGTTTTTCAGAAAGTTTTTTATAAATTTTTGTTTTATTTTTCAATTCTCATTTTGTTTATGAGAATTTGAAAATAAAACTTTTAACATTTTAAACTTTTTCAAGAATTTGGTTAAAAGACCTACTGACTATGTGGTAAACTTTAAGGGCCGATGTTGAATGTAAACCTCACCTAAACGTCAAGTTTTTTTCTGAATTTCATTTGAAATTTCTCAATTTCAGACTAACTCAAATTGAAACATGGAAAGATACACAATCGAGCAACGCGTTAAAGTTATTCAGGCTTATTATGAAAATGGGCGTTCAAATCAAAATGCATTTCGTGCACTTCGTGATTCTTTTGGTCAACAAAATCGTTCAAATTCGTCCACAATCGGGAGAACTGTGAAAAATTCCAGCAAAACAAATAATATGAAAACATCTTTGAATGCCTTGTTAGTTCGGTGGACGGAAAACATTGCTGTTTTTGCGATAGTGTGGCAAAAGAGCAGTCAACATCGACTCATTATAATGCCTAACAATTGAGCATCAACATTGTCATTGAAAATTTGGACCATCGGATGGAGGTGTGCTGGCGAGGTCGCGGCGTCCATTTGGCCGATATTTTATTCCATACATAATTGAACCATACCAATATTATCATAATAAAAAAAAAGAAATGACAATAATTTTCTAAATAATTTGAGCTTTATTCAAAATCAACATCGACCCTTTAAAGTTTTATCACCCTTTATAAAACATTAATAATCTTATATCTTTTTATTCACAAAATAACAAATAAACAAACCAAATCTGTTTCTCAGGGCAATAATTATGATTATCTACGGGCCTAAAAGGCAACATTTGATGTCTTTAAAAGGGAAAATTATTAGAAAAAAAAAGAAAAATTAGTACCTTCTGCATAAAGAGCAAAAAATATACAATTTTTTTAAGATAATAATAAATCGCTATTAGAGTGTATTTTCTTTTCTGATAAAATTTTTTTGTAAATTTGCATATATTTTTTTTCTGTCAGAATAAAAATATTTTCGTTAGCTTAAAATAAATTAAAAATTAAATTAAATAAAAATGTTTGAATACGTGCAAAAAAATTATTATTAAAATTTTAAAAAATTAAATAAAGCAAGAATTACCAGATCGTAGCGTACCTATGCACCATTTTTCTTTGTTATTTCCGGTGCCATCATTGATTTTAAAGTAAGTTAACTGTATTTACGCCCATATAATGATGGGGCTTAAAAACATCTGTGATTTTGTTTTGGAAACTACTGTGTTGAAACAGGTAGCCTATCTCCCATAAAGATCTTCTACACTTTTTGACTAATTTTTGTGCCTTTTTTACAAGAGCCCAATAGCTTTTCTTTGAACTTTTAAATTTAATATAAATACTAGCCCATGCTCTGCGTTTCGAGCGAAATTAAATCATTCGGTTTTGTCATTGTTTATAGCAACAATGCTATGACAATTTCATACGATTTAATTTCTCTCGGAATACACAACATAGGCGACTATATACATTTTTATACATACATATGTACATATATGTATGTATGTAAATATTTTTCTTTTTAGAAAATGATTTGATGCGTTTCCAAACAGTACAAATGTACTTAGACAGTACTTTTTTGTTATTTACATGTACATATGTATGTATGTAAATGTAGCTCGTTAAATTTGCTTAAGTTGAATCATTTCTGATGAAGTCATATGTTTTTCTCGTAGAGACATACATATGTACATAGTATGTACATATTCGTATATAAATGCAACGAGCGTAAACTTTTTTAAACTTCATTCAGAATACAGAACACTAGTACGTAGATATAAAATAATATTGTTTAAAAAAAAATTCAAGTAAATAAAAATTATAAAAGTGCCCTTTGTTTATAATATAAATTTAATTTTTGTGGTTGCTGTTTTTTGTTCTCTGATGAAATATGAATCAGTTAAAGTTTCCAGTCAGTTGTTGCTTATTGTATGCAAAAAAAAATAAATAAATTGAAATTTAAGATGATGGATGTGTGCCATATTGCTATTTATAGAGTATTGAGCTAAGATATTTCTTTAAAACTGTACTCTTTGTACATATCGATGGTCACAAGTAAAAAGGCCCTAACTCGTGCTTTTTACGAAATTGAGTTTTTCGGTTATTTCTATTAATTTCACACAAATACACCTCAACACAAAAATCTAATGCAATAGTATTACAAATAACAGTTTTACAAGCAATTTTACAAAATAAATTACATTACGATACGCTTTAACCTTCTTGTAAAACTGAAATTATTTGAGTTAGGGCCTTTCTACCTGTGACCAACGATATGTACATATACATATGTATATGTATTACAAAGCCTGCCTCTTTAACGTATGTACATAGAAAATAATCAAGAAATTTTTTATTAAAGATCGCCTAAAATTATAAAATAACTCCAATAAAAGAAAAGAATTATTTTAAAATTTCTCTTATTTTTTTTTTGTTAATTTTTAATTGAATTGTAAAGAAGGTAAGTTCCGATTAAATATGAAATAAAATATCCGTCAAATGGCCCCCACAGCTCTGCTGACAGGACATTACTTTTCCATAAAATTTTCCATGACTTTTTCGAGGAGATGTGTGGCGCAGTCTTGTTAAAACCACATGTCGTTCAGATCATCCAGTTGAGGTCACAAAAACTCCAATATCACGTTTCTATGACAAATGCCGTTTTCAAAAATCTTTAAAAAAAAGTAATGCCCAATCACGCCGCCTAACCAAAACCCCACCAGACAGTTTCTCGTTGTGAATGCATTGGTATCTCATGGATTATATTGCAAGATATTTTAAGCCCCAAATTTTGTGTATTCACAAAAACATTCAGATGGAAATGTGCCTTATCGGAGAAGATGACGAAAAATTAGCGTTGACTTCACTATGCTCCATCATCCATTGAACGAATTACCGGCGCTTTCCATGGTCTGCTGGTTTGAGCTTCTGATTAATCTGTTTTTTGTACGCATGAAGACACGCTTCGTAGTGCTTTGCGAAATTTTAAGTTGCTGAAAACAATGTTTTCAATATACAACGCTAATGTTCTCGAGAGACCGACAGGTACGTTGACGCATGTACCACTCTTCGAATCATTGAACCATTAAATGGACTTTTTCGACTGAAAGTTCTTCAAAATTTGCGGGTTAGGAAACATTTATGACAGCAACAAATTTTAGAGTTCCCACTTGCACACAAAAAAAGATACTTAATTTAAAAAGTGCATTCTTAATGAGACACCTTTTATTATTTAAAAGTTTATTTATTTTTAAATTATTTTGATTTTAAAATTTCTTTAAAAACTTTACTGGGTTTCGTTTGTTGAAGTATCCTTAGCCCACAAGACTGTTCGGTAGCGCTAACAGAATTAAAAAAAAACAAGAAAGAGTGCTATATTCGGCCGTTCCGAATCTTATATACCCTTCATAACGTGTAGTCATGCAATAACAATAGTTTGTATCACCATTCATCTCATATTAAATAAAAAACATACATATATAAAAAACATCCCATTGCAAAATTATAAATTGAGTTTACGTATGTATGTTTCAAAAAAAAAAAAAAAAATTAAAAAAAATAAAAATGAAATTATAAAAATATAAATAATATATAAAATAAAAAAATAAAATAAAAAAATTGTTTGCCTTAGCTGGGATTCGATGCCAGGTTTACTTTAACCATTATATTTGTATGTTGTTGTTGTACATAATTGTGAAAAAAACGAGGTGGTCGTGGTTTTTTGCTCATATCTCAGAAAGTTATGGGGCGATTATGCTGAATTTCAACAGCGATTCATTCCCGGATATTTCCAAAAGATTGATACCATACACAGATCTGAGGAACATATAGTTGCTTCTAAAAGTTGATTTCAACCAACACACGGACAGACGGTCAGGGCTTAATCGACTCCTCTATTTATAAGCTTTCAGAAAATACATACTTTATGGGGTCGGAAATGAAAATTGTAGAAATTACAAACAGAATGACAAAGCTATATATACCCTTGTGCAGCACAGGTGAAGGGTATAAAAATTAAAAAGGTATACCGATACCATATCAATTAGTGATTATATTGGCAACGATGTAGTAAGTGATCTTATAAATTTTTAAGTTTATTGTGTTTTAGAACAAAAGGTTAACTTTTGAAACAAAAGAGTAGACTAATTAATTTCTCATAATAAAACTTTGTGTTATGGAAAAATATATGCAGCCTTAAAGCACGAAAAATAAATTGAATGACTAGTGTGGTAGAAGTAAGTAGTTTAAGACAATGAGGAAGCAAATGTCAAAAAATGGTTCACACGTACTGGTTTTATTGTCTATAAAAGTTAAAATAAAAAAAAATTCCCTGCCACGAGGGTGGTATAAACAATCTCCTATAATATCGTGAGGTATATTGTAATAACAACTTTCTGATGTGAACAAAAATGCCAAAGAGAAATGTCTTTAAAAACTTTTAGTCTTCTAAGATGAGTTATGCAAAATACAACTTCCGTTTATTACTAAGTCCGGATATTAGTTATAGTAATTTTTTAAGCCATTATATGTACATGTATGTACATACGAGTTGCAAATATCACATGTTTGTTTGTTTTTTTCTTTGCAAAACCTTTGGTTATTAATTATTAACAAATTTGTATGTTAAGTTTTACACCTTTTACTTATGCTCGAGGTGTATGTTTAATACATAAAACTACCAATCTAAATTTGTTTGCAGTTCCATTTTCAGCTGTTTCTTTTGCTTCCATTAAAAAAATTTAATTGTATAATTTGCATGGTACTTATATGGAGTACATATATGCAACACTATATAAATAAATATTTGATTTCGTTTTTCCTTTAAAATAATAATCAATAATCATTTATGATTTAATATTTCTTAGAGAAGAAGGCAACGTAAAGTGGCCACCTAAATCGCGCGATTTGATCCCGTTACATTGGGGGATCCCGTTAATTTAGGGGATTTTTTCTAAAATTTAACCGATCATATGTAACAGTCATTAAAAATTTAACCAATAAGATCTGTGCCGCATACAGTTTCTTTTGTTTAATTTAAACGTCCATTTGTCCTTATAAAAAAATAGAAAAGTTATCAAAATTTATCTTAAGCCTGGCTATCCCGGCTGATGGTTTTATTTCAATATTTTAGGCGATTAAAAGTGATAATTTCGTAACATTTTCATTTGATTTAGGCGACTACATATGTATTAAAATTAGTTTTAAGAGGGAATAAACTTTTAAAGGTAATAAAACACCTTTGTATTGGTTTAGAAATAGAATATTTTGAACTAGCAATTTACCTCTACTTTGAAAGGAAAATTTAAAAAAGGAACTTTATATGAAACAAGGCATATTCATACAGGTATATGCAACGGCAATATATATAAATTTAGTACATTTATAATCAAGTAAGTACACTTAAGTTAATTGTTTAATACCGAAGCCAAAATCACATTTTCCTTTCCTGCATTAATAAATAAAATCAAGGCAAATTCAACCAATTTTGAGAAAAAGTTTCCCCATCAGCTGGGCTGATAATTTCACCTGTATGAATTCGCCTTGATATGAATTTTTTTTCAATAAAACTTTAATTATGTAATTTAGAAATTTGCTTAAATACATATTTATTTCAAATTATGTTTTAATTATTGTGGAACAAAATTTTTTGAGAAGCAACTTTTTTCTATTTTATTCGTTTATTTATATGAGAATTGTTTTTGATAACAATTTTAATATTTTTTTTTAACAATACCACGTTACATAATATTTTGTGTGTGTTTGTATTTTTTTTTTCTTTTTTTTTTTGTAATAAAGTAAGAATGATTAAATATTTCAATAATTTACACGTACTTTGAATATTAAACAAAACTAAGAAAGAAATAAAAGTACAAGTGAAAATGTAAAAACAAAAATATTTTTACATTCAGCATTGCCGAACTATATCCACCCTTTATATTCAAAATAAAAAAAAAATTGTCTAAGACTGAGAACTGCCTAAAAATAATCATTGATACTGAATAGTAACGGTCTAATTTATAAAAGGTTTATAAATCAAATTTTTATGAATAAGGCTGAAAAAATATATTTTTTTACTTTGTCCATTTTTTTTTCTAACCACCATCAAAAAAATGGTTTGTAACACATCGAATTATTCATTTTAGATCCCACAAAATATATATTTTCCTGTTTTCATTGTAGAACGATCTAGCTATGTCCGCCCGTCTATCTATGTACATGTTGAAAGAATAATAGAGCTCGAACAAAAAAAGCTAAATCGGTAGTTTAGGTAGGAAGGGTTCAACTTGTAATGCAGGAATAGGTCATGAAAAAGTTCTTTCTAAATTGATTCTTCTTAAAATTTATTATAAATCATTTCTATTCCGTCTCAAGTTCATCCTTCTATTATTAAACTTCCTAAAACATTTATGCAATTAAATTAAATTGTAATCATTTGAGAATATTGAATAACAAAAATGTATTCAGAATATGAGAGAATATGAACATGAAGAAAATATCATTTGATAAGAAGGGAAACGGCAAATTTTAAAATGAATGCTATGCTTTTCTAATTCTAATTTCTTTAAGTTGTGACATAAATAGCAGTTTTAAAATTACATATGAGTATACCGATAAAGAGTGCTGATGATAAAATCGTAGCTAATGACACTCCCACTTTAACGCCCACTCAAGTTCATATAATTTCTCTATGGAAAAATAAATCTCTGCATTTAAATATATACGTCATCATTATCAGAAATGACTTCAACACGCCTACTTTAACGCTTACCTCTCGCATATGGCTTAATCTATTTGTTAATAAAATTTAACACGTCATTAAACCGACAAAATTAAATTAACGATTTTAAAAATTTTGCATATATAAGTTTTTATTAATATTTTTGTATTAAAGGAAAATGAGGGTGACGCGACCACTTTAACTCCCAGCACGATTTTTCTTAAATTCATATAATTTCGCTATGTATAAATATTTTGGAAATATAAAGAAGTCTGTATTTAAACATCTAAGTAGATAGAAATCATTATCAGAAATTACTTTGACACGCCTACTTTAACACTTAACTCTCGCATATGGCTTAATCTACTTATTAATAAAATTCATTCATTTGCAAAAATTACTTTGACGCGCCTACTTTAACGCCCTCTTCTTTAATATTGGAAATAAAAGAAGTGGGTAGTATCACTCCTATTGTAAAAATATGTGCTTAGGTTACATTTTGAAATGAAATAAAGAATAAAAAAATTAATAGTAAATTGGACTTAAATAAATTAATACATATTTTAGCATAAAGAAATTATTGTATAATCATTAGAGTTGTTAACAAAATAATAAATAGTATTAAAGTACTACATAAAATTGGTGGTGGGTATCAAAAATTTGGCACAGCAGTGCTCTTCCCTTTTTTAAATAAAAAAAAAATCATATTAGATAAGAGCTAATCAGGGGTGTGATGGAAAACGATTGTTTTTAAAATGATTTTTTTTGAAAAGGTGTGATGAATTTCGATAGTTTGAGAATTATCTTTGAACCAATCTAATATTTTAAATTTTTAATCAGACTTGAGTTCATATTAACATTTTTGATTTTTCCAAAGAATTTTTAATTGTGATAAATGAATGAATAAATATAATAAATGAATAAATCTGAAAAATTATATTTTTACCGGTTGTAAATATCATCTATTTAACTCCCGCGACTTAAGTTAATTGAATTCGATAACTACTTTAGTTTTTCCTTTTCCAAATATTTTACCACAATGAGTTTAATTGAAATTTTTTTAACCAAACAGCAACCCTCAAATTATTGACTTCTAAAAAGCATACTAGAAGATAAAATATAAACAAAGTAATAAAGCTGTTAAACAAAACTTATTAATAACGATTCAATAACAATTTTGAAATTAATAGACAAAACGACTATAGTAAACACATCACACCTTTTATATACTTATGTATTTCAAATCATTTTTCATCTTATATCTACATATTGCAAAAATATTATCTGCTAGAAAAGACTAAATATATTGTTACGTTTATATCTTTTATAATTGTTGGATTATTTCCTTTAAATACACCTTGAGTTCTTTTATTGCAGTCAAAAACAGTTGAAATTAGTTATAAAATTAAGAGCACTTTATTTATTAAGATACACTCAGATATTGTTTTTATATCACTTTACTTATTACACTTATGGTTACACACTTTAATTATCAAACTCACTTTGATACACACTTTACAAGCTCTATTGTAATACTGATGATCAAAGTGAGTTTGATAATTAAAGTGTGTAACCATAAAGCTGGATTCACCCATAAAATTTTAGTTCAGAACAAATTTTTTTTGTATTGAGTTTGATGTTTTACTTTTGAGAGAGAGAGAGATTATTTTGTTCAGAAAGATTTTTCTTGAATTGGTTTAATTTTAATTCTTGTTCAGAAGAAACTGAATTGGGATGCCACTATTTTTCAATATTTACATGAAAATTGAATTTGGTTGCCACATCACACAGTGTCAGTACATTTATTATACAAAAATTGTTTTTGCCGAAAATTAACAATTAAAATGGAATTTAATGAAAATATTGCTCAAAAATTAATAGAAGAATTAAAAAACCAGGAAGAAAATGTTTGTATGACATGAGCAATAGTGCATACAAAAATAATTATTTAAAACAGGGTTTATGGAATGAAGTAGAAGCGACTCTTTTTATTTTCGATTTTTTTTTATAAATTTCTTTTGCAAACAAATTGACTTTATGCACTTCAATTAAAAATAATAATTTTAGTTTTCTTCTATCCGACATTTTCTTCACATATATTTTAATGAAATAATTTACGTTTGTATTTATTTACATAGTTTGCTAGCGGTGCTTCCACTTTGTACAACTGTTTGCATTTTATATTATATGGCAGCTTTGTTTTTTCGGACAAATTTTCTTAAATGGGTGAATCGTTCTGCAGAAAACTCTCAGTAAAAAATGTTATTCTCCGGAAAAAATTTTGTTCAGAACAAATGGGTGAATTCACCTTAAGTGTAATAAGTAAAGTGATATAAAAACAATATCTGAGTGTATCTTAATAAATAAAGTGCTCTTAATTTTATAACTAATTTCAACTATTTTTGACTGCAATAAAAGAACTCAAAGTTATTTAAAGGAAATAATCCAACATTTATAAAAGATATAAACGTAACAACTGGTGTCAGAAGTGAAGTTGCATTAAAAAATAAAAATAAAAGCAGACATGAAATTTGAGGAGCTTAAAGTAGAACATTTCAAGAAGGAATTGAGTAAGCTGGCATTGTTGACAACAGGTAATAAAGTAGAATTGCAGAAGAGACTTCTAGATGAATTTAAGCGACGTAATATTGACATTGATGGTTACGAGTTTGACGAAAAAAAAAGAAATGGAAGTTTCTACTCGTGCAACCACAAACAGCATGGATTTAAGTACGATGTTTGCAGCAATGATGGAAAAAATTTAACTCAACAGTCAAAAATTATTAGCTGAAGTTAAAGTTGAAGTTCAAGAAGTAAAAGTAGAAGTTCAAGAATCTTCTAGAGCTAATAATGAAAAATTATTAGCCGAAGTTCAAGAATCTTCTAGAGCTAATAATGAAAAATTATTAGCTGAAGTTAGAGAAGAAAATAAAATAATGGAGTTGAGATTTCAAGAATGTGCTAGAGTTACGAACGAGAAACTTCAGAAAATTTCTGAAGCTGTGAACAGCAGAGTAGATGGCATTGAAAAAGAAGTAAATATAAAAGGTATAAACGTAACAATATTTATGCGAAAATGAAATACCTGAAATAAAATGTATTTGTTTTTCTTACAAATTTATCTCTAATACATACTACATATAATAATTAATAAATATTTTTACTTTTTCAATTAATTATTACAAAATCTTTCATTTTTCATTTAATTTTTTAATTAAAAATAACCAACAACAACTAACTGTTTCTACATCTAAAAAAACCATAAATAATTAAACGAATAAATATTTATAACTTGTAACAATAATTTTAAATAAATGTTGGATGAGTGATTTCAATAGCGATAGTAAAATGTTTGCACACCATAAATAAATACTTTCTTTTTTTGTTTTTTATTTATTTATTTTTTTGTTGTTGTTTGTTTCAACAAAAATTGTACATTGTTTATTAATATGTATAATGTTAAATTTTATAAAGTGTTATTTGGTGGAAAACTTAAAAATTTGTTTAACAACATAACGTTGATTTTTCCTATTTCTGTACGCATTTAGTATATGATTTTTATTACATTGGTAACACGCATAATTAAGGTTGTACGTACATATGTACTCAAATAGCAATTTTATTATTATATACATACATACGTATGCACATATATATTTATATATTTATGCAAATGACTCGTTAGTGAATCATTTTGGTGGTCAAAGTAATAGAATAAATTAAAATAAAACTTTTAAAAACTCTATTCACTTTCATTGCTTACGTCTCTGCGGAGAGTAGAGCTGCCAGATGAGTTTATTGAGAAATCAACAAGAGTCTACTATCGATTAAGTTTTAATTGGTATTAGTCTTATAAGGTAAAAATAAAATAAGAAATACTAACCAAACCATTCCTCACTTAATGTTGTTGTACTATTATTATTATTATTAAAAGAATTATTGTTGTTATTGTTTGCGGTAAAACTTTTCACACCAAATATGTATGTGTGCTTTATTTTGTTATCGGTTTTAGGTTTTGTAACAGTTGGATTTGCAGTAATACTATTTTTATGTGATTTATTTAAATTTAAATTATTAGTTGAATTACAATTATCAGAAGGTGCTTTGGTATTATCAGTTGGTGATTCAGAGGTGTTGCCATTGTTGTTATTATTAAAGTTCTTTTGTTGCTGTTTATTTGCATTGTTATTTATGCGTAAACTGTTGCGATACAATTTACGAGCTGAACGTAAAAAACTCAATAGACGAGTATCGGATGCACAATATTTGTTATTGTTATAGGCGGCTGAATTAACGCTGAAACCTTTGACGAGAAATACCGAAGTAGCGCCTGATATTGTCTTAGGCGTTGTTGGCTTAATTGCAACTGAATTGCATTTATTTAGATTATATGTATTGAGATAATTTATATGAGATTTTTGATTATGATTATTTGGTACCGAATTTAAACTAACCGTAGCCGTTAAGGGTTTATGTTTAGCGCGTCCCGCATAATTTTGGCTTTTTAGTTGCTCTAATTCTTTGTGTGTTACAGAACTAGCACTACGTTGTAATTTTGTTGTGGACGAGGAGGAGGAGGATGAAGTATTACGCCCATAACCCAAATCACTTTTGTAGCAATATCCCAAATTTGACTGATGCTCAGGGGATTGTTTACACCAATAGATTTTATTACTGCCAAAATAATATCTTCTACGATTATCACTTTTAGGAGTACGCGGTCGCTTAGCTCGTATACTAGAATTATTACTTCCGGAGGACTTTTGACAGCTACGTCCAATAGAGTTTGATGTATTCGATGCAGTGGTAGATTTTATTTGTTCATGTTTATCATGGTCCAATATACTGGTTACAGATTTGTCTTTGTCACTAATAAAAGTGTTGGCCGGTGAAGAAGTTATGAGGGATGTCGGAGAAGCTGAATCTGTTGTTGTAACCGTATCGGGATGTTGAATAGTTTCGGACGTTATTGCAGTTGATGTTGGGTTATTTGAAGTGGTCAAAAATGAATTGGTTTGTATGAATACACCATCACAGGTAATTTTGATTGTTGTCACCATGGTTTTTATTGCAAAACATATTTAATTGTTTTATGATTTGGTTCGTGTATGAGATATAATTTTTTTTAACCTAATTGTTTAAAAAAAAAGGTTTAAATAATTTGTTTGCCTAGAATTTTATATTTGTACAGGTTTTATTTAAAGAAAATATTCTTAAATTGACTTAACCGAACATATTGGGCGTGAAATTGATTTGTTCGAAATTGTCATTAAAGTGTTTTGTTTTGTTTGCAATTTCGAATGAAATAATATCACTCGAAATACAGATTCAGAACGATTATGTTAATTTACTATATACAAACATTTAACATTTCATCATCAATAATTAGTATTATTTTATGAAATTTTATTAAAAATATTTTTAAATAGGATTTCTTAAAAAGGAAAGTTTTCCATTACTATGTATTTTAGTAGCGACTCGACCTCACTAATGAAAGTATTTATTCATTGCATTCATTATTTTGAACATAATACATTTTTTTGAATAAATTTTCTTCATGTAAAAAATAAAAATAAAACAAAAAAAAAGAATCAGCGAAATCGGTCAACGTGTTCTCGAGCAATGCTCATCTATGTAAGAAGATCTATAACCTAAAAATGCGAAATTTCTTAAAATTTTCCGTTTTTTTTTAAAACTTTTGTTTAATACAAATGTATTCAAAATATTGGTAATTATTAGCTATGAACTTTTTTCAACTTTCTAGCAACGTATGGACTCCCCACCAAAAGAACTGTTCATCTGTTTAAGCCAAATATTAAACAAACAAATTTCGGATACCCTATTCTGAAGTGGAGCGTATAGTAGCAAAAAACATTCTGTATCGATCAAAGCAAATAGACAAGGTCTGGACTATAAGGCGGGTGAGGCAAAACTTTCCAACCCCTTATTTCGTTGCAACAATAATATTCACCAAAAACCTATATTAGCAAAAATTACAGTATCGTACATCTAATTCTGTTGATTCTATGACATCTATATAAAAGTGAAACTCTGTGTGTGCGTGTGTGTGAGCTAGACTCCGAAACTGTAAAACCGATCGGACTCAAACCTTGGCAAGTTATTGTACACATTCCAGGGAGTGTTTATGGGTGGTAAAAAGTGGGCGTTACGTTATCATTTTTAGCTACTTGCACTAGATCTATTTTTCTGAAACTTTGCACACATATTGAGCTGTCACGACTATATAGTTTCGAGATTAGAAAAGTGGGCAGGGCCACGCCCATAAAAAATAAATAATTTTTAGCTTCTTGCACTTGGTATTCAATTAAAATTCAGAATGCATTTTTATTCATTAAGGGGCGTAGCAACGCGCGCCGGGCTTGGCTAGTTTTAAATAGACTAAAAAAAACATTTGCGGGGTAAAGTTAGCATATTTTAATCTATAATTCCTTTCATAATATACGAATTAGAAATTTTTTTCTTTTTGAAAAACACATTTTTTTACCAAGAAATATACCTGTGAAATTTTAGACGCAATCGGATTTTAATCGATGTTACAAAGACATTTCTTATGACTTACTATTGCCTTATAAGCTATATGTTATTTCCTAATAGACCGATTTAGCCCATTTTGAATAAGAAACATTTCTGTTGTATAGAAAATATTCTGTTAAAATTTGATTCCCTAACTTTTTTGGTTCGAGCAAATGGACAGACTGACGGACATTGATAGATCGTCCTAAAACGACACCAAGACTCAAAGAGAATATAATTTTTGTGGTTTAAAATGGATATTTCAATGTGTTATAAACGGCATGACAAAATTAACATACCCCCAAACCATTTGGTTGGTGGTGGGTATAAAAATTAATTAAACACTAGTTAAAATCGACCGGCCATTAAAAAAGCAAAATGCGATAACTTAAAATCGATTTTATTTTTAATGTGAATAACAAACGGGAGTGTTAAATTTGTACATTAAATAGAAATTAATACAAATAGAAAAAAACCCTAAACAGATGATAAATTCAATCAAATACCCCACACTCATTACGTACTAGGGTGATCGATCATTCGACTTTTTTAAGAAACCGGTTTTCAAATAGTTTGAAATTTAGAATTTAAAAAAAACCGGTTGATATTTTGAAAATCGAGAAAAAACCGGTAAACCGGTTCGAATATATAAAATACAATATTTAAAGAAAAAATTCAAAAATATTTTAGAAAAAAGATTATAATAAAAATTATATCTAAATATGAAATTTTTACAGTTTATATACGTTTGGCTGCACAATTACCCAATAACTAACATGAATGCAGTTGACTAATTTGATTTTAATTAGTTGAATTTAAGGACAAAAGATACTCTTTACAAGTACAATAAATAAATACAATAAATTAATACATAAATAAATAAGACTTTTATAAATTTTTGTATGTCCTTCTGTACTTTTTTTAAATGTTAAATAGATCTTTTAAACTTATATGCACTAACCTATTTTGTTTGAAATGATTTCTGTAATTTGAAATACATTTTAATGGCTTGAGAGAAAATCTTTAAAATTTCATTTTCAAATTTTTTTCTTATACCCCTGACGGACATACAAATATAGGCATAAACTAGTTTGTTCGATGGTTTAATTGAAATTTAAGTTGACAGACACTCAATGCCATTAATTAAAATTAGAATCTGGAAGGAGGGATTATTGGTTTTTCTTTATTGTAACTACACTTTTTAACTAAAAGTGATCGATCAGCTAAGTTTATGCTTCAATTACCTTTAACTTTTAACGTTGGGTTATATCCTATTAAAAAAAATAATATTCAAGCTCAATTATTTTTCCTATTTTATATTTGTTTTTTAAACAAAAAAATAGATTTCTTACAATATTATGGACGAATATTTAATAGTTTTTATTAACTGATTTTCGAAAACTTTTCCCGTACTATATATACTAAATATGGTACGAATGTTTACAAAGATATATAAAAATAAATTTAAAAAAATAAAAAACCGGCTTTTTCGGATAAAAAACCCGGTGTATTCGATATTCGAAAAATCAACATTTAGAAAAAACCGCCAGCTGAAATAGGAAGAAACCGGGTTTTCCACCGGTTGTAAAACCGAGTCGATCACCCTATTACATACATACATATAAATTTAGCCACCTGAATTCAAACTGAATTGCTAATGTATTCAATTATATTCTGAATAAGTTTTTGCATTAATAGGAGCTTTAACCATAAGTTTCTTTAAAAATTATTTTAAGCACTATGAACTAATTTAAGGTTAACAAACTTTTAAATTTTGAAAGATTTTTGGCTGAGTTTTAGTATTGTTAAGACATTTAAAAGTGTTTGCTTTTTGGTGTTTTTAGAGATCTGCATTATGTTTGATAAAGGAAACAGTGAAATTTTCATCAATGAATCATTGCCACAGAATCAGTATAAAGTGGAAATTTGCACGAAATTGTCGTTAATGAAAATTTCATTGATAAATCCACGTGACGATGTCACAAACACAGGGAGGTATGCAGGACAACATGATTGAAGAGTTACAATATTGATGAATCCACGTGACGATGTCACAAACACAGGGAGTTGCGCATGACAACAAAATCAAAGGATCACTATACTTATTCAAGTTGAAACTTAGCGCCAATAAATCATTAGGATATTATTAATACGCGGAGGCCTACGACACAAAATCAACTTTAGTCATCTATGAATGTTGCGACATTTACTTAAAAAATTCAAATATGACACCAAAGAAAAATCAGCATTTGTCATGTATGACTTAACATTGTCAGCATATGTTACGATGAATCATGATGACGTTCGCCAACGATTATAATTTTGTTTATAAAATTATAATAAAACTAAGTATATATTTTATATACATATATATTATACACATATATATTATATACATATATATTATATACATATTTTGTATGCATTTGTAAGTACATAAAGTAAAAATAACGACACACATGTGTACATGTGCATATATACAAAAAAAATAAGTACAATTTTTTAAAATTTTTCGATATCTGATTTAAAACATGTCAACCAGAAAGAAAATGTGTAAAAATCAAAAAGAAAAAGATGAAGAACGTACATACATATATATTTACATTTACACATTTTAATTGCATTGTTACCACCTTACTTAACGCACCTACAATAACTAAATATAAACACATATTAGCCCAATACAAAGTGGTTGCAAATCAGCGATGTCAATACTATTCCATATGTTATAAGCATGCTTAAAGTTGTTGCTGGTAATCTATATACACAAAGGAGTAACGTGTTTGACTAACTGATTCATCATCGCACAGCCCAAACGCAAAAAGCTAGACATGAAATTTTGACAGTGGGTTCCTCTCTGATGTATAGATCATCTAAGAAGGGATTTTTAAAAATTCAAGCTTTAAGGGAGTAAAAAAGGTTTAAAATAAGTAAAATCGGTAACCTTATATGTGCTTAACTAACGATGACGCAAATGACCTTGAAGAAGTATTGTTACCTACTCAACAAATAAGCTGACAGGTGTTTTGCACTTTTTTGAATTTTCAACACCTAAGGGGCAAAAATGGGTAAAAACTATATTTTGGTACTTTTTTGGTTCCCTATGTAACTTTCAAACACATAAATATATAAAAAATAAAATAAAATTTTATTAGTTTATTTGAGGACAAAAAAATTTTAATAGGATTTCGCCACTTTTTTCAAATTCGCATGTAAATATAAGGGATAAAAATATTTCCTTTTTTGATACTTTAAGAATATTTTCTTATTCTTATTATTTAATAGGACATTAATTGATAATCGCCTAATAGCATATGGACAATTATTTAGGGGAAAAGTTTGGAAACTTTTAGAGGGACAAAAAAGTGCAAAAAGGAAAAAATACGGGAAAAATATATATAATTCCCAATAACGGGGCCAATTAAAATAAAAATTTGTGTAATTTAGTAAAAAATTTAAACACTTCATAACGCGATAGAAAGGGGAAAATTCGAGAAAACAATTAAGTACTCTTTAGCACGTACTTGTCTTTTTTAATATTAATTTATATTGCGCTAGTCAATTTAATTTGATACCCATATTGACTCTATCGATTGTTTTGAAACTGAAAAAAAAAATCGAATTTTGTTTGTAAATTTTGGAATACATATTTTTCCAAAAAAAATTTTGCCTCTAACTTTACCGATTACGCGAAAAGAAAAACCATGGTTACGACATGATCACGACGATCATATTATAGTTTCTAAAACAATATTTGGTTGTCGAAAACAAGTAATAATTATTTTTGTTTCATTTCATCATATATTTTGTCACGATAATCAAGCATTTGTTTGAATTGTATCATTTAATGATAACTTTTCTTAAAAATTTTAAAATGGTTATCATTTAAAAATAGTATGATTTTAAGAAAATAATTTGACCAAAATAACATTATATTCAAAAGCATTAAAAATTACAAATAATCATTAAAAATAGGTAAAACAACAGTATGATTACAAATTAATCAAGCTATGATTTTTTTTTTAATTATAATTTGATTTCAACTGTTCTTCTTCTTGCTGAATAAATTTTTATTATTTTAAAAGTTTGAGATGTCAAAAAAATGAACAAAAATTTTGAAAAATTAAAGAAAATTTACAAATAAACGAGAAAATGTAAAAAAATATTTGTACAGGGTGGACCAAAAGTCACGCCTGCGTGTAAAAATTTAATAACTTTTTTGTTTATTAATATTTTCAGATTTTATTCATCGATTCGTGTTACACCACCATGCAAAATTTAACGACTGAGTAACGAACGAAAGTGGTAGAATTTTACTTTTAATCGTTCTTTGAGGATGAAGTTGGTAATACAGTAACGGTGAATGGGGACAGATATCGCGCTATGCTTAATAATTTTGAACGCCCTGAGGCAGCCAACAAGTGGTTTCAGCAGGATGGAGCAACAGCACACACGGCCCGTGCCACAGTGACGCTTTTAAATGAAATTTTTGACGACCGAATTATCTCGAAAAATTCAAAATTTAATTGGCCAGCACGTTCACCGGATTTAACTGCCCCTGATTATTTTCTATGGGGTTATCTCAAAGAACGAGTGTATGTAAACAAGCCTCAAACTATAGAGCCGCTAAAGAACAACATTGAAGCTGAGACCAGGGCAATAGAGCCTGAAACCTTGCGTGCAGTTATGCAAAACGCCTGTTTAAGAGCCCAATTGTGTATCGATGAAAATGGTGGTCATCTCTCTGACATTATTTTTCATAATTAAAATTTAGGTCATACAAAGATAATATTATAATTAAAAAAAAAATTAATAAAAAATAATAATAAACAAAAAAGTTATTAAATTTTTACACGCAGGCGCGACTTTTGGTCCACCCTGTATAAAAATTGCAATTAAATTGGTAAGTACAATCAATATGTGTATGTTACAGCAAAAGCCAATAATTTGCCATAAAAAGCAAGGATTGTCGATTTCAATTGTAGTCAGATAAGTATATGATTATTGAATGATACTTTAATTAAACATAATAATGATAACTGGTAACCATTATATGTTTTAACCATAATCATACAATTCAATCATAATATGTTGCTCTTCGATTGTGGTTACCACAACCATATTTTTTCTTTGCGTGTAGTGGGTGGTTTGTTTAAAATTATTCACCAATATATCTAAATGCATATTCTAGTAACAAAACTGTCTATAAATTATTCTAGGGCTAAAAAAAATTTAATTTTTGAGGTAAAAATATGGGAACAAAAAACTTCTTGTTTATTTCAACTGGCACACGTCCACACCATGGTATATGAGAATTTCAGTCTTGTGTCAAAATTTTAGCTAGAAAGTGGCAAAATATATTAAAAAGTGCCATAACACATGTACATATATTGAAAAATATTAAATCCATTTATTCAGTTTTTTTTAGATTAATACAACGGAATGACACTTTGTATGCCTTTGGACACCACAGGTGAAGAGTATAAAATACCCGCTTCAACCTCCTCAATATTTATATCAAACAAAAGGACTTGGTCAATAGAATATAGTAAATAATGAAAAAGTTAATATCTAAGATGGCGTCCCAAAATGAAATGTCAGATATATGGGTCAAAATAGTAATTATGGCTATGCCACCTTCAACCCCCACAATATGGGTATCAAATAAAAGGGTTCGACCAGTAGAATACGGTAAACTATTGCATGAAAAAGTTAAAATCCAACATGGCGTCATAAAAAAATGGCGTATAATTTATTTGGATGTAGCTACTAAGATACAGCTGAGTATATAAAAATTTAAAATCAAAGATGACGTCGAAAATAATAAAGCAAAACGGCATATAACATTAAATCCAAGCTAAGCTACGATGTGATCACTATACCCATATACATGATGGTGAAGGGTATTATCATATTAGGCACGGCTGAATATAGCATTCTTACTTGTTTTAATTATATGAAATATACGACATTTTACAATATGAGAGTATACTTTGAATTGACATATTGTTTGATGTTTGCAGTCACTAATATTTATTAAAAATGCTAACTTCAAAATAAAACATAAAAAACACGTTAACAAAAACAACAAGTAGTATATTGTGCTAAACCAAAGCAAAAAACAAAATTATGAAGGCAACATGTGTATAACAAATATAATCAATTTGTAAAAAAAAATTCAAGTCAAGTATTAACGGTAAAATAAGGTAAGACATAAATATAATAATGAAAACTAAAACGACATACTATTTGCATTGTTTTTGTTATTTCAAAATTGTGTTGAAACAAGATGTTGTAAACAAAAAAAAAACAAGAAAAAACAACATCAAACACCAATAGAGTTTGTGGCACACTGTGTGCTCTAGTTTTTGTGGTTCGTTTACACTTAAAAAAATCTTTATAAATACATACATATGTACGTAAGTATGTATGTATAGATAATAATAAAAAATATACATAAGTAAGTATTGATGTATGTGAAAACATGATGATTGAGGACAATTAAACATGGCCTAGATATGAGGGACGTCTTTTAAAAATTTTATGCGTGTAAATAAACAAACAAATGTTTGAGAAAAAAGGAAATTAAATATTTTATTTTCTGTGTTATAGTTAAAAGAAAATTTCCTGTCAATCAAGACACATCTACAAGATAGTCTCCTGGCCTTGGTGTTAATGCTAGTCCGGGGTATAGATGTGCTAACAACACCTCAGACTAGGGCATAGAAGAATCCTGGATCTCGTACATAAAGAGGATAGGGAGACCAATGTACAGATGAAGTGCATTAGTCGTGTGAAGGTTGTCGAAGAGCTGCATCGATCGCTCATAGCGGATGGATTCAAGAACAAAAAGGGCATGAATAGTGACATAAGTATCTCTACTTATGAGGCATAGGAAAATCCTGGACCTCGAACTGAAAGAGGTTAGAGTGACTCATATCGCTGTAGATTAAGGATCAAAACTACACATTAAATGCAAATATTATGGGAAACCTCAATCTAACGAATATGCTGACGATTACGAAGGACTGTACAATTAGTACTGTTGGCAGTCATCAGTTGGCAATTTGAAAACGTTTTTTAGTTTAGATAAAACGCCTGTATTGGTGCGGGATTTAGAAAGTAAGGGATTCTGTTTGTAAGCCATGAAATTACTGTGTAGCGAAGGGAATTGATAAGTTGCCCGAAATAGTAGTGGTCTTCTTCGATATTCTTCCCAGCACGTAGATACATACATATACAGTCGTGTCTGGATATAGTGAACTAATTTTTGCAAGGCTTGTTCATAGTATCCAGGTTGTTCTCTATATCAAGGTTGAAATTCAAAAACTCGTTTTATTTACTAAAAATACATATGTACATGTAAATGCAATAGCTGATTAGAAACAATTTGTACAAAAAAGGAAATATATGTACATATGTATTTAAGTTTAATAAAAGAATTGTTGTTGAAGTTGTTTTCAAAATTTTGTTCACTATTAAAGTTTTTCACTATTTAGAGTACTCCATGCAAAAATTTTGGTGTTCACTATATGGAGGTGTTCATTATATCCAGACACGACTGTATATATAAATTGCCGAAATAACATCACTAAATGTAAAAATCACTAAAAAAAAAATGTAACCACTTTTAAACCTTACTAACCAACCGATAACTACTAAATACATACTGGGTTAATTTTAATATATAGACAGGAAAATTATTGACATTATTTCCGTGGCAAACATGTTTTAAAAAAATTAAAGTAAAAAACAATTAAGGCAACAATCTATATATATAAAAGTGAAACTCTGTGTGTGTGTGTGTGTGTGTGTGTGTGTGTGTGTGTGTGTGTGTTAGCTATAGACTCCGAAACTGTAAAACCGATCGTACTCAAACTTTGGCAAGTTGTTGGACACATACCAGGGAGTGTTTATGGATGAAAAAAAGTGGGCGGGGCCACGCCCATAAAAAATTAGTTATCAGTTTTAGCTACTTGCACTTGACCGATTTTTCTGAAACTTTGCACACATATCGAGCTGTCATGACTAAAAAATTTCGTGATAAGAAAAGTGGGCGGGGCCACGCCCCTAAAAAACTTCAAATATTGAGGTACTTGCACTGGACCGATTTTTCTGAAACTTTGCACGCATATTAAGCTGTCATGACTTTATAATTTCGTAATTAAAAAAGTGGGCGGGGCCACGCCCATAAAAAATTAGTTATCAGTTTTAGCTACTTGCACTGGACCGAATTTTCTGAAACTTTGCACACATATTGAGCTGCCATGACTAAATAATTTCGTGATTAGAAAAGTGGGCAATGCCACGCCCATAAAAAATAGGTATCATTTTGAGGTACTTGCACTGGACCGATTATTCTGAAACTTTGCACCCATATTGAGCTATTATGACTTTACAATTTCGTGAAAAGAAAAGTGGGCAATGCCACGCCCATAAAAAAAATTATAATATTTAGGTTTTTGCACTTGATATTCAATTAAAATTCAGAATGCATTTCAAATTCATTAAGGGGCGTAGCAACGCGCGCCGGGTTTGGCTAGTAACAAATGCAACACAAACCAAACCAAATCAAACCAAAAACTTTATGTAATATCAACAACAGAAAAAAAAATAAATAAATCCGAAACTTAACAGTTTTTATAATTGTTTTAAAAAATGTTAAACCTCGTCTAGGGTTTAACAAAAAAATGTTTAAGGTATTTTGTGTGAGAAACTAGTATTTCTATCAAATAACAACAAAAAATTAATTATATAAACAAAACCTTAAAACAACAAACATAAACACAAATTTAATTAATGAGTAATAAATTTTGTTTGCCTCACTTAACAGTAAAATATTGTGAAAAGCGAAAAAAATAAAATTGCTTATGCATATTACTGTTGTAACCACTATTTTATTTACAAACATTTAAACTTAATTTGAAAAAAAAACACATTCTGGCTACCTTAAACACTTACTGGGCCCAGAGTGAGATGGATTATAAGAGGAAAGAGTTTATGTCAATGTGGTAAAAAAAAAATGTAAATAAAGACCAGCAGACAATAATAAAACAAATGCTAATTTTAACAAAAATAAAAAACCTTTAAATAAATTTTGTGCACGAATATATTAAGCCAAAGAAATATGTATAAAAAGGCCAACTTATTTAGCTGTAAGGGAGGTGTAAAGCTTTTTCGTTAGACAGATAAATAAATTTAAGTACAAGTATGAAAAAGTCAATTTCCAAGTTATTACAAATAGTTTTTATAAATTTGTTGGTCAAAAATTAATTTTTGAAACACGTTTTTGTTGATGGAAAATTTTAGAAAAATTATTTTTCATCTTTTTTATTAATTTTCAAATGTAGTATGTATGTATGAAATCGAATATTCGGCATATTTTTTATTCAAAATTGGGAAGAATTTAAAAAAACAGCCATCATGTATATGGTCAAAATGACCTAATCGTAGCATTGCCCTGATTCCCTAAATTTGTTTTACGTCATTTTGTAGTTTTACATTTACATTTGATTCCCATATCGACTCTCTCGCTTGTCTAGAAGCTAAGAAAAATCGAAAAAAAACCAAAGAAGTTGTATTTTGATGCTTATATCTCAGTTTAGTTACAAACAGATTTTTTAGAATAATTTTCGGGGAAATGTCTTGCAATTCGGTGTCAGTAGAGCATGGAAAAATTAGAGACTTAATATATTTAAATATATATTTTTTTAAATAATTTTTGCCTATAACTTTGCCGATTAGAGACCGATTTGTCAAACAATTTTTGCAAATAACCCTAAAGACATCTTCTATATATATAAAAGTGAAACTCTGTCTGTCTGTGTCTTTGTGTGTTAGCTATAGACTCCGAAACCTTAAATCCGATCGGACTCAAACTTTGGCAAGTTGTTGTACACATTCCAGGGAATGTATATGGGTGGTAAAAAGTGGGCAATGCCACGCCCATAAAAATAAGTTAACATTTTTAGCTACTTGCACAAGATCGACTATATACTTTAGTGATTAGAGAAGTGGGCAGGGCCACGCCCATAAAAAAATGTTATAATTTGAGGTACTTGCACTGGACCGATTTTTCTGAAACTTTGCACACATATTGAGCTGTCATGACTTTAAAATTTCGTGATTAGAAAAGTGGGAAGTGCCACGCCCATTAAAAAATTTAAAACTTGATATTCAATTAAAATTCAGAGTACATTTTTATTTATTTAGGGGGCGTAGCAACGTGCGCTGGGCTTGGTTAGTAATATATAAAACATAACATATTATCATAGCGCTAACAAATGTTAATTTTTGTGTATAGGAATATAGGGAAAAACAGACAGTCGAGTTTATTAGTTTATATTTCAGAAAACATTAGGGCAGTTGTGCTGGATTTCAATAACAATAACACATATCGGTCTGTACAACATGTGAGGCCTTTAAAATCTGATTTTAACCAACTCACTGACATTTCGACTGACATTTCTCAACTATTCACAAGCTTTCAGAAAATATACGGCTTATGTCGTGGCGAAAGTATTTTCTAAAAAAAAGTTTAAAAAACTATAATCTAAAAGTTGTTTGTATGGACAAGATCATGTGTATTTAAGTGAAACAAACTATTCGATATTGTCGAATAATTCGATACATAAAAACCGGTTTCACGAATAATTAACGAATATATAAGTAAATTCATACAAAAAATAAATGTTCAAATACATTTTAAGAAAATTGTGTATAAAAAATTTGATATAAAATACATTTCAAACTCATTTTTATGGGGAATAGAGATTAAAAAAGTCGGTTTAAAAAAAACTTAAAAATTATAAAAAAAAAAACATTTTTCAAATTATTCGGAAACCGGTTTTAACAACTCTAATGCCAAAAATATGGTTGAAGAGCGATCGTTGTTTTGCCTTTAACTTTTTTGTTTTGTCACCTATAAAACACAATTTTCACTAGAAAGTGAGAGAACGAATATCATTACTAAACCAAAAATTTTATTATTTGCATAAAACAACAACAATAGCACATATGTATCTATGATATAATGCGGGTGTATAGCAAGTGAAAAGATTCAGCTCAACATTCTAATAAGAAAGACCGAAAATCGTTGTCCACATAAGACATGCAATACAGGGTTTGGTACTTTTTTATGTGACAATAAAAAATCATAATATGAAAAATGGAGGGCACTTTGTTGATATTTATATGGGAATATATGTATAGGAAAATCTAAATATTCGGAACCAATGGGCCGCTTTTATGCAAACTTCACATACACCATCTACAGACCATCCCCAACAAACCCTCAAATTATAAACGGTCGATCGGTTTCCGCTGTTACTGGTGGCATCAAAGTGTAGGCTTCTCTTTATATATATAGAAGTTGATAATTTTCTATTTAGAAAAGTTTTCGATAAATTCTCTAATTTATCTCTATTTAAGTTCTATAGGTCCTTATATATAATTTTTGCATTTTCAAAACTGTAAATTAATTTTTCCCCTACCTAATAGTTGTTTAAACATTACATATTAAATTCCCATTCTTTTAATTGTTGTTTTTTTAGTTTTTATTATTTTTGGCATTACAATAATAGCTAACCGACCTGTTGTTGTTGTTGGTGATGGATGGAAGGTTGTATGGATAATGCGGTGGCGATGTGGAAATACATTTTGAACATTAAAGCATACCAACTACGTCAAAGTTAATAGTGAAAGTTAAATAAAAATTTTTAGCGAATGAAGAAGAGTCAATTCATACTTTTTTGTTATTTTTTTTTATTTACTAAAAAATAAAAAAAAACATTTTACTCTAACTAACAATAAAAACTTGTTTTAAAAATGAACATTAAAAATCAATAAATAAATGAACGTTTAAAATGTAAACGTATGTTGTTTTTCTTTTTCTTTTTTTTTGGCAGCCCTGAAAAAGTTTTGTTGATGGTAAACGTTGCGCATGCGCAAAATAACATGAAATATTTATTGTGTTATTACGTGTATCTCATGCGTACACCGACATTATTACTTTATAAAATATCTTTTTTTTTATTAAAATTTCATTAACAATTTATTTGAATTTAAAAAACAAATCCAAAAGTTGTCTATCCTAAACAAGCCTGAAAAATTACCGCAAGAAGAATAAACAGAAAAACTTAAAAAAAAAAAAAAATAAAATGCAATTGTTTTCCATTGCTAGGCAGCAGGCAGCAGGCAGCAGCAAGTAAGTAACTAATTCATGAAACGTCGTCCACTTTCACTTAACGAAACAAACAAAAAACAAACAAAAATAATAAAATGTTTTTCTTTTGGAATCGCGTCTTTCGTTGATGATTTTTGAATGGAAATTGTAAAAAATACGTTAAATAATACAATAAAAAAGAAAATATTTTTGTAAACATTTGTTAATGTATATGTAAATATAATGGAAAAAGAAAAGTGTGTTGGGGATTTTTCTTTACGTGGTTGTCATAAAAACGTTCCCTATTTCGTCTGTCTATCCTAAAGAGTTGACGTTAAAGACGTTGATAGTGATGATATGCCGCTGTTTATTTGTTTCATGGGGTTTGCAATAAAACAATTGTGTAAATAAGAAACAATTGGTAAAAGAAAAATTGTGAAAACTTGTTTTGCGGTCTTTGCGTAGACAAGTTTTCATTTCAAAATATATATTGTATTACTTTGTCGGGTTTTGTCACACTAAACCAAAAACAACAACAACAACATTTAGATGAATGCCTATTTTTTGTCATTTGTTTGCAATGACTAATCGTTTAGCAGGGTCCGTAGGTTGTTTTTTAAATTCAGGCTTGTCGCAAAGCTTTGTTTTTATTTAAAGAATGAAATTACGTATAAGATAATTTAAGCTTGAGTTATGGAGTTAGCATCGAAGTTCTTTTTTTTTTAAATATAAAATGTTTGTTACACAGAAAAAGTTGTTTGTTGTAAAATTGTCTACAAAATTTTAGAAATAAATATGAACTCTGCGTATGATGGCCTGTGGTCACACGTTCAAGTTTTTGCTTTCAAGTTGATCACACATATTGCTTGTAAATTTTTTTCAAATTGTCAGCTGTACAATGCCTGCACGCAAATTGTTAAACAAATTTATTTCTTAAGATGCCGTCGTCAAAGAGGAAACTTGAAATTCTCAAAATAAAATTAATTTTTTTATACATATATTTATTAAATTTATTTATGTTTGTTAAAAAATATACAAAAACTAAGTTACAATTATTTGTGGCAGAATATACGTGAAAAAAACGAAAATTTACGTAATAGTATTGTAATCAGCTGTTTAACATGACCATCAAGTTGAAAAATTATAATCTAGAAGGTTCCAAGTTCGAAAAGTGTGTGTTAGTAACTTTTATTATAATAAAACTTAAACGTGTAAAAAAATATATAAGATTCGTTTACGAAAGCAGCTAATAGACGGCATGTTTTGTTCATCTGACTTTAAAATTTGTGAGACATATGTAAATCTACATGTCTGTCAAAATTGTACTTTTACAGGCATCTGTCACTGACTGCCTTGTAGCAGTAGAGATTCCTGCCAACGGCTGATGTTACATGTTTTAACACAAGAAAATAGAGCGCGCTCTAATTGAAATTTTGTCAGATGTCTCAACACATGTTTTTTACAGAAGAAATGTTTTAAAGGTAACACACGATATGTTCGAATTTAGCAGTGTAGAATTTGTCAAGTCAGATGTAAAAACCATACCGTGTATTAGCTGCTTAATAGAAAATTTGTGTGTAGGGGTTCAGTCTATACCACAAACTTTCTATAAAAGTGCATTTACACTTCATATACCGAAATATAGTACTAACGAGATTTCGAGCAAAATCTAGTTATTTTAACATATGAAATGAATTCCATTTTGCCACTTGATTTTGGTACTTAGTAATGTACCATCTATATAAATAAAAGTTAAACTCTGTGTGTGTGTTAGCTATAAACTCCGAAACCGTTAAGCCGATCGGACTCAAACTTTGGCAAGTTGTTGTACACATTCCAGTGAGTGTTTATGGGTGGTAAAAAGTGGGCGGTGTTGCGCCCATAAAAAATAAGTTGTCATTTTAAGCTACTTGCACTTGACCAATTTTTCTGAAACTTTGCACACATATTGAGCTGTCATGACTATACAATTTCGTGATTAGAAAAGTGGGAATTGCCACGCCCATAAAAAATAAGTTATCATTTTTAGCTACTTGCACTTAATATTAAATTAAAATTCAAAATGCATTTTTATTCATTAAGGGGCGTAGCAACGCGCGCCGAGCTTGTAATTAATTAATAAGACTGTTGCAATTGGGTGAGTATTTTATTGTTTACATTTTTTATAAATGCAGTTTGACATCTAAAGCCATAAGGTATAAAGGGCTTTTAACAAAAGCTTTTAAAATAATCTTGTAAAATGTCAAAAAAACTGTAGTATACACGCTATAGATTTTGAGAAAGACTTCAAATCAATTCTACTAGATTTCGGTGCAATATAAATACACTAAAAGGGCTTCAAAATTTTCACTTTAAGAGTTTCTTTCGTAGAAAAAGAATTTTTTTTAAATAATAATATTGAACGTAACTCTTTTGAGTTTTGTCTAAGAAACATTGTTTAAAAATGCTGGTAAAAATAGTTTAATAACAATTATTAGATTTGCTTTATAGAAGATATTGTGATTAAAAGTTTATTCTATAATAAACTGTATGTGCTGATTATAAGAAATGAAGGGTGTTGAAGAAGGAATGCACTTTCCAAATTAGGTGTATTTTTGTTTTTGTGTGCAAATGGCAACTCTTAAATTTGACAGCTTTCATATATGTTTATTCGTATTATTAAAAATGCAGTAATTTACGAAAGAACAACGCGTTATAACAATAAAAACTTATTACAAAAATTGGGAAAATTATGCTGAAATCGCTCGTAAACTTCGAAGAATTTTCAGGCGTGAAATGTGCCAACCATTCGAAGAGTGTTAAAAAAAATTAAGAAACTATGTCGGTTATAATATAAAACAGTAAGAGACCAGTTCGTCAGCGTATTGGTCAGTCTCTGAAATCATTGCTGTTGTAAACAAGAGTATCGCCGAAAACATCAGTTCAGTATCGTTTTCAACAACTTCAAATTTCACGAAGAACTACGCAGCGAATTTTGACAAAAGACCTCCACTTTCATACGTACAAAATGCAGCTTACTCAGGAGCTAAAACCAACAGATCATGAAAGGCGCCGGTATTTCGTTTAATGGGTAGTGGACAAAGTGAAGTCAATGCAAATTAAAAAAAAAAAAAAATGCACTCACAAAGAGCAACTGTCTGGTACGGATTTTGATCAGGCAGTGTGATTGGACGTTATTTTTTTTTTTAAACAGGCCGAAATTTTAGTGGCTGTGAATGGCATTTGTTAGAGGATCATGATAGCGGAATTCTTGTGGACTCAACTGGATGGCATGGACCTGGACGACATGTGGTTTCAGCAAGACGGCGACATGACACAACGCACTTAAAACAATTAATTTATTGCAACAACGATTTTCAGAACAAATTATCACAAGAAATTTTGATGTCATTATGATTATGCGATTTAACGCCGTAAGATTTTTTTCTTTGGGGTTTTGTGAAATCTCGGGTTTATGCGAATAAACCAAAAACAAATCCTGAGCTCAAATCCAAGATCCAACGCATCATCGATGAGATACAGTCACATCTCTATGGCAAAGTCATGATTTCATGAAAAAGTGTAATAAGCCTGTCATCAGAGCCGTTGGCCCATTTAACGTAAATTTTTTTTCATACTTAATCGCAACATGTGTTCTTTACAATCAAATAATACATTTTTATTTTTAAATAAAAAAAGTGCATTCTTACTGAGACATCATTTATGAATAAATGTTTTTCTTTAGAACAAGTTGAGCATACAAAAATTTGCCTATACAAACAAATTCTATGTATAAGATGTTTTTACAGATAAAATGAGCAAATAAGGGACTTATAGAAATAAAAGTGTAGATTTTAAAAAGATCTAGAAACTCATTTTAATAAAAACATAACAGCGTTTTTCAAATCAAGTGCTAAATTGCTAAGTTTGATTTCATTATAAATTATACAATTTTTATTCGAATCACTTCACTTAAAGTTGAAATAAGACTTAATAAGTGAAGAAAATATTTCTTCATAAAAATTTAAATAACATCGAATTAATATCTGAATGATTTGTAACTAAAAATAATCAATAACTTTCAAAATAGACTTCGTAATATTAATAAATAGAGTAAAACGAAAAAGAAAATGAAAAAAAACCTGTACAAACAAAATAGGCAAACAAATTTTATATGAATATTTAAAAATTGTATGAATGTAGGTATGAGCAGATACATATGTATGTATGTATGTATGGTAGATATGAATTGTAACACAAAAAACACATTTTTAACACAATTTTGTTGCATATAGTTTTTTTAAGCATAATGTGTCTCAGCTGAAATCAAAACAGTTTTCATTGATAAATTTATTTTTTTTATAAAAAGAGCATATTATGAAATTAAATTGAAAAAAAAAATCGTTTTGTAAAAATTGCATTTTCTCAATAGCGTGTTTTGTGTAAAATATTTCACAAACTATTTTTTTTATTAATAAAACTGATTAAGATTATTATTATTAATCTTTTTATTTTGTTTATTGTTTAGTATATTTTTTTTAAATATTTTTTTTTATTTTCTTTTTTATAAATTTTTCAAATAGATTTATGTCGTCTGTTTATCGATTTAATATAATTAATGTTTTTTTTTTGTCACATTTTTAATAATTTATTTATTTAATTTTTTTCATATGCATGTGCAATTTTTTACTTTTTAATCATTTCTTGTCCGTTTCATTATTATTTATTTCTTTTTTTTTAGTTTCACATCCGAATCACGTTTTGAGTTAAGCCGCAAATAAGTTGTTGTTACAACGAAGTTTTAAAGTAAACTAAAGTTGTTAGCTGATTTCCAGAAAAGCTTAAAACATTTAGAGTAAGTTATTTACTCTCTCACATTGTTGTTTTTTACAGATCAACCAGGAATGGAGAAGTTAATACGATAGCACTTTTTATTATAAACTGTTTGTATTCATAAAATAAATGCTTTTTATGGTTTTTTAATTTGGATCAGCGTTACCACAACAAAACAAAATTTACAACCAAATTTTCTTAAAAATGTAACCAAATGAGGAAAAAAATAACCAAAATTAAAGATCAGCGTTGCCACAACCAAAAAAATTTTACAACAAAATTTTCCTAAAAATGTAACCAAATGAGGAAAAAAATAAACAAAATTAAAAATTATTTTGATTTTATTAAATTTGTTTTTATTTTATTTCATATTTTAATGCAAAAAAACTAAATAGAATTTAAAATATATACAAAGCAATTTTTTATAAAGATTGACAAATTTAAAATTCATACTATATTGAGAAAAACAAAATTTTTGGAAGTTTTAA
Source organism: Phyto melanocephala (assembly GCA_941918925.1). Lineage (NCBI taxonomy): Eukaryota > Metazoa > Arthropoda > Insecta > Diptera > Rhinophoridae > Phyto > Phyto melanocephala. The sequence continues at coordinate 7,846,340 of OW799233.1, forward strand.
AAACAAAGTTTTAGCACAACCAGACATAGTGGGAATCATTTTGATTTTTGCAAAATTCTTTTGATTGTATAACATAGTTAATAGTTTGAAACTCAAGCCTATTTCTAAATTTGCTTTTTATCAAACTAAGCAGTGAAAAAAATTCTTTCTGCAGCAAACACATAAGGTTTTGAACAAAATAAATAAGTTCTTCGAAACACTTTTCGTTCATTGCATTTTTATGTTTGGGCACTTTATCCCAAAACTCAACAATACTTATACCACCGTCTAAAATAAAATTTTAAAATCTTAATAGTTTCCATTAGGTTAAAATTTTCGCTTCAGAATTTCCTTTAAAAGTTTAATATAAAACTGTTGTAAGTATATCTTTTTTTTAATTTTATGTTTTTGCAAGCTTGATAGGCTACTTTTTCGCATAAGTGCTTGCTACTTCATTACAATGTGGAACATACATATTTTAAAGCGTGATTTGAAAATTTAGCAATTAGAATACATAATGTATATATGTATTAAAATTTTAGTTAGAAGTAACCAAAATCAAAAAAAAAAATTACACAGCTACACATCAAAAAAAATAATTTACCAATTTTGGTTAAAAGTAACCAAAATGGCAATGCTGATTTAGATGTAAAATAAAAACAAGTAAGAGCGCTATATTCGGCCGTGCCAAATCTTATATACCCTTCACAACGTGTAGTCATGCAATAACAGTAGTTTGTATCACCATTCATCCCATATGAAATCCGTACATACATATAAAAAACATACATATATAAAAACATCCCATTGTAAAATTATAAATTTACGTATGTATGTTAAAAAAAATAAAAAAAAAAATTTAAAAAAAAATTAAAAAAAAATTTTTAAAAAAATCATTTTTATATGTATATATAATAAATAAAAAACAAAAAAAAATTAAAAAAAATAATAAAAATATAAATAATATATTAAATAAAAAATAAAAAAAAATTTTTTTTGGCTCAGCTGGGATTCGATGCCACGTTTTTTCTAACCAGTATACACGTTTGTATGTATGTATGTTGTTGTTGTAATGTTGTTTTTGTGAAAAAAAATCGAGATGGTCGTGGGTTTTTGCTCATATCTCAGTTGTTTATTTACCGATATTTCTGATTTTCAATACCGATCTACTCCCGAATATTTCTGATATTTTAATACCTCACCCGGGTCCAAGCAATGTCGGGGGGCTTCATAAAGTTGATTTCAACATACACACGGACAGGCGGACAGACTGACAGAGCTCAATCGACTCCCCTATTCATAAGCTTTTAGAAAATATATACTTTATGGGGTCGGAAATGAAAATTGTAGAAATTTCACACGGAATGACAAACCTATATATACCCTTTTTCACTGTGTGAAGGGTATAAAAAAGAGAGTAAGAGCACTATATTCGACTGTGCGAAATTTTTAATACTCGCCTCCAATTTTGTGTAATGCTTTTATATCACAAAATTTATTATTTTATTTTGTTTAGTCACAGTATTAATCCTAAGTACATATTTCTACAATAGTAGTGATATTATCCACTTCTTTTTATCACAATATTTGAGAAGTAGTCGTAACTTCTAATAATGAATTTAACTAAAATATTGCAAGTACCTTATTCTTTCAAAATCTTTGTCCATAGACAAATTATACGAATTTAAGAAAAACCGTTATCTAAGAGATGGGCGTTAAAGTATTTATTTTCAGTTATTACAATACTATTAACCAAAAGCTTAATTAAAAATCGTACATCTTATTCTGTTGATTTTATGATGTTTTAAAGTTTAATAACAAGTAGAGGTGAGCTTTTGTTTAGGTATCGATCATATATGATTAATTAATTTCGCTATCGCGTACAGCTAAATAATTTATTTTGTTTAATAAATAAATTTTCTAATAAACAAAGAAAGGTCGTAAAGAATATAATTATATTTTCTAAAAATTTTTTTGTTTAAAACCGAAAAAAATGTTAACTTTCCATCCCTGAGATCAGTATGAGTGTGTGTTAGTGAAAATTTACTAATAACAATGTCTGTTGTAATTTTGCAGTTGTAAACTCAATGTGGATTTTCTATTAAAAGTTTCATTAATATAATTAATGACATAATATTATTATGTATTTGATGGATTTAAAAAAAAAAATTTATTTCTTTTTTTATTATTATTTTTACATATTTAATTTTATAAAATAAATTTGATAAATTTCAGTCTATAGAAAGCGTTCAATATTTTTATATTTTATTTTTATAAAAAAACCTTTGATAAATTGTATTTTTTTAAAAATCTATTTAGAAGATTTTGATCGTTAAAAATTGTTTTTTTTATGAAAAATGTTTAATAAACAAATATGTAGGTATGTCTGTTTATTTGTATGCAAACGCCATTTAGGAAAATTTCAACAGAAAATTTGCAGAAAAAACGTATACACACTATTCCAAACTTATACTTGGTTCTTGATCATATTTAATTTATTTTTATTCACGTTGGCTTTAAAAAATATGTCAGATTTGATCTTTTCTGGATCAATGCCCTATATTCGGCTGTGCCGAAACTTAAATTAGTGACCGTTAGCCCACATGGACTCTAAAAAAATAGAAAAGTCATTAAACAGTATAAAAAAGACTTGAACATTACAAGAATTAAAGCCTGGATTGAGTATTATTCAAACAATAATGAAAATTGTGTACCACAGGAAGCAAATCCTCCCAACCCATCCCAGGACTTGTCCGATTTTAGGCGGAAGAGGACTACGTCGTTCAAAAAGGAAACGGTCGCAACTATAAGTTTTTTCTAGCTCACTCTTTATATACAACATTAAAAAAATAAATAATTTTTTTATATTTTTGTTTATGAACATTTTCAATTCGCACATAAGTAATGTATGTATGTATGTAATAAAAGGTCTTACTTAGTCAACAGCAAACTAATTAAGTAATACATAATTATTATTTTGCAATTAATGATACTTATTATGAGTATTTATGAATATTTTTTTTTTAACGAACGTGACTGCTTAATACTTTTACATGAAACTTCTTTGAATTGAAAAGTGTTTTAAATTGAAATTCAAAATTTTCAAAGTAAGCTCTATTTCTTGCATACCAAGAATATTGTTGTTATTTCCAATAGCTTCTATTTCGTTTTTTTTTTTTTTACATTTTGGTATATTGACTTCATAGAAAATTCTTTACAAACATTATTTTTCACATTCATTTATTCGTACATACATGCGAGTAGTAACAATATTTTTTATTTATGCGAACGTATCCAAAGGGTGATTTTTTAAAGCAGCTGTCGATTTTCCGATTCTGTAAAACTGTGTTACTGTGTGATATCAAATGATGCCACCATACCTTTTGCTGTACAAAAACTTTTCATTTTACAGTTTCATAGGACAAGAATTGAGCTCCAGATAACAATTGATTTGAGACAAGTGTTTTTCAACGGAAATGGGGCCACACAACCTACAACGTGTCAAATAATCGACCAATTAAGGAAAACATTTTGCCAATGTGTTAATTCCCAAAATGGTCTTTTAACTTGGCCACTAATTTTGTACGATTTAACGCATTTGGATTATTTTCTCTGGGGTTATCCTTAGTCATTGGATAATGCAAATAAATTAGCAATGCTAGACGACTAACAAGATAATATAGTATTTATTAAAATAAAAAAAACACCCTTTGCTAAAAAAACCATATCTCCATCTTGCACTTGTTCTATGTAAACTGCCTCGAAAATCTAACAGTACATAAGATATAGTATCTTTTCTGTTTCTTTTATTTTTCATCTTTGACTGAAAGACGTGAGCTTTTGATGAAAACTCTTATTATAATTGTAAATATTAAAAAATGTACGTTCGCACATATGTATGTACGTATGTATGTATGTTTTTAATTATGTATGTACGTACATATCAACAACATATAAAGTTTCTAAGGAATATAAGAAATAATTTCTTATAATAATTTGTTTGCAATATTAACAACAATCTTGTTGTTGTCGATGATGGGTGATGGATGCATATTTACAGTTATATAAATGAGATTTTTATGATTGTATTTCTTAGATAAAAACAAATCAAATACATACTACATACATATGCACATATGCATACTTAATACATACATATATTGATTATGTAGTCTTATCTATTTATGGAAAATTGTTTATAGGCATTATTTTCTTATTTTAATTAAAGTTAACTCTTAATAAAGTTATTTTTTAAAGAATATCTTAACAAAAACTAGATAATGACTTGCTGTTACTAAAAACAACATACTTTTCAATGACTATTACATATTGTCTTTCTTACTAATATGTATTTTAGTAATGACTTGATTTATGTGCTACTTTAGAACTTATTTTTAGACATTTGCTTAGATACACACACAATACAATTTCTTATTGCGAAATTTGTTAGAAGTAATTCAAATACATAACTTTTTATAATTCTCATTTAGTTTAAGACTCTTAGAGTATAAGTATTAATGTAATAGACAATAGAATTTTATTTTTTTTTCAATTCCAAAATAACGCAGAATAATCAAACTAAATTTTTGTTTTTAAAAGAATAGAACATCTTCTGTAAGCCCATATTATTTATGGGTATTTAGGTTATGATAATCAAGTACTTATTTAATTCTAATCAAGCTAGAACTTATTTGTAAGCGAGAGTGGTAAGTACTTGCCTTCAATGAAATACATACATTAATTTTTTTTATAAAAGTTTTTATACAATCTTTTGTAAAAAATTGTAGTAAATCTTTCTATTTAAGGTTTATAAATTTATTAGTTGTATTAAAGGTATTTAAACAAAATATAAATTTTTTTAAATATTTACTCATTATACCCTTCACACAGTGAAAAAGGGTATATATAGGTTTGTCATTCCGTGTGAAATTTCTACAATTTTCATTTCCGACCCCATAAAGTATATGTTTTCTGAAAGCTTATGAATAGGGGAGTCGATTAAGCTCTGTCAGTCTATCCGTCTGTCCGTGTGTATGTTGAAATCAACTTTTTGAAGCCCCCCGATATCGCATGGACCCGGGTGAGGTATTAAAATATCAGAAATATTCGGGAGTAGATCGGTATTGAAAATCAGAAACATCGGTTTATAAACAACTAAGATATGAGCAAAAAACCACGACCACCTCGATTTTTTTTTCACAAGAACAACATTACAACAACAACATACATACATACAAACATGTATACTGCTTAGAGTAAGCATGGCATCGAATCCCAGCTGAGCCAAAATTTTTTTTTTTTTTTTATTTTTTATTTTATATAATATTTTTATTTTTATTATTATTTTTTATTATATTTTTTTTTTTGTTTTATATTTATTATATATATTTTAATTATTTTTTTAAATTTTTTTTTTTTTTAATTTTTTAAAAAATTTTTTTTTTTAGTTTTTTTTAAATATTTTTTTTATTTTTTTTTATTTTTTTAACATACATACGTAAATTTATAATTTTACAATGGGATGTTTTTATATATGTATGTTTTTTATATGTATGTACGTATTTCATATGGGATGAATGGCGATACAAACTACTGTTATTGCATGACTACACGGTTTGTCGGTTTGTATGAAATATGTGCGCGATATCTCTCACCTAACTTTAAAAATAATTTTTTTTAATTAAGCTATTTTAATGGGTTAATGACAAAACAGCAATAACAAATGTTTTAAAGGAATTCGGCTTCATAGAAATTCCAAAACTACGTACGTATGTACATATTCGCAAATTATTACAAAAAGAAAAAATAATTCCAGCATAAAAAATGAGGTATACATTTAAATATACAAATATGTATGTATAAACATAGGTACAAACATAAAATTGTCGTAAAAAAGAGAGCATTCTCAACTAAAAAATACAATTGTAGTTTGAATATAACACAGAAGAAATGCTAAAAAAAACACAATTCCCATCTAACAAACAGAAAATATAGTTTATATTAAACGTGTATGTATGTATGTGCTTTAGCGCCGCGGCGGCTTAAATACATAATTCAGTCAGTTGTGTTCATAGATAGATATTTTTTTTTTCTTTATTTTGCTTGCATTTTCATATTTGCTGCTTTATTTACATTTAGAATGTTCATTGTTTATCTATATATATAAAAGTGAAACTCTGTGTGTGTGTGTGTGTGTTAGCTATAGACTCCGAAACTGTAAAAGCGATCGGGCTGAAACTTTGGTAAGTTGTTGTACACATACCAGGGAGTGTTTATGGGTGAAAAAAAGTGGGCGGGGCCACGCCCATAAAAAATTAGTTATCATTTTAAGCTACTTGCACTTGACCGATTTTTCTGAAACTTTGCACACATATCGAGCTGTCATGACTAAATAATTTCGTGATAGGAAAAGTGGGCGGGGCCACGCCCCTAAAAAGTTTTAATTTTGAGGTACTTGCACTGGACCGATTTTTCTGAAACTTTGCACAGATATTGAGCTGTCATGACCTTATAATTTCGTGATTAAAAAAGTGGGCGGGGCCACGCCCATAAAAAAGGTTATAATTTTGAGGTACTTCCACCAGACCGATTTTTCTGAAACTTTGCGTACATGTCGAGCTATCATGACTAAATAATTTCGTGATTAGAAAAGTGGGCAGTGCCACGCCCATAAAAAAAAGGTATCATTTTGAGGTACTTGCACTGGACTGATTATTCTGAAACTTTGCACACGTATTGGACTGTTATGACTTTACAATTTCATGATTAGAAAAGTGGGCAGGGCCACGCCCATTAAAACAATTATAATTTTGAGGTACTTTCACTGGTCCGATTCTTCTGAAACTTTGCACACATATTGAGCTGTTATGACTTTACAATTTCGTGACTAGAAAAGTGGGCAATGCCACGCCCATAAAAAAATTATAATTTTTAGGTTTTTGCACTTGATATTCAATTAAAATTCAGAATGCCTTTCGATTCATTAAAGGGCGTAGCAACGTACGCCGGGTTTGGCTAGTGTTATATATTTATGGTGCGGTGCTATGTGACGCATTCCCTCATGAATCTCAATCGTTATATTATGAGCATATTACATGGCCATGGTGCACTCGAAGCGGTGGTGGAGGATGTTGCAGCCAAGCATGCAGCAAACACAATTATTATTATGCTGCAATAAGTTCAATTCATTCTTTTTTAGTTGCCAGCAATGATTTTTTTATTTTGCTGTTTTGTGAAACATTTCTGCTGCTAATGTTGTTACTGTGTTCGTTTACTACTTGCAACAATTTTTAACATGATAATGATTGTTATGATGTCGTTTTTGTGTTTATATTCGTAGTTCGTACAAAAATAGAATAAGTGTCTCAAAACAACACAAATATGAAAAGCCTACAACAGACATTTCGACGCACATTTATATACACATATGTATATATGCTATAGGTATAATCAAAACATTATACACAACAAAAAATTTAAGGAATTTAAAAAAGCAATGGGTGGAGTAGAAACAGAAATGTAAGAAATAGAGTAAAATATTCTGAAAGCATTATTATATTACAAGGTGACAAAATAGTTATTTTTAAAACTAGTGTTGTATTCACCTTTGATTTGATTATGGGGAATTGTGAAAATCTTGCACATACATACATACATATGTATGAAAAAAAAATACCATGTAAATACGTAATTTTTTGAATGTTGTTTATTCTGAGTCGATACCCTTATTACATTACATTTTGTCAATTGTGTTATTAAATTATAAATAAAAAAATTCACCTGTCTGCATGTGTTTTATATACATAAATACATATGATAAAAAAAATAAAAAAATTAATGTTTAAGATAACTAAAAAAAATAGTTACAAAAGCAAAGTTATGTATTACATTCACACACTTTTTAATTCATTTAAAAAGGCTTTCCCATTAAAAGGAATTATCTTAAAATGTACTAATTTTGATTATCTTAAAAGATGTTCGCTTTATTTTCGCAATTAAAAATTGATTTTTTAAATGAAAGTTTTGAATAAAAGAAAAATGTAGTAGTGGTACTTATTACTTTAAACAAGTTGCAAGATAGAGAACATTTTCGGTAAATTTGTAAATTCTGAAAAAGTTATAAGTAATAATTTTTGGCGAATTTTGAAATTATTGATTTGTACCACATAAATATACATACATATAAATATGTATATGTACATTAGACCGAAAAAAAATATACAAAATTTTAACATAGTTGTCGTAATAATTTCCTTCTTATCAAAACATTATAATTGTTTGCCAATTTTTATTTTCTGTTATTTGAGTTGTATATTAGGGTGGTAGAAACTAAAAAGGCAGAGTTTGTACTCCAAGTTAAGAGGGGCTGTATTTCTTCGTCCGATTCGGTCACTAAACACTGGCTTTCTGCTAGTTCTGGATCGACCACGATTGTCAGCTCTACAAATCCCAGTAATGTTCCATCTGTCTCTACAGGGGCATCTCTAAGGCTTAGTAAAGGTGATCATCAATGTAGCATATGAAAGTTCAAAGGTTGTACACACTCATTTCCTTAAATAAGTCACGCTTATGTAACTAAAAGCCAAACAGACAGGCCTATATATATCAATATAAACTACCATGACATCAGCCCCGGAGTTCCAGATAGTGATTATTGAACGTAGTCACCAGGAAAGCGAAATGTTCTGAAAAACATATTAGGAGAGGTTCGGAAGTCTATTGTATGCCTTGCCGCCACTGACTACGAAAAGACAAGCCAATATAAAATAATTAGAAGAATTCGTCTGAGGCTTTTAGAGAGGCATACTGAGCATCATGTAGGTAGCGATCAGGTTAGAAATAGAAGAAGGTAGAAGAAATAGTCTACATGGGCAATTAGAAAACCATGTTAACGTTGCTATAGTATCATAAGAAGCACCTTCGAGATAACTTGGTACCCAATGATTTTGAAACTCTTGCGTTTCGATGCTTATTCAATATTTTTGTCATAATTTTAAAAACTTAAAAATCAACTGAATCACGAAGTATGTTGGTTTAACATAGTTGCTTAATGCAAAAAATTTTAAGGATTGCTAAAAATAGTTATAAAAAATTATTTAAAATTTTTATTTAATAAAAATTAAAAAAAAACACTTTTCATAGTTTTCAAGTATTTAATTAATTTGAAATTATTTATAAAACTTATAAATATAAATATTTCATATATTTAAATTAAAATTATAAAATATTCTTTATTTGTTTTGGATAAAAAAGCCTAGAAAAGTCAAACAAATTTTTACATAGTACCTATTTACTACTCTAATTAAAACTACATCAACAGTCAAAAATGCAAAAATTATAAAATAATAATCATTAAACAATTTGGCCCCCAGCCATTACAATAAAGTAAATAAAAAAGTAAAAAATTACAAAAACATGATCCATGAAAGGCAACAAACAAAACAATTTACTAAGTACGATAAATACATATTTACCGAGAGCGAGAAGCTTCTTAAAAACATGGTATGCTATTCAAATTGTATTAAAATATTATATTTGAATATAATTGCACACAAAAAAAAGAAAATAAATAAAAAATATAGTCTATAGGATATTTCAAGTATGTATTGTAAAATTTTCCTAAAAAACTGCAATTCATATGTAGTTGCATACACGTATGCATTGAAAACAAAATTTTTGGCTAAAGTTAATATCTAAATTAGTCGTCTAATTTACAGTTACATACATATAAACACTTCATTTGAAGGTCAGTTTTAAATTAAAAAAAAAAATTAAAATAATTTCAACTTTTATTAAATTATAGAGGTCATTTACAAATTTTTTAAATTCTCTTATTGTTTTTGCTCAAAAATATTACAAAGTACAATTTTCCGATATAAAGCAAAAAAGAAAATGACTATCCTTCAAAGTAATGGGCGCGTCCCCAGTAAATATGTAGACGAAGATGAAGAAAATATAGTTGATATTAGTGTTGCAATATAAACAAGGAAAAGCTCCTACAAAAACATCAAAAACGTCCTTCAAGCTGTAGATAAAGTAAATAAAAGAAAGATGCAAAACAAAAATCATAGAGGAATCTTTTTGTTCGAGAAAATTTAAAGCGTTGCAAAGAATACAAAAGGCAAAAACAAACATAACGACAAAAACTTTAATAGCATCATCTTCAAACATGTTAGTTACATTTCACCATAGAAAGTTAACAACATGCAAAAATAAATAAACAGCTTCAACAGCAGACATTTGTCTGGGGCCAAGAACAATAACTAACAACCCCCAATATATTCTTATTTATGACTATTGTGTGCATTGTTGTTGCTGCTCAATGTATATTAATGTATATATAGAACAAGAGATGATTTTCGTTTTGCTTATTACAATTTTGCAGGTGTAAAGTGATAATTTAATAAGAACATTTCGTTATACATATGTAAATTATTTATAAATAAAGCCAAATTATCATTTAAACTGTGAAGAGAAAAACCGACAACACTCGAACTTTGTCATATGAATGTGTTTTCTGCTTTTAAAAGTAGTGCCAACTGTTTTTAAGTAAAAAGCACTTTGGATATATAAATGGGTAATCATGTATATATGTCACTTTATTCCTTATACTCTTTCATCTCAAAAACCACGTTGTAATATTTCGTAATAATTTAGTTACTATTTAGGTACTATTTTTAAATATATCAAAACAAAGAGTAATATTTAAAGTAATTATAAAGTTTTAAAATAAATGCATCATACATTTTCATATATGTAAAAGGTATTGTGTAGAGTAAAGACTTTATAAAAGTAAAAAACTGTCTAATTGTGGCATTTAAATTTTGTTGTATTTTTTTGTTAAAATTTTTATTATAATAGATCAAAAAGTATCAGAAAAATATTAGTAACTCAAAAATAGTTTCTTTTACAATAATTGAAAAAAAATTAAAATAAAAACAAGTAATTTTTATTTAATTTGTTAACAGTTTCGTAATATTTATATTTTCAATTCCACAAAGTAGTAAAAGCCAATTACACTTAAAGTTTTTTTTATTATGAAAATGTACCATGATGTATTTGGATTTTTAAATTCACTTAAAATGCAACGAACAGTTTTTGGCCAGTATTGAATATTTTAGAATTTCGAGTTCGAAGTTAGTTAAATTTTTTTATTACACATGATAGTTAAAATAAAATAATAAAATAAAGTTATGACAAGGCATTTTAATAACGTTTTTTTTAGTAAAATCAATATTATAATAAAATAGCATATGCAGAAAATAAATTTATTTCGCTATAAAGAATCTTAAATGGTACGAATGTGGGCACGTAACAAATACCTATAGCAAAATTCATCTAGTAGTTTTCGTGTAGGGAAATTTAAACAGCGTAAAATATTTAAAAAAAAGTTTTTTATTTGCATTACGATTTTAAAAGTCATTTGATCCCTATAAAAAGTATGTATAGATAAATAAAATATAATAACTGGGCAAAAAAGTACTTCTTTTCGAGTTTTTCTAAAAATTGATAAACAATTACAATATTTTAAATTTTCCGGCAACCTATTGAAAAGATACAAAACATTTAAGTATCATTAAGGTACATTTCATTCATATCGATTTATAAAAGTTTTTATATATTAACAGTTAACAATTACAGGGCCAGCTATATTCAAAAACGCCAATTATACACTACTTTTTTTACTACAGCAAGGGCACAAAAAAATACACCTGATGTTTTAAAAGCACACCCAATTTTAAATAATGTTTTTGATTAAACTTAATCACTTACATTTTATTTCCAGCCGTCATAAAAATTTAATAACTTTTCCTTTTAATTAATGTAGACTTTAGTTAGTTGTTATTTAACTAATTAAAATGTTTATTACTTATTAAACAATATTTTTAGCACTTAACTTTTGCATAATATTAGGCATATTTTATTTTTGTTTATTTTATGAATGTTGTTTGCTTTTTCAATCTTTTTATTGCATTTACTTTTTTTGTTGTTATTTTTGCAATATTTTCATTGTTATTCTCACACAATGTGTTTATATGTTAGTTTTTACTTTTACACGGCTTTTATATTTTTTATATTATGGAATTTCTTAATAACACACTTTTTCGTTTTGTATTTTATTTTTCAATACGTATTTATTCGTTTTTGTTACTTTACGTTTTCACAAGATATTCTTTACTTTACACACACTTTTACACTTAATCACTAACACTATGATATTTAGTGGTAAAACATGCCTATTGGTATGAAGAAAATAATATGAAAGAAAATACAAAATTCCTCATTTTTCTTTTCATATGGTGATTTTTAAACGCACTTTATTCATTTTTATTAGCTTTCAACCCTTCAAAGTTGTGTTATTTATAATTAAAAAAATATATTTAAGTTGGATTAATAAATTATATAAATTACCTAAAGGTTTAAATATATTATTTTTAACAAATTTTATTACAGTCGTCACACAAAAATATTCACAGCAGAGTACCAAGTTAATGCAAATTGTTGATCGGCGGAATCAATGCGGTATATGTTTTTGTATATGTATCAGCGGCGTTTTTAAGGTAATAATGGCGACGTCAATTTCAGATACTATATGAATTCTTTTTATACCGAAGTTTCAGCCCCAGACCGTTTTGTTGGACTATTCAATTCATCTATCTGTCTACTATTATGTAAACAAAAGTATGTTGTGAGTATTTCACCTTCCATACAAAGCAAACAGTCATGTGCATCAGAAACCTGTTTGATTACCAACCAAACGGCATAATTTCGCATTTTCTAAAATAAATATTGAGCTAGCAATAAATATTTATAAAATGCATGATGCTAATGCATGATTCATATCATCGAGTCTGTTGTTAATATATACATGTCACTGCTTGCAATGTGTGTTTATTCATATAATTAACAAGAGCAAAGAATCACTTTGATTGTTTTGAATACTTCTTAAAAAACCATGTCCACAATTATGTTAAATTTTCTAAAAACATTTTTACACTGCTATTTCGACGGAACTTTAAAAACTGTGTGAAAGCATATACCTTCATAAGTACGTCACCAAGCTTTTGTGAGTTAATGAATACTATACAAAACAATGCATGAATGAACAATGAGCAAAATAAGTATTTTTTGTTTATTTTTGCAAGCAAAGCTAATGACAGTCAGCTATAAGAGAGCTAACAGTGCAAGCAATATTATAAATAACACATATTAATGTTAAAAAAACAATACAAGCATTATAAATGTGAAAGGTGAGGGAAACGAAACAACTCACACATTTCTCTGATGTCCACGAATTGATATGTGGAGGAAAAACGAAAAAGATGAACATGGACCACATATTTTAAAAGATCTCCTTTAAGTTTTTAATGCGTAATTTACAACTTAAGGTTGGCTGTATTAAAAAACACAAAAAAAATATAAAATGATGTAATAAAATATCTATTACTGGACACGGATTGAAAACGGGCTTATTTAAAGTTTAAGCGGTGTATTTGAGAATAACGGCGGCTCTGTTTGAATGGGCTCAGTTTTTTAAATCTATACAAGGCAGAGAAGTGACTACAAAAAACTTGACCGGCAACGACTAGCCGTTTATTTAAAGCCGGTCGACTTGATTCTTACACAACTTCGAAAATAAAAAATTAAGTGCTGCCAACCGAAATTGCAAAATAGGGTGTTTGTATTTTACAATAATATACTAGGTACTCTCGAGGCAACAGCAAATTAATATTGTTTTTTTCCTCATTTCGTGATATGATCTGTCAAATGTGTATATGTTTTACAAACACACAAAGTATTAAATAACCACGTTTCACATTTGCTTACAAATTACTGTACATACTTTTATTTTATTACACTTTGGTGTTGTTTTATGGTTCATTGGAACATTGGAACGATAAAAAGAATTGTTTTTTGTTGTATTCTTACGGCTACCTTGTACATATTCTTGTTTATGCTTAAACATGCTTGTATCATAAATATTTTTTATTTACTAACATTTTGCTACTATTTCTATACGCTGTTTAAGTGATTGTTTTGACATTTAGGAAGTTTTTTAGCAATAAAATACGTGGTGCGTCCACCTGGAGTTAATACACTTGGTGTTTGTTATTGCAACATATGGTTGGCAACACTTTATTTGTTATCACTTTGCAGTACATATTTTATTACAAATAATTGTTTTTATGTTGTTCAGGCACGTTGCGATATATTTCGTGAGTGTTTAGTGGAAAAATTATAAAATTACCTAAATATGCGTAATTTAAAACTAAAATATAATTATCTTTATACAAAAGGAATTAAAAATGCCAAGAGCCTTTTACTTAATCCTAATTCATCTAAATTCGATGATCCTCGTTTTGTAGTGACCGATGACAAATTGTTTTTGTACAAACCGGGTTCAACGGAACAACCTGTGCTTTTGTTAAGATTGCCAAACATTGTAGCTTCTGAATATTTGGCGTTGGAGAACGAAATTTGTTTAGCAACCTCTACGGGTCAGGTCTTATTGTATAATGTTGACACACAGCGCGTTAGTTGCAGTAATTGCGATATTTTGGACATTGAATGCATGTCTTGGAGTCCTGACCAAGAGGTGGTAGTATTCGTTACATCGCAATATAATATAGTGGTAATGACTTGCAGTTATGAAACATTGACGGAGCATTGTTTAAAGGATGAAATTACCAAAGCTGAAGGCGAATTTGTTAATGTAGGTTGGGGAAAGAAGGAAACACAATTTCATGGATCGGAAGGCAAACAGGCGGCTAAAGGAAAATTAAACGATATATATACGGATAATATAAAAGTGTTACCTTCGGTTAGAAAATATAAATAAATTTTCATTTAGATATACAATTTTTTATTTTCCAGGAAGTAAAAATAGACTGGCGTGCTGATGGTGCCTATTTTGTTGTTTCATTTCTTTCGCCATCTCATGGCCGCACCTTCAAAGTGTTTGACAAAGAGGGAAAACTTCAGTATGTAGCAGAAAAACAACCAAAACTTTGTGTTGCTATTGGCTGGAGACCCTCTGGAACATGGATTGCTATACCTCAAAGATTACCTAATAAATGCTGCATAGCTCTTTTCGAAAAGAATGGTCTTAGACATCGTGAGCTGATTCTACCCTTTGATCTGCAAGACGAGCCTGTCAAAAGTATAAAATGGAGTTTAGACTCCGAAATTCTTTGCCTAAAGACTCAACGAAAGTTGTATTTATATACGATGACTAACTATCATTGGTATTTAAAGCAGGTATTGGAATTTCCGACTGGTGAACAAATTAACTACGTGCTATGGGACAATCGCATAGGAGAGGAGAAAACTTTACATGTACTTTTAGAAACGGGCAAATATTTAGTATATAAATGGCACTGGACCATAGACCGTTATCAAAGGTCTGGTTTAGTGTGTGTGATAGATGGTAAAAGTTTGTTATTAACAGATTTCTCAAAAGCAGTCATTCCGCCACCCATGAGTAGTCATGAAATTAAACTACAGGGAGAGGTCTTTATTGTTTCCATTTGTTTGCTGGGTTTTCAGCAGGATTTACTTTTGTGCATTTATGACTCTAAGCACAATATTCATATTTACAAAAGTAATTTATCAGCACCTTCTCTGTTCACTGAACAAGGAGTTTTGCAAAGTTTAGAACCTACGGAAACGTTAGTGCCTCTGCAGTATGCAAATGTACAATGGTTTGAGAGTGGGCAAGACAATTTGTTGGTTGCCAATTATACTGTGGATACTTCAACAAGTCTAAAATTCTTCTGCCTGGATTTACCACAAAAATGCTTTAAAGCCATCTCCACTGTCAATGTACCGGGCACAATTTATAGCTTAAGCGTCTTGAGAAAAGAACAATCATTGTTCTATCAATTGCTAGATGATAATCGTTTAATGCAACTGGTGTTTGAAATTGACAGCAATTATGTTACCAGCCGTCGTAAACATGCCCAACTTGAAGATTTAGTAGACCAACTGGAAACCTTTGTAAGGCCTTTTGAAACTGAGACATTTAGTATTGCTCTCACCAACAATCAAGACTTGTTCATTAATTCTCAACGTTATGCTCAAGATGTTACCTCTTATTGTATGGCTGGTAACTATCTGATCTTTACCAAATTAGCATCACTACACTTTTTGCGTTTGAGTGATTTCTGTTTGGTCAATGAAAGACGTTTGGAGAGAGGTTCCAAATTAATAACAACAATTTTAGATTCTGCACGTACTGTTTTGCAAATGCCTCGTGGCAATTTAGAGGCCATTTGTCCTCGGGTATTGTCTTTAGAATTGGTGGGCGCTTTATTGAACGCTCAAAAGTTTTGTTTGGCTTACGATATGCTGCGTAAACAGCGAATTAATTTGAATATATTGTGTGATCACAATATGTGTAATTTTGTCAGTCGTCTAGATGTTTTTCTAAATGAAATTCAAAATTCGAATTGGTTGAATCTGTTTTTGAGTGATTTGCAAAACCAGGTAAGCATATATACATACATACATATTTATTATTATTTTCTTACAAAAAGTATTTTTCAATGTGTTAAAATTAATTAAAGTTTATAAGGATTCGTCTTTTTTAAGAGAATTTTGCTTCACAGAAAAAATATTTTTCATAAACAAATTTACAAAATTGCCCCTAAAACACGTTTCTAAAACGCTTAGTTACCCCAAATGACATTTTGAGAATAATTTTCTTATTATGTTTTTAGGATTTTACTAAAACCATGTATGCTAGCAACTATGAGGAAAACACGCAAGTATACCCCGATAGTTTTAATATCGAAAACAAGGTATCATATCTGTGCAAGGCCCTCTGTTCGCTAATGGAACAGAGTAGTGAAAAACGTTATCGTCTGCCTATCTTAACGGCCTATGTGAAGATGGGCGATTTGGAGAAAGCACTTGAACTTATATGGGAAGACAAGAAAAAAGACAACGTTGCTGATGGTGATGGAGCTGCGACGGCAGCTGCTGATGATGCTCTCAAATATTTACTATATCTGGTTGATGTAAACGAGTTGTATAATGTCGCTCTGGGCACTTATGACTTCGGTTTAGTTTTGTTCGTTGCCCAAAAGTCACAAAAAGATCCCAAAGAATATTTAGCCTTTCTTAATGAACTGAAATCATATGAGATAAACTATCGTAAATTTAAAATCGATGAACATTTGAAACGTTTCGATAAGGCCCTCAAACATATAGCTAACTGTGGCCAAGAAAAATTCGAGGAGGCCTTAGCTTTCATAAAGAAACATGAATATTATGTACAAGCGTTAAGGGCGTACCAAGAGGATGAGAAATGTTATAGGGAAATTTGTTTAGCTTTTGCTGATTACTTAAGATCTAAGGGTAAATTTGAAAATGCCAGTATCTTATATGAACGCGGTCTAAACTTACAACAAGCTTTGCTAAGTGCTAAGCATGTTGTGGATTGGCAGAGAGCTTTAGTGTTGGCTAAAAAGATTGATGATCAATCTGTAGCTACAGTAGCAAAGTATGTTTTTAAATATTTTAAATATTTGTTTTTTATAAACCAATTTCGTTTTCAGCTCTTTGATTTCACCCTTGCAGGAACAAGGTAAATTTCTTGAAGCTTTTGAGTTGTCTAAAAAATATTCAAGCTGTTTTACTACTGCTTTGGAAAGTCTTTTTGCTGGTAAATTCTTCTTAAACGCAATTAATGAAATTGAACTAAACGATGCAGACACCAATGAAGATCTATTACAAACCCTTTTGTTACCCAAATTGTTGGAATATCATGAAGTTCTCTCCAATAATTTAGCAGCCGATGAAACACAATTTGTTAAACATTCAAAACGTTTGCAGGAAATACGCTTAATGCGTAGCAAAAAATCACAAAATATTAACGATTGCTGTGATCCAGTGGATATAGATGAATGTGATCTACTTTCAGATACTACTAGCTTAAGATCTTCTCGTTATACAGCCAGTTCAAAAGGCACAGGGTGAGTTGTAAACATATAATTCTTGCTTTAAATCTTATTTGAATGTTTTGTTTTCTATTTTTAGCAAAACCTTCCGTTCCAGCAAAAATCGCCGCAAACATGAGCGCAAACTTTTAAGTTTTAAGCCCGGCAATCCCTTTGAAGATATCGCTTATATTGATGCCCTTTATAATCAAATCACCAGATGTTTTTCACAACAGCAGCATATACATGATACTTGTAAAGCTTTGATGCTTTGCCACAAGGAGCATGTGGCAAAAGATTTACAACAACAGCTGAAACATTTACTAACACTTATGCAAGATTCTCTAGATGACATTTGGATACCAGAAATGTTGACAATATCGGCAGCTCAGCAATTTTTACAGGGACCAAATATTGACTATACTCAGTTGCAGAACGAACAGCGTTATGCCATGATGGGTGAGTACATTTATATGTACTTGTAATGAATTTTGATAAATGCATTTTTATCGACGAATAATACAGGCGGTTTTCTAAAAAATAGTGTAGAACCGTTTGCGTGTTTTATACTTTTATCGCTAGATATAAGCTACCAAAATAGATCGAATTTACTTACAACATAAGTAACATAGATATTTATTACTGATTATAGCCTTGGAGACTAGGATATTGTTTATGAAAAAAAAATCGAATTGAAATGTAACAAAGCTATAGTTGCTATATGTAAACCATATATCCGGCCTAGAATAGAATTATTATACCCAAGGCTGGTAAGGCTGCATACTCGAAGCCAAAGGATTTTAGACCTATCAGCCTACCCAATATGGTTGGTTTTAAATAACACGGCACTTTACAGAAAAAAAAACAAAACACGCAATAGTATGTAAATCAAATCTGATGTCAAAAATATAATCCAATGCAATATTTTCTAAATAATTGTAATTCTAGGGTAATGTATAATGCATTAAAAAGAATGATGATTGTGACTTACTAAAATTCATTTGTGATATTGTGGCATTCATAAGTGCAATTACAATTTCTATTTGTTTCCAAATGAAATAAAAAAAAAACACGATAATATCACTCTGTGTTATTATATCTCTGTTTTACATAATTTAGTTATCAGTTGTTTAAAATACAAAATAATTCATTAAATTATTGCATAGACGCCCTCTTTTTTTCTACAGACATAAATAAGTACATACATACATATGTATGTATGTATGTATGTGAATATTGAATAATTTAAACAAATTAAAAAACAAACATTTCGAAAAGATAAATCTATAAAATAAAAATTTTTGTTAAAAAGATAAAAGATATTGTGAATTGGAATTAAAATTTAGAATTAAAGTTTTTACCATGAAAATTTCATTCCCACCGAAGTGAATTTATTTGAAACATTCCTGTTGTGAATATGAAGTGAAATTTTTTCCCATTGCACTTCCATTCGCACCGAAGTGAATTTAACGTTGAATTTTTGTTTGCTTTATTAAACAGCTATTCAAGAATGTAAGCTTTCAATGCACATTGTATGCAATGAAGAAGAAAAAAAGCGTAGATATCTTTGGAGAATTTTTTCAAAGGGAATAATATTCACGAAGGGGTGAATTAACAATCAGCTTATACCCGGAATGTTTTTGCCGCACACAAATCACATACATGATTTAATACATTAAAATAATAAAATTATGTACTAAATAATATAATAATACAAGCTGACCCCGGCAAACGTTGCTTTGCCATATAAATTTTTTCTAGGAAATATTTTTTACATAAAAAAACGTAAACCATGTGTGTTCTACGGTATGCAGATCTATCTTAGTTTAAAATTTCATCGAAGTTATTACGTTATTTAGGTGAGGCATAAATTGTCCCTTGTGATGAGTCACCCTAAATATTTAGGAGTATGAATAATAGATGTTGACCAATTCTTAAACGTTTATTTCTGCAGTGGCTTGATTATAAATTGTATACAATTTAAAGAAAAATACTAAAAACTATATCGATGTAAGTACATAATTAAAAAAAGTGGGCGTCAAAGTAGGCGTGGTAAAAAAAAGTATTCTAATAATCATACGAGACTGTTAGTTATATTATGTGAAAATTCAAGAAGATCGTACCAACAGTCTGGCCTATCTGAGGGGGCGTGAAAAAAGGCGTGGGATTGAGGGGTAAAAAAAATAGATGTTGACCCGATATGCACACAAAACTTCATGAAAATCGGGCGAGCCATTTCGGAGGAGATTAACACCACGACACAAGAATTTTATATATTAGAAGATACAACGAAAATTTTAGAAAAATAATTTATGTGAATTAACATTAATTGAAAATATTTAAGAAAAAAAAAATAATTAAATTTTTTTATTAAAAAATAAAATTTTTAATAGAGTTGTTTTAAAATAAAATTAAAAAAATCCTTTTAAAATTCCGTTAATTCATCATTGCACTGCATCATAATGTGAATTTTCATAACTTTAAATAAACAAGTAAATCAAACCTGTGACAGCACTTGCAAATTTTTGAAAAAAAGAAAATTTGTTGCAGCGTGTTCCACCTGCTGTTGTGTTACGAATAGACACAAGATTTTTAAAATATCAGGTGATTTATCGTGTGGTTTGATTTATAATACATAATAAAACACATAAATTTGAAAATGAACTGAACAACTGAGAATGGCGACTGGTATCTCGTAAATAACACGAGTAATGTTTTATATTGAAATTTTAAATTTTAGGCTATAAGTTCAATGCGATAACGGCAGAATATCAAGGAAAAATTAGTCATCCGATACTAGCTGAGTGGAATGCATTTTCGAAACCAGCTACGGTTTCATCATCAGGGGGCAAATTACAGCATTCGAACGTGATAGAAATTCGAAAATTCTTATTAGCGAACTCGATTGTTCGAGTAAAATTTCGATCGTGATCGAATGCCGTAATTTGGCCCCAGCACTATTTTGATCAGAACTACAGGTGTTGTGTGTAAATATCAACTATTTAAGTCAATATTGTATTTAATTGCTTTTTGTTCCAAAATGTCATTCGTATCTGGCTTTTCCCTAAAGACCTCAAACTTTATATATCCCCAGAGAGAATAGTCCAACGGTGTGATATCGCACCATCTAGGTGGTCAATTTAAATTAAGTGCTTATCTAAATGATTTCTCAGCAAGTTAATTTTTTCACGCGCTGTATGGCTCGTAGCGCCGTCTTATTAAAACTGGAGCTCACCGAGGCCAAGCGCTTGAATTTCAGTAAGCACATACTCTGTTAAACTGGAACGATAACGGTTACCATTGAAGGTAACATTCTGATTTGCCTCATTTAAAAAAAAAAATTTTTTGGACCAATGATTTCAACAGTCCATAAATCATCCCATATCGTTATTTTTAATGGATACTAGCACGGTCTGCGGTCGACTTATTCGACCGTAATCTATTTAGTTGTAAATGTGTTCAGACACAAAAAACACTCTTCACAAAAACAATCACGTCACCAACATTACCGTCAATTTTGATACAACGTCAAAACTGTCTTAACACGACGTTGACTGTTATAAGTGAATAATGTGCTGGCAAGTTCTTAAAAGAAATCAAAATTTACCACAGATTAAGAGTTAATATATTTATAAACATCAAAAACCTTTTGATGTTTCTCAAAATAATATCAATTTGTTACAATTTTTAACATTTTTACAATCATAAAAACTACGAAGAAATTTTCTTTCATTACAGATCCCCATAAACGTTTCAAACCTCATCTAAATCTAATCGACTGGGAACATGATATGTTGTAGTTATAAGTTATTCTTTTATTTTTTTTTTTTGTACATAAAATGATAATGTATTTTATTTAATAAAATATGTATAATTAAATAAACATAAATCTGTGACAAAAAGAAATAACTGTTTAAGTCGACATTAACTAAAATTAAGATGATATCACCATTGCATTCCCGCAATTTAAAACTACCTTTAGAGGAATTTTAAACTGTTTTGGACAACTTTACAGAATGTTTTATCGTAAAAATCTCTAAATTTTTTATTTTATTAATAACAGCAAAACAAAAGAAAGAAATAAAAAAAAGAAATAAATTTATAAAAATTTTCTCAAAAATTTAAAAGTACTTTTCTGCAAAACAATTGGATACAAGTTAATAATGTCGTTTTTTTTTGTTTGATTATTGATTTTTCAAAGTATTGTCCATCGTAAGCCACCATTTTTCCCATCTTTCTGGTAGCATATAGATTTCGCGCCAAAAAAACTGCTCCGGTTTGAGGTTAAGAATGAATCAAGCCAATTTCTAAAACTCTATTCCGAAGGTAATCGTATTCCAGCGAGGGCGTTCTAAATTGATCGAAACAAATAGTAGTCAGAAGGGTCAAGGTCTGGACTATAAGGCGGGTGAGCCAGAACTTCCCATTCGCTGTTTTTCATATAGTTTTTAACCGGTCTGACAATATCTGGCCAAGCGTTATCATAATGAAAGGTTATGGTCTCATATCTCAATTGTGTTCGGTTCAGGTCCCCTGTGATCGTATGAACCGATTTCAATAGCTCATAATACAAAACACCATTCTGATCCCACCAAATATTCAGCATCGGCGTTGATTTGGCTGGCTGGCCGGTCTTAACATATGACTTTTTGCTCTTGGGGTTATTATCCATTTTTCATCACCGGTAGCAATATGATGAAAAACATACTTCTTTTTGCAGCGTTCATTCATCATTTCCGATATGCAGAATCGCCGTTAAACTTCTCTTGGGACCCAATTTTCTTGCTTTTTAATGAATCCCAATGCTTTTTTTAGGGTAATGGCTTGTTGTGTGACTCCCAATGAAAATGCAAGTTCTTCTTGCGTTTGATAACCATCTTCGTCGAGTAATGCTTCCAATTAATTATTCATCTTCACAATTTTTGGGCTGACTAGGTCTTTCCTTGTCTTGTGCGTCGATATCACCACTTTTGAATCGCGCAAACCATCGTTCACTAGTTTTTTGAGTTGCTGCATGTTGACCATAAGCTCGATATCGAATCGATAACTTTCAGCAGCCGTTTTCTTCAAATGAAAGTTATTAGGTAATTAGTTATGCCATATGTTGTCCAAATCGACATTATTAACTTGTATATTCAATATGAAAACAGACATAAGCAGTTTTTCCTTATTACCACAGAAATTTATTTAAATTTTAACAAGTGTTTTTGTTTTTTACGATTCACTGGCTGCATTTGAAAAATTTACAAACTTTTACTTTCATTATTTCTTAAGTAAAATTTGTAATTATGTAAATTTCTTTTAATTAAATAAATGTTTTTAAATGTTAGCGTTTTGCAGTAATTTCGGTTTTCTTTTATTTATTATTATTATTTTTAATTCAGTCAACCAAGCCAGGCAATTGATCATGCAATTGTTTAGTAGAAACATGATTGATTTTTTTATATTTTGTTTTCATATAAACACATTTTGCTTCTTTTTTAAATGTTTACTTTCACTAATTAAGGCATTGTTTTTATTAAATTAATATCTATTAATAATAATATCTTGTTAATATAACAATAATTATTCAATCATTACTACATCACCAAGAAATTGTAGCGATTTGGCAGCAAGAGTTTAACGAAATAAAAGTGAAAAATAAAAGTGTTTTTTTTTACTTTCAATAAAAAAAAAATATAGTATTTATATGCAGCTGCGGTCAAAATAATAGCACCAACTAAAAAATTTTAGTAAATCTATTTACATTTTAAAAAATGTTGTTCTGATTATATCCAAAACGCTATCAAAAATCCTGTGATGTATTTTTTGAAAAACTCAAAACATATACAGTGCACTCGCGAAAACGTGAACACTCGAAAGTGTGAACGTCTCAGAAACGTGAACAAGTTTATTTTTCCACAGAGTACTCTAAAACGTGAACAAAATCTGAAAGCTCTAAAACGTAAATACTTTTTAAATTGGGAAATCACCGAATTACATGTTACTTGTTTGTTTACATACGATTAAACGTTTTTTTCATTTATGTATGCGTTGACCTGATGGGCTGAAAATGAGATGGTAGACCAAAGTGACATTAGAGTGCTGAGAAACCTTAAAGAAAAAGCTCTTTTAAAGATGGCAAAACAAAAAACTTACAAAAAAAAATTACTGATTTTTTCCTTTAAAATTTATTTAACTGATTCTTAATTATCCAATCAAATTAACCTGTTAGTTTTAGTTTATTTTGTTGTTGTTTTTGTTAATTAAACTTGAATTTCTTGTATCCTTTATTTTATATTATTTTTTTGTTATTTATCGAATGCAAAGTGAACGAATATACAAATTGCATTTTATGTTTTGTTATTAAAAATTAATAAAATAATTAATTTAAATAGTGTTTAGCATTTTTTCTTATTAATATATAATTTTTTATACTAAATAGGGTAACTTTTTGTTTTGAATTTAGGTACTCGATAACGTGAACAAACTAGTAAATGTGAACTGCCTTGGTAAAAATTAGTTCACATTATCGCGAGTTCACTGTATTAGTCAAAATAATAGCACTTTAGATAATTAACCTTCCTATACCCGCGCGTTGGTCTGTGAGACCGACAAAACGCTTTTACTTAAATACTTTTTGAAGACTAATATGTTAACGACTGAAAATCAATAAAATGACTGAATATTAATTTAATGAATGGCTTTATTTATTTTATTATATCATCGAGTTTAAATAAAAATCGTTTTTTTAAAGCTTTGTTTCAAAAAACTAGTATTTCATCTAGTTCAAACTTTCGGTCTGTGAGACCGTGCGCGGGTATATGTGTTACAAAAATTGGCGCGGGTATAAAAAGGTTAAAAAAGAAAAATCTGTTTTTAAAAAACTAATCAAAACTAAAACGTTTTACTTTTGTGTTTCCTCTAAATCCAATGCTTAACCGCCGAATTTCTTATGGGTCGATTATGGATAGCAACCAAACCTCAGTTACGTTGCCAGTTGCCAAAAAAGGCATTACAGATGGCAACTGGCAACTAACAGCTGTCAATTTCATATGAAAATTTGGCAACCGAAAAATTGTAGTTGCTAGCTGGCAACGCAACTAAAGTTCGGTTGCTATCCATAATCGACCCATTAGGTTTAGACATCTTTCTCATTGGCTTAACTATACCATTTTGTTTTTGTACTCCTAGCGTAGAATTTGAAACAGCTTTTATGCATACATATAAAATTAACTCAGTTTAAGATTTTGCAAGAAAACATTTTTTTACCCTTTTGCCACGCCCAGAAAAATTGTAGTTTTGTCAATGATCTTTCAACAGGAATGAATTTCCATAATTCATTTTCAATGCCTTCTTTAAGTCTGGCTTAAAATTTTCAATGGAGTTCAAATCAGTCATCGCATTGATTAAGTTATCAATGAACGAACTACTTGTTTGCTGTTTCGCTGGTGTGTTTGGAATAATTGTCTTGTTGAAAGATCCACATTATCGGCATTTTATCAAAGTCATATAGTACTCAATATAACCCCTTCAAGGAATTTTTATATTTGTCTGCATTTATGGTTACTTTTATATATGGGACCCACACCATCATATCATAAAACCACCACACTGTTTTATACTTGTTGCTGCATACTGGGCTTCGATTCGTTTTAAGGTGGTCTCCAGACAAACTTTCTGGAATCTTCCATTAAAAAGCACGATTTTCGATATACCTATGTATGTACATACATACGTATCAATATAATGTGAGAAGGTAAAAACGTAATAGAAACTGTATTATTATAATGGAACTTATGTAAAACGTATTCAAATCACTGAAAAACTTAATTTCGTAAAAAGTACGAATTAGGGCCTCTCTACCTGTGACCATCGATATGAATCACAAATTTTACAAGTCAGATGTAAATAACATTTCATCTGTATTAGCTGTTTAAAGGAGCTAATACACGGCATGTTTTTTACATCTGACTTGTGAAATTCTCCACTGCTAATACGAACATGTCGTGTGTTAAGGAGCTAATACACGGCATGTTTTTTACATCTGACTTGTCAAATTCTCCACTGCTAATACGAACATGTCGTGTGCTAAGGAGCTAATACACGGCATGTTTTTTACATCTGACTTGTGAAATTCTCCACTGCTAATACGAACATGTCGTGTGTTAAGGAGCTAATACACGGCATGTTTTTTACATCTGACTTGTCAAATTCTCCACTGCTAATACAAACATGTCGTGTGTTACTTTTAAAACATTACTTCTGTAAAAAAACATGTGTTGAGACCTCTGACAAAATTTTAATTAGAGCGCGCTCTATTTTCTTCTGTAAAAACATGTGACATCAGTCGTTGGCAGAAATCTCTGCTGCTGCAAAGCAGTCAGCGTAAAAGTACAATTTTGACAGACATGTAGATTTACATATGTCTCACAAATTTTAAAGTCAGATGTAAAAAACATGCCGTGTATTATGGCCTTTACCTGTAACATGTGACATCAGCCGTTGGCAGAAATCTCTGCTGCTGCAAAACAGTCAGTGTAAAAGTACAATTTTGACAGACATGTAGATTTACATATGTCTCAAAAATTTTAAAGTCAGATGTAAAAAACGTGCCGTGTATTATAGCCTTAAGAAGAGTGCAAGCATTGAGATGGCTTTCTCGTAGTCTACAACGATAATTTTCACACTAGCTAGTACATCCAATACCTATTGTTTTGAGTTCATACCTAATTCGTTTTTGGATTTATGATTCGACAGTAGTCTCATATCTCAAACATAATTATGATCATATTTTCTTATTTCGGAATACGATTAATTTTAAAATAAGAATTTTAAGAATGAAATAAGTCAGGACTCTTTTATGTGTTCATAAATCTATTATTTAGTAAGCCATGTTCAAAGGCTTACCAAATGTTTCAGGGTAGATGTGTTTGTGGACTACCAGAAAACGTAAAAAACGAGATTTCGAAAAAAGATCAAGGTAGGTAGGTACGGCCTTTTTAAGTGAAGTCTTCGCATGTTTTTTTTTATTTTTTGACTAACGGACATTAATTTATTTTTAAAAAGTTAATTTTATCACATCAAAATAATTTGTTTTCTTCATTACTTAAACGCAAAATTGTAATAGTAAAAAAATGTTATTGTCAGTTATATATATTTACATTATTAAAGCTTATAGCTGGAAAATAAACAAAATTAATTTTTATTTATTAACTTACAAAAAAATATAATAATAGGTAGGTACCTACCTAGGTATTTATAAAATATATAATAATTTAAAAAAACAGTGGGTGTTGAAGCATATAGCGACAGATAAAAATATCTATTAATTCATTCAACTTAAAATTGTGCATGGGGCGTTTAATATAAAATTATATTATCATAGTAATAAGCTCCAAAAACGCCTTTAATTTTGTTTTTAATTTTCTTTAAAGTACATATTAACAAAAAATTAACAAACAAAAAAAAAACTCAAACCAAACCAAACGTTTCAATTTACAAAACTTTTAAGTAAGTTTTAAAGGCTATAAGAACTCTCTTAAATTAATTTTATAAATATTTTAATTTTGTTTACTCTTTTAACGGGCAATTTCTCTTCAAACGTTAAAAACCACTTAAATTATGGCCATTTCTATTATACTTATGTACTTATGTATGTATATGTCTTCGTTTAGATCACTGAGGTGTGGAAATGCATAAAACAAAGTACTATACAGTGGTTGTTATTGTTTTTATACACCAATAGTTGTTGTAATGCATTGCAATTGTAACGAAAAAAAAAAATACAAACAAATCGACAACTTTAAGTACCCATTTAATGGATGTGGTTATTATATATTGTTGCTGCCAGTATATGTTGTTGGTGGAGTTATGAATTTGTTGTTGTTTGTTGCTTGGCTACCCGAACAGGTTTTATCATTTTGCTTCTTTCTATGAGATTTTTTTCATTCTCTTTGATTTTCCTCACTGACCGGACGTCAAATTTTTTTGTAAACAAACATGTGAGAGTGGTTTATTGGTATTTCACAGAGGATTCCAATAGTTTTTTGTTATTTTTTTAAATTATTGTTTACATACATATTTTTTTATAAATATTTTTCAAAAGGTACAAATATTTTAATGTGTTCTTCTGTACAGATTGTTTGCGAAGCTAAAAGAAATAAAACAAAAATGTGTTATCCAAACATGCCTTTACATACATGTACTACATACATACATACATAAATAAATACATATGTATGTATGTACATATGGATGAAGTGATATCCCTGCAATAATATATTTTTATTATCAGAAGACTTTTTTATTAAGAAGGATTTTTGTAAAGGATGTTTTAAATATTACGAAATAAGTAAGATAAAATCTGTATTACTGCTTAATAAAATATTATGATTTTCACTCAAAGAGATCGTTCGGTTACTACCTAAATCAAGAGTTATAAAAAGAAGATTACGCATTCCGACTGTAAAAAATGTTTTCGTTCTGCGCATGTACGTCACATCAGTCTCGCACTTAATAAAAGCACAATATTGAATGTGGAATTTAAATAGGTAAATAAAAGGAGAATAATAGCATTAAAGTTAATTTATAAGTACCTATTTATATTATAAAACTTATTACGGTTTATATCGTTATTTAAGTTAATTTTACAAAAAATAAATAAAATGCTTTTTTGTGTATTGATTTATTATTTTTTATTACATATTGTTGTTTATAAATTATTTATTTTAGCATTTTGTTCACTTTTTTGAAACTTTTACTTGTAATATCACTTGTTTGCTGGTGTGACGTCATGCACGATACAGCACTATTGCAACAAACATGCACAATGCATAATTTTTTTTTTTATTATTCTTGCATATAAATCATAAAATATTGATTATTGTGTTATTTTTACAATCCAAACGATCGCTTTGAGTGGAAGTTTTTGGTGTAAAATTCAAAAACAGCACATAAACCTTGTCTCAATATAGATATGTATGTGTATAATAGCTCAAATCTAGTATCAAATTTGTTTTATATAAGTCTTTCCATACCAAAAAATGTCCGATTTGAAAATAACAATTATCACTCGAGAAACTCACTCTCGCTCTCATAACGATTTAAAAAAAATGAAGGAGTAGAAACAAAAGAACAATATTTACTAACAACAATAAACGATTAAATTATATGCTGTTTTCGGAACATCAGCGTTCAACACGTACGAATATTTTATTTATGTTTTGTTATTGTAACAGAAACAAAACACACTTTAAATTTCCACTCAGTTGAAATAAACGTATTCTGTAAACAGTAGGTTAATAAATATCAAACAAGAGCTAAATATCTGTCGTTTGTGTGTGTGTATGCT
The DNA here is from genome assembly GCA_941918925.1 of Phyto melanocephala. NCBI lineage: Eukaryota > Metazoa > Arthropoda > Insecta > Diptera > Rhinophoridae > Phyto > Phyto melanocephala. Next base: position 7,875,590 of record OW799233.1, read on the forward strand.
GTATGTTGTTGGGGGACCACAAAAACTAAAAAACACAATCATTCGAGTACTAACGTTGGGACGCGGTGGAAGTGTTTTTTTATTGATGTGTATTTTCGTACGTTTAGTCCATTTTTGATCTGGTGTTTAAAGATAACAAAATAAAGTGCCGCTTATTAATATTCTCGGATAAATACAATCAAATAAAAAACAAATTTTTAAGTCAATTTTTAATATTATACCGAATTTTAGAAGAATAAATAAAAGTTACAAAAACGAGTTCGTTTGCAAAAAAAAAAAAATACCTACAAAGGCGAGATAGTATAGGTATAAATTCCTTTAAATATACATACATATGTATGTAGGTATATATAAGCATATAAAAAATCAAATACAGTTTTAGAAAATGTTAATAAATTAATTAATAAAAATGTGCTTTTTTTATTGAAAGTATCTTTTATAATAAAAAAATGTGTTTTGTTTAAAAGTGTTACATGCTTTATTGCAATAGAAAAACGTTCAATTTTATTGTATTTTTTGCTTGTTTGTTTCAAAAGTGATACATATGAATGTATATGGGTATTTGCAATAAAGAGTTGAGAAAAAAAAACAAGTCAAAATAACCAAAAATAGCTTTTCCGCATTATATCTAAACGGTATAGGTACCTTATAGGTATTCAAAAATGTGGTATTTCCATATTTAATAAATTCACTTCAGTCGTTCACTCTCGTTTGATAGAAGAATAAAAACACAAAACGCCAGAAAGAAAGGAATACAAACAACAACAGTAAATTTTTAGACAAAAACAAGTCACCATTTAATATTTATAACCGTTTCTTTTTTTATTTGTTTAAATATTATACAACTTTTTAACAATCAATAATCACCAGCATCTATCGCATATATTCATCAAACACTCAATCATAGGTATTAAACAATTGAGAAGAATTGTATTTAAAAATTTTTCAAATGGATCAAATTTAAAGTCAAGGTAAGTTATTTGTTTTTTCTATTTACCTATGCTTTAGTTGTTATCATTAAAGTAACGTTTTTATTTAATATTATAATTTAATTTGTTTAAAATTTTTTTAAAAGCTATTTGAGTAAATTTTTAAAATATGAAAAAAAATTAACAAATACAAAAAGGTGTATTTTCCAAAAAAAAAAATAATTATGCTGCACATTTTTAAGTAAGCAACGACTAGGTACTTATTGGATAATTTTAGTATCTATTGTAGGTAGGTGCCTATTAAATGTTTAAAAAAAAATTATTTCTTAACAAAAAAAAAAAAAAAAAAAAATTCCAATAATTTTCTATAAACTTAAAATTAAGGCATATTCACTAGAATAATTAAATATTCGGCATAAAGGAAACCCGATTTTTAAACTATTCGATAAACCCTAAAATTTAAAAAGCCGGTTTTGTGTTTTTACACTTAAAACCGGTTCTTAACAAAAAAAAAAAGTGCAATCATTTTCTATAAAGATAAAATCTAGGCATATTTACTATAATAAATTAATGTTCGGAATATAAACTGGGTTCTAAACTATTTGATAAACCCTTTACTTTTAACCGTTATCGTGTTTTTAAAATTAAAACTAGCTCAAATATCCGGTTTTTATGCTTCATTGCTAATATAAAAGTTAAAAAAAACATTTTTTTAATTAAAATTAAGAAAAATTTAAAAAATCAGTCTTTATAATTAATTTATCATTATTTATTAATTATTTTATTTATTTATTAATTAATTTTTAAAATAAACTTCTTCATACTCATCAGTATTAGTTTTAATGTTAAGAAATACTGCTTTTTTTGGCCGTACAAGTAAAAAAGAAAAATTACCTTATCGTAGCATAGCCTATATACCAGTTATTACGTTATAGGTACGCCATTTTGCTTCATTATTTCGAGCGCTTTCTCTGATTTTGAGTTTTTACTAACATCACTGTTTTAGTCCTTTCATTTGATACTAATATAAATGGGATGGAAAAAAACAAGCTATTTTATTTTGGACACCATCTCAGATTTTACACTTTTCCATAGTTTACAGCATACTTATACTTTTAAATTTATTGTACACCATTTTGTAGTGGTGACCATCATAGATTTAATTTGTCTTATTAGTGTATTATACTCTGCTAGTCAAGCTCTTTTTTTTGATACCCATGTCTCCTCTCTCGCTTGACTAGACTATAAGCTAAAAAAATCAATTTTTTTTTAATTTTAGAACAAACACCGAAATAGTTATATTTTTGTGCTTATATCTCAGTTAGTTTTAAACTGATTGTTTTTTTTTTTTTGATGAATAATTTTTCAGACTATTGCTTGAAATTTGGTGTCTTTTATTGTGTCCAAAAATTATTAAGGAGCTTAAGAAACTTAATATATTTAAAAAAATATATATTTTTCCAATAATTTTTGACTATAACTTTGCTAATTTGTCCAAATTTTTTTACGAATATCCCTAGAGGCTATTATATTCACAAATAATAGCAAACGTGTCTATACATTATTCTAGAGCTGGAAATTTTAAATTTTTATGACAAAAACATATAAGAAAAACATGGGCAGTCGTATTTTATTGCTTATATCGGAGAAAATTATGGGACGTATGACTTGCATCAAATTTATAAATAAGATGTAGAGAAATCCCTATATTAAGTAACAGCTTCCTTTTAAATTCCATACCAAGTGGTTTGCTGATCGACTATGCCTTCATCTCTTTGGGGGATTATAATGTAACGTAAAAAATTTGCCCAAATACATAACTACCTACAATTTGTACAGCCAGGGGTTGTCTATAGGTCAATGCTTTAAAAAAAGTTCAGCACCTACACAGTAATGAATTTTTAATTTCCATTGGCGTAGCAAATCCACACTCTAGAAAATACAATCTCCTAGTGTTGAGTTCCAAACAACTGCAGGAACATGTTCTGTGATCTGTCTGAACTTATTATACTTCGAAGCGAAGTGATTGTTCAAGAAAATATAAATATATATGAGTTGGATGGCGCAATACATCCCGAGCATAAAAAGAATTCCCTTATTTATTTATCTTCATTTCTCTCAACAACGAATAAATTTTTATAAAGACCGTCATAATGTAAATGTAACAGAAAGTTTATATTTTACTTGAATAAGACACCAGCCCAAATACCACTGAAAAACTCACCATTGAACATTAAACACAATGTTTGATGTGTTATGGTAGATTCAGAAGATTTGAACTGTTACCAATAATGAAAAAACTAAACACTAGTTTCCCTATAGACACTAGTTTGTTACACAAATTACCAAAATTATTTATTTCTATCATTTTTGCACTTTATTATTACAGTTCGTGGCGTCATTTAGGTAAAACAAGATTTTAATTTTATGCGCGGAATGGTTTAATTAAAATATTTTTGATATTACGGATCAGCTGGCAAACTCTGACACATAAATAAAACATGTTATTGTTTATCTAATAAATACATATATATGGATCGGTAGTTGCTGTGACGTAAGATCCGGCAGCCGCCCGAAGGCATAGCTCACTTGGGTCCTCCGAGGGTCCCGCTGTGACGTAAAATCTATAGAAATTAGATTTTTACATTACGCGCAATCAAACAAGACTGAGAGCTGTAAAGTTAAATGTCACGATTCTACTAATTCAACCATAAGAAATTAAATTTTTAAGAAATTCTGCCATATTCGTTATTTGGTTTTTTTCATTCAAAGCTTTAAATAAATAATTGTGTATTAAAAATTTCCTACAAAATACCTTAAAAAAATTATTGTGAATATGGAGGTATGTAATTGTCTGGATGTGTTCTTTTATTTGATACAACTGAAAACTCAAGCTTTTAAGTATCTCGAAAGTGTTTAGTTTTTAGCATTAAACATAAAGTAATATTAAATAGGTTAATTTCATAGTCCGTAATTAGTCTATGTTACAAAATTATTCATTTTATATTTTTTTTAATTAACTTTATGTTTTTTTTCTCTCTTCTTTTATTTGAAAAAAAAAAACAAGAGTTAAAACAGAGAGAGAAAAAACAAATCTACAAAAAAATGCCAACATTATTTGAAACTGGCAAAACGACTTTCAACATCATTTAACCGTTTTTTTTTGTTTTTGTTTTATTTTTTGCAAATATATAGTTATTTTATTATTATTACTTGTATGCTTTAGATCGAGTTTCTTGTCTTTTGTTGTTTTTAATTCTTTTGCAACTTTAATTATTTTTTACTTAAAGACTTGATTTTTCTCTTTTTTTATTTATTTATTTATTTCGTTTTATTATTATTTTTTTCAATGATTTTTCATGACTCATAAGTTTAACTTAGGAAAAACAACAACTAAGAATTCCAACATTTATACGATTTATTTTGTGTCAAGAAATTTTCAATAATAGTTAACCATATACATATCTGTGGCAATAAGGAAAAACTGCTTAAGTCTGGTTTTAAAGTTTTTCAGGAAAGCACTTTTAAATTTTTGAGCTGATTTTGAAAAATTGATTTTCAATAAAATTAAAACTATTGTATGAGTGCTGTGCTTTACAAATTAAAAAGCATATTAATATTCTTAAATGTAGCTAAATTATAAGTTATTATTCCAAACGATATTGTTCTTTGAAAATAAAGTAGGCAATAAATTTTTACACCATAACTTCCTGTAAAGTTGTCCAAAATAGCTGCCAATTTGCCTGAGAGTAGTTTTGAATTCCGGGATGGCAATGATGTGATTATCTTAATTTTAGCTTATGTCAACTTAAGCAGTTTTTCCTTTTTGGCACAGATATATAGGCTTATAATTCAAATTTATATATTTCTTGTATTTTTTTTTATCTGACGCAGTTATTGCTACACTCTAAGAGAATCAGTTTGTGTTCAGAGATAATCGCTTCTGTGTTGATCTTATCAACTCGGTAAGAATAATCTAAGAACAATGTTGTGAGTTCCGTTACCCTATTTACTTGGCGTTTATTGACTTTATGAAGGCCTTCGAAGCCTGCGAAAAATTCTGGAGAGGCATAAAATGTCATCAAAAGTTCCAAATTTATTCCTCGCCTTGTATGTGGATTTTAAATGTCAAATTCTATACAACGGTATGTATGACGAATGATTTCTGATTCATACGGTCTAAGTCGCGTGCAGTTGGGCTGAAAGTCAACATTTCTAAAACTAAATAAATGCTTGGTGGCTACGGCGCTAATTCTTCACCACACATCAATGTGGATAACGAAGTCGTCCCGGCAAATAACAACAACCAATAAGCTACATATTTACAATTCGAACTTCAAATCTTTCCTGTTTTACGGCTTTGAAACCTGGAAGCGAACAAGAGCAATCGACACACGCCTACTGACTTTTAAAAACAAATGCCTGCGGCATATTCTAAACAAATAGTGGTCGAATCTTAAATAATTAATGCGGCAAAGTAATTATTTACGTTATTTAACCAAAAAAAGAAAAACTTTCTTATAATAAAATACTCTTAAGTATTTTTCATAATATTTTTTTTTAGTTTTAAAAAACTTGCTTTTTTCGAAGTCCCGAGGCATATTAAATTTAGTACCTACTCTTGGAAGATCAGCAGATCATTAGGTGTTCCTTTTAAATTATTTCATAAATTTTCTATATAAAAATTTGTTAGAAAAATTCTTTTCAAAATGCCATCAGCATAGTTGCACGATTTAGGCCTTTAACCTTTAATATTGCAAATTTAATTTTAAGGCAAATATGTTATTCAACAACAAATGTAAAGTTATTCTTAAATAAAAAAAAAATATTCACCAAAGAAATATACCTATAAAATTGGTAACATTTTTGGAACTTCCTTTAAATATGTATACTGCCATTTAATCTACCACAAACTAAAATTTTGCAATTCAATTTTCGCGATCTAGTCTTACAAAGGCAAGAAAACCTTTGCATACTACATACATATGTACATGAATTATGACTGAAGCCAAAAGTCTTAACCTTTTTATCTAACACCAATAATATTGAAGTTAATTGCAAAGTTGGAAACATTTTAAAACCGCCAAAAGCAATAAAAGATCAAGACAAATAGAAAAACAAAAGAAAAAAACAACAATCAGCCAGTATTACAACATCTAGGCAGCAGAATAGAAATATGTATAATTACCACAAATTACAACAATAACTAAAGAAGTTAAGAGACCAAGAGAAACCCAACAATAAAACACAGAAAACTTGTAATAACAAAAGCAAAATCAAATACAGGGACGTAAAGGTCAGGTATTTATTTGCTCCTCATACGAACGAGTGAATGAGTGAGTGAATAGTATTTTATTTTTTTTTATACCTATAACTGGTTATTAGAAGCAGCAAAAAAACTCTTTTCTTAACTTGGCTTTTTTATTTTTTTTAATTTTTTTTTATATTTCTTTGTATTTTGGTCAAGAATTCATCGTGATATAAAATCTTTAACGGAAATACATAAATACGTAATCATCATTATCTACAACAACAACGTTATCATTTTAACATTGGTCGTCTTTAAAATTAACATTTTGGCATTTGTTTCTGTATGTGATAATATCAGTTCTTTAATAATACTCATCACTAATTGATTGAAATAAATTAGATATTTTATTTATAAATCTAAGCACGTACCCAAAATTTACCAATAAAAAAACTCTTATAGGTATACATATGTATGTATATTTTTTAATATTCAACTACGTATTAATCACGATAGAAAATATTTATTATACAGTAATCCCTTGATTTACGATGCCTCGATATAAATACGTTGTTTCAGTATGATTTAGAAAATTCGTTGTGCCATTCAAACTTGATTTGCATCCCAACAGTTGTTCATAAGTAAAGAGGGGAATCCCAGATTTAATTCAAATATTTGCTTTACATATACATACATATACATACATATTTAGTAGTACAATTTTGCTTTACGAATTGCAGTATGAGCTCTAATAATAAGACTGACAAAGTTTGTACATCCCAAATAAAAAAGGAATGCAATGTGTTTTAATTAAAATTTAAAATATGTGGATTTTTTTCGCCGATAAATGAGAAAAGTCCTTTTTTTACCAGGATAAAGGATTGAGAAAAAAAAAATTGCCAGTAACTACGTCTGTAATTAAAAAAAGGCGATTAGTTTGACTAACGATCTAAAAGCCTTATCCATCTTACATTTAACCGATCTTGTTAGTTTCTAACACTTCATATTAAAGTAAATTTTGAATTTTGGTAACTTTTTTCTTTATTTTGTATTTTTCATTAATTTGTATTAATAATAATTTTTAATTTTTTTTTTACTTTTTTGTACATACATATGTAAGTACATCTAACTCTTCTAATTTTAAAAACTAAATTACATATTTGATATTGTTTAACACGTACTTTTTATAATACGGCCTCGCTTTAACACGTTTGATTTTTTGCGACAAACTCTCGCTTAACACGGAAAAAACACTGTTCTATGGCGTTTTCTCAAACCGGTTCTTTAAAAGTTGTATATTTTATCTAAATGTTATAAAAACATATTTTCAATTAAAAGTAAAATAACGTTTAACTTAAAAAAATTATCGATTATTTTTCCTAAATCCAATCAAATATTGTTTATGTTATCCATGTCTGGCATTTAAAAATAACACATACTGGTTACATCCACCAATAACAAAGAACTACAATCAACACACAAAAAACCGGTATTTTAAACAAATGAATTATGTATTTTTAATTCATTTTTTAAACTTAGAATTTCTGAAATGTGTATTTAGAAAAAACAGGCCAAATATTGTTTAACAACAAATAGTTTGTTTGTTGTTTTACCTTCACTGCGGTCTTAAGAGTTTTGCAACATGGGTTTGCCACACCTGTTTACATATTTGAACCTTAACAAAAAATTACTTTTATTGTGCATTAAAAAGAGACTTCAACTAACTTAGATTAAACAAATGTAATTTGCAGACAAACCCATAAAACAGGGAAAAAATTGGTCATGGGTAATCAGTATGCACTGCACAGATTAGGGCTCATAGTATATTTCTACATAATTGTAAGCAAATACAATTGTTCATTTTACCATACCGTATTGTATTCTGTATCGTCAATTGAAATACAGGTTTTGGTTTATTTACTTGTGAACACAATTTCTGTTGTATGGGTTATATCGCTGCATTGTTAAACGTCAGGTAAATAAAATATCAGAAATGGGAAAGTCGATCAAATCTAACTTCAGCAGAGCTACAAAAAATATTTTTAAACCATTACAGATCAACAAAACATATGAGTTAAAAAAAATCTATATATATAAAAGTGAAACTCTGTCTGTGTGTATGTGTGTGTGTGTGTGTGTTAGCTATAGACTCCGAAACTGTAAAACCGATCGGACTCAAACTTTGTGAAGTTGTTGTACACATTCCAGGGAGTGTTTATGGGTGGCAAAAGTGGGCGGGGCCACGCCCATAAAAATTAGTTATCAGTTTTAGGTACTTGCACTTGACCGAATTTCCTGAAACTGTCGTGACTATATAATTTTGTGATTAGCGCAGTGCCACGCCCATTTAAAAAAGTTATAATTTTTAGCTTTTTGAACTTGATATTCAATTCATATTTAGAATGCATTTGTATTCATTAAGAGGCATAGCAACGCGCGCCGGGCTCTTCTAGTATTATTTAAAATTATTTTAGAATTAAAAAAATACTAAAGAAATTTTTTATTCTGCGAATAATTTTCATTTTCCATCCCTGTATGAATTTAAAGTGTGTTGCTATACAAAATGTTTCAATGGAAATTACCAACAGCAGGTATACAATACAAATATACAATAGTATTATACAACTGGGGTTGTGTATTAAATTAATAGCGGAAATCACCCTTCGTTGCAAACAGATCATGCAAATGTTGCAGATCTTGCAAGTCTAGTATATTTTCTTAAGTTTTCAACACCACAAAAACAATATACACTAAAATTACATTTTCCACACAAACACTTTTTTCCAATACTAAAAACAGTTGGAAATTTGCCAAAGCTACGTTTGCAATAGAATATATACTAGACTTGCAGTATTTGCCTGATCTATTTGCAACGAAGGCTGATTACCGCTAATGCTTTCTTGACAATAGTAAAATCGTATATTTGGTATGAAACGATACTTTTTCTTTAAGTTAATTAAAATAGGTATTAATTAAAATGAAGTGTTCAGAGAACATCTGATTTTTTTTTTTGTATGTAAACTTATGTCCATATACATACATATGTACAGCATGCGGCGAAAGTCGCGCATTCGTGTAAGGATTGGCCAAAAATCACGACTGCGTGTAAAAATTAAATAACTTTTTAGTTTTTTATTATTTATTTTTTTACAGATTTTATTAATATAACCACTTTTTATAATTGATGAAGACTATTTCTGGCTTGATAACGTCAGCAAAGAATAAAGGATAACTTGATGGTAGTTAGGAAAAAAAACACGCTTAGGTGAGAGTAGTTTGTTCGCAAATAAAAATTATTCCACCGCAACGTAACTGACATATTCGTTATAGTGACATTATATTCGTAGAGGTCATTTGCTGCTGAAATTAAAACTCGATCAAATTTGGCTCTATCAATAAAATACTAGACAAATAGTCCAAAAAAACATTGCTTTTTTACATGCATATGAAAGGTGCGACTAAACAATTGAAAGAAAATTCCACAAAAACAATTCGTCTTAGGGTTGTTTAACAACAACTTCTACCGATCCGATACTTCTGAGTCTTCAACTAGCGATACTGATATAGTGTGCAGCAATCATTAAAAAAATTATTTAAAAATCATCAACAACCCTTGGTAAACTCCAAAAGTGTAAAATTGGTTCTGTTCCAAAAGAATATTTTTCGTTATGACCAAGTAACACCTCATTGTTAAGGACATATTTCACAATTAAATAAAACCGTTTTGAAAAATTAAATAAATATCAATTTTGAAGGAGAAAATATCTAGTTTTTGGCTACGATTTTTTTATTATAAAATAGCTTACAGTTGAAAATAAAAAAAAAAAAAAAAACAAGTAACAGTGCTATATTCGGTCGTGCCGAATCTTATATACCCTTCACAACGTGTAGTCATGAAATAACAATTGTTTGTATCACCATTCATCTCATATAAAATACGTACATACATGTAAAAAACATACCAAAAAAAAAAATTACAAAAAAAAAATATATTAAAAATAAAAAAAATACAAAAAAAATTTAAAAAAATTAAAAAAAAAAATTAAAAAAAATATAAAAAAATATAAATAATATATTTAATAAAATAAAACAATTTTTTTTTGGCTCAGCTGGAATTTAATGCCACGTTTACTTTAACCAGTATGTATATAGGTTGTTGTTGTAATTGTGAAAAAAAACGAGGTGGTCGTGGTTTTTTGCTCATATCTCAGAAAGTTATGGGGCGATTGTGCTAAATTTCAATAGCGATTCATTCCTAGATATTTCCAAGAGATTGATACCATATAAAGATCTGAGAACATATAGTTGCTTCTAAAAGTTGATTTCAACCAACACACGGGCAGACGGACAGACGGTCAGGGCTTAATCGACTCCTCTATTCATAAGCTTTCAGAAAATATTTACTTTATGGGGTCGGAAATGAAAATTGTAGAAATTACAAACGGAATGTCAAAGCTATATATACCCTTGTGCACCACAGTTGAAGGGTATAAAAATGTAATTGGTAGGAAATGATGTTCAAACAAGTAAGAGTGCTATATTCAGCCGTGCCGAATCTTATATACCCTTCACAATGTATAGTCATGCAATAACACCAAAAAATTAAAAAAAAATGAGAGAAAATAAAAAATTTAAAAAAATAAAGATATAAAAGAATTAAAAAAAATAAAAATATAAAGATATAAAAGAATTAAAAAAAATAAAAATATAAATAATGAATATAAAATAAAAATTAAAAAAAATTTAATAAAATAAAAAAAAAAAATTAAAAAAAACAACAAAAATAAAAAAAAATTAAAAAAATATATTTTTGGCTCAGCTGGGATTCGTTGCCACGTTTACTCTAACCAGTATACCACGTTTGTATGTATCTATGTTGTTGTTGTGAAAAAAAACGAGGTGGTCGTGGTCTTTTGCTCATATCTCAGTTGTTTATGTACCGATTCTGATTTTCAATGCCGATCTACTCCCGAATATTTCTGATATTTTAATACCTTACCAGGCGATGTCGGGGGGGGGGGCTTCAAAAAGTTGATTTCAACATACACACGGTCAGAGCTTAATCGACCCACCTATTTATAAGCTTTCAGAGAATGTATATTTTATGGGGTCGGTAATGAAAATTTTATAAATTTCACACGGAATGACAAACCTATACATTTATGTATACCCTTTTTCACTTTTGTGTGAAGGGTATAAAAATTAATATCAAGAATGAATTCTTTGTGTAAGACTTAGTAGAGAAAATCCCACGTAAATTTATTCATCAAGTAGTCTAGATTCGTCAGCTGACTTTTTCTTTGCTTATTTAAAACTTCAGCTGCCAAAGTGTACAGATAAAAAACAATTCTCTCATTTTTTAATATCAAACTTCAAATATGAAAACCAAGGCATATTAATTCATCAGGCAATTGCAGTTTGGAAAAAATTTTTTGTTTATATTTTTAGAAAAAAGTTTGACATTTGAAATAAATAAGAGAATAGAGAAAATTCTGTTTTTATCTATAGACTTTGACAGCTTAAATTTAAAATAAGTGAAGAAAAAAATAATCAGCTGACGAAACAAAACTACCTGATGGATAAATGTGCCTTGATGAGAACCATAAAAAAAATTTCTTTCCAAACCACGATTAACTGATGAATAAATATGCTTTGAAATAACAAATAAAATTTATTTGTTTATTATTGTTAAACAAAGTATGTATGTTAAAGCTTTAAATTAATTACACTATTATATATTTCCAAATTCCGGGATTATTTGCGTAGTAGTATTAAATTAATTTTTTTATTTGTAAAATTCTGGTTTGTTAGTTAATAAAATCATAGCATTTGTTTTTTTTATTAATTCGATGACAATTACTTCTCAGCAGCATTAGCAGAAATACTACATTTCAAATATTTATCTAGATGAATTGAAAATAATGACAAAAAAAATATTTCTTTTGCTTCTTATTGTTAATTCAATTACATTCAATCAGTGGATTGTTCCAAGTGTTGTTAAGTTAATGGGAGAGCACTACAGACATTTACCCGCCGACCATGTGAATGCCCAGTTGTAAATTTTATTTTAGAGCGTGTTTAAGGAATATCTCAATTAATTAAATATTGATATTGTATAAAAATATAAAAGTTAAAAGATCGTCTCCTACAACTTATACAAGGTAAAATCGATTTCATATGTCTTCAACTAGAGTACACTTAACAAGGCACACATATCGGCGAATGTGTCAATGTTATACTTCATATAAAAAATATATTTAAATCCGAATTAATTTTTTATGCAGAGTTTGACCTTAATAGTAGAAAGCAAAAAACGATCAGCTGATCAGTTACGGGTACTAATTGTTAAGTGTACCCTGTCTTCAGCGTAAAATATTCTTTAGCATTCCTACTAAACAAATATTTGCCGAAATGTTTGCTGGGTAAACTCTTATGCTGTTTATTGTATGTTTGTACTTTCAATTAACTTTTTTTATTATTGCTCCAAGTAGTAGTATGTCGGCTATAACATGCTATTACTGCTGTGATTATTTTTGTGTCGTAATATTATTTGTAACAATTTTATTTTTTGTTATTGTTATACAGAATTAATATTTGACCGAAGGCATGTTATGTGTATCTGTCTCATTGTGGGATTTAATTTGAATTAAAGCCGCAGCTAATTATTTTTTTAACCCTCTATTGGCTGAACGCCATACTAATTTTGTGATCTTGTGATTAAACATCTGTAGACTTTTTTATTTTTTTCTGCATTTCATTTAACATTTCTCAATGTCAGACTAACTCAATTTGAACCATGGAAAGATACACAATCGAACAACGCGTTAAAGTTGTTCAGGCTTATTATGAAAATGGGCCTTCAAATAAAAATGCATTTCGTGCACTTCGTAATTCTTTTGGTCAACATAATCGTTCAAATTCATCCACAATCGGGAGAGTCAACCTCGACTCATCATCGTGCCCAACAATTAAACATCATTATTCTTATTGAAAATTTTGACCATCGGATGGAGGTGTGCCGCCATTTGCCCGATATTTTGTTCTCTTCATAATTGAACCATACTAATATTATCATAATAAAAAGAAATGACAATAACTTCCTAAATAATTTGTGTTTAATTCAAAATCAACATCGGACCTTAAAATTTAAACACCCTTTATTTATGGGTGCTGCATTAAGTAGTGAGATAGAGTAGTTTTAAGAGTTTTTCGATAAAATGCTTCAACAATAATCTTTTATGTTGTGTTGTTTTTTATTAGCTAATAGGGCCTAACGTTTATAATGTAAATAAAAAAATTTAGTTACATTTTATTCCCGACGTTTCGTCAATTTTTTGTTGACTTTTTCAAGGGATTTTTTTTTTTTTTTGTCTATTTAAATAAAAAAACAAAAACATTACATGTATACATATCACATTTACAAATATTTATACAATAACTTACATTAAAATATGTTTTTTATAATTTTATTGAATTACATTAAACAAAAAACATCTTAAAAACAATACAAATCTTAAACAAAACATTTATTAAATTACATTACTGTTTTTAATTTAACACTGCTCTGTAGCTGGCGCTAATGTTATCTGTGTCTTCCTTATTTTGGTTGAGTACTTGTCATCCCTTATGGTGCAAACTTTTTTACACTTGTGCATACACTTTATGCGTTTTTGCAAAGTTAAGGATTCATATATGCCCTCCCTACTTAAAATGCGAAAACAACATAAAAAAATAACAATTAGCAACTACATATTTTTAATAAAGTGAAAAAAATATCAATTGCAACTATTTTTAATAAAGTGAAAAAAATTTTTTTTTTTCGCAAATGGCTACCCTAAATCAACTACACATTTGCCACACAACAAAAAAGTCTACATAATTTATTTCATTAAATACATAACAAAGTAATAAATGTAATCAACTTAAACGTCAGAACAATTTAAAAAATTCGTTTCACTCAGGGCAATTCGTCAAAGTAATTAATTGATTTGATTTATAATATGTTTTTGGTCTTCCATACGAGTTACATATATTTTTGTTTAACTTGTCTACTTTTTATTATTAATTTGATAATGTATATTTTTATTTCATGAAATATTTCTCCTAGAAACACTTGTGATTTATTATTATACCTGCCCACGGTCGCTAGCAGACATATTTATTCGTTAGGTAATTGCAATTCGGAGAGAATTTTTTTGTTTACATTTTTTACATATGAAGTTTGACTTTTGAAATACATAAATGAGAAAAAAGAGAAGATTATATTTAATTTATAGACTTTGACAGCTAAAGTATAAAATGTGTAAAGAAAAAAATAATCAGCTGATGAACCAAGAATACCTGGTAAATAACTATGCCTTTGTCGCTAGAATGAAATAAAAAAAAAAACAAAAAAAAAAATGCCACTATTAAAACAGAAAATCCCCACACATTGCACAATCTATGTACAAATGTGGTCAATTTACTTTACACTAATAGCATTCGCTGTATGCAACGTAGCATCATACTGAAGGATCCAACATCATTTACATTCATATTGTGCCATTAAGGTTATCTGTGATCTGTAGACCTTGTCGTAAACGGTTGTTTCCTTAAGACCATGACTGACTATCAGATTTAGTCGTTCGATATGTCAAAAATTGTATGTGTGTTCAGAAAGTGTGATAGTGTGGACACAAAGTGCACATGTGTGACAGATTTTTTGACAAGTGTGTCCGATTTGATAATATTTTGGAAATTTTCATAAAATAATAGTTTCTGTGCGATCAGAGTTGCTTTTTCTGAGCAAGTATAACAGTGTGGCATCCAATAACACATTTTGTTGCGATTTTTTTATGTAGGACAGAAAACTATCAGATTTTTATTTGACATAATCGCACGACTTTGTAGGATAGTCAGTCATGGCCTTTACTAACATCATTATTAAAGAATCCGATAATACTTTGGCTAAAACTTAGGTCGCCTTGTAATCGCTGCAAAACCCACTTAGTGAACAACGTTAATTAAACAAGATGCATCTTGAATATGTTTAGGTTCAAGTTCAGATAAACAAGTCGCAAAGATTTTGGTGCATTAGAGGGCACTTTCATAATGTTATCGGTAGATTTAACAATTTTTTTTTGTACTGCTGTTGTTAGTTGTTGTCTCAACGTTTGTACATACCATTAATCATCTTGCTAATAAAGCTTTACACTTGGGAATGCTGGTGAATCATATAAATTATGATTTGACATCAGTAAGTAAATAATAAACAACATGGCTTCCACAGGCTGTCGGCATCGGCATGTTTTTTTGTTGTTTGACATTGAGTCTCTAAAGCCCCCATATGTAGTACCAATGTATCGAGATAAAAAAAAATCGTAAAAAAAAATAAATATTTCTTAAAAATTTCTTACAAGGGCTACAAAACAATCTTAATATATATGTATGTATCTACTATGTATTGTATATTACAAAACATCTTTCTAACTTCATATATTCTTTAAACTTTTAGCAACTTTTTACATGATTTACACTTAAAAATATCAATAATTTAATTTAAAAAAAATAACAAGAATACGATTCGAAAAATATTTGAAAAATTAAAAAAATATATATATATTTGTACATATGTATGTATATACGTTTGCAATCATGATAAAAACGGCAAAAACGAAAACTAAAAAACATAAAATAACGAACAAATTCCACTTAAAATTCAAACTTTGTGCACAAAATTACAACAACAACAACTCAAGCAACTAATAAAATAAACATGTTGCATACCAAACCAACTCAGACAGACAGTCAGTCAAGTCAAGTCATGTCATTCTTATATGAATAGTTGTTGACTTTGACTATGACTCATCTTATAAACATGGCTTAAACGCTATACACACACACGCACACACACATTGACTGCTTAAAAAATATGTAAGAAAAATTCTGTATCTTTTTTTAAATGATTTTTTTCTTTTTTAATCATAATTTTCTTAAATGTATGTATATACGTAGTGTATGTATGTATTTTTGAGCATACATACATATGCTTGTATATACGGAGACGTAGCGTGGTATATGCATGCAGATAAATATTTGTGTTAAAAGAACAGGGTTGGAAAAGTAATTACTTAATTAGTTTTTTTTTTTTTTTTTTTTTTTTTTGATTCTAAAAATTGATTGGGCAGAGGTACGTAACAAAATAGCCAGGGTATGCCACGTTGGTTCCGGCTCCGTAAATCGACCTATACCTCTGTATAGGAAGTCGGAGACACTTGAACAATAATTAAAGTTGAGTTGTATGGTTCTCCTCCAGTTGAGAAAAACGTTGGTTCAGTCACCGCAAGTCGACCTATACCTTTGTATAGGAAGTCGGAGACATCTGAACAATAAATTATACTGAGTTTTATGGAACTCCTCCAGTTAGAATACTTTGAGTTTGGTTGGTACTCGTCCAGTTGTAAATTATGAGTTTAGTTGGTACTCCTCCAGTTGTAAATTATGAGTTTATTTGGTACTCCTCCAGTTAATTCAATTAAAATATATGCACGTGGTTAATTGTAGAATAGTCTGGAAACTGTATCCAAATCACAGTTACGCGACGCGTGAGTGAGACGTAAAACTCTCGAAGACGGATGAAAAGGACGGCCTGATTGCCCTTAAGAGATAATGGCAATGACGCGCGAGCTCTTGGCCCCACCAGAGCTGTAATACGACTGAATTAGTTTTTTAAACCATTTATTTAACAATAGTTCGTGTCTGCGTATGTATTAATGGGGTAAAAGGTATATATCTAGGCTTTTATCTTTCTGTGCATCAAATTTAATTAAGTTTCATCCAGCCGTTTTTGCGTGATTAAAGAACAAAGATCCAAACATACAAACATTCACATTTATTATAAATATTAGTGGGATAGAAGTAGTAGGATAAATAATTGTGCTGGATAAATTTTTTTGACATTTTTTTTAATAATTAGAAAATAAAAATTCAGAAAGTTACTAATACACACAAACCGTCATAATTCATTAACCTCAACAATTCGAAATAAAAAGCTTTAACCTTGAGAAAAACTCTTCAATACACCAAAAAATATTTCATACTTTTTTCCCCCTCGTTAATTCGTTTTTTTTTTTTTGTAAATCAAAATTTTTCTGTAAGTATTTACACGTAAACAAATTCCTACAATTCGTAGTAATTAAAAAAAAAATTGTTACAAGTTTGTTTATAATTGCCTTTGCTTTTATTTTTTTTGAAATTTTTATTAGCAAAAAATACAAAATTTAAGCAATCGCTCCTTCAATCCCTTTATCAGTAAAATAAAGAACAAGGCTCTACCGAATCTTATATACCGTTTAGACAGTTTGCCATCATTTAACTATTATAACTGACAGTATTATATGATGCAACTGTGCCCAAAATTTATTTAGAAAATCGATAATTTTAACATTTTTTTAAATTTTTTTTCCACGATATTTTTTTCAGTAAATGAGCCATTGAACCAAGATTTTCTGTAAATGTTAGTTTTATATACATGTAACAAACTTTGCAAGAAGTTTCATAGGAGCTGCAAAATATGACTTTGTTTGGGTAAAAAAAAAACAGAGGCAATCGTGTTCTTTCGCTTATATCTCAGCTCGTAATATACCCACATAATTGATTTTTAATAGCAACATGCTTGAAAGCATGTCTCATAAATAAATACCATAACAGAATCTGAATCATACATTGGGGCTTCAAAAAGATGATTTCAACATGCACACGGACAGACCTTAAAACCAAATAAATACTTTGTTATGAAGTTTTTGTAGAATAATATAGTATTTAGTCTAAATAATTATATTCGAGTATTGAGTTTACGGATGTATGTTTAAAAAAAAAAAATTAAAAAAAATTTAAAAAAAATTAAAAAAAAATTAAAAAAAAAATTAAAAAAAAATAAAAAAAAATAATAAAAATAGAAATAATATATAAAACAAAAAATTAAAAAAAAATTTTTTTGGCTCAGCTGGGGTTTGATGCCACGTTTGCTCTAACAAGTATACTACGTTTGTATGTATGGTGGACGTGTTTTCTTCCTCATATCTTAGTTGTTTATATACCGATTTTTCTGATTTTCAATACCGATCTGCTCCCGAATATTTCCAATATTTTAATACTTCACGCGGGTTCAGGCGATGTCAGGGGTCTTCAAAGTTGTTTTCAACATACACACGGACAGACGCTCAGACGGACAGACTGACAGAGCTTAATCGACATCTACTTAATCAAAACAAATTAATAACTTTCATTAATATAATTATCAGTTGGCGGTTTTGTCACCTCCTGATGCTTTATATTCCCAGCAATTTCTATATTAGAAATAACTATCTCTGGGCGAAGTTTACTTAAAAATATTGCATACTATTACTTTATACGCTTTTTTAGTGTCACAATGTACCTGCTAGCTGCGCTTTACTTAGCGGCAGAAGGTACTTTAATTCCAGCAAATATACCAGTCAATCAGTCTAATGGCAAACCATTTTGCTTAAGTCCTTAAACCCAACTGAAACTTTACAAAGACAGTCGTGGCAAGCCTTTAGGGTATTTCCAAGATGATAATCTCCCGTAGGTTTGAAAAAAAAAATACAAAAGTACTGTATTTTCTGACCCTGATACTGAAATTTATTAAAGATCTTTATCATAATTACACAAATTAAGAAAGACATTTACGCATATGCCACCGTATGCCATGCCTTTTTACGAATATCTTTTGTTGATTTTTCAACACTCTCTTTTTATTAGACTTTAATGACTTTTACTTTTCATTTTTATATTCATTTATTTTTTATAAATTGTTTGTGAAAATTCCTAACATTTTTTCTTCGTTGACTCACTCGTACCATCATTCAATCTCGTGTTAATTTGCCATTAGTTTTTGTTATTGTTGGTTTATCATTTTCAAGAAAAGAAAAAACACAATACAAAAATTCAGGTTCAAATAGGCATAAAAATGTAAATTTTTATTTTTTTTGTCTTTTGGGTGTTATCTTTCGCTATTAGTAAAAATAAATTAGAAATTTGAATGCGTTCACAATGCGCAGTTTTAGATAAAAAAAAACATAAGTTTTAAATGTGATTTCGAACAAAAAAATTTTAAGTTAGTTTGAAGGCTGCTTCAAAAAGGTCAAACAGTAAAATATTAATCAAAAATACCACACGTATGTATGATATAAATGTGCTTTAAATTTGCTTTTTCTCAAATTTTCCTTAAGTGTATTTGTTCACCCACGAAAGACTTGCTCATCCACCTTCTCTCAGCGCCTTTCATGTAATATCTATTTTCCGTGTGAATTTTTAATTTCTGTTTAAAGTTTCATCAAGCATCGTGGGAGTTTTACATTTTACAAGCCAGCGAATGAAATTGAATGTTTCTAATGCTTTTTGTGTTTTTTATTTTAGAAAGAAAGCAAACGCAATAGTAATACGATAGGTCGGGGATGTAAATATTTAACAATATTTTGTATGTGAAGCTTGTATGAGATATTTGTTCATAACATTCATGCATACATTTTATTTTATTATTTTATTATTTTTTCTTAAATTATGCAATTTTTTTTTATCGTCATCATCACGTGATTTTAAGGTTCGTCCACATGTGTAAACAATGAAAGTGAAAAATTATCTCATTCTGTAATTTTTAAATTGCATAAGGGTTTTATTTGTTGTATGTATGTAAGCATATTTTGTTTTAAATTTACTAATTTGAAAGTTATTACGAAAACTGACATTTAAAATATTTTTAATATTCAACATTTAATTTATTTTACATTATAGTAGGCATAATGATAGATAAAGTCTACTACAAAAGGAAGGAATATATATTCACTACCATTTTAATGTCCAACAACATAGTGATCGCTTAACGCCTCTCATGCAAAGCTAGTAGCTTAAGATCAGTCCAAATTTAACAATATGGCAATATCAATTAATCTTATTACCTTGTATTGCCAACTTGTACTATATACTTTAGTATATAGTATTTCTTAAAATATAATTTTTATTGAAGATTTACCGGCTATCGTACCATCAAGTCGTACCGTCAAATTGTTATAATTCTATTTAATTCAAAAAATATTAAAAAAAATTTAAATTTAAAAAAAAAAAATAGGAACGCACTACAACTACTTCCCCCACATTAAAAAGCGCGTTTAGAATTTGTCAAAAATATTACAAGTTGTGATTGGAATAAGGTAAGTATAGCTTTGCCATTTTCTCCAAATACTTTAGATGTTTTGTTTGTAGAAAAAAATTTAACTTAGAAGGTTCGAATAGTTACAACTTCTACTAGAGATTTTTGCAGAGACCCACGCTATTTTTTTTTCAAAAGAAATTTTAAATTCTTTGTAATTTAATTTTACCACGAATACTATTTACTGAGTGAGTAATGAACTTTAAAATGCTATTTCAATATGATGTAAATAATTTTATGGCATAAAACGGATTTTATTAAGATTCGACAAATTTAGGCATTTAATTTGATTACAAGAGACTTATTCGATTACAGAGACCTATTCGAATCAAAAAGTGAGATTTTTTAGACAAAAATTATCGAAAATTTTCTGTAAAATATAATGTTTTGAAAATATTCTATACAATAGAATTTATCGAAAATTTTCTATAAAATAGAATTTATAGAAAATTTTCTATAAAATAGAATTTATCGAAAATTTTCTATAAAATAGAATTTATCAAAAATTTTCTATAAAACAAAATTTATCGAAAATTTTCTATAAAACAAAATTTATCGAAAATTTCATATAAAACAAAATTTATCGAAAATTTCATATAAAACAAAATTTATCGAAAATTTTCTATAAAACAAAATTTATCGAAAATTTTCTATAAAACAAAATTTATCGAAAATTTTCTATAAAACAAAATTTATCGAAAATTTTCTATAAAACAAAATTTATCGAAAATTTTCTATAAAACAAAATTTATCGAAAATTTTCTATAAAACAAAATTTATCGAAAATTTTCTATAAAACAAAATTTATCGAAAATTTCATATAAAACAAAATTTATCGAAAATTTCATATAAAACAAAATTTATCGAAAATTTTCTATAAAACAAAATTTATCGAAAATTTTCTATGAAACAAAATTTATCGTAAATTTTTCTATAAAATAGAAATTATGGAAAAATATAATAGAATTTATCGAAAATTTTCTATAAAACAAAATTTATCGAAAATCTTCTATCAAATAGAATTTATCAAAACTTATCTATAAAATATAATTTATCAAAAATTTTCTATAAAATAGAATTTATCGAAATTTTTCCATTCAATAGATTTTATCGAAATTATTTTATAAAACAAAATTTGTCAATAATTTTCTAAGCATCAATTACCAGAAAATTCTTATAACATAAAATTTATCGAAATTTTTTTTTTATATATAATTTATCGAAAATTGTTAATTGTTAATTGTTATAAATTGTAAAAACTTTCCCTGAAGAAGCTACCCAATGTGGTAGCGAAATATCGGAATAAAAGAATAATTTTTATAAAAAAAAGTGATCTTAAGCTCGAATAAATAAAAACAATATATTAATAAAAAAAGATCGAAGAAATTTACATAATATTTTATAATTTATACAAAATTTTCTTTTTTTTAAATAGAATTTATCCAAATTTTTCTATAAAAAAGAATTTTTCAACAAATTTTCTTTTAAATAAAATTTATCGAAAATTTAATTTAATTTGTTCGTGTGTGCGCTGTCTGATGATCGTCATAATGGACCTACCATACAGGCTATTCATGCTGTTGTAACTAAATTTCGCAAGAATTTCACTTTATTAGATTATTAATACACTAACCCGTTTGCGAAAAGTGCGTACCGAGATTAATATTGCTGCTGTAGTGGCCACTAGCAATGAAGATCGTACTTCTTCAAGAACAATAAAAATCGATGCGTTACACCTAATAAAGTGCCGTGCGATAACGACTTGGTGAGATACCGGCCGTAATGATGGAAAAAATATAAAAAAAATTAGAGCTCACTGATGGACAACCTACCTACCTATTCGCTCTTGCAAATTTTCTGCATTTTTTTTTAATATTTAAAAAATCGACGATTTTAGTTTGCTTCTGTTAGATGTCCCAGCAAGAACGCCGGACTTAAATTTGCGACCATTTTGTACGGGTTGTACGGTGATAAATCAGTGGCTTGGAGCAAAAAGGGCCAATGTCACTTTTTTGCTGTTTTGAGTTAATCATTGCATTAGATTTGTTTTCTTGCTCTATTTCTTTATGGTAAAACAGCTAAAGTCATACTTAACCCAGAACAGCTTCATAAATAAAAAGCTGGCCAATGTCACTATAAAAGCATATATAAAAGTTAAAGTTCAATTACAATTTTCTCAAAAGTAAATATTTTGACATTGGCCTTTTTAGCTCCAAGCCACAGAAATATTCAAACATAATGGTGGTCGAAATGCTAGAAACATTTGAGCCAATTTTGCTCAAAGTTTTTAAAGAGCAAATTAAAAAAAAAACACGGTTTACACTATCACTTAGTTAATTAGAACCCTAAAATTATTATTATTTTCGCGCTTGAAGTTTGGATTTTGCGTTTCCGTATCGTTTTTGTTTAATTAACCTACAAAGTTAATACAATTCGCCAAACTTACATTTAACATTTAGTTTTAACATAAATTCTTAATTAGGAATTTTTTAAAAATGTTCTTTAAAAAATTATCATTGTGTTAATGTCATACCACCCAAGTATTTACAAACTATTTTTGTAGGTGTTCCGTAAATTCATATTCAAAAATTTCATTTATGTGTAAACTACTTCCTAATCTGTTTTTTTTTTTTACGAAAGTGAAATTTTAAAAGTGTCACGTTTGTTTTATAATTTTTACATGGTTTTTTATTTTGTTCTTTTTTCTCTAGCTTGACTTTAACCTTGATTTTAAAATATAAAGTTTATTTTTTTTTTATATACAATACATAAAAACAAATGTTAACAGAATTTTAAACACTCGACATTTAATACAAAATTGATATCAAGTAACAAAAGAACAAAACAACACAAATAAAATTTATTAAAAATAAAAACTAAACTTATTAAAGTGATAAAAACCCCAACATGAATTTTAGAAAAACACGCGAAGCCAACAAAAACTATTAACATGTGATAAACAATAAGAAGCCAATTCTATGGTCTTTTTTAAATTTGTAAATTTAAATAGTTTTGTGCGAGATAAAAAAAATGTAAAACACATGATGAGGTGCTAAGATAAATATTTTTAAAAAGTTTATATTACTCTTTACTAAATTATTTCATTTTTTATTTGCTTAATTTATTATTAAGAAGTTATTAAATT
The DNA here is from genome assembly GCA_941918925.1 of Phyto melanocephala. Taxonomy (NCBI): domain Eukaryota; kingdom Metazoa; phylum Arthropoda; class Insecta; order Diptera; family Rhinophoridae; genus Phyto; species Phyto melanocephala. The sequence goes on from OW799233.1 coordinate 7,899,118, forward strand.
TTTTTTAAGTAAATCAATTTATTTAATTACTGTACTCACAAGGTGTCCTAACTTCAAATGTTCTAAAATAATAACATAAAAAAATATGACTGCTGTGAACGACCCTTCATTACTAAGTGTGATAAATATAAAATTAAAATAGCCGATTTTTGCTAAATTTTTGAAAAGAAGATCTGTTTTTATGGTATATTGGAGGGGCGGCTTACAATTATAACAGACTGCTCGTCCTAGCAGATTCTTAACCTATTGTCGCAGGTATCTGAGTAGTTATGACAGCACCATAAACATACCATACATAGTAGTATTTATTTTAGGGCAGTTTTTTTCTTAAAAAACTATTGTGAAATCCTAGAACATTATGACAATATGACATGTTAGGACACCTTGTAAATACAGTAAATATGTATTATTGTTTTTCTGTTTAATATTTTCAGAAGTAACTATATAGAAATGCACAAATACGCCATGCCCATAATATAGACGACGTAGATTGTCGCCCAACCACAATTCTGTCGCCCAACACAATAATGTATGTAATTCTTTGTTCAGCGGCTCAATTCTCGTTCTGAAAAACTGTGAAATGAAAAGGTTTTTGTATAGCAAAAGGGTATGGTAGCACCATATGATACGACACACACAAATTTTTCATTTCATAAATAGTTTAATAGAACGAGAATTGATACCCTTTTTGGGTTATTTCTTATGACCGTCATTATTAGAAAGCGTTGCCAGATTTCTGTGGCAACGGTTATATAAAAAAGGTTATATTCTTAATTATCGGCCTTTTTTGTTTAACTTTTTTTTAAATTTATTTTTATCCCTTCACTTTTGGTGCCAAGGTTATATATAGCCTTGTCATTCTGCTTATAATTTCTACAATTGTTATTTCCGACCCTATAAAGTATATATTTTATGAGAGCTTTTGAATAGGGACATCAGTCGATTGATCAAAGTTCGACTGTCCGCGTGTTGGTTGATATCAATTATTAGAAGCCCCCACATGTTGCACAGACCTGTATGTAGTATCAGTCTTTTTGAAAAATATCCTTAAACGAATTGCTATTGGATTCCTGCACAATCGCCCCTTAACTTTTTGAGATATGAGTAAAAAAGCTCGACTACATCTCTTTATTCTCATATTTTTACTGAAAAAACTATCTTTTTCGGTCTTAGAATAATTTTTAGACACGTCTCTACTAGTTGTAGATATGACATGCCTCTAGGGATATTCGTAAAAAATTTGGATAAATTGAGCACTAATCGGCAAAGTTATAGGCAAACATTTTTTTAAAAATTATATACTTTTTAAAATCTATCAACTTTATCAAGCTCCTAAATAGTTTTTTGGCACGCTAAAGATATTATATTACAAGCCATAGTCTTGAAAATTATTCCTAAGAAAAGCTTACGAATCGGTTTGAAACTGACTGAGATATAAGAACCAAAACACAACTGCTTAAGAGTTTTTCCTTAAGTTTACAAACAAAAATCGATTATTTTTAGCAACTGATACAATATGGATATCAAATTAAAGGGCTTGACTAGAGGAAGAAAAAACTATAGAAATGTTTAAATCTATAATGGCCGCCACTACAAAATGGCGTACAACAAATTTATATATGAGTCAAATCTAGTATTTAAAATTGCAAAACTCCCTTAATATTGGTATAAAATGAAAGGGCTTAACTAGTGGAATACAAAATCAAGGATGGCGTCAAAAATAATAAAACAACATGGCGTAAAACATTAAATATAAAATCTAGGCTACGCAAGGATGTGGTCATTGTATCTATGTACATAATGATGAAAGGTATTATAGGATTCAGCACGGCCGAATATAGCACTCTTATTTGTTCTACTGTTATTTGATATTATTTCTTCTTTTGTTTCCCCCTACCTTTAAATATTAATGGCAATTTCATTTGTTTGTTTAATCGTTTATGAATTATTAAACACAATTTCTGAAAACAAAAACCAAATTTACTTTTATTCATTTTTAGATGAAAAAGATTATTTATATTTCTTTTTTGTGTTAAAACATTGGTTTTCATTTACCCTAAATTTGATACATATGTATGGTCGTTTATGTAATCAAATAAATATAATTAACGTTGGCTCTTAAGCGTAATATAGATTTTACTGACCGGACAAAGGGAATATAATTTCTTTTTTTTTAAGGAAATTATGCAGTCTTATAATTAACAATTTTTACTTAAACTTTAAGGTTTAACACACAAATGATAAATAAATTCGATAACCTTGTACTGGTTTTATAAAGTTGATTAAACTTTTTTAACTAACGTAAAAGAATATTGAACTTGTAAAGTGTTATCGAAAAAAAAAAATGATAATGTTTATGGACATACAATGTATAATTTTTAAAGATTTTTTAAAAGGAAAATTTTGATTGTTTAAGCAGCTAATACACGGTATGTTTTTTACATCTGACTTGTAAAATTTCCCACTGCTAAAGCGTACATGTCGTGAGTTATCACTAAAATATTACTTCTGTAAAACACATTTGCTAAGTCATCTGGCAACATTTCTTTGTTCTGACAAGCCACCAGACTTCAGCTGCTGGCAGAAATCTCTGATGCCAGAAAACAGTCAGCGGCGGTTAAGTGTTAAACAACAATTATTTTGACAAGCATAAACAATTACATATAAATACCAATTTACCATGTCAGATGTAAAAAACATGCCAAGTCAGATGTGAAAAACATGTCGCATATTAGCTGCTTAAGTAAACTTGACAATAGCTTATACAGAGTCGGGTCAAGAGCTCGCGCGTCATTGCCATTATCTCTTAAGGGCAATCAGGCTGTCTTTTTAACTGGCTTCGAGAGTTTTGCGTCTCACTCCCGCATTGGTTAGTTGTGTGGCGTCGGTTAACTGAAGGTACAGTTACCCGGACTATCAATTGACCACATGCAGATTTTTATAAGGAGTCGGATTCCGAAATTCCGGCTTCCTATACAAAGGTATAAGTCGATTGGTAGTTACTGGAGGAGGCTCTGAAAAACATTTCAATCTATATATATAAAAATCAATATGTGTTTGTATGTTTATATGTTTGTTTGTGCTTTATAGACGGTTTAACGGCTGGACCGATTTTCTTGAAATTTTCACAGAATCTTTCTGTATGTCTGGAAGAAACTATAGGCTATACTTTGGTTTGAAATTCTAAGTGGTCGATTAACGAAAGTTAATGCAGCTAGAGTCTTCAAATTAAGTACGGTAAACTTTGACATCCACACGAACATTTGGGTAAAAAATGGGCTTACTTACTTACAATAGTAGGCGTAGCCAAATGAATTAAATACTAAAATTCGTATATTTGGAAAACGATATCGATTAGAGTAGTAAAATTTTGCAAGAGCAATTTTGACACCCAAATGAACATTTAGGCAAGAAATGGGTGCATTATCAATAGTGGGCGTGGCCCCTACCATATGAAATTAAAACTAAAATTCCTATATCTGGAAAACGATATCGATAAGAGTACTAAAATTTTGCAAAAGCAACTTTGATATTCAAATAAACTTTTATGGAAATAATGGGTACATTAACAATAGTGCCATATGAATTAAATACTAAAATTTGGGGTGGCGAAGCACACCGGGTATTAGCTAGTATTAAATAAAAAATAATTGGTGATGGCAGTTTTGTCTTTTGACATCCAAATAATTGTTTAGTGCTAATACACTAGAACCTCTATTGGAGTAATCCTAAACCTCAAAAAAAGAAAAAATAGCTTATACACAACATTTCAATTAACAGTGCAAATTTAAATTCACACAAGCTTTTTTTGCCGACATTATAAAAAAAGTAATATTTTTAAATGATAAAAATATATGCTTTTGAATTAATAATTAAAATTAACGGTCGTTTATTGCCATCATTGTGTTTAGTAACCTTTCGGACACCTTTCTGAGCTTAAAAGCATCTGTCATTTATTTTTATTAATTTTGCACTTAAAATTGCACTTTAGGTTTAATGCTTATTAACTTTTTTATAACGATAACAAATAAATAAATAATAAATTTAAATTCTTGCTAATTTATTTGGAAATTATTTTGATTGGGTTTTTGTTAAGAAAATTTTTTCTTTTAAAACCAGTATTTTATCGCTTAAAATATGCATAAATTTATCTCTGTTGATTTGCGTTAGAATTTTCGAATACAAAAAAGTTTTTTAATTATAAAAAAATAATAATATTTGAACATGTAACGAAAAGTAAAGGTACGTGTTTAAATAATTATCATATATTATTATCAGACATGTTCGCTCGTGTTGAGTATAATAATTATAATATTTTGTGTTAATATACAAAAATGTAATAAATATAAAATTTATAAGTCAATTATTTTAATGTGATTTTTTTTTAAATTTATTTTAATTGTAACCAACACGTATAAAATAACAAAAAATATTTATTTTGACAATATTAAAGTATTAATTTATATAAAAACTGTCGTAGTAAGAATGCATTTTTTCATTTTAAAATTAAAACACGTATTTTTTGATATAGTTGTGATAAGAAAGAAGATATGTTCCGATAAAGTGTGGAATAAAATATTCGTCAAATGACCCTGACGACTCTGATGACAGGTCATTACTCTTTTCATAAAATTTCATGACTTACAGATATGTGACTGTATCTCAACGATAATGCCTTGAATCTTGGATTTGAGCTCAGGAATTGTTTTGGGGTTTTCGCATAAACCCGAGATTTCACAAAAATCGTACGGCATCAAATTTCATGTTCTTGGTGGCCATTTGATATCAGCATTTCTTGAGATATTTTGTTCTAGATTCCGTTGCTGCAATAAATGGATTGTGTCGCAGGTGACTCCATCTTGCTGAAACCACATGTTGTCCACATGTAACAAGTTTTCACAATTATAATGCATTGTTTTTAAGTAAAGCACTCCATTTTTAAAAATCGGAATAAACATATGTGACAACTGCCAAATTTTTGAGTTGCCACTTGCACAGAAAAAATTAAAAATAAATTACAAACGTTTTCTCTGATTTACTAGACACCCTTCAAAAATAATTTATTATTTTGATGATTTTCACAAATTATTTGGTTATTTTTTTATTCCTTTTGGACACATATAATATACAACTCTGGTCGGTAGCCTGCAGTCGTTTATGTGTTAAATGCTTAACGCCGAGCTACCAGAGAATATCAATTTTACAGACAAAAAAATAACAAATTTTTTAAGTACAATTGTTTCAATGTAATATTTGCTACAATGATAAATTTAAACAAATATAAAATTTAATATAAATCTAAACTTAATAAAGGGTCCGCCATCTAACGTTTTTTTTTTCAACTAGTGCTTGTTTCGTGCATGGTAATACTTAACTCATGTCTGATATGACAGATAATTAGTTTTATCCTTCCGCTGAACGAATATAGTTGTGTATACGCTTGAACACCGATGGGAAATATTGCGACATCACTTTGTCGAATTTTGCCAAAATATATCATCTTTTCAGATAAAACTCATTTTGATCTTGGCGGGTATGTCAACAAGCAAAATTGTCGCATTTGAGGCACAGAAAACCCGCACACATACATTGAAAAACCGATACACCCAAAACGAGTCACTGTTTGTTGCGGATTTTGGTCCAGAGGAATAATTGGGCCATTTTTATTCGAAAATGAGCAAGGAGTGGCCGTAGTCAATGGCGATCGTTATCGGGCCATGTTGAACGAATTTTTGTTCACAGAAATTGAAGAAGAGGATATTGGTAACATTTGGTTTCAACAGGACGGCGCTACGTGCCACACAGCCGGAGCTACACTTTTTTATAGCATTTTCAAAAAAAAAAAAGTTATTTGGCGGACCCTTTATAAGTTTTATATCCTTAAAAAATTAAAAGAAGTTTGTTGTATAAACAATAAATCATTTTTAATATTTTGCACACTAAATACAATAACGCCACAACTTAAAAGTTTTCGAAATTGATTTTTTTTTTCATTAATTAATTCACAATACACATCCCTAACTACTCCAAATATTTCTTTCTTATCACTGTATTTTTTTTTTTTTTTTGACTAGAAAAATATCGTTATATCTGTTTTCATGCTTTTAATTATTGCATTACTTCTGCATGAGCAACTGTTTTTTTTTTGCCTTTTTTGAAAATTTTAGAATTTTGAGTTGTGACGTTATGAAATTTATTGTGTAAAAAAAAAAAAATATTTTTTTGTATTAGTGTTTATTTATAAAAAAAAATTAATTAAGCAAACTTAAATTGAAAATAATTTAAAAATTTTTAAAAAGATCTTAACTTTGTTCGCTTTTGCCTTTTCATTATTTTGTAATTATTTTACATGAAAACAAGGTTTTTACAAAACTTATTACTTTCCGATAGCAAACCTTAAAAATTATTTATTATTTTTTCAGTTCATTTTGAGCAGATTTTCAATAATATTCCATCAATTTCAAAACCTGTAATTATAAATAAACAATATCTTAATTTTATTTTTCTCTCTGTCTACAAGTACGTTTGATTTTAGTTTTTGTTACAACTGCAATTTTCAAACTCACTAGACCAAAGATTTCAAAAACAAAACAAACAAAAAACGGACTTTAAATGCTGACACCAACAAAAACTATTTGTTAATAAAAAAAAAAAAGAAATAAATAAATGAAATTGACGCTCATCATAAAAATAAACTAAAATGTTGACCCAGAAATACTCGTAAAAGCAATTAAATATCTGTGTGGCTACGTGTAAAAAACGCGTGTTATATGTATGTAAGTATGTATGTACATTCATGTAGTAAATAAAAAAAAAGATTTTTTTTAATTTTAAAATTGGTGATTTTTCAAGCGTTTGTGTTTTCGAAATAGAAAAAAAAAATACAGAAAATTTGCAAAAGTGAATAAAATTATTTAAAGATTTTTTTAATGTAAATGAGCTCCCATTTTGACATACTCTTTCCGGCATTTTGGCCGGTATCTTGTATCAGTATCAAGCTGTAATGTTGTTTTCCAGGTCTGAAATTATGCCTGGCTCTCCTTGTACACTTAGAGACTTCACCTAATCCCACAATAAATAGTCTAATCAAATTCCATAATCGCGACAGCCAATAGTCTGCTCTAAAGCCTCAAATAAATTACTCATTAAGCTCACCTCTTAATAGATTTATATTATCGTATGCTGTGTGACATGTGGCACTGTCTTGTTGAAACGATATGTCAAACAAGTTTAATATGTACTTCCATTAAGGCAAATTGACAATCATCGCACGGTATCTGCTGATTTGGCTAAAACGTTGCTATTTTTATCGTTCTTGAAGAAGAATTTTTGAAGATAATTTGGGCGGCCCACAAACCGCACTAAACACTTGGTTCGTAGACAAATGTCCATTTAGATGAAACTGGTGCAAATTTTGGTCACAACAGCTTAAATAGCCTATTAGGTGGGGTTGAACGATTGCAGTGTTCAAAATTGGACGTAATTTACAAAACACATTTCTCTCACATTTTGATAGAAAAATTCAGTGATTTGCAATCGTTGTTTGTTTGTTTGTTAATCTATTCATAGTAAAATGGAAGACCTTACTGAGCACATCCGACTTTGCCACATGTCACTTTGAAACATCAAATAGCAAAAAAATCACCCTTTATGTATGTACACAGTAGGTTTGTTTATACATATTTAAAATAATTTTTGTTTAACAATTTATAATTTTCTTTATATTGTTACCGCAATAAATGCACATACATACACACATACACACAAAAGTACATATAAAACCAGCATTTGAACATCAATGCTTTACAATGGAAAATGGAAAATTATTCAATTGTAAATGAATTTGTGAAAAGAATTTCAGTACTGATTTGTACTGAAAATAATTAAGTTATGTTCACATTTGGCAAATATTTGACGACTATTCAAAGTCGTGCGATTATGTCAAATAAAAATCTGGTGGCAAATTACGGCATTCGAACGTGATCGAAATTAGAAAATTCTTATTAGAATCTCTATACCTTAAGCATAGCGAACTCGATCGATATCGAATGCCGTAATTCGGCCCCTGATAGGTTACTGTCCTACATGAGAAGATCACAACAAAATGTGTGATTGGATGCCATACTGTCATTCATACTTGCTTACAAGAGCAACTCTGATCGCACAAAAACTACTCACTATTTTATGAAAATTTCCAAAATATTATCAAATCGCAAACACTTGTCAAAAATCTCTCTCACATGTGGACTTTTTGTCCACAATATCAAACTTTCTGAACGCACATAAAGTTTTGTGCATATCGAATGACTTAATCTGGTAGTCAGCCTTAAAATGTATTAACTTATTCCCTAATTAATAGCGTTTATTGGATTTTATTTTTTTTTTATTTAATCAAGGTGCAATATATTTTTTGACGATATATGTATGTTGTAAGAAGAACCACAAAACATTAAATAGTTATGTATTTACTAAAAACAGTAGGCATCCTTATTTAAGCCAACATTTGCCAAATGTGAATGTAGGTTTAGGCACGACTTTTTTACAATATGTCTTTTGTAGAGTGTATTGTGTGCCTTAATAGGAGTTGTGTCCATAGTTGTCTGTCCGATGGAAAATGGTCAATTGTCAATAGGTTTTGTAAGTTGTTGTGGTTGTCTCGTTTATCAAAATTAACGGCATATCTTTTTTCACTTAAATAATATAGTTGCATTGCCTTGTAGTAGAAATTTGTGTTTAACCCTTATAGGGAGTTCTTGTTTTAGTACGCAATGTTGTACATATGTATATGTGATGTATTCACAAGAAATTCTAAATGACGTATTGTCAAAAAGTCGTAATTTTCTAAAAATGTTAAAATTATTAAAAAGTATTGTATTGTTTTTTGTAAATTTTTTGGTTCTCTACAAAATTTTGAAAAATTATGACATTAAAATATTTAGGACAATTTGTAAATTGGCCAATGTCATTTTAAAGCCAGATAGATAAGTTAGGTTGACAAACGGTAGGTGGCTTTCATATTGCAATCACTTTTTGAAATTTAGGACCGTATAATCTGGCAAATAATCATGGATAGATTGAGACTTTAATAACTCTATTAAATTATCCAAATTTATTTTGAAAATCGAAAAATTCAATTCGCGTGAGCTTTTTAATAAAAAAAAATTGCCCCATATTGAGTAAGATCACACAGCAGACCCTCCAGACTCCATTGTTCCCAGTCTAACCTTTGTATGGAATAATTAGAACATATTTTTCACCAAATAAGCCACTCTAATTTAGTGAATCATGGAGAATGGGATCAATTACTTGGGGGTAAAATTGATACTAGGCAGAATACCAATTTAATAAAAAGTCCGAAAAAGAGTACGAAAAGTAAAAGCAGTATATTTTCGTACTGTTTTGGGTATTTTGAATAAAACAGCATATTAAAAGAAAAACTCCTAAAAACAGTACGTCTGGCACTCCTAAATAAAACTAAAACTTAAGGTCGCAAAGTATAGTCAGCACTCCAGTGAATACCCCTATTCCCAATTAAATTGAACTGTTCTGTGTTCCTAGTGAAATTAAATTGTTCATAACAATTCAAATTTCAATTATTATGATTCCACTTCACAATAAATTTTATATAAAGGGTCCGCCAAAAAAAAAAAGTGTAGCTTCGGCTGTGTGGCACGTAGCGCCGTCCTGTTGAAACCAAATGTTGCCAATATCCTCCTCTTCATTTTTTGTGAACAAAAATTCGTTCAACATGGCCTGATAACGATCGCCATTGACTACGGCCACTCCTTGCTCATTTTCGAAGAAAAATGGCCCAATTATTCCTCTGGACCAAAATCCGCACCAAACAGTGACTCGTTTTGGTTGTATCGGCTTTTCAATGTATGTGTGCGCGTTTTCTGTGCCCCAAATGCGACAATTTTGATTGTTTACATACACGCCAAGATCAAACTGAGTTTCATCTGAAAAGATGATTTTTATTTTTGGCAAAATCGGCCAAAGTAATAGCGCAATATTTCCCAGCGTTGTTCAAGCGTATACACAACCATATTCGTTCAGCGGAAGGATAAAACTAATTATCTGCCAAATCAGACATGAGCTAAGTGTTATTACTATTCACGAAATTAGCACTAGTTGAAAAAAACGTTAGATGGCGGACCCTTTATTTAAGTTAGTAACAAAAGGAAACAACAGTCAGTTAAAACCTATTTATTCTTCTATTTTTTTTAAACTTTATTTTTTTTACATATTTTTCATATGTTTACCATATACATATGTATGTACATTTTTTTCCAGTAAAACACATTTTTTGTTGTTATTTACATTTTTCATATTCAATGTTGTCTTTAAAAATTTTTTTTTCTTTTAAATTTTGTTTTCTTTTAAATTTTTTTTCTTGTTTTTTTTTTATCCATGATTGTTCTGTTGTGTATTATGGCATTTAATCCACTTTTTGCGTTCTAATAACAATTTGCTTTCATTCTATTCATTTTAAATCACACCATTCCTCTATGGGTTTCCCTCGCGATTATAAAACGCCACATTTGTAATATTGGTACGAATGTATGTATGTGCTACATGGTTTCATTGAGCAAAAACAAAGAGTGAAGAAAAATTGATTGATTGTAGTTTTCACTGTCAATAAAAGTGGTTTAATTACCTAGATAATGAGGGAATTATGAAAAAATATAAGTAAATGTATATGTATGTACATATGTATGACTCTCATTCTTTAAATTCTTTTCACAAGAAGACATGTAGAATAGAAATTCAAAACGTTATAGAAAATTAAAAATATTACCAGTTATCAGCTTAGAGCTTTGTTTTTAGTACTTTTGAAAAGTTTTAACACAAAAAATGTTTATCAAAAGCGAAGAGTTATAGCATTAGATTACATTTGACAAAACTATCGATAGTCGATCCATTCGATAGTTTCGAATTCTCAGAAAAATGCTAAAGTTTTAACATTTCATTCATTAACCTAGCATTTACACATGAAAGTAATGCATGATTTTCGCAACACACTCACTCTTTTTCACTAACACACTCACATTTTTTACTTTCCACTCAGATTTCAACAATATTTTCAAGAAAGTAATTTTTTGACAAATAGAAAAACACTGTTCCCTCATCAAACGACTTATTTACTGGATTAGGGTAAAACAATAGTAATAAATATAATTTATTTTGTATATACAGTGCACTCGCAATAACGTGAACATCGTATAACGTGAACACTGCCTAACATGAACAATCTTTTATTAACGTTGACTACTCTGTAGCGTGAACAAACTCAAAAAGCTCTATGATTTGAACAATTTGCACATGTTTTTTAAGCATGTGGACAATACTGAAATATATTAATTTATATTTTAAAAGTTTAGTATTTTTTGTATGGCAAAGAAATTTCAAGTATTTTTCTTATGAGAAGAGCTGAATCAATCGGCATGAATGTAAAAAGATCTAAATGTTTGAAGTTAATGGAAAAGGCAGTCACTTCAGATAGTTTGCAAAAAGGAATCTTTGTAATGAATTTCAATTAATAATTTTAGTTTTATATTTTAGTAATACAAGTAGTAATAAATATAGTAAATAGTAAAAAAAGGAAAACGGATTTACCTTTTTAGTTGTACAATGCTAAAGACTTTGCTTTACTTTTGCTTCGATAGTATAAAAATTATTCAAGCAAGAAACCTAAATAACTGTTCTAAAACAATAATAAAAAAATTATATATACATTTAACTAAAAACATAAATACCTATTAATACACTGAAAAAAAATCATTATCAATCTAATGTTCTTTTTATTTATTCTAGCTCAAGTTTATTTTTTTTTTAATTTTTCTAAAGAAATTAAAAATTTCACTGCGATAAATGTAGAAAAAAAAATATTTATTTGTTAATATTTCTTTCAAGCCAGATAATTTATTTTATTAGTTCTTATCACCTATTAAAGAATATAAGTTTTTCTCGCGACATTTGAATTAAAAAAATAAATATTTTTTTATTAAAATGTAAATCGTTTTTTATGTAAATATTTTAAATTTGAAACTATATAGTTTTACCCTCAAAGTAGGTATTTTTTAAATGTTTGCTTATTAGTTTATATCAATTGAATTTAGCTTTGTTTAAATACGAATAAAAATTTTTAATTATTCCTTTCAGTGTTTGATTAAATTGTCCATAACGTTTTACGCGGCATACAAATGCATAAATATCTGCACTTACTGCACAGCTTAAAAAACGTACCTGTATATCCATATACATACATATGTATGTAAGTATGTATATAAGTAGACACTTAGTATGTCAATAAAACCTAAAAGTAAAAAGACAAATCATATTTTTGCCAACAACACAATACAACTTTTGTGTGTTTTTTTTCTATTTTTATTTTATTTTTTTTTTCTTATCATTAATTCGTATATGATTGGTTGCTTTTCATTAAAAAAAAAAATAATGAATAACCGTAAATACAAAAAACACTTTATAATTCTGTAAATGCACGCAATGTGTAAAGAACATAATTAGAAATTAATTAAAAAATGCTATTAATAATTAAAAAACTAAATAGTTAAAAATAATAAAAATATACAATATATTTCATAAGTATATAATAGTTAATTTTACATTAAAAAAAATATGTTTAATAAATTAAAACTTGTTAACAAAACACCATTAAAAAATTTAATTTTAAGCTTTATTTATAATGCCCCAAGGTATGCAATTGTTTTTGTTTTTATTTATATTTTGCTTAAGAGTTGCCAGTTGGTGTGTGGTGCCAATAAACATTATTTAAAAAAATTAATGCTGAAAAAGAAACTGAGTAAATAAAATAAAATAAATAAAACAGTTATGTCTAAAAAATGCTGTACAGTAAAATAATTAGTTAAATATAATAAACAAGTTAAAAATTGATAAAACGTAAGAAAACTATAGGAATGTTTATAGAATTGTAAAATTATTTTATATCATACGTAAAATATTTAAATACAGTTAGAATACTGTATAATTACAATACAAGTAATACAGATAGTTAACTGTGATAGACTTTAAGATCTACATATTACACAGAGCTTAATAATAGTTATACATATATACATACATATGATGTTTTTTATACATACATACATATGTGGGTGATTCACAAGGTGTCTTATCATGTAATATTGTCCTAAAATTTTACAATGGTTTAAAAATGTTGTTGTTGCCTTTCAAACTAAAATTGCCTTATAATAATAGAACTTTGTACGCTATGTTTATTGTGCTGTCGTATTTAATAAGCAGAGACCTGTGCTAAACGGCTAAGCCAAGCCACAACAGTTTTTGTAAGCCGTCGCCGTTCATTGTATAATTTTATCGGGCCGACATCCAAATTGAGCGCAGTTGCTAATTTTTGATAACAAATCACTGGTGGCGTCAAATAAGATCGGCTAAGGACTCTGCTGTTTTTGTTTATCAAACAAAATTAAATTTATTTACTTGAGTCTGCCATTAGAACATCTAAAATGTACTTTTAGCACAAACTGGCTATTGTTTTGTTTTTTTTACCTGTTTTGGGCATTATGAAAGAAAATATTTATTTTTATAATTGTTTTACATCAGCTGATTTAAAGTTAAAATAGCACACTTAATTATGCGGGGTTGTTCACAATAGTCTTAATTTTTCATGCTATTATTATAGGACATATGACTTTATGACACTACTGTGAATCCCCCAATTAAATTTTTATACTTTCATATAAATTTACAAATATTCAAGAGTTCCGTAACTTAAAAAATAATATACTATGCAAAAACCGGTAACACCTGTTATATGTTAATTTAAAAACTGTTTTAACTGGTGGAAAATGTTTTGCCTTATTCATAAAATTTTTATAATCTAAAACAGATTTTCTAAGGAATTTAAATTTATAATAGACTTTTTACAAATCTTTGAAAATTAAATTTTTATTAATAAGGTCGGTAATATTTTCATGTAAAGGTTTTTTAAAATTAAAAGTGTTATTTGGTTTGAAAAATGTTTAAAAACCAATTCTACACTTAAAATATTTTATGCATACAATTACGAAATTTATTTTCGTGAAATTTTTTTCGTGCATTATATAAAAATTTTTGTTTTATTTTTGTGCCAATAAACGTCATTTAATGAACGTGTGTGCATAATAAACCAATTTTGCATTTATTTAAAGAAAATCCTTTCTCACTCAGTTATTGTTACCCTCCAATCATTTAAAACAATTTAACGTGATTTTTTGTAAACTAAATAAACCACTTCTTCAAACAACCAATAAAGTTCATTAAACTTCAGTTTCATGTTTTCTGAGCAACAAAACAATAGCAAAAGCTATAAAATCGAAAAAAAGTCAAACAAATATGAATTATAAAAATTTTATATTTACACTTTATATTTTACCCCTTAAACATGCAGGTTCAATTTGAAAATCAAATTTACTATCTATAGTTTGTATGTAAATAAATAATAAGGCAGACATTTAATGGAAACATTTCTACGTAGGTCGTTACAAGATTTAATGTCATTAGACTACTACAGTAAAAGTAAAGTGTAATGCAATGTAATCTTGAATCTATCAACTTGACTTAACTTTTCCGTGAAAAAAAACTACTTTTACATTTAGAGAAAAACATTATATGAAAGTTTATATATAAATTAGTTGGTAACTAATAATAAATTTAATTTGAAATACTTGTTGTTACTGTACTTCGAAAACATCCCGCGTTTATGAAATGTCATGTCATAATTGTTATCGTATCTTTTTTTTTTTTTTTGTTGTGGTTAGTAAGGGAAAAGGAAGAGATTCATGCACTTATTTAAACAACATACAAACATACATATGTATGTGTATGACAGCAAAAACATTAACAAAAAAAAAATCAAATAACGATAACAACAAACAATTGCAATGATACTTGTAGTTTTAGATTCACAACGAAAGGAAGGAAATGCGAATGTGTGACTGTAAGATAAAAATAGGGTGGCCAGATATTTTTTTTCTGAAAGAAGGTAGAGAGATTTATAAAAGTAATTTTTTTTCCTAATGGAAATTTGTAAATAAAACCTATTGGCAACGCTATGTAGTGGGAAGTTATAAAACAATTTTAATTTTTTTAATTGTTTTACTTTGTTCTTGTACGGTAATTATTTTTAAGGGGCTTATTGGTTACAATATTTTTGTAATACTTATAAATATTTCTATTATTTAGCCATTAAGATTTAAAGATATGAATTGGTTTTTTTTTACTAATTTGTAACACATGTACATAATTCTAAAATATTGACACGCAACTTTAGTAAATACATATAAATATTTTGTTTTATTTGCTAAATAAAAGGTGTGTTTTATATAAAAAAAATAAATGAAATGAGTCCTAGCTTCATTTTGCTGTTATTTAGATGTTAATATGGGCACTTCCATGGTGACATTGTTGCAGTCGTACGTTTAAATGAGATAAAAAACAAGAATAAGTTGTTTCTTTACTTTTTATACCCTTCACACAGTGAAAAAGGGTATATATAGGTTTGTCATTCCGTGTGAAATTACTACAATTTTCATTTCCGACCCCACAAAGTATATATTTTCTGAAAGCTTATGAATAGGGGAGTCGATACAGCTTTGTCAGTCTGTCCGTCTGTCCGTGTGTATGTTGAAATCAACTTTTTGAAGACCCAGACATCGCTTGGACCCGGGTGAGGTATTAAAGTATCAGAAATATTCGGGAGTAGATCGGTATTGAAAATCAGAAACATCGGTATATACACACCTGAGATATGAGCAAAAACCCACGACCACCTCGATTTTTTTCACAAAAGCAACATTACAACAACAACATACATACGTACAAACGTGTATACTGGTTAGAGTAACCGTGGCATTGAATCCCAGCTGAGCCAAAAAAAAAAATTTTTTATATATTTTTTTTAATTTTTTTTTTAATTTTTTTTTATTTTTTATTTAACCCTACGTTGCCACAGGCAAGTATTTACTTGCAAGTAGTGTATACGTATTACTAACGAAAATCAGGAGAAATGCCAAAAAAAACACAAAAATTTTTTGAGTGGCTACACAGTACAGTGCAAGTTCATTTTTAAAATGTCGTCAACAAATAAACTTCAAACAAATTTAAAACAAATGGCGCTGCTTCAATTGGTAATTAAGTGTTGTCAATAGCCACTATTGAACGTTACCTTTAGACATGTAACTTTTTAATATAATTTTTTTTTATTAAATATTGATATTTATATTAAAACTTACATTTTAAATGAATATTTATATTTTTTTCTTAATATTCTTCATATACATATATACATATTTATTAAAAAAATTAGCTGAATTATATACCACAATTGTATGATATATTGTTGAGTTAACAAAAAACTCAGTATTAGACAACACTGTTTTTCGGCTTGTCACTTTACTTGCCGTAACTGTAAAAATTTTACTTGCTTAAAAATTTCTTCGCAAGCTGAGTCGCAGGTTGCCAAAGTGTAGTTGTGTTAGTAAAAAAGTGTTAGTGTATTGGTTTTTTTTCACTTGCACTTGCATGTGGCAACGGTAGGTAATACATTATTTATATTTTTATTATTTTTTTTTTATTTTTTTTTATTTTTTTTTGTTTTATATTTATTATTTATATAAATTTTTTTTTTAATTTTTTTTTTAAATTTTTTTTTTTATTTATTTTTTTTTTGTTTTTTATTTTTTTAGCATACATACGTAAATTTATAATTTTACAATGGAATGTTTTTATATATGTATGTTTTTTATATGTATGTATGTACGTATTTCATATGAGATGAATGGTGATACAAACTACTGTTATTGCATGATTACACGTTGTGAAGGCTATATAAGATTCGGCACGGCCGAATATAGCGCTCTTACTTGTTTTTCTATATTAAAGTAAAAAAATAACTAATTATTTTAAATTATAACATCCTGATTTTTTTAAATTATTTAGATAATAAAAAAAATTTAAGTTTAGTTTAACAAATTTTTAAAAGCGGCTAATGTCGTAGCTTAACATTCACTATTATAAACATTAGTGCATAAAAAAACAATAAGAACTGTATCTTTAGATTTTCGATATCTTTAAAAAAGGTTCCGCGTCAAATGCAATTAAGTTTGGGATCAGTAAGTTCTAAAAAATTAAGTAATTTCACTTAACAAAGATAGTTTTTAGATTGTGGTTTTGATTATAATCATATAATTACATTAAGAAATGTAAATAGTTAAATAATTATAAAATAAAAAAGTTTGAAAAATTAAAAAGTTTGAAAAAATAAAAAAAAATAAAAAAAAACAGCAGACAGTTGTCCGAGGCCTTCGTCCACTGACTGTCCCTGCAGGCTGTGTCAAAGACACGGCCATTAAGTTTAACGTAGAATACGCCTTCCGATAATACAGAAAACATATATAACAATAAATCATGAATAATAAAAGCAAATGAATTTATTTATTTGATAGTTACTTTTGATAATATACATAAGCTTATGGTAGGAAAAATAGGATAAATATGTTTTTAAATTTAAATAGTAAGGATAAATGATTAATAACAGACGCAAATCAATTTGATTATTTGAAAGTTACTTTTGATAATATAGGCTTATGATACGAAAAATATGATAAATATGTTTTTAAATAAACATTCAAATTTCTTGCGCAAAAACTAAGTCAATGGCTGTGTTATCAATAGTTGTGTGAGCATCGTTTCGAATCGCTCATATATTTCGCCAACCTGCTATTTGAAGTTATATCCAATCTGATATTTGAAGTTATACCAATAAGCATACTGACATCTGTATCAATAGCATCTGACATCTGTAATCAATGTATATAATTATATATCCATGTTAAATTCAAATTCACATTTAACATTTTGTTTCACTTAAATACATAAGTAAATATATGAAATTTCAATATTTCATCAATCAAAACAACAGCCGAAGGTTTGTGTCCACACTGAAACAGCAGCATAGTTTGTGTTCGCGCTACAAACTCAAACACTCAACCAAACACAACACATACATATGTTTGAGTGTATGTGTTTAAACAATTTTCATTTGAGAAATTTAAATATTAGGAAGATATCAACCAATATGAAATGTATATCAAACGAAAGATAACATCTTCATTTACCTACAAAAAAAGTGAATTTTTAAAAAAAGTTATCACGCCGTTTCCTCATAATCAATGAAATAAAGATTACAACAATAACAATCTGACATGACTCCCTATAGCGTAAGGTAAGACGTATTCTACGCCAAAAAATCTTAAAGGGCAAAATGACCTGAGGAAATATTTTTCGGTTTCAGCTCAACATCGGCTACAGCATGGTGATAGGGCCTTATTTTGGTTATACCCCTAATGTACATTATACACGATTTTCATATATAAATTTTCTTTTAGTAATTTTGCTGCCTTTATTTCTTTGTCAGATTTGCTACAGCAACACATAAATAATGAAAATAATGAATGCAAATTATGACATTCATTAGAATTTCACCAATTTCATATTTGTTATGTTTGTATTTTTTTGTTTTAGTTACTTGTTATTTTAATAAATATTTTCCTGTAAAAAAATGAAAAACAGAGACGGTTAATAGTTAATATGGGCCTTGAAAACTTTATTTATTAAGTAAAATTTATTATTCTTAACAATAAATAAAATAAAAACAAAATTTATTAATTATTATTATTTATTAAAAACAAAATTTAAAATTTAAATAATAATAAAAAAATATATTTAACGCAACTTCTCTGTCATTTATAAATCAAACAAAGAAAAACTTTGTATACTTGAGTTAGGCTTAAACTGCCTAAACTGTATTCATAAAATATATTTTAGGCTTATTCGACTGATGTTGCACAGAAATTTGTCAAATAAGCCTTTAATGAGCCTAAATTATTTTTTATAAATACAACAGTAAGTATTTTTTGATATAAAACTATGTAGTATAAAAAAAATATTTTTTTTAACCATAAATTGTCGCCCACGTTTGACATTTTTATGGAAGTGCCCATATGCAAAACTGATGTTAAAAAAAGTGACACCTTAGTCAGAAATTTTTTTAAGTTTAAGGACCCTTTATTTATTTTAATTCCTCTTGTTACCTTTTTTAATATTTTGAATGTATTTTTATAATATGCCAATGTCTGCGATCTTTTTTTCAATATTTTGTCTTATTTCTTTAAGCTGAATAAAACAACTAACAATGTGGTAGCGAAATACATATGTATACATATGTATATGTATTTGAAATGTAATAAGTTAATTTCTATAAAAAACTGATCTCGATCTACAATAAATAAGACAATATAATGCATTTTTAAAAATAAATTTAAATTGTAAAAAAAAGACATTAACCACAACTATCCGGTTCCTTTTTCGTTCCCTATCTTGCCAACGTAGTTCCACGAATTTTGCCAAATACAAACCTCCAGTTATCTAAAAAAAGCTCATATGCAATTGTGAACAGCTGGAAATAATACGGATACCAAGCCATCACGGGCTGATCGGAAACGAGAAAGCCGACAAATGGGAGCTCTTCTGATTACTATAACTTTGGACAACGCTAAACCCCTTAAACGATTGAAAGATGAACTTAAATGTTGGGCGACGGAGGAACATGCCAGAAAGTGGCAAGGCAGTGATGTCGGTAAAGTGACAAAAATACTATGGGGTCAACCAGATCTTGGGAAATCAAAGGAAATTCTGAGATTAAGTAGACCAACACTTAGGAGACTAACCTGTGTGATCACAGGTCATACGGAGTTGAGAACCCATCTAGCTCGCATGAAATTGTCTGAGGAAACGACAAGTAGAGCATGCGAGGAAGATGAAGAGACTTTAATACACTATCTCTGTTATTGTCCTGCGTTTGGGCATATTAGACGCGAGAATTTTACAGTGGATGCTATGCCAAATTTGGAGTACCTGGGGAACTCGAGCTGGAAATCCATAAGGAATTACATTGAGGGGACTGAGTTCTTGGGCTAGTCCGATATTTATTGGAAAATTTTGATTATGGTTTTTGTTTGGGAATTCAGTTTCCCACATGGAGCGCACAACATGCCAACTGGGCATAAGTGTATACCTTTCATAGGTTTGGGCTTTTAATGCCCCTCCTTTTCCACCTAACCTAACCTATCTAAAAAATATAACATACGACCAGATACGATCATAATAAAAATTATCCTTTCTTAGCTGGAACTGACCGGACTTACTAGAAAGATTTAATTAAAATCGATAGAACCGTTTCAAAGATGAGCCTACATTTCAGGCACAAAATTTTTCATTAAGCGGTGTAGAAAGTAATGTTTGCGTTTAAATTAGTGACTTAGAAGCTTTAAAAAAATATACGATTATTCTAAAATTATACAAGCGTGTAAAAATATACGAGTTTTCAAGAATTCATCGATTAAACAATTGTGAGAATACTTTTTGTTTCAGTTGAATAACAAAAGTCACCAATAAATGGTGTTGCATCACTGTATTAGATGAAACGAAAATTTCTTATTAACGAAAAGTTGTCTGGACATTTTTTTAAACCTGAATTTCAGCCTCAGCTTGAAAAATGAAATTCAGTCAAAACTGCATACTGGACTTAATGATGTTCGTATCCGCTTACCTTCGAAATCGTTCCACTGATTTTAATGAAATCTTTAGTTTCAGCTCGTAAAAAATTATACTTTTTATAATGTTCAAACCAGGGTACACTTATACAGGTGGCGGTGCCAGCCCAGCTGATTATTTTTTTGTGAGCCAAAGTTTGTCAAACTGTATATAAAAAAAAAGAGATTTCAGTGTCAAGAATTCTCAAACTCCATATAAAACAAGTAAAAGCGCTATATTCGGCCGTGCCGAATCTTATATACCCTTCACAACGTGTAGTCATGCAATAACAGTAAATTCACGTATGTATGTTAAAAAAAACAAAAAAAAAATAAAAAAAAAATTTAAAAAAAAAAAATTTAAAAAAAAAATTAAAAAAAAAAAAATTATTATATACATATATAATATATATAAAACAAAAAAAAAAAATAAAAAAAAAATTAAAAAAAAAAAATAAAAAAAAATAATAATAAAAATATATATAATATATTAAATAAAAAATAAAAAAAAAATAAAAAAAAAATTAAAAAAAAAAATTTTAAAAAAATTTAAAAAAAAATTTTTTTGCCTCAGCTGGGATTCGATGCCACGTTTTCTCTAACCAGTATACACGTTTGTATGTATGTATGTTGTTGTTGTAATGTTGTTTTTATGAAAAGAAAATCGAGGTGGTCGTGGGTTTTTGCTCATATCTCAGTTGTTTATGTACCGATGTTTCTGATTTTCAATACCGATCTACTCCCGAATATTTCTGATATTTTAATACCTTACCCGGGTCCAACCTATGTCGGGGGGCTTCAAAAAGTTGATTTCAACATACACACGGACAGACGGTCAGACGGACAGACGGTCAGGGCTTAATCGACTCCTCTATTCATAAGCTTTCAGAAAATATATACTTTATGGGGTCGGAAATGAAAATTGTAGAAATTTCACACGGAATGACAAACCTATATATACCCTTTTTCACTGTGTGAAGGGTATAAAAACAGCCAAAAATTTTTCTCCTTTACGCTATCACCTTATGTAATTACACAATGATTCAAACCAAGGCATATTTATTCATCAGGTAGTCTTGATTCGTCAGTTTATTATTTTTTTCTTCACTTATTATACCCTTCACACAGTGAAAAAGGGTATATATAGGTTTGTCATTCCGTGTGAAATTTCTACAATTTTCATTTCCGACCCCATAAAGTATATATTTTCTGAAAGCTTATGAATAGGGGAGTCGATTAAGCTCTGTCAGTCTGACCGTCTGTCCGTGTGTATGTTGAAATCAACTTTTCTAAGCCCCCCGACATAGGTTGGACCCGGGTAAGGTATTAAAATATCAGAAATATTCGGGAGTAGATCGGTATTGAAAATCAGAAACATCGGTACATAAACAACTGAGATATGAGCAAAAACCCACGACCACCTCGATTTTTTTTTTACAAAAACAACATTACAACAACAACATACATACATACAAACGTGTATACTGGTTAGAGAAAACGTGGCATCGAATCCCAGCTGAGCCAAAAAAAAATTTTTTTAATTTTTTTTTATTTTTTTTTTATTCTTTATTTAATATATTATTTATATTTTTATTATTATTTTTTTTTTTAATTTTTTGTTTGTTTTATATATATTATATATATATAATATTTTTTTTTGTAATTTTTTTTTTATTATTTTTTTTTTTGTTTTTTTAACATACATACGTGAATTTATAATTTTACAATGGGATGTTTTTATATATGTATGTACGTATTTCATATGGGATGAATGGTGACACAAACTACTGTTATTGCATGACTACATGTTGTAAAGGGTATATAAGATTCGGAACGGCCGAATATAGCGCTCTTACTTGTTTTTAATTTCAGATGTCAAAGTCCATAAACAAAAAACAATTTTCTTTCTTCTCTCATTTATTTCAAAAGTCAAACTTGATATATAAAAAATAAAAAAAAGTTCTCTCCAAACTGCAATTACCTGATGAATAAATATGCCTTGGTTTAAAAAACAACAAAATATGTCTCCGTATTGCTTATTATTTCTTTAGTAGGAAAAAGGAGAAAAAATTCTTTAATTTAAAATTTTTTTTATATTTCCCTTAAAAAAAAATAAGGCATGACGAAACTGCTTTTGTTAGGGATTAAATTAAAACTTACTAAGTGCTTAATAAGAGATCTATGAAGTGGGACACTGCATGTAAAACTCATGTCTACTTCGAGCACTTTTGTAAACAGGTAGGCACTAATTAATCAATTAAAAATGTGCTGTTTAGTAATAAAGTTTTTGGTGGGTTATTTAAACAAAATTAACAATAAAATTTATGGCCTCTTGGTGAAATATAAGCGTTGAAAAAACCTTCTGTGATTAAATAAAAAAATATTTTTATTAGGAGCATGACGCCTTCTATTACATAATTACAAACATTTTTTAGATAATAATATTATAATGAAGACTGCCAACTAAAAAATAACCCACTGACGTCAATGTCAAATGATTAGATACAATTTTAATTCTAACCGATAAGATACTGTATGCAATAGCGTTATCTTTAACAAAACAAAATAAAAAATAAGGCCCTTTAAAATATTTTTTTTCCTCTTCAATTTCTTGCAGATTTTAAGATGCAAACAGCAAACAACATTCCAATAAACCTGACACCAAAACATTTTGCATTTGGTCAACATGCATAAGAAATTAGAAGTGTTTTGAAATTAATGCCAAAGCGCTAAAAATGGAAATGCGCCCCCCAACAAATACAACAACAACTACATCTACTTTGGTTTTGTAAAAAAAAAAAAACTATTATGCGAAAAGAAAATAATAAAGAAAAAACAATTAAGCCGCTTATATTGCAAAAGAGAAAAAAAAATAACAGCAAGACATTGAATAATACAGTAATTAATTGTCTGTAAATAATTGTTAACAACCAACTTGTCCCGTCAATAGTCAAGTCTAAAGTTGATAGTCTCAATTACTGTTTTTAATGATCAAACACGATCTCATTTGAAATAAAAGCAAATTTTTACGTTTAACAATTTTCCAACATGCTGTTCATACCCTCTTTCGGTGGCCATAAACGAAAATTAGAGACCGTATTGTGTTTGGCTCAAATATTTTTAGTTTTTTGCACTTTGTTTCCCGCCAATCAAGCAGGTGTTATTAAAAAACAAGACACTATAGTTACAGCAATAGAGTCCGGCATCACTAATTTAACGGAAGTGCAACCCAAAATTCTAACAGATTTGCGTAATGCAAGTGAAGTTGCCACCACAAAATTGCAATCCGTGAAGGGAACCGATTTTTCCCCAGAAACGGAAACATCTAAGGAGTTGAGCAATAATGAAATTTTAACAATTGCAGCTAAAAAACTGTTAGAGGAAGAAAATAAAATTAAAAATGCAAATAATGAAAAAGACTTAAAGGTGGAAGGAAATAGTACCTTAATTCCCACAAAACACCAGAATAATTTCCATGATGTTAATGAGATAATATTAGAGTTGGAAAATAAGGAAAAACAGATATCAGGTCCAACTACCAACACTACCGAATTCAGTAGTAATGACATAAAAGAAGATAAAATTCAAAAGTTTAGGAAAAATACCACCCCATCACAAGCAACTGAAAGCCCAAACGAAAATTTGAGTTCTTTAGAAAATAATTTAAAAACTTATGATGAAATTTCTCAACCAGCTAGTATAAACTCAACGGAATCTAAATCCGTAAAAGAAGCATCTAATGCAAATACGAAAGTGCAAGAAACTCAGCTTAAAAGTATTATAGAAAATCATAGCAAGGATCTAAATAAACACTTTTTACAGTTGGAAAATAAAAATGAAACCAGCAAGGAGCAAAATGAAAATGTGATAAAAACAGAATCTAAAGAAACATCTTCTAATAATGTTGAAATTATGCTTCTGGAAAATGTAACAACAAAACCTATAGTAACAACTACTTCAAACGCTTTACCAACTACTGTAAGTACTCCAAAAAGTAACGAAGATGTTCTAAACACTTTAGAAATCAATAAAGATGAGGAAGATGTTTTTAAGTTTAAAGCTTTAAAAAGTAACCAGGAAGAAGAGAGCATTATAAACTTAAAAAGTTTAAAAACTCGTGAACAGGAGCAGGAAGCTCTGAAATCTATAACTTTAGAAACTTATAACGATGAGAAGGAAGCTCCCAATATTACTGAAAATTTTGAGGGCTTAGAAGCGACTACTATAACGCCCGTAAGACAAATAGAAAATCAATCTTTTGAAATTTCTACAAAACCTCAGAGTTCTTTTAGTCAAGATCAGAGTAAAAATATTATTCACGATGGCTTAGATCGCAATGAACTCGTCAAATCAAATGAAATTAAAGAAACTATTATAACTAACACAGAGTCGTCACTAGAAGCGGACAACAAAACCAATTTGCAACATTTTTCTAAGGAACAGGACTTGTTAATTTTTGAGAGCGATAAAAAGGAATATGCAAGATCTATTTTAACTGAAGAAAAAACCACTACCTTGGACCCTAAGGATTTAAATGAAGTCCTAGTACCGGTGACCACCTTTAGACCAATTGTATTAAGCATTAAAAAAGGAGTTGAGGAAAATGTTTCTGCTTCGCATATTAAAGAAAAAAAGCCCAAATTCATCAATGATAACTCCACAAATGCCCAACAATTAAATTTACCCAACAATGCGGAGGTATGGTCTTTGGCAGCCATGAAATCTCTACCCAAAGCAAATGTTACCGTGGAAACGGCGCCGACGCACAATCAAACTTTAAAGGACTACAAGGAAAGTACACTACAAAATGTTACGTTAACAATGAATAGTAATAGTGAAAAAAATTTACTGGATTGGTCACAAATAATGATGGATAAAGAATTGTCTTCCACCACGACTAGGAATGAGGATTTCAATAAACAGCAAGAGCCAGCGGAAAGCGAAAATGAAAATCAACTGACTAATGGAGGGGAAACAAATTTAGGCAGTTCAATTAAAGGAACAACAACCTTGGCGAATAAACAAGATATAACCGAGTTCAAGCAGAAGCCTAAGGAAGATGCTGTTACTAATACTTTAGTAGAACCGAAATTAAACAGCAGCGAAATATTTTTTACTACTATGGCCGCAATCTTATCTGATACAAACAATGAAAGCGGCTACAAAACAGATAAGAAATTTGAAGAAAATATGAATAATCATTTAGAAACATTAACGGAAACTCTAGACGTGGCTACTAGTACTACTACTGCTGCGTCTGCTGCAAATGTAAACAACAAACCCCTTAATACAACGCTAAACATTGAACCAAATTTAAGTGAAACAAACTTGACTTCAAATGTTACCCAAACAAGCTTAAATAATGAACTGCATAACACAACGACAACAACTAAAAAACTAAGTGGCGACGTCAAAGTTAACGCCGACGCAGCGCCGACGACGACGGAAGCAACAGCTGTTGTTTATTCGACTACACTTGAGCAAATTTCCAGTGATACAACAACAGTTAGTACGCCAGAGACTAGCAAACAAGACACATCGTTAAATAACGTCATCGTGATAGCTCAACAACAAAAATATAAAAATATTAATAAAAACGTAAATTTTGAAGAACCTTATACTTCGACGGCAACGAACAACGAATTAGAAAATGCTGTTCAAGAAAAAAATCAATACGAAAATAATGAATTAAAAACGAAAACAGCAACAATTGTGCCTATTACCACATTTAGGCCAATTATTTTGGCAATAACCTCTACTACCTCAATACCAGCAACGTTTGAACAGGAAATTGACCAAAATGGCAACGAAATCCAAATAAATTTAACTAAAACAAATGCAAAACAACAACAACAACAATCAACAATAATAAACGACAATAATTCGACAAAAACAATTGAAACGCATTTATCAGAAAGAGAATTTTTAACTAGTACAATTGCACCAATACCAATAGCGACAACAATATTATCCGAATCAGCAGTTAGTAAAATCGAAAATACTCTTACGTCTTCTTTGGAAAATAATATTGTTACAACTACTACATCATCATCTGAAAGCGAACTAAAAAATGAAACAACTGAAATTAATTTAGAATCTAGAGAGACTACAATAAAAACAACCCCTAAACAAGTAGATGAGACCACAATTGGGTCACCTGTTTTAACTGAAGAGACACTGCTTGGAAAGGAAGAAAGTGAAATAACAACTGAAACGATTTTGTCTACAACTCTGACTAACGAAACACCTAAAGCACCTGTTGTTTTTGAAACACAAGGTACAACAACAACAACGGAACACAACTTAATTGTCGCCACTACAACTGACAAACAGGAAGACGTTAGTAAGGAAGATTTTGCAAGTAAAAACAATGCTAAACCAGTAACAACAATAAGTGTAACAACAACAGCAACCATGAGTACAACTACAACATCGCCAGCCTTAGCGACAACGGCTAAAGAAGATGAGACTTATATAAGTTTATTAGATGATACAACCACTACAACAACTCAAACGTATTCTCCCACAATCTCAACAACATCTCATACACTAACAACAACACCAATACCATCTCAACCTGCATCAACATCTACATTGCCTTCGGCTATAACAACCAAAGTGGAAGAGATTTACAATGTGATACACAGTACAACAACGGAGCTAATACAAACAACGACACAACAATTGCTAACGGAAACTGAAGAAGACACCTACTCTAACTACCCAACATCTACATTTTCCACCACCACCACTAATAGCAATACTGAAATGTTACCACCGGCCGTCTCAACTACATCGTCCCATACAATTATTAGCACTTCTGATATTGGCAAATCCTTACCCACTCTTACCTCAATAATGGGTGGCAATAGTGGTAACATGTATCCAAAAAATTCCGACGCCTCAGGGGAAACAGATGTTAATGTCATTATTGCCATAACGGTTAGTGTTATTGGTGTTATAGCCTTGATTTTGCTCGTTGGTTTCCTGTATCTAATGCGTAAACGTCAAAAACAAAATTCATATCCCAACCGTTGTCGTCCAGTTAGTATGGATGAATTTACTATCGATAACGCGTCGGTGGGTGGTAGTATGCGTAAGAGTAGTGTTTTGCGTTCATCTAAACGTACCTATGGTAATTTGGCTTTTGATGATCCCTCACTGCGCCACAATGCCATGGGTGTTCACGAATTAGCGAAATTTACTCAGGAAAAACTAAGAATATTCGAAGAATTCCGTGATGTGCCGCAAATAACATCGAGGCTAGATGAAGTGCCGCCGGGTTGTGAAGATAAGAATAGGTAAGCTAAAATGAAAAGTTTTTAAATTAAATGAATTAAAGGAAATATGGTGTTAATAAAAAAGGTGAGGACATTTTGGAGATAATTTTAGACTCTATTTTCCGTTATACAGCGCTATACTAGAACAAATAAGAACTTTAAAATAAGTTAATATAGAAAGCAAAATCATCTGGTCTAACAACACCGCCTTATAAATTAAACGCCTTCAAAGGGAAACAATAGTTAAGTTCGGGTGTAATAAAATTCATAAAGTCAAATATATGCAATTCAGATATGTATTTTATTAGAAAATTTTAGGAAACAAAAATTATTTAACAAAATTTGTTTGTTTAGGAATACCACTTCTAGCAGAACAACAGGTGGCAACATTTAAAAAATTTATTTTTTCCTATAAGTCAGACTAATACCCTTCTCTGTGGTGGTGATCGTATATAATGCCATTCTATTTGTAATTTCACAATATTTGTTTACGACTTCGTAAAGTATTCGATGGTTACAAGTAGAAAGGCCTAAACTCGTATTTTTAACGAAATTGAATTTTCAGTGATTCGAATACATTTTACACAAATACACCTCGGCACAAAAATTTAACGTTATAATATCAAAAATAACATTTCACCAAGCCATATCTATTCTTGATTCGTCAGCTGATTATTTTTTTCTTTACATATTTATACCCTTCACCTGTGGTGCACAAGGGTATATATAGCTTTGTCATTCCGTTTGTAATTTCTACAATTTTCATTTCCGACCCCATAAAGTACATATTTTCTGAAAGCTTATGAATAGAGGAGTCGATTAAGCCCTGACCGTCTGCCCGTCTGTCCGTGTGTTGGTTGAAATCAACTTTTAGAAGCAACTATATGTTCCTCAGATCTCTATATGGTATCAATCTCTTGGAAATATTCAGGAATGAATCGCTATTGAAATTCAGCACAATCGCCCAATAACTTTCTGAGATATGAGCAAAAAACCACGACCACCTCGTTTTTTTACACAAAAGAAAAAATATTAAAAATAAAAAAAAAATAATAAAAAAATTACAAAAAAAAATTTTAAAATAATTTAAAAAAAAATTATTAAAAATTTTTTAAAAATTTTTTAAAAATTTTTTTAAAAAATTTTTATAAGAAAATTAAAAAAAAATATATAAAAAAAAATAACAAAATATAAATAATATATTAAATAAAATAAAATTTTTTTGGCTCAGCTGGGATTCGATGCCACTTTTATTCTAACCAGTATATACATATGTACGTATTTGATATGAGATGAATGGTGATACAAACAATTGTTATTACATGACTACACGTTGTGAAGGGTATATAAGATTCGGCATGGCCGAATATAGCACTGTTACTTGTTTTTACTTCTGCTGTCAAAGTCTATACATAAAAAATAATTCTCTCTTTTTCTCATTTATTTTAAATGTCCGAACTTCATATTTAAAAAATATAAATTAAAAAGTTCTCTCCGAAATGCGGTTACCTGATGAATAAATATACCTTGAGTTTTACTAACAATTTCACAAAAGAAGTTACATTATGATAATATAGTTTCTATAACGTCCTTAACTTCTCCTTTAAAGTTACAATTATTTGAGTTAGGGCCTTTCTATTTGTGACCATCGATATATTATATTATATAAAAAATAATAAGACAATTTAGTCACTGCTCAGCAAAGTTTAAGGAAAAAATTATTTAGAAAAATATTTTTTTAATATATTAAATTCTTAAAGCTTCTATTTGATTTTTTTAAGCGATAGCGACAGCAAGTCGTAATTTCAGAAAATATTCCAGATAAAATCTAAATTAGCCTAGGAAGAATATATAAGGACTAAAAGACAAGTGCTTCGATATTTTTGCAAAAGTATACATAAAAAAAATTAAATTTAAAGAGTCATACAGACTCTACTTGACTGTTTGCGTGCAGCGAACTACCACGGTGTTTAAAACTGTGTGTTCTATTATACAATTTTAAAATATATCTTTCAAAAAAATTTTCATAAAGAGATCGACGTACAAGGATTGTACTTTTATGGAAATTAGTTTGTAGGGATTACAAACTTATAATCAACAAATTGACTGAAGAGCAATTTGTTGCAGGGAAAAGGGGGTCGATTATAAGACAACAAGAGGGGATACCTGATCTTCTATTGATTAAATATGAACAACAAGGGATTTGTTTCAAACAACTTATATTATTTTATTAAATACTTATATGGGTGGGAAAAGAGATCCTTTGGATGAGTCCTCTGGTTGAACGTCTGGCCTGGTTGAGCGTTGAAAAGTTAATAATAATAGTAGGGAATAAATTTCATAGTTTTGGCGCTTTCGGCTAAAAGACTCGTTATTTGTATCTCGTTACAATAAAGGAATTCACCATAGTCCGTGCAGAGACGGGAATAATGACTACATTTTATAAAAATTCAAATACTTAAATAGTATACAATAATTCATAATAAATAAAAAGGGAGAGAATACATACAAATTAGATTCAAATTCAAAAAAAGTATTTACACCGCTTTCAACACACGGTAACCAAGCAATACGGGTATAGAATGAAAGAACTTTATCAGTAGAATACAGTACATCGCAAAAATTAAAACCAAGATAGCGTCCAAAATAAAACAGAGTATCTTAGGGCTTAGACAGTTAATTCATTGGATCCAATATCTAGGCTATTTTTGGAATTTTCACATATCTACACGAAAGTGAAGGATAAAAAAGATTCGGTACGGCCGAATATTTCACTTACTTTCTTTATCTTCTTATTCTTTGTTTTAGATAACGCGATTTTAATATAATCACAAATTTCTGCAACATTTTAATATCATTTCCAAAGAAATGGGAATATTAGGGTGATCAAGAGCTCTTACTTTACAAATTTTAAATGCTTAAATTTATAATATTTATTTTTTAATTATCATAGAACTACATAATGCTAAGATAATGCTAATTTACACATTTCACAAATAAAAACCTACCTATTCCTTTTTTTAATCTATCACAAATAAATTCTATTTCGAATTAAATAATTTGACATTTCATTCTTAAAACTGTTTTGTTTAATCACATTATTTCTCTTTGTTTTTGCTTTTTTTTCTATTAAGATATGCAAATGTATTGCCGCTTCCAGAAACTCGTGTCATTTTGCAGCGTCTTAACGATGATGAAAAAACGGAATACATCAACGCCAATTATGTCACGGTAAGTTTAAATCTAATAATAAAAATAGAAAATCCACCATCCATTGAACACCCCCCTCATTTAAATAAAAACACATACACACATTTGCATTTACACAGGGAAAATTGTGCGTGTATGTAAGAGTTATAAAATGCACTAATTTATGCTCTCTGAATCTATACAAAAAAAAACGTAATTACTTGAATCGTGTAATCAACAACAACAACAACATTCATTAATAATGATTAAACATTGTGATGATCACAAAGATAGTAATATTTTATTTAAATAGACTATGTATACTACAAACTATGTACAGTAAATATAATTAAAAAAAAAAAGAAAAGTAAAGAAAAATTTAACTAAAACTATCTTAACAATAGAAAAAAAATGTAAACAAAATACATAAGTATGTATGTATGTATGTATTTCGAATGTACTTGTTTGTATTTAGATTGTTATGGTTTGTGCGCTTGACGTTTAAAAATGTGCATTTTTAGTGTAAAAAAAAATCATTAGTTTAACAACCTTTTTAATAATTCATTTAAATAAAATTTTTTTTTCTTACTTTATTTTTTATTTATGTAATAAATTTGTGGTTAAAGTGTGAGTCTAGATTTAAAAATATTTAAATAACTTAGTTATACTACATACATACGTACATGTGTATGTATATCAGTGTGTGTGCGTAGAATTGTAAAAAAAAGCAACCATCAGTTTTCAAATACAAACAAAACATCCCAATAACGTTTAAATTTTTAAATGAACAGCAAAAAAAAAACAATAAATAATAAATAAATAGTGCTTACTTTTGTCCGTCTGTCTGTTCGCTCGTCCGTCCGTCCGTCTGTGTTTTTTTTTTTTTCTATTTTTATAAAAACAAGATAAGACTTAATTCAATTAAAAATCGAACTGAGACAAGTAAATTTTATTCTCTTTTGTTTGCTAATAAATTTTAATATGAATCATTTAGCAAAATTGTCATTGTATCTCTTTCTACAGTTAGTTCAAGCACTTTCAGACGACATGTATTTTACATATAATTTGTAAAAATTTTTGAATTCAAAATGAATACATTTCGTGTAAATCGAATGAAGCATTGCTTATTTGAACTACATAAATGTGTATGTAAAAGTCATTTGAGAAATTTTCAATTAGAGCATATTCGATTTTGATTTGAAAAAGCATCCGACATCAACTGTTTTAAACAAAATAGAACTATGTTTAGCGGCACAGCACAAAGCAATTAAAGGAAAAACTAAATGAATTAATAAAAAAGTTAGCATTTGGTATTTTTAAATTTTTCTTGATGAGTTAAAGAAGAAAAAATGAATTTTATAAACTTATATACATACATTTAAACTTTGTATTCTAAAATTGAGGTTTATCAAAAAAAAAATGAACTTAAGCCTGAATAAAAATGAATAATAATAAATAAAGTTTTATATAAATACTGGCTGACCCGGCAAAAGTTCTTTTGCCATATAATTTATTTTTAGGAAATATTTTTTACATTAAAAAAAAAACGTTAACCATATGTGTTCTACGGTACGGAGATCTTTCTTAGTTTAAAATTTCATCGAAGTCATTGCGTTATTAAGGTGAGGCATAAATTGTCCCTTGGGGTGAGTCACCCTAAATATTTAGAAGTATGAAAAATAGATGTTGATCGATTCTTAAACGTTTATTTCTGCCTTGGCTTGACTATAAACTGTGTACAATTTGAAGAAAAATACTAAAAGCTATATCGATGTAAGTACATAATTAAAAAAAGTGGGCGTTAAAGTAGGTGTGGTAAAAAAAAAGTATTCTTATAATCATACGAGACTGTTAGTTATATTATGCGAAAATTCAAGAAGATCGGTCCAGCAGTCTGGCCTTCCTGAGGGGGCATGAAAAAAGGCGTGGCGTTGGGGAGTATGAAAAACAGATGTTGACCCGATATGCACACAAAATTTCATGAAAATCGGCCAAGCCATTTCGAAAGAGTTTAATCACAAACACCACGATACGAGAAGTTTTAAATATTAGAATTTAAAACAATTTTTGTACACAATACTGTAATGACATTTGCTGAGTCCATTTTACAAGTCTAATTTATTAATAATATTAAAAAAAATAGCAAACAAGTTATTAAAAGTTGATAAAACACAATTCGTTACTGTATGTGTGAAAGCAAAAATTATCATCTGTAAATTGACAATATTGTCATATAATACGCAATTACATTTGAACTGCAGAATTGACAAATCATATGTATGTAAAATATCTACCGTCTGAAGGTAACTTTAGTGAACTCTATAAAAATTGTTTCATGTTCTGGGATGATTTTTTTTTTGTTATTTTAGCAATTGGGTGCAGTAACTTATTTTGTACGAATGATTATTTTTTTTTATTTAGTTTTTAGTGGTGATATGTATATGTTAAGAGGGGTTTTAGTTATCCCATTTTTTTAATTCCGGAATTAGGGAGTTTTTGGATTTTATTTTCTAACAAAAGCTACTTTTTTTGCAAAATAAAAAAAATTTTGGAGTATCTTTTTTGACTCAAACATTATGTTAATTTTTTAACTTTTTTTGAAAATTTAATTACAAATTTTAAACAATTTTTACTTTTTGTAACTCTGCAGAACTTAAGATTTTATTAACTTTCCTATCCCTGATTTTTTATCTGCCGGACGTTTAATATTATTTGATATTATTTGTTAGAATCTCCATACCTAAAGCACAGCGAACTCAATTGTTTGAGTAAAATTTCGATTGTGATCGAATGCCGTATATTGGCCGCTGTATTTTTATAGACTATACAAAATACAATGCATGGTTGTGAATGAACAAATGCTTTTACAGTATTAGATATACTTTCTCATTTTGAGTTTTTGGCAAGTATTATTTCTCAGTTTATTAGGATGAAGTGAGCTTAAGGAGCCACAACCAAACGTTACAATCATGTTGTCAAATCTGTTTTTATTCCCACTAGCTATAAAAACATGACTTGTTTAAACAAACAAATTTATTTCCCCTTCGATATCCGATAACTGTAAACAACGTTTGTGCTAATGTTATACGGGATGAATACAATTCACTACACACCCATTACAAACGACTAGTTCAAAATTTCGCATATATGACAGAAAATAAAAATAATAATTTTTCTTTAAACAATCATCAATCATTGTGTATCGTTTAATTAAATTTAAACAAATATGTGCGCTTCATTCTTCACATATTTTAATTATCAAAAATTTTTAAGAATAGCTTTTTTGAAACTCCAATCACTTTAGACAGTCACTCAAACAAATTTATATTAAATTACACATATTACTGGATTCTTCACTAATATGATTAAACCTCTTACTTTTGTATATTCTTTCATGTTTACTCTTCGTACAAAAATAATAATAATAAATAAATTTAGTAAAACAGGTATTTTGTGCTGTTAATCATCAAACTTTATTTTTTAGTCATATTCGGGGATTAAAAGAACAAAAAATATACACAATTAAAACCCACGTAAATAAACATCAATAAACATTGTTTAATTAATTTTATTATTTACTTCAGAGAATCTTACTATGACGTAAAAAAAACTCAATAACCATTTTACTTTGCAGGGCCCGAAAGATGCTCCCAACTATTATATCGCCTGTCAAGCTCCACTTGAATCTACTGTAGAAGATTTTTGGCGTATGATTTGGGAACAACAATCACGTGTCATTATCCAAGCCACCGATCTCATCGAGAACGGGGTGGAGAAATGTGCTGAATACCTGCCACCATCGGTGACATTAGATAATCATTCCATATTTGGTGATTTTCAAATCACCCTACAGAATCGTGAAGTCAAAGATAAGTATGCTATTTCAACGATACTGTTAAAAAATGTTGCGGAAAACTCCTCGCGTGAACTCACTCACTATTGGTATAAATGGCCTGAAGTGGGAGTACCCTCTGAAGAAGCTCCAATTATTGCTATGCTCTTAGAGGCGAGATCTTCACTCATTAGCTATGCCATCGAGCAGGCCAATGACGAAAAGGATAAATCATCTATGGCAACACTAAAGTCAGCCGAAGACGGTACAGTGTCTAACAACAGTTCGACTACTGCACCAACAAATAATTCTAATGTTAGCAGTGCTAATGGCAGCAGTGGTGAAATAAATGGTAATATATCGACAGTGCACATTAAAAAGGCTGCCAGAAATCAGGGGTAAGTAAAATATTTCTTTAAATTATTAATATGGAATATATATGTACATAATTCCTTAAATAGGTAAAACGCTATAAAATTATGAATATTAGTAGAACTTGATCTGTTTATTGTCGCCTACGAAAATAAAAATTAGCCCAAGTTGACTTCATAAACAACGGTTGCCATGTAGGCATTATTGTCTACATATAAACTTGTGAATTTTAAATTTAACAGATTGTAGTCGGTAGCCTGCTGTCGTCAATGTGTTTAATGCATAAATACGTTATAAAATAATAATGATGCCAATTTTTTTACATATAAGATTAGAAAGATATAACATAATCTAAATTTTGTACTATTTTTCTATACTCCACAATTTCCTGTTGTTGTCAAAGTGTATGTTACACTTCTCTTACTTATCACTATTTATTTATTTAAAATTTCTTTTGATTTGTGTTTAATGTTTTCTATATGTGAATATGTACTTTTTTGTATTTTTTTAGTCCCTTAACTGTTCACTGCTCTCCAGGTACTGGACGTACAGGCACTATAATTGCCTGTGACATAGCAATAAGAAGTCTGGAAACACCCAAACGAACTGTTGACATACCACAAATTGTCTACTATGTCAGAAGGGGCAGGGCCAGTGCGGTACTAACAAAGGAACAATACGAATTTATTTATAAAGTTGCCAATATGTATGCAGCTAAAATAACAAATCCCACAAACTATAATTAAAGGCGAAGGCGATTACGAAAATTATTTAAGTGCCTTGTATTAAATGAAGAATAAACAATTAAATTATCTTTGTATATAAAATATTTAAAAAATATTTAAAAAAAAACTAAAAACACTCAGCAACCCATTTTAGTCATTATAATTATTATTGTTTATTAATTTTATTTATAAATATGTGTGTATATCTAACGTTATTAAAATTTTTATATAATTTTGTTGTTGTTTTTTTTAACAAAACGTAAAATAAAACAAAACAGTAGTGCAGCTTTATTATGAACATACAAAAAAAAAACAATAATTATTTATTATTACATATAATTATTTATCTACTATGTATGTATTTTCTATTTGTTTTAATAATAATTTGCTCTAAAAACAACAAAAATTTTGTTATGTATAAATTCCTCTTTTATGTGATATAATTATTAAATTAATAAAAACATATTAATAACTAAAAATTGTATACTTTATTTTCTTGTATTTACATGTTGATGTATTTTATATTATATTCCATTACTTTTTAAGAATTAAAAAAATTACAACTTTTTTCGAAATATC
Source organism: Phyto melanocephala (assembly GCA_941918925.1). Classification (NCBI taxonomy): domain Eukaryota; kingdom Metazoa; phylum Arthropoda; class Insecta; order Diptera; family Rhinophoridae; genus Phyto; species Phyto melanocephala. The sequence continues at coordinate 7,935,725 of OW799233.1, forward strand.
AATTTTATATTTAAAAAAAAAAAATTTAGAAAATTTTATTTGTAATTAAATACAAAATTCATATGTATGTATAAGAAGGTACTCACAGTTTACTGTTGATTATGTGTAGATACAATTTAAGTCTACTTTTGGGTTGTAAATATTGTGCTAACAGCAAGTGTTCAAAAACCCCTAAAGTATGCTAGTAATTTTATTAGTAAATTTATTTAAAATATGTGAATCTCTAAAATTAGAAACATTGTATAGGTACATAAAATAAAAATAAAATTTATATAATACTTTGTTAGTTATGTATAATAAACGAAATATTCGAAATAAAAAATATACTATATAACGTACGCATATACATATGTATGTATGTAAAAAATTAAATTTTGAATTTTAGCAGATTGTCTCTTATTGTGTAATATAAGGTAAGATTTATCATTTTCATAAAATGTTTGTCTCGTAACGGCTCTTTTAATAGTAGGGAACAGTTTTTTTTAAGACACTTTATACCAAGATCATTGTCATTTTTAATAGTTTCCTATATCCAATATCGAATAATTATTAAATAAGTTTAATCTAATTTAAAATATATCTACATTTTTTAGATTTAATTAAAATTTTAAGAAAAGATTGGCGTATTTCAGATTGATTATTCGCACCTTTGCAAAAAGAGTAACGTAATAATTTTTAAGTGGATTAAATTATGTTTAATAAAAACTTATTTTTTTCAATGTTATTTGTAACATTAAATTTTTTTCCTTTACTTGTATTACTAGCATTGGATGTCCCAACTAGAATGCAATTTTTAAATTTGGCGCCATTCGAAGTGTCATTGTTTGACATTTGAACAATTGTTATTGTTTGCTAGTAGAAAGTACGAGGTTAGTAAAAATGGAGCGCTACACGAAAGAACAACGCATTCTCATTGTGAAATTGTCTTACCAAAATGGTGAAAGTTTTGCGGCTACAGTTCGCAATTTGCGATCGTCCCATTTCCCTCTTAATGGCTTCGTTAATAGGCAGAATTGTCGAATTTGGAGTGAGGAAAATCCTCGAGTGATTCACGAGAAGCAAATGCATCCTCAACGTGTCACTGTGTGGTGTGGTTTTTGGGCTGAAGGAATCATTGGATTTTTTTTTATGAAAATGAGGCAGGTCAAGCGCAAACAGTCAATGGTGTTTGGTATCGTGAAATGATAACCAGTTTTTTCTTGCCTAGAATTGAAGAAATGAATGTGGAGGGCATGTGGTTTCAACAAGATGGCGCCACATGTCATACAGCCAGAGAAACAATTCAATTGCTGCATCAGTCATTTCCCGGTCGTGTTATTTCGCGTTTTGGAGACCAGAATTGGCCGCCTAGATTGTGTGATTTAACACCTTTAGATTTTTTTCTTTGGGGTTTTTTGAAGTCGATGGTTTACGCAAATAAGCCGACGACGACTCAAGCCTTAAAAGATGAAATTAGACGCTGCATTAATGAAATACCGCAGCATTTATGCAAAAAAGAAAAAGATCGCGTGTGTGAAGCAACGTCGCGACTGCCATCTGCACGATATATTGTTCCATACATAACCTCATTCTGTCTACTTTACGATATAATAAAGTTTCACGATTTTTTTTAAATATCTGTGTTTTATTTAAAATTTAAAAATTGCGTTCTAGTTGGGACACCCGATAGTTGCCTACTGTTTAAAAAACGAGCGTAATTTATTTAACTCTAGATGCTAGTATGCAGGCCCTCCTGAATTTCCGTCACGAAATTTTTTAATTATCGCTACATGGAAAAATAGTCGTTTGGAAAATTGTAAAATGCAAAAAAAAAAAATAATAACTGTGCAAAACATTTTTAAACGTCAAAAATGTCTTGACCAAACAATTAACATTTATTTGAATTTTTGTTTAGTTGATGGAGAAAAATTCCCGCTAAGTGTAATTGCGTCCCTAAAAAAAATTCCGTAACGGAAAGTTAACTGAAAAATTTTAAAACCTTTTTTCAGGTGGTTTTTAATTTTACATGTATCCAACCGTGCAGCGCGATACTGTCAAGTGGAGTCTAAATGACACCGTCATTTTATACATACATATCTTATGAAAAATTAAATTTAGACAGAAATGCATAATGAACTTTAATGTTCAAACGAAATTACGTTTACAAAAGTCAGGCAAAAAAATATATGTAATATTGCCCATAATTTAATCGACAGCAGTAACTAACCATTTGGTTTTTTTGTAAATCTATGAAATTAAAAAAAAAAAATATGTTAAGATTATTAGCGAATTAGTGATGCCGGAAAATATGATACACTATTTTAAAAGTTACCTGATGATCAATTCTTGTTCTCGGAAATTGTGAAATGTAATACTCAGAAAATTTTAGTTTCAAATAGCACAAAATCCCGTGAACCCTCCGAAAGTTCTTAATTTTGTATTTTCAATAGAACCAAAATTAAATAGGTGCCACAATGTACATATATAAAGCAGCTCAAAGATAAAAATGATTTGTTCTATTCTTATCTAATATTGATGTTATATTTTTCCTCCACAAAACAGATTTTTTTTTTTTGTTTTAAAATTTAATGGCAGAGGTACATAACCAAAAAGTCAGGGTATTCACAGGGTATTCTCCGTGGAACGACCTATACCTCTGTATAGGAAGTAAATAAAATTGAGTTATATGGTTCTTCTTCAGTTACAAACGTTGATTTAGGCACCGCAAGTCGACATATACCTCTGTATAGAAAGTCGGAGACACTCGAGCAATAAATAAAAATTGAGTTTAATGGTTCTCCTCCAGTTACAAAACTTTGGTTTAGGTACCGCAGGTCGACCTATACCATTGTATAGGAAGTCGGAGACGTCTGAACAATAATTGCTGCTGAGTTTTATGGAACTCCTCCAGTCACAAGTAAATTGAGTTTATTTGGTACTCCTCCAATTAAAACGAAAACACGCGGTTAACTGTAGAATAGTCTGGAAACTGTATCCAAAGCACAGTAACGAGACGCCACACAGTTAACCTCGCGAAAGTGAGACGCAAGACTCTCGAAGTCAGATAAAAAGGGACAACCTGATTGCCATTAAATGATAATGGCAAAAACACGCGAGCTCTTGACCCGACCAAAACTGAATCACGGCTGCCACAAAAGAGATAGACAAACAATAGCTGCTTTTTAAGGGCAACAATTTAACCACTGATTTGAAATAGGGCATAAAGGAAAATATTTCAACTTTTTTTATTTGTTAAAAACACAAAAGCCGAAAATTTATTTTCTAATAAAAATATTACCATAAGCTTCCATTTCAAAAAAAAAAAAACAACAAAAAACTTTAATTGTTGCCATCTTGTCACCCTTGCATTAAAATATTTAACTCTTTTGCCAAACATTTCTCACACCTTTATACAATGTGTGTAGGTGGAATAAAGACGCAGACTACCATTTCGTGACCCTCTTAAATCCCTTCGCCACACAATTATTTCAAGACTACCGATTGGCATCCCTTTATTTATATATCTTTACCTATGTACATGACGGTGAAGGGTATTTTGAGATCGGAACGGCCGAATATACCACTCTTACTTGTTTCTTTATTTATTGTTAAAAAGAATCAATTTTAATATATAAAAAAAAATGTTTAAGCTCAATGATAACTTTTGGCACACCCTGTTCTGTTCTATTTTGTACATCATGGTAAAAAAATTCCACTAAAAAAAATATATTTAACTGTTTATATTTTAATAAAAATTTCACCAGAAAATTTAAATAAAACAACTCGAAATTTTTTTTATTTCAATAAAAGCTAAACTGGAAAAATTCGCCCACATTATGTAAAAATTTATGATGCATTTTTTTAATTTTTTAAATAATCTAAAATACCAATTTTTATAAAAATTAATCCAATAGTTGTTGATCCTATTAAAGGCCATGACTGACTATCAGATTTAGTCGTTCGATATGTCAAAAATTGTATGTGTGTTCAGAAAGTGTGATAGTGTGGACACAAAGTGCACATGTGTGACAGATTTTTTGACATGTGTGTCCGATTTGATAATCTTTTGAAAATTTTCATAAAATAATAGAGTCTGTGCGATCAGAGTTGCTTTTTCTAAGCAAGTATGACAGTGTGGCATCCAATAACACATTTTGTTGCGATTTTTTCATGTAGGACAGAAAACTATCAGATTTTTATTTGACATAATCGCACGACTTTGTAGGATAGTCAGTCATGGCCTTAAGTTGCGAAGATAGACATATCACCCACTTTGCCTTTTCCATATCAAAACCAGCCACAGTTTTTTCTTGAGCAGCTCTTAATTCAAAACCCCAATGGTGCAGAATCGTGGCCAGCACTGTCAGCTGTAGCAGTGGGTAGAGTTTAAAGAGTACGAGCTTCCTAGGCTATAGACTTTTCGTCTTTTTTAATGCCTGGTTCCTTAACTCTGGCAACCAAAGCTCGGTCAACACCAACAAAAGGTAAAATAGTAGCACCATTATTGGTAACGCCTTACCTTTTGGGGCCATTTCGGCTGTTCTTCTTGTGCCTTATTTTTGAAAACACTTACAGGATCTAAAAATATTTTGCAATTTTATTGATTTTCATTAAAAAAAAATGTAATCACTAAATTTCATTTGATAATTTTCTTTATTTTATGCCACATGTTTTTCACAGATTCCAGAGTATTACACAAACAAAAATGGCTGTGTTCTTGTACGAAACTGTTACTATCTAGTTACTACTACATACAGTGAGACCTTAATAGTCGGAAACGTTAGCATTCTGGATAATTAATTTTCCCGGTTAATTGAGTAACAACTTTGTCTTTTTTTTGTATTTTCTTATTAACTAATTAATTAATATTGTTGGACTTAAATAGTAACACACAACCATTCAAGAATTTTTTAAATAGTATAAAGAAAGAATAATAATTTTTGCAGCAAACAGCGAACAATTCATAAGAATTTCTTGTAAGGTATTTTCCTAAAATTCTTTTATGACAGAATTTACTTTAAAATATTTTTTGAATGTTCAATAATGTCCTAATTTTGTCTTCAATAGCTAGAGTTTTCATTTTCTTATTCTGTCTCGGATAACTGATGTTGCCGGTTAATCGAATTACGGATAGTAAAGGCCTCAGTGTATAAAATATGAGTGTTTTTAAACGTAACTATTTAGTTTAAAATTATTTGCAATTTAAATAAAACACATACACAAATGACATACACAAACTAACATTCTTAGTTACTAATCAATTACTGACCAAAGATAAATTATAAAATAAAAAACGTTATGAAATTTAATATTGCATATAAAGATTGTATATATAGATTTAAAGAAATATAACAAAAATATATGACTTATCAAAGTATGTTAGTACATTTATTTAAACATAAACAAATATGTCATTACTTTTTTAATATTTTAAGTAAATACTATAGATATGTATGTATGTATGAATGTATGCTTAAGGTGCTAGAAAGATAAGATACCATTGTGTACATACATATGTATGTATATGTATTTATGTATTACATAATTAATATAACCTAAAAATAAAGTACAAAAATAATACATGCATACTCGTAAATACTTATATACTGTATAAACTAAAAATGACAAATTTTTTAATTCTCAAAATATTGGTTTATTATATGATTACTGCTTCACTTGCCAAACCAAAAAAAAAAAAAAATTAGAAAATATTTTTTTTTTTGTAGAGAGTGGGCCAAAAGTCACCATTTGGTTTAAAAATTTAATAACTTTTTCGTTTATATGTATGTATGTATATACATACTTATTAGATTATATAAATAACATCAGGAGAATAAATAAGTGGAACGATTCACAACTGTACAAATAACCAGAATAATAGAAGTCTATTATTTTAATCAGCGATCAATTATTCTAACGCAAAGAACATGTTTGTCGAAATTTCGCCCTCTGAAGCAATGATTCCTTGCTTAGTTTGTCGTCACCAACAACTCACACCACTTCCAAGTGGTCTATTTTGAAATTGATAAGCGCTTATTTCATCCCAGGAGCAGCTTAATCATGCCTTGCACCTACGCTCTGCTGAAAAATGGTAGCAGCAAGCAAGGAAGAAAATTTAAAATAAGTAAATAAATACTTTTGAATTATTTTTTTTTCTCCTTTCGTGTGCAAAAACAATATTAGCATTTCCATGTATGCAATACGTTGAGCGAATATAACCTACAATTCTTACAAAATTAAAAAAAAATTTTGCTGGGAAATATTACGTGGATTAATATGTTAAATTGATTTTTTTAAGTTTTTCTATACAATAGAAATTATCTGTCAGGTAAATAAGTATGTATGTATATGTACTTGCATATTATTTTTTATATCACTTTTAAAGAAATTTGATAAGATTAGTTTAAACACTCAGTTCATATATTTTTCTTTCTTTTATAGCTATAAAAAGTAAAGAAGTGAGATCACCAATATTGGAAATTATGGGATTATTAAACAATCAGATACATATACTATAGACAGACAGTGAAAATAATATTTTTATTACAAAACATGTTCGACTATTTATGAATAAAATGTTTTAATTGTTTTTATTTTTTAATAATTTTCAATTTTTAATAAATTAGACTGAAATAAAAAAATATCTGTAACGTTAAAAACATAGAAATAGATACATTTAAATCATATTTTCATTTTCTTTTTTCCCTAAAAACGGTCTTTTTTACTATCTACAAAAAAATTGCCAGATTGGGCAACTGTAAATGTTTTGTTTTATTTGCACTAATCACGTGTTTTGCATTTAATTAAAAGAAAAGTTGGTAAAAAGCTAGAAATAGCAGTTTGTCCACCGATCACAATTCTTTATTTCTATCATTCTTGCACTCTTTTATCACAAGCGTCATCTGTGTACAAGCGCCGAAAATTGCAATTTTATGCGCGATGGCGTAATCCTAATTTCTATCATTCTTGCTGCCAACCTAGAAGATTACGACTTACCGTGCACAAAACTGCAATTTTCCGCGCATGTCGTGCCAATGACGTCACCCAAGCTGTGTTTCTATTGGCTAATAATTTCAACTGCCAGTAATTTTAATGACAGGGTTGCAAGCTCTCAGATATTATATAAAAACTTCATGCATCCTGCGATACCATTGGCTAATAATTTTAAATAGCCAATGTTATTTTTATAACAGTGTTACCAGTTCTCATACAATACAAACCGAATACCTAGAATCACAAATTATATTTTTTCACATATAAAGCACTTTTGGTATATATGAATTTTAAATAAATAAAAGAAAAATAAAAAGTTATGTATACTAAGCAATGATTTTGTTCTAAATTTATTCAATTTGTTGTCTTAAAACTTTGTTCGGTTGTGTTTCAATTAGAAACATTTTATTTGGCAATCCATACTCTGGGCTTAATATGTACGTCTTCTAACGGTAAATCATACACATGACTTTATCATTATTTCGATCATTCTTGGTTGGTACCACATTGCAAAACTCAAATAACAGTTTATTGTAACTTACTCAATTCTTTCGCTCTCCCGTTTGGTCCCAATAACTTAAGTCTAGCACAGCTGCCTTCAATCGTAACCATTCGCTTTTTAGGTAATAAGTCAGAAAAATACATTTTTACTTGATAAAAACTGTAGTTTATGACTTAAGACCAATTTGCATAACTTTAAAGAAATAAGACATTTATCCAAAAAAATTTAAATAATTGTGAAATAAGATCGGAATTAAAGCTCTTGTTTTATTAGTGACATTTTCCAAATTAATATTTGAAAATTTATACTTGAACATCACGCCCAAATGATAAAACTCAATTATTAAAATGTGTGTTCAGCTGCTAATTTTCAAAGTTGGTAAAGTGATTTGGCCATCAAGATCTTGCAATTTGACTCTGATGTATTTTTCCTTCTGGGGCTTTTTGAAGCAGCAGATAGATGTATGGCAATAAAACTGTTTTACTATACGGCTGTGAGACATGGAATGCAGCCTCTCGTGATATGCATGCCCTGTTTTTATAAACAAATGCCTTAGAAAAATTCTTCGAGTCTTTTGGCCACGGACTATATCAAACAACAGACTATGGCATCAAGCGAATCAGTTCCCCATAACTACAGAAATCCAAAGAAGAAAATGGAACTGGATAGGTCACACCATACGAAAGCCCGTCACAGATATTGCCAAAACCGCTATCGAGTGGAACCCTCAAGGCAGCCGCAGAAGAGGTCGACCAGCGCATACATGGCGACGACAAATCAAAATCGAAGCTAAAAACATGCAAACTAGCTGGAATGAAGTTAAAAATATGGCAATGGACAGATCTAAATGGAAAGATTTTGTTGAGGCCCTATGCTCCTTATAGGAACGACGGGAACATATATACATATATAAAATAAAACTTCAATCGACCAATGCCGCAAGGTTAAAATAAAGTACAACATTGCTCAAAGAAAGTAGAAGCTATGCCTGACGTGAATCCAGTGGGGGAGGAAAATATGATATTTCAACAACAAAACACAAAAAAAAATAAATAAAAGTACCTATATAGTTTATTTTTTAATAAATGAAAATCTTGCTGCCATAATACAAACAATTCATACATTTTAGAGACAACTGACTTATTACTATTAACATATTAACATATTTTTTAGATTACAGTGTGGCCTTCAATATATTTCACACTCCATTGAATTCTTTAAGTGATAATGATCAAAGTTTAGGGAGGTTCACTTCATTTCATTATATTTATAATCCGTTAAAGTTCAATAAACAATTCCTATAAAATTAATTTTATTTAAAAATTAATATCAGTTATTTTACAGTGGTAGCCTTTTCCTTTAAAATCACATGGCCTAACTGTTGTTCTCCATAACATTTTTTGTTCCACTCTTTGCAAAAACAGACTTTAATTGCCTAAGATTAATTGATAAATAATAATAATAATTGATAAGATTGATAAACAACTATAAATTCATTTATTGACACAAAACACCTTCTAAACTCTGATGATTGTTGATGCTTGTTGGAAGTAGAATAGAAGAATCTCACAAATAGCGTACGTATTGAAAGACATGTGAAGAGCCCCCTACTCTACTCGCCCGGTAACATCAATAAGACAATTTTTTATAACACTTTCAAACACTTTTGCATAAATTAATAATTTTTCGAACAATTATTAATATATTAAATCCTTTTATCTCCTCGTTTTTTATTTGTTTTTAAATTAAAAATATCTAAAATTTCTCTTAACGCTTTCAAAGTTTTGTTCTTTAATGTAAAGAAGTTTGACACAAACGTTATATATTGTACTGCACTCTTTGTGATTCGATTACCTAATGATGACAAATCATTTTACTGATATTGCTTTTATATGTTAACCCTTATCTATAGTTTTCTTTTATATTTCCTGATATCGTCAATGTTCTATATCGGTTCTCCGTAGATATGTAGGTTTTTAAAAATTTTACTTATGAACTTCTTTCTATGTCGAGTATAACGAACGGCTTATTGCATTTTTCATTTTTGTTATTTATTTATTCATATTTATTATCATTGATATAAATCGACAATGTTATTTACGAAACGTGAAAGAAATCATAACTTTACCTGGATTTTTTATTTATTCTACATGTATTCAATACACTGTCAGTGTTACCATAGTTTAGTTATGTTTAAAAATCTTTCAATATAATTAAAAAAATCTTATAAAAGAAAACAATTAAAAGTGATATATTTGACTATGCCGACTCGGATAATACCCTTCACCATCATGTACATAGGTAAAATGATCACATCGTAGCGTAGCCTAGATTTCATGTTTCATGTTATATATGTTATGTCATTTACTTTATTGTTTTCGACGTCATCTTTGATTTTGAATTTTTAACATAACTTTATTTTAAAAGTCCAGCCCTTATATTTGATTCCAATATTGTGCTAGTTGGAGTAGGACAAATCAGTAGTTAATATATTTGACCCATTGGACGTCATCGTGCTATTTAACTTTTTCATATTTACTGTATTCTTCTTTCATTTAAGAGAGAGATTAAACTCATATATAAATTTATTGTACGACATTTTGTAGTGGCGGCCATCATGCATTTTAAGTCTTTTTTTATTGTATTTTATTTATTGTTTAGTCAAGCCCTTTCACTTAAGAGCCATATTGACCGTCTCGGTTGTCTAGATGCTGAAAATACTGATTTTCGTTTGTAAATTTTAGGAAAAACATCAAAGCAGTTGTACCCTGGTGCTTATATACATATATCTTAGTTAGTATTTGGTGGTTTTTTTTTCGAAATTATTTTTTTTGAGACTACGACTTTCAAATTGGTGCCACTAGCGTGTCATTTGGTTTAGGTACTTGATATAAATTAAATTAATATACATATAGTATATATTTTTCCAAATTATGTTTGCCTATAACTTTGCCGATTTGTGACTGATTTGCCCAACATTTTTTTACATTTACATATCATATAAAAATAGGAGTTAATATAAAAATGGTAACAAACGTGTCTAAATGTAGTAGTATTATGGAATATAAAAGAGGGAGTCGTGTTTATTTGCTCATATATAAGAAAATTATAGGAGAACTGTGTTATGAGGTTATGGGATTTTAGCAAGCACGCAGATAGATGGACATTGCTCAATCGACTACCTGTTTCATAAGCTTACAGAATATATATAATATATTAGAAATTACAAACGGAATGGCTTAACTTCACACATATTTCCTAGTCACCAAAGGTGAAGCGTTCGATAACGTTATTTGCCACCAGATCTTGTGATAGTTTTTATACCCTTCACCTGTGGTGCACAAGGGTATATATAGCTTTGTCATTTCGTTTGTAATTTCTACAATTTTCATTTTCGACCCCATATATTTTCTGAAAGCTCTGACCGTCTTTCCGTCTGACCGTCTGTCCGTGTGTTGGTTGAAATCAACTTTTAGAAGCAACTATATGTTCCTCAGTGTATGGTATCAATCTTTTGGAGATATACGGGAATGAATCGCTATTGAAATTCAGAACAATCGCCCCCTAACTTTCTGAGATATGAGCAAAAAACCACGACCACCTCTTTTTTTTCACAATTACAACAACAACATACATATATACTGGTTAGAGTAAACGTGGCATCAAAAAATTTTTTTTTTGTATTTTATTTTTTATTTTATAGATTAAATTATACTTTTTTTATTTAAAATATTTTTATTATTTTTTTATATTTTTTTTAATTTTATCTTAAATTTTTTTTAAATTTTTTTGTAATTTTTTTTATTGATTTTTTTTTTTTTTTGTTTTTATTAATATTTATTTTTTCATTTTATTTTTGAAATTTTTTTTTTTTTTGAAAATATACATACGTAAACTCAATTTATAATATTGCAATGGGATGTTTATATACATATGTATGCTTTTTATATACATATATCACGAATTCCACAGAAAAGTCATCCGTCACACATGTGCGTGACGATGTTAAAAATTAGTTAAAGATGAATATATATATATTTTTTTCAGATAATATAACTTTTCGTATAATCTAAGATTGCTTCTTCTAGCTGTTAAAAATATGAATTTTTATCTGAAGTAAATTCGCAGAAATTTTTGATAGAAACTGACATAAAATGTTCAAAAGGTAAATTTTGTAACATGTGCGTACGATACATTTTGATTTATACTAACGAAATTAGAAAACCTATTAATAAGTGCTTTATAAATTTTTGAAAGAGCATAAAATTAAATAATAATAGCGGCAAATCTGCTTTAACAAAAGATATTTTTTTAACAAAATTAGTTGCAATTATTCGCACTCTGTAACAGTGCGTGACATGGATTTTATGATATGTATGTACATACGTATTTCATATGAGATGAATGGTGTACAAACAAATGTTATTGCATGACTACTCGTTGTAAAGGGTACATAAGAATCGGTACGGCCGAGTATAGCACTCTTACTTGTTTTTTTTTCTATTAAAAACATACAAAATGAAAATATAAATTTTAGGGTACAGTTCAGACCGTACATTTTGCGAGAAGTCATCCCACATTGTTTATATTGATTGATTAATGGTTAGTTTAGCCCTGGGTTATGTGAAAAATTTTGCTTAGAAATATGTTGTTAAACATCTTTTTTCTTGAGATACAATAGAGAAATTATTTTGTTTGGAAAGCTACCAGCTTAAATTTTTATTTTTTCTGGACAATAATCGCCCAACAATTTGTTAATTTTTTCTGAAATACAAAATCTTAAAAAAAAACGCTTAAATTATATAATATTTAAGTAAGACTTTCCTTAATGAAAGAAAAAACCAAAAAACAAAATTAAAATCATCTCTATATAATGAAAGAAAACATTAAAATAAATTAAATTTTAAATAAATTTATTAAAAACAAATAAGAACGCTATATTATCAGTTGGTACCATCATGTATATACATTTATTAAACAAACGGAATGACAAACTTATATATACCCTTTTACACTCTCGTGTGAAGGGTGAATGGTGCAACTGTAACGAAAAAGTATTTACGAAATCGATAAACTGAACTTTTAATTGGAATTTTCTCAAAAATTTTATTCACCGATATCTTTGTCGGTAATTGGCCATTTGAACCAAGATTTTCTGTAAATGTTTCAAAAAGTTCCCTAGGAGCAGCGTAATCGAACTTGGATGCGATCGTGTTCTTTCGCTCATATCTCAGCTCTCTTCAGGAGTCTAAAATATACGTGGGGCGCTATAAAAACTTGTTTCTTACATAATCACGGATAGATGGACTTAGCCAAAAAAAATCCTCTATCTCTATGGATTTAAAAAATACTTATAAACTTTATAGGGTCTAAAATTAATATTGTTTAAATTACGAATGGAACTGTTTAACACTTTTGTGTTAAAGGTATAAAAGTATTGCATAAAAATTGTATAAGCAACTCGGTTGTATAAGAGTCGGTAGCGCAAAAGCTATTAACAGAAATGAAAAAAGTTCGAAGAGATTGTATGTTTTGTATATGATAAACCTAGGCAAAATTTTAAATTTTGTAAGAGTAACATTTTCCAAATGGCAACACAATACACTTACCAATAGAATTAAATTATTTAAAATATCCTTTTTTCCTCTCCCCTGGATCTGCGTTTGTTCAGAGCCCTTTTTACAAATTAACTAACTGATGTGTGTATCACCAATTATGTATTCAACAATATTTGTTTGTTATTGTTATTTTAGAAAATAATAACGCCTAATTTCCTCTATTTGCTTTGTTTCTTGCTTGCGAAAAATAATAGGGGAAATCACCCTTCGTTGTAAACAGATCATGCAAATGCTGCAGATCTTGCGAGTCTAGTATATATCTTTCTATCTATAAAATTAAAATATGCTTTAAAGGACAGATAAAAACCACATGTTCTTCTAGAAACACACTCACATCCATTAAAATTAACTATAAAGAGTAATTTTCATGCTAGTAGTATGAAAATTACAGTCAACTTAAACGTGGTAGTATTTTAACAAGACGGTGCCACAAGTTACTTAGCGGATGTGATCATTGGTATATACCAAAAAGCCGGCTTAGTAAGAAAAGTTCATAGCTAACGGGAGATATCGGCCGAGACATCGAAAAACCGATTTAACGAATCGAATGTATTTTAAGACAATAATAAAAATTTCAACATACATACATATGTATGTATGTATGTATCTAAACACGTGTTTATAATACTATATAATGTATTATAAACACGTTCGCCTAAATTAAGTAAATTTTTCAAATGTGTTTTATTTTTATTCAAATCACAAAATATTAAAATTTCTTTGTCTTAAATAATACTAACATTTTTTATTAACACAACATAGATACGACAACCTTTCAAAATTATTCTTTAAAATTTTTGTTAAATTAAATTTTAAAACAACCTTTTTGTAGTTATAATATAAACAGGGTGGGCCAAAAGTCACTATGGGGCTTAAAAATTTAATAACCTAGAGAATAAATAATGGAGAGATTTACAAATGATTTAAAATCAGTAATAAATTACTTAAACGCAAAGATTATATCGTCGACATTTTAACGTTAGAATGATTCGTTACAGTTCATCGTCACCACTGACATGACACCGTTAAAGACTTGTACCGGTAGACTACGTTAATTTCGCACTGTAAAAAACATTTAACATGTAGAGCAAAGTGTTAATGAAACACAAAAAACATCTACCAAAAGGAATTCTGCTCAGCTAAGAATGGCTCATACGTCATAATGGCGCAAATAAGAAAAAAGATTTAATCTTATTTTCATATAAGGTGAAATTGGTGCAAGAATTAAAAACCGCAAATCATCGGCAGCGTCTAGATTTGCTAGTTGAATTTAAAATGTTGTCCCGAAATAAAATCAATTATGAGTTATAAAGCTTAGTTTCATTTGAATGACATTGTTAATAAGCAGAGCCGTAGGTTGTGGGTAGGTGTGGTTCTGAACATTCAAAAACCGTTCATCAACGCCAATTGCAACCCATTAGGTTTACAGTATGGCATGGCATTACATCTGAAAACATCATTGGACCTTAGTTCTTCGCAAATGAAGATAAAAGTTCTGTAACCGCAGATGAGGAGCGGTATCGGTTTATTGTAAAACATTATTTACGTCCTGCCCTTGCAAACAGACCTGAGATTTGGTGCTAAGCAGAATCTTGCCATTGTCCACATTGCCCGCGACTCAATGGCACTTTTAATAATAAATGAAATAAATTTTCCAAATAATTTCCATTATTTTGAAAATTAATTAACTTGCGCGTTCGCCAGATTTATCAGCACCCGACTATTTTCTTTATGGTTAAATGAAGGAGCGAGTATATGTGAACAAGCCAGAGGGAATTCAAGGCCAACATTGTTACAAACGCTATAGGCACACATTTTTGAAGATATTATAAAATATGCTCTAATAAAGCAAGTCCATCTAAAAAAATTCCATTCTACTTAGTTTATAATCAGAAAAAAATTATATAAGCAAAAAAATTATAAAATTTTTTAAGCCCATGGTGACTTTTAGCCCACCCTGTACACTGAAATTTTTCCCAATTTTTTGTCCCAACAACTCTGATCATAGCATTTTATTATATTTTAATCGACAGGTAGTAGTTTCCACTTTAGGACGGCACATGGTTTTCTTAGTCGCCAACAACTATCGCTATTTTATTTGTTTATTGATAAGGCGATTGTCTTAAATAAAATATGTATGTATACATGGGAAAAATGTCAAAATACTCATAACGATAGAAATACAAAAATATTAAAGCAGAAATGTATATTCCTAGATTCGTTTCAAGTATCGTCTTATCGTTATCAGTTAACAACCAACCAACCAACCAACTAATTTTTAACTCTACCATTTTATTGTATTACGTTTTCATCAATACATGCATTAACCTGGTTACAAATAAATATTTGATTAAAAAAAGAATTGTTGATTAGTAAATACTTTATACACTAAAGTCGTCAATTATTTGAGATTTGAAATATTTCGACCAAAATAAAGGTTTTTCTTTTATTATTCGAGTATTCGATTAAACTTTTCGATTGTTCGAACGAAGAACAAGCAAAAATTTTTATTCGATTTTTTTTTTTTTAAATGTAGTAAAAACAAAATCTTAAGGGTACTTACGATTGGACCTGTTTATATTTGCACTGAGCAAATTTGCAATGGATATAACGACCGAACGAACATTGTAAATATTGCAAAACGTTTTTGTACTCACCACCAAAAAAAACGTGTGGTGGTATATTCATTTTGTCATTCTGTTTGTAACACATCGAAATATCCATTTTAGATCCCATAAAGTATATATTTTCTGAGTCGTAGTTTTATTTTAGAACGATCTAGTTATGCCCCGATGGACTAGTCAGCAGTGTGCTGTTCTGCTAGCTTAGGGGTTGCGGGTTCGATTCCCGCCGGAGACTCTGGACTTGTCTGCTTCTATTCTATTCTTACTTTTCTATTCAGGTATCACAAAGGGATCAATATAATGGACCCAAGTGAGCTGTACAACAGCTGCCTGTTCTACCTAACCTAGTTATGTCCGTCCGTCTGTTGAAAGCAGTTAGGGGGATCAAATTTTGCCAGAATATTTCTTATACACAAGGTTTGTTTGGTATTTTAAATGGGAAAAATAGGTATGTTTGGAAAAGTGATTTAGATCGTAATCTATCGAACAAAATGTGATTGTGTCTTAACGCATTGACGTAGAGCGATAAAAATTCAAAGGAACATTTCCTAACTAAAAAAAATTTCTTTTTCTGGAATTTCCTCAAATTTGTACATTACGAAAGGAGTTATAGATAAAAATGTACGAAACTTTATAACGCACACATATGTACATAGTTTATTTTATAAACGCGTTAAGTTAAAGGTTTTCAAACTATGATAAATTAATACTGGTTGCTTCAAAAAAAATAACGAATACCGATTTTTTAATAACAATAAATAAAATAATCCATTTATCTGTTCTAAACTTGCAAAGAATTGCTACAGCATTTGAGTCGTTTTTTTCAATCTTAAGATATACGAACCATTAATGAAAATTCACAAGGTTTGAAATCATATTGTGTTGTCATAACTTTTCAAAATAATTTAGTAATGTTATATTAAACAATAAAATATTTTTTATATTTGTAATTCTTTTTAAATTTTAGGAAATTATGACAACTCGGCATAATAACACTATATATAAATCGAACGTTTAGTTAAAGGGCGATAAATTTGTATTGCTTATCTTTTTAAAATAGAATGTTTATACATACATACATATTTAATGCAATCATGTATTTTTTCAAGTCACTCACTAAACGTACATACATATGTATGTATAAAGTTAAATAAGTAAATTTTTTTGATAAACCTTTTTGTATGTGGATTTAAGATTGTTTTAATCTATAAAACAAAATTTTTTTAATTAAACGCGATAAGATACATACACACACACACACACACATACATATTTTATATCGATTTCAGCTAAAAACTAAAATAAACTCTAACCCTACATTTATCATCAATTTTTAAATTTATCAAATTTTTTTGAACACAATTTTGACGCTCAAAGCTTTTTATATAAATAACTTTTATAAATTTAAAATATTAATTAATTCATTTAGTAAACTTTATTTATTGTAAATTGAAAAAAATTAAAAGTTTTATAAATTTTTTTTTTTAATTGTATTCAATTAACAATGAAACGTGGTGTTGCTTGCATTCTGTTTAGCTTGGCAACTTTAAAGAGGGGTTCAATCAGTAATAAATACAATGTCGACATGCGTCCATAAACGTTTAAGAATGTCATTGCATTGTTGGACTAAGCAGTGTTGCCTTCAATTATTGCTGTGCATTTCCAACGCATTTGTTTTCTGTATTCATTGACGTAGCTACAAATTTTTTCTGGGGGTGGTAAAAGCTAGAAAAAAAGTTTGAGTGTAAAAAATTTTTTCCAGAAAATTGTTTTAGAACCGACTAAGATATAAGCACCAAAGTACAACTTTTTCGGCATTTATTCCTAAAGTTTACAAACAGAAATCATTTATCTTAGGCTCAACACAATTAGCGGAACTAGTTTTGTTATTTAACGAACTACTTGAAATAATTACACTTTGAAAAAAGTTCAAATCCTAGATGGTATTCGAAACAAAATGACTGATATACTTAATTTTTTTTAACCCATCAATCAAAAAAAAAGGCTTAATACAAATGAAACAAATAAATAATTCAAAGAATCAGAATACAAAGAAAATGGTTTTAACCGTTTTAAGTCAAAATTAAATTTTCAATTCTTAGAGGTTTCTTAGACTTTACAAGCAATTAGTAAATGTACATTTTTTAATTTTTATATATGACATTTAAAATATGCGAGAGAAGAAAAATAATTCCATTTTATTTATATATTTTGATAAAAATTTCACCAATTCTGTATCTATATATATAAAAGTGAAACTCTGTGTGTGTGTGTGTTAGCTATAGACTCCGAAACTGTAAAACCGATCGGGCCGAAACTTTGGTAAGTTGTTGTACACATACCAGGGAGTGTTTATGGGTGGAAAAAAGTGGGCGGAGCCACGCCCATAAAAAATTAGTTATCATTTTTAGCTACTTGCACTTGACCGATTTTTCTGAAACTTTGCACATATTGAGCTGTCATGACCTTATAATTTCGTGATTAGAAAAGTGGGCAGGGCCACGCCCATAAAAAAAATTATAATTTTGAGGTACTTGCACTAGGCCGATTCTTCTGAAACTTTGCACACATATTGAGCTGTAATGACTTTACAATTTCGTGATTAGAAAAGTGGGCAGTGCCAATTTTTAGGTTTTTGCACTTGATATTCAATTAAAATTCAGAATGCATTTTGATTCATTAAGGGGCGTAGCAACGCGCGCCGGGCTTTTCTAGTTCCAAATAAAATTAAATTGTTCGGAATTATCACTGATGTGTTGTTTATTATATTTAATATGCAATGACAATTTCAAACAATTTATGTCCCAATTGCGGTTCACAACTTTTATAACAATGGTCAACTAAACTGAAAATTGTTTATATTTTATTTCTTATGCTTACACAATTTTTCTGCTTTTATATAAAACGTTATATTTTAGGTAGGCAAAGTCATCAAGATTTCAACTTTAAACGGTTTTGCTTCATATTACGAAAACACAATATGGTAATGCTAAGGTTGAATTGACTAGCAGACGATCAAACTGGGTTGAGTTTATAATGACAATCAAGTTTACCTGATGATTTAAATTTTGCTTGAACAGAACCACAGTTTAATAGAAAGTGTTAACTGTAAAATAAAAAATAAAAAAAAAAATAAAAACTAGTTTCAATTTATTCCATCATAATATAATTTTATTGAGAAAAAAACTAAAATATGGGAATTTGTTATTGACAGTATAAACTTCTTTTAGCTATATTTCGTAAGAAAACAAAAATAATTTTATTTGTTTATTCTATTTAAAGATATACTATGTTTTTTTTTTTATAAATAATAAATAAAATTTCATTACTTATATTAATATTTAATTTTAAACAACTTGACTATTATTATAACTATTTATGGACATTTAATGTCTGTGGATTTTGTGTTTCTTAAACTGAGCTTCTGGTGAACTAGTTAATTATTTACTCTTTGTGGATGCAAAGAAAAAGTAGTATGAAGTTTGCTACAAAAGTGCTTCAAATTTTTGTTTTGTAGTCTATTTAAAAATAATAAAATATTGCATAGAAATTAAATATAAAAGCACATACAGCTAAATATGTAATTGAACTGATTTAAGATACAAAGAATATAAATTAATAATAAAGTGTTTTTGCAACTATTATATATTTTAAAACCATTTATTTTCGGTCTTTTGTTCACTCTGCAATTGACTTTTACTTGATTCGGCTGGAAAATCATCAGCATGACCTTCACACAATAGACTAGCCTCACCACATTCTTCGCTGGGTACTCTTTTATATGAATGCAATCGTCTGCGTTGGCGTGGTTGTATAGTGTGTTCAGTTACAACATTTACCGTAGTATGGACGCCCCTTTGATACGCCCGATGACAGTGTGTCGAGAATATAGAAGGATAATATTGACGATAAATGTAATAGGAGACTACTAGTCCAATCAAGCTACCCATGATAACATCCTCCCAATGGTGATGATAGTCACAAGTACGACTAACAGCTACCAAAGCAGCTAACATCAAAGGTGCTACAGAAATACACAAACGCCAGGACTCACCTCGGCCACGATGATTAAAAGCATGCAGTTTGGAACCTACATAGTAGGTAATAAAGCCAAACCCGGCAAAAGCAACTAAATAGAAAAACTATATATAGAATAATAATTTGGTGAATGTGGTTTTACTTACAAGACGAATGTCCACTGGGAAAACTTTTACGACCTTCGTTTATGTCTCTAAAATTGCCCGTGCAATTTAATAAATCCAACATACTGTCTACGCCAGTGCCATTGTTAGACAATTGCATTACACCATCCGGAAAACAACGATAGTAAAAATCTGGTCTTGGACGACCTACGCTAATTTTTAATAGACTTGTAGCCAGACCATTTAAACCCAAAATTAAAGTCCAGGCCCAACTAGCAGCACGAAAATCTCTGCGATCTCTTGTTAGGGCAAGATGAATTAAAGTCACAAAAAACGGCCCAAATATAACTGCTAGTAGAAGAGATAATGGTGACACAAAGTCTTTGGTGCGAGGATTTTTATACATCCACAACTCCTCCAAATGTATTATTCGTTTGAAAGCTGTTTGGGTCTCCAATTTACTGAAAATGGATATATATTTAGATGAAAAGTAATAATTTAAAATTTTTTTATAGAAGAAAGAAGAAGTTATTTTTGTATTTAATTTACCTAAATACCACAACTAATAGAACTCTAATGCCAATATCGATAATATCACAAACATAATGTGAATGCTTAAAAAATATTGTTGCACAACACACAACGCTGGCATCACTGTCACCGTCTAGACTTCGTAAAGTACGTTGACTGCGCTGCGGCATTTGATGATGTTGGTATTTATGAAGCCCATTACTTAAACTTCTGCGAGTCATTTTACGTTTGTCCGCTGTACTCACTATTAAATCATCCTCTTCCTGACTGGTACTGCTATCGCTGCTCGTATGCCACTGTATTTTTTCAGTTGAGCTCTCACTAAAACTTCTTTTTACCAAACGTTTTGAGTAAAATCTTCCAGTTTTATTATTCCTAAGCGGTGAACTACGAGATGAAGACATTGCTTGTTTTAGTCTCGATGTCGCTGTTGATGTTGTTTGTAAAATATTACTCGCAGATAAAGATTTATTTTCTTGTGATTTTTTTATGTAATCTCCTTTGGGGGGATAGATATCGAAACTGTTATTGTTGTTGCTCTGTTTTTGTTGTAAGAAGATAAGACGGCTGTATATGTTTTCGTTTGTAAAGGTTTCTTCGTCGTTTTTAGCAATGGAATTATTAAACATGCTGTCTCCAACACCAATATCACCAGCCGTTTGAGCGCTTTGATGTTGTGGGCGCTGTTTTGAGTGATAAAAAAAATAAATAAGACTATTTCAAACATTATAATAATATTTTAAAATTAATTGTGATAAGATAGCAGGACCATGATTTGTGGCTTTTGAAAAACAGTAAAAAAATATACATATACACACACACTATTACTTCGATAGGGTCATAACTCAAAATTCGCATATTTACAAGTGATTACTAACATACTCGTGTCTGTTCTGTACTCCGAGTGAAAATAAATAAGCAACAACACTGTAACGACAATTCCGAGTGAATTAATTCTAATCGGAATATCGGACAAACACGACTACGTATTTCTAAAACAACTAATACCATCGGAGTTAGAGTGAATTCTTATTTAACGCGAGATTTTAAAATAAGGATCTTAGCTATTAATATCGAAAATTTAAACTAAATTTTTGAAATACGTAAATATCTTTTATTTACATTACGTTTATATTTTAATTTTTAATAGTCTTAAATCTTTAAAGCCATTTTACTCAAAACTATGTTTTTTTTGAATCAACAGCACAGTACATACATATACAATACAATATAATCGCCTAGTGGTTAAATATAAACCTTTTTTGGATGGAACGTATAATCAAATTGATCGTAGGTCGTTCATTTTGTACATATTTCTGTGGAAAAACGGATTAACTGGTTAAGTCGATATATGCTAAAATTGAGATAAAAACGCAATCTCGCAGTTTAAAACTACAGTCAGGCGAACTCTTAACTATTTTGAAAACTTTATAGGGAGTTATAGAGTAAAATGTGATTTGAAATAGTAACTTATTATTGCTCTATAATTAATACAACGCGAAATTTATATAATAGTATTTATTTAAAGGGAATCATCAATATATAAAAATTAACTAAAAAAATTTAAATGCCTTGCTGAAAAACAAAAAAAAAACAGACATGGCAATTTTTCCTTATTGTCACAGATTTGTATACATATACGAAAAATGAACGCCCCTTATTAATAGGTGTGTTCCACAAGATCTCGGACAAGTTCGGACTAATGAGAGTAAAATGAAAATTACTCTCTAAATTTGCCAAAACTACCCAAAATTGCTGGAACGCCATTTTTGCACTTCTTGTAATACTAATGGTGCTTACTTTTTAAATTAAAATCTATTTAAGTGATTTTAGACGCTTAAAAGCAATAACATTATAAAAACAAAACATTTGCATCATTGCCAACAGATGTTAAAAATAATTTAAAAAGAACTGAAAGAGAAGCTGAGCCAGTGTAAATTTTTTAAAAGTATTTATTTTAAAGAACAAGGGAGATATGAATTCACTAATGTATTTACCACTTTAACTTTTTCATTAAAACCTTCCATTTTGCTTTTTAATATATTTTTTAACAAAAACTAAACTTTTTCTTTTGCAAATTTTTTGATTAATTTTCAGTTTCATATGTAAACAAAAAACAGCTGATTGTTAAATTCTTGTCCGAACTTACCCAAAGAAAAAGTTCGGGCAAATTTGTACAGGAAATGAAAAAATTACTCTCTCAATTACTCTCATAAGAACAAAAATTGTTATGTGGAACGCTTTTGGGTAACTTTGGGCAAGTTCGGACTGTTTCGTTATGCATGTGGAACACACCTAATATTGGTATTTTCTTTATTTTCGTTAAAGCATACTAAGATATCGTTTGTGACAGGTAGAAAAGCTCTGTTTTATCATACTGTAATTTCTTTTGTAAAATTTTTGTGTCGAAGTATATTTGTGTGAAATGTATTGCAAGCACTGAAAAATTCAATTGCGTAATATATACGAATTAGGAGCTTTCTACTTTTGACTATCGATATGTATGTATGTATATAGTTTTGATAAAAATTTTTTGCCAAGCTATTAACTTATCTTTTTACTTATCCAATCGGCTGTGATAAACTTAAATCAAATTTAAAACAAATATGTATGTGTAAATTAGTAAATCGTAACGAAATGCAATTTGCATTAAAAGTATTTTTTAAAAAACAAAGTGCATACATATGTACATACATACATACATACATACATACATACATCCATACATACATGCATACATACATACATACATACATACATACATACATACATACATACATACATACATACATACATACATACATACATACATACATACATACATACATACATACAAACATACATACATACGGTATTTAACATATTTTTAACATATATAATTTTTTCAACTAATCATATTTTGCTAAACAGTAGTTTCCGGAAAAAATTTTTTCTTTTTATTTTTTACTTATTAAATGAACTAAATATTAATTTTGTACTTAGTTTAATGAACAATTTACCATAATTTAAAAAAAAACGCATAATGGATGGATATATCGGTCAAAAGTTTTATCAAGTTATTAAGGGCAACATGAAAACTTTTAAGAAAACTTTTGTGTACGTATAATTTTACATTTTCTTTCAACTTAGGAGTTAATTCGACTAAAAAAAATTAATGATACGTGTAAAAGTTAAAAATTCAGAATGCTAGGTTAAACAAAAATAAAATTAAATACTTAAATGGAACTTAAATAACAAACACTAATCACTTACGGCGTTAATGATAATAACGAACCGTGTGCTAACTAACAAGCTGTTAACTTTTTATGGGAAAAAACTATAAAGGAAAGATAGCAGATCGTTAGTTAGCACACATTATTATTATGTCAAACGACGTTAAAATCTTTATAAGATCTATAAAAAAAATTTGTTTTTGTTTTCCAAAGTACACAACAAATGATTTAACTTTTAAATTTTTTTTTTTTAATTTCTTCTAAACAGCTGTTTTCTGGAAAAAAAAACGGGGAAAACTAAAAAAATTACCATAAGGTCAACAAATTTGTTTCTGAAATATATTATTTTTACTGTAGAAATATATAATGTAATATACATTTTTTTGAGTTATTTTTACTTAATAGGTAGGTACCAATTACTCTTACACACATAAAAATATATCTATAATACAGTACTCTATAGTCTGGTACAATTTTTAGAGGCTGAGTAATTATTTATTTCGTTCAGGATTTAACTATGTAATATATTTTAATTGGCCTAAGGAGGCTTTATATTACGTTGAATAAATAAATAAAAGAAAGTTTTTTAATACCTATTATACAAATAAAATTTCTATGATTTTTTTTCCTTAAATGCTGCACGGCGATGTATTATGTACTTGAACTTCTTAGCCCTGGTAATGATTGCTGTTATAAAGTAATAAAATATTCGAAAGATTCATGAAATCTGCGAAATTTGTACAATTACACTTTAACAAAATTTTTAACTAACCATGTTATGACGTTGTCGCATTATTGTTGACAATGTTGTTGCTGCTACTAATGGTGATATTGTAGCTGTAATTAAAGGTTCGTTCGAGTACTTTTACTGCACTTTGTAGTAAATGAGTAATTATTTAGTAAATTGAAAATTTTACTCTCAAAAAGAGAATTTGTTCAAAAAAGTACTCGAACAGACATTTGTAAAAATTCGTAAGATTGAAGCAACAGCTGATGGCAAATAAATAAAGTTTAATGGGAACTATGTACATACATACATATGTGCAAATATGTATTTGTGTATGTATACCTGCGCCAGATTCAGGCAGTTCCATTCTTTCATTTGTAGACATTGTTAACTAACTTTATTTCACAAACAACTTAAATTTAATAATATTTTGCACTTTTGTTGGGATTTTTCTTTTTTTTAATACTTTTTTCACAAATTGTATACTTTTTGTTTGCTTACTTTTGTTTGTTTACCTTTTGAATCATATGTTTTTTGGTTTTGCTAAATCTTACAGCAAGAAATTTCTGTTGTAAAAATTTGCAAATACTCAGTCAAGAACTGTCACTTTTCGCTCTCTATTTGTGCTCTCATTTACTACAAATTTGTGTAAACGAACGCAATTTCGTAAAATGCAGTAAAAATTTGTACAAATTCGTACAAATTTGTGAGTTCTCGAACGAACCTTAAGTCAGACTTTATATGTTAAATCCATCTCACATATCTAATTATGTATGAATTTTGACTACATACAGACATATTTATTTAAAACGTTTTCACATTTTTTTCTAAAAATTTTATAAAATCTTTCGCTTTATTTACTTTACATTATAGTTTTGTTGCGGATTGTAATCTGGAAGGCACTATTTCTCATTGATTTGTTTAGCTTTTTGCAATAACAAAAGGAGAATGTTTTTGCTATATTTTCCTAATTATTTGTACTTACTTAATATATCATACTATACGTTTTAAAGTTAATCGATATGCATTTCACAAAACATTAGTCTTAAAAACATTTAAAACCCACTTAATCCATTATTTAAAATAATATTGCAATAATTGGTTACACAAATTTTAATAAGCACATAAAAACACAGAAGGTAGAAATGTCAAAAAAGTGATAACAGTGTTGGTAAATGTTTCGCATATCGGTTGAAAATTTAGGTGTTGCAAGAGCCAACAGATAATTTTTCAGTAATAACAAGTAAGAGCACTATGTTCAACCGAATTTTTGATACCCGCCACCAATGTTGTGTACTTTTATAGTACAAAATTTATTATTTTGTTATACTTTATACTAAAATAAAACTTTCTTTGTACAACTTCGATATGCTATTATAATATTTTCGTATATTAAGTCTTTCAATGAAAATGGGCGTTAAAGTAGGCGTGTCAATATAGTTTCTGCTAATAAATAAAACTTACATATTTTAATATAATCCTCTATTCTTCTACAACTTTGTCCACAGAGAAATTATATGAATTTAAGATAAAGCGTTATATAGGAGGAAGGCGTTCAGGAGGGCGTGCCACTTTCGTTTTCTGGCATAACAGTGATATTGACTAGAAAGTTATATGTGCGAAATTTCATCATCATACCTCTAATTCTGTCGGTTTAATCAATCAATGAAGTTTTTACTAATAAATTCATTTATTTATTTTCCGTTAGTACAAAGCCTTTGACCGTCTAGACGTAAAGTAAGAGAGTCAACATAGATACAATGGTACAATCATCAGGTAGCCACAGTTCTGCAACAAAAAAATTCTCCATGCATTTTGTTGTTGGAAAACGAAGATTGAAATGTCAACAAGCAAATGTGCTTGTTTACAAAAATAAAAAGCAGTATTTATTTTTGCTTTTCTTTTGATAGTAGAATATATAATTCAATTGTAAATTTTTGTGAAAAAAAGTAATATATATCAAATTTTTCTATTAACATTTTTACTGCAAAGCAACATACATACGTTTGGGAATACAGTAAAAACAAAATAAAATTAAACCCCTAAATAAATACTAATGTTGGGCAGAGAACCAAGCCGAACCAAAATTATCAGCGGCGGCTGTACGGACTGTTTTGTTCGGCGCCATCGGCTTTTAATAGAAAGCAACGACAGCGGCTAAGAGTTGGCTGAAATTTGAATGTGCTCTTTTTTCAGTGGATCAAAAATAACCTTGCATTTACACATGCAAGTAGTGGCATGCAATTCTTGTATACGTTAGCGATAAATTCTTTAAAATAGTCGAATCTCTTCCCATTTGCTTCTCTGTTTACACATGCGAGTTCATTTTTATAAGGTTGTTAAAGCGTAAACTTCAAAACATATTCTTCTTGTGCTAATTATGCCTCCATATTTACTTTTTGTTTTCGTTTTTTATTAGAGACATGTGTAAACGCTAGGTAACTAATCGGCGGATTCCGTTAAAAACTAAAATTTTTCGAATTTGTGTGCTTAATGATTGCTTATGTAATTCGAAAATATTTTTTTCAAGACGTATTACAAATTCCTACAATACAACTTGTAATAGCTAGAGTATTTCAATATTTATTTATTTTATTTTCAACAAAAGTAATATAAAAAGCCCCAAAGGCCAAAAAAACTATATTACAAAGAATATTCTTATATATAAAACAATTTTTATTATTTCAACAATTGGCTCCCCAGCCGAAAGAAAGAAAGTATCCCAAAAGTAATTACCATTCAACAAAAATATTCAGACATTATACCAAAAGAGTTAAAACAGTATAAATGAGCATTAAAGAGAATATAAAAGGCATAAACAAAATAAACTAAAAACTACACTGTTGCTTCGGCAATGTGAAAATAAAACACTTTTTAAGAGCACTTTTTAGTTTTTTTTAATTATTAAATTTATTTCAAAGTTTCTTAGTTTTACTAATATAAAAAAACGGGAGGCTTTAAAATTTAATGTTTTTTACCGCGTCGTATGATGTTTAGAATTCAACAACCGTTTACTTCAAAATCTTTTTCTCTATATCGGTATAAAAATTTATAAATGCGGCAAAAGTTTTTGTCTACGTGACTATATGAAAAGGACCGTTACTTTAATATATAAGCAAAGGAAAATAAAGAAGAATGTTTTCGTATAAAAAAGGGAGTATTGAGATAAATAAAAAAGGTTATAATTGTAAATGTGTTTGTGCATGTTTGCAAATTTAAGAATATTAATGGGAAGTATCCCAATATTAATAAATGAATACAAAGTAATCATTTAAATGATTTATAAAATTTAAAGAAACAATAAATGTTAAGATAATAAAAAATCATTATTTAATCCGGTGAATTTCGGCGGCAACATACACATTTCAATATTTTCGATAAACGTATTGCTTATTTACGAATTTTTCGTTTATTTTATTGAATGCCTTTATCTATAAAAAAAACTATTACAGAGTTAAAAAAGTTACCTAATTTGTTTTCAGCGGCTTAGAAAATAAATCCAGCGGCTGTGTTTGAGCCTGCTCAACTTTAAAGTCGATACAAGTCGGCGGCGGCGTGATTATTACAAATCGACGATCGACATGTTTCTCTGTTGTAGGGTGACGCACAGAAATATTATTTAATAATTTCAAACACTTCCTTAGTCATATGATTTTAATCAAGGCGAACTTTTAACATAATTGTAAATTCGCCTTGACTAAAATCTAGGAAAATTTAGACTCCAAAACAATTAATTTTTACAAGTAAACATTAATGCCAAATTTAAGAGATATAAATGCTTTGCTCGATGCTCTTTACTTAGAATTACTTTATTTAATAGAACAATTAACAGAATGTAAAGTTCTTATGCAACAAGCAAGTAAGGAGTTTTACAATTAAATTTACTTTATTAACGTAGCTTTATATTACGGAATAAAAAAAATTTCTTATTTTTAAATTAGATGTTGGGGTTCGAATACATCTGGCCAGAAGCCGTTATACTCAAGGCCCTCACAGTATAAGTATTGCTCATATTCCTACTGAAAAAGGTGACGTCTTTAACGCCATTTGCAATGTGATTGAAAGTTCGGACGAGTCAAAGGTTTCAGGAAGTAAAAAAAGTTTAGTACGCCACAAAGTAGATAAGGATGAAGGTTTTTTGGATCCTTTGAATTGGTTCTCTGTTTTGCCTTCGTCAAATTTACGTCGAGCCGCAGAACTGTCCAAGAAATCTGTTGATTTAGTTATAGAAAGTGCTAATATACAAACGGAAATGTTGTCTATAATGCAGAGCATAGAGCATTTAAAAACTTTAAAACATAAATATTAATGTACCTACATACGTTTATATAAAAATGTTTGCTTTTATTTTAATAATCACTTTATCAATAAGACTAAAAAAAATTATTCATCTTTACAACTGAAAGTCATCTTAATCAAATTGTCAATTCCGCATTCAATAATATCTCCGTTTTTAATGGGCAATGATCCTTTAGGAGTTCCAGTTAATAATATATCATTTGGTTCTAAAGTCATAAATTGGGACGTATAAGCAATAAGATCATCTATCCTGAAAATCAAATCTGATGTATTGCCCCGTTGTTTGTATTCATTAACTTTTAGCCATAAATCCACATTATGAGGATCTTTGATATCTTCGAGTTTAATAAAACGAGATACTGGAGTAGAAGTATCAAACCCTTTTCCCAAAGACCATGGTTCACCTTTAGCACGAGCTACACTTAACGAGCATTGTGCCGTCATATCTAAGGCCAGGCAGTAGCCACCCACATAATCTAATGCATTGACTTTCGATACATTTTTGCAATTTTTGCCTATAATGACACCCAATTCTACTTCATAGGCAACTTTTGTAAAAACTTTTGGTATCTAGAAATAAATATAAAACAACAAATATTAAAATAGCAAACATGCAAATTGCAACATACCACAATATCTTGGCCTTCTTGTATTAAAGATGTAATAGGTTTTAAAAACAACAAAGGTACTTTAGGTACTGCTACATTTCTTTCTTTAACAATATCCCTGTAAAAATGACAAGGGGTACAAACAATCTGATATAATTTTTTATATTTTATAACGTACATATAATTCAAAGCAGCACCTATTATCTTTTTACAATTTTTAGCAAAGCTTTGCAATTCTATATGACTACTTGTTGACATAGTTCTTCCTGTTATGTTTTTTAGCATACACGTTAAAGCCACTAAAAAAGGCAAAACAAAATATTTACTTAGTATTTAAAAAAACTCGGTTTTTCTCAGTTCTGACGTCAGGGTCATTTCAAAGTGAAATTCCCATTTTTAGAACACAACTGGAGATACATAAATGTATTTTAACAATACATTTTATTTTGTAGTTGACTTACTTATTACTGTTTTAAATTTTCAGTATTGAGCTGATAAGCTAAATTTGTGACAGCTTTAAAATTGACCCACAGAGAAGATATACAGTCTTCCAAAAATATGTATTATTTAGCTTTTTTATAATCAATATTAAACAAGAGTTCTATATTCGGCCATACCGAATCTTATATAGCCTTCACAACGTGTATTCACGCAATTAAAATAGTTTGTATCACCATTCATCTCATATGAAGTACGTACATACATACATATAAAAAACATACATATATAAAAACATCCCATTGTAAAATAATAAATTTACGTACATGTGTGTTAAAAAAATATAAAAAAAAAATTTTAAAAACATAAAAAAGATATAAAAAAAATTAAAAAAAAAATTGTTTAAATATTTAAAATAATAAGAAAAAAAATAGAAAAAAAAATTTTAAAATATATTTAAAAAAATTAAAACAAAAATAAAAAAAAAATAAAAATAAAAAGAAAATTAAAAAAAAATTTAAATATAAATAATATCTATATATATATATAAATCAATGTGTGTTTGTATGTTTATATGTTTGTATGTTTGTTTGTGTTTTATAGACGGTTAAACGGCTGGACATATTTCCTTGAAATTTTCACAGAATCTTTCTGTATGTTTGGAAGGAACTATAGGCTATACTTTGGTTTAAAATTGTAAGTGGGCGGGGTGCCACGCCCTATTAAAGAATAAGTATTAAATATTATATGTCACGAAAGTTAATGCAGCTAGAGTCTTCAAATTAAGTACGGTAAACTTTGACATCCACAAGAACATTTGGGTAAAAAATTGGCGTACTTGCAATAGTAGGCGTGGCCACATGAATTAAATACTAAAATTCGTATATTTGGAAAACGATATCGATTAGAGTAGTAAAATTTAGCAAGATCAACTTTGACATCCAAATGAACATTTAGGCAAGAAATGGGTGCATTATCAATAGTGGGCCTGACACCTACCATATGAATTAAATACTAAAATTCGTATATCTGGAAAACGATATCGATTAGAGTACTAAAATTTTGCAAAAGCAACTTTGATATTCAATAAACATTTATGGAAAAAATGGGTGCATTAACAATAGTGGGCGTGGGACCTGCCTGAATTAAATACTAAAATTTGGGGTGGCGAAGCACACCGGGTATTAGCTAGTATAAAATAAAAAATAAAATAAAAACAAGGTTGCCGTGGTTTTTTGCTCATATCTCAGTTGTTTATGTACCGATGTTTCTTGTTTTCAATACCGATCTACTCCCGAATATATCTGATATTTTAATACCTCACCCTGGTCCGGGCGATGTCGGGGTGTTTCAAAAAGTTGATTTCAATATGACAGACTGACAGAGCTTAATAGACTCCCCTATTCATAAGCTTTCAGAAAATAAATACTTTATGGGGTGGGTCGGAAATGAAAATTGTAAAAATTTCACACGGAACGACAAACCTATGTATACCCTTTTTCACTGTGTGAAGGGTGTAAAGAACACGTCATTATCGACGTAATAGTTTTGAGAAGAATCTGTCACAATCATATCTTTTTTTTTAAATTAACGTTAAGAATAATAGGTAGGTAAGGCTGGTGCAAAGTTACCCTCACCTGGAGACCATTACGGTCCATTGTGACGTCTTAATATAGAATAAAGAGAAGAATAGAAATAGTTAGAAGAGAAAGAGAAGCAGGCCAGTCCAAAGTTTTTGGAGGGAATCGAACACGCATCCCCCGCAACATGATAGAAATTTGAAAATTCTTATTGGAATCTCTATACCTAAAGCACGGTGAACTCAATCGTTCGAGTAAAATTTCGATCGTGATCGAATACCGTTATATGGTTCCTGGTACAAAAGCTTTATTTATTGGGTTATTTTGTCAAAAGTTTTAATTTTTATAAACAAATATTTTTTTGGATAATGGAGAAAAATTAAGAAAGAAAAGCTTTAACGGATTAACCGAATGTATTCCTTCAGTATCACAAATTATTTTATTTCCTCTTATGTAAGTACATAAAGTAATAGCGTTAAAAGAGAGCATATTTTGTAAATTTTTTTAATAGAAGTTTGTAGCCGATTATGGCCTACTTTAAACAAATAAAATAAATATGGAGTTTGACAGTTCTTGGTACTGAAATCTCCTTTTTTATATAGTGCTAGTTTACATGAAGGGACCGGAGAGCCAAAAATTGCTCTCCTTTACGCTATCGCCTTATGTAATTATACCATGCATGGTCCTAAGTTTATACCACAGACTAAACCAGACTGGTCAAATTTGACGTTTAAAAAATCGTCAAATCATATGTGATTAACACTACTGTGGAAAGAGAAAAAAAAAACCTGATATAAAATTTAGTACAAGAAAGTGAAATCAGGTATATACCACATATATCTGTGGTTTATACAAGGTATATTAACTTTAGGTAGACTTAAGACTACAGCTGATCAATGTTTTGTTTATGCATTTCTCTTCCCAAATGTCAAAATTTGTAGCAACAAAATACATGGTGCTTCTACCTGGAGTTAATATATCTTGAAACCAAGGTATATTCATTATCAGGTGGTATTGACAACGCAGCTGATCTACTTTTTTATTTGCATAAATGACGGTTGAGTTGTCAAATTTTATTTATGTTTACATAGATTACTTTTTCACGCGCAAAAAACAAACAAAAACCTTATAGTTTTTGACACATCGGCAGACGAAAGCAACAGTAAAGAATTATGTTGTTTTATAATGTTGTATTTGTTGTATAATTACCACCACCTGATAATTAAATTTACCATGGCTTAAACGGTTTTACATTTCCAACATACAGTATCTGTTCCCTCAAGTATCTGGGCAATCCAGGGGTGATACTTTTTGCTCAAGTATACTAAGCAAAATTCAGTGTAGTTAGTACCAATCTTTCATTTATGCTTAGCCACATCAGAGCATTCTTTGTATTTTTGAATGGAAATATATGAAAAAATTGTGTATGTCTATTAAAAATTCCTATGCATTTTATAAAATAAATTGAATATATCACTTATCTATTAAAAATATTTGCAAAGAAATCGCGTTGTTTTAATCGCTTTAATCAACTTTATTAAAAGATAGCAGCACTGTCTCATATTTAGATAAAGTTTTTGTCTCACTCATTTCAGTTTTGTTTCTGGTCGCGCCGAGTTTAGTTGCGTTAGTTTTTTATTTACCAGGAGCAAAAAGAACAATAGTATATTTTAACATAAATTTGCAAAAATCATTTCCATCCAAACGTCTGCATGTTTTATTCATTTTATTGTGCGTGAAATATTAATTATTTGTATATTACAACGACGGTTCCCAACATAAAGTTTAATTGCGGAAAAGTACAATTTAAAAAAATTCCTTTGCTAATGACTTGCGCTTGGACATCGTTTTGATTTTAAAAGAAAAAAGAACGAACCTATTTGTAAAATAGAAAGAATTATTTTAGTCATGGCAAAATTACTATGTGCAAAAGGGGAAGCTATATGAAGCATAACCTTTATTAAAAACACTCGTATGTAGATGACATGAGAAAGGGATAGCATCTGTACTGTTGACGCTTTTTTATCTCGTTAATCATAATTGAACTGTATGTATTGTTATTGTAAAACGCGAATGTTTTTTATGAGCAGATTGCAACTTGAATTTTTTTTAATTTCGCTGTGATTTTTCTTTTAATTTATCATTTACAAATTATTTATTTTTTTCTTTCGTGTGTGTTTTTAATCAATTTTTTCTAAAAAATCTAAAGTACACGTATGTCTTTAGGTGAATTCAACTAATTCATGCTTTTTTAATGAAACTTAAACCATTTTTAAAGAAATTAAGTTAAAGTTTATTACAAAAGATATGATGAAAATGGAGACTGATAAAATTATGGATGAAACCAATTCCAATTCACAACCTGTAAGTTTTTTTTTGCGATATTTTATAATTTTTTTTAAATATATTTTTTTGTATGTATGTATGTAGTTATATGAATTATGCACCTATGTTATTACTTTTTTTATTGCATTAGTGTTATTGAATATTCATTTGTTAATCCAAGGTTTCAGTTATTAAACTCAAGTTACACCTTTAGTAAGTTTTTCATATAATTTAAGTATTTTATGCAAGTTTTTAACGAGAGATTTGATTTAGTTAACATATACATACATATTTAGTGTTTTTCATCTAAATAAATAAATGTAAATTTTCCAAAATCCATAAATAAATTAAAAGAAAGATAATTTACCACCATAACTGCACAGTGGGTTAAATTAAAAAAAATTGGTAAATGTACCAATTAAAAAATTAAAATATCTATTAAGTAATAAACTAATAAATTTTTGTATTCATATCTAATGTTAGTAAATGCAGAAAATCCTTTCATCAGGTGATATTTTTTAAAACCAAATTTAAATAATTTATACCTATCTACTTTCTCAGTTTATTTCTTGTCAATAGGTACCTATTTAAAAATACGTTCATATAGTTAAAATTAGTAAAAAGAATAGCTAGAGTACCCTGCACCTGTTTGAATTAGTATTTTGTTTTTATTTATGTACTAATAACTAAGGATTAAAAATTGTTTTTCGATTTCAAGTTATTTTCTTCTATAGGCCAGAATCGGTAATAAATTTCTAACTTAGGAATATATTAAACAATGTATGTAGGTATTACAAATTAGAACTTAATAAAATTATTAAGCACATTGAATGAAAAAAATGAATAAATAAAAGCTTGTAACAAATTTGATACATGATTCGTTAGTTGATTACTTTCTTCTTTACTTATAGGTATTAAACTTGTAACTGTCATAAATAAGAAATTAATTCTCCGTCCTCAAATCTCATATAAAGGGTGGTTAAATTTTAAGGGCCGATGTTGATGGAGAATTGTGAAAAATATTTAAATTTCAGCAAAATAGGTCTGTATGAAATGTGAAAACAACTGGGAATGCCTTTTAGTTCGTTGAACAAAAAAACATTGCTGGTTTTCGCGATAGTCGGCCATTAAAATTTAACCACCCTTTATAATAAATTATCTTTAGGTATTTAATACTAATAAAGGTATATACAAAAAAAAATCTCCGAACTGCGATTACCTGTAAAAAGCATTGTAATTTCTTTTTTTTAGTAGAAGCATGTTACCGATTATGGCCTAGAGACTACGTTACGAAAACTTTATATAACAAAAGTAAATAAAAAGTCTCTAATTTCATTATTCTATTTTCATAAACAAAAAAGTACAACAAGTAACTACCCACAACAAATTGCGAAAAAAAACATTTTTTTCGCTTAATATAATTTCAATCTTAACTTTAATTAAAAGTCCCTTATTTCACAATTTTAGCTTCGAAAACGTAGTTTGTACGAAAAGATCATAGAAATGCGAATAAGTGCCTTTTTGACCGCCATTAACAATTTCAGTCTCACCTCGGATCAAAAGCCTGTAATTTCAAAATTCTAGCATCATAAACGTAAAAAGCACAAAAAGTAAAATACTCGTAACATTTTCAGTCTTACCATGGATCGTTGTCACTGATTTCAAAAATCTAGATTCATAAAAATAGATAATAAAGGGTCCGCCATCTAACTTTTTTTCAGCCATTGCTTATTTCGTGAATGGTAACACTTAGCTCATATCTGATTTGACAGATAATAAGTTTTATCCTTCCGCTGAACGAATATGGTTGTGTATACGCTTGAACAACGCTGGAAAATATTGCGACATTGCTTTGGCCAATTTTACCAAAAAAAAATCGTCTTTTCAGTTGAAGCTCATTTTGATCTTGGCGGGTATGTAAACAAGCAAAATCGTCACATTTGGGGCATAGAAAATCCGCACGGATACATTGAAAAGCCGATACAACCAAAACGTTTCACTGTTTGGTGCGAATTTTGTTCCAGAGGCATAATTGAGCCATTATTCTTCGAAAATGAGCAAGGAGTGGCCGTAGTCAATGGCGATCGTTATCGGGCCATGTTGAACGAATTTTTGTTCACAAAAATTGAAGAGGAGGATATTGGCAACATTTGGTTTCAACAGGACGGCGCTACGTGCCACACAGCCGAAGCTACACTTATATTTTCTGAAAGCTTATGAAAAGAGGAGTCGATTAAGCCCTGAACGTCTGTCCATGTGTTGGTTGAAATTAACTTTTAGAAGCAATTATATGTTTCTCAGATCTGTGTATGGTATCAATCTTTTGGAAATATCCGGGAATGAATCGCTGTTGAAATTCAGCACAATCACTTTCTGAGATGTGAGCAAAAAACCACGACCACCTCGTTTTTTTTTACAATTACATAAACTGGTTAGGGTAAACGCGGCATCGAATCCCAGCTGAGCCAAAAAAAATTTTTTTTTTTTTTTTTTTTTATTTATATTTTTATTTTTTTTTAAGTTTATTTTTGTAATTTTTTTTATTGTTGTTATTGTTTTTAATATTTTTTTTTTTTTGGAAACACATACGTAAACTTAATTTATAATTTTGCAAAGTGATGTTTTTATATATGTATGTATGTACGTATTCCATATGAGATGAATGGTGATACAAACTATTGTCCAAATGAAGTTGTGAAAATTCCAATTGAAATTAAGAATTTCAATTTGGAATTGTAATTACGAAAATTTCATATGAAAATGAGAATTTCAAGTTCAAATTGAGAATATTCCAAATAAAATTAAAAAAATTTCAAATGAAATTGAGAAAATATAATTATATATAAAAATTTTATTTAATTTTTGATAACACATTATACATAATAATTATTGTGTAGTAAAAAAACAAAAAAAAACAACCAATGCCGACTCGTGAAACGTTGTAGTGTGCTGTATATCTCTACTGCAATCTCCTGTAGTAATACATGTTTTTGAAGCATTAATAACTTCTTCTAAAAAGGCAAGCCTCTGCTTTCATACATTTGGGGGACATACGTTCGGTACATTCATCTTTGCTTTAACATTTGATTTTGGACCAAATACTTTAAATTTGTTTAAGCATTGGTGAGTAGGTGTTCAATTGTTGCTGGAGTGTTTTCAAAAATAAATTGTAGGCGATTGTGGCAGGCAGCATTGTCACAAACCAATACAAGCTCCGATAACTCCATTCCTAGCTCTTTTCACCTATCAAGACCAACTTATTTGCGCTGTCAGCTCTAAACGAATCTTATTGATTTTTAAATACATACAGTAGACTCGCGGTAACAAAAACACTGCCTTACGTTAACACCGGATAAGATGAACATAATTTTTTTTACACTGACTACTCTGTAGCGTGAACACAGTGAGAAAGCCTTATAACGTGAACAAATTTGTCGGTTATATAAATCGTTTTCATAAGAAGGGGTATCCCTGTAAATGATTGCACAGCTTAAGTTTAGTGCGCGCTGCTGATTTAGCATGATATAATCTAAAAAATCTAATGTCAAAAACTACCAAAATTCTAAAGTTAAACTTCTTGTGATTGGAAAAGCAATTAAAATTTAAAAATTAAAAATTAAAAGATAATCCAAAAAAAGGTAACATATATTTTTAATTAATTTTAACGTACTTTTTTTTCTTAACAAAACATATGTACATAACAATCCGAAATACAAAAAAATATATGAATTTGAGTTAAATCACATGTCTAGTTTATTTAGAATTTTTAAAGAGTTACACCTTCGTCAACATGAACAACTTCGCAAACGTGAACACGCTCGGTTTTTAATAGTTCACGTTACCGCGAGTCTACTGTATGTACTTATATGTATGCATATAAATAATTTTTCTCAATTTCAAATTAAAATTTCTTATTTTTTTTTTATTTTATATGTATACATTAATGAATTTTATATTGTTTTTAAAATAACGCTTATCAACGATATCTGTTAATAAACCACATAATTTATTTTTTATTAAACCACATAAAGGACATTTTGATTTGAATATTAAATTTTTTATTTATGTTTTACATTTTCAAAGCGATAAACATCCATCAACAGGATTAGGCAGCAAGCATCTAAATGCAAATGATCAAAAATATCATATTAGCTCAAATTATTTTTAATAAGCATTTTAATAACTCTACCAAACCCAGAGAAGTGGTTAACTTATAGATAAAAAAAATTAAAAAATATTACGTTTTGTTTTATAAAATACTGTATAAAAATATCTCCAAACTTGAAAAATTACTAGCAAAATTCAAACAAAAATGTGTTTACTGGAAAAATAAACACAAATTTCTGAAGGTTACTTACATTTACTTGCATATGTATATACAGTTTGACAGGTTTCAGCTTCTTCCTAAATCCGCTAAAGCGGTTGATGTATACATTATTTTTTTACTTGTAAGTTAATAAAAGTCCAATGCCGTTTTTTAACTTGTATCTCCAGGCATTGAAGGTGCTTGACAGATTTCAAAAACAGATTTCATTTTATTCTTGGAAAGGCTTACCTGAAAATCAGTATCAATTCCCATATACTTCTACTTAATTTGTCTACGTATTACTGTGTTATACACGTATGAATAAGGATAAGAAGAAAAAATATGAGTGTCTATGTTTAAATATTAAAAAAATACAAAAAGTTTGTATTATATTTTTAATCCAATGCAAATAATGTGTTTGATCTTTTTAAAGTTTTTGCAGTTTCTATTTGTTACCTTTTTTCAAATATATAAGGAATATTCTATTATATTGTTGTTTTACTTCCAGTTTACTTCAACAATGTTGTATGACCCAGTCCGCAAGAAAGAATCCTCCCCCACATTTCAAGTTGAACGTGAAACCTGTTTGACATACTTTTCGCAATGGAACGAAGCTGATCAAGTGGATTTTGTTGAACAACTACTGTCTCGCATGTGCCATTATCAGCATGGTCATATTGATGCGTTTTTAAAGCCAATGTTACAGAGGGATTTTATTTCACTACTGCCGAGTAAGTAAAGTTTTAAAATTTTATTTTTAATATTTTATACATGCATATATATGAAAATAAAGTAACGTACCTTGGTCGCGCCATAACTAGAGAACGGCCAGACCGATCTGGCAAGAAATTTTGTCAGAAATAAACTCTTAACACATTCAAAAGTGCATCAGCATTAACTTTTTAATTTCTAATTAATTTTTGACATTTATTAAGATATTCAACAAATTCCTAGTGCTCCAATTTTGTATAAAATTACGAACAACATATGGATAAATTATTTTTGTAAAATTTAAACAAAAAACAACTCAGTCGATCGGTCGGTTGAAGTTAAACAAATATATTTTATTTTTTTATGTCCTAAAATGTTTTGTGTTTTTTACTGTAATGAAAGCAATGACCTTTGAGTCAGCAACAATTTTCAGAAAAAAAAAAAAATAAGAACTTGATATAAAAATTAAGACTTATAAGTGAAATGTTTTATAAATTAACGTTGTTAACAGCAGCTGCAATAACAACAACCAAAGCTAATAAACAAGTAAAACTTTTAAATGAACTGAATGTACGCGTATGCCTTAAAACGATAGAGTAGTTTAATTGACAGGTTTTAAAAAGCATTTTGCATTTAAGCGTTTTAAACTTTATTAAGATTTATTTTTATTTATTTACTAGTATGTATTGCCATCATTAAATTATTGTTTAAGCTTAAAATTTAACTTTATTCTAACATTTTATAATTTATCTATTTATTTATTTCGACTTTAATTTCTTTTTCTAATGTAAATCCAATAAACTGTGAACACCAAATTTAAAAAACAACAAGAGACATGTTTAAATTGTTACACTAAACTCTCTTTGTTTTGTATTCTGAAGTGTCATTTAAGAAAGTTGAAACTTAGCGACATTTTCTGTTATATGTGCCTAACAGTAAACAAGAGTGCGCTAATGAATCTCGGTGATATTGTCTGGTCTTCTATGAAAGTTCGGACATTTAAATTAAAAAAGCATATTTGACTCCACAGAGAATTTAGCATTTTTTTCTAACTAAAAATAATGATTTTGTCTTCAAATCCTGGTCTACAAACTTTTTAAGTTGGCTTGGGCAATCTTTGTCTTCTATAAAAAAAAACCACCGCACAAACCAAACCATCTTCTTTACGTTGAAACCAACTTGTTGTAATTTAACCCAACAACAAATTAACCCAACAAATAATTAAAAAAATACATAATATTATTCGAAAAGACTATGTTTAGTAATCATAAGATCACTTTCTTATATCCTCTTTTAATACAAATACAGCCCGCTTCATATTTATAACCCATGTGTGAAATATATATAAAATTTTAACTAATTATTTTAATTTTGACAGCTGGTGAAATTTGTTGGATATACTTATGTATGTATGTATACCTTTTTTCAAAATCTCGAAACTTTAAGAACTTGTCACTAAGAAGAATTTTCCGAAAAATTATTTTTATCAAAGTTTCATATTTACATATGTATTTAAATAAATGAATAAACTGGCTGAAGATTTTTCAAAGAAGACAAGTAAGAGTGCTATATTCGGCAGCGAGAATTCTGATATTTTTTACCATCATCTACATAGGTATAATGACCATGCGTAGCTTGTCCTTAATTTCATGTTATACGCCATTTACTTTATTATTTCCCACGTCATCTTTCGTTTTGAATGTTTACTAGTTTACTGTATTCTACTAATCAAGCCCTTTCATTTGATACCCATATTGTTGGGGCTAGATAAAATGTTCGCCGTTTTGTTTTAGACGCCATCTTGGTTTTCTATATTCTACTGGTCAAGTTCTTTCATTTGATACTAATATATGTATATATATAAATATGAAAATCAGAATAATATCAAACAAGGGTTATAAATATGTAACCGACTGTATAATAAAAAATACAAAACAAATATTAAAAATAAAAACAATGCTTTTTGGGTAAAAAACCAGTTATGATTTTCGTTTCCAGTATGTAAGTGCACAGCGAAGAAGTTTGTAACTGCTTAAGTTCAAGCTAGTTGCTTATTCATTTTTGACTTAACTTAAAGCTATACTTTTACAAGTTCGATTTTGTTTGTGAAAAAGTTTGTGTGTTTCTTTAAGTTAAAATTTCTTCTATTGTTTCTTTGTCTGTCTTATACATACATACATATGTATGTATATACAATAAAACAAAGCAAACTGAGAAGAAAATTTAGACTTTAAAGTATAATAAAGTATAAAGAGTAAAGAAAATTCAAAAGCAATAATGCACTGCGTAATTAATAATATAAATATGTAACTAGTAAATGAAAATTACTAGATCAAGCTTCAAGCAGTCTCTAAGAGGATGTGATTGTTGCTTAATTGTGAATGTGTGAAAGGTTTTTAAAAATGGGCGGGTGAAATGACATGGAATTAAACATAAACATATTTATTATTTTAAATGCTCATGCTTGCAATAAAACACGGCTGCCTTATGGTTAAAATAGACGTGCCTTAACCCTAACCATACGAAACAGCTGTTTGAACCAAACTTATGGGCAATAATGTATTGGGTTAAGGTGTCTATAACCATACCTCCATAACCATAGAAACAGTTGAATTTTGATTTCTTATGACTGTAACATTACCCAGCAAAAAAAATCTGTGACGAAAAAGTGAATTTGCAGTAATTCAACTGGAGACAAAATAATAAAATTTAGGTGA
This sequence comes from Phyto melanocephala, assembly GCA_941918925.1. Lineage (NCBI taxonomy): Eukaryota > Metazoa > Arthropoda > Insecta > Diptera > Rhinophoridae > Phyto > Phyto melanocephala. Next base: position 7,977,037 of record OW799233.1, read on the forward strand.
AAACACTAATGATTTTAACATTAGCGTGTCATTGAAGATCGTGTGTTTACATGAATATTTTAATGAACTGCACTCTATTTTAACAAGTGCACAGAACTCATGCATATATAGTGAAAAACATCCGCTGTTACATGAGTTAATTTTGTTTGTTTACATGAATTGTATAAGATATTTTGCATGATGTTGCATTCATTTTTAAGTCCTTCATTTATGACAAATTGCTTCGCATTTAGGGAGTCATTCATAATTATTGCTTTTACACAAATAATTTAAAAGTCTTTAAAATGTTATTCGCTTTGCACTACTTCAAATTTTTGTTGCTGGGTATGGTTATGGCACGTCTAATTTAACCTTTAAAGGTTGTTTTGATACTCTTCTCAGAGAGTGTAAGGGATATATAGGTTTGCCATTCCGCATGAAATTTCTACAATATTCGTTTGCGATACGTACGTGTTTTGATCGAAATCAACCTTCAAAAGCAACTGCATTTTGCACAGACCTGTAAGTGGCATCATTCTTTTGGAACTATCCGGGAATGAATCGATATTGAGATCCAGCACAATCGTCCCATAAATTTCTGTGATATTAAAAATTAACTCTACTGCCTCTGCTTTTCCCACAAAAATTTACGATTCTCCTCTAGAGATATGCTTAACAAATTTTAGTTAAATCGATTACTAACCGACAAAGTTATAGGCAAAAATAACTTTAAACAAGTAAGAGTGCTATATTCGGCAGTGCCGAATCTTATTTACCCTTCACAGCGTGTAGTCATGCAATAACAATAGTTTGTATCACCATTTATCTCATATGAAATAAGTATATACATATATATAAAAAACATACATATATAAAAACATCCCATTGTTAAATTATAAATTTTCGTATGTGTGTTAAAAAAAAAATTAAAAAATGTACAAAATAAAAAATATATAAAATATATAAAAAATATGAAAATTAATACTAAGATTCACTAATTCAAATTTTATTGAATTGTAACATAAATAGGAATTTTAAGTTACATAGTAGTATACCGATAAAGAGTGCTGATGATGAAATCGTAGCTGATTTCGAAAATGCATTCCTCTCGGCTAATATCAGAAATAATTTTAGAAAGAATATTCCTAAAAAAATGGTTACAATTTAATTAAATTTGAATTATAAAATTAAATAAAAGAATAAATAAACTTAAGCGAAAATAAAAAATGGTTCACATTAAAATTTAATATATAGAAAAAGTTCGAATAAAATATAATTATATAAAAAAAATTAAAAAAAAATAAAAAATTAAAAAAAAATAATAAAAACATATAAATAATATATAAAAAAAAAATGAAAGAAAAAAACAAAAAAAAATTTTTTTTTCTCACTGGTTTACTCTAACCAGTATACCAGTTTGTATGTATGTATATTGTTGTTGTGAAAAAAACGAGGTGGTCGTGGTTTTTTTTGCTCATATCTCAGTTGTTTATGTACCGATGTTTCTAATTTTCAATGCTCTACTCAACTACTACTCCCGAATATTTCTGATATTTTAACACCTAACCCGGGTCCAGGCGATGTCGGGGGGCTTCAACAAGTTGATTTCAAGATACACACGGATTAATCGACTCCCCTATTCATAAGCTTTCAGAAAATATATACTTTATGGGTTCAAAAATGAAAATGTAGAAATTTCACACGGAATGACAAACCTATATACATACATACATATGTATACTTTTTTTCACTGTGTGAAGGGTATAAAAACATATATTTTTTTTTAAATACATTAAGTTATTAAAGCTTCTAATTAATTTTTTAACATGTAAAAGACAACTAAGATATAAAGAACACTAAACAAAATTAGAACCCAACCTTGCCGTTACTACAAATCTTAAATGGCGCACAATTAATTTATATATGGATCAAATCTAGAAATTAAAAATGTGCCCTATTAAAGCACCTTAATATTGGTATCAAACAAAAGGACTTAGCAAGTAGAATACAGTAAATAATGAAAATGTTAAAATCCCAGATGGCGTCTGAAATAAAATGGTCGATATATAAAAGCTTGTAATAACGGCTATGCCCCTTCAAGCCCCCCACAATATGGGTATCAAATGAATGGGCTTAATCAGTAGAATAGTATATTTTTTTACACCCAATCAATATGCGTATTAAATGAAAGAGCTTGACTAGTAAAATACAATTAACTTGTAAAAATTTTAAATCAAAAATTGCAACGGAAATATGTGGTCACTATACCTACGACACATTCGAATATAACATTCTTTCTTGTTTTTTATACCCTTCACCTGTGGTGCACAAGGGTAAATATAGCTTTGTCATTCCGTTTGCAATTTCTACAATTTTCATTTCCGACCCCATAAAGTATATATTTTCTGAAAGCTTATGAATAGAGGAGTCGACCGTCTGTTTTTTATTTTATATATTATTTATATTTTTATTATTTTTTTTATATATATTTTTTTTTAATTTTATTAAAAAATTGTTTTTTAATTTTTCTAAGTTTTTTTATTGTTTTTTATTTTATTTGTTTTTAATATATTTTTTTGTATTTTTTTTTAGAAACATACATACGTAAACTCAATTTATAATTTTGCAGTGGGATGTTTTTATATATGTATGTTTTTTACATGTATGTACGTATTTTATATGAGATGAATGGTGATACAAACAATTGTTATTGCATGACTACACGTTGTGAAGGGTATATAAGATTCGGCACTGCCGAATATAGAACTGTTACTTGTTTTTTTTTTTTTTAATGTGTTCATTTGATAATGCAAAAAAAAACAATGTTTAATAACAATTAGAATTATTTATATTTAAAACAATCATATGTTATTTGAGTAATTAAATGTTTACCTATATAAAATACATAATTGAGCAAAAGAAATTTTGTTTATGTTAATAAAAATTTAAAAAAATTTAATTATGTTGTAAATAAGTGATTATACCTATGCATACATATGTTTATAAACTTAAATCAAACAGAACTGACAACAACGACAAATTTGCAAATACAATACAATGCAGAAATTACTAGAAGTAATTTGAATAAACTTTTTATACTCAAACCGTACTCGGGTATTAATATAACTATTTTTTTTTTGCAAATATTTTTAATAAAAGTATTCACCACAATTGCAGCTATGATTTGTAGTAACTATGTAGAGTAAAATATTTTTATAGGTTTTAATATTACTTAAAAAAGTTTAAATAAAATAAATTTTTGTACTAGGTTTAAAAAGTTTGACTCTAATACTACTTTGTCAAACTGTTTTTTTTTTACATGTATGTTTGTACATACGTATATCTGTTATAGGTATATTTTTAATTTTTTAAAACTTTTTTCTATTTTCTTTTTTAGAAAAAGGTTTAGATCACATTGGTGAAAACATCTTATCGTATTTGGATTCAGACTCTTTAAAGGCTGCTGAATTGGTATGTAAAGAATGGCTACGTGTTATATCGGAGGGTATGCTATGGAAGAAATTGATTGAACGCAAAGTTCGTACAGATTCCTTATGGCGTGGCCTAGCCGAACGTCGTGGCTGGATACAGTACTTGTTCAAGCCGCGTCCTGGTACTACCCACAGACCTCATTCTTTCTATCGGGCATTATTTCCTAAAATTATGAATGTGAGTAAAAAATTATAAAACATTTCTTACATTATATGTATATCCATAATAACTAAGGAATGAGATCGAAAAAATCTTAACACACGTTTTGCCACTTAACTTTTTTCGGAAGCAATATTTAAATTCTTTTTTGATCTAGTTATTTTTATTTATTGTGAGTTTGATCAAAATGAGTGAAGAAAAAGTCCGAAAATTATTAAAAAAAATTTTTTTTAATCCAAAATTTTCAAAGAATTATTTATTTATTTATATATTTACTAGCTTGTGCCCGCGACTTCGTCTGCGTAATTATAGGGATAAAAGGAAGACTTAGTATTAACCTAGATTGTTATTTATATGTTTGTCAAATTTATCCAAACATTCACATTTATTATACCTATTAGTAGGATGATTATTAATTTGAAAATTTGAATATAAACAAAAAAGAAAAGTTAAAACTTGCAACAAAACTAAAAATTTTACAAAACAAACAACCCGTTTAGGCTGTGATGATGAGTTTGCCAACGACTTCGCCTGGTTAATCTAGGTTGTTATCTATCTATGTGCCGAATTTTATTTAGTTCCGTTACGCCGTTTTTACGTGATTGAGTAACAAATATCCAAACATACAAACATCCAAACATTCACATTTATTATATTAGTAAGATAGTAAGACTTAAATTTCATTTACTAACCAAACCCTAATGGGCCATATATGGTTATATGTTTACAACAATATGCTATAATTATAAAATTAATAACTAAGAAATATGAAAGTGGCAATACAATGAAAATTAAATAACATGATTCATTATTCAGAATTAAAGATTTGCTGTGTTGTACTGTTTCGAATGTTATTAAACAGTATCAGGAGAAAAGAAAAAGAAAAGAGTTTCAAACACAAATCGTAAAAAGGCAGTCCGATTAGCTGAGAACTTTTACGCAGATTTTCCAGATTCCGGGTAAAAAATTTTGTTGCTGATGCTCAAAGAAATGTGAAAGATAAGTTTAGGTCGAAAAAGCAAACAAAGTTTCCTAAAAAATTCTTGGTATGGTACGCTTATGCGGTTGCAGCAAAAGAAGCAAGTCATTTGTATCAGTGGGCTCTATAAATACCGAAATTATACTTCTTATAATTTACACAAGGGAATTGCAATTTTTAACTAATTTGGGGTTACTCTATTTTTCTCCATCAGCTTACATTTTTAGGTAACGATATCAGTCGTATTTTTTTTATCCAAAAAATAAAAGTTCAAAAAATCGTAACTGTACTCTTCATTAAGCGATTTTCAATTTTTTTTTACAGATCTTATTGTCTATAGCAATTGAATTTTTCAAAATCACAAAAAAAGGCTGAGTAATAGTTGTTTAGGTTAAAAAATAAAAAATAAATTTTGTATTTTTCAAAACCATGAAAACTCTAAAACTAGAAAATGTGTAAAGCCTTAATAATTTCACATAAAGTCACAAAACCTATAAATGAAAAGGGACATCGATCATAATTTTCTAGGAACTTCAGGAAAAAGTACGAAGAGTTCGTTCACCCACTGTTTCCCATTCAAAAAATGTTTACGTAATCGAAAAGTACAAGCGATTTTCCCCGGTTTTTAATAGTGAATAACAACAAAAAAATAAAAGTGTAGATTTACAAAAAAAAAAAAAAAAAAAACTCCATCAATCAATGAACAAGTAATCAATGACTACGTCAAAAAACGCATGTATGTCCCAACTACTTTTAAAAAAACTTATTTACTAATTTCAATGCAAAAAGATTTTAACATTTTTGAAAGTAAAATCAATATTTTATTAGAAAAAATATATCCGGCAGGAACGAAACGAATAATTTTTAATTTTGCTTCTGCACAGAAAAGACTCAGCACTAGCGGAACGAAATGAATAATCAGGATTTATGGCGTTTATTGTTTGTTTTTTTTTCAAGCAACCACTATACGCCAGTTATGAAATTCGTCAATTTTGATAAAAAAAAATGTTAAAATTAAAAAAAGCAATTATACAGAAAGAAACTTGTGTATGTGGCAAATATATTTCTAAGAAGTTAATATTGTTGTTTTTGTTAAATAGTTTATAAAATTTAAGAAAAATTGTCGCTAATATTTAAAAAGATATATTTCAAAACAAATTTTATTTAAAAAAAAATTCATGATTGTATATTATTCGAATATGACTTTATTTTTAAAACTTTTTAAGGACATTGAAAGTATTGAAAGCAACTGGAGAACAGGCCGTCATATGTTGCGTCGCATCAATTGTCGTTCGGAAAACTCAAAAGGTGTTTACTGTCTGCAATACGATGACGTGAAAATAGTATCAGGCTTACGCGATAATACCATTAAAATATGGGATCGCACGGATTTGCAATGTGTTAAGGTAATTTTATTTAAGCGCTTCCCCAAATTTAAAGTATAATTTAACTTTTAATACATTTTTTAATTTTAGACTCTAACTGGTCACACTGGTTCCGTTTTGTGTCTTCAGTATGATGACAAAGTCATTATAAGCGGTTCATCCGATTCGACGGTACGCGTCTGGGACGTTAATACCGGCGAAATGGTTAATACACTGATACACCATTGTGAAGCCGTCTTACATTTACGTTTCAATAATGGCATGATGGTTACCTGCTCCAAGGATCGTTCTATTGCTGTCTGGGATATGACTTCGCCAAGCGAGATAACTTTACGTCGTGTATTAGTGGGACATCGTGCCGCCGTGAATGTTGTTGATTTTGATGAAAAGTATATTGTATCCGCTAGCGGTGATCGAACAATTAAAGTGTGGTCAACATCGTCGTGTGAATTTGTAAGGACATTAAATGGTCATAAACGTGGTATTGCGTGTTTACAGTATCGTGATCGTTTGGTCGTCAGTGGAAGTTCGGATAATTCAATAAGGTAAGCAGTACCGCATTATCACAACAATGTTTATTCGTTTTTTTTTTATTATTATAAAATAAAAACAAATATGATATTTTAGGCTTTGGGATATTGGATGTGGTGCTTGCCTACGTGTGCTGGAAGGACATGAAGAATTGGTACGTTGCATACGTTTTGATTCAAAACGTATTGTTAGCGGTGCCTATGATGGTAAAATCAAAGTATGGGATTTAGTGGCAGCTTTAGATCCAAGAGCACAATCAAATTCGCTGTGTCTAAACACCTTAGTGGTAAGTTAAATTAATTTGTTTTTATAAGAAAGGAACATTAATGGGTTTTCTGTATAGGAACACACTGGTCGGGTTTTTCGTTTGCAATTTGATGAATTTCAAATTGTCAGCAGCTCACACGATGATACAATATTAATATGGGATTTTTTAAATTTCACACCAAATGAAAATTCAACCGTTCGCACACCTTCACGTAAGTTTTTTTTTTAGTTAGAAAAATTTTTTAGAATAAACATGGTTTTACTTTCTATGTTTCTTTTTTATTTTAGCTGCTCTAATGGAACATTAACAATATGTAAAGGATCAGATGCTAAAACATGACGGTTTAACAGTTTCTTTTGATTATAGTAAATTTGATATAACGTAACAGTTACCAAGTGATGTTAGTCATCCCAACTGTTGCGTTAGAGCAAAATTATTCTGTTAAACTTGCGCAACCGATCTCTATCCCATTTTAAACTCTAATAATAAAAACAGAAAAATAATAAAAATTAAACAACTCGTATTAAAATCAAGTCTAAAAAATTTATAAAAATCATTGTTCAATTAGCAGAGTGCACACAAAAATAATATTATTATGGTAGAACATACAACTTGTTTAGCTTTTCTTTAAGGCGAATAAAAAATAAAATATAATATCATTTCTTAATTTCACATCATAAGGTATGCAAAATTCATAAAAAAATATACGCGCTCAAATTAAACAAATTCATTATCTTCAAAACAAACAAAAAAAACCTTAAAAAATATTCTAGAACTTTTGAATAAAAATATTATGATTAAGTAAATAAAAAACTAAATTAAAATCAAAAAAAAAACTGTAATTATGATTATAAAAAAAAAAATTGTTGAAAACTCTGTGTTTAATATATACATATATCAAAAAGTTCATAAAATCCCTGGAATAACCTTTCTATCTCCACAATCAACAAATAAGGAAATAATAGACCCATAAGAAGACCTACAGAATAAAAAATATATAAATTTATTATTACATATTATTAAAACAAGCAAAAATTAAATTTCAAACAATGCAGTAAATTATAAATAAAAATTGTTTCAATATAAAAAAAAACTCAGAACTAGACAAAAATTTATTTATACTTTACAAACATATATATTTTATTATTTTTTTTTTTTAATAATTTATTGTTTTTATTGTAGACAAAAGATAAAAAAGGGTAAAACGGATGTAGGTAAATTATTAATACAAATTTGGCACTGATAAAATAATGTACGAAATAACGAAGGTATCAAGGTATATTAATCTTCGTATCCAATCAGCTGATTGCTTTTTTTTATAAGTAATTAATTTTTTATCTACATTAAATAATTCGCAGTTGCAGTTGGTTCCAAACTTTTTAAAAAATACCAAAAACGTACTTATTACATTGAAGTTTTTAAAAAACTTTCAAAATAAAGAGAAAAAAAAGGTAAAAAATGTTGCGACACACAAAAACAAATGCATGCGTTTTTTAATTGTTGTGCATATACCTTACACGGGTTACACGATCATGTATGTTTTATCAAGTTTCAATACACTCGCACTTTTTTACTAATCACTCATACTTTTGAAACTTGATGCGAACTTGCTTTTGAAATTCCCTTTCCATCGAGTGTTTCAATTTACAGTCAAGAAAATAGCTGAGTGCAATTGTGACGAATTTTTGGTTTTTTGTTGTTTTATTGACAAAGACATTTTGAATAATAAAATTGCTTGCAGCAATTTTAAATTTATTTTGACAAGCAGTTTGTGTGAAAAACTTGAACGTGTGGCTGCAATGTTAGGAAAGTAATAAAATAGTTACTAAATTTCTTACTTTTATTACAAAATGTTTAAATAATTTTATTCAAGTTCAAACTTTTAGAAAACTATTCCAAAAAATATATAGTCAATTAATAAAAACAAAAAAAAAATGCTATGTCTTCCTGTTAAGTTGTCCAAAATAGCTGAAAATTCGGCTGAGGGTAGTTTTAAAGTGCGGGATTGCAATAGTATCAATTTTAGCTTAGGGGGACTTGTTATTCCTTTTTTTGCCACATATATATACAATTATAGTTCTTTTTAATTTCAATTTATTTAACACAATAATATCAAGCCATTAGGGCCAAAATAACAATATTACAAGATAATAAGCCTGAGTAAAACTATTTATACAAAATATGTAAATATAAAATTCAATACAAATTAAGACTGTTAAAAATAGTTTTGTAAAAAAAAATTCCACGGTTTTACAGTATGCCATTCAAATCAAAAATGTTTTGATTTTCTTCAAATTCACTACTACCTGCGCATAACTCTCGTTCTGTAAATATATATTATTTATTTATTTCAATTCCGTAATATAAAGTCACCGGACCGGTTGGTTCTAATTTTTTTAACAAATATCCGTAGAGGTATTTTTTATCTATAAGTACTTATACACGTCTAAAAATTCAATTGACAATTCTTGGCACTGAAATTCTTTTTTTATATATCGAGTTTGACAAACATTGGCACAGAAAAAAATTAGCTGGGATGACAAGGCTACCTGTATAAGTGTACCCTGCTGAAAATTAACTTTGGCATTACTTTCAATTGTTCAGTCTGGCAGCTCCATAAAAAATATTTTATATATGGTAGCGCCTAAAAATGAACGCACATATATGTAAAATTTTCTTAGAATTGTTGGAATTGTTTAAACGAAATAGTATAAAGTTGGTAAAGTTGGCATTGAAATGGTAACAAATCTGACCGAATAAAATGATAAATAAAAAATACATTTTTTTTCAATAGTAATTAAATTTATAGATAGTAAAAAATATTGTTTTTCTATCAATAAATGTTATGTGTGTATATACTTAAAAACGTAGACAAAGCACCCTCATAAAAAAAAACTAGAAAAAAGAAACGTAAAGCGAAGTAAAAAACGTAGTGGTAAAAAACAAAAAGAAAAGTTGGGTAGATATTTATATGTGGTAGGTAAAGCATACGTGATTGGCTTTAAATGTTGTATTGTTAAAAGAAACAAACGACTTAAATTTTTTTTAAACTCATTAAAAATTCAAAACATGGACGATACAAGTATACAGGACAAAGAGCGTTATGCTAGCCGTGAAAACCATTGTGAAATCGAACGTAGAAGACGTAACAAAATGACAGCATATATTACGGAATTATCTGACATGGTTCCAACTTGTAGTGCTTTGGCTAGAAAACCCGATAAGCTAACCATTTTGCGTATGGCTGTGGCTCATATGAAAGCTCTGCGAGGTACAGGCAACACCAACAACGATGGCACCTACAAGCCATCCTTTTTAACTGATCAAGAATTGAAGCATTTGATTTTAGAAGCAGCTGATGGTTTTCTATTTGTGGTTTCATGCGATTCCGGACGTGTCATTTACGTATCGGATTCCGTAACACCAGTATTAAACTATACCCAAAGTGATTGGTATGGCACAAGTTTGTATGATCACATACATCCAGATGATCGTGAAAAAATTCGGGAACAATTATCTACCCAAGAATCCCAAAATTCGGGACGAATTTTAGATTTAAAGTCAGGTACTGTGAAAAAAGAGGGACACCAATCGTCTATGCGTTTGAGTATGGGTGCCCGACGAGGTTTTATTTGCCGCATGCGTGTAGGCAACGTCAACCCCGAGTCAATGATAGCAGGTCATTTAAATCGTCTAAAACAACGGAATTCTTTGGGTCCATCCAGGGATGGTACTAATTTTGCTGTGGTTCATTGTACAGGTTATATAAAAAATTGGCCACCTACTGAAATGTTTCCCGGCGTACATATGGAACGACCTGTAGATGATGATATGCACGGATCTCACTGTTGTCTAGTCGCCATAGGACGTTTACAAGTTACCTCTACGGCCTCTAATGATATGTCAAACTCTAATAACCAATCTGAGTTTATAACTCGTCATGCTGTTGATGGCAAGTTCACCTTTGTCGATCAACGCGTTATGAATATATTGGGTTATACGCCTCCTGAGCTACTTGGAAAAATATGTTACGATTTCTTTCATCCAGAAGATCAGTCCCACATGAAGGAAAGTTTTGAACAGGTTCTTAAACAGAAGGGGCAAATGTTTTCGCTAATGTATCGCGCCAGAGCTAAATCTGCAGAATACATATGGCTGAGAACACAAGCCTACGCTTTCCTAAACCCCTATACCGATGAAGTAGAATATATTGTTTGCACCAATAGCTCAAATAAATCCACACTAAATACCGGCAGCGGCACACATGACAACAATAATCCTGAACAAAATGAACATGTCTATGTAACTCCTGGGGTAGATTATACCTTGCAAGCTAGGCGGGATGTTGCGCCATCAACAACTGGTGCTCCTGATGCTAATATGTATGCCAATCACAATATGCTAGGTCCTACAGGGGCACCCCCACCTCATTTGGGCCAGGCTAACTCTCAGCCACCACCAAATGTTCAAAGGCCGGCATCTACGCAAAATCCTATACCCTACACGTACGATACTACCCATTCCCCATTGGCTTATAACGCTACTCCAGGAGGCCCATCACCCAATACTGTTCACATGGCCAAAATATCTAAAGCAAATACTTCGCCCACACCACAAACGACAAATTGGCCATTAAGACCACCACCGCCTCAACAGCAACAACAACCCGTCACCGAAGGCTACCAATATCAACAATCTAGCCCTGCTCGTTCCCCTAACGGCCCAACATACACTCAACTAAGCGCTGGTAATGGACGTCAGACAGCCACCTACCAAACCGCTCCCACAAATTCTGCACCTGCTGCCATGTGGGACTGGCAAAATGCGCAACATGCTGCCCATGTTGCTCATCAACATCCAACAGCTGTTCATCCCCACTCTCATCCACATGGTACACATCCGCATGCCCATGTCCCTGGTCAGGGGCCACCACAGCAGGGTCAGGAAATATCCGATATGCTGCAAATGTTTGATCAAAGTGCCGCTGGAACATTTGAGGATCTTAATATAAATATGTTTAATACACAGTTTGAGTAATATTAATAGTTAATCGAATATTCATAAGCGGAAATCGAACAAAACATTAAACAAATTAAGAACATGGTAAATTTAGATTTTAAGAATTATGATAAATACATGATACTATCATTACGTTTATTTATAATTTTAAATTGGAATTGCAAAATTTTTAGCTACAAAACAATCGCACTCCATTAATATAAAGAAATTAAAATAATAGTTTACAAAATTAATTTTTTTTATTTTATATTCTTAATAAATATTTTAAAAACATATATACATATACAGCACTTTCATCATATTGGCATATATAGTTAGACATTATGTATTTTGAAAAAATATCTTAACTGAACAATATATATATAACCATATAATACACATTTTAACTTGACTATTGTAATTACAAATCTTAAATATACATATATTGTAGATATTTCTTATTTTTTTTTAAAGTTTTTTTAATTAAACCCAGACAAAAAAAAATAAAATCAATGAATGATTTACAACAGAGAGGGTCAACATGGGTATCAAATGTAAGGGCTATCAGAATATAGTACACCACAAACAAATTTAAAATCCTCGATGACCGCGACTACAAAAATGTGTACAATAAATTTATATATGTGTTAAATATGGTAATTAAAAATGTACCCCATTGAACACCCTTAATATTGGTAATAATTTAAATGGCTTAACTAGTAATATGCATTAAACAATTTTTATTAAAAAAATAATTGTTTGCAAATAACCTTCATTTTCTTGGTGAGTATTTCAATGGAAACGATATATGACCATGAATTTTTGTTTATATCTGCATTTTATAATTCAATTTGCATTTAGTTGCGATATTTTTTGATTTTGTCTTCATTCATTTTCGTAACATTATTTATTTGCATTATTTACCTCTTTACACTTTTTTTATAACTTGCGACTTTACCCAACCGCTGGTAAAATTTGGTACTTTAAAATAATTTCCAATTTTTTTCCATTTAAATGATAAAGTAACGTGGAAGGCTTTTATTTTTACATTAATTAACAATGGAACTTATCATTTATTTAACATCTAATCACTTAGCCGTTTTAAATAAAAAAATTTTTTAAATTTACAATTGCTGCGTTGAATAAATAAATAAATAAATATCTTTGTGCAAATAAGTTTTACAGTTCATGCCAATTGGCTCGAATGTCAGTCACCTAATTTTGGAATTTTTGTATCTTTCACAAATCTTACACAATCACGAAATCCTTTTCGTTTAGTTGCTGTTGAAAGATTCGATTTACTTTCGCTGGCAGTACTTTCCGCCCTACCAATTTTATAATTCAGAAGTTGTTCTTCGTCCAAATCGCTCCCCGAATTATCTAAAATAGCTTCTTTTCGCTTGCGAACGTTTAGCCATGTTGACATCATTTTATTCATGACTGGCTTTTGTGTTTTAACTAACTCAATAGGTTTATTACACTGATCGGTTTTGTTGCGCGAATTATTGACTATATTTGAAACACGATACCATTGCAATCGAGTGGCAGGGCGAAGTGTGGCCAAGGCATCATCATCAGAAACAGTTTTATAATCTATCCAATTCTAAAATGAAAATCGGTTTGTATTAAGTTAACAACAAATTGCATTCCTGTTTATATTTCTAATACTAACATTTATTTGCTCTTCGGTTTCCAAAATAGCCGGCATTCGGTGATGCAACCAGGACAATATTTTTGACGATTCAAAGGTGATAATGGAATAACTATAGATTTTATCACCATTTTCATCTTCCCAAATATCAAATAAACCAGCCATTTTTAAAAGGTTTATATTTTCTGGCTGCCAAGTATCGCGATCGTAGATTTTAACTTTATCCTGTTGTGTCATATAAAGTAGGTGCGCTGCTCTTTCAGAAGGTTTTGCAGATTTTGTCGTTTGCCATTCATAAAAACCTTCACATAAAATCACACATCTCTGACCTCGCTTAAATGGTCCTCTATACAACTTTGATTCTAATAAGTGCTCCAAACGACAATTGTTAGTAGACAAACCATGTTTACGCCAATCACCCTTATGCCAAAATGGTATCATGCCCCACATCATAGGTACCACAATGCGAGAGTTTTTTAAGTTTTTTGCATCTTCTTCGTCGTAAAAATGGTCAATTGAAACGAGCACAGGTGTAATATCGGTGGGTGCGACATTGTAAGAGGGACAATATTTACGTCCACAGTTGAATTCCAAACGATATTCAGGTTCAATTTCATCTTGTTCTTCCTTGAAAAAAGTATCTGACTTCTTTGTACAATATTTGTAACGACAGGCTTTTGTTATTTCGCTTGGCTCTAATGTTCTGCAAACATAACTTTACTAAATCTTTTATAAAATAAACATTACTTTTACTTACAAGCAGGTCCTACCACACATTTTAAGAAATTGTTTAAAAAATGTCCATATATGTAGATAAGCATTACCATTTGAATTGTTAGAAAGGTAAGCCCAGCTGTTTTTATTTTTTTTATGTGCTAGGCGCAGATGATATTTTATTGTCTCAATGGTTGTCAAACTCCATATATAAAAAAAGAGATTCCAGTGCCAAGAATTGTCAAACTCCATATATAAAAAATTAAATTACACCATGGGTGATAACCATGGTATCAAAGAAAGTAAAAATACGAACGTCAAAACAATGTATAAAAAAATTTAAATTTCTATATATTTTGGCCAAAGGCCTTATAAGCTTTGTATTACTCAAGGCATATCCATGGATATGCCATGGTATTACTACTCTTCATTTTTTTTTGCCTCTCGATTTTTTTATTCTTATTGACTCACTTTCTGTAAACAATTATTACAAATTTGCAACAATTTTTATTTTTTTAGTTAATCATTTTATTTACAAGTTATTTAAGAAATCAAACAACAAATTTTGTTATTAGAAAAAGTATGGAATTTCACAAGGCATATTTATTCATCAGGTAATTGCAGTTCGGAGAGAATTCAGCTGGCGAATCAAGCGTACCTGATGAATAAATTTGCCTTGGAATTTTAGAAAACGTAATTTATGGCTGGTTGGTATGACACGATAGTCTCATCTACCTAGTTTTATTATTTTAATTTCTGTTGTAAGTTGATCCCTCCCTTGATGTAAATGAATTTTAAATAGATCTAGTTTTAAATTAACCAAACACCAAAGCTTTTCTTTATTCTTCTGGTTTTTCTGGAGGTGGCCCACATGGTTGTAGCATACGTTCCATTAAATCAAATCGTACTCTTCCTTTAGTCTCATTTAGAGCGATGCCGAAATAATTCTGCATATCGTAATGACCCATATAGCTAGCCAAAGAGTCACGATGTTGATTCGTTAACCATTCATATTTTGTGGTGTCTGCATGTCCAGTACCAATATATTTACTTTGCAAATGTTCCAATTGACTATGAATATTGTAACGATCGCCCATGTTCAATTAGCTTACAACAATATTTTTATGGATTTTTTGATTTCGTTTTAACCTACGTATACTATGGACTGTTGACATTCGCCTTGCGTTGACAAACCACTATCGGCTTATTTATTTTTGCCATTTTCTTTTTTGATACTGGTGATGCCACATACAATTTAAAAATTCCTAAGTATTAAAAATGGTAATATTTTCTATGTTAAAAATCGTATTTGTACCAAAATAATAATTCTTCTTTGTATGCAAATGTGCTTATTTTAATAATAAAAAACTTAAAATCATGATAAATTAAATTGATTATAAAACTATTAAATCGCATTTTTTTACTTTGTATTTGGCAGAATTTGACATTGCCATTAGAAAGGATAAACGATCAGCTGATCAGTTACGGGTATCTTGTTGTATCCATATTTAAATTTGTAGCATTAAGGCAAGGCCATAATGTAATTACATAAGGTGATAGCACAAACGGATTTATTTAATTTAAATGCGTTTCTTATGGCTTTTTGCGGATTCTCCTCTCAAAATCTCGAACTGCATCTAAAAAATAATTCGAAAAGTTTGTATGAGTTCAAAATACGTGCATATATGCATCAGATTTGTTGCTAGGAATCAGGTCCAATGAAAAACTTTCATTAAGTCGTAGACTTATTCATATAACCTTTTAGAAGAGATGGTATATATTGATATTATTGTTTATTTCCTTTAAACTATCATTAGCTTTAATTGGAAAATATTCATTCAAACGAAATTTTTGTGTTTCCTTTCTTAATATGTATTATTAAATAATTTGCATAAAAACATGTTATATGTATACTAGTACCTTTCAACTCATCTATAGTGCCCTTCAGTTGATTCACTGGCTCTATTGAAGCAAAAAAAAAAAATAATATTGAATTATTTCGCGTGGATGTATGTTCATATGCGTACATATATGTATGTATGTACATATGTATGTATTAAATTTCAATATAATAAATATCTTTTTAATTTATTTATATAAGAGTTGTTTTTTGCTTAGGTAGCTTCTTCAGGAAAAGTTTTTACAATTTTCAACAATTAACAATTAAAATATTAGAATTGTTAAAAAAAAAATAAAAAAAGCAGACAGTTGTCCGAGGCCTTCGGCCACGGACTGTCCCTGCAGGCTGTGCTAGAGACACGGCCATTAAGTTTAACGTAGAATACGCCATTCGATAAGACAGAAAACATACATATATAACAATAAATGATAAATAATATAAACAAATGAATTTATTTATTTGATTGTTACTTTTGATAATATACATGTTAAATTCAAATTAACATTTAACATTTTGTTTCTCTTAAAAATACATAAGTAAATATACGAAATTTCAATATTTCATCAATCAAAACAACAGCCGAAGGTTTGTGTCCACACTGAAACAGCAGCATAGTTTGTGTTCACGCTACAAACTCAAACACTCAACCAAACACCACACATATGTTTGAGTATATGTGTATAAACAACACAGTCGTGATTCAGCTCTGGTCGGGTCAAGAGCTCGCGCGTTTTTGCCATTATCGTTTAATGGCAATCAGGTTGTCCCTTTTTATCTGACTTCGAGAGTTTTGCGTCTCACTCTCGCGTGGTTAACTGTGTGGCGTCGCGTAACTGTGCTTTGGATACAGTTTCCAGACTATTCTACAGTTAACCGCGTGTTTTCGTTTTAATTGGAGGAGTACCAAATAAACTCTTTTTACTTGTGACTGGAGGAGTACCATATAAACTCAATTTACATGAGACTGGAGGAGTTCCATAAAACTCAGCAGTAATTATTGTTCAGACGTCTCCGACTTCCTATACAATGGTATAGGTCGACCTGCGGTACCTGAACCAAAGTTTTGTAACTGGAGGAGAACCATTAAACTCAATTTTTATTACTGGAGGAGAACCATTAAACTCAATTTTTATTTATTGTTCGAGTGTCTCCGACTTCCTATACAGAGGTATAGGTCGACTTGCGGTGCCTGAATCAACGTTTGTAACTGGAGGAGAACCATTAAACTCAATTTTATTTATTGTTTCAATGTCTCCGACTTCCTATACAGAGGTATAGGTCGTTCCACGGAGAGGGAACTTAGTGAATACCCTGGCTTTTTGGTTAGGTACCTCTGCCATCTAAATTCAAAATCCAAAAAAAAAAAAATGTGTATAAACCATTTTCATTTGAGAAATTTAGTATTAGGAAGATATCAACCGATAAGAAATGTATATCAAACGAAAGATAACATCTTCATTTACCTACGAAAAAATTGTTAAAAAAAGTTATCGCGCCGTTTCCTCATAATCATTGAAATAAAGATTACAACAATAACAATCTGACATGACTCTTTATACCGTTAGGTCAGACGTATTCTACGCCAAAAAAAAAAATTGTTTTTGAACAATTCTAATATTTTAATTGTTGAAAATTGTAATAACTTTCCCTGAAAAGCTACCCAATGTGGTAGCGAAATATCAGAAAATAAAAACTATTTTATATTTTTTATAAAAAGAGTGATCGCAAGCTCAATACAAAAAACAACTGTTATATAATTAAATTTAAATATTAAATAACTCATATGTATATTTTCCTTTAATTTGCTTCTAATTTTATATTTTTGAGGTTTTTCACAAAGGACTTTAACCTACCGTTGCCACATGCAAGTGCAAGTGAAAAAAAACCAATACACTAACACTTTTTTACTAACACAACTACACTTTGGCAACCTGCGACTCAGCTTGCGAAGAAATTTTTAAGCAAGTAAAATTTTTACAGTTACGGCAAGTAAAGTGACAAGCCGAAAAACAGTGTTGTCTAATACTGAGTTTTTTGTTAACTCAACAATATATCATACAATTGTGGTAAATAATTCAGCTAATTTTTTTAATAAATATGTATATATGTATATGAAGAATATTAAAAAAAACATATAAATATTCATTAAAAATGTAAGTTTTAATATAAATATCAATATTTAATAAAAAAAAATTATATTAAAAAGTTACATGTCTAAAGGTAACGTTCAATAGTGGCTATTGACAACACTTAATTACCAATTGAAGCAGCGCCATTTGTTTTAAATTTGTTTGAAGTTTATTTGTTGACGACATTTTAAAAATGAACTTGCACTGTGCTGTGTAGCCACTCAAAAAATTTTTGTGTTTTTTTTGGCATTTCTCCTGATTTTCGTTAGTAATACGTATACACTACTTGCAAGTAAATACTTGCCTGTGGCAACGTAGGGTTAACAAATGTTTGTATATTTTGGGATTCACATAACTAATAACAACACAGTGATGGCAATACAGGTGTTTAGAAAAATATCCTTTAAGCGTGTATTGAGAAATTTAGCGCTTTATAAAAAAAAATTATTAAAACCTTGTTTATTTTTTAAAAGGCTGACTCTTACTTGCACAAGTTTTATTGTATTTTAGAAATTAGATATAAATGAGTTAGCAAAAGTTAATTAATACTAGGGATTAATTAAAATAGGGATACTATAAACAAACGAAAATTTAGATAGACATCAAAAGTAAGATTCAAAAAATATAAATGTAATATATAGAAACGTTGATAGAGAGTTAACTTGAAGTGAGTTATTTTCGTAGTTGACTACTCTTGCTTATAGGGCTGTAATTGAATGTGGCAACGTAGGGTTAATTTGTTTATTTGCTGCGCGCTTAGCGAAAATCGCTAGAATTCACCGACATATATACATATATATAACTATTCAAACATAATCGTTAGTAATAAGAAAAATATAGCTGAGTTACCAACACTGCCTCGGGCAAAAGAAAAAACCACGAAATCGTCTCGAAATATTACAGAAAAATATATAAATTGTTTTATTTTTGCTTCTAAATTTTTGTTAATTTTATGATTTAAAAAGTCAAAATAACAGAAAAAACTGAAAAAAGTTTGGAATACTAACAAAATACAAAAAAAGTACGTTATAATTAATCGAAATAATTTGCTTTGCAAGAAATGCAGAAAAAGCAGTAGTGTAAAATAAAAATAAGTAGGGAAGAATAAAATTTTCACTTGTCATTGCAATTTTAATTAAAAGAGAAAAGACGGTAAAAATCGTGAAAAATTAAACAAAACCAAAAATTTCTTTTCCAAAACGAAATTGCAGTGTTGAACGTTATAAAAAAATGTTTATACCTACCATTTAAAATTTTTAAAAAAAAAAGTGCTAAAAATTGGTTATTTAATAATTGTTTTGTATGTGTGTGTGTGGAGCAATCAAGAAAAAAGTATAACATTTTACCTTCGTCGCGGGATAGAACGATGGTGACCCCACCAACCAATTGAAGTTCGTTTATGCACGATTATATTGAGCCCCCTTGCATTTTAAGCGCGTTTCCTTTACAACAAAAAATGTAACCATAATTTGTATCAACTATATTTAAAAAAAAGCGTGCAAATACTGCGCCTCAATTTTGTTCAATATTTATGAATTTTATTTTGTGAGCAATATATTAAATCAACTTTTATAATGTAAATACAAACAGAAATCGCCAATTGATGCATTTCTTTGATTTTGCATTTTTTGTCATCTCTTCAGATATGTTGAATAATGAAATAAAAAAAAATGAATTTAATTACTAATATTCTAATGATTGAGATATCGCTTATTGTTGTAAAATGAATATATCAATCACATGCATTTATTTTTTCAAAATATCCAAATATATAAATATATATATATTTTGAAGAAACTTTCGCCTTGTCATTTTGTTACAAAACGAATGGTCTTTCGTCGGCAATATTTTTCTATGAACAGCAAGAATTTTATGGCCAGTGATGTCTACTAAAGCAATTTCAATTCGTATCATCCTAACATCAATTATAAATTGTTTACTTTAATTCAAGGCTTTAATTTTTACCAGTTTTTTTTCTGTTTCAGACTTAACTTTTTTCAAGTTTCTGATGTCAGAGTAACTGCTTAAAGTAAACATACAACGCTCTACAAGCAACTTAATATTGTTTTATGCACGCACTCTGGCATAAGCGTTAACATTTTTAAGTCGTGTTTAGTTTTTTTATGATTAAAAATTTTTATAATTTAGAGATAGTAAAATATGATATAAGTGCCCATAAATAAATGCTTAGAAATATTTTTCAATATATCTACTTCGTTATAGCTGAAAAATAATACAAAATTTAAATATTTCTTGTTTCTTATTGAACAAATCAAAATTGGTTCATTTTTTTTACAAAATTTTGTACCAATTAAAGAAAGAACTTAAAAAAAAATTACATTGACTTAAAATCGAAAACTCATAAATTTTAACAACAAATTTTGTTTATGGACCTTTTAATAGCGTGTGTATTTTCTTTTTATTGAATAACCATATCCAGGAAGTTGTAAAGAGTTCTGGCATTACGCTTCGGCCTTACAGGCTTTTTGTAATGTAAATAAATAAATATGGAGTAAAAATTAAATAAACAAATACTCAATAGATGCTGCATACATAATAGAAAATAATATAAGAAAATTAGTATTTAGACCCTCTTTTTATACCCTTCACCTGTGGTGCACAAGGGTATATATAGCTTTGTCATTCCGTTTGTAATTTCTACAATTTTCATTTCCGACCCCATAAAGTATATATTTTCTGAAAGCTTATGAATAGAGGAGTCGATTAAGCCCTGACCGTCTGTCCGTGTGTTGGTTGAAATCAACTTTTAGAAGCAACTATATGTTCCTCAGATCTGTGTATGGTATCAATCTCTTGGAAATATCCAGGAATGAATCGCTATTGGAATTCAGCAAAATCGCCCCATAACTTTCTGAGATATGAGCAAAAAACCACGACCACCTCGTTTTTTACACAATTACAACAACAACATACTTATATACATACATGCAAAAAAACATGCCAAAAAAAAAATTACAAAAAAAAATATATTAAAAATAAAAAAAACAAGTAACAGTGCTATATTCGGCCGTGCCGAATCTTATATACCCTTCACAACGTGTAGTCATGCAATAACAATTGTTTGTATCACCATTCATCCCATATAAAATACGTGCATACGTACACGTTAGAATAAATGTGGCATCGAATCCCGGCTGAGCCACAAAAAATTTATTTTATTTAATATATTATTTATATTTTATTATTTTTTTTTATATTTTTTTAAAATTTTTTTAAAAATTTTTTTTAGAAAAATTTTTAAAAAATTTTTTAAAATTTTTTTTTAAATTTTTTTAAAATTTTTTTTTTGTAGTTTTTTTTAATATTTTTTTCTTATTTTTAATATTTTTTTTTCTTTGTAATTTTTTTTGTTTGGTATGTTTTTTACATTAATGTATGTATGTATGTTGTTGTTGTATTTGTGAAAAAACGAGGTGGTCGTGGTTTTTTGCTCATATCTCAGAAAGTTATGGGGCGATTGTGCTGAATTTCAATAGCGATTTATTCCTGGATATTTCCAAGAGATTGATACCATATACAGATCTGAGGAACATATAGTTGCTTCTAAAAGTTGATTTCAACCAACACACGGACAGACGGGCAGACGGACAGACGGTCAGGGCTTAATCGACTCCTCTATTCATAAGCTTTCAGAAAATATATACTTTATGGGGTCGGAAATGAAAATTGTAGAAATTACAAACGGAATGACAAAGCTATATATACCCTTGTGCACCACAGGTGAAGGGTATAAAAAAAAAAAATTAAAAAAAAATTTAAAAAAATTTTTCAAAAAAAAAATATAAAAAAAATAATAAAATATAAATAATATCTTAAATAAAATAAGATAAAATTTTTTTGGCTCAGCTGGGATTCGATGCCACATTTAGTCTAACCAGTATATACATATGTACGTATTTTATATGAGATGAATGGTGATACAAACAATTGTTAATGCATGACTACACGTTGTGAAGGGTATATAAGATTCGGCACGGCCGAATATAGCACTGTTACTTGTTTTTAATAGATCTTTTGTTGTGAGAGTTGCAGTAACCTCAAAATTTGCATCGAGCCCGGTTTCAATTGCGAGTAAGAATCAAATTCTACTGTTTATTGTATGGACTTTCTGACTCTTACTGGAACTTGAATATTACCCACTCACCATTTTTTTTTTTTGCTATACGTTTTAATGTATGGCTTATGTGATGAAACTTTCATAGTTGCCTAATTATACCCTTCACACAGTGAAAAAGGGTATATAAAGGTTTGTCATTCCGTGTGAAATTTCTACAATTTTCATTTCCGACCCCATAAAGTATATATTTTCTGAAAGCTTATGAATAGGGGAGTCGATTAGCTCTGTCAGTCAGTCCGTCTGTCCGTAAGTATGTTGAAATCAACTTTTTGAAGCCCCCGGACATAGGTTGAACCCGGGTAAGGTATTAAAATATCAGAAATATTCGGGAGTAGATCGGTATTGAAAATCAGAAACATCGGTACATAAACAACTGAGATATGAGCAAAAACCCACGACCACCTCGATTTTTTTTTCACAAAAACAACATTACAACAACAACATACATACATACAAACGTGTATACTGGTTAGAGAAAACGTGGCATCGAATCCCAGCTGAGCCAATTTTTTTTTTATTATACCCTTCACACAGTGAAAAAGGGTATATATAGGTTTGTCATTCCGTGTGAAATTTCTACAATTTTCATTTCCGACCCCACAAAGTATATATATTCTGAAAGCTTATGAATAGGGGAGTCGATTAAGCTCTGCCAGTCTGTCCGTCTGACCGTCTGTCTGTGTGTATGTTGAAATCAACTTTTTGAAGACCCCCGACATAGGTTGGACACGGGTAAGGTATTAAAATATCAGAAATATTCGGGAGTAGATCGGTATTGAAAATCAGAAACATCGGTACATAAACAACTGAGATATGGGCAAAAACCCACGACCACCTCGATTTTTTTTTTCACAAAAACAACATTACAACAACATACAAACGTGTATACTGGTTAGAGAAAACGTGGCATCGAATCCCAGCTGAGCCAAAAAAAATTTTTTTTTAATTTTTTTAAAAATTTTTTTTTATATTTTTTTATTTTTTATTTAATATATTATTTATATTTTTATTATTATTTTTTTTTAAATTTTTTTTATTTTTTTTTAATTTTTTTTTTAATTTTTTTTTTTGTTTTATATATATTGTATATATAATAATTTTTTTTTAAATTTTTTTCTTTCGTTTTTTTAACATACATACGTGAATTTATAATTTTACAATGGGATGTTTTTATATATGTATGGACGTATTTCATATGGGATGAATGGTGACCCAAACTACTGTTATTGCATGACTACACGTTGTGAAGGGTATATAAGATTCGGCACGGCCGAATATAGCGCTCTTACTTGTTTTTTATTTAATATATTATTTATATTATTATTATTATTTTTTTTAATTTTTTTTTATTTTTTTTTTGTTTTATATATATTATATACATACATAATAAATTTTTTTTTAAATTTATTTTTTTTTAATTTTTTTTTTAAATTTTTTTAAAATTTTTTTTTTTTTTGTTTTTTTAACATACATACGTGAATTTATAATTTTACAATGGGACGTTTTTATATATGTATGTTTTTATATGTATGTACGTATTTCATATGGGATGAATGGTGACACAAACCACTGTTATTGCATGACTACACGTTGTGAAGGCTATATAAGATTCGGCACGGCCGAATATAGCGCTCTTACTTGTTTTTTTTTTTAATTTTGTTGTATAATGAAGGTCTACATATCATCATATCTTAATAAAGTTCTAAGTTACATTGAAAATTTTAAAGGAGAAGCTAAAACCTTTCATTGTGAATATTTAACTATTAATTTTTTTGTGATTAAGTACTAAGGTTTTTTTTATTAGTTAGGTAGGAAAGGAAGATGCAGGAAGCAGGATCCGCCTCTAACACCTACACTCGAAGACCAATATGGTCTATTGTGTTTTCTTTTATACAATAAAGATAGAAGGTTTTTTTCTATTTCTATGTAATATTTTTAATTGGCTTAGATTTCTATTGCACGTATATGGAATTAAATAAATATTAAAAATTTCCCAAATGTATAGATATGTTTTCGATTACCATATCCTTCGATTCCTTTTTTAATATCAGTCATTTGCTATGTGCATGTTCATTCTCCCTTAATTACATTATTTCTAATTTAATTACAATCTAGCCGAAACTGGATCGGATCGATTGCTAGTCGCAACAATATTTTTGAATTATATTAGTTTAAGATAAATTCTGAAGGCGTTATTTGTGAAAATTAATAACTTCTTATTTTTAGAGAAATTTTTTCTATGTTATATTTTTTTTAACTTCAATGTAAAAATATATACCTATGTATTCCATTTTTTGAAATTTTTAAAACGTTGTTAACAAAAAATAAATTCATTTTGACGGATGCAGACACGTTTTAAAAACAAAATTTGCATTACTTGTGAATTCTTAAAAAAAAACAATTAGTTGATTGGATACCTTGATTTATGGTAATAAAAAAAGCCACTCTAGTCCAATTTATTATAAAATTTCTTATCAAATAAAACAATTGCATCTTAAGTCTTATGTGTATAGTATGTTTTAAAAATTCCTTACATACAAACAATTGACAATGTACCTATGGGCCGTTTTATTTTTTTTAATATATTGACATCACAAAGAGAACGTCATCCAAGAAATTAAAAGAATACAAGAAAAAAGAAATATAGGTATTCATACTTTTTTCGTTTTTGCACAAATATAAAGTTAAAAATATCGTTGTTTTATTGCTTGATATTTGTTTTGAAGCAAACAAAAAAAAAAAAAAAAAATTGCGCTGCATATTTATTATTAAACTAATGAAAAGAAAACGTAAAATTTATTTAATTTAGTCAATAACAAAGAAATATTTTCATCAATTCTATTGTGTTTGCTTTCTTTCTTTTTAAAAGTGTCTTAATTTTCATTCTTATACTTTTGTGAAAAAATTTTCCTATTTTTCTACTTATAATATAAAAAGGTAAATACCTACATACATTACAATAAAATTAATGCTTAAAAAATGTATGTAGAGAAAAGAAATAACTCGTAACAAAACGAAAAAATAATAATAATGTTATCTACTTTTTCAAAATTCTTATGCTAGGGTATTAATTTTTATTTTTGCATACATATCGATGGTCGCAAGTAAAAAGGCAATAACTTTTATTTCGTACTAAATTGAGTTTTTCAGTGATTGCAATAGATTCCACACAAATAGATCTTGACACAAGAATTGAGTGCAACAAAATAAATAAAAAAGTTTTTTTATGCAATTATACAAAATAGATTATATTATGATAGTATAATTTCTGTTACGTTTTTGTCTTCTGTGAAGTTACCATTATATGATTCAGTGCATTTTTACCTGTGACCAACGATATATTTTTGTAACCTTATTTAGATTGTCTCTTTGATAGAATTTTCTTGATTTAGGTTTGAATTTTATGAGTCTTTTTAATTTTGTTTGCAGTTTAAATAATTGATATATTTTAATAATAAAAAACAAGCCGATATTTTGTATGGATCAGAAGTGCTCTCAGATAACTTTGGTTATGGTATAAAGAAACTAAGGTTTAAGTGTTTAGGTACCTGTATGTACTCTGTTAGATTTGGTTAGTATAATATCTTTTGCTTTGAAATTTTTGGCTTTTCTTGTGGGCGCAAAATCGGTTTTAAAATCTAAAATTACAAATTCCTTGCTGCATGTAAAGACTTTTCCAACCGTAATGCACGATGTTAATTGTGAGTCACACATTAACGCCAAGTTTTTTTCCCAAATGAAATTCTTACATTTTAGAAAAATTTTACAATTTTATTATGTATACATCTTGCAACCTCTTTTTTAATGTACCTCATTTTTGTATGGGCGCAAAAGCACATTAAATACTTTCGAATTTAGTAGTGATTCCTATAGGATAAAAACCCTTTAGGAGCTCTCCGAAAATAGTACTTAATTCTGATAATTATTAACGTTATTTAATTTTTCCTTTAGTCAAATTATAATTTTTTCATTGTTTTAGCTTGAGCAAATATGTTATATGACTATTTCGTATTTGAATTTTAATCTTAAATTTGGTTATTTTGATTTAACATTTTCTGTGTTATTTTTTTTATGTCATTAATTATTATTTTATAAATTATATTTTTTTTATTCTTTTATTAAAAGCATTGTAAAATTATTTAAGCAGAAATTTGTGACCTATTATGACCTAAAAGCTAGGTTACAAAAGCTTTAAATAAATAAAAAGTATAAAATTTTTATTTTTATTCAAGTTCCTAATAAAAACACGAGCAATACAGATGAACAACTATTTACAGGGAAAACGTAACTACTAACAGCTCGTAAAAGGAGTAAATAGCAGTTTGGTGCTACAGGCAAAGCCTTCCATTGAATTTAAAAAACTACACCCAAGTCTGTAAAATAAAATAAAATTTTAATCAAGTGTAACTCTAATTTGAGAAAGTCAGGAGGAGGTGGAGGAGAAGAAATTGCAATTGAAAACTATTAAAGTTTTCGTTATTATATAATGAGTCGTCATGAAGGTAAATTTAGTTTTATAAATTAATAAAAAAAATGTTTAAATAGCACATTTTTAAAAGTACATAATGCATACAACTTTTTTGTGTCCAGGTGTCAGCTGCGATTCATGTCTTAAATCGAATTTTAATGGTCGCCGCTATAAATGCTTAATTTGTTATGATTATGATTTGTGTGCCGATTGTTATGAGGAGGGTGTCACCTCAACGCGTCACTTGGTAGATCATCCAATGCAATGCATTTTAACACGTTCAGATATTGAATTGTTTTTTGGTGGTGAGATGCTTAATTCAGAGCAACCACAAAGTTTTACCTGTCCGTATTGTAAGAAAATGGGCTTTAGTGATGCCACATTATTGGAGCATGTATCATCGGAGCATACGGAAACCAGTTTAGAAGTTGTGTGTCCAGTATGTGCTGGCCTACCAGGTGGTGAACCGAATCTAGTCACAGATGATTTTGCCGGTCATCTATCGCTGGAACATCGTACTGGACCACGGGAATTGATTTCATTTTTGATATCCTTTTTCTTAAAAATCGACTTATTCAATATTTTTTTGATATATTTATTTGTTCAAAGTAATATAAAGTCTCTTTTGGCTTTATATATATTTTTTATGTTTTCGGGGTACTGTTTGATGTCGTCGTTCCGAGCGAAATTAAATTGTTTTTAATTACAATACAAACATTGTAATGACAATTCCGAATAGTTTGATTTTACGCTGTTTACAAAGCAGGCTGGGGCCAATTGTAAATGGATTCGTTTAATATAAGCCTTTTTTAGACTAAACTACATAATTTAATAGTTTTCATTGTGTCTACGCTGCAACAAGATTTTTTCAGGAACGAAATTTGCAAAATCGGTTTTAAAACTTGAAAATAAAAATTTTTTGCTGCATGTAAAGACTTTTCCAGCAATAATGCACGATGTTAATTGTGAGTCACAAAGCTTTTTGCCCAAATTAATTTGGTATTTCTTTGTTTAAATTTTTGACAACTTCAACCATGCAGAGGTACACAATTGAGCAGCGCGTTAAGATTGTTTGTCAGAAGACCGTCAACATCGACTCATCGTCATGTCTTACAATTGAACATAAAAATTGTCATTGAAAATATAGACGACCATCGGATAGAAGTATGCTACCGAAACCGTAGCGAGCATTTGACCAATAGTATGATATACACATTATTGTCATAGATTCTTCTCTGTTTTTATATACAAATAACATATTGCGTTTTGGTTGGAGCACCTTATAAAAATATATATTTTCCACCTTTGTGTTTTTATATATTAACAAATTTTTGTGAATTAAATATGCACATGTATGCATTTTTATTAATCACGTTTTTTTTTAAGTTTTGCTAGAGAACAGAAAAAAATTCCGAGTATGTACCTTATTTTAAATTCATTCTTTAACCATATAGTAGTAGATCTTAACGGAGGAAAATGGGATATATGAAAAAATGCAATTTATATTTTATAAAAAGTGAAGATCGAAAAATTTGTATGAAAAAAAAAAAAAAATAAATAAATTCGGCATAGCCGAATGTACATATACATATGTTTATAAATAAGTTATAGGTATGTTTTGTGTATGGTTTTTTCCCTTAACTTCTGTGCACGACGAACCATCATCTATTCGACATGGAGGCGGAGTACGTCGCATACCAGGACGTACACTTGGTGGTCCGCGAGCTCGTCGTTCCAATATGCACTTTAGCTCTTCAAGTGGTCTCTCAGCATTGTCACCCTCCGGAAGAGAATCAGTTGACCCAATTGCTGAATTGCTTTCACAGTTGTCGGGTGTTCGACGTGGCGGTCCGCCGACGTCACAGCTGCAGCAATTGCAAATGCAAATACAATTGGAACGCCAACAAGTGACGGCAATTATTTAACAAAATTTCTTAGACGAAACGAACTGTTTTGTTTAAACTAAATTTTTATTTTTTATTTTTTTTTGTATAGGCTACACGCCAACAGTTGGAACGTTTACCAAGGCGTGCACATCCTTTGGTCTCATCATCGAATTCAAATGCAACCATGGCTGAGGTAATAAGTGGTGCTACTGGGTCGAGTTCAGGCAGTGGTGGTCTTATAAGTGGCGGTAGTGGTGTCAGCAACACCAATGGAAATAGCAGTGGTACGTGCCGTACAAACGAATGGTCGGTATCTGCGCAACATCAGTCGCAGCAATCAAATCTGGCTGCAAACGCTTTGAATACTAGAGAAGTAACGTTGAATTCTAGCAATTATTTGACTTTCAACGATTTCGGTTTGTCACCACAATATTCCTCCTTTCTACAGCCTGGTGGCAATGGAATCAGTGGTAGTAATGGCAACAGCATGTTAGGTATGACAATTGGTGGTAGTGGGGGTGTCTCTGGAAGTGGCGCTAATGCTGGTTCCAGCGTCGGTGCATCAGGAAGCGCTAACAATGGAGCTGATGGTTCACAGTCGCAATTCTTGCTCACAAAATTCATGCAACCAACATTGAGCGACGCCGAATGGGCTGAAATTGGACGAGAACGTGCTGATCGGTAAGTAAAGATCAGATACGTTTATTTAGCTGCTACAAACAATACTTAATACTTTTGAATTTTTAGTTCGCAATTTGTGCAGGTCTTATTGCTCTCAACTTTAGCTTGTTCTTCGTTGGAGCTTGAAGACGATCACGACAAGCGGTCAGAATCCCAAGAGACTACAAACAGTGATAATGTAAATAATGAAAAAGCGGCAGCAGCAGCAGCTTCTGATAACAGCAACAATACAAACACAGCCAATGATACTGAAAATTATGTTGATGATGTGCGAGAGACGATGATGAACAACAATGCTGCTGATTCATCGGCTCAAACTACAAATACAACAAGCAGTGTTGGCAGTGGACGCCAACAAGTCCATCAGCAACAACAGACTTCGCCTGAAGACTTCGTAGTCGAAGATTTAAAACAGCAACAACAAACATATTCAAGCAAAAAGAAAGCTGTTAATAGTGCTGCTGGCATAAAAGGCCCTACTAGCGTTAGTGGTGGCGCAGGTGGCGTAGCTGTTACTACTGTTGCCACCAACACAGATAGAGGTTTAGAGCGTCGTGGTCGACCATCACCGGCATTAGCGGGAGGGGCGGCTGTAACTGCTACCGGTTCACAGTCGCAACAGCAACAAGCTCAACAACCACAAAAATACAAACCGAGTGCTGCCACAACTGCAGCTTCAGCAGCAACAATGTCGGCAGCAAACTCAAACCAAATGCCCGATACTAGGTAGTGTTATCATTTCAATAGACCCGCCAAATCACTACAAAAACAAAATAAAATCAACATAAATTGCAAGAACAACAGAGAGCATAACGAAATTCACTCTTAGCAACTAATCAACCAGCCAACCAATTAACTAAGAATAAACAATGAAACATCAAGAAAAAATTAGCAACAAACCAACATCTTTAATTATAAATTTAATTTGAAAATAACTTAAAGAACATGCAAAATTGAATAATAAGAGTCATCGCCTCAAAGGTTTTGTAGAAAAAAATAAAAACATCGTCTTAAGATACAAAACTATCCATTGGCCTGAATTTTTTCCATTTGTCCAAATAATATTTTACAACACAATTTGGAACTGATGTAATCAATACGATTGAAGGATTGATAGTTACTGTTTTATTTTAAACTTTTTGACGATTTGATCTACGTATGTATGTTCATCGACTCATAACATGTGTATGCACAGCAGCTGTTGCAACAAACAAAATAATATTCGTTTATTAAAATAAATATAAAATATTACCAACTATTTAAAAAATTTATATAATTATAAAAAATAACAAAAAGAAAAGGAAAAACTCTTATTGTAATCACAACATTCAAAACATTGCCATTTCTTTTATTTTTTTTATTTTAAGAAGAAAGATAATGTAAGTATTGTCCAGTTATTAGTGTATCAGAGTGAAATTGGTTTAAATAGAATTGCCTTTCTTACTTCTTTATATTAACAAATTATTTCACCAGAAACTGAGAAAAAAATTATAATTCTAGTGAGAGGTTATTGTTTTTATTAGAGACGTTAACAATTTTTCAAAGAGTTATAAAATATAGCAAGTTCATATTCAAATCAATTTACTAAAAGTAGGATACATTTGGCATATATACGTCTAAATCCTCCACTGACATTACAGCCTGATGCAGGCAAAAGAAATTTTCAATACAATCCTTGATAGTTGACTCGTCTGTAAAAAAAATAGCAAATTCTACTTATTGTCATTGAAATAGGCACAATAACAATTACCGGGGTATTGATTTTCCATAATAATACTGCGTGCCAAATTTTTTGCCAACTTTTTGAATAAGAAGCGATTGCCAATTAAACCATCTTTCATGGGTTTCATAAGGTGTTTGACTACCCAGGGAGAAATGCGCCTTATACAACTGCCAATTAAGATTTCATTCAGTTCTATGCTTGGGCTACAGGGTGTAAATTCATCGTCACTATCCTCACCAAAGAGTTGAGAAAATTTCCATTTCATTACATCGTGCCAACGTAAATCCTCTTCAATGAGATAAGCTAGCGATTCACTTAGTTTACGTCGTTGCATAAATAATTCGCAGGGCCAAATACTTTTGCTTAAATCGACGTCCTGAAATGAATGCTGTTGTTTTGGCTCAAGAAAGTTGCGTGAAAGTTCGAGTTGCGGGTTTTCTGTGTGATTTTGTATTGAAGGCACTTCTACCGTAGTTAATTTTGTGTGATCAATTGTGGCATCTTTTATCTCTTTAAGTATCTTACATATGTGGGGATCATCTGGTTCAGCATTTGGATCAATGCCAAAGATTTCATCTAGTTCGGTTTTTTCTTCACTAAAAAGTCGAGCCAATTCCGCGGCTACACTGTCATTTGAATTTTCACTGTTTGCAACGTTAGATATGTTACCTTCACCCATAGTAGTTTCAAGTGTTGTTTGCTTCGTCGTAGCTGGAGATATTGGCGTTGGTGGTGTGACTGAGGCTATGACTACAGATGAGGCTGGACTAAAATAACATTTATGTTTAATGTGTTGTTTGTCACCTTGCCTGTGTTGTCTTCTAGAAGAATGATGTTCGAGGGGATGGTGTTGATTATATTGTCTTTTCGACGTATTATATTTTTTATTTTGGGGAAATTTTTTTACAATTTCATTATATTTTTCTTTTTGTAAATGTTTTTGAAACATTTCAATCTTTTTGTCCAAGGAAATAATATGATTTTTGTCTTTAATTTCTATTAAACTATATTGATTTATGGATTCGTTAACATTGAGATCTACTTCCAGAAGAGTATTATCTGTTTGTGTTTCTTTGGTAGACGTTTGTGGCTCGTCTTTACCGTTAATACATTTTTCCAAGTGTGTAATCAGTCTTTTTTCCTGCGTTGTACGCCTTACAACTGCAATCTGAAATAAGAGAAAAAATCTGGCACTAGGATATGTTTTGAATTTTGTTTTCATTGCTTGCTCTCAAAAAAAAAACTAAATCCGTTTTCCATATAATGATTTTTTATTGCCGCTTGGAAAGTTATCAAATCATGTATCGTAAAGTCATATTTATTTATTTAAAGTTTTGTAACCCAGCCTCTAGGCCATAATGGGTCAGAAAATTTCTACGAAAAAAAATTTACAATGCTTTTTACTTTTATAAAAATATAGTAATTTTAAATAAGAAAACAACGGAATTAAAAATAGAATATATAACAAGAAAACTGCACAGACAATATAAACCAAATATAAGATCAGAATTGATGTATTTACATGGATAGAAAATGGTCATTTAACATATCAGAGCAAGCCAAATTGATGCAGAAAGAATAAAAAACTGAGGTCAATCTTGGTCTTTTTTTATTAGATTTAAAAATGTGTGTAATGACATTCGGTCTTTCTAATTGGAACTGAAAAGTAGGTGAAGGGTAAGGTATACCCTCATATGTAATAAATACAATGCAAACAATTTGTTGAAACCAGCATAGCGGTCCGGATTCCGCTAGTATATACATCAATTTTAACTTACAATTTTAATCATAGCTCTTTGATAGAATTTCCCTATCATGCATGCCTTCACAGCTTTGTCCTCTAAGATCTCAGCTGTTTTTTTAATAGACTTTTTGTACATTTCATGATAATCGTCATTCTCCTCGTCTATAACATAATCATGTTTGTCCTTGAAATTAGAATTCAATAAATTTTGTTTTAATTGCTTTTCCAAATAATTTAAATAGTGTTGGCGAACCTGTAATTTAAGCAAATTTAAAGATTATACATTTTAAGATTTATGTGTTTATTTTACTTTACCATTTCAGTTAGACGCGTTAAATCTGAATCCTGACCATTTTCATACAAATCATGCAGCAAATTGTTGCTATCAATATCATTTTCGTTAATTTCGTCTGCATCTGCAATCATGTTTTAAATTAATATATTTCACTTTTTTAAACTTTAGCGAACTATTGTCCAAAAACGAGTTTTTAACAAATTCTTATTGCAGAAGTAAACAAATAGCAATGGAGAGTGTTGCCAATATGATACAATTTTATTATGATGTAAAAAATTCAAAAATGTAATTAACAAAAAATTTTATAGAATTTATTTATTTATAAAATCCTTAATGGCAAAAAAAAACAATACTGAAAAAAAAAAAAAAATTCCAACCACGACTAACTGCGGAATTGGGCCAGATGATTGTTGTAGCACAATGACAAAGTTTGTTTAAATTTCTTCTAAATATCGTTTACAATTACACTTACAATTACACAAATTTTTCGTTTTAGCTTTTAAAAATTTTACTTTTTACATAAATCCGCGCAAGTTATTTTTAAACGAAACTATGTTGTTCTTTCTTATAATTGAATTTTCCTTGCCATTGTGAGAACCTAGAACATTAGGCATATTAGGGACACTTTTTTTTATCCGGAACATGGGACATATTGACTAAAATCTTAGCTGTAGGATTGTCTACACTAATAGAATGCAAAATAGTTGCACCATCGCTTGGTAAGGCTCACTATGTTAGCTTCACAGCTATGAGCCACTAAGATTTTGTCCTTACCTTTGAGGTTCATTTGAAGAACTATTTAGATGTTTTCTTCTTGTGACTTATTTTTAAAAACACTTACAGACATCTCAATTCTTAATTAAAAGGCTTCTATTGTTTTCTGTGCTTTAATTGTTTACTTTATTTTATGTTATATGTTTTTGACAGATTCCAGAGTCTTCCCATAATACCTGTTCTTGTATTGCCACAAACTAATATAATACATTGTGGTTATGCTGTCTCTGAGTTGAATAGGCTTTGATTGCAGCACTGTATTCACAAGGTGTCCTTACAAGTCATATTGTAATGTTCTAGGATTTTACAATAGTTAAATTTTGTTTGTTTTTCTAGTAAAAACTGTCCTAAATAAATAGGACAGATACCTACCGCGATCGGTTAAAAATCTGATAAGCCTGTGATATTTATAAGCCTTCCAATATCCGTTAAAAAGATTTGTTATCAAAAATTTTGCAAAATTGGCGATTTAGATTTGATATTTACAGTTATGAGGGGACGTTCACAACAGTCATATTTTTTTTTATTATTTTAGAACATTTGAATTTCGAGCACCTTGTGACTACAGTAATAGTATATTAATTTTAAACAAGTAGAAAAACC
Organism: Phyto melanocephala; assembly: GCA_941918925.1. NCBI lineage: Eukaryota > Metazoa > Arthropoda > Insecta > Diptera > Rhinophoridae > Phyto > Phyto melanocephala. The sequence goes on from OW799233.1 coordinate 8,011,534, forward strand.
GTTATTTAAGTTAAAAAATTCATTCTATTTACTAAAATAAAGTTAACTAAAAAGAAAATATTGAAAGTTTGTTTTGTGTGTAAAAGAAATTTAAATAAAATATGAAAAATTAAAAAAAATAACAAATGCAGTTTCCGCTTAAAAAACTGTTGAAAACATATATCTTTATAATTTTCCTATATAACTGGTATATAAAATCTGATATAATTTAATATTTAATGCTGATAATTATTAAGTCACGAAGACTTTGTTGGTTATTTTGTATCTTGTTGATTTTAATTTGCATTTATTTATGTTAAAAAGTAATAATAAACTATTTCCAAGCATGTTTAATAGATTTGCGCGTTGCTAAATGCTTAGCCACCAGCGAACCTGAAGTTAAAACAACCAAAACAATTGAAATTAATATATAATCAAAGTCTTCCTTAAGTAAATCGAACGTTTTTGATGGTGCAATACGTGTAACAAATAAATCTGAAAAGAAAACAATGAATGAAAAAAAAAATATTTAAAAAAATTCACCGACTATAGTACCTAAACCAGCTGCCACTAATAAACAAGTACTTTCCAAACCACTAGGAGCAGTATAAATATATCGTAATCTGGCAATAGTTTGATTATAGTTAATCATATTTTCTGTAGGCAAAGGTAGTTCTGGAATGTAGGGTATAGCGCCTTCATCGCGTCCATTAGAAGAAGATGAAATAGGCCGTCTGGGATCAAGCAGTGCCCAAGGCAATTCCACTATTGAACCACTAGCGGTACCAACTAAATATGTATTGCCAATTTTTTTTTAGTAATTTTAATGTTTAAATTGTTAAAAATACTGTTTTATCCTAAACTTACTTAAGACATCCTTATTGGTAATGCCTCTTTCAGTGATGGTTTCACGCATTGCTACTACACTAGTAGGTATAATGTACGATTGACGCTCAACAAGAGGCATAGGTGGTGCGTTAAGAGAACTCCAAATCGTACTGTTAGCCTGAGTTTTACCTTCATAAAGTTCAATAGTAGCTAAAAAATGAAACAACAACGTCTCTTTAGGCATTACATCGCGACAACAAATACAGCAATTTAAAAGAAAAACATTTTTTATAATTTTAATAATTTTTCAATGCAGGCATATTTAAAAAAAAAAAATAAAAAATTTGCAACAGAAGTGAACCCAAGTTTTATTTTAAAAACAAAAAATACTAAGCTGATTGGATGTGATTGACTTCCTTATTAATCTACCTTGTGCATTTTCAAAAAAAAAAAAAAAAACGGACGAACAAATCTTTTTTTCATATTTGCTGTTCTTAAAATCCGAACGCAAAAACGTCCGACTTAAATCAATCGCTTGGATTGTAAAAACAACAGTTTTTGTTATTTTTTATGAGCTGTATTAATAATCCAAGCAATCCTTTTGATCAAGGCACATTTATTCATCAGGCAGTCTTGTTTCGTCAGCTTATTGTTTTTTTCTTTACTTCTTTTAAATTTTAGCTGTCAAAGCCCATACATAAAAACAATTTTCTCTCCTCTCTCACTTATTTCAAATGTCAAACTTCATATATAAAAAATAAAAACAAAAAAATTCTCTCCGAAATGCAATTACCCAATGAATTAATAGGTCTGTCTGCGTACTTTTCCAGTAGCAAATACTCAGTAAATTTTTTTGGGAGAGTAAGACCAATTTTACTCTGGCGGCTAAAAATATATCAAAAAGTACGCAGACAGTATCCAGTAAAATTTTGCAAGAAAACAGCTGATCGGTGTGTAAACAATTGAAATTACAAAGCATATGTGTAAAGTTTTAGCATATGTGTACGCGAAAGTGAATTCTGGCGGTAAATTAAAAAATGCTAATTTTATCGGTTCTGCCATCTCCAATCCACTTACATTACGGTAAAATGTTGTTTATTATAAAATTTTATAAACGCTATTGTTAAATTTAAATTTTTATTTTCGTTTCACAAAAATTTTTTCATAATAAGTAAATAAAAACAGCTGTTCAAACTAGTTGCAAAATCTTGCAAGAAGAAATTTCTCCAACAACATTTTGCAAGTTCTCAACTTCCAACTGTCAAATTATTTTCTTTTTTGCTCTCTCGCTGCAAGAGATTTTGAGTACACAGACAACATTTTGCAAGATTTTGTAACATTTTGCATAAAATGATGCAAAATATGTGTACGCAGACAGACCTAATATGCCTTGCTTTTGATTTGACATTTTGAGTGAGATTTTTCTTTGGTACAATAACAAAATACAATTTTTTTTACAATTTCCACTCAAAACGATCGTTTGGATTCTAAAAACAGCTTATTAACTTACTTATTTCCGTACGTCTAACTTTGTCATTGTAATGGGCATAGGCCAACCAATTTTCTGAATGTACGACATGTAGAGGGGAACGAATTTTACGGTGCATCATTGAGAACACGATCGAACCGGAGACAACGTCCACCAAATAAACATTAAGCAAATCTAAAAAACAAACGAAAACAAAGAATTGTGTTAAAATAAAGTGAGAAAAAAACAACAAAAATTACATTTATGAATACTATCAGTGGCCTGTGTAAAAACCGCAACCAAATTAGGGTTAATGTATTTATATAAGACTGATCGATCGGGCATAACACGACCCAGGGAATGAACTCTTTCAATGGGATTTTTTGAAGCCACTGTAATGATTTTATGGTCACCTGCATGGCCCGCTAAGTCAACATTCCATAAATGTAAGGTAGCCAATTGCTAAATATAAATTTGTGGTGATTATAAAAAAATGCTTACAATGATTAAAAAGAAAACACTTACATTATTGAATAATTTTACATAGAACCCATTAATTTGAGAAGTAGATTTATCAGCAGTATACATATATAAACCATTGGCCTAAAAAACAAATGCTATAATAAAAAATATATATTTTTTTTGTACTAACGCACCTTAGATTTAGCATGTTCGGGATAAACATTAAGATTATTATTAACATCCATTATTAAAATACCCTTAACAAAATCATTTTCCGTTTCGGCCAACAATGAAAGTTGTTTAATCTTATGACTCAGTTGTAAAAAACCACCCTCAGTCGCAGCACCAGTAATGGGATTGAAACGATATAGTACACCGTTACCAGTTTGTTTGTTTTTGGCGACGATAGTGCATAAAGCCTGTAAGGGGAAATGTTTACTGGTCCTTTGTACGAGTAAACGCATTGGTTCACCGTTGGCAAATTCTTCAACATTATCCAAATACAATTGCCAATGATGTTTTCCACTAATGTTATCGATTCCAAAGACTTTACCGCTTTTAGTTAAAACTACCAACATTTTGTGTAAACCAAAGGAATCACGAACTAACCCGGCCTTTTGGGTATCCGTGGGTTTTGGTCCTAATCCGATTACATGAATGAACAGGCTTTTGAAGTGTAAAATTTGTGATGACACACGATATACGAATGCGCTGCCAATATCGGCTGTTAATTGTAATTGTAGTTTTTTAAAGTTTATTTAAAAAAAAAAAAACGAGTCAAATATAACATCAAAAACAAAAATGTACATAAATATGTATGTACAACTTTTTATAATAATTACAAACAAAAATAAAACAATTTTAAAAAAGGAACTCATAAAGCTTTGTCAGATGTTAAGTGTTGAATTAATATTAAAATTAAACTTGAATGAAGATAAGGATGTAATTAAAAACTTAAGTGGAATTCACCCTTCATAATAGGGTACTTTGGATAAAATGTCACAAATTGCAACCTTTAAAAAAAGTTGCAAAAGCTTTATGGTTTTAATATCAGACTGTTTAGTCACGAAAAGTAAAATTTTTATAAGCCGCAGTACCGAAAAAGGTTAATAAATACCGTCGTTTTTAAAAAACAGCAACATAATCCTTTGCTCTAAAAATACATATGTACATATGTATGTACCTATATCCATTTTTGAATAAAGGTAATATTATTTATATTAGAAATAAAAATCGTTCTGTTTTGACTTAAACTAAATGTCTATTAATTCATCGATGAGGCAAACAACAACACCGAACCATATCCATTTTTGAATAAAAGTAATTTTGTTTATATTAAAAATAAAAATTGTTCTGTTTTGACTTAAACTAAATTTCTATTAATTAAACGGTGAGACAAAAAAAAAAACAACACCGAATCACAAGCAGCAAATATTTTCAGAAGTTTTTTAACTAAATTCTTTGTTTTTTAGTTCATCATAAAAAGCAATGGTACGTCATCACACTAAGCGGTGTTGTAAAATGAATACCAAAACAGCCAATATGTCAGCAATGTAAATTAATGGTCGGTCTACTTTTATACTACAATTTAAATAACACAACAAAAATAAATATATTCAAATAAAAAATTTTGCAAAATATGTGTATGTTTATGTAAGTAATAGCATTCAAAATAGTTATAAAAAAAATAAAAAATATGCATGTCTATTTACATTTTCTGTTTTCACAAGAATTCTAAAGTGTCGTATTGTCATGTCATATTTTTAAAAAATTTAAAAAAAAATTAAAAAAATTTTTGCTTATTGAAAATTTTTTAAGACTTTTTACATTTTAAAAAATTGTGTCAATACGACACTTAGGACACCATGTTAATTCACTAATTATAAATCAAAGCTAAAATAAATAGAAAAAAATTTAAACTAAACGTTAGCCGACAAAATGTAAAAATTTACTTACTCTCCATACTTGCATCAACACCTTTGTTTTTTTTTTTTTGTAAATAGAACACATTTTCATTTGAATGCATACATTAAAAAAAAAAATTATATATGCAGTTTTAAATAAGCCAAAGATATATTTGATTAATAAGTTAGCGAAAAATAGTACGAGTAACAACACTCTCTTTAATTAACTCTATTAAAGAGTTTTTGCATTTTACAATACTCACCAGTCTTTCCCTTCATTTCATTTTCTAATTCACCCTCACTATCAGCCAAAGGCAAATCAATAAACTCGGTGGCAACAACATTAGCCAATGCTTCAGATTTAGTCCAACGATATTTTGATTGCTGTACTGCCAAAATACTGTCATCTGTGGTGTCTAAAATGAATAGACAACTCTTTCCGTCGTTATTGCGGTTATTTTTACAGTCAAATGTTCTTAAAGTAGGTTGCCCATAATGATCGGGATAGACTACTGAGTTGGATAGCGCGGGAACTAATTGACAAGTATCAGCAAAATATCCTTCAATATTCAGAATCTTTAAAAAAATATAAAAATAAATAAAAAATTTCTTTAAATATAAATCAAAGATGAAACAACTTACTTTATCCTTAACCTCAGCCGTTACAATTACGTCTTGGTTTTTAAAGCGTCCAACTAAAAAATTTTGACTATTTAAGACACTGCAGCTGTGAACATCGTCTTTAATTGATACTAGTTTTTCATCCACTATCACAATGCCATTTAAACCCTATGATAGAAAGGCAATTAATATATATACGTATGTACATATATACACATATGTATATACATCTATATATTTTTTTTAACTTACTTCCACTGATTTAATAGGTTGTGTTGGGGCACTATCTAGACTTTTACTTTTGACTTGTGGCTGTGGTGCAGTCAAATCTAAACTTAATAGTTGTTTACCTTCATAACAAGTAAAATAAGCACCAGATAAAGTACATTTTTCTTGTGCAATCCAGGGTACAGTAATTTTGGCTGTATTGCCAGTTGCTTGGCCAGATGTTGCAAAATACTGTGTTACTTCCAGATGACTCTGCCACACTGGTATTATATGATAAAGCAAAGAATCACGATAAAGCCATAACGAGTTTATGGATTTCTCTGTCTGCAAAGGCATTAAAGACCATTCCCATTCCAAATGGCCGGTATTCGAATTCCAACCACGCACCAAGGCAGGGGCATGACCCTGTACGGTGAACATGTCAAAACCATGACTAGAGCCGGCTCTAGCGGCAGCCGTAGAATCAGCCATTGCAGAAGAAAGTTGCAATAATTTTATGCTACCTCTAGCGCCACTTTCGAAAACTTGACGCCACAAAACTTCTCCCGTTTTAGGGCATAATGAGGCCACAACATTTTCTCTGGTACTGACTACCAGACGTGGTTGGAAACCATTTAACTCTAAAAATGCCTGATTAACACCACCTATTTGCAAAGTTCTCCTATAAAAATTATATAATAAATAAAACTAATTACATTTAAGCCCTATATAATATCAAATACAAAAAATAATTTATTACGCTCCACGAAATTTTACGTGTCTACAAATAAACAAAAAACATTGGTCTTACCAATCAAATTTTTTTATTTGATCTTCGTACAGTGAATTTACAGTACTTATTGCCACCAGCATAAAAACCGCTAAAACCTGCAGTGAGCTATTTCTTTTTGTGTGCATTTTGTATATGCGTCTGTTTACTTAAATTTTAATTATGAATTAAAACTACTTTTTTCAATTATTTTTTATTTTTTTAATTAATAATTAAAACTCATTTCCAATGTGAAAAAAAATCAGGGATGAGATAAAGAAAAAAAAAAGTAATGTGCGACTGTCAATTTAATATAGAGCTACCATATCTGCTTTTTACTCAAATATCTCGAATATATATGAATATTTAAAATTCTGGCTACACTATTTTTTTTTATTTTATATTTTATTTATTTACTAGCTAAACCCGGCGCGCGTTGCTACGCCCCTTAATGAATCGAAATGCATTCTGAACTTTAATTGAATATCAAGTGCAAAAGCCTAAATATTATAATTTTTTTTATGGGCGTGGCATTGCCCACTTTTCTAATCACGAATTTGTAAAGTCATAACAGCTCAATATGCGTGAAAAGTTTCAGAAGAATCGGACCAGTGCAAAAGTTATCAAAATTATAATTGTGTTTATGGGCGTGTCCCTGCCTACTTTTCTAATCACGAAATTGTAAAGTCAAAGCTCAATATGTGTGCAAAGTTTCAGAATAATCGGTCCAGTGCAAGTACCTCAAAATGATACCTATTTCTTATGGGCGTGGCACTGCCCACTTTTCTAATCACGAAATTATTAAGTCATGACAGCTCAATATGTGTGCAAAGTTTCAGAAAAATCGGTCTGGTGCAAGTACCTCAAAATTATAACCTTTTTTTATGGGCGTGGCTCTGCCCACTTTTCTAATCACGAAATTATATCGCTATAAAAGCTTAGTATGTGTGCAAAGTTTCAGAAAAATCGGTCCAGTGCAAATACCTCAAAATTAAAATTTTTTTAGGGGCATGGCCCCGCCCACTTTTCTTATCACAAAATTATTTAGTCATGACAGCACAATATGTGTGCCAAGTTTCAGAAAAATCGGTCAAGTGCAAGTAGCTAAAACTGATAACTAATTTTTATGGGCGTGGCCCCGCCCACTTTTTTTCACCCATAAACACTCCCTGGTATGTGTACAACAACTTGCCAAAGTTTGAGTCCGATCGGTTTTACAGTTTCGGAGTCTATAGCTAACACACACACACAGAGTTTTATATATATAGATTAAATTTTGTAAAAAAAAGCCCGAAAAGGCCAAATGTAATACGTGTATTTTGGCCTTATAGTCTTTGTATTACTATTGAATTAATAAATAAATAAATAAAACATATTACTACATATTTAAAGCCTGAATAATTTTAACGCGTTGCTCAATTATGTATCTTTGCATGGTTCAAATTGAGTTAGTCTGAAATTGAGAATATAAATGCTTCATTTATTATTTTTTTATCCATTGAATATTATTATTAATATAAACAATAAGGAATTGAACAACTAATTATACCCTTAACTGACGGCAAGTTGTAATGGCCCTTAGTGTTATACAATTTGAACAAGTTTGTTAAGCAATTTTTATAATTTTGATTTTATTTACATACATTTTTTGTAATCTTTTAACGTCGATAAATCACTAAGCTGTGCTTATATTTTGTGGGATAGATATTAAATATCTACCTAGTTGTTTCTCTAAGTGCATTACAAATTTGTAGAAACTATTTAATTTGCTTACTAATTTAACACTTTACAACACTAGTAATAAAAATAAACATCTGCCGTAGTTTGTGCTAAAATCAAATTAAGAAAAATTCTATAAATAATAATAAAATGATTGAAAAGAAAACAGATAAAAATAAACAAGAACAAAAACCTCGCGATGATGGAGTTGAACTTGAAAATCAATTTATTTTAAGGTTGCCTGAAGAGCCAGCCAAAGCCTTGAAGGAAGCAATACAATCTTCCAATTCTAATCTAAAAGATCGTATGTCCATACAATTGGACAATGATTTACGATATGGGGAAGTGAGATTTGATCATTGGCTACTACATGCTAAAATAGTTGATTTGCCCACCATCATTGAATGTTTAAAAACGATCGACACAAAAAGCTTTTACAAATCGGCAGATATTTGTCAAATGGTATGTGATTTGCAAAATGGAATTTTTCTAACTACCTTTCGTTTTTAGATGATCTGCAAAGAAGAACCATTAGATTTGGATAAAGAAGAATCTCCAAATAAAGGTAAAAAGAAGGATCCCAACAAGGTGGATAAAAAGTTTTTGTGGGCCCATGGCATTACACCTCCATGTAAAAATGTGCGAAAGAGGCGTTTTCGCAAAACACTGAAAAAGAAAAATGTAGAAGCTCCAGAAATTGAGAAAGAAGTTAAGCGTTTATTGCGTATTGATAATGATGCCGTTAAAGTTGAATATGAAATTATCAACGAAGATATAACAAAATCATCATCAGATTCCCAAATAAAAGATCAAAATGATGGTGAGGAAGACTACAATGATGAACAGCTCAACTCGGGCAACAAAACAATTAATGATGCCTCGTCGCAAAAAGATATTAATGTTGAGTCGGACAATGACGATGATGATGGACCCTCGGGTTTAGCCCCCATTGGCGGTGTAGGTGAACATGATATTTTCGGTGAGGAAGTTTCCTCGTCCGATGATGAAGATGATGCCAAACACAACATATCTAATATGCGAGATTTAGATGAGACTTCACGTCTTTCAGCTGACGATTCTCGTATGTCCGTTTTTTCTATTGGCCATAATACGCTGGGAGGCAATAATGGCCTTAATACTTCTAAAGAAGATATGACGGACTATAGTAAAGCTCTGTTTGGCAGTCCCAAGGCGGGAGACGATGATCTTTCTAAATATTGCGGTTCTAATTCAAATTTAGATGCTCCCGGCTTCTTTGAAGAACGTAAACATACACTATCCGATGATGACTCTTCCAACGATGCAGCACCCCAAATAAGTGCCGATCAAATACACAGCAAAATATCAGATTTGCGAAGACAATTGGAAGACATAAAGACTCAACATTCACAAAAGGCAAAAGAAATATCATCCATACAAAATAATACATTACGTCAACGTATGCAAGAAACTGTAGACAATTTAGCCAGTCAAATGGTTGAAAAGGAATTAGAACTGAAAGATTATGAAAATATGCTGTAATAATAGGTTCGTTCGAGAACTCACAAATTTGTACGATTTTGTACAAATTTTTACTGCATTTTACGAAATTGCGTTCGTTTACACAAATTTGTAGTAAATGAGAGCACAAATAGAGAGCGAAAAGTGACAGTTCTTGACTGAGTATTTGCAAATTTTTACAACAGAAATTTCTTGCTGTAAGATTTAGCAAAACCAAAAAACATATGATTCAAAAGGTAAACAAACAAAAGTAAGCAAACAAAAAGTATACAATTTGTGAAAAAAGTATTAAAAAAAAGAAAAATCCCAACAAAAGTGCAAAATATTATTAAATTTAAGTTGTTTGTGAAATAAAGTTAGTTAACAATGTCTACAGATGAAAGAATGGAACTGCCTGAATCTGGCGCAGGTATACATACATAAATACATATTTGCACATATGTGTGTATGTACATAGTTCCCATTAAACTTTATTTATTTGCCATCAGCTGTTGCTTCAATCTTACGAATTTTTACAAATGTCTGTTCGAGTACTTTTTTGGACAAATTCTCTTTTTGAGAGTAAAATTTTCAATTTACTAAATAATTACTCATTTACTACAAAGTGCAGTAAAAGTACTCGAACGAACCTAATATTTATTATGTTTAGTAAATAATAAAGAAATTATTATTTTATTACTTTAGAATCAAATTCGAGTTTGTTTTCTAAGTTGAAAGTCTAAAATTTGGCAATTAAGAATTAAATAATATATTATTTATTGCACTTTAGATTTAACACAGAATAACAGATTTATAAATTTTGAATTTTTTGTTCTTTTAGCTGAATGGATCATTAGCTATTTTTTTTTTTTTAATTTTAAAATGTTTAAAAAAATTTAGCGAAAAAACTAAAATTGCAACACTTTATATGGTATGACCATGGTTATCTGCCAATTTATTGCGTGGTCTATTAGGAGTTCTGCAAATATGCAGTATTTAAGGGTTAAACTACTATTTTTACTTTTTTTTTTGTATATTTTCCTTAAAACATCAAGAATTTAAAAATGTAAAAATTAGAATGCAAATATTTTATTAAATAAATTGTTGGTGTTAGTATTACAGTTTTTAAAAAAATATAAAATACATACATATGTACATATTATTCTATATTTTCTAATATCTAAGTAACGAGAAAAAATGTATATACATATGTACATGATGTTGGTTCGTTATTCAAAAGTACTATTTTTTTAATGAACTTTACTGGATTACATTCGTTTACATATATGAAACGTAAATAATCCCGTAAAGTAAGAAATAGTTAAAACTTAGTAAACGAACGAACCCATTGCTCGTTTTGAATTATAAAAAAGTTAATGAAAAAAGAAATGATTTATTTGGTGCAAATAGATTTTCTTTTCTGTAGAAAGAAACATTAGGTTTAGTTGTTTTAAATAGTTTGATATGTTTGTAGAATGAGAATATTGTTTACATATACATACTTTAATTAAATATTTCTTAATTCGCACAATTTAATAATTTTTAACTAAAGTGTAAATATAGAAGTAAATCAAGCTTAAAACTTTAGCAATATTTTATAACTCGCTATAAAAGTTTTAATATAAAATCAGTATAAGCAAATCTTTTCTTTTTTTTTTTGTGATTGAGGTATATTTTATGTGTTGTTATTAATTAACGTATAATTAATTATACCATTTATTATAAAGATAGTAAAATGATTTAAAAAATTAGAAATAGTTAAGCACTATTATTTTTTTTATCTTTTACAGTTGTTTTATAAAATTACTTTTTATATATTTAAAAAAATTATTATTGATACAAAAATGAGTCGTTATTAAAAAAGTAGTATTTTTTAGTATTATTTCTAAAAAGTATATTCTTATTGCTCTTATTTGACCTTTATTTTATAAAATTTTTAATTGATTTTTCAAGCTCGAGGTCTTTATAAATATTTGTTGATTTATTTATTATTCAATATTTCGCTACTCCTTTGTGTAGCATCTTCAGGAAAGAAATTGTGTGTTTTTACAAAAAAAAAAATTTTTTTGTAGCGAAATATTGAATAATAAATAAATCAACAAATATTTATAAAGACCTCGAGCTTAAAAAATCAATTAATAATTTTAAAAAGTATATGTTTCTTAATTTAGGTATTAGAACTTAAAAAATACTACCTTGAATATACATAACTCTTTTCGGTCCTTTTTTAATACAAATTTATTTGAAAATTCTCTCTGATGCAATTCTTTTTGATAAGGACTTTTAAAATAATTTCTTTTACCAACTTAACTCATCAGGCAAACCACCGGGATATTCTCCGGTCAAACAGGCAGTACAATGTCCACTTTTACTAGGATTGAGGGGCTCACGATTTAAATTTACTGCTGTAACCAAACCTTCAACAGACAAATATTCCAAACTATCTGCCCCTACTTTACGTGCTAATTGTTCGTTGTTCAATTTGTTAGCTATCAGTTCCTCGTGTGTAGGTATATTAATGCCCATATAACACGGAAATTGTAGGGGAGGACTGGCCACGCGAACATGAACCTCGACTGCACCAGCATCACGTAATAGTTTTATAATTGGACCAATAGTATTACCACGTACAATTGAATCATCGACCAAAACCAAACGTTTACCAGCAACATTTTCGGAGAGGGCACCGAATTTCTTAGCCACTCCCAATTGGCGCAAACGAGTTGAAGGCTGAATAAAAGTGCGACCCACATAACGGTTTTTGCACAAAACTTCAGCAAATTCCAAACCTGACTCTTTGGCGTAACCATGAGCCGCCGCTGTACCCGACTCGGGCACAGAACTGACAATGTCCGCCTTTATGAAAGCTTCTCTAGCCAACTGGCGACCACACTGCATACGTACCGTGTACACCATTTGGCCTTCAAAGATTGAATCACCGCGAGCAAAATATACATATTCAAATATACAAAATGCCATTTTCTTGTAATCAGGTCTCTCAACAATATCCACGGTGCGATAACCGTTGCGGGTAAGTTCAATGATCTCTCCAGGTTCAACCTCACGCACATAGCGGGCCCCTATGGACAGAAAACCACATGATTCACTAGAAACTACCCATCCTTCAGCAGAAGCCTGTTCAACTTTAGTATTGCCCGAGTTGAGCGGAACAATCTTGCCCAAACACAGAGGACGATTGCCATAAACATCCCGCACAGCATAGATTTTATCCATGATCATAACAACCAACGAATAAGAGAGATGGGCTAGTTGCATAAAGTGACGTATACGTGCTGGCCAATTAGGTCCATCCTCCTCAGATATTCCCTCGGGACAACAGCAAAGACTCTGGGCAATCAGTTCACTGTCACTGTGAGTGGAAAGACCTACACCACGACCTAAAACTTCACGTCTCAACGACTCACTGTTAACCAATTCACCATTGTGGGCCAAAGCCATGGCACCATAAGCTGTGTGCACAACAAAAGGTTGACAGTTAACCACCTCAGAGGCAGCGGAAGTAGAATAACGAGTATGACCAATACCCAAATTACCCTTTAGTTTCTTCATCGAGTCCTCATTAAACAGGGTACTGATCATGCCCATTCCCTTGTGCATATTGAAACTTTTCGAACATTTTCCTTCGCTGGTAACTATTCCAGCAGATTCTTGGCCTCGATGTTGCAAGGCCACTAAACCCAGACATATCACGTGTGCAATTTCAATTTGTGTAGGCCAATTACCACATGCAATAGCTCCAAAAACACCACACTCATGTGTTAGACCGGTTACCTCTTTGCCGCACATAACCATTGAAGGCTTTTGTACTTGTTTATCGTTTGTCTCACTAGCAACAGCATTTGTTTTATGAGTTGTAGTCGTTGTTGTTGGCGAACAACATGGTCCCACTCCATCTTCTACTTCTAAAACTTTTTTATCGGTTCTACAGGTGTTTTTTGTATCAATGAATTCCTCCATGTGTTTGTCAATAAAGTTTATTATGTATGTATATACTTATTTAAAACGTTATTTCTTAAATTCATAAATCAAATTATTTATTAAATGATGTAAATTAGTTACTTTTTATAAAATATCAAATCTTTACTAATATACAGAATTTCATTTAACGTAAAGATGTTATTTATTTAATAATTACTGAACAATTTTCACGAAATTAAAAAAAAAACCAAAAACACGGCCAACAACCAACCATACAATACACTCACTAAACTCACACTAAAAAATTGTTGTTTTATTTGTAATGCTCGCACGCGCATTTTTACTAAACTAATACATAAACCACATAAACATACATTCCACAATACATATCCCACAGAACAATTTTTATAAAAAAATACAATAAAACGTAACAAGTTAATTTAAAACTTTTTCTCTGTCGGTGGTGCCAGAAATGTTCGTAGAAAAACATAAATTTTCGAAATAAAAATTTTTTAATTATAAAAAAAATCGTGTAAATTTTAAATCTTATACAAAATGTAGCAATATTTGAAAATATAAATTTAACATTTATGAGACCGAATATGTATGCTTTTGGTTTAAACTAACAGGACAAAAATAAAGTTTATGTGACAAGGCTCTCTAAACGCGTCATTTAAATTATCGCCATTTTCATACTTATTTATTTATCCATTATTTTGTTATTAATTTTATAATTATAGCACATTGTTGTAAACTCATAACCAAGGTCTATTAAATAGACCTTGCTGATAACCATGTAGGGCCCATTAGGGCTCGGTTAATAAATAAAATTTAAATAAGTAAGTAAGTTAAGGGTTTAATATTACTGTTGGTGGGAGTCGTATAGCATTTGTTGATAATCTTAGATGTTTAGGTATATATATTGACCATCGCCTTACGTTTGAGAAACATGTTGATCAAATATTTTTTAGAATCACAGGTAATTTACGTAAAATTTATTCTAATAATATTTACTTACCTTTTCATGTTAAATATAGATTGGCTTATGCACTCTTAATGCCGCATATTTTGTATGGCCTTGAGGTTACCTCGGGCACCTTGTCTTATGTTTTGGCTAAGTTGAATCGTATTGTGAACATAATTGTTCGATATGTTTATGGTGTGAAACGTCGGGTGCATATTTCTGACTTTGTGAAATGTTTTCTTGGATGTACTTTTAAGCATTTTGTTACATATCGTATCTTACTTCAATTTTATAGGGTTTTTAAGTATGGTCTACCTGTTCAAATTTGTTCTAAGTTTTCTTTTTCTCACTTTACTAGGAATCCCCAAATTATTATTCCTAGAATTAGGTGTAGTTGTTTCGAACGATCCTTTATTGTCAGAGTTGCTAGATGTTGGAATTTTCTGCCGTATGATCTTCGTATTTTTTCTCATTCTAATAATTCCTTTCGCTTGAAGCTTTTGTTGTATTTATCTAATAATTGATGCTATTTTTTCTTTCCCTTACTTTTGTTTTAAGCATTACTTCATTATGTAATTCTATCTCTACAGAGTGGCAGTCTTTAAATTTAATATCAATGATTAATTAGATATATTGTTAACCTTAGCAATACCCTGTTGTTGTAGCTATCTCTTTTTTTTTTCCTGTTATATAGTGCGTTCTTTGTCGGCTGGGGAGCCAAAACAGAATGTAAGAATTATTTTTTTATACATAATTTTTAAGAGAAGTGAAAATTTTTTTTATGTAATTTTGTTAATATTTAATTCTTTATTTTATTTTAGTATTCAGTACATTGCTTTTGTAATATATTATTATTGGCCTAAGGAAAGGCTTTTTATATTACTTTGAATTTAATAAATAAATAAATAAATAAAAAAATTCGAAAAAAGTTTAATTAGACAAATAAATTCGAAAAAAGTTTAATTAGACCAGCTAGTAAAAACATTGTTAATAATGCTTAGCGGGTTCAGATAAAAAGCGGTAAAGTAGAAAATAATTATTATTTTAAACGTACCTTTATTGTCAAATTTTTTTTTTAAAGAGAACATAAGTACATATTAATGAAGCTTACCGTCCCTCATAATCTTAATTACGTACTCAAAAATTTATAAAGTACTGAAAGAATTGAGAATGGTTTTCGATCATCGAAATTGATAGAGTCTTAGATAAAGAGAAGTTTGTTTATCGTTTTCTGAGAGAATTTTTTGTTTACTCTCATTTTACCGGACTTTACCCGGACTTACGTGGAACAAACCTAATGTGATGATGCCTCGGGCTGAAGAGAATTTTCCTGCTATAGGGAAATTTTAACAGGACAACGATCCAAAGCACACGGCCTAGGTAGGTTCTTAGAAGATAATTCAATCAATGTTAAGACTGGAACTAAACCCCATCGAACACCTGTGGAGCGATATGAAAAAATCAGTAAGGCTCAAAAATGTTACAAACATTGCATGGGTGGCAATACCAGTGGAGCGATATCGTAACCTTATAACATCAATGCGCTTACGACGTGAAGTTGTGTTAAAGCAAAGGTGGTTTGCAACAAAATATTAACAGTAAGTAAGAATATAAACATAATAACACCGTTTTTATATTCACCACCAAAAAAATAGTGTGTGGGTATATTCATTTTGTCATTACGTTTGTAACACATCAAAATATCCACTTAATACCCCATTAAGTATATATTTTCTAAGTCGTGGTTTCATTTGAGGACGATTTAGCTATGTCCGTTGGTCGGTCCGTCTGTTTAAAGCACGATAGAGTTCGAACCGAAAAAGTTAGGAGGATCAAATTTTACCAGAATATTTCTTATACACAAGGTTCATTTTGTATTTAAAATGGGCTAATTCGTTATATTAGGAAGAGAGTTAAAGCTCGAAGTGCAAGAGTAGGTAAAGAAAAACAATTTCCTTCCTGCATCGAATAAAATGTGATTGTGTCTAAAAACTCATTGCCGTAGAGCAATAAAATTTCGAAATTATATTTCCTAAGTTAAAACAAGAAAATTGCACAAATCTATACATTACGAAAGGAGTAATACAATTTATACCACATAGAGTCTTTTTCGGTATATTTAAAACTTAATATAACTGACAAAATTGGATGTACGAATTAGGAATTTTGCAAATATTGCTTTTGCTTAAAAAGACTTATAATAACGGAAAATTAAGGTGACATGCCCACTTTAACGCCCAACTCTCATATAACGCTTTATCTCAAATTCATATAACTTTTCTATCGACGAATGATTTTGGAAGAATAAAGGAGTCTATATTGAAATATCTAGGTTGAATTTTTTATCAGAATATACTCCCACTTCAACACCCACTTATCACATAATTTACTGTTAATGAAATTTAAATAAAACAGACAGAATTAGATGCATGATGATGAAATTTTGCATATACATATTTCTTGTCAATATAAGTACAATAAATTATGACACGCCTACTTTAACGCTCACTTCTCACATAATTTCCTGTGAGAACCTTTATACTTACTGTTATAATTCTTAAATATTTCTTCTACAAACAAGACAATCACAAAAGTGTCTAACGGTCTCTTGGTAAAGCTGCGGAAGTTCCCCACTATTTGCTGCAAGTTGTTTAAACTAATTAAAAAAATAATGATATTACAAAAAAAAAAACAGTTAACATTTTTTATTTTTTCCGCAAATACATAATTACAGGTACAGGTATGTTTTTTTTATACCAACGCATATTTAGAGTTAGTCTTCGTCTGCTAATAATTTTGTTCTGTCATTTAAAACTTCAGCTGCCAAAGTTAAAAAGAGAAGCGAGAGAATTGTTTTTTTTTTGCCTACGACAGCTGAAGTTTAAAATAAGTAAAAATAGTTAATAATTAGCTAACGAATCAAGACTACCTGATGAATAAATATACCTTGTTTTTTTTTACAAATATTTAAGTTTCTTTTATCAATGAATAATTTAATATACATACATAATAATGTAAGCAAAAATAAAATGGGTAAGTTCTTAAATATAGATAACAAAGTAATATATTGTAAAAACTAAAATTAATCCAATTGTAATGTATGAGGTAACATTATTTTAAAAATAAAAAAAACTACATTCATTTCATTTTTCTCTATGTATTATTACTATTTTTACTATTTGTAATAATTGTTTGACTGCCGCTATCTACGCAACCGTTTGCAAGGAAAAACTGATGACTCTTCAGCTCTTTATAAGTATCATTTGTTTCAAGTACATCTTCGGCCTGTATTATGTCATTTTTAATGCATGCAACTAAATTTTCTAAAGATTCAAAATTCTGTTCTGGCCTTAAGTAGCCAACAACGCAAACTTTTAGTAAGCAACCATATAAGTCACGATTAAATTCGTGTAATATGTGTGTTTCCTGAAATAAATAAGTCAAAAAGAAACAAGTTAAAATAATATTTAGTAGGTGCACATAAGTGTGTATGCATAAGTATGTGGTAGATAATAGGAATGAGCAAATAAAGAAATATACATTTATTTACAGGGTCCGCCGAATAACTTTTTTTTTTTTGTTATAAAAAAAGTTTAGCTTCGGCTGTGTGGCACGTAGCGCCGTCCTGTTGAAACCAAATGTTGCCAATATCCTCCTCTTTAACATGGCCCGATAACGATCGCCATTGACTACGAACACTCCTTGCTCATTGGCCCAATTATGCCTCTGGACCAAAATCCGTACCAGTGACTCGTTTTGGGTGTATCGCCTTTTCAATGTATGCGTGCGGGTTTTCTGTGCCCCAAATGCGACAATGTTGCTTGTTTACATACCCGCCAAAAGGAGCTTCATCTGAAAAGATGATTTTTTTGGCAAAATCGGCCAAAGTAATGTCGCAATATTTCCCAGCGTTGTTCAAGCGTATACACAACCACATTCGTTCAGCGGAAGGATAAAACTAATTATCTGTCAAATCAGACATGAGCTAAGTGTTACCATTCACGAAATAAGCACTAGTTGAAAAAAAACGTTAGATGGCGGACCCTTTATATACAGTTATGAATTTAGCACATTTATTAAAATATCTACTTATATACATATATAAAAATAAGTTGTCCTATGTTCGTGATTTTATAACTTGAGAACCACTCAACCGATTTTCAAACGAGTACATGAAGGGGTACTTTCACTGTTATAAAAAAAAACATCGAAAAATTTCTACGAATATGCGTTATGCACACACTTTTATGATGGTGTGTTTTCCCTATATAAAGTATTTTTTTTTTTTCTTATGAGAATTACATTTTGTCGATATAAGGTACTGCTTCCTCGCGTCATTTGACTTATTTAATTTCTATGTGTTTATTGATTGCCATTTAAGTTTATAGTGCGTGCATTGTCATTTTTTAATTCTTGATTTGTAATCTTTCAGTTTAAATTAAAATCTTTTGCATTAAAAAAACAATTAAAAAATTATTCAACAATGCCGCGAAGACGCCACAGCAGTCAAATTATGTCATTTGAAAGCAACAATTGTACGACTGTATGAATTTCAAGAAATGTTTTAACTGATTTGTTCTGACACCAACCAAAGAGAATAATGGCTCAGGTGGTGAACTTAATGGTTTTAATTTCACTTTTCCGCCAGC
This sequence comes from Phyto melanocephala, assembly GCA_941918925.1. Taxonomy (NCBI): domain Eukaryota; kingdom Metazoa; phylum Arthropoda; class Insecta; order Diptera; family Rhinophoridae; genus Phyto; species Phyto melanocephala. The sequence goes on from OW799233.1 coordinate 8,030,522, forward strand.
ACAACACATTCTATCGGTTTCATGTTTAAATTTAAATGCATTGCATTTATTACAAACTTTATCCATTTTGCCAATTTAAATAGATGGATGCGAAGCGTAATCAATGTTATGATCATAACAAGATCCAAATTTCCAATTGAATGGTTACGTCTCCGTTATTGCCTGTTTTGATTGTCACGTTCACGATCTTTTCTGTTTCTAACTCTCACATTTTCAATACTTCTTCTCTTTGTTTTTGATTTTGAGTTGATCTTGATCGTGACATTCGTTGCCTTGTAAGTGTTTATGGATGGTAAAAAGTGGGTGGGGCTGCGCCCATCTACATATAAAAAAAATGAAATACGCCCATACAAAATAAATATTAACTTTTCATCTACTTGCACTTGACCAAATTAGATATTTTTATCTGCTTGCACTAGATCAATTTTTCTAAAACTTTGCACACATATCAAGCTGTCATGACTACATAATTTCATGATTAGAAAAATGGACAATGTCACGCCCATAAAAAGTTATAATTTTTAGCTTTTTGCACTTGATATTCAATTAAAAATGCATTTTTATTTATTGAGGGGCGAGGAAACGCGCGCCAAGCTTGGCTAGTAATAAATATAATGCAGAAAAAATAAATGTGCCTAAAATTATGCTGCACATAATAACATACCTCGGCTGTACATAATTTAACATGATATTCGAACAATCATCCAACCCAAAATATATGTTAAATCTACATAAATTACTACAAATAAAACTACTGTAAATAAAACTAATAACATTAGGGGCTTAATTAATTGCTGATGTTATATATTCGGAAAAAACGAAGCCTGCAATGCAAATTCAATATTTAAGGGCGGCTTCCGAAAGAATAGAACCAGATATACTCTCGAGTCTAGGATTATCCGGCAAAAAATTTTTGATAAGAAAAATAAAACTTATTTCTGTGCAAACAAAATTCAAAATTTTATCAAATATTCTTGTACTGATGCTCTCGTTATTTCTTAAGAAAACGTTTGGTTTTACTCTCAAGTCATGGACAGGTATGAATGTGTATATGGTTTCAGTTTTTTATTCAATAATTATAAAACTTTGAACACACCTACTCTAATATTTCAGATTTTTATATAATTTATGCATCAAAAATTGTATTACTTTAAAAGTAGAAAGTGACTACCTATAGCTACCAATTCATACTCTTCAGTTTTCGTAAGAATGCAACATTGTAGTAAAATAACTCCTATTGCAAAAATATTTGTGGTTCCATTTTTAAAATAAATGTAAAAAAAAAAATAGCTAATCGAAATTAAACAATGAAAATAATACATATTTTAGTATAAATAAATTATTCTATAATAAAATATAAATTAAGTGATACACAAATATTAAAAAAAAATAGTGGTTGACATAAAAAATTCTGCACAGCCGAATATAGTGCTCTTACATGTTTAATTATGAAGCAACACCATTTCAATACATATTATCATAATTTTAAATGATAGGCTTATCTGGAACGAAAGTCAAGGCCATATAGAGATAATGTACATAATAATGTAATTGTAACCATACGATAAAACGAATAAATATTAAATAACGGACTAAGAGTGGTAGAAGTCATCTACATAGTACATCGCCGGTCAACAGATTTTTTTTTAGTAAAATTTTTTTTACGACGGCTAAAAAAATTATAATTAAACAGTTTTTATAAATATGTATCTATTTATGAAAGACATATTCCTACAGGTAACCTTATCTCAATAGCTGATCGGGAAGCATAGTGTCAAATTTGTTAATTCCCCTTGATATGTTTTTTTATGCAGGGATGAAAAATGTGTTTTTTTATTTCGGTATTGAATAATTAACCTAAGAGAACCTTTCTGATAACAAATTTACTAAATTTATTTATGTATATTTGTTTTTTACGGACTTTATCATGGGTTTTACAAATAATTTTTTTAATCAAATTTTATTAAATTTTAATGTGAATAATTTTTATTTGGCTTAAGTTCATTTATTGTTTTCTTTAATTTTATAATTTAAATTTAATTCAATTGCAATCATTTTTAGGAATATTCTTTCTAAAATTATTTCCGATATTACCAAGTGGAATGCATTTTCGAAACCAGCTACGATTTCATCGTCAGCACTCTTTATCGGTATACTACTATGTAATTTAAAATTCTTATATATGTTACAATTCAATGAAATTTGAATTAGTGAATCATAGTATTAATTTTAAAATTTGTTGAATTATTTACTTCACCTATCAAATGACATTTTTCTATTCAACATTTGCGTTGACAGCAAAATCTAAAGTTGTTTTGTTGCATTACCGTTGCATATAGTACCTGTAAAAGGCGAATCATTTAAGAACATTTGACATAAAAAATAACTAAATTGATTTAAAAGCGCTCAGTAAAATAACCGGATCAGTTCGTTTAACAGTTGCACAGCTCTAATAAGGAACAAAAAAAAAAAAATGGCAAAACCGCTGCACGATTTTATTTATTAGCAAAAAACTAAAAATACGTCAAGAAACAATTGAATGTTAATTGATTTTTTCTATTCAAAAACTGAAGATTCATCTATTAATAATAGTTTCATATAATGCTTGCTTATAGTATACAGATAACAGCCAAGTCATTTAATTAAGTATTAAATAACAATGAAATGTTCAAAAATGCAATGCCTATACCTATTTTGCAACTTACTATACTTTTTTCTTTGTTATCATAAAATGGATTCCACCCAATACTCATAACCATCTTATACACAGGACCATTATTAATATTGGCCCAGCCGAAGTAAACACCAGGCTTAAAACAATCGGGCAATGATTTAACCACTTCGAGGGGATAATTTGCTAAAAAATAATAAAAATGTTTGCAAATAGTTCTGACAAAACAATTATGTAATTTACCCGTTGGTATTCCCAATTCTTTGGAGCCTCTTCCAAATCCGGAAACAATTTCACCGCTAGTAAAAAACGGCAAATAATTAAGCATTTTTTTCTTTAAGCCTTCTCTACCTAAGTCTAACGACACTTGTCGGTAGATAATGCTTAAATGTTTGTTAACAAACGTTATCACTTGCCAACAATAATTGAAAGAGAAATTACGTGTGGATCTACCACAAAATCTACTTTGTTGCGTTCGATATTGATGACCAATTGATGATGTTGGCTGTATAGGAGAGCGTATTAAGTTGTGTGCGCTATTAATTAAGACATACGATAAACTAACACGTCGAATGCTTTTAAACCAAAACCATGAATAAGTTTTTTTTGATATGCACATACAAAAAATAGTTTTCAAATCTCATACCTTCGTACAAACATTTAAATGTAACTAACTTAAAAACTTTAACAAAGTTTTAAAAATATTTTTCTAAAAAATTGTTTTGTTTTTTTTTCTTATTTTTTTATACTGCTATAGTTTATTTTGATTAGCTTTATAACGTCACAACTGTCAACATACAATGCAGTATTAATTATAGTGTTGTGAAGTGTCGTAAATTACGTGCAACAACAAACTTTTAAAAAATGCAGGTACCGAAAATTTGGTTTTAAAAAAACTAAAAAATTTTGGCCAACTTTGAAATTTAAAAATTTTTTTGAATCCTACGTTTTTATTACATACATATTCATGTTTTACAACGTTGTCATTAGACCTTAGAAAGTATATTTTTATTTTTCAATTCTCTATTTACATAACTAAGCCTATAAAACCATATATGGTTAATAAGAGCTACTTATTATAAAAAACATATAAAACAATAAAACAAAACAATAAAATTCTACTTCACTGGGCAAGAAATAAATGTGAAATAGGTAACGGTACTTTTGTAGAGACTCGTTTTGAATTGTGTAAAATAAACGGAATAAATAGGCAGAAAAAAGCAAAAACCTTATGTAATAATATTATAGTTTATTAGTTTAAAAAAACTAATAAATCATAACAAGCTCAGATATTTTTAAACATGTTTTCATTAAATTAGTTATATAAGTTTTTTTTTTTGGAAATGGTTTTGTGGTTAATATTTATAATGGAAATAAAAAAAAAAAGATTTTTTAAGTTTAACTGAACATAAAGTTATTATTTGGGCCAAATATAGTAGAAATTTCAATTTTATTTTAAAGGTTAATCGCATGAGCGTTATCTATGAAAAATTTAGGCTACGCATTGGTTTAAGTTCTGCAATAACAAAACTCTTCATGCATTTTGTTGTTGGAAAACGACGACTGAAAAGTAAAAAAGAAAATTTGTGTGTTTTTTTGGTGATAAAATATAAAATAAATAAAATAAAATGTAAATACACAATATTTACACACACATAAGCAAAATTTGACATTTAAGTTAAACCTTAAGGTAGAGACAAAAAATCAGCTGTTTTAGTAAGGCTACCTGATGATCGTACTATGTTTCTGATAATACTTTTAATGCTGTTTTTGTTGTCATTGTTTTTTGTCTTTTTAATAGAGATGTGCAAATATTGTGATATGTTGCACATGAGTCACGCGTCATCATAGTTATTGTTGTATATAAAAATTATTAAAAAAATAGCGTGCCCGATTTAACAAATTTGATTCTTACGCACTTATGAAATTACTTTTTTAAGGTCAACTTTTATTTCTTAAGGTCATTCTAGAAAACACAGCCGCAAAAAAAATTTTAATGATTTTTTTAGCTCTATTTTGTTATAGCCATTTTACACTTACTCACATCTTAGCGGAATGCGTGGAAGATGTTGAAAATGAAAAAAACTTGTTTACATTTGCAACATCTTTCATCCTTCATCTCTCATCTGTCATAATATTTATTGTAAATGTTTGCGCAAATAAAAATTTAAAAAATGAATTTAAAAATTCTGTATTACTTGTATTAATTATTGCCCTTGGAGAGCAATTATTATTACAATATGCAGATTTTGTTAGAGAATGAAGATATTAAGATATTTTATTTTATACGACATATTTCAAGTCCACTCGTTGTATGTATTTTTTTTTGTTTTTGGCATTTATAATTTTTTTCTAGTGATGCCATGTAAATTTTTGCAACAATATTTGTTTTTTCTAGTGAAGACACTAAAATAATCAAAAGATGTTGAGTGGAACAAAATGATTTAGGAACATCTTTAAAAGATGTTGAGATATGTTGACACACAAACACGTACAATTCATATGGGAAGATGTTAACATCTTGTTGATTTGATGAAAGATGTGAGCGAGTGTAAAAAGGCTATTAAGCTATGATCTGATTATCTCTAGGATGCGAAAGGTGCCCAAAAAGGTTCATACCTTACCTGTCCAGGCTATGGATATAATTATTTATGATGATAATGATGACGATGATTGTATTTACATATTTTTGAACTAAATATCGTTTTTTTAACAAAACTACTTCCTTTTTCACTTGAAAACTGATTTTTTTGATTAATTTTAAACATATTAAAAATGGACTGATGAAATATAATTTTTAATGCAATTTAGCGAAGGCGTGCGTAAATAAAAAGCTAACTTGCATTGATTAATAACATCTTTATATGGGAGGTACCCCATAAAATAAACATCATATCACACTCGCATTTTTTAATGCAAGCGCAAAAATTTGACAAATGCAGCCATACAAATTGCTTAAAAAAAATGTCATTAATGTCAATATTTTAAAAGGAAACTGCTAAATTCGCAACACTGAAAGAGATGTAAAGATGAAAGCAAAGAAAATTATTTGTTAGCAGAGCTGTTGTTACAATAAATAGTGTATAATAAAAAATAACAAGTTTAATTAAATAAAATCGTATTAAATAAATGTATTCTCTTATTGCTAAACGCTAGTACCAATCTCAGATTTTTCGCATTAAAATAAAGAGTAAATTCAATTTATTCCGACTAGAGGAAGAGGTGGAAAGTTTTATAACATTAAGGTTTTTTATATCAAATTATCTATATTAAAAAATCAGTAATTGTGAATTTAAAAAAAAACAGTTTAAGACTATGTAGAGAATTAAAGAAAAATTATTTGAAAATGCAGAAAATTGCCTCAAGCTGCGTTGGTTTGTGCATAAAAATAGATTTTTGCCATTGTGTAAAACAAAGAAATTCTATGAAAGTATAAGTGCGAAAAAGAGCGGCATACAATAAATTTATGTATGTGAAAAAAAAGTTTTTTCCATTTCATTCTATGTACTATTATTTGATTTATCAGGCTTTATTTTGTTTGTGATTTCCTTTGAAAACTCTAAACAAACAATAATAAAATATATAAATAAAACAAGAAGGTGAAGAATAATCTTTAATATTGTGACAGGAGAAATAATTTATTGTAAAAACTAAATAATAAATTTAATTTCAATGAATTTGAGTATATAAGTGTGTGTAAGCATGTAAAACGTGTAGAGAGGTTTTAAGAATTTTTTGTTTTGCTCTTTTTCGCGTGTTTATTTTTTAACTTTTTTTTTTACAAATTTAGATTAAAAAAAAGTAGGAATAAATATTTTTCTGAAATAAGTTTAAACATTTAAAAAAAACTAAAAAAAGTTCACTTTGTGGGCATCGACGGGTTACAATTATTGTGACGGCGAAAATACAAACGCCGACAAAGTGGATAGCCGTAGTGGCTTAGGGCCCCAGGACTACGTAGGCATGGTAGGATTACCTGTCAGTAGTGCTGGTGGCGTTACAAATGGTGGTCCTGGCGTAGGGGTATCGCCTGTAGGTCCAGCTGGTGTAGGACCAGGTCATATGTATGCTGGTGTAGGTCCTCAAGATAGTAAGTTAGCTATTTAAAAAATATTCACCGTATTAGTGGTAATTGTTTACATTCTCTCTACTAGTACGTGATATTGTACAAATGCCTCCGCCGCCACCCTCTAATGCTCCTACATCAGCAGATGCATGTCTAAGCATTGTCCATTCTTTGATGTGTCATCGTCAGGGTGGTGAGAGTGAAGGATTTGCCAAGCGTGCCATCGAGTCATTGGTGAAAAAATTAAAAGAAAAACGTGATGAATTAGATTCCCTTATTACTGCCATTACCACTAATGGGGCCCATCCTAGTAAGTGTGTAACCATACAACGTACATTGGACGGACGTCTTCAGGTAAGAAAAAATAGAGTGACAGTCTTTTATATAGGTATATAATTTCCGTTTGTAGTACTGGTATGTATTTGAATTTTGATGATAATGTAAAATGCAGTATTCCATCGATTAATGTTACCGTTTTTATTTGCCTGTCCTACCTACCTACCTATTATTTAATTTACGCCATATTATGGTTAACATAACCATAACTAATTGAATTTTGGTTTCTTGTGACTATGGAATTATGATTAGGCATGTCTTATTTAAGCTTTAAAGGGATTTTTGTTTTTATGATATTATTTGACATGATCATCGTCCAAATCTAACCACAAGAACAAAATTCAAATTTAATATTTTATTGGTTGAGTAGCACAGCCATTTACAAATGTTTCTTATATCATTTAAACGTTACAAAAATACAAACATATTTTATATTCAAATACTTCAGTATTGTATTTTTACAAATGTTACTTTATAACTGCAATTTACATTATACATTGATTTCAGATATTAGTAAAGCATATATTTTAAGAATATACGCAAGTGCATTGCTGTACTCTGTAACGATATTAAACATTTGGAAAAGCTTACTTAAATAAATAAATAAATAAATAATTATTTTACCTTACTTTGTTTTGTTTGATTTTTATTCAGTCAGTGTAACTAAAAATTTGAATAACTAGTTTATCTTTTTATTTCATATGTAAAAAAAAATTTGAATACAGAATTGAAACTAGAAATGAATTCTTTAGTCATACAAATGTATACTCTAAGTCTGACAATTTTTTTCTTTTATGTCTAAAAATTTTATATATTTAAAAATATTTAGGTTGCTGGCCGTAAGGGCTTTCCACATGTTATCTACGCGCGTATATGGCGTTGGCCGGATTTGCACAAAAATGAATTAAAACATGTTAAATATTGTGCATTCGCCTTTGATCTCAAATGTGATTCAGTTTGCGTTAATCCCTATCATTATGAACGTGTAGTTTCACCGGGCATTGATTTATCCGGTCTTAGCTTGCAATCGGGACCCAGTCGTCTTGTCAAAGATGAATATTCAGCTGGACCATTGGTAGGCGGCATGGATATTGATGGCAATGATATTGGTACCATACAGCATCATCCCTCGCAAATGGTAGGACCCCCAGGTGGTGGTTACGTTTATCCACAGGGACCAGGTGTGCAAAATTATATTTAAAAATATATACTCTAAGTTTATTTTTTGTTTTATTTTATTTGTGTTTATTTTTTTTATGATATTATTTTCGTATGTTTATTTACTTGATCATAATAAATTGATGATTTAGTTAATGATCAAAATCAAATGAATGCCGCTGCTATGTACGCTGCTGCTGCTGTAGCTGGTAGAGCAATACCAAAAATAGAACCAAATGAAGGTGGTGTGGCTCGTAGTTCATGGATTGTGCCGCCACCGCCACGAATTCAACCATCACAATCTTTACAGCAAACCTCACAGCAATCACAACCACCTGGATCACAACAACAAACCACAACCCAACAACAACAGCAACAGCAGCATACTGCACAAACACAACAACATTCGATTTGTAAGATATTTTTTTTTAATTATCCGTTTTTCATTACAATTATTTTAGTATTCTTTTTAACACCCAAATAAGCTATTCGTGAAAAAATATGTACTTTCATTCTTACCTATTTTATTATTATATCTCTTTAATTTTTGCAAAGCAGTAAGTCATGCTATGCAAATGGCTGGACCAATGAATCCTGGCCCGGTTATGGCGACATCACAAGTTCAAAATCCTCAAGGCAATGGTCATAGTGGTCCGCCACATGTTCATGGTCAAGCAAGCTCTCCAAACGATCCTGGCTTAGGAATGCAACAGCCTCAACAATCTGGTGGACAGAGTGGAGCCCCTAATGGAGGACAACAGGATAGCTACTACAATTCACCCACAACAGCACAAATACCCAATGTTGCTGAAGCCAAATTTAATGCTGCACTTAGTAGTGGCGGCGGACAACAACCTATATCTCCCCATATGCAACAGAATGGTTATGTCACGAGTCAACCGCCTGGTCAACCAAATTATGGCCAACAAGTTGCTGGAAATAATGCTCAAAATGCTAATCAATCTAATGCCACAGGGGGATTAGCAGTAAATAACTCGCCAGCTGGAACATGGACAGGATCAAGTACTCTTACTTATACACAGGCCATGCAACCTCCAGATCCCAGAACCTTGTTACCAGGAGGCTACTGTAAGTAAAAAATTAAAATTGTTTTATCTAAATTTCATACAACAGTATTGTTAATATCTGAATCAGGGAACAATATAAATGTTATGCCTCCTCAAGAACCACCACGATTATTGTCACGACAACCACCCCCTGAATACTGGTGTTCCATCGCTTATTTCGAGTTGGATACACAAGTAGGAGAAACATTCAAAGTACCCTCAGCGAAACCAAATGTTAAAGTTGATGGTTATGTAGATCCATCGGGTGATAGTCGCTTTTGTTTGGGTGCTCTTAGTAATGTGCATCGTCAAGAGCAATCAGAAAGAGCAAGGTAGGTTCAAAATAAGAAAAATATATTTTTTTGTATTTCCTTTGGTAAAGTAAACCAATTTTTTTATAAAAATTTCAAAAAGTTTTTGTTTATTTATTTAACTTTATTTATTTATTTAAGTGCATTAAAAAGATATAAAGATTTTTTATAAACATTTTTCGCTATTAAAACTAGACTACATATTGGAAAAGGCGTTCAATTAGATTTGCGTGGTGAAGGTGATGTTTGGTTGCGTTGTCTAAGCGATAATTCTGTATTTGTACAAAGTTACTATTTAGATCGGGAGGCTGGACGTACACCAGGTGATGCTGTACATAAAATTTACCCTGCTGCATGCATTAAGGTAAATGCAGATATAAAATATGGTAACCTTTTATTTAACTTATAAATTATTTTTAAATATTTCAGGTATTTGATTTACGGCAATGTCACCAGCAAATGCACTCACTAGCTAGTAATGCTCAGGCTGCTGCAGCAGCTCAAGCAGCTGCTGTTGCTGGTCTTCCAAGTTCACAATTAGGAGCACCACCCAGAAGTACATACATACTTTAAAACTATTTTGTGTTTGATATAATAAATAATAATAATTAAAATTTTTTCTATGGTACAGACATTTCAGCGGCAGCTGGCATAGGTGTCGATGATTTAAGACGTCTGTGTATTTTACGTTTAAGTTTTGTTAAAGGTTGGGGACCTGATTATCCACGACAATCGATTAAAGAAACGCCGTGCTGGATTGAGGTGCATTTACATCGTGCTCTACAATTATTAGATGAAGTTTTGCATGCGATGCCTATAGATGGTCCACGTGCTCTTGCTTAGAATTTAAGTTTTAAAATAAACAAAAGTTTAGCAACTTAACAACAACAGAGATTCTTGTTTATTTTTTTTTTTCAAAAGTTGGCTGACAATGCCTTAAATACACTTTAAATTAAAAAAACAAAAAGGAAGTCATTTGCAATTCTTTATAAACTTAAAATAAATTCAGTTTGAGTTTTTTAAATACATAGGTACATATATGTATTTATACATACATATATATATATATATACAAAACACATATATAAAAACAAGCATAACATTATGATATATATATTTTTTAATTATTATTGTTTAATTTTAGTATATTTTGATTATTTTTAAAATAATGCCTTTGATTAATGCTTTAAAAAGTGTAAACTTTAACAAAAGTTTTTTAATAATTAAAACAAAAACCAAAATATGATTCTATTTTATTTTTATATTAAAATAAAATGAAAAACAAAAGACAACCATACACAAGTTGCTATTAATAAATTTTTGTAAAAATTTTAATATATTTTGCGTACATACCTTTTATTTTAATTTTATTAAATATAATTTAATTTTTGTTGGATAAAAAACTGACTAATTTTAAACAATAATTATACTTTTTATTTCTATTTTAAAATTAAATTTAAAATAAATACATACAAGTATTTGAATATAAAATGGTTTAAATTTTATTACATACTAGCGTGTGCCCGTGTGTTAATCTAGGTTGTTATCTATGTGTGCCAAATTTAATTTAGGTTATTTGCAAGTAATTAAAACAAAAATTATTCATTGCGAAGTGAAATATAATATAAATAATTTAAATTAACAAAACTCAAATTATCGTCGTATTACCAAATCAAAATTCGTTGGATTAGTTCTTTCGATTATAGTGAAAGATCGAAAATTACAGCTGGTAAAATTTTAATTATAGTCAAATTAAATTAATATAGGCGGGTATGTGTTATTGTTTGTTTTACATACATATATACATACATATTTTTAAATGATTATTCCTCAAAAAAATTTTTAGGAATTTTTTGATAAATTATTTGAAAAGAAAAAATATATCTTACATATTACATTTTTATACATCTACATACAGTATATTAAACATAAAATAAATAAGTTTTAACATTAACAATCCTCTATTCTTAATTGAACTTGTTCATCTAACCACTGTATCCAATCTGGCGTTACCAACCTCTGTAATGTAACTTCGCGAAATACTTCCACTATACGTGTTTCGTTAAACCTCATCTTTTTAAACAGTTTTATAGATTTCTCATTGCAGATGCCAATTTTGGCTTCAAATTTTTGGATATTCAAATTTTGTTGCGCATATTTCATCATTAGCAATAAAGATTCCCAACCGTAACCTTTTCCTCTCGCACTCGCCTCAGCTATCATTATTTCTGCTTCAGCCACTTTTTCGTATGTATCGGGATCAATAGTCAAGAAAAGATTGGTATCACCTACCAAAGACTCAACTTCATCAGAACTTTCTTCGTAGGAGTTGCGACAGAGTATTAGAAAGGTACATTTGTTTTCATCTTCACGCCATGAACGTTGCATTTCATATTCTTCTTGTAGCGTTAGTGGTTCGGAAGCGGTCAACTCCCGTAATTCTGGAGATTGCATCCAGCTGTGGTATTTGAGTACATGTTTGGCTTCGTAGGGTATGAGGATAACACGTTTTCCAATAATTTTAATTTTTTCATTTAGTTTCATTGCGACTACAATTTCAACGTTGTGCTAAAATATGTTCATATGTTGTTGGTCACAGATAGAATGGCCTTAACTCAAATAATTGTAGCATTACAGAAAAAGGAAAAAACGTAACAGAAACGGTATTAACGTGACGTATTTCTTTGTAAAATTGCTTGTTGTTGTTGTTTTTGATACTATTTCATAAAATTTTTGTATTGAGATTCATTTGGGCAAATAATGTATTGGAATCTCTGAAAAACTCAATATCGTAAAAATACGAGTTAGGACCTTTCTACTTACTTGTGACAATTGTTATTTACGTATCACGTAAGCTGCACAGCTGGCATTTTAAGTGTTGAATATATATATTTTTATAACGATTTGCAATGAAAAAATATTGGGATATTTTTTATTGTACATAAATTGCAATAATATACATATATTAAAATCAAATAAAAATTATACTTGTTTTATGTTATCCCAGCAAAAAATAACATGACAAGAGATGATTATACAGGTGTTAATCTGTTGATGAGGTGGTTCGGTTAATATGCAAAATTCATGAATTTTTCATGATCTTCTAGATCTTTTGAAGTACTTGGCACTTAAATCATTTAGGAATAATTATGTTAAATGATTTCGGGCTTTGTTGTATAAATGTTTAAAAAGTCTTAAATATGTATACATAAGGTTGATTCAAATTTGTTTGCTGGGTTTCTTATATAAAACTCAAATTGGTAAGACCCCTTTTAGATTAGGCAAATCTCTTGCGCAAATCTTGTGTTTATTGTTAAAAGGAGTAAGGCCGGGTCAAAAGGATGAAAATTGCTTATATTTGAGTACACACTTGCCTGTACTCGGCAAGTGCAAGCAAGTTTTTGATTGAGAAACCAAAAACATATAAGAAATGTCAAAATATGCAATAAAAAAAATAAGAAAAAATATGAAACTTGGGAAAGTTAATTGCAGTGTCTGAACGTGAAAGCAAGTTCAAAGGGAAATAAAAGAAAATTACAAACTAACATGCGCAAGAGACTTGCCTAATCATAAAGGGGACTAACTTTTAATAATTGAAATTTTTAAGTCCCGCATTGAACATACTCCATTAAAAAGAGTTGTCTCTTGAAATTAATAAATAAATTATTCTTTATTTTTATATTGTTATTTATTACTTTTACAATTATATTTGTGTCATATTTATTTCTATCGTTGTTTATTATATAATATATATTTAATTACCTATAATTTATATATTAGTATTCCCTTGTTCCAATTTTACGGTTTATTTTTAAATTCTTAATTGGCCACACTGTAACTTGTATGCCAAAACAAAGTTTTTGACTATGGAAGCAACATTTTTTTTTTGTTTTTTAGTGTTTTTTTAACTATTGAAAATATAAAGTAAACAAATTTTGATAAATCCTTTATAACAAAAGTGAAGTACTTTTGCAATAGGTTTTATGTCAATTTTAACCAAACAAAAAATTTAAGATATCAAAAACCATTGTGAAAGTGGCTTCGTCTCCTGAATAAAAATCGATAAGACTCGAGAGGAAAAGTATAAAAAACCTACATATAAAATTATTATTTTTTTTTTGCAAACGTATAGTGTTAAAAAGTATCTTAGGGTTCTCGCACATATTCAATTTGATTTAATCCAATTTTATGCTTTTGTTCATGCCCAAAAGTGTTCAAGAAATTAAAACTAGGTTGGATTTAATCATAATTGGCTATTAAAACGAGTTATCCCAATGTCTGCGAAATTTAAAGTCTAGTCTATACATGCGAATGTATATGTATACATTATAAAACTGTTATTATTTAAGTACATAAAAAATTAAATACGTTCGTACAATGGAAGCCAACGAATCAAGTTATAAGAAACAGGCGGGAGACACTCATATGGCTGGTCCCGATAGTAAGAAAATTAAGTTACAAGTTTTGCCATCTTCAGCAATGGACGACCACGCCAAAGCCATGAAGGTGGCTGGTTTTTCACTAAGTGCAATTGAAGAAATGCGCAATCGGGCTGAGGAGGATATTAATAGCCAAAGTCTAGATCAACAATTGCGTCAATTTCAAGTTCTGGATGAAGTTGGATCTAATTCAGAGGACGAAGAAGAGTGTAAGTTGCTTACTAAATATAAGGGGTTTATGTTACGTTCATATTTGCAAATATTTGTTCAAATAAACGTGACTACTATTTTTGGTAAATAATTGAAGGATCGCCGCGAATAACGTTGAAAATGACGAAATAGTAATTTTTCAGGAGAGCAAAAAACGTATTTAAAAGGTTTGATTAATGTGCTGTTTTTACACGCCGATTAAGTGATTGTCTTGGACGATTTATGTGTATTTTGTTATTGCAACAAAAACAAATTACACATAAATCGTCTAAGACAATAACTCAATCGGCTTGTAAAAACAGCACATAACTCTTTTATTTTTTTTTTAGTTTATCAAAAATAATAAAAATAAAATAAATAATGCAAGAAATTCAAGTTTCAAATAACATATAAATTAACTGTTTTTATTTTTTTTAGTGGAAAAACGTTTCATATCCAAAATTTTTTTGCGTTATGATTTTTCACTATTTCTAAACCTTTTATTTTTATTGTCTTTCCAATTTTCGACAAATACTTTTCTTTTTGTACCCCAGTTACACTTATTAATCACTTTCGACAATTCCGTTACGTTTTTCTTATAACTTACAACGTTCTGACTGACTCATTGTAATTGAGTTTTGACGGCAATAAAATGCATAATTTTGATGTTTTGGTGTTTGAACATATGTAAGAGAGTAATTTTAACGGTAATCTGCAAAAAAACAGGTTTTGCAAAATTTGTCTTTTACAACGTTATTTGCGGCTTTGATTTAATTGTTTAATGATTTGATTTTGCATACGCCAAATATCGTCAAGACATAAAACAAAAGATTCCCAGTTAAAAAAATATGACAAAGAACTGATTTTGTAGGGGTTCAACTGACGATTTAGTGATTTTATTAAGGTGAAACCTTTCATGATTACAACGTTGTGGTATGTCATATGTCATTGGAAATCATGTGTATGTAGGAATATATAATGAATTGAACTCCATTATAAAAAATAACTGCATAGAACTAATGCTTATTCAATGAAATGAAACCCATGTTTCATGGGTTAGTAATGTTTGTCTACATACATTTTTAAGTATATTTTTAATGATTTTACATTAATTTATAAACATATCTTTTATTTATTTATATAATTATTAAAATTCAAAGTAATATAAAAAAGCTTTTCCTTAGGTCAATTACAATACATCACAAAAGCAATATTTTGAATACTAAAGTGAAATAAAAAATTAAACAATTATTGTAATATATGTACCTATAAATATATATTTTTTTCTTATAAAAAGTTTGGGAAAATCCCACATACATACATGTGTATGTCAGCGATAATTTATATAAAAAGTATAACTAAAACCTACCCAACATCTAATCGATTAAAATTACAATTTAAATTAACATTTTTAGGTATTATATTATTACTTTATTGTTAACCAGCTGTCCCGGTCCGTGGTGCTGGCCCTAAGCAAACATTATTGTTGTATTACAACACGATTTAAATTGAGCTTTTAACGAAATTTACGGCCTTTAAATAAAAATCCATGGAATACCTACCATAAAGTTTTTTTTTTTTTCAGAATAACTTACATATGGCATAGGTATGGGCTCAATCAAAAAACAAACGCATGTATTTAAAACAAATTGGAAATTATATTTATTTATTACTTCATCTTAAGGCCAGCAGAGGGACAATGTTTTTTGTTTTTTTATTTGGTGTAAAAACGTATAAATTTTTTTGGCGTGCCAACTCGGGAGCAAGCCACATACAACTGGCCGTGTGAAAAACATGAATTGGATTTGTGCTTTGTTAATGGTAATAGCAAAGGCAAGACGTAAAGGGAATTTGAGCCGCTTGAATTGGAATGTTAAATCATTGGAAATCATCGGAATTCGTGGAATAAGTACGTATTCGCCTTTGAATTTGCCACCGATGATTGTTGCCTCGATTAAATTTGGTGAACAGTTTTTAATGGTCAATCTGGTTCCGTTGCATAACTTCGGTGCGTTTAAGTTGCGAATAAGAATTACCGGTGATCGATTCAACCTTTAATGTTAGTACATGTGGTGGCATTCCAGGTGGTTGCAATGAATTCAAAAATTCAGTGGGATAATTGACGGCTTGTTCTTCATCCATTACTGTGTCGATCGATCTGTATTTGATTAATTTGCGGGCAGTTTCAATTGAATTTGATCATTAAGCTGTAAATATTTTTTGTAAATAAACCGAAATTTGGATTTTTGAATGCAACATTTCGAAAGTTTTAAAATTTTGATATTGGATCATTAATAACATAGGTTTTTTGTAAACATCTTCGGAACTACACAACCGATTTAAGAGTTTGATATCTCCTTTTGAAAAACATGGCAACGGCTTTAAAAAAAAAATAAAATAAAAAAAGCAAACAAAATAAATATATGTATATGTATGTATATATGACATTGGTGGTGCAATATGAAAATTAGATTTTGCCACGCCCCTCCGCCCGCAGACCGAAAATCAAATATCACGTTATTTTTTCGCAAAATTTAAATAAAATCGTAAGAATTAAAAAAAGTAAAAAATATATTTTTTTACATGTCTCTGATATTGACGCTTGTAAATTTTTATGTATATAAATCAGATATCTACATGAAGATTTCTAAATGTTTATTTTTTATTTTTATCTGCAATTGAGGTAATAGTTTTAAAAATGTTCAACATAAATATCTTTTTAACTACAGGAGGTAACCTATATTGGGATCATGTGGGATCACAATCTTACGGAAAAGCCTTCCCGTATTTTTATTCTTCCACGAAACAGCCTAGACTTTTTCTTCGTGCAGAGTAGGGATATTGTCAAACAGTTAGCTGTGCAAACAATAACAAATCAAAAGGTTTGGGAATCTAAATAAATAAATTACTATTTCTGTTTTTAAAAGGGCTACATATTTAACAAAAAAAAAAAAAAAAGAAGATAAAATACTAATAAAACCTTTAAAGTTTGTTGAAAAATGTAAGCACAACAATTATAAGTCAAAAGTAACATTTTGTCCTTCTCTATAATCTTCAAAATCAATTTAGATTATTAGGGCCGTATTCATAAAAAATATTTTAGGTTTATTGAAGACTTATTTGACAAATTTCTCTACAATATCTGTCAAATAAGCCTTTAATAAACCTTAAATATTTTTTATGAATGCGGCCCTTAGTACCTACTTTCAGAGATCTATGTTTACAAATTATAAAAATTACCGAAAATTCTAGCTTTATAAACGTTGAAAATACAAAAAGGCAAATAAAACAGATAAAAAGTACCATTTTGGTGGCCCATAACATTTTCAGTCCCACCTCGTATTAATAGTCGGTAATTTCGAAAAACTAGCTTTACAAACATTGAAAATACAAAAAAAAAAAAAAATAAAAAAACAGATAAAAAGTTACTTTTTGGTCGCCAAAACAATTTCAGTCTCACCTCATATTAATAGTCTCTAATTTTGAAATTCTAGATTCATAAACGTAGAAGATACAAAAAGAACCATAAAAATGCAAAAAGGTACCTTTTCGGTCGCCCATAACATTGTCAATCTCACCCAAAATCAATAATTCCTTATTTCACAATTCAATCTGCATTATGGTAGAAAATCAAAAAGTACCATAGATTCAAAAAAGTTGAACAAATAATTTAAAATGAGTAAATAAATATACTCCTTTTTTTTGCATAAAAATTTTCTCAAAAGTGCCAAACTGATTTTCCGAATTTTCCTCTTCCTAACCTGTTATGAATGTGTTTCAATATTAACTAAATTACATAATTCTTTAAGTCTGGTGAAATCCCTGTTGCAAATTTTATGCAAGTTGGCCCCGTAACGAGGAATTTTAGATGTTTTCTGGTAGATTTTCCCTTTTGATACCTTTTCTGTTCCCCTAAAAGTTTGCAAAAATTTCAACATAATAATTCTTCATATTCTATTGGGCGATAATAATTATCACATTTTGTCCTATTGAATAACATAACAAAAATTATTTTTTAAAAGGTACCACAATGAGGGACAATTTTTACCGCTTATACATGTGAATTATAAAAATGTGCCGAAATCCCATTAATATTTTTTCGCGCATTAACTAATACACTAAACTAAACCAAAAAAGTACCAAATTATAGTTTTTACCCGTTTTTATCCTTTAGGGTTTTGAAAATTCAAAAAATGGCCAGACACCTGTCAGCTTATTTTTTGTGTAAATTACAATTAAATTTTCAATTAAATTTGTATAATTTTTAGTTTATTAGATATAGTACATATGTATGTAAGTTTACCGATTTTACCCCCTTAAAAAACGATTTTCCAAAAGTCTCTTCTCTCGTCTGTTCTGTGATCTTTAATTTTGCTTTTACAAAAACCCAATCAATATCTTCTTAAAGGCCGAAGTTCTAGATGGATGGAATTGCCTCCCGAGGTTCAAAATTCACATTATTGCTTGAATACTAATTAAGGAAATTTTTTCGTAGCGGCATGATATAAAATTGGGACAGAAATATGAAGGCACTCTGTGCAGTTTTAAGAGAGGTAAAAGCTGTTTTTTCAGACACTCCGTAATATTTATTTCTGTGTTTATCGGGCTTGATGCCACAAATGATTCGCTTCTTGGCTTCACTAGAAACTTCTTGGGAACTGTTTTCTTGTCCGGTGTTGTTCTTGAACATTAATTTGGGCTCCACGAAAAGCCCCCCAATGAAATAACGCCCAGGAAACAACCCCCAATGAAATAAACGCAAAAAAATAGGAAATAACACCCAAAAACAGTGAATGAAATAACATCGAAAAATAATTGAAATAAGCCCCAAATCGAAAACGAAACAACCCCCAATAATTGGAGGTTATTTCATATGAAATAACTCCCAATGATGAAAATGAAATAAACCCCATCAGCAACAAAAATGAAATTATGCCCGAAATTCATAAAAGATTCAGTTTCACTAAGGATTTTATGAAGTCAATATTGAAATGAATCGTGTGGAGGCCCGCAGGTGTCTTCTTCATAATAAGGATATATGCAACTTCAAAAGTATGCCAGCATTCATAATGATTTTTTTTTACAAAGCTCGTTTAATAGTGACTACTTTTGGTTTTGTAAATGCACTAACTCAAATGCAGTTATTTTCCCTTATACGATGGAAGCTATTTCAGATCAGCCACCAACGAGCTATCCTAAAACTTTCGAATGGCTTGAAAATCCAACTCATGGGAGACGTTATTATAGTTACAATATTGTAAAGAAGGCAGTAATTTTCTGTAATCGAGATGTGAGGAAGTATGGACAAAAAATTGTTTAATATTTCCAATTTATTTATTTTAAAATATTTTCATGTACATACATAAATAATAAACTTAATACATTGTACGTAAGGAATGGTAAAAAAACAAAATGGGTGCTCATGAATTCAAGATGGAGAAAATATACGTTGTATGTATAAATGCTGTCAGTTGGTTACACTTTGTTATTATGTTCCTTCTTACTGCTTGGTAGAAGTGGAACCAACAACCGATTACTTTGGATTTAGGGAAAACAATAATTTTTGCCGTCCGTAGACTAATTTCGTAGTCTATCACGAAGGTCGCACCATCGAAATACAGAACGTTATCATTTATGCATTTGAAAAAATGCTCGTAGCATTTTGTTGATTTTCTATTCGTCAATATGAACACAAATGGAAATATCTGTAAACATTCAAAAGATATTGTAATATATTCACAGGCTAAAAGTTTTCTTGTAAAAGGCCTATTTTTATATAATTTATTTACAAGCAAATACACCCCCAAAAACCAACAACTTTTAAAATGAAATAACCCCCGAATACAAAATGAAGAAATACCCAAATTATACACGCTATGAAACAAGCCCCGAATTTTAAAAATGTGTTGGGTGTTATTTCATTGGAGATTATTTCATAATTTGAAAACCCCAAATGAGAAATGATTTAATTTCAAAAAAAAAAAAAAAAAAAATTAAAAATGGCCCAAAAAAATTGGGAGTTATTTCATATGAAATAACACCCAAAAATGTATGAAAAAAATTTGGAGAATATTTCATTGGGGGCTTTTCGTGGAGCCTTAATTTGTCCATTAGCAGCACAAAAATATTGAACCGAAAGTTGCAAAAAGTCTGCCAGTACATAAGTTTCATTATCCACAACACAACAGGTATATTTAAAAAAAAAAATTGAAATTATCTTCGCTCGTTATTTTGCTTATAATTTCTTAACCGCATTGCCATCTGGAACTTTCCGAACTTTATATGACTTCAACCCAACATCAGCTTTAGCTCTGTTCATTAAAGGATCAGAGCATTTAACTTTACGGGCTGCTTTTCTGATAGAAGTGTTGAATAAGTTGTTCGACTTCTTTTGCCTTACCTTAATCTGTTACACCTTTTTTCTTCCTGATCCTGGTTAACTTTCCATGTTTAAGCCTTCCTTATACTGCTTAATGGCCTATGAAACAGTGTGACGATTGATGAACCTTCAGATCTTTTGCTATTTTTCTGAAAGTTCATATTGGATTTTTTTTTCACTGTCCATTTTGATCGGAATAACTGTTAGAAAAGATAATATCTGACATATTTTTAAAAGCTAATGAATGTCATTAAAAAAAATCATAATTTATTGGCAAAGTTTAAGTTTTGGCTAGGATAATGTGTTTTAAATTCTTTCTGACTCACTCCTTAGCAGTAAACTTCTAAAATTATTCATTCTGTAGTTGTTTATATTACGGGAAAAAATAGTTTTATTTTGTTTAAATTTTTTTTTAGGATTTTTTTTTATAAATCTTGAGAAATCAAATCTTAATATCTTATCATTATGTCAACATGCTCGTAATCATTTTTTTTATACATACAATCTCAGGTACTGTTTTGTTCTTCCTCTCTTAACAATAAGATAAGAAATTAAAGAGGCTGTATCTGATATCCAATATTAAAAGTTAATTTGAATTTAGTTAAAAGTATAATTTGTTAAGGTTAATACCATATATGTATAGTTAATAAATATGAAGTTTAAATTATTTACAATTTTTTTTTTATCTCTCTTGAAAAGTGCATGACAAATTTAAATTATAAAATTATAATAAGAGTAAAACTGAAAAAAATAAAATAAAAATGCGTATGTTACCCATATTGCGGATGGACATAAGTGAGCCCTTTTATAATTTTAAAACAGGTGACTATTTGCTATAAGCGTTTGACAAAAAAAAAAAAAAAAAAAAAAAAACAATCAAACAACAAGTAAGATTCAAGTATATTCGTCTATGTTGAATTTTTTAAACCCACCACCAATTTTACTTTTTTACCACAAAATTTATTATCTTTTTATTAATTGTTATCACTTTAGGATAATTTCTTTATACTAAAATATGTATTACTTTCATTGTTTAAGTTTACTTTGCTTTTAATTTATTTTCTTATATTTAATCTTAAAATGATATCCAATGCATTTCTGCAATAGAAGTCATACTACCCACTTTTTTTTACCACGATGTTATATTTTAACGGAAACTGAAAAGTATGAATCGGAAGCTAGAGGTAGTTAAAAAATAACAATAACTTTGCGTAGGCATGACAGTACATAATTTTGTAATAACATACATGATTAAAAAAACATTAATTGTAAACAAATTTTTAAAATCTTCTAAAGTAGGTGTGGGCAAATTTTCATAATAATCGGGTATGTATTTATAGAGTTTTTTAAGAGGTACATTTTTTTTAATAAAACACAACAAACTCATTTAAATGCCGAAAATTTGTTTAGAACGCCATCCTGGCTGTTAAATTTTGCACCACTTCTTCGAGAATACCCGGTATTATTTCGCCAATAGTGCTTAGAATTGTGGCTTTTAAATGATTAATCGTTACTGGTTTATCAGCATAGACTAAGAATTTGACGTACCGCTAAAAAATGTGGTCCAAAGGTGTTAAATCACACAAACGAGTTGGCCAATTTTTAGGTTTAATTTTTTATATAATTCGGTTACCAAATGTTTAGCTCAACAAAGTGATTGTTTCATATGCCGTGTAGCATGTTGAGCCGTCTTGAGAAATACAAAAAAATAACGAATTAACAAGATCGAGTTGATATTACAGGTGTCGGATCGATAAATTTGAGTCCTCTGTCACACTAGCGTCTACATTGCTGCTTCTGTACACACGGTTCGGATTCGATTTGGATGAATATTACCCATAAGAGTAAATCGATCCACAGTATTGCGTATTATCTGCTCGAATGAACGATTATGCTCACCGTAAATTTGACGAAATGCTTTATAAGTTTGGCTAACAGAACAACTAAAAATTGATGCGATCAAAGCAGGGAAAGTGAAACAATAAATGTTAAGAGTTTTCAATTCTGGTATAAGATATTTTAATTAAAATTCTACAATTCATTGTAATATTTAGATAGTATCTAATGAGGGGGCGTGGTACCCCCAGACGTAGTAAATATACTTAATGACATATCTGTAGGCCTGTAGCCCTTAAATTGTGTGTTTTGGCTACGATCAGTTTACTTTTTGGGCCGAAAAATCGATAGGATCAGAGCAGAGGATGTGGTGCCCACTCCCACACCAAAAAAGATATTTGATGTCATATTTGCAAAACTGTAAAATCTTTTGGTAACAATTTCCCAATTATAACTATAAACGGTAGGGTTTTAAAAAAGGAGAAGTGATACTCTTATATGCTCGAATGAAATACTTTTAATGGCATTTATTGCATACCAAACAAATGGTGGCAGATAATATTAAAATTTATCTCCGTATGAAAAAGTATTGTTGGGACCAGCAAAGCGGTACGGGTTTTGTTAGTTTTTAGTATATTAATCAGCTTGTTCGAATTAACTTCAGATTTGTTAATTTTGTGTGGATTTTCGAAAACAAAACAAATTGTTTAAAATCTGCTAACCTATTGAAAACATTAAAAAATAATGTAGGTACAACTTGTAGGCAATTTACTTCGCAATTTAGGTTTTTATCTTCACTTATTCAGAAAAAAGGATTCTGCAGTTATGCTCCGCTTAATTAACTTAATTGACATTTGATTTGTAATTGTACTGTTGTAACAAATAAATTTTCATATGTGATTTCAACATAAATAATTATATTTTAACAAAAAAAAAAAAAAAAAAAAATCATTCTTAGATAATGCCAGCGAAAATGGTGATGATGGCGAACGACAAAATGGAGAGGACGATGGTGGCAATGAATCTTCTGAATTAGACTTGGATGATGAGGAAATAGAACATTTACTAGATGAAAATTTACCAGATGATTTGAAAGGCTCTAAGAAACCTAAATACGAAGAACGTTTTAAAACTGTATTGGAAGGTAAATATCTTCAAACAAATTAAACTTAATTTATTACAAAAAAAAAAACATTTTTTTATCGACCTTTAAGAGAAACGTATAAATCATTTTGAGGTACTGCCAGAGGGTTGGGTACAAGTCACACACAACAGTGGCATGCCTTTGTACTTGCACAAGAAAACTAGAGTTATTACAACAGCTAGACCATATTTTTTAGGTACTGGAAGTGCCAGGGTAATTGCTACATTTTTAATTAATTTATTTTTTTACATACACACATGTGTACGCTTAATATATACTTGCATATAATATGCCTAATTTTTTATTTTTTTTTATTTTATAAACAAAAAAGAAACATGCTATACCAGTGGGTTCTATACCCTGTCTTAACTATAGACGTGCTTTAGATGAAGAATCCGAAGCCGAACGTAGAAAAGCTGCAGCTGCAGAAAACGAAGAAAATCAAACAGAAGTTACTTCTACAGAATATACTACCGACAATACGTCTACGTCTGCCGCTTCTTCTAATACTGTTTCCTTACGTTGTCCCTTTAGTTATGCGGCAAATAACAATGATATAAAGAGTAGCCCTACACAAACTGCCGCCGCTCCATCCTTACCATCTTCACACAAAACACCAAATACTCGGTTAGAACAAAATGGTTTACCTAGCAATAAAGAAAATCCTGTTGATACCTCTGCCAACCAATGCACCTCCACAAATCCTCCTGACAAAGATAAATTACGTAGTTTAGTGCCAGCTGCCAAAATTGTCACTGTCAATGAAAACATACAGAAAGAATCTCTTACACCCGATCAGTTTAATCAGTATTGCCAAAAACTGTTCAAGTTTCGTGTTATACGAGTTTTACGTTTTCGTTCCTGGAACGCACGGCGTAAATTTACAAAAAATCGTAAAAATCTAAAAAATATCCAAAGACCCACTCTTCCGGATGGCACAAAACTCATCAAGTTTCCTGTTTTAGTACCTGGTGATGGTAAATCAAATCCTCGTGCCCGCAGAGAATGGATTATGAATCCAAGTGGCAAAAGCTATGTGTGCATACTGCATGAGTATGTTCAGCATGCTCTCAAGAAACAGCCAACATATGAATTCAAAGAATTGGAAAACGCTGCCACACCTTATGCCGCCACTGTTTCGATTAATGATCTGAAATATGGCACCGGCTACGGCACTAGCAAACGACAGGCAAAATCGGAAGCGGCTAGAGAAACACTTGAAATTCTTATACCAGAAATGAAAGATAAAATAACTGGTGTAAAACAGGACAAAAGTGCAGTGGCGAAAAGTAATCAAAAAGATTTATCGGTAAGTAAATGAGATGAATAGTTATAAATTAAACAAAAAAAAAAAAAAAAAAGCTTGTAAACCTTGCAAGTTTTATTTCAATTGAGTAAATCCAAAAGACTTTGAACTATCTATTGGGAACAAATTTTTTCAGTCACTGAAAAGAATCATATCTTGACCTTTACTCGTTAAGAAGCTAAGTCAACATTTTTGGAATATTCAGTTTTTCATGCAGAGCAAAATACTAAACAAAAATACATCGTTTGCAGAAAAACTAGGAATTTAGTTTTCTAAACCATTTCCAATTGTATTTTAGAAATTTATATTTGTATTTAGGAATTTTCCAATTGAATTTTAATTAAGAAATACCAATTTGTATTTTTAGAATTTTTAAATTGTATTTTAGAAATTTTTATTTGTATTTCAGAATTTTACAATTCTATTTCAGAACATGATATTTAAATTTCTGGAATATATTTAGAAATTTCTAAAATATAAATGGAAATTTCTGAAACGCAATTATAAATTTCTGAAACTCAGTTGGAGATGGTGTAGTTATTGCTTTGCAACGATGTTCGTTTACTCAAAAGTTTTCATTATTTTTATTTGGTGCACAAGGGTATGTATAGGTTTGTCATTCCGTTTGTAATTTCTACAAATTTCATTTCCGACCCCATAAAGTATGTATTTTCTGAAGGCTTATGAATAGAGGAGTCGATTAAGCCCTGACCGTCTGTCCGTGTGTTGGTTGAAATCAACTTTTAGAAGCAACTATGTGTTCCTCAGATCTGTATATGGTATCAATCTCTTGCAAATATCCAGGAATGAATCGCTATTGAAATTGAGCCAAATCGCCCCATAACTTTCTAAGATATGAGCAAAAAAACACGACCAACTTGTTTTTTTTCACAATTACAACAACATCATACATATATACTGGTTAGAGTAAACGTGGCATCGAATCCCAGCTGAGCCAACAAATTTTTTTTTTATATTATTTTATATATATTATTTTATATATTATTTATATTTTATTATTTTTTTTTATTTTTTTAAACAAATTTTTAAAATTTTTTTTAAACTTTTTTTTTATTTTTTTTTTAATTTTTTTATTTTTAATATATTTTTTTTGTAATTTTTTTTAGAAACATACATACGTAAACTCAATTTATAATTTAACAATGGAATGTTTTTTATATGTATGTTTTTTACATCTATGTACGTATTTTGTATGAGATGAATGGTGATACAAACAATTGTTATTGCATGACTACACGTTGTGAAGGGTATATAAGATTTGGCACGGCCGAATACAGCACTGTTACTTGTTTTTACTAAACTTTACTGGATTTTGTTCGTTTACACAAAATTCTATATAAAACGTAAACAATCCATTAAAGTCCGGTAAAAATAGTAAAAACTTTTAGTAAACGAACGAAACCATGAATATGTAAAGATAGACTGCATTTACAGATTTACTGCCCTATACATTAAAATTATTAAAGGTTTAAAAAAATCAGTTTCAATAACAAACCAATTTGGATTTTTTAAAATTATTATACAAAAAAGTAATATTACGATAAAAACAAACGCGCACAAGAACACATACATATGTATGTATACATACTAAAAAGGGTGTTTACAGCTGAATCTCAAAGAAACACGTAAAAGAAACTATGTATACATACATACATATGTACATTTAAAATGTAAAATTTAATTTTTTCTGTGAAAATAAGGATCTCAAAGCTCTGAATTTTTGAATCTTTCGCCTTTTTTTTTTAATGTACTTACAACTTTAAAAATGATCATCCGAAACACATTTGATAAAGATCTATTCAGACTATTCTAGGGAAATTTTACATTTGTTAAACTTATTAAAATTTATGCTGCATAAAAAAAATAATTATATTTCAGGTTTTCGATGATATACGAATAGAGGATCCTCGCGTTACAGAATTTTGTAACAAAACTACAGAACCTTCACCTCACGCCATACTCCTGACTTGTTTGCAGAGAAATTTTGGCTTGGGCGAAGATGTGCAAATTAATTATGAGATAAATCGTACACACAATAAAAAGAACGAATTCACCATGACTGTGGGCAAACATACAGCCAAAGTTTTGTGTAAAAATAAACGTGAAGGCAAACAACTTGCCTCTCAAGCCATTTTACAGGTAAATCACATAGCAAAATCATATTAGCTACGTGTGTCGTATTATCACATTCTCTTTATATCTATTTTCTATGTCTAGATTTTACATCCACACATTAAAACCTGGGGTTCTCTGCTGCGCTTGTATGGGAACAATTCGATTAAGACATTCAAAGAAAAGAAACAAGAAGAACAAGAAATTACGGTATTGCAAAGTAAAGCTGCCATCAATCAACCGAATCATGCCATATTGGAAAAATTACGCAGTGAAATGCTAAAATTAAGTGAAAAGAACAAATCTGTTCAAAGCAAAGGCACATTCATACCACCAAGCGATGTGGATTTACCCTCATCATCCGGTTCAAATCTAAACAATGTTGAACTCTAGAAGCAAAAAAATGACACAATTGACATTAGGCTTTAACGAGCTAAGAACGATGACAATGCCATTACAACTAATTAACAAAGCAACAAATAGATCGCTTAAACTTAACTATCAGTCTGATTAAATAAGTTGGATAAATATTGTTTAATTTTATATCGGCGTGTTTGCTTTTAATAAATAATGCAGATAATTGTGATCAATATTAAACTATATACAGTATATTCTTTGGTTTTATAATTTCGACTTTATTTCTTGAGCATTTTAATCTTGTTAGTATTATATAATAAAGATATACTTATTGGAAGTTACAAAAACAAACGTATGTATGTTTACAACTATTTTCAGCTAATCCAGTAGTCTTTGTAAAAATAATTTAAAACTAGTTAATCATTAAATATAAACTTTTTGTCAGAATTTTTTTTATGCATTTCATTATTTATTTATTCATAAAATATATTTATAAAATATTCATTGAACTTTTATCCGGCATACGATGAAATTCGTTGCTTTTTATAAAAATCGTTTTTAAACAAAGCGATGATCAAATTCGAGTTTAACCCTTTTACGATGGCTTTCGCATTGCAATTATATTGTTTGAGAATTCTCAAGGTGTCCTTAAGTAAAAAATTCTCATACTCATTTCAAAAAAGAACACATCCTATTGTGTCTACTATTTATATAGTAAATCTTAGTCTTTTTAAATGTTGCATTCTAACAAAATGTATTTATATTTAAAAAACTAATAGCTCGATAAGTAGTCATACAACATCACTTCCGATTCTTTAAAAATATTTTTCGAACTAGTTGTTCTACATAAAGATGGCTTAATATATTGTAAAAAAACGTATCTCGATTTTATTCGAAATCGCGTTTTTACCGTTGTGTAAATAAGTGCTATTCCACTAACAGTTTTTCGCTATTGCTACAGATATTTTGGCATACAAAAAAATAAACAGCTGAGCTGGCACCGCTACCTGTAAAAGTACAATTCGGTTCTTACAATTTTTTTAAATAATTAAGTTATTTTTAAAATTACGTAGGGTACGTTCGTTTCCTAAAAGTTTTTACTATTTTATACTGGATTTTACTGTATTGTAAACGTTTTATATGAAAAATTGTGTAAATAAACGCAATTCAGTAAAAAATAGTTAACGGGCGGACATTGGGAAGGGTTACATTTTGTAAAGTGCACATTACGGGTAGATGTATGTATGTGTTTCATATGAGATGATACAAACAATTGTTATTGCATGACTGCACGTTGTGAAGGGTATATTAGATTCGGTACGGCCGAATATAGCACTATTACTTGTCTTTCTTTATTATTATTTGAATATTCTCTATTTGAATATTTTTGTTCCTATAGAATTGGATAATTTTTATTTTATCCACTCATTACAAGCTATAATGATAGAAATGAATCAAATTTTCCAAATAAACTTTTGTTTTAAAACCGCAAGTTTAATGATAAAATATCTTAATTATCAACACTGGTGGTTAAACTAACTTGCACAAAAAAGTATCACTCGTACTCATTAGCCAAGTGTTAATATTATTAAATACAAAGTGAAAAGTTATATGAAAGTAAATATTTAATAAATAATGTTACTTGCATTTAACACCAAAACAATTTAAAAAATTTAGGAGGGTTTGCGAGAATCCATTAAATTCATAAAAAACGAATACGTAGATAAAAGCAAACAAAAAAAAAAAAAAATAAGAAGAAGCAATAAAATAGCCATACATATAAAAACAGGAATTATTCAACACAACAAGACTGCAAGATACTGAAAGTAAAGTGACCATTGGAGACCAATAAATATAGAAAAATGTATTGGTGTAATTTTTGGTCCACTCTTGTGATTTAAACATATATGTATACACGCGCAACACACAAATTTTGAAAATTTGTCTAAAGTGAAATTGGACATTCTAAAGAAAAAGCCCAATTTAATAAAGTTAATAAGTTGTCAACAAATTGCCTGCCTGAATTTTGTTAAGGAATATACAGTGTCGTGTTAGCCTTTAAAAGGGAATTGCTTGAATTCTCTAGTCTAGCTACGTGCATATAAAATTAGAAGGTATGTTTTTGTGTCTGATTATTTGTATAATTAAAATAAATTTTATCATTTCTATTTTCTATTTATTTTTTGTCTAATGGCCATTTCGTTCTGTTGCTCCAACGTTTCCTTGATATTACTACATACTTATGTACAGTGAGTAAGTGTTTAGTTGCTCTTGTCATTGTTGGGTTAGTATCATTGACTGCAATGTGATTTAGGTTCTTGCATAAATATACACTGGTAATGTTTTGCATAAGTGTGTATTTAAGTCATCGTTTTGCGATCCGAATTGTCTGTCTAGCTATGTAGGACATATGCTGTCTGTCTTTTTGTACATAAACAATTTCTTTTAAATTTTCCAAATTTTTTTTAATCTGAATATTAAAGAAAGTAAAATTTTTTAAATAAGATTTGACATAATTCAAAAATATTGCACTATATTACATTATATATGTATGTATATTATATTTTGTTAATTTTGTTTGTGCTAAAAATATGTATCTATCTCTACAATCTCCCTAAATTCAACTTCATCATTCACATGGCTGCAAACATACATAAATACATACATATGTGTGAATTTTTTTATTTTAAGGTTAGATTTTGAAATTTGTGGCGAAAAGACTATACATTTAATTGAAGTTGGTATACCAGTAAATTGATTTAAAAAATTAATCAATACGCAAGGCCCTTAAGCTTATTGTTATTCAATATCGACCATGCTTAAGTATTAAAATAGGCATTACAAATTGTAAAAATAAGTGTTTAAATTTATGTATGTAAATATGTACCTTTGTAAATGGGATCAAACAGAAATTTTTTGTAATAAAAGTATAGTAAAAATATGAAAAAAAGTTTGTCATTATGATAATTTTCTTGGAATCTTTAGTCCACTGTCCACATATTTTATTTTATACCAAATTAGAAAATTTACTTATAAATACTGTGTAACTTCCAATATAATTTTGTTCCTATAAGGAGCGTAAAGCATTAACTTCCAATAGTTTTATATAATATATATATTTTAATTTTATCCATTGTATTTAATGGCCATAAACTATAGACCCTGAATTTTACATTTTTAAAATAAAATTAATACCTACAACTTGGAACATTTTTGTTTTCGAATCGTATTTTGGAGAGTTCTCAATATCAACCATTTTCTTACTCTTAACATTTCAGCCTAGTCAAGATATTTATACATGTTATTAGGTGTTATTTGAAAAAAATAAATTAAAATAATATATACCTATTACATGTATGTAAAATGATCTAATTTTAATGAATTTAATTTTAATGTATAATTGACTTTGCAAAAATTAAGGAATATTTTTTTTTTCTGCAAATCAATATTGTAAAAATATTTAGTTATTTTTAAAAAAAACATTTTAAAAATTAATTTTTTCATTTGAACTCAAAAAAAAAACATTTATTGCTTAAAGCTTTCACTTTAAACATCTAATACTAAACAGCAACAACTACAAATCTACAAAGTCTACAAATTTCGTTTGCCATGTGGTAGTTATGTTATTGGTATTAAATATAATAACAAAAACAGACAAACACACAGCTATTCAGCCACTCTGAGTAAGATTTTGTTTTGTATTGCCTACTTGGCTCCCATTTTGCGTATTATATACATAGGTATATTGTATATTTCTTTTTTGTTTTTGTTTTTATTATTTTTTGTTTTATATTTTTTCTTCGTTCATTCGTCGTTTATTCGTTAATTTGCTCGTTTCATTTCTTTTGATTATACTAATGTTGATGGTTGGTTTTACTTCTCTAGTTGTAGTAGTAACATATAGTGTAGAACAAGCGTAAATACTAATCACCAACAATTCGGTATTTTATATCATAATATTATAGCATTTTCAAAAATATTCTTCGTTCGTTCGGCATAAATGTATTTATTTGGGGTCTCTGCACAACAAATTGCACTCACGACGAACAAATAGATTATAAAATAAAAAAAGAAAATTTATAAAGAAAGTGAATTAATGTGTGTTGACATTTTAGGAATATAAAATACATACTTTCTTCAACAAATTACTGAATAGGACACGTTTGAAACTTATGTAATTTTATTAATAGTTAAGGAATAATAATGAAATTTATAAACTCAAAGTCTCTTTGTTTTTTTTTTAATTGCAGATTTTTCATTTATACTGTACATTAACAATATGGACAACAATGATAGAATTGATGACGAAAGTCTTGATTCCGTGCCACAGCCAAAATACGAAGCCTTAGAGCATGATGACGATGATGACCACGAAGAAAAAGATATTTATAATAGTGCTCTGCCGACAATGTCACCTGAAGAAACTAATTTGAATGAATATGTTAAAGAAAAAAAAGATAGTGCTGATGCTAGTGATGATGAACCATATGATTCAGATCATGACGTGGAAAAAGAAAAAGAGTCTAAAGAACCGTTAATAGCAGCATCTAAAAGTCGTCCTCATCACAGTACTGAGAGTAATGTGTTAGATTCGCATAACGTAAGCAAAATTCATATAGCGAATGCAGACTTCTCTGTAGAATATGACGATGAAGAAGATGAGATATGTGACAAGTATACCCAAGATCGATCACAGTCATTTATAGAACATATTACAGCTGATAACAATAAAATTGATCCTTTTATTGTAAAGGGCAATGATGGCATGATTAAAAAAATAAAAATTTGCAATACATCTAAAGATGTAAACGAGAAAAACGATTTAAAACCCAAAAAATCATCAGTGAATAGTTTACAAAATGAGGGCCAGAATAAACCTCAACCGCGTAGTAGTACACCCATGTCAAGAGAATATTTGGCTTTACAAAGATCCGTAAATGAATCAAAAATCTTGACAGAATTTGTTACAGAAACTGCTAATGAGAAACCGCGCAAATTAAGAGCTAAAGACATTGGAAGTTCTCAGACAACTTCTACTACAGATCATTCGTATTCTACAGTTAGAAGAGGCACTCAATTAACGCCGGAAAAAGGACATGATGAAGCATCATACAACAGTGGTAGTCCTTCGCAGGGCAAACGCCAACATAGTAAACGCTATGCGCCCCTTAAGGAAAGTGAATCTGATATAGACTCATCTTCAAATCTACGGCCCCGTTCGCGCAGCAAAAGTATGCACAATAGTGAACATAATCTAACAGGTTCACATAAAAAACTAAAAAAATGGCCTTCAGAAGAACGCCTAAACAAACGCCCAAACATGCGGTCGGAAAACTTGGAATTTGCTCAAAAGCAGATGGAATTTTTGCAGCGTGTAATACATGCCACCGAAGATCCCCGAAGTCGTTCCAGATCGCGATCACGTTCAGATGGTAGATCAATGTCTTGTGGTAGAAAAACACCCAACTCAATTAATGAAACCTGTCTTACAGGAGGGGGAGAAGGGGGAGGAGTACTTGGTTACGTTGTAGGAGGACCAACTGGAGGCGGAGTAGTGCTACAACAGCAAAAATCTAACAACAAAAGCAGTATTAGTAGTAGGGATCGCAGTGCGACAAAGCGCACCAAATGTGAAGTGGCTGTTGAAAATGACGAACAACAACTTTTGGGAGAAAACGCCGTGAAACAACTGGATGATGAATCGGTAAATGAAAGCCAGGCTTCATTATTAGGCATCAGTTCTTTAGCAGATACCCCATTAGCGGACAGCGATGAAGTGGAAGAACATTTAAAGTCTACTTGGCAGCCTGCACCCAAGGTAAAGAACTTTTTCTTAAACAATGTACTTAAGTTAACCATGCATTTCAGGTAAACATAACTCCAATAATTGGAACTTCACAGAAACTGTATTATCGTAATGTAATTTTTTTTTGTAAAATTGCTTGTAAAACTGTTTTTTTTATACTATTGCATTCAATTTTGTCTGTAAAAGTGTATTTGTGTGTAATGTATTGGAATCATTGTAATTTTAATGTTATTACCAATGCAACCAAAAATATGCTTTTATGCGCATAAAAAATGCTGTTAAAAACTACAGTATAATCCTTAAAAAAATATATAAAACAAAAAATATATATTTTTTTAATTTTTTTTAACGTTTTATCAAAACAAAACAGTATGAAAAATAAACAACTAAATACATTTAGAACTTTAAAACTACATATGTATGTTAATTCAAATTACATAAATGTTAATTTTTAAAAAATATAATTTAATATTATTTGTCTGTTGCTATTAAAAATGCTTTTATACCTTAAAAAGTCGGCAGTCATGGTCATTTGTCTGTTGGCTTTGTTCTCTAACTGCTCACATCAGCATTAGTAAATTTATGCAATTTCGCAAAAGAAATATCGGTTATGTGAATATCTTCATATAGTTTTTTAAAATAATTTTGTGGCAATTATAGAAATTTGTGCTGCGTAAATATTATTCTTACAAAGAAAACTCTATATGACCGACTAGCGAGTGAAGAGTCACCTTTAGTATAGGCTCGTTTGGATGGCAAAAGAAGATTTACATTACTGATCATGCCAATTAATTTTTCGCAAGGTTTTTTAGCAAAAATATGACTTATTAGCCTGTAGTCGTTCAATTTAGTATGGGACGCTTCATAGCCTTTGGGAATAAATGTTACTAGACTAGTCATGATTTGTTAATGTTGTTAGATATATTTATGCAAATTATATCTCTTAAATAATAACAGTGGATGTGACTAAAATTATTTATAGATTTATTTCAACGAAACAAAATAACTAAACTGACAAAATTATATTTTTTCTTTATGATAGAAAAGAAAAAATATCAATTTATAAAAAATTATTTTACAAAGTTTTACAAAGTGTATTTTAAAAAACAAGTATTAGAAAACATTTTGTTTAACAAATGTAAAACCATTTGACCGACTGCTGCAAAAAGGCATTCCGGAAAACATAGCTTCGTACGTGAACTTTTCGTATTTTTTTTAAACCGAGTAAAATTAATTTTGGACACACGTGTTTCTTAAGCAATTGTGTTGTAACGCTGTCGTCAATTTTCATTAAATCTCTGGCTTAAAAACAAAATTGCTTAAGTCGACATAAGCTAAAATTAAGACAATAACGCTATAGTAATTTCGCAATTTTAAATAAACTATCCAAAAGCGAATTTTAAATAAAATATACGAAAATATACGAAAAAAATAATAAAACAGCATGGAAAGCATAAAATTCTGAAAAAATATAAAACCAGACATAAAGACTTTTTCCTTATTGCCACAGATATATGAATGTCAATCAAGCAACAACTTTACAAAAGTCAAAAAAAAAAAAAAAACATCAAGGGATGTAATAGTTTACAGGTTTCGAACGCACCGTCTTGCTAAACCTTTATTTTGCCAACAACACGCACGCCAAACGGGCCTTAATTACAGGCAGCAAAAAGTTTGTTTTCATTGGAATGTAGTGCTCGCAAACAGATTTATAAACTAATATTCTAAAAACAATTATTAATTTAGCGAACAAAGTTAAAGGAGGAAATGATTATGAAATCCCGTTATATTTAAAAAGAATTTGACAATGAGTCCCAACAATAAAACCCCCCCGGACCCAAAGATCTATACGACGTGTAATTAAAAAGGATAATGTCGAGCCAATTATTTTTTTCCCGCTCTGTAACTACATACAGACACACATTTGTACTTCTTCATTAGATTTCGATGTTTTTTTTTGTTTTTCTTTACAGCCTGGTTATGACAGCTTTTGTTGGAAATGTCACGAAACTAAAGTGAATTTATGCTGTTGCAAATGTATACGCAGTTTTCATGCAGCATGTATAAAAATTTATAAATTTGACAATATATGGTTGTGTCCAGAATGTACCGCAGTAGAGAATATGTTAAATAATCCAAAGAGGTAAGATATAATCTTTTGTAAATAATTTGTAAATCGTAAATTTTTTATTATTATTATTTAAAGGTCCAAACGTAGTGAATTATCAATAGATTTGCTGAGTCAATTACTTTCGTTTGCTCTAAAACGTATGCGTTACACCAAAGGGGTAAGTTTAAGAAAATATTTTTGTTTCAAATCTTTTACTAGTGTAAAGTTTGTAAACAATTAGTTTTGCTTATGTAAATCAATGCATATGTGCATTTCCATGTCATCGTGCGTGACATTTGTACTCCTATAAAGTGGAGTAATTTTTGCAAAAGTAAGAGTAACTGAAACAAAATTAGATCATTATGTTCCGTCAAAGGGTACTTTATTAAAAAAATAAATAATTCTATTCGCATCATTGTTGTCTAAAATATCCAGAAAAATAAGAATATATCGTACGTGACAAAAAACAGAAGTGATTTTGAGGTGTATAGGAAAATATGAAGAAATCTGCGAATCTTGGGAGGTATTTTTTCTTTGTTTAATTTCTTACACTAAACCAAATATTTTTCATTTAAAATCCATCATACTTAATTGAAAACAATCTTTAAATGATTTTATAATAAATTCAATTTAATATCGTTCGTGACATATCGTACGTGACAGATTTTTCTCTAATAGTATTCTTAGGTAATGAAATTTATATAATGTTGAGAAATAAACGTTAAATTCTAAATTAGGTGCTCTTGCGACTGTTCAAATACGAATGACGAAGACAAATAATGTTTTTTGACCTACGTACGTGACATTAAAATAACATCCAAGGGAAATAAAAATAAAAATACCGCTAATTGGACTCTATAATTTCTTTTTTCTTATGGATCTTGTTAATTGTTGTTGTTACCTGAATTTTAGAGCATATTTACATTTACAATTAATTTTTACAATTTAGTCGCTAAAAAAAATCTTTAAAATAAGTCAAAGAGATAATCAGATTAAACTCTTATTATTTATTTATTTATTATTTTATTTATATTATTATTTGGCTTCCTAATACAACAAGACAAATTATCTTATATTTTACAGTATTAGGATCAGAAAAGTTATTTCATAAAAAAAAAAAATAATAATAAACAAAGTAAATACATATAATAGTGAAATAGACATAATATTAAAAAAAAAAAAAAATAAAAAAAAAAGATATATAATTAAATAATTGCACTTAAAATAATTTAATAAGCTCTTAATACCTGCGCATAGTAAAATATGAGTGTTTTTTTTTAATCAATAAACTTTTATTAAAAAACTTTCAAGAGTTTTTATTTTTACAGTCGTGGTTGATATATTTATGGAAATGCCCATATAGTATTACAACAATTAACATCTGATTAATTAAATAAAGAAACTACTAATATCACAGTTTAAAGGAAAAGTTGTTCATAAAAAACCTCGTATCAACTTCCTCCCTCAGTGGTTGTTCAGCAAATTTCTTATTTAAAAAATTGATCTGCTGCATTTTTCATTAAATGACAGCGTCAGTTCCCTTGTCAATGAATTGAAACATTTTAAAGTTAAAGTTTCTATGTAGAAGATAAGTTGGATATCTAAAAGGTAGATTTTGTATTATTTTTAAGATTTTATTTTGAATGATTTGCAATTTTTCTGTATGCATTTTAGCAGCCTTTTTGGACCAGACTTGACAACCATAGATTATAATCGGTCGAATACACATTTTGTAAATAAGTATGTATGTACCTTGTTCTTTATATTAAGTGTAAATCTTCGGCTAATTAAGGGGTATAAGGCACGGCTACACTTAATTGCCTTCGCACAAATGTTATTAACATGCTGTTTAAATAAAAATTTTTTTGTCAAGGATTAATCCTAAATATTTAATTTCGCCCTTCAATGCAATAATTGTTCCCCTAGACGACAAATATCTAGTAGGAAAGCGTTTTCGGAAATTGTGGAATGAAAATAAAATTGCTTGAGTTTTATTGTCATTGAATTTTATTTTCCATTTTCATTGTAATTACGAATTAATTCAATATTATTTTCCATTCTCCTTATTATCGCATTCGACACTTCTCGCAACAAAAAAAGTCGCTGTCATACGCGTAAAAAGCTGCATCATGGTCATCAAATGTATATATTCTTTTATCTTGTTAGATTAGAACAAATCTCGATATCTCTATTAATTAAAAAGTAATATTTCAGCATCTAAAATTTTTTGTTGCAGTTTACCTTTTACCCTCTCTTTATTATTATTAAACAACAAGTCACTTGAATCCTTTGTGCTTTAAACACCTACGCCGTTATGCATAATAACAAACTGAGTGCTAACTAACGAGCTGCTTTATTTCGCTTATGGAAATTTTCCCATAAAAAAAGTTGAGACATGATTTCTTAGGGCGTTATTCATAACAATAAACTTTGTGCTAACTAACGAGCTGCTATCTTTTTCTTATGGGAATTTACACATAAAGTTAGCAGTTCGGTTCTTGTTTTGAAATGTTAAAGGTACATGTTTTAAATTGTATTCCTTTAAATGATTAAAGTAAGTTAAGTCCATGTTATTTAAAGGCACAACTTTAGATGATACCAGTGGCCAAACAGAAAAAATTATCTGTACCTTTAATATATTAATTGAAGACTTATGTATTTGACAAATTTCTGTGCAATATCTACGAAATAACCTTGTAATAAACCTAAAATATTTTTTATGAATACGGTTGTTAAGTTATAGTAGGTTCGTTTGAGAACTCACAAATTTGTACGAATTTGTACAAATTCTTACTGCATTTTGCGAAATTGCGTTCGTTTACACAAATTTGTAGTAAATGAGAGCACAAATAGAGAGCGAAAAGTGACAGTTCTTGACTGAGTATTTGCAAATTTTTACAACAGAAAATTCTTGCTGTAAGATTTAGCAAAACCAAAAAACATATGATTCAAAAGGTAAACAAACAAACGTGGGCAAACAAAAAGTATACAATTTGTGAAAAAAATATTAAAAAAAGGAAATTCCAAACAAAAGTGCAAAATATTATTAAATTTAAATTGTTTGTGAAATAAAGTTAGTTAACAATGTCTACAGATGAAAGAATGGAACTGCCTGAATCTGGCGCAGGTATACATACTTAAATACATATTTGCAAATATGTATGTATGTACATAGTTCCCATTAAACTTTATTTATTTGCCATCAGCTGTTGCTTCAATCTTACGAATTTTTACAAATGTCTGTTCGAGTACTTTTTTGGACAAATTCTCTTTTTGAGAGTAAAATTTTCAATTTACTAAATAATTACTCATTTACTACAAAGTGCAGTAAAAGTTCTCGAACGAACCTAGTTTATTTCAAGGCGAATTCATACAGGTGAAATTATCAGCCCAGCTGATGAGGAATGCTACAGTCAAACTCCATGTATAAAAAATTATTGTGTATTTTTTATATGTGGCGTCTGACAGCGAACATCACAGCGAATTCGCCGTTGCATATACCTGTATGAATATGCCTTGGTTTACACAATTAAAATACAACAATTCAAAAAGGATAGCAAATAATTCTTCACAATTAAGCTTTAAATTGTCTTTTAGAAACTCAGTTTTAGCATCTTCCTAACTTTTTTTTTATATTTTTGAGTTGTACTCTTTTCGTGTTTAGTGTATGTATATCTGCACATAAGTATTTATTTCTTTTTTTCTTTTAATTGAAATAACAAAAGCGAAACATACTTTATAACCTCAATTTTATTTGTAAACGAAATCACAATTATTGACATAAATACAAAAACATGTTTGAGTATGTGTAGAAATGTGTATAAAAGAGAAAGAGGATGAATTTAAATGTATGAGAGTTGACGAGAAAAAGTAAAAGAGAATTTTATTTAATAAAAAAAAAAAAATAAATGCTAATGAAACACTCATTTGTAGTTATAAACTGTAAAACTTATATGTATGTTTGTACAATGTAAGTTACTTTATTAATATCTAAAAGTAGACAATTTATTTATGTATATTTATTTAGCAAATATCTTTTTAATAATAAATTTATTAAATATTTAATGGAAAAATTATATTGAACATTGATTAATATTTACATTTTTTTAATAAATAATCTATGAAATATGTAGTTGTATTTCTAAATTGGTAATACTGGTGTTAAAAACCAAAAAACTGCATATACATATAATTACTATATTCACAAGGTGTCCTAAATTCAAATGTTCTTAAATAATAACATCAAATAATATGACTGTTGTGAACGACCCCTCATAACTAAGTGTCATATATCAAATTTAAATCGCACACTTTGCTAAATTTTTAACTACAGATCAAAGGGTATCGAAGGATGGCTTGCAAATATTCTAGACGGCTCGGCTTATCAGATTCTTAGCCGATTGTCGCAGGTATCTGAATAGTTACGACAGCACAATAAACATTCTATACGCAGTACTATTTTAGGACAGTTTTTACTTGAAGCCACCACAATTTGTTTAAACTATTGTGAAAACCTGAAACCAAGGCATATCATACAGGTTTATGTAACGGCGAATTGATACAAGACAGCAAGTTTTTAGGGAATGTTTTCTGTCAAGGCCAATATGTACATATATCAGGGTTGGAAAAGTTGTTATGATGTGTTTTTGATTTAATAAAATTTGACTTAAAAAAGGATTTATATTTCTGAAACACCATTATAAATGGTATAAACATAAATTTGGTACATTTAATAGCAAAAAATTAAACTTAAGTTAATTGTACCTTTTCATCTGACTTCTGACTTCGAGACTCACTCTCGCATTGGTTAATTGTGTGGCGTCGGTTAGCGGTACTGAGGTACAGTTACCCGGAGTCTCAATTAACCTTTGTTTAAATAAATATCGTCGCAAGAATTAAAGAACGCTGTAACTGACAAAAAATCGAAAAACGTTTTTTTGCATCACTTTTATCAAAAAAAAAAAAAAATACTGCGTCGATTGGTCCCGTCTCACTCTCGCGTGGTTAATTGTGTGGCGTCGCGTAACTGTGCTTTGGATACAGTTTCCAGACTATTCTACAATTAACCACGTGCATATATTTTAATTGGATCAATTGGAGGAGTACCAACTAAACTCAAATTTACAACTGGAGGAGTACCAACCAAACTCATTTTTGTAACTGGAGAAGTACCAATTAAACTCAATGCTAACTGGAGGAGTTCCGTAAAACTCAGTATAATTATTTGTTCAGATGTCTCCGACTTCCTATACAATGGTATAGGTAGACTTGCGGTGACTGAACTAACGTTTGTTTAACTGGAGGAGTACCATAAAACTCAAGCTTTAATTATTGTTCAAGTGTCTCCGACTTCCTATACAGAGGTATAGGTCGAGTTACGGAGCCGGAACCTACGTGGAATACCCTGGCTATTTGGTCACGAACCTCTGCCAATCAATTTTAGAGTCAAAAAAAAAAAAAAAAAAAAACATTCCCAACTGAGTACGAGAGTAAGTTGTGCCTTTTTAAAATTTAATCTGAACTTTTTTATTATTTCTGAAATATCTTTGAAAAGTGTGAAAACCTTGTGAACTATTAAAAAGTCACAACAAC
This sequence comes from Phyto melanocephala, assembly GCA_941918925.1. Taxonomy (NCBI): domain Eukaryota; kingdom Metazoa; phylum Arthropoda; class Insecta; order Diptera; family Rhinophoridae; genus Phyto; species Phyto melanocephala. Next base: position 8,071,422 of record OW799233.1, read on the forward strand.
AAAGTATTTATTTATACAAAACTTGGAAACTTTTTTAAAATTTAAAAATATGTATTTTTAAAGTATTTAATGTATTAATTAAAGGTATTGAAGTCACCGATTTTAATTCTGCGAAAATGTGCGTACATTTGCTCTGGACGACGTAAGCACTATTTTCAACAAAATGGAGTTTAATGTTAAGAGAACAAAGCCGAATTGCTAATAGCCGTGGCTTCCGTTCTTGTTAGATACTTAAAATGCTGACGAGTTTTTCGCTCATCAATAAAAAATGTTGTGTGTTAATATTTGCGCACTAGGTGAGAGAAAGTCGAAGGTCACACACGACGATTTTAATTGCCCAACTTTTTCCATATTTTCTTTTGAACTTGCTTTTATGTTCACACACGACGATTCCTTTGGCGATTTTTCTGTTTTGTTTAGCTTTTATTTTCTTACAATTTGTCATTTGTGCCCAGCGTTGCCATAGTCATGATTTTGTCATATTTTTAAGGATTTTCTTTGCTAATATATGATTTATGATTTTTTTCCCCAAAATAATGATTTATATTTTTAGAAATTATATTTATTGTAGATACGATAAGAGTTCTACAATTCTTATCAACAATCAATTTTTAAACCAATAAAGTTTTATATCAGCTTGTCACAGGTCTATTAAAAACAGGTCTAACTCTATCTTTGTTTTTAAAGTATATTCTCAACATAATAAACAAAGTTAGCATAATTTTTGAAACCACATCCTCTCAAATACAAAGAATTTATGATGAATTTTAGATAATTTTATAAAACAAATTACGTTAACATCAATTTGATTAATGAACTTAATTTTTGAATTGCTTCGTTTACAAAACGAAGATATTTATTTAGTCGTGTTTATAAAACAAAAAAATTTCCAATCTTAAACTTGGAGAAAATTAAAAAAAAAATTTGTTGAAAATTGTACTTCATTTTACGATTTGATTTTAACCATAATTATTTTAAAAAACTTTTTTTTTCATTATTTTGTCTTGACCCTTTAAAAATAATTAATAGAAAAGTAGCTTCTTTAAAAGGTTTTATACAAAACTTTTCAAATTTATTCAATTGATAAGAATGATGTTCAAAACTTAGAAAACGAGCTTAGAAAACTACGTCTTCTCCACTTTGACGAACACTTTACAACTTTAGATGATCTAATTTGTGAAGAATTTTGGTCAGAAGTCTCAAAAGTAACTCGAGATGACAAAATCTTGGCTTTTCCGACCCTGTCAAAACTTGTTAAAACCTTAATATGTTTTCCTATTTCTTCTGCAAATGTTGAACGAATATTTTAAGTTTTAAATTTAAGTAAAACAAAATTTAGAAATAGATTAGATAACAGCACTCTTAAGGGTATATTATATTCAAAATAATACTTAAAGTTAAACGATTGTTCATGCTATAATTAAAAATATATTAAGGTATAAATACAAATATGAAACCTATTCTGTATAATAATAATGATGATTCCTAAAATACTTTAATTCATATGTCATTGTTGAATGTATGATTATTTTTTATATTAAAACTTTCAAGTTTCTTATGTTTCTACATTTCGTATGATAGATATTCAATTTTAATATATTAACATACTACAGAGTATCTGTCAATTTGATTTTATTCACAAGTTGCTATACGAATATGTATATTTATTTTAATATCAATTTAATATATTTTTTGTTTTAAATAACTTATCTAATAAGAAAACAGTTTTCTAAATAAATTTTTATTGTTTTTTTTTTTGCGATTGTAATAAAATGTTTGATTTGATGATTTTCTTTTTCAAAATATGATTATTTTGCCCTAAGTGATGATTTTCTCTCCGAAGCTTCTGGCAACGCTGCTTTTGCCGTAAATAGCAATAAGAAAAATAAAAACATACATAAAATAATATAATTGATTTTTATTAACGCTTTTAATTAAAATGTTTTCACTAAAATATTTTGTTTGTGTTTTTTTATTTTGAAATATTTTAAACGTTTAATTTGTGACGTTTTTAATCCAAGTTTTAAATTACTACACACCAAGAAGCGAAACACCGAATGAAAAGAAATGTCAAATATTTAAAAAAAAAAGAAAAATTGCTTCAAATAGCCGAGTACCGGCGATTATTTTTCCCTTCGTTTTCTCCTCACCTAAAACGGTAAAAACATCTATAAACTCAAGAATTGCCCAACTATAATCGTCGTGTGTGACCATCGACAAAGTAAAACTTAATACGATATTATCTTATACTTAGTAGTTAGTTGAGTTTGCGCAATGCTTTTTTTTTACTTTTTGAAATTTTCAAGAGTAATGTTGGTGAGGTGAATGTATCAGAGAACGTTTATTTTCGGTCTTTGAATACAATCTCAAAAAGAGAGCCTTTTGTTGACAATAGGTTCGTTCGAGTACTTTTACTGCACTTTGTAGTAAATGAGTAATTATTTAGTAAATTGAAAATTTTACTCACAAAAAGAGAATTTGTTCAAAAAAGTACTCGAACAGACATTTGTAAAAATTCGTAAGATTGAAGCAACAGCTGATGGCAAATAAATAAAGTTTAATGGGAACTATGTACATACATACATATGTGCAAATATGTATTTGTGTATGTATACCTGCGCCAGATTCAGGCAGTTCCATTCTTTCATCTGTAGACATTGTTAACTAACTTTATTTCACAAACAACTTAAATTTAATAATATTTTGCACTTTTGTTGGGATTTTTCTTTTTTTTAATACTTTTTTCACAAATTGTATACTTTTTGTTTGCTTACTTTTGTTTGTTTACTTTTTGAATCATATGTTTTTTGGTTTTGCTAAATCTTACAGCAAGAAATTTCTGTTGTAAAAATTTGCAAATACTCAGTCAAGAACTGTCACTTTTCGCTCTCTATTTGTGCTCTCATTTACTACAAATTTGTGTAAACGAACGCAATTTCGTAAAATGCAGTAAAAATTTGTACAAATTCGTACAAATTTGTGAGTTCTCGAACGAACCTAATATACATCAATTTAGTAAAGCAATGTATGACATGATTCACAATAATGCTCGGCGCACAATTGGGACGAACGACGAATTTCGCCCAACACGACTAACTCTTCGGTAAAAATTCGTTGTGCAAATTCGTCGTGTGTGACGAAAAAGTAACATCTTTTATAGTTGATAAAATTGTTTAGTGTTTGTGCAAAGAAAAAACAAAAATAATCGAAGAATTTAATTTTTTGTGAAACTCAACAAAACAATAAATATAATTTCTGTAATAATAAAAACTGGTTTACGTATAAGCAAACGTTTGCAAAGAATGTCGTGGGTACGTGCATTAAACAATAATAAAAATGTTGTTTGTGTATAACAGCTAATAGTGTGACCATATGAAAAAAATATCACTTAATAAACTTAAACATTTGCAAAAACACAAATAAAAACAAATTTTTGTACTTAACTTTTTTTAAATGTTTTAAAATAAAACAATTATTAAAGTAAAAACTGACTTTATTTTCTTAAAAAGTTGAGAAGTAAACCCAAATTTAATAAAAGATGGTCACCTTGTATCAATTTGTTCGTCGTTCGCCGGCGTAAGAAATTGAAATAAATCTAATGCAGAGTTCGCCGCGTATAGCGAACTTCGACTGACTCCACAATTGTATGCATTCTCATATACACAAATGTGTTTTATTTTTGATGACGAATATTCGCGACGAAAAATTCGTCGTACGTCCCAATTTGTTAATTTCTTCTGAAATAAAAATCTTTAAAACGCTTTAAATTATATAATAAGACTTTCCTTAATGAAGAAAAAAAAAATATAAATTGAGTGTAACGAATAACGAATCATGCATTTCTCGTCTTCTACGAAAATAAACTAACAGTCGCAAAAGCAACAAATACTGAGCGAACGGTATGAATGGTTTATATGCTGAATGAAAAAAATTTCTGTATCTTGTATCTTGATACAACAATTGAACTTAATATATTTCTGGTGTTGAAAAAAAAATTAAATGAAATTACTAAATTCTTTATATTCTTATGTACATACATATATACATACATCCATATGGGCATTTCCATGAATATGTCAACCACGACTGTAAAAATAAAAACCTTTGAAAGTTTTTCAATATAAGTTTATTGATAAAAAATTTGTCACGTACAATATGTCACGAACGATTCTGAATTGAATTTATTATAAAATCATTTAAAGATTGTTTTCAATTAAGTTAAATGAAAAATATTTGAAAATACCCCCCATTATTCGCAGATTTTTTCATATTTCCATATACATATACCTCAAAATCACTTCTGTTTTATGTCACGTACGATATATTCTTATTTTTATGGGTATTTTTAAACAACAATGTTGCGAATATAATTAATTTTTTTTTAAATAAAGTACCCTTTGAATTGAACATAAAGATCTAATTTTGTTTCAGTTACTATTACTTTTGCAAAAATTACTCTACTTTTTAGGAGTACAAATGTCACGTACGATGGCATGGAAATGCCTATATGTAAATTCTCATAACTCTGTTAACGAAATTGATAAAATGAATAAGTTTTCATAAATAAATAAAAAAATAAATAAATAAATAAATAAGAAATAAATAAATAAATAATGTAATGTTGTACATATAGAAATAACCAAAAGTTAAGTAGCGGGTGTATTGCTAGTTCTATTTATATAAAACATAAAAAAAAAAACATAAAATTCGCTTATGAAAAAAGGGATTAACGTTAATCTTGTTTTGGGCCCATCCACCGAATCTCCGCCTTGCTATTCATGCGTCAATCTATTTATGGTGAAATGCCAAAGCAAACCAAACTAAACAAAAATCACTTGAGATGGCTGACAATTTAAACTTCATACACCATGAACAATATAAAATTCAAGATGGTCTCCATTAAAATATAACGGATTTATTTTATTTTTAACTCACCTCAATATGGGCATCAATGATGAAACGGCTTAATTAGTCATAAAATAAAAAATTAAAATCCACAATGGCTTCCAAAATAAAATGGCTATTAGAAGTGTTTTAACCTCCTCAATACGGGTATCAAGAGAAAGCGCTTGACTAGTAGGATACAGTAGTACTTTATCATGCTCTAACACTTTCGGAGTTACAAATAATTTTCTTATTGAAAACGAGATTTATGTTTTAATCTCAGAAACCTTATTTAAAAAAAAAAACTATTATTATAATTGGTTTATTTTTTTTTGAGCGATTTTGTTAAAATGTTTTTTTTTTAAAAAGAATGAATTGACTTTTCAAAACCGTTTTATTGGAAGCTTGATTTTGTTGAGTTTTAATACTATTGAAGTAAATAAGCGATATGTACATGATGGTGAAGGGTACACACAATGTGTCCCGGCCGAATATATCATTCTTGTTATAAATTGTTTTGCTAAAATTCTGTTCCAAGTTTTGCAATTATATATGAACTTTAAAACTATAGTACATACGTGCATACTTCAGATACATACTTGCACACATGCAAGCATACATGCATGTGACACTTTTAAATTTTCGTTTTATTAATATTCTCTCACAATTTGATTGCAGCACTTTAATTTTGTGATGCCCTATGAGGAGACACCAATTTATAAAAAATACATCGTAAATCCTGTTACGTTAATGGATTTACAGACGAAAATAGAAATGAAAGAATTTCGTTGTGCTGAAGAATTTGTCAATGAGACAAAATGGATGCTACACAATGCCTACATACTAAGCAATCGCAGTAAGTTCTACTGTAACAGTTTGTTAAAAAGAATAAGCACATACAAACATATTATTTTAAATATATTTTTTTTGTTTGTTTTTTTTTAATTTTCTCAAGATAATACAAAAATTGTTGTGGCCTCGAAATCGATATTTAAAATATGTCGCCAAGAGGCCAATGAAATCGAAACATGTGCAGAATGTTATTTAAATGCTAATACCAGAACTGATTGGTTTGTGGACGTCTGTTCACAGCCTCATTTGTTGCTGTGGGCAAAATTAAAGGGTTTTCCGTATTGGCCCGCAAAGGCCATGGGATTAGGGCAAAATTCTTTGATAAATGTACGCTTCTTTGGCGAACATGATCGAGCATTTGTTCCACTTAAGGATTGTTTTCTTTATTCCGAACAAGATCCGAATACAGCTACGGGCAAAAGGGCGGCACGAGAATTGGCTGACTGTATTAAAGAGGTGGAAGAGCATATAGGAAAAATAAAATCTAAAGTGGGTGGCTTTAAATATGCACCATTTAAAACGCCTTATGATCCAGCTTATGAAATCAAACAATTGTCTGCAATGATGCCAGGTGTTGAGGATTTCATTAGAAAACAGCAAGGTACGATAATTAAACCTTCGCTGCAGTTTAAAATCTATAAAACTGCCGATAATAATTTGTCTATTGTTCAAAAAGCTTCCACAACGCCTGAACTACCGTCAAGCTCTCACGACAGTGAAGAAAAGGACAAGCTTAAGGTGAAGAAAGTAGCTAGTGAATGCATTGATTCTAAGAAACTGGAGGAAACTACAACATCGGCCGCAAAATATGAAGTGGTATCAAAGGTCAGTTCTGACGACAGCAACTCGTCAAAACTAAGTACGGTTATTTTGAAACGTAAATCGATTAATGGCGACTCTAAGAAAACAAACGAAGACGAAATTGTGGAATTTCCTTTACCGAAAATGACCAAAATTGAAGATCACAAATTAGAGGAAGACAACATTAGATTAAATGTTAAACGTAAATTAGATGCTCAAAGTGTGGAAAAGCCTAAAGCTAAGCATAGTAAATTAGAGCCGAAAATTCCCATTATAACCATTAAGACCGCAGCAGTAGTCAAGGAAGCATCCAACAGTTTAAATCTAAATGAAGTGAATACAAAAACTCCAACTCAAACCCAAGGAAACAATAACAATAAAAATAGCAAACAAATAACTTCGTTACAACAGAGTGAAACTAATGAAACAAGTAGTGGCGCTACACAAAAAACTATGGAGACTTTGGTGAAACAAAAACAGGGCGTAACTATAAAGAAAATTTCTAAAGAACTTAAAAATAACAATACAGAGCCGGATCGCTTGAATAATTCGGAAGATTCACTTAAGGACGGTTCAGTGGATAAAAAGGACGACAACAACAAAAGCGTGGAGGAAAAGGCAAAAGAAAATCAAAAAGTAAATAATATTTTAAAGGGCTTAGTGCCATTTGTGGAAGTTAAAAAGGAAGTCATCTCAGACAATGAGGAAGAAGCGGAAAATCAAAAAAATGAAAAAACTGTTGACAAAGAGACTGAATTACAAGATACTAATGCGAACAATGATAACAATGATAATTCATCGAAAACTCTTGAGGCACAAGCGAATGAAACACAGCCTAATAGCAATAAAACTGAGGACGTATCCAAGGATAAGACCTCAGACAACGAAGTAGTTACGACCTTAATAACGCAGGTAAAGGAAGAAGTTGTATCGGATGAAGAAGGCGGTAATGCAAAGGCAATCATTTCACCCAATCAAACGACAATTATAACGAAGCTTAGCAGTAGTGATGGTAATAATAGTGTCGAAAAGCCAAATTGCAGCACTAGTGCCTGTGAAGTACGTGTTGTGGGAGAGACCACAATACAAAAATTGTCCAGCAAAAACAATCAAAGTCAATATCTGGTTTACAACACTGGCACGTCTCCAACTAATAACAGTTGTGGGGTCAGTGCTAAACGTACCTCTTTGAAAGGTATTCCATATGGTCCTCTACCAGCCTCGGCATTTCCTAAATCTCTTACATCGAAAACATTCCAACATACAGACATAAACCTGCAGCCCAGAGCCAAGAAATCTTTTTCACAGCATTCTCCCCCTATAGAGAAACTAAGACCTTGTGCTAATCAAAATGTTGCAGCACAGATTCCGTCTCAGTCAAGTACGCAACATTTGGATCAAAAGAGGACAATGTCTAAGAATACCATGGTGACCATACCAGTTGATGTGGCCACAAATCGTGCTTCTACTTCGTCGGGCACCATTATAATTGGCAGCATACCGGTACCGCCTTTAACAGCAGTCTCCAAGACAGTGTTATCAACGGTCGCATCGAATTCTACGGTACAAAATTCCCCAGCCACTATTACAGTTTCCGGCACCTCTAGCAGTTTGACAACACCCGCTGCAATAGCACAAGCAAAACTTGCTCCAGCCACTATATCATCTACCACAACTACCGCCGTCATAAATTCACCCATAACTGTGTCAGCTTCAACATCATTAACATTAATGGCTCCATCGGCTGCATCTTTAACCTCTGCACCGCTATTAACGAATTCAACACTAAATCCCTTAACAATGACTACACCACCTCCCTTGGCTGGTTTGTCTAATAACAGTATAATCAGTACTCCACAAACAAATGGTGTTAGTGATACAACTATTGCTTTACCGGCTGCTGCACAGCCCTCCACGGATAATCATATTTTAGGTGGTCTTGTTACGCCCACTCTAGCCTCAGCCATTACTGATGTTATTTGTAGGGGTCCACCGAAATTGGCCGCCCGACCTACCGGTCCATTGCAATCCGAAGCTCATCCTATGTTTCCATCGCAGGCTGGACCTGTGTGTAAACGTTTGGTAGAAAATGTTCATAAGGTAGGCGATTAATAATAACTTCATTGTATGTATGTCCATATCGTTAATCACAAGTAGAAAGGCCCTCCCTAACTTCAAAAATTGTAATTTCACAGGAGAAGGTAAAAACGTAACAGAAAATGTACTATTAAACGTGCTTGTAAAACTGATATTTTTGATACTATTGCGTTAGGTTTTTGTGTCGGGTTGAATTTGTGTGAAACGTATTGAAATCACTGAAAAACTCAATTTCGTAAAAAGTATGAGTTAGGCCCTATTCTACTTGTGGCCATCGATATGTATGTTCATGTATGCTGGTTCATATTTTCTCACACCTTAAAAAAATTATTTTTTCAGCTAACGGACTTCTTTATATCAGTGGTGGAAGACACAATGGGTGAAATGGCCCAAGGTGAAGATCCAAGCCTACAAGCTAAAATCACACTACTCACAATTGAACTGGAACGCAGTAAACAAGCGTACGAACAAGAAATCGCCGAACTGAAGCGTACCTCCGATCTTATGCTCTGCGAAATGCGCAAAAGTATGGAGAATGAAAAGACTCGTTTGGCCATTGAGATTCGCAAACAATGTGAAATGGAACGTTTACGCTCAGTAGAAGAGACAAAACGTAAACAATGGTGTGCAAATTGTTTTAGAGAAGCAAATTTCTATTGTTGTTGGAACACCTCATACTGTGATTATCCCTGCCAGCAGTTGCATTGGTCGCGTCATTCGCACACTTGTGCACAAACACGAGTAGCTATCAATGAGACCACAAATGCCGCAACAACTACAACACAAACAGAAGTATGCAATGAAAATGAAATTGAAAATAGCAACACACAAAGTTTAACATTTATTTTTGTACCTTTTAGCGTCATCATAACACTAAACCCAATAGCGCAATGACATTAGGTTCAACGGCTAATTTTACCAAATCCCCAAATATTAGCCAAAAGAAAGAGAAGATTTCTGCCGCAAAAAATTCAGCAAATCATATGATGTCATCGGCAATGGCAACAGCAATACCAGCTTCCGCGTCACGTACAAACACCGAAGTTCTAAAACTACCCTCAAATACATACTTAAGACCAGTAACCAGCAATGTTAACAATCAGACACTGCGTTGTAATACAACATACAGTATTCCAGTTCAACGTTTCAATGCGCTGGTAAGTTTTTCATATTTTTTTTATACCCATCACCTGTGGTGCACAAGGGAGTAAACGTGGCATCGAATCCCAGCTGACCCAAAAAAAAATTTTTTTTTTAAATTATTTTTTTGGTTTTTTTTTGTAATTTTTTTTTGTAATTTTTTTTTGTAATTTTTTTTTAAACATACATACGTAAATTCTTAATTTTACAATGGGATGTTTTTATATATGTGTGTTTTTTATATGTATGACCGTATTTAATATGAGATGAATGGTGATACAAACAATTGTTATTGCATGACTACACGTTGTGAAGGATATATAAGATTCGGCAAGGCCGAATATAGCGCTATTACTTGTTTTTTTTTTTTTTTTAATGTTTAAATTAATTAACTGATTACTTGTTTCTTGTTTTTAGACGCCCATTACAACACCTACCAACACCAACAGTCCGCAAACTTATACGATTGTACAACAAGGTAATAGTTGGGTAATGAGCAGTAGTGGCAACAATAACAGCGGCAATAGTTCTGCAACAAATCCATCAACAATAGCAGCACCCATTGTCAGTGTACCACAAGTAACCGTACAGCCACGTTGCACTGGTAATAATGTGACTTCAATTCTTACAAATAAATCACAAAAGTCTCAAATACGTTATCATTAAAACATTTGATTGAGCAACATTTGTAAATAATAAATATACAAACGTTCAACAGCAACTAAAAACTAACTACTTAGTTATCACAGGGTTGAAGAAAAAAGAAAGAAATTGTGATATAAATTCCATTGCTGGCTGTCTGCATTGAAAATTTGAAAATGTTATTTATCTTCACTGTAAATGATTCATTCATTATCTACTAACGGCGTAATTCATAACAATACACTGTGTGCTAACTAACAAGCTGTCAGCGTTTCTTAATGGGACTTTATGCGCAAAAAAAAAAAAATGTAAGCAGCTAGTTAGCTCACTGGTTTTTGTTGTTGCTATGAATAAAGCCGCATGTACATATATTTTAAAACGTTAATATAAGTATTTAAGAAAGATCTACTTTAGCGCCTAAAAGAAAATCTATACAACGAGTTTTCTTTGATTAAAGCCCAGCTTTTTTTTATTTTTGTACATAATTTTTAATACATACATATTCAATTAAGTAATTAGTTTCATAATTATATTGTTATTATTTAATAACTACAACACTGCTATTTAATTTAATTAATTTAAACGGATAAAAGAGAAAGAATAGAAATAAAAAACAGCTTGTTTTTTTTTAACAAAAAAAAAAAAAAAGAAATTCTATATTTGAAATAATTTTAAAAACAGCACATAAACAAAACGTTCTTATAATTTATGCTTTATTTAACTAATGTAGGTAATTGAGATTTTTTTTTGAACAAAATTTGTTTAAATTTATATTTATTAAGGGTATTCAGGTGACTGGTTAAGGTCTTTCAAAAATGCAGAATTGCGCAAAACTACTATTGTTGACGGGAGCAAAAAAAAAAAAATAAAAAAACATTTTCGTATTGCATACACATTCGAAGGGATTGTGTTTCGAATCGAGTTACAGGGGGGTTACTCCGCAATTCTATTTGAAACTAAAAATGTTCCAATTTGTATGCTTAATACATTGCAATCCGCAAATAATATTAACGTGGTAACCCCCTTGTAACTCGGAAAAGGCGTGGTCTTGAATATCTTTATTATAAAGTGCGTCAATATTGTGCAGGGCATGAAGACAATTTTTGTTGATTTTGTAAAATCTGTGTGCTGTTTTTTTTTATTATTTTTTATTTAATTTTTTTTGCACATACAAATATACTTTCTTTCGTTATATTGTATTTGTAAAAACAAGCTGTCTTTCTTTCTACAAATTCGTTTAAAAAAAAAAAAAGAAAAAACATGTTTTTTAGAAACATGAAACCGTTCCATTCATTATCTATTTGTAACTTTTGTAAATACTATTTAATATACTTATATATTATATATTTTAAAATATTTTTTTTCTTGTTTAGAAATTTAAACTCTCGCGTACATAAACATATACATAACTATTAATAATATATTTTATATAAGCTAGAACTGTTACCGTAAGCTTTTATTTAACTATAAAATTAAATTGAAAATTAACTGCAAAATGGAAAAATAACAGCACCTTAACATTAGAGTATGTTATAGCAGCGGTTTAAATAAAATGAATTCAAGATATTTATAAATAAAATTATTTTATCAAAATTGAATTTTTATTTAGAGAAATTTTCGTTTTAAATTAATATAAGGCATATGGACATGCCTTGAACTAATATTTAAATTTGAATTCATGAACTCAAGCCTGGGGGCAAATTATGGCATTCGAACGTCATTGAAATTTGAAAATTTTTATTAGAATCGTTCGAGTAAAATTTCGATTGTGATCGAATGCCGTAATTTGGCCCATAAATTAAAACTTAAAAATTATTTTATTTATGTAAATGTAGAACAAAGCAACTTCGAACATAGATGTCGTCTGCAGCCTTATTCTGTAACGCGTTAAAGATAAATAATATCTCTATCGCTAAAACTCTAAAAAATATATTTAGAGATTTTTGTAGCCTGCAGCCTTATTCTATTACTCGCTAGTATAAGTTTGCTTGTAATTGCAAAAACTGGTACTTAAATGCAGTGTTTTACAGAAAAAAAAATTATGCGACGGACTCTTTGACTAAAAGGCGGGTGAGGCAAAGCTTTGTCATGATGTTATATTACGGCTTCATGTATGGCCTCATATTCTGATCGTTTGTCGTTTTTCAGTCAATGCTCGCTTCAAATGAATTAGTTGCTTTCGGTGCTGGTTTCCGGTAATGTTAAAAATATAAAATCATAAATAAAAATTCTTACATGCAGGCGTGGGTTTTCAGCCACCCTGTATAACTACTTCATTATTTTTATACCCTTCACACAGTGAAAAAGGGTATATATAGGTTTGTCATTCCGTGTGAAATTTCTACAATTTTCATTTCCGACCCCATAAAGTATATATTTTCTGAAAGCTTATGAATAGGGGAGTCGACTAAGCTCTGTCAGTCTGTCCGTCTGACCGTGTGTATGTTGAAATCAACTTTTTGAAGCCCCCCGACATCGCTTGGACCCGGGTGAGGTATTAAAATATCAGAAATATTCGGGAGTAGATCGGTATTGAAAATCAGAAACATCGGTACATAAACAACTGAGATATGAGCAAAAACCCACGACCACCTCGATTTTTTTTCATATAAAAACAACATTACAAAAACAACATACATACATACATAAATACAAACGTGTATACTGGTTAGAGAAAACGTGGCATCGAATCCCAGCTGAGCCAAAAAAAATTTTTTTTATTTTTTAATTTTTTTTATTTTTTATTTAATATATTATTTATTTTTTTATTATTTTTTTTTGATTTTTTTATTTTTTTTTATTTTTTTTTTGTTTTATATTTATTATATATATTTTAATTATTTTTTTAAATTTTTTTTTATAATTTTTTTTAAAATTTTTTTTTTAAATTTATTTTTTTATTTTTTAACATACATACGTAAATTTATAATTTTACAATGGGATGTTTTTATATATGTGTGTTTTTTATATGTTTGTACATGCATACGTATTTCATATGAGATGAATGGTGACACAAACTACTGTTATTTCATGACTACACGTTGTGAAGGGTATATAAGATTCGGCACGGCCGAATATAGCGCTCTTGTTATTATACCCTTCACACAGTGAAAAAGGGTATATATAGGTTTGTCATTCCGTGTGAAATTTCTACAATTTTGATTTCCGACCCCATAAAGTATATATTTTCCGAAAGCTTATGAATAGGGGAGTCGATTAAGCCCTGTCAGTCTGTCCGTCTGACCGTCTGTCCGTGTGTATGTTGAAATCAACTTTTTGAAGCCCCCCGACATAGGTTGGACCCGGGTAAGGTATTAAAATATCAGAAATATTCGGGAGTAGATCGCTATTGAAAATCAGAAACATCGGTACATAAACAACAGAGATATGAGCAAAAACCCACGACCACCTCGATTTTTTTTTTCACAAAAACAACATTACAACAACAACATACATACATACAAACGTGTATACTGGTTAGAGAAAACGTGGCATCTAATCCCAACTGAGCCAAAAAAAATTTTTTTTTAATTTTTTAAAAAATTTTTTTTTAAATTTTTTTTTTATTTTTTTTTATTTTTTATTTAATATATTATTTATATTTTTATTATTACATTTTTTATACCCTTCACACAGTGAAAAAGGGTATATATAGGTTTGTCATTCCGTGTGAAATTTCTACAATTTTCATTTCCGACCCCATAAAGTATATATTTTCTTAAAGCTTATGAATAGAGGAGTCGATTAAGCCCTGACCGTCTGTCCGTCTGTCCGTCTGTCCGTCTGTCCGTCTGTCCGTCTGTCCGTCTGACCGTCTGTCCGTGTGTATGTTGAAATCAACTTTTTGAAGCCCCCCGACATAGGTTGGACCCGGGTAAGGTATTAAAATATCAGAAATATTCGGGAGTAGATCGGTATTGAAAATCAGAAACATTGGTACATAAACAACTGAGATATGAGCAAAAACCCACGACCACCTCGATTTTCTTTTCATAAAAACAACATTACAACAACAACATACATACATACAAACGTGTATACTGGTTAGAGAAAACGTGGCATCGAATCCCAGCTGAGGCAAAAAAATTTTTTTTTTAATTTTTTTAAAATTTTTTTTTTTAATTTTTTTTTTATTTTTTTTTTATTTTTTATTTAATATATTATATATATTTTTTTTATTATTTTTTTTTATTTTTTTTTTTTTTTAATTTTTTTTTTATTTTTTTTTGTTTTATATATATTATATATGTATATAATAATTTTTTTTTTTTAATTTTTTTTTTAAATTTTTTTTTTAAAATTTTTTTTTTATTTTTTTTAAATTTTTTTTTTTGTTTTTTTTAACATACATACGTGAATTTACTGTTATTGCATGACTACACGTTGTGAAGGGTATATAAGATTCGGCACGGCCGAATATAGCGCTTTTACTTGTTTTTTAATATTTTTTTTATTTTTTTTTTATTTTTTTTTTTTTATATATGTATATTATATATATAATAATTATTTTTTTTAAATTTTTTTTTAAAATTTTTTTTAAAATTTTTTTTTTTCGTTTTTTTAACATACATACGTGTACGTATTTCATATGGGATGAATGGTGATACAAGCAACTGTTATTGCATGACTACACGTTGTGAAGGGTATATAAGATTCGGCATGGCCGAATATAGCACTCTTACTTGTTTTTGTTGTTGTTTGTCATCATGAACTATATGAACTTTTAGCGATGTTGTTCTTCGTTAACTCGATAAATAGTTTGATACAGTGCATTGTCATGTACACGCCCGATATACAGATAACAAAATACTGGGACGTAAAGTTTGAGACAATAGCAACTCTGTTCTGTATTTCGAGTGAAATCAAATTGTTTGGAATAAATTTTCATTAGTGTTGTTGTTTATTAAAATTTACTCAAGCACTTAAATTGGTAGGTAGATAGGTAGGAAAGGGGAGTGTCAGAAGCTTAGAAACACCTTAAACAGCAACACTCGGAGACCTATGTGGTCCATTGTATTTCTCTTTGGTAAATTTTTTTTTTTGAAAATTGTAAGAGAGAAAGAGAAGAAATATGAAATATATTTATTAAAAATAGCCGTAATTCAGCTCTAGTCGTGTCAAGAGCTTGCGCGTCATTGTCCTTACCTTTGACGAATAAGGACAATCAGGCCGTTCTTTTTATCTAACCTCAAAATTTTTGCGTCTCACTCTTGCATTAGTTAATTGCATGGCGTCGGTAAGCGGTACTGAGATAAAGTTACCCAGAGTCTCAATTGACCCCATGCAAAACTTTAAATAAGTAAATAATAATATTGGCGTGTAGCTCCGACTTCCTACATGAAGGTTTAGGTCGACCTACGGCAACTGAACCATCGTGGGATAACCTGGCAATTTGTTAGTTATTTAATACTCCGCCATCAAAACTTATAATTAAAAAAAAGCAAGCATTAGAAATAGAGAAAATTAGAGAAAGAAACAAAGTGGAAGAAATGTAAAGAAAACCTGGAAGAACAGTTCTAAAACAATCACTGTCTTTCACTAATCGAGATAAGAAAATTTGCAACTTTTTTAATTATAAAAGTAAAATCTACAAGAAACATTTTTGCACTAGAACACCTCTTTTATGTAAAATTCATTTTATCAACGTTGACTTTGTCGCTAGCAATAACGCTGCAATACAATTTTGCGCTGTCGAACATTTAATATTCTACAAATTTATGAATATTTCAAACACCTAATTTTTCACTTTATTAAATAAATATTTTGTTTACAAACTCTTTTTAAGTACAAATTCTTGTTGTTTACAAATGTTCTTAATCAATGTCCAACTTCTTAAAGTTGCCTTCAATTCCAAAGAGGTCAGAGGCATTTTTTGGTTTACCCGGTCGCAATTTTTCATTGATGCGATGAACTTGTTCATACTCCATAATATCTTGGCGATGTTCACGCAATTTTTTATAAAAAACATCTGCAAAAAAAAAAATTAAAAAATTTCGTAAATAAATTTTGTCATTCTGTAAAAGGAGACATGAGACATTAATTTGTATGACGCATATGATTTAGGGCCATATCCATAAAAAATATTTTGGGTTTTTTAAAGGCTTATTTGACAGATGTTGTAGAGAAATTTGTCAAATATGCCTTCAGTAAACCTAAAATATTTTTTATAAATACGACCCTTAAAAACCAATAAAAGTTTAACTTTTAATTTTCATTTAATTTTTAAAAGTTCCCAGCAAAAAAATCTGTGGCAAAAAGTGAATTTGCAGTGATTCAACTGGTGACAAAATAATAAAATTTAGGTGAAAACAAAAATGATTTTAACATTAGCGTGTCATTGAAGATCGTGTGTTTACATGAATATTTTAATGAACTGCACTCTTTGTTAACAAGTGCACAGAAGTCATGCATAAATGGTGAAAAGCATTGAATGTTTCATGAGTTTAATTTGTTTGCTTACATGAATTGTTTAACATATTTTGCATGATGTTGCATTCATTTTTAAACACAATATTTATGACAAATTGCTTCGCATTTTGGGAGTCATTCAGAATTATTGCTTTTACACAAATAATTTAAAAGTCTTTAAAATGTAATTTTTGTTGCTGGGTTACTTTTTAGTTCGTTCTTACCTCTCAAATTAATCATTTCCATTTCAGGTCCATTATAATCTTTGGGTAAAATTTCGCGGGGCACAAATTTGTAAAAGTCCTCCAGTGTGTTGTGCAAGTGCAAAATGCTCAATAGTTCCTTTTTCATAAATGGATTCATTAAAGCTAAAATTTTATCCATAAATGGAACGATATTGACAAAATGAAAACCCACCAGGCGCACAGCAGCAGCATCCTACAAAGATAACAATTATAAATCCAATACAAACTTATAGGTATGAACACGCAGATCAAATTTTTTTGTCTAAATAAGCTTAAATGATAAAACAGAATTCGTTCGCTACTTTAAGCAAAAGTTTGAAGGTCTATTTTATAAATCTTTAGCAGTAAGTGTGTAGAAAATATATCGTCGGCTTAATATGCAAACCTGCTAAATCCACTTTTTAAGTAAATTGAGATTTTGTTGCCATGTGGTAGAGAAAGATACGTCTCGTCGACCAGCTTGTAGTTTTTCTTCAATTTAAGTCTTGAAGACTGAGAAAAAGGTTTGCTATGACAAATTGCTAAATCCTCTCGCAGAAATATTTTTGTAAGAAAAACTGCTAAGTCCAGTACATTATAAGTTCAGTGTTTATTACTAACTGCTATTTGTTTTTTGTTGTTGTTGTTGTTGTTGTTGTAGTTTTTTTAATTTTTGCAGATTGTAGTCATACATGAAGAATACCATAAAATATATCAAATATATTTTTGATTTCCCTCTCAAGCTACAAATATGAAATATAAAAAGTTTTTTGTCTCTCCTGTAAAATTTGCCGAAAGGGAGTTAGTTGGTTTGCATATTAAGCCGACGAAAAAATGTTTAAAAAATACATGTGCAAAACCTGAAGAATTCGTTTACTCCGATGCCACACGTTCAAGTTTTCGTTTTCAAGTTGATCTTTATTGCTCATAAAATTCATTTGAATTAACAGCTGTGGCGTAGGCTGCATGCAACTTGTCAGTCAATTTTATTTCTTTTACTGTATTTTGTTGCTATTTTTTATACCCTTCACCTGTGGTGCACAAGGGTATATATAGGTTTGTCATTCCGTTTGTAATTTCTACAATTTTCATTTCCGATCCCATAAAGTATATATTTTCTGAAAGCTTATGAATAGAGGAGTCGATTAAGCCCTGACCATCTGTCCGTCTGTCCGTGTGTTGGTTGAAATCAACTTTTGGAAGCAACTATATGTTCCTCAGATCTCTATATGGTATCAATCTCTTGGAAATATCCAGGAATGAATCGCTATTGAAATTCAGCACAATCGACCCATAACCTTCTGAGATATGAGCAAAAAACCACGACCACCTCGTTTTTTTTCACAATTACAACAACAACATACATATATACTGGTTAAAGTAAACGTGGCATTGAATTCCAGTTGAGCCAAAAAAATTTTATTTTATTTTATTTTATTTAATATATTATTTATATTCTATTATTTTTTTTTATATAATTTTTTTTACAAAATTTTTTAAACATTTTTTTAATTTTTTTTTGTAATTTTTTTTATATTTTTATATTTTTTTAATATATTTTTTTTTGTATTTTTTTTTTTTTGTATGTTTTTTACCTGTATGTACGTATTTTATATGAGATGAATGGTGATACAAACAATTGTTATTGCATGACTACACGTTGTGAAGGGTATATAAGATTCGGCACGGCCGAATACAGCACTGTTACTTGTTATATGTCGTCTCTTTCGTTGTTCGAACAACTGTTCTGACAACGCTGTTTGAACAGAAACAAAACATCGACAACAGCGGTTCACACCAGGCAAATTCATGTGCGTACAAAAAAATGTTCGTTGTTCGAACAAATCGGTGGCTGGTGTGGACCGTACGTTAAGATGCCGTCGTCAAGGATAAAACTCAATATTCAGGCTGCTTAGAATATTTATTAAACGAAACTTATTATTTTATTTTTATTTTTATTTTTTTCAATTTTTTTTTTAATCTATTTGCAACTGAATATTAGTACAACGAAACGACAACTTATTTACATTAATTAATTTATTTATATTTTCGAATTAGTTGCAATTATTTACGGCAGAATATTTATTTATTTATTTATTTATTTATTAATCCATGTGAATATTTGTACAAGCAGGCACTTGGAAAAAAAGGAAATTTATGAAAATCAACTGTAATCAGCTGTTTTATATGACCATCAAGTTGATCCAAGACTTGAATAAAGAAATCATATTCAAGTCGGTTTCAAGTTTGAAAAGTGTGAGAGTGTTAGTAAAAAAGTTTAAGTACATAAATTGTATCTTGAAATGCAAAACTTGAACGTGTAGCCTGTAGGTTACCAAACAACTGTCAAAACCAAAAAAAAGTTGTCATACCTTTAGGCCATGACTGACTATCCTACAAAGTCGTGCGAATATGTCAAATAAAAATCTGATAGTTTTCTGTCCTACATAAAAAAATCGCAACAAAATGTGTTATTGGATGCCACACTGCCATACTTGCTCAGAAAAAGCAACTCTGATCGCACAGAAACTATTATTTTATGAAAATTTCCAAAAGATTATCAAATCGGACACACTTGTCAAAAAATCTGTCACACATGTGCATTTTGTGTCCACACTATCACACTTTCTGAACACACATACAATTTTTGACATATCGAACGACTAAATCTGATAGTCAGTCATGGCCTTTTATAGTTATAAAAAGTATGGACTGCTTTATCGCATTTTTAAAATCCTTAAGTAAAAAAAGAATAAATAAATTAGATCTTACCTGCAAATAAAACAAAAACTTTTTCATTTGCAACAGACCAACACGTGCCACATGACCCAATGTACAGCCCTTGAGATCAATGACAATTATATGTCCCGGACGTAAGCCATCTTCTTGAAGCCAAAGATCGAATATTAAACAATACCTACAAAATGTACAAATTGTATTAGAACAATATGTAGATTCACAACGTATGATATCAAGATTGTATTGTCATATTTTTTCAAAGTGGTTTAAAAATATTAGGGCCGTATTCATAAAAAATATTTTAGGTTTATTGAAGGCTTATTTGACAAATTTCTCTACAACATCTGTCACATAAACTTTTAATAAACCTAAAATAATTTTATGAATACGGCCCTTAATTTTTTAAGTGATAAAAAAATATTTGTTAAATTCACAATCCCCTATTGTATTTTGTATCGTGTATTGAAATACAGTCTTGATTTATTTACTTGGGAAAGCAATTTCTATTGAATCGGTTGTATTGTTAAACGTCAGGCAAATAAGAAATTAGAAATGGGAATTTTTTTTATTTTTAAATTTTTATTAACATAAAAATTAATTCATTGCAATAGTGTTGGTTGCCTCAGCGCCTTAAAGGCATTATTGTCGCATGAGTTGATCAAATCTTACTTCTGCGGAGCTACAAGAAATATTTTATAACGAGTTTTAGTAAAATTTTGTAATAAAGATTAAAAAAATAAATAGAAAAGTTTGAGTTAAAAATATATTATACAAAAAAAAAAAAAAAAAATACAAAATTTATTTTTTGATTCTACAAAAAATTTGATTTCCTATCCCTGTATAAATTCATTACAACTCTTTTAACGGCCCTTTTCACAATCTGCGATTATTTTAATTTAACAGGAATATTAACAAACCGCCGATATCGTTAACCGGAACTATTAAACATACGGTTAGTGTTTTGCGTTTCACCATCTTTCGGTTAGTTAACACAAACATTATAGAAAAAGTATGGTAATACTGGTTTTTATTATTTACGAAAAATCGTGCAATGAAAGAAAATAATCAAAAAAGATTATACAAAAATTATTAACAATTTTTTGATGAAAGACAAATGTATATTTAAAATAAATCTTTTACTTACAATAGTTTACATACAGTTCCTTGGTAATTATACATTTTTATATTTTATTTTATTATAATATTCATATTATACCCGGCACCAAAAAAATGGTGGGGTATATACATTTTGTCATTCCGTTTGCAACGGAAATTTTAATCTTTATCTCAAATTCATATAATTTCTCTATGAATAAAGATTTTGTAAGAATAAAGGCCTATATTGAAATATCTAAGTTGTATTTATTTACAGAAACTGTATTGATATGCCTATTTTAACGTCCACTTTCATTGAAAGACTAAATTTACGAAAACATTTTACTAGCACATCGAAGTTATACAAAGAAAGTAAAACATATTTTAGTATAAAGATATTATTCCATAGCGATTCTGTGCTATAAAAGTACATCAAATTGGTGGTGGGTATTAAAGATTCGGCACAGCCGAATATAGTGCTCTTACTTGTTTATGTTTATTTTAAAAAAAGCCTTTAACCGGAAGATTTTGTTCGGTTAAATTTAACAGAGACTTTTTGGTTAATTTCTGCCGGTTAAATGCTAACTGTACTTTGTGAAATGCAATTTTGTCTAACTTACGGTTAAAGTTCATGTTAAATTATAATCGCACTTTGTGAAAGGGGCCGTAAAACTTATAAAATTTATTTCGGCAATGGCATCACGTTGTCATGTTGGCCATCAAATGCTCAATTTCATCTGGTTTCTTGGTGGCCAATAGACATTACCATTTCGGCTAATTAAACGGCCATTGAACGTTGTACGCAATAAATCGATTGTGGCATGAGATGCGTGGCAAGTTGCACCATCCAGTTAAAACCTCCGCTCCACAAGCCGCACCAAAATCACTCGTAATTGGTGCATTGTCTTCTGTAACACCACATTTGGGTTTTACTAGCCCCAAATTTTTGCTTATTGTGATAGACTGCCACTTCAAACGCTTTTTTGGCCAAACTGCTCTCCAACATGGGTTTAATGTTGATTCTTTTAATTCTGTTAGCGCTAATCCTGCATGTTTGATACAGTCCGTAATAGAAAATTTCTTCCACCCGTTTGTGACTTTAAAACTTTTATCATTCAATAGTTTTGCTTAAATGTACAAAAATGCCTGCTTCACGCAGTAGATCTTTAAAGTTGCAATAACTCTTTGATTCAGTGACTGTTTTTATCAATGTTGTATTTGAAGGCAGACCAAACCCGAATTGGATATTTGGATGCTTTAAATGTGATTGTCGCGGTGTATTGTCTTTTGTCAACAGAAGTTTAAAATCAAGGGGCCGTATTCATAAAAAATATTTTAGGTTTATTGAAGGCTTATTTGACAAATTTCCCTACAACATCTGTCAAATAAGCCCTTAATAAACCTAAAATATTTTTTATGAATACGGCCCAAGGTCTTTAACGCTTCTTTATATAGAGCCGAACTTACGGTGGAAGATCTTTATGAAACCATTCGGTAAAAAGCTCAGTTGTTACCCAGGTCGTTTTATTAGCTGCCTAGTAAGAGCTAGTTTACACGAAGGGACATGTCCCTGCGACTCTGCTTGCGTTGGCTTGAATTTTCTTTTGGTGTCCCTTCTAAAATCTTCTTGCGTTTACATGAAGGGATTTTGTTGCAGGGACAAAGCGACTTTTTGACGTTAAATTAACCAATTCGTTTTATCCCTTCATTCGTAAGAAGGGCTGCCATACATATACAATTTATAATTGGTCAACAGTAGCAAAGGCAATACAAGTATTTAAAAAAGCAAAATTAAATAAATTTCAAGAAACATAATGGCTGATATTTCTAAAGAAGAAATTATTGAAGAAATATAAAATTATTTTAATTATTATAAATATTAATATCTTTTCGTCTTGATAATTTTACACAAACTGACAAACATAGAAAAAATATTGAACATATAAAAAATAATTACTATGAATAAGAATTTATATTGAAACTATAAAAACGTTCAAATAATTCTAACAAAATTGTTGACCTAACTGAACTGGCTGTTGAAGCGTTAGATCTAGATGATGCTGAAAATATATAAATAATTTTTAATTTGCTAAAATGCTAAAAAAACGCAAATAGTTTACCGAATAGAAGAAGACGAAAGGAGTGGGTAAATCCATGGAGGTTAGAGCAAGAGATAAGCGGTTTATGTTATTTCTAATAAATTATCTTTCATTGGATATTTTATATTTTTTTTGGCAAATTCCATAAAATATCAGTCTGGCAACACCGGTCACACATAACATGACAAGAATACAAGAGAACGAAAGATGTAAAAGAGAAATGTCAAATTTGTCCCCTCAAATTCACAAAACGTGCGACAATTGCTACCCCGTACTCAACGCCGCACCCCTCACCATCAAACTCGTGTCGCAGGGGACATGTCCCTGGGACATGTCCCTTCATGTAAACACGCTCTAAACGGGTAAAGAGACCATGTGAGCGAGGGTAAGGAGCTCGATTACAAAGAAGGGTTTTAACATCCGATATCCTGAAGCGTTTGAACAGAATAAAAAGGTTACACGATCTTTGGCTACTTCAAACCCACTGGCGGTTTTTTTTTGTGTGTTTACATTATGTTGCCCCGGTGGACTAGTCAGTAGTGTGCTAGTCTGCAAGTCTGGGGGTTGCGGGTTCGATTACCGCCAAAGACTGTGGACTAGTCTGCTAATCCTTCTCTTCTTTTCTATAATATTCTTTCTATTCTGTTCAGATATCACAAAGAAATCAATATAATGGACCCAAGTGAGCTGCACAACAGCTGCCTGTTCTACCTACCCACCTACATTATATTCGTCTTGGCATTCTTTTCCAAGAAAGGCCTGTTCATCCTCATTCCATACCTGATCCGGAGTGTAACAACAATCTTTTATATAAGTGCTGCCAACTAGGTTTGTGCCTAAAATATTCTATGCATTTTTAGAATGCGTTAAATCAAATCAAATCGCATTAAAACATAATGAAATATTTTTTTTAGAATCACGTTAAATCAAAATCGCGTAAAAACAGAATCAGATGTACTGTAAACACATACATAAATACAAAAATAGTGCCAATATTACAATACAACTGGGGTTGTGAATTCAATTATTTATATACGATATGATAGAATAACTTCTAAATTCATCATATTTGATGTATTTATGTTTTCTTAAAAATTTTATTAATCATTTTTATTTAATTGCAAATAATTGTTGCGAGCTAATAAATTTAGCACGCAATAAATAAATGCTGGCTTATATTACAAACATACATACATAAACATACACACACACACATACAAACATATATTTATGTTAAAAATATTAATAGCAATTTTAATAACACGGTTAATTTTGCTATACTTAATTATTAATTAATTTCAAATAGTAATTTAAATTTCAAACTGTCAGATTGAGCGTATTTTTTTTGTTTGTTATTTTTTTTATTTTCAGCTGGTATTTCCAACATAAATTTTAGTCATTGGAATTTAAACAATTTAATATCGTACGTAGCATCCACATTCTACATTTCTTAATTTTCGTTCAAAGCATGGTGTAATTATACAAGGTGGCGGTGCCAGCCCAGCTGATTTTTTGTGCTCTGGAGTATGTCAAACTACATATTTAAAAAATGATTTCAACTCCGGAAATTGTCAAACTCCATACATAAAAAAAGAGAGACAAAAATTACTCTCCTTTACGCTATCACCTTATGTTATTACACCATGGTTCAAAGACAGTTGTAAAGGGTGTCCCAAAATTGACGCAAGATTTTAATTTATCGACATTTGTGCAGAAAAGTGTTGGGACCCCATTAAAAAAATCGTTAGCCGACAGTTTTGAGTTTCACGATAAAACAACATGTCTTTATTATTGAACAATATTTCATGGAGACAAAGATCTTTAGTGAGTATATGCTGTAGAGAGCTTCTTAAAATTTATAATTCTTGTCTACAACGCCGAATTGACTTCTCCACGCTTTAATGCGATTTTGGCATTTAAACAGCTGGTTTTTGGACGACCAGTGTGTTTGGCGTCTTCAACGAATCCAGGGTCTCTGAATTTTTCAATTTTTCGAACCATATTTTGTAGGAAATTTTCGAACTGCGCCCGCCATGTTTTAAAAAATTATTAAGGAGCTTGGAAAAGTTGATATATTTAAATGAGAAAAAAAAATATATTTTTCCAGAAAATGTTTGTCTATAACTTTGCCGGTTAGTGGCCGATTTGTCCAAAATTTTTTTATAAATATCCTTAGAGACATAATTACTACTTATATTGACAAGGTGTCCTAAACTCAAATGTTCTAAAATAATAACATAAAATAATATGACTGTTGTGAACGACCATTCATAACTGTCATATATAAAATTTAAATCACGGATTTTGCAAAGTTTTTAACTACAGATCATTTTAACGGATATCGGAGGGCTTACAAATATTCCAGACGGCTCGGCTTATCAGATTCTTAGCCGATTGTCGCAGGTATCTGAATAGTTACGACAGCACAATAAACATACCATACGCAGTAGTACTTTGATTTTGGGATAGTTTTTACTTGAAAAGCAACAACAATTTTTTTTTTAAACTATTGTGAAATCCTAAAACATTATGACAATATGACATGTTAGGACATCTTGTGAATACAGTAATTATATATAAATAGTAACAGACATGTTTATAAATTATAAATAATTTTTGTGGTAAAATTATGGGAGTTACACCAACAGAGGCAGCTGTATTTATTTAATTATATCTCAGAAACTTATGGGGCAATTGTACTGGATTTCAATAGCAATTCATTTTCATATATTTCCAAAAGTTTAATACTACATGTGTGCATAGGCCTGTTTAACTTTTGGGGGCTTTTGAAAGTTGACAGACGGAAATAACTCAATCGAATTCCCTTTTAGAAAATATATATATTTTTTTTGGGTAAGAAGTGAATGTTGTAGAAATTACAAACAGAATGAAAAAGCTATATATACAAGGGTGATGGATTATTCGACTTTTTTAAGAAACCGGGTTTCAAATAGTTTGAAATTTAGAATTTAAAAAAAAAAACCGGTTGCTATTTTGAAAATTGAGAAAAAACCGGTTAACCGGTTCGAATATATAAAATAAAATATTTAAAAAAAAAAAATTAAAAAATATTTTAGAAAAGATTATAATAAAAATTATATCTAAATATGAATTTTTTACTGTTTATATATGTACATACGTTTCGCTACACAAATACGCAATAACTGACATGAATGCAGTTGACTAATTTGGTTTCAATTACTTGAATTTAAGGACAAAAGGTACTCTTTGCAAGTAAAATTATTAAACACAATAAATTCATACATACTTTTTAAAGGGTGTTATAAATTTTTGTATCTCCTTCTGTACATTTTGTAAATGTTAAATAGATCTAACGTATTTTGTTTGAAATGATTTCTGTAATTTGAAATACATTTTAAAGGCTAGGGAAAAAATCTTTGGAATTTCATTTTAAAAATTCTTTCTTATACCCCTGACAGACATACAAATATAGGCATAAACTAGTTTGTTCGATGGTTTAATTAAAATTTAAGTTGACAAACACACAATGCCATTAATTAAAATTAGGATTTGGAAGGAGAGATTATTGGTTTTTCCTTATTGTAACTACACTTTTTATCTAAAAGTGATCGATCAGCTAAGTTTATGCTTCAATTACCTTTAACTTTTAACGTTAGATTTATATCCTAACTACTAAATTATATTATGGTACGATTGGTTACAAAGATATAAGAAAATAAAATTGAAAAAAACCGGTTTTTTCGGATAAAAAACCGGTGTATTCGATATTCGAAAAATCAACATTTTGAAAAAACCGCCAGCAGAAAGAGGAAAAAAACCGGGTTTTCCACCGGTTGTAAAACCGAGTCGATCACCCTAATATATACCCTTGGCTCCATAAGTGAAGGATTTACAAATAAACAAAATGTTGAATATTTCTCTAATGTCATATTGTGCACATAGTGCCTTTAAATTCCAATAAAATGTATTTAATATATGTTTACACATACATATGTATGAATGAAAAAAAAGAAAAACATATATTTAAACAAATTATATTTCTGTGGTTTTCGTGGGCAACCGCCCACCGTCTATTTTTAACGGTTTTGAGTTATTAATGACATATTGGTTGATTTTAAACGCCCTTTACTTGGTTGTAAAACTATCGAAAGTAAGATAAACAAATTCCGATAAACTTTTAAAGAAACTACAATCAAACTTCTTTATTTATTCAAAATGCGTTCAAAACTAGCGCTGTATGTTGACTTACGCTTGCTCAATGGCAAATTATTTCAGTTTTTAAAAAACCAAAAAAGCACTTATCGTCGCTGCTCTGACCTAATCGGTAAAGTGATAATTTTGAAAATATTTTTATTGCCCTGTTTTTGAATCTTTATTGGATATCATTGATGGCTTCTAAAATAAGCAATAGTCAGTATGCGTAAGCTTTATACTGTAAACTTTACAGTGTTAAGTAACAATATAAAATGCATTTTTGGCTCTCCTGAAAATTCAGTAAAATACACATACAGTCGAACTTCCCTATAGTGAATCTTCAAGGGGATAGACAATTTTTCACTATATAAAAATTTCATTATACAGAAATATTTTTTTATTTATTTTATATAATCAGGTATTTTTGTTTGACATTTTAATACATTTGTCGGAACGTTGCTCTCTATCACCAAAAAAGTTCGTAGTACATCAAGTGAAGAGGAAACCTGTTCTAATGTAGGACACGTTTAATCAATATTTGCCCTTACTTCACCACCCAGTTTCTCTTCATCGTCATCAGATATAATCTGCTGTAATCCACGACTTTCTAAAACACCGCTTGGAATATCTTTATCGGACGAAATATATATAAATTTTCCTTGATGTCCCTTCTTCAACTTTATTAATTACTAATACCTTTTTTTTTAGGGAGAAATACTACTTCGGTGCGTCATTTTCGTTCACTAAACTCGGTCAACTGATGTTAAATAGCAAATCATTAACTTTTTTGTTTTTATTTTCATATTTTGGGAATCCAAAAAATATTATTTATTTTCTTTATAAATAGTTGCTAAAAATAGTTCATTATATGGAGACAAAAACACACGTAAAATGTATTTTTGTTTCCAAAATTTTGTTCATAGTAAAGAAAGATTCACTGTAAGGAAATTCATTATACGGAAATTGAAATACATTGAAAGTGAAACGAAAAAGCTGTGTTCTTGATTTTAGTTCATAATAGCGAGAACTTCATTATATAGAAGTTCGCTATAAGGAAGTTCAACTGTAATTAAGTTTGTTAGAGCAACGACGATTGTTCGCTGTTATTTTTGAGGACATTTCAAAATAATTTTTTGATTATTTTTCAATTTACTAGAACTGATAATTACTTGTGTACAACCTAAATGTCCTTGGATGGTTGCATTCTAAAATTTTTATTCATTGCGAATCACCAACATATGTCGACATACGTCGTTTTATCTGCACGCACTTTTAGTCTTTGTACCACATTGTTTATTTTGGTCTTCTCTATGATCTAATTTTTAAATTTTAATTTTTATAAGAAAATTGTAAGATATTTGTTTACATAAATGGTAAAAAAAAAGATGAAAAAGTTCAATTCCTAACCCGTAGTCTTATCTAAAACGGTTTTGTGGCTCTCCTGAATAAAATTGATTTTAAGACATACGCGGTTGCCCATAAAAACCGCCGAATTACAAAAGTTATACGTGTTTAAGATTGTTAGGTCTTATTTGGGCCACCCACTAGCTTTTATTTGGGGTTTTAAAGGCAAAAAAAATTTAGAATGTGTCTCAAGTTTAAAAAAAATTTTAAACTTCTCTTTCTTTTCTGCGTTAAATCGTTTAAGATTTTAATTCGCTTATAAAGATCTGTATGTATGTATGTATGTGTATATGTTCCCTTCGTTTCTGTAAGGAACATAGGATCCTAATTTGATTAAAATCAGTTGGACTACTTAGTTAAAAGATGAAAGATATTCACTTACAATTTCATTGTGTCGGCAAAATTATAATTGGCGGTATTGGTATCAGCCAACTTACCAATAACAACTCTATATCCTTCTGGTGTAGTTTTCGGCAATGGACAAATGGCACTAAAATTTTGTAAAAAGTTGTTTTATTAACTAATAATTATATTGTTTTATGAGCTTTTTTCTTTAAATATGAACAATAATTGTTTCAGCTTAAAGTCCTTTTTTATAATAAAAATATTGTTTTTAATTTTATTGTTTGTCTCAATATTTCGCTATTCCGTTGTGTAGCATCATCAGGAAATTAAATTAATGTTTTATGTGAAAAATAAAATTTGAAATAACAAACTTTTGAAAAAATTTAATATATAAATTTCAATAGTTTGTCATATGAAGAAATGTATAAAAATGTATTAACTCAAAAATTAACAAACACTTTAACAATGTTACATAAGAAAATATGTGTGCACATACATATTTTAAAACGGTGGTTAGATTTTAAATGTGAATCACACCTAAACGTCAAGTTTCTTTCTGCATTTCATTCGACATTTCATAATTTCAGACTAACTCAATTTGAGCTCAGTAAACACATTTGAAGGCCATAGTGAACGCAAGAGAAATTTTGGCAGTTTTCACACATTTGTTGTAATTTGCATGAATAAAAAATAATTTCACAAAAAAAAAAAAAAAAAAAAATATGGCCGTTTGAATGGGTAACACTTTAATCGCCTAAACCTGTAAGAAGTCACGTAAACACTAAGGGCCGTATTCATAAAAAATATTTTAGGTTTACTGAAGGCTTATTTGACAAATTTCACTACAACATCTGTCAAATAAGCCTTTAATAAACCTAAAATATTTTTTATGAATACGGCCCTAATAGAATTACTTAAAAAATGGGATCTATATAAAAAAATGTGCACATATCGTTTTTAATACACAAGTAAAATTCCTTCCTTCCAAAAATATTTAAACGCTTTTAAATATGTGAAAGAGTGTAATAAAGTTCTGGCATACGACAGTTGGTATAAATTAAAAAAAATATGGACTCTTGAACGTTATTATTCAAGCGGACATATGATATCAAACTCTATCAGCTACACAAAATTCAAAAAGCTTATCGAAATATTGTACTGTCTAAGGCGATGGTTATAACTAATTCCCAACTCTATTGTTAATTATAATCACCCACATTGTATTCATAGCTTTCTTAAATTCTGGTCTCTCCACATCTAGATTTCCAAAAAACTCCTCTACATGTGTGCGACATGTTAGATTCGTATCAATAACCTGTTTCGAATATTCCGTACTATAATTGCATGCAAAAAAGAAGAGCAAAATCTCGGCTTCACTCAAGTTCGGCATGTGCGGTTGGGCATGTATCCATTGTTGTAGTTTTAATATCTCTTCACGTTTTATTTCGGGAAAACGCGAATAACTTTCTTCCAAATTGAAAAATGTTAACATTGTCACAGTTTGTTTGTTTTTTTTCGTTGTTGTTGTTTCCGTATTGCGATTGATTTAAAATTTTTATTTAGTATTTCGTTGGATCTTAGCACAGATCTTAGTTAAGGTACGATTTAAACGTTTTAACTGTTGACTTGTGATTGAATTGTAAATGTTTTTTTGTTTATTACTTCACCTGCTAAAATTAATGGTTTTCATAAAAATTTTTAATATTTTTTAATATTTATAGATGTAGTACATACATATAAACATAAGTATATAGTAATTATATAAACATACAGTGGGCAAAAAAAAAACTATTCGATATAGACATAAAAATCAACTGATGTGCGTTTGTCTCGCTAAAACTCTAGAACGGCTAGAGCGATTCGGCTAATTTCTTGTTATATTCGAAGTTTGAAAATTGTCAAAAAATCTGTATATTAACTGGTTGCATTGATGTTTGTTGCACAGTGTAATCGTTAATTGTTACTTGCTTTTTCTTGTTTTGTTCGTTGAAAGATAGCAAGCTGTGAATACGTATGATTTGGCCAAACGTAAAGAAATAAAATGGGCTGATGAAAACAGAAAATGGCGATTAACAAAATGAGCCATGGGAATATTTAATTAATTCATAAAAAAATACAATAATTGTAGATCGATCATTTTATCAAATGTGTTTCTTGCGCCATGTTCAACAATGTTGCGTGTATGGTTTAATTGTTGGTTGCAGAGTATATAGCAAATTATGCAACATGAGAGGTAAATGTTGCAAAGTGTACACAGGATGGACCAAAGTCACCATGAAATTTATACAATTTTCATTCCCGACCCCATAAAGTATATATTTTCTGAAAGCTTATGCATAGGGGAGTCGATTAAGCTCTGTCAGTCTGTTCGTGTGTATGTTGAAATCAACTTTTTGAAGCCCCCTAACATCGCTTGGACCCGGGTGAGGTATTAAAATATCAGAAATATTCAGGACCCACGACCACCTTGATTTTTTTTCACAAAAACAAAATTACAACAACATACATACATACAAACGTGGTATACTGGATAGAGTAAACGTGGCATCAAATCCTAGCTGAGCCAAAAAAAAAATTTTTTTATTTTTTTTATATATTTTTTTTAAATATTATTTATATTTTTATTATTTTTTCATTTTTTTTTAATTTTTGTTTTATTTTTTTTAAATATTTTTTTACAATTTTTTTTTTTTAATTTTTTTAAAATTTTTTTTTATTTATTTTTATTTTTTATTTTATATTTATTATTTATATTTTTATTATTTTTTTTCATTTTTTTTTTAATTTTTGTTTTATTTTTTTTTAATATTTTTTAAAAATTTTTTTAATGGCATCAAACCCTAGCTGAGCCAAAAAAAAATATTTTTTTTTTTTTTTAAATTTTTTTTTATATATTATTTATATTTTTATTATTTTTTAATTTTTTATTAATTTTTGTTTTATTTTTTTAAAATATTTTTTTACAATTTTTTTTAAATTTTTTTTTAAATTTTTTTAAAATTTGTTTTTTATTTATTTTTATTTTTTATTTTATATTTATTATTTATATTTTTATTATTTTTTTTTTAATTTTTTTTTATATTTTTTGTTTTATTTTTTTAAATTTATTTTTAAATTTTTAATTTTACAATGGGATGTTTTTTTATATGTATGTTTTTTATATATGTATGTACGTATTTAATATGAGATGAATGGTGATACAAACTACTGTTATTGCATGACTACACGTTGTGAAGGGTATAAAGATTTGGCTCGGCCGAATATAGCACTCTTACTTGTTTAAATTATAAACTAAACAAAATAGAAAGTTATTACAAAATAATGTCACCTAAATGACTCCAGTTTTCGGTTTCGCAATGATGGGCTGGCTTTAGAGCATTTTTTTTTACGAATAATTTTTGTGGCCACTGTATTTACACGAAACGTTTAATGAGTTACAATGTAGGACTTTCATATCATTGTCATGTCATGTTAAATTTAGTGAATATACCAATACACGTACTGCATACATACATATACGTAAATAAATACATACATATAATTTATTTGATAATAGCAAGTTAGTAAGTAGCGTGTACAAATGTATGTATGTGTATTCATTCGACCAAAAATTTGTTTAAAACTATGTATGTAGATGTCTATATATGTACGCATATAATCAATATTAAAATATTTTATTTGATATTTAGAGGCCCTTTAAAAGCTTTAATTAATTGCTTTACAATTTATGTCAAAAAAAAAAAAAAAACGATTAAAAAATTACAAGCGACTTGCCCATAGTACATCCTGTCTCAAGTTGTTGTTATGTAAATTAAAAGTTACCGTAACAATACACAAAAATTATTCAGACAGTAAAAACTGACAGGTTTGAATACGGTGTTCTTAGGTGGTGAGGGTCGACCTCATTGCCTTTTGTTAATGTGGAAGTTCAGTTATGTGGAGCTTAAGTTTTAATGGGCTTACATGTTTTGGTTATCGTCAAGGCGATATCTGACATGTGAGCAGCGAAATCTTTACTCAGATAAGAAACCTTTTTATATGAAAACAAGAATCAATGAAAATTAATGGACTTCGCATAATGTTGTCGACCACAGCAATTGTTTAAAGAACCATGACTTAGACTAGGTGCCGCTGTTCAACTGGTGGATGTTTTCGAAGAATATAGAGCTGAAATTACCGCTAACCAGAAATATAATGATGGAAAGTGATTGGAGTTAAGCAAATGAAAATCTACGACTGCTATTATAGCTGCCATAAAATAATGCATTAGTTCGGGTGTTAATTTGTTGTGAACAGGGAATATTTCACCAAATGGCATCAATTACGGCAAAATTTGAAAATTCTTTTTAGAATCTCTATACCTAAAGCACAGCGAACTCGATCGTTCCAGTAAAATTTCGATAGTGATCGAATGTCGTAATTTGGCCCCTGATTTGTGCTCATGCGCCGACCACAGAGAAAGATAAAGAAACTTAAAACATGTTTTACAAACGCCTAAAGAAGAATTTGCCACAAAAAAAGAATTTGGTTGCCGAAAGCGGCTCGAAAGGAGCCAATGATATGATTAGGAGTGTAGAGTAATCACTATAACTAAGAATGTGGCATACGGAGCAGCACTATAGGCACGGCAACGCAAGTTTTGTTGGAGCCATATTGAGAGTTAAGAAGGAATGAAAGTCGTCTTTTTTGAAGGAAGAAAAGATTAATTGAAAAAAGAAAATGCAAGGAGATAAAGGTATATGGAAACGGAAATAACACCAGAAAATTTTGAAACGTTGAAAAGATTAAGAAAAAGGCTGCCACGCTGAGTTTGCTTAGGATTTGAAAATAATATTTCTCCAGGTTGTTAGTGGAGTTGAATGTCCATCCCAAAACTCAAATTAGATCAAAGCAGCAATTGGCCAGATTAAGATAACAACAAAGCCGCAGTTGTTAAAGGAATGCCGGAGGAGAAGAGTTGAAAAGGTGCATGCATATGCTAATTTGTGGCATCTAGGAGTATGAAAGTATGCCTGAGGACTGGAACCTCAGCCTATGTCCAATTTATAAGAAAGGAGACAAGACCGTTTGCGTCTCCTTTTTATCACTTATAATTTCTTATCGTGCATAGTGTGCGAGAGTTCGAAGACAAAACTCGACAAAATGATTCATCCCTTCAGACTTCGCCAAATCCTAAATAAGAAATCAACTATAAAGCCGTCTTTGATACACCGATTTGACTCTTAGCGACACTAGTCTTTCAGTAAAAATACGAAGCGATCTCTCCAAACCATGGACCACTACAAGACATCTTTGACAAGATAACAGCTAATCGTGCAACTTTTTCAACAAACTGATGGAAAAAATATTGGAAACAGCAGAAGTTAATTAAACAGTCACAGAGAACACTTAAGGCCAAAGGACGAAGATAGATTCGATGGTGAACAAGATCAAATTTATGCCTGAAGCTGTCGTGACGTCTTAAAGATGACTTTGAAATTGCAGCGTTAAGATATTAGTACTTCAAGCTAAGCAGACACCTTAAGAGCATAAGCCGCTCTCAATGAACAAAAATAACATTTTATATACAATACGCTTAAGAACTCTGCGCTAAGTACTCTCTAGTAAGCGAGATATCGAACTTACAGTTAATTTGCAAAAACAAAATTGACGATTTCGTTAACAAACGAAATTTCCATTATTGAGGCCAAAAACAAAACATTTACATCAATGGCTCCTTCACAGCTTAAAGGCAAAATTCTCGAGTCTGTTACACAGCTGCGATAAGAGCCCATTTTGAAAGTAGAGGTCATCACTTGAGTGACGTAATTTTTGCTTTCCAATGCCTTTTCGTTTCTATTTTAATATAACAATAATTCACCGTCAAGGACAAAAATTGCAAATTTAAGGAAGCTATGTATCTACATCAGCATGTTTGCAAAAATTAAAAGATATTAGATCCGAAGCCAAAAGACTTCACATGTTTAATAGAGTTCGTTGAATCGTCATAATTATTGTACTGGGAGTTTTAGACAACCTGCATGGTGTCGAAATACAAAAGCATCCACGAAGTGTTGCTGTTTAGTGTAGATTGTGATCTAAAGCCATTTAATTACTGTTCAAGCGGTGACTGTTACTTGTGCTTGATATTTGCAACATGATAACAGAATTACTTCTGCCTTAATTTGTTGAAAATGATGAGGATAATAGTGTGTAAAAAAAAGGAGTGAACATGACTGAAAGTCCGTGGAGCTATTTAAATACTTCGTTAGTTGTTTTCTTTTCTGGTTGTGAACTCTCTTGCGTTTCGGTGATACAGAACTGTCTTTCAAAATCGTGTTATATAAAACCAAAAAAAATTTTTTTTGGGCTATTCCAACATGCTCCTGGCCTAATATGATAGATAGAACGTGTCATCTTGTTATTTATAGCCCTTTCAAGGTAACACTCTCAGCTTTTACGCAACCATTTGTATCTGAAATTATTTTACAAATTTTTAATGAACAACAGACATTCAAACCCGAGATTTTTTTATTAACCAAAATATTTGGTTTCCATTAATAACTTTTAACCAGAAGGTTAGGTTAGGTTAGGTTGAAAAGGAGGGGTATAAAAGCCCAAACCCATGACAGGTATGCACTTATGCCCAGTTGGCATGTTGTGCGCTCCATATGGAAAACGGAATTCCCAAACAAAAACCATGAACATAATTTCCCATAAATAACGGACTAGTCCAAGAACCCAGTCCCTTCAATGTAACGTCTTATGGATCTCCAGTTCGAGTTCTCCAGGTATTCCAAGTTCGGCATAGTATCCACTGTAAAATTTTCGCGCCTAATATGCCCAAACGCAGGACAATGACAGAGGTAGTGTACCAAAGTCTCATCCTCTTCTTCGCATGCTCTACATGTTGTCTCCTCAGATAATCCCATGCGAGCTAGATGAGTTCTCAACTCCGTATGACCTGTAATAACACAGGTTAGTTTCCTAAGTGTAACCAGCAGCAGAGAAATACAAATTTAGATTATTTTGTTAGGTTAATAGGGATTATCCTTAAAGTTGGTCCAATGTAATGTCCTGTGCTGATTATTGATTCTGTAGACTTGAAAAAGTAGAAAAGTTATAACAATTTTTCAAAATTTTTCTTCCTGCCATTAGTTTGTAGAACATTTTCAATTAGCCCTCGTAATTTTAGATGTTTGTTATTTGCAATAATTACTCATAAATACATACATTTTTTCTTTCAAGACTCACGATACTTACATATACATACATAAATTCGTTATATAACAAAAAGTCACGCAGGTTTTAAAGTCGAAGGTCAAAAGGGCGATTTGAACAAAATTAGTCTTAAACCAAATTCAAGCCACTAAGCTCCATTGCTGTTAACTAGAGTACAAAATATGTTTGATTAATGTTTAAAAGTACATTTATAACATTAATTTTTAGAAAACAAACATTCCTCTTAATCATTTAAAATTCACATCATCATTAACGTTTGAATATTGCGCAATACAAGTATTAAATAGTCTTCGATTGGCAATCGTTATTGCATTAATAACCTACATTTTCCGATTGTCCAATCTAGTGTCACATAATGATCACTGCTTGCCTGAAGATTCCAAAATGCGTCTAGTGGTCATATATAAATGTCGATTGACTACTTTTCCCAGCCGGTTTTGTTTGTTTTCGTTGTTATTGTTGTTGTTTGATTTAACTACCAACTGAAAATGTGGACTGTTGTGAAGCTTATCCGATCAGTTGGTTGTAAATATGATCAATCTTGTGCACACTAACATTAAAATTAACATGATGATCAAGTGCGCGCACAAGTTCATAAACATTAAATGATATGACCAGACCGACAGCAATAGCGATGACGAGACGACATCGAGTCTTATTGTCTGGTTGTTTTATGTCTTGATTTTCATTACAAAGTTATTTCTGGTTTTTATGTCCACCACCAAAAGAAAAAAAACGACATGGTGGGTATAGTTATCTTGTCATTGCTTTTGTAACATGTTGGAATATTTGTTGTTGATCCCAGATCATAGACTGGCGACCAAACTGAATTGGGTTTTTTTTTTTACATAAACTGAAACCGAGGTAAATACTTTCGTT
The DNA here is from genome assembly GCA_941918925.1 of Phyto melanocephala. Classification (NCBI taxonomy): domain Eukaryota; kingdom Metazoa; phylum Arthropoda; class Insecta; order Diptera; family Rhinophoridae; genus Phyto; species Phyto melanocephala. The sequence goes on from OW799233.1 coordinate 8,108,428, forward strand.
TACTGTGTCCCAATGTTCCAACTGTTTTTCAGACTGAGATTATGGCAATTACGGAAATCATCATTTGTTTGAATTCTCGCTGCGATCTGTATATTCACGGACAGCCAATTAGTTATCAAGACTATAAGGCATAAAAAGGTTTACTCTCGAAATGTATTATATTGCAAGGTGGAAATAAACTTAAAAATTTTGAATGTCTGGATAAAATATAGATACCGGGCCATCATGGCATAATCGGAAAACAGTCCAAAAATAGGAACACCTTTGAAAACTATTACCTTAATAAAAGCATGTTAAACTACCTACTCTTCAGATTAAATAAGTTGCAAGGTGGTGAAAATTTGCCAAGGTATTGTAGATGTTTCTGGAGAAAATAGTGAGATATTTATTGACGACCCTTGAATGGATTCCTGAACATGTTAACCATATCATTTATACTGTAATAACAAAGCTAATCCTCTTGCAAAAGCCAACACCACTACGCACGTATGCAAGCTTGATTTTGGCGTTCTTTTATATTTTTTTAAATTCTAAAATTGATTGAAGTTACGTAAAAAAATGCCAGGGTATCCCACATTGGTTGCGGCTCTGTAATTCGATCTATACCTTAGTTATAAGTAAAAGAGTTTCAGTGAAACTCCTCTAGTTAAAAAAAAAACAGTTAAGCTGGGACTGCGGCAGTTAATCCAATTAAAATAAATTCTAGAATAGTCTGGAAACTGTATCACAGCACAACTAAGCACAAGAGAGAGAGAGACGCAAAACTCTCGAAGACAGATAAAAGATGGACAGCCTGATTATTCTTAAACAATAATGGAAAGACCTGAATAACTACTGGCGTTTATCTCTTAAGGGGTAGACAGCTGATTTCACAAAAAATTTGGTTGCTCAAGCAAGCTGGAAGTTCAAACCCACTTGCAATATGAATATAAAGGGTGTTCAATAAGAAGGCACTTTTAATTGTTAAAATTAAAGCACGTGTTTTTCGAGATAGTTGTGATTTTTTTATTGGATTTTTAAGAAGACAAGGCTCTGATTACAGGCCATTACTCTTTTCATGAAATTTTCCATGACTTTTTCACAAAGATGTGGCTGTATCCAACCGATTACGTATTGAATCTCGGGTTCGAGCTCAGGAATTGTTTCTGGTTTATTCGCATAAGGCCGAGATTTCGCAAAACCCTCCAAGAAAAATATCTCACATCGTTAAATTGCATAATCTTGATGGTCAGTTGACATTAGCTGTGATCGGGCTAAATGGAGGGAATTAAATAATAAAATTCATTTAGTTTAAATATGGCACTGCCCACTTTTTTATAATTAAATTTTTCTTCCAAAAATATTTTTTTTAAAAGAGATTTTTTCAAAAAATAAAAATAGAAAATTGTTTCGTAAATTCAGAATTAAAAGAAAAAAACCGTAAATAAGAAATTTGTATTGTAAAGTGTTTTTGAAAAAACTGTAACTTAAAGTCGACTTACTACAACAATTTATTTTTTCGTTCAGGAAAATAATTTAGAATTTCGTTTCTTTTTGTTTGAAATACAACAAAACGTGATGCACATTACCCAAATATTAAAATTGTTAAAGAATACACAAATTTAACAAAATCAAAAAAACAATAAACAGATTCCAACTACAGTTAAAGGAAACTGAGAGTTAAATTGTTGTTGCTCACGATTAAAAAATGATCGCCGATCTACAGAGAAAATTCTGGCACAAACGGACAGACAAATAAATGAAACGGAGAAATAAGTGCAGTTAATTGAATTCTAAACTCTGATGTAATTTTATGTAGATTTTTCCCACAGCATAAAGGTCTCTGATCTTTAGATGCAAAATGCCAACTGGGGTTACATTTTTTCGTTCTTCAATAGAAGACTGTCTGAGGGTTTGGGTAATACTTAAGGATTTTTGGTTGGTTAAATAAGTAGATTGGAAACTAGATTGTGGCAAGTTTATTAAGTATACAACATGTTTATTTTATTTCATACACACATACATAAGTATTTCGTTTTTTGAATTTTAAATGTCATCAGGTTTTTTTTATTGTTTGTGGTTTGAAATGGGAGTGTGTGTTAGTGCAAAAAGAGAATTATTTTTAAACAGAAACATAAAAACATACAAGGATCCGTTATAATAATGAACATTGCGTCACCTTCGTTTAAATCAGCTGAAATCATTTAGCAATCGTGTTTCACACAGTGTAATCATTAAGTATTCGTACGTTTTTATAAATTTTTTCCGATTATGTTAAAATTACTTTTTCTAATAAACATTAAAGGTTTTATTACAAAAGTTTAACGATGTTTATATTTGTAAAGATTTATTTACTTAGATTAATTTTTTTGGCCACATTATTTTTTTGTTGGATTATGATGAGGACTATTAAAACCAAGATTTAAAAACTTTACACAGTTCTATGCTTATTTTGCTGCCTTTAACTGAAAGTCGATTATAAGGTTATTAAGAACGCTGAACACGAAATTCCATTTTTTAAGTTGACTCTAACAAGCGCGGATCTAGGGCTAAAGGATGTCAAGAACTTACTTATCAGTCTTCTGTGATCAGCTGGCTTGTATAGAATATGCCCTTGACCTAATTAATAATGTTAATGTTTCTGTGTTGTATAACATTTTTGGTTTGATAAACGATTATTTTAATTTTTTAAATTGTTTTTTTTTTTACAGAAAAAGGAACAGGCGTTTACGTGCCGGAATTCGCAGATTAATATTTTTTAAATGCCTTGTGTGTGTGTGTACATATATAGAGAGTCTTTAGGGGCGAAGAACCTCCAAAAGAAATAACTATAAAACTAGCTGTCATACCTTTAAAGTGTTTTAGCCTTTTTTCACCCTGCAGAGACTTCCAAGGTTAACAAACCGTAGAAATTTATTTCCAAAATTCGGTCTCTGTTCGTCAAACTTTCAAATCACTTCGTCGTCAAGTTTGCGGTGCTCATAATGCGTCATATGAGCATGTAATCCTCAACTTTATATATCTAATCATGACCACATTTACCATTTTGGATAATAGTGATCTAAATCAAAAACATGTACCGTGCGCACATAAGAAGACGCCATCACCGCTGTAGAAGCAAGTATGACATATAATATGAAATTATGGATTCGAATTCAGTCTCTGCCCTTTCACTACTTGGAAAATATTGAGGAAATACCTAAACCTATATCTATATAAGATCCAACTGATGCTACAATTATAACTGGCGGATGATCAATTGTGTGGTGTTTTCGGTGAATGGGTCGAGAATCAAATAGTGGTTAAAAAAGATTTTAATCATCAAATAATCTTAAGCGATAAGCACAATCCTCATGAGACTCAATTGCATTCCGAAAAAATTACTGCTTTGTGCGGTTTGCATGCCAAAACCGACACTGGCCAATTTGCCTTTAAATCCGAAACCGTTGCCAGCATTATCGTGAATGGCAAACGCAAACGTCAATTCAAATTATTTGGTTGCAACAAGACGGCATACATACAGCATACATACGTAGAAACAATCACTTTGTGGAGGCAAACGTTTGGTGACCGAATTATCTTAAGAAATGGACCTGGTGATTGGCCACCCCATTTGTGTGATTTGACATTCTTTTCAATTCTTTTGTGAAGGTACGTCACAACGATTCATCAACGAACGAAGCCAACATTAGACGCACTATTTTCGAAATAAGACCGAGTATGGTCGAAATAGTGATGCAAAATTAGACCACCATTATGGCGTTTATAAGTCGCAGTCGCGGAGGCTATATGTCAGAAATTATTTTAAAATATTATATGCCATTAAATTGCGAGCTAATAAAGCCAAAATTTAGTTTTATTTGTGGTTTATTTTATTTTTATATACCTCTAAAAAACACTCTATATATACTTATGTTACATACTGTTTTACAACATATAAGTGTAGATTCTTAAATAATTCTGAGTATATAAGTATATTTATATATTCACTCACGTACGAATGTATGTAATGTACATGAGTATTACGCGTATGTTGGCAAGTCAATAATATTGAAGTTAAATATAATACCTTTAAATACATGCATATGCATGTGTATGAACGCTAGAATGTATTTACATATAAACCAAATAGTGTTGACTTCGTGGTAATCGGTGTGATTGACTGCAAATGCAAATATACATAAATTGAGGTTAAGAAGTAATGTAAGAAATACTTAATCCACAAATGTAAAGCTACATACCTATACAAATCAAGAAATACACACACATCAATTTATATATGTACTAGAAAAGCCCGGCGCGCGTTGCTACGCCCCTTAATGCATGAAAATGCATTCTGATTTTTAAAAATTATAACTTTTTTTAATGGGCGTGGCACTGACAATTTCTAATCACGAAGTTGTATAGTCATGACAACTTAATATGTGTGCAAAGTTTGACGAAAATCGGTCCAGAGCAAGTACCTCAAAATTATAACTTTTTTTAATGGGCGTGGCCCTGCCCACTTTTCTAATCACGAAATTTTATAGTCATGACAGCTCAATACAAAGTTTCAGACAAATCGATCTAGTGCAAGGAGCTAAAAACTATACCTTATTTCTTATAGGCGTGGCACTGCCCATGACAGCTCACTATATGTGCAAAGCTTCGGGAAAATCGGTCCAGTGCAAGTACCTCAATATTATAACTTTTTTTTATGGGCGTGGCCCTGCCCACTTTTTTAATCACGAAATTATTAAGTCATGACAGCTCAATATGTGTGCAAAGTTTCAGGAAAATCGGTCCAGTGCAAGTACCTCATAATTAAACTTTTTTAGGGGCGTGGCCCCGCCCACTTTTCTTATCACGAAATTATTTAGTCATGAGAGCTCGATATGTGTGCAAAGTTTCAGAAAAATCGGTCATGTGCAATAGCTTAAAATGATAACTAATTTTTTATGGGCGTGACCCCGCCCACTTTTTTCCACCTATAAACACGCCCTGGTATGTGTACAACAACTTTCCAAAGTTTGAGTCCAATCGGTTTTACAGTTTCGGAGTCTATAGCTAACACACACAGAGTTTCACTTTTATATATATAGATGTATGTATAAACATGCACTTGTATTTAAATAAAATATAACAACAACAATTTTTAGAAAATTAAATTTTGAGAGGGAGAAGTTGGTAGACAAAACATTAAAGTTGTTGAATTAAATAAAATATAAAACACCACTTGCAAAGTGAAACAACACAGACGATAATCGCAAGGAGAAAGGGGTTAGAGTTGGGAATAACTGTGATAAAATTTTTAAACGTGTGTTTATGCACAGTTTTTTCTCCACTTTAAGAGCAGTGGATATAATAACAACAACAACAGTAATAATGAAAGCAATAAGGAGGACATTAGTTGTTTAATGTGTGACAGGGATTTAATCCAGTTTTATTTGCTGGTCTTTCCTCAAGTTTTGTTAATTCAAAAGTCTTTAAAAAGTATAAATTGTGCATTCTTAATTTAAAGATGATCGTGGTGATGATTTCTTATTTGTTCCTTGTTTATAAATTTTAACTGCACATTAATAGGGATGCAAATTGGATGGCTTACATCGCTTGCGACATGCTGAAACTTTCGGTTTTAAAGTTAATCAAATTTTATGGATGCATTTTTTAAAGGATATTCGGATAGTAGTCAAACGATTAAGAGAACCCCGCATTGACACCGAGTTGTTGTAAATTTAACTGTTAAGAAGTGCTTTTTAAGTTGTATAAAACGCCTAATAACACTTTGTGTCAGTGAAATAAATTAACTAATTAAAAACACTCTCAATATTTCAGAATGTTCTACAAATATTATTTTAAAAAATATGCACTAAAATCTTTAATAATTTAAAAATTTTAGGACCGAAAAAAAAGTCATATCAAAATGTAAAAATTAACTTGTTCGTAAGAGCTTAAACTAATCTGTTTAAATGAGAACAAAATATCAGCAAAATTAGTTCAAACGGCAGAAATTACACATTGTCTGAAAAAATCAATGACTAAAGGACCATGTCAGATAAAACTTTGTCGCTTTGCGTGAAGTTTCTAACTTTGCCAAAAAAGCGTAAAGCAAGAGGTTTTAAGACACATTAAAAACGTTGACAACACTTAAACATCGTTTGTTTACCTTTAAAAGCGGTTAGAAATTTTAAGAAGAAAATATTGTTTATTTTTAGTTTAAGTAAAATTAAGTAAAAGTTTAATAAAAGTGTATTATTGACTAAATTTTCGCTTCACGCTGACATCTTAGTGATATGTTTCGTAAACGTTTGTACATTCCATTGATGTTAAAGCAAATGCATATGTATGTACATATGTATGTATGTAATGCAAAGCAAGTTTTATCTGACATAGCCTTAATGGAGATGTAATCGCAATAAATGTAAGGCATTAAATGGTCGTAGCTGCCTTCACTTAATTCATTTTGTGAAAATGTACAATTTATATTCCTGGCAGACTAGCCTGGCCGACTGGATTTAGATGGGTTTTGCTGATGACCCAAATAAATGTGGCAAATTTTTATAGTCAACAGGCGCAGTGTTGTATTTTTAAGCTGTGGCATTATGTTGTTGATGTTGATGTTGTTGCAGTTAGTGCTAAAAGAACTTTAGTGTACGTGTGGAGTGGAATTGAATACATATTACGCACTTGGATTTTAATACTTTAAAAACTTTGTTGGTAAGATATTTATTTATTTACATAGTTTATTTTTCTTGTGGTTGTTGTTGTTCTTGTAGATTTTTGCATGAGCGTACAATATTAGGTGTGTTCCACATGCATAACGAAACAGTCCGAACTTGCCCAAAGTTACCCAAAAGCGTTCTACATAACAATTTTTGTTCAATTATGAGAGTAATTGAGAGAGTAATTTTTTTCATTTCCTGTACAAATTTGCCCGAACTTTTTCTTTGGGTAAGTTCGGACAAGAATTTAATAATCAGCTGTTTTTTTTGTTTACATATGAAACTGAAAATTAATCAAAAAATTTGCAAAAGAAAAAGTTAAGTTTTTGTTAAAAAATATATTAAAAAGCAAAATGGAAGGTTTTAATGAAAAAGTTAAAGTGGTAAATACATTAGTGAATTCATATCTCCCTTGTTCTTTAAAATCAATACTTTTAAAACATTTACACTGGCTCAGCTTCTCTTTCCGTTATTTTTAAATTATTTTTAACATCTGTTGGCAATGATGCAAATGTTTTGTTTTTATAATGTTATTGCTTTTAAGCGTCTAAAATCACTTAAATAGATTTTAATTTAAAAAGTAAGCACCATTAGTATTACAAGAAGTGCAAAAATGGTTTTTTGCGTTCCAGCAATTTTAGGTAGTTTTGGCAAATTTAGAGAGTAATTTTCATTTTACTCTCATTAGTCCGAACTTGTCCGAGATCTAGTGGAACACACCTATTGTGTGCAACTTTAACAACATTTGATGACAGTCAACTGGTTTTTTTTTTATAATATTCTAAGACTTGTATTAAATATTCATTTTTAGCTACATTGAGTTAAAAGTGTCAGACTGTCTATTTGTCTATTTGCTGAGCTTGTTGTTGATTTTGTCTGCAACATGTTTGACTATATTTGTATTTAAAATCTGTTTATGACACTTATTTAAATACTTGTTCGATTTTGTTTGACTCCTTTTAGCTACAGTTATAAGTATGATGATGTTGAATTAATTTACTTCTTTTTGTTTCTCTCTCTCAATGAGTTTTTGTGTGTGTGTGTATTTTTTTTTCTTGATTGTGACTAATCTAATGCAATACATCCGTTAACAGATTTATGAGCGCCTTGTGAGCATTTCTGTCAAGGTTATTTAAAACTTGTTCTTAACAAACTAAATACTTCGAGCATATAAATAAAATTAAATAAACTGCATTATGAAAATCAGTTTTAAATTTAATACTTTTAAGTCAACGTTTAATTTAAATTAAATTTGTGGAGACTTAATTAAATTTTACAAAATACAAGGTGGATTGGGAAAATAGGTTTTTAAATTTATAGTTTTTTTTAAATTTAATTAAAAAAAGTTTAATGGAGTTTTAAATATATGTATGTGTCTGTAAGCTTCTATTGATGCTGAGAAAAACATTTAATTTTCAGGTTGGCTCGAAAGAATCTTTCAATATTCAATCACTGATTTAATTACGATATGTAATATACGCAGACTCAACTCAAATTAAGCACAAATAATTATAGAGTTGCCAGATCTAACAAGAAAATTAAACCCATAAAAAATTCCTTGATTTACTCTATTTCAAACTTTAATATTTTGTATGATGAAGAGGCTGATTCTACATTCGTTTAAAGCTAAACAATCGCTGAGAATATGTTGGCTTGTTGTTGTGTCTACTGAAAACTTTCATACCTATGTCCAGTTGTCTCAATTGTATATTTCTGTATGATATATGACTCAATTATCCACATCCCCCCACAAAGTGAGAAGATCTAGCTGCTATAGTATATGGAATAACCTGGTCAAATTAACGCCATAATCAGTCTTGAATTTTAATTTAATGCAATGATTCAATGAAAACACACAAGACCAGTACAAGGCACATATCTGACTAAATTCGTGTAAAAAAACAAAAAAATTGGCACATATGTATGCATAATGAGCAGCTCCAAGTAACTCTCGAACTATCCTTTAAAAAAATGCACTGTAAGGTATTTGAGCTTGTGAAATATTCGGTCATTATTTTCCTTAAAATAAAGACGAATAATATATAACCGTTAATGGCGAGTGCTACCTAAAATGGAAGGCCATGATACTGGCGACATTTGGTTTCAAAACGCGGTGGTACGACTTATAAAGTGCCAACTAGTGTCCTAGATCATGTGATTTTACACCTATGAACGTTTTTCTTTGAAGTTATATAAAGTGAAAACTTATATTCTATAAAGCAACGTTACTTGCATAATTTGGAGGTTAGTTGTTGCTTGGTTATCGTGGCAGTTACTTCTCACGAACTGTCAAGTGAAGTTGATATGACAACATTTGAACAAGACCACATCAATCGCCAGATTTGGTGTCTCCTAGAGTATGTCTATGGAAGGGTGGGACTTTTGTGTACTAGATCTACCTCGTAGCCGTGAAGTATCTCAGCTGATTGATCAGTTTGATCTCGAATGTCTCAGAGAGGTTATGTTTGCCTAGCATTCTGTGATTCTAGGAGCTAGGACAGGACATTCGCAGGGAAGATGGAAAACCGATTCCTATGAATGTTTCCCTAACATCCAATCAATACCGTCATAAACCGAAAAATGTCCTTTCGACCATGGGTCGTATTTTGTTATGTAAGCCTGACCACTCTACTCTACGCCTCTGTTTTTGGATTTTTCAAGAAAGTGTCTGGAAGTCTTGCCTTCGATAGTCCTCAATCGAATTGCGACTGCACTTGGGTGGGAAATATCTAAAGCAGATCTCTTCCTGACCGCTTCCGTATTGACCCAGACTAGAGCAACGGCAGTCATTTAACTAAGTCTTGACAGTTCTAGCCTGTATTGACCAACTGATTTGGATATGCTGGTGTACGTCCTGAGTGACAAGAGTGCCGCCTGACTAAAGGCAAAAATACCAATAATCCTGTGAATATTCAGCCTGAAGTACACTACATTCAAACTGAAGGCAGAAAGACAGCTCTATTCCTAGTTCGTCAGAGAAGACACTGGGTCCACAATCCATTTTATAACCGTCCCAGTAGATCTTGGTGTTGCAGCTCCCTACAAATTCACGAGGTACCAGTAATAATTCTGTAAAGAATCGTCGAAAATTTAAGCTTCTGTGTGACACGCCTACGCCTAAAAAGAGATAGATTCCTTTTGGCCATAATAGAGAGGGCATATTACAGCATTTAAACGTTGTGCTTTTGGTATAAAGATTCTTATAAGAATTCTAAAATTTCGATGGCGTTTGTATGGCGTATATTTTGCAACAAAGTATTTATTTATTCTTTAATTTTTGGAAGAATTAGAGAATGGAGTTTCTTTTTTAGGCTGTGGCATTTTCGTTTTTCTTTTCTTCATTTGTTGCATACAACACACCTTATTTCGTTTGAAGAGAAGTAAAATCAAAGTCTTAAAAAAAAACTTGTCAATTATTTTTATTGTTTGTGTGCGTTTTTTTATTATTAATTTTTTTTGTGTGCCAAGACACGCTTACATACATCTAAAGTGTATAGGTTTTCAGGCTAGACTTAGGTTGGCCAATTCTTCACTTTCTTTGTTGTTTATTTATTTTTTTTTGTTTTGAGTTTTTGTTATTGCGTTTTGTGCATGGTGCAAACAGGAAATTTAATACGTTTTGACCCTGTTTTTTGTATTTGCAATTTCAAACTAAACTACACCATTAACTTACAATTTTCAAAATAATAAATAAATAAATAAATACAAATAGTTGTTTTAGCATAATTATTTCGTAGAGACAAGTGTTGCACTGTGCTGCAAAGAGTTTTGGGAAAAAAAATCGCTTGATTTTGCAGGAGAATATAATTATTTTATATTTCCTTTACTTAAAGGCAGACAAAAAGGAAATGATTTATTTTCCATTCAACCATTTAATATTCAATCAAAAAAATAACATTCATTTTGAATTGTTTATTTTTGTTTTATTTGTAAATAAATGCATTTACATTTTCTAAATGTTCAATTGCATCCTGTTTTATGGTTGGCTGATTAAGAAGACAGGATACTCTGGTGTTTTTGTGTTTTTATTATCAAGTCAGTCATTGTCCATTATTTATTATGGGTTGATGATGGTACGTACGTACTGCAACTACCGGCCGTCTCTAGCAAACTGTGATTATATTTAAAATCCATCAAGTGTAACATTACGAATAAATGAATCTACCCCAAATTGTTGCACGAATGGTCAAGACAAGTCATTTTAATATAGAACCAAAAGAAGCACAGAGTATTTTTGTTATTTGAATTTGTGTGTGTTTTTAAATTATAATTCTTTGAAAATTCCTCTGCAACTAGTTTAGGGGTTAATTATTTACATTGCCGTAGTTGGGCTGAATGTAACATTGGTTTGTGTTGATGACCTGTAGCATTTAGGATCACTTAACGAGGCATACACTGAAACAAATTGTGTAATGAATAATTTGATTATTTTCTATAAAGGGTGTCCAAATTCGAAGTATTATTTTGAATTTTCTGGCATTTTTTTCCACCTGAAATTTTTATTTTCAGATTCTAAACAAATTACGGTTAGTTAATATGACACGTTACAAGACGAATAATTATGTTTTTATTATTCAAAAATTTTTTAAAAATGTCAAAAGTTTTCAAGATGTAATTAGGAAATTTAGAACATAATTTGGCAGAGATAATGCTACAATAAATCGTGGCATCAAGCTAATGGTTAAGAATTTGAAGAGACCATTTATATGACAAAAGAAGCAGAATTTATCAACGCAGTCGTTAACTGCTGTCATAGCAGCTGTGCACAAAAGTGTTGAAGAAGATCCAAAAACTACCATTTCGCAGCAATTAAACATCAAACGATCCAAATTATAAAAAATTTTGCATCTCGATCTTCATTTAAAGGCTTATAAGATCCAGCTGATCCAAGAATTAAAATCAGCTGACCACGTTTTACGTCGGCAATTCGTTCTTGGGCCAACGAAAAACAAAAAGAAAATCAGATTTTTTTTTAACAAAATAATCTTCATCGACGAAGCGCAAATGGAATTTATGAAGTTATCGAGGAAACAGACGGTAAAAGTCCTAATTTTCCACTTTTAATTGCAAATTAAATTTTCTATGCGAAACTCTCTCATATCAAAATGAAACCTGTCAGTGGAATGTATGTGCGTTAATTCGTTCGGATACCAAAGGGTGTCATAGTAAGAATGTACTTTTTAAATTAAGTGTAATTTTTTTGTGCAAATGATAAATCTGAAATTTGACAGCTGTCACATATGTTCATTCTGATTATTAAAATGAAGCCCCTTACTACAAAACAACAAGTTATAACTGTGAAAACTTATTAAACAAATTTGAAAAGTTATGCCAAGACCGCTCGCAAATTTTTAATAATTTTCAGTCGAGAAAGTGCACCTAATGTGTCAGCAATTTGAAGAATGGTTATAAGAATTGAAGAAATTTGTTCGGTTATGGACATTAAGACTTTTGTGCGCCAACGGAGTTTAAAATCTTTTTTATTTAAAAAAATAAAATTATTAACAAAGTTTCCGTTTTAAGTAGTTCTTTTTTACAAAAATAACATTAACGTTTCTCTAACTGTAGTTCTTTGGCACCTGCAAAATCCTCTCCTTTTAAATCCTGAGGTGAACACCTGAACTATAAAGAAATTTTTACAAAAAAACATTCCGACACTGTGAATCAACGGAGCTTAACAATTTCCTTAAATGGTAATTAAGAAAAAGCAGACTAAATAGTTGCCTTTTTATACCCTTCACACAGTGAAAAAAGGTATATATAGGTTTGTCATTCCGTGTGAAATTTCTACAATTTTAATTTCCGACCCCATAAAGTATATATTTTCTAAAAGCTTATGAATAGGGGAGTCGATTAAGCTCTGTCAGTCTGTCCGTCTGACCGTCTGTCCGTGTGTATGATGAAATCAACTTTTTGAAGCCCCCCGACATAGGTTGGACCCGGGTAAGGTATCAAAATATCAGAAATATTCGGGAGTAGATCGGTATTGAAAATCGGAAACATCGGTACATAAGCAACTGAGATATGAGCAAAAACCCACGACCACCTCGATTTTTTTTTGAGCCAAAAAAATTTTTTTTTAATTTTTAAAAAATTTTTTTTTTAATTTTTTTTTTATTTTTTTTTTAATTTTTTTTTTAATTTTTTTTTTATTTTTTATTTAATATATTATTTATATTTTTATTATTTTTTTTAATTTCTTTTTGTTTTTTTTTTGTTTTTTTTTTTAAATTTTTTTTTTATGTTTTTTTTTGTTTTTTTAACATACATACGAGAATTTATAATTTTACAATGGGATGTTTTTATATATGTATGTACGTATTTCATATGGGATGAATGGTGACACAAACTACTGTTATGACTAGACGTTGTGAAGGGTATATAAGATTCGGCACGGCCGAATATAGCACTTTTACTTGTTTTTTGTAAGGATCATTTAGAAACCAACCCTGCTCGTCTCATCCCTAATTTCTGAAAACATTCAAAAGAAAACTTAAAAAGACGTTACTTTAAATGCCCCTGAGTGAAGAGGAATCACTGTAGTCGCTTTGTTAAGTCATGTTATGTATGTCATGTCATGTCAATTCTACAGGTAAAATAAACACTGACTGCTAATAGTTCAAGTGTGAACATCATTTGAATATTTAAATTGTTGCTTCTTTTTTTTTGGTGGTTACAGAAAGTCTTGCTGTGGAAAAAATAGGAGTTAATGTTTTAGGGGTAGTTACCACTATGACGAAAAACGACGATTTATGAAGATGATACAAAATTATGTGGAATTAAATTGCGTCAAATATAAAAACGGTTACTTTTTCATAACGGCTAGATCGTTGTAAAATATTAATACCAGAACACAAAGTCAGAAAAGCCTCTCCTAAAGTTGAAAACACTCAGCAAACAAGCTTGAAGCTTATCGTAAGTACTTGCCATTATGGTTAATATTGGTGGCGGCAGGATTATATTAAAGAGTGGACCAACCATAATGCACAATGTTAATTGTGAGTCACACCTTAACGTTAGTTATGTTTCAGTATCACTGAAAATATGGATCATCGGATAGAAAGAAGTATGCCAACGAAGACGTGGCGAGCATTTCCCTGATTATTTGTTTGACACATAATTGTTATAGATCATATTACGATGAAAACTGTTTTGTTTTATTCATAATTAACATCGTGTGTTTTGGTTAGACCACCCTTTATATGTAGCTTTGTCATTCTGCTTGTATTTTAATTTGCGAAGCCTTGTGTAAAGGAAAGTCGATTGAGCGAAGTTTGTATGTCTGTTGAAATCCACTTCTTAAAGTCCCCATATATTGCACAATCCGTCGACAATCTGCTGAGATGGATGCAAATCAATATGAATACAGATCAGTGTTGCCGTTTTCACTGCGATCGCAGTTTTTCACTGCGATTTGCCCGTCGTCACTGCGTAACTGCGTTTTATTTAATATCACTGCGTTTTTCAGTTTTTGGTAGTTTTCCTCTTTTTTTTGATCAACAACGCCTTAACATGATTTACCTCAAACGTGTTTAACACGTAAGTCTGTAAAGGCTATAACACAATGAGATAAAATTGTCACCCTGTTAAAAATATAGCAGCTAGATGGCAACATTTTCTGCTGTTACGTTACGTTGCAGTTGACTGATTAGGTCTTGAATTAAAATGTAAAAAATCCTGTTAGAAAAACATAAACAAACTATTTCGTGAAAAAAATATGTATTTGCTTTTCAGTCTATTTAATTAATTTTTATATTGTTTCGAAATGAATGGGTAAGTTGGCGTTTAAAAAAGAGCAAAAAAGTGTTGAAAAAGTGAAAAAAATTTCCCTTTTTTTGTCCAAACGAAAACGACAATTTTTTATTTCTCGTCACTGCGCTTCACTGCGTTTTTTTTGTCGATTTCACTGCGAAAAAAAGTTGGTCGGCGGCAACACTGATACAGATACAAAAATTTTTTATCTTTCGGACAATTTACAGACATTTTTGTTATTTTTGTACTTATGCCTCTGCGGTTATTTGCGCAGAGGTTAGGACAAATAAGCTGACTATCAGCAAAGTTATAGGCAAAATAAATAATAATTTTTAATATATCAAGTTCCTTAAGTTCCTTTTTCATTTTTAGACACGATAGCGATACTAAACTGTAGGTCATACACTTGAAAACTATTCCAGAGAAAAACAGAAAAATTGGTTCAAAACTGTCTGAGATATAAGCACAAAAATACAGTTGTTTCGGTGTTTAATCCCAAACTTACAAAAGAATAACAAATTATTTAGTTTTGGAATAATTATCGGATTAAATTTTGGTATAAAATAAAAGGACTTGAATAGTAAAGTACGCTAGAGTCAAAGTCGAAAGACATGATTTTAAAGTTGGAAGGCCTAGTTGCAGACTGGAATAATTTTACGAAAACTAACTCTTAACCGGCCACTTAGTTAGTACGATGTGACGCCAATATTCTCTGGACATATTTAAAGTCTTATTTATGCTTTGATTAACCTGAAACAGTTAAAGGCTATAATACACGGCATGTTTTTTACATCTGACTTTAAAATTTGTGAGACATATGTAAATCTACATGTCTGTCAAAATTTTACTTTTACGCTGACTGCTTTCCAGCAGCAGAAATTTCTGCCAACGACTGATGTCACATGTTTTTACAGAAGAAAATAGAGCGCACTCTAATTAAAATTTTGTCAGATGTCTCAACACATGTTTTTTTACAGAAGTAATGTTTTAAAGGTAACACACGACATGTTCGTATTAGCAGTGGAGAATTTGACAAGTCAGATGTAAAAAACATGCCGTGTATTAGCTCCTTAAGCAATAGAAATTTGACATTTTATGCATTGTTAAAATACAGCCTAATGCAAGGTATACACGTTGCGACCCTTGTTACAACTGAATGAGGTAGAACAAGAGATTGTAAAGTATGTGTGCTAGTTGTATGTGAATGTGGCTTGATTGCACTTATGAAAATAATTATTTGGTACATTTTAAATTCTGGTCTGAGAAGTAAAAAATAAAACATTATTTTGTTTTTTTCTTGCATTTTCTTAAACTTTAAACTGTAAAGCCTTTTTTTGGCAAAAATTATTATTATTTTGTGACTCATTCTCCACAACTTCATTGCCGTCTCACCCTCGTAAAAGTGTTCTATTATACTAAAAAAAAAAATTATAGACAGACATACAATGCACAAATCCAATGAATTTAAATTAAAAACTACTTAATATTTCCTTAAGACTTTCCGCACATGCATGTACTCGCTCTGCATGCCCTGGTTTGTTCTTCTGCAACAGTTTGAAGTCATAAATTTTATCCTCTTAAGAGTAAAATAAATGAATGAAGTGACTCCACTCCCTTGTTACTTAAAATTCATCACAAACACAACAAAAGCAATTTTGAAATAATTGTAATTTTCTTTAGTTGCTTCGCTTTTATATGGACGCAAAACAACAATAAGGGTCTGTGAACTCCCTGCGATAAAAAGGAGCCTACAAATTCAACCACTTGGAAATTCCAGGCACTTACAAAGCAGCTACAGAAACTAATACATCCACAGCTACAAACACTCTCGCGCACAGCAATGGGAACAATTGAAGTTTTGAATAGCACAATGTCCCCGTAGAGAGGGGGAAGGGAAAAAAGTTAACAGCATGAAGTTGTGGTGCAAAAACAACGAAATCATATTCATACTTGTGTGTTGTTGAGATTCATTATTGTTACTGTTGTTGTTAGTGGTGATGAGGAGAAAGCAACAATAGGAAATGTTAGTATAAGTGTGCACAAATGTATGCGTTGTTGTTTTTGTTATTTGTGGTTGCTGTTGTAAGTGAAGCAAAGTGTATAAAGGCGATCGAGAGTCAAGAATATGTCGACAAAGTGGATGATAATCAACATGATCAACCGCCAGGCTATGGCCAAGCACGTCCCAATCAAACACCAACAAATACACAAGCAAAAATTCATACAAACATACATACATACGGACTGGCAACTATCCAAGCAACCATTCGAACGGACGGACGGACAGAGAAATATCCAGGCTGGCAATAACAATTGTAAAAACCAAAGCAAAAACTGCAAGAAAGCAGCAAAAAAAAAAGCAAACTTGACGGTACTTTCGTAGTATCATGTACGAATGAATACGTATTTATATATTTATATATGTATGTATGTATGACTAGATGACTGAATTAATGACTGCTTGATTATTTGGCTGGTTGACTCGACTCGCTTGCTCGCTCGCTCGCCGGCCGACACTAGATGTAGTAGTATGGCCTGACAGGAAGCAAATAAAACAACACACTCGCCCGTATAAGACTTAATTGAAATTGCAATTCCTCAAAATTAACGTTTTTTCTTCCTCCTGTTTCAATTTTTATGTTTCTCCTTTTCTCTTTACTTGCGAACGAACTCATTGACCATAAGAGTCCATACAGCGGTAACTGCTATGTGGAAATCTTCCCTTTATGGATGTGTGCCCACAGATTAAAAACAAACTTATCTACTGACTATGTGTGTGTATGTATGTGTGTATGTGATTCTTTGGAAATAAATAAATGCAGCCACAAAATAATCCTCTTTGTTTGACTTGTATTTCATTACACGTACACACATACAAGTGTACATGGGCTTATTGATAAGTTTCTCAAATTTTTTAACACATACTTAAAAATGGGGTATGGGATTGATTGAAAATAACAATCTTGGTTAATTTTCAATGTCTTATTGTTGTTTGTTTTAAAACTTTATTAAAACAACTAGACAAACCCGGCGCGCGTTGCTACGCCCCTTAATGAATCGAAATGCATTCTGAATTTTAATTAAATATCAAGTGCAAAAACCTAAAAATTATAATATTTTTTATAGGCGTGGCATTGCCCACTTTTCTAATCACGAAATTGTTAAGTCATAATAGCTCAATATGTGTGCAAAGTTTCAGAATAATCGGTCCAGTGCAAGTACCTCAAAATGATACCTTTTTTTTATGGGCGTGGCACTGCCCACTTTTCTAATCACGAAATTATTAAGTCATGACAGCTCGATATGTGTGCAAAGTTTCAGAAAAATCGGTCTGGTGCAAGTACCTCAAAATTATAACCTTTTTTTATGGGCGTGGCCCGCCCACTTTTTTAATCACGAAATTATAAAGTCATGACAGCTCAATATGTGTGCAAAGTTTCAGAAAAATCGGTCTGGTTCAAGTTCCTCAAAATTAAATTTTTTTAGGGGCGTGGCCCCGCCCACTTTTCTTATCACGAAATTATTTAGTCATGACAGCTTGATATGTGTGCAAAGTTTCAGAAAAATCGGTCAAGTGCAAGTAGCTAAAACTGATAACTAATTTTTATGGGCGTGGCTCCGCCCACTTTTTTTCACCCATAAACACTCCCTGGTATGGGTACAACAACTTGCCAAAGTTTGAGCCCGATCGGTTTTACAGTTTCAGAGTCTATAGCTAACACACACACACACAGAGTTTCACTTTTATATATACTAGCCAATCCCGGCGCGCGTTGCTACGCCCCTTCATGAATTTTAATCGCGTTCTAAATTTTAATCGAATATCAAGTGCAAGGCTAAAAACTTTTTCTTTATGAGCGTGGCACTGCCCACTTTTCTAATTACGAAACTGTATAGTCATGACAACTCAATAAGTGTGCAAAGTTTCAGAAAAATCGGTCCAGTGTAAGTACCTCAAAATTATACCTTTTTTTATGGGCGTGGCACTGCCCACTTTTCTAATTACAAAACTGTATAGTCATGACAGCTCAATAAGTGTGCAAAGTTTCAAAAAAATCGGTCCAGTGCAAGTACCTCAAAATGATACCTTTTTTTTAATGGGCGTGGCACTGCGCACTTTTCTAATGACGAAAGTGCAAAGTCATGACAGCTCAGTATGTTTGCAAAGTTTCAGAAAATTCGGTCTAGTGCAAATAGCTAAAACTGATAACTAATTTTTTATGGGCGTGACCCCGCCCACTTTTTCAATCACGAAATTACAAAGTCATGACAACTCAATATGTGTGCAAGGTTTCAGAAAAATCGGTCCAGTGCAAGTACCTCAAAATTAAAACTTTTTTAGGGGCGTGGCCCCGCCCACTTTTCTTATCACGAAATTATTTAGTCATGACAGCTCGATATGTGTGCAAAGTTTCAGAAAAATCGGTCAAGTGCAAGTAGCTAAAACTGATAACTAATTTTTTATGGGCGTGGCTCCGCCCACTTTTTTTTACCCATAAACACTCCCTGGTATGTGTACAACAACTTACCAAAGTTTGAGCCCGATCGGTTTTACAGTTTCGGAGTCTATAGCTAACACACACACACACACACACACAGAGTTTCACTTTTATATATATAGATAGATTTGTAAAAAAATACACGCATTTTTCAGTAAGTTTTAGATTTACCGGCATTAATGTGTCAAAATATTGACAACTGTAATGGAAAAAATTAAAAATTTGCAATAAATGATTATGAAAAATTGAGTATTACACGAGGGAACAACATGTTTTTCTTATTGAACAACGCTTAATAAAGCTATTAGTCTGAAAAGAGTGCTTCGCCCCTTATAATGACTTTGAATGCATCAAGATATCGACAGAGAGCTTTTTAGAAATTTACCCTTTTTTTTGCACGCGTCGAATCTGTGTTTTTGGACTTTCACTCACGCTGTCAAGCATATCTAATGGGTTGATTTCGGCTGACCAGTGATTGTAGCATTACAAATTAATCCAGCCTTTTTTTAAGTTTTCTACAGGGTAGGCCAAAAGTCACCATGTTGTTAAACAATTTTACAACTTTTTCGTTTATACATATGTATGTACATATATTTTTTCAGATTATATAAATAACACCAGCATATAGTCGTCATTTTAACGTCAGACTTACGCCCAATACAGCAAGAATTCGTTGTTGAGTTCAATGTTACCACCAAAATGGTATCGTAAGAGATTTTTCTCAAACTGGTAAGCCACGTTTAATTCGCACTGCCGAAAATATTGAACGTTTAGAGCAAACATATATCAGAAGGCATTCTGTTCAGCTAGTAATGGCTCACTACGCTCACTACACGAAACGTCACTATGCTGATTTTAAAACAGATTTACTTTTATTCCCATAAAAAGTGCAATTGGTGTAGAACATCGGTAGCGTCTAAATTATGCAGTTAAATTTCAACAGTCGGCCAGAAATGAAATCAACTTTATGGAAAACCCGATTACGAGTGATCAAATTCATTTTCATTTCAATGGCTTCCTTAATAAGCAGAACTATAGGTTATGTGGATCTGAAAATCCAAGAGCAATCCATCATCTCCAATTTCACACCATGAGGTGTAAAGTACGGTATTATCATCTGAATCCTGATGTGGTATAAGCAGAATGGAGCCCAAGACACAATGGCACATTTCAGTCAAATTTTTGAAGAGCGAATAATTTCCAGAAATTCAAAAATTAATTGTACAGATGTGTCAGCATCCTACTATTTTCTTTAAGGTTATTTAAAGCAGCGGGTATATGTGAACAAGCTCAAGACATACCTCGAACTGAAGACTAATATTGTTGCAGAAATTTTTGAGAAAGCCCACCATTGCGAAGCTCAATACGGGATAATTTAAGTGGCATTATCTTCTATCTATATATATAAAAGTGAAACTCTGTCTGTGTGTTAGCTATAGACTCCGAAACTGTAAAACCGATCGGACTCAAACTTTGGCAAGTTGTTGTTCTCATACCAGGGAGTGTTTATGGGTGGAAAAAAGTGGGCAGTGCCACGCCCATAAAAAAAAGTTAAAATTTTCAGCTACTTGAACTTCACCGATTTTCCTGAAACTTTGCACACACATATTGAGCTGTCATGACTTTACAATTTCGTGATTAGAAAAGTGGGCAGTGCCCATTAAAAAAAGTATAATTTTTAGCTTTTTGTACTTGATATTCAATTTAAATTCAGAATGCATTTTTATTTATTAAGTGGCGTAGCATCGCGCGCCGGGATTTTCTAGTTTTTTATATTTAAAAAAAAAATATGAATAAACGAAAAGTTGTTAATTTATAAATCCCACGGCGGCTTTTAGATCACCCTGTACATTAGGGGTGTAAGCACCCACCAAAATAAGGCGCTATCACCACGCTGTAGCCGATGTTGTGCTGAAACCGAAAAATTTTTCTTTAGGTCATTTCGATACAAAAACGTTCTGAGTCGAAGCCGATTTCTAAATACCCTTTAAGATTTTTTTTTTATTTTTTCAAAATTTTTTATTTTATAATTATTTAACTATTTATATTTCTTAATGTAATTATATGATTATAATCGAAATCACAATCTAAAAACTATCTTTGTTCAGAGAAATTACTTATATTTTTAGAACTTACTGATCCCAAACTTAATTGCATTTGACGCGGAACCTTTTTTTAACGATATCGAAAATCTAAAGATGCAGTTCTTATGCTTTTTTTATGCACTTTATGGTATGGATAGGGCCGTTTTGATATTTTTAAAAATTGCAAAAAAGTTGTTTCCCTACTGTACATATTTATAAAATTTCTTAATCAAATATGAAATGTTGTGTTGTTTAGTTTTCCAACTAACCTTTGGCATTAAAAGAAAATTGGCAATTTTAAGAATTTGAATTGTTATTTATTTTTCTGATTAAATTTGTGTTAATAATGTGAATAGTTAATTTTTAATTTACAAAATTCGCTCTTCCCAACATTAGCTGTAAGATTCATGAATAAGATTTTCGGTTTATCAATAATCGCTTTATTATATTCATTAGTTTATTTTATTCACTTAACATACCCACTGGCGTAGCTTAAACTATTTCTGGGGTTGGCAAAAGCTTAAATAATATTTTTTGGTGGATTGGGGGTTTGCTGTGTGTTGTTAAGTCTTAAACTTATTTAAATTTATATATATAAGTATAAACGTTCTGTTGGCGGGGCATTGCAACCGCCATAATGGTTTAGTTGAACAATGAACATGCTGTAATAGACTTTGAAAGGCTAATAATAAATCATAAAAAATATTAACTCACTTAGCAATCTAACCACCTATATTAAACAATTTTAAAATTTTAATAACTATTAATGAAAGATCCCTCTATTTTAAGTGAAAAACAACACATACATATGAAAAAATCCTCTCACATTCACTGGAGCTTATCTATCAGTCAGCCCGTCAGACTGTTGTTTAACTCAAGCTCTGATTGTACCCTCTCCAAAAATGCTTATTTGTGTTACATTTAACACACATTTTATGAATCCCCCAAAACAACACGTTTTTTGAATATTAAATTAAATTTAAAAAAATGTGTAATAAAGACGAAAATATATTTAAAAAAAAAAATAAATAAAAAAAAAAACAAAGTTATTTTATGCATAGAATTTAAAACTCAAAAAGCTCCCTTAGGCTCCCACAATCAATCTACAATTTTGCGTCTCTTTTGTTTTGTAAATATTAGAAGATAGAACTTCTTACTTCTTACCCCAAAACACACCCGATTATAAAAGTAAATAAATACATTGTGCATAGTAGAGAAGCATGACTGTTATTTAATTCCTAGCATGTTCTTGTTTACTCCACTGGAATGAAATAGAACTGTTAGCAAAAGGAGAGCACGAATAAACAAACGAACAAAATAGAGATCAGATACCAGAAAGAAAACACACGCGTGGACGCAATCTGGTCACGTCTCTCAAATGTTTTGATATAGTTCGTTGAACTTTTTATAAATGGCTGGATTATAAAATTTATGATGAACATAATCATCATGATAACGATGACGATGTTGATTATCATCTATCTACAAGCACGAAGTCAATACAAATTCACAAATGACAGGCACAAAAACACTGAACTGGCGCTGAAATTCCTATATATTTGTATGTGTGCGTTACAAATACCCGATCAATATTTTTGGCGGTTTGACTGGAAGACGATTCTCTTACTGTTTTTTTATCTATAAATATGGCTGTAGCAATCAATAATGGTTTCTAATGTTTTTCTTATCCTTCACCTGCGATGCCATGTAAGTTTGTCATTCCGTTTGTAATTTCTAAAATATTTATTTCCGACCATAAAGTATATATTTTCTAAAAGCTTATGAATAAGGAAATCGATTAAGTACGTCTAACAAATTTTAAAAATTACCACTAATTTCATAAATCTTCATGGGGTATCAATCTTTTGGAAATATTCGGGTTTTAGTCGTTATTGAAATTCCGCATAATTACCCCATAACTTGCTGAGCTATAAGCAAATAAACAAGACTGCCAATGGTTTTACCATATTTTTAACACAAAAATCAAAATCTTTCAGGTGAAAGATATTTTTTAGACACGTTTGTTACTATTTTATATTTATTTATAAAGGGTGTTTTTTTAAGCCCGATAGAACTTGAAATTGTAAAAAATAACACAAAAAATTAAATTGTAATCAAAATTTTTTTTTATTCGAAAGATCAATACGTGACATTAACATTTGAAAATGATTTCGGGCATATGGGCACCGCGGCTGTTCTTGACGAAGCGCATTCTGGACGTCCAATTTTGGGCCACTTTTTCGAGCACTGCTGGCCGTATGTCACGAATAACACGAATAATGCTGGCCTCCAAGGCGTCAATTGTTGCTGGTTTATCAGCATAAGCCAGTGACTTCACGTAGCCCCACAGGAAATAATCGAGACGTGTCAAATCGCACGACCTTGGAGGCCAATTGACAGGTCCATTTCTCGAAATCAACTTATCGCCAAATTTTGATTTCAATAAGTCGATGGTTGCGTTCGCCGTATGGCACGTAGCGCCATCCTGTTGAAACCACATCTCCTCCGGATCAATGTCATCCATATTTTCAAACAAAAAATCATTGATCATGGTGCGGTAACGATCTCCATTGACCGTAACGCAGCTCCGGCCTCATTTTTGAAGAAATAAGGTCCGATGATGCCACCAGCGTGAAAACCGCACCAAACGGTGCATTTTTCTGGATGTAATGGAGTCTGTAGGGTCTCTTGTGGATTGGTTTCGCTCCATATGCGGCAATTTTGCTTATTAACAAACCCGTTAAGCCAAAAATGCGCCTCATCGCTGAACACAATTTCGCGATAAAACAACGGGTCAGTTGCCAACTGCTCTAGAGCCCAATCGGCGAAAGAACGACGCATATAATGGTCTCGTGGCTTCAATTCCTGCACCAGCTGGATCTTATACGGGTGTAGGCCGAGATCTTTGCGCAAAATTTTCCACGTAGTGGACGGACAGAGCCCCAATTCCTGCGACCGACGACGAATCGATAAATTTGGATCTTCTTCCACACTTTCGTTTACAGCGGCGATATTCTCTTCAGTACTCACATTCCTTCGACGTGTTGGTGTTATTGCATCCTCTAGAGAGTATGTGGTACGAAATCTATCCACAGTTCGACGAATGGCTTGTTCAGATGGACGATTATGTACGCCATAAAAATGACGAGGTCGTCTATAAGTTGCGCGAATCGACGACTGATTTTCAAAGTAAATTTGGATAATTTCGTAGCGTTGTTCAAGCGTGAGTCTATTCATGATGATTTGTCAGAGTATACTGAAACGATAAAAAAAAAAATATTTCATCAAAATTTAATTTTTTGTGTTACTTTTTACAATTTAAAGTTCTATCTAGCAAAAAAAAACACCCTTTACATACATAAGTGTATGCTTTTAAAGATATTCATAAACAATTTTGGACAAATCGGTCACTAACCGGTAAAGTTATAGGAAAAAATATTTTTTTTATATTTTTTAAATATATTAAGTTAATCAAGCTGCTCAATAAGACACCAAATTATATGCTGTAAACTCGAAAGTGCTTTCCAAGGAAATCCAATAAATCGCTTTAAAACTAACAAAGTTATAAGCATTAAAATAAACTTACAAACGAAAATTGAATTCTTGCAGCTTCTATACAACCGACAGATTTAATATGGATATCAGATAAAAGGACTTGACTAGCGGAGTATATAACTTTATAATAAATTTAAAATCCATGACGGCTGCTACTACAAGATGGCGTTCAATAAATTTATATTTAGGTCAAATTTAGAATTTAAAACAATACCCGCCTTAACCCCTCAATATTGGTATTAAATGATAGGGCTTGACTAGAAAAATGCAACAAACAATAAGAGAAGTTAAAATCCAAGAAGATGTTGTAAACAAAATGGCGTATTTATGGGTAAAATATAGTAAACTAATCAGCTGATACGGTTTGCTTTGTACTTTTAATGTTAAACTTCATATGAAAAGAAATATGAATTCGCCTTTAAATACTTTTTTTGTATGAAGTTTGACATTAATAAGAGAAAGCGAATTCAGTCGGGTGCATCGATCAAGGCGAATTCATACAGGTAAAATTGCCAGCCCAGCTCAAGGCATATCCATAAGGTATATGCAACGGCGAATTGATACAACAAAGCAACTTTTCATGGGATGTTTTATGTCAAGTCCAATTCGTATATCAGGGATGGAAAAGTTGTTTTTACATATTAAATATAATAAAATTTTATTAAAAAAAGGATATAAATTTTTTAAACACATTGTTAATGACGCAAAAGCAACAAATATACATAAATTAAGCACATTTTTTTATCAAAAAAGTACATTCAAGTTAGTTGTTTAATACCGAAACCAAAATCACATTTCCTATCCCTGCATTAATAAATGAAATCAAGGCGAATTAAACCAATTTTGACAAAACGTTTCCCAATCAGCTGGGCTGATAATTTCCTTGGCCCAGCTGTTTGGGTGGCATTTTGTCAAATTTTTTTGAATTCGCCTTGATTTCTTTTTTTTTGATTGCAGGGATGCAAAATGAGATTTTGAGTTCGGTGTTAAACAATTAATTTGAGTGTACTTTTTTTTAAATAAGTAAATGTACCAAATCTATGTATATTTGTTATTTTTGAACAGTTTTTAATGCTTTTTAAAAATATTTATATTTATTTTTTAATAAAATTTTTTTAAATTAAACATATTAAAACAAATTTTCCAACCCTGGTATACGAATTGTCCTTGACAGAAAATATCCCCTAAAAGGTTGTTTTGTTGTATCAATTTTCCGTTGCATATGCCTTGACACCGATTGTGTGGATTTTCGTATATAGAAAGTTAATTTCTGATGACGAATATTCGCAACGAAAAAAAAATCATTCATCGTCGTTGTGTTTATCGCATTATTTGAAGGTTAGACTTTCAATCACATTTATGGTTCTTCCTTTTATCTTCAAGCCACCTGTATAATTATGGGTGGTAATTAATACCGGCCATAATTCTGTGGCTTGGAGCTAAAAGGGCCAATGTCAAAATATTTACTTTTGAGAAAATTGAACTTTAACTTTTATAGGTGCTTTCATAGTGACATTGGCCAGCATTTTATCTATGAAGCTGTTCTGCATTAAGTATAACTTAAGCTGTTTTACCATAATAAAATAGAGCAAGAAAACAAATCTAATGCAATGATTAACTTAAAAGAGCAAAAAAGTGACATTGGCCCTTTTAGCTCCAAGCCACAGAATTATCGTTAAATTTTAATATGAAAAATTTTTAATTTCTTAAAGAAAGTAAAATACACCTGAGATAAACCAAAATTTGTCTGTGAATGCAAAAGTTTTTTTTTCTCAATGCTGACTAACGCCTTAAATTAACATGCATCACAGGGACTAGAAATTTATTCATATTCATATGTACACCTAAATGTCAAAACAAGTGAATAAAATTAATAATTATAACTAATTATGAAAATATTTGTATGTATATTTACAGATACATTCAAACATTTTAAAGAAAATTCGTTAGGAAAGTCTTACAAGCAGCCAAGCGAAACGATTTTAGCTTAAAGACGTTACAAAACAAAAACATGCTAAACATCCTTGTTCAAGGTCTGTCGTCCCTTAAACGTCTTT
Source organism: Phyto melanocephala (assembly GCA_941918925.1). Lineage (NCBI taxonomy): Eukaryota > Metazoa > Arthropoda > Insecta > Diptera > Rhinophoridae > Phyto > Phyto melanocephala. The sequence goes on from OW799233.1 coordinate 8,135,055, forward strand.
AAGAAGTCACAAGAAGAAAAACCCACCCTTTTTGGAAAACTTCTTTGGAAAGAACAATATATTCGAAGAATACAAAGAAAATGTTGTAGACTATTAATCGGCTGATTCCCCTACATAGTGAGTCTTTGTTTAATTTGGTGGTTGTTTATAATTTTTATTATTTTTTCAATATTTAATTGTTACATTTATGTGCGTATGTATGCAGGACACTGTTTTGAATCCCACATAAAATTTGCATCTCATTTCCGGACACTTGGGCCGGTCTAAAGTTATTTCCATTTCCACAGTTATTGAGTGTGTGTTTTGAAAAATTAAAAAAAAAAAAATGTTTAAATGTTTTAAAATTTTAGAAAGGAAATTGTTGCACTGGTGTGGGGAATTTTATTTTGTTTGTTGTTTGATTACATTGTTTAGGGAAGTATAATAAGTTTAACAAAGGCACGGAAATGATCAGGAAATAGAATGCCATTAAAGTCAAAAGCGTAAAATAGAGAGGGTGCATAATATTCTGCTTGATGATCATTAATGATTAAGAATTATGATCATAATGTTTGATTAATATAATAAAAGGAGATGTTTTAAATGTAATTTTCTGTTTTTGATTTTTTGTAGGCTTTATTTTAATAAAAATAATTTAAACTAAATTTAACTTAATGATGAATAGAAAATAAATAGACATGTGTATACAGGATGGACCATAGTCATCATGGGGTTTAAAAATTTAATAAATTTTTCGTTTAAATATTTTTTTTTTCAGATTAAAATGGAAATATTTTCACACTAAGTATGGAAAATAATGTCACTTAAATGACTACCGTTTTCAGCTTCGCAACGATTGGCTCATATCAGAGTATTTTCCAAAACATCTTTCAAAATTTGTGGCTGTAGCACCTTGAATTTCTGCAACTATGTTCAAGAAAATAGTTGTGTGTTGACAAATCTTGCGAACGCGTTAGCGAATTTCTGGAAATTATTCACTCTTCAGAAATTTTACTCAAAAGTGCCATTGTATTTTGGGCAATGTTGGCATTGGTTCCATTCTGCTGAAACTACATCTCAGTTTTGTTTTCAGGAGCAGGACATTTAAAATATATTCTATCATAAATCATTTATTTAAATCTTAATTATTACAGAAGTAAGATCCAATGAGGGCGAAATGCTAAAATGTTGACAATATTCTCTTTACGTTAAAATAATTGATCGCTAATTTATATAACAAATTTCAATTACTTTGTTTCTTTGTTTAGTTGTGAGTATCTTCATTATTTATTCTACAGGTATTATTTATATAATACTAGAAAAGCCCGGCGCGCGTTGCTACGCCCCTTAATGAATAAAATTGTATTCTGAATTTAAATGGAATATTAAGTGGCAAAATCTAAAAATTATAACTTTTTTATGGGCGCGGTCCCGCCCACTTTTTTTATCACGAAATTATTTAGTCATGACAGCTTGATATGTGTGCAAAGTTTCAGAAGAATCGGTCCAGTGCAAGTACCCCAAAATTATAACTTTTTTTAATGGGCGTGGCCCTGCCCAATTTTATAATCACGAAACTATAAAGTCATGACAGTTCAATACGTGTGCAAAGTTTTAGAATAATCATTCCAGTGCAAGTACCTCAAACTTATAATTTGTTTATGGGCGTGACCCCGCCCACTTTTCTAATCACGAAATCATATAGTCATGACAGCTCAATATGTGTGCAAAGTTTCAGAAAAATCGGTCAAGTGCAAGTAGCTAAAAATGATAACTAATTTTTTATGTGCGTGGACCACGCCCACTTTTTGCCACCCATGAACACTCCCTGGAATGTGTACAACAACTTGACAAAGTTTGAGTCCGATCGGTTTTACAGTTTCGGAGTTTATAGCTAACACACACACACACACACACAAACACACAGAGTTTTACTTTTATATATATAGATATAGATAGAAGATAGATAGATATATGGAAAAATAAATAAATAATTATATGAACGAAAAAGTTCTAAAAGCTTAGAACCCCATGATTATTTTGGCCCACCGTGAATAAACTGAAAGCATATTGACAAATAATGCGTCAACAACTTTTGTCGGTGGCAGAGAAATTCAAAATATTTTTTTTTGTAGTTGTTGAGTTAACAATAACCACAATGTACTTTTCGAATAAATCAGCTACCATTTAAATGCTTCTTTAATAGTTGGCAATTATACAGCAAATATTTATTTTAATTACAATTTTGGTTGAATTGTTGAATTTGTATTAGCTGATTATGATTTGAAATAGCACTCTTAGTTATGAGTCTTATTTCTTTATGTTTTTAATTTATAACATTTGAGTTTAGGACACCTTGCAAATCCACCAAATGTGTTATAAACGCACTAACAAACGAACAATAAATAGTATCACCTTAAACTTATGGTTTGTGAATTTTTTTTGGATTTAATGGCGCAAAGTGTCTAAATATTCACTAGAAAATTTGATAATATCGTTTTCTTATAAAATTTCCCTAAATTAAACCTATGAAGCAAATAGTTATTGTCTTTTCGGATATCTTTAACAGGCCCTTCAAAAACATTAGGAAAAAGAAAAAAGGGATAGTTAAAGACGACTAAAATGTAGAAAATTATAAAAACAAACAATTAAAAAGTTAAAACTTAACAAACAAAAACAAAAAATCCCAAAAATAGGGAAAAAAACATTTTAAACAGGGTCAATGAACCTGTTAAAATGAAGAACAACATTTACGGGATTTTTGTGTTTTCATGTGTGTGTGTGTGGTTGTGAAAACATCTAACCAACAACAAATTAGTAAACAGAAAATAAACCAAAACAGAAGAGTAGTTAAAGTTTCTAATGTTGAAACAGGGTTGCCAAGTTATAATTTTTTAGACACACATTTTAAATGAGTTAATTTAAACTTTTATTATGTACCTAGTCGACTTAATTAGCATTTGACAACTGAAACTATTTTTATTTTGTTGAAGGTACCTACTTAACTCCTGTAGTTTTTAAAGAAAATGTGTTTTCGATAAAAATTTTGTAAAATTTATATATAAATTTGTTTTTAAAAATTAATTAATTTACTATCAATTTGCTTTTACTGTTTTTTATTTTTGTTACATTAAATATTGTTGTTAGGTTTATTCGTTGAGTGCAGCAATAAAGTCTCGTTAATATTTATTATAAAAAATGTTTAATAGATTATTAATTATTTTTTTAATTTTAATAAAAGCAATACACAAAAAAAAATTTTTTGCTGTTACTGCTGTTAAGGAATTGTTTTAAACATTCAGTCGACATGAATTACATTATGAATTTAACGCGCAGCCTGTCGGGATGTTAAGTATCTGTTCAGGAATTTGACTATATTTTGGTGGCCTAATTGTAGAAAATTGTCAAGGACCAGTTGCATTTTGCCTTTCAGAGTCTTGAAATCTTTAAAAAATTAAATGAACAAACCTATTGTATAAAATTGTGTCGTCTCACTATGCAGACTAGGGAGGATTGTTCACTGAAACCTGATACAATTAATGGTTAATTTAATTAATTGATTTATTGTATGCTATATTGAACTCAATTAAGACCTTCATTTTTTAATTGCGCATTTAAGGTGTATGTCAGAAGATAGTAGGTATAATTAAAAAATTGCAAACTTTAAAAATTTAGTTAGTAGGTATTGAATTTACATCTTTTTTGTTAAATTGGAAAAAATCTATTAAATATTTGGTTAATTTGGCAACCCTGTATATATAAAATAGTTATAGTTGTTGTAGCCTTTGGTAGTATTTTTCAGATGATATTTTTTGTTATTTTTTTTTTTTTAACCTGTTGATAATTTTGTTTATGACGGCTTATGGTAGTTTTGTTTTATTTTGATTTGTATGGGATGTGTTTGTCAAAAAAGCAAACAACAATAAAATATCTTTCAAATTGCCTTCTCATGCGTTTGTGTGAGAATGTTTTGTAACTTTCTTGTGACTTGCATTTTATAATAAGAATTTAACATTGTGTGAGCTTATTTGCTAGATAGGAATACCGTGGCTATTAAATTTAAAATTATGATTATTGGAGAAGTATTTTACACATCATTTCTTTTGCGGAGTATGAATAAACATACATAGATCACAAAGTCACACAAATTTAGTTTAAAAAAAATCCGAAAATTTAATGTAAATTGTAGTCCGCTCATTAAAATGTTTTTATAAATTAATTAAGGTCAAACCTTCTTTTCAAAGAAAACTGGATAATTGTAATAACATTGCTTTAAATAACATTCGAAAAACTAATACCAGTCGATGTGCCGCAAGAATTAGTACATTTGGTCAGACATCACAATTAATCTCGTAAACGGTAAGTTAAAAAAAAAAAGATTTTTCTTGCCTCCTTAACAGTATAATTGAGTAAATTTATGACTTTGCTAAATGCATACTGTACGGGACTACTTTTTAAATCGAATTTTCTTTAAAATTGTTAGCCTTAAAAAACATACTCAAGGGTTCATTCGAGTTTGCTAGTTTTGTGGAAGGTAAAGAGATTTAAATAAGAATTCTTAAATTTCGATCACGTTCGACTGTCATTATTGCCCCCTTATGTTAAAAAAAATCCTAAGGAAGCTAAATACAAAAATCCAATTTATAAAATGTTTTTTTTTTTTTGTTGTATAATTATTTATCCCGCATATTCTATTAATGAAAGAATTTCAAAATTGAAAATTTATTTAAAAAAATCAGCTTTTATTAAAAAACCTACGATATTCTATCTGAAATTATGAAGTTTTAAAAACTTAACAACAATGTTCTCATTTATACATACATATCACATATTGATTGCACACTTAATTCTAAATAAAATTCCTGTATTAATCAAAACTTACAAAATGTCATAATAAATTTACCACACCACGACCATGGTGGGAAATAGTGGTGGGTGCTTGAATTTTTGTTCTTTCTTTTAATTTGTTTTAAACAAATTAATAATTAACAAGAAAAAAATAAATAAATCATGTGTATGTTTGCATTAGTAAATATTATAAGAGGGTGTCTAGTTGTTTTTCCCTGTGTATAAGTTTCAATAATGAATCAACGAATTTAGCCGTAATGAACTAACGGTCAATCGTCTGCACTGGCATCAATTGCACAAACATTCATGCACTTGTACGATCATAGTTGCCAGATAAAGTGAATAAAAAATCGTTAAACATATGAAAAAAAAAATGGTAAAATATTGTTGCACGTTTATTACACGTTTGTTTTTTTATTTTGATACCATTTCATTAAATTTTTGTGTTGAGTTGTATTTGTGTGAAATGTATTGGAATCACGAAAAAACTTAATTTGGTTAAAAAAGAGTTAGCACCTTTCCGTTGTTTATTCTTATATTATTTTACTTACCTTTTCATAATAATAACTAAAATACGTGTATACATATTTCTCTAATAATTTTCTTAATTGTCGTTTAATAATAAGAAAACAAACAAATAAATAATACTTAAGAACTAATGAATGTATGAAAATATTCTTTAATGGTAGTAGAAAAAGTTAAAAAATACTTTTTATGGATGTTTAATAATAAATATATTTTTTATTTTTATTTATTTATTTGCTTAATTTAAAATTTATTATAATTAAAATTATAACAAACTAATCCTAAGAGCACTAGCAGCTAAGGCTATCGGCTCGAAATAATATTTATAAATATAAAAGTAATTAAATTTTTAATCCCTAGTAAATTTAGTCTCACCCGAAAACAAACATTTTTTCATTTGTTTGTTTTAATTTAATAATTTGAACTAGTTCTGATTGCAAATTTTGTCATTTACATTTAAAATATGCTAACATTTATTCACGGTGTCATACTTATTATAAGATAAGAATTTATTAATTTTGAAGCATTATATTTATATTCAAAATCAAATCATGAACAAATGTTTGTAGTCGCAGGGTAAACTAAATTAGGTTCAATTTAATTGGGAAGCTGGTCTTTACTTACTTTTGTTACCTTTAAAATATAAGAATGTATACATTTCCTTTCTCCTCTCATAATTTCCAGTTTGCAAACTTTATATAATTTTTTAAAGTTCTTTCCTTACGTAATTATACAATAAATAGTAGTGCATAAACAAATATAATTTTTTTTTATTTGAAATGCAAAAGTTGCGAAACTGTGATTTCGAAAAATATAAAATTTTTGGAAAAAAGTCGTCAAATTGTCAACAAACTAGTTTTGGTACTTAAAATCGTTAAAATTACATAAATCGTTAAATCTGGCAACTACATACACGATTCTGTGCTTGAATTGAAATAAAAACAAATCTGACGAGTTTGCAGTTGTTTATGGTTATTTTAATTTTATAGTTGTTGATTTTCATCTACCACTTGTTGTGTGGTGGGTCAATTTATAAGTACTTTACATTATAAAGCATATTTAGGTTAAAGATACTAATCGGATTAAAGAGTTTTTAGTGGAATTAGATTTGAGGATGACTTGGCTAAAAGTAATCTACAACATTACCATAATCATTCAGTTAACAATTGACATGTCAACTGTTCGATCGATTGTATGGTAATTCTGTAGATCTCCAGATCGATTTCATGTACAAATATTTAAATGCAATAGTCGTATAGCTATTTCAGACCTTATTATACCTTATTTTAAGAATTTTCAAAAAGAGAATCAATTAACCTAATTCCTAGAGGCCTCTGTTCAATTCTTCATAAAGTTCATATTTTCATATTTTTTTTAAGTTTGAATTTTCAACAGCGAGTAAAGTGTTATACGGTTGCCAGATTTTACAACTTTATCATCTTTATTATGACTAGAGTAACTCCAGAGCAGCAAATATAATTTAGAAACCTTGATGTAGTTCAGAAATATTGACATGCACAGTATTCTTTCAGTGATTACGCTCAATAGGAATATAAAAAAGCAAAATTGCTAAATTTGGCATGAGAAAATGCTGGAGGCAAATTACGGCATTCGAACGTGACCGCAATTTGAAAATTCTTATAAGAAACTCTATACCTAAAGCATAGCGAACTCAATCGATCAAGTTAAATTTCGATCGTGATCGAATACCGTATTTTGGCCCCTGGGCTATATAAGCCGGTATTATTTTTACTTCTTTAAAAATAAGGCCGACGGAAATGAACCGAGTAGTATAAAGCCATGATTTCTAATTGGATCTGATGTTTATTAAAAAAATATTTGCCAAAAGTTGCTCGTAGTGATCCAGAAAATTGACTACCAAGATTTTGTGATTTAGCGTCTTAAAATTATTTTTATTTTGTGTCTGGTAGTAATAGGTGATAACTATTAAAAAAACATAAAACTTTATTTATGATAGTGAAGAATATTTAAAAAGAGTTAAGGTAGCTTAAAATTAATGCGATGAGAAGACAGGTCGAAAGACAAACTAAAGCACTCTCCCAAACAAATTTAGGCGGCTTTGATGTAACAAAAGTAAAGGTGCCAGCCATATTAAAAAAATCTTGTCTTGTCATCTTCTATTCTAATTAAAAATATCAAACAACAATCTGAAGTTCTTTTAGAAATTTACCCCCATACCTAAACAAGAGCGTTGAGCGTCAAGCGTTGGAGTTTTACGTGTGTTTTGTTTTTGTTAAAATAACAAAATACATGCAAAATTGCAACGCTTGACGCTCAACGCTCTTGTTTAGGTATGGGCCTTAGTCAATAAAACTAAACTTTTGGTAGCTTTTAAATAAACTTTGGAAAATTTTAAAAACACTTTTGCATGGTGCCTCTTTAATTTAATGTTGATTTTCTTTATTTCCAAAAGTTCTTCCAATAAGCAGACAAAAACGAATTATGCATTTATAATAAGTTTTTAATTTGGCCACGTATATGTATGTATGTGTAGTAGTGCTATTTCAGTGACAAACTAAAAGTAAAAAACAAAACAAAATACAAAACTAACACGGCTTTCAGACTAGGCAAGTCACTTGCGCAAGTGACTTGCCCAAGTGTTGTGTTTATAGGCAAAAGGGGTAAGGTCGGGTTAAGAGGAAGAAACTTGCTCATTTTTGAGTACACACTTGCCTGTACTCGGCAAGTACGAGCAAGTTTTTGTTGAGAAACCAAAAACAAAAGAGTAATAAAAACAAACAAGAGTGCTATATTCGGCCATGCCGAATCTTATATACCCTTCACAACGTGTTGTCATGCAACAACAATTGTTTATGTCACCATTTATCTCATATGAAATACGTACATACAAAACATACATATATAAAAACATCCCATTGTAATATTATACATTTAGTTTACTTATGTGCTTAAAAAAAAAATAAATTAAAAGAAAAATTAAAAATAAAACAATAAAAATTTGAATAAAATATAAAATAAAAAAAATTTTTTGGCTCACTCTAACCAGTATACCACGTTTGTATGTATGTGTAGATAATTGATAATTGTAGAAATTTCAAACGGAATGACAAACCTATATATACCCTTTTTCACTGTGTGAAGAGTATAATAAGTAAAAGAGAACGAAACTTGGGCAAGTCAGTTGCTGAGTCTGAACATGAAAGCAAGTTCAAAGAAAAATAAAAGAAAATAAAAAACTAACTTGAGCAAGTGACTTGCCCAATGCGAAAGGGGTATAATGAATGGATTTTTCACATGACATGGTAATGAGTTAACAACGAAAAACTAGCAGTCCTCATACTACAGTTGTATTTCTATGTTTTACAACAATACCAACAATTACACTACAACAACTAGCAGTAATTTCATCTATGACACAATAGTCCAGCATACGAAGAGAAACATGGATAAAAAGTACGCATGAGCAGCGGTACAAAAGACAATTTTATTACGCTTCGTTTAGATTTTTTTTGCTCGCAGAGCAAAGTCTCATGGATAAAAATGAATAACTGGACAGTTGTTTCGGTTTAACGTTGTTGCTGGTTGAATTGGATAATGCAATTAGGGTTGACCATGATGATTGAGGTTGAGAAATATTCATACTTTAACAGTATTGTATATTTGTTTGTTTGTTTGTTTGAATATTTGTTTTGTTATTTCTTAACTATTCCATAGATTTGTTTTTGTATATATTCAACTGTAAAAATAGTTGTGCTCACAGCATATTTTCCCATAATGTAAGGTGACATTTTTTTTATTAAATTCAAATGATTCTTAAGGTGCTTTTTTCAAATTGTTTTTCTAAAACGATAGGGGCTTAAACTTTTAACTTGAACTGTAAATGGGTTAACAAATATTCTCTCAACAGCATTTGATTTGCCACAGATTTTATTAAAGCAGAATGAGATCAGAGCTTTAAAGGTGTTAGCTCTTTGCAATGTTGCGTGTACTTAATGTAGGTCATGGGATCTTCAAATGCCACCTTATAAATTAACACTTAAAAAATATCAAAAAACAATAGTTTAAACGTCATAATTTTTCATAAACATTTAATTAAAATCCCCTAAATTCAAACAATTTAAAAATTTATAAATTTATAAATTCCAACAGTTCAAATGTATTTTAAAACAATAATATTATTTGCAATGCATACAGGAGGTATATAGCCGCATTAATGAAGAGGTTAAGTGAGTGTAAGGCATGACTCGGCAGGACAATTTTCGCCTTCACCAATTTTCAACAAGACAGCAAAGAAGGATTAATAACATTAAAAAATGATTTAAGTGACCAACTAGATGGTGGAAATCCACCTCAATACAAAGAGCACGCATATGCCTGTGCACACACAGGAATTACCCACCAAAAGTCCCACTCTATCTGAACATCAAAGCTAATGGAATCGATAAAATATCGCCTAAGCTGCTTTAAGCGCCCAACTTATGCAATTAATGACTGACGAATTTTGTGCCACTGGTAATCTAAGCGTTAAATTGAAATTATGATCAATAATCAAGATTCTAAAGATATTGAATCTGACTGAGGAGACTGCAGAGGAATAATTCTCCTTAGCATGGTAAATAAGGTGATTGCGAGTATATTGAACAAGCGACTCTGACAGAAGGAAACACACAAGCCATACTTGTTGCCAACAGCTGGATATAGAAACACCAGCAATAAATAAATTGTGGAACGATTAAAAGCCACCTGCAGTAGTCAAAGGAAATTCAAATGCAATCATTGTCATAGGACCTTATACAAACAAAAGAAATTAATTATGAGTTTTTAAATAAATTGTTGAAACAAAAACTGTGCCAACTTTAAAGGTGTAAAGAATAATCGTTTCAAATTTCTACATCAACTTATCAGTGACTCAATTAAAAATTAATTTTGTTTTTAGTTGAAAGAAAAATTAAACTCCTTTGAATCACTGGCAAGAATCTTACTGCCTCAGTTGTGCAATTTCCAAACGGTTTTCGTGTAAATGCCAACAGAATCTTGTTGTTTGTGGATTCTGTTTCGTATTATCAAAGTTGTACTCCTTGTTGTAGTTGAAATGTTTAAAAATGTGTATAAAAAACGCCCACCAAACAGAAGAGTTTTTTGCACTGAAATTCAAATAAAACCAGAAACTGCAAAAACATACTAAAACAACTTATGGCAAATGAAATTGAAATTAAATTTTGTTTGCTGCTCAGGCGGATGTTGATGCTGTTATTGAGTCTGAGATGTTCGTACCAGTGTAAATCGATGGACAGACGGATGGATGGCAAAATACATAGTTAAACAAAATCACTTCTAAATGGCAAATGATTATAGAACAGAGAGTTAAATCGATAATAAATAGAAACGGATCTTCACATCATAGAAGCGATGAAGGTAAGGCATGGCCAACCATTTGAAAAGTGATTAGAAATTTTTTATATTTTATTAGAAAGTTGAATGATAAAGGAACTAGTAGTAGTTATTTTTTTATTAATATTCTTAATAATTCTTCGATAATATCTTGTCTATTAATAGGCAAGTCGATTTCTTGTTACGCTATTTACGCTCACTTTATACAATCGGTTTTAATAGAGAATATTCCATTTGAAAGGAATTTTCCTATAGATCAACATAATCTTATGGGTCGATTATGGATAGCAATCGAACTTCAGTTGCGTTACCAGCTGGCAACTACAATTTCTCGGTGGCTAAATTTTCATATAAAATTGACAGCTGGTAGTTGCCAGTGGCAATCTGTAATGCCTTTTTTGGCAACTGGCAACGTAATTGAGGTTCAGTTGCTATCCATAATCGACCCATTAATTTTATTAAAACTGGTTCAGTATTTTAAATTAAAAAAATACAGAGAATAGAAATAAATGTTTCTAAAAAATGATTCAAATTAAAGAAAAAAAAAAAATAAAAGAATTGTGTGACATATGCAGACGTTAATACAAAAACAAAATGCATGTGTTTTTTAATTATTGTGTTTGTTGCTGCGATGCATATACCTTATCAATATGCCTTGAACATTTCATTCATTTTAAAACCTTTTTTTTTATAAAAATACTAGCCAAGCCCGGCGCGCGTTGCTACGCCCCTTAATTAATAAAAATGCATTCTGAATTTTAATTGAATATATTAAAAATAATATTTGATTGATTTTTATTATAATGCAAGTGGGTATACAAATTTTTTGGTGTTTCCACTCTGGAGCATGCGACGTACAGCTGGCCATGTGAAAAGCATGGATTTTCCAAATTCAATCCTGCAACACGCAGAGATTGTCCTTGTGCTTTGTTGATGGTAATAGCGAAGGCAAGGCGAACTGGAAACTGTAGTCGCTTGAAGTTGAAAGGCAAATCGGTGGGAACCATTGGAATGCATGGAAATAGCTGAAAATAATAATTTATTTTTAATGGGGGTGGCACTGCCCACTTTTCTAATCACGAAACTGTATAGTCATGACAGCACAATATGTGTGCAAAGTTTCAGAAAAATCGGTCAAGTGCAAGTAACTAAAAATTATAATTTTCTTTTTTATGGGCGTGGCACTGCCCACTTTTCTAATCATAAAATTGTGTAATCATGATAGTTCAATATATGTGCATAGTTTCGGAAAAATCGGTTAAGTTCAAGTAGCTGAAAATTATAACTATTTTTATGGGCGTGGCATGGCCCACTTTTGTAATCACGAAATCATACAGTCATGACAGCTCAATATGTGTGCAATGTTTCAGAAAAATCGGTCTAGTGCAAGTAGCTAAAAATGATAACTAATTTTTTATAACCACTCCCTGGAATGTGTACAACAACTTGCCAAAGTTTGAGTCCGATCGGTTTTAAAGTTTCGGAGTCTATAGCTAACACACACACACACATACAGAGTTTCACTTTTATATATATAGATAAGCAAATAAATACACAATACAAACATAATTATCGATAGAATTAAAAATAAAATATAATTTGTCATCCCTGGCAATCAAAATCAGTTCAGTGGCTTTCACGCCTCTCATGTCGCTTAAAAAAGTAGAAAGCAAAACCACTTTGCGCTGTATGCAGAGCATCCTACGTTTTGTGCTTTGCAATTTGCAACGATTCTCCTTTTTTTTAGAAATCCGTATGAGGCGAAAAAGCATAGAGCGCGTGGTGCGGACTTTAAGCTTAAAGAATTAAATCGCTTTAAGTCATACTGTTCGTATGTGGAATAAACTCCACTGCATTCAACACTACTCCCTCTATCCTCCTGACTATCATAAATTTTTCTAATGCAATTGCGTATATTGTGAATATGTAGGGGTTATCTCTTGAACAATTGAACGCTCTTATCACGTTTCAAATTATAAAATTATCTCGCAATACATAAATTGAAGTTTTCGTTAACACATGGAAGCGTATTATTTATTATTTGTCTACTATGCAAAAAATTAAGTGAAAGTGCCACTAAGCCCAAGACAGACAAGAGCTGGAAATTGAACCCAGACTAGCATGCCAGTGATTAATTCGCTGTATATGCGTCTCACGCTCTCTGATCACAAGAATAGTTAAAAGAACACAGTAGAAGAATTTTAAGGCTGTTTTGTTTTATTTCTTCTGAAGATCAAATACGGCACCCCCAACATTACTAAACAAACCATTGGCCACTCCTGCTTTAGTTCGATATCCGTTTCTAAAGTTATATGGACACAAGACGGTTGCTTACAAAAGTTCACTTTTAATGGTAGTTTATTTGTCTGTATGTATAAGACTCATTGTTGTAATAAGTATTGTAAATATTTGTTGTTGCTTTTTGTTTGTTTTGATTATTTGAAAGGTTTTGCAGTTCAAGGCTGTTTGAAAGCTTCTTTTTTTCTGATTTTTCTAACTGATTTGTTTGACTTTTAGTGGACAATCTGTAAGCTTTAAATGGATATTAAAAAGCTGTAGCAGCCAAAGGAATTCTTTATATTGAAATGCACACAGAAGTAGAAAAATTAAAAAAAATAGAATATTTACTGGTTTATGAGATATAAAGTAATGTTTTACCCAGCTTTGTTGGTATTTTATTTGACAATATAAAAAAAACAAAAAAATAAAAATAAGATGACACCTGCCTGCAGCTAAAACATGATCAGTAAATTTTATTTAATCTCAAGTATTTTAAAATGTTAAATTAAATATAAAACAATAGAAAACAGTTTTAGCGGCCAATCGAAAACCATCTACAGTTATTTAATTTCTATTCGGACTGCGGTTCGCATAACACGCTCTCACTTATGTATGTATGTTTAGTAATTAAGAGGAGTTTATGAAAACGAATTTTAATTTGCATAAATATTTCATAGTACATACACAGATACAAACATGCATACATACAAATTATCTTTCTAAAACACTTCCTATCTGATTAATATTTATAACCATTTGTGCTAAGCTTTCATTAGAAAAACTTTTTATAATTAAGGGAAAAAAAAAATAATAAAAAAAATTCTTAATTGTATTTTTATGACTTCAAAATACACACACATAACTTAAGCTTTGTTCGAATTTGGTAAATATTTGACCAAATAGAAAACTAAGTGTGGAACATATATTAGCGTACAGGTATGTCAATGAGATTAAAAATAAAAGTTTTTTATATTAAAAAGTCCCAATTTGGGTTATACTAAGTAAAGGCGTTTACTTTCCTTCCTTATCACCACTGGATCCATTGCACAGTGGTTTTCCCAATAGGCCAAAAATCAAAAAAGTTATTGTTTTTTAAGATTTATTACACAAAATTTATTGATAACACTCTAAATTTTATGAATCTAACAAATTTTATTGTTTTTTTTTTTGCGAGATTTATTGTTTGTGTCCGATGAAAGTGGAGGTATGTTTATATTGCATATATTGTGGTTGCATAGTCATAAAAGAAAACTTAAGTTTATCCAAAAAGTTATTCGCGATATTGTGGCAGACGTTTCCAAAAACCCTACAAACATTAAATTTTAACTTATTTTCTACCAAATTAAATAGCAAAAGCTGCAAAAATATGAGCCCATAACAAAATCGCTGAAAAATACTTTTTTGACCTTTTTAAAAACTTACGTTTTTCAAAAACTTCTTTTTCACGTACACTTTTAGTGATATGGCTTTCATCTGCCCACAACGCCTTATGCATCAAATTGTAGGTTTTTTATCCCTCCTTAAATTAAAAAATATTGTGGCCGCGGGTTTTGTCATATTTTCGTATATGGGTGTGGTTTACATAGTCATCCGACGAGATTTTTTCAAAATGTAAACCTTTCATCAAAAATGACAGGAATTAATAAGGATATTTTGCAAAGATGTGCCACAATTCTCCAAGCTATAAATTCTGGATTTCAAATTGATGCCGAAAAGTTAGAGAAATATGCTGTAGAGATAGCAAGAAAACTTGTGAAGGAGTTTCCTGGTACTACCTCCCTCCATCGGTACACAAAATTCTTATCCATGGAGCTGAGGTAATCAAGCATGCATTAGTGACAATAGGTGAATTATCGGAGGAAGCAGCTGAAGCGAAAAATAAGGATTTAGATTGCAACATACACGAAAAATATTGCGCATAGCTACAAATACAGATCTTTTAAATCGCCTCTTTTTAAGTTCAGATCCATTTATTTCTGGAACCCGAAACTTTCCAACAAAGAAAAGAAGTAGTTTAAGTCAAGGAGTTTTAAATTTGCTTAATATTTGATATATATTACTACTATTTTACTTTATTACCTTATATTACTTAATAATACCCTATGTTGGATTATTTAACTTTGTTAAGCTTTTTAATTTAGTATTACTGTGGCTACAGTTGTTAATATTTTTTCCTAAAAATTTAAGTTCTTCCGGCATGAAATGATCTGAAAAATTTTGAAGACCCTAGCTTTTTTAGTTTTGGAGATATTGATTTTTGACCGCTTTTCCATATAAGGGAAACCACTGTGCATTGGCAGCATCTCCACGGTTTTAAAAAAATATTTATTTTATGTTGTGTGATTTTTCTTATATATTATATAAATAATATAAACAAATTTGTTTACAATCTTTAAATATAAAAAAAACATATTTTTTCAAGCAAAAATAAATAATAATATTTATAAATAATTTTAGTGGTTAGGTATATCTATTTCACTAAATATTAGCCTAATGTGCACATGCCTTAAATCTACGTTTTATAAGATGCTGCTTTTCTATAGAAACAGATATTAATTTGTTTAGATTTTAATTTTGAGTTTCAGAGTGGGATCCCACCACATTCTTTGAGGTTTGAGTCAGGTGTTTCTTTTTATACCCGCCACCAAAAAAATGGTGGGGGTATATTCATTTTGTCATTCCGTTTGTAACACATCGAAATATCCATTTTAGACCCCATAAAGTATATATATTCTGAATCAGGGTTTGATTTGATGACGATCTAGCTATGTCCGTCCGTCTGTCCGTCTGTCCGTCTGTTGAAAGCACGATAGAGGTCGCACCGAAAAAGCTAGGGGGCTCAAATTTTGCCAGAATCTTTCCTATAGACAAGGTTTGTTTGGTATTGAAAATGGGCTAAATCGGAATATTAGGAAGAGAGTTATAGCTCGAAAAGCAAGAGTAGGTCGAAAAAACCGTGTCCTACAAACATCGAATAAAACGGAATTGTGTCCAAATGCATTAACGTAGACTCATGAAACTTCGAATATATATTTCCTGGGTAAAAACAATATTGTCCCCCGAAAATCATCTAAATCTATGTATTACGAGAGGAGTTATCGATCAAAATGTACGAAAATTTATACCGCACAGTGTATTTTTCGGTATATTTAAAAACAAAAACGTCATTAAAGAAACAAAATTTGATGTACGACTCTGAAATTTTGCACACTTTGGTTTTTGGTGAGACGCTTTTTTGTAATGGAAAATCAATGTGCCACGCCCACTTTTACGCCCACCTCCCATATAACGTTTTACCTAAAATTCCTATAATTTCTCTATTAATAAAGATTTTGGAATAATAAAGGGCTATATTGAAACATCTAAGTTGTATTCATTCGCAAAAATAACTTTGATACGCCTACTATAACGCCCACTTTTCACGTTATCTAACCTTAATGAAATTTAAAAGCTCATAAAACCGCCAAAATTAGAGGTATGATGATCAAATTTGCTACGTATATCTTTCTAATCAATTTAATTGTTGTGCCAGAAAGTTTAGTTGACACGCCCACTTTAACTCCTACCTCCCAAATAACGGTTTATCTTAAATTCATGTAATTTCTCTATTGACAAAGTTTTTGGGAAAATAAAGGACTATATTGAAATATTTAAGTTGTATTTATTAGCAGAAACTTTATTGACACGCCTACTTTAACGCCCACTTTCATTGAAAGACTACATTGACAAAAGCATTTTAGTAGCATATCGAAGTTATAAAGGGTGGTTAAATTTTAAGGGCTGATGTTGTTTTTAAATAAAACACAAATTATTTAAGAAATTATTATCATTTCTTTTTATAATGATAATATTTGTATGGTTCAATTATGCATTTAACAAAATATCGGCCAAATGGCCCCCCCATCCTTGGCGCCACTCCTCTATCTGAATGCAAATTTTCAATGACAATGTTGATGCTCAATTGTTGGGCATGATGATGAGTACAGGTTGACTGCTCTTTTGCCACACTATCGCAAAAAGCAGCAGTGGTTCCCATTCAATGAACTAAGAAGGCATTCACAGACTTTCTAAAATTGGCCCTTACAATTAAGCCACCCTCTACAAAGAAAGTGATACATATTTTTATATTATTATCACACGGTGATTCAAAATATACATTCTCAGCATTTTGCTAAAACGGGAAATTTATTAGTAAGATTTTGATATTTAAACTTTTATAACATTTTGCTTTTAAAAGATTTTCAAACGAAATAAGTTTTGTATAATTTTAAAATTTGTTAGCCATTAGTACATGAATATAAATTGTTTATAATGTTTAGAGATAATTTTTTTTTTTAATATGTCAAAATTTTCCTAAATTCCCATTTTTAATAGAGCATAACTTCAGGAGAACATAAGATAACAAATATAAATTAGCACTATTTCGTAGATAAAACTTTCCTCTTAAATTCATGTAAATTCTCTATGAATAAAGATTTTGGAATACTAAAGGACTATATTGAAATATCTAAGTTATGTTTATTAGCAGAAACTTTATTGACACGCGTATCTTAACGGCCACTTTCATTGAAAGATTAAATTTACGAAAACATTTTTCTAGCATACCGAAGTTTTGAAAAAAATTATTATGAAATTATTATCATTTATTTTTACAACGATAATATTTGTATGCTTCAATTATGTATGAAACAAAATATCGGCCAAATGGCCCCCCCAACCTAGGCGGCACACCTCGATCCGATAGTCCATATTTTCAATGACACTGTTGATGCTCAATTGTTGGGCACGTTGATGAGTCGAGGTTGCTTGCTCTTTTGCCACGTTATCGTGAAAAACAGCAATGTTTCCCATTCAACGAACTAAGATGGCATTCACAGATGTTTTCACATTTCATACAGACCTGCTTTGCAGACATTTAAATATTTTTTACAATTCTCACGATTGTGGACGAATTCGAACGATTTTGTTGACCAAAAGAATCACGAAGTGCACAAAATGCATTTTGATTTGAACGCCCATTTTTATAAAAATCTTTAATATTTAAAAGCGTCTCTCGATTGCGTATCTTTCCACGGTTCAAATTGAGTTAGTCTGAGATTGAGAAATGTCAAATGAAATGCAAGAAAAAAGTTGAAGTTTAGGTGTGGTTCACCTTCAACATGGGCCCTTAAAATTTAACCACCCTCTACAAAGAAAGTGATACATATTTTATTATAAAGAGATTATTCTATAGCGATTAACAAAATAATAAATATTGTGCTTTAAATGTACACAAAATTGGTGGTGGGTATAAAAGATTCGGCACAGCCGAATATAGTGCTCTTACTTGTTTAATATTAATTTCATTGAATTATCATTAATAAATAATGCTATTGAGGCTGCGTTGTTTAAGTGAGAATAAGTTATTTGAAATTTTTTCTATTTTGATTAAAGATTTGTTTATAAATCCCTTATCAATCTGAACTTAAAAACTAATTTTCTATTTATGAAAAAAAATTTTTTTTTTTCAAGTTTAATTTAAAGATCGTTTTAAAGTATACCTTTTGATTAATGTCCAATACTCTTGCCACACAGAAAAAAATTAAATATCTGATTCAATAAAGAAACTTAGAGAACCAAATAAAATATTTGTTTAAATGAGAGAGAACCTATCATTTAATTTGTCAAATCTAAAAAAGAAAGAAATCAATTTTCAATACAATCTTATGCTTAAGGGTCGTATACATAAAAAATATTTTAGGTTTATTGAAGGCTTATTTGACAAATTTCTCTACAACATCTGTCAAATAAGCCTTTAAAAAACCTAAAATATTTTTTATGAATATGGCCCTAAATCTTTAAAAATTTTTATAAAAATATTTCCGATTTTCCAAAAAATTATTAACAGAATCAAATAAAAAGTTTAATGAAAATATCACCGATTTTCGAACAAATTGTCAACAGAAAGAAATAAAAAGTTTATTTAAAAAAAATTACAAAAATTTGTTTTAGATATTCGTTAAAGAATATTTAAAAAAATATTTGTTTAATTCAAAGATTAAATCAATGACAAGCAATTTAAAAAATCAGTTAAATTCTCAAAGAAACACTTAATCAAACAGAGTTATTTTATTAATGAAAATAGACGTATGAAACGCCAGACAAGAAGAACGCTTCTTCAAAGTCTTGTATCAAACTTAAATTTTTAAGTCTACAGTATCTTTAACTCAAAAAAATTAGAAAATTAATTATTAAAATAAAAGACAATGAAAACGCACACTAACTGCAAATAAAAAAACTTAATTTGTTGTTTTAGCATATGTGTTAAACAAAGGAAATAATCAAACAAAAAATTATTTGAAACAATTAAAATATTAATAGAAATTAAATTGAGGCAAACGTTTGTTTGAAAATATTTTGCAGGTTATCACCGTTCGTCGACTAAAGTCGCAATTTGTAAGACTTTCTTTTAAGCTCGACTTTTTTATTTTTGTTGCGACTT
The DNA here is from genome assembly GCA_941918925.1 of Phyto melanocephala. NCBI lineage: Eukaryota > Metazoa > Arthropoda > Insecta > Diptera > Rhinophoridae > Phyto > Phyto melanocephala. Next base: position 8,154,541 of record OW799233.1, read on the forward strand.
TTGCTGTTTTTTTGTAAAGTTACCCACAAAAATGAATTTTGTAATATATATATTTATTCCCGTCGTTCCAGTGAGGAGCATAGGGCCATTACAAATGTATTCCAATGAGATGTATCTTGAGCCATTAGTTTAATTTCATTCCATGTCTTCCTTGCAAATACCACTTCGTTCTCCAGCTGCCTTCTCCATGTGTAAGATGGCCTTCCCCTTCTTCTGCTCCCTTGTGGGTTCCAATCTATTGCAGTTCTCGTCAAGTCATCTGGTGGTTTGCGTAACGTGTGACCTAGCCAATTCCACTTGCATCGTAAGATTACCATTCGCAAAGGTGTTTGATTTGTGGCTGCCCAGAGGTCTGCATTACTTATAACGTTTGATCAAAATATTTTCAAGATCCTCCTCAAACAGCGGTTGGCAAATGCCTGCAATGCATTTTTATCTCGGGCAGCTGCATTCCAGGTCTCGCATCCCTACAATAGGGTTGACTTCACACTGGAGTTAAATATGTCAATCTTAGTTTTTCGTGCTATATGGGAAGCCCTCCATACTGAGTTTAGGAGGCCAAAGGATTTTCGGGCACAATTGATACGGTTTGCAATATCTGCACTTTATCCACCTGTGCTGTCAATTACGCTGCCGAAGTAACAAAAGCTTTCAATATCTTGGAGAATGGTACTGTTTATTTGGAGGTTCACTTTTTTTGTCAAGATTATAATCAACCCTGCTTTCGCTGTAATAAGCACATTGATATTTTCATTATTCTTGAATTTCTTTTTACAAAAAACATCAAAATAATGAACAATGATCTAGTCTGGCATATTTTTCCTTAATAAATAAGTAAGTGCGCTATATTCGGCCGTGCCAAATCTGATAATACTTTTCACCATCATGTAGGTATAGTAATCACATCGTAGCTTAGCTTAGACTAAATGTTATATGTCATATTGCTTTATTGATTTTGACGCCATTTTTATTTTGAATTTTTACATAGTTAGCTGTAACTAGCAGTTAAGTCCTTTTATTTCATATTGATGTGTTAAAAAAATTATCAGCCATTTTGTTTAGTAGGTCATGTGGGTTTTAACTGTTTCAAATTTTACTGTATTCTACTGGTCATTGATATTCATATTGATATTCATACTATTTATCACTCATATCATTGTTATCATTTTGGCCATTTATTTGGCTTACCGAATATAAATAAAAATAAATTAATAAAAATAAATAAAAATAAATAAAACATCCGCCATTTTATTTCGGACGCCATCTTGGATTTTAACTTTTTTATTTTCTACTATATATTATACTGGCCAAGTTCTTTCGTTTGATACCAATATTGAGGGAGTTGAAGTGATTACATTTTTAATTACTAGATTTGACTCATATATAAAAAAGTTGCACGACATTTTGTTATGGCGGCCATCTTGGATTTAAAATTTTTTTAATGTCCTACACTCTGCTAGTCACATTATTTCTTTTGGTACTTGTCCAAAAGCTAACAAAATCGATTTTCGTTTGTAAATTTTAGGAAAAACATCGAAACATTTGAATTTTTGTGTGTTTTGCTTAGCAGCAATTTTCGAGACTACGGTTTGCATTCTGGTGTGTTTAGTCTGTCCAAAAATTCATTAGAAGCTTAAATACTCTGATATATGAAAATTATATACATTAATTATACATTTTTGTGAGGCATTAAATTTATTTAAACCTTACGAAAAACTACACATCTAGGCAATCTAAAATTAAGTTCTAAATACCTCCGGCGCCAATTTATGTGTCGGCCTCCGCCGCCAAAAAGATTTGTAAACACAGGTTTTTAGTTATGTGTTGAAAATCATTTAGTCAGCTGTTTCTGTTGTGGAAATTTTTCTAAGATAAATTTGCATTGATTTTTAGTTAGACTTGCACGATCTAATAAGTTTTCGCTGGTAATTAGTTAACAACAAACAGTGAGTTCCGCTAATGTTCAAGTTATATTAAATTTATCTACTAGCTTTAAAAACGATAAATAATTTGTGATAAAGAAAAACTCTTGAGCAAATTGAAAAAAAAAATTTTTGTTCCTCAAAAAAAGTATCAAAAGTGAAAATTAAAAATAAAAATTGTGTTTCTAAAAAAATACATCAAAAGTGAAAAAAGTGGATTTTTAGAGGAATTTTATTTAGGCTTAAAGCTTAAACGTTAATTTTAAAAAATGTTCTTAATCCAGTTTTAATTTCAATGTGAATATTTTTATACCTTTTTGTGTTTGTTTTCTTCATTTTGTAATAGAATCATACAGCAAATTAACAGGTAAGAGAATAAAAAGTTTCTTATCGCCATCAAATGTATGAAGAAAGGAATGCTACATTCGGCTGAGCCGAATCTATTGTACCCACCACAAGCACTTAGTTTTCTTTCAAAGTTAACATGACCAACAAAAATGTTAATTTGTTTAAATAGTAGCTAGGACACTCCCTTTTTAGTGACATACATACATATGATTAAATTTTTGTTGGAAAAATGCAAGCTTTATTAAAAAAAAAATTCAGTTACATATTTAAAACAAATTTTAGAAAATTACGAGAACAATTTGTTTTATATTTAAAATCCAGGGTACACTTAAGCAGCTGATTATCAGCTGTTCCTTTTCAAATATAAAAATTTCATACATTTTCTCCAATGTATGTTAACTCCAGGTAGACTTAAGTCCACAGCTGATCATTGCTTTGTTTATGCATTTCTCTTCCCAAATGTCAAAATTTGTTTACCTGTTTTTGTTTGTTTACATATGTATGTACCTCGTTTTTTACTATATGTGTATGTATCATAAATATATCTTATTTACTAACATTTTGCTACTACTTTTATCAGCTGTTTTAGGGTTCGTTTTGACATTTAGGAAGGACCTGGACTTAATATACCTTGCATTTTCTCTCTTTCTTATAATTTTCAATTGTCAAACTTCATATAAAAAAACTGTTTTCGAAAAATTCTTTCCGAAGTGCAATCATCCTTTATAATTATACCATTTTGAAAATCTATCGATATATTTAATTAGTTTTTTTATTAAAAAATATTTTTGTCAATCTTCCCCAACTAGTCCTAAAATGCTTATTAACACCATAATTAATAAGCTTTGTCCCAGTTTTTCAATGTTTTACAAACGATCTTGCAAATTTAATATACCCATTGTTTGTTAAGTTCTGTGTATATAAAGAAAAATTTTAGGCAGACATTAATGTAATGAAAACACAAATATAAATCTATTAAACAGACCCATACTAAAAATTAACTCTACTCCTTTTTCTCTTTTTTTTATCGGTAACAAATCTAATTTCTAATGGCACAAAGCTCCGTTTTGTTTTCTATTTTATTTCGTTTAGTCTTCTTCGTTGTTAAAATCAAAGTTTTGACCCCTTTTAAGTTCAAGAACCCTTTTTACTGTTGCTTCATCAACGAAAACAGCAGCAACAACAAAAACAACTTCAACATAATAATCATAAACATTCTAATGGTTCAGAATGATAATGATGTTACAGTGTGTTGCTTTTGCCATTAAGCTGGGCCTATACTCTGGTGCAATACACACGCACACACACACTTATTTTAGAGTAGAAAAAATTAGAAATTGAAATTAAAAAAAAACGCAACAAAATTAAAGAGTTAAATAACTCATAGCGATCTTCAAACATACTGACAGCATAGAAGCACTGTGGTACTAGTAGCAAAATATATAAATATTAAATTCATGGCTAATTCTAAGATCTAAATTTTATATAAAAAAAAATTTTATCAAATATTTTCCGTATGCAAAGAATTGAAGAAAAATTAGTTTTTATTCAGATTAATAAACTCGAGGTCATAGTTTTTATTTATTTTTTATTTTTACTTAGAAATTTAATTGCGAATAATAAATAAAAATCTAAAAAAATTTGATTTGCCGACACTAGGCCACGGTTTCATCATCAGCACTGTTTGATCGGTTAATAAAATATAAAAAAAATAATTAACTCGAGCCTAAAAAAAATTAAACTAAATCAAAAAAGTTCGATAAATAAATAATTAAATTCAATGAGTCTCGGCACATGCAGTCCCACCGTGGTCCATAGGGCCAATTTCAGTTATTAGGTAGTCCAATCTCCATGGGAGAGGAAAAGCTATCAGCCGCCTCTTTATAGAGGATAAATATATGGTGGCAGATAGAAAATTGTAGTTCTTAGCAACTGTGTGCCGTAAACTCAATATTATCGACAGGTGGTCGGGTCACTATGTCATGTTTCAGAATATCCGAAGGTCTTACAGGGACCAAATTTTGCCATTCGGACGTGATTAGAATTTCAAATTCTTATTAGAATCTCTATAAAGTGAATTCTATCGTTTGAGTAAAATTTTGATAGCGTTGAAATGCCGTAATTTGATTCAAGACTTTTTGATGGTTATAGATACTGCCTATTTATAAGGCAATGTTACTCATAATAGAACATGTGAACCATGTACGTTGACAGTCAGACGTCGCCTAAGACCTTGTAGTGTCATTATGCCAAATAAAGAATGGTTAAAGAATATAGAAAACCACTTGACAGAATTATGGGATTTTTCAACGTTATATTCTGTTGCGTAACGGTGGTGCTGTTGGCAATAAAATTGCTTAGCAGACTTTAAAGTGTTCCTCGACCTGAATAGGAAATATTTGAGGGCTACTATTGTTGTTATTACGAGGCGTTGTTCGCTAAGGGCTAGTATAAGTATATAAGACACTCTGGATTGTTGTAGGATGTGATAAGAAAATAAAAACGTTGGAGTGTGTTGTTTGTCATTGTCGATAACTACAAAACGATAGTTAGGTGGCTGGGTGAGCAATTCCACAATGAATTAGCTGATATTTCGAATTGACCATTGAATATAATCAAAGGGTGGTTGGCTGGTTAGTAGATATGCAATTGATGACAAGAACATTCATTTGTATTCTTTAAATTTCATTACTTCAGTGAATTTCTAATATTTGCCTATCTTCCTACTTCTTTCTGTTTATTTATAACCAAAACAATTAAGCATAAAGGATCCAAAGATCTCCGGGTGTTGATGTTGGATTAAGAAGTACAAAAACAATTCAATAAGATTTTATTGTTTTCGTATAGCTAAAAAGGTCGGGAAATTAAAACTCCTAATGAGAATGTAAAACTTAGAAATTGCATTTTAACTCTTTTGTTTGTTTGGTCCCACTGTACAATGTGAAAACACATCCATACCAAAATTCATATACAAAGAAATACTCTTTGGCAGCAGCAACAGGCGAAATATTTTTGTTGTTTTGTATTTTACAGTGGTGGTTATTGTTGTTTTGTCATGGGTCGCTGCTACTGCTGTTGTTGCTGCTTCTGCACCACCACTGTGGTGGTTGTAAATATTGTGTCTTGTCGAGTATTAGAAACGACATCCATTGTTCGTCCATAATAAATGCGTGCTAAAAAGGCGTTCCTTTTTTTTAAACATAAAAACTATGTTTTTGAGTCAAATTTGTGTTTTTCTAATGCCATTTGACAAATTTTGTAACCCTCTTTTGACTTTTTCAAAGACACAAAAACAGAGCACCATAACAGAGAATGAGTTAAGAGTATGTTTAAGAGAGTAACTCTACAAAACAGAGCTTTTTTCCTTACGGAGACTTGTTGAACAATAAGAGAAATTTATTTTCAATATTTTTCGAAGAGGATTCCAAGGGGGGCTTGTTTTTCAATGACTTGTTTAAAAGAGAGTGTGTTTGTTTTATTTATAATTTTTGTAAGAGCATATGCGTGGTGTAATAAGTGTTTCCTGAGCATATAAATTAAATACAAAATAAGAAGTAGTGTTGTGGATAACAGTGATATAAAAAATATAAATCAACTAGAATTTCTTAATTTTTTTTATTAAACTCTTTGTTAATTAGATTTGAATAAACATGCGAATAGTATTAAAGAATAGTTTTCCTTAAAAATAATGCAAAAATAATACCTATACACAATATTCGTCTAAGTTTCATACCAATTTTCTAACTAATATTTTGTGGTAAGTTCTATTTAAGCAAAAAATATATACTTACATACTTACAAACATAAATACAAAAATTACTTTATGGTAGAGTTAGTAGGTAGATTTGTATCTTGATCAGCTGTTAAAATGTGACACATTAATAAAAGTAAATTCACCTTTTTCCTTATGTTCCGTTATAGTTGAATTAGAAGGATGGTGCTAAGCAAGGATGCCAATTAAAATAGATTTTTTAATATAAGCACAGCTAGGTAGATTGGTTTGTTCAAATTTTTTAAAGTTTTTGCTAGAATTTTGATTATTTTAAGTGAGAAGCAGACATTTGCAGTACTTAAAAAAAGGTTGTAAGCATGTGTGTACATAGGGTGAGTTCTCCTAAGTTCGGCATGCACCAATAGTCGGCAGTTTTGACTTTAAAGTTAAAAAAAAATAAGAATAACGATAATTTTATATGTAAGCAAGATATAGATTTAGTTTAAAATACACTCATTTTTCTTGATGTTTTTTTTTTTTAAATTTGATTGAGATGAGTATTTCAACCTATTTTTGACCTCGTACTATGACTATCTTTTAACCCGTGCGATAGAGCCTGTTTTTTTTTTAAATTTGTTAGTGATAGCGCCATCATAAACAAGTATTAAATCATATACCTAATTTTAATTATTTTTTACCAAAGTGGGTTTAAAAGGTAAAACTTTATTAAAATATTGCTTTAGATATAAAAATTTGTATAAAAAATAATTTTTTGGCTTATTTTGATGGCTGCCGACATTAGGAACAATAGTTTTTAAGATTTTTAAAATTTATATTTTCGCATATTAAGCTTAAATTATAGAAAATTGTTTAATACTCACCTCTCTTTACAATAGTTATAAAGAAATGAGCTTAAAATAAATTTACCTTATAGTCGGCACAATTTATATTGAGTATCTTATGGACTGCCGAGTATTGGGAATATAGAATTCTAAAGTCGGCAGCATTTATATTTGTCTAAATATAGCAAAAAAAAGTTATATTTTAAGATTCATTAGAATAAAATGGGATAACCAAAATTATAGCTAGTTTAATTCTTAAAAAAACCAGTCGCAAGTGCTCTTAAAGTTTCTGCAGAAACAGAAAACAGCATTGAAAAACACGTCACGAATCTTAAATTTAGAAAAGGATTAACGCATATGATACAAAGACGAACATGAGATCGTTTTATCCACGCGAAAAATTAAAAAAAAAAATTAAGTCTTAAGTCCACTTAAAGTTTTATTCATTAGAAAACACGCAACTGATGATAGCGCCTTTAGTTGTCTCAATTGCGATAATTAGAAGAATTGAAAATTATCTTAGTTCAAACCGTAAATACTACTACAAATGGAAAATTAAAGTCAGTGAAAATAAAACTCAATTATATTTCCATGAACAAATCACGAAACCGCTTTCCTACTAGATGTCTATCGTCTAGGAGAATAATTATCCCATTGAAGGACGAAATTAAATATTTAAGAGTAATCCTTGAAAATAAACTTTTTAGCACTATTTTTTAATCTCTTTTATTTATTTAAAAATATTTGTTTTTAGCTATTTCAATTAATAAATTTATACTTAGAATTGCAGTTAAAGAAAATGGTAGAATTTGGCTTTGTTCCGTTTTTAAGAAAAATTTGTTAAGATTATTATTTTCGTTGTGGCATCCCTGGTGCCAAGCCCACTATTTAGTTCATAGACTGCTTACAAAGCGTTTTGGTCCGATCTTAGTAAAACGTTACATCACTGCAATCAATGCATAGTACTTGCACAATTCAATATTAACATTTACGTATGATTATCATTTCAGTTAATTGTATTTTATTTAAAATGATCATCGTCATAAACAAAGTTAATTAGATATAATTACAAAAAGAGAAATTTCATTTTACAAGAATAACTTGTCTATTCTGGTACCCAATTGATTATACTTTGTTCAAGGTGAGAGGAGCTTGCAGTAAGTTTGTGAGAGTATTTGAAAACTACCGTTGTAATGGTTTGATTAATTATTTTATTCATTCAATTAATTCAATAATGGGTGTGCTTATGTGAACAAGCAATGATTATAATTAGGGAAATATTACATACATTGTAGACTTAAAGAAGAAATATGGAAAAAAAAAATAATTCAATATGTTTGAATAAAGCTTGCTAACAACTAGAAACAAATAAATAATCGAACAGAATTGCGTCTACTAAAGCCAGTACAAAATCAAGGCCCATAATTAAATTTACGGTAGTGACCACTGTTGCCAATATTTTTTCATGATTTCCCGGAAACATTCTTTTAGAAATCGCTAAATTCTATTTTTAGTGAAAAATTCAACAAATTTGGTTTGAACCTAAGTTTTATAAAAAAGCTAAATAAAAATTAATTTAAATAAGTAACATTTGTTAATATGTCAACCAATATGTTTTGTTAACAACATATTAAACAATTAAATTAAGCATTTAAACATTTTTCTATGATTCAAACTAGTGAAATTATGGAAACTGTTGAAATAAAAGAAAACTGATTTTAAAAAATATCCTTATATCTGTCGCGATAGAGACATCACAAACCCCATAGATTTAGCGGAAAAATTTCCATATTAGCAATAATAATAAATAATTTAATTTTATTGTTTTTGGGTTTTTTTTGTTCTAATTCTTGATTAAGCCAAAACAAAAAAAACATTCCAGAAAGAACTCTCATTACAAAATAATGAGTTTAATGTACTAAGAAACAGTTCTTCACAATTTGGCAGTTAAAGCCATTATTTTAACACGGCGATGTCATTAGAGGCAAGTACTGTAACGTGGTTTTGTTGTTGGCTGGGATAGCTTGGTCGTGTCCAGGGTCTACTTACGGATCCACAAACCTTAAGTAATAAAATAGATGTTTTACCCTTTCGGGGGGTTACAATAATTATTTATTTTATTAAATCTTCAAATTTACAATAACAATAGCAAAATTTAAACGATAATTCAGATTTAATTGGCTTGCAGTATGTGTACTCGGTTATTAACGCAATAGCCTCTTCGGAGTTAGGCTATCGGGTTCAGTATAATGGGGCGGACTACCAGCAGCTCGGGAAAGTTCGGAGATTTTACAATTCCTACAATAATTGACAATCGGTTGTAATATTAAATATCTCGGGTAATGAATAATTAACAATCGGGTATGACACGGACAATCGCTTATAATATTAAATATCTTGTGGATAACTAATAATCGGTAATAGTATTAAATACTTCGTAAATAATTAACAATCGGTAAAATAACTGGTAAATACTCGGGTAACGAATAACAATCGGCTATAATACTAACTATTGACAATCGGGTATAATACTAACATTTCGTAAATATTCGGGTAATAGTTAACAATCTTGTAAATAATTTCTTAAATCTAATTTCTAAATATTTACAATGTGTCATTCGTTTCATGGCCGATATCGTTCGCCTTTGACGGTAACGTTTCTTCCACGGTCGTCTTTGAAGAAAAATGAACCGATGATGCCACCAGCCTATAAGCCACACCTAAATGCCATTTTTTCTCTTTTTTTAACTCTTGTACGACATGTGGCGGTTCTTTATCCCAGATGCAACAGTTTTGCGTGTTTACTTATTCATTTAGCCAGAAATGAGCCTCATCGCTGAACACAATTTTTTGATAATGGATATTTCTCACAGAGCACGAATTTTGATATTTCAACATGATAAAATGACAGAGTATACTGAACACTTTACACTTTCACAGATGTAGTTTGGACACAATTACCAACCAGTGCTGCCAGCCCGAAAAACTTAATTCATAAAAAATCACCCTTTACTTATACTCTAAGTGAGTTAAACTAAATGAGAATTATAAGAAATTAGTTTTAACAAATTTCATAATAAGAAATTGTATTGTGTGTGTGTATCATGTAAACAAACATTATAAATCAAGTCATTACTAAAGCACTTCTTGGTAAGACAGACGAACGGCCGAATATAGCACTCTTACTTGTTATTGTAGAGATGAATTTACCTGCGGCCGAATTACGGCATTCAAACGTGATCGAAATTGTAAAATTCTTATTAGAATCCCTATACCTGAAGCATAGCGAACTCGATCGTTCGAGTAAAATTTCGATCGTGTTCGAATGCTGTAATTCGGCCCCTGGTTTTCTTGTACCATATTTCTTCTTAACACTAATTTTAAAACAATAATTTTGACAATCAATTGATTAGGAAATTTTACTGTAGTGCTTGACTTGACTTTAAATGACATGTGGTCATTCAAAAACGCATCTCAAACATAAACATTTTATAAAAGTTTCTTAACTTTCTAAATTGTTTTAAATAAAATAAAAAAACTAAACTAATTCGACTGAATAAAGCAAGCAATAGGGGTATTCGTTGCATCCTGCAACAATGTTAAACGAAATCATTTCGTAAGACTGGTGATCTGTGATGGAACTTTTTTTAACAAATCCCGCTAAATGTGGCCTCATAATCGCTAGATTTTTTATTTAGTTTTCGCTTACTTTCATCATAAATTCCAAATTGCGTTTAATATTTTAGAGACAAACCGTTAAAATGTAGTATAAATCAGAAATGGAGAAACAATCAGGCGAAATTTGATGACAAGGAAACAAACAGAAAGAAATAGTGTGTCAAACACGACTACCTGGGTTCTACATTTTTTTTTGTTCATTCTCTACTTTTTGAAATTTTTCTCAGGCTTCACATCATTTTTCTCAATTTTTTTTTTAAATTTAGTTTACCCGATATAGAGCATTGTTTAAAGCCATAAAGGGCTTTATTTAACCAAAAAAAGTTTGGATACAAATAACATTTTAAGAACAAACCTAAAGAATTCGCGCTGTTTTTCGCGATAGTGTGGCAAAAGAGAGATCGGATGGAGGTGTGCCGCCAAGGTCGCGGCGACCATGTGGCCGATATTTTTTTTTTTATGTATAACACTCAGGGGATGTCCCCTATTCATGCATGCATTGTGTTGGTATCAGGAAAATAGGTTATGGGTAGGAGGAGAAAGGGAGTAGTGTTTGTGGACATTTGATTTAAACTTTTCCAGATTGTAAGTGGCTGGAAAAACTTCAGCGGGGAGTCTGTTCCACATACGAACAGTACGACCAAAGAACGAATTTTCCCTGTAGTGTGTAGTTCGATCCACCGGCCAATCGACCACATATGGGTGTGCTCTTCTGGAAAAACGAGTATTACGTGCAAAATTGCGGTTCTCAGGAACAAGTTCCCTTATCTCATCGGAGCATATTTCATTGTAATATCGATAGAACAGTGAAACACAACCCACATTGCGACGGTGTACGAGAGAGTCAATAGAGTTGGTTACCCTACTGTCGTTAATAAGCACCTTCGCTCTCTCCTGTACGCGGTCGAGTAACTCCAAAATAGACTTTGAAGCACCGGCCCATACGTGAGAGTTGTATTCCATTTTCGGTCGGATGTAGGTGGTATAAATAACAAGAAGATCGGATGGGGTGAAGTATTTTCTACACCGTCTTAAAAAACCGAGACACTTAAATGCTTCCTTAGACACGAGAAAAATATGTTCAGTCCAGCGGACGTCGCACTGAATTTTCATGCCCAGAACATCAAGAGCTTCCGATCCCTTGATACTTATATTATCTAATAGAACAGATGAGGCAACAATGTCTGGCGTGCGTTTATGTGTTAGTAGACAACACTGAGTTTTCCGAGGATTAAAATCCACTCTATTCGCACGACCCCATTCATAAATGTTCATCAGATCCTGATTCAGTGTCCTATTCATGTTCTGCCTCATAGCATGGATCTCAGAAAGGCTCGGTCTATGGCTGAATGAATACGAATGGCACAAGTTGCTGTCATCTGCAAAAGAATATATAGGGTTCGAAGTTTGACGTAGAAGGTCATTGAGAAATATAAGAAATAGAGTCGGAGATAGAGTGGCCGATATTTTTTTCCATACAAAGAAATGGCAATCGTTTCCTAAATATTTTGTGTTTAATTTAAAATCAACAGTGACCCTAAAAATTTAATCACCCTATACTTCATGTGTTTGTTGTTGTAGTAAATATTAAATTATGAAAAAACATAAAAGGACATAGAACTGTTTTGATTGCGAGAAATATGTTTATTCTATGTCCTATAACTAAAATATAATTTTTACTTAAAACTTTTAGGGTGCACTGTATCTGTCCGTCGAAGGATCATTGGATCTTTAACAGATACTGCTTACCAATTTCATTCTGAAAATACAAACAATTTTACAATTATTTGAAATAACTTTCCAAGCAAATCACTTTTAACTACTATTTTTTGTTTTATGTTATCCCCGAACTGTACAAGAGTCCCAAAAACTCTGTTACATAGAGGTTACAATTGCGAAATTTATGTCCAAGCAAACTTCATTATTATATCACATTTTTTATTCTGATTTTATATGTATGAAGTTTTATTTCCACTGTCCAAGAGGGGAGCTTTTGTTGCACAAACGGTGGGTCAGCAGAAATCCCTAGAATTAACGCTAATAGCTAAAACGTATTTCAGCCTGCTAAGCTGGTTTTGAAATCGCTAGATTTGAAGGAAAAATAAATAAATTCCCATCATTGCTGGTGATGCCATATGTAAGTTAGAAAGCACTTTAAAATAAATTTATAGTTTAAGAGGTATAAGATGCATTAAGCATATTAAACGAATGCCCCTAATAACTTGTATATGTATAAAATAACGAAAAATTCAAAAAAAAAAAAAAAAATTAAAAAAGAAAAAAAAATAATACGAAAAAGTTAAAAACATCCTATAGGAAAAAATGGTAAAAGAAATTAATGTCCAACACGTGTAAGAGTTTTTTTCTTCTGTTTTTTGTTTTGTTTCGAAACCATTTTGCTACAAAAAACAACAAGAACTATGAAAGACATACATATAACAACAACATCAACTAGCATACGGGGACAGCGGACTAAAGGTCTTTGCCCTTTATCGTTCACTGTTTTTTTTTGGAGTTTTGGAACAGATTTTTAACGATTATGAATTTACTACAAAACGACAACGACAACAACAACAACAGAGCAGGTAAATATTTGTCAGTGGATTGTTTGTTGTATGTAGTTGTTGGCTGTTTTGTTATTTTACATGACTTTTTAGTGTCAACAATTAAACAGGAGTTTGGGTTGGACTCATTTCATTGTGCCTGTTGCTATTGTTGTTATTGTGGATGTTGTGAAACTCATAACTTGACTTGAAATTATGACATGATTTTTTATTTCTTCCACGTGCATGTATGTATTTGAATTTTTCCTTTGAATGAAACAAAAACTAACTCACTGAATACCGGTAGCGGAAATGCTGATTAAATGTGTTACATTTGTTGTATTTATATAATCGGTCATTTGCTTAATTGAATGGAACTTTATTATCGAAATTTGAGTGAAACAAGAAAGGCAATAAATACGTAAAAAAAACGAACGGCAAAGTGCTACTGAGTTGGGACAAGTGTCAATGAATTTTAACCAGGCAATTAGTTAATAAAATTCAAAATTTGTGTTTTTAAAATATTGACAAATTGTTAATATATTCGCCTGTGTTCTGTATTCCGAGTGAAATTGAATCAATCGGAATTGCCATTGTAGTGTTATTGTTTATAACAACAATGCTATGGTAATTCCGCATGATTTAATTTCACTCGAAATACAGAACACAGGCGATTGTTTGAATCAAGGCAAATTTATTCATCAGGTAGTCTTGTTTCGTCAGCTGATTATTTTTATACCCTTCACACAGTGTAAAAGGGTATATATAGGTTTGTCATTCCGTGTGAAATTTCTACAATTTTCATTTCCGACCCCATAAAGTATATATTTTCTGAAAGCTTATGAATAGGGAAGTCGATTAAGCCCTGTCCGTCTGTCCGTCTGTCCGTGTGTATGTTGAAATCAACTTTTTGAAGCCCCCCGACATCGCCCGGACCCGCATGAGGTATTAAAATGTTGGAAATATTCGGGAGTAGATCGCTATTGAAATTCAGAAAAATCGGTACATAAATAACTGAGATATGAGCAAAAAACCACGACCACCTCGGTTTTTTTTTCACAAAACCAACATTACAACAACAACATACATACATACAAACGTGTATACTGGTTAGAGAAAACGTGGCATCGAATCCCAGCTGAGCCAAAAAAAAATTTTTTTTATATATTAAAAATTTTTTTTTTAATTTTTTTTTTTAATTTTTTTTTTATATTTTTTTATTTTTTATTTAATATATTATTTATATTTTTATTATTTTTTTTTTAATTTTTTTTTTATTTTTTTTTTGTTTTACATTAATTATATATATTTTAATTATTTTTAAAAAAAATTTTTTTTTTAAATTTTTTTTTTAAATTTTTTTTTTAAATTTTTTTTTTAAATTTTTTTTTAAAATTTTTTTTTTTATTTTTTTTTAACATACATACGTAAATTTATAATTTTACAATGGGATGTTTTTTATATATGTATATTTTTTATATGTATGTACGTATTTCATATGAGATGAATGGTGATACAAACTACTGTTATTGCATGACTACACGTTGTGAAGGGTATATAAGATTCGGCACGGCCGAATATAGCGCTCTTACTTGTTTTTATTCACTTATTTAACATTGCAGCTGTCAAAATCAATAGATAAAAAACTATTTTCTCTCTTCTCTTATTTATTTGAAGTGTCAAACTTCATACATAAAATCAAGGCATGTTAATTCATCAGGTAATTGCAGTTTGAAGAGAATTTTTTTGCTCATATTTTTTATATATAAAGTTTGACATACATATATAAAAACATCCCATTGTAAAATTATAAATTTACGTATGTATGTTAAAAAACAAATAAAAAAAAAATTTTTAAAAAATTAAAAAAAAATTTAAAAAAAAAAATTAAAAAAAAAAATAATTAAAATATATATAATAAATATAAAACAAAAAAAAAAAAATAAAAAAAAAAAATAATAAAAATATAAATAATATATTAAATAAAAAATAATAAAAAAAATATATATAAAACAATATATAAAAAAAAAAAAAAAATTTTGGCTCAGCTGGGATTCGATGCCACGTTTTCTCTAACCAGTATACCACGTCTGTTTATATGTATGTTGTTGTTGTAATGTTTTTTTTGTGAAAAAAAAAATCGAGGTGGTCGTGGGTTTTTGCTCATATCTCAGTTGTTTATGTACCGATGTTTCTAATTTTCAATACCGATCTACTCCCGAATATTTCCGATATTTTAATACCTCACCCGGGTCCAAGCGATGTCGGGGGGCTTCAAAAAATTGATTTCAATATACACACGGACAGACTGACAGAGCTTAATCGACTCCCCTATTCATAAGCTTTCAGAAAATATATACTTTATGGGGTCGGAAATGAAAATTGTAGAAATTTCAAACGGAATGACAACCCTATATATACCCTTTTTCACTGTGTGAAGGGTATAATAATCAGCTGACGAAACAAGACTACCTGGTGAATAAATGTGCGTTCACATAAAATATAAAAACAAAAAAATTCTCTCTCTGAACTGCGGTTGACTGATGAATAAATGGTGGTAGGAACTTTTCAAATGTCTTTGAACGTTATTAGGCTGGTATTTAGTTCTGCCTGAATTTCCCCAAGAAGTGTGTATTAAAAAACCACCTGAAATTTGGTTTTAAAAAACTTCAACACAGATTTCCGTTTGCTAGTAGACAGCTTTAAAGAATAATGAATGGAATTTTTAACATTTGTTTTCTAATACCGAAATGCTATTGTTTTTAGCGGAGACTTTTTCCATCAACTTACAAAATTAATGTTTTGACACTTGTTTGGTCAATTATTTTAAAATTTCTTATATTATATGCACATTCTCATAATTTTTAACATTCGTATATATTTATTCTTTTCATAAAATTTTCTACACTATTTCTTTCCTTGTAGAGATAAATGAAAAATTTCAATACTGAAATTCAGACAGAACTGCTTATATTTTAAAATATGATGAGATCTGGCAACTCTTTTTTCATTTGTACTGAGTATCGTTTGCTACTTTGTCAGGAATACACTAACGGCAGAACAACTCATGAAAATATTGAAAAATTATTTTGAAAATCATGGTTCACTGTCGTGAGCTGCGATAATTTTATGGCCGACACAATCAATCGTCTCTAAAAGCTACTTATTTTATAAATCATAAATCGTTTTCATAAAATATACATTCGAAATAATATCTCTCGACGTTGTTGTTGTTTTTGATTTTTTTAAGGAAATTATTCGAATTTAAACCCGAAGGCAGACATAAAAGGGGAATACGAACATTTCGGTTTAAGGATTATGTTGAAGAAGAAAAGATTCTTTTCACATTTGCTGATGAATATGGAATTGATAGTATTCCTCTTACAATTTCTGTAAATTCTGACAACATAAATTTATTTGCCTCATTTTTTATTTTAGAAACTGTTGCCCAGAAATCTTTAGTGTTCGATTTTTTGTAAGATTTTAACATTTTCATATCAGCATCAATGATGAAGTTGCCACATAAAATTTCTAAAACTGGGTAGATTCCTTAATTGTACTAAATAAGCCACTGGTATACCATGGTCCTTTTTGAGTTTGAACAGTACCAAACAAAGTACAATTATACCAGTTTTGCCATCTCTGGCTTAAGAACAATAAAAAAATAAAAATAATTTTTTTTTTGATTTAATCATGGTGTAATTACATAAGGTGATAGCGTAAAGGATAGCAATTTTTGTCTCTCTTTTTTATGTATGGAGTTTGACAATTTCCGGAGTTAAAATAATTTTTTTATATATGTAGTTTGACACACTCCTGAACACAAAAAAATAGTCAGCTGAGCTGGCACCGCCACCTTGTATAAGTGTACCCTGTATTTAATACACTTTTGTCTAGGGACAAAGATTTAAGAAACTTAAAAACATATTAAGCTAATTCTTTTAAACTACTTTAGCAATAAACAAACCTCGTAAATTTAGGGGATTTCCTAATCAAGTTTAAATAATGATGCCAAAAAATAATAAAATGTCACAACTCAAAATTTATTATTTTTCATAAATTGACTTACAATACACATCTCTAACTACTCAAAACATTTCTTTCTCATCACAATCTTTTTTAACTGGAAAAATACCGTTATCTCTGTTTTTTGTCAATTCCATTTCCTCTGCACGATCAACAGTTTGTTGCCTCTCCTGAAAGTTTGTGAGTTTTGAGTTATTACGACGATTTTGAATTAATTGTGTGATATGTCAAAATTTTAAATTTGAAGAAGCATTTAGCCGATTTAACGAATACCCCCATTAACTAAAATCAGATGTTTGTATGTTTTAATGTATAAATCAAGTAGATTTATTTATTTTTTTTTTTAAAGTATCTATCCATTCACTTTAGATTGATCCCTTGATAGAAATCAAAAGAGAAAATAATAATAAAAATAACAAAAAACACCTGATACAATACAAGAACAAAACTGAATAAATAAAAAAAAAATATTAATTCAACGTGCTTGTTAAGCCATTAGATAATGTAATTAATTTGAGATATTCCTTCGTATACGTTCGTAGTGTGTGCATATGTATGTACATTCAACGATCGAATAAAGATGATGTTTGATAGTTTATGTTGTGTTAAAACGTATGTTGTGTCTGCAGGTAGATCACACATGTTCATATAAATTCCTATTTCAAACACTGAAAGAAATTGAATAGGATAATTGAAATGGGTGTTTTTTACAAAAAAAAAAAAAAAAAAAGAATAAATTTTTAGCCAATAAATAAATTGAGAGAATAAAATAGAAAATACAATTTTATTTAAATAAGGACCAAACACTAAATCTAAATTCACAAAAAAAATTAGTTTATTTATTAACAATAATTATTTCAGCTTAAGGTGGTTTTAGATTAAAAATATTGTTTTCAATTTTATTATTTATCTCAATATTTCGCTACTCCGTTGTGTAGCATCATCAGGAAATTAAATTAATCTTAAGAGTAAGAGAAATAAAAGAGAAAAAAATAAATAATTTTTAATTAAAAACTTGAGATGGTACTGACCACCAAGCAAAAGGGTACTTTTTTCAACATTTTGGTACTTTTGCCAAACATATTTTTTATTGAAAAATAAACTTAAAATAAATAAACAGAAATATGTACATAAATTTAAAAAAGCTAATTTATTTTAATAAAAAAAAATATATATATTTTGGTAAAAATATATTATTGGTCTTACTGGCAATAACATTTTCAGGCGTAAAATCGTTAATCATAGTTAAAGTTTTATTTTCAAAATTAAATTTGTTTCTAAGTGTATCACAAAGTTTTAAGTCAAGCGATTTTGCAACTACCTTGGCTTTGTCAATAACTTCTTTTCGTACTTTTCTAAGTATGTACATCCAATGCAGTTCCGCAAAAAACTTCATCTAAGTTTAAATTTACTAAGGTCATGCTATCAAAAACTTCATTTTGTATGAAGTTTCTGGAGTGCAAGTTGTGTATCCTTACTTCCTCGGACTGCATTTCGATATTCACATTGTTAATTGTATTAAGTTCTTCGTATTGGCTCGAGCTATTACAAAAAAATTTTTTTTCTGCATAAATTTATCAATTTCTTTAGGTAGATATAAATAAGCTGCAGACGAAGCTAAGTTTAAATTATGACATACACAGCTATTTACGAACAAATTTGGTAACAATTTCGTTAATCTGGCCTGAACGCCACTAAATTGCCCCATCATTACATTGCAATTATCTGCCGTAACGCAATCATTTTTTCCAGAAGAATATTGTTTTTCCTTAAAACTTCTACAATTTTGTCTGTAATTCCTTTTGCAGAAGGTTCGCTTAAAGGTTCTAATGATAGGAACCGATTTTCCGACGAAAGTTGTCACAACTACTGATAAGTTCTTTGAGACCGTACAATCATTACTTTTATGAATAATAATTAAAAATAATTATCACTACAAAAGTTTTTGATCATTTTTGTATTTTCTGGTGCGATTACAGATGCTTTAATATTTTAAACCTTATGCCGATTAATTACAAATTGTTTAGTTACTTGCGAATCAGAAATTCCATTTTTAATATCGTTGTTGAGGTGGTCAAGCATTGCAAATGGTAAATTGTGTTCTGCCACAAACAAACAAACACAACATTATTTCTATTTTTTTTTTGCTGATTCCTTACTTGTTTGGGTGTTTAGGCAATGTTGCCAGTGTTTAAAAAAAATAGCATCGCGAAATTACAAAACAAACAAGGAAGCATAACAAGAAAAGAGTACTTAAACTTACGTGGGAGTACCGTGATATTTATACCCTTCACACAGTGAAAAAGGGTATATATAGGTTTGTCATTCCGTGTGAAATTTCTACAATTTTCATTTCCGACCCCATAAAGTATATATTTTCTGAAAGCTTATGAATAGGGAAGTCGATTAAGCTCTGTCAGTCTGTCCGTCTGTCCGTGTGTATGTTGAAATCAACTTTTTGAAGCCCCCCGACATCGCTTGGACCCGGGTGAGGTATTAAAATATCAGAAATATTCGGGAGTAGATCGCTATTGAAAATCAGAAACATCGGTACATAAACAACTGAGATATGAGCAAAAACCCACGACTACCTCGATTTTTTTTTCACAAAAACAACATTACAACAACAACATACATACATACAAACGTGTATACTGGTTAGAGAAAACGTGGCATCGAATCCCAGCTGAGCCAAAAAAAAATTTTTTTTATATATCAAAAATCTTTTTTAAAATTTTTTTTTTAAATTTTTTTTTATTTTTTATTTAATATATTATTTATATTTTTATTATTTTTTTTTTAAATTTTTTTTTTATTTTTTTTTTGTTTTACATTAATTATATATATTTTAATTATTTAAAAAAAAAAATTTTTTTTTAAATTTTTTTTTTAAATTTTTTTTTTAAAATTTTTTTTTTAAATTTTTTAATTTTTTTTTAACATACATACGTAAATTTATAATTTTACAATGGGATGTTTTTTATATATGTATATTTTTTATATGTACCGGGTGTTTTTTTCAGTGGTATAGAACTTCTAATTGAAATAAAACACAAGAAAATCGTTTTAATGACCATCAATTTGGCTTTATTGGAAGGATAATTTTATGCCATTAATGTTTAAATATGATTTCAGGCATGTGGCCGCCGCGACTAGTTCGAATAAAGCCAATTCTACAGGTCCAATTTTTAACCACTTTTTCGAGCATATGGGGCCGTATGTCGGCAATAACGCCACGAATGTTGGCTTCCAATTCCCCTAACGTTTCTGGTTTGTTGGCGTAGACGAGCGACTTCACATATCCCTAAAGAAAATAATCCAATGGTGTCAAATCACACGATCTTGGTGGCCAATTGACAGGTCCATTCCGCGAAATTATGCGCTCATCGAATGTTTCCTTCAGTAAATCGATTGTGGCGTGCGCTGTGTGGCATGTAGCGCCGTCTTGTTGGAACCACAACTCATCCACATTCATGCCATCCAATTCGGGAACAAAATAGTCGGTTATCATGGCTCTATACCGGTCTCCATTAACGGTAACTGCCTCTCCAGCATTATTTCGGAAGAAGTATGGCCCAATGACTCCACCAGCCCATAGAGCACACCAAACAGTCAGTTTTTGTGGATGTAATGGCGTCTCAAGGGTCGCATGTGGCAAGTTTGCTTGTTGACGTAGCCATTCAACCAAAAATGAGCCTCATCACTGAACAAAATTTTGCGATGAAAATCAGCATCGAGATCAATCTCAATTTTCGAAATAAATTTGCACGATTTGCAAGCGTTGTTCTTTTGTCAACCTGTTCATGATGAAATGGCAAACCAAACTGAACATAAATGACATTAGAGTTGCCAGATTTGACCACAAAATGCCAGTTTTATCTCTATTCGAAAAACAAACATGTAAAAAAAACACCCAATATGTACGTATTTCATATGAGATGAATGGTGATACAAACTACTGTTATTGCATGACTACACGTTGTGAAGGGTATATAAGATTCGGCACGGCCGAATATAGCGCTCTTACTTGTTTTTAAATAAAAGAGTACTGAAAATAGTACCGTAGTACTGATTTTTCCATCACTGTTTTTAATACAATTTTATTTTAGAAAACTAGACAAACAAATAATTTAGAGAAACAAAAGAAATAAGTATGGACAGGGGGCCCAAAAAATGTATCGTTGGCCTTAGAAATTGAATAACACTTTCGTTTATATATTTTTTCCAGATTATAAAATATACAAAATTTAATTTTTTTACACTTAGTATGAAAAATAATGTCACTTAAGTGATCCCCGTTTTCAGCTTCGCAACGATGGACTCTTTCTAGAGAATTTCTAGTAACATCTTTCAAAATTTGTGGCTATCGAGATAAAATTTCTTTAACAATATTAGCCTTGAGTTCAAGAATTGTATTGCTCTTATTCACATATACTCGCTCCTTCAACTAACCTCAAAGAGAGTAATCAGGTGCTGACAAATCTGGCGAACGTATTAATCAATTAATTTTTTTTATGCTGTTAAAAAAGTTTATTTAAAAATGCCATTGTGTATCGGGCAGAGTCTCTAGCCTGCTAAAACCGCATCCTAGGGGCTTAATTCTCCTTCTATGATACTGCGAAATTAAAACTTTTTATGTATTATATCATCTGGTGACAGCATACCTCTTACTGTACAAACATTTTTCAATTCAAAGATTTACAGAATGATAATTACTCCCCAGCTCTGTTTTCAAGAGGTGGACGTAAAAAATATTCTATCAAAACCCGATGCCGCTTTCCATTTACCGTTACAACTTTGCCATCTTCATTTTCGATGTAAGGTCCAATGATATTTTTATATGTAATGCCACACCATACTGCATACTAATTGACTTTAATGTACGACTCTTGGATTTTCAGATCCACAGAACCTACAGTTCTGCTTATTATTCAAATGAAAACGAAAATGAGCTTCATCAATCATAATCAGATTTTGAATAAACTTGATTTCAATTCTAGCCAACTGTTGAATTTTAACTACATGTTGACGATGATCTGCGGGTTTTAATTCCTTGATAACAGTAAGGCTTTCTGAAATTCCCCTTAGTTATGTACAAGTCATTCCTAGCTAGTCCTAGTCCTTAGCAGAACTTCTTCTGGTAGATGTTTCGGGTGTTACATCAGTACTTTGCTCTAAACGTTCAATATTTTCCGCAGTGCGAATTAAACATGGTGTATCGGTGTCATGTTGGTAGTTACGATGACCTAAGCAGCGAATTTTTACTTTAAAGGGCGAAATTCGGACATTAAAATGTCAACAATATGCTCTTTGCGTTAACATAATTGGTCGCTGATTTTAATAATAAAATTCTAATCTTGTTCTTTGTACAGTTGTGAATCTCTCCATGAATTATTTTCAGGTGTTAAGTATTTAATCTGAAAAAGAAACAAAAACAAAAATTAAACAAAATAAAATCGTAAAAGAAAAATTTATTAAATTTTTAAACTCCATGCTGACCTTTGACCCACACTGTATCATACGATTTCTTATTATATGAAAGAGTAATTGCATGTGGCCCTTTATTTTGTAATGCCATACCAAATCTTTTGTAATAAGAAGTTTAAATTCAAATGGTCAATTATCAAATAAGAACTTATTACAATCGCTTACAAATAGGGACTCAAATAAGTACTTATTACAAATAGCGACTCAAATAAGTACTTATTACAATCGCTCACCAATAGCGACTCAAATAAGTACTTATTACAAATAGCGACTCAAATAAGTACTTATTACAAATAGCGACTCAAATAAGTACTTATTACAAATAGCGACTCAAATAAGTACTTATTACAACTAGCGACTCAAATAAGTACTTATTACAAATAGCGACTCAAATAAGTACTTATTACAATCGCTTACAAATAGGGACTCAAATAAGTACTTATTACAATCGCTCACAAATAGCGGCTCAAATAAGTACTTATTACAATCGCTCACCAATAGCGACTTAAATAAGTACTTATTACAAATAGCGACTCAAATAAGTACTTATTACAAATAGCGACTCAAATAAGTACTTATTACAAATAGCGACTCAAATAAGTACTTATTACAATAGCTTGCAAAAGGCGACTCAAATAAGTACTTATTACAATCGTTTACAAATAGCGACTCAAATAAGTACTTATTACAATCGCTTACAAATAGGGACTCAGAAAAGTACTTAATACAATCGCTTATAAATAGGGACCTAAATAAGTACTTACTTTTATAGCAATAAATAAGTACTTGATTTTAATAACATAAACGACTTCTAGAACTCGTTCGGTTCTTTTCACGACGAAAATTCAATTTGATTATTCTGCGTTATGTTAAATTGAAATTTAAAAATCAGCGAAAATCTATAAGTCATTACGTTGTTAATGAAATGCTTTGCCGCTCTTGTCAAATCAGTATTACTTATACCCTAAGCGTGATAAACTAAATGAGAATTATAAAAAGTTATATATTTGAATTGCTTCTAGCGAATTTCACAATAAGAAATTGTATTGTATGTGTATCTTAGCAAATGTCTGAAAACAAATACTTCCGTATCACATTATAAATCAAGTCATTACTAAAATACTTCTTAGAAGGACAAACGATATGTAAGAGTCATTGAAAAGTATGTTGTTTAGTTATAGCAATTTTTGCTGGGGCACCTTAAGCAGTATTTTAAAAAGTGCTAGTATATTTCGTTAACTATTTATAAGATTTTAAATATTATCCTTGACCATTTGCAGTATTTTCTGTTTTCGTTTTCGTTTTCGTTTTCTCTTTAATTATTTCTTGTATGTCTGTATTTGTCTCTAAATGTTGCAGTCAGTCAGTTAGTCATTTTTGTATGCTTTTTAGTTTACTTTATTCCTCTTTCCTTTTTAAAGACATGTACTATGTGTAATGTATCCAATAAATATTTGTTCAGTTTGCATGTATGTATGTTTGAGTGGCCCCCTTCTTTTGAAAAGTTTCAAGGCAAAGTTTTTGAAAGAAATTTCTTATAGACATTTCGCTTAAGATCCCCACAGGGTGCTGTGCTAATCGTGGCTGCTCTTTCGTAGCCTTATTGTGTTAAACAATTGTGTTCGCTCCTTAATGTTTGCACATGATTCAACTCTATTCGGTAAAAAAAGAAGAAGGAAACCGAAAAACGGGGGGAGAAACAAAAATCTAAAAATCAACGATGGTTATAAAAGATCCATGCGACTTGCTCAAGTTGGGCTGTTGCCAAAGAGCGATGTTCAGTACACTTAAGCATATCGATGTTTAGTTGGCTGGATATCCCAGCAACAGATTCCCTGTTTCACAATAAGTTTTTTTTTTAATTTCCTTTTTTTTCCCTACATAAATATAAGATTTTGTATAAGAGTATTAGAGTGTATTTAAAGTCAATTCAGAGGATATTACTTCAACAGCAATTTGCATTCCAAAGTGCGTATTTTACACACACATTTGTACGTATGTATGTACATACATACGTACATACTTTAAAGCAAACTTAAACATAAAATAAATATGAGAAACAACATTGCGAAGCCCAACCCATGTGACCATGACGAACGTGTGATCCCTTTTCATATTTAAACTGGCTGTATGCTAAAGAATGTTTCTATGTTTCTTTCTGCTTCTATAACGTTTAACTTTTTCTGCCTTTGGAATACTTATTGTCGAAGAAAGGAATTCGTTTATTGTTAACAAATGTCAACATCGTGTCTGTCTATACCAACATGTAGAAATAAATAAATGGATGGATAGATGGATTGGTGTTTGCTTGGTCGGTTGTTTGAATTAAAATTTATCATGATATTACGTGCTTGAAAAGAACAAAAACATAATTTTTCTTTAAGACTTGAAATTTGAAATAAAAAGACATCATTTTTTTCTGACTCCTGACAAAGATGTATAATACATCTAATGCTTTCTCAGTTCTATCGAAATTGTGGCATCTAAACGGGACTTTTGCATGTTAATTATATACCGATTCCTGCGAATTTTTTTTTTTAAAGAGATGAAGCTAATGAAGATTGCTTTATTGTATTGCTCTGCCATATCAGTTGTAGGCTTATTAATTACTAGTCTTGGTTAACGACTTGCAGTGTTATTATCCAATTGATAACGTCGGTTAATTCTGAGTTGTTAATGGCACATTTTATTGAAGGTATGTTAGATTTGCAAAAGACATGTAATATCGGCCACATTACTTAGTAATTTTAGGAAGTCCTGTCTGCAGACTTAAACGGATATCAGCAAGCAGCGATGAACTAAATAATCAAGGAGATCAGTTTCTATCGAGCATCCATGATAATGTTCCTTGATAACAATTCAACAGACTGTTATATATATCAGTCGATGAAATCAACCTCTTCATTACTACGTAAGAAGTCGTCATAAGGGAGAGCAGTTTGAGACTGTGCAACATCTTTTATCTCACTACCCGACTCTAGTAGAGTTTATCTCAGATGCAGGGTGTGCCAAGAATCACCATGGTGCTTAAAAATTTAATAACTTTTTCGTTTTTTTTATATATTTTGTTTCAGATTATTTTTTTTTTCAACTAGTGCTTATTTCGTGAATGGTAACATTTAGCTCATGTCTGATTTGACAGATAATTAGTTTTATCCTTCCGCTGAACGAATAAGGTTGTGTATACGCTTGAACAACGATGGGAAATATTGCGATATTACTTTGGCCGATTTTGCCAAAAAAATCATCTTTTCAGATGAAGCTCATTTTGATCTTGGCGGGTATGTAAACAAGCAAAATTGGCGTATTCGGGCACAGAAACCCCGCACGCATACATTGAAAAGCCGATACACCCAACTCGAGTCACTGTTTGGTGCGGATTTTGATCCAGAGGCATAATTGGGGCATTTTTCTTCGAAAATGAGCAAGGAGTGGCCGTAGTCAATGGCGATCGTTATGGGGCCATGTTGAACGAAGATATTGGCAACATTTGATTTCAACAGGACGGCGCTACGTGCTACACATCCGAAGCTACACTTTTTTTTATAGCATTTAAAAAAAAAAGTTATTTGGCGGACCCTTAACAATATACAAAATGGAAATTTTTGAGCGCTCTTTAAGTATGGAAAATAATGTCACTTAAAAGACCCTCATTTACAGCTTCGCAATGATTGGCTCATTTGAGTACATTTTCTATAACATCTTTTAAAAATTGTGGGTGAAGTGTTAGATTTTCTGCCACAATATTGGCTTTGAGTTCAAGGATAGTATCGTTCTTATTCACATATACTCGCTCTTCCAAATAACCCCAAAGAAAATAGTCGGGTGTTGACAAATCTGACAAACGCGCTGGCCAAATAATTTGTGATTTTCTGAAAATTATTCGCTCTTAGAAAGTTTTTTTGTATCTCGGACGTTGTGGAAAGTGTCTTCAACCTGCTAAACCTACATTTCACATTTGTTTTCAAGAGCAAGACGTACAAAATTTGTTCTACAACGCTTCCATCTTCATTTTTGAATAAGTAAGGCCCAATGTATTGCCACATCATGCTGCACACCTAATGGAGTGCAATTGGTGTTGATCAGATTCACAGAACCTACAATTCTGCTTATTAATGAAGCCATTCAAATGAAAATGAGATTTATCACTTAAAATCAGATTTTTAATAAATTTGATTTCATTTCTGGCCAACTGTTGCAAATTAACCGCAAAATTTAGATGTGCATTATATTTCTCTAGTCAAACCCTTTCGTCTAATTCACCCATATTGATTCACTCGGCTGTCTGTAAAATTGATTTTCGTGTCTCAATTTTAGGAAAAAACAACGAACCAATTGTATTTTGGTGCTTATATCTCAGTTAGTTTTAAACCGATTTGTTAATTTTTTTAGAAATATTTTTTCTAAACCACGGCTTGTAATCTAGCGTCTTCAACGTGTCCAAAAATTATTTAGTGGCTTGAAAAAAAAACATATTCATTTTTCCAAATAATTTTTGCCTATAACTCTGCCGGTTATTCATGGATTTGTCCAAAATTTTGTCACGAATATCTCTTAAGGCATATCATATCTTTAAATAGTCACAAACGTGTCCATAAACTATCCTAAGGCTAAAAAAATTTATTCTATTTTTATGTTCAAAATAAGGGAAAACTGAGACAGTCGTGCTTATTTGCTCATATCTTAGAAACTTATAGCCCGATTGTGCTGATTTTCATTACCAACATGCTCTAAAGTGTTTTTAATATTTCGATACTATATACGGGTATTGCCGATGTCGCGGGGTTTAAAAAAACTGATTTCAACATACACACCTGCAGACGATGCTCAGTCGACTCCCCTATTCATTATCTTTCAATATACGAAACGGTGTCGGGAACGAATAATGTAAAAATTTTATACGGCTCAATCGACTACCCTATTCATTAGCTTTCAATATACGAAACGGTGTCGGGAACGAATAATGTACTTATTTTATACGGAATAACAAACCTACATATATACACTCTCTGTGAACGGTATTTAAAAAAAAAATATAAAAACGAAAAAGTTATTAAGTTTTAAACTTCATGGTGTCTTTTGGCCCACTGTGTGTAATAACAGTCTTTTATGCAGCCAACTTCACTATCTAATGCTCTGTCAAAATCGGATTTCAAAATATTCACGCCACGTGAACGTCAGACAAAACAAGTTTAGCTGAAAAAGAGAAACCAAAATCAAGTCGTATTTATAGTTTTACAACAGAGTGTAAATCAAATGATCCCCCGAAAATGTTCAATTTATTTTGACGTTAAATTCTACCTAAAAATCTGTAATTTTTTTTTTAACTTCTTTCATTTTTAAAATCTTTTAATATTTTCAAGAGATTTTTCTCCCCCAAATTCTCATAACAATTTGGAATCCTTCAATTTTACTATCCTTTTACTTATAATGTTCCCAAGATTAACCACTACAATATTGACATTGAATGCTTTTAAATTGTTTATTTATCTTTTACGATTTGCCTACATCATTTACCAGTTGTTTGGTTAACATTCCCATGTTTTTTTTTTCGAATCGAAAACAACATAAAATCCTTTAATTATTTAACCCTTGCACCGAATAATCAGACGCATTAAATGTCTAAAAATATCAAAACGAAAGGAATTTATTTTGCTCCCTCCATTAAAAAGGGCCATAAAACATAAATAAATCCCCCTTAAACAGTCTGTCCCACAGGCTGTCCGTGTTTGATTTTGATAATTCCTTTGTGTCTTGTATAGATGTATGTGTGTGTGTGTGTTAGTGTTTGTGAGTTTTGTAAACAAATCTCCCTACAAGTTCAACAAGTTATTCAGGTTTATTTTTAAAAACTCCTGTTGTGTGTTTCTTGTTTTTGTTACAACCCCCACTCACACTTACTCACACATGCAACGTAAACAGAGCGGGTAACTCAAACACTAATACTGCACTGTACATTATTTCACTAAATCCCTGCACAAAAACAATTATTATTAATCAGACTTCATATGACGTGTCATCGTCCTCATGAGCTGACTGGTTGGCTGACTTTCAGACTGTTGTTTTATTGTTGGAACACACAGAAACAAAACAAAAAAAAAAAAAAGAGAAAAACAAAACAAAATCCTGTTACCGGTTTTATCAACTCCACCAGCAAGTAGATTTAAA
Source organism: Phyto melanocephala (assembly GCA_941918925.1). Lineage (NCBI taxonomy): Eukaryota > Metazoa > Arthropoda > Insecta > Diptera > Rhinophoridae > Phyto > Phyto melanocephala. Next base: position 8,183,267 of record OW799233.1, read on the forward strand.
AGGGGGATGTTGCAGTGTGAATCCTTTCTTTTGTTTTAAGTGAATGTTAACGCATACATACTTGTTTGTACATTCACATACACATATAAAAGGGTCTTACATTTATTTTGAACAGTGCGCAGTTGCTCAAGGATTTTTAAAGATGTGACATTGATTTGACCTTTATATTTTAAATGTAATTTACCAAATGCCAGAAAAATTTTGTCTGGAATATTCTAGTTTTGACTTCGTGTCCCTTTATGGTATAGTGTTGTTTTCAATAATTCTTTTCACATTAATTTTTTATAATTTTCGTAATTTAACTCAATAGAAATTATAAAAGAAAACACCTGGTTATTTATCTAGAATAATGAGATTTTTGTTTTTAATGTTTGTGTTGGAATTTTTCAAAAATTTACTCAATAATTAAAAATAAACCTTTTGCTTTGGTATTTAGTTGAAAGAATAAATAAACGATTATTGATGAGCTTTGAATCAAATATTAAAAATGCTCTTATTTCCTACAGCTTTTGTAAGGGTCGCCAGTGAAAACATACAAGTTTTCAGCAAGAAAACCTTGACGGAAATGATTATTTATTTATTTAATTTATTGCCTATAAATTATAAATCCTTAAAGACTAAAGTATCTAAAACCATTCATATCAGCATTGAACGACGACTTTTTGAAGTTGGTAATTTTATAAGACAGAGTCTGCTTTCGTATAAAGGTAGTAAAAACAAATTCCATCCAAGACCACGAAGACAAAATATTAAAAACTTCTTTCGTACAGACTCGATACTATACAGGGGATCAATTGAAGTGTTTTGATTAAGACAAAAATATGCACGATTTTTACATTAGAGTGTCACTTTATTCAAACAAGTGCATAGAACTCATGTAAATTAGGTATAAATAAATTAAAATTTCATGATTTAATATAATCTCGGTTTACAAAAGTTATTTTCCATGAATTTGAACTCATTTTACGGCACATCATTTAAGACAAATTATTTCATATTAAGGAAGTCATTTAGAATGATTGCTTTAGCACTAAACGTGATGCAACAATAATGCACAATGTAAACTGTAAACAAGTAAGAGTGCTTTATTCGGCCGTGCCGAATCTAAAAATACCTTTCACCATCATGTACATAGTAGGTATAATCCCACATCGTAGCTTAACCTATATTTCATGTTATACGCCATTTTTCTTTATTATTTCCGACGCCATCCTTGATTTTGAATTTTTACGTAGTTAACTGTATTCTACTAGTCTAGCCCTTTAATTTGATACCCATATTGATTGGGTTTAAGAAATATGATCCGCCATTTTGTTTTAGACGCCATCTTGAATTTTATTTTTTTTTAATAATTTACTGTATTCTACTGATCAAGCCCTTACATTTAATACCAATATTGAGGGGGTTCTAGAAGTTACATTTTAAAATACCAGATTTGACCCATTTATAAATTTATTTTTAAGTGGCGGACAACATGAATTTAAATTTTTATACCCTTCACACACTGAAAAAGGGTATATATAGGTTTGTCATTCCGTGTGAAATTTCTACAATTTTCATTTTCGACCCTATAAAGTATATATTTTCTGAAAGCTTATGAATAGGGGAGTCGATTAAGCTCTGTCAGTCTGTCCGTGTGTATGTTGAAATCAATTTTCTGAAGCCCCCCGACATTGCCTGGACCCGGGTGAGGTATGAATATATCAGAAATATTCGGGAGTAGATTGTTTTTATTTTTTAATATTTTTTTAATTTTTCTTACTGCCTGTTCAACGATGTCGAAAGAAAACCCAAGCGAAATTTCATTCGCACAAATACGTTGAAAACAAAAACAAATTTTTAGTTTTTGTTGTTGTTTTCAATATATTTGTACGAATGAAATTTCTCTTGTGTTTTCTTTCGACATCGTTGAACAGGCAGTTAATATTTTTTTTAATTATTAAATTTTAATGTGAATCATTTTATTTAGAAAGAATATTCCTAAAAATGGTAATAATTTAATTTAATTTGAATTATAAAATTAAATAAAAGAATAAATGAACTCAAGCCAAAATAAAAATGATTCACATTAAAATTTAATATATAGTGAAAAGTTCGAATAGAATATAAATATAAATTTTTTTTAAATTGTTTTTTTTTTATTTTATATTTATTATTTATATTTTTATAATTTTTTTTAAATTTTTTTTTATTTTTTTTATATTTTTTTTTTGTTTTATTTTTTTTAAATGTTTTTTTTTAAATTTTCTTTTATATTTTTTTCAACACACATATGTACGTAAATTTATAATTTTACAATGGGAGATTTTTATATATGTATGTTTTTTTATATGTATGTAGTATGTACATGTTTCATATGAGATGAATGGTGATACAAACTATTGTTGTTGCATGACTACACATTGTGAAGGGTATATAAGATTCGGCATGGCCGAATATAGCACTCTTACTTGTCTTTATTGCGCTAGACTTTTCAGATGATACCAATATTGACTCTCTCGGTTGTAAATTTTGGAATTAATATTTACAAAAAAAAATTTTTTGCCTATAACTTTACCGATTAGAGCCCGCTTTATCGAAAATTTTTACGAATATCTCTAGAGGAATATTATATCTACAAATAGGAAAAATTATTCAATGGCTGAAAAATTTTTATTTTGGTGTAAAAATATGGAAAAAAACGGAGGCAGTCTTGTTTATTTGCTTATATCTCAGATAGTTATGGAGCGATTGTGCTAAATTTCGATAGCGATTCATTACCGAATATTTTTAAAAGATTGATACCATACACAGATCTGAGGAACATATGGTTGCTTTTAAAAGTTGATTTCAACCAACACACGGTCAGACGGGCAGACGGAATTCAAAAATTAATTTATTTTTAGAGAAAAAAAATATAATGCAAACTAATATGTGGTGTTCTTTAGCTGTTTCTTTTGTTCAATCACCTTCCAGACGATCTGCTCTTTTAACTGTCTGAGGGCATTCAAATCTCTCAACCATTTCGATTTCATCACATAATCAGGTAGTTATGGATAGTTCTTCGTTACAATCTACATATATATTATACCCACCTTTGACGTTTTCTTTTTGCATAAGCCTGCTAAGAGAGACCTTTTTGTATCTCATATTCAAAAACCATCGCTATAATCAATGCATTTTGCATTTTGTGTACTCAAAAGGTCGCACAGTTTTTCTTTTCCAAGTCCGATAAACGTATTGTGAACACTTTTATTGAAAACCTATTTATTTTTTATTTCACATATCATAGATGTTTCATCACAAATTTATTCGCTGAATTGATAAACACAAATATTCTATAATTTCTAATTTTCAAAAGGCTTAAGTTTATGCATTTTTAAGAACTTTGCACGTTGAATTAATTGAATTAGATTTAAAAAAAAAATTAATATGAAATTCTAGCTGAATGTTATCACTAATTGAAACGTGTATGTAAGAAATTAAAATTTATAGCTAAAGACAAAGGCGAAGATCTGCACAGAGAAAACAGTATCGATTGTGAGTACCACAATTGTTGCCAATCGCAAAGTTGAGTTGTGATTGCAAAATTTTACGATTACATATACAGAATTTCTTTTCGGAATATCAATACATAGTCTGCACTATGAAATAATGACTTGCAATAGAAATTTTATAACCACAATAGAAAAATTCCTTTGAAATAACTGAACCATTCGATTAGCAATGAATTTGAGTTTGCGTTTTCTGGGTGTAGGATAATCCTCAAGTTATTATGCAGTTTAATTAGAATTCAACCACTAACCCGTTGATTTAGATTTTAAAACTGTGTTGATACAATCCGTTTATATCTTAAAGCTTTTGTGCAAAAGTTCACATTTTAAAATAGTCAATGAAAGAAAAAGTGTTGATATTTTGGGTGGTTCACATTATCGTGAGTGCACTGTATTATTATTTAAATCATAATTTACCCCTCAACACCCTCGTTGGAAGGATTTTTAAAAACGGTATTCTAAATCTATATATATAAAAGTGAAACTCTGTGTGTGTGTGTGTGTTAGCTATAGACTCCGAAACTGTAAAACCGATCGGACTCAAACTTTGGCAAGTTGTTGTACACATTCCAGGGAGTGTTTATTAGTGAAAAAAGTGGGCGGGGTCACGCCCATAAAAAATTAGCTATCATTTTAAGCTACTTGCACTTGACCGATTTTTCTGAAACTTTGCACACACATATGGAGCTGTCATGACTTAAAAATTTCGTCATAAGAAAAGTGGGCGGGGCCACGCCCATAAAAAAGTTATAAGTTTCAGCTACTTCCACTGGACTGATTATTCTGAAACTTTGCACAAATATTGAGCTGTTATGACTTTATAATTTTGTGATTAGAAAAGTGGGCAGGGCCACGCCCATAAAAAAAAGTTATAATTTTGAGGTACTTGCACTAGATCAATTTGTCTGAAACTTTGCACACACATATTGAGCTGTAATGACTATACAACTTCGTGATTAGAAAAGAAGGCAGTGCCACGCCCATTTAAAAAAGTTATAATTTTTAGCTTTTTGCACTTGATATTCAATTGAAAATCAGAATGAATTTTTATATATTAAGGGGCGTAGCAACGCGCACCGGGCTTTTCTAGTGTCATATAAATTTTAGTTTTGTTTTTATGTTAATCATGGCAAAACGGTCATAGATTATGAGAACTTTCTTATGTAAATTAAACCTCAATTAAATCTCACCCTTTCAACCATAAAGTTTTATTTTTCTTTAAATTTCTCGCGATTTAAACGTAGTGATTGCTAAATTCAAATTTATTCGTTTATTTTATGACTTTTTAGCTCAAAGGACCATGACCACGCTGGGAAATAAACCAAAAATAGTTTTAAAGGTAAAACCTTAGTAAAACAGTAACTTTTTAATATCCTTTAGTCAGGCCACAGGTGTTTTTAGTTTTCGTTTTTGTTGTTGTTTATTGTGTGCGTAAGGGAAACTCTTGAAATAGGATTGAAATTAGTTTTAAGGGTGTGTATTTTTAAGGTGCTAAATAGCGTGAAATAATATTCAACAATTTGAACTGGTGGGAAAGTTACACAACAACTTGTTGTAGTTCTGTGTGTACCTGTGTGTGTGTGTTCTTTTTTTTCTGTTTTAATTGTTTTGTTTGTATTGTCCTCTGGAAATTTGTAAACAAGGATATTTGGGATAATGTTGATTTTATGGTAATCATCTACTGATTTTGTTTATACCAATAGATTTGTTAATGTTAAAAATAATTTCACACAAAACTTAATAGAGTGTGTAGGGTTTGAAAATTTCAATTTAAATTAAAACTACCCTTTGAGAGAAAACTCCTTAGAGATTTTTTAAATTTTACTAAAAAATTTGTTCACGCTTAAGAGGAAACATGATAATAATTTCAAGGTAATTTAAGTTTTCGTTGGTGCAGAAGTAACACACCTTGTGTTGAGTGCTACAAATAAAATGTAAAAATTCTAATTGTCATTTGAAGGCAATGATTTCAAAGCGGAAGTTCTCAAGATGATTAAATTGTGTTAATAATGTTGTATCAATGACGTCAGTAATGACTGTGAAATAATTATGAAAAATTATTAGGAATAATGAAAATAGAATAAAGTTTAGATATTAAATCCGTCTATGTGTTTGTTAGATTATTTGGCGGGTTAAGCATGACAACGACATAAAAGGACTAAGAATGTAGAGTTATATTCCCTTGATAACACAAAAGACCGAATTTGAGTCTGACTAACTTTAAGGGCCATTGTTGCTTATTCTCATATATATGTGTGTATAGGGGGAATATCGAAACAGACCATTACGAATCCAGGTCTCTTTTTGACCCCTTTCGTTCCCCATAGATTTCAAAGCTTTTACAGCTCAGCATCACTTCCTTCTTTGAATCTAAGGCTATCACCGTCATTTACTGTAGACTTGAAAACGATTTCATACTGCCGACAATTCTGAACGCTTTGTCTTTAATAATTCTCAGAATCTCCTTCAGACTTCAAATCTCCGTAGCATCTTCACTTAATGTGTGCCTGCCTGTGATCTTTAATCTTCCGCTAGCTAATGTCGGTTTTTTGCATACTACATGCTCTGCTGTCTCAGCATCCTTCCGATGATATTTGAAATTTCTGTATTCTGTAACCAACCAAGCACTTATCCATCTCATCGTACTCCAATTAAATGCACGTACCTTCTGGCACTCCTGCCACGAGGCCATTTGAGTACCATACAAGCCTGTCTACAAGAGGTCAGCTTCATCAATCTTTGAAGATTTTTTTTTCTGAAACTGAGTAGACTGAGATTAACTAGTGTAGTAATAGGTCATACGGAGCTGAGAACTCATCTAGTTCGCATGGGACTGTCAAATGAAACGACATGTAGAGCATGTGAAGAAGAAACTTTTTTAGTATCCCGCATTTGGGCGTGTTAGACATCAGAGCTTTAACGTGAACACAAATGCCGAACTTGGAATTAGATTAAAGGGTGTGTGGGATTATGATTCTAGTACGGGAATTTTAATTTCTTTAGAGCGCACAACATGCCAATTTAAGCTTACTTGTATATCTATTATGAGTTTAAGCTTTTAATTCCCCTCTTTTCAACCTAACCTAACTATTTTTGGCAAATTCTATTACTTGTCATTTACTTCATACTTTTAATTTTTGTACTTGATGTGAATCAATACTCATTGACTTTACTCAAGCGTAAATCGATTTATTTCTTTCAGCGAAGAAAATAGACTGAATTTTGTGAAAAGAACAGAATGATATAAATATTTCCAAATTCGAAATAATCGCTGGTTCGAATTTAAACCGGTAGATGGCGTATCTTTTTTAAGTTTTACCTTCATTAACGCCAATTGCACCCCATTTGGTGTAGAGTGGCATTACGTTATTATTGGGCTTTACTTCTTTGAAACTGAAGATTTAAGGGCTGTAACCTTAAATAGGAACGGTATCGGTTTATGATAAAACATTTTTTACATCATGTTCTTGAAATAATACTTGATATGTAATTTTAGTGTAATGGAGCCACTGCCACACCACACTACCCAGAACTAGAGCTGCAAAACAATCGATAGTACTATCGATAGTTTTATTTTTAATTGGCTATCGATTGTTATTTTTCGATAGTAATACTATCGGCAAAATGACAATACTACCAAAGAGTTCTTTACACATCTTTATATTTTAGTTTCTTTTTTTTTGTAAACACGTGTGGCTTTGTATGTAAGTAAAAAAATTTTTTGGTAAAAATATATTACAATAAATTAATTTATTTATTAAAACCAGGTTAATATTTTATGGTGTTGACGGTTCTGCAAATTATGAAAAAATATCTGCAAAATTCAAGTAGTAAGTACACGTTTTTTCCAATCTTACACCTATTCTAAACGTCAATGTATTCGTATATATCGCTTTTCCCTTATAGATATAAATAAAGAAACTACTGGAGAAGATAGTGGTACTAGCGAGTCTGACCAGGAAGTTCCATTTAAAATAGCGCGGAAAGGAACTTCCGAAGTGTGGAGGTTTTTTGAAAAGACCAAAGATAATAAACACGCTAAATGTCGTGCATGTGCAAAAATGTACAAAACAAGCGGAAACACCTCTAATCTATTTGACCACTTGAAAAGAGCTCATCCTAATTATCGAGAATTGCCGAAGCCTTCAAACACAATAGACATTTTTTTTAAAAAGATTGAAATATACGATTCTAATAGTGAACATAAAAAAACTCTTGACAGTGCTCTAATGGCTATGATTGCTACAGACGTGCAACCATTTAGTATCGTAGAGGATAAAGGTTTCCGTGAGTTTGTAAAATATCTGGATCCTCGTTATGCTTTACCATCTCGCACAACATTACAAAATGTGATGGCAGTAAATTTGTACAGGAATATTAAATCCAGTTTGCAAATATTTCTTAATGAAATAGAACATTGCACAATTACAATGGATTGTTGGACATCCCGTGCGAATGAAGGCTATCTGACTGTTACGTGCCATTTTATAACTAAAGATTTTGTTTTGCACTCTGCTGTTTTGTCAACAAAAAAAACTGCTTACAGCTACGAATCACACCGCAGAAAACATATCAATGTCATTACGGGCAATATTAGATGAGTGGGACATACAGATGAAAGTGGTATCAGTAGTAACGGACAACGACTCTACCATGCTAAAAGCGTGCGAATTGTTACATAAAAGAAATCTTCCTTGCTTTGCACACACTGTAAATCTTGTAGTACAAGATTGTTTGTCGCAGGATTATATAAAAGTTATTTTGGCAAAATGTAAGAAGATCGTGACATACTTTAAGAGTAGCACAATATCTTACGAAAAATTTAAAGCAGATCAAGGAAAAGATAAACCATACAGTTTATTGCAGGAGGTGCCTACGCGATGGAACAGTGCTTTAAGGATGATTGAAAGCATTTTATTGACAAACAGCTCAATATCCAATATACTTTTAATTACTTCAAAATCACCAGCCCCTCTTACGGCAGATGACATCGAAGTGTTACAAGATCTTAAAGAATTACTTATGCCATTTGATAATGCCACGTTTCAGACATCTTCGTGCACGGCCGTTACCATTTCATTAATAATTCCTCTGACATATGGTATTTTCCAAAGTCTTGATGAAATGAAAAATAAATTGAAGACTACAGAAGGTTCACAGGCTTGCTTATTTCTTATAGAAAGAGTGAAGAAAAGACTATTTCCTTATGAAGAACGCACACCTGCAAGATTGGGCACATTATTGGATCCTCGTTTCAAAAAAGAAGGTTTTCGTTCCGTATTCAATGCAGATAAAGGCATACAATTTTTACAAAATGAAATTTGTTCATCAACTACCACTGGGCCCGATATTGCAGAACCGTCAACATCAAAAAATATACAGCATAAAGCTCAGCCATCACTTCTTAAATTTGTTGAAAACAAAATAGCTAACAAAATAAGAACAAATCAATCTGATGCCATAATTTCCATTAGGCAATATATGGAAAATGAGAATTCTCCCATACAAAGTGATCCATTGCATTACTGGAATGTGAGTAGTATGATAAATTTGCATGACTATTTAGTTTATATATTTTTCTTTTTAAGCACAATGCCAATTCAATGTCGGCTATAACCTCTTCTGCATTACGTTATTTATGCATACCTGCAACTTCAACTGAATCTGAAAGAATGTTCAGCAAAGCTGGAATCCTAATATCCGATCGCCGGACTTGTTTGAAACCAAAAAATGTGGATATGCTCTTATTTATAAACAAAAATTATTGGGTAACCCAAAATTAATCTAATATTTACTATATTTTTATTACAAAAAAACTGATCTCGTGAATTCGCAATTTTTTTGTTTAATTTTCCTTAATAATTATAAGTTATTTTATTCAAAATAAATAAATCAAAAATATAATTTTGTCATAGAAAAATAGTTTTCTTGAAGCAAAATTTCAATGAATCGAATTATACTTGTATCTATATCTGCACAAATGTTTGACTTAATAGTCAAATATATAAAAGATCCACTAAAAAAATCACTTTATATAAATTGTTTAAAAACCGTCAAAAATATCATCCAACGCAACGCTGCTTACAATTCTTCTAAGTATCTAATACTATCGATAGTATCGATAGCTTGACCACAAACTATCGAAAATATCGAATGGGACGACTATCGATAGTTTTGCAGCTCTACCCAGAACACATTGGCACTTGTAAGTCAAATTCTTGGGGAGCGAATAATTTCCAAAAATTCAACGCGTTTGTCAGTTTTGTCACCACTCGACTGTGTATATGTGAACAGAACCGAGACAATCCTTGAATTCGATGACAACATTTTTGTGGAGATTCTAGCGCTACAGCTATAATTTTTTTAAAAAGTGTTATGGAAAATGTTCTAAAATTGGGAAACTGAAAACGGAGATCACATTATTTTCCATTCCTAGTGTAACAAAATTTCCTATATTTTTATACCCTTCACACGACAGTGAAAAAGGGTATACTATATAGGTTTGTCATTCCGTGTGAAATTTCTACAATTTTCATTTCCGACCCCATAAAGTATATATTTTCTGAAAGCTTATGAATAGGGGAGGCGATTAAGCTCTGTCAGTCTGTCCGTCTGACCGTCTGTCCGTGTGTATGTTGAAATCAACTTTTTGAAGCCCCCCGATATCGCTTGGACCCGGGTGAGGTATTAAAATATCAGAAATATTCGGGAGTAGATCGGTATTGAAAATCAGAAACATCGGTTCATAAACAACTGAGATATGAGCAAAAACCCACGACCACCTCGATTTTTTTTCACAAAAACAACATTACAACAACAACATACATACATACATACAAACTTGTATATTGGTTAAAGTAAACGTGGGATCGAATCCCAGCTGAACCAAAAAAAATTTTTTTATTTTTTTATATTTTTTTTTTATTAATTTTTTTTTTTTTTTTAAATTTTTATTTAATATATTATTTATATTTTTATTTTTTTTTTAATTTTTTTTTTGTTTTATATTTATTATTTATGTTTTAATTATTTTTTTTTAAATTTTTTTAAAATTTTTTTTAATTTTTTTTTTTTTTAATTTTTTTTTTTTTTAATTTTTTTTTTTTTTTTTTTTATATTTTTTTTTAACATACACATTGCATGACTACACGTTGTGAAGGGTATATAAGATTCGGCACGGCCGAATATAGCGCTCTTACTTGTTTTAAACTACAAAATATTATTAAAAATTATTTAGACGAAAAATTTAGAAAATTTGTGACTTTTGTGGCCAAAATTTTCGTTACACCAATTTACATGATGAATTTTATGACGTAGAATTTTCTTAATTCCCTTTTGAAGTTGCTTCCAAAAACTACTCAAATTCATACGATAGTTTTTTTGGACGTCTAATTTCTAATTTGTATTGCAGACTATTAAATTTATATTTTTAATATCAAAAAGCACAATGCAGTTGATGAGAATATAAAAATAAAACATAACAGAAAGAATAAAAAAGTTTAAAGCGAAGTTTAAAAAAAACCATGAAAACAGAAATCATGTCTATTTTTCTACCCCTCTTTCTGCTCTACACCACTTGCTCCAAACAACAAAAAATGACGTCCAAAATTGGACGTCATAAAATTCATCGTGTAAATTGGGTGTTAGACAAGCAATATTTGAAAATGTCGTTAATTTTCATTAAGCTTTACGAAGTTTGTCGATTGAAACATTTGTTTAAAACACAAACTTCGGGCACAAAAATAAAAAATTTAACCGCTCTATTGCGCTAATGTCCTTGACAACGAAATCACTTAAATTTTTACTTTGTTCCATTCCGACTTTTGTTTTTTAGGACAGCTGTTTCATATTTAAACTTAAAGGAAAAATCTCATTTATTTTTGTTTACAATTTTCAAATGAAATTTATCTTAAATAACTTTAAAATTTGTAAAAAAGAAAGTCATAAAATTAATTTCGAACACGAATTAGTTGTAGTCCAAGTGCTTAGATGTGTATCAGTTTCGGCTCGTAAAACATTTCCATGACATTTGTGGTGGCAAAGAATTTTTATTGTTTTTTTTGTTTTTGAACAATTTTATTGTTTTAAGAATTGTTTTTTCACTAACATAAAACGCATAAAAGATTGGACAACTGAAGTCACCGTGGTTGCTGTTAAATACAATACGAAGTACTTGGCTACTGTTTTATGGCTTTCTTTTGTTTTTGTTAAAAGAAACACGATGGAATAGAACTTGATTTTAATTAAAATCAAATCAAATAATTTTAATAAAACCTAAATACATACATATTTAACAGATTTTTGGGTAAGAAAGAACATCTCTCTTCGAATATTTATCCAGAAAGCACCGTTATTCTTTCAAACCTTTAAAACATTTTAAAAATGGGGGAAAAAAAGTAATTGTCTAAATCAAACTAACTAAATCGATTGTATTGATTAGTTTTAAAGCTTTGACATAATTAAATTTATAACAAGGTCTGGTGGGAATATTTTTGAAGCCAGCTGTGAATTGATGCTTACAAGCGACAAACTTCACAATGAACATGTTATTAAACATGGTACATACACGAAAACCAGGTAGACTTATTATTAGCACAGCTGATTATCACGACCTAGAGATATAAGCTTGAACATTGAGAATTTGACGCAGTTATTCTGCCGGCGTTATTGCTTATATAAAGACATAAGCAAACGCTCGTGTGATCGGGGGAGAAGTTGAATTTGTCCATAAAAATAATACAGGGATGGAAAAGTTAATACGATCAAACTTTGATTAATAGTATTTAATACTTTAAAGTAGCGTAGCGCTCGGAATTTTCACATCAATAAAAATTTTAAACAATTTTAGTTTAAATAATAATTTTTAGCACTTTTTATCAAAAATTTATAAACAAAATTTAAAACAAAAATTCTTTAAATTTCCATTCCTGAAATACCTTAAAGAAAAGTATAAATATCTGGTGTAGTTTGCCGTTTTGTACAAAAACAAGTTGTCTGTTGTTTTTGTATTTTTGTTTTTATTGTAAGGACGAGTTAAAAATGATAAGTAATTATCAACAAAAATTAAGTTTAATATTTCGAACATTACAAAAGAGGCGGAGAGGCAGAAACATACAAAAGAATATTTGATATTTTAATATTAGATAAGAACAGCTGATGTCTGCTTCCAATAGGGACTTTCGAACTTTGACAGTTGACAGCATTTATATTGTATTGTATACATTTATCAAATTGGCTGTCATTTATTCAGTTTTCTTTTTGTCAAATAACCTTGGGCGGATATATTCTTCAATAACATGTGTAAATGATAAAATTGTTTTATTGTCGTTATAATTTCCCCTGAGGTCATGTATCCTTGCCTCTATCCCAGGCCTTGGTGGATTGTTAGTATGGGGCAGAGAGGTGTACCAACACCTCTGCCTTCTTGGGGCCATAACATGGAAGAGTGAGATCTCTGGGAAGGAGCATGATTCGAGGCTGACCAGAGACCTATCTGTTACCACGGGAAACAGTGAACCCCCGGAAGTTGTTCTGGACTGGTTATTGGTGTGGTATCTTCGGAGAGCACGTGTTGGCTGTGGTTGCTCCCATGCGGGAAAACGGATTCATAGGTGGTTATTGTCTGATGCTGGACTTTGTTAAGACTTCTAACCACCACGTATGTTTCTGGGTGCTGGGTTGACTTCTCAACAGAATATAAAATTATGGTTTAATAGACGATTTTCACAGTGGAATGACGAAACTGTAGACTTCAGGTAACTATATAAGTATGTCTCGGGGTAGATAGAACAGACAGCTATTGTGCAGCTAACTTGGGTCCATTATATTGATCCCTTTGTCTCGGGTTATATACACATGTAGGGGAAAGCAGACCACTACTATCACGGGTCCCTTTTCGACCCCCTTCGCTCCTCAGTGACTTCGTGTCTACCGATCAGTATACCTTCAATCACTGAGTCCCGCGCCACAACCGGCGTTTGATATGGACTGGGAAAACGATTTCACACTGCCGACTGGTGATTGTCGACAATCCTCATCGCACAGTCCTTTGTAATCGCCAGCATCTCCCTCAGACTAAGGTTCCCCATCGCACTCACACTTAAAGTGTGCTTGCCTGTGATCCTTAATCTTCCGCTCGCCAACGCCGGACACTCGCATACTACATGCGCTGCCGTCTCGGCATCCTCCAGGCACATTCTACAAATATCATCATCCACGATCTGCATCCTCTTTAGATGATATTTGAAATTACCATGTCCTGTAATCAACGCAGTGATCCAGCTCATTATACTCCGATTAAAAGCGAGTATCTTCACTGCAACCCTGCCAAGTGGCTCCCTGAGCACCATACGGGCCTGTTTCGGGTTGCTGTTGCCGTTCAACAGAAGCAGTTACATGGTGGATTGTTCGGCTTATTCCATGAGGCATACCTGATTCTGTTGCTGTTAAATCTATTCCATGTAGCGAAAAACACAATTTAAGGGGATAGATAATCCGAGCTCTCGAGCAAGGTGCATCTACATTTACCAAGAATTAATGTAGATAAGGTTGGTAGGCTGAGCTGTACAGCACGATCGCAGGGGCTTTGATTGGGAGACAAAGACCCAACCTAGTCGTAACACGGCCGTTAGATTATGACACTCGCTGCCGGTGCTGGCGTTAATCAAACCACACATTGTCGTTAGAAATTTGAGTTCTTTGGCTCAGTAAACAATAAACCAACATACGCTTAAGGGCGAAATGCAAGACCTATTAAAAACATCAACGCTTTCCTTGTTACTGAATTTCGCATCATGAATTTGGTCTGCAAACGAAAAAAACGCAACAGACACAGGAGCTAAAGCATAAATGCCCCAAAATATTTTGCAGCAGTATTGATGATAGCCTTTTAAAGTACAGTGACACGTAAAAGTAAGCGATCATATTATCAATAAAATTTAACCACAAAAAGGTGTTTTGGCTGATGTGTTTCTAATGGCATCATATATACGTATATAATCCAGTACTAACTTTGGATATTTTAAAGCGATTTAATATTAACTTGCTTCTCTGAAGATTTCCTTCGTACAACAGAGGCATAAGTTAGAATCGATCTTGGTACGCTCGTGTATAGCCAGTGTATCATGTTTTGGCTTGCGCTCCATTTTTAGGTCAGCATTTATTAGCCTCAAAACTTATTTAAATTCTTCATCGTGTATGCCCAAACCAATTGAGAAACCGAATATGACATACTTTTTCTCCTTTTAGTCTTGCATTTGCATAACCATTTACATGTGTAGACATGGCAGTATGTAAGAAATGTGTTCTTTCTAAAAATAATTTAACAAAAATTTATAAATATATTAAATTGAAATTCTACATCTTTAGAGACATCTGGTAGTTTGCAATTATCACCAGTGTAATTTTTTCTTGAACAAAAATCTTTTTTTAAATTTTGTTAACTCACACACTCTCACTTGGCACATGCCAAATTTAGTGAAAATAAAAAAAACGACAAATTGTAATTTTTTAAACAAAAGTGCCAACCACAACAACAATAAAATTAGAAAATTAGAAAAAAAATATGCACAAGAAAGAAACTCTAAAAATAGCAAAAATAAAAGAAGAAGAATTTGCGTTCCTTCTGTCAAATTAATGACGGCCGCTTGTGGTTTAAATTGGTGGTATGATCGTAAACTGCGTTTCCAGAAGCATGGAAGAAGCAAGAAAAAAACATTAAAAATGTTTATATGTGTGTATGTGTTTATAAACACATACATACATACGTATATGCAATACTGTTACCAACCTATAAAAACGTGTTATTTTATTTGCAAGGAGCATTACAGGATCCTAATTAGGAATATATGGACATAGAGACACATGTTTAAACCTTTAGTTCCTAAGATGAGCGTTAATTTAAAGCTAAGCATTTCCATTTACTTAATTTATTTATTTATTTTTTGGCGTATGTCCAATTGTCTGGACAAATAAATCCATACCCAGTTAAAACTGATGGCCTCCTGTAATCAGGTTTGTGA
This sequence comes from Phyto melanocephala, assembly GCA_941918925.1. Taxonomy (NCBI): domain Eukaryota; kingdom Metazoa; phylum Arthropoda; class Insecta; order Diptera; family Rhinophoridae; genus Phyto; species Phyto melanocephala. Next base: position 8,198,820 of record OW799233.1, read on the forward strand.
AGGAGATAAAATAAACTCCCACTTACAAAACAACTTATCAGAGGCTTACATTGTACACCTTGCCCACTATATGGCGAAAACCCAGCCTACTGGGAAGCTTTAATTTTAAAAAATACAAGCACATTTTCACTGTTAACATTTAGCTTTCTAATGGCGTCCCTGTTACGCAAGTAAAAATTGATTTTGAATGCGTTCGCAGTACAACATTCCTATGAGGAATATGAGTAAGTTCTTTCTTCTCATGGTGTAGTCACATAAGGTGATAAGGTGATTGAAATGGGAAGTTGGTCAATTCTTAGTTCTGAAATCTCCTTCTTATAAAGGGTGGTTAAATTTTAAGGGCCGATGTTGATTTTTGAATAAAACACAAAATAGTTGGGAAATTATTGACATTATGATAATAGTGGTATGGTCCAACTATGTATGGAAGAAAATATCGGCCACAATGGTCGCCGCGACCTCGGCCGCACACCTCCATCCGATGATCCAAATTTTCAATGACAATGTTGATGCTCAATTGTTGGGCACGATGATGAGTCGAGGTCGACTGCTCTTTTCCGTTCAACGAACTAAGAAGGCGTTCACAGATGTTTTCACATTTCATACAGAACGGGTTTTCTGAAATTTAAATATTTTTCACAATTCTCCCGATTGTCAACGAATTCAAACGATTATGTTGACCAAAAGAATCACAAAGTGCACGAAATGCATTTTAAGTTGAACGCCCATTTTCGTAATAAGCCTGAATAACTTTAAAGCGTTGCTCGATTCTGTACCTTTCCATGCTTCAAATTGAGTTGGTCTGAAATTGGGAAATGTCAGATGAAATGCAGAAAATATTTGACGTTTAGGTGTGGATCACATTCAACATCGGCCCTTAAAATTTAACCACCCTTTATATGGAGTTTGGCAATCATTGGAACACAAAAAAAATATTCAGCTGAACTGGCACCGCTACCTGTATTAGTGTACCCTGATTTCACAATGGCTCAGTTAGTCGATTTGTATTGTATTACTTAACAGCTCTCAGTATCGTTAAAATGTTTGTGTTATTTAAGAGTTGTCTCTTTTACTCTTTAACAGTACCTATGACCAATATATTACGCTCTACCCGTAAATATCAATTTTCTGTAGATTTCTACCTCACGGAAAGTTACGATACATTTTTAATAAACATTAAACAGTCTCTGTAAAAATGCACTTATTAAAATTTGTTCGTAATTGACAACTCTGGCAGTCTGGCAGTTGGCTCATATGCATGTTTATTTTGATTTTAAAAAATTAAGCCCTTTACGTAAAAACAACGCTTTATAATTGTGAAAATTTATTAGAAAAATTTGGAAATTTATGTCGAATAATTTTTCAGTTGTGAAAGTGCATCCCTACTGTGTCAGCCTTTTGAAAAGTGATTAGAAAATTTAACAAGGCTGGAACGTCTAAGGACGGAAACCCTCATACCTAAAGAAGAGCATTGAGCGTCAAGCGTTGGAGTTTTACATGTGTTTTGTTTTTGTTACAATAGCAAAATACATGCAAAACTGCAACGCTTGAAGCTCAACGGTCTTGTTTAGGTATGAGGGTTTGACTCTTGTGCATCAATATGCTAGGTGGTCTTTAAAAAAAAAGTTTGCTATTAAAAACGAGAGTGTTGCCGAAAACCCGAAAACATCATTTCGGCAACGTTCTCAACAATTTAAAATTTCATGAAGCACTGTGCGGCGAGTTTTGACCTTAAGCCTTATGAGTACCAAATGCAGCTTACCCAGGAGCTTACACTAGCATATCATTTAAAGCGCCGGCAATTCTTTTAATGAGTGGTGAATCAAAGTTAAGTCGATGTCAATTTTTTAAAAAACCTCATCTTCTTCGTATTTTATCTGAATGGCTTCGTGAATACATAAAATTCTCAAATTTGGGGCTCAGAAAATCCTAATACCATCCATGAAAAACAAATGCAGACACAACAAGCAACTCCCTGGTGCAAATTTTTGTCAGGCGGCGTGATTGGGCTTTACTTTTTTGGAAATGATACCGAAATCGAAATGACTATAAACGACATTCGTTACAGGAACATGCTAACGAAGTTCTTGTAGCCTCAACCGGATTGCATGGATCTGGACGACATGTGGTTTTAGCAAGACGGCGCTGCCTGCCACACCGCGCAGGAAACGATTCATTTATTGCAGCAACGATTTTCAGAACAAATAATCTCAAGAAATTCTGATGTCAGCTGGTCACCAAGATTATTTGATTTAACGCCGTGCGATCTTTTTTCTTCTGGGTTTTGCGAAATCTCGGTCTTATGTGCAAAAAGCCAAAAACAATTCCGGAGCTTTAATCCGAGATCGGTGAAATAAATCACATGTCTATGAAAAAGTCATGAAAAACAATGGCCTATCACTAGAGTCGTGTGAGCCATTTGGCTAATATTTTATTCTATACATAATCGGAACATATCTTCTTCCAATAAAGTCAAAACTATAGCAAAATGCACGTGTTTTTATTTGAAAATGGAAAGTGCATTTTTGCTAAGACACCCTGTTTAATGACATTTCGTTTTTGAAATATCTAAGCCAAGGCGAATTCAATAAGGTGAACTCGTCGCTAAAACAACTACAAAGTGAAAAAATACAAACGTGTATTTTGTTAGTGTAAAACAAAACGATATGTCAAAAATACACAAAAATTTGACAAGTGGTCCCTAGAAGTAGTCAACAGCTGATGATCAGCTGATCTAATAAGTTCACCTTATTAAATTCGCCTTGATCTAAGCACTTAAATAGTCAATCATTAAACAAACTTATAAAACAACCTATTGACTGTGATCTGAAGATATTTCAGATGACAAATGAATGAGACGCACTAAATCACTCTAACCTCATCTTAGTCTTACAAATAACCTTAAATCGTCTATTATAAATATTTAAATGTAAAACACAAACAATTTAGTAAAATATTGAAAATCTATTAAAGATAAAGAGTGTAATTTCTTATATTTTTTCCTGCTGCTATTTACTCAACAGCTGATGATTTCCTTCCTGCAGTTGAGTGTCTATTGCAAACGTTACTCAACCCAACCAGGTGGCTTCAAGGGAATGGAGGAGATTTTATTGCTTAAAACATTTTCTACAAATAAAAACTAAAAAGCAAAAGAAAAGAGGATAATAACCAAGAAAAACCGCCAGCCAGGCAAGCAGGCAGGCTAAATGACTGACTTACTGACTGGCAACAGCAAGGCGGCAAGTTATGGCACTTGAATACATACATACGTACATCCATGCCTTCTTGCAGCGATAGAGAATGAGTTAATGGCAGGAAAATCTATACAAGAAAAACTTGTGTGTTGTGTGCTGCTCCTTTTGTGTTGAAATAGTTTTTGTTTTTATTTTGTTTCTCCTTCTTTTGCTTTCAGTACGTAACAAGTTCAATGTACTGAAGTTACCTCAGTTTCTCTGTATGCAATGTAATGTAATGTAATGTGTTTGCTTGTGTATGGGTATGTGTGTAAATGTGAATGTATGCAAGTGTATCCAAGCAACAGCATCCATCCACTTTTGTTGTAACCAAAAAGAAAGACACCAACAAAATAAGGCAGCCATACAATCCTTTTCATTTATTATTTTCACTGCGTCGTCTTTTTCTTCTTCTTTTCTTTTCTTTCTTTTTTTACAACAATCTCCCCCTTTCTCAAGTGACTTGTTGCATTTTGTTGTTTTTGTTTTGTTTGTACATATGCATGTACGTATGTGTGAATGTGTGTAATTGTAAGAGATCTAACCGCCTGGGATATATCTTACAACAACAAAGTAATAAGTATCAAACAATCATCCAGCCTGTCTGCCTACCAGTGCCAGCCTGTAACAGTACAGAACCAGATAACACAGCAACCCAACAGATACTTGTTCCTATACCCCAAAGCAGCTTAAAGTATTACAACGATAGCAACAACAATCACAATGAAGTCAAATTGTGTAAATAGTCGTCTCAACTGTAAAGGAGCAACAGGAATCGAATTCGTTAAATTTGTTTTGCGTAGTCTTCTTTTGTTGTTGCTAGTGTTGTAGTTACTTCCAATTTCATTTGTATTCCAACTCTTTGGGAGGCTTTAGATTTCACTTTGTTTAATTTTAGCGTTTTGTTTAGTGGATGCGTGTGTATGGGTGTGTGTGTATGTGTGAAGGAAACAGTCATTGATATTCAAATAAATGCATGGTTTTTTTATATGTGATTTCAATGAAAAACCGAGAACTAGAACAAGAATGTTGAATGACGAAAGTTTCTAATGTTTGAATAACAAATCTCTGACAGTATTGAGATAAATGGCAAATTGAACGTTAAAGAAAAGTTGAAAGAAATCAACCAACTGATTTATTCTGTTAAAAATTTTCTAGAAAAACAATTTGCTGGCACTGTTATAATCACTCACAAATCATTATGTCTGCCATAAGTTGCGGGTTCCACTGAAAGTGGAATTAATTAATTTGAACCCATTCTCATTATGTCATGCTCTTTATGGATTTTGACAGGGCATTCAAAATTCTAGTTGGCTCCTGGATTGAGTGGAGTAGATTGCTTCTACAGCACGATTTACTTGGACGGTTGTAGGATAAGCTGTGGGATTGGATCTGGTGTAGAAGCTGGTTCTGGACTTGAGTTCTCTATCCACCTTTCGCATGAATTCACCGTATTTCAGGCTGAAATATTCACTATCCGGGAGGTATATAAAATATGGAATGATATAAATATTCATTGAAATATTAATAGTTTTGTCGACAGTCAGGCAGCATTATTGTTACACAGGTCATACACTATCATGTCTAAACTAGTCGGACAATACAGGAAATAGTTGTCAAGCCTTAGTCGTCTGGCTCTTGTTTGGGCCCCAACCCATAAGGCCCCTATGGTAACGAACGTTAGGATTAGTTGGCCAGGGGGATCTTCTCTGAATATCTCCAACTCAAATGCAGTCGTAATCCCGATGGGGGCTATCAAAAGCAAGATCTTCCGACACTGTCTTGAAAAACGCGTAAACAGGTGCTGATGGCTACATACAGGTTTGCTAGCTTACGTTGCCCTTTTTTGATAACAGGTTTACATTGGAACAAGGTCGAAAGGACATCTCGAGGTTGGTGGCAGACAGGTCACTGGTTGTAAGCGAAACATGCAGGACAGCTTGAAATTACCTCTAACGACCATTGTCGCAGATATATGAGTTTAGAGAACAGGGAATCGGTTTTCCAGCTTCTCTGCGAATAACCTGCCAGAACGATCTGCTAAAGTACCTCACGGCTACGGGTTGTATTTAGTACCCCCCTAAGAAACAGAATCTGGTTAGTGATGTGGTGTTGTCAAGATGGTGTCATTTAGACTTCACTTAACAGTTTGCGCATAGTGAAGAGGCTCCATCCTACTCGACCACATCACAGGCCCTTTTTCAAGAGCCGATACCGATACCGTTTTCCATTTAGTGTTAGAGTGTTTCCATTCTCATTTTCAAAGAAACAAGGCCCACATCATACTGTACACCTAACGGGGTGCAATTGGCGTTTGATGAATGGCTCTTGGATACACAGAATCCCAGAACCTACATTCAGTACCAGAACAACCATTCAAATGAGCTTCATCACTCATTATCAGACTTTCAATAAAGTTCTGGCCAAGTGTTTAAATGTATCAGCAAAATTTAGACGTTGCTTATGATCAATGATACGAGCCATTCCTAGCTAAGCAGAACGTCTTCTGACAGATGTTTCTGGTGTTTCATTAACACTTAGCTCTACACGTTCAATTCCAAGTTTGTGGTGATGATGAACTAAGCATGGAAGCATTGCTTGAAAAGGGCGAAATTCTGTCATTAAAATGTCGACGTATGATCTTTGCGTTAAAATAATTAATCGCTGATTTGAAGGATAAAATTCTCTTATTCTGGTTTCTTGTTAAGTTGCAAATCTCTCCATTATTTACTCTCCAGGTGTTACTTATAAAATCTGAAAAAAATAGTGAACAATTTTATAAACGAAAACGTTGTTACATTTTAAACTCCATGTTGACTTTGGGTCCCATCCTGTATTGAATTTTGACAAGAAAAATACAAGCGAAATAGCAGGTGGTTGTCAAAGGTAAACATGTAATGTAAAGCTGATGAATCCTTAGAACCTAAACAACAATTTGTTTCCCTTTTCCTCAACCAAACCTCTTAAGCACATTTTCCCTCAATTTGACCACAACGTAAGTTTGACGAACTACAAATCGTTAGCTTTAAGTGAATTTCCTCAAGTGTTTAATGTGTTTGTGTCTATAGAACAAAAAAAAAACTTTTAAGGAAATGTAAACATTTCATCATCATCCTCAATTTCACAATAAACATCATTACGATCACCATAATCATTGTCATATTGTTTCGCTTTATTTATGTCGATTATTATCGACATCATCCTCCAATGCAACCCAGACGTTGCGAACACGATCATCATCCTTCTCGTCATCAGCAACTTTGTAAAACTTTTACATTTATGGGAATTCGCTGACTTAGTAGTTTTTGTTTTTGTTATTATTTTTCTTTATTTTTTTTTTGTACAATTTGTTAAAGTTGTTTGTTGTTGTTGCCGATGCGCGTATCCCTTTTTTTATTATAAATCTTTGAGAAATTTTGTTGTGGCCGTTTTAAAATCTGTTTAAGTTGGTATTGAATTTTGCTCTTTTATTTGTGTGGACTTGAGTGACTGTGTGTGTGTTTTCTTTTGCTTGAAGTCAAGAGGATTTTCAAGGAATCATTTATGTGTTTTTATTTCAGTTTTTTTTGTTTTTTATTTATACAAAGATACTCATACACACATACACACATATTTACTTGCATAAATGTTTGTTTGTATGCATACGTTTATTTAAATTTCATTTCGAAAGGGTTATAGTTTATTATTTGATTTGTTTTTTTGTTTTTCTTTTTTTTTTAAGAAAAAAATGAATGTCTTAAGTGTTTGCTCCATTTGTAGAAAACAGTAAATTTGATTCATTAGAGACATTTGAAAAACTATAAAGATGCTCTTTTAGTTTCATCACTATTAAAATGCTATTAAAGATGCTTGAATGAAAGCCGAGAAAAAAATTAAGCGAATCAATGTCTCTAAAAGCCTATAAAAGGGCTTGGTATTGCCTTGTTTGAGTTAGACCTAGTGCCAAAATTTATTTTTAAAACAAAAAAAGAGGACTTTAATAAATATAAGTAAATATGCACATCATTTGGAGGAATATTGATGCACTTAGTACAAATTGGATAAAGTTTCTCTTTGATCCCCCCTCAAACATATCAAATTAGCCAAATTTTAACTAAAAAATATTTTTAAAAAATTCTTCCTTAAAGCCTTAAAGCTTTTTAGGACACTGTACTAACAGTAGCGAGAGAAAAAAAAAATAAATGCCATATGATTTTCAGTACCATGTCTTGGCCTATTTGTGCATCCAATTAAACGGTTACTTTGGCATTTATCTTCTACAGTGAGTCTTAAGTATTTAAGGTGGTGCCTGATATAAGCAAGTCGTATCATAAAGATAATTTTGATTTAATTTTTATGTGTTGTTGATCACAACATTAAAATTAATTATAATTAATCATGGAATCTGCAGATTTGAAAGTCGTAGCAATGTTAAATAGATTGCAAAGTGGATAGTTTTATTGCTTCTTATGTGAATGGCAAAAGGAAAACACTACAATGTTAAAATTTGACCGAAAAGAGTAAATTTTATTCCAGGAAAAAAAGTAGCAGAAAAGCCTTTAAAACAAAAGGAATAAACTCTTCTCTTCATATAAAGCTAGGCCTAATGAAAAGTTTTGTCAAAGCAATGAACAAGGATGGTGAAGCCTTTCTATACATTAAGAGCAAATTTCCTAGAATCAGAGATGCTAAAGTAAAAGAAGGCATATTTGTAGGTCCACAAATACGACAGCTTATGAAGGACGAGGTCTTCAGAACAAAATTGAATGATGTGGACAGAAGGGCATGGGCAGCTTAAGCTACTTTTTATACCCTTCACACAGTGAAAAGGGGTATATATAGGTTTGTCATTCCGTGTGAAATTTCTACAATTTTCATTTCCGACCCCATAAAGTATATATTTTCTGAAAGCTTATGAATAGGGGAGTCGATTAAGCTCTGTCAGTCTGTCCGTCTGACCGTGTGTATGTTGAAATCAACTTTTTGAAGCCCCCCGACATAGGTTGGACCCGGGTAAGGTATTAAAATATCAGCAATATTCGGGAGTAGATCGGTATTGAAAATCAGAAACATCGGTACATAAACAACTGAGATATGAGCAAAAACCCACGACCACCTCGATTTTTTTTCACAAAAACAACATTACAACAACAACATACATACATACAAACGTGTATACTGGTTAGAGAAAACGTGGCATCGAATCCCAGCTGAGCCAAAAAAATTTTTTTTTAATTTTTTTTAAATTTTTTTTTTATTTTTTTTTTATTTTTTTTTTATTTTTTTTTTATTTTTTATTTAATATATTTTTTATATTTTTATTATTATTTTTTATTATTATTTTTTTTTTTAATTTTTTTTTTATTTTTTTTTTGTTTTATATATATTATATAAATAATAATTTTTTTTTTAATTTTTTTTTTAATTTTTTTGTAAATTTTTTTGTAAATTTTTTTTTTAATTTTTTTTTAATTTTTTTTTTTGTTTTTTTAACATACATACGTGAATTTATAATTTTACAGTGGGACGTTTTTATATATGTATGTTTTTATATGTATGTACGTATTTCATATGGGATGAATGGTGACACAAACCACTCTTATTGCATGACTACACGTTGTGAAGGGTATATAAGATTCGGCACGGCCGAATATAGCGCTCGTACTTGTTTATTTTAACAATGTTTCCTAAATAAAAATTAATAATTATTAACAAAAATTTTGTGTTATTTTAAATAAAATAGCCTGTAAATATTTTAATTTTTATTGTAATTTGAAGTTATCTACGGGTGACGACAGGGTGGGTGCTTTATGCGAGGCGTTTCTACAAAATTACAATCTGGAAAATTTTTTTGCTTGTATTTGTTTTTGTTGTACGAAAATAGATAGAAGTAAAAAGTTGTCATTCATTGTTGCTATAAGTCGCTTTAGTGCGCCCACTCTGACGTTGTTTGCTGCATTACACATATTTGGTCAATATTGGGTATCTGCGGTAAATTTACAATAAAATCCACATTTTTTAACCCATTTTTATGGTTTATGGCTTTTTTTATTTCCAAGACAAGTAGCTCTCAGAAAAAAGTTTAAAATGTTGAATATTTGCCTTATAATTTTTATAATTCCATTTTTAAATTGAAAAATATTACGAATTTTGCACGAATTTTTCTCCATTAATTTCTAAATAACTCCAAAACGATAAGAGATAGAGAAAAATTGTATTCCACGAAAATAAATACAATTTTGTTACTCATTTTTTGGTGTTTTATTTTTGAATAAATCGGATGACTGGTTCTCGAGTTAGGAGGAAATAAGTCTCCGTACCTGACTAATTTAAGGGGAAAAATTTGCCACGCCCATAAAAAAGAATCCCGATCTGATGGAAAAAAACCGACAACGGATTTGAGTTCAGCGCGTCAAAATCCATATAGTCCACATAGTTTTATTAAATGGGAAGACAAAAATTTATTTTTTGCAGAGCAGTGTTATTTGTAACTAAAGCTAGGATCGTATCAATTGGCGAATGGCCTAGGTGAGCTCTGGTTTCAATAAGGCGGCGCTACGAGCCATACAACTCTCACGACTTGTTGTGAAATAATTTTGGTGATCATTTAATTTCACGTTTTGCTGCAGTTAACTGTCCACCTAGATGGTGAGATAATACCCGTTTGGGGTATTTCCTAAGGGGATATGTAAAACGTGAGGTCTTTAGAAATAAGCCAGCTGCGGCTGAAGCTTTGAAAGACAATATTACTCGTTGCTATGCTCGAACGAGTCGCACAAAATTGGACCTTCCGAATAGACCACCTTAGACGTTGTCGTGACCAACATTTACATGATATCATTTTCAAACAGTAAATGCCATTAATTGTTCTATTCGCTTTCAAAATTATGTGTTTTATTTTACGCTTAATAATTGGAAAGTTGAGCAAAATTAACTTTTGTCTGAACCAGGCGCGGATCCAGCTTAAGTTTTGGGGTATAAGTGAAACAAAAATTTTTAATAGTTCAATCAAAATAAAAATATATTAAACAACAACGAAAAAATTAAATTAAATTAAAAAATTGTCTGACATAAAATTAAACAAAAACACTAATGTATGTATATTAAGCACAACTTCTGAATCAATTTCGATTTGGTTGTGAATATGTAATATGGCTAAACCGTTTAGCCTGTCCTCTCCACGTTTTAATGTGACCAAGAGTAGAAAATGATCTTTCATCCGTAGCATTACTTAAGGCCATGACTGACTATCGTGCGATTATGTCAAATAAAAATCTGATAGTTTTCTGTCCTACATGAAAAAATCGCAACAAAATGTGTGATTGGATGCCACACTGTCATACTTGCTTACAAAAAGCAACTCTGATCGCACAGAAACTACTATTTTTTGAAAATTTCCAAAAAATTATCCAATCGGACACATCTGTCAATAAATCTCTCATCCATGTGCACTTTTTGTCCACACTATCATACTTTCTGAACACACATACAGTTTTTGACATATCGAACAACTAAATCTGATAGTCAGTCATGGCCTTTACCGACATTGAAACAAAAATAATAATTTAAATTTAAATTTGGATAAATATCTGGGTCAAACATATTGTGATAACATCTATCACATTTTCTGGAAGTTCTTCACAGATCTTCCATTTCTGCTGCCAATGCAAAAGTTCAGCTTCAAGTTTAGATTTTAGTTGTTTTTAATCTGTTTCTTCGTACTTAAACAAATAGGGATGTAAAATAAATTTAGAACGTCTTTTGAAAAACGTATTTTTAAGTCCTGGAGAACAGAATCAATCTATGCTGTAGTATTCTTCTACAACTTTTATAGGATGATTTCGTTCAAATATTGACTTTTCAACTGGCATTTCCATACCAAAGCAAATCTTCTGTGTTTCTTCAAAAATTATTTTAAATTCTTTTTTTGTTCAAGACACATTTTTAAATTTTGTATAAGATCTGAACTTGTTTTTTAATCTATGTCGCTTTACCCAACCGAAACACACCCCCCTGGACCCGCGTTTGGTCTAAACTAAACATATACCTTGCACAAGGGCATATTTTTTCATCAGGTAATCAGCAGGTCGGAGAGAATTTTTGGTTTGTTTATATAAAGTTCACTGTTGCCATTTTAGCTATTTTCTCGTCAAATCTAGCGATTTTTACACATTTTTTTGCGGGGAAAAATATGATTTAGCTATTAGCGGGAAATCTAGCGATTTTTGCGATGTTGGTTTTTAAGGTGTTTTAAATACATTTGTTGTTAACACTCTTAAAGAGTAGCTACCAATTCATTTGTAATGCGAATGCTATTTTCAATACACTTTTTTTATACCGATTTTGGCATCTGAAAGCCAAAAAGCACGTACATTAAAATTCAAAAAACCAATTTTATCTTGCAAAGTTTATAGCTGGAATAATTTTATTGTAAAAAGTAACATCGACTTTTTAAACGTTGCTTTGAGTTGAGTTTATTATTATACAAAAAAAACTATTTAAGAAATTCTTGCAAGAAAAAAATTTGTGCATGGTTAAGCCATTTAAAGTTTAAGTCCTGGGGGCTGATTCTCGCAGTCGATACCGTGCGAAATTTACTCGAAGTTGGATTTTTTTTTAATTTTGGGATTCTCGCACTCGCTATCGAGTAAGTTGTATCGAAATTTCTTATGATGGCACTCGATAGCGAGTGTACGATCGAATGTAATCGTGCGAGTTTTATTCGATACCAAATTTGGTGTCGAAATTTTATTTTTAAATAGTTCGTTGGATAACAAGTGTTTATTTAAGATTTTAATTGTTATATTAATTAATTATTCGTATAGATTTTCGTACTTTTTTGTATTACTCCCTTCTTTTGCATCTTTGTAAAGGAGCTTTTACACAAACTCTAACGAGTAACTTAATGGTTTATTGTTTTTGTTAAAAAGTAAAAAATAATTATTCTTGTTTGAACGCTTTACAAGTGCCACAACAGTTTTTTAAAATTAACCACATTTTATTTATTTCGGTACACGCAAACAACAAGAAAATGTAAGTTAAATCTTTAATAAGTTTTATGCAAATTAAGTAATTTTTATTAATTATTAGGTCGAATATAACAAAAATAAATTTCAGACAAAAACAAATTCTTGCTGAGTTTATGTCTGAGCACAGCAATTTGGCAAGATGATACTCCAAAAAAGACTGTAGCAGTGCAATGCGATTCCTCATCTTCAAAAAAAGAGCCGAGGGAAACAAAAACAATTTTTTTTTTTTAAATATATGTGCAACGAAAACTTACCACAATGAAGTTTTAAAAATACTGGATGAAATAATAAAAATTAAAGAAAAGAAAATGGAAATGGCTACGGAGTTTCACAAAATAATATGGACATTAAGAAAATAGAGTTAAATATACGAAGAAAAGAATTGGAGCAGCTTAACAAAAATTAGTATGAATTACTGACATTGGAGTTCAAAATTATAAAACGAATTCGCAATTCTTTTGATAAATTATTTAATTTTGTCTGTAAGTATGTGTTTTTTGTTTACATATTTGTAGTGTTGGTTAAGGCTTTTTTTATCTTTTACAACACTTTATTTAAAAATCGATTCGCAAGGTAACGAGTGCCATCATCAGAAAAACTCGCACGATCGAAATTAATTTCGATACGAATTTATTTCGATCACGAGTCCCAGAATTAGCCCCCTGGGTAAAGCAAGATTAAAAAGACGATACAAAAGTATATTGATGCAGGTGCAAAATTGTACAATTAAAAACTAATCATCTGCATCGGTAAGAGGGTTATATTGGAGAAAATTTAAATTAAGAGAAGGCTTTATTTATATCTCAACAAACGTCAATTAATTCAATTGATCATCTTAGTAATTTGTGTAAAAAATTTATGTCATTATTTAAGAAAAACTTAGCGATAAAACGCTAAATTTTCCGCGCATTAAAAAAAATCGACGAAAACTTGCTACTTTTATTTATTTATTTAAGAATTTGAAAAAAAAAAAAATAATAAATACATAGCGATTTATCGCTAAAATTTTGATAATTTTTATTTTTTAGCTATTTTTCTACCTTTTTTAGCGATATTTCTTAGGAAAAAGTTGGCAACAGTGACCCTACAAGAACAGTGACGGTCATTTGACCGGTTATATGACTGGTATTAGTGACTGATATATCGGATAAAGTTTCTATTAGTTTCTTAAGGGCAATGTGAAAAAAATGACTGAAACTTTTGTGTACATGTGATTTTGCGTCTTTCTCTTACTTATTAGTTCTGTCGACTGCAAAACATATATCTGGACTACGTACACTACAGCTGTTTCAAATCAAAAATAATATAAATAGTAGTCACACTTAACGTATATATCGGTCAAAGCTAACTAGTCACACTTAAGGTATATATCGTTCAAAGCTAACCAGGTATATATTTTACTCGTACAATAAAACAAAATTTATTACCTTTTATATTATTTATTGTTATGTTTTTTATTACATTCACCTTTCTTTTATCACTATTTATAACGTTTCACTACTTCCTGGATGGGCTTATTTTAATCCTTTTCCATGGTGTCAGCGTCATTGGTATTATGGCTGGAATTGTTAAAAATAAAAATTATGAGAATATGCAAAGGCATATACATATTGTAATATGCTTGTTTAAAATTAACTTGTTGTTTGATAGTTTTTAATTATCATTGTTTCATAGCTTTTATGGTATAAATGGAAAATATAAAAAATAAAGTTTAGTTTTTGAAAAACCAATTTACAATTCAGGTGTGGGGTCATACAAATTATTAAAATTGAAATGGATCTACGTCCAAGCCGCCAAAAGGTGATTGATAGTTTGATTGCATCAGGAATATCTTTTCCTGAATCTGCAACAATGAGTCAGTTAAGAAGCCTATACGATTGTGTGAAAGAAGCTCCGAGAAATAATGAATCAAGCTCTGGCGATGTCGGAATTGTTTCTCCTGAAATTGCAAATTTAACTTCCAATATTTTTTTATTGACATCTGCAACTTCCGTCGTAAGCACCGATGTAGTTACTGCTGCAACTTCCGCTTTACCCTCCGCTTTACCCTCCGCTTTACCCTCCGCTTTACCCTCCGCTTTGACCACCGATGTTTTAACCTCAGCAACTTCCGTTAATATTCCATGTGCACTTAACTCTAACACAACTTCCGTAAGATTATCTAATACAACATCTGCTGAAGGCCTTATATCCTTTGCGCCAACAACAGGCATAATAGCCTCCGTTCCCTCTGATACAATAGGATGTACAACTGTTTTCTCAAATTTATCGACAACTGTTCCACCTGCTACTGCAGCCTTTTCTCAAGAAACAGAATCTTTTGCTCTAACAACAGATGCAACAACCTCCGTACCCTCCAGTATATTAGGATTAGTAAATTAATTACAGAATTGCAATCTAAGGAGGTTAGTGGTTATAAGCTTATGGATGGTCTTTTGTTTCGAAAAGATCATTCAGATAAGCTTATGTTGTATGTACCCAAGGAGATGGAAGAAAATGTGATAAGACTGATACATGAGAAAATTGGGCATTTAGGTACTGAAAAATGCTACGACCAGATACGATTTAACTACTGGTTCCCGAATATGAAAACTAAAATCGATGTTTACATTAAAAATTGTATAAAATGTATAGTTTATTCAGCCCCAGCTCGTATAAATGAACAAAACTTGTACAGTATTCCAAAAAACCCTATACCTTTTCATACAATTCATGTAGATCATTTCGGCCCACTTCCATCACTAAAATCCAAACGTAAACATATACTTGTTGTTGTAGATGCTTTTACAAAATTTGTAAAATTATATCCGGTGTGTTCCACCAGTACCAAAGAAGTTTGTTGTGCTTTGGAAAAATATTTTAATTATTATAGCAGACCCAAAAGAATTATATCAGACAGAGGTTCCTGTTTTACATCCTACGCACAATAATTTTCCAATTTTAAACGTAAAAAAATCAACATACATTATTTGTCTCACTCTTGCATACGTTTTATTTTTTCTGTCGCATGAATTATATATTAAATTGCTACAATAGTGTTAGTACAAACATTTTGTATGTGTTAGTTTCAGTCATTAATTTCTTGTAGGGAAGTTAAACATTTAGACTTAATGAGAGAAAAGAGAGAATTGTTTTTTTGTTTATGGACTTTGACAGCTAAAGCTTAAAGTATGTGAAGAAAAGAAATAATCAGCTGAGGAATTGATAAATAAATTTGCCTGTTGCATTATAAAGGGTTTTCCAATAAGAGTGATATGATTTCTTTAAAAAAAACACACTTATTGTTAAGGAAATTCAAAAGGTTTTTATTTTATGTAAAGTACAATCGATACAATTATGTTCTAAATAAAAATTCATTCAAATGGTCTCCACGACTTCTTCAGCAGAAACGAATTCGATGAACCCAATTTTCGAGCTCTTTCTCCAGAGACTCTGGACTGGTCTGCTACTCTTTCTCTTCTCTTCTAATCTAACCTAACTATTCTATTCAGGTATCACAAAGGGATCAATATAATGGACCCAAGTAAGCTGCACAACAGCTACCTGTTCTACCTACATTCCTAACTACGTTCAAGATTATTTGTAGCAAATTTTGAAAAATTCGGTCAGGAATCGATAAGGTTTTGGCTAAAAATAATAAGGAAAAATATTCTTACTTCTTGAGGTTTAACAAAGTTATCTAGACAAAATTTTGTAAATCTCGCCGGGTCTATAAAAACTTATCTTTAGCCTTTGTGGGAGGTGTCATTCTTTATTTTCTTATTTCGGAAATTTTTTTCATCGCAAACTTTTCTAACATCTATATTTTGTTGAAGATTAAATGTGAGAATTTTCGCTATAAAATTGCGTTAAATACAAGTGAATTACTTTTAACCAAAGTAGGTGCCCCGCCTACTTTTCTAATCTTTTCCATCTATGGCTGGGCTATGCACACTTGCAACGAAGTAACTTTTAAAAAATTGAAGGATGTTTTCTTCTAGAGTTTTTCAGATTTGCGTATATAAGTACTACAAATATATGTCAAATGCCACGCCCACTATTAGGATATTTATTTATGATTTTAACTGAACTACGCTTATGCTATCTTTACACTAACTGAGTTTGACAACTGAGTCGCGTACAGACATATGGTTTTAACTTTTTTTTTTAATTTAGAATAGGTATCCACAAGTATATTTAAGTCAAACTTAAAAAAAGAATTAAATTTTTTGGAAACTAGGAGAGCTTTTAAATAGTATTTAATAGCTCAACTCAAATGAGACATCAGATAGTGTAAAGGCAGCTTAAGATAAAGGATATTAAACAATTACGTTCTTATGAGAGGCTTTACGCCCACTTTTGTGATTTCGAAAAATTTTCGCTTGGCTTTGTTCACTAGGACTAAGCCAAGTGGGTGTGGATTAAAAAATGTCTGTTAAAAAATTAAAGTTGATCGTTACTTCCAGTAGAAGTTTAAAATAAGAAAAGAATTCGCTTCCAAACTTTTTAAAATTACGAGTCCCACAAAATAGTTACACATTACAAATATGGTAATTTGTTCATAATTATGTGTTTTAAATCTAATCATGTTTGAAAAAAGCCTAAATGTATAATTTTACAACCTACACAAACAACACCAAGCAGTTGTTGTATGAATGTATGTGTGTATGCAGGGAGAAGAAATATTTAGCGGCAGACTAAAATCAAATAATTTTATTCCACACATGGGTGCGATATTTCATCTTCTATTTATTTAAGTCTTAAATAAAACAAAAATTGAATGCAAAAGGTAAATATTTTATTCCTGTTTTATTTATTCCTTTTTTCTTAAGTTTCTTTTTATATTCCCCCAACTCTCTGTAAAGGGACTGTTGTGCGCAAAAGTCAAATATTAAAAATAAAAGGAAGAAACTCCACTGAAAAAATTTCAAATAAAAATAAAAACGATAATAAAAGAACAAATAAAGAGAACAAAGAGAACAGCCAGAGTCCGTCAGCTAAACAATCATCCAACATGATCCCCCAACAAACAAAACGAAAGGATTGTACAGATTCGTTGTAGGGCATGTAGTCGTCCCAAGTGTATCAACAAATACATTTACACATACACAACTGAGAATAGCATACGTACGAGTATATGTGTATGTATGTACATAAGCACATGTGTGTGTGAGTGTGAATAAGGTTTTTTAGGATTTCAAATTGCTAAACAAATAAATTGGCTTCAAACGATTTCGTAAGAAGTTAGCGATAAAGTTGAAAACTCCTTCTGCAAAGAAATAAACAACGTAAACACTTTTACACTGAAAAAAACAAATCAAGTCATCCGTAGCGGTGTCAGAAGTACGCTAAGTACGGATTTTCCTTAACCAAGTACAGAATTCTTGATTTAAGAATGAATGTGTCAAGTACGAGATTTTTAAATTAAGAAATAGTTAAGTCGAAAAAAGTTTGTTTTTAAGAATTGATTTAAGCCCGAAACCGTACTTTACGCAAGCTTAAACAGATATTAATTCAAGTATAAATGAGATTGAATTAATCAAAAGATGCGCTTGTTTCAAGAATTCGTAACTTGGTTCGATCGTTGTATAGTACAGTGTCTTCACTACTTAATAGGGTGATCGATTATTCGACATTTTGAAGAAACCGGTTTTCAAATAGTTTGAAATTCAGAATTAAAGAAAAAACCGGTTGCTTTTTTGAAAATTTAGAAAAAACCGGTTAACCGGTCGAATACATAAAATATAATTCTTTCTTATACCCGTGACAGAGATAAACTAGTTTGTTTTATGGTTTAATTGCATTTTAAGTTGACACAAATTCAATGGCATTATTATAAAATGCCGTTATTTAAAATAAAAAAAATCTTTGTTACAAAGAGGTTGTAATAATGAAAAATATTAAAAAGTCACTTCCCTGCTCACTGTAGTCAAATTTACGTTTTACTAACATTAACTTTGTAGGCAAGTTGTAATAATGGCCCTTTTTGTGTCAAATTATTTTAGCATACAAGTCATATGTTATCAGAGATATTAGTTAAGCTATGGGTTGTCTTTAGTACAAGTCGCTAGATTTCGTAGAAACAATATATTATGAAATTCGAAAATGAGATCAAAAACTTTTGCAAAGTACAATAAGTACTGAACAGCTGATTATCACAGCAAATTATAAGCGCAACAACGTATAAAATACCTGATCTCCATTTAAAACAAATAATATTTAATCCTTATTATTTTTCTTATTTTTTCATTTGTTTTTGAAACAACAAATAAATTTCTTACAATATCATGGAAGAATATTTAGTAAATTTTTTGATTTTAGGAAATTTTTTTGGGTAATAAATGTTGTATAGTACGTTTGGTTACAAAGATAAATAAACATACAACTAAAAATGAAAAAAAACCGGTTTCCGTGAGTAAAAAACCGGTGTATTCGCATTTGAAAAATTAACATTTAGAAAAAAGCGCCAGCTGAAGCAGTAAAAAACCGAGTTTTCCACCGGTTTTAAAACCGAGTCGATCACCCTACTACTTAACCTTTGCCATTTTTTTAGCGATACGTTTCATTAAAACTAAAAAAGAAAACTAACGGACAAATCAAATTTGTTGTCGTTAACACAACAATTACTTATAAAGGGTCCGCCAAATATTATTTTTTTTTGAAAATTCTATAAAATAAACTACTGAATATTTTCTCAAATTTCTTTTTTTATTTGAAAGTACAATCCTTCTGGTTAATAATGGAAAATAATTTCATTCAAATAGCTGCCTCGGCCGGCCATGCAGTAGCCTAGACGATTAGTGTAATTTTTAAGCACATTATCGATTGTGTGCAGCTGTATTTCACCAATGGCTTCATGAATATTATCCTTTAACGCGTCAATTGTCTCTGGCTTGTTGGCGTAACACTTATTTTTGACGGCACCCCATAAAAAATAGTCCAACGGTGTCAAATCGCAGCTCCGAGGTGGCCAAACGACATCAGCTCTGCGGCTGATAATAAGATTTTCAAAAACAGGGCGCAAAACTTCGAGTGTAGCTTCGGCTGTGTGGCACGTAGCGCCGTCCTGTTGAAACCAAATGTTGCCAATATCCTCCTCTTAAATTTTTGTGAACAAAAATTCGTGTAACGTGGCCCAATAACGATCGCCATTGACTGTAACGGCCACTCCTTGCTAATTTTCGAAGAAAAATGGTATGGAGTCATACCAAGGTCTTTATGCAAAATTCGTGTCAATGATGTCTGCGAAATGTTCAATTGTTGAGAATGACGGTGAATTGATGTTGATGGCGCTTCACAAATTGTTGAGGGTGTACGCACTGTTCTTGGCTTTTCACGCTTTGATTTATCGATGAGGATGCCAGTTTCTTTCACTTTTTTCACAAGAAAACGAACATACGGAGCTGACGGTGCTTCTCTTCTTTCAAAATCCGTACGAAATTTTCGCACACATTCTGCAACATTACCATGATTTTCAAATTAATGTCGCAATATTTCCCAGCGTTGTTCAAGCGTATACACAACCATATTCGTTCAGCGGAAGGATAAAACTAATTATCTGTCAAATCAGACATGAGCTAAATATTACCATTCACGAAATAAGCACTAGTTGAAAAAAACGTTAGATGGCGGACCCGTTAGCTAAAGTATAATAAACAAAATGAGAATTATAGAAAACGCACTTGAATTTTTAAAGAGTGTTTTTTTATGTAAGCAAATGTCTAAAAAATATTTGTTTGCTTTTAATTTGAGAGAAATAAGACATAATTTAAGAAGTTAATTTTCTTATTTTTATAGTCTTGTACTTGATTCTGTAAAACAAGCCCGTTTTAAACTTGTTGTAAGAAAATCAGAAATAAATCGTACTTGAATTATAAAGCACAACTACGGCTTAAGTTAAGAATTTAGTTCTTGGATTTAAAAAATCATTTTGTCTTTCTGTGTAACTTCTTTAAATCCAGATGTAGTGGTCACTGCTCGTTTTTATTTAAATTTTTTAAAATTTTTTTTTTAACATGAAAATCGTTTCTTTTATCTATGGAAAGTTGACAAAAAAAAAAAGTTTTTGGGACTTGAAACTAAGAAACTTCCGTAAGACGATGTCAAAATTATCAATTTATTTAATTAGTTTCCTAAGACTTATTACCCCAACCACGTGTACATGCCAACTCACTACCAATGCTGAGCATAACTTAAAGATACTTGATTATTATTGAATAAACATTTAACATCCTCAAATCCTGCCCATGAAAAACAGGCTAAAAGACACACACTCTTACACCAGTAAATACGTCCGTCGTCGAACAAAAACAAAAAATAAAATTGAAAATAAGTTTGTCTTTAGGACCCTTGAAGCTGAAATTTTGTTTTTGTTTTTTTGTACAATAATGTTGTAAGAACAGCTAAAGATTGTAGGTACTAGATTTGTTTGGTATGGGGTATGGCATTAAAGCAAAAATATCCAACAACGACAACAACAACAACAACAGAAGAAAAAAAAACAAACTGCAACAAAATTGTAGTTAAACTCACATAAAGTGAAAAGTAAACGAAACAAACTGGTTTGAAAGCGGCCAACTAAAATACGAAACTTATTCCTGTTGCTGCTTGATCGCTGGCTGGCTGGCTGGCTGGCTGGCTAGTTGGGCCAAAGGAGTTTTCTTGGCTGTTGACTAACACACGAAACCAGTTTGACTTAAAAGGTTCGTTTAATTTCTACATTCACGTATCCTCATTTATTCAATAAAAATACAATTACACACACATACATTTATACAGACGTATGTATAGTGCGACATAAAAACGTGTACAAAAAATTATATATGATCATGAGTTGGCGTTTTTAATGTCCTTCTACCCATAAAACGAAAAAGAAAAATAAATAAAAAAAACCATGAAACAAAATCTTATATGACTGAATGTGTGGCTTTAACTTCATCTACATCCACAAAACTGGGATCGTTTTGTCAAGATAAATAAACAGCCAAAGCAAACCATCCAACTAACAAACTTACGTGACGTCCGTCCAAGAGGATAAAAACTGCAATTGTTGTTTGTGTTTCAATAAACATATGGATGGCTGGATGGTGAGTTGCTTGGTTGACTCACTGACTAGTTGCCTGCCTGTTTAATGGAATGATTTTTTTTTTTATTTTACATACACATCCCTGTTTCTCCTTTTAAGCGTTTATCTTACTCGTGTTGTCTTCATTTATTCCTTTTTATTTAGTTTCATTTTAAACGTTGAGATTCCTTTTTTCATGGTGTTATTCCCTATTCGTTGTTGTTGTTGTTTTTTTTCTACCTTTGCTCGATTAAATATTCTTGTACGTCTTTTGTGGACTCTTCTTATCGCTGCTTCTTTATTTGTTGGCATTGTTTGATTTAGTTTGGCTTAAAGACACATTTGAGTATCCTTTTCAGAGAATCCATCTAGTCATGTCTACTGGACTGTTGACTGTACTTTTATTTTGATTTGTTCGTTACGCATGAGCTGAATATTTTATTAGCTGTTTGATTGCTTTGTTTTTTTTTTGTTTCGTCCTAAGAAATAAATTATAAAATCACATAATGGCTGAGAATTTTAAGGACATTGTTTTAATGTCCATGTTTCCTTTAGTTAAAATTTGATGAGAATTTGACACTCTCAAGGCCACCAAAAAATTGTTAATACTGACTTAACGTGTGTAAATAAAAAGAAAAATTTTATGAATTTAAATAAGAGAAAACCTGCATGCGAGACGGTGATAAATATTCTTTTTTAGCCCGCACAGTGTCCTTTTTGTCTATTTAAAACTTAAAATGTCAAGAAGCTAAAGGAATTAGATGTACGATTCAAAGATTTGGCAAATTAAGGTTTTTGGTAAATATTTTTGTTTTAACGGGAAATGAACGTGACAAGCCCACTTTAAAGCTGGATTTACATACCATCCGTTCATGCGTTGTTGCGTTTGATACTCTTTCACCATTTTATACGTTTCTAAATTCAAGTTACACACAATGCGTTTTATGCATCAACTTTTTTGTTTTGATCAGCTGCTGTGTTTATATTTTTATTAACTAAAAACAATTTTGCCAAAATGGAAAGGGAAATTGACATTTTAAGGGAATTTTTGGAATTCATTGAGTTTATCTATATGATAATTTGTGCTATAATGGCCTACAAAAAGCACGAAAATAACACGAGCATTAGTAAGCTTCTCGTCAATTCCACTTGTTTTCTTTCAATAATAAACATACAGAGATGACACTCAGCACATAACAGTTATCGATAAATAGAATAAAAATTTTGGTAATGAAAAAATTGTGTTTTAAATTAGTTTTTATGTATGTTTTTCTTAAAAGTAATTGTAAACTTTATTTCGAATGCTTTTTCTTTTATTAAAAACATTTTTTAACACAAAAAAAAAAGAAAAAATAAATCCACCACACAAACAGATTTATCGATAACATTGACAAACAACTATTATTTGTCATCCATGGCTATGAACAACAGCTGACATTTATTCACCTTTTATGCGACGGATACAAAAGTAGAAAGTAAACCTAACTTGTCACATACAATTACACTGATTCTACTTTTTGACAGACGCATCAAAAGGAACAACGGATAGAACGCATGGTATGTAACTCCAGCTTAAGGCTCACCTTGTTTTAAACTCTTTTTCTTAAATCCATATAGTTTCTCTATAGGCGAAGAATTGGGAAGAATAGCGACTCTATATTGCAAAACCTAAGTTGAAGAAATTAGAAGAAATTGCTTCAATACGCCTACTTTCACGCCCACTTTTGTGCTAAAAGAAAGTTGATAATATCACACCAATTGTAAAAGCACTTTGTTTTCATTTCGAGACTAAATAATAGCAAAGAGGACTGACTTAATCAAAGAAAGTTTTAAATATTTTCTTATAAAGAAATTATTTTATAGTGATGAGAGTTTTTAAAAAAACTTATACATTTTGTGGTATAAAAATGGTACACAAAATTGGTGACGGGTATCGAAAATTGGTCACAGCCAAATGTAGAGCTTCTTCATGTATTATAAGCCCAGTATATAGACTGGCTGTTCTGCGTGTTTGTCGTGCTTTTCGGAGTGTTTTAGATGGTGCGACTTTGGTAATTACAGGAATGATAACAATTAATCTCCATCAGCGGCTTCTCGTATATTGCAGCGGTTGCTGAGTGGCAAAGACGATAGTCCTTGTCCAAAAAAGGAAGATGGACTTATTCTCTTACTCTTCACTTGGTCTCTTGGTGGGCAAATGGGGATCTAGACTTCTATGTTACGCAGAGTTACTTAGCGGACATGGTTGTTTCCAATCGTACCCATAGTAACTAGGTCCTGATACCTCTCCGTTCTGTCCGAGTTGTGATGGGTAATGTCGAGGAGAATGCTAAACACGTATTTATTTCAACAGGCAGAGAACGTATCTTAAGGAGACGATAGGTCATAGTGTTGATCACAATAATATAGTAGAATTAATGTTATTCTCTGCGTGCAGTTGGGTATATGTATGTGAATTAGCTAGAATGGTTCTCATTAAACTTTGTGATGGGCTGAGAGGATCTGTAATGGGATATCATAACAGTTTGGGTGCTGTACCTTCCCCCCTGCGATGGTTAGCTTTGTGGTAGTTCCACAGGGATGTTTGGGCATGTGAATCCTGGCTGACTTAAGTATCAGGGTTTTTTAATGATGATTTTTTAATAAAAACCTTAGATACATACAAACATACATATATACATATGTACGTATATAAATGTTGAATTAAACTAAAATAAAAATTTTACCAAAAGTTTCAGAAAAAGTTTTATTACTTTATAAAAATTTGATATCAAGAGTGATCCAACCATAATCCACGATGTTAATTGTTGGTCACAACTTAACTTAAATTGACATTTCTTTGTTTCGATGTGTGAAAAATTCGGCTCCACGAAAAGCCCCCCAATGAAATAACGCCCAAACGAGAAATGAAATATTCTCCAAATTTTTTTCATACATTTTTGGGTGTTATTTCATATGAAATAACTCCCAATTTTTTTGGGCCGTCTTTCATTTTTTTTGGAAATTATTTCATTTCTCATTTGGGGTTTTCAAATTATGAAATAATCTCCAATGAAATAACACCCAACAAATTTTTAAAATTCGGGGCTTGTTTCATAGCGTGTATAATTTGGGTGATATTTCATTTTGTATTCGGGGGTTATTTCATTTTTAAAGATTTTGGTTTTGGGGGTGTTTGTAAATAAATTATATAAAAATAGGCCTTTTACAAGAAAACTTTTAGCCTGTGAATATAT
The DNA here is from genome assembly GCA_941918925.1 of Phyto melanocephala. Lineage (NCBI taxonomy): Eukaryota > Metazoa > Arthropoda > Insecta > Diptera > Rhinophoridae > Phyto > Phyto melanocephala. The sequence continues at coordinate 8,223,340 of OW799233.1, forward strand.
TACAATATCTTTTCAAATACATAAATGATAACGTTCGGGATTTGGATGGTGCGACCTTCGTGACAGACTACGAAATTAGTCTACGGACGGCAATAAATATTGTTTTCCCTAAACCAAAAGTAATCGGTTGTTGCTTCCACTTTTGCCAAGCAGTGAGAAGGTCCATAATAAAGTGTAACTGGCAGCATTTGTACATACAACGTATATTTTCTCCATCTTGATTTCATGAGCAACCATTTTGTTTTAACTATCATTTCTTACGTATAATGTATTAAGTTTATTTATGTATGTACATGAAAATAATTTTTTGGTAGTTGGGTTTCAAAAAGAAATATATTGAAAATATTAAACAATTCTTTGTCCATACTTCCTCACATCTCGATTACAGAAAATTACTGCCTTCTTTACAATATTGTAACTATAATAACGTCTCCCATGAGTCGGATTTTAAAACCATTCGTAAAGTTATAGGATAGCTCGTTGGTGGCTGGTCTGAAATAGCTTCCATCGTATAAGGGCAAATAACTGCACTGGACTTAGTCCATTTACAAAACCAAAAGTAGTCACTATTAAACGAGCTTTGTATGTTCTTTCACCAAAAAAAATTGATTATGAATGCTGGCACACTTTCGAAGTTGTTATGAAGAAGACGCCTGTGGTCCATATTGACTTCATGAAATCCTTAATGAATCTGACTCTTATGAATTTTGGGCATAATTTCATTTTTGTTGCTGATGGGGTTTATTTCATTGGGGATTATTTCATTTTCATCATTGGGATTTATTTCATATGAAATAACTCCCAAATATTGGGGGTTGTTTCGTTTTCGCTTTGGGGTTTATTTCATTTATTTTTGGATGTTATTTCATTCACTGTTTTTGGGTGTTATTTCCAATTTTTTGGGGTTTACTTCATTGGGGATTGTTTCCTGGGCGTTATTTCATTGGGGGGCTTTTCGTGGAGCCAAAAATTCAATCCTGAAGAGGTACATAAATGAGCAGCACGTTAAGATGTTTGAAGCCTTTAACAAAAATGGAAGTTTAAATTAAAATGCCGTTCGTTATTTTTGTTGGTCAGCATAATCGACCAAATGTGTCCACAATAAGTTTCGGAAAACCGGGTCTGTAGGAAATGTGACAACACAATTGTGCATGCTCGTCAGTTCGTTCTGCGGAAAACATTGCTGTTGTTCGCGATAGTGTGACAGAAGAGCCGTCAACCTTGATTCGTCGTAGTGTTCAACAATTGAACATCTCACGAATATCGCTGATGCGAATTTCGAATAAAAATTTGAATTTTCATGCCTACAAGGTTTAATTGACTCAAAAGCTGAGGCCTACTGATTATTTCGAGTGTCGTCAATACGCCGAACGGTTAGTTAATCAGACAGTAGTCAATAGTGACTTTACAAAGAAAATCATCTACAGCGACGAGGCACACTTTCACCTCAGTAGATTCGTTAACAAGCAGAACTGCCGCATTTGAGTAAATAAGAATACACGAGTGATTGTTTAAAATCAATACATCTTCAAAAGTGACCCTGCTTTGGTTAATGAACTGGCGGCATCATCAGGCCGTACTTTTCAAAAATGAGGCCGGTCAAGCTGTTACCGTGAATGGTGATCGCTATCGTAAAATGATAGCGAACTTCATCTGGACAAAAATTTAAAATATTTGGTTCAAACAGGATGTTGCATCTTGCCACACAACTAACGAAACAATGGCTCTTTTGCACGAGAAATTCAATGGCCTTGTTATTTAACGTCATGGCGACGTAGTTGGCTGCCATGATCATGGGATTTGACATCGTTGGACTTCTTTCTTGGGGGTATTTAAAAAGTGAACGTCAATAGGCCAAGAACAATTGAGGGCTAAAAGATAAGATAATTTCGCACATTAGCGGCATTGACCTCAATTGTATTTTAATGTTATTAAAAATATTGACTTTTTGATACAATTATGCAACCGAAGTCGTGGAGAGCATTTGACCGATATTTTGTTCAAATCATAATTATCATAGATTCTTCTGTCGCAATAAAAAAAAAAAATCTCTAAAATTTTTTGTTTTATTTACAACTAACATCGTGCATTATGGTTGGACCAACCTGTATACAAAATCAAGAGAGAAAAAATTCTAATTTAGCCCTGATAACTTATTAATTTAATAACGTACTAACGTTCCGCTTAAAAAAATTATTAAAACAGCCAATATCTGCTGTGATTAACTTAGAAGGCCTTTGATGCGGGACTTAACTTTTTTAACTTAAAGAAAAAAATTCAATTTAAATTTGTTTCAAATATAAATTTTATTTCTTTTTTTATGTATGAAAAATATGCACAACATGCATTTCCTTGTTAAACTAATTATTTTATTTGTAAAACTCATTTCCTGCACTGACCAAAACCCATAAAAACCAAACTACAGAATGTTGTCGACAGTTTGCAGCAACGACGACAAACAATAGTCAGCAACATTATTTTGTGAAACAACAACACAAATGTATTATTTGGTTCAAAATAACAAGTGAGAAATCAGTAGTAAAACATCAACAACTTAAATACTTCTTAAATGTTTAAGGAATTGAATTTCATAACCAGAAGTCACCAATGCACACACAAACACACACACACACACCACCATTCGACATGTTGTTGTCCAGTATCATATAAATCCAAATATCCAGCAAAAGAAGAAAAAAACATTCATCCAGTTATATCCATTTAACAGAGCAACAATCCATCAGTCAGGCATTAAGTTTTCAGGCATGTTTCTAGTTGCCAACGAAAACGGCTGACAACAAGGAAAGAAAATCAGTTGCACTGCTTAGGGTTTCCCAGATCTATTACTTTTATTATTGTACATCAATATACAATGTAAGTCTTATCCAGCCTTGTTGAGAGTCCTGTTGTTGTATTTTTAAGAACCCTGTAAAATTTACAACAATTTTATATTCATGCAACTTTGTCGTTCTTTCGGGAAACGATCCGGCAATGCCACTGACAATTAAGGCTTCATTAGTCTTTACTTTCTGTTGTCGTTCTGTGACGTGCCGTTCTGTTGTTTAATTTTTGTAATTACTTCTTCTGTAAAAAATCATCTGCCTTAAATTACAAGATAATCTTACAAACACAAGCTTATTATATTTTTTGTTTATTTTTCTCGTCAAAGTCCGTACATAAAAAAAAGAAATTGTTGTGTCAGATTTCATCTATAAGCAAACAGAGCCTCTATGTTGCAGCCACCTTTAAAATATAGGCACCTAAATATTAGCTCTTTCTCTCTCAATGGCCGTCACTTAACGTTGAATTCTATTTTCTACAGGTTCGTCCGCAACGGCACGGAAAGTAACAGAACAACTAACGACTTGTACACATTTTCTATTTAACAGAATAAAGTCAGCTGATTCGGAACGAAACAGAAAGTAAAGACTAATTCTGCCTTAAGGCAAATTATACTCTTAGCATTGCTAGTGAAGATTTCAGCCCGAATAATTATAAGGTTGAAACATAAAGGAATTCCGCTTAATGACAGTTAAAATAAATATTGTTTAAAATGTGTTGTTTTTTTAATAATTTCTTGTCAAATTTATATTAGAAAAGAGGACAAATGCTTTTTTTATCTCTTGAAACTTGAACTTAAATTTTTAACAATTTTTCTAAACCCAGTTTTAATACTTTAGATTTTCCAAATCGGAAGGTCTAATGTTTCTATTTGGTGGGAACCCCCTAAATCAAAGTTACATATAAAACACTTTTGGGTATTTTTTTTATTGAATCGCATGTACGTTGTGTATGCTTTAGTTTTATTTTTTAATGAACTTCAAATACTTTACTTTTGATGAGTGATAAAGCCATTAAAGTGATAATGTGTTTCATCGCTTAAAATAATTTCGTTCGAAAGTTCCACATCCACTTGCTGATTTTTAATTATCCATTCAACGTTCTGTATTCGCTGCGCGTGCTTATTTGACTTTAGCTCTTGTGTAAATTAAACTTTATTAGTATGGAGACGCCGCTGAACTTTAGTGTGTTCCTTCCTAAAATTTCCAATTCTTTTACACGATTTGTATGCCTAAGCTCTGTCCATTCGAAGTCAGGAGGCTTCTCCAAAGACATCAAAAATAGACTTGAAAAGATAAAACTTGAGTATGACATTCTTAGTGAGGTATGGAGTTCTTCCAAATTCTCCACTGTTACTAAAATTATAATCTTTTAAAGTAATATTAAGTTCACACTGTTATACGGTTGCGAATCAAGGAACGCCGCACCAAAGGATGTTGGCTTTTTGTTAAACGCTGTCTGCGCAGAATACTGCGAATGTTCTGGCCAGCGAGTATTAACAACGAAGCGCTGTGGCCTATCATATACCAAAATCATTAAATAGACGAAATCCCTATTGGGAAATAATTAACCACCCGGCGATATTACCAGAATATCCTTAAGCTGCAATCCCCAAGGGAAAAGATGTACTGAAAAACATACGCAGACATAGCGGAGGCTGCTTAAGAAGAAATCAGGCCGACTGGACACAATTGGTATGAAATAAATCAAAAAATACTTGGTAGGATTTCTTGAAATGACTTTGTAATGACGTCATGTTCCTTACAGGAATTTAAGGATGAAATATTTACTACTATTTTATTTGATTTAAAAAGGTTTTCATAATTGAAATTATCACTTAAGGTATTAGAATCTTTAAAGAGCACAACATGCTAATTCAATGTGCGTATATACCTGTCATGGGTTGGGGCTTTTTGTGTTCCTCTTTCTCAACCTAACCTAACTTAAGATTTTACAAAAAATAATTTTTACAACGTAATTTTATATTGAAATTATAATCTCATTTTCCAACGCTGGCATAGATAAAAGTGAATTGAAAAATGTTCAACAATTGCTCGTAAACATTTTTAACTGGCCAGAGTCACTATAATAAAATTTTCCCCACATGCGTAGTGGACAACCTAACTTGGGGATTAGTACGTATGTATTAAATTAAAGGCATTTGAATTTAACTGCAGGCAGCATTATTATGACAAAGACATCATTATCGTAAAATTAAAGAAAATACAAAAAAAAATAAAATAAATCTCTCCATAAGTGGTGAGTATGAAGGCAACTGCAGAAAGAAAAAAAAAACTAAAAAAAACTGCAAAATCCAAAAAATCCTTTCCAAGAAAGAAATAACGCAAATAAGCCGTAAATAACTAAGATGTGTTTTATTTCTCACACACTCACACGGGAACTGCTATCAGACAGAGGTTCTCAATGTAGGTGAGGTGAACTAAGTGTTCGACGGTTTTAATTAAAGCCTTTAAGGCGACATGTTCAAATGTTTAATAATAAGTTTATTACTGTCATAGTTTTTAATAAACTCGGATCAATGATTTATAAAACGAGCTGAGTAATTTATGAATACAGGTAACCCTCCTACAAGACGGCTTCCTAAAAAACGATTTAGATCTTGCACGAAAAAAATTTTCGGAAATCTCCTCATCTATAATACGGTTTCATTCTAACACGATAAAATGGAATTGCAACTTTATCATGATTGAGTTGTTAAAATTGTACCAAAATAGTACAAAAGTACTAATTTTTGCATCCCTGTTACGATTTAGTTAGATTTCGGTGATTCAGCAAAGTGTATGTGTGTCTACACGATTTTCGCATCCACCGAAAGTAAAATTTGGGAATACCCGAAGTATTTTACATCGAGCTTCGATTGAAACATTTAGTATGTAGACATAGAAATATTAATAGAACAAGAAATTGGAGAAGAAGATTTAGTGTAACTTACATCCGGGGATATCAGACAAATCGATTCTGAAGACAATAGCACTGATGAGGATTGTGAAATAAATAGTTTGTCCATAGAAAAGTTGCAAGAAGGATTAACTTTAGCCAAAAATCTTGAAATATACATATTTCTGGATTGAAGATCCTTGTTCTGAAAGAAGCCGAAAATTTAAACGAGAGCTACAAAGTTGTCTTCCTCTCTATATTGAAACTTACAACGACCTCGTAAGGACCAGTAAACAAAATAAAATAACAGATTTTCTGAAGAGAACAGGCACTGAAAGTCGTAGCAGAGAAATAGATTCAGAAAGTGATATCGTTCGGCCGAGAACACACTATCGACTAATTCTGGTGAGCAGTGATGAGGAATAAATTAAATTTAATGAGTTTAAACTGAATAAAGATGTAACCCTTGTTTACTTTTGTCGATGTATGCACATATTTCTAATAAAAACAATGAATTTAAAGAAAATATTTAATTAAAAAAAAATTATATTTTACACTGTCTCCTAGCCTCATATAACACGTTTTCCTACAACATGGCATTTTCTAGGAACCTATCGTACCTACCGTATTGTAGGAGGGCTACCTGTATAAAACTCTTGTGTATAAAAAACCGTTCGGTCTCTTGCAAGCATTGCTGTTGTTAACAAGAGTATCGCCGCAAACAATAATTTGTTATCGTTCTCAACAATTTCAAATTTCTTTGAATTTCACAAATTTCAGATGAAATAATCTCAAGAAATTCTTATGCCAACTGGCTACCAAGATCATGCGATTTTTTATTTGAGGTTGTGTGAATTCTTGTGTTTATGCGAAGAAACCAGAAACAATTTTTGAGCTCAAATCCTAAATCCAACCCGTTAACGGTGAGCTACAGCCACATCTCTGTAAAAAAAATCGTGGAATATTGCGTAGAAAGAATAATGGCCTGTCCTCAGAGTCGTGGAGGTCATCTGACTAATATGTTATTCCGTACATAAGAGGAACATGTCTTCTATACAATCCGATGAAAAATATCACAAATAATGCAAGAAATTATTATTTGTCTGCTTACGAAGACAGCCTTTATAGAATAAATTGAAAAATAAATTTAAATGATTCTCTCTTATAAAGGGAGATTTTTTCCAATTTTGGATTTCGGTATAAATTTTTGCGGTGTAGAAAAGAGAGATTTGTGACATGCGTCAATGGCACAAATGCTCACTAAGGTTGCGCGCTAGACTAACAAAAACGAATCGCAACGTTACAGTCATTGAAGCAGGTGTAACGTTAAACCAGACACTATCACATGCAACATGGCACGCGATTTCATGAATCTATTGAGAGGTGAGTTTAGTGATAAATTAATTATTATTTTTTTCACTTTTGAAAACCATCTATTTTTTTTAATTTTCAAAATCCAAACGATTAAGAAACACTCCCGTATATCGGGCTTACTTTAGGCAAAGTCCAGAATTATGTTGACTTTAAGGCATTTGGTCAATTGCTGATAAATGCCATAGCTCTGCCATATTGTAAACTAGAACAAAAAATATTCAAACGTGGTTCCTTCCCACGACCTCAGTAACAAACTCACATTTGCCTTTAAGCTGTCGCCAATATGACATGGCCGCTAAAAGGTATAAACATCTATCGGCGCTTCAATCGAATTCGCCACTGCGTATACCTTGTTATCACTCGTTTGTATTACTAGATTTGACAAGAAAGAAATTAAAATTAAAATTAAAATTGTTAAAAATAAAAAGTTAAGAAGCCATGACATATTCGTCACCATAAACATGTTGCAAAATAAGGCTCATATTGCATAAATAAAATTAAATTAAAAAAATAAAACGAAACACATCCTATAAAATAAAAATGAGAACTTAAAAGAAACGGTTCATTTTGTATTGTTTGCCTGCTGCAATACCTCCCAGTTGGTATCGCATTCCTGGCAACCTAAACTAAGAGTCATTCATGCAACAGAATGTGAAAATGAGAGAACAAAAAAAGCTGAAGCTCAACATCGAGCTTATTCGGTCTACTAGTATTTCATTTTGCTATTTGTGGCTTTAGCTTATAGTTGGTGCCTCTGCCGTTGCTGCCACAGTTTATTTAGCAAATAGAGTTTGTGTGTGTATGTAGTAACAACTTGAAATTGCTAAAGAGTCATTCAAGAATCCTCAAACAACTCCCCGTTTTTGCCTTGTATTTTCTTCGTAGTTGTAGTTGCACTGGTTGTTTGTTGCTTTATTTGTGCCAACATGTGTTTAAACTGATATTCAACCATTCTAGTCTGATGACTGTTTGTGGTCGTTGTCATTTCTGTTGCAATTGTGTTTTGTTGTATTTTTCTCTATGATGACATATTTTCTTTATTTACCAAACTCTTTTTGTTGTTGTTGTTTTTGTTGTTGTTGCATGCAACACCATGTTTCACATCTAATTTTCTGTAATTATTTACATTTTTAATGGATATTTAAAATGCCATGCGAGGCAAATTGCTTGGCAAGCGATCTTATTTTCCAGTCAGGGCTTTTCATCATTATGATCAGCAAAAGGTACGGCATAACTTTTCTATGGTTGTGCTGATTATCATCCTTATGGTCGGAGTAATTCATTAACAATTTTTTCTTCTTCTTTAATTTCTAAAAATTTTAAATTTTCCTCTGCCTTAATGAACTTATTTACTTAAAGGAATCAATTTAAGAAAATCAACTGAAAAATTAAAAGTGCCTTCCTTAAGCAGACTTAGTGTTGTATTGACAATACACATAAATTCTAATTATTATATCCCAACCTATTGTCCTGACCCTCAAGTGGATTTCAAAAACAAATTAGGAGTTAATTGTTTATTTTAAATTAACGCTGAAAAGAATTCACGCAATAAATATTCGGATATTTTAATTGTAAATGAGCCTGACGACTTTTCTATAAGAAGGCATTTTCCAATATCAACACCTGAAGGTAAATATTATCACACAACAGAACTGATCGTATAAGTCCATCCTTCAAAATTTCGAGAAAATATTTTTTTACGTGTTGAAGAAAGTTTCTGTTTTAGACGGACAAACTGAAATAATCTTAAAGTGCGTAAAAATAATGTCCCTCCTTGAAATACCAAACCACTGTCAAACTTAAGGAATGAAATGTTTTAATTGTATAAATTAAATTGCACACCCACAAATTATCTGAAAAACTCAGTATCGAAAACAGAATGTACTAAAGAGCTGCACGAGCGTTAGAAAATTGCCTACAAGCCAGGCTTGCCATTTTAGCACTTTTTATTTATGCTAGATTTAGCATTCTTTTTCTTAAGTTAGCACAAAAGATTTTCAAAAAAAAGTGCTAAGTGCTAGTTTAGCACTTTGTTATAATAATCCGGCATTTTTTGCACTTTTTTCATATAAAATTTAAATGCAATCAATTATTTTTTATATGTTAATTTTAGAGGATATAGCTGGTAAAATAAATATAAAAGAAAAGCTGATGGACATACATTTTGGAGATTAGGAATAAATATTTGAAGAATATTTGCTACCAAATCCGTATTTAGGATATGATTTCGAAACTTTATTAAAAAAGAATAAAGAAAAAAATAGAATATCTTCTGAAGAAGAAGAAGACACAATCAGAAAAATATGTTTACATTTTTTAAAATCGCTTGTAAATGAACTAAAATATCGGCTTTCCAAAAATATATTGATATTAAAAAAAATTCAACATATTCAATAGATAAGACCCTTAAACAAATTAAGGCACCTATTACTTATATCTTAGAAGATATGAAGTTTAGTACAACTGAAATGGAAAAAAATCCAAAATCTGTGAAGCTATAGAACTGAACAAATCTGGCATTCCAATATGGATATTACGGAGTTCTGGATTCAATTAAACTTATTTAGAAATTCAATTAATGAAAATCCTTTTGAGGAATAATCGGATTTTATGCTGTATCTTTTGGTTTTTTACCATTTTCAAACGCTGAAGTGGAACGTTTATTTAGTTTATTTGGCTTAATAAAAAGCAAACTTAGAACAAAAACAAGCAACAGTGCTATATTCGGTCGTGCCGAATCTTAATTACCCTTTACAACGTGTAGTCATGCAATAACAATTGTTTGTATCACCATTCATCTCATATAAAATACGTAGATAGATGTAAAAAACATAACAAACAAAAATTACAAAAAAAAAATTACAAAAAAAAATATATTAAAAATAAAAAAAATAATAATAAAAATTACAAAAAAAAATTTAAAAAATTTTTTCTTTTATTTTTAATATATTTTTTTTGTAATTCTTTTAAATGAGAGTATAAATTTTTACACTCTGTCTGTTTTATTTTATTATTTACAAAAAAAATATATATCAACACTCATTACTTTATTTATTTATTTTTGTAAGTAGCAACTTACTTTAAACATTTATAACTCCTTAAATACTAAGCCGATATAATTAAAAAAAAAATTTTTTAAAAAAATAATTTTTATATACATATAATAAATATAAAACAAAAAAAAAGAACAAAAAAAAAAATAATAAAAATATAAATAATATATTAAAAAAAAAATAAAAAAAAAATTAAAAAAAAATTAAAAAAAAATATATAAAAAAAAATAAAAAAAAATTTAAAAAAATTAAAAAAATAATATAAAAAAAATTAAAAAAAAAATTTTTTTTGGCTCAGCTGGGATTCGATGCCACGTTTTCTCTAACCAGTATACACGTTTGTATGTATGTATGTTGTTGTTGTAATGTTGTTTTTGTGAAAAAAAAATCGAGGTGGTCGTGCGTTTCTGCTCATATCTCAGTTGTTTATGTACCGATGCTTCTGATTTTCAATACCGATCTACTCCCAAATATTTCTGATATTTTAATACCTCACCTGGGTCCAAGCGATGTCGGGGGGCTTCAAAAAGTTGATTTCAACATACGCACGGTCAGACGGACAGAATGACAGAGCTTAATCGACTCCCCTGTTCATAAGCCTTCAGAAATATATACTTTTATGGGGTCGGAAATACAAATTGTAGAAACTTCACACGGAATGACAAACCTATTTATACCCTTTTTCACTGTGTGAAGGGTATAATAACTTACATCCCAGCAAAAACTTCACTTACAAATTAAACTGTAATAGCTTATTACATGCATTATTTTGGTAGCTCAATTGTCTAATATTTGCATTACCCATTATCTATTAAATAATAACTCATTCCTAATGTGTTTTGTAACTGATCAATTTAAAATAAAAAATAATAACTTTATTAATTTAAGTATAAGAAGAATATTATAAATCCAATATATAAACTTCTCGTGTCACAGTATTTGTAACAAACGAAAAAGGGGTAGAAAAAAAGAAAATTCAGAAAAGATGTACACTGAAAACAAAAATCAAGTAATCCGTACTTGAATCAAGCCGTAGCGGTGTCAGAAGTACGGTAAGTACGGATTTTCTTAAACCAAGTACAAATAGCTTGATTCAAGTACGAATTCGTCAAGCGCGAATTTCTTGATTTTAGTCACATTTAAGCCCATACATATGTAAATTATGTATTGAAATGTAATTCATAAAAGCTGCCTTCGTATTAAAAATGACATTTCTTTTTTTTCTTTCTGTCATTATTTAAGAAAAACTTAGCGGTAAAACCTTAAACTATCCGCGTAATAAAAAAAATAGACGAAAACTTGGCTATTTTTTGTTAAATTTATGCCGATATTTGAACAAAAAATAAACATATAGCCATTTATCGCTGAAATTTTAATAATTTTTAATTTTTAGCTATTTTATAGCTATTTTTCTACTTATTTTAGCGATATTTTTTGGGAAAAAGTTGGCAAGAGTGAATTTGCTAGCAAATCTACATGATCAAGTTCAATATAACAAGATGGCAGTATGAGGGAGAGAATTTTTGTATGTTTTATAAGTTGAAGTTAAGTATAACACGATGTACTTGTACTCGCAAATGCACTCACCTTGTTAAATGTACTTGAGAACAACTTAAATTTTTTTTTTTTATTACTGAGAGGAATGAAATTTAATCTCAGCGTTTTTATTCTTATTAATAAAAACAGGGTTTTTCCCTAAGTAAAAGAGAAATAAAACTTGTTTCAAGTGAAGTAAAACTCAATTTAAGAATTTCTGCGCTTGGTTTGTCATCCCGCTTGGGCTTGTTTTAAGTAAACCCAAGTACGAAACGTACTTAAAATTTCAAGTACGATTTCGGTTAAATTCACGAATTTTATTCTTAAATTTAGTACGGCATTTTTCTTTCTGTGTATTGCGCCATCTTTTTTGAATTTTCTTTTTATTATTTTATTATTAAAAATTTTTAATTTCATGAAACAAAACGACTCATATTTACAACATAGGTAGCTTTGATATCAGGGAAGAAAACCTTCAATTTTGTGCCCTATAGGTGGTACAGTAGTCGAATTTTTTCATGTATGTACATATGTGCATGTATGCATAATAATTTTACTAATTTAATTTTTATTTTTTTTTTTATTTAATATTTCTGTTGTGACCAGCAATGCGGTCCGGTTTCAGCTACTAGTAACATAAAATACTTTATACAAATTAAAAAATTTTGTAAAAACTTAAAATTTATATAACTAGCAATTTTGGATCAAGTTTTTTTCTTTTCTTTTTGTTACTAATTATTTTTATGAGTTATCTTAGCATAAAGAAAAGTACTTATTTTTTATGTCGTATTTAAATTAGTTGTAATGGATTCGTTTTGGGACATCGCGAACAAAAATAAGTAGTTATTCTAGTCAAATTGTAAGTAGTACTCTTAATAAATTTGCATTACTTTTATACTTATTTTGTAAGTAAAGTTTTTGCTGGGATATGTTGCTATAACACAATATATCGAATGATGTTTTGATTAAAATTGGTTTATCTGGAAAATACCAAAAAGAATTGGCATGTGAAGAAAAATATATGATTGAACTTGCTGATGACCTTCTTACCACATTTGAGTAATTGTTGACCCTTTTTTTGTGTAAATATAATATTAATAAAATTGAATTTAATTGAACAAAATGTGTATAAAAATATGTTGAAAATTATTATATTAAAAAAGTATACTTAATTTTAAATGTTTAAAAAAAACACTATTGCAAAATTTTAGCACTTTTCTTTTTGAACTGTAGAACATTTTAGCACTTTTTCTTATGAGGTTTTGCACTTTTTCTCTATCATCTTATGGCAACACTGCTACAAGCTCATTAAAAAACACATACATACTTGCAAAAATATGTGTTTTGCTTTAAGCTATAAACACAATCAAAGGCTGGCTACAAAAATAGCCAAGTCGCCAGCTACTTAATTCTTTTAACGACTAACGACTACCGACCACTAACTACAAAAAAAAACCAAAAAATAAATATAAATGAAACAAATTAGAAATTGATGAAAAAATAACTAAATGGAAAATTTGACAAATAAAAAGTAAATGAAAAATGTAAACAAATGAACAGATGATTATTATTTTTCAATAGTGCCACTATAATAGTTTTTCGCGTTTTTCATTTCATTAGAACCACATTGGAATGAAACACGAAAGAGCAAACTTTTACCTCACATTTATTTAAAAAAAAAAATTTTTCGCCTATATTTTTGTCGGTATTGACCCATTGAACCAAGATTTTTCGAAAATATTGCTAAAAGTACATATTTTATATAAACGTCACAAAAGTTTTAAGAAGTTTCTTACAAGCTGCAAAATCTGCTTTTGTTTGGGTAAAAATCAGAGCTTATCGTGTTTTTCACTCAAATCTCACCTCGTAATGTGCCCATATAACTGATTTTCAATAGCAAAATTCTCGAAAGCAAATCTGATGAATTGATACCATAAAAGAGTTCGCCGTGTATGTGGGGACTTCAAAAAATTGATTTCAACATACACACGGAGAGACAAACTGACGGAAATCGCTCAATCGACTGCCCTGGTCATAAGCTTTGAGCAAATAATATGCTCTAGGGGGTCCAGAAATCAAGCTATATACACTCTCGGTTTCTGTATAAAAGGGATATAAAAAAACCAACAACAACGACTCAAAAAATTGCTGAGTCAAAGAAAACGCAGCATAAACCAAAAATCACATTTAAATTATTATTTCAAAAATTAAAAGTATTTCAAAATGTCCATTAACAAAGGAAGGAGATAAATTTAATGGCTTATTCATAAAAATTGTTACAGGTTCTAAAACGGCTTATAAAACTGATTTTGTATGGAAAGTTGATTAATAAACCTCTTTTAAAGCTGTTTGAATTATGAATTAGACCGTTACTCTCTAACTTCCTAAAAAGTTGTCGAAAATAGTTAAAAATTAAATAAAATACATGGCAATATTACATTGGTGTTTTTATCTCAATTTTAGCTTATGACGACTTAAGCAGTTATTCCCTTTTGCCACAGAAAAAATATTTGTAAAATTAAACAAATGTTTAACAATTAACTAGATTAAAATTAAATTAAATTAACACTAAAGGCCTAATGAAACGAAGAAATTTCAATACCCTTAAAGGGCTTGAGTGCGTTTAAATTGCAATAAACATATGGATCTGTGCAACATCTACGAGTATACAACACTGGAATTTTTCACACAATAACAAATTTCCTTGCAAACATTTGTCTCGATTAAAAAATAATTTCTTCCCAGTTTCGTTTTGTAGTTTTCATTTGTTTATGTGTGTTTCTGTTATTTATTTTTTATTTTTCCATACATAAATGAGTATTCGTACATCTATTATATTCTTTTTGGGGCTCATAACGAAACAAAGTTAAAAGTTTTCATGCCACAACATTTGCGCATGCGCAAACAACTGATTTTTCACAAACAATAAAATAAAAGTTCAAAAGCCTTTACGTTGATGGCATGCCACTCATACACTGCGACTTAATGTTACTTTTTTCCCTATTCATTCCTACAAAGTAAATGCTTCAAAAGGAAAACCGTATTGCAACCAAGAGAAAAAAAAACATTTGTGCTGCATTTACGATGTATTTTCCAGGTTATTCAAGTGTTAAATACGAGAGAAAATTAGGGGGCCTTTGAAGAAAAGACAGAAAAAAAAACACAAATAAAAAATACCCAACACAACAATTTGCAGAACAAGTGACAAAAAAAAAAACAGTTGTGTGAAGTGTGTACACGTTTTCGAAATCAAATTTTGGTTAGGAACGACGTTAAGGGACGCTATTTTAAACAACATATATAGAATATTTTTTTAAATTAATTAAAATAATTAAAGTTACAGTTGAGTATGTGGTTTTTACTTTTCTAAAAGGAAAACAATAATCACATAAATGAAGAAAGAAGGACGGCAATAGCATTAGACGAAAGCTTTTCAGTTGAGAAACATAATCAGCTTTCTTCAAGTTACAGCAACATTTTCGGAGAAGTCGCTGTTTAACCTCAGCACAAATGCTTCTAAATGGATTAAAAGTTTAAAATGTACTTTGATATGGATTGAAGTTAAAATTTAGTTTGATCATTGGCGTAGCTTTAAAATTTTTCTGAGGTTGGCATAAGCTTAAAAAAATTGGGGGTGGGGGCAAAATCTTAAACGGAGTTGTATTTAAATGTATATTATTAAAACTGTGAGCTAAAATTAGTCGAATGCCAACCACACATTCTCTGTAAATTAATTAGAAATTAATTGAATAAGAAAAAACATTTTTTTCACGTTTTCCCACCTCGACCAGTTAATGATGTTGATCATCTCGGTTAGAGGTGTCGATTTAAAAATCTGTAATGTTTTTAAAATTACCTTAGTAATTGAGACAAATTTGCAGGTTTGTAAGTGTGTTTTTTTTTTTGCCAATATTATTGAAAAGCTTGTCACGCACTATCTTTGAACTTTGGAAACATTACAATCACCTCTTACTTATTTGGAGGAAAATAAAGACATAAACATGATGGATGACAAATCGTTTTAAAATGAGTGAAACTGTTGACAAATTTTATATGATAATTTCTATGCGATTGTTTTTTTATCATTACAAATGAGCAACATGTTTGCTGTATGAATGCATGTGTGGAAGTATGTGTATTTAAATGGCTTTATCTTCATATGCAGGGATGCCACTTTGCTTCAATCCGATCAAAATTGGTAAATTTTTCTTAATTTGCCCACAACTTAGTAACCTGGTTTGTTAAGTTGTTTTTCGTAATTTTTGGTTGAATTTAATTATTTTTTAGTTAAAAAAGCTTGTCAATACAAATATTAATCAAAATATATTAATCAAAATATATTACACAGTACAACATTTTTCAGTTAATTGATTGCCAACTCAATTCTGTGAACTGTATGTGAAATTAGACCCAAAAAGAAGAATTTCTGCATCATTCGTTTTGTCTTCTTACCTGCAATTTGAAGTTAGTACTATCGTATAGGGGAATTTATCACGTTTTAGGCCCTGTTGTTTGACATAGCTCGACAACCACTAGCCCAATTTAGTTGAAATAAATTTTAAAAAATTAAGAATTACAATTCCCTTAATCTGTTCATATATTGTTTTCCTATACAAGTAACACTTTCGAAGTTAAAAATGAATGTATGAAGGGAAAAAATTATTTTTTGCCTAAAAATTAAAATTTTTTTTTTTTTAAATACATAAAAAATCCAAAATGGAAAAAAGTTTCAAGTCTAGTTAATTTTTCGCAAAGTCACATAACCTATGAGCAAAATGAGATAGAGATCATAAAAATCGTTGCACGCGTTTCGCTTTTATTCGCAATTGAGTAAATGTATGAATTTCAAAAATCAGTTATAGCCACCACCCTTAAAATAAAAATAAAAATATAAATTAAAAAATTATCATGCAAAAAAAAACTTTATTTATAAAAACTTAATAAAAATAAAATAATATGCAATTAATACGCAATTATAATATGCATAAAAACAAAATTTAGAACATTTTTTCAATTATTGGCAATATCCATCCTTGTAGAAGTTGACGCTATGCATGCATAGCACCTGGATTCATCATGTCCAGTTGTGTCTTCCACCCAAATTACTGGCTTCATAAAAGATAACTTTCTACTTTTTCCGTGAATCCATTTTAGAAGGGTAGTATAACAACTGTTGCACACTGTGTTCGGCGTAAAATTTGCACCACTTAAATCTGCTTCATCGAAATAATTACAATACGCGGTTTTGAATTGCTCAGTAAACAAATTTTTTCGATCTTTTTTCTGTATTTTTCGGACGATATGACCACAAACGTAACAATATTCATCCAAATATGGGCACTTGTTGTTTTCCATATTGATATATTTTATGTTTTGTTGTTATTCACTTTTAAAAAACTGGAGAAAAATCACTTTTACTGTTCGCGTTCGTCGGCACTGGCTGAATGCCAAAAATCGATCAATGCACACCTATAAATACTACGTATTTTTGAATATTTTACTGCCAGGTACTTATAAATGGGCGCATATTTTAAGGGCGGCTGGCTATATACCTGATTCAGCACTTGTACGTTTCAAACTGTGCAAAACTTTCAAAATAATGACCACCCTTAAATGTGGGTGCAATTTCTGTAAAAAAATCATATATGTAGCCACCGGAAAAACCAAAATAATAAAAAGGTCCACTTTCCGTTTAATTGTCCACGTACATTTATTACCGCAATCATAAAAATCAAATAACCTTTTGTTTATTCCTTTTTTTTTTTTAATTCTCAGAATCATGAAAAAGGTGTCAATGTTTTCTCCAAATAATGTTGTGCATATCTCGAGCAAATTTTTGAAATTCATACATTCATTTTTAACTTCGAAAGTGTTACTTGTATAGGAAAACAATATATGAACAGATTAAGGGAATTGTAATTCTTAATTTTTTTAAATTTATTTCAACTAAATTGGGCTAGTGGTTGTCGAGCTATGTCAAACAACAGGGCCTAAAACGTGATAAATTCCCCTATACGATAGTACTAACTTCAAATCGATACTAACTTCAAATCGCAGGTAAGAAGACAAAACGAATGATGCAGAAATTCTTCTTTTTGGGTCTAATTTCACATACAGTTAACAGAATTGAGTTGGCAAATCATGTGTTGTACTGTGTTATTAAAGCTTTTGATAAAGTCAATCACAAACTTCTAATAAAAAAAACTTGATCTGATGGGATTTACGGAAAACTGTCTTAACTGGATTTATTCGTATTTGACGAATAGGAGGCAGAATGTTTGTTTTAAAAATATAACTTCTGAGCCTATTGCTGTTATTTCTGGTGTCCCACAGGGTAGTCATATTGGCCCATTGCTGTTTTCCCTATTTATTAACGATCTGCCAAATTCGATTAAATTCTCGGATGTTCTTATGTATGCTGATGACGTAAAAATATTCCTTACTTATAATCATCATGCTGATCATATTCTCCTTGAAAAGGACTTAGATGCTTTTTGTTCTTGGTGTAATCTTAACCTAATGGAGCTGAATCCTGAAAAATGTGTTTCTTTCGTAGATGCCATATTAACGTAAATTATGTCTTAAACGGTCATACTCTGAACAGACTCAAAACTGTCTCCGACCTTGGAATTTTACTAGATCCCAAAGTAAATTTTATTCAACATATCTCTGTTACTGTTAACAAATCACGTGCAGTTATTGGATTTATAAAACGCTGGTCGAAGAAGTTTAAGGACCCATATATAACGAAACAATTATATACTTCCCTGGTCAAGCCTATTCTTGAGTATGGTTCAATAATTTGGCATCCAACGTATAATGTTTACAGCAATAGCATTGAATCTGTACAAAAACAATTTCTGTTATTTTGTTAAACATGCCGCCTTACACAAGTAGACTTGCTCTTATAAAGCTGCCAACACTAAAGAGTCGAAGAACGATGCTAAATGTCACGTTTGTTCTCAACTTAATAAAGGGAAATTTTATGCTCTGATTTCTTGATTTCCAATATCTCTTTTAATGTACCATCTCGTTTTATACGTTATTTTTATACACTATCTGTCAAAGTTTTCAGAAGAAATTATGCCAACTACAATCCATTTTTAAGAATTTGTACTGAATTTTATAAATTTCATCAATATGTTGATTTTTCTTTAAATGTTAATATTGTAAAGTCTAAAATAATTTTTATCTTGAATAACTGAAAGTATGTAAATATTTGTACTGTCTAAAAGTCTGTAAGGATCTTGAATCCATAGACCTAATTAAATCAATAAATAAATAATACAAAAATGTTCCTAATTTTTATACCCACCACCATAAAAATGGTGTGGAGGTTTATTGATTTTGTCATTCCGTTTGTAACACATCGATAAATATTTTAATTAACTGTATTCTACTAGTCAAGCCCTTTCACTTGACACCCATATTGATGGGGTTAAAAAAATTTGTTCGCCATTTTGTTTTAGACGCCATCTTGGATTTTAAATTTTTTAATTTGATGAGGTTTGGAGTAAAACAAATTTATTTAACAAAAAATATTAAATAAAAAGCGGGTTGCTTTATCGAGGGAACACACAACAATAATCTCATGAAAGTAAAATTGAAAAGTTATGTAGACAAAATGTCTACATGTAATTCAATGTTCCTATGAATAAAATATTAACAAGTTGTTTAGTTTACAAGTGTCTTCAACAAATAATTTACTGTATTCTACCGGTCAAGCCCTTTCATTTGGTACCAATATTGAGGGGGTTCAAGAAATTACATATTAAAATACCAGATTTGGCTCATATATAAATTTGTTGTCCGCCATTTTATAGTGCTTATATTGCGCTAGTCAAGTTCTTTCAGATGATACCAATATTGACTCTTACGGTTGTCTAGAGGCTGAAAAAAATTGATTTTGGTTTGTAAATTTTTGGAATTAATATTTCAAAAAAATTTTTACCTATAACTTTACCGATTAGAGCAAGCTTTATCCAAGATTTTTCTCCGAATATCTCTAGAGGCATATTTTATCAATAAATAGTAGCAAAGGTACCTATAAATTATTCTATGGGGGGAAAATTTTAATTTTGATGGTAAAAATATAGGAAAAAACAGAGGCAGTCATGTTTATTTGCTCATATCTCAGAAAGTTATGGGGTGATTGGGCTGAATTTCAATAGCGATTCATTCACGGATATTTACAAAATATTGATACCATACACAGATCTGAGAAACATATGGTTGCTTCTAAAAGTTGATTTCAACCAACAAACGGAGAGACGGACATGGCTAAATCGACTCTTCTATTAAGCTTTCAGAAAATATATACTTTATGAGATCGGAAATGAAAATTGTAGAAATTACAAACGTATTGACAAAGCTTGTACACCACAGGTGTAGAGTATAAAAATCAGCTGGGGAATAAAGACGGATGAATTTATAGGCCTTGATATTCAATTGACATAAAATAGAAAACCAACGCTGTACAGGACTATGTAAAATTAGTGGCATTTAAAACCAGCGTTGTCAACTTTAAAATATCAAAAAACACATAAACGGGCGAAAAAGCGTGTGGTTTAAAAATAAAATTTATTTGAAACTTCTTCAAAAATTTGGTTACCCTGCATTTACACATGAAAGTAATTTCATGAAATTTCTTAATACGTATTGTAAATAAAAATTTTTTTGAAATAGAACACTTGTGCTTTTACACAAGAAAGTGAAATTTCATTTTAAAAATGTCGTCGAAGCGTAGAGTCGCAATAATTGCTATACATCGTACATTAATGAGCTTAATTTGACTCCATTTTTTTACTACCTTTAGAGTTACCAAGAATATTTCACACACATATTTCAAAGGCAATAGTTGAAAAAAATAATTTTTGTTAATTTTTACTAAAATTATTGTTTTAAAATTACATCAATATTATTCTTTATATAAATTTGAAGAATAAATATTATAAATCTTCATATATACAAAAATAAGTTATATTTACAATTTTTATTTTACCACAATCCTGTAAATTTGTATAAGTTTTATTAGTAGGCAACAGTGTTTACCATTTGTCACTTTACTTTCTTAAAAACGTTAAAATTTACTTTCTTGAAAAACCGTTGAAATCTGAGTGGAATGTAAAATAAATGTGAGTGTGTTAGCGAAGAAGTGTGAGTGTATTGCGAATTTCATGAAATTACTTTCATGTGTAAATGCAGGGTTAAGGTCTACTGATGATCTGCATAAGCACCAGTTAAATGCATATAGACCAGCTTTAATCTAACAACCAAATAAATATTAAAGGATAAGTTGGGAGCATATTTCGAATAATTAAAAAAATTATTAAAGTAAATTCTTTTCTTTTTAAAACATCAAATTTACACTTAAAAAGGTAATTGAGAAAATTATGGGCTTTGGTCTATTTTCTAAGAGAGATTTGATAGGAAAAATATTTTGTTGTGGCATCCCTGTTAATATGTATGTATGTATGTATGTGTATGTTTGTAGTTGTGTAGTGCTAAATACAAAATGTGAAAGGAGTGTTTCTTTAGCGAAAAAAATAACAGTTTTTTTGTACGGATGACATTTTAACAAAATGTTCGTAAACAATAACTCATTAGTTTTAATGTATGTATGTGTATGTATGTTTATATGTCGGAATATGTTAAACTAAAAATTAAACCTAAAAAGTAGTCAATTTGTTTTTAGAAAGGGCACAATATATATTTGATCAAATTTTACACACCATCATTGGAATGTGGAATTCGATTGGCGTGAATTTCCTTTACCTTCTTGGCATGCATGCAAATTTAAAATTGGAAGAGCTAAACAAGATAAGAACATATATTTAATTTTTTTTTTTTAAATTTGATTTTTCAAATTACTTACACACATACAAAACAATTTTTAAGTTTCATCTGCAGGATAATTCTCCCCGTTCTATGTTTGTTTTATGTAAAAATATATTTAAACATTTGATTTGTTTCTATATTTAAAAGGCATTGAGACAGTAATTTTTAAATTGCTCATGAGATTTGTTGTAAACTGGATAAAAACCTTCGATAAAAGAAGGCTGAGGCAACATTATTTGTTTGACTTATGATCGACTCAAGCTGAATTTGAAAGTGCAGGGTAGTTCTGCAACAACAATTACAATCTTACGTAGAAACATTTAAAAATTCCCTAAAGATTATCATGTTTTTTTTTCAATCAACCACATTTCATGTGTCATTTTTAGGCGAAATTCATTAAACCCTGACTTTGTTCGGAACACAATTTAAGGGTCGTACCCTGCACAAACATACATTCATACCCCTTCAGTTTATTAAAATGCTTATCTTGTATGTTTTTTTACAGGCCAATAAGATGTGAGTTTTTCTCTTTGTGTGATAAGAATTAAATGTGTATGTAAATACCAGGATAATAAAACAAATAAAAAAATGCTACTAAACAAACAATAATCTTGAGCAGCTACAGTTTGTTTCGGAAGAATTAACAGAGAGAGAGCGATACAAATTTAATTGTTTAAATATTTGCTGATAATATTTCATAATCAACAGTTGTCCTCAAGGGCCAGAATATGATTTACTGAGAAAGAAGCAAAAATTAAAAATTTGTATTCATTCGGCAGGGTCGAAACTTTAACCACCTTCAGCAACTGCCTTTAGTGCTTAAGATTTAAAATTTTTTTTAAATTCCGTTTGTTAACTTTAAATATTAAAAATTGTTGTTTTTTTGGTACTTTTTTTACAAAAAAAAAACTTTATTTATAATTTTCATAAAATGATTATTATTATTATCGACTGTTATTATTGTATATCGTTAGTCACAAGTAGAAAGGCCCTAACTCCATTGGTATGGGAAACCCCAAGGCGAATTCATACAGGTGATATTATCAGCCCAGCTGATGGGGAAACTTTTTGTCAAAATTGGTTGAATTTGCCTTATTAATGCAGGGAAGGAAAATGTGATTTTTGATTCGGTATTAAACAATTAACTTACGTGTACTTTTTTGATAATAAATAAGCAAAATTTATGTATATTTGTAACTTTTGCGTCATTAGTAATGTGTTTCAAACATTTATATCCTTTTTTAAACAAATTTTATTATATTTAATATGTAAAAACAACTTTTCCATCCCCGATGTACGAATTGGCCTTGACATAAAACATTCCCTCAAAAGTTGCTTTGTTGTATCAATTCGCCGTTGCATATACCTTATGGATATGCCTTGGGAAACCCAAAAAAGTACTTTTCCCTGCTTTTTGGGTACTTTATGTGGTTTTTGCCTTTATGAATCTAGATTTTTAAAAATAACAACGATTAAAACAAGTTGAGATTGAAAATGATTGGTCGGCCCAATAAGTATTTTTCTCTACTTTTATGGTACTTTTTAAATTTTTTACACTTATGCATCTAGATTTTTTAAATTAGGTACTATTGACACAATTTGAGATTGAGGCGAAAGGTACTTTTTTGCATTTTTAAGGTAAAAAAGCAGCATCCATAACTTCTTGTGGTGCCCGAAGTCTGAACGTAGTCGAGCATCAGACATTAACCACTTTCGCTTAGAGTAATTACATCCACCACGTGCTCTCCGAAGAGATCTCACCAATAATCATACTAGAAATAATTCTAGGCCCTTACTGATTCCTGTGGTACCAGACAGGTGTCTTTTCTGCCCCGAATTTTTTACTGACCAGAGTTTTCATTCTCCCAAGATATGACTTTAAGAAGGTGTTGGTCTCACCTATTTACCTGGTGTCCCAACTAGAACGCAATTTTTAAATTTTAAATAAAACACAGATATTTAAAATAAAAATCGTGAAACTTTATTATATCGTAAAGTAGACAGAATGAGGTTATGTATGGAACAATATATCGTGCAGATGGCCGCCGCTGCTTTGCTGGCACACACGCGATTTTTTAATGACCTTTTTGCATAAATGCTGCGGTATTTCATTAATGCAGCGTCCAATTTCCTCTTTTAAGGCTTGAGTCGTCGTCGGCTTATTCGCGTAAACCATCGACTTCAAAAAACCCCAAAGAAAAAAATCTAAAGGTGTTAAATCACACGATCTAGGCGGCCAATTCTGGTCTCCAAAACGCGAAATAACACGACCGGAAAATGACTGATGCAGCAATTGAATTGTTTCTCTGTCTGTATGAAATGTGGCGCCATCTTGTTGAAACCACATGTCCTCCACATTCATTTCTTCAATTCTTGGCAAAGAAAAAACTGGTTATCATTTCACGATACCGAACACCATTGACTGTTTGCGCTTGACCTGCCTGGATGGAGTTTGAGTGACATCATCACGTACAGCTGCGACATTTTCGGTCGATCGACCTGGTCGAAGGCGCGTTGTTGTCTTTACATCACTAACAGACCCAGTTTCGGCAAATTTATCCATTAATCTCTTTACAGTTGACTCTTTTGGAGCATTATTGTGACCCCAAATTGATCGTAATTTGCGAACTGTAGCCGCAAAACTTTCACCATTTTGGTAAGACAATTTCACAATGAGAATGCGTTGTTCATTCGTGTAGCACTCCATTTTTACTAACCTCGTCCCTTCTACTAGCAGACAATAACAATTGTTCAAATGTCAAACAATGACACTTCGAATGGCGCCAAATTTAAAAATTGCGTTCTAGTTGGGACACCCGGTACCTCGTACAAACAATCCAACTTGACCTTACAATAGCCAAGGAGACATGCCCCCGGAAAGAGACAGACAGGCAGGCAGACAGACTAAAAAAACTCGACTCAAAAAGTTAAAAGAATATACCTCCAATCGTAAGGTCTTACAGACGAATGAGAGTAGCCAGCATTGCGCTCAGAGCTAACGTTGAAGTGACAAACCTAAACAAAAGCGTGAAAGTTGTGTAACGAACAGTTCAATTATCTTGTTTAAAAGAACCCACTAAATAGTAAAAAAAAACAAGATAAAATCGCTAGATTAACCAGAAAACAGCTTAAATAGCCACCGTGATATTTTTTGTGGTCATGAGAATTTTTGACAGCTAAAAAACGCTTGCCGCTCTGGTTAAGTTTTGGCTGTTGGACAAATATTTCTTGATGTTACATACGGCATGAGCAACCTATTTATCTGTAATACATTTTAACACAAGTGATATTGTAGGCAACAAAAACTAAATAATGATATCAATCTTCTGTCAATCAAACAATAAAACAGAAGAATTTAAAATTAAAGAAAAAAACCTTAAGAACAAGATATTTATCTCAAAGTTAAATAAAAAAACGTATCAACATAAAAACAATTAAATGTTGTATCGAATTGATTAATTATCAATAATTATAACAAAAACAAGCAAAAAAAACACACACACCATTAAAGTTGAAGTGGAAAAATTGAAGAATTTATTTTTTTTTAATTTTTTGTGGTGGTAGTGGTATGGGAAAGATTTGTTTTTTCCAGAAAATCTAGATTAAAAGCCAGAAATGCTCTAATGTCAAAAGGACATTTAACATTTTGTTAAATTAAAAATGCGTTTAACATTTGTTTGTTCAGCTTAAATGACTGACAACTGATTATTGGCCGATTGACGATAATAAATAATCCGAATGATTGTTACGCCATAGGGGTTTCATTATCCTTTACTTTTGTTCAATATTAATGTGTGTGTGGTTGTGTGTGTGTGATTGCCTGTATACATTGTAGCATAAAGGACTTTCTTAACAAATTCAAATATGTTGCGGGTATATTTTACATACAATAGATTCTCGCTACGCATTCAAATAAATAGGACCCACATAACGATTTAATAAAAAAAATTTATTTTAATTTTGCTTTTCATTTAAACAAATCAGCAAGAAATATTTAAAAACGAAAGTCATGTGGTTCTTTAGAAGCGCCCACATAAATTCCAGACGTTATTTTTATTTATTTTTTTTTTCCTCAACCAAATACGTACACACACACATGCATGTACCTATGCGTAGCATTTTTAGGGTTGTTGTTTAAGGAAGGAGTTAATTTTAAAAATTCTTACGTGGCCGTGTACAAGAATTATCTCACCCTTGGCTGTTGGTTTAAGGTGTGTGTGTGTGTGTGTGTGTTCAATTACTTGAAATTGTTTTGGAAGCACTTCGACTACTGCCATTAGGCCGTAGGAGTAGCTAAATGTAGACAACTTTATTGACATGTACCAGCATTTCTCTTCGCAGTCTCAAGGCACAAACGAAAATTCTGTCATTTAAATTAAAGTTTTAATTAATTAATGTATGGATATCGGAAGTTCAATTTTATATTATTTTATTTCTTTTGGTATCAAGGAATAAATGAGGGGGTGTTTGCCACTTAGTGCCACTGAAGTTGAATTACTGGATTTGCCACCCCCCTCTTCTTTTTAAATTTAATTGACAGAAGCAATTGGAAAAAATCATTTTTAATTAAAAAGTTGAATTCCCAAGGTTGCTGTTTAGCTAACATTTAACCGTTTAAGTGAAGCAAATACAGCTCAAGTTGTAGTTTTTATACGTTTGACCTGTGGTATCCCGTATGGAAAAAATATAAAGAAAAAAAATTACTTGAAATAAATTTTTTTCCTTTTTTCTAGTGCTGAAGTATTAAGCAGTTGAGAAAACATACTCTGTTGGTTCGAAGGATTTTTCTCTCAAAAATAGCCCTCACGGTTTCATCTGTTTTTAAAAGTGCCCCTGTTTCAGCGACACGGTTAGAAAAAGCCTGTTGTGCAATGTTATTTTAGTACGGCGAGCAAGAGCTCTGTTCTTAAACTGTTTGCTTTTAATTCATAAGTACAAAAGGAGTCATGAAGAATGCCTTCTCCAAATATAAAATAGTTAGCCTTTAGTGATGTGCTTCAAAAAACATGCAAAGGCATGCAAAAAAATTTTTAATAATTCATGCAAACAGACATTAACTTATGAAACACGGATTTCTTTTCATCTACTGTGCATGGGGTTTTATTGGAATTGAGTGAAATTTATTAATAAATTCATATAAACACATGCTCTCCAATGACACGTTAATGTTAACATTATCATCATCATCGTGTTACCTTAATTGAACCACTTCCTCATGGGTTGAACTCATGCATTCACTATCTCTTTTGCATGTCTTTTTATGCTGGGTATTGATTGTTGTACACTTTCGATTTAAAAAAATCCTAAAAGTTTATCTAAGATGTCAAATCGCACGATCTTGGTGACCAATTAACTTGTCCTCTACGAGAAATAACACAGGCTAACACTTAATTTGCTTCTTTGAATTCATCAACTGATTCTAGTTTCTATGTTTCTAGTTTTTATGATTTAGCTTTTTTTTTAAGTATTTAAAAAGTAAAACTTTTCCATAAGAATTAAAAAAAAACAAGTAAGAGTGCTATATTCGGCCTTGCCGAATCTTATATACCCTTCACAACGTGTAGTCATGCAATAACAGTAGTTTGTATCGCCAGTCATCTCATATGAAATACGTACATACATATAAAAAAAAATTAACGTATGTATGTTAAAAAAAAATAAAAAAAATAAATTAAAAAATTTAAAAAAAAATTTTAAAAAAAATATAAAAAAAAAAATTTAAAAAAAAATTAAAAAAAAAATAATTAAAATATAAATAATAAATATCAAACAAAAAAAATAAAATAAAATAAAAAAAAAAATTATAAAAATATAAATAATATATTTAATAAAAAATAGTAAAAAAAAATTAAAAAAAAATTAAAAAAAAAATTAAAAAAAAATTAAAAAAAAAATTTTTTTGGCTCAGCTGGGATTCGATGCCACGTTTTCTCTAACCAGTATACACGTTTGTATGTATGTATGTTGTTGTTGTAATGTTGTTTTTGTGAAAAAAAATCGAGGTGGTCGTGGGTTTTTGCTCATATCTCAGTTGTTTATGTACCGATGTTTCTGATTTTCAATACCGATCTACTCCCGAATATTTCTGATATTTCAATACCTTACCCGGGTCCAACCTATGTCGGGGGGCTTCAAAAAGTTGATTTCAACATACACACGGACAGACGGACAGACTGACAGGGCTTAATCGACTCTCCTATTCATAATCTTTCAGAAAATATATACTTTATGGGGTCGGAAATCAAAATTGTAGAAATTTCACACGGAATGACAAACCTATATATATCCTTTTTCACTGTGTGAAGGGTATAACAAAATAGGAGTCTGGATTGAACAGCCGGATTAGAGTCTCTTTGCGAATTCCAACAGTAGTCTGCCATCATATGTGTATCCCACCTTCCCTGGTACCGATTCTCCATAATTTTGATATCCTAGTGAAACCTTTCTCCTTGTTCTTCGCTTAAATTACCCAAATTTTCGTGAAATCGGTCCAAGTGACTGCGCAAATAATGGATTTTAATATTCATGTTGCAGCCAAGGTCTCTGAACTTATCCAGCATATTCTCCACTAATTGAACATAATTTGGAGCTTTATTATTTCCCAAGAAATTTTTTATAACTTGCACGAATGATGTCCACGCATTTCATTCAGTTTCGGTCATTGACTTATCGAAATCACTAAATACTCACTAAACAGAAGTAACACTCGTCCAAATGATTTCTGAGCTCTCTCCAAACCATCGGCACACCCAACTTAATCCTATTTCGATTTTCTTGAGTCCACTGTCGCAAATTTATACAGCAAGTATTGCACATAATGTGTGGAGCCCAGCTTTTATCTTGGTCACCAAGATCAACTCCAAAGTAATCTAAATACGATTTTTTAGCACATTCCAAAATAGGTCTTATGTTTTCTTTAAAAGTGTATTCTCCGCAAATATAACAAAATGTGTCAGCGTTATTTTTACAACATCTTCTATTGGAAGTCATTTCTATTTAGATCAACACTTTTTAATAAACTTTGCCAACTGCAATAAACCACTTCTAACAAGCAACTAACTTCCGATATGCAATTGGAGTGCAAAAAGAAAAAATAACGTTCTGAATAATATTACACAAATAAAATTCCCGTTAATCAGCTAGCAATTCCACAAAAAAAGCTATATCATGAAAACTAGAGCTGATAGAGACAAACTGATTACTGATTTGAATTCAGCGCACCCAAATTAACTAGAAACAGTTGATAAATTCAAAGAAGCAAAATTTAATTTTGTCGGGCTGTGGAATGTAATTCTTGAACCTTTCTTTAAAAATATTCAATGTTTCTCTTTATAGCACATCCTGTTAAAACCCTATATGTTCTACTTTTAATCATCTCCCTTTAGTAATTTTCATTGACTATGGTAGGTAGGTAAGGCTGGTGCAAAGTTACCTTCACACCTTCACTCGGAGACCATTACGGTCCATTGTGACGCCTTAATAGAGAGAAGAATAGAAATATTTAGGATAGAAGAGAAGGAGAAGCAGACCATTCCAGAGTCTCCGGCGGGAAACGAACCCGCAACCCCCAAACAACTGACTTGTCCTTTTCTGACTAGTCCACATGGGGTGCAAAGTTACCCTCACACCTTCACTCGGAGACCATTACGGTCCATTGTTACGCCTTAATAGAGAGAGGAATAGAATAAGAATATAAATATTTAGAATAGAAGAGAAAGAGAAGTAGACAATTCCAGAGTCTCCGGCGGGAATCGAACCCGCAACCCCTAAACAACTGACTTGTCCTTTTCTGACTAGTCCACAGGGGCACTCTAGTTCAATTGATTCATTTCATTGACTATAGATACTTAAAATTTAGACACCCATTTCTTTCATTGCAATTAAACAGGCTGGGTCCAAAGTCACCATTGGGTTAAAAAATGCTTTTTATTTAGTTAAATGAATAGACAAGCTCGAGGTTCAATATTTTGTTATCCGCTTGATAGCATCTTTAGCAATACGAGTAACAATAATCGAAAATAACAGAAAAAAACTTACTGTATTTAGATTTAATATTGAGCAAAATTCAGTTTTATTGAGTGCACATATTTAATAAATAATCCCCGTAAAATATTCGTATTTGAATACAATTTTTTTTAAATTAAATCAATCAATCAAAGGATCTGAGAATATATAATATCCATACAGCATTAATTGCATTCATTACAAAATCATTAATTGCTACTCCATTCCATTTACTTCTAGGAATCTACAAATTGATTGGGCTTTGTTTTCCAACATCTAAATGAGAAACTTAAATTTCTTTAATGACAATCTGAACACTCAAACAAAGAAAACGATGAAGTACACAGAATATGAGGTAAGAAACAAACCCTTTACACGTGTAGGATCCACGTTTTTTTTTTTTTTTAGAAAATAAATCTAGTTATCAGCAACTACAATACCACCATAAAGAAAACAAATATCAGGAATAGTTCAATGAACCTTTCGAACTAGAAATTTAGACACAAAAAAGTCATAGTTTCCTACACACCAGGAAAACTGTAACTTAGAATGAAGAGGAAAAAAGAAACATTTTTAAAATAAATAATTTAAACAAACAAAATACAGAAAGAAAGAAAGAAAATGTAAACTGTATAAAGAATGAGTGAGTGAGTGAGCGAGTGTGAGTAAATGTAAGACTGTGCGTGAATGTGTTAATGCATTTATAAGGGTCTAGGAATGTGTGTGCATGTGTAGTAAGTGAGTGTAAACAATGAGGATGTTGCCCTACACACGACAACATCTACTTGATAATGATGATGATCATCATCATTATTGTCATTATAATTATTAACAACAACAAAATAAACAATAGAAACTGATCCTCAACCTTAAACAGAAAAAAAAAACAAAAACAAAAAAAGATTCATATAATTTTAAAAACCCACATACTCACGTACATACTCACTCTCTTATTCACATACACCGACAAACATTCATAGTTGCCAACTGCATGACAACGGCTGACAAAAGAATACAAAGGGAAATCAAGGGACAAAGTCATTATGCGTGTGTGTGTGTGTGTGAAACCAAGCGTAAAAGAAACATGCTGAGTCAAAACGTCATAAAGCTAAAACATTTTTATTTTATTCCAAACAAAATTCCTCTACAATCATAACAATAACGAACTGACTTTAGAAGAAGTAGAAAAAAAGGAAAGAGTAAGAAAAAGAAAGGGGATCAGAAAACTGTAGTAAAAGAAATCTCTGTTACGTCTAAATGATTTGATAGACGAATGATGATCTTGTAATAAATAATGTTGCATATTTTTAATATTTTTTTTTTGTTGTATATTTTTATATTATAAATCGAATTTTAAATAATAGAAAATTCTCTACAATTTTACATTTAAGGGGGTGTCCCATCAACAGTGTGCTAGTCTGCCGGTCTCAGCCTGAGATTTCGGTCTGTAAGGGACAATGGTTTGTCGTCGTTACTTTCTTCGATTATTAATTCAATTTCGTAATAAAAAAGGCCCCAAATGTAAAAACGTTATAATTTTTCTCCATTTATAAAGAAATTGCGGAAATACTTCATAAATGAGAATTTCGTTGCTGAACTTAATGTGGTCTACTAGCTCGAAACAAATCTCTTAGGGTGCCATGTTAGTAGTGACGATGATCTAAGCAACAAATCACTGCTTCAGAGTGTAAAATTCTGTTGTTCTGTTGCGTTGAAATAATTGATGGCTTTGATTTAAATAATAGAGTTCTATTATTCTGATCCTTTGGTCAGTTGTGCAGCTCTCCATGATTCATTGTCCAGGGGCTCAATTCTCGTTCTGTGAAATGAAAAGTTTTTGTATAGCACCATATGGTATGACACACAAAAACTTTTCATTTCACAGTTTTATAGAACGAGAATTGATCACCTGGGTATCTTTATATGATCGGAAAAAATCTATGACAAAAAAAAATGAATTTGCTGGGGTTCAACTAGTGACGAAGTGATTAAATTTAGGTGAAAACACTAATAGTTTTAACATAAGCGTGTCATTGGAGATAATTTTTTTACATGAATATTTTAATGAGCTGCACTGTATTTTAAAAAGTGCAAAGAACTCTTGCATAAATGGTGAAAAGCATCCGCTTTTACATTAATGGAATTTGCTTGTTGACATGAATTGTTAAAGATATTTTGCATGATGTTGCAATCATTTTTGAGCACATCATTTATAACAAATTATTGCGCATTTAGAAAGTCATTTAGAATGAATGCTTTTACACAATTGATTTATACGAAAGAAGTGAATACACTTTTAAGCCCCGTGGTGACTTTTGGCTCCCCCTATAGCATTCGAATGTAAAAAAAAATATAACTTTTTATTATTATCGTTAGAATATGATTTCGAATAATGCGTAATCTGAAATTCCATTTTATTTAAATTTGTTAAACTTCTTAATGCTATGCTTGGCATGCTTAAGCCTAAAAAAATTAATCCGATGACAATAAAAGTGGTGGCCAATTAACTAGATCATTTCGAAAAGGAACGAGTGGACAAAATGTGTTTCCATGAGTTAGTTTTGATGGCTTGACGAGATGAATGGCATGCTGCGCTGTATAATTGAGAAGAAATGTGTTCGATAAACATTCCATCCAAATGGAGTAATTAATAATTGGTAATAATGTCTACCGGCGTCAAATTTATTTTTAGAGGCTCGGATTCAATGGACCTAAGAGATCTGTTTCTGTCTGTTCTACCTCCTATTGATTCTCCTTGGCAAAAAAGCGCACTAAACGGAGTTTTTTTCGCATCAGCTTTTAAGTCAAGATTGCGTTGAAGCTTGTTGTATGAATTACTATGGAAAATGTATATGTTTTCCGTATTCAGGTAGCGAACATCATCACAATTTATCATGACAAACGTTGACCATATTAAATCATAAAAAAATCTGACAATGTAATCACTTTCTTTAAAGTAAAAGTCCACATTTGTCATGGATAACTGAAGCGGATGTTGTCACGCAGACGTTCGCGTATTTGTCAGTGCTAACAGGCAACAATATCGCTATTCATTTGAGAATTCTTATGTTCAGTTATCGACTCCTAACATGCAGTGCCACTGAGTTTTAGCTTTCTTAAGTACAGTGACACTACATTGATGTTTGTGTCATTGTCACTTAGATTTAGCAGTGGAATTTTCATTTACGATAATTTCGTGCAAATTGCAACCTGCTACTGATTGAATTATCGATGAAAATTTCATAGTCAAAATGTCGCCTCAAATTCACTACCGTGAGAGGAAGATCCACAATATGTGTGTGTTGCCGATCATTGGTGGGAAGTGTACGTGGTGCAAACTAGCAACTAGCCTTTTTGATATAAACTTGCAAAACCTTTTCAACATTTGTCTGATCTGAGTCTAGAAATGATAAAAGAGCTGCCATATTAAACAATCATCTGTGCAGATTTTGCGACCGGACTATACATGCATGTAATGTATACTTCATAATGCACTAGGACTAGTCCAAGGGTCACTCAAAAATATGTAGAAAACATAGTCGATTGAAAATTGCTTTGTCAAAAAGCTAAACCCAGTACTGCATTGCATCGAAGTAGTTTCAAAACTTTTTCTCACTATTCGATGGAGCAACTGCAAGACCATTATAAAATTTCTGACAACTTTTGTCGCTTAAAAACACACACCTGCTTGAAAATTACATGATAAATTACTTCACCAGATAGGGCTCTGTTGTACCTGGTCCATTATAGCTACAATGGAGGGCAGCCAATGCGTTACCTTAATCGGATTTTACAATTGCAAAGCGTTGACACTGGGCTATTGATTTGTGGAAGCTTATGTACTTTCGTGACAAACGGCTGAGGACAGCATTTAAAAAAATTAAGCAGAGAATAGAAAAAGTTAAAAACTATTCAATTTGTCTCCGAGCATTATTTTCAAGATTAAAACATTTTTTTTTTCTTGAACACAAAATATATTTTTGAAATAACCTGTGGCAACACTTTCTCCAAATAACTACACAAAATATTGGGTGAGAGAGAAGTGTGAAAGAGAAGATATTTACACAAAGAAGAATAGAGGTATCGTTAATGCTAATGATCATTAGCACCCAGTCAAACATGTACTTATCCTTCTAACAAAAGACTAACAAATGAACAAAAAAAAAAACATTTAACCCCAGATAAACCCAAAAAAAAAAGAATTTTTTTTAAACAAAAAAAGGACAATAATGATGATGATAAACTAATCCTTTATACTAAAACTACCACAAAATTACATGGTTGGCAAAAAAGAAAAACTATTTTTAATTTACTTGTTCTACTAGATATATTTAGTTACAAAAACAAAAAGCAAAAAGGAAACCTTTGCACACGCGTTTTCTTGGAAACGATTTTCATTAGAAAATCGAAGGCAGCCAACAGAATTTTAAAAAGGATAATTATTCTTTTGTTGTTATTTGAGAGAATTTTATCTTTTTCATTATTTGTACGTCTGATAATGAAAACAAATACGCCTACATTTTTATTTACATTCCGATTATGTTTGAGTTTTTTTCTCCAGTAATTTAATACCGAATTATCAGTAGTGTTTGTTAAAGAATTACAACTTAAATGATTTATTTTTTTTTGTTTAAGAAATTTCTGTTCTATTTTTGAGTTTTGTAAAAAGGATTGGTGTGAAAAACAAGGAACATAATATTTATAGAACGCTATTGAATTACAGCGGCACAAGTGATTTTTTTTTATTTTTTTTTCCATTTCAAAGGGAAAATCTAATGATTCGTGCTATTGAGAATATGTACTAGAACCACATAAATTACTCTTTGAAACTATTCACCCATATCTATCGCATTGATAATGTCCTTAATGTTTCCTAAATCCAATTTATTCTTATGCTCAAAGGGCGTGAGGGATCAGCAAAAGTAATTGGATGTAATTGGGTGTAATTGGAGTGATCTTGATGGATAGTTAAGTTGGTGACTGGGCATGGAAACTTTAAATCTGTGGCTTGGAGCTAAAAGGGCCAATGTCAAAATATTTACTTTTAAGAAAATTAGAATTGAACTTCAACTTTTATAGATGCTTTCATAGTGACATTGGCCAGCATTTTATTTATGAAGCTGTTCTGGGTTAAGTATGACTTAAACTGTTTTACCATAATGAGCAATAAAACAAATTTAATACAATGACTAACTCAAAAGAGCAAAAAAATGACATTGGCCCTTTTAGCTCCAAGCCGCAGAAATATCAAAGACGATATTTTCTGGCTGTGTTTCGAGGATACTAAGAAGTTCAGCAATGATTGACATTGGACTTAATTAAGTCTGCCATGCAAGTGTAAGATAAATTCGCATGCAAATTGTCAACATCTAGAGATTATATGGCTACCAGGACATCACAGCGTAATCGAATGCGAAGAAGACTTTATATTATCCAAACTGGGATCACTTTTCAATACCTTGGAAAATGCTAACCCTTTTAGAGGTTTGAAAACGAATTTAAAGTTTGGGCGCTGAAAGAACACGTCAACAAGTGATAAAATATTGCTGTCGGTCGAATGACGAACATACTATGGGGTGACCCAAGCCTTAGAACATCGAAGGAGTTTCTAAAACTGAGTTGACCAACACTTAAAAGATTAACTATTGTAGTAACAGGTCACATGGAGCTTAGAACTCATCTAGCTCGCATGGAACTGTCGGATGAGATGACATGTAGAGCATGCGTAGAAGAGGATGAGACTTTTGAGACACTACCTTTGTCAGTGTTCTGAGTTTGGGCATATTAGATATGAGATCTTTAACGTCGACACTATGCCGAATTTAAAATAACTAAGAAATTCAAATTGGAAATCCCTAAGGAATTACAATGATGAGACTGGGTTCTTGACTTATTATTGGATGAGTTTGGAATTTTGTTTCCAAGTAATAAATGAGTTTTAATTCCATAGAGCTCAAAATAAATTAACTTTGGCATAATTATAGCTTTAATAGGTTTGTGCTTTTCCCGGTCACAAAACTCATCTGACTATGATCTAGTCGTAAGAACTCTATGCACCTAAAAATCGCCCTTATATGTAGAGCAATACACATGTAGCAGAACATGAATGCCACAGGTAATGCACAATCATTTTGATCAAGATTTCGGGTTTTTAAATCCCTTGTTGCGAGTTGTGTGATTAAAAAAAGCTTGTCTAGTGGTGATGAAATCAAAATAAACTAGCAAATACATTCTCCAGTGAATGACTCTATTTAAAGGCGATACCACTCTGGATCGTTAATGGTTGGTCGAAGTTCGTCATTAGGATGGGCATCAGTCATTGGACCACAGATTTCTTCCGACGATTTTGTTTAAGTACAGCTACAGTTTTCAAAAATATATTACCAATAACTAGTCCAGGATAAGTTCTATTGGTTCGCTTGGTACTAGATAGGACTCCGATAAGCTGTGACATTGACTCCCCCACTTTTTTGGCTTTGTGCATCTGCAATAATAAAGATAGGACTGCGACCCATGTAACAAGTCCCGAAAAAAATCACCAATCGAGAAACTTAAATCCCTACAATCTCGAATAAATGCTTTTGAGAGCAAAGTGTCGATACTAGCTTCTGTTCAAAAGTCACTAGGAGTCAAAAGGAACTATAAGGATCTGATTAGGTAACCCCTAATGCTTGTTATAATAAAAAAACAGTTTGATGCCTGATAGCTTTAAGAAACATTCTTATATTGAATGATTAGCGACCACAAAACTGGGTTCAAGATATAGTCGGGGTATTAAACTAACTGAGAAGACTGTAAAGAGAGAAGAGAATAATCAAAAATTTCGGGCACTTTGTCAATGCCAAAATATCAATACTTAAGCAGTGTGTAAGAGCATTAGTAAGTATCCAGAAATATCACTTAGGCGTGGTGGGCCGTGAAGTTCTTTTCGTATATTCTTTGTGTCTTCATGCATACACAATTCATTTAATACAAAAACTAAAGTCTAATGAGTTCAAGGATCAACAAGTGGATGTGGATTTCATGAGTAAAATCTAATCCTAATCCCTAAGGAATGTTTCGATCTTGTTGGCTTTGTTAATCGCCCCTAAGAGCGCACAACATGCCAATTGGGCATACGTTTATATCTATCATAGGTTTGTGCTTTTAATGCCTCTCTTTTCAACCTAACCTAACATTATCGTCAAGATAGCCCTACTGGTAGATTGACTTGAGTTTTATTGAAACCAGAGAATTTTGAATTTTGGTCGGCATCATCATTGGATCAAATTTTGAAAAATGGCCAAGCAGTGATTATCACTGGTGGCCGATATTTCAACATGATAACATAGCACTTTCCACCTCAACTGAATGTTAGTGCTCTGGATATCATATGGTTTCATCATTATGTCTCCAATGCGACAAAGATCTTGAAATAATTCAATTACTGCCTGAAACATCGTCTACATGTGTTTTATCTCTTTTAGGTGATCTGCTCTTTTAAGTTGATCGTGGCATTTATCACTATTGCGTTAGTTTTAATAAGAGTTTTTAAAATCAAAGTCAACAAGCTTTGAAGGAGGAAATTCAATAGTACTGCAACAAAACGTGCGTATGTGCCAGCAAAATCGTAAAGTTTATCTACCTTATGGGCTATTCCATGCAAAATGCCACATGGACTTCATGCGTACTTTGGCATTCAATTCAATAGTCTTCGTTATTTGTTATTCATCAGGGATGTAATACAAGTTTATACACATTTACAATGACACATTTAATACAAATTTTCCCACAGAAAATTCCTTTCACGTTTGAATTTCAGAAAATTTTTTCAATAACTTTATAAGCTACTGCTGCACACATTTATTGATCCTGCCCTTATCTTCATTAATTTATATCAAGTTTCATTTAATAGATCCTGCATATTTTCAACTCCTCAGCACAATGCGTGTTTTTATTTTAACACGACGCGTGCAAAACCTTTGCCCAATTTACAGACACAAACAAAAAAATCAACAATTGAAATAATCAATTTTCATAAAAAAAGAAAAATTTAAACAAAAAACAGTGGCATTGCTGATCTTACATTTTTTTCTGCTTTAAAGCAATTATATTCAATTAAAATAAAATTTAGGTGGTGGATGATTTTCGAGGCGCATACACATAAGCAAAATGAAGTAAAGAATCCTTAACTGAACCAAAGGGGCTGCATTTGCTACTGTTTCCAGAAGTCACTTACTATTGAGTCACACACGTTCAGACAGTAGGACTGACTAAAAGAATTTAAGTACCCGCAGATTTGTCAATGCAAAATGACATACATTCAATACACATACATAGAAACTGGCGGACAGACAGACCGCCCGACATTTCTATTGTCAACAATTAAACTTGATTAGAGGTTGGAAATATTCTACACTCACACACGCACATACACACACACTTCTTTAGGTAGATATAGAGAAACTGACTGACATAAGTAGTCATACGCTTAAAGAGGTCATTGTTCAATATTTCCAATTGAATTTCAAATTAAAAAGCGGAACAAGAAAAACAACAAATAAAATGTGAAACAATACAGGAAATAAATTTAAAGGCAAATACGATGAATAATCTCAGTATTTTCTGTTCTGTTTGTATCTGTTGTACAAAAGGTTAAAGGACTTATTAGCATTTTCTTTTCCTACTGTTTTTATTACATTTTTATTTTTGTCTCTTTTCTCGTCTTCTTTTTATACGCTACACTTGTGGTGCCAAGGGTGTATATAGCTTTATCATTCCGTTTGTAATTGCTACAACATTCAGTTGCGATCTCATAAAGTACACGTGTATTTTTTTTTTTTTTTATCTGTCTGTGTTTTTGTTGTTGATATCAACTCTAAGAAGATTCCACAGATTCCTTGGAAATATTTGGGACTGAATAGACATTGAAATCCAGCACAATCGATCTATAAGTTTTCGAGATAGCAAATAAACATGAGTGTGTCGGTTATCTCGCATGTTTTTCCACAACAATGAACACTTTTCCACCCTAGGATAAGTTATCGACACGTTTATTGCTACAATCTTATAAATATGTCTCTAGGGCTATTTGCAAATAATTTTTGGACAAATCGATCTCTAATTGGCAAAGTTATAGGCAAAAATAAATTGGGAAAAATACTTTATTTCTTAAGTTTTACAAGCTCCTAAATAACTTTCGGACACACCAGTGATACCAATTTGCAATCCATAGCCTCGGAAAATATTCATGAAAAAAAACTAACAAATGGGTTTAAAACTAACCGAGATACAATCACCGAAATGCAACTTCTTTGGGTTCTTTCTTAAAATTTACAAACGAAAATCAAATTTTTTTAAGCTTCTCGACAACCGATATAGTCAATATGGATTAAAGGAAAGGGCGTGACTAGCAAAATATAATACACTTTAAGAAAATTTAAGATCCGTGACGGTCGCCACTACAAAATGGCGTACAATAAATTTATATATGAGTCAAATGTAGTAATTGAAAAAGTTCCCACTGCAATCCCTTCATTATTGGTATCAAATAAAAGGACTTGGCCAGTAGAACACAATATTAAAAGGTGTAAAATCTAAAATGGCGTCCGATATAAAAAATTAGGATAAATTGGCCACGTGGTTTAAATTTAATAATTACGGTCTTTTTTCCCTTTAACCCCCAAAATATTGGTATTTAACGAAAGGACTAGACCAGCAGAATACAGTCAACTATTGAAAAGTGTGAAATTCAAGATGGCGTCCTTCATAAAATGGCGAAAATATGGGTTAAATCTAATAATTACGGATTTATCCCCTTGAACTCCCAAAATATTGGTATCAAACGAAAGGGCTTAACTAGTGGAATACCGTTAAGTATAAAGAAAAGTAAAATCCAAGATGGCGTCCTGAATAAAATGGCGAATATATGGATAAAATATAGTAGTAGCGGTTTTGTCCACTTCAGCCTCCACAAAATTGGTATAAAATCAAATGGCTAGACCAACAGAATACAGTAAACTAAAAGTTAAAATCCAAGATGGCGTCCGAAACATAGAGCCGGAAAATTTTTTTTTAACCCCATCAATATGGGTATCAAATGTAAGATTATTAAAAAATAAAAATTCAAAATCAGTGAAACAAAATCATCAAAGACAGTGAAAAATAAAAATTCAAAATCAAAGATGGCGTCGGAAATAAAAAAACAAAATGGCGTATCACAATTAATCTAAAATCCGGGCTAAGCTACGATTTGGTCATTATACCTATGTACATGATGGTGAAGGGTATTATCAGATTCGGAAGTGCTGAATATAACATTCGTACTTTGTTATTTTTTTTCTTATGGTGCCTTATTTACTTCTCTTCTTTCACATACACATTTGTACTTTTGTAATTTTCACACTTGATATACTACACTACAATGTTTCTTTCGTGTTGTTGCAGTTGTTGGTTGGTTCCTTCAACATTAGAGCCTCTAATAGATTACAATGCTATTTTTCCAACAAATCGTACAATGAACCCATACCATCCGACCGAATACACTGACAATTAACATTTTTCATTCATGTTTCTGTGTGCAATATTTATTGTAAAGTCAATAACTTTAAAAGTGTTCTATTAACAGAGTATTTTTGGATTAAATTAGAGATTAAATATTTCTTCAATTTTCACCCTCTGTTTAAGTTAATATTTACAGGATTAAATCAAATATTTGAACCCAAGAGAACAGCATAGATTATTTAAATAGAAAATTATGTCTCCTCGGTATTTAATAAGGATCTTGTATAGAGTTAAAAAATTACTTTATTATAATTAAGGGTGCCTGGGTGAACTAGTCAACTAGTATAGGGAAGGATGCGGCTGCGATTGCTGTCAAAAACTTTGGCCTCTTACACTTGAACAGACAAATGGCCGTCTTTACTCTGCTCGATTACTTAAATAAAAATATTATTTGTAATTTTCCCTTAGTATTTGTATGAGTATGTATGTGAATGTTAAATTTTAGAGAAAACTTTTCAACTATTTGGAGCCTCATCTTGCCAAACGGTGCTTACAAAGTTGTCTAACATGTCGTCCAATGTTGCTGGTGCGCCCGCTTAATCTATAACTTTTCGTAAGCCATAGAATCTTATCCAAATACGTTCAATCGCACAAACGTGGTGGCCAATTGACTAGAACACTTCAAGGTATCACTTATTCGTAAAATGTTTCCTTTGGTAAGTCAATTATTTAGGATGAAGATTAAATTTTAAATGCCAAATTAATTTAATTCAATTTCTAGTTGCAATTAGCTTTGCTTTCGTATGTTAAACTAACATTTAACCCGCTACTTCGAGAGCGCAGTTCTTACTATTTGTTGAATACTCAAGTTCTATTTTTAATTATTAAATTTTTTTGGTTCAATTTATGAAAATTTGTATCTCTGATTCAATTTACTTAGAAACAAAAAAAGTAGAGTAAGGATATATCGGGCATATATTTTCATACTTAAAGCAAGATTAATGCTACTGAGTTTCAAAAATTAAGAGTTATAATTTACAAAAATGACCCTAAAAATAATAAAAGTAACATTTTTTCTTTCACTAAAACTTCCACTTGGTTTTATTACCGACATTCAGAATTCTATGTATACAAAATATAAAAAAAAATGAGAAAATGTAAATTTGGTCGTCCATAATATCGGTAGTTAGACCTCGGATCAAAAAACACTAATTTTAAGAATCTAAGTATGTTTACAGACAGACGTAAAAATAC
Organism: Phyto melanocephala; assembly: GCA_941918925.1. Taxonomy (NCBI): domain Eukaryota; kingdom Metazoa; phylum Arthropoda; class Insecta; order Diptera; family Rhinophoridae; genus Phyto; species Phyto melanocephala. The sequence continues at coordinate 8,264,619 of OW799233.1, forward strand.
AAAGAGTACAATAAAAAAGCGAAAGGGCTTTATTTGTGTCTCCAATATCATTTTAATTCTCAAATTGAACCAACAATCCTCTATTTCACAGTTTTAGCTTTATTAACGTAGGAAGTACAAAAAATCCCATTAATATTTAGAAAAGTACCTTCTTGTTCGCCCATAACATTTTCAGTCTTACCTTGTATCAATAGTCACTAATTTCGAAATTCTTGCTTCGCCAACGTTGAAAATACAAAAAGTACCATAAAATTTCAAAAAGTACCTTTTTGGTCGCCCATAACATTTTTAGTTTCACCTGGAATCAAAAGTCCTTGATTGTACAATCCTACCTTTATAAACGTTTTAAATACAAAAAGTACAATAAAAAATCAAAAGAGTGCCTTTTTGGAAGCCCATAACATTTTTAGTCTCAGTTGGAATCAATAGTCCTTTATTTTACAATACTACCTTTATAAACGTAGAAAATACAAAAAGTACCATAGAAAAGCGAAAAAGTACAATTTTGGTCCAAGTTCCAAATTCCAAGTTTAAAATGTTTAAATATCTATGTTACAAAATATATTAATAGACATGATTTAAAGTCAGTAAATCTACTGTTTTTTGCATAAAAGTAATTATGTTCTAAAAAGTACCAAACTCTTCCCGATTTTTCCCTTTTCTACCCTGTTATGAATATGTTTCAATTTTTACTAAATTACATAATTTTTTATATCTGGTGGAATCCCAATGAAAATTTTTTTGAAAATTGGCGGTCTAATTAGGAATTACATACATTTTCCGGAATTTTCCCCTTTTTGGCACCTTTTTTGTCCCCAAAAAAATTTCCAAAAATTTCACCTAAATAATTGTCCATATTCTATTGGGCAATAATAATTATCAAATTTTGCCCCATTGAATAATATAAGAAAAGTTTCTTTTAAAAAAAGTACTAAAAAAAGGGAAAATTTTTTCCCCTTTACATGTGAATTTGAAAAAAGTGCCGAATTCCTATTAATATTTTTTCGCGGATTACTTAATACAGTTTAAATTTTTTTTCTAGCTTTATGTGTTTGGAAGTTACATAGGGTACCAAAAAAGTACCAAATTTTAGTTTTTACCCGTTTTTTACCCTTAGGGTTTGAAATTCAAAAAAAGGCCAGACACCTGTCAGCTTATTTTTTATGCAAATTACAATACTTTTTCAATTTAATTTGTATCATTTTTAGTTTAGCATATATAAGATTACTGATTTTACCGTTTTTACCCTTTTTTATTCCCTTAAAGTACGAATTTCCAACAATCCCTTCTTAGTGGAGCTATACATTGAAAGAGGAACCGATTATCCAAATTTCATGTCTCTAGCTCTTTGCGTTTGGGATGTGCGATGATGAATCAGTCAGTCAGTCACGTTACTCTTTTATATATATAGAAGATATAGCGTCTATATGTTATATCTGAATTGAGACGAGGCAAAACCATATCATATTAACGCCAGGAATAGGCCAAATTCTTGCTCGTTCAGTTTTATAAAGATCTTCTTTCCAGCAGCAAGAAGGAAAACCATTTATTTAATACGATTGCAATTCAAATACTTTTAAGTTTTTCTTTATTTCAAAGCTAATATGTGGCCCATTAAAGTTACACTTACACATAATAATTACACACACTTACACACATTACTTACAATTTTATCTTTACACAAACAGACAAACAAACTCAATGTGTTTAGTGGATGCATATGTACGTACATTCGAATAAATGGAATAAGGAGGGCATTAAACTGTATGAGATATGAATTAATATTGTTTGTACTCATATGTATGCATGTATGTATGTATGCATGTATGTATGTTTAAGAGGCTCTAATGGATTCTTAAGTTTCTTTACGAGTAAATAATTTGTATGTTTTTGTTTTTTTTTTAACATTTTTATCAACTCCTGATAGTTTTTCTCTCATTTTACCTACCAAGTCAAAAGCGAATAGCAAACAGTCAGTTGCACTATTTAGTCACTAAGTCAATCGTAGCAATCCCTTCTATGAAAATGCATGGAAAAAGCAGGAAAAATTGAAATAAATTAAAACAAGTCAGAGTGCTGTTTCGGTCCTGCCGAATCTGATAACACCCTTTGCCATCATATACATTCATGTAATGCCCTTATCGTAGCATATATTTGGTTTAAGATTTAATGTTAAATGCCATTTTGTTTCATTTATTCCGACGCCATCTTTTATTTTGGTTTTTATAACATGGTTAACTGTGTTCTAGTTTTTAAATCTTTTCATTTAATATTGATGGGAAAAATATTGAGAAAAAAATTTTACGCCATTTTTTTTAAGGCGCCATCTTAAATTTTAACTTTTTCAGTGTTTGCTGTATGCTACTGGCCAAGCCCTTATTTTCGAAACCAATAATGTGGGGGCTTAAGGCCACAAAGGCGTAGTTACTATATTTGACCCATATATCGGCCATATTATTTTGAACGCCATCTTGGAATTTAAACTTTTTCATGGTCAACTGTATTTTCTGGCTCAACATATTTCGTTTGATACAAATATTGGTATGACCAGTAAGATACAGTTAATATGAAAAAGTAAAAATCCAAGATTGCGTTCTAGATAAAATGGCGGATATATGAGTCAAATATGGTAGTTACGGCTTTGGTCCCTTTAACACCCACAATATTGGTATCAAATGAAAAGGCTTGACTTGTACAATACAATACTAGTTGTATTGTATTGGGTAAAAATTTAAAATCAAAAATGGCGCCAGAAATAAAGAAAATGGAGTTCAAAAAGTTGATTTCAACATACACACATCCAGACGGATTTAGCAAAATCAATTCCTCTATCTACAAGGACTTAGAACATATACTTTTGAGGGTCTAAAATCCATATCAATAACAGCCTTTTACACTCTCGTTTGGAGGTTAAGAAAACAAAAGTAGTAATGTTTATTTGCTCATATCTCAGAAAGTTATGGGGCGATAGTACTGGATTTCAATAGCGATTCATTCTTGGATATTTCCAAAAAAAATTATACCCGTATGTAGTCTATGCAATACGTAGGAACTGCTAAAGGTTGATTTCAACCAACACACCGACAGTTAGGAAGACGGGCATTGCTCAAACGACTATACTATTTAAAAGCTTTCAAAAAATATCTATTTAATGGGATCGAAAATAACCATTGAAGAAACTACAAACGGATTGACAAGGCTTTATATGCCCTTGGCACCACAGGTGGTGAAGGGTGTAAAAAAACGTGCCTACTTGTTGGTGTACTTGGGGCAGACATATCGTGTCATTGCGAAAAGGTAAAGGAAAGATAAAGAGACGACTGCATGGTTGGCTGGATGGATTGTTTGGCTGCATGCTACCTACCACTATGAGTGTGCTTTAGCATGAACACTACACTCTAGCATATGATGGTGCTTCCTCTTCTGCTTCTTGTGGTGCTGTTTTAAAAGACCATGGTGTCATTTGTTTGGAATTCTTCATATCGGTGCCATAATGAATGATTATGCGAATGTGTTGTTTTAAAGGTTTTCCTTTGGCTTTTCCCTTCAACTCTTTTAGGTTTTCGTATTTTTGCCTTCAACGTGTGTATTTTTCAGTTTATATTTTCATTTCTGCCTTTTCGTTGTCTTTTTTTTTTGTGTGCAGATTCTCTTTGGCATTTAAGGAAAATTGTTGAATAATTTCCCGACAGAATGTAGTGTTTTATTATTGGTGTTGTTATTGTTGTCGTTGTTGTTAGTTTTGCTGTTGCTATTGCTGTACGAAGCAATTCAATTTAGTTCAGTTCAGGTTTCCATGTGGTGTTTTTCCACTGATAAGCCTTTTGTTGTTGTCGTTGTTGTTGTGTTTATTGCGGCGGCTAGTATTTAGTTTATGTTGGGAAAATATGTAGATTGTGGTAAAAGAAAATGCTTACGAACGAAACTATTCACAGTAAGCGAATGACTGACTGACTAAACAAGTGAGTGAGTGAACTTTTGTAAATAGGATTTATTTATTTTTTCTTTTCATTTTTTTTAAGAAGTTCAAGTGTTGTTAAATATGGCTGTTTGTGTGTTTGTTTAAATGTGTTTTTTTTATATTTTCGAAATAGAATAAAATACTTCCTGATAACGAAACTCCTTGCGGTCAATGCCCTTTTAAATATTGTTTGTATTTTTGTTTAAGTCAGTGCAAGATTTAGATTTCATTTTACTGCATAGAGATAAATTATCGTTTTAAATGTCATAAAAAATAAAATCAACTTCTTAAGTCTAGGATATTATTAGGGTTTTGTGGGGTGGGCTGTTGGGCTCAGTTGGGTGCTACATTGTTATGAAATTAAGAAGAACTTAAAGGGACTTTATTGATTGATAGAGAAGTTGTTGCTAAGGGCACATGCCGTTAATCATGAAAGTGATCTAAGTCAAAAAAAAAAAAAAAAAATTAAAAAATTAAACCTAATTATTTCAATGTGATTTCAAGGATATTATCAAAAATGAACTATTTCTGAATAGTTTTTATTTCAACATTGAATAGAATTCAATGACTATTACATATCGTCTGACTTACTAAGAAGTGCTTTAATAATAACTTGATTTATAAGGTGATACATAGGAAGTTATTTTTCAGATATTTGCTTAGATACACACACAATTAAATTTCTTATTGCGAAACTTGTTAAAAATAACTTCTTATAATTCTCATTTAGTTTATAACACTTAGAGTTTAAGTATCCAGCAAAATCTTTACTTACTTAGTAAGTTGGCAAGTTATATTGAAGATATACATTTATTTTTCGACCGAATAACTACTTATTTTTGTTTGAGTTGTCCCAGATATCATGACCCTCGCTTACATATGTTCTTACAAAAAAGCAATCAAATAAGTAGTTACCGATAAAGCTGAATTAGGTTAGGTAGAACAGGCAGCTGTTGTGCAGCTCGCTTGGGTTCATTATAATGATCCCATTGTGATATCTGAATAGAAAAGTAAGAATAGAATAGAAAAGAGAGAAGAAAAGCAGACTAGTCCAGAGTCTATGGCGGGAATCAAACCCGCAACCTCCAAACTAGCAGACCAGCACACTGCTGACTAGTCCACCGGGGCACCCTTATAAAGCTGAATTAAAGCTTGCTACTTTTATACTGTTGCAATACAGAAAAAATATAAATAATTATATTATTGTGTATGCACCAAAGCCCCAATTTATGTCTATCCGATTTTCGTGTTTTCGATTTGCGTCGCTTTTTAAAAATTGGTATAATCCGACTTGCGTCGTTGTGATTTCGGTTTGCATCGACTCAATTTGCGTCGTTTTTATTCCAATTTGCGTCGATTCAATTTGCGCCACTTTGATTTCGATTTGCCTCGCTAAAGACGGTTGAATTTTTTTTAAAGAAGGCATACGCAAGTAAGTACATACTAGGGTGATCGACTCGAATTTACAACCGGTGGAAAACACGGTTTTTTCCTCTTTCAGCTGGCGGTTTTTGCTAAATTTTGATTTTTCCAATATCGAATACACCGGTTTTTTTATCCGAAAAAGCCGGTTTTTTTTATTTTTTTAAGTTTATTTTTTTATACCTTTGTAACCAATCGTTCTATAGTATATTTAGTACGCAAAAAGTTTCCAAAAATCAGTAAATAAAAACTGTTAAATATTCTACCAAAATATTGTAAGAAATTAATTTGTTGTTTAAAAAACAAATGTAAAATAAGAAAAATTATTAAGCTTAAATATTATTTTTTTTATAGGATATAAAACTAACGTTAAAATTTAAATGTAATTGAAGCATAAACTTAGCTGATCGATCACTTTTAGGTAAAAAGTGTAGTTACAATAAAGAAAAACCATAATCTCTCCTTCCAGATCCCAATTTTAATTAATGGCATTGAGTGTCTGTCAACTTAAATTTCAATTAAACCATCGAATAAACTAGTTTATGCCTATATTTGTATGTCTGTCAGGGGTATAAGAAAGAATTTTTAAAATAAAATTCCAAAGATTTTTTCCCAGGCCTTTGAAATGTATTTTAAATTACACAAATCATTTCAAACAAAATACGTCAGTGCATATTAGTTTAAAAGATCTATTTAACATTTAAAAAATGTACAGAAGGAGATACAAAAATTTATAACAGCCTTTTAAAAAGTCTAATTTATTTATGTATTAATTTATTGTATTTATTTATTTTACTTGTAAAAAGTACCTTTTGTCCTTTAATTCAACTCATGTCAGTTATTGCGTAATTGTGCAGCCAAACGTATATAAACTGTAAAAATTTCATATTTTGATATAAATTTCATTATAATCTTTTTTACAATATTTTTTAATTTTTTTTAAAATATTATATATTTTTTTTTAAATATTATATATTCGAACCGGTTAACCGGTTTTTTCTCAGTTTTCGAAATAGCAACCGGTTTTTTTAATTCTAAATTTCAAACTATTTGAAACCCGATTTCTAAAAAAAGTCGAATAATCAATCACCCTAGTACAGACATATGAAATTTTTTATTTGCATACACAAAGGGAAATTCCCTATTTGTATGTATGTATGTACTATACTATTATGCAAGTGATACATTCTATCTGTATATATGGATGTACTCAGTATGTACATATATAAATATTATTTTTTTTTTATTTTTGTGTAAATGTATTATTTTTTTTATTTCTACCTTTAAAAAAAAGTTTGTTGAATGAAATTAAACAATTAGAAACGTATTCCTAAGATTTGTTTTTATCGAAATATAAAATTTTTCCCTTAATTTTACTCCAAATTAATTAAAAACCAGAGCGTTTGTAAAAAAAAAATTATTCGATTTGCGTCGCATTTCTCCCGTCCCCATTAACGACGCAAATCGGAGCTTTGGTGTATTATAATATTTATAAAGTTAATTTCAAGCAGAAAACTAGTACTGTTTAAAAAATATATAAAAAGTGTCTGCGAAGGTCATTTCCAACAGGCCATTAAACTATATTTTAAAATCATGATGTTGGTAACCACCCCTCATTATCATGTAATGTATGAAATAATGACAAACGATTACACAATTACAAAAAGATTTTGCTGGGTTATTAGAAGCCATTCAAATACATAACTTTTTATAATGCCATTTAGTTTAATACACTAAGGGCCATTATTACAACTTGCCTTTAGGTAATGGCAGAATTTTGTCGGACCGATTAATGGCTTTGCATTCTAAAGATTTATTTATTGTTTTTTTATACCCTTCACACAGTGAAAAAGGGTATATATAGGTTTGTCATTCCGTGTGAAATTTCTACAATTTTCATTTCCGACCCCATAAAGGATATATTTCTGAAAGCTTATGAATAGGGGAGTCGATTAAGCTTTGTCAGTCTGTCCGTCTGACCGTCTGTCCGTGTGTATGTTGAAATCAACTTTTTGAAGCCCCCCGACATCGCTTGGACCCGGGTGAGGTATTAAAATATCAGAAATATTCGGGAGTAGATTGGTATTGAAAATCAGAAACATCGGTACATAAACAACTGAGATATGAGCAAAAACCCACGACCACCTCGATTTTTTTTCACAAAAACAACATTACAATAACAACATACATACATACAAACGTGTATACTGGTTAGAGAAAACGTAGCATCGAATCCCAGCTGAGCCAAAAAATTTTTTTTTATTTTTTTTAATATTTTTTTTTTTAATTTTTTTTTTATTTTTTATTTAATACTAGCCAAACCCGGCGCGCGTTGCTACGCCCCTTAATGAATCGAAATGCATTCTGAATTTTAATTGAATATCAAGTGCAAAAACCTAAAAATTATAATTTTTTTATGGGCGTGGCATTTCCCACTTTTCTAGTCACGAAATTATAAAGTCATAATAGCTCAATATGTGTGCAAAGTTTCAGAATAATCGGTCCAGTGCAAGTACCTAAAAATGATACCTTTTTTTTATGGGCGTGGCAGTGCCCACTTTTCTAGTCACGAAATTATAAAGTCATAATAGCTCAATATGTGTGCAAAGTTTCAGAAAAATCGGTCTGATGCAAGTACCTCAAAATTATAGCCTTTTTTTATGGGCGTGGCCCCGCCCACTTTTTTAATCACGAAGTTATAAAGTCACGACAGCTTAATATGTGTGCAAAGTTTCAGGAAAATCGGTCCAGTGCAAGTACCTCAAAGTTAAAACTTTTTTAGGGGCGTGGCCCCGCCCACTTTTCTTATCACGAAATTATTTAGTCATGACAGCTCGATATGTGTGCAAAGTTTCAGAAAAATCGGTCAAGTGAAAGTAGCTAAAACTGATAACTAATTTTTTATAGGCGTGGCCCCGCCCACTTTTTTTCATCCATAAACACTCCCCGGTATGTGTACAACAACTTACCAAAGTTTGAGCCCGATCGGTTTTACAGTTTCAGAGTCTATAGCTAACACACACACACACACACAGTGTTTCACTTTTATATATATAGATTTATATTTTTATTATTTTTTTTTATTTTTTTTTATTTTGTTTTATATTTATTATATATATTTAAATTATTTTTTTTAAATTTTTTTTTCAAATTTTTTTTAATTTTTTTTTAATTTTTTTTTAATATTTTTTGAATTTTTTTTTTTTATTTTTTTTTAACATACATACGTAAATTTATAATTTTACAATGGGATGTTTTTATTTATGTATGTTTTTTTATATGTATGTAGTATGTACATGTTTCATATGGGATGAATGGTGATACAAACTACTGTTATTGCATGACTACACGTTGTGAAGGGTATATAAGATTCGGCACGGCCGCTCTTACTTGTTTTTTTTTAATTTCATTAAATATTACTATCTATACATATAAAAATAAGTTGCATTGTGTTAGTAAAGGGTGAATTTTTAGCTATTATCTTTTTGGCAACCCTGGTAGAAACAGCTGACGCACGTTTCGTGTTTTGTTTCACTGTCAAACATGTTCAGTTTGGTCTTTAATTTAACCATGAATCGTCTTACAAACGAACAACGCTTGCAAATTATTGAATATTATTATCAAAATGCGTGCTCTGTTAAGAAAGTTCATCGCGCGCTTCTTATCGAAAAGATGTGTTCAGCGACGAAGTTCATTTTTGGCTCAATGTGTACGTTAATAAGCAGAATTGTCGATTTTGGAGTGAAGATCAGCCAGAAGCATTGCAAGAGCTACCAATGCATCCAGAAAAAGTCACAGTTTGGTGCTGGTGGCATCATTGGACCGTACTTCTTCAAAGATGATGCGAATCGTAACGTAACTGTGAGTGGTGAGTGCTACCGTGAGATGATATCCAAGTTTTTTTTGCCCAAAATTCAAGAGCTTAACTTGCATGACATGTAGTTTTAACAAGACGGTGCCACATGCTACACAGCATGCTTAACAATGGACTTATTGAGAGGCGAGTTCGGTGAACATTTTATTTCACCTTCGGGACCGGTCAATTGGCCGCCTAGATCGTGCGATTTAACGCCTTTAGACTATTTTTTGTGGGGCTATGTTAAAGTTCTTGTCTATACACACATGCCCGCTTCAATTGACGCATTGGAAGACAACATTGAAGCATTAATTCATGAGATACCTGCCAAAATGTTGCAAAGAGTATGCCAAAATTGGACTAAGCGGATGGACCATTTGAGGAGTAGTCACGGTCAACATTTACATGAAATAATCTTTAAACATTAAATTGTATGGACCGTACTATCGATTAAAATAAAGATTTCATGAATTTTTCTGAATTTTATGTGTTTCTTTTTTAAACTTTCCTATAGCTCTTAAAAAATCACGCTATAATTAATGTTCTCTGGAATGCGGTTTCTGCAAAGTTCATGACGTCAATACCAAGGTTTTTATGTAAAAACGGTCTCTGTGTGTGAACACTGGATTTATTTCGAAATATTTGAAAATATTTGAGTTAATATTTTACACTACGAAGTGTGCAACCACACAACAACCCAACAACAAAAAAGTTGTAATAATGCAAAGCTATTTATCGGGCACAAATAACCTGCCTTTAACTAACGGCAAGTTGTAATAATGGCCCTTAGAGTATAATTAAAAGTAATGTTTTTAATAATAGCGGCAAAGTAGTTAATTAACAAACTGATCTTTTAAGTTTTATATTAACGGATCGCCCGAATTTTCGTCCCTAAAAGAACCAAACGATTTCTGTAAATCCATTATATTAATGGCTATTTAATTGATTTAAATCAAGTGCCTATTTATTGCTATAAAAGTAAGTACTTATTTGAGTCCCTATTTATAAGCGAGGGTGATAAGTACTTGTTCGAGTACCTTTTTATAAAAGTGCGTAGTAAGTACTTGCCTCCAAAGTTATCAGATTTATTTTGACCTTTTTCGCCAAATTTAATGTTAAAATTCGCCAAAGCCATTTTGTTATTAGTTTTTAACATTGCCGTGTTAAAATAATGGTCTTAGATGCCAAATTGTATGTAGTGACGAACTGTTTTTTTAGTCTTACAATGAAAATATTTGCTGGGTATATCTGGCCATCAAGTTTATTGAAAATACCCCATTCATTTGACATTTGCTCTAATTTATTAAACATTAACTACTCTTTGTTGTTGTAGTTTTTTTTTTGCTTAATTAACTAAAAATCATAGAAAAAGAAACCACTTAAAGAAAAAAATAATTTAATTGTGACATAAAAAACTCAATGGTTTAAAATAAATGTGGGTCATTATAGTTTGTCCATTTTTGATGTTGTTGTTGCTGCAGTTGCACTCAACACTCAAGCATTCTACTGCGGCACAAATTCTTAAGAAATATTATTTTCTTTAATTTTTAGTTTTTTTTTCGTTTATTTATTGTTTAATTTAAATTGTAATGCAAAACCTTAAACAAAAGTACAAGGAAAAATATTAAATAAACAAAAAAAAAAAGAATACAAAAGGCAAAACAATTAAATGTGTTAAATAAAAAAGAAAACCAAGAACTGCTTAAAATTTACAACAACTTGGTTTAAAAACAAACAACAAAACAAGCAATGTTTAACGTTGAAGGTAAAACGTGCCAGAAAACTGAAGAAGAAGAAGAAAAAACATAATTTTATACTGCAATTCGAGGTTGCATCAGAAGTTTTTAATTTTATTATTTTTTTTTTTTAACCATCTTGCCTTTTAAATATTCTCTTAAAGTTAAAGGTTAAAAAATAAATATTTTCTTTGATTTTTTTTGTGTTTGTTTTTGGTTGACTTTTTTTTTTTTTTTTTTTTTTTTTTTTTTTAATTTAAGAACTGTAAGTAAACATTTATGATGTTGATCTGGTATTAATTTTTATCAAAAATAAATAGCAACAATTTCTTAATTTTGTAGAAATGGTCTCAAAGAACAAAACAACCAAAATCTGAAATTGTTACATTAGTTTTATCACACAAATTAAAAACAAAAAATAAACTTTGTAGCGCTGACACTTTATTATTCAAAGAATGCTAAAGCCTTTATAACGGTTATTGAGATTTTAAATTATCGATAAAAGGGATTTATGTTCATTTCCTTGTTGTTGTATTTAGAAATTATTTAAAACTTTTTAAAAACATTTTTAGTTTGAAACACATTCCGCGAAATGCAAAATTTGCAATATTGATTATGGCAAAGGCTATCTATCGTTCTTATTGGCGGCGTAGCAAAAGAAAGTGGGAAAAACTTAAAAAAAATTTTCTTTAAAAATCTTCAACTGAAGTAATTTTATATGTAGTACAGTGAACTCGCTATAACATAAACTGCAGTTCACGTTATCGAGTTTGTTCACGTTTTCGAATGCCAAATTAAAAAAAAAAAACATATACCGCTATTCAGTATCATATATTTATATATAAAAAAACAAGTAAGAATGCTATATTCGGCCGTACCGAATCTTATATACCCTTCACAACGTGTAGTCATGCACAGTGAAAAAGGTTTGTCATTCCGTGTGAAATTTCTACAATTTTCATTTCCGACCCCATAAAGTATATATTTTCTGAAAGCTTAAGAGTAGGGGAGTCGATTAAGCTCTGTAAGTCTGTCCGTCTGACCGTGTGTATGTTGAAATCAACTTTTTGAGACCCCTCGCTTGGACCTGGGTGAGGTATTAAAATATCAGAAATATTCGGGAGCAGATCGGTATTGAAAATCAGAAACATCGGTCCATAAACAACTGAGATATGAGCGAAAACCCACGACCACCTCGATTTTTGGTTCACAAAAACAACATTACAACAACAACATACATGCATACAAACGTGTGTACTGGTTAGAGAAAACGTGGCATCGAATCCCAGCTGAGCTAAAAAATTTTTTTTTTTCAATTTTTAAAAAAATTTTTTTTTTAATTTTTTTTTTTTATTTTAATATATTATTCATATTTTTGTTAATATTTTTTTTTAAATTTTTTTTTTTTTTATTTTTTTTTAAATTTTTTTTTTGTTTTATATTTATTAATTATATTTAAATTTTTTTTTTAATTTTATATATTATTTATATTTTTATTATTATTTTTTTTAATTTTTTTTTGTTTTATATTTTTTATTTATATTTTAATTATTTTTTTTAATTCTTTTAAAAATTTTTTTTATTTTTTTTTTTAATTTTTTTTTTTTTTATTTTTTTAACATACATACGTAAATTGATAATTTTACTTTGGGATGTTTTTATATATGTATGATCGTATTTCATATGGGATGAATGGTGATACAAACAATTGTTATTGCATGACTACACGTTGTGAAGGGTATATAAAATTCGGCACGGCCGAATATAGCACTTTTACTTGTTATGAAAACGATTTAGATAAGCGACAAATTTGTTCATGTTATAAGGCTTTCTCACTGTGTTCATGCTACAGAGTAGTCAGTGTAAAAAAAATTATGTTCATCTTATCCGGTGTTCATGTAAGGCAGTGTTTTTGTTACCGCGAGTCTACTTTAATTGAAGAATATATACTTCATCCTTCAAAGATAAAACCTTTGGTTTTCTAATAAAATTTTCCAGTTTTACGAATAAAAATTTTAAATCAGTTTCTACCTTTGCCTAGCGTTGTCACAGGTCATATACATAGACGAGTACAACGAAAATAAAATGTTGGAACGTAAACTTATTCAGGGATTTCCCTAATTAAAAAAAAAACAGTTTAAAAAATAAAAAAAATTATTTGCGTTTTTTTTTTTGTTCACGTTTTCACGTGTTCACTGTAAGTATATCAAATATAAATAGTTAATTTTTCAAATTCGGTAGGTGGAGGTTGGTTGTGGTTGTAACATTGTGGATGTAGTTGCGCCTATGAAGGTCCATAACCAAATACAAGTGGGTTTAGACGTTGAGGCAAATATAATTCGAATAAAAGTCATCATGTAGGTTATCTAATTGCTTAAGGTTTTATGTCTGAACATCAAAAGAATCACAACAGCAATGTTTTTTTTTTGTTTTTGTTTCCAATTTATTTCGTTTGAATTTCTGACAACTCGTGGTGAATCCACCTAATGTATCCCCAAGATGTCCCAAATAGTTTTAAAATTTGTCATTTTATATTATTTACAGTTAAAAATAAGCAAAAATTTATATTTAATTTTGTTTGGTTTAATTATTTTGTGTTATTTGAACGGATGTGTTTTATGTGTATCTCTTAGCTTAATTCTACAATTTGTTGTAGTTGTTGTTCATAAAATAAAACACACAATAAAAAAAAATAAACTTTATCGCTAACCGCAAAAAGCTTACACACACTGTACATTTTAATTTCGCTGTTTTTTGTTGTTGTTGCTTTTCGTATGATTCTTCAAAGGACTGACTGCCTGTTCAACGATGTCGAAAGAAAACACAAGCGAACTTTCATTCGTACAAATACGTTGAAAACAAAAACAAATTTTTAGTTTTTGTTGTTGTTTTCAATATATTTGTACGAATGAAAGTTCGCTTGTGTTTTCTTTCGACACCGTTGAACAGGCAGTGAATGAGTACATAGTCAGTCATACCTACAACAACAACTACAGCCATAAAGAGAACCAATAAAAAAAGCACATTATCTGCGAATTGTTTGTTTGTACGAGGATGAACAAACAGTGACACAGAATGGAAGAAAGAAACGAAAAACCCATGAAATGATAAAATACAACCACGAATTATATACATGAATATAAAACAAGTAAGAGCGCTATATTCGGCCGTGCCGAATCTTATATACCCTTCACAACGTGAATTCATGCAATAACAGTGGTTTGTGTCACCATTCATCCCATATGAAATACGTACATACATATATAAAAACGTCCCATTGTAAAATTATAAATTCACGTATGAATGTTAAAAAAAACAAAAAAAAAAAAAAAAAATTTAAAAAAAAAATTTAAAAAAAAATTAAAAAAAAAAAAAAATTAAAAAAAAAAATTTTTTTTAAAAATTATTATGTATATAATATATACAAAACAAAAAAAAATAAAAAAAAAATTAAAAAAAAAAATTAAAAAAAAAATAATAAAAATATAAATAATATATTAAATAAAAAATAAAAAAAAATAAAAAAAATAATAAAAAAAAAATTTAAAAAAAAAATTAAAAAAAAATTTTTTTGGCTCAGCTGGGATTCGATGCCACGTTTTCTCTAACCAGTATACACGTTTGTATGTATGTATGTTGTTGTTGTAATGTTGCTTTTGTGAAAAAAAAATCGAGGTGGTCGTGGGTTTTTGCTCATATCTCAGTTGTTTATGTACCGATGTTTCTGATTTTCAATAGCGATCTACTCCCGAATATTTCTGATATTTTAATACCTCACCCGAGTCCAAGCGATGTGGGGGGACTTCAAAAAGTTGATTTCAACATACACACGGACAGACGGTCAGACGGACAGACGGACAGACTGACAGCGCTTAATCGACTCCCCTATTCATAAGCTTTCAGAAAATATATACTTTATGGGGTCGGAAATCAAAATTGTAGAAATTTCACACGGAATGACAAACCTATATATACCCTTTTTCACTGTGTGAAGGGTATAAAAAATATTCATTTATTTGACTTTTATCATCAGGATGTGTTGTTTGTTTATTTTTACAAAACCTACACTCATTCACATACATGCATATTAATAAAAAAAAACTCCATACATACACATACAACGTTCATATTCACATACATACACATACTTGTAGATGCATACATACATTTATTTGATATCTCTGTTATTGTAATTTCTAAATTAAGCAGGAGTCATTATCTCGTTGATAAGTTTTACTGAGAACAAAGTCAGCGATTCGCAATTTTATTTTATTTTATTTTTCAATAAAATTTACCTTTAAAATACGTTGCAGAATGTGCTATATTCCGAATTAAATTATACTGAATTGCCATTGCAGTGTTTTTAAGGACAATGCTGTAGCAATTCGTAATAATTTTATTTCACATGGAAGGCAGAGCATTGGCGATATATTCTATAATTTTTTTGGGAACCCTCTCTGAACAATGTCATATAAATTTCTAACCATTTTGTAAGTCCTCGACCATATTATGGGTCGAAGACTTTTGAGTTTGTTGGTGAAAGTGAAAAGACGAATAGAAGAGGGTACACAGTTTTATGTAATACATGCAATCGTCTATTGTTATTCTAATTCACAAGAAGTTTGCTTTACGAAGTATGTAAAAAAAAAACAGATTCTTACAGTGTGGACACAAATGCAATATGAAAAGGGAATTTGAAAAAGTTTTGCAACAAATGTTCCATCATATGGACGAGGACTAAGCGAATCATTTACTCTTTACCAGATGACGACAAACAACACACTTCAAAAGAAAATTTATGCAAGTCAATCAATGAATCTTCTAATAATGTAACCGCTGTTGTACTTATAACTTTGCTGCACTTGGTACTACTGTTGCTGTGTGTAAAAGTGAAACTCTGTTTTTTTTTTTTTGCTTTCGAGCCGGTGGTGTGGAATCTTCATAGATACTAGTGGCCCGTGCCACAAGCATGTACGATTCGCCGTAGCGCCTACGTACTAAACCACACCCCCTCGATCATCAACGGACATCCCCAAGGGACTGCCGCTAGGTATTACTTCGCGGGGGCCGTTGGCATTCACTCCTCCTCCTCGTCGGACCGTCTATCCCTTTTCAGCCTTCTTAGGTCCTTAATTATCCGGGAGCACACTCCACTAAAGACCTCCCAGTTTTCCACATTCCAACACATATGCCGAAGAAACTCCGATGGATTCGTCATACCCGAAGTCCACCCCATGTATCTAGGGCATCGGAATACGACATGTTCCGCATTTTCTGCCTCTTCTGAGCATTCTGGGCAGGTTTGGGAATTTTCATGGCCAACCCTGTGCATGTGAAACTCTGTGTGTGTGTGCGTGTGTGTGTTAGCTATAGACTCCAAAACTGTAAAACCGATCGGACGCAAGCTTTGTCAAGTTATTGTACACATTCCAGGGAGTGTTTATGGGTGCTAAAAAGTGGGCGGGGTTACGCCCATAAAAAATACGTTATCATTTTTAGCTACTTGCACTTGACCGATTTTTCTGAAACTTTGCACACATATTGAGCTGTCATGACTATATAACTATGATTAGAAAAGTGGGCAGGACCACGCCCATTAAAAATAAGTTATAATTTCCAGCTTTTTCCACGCATTCTAGTGACTACAGTTTTCAGTTCGCCTTGCCTTCGCTTTACCATCAACAAAGCACAAAGGCAAGGACGTGTTGCAGGATTGAATTTGGAAAATCCAAGCTTTTCACATGGCCAGCTGTACGTCGCATGCTCTAGAGTGGGAACACCAACAAATTTTTTTATTTCTACAGCAAATGGAAAAACCAAAAATAGTATATAACCACTTGCATTACAATAAAATATTATTTTTAATATATTCATTTAAAATTCAGAATGCATATTTATTCATTAATGGGGCGTAGCAACGCACGCCGGGCTTGGCTAGTACAAAATAAAAATCAAATTTCTCTCAATTACACCTTAAAGGATATAATTTGCGGCATGTTTTTTACATCTGACTTTAAAATTTGTGAGACATATGTAAATCTACATGTCTGTTAAAATTGTACTTTTACAGGCAACCCTCGCTGAATGCTTTTCAGCAGCAGAGATTTCTGTCAACGGCTGATGTCACATGATTTGACAGAAGAAAATAGAGCGCTCTCTAATTGAAATTTTGTCCAATGTCTCAACACATGTTTTTTACAGAAGTAATGTTTTACAGGTAACACACGACATGTTCGTATTAGCATTGGAGAATTTGACAAGTCAGATGTAAACAAGTAACAGTGCTATATTCGGCCGTGCCGAATCTTATATACCCTTCACAACGTGTAGTCATGCTATAACAATTGTTTGTATCACCATTCATCTCATATAGAATACGTGCATACGTACACGTTAGAATAAATGTGGCATCGGATCCCAGCTGAGCCAAAAAATTTTTTTTTTTTATTTAATATATTATTTATATTTTATTATTTTTTTTTTATATTTTTTTAAATTTTTTAAAACAAATTTTTTAGAAAAATTTTTAAAAATTTTTTTTTTTAATTTTTTTTTGTAGTTTTTTTTATTATTTTTTTCTTATTTTTAATATTTTTTTTTTTAATTTTTTTTTGTTTGGTATGTTTTTTACATGTATTTATGTATGTATGTTGTTGTTGTAATTGTGAAAAAAAACGAGGTGGTCGTGGTTTTTTGCTCATATCTCAAAAAGTTATGGGGCGATTGTGCTGAATTTCAATAGCGATTCATTCCTGGATATTTCCAAGAGATTGATACCATATATAGATCTGAGGAACATATAGTTGCTTCTAAAAGTTGATTTCAACCAACACACGGACAGACGGGCAGACGGACAGACGGTCAGGGCTTAATCGACTCCTCTATTCATAAGCTTTCAGAAAATATACACTTTATGGGGTCGGAAATGAAAATTGTAGAAATTACAAACGGAATGACAAAGCTATATATACCCTTGTGCACCACAGGTGAAGGGTATAAAAACATGCCGTGTATTATAGCCTTAAGCAAGTAAATTTATTTTCCAACTCTTGTATAAATTATTATGTGTGTGTTACCCCTGTTTCGTGCATTTATTTGCGAATCTCTGTTCGGCAGGAATATTTAATTTTATTTTGTGTCAAATATTTTGGAGACATACGAGTTCCAGCGAATACATTTTGTGCGTAAGTCAGTAACATGGTTCCATTATATATTTTATTCTTGTCAATCATACATATGTATTCTCATACAATACATACCTGCATGCCTGTGTGCCACTTTCATTCAATTATTTATTCATAATGAAAGTATTACTCATACAATGTACTCACTCCTAAAATACACATACACAAACTAACCTAAATAAATAAATACATAAATACATACATACATACATACATATGTGCATATGTAAATACATGCATATTTATTATTATTAGTATTATTTGTAATGGCAATAAAAGTTTCAAAAAAAGTTATTGACACAGGCTTATCGCCAATTTTGTGACAATGAGCAATGATAAACAAAAAACAGCAACTACGTGTAAAGAAGAAGAAGAAGAAGAAACAGGACAAAAGGGAAGGGCTTACATATGTATGAGTACCACATGCAGATGTTGCTTTTCATTACTGGATTGTCGAATATTTTTTTTTTTATATATAAAGCAAGAATTTGGTATGACGGTTTTTGGAAATACAGTGAAACCTAGATAATACGGATTATTATTTTCACGACTTACGAATAAAACATTAAAAATAAATTCACACATTATAAAAATGTTTAAAATATGTATTTACCCGGGGTCCCTACGTAGCAATATTTATTGCCGCAATTGTCAAATTTGATTGCGTCTATAAATATTGCAACATGTAGACCGCAAATTGCCATTGTTAGCAATTTATTGCGCAATCCTTGCTTTGCTGATTGCTTGAGCTATTATTGCCCAATGAACTGTCAAAATCGTTTCATATTCATTGAATTTTTGTTTCTCTTTGCAGAAACAAAAGGAAAATTAAAATAATTTTATCTGATTATAAAAACTTAGAGTTGAAAGAAAAATATTAAATTTTATTAAAAAAAAAGTAACTTGTGTCGTGTGTCCCATCCAATGAAAATTGACATACTTTAGCAGTAAAGTGCCGTTATTCTACCGACGTTTTTGCTTATGCTTCGCAATGAAAATTGCTACATGAAGACCCAGCGTTAGAGTGGCATTTCTCAAACCAGAAATACAATCTCGTTTCCGTTTTTATACCCTTCACACAGTGAAAAAGGGTATATAGGGTTTGTCATTCCGTTTGTAATTTCTACAATTTTCATTTCCGACCCCATAAAGTATATATTTTCTGAAAGCTTATGAATAGAGGAGTCGATTAAGCCCTGTCCGTCTGTCCGTGTGTATGTTGAAATCAACTTTTTGAAGCCCCCAGAAATCGCTTGAACCCAGGTGAGGTATTAAAATATCAGAAATATTCGGGAGTAGATCATTATTACCAGAAACATCGGTTCATAAACAACTGAGATATGAGCAAAAACCCACGACCACCTCGATTTTGTTTTCACAAAAACATACATTCATACAAACGTGTATACTGGTTAGAGTAAACGTGGCATCGAATCCCAGCTGAGCCAAAAAAAATTTTTTTATTTTTTTAACATTTTTTTTTAATTTTTTTTTTAATTTTTTTTTATTTTTTATTTAATATATTATTTATATTTTTATTATTTTTTTAATTTTTTTTTTTATTTTTTTTTATTTTTTTTTTTGTTTTATATTTATTATTTATATATTAATTATTTTTTTTTTAATTTTTATTTTTTATTTTTTTTTAATTTTTTTTTTTAACATACATACAATGGGATGTTTTTATATATGTATGTACGTATTTCATATGAGATGAATGGTGATACAAACTACTGTTATTGCATGACTACAATTTGTGAAGGGTATATAAGATTCGGCATGGCCGAATATAGCACTCTTACTTGTTTTTTTATAATTTTAGTTCAGACGTCTTTGTAACTCTAAATGGATCACTAAAAGTTATTTAATAAATCTATATGTAATTACAATTATACTTTTACTTCTTTAATTTGTCACTTTTTTGTTTTTATATGCAAAGAAAATTTTAAAAGATGCCACTTAATATTTAAAAGAAAATTTACCTTTTGCAGCATTTTTTCAACTCATCAATAATTTTCAATTTTTAAAGATTTGTTTAGTCTCTTATTATAACAAAACAGAACTTCAATTAAAGGAGAGTTTGTCTTTTTATGCTTGAGTGTCATAATTAAGTAGTGATAACAACCAGATTGCTAAATAATCTTGATTATCGGGATTCGGATTATCAAGGTTCTACTCTAATCAGGATAATATCCCCGTCTGTTACGCAGATCATGTTGCAATACTGATCAAATAACTCCTGACCTTTTATGCACGAGAGCAACAGAGGCTCTGAATATATCTGACAACTGCGCAAAAAAGCGAGGGCTCAATGTAAACCCGGACAAAACGAAAATCTGTTTGTTTACGAGATGAAGGAAAATACCGATGTATGACTGTCCCCTCCTTCGAGATAAGATAATATAGATTAATAAAAAGTTCATATACAGGAGTAGAACTGGCCTGGAAGCTTTCATGCGAAGACCACCTTGAGATTAGAGTGGAGAAAGCTCAAAGAATTCGAAGCTTTTCCAGAAGAGCGTTAGGATTAAAATAGGGCGGAAACCCAAGGTTTACACACACTGGCTATACTCAAGCCCACTAAGGCCGATTCTATGCCAACTACCTACACTTGGTGTGAACTCAGCTAATGTACATCGGTTATATTCACTGTATAACGGTTACAAAAATCATGCAATTATAAATATTGATTTTCTAGAAGAAGTAGTTGAACGTTTAAATTAATTAGAAATGAAAAAAAAGATAAATTCTGTACCAACGTGTCGTATGGTGTTTGAATTAAAGTTGTGATATTAAGCGCAACTTAACCCAGTGCTTTGACATTTAACTCGAATTAAAAATGCATACCACACACATATTCATACAGACTTGCAAATGTATGTCCATACATACATACATATGTAAGTGTTAATAAGAGTTTTGCTTATGTGCCCAGTTGGCCAAATCGTCGTAGATAGTATTATCTTCATTCACGTTTTTAAGTCATTTAAAAATCTTTCACTGAAGGCATTTGTCGTTCTTATTGTCTCTCAAGATGATGCAAACGAAAACTTTGTTAATCGACACGATGACATTGTCTTCAGTACGATCGTCTTTATTCGTTAAATATATTACTGAAAAACTAAGCGAGAGTTTTCTGAATGATTTTGGGAATAATTGTTTGAAAATGTCGTGGGCGATTCGCTTTGGGTGTCTTCTGTGCGGGTGTTTAAAGACACATTAAAAAGTGATCCAGGTATGTTTGATTATTTTTGCAAGACATGTTTAAACATGTTGAATTAATTCTTTACTATTCAGTTAACCTTTTCTTTGTTTTTTAGATCATTAAAACTTTTAGAACAATGTTTACAATTGTGGAAATTTATTTCCAAAATTCACGCCTTAGTTGCCAAACTTATAGAGCTTGCAGTGGTCATAATCGTCCATCTGAGTAGGTAATACGCACTACTATAGATCGACTTATGACTGCATTTACTCTTTGAGATAATCTTCATCCATCGTCGCAAACGAAAACTCGAATTTATTGAGTCGATGCTAATTTCAGCAACTCAGTCTCTGCTCTTCTTTACTTGGCAAGATTTTTTTATCTTCAAATTATCTACGCATTAAGGCTTATTTCTGTCTTAACGGGTATGTAAACAAGTAGAACTGTCACTTTTGGAAAGACCATAATCCCTTTAAGACTTCATTAGGTTAGTTTAGATTCGGCAGCCGCCCGAAGGCATAGCTCACTTGGGTCCTCCGAGGATCCCGTTGTGATACCACCAACGCCCGTTCGTCTATGTCCTCTGGCCGTCATTCCTTAGTCATCCTGTCCTGTTTTTAAAGGTCAACTGTGGAAAGACAAGTTTTACTTTCAAGTATTCGCTGACCTAGAATCTGGTGTCTCAGGTCCCCGAATGCAGAAGACGTTCAGTCGTCTCCTCCTCTTTCTCGTTATCGCAACTTCTGCTGAAGTCGTTGTAAGGGATGTTTAGCCTTTTTGCATGTGTACCTATAGGCCAGTATCCAGTAATGACCGCTATGAGGTTCCGAAGGTGAGACTTCATTACATCTTGAAAAATTTACTGCTTGATGCGGTTTACACCGGCCCATTAGACTTTAAATCCGAAATCGGTGCTTATATATCCGTTTATAGCGAATGCTACAGTCAAATGATATGTAATTTTTTATTTCTCATGCAATTGCAAATAATTTGTAGAAGAAATGGTTCCAACAAGACGACGCAAAATATCATATAGCACGTGAAACTATCACTTTATAAAGCCAAACGTTTGGTAAACGAATTGTCTCAATAAAGGACCTGTGAATTTCTCCCTCGTTCTTGTGATTTTATTGTTTTGGACCTACTTTTAGTGGAGATACGTAAAATCTCTGCTGATAATCCACCAAAGATTGCGCATTTAGAAGGCAACATACTACGCACTATTGACGAAATAAGACCAGGTATGCCCTACAAAATAGTGGACAATTTTAAGGCGTTCATAAGACGCAATCGTGGAGACCATATAACAAAAATTAATTTTAAATGTTAAAGACCAAATATGTTGTGAGCTAATAGAGCCAAGATTTTTGTTACTACATTGAATTTGTTGGGTTTTCTCTTAAGTTCTATGACGCTAAAAAAAACACCTCGTATTTATCGAACCATATTTTCTGGCTAAAAAGCTTTAACAAAAGTTAAGCTTAAAAGCTCGACACACATTAAAGACCGTAGACGTGTTTCTTTGACTGTCTCTAGAATACTTTAGTAATTAGCCGTCCAAGAGCCTAAATATAATAAAGTTATTTCGAAGGTTTGATGCTGATAACGAAGTCGTAGCTTTTTTCGAAAATGCATGCCACTCGCCCAATGACGTAATAATTTTTTACTATTCTTAAATGCTTACAATTTCATTATCAAAAAATGTTTTAGCATTTATAAAAAATTATGATAATGAACTTAAGGGGACTAGACACATATCAAGCATACCCAGCAAGCATTGCTGTAGTTTTTGCAAACATGTGTTTGTATGTGTTACACTGACGGAAAATCAAAAACAATTTTTGATAACAAACAAACATCTTTACAAATTCTATTTAAAGGCTTGACGAATATTTTGATCATGTCTAGTCTCCCTAAAAGGGCTTGATGAGTATTTTGATCGTGTCTTATCTTCTGTACAATAAAATTTAAACCAAATAATTCGTGTAAATACAAATTTACAATTGTAGAAAATATGAATTGTTTATGCCGATTTTTATCAACTTTGTTACTTTTATATTTGTCTTTTGATGCCACAAATTACTCACAAACTAAATAAATTGCTCTACTGTGGATGTAAGATAAAACAGGCTAAAAGCCTTTTTTTGATTTTCATGGAAAATTTTCCAAAATTTTTTAAATATTTTATTTTTTTCTTCATTAAAGAAAATATTTTTATTTGAATTATGTGTGTGTGTGTGTGTGTGTGTGTGCACAAAATTCCTTCGGAGCAAAAGCCATCATTTTTAATTTTTTCACTTGTTCGGTTTTAGCGTTCAAGCGTCCTCGTTTGGTTAATTCTTCTTTTTTATGATTGAAATTGCATGAAGATAAAGAAAAAATAAAAGTTTGCCGTCTGTCTGACCGGCAGCATTTAAGAGATTTTTTTCTATTAAGTTATTGTTGCTGGTTTGCATTAACATTTGTTGTTGTTTTATTTTTTAAATCAACTTTTTTGAGCTTTTGCTTTTAATGTTGTTGAAGTTGTAGGTATTATTGCAGTTGTTTTTTTTTTCTCTAGTTGTTGTCTGATTGCATTTGGCGCGCTTGAATGACCTTGAGCATGCTGTTTAATTTTATTAGATGTATGAATGTATGTATGTTTTTTGTGTCTCTTTGTATGTCGCTATTTATGTATGTATATGCATTAGTTAATGTGTATGTATGATGTAAATACGTTTAAATGTGTATTTGAATGAATGTTGCTGTTACAGTGGGTCACACATATTGTGTACAATCTCATGACCATTTTTAAACTGGCTCGAGGAAAGAAGAGCAAAATGATTTTTTTTTTTTTTTTATTTCGAGAAGAATACTGAGCTTGACTTAATGGTTTTATAAAGTAAATGAAAATAAAAGGAAATGAATCTTCAAGCACGCTGGTGATCTATTTATTTTTTAATAATCAACTATAATTTGAATTGAGGTACTAAAATTAATTAATTTAAGAAATAAAAATCCAGGATGATGTATTTTTATTTAAGAGACAAAGATGTCGAAACGTTTTCATGCCTCAATTCTACTGTGAAAGCTCTATTCAATGAGCGTATTTGTATGTATGGGCTTGACCATAATATATTTAAAAGATTTTGTGAAAAAGGGAGGGCAGACGCTGACAGTTTATGGCGATCATGTTATTTAATCGATGTTTTTCAAACTATTGTTTATTATACAGTTAATTATACCAAATGATAATGCCAAGTTGTACGACTGCCTAATAAAAAAAATTTCCCACTATATGCAGACATTCGGTCTAATTCATAAAAACTAAAAGATCTTTATAAGAGGGTTTTTACTCAAATTTTCATAGAAAATCAGTTTAATAAACCTTTTATAAACCTTTAATAACTTTTATGAATAAGGCAGATTGCATATAGCAATAATGTCTTCTACAAGTGCTTTTGGAAGCAGATAAGCCTTCCTTTTACTAGTACTAGCTTGAGGCCTTGGGGAAATTCCCACCTTGATATTATTGCATTTTGGGCATACTTCAGCCGGAGATATCTGATATTATTATTATAAGGAATACCATAAGAATATTAGAATCCTTACCAAAAGCCAAGTAGCCATCAGGTTTCTAATTGATATCTAAGTACTCGACATTACAACTCGGCCAAGAATGTCGGGCTTCCTAGAACAGGATAGGGATGGATTTGAAACATCACCCTTGTATAGGTGTGAGGACACGGGCCCAGTAATGGCAACAGCATAGCTAATGGCCTGACTAAGGGAGACGCATAACTTAGTGATGGGGAGATCGATCACTTCTGTGGAATACCTCTGCTTGAAAACTTCGTATAGATATGTGTTTACATATATCGGCCCAAAAATATGCAGGAATAATTTTTAGTGTTTTAAAGTTTTATTGCTTAGAATGTAATCTTTGCGCAACAAGTGGCTTCTAGGACTTGACAAGAAGCGGCTGAAGTTACTGCGAATTTGGCAATCAAGCCAGAGAATGATAATACCCTATAATGACTTTTACAGAAGATGTTTTCAAGAAGAGGAGAAGAACACTATATGTATGTTCTTCCCATGGCACTGTTCAACTCTAAGGAATATCCGAAGGACTATTTTCCTGGCATGCAGGCTACATTGCCTATCGGAGATGGAAAAGTTAAGTCTTGCTTCCCCGAACTAGTACAGAATCGAGAAACTCATCTCGTCTATAACAACTTCCTTCGAAGCGGTTAACAAACCAGATAACGGCTTCTCTATTTTTTTTCTTTATTTCTCTTTTCTTTTTCGTGCTAATAATCTTTGTTTTCTCTTAACCTCTTACGAGTATCACAAAGGGATCAATATTATGGATCCAAGTGAGCTAAACAACAGCGATCTATTCTACCTACCAATGCCTCTAGTTTCATAAAGAATTGAATAGAGCCCTATCTGTGGCTGCGCTGTCTTCCTAAAGCGTGTAACAGAGACCAGCAGTTCAATTACCGATGCTCTACTAGGCACGGACGGGCAAGCACTAACATCTCTGGGTGCTATTGCCTTTCAACTTAAAAAGTCGTTCGGCTACCATCAGTTACTAAATAAATGGTTTACAAAAGCCAGCCAAAAAGCACTACCTTACGTTACGGCGAAGTTTTGTTTGCTCATAAGAGATGGGAGTTTACATGAATTGCCCAGAAACACCAGATCCGATTTTGTGACTTAATGGCTGATGTTTGTTCAAGTGACTGACTTTAACTAACCATCAATGCCTTAAAATACTGTGAAAAAAGTTTCTTAGTGGTTGTAACCATAGAATTTAAAAATTTTAATTGTTGCTTTACATACAGTTAGACATGATAAATTTAAACCAGTTGTAAGACCACTGCCAGATGAAGTCATCACGACAGTTGCTAGTGTGAATCATCCGACGTAGATTAATAGCTTTTCTTATCAATTAGCAAAATTAAGATCGTTTTTCAAACTTCTTTACCTTCTTATTGTGTTTTCTAAACGAAATTTCTAACGAATTAAATAATTTTGGTGGATACTGTAATATTTGCAGCCTTTGCACTGCGATAGCACTTTGTACTTATGTGTCACTTTTTCATGAGACTTAATAGAAAAAACACTTTAATCAGTTTTTTTTTTCTCTCAGCAAAAAACAATGTCTGTCTTATTATCCAACTTGGTCTTTGAAACTTTGTGGTACTCAAAATGTATCCATGACTTTATTTATATTGTTGTTGTAGGTAGTTTAGTGTGTGTTTGTTTGTTTGTTGGTGGCAAGTAGATTTTGTAGCACTCGCAAATATGAACATGTTTATCTGTATGTATGTACGTAATGCAGTTAAGTTTGCTGTTGCGTGTATAAATTAAAATTTTTATGAGATTTACCTAGTTTTGAAAATTGCGGCTGTGACTGCTGCGGTTGGTCCAAGAACAACAAATCTTAACATCGCATAACATTTTGGTGTTTGCAATTGCCTGTTTATAAGGCATTACTGACAGTTTGTTTATCCGTTTGTGTACCCTTCACACGAGAGTGTAAAAGGGTACATTGTCATCTTAAAGACCTATTAACCTACCTGCAAACATTTCAAAATTGATCAATTATTATTCCGTATACCATAACGCATATGTGTGCAAAATTTTGAACATCTAGTATTACAAATGACCAAGATATTACCAAATAACCTATCAGCAAGTGTTTAATTTTCTGAAACCAAATAACCTTAACATTACAATAAATAAAAATAGATTTCTTTATAACTTATAACTGTTTTCAAAAATCTTTATTCATAAAATTTAAATTTCGACAGCTTTTGTACCTAGAGAATTGTTTGTTACGCACTTAAAAAAGAGACAAGTAAATAATCAAAAATCGCAAAAAAAAAAAAAAAAAAGATTTAATTTTGTTGCATAGTGTAATTTGAAGAACCATTAAGTACTATTTTTTGCTTAAGCTAGTAAAAGAAACTTTCAACCGATGTACATATATGTCTGGTTTAATTTTAATCAAAATATGTACTTTTCGTTTCAATATTGCGAGTACATAGTTCCAATTTTATAACGTTTTTTCCCTCTCCAGTAAACTTTTGAAAACTGCAGTTAGGTTATTTCGTCTTTAAGGTGACGATATATAAGTTTGTCAGTCTGTTTGTAATTTCTAAAATATTTATTTGAGACCCCATAAAGTTTATCCTTTTTTATCCTTATAGATAGAGAACTTGATTTGAATCAAAGTGTTGAAATCAACTTATTGAAGCCGCCCCATATACCTCAGACTCTTATATGGTATTAATTAATCAGATACGCTTTCGAAAAATTTGCTATTGAAAATCGGTTAAGTGGACACATTACGAGCTGATATATGAGCGAAAGAACATGATTGCCTCTAGTTTGATGATAACGAACTTCATCTGGCCAGAAATTAAGGCTATGGACCTGGACAACATATGGTTTCAACAGTATGGTGCCGTTGTGCGTGAAATTCAATGGCCTTGTTTTATAACGTCGGAGCGATGTTAATTGGCCGCCACGATCATGTGATTGGATATCGTTGGACTTCTTTCTTTGGATATATTTAAAAGAAAACGTGTACATAAATAAGACAAGAACAATTCAAGAGCTAAATGATAATTCGCCACATTAATAACATTAGACCTCAAATAGGTAAATAGAAGTATGTCACCGAAGCATTTGGCCGATATTTTGTTTCACACATAACTGGCATACATCCTTTTCAAATAACAAGAAATATTAAAATAATTCCTTGAGAACTTATTGTTTTACTTACAATTAACATCATGCGTATTGCTTGGACCACCCGTACATGATAGTACAAATTGTGTGAAGGGTATATAAGATACGTCACAGCCGAATAAAGCGCTCTTCCTTGCATAAGTTTAACTTGTACATGTAAATATTTACCACTTCATTTTTTTTAGGTTACATTTGGTTTCTTAATGTTTGTTGAAGAAAATTGTTCAAACAGATTTAACTTTTTTTATTCAAGATGATATTAAGGTGTAACGTTAAAGGTACAAGTGGGTTAGATGTGAGTTTGTCATAAATTTCAAGTTTGAAGTCTCTCTAGAACACAGTGATTTTATAAGACCAGTTGTTTAAAAACAAAATAGAAATAAAAGTCCAAAAAAGACATTTTCCATTTTAAATTATTTGCTTAATTAAAATTCCGTTACAATCAATATAGAAAAAACCCTTGAGTGAACATTTCGAAACAAAAATAATATAATACTTGTCTAATGACATAAACAATTTGCTCTGACTGGATTTGTAACAGATTTATGTTAATTTCCTGTCCACATACACTGCATACATGTCTAACTGCCAGTTTTATTTTTTTGATTTTGTCTTTGGTTACAAGCCATAAAAAATAATAACAATAAAGGCATGGCTTAAAATGCATACCCAATAACGAACGAACGAACGATTGAATTAATGAATGAATTTGGAACGACCCACACAGACAAACAGGCCCATTTGATTCAACTTTATCAAAAAAATTAAATAAAAAAAATCAATAAATAAATGTCAATAAAAAAACCTTGTTTTTGTGTATTTGTACATACACTTACATACACACATACATACATATTTCTTTAATTTATAGATGTGTATTCATTGTCAAAATCCTACAACAATTATGATAATTTTGATAAGAAACCAAAAAAAAAAAACAAATATTTATGTAAATTGAAAACAAAATTTGAGAAACAGTTGAGAATAGTTACAGATAATAACGGTTCTCTGTCAGCAAAGTGTTAAGGAAAGAAATGTAAGAATTTACCGGCTCATATTTACAGATGAAAACCGTTGTAACATTAACATATACCGTTACTTACTTTTACATTATAATCCAC
This sequence comes from Phyto melanocephala, assembly GCA_941918925.1. Classification (NCBI taxonomy): domain Eukaryota; kingdom Metazoa; phylum Arthropoda; class Insecta; order Diptera; family Rhinophoridae; genus Phyto; species Phyto melanocephala. Next base: position 8,293,845 of record OW799233.1, read on the forward strand.
TTTAGAACGTTAACACAAAAGAAACCAGTTTATTAGTCTTGTTTTTATTTTTCTATCTAATTTTAAGAATTCTCACTCTCACCCAAATTCAGGCTTTAGCTCAAAGTTAATGAAATTCCATTTTTTTTACAGAAATACTTTGTCGCAACAGTTGTTCGGAAAGCATAATGTAAATTTAGATTTTCGTTTCGGTATTGCACATTTAACTTAACTGTACTTTTCCATTACAAATGTACTACACTTTTTTATATTTGTTTTTTTTTACGCTCTTTACAATGGGTTCTACATTTATATATCCTTTTTTAATCAAACTTTATTTAACTAAATATATCATAACAACTTTTCCATCCCTGATATATGAATTCGCCTTAACAGAGAACATCTCCTAAAAATTTGCTTCATTGTATCAAGTCGCCATTGCATATACTTGCATAAATGTATAAAAACTATTAATTTTAATTCGCCAGAATATGTGCAGTAAGGTTTTGATTACTTGAAAAACAGTTTGACATCTGACATCTAGATGGGTGGACCAAAGATCATCATGGAACTTAAAAATTTTATAGTTTTTTTATATAAATTTTTTTCTTTTCAGATTATAAAATATGCAAAAACAAAATTTCTTTTACACTAACTATGCAAAAAAATTTCACCTAAATAATTCCCGTTTTCTGTTTCCCGATAATAAACCTTAAAAATGGTAAATACAACTCTGAAACGTTAAGACCAAATTCACTTGTGATGCCAAGAGTTATTCCGTTTGTAATTTATACAATATTCATTTCCAATGACATACAGGCCGAATTAATGGCTATTAGGACAGCCGCGGAATAGATTCAGTATAATGAAATATCTGGCAGAGATATTTATATATTTACTGACAGCAAGGCGGCTATTAGGTCCCTTGAGAGTGTGTACAGCACATCGAAAATTGCCCAGGAATGCCGGGTGTCTCTTGAGGAGATAGCGAGACATTCGACGGTTACCCTTGTGTGGGTTCCAGGACATGGGGATATTGATGGTAATAATAGAGCTGATGCACTTGCAAAGGCCGGTACCACCTTAGATTCGGTTGAATCCAGTTGTGCTTTGGGTATTTCCTTATCGAAGGGTAAGCGGCTAATCTCGCATCGATTCTATTTGGATGCCAAAGAAAGATGGGTGAGAGAACCCACTTGTTTGGAAAACAGAAAGATTTGGCCTGACATGGATGTGCATAGGACGCAATATGCAGTGAATATGCCCCGAATCCACCTTAGGAACCTCATAGCGGTCATTACCGGACACTGGCCTATAGGTACACATGCGAAAATGCTAAATATCCCTTACAACGACTTTTGCAGAAGTTGCGATAACGAGGAAAAGACAACTGAACATCTTCTCTGTAATTGTCCTGCATTCGGGGACCTGAGACACCAGATTCTAGGTCAGCGAATACTTGTAAGTAAAACTTGTCTTTCCGCAGTTGATCTGGAAAAGATCCTCACCTTCGTAAACAGGACAGGATAGCTGAGGAACGACGGCCAGAGGACATAGACGAACGGGCGTTGGTGCCTACGGTATCACAACGGAACTCTCGGAGGACCCAAGTGAGCTATGCCTTCGGGCGGCTGCCGAATCTAACCTAACCTAATGCCATAAAGTATTACTAGGGAAGTCGATTGAGCCATGTCTGTCCTTCCGTGTGTCGGTTGAAATCAATTTTAAGAAGTCCTTAGATAATAAATTCTGAGATATACGCAAAGAATAACGACAACCTCTATTTTTTCTCTGTGGGTTTTCAGCCCTAGGTAAATTTATAGAGACGTTTCTTACGTTTTTTTGGGTACGGTATTTCTCTAGGAATATTCTTAAAAATAAATCGGTTAACAACCGACAAAGTTATAGGCAAAAAAAATTTTGAAAAATATATTATTTGCTCATATCTCACAAACTTATAGGGTGATTATGTTCAATCTTAACAGCTATTCATTCCCAAATATTTTGTTGGCTCCACAGAATCAAAATTTATTGTTTTTATTAGGTTTTGTTCAAAACTGTCGTATTTTTATGTTAAAAACATTTGAATTTAAATATTTATGTATGAGACCTAATGAACTTAAAACGGAAAACACTATTGAGATATATTAATGACGACAACCAAAAAAAAACTCGTTGCCATATCAAAATGGAACAGCCTAATAATCATTAACCAACAAATGGCCCCTTTAAAAATAAGAAAAAGTTAAGAAACGGTTTACATTTAAATTAAATTAACAAAGTACAGCTAATAAACAACGGTAACTGCGAAGGAAACTTAACAAAAGAAAGGAAAAATACCCAAGCAGCAGTATCTTCTTTTATGCTCTTTTTACATAAGAAAGAAAAGGAAGAACAAAGAAAACGTAGAAAAAAGCTTAAACATCTAAATTACAGACACATGCATTTAAATAACTATTTATAACTAAGAAACCGTTAAGACACAATTCATACTACAAACATATAACAAATTACAACAAAAGCATAAATAATGCCAACAATAACAAAAACTATTAACCTATGCATTCCTAAACAGAAAATAAAACAACAACAACAACAAAAAACAATACGATTGGAATGGAATATACAACGAGTAACTTATGCCGGTAAAGAGTTATTTTTTAAAAAGAAATTATAAAAAAAAATAGAAAAATAAAATAGAAGAAGACAAAATTACATGCCAAGATTATAAAGAGAAACGAACTGAAACATAAAAAAAAAATACAACAACAGCAACAACAACCGCAGCAATACCATTCAGAAGACAAAACCCTAAAGCAAATCAAATCGAAGCCAAGTTGTATTTTTAAGTTTTGAAGCCAGGCTTAGAAAAGAAAATCAAATAAAAAAGCAAGTTAAAAAAAATATAAGGCAGAGACAGCCTGATTATGTGACAGTGTTTGCAAGTTTTGTAAAAGTCAAGACAACAAAAAAAAGAAGCAACAACACCGGCAACAAATTATTTTGAATGCTGACGAAGCTTGACAAATTGAAAAGAAAAATTATATATGAACGTCGACTATGTAAAGTTGGTCAGAAAATTACATACAATCGTACACACCAACTTATATATGTATGTATGTACTTACTTCCACATTCTTAAAGGTTGTCAATTATCAGTGTTGGAAACGTTTTTATCAGTAACGTGAAAATCACCCCTTTTTAAGGGCATTGAAAGCTTCCACTTCACAGTAAACTACTATACAACCCAGTTATTTAAGGTACATGGTGGGCCATAAGTCACCGTGGACTTAAACAAATTTCATAATTTTTTGTTTATTTATTTGGAAAATACCAGACCTGGGGGATCTCAATTACAATTACATGTAATTTGTAATTGAGGTAGTCTAAATTACAATTACAAGTAATTGTAATTGAAAGTAAGGACTTAACTCAATTACAATAAAATGTAATTGTAATTGAAAAATGTCAATTACAATTACTTGTAATTGTTAATTGAAAAAAATCAAATACACATTACATGTAATTGTAATTGAAAATGTTCAATTACTAATTACAAGTAATTGTAATTGTAATTAATCAACAAATAATTACTTGTAATTGAACAAAATTCAATTACATTTTTAAAACCATAAAATAAAACTTAAAATTCTTAAAACGATTTTCTAAATTATATGAAAAAAAATTGTGTTATTTAAAGCAAATAATAAATTTTTTTAAATTGGTTCCTTGTCTTTATTATTTTTCAATCAGGTAGGTATGTGATGAAAAACGATCGATTTCATTTCGATCATTATTGAAATTTCAATTCGGACGTGTTCGTAACATTTTTAAACTGAAAATTATTAAATGGTAAAGACTGGCTTATATAATATGTAATTGATAACTTTTTTGACAATAAATACTTAAAAAAGTAATGATTACTTGTTTTTTTTTAAATTACTTAATGAAAATTTTTTTTCCAATTAAATGTAATTGTAATTGGATTTTTTCCAATTACAATTACATGTAATTTAAGAAAACTTCAATTACAATTACATGTAATTGTGTAATTATAGGTGTAATTAAATACAAAATGTAATTGAGACCCCCCAGGTCTGGAAAATACTGTTTTTTTATAACCTCGTTTTCAGCTTCGAAATGATGGGTTTGTTTTAGAACATTTTTCATAACATCTTTTTAAAATTGTGAATTTCTGCAACAATATCGGCCATAACTTCCGGTACTGCCTTGGGCTTGCTCACATACATATACTCCCTTCTTCAAATAAGCCCAAAGGAAATATTCAAGTGCTGACAATGCTAGCGGTTACGCTGGCCAATTCATTTTCGAACTTCTGGAAATTATTCGTTCTCCAAAAATTTTACCAAAAAGTGACATTGTGTCCAAAGTAAGTATTGCACTGACTCCTTAAAACATGTGTCAATTTGCTTATGTATTGTCCAACGAATTAAAAATTCGTTATTGCTGGACGAAAAACTGTATTTAAGTATTTTATATGATTCCGTTTCCGAATTTCACCACGAATTCCAAAATAAATTTTTAGAATTTACAAGTTTTGGTTGTGGCTTTAGTGTTTTTATTGTAAAAAGGCACACCAAACTAAGCACAAAAAATAATAGAGTAGCCAGATCGGACTATATAAATACCGTTGGAAAATGCAGCCATTAAAAAACTGTATTAAAAACGCTTAACTTTTGTTTGTTTCATAGGGCTAATTGTCTGTCTGGCGGTATGAAAAAACCTTAATACACTTGACTAACAAAAGCATCGAAACTAAAACTAACTGTCAGTCAGTTTGTCCACCACAATGGTTAACGGAAACTTTACACAAAACAACACAACAAAAATTAACTAGTTAAAGTTGTCTTCGTCAGTCAGTTTAGAAATCTTATGTATTCGTCAATTACAGCATTTGAATATTCCCTACACAGAAATCTACCTGTTACAACCAACTTCCAAAATGCCACGCCAAACGCACGAAACACGGTCAGACTAAAAAAAACAGCAACAACGACAACAACAAATCCTACCAAGTGTAATATATGTATACTAGTTACAAATAAGCATGTATAGAATTAATTCTTTAAGCTCTACACTCGGCTTAGCTACGATCGCTGTTTTTTTTTTATCGGTTTCCATACACACAAACTCACAGTACTGTTGTGTAACTATTTGTCTAAATGTCAGTCTGTTTGTCTGGCTTTTGGTACGTCTGTAATACAGTTTGTTGTACACAAACAGCAATAAAATGCGGTAGAGTTTTAAGGGTACCGTTATTAAAGCTACCTTTACAGCTACAAAACCAAAACAAATACTCACACCCATCAATATTCCATTCCGAACACACACACTTTCTTACACAAGTGATGTAAACACAGCAAAACATCTTTTATTTTCTGTTGAGTTTTTATACCCTTCACACAGTGAAAAAGGATATATATAGGTTTGTCATTCCGTGTGAAATTTCTACAATTTTCATTTCCGACCCCATAAAGTATATATTTTCTGAAAGCTTATGAATAGAGGAGTCGATTAAGCCCTGACCGTCTGTCCGTCTGTCCGTCTGTCCGTCTGACCGTCTGTCCGTGTGTATGTTGAAATCAACTTTTTGAAGCCCCCCGACATAGGTTGGACCCGGGTAAGGTATTAAAATATCAGAAATATTCGGGAGTAGATATTGAAGTAGGTATTGAAAATCAGAAACATCGGTACATAAACAACTGAGATATGAGCAAAAACCCACGACCACCTCGATTTTCTTTTCATAAAAACAACATTACAACAACAACATACATACATACAAACGTGTATACTGGTTAGAGAAAACGTGGCATCGAATCCCAGCTGAGGCAAAAAAATTTTTTTTTAAATTTTTTTAAAATTTTTTTTTTAATTTTTTTTTTATTTTTTTTTTATTTTTTATTTAATATATTATATATATTTTTATTATTATTTTTTTTTATTTTTTTTTTTTTAATTTTTTTTTTATTTTTTTTTTGTTTTATATATATTATATATGTATATAATAATTTTTTTTTTTTTAATTTTTTTTTTAAATTTTTTTTTTTTAAATTTTTTTTTTATTTTTTATTTTTTTTTTGTTTTTTTTAACATACATACGTGAATTTACTGTTATTGCATGACTACACGTTGTGAAGGGTATATAAGATTCGGCACGGCCGAATATAGCGCTTTTACTTGTTTTTTCTTCTATTTTTTTTTTAAGCGTCGTTAACAAAAGAAGGCTTAAATAGGAAATATTTTATGGTTTTATGTTGAAATAACAGCAACAACAAAAGAAGTAATAAAAAAAAGAACAATAGAAGAGTAGAGTGAAATAGAGAAGAATTGTGTTGTGATCATAGAAAACTTACAAATGTCCCATGGCTGAAACCTCGGGTACAGTGGACAGAAAGGATTGTTAATTGTAAACTATTTTATTAACAATATAAATTTGTTAAAAATGTTCGGTAAATGGTCTTTTTTTATAGTTTTCATTAGATTATTTGTTTGCAGTACCGTGCAATTGACATTTTACTTACTATTTCCTGTTTATTGAAAAAAAAAAATACTGACATATACCTATTATGTACACATGACATTCTTCAAATACAGGGTGGGCCAAAAGTCACTATTTTTTGGTTATATATTTTGTTGTTTTTTTTAGATTATAAAAAATTGCTTCATTGCAACATGATACCGTAAGAGATTTGCTTCGACTGCACTGCGCCTAAAATTGAAATTGAAAATTGAATCACAGTACTAACAATAGCCCACTACCATAAATTAGTAGTGTGGGCAGTAGTTTAAAAAATGTGGATGGAATCGAACATGTCGACTTTTGCAATAATCAGGCATGAACAGAGAAACTTTAAGCAAAATTTTTCATAAATTTCCATATTCAAACTCACAAAGTTCACAATAAGTTTTATCCTCTATCAAACCAACATTACTATTTTTGGTAGCTTCAAGAGGCTAATGTTGACACAGCTGGATTAAATATACAGTCGTGTCTGGATATAGTGAACACCCGATTTAGTGAACACCTCCATATAGTGAAACCTAAACTTTTTGCATGGAGTACTCTCTGAAAAACTCTAATAGTGAACAAAATTTTTAAAAAACAACTTCAACAACAATTCTTTTTTTAAACTTAAATACATATGTACATATACATATTTCCTTTTTTGTACAAATTGTTTCTAATCAGCTATTGCATTTACATGTATGTATTTTTAGTTAATAAAACGAGTTTTTGAACAAAAATTTCAACCTTGATATAGAGAACAACCTGGATACTATGAACAAGCCTTGCAAAAATTAGTTCACCATATCCAGACACGACTGTATTAGTTTTTAACATAACAAATTTCACGATCCCCTTATTTTCTTGATATGGATTCTTGCGGTTTTACGCCGCTTGACTTAAATCCCTGGAGCTATTTGAAAATTCGTTCATGACAAGTCACAAAGACGGATCTCAGCCCTGCAGTGGCAATAAAAACGAAGCGTTATTAAGTGTGGTTTGAAATTTTTTACAAGGACCATATCTCAGACGATGTGCTATAGGTGGGCATTTGCTCAAAATCATGGTAGGTGGGCATTTGCTCATTTGCCATTTTACACCACTGTGTTTACATTGCATGCCAACAAGTTAAAGACTTAAGGAGAATTTTGATTTCATCATAAGGGTGTTGACAAATTCGATATCGAAACCGAATTTTGTTTAAAAAAAAATCTTGTTTAAAAGTCAAATTATTTTAATGAGATCATTTTACCAACTACGACGAAAGACAAATAATCCACCATAAAAAATATATTAAAAAAGTTCCCTTTATAAGTAAAATAAATCCTAAGAAAACTAATTTTTAGCCGAAATATTAACAAAGCTTTTTAATAAATAAATAAAAAAAAAACTTTAATAGACAAATACGAGAAAGAGGTGGTGAGTTTATCAAGAAGTAAGACTGAGTTGTTATTGTTGTTAAGAAAAGACTCAAGTGTGTCGAAAGCATGAAATTTTGTAAACAGTTTCAGGGTACCCAGGTTTCCATTAAGTATTTTAAGTATTAATTAACTAAAAATTTTGCTTTTAGAGGCAATTTTTAACTTTAACCTTTAATTATTTTTAAAAACACGATACATTTTTTACTTTTTCTATACTGCGTTGCATTTTTATTATTTCACTTAATTTAGTATTAAGTTGCAAATAAAAAAAACTTAAAAAAGTAAATTAATTAAATTTAAACAAATGTTGTTATAAAGTAACATCAGATTGACTCAAAACTACTGAAAATAAACGACCACTGTGATTTAGGCAATCGTTTTGTATGATTAACTGATTTATTCTTTCTATAACATCAAAGTGATACCACGAAAATATAAAATATCATATAATACTTCGCAGACCACGTCCTTGACCCAGTTCTTAAAATGCTGATTAAACTTGATATACTAATACATCTTAAATGCATCTTAATACATCTTAAAACTTCTAAGAACAAAAGGAATCTAAATATCGAAAACTTTATTGGAAGTTAAAGCGAGCAGGTCAACGAGACAAAATAAAATACATAGTTGTTCCTGAAGAAGTGTCTAAAAATGCCCATTTTTCCAGATCACGAAGAAGGCACTTGTAAATACAGATATCAATGGTTTGGTCAAACTTCGCGATGACAACGTAGACATACAACCCCTTCTATATAATCCTTTTCAGCGGACTAAATGCAAAATTAGCAGATCTCAATATGGTGTCGCATAAGTCAAAAGAAAGTAAACATACTCGGTCTCGAATGAACTAAGATTAATCGCTCAAAATCGAGATCGAAGGCGATCAACTCTTATTATTTGCTCTTAAAAAGTTTTTTTAAAATTATTTTAAAAAATGAAATTTGCCAAATAATACTTTTTCTACACGCAAAGAAAAAACGTGGTTGTGGTAATCATAATCTAAGAGCAACATACTATGACTCAATTGTACGATTGTGGTTAAAACATATAATAGTTGCCAGTAACCATTATTATGTTTAATTAAAATATCATGCAATAATTGTATATGTTTATGAACAGCTGAAATCAACAATCTTTACATTTTTCTACGCAAATTATTTCCTTTTGCTGTTAGTTATATTTATTGCACTTAGGTTAGGTTAGGTAGAACAGGCAGCTGTTGTGCAGCTCACTTGGGTCCATTTTTGTGATCCCATTGTGATACCTGAATAGAAAAGAGAGAAGAGAAGCAGACAACACCAGAGTCTCTGGCGGGAATCGAGCCCGCAACCCCCAAACTAGCAGACCAGCACACTACTGACTAGTCCACCGGGGCACCCTTTATTGCACTTACATTTGAAATTTTTTTTTATTTTTTGTCGTTTATTTTTAAATTTCTTTAATTTTTTTTTTTTAATTTTTATGTATGAAAGAGTAGTCAATCTTTCTTTTAAATTAATAAAAAATTAATTCAGCAAGAAGAAACACAGTTGCATTGTAATCATACTGATGTTTCACTTATTATTTAATGATTATTTGTAATTTTAAATACTTAAATAAAATACAATATTATTTTCGCGAAGACATATTGTTCCAAGGCGTGAGGCATGTACATAAAACTACCACTCACTAGACATTGATGTCGGGGTATTACAATATTTCGATTTTGTAGCGATTGAAAAAAGCGTCATATATTTATGATAGGGAGACTCTCCAAGGAGACACCGCAAAGACTGGTGGAAACAGAGGAAACACGATCAAACCTTCGTAATCCATATACATTCAGTTTTCTTTTGCTAGCTGTGACACAGCTTTTAAACAATTCACTTTCGTACAATAGGCAAAATTCTTATTCTTAAAGGGGTAAAATATTGTGAGAGCCAAAGAGCTCTCAATTTACAAATGTTTGAGCAACCAATAAATTTAACCCAGATTTTTGCATACGAAAAATAAAAGTGGTCCAAAAATAGATCCCTGAAGAACTCCTCTATTAAGTGATAAGTTTGAAAGATATGATAAAATAACTTTGGTCGATGTATAATATTTGAAAAAGTTTTTTAGTTTCGCAGTGAGTTTATCATGGTGAACCGTATTAAATGCCTAAGAGTGTTCCAATAAAACTAAAAATTTAACACTACCATTTTCCAATCCTTCCTCTATATTCTTGCTATTTACCTATTCAGAAAAATTTTTTTCGAAATTTCTTTTAATCAATAATTTAAAAGTTAAATATGTAGAATATTCACTCTTTTTTAAAAAGGTGCGTTATTTTTAAATCAAAATTAACCATATAATATAAAACCTCGTTTAATCAGCATTTTTAAAACCAAACGTGGCAACTCTATGCACTTAAGTCCATAGAAAACAAGACAACAAAGCGCTAAATTTTTAAAAGTTTAAGGAAAACAGCACACACATACACAAATTCATTAGCACCATTTGCAAGGCACTTGTTGCTCCAATCGTGTAAATAAAGAAGAAGAAAAAACATCTGAACTGAACAGTGAGTGTTGCGCTCCACTCTCTAACGATTTGATTAGATCTAAAAGCCCAGAGCACAAAGTATCCATTTCTTGCTCTTACAAAAAGTTTTCTACTTGTGTTTTCTTTGCTCTTAACTTCGATCGTTAACTACTTACCACCGACCGCATAGTTTGAAAGATACATATGTATGTATGTATGTAAGTATGTATGTAAATAGATTCTTGTCTAGCGGTTTAAAGTTAAAGCTTAAAAAAACAGTATCTTTGAAAAACAAAACATGAGAGTGGGTATTTACTTTAATACAAGTTAAACAAAAAACACATACACATACATACATTCATGCATACATATAAATATTGAGCCAACAAACTCTGTATATAGAAATTCTTTAAACTTAATGGATGTTGGTGTCCATATTTGTGCCTTCATATGCATGTTTGTATGTAGGTATGTTTGTATCTACAACAACAAACAATATGTTGTAACTATTGTGTTGTATTATTAACTACTTGTGTTGTTGTTTTAGTTTTATAGACATCATTATTATTGTTGTTGTTGTCGTTGCTGTTATTTTATATTATTGTTGTGAATTTTATGTTTTTTTTTTTCAAGTTGTTGCTGTAGGTATTTGTTGTAGTCTAGGAATTAATTTCAATCAAGGAAAACCCCATTTTTAGAGATGTTTTGTTTTTTGTTTTTTAATAAAAACACAGATACAAATACTTCAATAAACGCATGATACCACATTCAAACGAGCACACTAAAAAAAGCAATTCGTCGAAATATATATAAATTACAGTCAAAGCTCGGTTTAACGAATGATATATTGTCAGGCCCTTTCGTTATATCGAATAATTTGTTATATCAAAAAGATTTATTTTACAGTAGTTTATTAGGTTAACATAAAAAAAATCAAATTATGTTAATTAATATATATTTTTGCAATATCAGATTTTTGAAACTAAAAAAATAAATAAGTTTTGTACATGTTTACTTTATTTTGTACTCGTTATTTTTTAAAATTAACATAAGGTACACAGAAAAAATTAAGAATATACATATGTACATATATGCCTCAGTTTGATTTCAGTTAATTAAATCGTCCATAATGAAAGATATCTAAGTTAAAAGCATAAAAAGGTTAAAATGATAAAAAATTTAAAAAAGTGTTTAAATAGAGCTTGCGTTTGGAAAAACTGAACTCAAGAGTCTTATTCGGCGTTTCATGTACACAATTTCTTCTTGTTGCATCATCTGTGCCAGTGGGTTGTCATCTTCCTCGTCAAACTCCAAATTACCAGGATACAATATTTTATTCCAGCACTTTGCTAATGTTTCTTGCTTTAAATTATGCCAAGCCAAAGCAATAATGGATGTTGCGTCATAAAGAGAAGAGGTTAAAAAAAAAACAAAATTTTCTGCTTCAGATGACACCATTTTGGCTAGAAGACTATTCCTATATTGTAATTTTACTAAAAAGATTTAATCTTTTTTGTACCAGAAGCATTTGCACAAAGTAGTAAAGTAACTCTTTCTTTTGATATTTTCCTTCCTGGTGCTGTAGTTTCCTTAGCATGTACTAATGTTTTGTTTGAAAGCATTTTCCAATAAAGTCCGTTTCGTCACCATTGAAAATAACACCATAAGTTAAATGGTTTTCTCTTGTAGCATTTTGCAATTCTTATTTAAATGGTTCTACTGAATCGTCTCTTGCTGATAAGTTTTCATCGGATTCCTTAAGAAGTCTAATGCAGTATCTTTTTTTTAATCTAGCTAACCAACCATCACTTTCGTTGAACCCTCCATTACAAAATTTGTTTTGTATTTCAATTGCTTTTGCTTTCAGTGTTATTCCAATTACTGGTACAAACTTCCTTTGATTCAGAAACAAATCGAACTGCTCCATATTTTGGTACTCACCATATTTGGTAGCTTCTAGATTTAAGACAATTTTGTCTTTCATTTTCTTTAATGTGCATATTGAAGATTTTGGAATCTTATATTCCTGTGAAATTGCACTAAGACCTTTTTACAGTCATCCAAAATTTTTATTTTTTCACTTAAAGAAATTCTTTTTCTGTTTTCCATTATTATTTTATGCTGAAACTTTTAACAATCGGATTAAAAACGCACAAAATGCGTTTGGCATCAGCGCATACGCAAGTATCAAATGAGTATTAATTGAAGAACAAACGGTATTTTACCGCTTTCGGTTCTCTTTTCCATTGCTTCTGAATTACATATAAATATTTACATACAGTTTTTATTTGCTTTGTCTTTAGCGTTTATTTTTTGTTTGAGTTTTTGCCGAGCATTCGTTATATCGGGTATGAGTTTTTTGATATGGTCGTAATATAAAGTAGTCAATGTAAAAAATTTTATCGTTCGTTATATCGCGTTTTCGTTAATTCGAGTATTCACTATACCGGGCTTTGACTGTAATTTACTTCTAGATTTATTTATTTTATTTATTTTTTTTATTACTAGAAAAGGGTACTTACAACACATTGTAAATACTTGGTCTCATGGTTAATTAGATAGTTTTACTTTAGAATCTGATCATTAGATATTCCTTTTCAAATGGCAAAATTTCAAACATTTTCTCTCTTCTCTTATTTTTTCCAATTGTCAAATTTCATATAAAAAAATATTTTGTTGTAAGTTAATTAATTATTCCGGCTTAAGTTCATATTAATTTCCGCCTTGATGGGTAGGCCAGCCAAAAAATGGATATATACATACATACGTACATACATACATAGATTACGTTTTGTTTAAAAGGATCACTACGACAGAGTCATTATAAACAAATAAGATTGCTATATTCGGTCGTGCCGAATCTTATATACTCTTCACAACGTGTAGTCATGCAATAACAATTGTTTGTCACCATTCATCTCATTAATATGAAATACGTATATACATACATATGTACATATGTACATACATACATACATACATACATACATAAATACATACATACATACATACATACATACATACATACATACATACATACATACATACATACATACATACATACATACATACATACATACATACATACATACATACATACATACATACATACATACATACATACATATATATTTCTTTATCTTTATAATGACTTTACCCACTGACAAACTTCCCAATGTAAAATTATAAATTGAGTTTATGTACATATGTATGTATAATAAAAAAAAAAAAAACAAAAACAAAAAATAAAAAAAAACTTTTTTGTCTTAACTGGGATTCAAACTTTCGTTCATCCAGTTTGTATTGGTGGTATGAAAAGACGATGTGATCTAGGTTGATGTGATCAGTTGTTTATAGAGCGATTTTTCTGATTTTCAATACCGATCTACTCCCGACTATTTCTGATATTTTGGTACCCTGCACGCTCTTGAAAATGTCAGGGAGCTTCAAAAAGTCGATTTCAACATACACACGGACAGACTGACAGAGCTTAATCGTCTCCCCTATTCATAAGCTTTCAGAAAATGTATACTTTATGGGGTCGAAAATGAAAATTTTAGAAATTTCACACGGAATGACAAACCTATATATACCCTTACACTCACTGTGTAGGGTATAATTAAAATTCTCGAATTTGTGGCTTTCAGCGAAGTCGTTTCGGACATAACAACGTTGTAGTCAAATTTGATACCAAATCAAAGTAAATACAATATGGCAAAAATAATTTAAAACTTTGAAGTTTTTGACGTGTCCAAGACGATTGATTGATGTCTAGAAGGCATAGCGAGTGCAATGACCTCCTCCCCACAAAATTGTTTTTGCATCTTGTAAAAATTAACTATTTACATAAAATATACATAAAAAATTAACTCAGTTTAAGATTTTGCCAACAGCCATCCCCAGAAAAAATTGTAGCGACGCCAATGCTAGTAGGCAAACTAAGTTTTGATATATATATGCCTGCACAAGTGGATGAATATCTTTTTTCTAACTCACGTGGGGAATAAAGTCTTGCAAAAGGTGAGAAGCGAGGGCTCGAAAGAAAATCCGGTTAAGTTTGTCCAGTGGAGAGCTCAGAACGATATGGAAAATTAAGTCTTGCAAGAGATAGAGAGATTCATCTTTAAAGACACAAAGTAAGTGGCGGATGGAACTGTGTGTAACCGTAGGTGAGCTCTTCAAAAATTAATAACTGGAGGAAGGCAACCAAACGCATGTACACGAACTCGTATGTTTTTTAAAAAGACCTATTGGCAGTAATACAGTTAAGGGGCCCCGATATAATCAGAGAAATAGCGGGGTGTTTTTTTATAAAGGTATATAATCTAAAGTTGGCAACACTTTTATAACTGGCGTCCATTTTGTTAGCTGTCAAGTGATTTATGCTTAGTTTGTTTTGGTATTTCAACATAAATAGACTGACGCCTGAACAACGCTTCCAAATTGTAAAAATTTATTTTGAAAATCATGGTTCTGTTCGAAATACGTATCGCGCTCTATGTCAATTTAACGATTAACATAATCGACCATTACTTTTGTTTGAATGGATACGTCAACAAACAGAACTGTCGTATTTGAAACATGATAATCCTCAAGTGTTTGAGGGGAAACACTGTTACATCCAGAAAAACTGACGGTTTGGTGTACTTTATGGGCTGGTGGAATTATTGGTCTGCACTTCTTTAAAAACGATGCTTATCGAAACGTCAAATGGTGACCTTTAAAGAGCCATGATAACTGACTTTTTCGTTCATCAATTGGACAACTATTATGTGCAGGAGCTGTGGTTTCAAACAGACGGCTCAACATGTCACACAGCTTGTTTTACAATTGATTTACGAAGGAAATGCTTGGTTACCGCATAATTTCACGTTTCGCAACCCTGAATTGGCCCTCAAGGTCGTGAGATTTAACGCCGCTAGACTATTTTCTGTGGGGATATGTGAAGTCGCTAGTCTACTTACGCCGATAAGTCCAAAACGATTAAAACTTGAAAGATTTGTTGCGTTAGGGCCGATATACGGCCATACATATTGAGGAACTGGATATCAGCGATAGTCACAGGACACAAAAACTTCGACTGAATCGAGCAGGATTATGTTTCTCCCTCATAACCCCTTTTTTCCTAACATCCACTTAATTTATAGCGCGAATAAGCCCCATCACCTAAATGATGGTTCAAAAGAACCAACACAAATCTCTATACATTCGACATGTTTTTATAGCGAGAATTTGTCGAAAAACTTCTTATAAAAAAAGCACATGTTGAAAGATTTCTGCAAGAGCAGCATCTATCAAACATTAACTGAGAAAAAAGGCAAGATTTTAACAAAAAAACTAAACTAAACTACAAAACAGATGATTAACAAAATCTTTAATAAACAGGAAATTCAAAATGACATCATGCCTTTAGCACTAAACGATTAAAATTGAAATTACGTTTAAACCACTCTTACGTCCCTTAATCAATGCTTTAATCTCGTACTGTGTTTCCTTTTAATAAACAAATATTTTGTCTAATTTTTATTAGCATTTTTTTCCAGTATAGAAACCTTTAGTTTTGGCTATAAAAATTTGTTTTTTTCTCCCGGCATAACAGTTTCAAATAACTTTGATTCAGTACCACATACTCACTCGTGTACCTAAACTTGTCTATGACTTTTGGGTAAAATCCAAAGTGCCTGTTTATCTGTATCTTTAAGTTAAGAAACGTAATTTATTTGATGGTTTCTCTGCTGTATTTTCCCCCCCATTTCTGAAATTGGATGTATTTAGTGTCGTTGTTATTGTTGTTGTTGTAAGTGCCCCACCAAACCAAATGTTGTTGGAAAATCTCGTAGTAAATAATTTTTACATTATGTTTTTCAAATTTTATTTTATTTTTTTTAAATTTTTTTTATGTGAGCTTGTCGGCCCATGGTTCGGTTAGATGTGTACGTGAGTTTTGCTAAGTATTTGTGTAAAAAAACAAGGAGAGTTGTAGCCATGGCAGCAAGAACAACGACAACAACAGCAAATATGTAACTTTATGTTTCAAGTATTGGTGGGACCAGAAAGCAAACGTTTGTTGCTTTGTTATAGACGAAAGTGGCTTTGTGAAGGGAAACAAAATTGAGGTCAAATTTAATTTGTCTCTCCAAGTCAAGTCACCACCAAGTCTTTAAGCAATAAAACAGGCATATGTTTGTAGTTTGTTTTTTTCTTTTTCTTCATTTTTTTATGGAAATTTTTAAAATATTTTTTCTAAATCATATTGTGCTTTTAAGAAATAGGCAATTTGAAATTTACATAAAAAGAAACAAAGGGATTTTTGTTCAAAAGCTTATTAATAAATTTAAGCAAATGATGCTTTACACCAGAAATATGTATGTGAAACCTACTAAAATAATTGAATATATTTGTAGACTAAACTGAATGTTTACTTTACACTTTGTTGCATAACTATACATACACATGAACAAGATATATTCATACAGGTATATGCAACGGCGAATTGATATAACAAATCAACTTTTAAGGGGATGTTTTATGTTAAATTCCAATTCGTATATCAGGGATGGAAAAGTTGTTTTGACATATTAAATATAATTTGATTAAAAAAAGCATATAAATCTTTGAAACACATTATTAATGACGCAAAAGCAACAAATATGCATAAATTAAGTACATTTATTATCAAATAAGTACACTTAAGTTAATTGTTTTATACCGAAGCCTTAATAAATAGAATCAAGGCAAATTCAACCAATTTTAACAAAAAGTTTCCCCATCAGCTGGCCTGACAGTTTCACCTGTATGAATTCGCCTTGCACCTGAATGTTTTTGTTTTCGAATAGTGTAAAAAAGGAAAAGAGCGTATAATCTGCTAGTATTTTAAAAATTTCTTTCAAAATTCGCCATCTTGACGTAGGAGCCATTTTCAACGGAGCAGAACGCCTTCTGGTAGATGTTTATGGTGTTTCCGTAGTGCGAATTAAACGTAATTCAACAAATCATTGCTTTAGAGGGCGAAATTCTGACGTTAAAATAATTGATCACTGATTCAATTAATAAAATTTTATTTTTCTGGTTTTTTGTTTGTTGGGAATTTCTCTATTATTTATTCTCCAGGTTTTATTTTTTTCCAAAAAAAAAAAAAAAATAATAACAAATATATAAATGAATATACAGGTGACTTTTGGCACACCCTGTACATCTAAAAACATTTCACCTACTTTCGTTATCTAATAGGTTTACCGATAATAAGAAGTCCAAGTTTAAAAATGTGTATGAGGGATTTTTTTTGTTGATCCCTGTCGCCCTGACTGCGCACGCTGTCACGGTTACAAAAAAATTTAGTTTTCATTAACTGTCTCATATATCAGGCTTCCATATACGTGTAGGGGGGTTGCCTCTATATACCCTTTGACATTAACGCCTGGAGCGTTTTTAAGCAACTTAAAAGCGCCGCGCACTGAGTCAGTACCTTTCACCTCTTCTGTGCCGATATTAAGCAAAGCAACCTCAGGATTGTCAATTTTTAGCGCTACTTTTGCAAATATACTTCCCATTAATGCAAATTGGAATAACGAATCGGCATTAAAATCAACATTTGCTTCCAAAAACGGGGCTCTGCTCGTTCCTCAGTGATTACAAGGATATTGAAGAGGTATCGCTGGCTTCACCGGGTTCCATGCCTTCACAGGCATTTCCTCTAGACTACTATGACTTCAAATTAAAGACTAATGATTATCCACAATCCTCATCACAGCATCATTCGTTATCGCCATCATCTGCCGCATATATCAGGCTCAGTTGAAATGATGGCTTGGCTTACGTTGACTTTGAAAGATTCGGTGAACTGTGAATGGCGAAAATCTACAACTTCGTAAACCACAACAAGGAAACCAACTCCGGTTGCTATATCGCAATCCAATAAAAAGCAGCCTCTGAGTTATAATTCAAATTGATTTTCAAGCCTTTTATTTTCCGACATAGATCAAACCTACATAAGGTTGTCCAATCTGGCAACTCTATCATCATTTGTTTAAATTTGATTTGTGTTTTATCTTGATAAATGACTACGCCATTTGTAATTCAGTTCTGTTCGTGTCTAGAGCTCATGCATCATTGCCATAATCGTTCAAAGGCAATCAGGCTGTGCCTTTTCCAGTGACTTCGAGATGTCCCACTGTCGCATGGTTCATTGTGTGGCGTTGCCAACTGTACTGTGACAGACTAATCTATAATTAATTAGGGGAAAACCAACTAAATTAATTTACTACTTGTAACTGCGCAGTATTACCTCAAAACTTATTCTAATTGTGGTTCACATGTCTCTGACCTTCTATGCAGTAGTAGAGGTGGTCTTGTGGTGCCTGAACCAAGATTATGTAACTGAAGGATTTGCATTAAACGTTTTCTTAATTGCTAAAACATTGTCTGACCAAACACACCTAAAATGTCCTGCTCTCACTAATTTCTCCAACAATATTAAAAAGGATTGCATTTGTTGCTAAACACATTAATAAATAACGGCAAAGAAATAAAAATAAATATTCTCATGATTTGAATCGTATTACAATTTAAAAAATGCGAAAGAGGAAAATAAAACAAAAAAACTACATTTTGACCAGGAAAAACATGATTTTTGTTCAATGTGCATTGTATGTAACTTACATAAGACAGACAGACGGACAACGTTTTTTGTTGTTGTTGTATTTTATTCTATATTTCGTAGGGGAAGTATGAATGAATAGAAAAAAAAACTTTAAAAAATTTATAAAACAAATTGAAAACTAAACTAAACAGCAAAAACAACAATATTCGTTCATACATCCATCCATTCATTCATTCATCTGTATCCACTTAAACACATCAGAGAACTGCAACGAGCACCCGTTTTTATGATTTATGATAATCGCCTTAAAACGAGTTGCGGTGTAGTTAATACAGCCTATTGCTTTTGCATGTACTCGCCAGGCTCGTAAGAAATTGTACTTGCAACATACGAGCCTTTAGTCGATGGTCACACACGACGATTATAGTTGGGCAATTCTTGAGTTTATAGATGTTTTTACCGTTTTAGGTGAGGAGAAAACGAAGGGAAAAATAATCGCCGGTACTCGGCTATTTGAAGCAATTTTTCTTTTTTTTTTTAAATATTTGACATTTCTTTTCATTCGGTGTTTCGCTTCTTGGTGTGTAGTAATTTAAAACTTGGATTAAAAACGTCACAAATTAAACGTTTAAAATATTTCAAAATAAAAAAACACAAACAAAATATTTTAGTGAAAACATTTTAATTAAAAGCGTTAATAAAAATCAATTATATTATTTTATGTATGTTTTTATTTTTCTTATTGCTATTTACGGCAAAAGCAGCGTTGCCAGAAGCTCCGGAGAGAAAATCATCACTTAGGGCAAAATAATCATATTTTGAAAAAGAAAATCATCAAATCAAACATTTTATTACAATCGCAAAAAAAAAACAATAAAAATTTATTTAGAAAACTGTTTTCTTATTAGATAAGTTATTTAAAACAAAAAATATATTAAATTGATATTAAAATAAATATACATATTCGTATAGCAACTTGTGAATAAAATCAAATTGACAGATACTCTGTAGTATGTTAATATATTAAAATTGAATATCTATCATTCGAAATGTAGAAACATAAAAAGCTTGAATGTTTTAATATAAAAAAACAATCATACATTTAACAACACATATGAATTAAAGTATTTTAGGAATCATCTTTATTATTATACAGAATAGGTTTCATATTTGTATTTATACCTTAATATATTTTTAATTATAGCATGAACAATCGTTTAACTTTAAGTATTATTTTGAATATAATATACCCTTAAGAGTGCTGTTATCTAATCTATTTCTAAATTTTGTTTTACTTAAATTTAAAACTTAAAATATTCGTTTAACATTTGCAGAAGAAATAGGAAAACATATTAAGGTTTTAACAAGTTTTGACAGGGTCGGAAAAGCCAAGATTTTGTCATCTCGAGTTATTTTTGAGACTTCTGACCAAAATTCTTCACAACTTAGATCATCTAAAGTTGTAAAGTGTTCGTCAAAGTGGAGAAGACGTAGTTTTCTAAGCTCGTTTTCTAAGTTTTGAACATCATTCTTATCAATTGAATAAATTTGAAAAGTTTTGTATAAAACCTTTTAAAGAAGCTACTTTTCTATTAATTATTTTTAAAGGGTCAATACAAAATAATGAAAAAAAAAGTTTTTTAAAATAATTATGGTTAAAATCAAATCGTAAAATGAAGTACAATTTTCAACAAATTTTTTTTTAATTTTCTCCAAGTTTAAGATTGGAAATTTTTTTGTTTTATAAACACGACTAAATAAATATCTTCGTTTTGTAAACGAAGCAATTCAAAAATTAAGTTCATTAATCATTCATTTATAAAATTATCTAAAATTCATCATAAATTATTTGTATTTGAGAGGATGTGGTTTCAAAAATTATGTTAACTTTGTTTATTATGTTGAGAATATACTTTAAAAACACAGATAGAGTTAGACCTGTTTTTAATAGACCTGTGACAAGCTGATATAAAACTTTATTGGTTTAAAAATTGATTGTTGATAAGAATTGTAGAACTCTTATCGTATCTACAATAAATATAATTTCTAAAAATATAAATCATTATTTTGGGGAAAAAAATCATAAATCATATATTAGCAAAGAAAATCCTTAAAAATATGACAAAATCATGACTATGGCAACGCTGGGCACAAATGACAAATTGTAAGAAAATAAAAGCTAAACAAAACAAAAAAATCGCCAAAGGAATCGTCGTGTGTGAACATAAAAGCAAGTTCAAAAGAAAATATGGAAAAAGTTGGGCAATTAAAATCGTCGTGTGTGACCTTCGACTTAGCAACACAATGACATTTATATGAGTTCTGTATTGTATTGTTTCGTAAATATACTACAACTAATTTACTCTCTTTTTTCAATGTTCTCTATCTGACCTTCACTGACCTAGAGTTATAATTGTCTGAGTACACAAGTGTTTACTCGCAGCATTCATCATTCGTAGTAATATTTAAAGCAGCGTTGCCACATGGTTTAGGAAAAAATCAATGATCGTATATTTAAGTAAACATGTAAGGCTAAATTCATTATGAAATATAATGAATTTAAAAGTTAAAATTTTAATTAAAACATATAATAAATGCGACAGGCTTATGAATCACAATTTTTTTATACGTCAATTTCATTTATATGTAAATATTTTTACAAAAAAATTGACCAATGGCAACTCAGCGCAGTCCGTTATTTCATTGTGCGTGCGACGTAGACACAGAATGTACTTTTTATATACTTATACATTTTTGAAAACAAATTTTACAACAAACAGACAATTATAGGTATTCTATGATGCTAAAGATGCACATAAGAACATTTTATTAAATGGCTGAGTGCGCTCTTTATGTAATTTTTAATATAATGTATTTAAAATTTTATAGATAATAATAAATAAAATACTTTAAAAAAGAATTACTATTTTTTTATCCATAAAATAAATATCAAAACATGCACTAAATCATTTAAAAGCCTAAAATCGTCTAACCTATGACAAATCATAAAATTTGGCAGCCACGTTTTCACTTAATGTTGAATTTTAAATACACGATCATATACTAAATGAATATGCCGTGAATGTTGTTGTTACGAGCTAGTCGTAACCAGTGTTGCCACGACCAAAAGAAATTTACAACCAAAATTACTTCAAATAGTAGCCAAATAAAAAAAAAGTAACCAAAATTAAAATATATTTGATTTATTTTAAATTTGTTTTACATTTTAATATAAAAAATATTTGTACTTTACGAATGAATTATGAACTAAAAATAAACCAAAAATTCAAGTCTTACGTATCAAGTAACATAAAAACACTTAAAGGTAATTTTATTACAAGTAACGATAAATAAATAAAAAGCCTTTTTTTTTTTTTAATAAAATTTTTATTTATTTTAAATTTTAATACAATATAAAAATATTTGTACTTTTACTTGTTTTTTTAAACAGTCATGTATTTTTCGTACTCCAGAGTTGATCATTTGCTAAAAGAAATAGGGTTTCAAGTGCTAACAATATTGTCTAAACATTGTCACTTAAATGAGAACATTGCAATGTTAAACGTACATATAAGAACATGATTTATAAATAAAACATATTAAATACTACTGAATTTTGGGCTTTAAAAAAGTAACCAAAAAGGAAAAAAATACACATCTACACATTGGCAAAAAAAAAACCAATTTTGGTTATAAATAACCAAAAACGGCAACGCTGGTCGTAACACTTAAGTCGTGTAAGTTAAATACAAAGAAGTTACCGAATATGAAAATAGAAAAAACACAAAACTTTGCTTTGAGTGGTTGTGATATTGACATGTACAAGTAAAAAGTTATTGTGTAATATTTTCATTCATGATGAAGCTCGCTTTGTATGAAGAACGAGCCAACGAGCCACCATATCAGTAAAAACGAGTGCTTAAAAGTATTCGAGACTAAAAATGATTTAGTAAACAGCGAGTGCGCTCGCAAGTATTATGTATTGTTGCAGTTCTCTGAAACACATGTATCTATTTGTTGGATACCAATGTAAACCAATGTATGTACATATGTATGATTGCATGTATGTGTGTGCGTGTATGTAAGCAATTATATGTAGACATGTTTATGCGATATTTGTGCTAAGAGTAAACTTAACTTAAAAGTAAAGCTTATAACAGATGTTATTAGTGTTGTAGTTGTTGTTTTTGTTGCTGCTGTTAATATTGTTACTATTGATGGTGGTGGATGTGGATGTTAAGCAACATTTGCGTGCGTGGGGGTTTTTCATTTTCTAACGTCATGATGTCTCCAGTTTAAAGCCGATGCGAACTATAATGCTGCCGCTTTTATTTTTAAACAATATTTTTTTCAACTTGATTTTTTTCTTATTTTGGATTTGATTTCAATACTTTGAATATGATGGTGATGATGGTTTTTGAGTAGAGTTTCGTAAAGTATCATTTGTATTTGTTGCTATTTCTTTTTTTGTGGTTTGAAGGTGATTTCAAAATGTGTGGGATTCTAATGACAATGTTATTTCATAGTTTGTTGTTGTTGTTGTTTTGTTTTGTGTGTTTTTCATAAAAGTTTCTTACTAGTATTTATAGTCATGACTTATTTTTTAGGTTTTATACCTATTCGTGTTAATGTTAACCCGTTAAAGGATAAGAGAAGAAATATTTAGAAGGAAGTTTACCGAATGAACTATATTGAGGTCTATAAGCTAGACTTTGGACCAATGTATATGAATAAAACTAATTTTCTAAGTACATGAGACTGTTAAATAAAAGGTTTAATTTTTTTTGTTTAAGTGGCAACTTTGAAATTTGGCAGCTGTCACATATGATTATTCCGATTATTAAAACTAGAACTCTTTACAAAAGAAGGACGCATTAAAGTTGTTAAAATTAATTAAATTAAATGAAATTTTGAAAAGTTATACTAAGACCGCTCGCAGGCTTTAAATAATCTACACTTGAGATAGTGTCAATCATTTAAATAATGGTCCAATAATTTGAAGAAACTGTTAAGGCTATAGACATTAATACTCCAGTTTGTCAATGTACCGGACTTTTAAAAACATTGCTGTTGTAAACGAGAAAACCAAAAAAAAAAAAATAATACGGAATCGCTCTAAAAAAAAACTTAGTTTCACGAAGCTCTAAGCAGCGTTTTTTGACAAAAGACCTCCACCTATATGCAGCCAGCAGACCATGTAAAGCGCCAACAATTCGTTCAATTGACGTTGAGACAAAGCCAAGTCAATGCCAATTTTTCGACTCATCTTTTCCGATAAAGAGTATTTCTGTCTGAATGGCTTTGAGTATGAGAAAATTGTTAAATTGGCTGCGCTGAAAATCCTCATACAATCCAAGAGAAACATTTTTAGCCACCTGATACAACGCAGATAAAACAATTAATTTATTGCAGCAACGATTTCCACAACAAATTATCTCAAGAAATTCTGGTGTCAACTGGTCATCAAGACCTTGCAATTTAACGTTGTGAGATTTTTTTCTTTGGGGTTTTGTGAAATCTCGGGATTATGTGAATAAACCTGAAACAATTCCTGACCCAAAAAATCCGAGATCCAAATCTCTGTGGAAAAGTGTTGGAAAATTGTATAAAAAGAGTAAGGGCACGCCATCAGAGTCATAGAAGCCATTTAACGGATATTTTGTATACCCTTCACACAGTGAAAAAGGGTATATATAGGTTTGTCATTCCGTGTGAAATTTCTACAATTTTCATTTCCGACCCCATAAAGTATATATTTTCTGAAAGCTTATGAATAGGGGAGTCGATTAAGCTCTGTCAGTCTGTCCGTCTGTCCGTGTGTATGTTGAAATCAACTTTTTGAAGCCCCCCGAAATCGCTTGGACCCGGGTGAGGTATTAAAATATCAGAAATATTCGGGAGTAGATCGGTATTGAAAATCAGAAACATCGGTACATAAACAACTGAGATATGAGCAAAAACCCACGACCACCTCGATTTTTTTTCACAAAAACAACATACATACATACAAACGTGTATACTGGTTAGAGAAAACGTGGCATCGAATCCCAGCTGTTTTTATATATTTTTTTTTAATTTTTTTTTATTTTTTATTTATATTTATACTTATATTTTTATTATTTTTTTTTTAATTGTTTTTTTAAAATTTAAAATTTTTTTTGTTTTATATATCTATATATATAAAAGTGAAACTCTGTGTGTGTGTGTGTGTGTGTGTGTGTGTGTGTGTGTGTTAGCTATAGACTCCGAAACTGTAAAACCGATCGGGCTCAAACTTTGGCAAGTTGTTGTACACATACCAGGGAGTGTTTATGGGTGGAAAAAAGTGGGAGGGGCCACGCCCATAAAAATTAGTTATCAGTTTTAGCTACTTGCACTTGACCGATTTTTCTGAAACTTTGCACACATATCGAGCTGTCATGACTAAATAATTTTGTGATAAGAAAAGTGGGAGGGGCCACGCCCCTAAAAAGTTTTAATTTTGAGGTACTTGCACTGGACCGATTTTTCTGAAACTTTGCACACATACTAAGCTATCATAAACATATAATTTCGTGATTAGAAAAGTGGGCAGGGCCACGCCCATAAAAAAAGGTTATAATTTAGAGGCACTTGCACTTGACCGATTTTTCTGAAACTTTGCACACATATTGAGCTGTCATGACTAAATAATTTCGTGGTTAGAAAAGTGGGCAATGCCACGCCAATAAAAAATAGGTATCATTTTGAGGTACTTGCACTGGACCGATTTTTCTGAAACTTTGCACACGTATTGGACTGTTATGACTTTACAATTTCATGGTTAGAAAAGTGGTCAGGGCCACGCTTATTAAAACAATTATAATTTTGAGGTACTTGCACTGGTCCGATTCTTCTGAAACTTTGCACACATATTGAGCTGTTATGACTTTAGAATTTCGTGATTAGAAAAGTGGGCAATGCCACGCCCATAAAAAAATTATAATTTTTAGGTTTTTGCACTTGATATTCAATTAAAATTCAGAATGCATTTCGATTCAGTAAGGGGCGTAGCAACGTGCGCCGGGTTTGGCTAGTATTATATATATGTTAATTATTTTTAAAAAAATTTTTTTTTTTTTAATTTTTTTTAAATTTTTTTTTATTTTTTTTTTATTTTTTCTTTTAACATACATACGTAAAGTATTAATTTTAAAATGGGTTGTTTTTATATATGTTATTTTTTTATATGTATGTACGTATTTCAAACTACTGTTACTGCATGACTACACGTTGTGAAGGGTATAAAAGATTCGGCACGGCCGAATATAGAGCTCTTACTTGTTTTATACTTAATTAGAACTTAATTTTAATAAAAAAAATTAAACTTTCTTCAAAATACGTGTTTTTATTTTAAATAAAATTTAAATTCTTTTTCTGACACTCTTTACTACGTTTATACATTGACTAATTGCAATAAAAAAGTTATTGCAATTACAAAACTCACCGCTTACACGAACAGATTACTTACATAAAATTTCAACTATTTAGTGATGCCGGATGAAAAATAAAGCATCTACAACGACTACTTTCTGTTTTAATTTAGCTCACGGAAACTCTTCTTAATCATAACTTCTTTTTATGAACACGTAACTTAAGAAACTAAAACTAACTCACTGTTTATACGCAAAACAAAATCTTAATTGCAATAACTATAATTGCAATTAAGAAGTATGTACATATAAACGGGGTAATAGTGCATTTTTATCATATTTATTAAAACTGATGTAGATCGACATAATTTTAATTATTTTTCAATTATGAATAGCACTAAAAAAAAAACTAAAATTTTGCTCTTAACTTGAATTTATTTCGTTTCTAAAATTTAAGTAACATTTAGTCGTCATAAAACACCTGTAACGAGTTAAGTTTTGTTTTTGAAACTGGTTTTTAAGGTGACTAAATCTTAAATGAAAACAAAAAGGAACTTAGAATATTTGTTTCATTCGTTTTAATTTTTTTTATGTTTTAAAGTCTCTTAGACAAAGTCTTTTTTTAAGCTTTGAGTTGAAAGGAAGTGAGAGCTATTTTAATTATGTATTTCTTTATAAGTTGTTTTGTCGTGGTGCGGTGAGAAAGGGGAAGGAGGAAGTTTTATTAAATATTTAAAGGAGTTCTACTACTTATTTCAAATAAAATCAATTTGTGTTTTTAAAGTTTTCGATTTCCAGTATCAGCAGGCATTTAAATGTTCTATAGTTATAAAATCTGGCAACTTTGTTATAATATGCACTTACATATACAGGATAGGCCAAAAGTCACCATGGGGTTTAAAAAGTAAACTAAATTGGCTTTTATAAATTTTTTATATTTCGATTTTACAAAGAACCAGAACAATAGAGTTTTATTATTTAAATCAGCGATAGATTGTTTTTATCGCAAACATCATATAATCGACATTTTGACTTCCGGATTTTGCACTCTTAAGCAATTATTTGCTGCTTAGTTTATCATCACCACTAACATGGCTACATAAGAGATTTGTCTCCAATATTGAATGTGTAGAGCAAAGTGTTTACAAAACATCAGAAATATCCACCAAAAGGCATTCCGCTTAGCTAAGAATGGCTCGTATATCATTACGATTCATTTCAAAAAATAGTGTTTTATATTATTGGTTTTCTTGTTCATATCGACCGCTAATAGGTGGAAATTGCTAATTTTGTATACCATAATTATCAAAAGCATTTCTGATAATTTGATACTTCATACGAGTTCGTGGGATATGTGGGGACTTTAAAAAGTTGATTTCAACGCTTATGCGGACGGATATAGGGACATAGATAAATCGAATTCTCTATCTTTAAGGATTCAGAATATATATACTTAATAGGGTCGCAGATGAATTCTGTCGGAATGACAAACTTATATATCGATGGTCACAGGTAGAAAGGCCCTAACTCGAATATTTGACGAAATTTAGCTTTTCAGTGATTACATTGCGATAATGAAGTTTCTATTACGTTTTTGCCTTCTCCTGTAAAGTAACAATTATTTGAGTTAGGGCCTTTCTCCCTCTAACCAACGATATACCCTTTTACACACTCACTCATATGAAATGTATAAAAAAATATATTTTAATGAACAAATTTAATTCTAATTTACAAGATAACAAATCAATCCAGATAAAACGTTAGAATAAAAAAAGACTTGTGCAATTATTCTAGGAAATTACTGGTTACAACATTTAAATCAAATATAAAATCATTATGTAATTCCAGTTGAGATTCTGGAAAATATTCACACGTGAAACCCTTTTTCTACAGTTTTACAACATTCAACAGTAAATAACAATACAAAAACAGAAAAAATATTGTTTTTTTTTCACAAAGTTGTAAATTGTATAAAAAAAAATATACAAAATGAAATGAAAAGAATAGGAGATAGAAAATAAAAATTATTATTAGACACGGCATCAATTGTTGTTACCAGTACAAAAGGCAAAATACTGACGAACAAATTACAATTACGAATACAAAGTTGGAGGTACACCAATACCCCGGTGTGCGCCGTTAGGAAGTTGTGTCTTTTAACTAAAATTCGGTGATTTCGAAGTTGATTCAGTTTACGATGCAAGGCTTTGAAATTCCATTTTAAGTGCTTAAATTTGCGTCATTTAAACAGCAAAATGAGTTGAAGACCGTTTTAGTTTTATATTACACTATTACAATTCATTCTGGATTTAAATTGAATATCAAGTGCAAAAAGCTAAAAAATTAATTTTTTTTTAATGGGCGTGGCACTGCCCACTTTTTTAATCAAGAAATTGTATAGTCATGACAGAGTCCAGAGCAAGTACCTCAAAATTATAACTTTTTTTATGGGCGTGGCACTGCCCACTTTTCTAATCACGAAATTGTATAATCATGAGACCTCAATATGTGTAAAAAGTTTTAGAAAAATTTGTGAAATTTAAGTAGCTGAAAAAGAGAACTTTTTTTATGGGCGTGGCACTGCCCACTTTTCTAAACACGAAATTGTAAAGTCATGGCAGCTCAATATGTGTGCAAAGTTTTAGAAAAATCGGTCCAGTGCAAGTACCTTAAAATTATAACTTTTTTTATGGGCGTGGCCCCGCCCACTTTTCTTATCACGAAATTATAAAGTCATAATAGCTCAATATGTGTGCAAAGTTTCAGAATAATCAGTCCAGTGCAAGTACCTCAAAATAATAACTTTTTTATGGGCGTGGCCCCGCCCACTTTTCTTATCACGAAATTATAAAGTCATAACAGCTCAATATGTGTGCAAAGTTTCAGAAAAGTCGGTCAAGTGCAAGTAGCTAAATATGATAACTAATTTTTATGGGCGTGGCCCCGCCCACTTGTTTCTACCCATAAACACTTCCTGGTATGTGTACAACGACTTGCCGAAGTTTGAGTCCGATCGGTTTCGGAGTATATAGCTAACACACACATACACACAGAGCTTCACTTTTATATAAATAGATTTTCTGAAGTAAAGTTTAATCTAAAGATTTTGTAAAAACAAGCTTAGAACAAAAACTGGACGTTTTGAAGCGATTTAAATCTGGGTAAAATGATGTTTTGTTTATATTGGAATATATCTTGAACTAGCAAATTCTACAATAAAATCCATTTATGCTAAAGTCGGCGAAACCACAACATCGCTACAGCATAAACAAGTTACAAAAATGAGTCCTATAACGGGCAAAATTGTCTCGTCACTTGATAAAAATATAAAATTCAGAGAACAATGTCATTAAGTCAAATGGTCATTCAAAAGGAAATTTAAATTTTATTGGAAGAACTGAAAATTATTTTTATCCAGTAGCGAAAGTTCGGCAGAAATTAAAGCCAGCAAAGATTGAGTTGACTGTTTCAAAACTCGTGAAGATTTGCATAGCATATCTGCATAAGAAGATACTTCAGCTTTAGAAAAGTTCACACTTTTATTAAAAACAATTACATATATGTAGACAAAAAAAATGGGACTTAAACGCTGATGAAATGAAATATTTGTTAAAATCCTTTAAGTAAAATTTTTTTTAAATTAATGGCAAATATCTTCAAATCATCAATTGCTCTTTAAACTCATCAAATCTGGCAACCATTAATGCATACTTGTTGTTTCCTCCAAATGCAATAACAAATTAATTATAATAAAAATAAAAATGTCAAATCTAATTAAATTCATATAAAGTTTGAAGCTCTCTTTCTCGTTTAGCAATCAGTTAAAGCTCTTTGTTCAATACTCTTAATTATTAAACTTTATCTCGGTTTTACTGTTAAATATGTATTATTTTAATTTGTTTTATTTGTGCAAATACTGATATGTATGTGTGGGTACGTATGAAGAATGTCTCATTTACTTATTATTGTTTGAGAAAAACAAAATTTTAAAAATGTTTAGAGAGTCAGCTGACTTAGTCTCCCCTTCTCGAATCGATGAATATTATTTATTACACTTGTTATTTTACTCAATCATTCCACTACTATGTTAAAGTCCCCCACAACACTACAAGTGTGTATGCACAGTGCCGTGCAATTAAATAACAGTGCCTTAAAATATTTTACCAAATTTTTTTTTTAATTTTTTAATTAATTTTTTTAGTGTTTTTTATTTTAATTAAATGCAGTAGCTACCAATAATATAGTAAAAATCCACTTAATAAACTATTTTCAAATTAAAAAATAAATTAAATTACTTTGACATTTTTATTTTTTTATGTAAAAATACATTTTTTAAAAGTTAGAAAAATTAAGAAACGTAAAATTTAAAAATGCTGTTGGTGTTTAGCTTGAAAGAAAAAAAAAAATTTTTACCATGAGTAGCGAAGAAAGATCAGAAATAAAGTATTTCAATTGAGAAAACTTCTTTAATAACGTCATATATTTTGTAACATCAAATGATAATATTTGTTTTCAATTAATATACTGTAAGATGCATTTTTTTAAAAATTTGTTTATAAATAATTTCCATGTGGTTAATTGTTTCTAATTTTTTATACATTACCTGAAGAAGCTACCCAATTTGGTAGCGAAATATTGAAACAAAATAAAATTATTTTTATAAAAACACTGATCTCAATCTTAATAAATAAAACAACTATTGTTAAGATTTCTCCAAAAAGCTTTTTTGCATCAAAATGTAAAAGATTCATTATATACAGGGTGAATCAAAAGTCTCCATGGGATTAAAAAAATTATTAACTTTTTGTTTATAAATATATACAATTGTAAAATGTAAAAAATAGGATTTTCTTTACACTAAGTATGGAAAATAATGTTGTATAAATAAATCCCGTTTTAAAGCATTTTCGATTGTCTTTAAAAATTTGTGGCTGTCGCCACAATGTCTCGGCATTCTTCACAAATACTCGCTCCTTCAAATAACCCCAAAGAAAATAAGTCGAGTGTTGCCGAAATTGGCAAACGTGCACGATAATTAATTTCCAAAAATTAGACTTAAAAAATCAGTGCTAACTCCATTCTGCTAAAACCACATCTCAGGTCTGTTTTTAAGAGTAGCATATAAAATATGTTCTATCATTAACCGATATCGCTCTTCATATTTTTTAATGTAATGCCACACCATACTCTATAACTAATAGGGTACAATTGGCGTTATTGAATTGCTCTTGGATTTTCAAAATTACAGAACCTTTCGTTATGCTTATTCAAATGAGTTTCACCAATCATCAACAGATTTTCAATAAAGTTGTTTATATTTTCCCAATCAACTCTGGAATTTTAACTACATATTTAGACAATGATCAACGGATTTTAATTCCTTGCACGAATTATACCTTTTATGGGAATAAGATTAGATTTTTTAAAATTCACCGTAATGACGTACCAGCCATTCCTAGCTGAGCAGAATGCCTTCTGGTAGATAGTTCGTTAGCACTTTTCTCGAAACATTCAATATTTTCCAAGAAGCTAATTAAACGCGAACTAACGAATTTAGTCAGTTTATTTTCAAATGTAAAACCCACTTAAAAACAACATTCAGTACTGTAAAATTACACGGTACTGTTTTAGCTTTATAAGAAATTCCTTAATAAATTTTTAGCTTCTCTTACCTCCCTGGTTCACACTTAATGTATGATAGTGTTGCCATTTAACTAAACTTTACTGGTTTTAATTCCTTGGTAATAGAAAAACTATAAAATGGGTTTTATTTAAATTGTGACTCACTCACTCATTCATTAGTCATTTTAAGTTTGTTGTTTCTCTTCTGTCTGACTTTGATTAATTGTTTTGGTTTCTACTTAGAAGCGATGTTTTTTGGATTTCGTTTCTTACTTTTTTTTCTAGTTCTTGGCCATAATTGCTCTCTAATGATCCTGTGAATTGTAAACGTTTAAAAAAAGAAATCTTATAAAAACATCATGCTTGTGAAAACGCCCTTTATCGTAGGCGAGTTCAAATATTTATATTTTTTATAGGCTTTTCTTAAAGTTTTTCCAAGTATGAGTGAAGTACCCTTTATACTTGCCTAGAGTTATAAATTATGTATTGTAATTTTAAATTAATAAAAATTAAATTTAAATTTAAATTAAAACAAATTGGCTAGAATTCCTTCATCCCTATAATAATTACAAAAAAAAAAGAATTGCCTACGCTTAGCATAAAGCATCGTAATTCTTAAAAGTTGTATTTAAAGAAACATTTATTTTAATACCTCTCCAAAGGTAATAGAAAAACCAAAACTACCCACTCAACAACTTCATTACGAAAAAGCTCATCTTGAATCGCTTACTTAGTGATTACCTGCTTGCCCATGACGTTAAATTTTTATATGCGATGTCCCACTTCACAGCTCACTTTTATGCAAATATGTAATTGTATTCCTACCAGGAGCTGCTTAATCATGCATTCTCCTTACATACTGCTGAAAAAGTGAGTGAGAAATATAAAGACAAAATTCATACTGAAATAAATTTGTTTCCTTTTTATGGTGATGAAACAATAAGCAGTATAGAATGCATACGTTGTTGTGCTTTTGTATGCAAACAATTAAAGCAGTTCCATGAATGCTGTAGTTTCGTTTGTCCCGAAATTAGTGGTATGTTTTGGTTAAATTATTTTTAAAATTATTTTTGAAATTGTTTTTTAAAGTTTAATTTTTCTCTACGGTTGTCAAATCTGGCAACTCACTTATTATTTGTGCTATGCATGGTTTGACTACATATGACATATATAAATTAATTGCAGTTCGGAGAGAATTTTTTGTTAGTTTTATTTTTATATGAAAATTTTGAGAGAAGAGAAAAAATTAATAAATTTTAACTTTTAATAAGGAACAGCTGATAATTAGCTGATCAACTGACACCACCTTATTAAGTGTACGTACCCTGAAGGTAAGTTTGGTTTGATTTTTATACCCTTCACACAGTGAAAAAGGGTATATATAGGTTTGTCATTCCGTGTGAAATTTCTACAATTTTCATTTCCGACCCCATAAAGTATATATTTTCTGAAAGCTTATGAATAGGGAAGTCGATTAAGCTCTGTCAGTCTGTCCGTCTGTCCGTGTGTATGTTGAAATCAACTTTTTGAAGCCCCCCGACATCACTTGGACCCGGGTGAGGTATTAAAATATCAGAAATATTCGGGAGTATATCGCTATTGAAAATCAGAAACATCGGTACATAAACAACTGAGATATGAGCAAAAACCCACGACCACCTCGATTTTTTTTTCACAAAAACAACATTACAACAACAACATACATACTTACAAACTTGTATATTGGCTAAAGTAAACGTGGGATCGAATCCCAGCTGAGCCAAAAAAAAAAATTTTTTATATTTTAAAAATTTTTTTTTTAATTTTTTTTTTATTTTTTTTTTATTTTTTATTTAATATATTATTTATATTTTTATTATTTTTTTTTTTATTTTTTTTTTTTTATTTTTTTTTTGTTTTATATTAATTATATATATTTTAATTACTTTTTTAAAATTTTTTTTTTTTAATTTTTTTTTTAAATTTCTTTTTTTAAATTTTTTTTTTATTTTTTTTTTTAACATACATACGTAAATTTATAATTTTACAATGGGATGTTTTTTATATATGTATATTTTTTATATGTATGTACGTATTTCATATGAGATGAATGGTGACACAAACTACTGTTATTGCATGACTACACGTTGTGAAGGGTATATAAGATTCGGCACGGCCGAATATAGCGCTCTTACTTGTTTTTATCAGGAAAAGCCTTAAGCCTAAACAAAGCTTTTAATTTTGAAAATTTATTTCCAAAATCGCAGTTCAGCTCGCAAATATTATCGCACTCTACGTCCATTTTACGATTGACACATTTGTTTAACAGATTGTTTGATCGTTTTCCTAACATTTAAACTCTTAATGGTAATATGCCTAACTGAGCAGACTACACCCATTTTTATTCAAAAACTGTATTTCTAAGACCTTGAAAGCTCCAGCTGGTGTCAGATTTAAAGCAAAATAACCAACACTTAAGTCGTACTTTTGATTTGTTTAGGTATAAGGCTGGTTTTTAGCTAAAATGGTATGTAACACTGGTCTGCAAAAAACAAACAATTTTCTCGCCTTTAAAAAAATTTGTGGACTATAGAGTCTTTAACGCACTAAATCCAAATCCTCTTGCAGTTGTTTTCTGTCGGGCTCAGAATTGTTTTATGGGCATGACTAACATTTCGCCCGAAATAAGGCGGTTATGCTGATAGATTTTATAATAACTTGAGAACGATTAGTCCGATTTTAATGTAAATACCGTCAAATGGTTAACAATAAAACTTTCTTTAAGTCAGCTTAATAACGTTTTTTTATATTTTCAAGTGCTTTGGAGTAATTCAGAAAAAAGTGGCGATAATATTTTATTTGCATGCAAAATGAGTAGTATTTTTTGTTTCCCAGACATGATTTAAAAAATTATTAGTCCAAAAATGTTACAGTTTTATAGTTTTTCAGAGTAAAGACGCCTGATATTACACAGTATCAAGTAAAGACACCAATACTTAATTGCTAAAGCTGAAACGCAATGTTTGGTAAGAAATTGAATTATTTTCGGAAATGAAGGGAGAGGAAAAGTTGGTAACAAGATAAATACAGCGTTAGATGTGTATAATTTGATTCCAAAAGTGAAGCATGGTTGGGGGAATGTTATGGAATGGAACTCAATGGCAGCCAGTGGGGTCTTTCGATTGGTGTTTATGGATGGCGTAAAGAACCAACGCCAGTAAAAACTTATATTGAAAGGCAATTTGAAAGCCAGGTGCCGAATTACGGCATTCGAACGTGATCGAAATTTGAAAATTCTTATTAGAATTTCTATACCTAAAGCACAGCGAACTGGATCGTTCGAGTAAAATTTCGATCGATATCGAATGCAGTAATTCGGACCCAGAGTTGGATATTTCAGCAGGATAATAAATTAAAACATACAGTGCCTTTAGGTTAATTTACCATACACCAAGACTATTTAACTTACCCGTCAGTCACCCGACCAAACCCCATCGAGCACTGTTGGCATATTTTACAACATAAAGTCGGTAAAAAAACTCGTGTGTTTTTAGAATGAATTTAAAATCGCTTTGGTGGAAGCCTGAAAAGAAATAACTTTAATTGAAACAACAAATTTTGTCCGATCGTTGCCCAGAATATTGCGGGTCGACATTAATGCAATTGAAGGACACAGAAAGTATTGAATGTAGCTTTAACAGGATTTATATATATGTAGGCCTACATTTATTTTACAAACACTTTTGTCCCACCGAATTTTTTTTATTATTAACTTTTTTAAACAATGTGCAGGATATTCATGTTCATCATAAATATTTTGGCTACAATGAACCACGTAGTCCAGTCTTATCTACAGGGATGTACCTACTTAAATTACACATTTTCCTCGTTATTATACTGATGTTTTATTTAAAAATTCTTTCTCTTTTTCAAACATCTGGGATAATAGTTTCAAACCAACATTGTCGCTGTTTTACTTCCGTCTTCCCATGCATTTAAATGCAGTGGTTTTCCAGGGACGCAATTGCTGTTTGCAACATTCTACACTTAGGCCAAAGAAACCAACGTTTTTTTCCACCGCACACAAATAAATCTAAATCGGGCGATCTAATTTTAAAATTAAATTCTACATAACAAACAATTTAATATAAAAAAAAGCTCATGGAAAATCAACGAAAACTGCTGACTGATACTACCACCGTAAGGCAAACAGAAAAAAATCAAAGAAATACACCAAGAAAAAATACAGAACGAGGACAACTCAGCCCAAAGATGATGAGACAACAAACCATAAAGTAAAAACAACTACAACAAAAAAAGTTTATAAAAAAAAATGAAATTAAATTGCATTGTTGTCATATTTCGTAATATGCTGAGGGCAGCATAATATTTCGTCAAGAAAACAAAACAAAAATAACAACTACAAGAAAAACTTAATTAAAATACAACAAAACTACAACAGCAATAGCGATACGTTCAAAAAATAAACCAACTGCAAAGACCTAGAGATTTTTTTTCTTATAAAAGAGGAGTCAAACGAAAACACAATCTAAGCAGAAACACACACTTGCACACATTATGAAGAAAAATGGATGTTTGTTTGATAGGGGTGGTGGGGCGTTAGGCCAGTCAGTTAGGGCCAAAATATTACTAAGAGGAAAACATTAAAGAAACACAAAAACACACTCTCAGCCGAGGAGCAAACAATAACAGAGAGTGATTTTTGAAAATGCAGATTTACATAAATATTGCACTCCCAACTTATTTTTATTCAATAGGAAAAAGATACAAATATAGATATTTTTTAATGTTGTCTATTTAGCGTTTTTGTTTTGCAAAATTATGACACATTTTGAGGGGAGGTACATACATATGTGCTTATCTGCACATGTATAAATTAATAAATAATTTAAATGATTAAAAATTATTCTTATCAAATGTATACCAGTGTACAATTAATAATAATAATTTCAATTGATCAGCTGTTTCTTTCCAAATGTTAAGTTTCCATATATTTTTCTTGTCTCAACTTTTCAATTGTTGAAATTAAAGCAATTATTAAAATTGTTAAATAAAAGCAATTATTAAAAAAATGCATAAGTATAAAATTAAATATATGTATGTATGTTCCCGTTGTACTTCTAAGCAGCATAGATCCTTATAATTAAGATCTTAAAAAACTTGATGCATTTAAAAATATATATTTTTTCAAAATAATTTTTGACTATAACTATACCGATTTGTACAAAAATGTTTACGAATAGCCAAAGCAAAAGTTAACTTTTGCAATAAAGATATGAGAAAAAACAGTAGCAGTCTTGTTTATTTGCTCATAGCTCAGAAGTTTATGGAGCGCTTGTGCTAGATTTCAATATTTCAGTATATCCCAAATACTTCCAAAACATTGATATTACATACAGGTCTATGCAACATGTTATTTACAACAAGCACACGGACAAATTTACACCACTTAAGCTGGATTCACCCATAAAATTTTAGTTCAGAACAAATTTTTTTTATATTGAGTTTGATGTTTTACTTTTGAGAGAGAGAGACAGATTATTTTGTTCAGAAAGTTTTTTCTTGAAACACTTTAAGTTTATTATAAAATAAATGTCGTAAATAATATGCATATGTATTGCACAATGAAAACTTTTGTACAGTACCTATTTAACCCTCGTATGAAGGACAAGAAAAACATCTGATATTGCGCTGCAAGATACCCGGTACCTGTATGGAAGTTAAACAGAGAACAACCTTTTTCGCACTATATATCAAGTTAAATCGTTGTAACATATAGTATACAGACATTTTTTTACATTTTTTTTCTTGAATTGGTTTAATTTTAATTCTTGTTCAGAAGAAACTGAATTGGGTGCCATTTTTTTTCAATATTTACATGAAAATTGAATTTGGTTGCCACATCACACAGTGTCAGTACATTTATTATACAAAAATTGTTTTTGCCGAAAATTAACGATTAAAATGGAATTTAATGAAAATATTTCTCAAAAATTAATAGAAGAATTAAAACAAGTA
This sequence comes from Phyto melanocephala, assembly GCA_941918925.1. NCBI lineage: Eukaryota > Metazoa > Arthropoda > Insecta > Diptera > Rhinophoridae > Phyto > Phyto melanocephala. Next base: position 8,331,909 of record OW799233.1, read on the forward strand.
AGAGTGTTGTAATGTTGTTTTTGTGAAAAAAAAAATCGAGGTGGTCGTGGGTTTTTGCTCATATCTCAGTTGTTTATGAACCGATGTTTCTGATTTTCAATACCGATCTACTCCCAAATATTTCTGATATTTTAATACCTCACCACCAAGCGATGTCGGGGGCCTCAAAAAGTTGATTTCAACATATACACGGACAGACTGACAGAGCTTAATCGACTCCCCTATTCATAAGCTTTCAGAAAATATATACTTTATGTGGTCGGAAATGAAAATTGTAGAAATTTCACACGGAATGACAAACCTATATATACCCTTTTTCACTGTGTGAAGGGTATAAAAACAAGGAAGAGAATGTTTGTATGACATGAGCAATAGTGCATACAAAAATAATTATTTAAAACAGGGGTTTTCTCACTGCGACTCATTTTATTTTCGATTTTTTTTATACATTTATTTTGCAAACAAATTGACTTTATGCACTTTAAAAATTAAAAATAATAATTTTAGTTTTCTTCTATCCGACATTTTCTTCACAAATGGGTGAATTCACCTTTAATGAACTCTGTTATGAAATAAAAATCAAAAAATATTACTTACTTGGAAAAAAGATGAAACTTGTCATCACTTAAAGCTCCCCATTTAAACAAGAGAAAGAGAGCCCCTAGCTATTACTCATCCTCAATAGGAGGATTTTTGTATGCACTCTCTTATGAGTTAAATTTTATTTTATTAAAATCCCCACAAATTATTCTTTTTCTTATAGGAAATGAGTAAATGCCGTAAAGATAAGAATGCAAGTACATCAGGGTTGGAAAAGTCAAAACGATTTTATTTTTTATATTTTACGACAAAAAGAAGCCCATTTTGTACATATTTTTTGAATTATTTATTTTATTAAATAATTAACTAAACAGCATTATAAAATGCCCTGTACTATAGATATATATTGTGTGGTTGCCATTGATAATGTACTAGTAACCTAAGAACTATTGACTTGGTTGTAATTATGGACCAAATGAAGATAATGGCATCAACGATTAAGTAGAACATTTTAATATGTCTAATCTATACTTTTGAAACTTTCTACTAAATTTTAAGTTAAATAAGTAATAGCAGAAGGAGAATAAAATAGTAAACTAATTTCAAACACATGCATATACATACATATGTATGTGTTTTGTTACAATTATATGTTTTATTAAAATAAAAGCATTTCTAAGCTATATTTATAAAGAATTTTTATACCAAAAGAATAAAAATACGAACGTTCGAAGAAAATTTTGATAGCTGTCGAATGTCGTAAAGTACCTGATACAGGTTGCATCAAAGAAAAATTTTGATTTTATTTATCTATAAAGTATAACTAAAGATTTATAAACTTTCGATGATTTAAATACTTGCATATGGGTCTGCTTGCTTCCCTTAAATAACATTAAATTTTTAAAATTTTTTCCTCATTGCTAATTGTAAACAGTCCCATCATATTTTATTTTTCTTCCTGCCAAATAAATGTATTTTAACCAAAACAAAATGAAATAATAGTTTCGCATCTTTTTACATACGGATAACAATGGCAATTTAAAAAGTTTATACTCTTTGTTGATAATGTCACTATAAGGTCACTTAAATAGTCGAAAAAAGTATTCAGATACTCATCGTAACCATATAAATGTATATATAAAATAAACTCAGTTAAAGATTTGGACCCCCACAAAAAAAGTTTTAAATTTTTGCTTTGAGTATTTCCAAGTGAACAGTACTTCGATAATACTAACAACCCGTGACACTCTTTAGGGAGAAAAAGTTAAACACTTTAAGTTTGTTATAAAATAAATGTCGTAATTAATATACTTATGTATGTATTGCACAATGAAAACTGTTGTACAGTACCTATTTAACGCTCGTATGCGAGACAAGAAAAACATCTGATATTGCGCTGCAAGGTACCCGGTACCTGTATGGAAGTTAAGCAGAGAACAACCTTTTTCGCACTATATATCAAGTTAAATCGTTGTAACATATAGGTATACAAACATTTTTTTTACATCTTTGGAACTAGCAAGAGCTTGGAGCTCATTAAACCTGAAAGCCTTCGGCACGGTACAAATAACAAAAGGTTTTTACTACCTAATAAGCGGGCATATATAAGAAAAGCAAAAATAAAAAATTTTTTAAAAATACATATGTATAGAAAATATATAAAGAAAATTTGGTTGAAAAAGTCAAAAGTACTCTGTTGCACACATAAGGTCTTACCCCCGATTCATATAAAATGATAAACCAATTGTACCTTCCTACATTCGAAATTTCATATTCATAACAATAAAAAAATTAAAGAACGTGTTGTTTTAAAGAAAAATCAACAATCGTTGTCTAAGAACAGCAGATTATGTAATAAAGATTTAAAATTATTAAAAAAAACTCAAATTATATCTATATGGATTGTGTAAATTATTAAACCATGCATTAACCTCATGAAGTGAAGTATTTGTATACATACCAATAATAAATGTAATAACTCTGTAAAAAAAATATTATTTGGAATAGGTATAGAAAAACACATTTGATTTTATTTATTATCATTTTCCATCCCTGGTTTAAATAAATACACACAGTTTGCATTTTTACTTTGGACTGTGTGTTTTTGCGCCCCAAATACACCATAATTACATTTAAGAATTATGTACGTACTATATGAATGTACGCGTACGTATATGCATATATATGTCAATGTGTGAGTATGTTAGAACGACTTGTTGAGTGCATGAGTATAGTAAATACGTACCCCAATTAATGCCCAACCACTTGGTATTTTATTTAATTTCTTTCATCCATTAAACCGTGCACACATTTCGTAAAAACGCATCCATCCCATTTACGGTTACTTACGGCAAATGTCAAACAACAAAATATGGGAAAATAAACCAGCAGCAGTGAGCTAAAAATATTTAAATGTATAGAATAAAAATATTAAATAAATAGTAGTGATTCGTAAGAAATTACCGTCCAGCCAAAAAGTTCTTATATTTTTTTTTTTGCAATTGTAAGAATTAAGGAAAAGTGATAAAATAAGAAATAAGGTACCTAACTACTTATGTACATACATGTGTGTAAATATGAATGTTCGCTTAAACTTGTACATTTAGAAAGTTTTAAGAGAGAAACATGTATATCCCTTGACTAGAGTAACAAGTCATTTAAGTGCAAATTGTTTCTACTAGTAAAGTGTACATATATGTACACATATTTGTGTGTATGGTTTTTACCTTGTTTAAAACATTGTTAGCTTTTTGCCTTTGGCAGCTATTTAAATTCGCGCGAATCCCGAAAAAAAAAACAAATAGTGTGTGTTTATGTACAAGATATATTCTCTGTTAAATTACAAGTGCCGGTAATTGAGATCTGTGTGTGTGTGTTAAAAATTAGTTGCTCTCCTTCCCGGTTCCTCCTGCTTTATGATCTCTTTCCCCATAAGCCTTGTCGTACTATAAAGTTCACCTATAACCGTGTTTTTTTTTTCTTTTTTGCATTAGTGTGTGTAAGTTTTTATTTTGGGGAGGCTCTCCTCGGATTTGAATTTCAACACTTTGCCATTGTTTTTGTTATTATTATTGTTTTTAAGCTTTCGTTTCGTAATAAGTCGTAAGTAAAATTATCTAAAGTTGTACCACAATAAGAGTTGCCAATTTCGGTGTGATTATGTTGTTGAAATATAAATTACCAGTCTTATTCATAGTTAAATAATTAATTTTTATTTTAAATATTTTATACAAAATTCCATAAACTAAAAAATTTTTTCTATAAGTAGGTAATTTCCATTAATTAAAATTAAAAAAATATCATTCAACATTTTCTGAAAGATTTTTTTATGAAAACAGAAAATTTTCATCATTCCCCCTTCACCTATCCTTTCCATTTTTGGTTTTATTTAGAAAATGGTTATAAAAAGTAGTTCGTATGTAGCAGAATGTTCCACTTCCTCCCCTCTGATTCTATCGATTTTGAGCCCAACATGGTAAACTTATATCGTAGCCAATTATACAGAATTTAAAGCCTATAACAATTATAATTCTGCAGTTATGTCTTTAATACATTTTATTTGTATGGAAAGTACCACGCCCTCAGAATTAATCCTTTCTAATTATTGGAAGGAATTGTATAATTTTTGTTAAAATGTCCAATACCTGGACTCAAATCTGAAATAATTATTGTTTCTGAAATAAATTATATAATGAGTTTTTTGGGTGGGTGTACCGCTTGCTTGCCCTGCTCCGATTGTATAAATTATTGTTTGTAATAAGACAAATTAGATAAAAGTAAAACACAAATTTTTAGGAATATAAAAGTACATAAAAGATTTCTACATAAAAAAAAAAATAATAAAAATTATTACAATTTGCAATTTTTTTTTGGGATTGTTTACAACTTAATTTTTTTTATATTGAACGTGCCACGCCCATTATTATCTTTCAGATTTTTTTTTAAAAACAGCTATAATAATCAACACGAATTTTTAAGACTTTATGTATTACAGTACTCTGTATATACGCCAATAACTGCTGATTTTGTATGGGAGGTGCCACACCCACTTAAAATATTAAAATCTCCTTGGAAAACATTTGTTTCCTAACATTAGGATAAATCGGTTCAGACATTCAGATTTTAGATAAATTTAAAATAGTAGCCATAAAGGTTGGCGTGGTCAATTTTTCTTTCCATAAAAACCGTAATTTAGGTTACACAAACATAAAAACAAATAAGCAAAATCGGAGCAGCCGTTTTCAAATGGTGCAATCACCAAGGAACCACATTTATTTATTTTTATTTAGATTTCTTTCAAATAGAGAATTTATGAAAAAATTTCATAAAACAGAGAATCTAATTAAACACTTTCCACAAAAACAAAATATACAGTCAAATGTTTCTGTAGTAAGCGAAAATATTTTTATTTCTTTTAAAATTTTCTATGAAAATAACCAAAAATTTGCATAAAAAATTTTCTACAAAGGGAACTTTTTATGAACGAACATCTTCTATTAGAACAGAATATTTGTGAAAAATATTGCAAAAAGTAAAATTCTATAAATAGGAAAAATATCAAAAAAATTTTTTTTTTAATTTATTGATCGTTTTACTGAAATGATTAAACAAGAAACTTAACTGTAATATAAGAAAATTATCACACATATTCCTTAAAGATATTTTTTTCTGCATATAAAAAATTAAAAAATTTTTTCTTAACATATAAAAAAGAAAAAAAAGTTATAAAGCGGAAATTGTTAGAAAACTTTTGTTACCCAAGATTAGAAAAAATAAATAAATAAATATGAAATTTAAAAATTTTCCTTAAATATGTTATTAAAAAAAGTATTTAAATATTTGCATTAAAAAGAAAAAATATATATTTTTTTTCAATTTTTGAATAAGTCCTCGTCCATATTATGAAGTAAAAAACACTGTAAGACTCTGCTTAAGTAACATTTTTTTTACAAGCCTTCATAGAGCAAACTCCTTTGAGAATTAGAAGAATAAAAGATAATTGCATAAACACAAAAAGAAACCCTTTTTAAGTAGTCTTTCCTTTTTCATCAAAAAAATCAAAAAATTTTGCAAAAAAAGTTTTATAATATGGACAATGACTAGGAAAGTTTAAAAAAAAATTAAAATTAATAAAGTTCAAATTATAAACAAAAAAATTTTTTAATTTTGCGACAAGCGGAAATTTTAAAAAAGAAAGAAAAATGTTGATAAGATAAAAATTATCAAAATGTTACTTTGTACAAATTCGAAATTTAAAAAAAAAATCATCCTCTGTAGCTGGCAACTCTGATTACACAGCTCTAATACTTGGTACGTTTATTTTGGGGTCGTGAAACACACAAAAGCAACAATTGCTGCTACAGCAACATAAACAAATTACAAAAAAAAATACTAAAAACGAACGGAACGTAACGAAGCTAAATACGAGTCAACAAAATCCAACAACCAACAATCAGGGACACCGACCGACCACATTAATGTTAGTGTTTTGGTATCCCTACGTTTCAGTACGATTTCGAGGCTGTTTGCCGTTGGTGCGGTTGTTTACTTTTGTTTGTTTCTATGATTTTTCTTGTTTTATTTGTTATTTTTGCTTTCATAACAAACTCTTTTCCAAACACCACACAATATTAGCGAACAAAAACCATCAAATAAATATTCATTTTGATTTCGAAATGACTTTTGCACAATCATTAAGTTGAAAGTTTTTATTTAAATTAAAACAATAAAAAAAACAACAAAAAAACTACCTCAAAAATTAATGGACTTTAATTTGTGAGTGAAATGTACGTCTAGTACCTACATAAAACAAAAAACAAAAAAAAATTAGAAAAAGACTTAAAAATCTGTAGAAGAAAAACTATTTAAAATTTAAAAAAAAATCATAAAAAAGGTGTGTTAAAGTGTTTAAAAACTTCGTCTTTTTTTAAACTTAAATCTCAAGTTTAAATAAAAAACTTAAACTTTCAACAATCACGTTAATTAAAATACTTGCTGATTTTATAATAAATCTCTCCCTTAACTGCTTATTTTTATGGACAAGGTAAGTAAAGCTTGAATTGGCTGATGAAATTGTAGTTTTTCTTTTTTGGTTTTGCAGTTGAAAGAATCAATGTTTGTCAAACTACATAATATCACTTTTAAATTACAGTGTTGTCTATTTAGCTTGTTTCGCATTGTAAATTTCTTTGACTATTAGAAAGTTTTTTTGTCTGGCTCTTAGCCAATTGATTGATGACACTGAGGTTATTGACTGGTTGCAATAAATTTGTACTCAGTATTTAACTTTGCCTTTTTATTAGTACATGTTAATTGTACATGTTTATTTTAGAGATGTTTTGATACCCTTCACCTGCGATGGTTGGGGTATATTTAGCTCTGTCATTCCGTTTGTAATTTCTGCAATATTCATTTTCCACCTTGTGTAGTATTTATTTCCAGAAAGCTTATGAATAGGAGAGTCAATTGATCAATGTTTTTCTATTCGTATGTGCCTATGTCCATCTGTCCGTATGTTGGTTGAAATGAACTTCTAACAGCCCCTACATGCTGCACAGATCCTTATGTTGTATCATTCCTTTTGAAATACCTAAGAAAAAATCGGTCTTGAAATCCAGTATAATCGCTTTATAACTTGGTGAGCTATGAGCCAATAATCACGACTGCCTCTCTTTCTTTTAACATAAAAATTAAAATTTTTCAGGTTAAGCTTTATTTCTACACACCCTTGTTACCATTTGTAGATATTATATGCCTCTAGGACTATTCGTAAAAAATTTTGGGCTAAATATGGTTTAAAAAAATGTTTTTAAACATATTAAGCTACTAAAACTCCTAATTATTTTTTTGGGCAAGCTTAAGATATCAAATTACAGCAGAAAAGGCTTAATTAGCATACTGTAAGACACCATGAACAATTTTAAATCCAAGATGGCCGCCACTAGTAAGTGGCGTACAATAAATTTACATATTGGTGAAATTAATTTTTAAAAATGTGCCCCCTTTGACCCTCTCAATATTGGAAGCAAATAAAAGGGCTTAACCAATAGAATTTAGTTAATTATTAATAATTTAAAATCTAAAATATTGTCTTAAATAAAATGGCGATTATATTAGTCAGATAAAGTAATTACGACTTTAACCCCTTCAAGCCCCACAATATTGATATTAAATTAAAAGGCTTGTCCAGTAGAATACAGTAAACTTAAAAAAATTGTAAAATCTAAGATGACGTCCGAAAAAAAAATGGCGGATAATTATTTCTTAACCCTATCAATATCCTCTGAATACCTGAACGCAAACCAATTGCTTTTGCATATTTTTATAAACTTTTTATACTTTCTGAGGTACAAATAAAAACGATGCCATCTATTGGTATTGGTATTGGAGCTAAATATCACGCAGAACTACAAAAATAACTACCACTACTAACCCCAATATGACACTTCTTGTTACCCACGATCTTAAGAGCATATGATGGGTATCATAAGAAAGGTCTTGATTATCTAAAAAATTCAAAATCAAAGATGGTGTTCAAAATTATAAAGCGAAATTGCATATAAAAATCTGAAATCTAAGTTATCATACGATGTAGTCACTATAACTTTTTACATGATGGTGAAGGGTATTATCAGATTCGACTCTTCCGAAGGTAGATAGCACTCTTACTTGTTAATTTTAGTTTTAATAATTTTGTAAAAATATTTTTTTTTAAACAAATATTAATATTATAAACAGTCAGATAATTTTACTAAACTATTTTGTTTTATGGATGGCAGTAAATTAGTTAAATTAAAAATTAATAAACCCCTTAATGTTCCACAGACCAGCAAGTGTCATCAATTTTTTTTAAATATTCAAAATATAATTGGTATAGCTTACCACCAACATCGGTCCATAATCTGCTGAGATATAAGTCCGATTTTTTTTGTCTATCAAATCTAAGTCTCCCTTTCCTCTTTATGCATGAGGTCTAGGATTCTCATATACAACAAGAGTAAAGATACTAATGTCGCCATTCGCGACCTAATTGTGCATGGCAGCCCCAAGACCACCTTCACTAGACTCATACGCTTCATTTGCAACTAAGTCTCCCTAATCTCTTTGTGTAAAAGATTCAGGATTCTCCTATGCCCTAGTTAGAGGTGTTGGTAGCACCTCTATATCCCGGACTAGCAATAACACCAAGGCGTGGAAACTCTGCCAAGGCAGCATGCCCCTGAAGTAAACTTTAGTGGTTAAAATCTTAAACGTTTCCAAGATATTCTTTATGGATCTTGACGAGTCACGATTGAGTATGTCGACTCATCCATATAAATTTACGGCGTTCTGCATAATGACAAACCATGTGCTAACTAACGAGCTGCTAAATTTTTTATATGAACATTTTCATAAGGGAAAGATAGCAGCTCGTTACTTAGCACACACTTTTTTATTATGCAAAACGCGGTGAGACTTTAAAAATTAATTTTTTTATTAAAAGTTCTGCCTATCTGCCCATAAATGTTCTAGTGTTTTATATGTATAGATACAAACATACTTATTTGTGTATGTTTGCTGGGTATTTATGTATGTATGCATGCGTCTATTATGTGCTAACATTGAATCAAACAAATTTATGTTAAAGAAAATCTAATAATTCTATCTTTGTTAAAGTTCATTTAAGCTGCTCCCCATTTTTTTCTCCAAAGCATAACTTCTTCACAACTACAAGGCACAAATTGAATCCATATAAAATTGAAAATGGAAAAAAAAACACTATTTACAAATAGAAAAAATGAATAAATGATCAATGCCGTTTATTCTAAGCATATGAAGAGCATTACGTTTGTAATGCATCACTGATCTTTTTGCGGTTTGTGAACAAACTGATGATGAACTAAGACTCTAGCAGCAAAAGGGTGGGGAAAAGGGTTTTGGTGTGCACAAACGATATAAATTAAAAAAGAAGAAATAGTAATAGCATCTAATAATAATAAAAACTATACAGTAAATGTAATAGGAATTGACAGGGGAATAGAGATTGTGAAGATTACAAAACTGATTGAAAGAAAAAAAATCTAAATTCTTATATTTACGTATTTTTCGTAAAAAAAGGATACATTTTTTTAAATGGTGGCCACCGACCATTAACAATCATACTTACACATCCACATGTATACATACACACACACACACAACTTCCCCTAATGTAGTGAACAAATCTTGTTGAATTTTATCATAACTTTTCACAATTTTAAAATGGTTTACAAAATTTTACAATAAACAATTAAAATATTTAACCCAATAGCTTAGTTTTAATAAATTAACAATACGACATGACAGTATATGTATGTACGTACGTACCCTGTGAATCCACTAAATAATTTTAATTTGTTATTGTTATTGTTTACCTACGAGTATCAGTACTTATCATATGGCCGGCCACCTGTTGCAATCGTAAACAAAACATTTTAAATATTTTATTCAAATTAATATGCAAATTAATTTTTTTCCTCTCTCTCTAAATAAATAAAAGTGTAAATAAAAAAATATTTGTCAGACTATTTGTCTTGTTTATGTTAACCTACATCCCGTACATAGCTATGTATGTATGTATGTATGTTTGTTTGTATGACTGCATGTATGTACTAACACATGTATTTGTGCTAACAAATAAAAGAGTTTGTGTTTGTTATTAATGTGTAGCGATTAATTCAAAATTGAGAAATTTCAATAATTCGCAATGACAATAAATCAACAATAAAAACTAAATAAATAACAGTCATCCTATAAAAATTAGAAAAGTGGGCGTGGCCGAAGATCTGTTAAGGCATGACTTAAGAACTGCTGGACGTATTTCCCTGAGCTTACCCCGTAAAAAAAAGTCGAGTTTTTTGAAGCACAAATATAAAATCTTAAAATGGAAAAGCGTTTATATGCGCTTCTTGAAAGGCTTACTTTGATGTAGTACTGAAAGTGAATAAATTAATGAAATGCTAACTACGCAGCGATCTGTAAGGGAGGAAATTGGAAACACTTTATGCGTAAACTTGTCATTTTAATACTACAAAATGCTGTGAAAAACGCGACTTTTTGTGCTAAAAAGTTACGCTTCAATGCGGGAACTAGCCATATAAATTTCACGCCTTTCGTGGTCACCACCTTTTTTGACTCCGCACAATCTACTTTTAAAGTGACTTTTCTTCCTGAAATGTTCGGATTTCTCTTCAATATGGCATTGATTCTTCTCGCCTTATTTGGACACAAATTCCCTTTTTCTCCCCAAAACTGCCTTGCGATTGAAGTCCAAGTCGTCCTTAAACTTCTTTAGAACTCTTGAAATCGTTTTCGGGCCAACTTTTATTTTCAAGGCTATTTTTTATATTTTCTCTGAGGGTGGTTTTTCAAACGTTTTTGTAATACGAGTAATGTTTAAAGAACTTTTAAAAAAAATCAGATGAACAACTTTTTCAAATGCCTTGCTTATGCTAACAAGACCACAACCAGCTGCGCATTATTGAAGGACATTCAGAGCTGCACAAATGCAAGTTAGATTTAAGCTGTTATTGTGAAATTTTCTATTAACTTTTTATCTACCTAGAGAAAGTTTTATATATTTTTTTATCATAACCCACCAGAAAAATACATGCAAAAGAAATAGTGAATGCTTGGGTTCATACCATGATTAAGTGATTCATTTAAGGTGAAACATGCATAATTTAAAATTAACGTGTCATAGAAGAGCATGTGTTTAAATTAATATATTAACAAAATTCACTTGATTCTAATAAGGGCATAAAACGCATGCATATTAGGTGAAAGGAAACCCATGATTTATTAGTTCATAACTATTTTTTACATGAATCGTTTAAGATACTTGGCATTCGTTTGTAAGTATTTTGAACTATTTTAAATTTAATACAGCATCGAACATGCCTTCTCTTGCACTATATATTTATTTAGAAGACATAAAAAAAGTCATTCACTTTGAACTAGAGCAAATTTTTTTTTTTTTTTTTTTGCTGAGAATGTCTCTTTATGAAACAATTTTAGATTATTTCTCATTACCTACAAACCAGGGTACACTTATACAGGTGGCGGTGCCAGCCCAGCTGACAATTTTTTTGTGTTCTGGAGTATGTCAAACTAAATATTAAAAAAATAATTGCAACTCCGGAAATTGTCAAACTTCATACATAAAAAAAGGGAGCCGAAAATCGCTCTCCTTTACGCTATCACCTTATGTAATTACACCATGCTACAAACATACTTGTTTTAAATTTTAATTTTATGTTCTTACTGCCATATTCATAAAATTTTTTTAGGTTTATTAAAGCCCTTTTGACAGATCGTCGTTCGTTAATTATTGTGTTCTATATGCATAGGTTTTAAATATGTCACATAGAACACAATTATTTACGAACGACGAGATGTTGTACAGAAATTTGTCAAATAAGTCTTCAATAAACCTAAAATATTTTTTGTGAATACGACAGTTAATCTTTAATTAATAGATAGATTATTTTAAGATTAAAAATTTTTCTATAATCTTAACACCGACATTAACTGTAAATAAAACAAATTAGATACCTACATACATGATGACTGTCATCAAATTCAAAACAATAATAAACCGAATAAAAGCACTACTCGCGTAAAATAAAAATAAAAACACGAATGTATGCTTGTATGTGTAGACGAAAACCTAGAATAATAATAACAAAAATAACAATACATTAATGACGTTAAAAAACAGAAACTGAAACACATTCTCTCTTAATTAAAAAACAAAAAAACAATAATAATAACGGCAATCACAAAATTTTAAATGATACATACATATGTGACGCAGTAGATACAAAAAAAAAAAAAAAAAATACAGAAATAAAAAAATAAGTACAGTGCACTCGGTATAATATGAACACTCTAATACATAAACACCCCAAAATATAAAAATTTTGTACTTTCATTTATTAATCTTAAATATGAAGTTAGTGTAAAAGCTCTAAAATATGAAAATGTGAAAAAATATGAAATATGTATTTTTAAAACAGATTTTATCTGCACAGTATTTTAATTTAAATCAACAGGTTAGTGTTTAAATTCTGATTCAACTGCATTCTCTAGCTGTTTGCTTTTAAATTGTCTTCAGCTGTCAATAAAATTTCTTACATACACGTTTTAGTTACTTACTACTCACATTACATAATTATTTGTTAAAAATAAGCTAAAAGTGAGAAGTTTCATTAGCAATTATATTTTTTTTTTATTGTTATTAGAAAATGTAGAACATTTATATAGATGTGCAAGAATTGCTAATTCAGCGAGTAAATATGGGGTGAAAAAATCCACAATATATTTAAAATGAAAAATAAATACAAATTCTACTATTTAAAGTGTTAACAATACGTTTATCGGACTTTGAAAAAAAATGTAGGATCTTTCAAGTACCCAAAATTGAATGACTTTTGAATATGAAAGAAAAAACGTTTTTCTAACGAGGTCGAAATAGAGGAAAAACTATCCGATAAAGATTATTTTGTGGATTTGCCAAAAATGTCTTTAAAATCTGGGCAAAATGTTTTTTTTTTTTAATAAAGGCAAAAGGTTTTATTTTTAATAAAGAATTGGAATGGGCTTAAAATTAAATGGTTTATCAACGAGATTCGACTATACTCAGAGAGTTAATAGAGCTAGCCGTTTTAAAGCTGATTCAAAAAAATAAACACAAAAAAAACCGCAGATTTTTTCCCATAAATTTTTTTTTTTTTTTTAAACTAAATTAATTTTTTAAATCCAAAAACAGTAAAAAAATCAACTTTAGAGTCTTTTATTTGTATGGGAAAAACGTTTTTTAAAGGAAATTAGATGCCCTTTGCACAAACTTATGAACAATGTTGCAAAAGTGAAATGACTTGCTTTTATTTAGTTAATATTATCGCGTGTTTACTGTATGTGTGTACCTATTCGAATACCAACAAATAAAAATACCCAACCCAGTGTTTTTGTAGTAAATCACATGCTTTTTTTTCATTCTTCAAATAAAGTGTATAAAAATAGCAGCAACAACAACAGCAAAAAACAGAAATTGTAATTAAAAATCAACAAATCAACGTAAAATACAAAAAATATATATATTTGCTATAAATATGACACATTCAAACATACACACAGGCACACCGTACGTTTAAAAATACTCTTTCCTGTTAATATTTAATATTTAAAAATAGAAATTAATTAAATAAAATTTAAATGGCTGCAATATATTTCTTGTTGGTGTTTCTATTCAATGCATTTGCCGGTGCGTATTATTGTTGCTATTTAATGAATGACAGTGGTGCGTATGCGTATTTTCAATATTTCTGCGTATTGTCAAGTATGTTTTTTTTTTAAATAAAAAAATGCTGCTGTTTTGCAAAAATTCAAATTTATTTTCTCTTTTCTTAAGCTATTTAAATAAAAATGCATTTATACCCTGGTGTTATGTTGTATTTGTAAAAAAAATCATCATGATCATCATCATTATGAAGAGACACTTGACCTCAAGTGCAAATAAAAAGTTCAAATACGTATGCCCGTGTTTTTTTTTTTTTTTTTTGTGCCCTTCACTTGTGGTTCCGAAGTTATGTATAGCTTTGTCATTCCGTTTGTAATTTGTACAATAATTATTTCCGAGCTTAAAAAGCATATATTTTCTGAAAGCTTATGAATAGGGAAGTCGATTGGAAATGTGCGCTGAACATATGTCCGTCTGTCTATGTGTTAGTTAAAATCTACTTTAAGAAGCCCTTATATTTTGCACAGACCTATATATGGTATCAAACTTTTGAAAATAATTGAGAAAGAATCGATATTAAAATCCAGTAAAATCGTCCAATAACTTTCTGAGATATGAGCATATAAACACAACTGCCTCTGTTCTTTTTTTCCATATTTTATAAGCACAAATATTAATATTTTTCAGCTTTAAATAATTTTTTGAAGCTTTTTTCAAATCTTAAGTTATGATATGCCTCTAGAAATATTTGTAAAAATTTTGGACAATTCGATAACTTATCGGCTACATTAAAGAATATTTTTTTTTTTTTTTTTGGAAAAATGTATTTTTTTCAATCTATCAAGTTTCTCAAGCTCCTGACACGTGGGAGACACGAAATTGAAAGCCATAGGATCGAAAATCATTCCTTGCAAACCCGTTTAAAACTAACTGAGATATAGGCCCCGAAATACAACTGCTGTGATAATCGAGCTTTTTCAGTTTCTAGAGAACCGAATATGGATGTCAAACGAAAGGGCTACATTAGCAAAATATAATAGATAATAAAATAACTTTAAAATCCATAATGGCCGCCACTACAAAATGTCGTACAATAATATTATTATCAAATCAAATCTAATAATTTAAAATGTACACACACTTTAAACCCGTCAATATTGGTGCCAAACGAAAGGGCTTGACCAGTAGAATATAGTAAAATATGAAAACAATTAAAATCCAAGATAAGTATTAAATAAAATGGCGGATATATGGGTAAAAATAGTAATTACGACTTTGTTCTCTTCAGCCCCCACAATATTGGTATCAAATAAGAGATCTTGAGCAGTATAATACTTCAAACTATGTGAAAGTATAAAATCCAAGATGGCGTCTGAAACAAAATGGCAGATATTTTTTTGCAATATCAATATGTATATCAAATGAAACGATTTGACTAGTAGAATACAATTCACTACGTAAAATTTTAAAATCAGAATTCAAATTTTTAATCAGGCGTCGGAAATAATAAAGCACAATGGCACATAGGTTAGGTTAGGTTGAAAAGGAGGGATATAAAAGCCCAAACCCATGACAGGTATACACTTATGCCCAGTTGGCATGTTGTGCGCTCCATATAGCATATGGCACATAATATTTAATCTGAAATCTAGGCTATATTATGATGTCACAAAAAAATATACATGCACACGATAGTGAAGGGTATCTCCAGGTTCTGCGCGTCCAAATATGGCACTCAATATTATTTTATTTTTTTTTTGGGTTTGTACTGACGATCGAATGTGTGCATTGTGAAACCATTTCCTTAATTTTATATTTATTGTTTTTTTCTATATAAACGATATGAATATATAAAGCATGTTGGAAACAAGTAAAATAATAATGGTATTCACGTAACTAATCTTGTGACTTTTCTGTCGTTTACTTTAAAAACAATAATGTGGTTTGTGATAAAACAATAATCATTGAATATACATAGTTAAATTTGGTAACAATAAAAAGTTAAAAAATCCATCACTCATATAAAATTTAAGCAGAACAAGTTCAATATTCTTCCGCAAAAAAATAAAAAGCTGCATTCCTTTTTTAAAAATAATGAATAAACAAAATTTGTATCTTTCCGTCATGCACATAATTCTATAACCTGTTCCTAAATATTTTAGTTTTTAAATCATTTTAATAAAATATTTCTCACAGGGCTTTTTTTATAAAAATGTATACTCGATCACTTTACCTAAATAGTTACATTAGTTTAAACTCTTACCAAATGTCAAGGTATGCAATTACAAATAATGAAAATATGTAAGAGAAATATCAAAATATTCTTTCTAAATATTCTTTCTTTAGGTGAAACAAGATTATAGACTAATTTCATATGATCTATAACTAAAGTCTACAAGTGATAAAATACAGGCAGTCATAGATTATACGTGTATGTTGCTGATTATCCCGAACATGAAAAAATAAAAAAAAAACTGCTAGTCGTCCAGATTACAAAACATTTTCACCACAAATATCCAGATTATAAAACGACGACTAACACATAAAAGATGTTTATAAAATTTTATATTGATGAAAAATATTTTATGTTTATTGAAGGCTTTTTTGACAAATTTTTGTACATCTGTCAAATAGACCTTAAATAAACCAAAAAAAAATTTTTTTTTTTTAACGGTATAAAATGTTCTACAGACCGCATATTTAAAGGTACCCACCTAAAAATATTTTTATTTTTATACCTAAATAGGAAATGTTAATATTTTTATTTGATGCTTAATAGGTATAAAAATTAATTCAATTGTATTGCATCTGCGACTCATTATATAGGTAGGTACATACGTTTGTATTATGATTTCCAATGTTGGTTTTTTTTTTGTATTTGTAGTTGATGTATGTATGTATGTGTATGTAGGTCAAGGCCATTAAAACATTTTACGATGCAAAAATAAATCAAGTTCATTATCAAATTATAAGAAGAAGCAAAACGACAACAACAAAAAATAAAAACAATAATTTGGCAAATTTCATGCGAATGACTGTAGCAACAACAAACCAAGGGTTACACTTTGCGCCATATCACTCACACAAAAAAAAGATACTTAAGCACACCATTGTTTCTTTACAAATTGTTTTTTTTATGAAACTACAACAACCAACAAGTCTCAAATTAGAAATACTTTTTTAATATCATCTCAATCGCAAAATTAAGCAAAACAAAAAAAACAACAACAACACATTTCCACAAAACGAATAATAAAAATCAAATCAGTGTTGTTAACTATGCGATAGAAATGAAATTGCATAATTGGGAGATAAGCAAATTGGTTTTTATGTTATAGATTTTTATTAAGATAAATTTTATTTTTTAAATATAAAACCCATCGCAAATAACTTCTGCGCATTGTTTTGGTCTTGGAGTTCTGTTAACAAAGCATTTTATAAAGGGTGTCTCAGAAATATTAGTATGGAATTATATATCCGTCAAATGGTCTCCATTGCTTTAGTGACAAGCCATTACCCTTTTCATGAAATTTTCCTTTGTCTTTTTAACAGAGATGTGGCCGTCTTGCTGAAACCACATGTTGTACGGATTTATGTTATTCAGTTAAAGCCACAAGAACTACACTATCATAACGATTGCTGTTCACATTTCGGGCTTATCTTCAAAAAAGTAGGGCCTTATCAACGCCGCCTAGACAGTTGGTCGTTGTTTTCCATGGATGGTATGAGGATTTTATAAAGTCCTAAATTATGAAGCCATTCAGATAGAAATGCGCTTTTTCAAAAAATCTGCATTGAATTCACTTTGCTCCATTACCCATTCAACGAATTGAGGGTGCTTTCCATGGTCTACTGCTAAAATTTTTACGCTTGAAGGTGGTGGTTTTTGTGTAGTGGTTCGTAAAATTCGATGTCGTTGAAAACCATTCCGTAGTATTGATTTATAGTTTTCGGTTAAACTCTACTTTAAAACAGCAATGTGTTCAAGAGACCGATCGGTACGTTGACTTACCGTCCATAACCGACCCAGTTTCGTCAAATTGTTTGACCACTCTTCTAATGGTTGACACATTAGATGCAATTTCTAAACTGATAATTGTTTGAAGTTTGTGAGCGAGCGGTCTCAGCATAATTTTTCAAATTTTTGTAATAAGTTTCCACAATTATAACGCGTTGTTTTTTCATAAAGCGCTCTATTTTTTAATAATCGAAAAAAAAACATATGCAACAGCAGCAAAATTTCAGAGTTGCCACTTGCACAAAAAAAAAGTTACACTAAATAAAAAAAGTATATTCTTCCTTCTAAGACTCCTTTGTATTTGAAGGCTTGTAGCTTGTTGTCATTGTAGGCTTGTTGGCATACAGCTTTTTTACTTTAAACTCAATAACAAAAAGGATAAGTATACAAGTTGGACAATTCAAGGTACACTAACAGACAAATTGTTATGCAGTAATTTATTTATTTTACCAACTACTGAATACTGCGAAATTTTGGCAAAAAGAATTTCGCTAATATGTCGTGTTATCGACACACTGCTGGGTTCACACACTGTTTGACCAGCATCATTTTCAAAGAATTACAGTCCAATGATAGATTCAGTTCAAAGTACGCACTAAGCAATTACACGCTATGGATGACAAGGAATAATGAAAGACCGCTGATTATTTCCACTGTCTGGCATTTTAGGACTTGAGTTCAGTCCACAGGTGTTTTGGGTAAGATTCATTTTTCATTATTTACCATGCACAATCTGAAAATACAGGTCGAACGGTGCGATGGACACAAGGTATTACAATAGGACATATAAAGTACCTAATTGAGCTTCAGACGGCTATATAATTAGGTTACCCTTTACGCTGTGAAGTTTGTATATAAATTTTCAAAATGTTAAATTCTACGACGTCAAATTGATGTCTCAAGATTGTTGGCAACATACTCACTCACTGCTTGGAAATGATCAGCTTATTTTTGAATGACCAGTACTTTTGAAATAAACTAAGATCTATGGCTTTCTGAATTTATTTAATTACTTTCTTCATAATCATAGAAGTTGGAATAACACTGCAAACCAAATTTAAAAAAAAATTTTAAACTGTGGTCGGCGGAACTGTTATTATTTTGAAATTGGACAACATAAGAACGCGTGATTTTGTTTAAAATACTTAAACGTCTAAGTAGACATCACTGAGTCCAAGAGAGAAGAAATAAGACAACATGTATTTATAAATGTACTAACAACAACAACAGCACGAAAGAAAAAAAAAACTTAAAAAAGTGGAACGCATACTCAAAATCAAAGCCATTCAAACTTTAATTCACAACAAACTAATTTTAAACATATACACGCGGTTACAAAATATACAAACTACAACACCAAAAAGAAAACACAATGATAACAGCGACAAATACACACACCTTTATAAATACACTTAATGCGGGGATGGATGTTTCATTTTTAAACAAATGGGATGGAGAAATAGTTGTTATTTTTATTAAATATTTGTTGTTGTTGTTTCTTCTAATATTTTTGTTAGAAATGGTTAAATATTTATTATTTGTTGGATGGACAACGGATGGATGTATGGATGGTTGGTTGATTCTTGTTGTTGATTTGATTTAAATGTTTGAGTGCAAGTGTGTGTGTGTGTGTGTGTAGGTATAAAATGTTTGTAGAAAAAAAAACAGTAAAAATACAGAATATAAAAGGTCAGTGACCAAGAAATTTCCTTTTATTTTTTGTTTTGTAACGAAATCGTGAAATATGGACAACAAGAAAAAACGTGGTCAAAATACTCTCACACATTAAATTTAAAATAGTAGTGAACAAATAATAAAAAAAACAACAAAAATACTGTACAAATGTACATACATACAGTGGGAAGGAACCATGAATGAATACAAATCCGATTTGTATCTACTTAACGAGATTTGCATTTGAAGCATTTAAAAAAAGACAGGTGAAATTGGAGGCACCTACACGGATAGACAGACGATTGTTAAATTGTGTTTCTTTATAGATGGAAAGGCTATTTATTGCACACTAAAAAAGATGGCTTCATATCTACCTTCAACTATATCAATCGTCTTGAAATTACTTTCTAGGTCGAATCAGCAATATCCGTCCAATTGTCTAGATTTGTAATTTAATCTAATTTTTCAATAAAAATATTTTCTTTATTACGTATTCGACTTTTAGAAAATAAGTAAATCGCATTTTTAAAAATAAAGTATTTAAATGCTGGCTGCAATTACGCTGCAAATTAGTATATCGCAAAGTTAGGCTAGTAATGTTTAGAGTACTATAGTTGCCTTATCGACAAATAGTTTTGACTTAACATAGATTGGTACGTTAATCGTTCTCCGTAGGTGTTATTGAGTTACAAAGTACACCATTGCATCTTTTGTCTTTCACTCCTGCAGTCATCCTTCAGCTTTCCTATCCTATTTATGCAGGTGTGGAATCTACATGTGGACATACATGTTTTGTTATTTAATACTTGTTGACCTGCTCTCCGAGGTCTCTTAAATGCCAACATTGACAGAGAAAATGTTCAGCGGTCTTCTGTTCCCCGTTGTCATCGAAACTTTTGCAGAATTCATTATTGGGGATACTTCATCTTTCTGCATGTGTTCCTAGAGGCTAGTGTCCAGTTATGATCGCTATGAGGTTCCTTAGATGTATTCTAGTCATATTTCTCGTATATGATCTATATTTATCTTTTGATTTACAAGTGGGTTCTTTCCTTCATCTTTCCATTAAAGTTAGTGCGAAATCAGCTGCTTACCCTTCGACAGAGTAACGTTAATATCAATTGAATCTATGGTGGTACCAATTTTCACAAAAATGTCTCCATGCCCTAGAACTCATACTATCCCTATATTTTCCATTCCATAATATCTCACGATCTAGGCGGTTTTTAATAAAATACTTTCTCCCATGGTGTAATTATACAAGGTGGCGGTGCCAGCCCAGCTGATTATTTTTTTGTGCTCTGGAGTATGTCAAACTACATATTTAAAAAATGATTTCTACTCCGGAAATTGTCAAACTCCATACATAAAAAAAGAGAGACAAAAATTGCTTTACGTTATCACCTTATGTTATTACACCATGCTTTCTCCATAAAACCATTGTTCAGATTACTTTACTTGCAGTAGTATTACAATTCTGAAGCAAAATGACGCATCACAGGCTTTATTTTTAACCAACAAAGTTGGTTAGCTGGTCTAAATGACACCGTTTTGACAAGACCAAATCAATCGATAGATTCTGTGTCTCTTAGAATAAATATAAGAGAAGGGTACTATATCCACCCTGTAGCGGTCAGATATCTCAACTGATCATTCGGTCTAACATCAGATATCTCAGAGATGTCATCAAATATATGTTTGTCCAGGATCGTGTCTCTCTTGGCAGCAAAGTCAGGACATACGCAAAGGAAGTGGAAAATCGAAATATCTTTATACAAATACAGACAGTTGCGACAATGATCGTAAAAAAGAAGTCCGAGTGGACTTGCATGTTTCCCTAACATCCAGCAGTGACCCATCAATACTTCCATCTTATATCACGAGAGGGCCACGTAAGTTTGGCTTCTCAACATGTTTTCAGTCCACGCCGACTGTTTTCGGTTTTTTTTCGAGTTTTGGAGATTTTGCTTTTAAAAGTCCCCAACAGAATTGCGAGTGCATTTGCGTTTCAGATATCAATAGCAAATTCCCCTGCCCAGCTTATCCACATGCTTGTTACCATAGAGGCCCCTATCCACTGTAACTCAAACTAGAGTAATGTCGGCCAGATGACCAAGCGCTCACAGTTCTTTCCTCCATTGTCCAACTAGCTTAGACGTGGTAGTGTATGACCTGAATAACAAGACTGCCGCCTGACTATCTCAATATTCCTGTCATTTTCGGCGTCCTACATGTCTCTCCGATAGCCAACATTTCAGTTTAACATACGCTGCATTTATTCGAAAAGCGGTAAAAGAGATTTATTCCCAGTTCACCAGTAGAAACAAGCTTTCTTACTTTTAACTCCTAACCAAATTAAAATTTATGTTAAACTTTTGCCAAGACAATAAGAAAGTAAAACGCACACACTTTGAGTGACAATCAAAATGATGGTGATGACTTGACTGATTTGGCCACTTAAATTCGCCATAACTACAGTGTAAACATGATCATCAGCACGTTTGAATTGAATGATGTTGGGATAAAAGGAAATTTTTTTTTTTGTTCTTTTTATTTGATAATAAAAAGGCAACAAAACATTAATATGGTTTAAGGGCACTTTATGGTAACAACTTGAAAAGAAACAAACAGAAAATTTAACGCTTATTTACAAAATTTGAGAAACTACTACAATAGTTTCAATCAATTTCAAAAGCTACCACCAGGTACCTACACAAAACAAAAAAACAATTTAAAAACTTCCTCAGAATTTAAAGTCGTCAACACTTTGGGTTTGGTAAAAAGTCAAAACAGAATGAACAACTTTGTAGACGTGGCCATCGTCATTTATTTTTTTTTTCTCATATTTTTATGTTGTTTTTGAAAAAAAGAAAAAAAACTGTTGGTTTATTTAAGTTAAAAAGGGGTTTTTGGTGCTCCGTTGAACTCCTCTGACTCCGCAACTAAATTTGGCTTTTTAATTTAACTAGTTGCTTTCGTGGTGTGTTATTGTCTGTTTTACGCACAAAATGTATGTACATGCGCATATACTATGTATGTACATATGTACGCTGAATTTTGTAATATTTTTTTTTATCATTATTAAATTTTTGTTAATTTTTTTTGTCTACGTGGTGAGCCACAAGCCACCATGCAGCTTAAAAATTTAATCATTTTTTTGTTTAGCTGGTAAAATATATAAAATGGAAATTTGTTTCACTAAATACTGACAATAATGTCGCTTAAATGAACACCGTTTTTACCTTCGCATTTATGAGCTCGTTTTGGAACATTTTAGGGAGTCAGTAGTGTGCTGGTCTGCTAGTTTGGGGGTTGCGGGTTCGATTCCCGCCAGAGACTCTGGACTAGTCTGCTTCTCTTTCTCTTCTATTCTAACTATTTCTATTCTTCTCTCTATTAAGGCGTCACAATGGACCGTAATGGTCTCCGAGTGAGGGTGTGAGGGTAACTTAGCACCAGCCTTTCCTACCTACCTACCCTTTAGAACATTTTAAATAAAATTTTGGTCTTGAGTTCAAGGATTGACTCGGGCTTGTTTACATATACATTCGCTCCTTAAAATAACCCTAAAGAAAATAGTCGGGTGCTGACATATCTGCCGAACGCGCTGGCCAGTTAATTTGTCTTGGGAGGTGGGTTTAGCCGCTTTATCGGGCATAAACTACACCTCAGGTCTGCTTTCAAGAGCAGAACGTCTATACTTTACAGTTACAGCACTTCCATCTTCATTTTCAAAGAAATAAGGCCCAATGATATTTTCCGATGTACAATTGACACACCATTCTATACACCCAAATGGAATACAGTTGGCGTTAACGAATGGCTCTTAGGGTTCCAGAAAGTACAGTTCTTCTTTTTCTTAAAATGATCTTCACCACTTATAAATAGATTTTCAAGAAAGTTTATTTCATTTCAGCTTCACTGTTGAAATTTATCCGCAAAATTTAGAGGCCGCCGATTATCAGTGGGGCAGAATAGAAAGCCTTCTAGTAAATGTTTCTGGTGTTTGGTTTAAACTTTGTTCTACACATTCAATATTTTTCGTAGTGCGAATTAAGCATGGTCTAACGGTTTGAATCATGTTGTTAGTGACGATAAACTAAGCAACGAATCATTGCTTTAGACAGCGAAATTTCGACGTTAAAATGTCGACTTTATGCTCTTTGCGTAAAAAATAATTGATCGCTGATTTAAATAATAAAATTCTATTATTCTGGTTCTTTGTTCAGTTGTAAATGCTTCAATTATTTACTCTCCAGGTGTTATTTATAAAATTGAAAAATTTAACTAATTTTTTAATCCAATGGTGACTTTTGGTCCACCCTTTATCACACTCCCATGTATCTGTATATTTTTTTGTTTGTTTTTTTTTCTCATTCCCATTTCTACCTGTCGTCAAGAAATTCTTTGTTTTTGAATAAATTTGTTGCTGTTGCTTATTGTTTTCTTCTGTCTGTCTGTCTGTCTGTCTGTCTGTCTGCCTTTTAAAACATATCTTAATACTTTTTTTATTGTCTTCCTTTTCTTAACCACTCAGTTTGTTTTTTTTAAATTTTGTTGTTGTTGTAATATTTAAGCATTCCATTTTTATGTTTTTATTTATTTATTTATTTTATTTATTTTTTTTTTGTACTAAATCAAAAACCGTTTCTTGACTTCATTTCTCCAATGGTTTCTTTGGCACATGTTTTAACGTGTTGCTGTATATTTTATTGTTGTTGTTTAGTCTTAAATAGGTATTACTACTCGTATTTCCCATTTTTTGTTTGTTTTGTTTATTTACATACATACATACCTTCCTTCTCACATGCCCACCATTTCACCCAGTACGCGTTTTACACTCACACGTCTTTTTGGTGAGTTGTAACCAACGATACTTTAAAGAGAAAACAATAGAATGGCACTTAAATCTCTTTAATTTATCTTGTGCAAACATAATTGTTAATGTGACACAATTTGTCATTATGTGAGTAATATAAAGGGGTTGTTTCGCTAAGTGCTTACTGTCTTTAAATTTTAAATAAAACAATGTGTGGCAGAGACATCATCGAAATTTGTTATTCGTGCGAACAGCCTATCAACGGATTAAAGCATCCTGCAAATGTCTACCTTTGATAGGTGACTCACATCCAAAATGCCCAATTTTGCTATAACTCTAGCGCATAGATCAGTTTGCATTTGGCCGATGTCATGGGTTATGTTGGCTTTGAGGGCCGCTACACGTTATGGCTTATTCGCTTATTAACCTGAGACTTGGGAAAATTCCACAAATAAGTCTTAACAGGGTCAAGTTGTAACCATCTCAGTGGCCAGTTTACATTACCTTCATGTAAGCTGATAAAGCCCTTCAATCGCTCTAAAGAATTTTAAATGTGGCGTCAGCTGTATGCCACGTAACACCAAATTATGTCCATATCATCGATAATCATCTACCTACAGACTTCGTCGCTGATGGCCAACGTAAATTCCTTAAGAAATATGGATCGATGGCATCGGCAGATAAGAATCCACATCTAACAATAAATTTTTCGGGTTGCATTGGATCTCTTACGAATTGGTATCGTCGCAATACGACAATTATATTCAATAGAAAATAGGCCTTATTGCTTAAGATGATTTTCAATAAAACTTTTTGCATAACGTGTCCTATTTTGATTGCATGTAATGCTCGCTATAAACATACGTCCATGGTGATTTGTCAAGACAAATGAATTTCAGAAGTCCCTGTGGGAAGAACCTTCAAAAATAAAGTTTTTACTTAACAAGTTTTGCAAGAGTAATCGAGTGCAACTTTTCATCTAAAATTATTGCCTTAATGAAACATAAATGATGAGTCTTTACTAGTATGATGGCCGGTTTTGGGACATTATTTTGACATCTTTCAAGTAGTGCTGATAATTAAGAGTTGGCGGCTTTTGCCTAGTTTTGATTGGCCTTTCAAATTGACAGTTTTAGAGTTGTGTTTCGAAACATAGGATTCGATAGTAAAACATGATGGATTTGGAACGTGTGGTGGGGGTTGGTCTCACTTTCGCAATTCCGAAACATTAAGGTTGTTTAAATACCCCGCTGATTAGCTATTCGTCATAGCCTTTGGGAAATCAAAAAGGACTGCTAGAAAATTACATAACGAGGAATTGAATTTTACCGAGTACAAAATTGCTTTAAAACCTGCAAGAAGGTTAGCTTTTGCAAATAAAAGTGAAGTAGATGATAACTAAAGGATTAAAAAAAACTTATGTTCACCTCCTATAAGGCTCACTTTAGCACACAAAAGAAAAAACAATTTAAATACTGCTCCTCTGATTGAAAACGGTATGTACAAAGAACTTAAGGAATCCGATTTTCCTTTAGCACTATGCAGCGAATTTTGACAAAAGTACTCCATCTTCATGCGTAGATAAATAATTTATCTTCAGGAGCTCAAACCAGCAGACCATGGAAAGTGCCGGCGATTCGTTAAATGGATAATGGAACAAAGTAAATTC
The DNA here is from genome assembly GCA_941918925.1 of Phyto melanocephala. Lineage (NCBI taxonomy): Eukaryota > Metazoa > Arthropoda > Insecta > Diptera > Rhinophoridae > Phyto > Phyto melanocephala. The sequence continues at coordinate 8,357,887 of OW799233.1, forward strand.
AATGTGAATTCTTCGAAAAAAAATTCATCTTTTCTGAGCGCATTTTTATCTGAATGTATTCATAGTTTGAGGTTCAGAAAATTTTCCTGCAATCCATGAGACCACACATGTACCCACATCAAAATTAAACCGAAATTGCAGTGAATGGCCTTCGTTACAGGAACATGATAACGGAGTTGTTGTGGCCTCTACCGAATGGCATGGATCTGGAACAAGGCGCCACCTTTTATAACGAACATAAAGGAATCAATTTATTGCATCAACGATTTCCACAAAAAATTATCTCAAGAATTTCTGATGTCATTTGTCCACCAAGATCATGCGATTTAACGGCATGCTATTTTTTTCTTTGCGGTTTTGTAAAATTTTCGGTTGATGCGACTTAACCAGAAAGAAATACTGAGCTCAAATGCTAGATCTAATAAGTCATTGGTAAGATACACCCACATCTCTGTGAAAAAGTCAAGGAACCTTTCAGGAGTAGAGTACTGGCCTCTCATCAGAGTCATGGGGAGGGACCATTTTAAGGATAGTTGATCCCATACTAAATCGGAACATGTCTTTTTTATAATGCAATAAAAAAAATTACAACCATCTCGAAAAATACGAAAATACACGAGAGCTTTTTTTGCTCTCAGTAACATCTAATCGATCAAGATCCCGAGTATTTTTACATTCGTTACTTACTTATTTAAGTGCATATTACCCCATTAATGACTTAAACTAACTCAATTGTAATTTATGGTGGCAAGAAGAGCCCTGTGAAACTTTAATATTTCCAAGGAAGGAGACCTTTGCAGGAATATATCTGACCCAATATTATTTCATGGTTTTCCAATTCAAAAAAACTACGACCTTATAAAGACGGAAAGTCGGATGGAGTTTTGCAAAAAAACAAATACATTGTTATTCCAATTCTAGTTAAGATTTTCAGATTTAATGTGTTTGCTGTTCCAACCCTCAAATATGCCATTTTTGTCATCTTATCATCTTTGATAAGCCATTTCATTTGATACACAGGAAAAACTCCCCCACTAGTGCAACCCTAGATATTTGTTCAACTTTAAGCATACTTTAAAAAAATTTAATAAAAAATCCAACTTAAACATTAGAGCTTTGCTTTCCTGTTACAATCAAAAATTTTCCATTCGAAAAATACCGTAAAATATTTTTGTTATAAATTTCACCATAAAACCTCGTTATTTGTTTAAGTTTTTTTTTTTTTTTTTTTTGGTTTAATTGCTTTCCAAATTGTCGTTATCTTTGTAGAAAAAGTTAAAAAGGAGCCAAAATGAAGATAAAACAGTTCCTTATCACTTATCAGTTGAAATGTTTGTAAGCAAACCAACCAGCCAAAACAACCACCCAATAAAATCAGAAACCACAAGGTTTCTTATCTTTTTTTACCAGCAGTGGGAACACCATATATGTACGTATGTATGTACATACATACGTATGTACTCTACACATATATTTACATTCATAAGTATGTGCATTGCATACCCAGTTGATTCAGTTTTGAGATGACTAAAAGTACGGGGTACAAAACCGACCATACAAAATCGCTGAAGGCAAGTGTAGGACTTGCGGAGCAATATTTTTGCCAATATACAGCAATTATTTTGTCGTTGTTTCCAAAGTGATCGGCAACACATACTATTGCATTTGCAGCTGCATTTGTGGGTTGTAAATCCGCCCCCCCCCCCCCTTCCTCGTACAACATAAACCGAGTTTAGACGGGCAAACATTTGGAAGGGAAACATTTAGTTTGGTTAATATGGTACCACTGATATATGTAACTCAATAATATTAACTACAGTGGCATTGAAAACTTTGTAAAATTTTATATTTAAAAAAATAAATTATTCTTTTATTTTCATTTCTAAACGAAGGTTGACATCAAAGTTTGTTTTATTTAATTTAAAAAAAACAACACAGAATGTTGCCGACATTAGGTTCGCCTGTGTGAACGCGAATCAAAAACCAAAGTGAATTCCAAATGCTTTTTTTTCCACCAACTAAACACGAACCATTCTGAACAAAAAAGAACTTAAATACAATTTACAGAGTAATTAAATTAAAATAACCATCGATAACACATCCACTTTGCTGATGCTAGTGAGAGTGTTTGTTTATTTTCAATCGATGCGTGTGAGATTAAAATGAAATAGTTTCGTGAAGCCTTCTCTGACGATTTGGTCAACTGGGTAGTATAGTGTAGAGTAATTATCCCCTATCAGACAAACTCGTCTAGGGGATAAGGGAATTTCTAAAGGCCAAACAACAAATAAGAAAAGTTTTAAAAATCATAATTTCTTTAAAAAAAGGGGACGAAATAAACAGAGTAAAATTCTGAAATTTTCACAAAGATAATTAAAACTTATAAATAAAGTTTTAACATAAAAAAAACGAATATACGCACACACATGTGTACTTCTGCACAAAATCCTTAAAACATTTTAAAACATAATGTGACCTACATTGGTTTTAGTTTTTCTTTTTTTTTTTTTTTGTAAGACTGCAGATGATCATGCTGGTTGTGGTGGTGTTGTTAGAACATGAATGAAAAAACATAAAAAAAAAAATTAAATCCACCCACATTTTGAAATCAATTTAAAAATAAAGTTTATTTTCAGCTGAAATAGAATTTTTTTTTTCTTTTTGTACAATTGAAATATTTTTTATTTTTCTTTCTATACAACCAACATCCTCCTCCTTGAAAGTGTGTGGTAAACAAAACAAAAAAAAAAAAAACACAAAATCTAAAAATGAAAAGCAACACATGCCTTTAACAACAAATTCTAACGTCTCACACTACCTATCCCCTCTCCACCCTCTTACAATTTATAGCAAATTCCTCAATCCTCAAACGTATAACATTCGATCCTCTATGTGGTGAATATTGTTTTAAAGGCAGAGTAATCAAAAATAGTTTTATATGTTCACATAAATGACAGTACCGTGGAAATAAAAATCATCTATACGAAGCATTGGTTCTTACATTCTCAAAATATTACGCCGACAAGAACGCCAACGATGAGAGGTATAGAGCTTTAAGTATCTTATATTTGTGGTCACAATTAAATGTTTTTCATATGATATAAGAAAGCTCATAAAGTAGTCGACTTAAAAGAAGTAATATTTTAAAAACGCTTTTTTGGCCATCAAGATGGTGCATTAGGCCTTCAGATTTTTCTCTAGGTGTGCGTAATAGTATTTTAACACTTAAAACTTTTAAACTATATTTATTTATATTTTAGTTTAAGTAGATTTTCTGTAATACAACCCTGTTTTCGGGGTACTAAATTTAGTACTAAAACGTTAAAATGATTAAAAATACTACATAATCTTAAATGACGCTGAATACAAAAATAGTTTAACAAGTGAAACACCAAACAAAACAAAAGCAATGGATGCAGCAACAACAACATAAAAAATCTTCACAATTTTCTACCACTTTTCAGCTATTCATTTACAGAAAATAAAATAATTTCTATTTTGGTGCACATTGTAAAAATTTCTTGGTTTTTCATACAAAAAAAAAAAAAAAAAAAAACAGCTGTATATCAGAAAAAATACTTAAAAATTAATTTTATTTTCATAAAATTGATTAGACTTACTGTGAGTTAAAACCTGATTTAACTAAACTTGTAGTGTGAACGCAAAATCAGCTGTTAGTGGTTTAAATGTTAAAATCCGGTTTTAACTTGTAAGTGTGTAAACAGTATAAAGTCACTGGATTATGATAACAAATCAGCTTATTAGGACGTTTTAAATTTTTTTTTGGCCGCAATTAACTAAAAAAAAAGGTTACATTCGAGCTATCTGTAATGCCAACCTGCCAGAAATCATATTTAAGCACAAATAGCTTTGAAACATTTCCCTGTATTTATTGGCACAGTTGAAGCCGTTACTTTTTAGGAGACTTTAAATTAACTCTGGCGGGTACTAAAGCAATATTATTTAAATCCAGGTGAATTGTAATTTCTACTGCTGTTGTCATAAGAGCAATTTTATTTTCTATCAATCTTTGAGGCTAAACAGTAAACGCTAGAAGTTCTTAATGTCGGTCACTTTTGAATTTAGTAATTTCTTCATAAAAATAAAAAAAAAATCTTTATATTTTTTACTCTTCTCTTCCACTATGTTACAAAACCAACTTCACTGAGTTAACAATATCTAAATAAAAATATTTGTAAAATAATAAAAAAAAAATTTTAAAGACATTAAAAAACATTTTTAGCTATTAAATTGCACGGTACTTTAAGTACTTATATATGAACAAATTGAAGCGTACATATGCGTGTATGTATGTGGTGACATTTCAATTGAAAACTGAAGGAATTGTTCCAACTTTTCTTTGCATTACGCCATAAGTACATATATTTGGCAATTTTGTTACAGTTCATTTAATATACAGGGTGGACCAAAAGTACCTAATGGAATTAAAATACTTTATAACTTTTTTTTTAATTTTTTTTTTTCTCAGATTATAAAAATAACACCTAAACGATAAATAATGAAGAGATTCAGAACTGAACAAAGAACCAGAATAATAGAGTTTTATTATTGAAATGAGCGATTGTTTATTATAACGCAAATAGCATGTTGTCGATATTCTAACCACAGAGATTTGCCTCAAACCGACAGATCATGCTTAATTCGGACGCCATTTTTATATTAAGGTGTCGTTATGTTCCTTTTGGTTACCCTGATCTAAATTAAGATTGCAAAATAAACTAAATGCATGAGTATTACCTAAAGTTTGCCAGTCAGCCAGTAGATGCTTGCCTTTTATTATTTACTAGATAATACCCGGTGTGCTTCGCCACACCAAATTTTAGTATTTAATTCATATGGCAGGTGCCACGCCCTCTATTTTTAATGCACCTATTTCTTGCCCAAATTTTCATTTGGGTGTCAAAGTTGCTTTTGCAAAATTTTACTACTCTAATCGATATTGTTTTCCAGGTAAACAAATTTTAGTATTTAATTCATATGGTAGGTGCCACGCCCACTATTGTCAATGCACCCATTTTTTCCATAAATGTTTATTTGAATATCAAAGTTGCTTTTGCAAAATTTTACTACTCTAATCGATATAGTTTTCCAAATATACGAATTTTAGTATTTAATTCATGTGGCCACGCCTACTATTGCAAGTCCGCCTATTTTTTACCCAAATGTTTGTGTGGATGTCAAAGTTTACCGTACCTAATTTGAAGACTCTAGCTGCATTAACTTTCGTGATATATAATATTTAATACTTACTCTTTAATAGGGCGTGGCACCCCGCCCACTTACAATTTCAAACCAAAGTATAGCCTATAGTTCCTTCCAGACATACAAAAGGTTCTGTGAAAATTTAAAGAAAATCGGTCCAGCCGTTTAACCGTCTATAAAGCACAAACAAACATACATTGATTTTTATATATATAGATTTGAATTATGTAAGTATGTATGTGTTTTTATGTAGGAACACCAGTACCTCTATCCTCCCACCGAGTTGGTTTTACGAATTCTTTCTTTCTCTTCTAATGATAGTGTTATAAGATTTGTAACGTGCTGTTAGAGATCAACTGACATAATCTATTACCTTCATGCTTAAATCGACATAAGCTAAAATTGAGATAAGAGCAACATTGCAATCTCGCAATTTAAAACTGTAATCAGGCGAATTTTCACTGCGTAAACACCCTCAGACTATTTATTTTTAACAAAAAATATCATTTGAAGTAATAACTTGTTTTTTTATACCCGGCACCAAAAAACGACACGCCCTCTTTAACGCCTACCTTCCATATAACGGTTTATCTTTAATTCATATAACTTCTCTATGGACAAAGTTTTTGGAAAAATAAAGGACTATATTGAAATAAATGTAGAAGTTGTATTTATTAGCAGAAACTATATTGACACGCCTACTTTCTTTGAAAGACTAAATCTACGAAAATATTTTAATAGCATATCGAAGTTATACAAAGAAAGTGATACATATAAAGAGATTATTCCACAGCGATTACAGTTAATAACAAAACAATACATTTTGTGCCATAAAAGTACACAAAAAATTGGTGGTGGGTATTAAAAATTCGGCACAGCCGAAAATAGTTCTTACTTGTTACTTACTTACAGCTCAAAAAACTCAAAAATGTATATGTATGTAAGTGCTTTCCTGAAAAGCTATAAAAACAGGCATAAGAATTTTTCTCTTTTTGCCACTGATATATCTGTGGCTTGGAGCTAAAAGGGCCAATGTCAAAATAGGTATTTACTTTTAAGAAAATTGGAATTGTACTTTAACTTTCATAGTGACATTGGCCAGCATTTTATTTATGAAGCTGTTCTGGGTTAAGTATGACTTTAGCTGTTTTACCATAATGAAATAGAGCAAAAAAACAAATCTAATGCAATGATTAACTCAAAAGAGCAAGAAAGTGACATTGGCCCTTTTAGCTCCAAGCCACAGATATAAAGTACATGTTACTGCTTAACTAACATGTACCCTAAATGTCACGTTAAAAAGAAAAACATTGACATATTGTTTAAAGGGACAACACTACGTTTTTACTAACGAACACATACAATTAAACGATACTAAAAGTTATACGAGTATGCGTATGCGTAAAATGATATGAATTTGATTATTTTACCATTAGTCGTCGTTCCTATGTCTTTAACAAATTAAAAAAAAAAATAAAAATTTTAAAGTTCTTTTTGCTTTTACTTACTCGTTTGTTATTTGTTTTTAATTTTTTTTTATCAGTTCTCTGCTGATGCCTGTTTTTAAAATCGTCAAAATACGAATTGCTATAACAAGTGATCGTGCGAGGATCGTGATCACTGTATGTATGTTCATGTGTATAATTCATTTGTTATCGTTGTTGTTTTGTTTATGTTTTTATTGTTCCCCAATTTATCTATGCATGTGTGTATGTATGCGTTTGGGGTGGGGGTAATTTATTTAATTGAGAGCAGGAAGAGCTTTTTTGTTATTTAAGTATATACATATTTACTAACAACAAAAACAGCAAAGCATAGACAAATTTCTCTTTTCTCTAAAATTAACACTTTACCAAGCACCTCTCAGTACCCTAACACCCGCCAGTCAGCTCCACAAACTATGATCTTCCTTGTTTTATAAAAACAAAAATCGTTCCAACAGAGAAGAAGCAGAATTAAAAAAAAAAAACAATCACATGATATAGTGATATGAATAAGAAGAAGAAAAAACAAAGAAAACGAATAAAAAGGCAGCAAACAGCAACAGCAGGCAAAGGCTAGCAATGCCAGGCGAAGGCACTTTCAGTCAATAAGGCAATCAAGTCAGGCCACTCACTCACATCTTACTCGGGTGTGTATTGTATTGCATTGTAGTGTTGTGTTCCTAGCAACAAAAACAATAAAAAATTATATTTTAGTTTGCTTCTTACGTGTTTGATTAATATTCGTGTCAGCTGTTCTTAATCGATGGGGTATGTGATCTTTCTATCAGTAAAGAAATTTTCATAGAAAATTTAAAAAAAATTTTTTTTTTTTTTTAATGAAATAAATATTTTCAAAAATTGTCTATAAAACTAAAAATTAATTAATTATGAATTTTTTTAACAGAAATTTTTAACTAAAATTTTTTATTATTTTCTTTTTTTATTATTATTCTCTATCGATAATTTTCTAACAATAAGGGAATAGAAAAAAAAATTTTTATTCTAAAAAGTCATAGAAGATTTTGTTTAAAAACCAAATTTTGTTAAGTTTTTTTTTTTATTGTTTAAAAACTGTAGATTAGAAAAAATATTACTAAAACTTTTTCTTAAAAAAAATATTATTTATTTTATTTAAATATGTTAACTAAAATATAAATATATTAAAGAAAGAATTTTCTCAAAATTTTTATAAAAGTAGAAGTAGTTTAGGGTGCCCCGGTGGACTAGTCAGTAGTATGCTGGTCTGCTAGTTTGGGGGTTGCGGGTTCGTTTCCCGCCAGTGACTCTGGACTAAATAGTCTGCATCTCTTTCTCTTCTATTCTAACTATTTCTATTCTTCTCTCTACTAAGGCGTCACAATGGACCGTAATGGTCTCCGAGTGAGGGTGTGAGGGTAACTTAGTACCAGCCTTACCTACCTAGCTACCTAGAAGTAGTTTAAAAAAAAATTATGTAAAGTTATTTTTAACATAAATAATTTGATTGCTAACGATCTGGCATATGCCTTAGTAAAAAGCATATAGACCAATTGAAACCAACCAACAAATTGTCATTAAATTACTTTTGCCTAAAAGCAATATAAGCGCAGGTCATCAGTAATTAGTACTGACTTAATGCTAAAGCTCTTTTAAAAAACTCTAAGAACTACGACTGGTGCAGTAGTATTTTCAAACAGCATCCCAGCAAAAACTAGGTAATGAGTTGCTCTTACTAAACAACATACTTTTCAATGACTCTTACATATCATCTGTGTTATTAAGAAGTATTTTGGTAATGACTTGATTTATAATGTGATACGAAAGTACTTATTTTCAGACATTTGTTTAGATACTCGCACAATACAATTTATTGTTGCGAAATTTGCTAGAAGCTATTCAAATACAAAACTTTTTAAAATTCTCATTTAGTTTAGCAAGCTTAAGGTATAAGTTATATTGTTTTGACAATAGCGTCAAAGCATTTCATTAACAAAATGAGGTCTTATAGATTTTCCTTGAGTTTTAAATTACAAAGTAACGTATCGCAGAATAATCTTACCGAATTTTCGTCCTTTAAATAAACGAACGACTTCTGTAAGTCCATAATAGTTATGGTTTATTAAGGTTATTTAAATCAAGTACTCATTTATTGCTATAAAAGCAAGTACTTATTTAAGTACCTATTTATAGGCTTATATGAGTCCCTATTTGTAAGCGAGCGTGGTAATTACTTGCCTCTAATGACATCGCCGTGTTAAAATAATGGGTTTATCTGCCAAATTGTAAGTAGTGAAGAACTGTGTTCTAGTACATTCAACCCATTATTTTGTAATGAGAGTTTTTGCTGGGATGTTACACTCACATAGTACATACATATAAGGTTACCATGGGGTTTTAAAATTTAATAACTTCTTCGTTTATTTATCTCTCTCTTTTAGATTATAAAATATACAAAATAGAAATTTTTAAACTTAAATCACCCTGGTTTTTCGTTTTTTAAAACATTTTTAAAAATATCGCTCGAATTTCTTTGAAAATGTTGGCCTTAAGTTCAGGGATTGTCTCGGGCTTGTTCACATTTACTCGCTTGCTCCTTCAAAAAACCCCAAAGAAAATCGAAGTGGGCTAATAAAGTTTGCGAACTCGCTAGTCAATAAATTTCCCACCTGTTGAAACCACATTTCAATACTGTTTTCAAGAGCAGGAAGTAAAAAAGTTCTATTATAACGTTAAATCATTTCCATCTTCATTTTCGCAGAAATAAGGCCAAACGATATTTTCAGATGTAATGCCCCACCATTGATGAATAGCTCTTGGATATTTGGAAGCCTAGAACCTACAGTTGTACTTATAAACAAGTCGGTTCAAAGGCAGAAAAGATTCATTACTCATAATCAGATTTGCAATAAAGTTGATTTCATTTCTAGCCAACTGTTGGAATTTAACAGCAAAATGTAGATGTTGCCACCTTATGTGGGAAGAACGGCAAAATCTTTTTACTGTCGTAGTGACGTATGAGCTATTCCTAGCTGATCAGAACCTCCTTCTGGTAGATGTTGTTTGGTGTTTCATTAACACTTTGCTCTACACGCTAAACATTTTCCTTAGTACAAATTAAACGTGGTCTACCGGTTCGAGGCAAATTTCTTACGCTGTCATGTTGATGGCGACGATGGACTAGGCAACAAATCATTGCTTCAAATGGCGATATTCCGTTGTGAAAATGTCGATTATATGGTATTTGCGTTAAACAAATTGATCGCTGATTTAAATAATAGAACTCTATTATTCTGGTTCTTTGTTGCAGTTGTGAATCTCTTTATTTATTATTTTCATTATTTTATTAATTATACTTCAGGTGTTTTTTATATAATTTAAACTAAAGTAGAATTAAAAAATAAACGAAAAAGTTATTAATTTTTTTAACCATGTTGACTTTTAGTTCACCCTGTTAAAACGCTTGTCCACGTTTTAATCCTGTCGACTGATGAAAATTTAATTTAAGTCACATAAATGTTCTTCAAGTTAGTTAATATTGCGTTATTATTGTAAAGAATAATATTAGAGAAGCGAGTGTGTCTCGATAAGTTTTTAAAGAGCTTCTTTGTAGTAACGTAACACTTTAGTTTTATTTTGAATAGAAATTGTTTGCAGGGTATCGTAAATATAGGAACATACATCCATCCATCCATATGTATGAATGTAAGTATGTACATGCATGCATTACTTAAATAAATGGCGTGTTATAATTGTATCGTGTTCGTTGATTTCCCGACAATCGTTATAAATTCAGCTGAATTCAGCACAATAAACAAGGATTGTTAAGGTGTTAGTTCGTGGGGTGTAAAGGGGTATTTTACATTTAATTTCCATTAAATTTTCTTTTGTCCATAGAGAGCAGGGTTGTTGTTATAAGGAATTCATTTTTGTTATTTTAAATTGTTGTTGTGTTCATAGTATCCATTATTGTTTTATATTCTTTGATTCCATTTTTGTTTCTTTATTTTCCGATTTGTTTTTTTTTTTGCGCATGTGTATGTTGTTGTGATTTTTATTATTGTTGCTTTTGTTATGTCTAGAGGTGACTTTCCTGTCTGTTTGTTACATTTATACACATTCTCCTTGAAACATATTTCTGTATGTGTTAATTGTTTATGTTGTTATTGTTGTTATTGTACTATATCGTGTAGAGGCGTTTACACAAATTGTGTGTTTTTTTTCAACAATTTTGCCTTTCGTTAGTTGTAGCTGTTGTTGTTGTTGTTTTCATTGGTTACGTGTGCAAAATATGTAGGAAAAAAATTATAAAAGCTCACTGAATATAACAAATAGGTACTACTACAACGATAAGTACATAAATATATTTTTTTTGTTTACTATAAAATACAATTTTTTATTTATTGAAATCCTCTGTGAGAGAATTAAATCCTACAAAATTTGTTCATAAATAAAAGAGAATTTCGGATTTTGGGTTGCCATTTTAGTGAGAAAAAAGTTTTTTAAAGAAAAAATATTTGTATTGAGAATATGGCTCTAGAGCCGTTTTAGTACAGGGTGGGCCAAATGTCACCTTAGGGTGAAATTTTTTAACCCCATGGCGACTTTTGTCCCATCCTTAATACTGACCCTCAGCCCTTTTAATAAAATTTAGCCAGTTTGTATACCCTTTACACGAGAGTGTTAAAAGGGTACAAGTATATAATTTGTCATTCCGTTTGTTATTTCTACAATATTAAATGTAAACATTATAAAGTATGTCTTCTAGATCCTTATTGATAGAGAAATTGATTTAGTCTGAACATCAGTCCTTGTGTATGTTGAAATCAACTTACTGAAGATCCCACATAGACCTTAGGCTCTTATATTAAATCAATTTATCAGATATGCTTTCGATATCTTTGCTATTGAAAATCAGTGCTGTGCGCATAACACGAGCTGAGATATGAGCGAATAAACATAATTGTATTTTTTTCCCAAAAAGATTCAAAATAATGAAAAATAATGTCAATTCAAAGTTCAATTAACCGATTTTCTTTAATAAGTTTTGGTCGAAGTTATGGTTATTACATGATAATACAAACTTCCAATTAATTATGGAATAAAATATGCGTCAATTGGCCACATCGGCTCTGATAACAGACCATTGCTCTTTTCATAAAAGTTTTCAGCACTTTTTCACAAAGAAGTGGCTGCATTGCAACGATGACGAGTTGGATCCCGGATTTGAAATCAGCAATTATTTCTGATTTATTCGCATAAGCATGAATTTTACAAAACCCCAAAGAAATAAATCGCACAGCGTTAAATCGCATGATCTTGGTGGCCAGTTGACATCAGAACTTCTTGATACAATTTGTTCTGGAATTCGTTGCTGCAATTAATGTCTTACTAAAACAACATGTCGTTGAGGTCACAAGAACTCCGTTATCATGCTCCTGTAACAAATGTCATTGACAGTCACTGAAATTTCGGCCTCATCTTCAAAAAGTAAAGCACAATTAAGCTGCCTGACCAAATATGATAATTTTATGAACCCCAAATTCGAAAATCTTGTGTATCCACAGAGCCATTCAGATTGAAATACGCTTCATAGGAAATTATGAATTTTTTAGAATAATTGGAATTCTACGGTCCTATTGAACGAATTGTTGGCGCTTTTCATGATCTGCTGTATTGAGCTTCTGAGCAAGCTGAATTTTGGACTCATTAAGTTGGAGATCTATTGTCAAAATTCGCTGCTTGGAGCTTTGTAAAACTTGAAGTTGTAGAGAGCGCTGCCGCTTTCATGTTTCCTACGATTCTCTCGTTTACAACAGTAATGTTTTTAAGAGATCGATCGGTACATTGATGTATAGGAGTCTTACTCTCCACTTTACTCCACTCTTCGATTGGTGGACTCATCAGATGTATTTTCTCGACTGCAAATTCTTTTTTATAATTATAATGCTCTGTTCTTTCGTAAAACACTAAATTTTTAATAATCGGAAGAAACTTAAGCGACAGCTGTCAAATTTCAGAGTTGACACTTGCACAAAAATGGTGGCGGTCGGTTCGTAAGTTCTTAAACGCCAAGTCAATTAACTGTACTCTCCAAAACATTAGTGAGAGCCGCATGAAAAGCTCAGTGAACTCAGATAAATGAAGCAATTTAAAACTGCATTGCCGAGTCGACCAAAAGTCTGTAACTTTGGACAAGTGCTCAACTTTTATTCCTTACAGAAACGTTTGCTAGAGATTGTGGTCTAAGATGTCGTCTGTGTACGTTTGGTAACCTTACAAGATAAATTGAAAGATTTTATGAGATGCAGGACAAACTTTCATCAATTATTACTCATTGGGTTCACACAAGACGAAATATTTAAATATTTGTAAAATGTTGTTTCTGCAATACCAACCAATTTTCCCATTCCGAGCAATAAACATGGCAAACCTAAACTAAATTCAACGTAAATGGAAGAATGGCGTAAATGGAAGTCATGTGCATATTGGTGTACAGATTTATAGACACATCCACCGCATTATCGTCTCTATCATCATTACCATCCTCATCATTAACGTTGTAATTATCATCATGGGCTTCTGTTATCCACAATATATTTGCTCGTATTTGAAAAAAACAAAAAAAAGTGAATGAATGATATGGTTTGATGGTTCCTCTTTTTTCACTTGTTACTGTCAATGTGTGTATGAAAGCCTCTTCTTTCGATTGCTCTGCTTTAAACGGACATTGTCCCCTATCCAGTTGGACTTATTTTAGTTTGTTGCTGATTTTTTGTTTTTCTCTACATGTTTGTAATTGTATTTTTTTTTTCTTCTTCTTCGTTCCATCCAACATCGTAAGGGTGCCTATTTGATTATTGAAAATAATGTTGTGTTTATTTTTTTTTTCATTTCTCTTGCTGCTTTAGTTTCGCTGTTGGTTCTGTTTTAATTTTTCAGCTGATAAAGCCTTTTTTGCTGTTCCTCCTCTTTCATATTGAGCAGTGAGCGAGTCATAATGGTTTGTATTTGGATTCATTTAGTTCATGTTGTTGTTGGTTGATTTTCTTTTATTGCTTGTGCATTTCCTTGTAGTGCTTTACCCTGATTCCAATACATTTCATTTTCTTTTTTTTTTTTTCTCTTATTGAAATAGGAAATGTATGATTCGAGCATTTATGTATGTATATGAGTGCCTTTTGTATCTGTGTGTCTGTATTTAATTTTTAGGGGACATTGAGCTTTGGCTTTTTGTAGCTGCAATGTTGTTGTATTTTTTACTTGCGCCTTCCATAGGTTTCCCTTTTGTTCGCTAATTCAATTAACCGACGTTGTTGTGTTGGTATGTTTGTCTTTATTTATGTGGCAGATTGAAAACAAAAAGGCTTACAATAGTGTTAGGGCACAAAAATCTATATCTTCTATGTTGTTTGGCCACAATTAACTTTTTTTCGGTCGCTGCTCATTCTAATTTGCTAGAAAATGCTCAAATCCTGTTAGTGACAAGGGTGTTTGTACGACTGTGTTTTTTTTAAGAAAAGCGCCTTAACGGTTTTCATTATAATTAAAAAAAACATTTTTTTTTATTTTTCTATGAATTTACCAACAGGCGTATTATTAATCATAGTTTCTTTAACATTGCACATGCAGTTTAACATGTTAGTTTAACCTGATTTGAATGCCATGTAAACGGAATCTTAATCTCTTCAAAGTGATGGTTAAGTTCCACTTATATATGTTCCTCTAACTCCCACTGGGGCATAGGGCGCCAATAATTGCAGATCTCCATCTGACTCGGTTTTGAGAAATAGACCTTAATTCGTTCCAAGATACACCCAGTTGATTCATTTCGGATTCTGTTGAACGTCTCCATGTTATACGTGGCCTACCGCTTTCTCTACCATCTTGATGAAATGGGTTCCATCTAAGAGCTTGCTTGGATACATTGTCATCATTTCGACGGAGAGTGTGTCCAATCCACTGCCATTTCCGTTTACGTATCTCAGTTGCTACTTCCATTTGCTTTGCCTTTAGTAACAGCTCGGCATTCGTTATTGTTTGAGGCTGCCTTCTTAGGCAGCGGTTGACAAATGTTTGCAGACGTTTTGTGATGCTGTTGGTGACTTTCCAGGTTGTACACCCATATAATAGAACAGACTCAACATTTGCATCAAAAATTCTAAGTTTAGTGGATTGACAAATTTTATTACTTTGCCATACTGGGGCTAGTATGCCAAGTTCCACTTGGAGAGGACAAATGGATTTGGTTATTTCGGAGCTTACAACTGGGCTGAGTTGTATTGAAATAAAGAGAATTTTTTTTTATATTTAAATACAATTCACGGCAGCAGAGCAAAGTAATAAACGTGGAATATTTGTTTTAAACGCACTCTACTAGATTAGGTTAAACAGACTGATAAAGAAGACCATCACACTTGGTTGCATGACTGATGTCTTTGTGATACCTAATACTTGGGAAGTTGCGTTTATATCGTTCTATCTATACACAGAAAAAAATGATTCTTGCAGTCGTAACTTCAATGTGAGATACATTCGCAAGAAAACTTTCCGTCTTTCGTCTTTCCTCTAGAGCTGGGCAATGGCAGAGAAGTTGTTGCACAGTCTCAACCTCTTTCTCGCCGGACACAAAAATTGACTTGGTAGGTCCTTCTCCTTTGGCCTCCAAAGTCATACGATTTGACAGCTTTAAAACATTTTCTGTGGATTCACGTAAAGTCAAGGATTTGTACTGATAAAACATCAACAACTGACGCCTTGACGACCAACATTGTTCATGTTATTTCTGACATACAGCCAGCTTTGTCGAGAACAGCCACCACGGCTGTCATATGCCATGTTTCAAACTTTCGAATAAAAAAATTGTTTTGGCTTAAAATTTATTTTTTTGCGTTATTTTTTACACTTAAAAGTTCTATCAGGCTTAAAGAATACCCTATATTTTCCAGCACATTTAGTCGTATATCTTTAAGTAATCAATTTAAAAGGCCATACCCCTATTGCTTCAAGCAGTGTCATATTATTGCAAAACTGTAAATATTTAAAACGTCATGCTAAAGCGGAACAACTTGCTTCTGTATTACAACAAAAAAAAAAAAAAACTAAAATATTCAGAATCTGAAAGACCACAATTCGGCATAATTCATAACAAAAACTTTTCAAAGATCGTTATCGAGCCAAAAATTCACCACACATAAGTTTTACAGGAATCGAGATCGCTGTTAAAAATTCTGCGATATTTCGATCAGATCCTATAGAAAATAAACGAAAATAAAATTTATCCCAAAAGGGATAAAAAAAGGTAACGAAAACTTAACGAAAGATTTTAATTGAACCGTAATTTCTACAGTTAAGTAATGACATCACTAAAATGTTTAACAGCTGACAATTTAATGTTAATAAAATGTTGAATAATATTTTAGCAATAATGAAAGTTCGGCAAACTCATGGAGACTGAATAAATTGTTGATGCTAAAAGCCCTGGTCGTGCAAAAACGAACTTTGCAAATATTAATATCGAAGCAGTATGTGAAAGTCTTAAGCTTGGTTTTCACTATGTCATTTTTGTTGTCAAATTGCCCAAATTGTTGGCAATTGTATGAAAACGGGTTGTCATATGGCGTCATCTATGTTTGCAGTCAGTTATGCACACAAACTGCCATCTAAACTGACAAATAAGTGAAAACGCCAAATTTCAGTTTGTTAGCAGATATGGCAGCATTTTTTTTAAAGTAAATTTGACAACAAGTTGTCAATTATTTTTGTTTGTCGTTCGTTAGTTTTTTTGTCAGTTTTTAAAATGCAGTGAAAACGCATTTGACGCTAACTGACGAGAATTCATTTGAGGCAGTTTTTGTTGGCATTTCATATGACATAGTGAAAACCAAGCTTTATTGAAAGCTAATTAACACAAGTTCAGCATCGTGGTCAAGCATTGAAAATTTTAAGAAGCTATAGCGGTAGCCTATACTCACTAGAGATCTGTGTTTCCATGTTCCATGCTGTGCCTACACTATGCACAGCGAACATGTGGCTGCGGATTTCGCGATTAAAATCAATTTGAGTAATAAAACATATTCATACCTTAATGAGTTCTTTGGTAGCAAAAATATCGGCATTTAGGGTTCAAAAAACTCACATGTGATAGTTAAAACCACAAGCCTCAACAACTATTTTGTGCAGTTTCATTCCACTTTAACTCAATGTCAAGACATGAGAACAGAGTTTGTGCTGCTTAAATTTCTGTGTCACTAAGGCAAAACTGTTAATGTCTGATTTTATCATTTTACAGAAAATCATGTTTAAACTTGTAAATTGATTTTTATACAGGGTGGACCAAAGTCATCATGGGGTAAACAAATTTTTTCGTTTATATTTTTTATTTAGTTTTAGATTATTAAACATACAAACTGAAATCTTTTTTTACCAGCAATTGAAAATAATTACCCCCCGTTTTCAGCTTCGCAATGAGCGGCCATTTTAGAGCTTTTTCTATTAAAAATTTTTTATGGCTTTAGCATTTGAATTTCTGCAGCAATATTTATTGTCATTGAGTTTAAAGATTTTCTCGGACTCACATTTTCGCTTCTTCAAATGTGCACTCGTGCATGTTTTTTACGACAAAAATTTTAAAAGGCACCAACAACAGTGATATAAGCATCGATTTGATAATGCTGTACTGTATCAGCGAAGTTCAGTCATAAAAGGTCACGCAAAACTTTGACAAGAGAGTGCGAATTTACCATTAAATCCACATATCCTATATATAAGATTATCTAATGTAGTTTATACTTCAATAAAAAATAAAAGTCTACAAAAGAATCCGTTAACCGGAATCGCAATAAAAAATTATGCAATAATAATTATACCCTTTCCTAAATTTCTACACTTTTCATTTCCGACCCCATAAAGTATATATTTTCTGAAAGCTTATGAATAGGGGAGTCGATTAAGCTCTGTCGGTCTGTCCGTGTGTATGTTGAAATCAACTTTTTGAAGCCCGCCGACATCGCTTGGACCCGGGTGAGGTATTAAAATATCAGAAATATTCGAGAGTAGATCGGTATTGAAAATCAGAAACATCGGTACATAAACAACTGAGATATGAGCAAAAACCCACGACCACTTCGATTTTTTTTTCACAAAAACAACATTACAACAACAACATACATACATACAAACGTGTATACTGGTTAGAGAAAACGTGGCATCGAATCCCACGTTTTTTTGAGCCCACAAATTTTTTTTTAATTTTTTTTATATTTTTTTTAATTTTTTTTATATTTTTTTATTTAATATATTATTTATATTTTTATTATTTTTTTTTTAAATTTTTTCTTTAATTTTTTTTTTTAATTTTTTTTTTAATTTTTTTTTAAATTTTTTTTTTATTTTTTTTAACATACATACGTAAATTTATAATTTTACAATGGGATGTTTTTATATATGTATGTTTTTTATATGTATGTACGTATTTCATATGGGATGAATGGTGATACAAACTACTGTTATTGCATGACTACACGTTGTGAAGGGTATTTATGTGTGCATTTTTGGTAAAAAAATTTTTCTTTAAAATTTTATTTCAAACGTTTTAAATTAAGATCATTTCATCTATTAAATTTTAAATATGTATGTCTATTTTCGTATTGTTAATAAAATTTTGCATTTTTCACTAATTTCAAAACAATTCTAACTTTTTTTCTTTGCAGGTATGGGAATACTAAAATAGCTATTAAGTAAGTAATTATTCAAGTTAAACAAACAGCCTAAATGCTAAACACATTAATCCATTACACAAAAAAATTAAGAAAAAATACTTTTGAAGAATTCTCTTAGTAATATTCTAGTTGTAAAACAAGACTTTAAAAATTAAAAGTTTCTTGCTGTTAAAAATAGTAAAACCTTGCGTGTCATCTAAAGAAACTTGAATTGAGGTCAACAATTGATTAGTGTTTGATTAACAAACAAAAATTATCTCGCCCCCATCCATGCAGCCAGCACAGGGTAATGTGGATGGCAAATCCTAATTAAAAAAAAAGAAACAAGTAAGAGTGCTACATTCGGCCGTGCCAAATCTGATAATACTCTTCACCATCATGTACGTAGGCATAACGACCTCATTGTAGCGTTCCTCAGAATCCATATTTAATGTTATACAGGGTTGCCCATATTCGACGGACCCATGTTTTTTTTAAAAAAATCAAAGAAAAAAATAAAAATTTGGCGGTTGGCAATCTTAATCATTTAATTTTTTCCAAGTAGATTTGTTTACATCAATTTTTGAATATGATATCTCTCAAATGGCCGCCTCTGGCGTTGATGGCGTATTGTGCCCTTTTTGCAGCATTTTCCATCGTTTTCGCCAACATTTCGGCCGGAATAGCGGCTATTTGTTCACGAATGTTGTCCTTGAGCTCTTCTAAGGTCCTTGGCTTGTTAACGTAAACCTTTGACTTCAAATATCCCCACAAGAAGAAGTCAGGCGGCGTCAAATCGGGCGAACGCGGTGGCCAGTCCAAATCACCACTTTTCGACATCAAACGGCCCGGAAACAAATTCTTCAGAAAATCGATTGTTATGCGACTTGTGTGCGGTGGAGCGCCGTCTTGTTGAAACCAGAACTGCCTCATACACTTTCGACGAATAATTGGCATCACAAAATTGGTCATCATGTCGCGATAACGCTCCTGGTTGATGGTAACAGCATGGCCATTTTCATTTTGGAAGAAAAACGGCCCAATGACCGTTTTCGCACTAACGCCGCACCAAACTGTGACTTTTTCGTCATGAAGAGGCACTTCTTGAATCTCCTGAGGATTTTCAGTGGCGTAAATACGGCAATTTTGCTTATTTACGGTCCCATTCAATGTGAAATGGGCTTCATCGGACATGATAATTTTGTTCCAAAATTGCTCGTCATCTTCGGCCATTTCGATGACTCTTTGGGCCCATTCCAATCGACGAGGCTTGTCCACAGGCAACAATCTTTGCGTCAATTGAATTTTGTACGGGAACAAATGCAAATCAACGCGAATAATCCGTTGTAAAGTGGACCGAGCCATGCCCAACTGCTGAGAACGGCGTTTTTGGGATTTTCTTGGGGACCTCTCAACACTGGCTCGTACGGCAGCGATATTCTCGGCCGATCGCCTTGGTCGACTTTTATTTGGCCTCTTCGGATTAGAAAGAGCCTCACCAGTCGAAAATTTTTCGTATAAACGCTTAATGGTGTTCTTAGAAGGCGCACTTCTCACATTTTTTAATATTTTAAAAGCACGTTGAGTTTTCACAATTGACTTGTTCTGTTGAATGTAAATTTCAACTATTTCAGAGCGCTCGCGTCTCGTGTATTGTTGCATGGTAAAAATCTGCTTGGACTGACGCTTCAAACGCGGTATGTCATTAAGCGATCTGACATCTCTGTCAAAAGTTATGGCGTTGCCAGATGGGTCCGTCGAATATGGGCAACCCTGTACACCATTTTGCTTTATTACCGGCACCATTTTTTTTTTTTTTTAATTTACATAGTAGACTGTATTTTACTAGTCAAGCCCTAAGGGCTAAGAAAACAAAAATGCGCCATTTTATTTCGGACGCCATCTCGAATTTTACACTTTTTATACCCTTCACCTGTGGTGCACAAGGGTATATATCGCTTTGTCAATCCGTTTGTAATTTCTACAATTTTCATTTCCGACTCCTATATTTTCTGAAAGCTTATGAATAGAGGAGTCGATTAAGCCCTGATCGTCTGCCCGTCTGTCCGTGTGTTGGTTGAAATCAACTTTTAGAAGCAACTATATGTTCCTCAGATCTGTATATAGTATCAATATCTTGGAAATATCCAGGAATGAATCGCTATTGAAATTTAGCACAATCGCCCCATAACTTTCTGAGATATGAGCAAAAAACCACGACCACCTCGTTTTTTTCACAATTACAACAACAACATACATACATACATACATACTAGTTAAAGTAAGCGTGGCATCGAATTCCAGCTGAGCCAAAAAAATTTTATTTTATTTAATATATTATTTATACTTTATTATTTTTTTTTAAATTTTTTTAAAAAATTTTTAAAAAATTTTTTAAAATTTTTTTTTTTTAATTTTTTTTTTTTTATTTTTTATAAAAATTTTTTTTTTGTATTTTTTTTTTTTGGTATGTTTTTTACATGTATTTTATATGAGATGAATGGTGATACAAACAATTGTTATTGCATGACTACACGTTGTGAAGGGTATATAAGATTCGGCACGGCCGAATATAGCACTGTTACTTGTTTATAGTTTGAAGTATTACACCAGTCAAGCCCATTCATTATACCCTTCACCTGTGGTGCACAAGGGTATATATAGCTTTGTCATTCCGTTTGTAATTTCTACAATTTTCATTTCCGACCCCATAAAGTATATATTTTCTGAAAGCTTATGAATAGAGGAGTCGATTAAGCCCTGACCGTCTGTCCGTCTGCCCGTCTGTCCGTGTGTTGGTTGAAATCAACTTTTAGAAGCAACTATATGTTCCTCAGATCTGTATATGGTATCAATCTCTTGGAAATATCCAGGAATGAATCGCTATTGAAATTCAGCACAATCGCCCCATAACTTTCGGAGATATGAGCAAAAAACCACGACCACCTCGTTTTTTTTCACAATTACAACAACAACATACATACATACATACATACATACATACATGTAAAAAACATACCAAACAAAAAAAATTAAAAAAAAAAAATATTAAAAATAAGAAAAAAATAATAAAAAAAACTACAAAAAAAAAATTTTAAAAAAATTTAAAAAAAAAAATTTTAAAAAATTTTTTAAAAATTTTTCTAAAAAATTTTTTTAAAAAAATTTAAAAAAAATATAAAAAAAAATAATAAAATATAAATAATATATTAAATAAAAAAAAATAAAATTTTTTTGGCTCAGCTGGGAGTCGATGCCACATTTATTCTAACGTGTACGTATGCACGTATTTTATATGGGATGAATGGTGATACAAACAATTGTTATTGCATGACTACACGTTGTGAAGGGTATATAAGATTCGGCACGGCCGAATATAGCACTGTTACTTGTTTGATACTAATATTGTGAGGGTTTAAGGGGGTACATTTTTAAATACTTTATTTGACTTTAATATAAATGTACGCCATTTGGTAATTAATAATAATCTTAATTTAAAATTTTTTTATTATGCTAGCCAAACGCTTTTGTTTGACACCAATATTTACCCTCTCGGGGAACAAATTGATTTTGATTTTGTAAATTTTAGGAAAAACAGCGAAGCACTTGTATTTTGGTGCTTATATCTCATTCAGTTTCATACCGATTTATTAGTTTTTCTTAAGAATAATTTTCCAGACAATGGCTTCCAATTTGGTGTTTCTAGTATGCCCAAAAATTATTTAGAAAATTGAGAAAGCTTATGTTTTTAAAAAAATATATATTTTTTCAAATAATGTTTGCCTATAACTCTGGGGATAAGTGACAGATTTGCTAAAAATTTTTTTACAAATATCCCTAGAGACATATTTTGTAAGTATAAAAATAGTAGCAAACGTTTTGATAAATTATTCTAGGCTTCAAAAAAAATTAATTTTCATGGTAAAAATATGGAAAAAAACAGAGGCAGCCGTATTTATTTGCTCATATCTTAGAAACTTAAAGAGTGATTGATACTACACACAGGTCAGTGCAACAGATGGGGATTTCCTAAAGTTGATTTTAACCAACACACGGACAGACAGACATTGCTCTCCTAGTCATAAGCTTTTAGGAAGTATACCCCTTATGAGGTTGAATATAAATATTGTAGGAATTACAAACGGAATGACACAGCTACATATACCCTTGGCACCACAGGTGAAGGGTACAAAGATACGTACACACAAAATACAAAATAACTATTACGTAGCGGATGATGACTAACTGACAGTTAGACTGACCAATTGACCAAAAATGAATATGATAATATCAAATGTAAGCTTTAGCAAAGATACACACTGCCATCAGATCAATAGGGGGAAAACAACAACAACAACATCAGAAACAACCTAGAAGATATAACAAGATATTAGATACAAATAAATACTTATAGATACAAACTAAAATTCACGCACACGCACACACACACATTGTAGAACTTGGATTATGTTACGCATTTCAAATACAAATATGCGTATATGAAACATGTCTTCAATGTATGTATGAGTGTGTATCTGTAATTGCCTTAGAACGCCTAGATATTTAAAAAAAAAAAAGAAAAAAAATCCCATAAAAACAGGCTACAAAATATTAAAGCTATAATAAACAGGCACACAAATACTAGACGATTAGATTTCTATTTCTATGAAAATGTAGAAGAAAAAAAATTAAATAAAAACCAGCAAACACATGCTGCTTGAAGTCTGCTCACAAAGCTTTAACTGAAAACATTTGTACGTTCCAATGTACGAACGTTAGTTGGATGGATGAATGGATGGCTGGATACAAACCGGTGAGTGGAACCAATACTATAACCAACAAATACAATTTGTAATATTCTCTCGCATGCTGAGCTACATTTTCAAAAAAAAAAAAAAAAACTAATACGATCCTAAGAACTCATGCAGTTGGATGTTTGTATTTATTATACATATGTACTAGTATATAATGTACATTCAATACATGTACATATGTACACTTATGTACTTTAATTTGGAAAAAAAAAACTTGACTTTATTATTTTCAAATTGTAAGAATAAACAAAGAATAGGCATAAAAGATTAAGTTTTTTTTTACAGCAGGGACGAAAATGATTTTATTTTTTTATTGGCTTAAGACATTGTTGTGATTTTGGATTGAAAATCAAAAAGGTATTTGGCAGTTAAATATGGCGTTATGCTTTTTAGCCAGAACGATGCAAACCGCAACTAGTAGAGATCACTAAGAGATCGTCTTATTTTCTTCTAACAACATCATTCTGCAGCTATTGAAAGTCCGCTATTGAAAGATGTGTTAATCTTTGAGTCTTAAGTCTACTTTAGGGCTTACTTTATCTAAGAAGTCATGGCTTATAAAGTAAAGTTTAAAAATTGACTCAAAAATTGGGCTAAAATCCTTTGCCATTTATTTAATATAAATTTGTGAAAATTTTTACCCATGAGCAACTAATCTTAGCTGTGAAAATTTACTTGTAATCAGACTCCTTTAGAGACCATTGTGCGAAATTTAATTGCTAATTTCGTGCATCCTGGTACCATGTCTGACAAAAGGCCTAAAACATATGGTAGTAGGGGCTGTTGTAGCAAAGTCCATCGAAGAAATCCTTAACTCGGTGTTTTTGCATCTCAGGGGAAACAGATGGTACTAGATTTAAGGAAGCATGACTGATACTGCATGACAAAAATATTCATGGGAATTTTGAAATTTTTTTTTTGTCAGTCAGGCGTCACTTTTGTCATTCATGCCATACACCATCACGTTTAAATAAGTTGCTTAATGCAGTGAAAAGCTATCAAGACTTGGTCAGCTGACTGTCGTTGCTCAAGCTTGGGTCACTGCGCATAGGCGACACTATGGTAACGGGCGGGTGGTTGAGCTAGCCAGGATGTTATCTAGAAATCTCGAATGCAAATGCGTTGGAAATACCATTGGGAAGTATCAAAAGCAAGATCTCCAGACACTTTCTTGAAAAAGAACAATGTGGCGTGAACTGCAAACATTTAGAAAGGCCATGCCTACGTTGTCCTCTTTTTATATTAAGCGTGCACCGCAACACACAAGCTGAGGTCGAAAGGACATCTCGAGGTTGCTTGCGGTATTGATGGGTCTTGAACCCCCTTCAAGTGACCACTGTCGCTGCTGTAAAAATTTGGAGAAGAAGGAATTGGTTTTCCACCTTCTCTGCGAATGTCCTGCTCTGGCTACCAAGAGACACAGAATTCTGGGAATACACATACTGTACAGCCTATCTAAAATATATCTGAGGTCAGATTGAACGTTCTACTGAGATACCTCACTTTTAGGCGGTGGAGCAAGTACCAAATCTGGCTAGTGAAATGATCTTGTTAAAACGGTGTCATACAGAATCCACTTGGCAGTTTACGCGTAATGAACTTTCACGTTAACTAACCAACCAAGGAACCAACAATTTTAAGAATCCCAGTTCAAGATTGACTAGAGTCCCATCTAGTACTGTGAAAACCAGTATCCTCTAGGACTTGTCCTAGACTGGTTGCTTGAGAGGTCTCTTGGAATCACAAGTGGTGTACTCCAATGTAGGTAGCCGAGACAAGTGGTTAAATATATGATACTTGTCCTAGGACGGTCTCCGTGCAGTCATTAGCATAGCTTGGTGATGTTGCCTTTAATAAAGTTAATTAAAAAAAAATTGAAACCCTGCAAAAAAACAGTCCTATCTAGCCTTAATTGTCTATCCACAAACCAAACGGCCTCCATGATGATTCCAATCATATTCTGTAGTTTACACTCCGAGACATCACACAACTCATCCTGGAATCGCTTACCTAACCACCTAGCTCTATGGTTCTGTAGTCTAGGATAGTGACACATAACATGCTTTACAGTAATCCAGAGTGCGGCTTACTGATCCTAAACTTTACTGGATAATGTGCAAGAGAGATGCTGGGAGATTACTCTTATTTCCAAAAGCTACATTCGATTTTGTGGCTGATTAACCTCATAGCTTATGACAAGGTGCATGGGAATGCACATAAACTTCCCATAAACTTAATCCAGTATAAGACCACTACCCGATTACAGCCTGCGAGCCCAGTTGTGGCATTTATCTAACTGCGCATGTATAGCAAAATATTATTACCGAAGAAATTATAAATTACCGATACGAGAAATGTTTCAAAACAATTTTTTTTTTTTGATTTTCTGCCCTTTTTTTTAAATGTTAATCCTAGCCCTAGGAATGTTAATTTTTGTGGTAAAAATATGGGGGGGTGTGTAAAATCCTAGGGAGTCACTTGTGTTTATTTGCTGATATTGAAATTATGGAGGAATTGTGTTGAATTTCAAAAGCAATTCGTTCCTAAATATTTCCAAAAGATTGCCACATACAGGTCTATGCTTTTAGAAGTTGATTTTAATCTACACACGGACTGACTTTCAAAAAATATATCCTTTAAGGGGTCGAAATGTATGGCAAACCTCTATACCATTAAATTTCACAGTACTGTATAATTTTTTTACCTGCTAAATATACCTAGTAAGCACTTTAAGGAAAGCGTTCGTAAGTACGTAAATATAGTAGACTTAAAATTTCTAATATCATTCCTCAAGTACTATTTGATTCCAATTAGCATCCCTATGATAAAAAAAAACCGAATAGAAAGGAAAGAAGAAAAAAAGAGAATTAAAAAATAAACAGCTTTGAATAACAGTCTCAATGAAAACAAAACAGGTCTACACATTTTTATTATTGTTGTTGTTGTTCGTTTTCAAATCATTCGAACCTATTTGTTTAAGACTAAAGCTGGGGTTTTATATGGAATGGAAAAGGGGCTGCAGGGGAACAATGTAAAACTAAATAAGAGTAAATATGTATGTGTTTACACTCGTATTTATTCTTAAACATCAGCTGGTTGTAATAGGAAACTTTTATAAAGGTGTTTTCCTTTTTGATAGAGCATTTAGCATTTTGCTATTAAGTAAAACAAAACAAAAATCAAGCAAAAATAAAACCATATTCATATGTGCATGTTTACAAACATATGTACATACATAAGTATGTAAGCATGTGTGCATATCTACATGTAGATATTACAATTATAATTCATACATACATATGTTCGTATGCTTTTATTTTATGAATAAAAATTACATCATTTTCTTCTTACAACACAACAAAGGCAATAACAACAACAAATAATACACATTCTCACACTGCAAACCATACGAGCAATACTGATCATACAGTGAGCACGAAAAAATACCAAACAAACACATTTTTCAACTTTGAATTTTCTAAAACATAAACACAGCTTAAGAGCTCTAAAACGAGAGTGATAGTTTTTCATTTTGTCTTGACTACTACATTTTAAGATTTTTGGAAATACCCGAATTACAAATTGTACGCACTGAGCTTATTGTAAGAAATGGTTGAATAAAACAGCTTGAAACTATATGAGAAAGCCGCTGAGCTTTTGAGTATTTTGCAGAAAGTGATTACCATGAAGTTTAATCATTTGAGAATGCTTTGTAAACACGACACTGAATTGATGTTTCTAGACTTCTACACATTGCTTAAATGTTGAAATTAGCACTACTTGTTTGTGAACGACCAGCGCTTTTAGTCTCAATTTCCCAATCTTCCTAATCTAATGATTTGTTCTCTCAAGACAGCTGGCAAAGTCCATGACTGACTATCCAACAAAGTTGTGCAATTTCGTGAAATAAAAATCTGATAGGTTTCTGTCCTACATGAAAAAATCACAACAAAATGTGTAATTGGATGTCATACTGTCATACTTGAAAGTATTATTTTCACAAGAATTATCAAAACGGACACATTTGTCAAAAACTTTCACTCACTTTTTGTCCACAGTCTCACACTTTCTGAGCACACATACAATTCTTGACATATCAAACGACAAAATCTGATAGTCAGTTAAGCTGGATTCACCCATAAAATTTTAGTTCAGAACAAATTTTTTTTATATTGAGTTTGATGTTTTACTTTTGAGAGAGAGAGAGAGAGAGAGAGAGAGATTATTTTGTTCAGAAAGTTTTTTTTTAATTGGTTTAATTTTAATTCTTATTCAGAAAAAACTGAATTGGGATGCCACTTTTTTTCAATATTTACATGAAAATTGAATTTGGTTGCCACATCACACAGTGTCAGTACATTTATTATACAAAAATTGTTTTTGCCGAAAATTAACAATTAAAATGGAATTTAATGAAAATATTGCTCAAAAATTAATAGAAGAATTAAAAAAACCAGGAAGAGAATGTTTGTATGACATGAGCAATAGTGCATACAAAAATAATTATTTAAAACAGGGTTTTTCTCACTGCGACTCATTTTATTTTCGATTTTTTTTATAAATTTCTTTTGCAAACAAATTGACTTTATGCACTTCAATTAAAAATAATAATTTTAGTTTTCTTTTATCCGACATTTTCTTCACATATATTTTAATGAAATAATTTACGTTTGTATTTATTTACATAGTTTGCTAGCGGTGCTGCCACTTTGTACAACTGTTTGCATTTTTATATTATATGGCAGCTTTGTTTTTTCGGACAAATTTTCTGAAATGGGTGAATCGTTCTGCAGAAAACTCTCAGTAAAAAATGTTATTCTCCGGAAAAAATTTTGTTCAGAACAAATGGGTGAATTCACCTTTATGGCCTTAACCTGATTTACAAAAAGAATCAACCAGAGATGGAGCACAACTAGGCTCCAGGATGTAGGGTGGCAAAATTCCTTTAGCAAGCAATATCGCCCAGAAAATCAAAAATACTTTTTTCACTGAAGAAAAAGATGTAAAGCATCATTTTGAACGGTCATTGCGGTATTATATCGTTGTTGCGAATAGGCAAACGAACTTAATCGACTTCTACCGTTTCTACGAGGAGATAAGGGAACATAACTTTGTCACTGCCCGGCGCTTACTGTGAGAAGATGACAGCACTTGGGTGAATATGAAATTGACAGTGTCTCTACGCTCAACACGCTGACCTTTACTGGGGGGTCTTTAATTGTTCACAACAAAGAGGATGTAGGAGATAACTTTGAGTAACCAACACTATTGACTACATGACTTTAAACCTTACCAAGTTCTCGTAGTTAGAGTTCATTAATTTTAAAATATTGTTGAACAATGAAAACGTGTTGTTCTCTACAACACTACTACACTAAAATAATGCCAGAAAATCCTAATATGTCGTTAACTGCGGGATATCCATTTTAAATTTATTAAGAAATTTTATATAAAAAGTAAAATTAAAAAAAAAAAATAGAAAATGTGTTTTTTTTATAATTTGTTTTAATTAAAACTAATGTTTTGCTACAGTTCTACTTAACGCTTGTAATAATTTCTAAAGAAATTATATTGTTTCAATTAAAGAAAGAAATATAGGTTATCAAAAGTACAATTTTTTATATTGAAAACCCAATTCCAATAACCATGAATATTGATTTGCGTGAATAGCCTACATATATAACGAATTGTTTACGTTTTCGCGAGTTCACTGTAATTTTATAAGTAAGTAGGCATGTGCCTCGTACTCAAAACTTCATAAATAATTATGTTTATATAGATACTTATGTATGTATGTATTTGAAATATTATTATGATAATGAACATGATATGATAATATGTTGATGATCATCATTGTCATTATGATTTATAAACAGATGTATTTGGAATGAAGATGATAATTCCTGTAACGATCACGTAGGCTGTATGTATGTTTATTTTATATTTTGTGGAGAGAAACATCATCTAAATTTAATAACTATTTCTATACACAAACACACTTTAAGAAAATGTATACCTAGAAGCTTTTTTTCTTGTTATTATTGTTGCTGTTTTTTTAAGATTTCTAAAAGATTTCAAATAACAACAACAACAACATAAAGCATACTAATCACACAAACAAAATGTTGAAACCTTTATACTAAAAAGTTAAAATGTCATTTTCATAAGTCCCACATATAAATTTCCTTTTTGTAAAACATGTACACATGTCTGCATGTGTGTATATACACCAAATAAAAAAACAAACATTTTGTTGTTGTGTTTTAAAACGTCATCTTCAAGCCATAATAAATAGCCAGGGGTGGATGCTGTCAATATCCGTTAAAATGTTGCTATGAGTGTTTCGACTTTTAGTTTTTCATAAAACCAAAGCATATTTATATATCAGGTAGTCTTAAATCGTCAGCTGATTATTTTTTTCTTTACTTTAGTTGTCAAAGTCCATAGATAAAAATTAATTCTCTCTTTTACCATTTATCTAAAATGTCAAACTTTATATATAAAAAGTTTTCTCTGTTTTGCGATTACCTAATGAAAATAAATATGCCTTGTATAAAACTTAGAATTTAAAAAAAAAAAACAGTTATTAACAGTTATAACAGTTTTGACCATTATGACTAAGTATGTAGCTGTAAGATGGGCCAAAAGTAATTGCGTTTAAAAATATTAAAAAATATTATTTAAACAGCTGAAGAATAAATAATGAAAAAATTCATAACTGTACAAAGAACCATAATAAAAAAATTTTATTCCTTAAATTAGCATTAATAATATTAACGCAAAGAGCATATCGTCGAAATTTTCACGTCAGAATTTCGCCTTGTGAAGCCATCATTCTTAGTGGCTTAGTTCATTGTCACCACTAGTATAGCACCACAAAAATTTTCAATTTACACTGCGAATAGTATTAAACTCAGCTACTGGTGGTTGAAGAATTAAAATCTGCAAATAATAGGCAACTTTTAAATCTTGCAGTGAAATTTCAACAGTTACCCAGAAATAAAATCACCTTTATTGAAAATCTGATTATAAGTGATGAAGCTCATTTTTATTTAAATGGCTTTATTAAAAACTAAGAAATGTCAAAAGTAGATTCTAAAATATGCATGGCAAGGTATGCCATTTTTAATTTTAATTTCTCAATAAATTTTTAAGAAATGATATACTTATATATCTGAATCATTCTTGATTTATTAAATTTGACTAATTCCTTTTTTAAATTACAAATAAAATTGTTTATAATTTAATATTTATTGAAGATTAGTCTCTATGTGGAGCAGCCAATAGCTGACTGCTTGTTATTAAACCTTATTTAATCTATTGGGTACTTTTGAAAGGTTTCCTATTTATAAATTCCCTCATTTTGATTACTAAATTCTTTAATGATAAAGAACTTTTATATTTATCTAAGGGTTTACTTAAGTGTTTAGTTGAAATTGGTCAAATAATCCTTTTCAAATGTCAAAATATCATACATTTGCTCTTTTCTCACATGATTTTCAATTGTCAAACTTCATATAAAAAAATTTTGAAATTTTCTCTAAATATAAGTGCGGCAAGATTTTTCTTCTACTACTACTACGACCAAGAAATTAAAGCGTGATAAACTTTAATATAAAATCTATAATGCCGTTATTTGCTCTCTAATCTGGTATCTCACTTTTATTCTAAAATTTTTAGTTTTTTGATATATTCGATTTAAAAATAATCTTCGCTTTCCAACTCTGATTGGAAAAATATTAAAGCTCTCTCTCAAACAGCAGATTTTTTGCTCTTTGTAAATACAAGTTCTCAACTAAATTTTTAAAAGTTTCTCTTTTTGTGATCATATGTGGTTTGTTTTTGTATGTATGCATTTGTTGTTGTTGTATAGTTTGTTTTTGTTTATTATGTACAGAATGAACAAGAATCACGCAATAGGGCAAGGCAAACAAGGCACAAACGGAATTTTTTCATTATGATCATATGCTATACAATCGCAACTAGATCCATACATACATACATAAAAATAGTTTTACACAGATACTCGGCGTATACGTACGGACATCCACTCTCATCCATTTCAAATATACCTACACTTTTCTGGTTGTTTTTTTAACTATTGCTGCTGAAATGACTCCACACGACACGATTCAGTGACTATGACAGCGCGAGTCTATGATTATTAGTTTGTATATACTTATGTATGTATGTATGTACCTATATAGAAGTAGTACTACAAATATACTAATGCATAAATGAATGTGTTTGTATGTAGGAATAAATATCGGTCTAGTAGCATTTTTTGCGCCTGGGTGTTGTTTGTCTATTCATCCATCCAGCCAACAGCCATCCGTCTTATTATATACGTTGCACGGTGGGGTGTCAAAATTGTCATCGTGTAATTGAAATTTTTTTAATATGAGATAATACCTAAAATTTTATCTATTACCGTTTAGTAACGTACCTAGTCATCGTTGTCTATCTGTATGTAAATTATTAATCATAAATATCCTTATTTTGTTTATGTACCCAGACTAATTAATACCAATTCGTCTAGGGCATAATTATTATCTTCAACTTGATGGGCATTCTTTGTAAATATTTATGTTCCCAAGGAACTTTTACTACCCGGATAAGTTTTCTTTACTGTAGGATCTGTAATCGAATGATTTAAATTTGTTGGTAACCCTAGAAAACTAACCAGGGTACATCGTTGTTTAACTGACATCTTTTTAATATTTTGAAAGCGTTCAAGAATTTACTTTTTTATGGAAAAATCTCCATAAAGGAAAGATAGCAATTCGTTACTTAGCACACAGTTTGTTAGTATGCATAACAAAGTTAATCTCTATTTCATTTCTATTTAGTCGGGTTTTTTTAGACCACATAAGTAAACATTTTTACTGTTCATTACACAAAGTTGCTTAGGTTTGTCACCTAAGAGAAGAAGAATAAGCTTTGTTAGGATAACTTTTTTTTTATTTTTTGGCTATAGTCCCACTGTACATTGTTGAGCGTGAGTGTGTGTGTATGTGTAGCAAATAAAGTAAAGGTATCTATCTCTATTTCTATGTTTTCTATGAGTCTCATACAGTAGTTTGGCGTGTCCGTACCGATCGTATGTATTTGCGTATGTATGTATGTGTATTTTATGGGGGCATTAGAAGCTACAACAACAACAAACATATTTTTCTATGATCTTTGCTCATGCAAAGGAAAGGCAACAATTCAATGACAAAAGCTTTTTTTCGCTGTAGCTGCGGTTGTTGTATAGATACATACGTGTGTCTGTCCGGTCTTCTTTATGTTTGGCTATTTGTGAGGAGGATAGTGTGTATTAAGCACTTTAGATATGTCTGTCTATCTGTGCTTAAGGGGGGAAGGCAAAATGTAAAAAATGAGGTCTTCTATTTTTTATATCTACTAAATTCTAAGGTGGGGATAATAATGGTGGATAATAATAGACAAACAAGGCAACAAATAGAAATAGGCGCAAATAACAACAACAACAAAAGAGTTAAAATATAAAATACACACACATACACATACAAACACAATTGCCCATAGAAAAGAAAATAAAGGTTAACCAAACACAAGAATAAACATGAAGTTTGTTTAAAAAAGGTGGGTTTCTGGCGTTGGCTTCAGAATAATTTACTAAAAATGCTACATACGTAGCTATGTAGGTACATACAAAAAGTTCAAACTAAGTAAAAAAAAAAAATCTTATTGCCTTATGATTCCACCACCTTCAACTTACAGGACCGCCTCTAAAAAATTTCCTTTATACCACCACCATCATTCCCTTCACAGATTCCCATTATTAATTTTTTTTTTTTCTTATTTAGGGGAAATTTTAATTTTTTTCCTTTCGTTTCTTCCTTCTCTGTTATTTGCTTACGTTGTTAGTTGGTTAATATAAAGCTTTTTTCTTTCTTTCTAATTCGTCATCCACCCTGTTTTATAAATAAGCGTTGTTGTTGTTGCCACTGCTGCCGCCTATTCTTTTCATAAAGTGTTGTAAAGGAAATAGGAAACAAAAACAGGTCAAAGCAGCTGAGCTGAACGGTATGAGAGAGAATATAACGGCGTTTCTTACTTGGCTTTTGAGCTAAATATATGTGTTTCATATTAAAGAGAACTTTTGTGCATATACACTGTCTCTCTTTCTTCGATTAATCTCCACAAAATAAACTTTCATTAAAATTGTTTCGTACATATACAGGGTGTGCTTATGAAATAATTTCAAAGCATTATGTTTAATTATCATTAATTAGCATCTGTTTAGTTTCTATTTATGTTGAAATTTTTATATATTTATACCCTTCACACAGTGAAAAAGGGTATATATAGGTTTGTCATTCCGTGTGAAATTTCTACAATTTTCATTTCCGACCCCATAAAGTATATATTTTCTGAAAGCTTATGAATAGGGGAGTCGATTAAGCTCTGTCAGTCTGTCCGTGTGTCTGTTGAAATCAACTTTTTGAAGCCCCCCGACATAGGTTGGACGCGGGTAAGGTATTAAAATATCAGAAATATTCGGGAGTAGATCGCTATTGAAAATCAGAAACATCGGTACATAAACAACTGAGATATGAGCAAAAACCCACGACCACCTCGATTTTTTTTTCACAAAAACAACATTACAACAACAACATACATACATACAAACGTGGTTTACTGGTTAGAGAAAACGTGGCATCGAATCCCAGCTGAGCCAAAAAAAAAAATTTTTTTATTTTTTTTATATATTTTTTATTTAATATATTATTTATATTTTTATTTTTTTTTTAATTTTTTTTTATTTTTTTTTTGTTTTATATTTATTATATATATTTTAATTATTTTTTTTTTTAATTTTTCTTTTTAATTTTTTTTTATTTTTTTTTTTTTCATTTTTTTTTAATTTTTTTTAAAAAATTTTTTTTTATTTTCATTTTTTTTTACATACATACGTAAATTTATAATTTTACAATGGGACGTTTTTATATGTATGTACGTATTTCATGTGGGATGAATGGTGATACAAACTACTGTTATTGCATGACTACACGTTGTGAAGGGTAATTAAGGTTCGGCACGGCCGAATATAGCGCTCTTACTTGTTTTTTTTTTTTAATTTGTCTAAAAATGTTTGAAGAGATTTTAACTAAAACAATAAGGAACTAAATTTCGTCATCATTCTAATTAAAAATGTTTCAAAGTATAAATACCTATATGATTAATATTTTCACGAAATCCATTTCTTTTAGTTAACATTGTGTGTTCTTTATTTCAATTTGTGGTAGACCTTTTTCTTATAAGTATGGTATAACTTCAGCTTTGTTTTCAAAAAAAAGTTAAAAAAGACGTTAAGAATACCTGATTCTTTTGCCAAAACGACAAACATAAAAATAATGAGCAATATTTCATTATATAACCATAAGCTGATAAGTGTTACTCACATTTTTAATGTTTTCATTTTAAAATATTAATTTTAGTTTAAACTTTAAATTTTGTACAGACTCTAGTGTATATACGTACATATGTACATATCTGAGGATTTTTGGTACAACCTCATGCTATCTTCGCCTTTGCGAATAAGTTCCATTTTGGAGGCAGGGTTTCTAGACATAGGCCGACTTCCTAAACGCAAGTTGCAATGCACATTTACAATGCATACACTTCGTAAACGCATATGTAAACTTTCTAGCAATGCCCAATGTTCCTAATCGTTTGGCAACTCATTTTACTGAGTATCAGCTGTCAAAATCGCGCATCATTTTTATTTTGTATGCAAACATTTGAGCTGCAATGGCTGAGTTAGTATTTTCTTTGTTTATTTTTAATAAATTATTTATAATTAATAGAGTTTATTTAAATCACAGACTAATAATTTAAATAATTAAACACTTTATATTGCAGAGACAAAAAGTGGATCAATGAGCGTTCCTAAATGCCGATAAAATGCAAAAAAAAATCTCTGCAACGCAAGGTTGCACTTAAGACATGTTTAGCATTGCATAAGCATTTTTTTAAATTATGAATTGCAACTTGCGTTTAGGAAGTCGCCCATAATCTTCTGCAGTTTTCTCACTTTAAATGTATTCATTACACTAGAGCAGTAATCTCATCTCATTATTTTAAATCTGCCCACTTTTATTTGAAATTATTTGTATAATTTTAAGTAAAATAAGTTATGTCAATATTTTCCTTTTAAACATGGCTGCTTTCGTGTTTAAAGAAATTGCAAGAAATTCCAACGACAATAGTTTACAACATTTAGTTAAGTCATCTACTATGGCTTTAAATGTTTTCAAAAAAATTTAATTTTTTATATATGGTTATAAAGCTGCAGTGAAACAAAATTTACATCAAATTACAAAATGCAAATTTAAGAAAATTAAATGTTGGTGGCATAATTTAATTTAAATGTACAACAAGTAGAAATTATAAAATGTCAACACATTTATTTCCATTAAATAATTATGAGAACAAATATGTTTTGGTTTGCAGTAAGAATAATTTGACAATTGAATTTGTTTTGTTAAATTTATTTAGCGATTTTTGTTAACATTTTTACATGTCTTGGGTAAAAAACTAAGTATTTTTTACAAGTCTTGGGTACAAATTATAGTTCTAATTTAAGGCAATTTAACAAATTTTAAAATTTAAATATGTATTTACGATTTTTGGGATACTTAGATAAAAATCAAAGTTCTTAATCAAGTAATAAATAACATTTAAACTAAATTAAATTTTTAAAGCCTTTTGTTTTAAGTATGACTACCAGTTTCACACATCAACAAATTTCCAAGAATTATAAACAAACAAGCGCTACTGATCAAGCCCTTTTATTTACTACCAATACGATGTCATCTTGATTTTTTTTCTTTTCATAGCTAACTATATTTCAATACTCAAACCCCTTTATTTGATCCTCATGTTGGCTCTCTTGGTAATATAGAAACTGAAAAATATCGATTTCTGTTGGTAAATATTAGGAAAAACAACGAAGTTCGAAACTTATTTAGGAGTTTGAAAAGTTGATTTCAACATACACACGGACAGACGGATAACCTACGACGGATACATAGTATACCCTTTTACACTGTCGTGTGAAGGGTATAATAAATATAATTTTAAACCGTCACATTTAAACAACCAAAAGTTGTTCACCCTGTTTTCTACAAAATAACTTTTTGGAGATTAAAACTAAAAGAGTGTTTTCCATTTCGTTTACTCTTACCGTTAAAAAGTGATCTTGTGCTTTTTTCCTGCAAAGAGAATAGCACATTCTCTCCACCAAACAAAATGTAAAGCCCATTAAAAAAAAGCAACAAATTTTGTTTTTACGTAAAAGGAGACTGACGACAGAAAAAACAAAACAATATAAAGGCAAACACCACTATAAAACAAATCTGTTTGTACGTTTGTGGGTATGTATGGTTGTATTAAAATTTTAATTCTACACTTTGAAAAGAAGAAAAACGTAAAATAAACATATAAATAATATAAGTATGTAAAACTAAAAAAATAGATAGAAATCGTATTGTGTGAAATGGGAAAAAAGTGTTTGGTTTGTATGTAAGACAACGTTGGATGGATGGTTGGTTTTGGTTGGGTTGGATACTGTGTTTTTATGTGATTTTGCTTTAAGCTGTGGCTGCTGTTGTTAACAGTGTGTAGTAGTTGTTGTTGCGTTTTTATATGGTGGTTGATTACTATAATGCTGTTTATATCGTAGTTGTTGCTTTTAATGTGTATTTTAAGAGGATTTACACTTTGCTCTAATGTAGAGTGGTGGATTGTAGGACGGCCAGCAACAACAACAACAACAGCAAATAAACGACATTAGGTAAAGAGGAAAGAAAAAAACAATATACTCAACTTGTACACGACGACAAAATATGGAAAAAAACAATGAAATAAAAACGTTGACGACATTGTTGTTGATGTTGATGGTGTAGAAGAGACGAATCCACACTAGAGTATGTGAAACAATTTGTTTTTGGTCTACGCGATCAATGAGGAGCAAGAGGACTGCTCAGTCGTTGTAGTAGTGTCGTAAATAAAAGTTCATCGTTTGTGTTGGATTTTCGTTAAAGCGGATTGGAAAATTGGAAATAAAACAAGTGTTAAATGTCACTAAATAGACAAAAGTATGTGTGTATGTACGTACATACCTACCTATATTTTTGTATGTATAAAAGAAGTAAAATATTAAAAATAAAATATTTCCAAAATGTTTAATTAACACAAATTAAAATAATT
This sequence comes from Phyto melanocephala, assembly GCA_941918925.1. Classification (NCBI taxonomy): domain Eukaryota; kingdom Metazoa; phylum Arthropoda; class Insecta; order Diptera; family Rhinophoridae; genus Phyto; species Phyto melanocephala. The sequence continues at coordinate 8,395,321 of OW799233.1, forward strand.
ACCTACATATTTTTAAGTGAGAAAATATGTATAATTTTCCTGTAATCGGACAAATACAAAGTACAAACTTTGTTAAGAACACAAAATTAAGAAAACGGGGCTGAGAAACCTCCCTTTCTTTAAAATTCTTTAAAAACCAAAAACTCACTTATACACTGGCAAATTTAGTTGAATGCACACGCAGGTATAACAATTTAAAGAAAGTATACACTTCCCTAAATTTCGTTTAAAGTTCTCCCAAAATTTTAAAACCAATAACAATTTTAAAGCAAACACAACGTCATAAGTGATCTAGCGGGAGCTAAAATAAATGAGTGAGTGTTTAAGTTTAAAATTAAAAGTAAAAACACACTCTTAATTTATTGTTTCTATAGTGTGGTGTGAAGACGGTGGTGGCTTTTTGTTTTTGTTGTATATTTGTTTAGCTGTGTTGGTGATGGTTGTTGTAATTTGAGTGTGTGGTGGTGTGTAACGCTGTTGGCGTAGACATTGACGTTGTCTCCTCTAGGACTTGACTATACTCGCGGTTTAAAATAATTTTTTCTTTACGCATTACGTTCATACGCTGTTGTTACTCGTGACTGTAAGGACGTGTCGTCGTGTCGTGTCCACCTTACATTATATATATATATTTTTTTAATAAAAGACAAAACAGTAAGAAAAATACCAACAACAAATAATTTATTTTGTAGAGATCTTAAAGAAAGGCTTTGCTGTGTAAATGAGTATAATAAGAAAAGCTATCAAGTAAATAGAAAATAAAAAACAACTATAAATTATTAATATAAATCTTATCAAGAAAGGAAAGTAATATAAAAAAAAATTTAAAAAAGAAACAAAATGTGAGAATACGTACATATGGATGTGTATGTATGTGCATATGTTTTAAATTAAAAATTTTAAACTATTTTCATAAAATAAAAGAACAAAAATATACCAGAAAAATACATACATATAAAATTAAAGGAAAAAATCTGTGATTTTGTGTTTAAAAAACTAAAATCTTCAATGATTCTTAATGTGAGTAATAAAGGTTTAATTAATTTTTGTGTAATATACACTCATTTCTCCACATAGAACAACAAGTGCATAAAATATTTTTGGGAGACCTCTTAACAAACAGTGTTAAGAGATTCAAAAGAGTTCTACAAATGAAAGAGTACCTAGTACTGAAATTACTTATTTTAATAATATTTATGGATAAAAACACTAGTTAAAAAAAAAAACAATAATTGTGAATAATAATACTTAAAAAATTCAGAAAAATAACAACTAAATAACAACTTTTAAAAGTGTAAAAACATTAAGTTTAAAAATAAGTAAGATAAAGACAGTGGAACAAATGACTTCTTGATTAAAACAAACACAGTTTTAAAATTTTAAAATTTACTTCAAAAAATTTTATTAATTATTATAACAAAAAATACCTTAATTATAAAAAAATTCAAATAATATCTGAGCTTAAACAAAAAAAAAAATCAAAATATTTTTTAAAGAAACCCCAAACTTTATAGAATTTTGAGTTTAATTTTATAAATCAATTATAGAAAAGAATTGTACCTATGTATTACTTGTCTACCTACTTCACTTTAGAAAACTCTGGATTTATTTCAACTAAGTATAACAAATAATTAAATATGACGTTTGCAAAAAAATCCAAAAAATAAAACAAAAAACGGTTCGTTTGTAAAACCTACAGGAATATTAAATTTTTTTTAAGTGGAAAGATTTTATATCGGATATGTTTGTTGAATTTGTTCCCCTATTCTTAAGTAGGAAGGTATTTAGTGCAGATGAAATACTTGTTACCGGCAAATTTGATACCAAATTATTGGTACATATTTAAAAAATCTGTCTTCAAAATTGATTATTATTAACATCAAACAAATAATTCACAAAAAAATTTATTGTTCACTGTAAAAAGTTGTTAACTTTTGGTGCACACCTAGTAAATTTATCAGTTCAATGAAATATATCCCTAATTACCGAAATGCTAATATTATCTTCAATCAAAATCCTGTTTCTTCCTATAATAATTTAGTGTGTTTTCACTGTATTTGGTAGCCACTTAGATCGGTTTTAAAACTTGATTTTGTACCAGGGTGTCATTTCTCGTTCTGTGAACATGTGGAATAAAACTTGCAAATATTTTCGGATAAAACTATTATTATAGTTTATACCTACTTATCACCTATTTTCAAAAAAAAAAGGTTAAAAAAATTACATAAATTTTATTTGTCTTAACAGATTTTCAAAAACATATTCATTTATGCTATTTAAATATAAATTTTTAGCATTTACATTTAGTATAGAGAAAATTAAAAAAAAACTCATTATTTGCAAATTTTTAATTAAAGATATGATAATAATTAATTAATTGTAATTATATAAGGTGAATGCAATTCGGAGAGAATTTATTGAAAAAAAATATATATATAAAGTTTGACAATAGAAAATTATGGGGTTAAAGAAAAAATGTATAAAGTTTTGACAACTGAAGATGTTACCTAATAAAATACACCCTGAACCCTATTTTGCAGGGCATATTCAATGCATCCCGGCAACAAACACAACAATTAAAAAACCCATGCATTTTGTTTTTGTATACTTATATGCCTGTATAGGTATGTCACACAATTTATTTTTTCTTTAATTTTGATAATTTTTCCAAAACTTTAATGTAAAAACTATATTCTCGTTTTGGGAATTTTTAAAATGTTTTGAAAACGCTGAAACTGCAAATTATTTATCGTAGACAAAAAATTAATAATTTTGACAGATGCAGTAGGTATTAAAAGAAAACTTGACAATACTTGTGAATGCTATAAAAAACAATCAGCTGATTGCTTATAAACATTTTAATTAACAAACATTTTTATAAATAATAGATTTAGGCTTGTATTCTTAAGAAAACAAAATGTAGGCAGAAACCTATTGGAAACCTAAATATTTTGAGAAAATTTTTCATTGTAAAGCAAATTTTAAATAAAGTACATTTTAAACTCATTTTAAATTTTATTAATATGGGGGAAAAGTTTCCGTGTAGTTGTGTAGGTATGCATTTATGTGTAACAATCAGGGACACTTAAACAGGTGGCGGTACCAGCCCAGCTGATTATTGTCACAAACTCCATATATAAAAAAGAGATTTCAGTGCCTAGAATTGTCAAACGTTATATATAAAAAAAGGAAGACAAAAAAAATATAAACAATTATAGAGCATTAATTTATTTTGCAAACATCCGTGTAATAGACAAAATACTCAATTAGTTTACTCTTTAACACCAAGCAGAAACGTTCTTCTTATAGCTATGTATATATCCAGTCTAAATATCGTCTAAGGTACTGATATAACTTTTTCGCAATCCTACGATTTACAAGAAAATCTGAAAGAATTCTAAAGACAAATCGCAATAAAAGCTGTTATCTGTGCCAGGGTACACTTAAACAGGTAGGAGCAGGGAAGGAAAACGGCTTTTATGATTTTGTACCAAGTATGAAAACAAAATGTACTTTTTAGGCCATGACGGTACCATTTTTTAATATTTATTAATAAAAACATAAACGTAACAAAAATGTTTATAAATATTCAGAAGTATACAATAAAAAACAGAAACTTAACAAAAATGTGATTAAAAATCCAGTATACAATAGAAAATATTAAATATTACATTCATAGGTACATACGTAGACATCGGTTATTTAACAAATTTTATTTATTAAATACTTTGAGATAATAAATTTTCTGTTATTTTAAAATTTGGCCGAGGAATGTGGAATAGACAGAATTCCTCTTACAATTCCTGAAATATCTGGGAACATGAACTTATTTAATTCATTTTTCATCTGTGATACTTTAGATCAAAAATAGAAAATATTTGAATCTTTGTGTGATCTAAGTTCAATCACATCGGCTAGTGCTTTGTACTGATTATTTATTGCTTCAATGTTTGTTTGTTCGTGTGGAAACATTTTCACCAGAAGAGGTACTATTGAATTTGTTTCTCCTATAATAACTTTTTCTGGAGTAAACTTATCGAACGATTTTAGTACTTCATTATTAAAGTCCACCTTACATGCTTACGAATCATAAGTAAAATAAAATATATATATAACAACAGCCAAGGCGAATTCATGTACCATGTGGTGCCAAATTAACAGGTGATTTTTGTAAGAAGTTTGCAATAGTGTACTAGGCAGATTTTGTTGTTGCAGACTTGACACCACCTGGTATATGAATTCGCTTTGACAACAGCATTGCCACAAAAACAGAGAAGCTGACAGAATAAAATAAATCACACACAAACAAAATTAAAGAGAACATGGACAAATTTTTTAATTGTACCAAGTACCTCGCGGTAGTACCACGGTACCAACAAGGTCAAAAATGTACCATAAAAAGTACAATTGTATCATGATTTCCATGCGTGGGTAGGAGTGCCAGCTCTGCTCACTATTTTTTTTTTTTTTTTGTCCCAATGTATGTCAAACTTCATATACAAAAAGAGCCCGTCACCCGATTCTTTAGACTAAATTTTTTTTTATTAATTGAAATCTTTTGTTTTGTTTATTAAATAGTGTTTATTTGATGTCTTAAATTATCATGTCTGATTAACGTGTATTTTGGTATCTGTTTACTTTCCAAATATCAAAACTTAAATTTGTTTAAAACTTCTCTGTATTGCACCTTACAATGTAGTTTTCGTTTAGCAAGCCTGTCTAAATTGTAGGTAATTACTCTTGACATAACCTCTGTATGCTTTTGTCAGATGCTTTGTGTATTATTTAAATTTTTGTCATATGACTTTTAGTGTATTTTGACTGCATGTAAGTATTAATTGTGGAAAATTGGAAATATACCGAGGCACCTTTAAATATACATACATATGTAGGAGGTACGTACCTGCTAATTCAATATAGGTACATACATATGTAGGTATCATAAACAAATTATATCAAAAATTTAGAAGACTAGTTAGTACCTACATACATATGTATGAGTATAAAAACCTAGTAAACATAAACCTATAAAGGCTTGTTTTGGTTATACATATATATTTAAAATATAGTTTAAACCACATTTCAATACCTTAGTGTATACAAACATATGTACCTACATCTTTTCATATCTATACTGTGTTTTTACAGATAACTAACTACCTACATGCATACATAATTAAATACATACGTATGTATGTTTGTACATACATAAATAAAAATTCCCCTTTTCCCTTTTGCATTTCATATGTATCATCACTATTGTCTTACAAAATTCTTTCGTAACATTAACTTTAGTTGACTTATTTGACTTTGCGACATCAAAAGTTAATAAGATTCTAGTTTTTATGGTTTTTTTTTCTATTCTACTAACTGTCAAGCCCTAAATTATTGAAATAGACTGTGAAACAATTTAACAGAGTAGCCAAGGAATAGCTCTTTTTTTTGTTGAGTAAATAATTAAATATTACGTACTCTTAAATGTTAAATAGACTCTTAAAAGTTCATTATTTATTAGCTTTCGTTAAAGAGAAAATAGTGTTGCTGAGTTCAATAAAATTAGACAAACATTTGGCTATGCCAAGAACTTAAAATGATCTGTGTAATTTTGGCAAAACAACTTAATTTCAAAAATCAAATCCAAGGCATATTTATTCATCAGGTACTCTTGATTCGTCAGCTGATTATTTTTTTCAACACTTATTTCAAATTTCAGTTGTCAAAATGCATAAATAAAAAACAATTTTCTCTCTTTTCTAATTTATTTCAAATGTCAAACTTCATATATAAAAAATATTAACAAAAAAATTCTCTCCGAACTGCAATTACCTGATGAATAAATATGCCGTGAATCAAATCAATAGAACTTTAAGTTGATTCTGCTAGTGATAGTTCTAATCTTATAACATGGAGATTATTATAAGAATTCGAAAATTACGACTTCGTTTACATGTCATAAATTACCTCCAGTTATTGCAAAAGAATAAGGATTTTTTGGACTGTGAAGTTAAAAAAACAATTATTTTACAAAAAGGCAAAAAAAAAAACAAGAATTAAAAAAACACTAATTTAGCTAATCCTTTTTTACGTAATATTCATTTTTAAAATTATAAAAACGTCTATTAGTGTAAATAGAACGTGCAAGGACGTATAGTGATTACATTTTTTGTCGTCTATTTTAAAATGGGAAAAAAAAACATAATAAAAACGTTAAAAATTTATTCATGAGCAAAATTTCTTAAATGTGTCTTTGTGGCCGGTATTACCTCCATTATATAAAAACTACCATGACACACCTACTTTTACACCCACCTCTAATATAAAAAATAAGAGAAAAAATTTATGGAACAACATTTTCAGTCGATTCGAATGGGTGGAGAAAAAACAATTAGCTGACAAATAAGGACCACCTGATAAATAAATATACATACCTTTTCCCTCACTATTCAGTTGTAGATGTTTGATATTAAATATACAGCGCAGCTGAATGTAGCGCTCGTACTTCGTTAACATTTTGTGTCCTCAGCCTCTGGCAACACGATTGAAACAAAATCATGATGAAAAAAATATTTAGTTCATGCGTTTGTTGTTGCTTTTCTATGTTGCTCTGTTTTTACTACAACAACGTGATATGAAAAGAAGAAGATACTATGAAAAAGCAGCGAAAGACAATAATACTAATACACTACGTATGTAGTTCAAACAATTTCTATCCCAAAAATACACTAAAACGTAACGAAAGGAAGTTTACTAAACTTATTGCATATAATATACATAATTCTCATATCATTTCCCCGTTCGAGAAAAGCGTTCACCTGTATTTACGGAATAATGCAGACTTACATAGGTATATATTTATTTATGTACATACATATATAATTTTCCGGAGCTAATTCCTATGTACAGTAGCGAGATTAAAATATGCAACTCTGTGCTATGTGATATTCGAGCGATATATTCTATTCTAGATTTCTTTTGGTTTTTATACGTTACATTTTAAATGGTTTGGTTTTTATACATAAATTTTAATTTATAAGCATCATTAAGTGTTGAATGCTTTTCTGCAAACAATTTTTTTTTTATTTAAAGAAAACAGTTAATTGATAAAAAAAATTAATGGTTTGCGGCATTGAAAGTCAGGAAGTCGTTGACTACGAATCTTTACTGCCCATCAAAACCGTCTAGTAATAATATACCCACGAAACACGAGGAGTTGCATTTCTTCTCCTATATAAATAAAAATGTATTATTCTATTGAAAACTTAATTAATTGAAGAATTTAAAAATTACTAAAGAAAATTCCAAAGTAATAGTTTAATAAGATGCATAAATTGACTAGAGACAAGGTTCTGAAGATCATTTAACATCTAGTTGCATTTTTTTCTCTCGCTACTGTAATACTAAAGTTCAATAAATATGTATAATAAGTGCTGGTTGTTTCTTCTCTTATATATATTTTATTTAATTGTTTTTTTGCCAATCATTCGTTATACATATTACTTTTCTTTAATTAACCTACCGATCGCTATAAGATTATTAAATTTACTAAATTTGATCATTCACTTATTTAATCTTTTAAAATGCAAACACTGGCATAAATGCAATTTTTATTATTTTAAGACTTGAAAGGAATGGCTAAACATCACATAGGCGATAGAAAATAGTGACTAACCAAAAATAAACTGTTATTTGCTTGTTTGGTACATACATACATATGTGTATGTATATGTACTTCTTAATTCCTATTTTAGCTCGTCTTTTTTTTTTTTGTATTTTTCAATTTCTGTTTTTTTTTTAATTAAACAAAAAGTTTGTGTAAGAGTGTGTGTTTGATTTTTACGCCTTTTTGAGTTTCGTAACACACACACACACAAATTCATGTAAATAGACAAGGCCCTGTTTTGTTTTCAAGTTGTGTACTACTCTTTACCTTAAAATTGTTCATGCTGCCGCAGTTGTTTTTGTGTCTAACATTTTTCTAAAGTTAAAACTGCGCCCTAATGCCTGCCTAGACTTTAGCCTAGCTTTTTTTCTACATATGTATGTATAAACATATGTACACACGTACACATGAACATTTTTTTTTTAAATTTAGTTTCACATTTGTTTTGTAGTTGTGTTTCTATTTTCCATTACATTTTTTGTAAAATAAAATAAAAAAGGGGTCAGTCAAGCTCCCCTTGGTTTGTAAAAGAGACTTGTTGCATATAAACGAAACTATTTCACAATGGTAGCTTTTGTTGTTGTTTTCATATTTCAGTGTGTGATATTTGTTGTAAAATTGTTTAGAGGATATAAATACAGTACCGTGTAGAACATTAGTAACAAGAGTATGGTAAATTTTGGCATATACGCTGCGATTTGTTGTATACCACAGAGTTAAATAAACAGTTGGCTGTTTTAACAAAAATTTTAACCAGACCGGCCTCTAACGTTACTTAACGAAATTCTACAAACAATCAAATTGTTCACAACAACATTTTTAGTTTTTACTGCATAAACTCTTTAAATGTCGAAAGTATATACGTTTTTAGGCTAATTTCAAGAACAAAAAAGTTTGTGCCGAAGTTGATTTAATAATTTTTTATGGATGGATAAACATCAATTCTTAAACAAAATCTCTCCATTAATTATAAAAAACAACAATGTTGAAATCAATTTGACTAAAATACTTTTAAAAAAATTAGCTAACGTCACAAATCACGAAACCAGCAATATTAATATTGCTCTAGCATCAGGAATAATCACATTACAAGCACATACATGGTCCAGCGGTTGGTGCCATTACGTGATGTCGTGTATGTCTAATAACGCTCTATATTTTGAACATTTCTTAGTTCCAAAGGTATTTCGTTATGCTTCATACAAATTATACATAAAAACTTTTGACAGCTAAAACACGCTTTCCGCTCTTCATTGGGTTTGGAAGGTTAAATTTTCAATATTCTTTATAGTTATAGTTTTCTTATTGGGGAAGACTTAACTTTACTTACCATCTTAACGGATTTGTGATATTACATGCTTACAAAAATGGTTTCCAAATTAAACTTAAATTTTCGGCAACAAAAAGCAAGTTATCAGGGTGGAGTTTAAAGAAAACACAATTTTCAATCACACTCCGCTACATCCGCAATATTCTTTCTTTCAGGGCTCGTATTATCCAATAACGTGCACTAAAAAGACTTAATGACATTGAAGAGCTCTATGTTTGCTTGATGTGCACGAAACAAATTGTTAATAGCACGCTGATATATATACTTATACATCTTAATAATGTAGAGACGCAATTGTGATGTGATAATTTCCATAATTAAATCTTAAATAATACTGTATAAAAATAAGATGACAGTAATCTATAAAAAAAACAAATGTAAAATACCTCTAAGCAAATCATCTTTTACTACGACGGAGCATGTAAATTTCGACAATGTCAAGTTGCACAATTTATATGAATATTAAGTAAAATTTTGTACGTGTATCATTTACGTTTGTATATTCTGTTTTAATCTCGCCCAATTACCCATGTCTTTAAGGCATCCTCAATGATAGTCAAATCGTCGAAGTGACGATAACTCAACCAAATCGTGGACGACAATTTTAAACAAAGATCACACAAGACGTTACGGTTTCGATTAAATATTATACAAAAGAATTTTCATGAATCGAGCGTAGCTCGCACCGTAACCTTAACGAAGTGCTCTATAAGTTTTGCGAACAGAGTGCTAATTGTGAATATAAATTTTTACAATTTATAAACGTTATTTTCGTGTATATATTTGCATGGTGGTTTGTCAAAGTATACTAAAAATAAAAGTCTAACGCACTTCATTACCCCCATACCTAAACAAGAGCGTTGAGCGTCAAACGTAGGAGTTTTACATGTGTTTTGTTTTTGTTACAATAACAAAATACATGCAACATTGCAACGCTTGACGCTCAACGCTCTTGTTTCGGTATTGGCCTTAGTATGACAGCTAGTTTTACAGTTCTCCCTATCGGCAACTCTACTTATAGGTATACACATGTACATACATATATAATTACTTAAGATATTCCAATTTTTGCTGCCAGAGTGGTTTTAAACGAACGTTTTCATTATATTATCACTAGCCAAACCCGGCGCGCGTCGCTACGCCCCTTAATGAATCGAAATGCATTCTGAATTTTAATTGAATATCAAGTGCAAAAACCTAAAAATTATAATTTTTTTATGGGCGTGGCATTGCCCACTTTTCTAATCACGAAATTGTAAAGTCATAACAGCTCAATATGTGTGCAAAGTTTCAGAAGAATCGGTCCAGTGCAAGTACCTCAAAATGATACCTTTTTTTATGGGCGTGGCAGTGCCCACTTTTCTAATCACGAAATTATTTAGTCATGACAGCTCGATATGTGTGCAAAGTTTCAGAAAAATCGGTCTGGTGCAAGTACCTCAAAATTATAACCTTTTTTTATGGGCGTGGCCCTGCCCACTTTTCTAATCACAAAATTATATGGTTATGACACCTTAGTATGTGTGCAAAGTTTCAGAAAAATCGGTCCAGTGCAAGTACCTCAAAATTAAAACTTTTTTAGGGGCGTGGCCCCGCCCACTTTTCTTATCTCGAAATTATTTAGTCATGGCAGCTCGATATGTGTGCAAAGTTTCAGAAAAATCGGTCAAGTGCAAGTAGCTAAAACTGATAACTAATTTTTTAAGGGCGTGTCCCCGCCAACTTTTTTTCATCCATAAACACTCCCTGGTATGTGTACAACAACTTACCAAAGTTTGAGCCCGATCGGTTTTACAGTTTCGGAGTCTATAGCTAACACACACACACACACAGAGTTTCACTTTTATATATATAGATAGCTTAATGTATAGTAAAAATTTTTGTGCATGTAAAATTACAAAATCTTCTAAAACAACTGTTTAAGACAACGTCGACATCTATGATGATTTTGCCAATTGAATGCTTTTGCATAAGTAATGGTTATTTGTTTTTTTTAGCATGTTTCTTCTCTTTATGTTGAGGCTTATTATTCATTCCGTTTCGCGATTACGAAAAGCATTTTCTGTGGAAAGCAGAATTTTAAATTATTCATTCCGTTGTTGTGGTAAAAATTTTGTTCTAATAAACTAATTGTTTTAATTAGTATAAAATATTGACATTTCTCTTAATTTTATTTACAATAATATTATTTAAATTATAAAAACATGGATATAAAATCTACTTTAGGGAAAGCTCATACCGCAGCAATGAATAATTGTAATTTAAATATCGATCGATATTTCTTTTCGTTTAGTTTTCCTTTCCGTGCGGAACCAATAACAGCACCCATTATTTTTATTTTGCACGGTACTGTATATAGAGTATACAACAGTAATTGTATTTTGTATCTAACAGTATCTCTATCACTCTTTTGATGCAGTCATCTGTGACATGATCTCTGTTTATAATAACAACAATGTTTTTGTTATTGTTGTTATTATTACTTAAGGCTTTCTTATATGTATGTACGTACGTAGGCATGTACATCCATATACATATGAATGATGGAATGGAAGTGTGTGTAAGATTGGGTGTGTTTGAATGTTTGTGTACATGCATGTGTTAATACATACATAATTGAAATCATAATGATGTTTTCTGTTGCTGTTATTATTGTAATGTTCATTATCTTGTTTTTATCTATTTCCGTTTTTAAATTAATTTTGTTTGTTTCGTTCTCTCTTGTAGAGTAAGTAACACATTCTGAGGTTTGTTTTCCTAATAATGAAGTTAATTTTCTTATTAAAAGTAGGTACGTTCGTAGTTTCCTGTAAACCGAAAAGATTTTTTTTTTTAACTTGCGTAAAGGTTTTATCAAAAACCTGTTGAAAATCTTTTGCACTTGTTGGACGATTTATTATTATTTATTTATTTATTTATTTTTATTTATATTTTATTATTAAGAAAAAGGGGAAGTTCTTTATTTCATATAAAAAATATTAAAAATACCCCATTACGTTACTTGCACATAAGTACATACATAAGTAGGTACATAAATAAATAAATATATCAATTTTGCTTCCATAATTGTTGTTTTATTTTAATGTTTTGTCCTCTAATTATGATTTTTACTGTTATATCGAATAGTTCTCTTATTCTGCTCTTTTATATGTATGTATGTATGTTGTAACACAGGGTTGGAGCATTCAATATATTTTAATTACAATTTTTAGGAAGATGCTGTTTTTTTATATGTTTGCAAAAATTTAATTCAATTTTTTTTCGCAGTCTACAAAAATCCTATATCAATTTTAAAATATGCATTTAAGCAGATTTGAAAATCAAAACCCTACTTAAGAAAATAAATTGTAAAAAAGCAAACCGTTTAATAATATTTAATCAAGGAACTTATTCATCAGGTAGTCTTGTTTCTTCAGCTGATTATTTTTTTCTTCACTTATTTTAAATTTCAGCTGTCAAAGTCTATAGACAAAAACAATTTTCTCTCCTCTCTCATTTATTTCAAATGTCAAACTTCATATATAAAATAAAAATATAAACAAAATAATTCTCTCCGAACTGCAATTAATACCTGATGAATTAATATGCCTTGAGTAATACCTTCATAGGTACACCCAAATGTAATTAAAGTTTCAGTATAAACAGTTTGTTCTGTAAAAAGTCCAGCAATCTTTAATATAAAATTAATGATTGTGAAAATAAATAAACCAATTTTTATGAAACTTTTCACAAACGTAGACAGCTAAAAACAGCGATGACACTGTCATTTATTACAGCATTCATAACGGGGATATGGCACCTTACATGTTCATCGTTACTGTAATGAACCTAGACGAAGTAGTAAATTATGCTACTGAATTCTTAAATTAACTAGATTTGCCAGTCATGCCCCTGCCTGCCTGTCTTGTTATTAAAAGTTAGTGTGCCTATCATTGTTCTACGAAATATCAACCCACCACCACTTTTCAATGGTATCATGAAAAATATGACGATTAATATCATCGAAACTTAATTTTAGTCGAAAAAATAAAAGTGAAGGTGTCCTGTTGCTGTGAATACTAATTATTTCGAGTTCAAACGCTTGCAGTTTCCAGTGCAACACGCATTTTCAATGACCATCAACAAGCCACAAGAGCAATCACTAAAAGTGTGTAGATTAAATTTACAAAGTCCATGCTTCTCACATCGGCAACTGTCTGTAGCTACCAATAATCAAAAATATTGTATATCAAAAAGCGCTTTAATAATAAGCTGAATATGTGTACAACTAATATTTTTTTATATTTTACGTGGCATTGCAACGCATGTCGGGTACAGCTTGTTCATTAAAATTAAATAGTTTGAAATGATGTAAAAACAATCATTTAGTTTAAATAATTAATTATTTTAATAAAAAGCGTGATGTTCGTTTAACAGCTACCAATGATGACGAGCACCCTACGTTTTTTTTTACAATAAACTTTATATTTTTTTCGTAATTTTTATATTATTAATATCATTTAAAAAATATAAATTTAATAAATTGCTAGACTTCCTATCGCTGTACAAGAAAATCTTTATTATTAAAAATAATTTTATTAATTTTTGGTTAGAGTTTTCATTAAAGCTTGAAACAAACTATAATGAAATAAAGAGTTTTTTATTTGTTAGTTCTTCTTTTATTGAATTATTTTTTTATGGGCGTAGTAGAACTGCGTACTTTTCTAATCAACAAGTTGTGTTGTCTATAAAAATCGGGTAACTACGCGTAATTACAAAAAATTTTTACTTTGTATGGGTGTGTCACAGCCCATTTTTTTGATTATAAGATTGTATTGTGAACTCAATGTGTGAATCGAATTTCATAACAATTGGTTGGGAAGAATTGACTAAAATAATTTTTTTCGTGTATAGGCGTGGCATTGCCCACTTTTCCAATAATAAAATACAAATTTAGGGCCGTATTCATAAAAAATATTTAAGGTTTATTAAAAGCTTATTTGACAGATATTGTAGAGAAATTTGTCAAATAAGCCTTCAATAAACCTAAAATATTTTTTATGAATACGGCCCTAAATATATACCTGATTAATAAATACATAAGGGTACCCAGGTGGACTAGTCAGTAGAGTGCTGGTCTGCTAGTTTGGGGGTTGCGGGTTCGATTCCCGCCCGAGACTCTGGTGTTGTCTGCTTTTCTTCTCTCTTTTCTATTCAGGTATCACAATGGGATCAATAAAATGGACCCAAGTGAGCTGCACAACAGCTGCCTGTTCTACCTAACCTAACCTAATAAATACATATGTCCTGATTAGGGTTTGGGAATTCCCGGTCTTTTTACTTTCCCGGGAAACGGGAATTAAAAAATCGTCTTCCCGGGAATTCCCGGGATTCCCGAAAATAATATTTCTTTTAAAATAAATAATGTTTGTTAACTTTAACATCACGATTTGGTTAATAACTCATTGTTTTAGTACTAGTTTATTTTCCATTAGAGACCTTATTGTGTCGGCATTACATCTTCCGGGAATATAAACTTAACCCAAATCATAAAAATAATTATTGCCATGTAAACAGATACTTTTTTTGGGCAGCACTACTCCACTCGTCTAATACTAGAGCAAACCACAAATTGTCACAAATTTGACTCGATATTGTTTTCACCATCGTATTTTTAACGGCGTTGTAATATTTTATTACAATGTTTTTAACATCAGTTTAATTTTGGTAATGTCATATTTTTACTGAAAAATTTTGACTAATAAAAGAACTTTGTGTAATTGTTCGAATAGATATTCCATCGACTGCTGCCAATTTTGAAACAATTTCTGGTAATGTTTGGGTGTCTAAAAAACTTTTAATGGTGGAATTATTTTTTCACTTGGTGCAGGTGTTGAAGAATCGTTTTCAAATTTTATTTTATGAACCAAAAGAAGGTGCCGTATGAGACCACTAGTACTACCGCCCTTGGACATTAACCTTTTCGGGAAAATATTACATTGTGCTGCGTTGTCTACTTTTTGAAAATAGTTCCAGACTTCAGACATTTTGCTTCTAAACAAAGTGAATTTTATAAAAAAGTATTATATTTATATAGTTTTCGATCTTTTAATTTATATCAACAGTTTCTTCTATTGAGCTTGAGATCACTTTTTTTTATTAGAAAAATTCAATCATAAATAAAAAAAATTATACTTACAAATTCTGTGACCACTTTTAAAAACAATTTGTACATACGATTATATTTATAAAAATGAACCACGGAAACTACTGTTGGATTTACGGTTGTTATAAAAAACATTTTTATACTAGAAAAGATTTTATTATGTATGTGTGTAATTAATTCACTTGAAATTTATAAGCACTTATTAAAAATAATTCCAGAAAGTCGTTAACTTTGGCGTGAAATATTTTTGACCGACGATGTTTGTTTTTCTTTTCCATATTCGTATTTGAGAAAAGTTGTAAATACTTAACAATTAAAAAACGCTAACAAATTAAAAACCTAACTTTTTATTCAAATATTCTTTAAATTTACCAAAACAGATAAGAAATTAAAAATAAAATCAAATATATTTCCTAATATACTACATATTTTTTATTTCCCGTTTTCCCAGGAATAAGAGCAAAATTTTTCCGGGAATACTAAGTGGTTCATTCCCGGGAATTCCCGGTTCCCAAACCCTAGTCCTGATCCAGTCCTGTTATATAACAACTGATTTGTTTAAGTGGTATCCCCCATTGTAAATTAAGAAAAATTAAGTCCTTTTAGGTCTTAATGTACATGTATACAATAAATACAAATAAATATTAACGTACAATTTTGCCATCTCTGTCTTAGTCCTGTGGTTTTGCTGGAATATTCCTTACCACCTTGGCTCCCTCTTCGCCTTTTTTAACCGCATCTGTTGTGCAGAATTTTAATTTTGCTTTGGCAAATTTAAATTGAATTTTTGTGGTTTTGTGGCGATTTAATTCAAATTCTTTTTCGATTTTCTCGTGTTAATGAGAAATTAAGTGTGTTGTTATTGTTCTTTTTCCTATTCCACTTCTTGGGATCCTTTGTCTATTTTTAGACCCGAAGAATTTTTTTTTTTACCCATACAAGGCACCACAAAAACGTTTTTTCTCACTTTATTTTTCATTTCTTTTTGTTTATTTAAAAAAAAGTAAAAAAAAAGATCCGTGACTGTGAAAAAGTTCAACCAAAAAAATAAGGAAAAAATTGTTGATTTGGTTGTTGTAAAATGTTCTATTCATTGGTTTATTTTTAACCGAAATCAAAAAAAGAGCAACAACGACAACAACAAAATCAAATTATATTAAAATTAAAGGTAGAAATCTCTTTTGTGTTTATAACAGGCAACATTCAGACACAGGCAACAAACAGGCTAATTTTAGACTATAAGTGCGCATACATACAAACAAAGCATACATACAAACAAACAAACATACAAAGCACTGATAAGAAAATAAAATAATAATAAAAAAAACAAAACACCGAAACACATGCACACAAATTAGGTACAAGGATTTTTGTATCGTATTTTAACGAAGAATTCATTTATTCAAATTTTACTTGTTTTTTAGAAACGCCTTTTTTAATCGTTTCCTTTTATTTCAATTTTTATTTACTTACAGGAGTTATTGAAAATTATGTTATAATAGGAGCAAGAGAGACGAAAATTTTCAACATCAAACCTTTGAATCAAAGAAAATTTTGTAACACAAATTAAAAGGATTGAAATCCAAATTCACCTGAAAAAGTTTTGAATTGTTTGTTGGTCCTGTGATAGCAAGATTAACAACTAAAACGGCTTACAAATGAAGATGGCTTCGCAGAGATTTTGTTTACGATGGAACAACCATCAGAGTAATCTACTCTCGGTGTTTGACCAGCTGCTGCATGCAGAAACTTTTACTGACGTCACATTGGCCGTAGACGGTCAATATTTAAAAGCACACAAAGTAAGTTAAAATAAAAAAAAAACAACGTGTCTCCTAAAAAAAATTTAATAAAAACTATGAAATTTTTTCCAGATGGTCCTTTCCGCCTGCAGTCCCTATTTTAATGCCTTATTTCTAAATCATCCTGAAAAACATCCAATTGTTATACTGAAAGATGTTCCCTATGCCGATATGAAGTCTTTATTAGACTTTATGTATCGTGGTGAAGTTTCCGTGGATCAAGAACGTCTAACCGCTTTTTTGCGGGTGGCCGAAAGTTTACGCATTAAAGGTCTGACAGAGGTCAACGATGATAAACCCACAAATACTGAACCCCCACCCCAACCACCACAGTTGCAACGCATACAGCCGTATATGGTGCAACAGCAACAACAACAACAGCGTCATAATAAACCCCATCAATCGTCAGCTCTGAATAGCAGCAATAGCAGTAATAATGCTCAAAATTCATCATCACAACAACAACAGCAGCAACAACAGCAGCAACAGCAATCATTGCTTAGCTCTACGCTGGCGTCGATGCCTAAGCGAAAACGTGGCAGGCCGCGTAAATTATCGGGCAGCGATGACGGGGATTACGATGATTTCGATGGTGAGATGGGCGATGGTAAAATGTGCAATGATTCCTTCTCTGGCAACGATGATGGCTCCGATGACAATCAACGGGATTCTGGCAATAATGATGATGTGAATGTAAGTACTGAGATGTTTAATTTAAGTGTCTGTTAGATTTTCCCCCTCTTATTAAATGCGCAACAGTTTTGTGTGTTCGAAAAAGTTTATCTATCAAATTTATTTATGTGTCCGGCATTACAGCAGCAGGGGCTGCTATGGGTTTGATAGGAAATTTAAAATGTTCGAATTCGTGCAAAAATGGCAATAAGTGTCTCTGATATAAAGGGTATACATATATAGCTTTGTCATTACGTTTGCAAATACATACCAGTGTTTATTTAAAGCCATATAAAGTGTAAACCGTATGTTAGTTGAAATCAACTTTCAGAAACATCCATAAGTTGCACATAGCCATGTGTAACATCAATTTATCAGAAATAATTGAGAATAAATTGGTATTGCTCTCTACTAGAGCCGTTATTTTTTTTACGTAGAAGTAGAAATTTTTCAGTTCTCGCATAATTTATTCTTTAAGCTCCCAACTAATTTTTGTAAGGGATAGTGACACCAGATTTCCAGTCGTCGTCTCAAATTTGCTCTCATAAAAACTGCAAAATCGGTTTGCAACTAACAGAGATATAAGATCGAAAATACAACTACCTCGGCCATATTTTTTTTTAATTTACCAACGAAAATCATTTTTATACCCTTCACACAGTGAAAAAGGGTATATATAGGTTTGTCATTCCGTGTCATTTCCGACCCCATAAAGTATATATTTTCTGAAAGCTTGTGAATAGGGGAGTCGATTAAGCTCTGTCAGTCTGTCCGTCTGACCGTCTGTCCGTGTGTATGTTGAAATCAACTTTTTGAGGCCCCCCGACATCGCTTGCACCCGGGTGAGGTATTAAAATATCAGAAATATTCGGGAGTAGATCGGTATTAAAAATCAGAAACATCGGTACATAAACAACTGAGATATGAGCAGAAACCCACGACCACAAAAACAACATTACAACAACAACATTACAACAACAACATACATACATAAAAACGTGTATACTGGCTAGAGTAGACTTGGCATCGAATCCCAACTGAGCCCAAAAAAATTTTTATTTTTTTTATATTTTTTTTTATTTAATATATTATTTATATTTTAATTTTTTTTTTGTTTTATATTTATTATTTATATTTTAATTATTTAAAAAAATTTTTTTTTTAATTTTTTTTTTTTTTTTAACATACATACGTAAATTTATAATTTTATAATGGGAAGTTTTTATATATGTATGTTTTTTATATACATACTAGCTAAACCCGGCGCGCGTTGCTACGCCCTTTAATGAATCGAAATGCATTCTGAATTTTAATTGAATATCAATTGCAAAAACCTAAAAATTATAATTTTTTTATGGGCGTGGCATTGCCCACTTTTCTAGTCACGAAATTGTAAAGTCATAACAGCTCAATATGTGTGCAAAGTTTCAGAAGAATCGGACCAGTGCAAGTACCTCAAAATTCAAATTGTTTTTATGGGCGTGGCCCTGCCCACTTTTCTGATCACAAAATTATTTAGTCATGACAGCTCAATATGTGTGCAAAGTTTCAGAATAATCGGTCCAGTGCAAGTACCTCAAAATTATAGCTTTTTTTATGGGCGTGGCCCCGCCCACTTTTTTAGTCACAAAATTATAAAGTCACGACAGCTTAATATGTGTGCAAAGTTTTAGAAAAATCGGTCCAGTGCAAGTACCTAAAAATTAAAACTTTTTTAGGGGCGTGGCCCCGCCCACTTTTCTTATCACAAAATTATTTAGTCATGACAGCTCGATATGTGTGCAAAGTTACAGAAAAATCGGTCAAGTGCAAGTAGCTAAAACTGATAACTAATTTTTTATGGGCGTGGCCCGCCCACTTTTTTTCATCCATAAACACTCCCCGGTATGTGTACAACAACTTACCAAAGTTTGAGCCCGATCGGTTTTATAGTTTTAGAGTCTATAGCTAACACACACACACACAGAGTTTCACTTTTATATATATAGATGTACTAGAAAATCCCGGCGCGCGTTGCTACGCCCCTTCATGAATTTTAATCGCATTCTAAATTTTAATCAAATATCAAGTGCAAAGCTAAAAACTATAACTTTTTCTTTATGAGCGTGGCACTGCCCACTTTTCTGATCACGAAATTATATAGTCATGACAGCTCAATATGTGTGCAAAGTTTCAGAAAAATCGGTCCAGTGCAAGTACCTCGAAATGATACCTCTTTTTATGGGCGTGGCCCCGCCCACTTTTTTCACCCATAAACACTCCCTGTCATGTGTACAACAACTTACCAAAGTTTGAGCCCGATCGGTTTTACAGTTTCGGAGTCTATAGCTAACACACACACACACACACACAGAGTTTCACTTTTATATATATAGATGTATGTACGTATTTCATATGAGATGAATGGTGATACAAACTACTGTTATTGCATGACTACACGTTGTGAAGGGTATATAAGATTCGGCACGGCCGAATATAGCACTCTTACTTGTTCATATTTAATATTAGTTTAGAAAAATCTAAAATGGCGGATAAACAATTTTCTCAATCTCATCAATATTAGTATCAAAAAAATCAAAATGGCTAATTATATACTAATTTTTATTAAGACAATATGGATATCAAATGAAAGCGCTAGATTTGTACAATACAGTACAACCGGAAAAATTCCAAATCCAAGATGGCATGTAAAACAAAATAGCGGATCACATATTTTTTGTAACAAAATCTGTAAATTTGCAGCTTGCAAAATTATAATATTTCTTTTAGTTTATACTCCCTGCTAATAAATAACAAATTAGGCATTGACTGTCATAATCAATTGAAAAGATTTAGATTAAAAAACAAATAAAAACTATGAATACTAGTGATCTAAATCTTGTGCCTTCTCTTTTACAGGAGAGTCGCGATACCGTATCACCCACCAAGAAGGCAAAACCACAAACAAAAGACGTTAGAAATCAGCAACAGCAACAAGATGACAACAGTACTTCCGGTAAGTCCTTTTATTTCATATTATTGTTATTATCTCTGAAATCATAATTTTTCAATTGCAATCACATCATAAACTTTGCAATCAATTCAAAATTAAACAAAACATAAACCTAAACTCGTAAAAAATTGAGAATTCAAATTGAAAAAAAAAAATCAATCACCTGCATTTAAAAATAAAATATTAAAACTTAAAACATTTCAAAAACAATATTTAAAGTGAATATAACAGAAAAACATTTTCTTAAAAATCATAATCATCATTATTTTTCATCATTTAAACTGCACCCTTAAGTTAAAACGAACAACTAACATTTTATATCAAGCGTGAACTCTAGAAATTTATTTATGCCAATTTGAAAAATATTAGAAAAATAATATAAAACGCGTCCAAATGTGTATCGGAAAAGCTAATTAAAAGGGATTTTACGTGGAAAAGTTTCTTTAAGTTTCAAAAAAAAAGTGAGTTTAGTGATTTTCGAATACGGTAAATAACAAAAAAAAAAAAAAAAGATCAATAAAAGAAGCTTAATACGTTTTACGTCGGCAGGTGAGTTTTTCCTAAAGGGAAAGTTTTTTTTCTTTTTTTGAAACGTATGATGCCATTTAAAAATTGCAAAGAATAGCCAAAAAAGAAAGCTTCTGTTTTTTTACAAAAATTTTTATAAAAAAAAAATACATAAATTGAAACAAATTTAAATCGGTATGAGCTTTTAGGGATTTATGGCCGACGGTGTACATCGTTGAAAACGTTAAAATATTAAAGAAAAACTAAAACATAATAAAAAAAAAACTACCATTTCGAAAATCTTTAAACCAAAATTTCGTTTTTTCTTAAAAACTCAAAAAAAAAAAAAAATTAATTATTTAAATGTATTTAAATTAAAGCATAAACAAAAACAACTTTCAGTTATAAAATCTAAAACAACTAAGTAAAATGGCTTGAAATCCCTATATAGCTTTTCCGATCAAAATTTAGACACAATTTTAAAACTTTAAACTTTCTTTTTTCGTTGTTTGTTTAGCAATTTTTTTTTTTTTAACACACCTGAAGCATTATACATTTGGGGTATTCACACAATGTGACCGTAATTCTACACACTTTGTGAATGCCCCAATAAATTCACAGAAAACAAACATCCCTTTAATGAAATTAAACAAAATAAAATGAAAGAGAGAAAAAACAAATTTATATAAAATTTTTACTGTCTACTATTTAGATGGCAACGATAGTGAGAATGATCAAATGGACACCTCGTATATGGAACCTCAGCTAATGTTGGATGAATATGATGAGCCGGTTGAATTTAAATTTAATCCAAATGCCTCGAATTCCCCCTCCGAACAAGAAAACAACAATATGAGTCAACAAGCCCGTCAACAAGCCTTCCTCTTAGCTGCCCAACAAAAGCACCAACAACAACTGGTGGAGGCTGCCGCTGCTGCAGCAGCTGCCAGTGGCATGAAAATGTCAGCTGTTGTTGGTACTGGTGCCATGCCTGGCACTGTTACACTGCTAAATTCAATGGTCAGTATACCGAAATTGGCGCCGATTGTTAAGCCAAATAAGCCAAAGATAAATAAACGCGTCAAATTGAAGCAAAATGGTGCCGGTCCTGCTGACGTCAAGGTAAGTTCCCAAACACTTACATACACTGACAGCGTGTTATTTAAATTTAACTATGATTTCGATATCATATGTTTCTTTGAAAACATTCTGTTTGAGATAATTTGTTTTAATTGCATTTCTTAACACACTTTTAGCCCTTCAATACCGGAGATTATATGGACATAATTTCTGGAAACTTTCTGAACTCGGCCAACACTGCTGCCCAGGCAGCTAAACAACTAAAATCGGCCCTAAGTGCCAGCACCGGCAGTCTAAACATTAATTCACCACCACCGAAAATCAAGCTAAACACCTCTTGCAACTCTGTCGTGGAGGGCGAGGGAGAAGGCTCAGTACGCGACTACTGTACCAAAGAAGGTGAACATACGTATCGCTGCAAGGTGTGCTCCCGAGTCTATACACACATCAGCAACTTTTGCCGTCACTACGTAACCTCCCATAAACGCAATGTTAAAGTTTATCCCTGTCCCTTCTGTTTCAAGGAATTCACCAGAAAAGACAACATGACCGCCCACGTCAAAATCATACATAAAATTGAAAATCCCTCATCCGCCCTGGCGGTAGTAGCTTCTGGTGGTACGGTAGCTCTACCAGGCGCTTCAGCGTCGGGTTCACAAAACGTCAGTGCAGCTTCAACCCCCACACCGCCCGATTTAAACAATCAAATGTCGAATCAATCAGGTGGCATGACTGGCGTAACACTAAATACCTCCACGTCAGTGGGATCTTCAGCGTCGTCAGTAAGCTCAACGCCGGGAGCGTTAACAGTAGCAACGTCTACCGCTACCGCCACGGCGGTGGCGCAATGAAAACTGCTCTCTGCCATTTGGGGAGATGCTGGCTTTCTATTGTAGCAATAGTAGTACAATAATACTAAATATTTCTCTATATAAATATATATATATACATACATGTGCATGTGTATACATACGTACATTTAAGCATATGTTAAAATAAGCAAAGGTTTTGGCTTTAAAAATAGTAAAACCCTTATTTTATAAAAACTAGACAACAAACAAAAAACACCCCTACCCCCAACAAATCAATATAAAGTAGAACAGAACATTTATCATTAACAGGAAGTTGTATTAAAAACATTTTATAACTGTAATATACATAAATTGTTATACAAACAAAAATGGCTTCCAAAATACATAATCATACATACAGACATATTCCAAAATCGTTTTTTTTTGTAATATTTGTTCAATCTATTTTATATTAAAAAACAAAAAATATAAATTAATTTATATTTAAAATACCAACTAAAACAAAAACAAAAACAAAAAAATATTCTCTTATATTATTATTTAGAAACTAATAATTTTCCATTAAATTTAATTCAATAATTTGTAATTATGTATTTTTATTATTCTTTTTTTTATATGATTATTATTTATTTCTATATTTAAACAATGTTTTCTCACTACAACCCGGTTTAAAGTGATCTTTAAAAAAGAAACTTTGAAAAAAAAAAACAATTTAAAGAAAAATTTTCTAAAAATTTAAAGTTTTCTGTTTTGTTATTATTTTTATTTTTTATTATAATTTTTTTGTTATATTTTTTTCTTAGTTACATTTTTGTTAAACGCTTGTTTTTCACTCTCTCTCTCTTAATATTCAGCTCTATTTTCACTTTTTTCGATTTTCGAAAATTGATTCAGTCTGTATTTTGTTTTAAAAACTGCGTTTAATTTAAAAATATTTCAATAAAATTTCTTTTAAAACGTCTAACACGAAACTTTAGACTTGAAAATTGTTTAAAGTTTTGCTGTTAACAAAATGTTTGTGTGCAATTATAAAAATTTTCTTTTTTTTTAAGACTTAGTTTTTAATTTAAGTTTAAAACAAGCACCTTTATTTTAAATACTTGTAATCATATTTATAACAATAATAAAACAAAATATTCGTAATATTTTAAATTAATTGGTAACTTTTCACTTTGGCCTTAGATTTTACTTTAAAATAAAATACAACAAAAAAACAAATTCACCATTGTGTGCCTTGCAACTAAAAAAATTAATAATAAAGTTCTTTTGGAAAAGAATCACCAACCAAGAAAACTTTATTAAACAATTACATACTTTACAAATTAGTTAAATTTTTTCACACTTATTATATTCATACTTCTTAAGTTTAAACCATAAGTAATTGTTTGTTTGTTTTTTTTTTTTAATTTAATTTAAAACATTAACAAAATTAGTAAAAATCATTTAATCTAAAATGCAAAACAATAAATATAATAAATCTACCTTGTTGCCTTCAAATGAAGCTAGTTCTTATAATTATTAAAACTAAAACAACAACAAAAAAACTAAAAATAAATATTATTTTACTGCAAATTAATTGAATTGCTGGTTATTTTTTTTCACATTTAAAATGACTATTTATTATAAAAACAAAAAAAAAACGAACTCTAAACCTTCCTCATTTTAATCTTTTTTGTTTTAATAATGTAATATATAAAAAATAATTTGTTTTTTTTTTCTAATAAATAATTAATATTTATATAATTTTTAAAAAAAAATATATAAATCGGAGGCTTAATTTATCGCCAAAGAATTTATTAAATTAACAATAACAATTAAATAAACCATAAAAAAAGAACAAAACGAAAAAAAGAAAACAAACTGAAATGCATTACAAAAAAAAAAAAATAAAAATAAAAATAATTTTTTAGAGAAATAATTAAAAAAAAATAACCCCCAGCAATATGGTTAATGTTTATGTTTTATTATTTTATTAATTATTATAATTATTATTTTTTTTTTTGTATAATTTTAAATTAATTTTTATGTACAGCATTAAACAAATATTAACTAAAAAAAAAATAAATTAAAAAAAACATACATACATACATTATATTATAATAATTTAAATAAATTAATTATTTAATAAAAAAGAATTCAACAAACACACACACACACAAATCACAACAACAAAAATATATAGCTTTGTTTTTAATTCTTATTTTATATAAAAAAAAAAATTAATAAAAAAACACATACATGCATACATTCATAGTGAAAAATAATTAAAATTTTTTTCATTTTCCAATTCCCTTTAAAACTTTAATATATCAATTGTAGTCGATTTTTTTTTAAATGAAATGAAAATAAATTTTATATGAATTTTTTAGATCTCTAACTGGAAAAACACATTAATTTTCTTAAAATGTCGATTGGGGGTTGGTTTCAAGTTTGAAATTTTTTATTATATTTTTTGTTTATTTTTAAATATGTTGTTGAAATTCGGCTTGTGTTGCTGCACCACTAAATCAATCAACCCTATGCAAAATAAAAAGTGAAATTTTTGTTTCCCTGAAATTTTTTTCCCCTCGAAGTAAAAATTGATATGAATTTCTCCTGATATTTTTATTCCCCTCAAAATAAAATAAACTATTAATTCACATCGAATGTAAATAAGAAGAAAAAAAGCTTTGGACGAATTTTTTAAATAAAATAAATAACATTTTTGGAATCAAAAAACAGCTTCATTAAGTTGTTCGTCGCGATTTGTGAGCCAAATTGAAACGATGCTTCTTCATACAGTAATATGCAACGGCGAATTGATACAACAAAGCAACTTTTTAGGGGATATTTTCAGTCATAGCCAATTCGTTTAACAGGGATGGTAAACTTATTGTGTTATGTTTAATGTATTAAAATTTTAATAAAAAAATTATATATATTTGTAAAACACATTGGGCCAAGGCGAATTCATACAGGTGAAATTATTAGCCCAGCTGATGGGGAGACTTTATGTCAAAATTTTTTGAATTTGTCTTATTAATGCAGGGAAGGGAAATGTGATTTTAAATTCTGTATTAAACAATTAACTGACGTGTACTTTTTTGATAATAAATGTGCTAAATTTATGTATATTTGTTGCTTTTGCGTCATTAATAATGTGTTTCAAACAATTATATTCCTTTTTTAATAAAATTTTATTATATATAATATGTAAAAACAACTTTTCCATCCCTGATATACGAATTGGCCTTGACATAAAACATCTCATGAAAAGTTGCTTTGTTGTATTAATTCGCCGTTGCATATACCTTATGGATATGCCTTGCATTGGGCCAATTCAAAGTAGACTCTCATATTGTACTATGTCATATAATTCATATTAATATGACTAGTGACTTTGAACACCTTTTGTTAACAAATTATGTATTTAATACAAGAAAGAAGACAAAGAGATGACGCTGTTAAAAATTGTATGTATACAGGAAAGAAGAAAATAGAAAATATTCTCTTTGAGAGGTGAGAAGCGAAGAAATTCTCTCTGAGAGACAGTATGGTTAAAAGTATAACATAAACAATTTCTTATACATAGAAAACAAATGGGTAAAGTCATATTATTTTTTTTGTATGGAAATTACTCACAAAAATTTTATGCATGCATAAAATAATATGAAATAGTACAAATATGACTGATATGCAACCACTTTGAATTGGCCCATTATAAATGGTATAAAACAACAAATGTACAAACATTTGATACGTTTATTATCGAAAAAGTACATTTAAGTTAAGTTCTTAATACTGAAAACAAAATCTCATTTTCCATCTCTGCTGTAATAAATGAAATCAAGGCGAACCAACAAATTCTGATAAAATTATTATTATTAGTTTTTAATGGCAAGGTTTTAAAACCATAGAGCCAGGGTATCCCACACAGGTACAGTATCCGTAAGTCGACCTATACCTTCATATAAGAATACGGAGCTGAACGCGAATATTCTTTTCTTTAAAAGTTTTGCAAGGGTTAATTGAGACTCCGGGTGGCTGTACCTCAGTACAGTTAACCGACGCCACGCAATTAACCAATGCGAGTGTGAGACGCGAAACCCTCGAAGCCGGATAAAAAGGACGGCCTAATTTCCCCTAAGAGATAATGGCAATGACGCGCGAGCTCTTGACCCGACCAGAGCTGAATCACGACTCGATTCTGATAAAATACCTCCTCATCAATTGGGCTGATAATTTCACCTGTATTAATTCGCCTTGGTCAAGGCCAATTAGAATATCAGAGATGGAAAAGTTGTTATATGTTTAATAAAATTTAACTCCAAAAAGGATATATATCTCTGAAACACCATCATAAATGGTGCAAGAGCAACAAATATACATAAATTTGGTACATTTAATATCAAAAAATTATGCTTAAGTTAATTGTTTTATACCGACATCAAAAACTCGTTTTCCATCCCTGCATTAATAAATGAAATTAAGGGGAATTCAACAAATTTTGATATTATGGTTCCTCATTAGCTGGGCTGATAATTTCACCTGTATGAATTCGCCTTGTTACATATTAAATAACATACATTTTGGTTGGGAGATAATT
Organism: Phyto melanocephala; assembly: GCA_941918925.1. Lineage (NCBI taxonomy): Eukaryota > Metazoa > Arthropoda > Insecta > Diptera > Rhinophoridae > Phyto > Phyto melanocephala. The sequence goes on from OW799233.1 coordinate 8,422,906, forward strand.
CTTTGCCGCAAGGCGAATTCATACAGGTGAAATTATCAGCCCAGCTGATGAGGAATGCTACAGTCAAACTCCATGTATAAAAAATTATTGTGTATTTTTTATATGTGGCGTCTGACAGCGAACATCACAGCGAATTCGCCGTTGCATATACCTGTATGGATATGCCTTGCTTTGCCGTTTACAAAAAAGTCGAATATTTTCTGCCAAGGCGAACTCATACATCAGGGATGGAAAAGTTATGATCAGTTAAGTTAAATACAATTTAATTAAAAAAGAATATCGCCTGTGTTCTGCATTCCGAGTGAAATTAAATCACTCGGAATTGCCATGAAATTGTTGTTTTAAACAATAACACTACAATGGCAATTCCGAGTGATTTAATTTCATTCGGAATTAGGCTTGCCACATCTCAAAAGCCAGCCAGCTTGACACTCAGCTGATATGAGTTTGATTTCAAAAAAATATATTTACAATTAAAATAACGCATACGTATAAATGAGCAGAAAAATTGCTTAATTTTATAAAAAACAAAAACAATAAAAACAACAAATTATACAAAAACTTAAAAAATAACGAAAACGTATTACAATTCAGTCTACGTCAAATAATTTAAACATCCTACAATTAATTTACATTTTAATTCTTCCACATACATATACATACTTTGTACTTTTAGTAACAGACTTAACTAGTTCTGTTCCTTTAGGCGTTAGTAAAAAATTTTGAAATTTTTTACAATTTTCATCAAAATTTTGTCTTATTAACAGTTCAGCCTTTATAAGGTCAAATTCCATTTTATTCCTTTCTTTAGAATATAATTTGTTAAATGTACTAAATGTTCTTTTACAAAAAGCAATACTAATTGGAATAGAAAAAAAATGAGATTATATTTAATTTATTTATCAAGTTATTTTTATAACATTTCTTGAAAAAGTAAGACCATATTTTGTCAATCGGAATATCTTTTGGCAATTGATCATACACTTCTCGAAGACAGCAATAATCTGTATATAACATGTCATTATCAATAGAATTTGATATCTGTAAAATTTTTGGAAGCTCTGATAAAGTATCCCATGACAAAAGAGATTGTTTCAGATTTATAACAGATAGGTGTTTGTAAATTAATTCATCTACGAAATTATATCGTTGCTCCAAGTATGAAATAGCATTTGTTAAAAATTGATTTGCTTCTAATGCTTAATATCATTATTTTGAAATATTTTTAAAAAATACCAAACCTCTACATCCATAAAAAAACCCTTCTTCGGCTTTGAAGACTATTCATAAGTTTACTCATTATGCTGTGAAGTTACATTATTGTACAAGAATAATTTTCAAGCGCTAGTATAGCTGAATGGAATTCATCCAATGCATTATGATATATTTTATCTTGACACTTCGTCGTTCTCAAATTATTTTGTTCTATAGGTATATGTTTTATGTGTCACATAGAACACAATAAATTGCGAACGACGACTTGACAGGACCTAAAAAATCACTTCACTTATTTTAAATTTCAGCTGTCAAAGTCAATAGGTAAAAAATAAATTTCTCTCTTCTCTCCTTTATTTCAAATGTCAAACTTAATATATATAAAAACATAAAAAAAAAAATTCTATCGGAACTGCGGTGATCAATTGGTATAATGAGATTTCAATTTTAAGTCTCAGCTTATATCGGGTTATTCATCGTGAGGTTTGAATTTCAAAAGGATTTTTTTAACAGCTCACGCATAATTCATATCAAACTGCTTTATTATGTTGTTCAGTATCGTTTGGCAAGTCATGGAAAAACTCACACCACAACAGCGTTCTATGAGAAATGTTTTGTTCAGTGATGAAACACATTTCTGTATTAATGTAAACGTTAATAAACAAAATTGTCGTATTTGGGGCGATGAGCAACCCAAAGAGCATCAATAGCTACCATTACATCCATTAAAGACAACAGTATGGTTGTCTGGAATCGTTGATCCATATTTCTTCAAAAATGAGGCAAATCAAAATGTAACCGTCAATGGTAACCCCAAATTCTAGCTTATGGTTTAAGTGAGTTCTGTTTACAACAAGTCAGTGCTTTCAGCCATACGTGACACAATGGAAATTATTTCGGCAAGCATTAAATTTAACTGCGATCAATTGGCCAGCTAGATGGTGCGATATCACACCTTTGGACTATTTTCTCTGGGGATATAAAAAGTCGGAGGACTTCAGCAATAAGCCAGCTATGATTGACCTTTTGGAAGCCAACATTACTCGTGTTATTTGCGAGATAACCGTCGCTATGCTCGAACGAGTCGCCTAAAATTGGAACTTCCGAATAGACCACCTCAAATGTAGCCGTAAATGCCATAAATTGTTCTTTTAACCGATAATGAAAATTTTAAGTTCGCATTCAAATTTATGTGTTTTATTTTACATTAAAAATCAAACCTCACTACGAATCAGCCATTGCATATAACGGGTAGAATAACAGCGAAAGATATCGTCATTGTTGTTGTGAATATGGGTTGGTTCGTTTACTAAGAGTTTTAACTATTTTTAACTGGATTGTTTACGTTTTGTACGGAAATTTGTGTAAACGAACGAACATAATGCCGCCTAATTCCACAAAAAGTTTTTGAGATTTCACGAAGGTAAGTAATTCAAAACTTTTTTGCAATAATCGATCGGCATGACACACACTTCTATTCAAGTGAAAATTAGATTTAAGCATAAAGAACTTTCGATTACAACGAAATTAAATAAGATTATCATCTTTTCCATACATTTTTATTGGCTGAACTGTATGTAGGGTGTCCCAGTAGATTTTTATTTGACATCTGTCAATTTAGGGTTAGAAAAAATTGGACATAAAACAAATGAACATTGAGACTTTATTGTTGAATGATATTTGCAAAATGATGAAAGTATGTTGACTGCAATTCGAATATTTTATACAAGATGTTGGAAATATTAATTTAGCTTTGATGAATGTGTGGTCTAAACAAGCGCGGATTCAGCTTACATGTTTTTGGGTAAAGTTTTTAATAAAATGTATGAATTGCCTGTTCAATGACTGTCAAAACGGTTACTTATCAAAGGAAAGATTTATGGGTCGATTATGGATAGCAACCGAACCTCAGTTACGTTGCCAGTTACCAAAAAAGGCATTAAAGATGGCAACTGACAACTGTCAATTTCATATGAAAATTTGGCAACCGAATAATTGTAGTTGCTAGCTTGCAACTCAACTAAAGTTCAGTTGTTATTCATAATCGACCCATTAGTTTTTAAATGTCCTTTTTACCTCAAAATCATCCTCTCCGCGGTTCCACGCTTGGGGCCAAAAATAAGCCGTGCAAATATCAACATCAAAATAATACTCTTTTATTAGTAAAAGTTTCGAAATATAAACTCGGCTTGTTGAATAAGAATTATAAATTTTGAGAAGCTAATGGTTTCAGAGTTCAAATGACACAAGAGCTGAATCCTCTTCATTCAGGATGACTAGATTTCGGAAGACGGGTTATTGAACATCAAGAAGTGAATGCTAATTTTACGAGCAAAATTATGTTGAGCAATGAAACGTAAAATTTCATCTTGATGGCCTTGTTTGTCGTCAATGCCGCAATTGGGTTTCAAAGAACTCATATGTGATTGTCGAGAAACAATTGCAGCCACAACGTATCATTAATTGCTGTTTATTTTTCGCCTGTAGGCATTATTGGACCGTACTTATGAAGAAGGCAGTCATTGGTGCTCGGTATCACGGCTTAATTACAAAGTTCTACGATACACGATATGTGACTTCAACAGGACGGCGCTACATGCCTACTTTTAATAAATAAATATTCCCGAATATGATGTACTGATACATACTATATAGGGTTAGCGTAGGAATTAAGGGTTTCGAAAAGTTAACTTATCAAATAGAAAGGATCTGAAAAATAAGATTCTTCTCTCAAAGTTGGTTAAGTTTAACTTTAAATAAACATTTCCAGTTCTAATAATCATTGAAAGATTGCAAATTGTATGTGATTGTTCCGACCTATTTATTGATGACAACTAATTTTTATGTTTTCCTCTTTCCTACCGTTTTAGTTCAACTTATAACCAGTACCCCGGAATTGTCGCAACGTTTATTTGGTGTTAATAAGGCCAACTGTAACAATACCAGCGCAATCCCGATTACGACAAGTGCTTCCGTTACTAGTTGCAATAATACTTTAATTTCCTTACAAGCTCAAACACAGAATACAACAGCAACTAAAACCGCATCTAATGAATTTAATGAAGCCTTAACCGCGCATTTGCCCACCGTATTGGGTTTAAAAATCAAAAGCAATTTACAGATTAAGACACAAACTGCTGGACAGCATCAGCAACAACAACAGCTGCAACAAATTCAACAACAAGTTCAGCAGCAACAGCATCAACAACAATCTACGACAGTGCCAATTTCCACCAATCCCAATTCCCTTTTGAAACAACAACTACGAGCTGGCCTTAAAGAACTAATTGATGTCACAATAACAAATGCCTCGACTACCAATGCATTGAGCCAACAAACCGCCCCCAATACCACCGTTAATATTAATGTGAACCATTTGGAAACCCAAGAAGCATGTTCAGCTTTGCAATCTCTAGCCAATGTGGCCGAGCGTCAGGCTCAAAATAGCATACAACCACCTACGGCCAATAACTTGCATCATCAATTTCTCTTGCATATGGCGGCCAATCCCATGCTCAAGCCCAGTGGTGAGTATTTTCATCAGCAAAACGCTTTATTAATGCGGGAGGAGGAAAACAATTTGGATTTGTTGATGGATCAAAGCGACAAATCGGATCCGGAAATGTTGACACTGGCCGATGAGAATGCCGGCTTAGACTATAGTACGGGCAATGAAACGGGCGGCGGCAATCAAACAGGCAACAACGATCAGTTGGAAAGTTCCACCAACTCTACAAACAATACCACTAATGGAGGTTCTAGCACTACAACGCCACGTACAAAGAATTCCGCCGGCAAACCTGTACAGCGCAGACGAATACGCCGTAAGGCTCAATCCTCCTTAGATGACCAAGCCGAACAATTGACCGAGATGTCCGTTAGGGGTTTGGATCTCTTTCGTTATGCCAGTATTAATGAGGGCGTCTATCAGTGTACCGAATGTGCCAAGGAAAACATGCAGAAAACCTTTAAAAACAAATACAGTTTCCAACGACACGCCTTTCTTTATCACGAGGGTAAACATCGCAAGGTCTTTCCCTGTCCGCTGTGCGGCAAGGAATTCTCACGGCCCGACAAAATGAAAAATCACATGAAAATGACCCACGAATCGTTTGTGGCCAAGGAAATACAAAACTTTAATCCACTTAATTATCTTATAACTGCCGCAGGTGAATTGCAGGCCTCCTTTCCAACACCCTCCACCAACACACAAACGCCAGGTAGTACAGTCAATACACCACAGCCCTTATTAAATCAGTTGCAAGCCAACAATCCAGCTTTAAGTATAATGATCAATAATAGCGAAAATAACGAAGAGGGACTCAATTTAACTCAGCAGCAACAGCAGTCGCAAAAGAATCTTAATGATTTCAGTTTGCACAAACCCCTCAAATTTCCCACTGATATTGAAATTAAAAAAGAAATTGTAATCTCACCATCCCCTTCACCACCACCACTGCAAACAGCCACGTCAGCAAATGCCGCTTACAACACCTCCTCCACGCCCATATCTTTAGCCGAAACGCTTTCGTTGCTCAAAACGTCTGTACAGACAACAACGGCAACGACACAGTTAAACGCACAACGATTAGAAGAGGTGAAATAAATAGAAAAAATAAAAAGTCAACTATTGCTTAAATGCATATAAAAAGGTGAATAAGAAGGTTAATGCACAATAATAATAATAATATTTTCCTTTTTTTTTTTGTGTTGTTGTATGTAATGAAAACAAAAGACTTGGTATTTTTTACAATTGATTAGATAATTAATGTTTTCAATCAAAGCAATGAAAATGTGTCTGTATGTACATGCATATATCGTCACAAAACTGAAAATATTGCGCAATTCTTTTCTTTTTTACTTAAGATAATTATATTTAATTTTAGAACATACAATATTTACTTAAATATTTAAAAAAAAAAACAATAACTACAACAATACTTATATTAATTATTATCAAAATAACACAGTAACTTAGTCAATAGAAAAGTGGGGAAAACTTTTGTGGAACGCAAAACTTTGTAAGCGCTGGTTAAATTTTAAAGCTTATACTGGGTGGGCCAAAAGTCACGCCTGCCAACATTTTCATCGATGCGTAACGTACGATCCACACCAGCCATCGATTAGTTCGAACAACGAACAATTTTTTGTGAGCACATGAATTTGCCTGGTGGGTGAGGAACGCTCTTGTCGATGTTTTGTTCTTGTTCAAACAGCGTTGTCAGAACATTTGTTCGAACAACGATGTCTAATATTTAAAGGCATTTTGAATATGAAGGAAAGAGACGACACATAAAAATTGCAACAAAATACACTTTATACGTTTTCTCCAAGGCGAATTTAATTATCAGTTGGTGGTAATTCTACAACAAATACAACATTAAAAAAACAACATGGTTTTTTATTGTTGCTTTTGGCTGCCGATGTGTCAAAAACTACATAGGACTTGTTTTTGTTTTTTTTTGCGCGGGAAAAATTAATCTTTGTATAGATAAATAATATTTGACAACCCAACCATCATTTATGCAAATAAAAAAGTAGATCGATCAGCTGCGTTGTCAACACCACCTGATAATGAATTCGCCTTGGTTTTCTCCATATCAAAGAGAATGAACAATTTTTTGACTTGTCTAGAAGTAAAGTTTCGTCTAGACGGGCCATCGATTTGTTCAGACTACAACAAAACGTCGGCAGAGCAACTGTCCATAAATTGTTCATGTTCTTTGATATGGAGAAAACGTATAAAGTCTATTTTGTTGATATTTTTATGTGTCGTCTCTTTCTTTCATATTCAAAATGACTTTTAATATCATTCATCGTTGTGTGGACCGTACGTAAAGTATATAATAGGTCTGTCTGCGTACTTTTCCAATAGCAAATACTCAGTAAACTTGTTTGGGAGAGTAAGACCAATTTTACTCTGGCGGCTTAAAATATATCAAAAAGTACGCAGACAGTATCCAGTTAAATTTTGCAAGAAAACAGCTGATCGGTGTGTAAACAATTGAAATTACAAAGCAAAAGAGTTTTAGCATATGTGTACGCGAAAGTGAATTCTCGCGGTAAATTAAAAAATGCTGTATATTTAGACGTTTCTAGCATGAAGTAAAATGTTGTTTATTATAATATTTTATAAACGTTAAAAATCAGCACAATTCTAACTACTTACCTCTGCCATTGTTAAATTAAAAAATAAAAACAGCTGTTCAAACTAGTTGCAAATTCTTGCAAGAAGAAATTTCTCCAACAACATTTTGCAAGTTCTCAACTTCCAACTGTCAAAAAATGTTCTTTTTTGCTCTCTCGCTGCAAGAGATTTTGAGTACGCAGACAACATTTTGCAAGATTTTGTATCATTTTGCATAAAATGATGCAAAATATGTGTACGCAGACAGACCTTATAATAACCGGTTTGTTCATTTAGAGTAGCCAGATTTTAAATTCAGAAAAACAATACATCCACGTCAAAAACAGTACAAATAAGGGGCATTCACGATCGAGTTCGCTGTGCTTTTAATATAGAGATTCTAATAAGAATTTTAAAATTTCGAACACGTTCGAATGCCGTAATAATTTGCGCCCAGTACATTTTTCAAGGCAAACATAACTATTAAAATCATAACAAAGATCAATTTTTTTATTAGTTATTGTTTATTTTTCAAACAGCTGTTTGACAATTTAAGAATTGACTTTAAATTGTTGTCAAAAAGTCAGCTGATTACGATTTTCTTTATCAGTTTTACGGCTCGATATGTCAAAATTTTGTTGTTTACAAAAACTCAAGTTGTAAAATGTTACAGCCGTATTTATAAAAAATGATTTAGGCTTATTAAAGGCTTATTTGACGGAGAAATTTATCAAAATATTTGTTAGAAATACGGCAGTTAATTTTTATTTTTAAATTGAAAAAATAAATTTAACAACTAAAATAGTTATTCTTTAATTTATAATTTAAAAAAAAAGTATTTAATAACGAGTAACTTTTAATTACTACCCAGCAAAAAAAATAAAAAATTGGAAGTAGTGCAAAGCGAATTACATTTTAAAGACTTTTAAATTAGTTGTGTAAAAGCAATAATTCTGAATGACTCTCAAAATGCGAAGCAATTTGTCATAAATGATGTGCTTAGAAATGTATGCAACATCATGTAAAATATCTTAAACAATTCATGCCAACAAACAAATTCAACTCATGAAACATTCGATGCTTTTCATTAAATATGCATGAGTTCTATGCACTTACTAGAATCGAAGTGTAGTTCATTTAAATATTCATGTAAACACATGATCTCCAATGACACGCTAATGTTAAAATCATTAGTGTTTTCATCTAATTTTTATCACTTCGTCACCAGTTTAACCCCTGCAAAATCACTTTTTTTGTCATAGATTTTTTTGCTGGGTATAAAAACACATTGAAATAATGCTGGAAGTTTTGCCGAACCAGTTCGCTAAGAACGATTTAAGTTTTCGGTCGCAATTATGTTCCCAATGAATCGATGAAAATTTGAGACCAAAATTGCCCTAATGAATAAAAAACCATTGTTCGTCCTTGTCGGCCACACTAAAATATAGCCGCAGTAAGCAAAGGTGAGGCCGAGTATCCAGGAGCTTCGGCTTTCGGCATTAAACATTTCCAAAAGATCTATGCAACGAATTTTTGTTCGCATTTTCACTCTTAAAAGTCATGCGCAGTGAATACGCTGATTGGGTGTTGGAGCATTATCAAATTAAATAAATTTCGTCAGTTGAAAGGAATATTTTTTTAATTAAAATTTGTATAACAATTAAAGGTTATCCGTTTGAATACTTTTTCATATTCTTAAATCGCGTGGTGTGTGGTGGCAAATAGAAATTCGGCGCTCTTATAAGGACACCCTTTACTTTAGAAAGTGGTTCTTAATTTTCTTCACTTCATTTCTAAGCAATTTTTTTGTTGAAATTTTGAGTAAATTTTCGACCTTGGTATGACATATTTCGTCCAAAAATATTAATCACTAACAGCTTAGGGCAAAATCGGCCTTAAAAACAGTACAACGAGTAAAAGTCAGTACATTTGCGTACTGTTTTGGGTGTTGTGCATAAAACAGTACGTCTGTCACCCCTACTTTCAACTGCTTCACGAGTGTAGCGTTCCATGGTTAATTGTCAAAGTGCGACCGCTTAATTAAACACATTAAACTTCATAACCTCAAACTTTGACACTATGTATGTACGTAAGGCGTACATATTCCCAGCTTTCTGCCAGAAAAAGAACTTCTCACTTTAGGCACAATGTTATTTATTAAAATTAGTTTAAAATCCTAAACTCCGTCCACTAACATAATTTTAAGATTTAAGTTTACTTTCTTTTTTTTATTATTATTTTTTAAACTTTTTATTGAAATTGTTTTAATCATTGTTTTAGTGTTAATTTTTGAATTTGGTTTTAATTTAACTCTGTTCTTATTTCTTTAAATAGAAGAGCCATGTACAATATTTAATTAAAAAGAAACAGAAGAATAAAAAAAAAAATATTTCTAAAAAAAAATTGAGCTGAAATTAAATAACGAAATCCTAAAAAATGCAGTCTTTGTGATAAGAAACCATCCATGTATGTTGTGACAACATTGTTGATTGCGACTTAAAATCGTTCACAATAGTTAATTCATATCACAAGCATATACTGAGGTCAATCAATCGCCCTTTTTGCAATTGTTGACGTCGTTGTCGTTTTTGAGTCAATGTTTGTTCGTATATCGACATAACCTTGTACCAACAAGGCATTTTAAAATATAATATTTAATCAAAAGAAGATGTTTAACAATACAAAACAGCAGCCATTTTGCTAATAGGAATTAATTGTACATGAGGGAATATTGTTTTAATAATTTATTTTTCGCAGAGCTGATTTTGAAAAATTTTGCTTAATTTCGGTTTGAAAACAAAACATGATAGTTTATTAAACATGTTTTTTGTGTGAAACTATACTCAAAATTTATCAATTGCAATGAGTAAAAGTTTGTACAAATTTATTTCCAAATCATACTTAATTGTTGAGTTAAAAAAAAAATGCACTTTCGCATGACTAAAAACCGACAACGTGAATACCTTTAATATTAGGTTAAACTTTCAATATGTTCGTTTGTTTACTCAAATGTATTGACTATTTTTATTTTCAAACAATCCAATAGAGTCCAGTAAAAAATAGTAAAAACTGTACACGAGTACACGAACGAACACAATATTAACTTTTGCTTAAAACACAAATATTTTTTTTTTATATTTTTAAATAATTTTTTCCAGAAACTGGTTCTATTTTAAATTGCAATATCTAAGATGGAGATTTGGTAATCAAAATATAAACAAAACAAATTCCATGTTTTCAAAAAGAACCCAAATCAATAAAATCGATAAAAAAAATATTGTAGTTTTCTTTAAATAACCATTAGGTTTTTAACATGTGTTATTTAAAAAAGTTCCTTTCTGTTTTCTTTTTTTTTTATTAATTTTTTAATGTTTTTTTTTTTAATTTTGTTATTGTTGAATTAAAATGAAAATTTAGCTCTTATTTTCCATTAAAACAAATGAACAAATTTATGAATTATTTAATAAAATCTTTTATATTTGATATTGGCATTTTGAAATTTTAATTGAAATTATTATTTAAATTTTTCCAGTTTAATTTTTTATTTCCTTTGTGATTTAATTTTTTAAAAATGTATTATTTTACAACTTAAAACTTGCTGTAAATAAACAAATACTCAAAATGTATTTAATTTAATTTATAAAATAATAAAAAAAACTATATACACTTTTATAATCTAATCGAAACATATTAAAAATGTGTGCAATTAAAAGAAGAAAAATTAAAATAAATAACCTCTAATATGAAATAATTTTAAATTTACAAAAACAAGACTTTTTTCTTATAATTTTTTTTTTTTAATAATTATAGTTAATTTTATACTTTACACAACAACCAGTTATTAAAAAATAGAAAAAAAATACTACTTAAAAAAAGTAAAACAACAAAATACGCTATGGACTTCCAGTGTATGTAATTATTATTATTCATTTTTATTTAATAAATATAATTATTTTTATTAAAACTCAAACTCAAGCACAAGCAATATTGAAAAATCCCCATGATTTACAACAATTATGAAGCAATAATCTAAGATATTGTATGAAATTAAGTTTTAAATTTAAGCAACATATGTATTTAATTTATAATTAAAAAAAAAAGAAAAGAAAAACAACTACTTAAAGCAATTAAACGCTCAACTATATTATTATTTAAAACACAAGTGTAACGAAAATTCTTTAATTTTTTTTAACGCAATTACATATAGAACTTAATAAAAATTACAATTTATAAAAAAGCAAAACTAAAATGTTGTATTTTAATTAAACTGTTTAAACAAGATTTGAAGTAAAATGTTAGGAAAATGCAACTATTTAAAATCGTAATTAATCCTTTGCAGTAAACTACTCTAAGAAACCAAGAGTGCAAGAGTGCTATGTAAAACACATGCATGTATATGCATGCATGTATGTATGTATATCGTCACATAAACTACAAAAGATTCAAATGTACAATTAATTAATACAAGTAATACAACACAAATGTACAGCCATCTGTGTAACTAGACCATTCTGAGGGTGGGTGTAAAATAAGTAAATTGTTTTTGATGAATTTGAAAAAATTAGTCTTTATACATATAAAATTAATACAATTTAAGATTTTGAGCCACCTGAAAAAAAATTAAGCTTTGCCACCACAAAAAAAATTTAGCTACGCCTATGTTTATAGCAGAGATAAAAACGTAATGAAACAGACAATAATTAAAAAAAATTTATATTTTCAGGATATTTAAACGTAATGATATTTTAGCCAAAATACTATTTTTTACTTGTTAGAAAAATTCTTATTTGTTATTACACCCTTTTAAAATTCTTCAATTAACTTGGTACTTTGTATTTTGCTTTGACATCATGGTCACTACTTGGATGTGATGAACTATTTATTATTCTTCGAAAATGTTATTATACCCTTGTGAAATTTCTACAATTTTCATTTCCGACCCCATGAAGTATATATTTTCTGAAAGCCTATGAATAGGGGAGTCGATTACGCTCTGTCAGTCTGACCGTCTGTCCGTGTGTATGTTGAAATCAACTTTTTGAAGCCCCCCAACATCACTTGGACCCGGGAGAGGTATTAAAGTATCAGAAATATTCGGGAGTATATCGGTATTGAAATTCAGAAATAAGCAACTGAGATATGAGCAAAAACCCACGACCACCTCGATTTTTTTTCACAAAAACAACATTACAACAACAACAAACATACATACATACATACAAACGTGTATACTGGTTAGAGAAAACGTGGCATCGAATCCCAGCTGAGCCAAAAAAAAATTTTTTTTTATTTATTTTTTTTATTTTTTATTAAAATTTTTTTTTTAATTTTTTTTTGTTTTATATTAATTATATATATTTTAATTATTTAAAAAAAAACAAATTTTTTTTTAAATATTTTTTTAAAATTTTTTTTTTTATTTATTATTTTTTTTTTTTCTTTTAAGATACATACGTAAAGTTATAATTTTAAAATGGGTTGTTTTTATATATGTATGTATGTATGTACGTATTTCATATGGAATGAATGGTGATACAAACTACTGTTATTGCATGACTACACGTTGTGAAGGGTATATAAGATTCGGCATGGCCGAATATAGCGCTCTTACTCGTTTATTTTTTTTTATATTTTTTTATATTTTTTTTTAATTTTATTTAATATACATATTATTTTTATATAATAAATGAATATTTTCGATCTTTTTAATTTATATAAGCAGTTGTTTTTTGTATTGTTAATTGTTAAAAAATTGTAAAAACTTTCCCTGAAGAAGCTACCCAATGTGGTAGCGAAATATCGGAAAATAAAATTATAACTATTTTTTTGTAAAAGAAAGTGATCTCAAGCTCAATACAAAAAACAACTGCTTATATTTTTATTTTAATATTTTTTAACATTTTTTTTTTATTTATTTTTTAAAACATACATACATACGTAAATTTATAGTTTTACAATGGGATGTTTTTATATATGTATGTTTCTTATATGTATGTATGTATTTCATATGGGATGAATGGTGATACAAACTACTGTTATTGCATGACTACACGTTGAGAAGGGTATATAAGATTCGGCACGGCCGAATAAAGCGCTCTTACTTGTTTTTTTTTTAACTTTTGAGTTTTATATAACATTATAGAAAAGGTATTCACGTTAACAATTTTAGTCTTGTAAAAACACTTTTTTTACTTTTATTAACAAACAGGACCACCATTAATTGTAACATTTTAAAATCTATGCCAATTGGGCATACATATGCATATAACTGTCATGTGTTTGGACTTTTAAGTGCCTCTCTCTTTCAACCTTATTTAAAATATATTAATTTTAAGTTTATCACAATTATCTTTTTGTTGTACCGTTTTAAGTTGCCTCTTTAACTTAGACTTTTCCAAGATCTGACAATCATATACCCACATACTTCACTTTTTTTAGGATTTTTTATATTCTTTATTTTAAAAAAGTCTTAATAATTAATAAATTTATAAGATCTCATGTTAAATGTTTATATAAAAATTCAACCTAATAGCTGTAGGTAGTTTATTGGTTAGTAGCACGTCTATACCAGAAACGTGCACGAAAATCATCGGAACAAGTCAAAAATGCTGGTGAAATTGGTGAATGTGTTATATAACGTACCGGTCCGTTATGGCCTAAAGACATTAGATTTAAACGACTGCTGTTACGAGAATTCCAAGAACATAACGAAGTTGTGGCCTCATCGGGAAACAAAACATAATCTTCAGTATGATTGAAGACAGCTTGAGTATTGTGCTCCTGCTTACCGGTCGTACCAGCACCAGTGTAGGTTTGTATAGGACGACTTGTGCACAGTTCCCACAAATATACCAAAGAATCTTTGCCCGACGAAAGCAAATACTTTGAAAAAAAAATAAAAACATGTTACAAAAAAAAACAATTTTTTATGTTTGGTGTCATGCAATATTACCTTGCCATTGCGTGTGAATTGCACAGAACAAATTTCTGCGCCACTATGTGCCTCAGTTATAGTATTGACACAACGACCACTAACACCATCCCAAATTTTAATTGAACCATCAACACTACCCGTAGCATACAGTTTAGCTGTCGGCGCATACTTAACACAAGTTATGGAACCACTATGATGTTGCGATGCTATAGCCGATACAAAACATTGGGCAGTGTGGACATCATAAACTCGCAACAGAGAATGCTCTGTACCAATGGCCATAAAATCACCACTGGGATGAAAAGCCAAGCATGTTACAGGTTCGCAGTCAGTAAATACTTTGTGCGCTTTTTTTACAGACGGCTTTGCAATATCGAACAATTTTACAGTACCATCTCTGGAACCAGAGGCTAAAATATGCTCTTTAGGATGAAATTCCAAACACGCAACTTCATCAGTGTGATCATACAATGTGCGTATAACAGGATGACCTTGTTGTTCTCGTCCTGCTTCTATTTCTTCCGGTGCTGATTTAGCCAACATACGATCAACATCTAAAATTTTAATACTGGCATCAACACTTCCAGTCGCTACCAATGTACCATCATGGCTGAAGGCACCAGCACGACATGACTGCTTGTGGGAAGTCACGTAAGCGGTTTCATAGGATGCCGGTTCTGGTGCCAAGGCTGAAGCGTCCGGTTCAAATTCTAAATCGATGCAAGGCAACACATCATCTTTTGGAGCTGGTTCTTTTTCGCTTAATACTTGCATTCCAGCTATCATGACATGCAGCAATCGTTCACTGGGTGTGCACTCATCAGCTTTGACAAGCATAGACAATTCCATCGCAAATTTTTCCAAGCCATCGTACATTAGTTGACTGTGATATGATACATATTGTAAACATGGATTTTGTGTTATTTTTTTAAGCTCACCTTATTATAAGTCTGTATAAAATTTCACGATTTTTCACCAAGTTCCTAGGATCTAATATTTCAATATCGCGCATCTTTATATCGATGTTTTACTTTTTTATAATTCTTTAAAAAAACACTTCTATAAACAAAGTTTGCTAATATTTATAAAAGTAATTCACAATAGCAAGTATTCACAATAATATTATTCTTATAAAAAAATCACCAAAAAAAACATTTTCAAAACATATAAAAAATAAAATTAATTTATTACTTATTCGCGTTATTTGAATAGTTTTTTTATTAAATAATTTATTATAAATTTCAATATGGTTTTATTTTATAAAAAAATACTTAACAATAAGAGAAATTAATCAAAGCTTATTTACTTTTTATTCTAAATTACTATTGCCAGCACTGATTTCCAAAAGTAAATAGAGAGAATGTAAACAAATGACATTTCATCCACTATTTTTTTTCTAAATTAGTTAACACGTGCGTGGACACTAATTTTTATAGAAAACTTTTCTTTAAATATTAAGTAAACTTTCTGCAAAAATGAAAATTCGTAAAAATCACAGAGTTAATAAGCGTTATCGCTATAACGTAAACAGAAAAACCCTTAATAGAACAAGATCCTCAACGGGTAAAATTAAAGAGTAAGCAAAACCAATAAAATTTTTAATATTTGTTATAATAACCAAAACATTTCTTTTCAAGCCCCGCTTTAAAGAAACTATGGGAGGAAAGCAAAAGACCTGGACAAAATTTCAAGGAAATGGGTCTATCATCAGATCCCAATAAATCAGTTCCTATACCTAATTTCAAAAAAGACCGCTTAAAACTTACAAAACTTGTAAATGGGTTTGTGGAAGAGGATCTGAATGAAGAAGATGTTAAACAAGTACCAATAAGAGGTCATGTTGTTCGCGAGTTAGAGGAAATGGCCAAACAAAAAGCCGACTCACAGTTAAGGTAATTTTTCTTTTAAAAAATGAATACCTTGCAAAAATTTATAAATTACGTTCAATTTAGACTGCCCAAAGGTGTTGTTAACCATCTCACTTACTTTTTGAACAAATACCAATTGAACTACAAAGTCATGGTAACAGATCGTCTCAATCATGATCAATGGACTTGGAAACAGTTTCGCATGAAAATAAAACAGTTTATGAGTATACCTGAACAGTTCAACAAATTTTTGGAAAAGAAAAATTTTCCGTTGGATCAAAAATTACCCTGGCCTGAGTATGATTCGGATAGTGAGTGGTAATAATTGTTTTGTACCTAGGTAGTAGGATTTTATTTGTTTTATAAAATTTAGTTTTCTAAGTGTACTTATGTAAAAAAAGCTCAATAAATTGATTGCACCAAGATTCATTTTTCAAAAAATTTTTTTTTCTATGATCTTTAAAACTGCAAAAAACTTAAAACAAAAATACATTTTAAATTTTATAACAAACTGGGAAAAGTAAAAAATTAAGCTCAAAATTTTACTTACAAGAGTTTCTTTCAATACTAACCTGTGCCCACGACTTTGTCTGCATAGTTATCGGGACGAAAGATATCCTCTTTATGTAATAATTCAGGTTGTTCTCTATCCGCGTAGCAAATTTTATTTAAGTCCGTTTAGTAACTTTTTGCGTGATTTAGTAAAATATCCGAACATTTACACATAAATACAAACATTAATATTTCTGTGGCAAGAAAAAACTGCTGGTATCTTTTTTCATAGTTATAGGAAAGCACTTTTTAATTTTTGAGTTGATTTTTATAAAAAAATACTTTTACATAATTATTTTCTTGTTATCAACAGGCTCTAGGTCCAAAAAACAATTTAATTCTAATATTTAAATAAAAATCTTTTATATGTTGATAACAAGAAAATAATTATTTAAACATTATAAGGTCGTAAAGAATATAATTATAAAAAATACTTTTACTTTAAATCCCGCACTGTTTAAATTAAAATTCACATTAGTTTTTTTTATATATAGTTATATTATAAGTTATTATTCCAAATGATATTGTCCGTTGAAAAAATATAGGCAATAATTTTTTACGCTATAACTTCCAACAGTTGAAAAATCGCTTGAGGGTAGTTTTAAATTACGGGATTACAATGGTGTGATTATTATTTTTTTTATTATTCCATTTTGCCGCAAATTTATTTTACCTATTAGTGGGATAGGATTTAAAACACAAATATTTTAGACAAAATATATCTATTGATGACGTTGGATGATTTATTGGCTTCTGTAAAAATTCGAGTTGAATGTTTTCCAAAAGTAAAGAAACTGTGATCACTAAATCTAACACAGAAAAAAAAACAAAAGCGCTATATTCGGCCGTGGCAATACTGATAATACCCTTCACCGTCATGTACATATATGTATATAAATACCACATCGTAGCTAAGCCTAGATTTTAAATTTCAAATAATTTGTCATTTTCTTTATTGTTTCCGACACCATCTTTGATTATAAATTTTTGCATGGTTAGATATATTCTACTAGTCAAGCCCTTTTATTTTTTACCCATATTGTTGGAGTTAAAAAAATTTTTTCCGCCATTTTGTTTTAGACACCATTTTATACTTTTCTAAAAGTTTACTTCATTGTAATGGTGAAGTCATTTTATTTCATACTAATATGGAGGCTAAAGGGGACAAAGCCGTAACTACTATAGAATCATATATTCGTCATTTAATCTAGGACGCCATCTTGGATTTTTTTACTTTTCATAGCTAACTAAATTTTAATACTCAAACCCTTTTATTTGATCCCCATATTGGCTGTCTCGGATGTATAGAAACGGAAGAATATCGATTTCCTTTTGTAAATTTTAGTTTTACTCTGGTACTTACATCTCAGTTGCTTTTAAACTGATTTGTTAGTTATTCTTAGAAATAATTTATAAGATTACGGCTTTTAATTAGGTATCTTAAACGTGCTAAAATGTATTTATTATTTAGGAGTTTGAAAAAGTTTGATGTATATAAAAAAAAAATATATATTTTTCAAATAATTTTTGCCTATAACTTTGCCGATTAGTGACCAATTTGTCCAAAATTGCTTATGAATATTTTTAGAGAAATACCAACCAAATCTATAAATAGTAACATCCGTGTCTATGAATTGTCCTAGGGCTGGAAAGTTTTAATTTTATGCCGATATCGGGGGGGCTTCAAAAACAGACAGATGAATAAGGCTTATCGACTCTTCTATTCATAAGCTTTCAGAAAATATATGTATACTTTATGGGGTCAGAAATGAATACATATTCTAGAAATTTCACACGGAATGACAAACCTATATATACCCTTTTTCACTGTGTGAAGGGTATAAAAACAAAGCATCTTTTAAAGGGGAGTTAAAATTGTTGCACTATACTCTCTTTGTTGTTTTTATAGGTACCAAACAGAAAACATTTTGCAAAAACAATTAGTATCATCATGCATTACCTTATTTTTTTTAATTATGCATTTTTTAAAAACTTAAATCGCATATAACTCCTAAAATACTTTAAAGTTTTTAAGGGTTTGAGAATGTGCACATCTGCAGAAAATTGCCTTTCAAATAAAATCGGTTGTATATTGCTTAACAAAAAAAAAATTGCTCCTCCCAAATTGGTTTAGTTACGCTTATGTCTGTGAATATCAAAACCATATTTCTTATTTTAAAAATTGTGAACTTTTTTACTCCGCTAATGCGCCATGTTGTATGTGTACAACGTCTTCCAAAAATTGCGAGGGGAGCTTAAATTTATTTTACACAGATTTTTAACAATAGTTTAATTCACAAATTTGTGCAAAAGATCTCGCATCAGTGCATTTGGTGCTGAATATTATAGCGTTCTGACTTTTTTATATCTAGTTTTGCTAAATGTATATTTTATACTTCTCCTTCAATAGAAACAGTTTTTTTTTTTATTATATCAAGCCTTTTGATTTCCTTTATTTCACTTTCTTAGATGAAATCCAAAAAATTGTTGCTTTTGCATAATACACGTACCATTAAAAATGTGATGGGGTTTACAATTAGTTCATAAAATTTTTCTCCATATTTATATTTTTTATTTTTATTAAGACAATGAAGCACATACAGTTAGAATACAATATTTTTTTAATTTTAATTTTTTATTTTTTATTTTTATTATTTTTTATGTATGTATGTAAATGTATCTTATCATTTCAAGTCAATCTCATCATACAATTGTGTTTTTAATTCTACAAAAACTTGTTTGTTATATTGATTAATCTTTTGTTTATTTTTTTAACGTTTTGCCAACATTTTTTTTTGTAAAACTGTTATAATTAAACAGGACACATCTTGTACGTGAAAGTGTGTGTTTATTAAAAGAATCTTGTATATGTATGTATGTATGTGTTAATTTATTTAGAATTCTGGTTTATATTACTGTTTATTATGTTAAGCACGTGTTGCTAAAAAATAAGTTGATGGGTAATGTTAATATTCTTGTTGTTTTGGTATGATGCGAAGATGAATCAAAAATATTTCTTTATGTTTAACATAAAGACAGATTATTAGTAACCAAAATATACAATTGGAAGGATTTAAGTATTCTGATTTGTATTATTTTTTTAGATTTTTTTGAAATCAACCACAGGGAAAATGCACTACACATTTAATTTTATTTCCTTGCGTAAATGGGAAATTTTCTTTAAGAAATATTTAGTTTTTTTTTTCTCTGATCAAATCTCAATTAAAAATACAGATTGTAAAATAAAAACTTAAAAATACATAAAAAAACGCATAAATTTAACAAATTATTTGAATGATTTTTAAATCTATTTGTGGTAAAAAACAAAATAAACAATTTAATATTTATGATGATAGTATTTAGCAAATGCTTGGATAAAAACTCGTGTAAAGAAAATAGTCAAGACCTGTTCGCAATTTTGTTAAAGGTGGAATAATTGGAATAAATATTGAAATCTTGTTTAAGTATTTTTTTTTTTTTGCATTTCACAAAAACTTTAATATGTGTATTAAAAGAAATGAATATAGGAAATATTATATCAGCACAAACAAATGCTATGACACGAGTATAATTTCAAATGTATTATAATGATTAATGAAGTGATGATTAAAATGATGATGGTGATGATGATGATGACGACAATAATGGTTATACGGATGTAATAATTATAACATTTTAATAGGTATAATTGTTACGGGAATATTACAATAGTTCGATTGAAATATTGGCATAACATTATAGTTGTTAAAAAATATAATATATGATGGTGATGATGATGTTGAAGTTAATGATAAAGATTTCCTGCGAAATGATTTGCGATGTCTGTGCAGATTTTGATACAAATAATTATAGTAAATTAGAAAAAATTCCATAAAAAACTTTATTAAAATGCCTTTTTCCAAAATTGTAAATTTTTCTCCTTTAACCATGATGTTAGATGAGAATGATGACAATGATGTTGTTCGTGTTGTTTGTGTTGGTGATGTCTTGGTGTTGGGACTAGGCTTAAGGAATGATGTCGATGTCGTTAAAAAGTGTTGCTTGTTTTTATTGTTAATGTTAGTGATGAATGTTAGAGGAGGTTTAGAAGATGCTTCAAATCTAAGAGATGTCTTTTCTATGCTTCTAAATGGATGTATATGTATGTTTTTTAATGGTGTCGTATTGAAGGAGTTGTTTTTATTAATCATTGGTCTTACATCATTAGTTTTATGTGATATTTCTTTTTCGTTATATTGTTTATGTTGTTTTTGGTTTTGTTGCATTAGAGCATCATGTTCATGACTATTATTATTATTATTGTTATTTTTATAATTTCTAAATGTGATAATAATTTTTAGTATATTACTATTATTACTTTTATATTTATGCTTAATAAATGAATTTTCAATTGCCAACAATTTCTTTGATTGCTGTTCTTCTTCTTCTTTTTCGTATTCGTCTTCCTGTTGCTGTTGCTCTTGTTGTTGGCATTTAACCTGTTGTGTTTGCTTATTCTTCTGGCTGCTCCCTAGTTATTTCTTCTTTTGGGCCTTCTCAGCGGCTTTTGTGACTTTACCCGAAGTCGTTTCTTTAAAGGTTACCGACTTAATGACACCCACAGCAACCGTTTGCCTCATATCACGTACAGCAAAACGTCCAAGTGGTGGAAATTCTTGGAAACTTTCCACACACAATGGTTTGGTTGGTACCAGCATGATGATGGCAGCATCACCAGACTTAATAGCCTTGGGATCAGTTTCAGTTGTCTTGCCAGTACGACGATCACATTTTTCTTTGATTTCGGCAAATTTACAGGCAATATGAGCAGTGTGACAATCCAATACTGGCGTATACCCATTAGCTATTTGTCCTGGATGATTAAGGACGATTACCTGTTAAAAAATACAATTTATTTATTTACAATTTATAAAAAAAAATTTACAAATAATCGAATATAATTTTAAAAATAGCTAATTCATTTCATTTGAATTAAGTTCACAATTTTCAATAATTTTTATTTTTACCCACCCAGGCCCGGCGCGCGTTGCTACGCTCCTTAATGAATAAAAACGCATTTTGAATTATAATTGAATATTAAAATTATAACTTTTTTATGGGCCTGGCACTGCCCACTTTTCTAATCACAAAACTGTATAGTCATGACAGCTCAATATGTGTGCAAAGTTTCAAAAAAATCGGTCAAGTGAAAGTAGCTAAAAATGATCATTTAGTTTTATGGGCATGGCCCCGCCCACTTTTATAAGTATATAAGTTAGTTTAAAATTTGTAAATAAAATACTCCTATTATAACATCAAACTACTATTGATTTACTTACTATTTCGCTCGCGATCTTTAGGTCTTGTCGAATACATATTTGTTGTTGTTTTTTTATATGAACAAAAAATCACATGTTTACATGAAATGTCATAACTCACGAACGCGTCAACAAACTTTTTTGCAAACCATCTACACCACCATAGGAACAAACCCTAAAAATTTCATTGAATTCGGTTAGACCGTTCGTGAGTTATAAAGTCACAACGCACTTGCAACAATTTTTTATCTACATACATATGTACTATATAGCATGGTGTAATTACATAAGGTGATAGCGTAAAGGAGAGCGATTTTCGGCTCTCTTTTTTTATGTATGAAGTTTGACAATTTCCGGAGTTGAAATCATTTTTTTAATATGTAGTTTGACATACTCCAGAACATAAAAAAAATGGTCAGCTGGGCTCGCACCGCCACCTTGTATAAATGTACCCTGCTATATAGATATTATTTTTAAATAACAAAATGTTTTTATAATTTTTTTATAAAGAAAATTTTAAGTTTGGGAGCAATTCATTGGCCATTGAACAGGGACAAGCCGCCACAATTTTGAGCTTTTGAAAATAACATTACAGCTGTTATTGATGAAATACTCAAGTACATATTTCATTAACTTTTTTAAATTTTCTGTGTTTTTTTTTTTCAATTTTCAAACCCCAAACGGTTAAAAATAGTGCTTTTTGTGGTTACCGCAATTCGATGAGGATTTTCTCGATCCATTTTTTTAAACAAAGTTTGACATTTTAAAATTGCAAAAAAAAAATTACGAAATTTTGGCATTTGGAAAGGAATAGCTAATTAGATTCAAAATAATTTAAAATTTGTATCGAAAATAAATTTATAAAACACATGTATTTAATTCCCCCACTCCACAACATGAACAAATATTTGCAGTTAAACTCTGTCTTAGTTTAAATTTTAATTATTTTTTAATTCAATTTTTGAACCACACAACTAAAACTTTTACGATCAGATTTAAATACATACCTGAGCGGTAAAATCGGCAGCACCCTTAGGTGGGCAATTCTTGGTATCACCGGCAACATAACCACGACGCAATTCCTTGACCGAAACGTTTTTAACGTTAAAGCCGACATTATCACCCGGTAAAGCTTCCGACAATGCCTCGTGATGCATTTCAACTGATTTGACTTCGGTTACCAGGTTGACAGGAGCAAAGTTTACCACCATACCTGAAAAAAATTAAGGAAAAAATTATTAAAAAAAGAGTCTTAAAAGAAAAGAAGTATGACGAAAATTGTGATATAATTTTCTTATTCAAATAGTATCTTCTTTTGAGAAAAATCGTTTTACCCCTTTAATGCTTATAACATGAGACTATTGAGTGACTTATGTCCCTGTCACTATTTATTGTAAATAAATATTTTGTTTTTGTAAAGTTTTGAATTATTCAAACACTAACATTTTGTGCACAGTAAACGTGCCTTATTTTTATGATTTTAGTAACTGATAGTTTACTAATTCTATAATTTTATTTACAATAAAATTTTACAAATTAAAGATCAAATTTGAAATAAATGTAATTTGTTTTGGTTAAATTTGGCAATGTTACTAGTAAAGTCTAAGTAGTAACTTTGGAGTCACTATCTACTATCCAAAATTAAACTTCTATTTGATGGCAGTGTATGTACATATGTATACATTCATACATATGTTTGAATGTATGTTACCCCAAAAAAACAAATTAAATAATAGATGCAGACATGCAGGTACTCTAGCAGTATTTTCTATTAAACTCTCTCTCTCTATCTGTATCTTATACCATGCATTTCGATAAGAAAAAATATTCATTTCTCACTACTACCACGAGTATGAACGACCTAATTTTTTCTGTGTTGTGTTATAACCCCCCATTTGTTCACTCCTACATAAACTTACCCGGTTTTAAAATACCAGTTTCGACACGTCCCACTGGTACTGTACCAATACCACCAATTTTATAGACATCCTGTAAGGGCAAACGCAATGGCTTGTCGGTGGGACGTGAGGGTGGCATAATAGCATCCAAGGCATCAATTAAAGTTTTGCCTTCAACTTTTGCATCCTTTCTCTCAACAGTCCATCCCTTGAACCAAGGCATTTTGTCGGATGGTTCCAACATGTTATCACCGTGCCAGCCGGAAATTGGCACAAACGCTACACCAGCGGGATTGTAGCCAATTTTCTTAATATACGATGAGACTTCCTTTTTAATTTCCTCATAGCGAGAATCACTGTAGGGTGGTTCAGTTGAATCCATTTTATTGACACCGACAATTAATTGTTTGACACCCAAAGTAAAAGCCAAAAGAGCATGTTCACGCGTTTGGCCGTTCTTCGAAATGCCGGCTTCAAATTCGCCGGTACCGGCTGCCACAATCAAAACAGCACAATCAGCCTGTGAGGTGCCGGTAATCATGTTCTTAATAAAATCACGATGTCCGGGAGCATCAATAATGGTCACATAGTATTTAGCAGTCTCAAATTTCCACAATGCAATATCAATAGTAATACCACGTTCACGTTCGGCCTTAAGCTTGTCTAAGACCCAGGCGTACTTGAAGGAACCCTTGCCCATTTCTTGGGCTTCTTTTTCAAATTTCTCAATCGTACGCTTATCGATGCCACCACATTTGTAAATCAAATGGCCGGTAGTGGTCGATTTACCCGAATCGACATGACCAATGACCACAATATTGATATGAGTCTTCTCCTTGCCCATTTTTTGCGCAGTAATTCGCTTCGATTTAACTCAAAATGATCAAATAAAGAAGTCTAAAAATGTTCTTAAGCTGGAAAAAAAGAAAAAATATCACGGTTTATTTAATAGTAATTTGTTGAAGTTTAACGTCCATAAACAATTTTTAAATTTCAAATTCAATAAACCCAAGCCTTAAATAAGCCCTAAAATTGATTCGGAATACGATAATGTACATACATATGTAAATACTAAATAAATATTCGTAAATGCGTACATACATATGTATGTAAATTAAGAATTTCAAAACAGACGAAGACTCAAATCGAGTTTTTTAAATATATGGTGCATAAGTTAAGTAACGAATTTTCGTATTCGCAAATATTCACCTGTTTCATGACATTCACATTCACTAAATTTTTGCTACTATTAATGTTCTAATTTTCAATTAAAATTTTTAATTATTTTAATTTGTAATTAAAACTTTAAGATTGGAAAAACAATTTCATTTTAAAAATGTTTATTCTATTTTGAACAACATTTTTATAAAATTTTTTAATAATATTTTTATCTATTTTTCCTAATTTCCTATCTACAGAAAATCTATGGAATCTTCGTTAAATTTTTTAATTAAAACAATAATTTTTTTTAATTCCGTCTCAAGTGGGCGTGGCAAATAATTTTTTTTTTTTTAAATCACAGTTATATAAATTTTTCTTTTGAATTATAAAAATAGAAAAATCTCTTTCCATTTTTAAATTTCGTTGACTCCTTTAATTAGCATCCGGCTTTTAGCGTTTCTTTTTTGTCCGAAATATGTATGTATGAATGTATATATTCAAATATACATGTGTACATATGTATGTGCAACGAAAACGTATTTTTTTGAACATGTACTTACATTTTTTATGCCGCTTGTAAAAGTAGCAATTAACAAAAAAAAAAAATTGTCACAGAAAGCACTAAAACTAATTAAAGAAAATAAGCATTTATATTAGTCTAATATTAACAAAATGTTTAATTTTTAACACAAAGAAATATCAAATTACAGGACTTTTTTTTACATATGTACATACATATATTTTTTTAATTATCTTATATTAAAGATTCCTTTCAAAATAAAATTATTGTTTTATAACCAAATTTAATTTGTTTTTTTGTTATTTTATTCATCGATATTTTTTATATATTTAATGAGTGTTAGTTTATTAACAATTCTTCTTTTAATTTTAATATATATATAATTTGTTTAAGAAAGTATTTTTACCGTTAAATATTTAAGTGCACTGTCTGCTCTTTGTCTTTCTGTTAACGTCTGTATTGGAAATATGAAAATTTGCCTGTTCGTACACTCGTAAATAATTCTCTATAAGAAAAATCAATAACTATGTGCCACATTTTAGAGTTAACTCCTCATCATCATCACTACCACCATCGCCACCATTATTATCATCATCGTCGTTGTCATCGCCACTACCATTACATTTGTCTCCACACTTTACATAGTCAAGCGAATAAGTTTTACGAACAGCGTATTAATGGAATGGAACGGCAAGTATGTAAATACAATATACAAGTATGTACGTACATACAAATAAATAAACTAAACAAAATTTCTTGAAAGGGCACATATTAGGCCGCGGTTGGTCTATAGTGTTGTGTGTTTGAGTGCATTGGAAATGCTTGTTCGGTTTTTAATCGTAGGTTTTATGGCTCTTTTTACTTTTACAGTTAAAAAATCAATTCACATAACGATACACGATTACATCTTTCAGCTCTCGTCATAAAAACGATTAATAATTCTTACTCTTTAGTTAATTTTTTTTTTAAACATACAAATGTAGTCGGAGTGCAATTTCTCTTTAGAAACATTTGTTTGAATTGTCATGTCATCTCCACCAGGTTTCGCTCCATCGAAATGTGTTTTTATGCAGGCTGCATTTTGAAAATTGAAAGGAAGCCATGAATGAGTAAATACATTTGTACGAATAAAAATACCTAAACAGCAAAAAAAACAACAACAAAAACAGCACTTCCTTGTTGCAACCTGCGCACTGTTAACATAAATTTACGTGCATGCGGCACCACATCACTACAATTCGCTGAGATTTATTTGTCGGTTGTTCTTCGTCTGATTTCTTATAGTATATTCTTGACATAGTAACAAAATTTTCCTACAAATACTTGTACTGTCTATATAAATAAGTATTTAAAATAATAGTTTTGTTTTATCAACTACAACAAAAACAACAGTGAACAGACTATAATAGTCTCATCACTGTGTGTTTATTTTTTTCTAGTTTGCAGTTGTATGGTATGTAAAACTGTAAAACGAAACATGTGTTAATCATACTTTTAATAAGCTCATACGAATATCACTTTTTGACTGTACACGCTTGTCTACAACTTAAAAAACTCTTTTGTTTAATTATCACGAAAGTTCGTTTCTAAAAGATCTATAATATCAAAAAAAGAAAAATTTATATTAATCATATCGATGCCTTACTTTCTCAACCTCGTATCTTAAAAAATACGGTTTTGACTTTTTCATATCAAACGATTGTTTTATGCTTTAACTAAAAAAGATTAGTATATTATTATTACTAATATACATAAATACAATCAATTCCTTAATAATTGCATTTAAATTTTTAACCAAACACCGAAGTATAAAAAGATGAACCGTTTTTTTTTTTGTCTCTTCTGAAAAATTTTATTTTTTAAAATACGGGGTTGAGGAAGTAAGGCATAGACCGGGCTTGCCGCAAGGATCAGTATTATCCCCTACACTATACTCGATATATACATCTGATGTTACTCTAAGAAGAGACCATGATGCAGCTTTTTACGCGGATGACAGCGCCTTTATTTGTTGCGGTAAAGTCTCGAATGCGATAATTAGAAGAATGGAAAATAATCTTAAATTAATTTGTAAATACTATGACAAATGGAAAATAAAAGTCAATGACGATAAAACTCAAGCAATTATATTTCCATTCAACAAATCGCGAAAACGCTTTCCTACTAGATATTTATCGTCTAGGGGAACAATTATCCCATTGAAGGACGAAATTAAATATCTAGGAGTAATCCTTGACAGAAAACTTTTATTCAGACAGCATGTTAATTACATTTGCGAGAAGGCAATTAAGTGTAGTCGTGCCTTATACCCCTTAATTGGCTGAAGATCTAATCTTAATATAAAGAACAAAGTTCTTATTTACAAAATGTGTATTCGACCGATTATGACCTATGGTTGTCAAATCTGGTCCCAAAAGGCTGCTAAAACGCATACAAAAAAATTGCAAATCATTGAAAATAAAAACTTGAAAATAATACACAATCTACCTTTTGGATATCCAACTTATCTTCTACATAGAAACTTTGACTTCAAAATGTTCAATTCATTGACAAGGGCTGTCATTTAATGAAAAATGCAGAAGGTCAAATTTTGAAATAATAATAATAATAATAATAAAAAAAGGCATAGATATGGTGTTTATTAGAGTGGCTACAATTTTATTAAATATTTTTAAATACGCATATGTACATACACATGTAGCTTTTATTGAAATTTTTTAAAAATTATTTAAAAAGACTTATTTGTGTGTGTCATATTATATGGTGCTATCATATTATTGAATTTTCGTATTGTTAATTGTTCTTTATTGTTTATAGTTTTCCTGAAGAAGCTACCCAATATGGTAGCGAATTACTGGAAAATAAAATTAAAATTATTTTTTATTAAAAAAATTTATCTCATATTATTGCTATTGTTAAAAATATCTAAATAAAAAACCAAGGCATATTTATTCATCAGGTAATTGCAGTTCGGAGAGAATTTTGTTGTTTATATTTTTTATATATGAAGTTTGACATTTGAAATTAATTAGAAAAGAGAGAAAATTGTTTTTTATTTATGTATTATGACAGCTGAAATTAAAAATAAGTAATAAAAAAAATTATCAGCTGACGAATCAAGAGTACCTGATGAATAAATATGCCTTGTAAAAAACATTAAAATCTAAAATATATAAAAAAAACACATATGCACTTAAGCCTGTAGCTGTGACGTAATTTTGACGTCATCATAAATAAATACGCTTCGGCCACATGTGTTTATTTTTTGCATTTTTGGACTAAAATACATTTCGTGTAATATCAAAATCTTACCGAATGCAGCCACTACGACTATATTAAAAAATGTAACAAAAGTGATAAACATTTTAGTGACGTCAGAGCCACATGTGCATGTGGTTTTTTACATTTCGTGTACTATAAATTCGTGTACTGTAAATGTTTTAATACCGAATCAAAAATCTCATTTTCCGTCCCTGTACATATTAATTCAAATCTAGGTGAATTCAAAAAATTTCGACTTTATGCTTCCTAATCAGCTGTTGCGACGAAACTACATTGTGAATATGCCTTGCTCATAAAATTTAAAAAAAATTAATTGACTTTATAAATGAAAATATTATTTTTTTAATACAAAAAATTATACAGCGTAGAAGATACTTTAAAATATACATATAGTTTTAATTGTCTGCTGTCCCTATTAAGAATTTCACAATATCATAAATTTTCTCTCTTCAAAGTTTCTTTCTAGTAAAAAAAATTATCTAAAAATCCTTGCGCGAATTGCACTTGCATTATACGGTGACACCATAATAACGTATAAGTAATATTAATTGCATGCATTACTGCGGACAAAACGACTTCTACGTAAATCAACAACTTTTCAGTAGAGAGAAAAAAGCTGTTAAAGTGACTAACAAAAGTTATTGTTTAGGAAATTAAAGAAATCTTTTACTATATTTAAAGTTATATAAGGAGTGTATCGAAAAAAATTGTAGTTGCATTAAGTTGAATAAAACTCAAATCGTGCAATAAATAATTTTTCTTATTATCACGTTAGCTTTTACATACATTTCAAATACTATTATTTTAAAACTCATTAATTTTCAATTGTTATTACGATCAAAATGGACTGCGAAAAAAAAGTACGTGAAAATATAATTAAAACTTTTCAAACAAATCCGTCATGGACTTTTAAAAAAAATAGCAAAAAAATTTAAAGTTGACCCTTGAACTGTTTTAAATGCCATTAAACGGTATAAGGAACACCTGAGCATTGAAAGAAAACCTGGATCAGGAAATAAAAAAGGTCCAAGGGATATTGGTAAGGTAAAAGAAGTCGAGCAACTGTTTCGAAGAGCACCTAACACTTCTATCAGAAAAGCTGCGCGTACGGTGAAATGCTCTAATAGTTTTGTCCAAAGGGCCAAAGCTTTTGCTGGGCTGAAGACAAACAAAGTTCAGAAAGTTCCAGATCAAAGTTCCAAAAATACACCTGTTGTGTAATGGATGACGAGACATACTTAGTGGCAGATTTTTCTCAACTTCCCGGCCAAGGTTTTTATGTTGCTAATCGAAGAGTTAAAGTTCAGGAAGAGTTCCGGACAAATTTCTCGTGTGGCAACCTATTTGCAGTTGTGGCAAACGAAGCCAAGCATTTGTGGCATCAAGCTCGATAAACACAGAAATTTATATCACGGAGTGCCGACATATTTTTGGCCTGATTTGGTATCCTGTCACTATGGAAAAAGGCACTTGAGTGCTATTCAAAGATCTGATTTTATAGTTTTTATAGGAAATAACTTTTAAATTTTTGTGTTGATTTTTAAAAATTTATTTTCTGTAATATTAGGAAAAAATCATATCGATTTTCATATATTTAAATAAATTAAAAAATGTTATTCCAAATGATATTGTTCGTTGAAAAAATATAGGCAATACGTTTTTACGCTACAACTTCCTGTGAAATTGTCCTAAATAGTTAAAAATTCACCTGAGTTTCAAATTGCGTGATTGCAATGGTGTTATTATTTTAATTTTAAGTTGACTTAAACAGTTATTCCTTTCTTCCACAAATATTAAAAAATAATTATTTAAGATAAAAATCTGGTAATTAATAGTTTTTTCCAAAAAAAAAAAAAACAATAATAAAAAAGCAAAGAGAAAAACAAGTAACCGTGCTATATTCGGCCGTGCCGAATCTTATATACCCTTCACAACGTTTACTCATGCAATAACAATTGTTTGTATCACCATTCATCTCATATGAAATACGTACACGTATGTATGTTAAAAAAACGAAAAAAAAAAAAAATTTAAAAAAAAAAATTTTAAAAAAATTAAAAAAAAAAATTATTATATACTTATATAATATACATATATAAAACAAAAAAAAATAAAAAAAAAAATTAAAAAAAAATTTTAAAAAAATTAAAAAAAAATTTTTTTTGGCTCAGTTGGGATTCGATGCCACGTTTTCTCTAACCAGTATACACGTTTGTATGTATGTATGTTGTTGTTGTAATGTTGTTTTTGTGAAAAAAAAATCGAGGTGGTCGTGGGTTTTTGCTCATATCTCAGTTAGTTATGTACCGATGTTTCTGATTTTCAATACCGATCTACTCCCGAATATTTCTGATATTTTAATACCTTACCCGGGTCCAACCTATGTCGGGGGGCTTCAAAAAGTTGATTTCAACATACACACGGACAGACGGTCAGACGGACAGACGGACAGACTGACAGACTGACAGGGCTTAATCGACTCCCCTATTCATAAGCTTTCAGAAAATATATACTTTATGGGGTCGGAAATGAAAATTGTAGAAATTTCACACGGAATGACAAACCTATATATACCCTTTTTCACTGTGTGAAGGGTATAATTATAATTATAAGGAATTAAATTTATTTTTCAAATTGAATTTTATAATTTGAATTTATGTAGTTGGCTGAAGAAAGCACTTTAATTTTTAATTTTATGTGTTAAATGGAACATTAGCAGGAGATCGCCTTATTAGTTATTTAAAGACAAGTGAATGACGTTAATTAAAGCGATGTCAATGGTTTTAAATTCAAATGACGGCAATAACAACGAATGTGAAGTAAGCAACACAAAAAAAATAAACAATAGTGTAAAAACAACGATGTTTTTAAAATTGGACATCAATGTAACGTTTAGAAAACATCGATGTATCGCTAAATCCCAAATTAGACTTAAAAAAAGACGTCGACTAGTGCAAGCAAAGCATCTTACAAATTTTACTTTTTTAATTAAGGAACTTGAAATTTTTCTTTTCTTTACTTAAGATGTTTTACCAAAAGTCTACAGATACTTATATGTGTATTCATTTAACCTTAATGTGAGTAATAAATTAAAAAATATTTCCTTTACAATGTGAAAGGGTTACCCAAGTACCCATATATTTTGAAAATGCTGTTGCCAAATTACAGCATTTGACTTTTTTGCATCTTTGTACTAGAAGCACAGAAACTCAGACGTTCAAGTAAAATTTGGATGCTATCAAATGCCTTAATTTGGCCCCTGTTTTGCATTTAATAGACAATTTTGGAATTCATCTTTCTAGTATATTTGGTTTTAAATGTAATTAAGCCAATTTCTAATATAAAATAAATTTGGGTACCTGGCTACCCTACCACACTCATAATGGTTTAAATTCACACAAATTATTCGGTTTGTAAAGGTTTTATGACACTGAGTTTCTATCGAAAGTTGTTTTATAAACCTCTAATAAAGCTGTTCCAATTCTTAAAAATTATACCGATAGTACGTACATACATATGCATGTATATTTAGAAAATATATATTTCAATGTGTTTTTTTTTTAATTATTATTATTAAGGCTATGTTTTGTATGTATGTTTTGTATGTATGTATGTATGTCCCTAAAAAAATCACTTATGTACCCTTAAAAAAGTGACACCAATTTTTTTAATTACATTAACATGCATACAAACGTACGTATGTGCATACAAATACTTTTCTTAAATTAAAAATCAAATAAATAAAATCTTATGTATAAATTGCACTTCCGGTTAGATAAGTAGATACATACACATGCATATGCACATTTGCATTCAATATCTTAAGACCACATGTCGCCATATTGCATTATAACGAAATTAACGAAATTCTTAAATCACTTTTTAAATGCGTACATATATAATTTCTTCAACATACACTTTTAAAAATAAAGTTTTATTTTAAAATTATCAACTTTTACACCGGCCGGTATTATTCAGATTTGCACACACTTATGTATACACCTACATACACATCCTAACATACATATATACATACATATGTAGGTATACTTATCAAATATCTATGCACTTGATTTAGTTATGAGGAACCTTTCCAAATCAAATCTAAATTTTCCTTTATTTTCCGAATGATGGGATTAAATATTTATTGAAATCACTTACCGCTTTATTGAAAAATAATTTAAAAATTTCTTTTGAAATGGATGCTTACAATTTTTATAAAACTTTTTCGATTTTTTTAGAGACACAAAAATTTTCCTACCACTTACCTCGAGCACAAAAGACGGAAAGGCCGATTTTCACAATGCCTAAGATGCACATGCGCTGGAAAAGCGCATCATACCCATTAAATACTTTTCGCATAGATAATGTTCATATGTATGTACATATGTACGTAACTATTAAAATTGTGACACAACGAACGAATGCACTAGTTTCTTGAGCAACAAAAGCTTTGGCCCTTTGACAATTGGTGTAAGCGGGAAATTTGTAATGTTATAGACAAGAGCATTATTTAAGCCAAAAAATAAATACATATGGATGTACACACATGTACATACATGTTTGTACATCTTCATGCAATTGTCAATGATGAATGCAAATAGTAAATCGAAAAAGTTTTACTAAAAAAACATACATATGTACTATGCAAAATGTGAATATAAATGCTTAACGAAACTAAAAGCTCTTACAACTTTTCACAATCGACTTTAATCAAAATCGCTAATCTATAGATTCAAATTTTTCAAAAATAATTAAATTAAATTATTAAAGGTTTTTGACCACATATGCATACAAATAAAGGGAAGAAAATATGACTAGCTCGGGCATACTCTTCGGAAGCCACTCAATGATATCTACCATTAAACCCTTAAAGATAGCCCATAAGGTTCGAAAAAATGGGCAGACCAAAAACAATATGAGACCTTAAGAATCCTTTAACAAACTTTGCAGCGGCCATAGACAACTGGAGATTGAACGTACACAGCTTATGATTTTCAAAAAAATTTTATCTATAAATCTTTTAAAAAGCTGTGTTAATTTGTACAAATTAGACTGTCAGTTAAACCCTCTATAAACCTTTGATCATTTTCCCAGCAAAAATTATTGCTTGCCTACAAGCAATTTTGTAAGTGAGACGATATTATACCCTGTTCAGACTGATATTTTTAATTATTTCAATTTAGTAATGATTGAGCAATTAAAAAAGGTGTTCACACATACTCAATTTATCTTACTCCATTAGCATTTGATAGCTGTAAGAATACGATGTTTTAATACCAAATCAAATAATGCCTTCTCTTCAGTGTTTTACCTGTTCATAAAATATATTTATAATTATATTTATACATATATATACTTATATGTATGTATTTGAATTTATTCAAATATTTTTTAAAATTTTCTTCAAAAATTTTTCATTTTCTTAATTTTTATTTTTTGTATATTTGTTTGTTTGACATTAGAAATGCCACCTATAGAATTTTCTTCTCACTGAACATACTTCTCAAGAGTTGTATTTCGAGTTTTAGACAATAAGTGAAACAATTAAGTATATATTGCTCAATTTAAAAATAATTTTTAGTATGGTAAATTGAGCTCAATAAAGCCTTTAATTGCGATAATATTATAAATTGACAATTAAGGCGCCTGTGTGAACATAGTATTAGGGAATTACATGAAATTGCGCAATTATAATGCAAGCTAAGTTGATTACAAATTAAACATTTAGCATTGTTTAATTTGTGCGAGTCTAAGAAGGAAAATAAAAAATCGTAACCCGACAGGAACTTCTTAAGCACTGATGCAATATTATCACTTTAAACATTTCATAACCCCGGGTCTCTACGTAGCAATATTTATTACCGCAATTGTCAAATTTGATTGCGTCCATAGAGATTGCGACGTGTAGACCGCAAATTGCTATATGTAGCAATTCATTGCGCAATCATTGCTCTGCTGATTGCTTGAGCAATTATTGCCGCAATTAGCTGTCAAAATCCTTTTACTTTTCTTCGAAGTTTTTGTTTTTCTTTGCAGAAACAAAGGAAAATAAAAATAATTTTACCTAATAATAATTTAGAGTGAGGTATTTCAAAAAAATCCATAAAAATTAAAACAAAAATATTAAATTTTATAAATAAATTACTTGTGTCGTGTTCTCCACCCAATGAAAATAAACATATTCGAAAATTGTTCTAAAGAAATATACATAAGTATGTATGCACTTGATCAACAAGAACTTTGAACTTTGAAATCCAAGCACATCATAGTAAAGAAATTGCAGTAAAAAATATATTTAACTTGTTTTTCTTTCTTTTCTGTTTTTAGTAGAGGGTGTAGTACATGACTTTCTGTTCTGCTGGAAATTTTTTTTGATTCTCTTTTACATAAACATAATGCAGCAACAAAAATGAAGGAACTTTCACGAAGTTAATGCGAATACAAAGTAAAGGAATGTTGTTGCATGTATGGTTAAGTTGTTGGTTGCAGTGAGTGTATAGAAAAATGCAAATTTAAAGATTAACGTTTTGCAAATTACATTACAATTGAAAGGAAAGCCATGGTGTAACCAAGGCATATTCATACAGGTATATGCAACGGCGAATTCGCTGTGATGTTCTCTGTCAAATACCACTTATAAAAAAAACATTTTTTTATACATGGAGTTTGACAGTAGCGTTCCCTATCAGCTGGGCTGATAATTTCACCTGTATAAATTCGCCTTGGGTGTAACTACATAAGGTATATAAGTGTACCCTGGGAACAGCTGATAAATTGAAACTATCGAATTGAGTGTGAGCCCACTCAAATGTTCATAATTTATTTTAAAATTTAATACAGTTTAAAAAACAATTTTTGTAGAAAATCAGTTTAATAAATCCTTTTTAAAATGTAATATCAATAAAAAAAAAATATCCTTCTAGAAGAGCAAATTCTTTCGCTTTCCCAATAATATGATTTTAAAATCGTTATTTTGACAAAAAAAAAATAGCTAAATTACCATCACAGACCGGTGTTTATAAAAAACATGACTCACACACCACACACCAAAACCGAAGTTTGTCATAAAAGATACAATTCAAAATCATAGAGTTAAAGCAAATTTCAGCTGTATTTAGTACATCAAAATTTTCCAATTTAAATATATATTATCAAGTAAGTAAATATGTTAATTTTACCGCCTAGATTAAAATAATTTGAAAAAAAGATTATGGCAGATCCCCGCCTCAGACAGCTGTCAATAAAAACTGGTGTTGTCAAACGTTTGACCAAAGAGAAAACTGTATACGAGAAGGAAGTTTTGACTGAAAAGAAACGTTTGGACAAGTTTAAAGGCAATGGAGCTGATGAACATGTATTAAAAAAGCAAGAAGAAGTTATTCAAGAGTGTCTTATGATGCTGCCAGATTCTATAAGAAGGTGGGTAAAATTTTAATAATATTGTGTCACGTTATCGGGACGTTGAATAAGTAAGTTGTTTTCAATATTTTTTTAAAGGTTACAAAAAGAACTTGAAATTTTGCAAAAGTTTTTAGACGATGAAAAAGACTTGCAAGACTCAAAAGAATACGAAGTAGCGACATTAGTCGCTAATGAAGCTAAAGAAGTTTTAGCAAAAACAACTTAAGTGTATACTAAAACCTTTCCAACATTATTTTTAAAAACTATTTAAGCATTTACATTTTATTAAATTTAATTTGAATTTGTTAATTAAAAAAATCTCAAATCTATAATCTAGTAAATATGACCGCTTCCTTAAGCAATATATCTCAGGTCAAATTAGATATCAAACAAATTTTCAATAATCTACAAAAATTGGAAGAGTATCACCTAAAAGCAAATTTAGGGGAGCTTAAAACCTGTACTGAGTTTTTACTAAACAAGTTAGAAAACTTACCTTTAGAAGGTTTAAAATCAAAAGTTATAAAAAGACAAAGAAAAAGACGTAACAAAAAATTAAAAAAAGTTAAAAATCTTAAATATGATCATATAGCAGATACAGCCGAAAGTAATAGACTACTGCTAGACAAAATAGCTCCAAATTCAAGCGGACCAAGACTAAAGGCTCCTCATAAAATTGTTAAAAAATGCCAACGTTTTCTACAAACTTTCGAGTTGTTAGAACAATTGCATTTAGAACGTGGCCAAAATTCATCAGAAAGTTATAAATTTTCTTTAAAACTACGTCAATTGAAGTCGATCTGGAATAGTTTACTGCAAGACAAGTTGCAGGAACAAACATCGGCAGATGTAAAAACCCAACAAAAATGGAATGAAGTATTGTTTGGTCCACCAGAGAAAACTTTCTTTCAAGATAAACCAGATTTACACGATTTTATAAGGAAAAGGTAAAAGTGATAATAATCTTTAGAAATTATTTAGTTATTGTATTTTAATTTCTCTTCAGACAAATTTGGGACACTTATATAGATAGTAAATATGGAACCCCAATACCAATTGGATGGATTTTACCAAACGCGGATATTAAAGAACAATGGCAACCATATTCTATGTGAATACATTTAATAACCATGTAATTAAGTAAAAAAAATGCTTGGAATTTATTCTGGATCTTTTTTTGAATATTAGGTCTTTCAATAAAGTTTAATTTTTGTATATGTATAAATCATGCCAAATCGGTTGAAGACCTCAAAGTTGGAATTCATGAATTTATACCCTTTACAATTAAATAAGCACCCGATAATTTTGCTTACAAATACCTTTTTTTTCTTATAAAACAATGAAAACTCTTATTGAAAGACCTTTTTAAAATATAGTGGAACACATTGGTCGTTGACATGGGAACTAATTTTTCTAAGAAACTTGGAATTCTGCTTTTGTGGACCACCTAAAATTTTGTTTAATATAGTTAGTTATCTTCAGTTTGTTTTAATGTTCTCTCATCCTCAGATAGCCATTTCACGTATTTATAAGCTGTGTTTTTGAAATTTATTGCCGAGAACTTTACGTTGCTTTTTAATGTCAGTTTTTCTTTTAAAGAACATACTTCTCATGTTTTTTTAATTAAAGTTGTTACGGGTACTATACGACTTCTTGTTTAAATAAACTTGTAGGGGTATACGAGTAAGGCGTTATCGTAGTTTGAAAAACTTGTAATGTAATTTTCTATTGGCTACGTCATTACAAAATCAATAAATAAAATTCTTGCAATATTTGAAGTAGGTGTGACTCCTCTCGTACAAAGTAATTTACGTTTTCTCTTATGAAATCTTTTAAAATTATAAAAAGACCAGTACACCAACTGTATATTCCTACTTCTTCAACAATGGCTAGATTTACTAGAAACTATTTAAAGTCATTTGTGAGTTTTTTATTTTATGGAATTACTGGAAACTTTTTTGCTTAATAAGTTAATAACTTAACATAAAATGCCTATGTATGTATAGTTTATTCATAAATCCAATTAACGGCAGCGGGTTTCCAGTCAACGAGTTCGTTCTCATTGAACCACAAGGCAATTTCCTTTTGGGCTGATTCAACAGCATCAGAACCGTGAATAATGTTGCGCCCGACTTGGATGCAGAAATCTCCACGGATGGTACCAGGCAAAGAATCAGCTGGGTTGGTGGCGCCTAACATTTGACGACCAGTCTTGACAACATTCAAACCCTCCCACACCATGGGAACCACTGGACCGGAGCTCATGTAGTTGACCAAACCGGGGAAGAAAGGGCGAGCAGATAAATCAGCATAGTGTTTTTCCAATAAATCTTTGGAGGCCTACAACAAAAATAAAAAATTTTAATTAACTGACAAACATTTAATTCTTTAAAGTAGAAATTCACTCTACAGCACGTGTCGTCTGGAATTGAATCAATTTTTAGACATAACCTCATAATCCATTTTTTCCATGTTTTTTTCAAGGTTACACAATTTTTTCAAACTCAAACATTTACACCTTAGTATTTACTTACCCACATAAATTTCATTGCAACCAATTTGAAACCTTTTTGTTCAAAACGCTCGATGATTTTGCCAACAAGTCCGCGTTGGACGCCATCGGGTTTAACCATAATAAAAGTACGCTCTGTGTTGCCAGCCATTGCACTTGATATCAAAGAGAAGAATGCCAAAATTGTTGCGATCATGAACAAAAATTTATTTACGCTGCTGCCGCTTCTTTTGTCTACGTCGTCGGCAAATAATGACGTCTTGAAAATTTTTTGTTTTGCCATTGTTACTATTGTAAATGATTAATTTATACAACAGTGCGGAGCTGTTTTGCAGAATGTTCAAATAAACTTTTGGAATCCCCACATGTTACAGAAACCTGTATGTGGTATCAAAATGTCGTACAATAAATGTTTATATATGTCAAAAATTGTTTTTTAAAATTCTTCCCTTAAATTCTTCCTCACATTATTGGTCAAGGCATATTTATTTATTTATTTATTCAACTTCATAGTAATATAAAAAAGCCTATCAGAGTATCAATTCTCATTCTATGAAACTATATATGAAATGAAAAGTTTTTGTGTGTAATATCATATGGTGCCACCATACCCTTTGCTATGCAAAAACTTTTTCATTTCACAGTTTCACAGAACGAGAATTGAGCCCCTGGTAACCGCAGTTCAAAAATAAAATTTTTGTTTATATTTTTTTAATAAGAAGTTTGGCATTTGAAATAAATGAGAGAAGAGAAATTTGTTTTCTATCTATGGACTTTGACAGCTAAAATTTAAAATTAGTGAAGAAAAAAATAATCAGCTGACAAATCAAGACTACCTGATGAATAAATATGCCTTGATTATTGGTATAAAATGGTAGTGCTTGGCTAGTGGATTACAGTAAATTATTAAAAAAAAAACTTTTATGTATACTTATACTTATGTTCATTGTATGTTATACTTATAAATCAACGTTGTTGTGGGCATGCGTAAGTCAGCTCAGTTAAATTTAAATGATTTATACGCACTTATACTCAAGTTTTGTGGATCACTAATAGTGTCGAAAAAACGACTCAAAGCCGATCACTTATGTATACCCTTCACAACATGTAGTCATGCAATAACAATTGTTTGTATCACCATTCATGAAGGGTATAACTTATTAATTAATTATCTAAGATGGCGTCCTAAATAAAGTGGTGGATTTATGGGTCAAAGCTATTACGGATTCGTTTTCTTCATCCCCACAAAAGGCCACACTTGTGTCCTTGTAAAATCCAAGAAATTTTATTTATAAACTTTTCATAATTTTTATTTATTTCCACAAAGCAATACAAGCCAATCGACCCAAATAAAAATATAACATAGTAATAAAAAACCTTAGTACTTAATCACATTTCGGTTTTAAATTTATGTTAACGCTATTAAGAATTACTTTAAAGTTCTGTAAATACCATTGTGATTTACCAAAAACTATCAAAAACGTAAACGATAAAGAGGGATGAATTGCAAAATTTTATGAATTTAATCTAATTTTGAAAGCATTCAATATTATCGATTTATTGTAGTTCTTAATTTGATTATGAAAAATTAGTTGTACCTTTAATCATATACATACATACATATATGAATATTTAGCGTATTCACAAAAACTCCAGTGTCAAAAACTCGAAATTGAATTTTTTTTTATAAAGTGTTTAAAACCGTTTATAATTTTTAAAATTATGATAATTCTACACTTATGATAGTGTAAATTAACACAATTATATTTTACATAAAAATAACATAAATGATAGAATAAAGATTACGTCGTGCCAATCAAGAATGATGGAAATAAAGATTTAGCCATGTGCATGAAAATGCTTGCCCAGAGGGGTTACTCTTTATGTTGATTTGAAATATAATGGATTACGCATGGTGTAATTACATAAGGTTATAGCGTAAAGGAGAGCAATTTTTGTCTCTGTTTTCGTTTATATGGAGTTTGACAATTCTTGGCACTGAAATCTCTTTTTTTATATAGAGTTTGACAAACATGGGCTCACTTTTTTTTTTTTTTACTTTGAAATTGATTGGCAGAGGTACGTAACCAAATAGCCAGGGTATTCCACGTTGGTTCCGGCTCCGTAAATCGAGCTATACCTCTGTATAGGAAGTCGGAGACACTTGAACAATAATTAAATCTTGAGTTTTATGGTTCTCCTCCAGTTAAAAAACACGTTAGTTCAGTCACCGCAAGTCGACCTATACCATTGTATAGGAAGTCGGAGACATCTGAACAAATAATTATACTGAGTTTTATGGAACTCCTCCAGTTACGAAAATGAGTTTGGTTGGTACTCCTCCAGTTGTAAATTTTGAGTTTAGTTGGTACTCTTCCAGTTAATCCAATTAAAATTAATGCACGTGGTTAATTGTAGAATAGTCTGGAAACTGTTTTCAAAGCACAGTTACGCGACGCCACACAATTAACCACGCGAAAGTGAGACGTAAAACTCTCGAAGACGGATGAAAAGGACGGCCTGATTGCCCTTAAGAGATAATGGCAATGACGCGCGAGCTCTTGACCCGACCAGAGCTGTAATACGACTGAACATGGGCTCACAAAAAATAATCAGCTGGGATTACGCATACAAATTCGAAAACGGAGAATAGAATTACGGAGTATACTTATACAGGAGGCGCCACCAGCCCAGCTGATTATTTTTTTGTGTGCCAATGTTTGTCAAACTCTAAACATAAAAAAAAATTATAGTGCCAAGAATTGTCAAACTCCATATATAAAAAAGAGAAACAAAAAGTTCTCTCCTTTAAGGTATCACCCAATGTAATTACACCATGGCCGATTTATATTTATCCTCCCTTAATTGCTACCTTTTTCATCAGTTCGTAAGGGAACGCATGCTTAAGCTGTTCTTAGTAGGGATAAAATTTGCGTTTATTAACCGAAAAAAAACCTACGAAGTAGGATATTGCATATACAAATCGTGCCTTCTAGAAGCGATCTTGGAATCAGGTAAGCACTGAGTGATTCAAGAAGCGCTTTTCAGTCAAAATTTTGTTGGTGGGTATATACATTATGGAGGATATTATCAGATTCTGCACGAATATAGCACTTTTGTTTTTAAATCAGATAGTATAAGGTTCAATTGATTTCGACTTAAATTTTGTATAAAAGAATTCAAGGAAAAAAAATTTATCAAAAAATCCTAAAAAATTTACTAAAATAGTAAATACTTCAGATCACCTTGGGGCCAAAAAATACTTTAAGAAATGTTTTAAATTGCAAATTGTATCAAAAATGTTATTAGGGCAAGCGAAATTAATTAAATGCTCAACTATGTAGGTACTTTAATAAAAAATATTTTAGTAATAAAAAAATATACTGGTTTTAGTTCAATTAGTTAGCTGCGGAAGTCATTTCTACATCTTCATTTCCATATAATTCCAGATGTTTTGCAACAAAAAATGATGAAGGTTTCTTTAAAATCTAAAAAACAAGGAAAAATAACGGCTTTATTGATAACAAGAAACTTTGTGCTAACAGAAATTTACACATAAAAAGTAAGCAGCTTTTTAGTTTATTTCTATGGAAATGTTATAAATGCTCAATACATATGTACCTTTGCAACCGCTTCCAAAAGTAGCTTCTTTTCAAATTCTACATGTGCTCGAAATCCCCAATAGTAATAAAACCTATTACAAAAAAATGTTAAGAGTTAGATCTAGTTTACCAACGCACCTCAAAACTAAAAAAAGTTACATACTGCAGGGGTCTATAACAGAAACTTGGCGTTTCCGAGACTTTTACCATTCTAAATTTACTTTAATTTTTAAATTTGTTATCATCTGAAAGTTTTTTTTTTAATTTAAATGTGCGTTAGAAAACTAGATTTGTTCCAATTTTATATTATATATTTTTATATGGGATTTACAGATAGCTTACTTTGTTTCCGCTTCCAATTCACTAACAACTTTTTCACGTTTTAAATAAAGTTGTTTAACGAATGTGTCTGTTACAAGCTTTTTAACGTTTGAGCCAAAATATGGATGGTATTCATCGAATTTTATGCGTAATCCAAAAAGAAAAAGTACTAATTCATCTGAAAGTTTTAATTCAGCAGTTTTAAACACTATTTTCTTACATAAGAATTGAATGCGCTTTTGATTTACCTTCACTTGTTTTATTTTGATTTGGTGAATCCGAACCGCGCATAAATAAATACGAAAGTACGACAAAGAGTAATGTTAAGTTGCGCTGTTGTTCCTCGTCATAGAGTAATAAAGATTTTCCAGTTTCTTCACTGTAGCAAACATACATCTTACCACTCTTAGAATCAGGAACTTCAACCAACAGTAATCCATATGTCTGGAAAAAGTCAATGTTGACTTCTGTTGTTGTCCTATTATTATTTCAAAGTATATACAAACCTCTTTTAATGCCGATTTTGCATGGTTCAAAGCCATGTAAAACGATTTTCCTTTTACGTTAATTGTATTAATCATATCTTTTTCTTTAAGTGGTAATTTTGTGGAGGCACCATTCAAAACAAACGTAATAATACTATTAGTGCAATTTGAAATTTCATCAACCGAAAAAGACTCCATTTCTTTGAGTTAAAAACAAAACGAATTATTTGCGCTATAAGTTTTGTTTACAACTTATTCTTGTTAAATACGACAATTACATTTTTTGATAGCATAAACTGTTAGAAACCTTCAGTGATGGAAACTCTTTTTCAAAAAATCCCTCTAAATGTGATATCAAGATCGCTAGAAAAAAACTAGATTTTTTTCAAAGTTGAATTTTTGCGATAAATCGCTATCTTTTTACAGTTATATATATATTTTTTTTTATTTGAAAATAGGTTAAATTGATTAAAAAATATATAGTACTCTTTTTCACTTTTTTGGTGGCAAGGAAACAAAAAAGAAAAGTGTTTAGTATACGACATCATTTTTCTTAATTTTCAATGAGGATTTAAAAATATGTGTTCATATTTTTTTGGTGTGATTGATATATATTTTTTTGCATTTCATTTATTAAAAGTTCGTAA
Source organism: Phyto melanocephala (assembly GCA_941918925.1). NCBI lineage: Eukaryota > Metazoa > Arthropoda > Insecta > Diptera > Rhinophoridae > Phyto > Phyto melanocephala. Next base: position 8,466,731 of record OW799233.1, read on the forward strand.
TATAAAGCCTTTATATGTCAAAATAACAATATTACAATAATAACCGAGAACAAAAACTCGAATCAAATAAAAACTTATTAATATATTAAATAATATCATAAACATTTACTAAAAAAAAATTGTTATTTACCAATTCTAATATTTTAATTGTTAATTGCTAAAAATTGTAAAAACTTACCCTAAAGAAGCTAACCAATGTGGTATTTACAAAATTTTTTTCTTTCAATTATATTCAATGTATGCATTAATCCTACATTAATTGGCTACCTAGTAATAGTATATAAACATATCTTAAAGAAAATTAAAAAAAGGTCCAATCAGTAGCAAAACACAATACCATTACATACATAAGTAGGAAAATTAAATATAGAAAACTAAATAAAGAGAAAAATAAAGTATGAAAGTTAAGATAATCAATAAGAAAGCTATTACGTAAGTTTCGAACGGAAAACATTATTAGTTTTGAAAAAAATATGCAGACAGTATGAAATATACTAAATAAAATATACAAAAATAAAAAAAAAAAAAATATATATATATATATATATATATATATATATATATATATATAAATTATAACTTTTTTTAATGGGCGTGTCACTGCCCACTTTTCTAATTAAAAAACTGTACAGTCATGACCGCTCAATATTTGTGCAAAGTTTCAGAAAAATCGGTGTAGTTCAAGAAGCTGATAATGATAACTTTTTTTATGGGCGTGACACTGCCCACTTTTCTGATCACAAAATTGTATAGTCATAAGAGTTCAATATTTGTGCAAAGTTTCAGAAAAATCGGTCAAGCTAAAAATTATAATTTTTTTATGGGCGCAACCCCGCCCACTTTTTACCACCCATATACACTCCCTGGAATGTGTACAACAACTTGCCAAAGTTTGAGTACGATCGGCTTTATGATTTCGGAGTCTATAGCTAACACACACACACACAGACAGAGTTTCACTTTTATATATATAAATTATATTTAATATATATTTTGTGTTAACCAATGTGTTAGCCAAATATATAAGGGATTAGAATAATAAAATAATGAAAATTGAATAAAAATTGTTGGTTGGGTTTATGAGGAAGTTTTTATTTTTGTTTCTTGATTTATTTAAAATTCTCATATTGTTTATGAAAAATTTTAAATAAAACTTGTAATAATTTTAAACTTTTTAATAAATTTTATAGTTTAGAGGTCTACTGATGATCTGGCATAAGCACCAGTGAAATGCATATAGACCAGCTTAAACACAACAACCAATAAAACTAAATTATATTAGTTAATATGTTAATATATATTTTTATTTGATTTAAGTTTTTTATCTCGGGTATGATTGATATGTAATATTGTTATTTTGGCCGATAAAAGCTCTATATTACGGATCTGTTAATAAATAAAAAGAAATTTAAACCGATTAAAACAGCTGCGGCGTAAACGAAAAAAATAATCGACGGCGGCACGCCGTGGTCTATGATTCGGTCGACTTCTATCACTTGTTCACGTGTTGCAACTGACATTTAATAGTTTTAAGTTTGGACGAGAAAAGTAAATAAATTGAATTTTTAATATAATCAGCAATAAGAAGAGTTAACAATCAAAATGGTATTAGAAAAACAAATAAAAGCAATTGGCTGTGTTTTAAACAATAAAGAGAGACCGTTAAAGGAAAGATTTCGTGCTCTATTTACTTTGAAAAATATTGGTGGAGCTGATGCTATAGATGAGATCAGTCGCGGATTTACAGACGATTCAGCTCTGTTAAAACATGAATTGGCATACTGTCTTGGTCAGATGCAAGACAAAAAAGCATTGGTAATTTTGAAGCAAGTGCTAGAAGATATAAATCAAGAACCAATGGTACGACATGAAGCTGCTGAAGCAATGGGCGCCATTGGTTCAGCCGATATAATACCTATTTTAGAAAAATATAAGAATGACCCAGTCGTTGAGGTTGCCGAAACTTGCACGATAGCAATAGATCGCGTTAAATGGGTACAAAGTGGTCATAGTGTAAAAGATAACAATCCCTACGCCTCAGTGGATCCATCTCCACCTGCTGAACAAAACAAAACGGTAGAGGAATTAAAAGATATTTATTTGGATTCAAAGCAAAGTTTATTTGATCGTTACCGAGCTATGTTTAGTTTGCGCAATATGCGATCCGAGAAATCTGTTCTAGCCATAACCGAGGGCCTTAAAGATTCTTCGGCACTTTTTAGGCATGAGGTTGCCTTTGTTTTAGGCCAACTACAAGCGCCTTGTAGTATTCCTTTTTTAAAGGAAAATCTTGAAGATCGTTTAGAAAATGAAATGGTGCGTCATGAGTGTGCCGAAGCTTTAGGTGCAATCGCAACAGAAGAATGTATTGATATTTTAAGTCGATATGTAGAGGATGAAAGGCGTGTTGTTAAAGAGTCATGTGTTATTGCTTTGGATATGTGTGAATACGAGAATAGTCCTGAATTTCAATATGCGGATTGTTTATTGAACTTAAATAAATAGTTTTATTTTTCAGTAGCTAATCTGTTTAATTAAATATAGTAATATACGCCAATAAGGCCAATTAAAAATAATACAATGTAATAATAAACTAAGTACCTACTAAATCAGAAAAAAATAAAAAAAATAAGTAAATATAATGAAAACTAAGATATGGACATACATATATAAACATTAAGCTGTACTAATGCTATAAAGTGTAAATGTGACTTTTAAGTACAAACTTCTCATGGTATTTCAATTCTAATTAGAGTTGATACTGATAATACAGGGTTTTTTGTTTGTTTGAATATAACTTTTTTTAAAATGTAGGAGTTTAAGTATGCGGTGTTTGGCGCTCTAGTAGTTTAGTAAATAATCATGAAAAATTATTTTTTATTGTCGAAATGGCTACATGAATTACAGATAAAAATAAAAAAAAATGTTTGTTTACATATATGTATGTCACAAACTATCCCCAAATCTAAAAATCGATAGAATTTCTATTGAATTTGTTTAAAATTTTTGAATTTTAGGTGCTATGATTGATATTTGACTAGCATTTCCTTCTCATTTTGATAATATACAGAGAAAAGTATTTGGTGTTTTACGTAGATTAAACGATGTTTTATCATTTATAGCATTGAAAGCAATAAAACTAGCATATTAGTATGCAATACTTAATTCAAGACTTATTTTTGCCTTAAAATATTAAAAGTTAAAAACAAATTTTTTTTTGAGTAAAATAATAAAGTCAAAAATAGCTTTTAATTTTTGCCTTAAAAAATAAGAGTTAAGAAATAACTTTCATTTCTGCCTGAAAAATAAAAGTTAAAAAATAACTTTTTTCTTTACTTTTTCGATAAGTCATAACAGTTACGGTCCCCGTTTTTAATTTATTTAACACAGTTTTTTGATATTTTATTAAAAATTTTAATAAATAAATAAAAAAATTGTTTTTTTTATGAAAAAATTTATTTTTAAGCAATTTATTATTTTGAATGTATTTAAAAGATATAATAGGTTCATACAGGGTACTCTTAGTATACAAATAGCCCAGCTGAATATTTTTTTCTGTCCCAATGTTTGTCAAACTCCATATATAAAAAAGAGATAAAAAATACTCTCTTTCTCTGCACTATAACCTTATTTATTCATCAAGTATTCGCGGTTAACAGAAAACTTTTTTCCTTATATTTTTTATATATAAAGTATGACAGAAAATTTTGCTGAATTTAAAGGATGAAATTAAAATAAGTGAAGAAAAAAGTAATCAGCTCGGGAATCCAAATTACCTAATGAAACATATGTCTTGTAAGCATATATTTATTTACATTCTATTAACACAGATTATATGTATTCTGTGCTATGAACGTCAAGAGAAACTCTACACCAAGGATGAGGTACTCTCAAAAAAAAAAAATTTTAAAATCAAGCTAAAACAACCTTATTTTTAAAATAAAACCGTGATAAAATAGAACTAAGTTTGTTTTTTCTTATTTTAAAAATTTTAATTCTTATTTTTAAAATGTTGCGATTACTTAAAAACATTTTAAATTCAATATTAATAAGTCTTGTTTCGTCAGCTGATTATTTTTTACTTCACATATTTCATACCCCTACCTGTATAAATGTACTGAATACTAAAATAAAGAATTAAATATTAACAAAATTACTTTAAGTCGGCTGTATTTCCAACGTACAGAAAAATAATTAAAATATTAAAGGAACTTTTAAAAAAGTTTAGTTTTAGCTTCATGTATAGACAATGACTTTGCGTAAAGTAGAGCTGGCAACTCTGGCTTTATAGTCACCTAAAATACAACGTTGTGCAACAAAGAAAATATTTTGTCACCACTCTAGATTCACCACTTGTGCTCTAGTTGCGGACAATACTTTTATACGCGGCGTTACGTTGAAGTGGAATTTTATTTTGTACAGAATTTTCTTGTTTACATATTTAATCCATTACGAATTTTATGAAATCGGAAATTGCGAGTAGCTTTCGAATAATTTGTGCTAGCTAGTTATATACCAACACGTTAACAATTAAAATTGCGCGTTATTGAATCTGAAAAGGGCATTATTCTAAGTACAAAAAGAAATAAATCTTGCGCCTGTGTTTGTATGAAGGTGGAAAAAAAACAAGCAAAGCAACCTACGTTTTATCTCTTCAAATATACCGACTAGTGTGATTGGTGACAATTTAAAAGTAACAAGAAAAATTTTTAATAAATATTTTAATATTGTCAACAAATTTGCAATTAAAAATTTAAATTTTAAAGTTTACGTAAAGCAGAAAAAAAAACTTTAAAAGCAATCAAAATATGTCTGAAATTGTGGAAAATGTATGTGAACAAAATAGCGCGCAATCGAAAAACGCAGCAGCAGTGCAGTCAGCTGAAACCGTGCAGGCAGTCACTACAAATAATGTTGAATCTGTACCTGTGTCGGTTAAAACTGCTTCTGCCACCGAAAATGTTGACGAATTGTTATCCAAACCGGCTGCAGAACAGTCGTCAACATCGCCAAAAGAGGACAATAAAAAAACTGCTGTAAGTACTGATAACCGTTGGTATCGTTTTTATATTTTTTACGGAGTGAGGTGCACATGTATGTAGTTGTGAATATATTTTAAATGGCGAACACTCGAATGTCCAATTAACAAGGTTGCGCCATAAAGCTTATGTACCTCGTTTGATATTTTGCTTTTATGTATTTCGTAGACATTGTCGTTTTCTTTGGTCGTGTTGTTTTTCTTCGTTCAATTTTGCCATTAAAACAAATAACGAAAATGGAAGAGGTAAAAACAAAGATCAGTTGCAGCTCTGCCAACGTTAGAGATATTTTCCCGCGTGTGATATTGGAACAATCTGGAATGCTGATATGACCTATACGTTGTCAGATATTTAACAAACAGTTGATTAAAATGCTCTGTTACAATTTTTGTTGTAATTTTTTAAAGAAACACTAGATACATATCTATAAGAATTAAAATAATCAATGTAAATACGTCTCTTCCAATTGTTAATTTAACTTTGCATCAGTGATGACTTTTTGCATAACAGTGGTGTTGTTAAACAAACGTGTGCCCTCAGCCGCTATAGGTTTTTCAGCGCAGTTCTATTTAAATGTTCATAAGCAGCGCGATTGGAGGCTCCGACTAAATACAATTAATACGAACACAGAAGCAATTTAATAGTGTGTTTTTTTTGTTTTAGGATAATAGCTGCCAGACCTTTAAATTTATATACAATTTGGACGTTATTTAAAATAACTGGTAATTTGTTATGAACATTTTCATTATCCAAAATTTTATTTCTTGAAATCTGAGTAGAGATTTAAAAAATAAGAAAAAATTAGTTTAACAACTCATAAATTTGAAAAAAAAAGAAAAAAATAGGGTAATAGAAAATTTAAAAACAAAAACTAAAATTGTAAAAGTCTTGATACTAATATCTGTAGCTTGGAGCTAAAAGAGCCAATGTCACTTTTTGCTATTTTGAGTTAACCATTGCATTAGATTTGTTTTCTTGCTCTATTTCATTATTCTAAAACAGCTAAAGTCATAATTAACCCAGAACAGCTTCATAAATAAAATGCTGGCCAATGTCACTATGAAAGCAACTATAAAGTTCAATTCATATTTTCTTAAAAGTAAATATTTTGACATTGGCCCTTTTAGCTCCAAGCCACAGATATATCTTTGTAGTTTTTGTACATTACTGAACATATATGGGCAATTATGTTAAAATTTAAAAGCTTTTGAATAGATCTGTCTGAATATATTTTAAACATTTTTGTTTTTTTTTTAGAACCAATAAAATTTTTACAAAAAAAAATACGTGTCCTAAACACATGTGTGGTTAATTTAAATAATACAAATTTAATCCAACAACTAACAGTGGGCCTAAGGATTATATCCTCCATGGTATAACAAACAGCGGCTTAGAAATTAAAAGTTTCTTTGCATAGCTCAATGATTTTCCCCTTTATTATATAACAAACATCATTAATGAAAAATATCTCGGTTTAAAAAAATTTAAGATTTTAAAAATTATATAGAAATGATCTCCTTAATGCATTGCATCTACGAAAATTTTCACTGAAGTTTTCGCTAGCGATTCTATAATATAAACCTTTGTTCAAAAAAGAAAATGTACTAGGTCTAGAAAAAATCTATTATTTGTAATTTTATTTTATAGTTTACTAGCCAAGCCCGGCGCGCGTTGCTACGCCCCTTAATGAATAAAAATGCATTCTTAATTTTATTTGAATATCAAGTGCAAGAAGCTAAAAATTATAAATTTTTTTATGGGCGTGACACTGCCCACTTTTCTAATCACGAAAATATATAGTCATGACAGCTCAATATGTGTACAAAGTTTCAGAAAAATCGGTCAAGTGAAAGTAGTTAAAAATGATAACTAATTTTTATGGGCGTGGCCTCGCCCACTTTTTACCACCCATTCCTGGAATGTGTAAAACAACTTGTCAAAGCTTGAGTCAGATCGGTTTTACAGTTTCGGAGTCTATAGCTAATACTCACACAGACAGACAGAGTTTCACTTATATATATTTTATATATATCTATTATTTAGATTTTCTTACATAAGAACCTTCTACTAGTAATAACAAATACAACAAAAAAAAAAAAAGAATTAGTGAAATCGGTGATGCCGCGACCAAGGGAAGAAGGAATTAATTTTTATATATATACATAGATTATCCACAAAACAATAATTGATCATATACATACATTGATTTATATACATACATACCTATTATAATGTGAGATTTTTGTAAGTTTTTTCTCTCCGTCAACATAAAATTAAAATACATATTTTTTTATATTTTTTTAATTTTATTTTTTTATTTTTATTAATTTTTTTTTTATTTGTTTTTTATTTTTTATTTTTATTTTTTTTTATTTTTATTTTTTTTTCGAAAAAGTATACCTACAATATACCCGTTAACGTCAATTAGTATCATCTGGGAGCCTTATTTTTGTATTTTGTTATGTACTTGTTTTCAGCGTTGTCAACTCGGTGATTTTGTCACCGTTTTTGGTGATTTTTAACATTTTGGAAGCGAAAAAATTGCGAGTTAGTGCTTGGTGATTTTTTTTTAAGTTTTTAGTGCTTTTATTTTTATTTCGGTGACACCAAATACTAAATTTGAAAATAATTTTTTTAATTGAAAACAATTTTTGTAAGGGTAAATATCTTTAATTACCCTTACGTATTTTGTATCTTAACAAAGCTAAAAAATATTTACTCATTGTAAAATGATATTATGTTGATAATACTTTCAGCTTATGATACTAAAACTAATAATTAAGAAGATTATAAGGATTGATAGTATACAATGTTTCTGTTATTTGAGTGTTTTGCTTGTTTATTATTAATTGAAACTTATTTCCGATACTGGTTTGTTGATATCCTGTATGGTTTATGAGACATAAACCGCCTACTTTTTATAAAATGAAATTGTTACGAGAATTTATTTTGTAAGTAAAGTTTCAAGTTGATCAAACCTTGGTGAAAATAAAAAAAGAGAAATTAATATGCAAATACTTTTCATTTTAAAATTTTTTAGAGCACAAATTGACACCCTGATGAGGTTAATATTTGCACTGATAGTACATTTGGATGTTTTGGCCTAATAATATAAAGAACAGAATATCTTTAGACTTGTATTTCGATTATCAATATCAATCAAAACTCCAGTCTTATTGCCATTTGTAAAATAATTTATTTTAGGGGGCAACTGGCATCTAAAAGCTTTAAATTTTTTTTAAGTAATGATTATATTAGCAAATGTAAAGTTAAATTTGTACACATTTTAAACTCAGTGATTTTTTATGAAAATTACGCGCTTTTTTAGGGGTTTAGGTGCTTTTTGAAATTTTAAAGTTGACAACGCTGCTTGTTTTGAATGCATATTCTCTGTATTTGTCGAATGTGTTTTGTGTTTGCTGTACTTTAGTGTTGTTTTTTTTTGTTTTGTTCTCGTGTTTCTTTATTTTTTTTCCTTTTTTTGTTGTGTTAAAGTTGCCACTGATTGTGTTTTTGTGTAATTGATAATGTTAAGAAAGCAATACACGATACATGTATGATAAGCACCTAAACCTTGAACAAAGCGCGAAATTTAAAAAATCGCTGTTTAAAATTTTTAACTTTTGATTATATTTATTTATTTATTTAATTTATTTATTCATGTAATATAAAAAGCCACTCTATTTATTTATGTTATATCTTTGTTAATATAATATAATACTTTTGAATCTCAGGTTTTATTACTATGTAATATTGTTATTTTGGCCACGAAGGCTTTATATTACGAAATGAATAAATAAATAAATAAATAAAATATAATAAGTTCCCATTGCTACTATTTTATTTTAAATAATACATTTTTAAACAGTGTAGTAACTTTAACTTTACAGTTGTCAATATAATCACCATTTTACAAATTTACATTTTTATACCCTTCACACAGTGAAAAAGACTATAAATGGATAGGTTTTTCATTCCGTGTAAAATTTCTACAATTTTTATTTCCGACCCCATAAAGTATATATTTTCTAAAAGCTTGTGAATAGAGGAGTCGATAAAGGTCTGTCCGTGTGTATATTGAAATCAACTTACTGAAGCCCCCGACATCACCTGAACCCGTATTAAAATATTGGAAATATTCGGGAGCAGATCGGTATTGAAAATCAGAAACATCGGTATATAAACAACTGAGATATGAGTAAAAAAACCACGACCACCTCGTTTTTTTTTTCCACAACATACAACATACATACTTACGTACATAAAAACGTGGTATACTGGTTAGAGTAAACATGGCAACAAATCCCAGCTGAGCCAAAAAAATTTTTTTTTTATTTTATATATTATTTATATTTTAGATTTTTATTTTGTTTTGTTTTTATTTGAATTTTTTTTTAATTTACTTTTTTTTAAATTTTTATACCCTTCACACAGTGAAAAAGGGTATATATAGGTTTGTCATTCCGTGTGAAATTTCTACAATTTTCATTTCCGACCCCATAAAGTATATATTTTCTGAAAGCTTATGAATAGGGAAGTCGATTAAGCTCTGTCAGTCTGTCAGTCTGACCGTCTGTCCGTGTGTATGTTGAAATCAACTTTTTGAAGCCCCCCGACATCGCTTGGACCCGGGTGAGGTATTAAAATATCAGAAATATTCGGGAGTAGATCGCTATTGAAAATCAGAAACATCGGTACATAAACAACTGAGATATGAGCAAAAACCCACGACCACCTCGATTTTTTTTTTCACAAAAACAACATTACAACAACAACATACATACATACAAACGTGTATACTGGTTAGAGAAAACGTGGCATCGAAACCCAGCTGAGCCAAAAAAAAAATTTTTTTATATTTTAAAAATTTTTTTTTTAATTTTTTTTTATTTTTTTTTATTTTTTATTTAATATATTATTTATATTTGTATTATTTTTTTTTTTAATTTTTTTTTTATATTTTTTTTGTCTTATATTAATTATATATATTTTAATTATTTTTATAAAATTTTTTTTTTTAATTTTTTTTTTATTTTTTATTTTATTTTATTTTTTTTTTTTAATTTTTTTTTTAAATTTTTTTTTAAATTTTTTTTAACATACATACGTAAATTTATAATTTCACAATGGGATGTTTTTATATATGTATGTTTTTTATATGTATGTACGTATTTCATATGGGATAAATGGTAATACAAACTACTGTTATTGCATGACTACACGGTGTGAAGGGTATATAAGATTCGGCACGGCCGAATATAGCGCTCTTACTTGTTTTATTTATTTTTGTTTAAATTTTATGTTTATTTTTTTTCATTTAAATTTTTTTTTAAATTTTTTTTATTTATTTTTTTAAATTTTATTTATTTTTAATTTTTTTTTAAATTTTTGTTTAACATCATTTGTAAACTCAATTTATAATTTTCATGTCATGTTTTTATTATTCCTGTATATTACAAAGCTTTACGTTTTTTCGTAAATCTTACATTGAATTCTTTGCCTTAAGAGCGTGTTACCTTATTTTCAGAGTCTTTTCCAAATAAATTAGTCTTGATTTAATTGTTTCATAAAATTTTATCCTAATTTTTTACCCTACCTTCCTGAAGATTAGATCTTTGTGAGTATCGCTAAACTAACAGAATTTTCGATTTGAACAGAAATCTGTCCTAATAACTTGAAATTTAGACAATGTAACGGTCAAGGGTCGTTGTGGTTTTCAGAGGTCTACCACGTCTATCTGTTTTAATATTAATTATTAATACATTCTAAACAAAATGAATTATTTCATAACGTTGACAATTATATGCGGCTTTTTAACATTTCAACATAAGTTGTATGTTGTCCTTAAATAAAATTTAAATAATAAACGGTCAATTAATTTGTTTTTCTTGCAATTTTGATTTTTAATTCGTTGACAGATGTACGCTAATTAATTTTTTAAACAGTAATTTTATTTTTTTTTATTAATTTACATATATATTTTTTATAAGGGCAAACTATTAAAATATTTTTATTTTATATCGTTTTAAACAATCAACACACTAAAACGACTAATACTAAAAAATAATAAAAATGATTACAGAAAAAACACATAATAAATTTATATTAATGCGAACATATTTCTTATATTTGTAGGTATTTTAGTTTAATTTTTTAAGATGAAACCAATAGAAACTGCAAGCAAATAAATTAAAAATAACATTAAAAATAATATAAAGCGATTCTGTAAACGATAAGTAGAACTTACTTGGTTTATATATTAGTTAATATTACTATTATTGTTCATTATTAAATTTTTCCATTTAAGTATAGCCACTTTATGGGAAAACAAAAATATAAAATAAAAATACTTTTTAGCAACAAGTATTTGCTGTTATGTTATGTTTGTTATGGTGCTATCTGGTAGTTTAATCTTCTAAATTTCTGAACGCCTGTTGCATATCCTCATGTAGCTGCTCAAAATCGGTTTTAATTTTAGTTTCACCGTCTTTAACGGGATCCTGTAAATGCAAAAAAAAAAAAAAATATTCAGAAATAGTTACTTATTTTTTAAAAATATATACTAAAAAGTGTTTTTTACCTTAAATTTCATGGAGGATAATTGATACATTATATTACCCATTGATTCTCGTATAGTATTCCATGTTACTTTATTATCTGATTGAGCTGTTGATTCAACAGAATGCCTGGCCAGTTCATAGAAAGTTATCATATTCCTTAACATGCCCACCGTTTTATAGAAAGGACACACACGATCGTAAGGTGAATAGGAATTCTGTTGCAAGAAATCATCTTTTAACAGTTTGGCCACTTCTAAAGTTATTTTATCGGTTTCGGCTAAAGAAGCTTTGCCTACAAGTTGTACAATTTCCGAAAGATCTTCTTCTTCTTGTAGAATTTCCTTAACCTTTGTACGCAAGGGTACAAATTCGGGGAAATTTTTGTCATAGTATTCATCTAAGGCTCTCATATATTTAGAATATGAAATTAACCAATTGATGGAGGGAAAATGTTTGCGTTGGGCCAATTTTTTATCTAGACCCCAGAACACTTGTACAATACCCAAAGTAGCTGAGGTAACAGGATCTGAGAAATCACCACCAGGAGGCGAAACAGCACCTACTATAGATACGGAACCCTCACGCTCTGGATTGCCCAAGCATTTTACACGGCCAGCACGTTCATAGAATGTAGCCAGGCGAGCACCTAAATAGGCAGGATATCCAGAATCGGCAGGCATTTCAGCCAAACGACCCGATATTTCTCGAAGAGCTTCAGCCCAACGTGAAGTAGAATCGGCCATCATGGCTACATTATAGCCCATATCACGGAAATACTCAGACAATGTAATACCGGTATAAATAGAGGCCTCACGGGCAGCTACCGGCATGTTTGATGTATTGGCCACCAAAGCTGTGCGTTTCATTATAGACTCGGTTACACCCTCAATTTCACAAGTCAATTCGGGGAAATCCCTTAATACCTCAGACATTTCATTGCCACGTTCTCCGCAACCCACATAAATAATAACATCAGAATTTGAGTATTTTGAGAGGGCCTGTAAATTTTAAAATAAAATTGTTTTAAATATTTCTTAGGGAAGTTACAAATATTGGTAATAGTGCTGGCAAATTCTACTTATACAAAAACGTTTTAAACAATTGACACATATACTTCTAATGATTTTTAACAATATTCTTTGTTTATATTTTTGAAATTGTGTCTAAAACATCACAAGTTATCTGGGTTTCTTCGTTAAAAAAAAATCTATTTCCAAAGATAATTTTTTTAAAGAAATTTTTTAATTTTTACCAATCACTTTATGCCAACACTTATTCAAATAATGTACAGACCTGTGAAATAACTGTTTTGCCACAACCGAAAGCTCCCGGTATTGCCGTGGTGCCACCTTGTACACATGGGAATAGAGAATCCAAAACACGTTGTCCGGTAAACAAGGGATGATTGGCTGGTAATTTTTCTGTACATGGTCTGGGTTGGCGTACTGGCCACACTTGTAACATAGTGTGCTTAGTTATCTCTCCGTCGAATTCAGTTTCCATAACCACATCCTCGACAGTATAATTTCCAGGTGGTGCTATATACTTTATAGTACCCTTAGCTTTTGGAGACACAATCATGCGATGCTTGACTAAAGTATTCTCAGCTACAACACCAAACAAATCACCGCCTGTGATATGAGAGCCCACTTTAACGTTAGTCGGTGCGAATTCCCACGATACAGTACGCGATAGAGCAGGTACATTAACACCCTTGGGTATATAAATTGAACTGGTCATTTCTCCAATGTCCTTCAATGGTCTTTGGATGCCATCAAAAATACTGCCCATAATACCAGGACCTAATTCGACTGACAACGGCTTGCCGGTACGTAAGACGGGATCACCAACCGTCACACCAGAAGTTTCTTCATATACTTGAATGGTGGCCATATCGCCTTCTAAACGGATAATTTCTCCTACCAATTCATAATAGCCAACACGTACCAATTCGTACATAGCAGATCCTGACATGCATTCAGCAGTCACAACTTCAAACAAACAAAAACATTATTGAAAATTGCGTCAGAAAGAACTTAATAAAAAAAAAAAAAAATCTCAAATACCTGGACCAGATACGGCATAAACCCTTCCATAGGCCGATTCTCGCTCTTCGTCATTAAAACGTTTTAGCAAAGACATGTTTTGTGGTTTTAATTAAAGTGCTAAAAATATTAGAAAAACAAAATCTTTTAAAATGTTAAACTAAACATCGTTTTTGTGGCTTTAATCTTTCAAAAATTTTCTTGCAACTAAAGAGGCTGGCAGGTGTCTTTTTTACAAACATACGTTTGTTTGAGGGTCACATGTAAATTTTCTTGTAGAAAAATCTATACCAAAAAGTTAAAGGGCTAAATTCGAACTTAATCTTTTGCTATTTTTTTTTAAATATAATTTTGACAAATTTTATTAAGTAAAAAAAAAACATGTTAAATATTTGTATATTATACATTTATATATTTTTCTTTTGAGAAAAAAAAAACATAAAAAATCAATTTTATAAAAAAAGTCTTTAAAGTTCTCTTCTCTTCGTTAGTTGCTTTTGAATGCGAATATAAAAAATTGCATTTCCAAGCATTCCTCATTTGTTTAATTTAATTTCGTTTTATTAAAAAATTTTAGAAAAATATTTCTTTTTGATCCATTTTCCAGCTGAAATTTAATTTTTTTAAAATTATGAAATTTTCACTTACATATTTTTGGTGTTTTGATATTTTCTTTTTTTAGGTTTTACTTTGTTGAAAATCTTCGATTGACTGAAAATATAAACTCTGAGCATAATTTTCTATGTACAGTGCTGATTTTCTATTTAATATGTTTCTTCTTTTTTTTTTGTATCTTTGCGCACTAGAAATTAATGCGCGAAAATCCATTACTCGGTCTCACTAGTGAAAAATCAATTTTCATATAATTTTTGTTTCTACTGGCCTTTAAGAGTGCCACACTTTTTCAAGCTGTTTTTTTTTTCTTTTTTTTTTTCTATGAAACATATGGCAATACATATTTAAATATTTAAATGCAGGAATATTTGTTTTAAACTTAAATAAGAACGTTAGAGTTTTTAACAAGTTTAGAAAGAAACTTTAAGAAAGTATAAAATCAATAGTTTTAAAGTTTTGTATAACACATTGTTTGTATGTATGTATGTGTGTACATGTATTTAATATTGAGTCTCCATAAAAACCAATAGTAGCTAATACATGAGAAATAATGTGAATATTTTGTCTACATTGGAAATACATTAAAAAAATTGCTATAGACTGTTAGATAAATTAATTTTGTTATTTTAATTATTAGGTTAAACGCACACCCTCCAAACGTATGTCCTTCATAGAACGAGCTCAAAAAGAAAGTGAGGAGCTGGTAAAAAATATGGGTGGTAGTTTGGAAATGGAAGGCGGCAGAAAAACACGATCAAGTACACGTGGTACACCAACTAGATCAGCTGTAGTCTCAACACCGCCACCTACTAAGAAGGCACGCGCTTCTCCAGCCAGTGGTGCATCAACACCGACTCGTCCACGTGGTCGGGGCCGTAAAATAGAGACAGCTGCCGATGTAGCTGAGGAGGAGGAAGAAATTTTACCAACGCCAAGCAAAAAGAATACTCCAGCTAAAGGCAATAAGGCAGCAGCAGCAGCTGCTGTAGATACATCAGAAGAGGCCAATGAAATGCCAGAGGTATAATAAACATTAATAAAGCGAAACGAAAGTTAATTTTTGAGATATGTGATGGATATCGAGTTCGAAAAAGAATCAATATAATATCGATAAGAAGATGTTGTAGACTTGCTATTTTTGTTTTCTGTTGTGTTTCAATTTCAATGTATTTTCATTTGCTTCTTATTAACATTACCTTGTGATTCTCTATAGTTTTGTGTTATTTATAATCGAATCTGAATTTTGTAGCAAATTAAGTTGATAATTTATGGAATTAGAAATTCATCACACGTTTTTAAAATTATTCGATTTGAAAACGAACGTTTATTTTCAACAAATATGTGTAAATCTCTTAGAAATCTGAAGATAACGAAAAATCTAAGGATGAAGATAAGCTGGATTCAGCAGAACCTAAAGCAAACATTTCTAATGTGTGTGAAGAACCAAAGGCAACACCAGAAAAGAAAGTAGCCGAAAAGCAGGCGACAGATAAAATCGATGCCGTTTTAGAATCAGCTGCTGCCACTGAAATAAATGTCACAAAGGAACCTGAAATCATCTCTGATGCTCAAGTGAAAGATAAAGTAACGGAGGTAACAGAATCTGTTAAAAGCGACAGTCCAATGGAAACCGATGAAATTGAAAGTGTACCAGAGAAAAAAGAAGAAGTTACAACAGCTGTGCCAGCGGCGGCGGTAGTGGCCAAAGAACCCACACCAGAACCAATGGAAGTTGACTCAAAAAGTAATGATGCTTTGGAAAAAATAGATGCTGAAGTTAACAAAGTCCATCAGAATGTACAAGCTGCCGTACCAACTGTCGAAACTTCAACTTTACAATTAAACAATGTTGAAAAAGTTAAAGAAATTGCCCAACAAAACTCTGTAAAACCCACCATCGTCGCTCCTTCGACTAACTTTTTTGTGGCCAACAATTTAATAGATGTTAAGTCAGTAGCAGCAGAATCTGTCGCTGCAGCATCGGCCGTAGCCAACAAAACAAATATCGAAGAATCAACCATACTTGCAGCAAATGATTCAAATAAAAATGATTTATGTAAGTTGTAAATAGTTTTGCTTGCGATTTTAATTTATAATTGTTTTTTTTTCCGTTTCCTTAACAACAATTAGGTGAACCAAAAATTGCCACATCGCCCCCAGTTATTGCTACTAATGACAATGGCTCTGTCACGACGCCGCAATTTTGCAATTAAAGTACGAATGAATAAATAGCTTTACAACAAATACACAATTCAACACAAATGTCATGAATATCACTTGAAATAAAGTAAAAACACAAACAAAAAGTAAATGAAAGATATAAAAACAAGAGTAAAACAATCCTTTGAGTAGCAACTTCCTCCTCCCGCCTGGCATGTTGTGTTTTTTAAAATACTTTTTTTTTTTTTTTTTTTTTGTAAATTTTAGACTTTATCAAATTTTTCTCGCCTATTTTTTATATGTAAAAGATTTTTCATACAAATACTTTTTTAATATCTCTTGAAATAATACCCTTGCCTGCCCTGTAGTACAAGTGAAATTTATCAAAATTATCACAACATTTTGAACAATTAAATTTCACTCGAAATACAGAGAACAGACACAATAATTATTTGTTTAATTTTATTTACCCCATCATCCTAAAACAAAAGAGAAGAAAAAAAAAAAAAAAAAAAGAGTTCCAATAAACTTATATATTTTCAAAATGTATAAAATAAACAAATTCAAATCACTTTAATTTACGTCTATATATTTTAGTATTTAAACTTTATTGTTAGTTTTATGTCTACAAATAAAACAAAAAAAAAAAATATATATATAAATTACAAATAAAGTTTAACAAAAGATGAAAAACCTATACTTGACAAATTTAGTCTTTTTAAATCCACTTGAAACAAAAATCATAATACATATAATTAAAAACTATACACATTTATATAATATTTACAAAAATGAAAAAAGGAAACTACATACATATTGTTGTTAATAACATTTTTTCCCACCAACACAGCCAGTTTTGAATTTTTTTTATTTAATTTTTATTTTTTTTTAAGTAAATTTATATTATCTCCAATGTTCTCTATTTCAAGTGCAATCAATTGATCTAGGGGGTTATTCCGAATTATGATTCGAAAGTCAATTTATTCGAATTTAAAGGCGTTATACATTGTAATTCGAAAACGTTTGCTTTCGAATCGAATTACTGAGTAACCCCACAGAATTGTCTTTGCAGTGTTGCTGTTAATAACAACAATGCTGTGTCAATTCCGTTAAGTCTAACTCTACTCTGAATACAGAACAGAGGCAGTTATTTTATTTGTTTTTCTTTTGCAGTTTATAATTTTAATATAACAACAATACATTTTAATTGCATTAATTTACTTATATAAAGGCAATATTAATTAAGTTAATATTTATCTTCTTTTCGTTTAACTTGTTTTTACTTTTTAAGTAAAATTTTTAATATTCATCATTTAAAACACAAAACAAACAAACAACAAACATATGTATGAATAATAGTTTAACATGTAAAATAAAAAAGTTGTCGTTTTTTAAGTCTATTCGAATTGTTATACATATGTATGTATATGTATGTATGTACATAGTTTTTTATTAGAATGGAATATGTATTCAGCCTTGTTACGAGTGTCGTTGTGGTTTTAAAATTGTTTCGTAGTTTATATTTGGTATTTTGTTTATAAACAAACTAAAATAAATAGAGAACATACTTAATCGTGCGAACGACTCATTTAATTTATATATCTTTATCCATGTTTAAGATTTGTTCATCGCTGCTGCACGATCCGCATTTTACGCGTTTTAAAATTTTGAATTAAAATTGTTTACAAAAATTATTTTATGATCAAAAATAAAAAAATAAATTTTTGTTCCTTGTATGTACATTAATTCTTTGCAATTTCAAACCGTAGTTGTGAACCAAAGAACAAGGTTAATAAGATTTCGTGAAATGCGATTGTCAGGACGTAGTCGATTTACATGGGTACGAAAGATATGTTCTATGACACTCGTAATAAGAATGATTGTCGACAGACGTCACTAAAAATGAAACGTTACTAATCAAACAGGTATGTAATGGAAATCAATTTCGAAAACGAATCGATCTGAAATCTAAGATTTTGTGATGATGCACTTATCGTTTTTGCTTCAATTCTCTAATTCGAAAACTATCGAAATTCATTACACCTTTTCGCAACGATTCGATTTGAAAACGAACGGCTTCCATCACATACACGAATATTTTATTTACTTCATTTGATGTTTGTAAGGTTGTTTTAAAAATAATAAAAATTTTAGTAAAAAAAAAGAAAATTTTGTTTAAATTCAGGAACATACATAATTGCTAGTAGAAAAGCTTGTGGTAAGAAATCTCAGTCGTTTAAAATATTTTTAAATTTATTCAAGGTTTACTGTATTCTAATTTTTAAACGCTTTTATTTTGTAACCACATTGATGGGGTTAAAAAAGTATCGGCCATTTTGTTTTGGATTTTAATTTTTTACATAACTTTTTTCTAGTCAACATCTTTTATTTTATACCCATAAAAAAGATTAAATTTTGTTGGCTATATTTGGCTCATACTTGTTCAGAAAGCCATCTTGGATTTGTAGCAGTTGTATTTTAGTTCTTATATCTCTGTCAGTTTTAACACTATTGTCAAGTTTTTCTTTAGAACCATCCAAAAATTTATTAGAAGCGATTAGTAACTCATTTGCCCATTGTCGTAGCTACAAATTTTTCGAGGGGTGACAAAAGAATAAACAAATATTTTCTTCTAACATAAACTGGGTTAATTTTGGTATATTTAATAGCTAAATTTTTCAAATTCTTTCAAAAACAATTCTGGGGTGGACATTGCATCCCTTTTTTGGAGTTAATGTGTTATATAAACAATAACACATGTAAATTATCCGAAAGGCGGAAAATATAAATTTTTGTGTTAAGAATGTGTATGTATGTTTGTATGTCTTATGTACTACTAACTACTGCTTGTTGTAGTTTCCTTATACACATTTATACTGTGACACCGGATCGAGAATTTTCAAAACAATGTATTTGTCAGACTGGCTGGCTCAAGTTAATTTTTTTTTTAATTTTCTTTATGTTTTAATTTTTTTTTGAGCTAAAGATCACTTTTTTATGAAAATTATTATTATTTTATTCCGATATTTCGCTACCACATTGGTTTTTATACCCTTCACACAGTGAAAAAGGGTATACATATGTATATAGGTTTGTCATTCCGTGTAAAATTTCTACAATTTTCATTTCCGACCCCATAAAGTATATATTTTCTGAAAGCTTATGAATAGGGGAGTCGATTAAGCTCTGTCAGTCTGACCGTCTGTCCGTGTGTATGTTGAAATCAACTTTTTGAAGCCCCCCGACATCGCTTGGACCCGGGTGAGGTATTAAAATATCAGAAATATTCGGTATTGAAAATCAGAAACATCGGTACATAAACGACTGAGATATGAGCAAAAACCCACGACCACCTCGATTTTTTTCACAAAAACAACATTACAACAACATACATACATACAAACGTGTATACTGGTTAGAGAAAACGTGGCATCGAATCCCAGCTGAGCCAAAACAATTTTTTTTTTATTTTTTTAATTTTTTTTCTTATTTTTTTTTGTTTTATATTTATTATATATATTTTAATTATTTTTTTTAAATATTTTTTTTAATTTTTTTTTTAACATACATACGTAAATTTATAATTTTACAATGCGATGTTTTTATATATGTATTGTTTTTTATATGCATATGGGATGAATGGTGATACAAACTACTGTTATTGCATGACTAAACATTGTGAAGGGTATATAAGATTCGGCACGGCCGAATATAGCGCTCTTGTTTTTTTTTTTAAATAGTTTTTGAACAATTTTAATATTTTTAATTGTATTATTTGTGTTAATTGTAAAAACTTTCCCTGAAGAAGCTACCCAAAGTGGTAGCAATTTTCTTGTAATTATATTTTCAATTCCTTTATATTTATATTTAAATTATTGCATTTTATTTTTATAGTTTAAGTAAAATGCGTTGTAAATTTTTTTTTAGTAGAAGTTTGTAGCCAATTAAGGCCCATACCTAAACAAGAGCGTTGAGCGTCAAGCGTTGCAATTTTGCATGTATTTTGTTATTGTAACAAAAACAAAACACATGTAAAACTCCAACGCTTGACGCTCAACGCTCTTGTTTAGGTATGGAGGTATGGCCGAGAGGCTTGGTTGCTAAATTTAAATAAATAAATAAAAGGGATCTTTATAAGCTAAAAAAAAATATTTTAATTTTCTTATAAAAAAATTAAATTTATTTGCGATAATGAACAGACACACTTGAGAAAAACTTTATTTCTTGATTTGTTTTTATTATCACAAAAAAGATTTATGGGTCGATTATGGATAGCAACTACAACTTCTCGGTCGCCAAATTTTGATATGAAATTGACTGCTGTTGGTTGCTACTTCCCATCTGTAATACGTTTTTTTGTCAAATGTCAACGCAACTGAAGTTCGGTTTGTATCCATTATCGAGAGATACACAATTGAGCAGCGCGTTACGATTGTTGAAATGTTTTACGAAAATGAGCGTCCAAATCATTTCGTCCACTGTGATTTTTTTGGTCAGCATAAATGTGTCCACAATCGGGAGAATTTCAAAATTTGGGCTTGCTACTTTTATTTATTTGTATATATTTGAAACCACATGTTTTTCACAGTCAACTTAACAAGTTAAAAAATTTCCAGCATAAATTTTGAAATACTCAGTAAAAAAAAAAAACGAACGCAATCCAGTTAAAACTTTAAAAATTTTCACAATTTTTGAGTATAATAGTTTTTTAAGCTTAAGGTATTTTCAATAATAAAAAATCTTTTTGTTTTATTTTATACTATTTGATCAATATTTCGCTGCCTCTTTGTGTAGCATCATCAGGATACGAGTTTTTTATTATATATTTCTTTTTTGTTGGTTAAGTGTCTTGATATTTGTTTTTTTTTTTAAATAAACCTCATAGTGACTTTTGGTTTATCTTGTTGTAGATAAAACTTGAATTAAAGCTTTTCACACTTAGTAAATAAAAACTTATAATTCTTGTTTTAAATGTAAAATAGAAAACGTTTGCAAGTATTTTATTAACTTTTGTCATCATTCCCATTTTCCTTTTCCGGCATTGAAATTGTTGCATGCTCTTCAAACAAAGAAAGTTTTTGCATGTTCAAAGGTAGTTCTTCCTTTTGGACCGTTGGTTCGGTTAGGAATCTTTTAACAAATGGTGAATAAAGTTTGGGATTCATTTTCTCTTCCTTGTCACGTTTCCAAATATAACTTAAGGGTATAGCCGAAATCCAAACAAAAAAGGCACCCAAAACCTTATACCAATAGAAGGATATTTCATAAATAGAAAAGTCACGATTACTTCCCAACGTGCCGGTAACGAGAGAATCTTCGGTGGGCTGGATGAGTGAAATGGATGGGGTGGTTCTATTAAATGAAAAACAATTAACCATAATTTGTGGAAATTATACTTCAGTTTTAATAACTTACGTATTTTGCAGATTTGCTTGGAAATTTACCGACTCACATTGTTGCAAAGATGTTGGCAGGGGTTCGTATTTTATATAGCCAGCCTTAAAGAGCATTTGTGAGTTAATAATAATCCATAGCATGGAGCCCACACTAAAAGCTATTGAAATGAAGGCCACCTTTAAGAAAAACGTAATAACTCAATCTTTAGAACATACATACATACTGATATTTAAGGAAGTCTGTCTTACCTTGCCACTAACTCTGGGTACAAACATGCCTAATAAAAATACTCCTACTACTGCTCCAGTATTAATGCCTGTTATTGTGATGATCGTTTGTAAAATTGAACTAAATTTTTGAACCATAAAACCACCCAGTATACAATAACAACCCATCGCCACAACAAATATCTTCATTATACTATTGGCCCGAGCATCGGTGTGCTTAATAAATGGCTTAATGTAATCGAAATAAACCACTCCTGCCACCGAATTCAACATGGCCGACATAGTACTTAAAGCGGCACTAAAAACACAGGAAATAAATATACCAGGCATGCCCAACAAGTGACCCATAACGTCTTGCACAAAGAACGGCATCATCTTGTCAGCCTTTTCAACAAACTAAAATATAATTAAGAGAAATTAAAAATGTAGCGAGAGAATACAAATAACTATGAAAAGCACTTACACCACCCAAGATGGGATCACAGCCAAAGTATCGGGCAAACATGACAAGACCAATGAAAGAGGTAAAGCCCATAATTGTAAATACACCGATTCCAACTATGATTAAAGCTCTAAAAATAAATTTTAATTAATGTGATAACATTTTAAAAAACGTAAAAATATTTATATACAACAAGAAGTATGTATGTATAGTGTATATAACAATGGGATCCATTGTGGACTCGAGTGTGATAAAATCTTCAGATTTTCAGACTGTTTAATCTATGTAAATTGTCGGCCAATATATTTCAAGCAGGTGCGATGTTATTAATTTACAAATAATAGAAAATAGACCTGTTAGCTGGTCACCTCGTTAATGTGATTTGACTCTATTAGAATTTTTTCTGTACACCCACTCAGAATACAGATAATCAAAAAATTACAATCAAGTTTGTATGTCATAATTTGTCTTTTGTGTATAATATTATGTATGTATGTGTGAATGTATGTATACATATATGTACATACCCTGTAGGAAATGTCACTAGTGAATCAGTACTAATTCACTATTGACACTGTCACCAGTACTACTGACTTATTATACCCCCAAAAATGCTTTTTTACTATAGACATTTACCATGTGCGTGTCATTTGAAATCTACTACTGACACTGGTACTACTGAGTAGGTAGTTCTTTTGGCACCATATGTAGACATTGTCACCATAGATTCACTACTTTATTTTAGTAATTCTAGTCTACACTTTTGGTTCTTTTATAGTGTAAATGTCAGTAGTGAATCAGTACTGATTCACTATTGACACTGTCACCAGTACTACTGACTTATTATACCCCCGACAATGCTTTTTACTATAGACATTTAACATGTGCGTGTCATTGGAAATCTACTTCTGACGCTGGTACTACTGAGTAGGTAGTTCCTTTGGGACCATATGTAGACATTGTCACCATAGATTCAATAGTACATTTAAGTAATTCTAGTATACACTTTTGATACTTGCAGCCACTTATATTTTTAGAACACTAATAAAAACATTAAGAAGAAGCATGGTTTTATTACAAAGCTTTAATTTTTGATGTTGAGTTTAGCCGCCGACATTCTTTTTTTTTTAATAAACAAAATAAATACAAAATATGAAAAATGGGATTTTGTATGTAATTTTTAAATTAATAAAGATTAATGTACTGCATACTTATTATAGCACAATTAAAAAAATACTAGATTAATAACAACAATTATGCCGCCGACCATTAATAGAGCTTTGAGGGCTAATTAGAACTCTTATTTATTGTGTATACATTTTTTTTCTCATCAAAGCAAATGAAAAATATGTAGACAATGTCGCCAAGAAGTCACCACAATAGTCGACAAAACTGGTGACTTGGAGACACTTGCCCCCAGGTTTCCTTCAGGGTATTGTATATATACATACATATGTATATGTAGGTATGTATGTGTTATATTGTAAAAATCCTACTTACTTTCTAGCTTGCTGGAGGGAAGGCAAAGAGACAATTCTTTGAACGCAACTCTGATTTAAACCAATATGGCCGACCCACATTAATATGCCGCCACTAAATAAATTCCAAAATGTCGAACGAACACGAGGATCCATTGAAAAACTGTAATTATAACATTATACTTAATCAAAATCGAAATTATATTTATGTATTATTGTAAAGGGTGATTTTTTTTTGCTAATTGGGTTTTCAGTGTAAGAAAAAGATTCGTGACTTGTAGCAATGTCAAAAATGCTCAGTAAGGATTGCCATTTCTCCATGAATAGACGAACGAATATCGTTGAATTTAATTTTTTATTTTATTAAATTAAAATAAATGAAGTCCATTTTATGATCAACATAATCGACCCATTGAACAAACTATTGAAGCTGTTGTGACCAAATTTCGCATCAGTTTTACTTTATTGGATATTAAATCGTCAATGAAGATCGCAAAATGTCAATTTGTCGCAGTTCTAAACAATTGGGCTTGTGTTATTCGACCATCTGGATGATTTTTTTTTTTTTTAAATTTAGATTACTCCAATGGAGGTTCTAGTGTACTAGCACTAGACAATTATTTGGCTTGTCAAAAGACACCAATTATTTTTCCAGAGCCTCCTCCAGCAACTACCAAACGACCAATGCTTTCGTATAGGAAGCTGGAATTTCCGAATTCGACTCCTTGTCTAAAAACTTGTAACTGTACCTTTGTACAGTTAACCGACGCCACGCAATTAACCAGTGCGAGAGTGAGACGTGAAACTCTCGAAGCCAGATAAAAAGGACGGCCTGATTGCCCTTAAGAGATAATGACAATGACGCGCGAGCTCTTGACCCGACCAGAGCTGAATCACGACTCTTTATCTGGATGATTTTACGTAAGATTGATAAACAGCTGATGCAAGAACTGAAGCAAGGTGACGCACCACAATATTATTTGTGTGGTTAATGTTGTGTTTTATAAGCCAGTGGCACCGTACTTCTTCAAGAACTATGAAAAACGCAGCGTTACAGTAAATAGAACAAGTTACAGTGCGGTGATAATTGATTTTTGTCCAAAATGAAAGAATTGGTGTTGTGGTTTCAAAAAGACGATGCCACATGCTACACTGCACCAGATACCATGATAACGAGGCGAGTTTGGGAACGTATTTTTTGTGTGGATACGTAAAGTCTCTCGTGTACGGGGACAAGCCAGCCAAAATTTTAGTTCTAAAAGAAAACATTACAGCAGCAATTTTTGAGATATCGGCCGAAATGCTGGTAAAAGTGTGTGTCAAAACTTAAACTCACGGATGGACCACATACCGGCAAAACTTACCTGAAATAATTTTTTAAAACTAAATGGGCAGGTATTCATTAACGCCCCAAATAAATATTTCATTAACTTTTGTTAATTGTCCCCTATTAACGGTTAGAAAATCACCCTTTATAATATTGAAATATGTACTCACTTGAAATCTAGACGACTACCATTGTAGGAATATTCTAGAACCTTGTTTAAGCCGCCAACTTTTAAGGTGCCTAAAACTCCCACCAATACAACTGCAGAAATCATGATGCCAGCTTGCACTACATCAGTCCAAACAACAGCTTTAATACCGCCCTATTTGAAAACAAAAAAAAGTTTTAACGGTTCCTGCAATCTTGTTTTTTTTTTTTAAATTTTGAATACTTACCAACATGGTATAAAATATACAAATCGAACATACTGCGGTATTAATCAAATGGATATTTATGCCCGTTACTGTAAATGAAAATGAATTTTAATCCTTGTTTTCTTTTTTGTAAATCAACATGCAATATAATTGAATTAAAAATTTATTTCCATTTTACCTTGGGAAAATGCCAAAGACGGAACGAATATGTAGACCGGTAACATGAGACAAGCATTCAAAACAAATGAGGCAGTCACTAATTGACGGGTCCGTTTATTAAAGCGCATTTGCAGATACTGTTAAGGAAATTTTAAATGTTTCAATTAAACAAATATTTTTTGGCATTTGGAAAGACTCTTGATAGCTATTTAAAATTGTTTTTTACTTGTGTTGTTTTCTACCAAAAAATTTTGTCATTTTTCTGGCATCGCTTTTCAAAATGGCTTGTATATAAAGTATAATTGCTATCACATTAAGGGTATGCTGAATATATTTTTCATTAAAAAAGCGCATTATTTAAAAAGGTAGCATACATTTTTGCGTTTTTCTCAAAATTGACAAAATGTATTTATTTATTTTATATATTTCTTCGACCTTAAAAATGTAGAAAATGTAGAAATTGATTTTTTCAGGCTCTAGGTCAACACACCCAATTTTAAATTAATTTATATTTATTTATAAAAAATTGGTTATTGTATGTATTTTCGATATTTCGAACACCTTCGGTGCTCTTCTTTAGCAGTTTGAGTAAGGCCGTCTTATGTAAAAGTTCAAAGCTTACAATATGCTTAAAGTAAGCTTTCAGTTTAGGGTTTAACATGTATAATGTGCAAACCTTTATACTACAAATACAGCATGTTAAAGACGTTTGTTATTTTATTTATTAAAATGACGAGCTGTATCAACTTTAAGCCGACGTCGACATAGACAGATGCACGACTGCATTGAATATATCACTTGTGGCGAATGACCCAGCTCGAAAGGCATACAAGGATGAACAAAATCCAGAAAGCAGAAACTGTTGAAGTTTTATTTTACCTCTTGCAGAAGCCGATTTTTGACTGTTCTACCTATAATATTTACAGTGTTTTTTATGGTATGGAATTTTTTTTTTTAATAAATGACAACAAATTCAATGGAAAGACCAAATTTTTCTTCCAGTTATTTAAAATGCAATAAGGAGCAACAAAATAAAAATCACAAGCACAAAACCGAGTTGCTGAAAAAGGCAACGATTTGATAAATTCGAGTAATTTATCACACTCGCGTCTACAGAGGCAATGTGTTCTTTTGTGGGAACGGTAAGGGTTCGATTTAGATAAATATTATCCAAAAGAGTAAATGCGGTCATAAATCAAATGCGTTTTACTTGCTCAGATTGACGATTATGTGCACCGTAGACTTGACGCAGTGTATAAGTCTATAAGTTTAGCGAACAGGGCGCGAATTTTGGCAATAAATTTTCACTATTTTTAAGCGCAGTTTTTCGTTAGTGTGACAGCTGGTTTTACAGTTGTCCCTATCGGAAGTTCTATACGATTAAGAAATACACTCTGTAATAATAACGACCAATAGTTGTTTAAAAAGGATGTAATTAACCGGATTAGCAAAGCCAGGCAACCCTACAGCGTATTAGGTAATACCTGCAACTCAAATCAGTGCAAACTACAATAAATAATGTTAGTATATGTCAAGAAACCAATTTCAACTGAAGTCCAGCAGTTTGCATGCTCCAAGTAATAAAATCAAGTTTGCTTAATAGTGTTATTTATTCAAACTTTTAAATCTGATCTAAACGATAGGAAGCTTACGTTAAATTATAACTTGATATGTACTTACCTCATAGCAATTTGAAATGTTATTGTTGTAGAATACCGGAACAATAATATAATTAAGTGTTGGAACCACTAAGATTATACTGACCACCACGAAAATGTAGGTAAAACCAAATGAATAATTTTCTGCTGGCACCGACATAATTGCAATGGCAGAAAGTTGACTAAAAAATATACAAAAAAATACATGTAAGTATGTATGTATGTAGTACTATTGTTGTTATAACAAAAAGGAGCAGTAACTGAAAATCAATAGAAAAGTTTTATTATACTCTTCACCTGTGGTATTAGAGTTATATGTATATAGTTCTGTCATTCCGTTTGTAATTCTTACTTGTAATATAATTTTTTAATTCTGACTTAATGAATATGAAACTCAACTCATACAAAATTTTTAACAAATCGGTTACACACCGGAAAAGTTAAACTATTGTAGAAAAATATATATTTTTGAATAAATCAAATTCACAATGCTTTTAGTTGATTTTTGGACCAACCTGCTTCTGAATATTTCTGAGATTTTGATATCACATACGGGCTTGAGCGATGTCCTGGGGCTTCAAAAAACTGATCTTAACTTACACACGAACATTGCTCAAACGACTTACATAATCATAAATATATACTTTATGGATCGCAAACGAATATTGTTAAAGTTTTACACGGAATGACAAACCTACTTTCTCTGTAACTTTTTGTGGTAAAAAGAGTGGAAAAATAAAGGCAGTCGTATTTATTTGCTTATACCTCAGGGGAGATTGATTTAGTTATCGATAGCGATTTAATCCCAAATATATACCAAAAAATGACACCACATATAGGTCTCTGCAACACACGGACAAACTGACATGGCATAATTGACTCCTCTATTCATAACCTTTTAGAGAATAAAGACTTTATGGGGTCGGAAATGAATATTGCGGATATTACAAACGTAATGACAAAGACATATATACCCTTGGCACAACAGGTGCTGGGTATAATAAAAGGAATTTTAGTTAAACCAAAAAGTTATTAAAAATAATTTAACCCAGATAATTTATGTAGCGTACAATTTAAAATATGCAAATTTTAAATTATTGTTGCCATTGTTACATATACATACATACATACATATGCCTGTGTTCATAGTCAGTATTCAATTAAGTTTAATTTATTGTTAAAGAATAAAGGGTGTTTCAAAATTATCGCCAGATTTGAATTTGTCGAAATTTGTGCAGTAACGTGTTGTCAACGCTAAAAAAGCAATTAAACAGCTGAGAGTTTAGGGTTACCTAGCATTCACACATGCCACTAACAGTTTGAAAAACTCAATACACCCACAAGTTTTTACTAATACACCTACACTTTTCGCGATTGCAGCTGAAGTGGCAGCTAATTTTGCATGTGAGTACAAATTTTACACTTGCATGTCACTAAATGACAAAACAATAAGCAATTTTACCTTGTTACAAATGTTACAAATTTACTCGATTATTGTAAAATTGTAATTAAAGTTTCAACTTGTTTATTTATTATCATAAATTTTTATTAAACGCGCCTTAAAAAAACGCAAGTTTTTTTTTATTTATTGAGCATTAATATTTTCAAAATAATACCAATAAATAGTAACAAATGGTAACCGCTTCCCCAAAAATTCGCCTTTATGATGAATTCGGTAACTCTATGTTGTAAACAAAACAAAAAAATCAAAGTGGAGGCAAAATTAAGCCAAAAAAATAGTTTAAAATTAGTTCATTAATATTATTACCATCCACTTTTGTGGGATATGAATGATAAATCTTACAAGCGTAACAATTAAAAAAAAGACCAATAATTAGTATTTAAAGAGATGGTTATAATGGTAAATATAGTAAAATATATGTATGTATATGTAAATTTAAGTTTCACATATACAGACGTATACGTGTTATTACATATAAAATAATGATAGTTTGACGGCTGCAGTTCAAAATCTTTAGTGAGTATACGCTGTAGAGAGAGATTCTTGAAATTTGTAATTCTTGTCCACGACCATTGTTGTTAACCGTACAGTAATTACCGTATTGTACGGTAATTAAGAGTCTCAAACGGTAGGTAGGTAATTTTGATATTTTTGCGGTAATTTTAAAAAGTTTTTATTTTTAAGTGTTAGACCCCAAAAGTTTTTCTCCAATGATTCTATACACGACATACATATTTCTCATAAAACATACCATAAAATGTACAGTTTCATTAAAACTATGCAAATTATTGAAGTTAAATTCTTTACGTTTTAGCTATAAATGCAAGGCGAATTCATTAAAGATGTTGATAAAACTGACATTCTTCAGGTGACGATTCCATAATGTTTCCTGTTTTACAAAAATTTTTGGTTTATTCATTTTCATTGCCACATAGTTCGGCTACTGTGGAACAAATTTTTTCAATAATATATCTAAACAAAAAAAAAAAGAAACAGCGGGCAAATTTCGGCATTCGAAAGTGATCGAAATTTAGAAATTCTTATTAGAATCTCTATACCAAAAGCAGAGCGAACACGCAAAAACATTTCTTAATTCTAGCGACGGTTTAAATATTAAATCCAATAACAAACGTTTTCTATATTTTGATCAAAATGCATATGATCACAAACAATTAATGCAATCAAATTAGGCTTTAAATTAGACAATCGCAAGCAAAAAAATCCAATCAAAATGTATAACACTAAGCTTTAAATATTACAAAAATGTAAACAGTGATTTTACTGAAAGTACGAATTTTAATTTATTTTGTTGTTTTTTAAATAAATATATTGTATTACGAATGTAAACTGGTTTAACAATATTATTTTTGTACAAGGCTTTGTGTACGGTAATTTTACCTTAAAAATGGAAATTTTTTTAGGGCAGTACGGAAATCGAAATAAAATAGTTAACATCACTGTCCACGACGCCGAATTGAAGTTCCTGGATTGTCACCAAAACTCTTAACGTACTGCTTTGATGATGACATTCGAACGGTTTGTTTTTGTACGACCAGTGTGTCGTCGTCTCCAAAAGAGTCTTCTTGAATTTTTCAATTGGTTAAATTAATAAATTCCGACCATATTTTGTATGAAATTTTCTATCTGCAGCGGCCAACTTTAATTATTTTTGAAATATAGTTTTAAAATGAAGATATTGTTCTATAATATTGTTCTATCATGTAACACTACATTTTTACTAACCGTAAATTGTCAGCTGTCGAATTGTTTTTTTGGGCTGCCAGTGCTTTATTGCACAAATGGCGACAAATTCAAATCTTGCGTTAAATTTTGGACACCCTTTATAAATAAGATGCTACAATTTTTATTCTTGTTTCGTCTATAGAAAAGTTTAAAAACAATTTACTTAGTTTTATTTTTATAACCCGCCAGCCAGTAAAATAAATCATTAAACTTCGCTATATTTTAAAAGTTATATTAGTTTATTTAAATTATTGAAAATAATTGAAAAGGAGTAAAAAGCTTATTTAAATAAATTTAAGAAACAAATATGCATTTTCAAACAGCTAAAGAAAAGACTTCATCTTCAGTATACCCGCCCATTGTTTTCTTCCAAAACCGAAACAATAAATGGCAAGCCTTTATTTTTATGTTCCCCAAATTGAGAATTAGTTCTGTAATAATGTCATAAATGTTCTTTCATCGTGTCAAGATTGCTTTAGGTTTGCAAGAATTGGTTCTTTAATTAGTCTCTCCTTGATTTCCCTATTTTTTTTATTATCATTCGCTTTGAAGGTTTAAATTGGAAATGCATTTGACCTGTTGCTTGCATTACAGGAGCTACAGCAATATTCCTGTCATATGGAATGAAATGAGTTTTGAAAGTAACTAGTAAATGGAACAAAGCAGCTTTGCTTCAAACCTAAATTTCAAATCTTAAAACAAGTAAGAGTGCTATATTCGGCAGTGCCGAATCTTATATACCCTTCACAACGTGTAGTCTGCAATAACAATTCGCACTTGATCAACAAGAGGGTATTAACTCAAAATTTTTAAAATATCAATTTTTTCAAGAAATCAGCAAACAACATCAATATCTATCTACTGTAAAAATTTCAACGTATTCCGTTTACTCTTTCATCTCGAAAACCACTTTTGAGACCATATTCATGATAATGTAGTGATTACCTTTATTTCAACAAAAAGGTATTATTTCGAGTTAATACAAAAGTTGAAATAGGTAAGAATCGTATATTTTCATAAAAAAGGTATTATTTTGATTTGAGCCTTTATTTATGTTAAAAATAATCAAACTGTTTTATTTATATTTGGTTGTATTTTGAGTTGATACTATTTTTTTGATAAAATTTGTTTTATTCTATAATTTTAATTCGAAATGTGACTCTTTTTATGAAAAAATTGTTCAAATTTTTTTTGAGTTGTGACCCTTTTCATGAAAAAATGGTGTTAACTCAAAAAATAGATTTTTTTTCAATGATTGGTAAAATTTAAAACAAAAACAATGTTTATATATATTTTCAAATGGAATTTGCTTCCTATGGTATATTTGAATTTTTAAATTCTGTTAAAATGTGGCCACAAACAGTTTTTTGACTCTACTGAAAATTCAAAAATTTTGAGTTAATACCCTCTTGTTGATCAAGTGCGAATTGTTTGTATCATTTCATATGAAATACGTTCATACATATAAGAAACATACATACATACATACATACATACATACATACATACATATATAAAAACATCTTATTGTAAAATTATAAATTGAATTTATGTATGTACATATGTACAATAAAAAAAATTAAAAAAAATCTTCTATATAAAAGTGAAAGTCTGTGTGTGTGTTAGCTCTAGACTCCGAAACTGTAAAACCGATCGGGCTCAAACTTTGGTAAGTTGTTGTACTCATACCAGGGAGTGTTTATGGGTGCAAAAAAGTGGCAAAAATTTAGTTATCATTTTAAGCTACTGCCACATGACCGATTTTTCTGAAACTTTGCACACATATCGAGCTCTCATGACAAAATAATTTCTTGATTAGAAAAGTGGGCGGGGCCACGCCCATAAAAAAGTTTTGATTTTGAGGTACTTGCACTGGACGGATTTTTCTGAAACTTTGCACACATATTGAGCTGTCATGACTTTATATTTTCGTGATTAGAAAAGTGGGCAGGGCCACGCCCATAAAAAAAAGTTATAAGTTTGAGGTACTTGCACTGGTCCGATTTTTCTAAAACTTTGCACACACCGAGCTATCATGACTTTATGATTTCGTGACTAGAAAAGTGGGCAGTGCCACGCCCATAAAAAAAAGTTATCATTTTGAGGTACTTGCACTGGACCGATTTTTCTGAAACTTTGCACACATATTGAGCTGCTATGACTTTACAATTTCGTTATTAGAAAAGTGGGCAGGGCCACGCCCATAAAAAAAATTATAATTTTTAGGTTTTTGCACTTGATATTCAATAAAAATTCAGAATGCATTTTGATTCATTAAGGGGCGTAGCAACGCTCGCCGGGTTTGGCTAGTATTTAAATAAAAATATAAAGAAAAAAAAATATTTTTTGGCTTAGCTGGAATTCGATGCCACGTTCACTCTAGCCAGTATACAACGTTTGTATGAATGTGTTGTATGTTATATCATATCTCAGTTGTTTATGTACCAATTTTTCTGATTTTCAATACCGATCTGCTTCCGAATATTTCTGATATCCCGGGTCCAGGCGATGTCGGGGGGCTTCAAAAGTTGATTTCAACATACACACGGACAGACGTTCAGACGGACAATGCTTAATCAACTCCCCTATTCATAAGCTTTCAGAGAATATATATATTTTACGGGGTCGGAAATGAAAATTGTAGAAATTTCACACGGAATCACAAAGCTATATATGTAAATATGTACATATACCATTTTTCACTTTTTTGTGAAGGGTATAAAAACAACATAAAAGGGACACGCATTGATAAAACAGTGTATTATTTCTCATAATGCCGCAACTAGTTTCGCACCCCAGCTATTCATTTACTGAATGTTGTTTAGAAATAATTATCATTAGACTTTATAAATTTCATACATAACACATTTAGTTTAATAAAAATTTGTCTTGTTTTAAATGTAGAGTTTTCTTAACTATTTTTTTGTGTAACAGTGTAAGTAAGTGATTTAAACAAAACTTAGTTTTTGTAAACCGTACATAATTCATTACCTAGCTATTAGGGATATTGCAATGGGTATTGTTTTCATTTGTTTACTGCCCATTAAATATTCATCTGTGGTATTCTTTGATTTCGAAAAGAAACCGAAATATACACCAATACCGGCCGATATTGACAGCATTATTACGAACACGATGTAATCGACCGTACCGAAGGTGAAACCTTTTATTACATTTTCCACAACGGTAGCCACAGTGCTTTCGATATTTGCCGCCATTTTAATCACTAAGCAAATTTCTTTTTTATTAAATGAATAAAATTATAAACTAAATTCAAATTAATATGGATGCTTATTTTTTTTTTATATAAAGATTAATATTTGTTTAAACTTTTTGATTTATTTTAAAAATTTTCCAAATTCTATTTAAATTAATAATAAAAGCGTATCCGTGTATATCTGAGCCGTATGAATCGACAACGTTAAGTTTTCTGGTTGTTTTTTA
This sequence comes from Phyto melanocephala, assembly GCA_941918925.1. Lineage (NCBI taxonomy): Eukaryota > Metazoa > Arthropoda > Insecta > Diptera > Rhinophoridae > Phyto > Phyto melanocephala. The sequence continues at coordinate 8,500,861 of OW799233.1, forward strand.
TATGTTTTAAAATTAAAGAAAGAAGAATAATTGTTATTCGTTTGCTGTATTAATTTGATATGAAAGATGACAGTAAAGAAAATCTTATCATGTATTATGTATGTAAGAATGTACAATTAAATACATATTTTTAAATTGTACTAAAAGTTAGCCGTGAATTTGCATTTTACAACGTAATTTATTATACTAATTCGTTATAAAGGGTGTTACAAAAATTTAGGCATAAATTTCAAGAAGAGTTGATTTTATAATTTATTTTATTAAAATTATTCTTCTCTTACAAAAAAATAAAAAATAAAAAAAATGTGTAAGAACATTTAGGTCTAACTGTGTATTTAGCTTTCTCTAATGCCAACTTCAAGACGAAACTGACAGTTTCAAGGTTAACTGGAAACAAACTGGGCAATTCTATAAGCCCTTCCGAATTATTTTTAACAGTTAATGCTTTTAAAGAAAATAACTGCACACTCTTTTTGTAGTTGTAGTTGACTGTGTTTAAATTTTATTAAATCAAATAATAGACGAGCTGCTACTACAATTCCAAATTATCCATATGTATCCATGTACACAGTCAGGAGTAAAACCGAACGTTTATTTACAACTAATTTTTTATAAAAGATAATTAAAACACTCTAACTTGATAAATTAACAACTAATAGAATTGTATGGTGGTAAACAAAATAAAAAAAAAATATTTTTAATACAGGAAGTTGCAAACATATTGGTTTGTAGCGCGTGGGTATTTTAATTAAATTTCACATGTCCATCAGCAATGACATATACATCTCACACTTAATAAAGTACATTTAATAGTGAACTTTAAATTATTATTATCTGTTAAAATAACAACTGTTGGCATAATGTTTAAAAATTATATCATGTTAATGTTGGCCACAACTACGTCTGAGGTGGTCCATTTTGGGCGACTCGGTTGCAGATAGTGACTGGTATCTCGCGAATAACATGACTAATGTTGGCTTCGATCATAACTGACTTATTCCTGAAGTCCTCAGACTTTACATATCCCCAGAGAAAATAGCCCAAAGGTGTGATATCACACGATTAAGGTGGCCAATTGATCGTAGCAAAACGTTAAGTTAAATGCTTGCCGAAATAATTTCTTAAAAGGTCCATTGTTTTACGCGCTGTACGGCTGAAAGCACTGTCATGTTGAAATTAGAGCTCACTTAGATCATGAGGTTTGAGGTTACCATTGACTGTAACATTCCGATTTGTCTTATTTTTGAAGGAATATGGACTATCAGCCCATAAACTACACCATACCGTTTTTTTAATAGATATAATGGTAGTAGCTCTTGGTACATTTCGGGTTGCTCATCAGCCCAAATACGGCAATTTTGTTTCATTGGCGTATATACAAATTTTTCTGCTGGTTCCTAAAACTCAAAAACATTTTTCTGGGCTTAAAAATTGTAAACTGAGTTAATTTCATATGTATAACAGTTTAAAACTGTAGTAAAATAAATTCCAATCAGGCCATTGCACCGGTGAAACCCATTCCACTTTCGTCACCAATCTTCGATCCATGTGTAGTAGATCGGTACCTTGAGAATGTACACATTAGGTAATGCTAATGTTCATACTAAAGCACAAAAATTACAAAAATGCTTTGGGTTTTGCTCCCCACTTTATATTCCTATTTATAACAAAGTGTAGTTGTTTTGTAAAAAGCAATTTGTTTTTTTTTGTTTATTTTAAAAACTATAACAATAAATATTTTCAAACTTTTTGTGGGTTATTCTATTATCATTGTGCATACAAACAAAAAAAAAACTAAATGAAATGTTTTTAAAAAATATTTGGGGAACTATAACTTTTATAATCTTAAAATTTGACACAATTCAAGTTTATATTACCCTGCACTAACGCATGCAAGTAGTTTCTTGTCATTTGATTATAAAGTCTCAAAAGTTGCTCAAGCCCTGTATGCAGTTCTGTCTGAATTTCTGGTTACCCCCTAAAAAGAATGTGTAAAATAAAAACAACCTGAAAGGAATTTTTGACGTTTCGTATTTTTTTGCACATTCACAAATTTGTTTAAAATCCATACAAACAAAATTTTCTACACGATTCTATTTCCGTATAGAGATAAATAAAAAAATTTTATGCCTGAAATTCAGACAGAATATTAAATTAACATGAAGAGGATTGTGAATTTTGCATTATCAGTAGCATTATGCTATTTTGTACAATAAAATCGTGTAACTTTAATTTTTAAATTATTTCAGTTTTTTAAATTTTTTTGTAACCAGCCTTATGCGATACAAAATCTTGACTAAAGTGCATGATTTAGGATTTAGGAACCACGATTATAAGTTGACAAAATGGAATCACGAGTATATACCTGGATTTCAATGTATTATATTTTTATACCCTTCACACAGTGAAAAAGGGTATATATAGGTTTGTCATTCCGTGTGAAATTTCTACAATTTTGATTTCCGACCCCATAAAGTATATATTTTCTGAAAGCTTATGAATAGGGGAGTCGATTAAGCCCTGTCAGTCTGTCCGTCTGACCGTCTGTCCGTGTGTATGTTGAAATCAACTTTTTGAAGCCCCCCGACATCGCTTGGACTCGGGTGAGGTATTAAAATATCAGAAATATTCGGGAGTAGATCGGTATTGAAAATCAGAAACATCGGTATATAAACAACTGAGATATGAGCAAAAACCCACGACCACCTCGATTTTTTTTCACAAAAACAACATTACAACAACAACATACATACATACAAACGTGTAAACTGGTTAGAGAAAACTTGGCATTGAATCCCAGCTGAGCCAAAAAAAAAATTTTTTTTATTTTTTTACATTTTTTTTTTAATTTTTTTTTTATTTTTTTTTATTTTTTATTTAATATATTATTTATATTTTTATTATTTTTTTTTTTAATTTTTTTTTTAAATATTTTTTTTTATTTTTTTTTTGTTTTATATTTATTATATATATTTTAATTATTTTTTAAAATTTTTTTTTTTTTAATTATTTTTTTTAAATTTTTTTTTTTAATTTTTTTTTATTTTTTTTTTTAATTTTTTTTTTAAATTTTTTTTTTATTTTTTTTTTTAACATACATACGTAAATTTATAATTTTACAATGGGATGTTTTTATATATGTATGGTTTTTATATGTATGTACGTATATTATATGGAATGGTGATACAAACTACTGTTATTGCATGACTACACGGTGTGAAGGGTATATAAGATTCGGCACGGCCGAATATAGCGCTCTTACTTGTTTTATATAAATATGTAGGTAGCAAAACTACGAGTTCTTCACAACAATGGTGTTAAAAACGAAAACCTTAAATTTTGGACGCTATGTGTGGCGCTGTAGTCAAACTGTTGTATCTACACATTGCAAATTTTATGGACGCAATCAAATTTGACAATTGCGGCAATAAATATTGCCACGTAGACCCAGGTTAAGAAATTGTTTTAGTAGGCCAATCTAGAGCAAAGTTTTAAATGGCAACACCACAAAAAAAAAAAAATAACACAACATACAAATCAGTTTAGAATGGCAATGCAAATTTATCAACGACTACCAAATTGTTACGAAAATTGTGTTCTTCAATATACAAAAATTTTCCATTCAATTGCTTATAAGGAATCTTTGGATTACAAGTAGAGCTTTCTTATCTATCTATATACATATGTATGTATGTATGTACATACAAACCTATAAAAGAGTATAAGGGTATGTACATAAAAGTTAATGAAATTTTTTTACTTAATTATATTATACTCGTTAAAATATACAGTTTAAAATAAAATAAGAATAAAACATCTTTTTTTATTGTCTGCACTGTAGAAGAAGAGGGGTTCCTAAGATTATTCTTAGATGGCGTCAGTTATCATGAAAGTGTTGACGCTGATTTTAATATGTCTTATAAATCGTATTTATTTGTAACTGTTTTTAAAAATAAACGTAAAATTAAAATTATTCTTATACAATGACAAGTATATTTTCATGAATTTACAGTAAAAAGATAACGAAATAAGTATGAAAGTGTTGTCGTAAAGCCTAGTACGCACTGCTTTTGTTATAATTCAAACGCAAATTCATACTTAAATTTGCATAAATATAATTTAAGGTAGATTCTAAGAGAATCAACTAAGTATTAAAAAGTCAACGAGCTTTGGTTTCGTAGTATAATTTAAAAAATAGACTGGGCGTCTTGGAAAGGTGTGTGTTTTGTGCGAGCAGGAAAAAATATTGTTTGTAAAATAATAAAGTCGATACGATACTATAAATTAAAAAGTAAGAGCTCTATATTCGGCCGTGCCGTGATAATACCTTTCACGGTCATGTACATAGGTATAAATACCACATCGTAGCTATGCCTGGATTTTAGATTTCATGTAATACGCCATTTTCTTTATTATTTTCGACGCAACCTTAAATTTGGACAGCCGTTTCTACCGCTGGAAATTTTTAATTTTATGCTAAAAATAAGCGAAAAAACAGAGGAAGTAGTGTTTATTTGCTCATATCTCTGACGATTTTGCTGATTTCCAATAACGATCTGCTCCCGAATATTTCTGATATTTTGATACCTTACGCAAGTCTTGCCAATGTCCGGAGGCTTTAGAAAAAATTATGTCACAGTGTCACAGAACAAGAATTGAGACCTTGGTAAACATTTTTATTAGTTTTGGACCGTCGACACATAAAAAAATAATGCTTTAATAAGGATAAAGACCAGGGGCCAAATTATGGCATTCACGATCGTAATTTTACTCGAACGATCGAGTTCATTGTGCTTAAGGTATAGAGATTCAAATAAGAATAAATTTCGATCACGTTCGAATGCCGTAATTTGCCCCCAGTATGCATTTCTGCCTAAATCACAGGTTTATATAAAAAGCAAGGCACATTTGTTCATCAGGTAGTCTTGTTTCGTCAGCTGATTATTTTTTTCTTCACTTATTTTAAATTTCAGCTGTCAAAGTCTATAGAAAAAAAAAACAAATTTTTCTCCTCTCTCATTTATTTAAAATGTCAAACTTCATATATAAAAAATGTATACAAACAAATTCTCTCCGAACTGCAATTACCTGATGAATTAATATGCCTTGATAAAAAGTATGTGTTAAAGAAACAACATCAAAATTCATGTTTAAAAATATTTTCAAGCAATTTGCTAGTAAAAAAAAATCGACATTTTGTATCCAATTCAGCTTTTAGCTGTATTTTAGTAATTTTAGCTTTTTCCCATCATCTGTGAATAAAAACGTGTTAACGTTGAAGGTATTTCTGGCAAAGTATTGAGTAATTATGTACCGAGTATCGAGTTATTGCCCTTATTTTGGATACATATTACTTAGATCTAAATATTACATTTTTAAAAAGGAAAGAAAAACAAAAATAAAATATAAATAACGCTGATTGGACCATAGACTTATCTATTTAATAATAATTTTAATAATACGATTATACACAAGTTATCTCACTGCAGGCTTATCTCATTGATTGCTTTCCTAACGCTTCGCGACTTCATTTACTTTTCTAAATAAAACTAACATCAGTTCTAGCTTTATATAACACATGTGGACTACCAAAATATGAATGGTGATAAAAGTCAGTATGATCAATATCTCTGACAAAATCCAATGAAAGACTTTTAAAAAAAGTATGGATCCACCTAAGTACCATATTCTCACAGACCAAGCAATACCAAACCAGAATTGCTTTTGGATCCCGAAGAAATTGAAAAAATTATTTATTTACATTTGATATACATATAAAATTAACTGAGTTTAAGATTCTTATGATCAGTTTATTTTAATACTATTTGATTCAAAAAAAAAAATATATAATAAAGGATATACCAAATATATATAAATAAGTGTAATAGTTTTGGTTTAAAAAGTAAATAAAAATAATTTTTTTAATAACTTAAAGAAAAATCTAACATCCCGACCCTGCATAAATTATAAAAATCAAGGCCGATTCAACTAATTTTGACAATAAGCTTGACGATCAGCTGCTGCGATGAGATAACCTTTATATGCCTTGGTATTTACTTAGCGGCCAAACGTTCACGTTTTGCTTTTCAAGTTAGAATATACTCAATTTTTTTTACTAACGCACTCATACTTGTTCAACTTGAAACCGCCTTGATCATAATCTTTTCATTCAAGTTTCTCATAGATTTTCTTCCTTAACACCCCGTCCACAACAGACATGAAATGCTTAACATTAACACTAATATGATGTTAGTGTTAAGTGTGGACTACTCATGTTAGAGTTCTCTTCATGTTTTAACACGGTTGTTAAAACATTTGTTTTAACACGGTTGTTAAAACATTTGTTTTAACAACGCTTTTATAACATGGAATGACGTTTAAGCTTGACAGAAGTTTTTTTTTTTTTCATAAAATTAAAAAAAAATAATAAATTAAAAAGTAATTAAATTAAAACGAAATAAATGGGTCGATTATGGATATCAACTGAACCTCAGTTACGTTGCCAGTTGCCAAAAAAGGCATTAAAGATGGCAACTGGCAACTAACAACTGCCAATTTCATATGTAAATTTGGCAACCAAAAAATTGTTGCTAGCTTGCAACTCAACTAAAGTTCAGTTGCTATCCATAATCGACCCAAAAGTGTAAAAAAGTTTGTGGAGAAAGTTAAAATTTATATTAAATTGTTTTAACTTAACAATTTTTTTTCTAAATTATAATTTTTTAAGTTCCTTCACAAATTCGAAACACAAAAAGTGCTAAAAGTCACAGCACATGCAAAAACGTTAAAATACTTTTAAAAACTTATCTGTATTGCTTCGCCGACAATCGAAAAATAATGAAAAATTAACATAAGTACGTTTACGTCACAGTATAACATACAAAAATTTAACATTAAGTTATAACATCATGTTTTAACAACAATTCATGCCTGTTGTGGACGGGGTGTAAAGACGCGTCGCGACGAAATCTTAACCGCCAACCACACGAGCAATATATTTGACAATTATTGCCTCAGCAATTGTCAAATTCTACTGCCAACACAAGATACTAACGTGTGGACGGCATGAATGTTTAGCAATAAATGTTATAATACATTTCCGAGCAATAATCTTTAATACAAGCTGTCAAATTCAGTTAAGGTTTTTCGGACATTTCTTACTTAAAAGTAGACACACCAGTGTATAAACGTGTTGTAAAAGTTGTAAAAAATAGCATTATTACTTCAGCACTCATATTTTAATATATTTTTTTTCACAATTAATAAAAATGGTGTATAATAAACAAAATTTGTAATTTTATGTTTTAAGATATTTAGGTGTTCACCACCTGGAGATCTAAGCTTGAACATTGACAATTTGACGACATCATTCTGCCGGCATTATTGCTTATAAATATTAAGATATAAGCGTGGTTGGAGAGTATAAAATAAAATTTACTAACAAGTTGCGTGCAGTCTACGTCACAGCTATAAATTTGAGTTAATTTTACAAGCAATATATGTATGTGATCCACTTGAAATCGAAATTTTGAACGTGTTGCTTCAGGGTTATGTAAAAAACACATCTATTAAAACAGAAAAGTTTCCTTACAAATGATTTTATAGATAAAATAATTTTTTTTTATTTATTTTATTTTTAATTGCTCTACATTATAAACAATTTAATAATAGTTTAGTTAATAGAGTATAAAATAACTTTCAAAAACTTCTTTATCTTTAACGATTGCGACTAACTAATTAAATATTTCTAATACATTAAAAGATTAAATCATGCTAAATGCTGGTGATAATTTAAAGAAATATTTCACAATGTACACAGTACATAATTTCTCTACTCAACACATCATTGTCTCTCTCTAAATTTAAAAGTCTGTTTTGTTTTATGGCAGCTCATCGTCGACATGTGTCAATTTATAACTGACGAAGGGTTGAATTAAAGGCGACAATAGCTTAACGTCAAGTTTTGAACCCTTTTCTGGAGTCAAAATATAACTTAGCGGCACTCCCACAGCGAATACAACAAATGTACCCAACGTCGCGTACCAGTTAAAGGATATGTCGAAAATATTAAAACTTTCATCGGTTATGTTTTCAGTTTCCAAATGCAATAATTTTACCATAGACGTTGTGTTGGTACTAAAAAATAAGTTAAACACATAAGTAAGTCTTAATTATGATATGATAGTGAGTTTAATTCCATACTTACAGTGTGATATTTAAATTGGGACAATTTTCTACTGAACTTGGCAAGGATTTATAGTACAGCCTTCCTTGGGCACCTATTGCAATTACCAATATAGCCGACATACTCGATACAACAGCACAAAATGCAGCTCTACCATGGGCCTTGGGCACCAAAGTACCCATCAAAAAGACACCAAATACAGCTCCAAATGTCACACCACCAATAGAATAAACAATTTGCAAAATTGAAGTAAATTTTTCGACTACTATGCCCGCCAAAATGCAATATAAACCGATGATCAACACTAACATCTTCATAATTAAGTTGGCACGTCTTTCGGTGTGTCGGATTTTGGGTTTAACATAATCGATATAAACCACTCCAGCCAGAGAGTTCATACTGGCTGACATTGTACTTAAAGCAGCACTAAAGACGCAGGAAATGAAAATACCGGGCATACCTTTGAGGTGGCCCACAACATCTTGCACAAAGAAGGGCATCAATTTATCGGCCTTTTCCACGAAACCAGCAGCCACAGGATCACAAACTTGATATCGCGCATACATAACGATACCGGTTAAACAGCTAAAAAACATAATAAAAGCGAAGCCAAAACCGAAAATAATCAGGGAACTGAAAAAGGCAAAAAAAAAAAAATCAATGACAAGATTTATTTATAAAAGCCTCTATATTTTAACAAATAAACTCTTTAGCTATTCTTAAAAGAATGATAGAAATAAAGGTTACGCCATACCGCTCATAGAAATTAAATATATTTTCTTCACATGTAGCGAAATATTGTTACAAACTAAAATAACGAAATAAAGGTTACGCCTTGCGCACAATTTACCGTTAGATTAGGTAGTTGTTTTATAAGAGAACCTACATTTTTTTGTAAGAGTTGGCACTTAAAAAAATATTTGTCAATAAGAACACAGGTTGCATGATGTCAGAGTTCCAACATGCAGAGAAAAGTTTTATTATACATATGTATACGTACGTGTCGTGGTGTCATCTTTACTTTTATATCTTTAATAACTTATGTGTCGTTATGCAGGGTACATATACATACCTGCCAGCTTATTTTTTGAGCAGATAACCATGCCTTTTCAAGTTAATCTCTATCTTCTTTATTTTTTCAGACATAAGGTTATCAAATTTACCCTTGTAACCCCTTTAACGATCCAATTTGGAAAAATCAATTCTTGGGAGATCTATACATTAGAAGAGAAACTTACTATCCACGATTAGTTAATAAGTTGAAACGCTAGATGGCACACTAAACACAATGGTGGTAAATTTTTTTTCTCAAACACACTAATATGGGTATCCAATGAAAGGACTTGACTAGTGGAATATAACTAGCTTTAAAAAAAATTTAAATTTAAGATTGAGTTGAAAATAAATAAGCTCTGATAGTCTAAAGTCTACGAAGTGGTCACTATACCTATATACATATGTACATGATGGTGAAGGGTATTTTCAGCTTCGGCATGACCAATTATAACATGCTTACGTGTTTTATTGTTTAACTTAAACAAACTTTCATTAGTACAAATTACAGGGCTATCTATTGAAGCATACAAAATTATAAAAAATTATATATCTGTGCCAAAAAGGAAAAACTGCTTAAGTCGACATAAGCAAAAATTGAGATTATCACACCGTTACAATCCCGGAATTTAAAAGTTTTTTTTAAACTATTTTGGACAGCTTAACAGAAAGATATAGCATAAAAACTTATTGCTTATATATTTTAATAGAATAATATCATTTGGAATAATAACTTATTTCAACTTTTTAATTTAGCTAAATATACCAAGTGATTATGCTCTTCAATTTGTATAGCGCATGAAATAGTATTGAATTTAAAGGAAATCAATTTTTTTAAAAGCAACTGAAACATTTTAAAGTGCTTTTCTGAAAAACTATAAAAACAAACATAAGCACTTTTTCTCTATTGCCACAGATATAATTATGATAATAATAAAAAATCTTACTGCCTTGCATGTTTTAAAGTAGGAAGCGAGACAATTCTTTGTACACAACTTTGATTTAGACCCACATAGGAAGTCCACGAGATAGTGGAGGTAATAAAATTATTCCAAAACGTTGAACGTGTGGTAGCATCAAGGGTAAAACTGTCAGGGCGAAAAGGAAATTTAAATTTAATTAATTATGCATTTATTATAAACAATTTTTATAAACTTACTCAACATTTAATCTACCACCTTCGCCCGCAATTCGAAATACTTCAGAAAAGCCACCAACCGTTTGGGCACCTAAAATGCTGACCAACACTACGGATATGACCATAATTGATGCCTGTACAACATCAGTCCAAACGACAGCTTTAATGCCACCCTATTAATAATATTTATATTAGATTAGATAAAGTATTTCTATTGTTTTAATTGCGTTTTATTTAGAGAACTTACAAACATAGTGTAAAACACACAGATCGTACAGACAGTAGCATTGATCATGTGAATATTAAATCCAGAAACTGTAAAATTATGAAATTTGATTAGACGATGAATGTGATAGGTGTTTACAAAATAATTATTGTTATCTTATTGTTCATATCTTTATCTTAGATATTTTCAGGAAAGTTGATTTTTTGTCACACAGTTTACGCTTACATTATACCACCGATTTTAGTAACAAAATATACCACTTGAAAGGAACTATACTGCAGATGTGCACAATCATTAAAATTGGTTAAGTACTTTAGGGGTTATATGCAAATAAAGTTACTGCTATCATATGCGCAAACCATATGTGTGTAACAAAACAAAAAATAAACAAAGTAATATGTGTTGATACAAACTGTTTTTGCGAAAACAGTGCTTCGTGTGTATGGTAAAACCAAAAAAAAAAAAAAAAAATCAAACAATGAGTGTAGCAACCTAAACTCCCGTTTAAAATATGTTTTGCTGTTTTAATTTTTTTAAATTAATGGGTCGATTATGGATAGCAACTGCACTTTAGTTGAGTTGCAAGCTAGCAACTACAATTTTTCGGTTGCCAAATTTTCATATGAAATTGACAGTTGTTAGTTGCCAGTTGCCATCTTTAATGCCTTTTTTTGGCAACTATCAACGTAACTGAGGTTCGGTTGCTATCCATAATCGACCCATAAATTTAAATTTTTTGTTCACAGTTTTTTTTGGATTTTCTTTAAAATTGAGGAATGTTTTTCCTGAACCAGTAATTTTTGGGAATGACATAAAACTTTTTGGAGACAAAAATGCGGTCCCAGTTCAGCTAGTATATTTTAAATAAAAATTTTAGTTGATTAACCCTTTTGCTTTTATTTAAAAATTACACAGAAATAATATAAATATATAAAATTGGTTAAGCATCTAAATTATTTTGGGATACGCTTAGCACACCAAATAACAAACCGAAGTTTTGAAAATTATTGCCGAGAAAAATTAAAAAACCTCTAGGAACGATTTAAGCAATAAAATACAACTGCTTCGTTGTTTTCCAAAAATTTACATACGAAATTCAAATCAATCGAGAGCGTCTATACGGATATAAAATAAAAGGCCTTGACTAGCAGAATGTTATACACTATATATTTGATTTGCCACATATCGTCTCTGGAAAATTGTATAATTCTACGGGAAGCCCAAAGAGTTGAATTTATTTTTGTTGAGGTTTCATCATCTAGTGGGAAGATGTTGGTTGGATGTGTTTACAGGCCAAATAATAGAATACCTTTGGCAGTTTTATATTCCACTCTCGAAACTCTCACAACGGAGTATAATGACATTGTGATAACTGGGGATTTCAATTCAAATATATTGGTAGATGCCACACTTCCTGATAATATGTTATCCCTAGGTCTTTTTTCAGTTAATACAGCAAGTCCAACACATCATACCGCCACAACAAGTACTTTGATTGACCTTTTTTTTGTGTCCAACATTTCAAATATAATGTGTTATGATCAGATATCGGCACCTTGTTTTTCCAAACATGATTTGATTTTCTTGACCTACAACTTTCAGGTGCAACCAGTTAATCGGTGTTTTAGTTTTCGTGACTTTAATAGTATTGACTATAATCTTTTATACGAACTTTTTTCACACATCAATTGGAGTGATATTTATTATATGCCTTCAGTCGATGATCAATCTTCATTCTTGGAGCACAATATTCAGTACCTTTACAGCGAAAATGTACCACTTAAATATAAGAGAATTACGCAGAGGCAAAAACCCTGGTGTACGGAAGCTATCAGGGATGCCATACGCATAAGAGATGTGGCTTATGCAAGGTGGAAAAAATTTAGGACTCAAGAACTAAAATTTCAGTTTTCGCTGGCGAGAAATGTTGTCAATAGACGAATTAAACATGCCAAAACCGAATATTATTCCACACGGTTTAGCTCGGCAATAGACTCTAGGCGAACTTGGAAAGCTATCCGTGAAATAGGTATTGGCAAAACTGACAAGAATAATGATTGCCAAATTGATGCAAATACTCTTAACGAATCTTTTGCGAGCACTCCTTCGATACAAGCGAACCTCGGCTTCTACGATTTTTCCTCACATTCGTCGAATATTAATATTGACAACGAGTTTTTTAGATTTTCCTATGTTTCTCAATATGATGTTATCTCGATTATCCATTTGATGAAATCCAACGCAGTGGGATTTGATGATATGCACCCTAGATTCGTAAAGATAATTTTGCCTTTGATTTTACCTTACATTACTCATTTGTTTAATACTATTATAATGTCTGGTACGTATCCGTTAAGATCTTGCGGAGGTATGTGAGAATATACGACAGAGACTCGATAATGGGGACATTAACTTTTTAGTGCTTCTTGATCATTCGAAGGCATTTGACACAGTGGATCATCAGATGCTCATTAATAAACTGAGATACTTTTTTCGTTTTGATACTACGTCTACCAATCTCATTTTTTCTTACCTTTCGGCGCGTACACAATCGGTTTTTATGAATGACTCTTGGTCAAACTCTTTATCTCTAACTAAAGGAGTGCCACAGGGCTCTATTTTGGGGCCACTTCTTTTTTCGATATATGTAAATGATTTGCCTGAACAATTATCCAATTGCAAAATCCACTTGTATGCGGATGATGTGCAACTTTATTTAAGTAGCCCTGTGAATAGTATTGCTTTTGGTATATCATCTGTAAATGCTGAAATAGACAAAATATACCTGTGGGCTGTTGCAAACGGGCTCTCTTTGAATCCGCGCAAATCTAAGTGCATTATTATATGTAGAAAAAGTATTGCCCATACCATTGTTCCCTCCATTGCTGATAAAATTGTCATAAATGGTGAGAAGATTGAGATTGTGAAAGCAGCGAAAAATTTGGGAATAATTATTAACAATAGTCTCACTTGGAACGATCATGTGAAGTCTTTAGTTGGTCAGTCCTATATTAAGTTACGGGCCCTATGGTTGACACAATACTTTACCCCATTGAGGATAAGACTTCTTCTTGCCAAGACATATCTGATTCCTAGTTTAATTTATGGATGTGAACTGTTTGCAAACTGTGATTCAGTTAGCAAAAGGAGATTAAATACCTTATTCAACAATATTCTGAGATATGTGTACGGTATAAGACGTTTCGATCGTGTTTCATTCGTTTCAAACAGTCTGTATGGAGTGTCTTTTGAAAATCTTTTGAAAATCCGAACTCTTATTTTTTTACACAGAGTGATAAACACTAAAACCCCCAAATATTTATTTGATAGGATACGTTTTTTTCAATCTCGGAGGAACCATAATATTATAATTCCACGGCATCAAACCTTAGTCTCCGAATGGCAGTTTTTTATTCATGCAGCTCGTCTTTGGAACATTCTTCCACTAAATCAACAACTAAATCGTAATGCTAACAGTTTCAAAATGTTTTTATATAACTTTTTTTCATAATTGCTCTTGTTTTTTTTTTTTTTTTTTTTTTGATTTAACATGTTTTAAATGACTTATTTCTCTATAATTGTATTTTTTTTTTTTTTTTGTTTATTTTAATACTAAGAACCATTTTGTTATAATTATACATATGTAGTTAAATATTCTTGTAACATTATACGCTCCTGTACTGTAATTATAAGACATTGTCTTGTTGTACAGGAAATGAAAATAAATGAAAATAAATAATTTACTTAATTTACTTATATAAAGTTTAAAATCCATAATGGACGCTACAACAAAATGGCGTACAATTAATTTTTTATATAGAACAAATCTACTCCCTTAATATTGATATTAAATGAAAGGGTTTGATCAGTAGAATATAGTTAACTACGAAAAAGTTAAAATCCAAGATGGCGTCCTACATAAAATTGTGGATAAATGGGTTACGTATGATAATTAATTACCCTTCAATCCCCACAATAATTGAATAAAATCAAAAAGCTTGATCAGTAGAATACATTTGACAATATAAAATTTCAAAATCAAAGATGGCTTTGGATAAAACAAAATCACGCATATTACTAAATCTAAAATCTATTTTTGACTTTTGTCGCCTAAAAACGTAAAACTACAAGTTTTCTTCTCATCAAAACGTTAAGTGAATGCTAGAGCAAGTTTTATTCTTAATCAATAGATTTTATCGTCACTTGAGCTCTAAAAACATATGTGTGATGCTCCATAAAAGTGGGTTTTGTAGAAGTAGTTAAAAAGAATATGTATGTACTTTCTATGGGTCCAATTTTTTAACCATTTAATCATGTATTTATATTGACATGAAAAATTTATACCTGTCCAAAGTTGAAGAAAAATTGGTTGTGTATTAAGAAGTAGTTGAAAATTACAACTTTCTTGTAATTGTCGTGGTATTGCTCACTTTAAAACCACACAGAGAAACAATTCATAAGACATTTTTGTCAAAATCGATGTAGTAGTTGTGGAGTTTATCGATTAGTCCTCGTCCATGCTATAGAACATTTGTTTCAAAACTTTTTCAAATTCTTTCTTGAAGTTTAATTTTTTACACACTGTGAGACTCGACTTACAAAACTTTTTTATTTTTACATAGCTTTACATAACAAACTTCACTGCGAATTATGTATATAAAACTTTGTATCATCAGCAATCTCAAATGTCTTGCAACAAATGTTTCCTAGTGTAGACGATGACTACTTTCGAATAACAGATGTCGATGATATCTCACACAAACACTTTGTTTTAGTTAAATTTAAAGATTAAAGGCGATTAAAAGATGTTTAAAATATTATTTGCATTTATTCGTACATGCGTAAAGTGAATTTTATATTTTTGGAGCTTTTTATATATTCCCAAAATGAGATACATTTTGTAACTTACCTTGCGAAAAAGCCAATGCCGGTATAAACATAAAAACAGGCAGCATAAAGAATACTGTCACCATAAAAGCTATCGTTAAAAGTTCACGAGTTTTACGATTAAAACGTAGTTGTAAATACTACAAATTAAAAATAATAAAATGTAATTTATTTAAATATTTTTCTATGACCATTTTGTTTAAAAGACTTAAAAATTGATTATGATTATGGGGTTACATTTACACTGACTTTCCCATGCAATCAAAACACACCTCATAACAATTCGAAATGCCGTTATTGTAAAATACCGGTATAATGATACAACACAATAGGGGAATTATAACAATCATTGATACAATATTGAAAATCCAATTTATGCCATACGAATACATTTCTGCCGGTATAGTCATAATGGAAATGCCCGAAAGTTGACTGGCCACTAGGGAAATGGCAATTGGTAGAGTTTTCATTTGTTTGCCGCCATGTAAATATTCTTCGGTTGTCTCTTTGCCCTTTGAAATGAAACCAAAATATATACCGATCACTAAGGAAACGCACAACATAAATACGAAAATCGTGTAATCGTAGGCGTTAAAAGTAAATTGCGAAATATCGCTTAAGATTGAGGCGGTAGCGTTTATAACCGACATTTTCGATATATTCTGCGTAAGACCGTTTGGACGAAAAATATTTTTATTAACTCGTTATTTTCTGCATTGATATAAAAGTATATTTTCAAAATATATACGAATACTTTTCAATTTTTTACGTCCTCCTTTATGTCTGAATACGGAATGATGGTGATTTAAATAAAAATCCCTTAAAATCACTTGATTTTATTAGATTTTGTCAAGTTATCACGACTTGTTATTTTGTGTATTTAGGGTTTAGAATAACACTAGTCTACCAAACTAATTTATTTTTTTAAATATTTGAAATATCTTACGAGTTTAACGATTTTACCCTTATCGAATGTTTAAAGATGTGAAATAGTTGTTATTAAATGTAAAAAATATTTGTTCAATTCACAACTCCATATTGTAAACTATATCGTCTATAAAAATGCAGTTTTTACTTGTGAACACAATTTCTGTTTTATCGGTTGTATTGTTGCATTTAAACATCAAGCAAATAACAACAAATATTTTGAAAAAATTTTGTAGATGTTATAGATGTTGACCGATTCTTAGACCTACCCAATATTCACACAAAGTTTCATGAAAATCGGTCGATCCATTTCGGAGGAGTTTAATCACAAACACCATGACACAAGAATATTATATATTAGAATTAATTATTTTGGGAAAAATAAAATATCACAAAAACTATAATTTAATCTTAAAAAAATTTTAATTTTCCATGAATTCAATAAAACACTTTATAAACATATAAAATGCAATGGCATTGTTATGCGAAGTCTTTCAATGAAAATTACCAACCACAAGAATACAATATTGTAAACATCTACAAAAATAGTTCTTATAGTACAATACAGCTGGGGTTGTGAATTTAATTATTTTTTTTTAATCTATAATACCACATAGAGTATATTCTACTACACGTCATACAATTTTCGTTGGCTTTTATCACAGCGTAACAAAATTTAAATTAAATAAAAATCCTGTTTAAAATAATTTCAATTGGCGAGTAATTCAAAAAGATATAATTTTTGCTATATTTACAGTGATGTTATAGTTAAATCAACAAACATTTTTCATATCAAAAAATCTTTACCTTAATCAGGGTATAGAAACGTTGTGTACAGGTTTTAGAAATTGACAAAATTGATAATTTTTTCAGGTTATTAACTCATAAAGTAGGCAGTTAAAAGATTAAAACAATTTCGAAAGATATGTAAATGCGCTGAGTTTTATTCTTCCTAGTGATAACGCTGACGTGACAAGCCTAGTATTATTTTATATTTTATTCTTTTCCTTTTTTAAATAATATTTAACTGCTTCTTGAAAGAAAGAAAATTTGAAAAAGGTCAAATTTTTATAGGAATAGAATATTTAATGGAAAGATAATTTGTATTCAAAATTTTTATATTTGTATTCAAAATGTTTTTATATTTTTTAATATGAGTGAGAAAATAAAGAAGATTAACCATTTAATTTTGCGTTAAAAAGAAAATAATAAAGTCATTGTGAAAACAAAAGATTTTTGGCAGCAATTTTAAAAGAGAATTGCAAAATGTCGTGATAATGAAAGTCATCGGGAAAATGCGGCTTGATGCTTTGAAGCCAACTTCAGTACCCAAACCAAACACTCTGTCGAAATCGGATTTTCCAATTGAAAAGGTCTGCTTCATATACATAATTATGAGCATTTTTTCAGAAATACATTGAATGACTCCGTTAGTCTTATATAATGTATAAGTATGTGTTTGATTACTCATTCATAGTTACACACAGGTTCAGTTGATAATAAAAACTATTGTATTTAAAGCATTCTTTAGAAAGGTCAAAATTTGTAGGCCTGTGTTATACTAACGGTTTTAAAATATTATCGCTTAAATAAATAAGATCAATATCTGTTAAAGTAACAAGTCGTTTAATTTATCTTTATAAGGTCATAATTATTAGCCAAAATTTAAATTTTTGCCAAGAATTAAATATTCTGTTTTTTTTTCAAGATCATAATTTAAAAAATTATGAGAGAACTTTAGTTAATAATAGTGTTTTATTATTTGACAAAATAAAAAGTCTCTTTTCGAAGTATATTTTAAACATACAGTGGGGCTATTAAAGTAAGTTTAATATTGTTACTATTTATTACAGTATCACGCAATTCGAGTTCATCTTTTACGGTGACGGTCCAGTGTTGTGACAGCTTCGTTTTAATTAATGGCTGTAATATAATTGAAGCAGTTAATGAAATAAAGGCTTTTTAAGCGAGGATCCAGGTATTCAGGTCACCACCAACTTTAGCCTTGTGTTAATTCGAAAATGCTAATTTTTTCAAACACAACAACAACTATGTGTAAATTAATTTCGCACTAAATTTTGTGCTACATCTAATAAAGAAACCAATAAGAAATAAGAAACCAAAATTCAATTGGTTTCTATGTTTAGGCCCCTTTCGCATTAGGCAACTTTAATTGCGCAAGTATAATTTTAATTTTTATTTATTTTCTTTTGAACTTGCTTTTATGTTCACATTGAGCAACTTGGTTGAGCAAGTTTAATTGAATTAGTTGTTCTGTTTCATCTCGCTTCCAATTTCTCATCATTTTTAAATATTTGATTCACTTATAAACAAAAAAAAATTTTCACACACACAAAATTACACAACACACCGAAAAAGAAATAAAAGACAATGTCAAAAACAAATAAATATTCCAAGACAAGAATGACAGCAGAAGCAGAATTGCCAAGTACAAGCAAGTCTGTACTCAAATCTCGGCAATTCTTTCCCCTTCACACCGACCTTTCCTCTCACACCAACAAACACAAGACTTGCGCAATTAAAGTTGCCTAATGCGAAAGGGGCCTTACAGCGACAGTCACCTACAATCAAAAACATGGTTGCCCATAAGTTTGGTTCGAACAGCTGTTTTGTATAATTATGGTTATGTCACGTCTAATTCAAGGTACATTAACTCCAGGTAGACTTTTCGTCCCAAATATCAAAATTTGTTTAACTTTTTTGTTCGTTAACTTACCTTGATTTATACTAGACGTGTTTGCATCATTAATATTGTTTATTTACTAACGTTTTGCTACTCTTTTTTTATCAGCTGTTTCGGTGTTTGTTTTGACATTAAGGAAGTTTTTTGTAGCAACAAAATACACGGCACGTCTACCTAGAGGTAATAAACCTTGGTCTAATTTAAGCAAAACCTCTTTGTGAATACATACCAGAGAAGATAACATTTTTTGAATTATATTTAATATAAATAGTGCTACATTCGGCCATGCCGAATATGATAATAACTATATATAAATACTCTCTGTGAAGGGTTTAAAAAAATAATGCACACAAAATGCCTGTTGATTTTGCATTGTTGTATTTGTTACCGCAAATATACCTTGAGTCATTTAGGGATGTCTAAGTTCTGGTGGCAAATTACGGCATTCGAACGTGATCGAAATTTGAAAAATCTTTTTAGAATCTCTATACCTAAAGCACAGCGAACTCGATCGTTCGAGAAAAATTACGATCGTGATCGAATGACGTAATTTGGCCTCTGTTTTTCAAATTAAAGAACATCAATAATAATTGCACTTTTTAGATGTCAAATAAAAATTCTCAATTTTAATTGTTCTTTTCTTAATTTCAAATAGAAAATCTAATTTTTACCTGTGATTTTATTTTTTTTTAAATTGAAATGTCTCATATACAATTGTCATTTTCTGAAATTAAAATGAAAATATAATTTGCAATTATAACAAGTAGAGTTTTAAAAATTTTAACGGATCAAATTTTTAACTTAATGTACTTGAAATAAATAAAATTCATTTTAATACATTACTATATAATTTATAATAAATTATAACATAATTTTTAATATATAATTGTATTGGCAATATATGTATAAGAGTTTTCTAATCAAGATTGTAAAAAATTAATTATAATAAAATTTTCTTCACTGTACGTGCGTACATTAATGCTTAAAATTATTAAAAAGTTCTAATCAGATAAAAGAAAACTTATCTGGAATAGGATTATGAAATTTACTTTTGATTTAAAATGCTCACAAAGGTGTTACGTAAGTATACAATATTATTTACTTTAATAACAGAAAAAATAATAATTTCTTGTTGGAGTTGCTCTAAAAAATTAGTTGTTAATTCCAGCTTAGGGTATTTTGTACGTAAGGTGACCATAATTTTTAAACCAAAATACAGAACAAGAAAATATTTAACAAAAACCACAACGATGTGTTAAGTACAAACAAACAAACAAACAAACTTACATAATTATCAATTAATTTTTATATAATAAATGTATGATTATTTTTACGCCATGAGTTTGTGATTGAATAACAAATATTTAATTAAAACAATGCAAAAATGCAATTATTTGTAGCTAAAAAAAAGTAATGATGACACTTTTCAAATCACTGCAATTTCAACTACATACACATATAAATACATATGTACATACATATGTATTAACGTGCTTGCATACCCTGTAGAAAACACGACTAGCGTTAAAGTATACTCAATATTGGATTAGGACCAGTCCAAAGATCATTCAAATGCACGAAGAAAACAGGGTCGATTTAACGTTGCGATGTCCTAGAGCTGAACCATATAACCCATATTTGCTTTACTTCAGAGTTGTCTTAAAACGACCATTATACAGTTTGTGATAACAATAATACAATCGTTAAAACACGAACACTTGTCGCTTAACTGCAAACTCTTGTTTGAAATTGACTTGGTTCAATACTGCATTACATAGGACCATATTGTAACTAGTCCACTTCATCTGTAATGGATGACGTAGTAAGATTATCATCTGCAGGGTATAGACATATTTATGTATTGTCTTGTGTTTGGCCACTTTAAAATACAAAAATCCTTTCACTTTTAATTTTTTCATAAACTACATGAATGCGGCTACAAAATAAGTTTCCAATTGTGAATAAATGTGTACACGGAGAAAATCATTTTTATTGCGACAACAAAATTTTTAAACATTCGGAAACTTTCGATTTCGTTTTCCGTAATCTTTCTACAGAATTTTTATACCCTTCACCTGTGGTGCACAAGGGTATATATAGCTTTGTCATTCCGTTTGTAATTTCTACAATTTTCATTTCCGACCCCATAAAGTATATATTTTCTGAAAGCTTATGAATAGAGGAGTCGATTAAGCCCTGACCGTCTGTCCGTCTGTCCGTCTATCCGTCTGTCCGTCTGCCCGTCTGTCCGTGTGTTGGTTGAAATCAACTTTTAGAAGCAACTATATGTTCCTCAGATCTGTATATGGTATCAATCTCTTGGAAATATCCAGGAATGAATCGCTATTGAAATTCAGCACAATCGCCCCATAACTTTCTGAGATATGAGCAAAAAACCACGACCACCTCGCTTTTTTCACAATTACAACAACAACATACATACATACATACATGTAAAAAACATACCAAACAAAAAAAAATTACAAAAAAAAAAAATATTAAAAATAAGAAAAAAATAATAAAAAAAACTACAAAAAAAAAATTTTAAAAAAATTTTAAAAAAAATTTTTCTAAAAAAATTTTTTAAAAAAATTTAAAAAAAATTTTAAAAAAATATAAAAAAAATAATAAAATATAAATAATATATTAAATAAAATAAAATAAAATTTTTTTGGCTCAGCTGGGATTCGATGCCACATTTATTCTAACGTGTACGTATGCACGTATTTTATATGGGATGAATGGTGATACAAACAATTGTTATTGCATGACTACACGTTGTGAAGGGTATATAAGATTCGGCACGGCCGAATATAGCACTGTTACTTGTTTTTAATAAATTCTGTCATTTCCATAAATTATAGATATATCTGCAACACTTCATTGAGTTTATCCTCATGCAGATAGCATTTACAATATTTACACTAACCACTTTAAACTGGCTTAAAAAACCTACGTACATACATATACACTAGGTGATGAGCAGACAACTTTTAAGCCACGAGGACGCCAGCAAAATCGACCACAACACAACAGCAACAATAATGACAACACAGTAGCAACACTTTCAAGTATTAAAAGCAAATAAAATTAAACTCAGACGTAACAAGTAACAGTGCTATATTCGGCCGTTCCGAATCTTGTATACCCTTCACAACGTGTTGTCATGCAATAACAATTGTTTGTATCCCCATTCATCTCATATGAAATACGTACATACATACAAAAAAACATACAAATATAAAAACATCCCATTGTAAAATTAAAAATTAACGTATGTATGTTAAAAAAAAAAATAAAAAAAAAATAAAAAAAATTTAAAAAAAAAATTAAAAAAAAATTTTTTAAAAAAATTAAAATATAAGTAATATATATAAAAAAAATAAAAAAAAAAATTAAAAACAATAATAAAAATATAAATAATATATTAAATAAAAAATAAAAAAAAATAAAAATATAAAAAAAAATTAAAAAAAAATATAAAAACAAAAAAATTTTTTTTGGCTCAGCTGGGATTCTATCCCACGTTTACTTCAACCAATATACAAGTTTGTATGTATGTATGTTGGTGTTATAATGTTGTTTTTGTGAAAAAAAAAAATCGAGGTGGTCGTGGGTTTTTGTTCATATCTCAGTTGTTTATGAACCGATGTTTCTGATTTTCAATACCGATCTACTCCCGAATATTTCTGATATTTTAATACCTCACCAAGGTCCAAGCGATTTCTGGGGGCTTCAAAATGTTTATTTCAACATACACACGGACAGACGGACAGACTGACAGAGCTTAATTGACTCCCCTATTCATAAGCTTTCAGAAAATATATACTTTATGGGGTCGGAAATGAAAATTGTAGAAATTTCACACGGAATGACAAACCTATATACATATACCCTTTTTCACTGTGTGAAGGGTATAATTATAATAATAAAATATAAATAATATATCAAATAAAATAAAATTTTTTTTGGCTCAGCTGGAATTCGATGCCACGTTTACTATAACCAGTATGTATGTAGGTTGTTGTTGTAATTGTGAAAAAAACGAGGTGGTCGTGGTTTTTTTCTCATATCTCAGAAAGTTATGGGGCGATTGTGCTGAATTTTAATAGCGATTCATTCCTGGATATTTCCAAGAGATTGATACCATATAGAGATCTGAGGAACATATAGTTGCTTCTAAAAGCTGATTTCAACCAACACACGGACAGACGGGCAGATGGTCAGGGCTTAATCGACTCCTCTATTCTTATACTTTATGGGGTCGGAAATGAAAATTGTAGAAATTACAAACGGAATGACAAAGCTATATTTATCCTTGTGCACCACAGGTGAAGGGTATAAAAAACAACCACAATTTGTAAGAGTGAATCTTGAGAAACAGCTGCACTTAAAATCATTACGTCTGGCTGGCCGCTTACATATGTATATATGTATATCTCTACTTAAATTCATAATTATGCGTACGATTCACTGCGATACATACAAACGTTACAATAATACGTGATGAGATGCATTACGATACAATGCAATATGCTCATGCTGATGCATTTGCAATTTTCTATACCAGATGCCAAATATTTATGTTCACACAATATGTATGTATGTATTTATTATGTACATACATATGTGGTAAACTAAATGTGTACATCCAATAATATAGATATAACAACATAGACGTAAAGATGTATGTATTGATTGTCTTAATATTGAGACGGACATGTGCCTATGTCTGCTTGCCTTAGACTTAATCATTCTATGTGTGTGTGCAACTGCCACATTAAAAATAATTAAAGCGATTTACAACTTTTCATTCAACTCCTCAAACTAAACTTAAGATTATGTCATAATGTGGTTCACAAACATTATTTAAAAGTTTGTAGGCCAAACCTCTTACATTACTAATATTATCATCGTTATTATTATCATCATATTTTTTTCATCAGCATTATCATGACGTCATAATAATCAGCCTTATTCTTGTATACATAATTTGTTAAAACATGTATTTATACTTTTTTAATGATACTTACCAACCAACGTTGCTATCCCGAAGAAAATCAAAGGATGAGTGTTTCCAAGTCAACACTTATGAGAACCATTTTTGGCTGTTATTTTTTCTGCAATATCAAAAAAATACCATTATTTTTGTAAGTGAAGTGCAAGGTGTAGTGAGGGACATTTAAAATCAAACCCTTGACAGCTATATAAGAATGTGTCACCAATTGACATGTTGTGCACTCTAAAGAAACGAAATCTACTACTAAATCATAATCCTAATTCCGTTAAAATCTTGAGTAGGTCAAGAGCCCAGTACCTTCAATGCAATTACTTAGGGACTTCCAATTCGAACTTTTGGGTATTTTATGTTTGTCATAGTGTCCCTGATAAATTTCCCGCGTCTAATATGCCCAAACGCAAAACATTGACAAAAGTCAATTGTTCAATAGTCTTTACATGCTCTACATAACAGTCACATACGAGCTACCTGAATTCTCATCTCCGTGTGACCTGTTATTACACTAGTTAGTTTCTAAGGTGTTGGTCTACTAAGTTTCAGAATCTCCTTCGATTTCTTAAGATTTGGGTCACCCCATAGTATGTTTGTCCCCTTAACGACAGCAGTATTTTGCCACTTTCTCTCGTGTTCCTCCATTGCCCAACCTTTTAGTTCATTTTTAAACCTCTGAAAGAGTTTAGCACTTTTCACAGTAAAGGCATTTAAAAAAGTATTCCATTTTTGATAATAAGACGGCTTCTTCGTTTCTGATTATTCATATTATCTTTAGACGTTCACAATTCACATGCGAGTTTATCTTAAGGCAGAATTAGTCTTTACTTTCTGTTCCGTTCCGAATCAGCTGACTTCATTCTGTTAAATAGAAAATATGTACAAGTCGTTAGTTGTTCTGTTACTTTCCGTGCCGTTGCGGACGAACCTGTAGAAAATAGAATTCAACGTTAAGTGACGGCCATTGAGAGAGAAACAGCTGATATTTAGGTGCCTATATTTTGAAGGTGGCTGCAAAATAGAGACTCTGTTTGCTTATAGATGAAATCTGACACAACAGATTTTTTATGTACGGACTTTGACGAGAAACATAAACAAAAAATATAATAAGCTTGTGTTTGTAAGATTACCTTTTAAATTAAGCAGATGATTTTTTACAGAAGAAGTAACCACAAAAATTAAACAACAGAACGGCACGTCACAGAACGACAACAGAAATTAAAGACTAATGAAGCCTTTACTCTTACATTTCAGAACGTCTGAGATTCAATTGGCTAACGGTAAAGTCACAAATCAGAGCTTCGTCATCAGTCTCCTTTGTCCATTTAATGACTTCCATAATTGTCATAATCACAGACTGGAAAACAATATTGTGATCTGTTATTATTTACTATATTTCGGTTTTTGTCATAAAAACCCATTCCAGTTTGGTCACCAATCTCCAATCTGTCCGTATAAAGATCGATGCACTGGGAGCTTCTTAACCTAATTATTTCATCCCATTCTCCCTTTTTCGGTATAATGGTGATGCAGTTAGCGCTCTCGTTGGAGTTTTGTTACGTGTTAGTTATTCTTTGGTATGTGGTTTTATGTTCTCTCACCAGCCATTCACTAATTGCCTTTAATAATTAGGCCGTTTCATATTTGACATTTATCTCAAGCGACTGAATTAATATTATATTTTCAATTAGCACTGTTGTTGGGATTCTCATTGCAGCGCCGTCTTTGGATCTTTTAAAGAGGTTTTATTTAAATCTTTTTCTCTAAAAATAAAACCACACTATCGATGCATACTTTAGGATTGATCGTTGTACGCTTGTGTATAGCAAGTGTGTTATATTTGTTTTTATTTCCGATTTTGAGCCTATCAATCTTCTACATAGAGCCAAAATTTTTTTACTATCTTCACTCTACTCTCAATGTGGTATGTCAAGGATAGCATTCAATTACTACTCTTAGGAATTTAACTTTTTAATTATCTGAATTGCCCAGTTGTAAATGCATGTTAAAATAATTCTAGGTAAAACATTACATTAGAAGAACAAATTTTCTGACGACGAAAATTCCCCAATTGGGCAGCATGATGGCTAAAAAATTGTTCGCTGCATGTATTTTATTTGATACACATACTACATATAACTTAAATATTCTTTTGGTATTATTTTCAAAACATAAAAACAAAATAAAATTAATTCTGTGCAAACGTGCAGAATAATTATATAAAATTATAAAAACTTTTAAATCGTTATTTCGTTACTTTAAGAGCATTTCTTAAAACAGTTCGGTAGTGGATGACATTGTAAAATTGAGAGCAAAAATATATTAGTTCATTTTAATGTCAACATTTGTATGTTACCAATATGTGTACATACATATGTATGTATGTATGTATGTTATTGAAGAACATTTTAAGTTGCTTAATAATGACCTGATGCTCTTGAAACATTTTTTTCTAATACTGTTAATAGTCAATTGTAAATAGACAAGCTATTGTTTTTTTTTTTAATATTTAAGTCTTTGTGTTTAAACTTTAAATCACAGACTAATCAAAGGTTGATTTAAGGATTATAATAGGTTCGTTCGAGAACTCACAAATTTGTACGAATTTGTACAAATTTTTACTGCATTTTACGAAATTGCGTTCGTTTACCAGCGTTGTCAACTTTAAAATTTCAAAAAGCACCTAAACCCCTAAAAAAGCGCGTAATTTTCATAAAAAATCACTGAGTTTAAAATGTGTACAAATTTAACTTTACATTTGCTAATATAATAATTACTTAAAAAAAATTAAAGCTTTTAGATGCCAGTTGCCCCCTAAAATAAATTATTTTACAAATGGCAATAAGACTGGAGTTTTGATTGATATCGATAATCGAAATACAAGTCTAAAGATATTCTGTTCTTTATATTATTAGGCCAAAACATCCAAATGTACTATCAATGCAAATATTAACCTTATCAGGGTGTTAATTTGTGCTCTAAAAAATTTTAAAATGAAAAGTATTTGCATATTAATTTCTCTTTTTTTATTTTCACCAAGGTTTGATCAACTTGAAACTTTACTTACAAAATAAATTCTAGTAACAATTTCATTTTATAAAAAGTAGGTGGTTTATGTCTCATAAACCATACAGGATATCAACAAACCAGTATCGGAAATAAGTTACAATTAATAATAAACAAGCAAAACACTCAAATAACAGAAACATTGTATACTATCAATCCTTATAATCTTCTTAATTATTAGTTTTAGTATCATAAGCTAAAAGTATTATCAACATAATATCATTTTACAATGAGTAAATATTTTTTAGCTTTGTTAAGATACAAAATACGTAAGGGTAATTAAAGATATTTACCCTTACAAAAATTGTTTTCAATTAAAAAATTATTTTCAAATTTAGTATTTGGTGTCACCGAATTAAAAATAAAAGCACTAAAAACTTTAAAAAAAATCACCAAGCACTAACTCGCAATTTTTTCGCTTCCAAAATGTTAAAAATCACCAAAAACGGTGATAAAATCACCGAGTTGACAACGCTGTCGTTTACACAAATTTGTCGTAAATGAGAGCACAAATAGAGAGCGAAAAGTGACAGTTCTTGACTGAGTATTTGCAAATTTTTACTACAGAAATTTATTGCAGTAAGATTTAGCAAAACCAAAAAACATATGATTCAAAAGGTAAACAAACAAAAGTAAGCAAACAAAAGTAAGCAAACAAAAAGTATACAATTTGTGAAAAAAATATTAAAAAAAAGGAAAATCCAAACAAAAGTGCAAAATATTATTAAATTTAAATTGTTTGTGAAATAAAGTTAGTTAACAATGTCTACAGATGAAAGAATGGAACTGCCTGAATCTGGCGCAGGTATACATACTTAAATACATATTTGCACATATGTATGTACATAGTTCCCATTAAACAACACAATATTTATTTGCCATCAGCACCATCTTACGAATTTTTACAAATGTGTGTTCGAGTACTTTTTTGGACAAATTCTCTTTTTGAGAGTAAAATTTTCAATTTACTAAATAATTACTCATTTACTACAAAATGCAGTAAAAGTACTCGAACGAACCTAATATTATGTTTATACTCCAATTAATAATGCATATTTATATATAAATAAAAACAATGCATTTACTGCTTTCACAAGGTGTCCTATTTCACAATATCAAAAAAAATTTTTTTTACTTTTCAAGTAAAAACTGTATCTTACTACTGTCTGTGTATGGGTGTTTATTTTGATATCAAACCTATTCAGATATCTGCGGCGATCGGCTTAAAATCTATTAAGCCGAGCCGTCTATATTATTTGTAAGCCGCCTCTCTCCAATATCCACTAAAAAGATCTGTTTTCAAAAATTTTACAAAATCGGCGATTAAAATTTGATAAATCACACTTAGTTATGAAGTGTCGTTCACAACAACCATATTTTTTATGTTATTATTTTAGACAATTTTAATTAAGTACACCTTGTGAATACAGTAAGTAATTGTATCTATCAATAGTGTTGAGCCAAAGTTATGTTGACCCATAGTTTACTTGTTTGCTTACGATTACCACTTGTGTAGTAAAAATTATCAGAATAATATCGGGTGATTTATCATGAGGTTTGATTTATAATATAAAATAAAACACATACATTTTAAAGTGAACTTAAAATTTTCATTATCCCTTAAAAGAATAATTTATGGATTTTAGTGTTGGAAAATTATATTATGTTAATGTTGGCCACGACTACGTCTTGGTGGTCTATTCGGAAGATCCAATTTTGGACGACTCGTTTGAGCATAGCGAATAATACGATTCCAAAGCGTAAATGGTAGCTACATATATTTACCAAAAATTTTAAAGTAAAGTTTTGCTCTCCATATAAAAGTTTCACGTTTTACAACAAAATGACTCTTTTTCAGTACAAGGAAGACATATGCATTGTTGCCACAACTTTGGAAAAATTTCACGATCTTCTTATTAAATCTGCGTTGACCTACTTACATTTAAATTGCACTCGGCTGTAGTATAGCAGTTTGTATGTTTGTATGCAAGTATTGTTATTGTAGTCATAACCTAACCTAACATTAAGTGTAGCAACTTTAATTTAAGTCATGAAACAAAACAACGTAATAAAACTGAAAAAGAAATGAAGAAGACGAGAAAATCGAATGTAATAAGCAAAAACATTTTCTTTGGACGGATTTAAAAGTCATGTTATGTTACCAAGTTAAAAAAAGTTATATTAAATGTTATTATGTATTAAAGATTTTAAAGAGACCGACAGGCCAACCACTTGATGCATATTATATTGTTGTTTATGTAATCGTCTTAAATATAAAGCAAAAAACTGTTTCAGCAACATTTTTTTTTTATTTTACCAGCCAACAATTGTTATAATTATTAACAAAAACAACAATAACAGTTGGGTGATTAAAGCCATAATAAAATAAAATAAGGCAGTTATGTGAACAACAACACATTAAATTACTTTTGTGTAATAAAGAGACAAAAAAGCAATAAAATAAATGTATGTTACTAAGAAAGAAGAAGATAAATGTTTCTGTTTTTTGTAAAGTAAATAAAACAGTTTTTCGTTTGTATTATATATTTTTTTTTTAAAGTAGCATAAAATGTAACGAAATTTCATAATATATAAAAGATATAAAAAAAAAGGATTTATGTTTGTACACATATATCATTTGACATGAGAATCGTATAACAAATGCAACCTTGCAATACAAGCACAAGAAATAATTCAGAGCAATGGAGTTGAATTACCTTTCTCTTTAGAAGGAAAGTGAAACTCAAACACATACGAAAGCTGCGTTAATGTGTTTTTTTTATCTTCAATACACTTGTAATTACTATCAGAGAAGAAATATGTAAATAAAAACTCAAAATATTTTAACGGTGACAAAATTTACTATTTTTTTTTATTTTTTATGTTTTTTTTGTTGTTTCTTTGTTTGTTGTTTGTTTCATATTTTTTTTTTGTATAAAATCACTTAAAAACTAAAAATAAATTTTTTTTGTTATTGTTAACATTAATAAAACAGAGAAAAACTATTTACAATAATAACAATGCTCTCGCTAGGAAAATGTGAAAATAAAATAGACTTTTTAGCGAGAGCGGACTTAACAGATAGAGTGAAATTGATAGTTTGATAGTCACTGAGTTGGGAAATGTTTGGAATGTGGTATGAAAATGAAAATTTGCAAAAAATTAAAACGAAATTCTAACCTCAAACTTCTGTTAAGAAAGTTTTTGGGAAAATGAAAATATTGAAAAGGTTATTGAATCTGTTTTAAAATTTTGCTGAAAAACGGAAAAATTGTTCGAAAACTTAAAATCACAATTGCTTAAAATTGTGATTTTTCATTTTCAATGTTCTGGATGAAAATAAAAAAACAACACAAAATTGTTAATCACAATTAATACAAACATCAAATTCCCAGTTATTTAATGGTGTGTTGCATCTTAAGGATTTTGTTGTAATAACGGTATTTTCAGTTTTGTATTGACGAACATCCTTTCACGTGTTAATGCAGTGCAGCGTTTTATTTTCTAGGGTGTTGTTTTTTTGCTTTCTTTTTCTTCTTTAGCGTATCCGTTTTCAGAGGCATTTGTTTAATTGGCGCGCGCGTTTGTCTTTTCAATTATTTGGCAGCAATTGCTTTATGATGAATTTGAAATGTAATCTACATTATGCTAAGAAAAAAGATAACTTACGGTTTAGCCTAGAATGGCGAACCGTAGCTACCGCTTGGTCTTGAGGGAGCACCATAAGAACCAGATGGAGCACCACCACCACCAGATGGATAACCACCGAAATTACCGCCGCCACCACCAGCTTGTGTGCTTTGTTGGGCGAACTGGGCAACTTGAATGGCTTGGCGAACACCCTCCAAATCGATGCCAACTACGCGACCGCCACCGCTACCACCAAATGAGGGTGCACCATATTGAGGTGAAGGAGCACCATATGAACCGGAGGGAGTGCCTGGGTAGCCTCCGCCACCACCACCACCACCGCCGCCACCAGATTTGCTTTCTTCTTGCAATAAGATTTGACGCACTTGTTCCAACAATTGGGGATCAACATTTTGACCCTCATTGGTTTGGAAACCACCACTTACGGCTTGATAACCTCCGCCACCGCCGCCCAAGCCTCCACCGAAACCACCACCAAAACCGCCGCCAAATCCACCGCCGCCTCCACCACCACCGCGCTGATAATTATAACCCGATGGCGGTTCTGCTACGACAAGTGCTGCCAAAGCAAACACCAAGAACTGCAAAAGAAAAACAAATACAAAAAAAACAATATTAGTTCTAACAATCCTTTATTGTTTTGTATGTATTGTTATCCTTTCTAGGTGAATTTCCTTTTCGCTTAATTTATTTTTATTTCAAATTCAACTTACCACGGAGAAGGAGTTCATAGTTGTGAGTCTTGTGTGTGTGGGGGAAAGAAGTAAAAAACTTAAATTAAAATAAATTTAGTTGCTTTCAAGTAGGGAAACAACGACTGAATGCCAATGGAAGGCCACAACAGCCCTCTTTATAGTCAGACCATCATCAATTCCACACAGTACAGCCAAAAACAAAACCAAAACAGACCTCTCAACTGCACAAACCAAACGACCAGCCAGCCAACCAACCGAACTTTAAAACATACATACATACATACGTACACACATACATTCATGCAGATGCATACAAACATACTCGTACTTAGTACATTGACAGCAAGTAGTAAAGCTCTCTATTTTTTGTTGTTTCAGCTGATGATAATAATGATGACGACGATGGCAAGCAAGGCTTAAAGATGACTTAAACGTACTTATTTTGGCTAAATACTATTACCAGTTTGTTTCTTAAGTTTTTTGTTATCATTTGTTAAGAGGCTACAATGCGTGCGTAACTTTTTTTATTTTCATATTTGGTCATGTTGATCATCTTTTCTACTCTTCGTTAATCGTCATTGTCAACTTTTAAATCTCCATGATTCTCATAATGCTGATGAGGTTAAAAATATCTTGCACCCTCTGGTCTCTATATTACACTGCTATTTTTTTTTACCAAATCGCGATTTTTTGAAAAAAAAAAACAACTCGAATGGCAAAATTTTTTTTAGCATTTATTAGGAAGTAATTTTTATTTTTTATTTATTGTTTATTTTCAAACAAATAAAGTTAATAATTGATTTAACAAACGTGATGAAAACATTTGGCAACCAACCACCCACTCCATTTTTATTAAATACTAAACTCTGACCCATCATTTAATAAAAATTGGACACTATTTCCTTAAGAAGCAAAAATATAAAATCTAAAATAGTAGTTATTTGGTTGTTGGGTTTAAGCTTTTTTTTTAGTAAATTATTTATAAATCTAAAACTTTATCGAACACATAACTTTAGAAATTCTTTTCTTTAATCATATAATAAATTTACTTAAATTTTTAAAGTATTATTATGCAACTTTTTGCAGGTGAATGTGAACATGACAACGAGATGTTTTTTTTTTCTTTCGTTTTTATGCTGCAGAGTTTCCCATCAAAGTAACATTGTTTAAATATTTTATTTTTATAATTTTCCCAAGCCACTTCTGGTTATCTGAGTGATATAACTTCATTAAAATGCGACAAACTTGCAATATAAACTAAATTACAATCCAAAAAAAAAAAAAAATATTTTTTATGTCGAAATTTTACTAGGGATTCCGTTTTAAACACACTTTTTTCAATTTTTGGGTTCATCTATTGAAAAGAGTACCTGTGGTGCGATTCACCAACTTTTAACGATCCGACAATCGTTAAATTAAACGCCTTTTATTATTGTTTGGACTAACGATTACGCGATTCACTAAATACTTTTTAACGATACTCAACAACTGATGCAATCAAGCGTCATCTTTAAAAAAAAAGTAACAAAATAAATTCACTAGTAACTCCTACAGGCAGTCTAACCATAGCCGAGTCTAAAACAGACTGTTTTTGAGTCGAGTATAAAATACAAAAATACTAGTGAATGTGAATAACAAAATTTTTGTTTAACAATCTTTTAAATAACCGAAAAGAAGTAAAAATTATTACTTAAGAGAAGAATATGACTAAAAATACAGAGTTGTAATAGAAAGTATTAATTCGAAAATAAATGCTAAACAAACGACAACAGTATAAGGCTGCTAGAGAATACCAAATTGGTGTTAATTGGAATCAAAACAATGTCAATCTAGAAACAAAGGGTGAGTGTTTACATTTACATATGTATGTATTTATGTGGTAAGAAAATGAAAACTAGTGTTAAGTGCTATATTAATGTAGTCAATGTCAAAAGGAGTTAATTCACAACTTTGGTAAAGCGGATGTTGATAGCGAGGCAGAAAAAAAACAAATTTTGTACGGAAATTAAAGCTGAACTTTACTAATGCAACTTAGTATTTAAATATGATTCTAAAGAGCGTCATTTACCGTGAAACACTAACCTAATTTTTTATACGTTAAATATGTTCTGGATGTAGATGTTTTTTTAAGGTTAAAATTAAACTTTATTCTAACAATTTATTTATTTTTATCTACATATTTATTTTTGTCTAAAGTAATTCAATAAACTAAGCAGAAACAAATAAAACAACAAACGGGAGTTCCAATTGTTTTACTCTACGGTAGTAGTAGTGACTATAGTCTCCTTGTTTTTTTCTACCCTACACTATTTGGCATACTACCACATGCATAACTTTTTTTATTGTTTGTTGTGTTACA
This sequence comes from Phyto melanocephala, assembly GCA_941918925.1. Lineage (NCBI taxonomy): Eukaryota > Metazoa > Arthropoda > Insecta > Diptera > Rhinophoridae > Phyto > Phyto melanocephala. The sequence goes on from OW799233.1 coordinate 8,534,763, forward strand.
CAAATATGATTTGCGCATGTGTTAGTAGCAATTTTAATCGCTTATAACTCCTTAAAGACTGAATCAATTTTACAGGTTTTAAAATAAAGAAAAAAATTTTAAATATAGGACACCTTGTGAGTTCGCCAAATTTTAATTTTTAATAAATTCTCTTTTTATACCCTTCACCTATGGTGCACAAGGGTATATATAGCTTTGTCATTCCGTTTGTAATATCTACAATTTTTATTTCCGACCCCATAAAGTATATATTTTCTGAAAGCTTATGAATAGAGGAGTCGATTAAGCCCTGACCGTCTGTCCGTGTGTTGGTTGAAATCAACGTTTAGAAGCAACTATATGATCCTCAGATCTTTTTGAGATATGAGCCATATTTTTACCACCAAAATTAAAATTTTTCAGCCATAGAATAATTTATCGGTACCTTTGTTACTATTTATAGATATAATATGCCTAGAGAGATATTCGTGAAACATTTTAGATAAATCGGGCTTTAATCAGTAAAGTTATAGGCAAAAATTTTTTTTTAGAAAATATATATTCTAAAAATTTGTAAACGAAAATCAATTTTTTTCAGCTTCTAGACCGAAAGCGTCAATATTGGTGTCATCTGAAAAGACTTGACTAGCACTATAAAAAAAATTAAAACTCATGTTGGCCGCCACTACAAAATGCGGACAATAAATTTATAAATGGTTCAAATTTGGTATTTTTAAATGTAACTTCTAGAACCCCCTCAATATTGGTATCAAATAAAAGGGCTTGGCCAGTAGAATACAGTAAATTATTAAAAAATGTAAAATCCAAGATGGCGTCTAAAACAAAATGGCGGAACAAATTTTTTTAACCCCATTAATATGGGATTTGACTCTTGGAATACAGTAAACTACGTAAAAATTCAAAATCAAGGATGGCGTCGGAAAAAATAAGGAAAAATGGCGTATAACATGAAATATAGGTTAAGCTACGATGTGGGATTTTACCTATGTACATGATGGTGAAGGGTATTATCAGATTCGGCACGGCCGAATATAGCGCTTTTACTTGTTTTAATTTTTTTTATTTAAAATTTTTTTTTAAATAAATTTAAACACATGTATTTATTTTATAACTATTGTCTTTCTTTGAATAAATAGCTTATTATCAAATATAACTTTGTTTGGCCCTATCAAAGGTATTATTTTGGCTCTTTTGAATGGTCAATGCGGTCCAAAATAGAAAAAACAATTCAAATCACTGCCATATGTATTTATGAAAAGAAAATAAAACGCACTACACAAACTGTTTTCTGAACAGCGCATGACGTCCCCTTAAAGTCAGTATTCTGTTCCTAAATAAAGTTGTGAGTACGATCAATGTAAAAAAACACGTTCTGCGAGTGCCTACATATTAAAGAATTAAACATTTGCGAAACTCTGTAGTTTTACGAAAAAATAAAAATTTTTGGTATTTATTTGTACATACATATGTATTTATGTATGTATGTATGTATGTGTAGTTTCTTATTGGCAACCGGTATCGTTAGGTAGCATCTGCCTCAAAGGCTAATAATTGCACTCGTAATATTGCATCTTTAAGTAAAAGTAGTTTTGTTTTTGCAACGCAAATACATACATGCAGAAACTATCATAAAATTCACATCGATATGTAATTATGTATGTCTGTATGTGTTTGATTATTATCACTTATGTAAAAAATATTATTTATTAGATGTGACCATTAGTTTTTATGGTTACATAAAATTTTTGAAATTGTCATCATCACTCTGAGTGTTGCATTTTGATTTTTTTTAATAAATTGCATACTGTTACTTCATACTTATGTAAGTATATGTCTATGTACATACATATACAAATATGATCTACGCATAAATTTAAGCGCTTTATAAACTTTTTACGAGAACGTTGGCCTGTTTAAATTGCAAAATGTATAAATTGTTAATTTTCATATAATTTGATTTCAATTGATTTAAATCTAGAGATGAGTTGAGTTTTTCAACAGACGTGTGGAAAAGAAACATGTGAGCTATGTATATAATATTTATTATTTTAGTACATATGTGTGTGTGTGTGAGTGCAGAAGTGTTTCAGCTAACAGAGATACAAATGATAGCCAAGTTTAGAAAACCATTGTTTAAACATTTCATGATTTAATGATTAACTGCATATGGCTTTAAAACAGTACAAACACTTTAACACATTATCTATTTTACATTGGCTTTTACTTTCAGATTTACTTTTTTAGTTCCATCTTATTTAGTTTAGTTTAGTCTTTCATTTAGTTTTTCTCAGAAATGCTTTTTGAGACCACGGTTTATAATTTGGTGTTTTTGACGTGTCCAAATATTATTTAGAATGAATTTAAAAAATAAATAAACATATTTTTACAAATAATTTTTGCTTATAACTTTGCCGATTACTGACCTATTCTAAATAATTTTTGTACATGCTAGTGACAACGAACTGCAAGTCGTTGCATTAAAAATTATGAACAAAACTAACAATAGAAAAGAGCTACAATAGAAGCAGAAAGCTATTAAATTTCAAACAAGCGCCCTAAACAAAATTGCTTCAAAATTAGTTACTACGGCTTTGTTCTCTTCAACCCCCACAATATTAGTATCAAATTAAAGGGCTTGATCAGTATAATGCAGTATACTTTGGAAAGTAAAAAATCCAAGATGTCGGATAAGTTTTTTTTTCTTAACCTCATTAATATTTGTATCAAACAGAGTACACTTAGTCAGGTAGTGTTGCCAACTCAGCTGACAATTTTTGTGTGTGACTAAATATAACAAACTTTCATAAAGGGTCCGCCAAATAACTTTTTTTTTTTTTGAAAATGCTATAAAAAAAGTGTAGCTTCGGCTGTGTGGCACGTAGCGTCGTCCTGTTGAAACCAAATGTTGCCAATATCCTCCTCTTCAATTTTTGTGAACAAAAATTCGTTCAACATGGCCCGATAACGATCGCCATTGACTACGGCCACTACTCTGGACCAAAATCCGCACCAAACAGTGACTCGTTTTGGGTATATCGGCTTTTCACTGTATGCGTGCGGGATTTCTGTGCCCCAAATGCGACAAAAAAATTTATTGTGGACAAATACTTTGAACCACAAAACAATTTGCTAGGGGCCACGATTTTACCATGCATTTTCTAAAGTATAAAATAAAACGTTTTAATAGTCTCATTGTTCGATCTAATTAAACATCTGTTTATTTTAATGGTTTTAATTAAAATCATAAACCCTGTGCATTTGTTATGTCTAGCTTATAATTTACGTCATTTTTAATTAACTTCAAATTATAAAAATATACCAATTTCTACATTGTAAACTGTATAAAATGTAATAAATTATTTATGCTTTTACCAGGGTTTATCAAAAAAATAAAAACAAGGTATTCAAACAGAGTGTTTTTCAAACGATTTGAAGCGTAAATGTGCTAAAAGCACAACTGAGACAAAAACTAATAACGAAAATGTATTACAAAAAAAAAATTTTAAATTTTGAATCTATCACGAAACCTTTAATACCCTGCAATAACAATAGCTATTGCTCCGAAGAGAATATTAAAGTTAACTTTCTTATAGAAAAAGTATTCTTATATTGAATATAAGTATGTTATTTCATCCTATTCATTGCTTTGGAAAATGATTAAATGATTTTTTAAAATAAATACATTTTTATACATAGTTTTTAATCTTTTAAATTTATTTATTTAATTGTATAACTGTTCCTTTTAAGCATTTATTATTTTTTGTTTTAAATAATATAAAAAGATTTATAAGTAATATATCAGACACTAAATATACAAAAAACATAACGGTATTTTTCCAGTCAAAGGAGATAGTGATGAGAAAAAGTTTTTGAAGCAGTTAGAGATGTGGATTGTGAATTAATTCATGAAAAAATCGGACTTGGAAATTTTGAGTTGTGACGCTATTGAATATAGTGAGTTGTTAGAAAGAACTTTTGTTGAATATTAAAAAACAAATAAAATTTTGTATGCGACTATTTACCGTGTGGAAAGAAATACAAATTTCTAGCCTGCAAATCGAAACCGCACACTGACCTTATAACATTTCTAACCCCCCCACACACACAACGTTTTTTATGATTTTAACAGCAAAATATGCTTTTTTACTGTATTTTTAATAATTTTGATTTTTTATTGTATTACCAAAAATGGCCAGCTACAAATCTGTTCTAAAAACGTGTACTGACTATCAAATTAATAAAAAGGCTTGACAAGTAAATAAAACTTACTATGGTTAAATAAATATCCAAGAAGACACCCGAAATAAGATGGCGAATATATATGTATGTCAAATATAGTAATTACGACTTTGTTCAATTCAATTCCATCAATATGAGCATCAAATGAAAGGTCTAGATTATTAGAATACAGTTAACTATGTGAAAACTATGTGTTATACCTATGTACATGATGGTGAAGAGCATTTTTAGATTCGGCATGGCCGAATACAGCACGCTTACTTGTTGGTATTTTGTTTTTCCTTTGTTTGCTTTACGTTGTGCTACTAAAAAGTAGCTCTGTTTTACCAAAAACAGTTGATTTAAGGCTTTGTCAGATCAAAATTAAACATGCACTAAATGAAAATTTGTCATATGACTTTTAGATACAATTGTATTTCATAGAAACAATATTTCAACGGGTGTACACAACATGAATCAATTTTGCCGTGGAAAATTGTACAAGTCATATGTAAAATACATGCCGTCTGAAGGCACTTTCACCAGAGAAGTATCATTGAATCTCTGTTATTCAAAGTTTTCATTAATGCAGCAGTCGTAATTCAGCTCTGGTCAGGTCAAAGCTCGCGCGCGGCATTGTCGTTATCGTTGTCGAAAAAAGACAATCAGACTGTTCCTTTTCATCTGACTTTGAGAGTTTTGCGTCTCACTCTCGCATTGGTTAATTGCGTGGCATCGGTTAGCGGTACAGTTACCCGTAGTCTTAATTAACCTTTGCAAAACCTTTAAAAAGAATATTTTTCGCGTTCAGATCCGACTATATATATGAAGGTATACATAGGTCGACTTACGGATACTGAACCTGTGTGGGATACCCTGGCTCTATGGTTTTAAAACCTTGCCATTAAAATTAAAATAAATAAATAAAATCTTTAATGCAGACAAAATATCGAATTTTATGATAAACTTTTTCTGCCGTATGCTTAAAAATGTTCTAAAGTGTACTACTAAAGATTAAGTTTCAAGTTTCCATTGAAAATCAATTTTACAAACCCTTGTAAATTTTCATGCATACGGCATTTTATGCTTGCTTGCGACATCTGCCAGTTATAAACTTGAACTTGTCTTGAAAACTCAAGTTGAATATGATTTGGCTATATCACATAATATACATACATAAACTTAAATTGAATTCGAAAGCAAACAAAATTTATAAGATTCAGATCAAATACAGATCAGATCAAGATACATGCTTTGGCAGTTTATACTTATGGAGTGAGCTTCAATTGTGGAGTCAAAGAGACATAAAAATAAATAATAAATAATTTGAAAATAACAAACGGAACGATAAACTAAATAATACGTATGCCCTTCACAGTCACTGTGAAGGGTATAAAAATAAAGAAAAACAAAAACCCCTTTTTATGGGGGATCAACAACTCAAGTTTATAATGTCATAAAAAGCATAACAGCCACATCATATTTCATTACAAACATGCTTTATGTTTTTTTTTATGTTTTAATAAAAAACATCTTTAATTTTTTATAAATAGTTTTACAAAAAAAAAAAAGAAAAACTTATACATTGCAGACATAAAGACGCGAAAGATCTGCGCGGGTAAATATAATAAGATACTGATATTTAAGTTAATGGTTAATACGGATGGTTAAATGGTATTTTAAGGGCGAGGTCATTTATGCCCATTTACAACAATTGTTTGTAATTTTTATTCGTAGTTTGTTGTTGCTGCAGTTTCAAGCAGAGAAATATAAACGAACAAGAGGTTGGCAATGTTGAAGTAATTTTAAGTACATTTTTTGTAAAATATTTATAACTTAACTTAAGAAAACAAAAATAATAGTAAACAATACTTGAACTTGACATCAGTAAGAGATTTATGAAATTTGACACATAAATAATAATAATAATGATTTACTTTTTAAATTCGCATATTTTTATACCCTTCACCTGTGGTGCACAAGGGTATATATAGCTTTGTCATTCCGTTTGTAATTTCTACAATTTCCATTTCTGACCCCATAAAGTATATATTTTCTGAAAGCTTATGAATAGAGGAGTCGATTAAGCCCTGACCGTCTGTCCGTCTGTCCGTCTGCCCGTCTGTCCGTGTGTTGGTTGAAATGAACTTTTAGAAGCAACTATATGTTCCTCAGATCTGTATATGGTATCAATCTCTTGGAAATATCCAGGAATGAATCGCTATTGAAATTCAGCACAATCGCCCAATAACTTTCTGAGATATGAGCAAAAAACCAAGACCACCTCGTTTTTTTCACAATTAGAACAACAACATACATACTTACATACATGTAAAAAACATACCAAACAAAAAAAATTACAAAAAAAAAAAAAAAAATAAGAAAAATAAGAAAAAAATAATAAAAAAAACTACAAAAAAAAAATTTTAAAAAAATTTAAAAAAAAATTTAAAAAAATTTTTTAAAAATTTTTCTAAAAAAATTTTTTAAAAAAATTTAAAAAAAAAATATAAAAAAAAATAATAAAATATAAATAATATATTAAATAAAATAAAATAAAATTTTTTGGCTCAGCTGGGATTCGATGCCACATTTATTCTAACGTGTACGTATGCACGTATTTTATATGGGATGAATGGTGATACAAACAATTGTTATTGCATGACTACACGTTGTGAAGGGTATATAAGATTCGGCACGGCCGAATATAGCACTGTTACTTGTTTTATAAAGAATGGTTCACACAAAATCTGGACTGAAAGAACTATGTTTATATTTATAAAAAAAAAAAACAATAAAATGAAATGAAATGTATTTAAAATCTATTTAAAGCGAATTATGTATGAAGAATTTGAATAAAACATATTATTCATCAGGTAATTGCAGTTCGGAGAGAATTTTTTTGTTTATATTTTTTATGTATGAAGTTTGACATTTGAAATAAATTAGAAAAGAGAGAAAATTGTTTTTTATTTATGCATTTTGACAGCTGAAATTTAAAATAAGTGTTGAAAAAAATAATCAACTGACGAATCAAGAGTACCTGATGAATAAATATGCCTTGAAAACACATTTAAAACTCATTGTAAATTTTATAAATATGGGGAATAGTATTCAAATTCAAAACAAAGCGCGTTTTTTTTAATTAAAAGCACTTTATTTAGCTTAAGCTCCTATATAAATTTTAATTTTTTATGCTACAAGAAAAAGAAAACTAGAAAATGTGTCATCAAATCTGCTTTATAAAGATGGGTTATTTTAACATGTAAATTTTTTTAAATTGGTCTTTTTGATTTTTAAACCAATTAAAAAACAGTTGTTAAATACTACGAGTGCAGTATTTCTTATTAAATTTCTCAATATTTCAACATTCTTGAGGATGGCTTAAAAAAGGTGAATTTTTTTAAAACCACTTTCATTGATATAGAAGTAAAAATAAAGTAACTAATAATAGAATATTCACCTTGGCACGTCGGTCGATTTGCGTTTTTTTTTTCATTATCCGCTTATCTTGCCTTTTCAGCTTCAGTTATTCCAGGGAAAATGGACCACCGGCATTACATCACAAGGCAAACAATTGTCATCGAAAAAACAAGAATTTACGCAACCAAACATTTCCTATGCAACATTTAAAAGAGGGCCTCAACTTAAAAGATGATTTCGTTGACAGCGCTATGCTTCAAGTTTCATAATTGACAGACAATTTACACCCCCAATTTATATCTATCGAAAATAGCTAAGCAACATTCATATGTATATTAAATACATATGTATATAGAAGACAATACAAATTATTTGTGGTGATTTTATCTCGATATCCAATATATTTAACGACTAGTTGAAGATGGTTCGCATTGTTGGCTTGAAATAGTATTTTTGTATTGTATTAGTTTTAAGATAAATTTTGAAAACGTTTTAAATGAAAATTACTAGTTTGTTGTTGTAACTGCAATTTCTTTAATTTTCCTCCTTCTGTCATGTCCATATACAACATACATATACATATATTATCTCGAGATTAAAAGTATTTTATATGTTCACCCAGCTATCTGAGCTTTCTGAGCCAATTGAGCGCAGAAAGACGGACAGAGAGACATACAGACATAAAGACAAATGTCAAAAAGTGATGTTTTGTATACCAGCCAAATTTAAAAAAAAAACATTTCATGTTCAGATACAGTCTTAATACAATATTGTTATACACAAGTATAGGTTTTTAAGTGCTTAAGAAATTTTTGTTATAAAATCCATATCGATCGCAAATTTTGTTTTACTTTATTTTTATGGGTGGTGTAGTAGAGCACCGTTGCGATAATTTATTTATTGAATTTAATTTAATCGTTGACCATCTACCATTCAAATCAATAACGGTAATCATTGGTAATAGGTAAAAAGGGCGGTATTGTTGAAGCTAAATCTGTCGAATAGGTGGTCACTAAAATCCTAAAATAATCATCTTCAGCGATAGGGCTGATTTCTACAAAAATTAATACGTCAATGAACAAAATGCATATTAAAAATATACTTTTTGTTTTGTATTTTGGGTTGGCGGTGTCATCGGTACAGTGATTTATATTACATTGACGTAAATGCTAATTTGTTCTGGGGGTGGAAAAAATTTAAAACTTTTTTTCTTTGGTGGTGGGTTGGCAAAATCTTAAACTCAGTTAATTTTATATGTATATTGTATGTAAATAGTTTTTTTTTTAAATTTTGGGGGAGGCAAAAACAGTTCGAAAATTGGGCTACATACAATCTACAATGCCACCAACATACATATACACATACTTATGTATGCATTTACATACAAAACAGCCAACAAAACCTACAGCGAATCCAAGCTATGACTTACACCAATAGTAAAAGACAAAAACTGAATTAAGAAGTGTTGGAAATTGCACTGCTCATCGTCACATACACTAGTGTAATGGAAAAACCTGGTTTCGTGGGATTTGGGCGCAAAGCCCAAATGTTGACTTTAAGTGCTCGCAATAATAACGATGAGCTTACAGTTATTTAATAGAAAAAAAAAACATAAAAAATAGTTACGTAATGTCCTCATAGCTGGTAGTTTTTGTCTTTTCATTTTTTTGTTCGTCTTCTTTTCTTTATTTATTTATTTTATTTTTGGGAAATGATCGGTTGCATTTAGGAGATATTGAAAAACAAATGTAACTGAATAGACATTGTAAAAAGTTAAATAAATTGTTAAGACTAGTATTTTGGAACAACATAACTAAAAAAAACTACACAAACAAAAAACATATACTATACGAGTGGATACATTTCCTTGTTACTTTAGCACTCGAAAAGTTTATTGGAGATGGATGGACAGGTAGACAGACAAAGATACAAATTAGGGTAGTTCTGAAAGTGAAATTTGTTCAAGGAATATTTTGGCAAGTTGACAGAATATTGGGTTTGGTGTTTATTTTATTATTTTCATTTGTCTGGTCATTTTTAATTATTTTTTTTAGCATCAATTGCTGTTTTAAAAAACAATTATAAAAAAGTGAATTTTTAATAAATTGCTGCAACTGTATCTCTTTAAAAATAAACTAGTAGTAAATTATATTTTTTAAATTTATTTATAAATATTTTTGTGATAAATACCTTGCTATATAAATTTCCACATAAAATTCTAGAATTTGAAAAATGTTCTCTATTTTAAGAAGGTATTTGTTAAATTTTATTCATTTAATACTCACCAAGAAAAAAAAAATCGTATGAAATTTTTTTTTCAAAAATTTTCTATAAAAATTCTTAAATGAATTTTTTTAGCTAATTTTAACTGCACCCTAATTTACAGCGTAAAAAAATGAAGAAACAAGTTTTAACACACAATGCCCATTTAAACTTTAGGGTAAAATTTTATGAAATTTACAAGCATAGGACCTAGCAGACATTAAATGGCCTTTAATTGACAATAAAATTTAAGCGGATATTTGTTAATAAACTAGCTTACTTAGATAACTTAAAAACAATAAAATAATAAAGATAGTAATAGTTAAATACAACACTAGTATTGTATATAAATAGTACGCACACATTTGTCAAATATTAGCTCAAATAAGCGTGATCACTAATTAGGAAAAATAATGTTAAAATGTCGGCGGAACCAATGTACAAGTGCAATCTAAGAATGTCTTTACAGACAACTGTCGTATTCTAAACGTTTAGTGGCTAAATCGCTACGGAACGCTAATTTACCTAATGTGGACAATCATATCTTAGCTCCTATGGAGCAAATCGTAGAACAACTAATGAAATGTTGGGGGAACATCTAGAATATGGAGATCAACTAATGCGGAGCTGCAAACTATTTTGACTGATGGACAGCCAAACATCTAGCAATAGAGTTCGGTATAAGAGGATGGTTGAGGCTATATGCTCTACTGATAGGTAAGAATAAGGTGATTTATTTTACATTTGTTACGGGATATATTATTGTATTTTAGTGGTTACACCATTTCGCCAAATATTTGCCCATAGTAATTATGTCACGAAAATATTGAAGTGTGTTCATTAAAATCCTGCTATAAATCAATCTGTTTGTGGTTTCAGGATATTTTTACCAACCATACGATAAACTAACAACATGTTTCCATCACTTTTTAAATGGTCATTCAAACTTTGGAGATAACGAGAAAGGGAGAAAATATGGTTTTGTGAGTGCATCACCATCATTATTATCGTCATCATCATCACCATCTGCAGGCCAGGTATAGCAAAGCAGTTTTTTTTTACTTTTTTTTTATTTAACTAATTTTTTAGACTGTCATTTTTACATAAGACACTTGTGACTGCAAAACCACACTAAAGTTATTGTTGAATCATCGTAAAACATGTGGATGGCAATGGCAGACGGGTCTGTGACTGCAAGCAAAACTTTATATAAAATGCAAAACGAAACGATGGATGATGTTATTGTTGTTGTTTTTATACCTTACACCACCATAGATGAACTTACACCACCATAGATGAAAGGGGTAGGTATAACGAGTTTTTACTAAAATTGTCTAAAGTCAGTTAAAATAGTCTAACAACCCCTTAATTATATATTTCTATGTTTGGCTTATTTAGGCTTATTGCAATAAATATTGCTTGTTAAGTTGGCTGGTTAATTAATAGTTTGTTTATCTGTTCGTCATAGAATAATAAAGCTACATTGACCTACTACTTACTGTACGTGTTAACGATCTCAATTGAGATCAGGTACCATACCAATACTCACAAGTGGTGGTTTTAATTTATGTTTTGTCCATTTCGCCTTCAAAAACTGTATTACATTACATCAAATAAAATTTCACACAAATTAGCAAAACAGTAAAAAAATAATTAAAACTCTTAAAAGTCACTTTACAATAAATAACTCAGTTATACTAATCTTGTTACACGCTGAGAAATTATGGTTACGACATGTTAATGACGGTAATATTATTATCAATAAAATTATATCAATACTATTTTTGTTTTCTTTTTATACCCTTCACACAGTGAAAAAGTGTTTATATAGGTTTGTCATTCCGTGTGAAATTTCTACAATTTTCATTTCCGACCCCATAAAGTATATATTTTCGGAAAGCTTATGAATAGGGGAGTCGATTAAGCTCTGTCAGTCTGTCAGTCTGTCCGTGTGTATATTGAAATCAACTTTTTGAAGCCCCCCGAAATCGCTTGGACCCGGGTGAGGTATTAAAATATCAGAAATATTCGGGAGTAGATTGGTATTGAAAAGCAGAAACATCGGTACATAAACAACTGAGATATGAGCAAAAACCCACGACCACCTCGATTTTTTTTCACAAAAACAACAACATAAATACATACAAACGTGTATATTGGTTAGAGTAAACGTGGCATCGAATCCCAGCTGAGCCAAAAAAAATTTTTTTTTATATTTTTTTTTTTAATTTTTTTTTAATTTTTTTTTTTTTCTTATATAATATATTAATTATATTTTTATTATTTTTTTTTATTTTTTGTTTGTTTTATATTTATTATTTATATTTTAATTAATCTTTTTTTAAATTTTTTTTTTATTTTTTTCTTTATTTTTTTTTTATTTTATTTTTTTTTTTTAACATACATACGTTAATTTTTTATTTTACAATGGAATGTTTTTATATATGTATGTTTTTTATATATGTATGTACGTACTACTGTTATTGCATGACTACACGTTGTGAAGGGTATATAAGATTCGGCACGGCCGAATATAGCACTCTTACTTGTTTTGTTTAAAATTTATTATTTTTTCGAAAACGAAAGGCTTGTTTGAATTTTAATATTTACTGCCTTTTTCATAATTATGATAAAAGTTTTTTAATTTTCTATGAAAATTTGATTTATAAATCTGTTAAAAAGTGGTTTTAATTTTTCTGCAACATGCCGCTAATGTTTACTTTTTATGAAAGCTTCGATATAAGTTTTATAAAAAAAATTTTTTTAAAATTATCAGCATTTAATATTACAAATAACCATAAAATGTTAGCTGCAACAAAAGTATAGTTGCTTAGCAATCAAATTATGATATCTCTTAATAATATTTTTTTACCGACATTTTTTTTTATTAGCTTAAACGTTTGTAATGTATAGAAAATATAACTTACTATGAATTCTTGCAATCATTAAATGTTTTAACTATAGGGTGATCCAACCAAAACGTACGATATTTATTCTAAATAAAACAAAAAGTTTTCAGAAAATTATCTATGACAGAACAAAATAACGGCCAAATGCGGTGGTATACTTTTATCCGATGGTCCATATTTTCAAAGACAATGTTGATGTTTAATTGTTCCAGCATGCACAGTTATTTTTACATTCTCTACAGACACGGTTTGCTAAAATTCACACAATTCCACCGAGACTGGACACATTTGGTCGATTATGCTGACCAAAAAAATTACAAAGTGCACGAAAGGTATTTTTATTTGAACGCCCATTTTTGTAAAAGGATTCAACAATCTTAAATCAATCTGCTCAATTATGTACCTATTTTCCATGGTTGAAATTATAAAAATTAAGTTTATCAAAAAACTTGACAATTAACATTTTGCATTATGGTTTGACCACCCTTTATTTATGATTTTTATTTACTTTTATTCCCTAAAAATAAGAGAATTCTGCATAATCCGACAAAATATCTTTTTCAAAATTTCGTAGAGATTAAAAAACTATAGTCACGTTGTGTAAATTACATAAATTTACACAATACGAATTAAGGTACACATGACCGAAATTGCATCTCATTTCAGTTGTTTCTTCCTCTAAAAACAAAGATGGACAAAGAGAAGCATTAAAGCTACAACAGCAACAAATTGCAGCAGTTGACTAAGTAAATACTACCTGTAAATGATATTTTTAATTTTTAAACCTGTTTGTGAATTAAAGAAGGCTTGTGGTGTCATAATAATAATACTTACTTATGTATGTGATGTTGGTATGTATGTATGTATGTATGCAGGTAAATGAAAGAAAGGAAAAAAAGTGTCTTGATAATAACCTGTACAACATACATATATAAAGACATATACATACATATAGATAGATATATACTTACTAAGTATACACCTGGGGCTCAATTCTCGTTTTGAGAAACTTTTGTGCAGTTAAAGGTATTTTGAAACCATATAAAATGATCCACAAAAAACTTTTCATTTTACAGAACTAGAATTAAGTCCCTGGATTGTTTTGTTTTATTTGGTTATATCGGTAGTTGTATATCGTCAGCTTCTTATTGGTATGAAACATATGCAAATTATATGGAGATATTTAAAAGTTCGTTTTGGATTCATTCGAAATATCTAAAAAATAATATGAAGTTGCATGTTAAAATATAGAACATGATACACTTTAAAAATATTACTACTTTAAACGGCCTTGAAACACTTTTAAAATGAAAGAATCAAATATGTGTATGTAAATCAAACTCAACTATTTTTCTTAAAAAGCTTTTTCTTTTTAGAAAAATTAAGGTATTTAAAACTTCTTTAGATTGTTAGATTGCACAATTAAAAGCTTTGTAAAAACCTTCAATAGTCGCCAGATGAATTCCATGTGCAAGACATAATTATTATTGCTTGAATGCAATAATCTTTCCGATTTTAAGCATTGTAACAGCTCCGTCTGTTGTGATTTCACTAGATATTGATACACCAAAATCAATAGTTTCTCTAAAAGTTTAACTGCAAAATATTTTAGTCGCAAAATTTTTTATTATATTATTTTTTATTAATTTATTCATTAAGTAGTAATTAAAATACTTTCTCTAATATTATAGCTACAAAATTGCTCTTTACTTAATTCGATTAATTGTATTACATCTAACAAATTGTACAATATTTCTTTTACATACTTATATTCATGTTTTTTCCGTTTTAATGTTTAATGTATTACTTAATATAAGTACTTTTTTAACAAATAAATGATCCATACGCCTTATGTCGTATTAATTAAAAATATTTTAGTTTTTTTATTATTATTTCACAGTCTCACATATGGTTTCAGTAAATCTAAAATATTTTTTATGAATACGGCAGTTTATCTCTAAAGCTTCATAAAAATAATATTAATATTAAATAATAAGGAAAAAATCAGATTTTTTTAAAATAAATCCTGGAATGCAAGTTAGTCAAAATCGTAAACTGAGTTTTTGTTATATGAACATATATTAAAATAGTTAATTTTTTTTTTAAATTCTGGGGCTTGGTGGTAAAAACTATCCCCCAGAATGATCTATTAACGCCAATAGCAACAGTCTAAAAATAGCAATTTAAAATTTAACTTTTCAATTGCTATTGGAAACTAGTGTTTTGCTGCTTTTTACCTTTGAAATTTTTAGAACTTGAAGTAAATACCTTCATTTTGGTTAACTGCTATTATATATCATTCGTTCTCTAACACTGTATATACTTACATACATATATTATTTCGTAGAACAATATATGAAACCATAAAAATTGCCTTCTAATGTTTTTATTCAATTGCTGATAGGTCTAACGTAAAGACTGCACAGTGCGTCTTTTGACTGTCCATATTTTTATTAAAATACTTTATAAAAAAGAATTTGTATCTTAAAAAAAAAACGTCCATTACAAAGAAAATACTACTTCTATTAAGTTTAAAAAATCCCACCTACAGGGTTGTATTAATTGTATGAAAATATTTCCTCATCTACTACCATAAAATAGAACTCTGTAAAGTATTTCAGGAATTTTTTCTTGCTTGTCAGTCAACAAAAATGCAGCTCTGTAATGGCGTGTGTTTGTGTACAAGAATTATCAAAAGTAAAAAAGAAAATTGACAAATTTTAATTATTTTTTAGTAAAAATTAAACAATTTTTCCAACAATCAGTCAAAATACAAATTATATAAACTGAGAATTAAATAAGGCTTACAATTCATAGAAATTTGTATAGTTAATACACAAAAATGCGGTATGATAAACTTTTCAAAGTGTAGTAAATTTTTTTTGCAACGAATCTGTCGACACGGGAACGACGGCTTATTTGTTCAAGAAAAAAATTGCAATACCATAAAATGATGTTAAAAATTTATTAGTTTCGTGCATCTTTAAAAAAAGCATAAATATTTTATAATTAAACGAATAAATTTCTGTATAAAATATATAATTATAAAATAAATGCTTTGAAAGAAAAAAAATCGTCAAAGAAAGTGAGCGGTGGTGCAAAAAAGAAATAAAAACTTAAGGACGAGAAGAAGCATAAGCAGCAGCATACATTAGTGGCGAAAAAATAAAAGAAAAAATATAAAAGCATTTCTTAAATTAATGCAAAAAAAAATTCTAAATATTTCTTTATAAATATTTATAGTGCAACTATAAAATATCATAGAATTTATATTAAAATAAATAGTCTTGTTAAATAAAGAAGAAAATAATTCGTGAGAAATCAAATACATTTTAAAGAAAAGTTGGTGCTTTGCACCATTTTTTGGTGTTTAAGCTACCCCCCAAAAAGTTCTGCAAAAAATGTTAAAATACATTGCCAAAAGCCACGAAGATGGCTTTATGATGGAAGAGTCATTTATAATACACTACAAGCAATAAAAGAATTTATTTATTTCTAAGGTAAATTCGCATACATATTACAATATAAAAAAATTAATATTAAAATGACAATTTTTATTACAGATTAAAAAAATTAATTCGATGAGCATTAAATAGTGTATTTGTATAGAAAACAACGATTTATAGTGGTATTTGAGTATCTGAATTGTCATTTTAGAAAACTGTATTTTATTAGGGTCAGCAGCACCCTGTTCAAGTACCAGCCTTTAACAACGCGACATCTTTATTGCCTGCTCTTGTAATTGCAGGCCTCTATTAACATAGTTTCTTTCCGGCCACGTTAAATAAAAGCTGCCACCATTCGGAAGAAAAATACCAACAACATGACCCATAATATCGGTATGGCGCCATATCGTTTGCCGGGTCCAGCGGGAGGCATAATGCCACCCGATTTTAAACCACCTCCACCAACATCGGATATAATCTCGGCGCCGAGTAATCCGAAGAAGCGGCGAAAGACATCGAGTGCAAATTCAGCAGCAGCAGTGGCGGCGGCAGCAGTAGCTGCTGCAGCTGCTGCAAATTCTATGCAGCAATCACAAGCGCCTCCAACACCACAGGATCTTCTGCCTCCACCACCGATGGGTGGCTATGGTGATACGATAGTAGCTTCTAATCCGTTTGATGACACACCGCCCAGCATGTCAAGTTCAATGTCCTCAATGGGTCACATGGGTGGTCCACCTGGTCATTTTGGCCCTGGGCCGGGTCCTCATATGGGTATGGGTGGTCCTCATGGTCCACCTCCGCATATGCATCCACACATGCATCCCCATCATCCAGGAGGTCCACCGCATCCACATCACCCCATGAGCGGACCTCCAATGCGCGGTATGAGTCCGATGGGTATGGGCAGCCCCATGGGTGGTCCAGGTCCCGGGCATCCAATGGGACCTGGTATAGGCTTGCCTCCACATATGAATCACGGTAGACCAGGTGGCCCTCCAATGGGTAGTCCTATGGGTGGTATGGCTTCAATGGGTGGAATGAGTCCGATGGGAGGTATGGGTGGTCCCAGTATATCACCGCACCATATGGGCATGGGTGGTCTTTCGCCTATGGGAGGGCCGGGTTCAAATGGTCCTCGTGGCATGGGTTCACCTATGCCTGGAGGTCCTGGTGGACCTGGACCCGGTCAAGGCTCACCTATGAATTCACTGCCAATGGGTTCACCTATGAGCGGCGCTATTGGCAGTCCTCTGGGACCGCCAACGTCTCAACAGGGTCCTCACCAGCAAAATCAGTCTCAACATCCTCCGCCTCACATGAATAACGGCCAAATGGGCCCACCTCCGATGCACAGTCCTCTTGGAAACGGACCGACGCAACAGAACCATATGTCTGGAGGTCCGGGACCGGGCCCAGGACCAGGAGGACAACTTCACCCACCAATCATGGGTCCAAATCAAGGTGGTATTTCTCCTGCTCATAGTTTGTCCTCAAATACAAGTGGCAATAGCAATAATCCCAATAGTAGCAGCAACAACAATCAAAATCCAATGCTTTCTCCTGCGGCACGACTTGGTATACCACCTCAATCCCCGTCATCTAGTATGAATGGACCCCTGCCGACATCATCAACTTCCTGTACGTCCTCCTCATCAAGCTCAGCGACAACGACGTCCACTGCGTCAACGTCAGTGCCTACAACTTCGCCAGCGCCTGGCAATGGGCCAATGGCGATGTCTCCACATCATCCTATGAGTGGGAATAGACCAGGACCTAGCCCTGGTCCAATAAGCATGAACAACATGGGAGGTCATGGACCTAGTCCCCTGGCCTCGCCAGCTTTACCTATTCATCCGAATTCAAATAGTAGCAGCAACAACAACAATACAGGTGTTAATAATCCCATGAACAATATGGGTGGTGCTAGTCCTCATAATAATAACGGGCCTATGGGAGGACCGCCAATGGGTGGACCAAACAATAATAACAATAGTCTTAATATGGGCGGTGGTGGACAAATGCAACAACAAATGAATCCTAATGTTCCTATGCAGCAACCGCAACAGTCACCACATGGAAATATGCCCATGGGCAGCGGCGGGTCCGGTGGAAATGGTCCTAATTCAATGGGTATGGGTGGCCCAAATCAGATGTTACCACCTCAACAGCCATCACCGCATTTAGGCGGTCCACAGCACTCACAACTTATGAATCATCACGGCGGTCCCGGTGGCATGCCTTCACCTCACATGATGCACGGTCCTGGTGGCGGTGGCATGGGCCCTCAAATGGGTATAGTTGGTGTTCCTCCAAATCACATGGGTGGACCTCATCATATGATGGGCGGAGGACCACATCACTTAGGACCAGGTCCTAATTCGCATATGGGTAACATGGGTCCTGGCATGGGCCCCGGAGGCTTGAATGGTCCCCATCACCCTCACAATACACATGGACCTCATGGTGGTCCTCATGGTCCACCACATGGAGGACCACACGGCGGTCCTCATGGCGGCCCTCACGGCGGGCCCCATGGTAATCCCCACGGTGGTCCACACGGAAGTCCTCATAGCGGTATGCCACATCATCCTCATCACAACCAAATGGGTGGTGGACCGCCTCCCGGTATGTTTGGTGGTCCAGGTGGACCAATGGTTCCGATGGGTGGACCAATGGGTCCTGGTGGTCCACCTAAACCAATGACAATGGGTGCGGGAAAAATGTATCCTCCTGGTCAACCGATGGTTTTCAATCCACAAAATCCAAACGCACCTCCAATTTATCCATGTGGTATGTGCCACAAAGAAGTCAATGATAACGACGAAGCAGTTTTTTGTGAATCTGGTTGTAATTTCTTTTTTCATAGGTAAGTTTTCAATTATCATTTTATATATAAATCATAAATCGAAGTGTTAATAATTTTTTATTGTGCAAAACTTTATTAAAACTACATTAAACAATTTGAAATAACGAATTTATTACATTCATATACATACATACAAACAAATAATAATTTAAAATTTCGTGATTAACTTAACAGCTTTGCTAACCAGTTTTAAATTATTGAAAAACTATACTTGTTTAAATCAAAATTATCAGAAGTTATAAATATATGAATTTACACATACATTGCCGGACAAAATAATAGCACCATTTAAATTTCTTATAAGAAGAACTAAAATATGTAGTAATGGGACGCCAAAAAAAATAACACTGCACGATAAAAATGCGACCTAATTCAAAAAATTGTTATTCCGAAGTTAGTCATATTTCGAAATTTGAAAATTACTTAACTCCTAATAAAATCATCATAATGAATTGAGATATGAGACTAAAGTGAAATCACGTGGTCAAAAATTATGCCAAATTAAATGTTGAAGCATTTAGTTCACACATGCAAAAATATCCAGCTACGAAACTCAAAATAGAATTAAATATACCGGCAAGTGTTGGAATTATTCGTCCTAGACTGCTATAAAGCAATCTCAACGCTTGCAGACCACGAAAAATAATATCTCTAAGCATGTGGACCAACGATTCCCTATTGCAAGAGCATATATAATTTGACCACTTAAAAAATAAAGGAACATTTTATAGATATGATATGAATTGCGATTCGTCTTATTTAATAGAAAAGTTTCCATATCTCTTTTCCGAAGAACACATGTTAAAGATTTCTAGCCGCAGTTTATAGCAAAAAGTATAAAACATATTGGTTGTAGTATAATGTTATTGCAGTGTTTTTCATATACATATATGCTGCCGTTTATGTAAAAATCCTGGAAGGACTTATATTACCATATGCCACCGGTATAATAAATGCCAATGATGTGGGTCTTTCGACCACACACAAGTGGTTCATTGATAATTTTGTCAATGTGATTGTGTGGCCTGTCGCCGGATTTAAACCCCATTGTAAGTCTATAGGCAGACCTAAAGAAGTCAGTATCTGTCATTAAACTAACAAGTACAAAAAGCCTTTAAAAAGTTGTAAATGAAATATTGAATTTTATTTCTGTAGAAAGATGTCAAAACCTAATTAATTCGGCGGTACAACGTTTTGTGGTGTTATTTGCAAGTAACATAATTGCAACAAAGTATTGTAAATTAACATTTATATTATTGAGGCAAAAGTGAAATATTTTTTGAAAAAAAAATATTGAAGTGCTATTATTTTGATCGATTAATTTTACGTTTTTTAATGAACTATTTGTCGTTTTTAAGCTAATGAAATAAATAAATATGTTTTTGTTTTAATAAAATATATACATATGTATACCATATGATTTTTATTGCGTTTTGGGTGAAATCAAAACATTTTTCATGATTTAAATAGATTTACGAAAAGTTTTATGTTGATATTTTTACGATTGATTGTCTTGTTAAACGTCAATTGATATTTAACTTTAGGCATATACAAAATCAGGAGTAAGAAAGTAAGAGAGGGTTAAAAAAATATATTTTAAAACAATTATTAACAAATAAAAAAAATGAAAGAAAAGAATATTTGATTTCAAAAATAGTATTTATTTACTAATCTGGTAGCAAAAATAAAAAAATAGCGGAACTTACTCTTTGATGCAAACTACCCTTGCAAGTAGTGCAGATCGTGCAAGTCTAGCAAACGATTTAACTTGCACGACTACAAAAACAAATTTGCATGACTTGAGCAAATGTGCACACTAGTGCAAAGTAATGTCACACAAATTTGCGCAACAGAATCAAAATTTTCACTTTCAAGATTTAAAATCTCCACAGATTCAATTTCATCCATGGCATTTTTCTACCAAACAATTGATATTATATTTTTCCATTGATTTAGACATTGTAATTTTTTTTAAATTAATTAACTTTCTTTTCGGAAAATATTCAAACACAGAATCTTACTTATTAATTTCAAAAAAGATTTGTTGTTTCTTAAATAATGGGTCCGCCATCTAACTTTTTTTTTCAACTAGTGCTTATTTCGTGAATGGTAACACTTAGCTCATGTCTGATTTGACAGATAATTAGTTTTATGCTTCCGCTGAACGAATATGGTTGTGTATACGCCGATTTTGCCAAAAAAAATCATCTTTTCAGATAAAGCTCATTTTGATATTGGCGGGTATGTAAACAAGCAAACATAGAAAATCCGCACGCATACATTGAAAAGCCGATACACCCAAAACGAGTCACTGTTTGGTGCGGATTTTGTTCACAAAAATTGAAGAGGAGGATATTGGCAACATTTGGTTTCAACAGGACGGCGCTACGTGCCACACAGCCGAAGCTACATTTTTTTTATAGCATTTTCAAAAAAAAAAAAAAAGATATTTGGCGGACCCTTTACCTTAAAAATCAGCTGTTGTCATAAGCTTGCAACACACATTTAAAAAAATGAACTAACGCTTGGTAGCAAAAAATTAGTGCATATTTGCACTAATTGCAAAAATGCTACCAAGAGTGAATTCCGCTAATTAATTTTTTTTCTACAAAAATTTAAAAAAAAGTCGCATATTAACACAAATATAAGGTTCGTTCGTTTATTCAAAAATTGTGAAAATTGGTGTGATTCGTTTTGAAAAGGATCCGATAGATTTTGAAAGTCATTTTCAAAACAGTGTCAAACTATTGACTTCTAAAAAGCATACTAGAAGATCAGACACAAAAAATTTAATAAAACTGTAAAATGAAATTTATAAAAAACGACTGTTTGCAAAAAGGTTTTTTGTCTTAATCGCATACCCACCTGAATATTTTATATAGCTGAATAGGTTCTTAAAGATATTTTATGATTCATGAATTTTTAATGAGAATTTAACAATATTATACAGTTTTATTCAGCAAAACTGATGGGCAAATGATGTCTGTTATTTTTTTTTTTTTTTTACCAAAAATAAGGATTCGTTTATAACGCATATGTACATAATAATTGGATATTTTTTGCTTACAGAACTTGTGTTGGTTTAACGGAGGCCGCTTTCAAAATGCTAACAAAAGAGGTGTATGCAGAATGGTGCTGTGACAAATGTTTATCCACCAAACATATACCAATGGTTAAATTTAAATGTTAAAAATAAAAAACTAATTGTAAAATAAATATAAAAAAAACCACAGTCACACACAATTGACAATGCAACGAACTTTACTAATGCAATGTTTTGGTTGTTTGTAACAAGACAATGAGTGATAATTATCGAAAAAAAAACATTTTTTTTTTAAATTAAAAATTAAACAATATTTATGTAATCAGCTCTCCTCCCTGTCGCAGAACATAAGCAACTGAAAGGACTGCCTCTTTGAATGTATAAAACTTTCAAAACAAACAAACAAATATTTAAACACAATTAAATTAAAGTGTATAAAAACTACTTAGTTTGTAACAACAACGATTTCAACAACATTTCAAGACGTCATCAGCCAGCACCACCAATTGAAAAAAGCACAGAAAATTCGAAAATATGTAAATGAAAGCTTGTAAACATCAACAAACATCATACTTCTTTAATAATAATAAAAAAAAACTTTTTAGGAAAATGCTAATAAGAATACGAAACTTATTAAACAAAGATGAAGAAAATTGTATAGTAATTTTTGACATTACATAAATGAAAAAATTAAAATAATTATTAAATAAAAGTTAAGCAATTGATAAAAAAAAATTTGTAACATGTTTAAGAGTTATTTGAGAAAAAAAAAGAGAAACAATTTTAAGTACACATTTTAACAAAAAATATATATTTTGTTTTCTTTTTTAAACTATTAACACTAATACCACAATCCAGTAAATCAGTTAGCAGCAAATGTATAAAAAATTAAAAAAAAAAAACAAAACAATAGCTGAATTAAAATTCTTAAAGTTGGTAATTTATTTATTTTTTTTTATTTTTGATAAAAAGAAAAGCGAAACTTTAGTTAAATTGATGTATGCTTAAAATTTTGATAAAACAATATTTATATTTAATATAAAAAATCCAGGTTGTTTTAATTTTCTTACCTTTTGTAAACTTATTTTCTACATCCTAAGCATTTCTTAGCCAGGTTTAATTAAAATAAAAAAAAAAAAAAAATAAAAAAATTCTCCCTCCTTTTCCGAAAGCAAAATCATGGCTTGTAAGGAAAATTACTTATAAAAATAATTTATTATTTTAATTTTATTTTATTTTTTTTTTAATATATAATTTGTAAACTCTGTACAAAATTAAAACAAGCAAACGCCATGTAAAGTTTTCTAACTCGCCCACTTAAACACACAAACACACACTATTACTCTTATCTCTCTCCTTATCTATCTCTCTCTCTCTCTAAAATAAATGACACCATTAAATCTTAAAAATTAAAATACTTATAATATTGAGTATTAAAAATGATAAACAAAAACAATATAAATATTTTTTAAACCAACAAAACTTAATATTGAATTAATATTTAGAAACACAAATAAGTAAAAAAAAAAATAATAATAAAAATAAAATACACAAACAAAACTTTAATGTACTTTAATTAACATAATAAACATATGTATTTACCACATAATAAACTGTAAAAATAATTGTAATTATAACACAAAAGTTTTTACAAACGAAAACAAAACAAAAAAAAATCTATTTAAAACTAAAGGAGAGAGATCTTTTTTTTTATTACTTAAACAAGGAAAACAAATAAATTAAAAACAAAAACATTGTTTTAATTTTGTGTGTAGTATGTTTTTTATTTTTTTTAGGATACTAAATTAAATTAATAACCATCATCATGTTCGCTTGTATTTTGTTTCGATGAATTTTATTATTTTCTACTCCTAATGACATTTTTAATTAATTTGTTTTAATTTTATTTAATTTTTTACTAATTTTTATCGTATTTTTTTATATATATTTTTTTTTAAATGTTATATATCATATACATATAAAAAAAAAAATAAACATACAACAGAAAAATAAAAAATAAATAAATCTATTGTTTATGCCGTAATATATTATTGATCAAGTAATATAAAGCAAATAAAAACAAAAACACTAATAAAACAATTATATATATATACACAAAAAATATATATAAAAACAATTAAATAATATAATATTAATTATATTATTACTATAAATAATGATTATGATGATAATAAATCTATATATACATATAAATATTAAATCATAATTATAAAACTATAAGTTATTTATAATTAAATACAAACAAAAAAATTACAAAAAAAAGAACTGTTTTATTTTAGTCTCGGGCAGTGGCAGACAGACAACTTGTACCACAGTTTTCAACTCCTTAACCTCACACATCCGAAATGCTGAGATCCCACCGCGTTATAACCCCAATAGTTGCTCTCAAACATACCCTATTCAGGCGCAGAAGCAACATAGAGACCGTCGAGTTGAATTTGGGCCATAAAGCTTTTGAGGCTCTGCAGTCCCTTCTATTTCTCTATGTCATATAAGTTCTGTCCGATATTTACTCTCTAATTAGTGGCCGATTTACCGCGCGCAAGTTTGTCTGCAATTTCATTGTCGACAATCGGTAAGGAAAATGTATACAATATAACTTTCAAAAAAATCGGTTTATTCGATGAGAGGACATTTAAAATTAAAAGTCTTCAGAAAAACTAAAAAAACCGCTCGAATAAAAACTATTCAATAACCCTAATTTTTTTTAAGCGAATCGCGTAAAAAACTTGATAAAAACAAAAGAAAAGTATTAGGTTGATCCTAATAAGAACTAAAAAATTTTGTGAAACGCTGCATTAAAAAAAGTGGGAGTACTATACTTGGCAGTGTCGATCCTAATAATACCCTTCACCATAAGGTAGGTATACAGACCACATCCACCACACAGCGTAGCCTAGATTTCAGATTAAGCATTATACGCCATTTTGCTTTATTATTTCCGACGCCGTCTTGGAGTTTAAATTGTTACATATTTAACTATTCTACTAGTCAAATCCTTTAATGTGACATCCATACTGATCGGATTAAGAGAGGATTTTTTTTTCAGTCGCAATTCAGCTCTGGTCGGGTCAAGAGCTCGCGCGTCATTGCCATTATCTCTTAAGGGCAATCAGGTTGTCCTTTTTATTTGGCTTCGAGAGTTTTGCGTCTCACTCCCGCATTGGTTAATTGCGTGGCGTCGGTTAACCGTACAAAGGTACAGTTACTCGGACTATCAATTAACCACGTGCAGATTTTGATGTAAGGAGTCGAATTCGGAAATTCCAGCTTCCTATACGAAGGTATAGGTCGATTGGTAGTTACTAGAGGAGGGTCTGGAAAAATAATTGGTGATGGCAGTATTGTCTTTTGACAAGCCAAATAATTGTCTAGTGCTAGTACACTAGAACCTCCATTGGAGTAATCTAAAATTAAAAAAAAAAAAGTATTTTATTTGAGACGCCAACTTGGATCCTTCATTTTTATTATTTAATAACAACATTGCGGAGGCTGAAGGCTACAAACTCATAATAACTATATTTGATCCATTTATTCGACTTTTTACTTTGGACGCCATTTTTTTTAGGAAAAACACCGAAGCAGTTGTATTTTGTTGTTTATATTAATATCTCGGTTACTTTCAAACCGATTTTATAGTTCTTTCTCGGGAATAATATCAGATTGAGGCGAACAAAAACAGTGGCATGTTGAAGAGGAATTCCAACACCTCAGGGAGAAAAGTCGCTCAATGATTAATTGGGTTGTTCGGAGTTTATTGTATGCAAGGTCAAAAATGACGATGACCTGAAATCTTTTAAAGTACAAAAAGTTCCAGATGGAAATGCCCTAAAGAACGCGAAAGCAAAATGGGATGTAAAAAAAAATTAAAAAACGATTCTTTTAAATTAATTCCAGATCCAAATTCCCGATCAGAAAAACTATATTTCAGACTCACAGAGGAATGTGGACGACAAATTTTAGACAAAAAGGCACTATTGCGCTTGTGATAAAAGAAGCAACTCTTTTTATTACATCAAGGAGTGCTAGGAAAGGCGAATAAGGCGTTTTATTAGACAGGTTAGATGGGGTATTCTTCTTTTGGCTTGACCAAGCCTCTTGTCATTACAGAAAAGCAGCGTTAAATTTATTCTTAAAAAATAATGAGATTTTGGTGCCTTAAAAAAGTAAAATCATTAAACTGTCCAGAACACATATAAACGCAAGGAATTTAATAAAAACGACTACAATTTTGCAGTATATCCGCTAATGTTAAAGTGGCCTGTGAGCAGCTTTAGATCCTTTTTCTCTAAGGATAGAATTTATCCTTATTCTTGTCGGTGATATCACTCAGCAAATAAATTTTCCAGTTCGATTTACCTGAGTGACACGAAACGCAAAACGGCCTTACGTTACCTGAAATTCTCCAAAGTTAACCCCTGCAACTTCCAACCACTAATGTCCTGCCCACATTAGATTTTAAAGTTTTCAGTTCAGCTTGAGTGAAACTAAACACCAGATCAATATCAGTACAAAAATTTTATTACTCTTTGCTACTACATAACGGCAAATCTTGGAAAATGTTTCGCATCAATAATCTGCGAACGTTTGGAATGCAGAACCGTACTTAACATACATTGAAAGCCTATAAATAAATAACTTCCATATTAATTCCAAAGAGAGAAAGAAGCTTTCGGAAATAATGGAACTATTACTCTAAACAAATATTTTTTCAATGATCAGAATATTTTTATTATCTTCGGAGTTTAACTAATTCTGCATTATTTGAGCATTTCTTAAATATTTTTTTTCAATTTCATAAATTAAAAGATCAAAATAAAATATGTCTACAAAAATATATATATTTATACAATACTTTAGACCACTCAAGAACATTGTTAAATTACGGTCATAGCAGTGTGTAAATATTTGCGTTACGTTACAAAAAAAAAAAACGGAAAATAGAAAAATGTTTCATAGTTTTCAACTAGATTTTGATACCTTCCTCAAGATTACGATAAAGATAAGGAAATTTAATAATATCGGCTTTGGTAAGATGCCCAGCATCATAAAGAGCTGTATAAATCTGGAAAAGATCTGCGTACAATTTATGAAAATATAAAAATCCCAATGTTGTTCATACCAATTCTGTAATCTTTGACTGCTTTAAAATGGCATTTCTCGTTTGCATAGTTGTCGCACGCAAACGTTCCTCTGCTGCCGATATAAAACCCGGCGACCAATGAGCCTGCGTACGTATCAAATCCAATCGTTGCTTTTCTGCAGTAGCCCGCCCTATAGTGGCCCGTCTTCTTTGCCGATCTTCAAGTTTACTTGCACCACTTCTACTTCGTAACATCTCCGTTTGCTTGTGTTTTCTCTCTTCCAAATCTTTACGCAGCTTTTTTGAGACTTCTTCGCGTTTCTTACTTGCTGCCGTGTCGGCAAATATCGATGCTTGATTTTGTTGGCCATAAAATTGACAATAATAATTGAGTTTAATGGGATCATTTGGCGGCATGACACGACGATAGTCACCCAAATGACTTTCTTCCCAAGCGATTTGTTGTGATATTGCACTGACATGACATTCAACTGTTGTGTTACTCAGGGACTTCTCAACAGAGGTGCTGGGATTGTTCGCATCGGATCTTTGGGAACTACATAAACAATTGTATAAGAATATTGAAAATTAATCTAAATAGAAAACAGAGTTTTAATAATTAACAATAACAAAATTCTATACATCCTTAAAGAGGGTTTAGAACGAAACTCTCTTAAGAGCAAAATGTGAAAGTTTAACTCGTAGTATTTGCTGCAGCAATGACTGCATAAAAATGTAACCAACTTCAAGGAACATATTTTTTAAATGCATCAAAATTTCTTAAATAATTAGCTAAAAAATTGTTTTTAATAAATGTCTGTTTTGTTAGAACTTACAGATGGCCCGGTTTGAATTTTAATAAACGCTGCTTTATGCGTTTCCTATCTTCACGTAATATTTGTCTTTTATCGGCCAACACCGTACCAATCAAAGATAGTGTATCGCATATTAAGGGTCTCTTAACTTGACGATCCACTAATTCGTTGGTATGAAAACTCGGCGAATGATTGACCTCCAATACATAGGGTTTCATTTGCGAATCCACCAAAATGTCAAAACCCAATATTTCAAAACAAGCCTGTATCTTATCGTGAGCGGGAAAACAAGCATGATAATTATGTCTTAAAATAGGCCAAGCACTCAGCACCGTCTTTATAATAATATCATCAATTTTATCCCAAAAACTCTTGACGTCATAGTTTTGGCGGCGCATCCAATTATTGATGGCACTGAAGTTGCGCTTACTGCCACAATCATCGTCGTCACACAATTCATATTGGGAATTTCTCTTATTCACCGAATAGTTGGTTAAATGCATATACAAATTGCCACTATTATCCATGGAGGGTTCGACGTATTTGTTTGTGGCCAAACGTACTAAACCTTCGTTGTAGACGAAAATCCTTAAAGGATCTACGGAAGTTATTAAAGCATACACTCTTAAATCAAATTTATAGCCATCTATCAGCAGCGGCTTATGAATGTATTTTTGGCAAATCATACGATCTGTCGGCGACACAGTTTTTAAATCACTGGTCAGCCATATGCCACGTCCTTGAGCTCCAGCATCAGGTTTTATAATAAACATTTTCTGTTTATGATTATTGGCATAGTTTAAGGCTTCGCCATAACTTGTTTTTTTTTTGTTAAAAAGAAAACAAAAAAATAATTTTCTTATTTGTATTTGCGTTGAGAAATTCAAAACTCTTACTTACTCTGCTGGAAATATCCAGGTTTTTGGAAAAATCCTATAATCCTTGGGATACAATTTAAGCATACGATTTAAGTTTCTTGACAGCAGATCCTTGCGACAGATTTCCATCATACCAGGAAAATGATTAATTTGTTGAAATCTCTTCATATTCTTGTATATTTCTACACCCGGCACCGAATCAGTCCACAAAATATTCCACAATTTATTTTCTTTTACCACTTTATAACCCAGAATTTTAGCAATTCTACCAATGAGATTGTAGCGTGAATTCGAAACACAAATACTCTCGCGGGTATCACTACAAAATAAAGACACCCGATGAGTTAATAGTTTTTGATCAAATTTTTATAAAAAAAAATCTAGAAATTAACAACTTTACAAAAATTAAAACAAAACTATACATTATTAGTAATATTTTTTAAATTAAAATTTTTTTTAGGGAGGAAAAATTACGGCATAATTGCTATCCAAATTTTGCTCTTGGTAAAGCAACTCAAAAAGAATTCTAAAGTTACAATAAGGTTCGAATGCCAAAATTTCCCCCGCAAATATATTTTATACTCATTGGCGTAACTAGACCTTTTTAGGGGGTCAAATACTCTCCCAGAATTATTTTACCATCAACCTTCCCCTAAATTTAAAAAGATCAGCTATTTACATTTAAAAGTAATTCACAAGATTTTAAAGAAAATATTTTTTTAAACTTTTGTCATCGCAGAAAAAAAATTTTAGAAACGCCAATGCTTATACTGGTTGAACCCGGTTCACATTGCTTGCAGCAACAAAATTTTTTATTGCATTAATTTTAAGAATATCCTATGTATGTATACATATGTATGTATGTAGTTGCTTATGCAAATTAATAGTTGTAAGTTCAGTTTCTTTTAAATTCTTCCTTCTGTCGTGTACCATTTTAAATATCATATAATTTGCTTCTTTTTGTTGCAATTATTCATTGCTGCGGTATAAGCTTTCCTCAAATTAGATTTCAAATTAAAAACATTCTTTTATTCGAACAGAATATTGTATACGCAACAACGAAACCATACCACAGCAGCGAAATAAATAATTTAAATTCTGCTTCCGCACAATAAATGCTTTCCGCTATCTCTCCCATGAACCAAAATATTTACACACCAAATTTTATTAAAATCATTTTATGTATTAGTTTTTAAGAAATTTGAGTCCAGAAAGATATTTAGAAAGACAGAAAGACAAAAATTCTAAAAAGTGGTGTTGTACTCTACATACACCGACATCAAATTTTTCGAAAAATATTTCATGTAGACAGAGTTACGCCATTTTACCAAATTAAATACAGAGTAATAAAATGTTAAAGAAAAATAGAGCATACCGATGGTCAAAAGTAGAAAGGACCTAACTCGCACTTTTAACGAAATTGCATTTTCCAGTCATTTCCATACATTTCACACAAATACACCTCGACAAACAAATTTAATGCAATAGTATCAAAAATAACAGTTTTAAAATCTATTTAACAAAAGAGTTACATTATGATAATAGTTTCTATTACGTTTTTACTTTCTTCTGTAAAGTTAAAATTATTTGACTTAGGGCCTTTCTACCTGTGACCGTCGATACACAGACATGACAGAAAGAGGAATACAATACAATTTACAGTATGTACATAACTAAAATATAGAAATAAAACAAGAGTGCTATATTCGGCCGTGCCGAATCTTACATACCCTTCACAACGTGTAGTCATGCAATAGCAATTGTTTGTATCACCTCTCTTTATAATGACTTTATCCGCTAAAAAATATCACATGTATGTTTAAAAAAACATTAAAAAAAAACAAATGAAAAAAGTAAAAATAAAAAACAAAATAAAGTAATAATAAAAGAAATAAAAATTAAAAACAAAAACAAAAAAAATAATATAAATTTCTGTCTAGGTTTTTCATCATATCTCAGTTGTTTATAGAGTAATTTTTCTGATTTTCAATACCGATGTTTCTGATATTTTGGTACCTTTTGGTCTTGGAAATATTTGGGGGCTTCAAAAAATTATTTGCAACATACACACGAACAGACGACGCTTTCAGAAAATATATACTTTATGGGGTCAGAAATGAAAATTGTAGAAATCGCACACGGAATGACAAACCTATATATACCCTTACACTCACTGTAAAGGGTAAAAAAATCATTGCTAACTGTATATAAATTATTAGCCAATAGCAATACAGGTTGCCTGAAGTATGAGTACCAACATGGGTTGCCATTTTGTTTTATACTATAATCTAGTTATAAATTTACAATTTCTAGCGAAAAATCTATGTTATATTTGAGAGGTTGCAACCCTGTTAAAATCATTAAATTAAAATCACTAGCTCATTGAAATTATTAGCCAATAGGAACACAGCTTAAGAACGTCATTAGCACAACTATTCTTTCATTATTGATTTAAGAACACTAAGAACAATAGTTCAATTCGTTGATTTTAACCGTAAAGTTCAGTAACTGAGTAAATTTTGAGACAACAAAACATTGTGTAGTTACTTTACACTTATTTGTTTGCATTTGAAATTAAAGGATTTCAACAGTAAACTATACTAGTAGACATCTAGTAGTTCATCATACATTTTTAAAATAACTCATTGGCGTAATTAGACCATTCTGGGGGGGGGGGGGGGATTGCAATGCCCCTCAGAATTTGAAAAAATTAACTATTTAAATTTAATATACATACATATAAAATAATTCAGTTTACAAAAAACTTTCTCATAATTTTGAGTAATTTGTTGTCTGAGACCGCTAGTGATAAAAGTGGCACCATGAAATAACTCCCCAGGAAATAACTCCCAAAAATGAAAATGAAATAAGTCCCCAAAACTTTGTACATGAAGCAACAACAACGAATATTGGGGATTTATTTCATTTTTTGGGGCTTTATTTCAGTTTTCATTTTAGGGAGTTATTTCATAATTTAAAAATGAAAAAGTTCCTAAAATTATTTTTGGGGACTTATTTCATTTTCTATTAATTCACAAATGTTACTATAAAAAAACAAGGTGTTATATTTTCAACCAAAAACACGTTAACATTGAAATTAACATCTTTAACTTTTAAGCTTTACTGTTTTATTCTTATCAATTTTCACAAATAAATAACTAGTTTCTCATATAGCGTCGCTTTGTAAAGAAGTAGTGAATTAAAAAATGAATTACGAAGTTATCAACGGTTATAGGAAAAATAGCAAATTATTATCTTTTGTACTGAAGCAACGATTTGTGTTTGCACATATTTCAGTAACTGAACGATTTGACAAAAATGAAACCTACAAAAAAATATTATTACAAAATTTACCAAGCAACTTGTTTACATAAAAAATTAATATGCATATGTTTAATAAGAGTTAAGGAGTTTAAAAAGTGTATAAAAATTATTCACGTATACATAGGTTGAGAAATGAGAAAATTCGCGCGAATATATTTTTTGTAGGTTTGCGATCCGGCAGAAATCGCACCAGCCATTAGTTTGACATGACATTCATCAGAAAGTTTTAAATGTTTGCATGGCGAAATAACAATATTCGGTGTATTGTCTTGGTAATTCTAAAGCAAACTAATGGCTGGTGCAATTTCTGCCGGATCGCAAAATTATTCTTGTCCTTATTGTCGTGGCATTGCTCAAGATGCAATGCAAGTATTTATCTAGAAAGTAAATATTTTGAAATAAAAAACATAGTTTCTACTTTATAATTTAACTTATTATTTTTCTTCTTTTAAAATAGGGAATTATTTAATTTTTAATTTGGGGATTTAGAGTGCCCCTGTGGACTAGTCGGTAAAGGACAAGTCAGTTGTTTGGGGGTTGCGGGTTCGATTCCCGCCGGCGACTCTGGAATTTTCTGCTTCTCTTCTATTCTTAATATTTCTATTCTTCTCTCTATTAAGGCGTCACAATGGACCGTAATGGTCTCCGAGTGAAGGTGTGAGGGTAACTTTGCACCAGCCTTACCTACCTACCTACCTACCTTGGGGTCTTATTTCATTTTTGTTTGGGGTGTTATTTCAATTCATTGGGGGCTTATTTCATTTTTGAGATTGGGGTATTATTTCATAATGAAATAAGTCCCTAAAATTGGGGACTTATTTCATTTTCATTTTGGGGAGTTATTTCCTGGGGAGTGCCGATAAAAGTGGGGTATAAAATTTACGAATCATTTGTTATATCTTGAGAATTTATTTAATATATTCTGTTATATTGAATGAATTTTTAATTGACAAAACTCAATGTTTAATTTATTTATTTATTTATTTATTCAACGTAATATAAAGCTTCATTAGGACAATTAAAATATATTACATAGTTAAATCCTGAACATTAATATTATAAAAATTATCTACAAATAAAAACCTAACATATATGACCATTGGTTCCCAATCTTTTGAAAAGAAATCAAATAAGTGTAATAGTTAATTTAACGATCCCAATACATCGTAACAGAAAAAGCCAGAAAGTAAAAATTAATTTTAAGAAGAAAGCATTATATACATGCATACATAGTTATACATATGCATACATAAACATATTCAAACTATATAAAATAAATCTAATATTACAAATTGGTAAGAAAAGATAACATTTTTAGTCGAAAAGCATTATTTGAGTGGGAAAAAAGTCGAAGCTCCATGGGTAAAAAATTCCAAATACGGGCTATTCTAACACTAAAAGATTTTTCAAACAAAGAATTATTTATCCTTGGAATTAAAATTTGAGGGTTCCTAGTTGAATGAGAGAATATAAATTTGGAGCAAACTGATGCTGGAATTCCTTTTTTAATAGTTTTGTAGAAAAAAAAAATAATTTAAGTTTAATAAAAAGAAATATATGTTTACATAAATACATACAGTGCGAGACAAATACATATCGATGCCTTGCTTCCTTAACCTCGTATCTTAAAAAATAAAATTTTTCAGGAGACAAAACAAGTGCTATATTCGGCCGTGCCGAATTTTATATACCCTTCACAACGTGTAGTCATGCAATAACAATTGTTTGTATCAGCATTCATCTCATATAAAATACGTACATACTTATGTCTATACTGGTTAGAATAAATGTGGCATCGAATCCCAGCTAAGCCAAAAAAAATTTATTTTATTTAATATATTATTTATATTTTATTTTTTTTATATTTTTTAAAATTTTTTTTGTATTTTTTTTTATTATTTTTATTATTTTTTCTTATTTTTCATATATTTTTTTTGTAATTTTTTTTTTTGGTATGTTTCTTACATGTATGTATGTTGTTGTTGTAATTGTGAAAAAAAAACGAGGTGGTCGTGGTTTTTTGCTCATATCTCAGAAAGTTATGGGTCGATTGTGCTGAATTTCAATAGCGATTCATTCCTGGATATTTCCAAGAGATTGATACCATATACAGATCTGAGGAAGATATTGTTGCTTCTAAAAGTTGATTTCAACCAACACACGGACAGACGGACAGACGGTCAGGGCTTAATCGACTCCTCTATCCACTTACACATATTTGTCTCGCACTGTATATACTTATTAAAACTGTTGGAAAACTTTTTGAGAACATCATTTAGAACGATTATAAATCTACCTGACAGTTGGCATCAATTCTGCGCTATCACTTTGGATTTTTGTACTCGGTCCTGGTAAACATTCGACCTGATAGCAAGCATTATTTAAATGTATTAAACCATTTACTTTTTCACTTCCATTACATGTTGGAGTCCGATCTTTATTTTGTTGACTTAAAAATTTTTGCTGTTGCACTTTTAATTTATTTCGAATTTTATATTTGTCTATGCCGCATTCGCAATTGTTTTCTGTTGTCACAATGGACACGTTATCATTAGCATTATCTTTAATGACATCAGCGGTAGTTTTTTCACAAAACACATTTTCCAATTGGCCTTCAACACGTTTACGTTCCTTTTCTTTGCGTAGTTTTTCTTTTGATGTATGCCGTAACATTTGTATGCGTTTAAAAAATTTTGAATTTCTTAAATTCATTTTGAATTTTTTTTTTTTTGTTTTTCGTTTTGGAAAAAATAATATTTAATTTGCAATTATCTATTGTTAACAATTTCCAAATAATAAATATGTATTTGTCGAGATTAAAATGAGTTTTGTATAAAAATTGTTATGTATTTCTAAAATTTTGACATGAACAACAATAAAATTGATATAGCGTCAGTCAATATAAAAATAATGAATAAAATTAAACAATTTGCAATGAATCACAATAGTTTTTGGTTAGAGTATTCAAAAATATATTGTTTTAGAAAACTATTTTAAATTAACCTGTCTGTCTCGTTCTGTGAAATAAAAAGTTTTTGTACATTAAAAGCCATGGTGGGGATCTACATGCTATGGCATGCATAAAGTTACATCTAACAAGAATTTGGCCCCTGATGAATAAATATGCATTGGATACATATTTGAACAACAGGGTTTTAACAATAGCCGAATTACTGATTTTATTTTTCTACTGTACTTTCACTTTATAAAACTAGAATTTATTATTGGTTTTTTATGCAATAAATTTTTTTTTTTATTTCTAATGCATACAGCTTTATGATCAAGAACAAAACCTGGTAAATTTTTGTTGCGTTCTATTTTTTATGAATTTTTTAAATTCAAAATTTTGAATATTTTACAAAAAAAAAAAAAAAATTGTACTTTTACTTTATCGGGAATAAAACTAGAATTTATCAATAGGTTTTCATGCAACAAGATTTATTTTATTTCTTATACATGCAGTTTTAAGATCAGTTACAAAAACTATTTATTATTTGTTACTTTCTATTTTTTTTATATACATTTTTATTGTTCAAAAATTTTATCAACGAAAAAAAATTGTTTTTCGACTTGTTCCTCAATAACTCTAAAGCCGATGACTTAATCAGAAAATAATATTAGAAAGATATAAAGCTGGCGTATTTTAACGTTATTTAACGGATTGCTTAACAAAATTGAGTATGTCGTTTCAAAATTAACACAAGATGTATTAAGCAGCCTCTTTAGAAATATCAAATTTTACCAAAAACATTGAAACAAAATTTCCACATATAACTTGAAATAATGATGATTTTTGCAGTTAGGTGACTATTCACTATTTTTAGAATGTTTTTTTTTCTTTTATTTTTTTTTTGTAAATTTTTTTTTTTTTGTAAATATTTATTATTTTTTTTAATATTTTTTTTATTTGATTTAAGTTTTTTATCTTGGGTATCAGTTATAATAATAATGTTATAAAGGCTTTATGTTACGGAACTGTTAATAAATCGAATAAAATTTGTTATTTGTAATGTTAATTTGCAATTCGACAAATAATACCCTAAAAAGAAGTTAATATAATAACGTTCGTGTGCTTGTTGAACTCAACTTTCTGAAGCCCAGAAATGTTCTACTGACTCGTATGTAGTTTTATATTTTATATTGAAAATATTTTCATTATAAAAATTCATATTGAAATTCATTTTGATTAAAAAATAACGTTTTTTTCCAGATTTTGTTTACGTATTTGAATATTCATAATACGAATGTAGCATTCAATGTTCAATAAAAAATTCGATAGACAGCAAAGATCGAATTTCTCGTAAAAAGGGCAATATTTTGTTCAAACGCATTATCAATTTCAGTTAAAATATATTGTATTTTTCTCATTCTCCTTCTATCACTCCCTTTATCATGCTATTCAATTAATTAATAATTTTTTAATGCGTTAAGTTTTCATTTACTAAAATGTTTGAAAAGAAAAAAAATCATGATTATGGGTATATTTATTTAATTAGAGTTTTTGCTCACTTGAACCAAAACAGTTTTTGACATACAAACATATTAAGTTTATTAATGATATTTACATATATAAAAAATGAAAGTCAATAATAAAAGAAAAACGGCTATAAAACATATTTACATAAATATATATGTAAGTATGCGTGTAGGTATGTATTTAAATAAAAATAAAATATAATTTTTCATAATTGCACTTATTGCGTAAAATGATTATTGTTATAGTAACTGTTAATAATTTTCAAAACCATTTCCATTTCTGGGCGTTGTTCGGGACTCTCATTAATACACTCTAATCCCAATTCAATACTTTTAATACATACCAGCTCTTCCGCCGGATGTATCAAATGCATGCGTTTATCGATTAGATCTGCTAACTTGTAATTATTCGTTTCCAATAAATTTCGTATAGTTTTCGTAAGAAAATTGCGGTGTTTATCAATTGCCCGGAGACCAGTAAAGGTTTCCAAAAGTACTACACCAAAACTAAAAGTATCCACTTGTGTGCTGAGACGTTTTGAATTAAGAAACTCTGGTGGTAAATAGGCTCGGGTACCGAAAACTTGAGATACTTGTATGGCTCTATTGATGGCATTTGGTCCTTCCATTGCTAAACCAAAATCACCGATTTTCGGTTGTAAACATTGATCGAGTAAAACATTTCCAGGTTTTATATCGCCGTGTATTAGCGGTTTGTCTGAACGCAAAGAGTGTAAGTAGTATATGCCACTGAAAGAAAACAAAGTGTATTTTAAAATTGAAATTTGTGACATGTTTTTTTTTTTTTTTTAATTGCTCTACTTATAATGTAAAGTTCTCTATTTATGTATATATTTTCGATACTCTCTCTTTTGTAGATATACATATATTTTCGGTATGTACTGACTAAACTCACCGTGCTGTGCCCATACAAATATCAATTCTTTGTTGCCACGTCAGCGGTTGAAATTTATTTGTATTCAATCTTTGCTCTAACGAACCACCCTTCATCAACTGATACACCAAACAAGGCTTATCACCTTTAATGCAATATCCGTATAATGGCAAAATATTGTCATGACGATATTTGTGTAAATGTTTCAGCTCATTTAAACTCTGCTGCAATTGAACTTTAGCACTGCCTCGGCCGCCTGCTGCTTTATAATCGATTTGCTTAATTGCAACATCTGTGTGCTTCCAATATCCACGATACACCGTACCAAAACCACCTTTACCCAAAACAAGACTTTGATCCCAGTTATTTGTGGCTTCGGTAAGTTCTTGATAATCGATTTCAGGCATTATACTCGTAATCTCTTGTATATTTGGCATAGAAGAGCTTGTAAGTTGTCGCGATGGATGTAGAGTAGAGCGACTGCGGTCACTGTTTACATTGTTGGAACTAGAAGAGATATTATTATCTGTTGTTACTATAGTACGCATGTTAGTAGTTTCAACACCAGATGAGGTTGGCGTTGGACCATTAGGAAGTTTAACAGAGTTTTCATTGTTTGAGGGATTTATTTGCAAGATTTTACTTATGCGTGGTAAACTTGCGGGTATCATTAACTTATATTCCGGTGGAACATAGTCCTTGATTATTCGCATGCCATTCGTTATACTTAATCTTAAAAATCAATATTTTAAAAATCGATGTAAGTAAAATACAATTTTATTGTTTCTTACTTGTGAAAAACTCCAAATAGTTCGACAATTTTATGATTATACTGGCCACCCCATATCTTTAATAGTTCTCCTGTTGGGGAGGTGCCCGGAATACGAATACGTCTTTTTATATTCTAAAAGAATACGAGTCACAAAAAACCGCATAAAATAGCAAAATTGGAAAATTAAGGTTTTGAAATAATAATTAAAAAGAATAACTAAAGAAAATTTATCTTAAACTTATTTACAATTTACAACTTAAAAAATTAGTGGTACGAGAATATGTAAGTACACAACGAAGGTGTATAACGAAAACATAAAAAATACAACTTTATTTAAACTTCCTTTAAACTTTAACTGGGTTAAAATAAAAACGGACTAAAAACAGTTCATATTTATAATATTGCATGGACTGGAACGAATTTTTATTTAGTATTATTATGTACATTCAACAAAAATTAAAGCTGTATTTTGAATTTTTTTAATTTAAATTAGTTATAATAATTATTTAGTTTTTTGACCTTTTTTAATTTAAATATTAATTAAAATTAAATTCAATATTTCGCTACTCCGTTGTGAAGCATATTTCCTGACGATGCTACACAACGGAGTTGCGAAATATTGGAAGAATTAATAAAAATTAAAGATGTTATTTATTTATTTATTCAACTTCATAGTAATATAAAAAGCCTACAAGGCCTCAATTAATTTAAATAATTAAAAGACCTCAAGCTTAAATAATTTTAGTTAATAGTTAAATAATTTATAACATTATATTTCGATTAGATGTGATTAAAATATAATATATAATTTTATTTCATATTTAAAAAAAACAATAAAAACCAATCGAAAGCAACATTCAGTTCGATAAAAAATTAGACAGGACAAAAACAATAAAATTTAACATTTGACAGTCAACAAAAAATTCGAAAGCCAGCAGAGATCGAATGTTTCAAACTTAATGCTACCTATTAACAGTCATCCAAAAAACTAATTTAAATCTATATATAAAAGAAATGTACTTTTTGATGTCACCACTAACTGCGGAAACAGGTCGAACGACTTCAACCAAAATTTCACGGTTGAAGATGGTTTATGTGAAGTTTGCCCGAAATCGGCCACTAACTGGTTCCGGAATTATAATAAATATTTAGATATTCCTAATACTTTCATACAAATATCAACAAATGCCTGCCATATAATAAAAACAATGCAAAAAATTTGTTAGGGCCAGCAGATCAGTCCGGATTCTGCTAGTATACTTATAATAATATTATACATATTTGTGTCAATGATCTAGGATACAAAAGGACAATTTTTAAAACTTGTGTCTGTCTGGCTTTCTGTACTTTGTGTATTAGCTCAAAAACTATTATTGTAAGTCAATATACCTTGGCATAAACTAAACTTCAATTTTAGCAAATCTGAAGAACATCTTCAAACAATCATTGTAGGGTTTACCCTAGGTGTAATCAAGAACACTGGGATTATCTATATCAACGACAAGTATCCAAATTAGATTAGAAAAATTAGAATTAAAAAATTAGAATTAAAACAAGTAAGAGTGCTATATTCGGCCGTGCCGAATCTTATATACCCTTCACAACGTGTAGTCATGCAATAACAGTAGTTTGTGTCACCATTCATCCCATATGAAATACGTACATACATACATAAAAGACATACATATATAAAAACATCCCATTGTAAAATTATAAATTCACGTATGTATGTTAAAAAAACAAAAAAAAAAAATTTTTAAAAAAATTTAAAAAAAAAATTAAAAAGAAAAAATTAAAAAAAAAAAATTATTATATATATAATATATATAAAACAAAACAAAAATAAAAAAAAAAATTAAAAAAAAAATTTAATATAAATAATATATTAAATATAAAATAAAAAAATAAAAAAAAATTAAAAAAAAATTTTTAAAAAAATTAAAAAATTTTTTTTTTTGGCTCAGCTGGGGTTCGATGCCACGTTTTCTCTAACCAGTATACACGTTTGTATGTATGTATGTTGTTGTTGTAATGTTGTTTTGTGAAAAAAAACCGAGGTGGTCGTGGGTTTTTGCTCATATCTCAGTTGTTTATGCACCGATGTTTCTGATTTTCAATACCGATCTACTCCCGAATATTTCTGATATTTTAATACCTCACCCGAGTCCAAGCGATGTCGGGGGGCTTCAAAAAGCTTAATCGACTCCCCTATTCATAAGCTTTCAGAAAATATATACTTTATGGGGTCGGAAATCAAAATTGTAGAAATTTCACACGGAATGACAAACCTATATATACCCTTTTTCACTGTGTGAAGGGTATAAAAATTGATTTTTATTTTGGCCTACCTATAAAGGCTTAATATTACGGAACTGTTAAAAAATTTAAAGTTAACAAGCTCATTAACTAAAAATTATGATTAAAAAACATATTTCTATAACTCATAGGTGCATACATACATATGTGGAATGTTTGTAAGATGCTACAAACCTAAATTAAAATTTTACCTCTATATCATTATCATTAAAGCCCATCTTTAAAGCCATTTGCATCCAAATATCAAGCTGATCACAATGCTCACACAACTCTCGT
Source organism: Phyto melanocephala (assembly GCA_941918925.1). Taxonomy (NCBI): domain Eukaryota; kingdom Metazoa; phylum Arthropoda; class Insecta; order Diptera; family Rhinophoridae; genus Phyto; species Phyto melanocephala. The sequence goes on from OW799233.1 coordinate 8,575,789, forward strand.
CTCTTTGAAGGCGGCAGTTCTGTAATATAAGTTATTGTGGTGACTTTTGGACTACCAGTAATCCGATTCGATAACGGATTGCTAGACATCTTGATGAATGCGGCGGAATGCTTAAAAAATTTGTTTTTTATTTTAAATAAACTGACTCATCTGTGCATAAAAATACAATAATTATGCAGATAATAAACAACTTTTATAAAACCACCTTATTAAATTTTTTTAAATTATAATCAAGTACATATAATAAAATAAATCTAAGTATTATTAAAATTTTTGTGATTTTATTTTAATGGAACTTTCCTCTGGGATTAAAAAATGTAAATAATAAATAACTGGAATCAAAACAAAAATCACATTTCGATATTTATTATGCTACCAGATTGAAATAAGTATACTTTAAAGAGAGAGAGCAGTACTGACAAGATTTTGAAATGAAAAGTGAAGAACAATTTTTTTTACCAAATTTCGCTAAATGTGGCTACAAGATCGTTAGAACAAAGCTAGAATTTTTTATACAGTTAAAATTTTAGTGATAAATCGCGAACTTTGCATAATTATAACAAAATTAGTTTAACAACTTAGATATAACAAGTAAAATGTATTCCAAAACTAAATAGTTTCCTTTAAACAAATTGAAAGAAGTCGAGACTTTATTTGGTTTTCTTACACGATAAGGAGTACTTTTAAAACCACTTATTTGAATATCTGTCATGTATCTAAAAACCATAGAATCTTAATATAAGCTTTCAATCTGGAACTTGCAACAAATTTATACTAAAACTTCAGATGAATTAGAATATTAAAAATAAATCTTTTGAATCTTTTTCTATGTAAATATTTGTATTTCACTTATTTCAACAGGCTTAAAAGATAAGGAACCAATCACCTACTTTTCATACTATCAATGTCTTTTTACACGGTTTTTCTTAACACGGGTTTTCCTGAAACCAATTACCGTGTACAAACAGAATTAGGTGTATTTAATAAGTAATTTCTGTATTAACGGTATCTAAAAATAAAATGCAACAAAACAAACAATATTTAAAATACTATCGAAAAATTATATTAGTATGGCCACTTATATTTTACAAAAACCTCCTAACAGCTGTTGGCATCAACTAAACATTTGTCAACAAAGTGATGTGTCAATTTATTGTCTCTCTTTTTTCGCTGATAAAAGTTTTTCCAAAAAAGTTAAAATATAAGAACTTATTTTCTTCTGTTTGTAACAAACATATAATGTTTAAAAAACAATAATACTACATTTTAATTATATTCCGCAAAAACAAGACACGAAAATAAAACAATGAAACAACCAACATCGCCCACACCCTCTGTTGTGTCAAGTTTTACAGCTTCCCGGGGTCAATCACCATTGCCACCACCGGCCAATGCTCGCAAGGATTGTCTGTCAGCAACAACAAAAAGTTACAAATATCTTAGACGTTTACTAAAATTTAATCAAATGGACTTTGAATTTGCTTTGTGGCAAATGATCTATCTGCTAATAGCACCACAAAAAGTTTACAGAAACTTTAATTATAGAAAACGTAAGGATTTGAAATGTAATTACAATTTTAAAGTGTTTAATTTTAATTCGCTTATTTTGGAGTAGAAACAAAATCACAATTTGCTAGAGACGATCCTGCCTTTTTAGTATTGTTAGTTTTGTGTTTGTGTGGTAAGTACTAAATGCAATTTATTACTGCTAAGAAAATACCAAGAAGCTGTTATATTTGTTGCAGTTACATCTTTAGGATTTGCCTGGGTTTTGGGTTTAAGCATTTGGCAGAGTATATCTTTTATATTTTATGTTGTATTCGTTGATTGCATATTTGCTGGTGTTGTGGTGGCCACATTCCTGTGGTTGGTTACGAATCGTTACCTGAGAACCAGTAACTTAGAACCTGATATTGAATGGGGCTATGCTTTCGATGTGCATCTGAACGCTTTTTTCCCGCCCTTGATGTTGTTGCACTTTTTGCAGCTCTTCTTTTACAACTGGTTAATCAGTCAACCATGGCTTATATCACGTCTTTTGGGCAACACTTTTTGGCTATTAGGCTTGAGTTATTATGTCTATATATCATTTTTGGGTTACAATTGTAAGTTCAAAATATAAATTTTATTTTTTAATGAAAATCGATAAAAAAAAAATTTATACTTCTCTTTACAGGTGTACCACATCTTAAAAATACACGTTTAATTCTCATACCTTTACCTATTATATTTCTATTATATTTAATCACTTTAATTATTAGTTGGAATGTTACCATTTCATTTATGGATTTTTATAAATATCGTGTGTATTAGTTACTAAAACAAAAGTAGGATTTATAAGAATTCAAGAATTTAGTATATAAAAATAAAATCGATATTAAATTAAATACGTTTGTCCCCTTTCACAAAAGAGAAATTGAAGTGCAGACATTTTTCTCATTATTTCTTTAACTTGCCTAAACCTTTTACAATTAAGAAATTAGAAAGATCTTTTTTCATTTTTCTTTTGTATATAAGATGTAGCATGGTGTTTAACTCGTAAAATAAACACCCATTGAAATGAACCTGAACTGAATTAAACCATACCAAAATCGAACAAATCAGGTGAGATGGAAAACAATCGTTTTTAAACGATCTATTTGAAAAAGTGAGGGGAATTTCGATAGGTCTTTAGAATCATTTTTAAACCAATCTCAAACTTTTAACTCCTAAAAAGCATAATTGAATTACTTTTTCGTTTATTAATATTTTTTTTTCAGATTTTATTCATCGATTCGTGTTACACCACCATGCAAAATTTAACGACTGAGCAACGAACGAAAGTGGTAGAATTTTACTTTTAATCGTTCTTCGAGGATGAAGTTGGTAATACAGTAACGGTGAATGGGGACAGATATCGCGCCATGCTTAATAATTTTGTACGCCCTGAGGCACCCAACAAGTGGTTAGCAGGATGGAGCAACAGCACACATGGCCCGTGCCACAATGACGCTTTTAAATGAAATTTTTGACGACCGAATTATCTCGAAAAATTCAGAATTTAATTGGCCAGCACGTTCACCGGATTTAACTGCCCCTGATTATTTTCTATGGGGTTATCTCAAAGAATGAGTGTATGTAAACAAGCCTCAAACTATAGAGCAGCTAAAGAACAACATTGAAGCTGAGATCAGGGCAATAGAGCCTGAAACCTTGCGTGCAGTTATGCAAAACGCCTGTTTAAAGCCCAATTGTGCATCGATGAAAATGGTGGTCATCTCTCTGACATAATTTTTTTCATAATTAAAATTTAGGTCATACAAAGATAATATTATAATTAAAAAAATTTAATAAAAAATAATAATAAACAATAAAGTTATTCAATTTTTACACGCAGGCGCGACTTTTGGTCCACCCTGTATAATTGTTTAAAAAAACTATTAGATTTAATTCTTGCTGATGGATATAAAACTTTACGACAATTTGATTAATTAAAGGCTTCAATATAACATTTTAATCAAAACTTTATTTTAAAAAATTTTTTATTCTAACAAATTGAATTTCAACCCCCTACAAAGTTTTTTAACTCAGTTATGCTAACTTAGTGGGCTTAACAAACGACCGCTTACGTTTGTTTCTCTTACGTTGCAATTCCATTTGATGTAACTGTGAATAGACCTCGGCGAATATTTCTTTTTGTTCGTCTTCTGGTATGGTAGCTCTATATTGCTTCATTAAATCAAATTTCTCCCAAGGCTTTTCTTGCGCCAATGCCTTGCGTCTGTTCTTCTCATTAATATATTCATCAATATTTGACACCCCTTTAAGATTTTGTCTTTCCCATCTTTCGAGCCAAGGACGAGGACGCAAGCGAACTTGCACTTCATTAATGGGTACGGGAGTGCCTTCCTCGACGATATCAGGTTCCATATTACAATCGAATGTGCTGTATTCGGGCAAAGCATCACGCAAATACAATAAATGATCATCAAGACGTTTTTCCAAACGTAAAATTTCAATTTTTTGTATAGAAGGATCATACATTTCGTACATCACCTCAACGCCTTGTTCATCAATGACGTTGCGCAAAATGAAACGAGCTCTTAAGCCGCAACGTTCACGTAATATACATATACCTAAGGATCGTAAACAAGATAGAAAGGAACTTTCAACCATTTCTATATTCCTTTACAACTTACCAACAAACCGACTAACTTTGCCGGCAGCATGAGGATCTGAACTAGTAACGGCCATTATGGAACCAACATAGAATTCTGGTATTTCAATTCGGGTACGTCTATTAATCATATCCAGTCTTTCCAATTTTTCTCTTATCCCATTACGCCATTCGACTTTAGGATCTGGCAAAAATTCGGGATATATAAACCGGTACGAAATCGGTGCAATAGGTTTTCTAGTTTCACCAGATATATGTGTCGTTGAAGATTTTGCACTTGGGGCACAAGGAACACTTTCTTTCGATTGAGGTTTTGTTGATAAAGTTACTATTTAAGGAAAAATTATGTCGATGTTTGTAAAAGGTTTACTAATATTTTTATCTGCATTTATCTTACCAATTCTTTGAAAAGATATTGATTTAAGCAGTTGTGGTTTTATTAAACGGGTTGGGCAAATCATATTTCCTTTTTAATTTTTATTTACTTTAAAATACTTATTAAAAATATCTAGCCTAGAAATGGAAGTCAAGGAAATATCCCAATAACCTGTCAGACAGCTGTTTTATTGAGATGATGCCAGAATAACTATTATTAAAAATACCCTGCAGTTTAAAACAAATAAGGATATCTTACATTCAATATTGTAAGTACCATTAGAAAACATAAAAAAGAACAAAATAATTTTATACATTGTGTATAAAGCTTGCGTTCGAATAAATATTTGTCTTAGAAAAGCAAAATAAAGGTTAAGATATTTTAACTTATAAATGTAATGTCCGTTGTGTGGCTTTAATTATTGAAAACTGTGCAAAATTTTTAAAAAAGCACAAATGTGTAATATAAACTGGCAGAAATTTATGTACTAAATAAATAATTAATACTCATTTTAAAAATCTTCATATACATTATAAAAAATAAAATTTTAATAAAAAGTAGAAAACCCATTTGATTTTTTGTGCTTTGACAATCTATGGGCCTTTTTGTGCTTATTGTAGGGATGTTGTCAAGGCTTATTCATACATGTATATGCAACGGCGAATTGGTTCAACAAAGCAACTTTTTAAAAGATGTTTTTTGTCAAGGCCAATTCGTACATCATGGATGAAAAAGTTGTTACCATATGTTTAATTTAATAAAATTTTCTTAAAAAGAGGATATATATATGTGAAACTTATAATAAATGTTGCAAAAGCAACAAATATACATACATTTCGTACATATGTATATTATCAAAAAAGTACACTCAAGTTAATTGCTTAATGCCGAAACCAAAATTTAATTTTCCATCCCTGCATTAATAAATGAAATCAAGGCGAATTGAAGAAATTTTGAGAAAATGATTTGCAATCATCTGGACTGGCGATTTCACCTATATAAATTCGCCTTGGTGTTGTCACCTGATGAGAATTCTCCTTGGATTATCCGATTTTAATAAAAGAAGAGTGGAACATCACGAATTTTAAAAATAAAACGGTGGAATTACATAAAAAAACTGATTTTTTTAATTAGCAAGAATGGAATAACAAAAAATCCTAAATAAAATTTATTATTAATCCGATTCGCAAACATAATTTATTGCGCACCTACTAGGTATAAACTAAATGAATAAAAAAAATATAACAAAAAACGTTACTTTAATTTTTTTTTATTACAAAGAAGAAATAAATAAAACATTATTAGAGGCCATGCCTTGAGGCTTGGCCTAAGGAGGCTTTATATTACTTTGAATAAATAAATAAATTAAATGATTTATACCGAAAATAAAATTTTAAATTTAAAACGTCTGACAGCACTACACATAGAAGATTTTTTTACCAAAATATATTTTTATTATACACCACGTAATGGGCATTATTACACCACTTATTGTTGGTGTAGTGATTTTATGTGTGTTGGGTTATTGCAAAAAGCAGAGGGAAAAAGTTGAGGAAGAGACTCCCTTTAAAAGAGTGCCGGAATCAAGAAAAAATCCAACGAGACGCCAACATTCTGAAAATCAATATTCAACAAAAATACGTACAGAATCTAGAGATACTGGTATATCACATGAGGAAACAAAAATTTTAGAAAAAAGAAACAAACGTAAAAATTCTTAAAAAACATGATTGAAAGTAAATATTATAGGGACATTTTTAAATGCATGATATGTTTTTGAAAATCTATTTTTCTATTTGCAGAGCCAGTTCATCCAAAAGCGCATCTCGGAAGTGCAATTATATCTTGTATTTTAAGTTTAGTAATATATGGCACCCTACGCTTTTATGCTGAATGGTTTACATCAACACAATTAAACACTATCTTCGGTGGTTTTGTTAGTTCTTGGCTTTTCCTCTTCAGCTTAACATCTTTGTCGAATGTGGAAATGCTAGTGTTTGGTGACGATTTTGCCTCTAAATTTATACCTGAAATTCTTGTATGTTTAATAATGTCGGTTTTGGCAGCCGGTGTTGTACACCGAGTATGTGCTACAACATGGTAAGTTCTGCGATATCTTATTCAATAATATTACATATGTCGATAGGCATTGAAATTATTTATTTTATAATTTTTAGCATTATATTTTCTATTTTGGCTTTGTATTTCGTTGATCGCATTTCTAATGATTGTTATCACAAAACTGCCATTATACCGGAAGCTATACATCCCCGTAAAGGTGGCAACAAGAAAAACAAATAAAAATTAATACATTTATCTCTAAAACACTCTTTTATTTTTTAGATTAATGTTCTAATATTAACTACTATTTAAAAAACCGTCATAATAAAATTTTAATAAAAATTATGTTGTTATTTTATATTATACATTATTATCTGGTAAATACAAAATATTTTGTCATAAATGATATGCTCTAAAATACTTTCAAATTCATTCTTAATATTTTAAGCAATTCATGTTATTGTAGGACATCTACTTTTGATAGTTTTTTTTTTAGAATTTCATCGTGACTGGAGTTTGCTTCCAAGTGATCTTAAACTTGTTTCTTACTCATATTCAACCTTTAAGAAAAACTTATTTTAATAATAATCAGTCTACAATTTAATCTTTATTCTTGGGTATAAGACTATACTTTCATTGTTTTTAAATTTGAACGGTACATTTTTTATTGGTAGTGAAGGCTTTCATTGGTAGTCTATCCGCCTTATTGTCAAGTTGTTTTTGTGTTAAAAACGACAGAAATACGACAAGGTCTCATTAATTTTACATTGTCGTAAATATTACACGGTACCAAAAAATACGACAACGCCAATGACAATAAGGCTGTATGTGTGAACTCCGGTTATCTATCTGTGCAGCAAATGTCGTTTAAGCCTATTCAGCTTTTTACGTGTAATAACAAGATCAAAATATTCAAACATACATTTCACAAATATATGTATATTACTTTGTGGAGTTGAACAAACAAATAAATAATACAGAAAAAAAGATCCCAAACTATGTAATAATGTAGTAGTACAATATTGTATACAACAATTATTTTCTTTATATTCAATATACCACTCCTACTTCTTTTTCATACAAACCTTGTGCTGGTAAAATCAAATAGATTAACAAATAAATGGCAAAATAGGTCGAGAGGTTCTCAAGTTATGCTCTTAGATACAAGCTGTAGTAGAAATTATATATATATTTAAAAAAATTTACTTGCTTGATTGCGAGAAGCCACGAACAGTTTCCTTTTTTTTATACAAACCATGTCCTTGCACAAAGTAAAAATTGTGAAATCAGTCAAGCCGTGTTCAAGTTATTCATTCGGCAATTGTGTTTTATATACATATATACATAGACTTAATTTAAAAGCAACTATTTAAAAAATGTGTATTATATTTTTTAAAGTGCCAATTATATACATAAATTCAAATTATTTTATTTCCTAAGAAGAATTTTATAACCGATTGTGGCCTATAGACTAAATTTTTTGCTATTGAAGAAATAAATTGAAGTTATTTAAAAATAATTATAATTTTGCAACAAATTTAGGAATATTAAATGAAATCAATTTATTTTCTAAATCAACAAAAATCGTTATTTAATTAATTATTAGGAAATTTATTATTTTATTTTAAAATACTTAATTTTATAACAAACGAATATATTTAATTAGCATATGGGTAGGAAATAGAGATTATATATAAATCATACTAACATATTTGATTTTTAAATAAACTTTTTATCTATACAAAATAAAGGTGTGTCTTAGAGAAATCCAGCTAAATAAAGTAAAAGATTTAATGGAATTCCAAAAAAAAAGTACGAACGAATTTTTTAGTAACATTTATTATCGTAAAAACATCCTACTTGTTTTATTATTCCGCTTTAAGAATATATTGTTTTTTAAACTTCCGATTTGTACGCTCATGGAGTCAACAGAGAAATAAAAATTAAACACAATGTCTGGTAATTAATAAGGACGCGGTGGGGGCATAGGCATCATAGATCTCATTGGATATGGAACATTACTACCGCCATAAGGTGCTGCTGGATAGAAGCCGCTTGAGGGTACATTACTGTAGGCTGGTCTCGCTCCAGGAAAACTACGGGGTGATACATTCGGACCACTATTAGCTTGACGTCGCATTAACTCTTGCATTTTTTCAGCTTTAAGTTTCCGTAAGTGCATAGTCTTGCGGGCTGGTAAAAATTCTTCTAAAAATGCATCAACATTTATTTCGTTGTCTGTGAACTTTTTGACTATAGCTTCTGAGCATTCTTCACTTTCAGCAGCGGCTGTTTGTAACAACGCTAGTGCAGTTTCCTGATTTACTGACCCAGACTTTTCTTTGATAAGACCTAATTTTTCCTGTATAGTTTCACAAAATTTTTTGCCCTCCTCATTTAGTTCGGCTACTTTTCCTTTAAGTTCAATAATTTGTGGTTCTTTTTCTATGTTACATTCCGCTTTAGAACGGTTTTCTGAAAACAGACCATCCTTTTGGGCTTTTAAAATTTCTAAAACTGCGTCAATCTTTTCATCGAGTTTTTCATCATTGTTAAGTAGATCTTTTAGCTCTTCTGTTGATAAAGGATTAATAGACACTTGTAATTGATTCAAGTACTCCTGATACATATTGTGTGTTTTATTTTAATAATTTCCTAAAACGATTTTCTACGTTTTTTCTTATTTTTTTTGTTAATATGACCAAAAGACAAACACTGAGAATAAGAGAATAAAGATTAATGAGTAATTGTTAAAAACTAAATAATAAATACGAAAAGTTACCAGATTTCATTCACATAAAAATGTATTTCTTTAAAAATATGGGTAGCATCTAAAAGTGTATAAAAATTATGTCAACCGAAGAAGACATTAATATCATTAATTCTTGTTTGTATTGTCTTACAGAAATAAAGCAATTTTAATATATATGTATTATAAATATAAATCTTTGATAAAAAGACTCATCTATTACAAATCATTTTATTACATTTAAAAATTACATTAAGTAGCCATACTTTTAAACTATATCATATAGGTGGCAACAGTAGTGAAGTTGGCTGCAGTTTGTGACCGGCCATGATTCGAAAAATCACAAAAAATGGCCGGACTTAAGCTTCAACGAAAAATGGAGTCATATCGTTGTGCAAAATTAATTAAGAATTTTCAATAAAATACTATAAATTAAGTGAAAAAAAAGTGTTAAAAACTAAGTTGAAGTATCAAGCGAAGAGTTGAAACTGATTTTGTCCTTAAAATTGTGTAATTTTGATGAAAAACTTTCATTTAAAAAAAAGCAGAAATATTTTTTTCATTCGCACTGCATACAAGCAAAATTTTTATTCGTGTCCCGAAAGCGAAGCGTAGCCAGTTGTAGTAGCGTAGATGAAGAGTTTGCTGGTGCTGAAGCTTAAAACTAAATCCGCAAACGGTTCGTGTGAATTTTGTTTTTTAATATACATATCTTAAAAAAGAAAAATGTGTTAAAGTTGTGAAAATTTTCCAATTGTGTAACTATACCAAATGAAACAACATAAAAAATGTGTATGTTGTTTGTGCATTGGGAATAATGACGACGAAAGAAAATAAAAAGAAAACATTGTAAAACAAAATTTTTAAAAATTAGTAAAAGTAATGTGTTTGTGGTCTATGCGAAACGAAATATGATCATTTAATGATTGAAATTTAAATATTTTAGACAATTTTAGAAAATAGCATTTTAAATAATTGCATGTATCCATAAATTTATGTGTATTGTTTGTCTGTAAAATAAACTCGTCGTCATTCTTTGCCTCCTATTAAAAATCATCGCCACCTCCAACCAGTCAGTTTATCAACCAGGCAGCTAGCCAACCAAACAAACCATCATCATTGGTGCCACAATTTTGTCGTCGTTAGATTTTTAGATACATCGGCACAAATCAGTTCTGAAAATATACATGTTGCAGTAGCTCTATGAATAGTGGCCACACTGAAAGTTTCTTACAAATAAAATGAAACCATAAAAATAAGGCTGTTAAAAATTTTTTAAATGTAAAAAATTAGTTATTCCAATTGTGCATTGAAAAAGAAATTAAATTTATAAAAAACATTAAGCGGCCGCGGAACAAGTTTTTTTGTTGTCTTTTTATACATTTTCGACTACAACAACAGTGACGTTAATTCGGCAATAATATTGTAATAGATTATACTAGAAAACAACAAAAATACTTTTAATTTGCTACTCTTTGTGCTCTCTAACAATTTTCTTAATTACTATAGTTGTCCCTTTCTTTGCTGTAAGAAAGTCATGCTAACAAGAAGAAATGGGTAGTGTGCAAAAAAATTAACAAAAAAGTAAAACAAATTGAAAAGAAAACAAAATAAACAAAAAATATAAAAAAACAACAACGAATTTTTAAAAGGTGAAGAAGAAATGACAAAATTTTATATAAAGATAAAGCAAAATAATAAAAAAAAAGTTAAATAAATATTAATTAAATTAACCTTTCCATTGAAATTTTGCGTATATTATGAGAAAAAATTGCATTTGGTGGGTGGTAGTCTCTTAACAATTATTTTGCTGAGCAACGAATGTATTGAAGTCGATTTTTAAAAATTATAATTTACAGTGATGATCTAAATGTGTAAGTATTCAACTTTTTCTTATTTTTAGTTTTTCTATGTTATATTACTTGCTGGTGATGCAAATTTTAGGTTGTGCTCGGGTTTTATTGTTTGCTATTGCTTTATTCGTAATTTCTTTAATGTGGAATCAGATAGTAAAACTATGTATTCTTTTATCTAATTAGCACATTACCTATATATTGCCTTAATAACTATGTATGTATATTGTATTAACTTTGTCATACTTAACGAAAAAGAGAAATATTGATTGATTTTTATTGAAAAAAAAAAAATAAAAAATAAATAGGTAAAAAAAAATATACAAATGCTTCTTATAATAAACACACCTATTTTTAAACTTTTGCTAGTAGAATTTAACAAAAGAAATCAAAAATAAATCGTAAAAAAAATGTAAAAAAATGCGTAAAAGTTGTTCTTGTACAGCTGATCTCTATATGAATAATAATGGTCAAAACGGTTCCGAAATTGATAGAATAATCAGCAGGTTTAAAATATCAAATAACAAAAAAAAAAAAAAAAAAAAAAAAAAAAAAAAAAAAAAAACAAGTAAGCCATTAAAATAAATTTCTGTTCTAGAAAGACGACAAGTGCATAATCCAGATAAATTGCTTCTTAAGCAATTATTAGGTACCTATATATTTTATGTCGTTGGAAATAAAAAAAAACCTAATTGTTGGCCTTATACGCTATATATAACTATTTGAATTACTAAATTAATTAAACTTTTTTTGTACCAAAACCATCCGTCGTAGGCTCGAGAAATATAAATAAACTAGTTGTTACTTTAAAATTGCTTAATTGTAGGGAAACAAGCCGACTCCTTATTGGGAAAATGTTTTTAGAGCAATGAGTAGAAATTCAAACGTTTTCGCTCTGATTTAAGAAAATGTAATAATCGTAAGCATAGGTACAACACGACTTAATTTTTACTTGTGGTTAACGTTACGTTTATTAAATATTTTATAAATACCTATATTAAAGATGGAAAAGATTTAATATAGGTAGTTTGCGTTTCTTGCAATTGACATTAAATCCTAAGAATGGAATTTTAAAATATCATAAATTTCAAAAAAATTTAGTTATAAATATTGTAATGTTTATTTTAAAAATTTTAAACAAGTAATATTTTCAAAAATTATTACACAAATTACAAAAATTAACCACTTTTGTTAGTCTTGTAAGTCTACATTGGTATTCTTTAACTAATAATAAAGCTTATCTAAATAGCTTATTATAGCTTATTTGATAACGATATCTTATTCTAAATACCTTAACTAACCTTACCTACCTGGGAGTAAAAAAATGGTATTTAAAAAATTCAGAAGTGTTTTCTTCTTCTATCTCTTCTATTAATCCTTCGATCAATTAGATTTTTTTTAACATAGATAGTATAATGATAATTAAAATTATTAAGAAAGCTGATATTACTTTTTACATATTGTTAAAAAAAATTAGGCAGGCAACGCCTACTGTATCAGGATAGCTAGTTTTAGATTAAAGGAAAGATACCTATAGTAAAAATGTAAAAAAATTATTAGATGTAGGTTAGGTTAGAATTGAGGAGATGAATCCAATAGTGTTGATAATAAATGATTATTAGTTGCAGAAATATTTCTTGTTTTATAAGAAAAAAAAATTTTTCAAAAAATTATTTTCTATCGATTTAGCTTGCTCTGATATGCTGAATGACCCAAGCAATGTAATTTTTTTTAAAAGCTTACCAATTATGGCCCATGAGAGTACTTTTTCTCTATCTTTTTTATATATGGAGTTGACAATTCTTGACACTGAAATCTTTTTTTTTTTATATATAATGAGTTTGATACACAATGGCGCAAAAAAAAAACTTATTGCCTAGAGAGACTGGTTTACCAAACTTAAAATTAATAAAAAAAAAAAACGCGTTAACAAAACGGGTAATTAGTATATGTTGTTTGTGAAGCAATGTAATTTTTTTTAAAAGCTTACCAATTATGGCCCATGAGAGTACTTTTTCTCTATCTTTTTTATATATGGAGTTGACAATTCTTGACACTGAAATTTTTTTTTTTTTATATATAATGAGTTTGATACACAATGGCGCAAAAAAAAAACTTATTGCCTAGAGAGACTGGTTTACCAAACTTAAAATTAATAAAAAAAAAAAACGCGTTAACAAAACGGGTAATTAGTATATGTTGTTTGTGAAGCGATAATTAGATAGATTACTTTTTTTATTAGTTATTTTTTTTAATTTTTTCTATAAAACAAATTATTCTTACTCCTTTGAGTGGGATAAATTGAATTCAATTCGAGCTGGATAACAGTACAAAGCACTAAACAAAATTAAAAAAAATTACGGACATTCCATCAATCAAAATTGTTTCTAATTTTGTCGCAGTGAAATTTTTTAGAATTAAATTAATAGGTATTTAAAAATATTTTTATGGCTGAATAATTTTTTGAATTTGGTCATAAAGGCTTTCTTTGTATTGAAATTAATAAATAAAAAAATTATTAAAAAAATATTCTAAAATTTCAGTTTTTTTCTAATAACATAGCGTTGCTAATTTAGGCTATAATACACGGCATGTTTTTTTTACATCTGACTTTAAAATTTGTGGGACATATGTAAATCTACAGGTCTCTTAAAATTTTACTTTGACAGGTAACCGTCGCAGACTTTGCAGCAGCAGAGATTTCTGCCAACGGCTGAGGTCACATGTTTTGACCAAAGAAAATAGAGCGCGCTCTTATTGAAATTTTGTCAGACGTCTTAACACATGTTTTTTTTACAGAAGTAATGTTTTAAAGGTAACACACGATATGTTCGTATTAGCGGTGGAGAATTTGACAAGTCAGATGTAAAAAACATGCCGTGTATTATCTAATTTAGTTGTCAATAGCTGTATGTGTATGTGCAAATTATGTAAATTTGATGTCAAAAAACGACAAACTTTAGACACTCTAGAATCAGCACCACAAAATAGTTTGTGTTTAACCAGTTATTTTATGTGATGTAGGAAAATTTAAAATTTTCTATATAATTGTTTTTTACATTGGCTTAAATATTTCCTAGTTTATACCTACTACCTTTTATGTGCAACACTGAGTTACAATCAGTTGTTCACAACGAATAAAGTGTACATAAGTAAAACGAATAAATGAGGGAATCTTGAAAATGAGAAGAATAAAGTGACAGACTACTGACGGTTTTTGCTGCTGCAGCAGCAAATGAATTTCATTTGAGTAATCTGAAGTAAAAAGTCCGGGAATCGTATTTTAAAAAGCGCTGTGTTTGACAATTAAAAAATGTTAAATTTATATGTATAAATTTATATATAATTTTTAATAAAGTGTAATAAAAAAACTAGTTTTGTGGAAAAGGTTAAAATTAAAAAAAAAAATGTTTTTTTGTTATATTTTGGCGTTGCACAAACAGTATATTAAATGGCAGAAGTTCGTTTTAGCAGTTGTACGTACCAATAGTCCAATAGCAAGAAATCATTAATAAAGAAATAAAAAAAAAATTACACAAAAATATGTACACACGTAAGTGAGAACGTTACAACCATACTACACAACAGTGTAATAGTTGGTTTGTGTGTTGAGTGTTTGTTTGAAAACAATGAATGTGTGAAAGAGTCAGCCAGTTGTGTCGATGAGTAGTGTCAATGCTGATTTTGTGTTAATCGTGTGTTTCTTTGTATTCGATTTATTTTGCGTTTGTATGTTTTGTTTTTGTGATTTTATACGTCCGTCTGTCGGTCGGTCGTTTGTTAATTTATTGTATTTTATTTCTGTCGTCTTTTGGATTTTTCTCACATGTACTGTGTCGTGTTCTCTTTTTATGAGATTTAATTTTTTTCTATACGTTTATTTCGGTTCATTCTAACATTTCGTTAATTTATTAGAAGTACATTATGTTGAGCGTTGTCAATTCTGTGTTTTTACTAAATTTTTTTATGGTTTTTTAAAAGTTCCTATGTGCAAAATTATAGTTAGTTCTCGGTAAGTTTTTCAAGCCTTTTATATATTATTTTTTTTACAGTAACACAACGTTAATTTAAAAAAATAACAATACAAATGTAACAACAGTTTACTGATATGTGCTGTTTTCTAAAAATTGGTTTGGTGCATATGCCAAAAACTCACAAAACTGACAAGAAAAGAACATAAATGAAATTTGTCACACAAACAATAACATAAATTAAAACATAGGTTACCCTTAGTAACGATTATCAAGCAAATTTGCGTAAATAGGCAAAAAATATATATGTTTGGATTAAGTTAGTCGGTTGTTCAAGCTTTTCGATTATCCAAAATTTTTATATTTTGTATATTCATTCATATCAATGTTTAAATGTTTTTATATTTTTACTCAGTCACGCAAAAAAAAAATACTAAACGGATTTTAATAAAATTTGCAGCAAAGATAGAAAACTACGCAGACGAAGTCCCGACCACAGGATGGTACGAAATAAATTTATAATTAAAATTTATCTTAAAAAACTAAAGAAAAAATAAATATAATATTGTAAAATGTATTCCAACCTAGACTTTTCACTTTGTGTATGTTATATACTAGCGATTTTAATTTTGTGCTTTTGGTAATTTAAATGTTGACAACGCTGATTGCGTTTCTTTTCGTTAATGGGAATTAAAAAGTGTAGAAAATGTGAGAGAGATAGTATATGGGTAAAGGAGAATATAAATGTTGTTGTTTTTGTAAATTTCATTCCTTCATTTTCATTGTTTCTTGGTATGCATGTAATTTAATTTTAATAAAAAGTGTAATAAAGTTTAAAAGAAGTAGGTACCTACCTACTTCAGGTTTATAAATTTTTGTTGTTGTTTTGTATGTCATTTGTTATATTAAATAACTGATTGGACTGATTGGATAGATATTTGATTGTAGGGTAAAATTTGTACAATACGCATACCTACATACTGTTCTACAGAAGCATTTATTTTATTCTTTTTTTAACAATATTTATCGTAGGTATTTGTTTTATTTTTGGTTACAATAGGTGGGTGCCTACATAATTTATTTATTTATTTATAATTATAATTTATTTTCATTTATTTTTTTCATGTCATTCTGTCTCTATACCTTGTGTTTTGTATTTCTGTTATACCTTCCTACATATTTTTTTTGTTGCTATTTTCTATCATGCAAATTCTTTATCGTTGTCAAATGCCTGGTGTACAGCTTTTGTTTTTTTTTACAATATTATTTATTTATTTTGTTTATGGTTTTGTATTTTCATTTTAATTGTAGGTACCAACATCTATCTTTTGCTTTCTTATTTCTATCAAATGTTCCTAAATACATCAATACCTGATATGTTTTATCAATGCATAACTACCTTCCTACTAATAGGTATTAATTTTTTTTACCGGTTCAATTTTTAATTTGTAATCGTCTTTCCTTTTTTTTATCAACATTTTGCACGATGACAACGATGGTTCCTTTTGAATAAGCTACCATTTTGTAACACTATTATTATTAGGTATGAAGTCTCGTAAGTTTAAGTAGAAATGCATAAGAAAAATAATATTTTCTTTGCATCTATAAGCGTGGCACTGCCCAATTCTCCTAATCTTAAAAAAAATTGTGATTTTTCGTTTATACAGTGCACTCGCGGTAACGTGAACTAATTAAAACCTAAGGAGTTCATGTTAGCAAAATTGTTTACCGTAGCGATTGACGAATTTCATAAACAAATCTTAAAATTATTCCATATAAACCTGTGTTTTACACTCTTGAATATGAAGTTCTTATATTACTGTTTGTATTACTAAAATGTAAAACTAAAATTATTAATTGAAATTCATTACGAAGATCAGGATATTTCTTTTTTCAAATTATATAAAAAGTCTGTTTTTTCCATTTACTCCAAACATTTAGATCTTTTTACACACATGCCGATTGATTCAGCTCTTCTCATAAGAAAAATACTTCAAATTTCGCTGCCATACAAAAATACTAAACTTTAAAAATATAAATTTATATATATCAGTTTTGTCCACATACTTAAAAAACATATGCAGCTTTATGATTTTGTGCACGTTAAAGAGTAGTCAACGTTAACAAAATATTCATGTTACGCGGTGTTCACTACGTTAGACGGTGTCCAGGTTATTGCGAGGTCACTGTACAAAATTTAAAGTTTTAAAGTTTGTGAAAATTAAGATTTATTTTAGACTTACATTAATAGGTATGTTCTGCTTTTAAAATACTTATGACCGCCTTGATTGCAAATTTAATTTTTTGGATTGTAAAAACAGCACATAAAGTATTTTTAAGAAATAACTCTTACTCTTTAAAAACTAAATGGATATAATTTTGCAAAAGAAATTGTCATCTAAGGTATTATACATACATATGTATGTACATATTTATTGAAACTGTTTTATTATAAATTTTTAATCTTATCTTAAATTGTGTTCTTTTCAGATTACACTCAACTAAAGTTGCAGCTGAGAAGGACGTTTTCTCAAAATTTCTTATTGTTTTAAGCTGCAACTAAAAAAGATCAATATCAAGAATTGAGTTAAACAAGTAATGAATGAGAAAATAAAATCACCCTCAGGGCAGGGTGGTTCTGGATCCGGTGGGGGTACAGCAACTGGTGGCTCAACAACACCAGCTACATCGGGTAATAGTAGTGTTGGTGGTAGTAATGTTGCAACAGGTGCAAATGCATCCGGTGGCCCAGCCACATCGTCAATTGGAGGAAATATAACTGGTCCTCCAACATCTAATAATGGCAGTGATACAACAGCACAAATGCCGTCACATCCCTATGGGCCACCTGGTAGTGGTGGTGGTGACCCTTTAATGTCACACTATCATATGCATCAGCCACCACAACACCCGCAGCATATGCCACCACACCAGCAAAGTGGACCTGGGGGTCCACCACCTCCACCTCCCTCAAACGAACACCCTGGTAAAGAAGGTGTTGAGTATGGACAAAGTCCTTTAGGTGGTCCTCCACCACCACTGCCTGCTGGTCATCATCCCATGTATGGACGTTATCATCATGGTGATCCCAATATGGATCCTTATCGTTATGGTCACTCTCCAATGCAACAACCACCACCTGGTGGAAAACCACAACAGTCTGCACCCGGGGGTGGTCCTGGTATTGGATCACCGAGTCGGCCACCTCCGCAAAGGTATATACCAGGACAACCACCACAAGGTCCTACACCGACCCTAAATTCATTGTTGCAATCTTCGCATCCACCACCACCACAGCTTAGGTATACGAATAGTTATGATCCCCAACAACCGCCGCCACCACCACCACAGCAACAGCCGCCACCTCAATCGCAAGTGCCACCACAAGCGGGAGCAGGAGGGCCCCAACCTCCAGGCGGTGGGCCAACACCAGGACCTCCACCATCTCAGCACGGTGGACCACCACCGCCACCACATCAATCGCCGTACGGTGGCCAACAGAGTGGTTGGGCACCACCGCCCAGACCTTATAGTCCACAATTGGGACCTTCACAACAGTATAGAACGCCACCACCGGTAAGTTGTTAGTTTATTTATTACTATTATTCTTTATTATTAGCAATTCTAATTATTACTAAAGGTAACAAGATCTGATTTTTTAAATTTATTGCAAATGTACTTTTGTGTAGGCCACATCTTGACAGTGCATTGCCAATAAAAATTGCAAAAAAAACATGTGACAATTTCTGTGTTCAAAAACAAAAATCCTTTAGTGTCTTTCAGGTTGCAATTGCAATTACTTACAACAAACAATCCATTATTTTTTTAACTATTTAGAACAAATTGTCCTTAGCAAACGGTATCATATTTTGCTGTTGAAACTTTGTAATAAAAAGTCTAATTGCAAGGATTTCCTTGCATTGATGCACTACACTATATTAAATGTGAAATGTATTGATACTTTTTTTTCTTAAAGAAAATTATTTACAAAGTTTTGCCATTTCATTCATAAGGAATTTTCAATACAAGTTTAGATTTAGTACAAAAGAGTAGATTCCTATTCTTTTTATAACACTTTTTTGCTACACAGATAAGAGATACATACATACATACATATTTAAGAATATTGTCATTTTACGAAATATTAAAAATAATATTAAAACTGTTTTATTGTTTATATTTGTCGCGTGGCACAGTTTTTTTTTTCATTGTATCAGAGATCTTTCTTTATAAAAATAAAATGTTGTGCATTAAATGCGAAATAAATAATAGTTTATTACTCATTTTTTTTTTCATTCATAAAATCATTCTGTATTATTTTTTTAACCAACAACTATAATGATAAATACATATTAATAAAGATATAAATAGTAAATTATTTTTTTTTAAAATTTCATTGAATAAATAACATAAAAAAAGAATTCGTTTCTGATGCGTGCCTTTTGTTTTGTTTTATTATTCATAAAGAATGATAAAAAAAAATAGTTTTTGTTTACAGAAACAAATTTTAATGCAAAAATTATCATTTCATTTTGAAAGTAATTAAACTGTGTATGTACATATGTATGTATGTATGTACAGACATACATGTATACAGTACTGTGCAGTAAATTAGCGGCTAAAACTAAGTTAATTTAGAAGTTGTTTTTATTTTGTTTTTATTGAATATTTAATTGATATACATAAGTAGTTTTCAATTTGTATCTTATAATGTTATAAAAAGCCATTTGAAATTTAATAAATGTCTTAATATCGAGAAATATTTTATTTTTCCAATTTATAAACATAACAATTTAATTTTCTTGAAGTGTTGTTATTAAAATGAACAGATTGAATTCAGTGTTTGTTAGTTTTAATTCAAGGATTTAACACCTATTTAAACGAAAGGTAATGTGGGCTCAATTAAGAAGCTTAATAAGTATAAATCAATAATATATCAATATATATCGATGCCTTACTTCCTCAACCTCGTAACTTAAAAAATACGGTTTTGACTTTTTCATATCAAACGATGGTTTCATGCTTTAACTAAAAAATATTAGTATATTATTACTACTAATATACATGAATACAATCAATTCCTTAATAATTGCATTTAAACTTTTAACCAAACACCGAAGTATAAAAAGATGAACCGTTTTTTTCTCTCCTGAAAAATTTTATTTTTTAAGATACGAGGTTGAGGAAGTAAGGCATCGATATGTTAATTCTACAATTCTCCAGAATTACTAGTTACATATCCATATTTAACGATTTCATCTTAATAAGAAAACTAACAAGATTAACTGTTACTTTGTGATTAAATTGTAATTATTCTTTTAATTTGTTCTCATAAAAATTTTACAAGATTCTATAAATATTACACAACTTTTATGTTAGTCGCTTACATATCTATGTATGTATGTTCTGCACAGTACTGTTTAATAACTACACATATATTTGTTTTTTTTTTTTTTTTGTATATCAATATTATTTAGCTGTTAATTAAAAAAAATATAAATAAATGACAGGTTTTGTTTTCGAAATATCTTTACGTCACATTTTTCATAAATTTTTGTCATTTCTATTATTATAATAATCATATCCGAGCTATTAAACTACTTGACTTATTAAAATAAAATGTGTGTATGTGCACTTTTTTTTACACCAAAAGAAAATAATCTATTTTAAAGTACATAATTACCATCAATATAAGGATATTGAAAAACTGTAAAGATAACTTTAAAAGCAATGGCAAAAAGTAGTTGAACAAAATTTGTGCAAATTTATTTTTATTTATATATTCTGATAAATCAATACATACATTTTTTAATCTAACATTTTTACATTGAATCCCTTATTCATCACTGGCTATCGTACATCAAATTTTAAATTCTTATTATTAGGAGGCAGCGTTGCCAGTATTTTTTTTTTATTAATTCTTCATTTACATAACCGAGCCTATAAGGCCATATATGGTTAATAAAAGCTACTTAATATAAAAAAAAATATTTCTATATAGACAATAAATAATATGTAAATATTACATTAAAAAAATAAGGAAAGGAAAAAGAATTTTAGTACAATAAGTGTTACATACAAAAATAATTCTATTTTAATTAATCTTCAAGGTTTTATATGAGAGGAAAAAATAGAAAATGTTTAACGATTCGTTAGCATATGAGATTGTGCATATTCCAGTAAAAGAGATTTGAATTTAGGAATCGAATAAGAAAATATTCTTAAATTTCTCGGCAAAGCATTCCAAATTCTCGATAACTGAATAGAATTTTCTTTACATACCTATTTAGTTTAAGCCGCAACTAATAAATTATTTAAATTATTTATTCAAGTGAGAACAGTTCGCAATAACACAATTCTTTTTAAAATGCGCGTCATAATACGAAATGAAAAAACTTTCGACCACACTCAAAGATTAAACATTGCTATTAAAAAATGAGTATTTAGAAGCATTAAAGCTTTGAACAATTCCCTTGACATTTATGTTCTGCCTTTTGTTTAGAAATTTTCAGAGATTAAAAAACACCTTTATTTTCTATTGATGTGGGTAGAATTTTCAATAAAACATTTATAATAGAATCAAATACGTACCTCGTTAATTCAAAAACTTCAATAATTCCAAATAAAGGGCTTTTCCCTTGAGAAAATACTCTTTAATTCGCAATAATTCATACACTTTGGCCCCCTTTTTTAATTCGTATTTTGTATTTTTAAATTAAAAGTCTAAGAAACCCCTCCAATCGTTCTTAATTGTAAACAACCTCTTATTCTGAACCATATTACAGTAACTAAAATTGTAACAAATTTGACTTAAGTGTCAATTTTCACAAATTTTTTTAAATTTGCAATAATATTAAATAATTTTTCAATATTCTTTAATGTTAAAAATTTAGTTTCAATTTTTTTTAAGGGAATTTAATAGTCGGTACTTAAGTCAGAATTAAATTAATTACGAGAAGTTTTTTATGTATTTTGTTTTCTAATTGCTGTTACTAAATCACATTATACCCCCTTTTTTAATAAACTCATCCAATATTTTGCATACATTTTGAAAATATTAGTTCACAAACTAAATTAAAATTTTAAGTTGAATTTTTCAGTTTCACTGCGATTAAACTCCAATTTACAGAATTTCGAAAAATTTGCCCGTTACGTTATTTTCGTTTTTGGGACTAGGTATTATGAATATATTTCTAAAGTGTGTTAGCTTATGCATTTATTCTTTATATTGTACTAGAAAAGCCCGGCGCGCGTTGCTACGCCATTTAATGATAAAAATGCATTCTGAATTTAAATTGAATATCAAGTGCAAAAAGCAAAAAATTATAACTTTTATAGTCAAGGCAGCTAATATGTGTGCAAAGTTTCAGAAAAATCGGTGAAGTTTAAGTAGCTGAAAATGAAAATTTTTTTTATGGGCGTGACACTGCCAACTTTTCTAACCAAGAAATTGTATAATCATGACAACTCAATATGTGTGCAAAGTTTCAGAAAAATCGGTCCAGTGCAAGTATCTCAAAATTAAAACTTTTTTTATGGGCGTGGCCCCGCCCACTTTTCTTATCACGAAATTATAAAGTCATGACAGCTCAACATGTGTGCAAAGTTTCAGAAAAATCGGTCAAGTGCAAGTAGCTAAAACTGATAACTAATTTTTTATGGGCGTGACCCCGCCCACTTTTTTCCACCCATAAGCACTCCCTGGAATGTGTACAACAACTTCCTAAAGTTTGAGTCCGATCGGTTTTACAGTTTCGGAGTCTATAGCTAATACACACACACAGAGTTTCACTTTTATATACAGTGGCTCACAGCTTATTTTATGCAGTGCATTTTTTTATTTTTAAAGCTCTGTATAAACAAAACTAAAAGGAACTTTAAAAAGAACTTGGAACCATTTTAAAGACAAAACGCTATTATTTAACAAAAAATATCATGTTCTGCAAAAGTTTACGTTTTAACCATTTAAAAGTAAAAAAACAAAAAACTGTCCTTAATTTTATCTCACTGCTTGTTTTATGCAGTTATTTTCTACTGTAACGGTACTTGAATGCAACTTTGGTGTTTTTTTTTTTCATTATTTTTTTTAAATCTAGTAATGTTTCGCGTTGAACTGTTGGTCTGATTTGATTATATGAAGTGTCAATTAAGAAAAATTGAGATGATTCCGCGAACAACGATAGAGCAGCGAGAATTGGTTTTAAACCATTTTAAAAATGGCCACTCATAGCGAAAAATAGCAGAAATGGTTAATATTAATGCTCCCACAGTTCAAAAAATCATTAAGCGCTTCATCCGTGAAAATCGGGTTCATAACAAAGGCAGAAAACCACCAAATAAATGTTTTACGGAACATGACGAGCGACATATTTTGCGAAAAATAAGGGCGAACCCAAAGCTCTCAGCTCCAAAATTGACGTCCGAAGTTAAAGCTGAACTGGGCAAACAATGTTGTGTGGAAACTGTTCGTCGCGTCTTGCGCCAACATGATTTTAATGACCGAGTTGCACGCAAGAAACCGTTTATTAACCCAAAAAATAGACTATGGAGGCTAAATTTCGCCAAAGAGCACGTCACAAAAGAATCTGCATTTTGGAATTCGGTCATCTTTGCCGATGAACCTAAGTTTAACCTATTTGGTTCAGATGGCATGTCGTATGTGTGGCGGAAACCAAATACAGAACTCAACAAAGAAAACCTTAAAGCAACAGTAAAGCATGGGGGTGGCAGTGTCATGGTTTGGGCCTGTATGTCGGCTGCTGGTACTGGAAAATTAACTTTTATTGAAACAACCATGGATAAATTTAAGTACCTCCAGATACTTAAGGACAACTTGTTGGAGAGCGCTGAGAACCTGGGTATAAAATCCGATTTTCGATTTTACCAGGATAATGATCCAAAGCACAAATCGGGTATTGTGCAAACTTGGCTGATATATAACTGCCCACATTTAATGACACAGCCAGCACAGTCGCCAGACCTTAATGTTATAGAGAATTTATGGTCGATATTAGAAAATAGCATAAGAAAACACACAATTTCAAGCAAAAACGATTTGAAACAAGCCCTTTTGACGGAGTGGGCAAATATTTCGCCAGATACTACATAAAAACTGGTCAATTCTATGCCAAATCGTCTTAAATCTGTAATAGATAACAAAGGCTACCACACAAAATACTAAATTAGGTAATTTCCAGTTTTATTTTGATCTTCTGAAAACCATACGTGCCTGCATACAATAAGCTGTGAGATGAAAAAAAGGAGTGTTTTCTGTTTTTTTTAGTTGTAATATATTAAAATGTACATTTTTGAAATAAATGAAATTTTTTTGTTAAATAATAAGGTTTCCCTTTTTAATGACATGAACTTCTTTTTTCAGTTCCTGTTAGTTTTTTTTTTACAGAGCTTCAAAAGTAAAAAAGTGCACTGCATAAAATAAGCTGTGAGCCACTGTATATAGATTTATGTTGGTCATTGTACTGTTTAGTTTAAAGAAAGCAAATACAATTAATTGTATTTTTAAGATCTACTACAACTACTACGATTTCCAATTTTTATTATTATTATTTTTTTTAACAATATCAGAAATAAAAAACAATTGGCGTAATAATCAAAAGCAAATAGAAACATTAAAAACGAATTCAAATGACGTAAGATCAAAAGGGATGTATGAATGATGGTGCAAATGGGATTAATGATTGTTAAAGCAAATGCGAGTGGGAGCAATTTGTTGAGTTCGGAAAAAAAGAAAAGTATTTGTATGTATGTTCTTAGAATGGTAACAAAATATTATATAGTGATTTTATAGTGGTACTGTAATAATTTTTTAAATAAATAATAAAGCGGATATTAAATTTAATTATTCCTTTCGTCGAACCGTTTAAGCCGCAAGAATGTTGGTACTGGCCGAAACTTGCGAATTTGGTAAAGTACCACGAAAAGAAAATGGAAATAATCGTCATTGAAGTATGGCAATATAAAACTTTAATTGTTATTATAAAAATTCACTTTTAATAAAAACATTTTAAAACGTTTGAATAATAAAGTTAAATTGAATACCTACATGCCTTTATTCTTTTAAACATTTTCATATTTTGCACAGCAATTAACATCTGATTGGCTAAATAAAGAAACTACTAATACCTATCACAGTTCTAAGGAAATGTTGTTAATAAAAAACCTCAAACCAACAAAGAAGTACCATCCTGTTTAACCAAAAAAAAAAAAAACATCAAATTCCTGTTTAACATTGTTGTTGTCGACGTTTTTATTCTCGTTGTTGTAGCTGCTTTTATTATAAAATATTATCAACAGCGTCATCTTCATTATCATGAGCCTGATGTATTTTTGTTGTAGTTGCTATTTTTATTCGTTGTTCCTCCACGTCAGTATGTCAAGGTTGTATACATGAAATGAATGAATAAACAACAAAAAATTTATATATAAATAAAATCCATAGAAAAAAAAATACTACAAAAAATTTTAAGGAAATACCCTCCAACAGAAATAACAACAACAATGATGAAATTTAGTAGGAATGAGTAGTTGTATGTTTAGAAAATGAATACGAAAAAAGCAACAACATTGTGAACACAGTGCTTCAAATGAAAAAAAAACATGCACACCGACAAATGCATACATACATATGTACGTAGGTACAAGTATGGATTGGTGTACTTGTTTTGCGAATATTTTTATGTCTGATTATCAGTGGAGTCTGACAAGGTTGCTGCTGGTGCATACTACACTATTGTATAAAATCTCTTACTATCATGTACTACAATGACACTTCCTGGGTAAAATCTACCAGACAATTAGGAATATGAACTCTGTAAGTGCTTACTGTTGCAGCTATAATGTTTGTGTATATGTATGTTGTATGTAAATTTTTTGGGTTAAATTTATACAAATTGCAAAAGAAGAAAATTGAAATAACACTGAAGATTACAAACTGCATTCGCAACCGAATCGAGCAAAAATACTACGACACACAGACAAATTTCAATATATGCAATAAGTCAATGAACTTTTCAAGAAATAAAAAAAAAATAAAATAAACAAAACAAAACAAAATATATAAATACAATAATAAAAATGGATTTGTATAGATAGTGGTGTATATATGTATGTATATTCACATTTAAAAACTCACAACCTACATAATAGTAAATAAGTATGTACTAATAAATATTACCCTGAACTACACAAAACCCAACGGCACTCTTGAATCAGCCACTACACCTCTTTATTATTTATATATTGACTTAGGATGGTGGCGTTGTAATAAACGTTGTATTATTCGTCATAAAATGTGCAAAAAGAGCACATTCAACAAACCCAATGGGTTTAAATTTTGTTTTATTTTATTTCATAAAAACACACATCTTTATATAGAAAATAAATAAATAAATAAATATGTACATAATTGTTCATACCTATTATGCACAAGTCGTCTGGTCCAGAATTAGTTAAATTCAAAAACAATTTGACAGTCCTTCACATTTACATACATACATACATATGCATACATTCATTTTAGGTGTACAAAATTGTATAGAAACAAAAATCAGCTGAGTAGGTGTGTATGTGCTTATTTGTTTGTTTGTGGCTTTTTGAATATCGTTGCAGCATTTGTTGTTATTTTTGTAGTGATACCAATAAATACAAGTTGAATGACACTAAATTGCAAAAACAAAAACACACACATACACGTTTACACTACAAGAAATCATAGTGAGAATATATTTATAACAACAAAAACAACAATAATTGTATACATTTTATTGAAAGAAATTATAATAACAAGAAGATATTGGTTAATAAAGATTGTCTACAAATCAATCGATATTCAGATATGTATGTATATGTATGTATGTATGTGAAAGAGATTGCCGTTAAAAAAGAAAACCGAAAAAAAGGTATAATGAGAAAAACAAAACGTGTTTAAATATCAACTAAAAAAGGATATGTATGTATAATAGCATGTGTAAAAGACCTTTCATTGTATGTATTGTATTTAACAGGTTGTTTTTGTTGCCTTATTGAATGGACTTAAAAACGTTTATGCGTTGCCGGTAACGTCATAACGATTCTCTTTCTTTGTAAGGCCCCTTTCGCATTAGGCAACTATAATTGCGCAATTCTTGTGTTTGTTGGTGTGAGATAAGAGGTCGGTGTGAAGGGGAAAGAATTGCCGAGATTTGAGTACAGACTTGCTTGTACTTGGCAATTCTGCTTCTGCTGTCATTCTTGTCTTGGAATATTTATTTGTTTTTGACATTGTCTTTTATTTCTTCTTCGGTGTGTTGTGTAATTTTGTGTGTGTGAAAATTTGATTTGTTTATAAGTAAATCAAATATTTAAAAATGAGAAATTGGAAGAAACTGGAAGAAATTGAGCAACCAAGTTGCTCAATATGAACATAAAAGCAAGTTCAAAAGAAAATAAATAAAAATTAAAATTATACTTGCGCAATTATAGTTGCCTAATGCGAAAGGGGCCTAACATTCGTGCTAGCTTTTAGGCTTGCAAATGTATCTCGAAATACGGTGTCTAGGGTAATAAAAAAATATAAAAAAGAGTCCCTGACTATCGATAGAAAACAAGGCTGCGTTAGAAAAAGTAAATTTTCGGATCATAAGTTGGCTGATAAAATAAAAAAAGAATTGTATTAAGGTACTTATCCCTATCTCTCTGGAAGACAAGTGGCTCTGAAGGCAAAGTGCTCGAAGACTTTTATAAGAAAACTTAAAAAAATGCATGTCTGAGGACATATGTATAAAGTGCAAAAAGTTTCAGAAATAAATTAAGCCGCAAAACAGCAAACAAAAGAGTTTGCAAAAGGATTTTTGAATAATTTTAATAATTATATATGTATGTATATATTATGCTGTATAATAAATGACGAAACATATGCGCTATCTGATTTTAAGCAACTTCCTGGTCAAAATAATAATAAAGAAAATGTTGCAGAAAAATTTCGTGTAGAAAAAAAATCTTGGTTTGGCAAGCCATTTGCATATGTGGCCAAAGAAGCAGTCCCTTTGTTACTACTGATACAATAAATGCCAATGTTTAAATCAGAGAGTGTCTTCAGTGACGACTAATTTCTTTTTTTTTAACGTGATATACCCTTTATTTTTGTTTGCCCGATCTCGCTACTTGCACTACAGTAGGTCAGCGATTGAGTGGTACCAAAAAAAAGGTATTAGATTTGTACCAAAGGAGGCGAATCCACCAAATTTTCCGGATCTTTGGACAATTTAGAAGTTGTATTAAAAAAAAAAATTTAAATACACTAGAAGATCTAGATCTAGAAAACGAGTTTAGGAAAAAGAAAAAGACAACTTCCTTTCAAAAGAAAAGGAAAGCAAAGGTGGAAACCGTAATGGAAGGTAATCCGGAAAAAGTTAAAAATTGTATCAAAAATAAGAAGAAAATCTTTAGAATTTAAATATAATACTTTTAAATCTAAAAAAAACAAAAATATTGAAGGAATTAGCTGCTGGTTTGAATTTAATAACGACAATCACATGAACTAGTTTATTCGCGCGCACTTCTCAAGTGATTTTTTTAAAGTTATTACAACAAATGTGTTGGAAAATTTTTTCAAATGTAGTTCAGCTTTCAGTTCTTTAATAATAAATACACTCTTACCGCAATAAAATTTGCGTTAGCAAAACATTTTTTTTACTCTTTAATAATCTGTTTAAAACTTTTAATTTGCAAACTAAAATAAAATAACACAATGTGTATCAGTGAAACCAGTTCACTTTTAGTATACTATTTTCCATTTTAATTACATTAGAACGTCGTCATCGTCTTAATGAAAAATGGTGATTTAAAAAAAACAAAGTTCAAATACTATACAAAATACAAATGTTCCATTTAATTTGCTGCATTATTTTATTTTTTTCAACTCAAATTTGTTTTAAGCTGTTTTTTTTATTGTTTTTTTATTATTATCAGTATAACTTTAGAAATTGTTATGAGCTAAATTCTAGGTCAGAGACAAGTTATACTGAACTTTGGATTAAAAAAAAAATGAAAACAAAAAGCAAATGCTTATAAATAAAGTTAAGAAAGCTTTTGCTTTTGAAATACACACACAAATATGTAGATTATTCAAAATAAAATGCAATCCACAATACAGTAGACTCGCGGTAACGTGAACAATTAAAAACTGAGCGTGTTCACGTTTGCGAAGTTGTTCATGTTGACGAAGGTGTAACTCTTTAACATTTCCAAATAAATAAGACATGTATTTTAACTCAAATTCATGTATTTTCTTTGTGTTTCGGATTGTTATGTATATACATATGTTTTGTTAAGAAAGTACGTTAAAATTAATTTAAAAAATGTGTAACCAATTCTTGGATTATCTTTTATTTTAAAATATAAATTTTTTAACAAATTCTTTCTCTCAAAATAGCTAACGCGATATCGTCTTCACCGTCTTCTTCATCTCCGAAAGAGCTTAAAATGTTCGTTGCCGAGTTGAATTTAAATAGCCAATAGCGTAATTCAAACGATTATGCATAGAAAATACAAGTGTTTAGCAGACGGATAAAAGTTTGTAATGAATAAACTCTGTGCCAACGAGCTGCCAAGCTTAATCGGCAGACGCCCAAGAGTTGCAGCATTTCTTAGTGTATTGTTTGCAACTGAATTTTAATACAAATGTCCTTTGTTATACCATTCACACAGTAAAAAAGGGTATATATAGATTTGTCATTCCGTGTGAAATTTCTACAATTTTCATTTCCGACCCCATAAAGTATATATTTTCTGAAAGCTTATGAATAGGGGAGGCGATTAAGCTCTGTCAGTCTGACCGTCTGTCCGTGTGTATGTTGAAATCAACTTTTTGAAGCACCCTGACATCGCTTGGACCCGGGTGTGGTATTAAAATATCAGAAATATTCGGGAGTAAATCGGTATTAAAAATCAGAAACATCGGTACATAAACAACTAAGATATGAGCAAAAACCCACGACCACCTCGATTTTTTTTTTCACAAAAACAACATTACAACAACAACATACATACATACAAACTTGTATATTGGTTAAAGTAAACGTGGGATCGAATCCCAGCTGAGCCAAAAAAATTTTTTTTTTTTTATATTTTTTTATTTTTTATTTAATATATTATTTATATTTTTATTATTTTTTTTTAAATTTTTTAAAATTTTTTTTTATTTTTTTTTGTTTTATATATATTTTAATTATTTTTAAAAAAAAATTTTTTTTAATTTTTTTTTAATCTTTTTAAAAATTTTTTTTGTTATTTTTTTTTTAATTTTTTTTTAACATACATACGTAAATTTATACTTTTACAATGGGATGTTTTATATATGTATGTTTTTTATATGTATGCACGTATTTCATATGGGATGAATGGTGATACAAACTACTATTATTGCATGACTACACGTTGTGAAGGGTATATAAGATTCGGCACGGCCGAATATAGCGCTCTTACTTGTTTTATAGTCTTTTTATTTTGATAAAAATATGATTTTTTATTTTACACGAAAAAGGCAACTTCGAACAGAAATGTAAAGTTTGTTTTAAGCAACATCTTTATTGAGGGTACGTATTTTTATCTGTTTTTATGTATAAGGAAGTAGAGTAATGCAGCTAATACACAGTATGTTTTTTACATCTCACTTATTAACTTCCCCACTGCCAAAGACGTAAATGTCGTGTATCAGCATTAAACCATTACTTCTGTAAAAAACATATGCTAAGTCATCTGACAACATGTCAATTAAAGCGTGCTCTAATTTGTTCTGACAAGCCACCTGACATCAGCTGTTGGCAGAAATTTCTAATGCCAGAATACAGTCAGTGGCGGTTGAGTGTTAAATAACAATTTTGACAGACATAAACAATTACAAATGTACCAAGCAGCGTTGCCGTTACTTTTAACCAAAATTGGTTATTTTTTTCTTCTGATGTGTAGATGTGTACCTTTTTATGATTTTGGTTACTTCTCACTAAAATTTTAATATGTTTATAAATTATGTATTTTATATGCTAAAATTTCAAATCGCGCTTTAAAATATGTATGTTTCACATTGCAATGAAGTAGCAAGTATGCAAGAAAGTAGCTTGCAAAAACATAAAATTGTGAAAGATATACAACAGCTTTATATTGAACTTTTAAAGAAAATTCCGAAGCGCTTCGATTTTTCAAGATAAGATTTTAAAAATCTTGAAATAATTACACCAAATAAAGTTTAAATACAGTTTTAAGTAGTTCAGAGATAAGTTTGGAACCTTTGTTATTATCATTCCCAAATTTAACAGGTGGTGATGAAGAAAAAATTGTATCCCAATGGAAACTATTAAGATTTTTAAATATTGTTTTAGACAAACATAAAAATGCATTGAACGAAAAGTGTTTCGAAGAACTTATTTATTTTGTTCCGCACTTAATGTCTTTGCCACATAGTTCAGCTGCTGCTGAAAGAATTTTTTCACTGCTTAGTTTGCAAATTTAGAAATTGGCTTGAGTTCCTAACAATGTTATGCAAAAGATTTGTAAAAAAATCAAAATGATTACCAGTATGTCTGGTCTGCCCAAACTTTGTTTTAAAAACTTCTAAAATTTTGTTTTTCTCAACATAGTATGAATTTTAAATTTGTCGATCCCTAAAAAAAATCGCTTTATACATAATTTCAATTCTATTTAGTTTTTTGCATTAAAATATGAAATAAAATAAAAAAACAAATTTAATAAAATCAAAATAATTTTTAATTTGGGTTATTTTGTTTTTTCATTTGGTTACATTTTTAAGAAAATTTGGTTGTAAAATATTTTTGGTTGTGCCAACGCTGATACCAAGTCAGATGTATTAAAAATGCCATCTATTAGCGGCTTAAACAATTTCAAATCTCCCAAACAGAAATGGTACACGTTAGTTTAAAGTTCAAAGTCTTGTGTGAAATTAAATTTGTAAAAGTGTTTTAGTTAAGTTGAAAAAGTTAAATACGACACTAAGTGTAGCAACTAAAATTAAACAAAAAAAAAAGTGCAAATTGTTTAAATCGAAGTTATTATTTTCTATAAATAAAAGTAGAGTGAAGTACTATTGTATGTATGCACATACATGTGTTCATATGTCAAAAATAATAGACTCCCGCCAATAAAATGAAAACTCATATAAAAAGTACAAATGAAAGGATAAGAAAACTGTTTGAAATGAATATAAATACGAAATCAGTATGAACCCCACAAAATACAAATAAATATATACCATTAACATTTAAGAGTAAAGCAAAAAATCTTTTAAAACCAAAACAATGTCGTCATAAATATAGACTCACGACAGACAGACGATGGACGGGGTACGATAGGCTGGCAATCAGCTGGAAGGAAAAAAAAAACAAAGTCTTGACACACATACCAGAAGAATTGAATGTCATATAACGAAACTGAAGTAAGATACAACAATAACAAAAGGCCGATTTGGGTAACAGGTTAAAAAAAAAACAAAAAAAAAAAAAAAAACAGGGAACCAGATAGACAGACATTATGAAAGGACGGGAACCACATGTAGGTTAACTTCTTTTAAAACAAAACAAAACATACACAATAGCAATAACAACAACAAATATTGCCATACTACCGTTTAAATATAAATAAACTCTTCAATTGGTGTGTGTGTGTATGTATGTTTTTTTTTTTCTTTTAACCAAACAGGCATCCAAAGCATTTTATTCATTCATTCATGCAATTACTAGTCACCCAAGTGGCTATAACAGTGGGGGTGGGTTTTTATTTTATTTATTTTTTTTTTATGTCTGCCTGTCGCCTGTTTACTTGCTTAAATATTGTGCATACATATTTAAAAAAAAAAAGAAAGAAATATTTCAATGAATTCATGTCTTATAAACAAATGAATGAATACAGACAAAATATACTAAAATATATGAATTCGAGTATTTGTCGGTGGTAGGTAACACATGTTCCATCGTACCATAAAAATACTTAAATGCATAGTACCAGTATTCAAAAGATTTATATGCTACTTTTCATTCAATAAATTTCTACTAAATGATTTAGTCTTTTTTTTTCTAATATAAATAAGATGAAACAATTGTTGCTTCAATAATAAATGCGTAGTTCATAAACATACTATACATATGTACATATGCATATGTATGATATTGAAATTTTGCAAGTATGCCCAGAAATAAGGTGTTACATTATTAAGTGATTTTTGTAGACGCTTCACACGAGAGTGTAAAAGGTTTTTATATATGCATACCCAGCAAAAAAAAATTAGAAGTAGTGCAAAGCGAATTACATTTTCAAGACTTCTAAATCAATTGTGTAAAAGCAATCATTCTAAATGACTTCCTAAATGTGAAATAATTTGTCATAATTGATGTGTTTAAAAATTAATGTAACATCATGCCAAATATCTTAAACAATTCATGTAAACAAACAAATTCAACTCATGAAACATCCGATGCTTCTCATCAAATATGCATGAGTTCTAAATATGTACTTAGAATGGAGTGCAGTTCATTAATGTATTCATGTAAACACATGATCTCCAATGACAAGCTAATGTTAAAATCATTAGTGTTTTCACCTAAATTTAATCACTTCGTTACCAGTTGAACCCCTGCAAATCTACTTTTTTGTCATAGATTTTTTTGCTGGGTATTAGTCATTTCGTTTATAATTTCTACAATATCTATTTGAAACGAACTAAAGTATAAAGTAAATATACTAGCTGATCCGACAAACGTTGCTTTGCCATATAAACTATTTCTGGGAAATATTTTTTTAGTTCAATAAAAATAACTAACTTACTCTGAGTACATTAAAAACGTTAATCCTATGTGTTCTACGGTACGCAAATCTATCTAAGTTTAAAATTTCATCAAAGTCGTTATGTTATTTAGGTGAAGCATAAATTGTCCCTTGGAGTGAGTCACCCTTAATATTTAGGAGTATGAAAAATTGATGTTGACCGATTTTCAAACGTTTATTTCTGCATTGGCTGGACTGTAAATTGTGTACAATTTTAAGACAAATACTATCGTTGCAAGTATATACATAATTAAAAAAGTGGGCGTTTATGTAGGCGTGGTAAAAAAAGTATGCTATTGATCAAACCAGAGTCTTAGTTATATTATGTGAAATTTTCAAAAAGAACGGTCCAGCATTCTGGCCTACCTGAGGGGGCGTGGAAAAAGATGTGGCGTTGAGGGATATGAAAAATAGATGTTAACCGATTCTCAGACCTACCCGATGTGCAAAAAAAAATTTCATGAAAATCGTCGAACCATTTCGGAGAAGTTTAATCACAAACACAACGACACGAAAATTTTATATATTAGATTCTAAATCATTATAAATAGAGGAATTGATTTAGTTATGTCCGTGTGCATGTTGAAATCAGCTTTTTGAAGCCCCCATATATACTGCAGACTCTTATATACAATCAATTTATCAGATATGCTTTCGAGAATTTTGCTATTGAAAATAGGTTATGTGGGCACATTACGAGCTGAGATATAAGCAAAAGAAAGTTTTTTAAACCAATCTTTTTGAAACGTTTGCTATAGAAAATACGTACCTTTGGCAAAATGTAAAGAAAGAAAATCTTGGTTCAATGGGTCAATTATCGACGAATATATCGGCGAAAAAAAATTTTTGGAAAAAAATTTCAAATGATAAACAAATGTTAAAATTATCGATTTTCTAAATAAGTTTTGGTCGCGGTTGTAGCATATAATTGTCAGTTATGGTCATAACATGATGGTATAAATTGTGTGAAGGGCACAGCCGCATAAAGCACTCTTACTTGTTATAAAGAGTCATAGATGTGTTTTTAAAAGTTAAACACAAAAAATTTAATGGAATGAATTAATTTTGGCTTCATTAGCCTACAAATTTCATGCATTTAATATTTACAAATATTTTCTGACATATGGCCTCATCGATTGCGTCTAATAAACGTCATCCTGGTAGTCCAATTTTTTTTAAGTATAAGCGGTCCTATTTCGTAAATTTTCCTGTAGCGTTCGTTATTCACGGTAATGTTGACACCGAAATCGGACATAAACAGAAATGGGCAGATGATGCCTTTGGTATGTAAACCGCACCAAGAATATGTTGCAATGCTGGGGCCAAATTACGGCATTCGATCACGATCGAAATTTTACTCGAACGATCGAGTTTGCTGTGCTTTAGGTATAGAGATTCTAATAAGAATTTTCAAATTTCGATCAGGTTCGAATGCCGTAATTTGCCCCCATTACTCAATATAATATAACCTTCACCAACATATACATACATACATACATACATTATGTGATAAGATATGAGTGTATATATATATACTGTATGTTATATTCATTAAATTTAAACTTTTTATTAACTTTTTAAAAGTTCTTTATGCGATAAAAAATTAACATCACAAAATACAACAATAAGTTAAATCTGGCAACTTTGCTTAATGGCGACTTATCAGAAATGGAAAATATTAAAGTATTGTATGTAACAAAATTGATAGAAAAAACAAATTTGAATTGCAGAAAAGGCAAATAAAAGTGAAATTTTGTTTAAATATTCATTCAATGGCGTACAAACGTTGTTCTCATATTCGACACATATTTCTACACAATTTCCATGTACTCTTCTTCTTCTTCGCTAGTTAATACACTCGTATAAGTGTGGCTGACAATAAGATGACCTGTATATTAAAATTTAAATGTTACTTGCAGTAACTATTGCCTAAATAACCAAACCAACACAGCAGTCTAGCAAATAGACAATTGCCACCACAATTGTGCTTTTACAGCGACAAGGGAAAGAAAACAATAACGATAATAACACCAACAGCAACAACAACTACCAAAATGGTAATTATAGATGGAGAAAGGAATAACAAATAAATAGCCTTGAAATAGGTGCCTGAAATGCCTGCTAGTTAAACAATAAAATACTATAATCATCGACAATGTCGGCATCGTCATCACTATTAAACAACACACTGTTCACTCTTATCACCAAATACTAGAAATGTGTGTAGCAGTGGCAATACAGTAGTAGTTCGTTTGTTTTGTTTTAGGCAATTGTAAATTGTACAAGGCAATGAGAACCAAATCTAGGAAATAAAATACTCGCTAAAACACATCCATCCTATGAATTAATAAGTAGTTGAACGTAAACGTTCGTACGTACATACATAAGTGTTACATACTTAAAACTAAAAGCGGAAAACTAAAGGAGTAACACTTGTTGTTGTCATCGTCATAAACAGCAACGATGTTTGCTGTTATTGAAACATGTTGGTGTTTTTGCACATACATAGAATTTGTTAAGTGTTCCATATACACACATACACATCTGTACTTTATATCTATGTATTTATTCATGGTATCAAGAATATACATGCATATATGTATACAAATTCGTCTAAGCTAGTAAATGTATATAGGCAAACTATGTTGTGCCACACTACTTAGTTCTTGCTTTACAATTCAAAACTACATAAATGTCTGTCTTTTTTATTTTTCTCTAGCCACTTTAGTGTTTCAGTGTGTTAACTTTTGCCATGGCATTTAAAATTCATTCACATATCTTTTGACTGCAAATTAAATCTAAACTAAAAGTATAGATATACTTACATACATAAACATATGAATGTATGTCTGTGCATGTGTATTACACATGTATAAACATTTGTTAAACATGTTAACAACACTAAGATAAACTTTGAATAAATATTAACACAAATTTAAAAAATGTATCTGAAATATTCTTATGGACAATATTTATTTATAAAAATAAAAAGTTTATAATTTTTTTTAGTAAAGGTTGGTTCAACCAAAATGCACAATGTTAATTGTAAATAAAAAAAATTTTCAGAGAATTATTTTAATATTTTTTATTATGATTTAAGGATATATGACAATTATATGTGAGACAAAATAACGGCCAAATGCTGGCTACGACTTCGATGGCATACTTCTCTATACGATGATCTATATTTTCAATGTCAATGTTGATGTTCAATTGTTAGATACGGCGACGAGTCGAGGTAGATGGCTCTTTTGCCACACTGTCGCTAACAATGGCAATGTTTTCTGCAGAGCATGCACTGGTGTTTCCTATAGACCCGATTTGCTGAAATTTGCACAATTTTCTCGATTGCGGACACATATGCTGACCAAATTACGAAGTGCAAGAAATTCATTTGGATTTAAACAAAAACTTTTCACATCTTCTCTATTTGTAGAACATTTTCACAAAATCCATTAATAGTTTTTCTGTTATTACCTTTAGTATTGGAAGAACTGGTGTGTAAACTCACGTAATATGTAAGTTGAAGCATACAATCAATTATTTTGGTTAAGTCTGCATATACATATGACTTCATCAGGACAAGTGTTCACTTCTAAAGAATGAGATCAGTGAAACCTTAACATCCACCTTTCTTCATGCACAAAAAATATAACTGTTTATGATCAAGTTTGCATTTAAAAACTTGTCAAATTATGTGTACAAAATAATAGCATAATCGGATTATTAGTTTGTTTGAAAATGGATTCCGAAGAAAAAGTGCGTGAAAAAATAATAACAATTTTTTTAAAAAATCCCAGTCGTACTTACAAATCTATTGCAAATGAGATAAAGGTGTCACGACAAACAGTTTCGCGTGTGATAAAAGTGTATAACGAACGTCGTAGTATTAAAAGGAAAGCTGGAAGTGGAGCTAAAAAAGGTATAACTGACCCACAGTTAGCTTCAAAGATTGTTAGTCTTCTAAACCAAAATCCCAACCTCTCAAACCGTAAAGCCGCCTTAAAAGCAAACTGTTCCGATTTTTTTTGTAAGGAAGGTTAAAAGATATGAAGGCCTTAAGTCCTACAAGGTTCAGAAAGTGCCAGACAGAAATTCGAAGAAAAACTTGGATGCAAAAAGTCGTGCCAAAGAACTGCTTAGAAATTTTATCAACAAATATGAGTGTTGTATTATGGATGATGAGACTTACGTTCTTGCCGACTTTTCTCAGCTCCCAGGGCGAAGTTATTATGTGGCCGATGGAAGATGTAATGTCGATGACCAATTTAAGTTCCAAAAAAAGACAAAGTTTCCAAAGAAGTACTTAGTTTGGCAAGCTATATGCACGTGCGGAGAAAGAAGCAGTAAATTTATTACTACTGGGACTATCAACACTGATATTTACATCAAGGAGTGCTTGCAGAAGAGGTTGCTTCCATTCATACGAAAACACAATAAGTCAACATATTTTTGGCCCGACCTAGCGTCGTGTCATTTTAGTAAATCTGCAGCAGAATGGTATGAAACAAATAATATAGTGGTAGTGCCAAAAGAAGCAAATCCACCTAATTGTCCAGAACTAAGGCCCATCGAACGTTACTGGGCTTTAGTCAAAAGAGTGCTGAAGGATACAAAACAAGTTGCTAATACTACTAAATTTTTTTCCCAGAAATGGTCTTATTCCAGCAATAAAGTTACTAAGGATACCATCAAAACCCTCATGGTCTCAATTCCGGAAAAGGTGAAACAGTTCATCAAAAAAAGCTGAATTTTTACAAAAAGCATTAATATTTTAATTTACTGTTATTTTATTGTTAACCACGCTATTTTCATTAAAATGGATTAATTCGTTTCAAAGTTATTGCGTTTTATTCGTGTTAGGGTTTTATCGATCTCATTCTTTAATTAAGAGTTATCAGATTTGTTATTACTAGCTCTATCCTTTAGTAATGAATTACTTCCAGTCAATAATCGGTCAATTATGGATAACAACAGAATCACAGTTATTTTGTTGGCAGTTCCCAAAATATGTATTGCAGATTGCAACTAGCAGCTAATAATTTAATTTGTAAATAAGTGTTTAATTGGCAACATTGTCAGCAACTGAAGTTCCATCATCGACCCACAAATGTTTAAAGAAAGAACCAATTTATTTTACAAAATCAATTTTCATATAAACTTGTGTGTTAAAAAGATATTATTTACATCCAACACTAAAACATTTCGAATAAAGAGTGCTGGGGCCGAATTATTACATTCGATATCGATCGAAATTTTACTCGATCGATCGAGTTCGCCGTGCTTTAGGTATAGATTTTCTGATAAGAATTTTAAAATTTCGATCACGTTCAAATGCCTTAATTCGACCCCTGATGATGAAACCGTTGCTGGTTTCAATAATGCATTCTACTCGGCTAGTGTCGGGATAAAAACTTACTTTTTCAGCTTAATCTTCCATTATTACAAATATAAAAATTTAATCTCTTCGTATAGAAGAATTAAATATAAAAAATGAACTCAAGCCCCTAATAAATAAATAAATAATATATTGACTTTAATAAAACTATAATACAGTCGAACTTCCTTATAGTGAACTTCTATATAATGAAGTTATTCTTATTATGAACTACAATCAAGAACACAGCTTTTTCGTTTCACTTTCAATGTATTTCGATCTTCGTATAATGAATTTTTCTTTACAATGAACAAAATTTTAGAAACAAAAATACATTTTGCGTGTGTTTTTGTCTCCATATAGTGAACTATTTTTAGCAGCTTTATTTTACACTCTTTATAAAAACAAAAAGTAATATTTTTGGGATTCCCAAAATATGAAAATGAAAACAAAAAAGTAATGATTTGACTTTTAACATCAGTTGACCGGGTTCACTGAACGAAAATGACGCGTCGGATTTCTCTCAAAAAAAGGTATTAGTAATTGTTAAAGAAGTTGAAGAAGGGGCATCAAAGAAAAAATATATAGCTAAAGAGATTGGAATTCTTCCCAGTACATTATAAAATTAAAAAAAAAAAAAAAAATGTAGAAGACGAGCATTTAAGCATTAAGCGTGAGAGACTTCGAACTTGTCCTATTGAAGAGATTGACGAAGCAATGTTCAAATGGGTTACAGCTGCTCTTTCTAAGAATCTTCCCGTATCTGGAGTATTATTGAAGCAAAAAGCCAAATAATTCGCTAATTCTTTGGGACACAAAGATTTCGAAGCAAGTATTGAATGGTTAGATAAATTTAAAAAACGACATAATATTGTTGGAAAAACCTTGTGTGGGGAAATCGCTGACGCCAATTTAGGCGAACGTGATGAATGGATAAGGAACGTTTTGCTAACATTAATTGAAAAATATGGAGCAAATGGCATCTTTAATGTCGACGAGAACGGTTTGTTTTTCAAGTGCTTATCGAATAAAACACTAGCATTCAAAAATGAAAAATGCTTTGGTGGAAAACAGAGCAAAGAAAGAATAACTGTCCAAGTAGGAAGCAATATGACTGGTATGGAGAAAATAAAACAGCTCGCTATAGGAAAGATCACATGCAGATTCAAACTAGTAGTTATGACAAATATTGATAAAACGTCACCTACAGTAGAACACGTTTCCTCTTCACTTGATGTACTAAAAACTTTACAAATATATTTTAATGTCTTAATGTAATTGAAGCTTTTATTTAAAGAAAAATGGAAAAATGTAGTTCATTATTTAAAATAAATACAAAACAAAACAAAATATTTCTGTATAATGAAGTTTCTATATAGCGAAATAATTGTCTGTCCCCGTGAAGATTTACTATAGGGAAGTTCGACTGTATTTTATATGAATATGGCAGTTAATTTTTAAATTAATTATTATAATACCCATAGTACTCTCCAGTCATGAGAGCAAAATTTGCAATTTTTATACTCTAATGCCTTAGATAAATTAGCGGCAAGCGCTCAAACTTATTCTGCTAATCAAACGTTAGTGCCTACATATGTATTGAGGGCCAAAAGCAGCTAACCTTCATAGCATACTGTTGTGACAGAGTTGACGCCTAACGCTCATTACTTGGGCATCCGCCTGAAATAAAAAAACTTAATTTTGTGTTTTTTTTTTTAAAAATCCTGATTGCATAACAATGTTTTTCCCACACTCCTCTCAGTTAATCTGTTATCTCTTAAAATGTATTGTCAACACTTGTTTTGACAATATATGACATTTTTATTTACAAGCATAAGTGAAATACAAACGATTAAAATGATGAGAAGCAGTACTTAATCCTTTGAAGAAATCATTTTATAGGACTCTAAAGCTAGACTGAGAATTTAACAATTGAGAGAACAACATACTCGTAACAAATTATAAAACAGAAAACTAATAGTGCTAAGGTTTTAATACTAAATTCGGTTTGAACGTTAAAACCAATCATTAAAAACTTTTTTGTTTTCGTTTTAAGTAGGTTTTATGAAATACAGCCTTGTTTTCGGTATTCTGAGTTTAGAATTAAATTGTTAAAAATATTTAAAATTTCTGATAATTTTAGATGATTAAAAAATAGTTTAACGTCAAAAAAAGTATTCATCTCCATAATTTTCAACCACTTTTCATATTCATTTACAAAATATTAAATAATTTCTATTTTGGGAAGTTTTGTAAAAATTTCTTATGCCCCTATTGCGGTTCTCCACTTTTGTAACAGTTTGGTTGTCTTTGGCAAATTGACATTGTCATTCTCAACTCAACTGACGGTTGACTATTCAGTTGAGTATCTATTTTTTCGTGGTATTCCCATTATCAACTTTGAAAAAATTTGGTCAACAAAAACGTTGAATACACACAACTGCTTAAGATTAGTTGTGTTATTGGCAATTAAGGTTGATTTTTTTAAAGCGGTAAAAAATGGAAAACAAAATTGAGAGATCGTAAGTATATGTACATTTTTATAATAACTTAAATTTCATTGCTCCGGTCAGCAAAGAATCTAAGAGCAGCACATAACTTTAGTATAGAAGGGATACCACCACGCGAACAGATGTTTTAGGTGATCTTTAATTTCATCCAGTAAATAACAAAACGCTTCCTTGCTTAGTAGGAAATAACTTATAAATCTATAAATATAAAATAATTATTTAGTTTCGTTACTTATTAGAAATATAAGTATACTTGGCACTGGGCAGCTCAATATGGTTTGAATCTTTACGAATTTTTCTTCTTGTATGTAGCACATTTACACAAGAGTTTTTATTTTCATCATCATAACAATAAATCAACACTTACATACATATATCTATTGTAAATACTTTTTATTTAAGGAAAATTTTTTTGTTTTAATTTTCATTTGCTAAACGTAATATTTAAAGTTAGCCGATCATAGCAAACTCAACTAAAAACAGTTGAGTATCACAATACCTAAAATAAGTTTGGTTGTGCATAAGTTGGGTTGACTCTCACACAACCAATCTGAGTTGAGTGGTGAACCGCAATAGGGGTATTAGTTTTTCATACAAACAAAAACAGCTGATATACGGTGAGTGAAACAAGAGTTAAAAAATACTTCATTAAATACATTTATTTCCATGAGAAATTAATTTTATTTTCAAAAAATTTATTAGACATACAGTGAGTTAAAACCTGATTTAACTAAACTTGTAGTGTGAACGCAAAATCAGCTGTTAGCGGTTTAAATGTTAAAACCAGGTTTAAGTGTAAAAACGGTATTAACTGACACAGAAGCATGAAAAGAAACATTTTAAAGAATATTGCATAAATTTTTCGGAAATATACCGACAACAGTCATTCAACAATATAAACGACAGAAAGTATAACAAAAAGAAAAGAGCGGGAGAGAGCAAAGTTTTTATTATAATTAATTAGATAAAATTAAATTTGTTCATTTGCACGCATGAAACATACATTCATCAGTGTATTACAAAAAATACATATTGTGAGGTTTAAAACGTACAACAGAGATGGGAACATTTTAAAATAAACACAACAGCAATGTGGTAAACACGTGCACAAATGCAATTAAAGAGGGGTTGAAAACAGAGCCACAGAAAATCCTTGTGTGTGTGTTTTTTTTTTTTTTAGCAGAGTTTTGGTTATACAAAGGGAAGTAAATATTGTGGGTCACGTGCAGAAAGGCCCTATCTCAAATAATTGTAACTTTACAGGAGAAGATAAAAATGTTACAGAGACTGTATTATCTTAAAATATTTTTTTGTAAAATCGCTTATAAAAGTGTTAGTTTTGATACTATGGAGTTAAACTTCGAAGTGATTTTGTGTGAAATGTATTGGAAACACTGAAAAACTTAAAATCTATCAGTTAGACCCTTTTTACCTGTGACCATCGATATGCATAATATTTTATACGTTTAACACAGGTACAACTGTGGTTGACGTAGAACTAAATTTTTGCTTTGTATTATTGCCACAAATTTGTTTACAATTTTTCACTACAAAGCAGTTTTTGCGAACTACACTGAACAGAATTTGATCACAAAATGTGCAAGTGTTTTCCTTGTGCTATCAAATGCACTAACCGTAACACTGGCTAAAGCA
This sequence comes from Phyto melanocephala, assembly GCA_941918925.1. Classification (NCBI taxonomy): domain Eukaryota; kingdom Metazoa; phylum Arthropoda; class Insecta; order Diptera; family Rhinophoridae; genus Phyto; species Phyto melanocephala. The sequence continues at coordinate 8,619,326 of OW799233.1, forward strand.
ATTTGAAATCGCATAAAAGTGTGGTGGCGGTTAACAAGTGCGTGTTCATGTCGCCTTTGATTTAAATTGTGTGAGTAGTATTTTTTGTAATTTTTTATTTTTAAAAAATTTATAATTTTTCACAATTTAAAGCGCAAATATTTAACAATTTTAATATTTTCTTCTTCTTCTTTTAATATGTGTATTTTCATCTTCTTTGTCATACAAAGGGTTGCCATTTCTATTTAAAAAAAAATAGGACGCCAGCATAAAAAATGTAGGACATTTGCCCAAAAAAAGAGGACTCATTTAAAAAAAATTAAATTTGATAAAATTTACGACGCCATTTAAAATACAAAAACAAAATTTGTTTTTACGAAAAAAATTTAATTACAAAAATACAAACTGAACTTATCATTCTCATGATGTACTGGTTGAAAATAAAAACAAAAAAAAAAAACAACAAAAATTCATTGCATTCATTATCGGGAATGTACACTTTTAAAAATTTTACATATAATTTTCAACACTCCCAATTTGAGCCAATATATTACCATCGCATCTCATCAAATATTTGTAAAACTCTAGGCAATCACACAGCTGACAAGCAGACCCCTTTGTCGAACTTTTTTAAAATAAAAGACAAGTTAAAATAGGCCACTTCGATAAACAGCGACAATTAAGGATAATAAAACTAATTTTGTACAAAGAGAAGTTTTAAAATTGTACTTTTTCAAAACTAATTGTACGAGCACCTAAATCTTTTTTTTTATACATTTTGTGACCTGTGATTTAAAGTTTAAGTGTAAGAAAAAAACTTCAGAGAAGGTGCAAAAAGCCGGACAACCCCGGACATTTGCTAAAAAAGAAGTAGGACTGCCCCGGATGCCCTAAAAAAGAGGACGTTGTCCGGGGAAAAGAGGACGGATGGCAACCCTAGTCATACATCAGTTGTTCTAACTATTCGTGTGGTTTGGTTTGACTTTGTATGTCAATCTATTTGTTAGTTTGCAAAGAAAAAAGAATTTAAAAAGAAATTGTTGGAAATAAGTTGTCTTTTGTTTTTTTTTTTTTGTTGTGCCATCAGTTCAGCTGATGTCTGTTATTCGTAGAATACTCTTTTGCAACCACTAGAGTTAACATCCTAAATTTTAATCGAGTAAGAAAAAACAAAATTAAACCATTTGTAATTGTTACGGAAACAACTTAGAGACAAACTTTTCCTTTTTTCCCTCGCTACACTCCAAATGTTTTCAGTCAGCCATTCACCCACTCACCCTCTTGCCTTATTTTTTTTCCACCAATTCCCCTGTAAAACGAAAAACTAAGAATATTTCAATCCCAAAAAAAAAAAAGCAGAAAAATAAATAAAAAACTGGAAAAATAAAACATTGTTGTCATATTAAAAACATGAAATGTAAAGAAAAAGAAAAAAAAAAAAAAAAATGGAAAAAAAATTTCTGGCGGCAACTTTTTGTTACTGTTACTTAACTGAAAACACACACACACACACACACAATACACATAAACCAAAAAATATCATAAAGTTGTCGGGGAGATGGCAAGCAGGCAGCCAGCCAGCCAGTCAGTCATACAATTATAAAGATGATGATCAAGCACACAAGCACTTAAAAAAAATATACTTAATGGCAGTGCACTATTTTTTATTTGTTAAACAAAAAAAAAAGTTGTTACTCCTCGTTTATAAGGATGTTGTTCTGGATTTATAGCAAACTAGAGAACAAACTCTGAAATATAGAGTCTTATGTAAGGACTGAATGTATGTCGTGTTTTTTCATCGAGCCTTATCAGTCAGTCGGCAAGCGAGTCTGTCAGTCAGTTTTTTAAATGTAGAAGACAACTTTGTTTATACTTGGTTGGGTTGTATGGTTCGTTTTTTACATGTAGGAAGTTCAAAAGAATTCAGTCCTTAATGTAATCCAAAATTGAAAAAGGCCACGTTTTTTTTATATATTAAAATATAACAACTCGACTTATTAAAGTTAACAGAAATATATTACATTTATAGTGACTTTTTATTGTTTTTTTTTGTCAAGTATTTACGTTGAATGTTGTTGATTTTAAAGTATGTACTGAATACACTAGCTTGCCTAGCTTCTCAGTAAAAATTGACGCAGCTCCACTTTAATGCTAGAAGCACAATTGGTACGAACGACGAATTTTTCGTCGCGAATATTCGTCATCAAAAATAAGACACTTTTGTGTATAAGAGAATACACACAATAATTGTGGCGTCAGTCGAAATTCGCTATACGCGGCGAGCACTGCAATAGATTTATTTCTACATATTTCTTATGCCGACGAAGGACAAACAAATTTGTACAAGGTGGCCATTTCTTTATTATATTTGGGTTTACTTCTCAACTTTGTAAGGAAATAAAGTTAGTTTTTACTTTAATAATTGTTTTATTTTAACTAAAAAAAAAAATTGTTTTTATTTGTGTTTTTGCAAATGTTAAAATTAAGTGATCTTTTTCTTTCATATGGTCACACTATTAGCTGTTATACAAAAACAAAATTTTTATTATTGTGTACTGCACGACGTACCCACGACATTATTTGCAAACGTTTACTTAAACGTAAAAAAGTTTTTTCTATGACTCAAATCATATTTATTATTTTGTTGAGTTTCACAAAAATTTGAATTCTTCGATTATTTTTGTTCTTTCTTTGAACAGACAGTAAACAATTTTATCAACTTTAACGATTTTTTCGTCGTTATTGTGCTTCACCCCACTCATTTACACAGCGAATTTTTACCGACGAATTCGTCGTGTTGGGCGAAATTCGTCGTTCGTCCCAATTGTTCGCCGAACATAAGATAGAGAAGCTAATGGGTCGATTATGGATAGCAACCGAACTTCAGTTGCGTTACCAGCTGGCAACTACATTTTCTCGGTGGCTAAATTTTCATATAAAATTGACAGCTGGTAGTTGCCAGTTGCAATCTGTAATGCCTTTTTTGGCAACTGGCAACGTAACTAAGTTTCAGTTGCTATCCATAATCGACCCGTAAGCTTCTTCTTGTTGTGGGAAGCTAAACACACCGTAAGCAGTGTTGCCGCCGACCAACTTTTTTTCGCAGTGAAATCGACAAAAAAAAACGCAGTGAAGCGCAGTGACGAGAAATAAAAATATGCCGTTTTCATTTGGACAAAAAAAAAAGGAAATTTTGTTCACTTTTTTGCCCTTTTTTTAAGAATTACTTGTTTTTTAATTTTTTTAGTTAATTTTAGCCCAACTACTCAACTGAAATAGAAAAAAATTATTATTTCTGACTGTCAACAACAGTGCAATACATGTTTTTAACTTTACTTTTTTAATTTTATTTATCAGAACAAAAACAATTCATTTTATAACTAAAAGGTACATATATAATATTATTTATTTTAATAAAAAAAAACTCATTTATCAGTCTTGACTCGATTCTTATAAAAGCGGACTTAAATGGACTAAAAAGCAAATATTTTTTCACGAAAAAGTTTGTTTCTAACGGGATTTTTTACATTTTAATTCAAGATATAATCAGTCAACTGCAACGTAACGTAACAGCAGAAAATGTTGCCATCTAGCTGCTATATTTTTAACAGTGTGACAATTTTATCTCGTTGTGTTATAGCCTTAACAGACTTACGTGTTAAACACTTTTGAGGTAAATCATATTAAGGCGTTGTTGTTTATTAAAAAAAAGAGGAAATCTATTAAATACTGAAAAACGCAGTGATATTAAAAAAAACGCAGTTACGCAGTGACGACGGGCAAATCGCAGTGAAAAACTGCGATCGCAATGAAAACGGCAACACTGACCGTAAGGTAAAGTAGTTAAACTCTTTCTTAAAGCGAGAAGAGAAGCTAAACTCCTTGACAATTCTATCATATGACATTTTATTTCATTTTAACAATTTATATTTCAATGCTCTGGCAAAAATATTAATTATATTTCGCCCTTTATAAAACTATACTTGTGTATGGATGTGTGTGCATTTTCTGAAGAACAAAAATATATTTATATGTAACAACATTCATCTAAAATTTCATATCTATGGACACGTTTTTGTCTCTCATAAAAAAGAATACGAAGGCACCAGAACCACGACAAACACAACGACTACAACAACATACAAAAAAAACTTTTTATGCTGTGTAGTGGAAGTACTTATTCATCAAATAAAAAAAAAACAAAAAACAGCAGAAGCAGCAGTAGAATACCAACGATTTCTCTAAAATATATAGTGAATAATAAAATACAACAACAGCAACAAGAACAACAATTAACATGCACAAATCTACATTTCACATTTCATTTCAAACAACATCCCATTCATTTCCCAGCCTGCTTCGCTCCACCTTCCCTACCAACAGACAGACAGACGTTAAGCCAACCCAACCATCTTTTGGCCTTGTCAGTTAAAAGTTTGCTAAAAGTAAACGAGTGTGTGTTTGTACGAGTATTTAAATGAAATTGTTTGTTCTCAAAACACTGACTGTCTGACTGACTGAATAGCAGTGTGCATGACTGCCAGTTAGCCGACGACTTTTTTGCTGTGACTGTCGGTGTTGTTAAAAAGAAAATTTTTGCAAAAATTGAAAAAAAAAAAAAAACTTTTTGTGTTGGTTGTTCGCATTAGTTTCCCTTTTTTATCGTTAAAATTTATAAAATTCTATCAAAGCCATGCAGTTAAACAACAGCCAGCCAGTTTTCCTGTCAGTCTGCCAGCCTGCTTAATAGCCAGACAGTCGTTGTGAAAACAACGCTATAGAGTACAACGGTTTGAGCAAATAAACCAGCCAGTAACCACCATCGTTTTTATACGGCAAAAAGTATAGAAAATGTTGGTTGGTTGTATCCCAAATGAAATACTTGGTGCTTAAATGTCGACATCATCCACAATTTTGTTGAATGTACTCGTAAAGTTGCCGTTGTATGAATCTGCCACAGCCATAGTCAGTGCTACACAATTTTAGTGTTGCTTGCTACTTTGTTATTGTCATGCCAGGCAACACAACAACACCATCACCAACAAAAAGGAAGAACAATGTTTTAATATAATTTTTAGTGTAACAGTTGAAGTATTAAGTCCCTGCCACATCCATAACTTCGATATGCTTTTTTTTTGCCCTCTCTCTCTCTCTCTCTTTCTTTCTACATACTATATAAATAAATATAATCTTTTGAAAGCAAAGGCAACCAAACAACAAAGCAGCCCTTTTCATACTTACCCTGCTTTAAATCCTGCCATCACCCTTATCTCCTGTATGTATTCTGAGAACGACAAGAATTGTGTGTATTGCAGAGTGTGCGTGTGTGTGTATTATAGTATACCATATTGTGATGACTTTGAATGTTGGCTATATGTAGTTTTTGGAAATTTTTGCCATGCGGCATCTCGTCATCATCATATGGTTGGATTTTCTGTATCTGTGTTAAAGTAAAAACATTTTTGTATCCATGTGCTTTCATTTCATTTTGTTGTTTTATTTTGTATTCGATGCATGGCAAAATTGTCGTTCAATCTTTGTTTCATGTGGTGTTAGTTTCTGGCTGTTTGCTTTTGTGACTGACAGCCCGGCACAACTCATAGACGCTGCTTCGTAAAAGCAGTAGAAACAGACATTTACAACGTATTAAAGATACTATCATTTTGAACCGGCATTCGTTTTTTCTTTTCCTTTTTTTTCGTTTTGTCGTTAATGCTTATCTCAGTCAAATAGTTTGAATTGAAATTGGAATTGAGTATTATTTGTTATGCAAGGAAAGTATATGGCCTTTTTTTGTACATACATATGGTTACAGTGTGACAGAATACGCTGTTAAATGTAGTAAATTGCTGTGTCCTAATTCGTAATAAAATTATATTATTATTATTGTACCATAGAGAGAAATTTAATGGAAATGATTTCTATTTTCAATTTTGGAAACAAATGAGCTTAACGAAGTTATAGCCGGAAAACTGTATAGAGAGTTTTTTGTTTCGCTAAGTTGCAATTAGTGTCTTCTATGAAGTGAAAATCGAATTGTGCCGGTAGCGATTTGATCAATTTTTACCGAGTATCGTACAAATTGTTTTGAAATAAAACTCTAGTTTTGTAGGTGTTCAAAGTCTTGTTCCACAGTTGACATTCTTTGGTGAAAGGCTACTCGGTTCTAACCTTTACCGAAGAGACTGTTGAGTTCGATTGTGCCTTGTATCGTTCTAGAACCGACTTGTATTTTTGCTGGTATTAAAAGTGGTACATTTATCAATTAAAGAATATTGGAACAAAGAAGAATCAAATTGTTCTTACAAAAGAACATTCGCCAACAGAGAATCGAATTAAACAAAACTTAGGTTCTGCTGGTATCCCGGTCTTTGATCGATCGTATACCGCATTATTTTGAAACTCAAGTTCTGCTGGTATCAAAATATCTATTGATCAGATGAAAGAGAATTTGGAGTAAAACTGCAGTTCGGCTGGTATCTCTGTCTTTGACGGTGTATGTCTTAAAAACAAATGTTGTTGCATTGAAAGTGGACAAACTTTCACCAAAACAGAAGCTTAACTTTTGGTCTCAATTCCTGGTACAAATACGATGTTGCCATATAAACACAACTTAACTTTGAATTCCTTATTCTATTCTAACATGTGTAATCGGATGTACGTATGTACCTGGAACCATATTACGACATTCGGTTGCGTGCCAAATTATAAAATTCTTTTTAGAATACCTATACCAAAAAATCAGAAGACTCGAACGTTCGAGTAAAATTTCGATTGCTATTGAATGCCGTCGTAATTTAGTTCTAGGTCTCGGTAAAGACATATTGAATAATTAAAAAAATAAAAACCGATTTCCAACTGTAGGATATTTTTTAATTAATTTGGTCCTTATCCGAATTGGTTCCACTGACATGAAAGTGCTGTGCTGCTCTATGGCAATACAACAGATTTGTGTTCTTAGCATCGTTCTATTACCGCTTCAAAAAGTTTTAGAAGCCAAACATTCGACACGGAAATTTAAAGCAAATTTCATACAAAAATACTAATCGACGAAATGTTTGTACTAGCTGATTTTAAGCAAATTCCAGAACAAAATTTGTGTGTTGCTAACTTTCGAGGAAAGTTTGATGATAAGTTTAGGACTCAAAGGCAGAAAAAATTTCCTAAAAAAACGTCTTGGTATGTCAAGCTTTATACAGTTGCGACAAAACCAGCAGGTCATTTGTTACAATGGACTTCAAAAATGTCTTCTCCCTTTCATAAGAGAGCATAATGTGTCCATATATTTTTGGAAGGACTTTGCTTTACTCAGCTCTGGATTATTACTGAAACAAAATATTTTTTTTTTTTACCACGCGAGGTCAATCCCTCTCATTGCCCGGAGCCAAAATCAGTGGACAAATATTGGGTTCTTATGAAAAGAGAATTGCGGAGCACAAAGTCGTGTCCTACAATTTAAACGATTTTAAACAGGGATGATCAAACTGTTCCAAATAAAGCCGGTAAAACAACTATTAAATCCCTAATAGAAGGGTTTCCAAAAATGGGTTTGCGAATTCATAAGTTAGAATTTTATAAGTTACTAGCTTACCCGACGAACTTCGTACCGCCCTACAATCAAAAAATATCTGTTACCTTTTTATCTGAATTAAATTAATTTCTTTATTAAGTATTGCTGTTTGTATATTAACAAATTAAAATTATTCCAAAAACAAAGTGTTTATTATTCTAATGCTTAATGATACACAATATTCTTAGTTTTATTTTTTCGAACCATGTCGTTCGAAATTAGAGGAATCCGTGGAATTAAAACGTCTTCTCCTTTGTACTTCCCTTTCAAAATTGTGTCTTCTATCAAGTTATTCATTAATCTCTTCACCGCAAGTCGGGTGCCATTGCAAAGACGTGGCTGGTTTATATTCCGCAACATGATTATTACCGATCCGATTTTTAATTGCAGATATTTTTTGATTATAGGGCGGTACGAAGTTCTGCGACTTAAGTTTGTACGTCTAATTGCCGGCATTTTTAGAAACAAAAATTCAACTGAAAATAAAAAAAAACTATAGTACCTATTCTTTTGTAAAAGTATCAAAATGGTCTATCAAAAGTTTCCAACACTATATTAATTTGACTAACCTTGTTGAACAAACACTTCAGAAAAAAACACACAGTACAAATTATCCTGTAGAAACCAATGTGAAAAGTACACTAAGAAATGGTAAATGAATTATGTAGGTATTTTGTTATTATAACTCCGACCACAGGCCAACTCCGTCAACTACGTGAATATTACTGCCAGTGACATATTATTATTATTTTCTTACATAAGAACCTTCTCCTAATAATAACAAATACAACAAAAAAAGAATTAGTGAAATCGGTCCAGCCATTCAGGCGTGATGCCGCGACCAAGGGAAAAAGGGATTCATTTATATATATATAGATATTTTTCTATAATCAACAATATAATATCAATTAAATAAATCATTTCCAAATTATGGAATTTTATGTCACGATTTTATCGATCTCACTCCCTAATTGATTTATGGCTTTGGCCAACAAATCGTGCGTTGTATTACTATTCCCCTAGATTGATTCCAACATTAAATAATCTATCTTATATGTAAAGATTTCTTAATTGTCGATGTCAACTTTTAGTCACTCTTCAAAAGCACAAGACTTTCTGGGCCCCCACCAAAAAAGAACGTTTATTCCGTCTGTCACATTTTTAAAACTACTGTAACATAATCAACTTAAAATTTTGATGAGATGAAAGAGAAGTAAAAAAATAAAACGGAAACAATAATCTCTTTTAACTTTTCTTTATTCTTGTTTTATTTGTTTGTCTCTATACATATTTATATGCACATAAGTTTTACATCGAGAATTAAATACAAATACATGCAAGAATAAAACCCAAACAGACATAAAAGTTTCAAACACTTGCCGGCTGATGTTAAATTCGAAAGGTTAAAGTGGGGACAAGAGTGTACGTACAACTCAAATAGATGATGGCCAAGTAGCGAAGAAAACGACCGAACGACTAAATTATTATTGGTATTTCAGCGTCAGGCGTGAAGACAGACAGTCAAATAATCAGTTACATATTATTTGTAACAAACACCATGGCAAAAGTGTATGTGTGTGTGTTGTAAACAAGCTTTTTTTTTATTTCGTTTAATTTCTTTTCTTGTACTTTGTAATACCGGCTACATAAAATGTGTTTGTCTAACTGTCTGTTGCCGTGGCTGACTCTCTGGTCTTATAAATATGTATGCATGCCTGTATGTATGTATGTAGTTATATGTGAACATCCCAAACGAAATTGTCAGTTAAACAAACAGGGAGATTCCAAAATAGTTTTTAAAAAAGGTGGTAGGTGTGGGGGGGTGGTTGGTGGTGTGTTTTATATTGTAGTAGCAAAATTGTAAAATAATATTTCTCTGCTATAGCACAAGGGCTATGAAATTTTAGTTGGATGGCTGAATGACTGGTTTGGCTGAATGGTTATTTCTTGTTTGGCGACCAAACGACCCCTACTTGCATTAATTTTAAAACATTTATACACATCATACTTCCATTCCTTACCCACTAGTATTTTACCTCTTCTTCATGTGCTATGTTGTTCATGTTGTGTTATTCTATAATTCCTGGCTTACAACATATAAAACAAAAACAACAGCTACAATAAAGCCGCATCAGCAACAACAACAGCAATATTGCAGCAACAATATTACTACTATTCTCAACAGTCATTTATAGTCATTATAAACATTTTATAACTAGTGCAGTCAATAGGGGACGAGGATATAAATGATTACAGACTACATTCATAGAGAGTTACAACGACCCAATGACGAACACATAACCGACCGAGCCAACCATAAGTAAAGCAGTTGAAACACTTAAGTATATTGTTGTTGTTTTTTTTTTTTTGGCCATTTTTGCAGGTTTATTGTAATTTTTTTTATGCTTTTGTATGACATCGAAGACAATAACAACGACGACGATAATGATGACGACGATGTTATTGGCATGACGTTGAGTATGAGAACATGAACGAGATTATGTGTGTGTGTGTATGCGTCCAAAGAACGTGTACAATGTTCCAAAATTTCGCTGCTGAATAGTTGCTAGAGTAGATTTATTGCCACATTTTTAACTTGAGTTCACATTTTTATGTTGAATATTTTTTTTTAAATTAATATTTAGTTTGAAGAGGGAGCAACTTAAAAGGGAAAATAAAATACAGATGCTAAAGTAGAGATTTTTATTACACTCAGGAAAATATCACAATTTTTTTTTAATTGGACTATAAACTCATAGAAACTCTAGTCAATTTTAAGAATACAATTTTGTGCAGATCAAAGAGATACTTTACTTTTTCATTTGCACTATTTCTTTGCTTTGAAAAAAAAAAAGAAAAACCAAAAGAAACTAAAAATATTTCTTTCAAAAACCTTCAATTTAATTTGAAAGAAAGCTAAATATATAGAGGGTGGGAAGATATTATTTAGTTTGTTAAAAAAAATCAGTCATTAAACATTGTATATATGTATGTATGTATTAAATTTTGTATTTGGCAATTGACCGCAGAAAAAAACAAGTAAAAAAATTCAAAGTAAAACTTTAAACAAGCATATTCTTACAAAAAATACAGTTATTTGTATTATCGAATAGCAAAAAAAGAATGTATTCGTAGTGCAGAACTACCAATGCAAAAAATTTGCCATTCGTACTATTGGAGTATCGTATAAACGATGGTACGTACTATGGGACGTCCACTGTATAACAGTTTCTAACAGGGTAGTGAAGTTCTTAGTCTGTGCTTGCTATAAGACTATCTTAAATGATCCTGATATCTTCCACATCCGATGCATGGAATATGAAGCATAATTCCGTGATGGTTTTAATATTTTTTTCAATATTATATCCCTCTCCTTATGTTTTTTTTTTGGCGTAAAATAGTTAGTTTGTTGTACATATTTTTATTATCATCATTATCAGCATAGACATTATCAGTTGCCATCATTAAGCACAAGTTTATGCAGTTGTCGCTGACGATGAGGATAGCTGTTGTTGAAGCTGCAAAAGCAACTATGTTTTTTGTTTGTTTTTTTTTTTTTAGTATTTTAGCGTACACTCTTACATTTATGCTTTTAAAACTATGAAAAATAAACAACAAAAAAGTTTGCAGAGCACAAATCAACAACAAGAAAGGCAAAAACTAAAACATCCATTTGAATTCTTGTCATAGTTTGCTAAAGAATGAAAATAAATACAGAACGACATACACTAGAAACGCACATGCACATTTAAAAACGACCGAGTTATCAAGCATTCCTACAAATAGTAAAGAAAATCCCCACTACAACTAAGTGGAAATACTTTCATTAATGTTACATATACATGCATACATACATACTTACATACATACATACATACACACATATTTTTGCAATCTCTAAAGCCAAAATTGGGATGCTCGCCGCTATAGCACAAATCTCTCCCTGAACAGTTTGGTTTATTTATACGAGTAGTAAAATGGAAAAGTAGTTGTTGGTAAAAAAGTAAGAAAACTTTTGGGTTTAATGAACATTTTTCATTTTTTTCTTTTCATTTTTAGTGCATGTATATGTTTGTATGTATTCTATGCAGTTTTGTAAGCATTATGAACTTGGTTTTTGTTTTCTTCTCGATCTCTGCTTCTTTTCATACAACGAAAAACTTTTTTTTTTTCTAGTTTTCATTTTAGTTTATATCTCTGAACTCATATCATTTAGAAAAAGAATCTAATAGAAAAATAAACGAAAAGAGTCTGAAAGACAAAAAGTGGAATTTATAATTATGCAGCACATGTTGTTTTTCCAATAGAATACATTTAATGTTGCCTCGCTCACAAACGAAATTTATAGTTTTTTTTTTGTTTGTTTATTGTTGTATTTAAATATTATAAAAAGCTTTAAACATACACATGTACATATGAAGAGAATTATTTATGAAATATGTTTCTTGTTGTTTAAGTATTTCTTTTGGTTTAAGCTTTTTTTTTCTTTTTTTTATTATTATTTTTCCTCTATGAATGTCGCGTTAAATTTCAAATAGAATTTTAAAACATTCTTCTAACAATAAAAGCAAGAAAATGAATGTATACTTTGCTATAGCATAAACAAATTTATAAAACAAAAAAAAATATTTTATAAATTATTTACTACGGTAGTGCTTAAAATAATGTTCCTAAAAATATGATATGGCAATATTATTTATTGCAAATGTATGGCACTTTACCATCTGAAAGTTAAACGGTAGTATTAAACAGTGATGCCAATTGGTTTGATATGCTAGTAGTTATATGGCAATAAATATCTCTCAAATCTAAACAGGAGGTGAAATATAATACATATCGATGACTTACTTCCTCAACCTCGTATCTTAAAAAATACGGTTTTGACTTTTTATACCCTTCACACAGTGAAAAAGGGTATATATAGGTTTGTCATTCCGTGTGAAATTTCTACAATTTTCATTTCCGACCCCATAAAGTATATATTTTCTGAAAGCTTATGAATAGGGGAGTCGATTAAGCTCTGTCCGTCTGTCCGTGTGTATGTTGAAATCATCTTATTAAAGCCCCCCGAAATCGCTTGGACCCCGGTGAGGTATTAAAATATCAGAAATATTCGTTTATTTTTTTTAACATACACATTGCATGACTACACGTTGTGAAGGGTATATAAGATTCGGCATGGCCGAATATAGCACTTTTACTTGTTCATATCAAACGATTATTTTATGCTTTAACTAAAAAAGATTAGTATATTATTACTACTAATATACATAAATACAATCAATTCCTTAATAATTGCATTTAAACTTTTAACCAAACACCGAAGTATAAAAAGATGAACCGTTTTTTTTTCTCTCCTGAAAAATTTTATTTTTTAAGATACGAGGTTGAGGAAGTAAGGCATCGATATGTATTATATTGATAAGAATTTCATTGAAAAAATTACTCTGATTTGATTTGGAGTGTTGTTTTCGATATAGACTTAATGCGATACACTTTCCCGGACGCCTTAATTAAACAAAAGTTCATTAAATAAGCAAAGATTTGTTTTTTTTTTTGTATGTGTATATGGGGAATGTCCGAAACAGACTATTACAATTTTGACTTTCGTTTCGACCCCCCCTTGATTTCAAGGCTATCTTTCGAATAACAATTCTTTGCTAAATCTCTTTCATCACCGGCGTTTACTCTAGACTTGTAAACGATTTCACACTAACGGCAGTTGATTGCCGAAAATTCGTATCACACAGTCTTTTGTCATTGCCAGCACTTTCTTCAGACTGAGCATTCACTTAATGTATGCCTGCGTGTGATACTCAATCTTCTACTTGCGAGTGCTCAACTACTGCCGGGTACATTCTACAAACATCATCATTCTCGACTTGCATCTTTTTCAGATGACATATGAACTGGTGGTAGTTCACTACTGGCGAACTGTCAAGTGGAGTCTGTAGAATAACGTTTTGACAAGACCACATCAATAGCCAGATTTGGTGTCTCGTAGAATAAGTGTAAAAGAGGGGTGTTGTGGGTACTAGACCCACCCCGTAGCCGTAAGGTATCTCAGCAGATTGTTCAGTCTAACCTCAAATATCTTAGAGAGGTTATACAGTATATGTTTGCCTAGAATTCTGTGCCTCTTGCCAACCAGGGCAAACCATAGTGGTGCCATAGGATCCAGACTAGAGCAATGTTAGTCAGTTGACAAATCTTTTCTGCATTGACAGATTATTTTCGACGTCGTTGAGCATGACTTGAGTGACAAAAGTATCGCCTAATTGCCGACAAAAATACCAATATTCCCGAGAATATTCTTGTCCTAGATAGCGAATATTTTAGCCTGAAACACGCTGCAGTTACTCGGAAGGCGGAGTAAGAGCTTCATATATCCCCATTTGCAAGTTAATTTGCCCTTAGCCAATATAAGCCTTACCTCTTTTGCAGAAGCACAACTCTTTAGTTTTAGAATACATCCAAGTTCCAAAGAACAGTTCACATTCTTCTTCTGTACGCGGTTTTATACACGACTGCTTATCAAGTGCAATAAGAATTTGTTTTCTCTTGCACCAGACACTTCCTAAGATTAAGAATAAGTCTTACTCTAGTGAGTATACAACAGCACATGTCCTGCCGTCCATAAGTGACTGATGTCATTATCCATTCAGCCATTGTGCATGAGCGTGTGATGCAGCCTTTCGACCACTCTCACTCAACTCTTGCACTCCAAGCAAAGTTGTGTTAAATGTGTTTTCAAATTCTTATAATTCATTAAGTAGACAATCATATAAATTGCTTTAAAATGTTTTAATAGAATAGTTTGCAAACATGTGCTTTAAATTGGTTTTATTCAATTACTATTTCAATATTTAAAATTTTATTTATATTCTTATAATGTAATTTTAAACTTTTTAAGTGCATATTTTATGAAGCATTAATTAAAAATATTTTTATTTAATTATTTACACAGCACATGTACAAACATTTTTTTTTTAATAATCAACAAAACAAAAGGGAAAACTTTCAATAGAAATATAAAAAAAAAATAAAATAATTCCAATACAAATAAACATTTACACACAAATATACTTGTGTACGTACATATCAGAGAACGCCATTCTGTAGTTTTATGATTAAAAAGTCCACTGACGAAATATTAATTAAAAAAAAAATTCGAGCAAATTTATTTTGTTTTTAACACATCAAGACGAATTTATTGCAAATGGTCTCACAAAATCAGATTATTGTTTTCTTCAGTTTGTAACTGAAACATTAAACTTTATACATAAAAAAAGAAACAGTTTTCTAATATGGAGTTAACATTATTGCTTGGAAAGAAAAGAAAAATCTTGATAGTAAATGGATTTAATTAATATAAATTTTTGCTCACTTAAACAATGCCATTCTCTGATACAATACATATGTGCATTCAAACACAAAAATTATTAAGGATTATTTATGTATAAATATCTAATATTTGTAAATAATAATAAAAACAAATTGTACTTACAGTTCTTACTAGCCCAGCAAAAAATTTTGCACTTGTTCAATGGGAATAACATTTTTCATGACTTCTAATTCAAAAAAGCAAAAGCAGGCATATAATGCCTTCCACAAATACAAAATAGTTAGCCTTTTGTGATATGCTTGAAAATACATGCAAATGCTTGCAAAAAAATCCTGAATAATTCATGTAAACAGACATTATTAACTCATGAGTCATGGATTTCTTTTCATACACCATTCATGCGTTCTCTGCGCTTATTAGAATAAAGTGAAATTTATTTATATATGCATAGAAACACATGCTCTCCAATGACACGTTAATGTAAAAATCATCCATGTTTTACCTAAATTGAACCACTTTGTCATGAGTTGAACCCATGCATTCACTATTGCTTTTGCATGTCTTTTTTTTTTTTTGCTGGGAGGAAATGCAACACTGTTTCCACTAATACACTGCGCACGTCAATCTATATATATAAAAGTGAAACTCTGTGTGTGTGTGTTAGCTATAGACTCCGAAACTGTTAAACCGATCAGAGTCAAACTTTGGCAAGTTGTTGTACACATTCCAGGGAGTGTTTATGGGTGGAAAAAATTGGGCGGGTTACGCCCATAAAAAGTTAGTTATCATTTTTAGCTACTTGCACTTGACCGATTTTTCTGAAACTTTGCACACATATTGAGCTGTCATGACTTTATAATTTTGTGATTAGAAAAGTGGGCAGTGGCACGCCCATAAAAAAAAAATATAATTTTTAGATTTTTGCACTTGATATTTAGTTAAAGTTTAGAATGCATTTTGATTCATTAAGGGGCGTAGCAACGCGCGCCGGGTTTGGCTAGTAAAACAATAAAATTGACTTTAGACTGGTGTGCTTTTATAGTCGCACTCTTAAGATGTTAAAAAAAATAAAAATTATTTATAAATTAGCTCGAGTGAGTTGGGCCCCTCCACTGTTGGAAATGAGCTCGAAGATTCAATTTGGTTTTATAAATTTTAAACAAAATTCTTGAGTGATTGTCCCCCAGCATAAATAACAGCGGCTTTCAGCTATATAATCGTAGCATATTGCCTATTTTCAGCATACAGTTTTCGCACCTTTTCTTACCAGACATTTTTTATAGGATTTTGTTCGGAATATTATAGCCCGCCGCATGTCAATTTAAAGTATTTCCTATATTAACACAAAGATTCGGAAATATCGTTAAGATCTAATAATAACTAAAGCAACAAAACAATAAAATTGATTTTATAGTGGTTCGCTGTTATAGTCGCACTCTTAAGAAGTTATTAAAAAAGAAATTTATGAAATAGTAGTGAGTTGGGTCTCCATTAATGGAAATGAACTCGATGATTCAATTTGGCTTAGTTTTTATAGGTTTTAAACATATTTTCTAAGTGATTGTCCTCCTGCATAAATATTAGCGGCTTTGAGCTACATAATCGTGCCTATTTTCAGCATATTTTCGCACCTTGATTTCACAGAAATTTTCTATAGGATTTTGGTCTGGAGAATAGGCTGTATATCACTTGTAGTATGTTTTTTTCACTCTAGCCGTAATCCGGTTTGGTTACTTTTGTGAACAGCGGCATTTTCTCTCAAAAAAGGTTTCAAGTTTTTAGGGATAAGAGTTGAGTTTGTTCGGTCGAATTAATTTTGGTACTCGAAAAAGCCGACTCTAGTACAACATGGGCAGAGAATGCTGCTCATACCATACCATTTTTAGTTCCCTAAAAAATCTCTAGTAGGAGTTGTACCTATCCGGGCCTTACATTTTTCTCGTCTCAAAGAAAAAAAAAATTATCTACCAACAAAAATTTTAAATATTTAGAGCAAATGGCAAAGCAGTTATTTTTCGAACTTAAATTGTTTTTGGCAAACTCTAAGCGAAACTTTATGTGGGGAAAGGTTTGCTCAATTTTTGACAGCAAGTGAATTTAGACTGCTGTTGTAGCACACGATTTACAGTCCAGCGTGACATATTATAATCGCAATCATTAGCTATTTCTTTAGCAGTTTTTTCGGAGTTGCTTATGCTTGACACAATTTTGCATTTACTATGTTCGAAAAGTTTTGATATTCTTCCCGCATTCTTGTTTTTTTTTCTATAATAGAATATTTTACCTTATCTGACCGGCTTAATCTTCGCGCAATTTCCCGATAACTAACACCCGAACTGAAAAGCAATAATTTTGTCTATTTCTATGTCAGACAAATGACAAAAGTTCAACTAAAATGCAAAATATAGATGATAACCCAACGAACTTAAAGAATCAGAACGTTAGCCAAGTAAAACACATGGTTTTTAATGCTGCGGCTATAATAATGCACCATCTTGAAGTCAAATTAGTTGTTATAACGGCGAAAAATAAATGAATGAATAGTTATTAATTTTAAAGCTCTTTCAGTTAGTGTCAATAGATGATATCTTCTGTTCTTTGTGTAAATATAAGAAATATTTAAGATTTACGTGCGTTAATACTATTGCACCGCACTGTAATTATTGTTGTACATATCGATGGTCACCATTATAAAGGCCATAGCGTGTACTTTTTACGAAATTTTATTGGTTCTAATACATTGACACTATTTAACGAGCAATTTTTTAAAAGACATTTTATGATGATTAAACAGTTTCTTTAACGTTTTTGCCTTCACCTGAGTTAGGGCTCATCTACCTGTGACCAACGATACAATATTTTTGTACGACAGTGTTTGTCCAAACGATAAAAGAGTCAATACATTTTACTAATTCGTTCATACATATTACGTGTGCAACTGCTACTACTCATACGGTTATAGTATAAAATTGAATTATAACTGTAATTAATATCTCTGATTACTTGTGTATTTCAAGAGTATGTATTTCATTGTAAAAGTTAGCAAATATTTATCCACTCATTCCTCAGTTTAAAACAATACATTTTACACCCAAATAAATTCCAAAATAGACAAAAAAAAATTAAAATTTCTTAGAAGAAATTTCTCAAGTCTGTGTTTTTGTCAACGAAACAAAGAACAAGTAAAAAATAACTGTTCAAAAGGACGACACGACTGTTAAGTGTAAACTTTATTGTTTTGCGCCAGAATGAAGAGAGTAAACTTTATCTTACTTATTCCTTGAACATCGAATTGAATGGAACAAGTTTTTCTTTACGCTTTAGAATTTTCATTTATTTTCCATTTTTTGTTTTTGTTACTGGTTTTAAAGCTAAATGAAAGGATGGTTAGTTGAGTTGTAACAAAAACCCTGATGTTTTGACATAATCCTTTTGCTTAATTACATTTTACTCGGAAGTTAAGAAAATGAGAGAAAAATAAGGTCCTGTTTTTTTTTTTTTGTCTAAAATAAAGATAAATTTTTATACAATGCTGTTGCAAAGGGAAAGGTTGAAAATAACCATCAAATCTACTATGGATTAAAAAGACATCAAATCATTTATACATATACAGGGTGACCCAAACACTCTCACCCAATGTTGTTTACCTATATATCGATTCCTTTCGTTCCAACTTAGAACAAGGTTGCCCATGATTTCGGTAATCAGGAAACTTTAAGATAGACCAATGATTAGTCGATCGTATCCGATTTTTGTATCGGTATTGATGATTTCAGCCTCTAGAGTTCATGTTGTGCAGTGTATTTACTCAAGTAATAGGTTTGAGGCGTCCTCGTTCGGTTGCCAGAGTTTTGTTAGCTTGACAGGTTGGACAGTAGATGAGGTTAATTTTGGAAAGATTTGGCTATGAGTACAACTAATAACATTGTATACGCTTTACTTTACCATTAGAAACAATCAAATTAGTTCTCTTACTGGGATGGAATATTCTCTTAAGGAGCTTCCAGAGTCTATGGCTTATTTGCTTAGACCAAATAACTTCTAAAAACCTCAAATCACTAAAGTGAGACACAAGGTGTTCTGGAAATATTTTATTATTTTTTTTCACACTAGCTGTGTGTGCCCTCTACCATTGCAATTTGTAAATTTTTTGATTGAACAAGGCTCTGTATCTCTCTTCAGTCACAGTATCAATTGATAAAATAAGGTCCGTTGACACTTACGGCGTAAAAGGGGTACCCTGCAGTAACACTGAGTGAATGTAATGTAAACGATACGTGTTTTCTCAGAGGCCATGAGGTGCAAAATTTTGTTTATTTATACGTTCAAATGAAAATTGGCCTTATCGCTAACAATGAATTTCTGTCACAGTGTCAATTTGGGCATCATTGAAAAATTAAGTTCCATTCACATTGAATAAGGGGCACCATGAAGTGACTTGGAGCGGATGTTATGTGAATAATGCGTGTATCCTTAGTGCTCCAGAAAAACATTTTTTTTTAATTATTCCTTCAAATGAAAATTGGTCTCGTCGCTCATGATAAACTTCGACTGAAAATCATATACAAGAAAATAGTAAGGAGTATTCTTCAGATGTATGCATGCATATCATTCCATGGCAATTTTTACGAGTTTTCTGTAACCGTATACTTCACAAATAACAAAACTAAAGACTAAACTGTCCATCATTTGCAAAAGTTATATCATCTTCCGTTAGGAAAATAAATAAATTTTGAGCCACCCTGTATATATAACTTTTCGTTAGATGAGCTTGCTGCAAAGACAGCTGTTTTTTTTTGTCTCTCAATAAACTTGTTGTTGCATGATTTTCTTTGTACCAACCAATCACAATTTTTTGTGGTTTTTCTGTTGCCGGTTCAATGTCGGTTTGATTGCCTCACTGACTAACTGACTAACTGTTACATTTTAAGGCCAAGCAAATGCCATACATTTTCATCTACTACCAAAAACTACTTGCTTTATACATAAATATCGCTCATTTACTTCAATTGTGTCATAACTAAAAAATTTGCACATTTAAAACTGAGTATTAAAAAAAAAAAATTCTCTGGTAAAACTATTTAAGATGATTTGATGCTGTTGCTAAAATGACTAATATTTTCGAAACTACAGCCATTTTTCTAAGTGAAGTCAAGCTATAAAAATTAAGACTTTTCTTCTGTTTCCATGACAAAAACCTTGCTTGTAGGAAATTACTAAATATTCTTAATCCTTATAGTTGCTTTTATTTTTAAACTTTATTATTAAAAAAAAATTTTTTTTCACTAAAAACGTATGTTTGTTTGAGTTTGAGTTATGTCACTGTTGAAGTAAATGAGCGGATATACATATACAAAATCGATTTTTAGTTTCGTACTCATAGTTTCTTTTCTCTTATTTACTACTGATGCTTTTTCAGCCATAGTTTTTGCTTTTGCCAAATTTTACCTCAAGAAGCAAAATTAGCAACAACAACAGCAAAGGAAAATGATTTTTTTTCCTATTAATTTTCTTTGGTATATCGTCGTTCGTAAATGATTGTGTTGTATGTGACATATAAAACCTATACTACATATAGAACACAATAATCTACGAACGACGATATGTTTGTGAGCAGTCATTTAAAAGTATGACTTGTTACGAAAGTTCTAATTTTGTAATACATATTTTATATCAAATAGTTGGCAATACTTTTTCTGAGCAAACATAAGTAAACACCACGACTGCCTGCCCTTCATTTTTCTAACATAGAAATTAACATATTTCAGCTACCAGATAACTTACAGACACGTTTGTTATTATTGCTTATGTTTAACATATCAGTCTAGAGCCATTCGTAGA
This sequence comes from Phyto melanocephala, assembly GCA_941918925.1. Classification (NCBI taxonomy): domain Eukaryota; kingdom Metazoa; phylum Arthropoda; class Insecta; order Diptera; family Rhinophoridae; genus Phyto; species Phyto melanocephala. The sequence goes on from OW799233.1 coordinate 8,640,061, forward strand.
AATTCTTAGACACATTCGCTCAAATCGGCAAATTTATAGGCTAGAAAAATTTAAATTTTTTTTTGTAATAAATTTAATTCTCTTAATTAATTAATCTTTTAGGCATGAAAGCCCACCAGACTCTCAGTCATAGTCTTAGTAATTATTGTAAAGCGTGATTTTTTAAGAGATATAGGAAAGTTTTTTAAAAAAAAACATAAAATTCAGAAAAATTCATGAAATCTTTATTTGAATCGATAGTACGGTCCACATAATTTAATGTTTGAAGATTTTTTCATGCAAATGTTGACCGTGACTGCGCCTCAAATGGTCCATCCGCTTAAATAGTCCAATTTTGGCGTATTCTTTCCAACATTTAGGCCGGTATCTCACGAATAAATGCTTCAATGTTGTCTTCCAATGCGTCAATTGAAGCGGGCATGTGTGTATAGACATGAGCTTTAACATAGCCCCACAAAAAATAGTCTAAAGGCGTTAAATCGCACGATCTAGGCGCCCAATTGGCCATCTTTTGGTCAATTGGTCCCGAACGTGAAATAAAATGTTCACCGAACTCGCCTCTCAATAAGTCCATTGTTAAGCGTGCTGTGTGGCATGTGGCACCGTCATGCAAGTCAAGCTCTCTTGCATTTTGGGCAAAAAAAAAGTTGGATATCATCTCACGGTAGGGCTCACCATTCACAGTCACGTTACGATTCGCATCATCTTTGAAGAAGTACGGTCCAATGATGCCACCAGCCCATAAACCGCACCAAACTGTGACTTTTTCTGGATGCATTGGTAGCTCTTGCAATGCTTCTGGCTGATCTCCAATCCAAAATCGACAATTCTGCTTATTAACGTACCCATTGAGCCAAAAATGAGCTTCGTCGCTGAACACAATTTTTCGATAAGTAGCGCGCGATGAACTGTCTTAACAGAGCACGCATTTTGATAATAAAATTCAATAATTTGCAAGCGTTGTTCATTTGTAAGACGATTCATGGTTAAATTATAGACCAAACTGAAGATATTTGACAGTGAAACAAAACACGAAACGTGCGTCAGCTGTTTAAACCAGTGTTGCCAAAAAGAGAATAGCTAAAAAATCACCCTTTAGAAGAAAACTGCAGAATAAGTAGGTTTGAAACTGACTGAGATATAAGCACCAGAATATAATTTTCTCAGTATTCTTCTTAAAAAAAAAAAAACTGACAAATTCAATAACAAGTACAATACAGTGCAATACAAGTATCACATTGCTAATGGCCGACACTACAAAATGGTGTACACAAATTTATATATGAGTCAAAACTAGTAATTTTAAATTAACACTTTTAACCCTTTCATGATTTCATAAATCGGCATCGCTTCCTTCACTGAGTCCCGCCCCAACTACAGTCGTTTTTCTGGACTAAAAAACGATTTCATATTACCGACTGACGATTACCGACAAATCTAGTAGCATAATCCTTCATTACCGCCAGCGTTTTCGTTAGACTGAGGTCCCCCACAGCGATCACACTATCTATGATCCTTAATCTACCACGTTATGGGTGTCCCTAACCTCTTTAAATAATAATCATGAATCTGTTCCTCCAATGCCCCATCAGTAAAGATATTGATGCCATCATCCATGCCCTCATTGATCCATCCGCTATGGGCGTGTGAAGCATTAACTTCATCAGCATCTAAATCAATATCAGAAATAGATACATATGTGTAGTTTAACTTTTTCTGCAGTGTGCTCTGTTAACAGGCGGGCTGTGTATGAAATGCCCCTGAGGGAATAGCGAGCGGATCTCTGATCTTAATATTTCTAACCTATTTATCTCTGAGGTCTAGGATTATTTTATATCCTAGCCAATGCGTTAATACTCCGTCAAGATAACACGCCCCCTTATCAAAGTGCAAGATACCGTTGGAAACAAAATGGTGGTACCCCAATAGGGATATCAAATAAAAGGTCTTGCGTAGTAGAATACAGAACATCAGGAAAAAATATCAAACCCAATATAAAGTCCGAAACAAAATGATGTACATATGTATCTTAGGTTTGGACAGTAAATAATTTAATCCTTAAATTCATTCTATGCTACGATGAGGTAATGTGTGCACTTTTGACATGAAAAAGTTGGCGAATGTAACCATACGCCATGACTATTTTACGAGGTCAGCACGCCCATTCGAGTAACGTAGTTCGATAAATCATATTTAGTTTTTAATTTAAATGAAAAAATATCGTACACTGCGTATCGAGAAAGGAATTTACTGCTGCAGAGCATAAAATTGAGAAAGTTTTAAATGAATTGATTTCGCGCTGAAGCTTCGACAAATTGGTTAAAATTTAACGGGAAGTCAGTCAACTATTTTATCGCAATATTGTTTTTTTTTTTAACAAGATCTATCTTTGATTCAATGGGCATGTCAATAAGCAAAAGTTATTGCCCCATTTGGAGTGAGTAAATTACACAAGGGTTTATCTATTCATACAAAGTCACAGTTTGGTTGACTTTTTTAAAGGAATGGAATCAGCTGTGGCACACTATCTGCCCGAAATCATGTTCAATCACTGTTGTTCTAAAACAGTTATCGTCCTGATATTTTATCTCAGTATTTGTTTTCAATTCAAAGTTGTACATCTTAAAGGGGGATAAAAAAACACCCTTTATAAAAGATCTTCTGCTGTTGTGCTCCTGGGTATGGCAATGGATGATGTTATTCTATTCTTCTGCCAGAGATAAAGTTTAACATTTTATACCGAGAATCTATTTTTTTTTTCATTTTCTTTTTTACTGAAAATAGTCAATAATTTGAACCTTTTTGTGCTCGTCTCTGTTTAGTTTCACTTTAATATTATTTCGTTTAATGTTACATTAGTATCTGTATTTGGTTTACTTTTTTTTTTTTTTTGTTTTCGCAACATGCACGTATGTTATGTACGAGTGTATATGTATGTATGTGTTTGTACGGTTGGGTGAATGAATGAACATATGAATTGGTTTTGGAAAATCGATTAAATTGTAGATACAAATTACAAACACATACATACGTACATACAAAGATACACTGAATATGTACAAATATCTATAACATTGCATACTTCAAAGTTGTGTGTTTGCATGTATGTGTGCATGTCTGCACGTGTATGTAGGTAGATGTTATATTATACACATGCATACATGTATACTTATATAAATTAAAGTGAAGATATAAATGTATCCCATTACACATGCATATAATTGTGTTTGTGTGGGTGTGTGTGTGTGGATGTGTGAAAATATACATACTTATTTGTGGTTTTAATAATTGAGAGCATGTGTATTCATTTTAACTAGTTGTGTTGTGTGTGTGTGTGTTTGTTCGTATGTGCATTCCCAATAACATGAACATTGTATATCATTATATGTATTAGCATGTTGGTATGCATGTATGTATGTATGTAGGTTCGGTGTCGGTTTTTCTGTTGGAAAGGATGTATATTTAAAAACTCATACTTTTTAATTTCTGTTTGTTGGTATTTCTCTTACATTCAAATAAATTTATGTTTTCTTTAAAGTTTTATGTAGATTTATCTACGTGGAGTGTTTGATAAGTTTAAACATTTGTTTTAACTCTTGCTTATTACATATATAATTTGCTGCATCTTTGTTTTGCTTGCTATCATTTGATAAAATACATCTGCTTAGCGCTACAACCCATTTAAACTCTTCGTGTACGTAGAGTATACATGTATGTAAAATCAACATGATTAGTGAACAAATAACAAATCCCTAGTCTCTAGAGATTGTGAATAAGTAATACGATCAGATATTTTAAGTTTCGAATTTATCTTATACTACATTTACACCTGCACAAAATAAGCGAAATCTTGTCCATTTCTACCAGATTTCCCATACAAATTGAAATCTACTTCGCCACTAGATTTTGGCAGAATCTACTTGAAATCTAGTACTACTTTGTGATGCAACTGTGGTTTTTATTAAATTGTAATAAAATATTCTACGCTGCACACAGAAAAATTCAATCATAATATATAAGGTGGTTGCAATTGCACAAGTACTTTGTTGCTTGCATTTTTTTTTTATATGGAGTTTGAATTTTGGAGAAGTAGAGCATAGAGAGCCTCTCAGACCACCTTGTAAATATATACTGTTTTGACAACGAAATCATGCACAATGTAAAAAAAAAACAGTGGTATAAACGGTATAGATTTTAATAAAGATTTTAAATCAAATCTACTAGATTTCGCTCAGGTGTAAATGAAGTATTAAACAAATCATTAAGTCCCATTTTTAGTCAGAGACTTTTAAAACATACCTCAACTATTTATATGAAATTTAGTAAATATATGTATTGTGGTTTTCTTTGCTTTTAAATGCCATAACTAACATTTTATGTCATTCATTCTACAAATTATAATAAATATATAAGAATCAATATCCTTTCTACACTACTACACAGAAAATTACCGATCAAAACGTTAAATTGATTTCATTTTTACTTCCGAAAATAAAAAAGAGTTGCCTTGGGTTAAGTAAGACAAACAGCCATATAAAACGCAGCTGATTTGGATTCATTCAAAGCTGCCTCTTTGCAATACATGTTAAAATATTAAGAAAAAAAGAGAAAGATGAAAAGATGATGATGAATAAAAAGTTCAAGCCCGCTTTTGAAATCCAGCAGGATCGCCTCATAACTTTTTGTGATATGAGCAAATAAGCATATGTGACAGCGCATAGAGAAAGGGACCTAAGGGTAAAAACAGGTTTTGTTCAGGAGAGCCATTTTAAAGATTAAATGATTTTTCTATTTTTTTTAAATTGTTCATAAGGAAAAAAATAATTTTTTTGTAGTTTCGTAAAATCAAGTTATTTTGTTCATTTAGTAGGGGAAAAAATTAAAATAAATAAATTCTAGCGTTAGGTCCCTTTCTATTTGCGCTTAGAATCGTCGACTTCACTTTTATAAAACGCGCATATCAGGGAACACTTTTGGGGCATGGGATCGGTCTCATTCGATGCTCAGATGTTGTCCACATCAAAAAAAAAAAAAAAAAGTGAAAATTGTTTTTTCTTTACCCTTAGGTCCCTTTCTATATGCGCTGTCACATATGAATATAAAAAAGAAGGGGCTTGATTAGCAGAATATAAGACATTTAAAAAAATTTTAAATCCAAGATGGCCGCCAATACAAAATATCAAAAAATTTACATACGGGTTAAATCATGTGACTAAAATGTATGCACTTTAACTTATACAATATTGGTATCAAACTAAAGGACTTGGCCAGTGGCTAGGAGGCGGATATATTTGTCAAAAATAGTAATATAATGGATAATGTTTTATCCATTCATATTTAAGCTGTTCAACCATGTTTAAACATTTTTGCTATCACTATTCGTTAGACAATATTGTTACGTTTATACCTTTTATAAACGTTGGCTTATTTCCTTTAAATAAACATTGAGTTCTTTTATGGCAATCAAAAACAGTTGAAATTCGTTATAAAATTAAGAGCACTTTATTTACTTAAACACACTCAAATATTGTTTAATAGCACTTTACTTATTACACTTATGGTTATACACTTTTATTATCAAACTCACTTTGATACACACTTTACAAGCTCTATTGTAATACTGATCATGTTAGCTGTGTTGTTCGGCTATTTATAGTAACATAGTGGTGTTCGGTAACATTCGACAAAGTTCTCGTATGTACATTTTAGTACATTCGAAAACCGTTACATTTAAATTAACACGTTAAGTAATATGTAGGAATAATAAAAGTTCCTAAAAGTATGCTACACATAATAACAACCTAATATCATGTGCGAACAACCAGCGAAATAAACTAATACAAACAAAACTACAGTAAATTAAACTACTACAACTAAATAAATTATGTAAATTAAGCTATTTAAAAATAAATCTGTAACAATATATAATTGTGAGAGAAAGTATTTTATTTGTAGGGGGAAAACACTACCTCTGCTCCGATCGTAACCATTTTTGGTTGTAATAAGGAAATTGTCATCAGTATGGCTTGTACAAAGTTCCAACTAAATTTCATTTATAGTTTCGTATAATGACATCAAATGCATTTTTTTTTCTGTATGGGGAATACTATGCCCCCTGCTACAATCCTATTTTTGCTTAGGAGATTGTTATCAAAGAAGCTCGTGTAAAATTTAAGGGGAATAGCTGCTATAGTTCCTTAAATATGTCATAAAATGTGTTGAATTTGCATGGGCGGTACCACGCTCACCTAATATATAAAACAGAAATTTAACCTATGCCCGTTCGGAATGTAGACCTAAAGCATACATAAAGCATAACATACGAACATACATTTTCTCTTTATTATATTTTAGTATAGAAGTTTAGTTATACATACACACAATATTATATCGAATATCACAAAGTATCGTAAACATTATTTAACCGGTGAAATTGACCTCTATCCAACTTGAATGTATTCAAACACAATTTCATTATAAATATTTTATATGGATTGCTGAACGGCATGCTCATAAATTAATAACCATTTGTAACACGTTAATATATTTTTAATGATTTTTCAAAGGACTTTTATAAATTTGTAATCATGAAATGTTAAATAGAACGAGGAAAACAAAAACAAAAACTAAGTACACTTGTTATAAGTTCTGCTTGCCAACCATCACAACCACCGTATTGTACATCCATAAACTCATAATTATTTTTTTGGTTTCTTGTAGACTCTGTTTGTAATTTTGTTGCAACTCGAAATCGATTTTATTAAACGCCATCAAAATATTGTCGTCGTTCTGTTTTTGATGTTGTTTGTGTTTGAGGCATAGACGACGGCTGGTTGTGCTAGTTTGTTTGGTTATCATCCTGTCATTTATTAAATTACTATTTAATGTTCCCTTGACTCATCTCTTTACCTTCTCCCTTATATTTTTGCTCTTCTCACACCCTGCTTTTGCTGTTTTCTTGTTAAATTTTATGTATCTCAGCTATTGTTTGCGAGCAACAGCAGAAGAAGTGTGTATAGAACAAATTTCCTTTTTGTTTGCTATAGTATAGTTTTAGGGGGAAGGGCAGGATATTTCATAAAACAATTTATTTGTATATTTCTAGCGGATTGCTGTAAATATTTCTTATCTCTACCTTATGATAGTTGATATTATGAAGGCATTTAAATTTAATTATTCGTTTGAATGGTTTGCCGACTGAAAAGTTTATTTTTGAAAGCAAACTTATTAATTAGTTACTTTTAAGTTCTTTGAAAAGTGCTCTTTAGTTTTCTTTTTTTTTTTTGGAATTAATAAATAATTGTTATTGATTTGTTTTGTTGTTTTTATTATTTTCAATTGCAGACAAATACTTCCAGAGGTCAATCACCCTATCCGCCATCACAAGGTCAAAACTCAGGTTCCTATCCAAGTTCGCCCCAGCAACCACAGCCGGGTCAACAGCAGCAACAACAACAACAACAGCAGCAACAAAGTAGTAGTGGTAGTGGTGGCGGTAGTGGAGGTGGTCCACCACCGCCGCCACAATCTTCAAATCAAGGCACAACACCATCTCAATATTCACCGTATCCACAAAGATATCCCACACCGCCTGGCCCAGCGACAGGACCAAATCATCGAACTGCCTATACGACGCATCAGGTAATTTTGAATAACTTTTAAACCTTTAAACCACAATATCTATTAAAAGTCATCTGTCACTTTAACCGTTTAACAAAAATAATAAATAATGACTTTATTTATACTCCGGACAAGTCTGTGCACACTAACATGAAAATATAGAAATTGCTAATCCCCGTAGTAAGAGAACATGTGTGTTTAATTGTGTTTTTTTTCTGTTGGGTTGTGTGCATTATTTATTATGTTATTAAACTGTCTGTTTGTCATTGTGACTTTATGTCATATTGCTGTCAGTGCACGGAACTTAATCATTTTCATACGGTGTAACAACACTCTAAAGGTACCTGTCGTCGTCTAATTGTTATTTATATGGGTACATAAAAACTTTAATAATTTTTTTTAAGATTTAGATTTTGGTATTGCTTAAAATACGTACGCAATAAATACTCACGTACTCTTAAACCTAAAAATCTTTATGAATATTTCTATGCTAATTTTATGCATCTATTCCTAGTTGCTTGATTCTTGGTGTAATGTTAATTTCTTTTTAAAGGCGCTGCCAAAAATGTTCTTAAAGTTATGTGTTCTATTTCACACTACTTCCAATTCAGTATATTTCAGTGTGAACATAAATAACAAAACATTACTATCACTAAAAGAAATTAATCATTACTCGAAAAAATTTTCTATTCCGGTTAATTAGTGTTTGACTGACTGATCCCATTGTGGATAATTTTTTTTTTCGCCTTTTATTTATATTATTTTTAGATTCGTAGATGAAGGTTTTGAAATATACGAATCTGAGTTTCGTTATCAATCTTCTTCATTCATCTAATGCCTTCCATTATTGTCATTATCGCAGACTGGAGAACAGTATCGTGATCAGGTAGAAGTTATTTATCTTCTGTTTATGTAATGGGTTTTCATTCTCAACCCAAGGCCTCTGAATTCCATTCTCACTCCTCACTGGTATTATGGTGATGCAGTTAAGGCTCTCATATTTCGTTGGCATCATGTCACGCGTTACAACTGCGATATATCCCATCGGTAAAATATCAATTATTCTTTGGTATCTAGTTTTATGGCCATCTTCTTGCCATTTATAAATTGCCATTAATCTAGTAGCGGCTAAGGCTGCTTGATAAAGAGTGGTTTAACCATACTGCACGATGTTAATTGTGGGTCACACGTTGCCGTCAAGTTTTTTGCCCAACTAAAATTGAAATTTCTCTGTTTCAGTGTTTGACAAACTCAACCATGGAGAGAAACAAAACTGAGCAGATTGATTTAAGATTGTTAAAGCCTCTTACAAAAATTCAAAAAATACATTTGATGTCATACATATATAGAAAACTATATACGAAATTTAGTAAAAAATTGTACTAGCAATATTCCTTATTACAATCAAAAATAATTACGATCGGAGCAGAGGTAGTGTTATCCCCCTACAAACACTTTCTCTCACAATTATATAATACTAGAAAAGCCCGGCGCGCGTTGCTACGCCCCTTAATGAATGAAAATGCATTCTGAATTTTAATTGAATATCAAGTGCAAGAAGCTAAAAATTAAAACTTTTTTTTATGGGCGTGGCCCTGCCCACTTTTCTAATCACAAAACTGTATAGTCATGACAGCTCAATATGTGTGCAAAGTTTCAAAAAAATCGGTCCAGTGCAAGTACATCAAAATTATAACTTTTTTAATGGGCGTGGCCCTGCCCACTTTTCTAATCACGAAATTGTATAGTAATGACAGCTCAATATGTGTGCAAAGTAAAAAAAAAATTATCTAGTGCAAGTAGCTAAAAATGATAACTTATTTTTTTGGGCGTGGCATTGCCCACTTTTCTAATCATGAAATTGTATAATCATGAGAGTTCAATATGTGTGCAAAGTTTCAGAAAAATCGGTCAAGTGAAAGTAGCTAAAAATCATAACTTATTTTTTATGGGCGTAACCCCACCCACTTTTTACCACCCATAAACATTCCCTGGAATATGTATAACAACTTGCCAAAGTTTGAGTCCGATCGGCTTTACGGTTTTGGAGTCTATTGCACACACAGTCAGAATTTCACTTTTATACATATAGACTAACGTTTCTATCTGTTGTCTCTCTCTCAAAATGCATTAAGTGATTTTTTTTTATCTCTATAATCGGACACACATGTGAACACAATCAGAAGAATTGTGCAAATTTTAGCAAACCGGGCCTGGAGGAAATGCGAAAACACCTGTGCATATTCCCCAAGTTCGTTCTGGTGTTGTTCGCGATAGTGTGTCTCGACTCGTCTTCGTAGGCAACAATTGAACATCAACATTGTCATTGAAAATATGGATCATCGGATAAAAGTATGCCACTGAAGCCGTGACGAGCATTTGACCGATATTTTGTTACACACATAATTGTCGTAGATTCTTTCTTCCATCATAATAAAAAGTATTTAGATTCTCTGTAAACTTTTTGTTTTATTTACAATCAACAAAATGCGTTTTGGTTGGACCACCCTATATTTCCTACGTAACTCAATTGGCAGAATTGATAGTTTATTCTCAATAGCCATTGTTGATGTGGTTCTCATATTCTAATGCAGACAGTGCTGCATCTTTTGAATTAGTGTTTTTCTTAACCTTTTCGTCTAAAGATGTCTATCCAAAAGTAATTAACTTTCGTTACTTGTTAAAATAAGTTGCCAGATTGGGACAAAACTTTTAAGAGATTTAAATTTAAGTATGAGTTTTTCGTTAGAAAAGGTTTTTTGTTATTAATTTTATCAGTTATCCTTGTTTATGCAAGTCATGGTTTGCACTGTAGTTTGTCGCTTTTAATCCATGTATTGTTTTTGTTGATTATTTTGAGTGTATGCCAATATATATGAGCGTACACATGTTTGTTTGTGTTTAATGCAGTGATGCACTTTGTAGACATTAAATATGTAAATATCCCTTTGTCATTTATATGTACATTTTACCAAATGTTGTATGTAAGTAAGCAGGCAAATATGTACACACACACACATTATTTATGTAGCAAACATGCATTTGTATGTAAAATCACACATTTCAGTACATGCACATACCACAATACATATACATAAATATGTGAGAATGTATGTATTGTATTGTAGGTGGTACTACTTTAAAATGCAATTGCCATTATCTCTATAAAGTTTCTCTATTTTGTCATTACAATTTATACCTTCATTCTGTCCATCCATCTATTTATCTAATTTTCGATTTGCTGCTGCTTTTTTTTTATAAATTTTACATTGTCTGCAGCATGTGTTTCAAAAAGTTTGACTATAAATGTGGTTTTTTGTCTTTGTATATCTGTTTGAATGTGCATACATATGTATGTATGTGCAATATTTAATTTATACTCTAACCAGGTGATGCTTTAACTTTGTTTTAATCAAAAATACTCAAACAAGTTCACTCTTTTGCAATTCATTATAATTTTGCTTGCAACACTTCTTAACAGTAAAATAGAATTGAATAATGAATTAAATTGAATTGCAGCGAAATCTAGTAGATTTGATTTGTAATCTTTCCCGAAATTTATACAGTTTTCACTTTAGTTTTCTTGACATCTTGCAAGATTTTGTTTTTAGCAAGTTGTATTAATTTATAAGGTTGTGTTAGAAGCTCTCTATACTTTGTGGCCCTAAATGTCAAAACATTTTAACAATAAAGTACTCCCTAAATAGCAATCACCTTATAAATTGCGTTTAAATATTATTTTGTGCTGCATTGTTTTTTTAATACAGCATCATAAATGCTAAAGGTGCATCACTAAATTCTACTAGATTTTGCTAAAATCTAATGATGAAGTATATTCATTGGCATGTGAAATCAACTTTGTTTACGATTTTTATACCCTTCACCTGTGGTGCACAAGGGTATGTGTATATAGCTTTGTCATTCCGTTTGTAATTTCTACAATTTTCATTTCCGACCCCATAAAGTATATATTTTCTGAAAGCTTATGAATAGAGGAGTCGATTAAGCCCTGACCGTCTGTCCGTGTGTTGGTTGAAATCAACTTTTAGAAGCAACCATATGTTCCTCAGATCTGTGTATGGTATCAATCTCTTGGAAATATCCAAGAATGAATCGCTATTGAAATTCAGCACAATCGCCCCATTACTTTCTGAGATATGAGCAAAAGAACACGACTGCCTCTGTTTTTTTTCCATATTTTTACCACCAAAATTAAAAATTTTCAACCATAGAATAATTTATAGGTACCTTTGCTACTATTTGTAGATATAATATGCCTCTAGCGATATTCGTGACAAATTTTGGATAAATCGGGCCCTAATCGGTAAAGTTATAGGCAAAACAATTTTTAAAAAAAATATATATTCCAAAAATTTACAAACGAAAATCAATTTTTTTCAGCTTCTAGACAACCGAGAGAGTCAATATTGGTATCATCTGAAAGGACTTGACTAGCGCAATATAAGTACTATAAAAAATTCAAATTCATGTTGGCCGCCACTACAAAATGGCGGACAATAAATTTATATATGGGTCAAATCTGGTATTTTAAAATGTAACTTGACCAGTAGAATACAGTAAATGGTTAAAAAATGTAAAATCCAAGATGGCATCTAAAACAAAATGGCGGATCAAATTTTTTTTAACCCCATTAATATGGGTATCAAATGAAAGGGCTTGAATATTAGAATACAGTTAACTACGTAAAAATTCAAAATCAAGGATGGCGTCGGAAATAATGAGGAAAAATGTGGTATAACATGAAATATAGGTTAAGCTACGATATGGGATTAGACCTATGTACATGATGGTGAAGGGTATTATCAGATTCGGCACGGCCGAATATAGCACTTTTACTTGTTTTTTTTACAAAAAAAAAACTAACAATAGAAACTAATATTTAAAACAATATTTGTTTTTCCTTCTAAAGATTTTTTTTAATTTTACTGGTTTAACTATTAAGTTTTTGTTTGAAGCTTATCAATTAAAATGTTGTCAAACATGCGATTTGTTAAACTTTTATTAATTTTTTTTTGTTAGCTTTTAGCCAATTAATTTACAAATTTCTGAAAATTATTCGCTCTTCAAAAAGTTTGTTTTAAAAGTGCCGTTGTTTCGCGGGCAGTGTGGTGAGAGGTCCCATCCTGCTGAAATCACATCAGGACGTAAAAAATGTTCTATTCTAAACCGATACCGCTCTCAATTTACGGTTACATTTCTTTCAGCTTCATGCACACCTAATGGGTTTCAATTGGCGTTGATAAATTCCTTTTACATTTTTAGAACTCTAGAACCTACAATACTTATTAACAATCAGATTCCCATAGTCAGATTTTGCAATAAAGTTGATGTAATTACTGACCAACTGTTGAAATTTAACAGAAAAATTTATATGTTGCCGGTGATCTGTGGGTTTTATTTCTTGCACCAAATGCATTTTATATGGGAATAACAGTAAATACGCGTCATTCCTAGCTGAGCGGAATGCCTTCTGGTGTTTCGTTCAGACTTTGCTTTGCACGTTGAAGATTTTCCGCAATGCGATTGATAAAATTTCTTAGGGAGCCATGTTTGTCATTTCGTTTTTTACAAATCGAAATATTAATCTTAGACCCCATAAAGTAAATATTTTCTGAGTCCTGATTTTATTTTATTACGATCTTGCTATGTCCGTCTGTCTGTTGAAAGCACTATGGAGCTCGAACAGAAAGAGAAGTCAAGAAAAACTTTCCGCATATAACGCTTTGTTGGCACAAAATTTGAATTTGGCAGCTGCATATTTTAAAATTCAAAAAGATAAAAAAAAATTCCATTAATATAGAGGTTTACATTTTATATTTATTTTATTAAAAAACTACATTCAATTCACTTGTATTCGCATTAAATAATTCAAATTTAATGTATTAAAATAAAATCCTTGCTAGACAAAAAAAAAAACTTTAATAAAGAGCTGAACGAACACACATAAAATTCTTATAACAAAAAAATATTATTTATTTGCAATTGTTTTAATGAGTAAAAAATGTTCGCTGCTTAAACATCAGTGTGCATGGATAAGTAGAGAAAAAAACAGTGTAATTTTTTCACAAACACGATTGTGTTTTTATTTAATTTAAATAAAAATTATTTTTTTTTATTAATTTCTGTTGTTTGTGGCACAAAACTATTTTATTATTAACATGTAGTACAAACATACATACATAAATAATACATCATTTGTATGAGTATAAAAAGTAAAATAAATACATTAATATTGGTTTTATTTTTTTCGTTATTGTTACAGTATCCTGAACCAAATCGGCCTTGGCCTGGTGGTTCATCACCTGCTCCTAGTCCTGGCCCTGGTGGCCATCCCCTGCCGCCAGCTTCACCTCATCATACGCAGCATGGTGGTCCACCGCCAAGCAGTAGTCCGAGTCATGCGCCCAGTCCATCGCCTCAACCTTCACAAGCCTCACCATCACCTCATCAGGTAAGTGCAACAACGATGGATGGCATTTGCAAGCCATACTTTTATGTAGCCTGTCGTATATATTTATTAATTTATTCATATTTATTTATTTATTTGTTTTTGTGTAAAAACCAGATATTTTCAGTAGGGTTTTTTTTTCAATATGTAATTCAGAAATATTTAACGTACACACATATATACATAGATACATAGTTAAATTAATATATTTTTCATTATATTTATATTGATTGATAGCTTAATATAAAAAGGCCACATCGTGATTGTTTTAAAATCGCGTTATAAGCATTTTCTGGTAGTCCTCTAACGAAGACATCTTCCCTCTGAAAAAACTTAAGTCATGGTTGAATATAATAAATTTATAGCCACATAAAAAGCCCGAACTTATTTCATTCCTTTAAGGCCGTCGATATAGACTTAATTTTATGTCTTCTATCTATATCTATATATATATAAAAATCAATGTGTGTTTGTATGTTTGTTTGTGCTTTATAGACGGTTAAACGGCTGGACCGATTTCCTTCACAGAATCTTTCTGTATGTCTGGAAGGAACTATACGCTATACTTTGGTTTAAAATTGTAAGTGGGCGGGGTGCCACGCCCTATTAAAGAAGAATAAGAGTCTTCAAATTAAGTACGGTAAACTTTGACATCCAGACGAACATTTGGGTAAAAAATGGGCGGACTTTCAATAGTAGGCGTAGCCACATTAATTAAATACTAAATTTCGTATATTTGGAAAACGATATCGATTAGAGTACTAAAATTTTGCAAGAGCAACTTTGACACCCAAATAAACATTTCTGGAAAAAATGGGTACATTAGAAATAGTGGGCGTGGCAGCTCTCATAGCAATTGAATACTAAAATTCGTATATTCGGGAAGCCATAACAGTTGAGTACCCAAATTTTGCACGAGAAGCTTTGACATCTATATGACTATTTTGAAAAGAAATGTATGCTTTAGTAATGGTGGGCGTGGCACCTTTCATATGAAGTAAATACAAAAATTCGTATATCTGGCAAGCGATAATAGTTAGAGTACCCAAATTTTGCAAGAGACACTTTGACGTCTATATGATTATTTGAATAAGAAATGGTTGATTTAGTAATAGTAGGCGTGGCACTTGCAAAATAAATATATTTTTGAACTATAAAATTTTTATAATAATTCTATACTTTATTTGACCTCTTTTTTTAATTTTTGTATTTAATTATTCGAGAAAATATTGTAATTTTAATTGTTAATTTGTTTTGTTAAAAAAATATTTCCTGAAGATGCTACACGAATGAATAGCGAAATATTTAAGAAAATAAAACATTGTTTAATATTGTTTTTTATAAAAAAATAAAACTTTTGCATGACCTTAGGCTCGAATAATTAAATACAAAAAATAAAATTTTTATTTCATTACAATTGGGGTGGCGAAGCACACCGGGTATTAGCTAGTACACATATAAAAATCAATGCAACTTTTCGTTGTAATTTTATAACTCAAGAACGGGCTTACTTATCCGAACCAAATGTTAAGGCTTTGTTCGGACTATTTAGTAGATGGTTTGCACAAAATCCGCTGAGCGGCTTACGGGTAAAATCGGTAACTCATTATCTCCGGCCTTAATAAAGGTATCACAAAAATTCAGAAAGGACAAAGAGCCTGTTAAAAATAATTGCATAAGTGTCTGGTACTTTTTGGAAATTTTGAGTTTTAAGGGGATAAAACGGGTAAAAACTGAATTTTGGTACTTTTTTGAACAGCATTTATCTTTGAGAGGGATAGCAATAGAAAAAAATTAAAAACGTAGATTTACCCTCCTTAAAACAATCTATAATGAAGTTTTGTACTTTTTCGAAATTTTGGAATTTAGGCAAAAAAGGGCTAAAAACGGTTAATATTGTATCTTCGGACCTAATGGTCCCACAATGGAAAAATAAAAAATATTGTTTATCCAAATGTTTTAAATTAAGGAAATAGCTAGCAATTAATAAAATATATATTTTTTTTAATAAATGAATTTGATGTTCCAATTAATTTTTTTTTATTATTTCACTTGATACGTAGCGAAGCACGTACCTAGCCGCCCGGTACGTACAATATAAAAAATAAAGGTATTCATTTCACAAATCTTACGCGAAACTCTGTACTATTATTGACATAAGTGTGTATTATAAAAATGAAATTAGGCTATAAAAATGTTTTAAGCCGTAAATAAATTAAAAGAAAAAATTGCCATCTAGTAGTTTATCATCTACAGCCGGCCGTTAGTTGTCGGCGTTTAATTTTCTACACTGCGGCTGCTGTCATCATCGGTGCTGACTATTTTACAGCAATACTCTCGGTTTAATGGTTAATTTAAATTTGTTTTTATTTATCGTTGCGCCGAAACTGCAAAAACCAACCTTTTGTGGTTCGTTTGCAAAGTTTACGAAATTTTATAATAAAAAATATGGTAACATTGTTGAGAGGAGTGAGCAAATTAAATAAAAAAGCTTAATAAACGCACTTACCTTACGATTGCATTCTGTCGTATACAAGGGGAACTATTTATATTTCGGGAACTGGCAACACTAATCTCAATAGCTAAAATCTGGCAACACCATAATAAAGTTTAAATTTTATTAATCGTAAACGTACTCACATACGTTTTGATGTACAAGTAAAGGGTGTTTTTTTTAAGCCCGATAGAACTTGAAATTGTAAAAAATAACACAAAAAATTAAATTGTAATCAAAATTTTTTTTTTATTCGAAAGATCAATACGTGACATTAACATTTGAAAATGATTTCGGGCATATGGGCACCGCGGCTGTTCTTGACAAAGCGCATTCTGGACGTCCGTTGTTTTATCGCAAAATTGTGTTCAGCGATGAGGCGCATTTTTGGCTTAACGGGTTTGTTAATAAGCAAAATTGCCGCATATGGAGCGAGACCAATCCACAAGAGACCCTACAGACTCCATTACATGCAGAAAAATGCATCGTTTGGTGCGGTTTTCACGCTGGTGGCATCATCGGACCTTATTTTTTCAAAAATGAGGCCGGAGCTCGCGTTACGGTCAATGGAGATCGTTACCGCACCATGATCAATGATTTTTTGTTTGAAAATATGGATGACATTGATCCGGAGGAGATGTGGTTTCAACAGGATGGCGCTACGTGCCATACGGCGAACGCAACCATCGACTTATTGAAATCAAAATTTGGCGATAAGTTGATTTCGAGAAATGGACCTGTCAATTGGCCTCCAAGGTCGAGCGATTTGACACCTTTCGATTATTTCCTGTGGGGCTACGTGAAGTCACTGGTTTATGCTGATAAACCAGCAACAATTGACGCCTTGGAGGCCAGCATTGTTCGTGTTATACGTAACATACGGCCAGCAGTGCTCGAAAAAGTGGCCCAAAATTGGACGTCCAGAATGCGCTTCGTCAAGAACAGCCGCGGTGCCCATATGCCCGAAATAATTTTCAAATGTTAATGTCACGTATTGATCTTTCGAATAAAAAAAAAATTTTGATTACAATTTAATTTTTTGTGTTATTTTTTACAATTTCAAGTTCTATCGGGCTTAAAAAAACACCCTTTACTATTTGTTCTGTTTACAGTGAGTTCAGAAAATCAATTTGACAAAAAATGGAAATTTTAATAGGTTTTCGTTGGATTAATTTTCACAACTTTCGGCGTCGATTATCTTAACAACAATGTGTCGATAAGAAACCACGATAAATCGCTAGTGTAGTGAATTAAAATGTGGTCGTACTTCCGTCGCCGACTTTCACCAAAAAGTCAATTACTCTAGCTTAAGTTTATTTTCTTAATTTATTAGTTATTATACTTCCTAAATTATTTGTAAATACAATTGTAAGCATTTAAGAATACTGAAAAATTACACCGATATTAGACGAGAGTAATGAATTTTTGAAACCTACTACAACATCACCTATACAATCATCATCACTGTTTATCGGTATACTCATACATGATTTAAAACTACTGTTACATGTTACAATTTAATGAAATGAGAAAATGCGAAGCATAACATTTATTTGTAAAACTTCCATTCTAATCAAATGACGTCTTTATGTTCATATGCTCCAATATTCCTAATACATTTTTGTTGTGCTGGTAGTATTGAAAGCATAGTTGAATTTTTAATATTGTATTGTAGCTTTAGTGACATAAATGTCTACAGCATTTTTATTTAAGGTCCAGTATATACACTTGTATTTACATATGTACATGTGAGCCTATTTGTGGAACAGGCGCCTTCTTCTATTGACATTTTGCAGTTATGAGTGTGTGTCTGTGCTACCGTCTAACAAAACAAAAAAAACCCATTAGTTTTAAAACAGTAGATGATGATGATGATGACGATTGCTTCACATGCTTTTAAAATGTTGTGACTCATGGTGACATTTATCGATTCACTCATTCAATCGAATCACCGCTTGTATCATTCTCTTACACACATACCTAAATTAGGCCAACATAAAATTCCCCAATGCCAATAGAATCTGTTAAAGTTTTATTAAAAAACAAAAAAAAACATTTTAGCTTTAGGCTGACATGTTTAAAACACTTCATAGAGATATTGGCCAAATATAAAATTATGTATGCAAAACATACAAGAGTACAGTGAGTGCTGCGGCGATTATTTCGTTTATTTATTCACTCACCCAAACACATTTGATGACAATAACAGTGATGCCAACTAAGTTATATTTTAATTCGAATATTTTAAACACTTAAGAGGCTGAAAAGCACTTACATATAAATAGTATAAAAAGTCGACTTGCACATTGGTCAAGAAACTTAGTTTGCGTTTATTTATTTTTATACCCTTCACCTGTGGTGCAACATGTGGGGGCTTCTAAAAGTTTATTCAATCAACACATGGATGGCCGAAAATTGCTTAAACCACGTCCCTGGTCATAAGCTCTCTGAACACAGGCTCAGAAATAAATATTTTAGAAATTACAAATGGAATGACAAAGCTCTATATACCCTTGACACCACAGGTCAAGGGTATAAAATATTCGATATCATTTAATGGTTTGTATAAGTATATTATTTTTTGTTTATACAAATTGCCAACAAGTTGACAACACTTAATACAATTTGCGAAACGCCGTCTATTTGAAAATACAAACAAACGTAAAAAAAACTAAATTCATATATGAAAACACAACCAGTCGATATTTAATTTTGTCCATGCATAAATAATGTAATCAATGTTTATTTTTTATGCTTTAATTCATTTTTCTGTAGTTTTTTTTTTGTTGCAAAATTAAAATTGCAACTCTGGTGTTTATTTTAAATTTATATTGACATTTGTCTGTATGTATGCATGTATGTTGGTTCATATTTGCAATGGTTAGTTTAATGTGTTATAAATGGGCGCCAAATAGAAAACAAAATTCACTCGACAACACAAAATGTGTATGTATAGCTTATGATGAGGTTGTTATTTGATTATACACTCTGGGGCATAACGGTAAAGCCACCGTTTTATAAACAGATCTCATTTCGTCTTTTATTATCTCGCTAATAATAACATGGATGTACTTTTTGTAATAAATAGAATAATTTTTATTCACCTTAGGTTTTTTTTAATGATTTCTAAAGCTTTTATGACCCTTTTATTATATTCAGCCGTATGCTATATGTGCATTTGTTCAACATGAATTTGATTTTTATCAAAACGCACTTATACATTAAATATCGTTGGTCACCGGTAGAAAGGCCTTAACTCAAATAATTGTAAGTTTACAGGAGAAGGAAATAAACGTAATAGGAACTGTTTAATCATAATGTAACTTTTTTGTAAAATTGCTTGTGAACTGTTATTTTTTACGCTACTGTGTTAAAATTTTGTGTCGAGGTGAATTTATGAGATATTCGCTGGAATTACTGAACAACCCAATTTCATAAAAAATACGAGTTAGGGCATTTTTAGATAGATAAACTACTTTCTTGCATATACAATTGCATATTAAAGGTTTATTAAACATTTTATGTTTATCAGCTAAAAACAATTTAAGGACGATTGTAACAAAATATTCATTATTATTGTTGTTGTACATTTGATAGTTATTTCCATTTCGTAAATTAAACAAATAAAAGTTCTAAATAAATATTAAAATATTATGCCTAAGAATTAAAAAAAATATATTATTATATGTATGCATGTGTGTAATTTTCAATATAACTTGCACTGGAACAAATGTACATAAATATGGTTATGGAAGAAAAAACGGATTTAAAATATTTGAATTATTTGCCAAATTAAGCTTTCAAATTAATCTTGCTTTGGCAAATCATTTAAAATTCACTAAACTTTAGCGCCAGCTAAGGGAACTATTTTGATATTGACTATTTATTTTTGCGTGACCACGTAAATTTATCAACAAAGTTACTCAGACAAAACTTTGGCATACTGGGTATGTTTGTATGTTTAAGTTACACCTAATTCTCTTTTCAGTAATAGATATGTCTCTTAGTAAAGAATGAGATCGATAAAACCCTAACACGAATAAAACGCAATAACTTTGAAACGAATTAATCCATTTTAATGAAAATAGCGCGGTTTAACAATAAAATAAGAGTAAATTAAAATATTAATGCTTTTTGTAAAAATTCAGCTTTTTTTGATGAACTGTTTCACCTTTTCCGGAATTGAGACCATGAGGGTTTTGATGGTATCCTTAGTAACTTTATTGCTGGAATAAGACCATTTCTGGGAAAAAATTTTAGTAGTATTAGCAACTTGTTTTGTATCCTTCAGCACTCTTTTGACTAAAGCCCAGTAACGTTCGATGGGCCTTAGTTCTGGACAATTAGGTGGATTTGCTTCTTTTGGCACTACCACTATATTATTTGTTTCATACCATTCTGCTGCAGATTTACTATAATGACACGACGCTAGGTCGGGCCAAAAATATGTTGACTTATTGTGTTTTCGTATGAATGGAAGCAACCTCTTCTGCAAGCACTCCTTGATGTAAATATCAGTGTTGATAGTCCCAGTAGTAATAAATTTACTGCTTCTTTCTCCGCACGTGCATATAGCTTGCCAAACTAAGTACTTCTTTGGAAACTTTGTCTTTTTTTGGAACTTAAATTGGTCATCGACATTACATCTTCCATCGGCCACATAATAACTTCGCCCTGGGAGCTGAGAAAAGTCGGCAAGAACGTAAGTCTCATCATCCATAATACAACACTCATATTTGTTGATAAAATTTCTAAGCAGTTCTTTGGCACGACTTTTTGCATCCAAGTTTTTCTTCGAATTTCTGTCTGGCACTTTCTGAACCTTGTAGGACTTAAGGCCTTCATATCTTTTAACCTTCCTTACAAAAAAAATCGGAACAGTTTGCTTTTAAGGCGGCTTTACGGTTTGAGAGGTTGGGATTTTGGTTTAGAAGACTAACAATCTTTGAAGCTAACTGTGGGTCAGTTATACCTTTTTTAGCTCCACTTCCAGCTTTCCTTTTAATACTACGACGTTCGTTATACACTTTTATCACACGCGAAACTGTTTGTCGTGACACCTTTATCTCATTTGCAATAGATTTGTAAGTACGACTGGGATTTTTTAAAAAAATTGTTATTATTTTTTCACGCACTTTTTCTTCGGAATCCATTTTCAAACAAACTAATAAATCGATTATGCTATTATTTTGTACACATAATTTGACAAGTTTTTAAATGCAAACTTGATCATAAACAGTTATATTTTTTGTGCATGAATAAAGGTGGAATTAAAAAATGTGTGTTAAGGTTTCACTGATCTCATTCTTTAAAACGCGTAAAAAAATCGCATAAAGAAGATTAATTAATATAAATTAATAGGCTTCATATTTATCGAAAACCGCAAATAACTGGTCAGTAAATCGCATAAAAAAGTCAATATCATCTTAGAAAAAAAGGTATGTGGTGGATGGCTAAACATTTTTAAAGGAAACATGAGTTAACAATGAAAACAAATGAATCAATTGTCAAAAATGTTTTTTTAAAGAAATTTGATTGCCGGTAAAATGGTTGAATGGGCAAATACACCTGATATAATTCAATTTGACAACGTTTTTAAATGAAATCAAAATTGTTAATTGCACTTACGTGCTTTGTTAATAAATACATATGGGCATTTCCATGTCATCGTACGTGACATTTGTACTCCTATAAAGTGGAGTAATTTTTGCAAAAGTAAGAGTAACTGAAACAAAATTAGATCTTTATGTTCCATTCAAAGGGTACCTTTTTTAAAAAAAAATTAATTATATTCGAATCATTGTTGTCTAAAATATCAAAAAAAAAAAAATAAGAATATATCGTAGGTGACATAAAACAGAAGTGATTTTGAGGTAAATATATGAAAATATAAAAAAAAAATCTGCGAATCTTGGGAGGTATTTTTTCTTTTTTTAATTTATTACACTAAACCAAATATTTTTCATTTAAAATCCATCATACTTAATTGAAAACAATCTTTAACTAATTTTATAATAAATTCAATTTAATATCTTTCGTGACATATCGTACGTAACAGATTTTTCTTTAATAGTATTCTTAAGTACATAATAAAATTTATATTATGTTAAGAAAAAAAATTAAATTCTAAATTAGGTGCTCTTGCGACTGTTCAAATACGAATGACGGAGACAAATAATGTTTTTGCACTACGTACGTGACATTAAAATAACATCCAAGGGAAAACAAACAAAATACCGCTAATTGGACTCTATCATGTCACAATCAGGTGTGAGGCTACAGCTGATTTTCTTTTCTCTACCTTAAGGTTTAACTAAAATGTTAAATTTTTTTTTATGTATATTTAACATTTCAGTCGTCATTTTCCACCAACAAAATGCATGTAGAATTTTGTTGTTGCAGAACGGAGGCTACCTGATGCATGTACCATGGACTCTATTTAAAAAAAAAAATAGTTGATAGCAATTCTTTAAAATAAGTTGTAGAGGCAATCAGATTAAACTCTTATTATTGCTCTTAAAATAATTTAATAAGCTTTTAATACCTGCGCATAGTAAAATTTGAGTGTTTTCTTTATCAATAAACTTATTGAAAAACTTTCAAGAGTTTTAATTTTTACAGTCGTGGTTGACATATTCATGGAAATGTCCATATCTATAACTACAACAATATATTAAAACTTTTTTGTTCATATCTCCTGTTTATAAGCACATATTTTTGATTTTTAAGTACATAATAATCACAGCCCTGATTATAAGAAACAAAAATAAATAACTTAATACAAATGCTGACTACTTGCATTTGGCAGCTTTAGGATATTTTCTTTCTGAACAAAAAACGATTTACTTGTTGTCTGGCAACATCAATTTATTTGCAGTTACCTCTCCTCACCACTCTTCTTGAGAATAAACAATATTCATTCATTATTATTAATAGTTTTAGTTTAATGTAAATTCTTATAGTGCCGGCTGTTTTATGTTTAAAATTAAATAGCAACGCGATTTATTTTTTTAGTAAAACATTTATTATTGTTGCGGGTATGGCCATAGAACTTAAATAATTCATTTAGGTATACATATTCTCTTTAAGAAAGCACACAACGCACATACATACATACATACATAAATATTCGCATTTTAAGAATGGCATGTCTTCTTTTTCAATACAACAGCAACAAAAAAAAAAAAACAATTACATACAACCGAATATGTGTTTATAAAGCAACTTGAAATGAATCAACTATATCAGTAGCAACAACAACAATAATATCATCATCACTGACTGCCACCAATTGGGTCAATGTCAAGGCCAACAATGTTTTTTTTTTTTTTAATTTTTTCTTTGTTAGTTGTTGTTACAATAATAATGGATGTTGATGATGGCTGTTTTCATGTTCTTGTTGTTGTTTTTATTATTATTACTGTTATTGTAGCCTTTCTTTGTAAAGTGTTGGTTGGTATTTTTTGTTTTTCTTTATTTGTTACTCGTAGTTTTTTTTTTGTGTTAGCAGTATTTTAATGTGCCACTGTCAATGTTCCTTTATAGGTATCCAGTTTTCAAAGAAAATTCCACACAATATTTTTTTACATTTAAATTTTTTGTTTTATTTGTATGTATGTATGTGCATCAGTTTAGGTGGATGCTGGTGGTTTTTCGACATGTTTTTTTTTTACCTAGGGTAAGTGTACCAGTAGTCGGCAGTTTAACTTTTTTTTCTTTTTCAATCGCGTTCCCTTTCGAATCTATAAGTGCTGTTGAAATGATTTTTATTTATTACAATTTTGTTATTAGTTTTATTTTAGATTTTATTAACTTTTTTCTAAAATAAAATTATTTAATATGAATATTTTATAAAAATCAAAAAAATCATCGGTTTTCCCAGTGCTCGGCACCTATTGTCCTAAGTTCGGCATAAGATGACCCTATTGTCGGCAGTACCATTTTTATTAAAAAAAAGAGTAATATCATATAGGAATTCAAGGTAGTTTAATTTAAAATTAAAGTTAGTTAGATCTTCAATGTTTGTTAAAATACGAAATCAGTCTTTATTTCATTAATTTCTATTAAAAACTAAAAAAAATATATAAAAATACGAAAAAAAACGTTGAACTAATTATAATTCTTATTTAAGTGGGTACGTAGGTATCAAAGTATTATAAAAAAACTAAAGAAGGATTAAATTCAATTACATAAGTATACAAGTATGTGCAAAGGTACAAAAGAACCCTAAATTTAAAAACTAGTTACATCTACTTTAAAATATTATTTTTAGTTATTTTGGTTTTACATGCTTCACATATAAAATCCATTTCGGTAGCATCCTCATAGGCCAGTTCCTTTAAAATTGTGCATTTGAGATGAAACCACTGAGGGCAATTATCACATCCTACGTTTTTTAGAGCGTCGTCCTCAGCATCGGTATCCAAGTCTTCTTTACATGTGCTACAAACTTGTTTTTTCTTTCCTTTTTTAACTTTCTTTGCTTTATTTTCATTTGCAATTTTTCTTTTTTGGCGTTCAAGTTTTCTTAACCTTATAGCTTCAGCTTTATTTATTTTCTCATTTTCTTTTGTTTCTATATGGTTTCTCCATGCAAGAGCAGATATTGCACTTGGAGCCTTAGGTTTTGAAGCCAATCTTGAGGATTTCGAAAACTTTGGAAAATATAAATGCTTTTCGAATGTAGGTGAAATGGAAAGTGCTTCATTTTTAATAAGATTAAGGCCTATAAGAAGTAAATAATGTAAAAAAATAAATAAACCTATAGGTATCTATCTGGTGTACCAATTAGATATAATTTTTGTAGTACCTGTATTTGGAGAATAGCTAATGGATTTGAAGACGTTATTTTTAGTGCTATTAATTGATGAGCTAGGAGAAAGGCAATCTGTAATCGATTCAAATGTTTTTATATTTTCGGGAAGGGTGGCTTGGATTGGACTTGAGCTATGGTTAGGTGCAAACGAATCATCTTTGGCATTTTGAGACAAACATTGAACAGGTTTAAATGGTAAGGTTTGTGCATTTATATTTTTTGTCTGCATTTCCAAAATTCCTTCTTCATTAATTATATACGTCCCCGACTGTATAGTGACGTCTCCTAAAATTTCAACCGTTTGGTCATTTCTGGCTTGTTTTAAGCCATAAATTTCTTCAACAATTACATCAGGATTAACACCACGTTCTTGCAATTTCGGAGCTATTTTGTTTATTATTTCGATAGCTAAATCGAAGTCTGTTGCCTTAAATGTTGTCTTGTAACGATCACCGGTAAATATCTCTAAATTATTTTTAACACATTTAGTAAAATCGACGTTTTCAGAGTTAAAAGGGTATAACCCACACTTTTTAAACCCGTTTTTAATTGTGTCTTCCAGATTTATGTTAGAAAGAACCATATTCAGAAGCGGACAAAATGTTGACTTTGAAACAACTTTGTTACTATTTTCCTGTTTCATCTGCCATTCCCTTACAGTTTTCTTCCACTCTGATTTCAACGGTTTGAATACACTTACATCTGCAGGTTGCATGATGTGCGTGGTATTTGGAGGAAGTGCATATAAAATAATGCCATTGCTTTCGCAAAACTTGCTCAACTCCAACGTCATATGGGATTTATGACCATCCACAAATAAAAGAATTGGTCGCCGAACATTGTGTTCAGTAAGCCAGCTATGAACCCCATTGGCGATATATTCAAAAAATGTTTCGCTTACCATCCATCCGGTCTCCGACTTTCCTAAAAACCATTTCTCTGGAAGGCTATTTACCACATCTTTAGGTGGCCGCACATAAGGAAACACAACCATTGGGACCACTGTCTGGCCATTTGCTGAGAACACTAACAACACCGTAACGGTTTCTTTCTCGTTTCCTTTTTGAATACTATAAACGTTTTTATATCCTTTTGGTGCTAAAACTTTTCCTGTTTTAGGACACATACTGAAACTGGTTTCGTCTCCATTAAACACTCGAGATGGATCATCTAAAATGTCCAAAGCGTTCTCTTCAGTGAGAAAGTTTTTTAATTCTTGGAACCATTTTTCTATAAATTCTTTGGTTATTACCGCTCGTCCTTTACTAATACCTTCCGCTTCTCTGAGACGTAGGTTCGGATGCCGTTTCAAAAAGCCCAAATACCACTTCCTCCCTGGTCTACCATTTACAAATGGAGTGATTCGTTGATCTTCTTTCACTATTGCTTGGACAGTATTCAACAAGTCATCAGTTTTTAATGGAAATCCACATTTTGCAAGATCTATGCACCATTTTTCCAGACGTTGTTCTTCAGAATCAGTTAAAACTGTTTGTGGACCCATTTTTCTGGCATCATCAGCAATGCGGCCATGGATTCTGTCTTGTATAGTGGTACGCGGCACACCATATTTTTTACTTGCACCAGATATAGAAATTGTGCCTGTTCTTATTTCATTTAAAGCACTTTTTATCGACTCTTGTGAATATTGGTGCATCAGTTTTTTTCCTTTATTGGACATATTTGAAAATTGCAAAGTGTCTGAAATTCCAAAAGAAGCTATTATATCCACCGAATCACAAAACTTTATCCTGTTTTTGGATTTCCAGTTTTATAAATGTATGGAAAATGTTGCTGCCGACTTAAGGACACGTATGACCTATACTCGGCAGGTCTTTCAGTACTAAATACAAACTATGCCGACTACTGGGTAAAATAATTTTTTGCTCGTTTTCTTTACAAGGAGTAGAAAGAGAGATTGTTGATAACCAACTTTGTAAAATTTAAGCTTAATCGGAGAAAACAAATATTTACCAATAGTCGGCACCCCCCTGCCGACCATTAGAAATCATAGAAATTTTTGTACCTAATGTCGGCAGCAATTAAAATGGACAAAATTAAAATTTTTTATTGAATTTTTTACTGTTAAGACAATAATTTAACTGGTTTCTTGCTTTAAAAACACTTATTTTTAAAAAATTACTTAAATTAACATAAGTACTTACTTATTTAGATTGGCCTTGACACTAGAAAATTTCTTAAAAAATTGGCACTACCGCACTTGTTAAAATACTGTCACCGAATAACGACCAGAATACAAAAACTAAGTCATCTTACTCAAACTTATTCATTTCACATAAGGGGAAACCCCAATTTCTAATCAAAACTAAGTTTAATTTATATGTATAACTGCGGTGTTCTTATTTATTTATATTTTAATTCAAAACATGACGACTACTGGTGCATGCCGACTTTAGGGACGTTTACCCTATAACCTATTTAAAATTATGTATTTAATTTTAAATGAAGTAAAGTATTTATTTGTGTTGTTCTTTAGATTAAGAATATTTCTCTGACAGATGCAGTATTATATGAAAAGTAGGCGTGAACTTGTCTTGAACTGGCTGGAATATTATTTTGCATTTATTTTGAGTTGCTAATTTAGGTACTGATTTTAATTATTATGGAAAAGATAGGTACAAAAAGCTCTGTATTGTTTGCAATTTTATATATTACCCCCTTAGTATCCGTGTACAAAGTAGATTTTCGTTTATATACAAACAAGTCAGGTACATATATTTTTAATGTTAAACAAATGAAGTTTAGTTTACCTAGTTTACCTAAAAAAAAAAAAACATTCAACACAATGTTTGGAAAGTATTACAATTTTATTATTACATATTTGCCAATAACAGCACAATACGGTTATGACCTTAACACGCATTACCAATATTTTTGTTGTGCTTAATTGCATTTTCCAAGTACATACAAACATACATACATATGTACAAAATACTGAAAATTATTGACACTTTTACGTTTAATGATTTCGTTTTGCGGTACGATTGAAGTACACACAGTTTAGTATTTGGTTTGGAGCTCCGTTTGACCTGAGGCTTAATAGAAGAAGTGACAGTGACCTCTAAACAAAGTTTCACTAATAGCTTTTATTCACCCGTCTGTGATGTGATGCTGTTGTTCATGTTGGTACCATCTACATTTATGTATACTTACCTACAACCGTGAAGAGTAGGTCATCGTCGCCATTCCTTTTAAAATGTATTTATATGTATTTAGTACACGTTTATGTATGTACATATGTATCCAGTATCTAGCATTATTGTATCGTGTACATTTCAATACCTTTGAGTGTTAACAATCTTGCACGACTTTTCTGCCGCCCTTTGCCAGTTGCACTTACATACATACATATGTTCATACATGTGCGTTTTATATACTTAATATGTTTACCAACAAATGTATCCAATTGCTGGCACTATTGCAGTCACTTGCATGCGAAATTGCATCAGAGGCAGTGTATGTACTTGTTTCCCAGATAAGAGGAAACCAAAATGTATGCGTTTGTATGATTTTAGGAAAGTATGCTACATATGTACGTATTACTAGTTTACTGTCTATATACTACAAACTTATATATCTATGGATGTAAGTTTCTGTGTGCATACTAAGGCGGCTGGCTCGATGTATGAATGAATGAATGGTTGACTAACTTGGTAGTGCCTTTTTGTGCTGGTTGTCTATAAACATAAAACATTTGTACAGCTGCTGATTGTGGTGGTGTTGCACTGGTAACTGGATTGTAAGTATTTTGGGTACATATTTTTTTTGTTGCTTTTTTTGTTTGTAGCTTTTTGGGCTAATACTTATGTACATATACATTGCATATACTCACATTAACGTAAACTTTTCATAAAGTTTTGTTTGAAAAGAAAGGTCGTTACGCGTCCTTGATGTTGAACTACAAACTTCGTTGCCGTTGCTGTTTCCGTCGTCATCACCAACATCCTTCATCTTCATCTACACCAACAACACCATCATCAACAAATTCAAAGTCATCGTTTGAGAGTAATTGAAAACTTGTTGAAAGTATGTACATTCCGAGGTCTTAACCGTTGTTTAGGTGTATGTATGCATGTTTGTTTATTTGCCGTTATTGCGAATTCTCGTGCGTTATATAGCATACTCTTAGGGGTCAGTATATTGTTACATCAGAAAGTATACTTTTCTTGGTTGCTCGGCAATCATAAATTATATATTTATTTTTGTTTAGAGTTCAAAACAGCAACAAAGGCAATGAAAAGAACTTGTTGTTTTTAAAGTTAACATTTGGCAATGACTTTAGTACTACAGAACTTTAAAAAAGTTACATTGCATACGAAAACGAAAGTGGAGCAAAAAAAAAAAGCGAAATTAGTCATTGCATCAAGTTCAATGAATTTTTAGTTCCCTAAAAAATATAACGTTTTTTTATATTTAACAAGTGCAACATTTTATTTATAATTTTACGTGCCTTAAACCATAAGAATCAGTTAATATATTATTAAACATGTAATGTTTCGTAAATATCCTCAGCATTGCGAATTGACAAATGTGCCAAATATTTTTATTTTATTAAAAAAAGTTATCGCAAGTGATATTCTTAAAAAAATTTAAACTACACTATCCAAGCAAACTAATTCACGTCATTTACTAGAAGCCGTTGACTTTGCCAAGTCTCAAGGTTTGATCCTGGTGACCGGAACTACATGCATATATCTGTGGCTTGGAGGAGCTAAAAGGGCCAATGTCACTTTTTTGCTCTTTTGAGTTAATCATTGCATTAGATTTGTTTTTTTGCTATATTTCATTATGGTAAAACAGCTAAAGTCGTACTTAACACAGAGCAGCTTAATAAATAAAATGCTGGCCAATGTCACTATGAAAGCATATATAAAAGTTAAAGTTCAATTCAAATTTTCTCAAAAGTAAATATTTTGACATTGGCCCTTTTAGCTCCAAGCCACAGATATGTATGTAGGTATATGTACATATTAGACATGCAAGTTAGACAGTCTATGAAACAAGAGTTTAAACCTCGCTATGTTTCACGCGTAAAACAGAGTGTTAAAGATTTATTTTATTTATTTATTTTCAATTATGCTATGCTTTTCATGGAATGATAGAATTAAGGAATTTTCAATAAAGAGAAACAGGTATAAATATAACCTATTAAAAACAAGCTATGTGAAAACATTAAACAGCAACAAGAAGAGTTTAATAAATACCGGCATAAGACTTTAAATAAAATTTGTATAACCTTCACCTTTATATTTTAATTTGTATGTATGTATGTTCTATGTATGCAAATCGTTTGCCTTTTCTTTCACTTCGTATCAATGTTGCCACCATTATACATATTTGGTCAAATAGTTGCGTATTCTTTTGGGTATTCTTTAACCGTTGCGCCTTTTTCTTTTTGATTATTACGTTATGTGAAAATAAAAAAAACGTATGTAGCTATGTCAATAAGAACAAAAAGAAAATCATTTAAAGTTTATTATAAACAAGTGTAAACAGATGTACATACTTATGTACATAGTTTGTATGCAATTATGTATAAACGTTTATAGTACAAATAAACGTACCTATAAAAAATATGCATAAAATAATGAATACAGTGTGATTGTTGTATGTGTTGTGATATGTTTTTTGGTGTTATAGTTAGTTCTTTTATTGGCTCTTTGTTTGGTATTTATTTGCTTGTATAAAAGTATGTACATATGTTTGTATACATATTTACAAACATACATACTTATATACCTAGTTGCTGTTATTATTTTGCCGTTGTCGACGTCATATTGTCTGGGGGTTTGTCCTTCACTGTGTCTACGGTATGTCTACCAAAAATAATAATAATCAAAATAAAAAAAAAATTGTCTGCATCTCTTGTATGTGAAAGAAGAAGAAGAATAAATATCAGTGCTAGAAGTGTATAAAAGTCGTCTTTTTGTCTGTCTTTTTGACTGTTACTCCTCTACTGTTACTCATATTGTTGTTGTTGTTGTCGTTGATGATGAGAAAGGAGGATGATGGTTTTTTGTTGTTGATGGTGCTGTTTACGTGTCGTTTTATAATTTATGTATGTATGTTCATACATATTTCATTAAACATATATACATACATACATACGTATGTACATACGTATATTTTTTTATTTTACTTCATATTATAATGTATTTGTTGGTTGGTTGGTTATTTCCTTGGTTCTTTGGTATGTATAAATTTCTTCTTCGTTGTTTTTTTTTTATTATTATTTGGTTGGCGGCATTCTCAAGGTTGTGTTCTACATTTTTCACAATAATATAAATACAAACATACATACATCCAAACATACTAACTCTCACCCAAACACCATCCTCATCAAAGTAGTATTAATAACAACCAGTGTGCACTGCCAACCTCGTTTTTTTTTTGTATAAAAACACTTGTACATACATACTATTACTTTACAGTTTTTTAATACCCCCCCATCTGTTTATTTCGTTTCATGTTTTTTTTTGTTACTTATTTTATTTATTTCTCTTACAAAACTTGGGGGTACCCTCTGTCTGTCTGTATTAAATTTTATTTATGTATACAAGTTTATTTTGTCTGATTATTTTCTACGTTTATATGATATTTTATTTTGTTGTTGTTATTGTTGTTGCTGTTTTCGCTTTCTGTCGTTGAAATTGAAAACAAAAGCCGCGCGGTCATTCACCTCATATTTTTAGTTTAACTATACATACTTACATACATACATACATTAGTAGGTAAGTAAGTACTTTGTTGTATTTGCATTTGTAATTTATTAAAAAGTATATTTATTTGATTAGTTAGTAATAGCAGAAATCTGTTTTTATAGTATTCGATGCTTAAATCAAATTTTCATTAGAGTAAAATTCCTTCGTGCTAAACTACACTTTTTTTTCTATTATTATTGTACATACATACATACATAGATACATCAAATTGCTCAAGTTCGTTTTTATTCATTGCTTTTTTTCATAATATACCTATTTAATTTCTGTAAAGAAGTTTGTTTATCTTGCTTTATTTAAAAAATAAATAATTAAAGATATTAATTACATGTCTTCTTGTTGTACTGGCGCCAAAATACAGCATTTGGTAGTTATGATGTATGTACGTACATATGATGTAACGAATATCACTTTTAAGTACTTATTTGCGAATGATAAAAATTATGCGAAAAATTGTTCATCACTAGTAGCATCTTTTATTCAAATGTAAGACTTTTGAATGCTAATTGTTTAAATTAGCTCCCTATCTAAAAAATTGAACGCACTACGCGTTCTATTTAACTCTCAAAAAGCTTAATAAGTGTAATTTGCTGTTTCGAGTTATAGAGCACAAAGCATAGAATGCCTTGACATGCATGACATGCGAAAGAGTCACCTGGTTTAGAATGCCCGAGATGACAGTTTACATTTTATTTTAAATGCTATCGGTAATTATGTTTTTCTCATGTATAAGTTTTAAAAGGTAGGAAACTCAAAAATAAGATTTACATGAATAAGATTAACTACATCGAACTTCCTTATTGTGAACTTCTATATAATAAAGTTCTCCCTATTATGGACTAAAATCAAGAACACAGCTTTTTCGTTTTACTTTCAAGGTATTTTGATCTCCGTATAATGAATTTCCATACAGTGAATCTTTCTTTACTATGAACAAAATTTTGGAAACAAAAATACATTCAACGTGTGTTTTTGTCTCCATATAATGAACTATTTTTAGCAGCTACTTATAAAGAAAATAAGTAATATTTTTGGTATTCCCAAAATATGAAAATAAAAACAAAAAGTTAATGATTTGCCTTTTAACAACAGTTGACCGAGTTCAGTGAACGAAAATGACGCACCGGAGTAGTATTTCTCCTAAAAAAAAAGGTATTAGTAATTAATATAGTTGAAGAAGGGACATCCAGGAAAAAATATATATTCCGTCCGATAGCGGTGTTTTAGAAAGTCGTGGATTACAGCAGATTATATCAGATGACGATGAAGAGAAACTGAGTGGTGAAGTAAGGGCAAATATTGATAAAACGTCACCTACATTAGAATACGTTTCCTCTTTACTTGATGTACTACGAACTATTTTGGAGATAGAGAGCAACGTTCCGACAAATGTATTTAAATGTTTTAATGTAATTGAAGCTTTTATTGATAAAGAAAAATGGAAAAAATATAGTTCAAACAAAAATACCTGATTATTTTAAATAAATAAAAAAACAAAAAACAAAAAAATATTTCTGTATAATGAACTTTCTATATAGTAAAATAATTGGCTGTCCCCGTTAAGATTCACTGCAGGGAAGTTCGACTGTATTTTCAACAAGTTTTCAATTAAAAAATTTTTCATTTTGGTTATTGATGCGCTAATTCGAAAACGCATTGTACCTATGAACTTTCCGCTTTAGCATCTTCTGCTGCTAAACTGTTATTAATTGCTTAAAGAACACATAAATGTAATTCATTAGTGAGGCCGTTTGTTTTGTAAATAAAATTTAATTTAATTGCCTATTTACAGAATTTTTTTTTTGTTTTTAAGTTGTACAAAAATTACACATTTTTATACATCTGTTTTTGTTGAAGTTTAAGGTTGCGATTTGTTATGAATTTGACATTATTTGCATGAAAGCCTTAAGTATATTTAACGTGTTGGCAATTTAAAGCTAGTAAAATTAGAAATAAAGCACTTGTTTTACTTAAAAACGATTTTAGTGTTTAGCTATGATTATATGCCAATACTTTGAAAGTGACACTTTCATACAGGCATAAAGTTTTTCAGATTCATAAAAATCAATAAAAAGAAATTTGACCGCTGTGAAATGTTCTACTGTTCAATGTTGATAGCGATATGTAATAGTATATTCGCCCATGCTCTGCATTTCAAGTGAACTAAAATCGTTTGGAATTGTCATAGGATTGTTGTTATAAGCAAGGTGTGTTCCATATGAATGCTGAATGTTTCTTTAACTTTTGATTAGATTAAAATTTGGTGAATGTTAACTTAAAAACAGTACAGGTAAGTATAGATTATTTGAACAACATATATTTTTTTATATAAAATTTGAGTTTGAGAATTCTTTTTTTAATGCTCTAATCCTTTTTATTCCCTTATATTGAAAAATAACTTTGATGTTTATGTATTACGTGTTTTGCCTACTTACAAACTCGTTTATTTCACAGCCGACAACGTTAAATTCGGTTAAGCCATTTCGTTAATGTTTTTTATAGGGTGTTTTAGATGTTTTTTATGTTTTGTTTTTTAATATAAAAGATGTAAATCATTTCTATTGTTTTATTTCCGGCTACTGCTCACTCTTTCATTAAAAAGTATATGATTTTATTATGGAAATGTGTGTACGTATGTATGTATGTTTGTTCATATGCACATATGTAGACATAAGGAATTTTTGGTCTTTATTATTGTCCTAGGTTATGTAACAACAACACATTTTTTTGTTAACGACCATTAGCCGCTGTTTTTTTCGTTCTTGTTCGTGCTTGAAAATTTTGTAACAAATTTTTTATTGCCTAACAATTTTTATTTGTTAATTTTGTTTGTTTTTTTTTTTAATATTTAAAATATTTTTTAATGTGCTACTTGTTTGTGTTTAATTCCCTAATTTTTAATTATTTAAAAAAAACCAATTTTTTTATTCACAGTATTTTTTAAAAAAATCCTTTTGTTTAAGGATTAATTTAATTAACATGAGATGCCTTAAAATTTTTTCTAGTAAAACTAAAAACAAGTATCTGCTCGTTTCTTAATTGTTGGGTAAAAGTTGTACCCATTGTTCACTGCGGTCAGCGATGCCAATTTAACTATTTTTCAGGCTAAATTTAGCCTTTTAACTTGTTTAGCAGGACAAAAATGAATTTAGCCCTTAGCCTTTTTAAGCCATCTTTTTATTTTTTTTCAGTCTCTTTGACCTCTTTTAGCCATTCTATAGATATTTAAAAATTTCTCCTGAAAAATATTTAAATTTAAATTCTCGTATATGTGTATGTATGCAAAAAATCGCTGCAAACATAAACATAAAACACAAAACTTTGCAACAGTGTTCTTTTTAAGTCTTTATATTTTGTTTCTCCGTTACATTTGTAAACGTTTAAAAGTAGTTACTGTGGAAATTTTTGTGTAATTTTGGTTATTTTGCGTATATTTTTGGTACGTGTTTAAAGAATAGCCGTTTGTGTTTACCGTGTATCTAATATTTTGATTCACCGGTTATGGCTTTAAAGTGACATTTAATAGAAGTAAACAACAAAATTTGCAAAATGAAAAAAAAAACATCCCAAAAATTTTGCAAATAGTGAACTAGTAATTCAAAATTTAAAAAATGGATAAGCGAATGCAAATATCCTGAAAAGGCATTCTGCAAGTATTGTCAATGCATAATAAACACTAAAGTTTTTATATTTAATGCTCACACAAAAATCATTTAAACATAATTTAACTGGCACAAATCCTTTGCCTTTTAAACAGATTAATTTGAAAACTTAGCAACAAGAGTCATTATTGTTTATGCCTTTAGCAGTACATATGTAGGTACTAGCTGAATTTCTGCAAAAATCGATTTGATTGTCCCTCATCAAAATTGCATAGAACAAAATGCTCTAAATATGTATGAAGTTACATTTTTAATTACATTTCGACCATTTATAGTAGTAAGTAATCCACAATCTATACATAAAGAAAATTTTACCTATAAAAGGGTTTAATAAAACCCGAGATAAGTAAATTAAAAAATAATCTTATATAATACTGGGCTGCAAAAAAATTTTAACTTTGGACACATCTAACTATATATATAAAAGTGAAACTCTCTGTGTGTGTGTGTTAGCTATAGACTCCGAAACTGTAAAACCGATCGGACTCAAACTTTGGCAACTTGTTGTACACATTCCTGGGAGTGTTTATGGGTGAAAAAAGTGGGCGGGGCCATAAAAAATTAGTTATCATTTTTAGCTACTTGCACTGGACTGATTATTCTGAAACTTTGCACACATATTGAGCTGTTATGACTTTATAATTTTGTGATTAGAAAAGTGGGCAGCGCCACGCCCATAAAAAAAGTTTTAATTTTGAGGTACTTGCACTGGACCGCTTTTTCTGAAACTATGCACACATACTGAGCTGTCAAGACTTTATAATTTTGTGATTAGAAAAGTAGGCAGGGCCACGCCCATAAAATAAAGGTATCATTTTGAGGTACTTGTACTGGACCAATTTTTCTGAAACTTTGCAAAGCTCAATATGCTGTTATGATTTTACAATTTCGTGATTAGAAAAGTGGGCAGTGCCACGCCCATAAAAAAAATTATAATTTTTAGCTTCTTGCACTTGATATTCAATTAAAATTCAGAATGCATTTTTATTCATTAAGGGGCGTAGCAACGCGCGCCGGTTTTGGCTAGTCTACTATAAAGCTGAAGTTCTTTATACCGCGTTTTTTATACAGATATAAAACTTTAGGTCTGCAAGCATTTTGTCAGCTGTCAAGTAATTTATGTAAATTTTGTTTGGCATTTCAACATGAATATACTGAATAGTAGATTCGATGAATGGACCCAAAACAAGAATGCCATTGATCCTGATTTTCTAATTTTATTAATCGAAAGCAGTGGCGTACTTTTTGTATGACATGTTAATTCAGTGATTATCAGATATTATCCATCGATTTGTCAAAAAAAAAAGTTGTGTTTGCTCAAAAAGAATTTTTAAGAAATATTTGTTTATAATTTAAAATGGAGCAGAGTTGCATTTTGTAAAGCGGCTGCTTCAGTTATGTACTTTGTTAACGGACGCTTAGCCTTTTTTTCGCTTGTAGTATATGTATTTTAAATGTGTTGTACTTCTTTGCATTAGCAAGACATCATTTTTCATCATTTGGCAACACATAAAACCAACAACCCTTAGCAAGCAAACCTTGTACCACCACTATACATTCCGTTAACTTAAGTTGTATTTTCAGCGCTAAGTTGGCATCACTGACTAAAAATAAAGATTATAACAAATTTTACTTCGCTTTCTCTAACGTTCCTTCAGGCTGGCGCAGCAGCCTTATTAAGGTTTGCCCCCATGTATGTAAGTATGTATGTATGTGTGCAATAAATTCTCCGGGTTTTTTTTTACGTAAGCAATCATAAGTCCCAGTAAAACCAGCACCCTGACGTATACGTGATTAATGTTACTTGATTTTTTTTACGAGTTTTCGTTTGTTTACGCCACATTTTATTTGTTTTTTCGTTCATACTTGTAAGTTTGTATGTATGTGTGTATTATTTACTTTTTTTTACTTTTTATTAATGCCTTCATATGCGTATTATTTACACTTTTTTTTTGCTTTTAGCTGTTGTTTGTAGGCTTTACAACGCACAAAGTTTTTTTCTTGTTTTTTATATTGTTGCTGTGATTGTTGTTTGTTGTTTTTTTTTACAACCTACAACATTTATCTTCATATTTTAACATATCAACTAACATCATTGTTGTATTTTTTATTTTGTTATACTTTTGTTGTTGTTGTTGCAGTTGTTATAGAGCTTAATACAATAAAAATAGTTGTTATTAGATGTATGGCGCCTTTAGTGTTAGTTAAATTGCACAGTGGTATAAAATGTGTATAAGTATCATAAAACATATATGTACATATTTTGCATACAAATTTTAAATTTTTAAAAATGATTGCAATATTAGCTTAAAAATTAACCGATGTTAAATGTGCAACGTTGGCAATTCACAAAAACAAAATCTTATTAATGTTCGAAAATATTCAAATTGTCTAAATACTGGCAATGGAAATGTTAACAGTTGAATTTTTTGGGAAAAATAAAGAAAATTTTAATTTTTTTTTAATGTCAAACTGAAATAATTTTTATACAGAAAGTTTAAATTAACCTAAAATTAAAAGCAAACCATTTGATATCAAATGATAAAATCATCATAATCAAATCATCAAATAAGATTACTAGAGAAACAAATGTCTGGCCCAATACTGTTATAGATTCTTGTTAGGCCCCTTTCGCATTAGGCAACTATAATTGCGCAATTCTTGTGTTTGTTGGTGTGAGAGGAAAGGTCGGTGTGAAGGGGAAAGAATTGCCGAGATTTGAGTACAGACTTGCTTGTACTTGGCAATTCTGCTTCTGCTGTCGTTCTTGTCTTGGAATATTTTTTTGTTTTTGACATTGTCTTTTATTTCTTCTTCGGTGTGTTGTGTAATTTTGTGTGTGTGAATCAAATATTTAAAAATTATGAGAAATTGGAAGAAACTGAAAGAAATTGAGCAACCAAGTTGCTCAATGTGAACATAAAAGCAAGTTCAAAAGAATATAAATAAAAATAAAATTATACTTGCGCAATTATAGTTGCCTAATGCGAAAGGGGCCTTAGCTAAACATGAAAACGATTTCAGCTCTACTCTCCATCCTATTATCAGGCCAATTGTTATAAAGAGAAGATACAGACATATGTACATATACATACGTACTAGTATTCCCTGTTGGTAAAAACTTGGCTGACTACAACATTTATTTCTTTTTCACGTTTTCTTTTTTTTTTTTTACTATATACAATACAAGTTAGAAAAACCCAACAGCGGCAGCAGCTTGAATAATAACAGCAACTTGAAATAATAGTCCATTAGTTTAGTTCGTCATTTAGTTTTTTTCTTTTATGCTTCATGTAGGTTTTCTTTATTTTCTATTTTTTTAAATGTTTTCATTTTTGTTGATGTTGTTGTGAAACAAGATTTATTTACTATCATCAAAAGAAACTAATGTGTGCGTATAAACTTTACCCTTGAAACCGGAAGTTTATGGTACATAGTAGCAACAACACTTCGATACAAAGAATTAAAAAAAAGCTAAAATGTAATAACAACTTTTATATAATAAAACCTCAAGTAGCTGTTTGAGCAGCTAAAAGAAAACTTTTCTAACACTTTGTCGTCATAACTTGAGTTTTCAAAAAAAAACACAAAAAACAGTTAAGAAACAAATTTATTTAATAACGCTCATAGTTGATGTGGTTATTGTAATTTTGGTTGTTGTTATAGGAATTATTATTTTTATATATATAAAAAAGTAACGTTACTGACTGACTTTCTGTTTGTCTAATTCATCATCACACAGCCTTAAAACAAAAGGCTAAAGACATGAAATTTGGACAATGGGTTCCTTCTACTTTTTTTGGTAATTCAAACTCGTAAGTAGGTAAAAACGGGTAAAGTCGATATATCTGATAAACAAAAAATTATGCAGATTCATTTGAGTAATTTTATCTTCTCAAAAAATAAGCTGATTGTGGGTGGCCTTTTTTTTTGCATTTTCAACATCTAAGCGACAAAAACGGGTAAAAACTATATTTTGGTACTTCCAAACCCATAAATAAACAAATAAAAAAAAATATATATAAAATTGTATTAGTTAATATGCGAAAAGATATTGATACAATTTTGTTACTTTTTCCAAGTTGTAAAAATTGTCCCTCTTTTTGGTACTTAAAAAAATTTGCAATATATTTTAATAGAACAATAATTAATTATTATTATCGCTAAATAGAATATGGACAATAATTTAGGAGAAATTTTTGGAAACTTTGACTGGCTAACGAGGTAGTTCACTGCACGCAAACACTCAAGTGGAGTCTATATGACACCGTTTCGACAAAGCGTTGTCTGAAGTACTGCGGGAAGTAAGATCTAATTTGTCATTTTTATATGCGTTTCAGCCTTGAAATTTTAATGTTTTAACTTTTGGCTTACTCTTAGCAATAATGATATTATGTTCGTTTAAAAAAGAAGAAATTATTTAATTTTCTGCAAACATGAATATTACATGTTTTCTTTGTAAGCAAATAAATTTTAAACTAAATAAATTATTACGAAACAGGGAATTTCCAACAATAAATTGACAGTTAACCTTTACTCTGGCCTCTGCTGCAGTTTAGCTATTTCCAACTAGTTATCAAGCTTAAGCCTTTTTCAATAATAATGATTGGCAACACTGCTCACTACAGTCATACTTATATCATTTGTTTTGTTGTACCCACTCACTTCAAGATTCATAAAATAAAATAAAAAAAGCAACTAAAATATTTGGTACTAGAACACAATAGAAACAACAAAAAATAAATATAAAATAAAATTAAATAAAGTGTATTACTCAACGTATTTATTTGTAAATACCTGCACAGACAAATATTATACACTAAACAAATATTGCGACGACGACAAAACAACTAGAAAAAAAAATAAGTGAGAATGAGTACAACACAACGAACATTCTGACTTCAATTATATTTTATTTATTTTTTTATGTGAAAAAAAAAAAAATAACTCATACCTACCAACTAAGGCAGTCAGTCAGCTGCTAGTCGTACTAGCGGTCTGACTGTCTTTTTGACCAGGCCAACCTTTATTATGTTGTTTGTTCGTTCCTTCGTTCGTTTGGTTATGATGAAAAAAAAAAAATATTCTAAAAAATTACCGTGTGGGTGTGTTTGTGTAAAAACATTTTCATATTCTGTTCAGTTCATTTTTATATCTTTTTTGTACTCATTCTGTGTTTGTACTTAAAAAATATTGTGTGCTCGATTTTAGTTTTTAATACACAATTTTATACGATGATTATGATGATGACTACAACGACTGTGTGCTTTCTGGCTTGTTTGCTTACGTGCCCATTGTCGTTGCTGTTGTTATTATAACTCTGTTCTCGTATAAGTTTTCCTGAGTTCTACGTTCAGTATTTTTTTTTTAGTTCAGTTCACATAACATTCATTTGTGCTAAGCACAACGAAACAAACATTTTGCAATATGCCATATTCAAAATACACTCGAAAATGTAATGTTAATCTTTGCAATATATAGCAAATAGCTGCTGGT
Organism: Phyto melanocephala; assembly: GCA_941918925.1. Lineage (NCBI taxonomy): Eukaryota > Metazoa > Arthropoda > Insecta > Diptera > Rhinophoridae > Phyto > Phyto melanocephala. Next base: position 8,681,357 of record OW799233.1, read on the forward strand.
TGAGGAGGGTACCAAAAGATCTATATAGATACAGTAAAATCTCCTAAAACGGACACCTCTTTTTAAGGATACTGTTGGCCGATTTTGGCAGCGTCCTATAAGAAAAGCATTGCTTTATCTTTACCGGACAACCTCTTTTATGAACACAATTTAATAGTCTCTACGGTGGTCGCTCGAAAGAGATTTCACTGAATGTATATACAGAAATACATATGTACATACATACATATTTTAATGTAAAACTATCTAAAAAAACAAATTTTAGATAAGAATTGAGTTCCTTCTATTCGACTTTCTTTTAAAGCCCATATCTGTTGATCATAGTATTTTTACTGTACTGTATAGTGCATATTTGAGAGCAATATCTATCCACTTGCCTCAGTTCCGTACAATTTAAAGGATTGGCCTCTCTTGGTACAAATACTAGGTTATTGCTTTGGTACAACTCCAAAGTTTTCTTACCATTGCGACAAGATTCCAAATCAGGCCAAAAAATTTGATCCAGGAACCAGTACATACATACATTTCGTCGTCCATTATACAAATTAGTATTTTTGTTTGAAATTTGATTTTAATTTCGGTTTCCTATTTTTAGCTTTTAATTTTTTTTTTCAGAATTCCTGCGTAAAAAATGTCAAAAGAAGCTTAACAAAAATTCATGGTTTCTCATAAAAGACTGATAGTAGCAACAAAAACAATAAATATATAAAAAAAATTATCACAATTTTTAAACCTCTTTTTAATCAAACGCTAATAATTTTTTCATTTCTTTTTTCCTTTCAGGTAATTCTTTTACTTTCAAATATTGGTTCTTACAAAATGCTCCTCAGCAAGTTTGGTATGTTAAACCTAATGTTTATTTTATTACAATAATGAAAATGCAGGTTCCATTATTATACATTTTAGTTTTACGTGTGCATCTTTTTTACCTTTTGCCGAAGTGCTAAAATATCAGTGTTATTTTAAATATAAACACACATATTTAGATCATATACATATATGGTAACCACCTTTTTTTCTAGCATTAGTTTGCATCACTGTTTAGAATTGTGTTGCCATATGTTAAAAATAACAACTAAATTTGTAGTTTATAAAGTATTTATAAATGTTTTGTCGAGTGTATTTGTACGTTTGTTCGTCGTACGTTCGTTTTTTTTTCAATTTATAGGGTATACGACTCTCTGTTGGGAATATGAGTACAAATTTTGAAAAAAATTTATATAATAACAACTGAACAGCACAAAAAAAATTAACGTTTTAATATTCTTGTTTATTTTTTACTTTTGTGTTAAGCTCGTACAATGCTTGTTAGTGTATGAAAGAAATTGGTGGGGAATACGAGTGTTTATGAATTCGTTTTTATATAAATTTTTTTTTTGCAATCTACAGCAACGAAAGCAGTTTTTATTCTGAGAACTTGAAGAAAAAAACGACTGCAAAAATGAAGAGAAATAAAAAAACCACTTGAAATCGTGAGACTGTTGGAACGAACGACAACGACGACTACGGCTAAATTGTATGATGACTGTGTACAAATAAATAATAAAGAACTTGTAAAAATCCATACATATATAAAATAATACACTGTGTAGGTACTAAGGGTATGCAAAGCACAAAGTAAAATACGATGATGGGATTTTTGCAAAAAAAAAAAAAAATAATAATAAATAAAACTAGTCAGCATTCATACGAATTTTGTTAAAAGAACAAACTTTAAACAAAACCAAATAATAATGTGACAGTTTCACTTATTAAACGACGTTTGATGTTTAAGTTTTACACATATGTCAAACCAAATGTAACAAAAATTTAGATCTTTGTTTGAAACAAAAAAACGTAAACGATTACATAAAGTTGTTCCACCAATAGCAACAACTAAGTATGTAGATTAAAAACGAGCTAAACAGCAGTTTGTCTATAAAAATGTTTTTCATTTATAACTAGAAGCATTTAGACTACCAACAACAACGACATCCATCTGAACTCAAGTCACATACACGAAGAATAAAAAACGTGTAAATTGAAGTTCTCAAAAACGTATTCAAACAAACAACCAGCCAACGAAATAAAACTCGTACTGCTGTTGGTTACACTTTGTTTTTGTTGTTGCTAGTGTCGGTACATATAAACAATAAAATTTATAAGTAAAAGTTCACGTTGAAGCTCTTATCTGCAATAAAATCATAAACACAGTGGGATCTCCTATGAAATTGTATATTTCACATTTATTATTACTTAACCTTTCGTAAGATCTTTAGTTTTTTTTTAATTATTATTTCTTTTTTTTAAATATAAACATTTTGTAGCGTTTGACACCACCGTGCTAAGGCGACTCACACAATTTCTGTATTATTGATTTTTGCGACAACGATAACTATATTGAGAAGAAAATTATTGTAGAAATTGCCAAGATTACTGTAAAGATCTTTAAATTTTTTTTTATCATTAAAAATTACCATTAATGCTTAAATCTGGCAGCATTTTTTTACGTTTGTAAATAAAAACAAACTTCATACTGATAAGTTTTATTTTTTTTATGCACTTTCTAGTAATTTGGGAATTTTGTTTTATTATTAAATTTAACAAAACCAAGTGGTCAATGGAAAGTTCTATTTGTTTTATGTTTTAACAATTTCATACGTGTGTTTATGATGATGGCTGGGCTATGATGACATTGTTGCCATTGTATGTGTTTGTTTTTTGTTCTTTATATACAAACGTAGTTGCCAGAAATAATGATTGCAATCATCATCTCTACTCAACTGAACTAAAAATTGAACATTGTTATGTTTTTTGTTGTTGGAAAATATATATTTTTCTTTTGTAGGGGCATTAATTTAAATGCGTTGACAATCCCATAGGCCTTATTTTACAGTTTTAATTGCTGTGATGTGTGTGACTTTGGCTGGTTTACTTTATGTATCTCCAAAAAAAAAAAAAAATGCTTAAAAATTGGTGCCAAAATGTGAATATATTTATATACATACATGTATTGATTGATAAATTATTATCAATTAATATTATGTGTAAATGAAAAATCAATAACTTGTGTCTTGTCTTGTGAAAAGCTTATTGATTTTGCTTCATGTTAAAATTAATGTCTGCTCAAAAAAATGAATGGAGATTCTTTATTTTTTCTTTTTTTAAATGGTGACTTATTTAAGCTGAGATGGTTAATTTTTTTTTAATTTCATGTAGGTGTAAACTTTGGATATAAACCATCAAAATAATTTTAGATTAAAAAGTAAAGGCGAAATCTGAAATTTTTAAGCGGGATAGTCTGATTTTAATAAAAAAAAGTTACGTATAGACACTAAAGAAGTTGAATTTATATTTGAATTTGAACCCTATACAACCAAATAAGGTCAACACTTAAGCAATTTCTACTTCTTTTATAGTTTTAAACAGTTTAAGTTAAAAATAAAAGAACTTAAATTTTCCACATTTTTCGGTATTAGAGGCAAATAAATATTTATCACTTATGGCTTTATTGCTTTTCAAAATATTCTCCATGAAGATCAATACACTTTTGCATACGTGTGAACCAATTTTCGATACAATTCCTATTCCGATTGAGGTACCTCCCAAACATGTATCATCCGCTTCATCAGGTGTTGAGAAACGTTGACCATGCAATTTTTTTGTTATGTACAAAATTAAAAAAATAAATTAGGGTGTCAAGTCAGGACTATACGGCGGATGACTCATTAAATCGATGTTTTAAGTGCTCAAAAAGTAGTCTCCGAAGAATACTGGCAAACGGATGCTTGTGTACCATCCATATGTCACCGTTCTACGTTGCATCAGAGACAAGTACAATTTTTCCGAAAACATGCGTCCATTTGATTCGAAGTGCTTCGCACTCAAATGACTTTTGTACGATTTTGCTTGTCTTGGAATATATACAGTGGACTGCTATAAACTTTCGGACTTATAAAAAAGTAGATTCATAATTTGTAACCTGCCACGATGTCATACACATGCTTTGAAGCACCAAGATTGTATTTATTGAGCATATATTTTAACCAATTGTTACGCGCATTTTTTTTTTATTAGATTGTCAAATTATGTGGTTTTAAACACGACCAAATTCTTTTTACAAATGTTCATGTAATATTGAATGTATGCTGGTCTCACTTACATTATTAAAGGTTGCCTTAATCTCACGTTAATTTACACGACAATCTTGCTGTATCTTTTCTCGCACATCTTCAATGTTTTTTGGGAACAATAACCGGTTTTTGCCGACCTACACGATACTCGTTGTTGAGTGAACTACGGTCAAGATTGAATTCTGTAAACCATCGATAAACACTAGTTCTTCATAATGCTCTATCGCTTTGTGTTGACTGTTGTTGATTAAAACCACATCGAAAGTAAAAAATAATCGCACGCAAATGTTCACGATTTAATTCCAAACTTAACTATATGAATGTCAGTTAACAGATTGCAACCCAATGCCAAAATATAAAAGGCAACCCTCGTAGCAATAACAATGACAACTCTGATAGGCGCAGTTATATTACAATAAAGAAGTTGCCATATTGTTAATTTTCTGTTTTAGAAAAAAAAAAACGCGAAAAAAATAATGCAAGATGTATCAGATAAAAGACAAAAAATTTTAAATTTGATTTTAAAAAGAAATTTGTATTTTTTTTTTCTTAAAAAAAAATTAAATAAAAAATTTTCCCGCCTTAATTGAAAATCACACAAAATCTTTTTACGTTTTTTTTGTTTATTGTATATATTTATGTTCATTGCTGCTTAAATGACAAACATTTGTTGTATTGTCGTATGTATTTGCTGTTGTTGTTATATATGGGCCTCCTAAAATGATTGCCTCATTCCCAGCCCAGAAAACGTTAACGTACTATACGTATTTTTATACATACGCTAATACGTAGTACCAATGGGATGTTGCATGTTATGGACAACAATACAAATGTATAAATAAATTTGTGTTTTATTATGTAGATACATACAAATGTTTGTCTGTATGTGTTTGTTTGTCGGCTATATGTACCTCTGGTGCCACTAAGCACCAGTAGTATTGTTAATAATGATGATTGTGTGCAGCTACAACGTCAAAGCGTGTCGAAAGTGTATTAGAAAAAATGTAATCAACAACCCGGGAGCATAATGATCGCCATCATTATATTAATGACGATGATGTTTGGTCGTCATTTTGCAACAACTCAACTCGACTCGACTTTACTCAATTTCATTTTAATGCAATTCATATGTAGTTAAATTGTTTTGTTTTTTTTATTGCAAAAGTTGTTGCTGTATTGTTGTCGACTGACTGATATAATAAGGATTTCAATGTTTAGAATTATAATGTGAAGCTCCCTTGATTCTGTAGTTTTTGTATATACAATAGATTTGTATTTTTGTTTATTTAATAATATTTACATAAAATTGTCTGTTAATATTGTTTTTTAAAATTTAAATAAAAGAAGTTGTATAAATCGTATTAGATCAGAGAATTGCTGCTGCTGGCAAAAATTCATCCCCTTTTTTATAGCCTTTACACGGCAGTGTAAAAGGGTATGTATAACAGTTTGACAAAATTCATTTGCGACCGATAAAATTTTTATAGACGAATTAATTTAGCTAAGTCAGTCTGCATGTTGAAATCAACTTTTTGAGGCCCCCATGTACACTTCAGACTCTTATATTATTTCAATTTATTAGAAATGCTTTTAAGAGCTTTGCTATTGAATATCAGTTTTGTGGACACATTACTAGCTGAGATATGATCGAAAGAACAAGATTGCCTCTGTATTTTTACGCAAAGTCAAATTTTGCAACTTCTATGGAAAATTATATATAAAATCTGTAAGTAACATTTGCAGAATATCTTGGTTCAATTGGTTTATAATCGACAAAGATATGACGAAAAAAAATGCGAAAAAATTTTAATTAAAAGTTTAACAAGTTTAAGTCATAGTTGCACAACATAATTGTCAGCTATGATCTTTTCTTATTCAAATACTAATAATGTTGCCACATACTAATAAAAACAAATCTGTCGGTTTGTATGACATTGAAAAAAATTTCAAACCAGAATTCAAAAACATTAAAGGCGATACGTGTATGATTAAATTTATTTTAAGAGTTACGAATCTAATTATTGATTTACGTGTAATCTTTAGGTCAAATATCGCTCTAAGAAAACTTGCACTATCACTTGTTGCAAGAAGTTACCACATCTTTCTATCTCAATTATGCTTCGATTGCTTAGCTTACGATATCATCATTCAATGTTGTGCTTAACATCAGTTTGAATCAATTAAAAATTTAATTTAGTTATTTAACTCAAACTTAACTATATCTCTATATTCTAAAATGCAAAATTGCAGATTTACTTTAATTTGTTTTAAAGTTCTTAATTGTGCAGTGCTGTTTTTCAATTAAGACACTTCATACTGCTCACAGTAACTCATGTTTGGGTCTTATGATTAGAATTTTCTTATAACTACACTCTTCAAATTCAACAGCATTTTTTATCTCTTAACTTTTGCTCTCTTTTTAATTGTATGCATGTATGCATACGACATACGTATACATATCTCATAGTTAATGTTGTTGTACTCGTAATAAAAATTTAACTTCCTTCGATTACCAGAAATATGCGTTAGTTAATCAGTTCGTCGTAAGTAAGTTTGATGAGGACGTCGATGCTGATAGTAAAAAGTTTGCTTAAGGTTGAAGGTTGGTTGGTTGGTTAGTTTTGGGGTAAAAGACGTTTTTCATGAGATCCTTCTCTACACTGCTAAATACAACTACAGCTATAAGTATGCAATGCAAGAACAACAATAATTTTAGTTGCTGACTGACTGGCTGCTGCTTATTCTATGTGCTGTTATTACTGTTACTGGGAAGTTGGTTGGTTGCCTGTATATAACTCATTCATTTGGTTTTGGCGGCTAAAAAAAAAATAAAATGCTGCAATATAAAATACGACAAATGGTGAAAAACCAAAGAAAAAAAATTAAAGAAATAAACGTATCGTATTGTAAAGTCAAAGCCAGCATAAGCAAGTTGAAAAAAAAAATGCTCATGGAATGAACAATTTTAACAAACAGATAGTTAGACATACAGACAGAAAAGTTTACAAACATACATACATATTTATAAACTTGTGTGCACTCGTAGAATGTATGTATTTTATAACTTCGACGAGTATGACTACTACGGCAACTAAATACTTTTACGTTCATGTTTTTAAACAGCCATCCAACCAACTCATGTACAAAACCCAATTCATCGTTGTCGTAACATTTTAGTATTTTGTACTGTGTGTTGAGTGTATCTGCTGCTTGCTGGCCTGCCTGCCTGTTTATTTGTTCTCTGTTTGTGCTGTGTTGGTAGAGCTCTTAGATATTTTTTTCATAAGCACTTTTAGTTCGGTCGCTAAAATTACTTGCCTCCCGTACACCATTGAGACGAATTAGTCAGTCATTCAGGCTCGTTGGCTGGCAGGCATTGAGCCAAAGAACGTTTGAATAAAACGAATGAACGAACCAACCAGCCAACCAACTTAACAAACAAGTAAAATAGAAAACACAGTCAGTCATCATCGTCGGGCATGTAGGTAGGTAGGCAGGGCAGAGTCAAAGTTAAAGCCCATTAAGACAGATTTGCAAGGAATGCATTCTTAAAACCACTTTTCGGCATGTGGAAGTAAATTCTTAATTTGAAAAAAAAAATATTTCAATTCTCGTTCTGTGAAATGCAATATTTTTGTACAGAAACAAGTATGGCGATAATAGTTTTATTTCCACACTTTCACAAAACGAGAATAGATAATAGCCTTCTGTTCTGTATTCGTAGTGGAATCAATTTATCGTAGTTGCAATATCATAGTTGTTGACATGCTGCAATCTCTTAAAGAATTTCGACTAAGCGTTAATTACCGATTGTCATAGTAAAAGTCAAGCAATTTACTGTCCGATTTTTCTGGGCAACTCTGTTTGGTTAACCAATTTTGTAATATATTTTACAAGGTTGGCAACCGATACCGTTATTGATACCGATACCGATTAAATACCGTTTAAAATTGATTACCGGTATCGATACCGATACCGAAATAATATTTTTCGTAAAATACCGGTATTCAAATACCGTTTCCCTTAATACCGGTATTATACCGGTATCATCATTTCAGTGTTTCGGTATTTAAAATGCATACCAATTAAGCAAATAGCATCAAATTTCTATATGTTCAACACTATTGTGTTAGTTGAAATAGCTTTTTTACCTTCATACACCACGATGATATCACTGCCATTGTTTTGCTACCGGCCAAGGAGAATTTGCAGTGGTTGCAGTGTGTCAGCTGTTCTTTGTTTCTTGCAGACAAATTTGCACCAAAAAAATGAAACATATAAGATTTGTTGTATAACTAAGGTCACCTGTATAAATTTGTATTGTTACAACTGAAAAAAGCTTTTCTTTGAAGCGCACAACTTAAGTGATCAAACTAAATTTAAAAGCATTTAAAAAACATATATGATAACAAGAAAAAAATGCTTCGACCAAAGGAAAATATTTGCAGAAAATTTTTTTAATTTGATTTTTAAAAAAATATTAACAACTGCATTGTCAAGGAAAAAGAACATGTGTGTGTTCCCAATATTACTTACTAAATATAATATTTAGAAAAGAAGTTAATGTTTAGTTAATATTTTTGTTAATTAAATCTATATATATAAAAGTGAAACTCTGTGTGTGTGTGTTAGCTATAGACTCCAAAACTGTAAAACCGATCGGACTCAAGCTTTGGCAAGTTGTTTTACACATACCAGGGAGTGTTTATGGGTGGAAAAAAGTGGCGGGGCCACGCCCATAAAAATTAGTTATCAGTTTTAGCTACTTGCACCGATTTTTCTGAAACTTTGCACACATATCGAGCTGTCATGACTAAATATTTTCGTGATTAGAAAAGTGAGCAATACCACGCCCATAAAAAAAAGGTATCATTTTGAGGTACTTGCACTGGACCGATTATTCTGAAACTTTGCACACATATTGAGCTGTTATGACTTTACAATTTCGTGATTAGAAAAGGGGGAAATGCCACTCCCATAAAAAAAATTATAATTTTTAAGTTTTTGCACTTGATATTCAATTAAAATTCAGAATGCATTTCGATTCATTAAGGGGCGTAGCAACGCGCGCCGGGATTGGCTAGTAACTAAATAAAAATTAAGGGCCGTATTCATAAAAAATATTTTAGGTTTATTGAAAGCTTATTTGACAAATTTCTCTACAATATCTGTCAAATAAGCTTTTAATAAACCTAAAATATTTTTTATGAATACGCCCCTAAATATGTATATGTTCAAAATCTTTTATTTTTAGCCAATACCGGTTTGTAGCACTGATACCGGTATACCGATACCGTTATAATTAAAGTACCGATACCGATACCGTTACCGAAATAATAAAAAACTTCATACCGATACCGTTATTCGTTTCGGTTGCCAACCTTGATATTTTAGTAAACAATTGTCGTTAAATGAATTAAACTATGCAGCTCATTTTGTAAATTTTTTGTTTGTTTTTATTTACTCGTAAATATGTTAATCCCACCTCTGGGGGTTAATTCTTATTCCGTGAAGGGTTGCCATTTCTATTTAAAAAAAAAGAGGACGCCAGCATAAAAAATGGAGGACATTTGCCCAAAAAAGAGGACACATTTAAAAAAAATAAATTTGATAAAATTTACGACGCCATTTAAAATACAAAAACAAAATTTGTTTTTACGAAAAAACTTTATTTACAAACATACAAACTTAACATGTCATTCTGATTTAATGGTTGAAAATAAAAACAAAAAACCCAAAAAAAACAACAAAAATTCATGCATTCATTATCGGAAATGTACACTTTTAAAAATTTTACATATATTTTTTTATTACTTCCAATTTGAGCCAATATATTACCATCGCATCTCTTCAAATATTTGTAAAACTCTAGGCAATCCATATCAAAATTATATACCCTTACTATATTGTTTGTTCAAGACTTTCTTCTATATCTGGAAAACAAACTTTATGAAAAACGCACAGATGACAAGCAGACCCCTTTGCTGAACTTTTTTAAAATAAAAGACAATTTAAAATAGGCCACTTCGATAAATAGCGAAAATTAAGGATAATAAAACTAATTTTGTACAAAGAGAAGTTTTAAAATTGTACTTTTTCAAAACGAGCATCTAAAGTTTAAGTGTAAGAAAAAAACTTCAGAGAAGGTCCAAATAGCCGGACAACCCCGGACATTTGCTAAAAAAGAAGTAGGACTGCCCCGGATGCCCTAAAAAAGAGGACGGTGTCCGGGGAAAAGAGGACGGATGGCAACCCTAATTCCGTGAAAATGTGAAATGAAAAGTTTTTGTACGGTTAAATGTAGACATCATACGATATGATACACAAAAATTGCTTTCATTTCACAGTTTCACCGAACGAGAATTTAGCCCCTGATCTCTTTTACGGCTGCTTAAAAAATTAATGTCAATAAAAAAAACCGAAACATATTCGTATATAAAATCATTTCCATCTAAGTGGCAACAACCCTACTAAACAATTTACATGCAATCTGGCAACAAGATATGATTTTAGTGGTGGGGCATAATCGATAACATTCTTTGAAAGTTCAGATTAGCTCGTTGTTGTACGAGCATGATATATTTCTATATATTTTATGTAGTTTTTTCGACATCTAGTGTAGACGTTGTTTGTACTACACCATAAACGTAAAATAAAAATACAACAACTACGACAGCAGCAACAATAGTAAGTTTTTGCCTCAACCATTTTGCGCCTTAATGATGAAATGAAACGAGTCTGGCTCTTGATTCAAAACGTTCGTTGATGGTCGGTTGGATGGTTGCTTGCTTGAGCTGATGTTGTTTTTCATGTTCATGTAGCTCTTGTGTATTTAACTTTTTTCCTGTGTATTTTATTATTAGTGCTTTTTTTTCTACTTGCTATTGCTGTTGTTGTTAAGTATAATTTTTATTTTTTGCTGAGCTTATGGCATTCCCTGGTGCCATTTAAACTTCTCTTGGTATATTTTCGTATGATGTTTTTTTTTTCCCCCTACTTCAAAATTATAAGAATGTTGAGCAGAACCTAAATGTTTTTTATACATTCAACGTCATACCCTCTTTTTTTGTTGTTTGTTTTTGCCTTGAAACGTTTTCGAGAAAATTGTTCAAGTAGCAGCAGTAAGAGAAAAAAAGGAACCCAGGCATAATCTACAAATAGAAAATACCATTAGTCAATCTAAGCAAGCAAAGTGGCAGTGCGACCGGCAGTAGTAACTTTAACTAAAGTCTAAAATATGCTTCTTTAGCTAAGTATTACCTAGTCATTTCTTTATAGTTAAATTTTATATTTCGCTTTTTCTTCCTTTCCTTCTAAGCTCTTCCTTATCTATACAAAATCGTTTCCTTTTTCTGTTGTTGTTGTTATTATTGTTTTTGTTTTAGTTGTTCTTAAACAAAAAAACTTCATATCGGTTGTTTGCATGGTTAGTCTTTTCAGGCTTAATCATTTTACAAAACAGCACATGAATTCCATTTATTTTTTTTTTTGGCGCGCAAATACTTAATTTTTCTGCTTTTCAAGTTGATTGTAATGTTCTTAACTTAAAATCGACAGGAAAAAAGTTACATCATATGTTTTGCAAAGACACGTTTCTTGCTGCTGTCGTTGTTGTTTCGGCTTAAATAACAATACAAAATAGTTGAAGCTACATACTTTCAAAAGTCTTATTTGAACGTTTTTGTTATATATTTTTTTTGTTTTGTTTTTAAAGAGTTGTAAAATATTTGATTTATTTTCGTGATTCTCTTTTGCATTTTTGTGATAAATTTGCTTAAAACATTCAATTTTTTTAGGTTTTCAACTTTTCATTTCAATAAGGGGTTCATTTTTTCCTTCTTTATATAAATATATTAATAAATATGGATAGCTGATTTTATTAACTCTGTGGGAATGTTTTACTACTCAAATTTTTAAGCAGTCAGGTAACACTAAATTTAACTACCTAATCAGCGTTGTCAACTCGGTGATTTAAGCACTGTTTTTAGTGCTTTTTGAAATTTTGGACGCGGGAAATTTGTAGTTTAGTGCTCGGTGTTTTTTTCTTTAATTTTTAGTGCTTTCCTTTTTTATTTCTTCGGTGACACCAAATACTAAATTCCAAATTAATTTTTTTTTATTTGAAACAATTATCATAAATTACTCTTACGTATCGTATATCTTAACAAAACTAAAAAATATTTATTCATTGTTGAAATGATATTAAGTTGAAAATACTTTAACTTTATATTAAAACTATTAATTAAGAAAATTGTAGAGATTGATAGTGTACAATGTTTTTGCTATTTGAGTGGATTGTTTATTTTACATTATTAATTGTAATCCCGATACTCCTTTCTTGATATCCTGTATGGTTTTTGAAACATAAAGTACCTACTTTTTATTATAAAATTAAATTGCTACGAAAATTTATTTTGTAAGTAAAGTTTCAAGTTAATCAAAACTATTGAATATTTAAAAAATTACATTTGTATGGAGACGCGTCAAAAAGGTAAAAATAAAAAAAAGGAATTGATATGCAAACACTATTCATTTTACAATTTTACATAGCAACAATTAACACTCTAATAGCAATTTTCATATTAATGGCATAATTCTATTTGCCCAGATTAATTATTACTAATAATATAATATCTATAGACTGATAAGTCGATTATCGTTAGCAATAGAACTTCAGTTTCGTTGCCAATTGTAAAATAAATTATTCCAGAGAGCAAATGTGAAGTTCAATTTGTACACTGTTTAAAAATATATTATTTAAAATAAAATTATTTTTTAATTTATCTGCTCCTTATGCTCCAAATAAGTTATTTTAAACTCAGTGATTTTTAATGAAAATTACGCGCTTTTTTAGGGGTTTAGATGCTTTTTGAAATTTCAAAGTTGACAACGCTCTGTACCTAATAAAATCGCTAAAACTCTTCAATGAGCTAATGGAGCAATCAGCAACACTTTTGGATGATGCGGGGACATTTTATAAAAATAAGTAGAGATGCCTGACTGTGTAAATGATGTAGCAAGCCGCCATCATAATAAATAAAATCATTTTAAACTAAAAAAAATATATTTCTAAACGATAACAAATGATTTAATAATGTTACACTTTATATATGTTATTCGCGTTAAAATTGGGTTCGTTGGTTCGTATACTAAAAGCTTTTAATATTTTTTGCTGGAATTTACTGATTTGTTTATGTTTTACATATTTATATGAAAATTTATGTAAACGAACGCAATACAGTAAAGTTCAGAAAAAAATCATTTGTCAGATTTAATTTAAATTTAATCCTCAAAATATTTTTTTTTTTTAAATATTAAAAAGTGGACATTAATACAAAAAATGTGTCGTTAAAACAAACGCTAAAATGGTAACAACAACTATAACCAACATTAAACCATGCCATGATGTCTGTAGATAATTTTTTACCTCATATTTGCCAATATTTTGCAAAAAAAAAAACATCCGGCCGTAGTTTTCCGTTTGCTTATTTTTACCCATTTCCATGCATTTAAGGTGGAAGTCAAAGCACTTTGTGATTTCTACATGTTAAAAAGGAAGCAAGTATAATAAACTCGCAGAAACAAAAAGGAATCATGTGTAGAACACAAAATGTTCACTCATGCATTCCATGCATTTGTTGAATTGATGACACAATTGCATTTATGGTTTTAATTTGCCGATTTTTTAACTTCTCAAGATTAGATTCATCATAAATATCCTAAAAATTTTAATAATTTTTTTATTTTTTTTTTTTGCAATAAAAACTTTTCTTGACAGCCATCGAAAGCCGGGACTAAAATTCGAGCTTGTCATAATGCAAAAAAAAAACGCAAAAAGATCTTAACTACTCGCACTTGAAGCAGCAACATGTAAAAAACAATTAGATTTAAGGGTGTCTCAATAAGAATGCAGTTTTTCGTTTTAAATAAAAAACGTATTTTTTGAAATAATTGTGATTTTGTTTATTAAATTGTAAAATTGAAATAAAATACCCCCCGCGGCACGCACTGATCACAGGTTATAATTTTAATTGATTTGTAAAGAAGACATGTTCCGAATAAATAGGGAATAAAATATCCGTTAAATGGCCCCACTGCATTTGAAATCTTCACATAGATGTGACTCGGATTTAAGCTCAGAAATTGTTTGCGGCTGATTTGCATAAACCCGAGATTTTACAAAACCCCAAAGAAAAAATAACACATTGTTAAATCGCATATTCTTGGTGACGAGTTGACATCAGAATTTATTGAGATAATTTGTTTTGGAAATCGTTGATGCAATAAATGTGTTGTTTCATTTGTGCGTGGCAGGTGGCACCGTTTTGCCAAAACCACATGTCTAAATCCATGTCGCTCAGTTAAGGCCACAAGAACTCCGTTGTTACGTTCCTGTAAAGAATGCCGTCGTTGCAGTTACTGCAATTTCGACCTCATCTTCAAATGAGTAAGGCCCAACCACGCCGCCTGACCATAAAATCCTCTCGTTGTGAGTGCATAAGGTTTTTTGGGGGGTTGCTCTGTAATTTGATTCAAAAGAAAACAATTTCGAATCAAAATTAATTAAGCATACAGATTCGAAAATTTTTGTTTCGAATCGAAATACGGATTAACTTCCCTGAGTCCTAAATTCGACAATTAGGTGTATTCCAGAAAATTTTCAGATGGAAATGCGCTTTATCAGAGAAAAATCCTTTTTTGAAAAATTGGCATTGACTTCACTTTGCTCCATTACCCAAGAATGAATTGTCGGCGCTCTCCATATATACACATGTAGGGGGAATATCGAAGCAGACCACTACTATCACGGGTCCCTTTTCGACCGCCTTTAATGACTGAGTCCCCGCCACAACCGGCGTTTGCTCTGGACTAATAAAACGATTTGACACTGCCGACTAGTGATTGTCGACAATCCTCATCGCACAGTCCTTTGTAATCGCCAGCATCTCCCTCAGACTAAGGCCCCCCATCGCACTCACACTTAATGTGTGCTTGCCTGTGATCCTTAATCTTCCGCTCGCCGTCGCCGGACACTCGTATACTACATGCGCTGCCGTCTAGGCATCTTCCAAGCACATTCTACAAATATCATCATCCACGATCTGCAACCTCTTCAGATGATATTTGAAGTTCCCATGTCCTGTAATCAACGCAGTGATCCAGCTCATCGTACTCCGATTAAAACCGAGTATCTTCACTGCACCCCTGCCAAGTGGCTCCCTGAGCACCATACCAAGTTCATAGAGTTCACCCATTGAAAGATCTCCATGGTCTAATCTGATTTAAGCTTCTAAGTAAGCTGAATTTTGTACGCATGCATGCAGATAAAGGTTTCGTTTTGTAAAATTTACTGCGTAGTGCTTGGTGAAATTTGATTTGTTAAAAACGATGCTGAATTTATGTTTTCGGGTCTTTGGCGACACTCTCGTTTAAAACAGCAATGTTTTGAAAATTCGCCTAGGAGTTTTACTGTCCATAACCGACTCAGTTTCTTTAAATTTGTTTCTCCACTCTTCGAATGGTTGACACATTAAGTGCGCTTCCTCGACTGAAAATTCTTTAAAGTTTGCGAGCGGTCTCATCATAACTTTCCAGGTTTTTTTAAATAAATTTTCACAATTATAACGTGTTGTCTTTCGAAAAACGCTCTATTTTTCAAAATCGAAATTAACATGTGTTACTGATGCCAAATTTCAGAGTTGCCATTTACACACAATAAATTACACTAGTGCATTCTTACTGAGACATCCTTTTTATACCCTTCACACAGTGAAAAAGGTTTGTCATTCCGTGTAAAATTTCTACAATTTTCATTTCCGACCCCATAAAGTATATATTTTCCGAAAGCTTATGAATAGGGGAGTCGATTAAGCTCTGTCAGTCTGTCCGTGTGTATGCTGAAATCAACTTTTTGAAGCCCCCCGAAATAGGTTGGACCCGGGTAAGGTATTAAAATATCAGAAATATTCGGGAGTAGATCGGTATTGAAAAGCAGAAACATCGGTTCATAAACAACTGAGATATGAGCAAAAACCCACGACCACCTCGATTTTTTTTCACAAAAACAACATTACAACAACATACATACATATAAACGTGTATACTGGTTAGAGAAAACGTGGAATCGAATCCCAGCTGAGCCAAAAAAATTTTTTTTTTAATTTTTTTAATTTTTTAAAAAATTTTTTTTTTAATTTTTTTTTATTTTTTATTTAATATATTATTTTTATTATTATTTTTTTTATATTTTTTTTTTAATTTTTTTTTATTTTTTTGTTTTATATATATTATATATATAATAATTTTTTTTTTTTTAATTTTTTTTTTAAATTTTTTTTAAAATTTTTTTTTATTTTTTTTTTGTTTTTTTAACATACTGTGAGCGTCAAAATAAAGTGTACAAAAACTTTTTCTACAATAAAGTATTTTTTTAGTCTTTTAAGACATGACTAAATTTATCATTCTAGGGTTTTTAATATTAGTATACTAATCTCTAGTTAGCTATAGAAAGACAATGAGAAATTTCTTACAAATACATAAATGATGGAGCAAAAATAAATTCGAATCCATATTTTACGCGTCAAAATAAAGTGTACATGTTGCATATGCATTATTTCAGCGGTGTGCTACTGTAAAAGAATATCGTTATATTTGGTTGTTTTCTTTATTTTAGCATTCTAATGAAAGGTTTTTATTGTTTTATGTAAATTAATTGTGATCTGCAGAGTAAGATCTCCTCGTGTGAAGTAAATTTTAATTTTTTTGGAATGGGAAAACAAACTTCTAGTGATATTAGAGAATTAGTAATAAAACTTCGGAATGAAGAAAAAACTTTCAGAGAAATTGGCTCTATTATAAACAGAAGCCACAATACTGCAAAAAAAAATTATTGATAAAAACGAAAAATACGGCAAAATAGAAAATCGTCCAGGGTCGGGCCGGCGAAAACTTTTAAAGGAGGCTGAAATAAGATCCATAGTGCGCGATGTAAAAAAGAATCCTTTTAAAAGTGCCGTTAAAATATCAGAGGAAGTTTCGGCAACATCAGAAACTACCGTAAGTGCCAGTACAATACGACGATCATTACACGAAAACAGGGTAACATGGTCGATTCCCACGAAAGAAACCACTAATATTACCAGCTAATTAAAAAAGACGCCTAGAATACGCCAAAAAGTATGAAAATAAAGATGTTTTATTCTGGAATAATGTGCATTTTACTGATGAAAGTAAATTTGAGGTGTTTGGCCAGAAAAAACCAGTTAAAGTATGGAGAACAAAAAACAATGATTATGCTGACCAAAATTTAATAACCACGGTTAAGCATGGAGGGGGTTCGGTGATGGTGTGGGGATGTATGGCGGCAAACGGAGTAGGGAATTTGGTTTTTATTGAAAGTACAATGAATAAGATGGACTACCTGAACATTTTGCAAAACAACGTGCCATTCAGTATGGAGAAATTGGGGTTGGAAGGATCTTGGATTTTTCAACAGGACAACGACCCCACACATACATCCCATATAGTAAAAGAATGGCTTCTGTACCGCTCTCCCAAAACATTGGATCATCCTCCACAATCACCGGGCTTAAATCCAATTGAACATTTGTGGGAGCATTTGGACCGCCAACTCCGAAAAAGGACAAGAAGCGATAAGAATATGCTGAAATCCGTTATAATGGAGGAATGGCAGAAAATTTCATCCGATATAACTAAAAAATTAGTAGAATCGATACCCAGAAGACTAAATTCTGTAATTAAGGCAAAAGCAAAATCAACTAAATACTAAATCGATTTTATTTTCATTTAAAAACAGTTTGTACACTTTTTTTTGACGCGTAAAAAATGAATTATTTTTTATTTTTGTTGTAAATTTTTTGTTGTTGTTAATATTTTTGCTGTTTTGTTTAGAATAAGGTAGAGAACTAAATACTGATTTAAAAGTACCTAAATGTAAAACTTTATCGTAAATGAAAATACTGATATAAAAACAATGTTTTAAAAAATATTTGTGTACACTTTTTTTTTACGCTCACAGTACATACGTGAATTTATAATGTACGTATTTCATATGGGATGAAATAACTACTGTTATTGCATAACTACACGTTGTGAAGGGTATATAAGATTCGGCACGGCCGAATATAGCGCTCTTACTTGTTACTACAACAATGTGCTTTCCATTTACACTAAAACAATGTGTTTTTTTTTAATTACAGACTTCTTTGTTTTTATCCTTAAATGTATCGTTGTGTGAGCCTGCAACAAATAATATTCATTTTTTTTTTCAAATCCTTTTTGTTGATTTTTCTACATTTTACTTGGTTGTAATACTTTGTTTAAATATTTTAATGTTTTTCTCTGTTTTTTTTTCCTCACATTTCAATGTTCCATGAAGTACATTTTAATGTTAGCGTGTGTGTCTTTTTAACTGGAATGTGTGTGGGTGAGCATTTTCCATTTAAATCCTTTTTCTCTTCAAATAACGAAAACAAAAAAAAAACAACAAAGAAAAACTCAATACAACATTGTGGTTCATATTGCAACTTTTGTTTCTAATGTTATTAACATGCACATGATGCTATCATGGTTACAATTTAGCATTAAACTCTTTATCAAACATACACTTGTCTTGAAATTCGTGCTTCTTTTTCTAAAGCACTCCAGTAAATACAACGTAACATGTGGAGAGTAAAACAAAGAAACAATTACATAATACATGTTGGTAGCACTAAAAGCTAAGTGTTGCCAAACAAACAAAAAAGTTGTAAGTGTTATTGAGTTACCATACTAAATCATATAATTGTGTTTTCTTTTTTCACAACAACACAAAATAAAAATCACAATCATTAGCTTTGTATATAATATAAACTGCTAAATTAAGTATGTGTTTTTGGCTTTCATAAAAATGTAAAGTTGGCAACACCGCCATGAATATTTATAAAGTAAAGCCAAGTCACGGCTATTAAAGCGGTAACACCAGTAGTTAGTTCTATTTATGTGTTTAGTTCTTTTCTTTTTATTATTGCATATATGTGTGTGTATATGTATTTAATGTTGCAACAATGTTACAGTCATTGTTTTTGCTGATCTTAAAGTTAATATTAATAATACCAGTTACATGACTTAGTTACTAATTTTATTCGTAATAAAGTATTTTTTTACACTTAATATGTTGCAGATAGTTCCTGTAAACAAAAAGAGAAAAACATATTTGTTATTGTTGTTATTTAATGATCAACTTTAGTTCGTACTAGTTGTGAAGATAATAATGACTTTTATCCAAAAACTAACTGATAATTTTTGCTGTTTATAAAAATTATGACATGTGTGTATGTGCTTTTTTAAATAATATCTAGATAGCAAAACATATACATACATACATACATACATACATACATACATACATACATACATATGTAAGAAGTGAGTGGCCGTTTTTTCTATTAAAATGATAGACGACATTAATGTTATTCTTTAATATAAAAATGATATTTAATAAACATTTGGTGCAGAGGAACAATTCGTGCGACTAAAAGACAGTTCAAAGCACAGTCAGTCCATATTTTTTTTGGTTGAGTTGCGGCCAAATAGAGCGACTTACTTCTGCTGAGGAGTTTGTCATTCTCATAAATTGATAGTCCCCTTTTTAACTTTGGAATTTGTCTTGCAATCAGCTGATGAGTTGATGGATTGTTATAAAATGCCACTTGCATGCATTGTTAAAAAGAGACCACGTTATTTTTCACTTAAAAAATAAAGAAAATAAAACACAGCCTAAAAGTTTTTTTAAATTCTAAATATGACTCAAAAATATATGTAAACTAGTCAAGCCCAGCTCGCGTTGCTACGCCCCTTAATGAATAAAAATGCATTCTGAATTTTAATTGAATCAAGTGCAAGAAGCTAAAAATTATAACTTTTTGTATGGGCGTGGCACTGTCCACTTTTCTTATCACGAAATTGTATAGTCATGACAGCTCAATATGTGTGCAAAGTTTCACACTTTACTGGTTGTTGCACATCGTAAAAATGGAAAATCTTTATGAAAAATTGGCAAATATCTTAACATATCATTTGATTTTATTCAAAACGCATTAAAAATTAAGTATAAAAGTAGACGAAGTAGGCCTCTAAAAACCACTGCCATGTAGGTAGGTAGGTAAGGCTGGTGCAAAGTTACCCTCACACCTTCACTCGGAGACCATTACGGTCCATTGTGACGCCTTAATAGAGAGAAAAATAGAATAAGAATAGAAATATTTAGGATAGAAGAAAAAGAGAAGCAGACAATTCCAGAGTCTCCGGCGGGAATCGAACCCGCAACCCCCGAACAACTGACTTGTCCTTTACTAACTAGTCCACAGGGGCACTCAAAACCACTGCCATACTTGATCGTGACATTGTCCCAATTTCAAAAAAAAAACAAGTAAGAGCGCTATATTCGGCCGTGCCGAATCTTATATACCCTTCACAACGTGTAGTCATGAAATAACAGTAGTTTGTGTCACCGTTCATCCCATATGAAATACGTACATACATATAAAAAACATACATATATAAAAACATCCCATTGTAAAATTATAAATTTACGTATGTATGTTAAAAAAACGAAAAAAAAAAATAAAAAAAAATTAAAAAAAAAAAATTTTTTTAAAAAAATTTAAAAAAAAAATTATTATATATAAAACAAAAAAAATAAAAAAAAAAAATTAAAAAAAAAAGTTAAAAAAAAATAAAAAAAATATAAATAATATATTAAATAAAAAATAAAAAAAAAATTAAAAAAAAATTAAAAAAAAATTTTTTAAAAATTAAAAAAAAATTTTTTTTGGCTCAGCTGGGATTCGATGCCACGTTTTCTCTAACCAGTATACACGTTTGTATGTATGTATGTTGTTGTTGTAATGTTGTTTTTGTGAAAAAAATCGAGGTGGTCGTGGGTTTTTGCTCATATCTCAGTTGTTTATGTACCGATGTTTCTGTTTTTCAATACCGATCTACTCCCGAATATTTCTGATATTTTAGTACCTTACCCGGGTCCAACCTATGTCGGGGGGCTTCAAAAAGTTGATTTCAACATACACACGGACAGACTGACAGGGCTTAATCGACTCCCCTATTCATAAGCTTTCAGAAAATATATACTTTATGGGGTCGGAAATGAAAATTGTAGAAATTTCACACGGAATGACAAACCTATATATACCCTTTTTCACTGTGTGAAGGGTATAAAAATACGCTTTCAAGTCATCAAGACAGATTTCTTCTGAAATTGAAAATTCTTTTAGCGTTACAACATTTCGGCGACGCTTACAGAAGACTGATCTATCGGCAAGGATCGCTATAAAAGTTCCTTTGATGGGAAACAATATTTAGTCACAAAATTACAATTTTTCAAGAAATTAAAAAAATTGGTCCAGACCTCAAGGTGAAAAACAAAATGGAGAAACAGTTTATGGAGCGAAGAAACGTAAGATTAATTTATTCGAAAACGATTCTGAAAATAATGTAAGACGCCCTTAAGGTAAAGAATTCCATGTAAGATTTACAAAAAAAAAACCGTGAAAATTTTTCTTCATACAAATTTGTAACTTTTAGTTTGATCAGTGGCTCAATTCTCGTCCTGTAAAACTGTTAAATAAAAAGTTTTGGCGTGTCATATCATATGGTGGCCCCATACATACCTTTTGCTGTACAAAAACTTTTCATTTCACAGTTTCATAGAAGGAGAATTGGGAATTGAACATCGCCATTTGTATATATGTACATATGTATGTAAAGCGTGGTTTTTTAAGCGTAGTTTTTTTAAAAATCTAATAAAACATTCAAATTTGCATCATATATTCAAAATTTTTATTGGAATCGATAAATTGGTCTTTGCCATTTACTTTTTAAAAATAACTTCATGTAAATGTTGCCCGCGGCTTCGGTTCAAATGGTCCATTCGTAAGGTCCAATTTTGTACCACTTTTTCAAGCATTTCGGCCTATATTCCATGAATAACACATGTTATGTTATACTCTAAGACTTTAATCGCGTTTGGCTTGTCCACATAGATCAACGACTTCACATAACCTCACAAGAAATAGTCAAGAGACGTCAAATCACATGTTCTTGCCGGTCAACTCACAGGACCATTTCGAAAGATAAACTGTTCACCAAATTCATCCTTCAATATGTCTATTGTTTCACGAGCTGTGTGCCATATGGCACCGTCTTGTTGAAACCACATATCAACCAAGTCCAGCTCAGCCAATTGGGGCAAAAAAGAGTCGCGTATTATGGCTCGATATCGTTCGCCGTTGACGGTAACGTTTCTTCCACGGTCGTCTTTGAAGAAAAATGGACCGAAGATGCCACCAGGCCATAAACCACATCAAACTGTCGTTTTTTCGGGATGCATCGGTAGCTCTTGTACGGCATGTGGCTGTTCTTCAACTCAGATGCGACAGTTTTGCTGGTTTACGTATCCATTTAGCCAGAAATGAGCCTCATCGCTGAACACAATTTTTCGATAAAACAGTGGATTTCCATCGAGCTGTTGTAAGCACGAATTTTGATAATAAATTTCAACGATTCGCAGTCGTTGCTCGTTTATGAGTTTCTCCATGATGAAATGGCAGAGTATACTGAACACTTTTCACTTTCACAGATGTAGTTTGGACACAATTACCAACCAGTGCTGCCAGCCCGAAAAACTTAATTCATAAAAAATCACCCTTTTTACATATGCACATGCATGCAAATTTAATTTTAAATTAAGCATTTTATTGGCCACTTAAAAATCGTCATAAATCAGATAAATTTAACAAAACAAAAATAAGCAAGACTTAAAGCGGTTTAATATTCAAAATAAAATCTGTTGTTAATTTAACACACATTCTCTTTATCCACTCTCTGCTGAGGAACAACATGTTAATTTGTTTAAACTAAAATTTAAACATGTTCCAGTAGCTTAGTGCTCGTCTTTTGGTTAATGTCAAAAATGAAAATAAAATGTTTAGCGTACAAAATTTGAAAATGATTAATTTTAAAGTGCTTAACGAAAAACAAAGCTATTTAAAGAAATACTTTTCATTTGAACATTTTGTAAATAAACAAAATTTACTTTTAAAACCCATAACTAACTGTCAGTCAATCAGTCATTCATTATTATTATTTTTATAATTTTTTTTTTATTACAAACCTTCAAATAAAAAAATAATACCCAGCCAAAGCAACCCTAAAAAAATCAAACATCAATAGATATTTTTTTTTAAAAACCACCATCCACTTTGCCATCATAACTAAACAACCTCACTTCACTCGACCATCCATCTACTATCTACAAGTATGATATAAAAATGTATCAAAATGTGAAGACAAATAACCGCATTAAAATCATACACAAGCAGCACAACAACACAAGATGAGTGGGACTTGTGTACTCGAAAAGTTTGTTTATTTTTTCTTTCTTTTTTCAAAAGATGTAGATGGACAACACAACAACTGAAAATTATAATATTTTGCGCGCCAAAAATTAAACAAACAAAAACTATAAAGTCAAAAGACAAATTTATTTATGCTGGTGGTTGGTTATTGAGGTTGATGCTTCCTAAACCACAATAACACCACAAGACATAATGACCTACCGAAACAACAGCCAAACAGTCAAGATGAAGCAACACTAAACACACAAACACACGCTCAATACACTCATTCGTTCGTTGTCGTTAGTGTGCACTTAAGAAAATACGAAAAAAAAAAAAAAAATAAATAAGTTTTATTTAGTAAGAAAATATGCGGTATCAGACCCGATTAAGACATATTTGTTCTCTTTTAACAAGCACCACTTGTAACACATCTTTGCAACTGAAGCAACAAACTCCTACACGTACTGACAATAATTAAGCAACTAAAGGTGAATTCACTCATTTGTTCTGAAGAAAATTTTTTCCGAAGAATAACATTTTTTTACTGAGAGTTTTCTGCAGAACGATTCACCCATTTAAGAAAATTTGTCCGAAAAAACAAAGCTGCCATATAATATAAAAATGCAAACAGTTGTACAAAGTGGCAGCACCGCTAGCAAACTATGTAAATAAATACAAACGTAAATTGTTTCATTAAAATATATGTGAAGAAAATGTCGGATAGAAGAAAACTAAAATTATTATTTTTAATTGAAGTGCATAAAGTCAATTTGATTGCAAAAGAAATTTATAAATAAAAACGAAAATAAAATGAGTGGCAGTGAGAAAAACCCTGTTTTAAATAATTATTTTTGTATGCACTATTGCTCATGTCATACAAACATTCTCTTCCTGTTTTTTTTTTATTTCTTCTATTATTTTTGAGCAATATTTTCATTAAATTCCATTTTAATTGTTAATGTTCGGCAAAAACAATTTTTGTATAATAAATGTACTGACACTGTGTGATGTGGCAACCAAATTCAATTTTCATGTAAATATTGAAAAAAAGTGGCATCCCAATTCAGTTTCTTCTGAACAAGAATTAAAATTAAACCAATTCAAGAAAAAACTTTCAGAACAAAATAATCTCTCTCTCTCTCTCAAAAGTAAAACATCAAACTCAATATAAAAAAAATTTGTTCTGAACTAAAATTTTATGGGTGAATCCAGCTTAAGGGATTTCTAAAAAAAACTCAACTACTGTCCAAATTCATTCACGAATAGGGTTGTTATTCTCGAGAATTTAGCCAAAAAAATTTACTTCCTAATTACGTGGATCTTAAGATGGATGGATGGATGTCGGAGTTTGTATTATGACTCAAATGTACAATCTCTGACTTAAGCTTTTTAAAGATAATTTCATTTAAATGTTGCGATTTATACGATTAGTATGTGGCCTAAGTCGTAACTCACGACGAAGACTTTCGACTTTACACAACCCTCAAGGGAAAAAGGAAAAAAGGTTCGATATCTCAAGATCTTGTCAAAAAGAAATCCAAACTGCAAAACTTGCTGCTCTTCAAAACTATTTATGCTCCTGTCAGCATTAGGTTGCCACAAACCAAATATGGATTATTAGAAATTTAAATTTTGCTTGACTAAAAACTGCACCATACATTCGCTTTCTTTCGTTATATTGATTTTTTAAGGATTGGATGGATGGATGAATAGACCTTGTAAGTCCCTTAAGCTAGAAATATGATTATTTAAAAACCACTTAAAGTAATTAAAACTGATTCCCATCACTTATAATAGTTTTATTGAAAACTTTGCTCTTGCATGATTATCGTGGTAATTCACTACGCGCTAACTGTCAAGTGGAGTCTGTAATCGCCAGATTTGATGCCTTTTAGAATCAGTCTAATATCTTGGAGAGGTTATCCAGCATATGTTTGCCAGGGATTATGTGTCTCTTGGCAGTTAAGGCAAAACATTCCCGGAAAAGGTGGACAACTGATTTCTCCTTTCTTCAAATTCATACAAATCGGCTTGCATGTTTCCCTGATGTCCAATGATTCGTCAACAGCGTAACCAACTTCCAACCTCGACTCGCAAGTTGCGATGTGGGCCTGATATTAAAAAATTGCCACTTAAACTTAGCCACTCTACATGATTCTAGTGCACGCCACCTGTTCTCAGCTTTTCCAAGAAAGTGTCTGGAGATCTCGCTCTTAATAGTTCCCAACATGATTGCAACTGCATTTGCGTTGGAGATATTCAAATCAGATTCCCTCCTGGCTAGCTTATCTGAACGCTCTTTACCATAGTGGCGCTTAGAGCAACCTAGTCAGTCAGCTAATCAAGCCTTAACAACTCTTTCCTGCATTGAGCTACTGATTTCGACTTGGTGGTGTACGACCTGAGTTACAAGAGCCCTTCTAATTGTCGGTAAAATGCCAATACTCCCGTGAAATGTGCTCTTTATGTTCAGTTTTTTAAAACATAATTCACAAGAGGTCGCCGCTATATATACTACTGACAACAAATAAATTCCGCACCATAAGATTTGGTCGTCCTTAGAGGGCCAAAATCGAATCAAGTCAATTTCGGATACTCCGTGCTGACTTGAAGCGTATCTCAAAACGAGAGAGGGAAGCGTTTTGCTTTGATCAAAGCAGATGGTAGTCGAACTTGTCAAGGTCTGGAAAATAAGAAGGGTGAGGTAAAACATTCTGGAAGTTTTTCGGCCAGTGCTCGCTTTAAACTAAGCAGTTGTCTTCGCAACAGATTCCCTTTGTTGGTCTGGTCAGATATCAGCAGCTCATAATGTATAGGACTCTTATAGTCTCACCAAATACACAGTATTAGCTTAGCACCATGGATATTTGGCTTTGATGTCGGTTCAGCAGATTGGGTCCTGTCTTCAAATACGATCTCCTACACCATTTTGCATTGCAAGTATAGATTCGGTGCAAAGAAAAGTGTTCAAACTGCATTTGGAACACGCTGTCTTTTTTTCAATTTATCTGATTTGTGGTGATATAAAATGTTTTGAAATTGCTGCTGGAGTAGCTTGAATTTGCAAGCTCTTCTTGAATTTGACAACAATCTTAATGGAGTAATGTCTCTAATTCTTGGTTTTTAAACTTTTTTATTGGCTGTCCTGGACGATCTTTGTCTTTCATCTAAAAGTCACCACTTATGAACAGCACAAACTATCTCTTGCACGTTAAAATCGATGGAACTCATTCACCATAGGCAATCGATGTGTTTAAGCGGCAGTTTTTTTTTCAAAATAATGAAACAAAGCAACGCATCCCGCATATGACGCTTTGTTGAAACAAAATTTAATATTTCGATATCGAAAACTATTGTTTATACAATATTGCTGAACAACTATTGTAACGTCATCTATTGTAAATCAGTACCAGTACGAAATCAATGGCAAAGAACCTCGCAACAGTAAGCAATAATGAAAAAATATGTTTCGAATTTGAAAAGATTGTTATAACTG
The DNA here is from genome assembly GCA_941918925.1 of Phyto melanocephala. Taxonomy (NCBI): domain Eukaryota; kingdom Metazoa; phylum Arthropoda; class Insecta; order Diptera; family Rhinophoridae; genus Phyto; species Phyto melanocephala. Next base: position 8,708,380 of record OW799233.1, read on the forward strand.
TGTACACTTTTAAGCAGAGACAACTGCACTGCAGTGAATACTTTAAAACAATCTGATGCTAGATTGTTTCTATATTCTTTTGATTTCAGTCTCTCGACTATGAATTCCTTAAAAAAAAACTCTTAAAACTTCAAGGTTTAAAAGAGTAATTATGTACGAGTTTTTACTTTTTTTTTTTTTGCCTGCTTTTATTTGGTTGGTTGTTGAGTGAAGTGTTTTTGAATTTGAATGCTAGTGACGACAGTGATGACTATTACAATGTCCCTTATATGTGCTCACACATAATGAACTAAAGAAATCACATTGACGATAATAATGATGATGATAATTTAGTTGATTTGCAAATGACAATGATATTTCCAAATAACTGCGCTCGAAAATGGAATAAGTAGAAGAAAAAACAAATCACAATCATATTCACACACAAGTAGTCACTAAGAGTTGAAACGATTCAGCAATATTTACTAGTTACTTGGCAACGTTTGCTTGTCAATGCCTTTTGGCTAAAATCGAGAATAATTTAAAATTAAATTCTGCTTGTGTCGGGTGATTCATCGTGAGGTTTGATTTTCAATAAGTCAGATCACGCACGACCAAACTGCTTTGTCATTTTAAACACCACAACAGCGTCTCCAAATTGTTCAGCTGTATTACGAAAAACATCGTTTTGTGAGAAAATATTTTCCAGTGTTTTATCGTGAAATTTCGTAAAGCTTATTTCGGGCTCAATGGATTAGGTTAATAAACAAAATTGCCTTAATGGGGCTGATGAGCAGCCCGAAGAGTACCAAGAGCCTACCATTTATCCATTTAAAACAATTGTAAGGTGTGGTTAAAGAGCTGGTGCAATCATTAGTTCATATTTCTTCAAAAATGAGGCAAACCTGAATGTTACCATCCATGGTAACCGTTATGGCACCATTTTAATGACTATGTGCTCCCTGAAATTCAAGCTCATGGTCTTAGTAAGCTCTGATTTGAACAAGACGGCGCATGATTTTTTGCTGGAATTTAAATATGTACGACTATAACGGTACTACGAATATCATGTAAAATGAAGAAAAAAAATTTTGTTTATTTCGCTTGAAAAATTGCTTATGTTTAGAGGTCAATTACAAGTTGTCTATGCAATTTAGTTTATTAGTTCTTTTTTACTGAGACTGGTATTATCATTAGAGTAAACGCGGTGTATTTTTCAGTTATCAGAATAAAGGACGTAGTTTTTATTAGCAATTATATCAGGAAGGTTGTAAGTAACATTTTTTAAAATGAAAATAAAACTTTGTAGACAAATATTTCTTTCTTCTATATACTTCCATGATCTTATAACTTGTTTAGTAAAATTTGGACTTTGGACTAATAGAAAATAAAAAATTTTTTGCCCGAAAGTGCCCATGCCGAACAAAATTTTTCAAAAACGACATGGAGTCTACTTCAATTTCTCGCAAAGATCTTTTTCAAAAATGGTTATCCACTGTCTGCGGGCAGAGTAATTAATATTAATGCAATAGTTTTAAGTAATATGCTTCCAGTCCCCATTCAAGAAATTTGCGTTATATGCCTCTAATATCCAAAGATACCAACAAAAAAGAAATTCTTTAAAAATCTCGTATTTTCACATAAGAAAAGTGGGCGTGTCTGTAGGCGGATTTATCCATTTTTTGCAGTTGTTTTAAATAGAGAATTTAAAGTTTTTGTGCCAAAAATCAACTTTCTACACGTTTTATTACAAAAGTTATTAATTTTGGCCAGCTAGATTCAAGAATCGAACACTGTGCGGCGCTACGAAAAATACAGCACGTGAAACAATGGACTTGTTGAGAAATCATTTTGGTGAGCACTTAATATTACATTTTACTACAGTAAATTGGCCACCTAGATCATGCGATATCAAACCTTTCGACTAGTTTCTCTGGGGACATATAAAGTCAAGTTGTTAGGAATAAGCCAGCTACGATTATTGCTTTGGAAGTCAACAATACTCTTGTTAGTCATTAAAATACCAGTCGCTATGTTCGAACCAGTCGCCTAAAATTAGATCCTATAAATGTGCTACCTCAGATGTAGTCTTGGCCTCCATTTACACAAGATCATTTTCGAACAGCGAATGCCATAAATTATTCTTCTAAGCGATAATAAAAATTTTCAATTCACTTTCGAATTTGTGTGTTTTGTTGTACATTATAAATCAAACCGTACGAACAATCACCCGATAGTACAATATTACTACCATTGGCATCGATAGACAGCAATAAAAGTATTTTTCTTTTTCTTTTTAACAGAAAATTTATTTCTTTTGTCTTTTCTACAATTTCAAGTTGGTCATGATGATGAGATGATGAACTCTCTTCTTTATAATGATAATTTTTTATAATGACTTTTTATCATAAGATTTAATTTAGTTTTTTTTTTTTCATATAAAACCTAATAATTTGGTATTTTATTTTCGTAACAATTTTTTTTTTTAATAAAAATGTTTCCCTAATACTTTATACGTATTTCATATTTGCCATGGTTTTAAATGTCTTTTTATATGTATGCCTTTCAAAAGAAAAAAAAAAAAAGGAACTATAAAAAAACAAAGAAAAACTTGCGGCATTTTCTTCTTCTTATTATGAGCAAACAATAAACTTTTCTGTGGCTTTTTGAAAGTCAGGGGCATAAAGAAAACGTACCGAGTAAACAACGTTAAATTCATAATAATAACTTTCAAAAAGGTGACAGGAAACTTTAAGAAAAAATATCACAACTTTTTTTTTTGTTATTTATGCTCAACATTTCTGTTACAACCTTAAACAACTACAGAGAGTAGAATTAGAATAGAATCAATGACTTGGTCGACCATATCTTCTTTTGCATGCCTGAATGGTGTTGTCAATGCACATACAATACATATAAGTTGTGTGTCGAATTTAACCCAAGTCATGTTACTGAATTAATGTGTACGGGATCAATGAAAGTGTTTGTTAAGAGCCCAATAGTGTCATGCATATTTATATAGCAAGAGAGCGAAAAAAGAAAACTTGGCCAAATGGCATCATGAAGTTGTTTGTTTTAACACGAAGGTGTAAAGGAATTTAAGCAAACAATTTTTTTTGTTTAATTGCCAGGAAAGTTTTATGAAAACTTAGCGGTAAAATAAGAATTCCCAGAAAAAATAGTTGAAAAAAGAAAAATGAAGGTACATCTACATATATAAAAGTGAAACTTTGTCTGTGTGTGTGTCAGCTTAAACTCCGAAACCGTAAAGCCGATCGGACTCGAACTTTGCAAGTTGTTGTACACATTCCAGGGAGTGTTTTTGGGTGATAAAAAGTGGGCGCGGCCACGCCCATAAAAATTAGTTACCCTTTTTAGCTACTTGCTCTAGATCGATTTTTCTGAAACTTTGCACACACATATTGAGCTGTCATGACTGTATAATTTCGTGATTAGAAAAGTGGGCAGGGCCACGCCCATAAAAAAGTTATAATTTTAAGGTACTTGCACTGGACCGATTTTTCTAAAACTTTTCACACATATTGAGCTGTCATGACTATAGAGTTTTGTTATAAAAGATATAATTTTTAGCCTTGCACTGGATATTCAATGAAATTTCAGAATGCAGGGGCGTAGCAACGCGCGCCGGGCTTGGCTAGTACATAATAAAAAAAAGGAATATATAATCAAATAAAGGATATTTAAAACGTAAAATAAACAAAACATTTTAAAAATTGTTAAATGCTCCATTTTTAGCTTTTTTAAACAAGATTCCAACTAATATTAACCAATAAATATCATTTAAATAGCAACTCTGTATATAACATCTCTGTAGTAAAAGAAATAAAAACAAGGAAATTAACTACATACAACCAGAGGTCCGAGCCAGTTGAAGCCGCTACTAAAAAAATATTATTTTTTCTAAATTTTACAAACAAAAATCAAGTTTTTTAGCTTTAGCATATTTGACAGGTTCAATACTGGTGTAAAAGGACTTGACTAGCAGAATATAAAAGACAATGAAGAAAAATTTTAAAATATTTGTTGCCCGACTTCACATAATCCCTGCTGAGAACGCTACTAGACCATACACGCATGTAAAGTGTACTCCGTAATGGACTAGGACTAATCCAAAGATCACTCAAATGTATGGAGAAAACGTGGTCGATTGACCGTTACGATGTCCTAGGGCTGGACCATATAACCCATCGGAGTATGTACTCTCAAAACCACTCTTTGTCACTACTCGATGGAGCACCTACACGACCATTATACGCGTTTTGACAACAATTTATGTAATCGTTAAAACACGAACACTAGTCGTTCAACTACAATCTCTTGTTTCAGAATGATATGCTCCATGACTGTATTACATAGGACCTTGTTGTAAGTAGTCCATTCAGCTAAAATAGACCACGTAGTCCAATATTATCTGCAGAGATGGCATACAAAACATTTAAAGGGTCCGCCATCTTAAGTTTTTTTTTCCACTATTGCTTATTTCGTGAATGGTAACACTTAGCTCATGTCTGATTTGACAGATTATTAGTTTTATCCTTCCGCTGAACGAATATGATTGTGTATAAGCTTGAACAACGCTGGGAAATATTGCGACATTACTTTAGCCGATTTTGCCAAAAAAATCATCTTTTCAGATGAAGCTCATTTTGATCTTGGCGGGTATGTAAACAAGCAAAATTGTCACATTTGGGACACAGAAAACCCGCACGCATACATTGAAAAGCCGATAAAACCAAAACGAGTCACTGTTTGGTGCGGATTTTGGTCCAGAGGCATAATTTGGCCATTTTTCTTCGAAAATGAGCAAGGAGTGGCCGTAGTCAATGGCGATCGTTATCGGGCCATGTTGAACGAATTTTTGTTCACAAAAATTGAAGAGGAGGATTGGCAACATTTGGTTTCAACAGGACGGCGCTACGTGCCACACAGCCGAAGCTACACTTTTTTTTATAGCATTTTCAAAAAAAAAAAGTTATTTGGTGGACCCTTTATATACTTATGTACATATGTATAGGTCAAATCCAATCATTTGAAATATACCGCCTTAAACCCGCCTTTATATTGGTAAGATAGAGAAAGAGGGAGTCTTTGTTCCCGATAGAATTTACAGAATAATGTATTTTACGATTACCCATTATACGGCAGTGATACATATATGTGACCTCCGAGAAAAGGGTCCTAGTGTGTCGAAAAACGGGTTTGGACTTAAGAGTGGGATATGGTACCTTAAAAGGATGTAGAATAAAATGAAATGAGTTAGATTTCTTATAAAAATTTATTTACCCCATAAAAACGTACAAAACGCGTTGTTGCGTCGGTCACTGGTTGCGGCTTAAGAATCAAGTATCGAGATCATAACAAACAGAGCAGCAACAATAGCAAAGGTATTGTCACACTAAAAGCGAAACAAAATACGTCACCACATAGGCATGACGTCACCAAAGTCAGCATCCAATCATAACTAACCATACCAAATCGCATCTCCCAACTGAAGGTGTGTTCACAGTGATAATGCGTTATGAAACTTTAAAAGCGTTTTTCTCAAAACTATATTGCACACACTAGGTCCCTTTTCTCGGAGAAGAATTTGTGCAACCGTAGAGATGACACAATTGATTTCTTTTTTCTGAAAACTTGGTAATTGAAACTCAGTAAGATAAATGAATAAAAACAGATATTTTTTTAATGGTTAAACATTTTTTATTATGAGTACTTTTTTAAAAGACCCTAGACTTTAATAATCACAGCTTATAAAATTAAGTTTGTATCAAACTACTTTTTTAAAAATATATTTATTTACTGTTTTTTTTTGTTATCTTTAAGTACATATGTATGTATGTATGTCTCTCAAAACATTGTCATGCATAATTTAATACATGTGTGTGTCTATGGCAGGGCCACTACACGTACAATTCTGCTTGTTTATTTTTGTTCTATGTAACATTAACCGTTTTAAAATTACTGACATTTAAAACCGCGATCCTCGTTGTCTTTATCATCATCATTCACATCAAGTTTATCATAAATATGAGTGTTTGAACGCAGCAAAAAAATAAGAAAAAAAAATTTTTTTTTTGCTGAAAACTTCAAATATGAATCTATTGTATTACCATTTTGTATATTTTTTATTTAGAGTAGTTTGCTACTATGGTCGATGACTACATCGGATAAAATACACGAGAAACAAACACCCACATAAAGAATAAAATATAAGACCGAAATAACAAAGCATGAATGGGACCTGAGAGAAAAATACAACACAGCTCAACACGTTTCAGTATTTAGGTTTATTTATTTTTTTAAGCAGAAATAATGGGGCTTTGGTATCATAACGGCTTTTTTTTGTGTGTTAATACACATAAACTCAACACTTCAAAATACACCAACAATAGAGCAAAAGTTAAGGTCACCGATTTGAAACCTTTAAAATATGTTTGTGTATGTGTGCTGCAAAAAAAAAGAAATTAACAGACAGAAAGAGGCGTTGTTAATAAAGGAGTAAAGTACATATCGTTACCTTAATATAGAAAGGCTCTAACTCAAGCCTTTTTGTACATTAGTTAGGGCTTTTCTATATTAAGGTAACGATATATATTTATATACATGTAGTGGTGGCCATTTACCTTAAACTTTCGTTATGATAGGAAATTATCGGCTTTATTTTCCAAATTAAAAGAAGTTACTAAAATTATTTTTTCAGTTCCAAAATCTGAAACTTGAACAGTTTCCAGTGCGCATGTTAAATACAGTGCTGTCTGGGTAGAGTGAACCCCCGATGCTATGAATACCTCGTTAGAGGGAACACCAGAATGTTTACATTGACTACTCTATAGAGTGAACTGTTATGAACCTCTATAGAGTGAACATACTTTATAGTGAGTTTTTAGGTTTGGCGAAGGAGAAAACCAATGAAAAAGAGTATAAAAATTAAAGAGAACATAAAATAACGGTAAAGTAACGATTCTTTTAGAGTAATTTTAATTTATTAAAGTCTGCGCGCATATTCCATTAAGGTCATGTCTCAAAGTTAATTTCAGAATAATTGGTGTTATATAATTGTTACATAAAAATGGGTTCGAAAAAAAGAAAGCATTTATCCTTAAAACAAAAAAGCGACATTATAAAAGAAATTGAAAAAAGGTGCTAGTGTTACTTCTTTGGCACAGCGTTTCAACCTTGATTCAGTGAACAACCTGGGTATAGTGAAATCGCTCTGCAAAAATTAGTTCACTCTACCCAGACAGCACTGTACATAATTAAAAATTTGGTAAGGAAAAAAATCTTAAAAAACGTTTAATTAAGTTGGCCATATAATGAAAACGTTTTCTATGTTCATTTGAATTTTTTTTTATCTTTACCGTCAATTTTTCGTGGGGTAACTCTTGTTTTTAATAACATTTTACTCATATTTTTGAAGAACTCTCGATAAGTGCCTGAAGGAAGACTGCACAACACATTGCGACGTTTTGACACAATTGGTCAGCATTTTTGATATTTTTGCCTTTCATCCTTTTTCAATTTCACTCCACAAGTTCTCAACTAGTTTGAGATCTGGGGATTGAGCTGACTATTTTAACAAATTTATGTTTTGTTCATCTAAGCATCTCTTTACAAGCCGTAAAGTGTGTGCTTAGGGCTATTATCGCGCATGATGTGCCACATAAATGATATTCCTCCGCATATGGTATTTTTATATTTTCTATAATGTTTTTGGAAACATGTTGGTCCATTCCTGAATTAACAAACACCAATTCTTACTGGGCAATCCTAGTCAATAAATGCATTTGCATTTTTATCGAACAAGAGTTTTTTATCACTCACATCTCTTTAATAGCAAAAGAAAATATTGAAAATAAATTTTGTTTTGTTTTGGTAGCAGCAGTGGAAAATGCAGTATACAAAACATCGACAAGATTGGTCTTCATTGTCCGAATAGATTGATGGCTTATGGAAAACGCTATGTTATGAACAATCAGCTGATGTCTTTAACCAACTTTAACAGCTTGATATTACCATACTAAATTAATTGAAATTGAAAAATAAAACTCTTCTGTTATTAAACGTTTTTAGATGACTTAAATAAAAAAAGTGTTGACAGACTGTTCGAAAAAATAAAACAAATTTTACAATATGTACCAAGGCACATTTACCAGGTAGCCTAGTTGCAATAGCTAATTGCGAGAAATAATATTAATTTGTTGAATTCACCTTGGTTTTATTAATATGTGCAGGTAGGAAAGGTACTACCAAATGAACTTAAATGCTCTTGTATCCACTTTATCATGAGCTTCATAACGAAGTAACATTTTTGTAATCAAAAAGTTTAAAAATAAATTGATCATTTGAATTTTACCATCCCTGGTATACAAATTCGCTTTGTCAGAAAAAAATGTTCTCCATAATTATCTTAAAACGTTTTATACCATAATAAAAACGAACAATTTTTAAGACAATAATTTTCAAGTAAGAACAAGACTGTGTTACTTTTATTTTTGACATCTGTTTTAGTTTTTTTTTTTTTTTTTTTCAATGGCATCGACAAAGTTGAAAAACTTTTGTCAACCTTTTTTGTTCCAACAGAAAAGCTTCGCATTCTTCACACATCTTTTAACTGTATAAAATAGCACACCTTGCCCTACTCTTTCTTCGATATTTGCAATAGGCATCGATAACAACTTATTCTTAACTTTATAATGGTAGTATGTATTTGAATAAAAAAAAAAAAAAAAAACTTACAAATTCTAACTTCATCTATCCTTGTTACCATAAAATGTGTCATTCATTTTGTTAGTAGAGAAGAGCTTGAAACAGAATCCAACTAAACTTTTTTTTAACTTGTGTGTGTCGCATTATTTTTTATTTTTTTTCCTTTTATATCGTTTTTGTCTTTATTATTTTCTCCTCAAAACCAACCAACTGCCAACATTATTTTGTCGTTGCCGTTAACGTCGTCTTTTTCAAAATTCATTAAAAAAGTAAAATATTAAAGGAAAAAATAAAATGATAAACATACCTACCTACTTATAAAAAAAAACCGACATCAAAGACATTACTCTACATAAAAATGTATGATGGGTTTTTGGTATTCAAACTCATACTCCACACTATGTGGCTCCACTTCACTTTACTAATTTTTGTTAAGCTGTTCGTAGCTTGCAATGTGACTGTGTATGATTGGAGCAGTTAAGTCTTAAAGTCTTTTTCCCCCTTGTCAATATGTACATACATACATAAATATATGTATATGTATTTCTAAAAATGTTGGGTGTTTGCTACGTCGTCTTTCTTATACATACAAATGTACTTAAATATATTCTGTCACACACATACTAAAAGTTGGCAGGAACGAGGGAATTCTACTCATATACAATGAGCATGTTTTGTGTTGCTTTAAAAACTTCCAAGTATTTTTCTTTTATTTACAATGTTTCTTTTGAATTCAACATTAAACCTTAACTAAACAAAACTGAAACGTACGACTGAACGAATGAACGAAGGGAAAAATGAAAAGAAAAACAAAATCTTACTAAAAGAACGTCATTGTATGTTGTTCGTTCGTCTGTCTGTCTATTTGTCTGTAGGTTGGTTACAAAGACAGTGTGTGATAGTCACAGCCATACATAGTTGTATTTTAATGTCTTTCGGTATGATTCCATCGTTTTCTCGTTAGCTTGTTTATTAGTCGTTCTGTCAGTTTGACAGACTGAATGAAGATTGTTCGATAGCATTAGTTTGTTGTTGGTGCGTTACATCTTAAGTTTTTCTGTCATTTGTGTATATGCTAAAAAGTGTGTGTGAGTTTTTGTTTGAGTTTGCTTTGTTAAACTTTTATTTTTTCCTTTTTCCCTTTAATGAAGTTTACGACTTACAACAGTGGAACATTGTTGGTGATTTTAACTGAAAAAGATTTTATATGATCATATAATTTGCCTTAAATTTCAGTTGTATAACCTGTCACTAAATTTTGAAGAACCCAAATATATAAATGCAATAATGGGTCGAACTTTAGTTGGATTGATAATTGCCAAAAAATATATAACAGATGACAACTGACAGCTTTCAATTTCTTCCGTAAAGAAGTAAAGCTAAATGTGACAACGCAACTGAAATTTGGTTGATCCATAAGCCTCCATCTAATACCTACATCAAGTGCCAAACTAAAATGAAATTATCTACTAATTGTACTTATCTGTTTTAAAATGTGCTCTGAATTAACTTGCTTGTTTCCTTGTCTGAGAATTTAAGGCAAGAAAAAAAGCTATTCTCCTGAAAAGATATGTTCCGAAAGAGTTTGTGGAAAAAATTAATATAGTCCGTCCTACTCATAATGATAACAATACTTTTCGTATAAAAATGGTGCGAATGTCTTCTAACGCATCGAAAATATTGAACTTTAATTTGATGTCAGTAGTATGAATTAAGTGTTGATTGGTAAAACTTCATGCTTAATAACGATTGCTTCAAAGGTCTTAAAAAAAATCTAAAAATTGTTACGTTTTCTATTTAAGATACCTCTTAACTTTTTGCTCGGCATAACAAAATTTAACCTTTCAAGTCTAATCTCATCTGTCCTAATGTTTTCAAAATCAATACAAAACCTTCTACGACAGCTCCTTCCCTTTTGTCCGTTCAATATTGAAAAAAAGAAAACCAGACTGTCAGCTAATTTATACTTTTAGCCAAGTAAGGCGTAACTTTACAGTAAATGGTAACGTCTTTTTTCGATACTCATAAAATTTCAGAATTTTTGCAAGCACACGGTAAAGTTGCAAAACTTAACTCTCTTTTTTAGCCACCCAATAACATTACACTCTGTCTAAATACATACATACATCATACAGAAACACATACATCATATAGAAACACAGCACAAAAATAAATTTGTGTTGCATAGATTCAAAATAATTACCGGCATATTTTATTCAGATATGCGACTGTGTGTGTGTATTCGTATTCTTAAAACACACAGACGATACATCTTAAATGAACAGACAACAAACTAAAATCGCATCCCATTACAGACCCCCAAACCATTTTCAAAAGCTTACTTGTCGTACATACAAAAACAATATCTTATTCTCTCTTATTGAATTTAACTAACTGACAGTATGGTTTTATTACTTTTGCGACCCTTACAGCAGCAGCAACAACAGCTTATACAACCAAATGGAGAAATTAATGATTGCTCATTCGGACAAACGAACGAACGGACACACAATTGTGACTAAACGTACGACTGCAGAAATCTACTTGTGTCGTACAGCAAAAATTTTTAAGTCGTTTATTTATTATACATTAAAAATCCATATTGAAATCAATTGAGTCAGAGTCAAAATAATTCTCATTTTATATAACCCCAGCACAGTTAACCAAGCAAGCAACCAAACCAACCAACCCATCCAAAACATACCTACTAATTTTTACAACAAAGTATGATTATTGCTGCAATAACAACAATATCAGCAACGACATCAGAAACAAAAAACTAAAGTGATTTTCTTTAATATTTTAATATCAATGCTGTTTGTTGTTGTGCCTGCTTGATATTTCTGATTCTATTTTGTGTTTTTTTTATCGTCGTTATTGTTGTAGTTGCTTTCGACATTAGTCGTTTGTTGTTGCTTCAGTTTGAGTATGAGACCACGTTCTTATCTATAAGTCGTTGTCGGTCTTCTCTACCAACAACATTTACACATTCATTCGCACACATCAACTAAAACAAACACATAAACTCCTTATATTTATGCATTCATACATTTTCATTTCATTATTTCTCTTTCAACTACCTAAATTAAAGGGGAGCGTTTGGTGGGAGATTGTGTGGGGAACTAAAATATTGCTGTGTTATACTATCGATTTGTATGTGTATATTAAGTGTGTATGTACAAATGTGTGTTTATTCCTTCATATTCGAGTGTAGTTGGTTTTATAGTCTTCTTCTTCTTCTTTGTTTTCGACGTTGTTGTCGACAAGAATAAATGTTTTTTTCTGTTTTTGTTTTCAGTTTCAACTTAAACAAGAAAGACTCTACACAAAAATGTATGTTAGCAATTCGGGTTTGCTTTTCGTATCTTTCTTTATTTTGTATCTTCTGTTTGAATTTCAGTTTCTATGCGAGTATATTTTCAGCCTTATTTGTTATTATACCTATATATTGAATTTAATGCACAGTGGTATGCTTAAATTAAAAGCGAATTAAAATAAAATCTTGTAAAATTTTTTATTTCGGAAATCAGAAGTGTAACTAGAAAGAAGAAGATGTAAATTTTTAAAAAATCAGATTTTTTATTTTTCTCTGTTGTGACGATCACGATCTAAGACGTCAGGTGAGGGTATTTGAAATTCGTAAAAACCGTGCACCCACATTTAAAAAACAGTACAAATAAGGAGAAAAAAACAGTAAATTTTTTAACGCAAAAATAACTTAAGGTCTTAACAAAGATAACTTTTTCATTTGAGACCAAATTTAAGCTAATTAATAACAAGACCATTGTTCGTCCTCGTCCTCTTCGGTCAATTAAAAAAATATAGCCGAAGTTTGGGAAAAAGTGACAGAGAATTCAGAAACTTTCATTAGACATTAAACATTTTCAGAAGCTCTAAGCAACGAATTTTGGTACGCATTTTTACACGTACAAGGTTCAATTGGTGCAAGAGGTCAAGCGAAGGGACTATGCGCAGTGAACTTGCTGATTGGGTATTTAAGGATTATAAAATTAAATTTTTTTTATATGCAACATTTTTCAACTTAATTTTTACAATAACTAATCGTTATCCGTTTAAATAATTCTCCACTATTATATAGTAATTTCGCCTTGGTCTACAATTGCACTAAATCTCACTCATACACCTATTCGTGAGTTACAAGAACAGTTTTGGGTGAAATCGAGATCAGACGTAATTCAGATTAAAAAACAGTACAGTAAGAGTAAAAATCAGTACATTGCGTATTGTTTTGAGTGTTGTATATATAAAATAATACATATGAATCAAAACAGTACATGTAAAAACAGTACGTCTGTCAGGGTGATTCTTTAATTTTAAATAAAATACTTCAAATATAATTTTTACCATTACTCGAAAGAATAATCTCTAATATTGACTTGTAAAAGGCTACGAAGTAGATAAGTGGTTCATTTGAAAGATTTAATTTTCGATCACTCTATCCAGCATTGCTACCGATATCTCGAGAATTGCACAGATAATGTTGGCATCAAAGTCTTAAGTCGTAGCTGGCTTATCGACGATAAGTTTTGACTTTACATAACCCCAAGAAAAAATTTAGATGTGAGATATGACACTAGGCAAAGAGTTAGTATAATAACTCTTTAATAAATAAAATAATAGTAATTAGCTGTTCAATTAAGATATTATTTTGCACACTATGTGGTTGCTGATAAAAAATGTCGCCGTCATTACGGTCTTAAACTACAGGTAACAAAATGTCAAGTAAAATGGTTCGAAATTACTCGTCCTTTCCGGCCTCATTTTTAAAGATTCCACCAGCTCCAAAACCATTACGGTAGTTTAAGCATCTCTTCGGGTTGCTTATGATCCTATTGCGACAATTTTATTTATTTCCGTATTTAAGAATAAAGGGACAGAGAATGCAAAATTTTTACCAAAAAAGAAAAGGTCATTAATTCGATTTGTAATTTTCATTTCTAAATTGATATTTTTTATTGCTTTCTTAAATTTTTTGGACATTGTATTTTTATCAATGACTATCCCACTGTATTTTGCCATAAATTTTCCATATTATCATACCGTCTGTATAAATTCTATTTGCTCAACCTAAAATTAAAAAAAAGGAAACGTTGCTCACACTAACGTTGCCTTTTTCTGATTCGATACTTAAGGTTTCGTTGCTAAGATTATAATTTGTTAAAATTCAAATTTTAAAATTTTTTATTTACTAAAATTGTTTCTGTAATTGTTAATAATATTTTATATATATTTTTTTACATTTTCACCAAATTTCAACTTTTTCCTTAATTTAATTGTTTAAAACATATAAATGCAAATTTTAGTGGGCCCGTTTTTCGCTTTCATTAAAATTTTTTTTTATCTATTCACTTCACCTAATTCAATTGGTCAATATGTATTTGTTTACCCTTGATTGATTTTAGAAAATTTCTATTTACCTCTAATCATTAATAACGTAGGCTGTTCGTAAATTATACAAATTATCACAATTAATATTCTCTTAAGATTTGTTTGCATGATTTCGTTTGTAATCTTTGTTGACTTTCAAGAGCTTTTACTTACCCTTGTTAGTACTTATGTATAAACAAACATTTGCTTTTGCATTTAGATTGCGGCATTAAATTTAAAATTTTTTTTTGAAATAAAACAACATTTGACATAAGCTTACGAAGTGGAAACAGCTTTATTATTATTGTTGGAAGAAAAAAAAAATCTCCTGAAGATGGCCAAAAAAGTTGAGTCGAAATATTTGGAAAAAAGTAAATAAATAAATAAATAAAAATAAAAACCACACATTTGTTAGTTTTATTAATTACATGGACCTCATGCTGAACAATTACCACAATAAAACAAAATTATATACCTAGGTATTTAAAATTATTCAACGTACAACTAGAATAAGTTTGTTACTGCGTTTTTATTTTCTTAATGTGGCATTATTCTCTATTGTTGTTGCATTTTTAGTGGGTCATTTTAATTATTTCGTCTTGTTCTCTTTTTCTTTCTTTCTTAAATATGCACGTTAAAACTCTTTTCCAAACAGGTTGTACAGACATACATATGTACATACTAGGGATATTAATTTTGTTAAATACATGCTCAAGAAAATGTAATTAATTTAACTCTTATTCTTATATCAGCATTATCTGATAATGACAATAATATTTTTATGGCACATACACAGTGATTACTCATGCAGAACAAGAGAAGTTTGAAAGGAATTGGGAAACAAATTTCTCTGTTGATTAGTTTAGTCATTCTCTAAAACTAAATTTTTTTTTGTCCTAATTTTGTCATATTTGACTTATTGCGGAGTTTTAAAATATGACATTTGAATTGTTGAATCGGTTTTTTGACAGAGTGAAATTTAAAAATAAACTGTTTACAAGATTTATAAGTTTAGACTTTTATTTAATAAATTAACGATATGTAAACCATTTTCCTTGTGATAGATTTGCTGGTTATTATACACTACTATTAGTGAAACGTTTTGATTCTTATTAATTGGAGAATCGATTTAGTGTTGTTCTTTATGTTTAAATTATTTGTTGAATTGTGAGATAACTTATTGCTTAGCTACACGTTAGTAAAGGTTTCAAAAGATTCAGCACCGTCGGATTTAGCGGTCTACTATTAACGGGCAAGCAACTATACCTTTGTTGCTTTAACAACTAGCAAATTTAAGTTGATAGTTCGTCGTTCGTAAATTATTGTGTTCTATGTGACGCATAAAACCTATACTTATAGAACACAATAATTTACGAACGACGAGTTGCCAATATAATTAATTCAACGAAATTGACACCTGTTAGTTGCCATATGTGATACTTTTTTTTTTTTTTAGCAACTGGCAACGCCATTGAGGTGCAATTGTCATAGATTACCAACTCATAAGTCATGGCCCATATTGGGAAACATTTGTTGCAAAACCTTGTGAGTTTTTTTTTTTTTTTTTTTGTTGAAAGAGGAAAGGCGAATGAAAAAGATGCATGAAAAAGAAATGTGCATGCAATTCTCTAAAAAGTTTGCTATATAAAAGGAAAGCGAAAGAATAAAAATTTCTTAATTCGAATCACACAGTGCGGAGACGAATGCAATTTTAAACAAGAATTTAAAAAAGGATTGCTGCAAATGTTCTATAGTATGAACGAGGACTAAGTATTTGACATTAGAATTTATGGTTTATAAGCTATACCAAAGTAATTTATAGGCTAAATATACAAGAAATATTTCTCAAACAAAATTAAATTTCCCTTTTTCAGAATACTTTTTTCAGCTTTATTCAGCTGTTTTCTAAATGCATTTATTTATTGTTCGTTTTACAGCCAACATTTGTTTTTTTAAATTTAAATTCTCGCAAGTGTTCCTTAGTTGTTTTTTTTTCCATACGTAAACATGTTTGTGTATTTAACATTATTTAAAATTTATTTTATTTTTTATAAATTAAATGCAACCGCAAAGATTTTTTTTACAATACTTTTTATATAATTTTTTTTTTACTTGTTTTTGTGTGCGTCAATAGAGCGTGTACGTGTGTTTGCCTTGAAAAATTGTTATTGTTTTTTGTATTATTACACTAGCCGACCAGGTTAAGCTATCTAGGAACTTAGACCCCCATTTGAACACTGTATATGTGTATTATATTGAGGGTTTATTCTTGTTCTATAATATTAATACCACCCACTTCACAAGAGATTAAGTCGATATTTAAGAATGTTTTCTTACATGTTCAGCGCCAATATATCTTATAAATTTAGGTGTTGAAGGAATATCGCAGCTGTCCACTACTATTTCGGGCCCCATTTCGACTTCCTTATCTTCCCAGTTATGTAAAGGATACCAATCGGCATCCCTTCCTTTATTGAGTCTAGCGCCACTACAGGGGGTATCTCTGGGCTAAATAACGATTATACATTGCCTAATCGCACAGTCCTTGGTAACCACCAGCATCTTTGTTAGACTGAGGTCCCCCAAAGCAATCAAACTTAATGTGTGCCTACCTTTGATTCTTAGACTACCGCGAGCTAAATCTCTATAATCCCTCTAAATACGAGGTAAAAAAACCAAAACGCAAAGATGGCATGGATTCATCCGTTATAGCGTGCAATTCACTTTACTAATACTCTGAGTTTTCCTAACACCTTTATATACGAGGTCCATGATTCTTCTATTCCCCAGCCAAACGACTATCAATAACACCAATGTGCGGACTCTTCGCCAAGGTCTATTTAAATATGTCCGTATGTCTGTGAAAGCGCACTGTGCGTAGTTCACCGATATAGGGCTAAGTATAGATCAAAATGTTAATAAAAAATACTAGTTTATGTTTTATATATATAATTGGCGACAAAGTTTATGATTTTCCAAAGCAAGTTGAAGTCAAGCGTTTTTTTTTTAATCTATTCAAAGTTGTTTAATAAAGTATTAGTCAAATACAGAAAGATTTTTCAAAATAATTAAACTACTAAACCGAATTGAAGGGTATATAAAATTCCAAAGAGTCGAATATACCGTCTGAACTAATTTTTATTGCAAATTTTAATATGAAAGCAAGAGAAATACAAACATTTCACAGTAAACCTTATCAATTTTCGCTGATCTTTCAAAATGTATTTACCACAAACGTAACAAAACTTATCAGGGGTCATTAACACACAGTCTTGGCTCGCTGCTTTTAAATAAGTCCACAAATAAACCTTAAAATTAGCTGATAAGCTGAGAAAAAAAACTACCGATTAGGAGGTATAATATCAAAGAAATTTTCAAAAAGCTCTGTTTTTATTGTTGTCAAAATTGTCTGAAATAGTCTGCATTTCACACAAGAAATATTTCAATGGTTTTACGTGGAAATTTAACAAGACGTATGTGAAATACATTTGTAAAATTAACTAACTTTATTAACTGCAAAACAAACCAAACTAGTAAACAATTTTTTTTTTGTAGACCCGTGTTATTTCATAAGAGCGTTTGTTATTATTGTTGTGTTACTCACTTTATTTTATTTTTTTTTTTATTTGCTTTCGGTTTAAAATATTCAACAGCAAAATAATACATATTATTATAAATAATTTTTTTTATTTTTTTTCCATTTCAAATAAATGTGAGGAAACAAAAACAACAAAAGAGCGAGAACATTTTGAAACTTTGACTTTTGTGTACAGTGTATTTGTTTGTAGTACACTGTAAAAAAAAAGAGAGAATAAAAGAGAAAAAATATATAGAATATATAGAAGAAGAAACATTATGGCATGAGCATGATATCGGTGCAAGTGAAAATATTTTTTGTAAAGAAGGGAGCTTTAGTTGAAGTTTAGCTCGGTTTTTTAAAAGCACGTACAGAAAAAAATTAAATAAAATTTATTATTCCTTTAAAAAAAATTTACATCTTATATTTATTTATAAGTCGGCAAATATTGTTTGCTTTCTTGAAAAAAAAAAATAATAAACCAACGAAACCAAAGTAAAAACGTGTCATTTTGTTTAAGGTTTCATTAAGTAGAATTTTAAAATAAAATGCGATAAAAATCAAATCACTTGCAGCAATATTTACAAAAAAAAATAATAAAATGTAAAGTTGTTGTTCGGTTGCCTTTCGCGCCAAGACATTTAAATCTAATTCTTGCGTTGTTGAAATTTCGTGCTGATTATGTTAAAAACTTTACAAAAGAAAATCTATCTGTAAATGTGTTGGTGTATTTGTGTAGAATTAACAAACAAATTCTCGTCGAATTTATTATTTTGTTGGTAGAAACATACCCATTTCTCCTACGTGTCGTAGTTTTTCTATAATTATTTTTAAGTACATTTTTTTTTTATTAATTTACTAAATATCGTTTTCTATTTAACTTTGTCATTTGTGCTCTTTTTATATATAACGAAAAAAATAAAGAGTTTAATTTCACAGAGCCTCTCTCACTCTTTTATTATTTTGACAATCGTATAAATATTTTTTTTTCCCTGTTTTTATAAGATTATCATTTTTCTTAACAATCACATGCTGTTTACATTTGAAAATGAAATTAAAACGAACAATAATATAATAACAGAGTAACAATATCAATACTTATGCATCTATGTATGTTCTTATGTATGTATGTATGTATGTATGTAAATTGAAATGGCCCCATATCATGCAGTTGCAGTGGATTATGCATGTATGTATGTTCTCGTGAAATAAATGTTGACAATTTATTTTTTTTTTACACAAAGAAAGATGGGGTATTCCAACGTCAGTGGCAAATGAAAAACAATGCCAAATATTGCATTGTCTGCTTCTCTATTATTTGGTTTTAAACTATGGGCGATGTCCATTGAACATACATAAAAACATTCTGCCACAGATATTACCGATAGTGTAAATCCTGTGTTAGTCGCTGTGTC
Organism: Phyto melanocephala; assembly: GCA_941918925.1. NCBI lineage: Eukaryota > Metazoa > Arthropoda > Insecta > Diptera > Rhinophoridae > Phyto > Phyto melanocephala. Next base: position 8,727,466 of record OW799233.1, read on the forward strand.
CCAAACCAAATTGGCTTTTATTATTTTATTTACTTTACAATTATTGTGTGGCAGCTGTGCGTAAAAATTATATTAAATTAAATTATGTTTTATATTTATATTTGACTTAGTATAAATATAAAACCACAGAGTTTGACAATAACTTACACATTATTTACAATTTTTTTGCTTTAATTTTAAAACATTTGTACAATTTAAAAATTATTCAAAACTTTCTCCGTCGTTAGCTATGGCATATTCCCATATTTCTGGCAACATTAATATATGTAGATTCCGCGCCTAAAACGGCTCATCTTTTAAAGCTAAAAACGAATCAAAACAATGTCAAATACCCTGTTCTGAAGAGAAGAGAATCCCTAAGAAAGCGTTTTGCATAGATCAAAACAAATAGTAGTCGTACAGGCCAAGGCCTTGACTATGAGGCGAGTAAGGCAAAACTTCCTAATCACTTATTTTCTTAATAGTTTTTAATAGATATTGAAACTTGTGGAATAGTACTGTCATGATGGAATATTACGGTTTCATTTGTGGCCGCATATTCTGTATAGGTTTCCCGTGGTTGTCTGGTCAGATTTTAGCAGCTAATAATAGACAGGATTATTTTGGTTCAATAAAATAAAGAGTATTATCTTAGCTCTGTGGGTATTTGCTTTTGGTATTGATTCAACTTTTTATATATGTATGTCTCTCGGATTCAATTCGTATGGTACGCAATTGGTGTGCTTAAGCGGCACTTTATTTTCAAATTAAAAAAGTAAAACGAAATCTCCCGCATAGGAAGATGTATTGACACAAAATTCGTTCAGAATTGTTCAACAACTAAATAAAAATAAATAACATTCTGTATTCCTAGTAGATGTATATTTCGAATAGTTTAATTCCACTTGGAACAGAGAGCAGGCACAAAATGTTATTAAAGACAAAAAATCGAGTTCAAAGGATACGCCATCTGTTGTAAAACCAGCATTTTTTATGTTGTACACCCAATTATCCTAATTTAAAAATATACATACCTTTATATTTAGTATATATTTAACATAACGTTAACATAAATTAACGTCTTATATGAAAGGTGGTCGTTATCAAAAACATTTTACAGATGGGCGGCTATCAAGAGATCGTCTCAAAATAATGTGCTGAAAACCATCTTCGCTATTGGGTATTAAAAACATACTTCGACGTGTTACAAACGGAATGGTTAAATGAATGTATCCACACAATTTTTTTGGGGGTTAAAAAAGCTCCCATTTGGCATTACTTCACTTGCATTTTTATCCTATTTAATGACAGTATTTTCATTCATGTTCATTAAAGGTATTCTTGCGAAAGTGCGGAATTGTGAAAAGATGTTTAACATGCAGAAAACAAAGCATATAGACTAGTAGACATTGCTGCCGTCTTTGTTTGGGTACTTAAACCGTTGACGAAAGCGCACACCTTTGCCAAAAAGAATTAAATGCTGCGTGAAGTTCAATATTTATGCACTAAATTAGAGGTTGTGCAAAAGTAAAAGTCAGTGCGCAATTATCTGTTTACATAGTTGTTGTTGTGTTTGAAAACAACTTTGCATTTTTGCAATTTCACAACACTTAACCTGGTGACGTGAATACCTCTATTTTTAATTATTTTCTTTTTGCAATCATTGATTTCATTATCTTTTGTTCTTGTTAAATAAATACGGATTTCAATCGATATGCTTAAAAAAATCAAAATGTAAATAAATACTTTTTATAAAAAAAAAAAAAATAAAAACAAAGAAGAGACACTAGATTTCGTCAACATTACTATAGCAATTACGACAACGTTTTTTCGTCATTGTTATAATCATTATTTATTGTTAACAAAATAAAACATTTTTAATATTGTTGTAGATTTGTCATTATCAATGATCAAATATTTGCTTCTTTTGACGCGTCTGCATTCAAAATTAAGTAATTGTATTAAAATTTTCATTTTATAGTTTTTCCTATTTAATCGCTTGCTAATATCTACTATAATTATAATGTCTCTCTATTATTATATATGTACATACATATATTTTTCTTTACATTTTATTGTTGTTTATTGTTATTGTTGTGCCTTATTGTGGACATTGAACTTGTATGTTCGTTTGTCTGTTTTATTTTTGGTCGGTCTGTTAATTTGTCTAGTTGTGGGCTGAATCATTCATGCTAATTATTATTTAATAATCTTTATTTTTAAGCGTTTTAAGTTTTTGTAAAGCACGTGCTTTATTTGAAATGCAACAAAAAAAATTTTTTATCAATGAAGTGTTTGTTTTTTTATACATTTTTTGTGTACTTTGATAGTTGTTACGTTTAATAGTTGCTATCAAGTGTAAAGAAGAATTTTTTTTACCCTTCAACTGTGGTGTCAAGGGTATAAGTACATATATAGCTTTGTCATTCCGTTTTTAATTTCTACAATAATCTTCTTGTCCTTTTGTTGAGCTTAAGATAGATATCTTCTTTTGATAAAGCTACCCATTGTTTGGTAGCGAAATATTGATGTTAAAAAAAATATTTTTATAAAAAACAACAGGTGACTCAAGCTCAACAAAAGGAACAAAATATTAATATAAATATCAATAAAATTAAACGGTACTTTTCTACAAAAATCTTTTCCGACCCCATAAAGTATATATGTATATGTATGTATATTCTGAAAGCTTATGAGAGTCGATTGAATAAAGCCCGTCTGTCATTGTGTTAGTTGAAACCACCTTTTTAAGCCACCCATGTTACACAGGCCTATATGTAAAATAACACTTTTGGAAATATTCACCAATTAATCCCTATTGAAATTCAGCACAATCGGCCCAAAACTTTCTGGGATATAAGCAAATAAACACGACTGTCTCTATTTCTTACTATATAAATCAAAAATTTTCAGCCATTTTTGTATATAGACATGTTTGCTACTATTTGTTGACATGATACGCTCTTAAGACTGATAGTAAAAAAATTTCGGATAAATTGGTCACTAATCGACAAAGTTATAGGCAAAAATAATTTTTTAAAATATATTATAAAATGTATCAAGTTACTCAAGCTTCTTCTTAATATTCTGACACGTTAAAAACGCAAAAAAAAACAAGCAGTACTTTCGAAAATTATTACTAAGAAAAACTGACAAATCGGTTGGAAACTAACTGAGATATAAGAACTACTTCAGTGTTTTGTCTTAAAATTCACAAACGAGAATCGAACTTATTATCTTATAGAGAACAGGAAGGAGTGATATGGGTATCAAAAAATTCAAAATCCAATATGGCCGCCACTACAAAATGGCTAGCAATCAATTTATATATGGGTCAAATGTAGTAATTAAAAATAAACTCCTTTGACCCCGTCAATGTTGATATCAAATGAAAGGGCTTGACAAGTAGAAGACGGTAAAGTTAAATCCCCAAATGGCGTCCGAAAAAATGGCGGATATATTTGTCAGAAATAGTAATAACGGTTGTGGCGCAATGTTAATACAATTGGCTTTTAGGAAGTTTTTAAAGCAAAACTAAACTTTTGATTTTTTTAGCCGGAAATACAACTCAAAATAACCTTAAGATTTAAGAAAAATATAATGTAATCTTCTTGTCAATGGATTAATGAATTTTGTTGTTAAAAAGTAGTAGTAGTAGTAGTAGTAGTAGTTTTATTTAATCTTAGTGAATTAATTCCTAGATTAAAAAGAATTTTTACAGGCATTGGCTTCATAGGCCATCAGCTACTTGTAAATACAATTAGGTTTATAATAAAATTAATTAAATTTTTCTTTTTTAAATCTTGAGTTTTGTACTCTTTGTGAAGTTATAAATCTTATTGATATTGATGGTAGTTGGCTTCTTTAGAAGGTCTAAGGCCGGATTATTGCCAAAAATTATTTGTCTTGGATTTAGGAAAATTGGGCAGGTGGTCAGGATGTGGTTTATTGTGAGAGGACAGATGCATCTATAGCAAATTGGTTGAACTGCGGGTTTCTTTAGAATCCATTCGTGTGAGAAGGTGGTGTGACCGAGACGTAATCTCGAGAATGTCCGGATTTTTACCTTTTCGATGTCTATAGGGTAGGTTGGTGTGTTGTTGTGTGGGATTATTACGGAGTAGTGGTGATGAGTTCCATGGGTTTCTTTAAATTTTAGTTTGACATAGCTTGCTATATGGCGGCGAATGTCTATTTTTTCTAAGGTTGCATCCATTATTATGGGAGCATAAGAGGCGTATTTGGCTGCTATATTAGCTTGTTCGTTTCCGTTGATACCGATATGACTGGGAATCCAGTGTATTCTTACTATATTTTCGTTATCTATAAGGGCGTCTCTTATTTTGTTTATTGTGTTCCATTTATTGTTAAAAGGTTTGTTGATGGCTTTTAGGACTGAGAGGCTATCAGTAAAGATTACTGTTTTCCTTCTTTCTATAGGGTGTTTTTTTAAGCCCGATAGAACTTGAAATTGTAAAAAATAACACAAAAAATTAAATTGTAATCAAACATTTTTTTTTATTCGAAAGATCAATACGTGACATTAACATTTGAAAATGATTTCGGGCATATGGGCACCGCGGCTGTTCTTGACGAAGCGCATTCTGGACGTCCAATTTTGGGCCACTTTTTCGAGCACTGCTGGCCGTATGTCACGAATAACACGAACAATGCTGGCCTCCAAGGCGTCAATTGTTGCTGGTTTATCAGCATAAACCAGTGACTTCACGTAGCCCCACAGGAAATAATCGAGAGGTGTCAAATCGCACGAGCTTGGAGGCCAATTGACAGGTCCATTTCTCGAAATCAACTTATCGCCAAATTTTGATTTCAATAAGTCGATGGTTGCGTTCGCCGTATGGCACGTAGCGCCATCCTGTTGAAACCACATCTCCTCCGGATCAATGTCATCCATATTTTCAAACAAAAAATCATTGACCATGGTGCGGTAACGATCTCCATTGACCGTAACGCGAGCTCCGGCCTCATTTTTGAAGAAATAAGGTCCGATGATGCCACCAGCGTGAAAACCGCACCAAACGGTGCATTTTTCTGGATGTAATGGAGTCTGTAGGGTCTCTTGTGGATTGGTCTCGCTCCATACGCGGCAATTTTGCTTATTAACAAACCCGTTAAGCCAAAAATGCGCCTTATCGCTGAACACAATTTTGCGATAAAATTGGACGTTCAGAATGCGCTTCGTCAAGAACAGCCGCGGTGCCCATATGCCCGAAATCATTTTCAAATGTTAATGTCACGTATTGATCTTTCGAATAAAAAAAAATTTTGATTACAATTTAATTTTTTGTGTTATTTTTTACAATTTCAAGTTCTATCGGGCTTAAAAAAACACCCTTTAATAATGCAAAGCGTAGGGCTTGATATATAGCGCATGCTTCTTCTGTGAATACTGATGATTGTTCGCAAAGTGTGGCAAGGATAAGATTTGTTCCCTCTTCATTTACTACAGGATAAGCTGGGGTGTTGTTTTGGGATTTAGTACCATCCGTGTAAATGCAACGCCAGCCATTATTTTTAAATTGATTTCTAAGCTCTGTGAAAAGATTTAGAAATACGTTCTTTGGTGTATGTTCTTTTTTATATTTTGTTAGCGACAAATTAAGGGAGGTGTTTGCGAGCTCCCAAGGAGGTTTGTTAGAGTAATTTTTAGATGCTATTAGTTATTATTATTGTTAAAAAGTTATTTTATTTTTATAAGTTAATTATTATTATTTAAATTTCGATTAAAATAACAAAATAATTTTATTTTTATGCAAATTAAATGTTGATTTGCAATAAACGTTAAAATTTCCAACTAAACAATTTTAATTTATATAACAAAAGCTCTTAAAATTTATATCTGCGTATTCCTTAATTTTCATACATATTTATAATTCCCGTTTAGTTCAGAACTTTTTTGAAATAAGAAGGAAACTTTGGTTGGTTTTCGGTTTGTTTTATAATTTCGTCGTATTAATCACATCACAAACTTGGTGCGAAAACTAAACAGTTTAAGTAAATATAATTTAAATTCCCTTAATAGTTTGATCCCGAAAAATATTTGTCGCTGACAAACGGATATACATACATATGTATCTTAATCGACTCAGAAAGTTACAAGTAGGTACAAAGAGTGCAAACATTTTTCATGCCTAAGTAAGAATATTTTTCGGTTTGGTACAGAATGACAGACTGGTACTGCTAAAGGGTATAACAAAATAAAAACAAAACATGATGGCAAACGAAAAAGTCGCTTTTATTGTAAATATTCAAGTATGTTTGTATGTATGTGCAGAGGTATCTACTTTAAAAATAAAAATAGGTCAAGTTCTTTAGGTTTTTTTTAAAGACTTTGTTTTTCTCCCCCCTTTATTTGTATGTTTTGTTGTTTTGTTTGCCTTAAACTTTTTTTTTTTAGTTTTCTCGTCGTTGCACAAAATTGATGCTGGTAATGGTTGTTATTTGCGGTAAATAAAAAATAAATTTCCTATTAAAACAGGCAAAATACCACCTTCCAAAATATTTCGTGTCCAAATAAAAGGACGGTTTAAAACAACTGCTTTATAAGTCATTCTTGTATGTGGTAAATACATACATATGTATGTTTGTATGTATGTTTGTAGGTGCCTACTATATAAGGAATTTGATTCATTCATACTGCGTATTTTTCAAAGCATAAATTTAACTCTTCTTAAAATCATATGGCTTTTGTATAATTTCTTCTTCTTCTTTATTTTTGGCCTTTCTTTGTTTTCATTACCGTTCAAACAACCATTAGCAAAAGAAATTATACCGGCCGGCATTTTTCTGTTTATTATATTTATACAATTTTTTTTTTGTTTTTTTAAGTTTTATTATTATTACTACCTATTTAGTATTTTTTTTTTTATTCATTCAAGTTGTACCTACATATGTACATACATACTTTGTTAATTTATATGTACATATGTATGTAAGTTTGTAGTTTAATAGCATAACCCAACAACCCAACTCGGAAACGAAATGTAACTGAACCAGAGAATAAGTTTGTCATAAATTAATTTCTAAAGCTTTTCATTGGCATATTTGAAATAGGTTTATCTCGCTTTTTTGTGTTTTTTTTCATGTATATACATATGTATGTTTGTATGTATGTATTTGATATCTTTTTATTTTTTAAAGTCGTCTTTCCTATTGATTTGTTTGATGACTGCTCTCTTGTAGAGATGAAAGGTGTTACATTTCAATATTATTGTATTTAATAGAGTCTAAAATTAAGTAATTATATTGTATTAGTTATTTAATTTTAGTATATTATTCGCCTGTTTTCTGCATTCCTAGTGAAAGTAATTAACTCGGAATTGTCATGAAATTGTTGTTTTAAACAATAACACTACAATGGCAATTCCGAGTGATTTAATCTCACTTTGAATACAGAACACAGGCGATTATATTAGTAACTAAGGAGTGTATCGAAAAAAATGTGTAGTTGCATTAAGTTAAATAAAACCCAAATCATTCATAATAGAAACTCTTTAAAATACGCAAATTTATTGGCATATTGTACAAATTTATTTAACATTGAAATCTTAATTTATTTCTATAAAATAAAATAATTATAAAATTATCGACTTTTTTTGGAAGTCCTTCTATTAAATTCTATAAAATAAAATAATTATAAAATTATCGACTTTTTTTGGAAGTCCTTCTATTAAAGATTTTACAGCTGCTTTTTTTACCTTTTTGGAAGATGTGGTCCATCTACAATTAAAATCGTACATGTTCTGGGACACCTTTCGTGTGTTCTTTAATTCCTTTTTTACCAGAGACCAGTACATTTCTACAAGCCTAAGTTTTGGACAGTTAGGTGAATTTGCCTCTCGTGTTACAAAAATGACATTATCCTTTAAATACTACTCAAGTGCCTTTTTTCCATAGTGACATTATGCTAAATCAGGCCAAAAATATGTAGACATTCGGTGCTGTCTCAAAAACGGTAAAAGTCGTTTTTGTAGACACTCTGTGTTCTGTGTTTATCGTGCCTGATGCCACAAATGCTTGGCTTCGTTTGCCACAACGGCAAATAGTTTGCCAGACGAGGAAATTTTGTCTTCCTGAACATTCATCAGCAACATAAAAATCTTGGCCGGGAAGTTGAGAGAAGTCTGCCATGTTTCGTCATCCATCACACAACAGGTGTTTTTTTTTATAAAATCTGCCTTCAATTATTTCGCTGGTTTTTTTTTTTTTTTTGCTTCTAGTTCTTTGCCGAATTGTCATCTGGAACTTTCTGAACTTTGTATGTCTTCAGCCCAGCATAAGCTTTGGCCCTTTGGACAAAACTATTAGAGCATTTCATTTCATTTCATTACACTCCTTAGAATAGTATTTTTAATATATCAGTATATTAGATGAGCCACAGAAAACTAAAACATTAATTATTAAATTATTTATTTAAGCTTAGGTCAAGCTTAGGGAAATAATAATTTTTTTTTTTGTTATCTAGCCTTTCACAAAAATATTCTCAACACTTTTTTAAGGTTTTTTGGTAAGCCAGCCGTTTCAAACTATTTCTAAAGCGTTTTGGTTAGTTGGGTAGTGTTTGTGGCATGTTTAGATTCTTGCCAAGGTTGTTTTGTAGTGTTTTGATGAAATAAAATTATATTTTTCTATTTCTCATTCCTCTTTAATTTGCGTTTTATATACAATTTTCTTAAAGATAAACATCTCCTAGTCGTGTTTTACATTTACAATTGATTTTTTAGTGTCTAAAAACACCATTTCCTGTTAGAAATTTTATTCCCTTTCACCACATACACCTGCAAAGAAAAAATAGTACCTTTTTGCATATGGACATAAATATACAAAATACTTTTCTTAATAATACATTTTTACTTAAAATTAAGAAAAAATAAATAAATTAAAATTTAATTATTTTAATATAAATTTTGTGGACTTTTGACAAAACAGCTTAAGTAGAGATAAGAAATTTTTTATGTTTGTCAATCATCATCAAAGTAATATCATAAGACACTTTGTTTGTAACAATCGGCGTCTTTCTATAGATAATACTTAAAAGATATGGAAAAGTAACTCCAATTGATAAGGTGTTAAAAACAAACCAAAAATTTGAAGAGTTCCAACCAATTAACACGTTGATGACGAAAAAATATTAGAGAAGGTGGTAAACAACAATTAGAACAACATATGGAGTCTAAAAATATTTTATAAAAATACCAATCTGGATTTAGGAAGAATTTCACACCGCGAGACAGTGTGAACTACATTATTAATGGGTGGAAAAAAGTTGAAAAACTAAAATAAATAAAAAAAATTATTAGCATATTCCTTGACTTTAAAACTTTTAACAGTCATATTATTCTACGAAAACAACATTGCTGCGGAGTAAGGGATACAGAACGATTTTTTCCCGTCCACGGGAGATGTTTCAGAAAAGTGTTCGCGTCCGGTCAATATAGCGTTCGTTTAACGGAGATTTGTATGTTCAAAAAGTACTCCTAAAACTTGGGACCTAAAAATTGGTCCGTCTATAAGAGATGTCCGCCTGATAGAACTGTCCGTTAGGAGAGCATTTGAATATTTAATTAAAAACTGTTTGCCAAAAGTCCCCAGCCCAAAGAATTTCGATTCGTTTACACAATTGCGCGTCTTGCTACGAAATTAGCAAGAAAATTTGAAAATTTAAAATAGGCTGCTTTGTCAAAAGTCCACAGAATTGTATTTATGAAATAGTCGTAGTGTGTTATGTGTTATTGTAATAGTCGTAGTAGACATGGTTGTACTTGTGTTGTTATTGTCACATTCTTTTTAACGCCACCCTATAATTACATACGTATGTATGTACGTATGTATGTACATTGAAATCGTTGTTGTTCTTGTTCGTTCCTTTTTTATTATTATCATTTTTTTTTTTACTGTAAAAAGGGGGTAAAAGTAAAACTGCTAAAAAATAGTGGTGTGTTTAACATTTGTTGTGTTTTATCTATCATTTATTTTATTTTCTATTTATTCGTCTGAAATTTTTCATATTTTTTACAAATTTACTACTGCAACTACTACTTGTTGTATTAGTTTTTAAATATTTATTTTTTTTATACAAAAAAAAACCGAAACTTGGCCAAGAAAACAAAATGACACTGTTTGAAAAAATTTGAAAAAAAAAAATTAAATACCGAAAGAAAGAAAAAAAACTAGAAAGAAATCAACTCAAATACTTTGAATAAATGTGTTTGTGTAAAATTTTAAAAATCTAAAATCAATAAATAACTACAAACAAATAAAACAAAATAAAATCAAAAGGCAAAATGAATAAGGTTTTACCCTGGGAGCATTTTGAAAATCTATATAAAGTAATAAAGACTAATGAGTTTTATTAAGTACTTAAGTTACATTTTTTTAAAATTTTAAATTGTGTTTTTGTTTATTACAGGAACTAATAGGTCAAAATAGCAACGATAGTTCTAGTGGTGGCGGCCATAGTGGTTTAGGCTCCGGTCCACCGGGTACACCAAATTCTCAGCAAGTTATGCGTCCCACACCGTCACCTACCGGTTCTTCGGGTTCACGTTCTATGTCTCCAGCAGTGGGTAAGTTTTATTGCTTCAAATTATTTACGCAAAAGAATTGTTTTTCAATGTGTTTTATATCGCTTTCAGCACAAAATCATCCTATATCGCGACCATCAAGTAATCAGTCCAGTAGTGGTCCTATGCAACAACCTGGGGGAGGTCCTCCGGGAGCCCCATCTCAACAAACATCGCAACAGCAGCAATCTCAGCAAGGTCCGGGAGTTCCAAACTCTTCCTCTTCAGCGAGTAATTCGCCGCAACAACAGGGACCTCCTAGTGGTGGGCCGCCGGGTTCTCAGCAACAACAGCCTCCACCGCCACCCAATCAGAATGTTAATAATCTGCCCTCACAGCCATTACCACCTCAGGGTCCGGGTGGTGGGCCTGGTGGCTATCCGTTACCACCTCATATGCATGGCAGCTATAAAATGGGCGGTCAAAGCCCTGGCCCTCAAGGTATGCTTTCCGGCTATCCACCGCCACCACCCCAGCAAGCCCAACAATACTCTCAAGGAAGCTATCCACCACGACCACAATATCCGCCAGGTGGTTATGCTCCCACACCACCCCCAACAAGCCAAGCTTCCGGTGCTAATAGCATGCCACCGGGTAGTGGTCCCCAGCAGTATCCAGGCAGCCGACCAATGCCCAATCATAGTGGTCCTGGTCAATATCCACCTTACCAGAATTGGGTGCCTCCTTCACCCCAACAAGGTGGTCCTGGTGCTCCACCACCGAGCGGTCCCGGTGTTCCTGGTGCTGCGTCTATGGGCAACCATGTTCAGGGCAAAGGTACACCACCTCCTCCACCAGGTAGTGGCTCTCCAAGGCCCCTTAACTATTTGAAACAACATTTACAACATAAAGGTGGTTATCCCGGAGGTCCTGGCTGTCCTCCGCAGGGCTATGGCAATGGTCCTGGTATGCATCCTGGCATGCCTATGGGACCACCTCATCACATGGGTCCTCCACATGGTCCTACCACTATGGGTCCACCACCCTCCACACCGCCACAATCAATGATGGTTGGCTCTGGTGTTGAGAGTAGTAGCGTTGCCGGAGGGGGGCCACCTCCGCCACCACCAGATCATATTTCGCAGGACAATGGCTTAAGTTCGAGTTCATCAAGTTCAGCTCCGGGTGGACCATCACATCCAGTTACATCTGTTGTAACTACAGGACCTGACGGTGCTCCCATGGATGAGGCCAGTCAGCAGAGTACAATATCGAATGCATCAGCAGGTAACTAAAACACTTAAGAGTTCTAGTATGTCTGCGTTTTCAAAAACTTTTTTTTATCTTAAAATTATCTTATTAAAATGTTATTTGCTTTTTGCATTTCAATCCTGAATAATTTTGTGATACAGACACTACTAATTATTATTTTATAAAATTAACTGGGTCGAACGATTTTCCAAGTTTATTGCTACAAATTTGTTTTTTTTTTCACAAAATTTCTGTAATTTGTGTTTAGCCTCTGCTGATGATCCACAGTGTACTACACCAAAATCGCGCAAGAATGATCCTTATGGTCAGAGTCATTTGGCACCGCCCAGTACTTCACCCGGTGGTATAGGAGCCGGACCGCATCCAGGTCATCCCGGTGAAGAATATGAAATGAATTCACCACCTAATTGGGCTAGAACACCTGCAAGTCCGGTATGTTGCAAACCAACTGAAAATCTAAAATAGTTAAACTAATATTCAATTTAAAAACATTTTCCATTTACAGGGTTTCAATAGTCATGTTCCTCAACCAGATTCTTTCCGTACAGCGATCACACCCGTCACCACAGTCGTCTCGGCATCTGCCAAAAAATCTGATAGTCTTTGCAAACTTTATGAAATGGATGATAACCCCGATCGCCGAGGTTGGCTTGATAAGCTGCGGGCATTTATGGACGAGAGACGTACACCGATTACAGCCTGTCCAACCATCTCGAAACAGCCGCTCGATCTTTATCGTTTATATTTGTACGTTAAAGAACGTGGCGGATTCGTCGAGGTATGCAAGGTGCCGTAGCAAATTTCCTTTTACTAACTTCTTTTTAGATTTACTAGCAAACCCAAAATCAAATCAAAAAACCGCATTCACCAACCAAAAATTATCCAACAAACCAAACAAAAAAAAATGAACAAAATTCCAAACAAAAGAAAAGAAATATTAAGTAGAAAATCCAAAAAAAAGAAAAAAAAAACACAAATTGCATCATTTAGTAACGAAAATACATTTGTTTTTGTTTTTAACGTAAAGCATGTCATTTTTAAAATTTTCTTAATGCTGCAAACTTTTTTGTATTTTAATGCAAAAGTTGCATATGTAAACAGGCATTAAGAAAATGTAGGTAAATGTGTTTAATGTTGTTATTTCTTTTTTTTTTTTTATTTTATTTTAAAATCGTTTTCTACGTTGGATTTTGTATTTATATTTTGTTTTCTTCTTCTTCCCCAAAGTTTGTATACACTTTTTTCTTTTAGTTCCTTATTGTATTTTCATTTTCACTATTCCAGTAGTTACTATTTTCAAATTCTATATGCATTCTTAATATTAATTATTTATACTGAATTTTTTATATATTTTTTATATATATATAGAATCGAGGCACATTTATTCATCAGGCAGTCTTTTTCGTCAGCTGATTATTTTTTTCTTCACTTATTTTAAATTTCAGCTGTCAAAGTCTATAGATAAAAACAATTTTCTCCCCTCTCTCATTTATTTCAAATGTTAAACTTCATATATAAAAAATATAAACAAAAAAAATTCTCTGCGAACTGCAATTACCTGATGAATTAATGTGCCTTGATATAGAATGTAAGTAGTGTATTTTATTTATGATTAGAAAATAATGCTGGAAAATATGTTTTGAATATTACCTATCGATATTGATTGTACAAGGATTGTTTAATAAGTGCGTGATTGAAAATGTTCTAGATGCTTCAGTGATCTTAAACCAGATTCTTTTTAAAAAACGTTAAATTTTTATTCGGAAACTAACAACATTTTTTTAATTGTTTGGATACCTAAACCATTTAAATTCTTTTAAGAACTCGATACAAAACTGCATACAAATTGATGGTATAAACTTTAAGAAATTGTTCCAAATTGTATTTTGATGGTTAGGGTGGTCTGAGATTAGCTTTCTGTATTATAATCTTTAGATATTAAACAATTTTGTCTAAAGTATGAATTAAAATATTTTTACCAACAATAGGAGATAGATCTAGTTTATATCTGAAATATATGAGAATTTAAAATGATTTACCTTAAACATACAGGCCCCGTTGGACTAGTCAGTAAGTAGTGTGCTGGTCTGCTAGTCAGATGGTTGTGGGTTCGATTCCCGCAGAGACTCTGGACTGGTCTGCTTCTCTTTCTATCTTCTGTTCTATTCCATTCAGGTATCACAAAGGGATCAATATAAAGGAGTCAAGTTAGCTAGCTGCACACAGGCTACTTGTTCTACCTACCTACAGACCTAAACATACAGGCAAGTCACAGAGAATAATTCTGTTGGCAAGTGGAGTTCAATCCGCATTTTGCTTCTTTAGGAAAAGTAAGAAAAAATGATCACCCTTTTAATTTCTGAAGTGAAATTGATTTAAACATTTCCATTCACAATAAATAGCACTAAATTATTTAGGGCCGTCGTATAAATATTTGCTCCATAAGATTTGATTTTTAAAAAATGTAAAGTGTCGTCTTAAGATTTGCAAGTATTTGTGGTGAAGTTTAAAAATCTATTATATAAAAGTGAAACTCTGTCTGTGTGTGTGTGTTAGCTATAGACTCCGAAACTGTAAAACCGATCAGACTCAAACTGTAGCAAACTGTAGTTGTTGTACACATTCCAGGGAGTGTTTATGGGTGGCAAAAAGGAGGCGGGGCCACGCCCATAAAAAATTTGTTATCATTTTTAGCTACTTGCACTTGACCGATTTTTCTGAAACTGCACACATATCGAACTGTCATGACTATATAATTTCGTGACTAGAGAAGTGGGCAAAGCCACGCCTATTAAAAAAGTTATAATTTTTAGCTTTTGGCTCTTGATATTCAAGTTAAAGTCAGAATGCATTTCCATTCGTTAAGGGGCGTAGCAACGCGCGCCGAGATTTTCTAGTCATAAATAAACGTGAAACAAAAACGATTTGATTATCTAATATGAAATTAGTCATTACCATCGGAATGTGTGATGTGAAGACTAATAATAATGTACATACCGAAGGCGTATCTCGATTTTCTATTACTTTAGAGGAGAAAGAAAATATAAAAATAATAAAATGGGCTTTGGGCCTTTTTATGTGACTATAAATCCATTATTTTTTTACCATAGCTTTCGAATATGTTGTAAAGCCTAAACAATTACTTCATATGTATGTATATAGGAGCATCATTCATTTGTTCATCACAAATTTATCAAACAGCCCTTGCATTTTCACTTTTGTGTTATTAACACATGAATAGAATTTTCTTTTTATTTAAAATAAATATAAATTTTTTATCAAATTCACAACCGGCTTTGTATCGTTGTAGTGGTGTACGTAGTAAAAAAATATAAAATAGTGTTTTTATAAACTTTTATACCCTTCACACAGTGAAAAAGGGTATATATAGGTTTGTCATTCCGTGTGAAATTTCTGCAATTTTGATTTCCGACCCCATAAAGTCTGTCCGTATGACCGTCTGTCCGTGTGTATGTTGAAATCAACTTTTTGAAGCCCCCCGACATCGCTTGGACTCGGGTGAGGTATTAAAATTTCAGAAATATTCGGGAGTAGAACGGTATTGAAAATCAGAAACATCGGTACATAAACAACTTAGATATGAGCAAAAACCCACGACCACCTCGATTTTTTATTCACAAAAACAACATTACAACAACAACATACATACATACAAACGTGTATACTGGTTAGAGAAAACGTTGCATCGAATCCCAGCTGACCAAAAAAAATTTTTTTTTTTTGTTTTTGTTTTTTATTTTTTATTTAATATATTATTTGTATTTTGATTATTTTTTTTTTTAATTTTTTGTTTGTTTTATATTTATTATATATATTTTAATTATTTTTAAAAAATTTTTTTTTTAATTTTTCTTTTAATTTTTTTTAAACTTTTTTTTAATTTTTTTTTATTTTTTTTTTAATTTTTTTTTAAACATACATACGTAAATTTATAATTTTACAATGAGATGTTTTATATATGTATGTTTTTTATATGTATGTACGTATTTTATATGGGATGAATGGTGATACAAACTACTGTTATTGCATGACTACACGTTGTGAAGGGTATATAAGATTCGGCACGGCCGAATATAGCGCTCTTACTTGTTTTTTTTAGTATCATTTGTCTTGCAACCGATAACAATACAACAATGGTTGTGAATTGGCCATATAAAGTTAAAAAAAACGGTCTTAAATATTAAATTACATACATACACCATCAAGTTTATTTATTTCTATGTATTTCGATTTTAAATAAGAAAAAGAGTTTTAAAGGAGTTATCGATTTCAGAAAAAAAATCTATTTTTAAAGACATTATCAAACCTTAAGTGTATTGCCAACCTGACGAGTAAGATTTTAATTTAAGTGGCAAAGAAATTTTTTTAATATTGACATATCTAAGGGTCCTTCAACATTAGCAGGGCATCTCCAAACAAATTAATCAGTAACATAACTCCTAATAAAAAGCTCTCTTTCTCTATAAATCAATAAAATTAATATGATTTTTGGTATCTATGTACGTGCATTTCATCAATGACTTCCAATCATTGTTTGCTTGTGCATTATTTCTGTATGTATGTATGTACGTTCGATATGCATTTTTAAATTTTTTTCATTATAAGTGTATTATTTATATATTTACAATTTTATACCTGTTTCATTGAAATTTGTGCGAACAAAAAAACTAAAGAATATCTTCTTACATTTTAACCTTTTTTTTTTCTTTAATACATACGTTTAACCTAAAGGTTACGAAAAGTAAAACATGGAAAGATATTGCTGGTCTTTTGGGCATTGGTGCAAGCAGTAGTGCTGCGTATACGTTACGCAAACACTATACTAAAAACCTATTGGCGTTTGAGTGTCATTTCGATCGCGGTGATATAGATCCATTGCCGATAATACAGCAAGTGGAGGCCGGTACAAAGAAAAAATCAACCAAAGCAGCGTCGGTACCATCGCCAGGTAGATTATTTGTTATTTTAATTGTGGAAAAAAAAGAACACAATGAAGTATTAAAAAAGCGGTTGTAAATATTTTAGCTGGTTCTTCAAATTCTCAAGATTCATTCCCAGCCCCTGGTGGTGCTGCAAATACATCAATGGATGGTTATCCTCAATATCCGGGTAGTTATCCCGGTGGTCCGGGACCTCAGCCAGATTATGGAGCGGCTGGACAAATGCCAAGGCCACCCTCACAAACAAATGCGCAAAGTCCACATCCAGGTAAATACATACACGAACAAATTAAGTTTAAACTTTTAAATTTTTTTATTTTATTTTTTTTAAATAATTGTGTTGTTTTTTTTGTGTATAACCAATTAACAAACACATAACACAAATCATCAAACTTTAATGTTGTTGCCACAATTTATTTTAAACATCTCTCCAACAAACATCACACAATCAAACTGTCAACCCACCAAACAAACAACCAATCAATAAATAAATATCAACCATCAAACCCATTATCATCGCCAAACTTTTTTTTTCTCAATATTTTACACACTAATACATACACATTTGCAAAAAAAAAAAAAAAAAAAAAAAAAACCCAACTCATCACTGTTTTTGAAATGTTGATGCTGATGTTAATATTGAAGTTACAAATAATCAAACATCAACGGCACCTGGTGGTGGAGGGGGTGGTGCTGGTAGCGGTGATAATATAAGTGTCAATAATCCATTTGATGAGCCTGTAGGCAGCGGTGGTGTTGCGCCAGTTTCTAATGCAAGTGGTGTTAGCGGTGCAACTGGCCCACCACCACCATCTACAGGCGCTCCACAGCCCCATCCACCGCATGCTCCCAGTATAAGACCACCTTATCCTCCTGGTGGACCATATCCGCCACCGGTGTCTCGTACACCAGGTACATTTAAAAACCCCTGAATCATAAAATTATTTTCTCTTTCTCAATCTCTCTCTCTCTCTCTCGCTGTCTGCCTGACTTGCTGCTATTACTCCGCAACTGTGCTCATTTATCATAGAAAAGGCTGCCAGATGATTGAAAAAATAAAATAAAATTTGACAAACAAAAAAAAAACAACTAGAACTAAATGTGCAAAACTAAACACAAGATATAAAATAATTTAAATTATAATTAAAAATGAATGATTTTTAAAATTTTTTTTGGAGTTAGAAGAACGTCACGTTAACAATTTGAAACACCTTAAATCTGGCAGTTTGTTGATTATTTTTATTTGTTTTTATTCTTTTTGGGGAAAATTGTGTTAATTTCTCCTTTTGTTTTTTTACTTTCATTTTTAATATTTGCTATCTTATTAATTTCTTCTTAAATAAATGATGTTTTATTATATGATTGGCTTACAACTTTACAGGTTCTCCTTATCCTGGACAACCCGGAGCTTACGGACAATATGGTTCAGGTGATCAATACAATGCTACTGGGCCACCTGCCCAGTTTGGCCAGCAGCAAGGCCAGTTTCCGCCACAGAATCGTAACATGTACCCTCCCTATGGACCCGAGGGAGAAGCGTGAGTGAATTTAATCTTTTCTAAATACATAATTTAACTAGAACTTAGAAATAACTCAAATTGAACACCACACTCCTGTACACAATTGTATTGTTTTCTTTATACACACACACACACTAATTTTTATGTTTTACTACCTAAACGTAAAATGATATTTAATTGTATTTAATTATTTATAATTATTAGTATTTTCCCTTTTAGGCCACCTTCCGGCTCAAATCAATACGGTCCTTATGGTAATCGTCCATATAGTCAACCACCTGGTGGTTCTCAGACTCCTACACCTCCTGGTGCTCCTACGGCTGCTGGTGGTCCACCTCAAAGCGTGCCCCCACAACCGGGTAGCTCACCATATCCTCCACCTGGTGCTCCTGGTCAACAAGAATATTATAGGCCCCCAGATCAGGTAAATAATATCAATAATTTTAATTTTATCTTAAGCAAGAACACTACGTATATACATATCGATGCCTTACTTCCTCAACCTCGTATCTTAAAAAATACGGTTTTGACCTTTTCATATTAAACGATTGTTTTATGCTTTAACTGAAAAAGATTAGTATATTATTACTACTAATATACATAAATACAATTAATTTCTTAATAATTGCATTTAAACTTTTAACCAAACACCGAAGTATAAAAAGATAAACCGTTTTTTTTTCTCTCCTGAAAAATTTTATTTTTTTAAGATACGAGGTTAAGGAAGTAAGGCATCGATATATTGCTTTGTATGTATACTTTTATTAATAAAAAAAAAAAATATTTTAGGGACCTCAGCCACGTCGTCATCCAGATTTTGTTAAAGACTCACAACCCTATCCAGGCTATAATGCACGACCCCAACTTTATGGTTAGTTCAACTGCTCCATTATTAAATAGATAAAACGCAGTGTTTAATCCAACATTTGTATTTTCTTTTAAATTTTTAGGAGGTTGGCAAGGTGGTTCGAATCAATATCGCAATCAGTATCCATCCTCACCATCTCCACAAGCCTGGGGTGGAGCTCCACCACGAACTTCAGCACCGCCCACAGGTCCTTTGGGGCCGCCTGGTCAACCACAGCCACCTGCTGCTGGTGCCTCACAATGGGATCAACATCGTTATCCGCCACAGCAGCAACAGCAGCCACCACCTCCGCAACAGCAGCAACAACAACAGCAGCCACAACCTCCCTATCAGCAGCAGCAGGGACAGCAACAACCTACACCACCACAATGGGCACAAATGAGTGGAGCAGGCACTGGTGCACCTGGAGCACCACCAAGTGGAGCGCCAGGATCTCCTTTAAGGCCACCCAGTGCCGGTCAACAACGTATGCCTACTACGGTTCCCAGCGGTGTCATGAATGTGGGACCTGGCGTGTGTCCACCAACCGGTCCACCAGGTGCTGCTGCCAACACTAGCAATGCTTCAGCTAGTAGTGGCCAAATGCCACCGGCCAGCATGGGTAAACCACCTTTCCCAATGCCTCCACCACCACAGGTCGGCGGTGGTACTAACGTTAATGCACCTGCTGGAAATACGCAAGGGCCTGCTGGCGCTGGCATTATGCCTCCCGGAGTAATGGGCCCTCAACAGAAGCCTATGGGTATTGTGGGTGGTCCAAATGTAGCAGGTGGTAGTGTAGCAGCCCCCGCTCAACCACCACAGCAGCCGCCTCAAAGTTTTATACCGCCTGCTGCGCAACTAATCAAAAAAGAAATAGTTTTTCCATCGGACAGTGTGGAAGCTACCACACCGATACTATACAAACGTAAACGGTTAAATAAGGCTGATGTTTGTCCCGTCGATCCCTGGCGCTTATTTATGGCCATGCGTTCGGGACTTCTAACCGAATGTACTTGGGCATTAGACGTCCTTAATGTTCTGCTGTTTGACGATTCAACAGTGCAATATTTTGGTCTAGCCCATCTGCCTGGTTTGTTGACCCTTTTGTTGGAGCATTTCCAAAGGAATCTCGCCGACATGTTCAATGATGAGGAATGCAATGGAAAGCATTTGTCAGCTGGTGTAAAAAGTTCTAAAAAGGTCGCTAACAGCAAGCGCAGCATCATGCACGGCAGCCTGCGTAAACGTCCATGCGAAATCCAAAACAAAATAGAACTGGATTTAAACAAACAAACCAGATTGCATGACAATACCACTACATCATCCGCTCATGACTTGGATAATGAACGTTTATTCGCTGAAAATGTTCCTGAACATGATTATGATTCGGATGAAGATGAAGGCATCGATTTGGGTCAAGTTAAACAGTTACCCAATCCCGATGAGCGTGTGATATTACTAGCCCATACACCTAACTATACGATGATGTCGCGTAAGGGTCTTCCTGTGCGTCTTCAGCCTGCCGAACAAGATATTTTCATTACCGATGGCCTCAAGTCGTGGGACACCGAGATCAAAGGCAATTATGAGGAAACAGCTCCCGTAGGCAGTAATGCCTGGACTTATGGATTCACCGACGCAGATATAAATGCGGGCATTATTGATGTGTTCAAGTCAGAATTTGTAGACATTCCATTTGCCCGTTACATTAAAGGCAGTCAGCAGCGCTGTAGCATCAAGACTAAAGACAGCACGTTATTAATCAAACAGGAGGATGATCAAGATAGCAATCACCATTTGAAACAGTCTAAATTGGAAGATTTAGATCAAAGTGTCAAAGACAGTGAAGCAACTCCAGCTGTTGTCAATACAGATCAGGAAGATGATGAAGCCGAGGCTAGACTCCAACAAAACACTTTCAATAAGAAACGTAGACTTTTTCACAACTCTGTTCTGAATGCCCAAACCAACGCGAGCCTAAATAGCAACAACAGCGCATTAGCCGGTGAAGCACAATCGCTTGAGCCTAGTGAAGCCAAGAAAACAAAACTGGAATTAACCGAAAAACCGTCTGAAATAAAACGCGAAGAAGACAGTGAAATGTTAGCAGCTGCTGCACCCTCAGACAGTGATTGTCGAGAAGTAGACATGGAACTGGAAACAATAACCACCAAAGACACGGCAAAAGAACAAAAATTCGATCCCAAGTCGACAGTACGAGATCCAGCCTTAGTGCTGCAACGTCGACGACCCTCCTCTTCTCTCGAAGATGAGTGCTATACCCGCGATGAGTCTAGTTTATATTTGGTCAACGAGAGTCAGGACTCTTTGGCTCGTCGTTGCATTTGCATTTCAAATATATTCCGCAATTTGAGTTTTGTGCCCGGTAATGAGTCAATTTTAGCCAAATCCTGTCGTTTCTTGGCTGTATTGGGACGTTTGCTGCTGCTCAATCATGAACATTTGCCACGTACACCTAAAAATCACACGTACAATCGGAGCACCGAAGAAGACTCTGATTTTTCGGACTCGTGCAGTTCTTTGCAGGGAGAACGTGAATGGTGGTGGGAATATTTGATTAGTATACGTGAAAATATGCTAGTGATTATGGCCAACATAGCCGGACACTTGGATTTATCGCGTTACGAAGAACTGATAGCCAGACCTTTAATCGATGGACTACTTCACTGGGCAGTATGTCCCAGTGCACTGGGACAAGATCCCTTCCCATCGTGTGGCCCAGCTTCCTCGCTTTCACCCCAAAGACTTGCCCTGGAGGCTCTCTGCAAGCTGTGTGTCACCGATAACAATGTCGATCTTGTAATTGCCACACCTCCACACTCTAGACTAGAAAAACTGTGTGCCGTACTCACGCGACATTTGTGTCGCAACGAAGATCAAGTTCTGCGTGAATTTTCGGTTAATCTTTTGCATTATTTGGCTGCCGCCGATAGTGCCATGGCTCGTACCGTGGCATTACAGTCGCCCTGCATCTCGTATTTGGTGGCGTTCATCGAGCAAGCCGAACAAACTGCTCTGGGAGTGGCCAACCAACATGGCATAAATTACTTGCGTGAAAATCCCGATTCCATGGGTACCAGTTTAGACATGCTGAGAAGAGCGGCCGGCACCCTACTGCATTTAGCCAAACATCCCGACAACCGATCTCTATTCATGCAGCAAGAACAAAGACTTTTGGGTCTGGTCATGTCACACATTCTCGACCAACAGGTGGCTCTAATAATTTCAAGGGTACTGTTTCAAGTTTCGCGAGGCCCTGGAACCAGTGCCAATTCACTCGAATATCGACTGCAGCAGAAGCAACAGTTGCAACAAAAAATGCTAGAAACAGCAGCAGCCAACGAAAAGAAAACACAGGGATTAGGTTTAAACTCTTCAGTAACGACGTCTGCAGCTACGAGCTGCACAACGGCGAGCAAAGATTCTAACAACTCTATGGCAGAATTAAAAACAGAGTCTATAAAATCAGAGGCTCCAGAAACGACATCAAGCGATAATGGCCACAACACAAGCAGTGCTGAAAGTACTGGTGGTAATGCTAACTCAGAAACGCATGCTGGCAGCAAATCCTCGATGATTATGTCGGCTGATGAAAATAGCAACAGCAGTTCACAAGTAACACCCTCGGCTGCGTTTAACGATGTCAGCAATAGTAGTACAAATAGTAATAGCTGTGGTACAGCAGCCAGTTCTCACAGTAGTCTTAGCCAGAATAGCATGAATAGTTCCCTGGGTGGCTGCAGCAATAACAGCACAACCAATAATACAGCTGCTGCCAATGCCGCTTTACATCAACTGCATGCTAACAATAATATGTCATCAGCTGGGACAGCAATCACTACGGCGGAACATTTAAAAAGTAATATTTTAAGTTCAAATACTAACTCTCCACTGGCCGCCAGTAGCAGTAACAACAGCAGTAGTAACAGCACTAACAGTAGTAATATTGGTACGAGCAGTAGTTGCAGCGGTAGTAATAGTCTACAATTAAACAATAGTAATGCGACGACGACAACGACGATGGCAACATCAACAAACACCTCATCTAATCAGCAACAGACACCAGCACCACCGCCGCCACCACCACCACCTACAGTAACAGCGCCGTCGCAAGCTCCAACTGCAAATACCTCAACGACAGCAGCGGTTGCGTAGTATACAATGTTACAGGCTGCTGAAAATACAGCAGTTGCCTCAACAATGTTTGCTTATCATCAGCAACAGCAACAACAACAGTTACAGCATCATCATCAGCAACAACAACAACAAACGCCACAGCAGATGCCGCAACATAGTGTAACACAGCATACTCCTCACATGTGGTCACAGCCTCTGCCGCCGCTCTCTCTACCGCCACCACCACCCCTTAATGTTAGTAGTACACTATCAAATACAACAGCAAGTCTAATGGAAATGCATTTTAATACCACTAACCAGGACGAAGCGCCAACATTTCATGCGCCACCGCCACCACCACCACCACAACAACAACAGCAACATTTTACCAATATTACACAAAGATCTATAATAACAACACCAACACCAGCACAACAGCAACATCATACCTATAGTAGTCCAAACCAACATCATCAACTTGCACATTCTCATCACCATCACCACCCACATCATTTACAACTGCAACAGCAGCATCATCTGCATGGTAATCATCATCATCATCATCCACAAAATCCTCAGTCGCAGCCACAACAATCACCAACGCCACAACAGCAACAGCATCAACAACATGACGCAAGAGATCAGGTTAAATTTTAGTTTTGTTCAAATATTAACTAATAATTTCCTAGTTTAGTTAAAACAAAAAAAAATGTCTTTTCTTTTTTTTTTTTTTTCGTTGTACATTATGAAAGTTTGAATATTTCAAACGCTATTATTTTTGCAATTTTTTTGTTTTTAATATTTTAATAATTTTTTTTTTTTATTATTTTATTTATACATACACACATCTTTATATATATAATAAATTGATATTTATGTTTATCAACCTTTGAATTAAATAATAATAATAAAAAAAAAAGGAGATGGAGAACCAACCCCACAATACGAACAAAAACGTTACACAAGGCGAGAATAGGAGAAATTGTAAAGAAGAGCCGCAGATTCACGCCGTACGAACACACAGCTAATGAATGTTGCTAGACTTTTTTTTTAAGTTTTTAAAACTGTTAAATCTGCTACAAGTAAATTTTAAAATGAAAATTTATTCGGATAAAGAACTACATATTATTGACGAAGAGAACTTTTCGTTTAACTTTTCAACAAAATGTGTTTGTGTAAAATATTATTGTTTTTTTTTATAAATTTTTTTTATTGTGATTCATTTCACTGTGCACGCAATTGCATAAGATACAGGTATTATTTTGTCATTCAAAATGCATAAAATGTTTCTATATCAGAAACTCTAAAAAAAAATAGTTTCAAAATCAGGCATTGTTTAAGGAGAAGATTGTAAAATCTTCATACAATATTATGTGGCAGGAGACATTTCAAAAATAATTTTAATAAAAGTTGGATAGACTGATTAAAAAGTTTTGTTACAAACAAACTCAGTAGCAATAAGCGGCTTAATCGTCATTCTCGTAAATAGATTGTTAAACGTTGTAAAAACTGTGGCAAACAGCGGTTTCACATTAGGCAATTAATTCACTTGCACAAATACGTTTTTTTTTCTATTCTTTTTAACCTGCTTTCATGTACAGACATAGCAGTTTTACTTGTGCAAAAAAAAAAACCAACAATATTTAGGGCCAAACAGTAAAAAGAAGAATGAAAAAACAAAACAACTTGCCGAGTTTAAGCAAATCTGTGCTCTGTACTTTTTTACCTCTGCCAACTACAAATGCCAGCATTGAGCAACAGACTTGCGCAAGTAAATTGCCTCATGTGAAAGTACTCAAAGTTTGTGCTATAAATATTAAAGACTGTTACAATTTAAGTAGTAAAACAGCTGATACAATTGTGGTGCTTTAAAGAAAAAAAATAATTCTATACATCTTTCCATTAATTAGGGCAACTTAGTTGTAGGAAAAATATGCGAAAATTCGTAGACACTATTGCGTGAATAACGAACGTAAAATTTACTTTTGTAAAATTATTGAAATTAAAAAAAAAAATTTTGTTTGTTACAAATTTTAGAATTTTTACTTTCACTCTTAGTTTTAATGATTATTTAGGGTTTGCGATTTATGTTTTTGGGCTCTTTCGTAAGTGCATCATCATTAAACTGCAATACAGCATTTCAATTTAATTTTTGTTTTTTTTGTCGATTTCAAGTTATTAATTTACAATTGTTTTATTTAAACGGCACCTTACATTTGATTTAAGTTATTTATATGAACGGAACATAAATATTTGGAGTTTAACTTCTATTTAGGGTACACTAAATTAGGTAGTTTCAATTAATCAGCTGATCATCAGCTGTTTGTTAACAAATGTCATATTCACGGTGAAAATTTCCAAATAAAATTATTTGTTCACAGGGCTTTGAATGTGGTATTATGACCAAACTTTTTAAATAATTTTCTCTACAAATGTGAAATATGATCTATTTCGGTGTTTTAAAATTCGCATTCGTTGATACCGATGGTTCACAAGTGCAGTAATTTCCATGTGGATTTTATTCAACATAACCGCAAATATTATACATTTTATTTTTTTTTTCTTCTCTTATTATTATCTTTATATAAAAAAAATTAATTATCAGAAAATTCTGTCCGAACTCCAATCACCTTATATATGTAGCTTCCATGTTTGCTAAAATAGTTTTCTATATTTCTAAATTTTGGTCAAATATTTTGTTACTTTATTTATTACTGTTGTTAACAACATTCGTTTTGGAACAGAATATATTTTCAAAAATGTAAGGGTTGAATTTTGAAAGAATATTTAATCTACTGTAAAGCATTATGCTTCTAAGAATACACCCAGTATGGCGACAAACATTTACGCGGCCTTAACCTTAAAAAAGCGTAAAGAAGTTCAACAAAACTTTTTTACTTTTAATTGCACTAAAGCCATTTTGTGTTAAATTTAAGAACAGGCTTCTAAATTAGTTATTGAGGCTTAAAATCTCGTAATAGGGTTCTGAGGTTCACAGTGAAATATAATAGTGGTATTCGCGTCAACAATTTTTGTTTTGCAAAAATGCTAAATTTTTTCTAGTAGAAAGAAAACAAGGGCCGAATTACGGCATTCTATATCGATCGAAATTTTACTCGAACGATCGAGTACGCTGTGCTTTAGCTATAGAGATTCTAATAAGAATTTTCAAATTTCGATCACGTTCGAATGCCGTAATTCAGCCTCAGGTCTAAAAATTGTTAATTAAAAAATTTACTAGAATTTTTTAAAATGGTTTTAAATATTTTTGAATTAAAAATTGTATAATTGAATAGACAATAGGCGTATTCAAAGCAATGCTTGCTATTTCATATTATTTATGTGTACGCATACATAAATTTGTTGTTGGTAATTTTTTTTTTAATTTAAGAAAAGCAACAGTATGATCGTGTACATGCGTTGAATAAATCATTGTTTATATAGAGTCATATCCTTGGCCATTCTTCTTTAGAGAGAATCTATTCGATTTTTTCCCCGTTTTTCTTGCATCAATATTATGTACATTTGTTAACATTTTTCATAAACGGTGTTTCAAGTCTAGTCATATTAATGTGAAATATACGTCATAGTACAATACAAAAGTCTACTATGAGTTGGCCAGTTTTTGTAAACAAAAAATATTTTATTTATAATTGAAATGATAAACTAAAGAATCATAAGATAAAGATACGACTTCCACATAAACGTATTTGTACGAATGAAATTTCGCTTGGGTTTTCTTTCGACATCATTGAACAGGCAGGTAGTCTTTATTGTTAATGATGGCACTGTAAATAGCCAGAATAAATAAATTGCAAACACCATACATTTTTGTTTATTTCATTGCAGTGAATACCATCTATAAGAGTGTACATGAAATATAATGAGCGAGTGTCTGTATAGATACACACGAAGGCATATTTATTCATCAGGTAAACGCAATTGGAGAGATTTTTTTTCTTTTTAGTTTCCATATATGAAGTTTAACATTTCAAAAATAAATAAGAGAAGAGAGAGATTTTTTTTTTCAACTATGAATTTTGACAGCTGAAAATTTAAAATAAGTGAAGTAATAAATAGCAAGCCGGCAAATTTAGACCTACTTGGGGCCAAATTACGGCATTCGATAACAATCGAAACTTTACTCGAATGATCCAGTTCGCTGTGCTTTAGGATGGATATTCTAATAAGAATTTTGAAATTTCGATCACGTCCGAATGCCGTAATTCGGCCCTGATAAATAAATATGCCTTGATAACATACACACTTTAATTTCGTCTAGCAACATTTTCTCTTGTCAATTTTCTTTTAGAAACAATTGGTGAATTCACCAAGAGTTGTAATGCCAGATTTTTTTTTTTTTAATTTTTAAAAGATTTTAAAAAATGTACAATAAACAAACATAAAATCTATCCTTTTTAAGTTTTAGGAAATTATAAAACAATTTAATTCAAACTCTTTTTATTTTTTTTTTTATCACACAAATTTAATAAAAACAAATGAAACCGCACTTAATATTGTAAATAGTGGAGAAAATAAAGCAAAACTAAACCCGTTAGAAAAAAAATGAACAAATTCTACAGCATAAAGTATAAGAAATATTTAAAAAAAAAAACTACTATTAATGCAACGAATTTATTGACAAGTTGCTGCTACATCATACATAATTATATACATATACATTAACTATAGTAAATATACGAATACATAAATACATACATACATATGCATACATTAAAAGAAGAATAATGAAAATGACAAGTGTACTACCGCATACAACCGTTAAACACAATAGGAATTCTTTTTATTGTTTTTTTTTTGTTTTTTTTTCTTCTCTTCCAAACTAAACAATTTAAAATTAAATATTTACAAATTATATGGTACATAGAAATTAAAACACGGAGAAGAAAGTTTGCAAGAAGAAGAAGAAGACGAAAATAAACAAAATTTATTATAGTGTAAAAGCAACAATAACAGGCAGATTTAAAATAAATAAAAAAAAGGTTCATATACTTAATTGCACATACGAAGAAATACATGACTACATACACACATACATAAACAATTAAACAAATGATAATAACTTTGTATAGAGATTTTTCCCTTAAAAACGTAAAATAGACAACTAAATGTAAAGTTTTATAATTAAAAATATATAAATTTAAATTATATATATTTAATTAAAAAAAAAAATAAGAGAAAAAAAAACATACGCGCAACTTGCAAAATATTCCTAATAAATTGATAAACAAATTAAAAAGTAAAATAAATGATTAAAAAACAAAAATAATTAAAATGCTTTTTCTGTTAGTTGTAATAATAAAATTGCTCTGATTATATAAATAAATTTAATTATTAACTGGCGTAAAAAATAAAGCGAATGGAAACAAAAAACATAAAAAAAACCTTAAAAAAATAAAGAATTTGTAGTTTATGGTCATTATTATTAAATAATTAATTAAAATAAATCTATATATATATATATAAATATAAATATTATTAAAATTATTAATAATAAATGTGTATGCACGTGTATAAACAATTAGTTTTATAAATATACATAAATAGAAAATAAAAAATTATTTCTTTTTTTTTTTTAATAACTGCAGTATTTATTTTCTACATAATTTCTTAATTATTTTTTTTAATAAATGTATTAAAAAATATATACATATATAATTCTTAAGAAGACTTTAAATAAGAAATTAAATTTATACAAAAACGCAAAAAAAAAAACAAAAAAGAAAAACTAACCTTAAATGTTAAAATATTTAAAAAAAGAAAACTTAATTTTTTTATATATATATAAACATAACTAAACATATATATATATAAATATATTTTTATTTTTTTTTTTATAATTATCATGTTTTATTTTTTATAATTTTAAAAATATAAAGATTGTTTTAGTTTCTTTTTTTTTTATATAAATATTATATTATTATACATGTCTAAAAATACAATATTAATTATAAACATTAAAGGCAAAAAAAAGGTATAAAAACACACTCAAATATTATAAACGAGAAAAAACACTCTCTTTCTCTTTATAAAAAAAAATATAAATATATAATAACAAAATTAGTAACAAAAAGTGTTTAAAAGAGTTAAAAAAAAAGTAATATTTAAAAATAAAAAACTATTTATAAACAAAATGTTTAGCTTATAATAATAATAATTAAACGTAAGACAAACAATTTCTTTGTCGTAAATATATATATAAAAAAAAACTAAAACTCATTACATTAAATGAAATCTCCCCTCCCCCCAAGAGCAAACATTTAACTCCCAAACATGATAAAAAAAAAACTTAAAAACAATTTAAATATTATAAAAACAACAAATAAAACTTATTAAGTAAATACCCTAATACATAAAAAAAAAACTCTTAAAAAACAAAACAAAATAATCTTTAAACAATTGCTTAGTTTTAAATATAAAAAAAAAGTATATAAAATTATATATATTATTATATATTAAAAAAAAAAGAAAAACAAACAAAAAAAAAATGAAAAGTAAAAACAAATAAATATAAACAAAAAACACAACAAAAAGATGAAACAAATTATTATTCTTAGCTATAAATATAAATTCGTCATAATTACAAAGATTAATACTACAAACACATTCAAACACAGACGACCCCCTTCCATCTATTCTTACACACTTTAATATTTAAAAACCTTTAACCTGTTTCGAAACACCTCTTCTCCCTCTCTCACACACACACACTTACACTAACAACACTAATCTCCTTATTCCTTCCCACTTCCCCCATAACACTATACATTTATTAATATTGTATAAAAAAAAAACAAGAAAACAAAAACAAAACAACAAAAAATAATTAAAAAGAAAAGAAGAGAAAAAACAAATAATAATTGTAGTTTTAACTTTATATTAAAAAAAAAACAAAAAACAAAAATAATAATAAAAATTACAACAAAAAAAAAATAGAATTGTATTTTAATTAAAACAAAAAATTGCAATAAACTAGAGAGATAAGTTTGGTTTATCATTAATGTTTGACAGCTGAAGTTCATCAATCGTTAGCTAAAATGCAAAAGCAAATAACTAACAAAAAATGCCAAATTGGTTTTCTAACTGAACGCGACGCATTTGAACGAACTCGCAACTATTCGTCAAGTCTTTTTGAATACTCGGTAAGAAGACGTGTTTGCGTGAAAAATTCTCAAACTCTCAACACAAAATCGTATTATTTGGTTGGTATATGGTCAAACCCTCAAGCACGTACAGCGAACTCGCGAAAACGTGAACACTCGAAAGTATGAACGTTTCAGAAACATGAACAAATTTATTTTTCTACAGAGTATTCTAAAACGTGAACATGATCTGAAAGCTCTAAAACGTGAATACTTTTTATTAATTGTTTTTAATATGTTTTTAAATTGGGAAAACCCTGAATTACAGGTTATTTGTTTTTGTACTTATGATTTAACGTTTTTTTCATTTATGTATGCGTCGACCTGTTAGTTGCTCTTTGACATTGCTACGTAGATGTTGTAAGTGATAAAAAAAATTTAATTTGCGAAAGAGAAAAATGTCATAAAAAAAACCTAAAGTCTTAACTTTAAAAGATGAAGTTAATCAGCCTTATTGTCATTGGCGTTGTCGTATTTTTTGGTACCGTGTAATATTTACGACAATGTAAAATGAATGAGACCTTGTCGTATTTCTGTCGTTTTCAACACAAAAACGACACGAAAACGCCAATGACAATAAGGCGGAATATTCTTGAATTATTGCAAAAGGGCTTTAGTGTTAGTGGCTTGGTAAGAAAATATGGAGTTGCCAAAGCAAAAGTTTCTTCCATTAAAAGAAGATCGATGTTGGACTTTCCACGGTCAAAAATTGGAACCACAATTCTAAAGAAAATTGCACAGAAGTAGGAAGTCTTGAAATTCAGGATGATACCGACGATGATGACAATTAAATTATATTCCAGCCAGAAGTTACAATTAAATCCAAGGAAGCTTTGGATAAGGCTTTGATATATGCTGAAAACGAGATGGTAGACCAAAGTGACATTAGAGTGCTGAGAAGCCTTAAAGAAAACCTCTTTTAAAGATGGCAAAACAAAAAAATTACTGATTTTTTCCTTTAAACTTTATTTAGCTGACTTTTAATTATCCAACCAAAAAAATTTTCCTGTTGTTTTAAGTTTATTTTTTGTTGTTTTTGTTAATCAAATATGAATTTCTTGTATCCTTAATTTTACATTATTTTTATACCCGTCACCAAAAAAATGGTGGGGGTATATTCATTTTGTCATTCCGTTTGTAACACATCGAAATATCCATTTTAGACCCCATAAAGTATATATATTCTGAATCAGGGTTTGATTTGATGACGATCTAGCTATGTCCGTCCGTCTGTCCGTCTGTTGAAAGCACGATAGAGGTCGCACCGAAAAAGCTAGGGGGCTCAAATTTTGCCAGAATCTTTCTTATAGACAAGGTTTGTTTGGTATTGAAAATGGGCTAAATCGGAATATAAGGAAGAGAGTTATAGCTCGAAAAGCAAGAGTAGGTCAAAAAAAGCGTGTCCTACGAACATCGAATAAAATGGAATTGTGTCCAAACGGATTAACGTAGACTCATGAAACTTCGAATATATATTTCCTGAGTAAAAACAATATCATTCCCCGAAAATTATCTAAATCTATGCATTAGGAGAGGAGTTATCGATCA
The DNA here is from genome assembly GCA_941918925.1 of Phyto melanocephala. NCBI lineage: Eukaryota > Metazoa > Arthropoda > Insecta > Diptera > Rhinophoridae > Phyto > Phyto melanocephala. The sequence continues at coordinate 8,759,419 of OW799233.1, forward strand.
AAATGTACGAAAATTTATACCGCACAGTGTATTTTTCGGTATATTTAAAAACAAAAACGTCATAAAAGCAACAAAATTGGATGTACGACTCTGAAATTTTGCACACTTTGCTTTTTGGTGAGGGGCTTTTTTTTAACGGAAAATCAATATGCCACGCCCACTTTTACGCCCACCTCCCATATAACGTTTTACCCAAAATTCATATAATTTCTCTATTAATATAGATTTTAGAATATTAAAGGACTATACTGAAACACCTAAGTTGTACTCATTCGCAAAAATAACTTTGACACGCCTACTATAACGCCCACTTTTTACGTTATCCACCGTTAATGAAATTTAAAAGCTCATAAAACCACCAATATTAGAGGTATGATGATCAAATTTGCTAGGTATATCCCCCTACATAATGTCATTACTGTGCCAGAAAATTAAGGTGTCACGCCCACTTTTACGCCCACCTCCCATATAACGCTTTACCTAAAATTCATATAATTTCTCTATTAATAAAAATTTTGGAATAATAAAGGGCTATGTTGAAACATCTAAGTTGTACTCATTCGCAAAAACAACTTTGACACGCCTACTATAACGCCCACTTTTCACGTTATCTACTGTTAATGAAATTTAATAGTTCATAAAACCCCCAAAATTAGAGGTATGATAATCAAATTTACTACGTATTGCCCCCTAGGCAATGTCATTACTTTGCCTGAAAATTAAGGGGCCACGCCCACTTTTACGCCCACCTCCCATATAACTCTTTACCTAAAATTCATATAATTTCTCTATTAATAAAAATTTTGGAATAATAAAGGGCTATGTTGAAACATCTAAGTTGTACTCATTCGCAAATACAACTTTGACACGCCTACTATAACGCCCACTTTTCACGTTATTTACCGTTAATGAAATTTAAAAGCTCATAAAACCGCCAAATTTAGAGGTTTGATGATCAAATTTGCTACGTATATCCTTCTAATCAATGTAATTGTTGTGCCAAAAAGTTTAGGTGACACGTCCTTTTTAACGCCTACCTCTCATATAATGGTTTATCTTAAATTCATATAATTTCTCTATTGACAAAGTTTTTTGGAAAATAAAGGACTATATTGAAATATCTAAGTTGTATTTATTAGCAGAAACTTTATTGACACACCTACTTTAACGCCCACTTTCATTGAAAGACTACATTTACAAAAGCATTTTAGTAGCATATCGAAGTATCTGATGGTCCAATGTTGATGCTCAATTGCTGGGCATGATGATGAGGCGATGTTGACTGCTCTTTTGCCACACTATCGCAAAAACCAGCAGTGGTTCCCATTCAACTAACTAAGAAGGCAGGATTATGTTGATCAAAAGAATTACGAAGTGCATAAAATGCATTTTGTTTTGAACGCCCATTTTCACAAAAAAACTGAATATTAAACCTGAAAATTAATTTACAAATATTTAATTAATAATAATTAATTAATTAATTATTAATAATAATGAATTTTCCTGAAGATTCTACACGAAGGAGTAGCGAAATATTGAGAATTTAAATACAAAAATTGGATATTTAAATATGAAAATTTAAAAAAAGAGATCAAATAAAATAAATAATTAAACCTGAATAACTTTAACGCGTTGCTCATTTAGGTATCTTTCCACTGTTCAAATTAAGTTAGTCTGAGATTGAGAAATGTCAAATGAAATGCAAAAAAAACTTGTTGCTTATGTGGGGTTCACCTTCAACAGGGGCCCTTAAAAATTAACCACCCTCTATAAAGAAAGTAATACATATTTTATTTTAAAGAGATTATTCCATAGTGATTAACAAAATAATAAATAATGTACTTTAAATGTACACAAAATTGGTGGTGGGTATAAAAGATTCGGCACAGCCGAATATAGTGCTCTTACTTGTTTTTTTATCGAATGCAAAGTATATATATTTACATACATATTAAATTTTATTTTTTGTTATTTAAAATTTATAAAATAATTAATGTGAAACTTTGCTGAGCTGGAAAAATTAATTTTAAGCTGCTAACAGGTATAGCATCCAGTTACTGCAGTATTAGATTGTTGGTTGCAAAATGGCAAACGAACTCGATTGACTTTTACCGTTTCTGTGCAGATGAAGTAGATACAAAAATCATTTATTCTGTCACTGTCTGGAACTTACAGAGATCAACTACGTTGACCCTTAGGTACTTGACTATCTCTCTATACTCTCCGTACACGATCCGAAGGCAATTTGAAGTTTTTTTGCAACGTAAGGGATTTCGGCTTCTTTACTTCTCATTATACCCTTCACACAGTGAAAAAGGGTATATATATGTAGGTTTGTCATTCCGTGTGAAATTTCTACAATTTTCATTTCCGACCCCATAAAATATATATTTTTTGAAAGCTTATGAATAGGGGAGTCGATTAAGCTCTGTCCGTCTGACCGTGTGTATGTTGAAATCAACTTTTTGAAGACCCCCGACATCGCTTGGATCCGGGTGAGGTATTAATATATCAGAAATATTCGGGAGTAGAGTATTATTGAAAATCAGAAACATCGGTACATAATCAACTGAGATATGAGCAAAAACCCACGACCACCTCGATTTTTTTTCACAAAAACAACATTACAACAACAACATATATACATACAAACGTGTATACTGGTTAGAGAAAACGTGGCATCGAATCCCAGCTGAGCCAAAAAAATTTTTTTTTTTAATTTTTTTTTTTTGTGTTTTTTAACATACATACGTGAATTTATAATTTTACAATGGGATGTTTTTATATATGTATGTTTTTTTATGTATGTATGTACGTATTTCATGTGGGATGAATGGTGATACAAACTACTGTTATTGCATGACTACACGTTGTGAAGGGTATATAAGATTCGGCACGGCCGAATAAAGCACTCTTACTTGTCTTTTTTAATCCTTCTCTAATAACACAATGACAAAAGACCTATTGGCCTCTTTGCAAACTGCGTTTAAGAAGTCAGCCATTCATGCATAATTCATTGTGAACGCTTTAAAAAAAACGATACTCTGCATTTTAGTACTTTTTAATATTTTTTTATTTATTATTTTTTTCTTTTTTATTATTAAATATTTGTATAAGTATGATTACCATAAACTTAAATAATAGCTAAATGAAAAAGAAAATTGAAGAAAAAATTTTTATAAAAAAGCAACAACAAAATGAAAGTTTAAACAAATTATAAACATTTGTGGTATAACTAACAAAAATATATGAATGAGTATGAAAAAATGTATATGCTGTTTACATAACACATTCGCTAAAGACGAGAGAAAATATCAAATTTGTTCTGTATGTGTTACAATAACAAAACACGTATAAGATCATCCCTCTTCTATAAGGATTGTTTTCGGAAAACAACACAATAAGAATAATGAAGAAAAAGAAAACAAGTAAATAGAATACGAACAAATAATGTTGTTGCTGTTGATGAAGTAGTTAAGAGTGCCCAGTGTTATTGTAGTTGATGATGCATTATTATTACGAGTTGTTTGTGTTGATAAATGAGTTTGTTGAATACGTAAAAAAAAGATTACTATGTAATAGTTATTGTTGTAATTGTATGTAGCAGTACAGATGTTATATTTAATATACTTAATGAAATTTACTTTTTACTCTTATAATTAAGAATTTGTTAGTCTTTTTTAGTATTATATTGCATTTATAGCAATTTCAACTGGGTGTTGTCGTATGGGTCTAATATTTGCATTTTATTTTTTATTATTAGTGGACCTTTGTGTGTGTGTGTCTGAAATAGGATATTTAGCGGTTTAATTTAAAAATAAATAAATCGCTTTGTTAAAATGCGTTGCTTTTGTTTTAATTATTTATCATTATTATTATTATTATTTTCTTGTTGAACAATTGATGTGTATGCGCTTTGCAAGAGTATATGTGTATGAGTGTGTAAAAGCGTTTTGTATTAGCTTGGCTAAGTTTTACACAAAAAATTTGTTTTTTGTAATGAATGCAAATATTTCGTCTTGTTTTTTTATCCTCTCAAAATTTTAAACCATCTCACAGCAGCATACGACGCGTATTTTTGTTAAAACAACTGCTGTTTACAGTGGCACCACCGCTGTTGTTATTATTATTTTTGTTATACAAGTGAGGCCATCATGACGAACCAAATTCTGCCATCCATTTTTCATATTTATCTAAATCAGCTTGCGAAACACTTTTATTGCAGCGACTAATAGCCTCAGTGAAATCTTGATTTGAAACTGGCAAATCAACTTCCTCTTTGGCCAGCTGACGTATTTCCTCGGGTGTAAGACCAGCGATTCGGCGACGCATAGACATCATACTTGCATCTCTAAAACATCAAACAAAAAAATTAAATTTATTTCACTTTCAATTGATGTTTTTTCAAAACTCACCTGCAGACATTTGTTATATCCGCCCCTGAATAGCCATCGAGTTTTTTGGCTATATCTCCTAAATCTACACTATCGTCCACTTTCACCTCTCTTAAATTTATTTTCAACAAAGCCTCTCTACCCTCATCGGATGGCAGCGGTATGTAGATACGTTTCTCTAAACGACGTCTTAAAGCCTCATCAATATCCCAGGGGAAATTTGTGGCCGCCAACACCATTACAACTTTGTTGGCTTCCTCGCTTCCCACGCCATCCATTTGTACCAGCAATTCCGATTTGACACGTCGCGAAGCTTCGTGTTCTGACTCAGAACCACGCCTTGAACATAGGGAATCGATTTCATCGATAAAAATGGTACTTGGGGCATAGAAACGTGCCATTTCAAAGAGTAAACGCACCATTTTCTCTGACTCACCACGGTATTTTGAAGTGAGTGTAGACGAAGAGACGTTAAAGAAAGTGGTACAGCATTCAGTGGCCACTGCCTTGGCTAGCATTGTTTTACCTGTACCCGGCGGACCGACCATAAGGACACCCTTCCATGGTCGACGTATGCCCTGAAATTACAAATTAAAAGAACACATAAAGTTAAAATCATTTATATAAACATTTATGTATATGAAACGAAGGTTTACTTTTTATAAATTTAAAAAAAATCTTTTATTTTGTCCCAAGTTGATATCAATTTATACTTTCTTAATATTAAACCTTAAGTTGGAAGTATTGTAATTCTATTGACGTTAGTATATGCCGCTTTCATCAACAAATAAATCGTTACAATCTGAACGTGATTGTTGTATTAAGCAAGTTAGGAATATTAATCAGGATGACTCGTTAAGTTAAATTTTTAAAATTAATATTATTTTTATATATTTTTTTTACTCACCTTAAAATAATCTGGCATTAGCATGGGCAGTACAACAGCTTCTTCTAGCAAACGTTTAGCATCATGTAAATCAGCAATATCATTCCAACGTATTTTTGGGTTACGTTGTAAAATATCTCGTTCTATTTGCGTATAAGACAAAAATAATTAGTGATTAATTGAATTTAACTGGTTGTTAATTGATTGTGGTTACCTAAAATATCAACCAATTCTGCTTCAATGTGATTATTAGGTTGAAATTTCTTCTCCTCTTTTTCCTCCTGCTCGGGTGATTCTTCATCTCTGGCTTCATCGTTGTCTTTGTTTGAATTGTTATCGTCTTTATTGTAAGAAGCACTATTGTAACTCGCTATAGTTGTTGTAGATTTTCGACTAGAAATCGATGTACGCGAATTCGTTGAACGTGCTGAGGATGTTGATGCAGCTGTACTTGATTTTTTATTATAGCCATTGCTTGCGGCACTATTACGTGTAGGAATTGTGCTTTTCACTGGTAGGGATTTTTTACCAGTCACATTGCGATTACGATTTGGAATTGCGGGTCTAAGTGGAGGATGGTTTAAGACAATTTTAATAAAAGCCAAAAAATTTTTTATTTGAAAATAAAAAAAAAGTGAAATATTTTTTGCAATAAGACTTTCAATATACAATTTCTAAAAAAAAGGCAAATCTTAATAAGAAAGTACTGCACGTTTTTCCTTTTTTTTAAAGTTTAAGTTATGTATAAACATTGTTATTTATGATAGTACTTAAACCAGGGGTCAAATTACCGCATTCGATCACGATCGAAATTTTACTCGAACAATCGAATAAGAATTTTAAAAATTTTATCACGTTCGAATGCCCTTAGATGATTGTAGAATACCATAAATAATGGCATTAAGGGCCATAGTTTTAACTTGTGTTATTATACCGTCACGTAATAAATAAAGAACATACTTTTCTGGTCTTGGTGGTCCCCAAACATCAGGATCCTTGGGTGGTGGTGTCCATATATCAGGATCCGGTCTAAACCATGAAGATGGATCTTTAGTTTCAGTTTCGCTAGATGGTGTACGTAATTTCGAAGCAAACTGAGAATTCTGCAAATCTAAAGTCATCTCCGATAAGGTTCGTTGTATTTCCTTAATTTGAGAATATTCTTTGGTGATCTGCTGTTTAACCTAAAATTTCAAGAATTTCACAAGTTTTTATTGAAAAATTACGCAGCAGCCGTTTTCATACCATAGTCCATTTTCCTTTTCTTAAAGGATCATTTGTTGAGGAAATCATTCGTGCCAATAGACCCTGCAGACCTTCATAGTATATGGAGGCTGAATCGTAGTTACCGGTCAAAGCCATATCTCTGGCCAACTTCGCGTTCTCACATATTTCCGCTATTGAAGTCTTGGACATCACGGTCATTCCTACACAAGATTTTGTCTTTTGCTTGCCACCTCTCAACAACTATTAACACAAAAAAGTATTTATATGTTATGTATAGTTCCAAGATCAAATTTTTATACGAAAATTAATAAAATTGGTAAAACGAATAAGAAAGATTTAAAAAATACAATTTTAACAAACAGTTTAATTTATGCACTATGATAAACGAAACTAGAGTTAAAGCAATGACAATGCCGCGATAACAAAAGTTTGTTGTTCACACCATTTTTTTATGTTGTTAAACAAGAAAACAGTAGTAAAAGACAAGTTTAATACTTTAAAATGGAAAGTGTAAAGAAAATGCTTTAATTGTAATCAAAAGCAACAAAAACAAAATCAGGTCATCAATTTGAGAAACATGGTTGGAACTATGAATAAATTTTAACAATTTGATGTTTAATTTGTTTGTTATATGTTACTAAGATTAAAAACATTCCAAAAAAGGCATACCTAATGACCTTGCTTTTTAAATAAAAATATGATGATTATTAGTTCTTACTATTACTGTCGTTTACTTTTTAAATGCTTTTTAGACATATTGCAAGTTATAGGTATTTATTTTTTTATTAGGTACTTGACTTTGGCCAAGATAATTTAAGCCAAGTTAAGCTGTCTTACAGAAGCAATTAATTTATTCATTTGTCATGTACATACATATGTATGTATGAATTTGTGTGTGTGCTGTTTGATTGCTTGCCTGCCTATGTAGTACCTGTGTGGTCATCATTACTATTTATTGGTTTTCAAACATCTATTAATTTATTTTGGATTCTCAGAAAATTATTAATTTGACTATACAAAAATAGGTATCTCGTCATCGCCTCCTTTCTTTGCAACGTATTTTTTTGCTGTTCAACCTTTTATCTCACGGACTTTGTCAATTGACTTTCTTCGCAAGAAAATTTATAAGTATTTTTTCTATTACTTCACTACAAATTACTTTCAGCTGAAGATTTGTTTCAAGACAACTTACGGTTATTGACATTAGTGTTGTAATTTTATTTTCACCCTTTGTTGCAGTTAATTTATTTGTTGTTACTTTGTTTTATTATAAAGTTTTTGTTTAGATATTCTCAGAAATTGACGAATTTATTAAAATTTTAAACGGGTGTTGCTGCATAATTCACAAACTACTTCTTATTGCTATTTTAACTCTGCTCTTATTCTGGTCATTATAAAGAATACGGGAAGAGGCAAAGTATGTAATGACATTTGTCTTCATTAGTGATGGTCTTTGATCGATATCAAAGATGGTTTTATGATTACATTTTCAGCTGATTAGAGCAGAAATTTATACAAATTTATTTAAAATATGTTTACAAAAATGGTTATATAGCCTTTTTACACTTGCTTACATCTTAGCGGAATGTGTGGATTATGTTGAAACTGAAAAAAAACTTGTTTACATATGCAACATCTTTTATCTGTCATAACAATTAGTTTTACAAAATTGTGGAAATAAAAATGATATAAAATGGAATTTAAATTCCTACAGTAATGGGAGTAATTATTGCAGCTGCAGAGCAAAATTAATTATTATTTCAATATAATTCTTTATTTTTAAATAATTTAAACCTAAATTTACTTAAATTGCTCAGTCCTGCTCATTGTATATACTTTTTGACAATTGTGTTTTTTTTTATTGATGAAAGATGTGGTCAAGTGTGAAAAGCCTTTTAGGATATTTAAAGCTTTTATATCTTAATTTTTTTTATATATGTAATATTATGCTGGGCTATGTACAAATTTTTCTGTCGTTTTTTGTACATTTGAAAATAAACTACAGACAAACTACTTGACTCTATTTGGATTGGGAAACCATCGGTTTTTTAAGGCTCAGATTATTTCGTTATCTGCTATCAGAGAAATTAAGAAAAATCTTACATAAAAATCTTTAGAAAACAGCTGATTGTTTTTTCCGCTTCCAAAAAAAAAATATATTTTTTTAAACTTAACGTAAAGAATAAAAATTTTCATTCTCATATTTTTTTATATGAAGTTTGTCTTTAACGTACGTAATGGTTTACTTAAAAGAATTGTATTTTTTTACATACAGCAATCAGTATCCTTAAAATATTAGAGTAAGTAAGTAAAAACTTTGTGTGGTGCGGCAGATAAAATTTGTTAGGTGCGTCAGATTAAGTTTAAGTTAACTTTCAGCTTTTTTACTCGTTGTATAGATTTTACAGTAAATTAGTTAACATAAAACATGTATTTTAAACAAATCGTCGCTGCTCTTATATAATCGGTTGTAACAATTAAAAAAAATGTTTATTGCTTTATTTTGGAACTTTATTGGTCGTGCATCTATCGACCAAAGCGTTTAAGAATATTTTAATTGGTTCAAAAATTAACAATAATCAGTATGTGTAAGTTTAATACTGTAATGTAACAAAATAAATAGTTTTTTTTGTTCTCCTGGAAAGTTCGTAAAACACACATAACTGAATTTGTTGGAGCAACGACGAAATATTATATAATAAATTAAAAAAAAAAATTATTGTTAATTTTTTTTGTTGTTAATGGAACATTAAGATACGTACAAGCCAAAAAATTTTATTTTGTTTATGTGATATATAGTTTTTCTTTATTTTCTAATTATTCTTTAACAATTTGGCCATATGGCTACATGTATTACAAAGATATAAATAAATAAATAAATTTATGTTGATTAAAATTTAAAGTTATCATTATATAAGAAATGGTTTTATTAAGTTATTATGTGAAAAAAAATAATAATAAAAATAGTACAAAAACTATTGATTTCTTATTAACTATGTAAAACGTTTACCTTAATTTAAAATTAAAATTTAAAAATCTTTAAAATTACAAATTACTTTTTATTTCACTAATCATTATATTGAAGTATATAACAAAATTTTTTTTTATCTATATAATATTTTTGTTACACTGTACTTAAGTATGACTATAACCGTAAGATATATAAGTAATCGTACTATTACCATCTCTGAGATATCCTAAACATTGCGGCGAATGTCAAACATAATACCAACAACAAACAAATTCTCTAATTAGATTGAAGTTTTAGTAAGGTATTATTTTCTAAATCCACCACCAACTTATATTAACGCCATCCTTAATAACTTATATATTTTTTAGATTCAAGGACAATTTAAGGACCAAACTTCTAAGTTTGAACAAAGTTGATTAGTAAACAGAAATTACCGAAACAACTAAGCAGTCATTAGAAAGCTCTTGGATTACCAACACCACGCATTTACTAACTAAATAAGGTAATAACCAAATTTTTTTATTTAAACTAATTTTTATGTTTTTATTATGTACCTATAGTTTTATTTATGTTTTTTTTTTGCTCGAAGGCAACTTTTAAAATGCAACATTTTTAGTTTAATTGAAAATTGTCATCTATATAAAACTAAATTCAAATCTGGTAAAAAATGTTCCGAAATTGCTGATTGTTTAGTGGCCTGTTAATTAAGAAATTTTGTAACAGAATGAAGTAATAATTTGTACCTACCCAGATATCATTTTCAAACATGAAAGAGTACACTAGGAATCTGATGAAAAGCTTTTTTGATTGTCAACGAACGCATTTTGTTATCGTAGAATATTCCTCATACGGGAAAAACTTTTACACGAGCTGATTCTTCTTGCTTAAGCTAATTCTTCTGTAAGATTATTCCACAACGAAAGACGATTAAAATAATCGTAAAGGGAATCGTTTAAGATGTGTGTTAAGATTATCTATCGAGTCTCACAAATCATGTCAAGAATCGTATGAGACATACTAGGTATTAGGTACCATCTAGTATTTACATATATGATTTAAAAAGTTGGTTGTTTATACATTTTTAACCATTTCCAATTTTTTAACTTTCTATTTATTTTAATCTTTTGCTTTAAAACAAACATACTTTATTTTTAAATTGTTAGTTTATTTTTTACATTTTAAATTAAAAAAAAATCACCACCGCTTTATAATAACAACTTACAAAGAAGGTCGATGAAGAATAAACTATGACACTTGTTTCTGTTTATCTATTCCAGTAAAAAACAAAAAGAATCATTTTTAATCATCGTTCGTTAAACATTTCCAGATTTAAAGATGACTGTTTCCGACAAAGTTTGGAGTAAGATAAAGTGTAACATTACTCTTTAAGTAATCATTAAAAGATTTTTTAGGACTAGCAAGATAAACATTTAGAGATTAAAAGACGAGTTTGTCAGAAAATTAACAAAAAGTAATAATTAAGGAGACAACGTAGATGAGTTGTATTTAAACATAATCGTCGACAGCAAAGCTATCTTAATAGCAATGACTCTTAAATCTCTGTCGAACGTTCCAAAAAGTGTTTGTACGATTTATCTAGAGGGATACTCAAGAATTTGAAAAATATACAGTTTTTGCACTTCTTTTAATTAATAATTAAATTTTTTAAATTGTTTTTGTATTATACCTACCTTCCTTTTTAATGTTTTTCTAATAGTTTTTTTCGAATTATATGTATATAATGAAATGCATTTCTAATCTAAAGTGAAAAAATTAACTGCTGTTCAACGATGTCGAAAGAAAACCCAAGCGAAATTTCATTCGTACAAATACGTTGAAAACAAAAACAAATTTTTAGTTTTTGTTGTTGTTTTCAATATATTTGTACGAATGGAATTTCGCTTGGGTTTTCTTTCGACATCGTTGAACAGACAGTAAAGCTGTAAACAAAAAGTAAAATTGTCGGACTTTTTTTTTTTGTTAAAAAAACAAATAAAAAATATATAATATAACCCAGCAAAAAAAGAAACTATGACAAAAAGTTGATTTTGCATGGGTTAAACTGGTGACGAAATAATCAAATTTAGGTAAAAAACCTTATGATTTAACATTAACGTGTCATGGGAGATCATGTATTTACATGAATATTTTTTAATGAACTGTACTTTATATTAAATTTTAATGTGAACCATTTTTTATTTCGGCTTAAGTTCATTTGTTTCTTTATTTAATTTTATAATTCAAATTAAATTAAATTGTAACCATTTTAGGAATATTTTTTTCTAAAAATTATTTCCGATATTAGCCGAGTGGAATGCATTTTCGAAATCAGCTACGATTTCATCATCAGCACTCTTTATCGGTATACTACTATGTAACTTAAAATTCCTATTTATGTTACAATTGAATGAAATTTGAATTAGTGAATCTTAGTATTAATTTTCATATTTTGTTGAATATTTTATTTCACCTATCAAATGACAATTCATAATTCAACATGTTCATATTCTTCTGAATTGTCATTTGATAGGTGAAATAAAATATTCAACAAAATATGAAAATTAATACTAAGATTCACTAATTCAAATTTCATTCAATTGTAACATAAATAGGAATTTTAAGTTACATAGTAGTATACCGATAAAGAGTGCTGATGATGAAATCGTATCTGATTTCAAAAATGCATTCCACTCGGCTAATATCGGAAATAATTTTTAGAAAAAAATATTCCTAAAATGGTTACAATTTAATTTAATTTGAATTATAAAATTAAATAAAGAAACAAATGAACTTAAGCCGAAATAAAAAATGGTTCACATTAAAATTTAATATATAGAAAAAAGTTCGAATAAAATATAAATATAGAACTGTACTTTATTTTAAAAAGTGCACAGGACTCATGCATAAATGGTGAAAAGCATCAGATATTTTATGAGTTGATTTTGTTTGTTTACATGAATTGTTTAAGATATTTTGCATGATGTTTCATTCATTTTGAAGCACATCATTTATGACATATTATTTTGCATTTAGGGAGTCATTTAGAATAAATGGTTTAACACTATTGACTTAGAAGTCTTAAAAATGTAATTCACTTTGCACTAGTAGCACTTTTTTTTTTTGCCAAGATTCAATATGTAAAAACTGCTCTGGAAAGTGGGTTAATAAAGTTGAAAAAAATTCATAAAAATTAAAAATAAAAAAGGAAATACCAAATTACACAAAAAGTACCGTATTAAAAAAGTTGTAAGAAACTCTAACTAAGCTCCAACAAAATAAAAAAATATTTTAGGTTTATTGAAGGTTTATTTGACAAATTTCTGTATAACACTTGTTTGTTCGGTCCACATCTATTTTACCATACCCCTCAACGCCACGCCTTTTTTTCACGCCCGCTCAGGTTGGCCATACTGCTGGACAAATCCTCTTGAAATTTTCACATAATATAACTAAGACTCTGGTATGATCAGTAGCATAATTTTTTTACCACGCCTACTTTAACGCACACTTTTTAGTGCAGTTCTTTAGGTAGAAAACAAGAAGCAAAACAAAGAAGTTAAAAAGTACCTAAACAGTGTGTGAACAATAAAAATAAAAATCTATTTGTGAACTAAACTGCAATTCAAGAAATTATAAAATAAACACACAAAAAAGTGCATAAATTGCAGTAAAAGAAACAACAAATAGCTGTGAAAAATAAATAGAAATCAAGTTATTTTTATTGAACTAAAAAAATATGTAATTTTTATGGCAAAATAACTTTTTCCGGGCCAAATAGTAGTGTTATAAAATGTATCTTCTAAATTCTAGACACAATTTTAATATTAAATATTAGTGCACGATTGGTTACAGAGATAAATAAACATAAACTTAAATATTGAGCAATAAAACCGGTTTATTCGACATCCTAAAAATCAACATGTGGAAATAAACCGCCAGCTAAAATAGTAAAAACCCGGTTTTACCACCTACTCTGTAGCCAATTTGGGCTAATTTCTTTTTTCGTATGCGACAATATATTTGGAATTATGAAATAAATGTGAGCTTAAAAATATTTTATTTAACAAAGAAAAGCCTCGCAAACTGAAAATATTTAAATATTTAATTAATAATAAAGAAGTGTTTAATAGAAAAATAAATCAAACATTTACCTATTATTAATACATTTTAAATAAGTACTGATATGCATATTCATTTCTTTAACAAACAGTTTTCAAATAATTGAGTAGCGACGATTGTAGATAACGGTATTGGTTGTCGTGAAAGAACATCTACACAAACTGAACATGATCCTTTAGCTCTTTGGGCCATTTTGCTTCCATAGCGCTTTTAAAAGAAGGTAACACAATCAACAATATCTTATTGTATTATCTGCCTTATGCAAAAAATTTGATTTTGAATTTAATATGAATTTGTATATGCAATAATTACTTGACTGTTATACATATATACAAAAATATTATTAGCTTAAAATTTAAATTGTTAAATAAATATAAACTTGGAACTTTCAAATCTGAAGGCTTATTCTTGCATTCGCAAACGTAGGAATTGCAATTAAATCGTGCGAGTTTCCTTTACTTTTGGAAAATTATAATTTTAATAATGAACTTGTTCTGCAAAACTGTGCAATGAAAAGTATTGCGTATCATATTGTATAGACTTTTTATTTCACTTTTTACAACAAAAGAATTGGTCACCTTAATTATTACTTAAACCCATTTTAATCTGGCAATGCTTTAAATTGCATTTTAAAAAGAGAGCGAAAATTTAATAAGAGAAATGTTTTGGTTTGAAAGAGTAACCACAGACATTCTTATTGGGATTTTCTTATGAGATACATTTTCATTTACATATGTATGTATTTTACTGAAGCGCATCCAAAAGATTTTCATTTTTTATTTAGCCGACAACAATATAAACAACAACAACAAATAATCAGTGTGAATTTTCTTTTAATTCCACGTTTCGTGAGTGTGACAGCAAAAGCTTTTAAACAGTCTAGTGTCGGACGTGATTGTGTTTAGTACGTTTTGTGCGTTTCTTATAACAGTGTTTTAACAAATTCAATCTTCAGTATTTTTGGTAACCGAAAAAATAAATTAAAAAAACAGAAGGGTGAAATAACAAAATAATTATATTTAAAGTCTGAGTGAGCTGAAAACAAAAAGAAAAATCTGAATTTTTTTATCTACCAAATTTGTGTTATAACGAAGGGTGAAAAAAGCTTGTCAGAACTAATATTGTATCTATTGGATTTTTCATTTGCCGTGCTGCATACAAAGTAACGAAAGAAAAGATATAAAAGGAAATCTAAAATTCGCAGAAATTTATTTGAAACACGTTGATCGAAAGCATCAATAAATTTTGAAATCGTTTTAAATTATTGAACAAATAATTGTGCAAAAAAAAAGGTACGTACGCTGTTGGATTTTTTTTTTTTTTGATTTTTGGCTATTTTTATCGAAACAAGTACATGAATAATTTTAAACTCTAGGGGTATGAAAAGTATGTATGTTGTTGTGTGCGAATGTTTTCCAAATCCTATAGATTATGGATTTTCCGGTTTATTGTAGTTTTAAGTTTTGAATCTTGTATCGACATTACCACGCCTTTTATGTATGGCATAGCGGTATTTAGATATATTAAGCCGATTTAATATACACATTCACTTATATGTAAGTAGTTAGTACTAATACGAATTGTATTAAATATTTGTTTGTATTTTTTGTTATGTCTGTATGTATAGTACATCCATACATGCATTTGCCGATTAAGGCTAGCATTACCGTTATTGTTGCCATTTGATTTTAAAATTCACAAGCCACACTTTCATAAAGAAATTAAAACTCTTTTTTTTAAGTTCGTGCAGTACCCATAATCCATAAATCATTGGCAAGTTGAGCTGATTTTATTCGAAATTAAATATTTGTTTGTGGCTTATGTGAACTGGGCTCAAATACCACCACTATTTTCCATTATTGCCATGACGTGTTGTACTGGCTGCCTTCTTACCAAATCTATGGCAACAAAATTTTCCTTTTGATATTTTGTTGTGTCGTTGCGTTGTGTTGCGTTGCTTTTGTTGTGTTATTTTTTCTCTTCTTAAGTGGTTGTATAGGTAGTTGGTGTTTTCTTTTTTTCGGATTGTCTTGCGTTGCAGTACTTCATATCGATTTTCCTGCAAATGGGTGGTGTTGCGTACATATTGTGCGTTTTCTTACATACACATTTTTGTTGTTGGATATTAATGTTTATACATATGTACATATTTACTAGTTATGTATAAGTCTAAGCCATATTATATTTAGTTTGTCTAATTAATTTAGTTTAGTTTAAAACATTGTTTTTGCCTTAAAAGAAAAAAATTTTTTTTTTGGTAATTTTGTGCGTTGTTCAGTCTATTTTAGGTTCATTGTCAAATCTTTAATTTAATAACTTGTAAAATATTTCTTTTTTTTAAGTAAAATTTGCAGTTGTGCGTTTTCTCTCGCCCAATTGGTGTTTTGCTATGACGTTTTTGCCGGTTTCTCTTTGCCGGTTACAGCATTTTCAATTAAAAAAAAAACTACGTTGTTATAAAATTAAATTGCTGGTTAGTAATGTTTGTTATTAGTAGTTGTTGTTAGGCGAATATAAACACATAAATATTTCTGTATGTTCATATGTAAATGTATGAAGTCATGTTTGAAGAGGAAATAAGTTTAAGTTAAACTAAAAACTAACTAATTTATGTACATTTTTCTACATTTTAAATTGGTTTTCAGAGGAAGTTTGAATTTTTGATAAAATCAAGAATTTCTTACTAAAATATTCAAATGAGTTCTTAAAAAGGGGGAGTAGTTTGCACCCCTTTTTGAGCACATTGAGCGCACGAAGAAAGCATGTAATTGAGCACAGTTAAAGTTTATGTGTATAGTGCAGGTGTGCACACAGAAAAATAGATTTCTATTCATGTCAATACTTTACAAGTTATAAAAATTTAAAGTTGCTACTGGGGGAAAATATTCCACAAAGAAATTGAGACTGTTTTGAAATTGAATTCTAACAGCTCGAAACTTAAAAATTCAATATATAACCACTGGATCAGAATTTATTTTTTAACCTTAATTTTTTTTAAATTTATTTATTTAGCAAAATTTTTAAATTCAAAATTCATTTTGTTGTTTGAAAATTAAAATTTTGATTCACTCAATATAATTAAGCTTGTAAGTTCTTTGCAACCAAGGTATATCCCTACAGGTAACCTCATTGCAACAGCTGTCCGCGAAGCTTAATGTCAAAGTTGTTGAATTCGCTTTAATTTCATTTGTTTATGCAGTGTTGGGAAATTTTGTTTTTTTTTTTTTTTATTTATGGAGTTTGTCATTTTAAATAAATGAGACGAGGAAAAAATGCTTGACTAAATAGCAGAATGCATTTAACTATGTAAAAGTTATAAATCTAACCTCATAAATGTTGGTATCAAAAACAAAAAAGTCTTGACTAGTATATACCGGGTATTTTTTTTTATAGAGGTATCAAACTTTGAGCTGGCAACACTTTCTTAACTGACAGCCATTTTGTCCGCTGTCAAGTGATTTTAGTTTGGTTTGGCACAAGGCGAATTCATACAGGTGAAATTATCAGCCCAGCTGATGGGGAAACTTTTTATCAAAATTGGTTGAATTCGCCTTGATTTCATTTATTATTGCAGGGATAGGGAATGTGATTTTGGTTTCGGTATTAAACAATTAACTTGAGTGTACTTTTTCGATAATAAATGTGCTAAATTTATGTATATTTGTTGCTTTGCGTCATTAATAATGTGTTTAAAAATTTATATCCTCTTTTTAATGAAATTTAATTATATTTAATATGTAAAAACAACTTTTCCATCCCTGACATACGAATTGGCCTTGACATAAAAAATCCCCCCAAAAAGTTGCTTTGTTGTATCAATTCGCCGTTTCATATACCTTATGGATATGCCTTGGTTTGGCATTTCAACATGAATTAACTGTCGCATGAATAGCAAGACCTTCATTCGGTAAATGGGACCAAAATAAGATTACCATTGATCCCGATTTTCATAAGCGAATTTTGTTTAGCGATGAAGCTCACTTTGGATATGCCAATAAACAGTGATGTTAATTATAAAGTGTTTGGTATGCTTTATGGGCTGGTAGAATCATTAGTCCGTACTTCTTTAAAAACGATGCGGGTCGGAATGTTACAGTTAATAGTGACCGTCCTTAGAGCCATAATTACTGATTTTAACTCCCTTTTTCCTTCATCAATTGCACGAGACGTGATGTGCACGAGCTGTAATTTTGACAAGACGGCCCAACATGTTACACAACTTGTGCCACAATTTATTATTGAATTATTGAAGGCAACCATTGGCAACCTAATAGTTTCACCTTTTGAATCCGTGAATTGGCCTCCAAGATCGTGCGATTTAACGTCGCTAGACTATTTTCTGTAGGAATATGTAAAGTAGCTAGTCTTCGCCTATAAGCCCGAAACGATTGACCACTTGGAGGACAACACTCGCTGCGTTATTGCCGATATACAGCCACAAATGTTGGGAAAAGTAAACGAAAATTTAACCTCCAGATTAGACTACGTCCAAACCAGCCGTGGCGAAGTCATATTTACATTATAGTGCCATAAGATTATCTTTCGAATAAAGTAAATTTCATGTTCATGTAAAAAATATTCATCTTTGTTTTATTCCATTTCAATACCCTTTACGCGATTGTCAACGGTTATATTAGATTCGGCACGTTCACATATAGCACTCTTACTTGTTTTGAAATATTTTCAATTTACTTAAAACTTAACGCCTTGATTATTAAAGCAACAAATTAAATTGAACTTGAGTGTCATACTTTCGCCTTTAATACATTAATTGTTGACTCAATTTATTAAGTGTTTCGATATTATTTAAGTTACATTTACAGTGTCAGTGAAAATAAGAGCAACTGTATTTACATTTTTCAAATTTTTATGTATTTTAACGCATTCCTATGTCATTAACAAAACTTTTACTGTCGTATTCATAACAAATATTTAAGGTTTATTGAAGACTTACTTGACTTATTTGAAATTGGTCAATAAATCCTAAATAAAGCTAAAATATTTTTTTTAAAAACGGCAGTTAAAGTTTAATTTTACTGGTTATACGATATTTAATGATCTGACATCTTCAAGTGATTGACTAACTGACTGATTCATCAACGCACAGTTCAACAGTGGGTTCTTCTTCTGATTTATAGATCCAATAAGAGAGGATTTTTGGAAATTTGATTTAAGGAGGTAAGAAATAATTGAATTGGTAACTTCATATCTGCCAAACTATAAGAGATAAAGATTAACTTAAAATGACATTCAAATATATAGGGTGGTCCAATCAAAACGCACGATATTAATTGTAAATAAAAGTTTTTGGGGAATTGTCTTAATATTTTTTATGATAGAAAAAAGGATCTAAGACACTTATGTGTGAAACAAAATATCGTCCAAATAATCGGCACAGCTTTGCTGGCATACTTCTATCCGATAGTCCACATTTTCAATGACAATGTTGATGTAAAATTGTGGGTCACAACGACGAGCCGAGGTTAACGACTCTTCTGCCACTTAATCGCGAACAACAGCAATGTTTTCCGCAGACCAAACTGGGCGAGCATGCACAGGTGCTTTCACGTTTTCTGCAGACGCGGTTTAATGAAAAAAATCACGAAGTACACGTAATACATTCTTCCTTGAATGCCCTTTTTCGTAAAAGGCTTTAACAATCTTAACGCGCTGCTTAATTGTGTACCACTCCGGTGTCGAATTTGTGAAAACACTGAAACAAAGTCATGTCAAATTAAGCTGGGCAACAAATTTGACGTTAAGGTATGACTCACAATTAACATCATGCATTATGGTTGGACCACCCTTTAAATGAACGCTGAGAATTCAAAAAAACTAATTCTTTAAAAGCATATCGTACAACAGTTGTGTTTTAAAAAACTGTGTGTTTTTTATATTGCTGGTAATTAAATTAAGGTAAGAAGAAAGCTTTCACTATTTTTACAAATATTCAGACACTTTTGATGGCATATACACAAATAAAATTATGTTGAAAGTTCTCAACATTAAGAAATTCAAGATTTCTTATTTTATTTATTAATTGCTATTGCTTGGGAACTTTTTTAAACATAAAGTTTTAATTTAGATAATAATAGTTACAGCTTTTTTTACACGTTCCAGATTTTTTAATGATATATGTATGTGTGTATGAATTTATTTATTATTAGTTTAATGCATAAATTTCTTGGAAAAGCCTGAAAAAAATTAGTTTAAAAATGAAAATAAATATTAACATAATTTTAATTTAAAAAATATTTAAATTTTTTTCTAATTTTATGCTACGATTCAGTGCAGTCTGATAAAGCATTTAATTTGCATTAAAATATTATTAAATTTATTTAAATTCACCCTCATAAAAATGACTGAATTTTGACGGAAACTCGAACGTTTATATTAAAATTGGACGTGAAAAATAATAAATTACGTTTTATTGTAAAGGCTGGTTTGCCCATCCCTGCTTTAAATTGTTGTCATTTCTTAGGTCTAATTATTTGATAGGAAATTTAATTCAAGCATTATTAAAAGTTTAACCGATTTGGCAAAGGATAAACGAAAATATTTAATAGACCTTAAAGTGATAACAATAAAGATTACTTTTCACTTTTAATAAAAACAAGTAAGAGTGCTATAATCGGCCGTGCCGAATCTTATATACTTTTCACAACGTGTAGTCATGCAATAACAATTGTTTGTATCACCATACATCTCATTAATATGAAATACGTACATACATACGTTTGTACAGTTGCCCAATAAAGTCTACATACAACACGAATAACTAAATTTTTTTTGATTAAAAATAGGATTTGTAAACTTTAGTTAAACATACTTTTTGTTTACCATCGTATCCAAATATATTCAATTTAGACTCACCACTAAAGATTACATTTTTCCAAAAATCGAATCCGTCATTATAATTTTTAATAATATTTTGAACTGTAGAGCGGCTAATTCCGACAATATTTGCAATTTCTCTATATGATTTTTATTTATTTCTCAATTTAACCACTAATTTTCTAACTTCCTGCGAAATTTCTTTGCGTTTTTGTAAATTCTGCGACATTCTAAAGATAATAAACTACAAACTCACTTCAGCTGCTAAATTATTTTGTTTTCTTTTATTACTGGTCAAAAAATAAGCAAAAAACGAAATACCGTTACTTAGAGACGTGTTTTCTTCTTACTTTTAGAAATGTGTTTTTGGTGTATGTACACTTTTTTGGCCACCAAAATACAAGTACTTAAGCTCGATTCACCCATAAAATTTTAGTTCAGAACAAATTTTTTTTATATTGAGTTTGATGTTTTACTTTTGAGAGAGAGATTATTTTGTTCAGAAAGTTTTTTCTTGAATTGGTTTAATTTTAATTCTTGTTCAGAAGAAACTGAATTGGGATGCCACTTTTTTCAATATTTAAATGAAAATTGAATTTGGTTGCCACATCACACAGTGTCAGTACATTTATTATACAAAAATTGTTTTTGCCGAAAATTAACAATTAAAATGGAATTTAATGAAAATATTGCTGAAAAATTAATAGAAGAATTAAAAAAAACAGGAAGAGAATGTTTGTATGACATGAGCAATAGTGCATACAAAAATAATTATTTAAAACAGGGTTATGGAATGAAATAGGAGCGACTCATTTTATTTTCGATTTTTGTTTATTAATTTCTTTTGCAATCAAATTGACTTTATGCACTTTAAAAATTAAAAATAATTTTAGTTTTCTTCTATCCGACATTTTCTTCACATATATTTTAATGAAATAATTTACGTTTGTATTTATTTACATAGTTTGCTAGCGGTGCTGCCACTTTGTACAACTGTTTGCATTTTTATATTATATGGCAGCTTTGTTTTTTCGGACAAATTTTCTTAAATGGGTGAATCGTTCTGCAGAAAACTCTCAGTAAAAAATGTTATTCTCCGGAAAAAAATTTGTTCAGAACAAATGGGTGAATTCACCTTTAGATTTTGGTACAATAAATGTGCACAATTATAGATGTTTTGAATCTCATTTTTAAATTTAACTAATTTATAGGACTTAACATAAAAAAATGTGTTAAATCTTTAGTAAATTTCGTTAAAATCATATTTTTGGTGCTGTATGTAGACTTTATTGGGCAACTGTATATGTTTCATTATCTTTATGACTTAGGTTAGGTTAGGTAGAACAGGCAGCTGCTGTGCAGCTCACTTGGGTCCATTATATTGATCTCTTTGTGATACCTGAATAGAAAAGTAAGAATTGAATAGAAAGGAAGCAGACAAGTCCAGAGTCTCCGGCGGGAATCGAACCCGCAACCCCCAAACTAGCAGAACAGCACACTGCTGACTAGTCCACCGGGGCCCCCTTTTTATGACTTTATACGCTTAAAAAAAATCCCAAAAAAAAAAAATAAATAAAAAAAAAAAATTTTTTTTGTCCTAACTGGGACTTGAACCTACGTTCATCCAGTTTATAGAGCGATTTTTTCTGATTTTCAATACCGATCTGTTCCCGAATATTTCTGATATTTTTGTACCTTACACGGGTCTTAGAAATGTCTGGGGCTTCAAAAAGTCAATTTCTACATACACACGGACAGACGGACAGTTTCAAATCGACACCATTCATAAGCTTTCAGAAAATATATACTTTATGGGGTCGGAAATCAAAATTGTAGAATTGTTAAAGGAATGGCAAACCTATATTTTGTCGCTGGTCTGACGAAATCGGTTATGTGACAATTTAAAAAAAAAAATTGTATAGCTCTATTTTGAACCATTCTTGGTCCTTCTTCTATTCTACAAACCGTTAAAGAATATCCTGATTGGTTTAAAAAATAAACATTAGTCAGTCAGTATGCGTAAGTTGAATACTGTAAAGTAACAAAATAAAGTGATTTTGATGCTCTCCTGAAAACTTAATAAACAAGTAACAGTGCTATATTCGGCCGTGCCGAATCTTATATACCCTTCACAACGTGTAGTCATGCAATTACAATCTCATATAAAATACGTGCATACGTACACGTTAGAATAAATGTGGCATCGAATCCCAGCTGAGCCAAAAAAATTTTATTTTATTTTATTTAATATATTATTTATATTTTATTATTTTTTTTTATATTTTTTTTAAATTTTTTTAAAAAATTTTTTTTTAAATTGTTTTTAAATTTTTTTTAAATTTTTTTTTTTAGTTTTTTTTTATTATTTTTTTCTTATTTTTAATATTTTTTTTTTTTGTAATTTTTTTCTGTTTGGTATGTTTTTTACATGTATGTATGTTGTTGTTGTAATTGTGAAAAAAAACGAGGTGGTCGTGGTTTTTTGCTCATATCTCAGAAAGTTATTGGGCGATTGTGCTGAATTTCAATAGCGATTCATTCCTGGATATTTCCAAGAGATTGATACCATATACAGATCTGAGGAACATATAGTTGCTTCTAAAAGTTGATTTCAACCAACACACGGACAGACGGGCAGACGGACAGACGGTCAGGGCTTAATCGACTCCTCTATTCATAAGCTTTCAGAAAATATATACTTTATGGGGTCGGAAATGAAAATTGTAGAAATTACAAACGGAATGACAAACCTATATATACCCTTGTGCACCACAGGTGAAGGGTATAAAAACACTTAAGTGAATTGGTTCGAACATAGACGGACGATATACAAAATATTCATAAATTAATTCTCTTAAGTTATTCTGTTAAGTTATTATGGTTTTAGTCATTTAAATAATTTTGAAAATGGTCTAAGTCGTTTCAACTTCCATAAACAGCATTTCCGTATAAGATACACACAAACTTTCACATTCATAACAAATTTTCATTAATTGAGATTAATTACAATCTAAAATTCAAATGTTACACAATATAGAAATATTTTTAATTAATTCAAACGCAAAACATTAAATATCACGAAACAAAAAATATATGACTTAGACCACTTTCATAATTAAGGGCACATATTCCGTTTGTAATTTCTACAATATTCATTTTATATACAAATATTCTGAATCCTTATAAATAGAGGAATAGATTTAGCTAAGTCTGTCTGTTCGTGTGTATGTTGAAATCAATTTTTTGAACACGCCACGTATACTTAAGACTCTTATATGGTATGAAATTATCAGATACGCTTTCAAGTATTTTGCTATTGAAAATCAGTTATTTGGGAATATTACGAGCTGAGATATGAGCGGTTTTTACTTAAACAAAGTCAGATTTTGCAGCTTCTAAGAAACTTATTAACACGTTTGTTACGTACATATATAAAAAACATGCAGCTTTAACAATATTTACGGAAAAACTTGATGTAATGGCTCAATTACCGACAAAGATATTGGTGAAAAAAGTTTTTGAAAAAAAATGTCAATTAAAAGTTTAAATTATTAATTTTATTAATTAAAATAATCATAATTACAATTGAGTATACCGAAAGAGTGCTGATGATGAAATTGTAAATGCATTCCACTAGGCTAATATCGATAGAATATTTCAGAGTTCTTAACTGTTTTTGATTTAATTTGATTTAATTTAATTTAGAAATGTTTTGGGAAGTTAATAGGAAACTTAACTTAAGCCGCAATAGAATAATTTAAATTCAAATGATCGATTTCTTCAATAAGTTTTGATTACAGTTTCACCATATCGACCCCTGTGCGCGAAATTATCGTATATTACGTTATTTTTATAAATCGACTTTTTTATGCAAATTGGTTCTACATCCATTAATCCCTCTGCTAATAAAATATTATAGCGATAACTGTTTTAGTTATGGAGATAACGCTGAGTATATTTTATCGTATGTAGCAGTGTTATTTACGTTTTTATTTATTTAAAAGTAATAAAATCGCTCTCCTGTAAAATTTTGTTTTTGTAACATACGATAATTTCGCGCACAACGGTCGATATAATTGTCAATTATGATCATTGAATGATGGTATAAGCTGTCTGAAGGGTATATAAGATTTGCCACAGTTGAATATAGCGCTTTCACTTGTTTATAAGTATTATTTTACTTAATGATTAAAATAAATTTGTTGCATTTTAAAAGAATTAGTTTTGTTCTAACTGCTTTTCAATTTGCTTTATTATTTCTTTATTATTTTGGTGGCTTTTGTGTTTTCTCACTTGCAAATACATATTCTCTTTAACAACTAGTGCTGGTAAAATGACGAATAATCCATGCCGAAGTAACCACTTTACACATGAAAATGTCAATGACCTCTAATTTATTTTATTACACTCATTAGCTTATTAATCAATATCAATTCACAATCTGTGTTTTTTTAAAGGTTTTTTTTAAAGAATATTTATTTGTTTTACAACATACAACGATACAACTCAGCCTGTAAATTAAATAAAAATGTATCATCTATATGATTACCTGTTGGACTCAATTTTGTTGGCATGAAAAACAATGATTTTCAGTAAATTTGATCTAGAACCTTAAGAGATTTGAATTTCTTGTAAAATATGTTAATTTTCTTTTTTTATGTTCCTTTTTTATTAACGATCATGTGAAAAACTAGTGAACCCTTTTCACTTTATTGAAATTCGCTCAAATGTCAGCTGCTTTATTTTAGTATTGTCAACTGCCAACTTGCTAATTTTGTGGCATTAAAATTATATATTTTTTTTGTCTATGGGTACTAGTGAAAAACAGCTAATGGTTTCCAAAAGTTCCAGCAGTAAAAAGTAATCGAATTTACCAGCACTAACTACCCTGTACATAGTCTTTATACTAGTCTATGCCGCACTACTACTAAAAATTTGTATGTATGTTCTTGTTTTCTTGTTTTCTTGTCTCTTTCTCTTTATTTTTCTAGTCTTTAGTTGCACCTTTCTATATATCAGCAACTACATGTAACAACAACAACTATAAAAAATAGCAACACTATTTACAAAAACAAAAAAAACAAAAAAATTAAACAAAGAAAATAAAATAACCTCAATTTATGTACATCTCTTGCTAACCCAGCAATCAACGTCTCTGACTTTTAATAATGATTAGCGTTCTTTTTATTGCCAATAGGCTATTTAGCAGTATGGCTAAACAAGGACCGAGACCAGTAATTATATGTGGACCTTCGGGTTCTGGTAAAAGTACCCTGCTTAACAGGCTATTCAAAGAATTTCCCAATACGTTTGGTTTTAGCGTATCTCATACGACGCGTAAACCGCGGCCCAGGGAATGCGATGGTGTTGATTATAATTTCGTTAGTCGTGAGGAGATGGAAAGGGCCGTCTCCAATGGTGAATTTATCGAATCGGCTGTATTTGGTGACAACATGTATGGCACTAGTAAGGAGGCAGTGCGTAAAGTGCAAAATGCTGGTAAAGTTTGTATTTTGGATATTGAACCGCAGGGTGTGGAACAAGTGAAGAAGACCGATTTAAATCCCATTCTAATCTATAATAATCCACCTTCTGTGGAAGCTTTGGAACAACGTTTACGCAAACGTAAAACTGAAACAGAGGAAGCTTTGAAAAAGCGTTTGCAGTCTGCTGTTTCTGAAATTGCTTACGGGCTCACACCTGGCAATTTTCACAAAATTATCCATAACATTGATATTGATCAGGCCTATAAAGAGTTTCGCGATTTTATTTTGGCCGAATTGAAGGCTCAAGAAGCTGCCGGCATTGCCATCGTTTGGTAATTAACACATAAGATCCTTGCACCGGTCCACACGACTGTTGTGCATTTTCCGGTTTAATTTAAAGTTTTAAGTTAAAAGTAATCTATTTTAATCATCATTGACTAATTATTTTTGCCCTTCAAAGTGTAGTAAAATATAAAATTTATAAAAAAAATGTTTATTTTAAATTAAACTAATTATTATTTATTTATACATTTTATTTTTTAAATAAATTTAGTTTTTAAAATAATTGGCTTTTGTTTTTTTTATCTAAGTTCTCATCTAAATTTAACTTTTTTTAATTTAGTTTAGCTTGTCGCAAGTATATTTAAGTCAAATTGAATAAATAGTAGCACCAAATTTCCAGTTGTGATCTTAAAAATCCGCACTGAAAAGGAAATGAAAGATAAGTTTGAAACTAACTGAGAATAAGCAGCAAAATATAACTGCCTCGGTGTTTTTCCGTAAATTTCCAAACAAACAGCGATATTTTTAACTCCAAGATAACCGACAGGCTCAATGTTGTTATGAAATAAAAGAGCTTGACTAGAAAAATATAGCACATCCCAGCAAAAACTCTGAATGTATTAAAAAAAAAAACAGTTGTTCACTACTTACAATTTGACATTTAAACTTAAACTTACTTACCTCACTCGCTTACAAAAAGGGACTCGTATAAGTACTTATTACGGTGGTTTATAAATAGGGACTTTTAAAAAATATTTACTTTTATAGCAATAAATAAATAACCCATTATTGTTATGGATTTACAGAAGTCGTCCGGTTCTTTTAAGGATGAACATTCGGTTTGATTATTCTACGTTAATTTGAAATTTAAAAATCAGTGAAAATCTATAAGTCACCACTTTGTTAATGAAATGCTTGGCAAATTTCGCAATAAAAAATTGTATTGTGTGTGTATCTAAGCAAATGTGTGTGAAAATAAGTACTTCCGTATCACATTATAAATCAAGTTATTACTAAAATACTTGTTAGTAAGACAGACGATATGTAATAGTCATTGAAAAGTATGTTGTTTAGTAAGAGCAAGTCATTACCTGGTTTTTGCTGGGATACTATAAAAATGTTTAAGTCCAAGATAGCCGGGCACTACAAAATTGAGTATTTATCTTCTTAAATTCGCTCGATGTTGGTCTAATAATTATAAAAAGGCTTGTCTAGCAGAATTTAGTAAACTACGATTTAAATAAAATTCAAGATGGCGTTTACAACCAAATGGCGGATATATAAGGGCAAATAAAGTAAATAATTAAAAAAATTTCCGTTTAAACCCCAAAAAAAAAAAAATAAAAAAAAGGGTTCTGTGTGTAAAAATTCAAAATCTAAAATGACGTACGAGATAAAATGTTATGTTTGCCACCACGTATGTATGTTGTGTTAAAAAAAAAACGAGTTAACCGTGGTTTTTTGCTCATATCTCAGTTGTTTGTGTACCGATGCTTCTGATTTTCAATACCGATCTACTCTCTTATATTTCTGATATTCTAACACCTCACCCGGGTCCAGGCGATGTCGGGGGGCATCAAAAAGTTAATTTCAACATACTTTCAGAAAATATATACTTTATGGGGTAGGAATTGAAAATTGTAGAAATTTCACACAGAATGGCAAACCTATATATACCATTTTTCACTGTGTGAAGGGTACACAAATAAGCACTATCGCCGCTTTTCTTTTATATGTACAAGTGTATTTCTTACAAACTGCGACTTCGACGACAGGCTGTGAATTGAGCCATTGTTTTTTTTAAACCCATTATTAAGGGTACCACATTTAAGGGCTAGACTAGTAGAGTTTCAGTAGATCAGAAACAAATTCAAAATTCTACATGGCGTTCAAAACAAAATGGCGTATAGCATTTAAAATAATATCTAGGCTACCGTAGACATTATGCACAAAGACAATTTTATCTAATTGAATGAAATAGATAGAATGTGTAGACAACTTGAAAAAATTGAATTTAAATGTATTTAAAACATACTTTTTTAGAATATTCTTTCATTGTCACAATTTAAAAAAAAATCTTTGTAAAATAAAGAATGTTTAAAAATGAACTCAAGCCTGTATAAAAATTTAAAAATTAGTTTAAGGGCCATTATTACAACTTGCCGTTAGTCAAAGGCAGGATTTTGTCCGGCCGATAAATGGCTTTACATTATAAATCCCTCATATTTTATTTTTTTTTATCTATTAAATATTATTATTGTTAACAATAATTACAATAAAAAATGGAAGTTTTAATAATGCTAAGCTATTTATCGGGCACAAAAAATCCTACCGTTAACTAAAGGCAAGTTGTAAAAATGGCCCTAAATGTATTTACTTGATAACAATTTCTGATCACTTGAACATAGTCACACTCTGATTTTTATGTTAGTGCCCTCTCCACTAAAATTTTTTTTGAAAAATGTATTTTTGTAAAAGTTTGTATCTTTGACGTTAACCTGACTCTTTTTTTAAAAGCAATTATAACTGTATGTATGTGTGTTTGTATGTGAATATGTAAATTTATAGAATTTCACTTTAATAGGTATTCCGGTTGACATTTAGGAAACTGCCAAAAGCTGCATGAATTGTATTTAAATTCTAACACAATTGTATTTTCATAGTCTAGACAAATAGCCGTCATCGTGCTAAGTACGTGCGCTGCGTTACTAAGAATAAAATATAAAATACAAACAATACGATAAATTGTATAGAAATTTCTCTTAATTTTCTTGCATTTATGCATACAGTTGCATTCAATAAAATAGTAGTGTCAATTACAAAAAGGCTTAAGGCGATTACTAGGCCAATAGTAGATGTTAATTTTAGAGAAATCAATTAAGCTGTTGCCGTTTGTCCTTAACTGTGTGAGTTGGAATTGGCTTTCTGAAATCGCCACAAGTGCTTTGGACTCGAATGTAGTTAAAATAAGTATATCTAAGACCAAAAGGAAAAACTGTTGTTGTTTTGTTTCTGTATTATAAATTTTTTAGTTAATTTTTATAAATTGATTGTCTTGAAAATAAGGGCTATTCTATGAATTTCACGCTTTTAAATTATTAGTTAAACTGAGTGATTATTCCAAATGATATTGTTCATTGAAAAAATATACGTAAAAAGTTTTTACGCTATATTTTTCGGAAAAGTTTTCCAAAATAGTTGAAAATTCGCCTGAGGGTAGTTTTAAATTGCGGGATTACAATGGCGTAATTATCATAATTGTAGCTTATGTCGACTTAAGCGCTTATTCCTTTCTGCCACAGATATATTAGATAAGTAATCGATCCAGTAATCGATAAGGTATGTTCACACTGGGCCAACATATGCCAACATATACGTAACAAATAAAATGATGAATTTCTGCTGTAATAAGTAAATGTTTTTTTTAAATAAAAGATGACTTGATTTAGTCAAATTGCATTAACAATTACAAAATAAAATTTAAATAAATTAAATAATTATTTACCATTAATAGTAGTCACACATATTTGAGCAAATATTTGCCATATGTGAACGTGGCTTAAGCTTGGACAGGTGTCACGGTAAGAATGAACGTTTTACTTTTAAAAATAAAACACGTAGTTTTAAAGAAAATTGTGATTTTTTAATCTGATTTTAAAGGGGGACATGTTCAGATTTAGTATGGAATAAAATATCCATCAACCAGCCACCACGGCTCTGATGACAGGTCATTACTCTTTCCATGAAATATTCCGTGACTTATTCACAGAAATATGGCTGTATTCCACCGATGACGCGTTAGATTTTGGATTTGAACTCAGGAATTCTTTCCGGTTTATTCGTATTAACCCTAACGAAAAAAATCGCACGGTCCTACATGGCATTTTATTGGTGGCCAGTTGACAAGAATTTCTTGAGATAATTTGCTGCAATAAATAGACTGTTTAATGCACAGTATGACAGGTGGCTCCATCTTGCTGTCGTCCACATGTCGTTCAAATCCGTGACGACCAATTAAAGTCACAAGAACTCCGTTATCATAGTCCTTTAACGAATGCCGTTCACAGTCACTGCAATTTCGGCCTCTTATTTTTTTTTAATCATGCCGCCTGACTAAAATCTGAACGGTTGTTACTCATGAATTGTTTGGGGATCTTATGGGCCCCACATTTGACAAGTTTGTGGATTCACGAAACTATAGAAATCGGAGAAGATGACTTTTTTTTGAAAAATTAGCAATGACTTCATTTTGTTTAATTATCCATTGAACAAATTTTCGGCGCTTTCCATGGTCTGCGTGTTTGTACTCCTGAGTTAAATAAATTTTATACCCATGAAAAATATGGAGGTCTTTTGTCTGAAATCCCCTGCGTAGTGCTCTGTAGAATTTGAAGTTGTTGAGAACGATGCCGAAATGATATTTTTGGCGGCACTGTCGCTAACAGCAGCCATGTTTTCAAGACAGCGACTGGTACGTTAACGCACAGGAGTCTTACTGTTCAAATGGTTAACACATTAGGTGCCCTTTGTCGACTAAAAATTCTTCGAAGTATACGAGCGGACTCAGTATTACATTTCACATTTTCGTAATTAGTTTTCACAATTATAACGCGATGTTTTTTGGTAAGATTTATAATACATACTATTTATTTATTTTAATTTAAATTGGCAAGGTCTTAAAACCATAGAGCCAGGGTATCCCACGATGGTTCAGTATCCGTCAGTCGATCTATATCTTAATATAGGAAGTCGGAGCTGAACGCTAAAAATATTATTTTAAAAGTTTTGCAGAGGTTAATTGAGACTTCGGTTAACTGTATCTCGGTACCGCTAACCGACGCCACGCAATTTACCAATGCGAGAGAGACGCGCAAATTTCTAAGTCAGATAAAAAGGTACGGCCTGATTGTCTTTATTCGACAACGATTACGACAATGACGCGCGCGAGCTCTTGAGCTAACCAGAGCTGAATTACGACTGATAGCCTTTTTACACTTACTCACATCTTAGCGGAATGCGTGGAAGATGTTGAAAATGAAAAAAACTTGTTTACATTTGCAACATCTTTCATCCTTCATCTTTCATCTGTCATAATATTTATTGTAAATGTTTGCGCAAATAAAAATTTAAAAAATGAATTTAAAAATTCTGTATTACTTTTCTAGTGATGCCATGTAAATTTTTGCAACAATATTTGTTTTTTCTAGTGAAGACACTAAAATAATCGAAAGATGTTGAGTGGAACAAAATGATTTAGGAACATCTTTAAAAGATGTTGAGATATGTTGACATACAAACACGTACAATTCATATGGGAAGATGTTAACATCTTGTTGATGACGTTGACGTTGGTGAAGATCACACAAATTTTTCTACACTGCCCTGTTTATACAGACGCCGGGCATCCTTATGAATACATAGGCTAACTTTATTGTAAATATCTGAATGTTCAAAACCATAAAACAATTAATTTCACAAAATATGTTTAATCACATTTTGATTTTTTTTTTTTGAACACAGTTGTATGTATTTGATATTGACTGCTAATATCTTTCTTTCTGTTTTTTTTTTCGAAACAATGAAAACCATGTGTACTACGAGTTCTAGTACAATGTTTGAAATCCGCAAAACAAAACAAACAAAACAAAAATAATTTAATTATAATGTTCTCCTCTATTTAAATAGACATGCTAAAATAAATGAATGCATTTTAATCATCCAATAGAGGAATGATTATATGATGGATAGACATAGACATACACACGGACGGACATTTGGTCACGGTTAGGAAAACTCTTGTAACGATTTCAACAGAATAATAATGGTTGACTGGTAATCTGATATTTGAGACGTTTATTCCCCATTAACACACTTAAGCACTACAAAAGTGTGTACTTTTTAAGTTCTTCTTCTTCTTCTTTAAATTTAAATAATAAAAACGTTAAATGAAAATATGAAAGTTGTAGTAAAAAGGGAACTCAAACTGCAAACTAGTTAAATGTGTCTGTTGGGTTGTTATTGTTGTTATTTTTTTTTATTTTGTATTTTTAATTTAATATAGCGCAACAATTAACAGTAAAAAGTGTTTCATTCTATTCTTTGAAAGAGTTGTTGGCTGCCATAGGGAGTTGCGAATATGTATTAACATTGTACATAGATAAAGTAACGTATAAAAGCACTAGAAATCTAATTAACAATTATTTATAGAACAAAGTAAAAATGTAACTACAAATTAAATATAAAAAAAACTAGTGCATGGAGGTAAACGTCCATGGAGTAACAGTAAAAAAGATGTAATTTTAATTGAACCAACATACTTACATACATACATAAGTAATAAAAGTCTAGAATGAATAGGCTTTTAATTCTTTATCTTTCTGTGAAAAGGTTTACCCCCTTTAGGAGTAAATATATGCACGACCTAAAAACTGATTTGATATATGAGCAAGAGTGATTAAAAAATGTGAGGTTATGTGGTAGACTGCCTAAAAAAAGAGTTTTCTACCAATATGAAATAAAAAT
Organism: Phyto melanocephala; assembly: GCA_941918925.1. Classification (NCBI taxonomy): domain Eukaryota; kingdom Metazoa; phylum Arthropoda; class Insecta; order Diptera; family Rhinophoridae; genus Phyto; species Phyto melanocephala. The sequence continues at coordinate 8,792,140 of OW799233.1, forward strand.
TTAACTTTACTTTGAACGTGGCATGCAACGGATGTTTTTTGAAAAATCCATTTTCCGGCATGAATTAAACTGTTTAATAAGTTAGGTTATGTTGAAAAAGATGGGGCATTAAAAGCCCTAATCCATGATAGGTAAACACGTATTCCCAATTGTCATGATTTGCACTATAATAAACGAAATTCTCGACTAGTACAAGATCCCAGTTACTTTAATGTAATTTCTTAGAGATTTCAAATTAGAAATCTAGTCTTTTTATTGCAGCAACGATTTACAGAACAAATTATCTCAAGAAATTCTTGTCAACTGGCCACCAATAAAATGCGATGTTTGACCGTGCGATTTTATTCGTTGGAGTTTTGTGAAATCCCTGGTTAATGCGAATAAACCAGAAATAATTAATGAGCTCAAAACGAAAATCCAACGCGTCATTGGTGGGATACAGCCACATCTCTGTGAAAAAGTTGGAGGAGGCTAGTTGACAGATATTTTATTCCATACTTAATCGAAAGATGTCCTCTTTAAAATCAGTTTAAAAAGTAACAATTTTCTTTAAAACGACGTGTTTTTATTTAAAAGTCCAAACGCAGAAAATTGACAAAGGTAGTGTTTCAAAGTCTCATCTTCTTCTTTGCCTGTTCTACATGTGGTTTCGTCCGACAGTCTCATGCGAACTAGATGAGTTCTCATCTCCCTGTGACCTGCTACTACACTAGTTAATCTTTTTTGGTGTTGACCCACTCAGTTTCAGAATCTCCTTTGTTTTCTAAAGATTTGAGTCATCCCACCTTATGCATGTTCGTCACCTTACCCATATCCGTATTTTGCCACTTTCTGACGTGTACCTCCATATCCCAAATTCAAAGTTCAGTTTTGAACCTCTAAAATGGTTTAACATTTTCCAAGGTGTTGGTATTCAAAAAGATCATAATTTGCGTTGCCTTCTTCGTTTTCAATTATTCCGTAATGGCCTGGTATATTATCTCTAGAGGTTCACAAGGCGAATTTATCTTACTCTTAGGGGTGCCCCGGTAGACTAGTTAATATTGTGCTGGTCTGCTAGTCTGGCGGTTGCGGGTTCCACTCCCGTCAGATACTCTGGACTGGTCTGCTACTCTTTCTTTTCTCTTCTATGTTTTTACTCTATTCAGGTATTACGTGATGGATGATCATGTGATCAAGTGAGCTGAATAAAAGCTGCCTGATCTGCCAAACCTTACCTCACTCTTGCATTGCAGGACACTAAGAGATTCAAATTTTTCGTTGATAAGGCATATTTATTCATATTCGCAGTTTGGGGAGAAATTGTTTGTTTATGTTTTTTATATAAGAAGTTTGACACATAAAATAAATGAGAGAAGAGAGAGAATTGTTTTTTATCTATGGACTTTGACAGCTGAGGTTTAAAATAAGTGAAGAAAAAAAAGTAATCATTGAATTTGCTGCATCTTATTTATAAAAAATGTTTCATTCGTCTAAAAAGCACGCTCTACATAACGTACAGTTCATACCAGCCATCGATTTTTTCGAACATGAATTTGCCTGGTGTGGACCGCTGTTGTCGACGTTTTTTTTTTCTTGTTCAAACGGTGTTGTCAGAGCATTTGTTGGAACAACGATGTCTGATATTAAAAGGCATTTTGAATATGAAAGAAAGAGACGACACATAAAAATAGCAACAAACTACACTTTATACGTTTTCTCCATATCATCGACGTTTTGTTATATTCTAAACAAATCGATGGCTCGTCAAGACGTAAAGTAAAGAAGGGTTTATAAAATAAAACATCAGAGATGGAAATGTTATTAAAAATATGATGAAGTAAATTTCTCACAGCTCCTACTGTCGGTTGTGTTATAATAAACTTAATTCTTATTTAAATTAATGACAACAATTATCACAAACAATTAGATTCAAAACAAAATGTTAAACAGTGTTGGGGATATTCATTTCAAAATGTTTCATAGCAATTTGATGCCTTTGGCCGTTAAAGTGCACTGAAGTAGAAAAATTGAAACAATATGTACTCGTAAGTATGAATTAACAAAAACCAAACAATAGACATTTAAACATTTGTAAACAATAGATACAACTACTTAAGAATGTATGTTTTTTTGCACAAATTATTATAAATGATGATGTCATTAGCAAGTGTTGAAAAGTGTTTTTTTTCATTTTTTTAGTGGTGGGTGGTATATGAACCCGAACTAACTGTCTTCAATGTACTTGTACCCAATGTGTTCATATGTAAATAGCATTGTTAACAACTCAAATGCACTATTTAATTATGGCGAATGCGTTTGGAGGCACATGTTTGTTTGCAATGTGCGTTCTTTTACACTCATTAGATGCATCTGATGGAACAAATGCGAAAAACTTGAAGTCATGTGGCTTTTGAAAACTTTGGCCAAACAAAGTGCAATAACCAAGCGACCTGCATCGTTATAGAATTGGCGGCTTGTAAGGAAGTGTGAATATTTTTTCAAATGCTAACATTGTTACATGAATTCATTAATATAACGCAATAGTCGTTTGAAGCAAAACTGTTTCCAGTTTAGGACATAACTCTGAATGGGTGGCCTTTCTATATTTGTAACGTTTTAGAATTTGTTTTGTTGTGCTGTGTCAATTCTATTTACTTTCTTTTGATGGTTAAACTTCCGTCCACAAAGTATTTATTTAGAAACTGTAAGAAATTCAAATTTATCATAAAACTTTATTATTATGAGTCTCAATATGGGAGGTAAACCTACCGGTTTGGTTTTAAATAAATAATCTAATTATCTAAGCGATTTGCTACAGGGTGCTTAAATGTTTTACGGTTTATTTAATTTTTTAATTAAAAAATAATTAATAAATAAAAATACAATTCGCCTTGCAGGTGTTGCAGTTAAAGCCGTAGCCGTTGAACATATTATTGGTACCGAAAATATAACCTCCGATTTCTTAAATTTTGACACCCCTTATTATCTTGTTCTCATTTTCATTTAGAGAGCGATACAGCGTTGTAGATGCCAATTAACTATGTAATTCAAAACGTTTTGTAACACCTTATGGCACTTAACATATCGATGGTTAAAGGTTGTCATAACGCAAGTGCTATGTTTGTATCAAGGCATATCCAATCAGCTGACTGTTTTTTTATATACAATTTATAAGCGTAGCCAAGGCATATCCATAAGGTATATGCAACGGCGAATTGATACAACAAAGCAACTTTTCATGTGATGTTTTATGTCAAGGCCAATTCGTATATCAAGGATGGAAAAGTTGTTCTTACATATTAAATATAATAAAATTTGATTAAAAAAAGGATATAATTGTTTGAAACGCATTATTAATGATGCAAAAGCAACAAATATACATAAATTTAGCACATTTATTATCAAAAAAGTACACGTAAGTTAATTGTTTAATACAGATTTTAAAATCACATTTCCCTTCCCTGCATTAATAAGGCAAATTCAACCAATTTTGACATAAAGTCTCCCCATCAGCTGGGCTGATATTTTCACCTGTATGAATTCGCCTTGAGTGTAGCCAACTTTTTTTAAAAGTCAAACTTAATTTTTATATTTTTATTATACAATAAATAATTCTCACTTTCAGTTGGTTTAAAACGTTTTAAAAAAATACAAAACCATGAATAAAAAGTTTTCGCTTCAAGGATTTTTTAAAATTATTAAAATTAAACAAGAAAATAAAAAAATTATGTGACATGTGCCGGCATATATACAAAAACAAAATACATGTGTTTTTTAATTGTTGTGTTTGTTGCCGCGATGCATATACCTTATGAATATGCCTTAGCTTGTATAGTCATAAAATAATATGGCGTGCATATCCTGTTACGTTATAAAAAACTGTCAGTTACGTATTGCAATTCTTTCGAATAGTTGACAGTTTATTATGTTTGGAAAAGTTTATTTTTCGTAAGATCATTAAAATGTGACTAATTCTGGCATTCTTAGATTAGAACAAACGTTATTTAAGCAAAATTTTTGGAGCGAGTCGATTAAATTCAAAACATGGAAAATGAACAAATACTTGGTTAAACCCGGTATGCATTTCTGGCCCCAAAAATGTTATTTTGTTCGTTTTAAGATAAATTCCTGTATTGTTCTTAGTGCAAATTAAAAGTTTATTGTTGTGAACTCAATTATATTTATATTCCTCATTCTGTCGTGTCCACATGTGCATTAATTTCTTGCCATTTCAAATACCAGTTTATTAGATACTTTTCTATTTTTAGTCAGAAATGAGATATTATCTTGTGATGAAAAGTACCTAAATATTAAGATACCTCCATACCAAATTTTTTCATACCCCATCCAGTAGTTTTTGAGCCAATTGAGTTTAGGAAGACAGATAGAAAAACCGACAGACAGACAGACAGACAGACAGACAGACAAAGATAAATAGTCCATGTAAAGATACAGCTTTTTTTACAATATTATTAAATACTGAGTATAGATTTATCGCATTACAAGATGTCATATGTAGAACTATTTTAATGCTGCTACAAATTCATTCGAAATATACACAGCAAAAGTGAAATTTCTGATTAAAAAAATAAACTTAGGCAATCAAAAGAAATATTTGTGTGAATGAGGACTTTTCACTTAATATGTACCAAGGCGAATTCAATAAGGTGAACTTATTAGATCAGCTGATCATCAGCTGTTGACTACTTCTAGGGACCACTTGTCAAATTTTTGTTTATTTTTGACATACCGTTTTGTTTTACACTAACAAAATACTCGTTTGTATTTTTTCACTTTGTAGTTGTTTTAGCGACGAGTTCACCTTATTGAATTCGCCTTGATATGTACATTCAAACAAAGAAAAACATTTAATATTAATACAATTTTATGTTTGAATCTGTTAAATTTTTTATTGAAATATTTTCGACTTTAAAACTAATTATTACAACAAACAAATAAAAAGTTTATTAAAAATATTTCCAATTTTCAAACAAATTGTTAACAGAAACAAAAATTCACAAACATTTTTTTTATTTCTTTAATTCAGACAAAAATTTTAAAGAATAAATCAATGACAAGCTATTTAAAAAATCAGTTAAAATATCAAAGAAACACTTAATCAAACAGAATTATTTAAATAATAATAATAGACGTACGACACGCCAGACAAGAAGAAAGCTTGTTTAAAGTCTTGTTGCAAACTAAAATTTTTAAATCTACAATATTTTTAACTAATTAAGAATTCATGTGTTTATCTAATAGCATGTTTTCACGAAACATTCAATTACTTAATTCGCTCTTTTAATTACTTAAGTGAATTACCCTGTTTCCACGACATATTTTTAATTTGATTTAACAGTTCTTTTTCATGCTTTTTTTATTTAAATTATCGTTTTGTTTTTTTTTTGCCTGCGAACATTAAGAAATATAAAATTTTATATAGAAAATTATAATTATTTTATCAATGGAGGCAAAAAGTAAGTAATAATAGTAATAATATTGTAAATTTATAAGAAATGTATGCAAAAAATATCATTATTTTTTTAATTACAAGAAAATTGGACCAGTGCAGCCAGCAAATCTCTCTAAACACAATTTCGTCTCATCCAATAATTTTTATGTGGCCAATAGTCTTCTAGACATAACAACTTTCTTTAAAATCTTCTTTTTTGCTTCCATTTTATTTTATATAGATGAAATTGAACTTTTTTCGCTTTTTGTTTTCGCTTTGCTTTGATTTTTTTTTTTTTTAACAACTGGATAAAAATTAGAAAAGACACTGATTTTATTATAATTCGGATGGTAGTTCTAAACGAATTACCCACTAAAATAGTAATTTGCTTTGACAGTTTTGAATGGGGAAACTATGTAATTCGGTTCGTAATTAGGCTTTGAATTATAAATAAGACATCGAATTACGAATATCGTTGCCGTAGAAACATGCTATAAGGTAATAATCAAACAAAAAATTATTTGAAACAATTAAAATATTAATAGAATTTTTTTTTTAAACTCATAATTTATTTTTTGGATCTTTCTATAATAAGAAAATGACAATAAGTATTAAAATCTTAAATTAATTAATTTCTGTGTGTATTGCCATTGCAATAGAGGCTCCAATTTTCATTGCATAGAGGTTATCGTTCTAGCTGGTCTGCGAGGGCCCATGTATAAATACTCTCGAGTCGAGTATGTCCATTATAATACAGTAGATTCTGTGCGAGAAGTTTTGGATGAATTTCCAGCTTTCGTACATATTTTGAGCAGAAGCGAACAAATGGAACATTAAGGCCCTTGCGAATATTCGCGTTACTAATAAACCGCGGGTCTCCAGTAATATTCGCAGTCGCAATATTAATAGAAGTTGAAATTAAATTTGGGCTAACGTTTGTTTGAAAATATTTAAACGAAATTTTTTCTGTGTTTTTTTTTTTTTTTTGGATTGCAATAGGGATTAAGTTTATGTCAATAACTAAAGAACTATTATTTTCCAGTCGAATCATAGAAATGAATAAAAGAACATAAAAACTCTAAATTTCATAATAAGTATTATTACATCACAGTAACATATGTATGAATGTATGTATTTACGTATGTATCTCTATGTATGAAATGATATATTGTTTTGTAGGTATAGATTTTATCTGTTGAAGTTGCAGAGAAAAAAATGCTAAAACTATTATTTAAAATTTCATGGTTTATAGCAACATACGAGTTAGCATGTAAAGCAAATATTACAAACGTATGTACATACATACATACGTACTTATGTACTTATAAACTATTGTTAAAAAACTCTTTCATAACCAACAAAGTACAATGAACTTTCACAGCTACTTACCAGAACACTGACTAAAGTACGAATATGTTTGTATGTATGTACATATGTATGTATAGTGTAAAGTATTATCCACATGAAATCCGTTCAAACTTTTAATAAACCTAATCTAACAACAACTAACAGTGCTATATTCGGCCGTGCCGAATCTTATATACCCTTCACAAAGTGTAGTCATGCAATAACAATTGTATGTATCACCATTCATCTCATATAAAATACGTGCATACACGTTAGAATAAATGTGGCATCGAATCCCAGCTGAGCCAAAAAAATTTTATTTTATTTTATTTAATATATTATTTATATTTTATTATTTTTTTTTATATTTTTTTAAATTTTTTTAAAAAATTTTTTTAGAAAATTTTTTTTAAATTTTTTTTTGTAGTTTTTTTTATTATTTTTTTCTTATTTTTAATATTTTTTTTTTGTAATTTTTTTTGTTTGGTATGTTTTTTACATGTATGTAGGTATCTATGTTGTTGTTGTAATTGTAATATCTCAGAAAGTTATTGGGCGATTGTGCTGAATTTCAATAGCGATTCATTCCTGGATATTTCCAAGAGATTGATACCATATACAGATCTGAGGAACATATAGTTGCTTCTAAAAGTTGATTTCAACCAACACACGGGCAGACGGACAGACGGTCAGGGCTTAATCGACTCCTCTATTCATAAGCTTTCAGAAAATATATACTTTATGGGGTCGGAAATGAAAATTGTAGAAATTACAAACGGAATGACAAAGCTATATATACCCTTGTGCACCACAAGTGAAGGGTATAATGACGAAATTATTTTATAGAATTTTCTTCATATGTTATGGTCAACACCTTTAAACATTAAGAAAAAGTTTCTGTACATGTGATGAGTAATAACAAACCACGGTCGAAAAATTTTTGTAAAATTTGGCATGGTTGGGTTCATTAATAGCAAAAAAAGTAAAAGCTTTTAAAAAGTATTATTATGGGATTATAAACAAAAAAAAAACAAAAGCAAAAATGTTAATAAAACAAATTAAGATCTTACAAATATCTATACAAAACGGATCTTGTACTCATCACCAGATGCCAAAATTCCCACTTCCTAGACTGGTTGGACATGGAATTCGATGTAGCGGATAGTGTAAGGTATCTAGGATTTTAACTCTGCGCGAGTTACACTCGATTGATATCACTCGGGAAAAGGGTGGCTTTCTTGGATTTTATGTTGACGGAACGAATTAGGGAAAGCGGTAGCTTCTTTATCCCGTATTTTTAGAAAAAGGTGTCTTAGACTACCGGATTACTGTGGCATTCTGCAGGATAAAATATCGGCGATCAAAAAGGCAGTAAACTGGTGGAGATACTACAGGGTATACATAAGTAGTTTATACCTGTATTTGTTGGGCATCTCTAAAAGAGATACAATCCACTGTTGAGCTTAGATGCGTACCTGACCATTCATGGGGTTACTTATGCCACTCTTCCGCTGTTGGTACTCTAACTGGAGACTGTGTCCTAGGAGTATACGCAAAGATAATAATTATCCCATTCAATCACCTCTGCAGAGGTTTTTGAAACTGTCATTGCCCAGCAGAGGCGGGACTTAGAGCCCGGCATCTGCGGAAAAGTTTTCTTTACAAGTGTATCTCACGTTGGTATTAGGAGAATATGCTCGTTTGTATGTGCTTCGGGTTAGTTTTAGATTGTAAGAACCTTTTTTCTCTGTTTAGAGGTGTTCGTTGGTTCATCCCAAAGAAATCAGCCATGGATCCAAGTGTGATGGTCTTCGAATCATCAGCCAGTTCAACCTAACATTTGTGTCACTATTCAAAAGTGGCAATATGTCGATAGCCAAATTATTAGGCCTAATCGTCCTCAGTGCGACCCCTATTATAATTAATTTTCAACAATTTTCTTAATGACAATAAACTTTTTTTTTATCGATTTGGAAGAAGTAGGACACGCAAATGGGTTAAAAGTTGTTTAAAAAAAAGCACAACAGAACAACAAGCACAAGAAGAACAACAACACTGCAATGACAATATCAAACCATTTGATTCCACTCGTAATGCACAACAGTTACAATTGATTAAAATAATACTATTTCAGTTGCAATTTTTTTCTTCTCATAAATATCATTGAAATTTAAAGCAAATAAATGCAACCGGATTTTATAGGAACACTGCTTAACACATTAAGTAGTGTAAAGAGTGGCTGTTGACTGTAAAACTTTGGAAAACAAATTACACATAAATTAATGCCCCCTAAGGCAGACAAATAGGCGCTCGTAGTTGGTAAAACTAAAAAAAGGAACAGACACACACACGACAGCACATAAATAACTACTTGTACAATTCCTAAGAAGTTCATAGAGAAGTGTTTGTTTGTGTGATATTTCAACAACTAAAAAACGTCAGGGAACCGAATGACAAAAAAAAAAGTGGAAGTACTAATATCAGACAGACAGTCATTTGCTTAGTTTTAAGAAGAAAAAAAAAACTTTCACTATTCTGTCGGAACCAAAAGAGGAAATGTTTTGTAGGGTGGCTGGCGGCAAGAATAGTTTGAAAGTTATGCCTGAATTTTGGTCTTTTTTTGTGTTGCAGTTGCAGACTGTCTGTAAACAAATTCAAAACTTTATTAGCTGCATTTGTGTCTGTATTCAAAAAAAAAAAAAAAAATAACGTCGTTTCTATAAGCACTTTTAGTTTTTAAAATAATGCATTTCGCAGACAAGTTATATAATCATGCATACGAATGTTTTGTGGGGAGCTGACACAAATACAGAGAAGATAATAAAACTGATGATGTTTTCAAATGTGTTGTAAAATCTGTCAACATTCTTATTTATAAATTGCAAATCGTATTAACATGTTTTTTTTCTTTTTATTAAAATGCAGGCGCCAGTATAGTGTTTTTAAAGAAGGAGAAGAAGAAGTTTTTATTGAATTGCATTTTTATAGGTCTATAATTGTTTATCTTATTGGCAGCCTTTTAAATTTTAAGTTGTCATAATGACAGCTGCACAGATACAAAATAAATCGAAAAAACAAAAAATTGGTTGTAAAATTTTGTGTCAAAAGTTTTCGTTAGATAAATAAGTTTGTGAGATGTAAAATTTTTAGATTTTTGAAATATAAAAGAAGAGGTAAAATTTGACTGAAACAGAACAGTTGTCATATAAAATATGTCTGTTCATTTGTGTTCAATTTATAATTATAATTATGGAATATGGAGCGATGATTTTAAAAAGAGCAAATTTTTACCATTTGGTTTATCAGTGTAAAAAGAAATGATTCTGAAAATCCTCAGCCAGGTGTGCCATTTCACCATGAATAGAGTTATAAACGAACAAATTTTGCAAAACATTGAAATTGTTTAAGTATGTCCTCGTCTATATTATGGAACATTTGTTGCAAAACATTTTCAAATTCTCTTTCAAAATTGCCTTCGTGTCCACATAGTGACTGGTTGGTTGGTTGGTTATCGTGGTAGTTCGCTGCACGCCAACAGTCAAGTAGAGTCTGTATGACTCCGTTTTGACAGGACCACATCACTCGTCAGCTTCTAGTGTATCTCAGAATAAAATCCAAGAGTAAGGGTACTAGATCCACCCCGTGGCCCTGAGATATCTCAGTAGATAATTCAGTCCAACTTCAGATATCGCAGAGAGGCCATCTAGTATATGTTCGCCCAGAAATCTGTGTCTCTTAGCCGCCAGTGCAGGACATTCGCAGAGAAAGTGGAAAACCGATTCCTCCTTCTCTCTATCCAGACAACTGCGACAATGGTCGTTCGATGGGAGTCCGAGCCGACTTGCATGTTTGCCTAACATCCAGTGACCCGTCAATACCGCCAGCAACCTCGATATGTCCCTCCGACTCCGACTGGTAAGTTGCAATGTACGTCGTGCATCAAAAGAGGGCCACGTAAGCCGTGCCACCTTACACGTGCTCAGCCCACGCCACCTGTTATCAGCCTTCCGGAGAAAGTGTCTGGAGATTCTGCTCTTAATGTGTCACATAGTGACACTCGGCTTTCGAAACTTTTATTTTTTTTACACACCCTCATAAAGCAAACTTCTTGGCGATTAAGAAGAACAAAGGAAAATTGCATGTACACAAAACAATGTACCCTCTTCCATTTTTCTTTTATTAACAAGCTCAAGAATTTTGCAGCAAATCTTCCATAATGTGCACGTCGACTATTTACACAAATTACTATTGTGTGGGAAATGTGTTTTGTAAATTACGTTAACTTTATGGTCCCATAATCGGCCCAACGATTCAGCTATTCAAACCTTTGTGACGAAATTTTGCACCAATTTCACTTTATTAAACATTAACCCGAATGCGATGGGTGCGTGCCGAGGATAATATTGCTGCTATATCAGCTATCGTCAATAAAGTTCTTTATTCTTGAACGACAATACAAGTCTTGACGTTACAGTTAATAGAGCAAGATATCGTGCGATGATTACTGACTTATTTTGCCCGAAATTGAAGCTTTATCAAGATGGTTCTGCACGGCATGCGATGCCATCAAATCTGAACTCATGTTTTAGAGTAAACCATTAACCGCCACGATTAAGCGATTAGACCCCATTAGAATATTTTCTAGTTAATCTTTTTAGTGCTAACCCACTCAGTTTCAGTTCGATTTTTCAAGATTTGGGTGATCCCATAGTATGTTCGTCAGTCACCTTTCCGAGAGCAATATTTTGTTACTTTCAAACGCGTTCCTTCATCGCTCAAACTTTTAGTTAATTTTTGAGCCACCGAAAGGGTTTAGCATTTTCCAAGCTAAAATAGACTCCATTTTGGATAATTTGTCGTCTTCTTCGTTTTCGATAATGCCGTGATGTCCTGGTATCCATATTAGCTCTAGGTGTTCACAATTTTCATGCGAGTTTATCTCACTCTTGCATTGCAGGACATTCCGAAATTCAACTTTTAACGTAAAGCTAGCGATTACGATATTCCGTAATTGCTATAATCTCAGCATGAGATTCCGTCTGGTAGTCGGAAGTGTTTACCTCTATTTGGGTTTATATGTTTTAGAAACCTATTCCAGTACGATCACTAATATTCGATTCGTCTGTATAAAGATCGGTATCTTAGGTATTTTTCACCCTAATAACTTCATCCCATTCTCCCTTCTCGCAAAAAAAATTCCAAAAATGTAATCGAAGAGAGAATTTGAAAGTTTATAAAGAAGTAAAACCCTACTGTTTTGCCGACTCGATTCTTGTTACAAGGCATGAGACTAGCAAACCTAGTTCTTTCCTTTTATTTGATTTTTAGAACAAGTGATAGAACTGGTTATTTTGTTTAATATTTCTGTGCCTTGGAGCTAAAAGGGCCAATGTCAAAATATTTACTTTTGAGAAAATTTGAATTGAACTTTAATTTTTATAGATGCTTTCATAGTGACATTGGCCAGCATTTTATTTATGAAGCTGTTCTGGGTTAAGTATGACTTTAGCTGATTTACCATAATGAATTAGAGCAAGAAAACAAATCTAATGCAATGATTAACTCAAAAGAGCAAAAAAGTGATATTGGCCCTTTTAGCTCCAAGCCACAGATTTATTGTAATGCAATTGGTAATTCAGAAGAAGGAATTAGCCAGCAAAAATGTATTGTCATTGTGTTCTTAATGTAATGTCCAATTTTTTGATAGACTTTAATAAATTTAAAAATTGATGAAAAATATTAAAGGGGCTTACAAATGCTCACGGGTTATTTCTAGTTGTTAAAACACATATTAAAAAACTAAAACTTATTTTCAAAACTGTTACAAGCAAACTATTTAACTTTGAATTTTAAAAGACACCATTTGCTTGTAAGAAATTACCAGCAGTATTAGGAGGGCGTGATTGTCGTAAGTTTGGCGGTTTTCTTTAAGCTTAATCTATTGTATTCTATTGTTTATAAATATAAATTTGTTCATTTCAAATAAAAAATGTTGGGGGATTTAAATGGATGAAAGTTGCACCATAAAACCAATCATACCAATCCATACTTTAAAATAATTTTAATTGTATGGCTTTTGAATAGACAAGTATGTATTCAAACTACTCATTGAAAAAAAATTTATTCGTTCGCGTGGGAAAACGAGAAGAAGAAACGCATTTTAAATGGCATGTTTTGTTTGTCAGTTTCAATGTGTTTTTTCAAAATTTGTATTTATTTAACTTGACAAAAATGAACAAATAAAACTATTCACATATTTATTTGCCTTAAAAATAGCATTTATGTGTACAAATTATTTATTTTTATTAAATGATATTCTGGTGTTAAATATTTAATTGTACACTAGCCGTACACTACCACAGTGACAACTGCATTATCAGTTTGTGCTAATTTTTGCAAAACAAAAAAAAAATAAAAAAACCGTCCGACATCGCCCATTTCAGAAATAATTTCTGACACAGCCTATGAATAGGGCTATACCGTTCTTTCTGAGTCCGTGTCATCTGTTTGCCACTGTTAACTTTGTATTTGACGTATTGATAGAAATTTTAAATGCAGGGTGGGCCAAAAGTCACCATGGGGCTTAAAAATTTAATAACTTTTACATATATTTTTTTATGATTTTTATTCAAGGCATATTTATTCATCAGGTAGTCTTGATTCGTCAGCTGATTATTTTTTTCATCACTTATTTTAAATTTCAGCTGTCAAAATGCATAAATAAAAAACCTTTTTCTCTCTAATTTATTTCAAATGTCAAACTTCATACATACAAAATATAAACAAAAAAATTCTCTCCGAACTGCAATTACCTGATGAATAAATATGCTTTTGATTTTCAAACTATAAAATGGAAATTTTTTTGACAATAATTATGAAAAATAATATCACTTAAATGATAAACGCATGGTGTAATTACATAAGGTGATAGCGTAAAGGAGAACAATTTTTGTCTCTCTTTTTTATGTATGGAGTTTGATAATTTCCAGAGTTGAAATCATTTTTTTAAATACATATGTAGTTTGACATACTCCAGAACACAAAAAAATAGTCAGCAAGGCTGGCACCGCCACCTTGTATAAGTGTACCCTGGATCAAAGTTTTCAGCTTCTCAATGATGGGCTGGTTTTAGGGAATTTGCTGTAATATTTTTCAAAATTAGTGACTTTAGTGCTCGAGTTTCTGCGACAATGTTGACTTTTTTAATGATTGTTTTGGGCTTGTTAAAATATACTCGCTCCTTTAATAATCCCAAAGAAAATAGTCAGATGCTGGCAAATCTGGCGAACGCGCTGGCCAATTAATTTCCGTATTTTTGGAACTTATTTGCTCTTGAGCAGTGTGGGAAGTTGCTCTATCCTGCTGAAAACACATCTTAGGTCTGTTTTTAAGAGCTCGACGTAAAAAATTCTTTATCATACATCGATACCGCTTTTCATTCCAAGGCGCAATAATATTGTTACAGATTTATTTTAAATAGCTTAATTTACATTATAATTTTATTTTAGTTATATTTACAGTAGTTTAAGTTACAATAGTTTTGTTTGCATTAGTTTGTGTACGTTTAGCATTTCGTTTGTTTCGCTGGTTGTTCGAACATGATGTTAAGTTATATGCAGCCGAGTGAGTTATTATGTGCAGCATACTCTTAGGCACTTTTATTATTTCTGCATATTACTTAACATTAACATTACGTCTTAATTTAAATGTAACGGTTTTCGAATGAACTAGTGTGTACATACATACGAGAACTTTGTCGAATGTTACCAAACACCACTTTGTTACTATAAATAACCGAACAACACAGCTAACATGATCAGTACTACAGTAGAGCTTGTAAAGTGTGCATCAAAGTGAGTTTGATAATAAAAGTGTATAACCATAAGTGAAATAAGTAAAGCGACATAAAAAGCAATATCTGAGTGTGTTTAAATAAATAAAGTGCTTTTAATATTATAACTAATTTCAACTGTTTTTATTTGCAATACGAAAAGAACTCAAAGTATATTTAAAGGAAATAAGCCAACATTTATAAAAGGCATAAAAGTAACAATATTTTCGGATGTAATATCACACCATACTGTACACCTAATGAGGTGCAATTGGCGTTGGTAAATGGCTATTGGATTTTCAGAAGATGAGCTTTATCACTCATAATCATTGTAGATGATCGGCGGATTTTAGTTCTTGCACCAATTGCACCTTATATGAGAATAACAGTAATTTTTTAATTTAAAATGCTCGGTAGTAACGTACAGAGCCATTTCTAGTTGAATAGAACGGTTCTGGTAGACATTTCTGGTATTTTGTTAACACTTTGCTCTATACGTTGAATATTTTCCGCAGTCTGAATTATAACATGGCCTACCGGTTCGAGGCAAATCTCCTACGGTTTCATGTTGGCGGTGACGATGATCTAAGCAACGAATTATTGCTTTAGACAACGAAATTCTGAAAAATTTCGACGATATGCTCTAATGCGTTAAAATAATTGATTGCTCATATACATACATATGTACATAAATAAAAATTTCCATTATTTTGCATCTTTGTTCTGTTGTGATTTTTCCTTAACAATGGTGTTTGTAAAGCTGTACTATGTTTTTTAACTGCCATTTTTCTCCAGGTGTTTTTTATTAAAACAATAATGTCTTAAAATTTTTAAACTCAATGGTGAGTTTTGGTCCACCCTGTATAAGAAAATAAAATTTGTGTTAAACGAAATCCTAAGAAAAAGCGAATTGTGTGCGAGTTCTTTAACAATCGGCTCTAACTCTTAAACAATTTCTTATTGCGAAATATTTTTTATTTCAATAATTATATTTTGTGGTAGGGTGTAAGAAGGTCAAGCTTGACTAGTTACAATATTTTTTTTTTTTTTTATTAAATTATGTTCTAAATACCATCACCATTATGATTATTGGTCATACGAGTACAACAGATCGCGCGCGACATACACAACATCCGTTTATTGTTTGTGTCTAAAATTTTGTAAAAAATTAAATTGAATTAAATTTAACTCGTTCATTCACAGTCGCATAAATTTTGCAAGATTTCTAAATGAATGAGGGAAAATTTGTTTGTTTGTGTTTTTTTTGTCAGTTTTTGACCCCAAAAACAAATCAACAAATTGTTGCTGTTAAGTTGTTTCACACTTGTTACATACACACACTTGTACTTAAATAATGAGACATAAGTACATATGTATGTATGTATTTACTAAAAAAAGAAAACAAAGTTGAGACTATTTATTAAAAATGTGTAGCAATCTTGCGTCAATACAAGAGATTTTAATTTATTTATTTATTTAGTGTAAATAACTAAAGAAAAGCGTGGGTTAAACGAGATTTTAATATCATTTGATATAATTTGGACAATCCTACGCATCTTACTCATATGTATGTATGTATTTGTATTTACCTTTAAAATTTCAAAAATCACCAAAAGCCAAGAAAAATGTTTGTTATTTAAAAACAAAAATGCATTAAGTTTAAAACTTTTATACTTTTGATTATATTTTATTTTATAAATTTATAAATTTCCATTTAAAAATAAAGTAAGTTCCCCTCGCTCCCATTAGGAGAATAACGTCTCAACTAAATATCCCTGTACATATTTTTATTCAATTATTAAATAAAGTAAAAACTTTAACTTCACAATATAATCACTACTTAAAAAAACAATAAGTAAGAATGCTATATTCGGCCGTGTCGAATCTTGTAATACCCTTTACAATAGGTGTATTGATCACATCACAGCTTAGCCTAGATTTCAGATTTAATATTGTACGCCATTTTGCTTTTTTATTTCCAACGCCATTATTGCATAGTTTGCTGTTTTTTTTCCAAGTCAAGCCCTTGCATTTGATAACCATATTGATGGATTTAAAAGAAAAAAATTATCTACCATTTTGTTACGGATATCATTTTTGTATTTTAACTTTTTTATATTTTTTTGTTTTCTACTGTGCAAGCCTTTTATTTGTTACTAATATTGTGGGGGGTGAAAGGACAAAGCCTTAATTACTATATTTGACCCATATATCTGCCATTTTATTTCAGATACCATCTTGGATTTTAGCTTTTTCATATTTTACTGTATTCTACTGGCCAAGCGCTTTTGTTCGATACCAATATTTAGGGGGTTGAAGTGGATACAATTTTAATTACTAGATTTGACCCATATATAAATTTATTCTACGCCATTTTGTTTAGGTTTCCATCATGGATTTTAATTATTTTATAGTATTCAGCTTGTCGTTTTTTTTTATATCCATATCGCTCCCCTCTGTAGTCTAGAAGCTGAAAAAATTGATTTTCGTTTTTAAATATTAGGAAAAACACCGAAGCAATAGTATTTTTATGCTTATATCTCAGTTCGTTTCAAACCGATTTCTCAGTTTTTTTCAGTAGTAGTTTTTGAGACTATGGCTTGTATTTTTCTGTCTTTACCGTGTCCAGAAATTAATTAGAATCTTTAGTAACTTGATATTTAAAAAAAATATCTACATTTTTAAAAATTATTTTTGTGTATAACTTTGCCAATTAGTAAGCGATTTCTGAAATTTTTTTGACGAATAGCCTAAGAGGCATAGCATATCTACAAATAGTAGCAAACGCATTGGCGTAGCTACAAATTTTTCTGGGGGTGGCAGAAGTCTTAACTTTTTTTTCTAGTTGGTCCAAATCTTAAAGTTTTTTGAAATTCTCGGGGTTGGGGGGGGGTTGGGGGTTTTGGGTTTGTTGTAAGGATGAAAAACAATTCAGGTGTGGGCATTGCAAGGATGGTATAGTTACGCCTATTAGCAAATGTGTCTATAAATGCTACTATTGCTGAAAAATTTTGATTTTTATGAGAAAACATGGGGAAAAACAGAGGCAGTCATATTTATTTGCTCATATCTCAGAAAGTTATGGAGGTATTACAGTGTATTTCAATAGCTCCTCATTGCCGGATATTTCCAAAAGACTAATACCACATACAGATCTGTGCTACATGTAAGGGCTTCTAAAAGTTTATTTCAACCAACATACGGACAGAATTATATTGCTCAATCGAATCGCCCATTTATAAGCTTTTAGTAAAATATATATCCTTGGCACCACAGTTAAAGGGTATTTTTTTAATTATATAAACGAAAAAGTATTTAAATTTTCAAATCCCATGGTAATTTTCAGTCCACCTTTACATCCTACTAAATTACTATTGGCGACACTCGTTTTGGAGCGGAATATATTGTCAAAAATTTAAGGGTTAAGTTTTGAAGGAATTTTTATTTTGTGTCGCCTAGTCTGAACATGGTTCATGCCAATTCTTTTACTCCGTTTTAGTAAAAATATTCTATGAATTGTAGCATTTAAATGTATTTATTGCGAGATTAAATTACCTCTTAACTTTATTTATTTATTATGTTAATCATTTTTTCTTAAAAGTTTTGAAAAATGCCTTTTAAGCACGATATGCACAAGGACATGGGATATCGTGATAACACGATAACTGGCTAACAGTCTGTCTGCCATAGACAAACAAAATTTATTATCAATTACAAAAGGCATAATTTAAACTCCTACCACATTCGTATTCGTGTTCACTTCTCAATGTCTACATGCACTTTGAAAGTGAAATTCATCCCTTAATTTTTAATAAATATTTTTTAATTGTGTGGTTATTTTAAGCAGCAATTTTTCCTTTCTTTCAATTTATTATTTCAATGTCTTTTATATTGATTTTCTTTAATGCGTTTATTTTCACTTAAGGCACGTGCTTTGTTGTCAAGTTGTGGTTGTTGGGTAACGTTTTGCTCACAACATTTTCATTTCCATATTTCATAAGAGACACATTCATTGTCCATCGTTTACTTTATAAAAGTATGTAACATACTTACGTAGACACAGAAGTACATGTTTATCGTTTTGATGACTCATAATGTGCTATTGCTTGAAGGACTAATTTTTTCATTTCCATCTTGAGCTTAAAATATTTATGTGTTCATGAGTAAAATCTACAGACGAAATCAGTGTCAATGTTGCCTGCATAATGATGAACTTCTTTTTTTCTTTTTTGGCTTTTAGGGGTTGAATTTTATTGCAAAAATACTTTGGAAAATTCACCCCTTATGGCAGAATAAATGAAATGATTTTTGGGTGCTATGAATCATATTCATAATGCGCATTATGTTTGGCGGTTGTTTTCAGATAGACTTTTGTTTAGAAAAGTTTAAAAAAAAATAAATTAACAAAATTTGGGGGGAACTAAATGATTTATTATTTTATAATTTTATGAAACGTATACATGTATGTACATATGTATTTAATTTGAATATAATTGTGACTTTATAAATGATAGTGCAATGTTTGAGTGTGCCAAATTAGTGAAATTTTATCGTTGTGGTTCATGCCTATTTTCGCTAAAAAAAATTAATAATGTGTCGAATTATTTCATTCATTAGCTCTTGAATTGAATTCAAATAACCCCAAAGTAAAAATTTCAACGTTGTCAAATCACGTGATCTTGGCGGCCAATTGACATCGCCACCACGTGAGATAACACGGCCATTACATTTGTCGCGCAAAAGAGTCATTATTTCGTTAGCTGTGTGGCAAGTGGCACCGTTTTGTTAAAACCACATATCGTCCATATTCATATCTTCCATTTCGGGCCATAAAAAGTTCGTTATCATCTCACAATAGCAAACACCATTCACAGTAACTGCCTGACCGGCTTAATTTTTGAAAAAATACGGCCCGATGATGCCGCCAGCCCATAAACCGCACCAAACAGTCACTCTGTGGGTGCAGAATTTTTATCTGACATGGCCTTTACTTTGTTAATTTTTTTTTTGGTTTTTTTTATGTGTTATGTAGTAACTTTCAAGTCTTATCACTCCTAAAATACTAAACCGATCTTAATAGGATCTAGATTGTGAACATTTTCAGGAAGAATCATTTTCAAATAGTGCAATACATTTTCTTTTTAGTAAAATCGCTTGTACATATAATGTTAGCGATAATTATGTTACAAGAAATCGACTTGTCTATAAAAGATGTATTAATGAACTGCACTCCATTCTTATAAGTGCATAAAACTCATGCATATAAGGTGAAAAGAAAATAATGTTTCATGAGTTAATGATGATGATCGTTAACATTAATTGTTTTATATAAGTACATATATTCGCATTTTAGGAGGCATTTAGAATAAACCCTTTTTCACTATTGATGAAGAAGACTTTCCACTTCTTTAATTTTTTGTTGCGTACTAGGAAGGCAATATTTTACTTATGAGCTGTTAATGATGGTAAACGTTTGACTCAAAACAAATTTATTCATCAGGTAGTCTTGATTCGTTATCTGATTATTTTTTTCTTTACTTCTTTTTTTTTAAAACTAGAGCTGTCAAAGTCCTTAGATAAAAACCAATTGTCTTTATTCTCTCATTTTATTTATATTCTCTTCGCACTACTATTAACCGATAAATAAATATGCCTCAGTTTAACCGTTATAAACTATATATTTAAAATTTTTAAGAAAAATTTATAATTTTGTGATAATAAGTTTGATGCTAAAATTTTTATTTCTTTACAGTTCAAATCGTAAAATATGTCATCCAGTCCAAAACCGGTAAAAAAAGTTCCCATTCATTTACAGGTATTTAAAACTTATTTTTTTTTTTTATTTCACGTCCATATTTTACAATTGAAATTCTTTGCAGAGTGCTCAAAATCGTGTTTATATTAAAAATGGCCAAATTGTTAATCACGACAAAACCTTTTCAGCAGACGTTTACATTGAGGATGGCATAATTAAGTAAGTTGTTGGTTTATGATAATATAATTTCTACTCACATGTAGGAAGAACTAATGACTCTTTAATTTCACCTTGAATAAATAGGTACATAAATTTTAACAAAAAAAAAAAAAAAAATACCAAAAGAAAGAATACATACGGCCTTATTCATAACAAAAAGTTGGCATAAAGTTAGCATAAAGTTTATTCATAACACACATGCCAAACTCTGGCTAACGTTTTGCTAAACTCTTGTTAACGAGCTGCCAAGCGTTTGCCGACTTGTGAAAAACAGCTGTTCTGTGTAAAAAAAAATTTTATAAAGAAAAGAATAAAAAATTTTTGTGCACGAAAAATATATTGTTCGTTTATTTTTTTAATTTATTTTTAAATTTTAAAAATTGTTAGTATGGATAGAAAAACAAACAAATTTCAAAATCAGGGATGATATACAAAAAATGATTGCATTTTTAAGGAGTATCATGCAAATTCAGAGTTGATTTATTAAAAGTTTGCAGACAGATAAAAGTTTCTTATGAATAAACTCTGTGCCAACGAGTTGCTAAGCTTAATCGGCATTCTAGTTAGCAGCTCGTTGTACGTAGTGTATAAACTGTGGCTAACTTTTTGTTATGAATAAGGCCGATACAATATAACACATTTAGGAACTGATGGCATAGATAAACGTCATATTTTCAAAAGAAAAAAGGGGTGCATTCTACCCTAGTCACAAAGAAATAATTTCCTTAAAAAATCTTTATCAAATATTTAAATAAATAAAACATGGGAGGAAATTCAAATAATTATTTAAATATTAAGGTTAGAATCCAACAGAATATATCAGGCTGCAAGAAATATTGATTTCAGTCACATCTGTAATCAATTTCAAGCCTTCTATTAAATTTTTTAGGAAGAAAGTCTGCTTTTAAGCTAAATGTAAAATATGTGAAAATAAAACATGTACTAGACTACTACTAGACCATGTTTTTTAATATTAACCATCCTAATTTACATATTTAATTTAATCAAAATTCTATTAGCCTTTTCTTTAAAATTAATTTTTAATAAAAAATAAATTTTTTCAATTTTATTTTTAAATATAATTTCTTGAACTGACAAACAATTTAATATTCATATGTATCAAGGCACATTAATTCATCAGTTAAGGTGAATTCACCCATTTGTTCTGAACAAAATTTTTTCCGAAGAATAACATTTTTTACTGAGAGTTTTCTGCAGAACGATTCACCCATTTAAGAAAATTTGTCCGAAAAAACAAAGCTGCCATATAATATAAAAATGCAAACAGTTGTACAAAGTGGCAGCACCGCTAGCAAACTATGTAAATAAATACAAACGTAAATTATTTCATTAAAATATATGTGAAGAAAATGTCGGATAGAAGAAAACTAAAATTATTATTTTTAATTTTTAAAGTGCATAAAGTCAATTTGATTGCAAAAGAAATTAATAAAAAAAATCGAAAATAAAAAGAGTGGCAGTGAGAAAAACCCTGTTTTAAATAATTATTTTTGTATGCACTATTGCTCATGTCATACAAACATTCTCTTCCTGTTTTTTTTTAATTCTTCTATTAATTTTTGAGCAATATTTTTATTAAATTCCATTTTAATTGTTAATGTTCGGCAAAAACATTTTTTGTATAATAAATGTACTGACACTGTACTTCATGTAAATATTGAAAAAAGTGGCATCCCAATTCAATTTCTTCTGAACAAGAATTAAAATTAAACCAATTCAAGAAAAAGCTTTCTGAACAAAATAATCTCTCTCTCTCAAAAGTAAAACATCAAACTCAATATAAAAAAAATTTGTTCTGACCTAAAATTTTATGGGTGAATCCCGCTTTAGTCTTGTTTCGTCAGCTGATTATTTTTTTCTTCAGTTATTTTAAACGTCAGCTGTCAAAGTCTATAGATAAAAAGCAATTTTCTCTCCTCTCTCATTTATTTAAAATGAATAAAATAAATAATAAAAAAAATATTTGAATTAATTAAAAATATAATTCAAATTTCAAAATAAATCATTTAGTCAACTAATTTTAAAATGCTAAGCAATCATTCTTTCAGTGTAATAAACAGAAATAAATTCAATTCAATTTATTTGTATTTTCTCTTAAGATTTGTTGGTCCAGCCTCAGAAATAAATATACCCGGTGGTGTGCGTGTAGTTGATGCCAGTGGTAAATTAATTTTACCCGGTGGCGTAGATCCTCATACACATTTTCAATTGAAATTTGATGGAGCTGTTACGGTAGATGATTTTTATTATGGTACTAAAGCTGCTATTGCCGGAGGCACCACTACCATCAGTAAGTTTTCGATTTCACTCCTTCACTTAGGAGGCCTTAATAAAAAAGTTAAATTTATTTCATTTTCCTTCGTTATTATTACTACAGTTGATCTTGTTTTGCCCGAAAGAGGTGAATCCTTGGTGGAGGCTTATGATAAATGGCGCTCTTGGGCTGATCCCAAGGTGTGTTGTGATTATGCCTTTCATATGGGTCTCTCGTGGTGGTCTAAATCGGTATCGGATGAAATGAAAATAATGTGCGATGAATTGGGTATCAATTCGTTTAAAGTGTATATGGCCTATAAGGGAATTTGTCAGCTTAACGACTCGGAAATGTTGGATGCCTTCGAGCGTATACGGGCATTAGGTGCCTTAGCACAGGCATGTAATATGGATTTCTTGCTTTTTACATGAAATTTATACAAAAAAAAAAAAAAATTT
This sequence comes from Phyto melanocephala, assembly GCA_941918925.1. Classification (NCBI taxonomy): domain Eukaryota; kingdom Metazoa; phylum Arthropoda; class Insecta; order Diptera; family Rhinophoridae; genus Phyto; species Phyto melanocephala. Next base: position 8,815,459 of record OW799233.1, read on the forward strand.
ATTGTTTATAGGTTCATGCTGAAAATGGTGATATTATTGCTAAAAATGTCAGGAAATTGTTGGCTGCCGGTATTACCGGCCCTGAAGGTCATGAACTATCCAGACAAGAAGAAGTCGAAGCTGAGGCTGTTAATCGTGCCTGTATTCTGGCTCATCAGGTAATTGATTGTTGCTTTTAAACGTTTTATGTGGAAACTTATTTTTACATAAATACAAAAGTTGAATTTTTATTTAACCGACATTATTTGTAATTGGCTTTGGAATGATTATAATTTGATTAGGTGTTTCAGAGTGTTACAATTTTTCAAGCAAAATATTTATAAAATCCTTAATACATCCTTCTTAATGAGCGAGAAGGGTACATAACATTGTTATTTCCAAAAATCTTCTTTAGTCATCGCACATAAATGATTATGAAAGAAAATTTGAAAATGTTAAAATTCAAGATGGCGTCCTAAACAAAATGATGTCAAGGATGGTAACTACGGCTTTGTCGTCTCCAAACCCACAATAGTGGTATAAAATGAATGTCCTAGAATGTCTAGTAGAATACAGCGTACTATTTAAAAATTTAAAATCAAACATGGCGTACAACATTAAATGTGAAGTCGAGGTTACGCTACGTTACCTACGGTCTACACCAGCCATCGATTTGTTTGAACAACGAAAACTTTTTTGTGCGCACATGAATTTGCCTGGTGTGGACCGCTGTTGTCGATGTTTTGTTCTTGTTCAAACAGCGTTGTCAGAACATTTGTTCGAACAACGATGTCTGATATTAAAAGGCATTTTGAATATGAAAGAAAGAGACGACACATAAAAATACAAACAAAATACTGTTTATACGTTTTCTCCATATCAAAGAACATGAAAAATTTTTTGACAGTTGCTTTGCCGACGTTTTGTTCTAGTCTAAACAAATCGATGGCTCGTCAAGACGTAGAGTTATGGTGAAGGGTTTTATCAGATTCGACACGGCTGAATACAACGCTCTTACTTGTTAACATTAATTTTTTAATTTTTTTTTGCTTCAATCTATAGAAATCTATATTTGACCATTTGATACATAAATTTTATTTTATTGAAATACTTGTTTTATCAAACACTACTGTACATGAAACCGTAACGGAAAAAAAGTTCACCAAACATCTTCGAATATAAAGCAAGTCAAGATTTCCTTTGCTTAACAACAAAATTCCTCTTTTTATTTCTGAAACCATATCAAAATAAAATGAATCCATATCAAAATTAAAACAATTCTTAAAGATAACTCTTCAGCCACACGTTCAAGTTTTGCTGTCAAGTCTTTCACACATACTACTTGTCAAAATTAATTTAAATTGATTGCTGTGACGTAGGCTGCACGCAATTTTAAAGCAATTTTATTATTCAAACATTATTAATTATATATAATTTAAAATACGGCAGAATATTTGTAAAACATAAAACAAAAAATTATGGCAGCAGAATATTTGTCAAAAAAAAAAAAAAAAAAAAAATTCGTCACAACAATTGCACTCAGTTGTTTTCTTGACTGTAAATTGAAACATTCGATGGAAAAGGAATTTCAAAAGCAAGTTCGCATCATGTTCTAAAAATATGAGTGTATTAGTAAAAAAGTGTGAGTGTATTGAAACTTGATACACAAAACTTGATCGTGTAACCCCTGTGTAAGGAAAAAAGTTATAAATGAAGGGTGTCCCAAAATAAACGAAAGACTTAAATTAAACAGAAACACACAGTTTTTAGTCTCGAATCATAAAATCCATAGAATAGGGTTATTAGTGTTATTTATGGAGTTTATGACTCCACAGCTTTGCATGCACATACGCACTCGTTTTTCGAATTATTCCACACAAATGTTTTCTCAATAAACCCTGTAATGAGCTACTTGAAATTTAAAATTATTCTCTACGATGCCGAATTGAGGTTCCTGGATTGTCATCATGCACTGTTTTCATATTGTTATATGAGCGGTTGTTTTCAGACGACAAGTATGTTAATCATCTCCAGCGAATTCAGTCTCCCATAATTCTTCAAATAACCTCTTCACAGTTGACAAAGTTTAAACACTATTTCGGTCATATTTTGTGTGAAATTGTTAAACTGTGGCCGCCAAACGTTCGTGATTTTTTAAATATTGTGTAACATTTCAGTTTCAAGAAGTCGGAGCTGAACGCCAAAAATATTTTTTTCAAAAGTTTTGCAGAGGTTAATCGAGACTCCGGGTAACTGTACCTCGGTACCGCTAACCGTCGCCACGCAATTAACCAATGCGAGAGTGAGACGCAAAACTCGCGAAGTCAGATTAAAAGGTACGGCCTGATTCTCTTTATTCGACATCGACAATGACGCGCGAACTATTGGCACGACTTACCATAAACTATCAGCTGTCGAATTGTTTTTTTTAGGGCTGCCAACTTCGTAAATCGAATATGGCTTCTTGAATTTGTATATATCAGTTAGCCGTACTAATTAATGACTGTCTGAGTTAGGGGCAATAAATGATGATGTTATGTAATCCTTGGAATTACAATTTTAACTTTGTGTGTTCAAAAATCGAACTATAGACGATTACAAAAATATGACAGTGTAGTTGCGAATTTAGCACTCTGAAATTCATTATTTTATTTTTATTTAATTTTTCTGTATATTTATTATTTGTTCTATTCACCCCTGTAAATATGTTACAAAAACCGAACTTATACTGCACCTAAATGCACATAAAAAACATGTTATCCTACTTTACGTTAAATATTGTGTAATGCCAACACATAAATTAATTGTCAAAAAAAAAAAAAAAACTTGAAGATGGATTGCCCCCTTTATATCGCACATTGCATGAGCAAATCGGCGGGTATTGAGTTGGCTCGGGCACGTCACCGTTATAGAAATCGACAAATTATTTACGGCGAAACATTGGCAGCTGCCTTGGGTACTGATGGTACATGTTGTCAGCAAGAGGGTTACCAAATTGCCGCCGCTTATATAATGAGCCCTCCCTTAAGGCCTGATACAACAACCCGCGTATTTTTAATGCAAATGTTGGCAAAGTAAGTTTGTTTTCGCCTGTTTGGAATGGATGAGTGAATGAGCAAAATTTTGTTAATTATTAAACTACTAACATCTCATTTTAGCTTCTACACTTTTTATAATTTTTAAAACATTTTTATTTTGTTTTGTAAATTGTATTTTTTTGTATGTCTATTCAAAATTAACTATCACTTTTGTGCTTTTAAAAAGAATGATTAACCATAACTAATGAGTATTAATTTGATTTAGATGAAAGCTCCGCTTTACGTAACACGCATTACTTCGAAATCATCGGCAGAAGTTCTTGGCCGCGCCAGACGCAGTGGTTATTGTGTCTTTGGCGAGACTTTAGCCAGTTCGCTGGGACGTTGCATGCATGGCGTTCCTAAGCAAGATCGTATTTATTATGTCACTAGTCCTCCAATACGTGAATCGCCCGAAACGCCAAGATCTCTCATGAAGTCATTGGCGTAGTAAGTATTTGGAAACGTTTTTTTTTTAATTTGTTTTTGTTTTTATTATTTTAACTATCACTAGTTTTCTTTATGCAAATATAAAATTTATGTTTTAAAGACAGTGAATTAAAAATTGTCCTCGATCTGAAAGAAAATGGTTTATTTAGAACAGAACAGATTTTTAGATCAATAAAAGTTTGTATTGAGTTTTTACTTGTTACTTAATTTCAAAAATCTCTTATACACCACGTTGCCACAAGCAAGTAATTATGTACTTGCAAGTTGCGTATACGTATTACTAACGAAAAGCAGGAGACATGCAAAAAAAAAAAATTAAAACACAACAATTTTTTGAGTGGCTATACAGCACAGTGCAAATGTTGTCAAAAATAAAACTTCAAATAAATTCAAAATAAATCATGGTGTAATTACATAAGGTGATAGCGTAAAGGAGAGCAATTTTTCTCTCTCTTTTTTTATGTATGGAGTTTGACAATTTCCGGAGTTGAAATCATTTTTTTAAATATGTAGTTTGACATACTCCAGAACCAAGGTGGTGCCGCCACCTTGTATACCACAATTGCACATCAAATACTAGTGAGTTAATGAAAAATTCAATATTCAACAACACTGTTTTTCGTCTTGTCACTTAACTTGCTGCAAGTCTGAAAATGTTACTTGCTTCAAAATTTCATTGCAAGCAGAGTTGCAGTTGGCAAAAGTTTGGTTGTGTTAATTAAAAAACTGTTGGCGTATTGACTTACTTTCACTTGCACTTGCATGTGGCAACGCAGGGTTATTCTGAATTTTATAATAATTTAAAATTGAAACAAAAATGTAAAAAGAAAACCTAATTTTAAATGTAAAAAAATATTTTAGTTGACCTTATTATTATGGTTGTATTTTTTATTTATTCGGCTTGAGGTCATTTATTGAAAATTATTTATAAATAAAATGAAAAAAAAAATATGTTTAATAATATTTTTGCTTTCAATTTATTTATTTTCAATATTTGTTTTTTCCCAATATTTCGATCAAACTTCGTTGATCATCTTCAGGGGATAATTATTTTTGAAAATAAAATTTAACGACAGTCTTTATTAAAAGTTTTTTTATTAAATAATTTTCAATAAATGACCTCAAGCCAAATTAATAAAAAATACAACCAAAACTTAAATTTGTATAAGAAACACTTATGTCAAATTTGTTAAAATTTTAGTTCAGAATAAGAGTGTTAATGTGACTTATAACCCTTATTCTAAACTTTATTATGGTCACTTAAATTGTAACAAATTTGATTTAGGTGTCAGTCAATTCGCATTTGAAACTCTTAATTATACCCTTCACACAGTGAAAAAGGGTATATATAGGTTTGTCATTCCGTGTGAAATTTCTACAATTTTCATTTCCGACCCCATAAAGTATATATTTTCTGAAAGCTTATGAATAGGGAAGTCGATTAAGCTCTGGCAGTCTGTCCGTGTGTATGTTGAAATCAACTTTTTGAAGCCCCCCGACATCGCTTGGTGAGGTATTAAAATATCAGAAATATTCGGGAGTAGATCGCTATTGAAAATCAGAAACATCGGTACATAAACAACTGAGATATGAGCAAAAAACCACGACCACCTCGATTTTTTTTTCACAAAAACAAATTTAAATTTTTTTTTTTTATTTTTTTTTATTTATTATTTAATATATTATTTATATTTTTTTTTTTAATTTTTTTTTTTATTTTTTTTTTAATTTTTTTTTAAATTTTTTTTTTTAAATTTTTTTTTATTTTTTTTTAACATACATACGTAAATTTATAATTTTACAATGGGATGTTTTTTATATATGGATATTTTTATATGTTTGTACGTATTTCATATGAGATGAATGGTGATACAAACTACTGTTATTGCATGACTACACGTTGTGAAGGGTATATAAGATTCGGCACGGCCGAATATAGCGCTCTTACTTGTTTTTAATTAATTAATTTTTATATTTGTATTACAGTTTTAATTTTATTACAAAATTCAGGTGTTAATGTTCAAATAGGATTTCGACGTAACGTAGTTTTTAATTCATTTTAAATTGCTATCTAAAATACGTCGTGGAATTAGGGTTTAATTTAAACAAGTTATACCTATTGGCAGGAGAATATTTTAAAACTACAAATCGTTTGCTACTCTTGTTTAGGTTTGGCTGTAAAAATGTTACCATATCACACACGAAGTACAATAACGGCATAACTCGAAATTCACAAATTAAAATTTTTAGGAGAGTCAAACAACTGTTGATCGTGTAGAAGCAATGCAATTAACAAAAAAAAAAAAAAAACAAAAACAGACAACGGTATTTTTCCAGTCAAAAAAGATAGTGATGAGAAAGAAATGTTTACAGTATTTAGAGATGTGTGATTTATGAGAAAAAAATTTATTTGTGATGTTTTTATATTTACTACGTGATATTATCAATTTTTTACACATTTGCAAACAAACCAATTTTTGATGTTTTGGTGCAATAAAAATAAAACAATTAAACGAGCGTTTTTAACTTTAATGTCATCGATATAATTATAGGCCGTATTTATTCGGATGGATTTTGCAAATGCAATTCTGTTTGATCATTTTAGACAGGAGTCATGTTTTTTACAGTTTTTGTCACTGTCTTTTTTTTTTGTATTTTTTAATTCCTTTTTTTTCGTTAGTACTAATACGCATGGCCATTTTTGTGGTTGTATTTTTTTTATTAATATTGATTAGTGCTTATTTTAAAAATTTATTAATACAATGAAATATTGACTACTGTAGCAACTGTATGAATTTTTTTAATTAAATCCGATATTTATCAACTGTTTATTTGTGTACTGAATGCAGTACACCGTTTTTGTAACTTGAGAAAGTTTTTCTAATCGAATAATCAATTAAAATCTTTCAGTTGTTATCGGTGATGCCACACCGATAAATATCATAAGTCATTTAGGTGAAAACCGATTACAAACCCTTTGTCAGTGGAAAATTTGGAAGCTCTTATGATAGTAAAACTAAATTCTGATGTTTAAAATATATTTGATATTGGCTCGAAAAAAAAATCAAAAAATAACTTTTATTTTTGATCGAAAAAATAAAAACCAAAAAATAACTTTTATTTTTGATCGAAAAAGTAAAAATCAAAAAATAACTTTTATTTTTGATCGAAAAAGTAAAAAACAAAAAATAACTTTCAATCTTGCTCGAAAAAATTTAAAAAATTTTAAAAAGCAACATATTTTATCATAGACTAATGCATAAGGATCAATATGGTATACTTAAATCCGTTTTCCGACATTTCTATATGCTCTTTTTATTTTAAAATTTCAAAAAAACTATTATTTTCGGTCCCTGGCTAAAACTTAATCTAAATTGGAAATTCACTTGCTATGATAGTTAAAATATCTTTGTCGTTTTATATAATTAATTTTTTAAGTTGTATGTACATATATAATTTATGCAATTTGAAATTGTAATATTTACTACTCTTCCGAATTTAGTGATGATCTCCAAGTCACTGGCAGTGACAACTGCACCTTTAGTCGCGAGGACAAAGCCAAAGGCAAAAATGATTTCTCCAAAATTCCCAACGGTGTTAATGGTGTCGAGGACCGCATGTCTATTGTCTGGGAGAAGGGTGTACATGCCGGCCTACTGGATCCCTGTCGCTTTGTTGCAGTCACCAGTACTAATGCTGCCAAAATCTTCAATCTATATCCACAAAAAGGTCGCATTGCTGTCGGCTCCGATGCCGATGTTGTCATTTGGAATCCCAAAGCCACACGTACCATTTCCAAAGATACTCATTATCAGAAGTGTGATTTTAATATATTCGAGGGTTTAATCTGTCATGGTGTAGCCGAAATGGTGTTGGTACGCGGTCGTATTTGCGTCGAGGATGGTAATGTACGTGTAGCCGAAGGTTATGGTCGTTTCATAAATACACCCGTACGTTCGCCCTATGTCTATGACATTTTGGAGGGCAAGAAAACCGCGAATGAAGAGCAAAACAATGGCGGCGATCATGAAGAGCATGAGAATTTGAACGGCAGTATGAAAAAAATGAATATGACGGCCTTGGAAATCGAAATACCATATCAAGAAGTGGTTTTGTCTGGAGCGGGTGGTGCACCTCAAACTGGTTCCGTTGGCAGTACACCATCTGGTCGGGGACATGTTAGTGGTTCGCGTAATATGCAAGAATCAACGTTTTCCATAAGTGGTAAGTGTATTATGTGTAGCACAGAAGATCTATTGAACTTTTTGCTTTTTTTTCTTACAGAGGAACTTGACACAGCTGGCAATCGTTCATGCATTAAAGTTAGAAATCCTCCTGGTGGCAAATCGTCTGGCTTCTGGTAAATATCCAAGAGATACCAGATGTCATATAGTCAAAGAAGCATACGATAAACAAAAGACGCTTTTCGCACAAAACATTTAATAATTGATGATGTTTCATAAAACCATTTTCATTAAAGACAAAATCTGCAGCAAAAACAGCAACAGCAGCAGAAACAAGAACAACAACAAATACTTAACTATACAAAATCAAAATATTTAAATTTAAATGAAACAAAAACATTTTTTTATTTAAGTTTTCTTTTAGTTATTTATTTTTTTGTATTTGAAATAGCAAGAACAACATTATAAACAACAATAAAAATATAAATGAAATTTAATAATGCTACAAACCAAATGAAATTATACAAAAAAAAAAAAAAACTACAACAAACCAAGATTTATAAAATTTTGTAAAATTTTCTAAGAAATCACAACAACAAGAAATAAAAAAAAGTTAAACAAATAACAACAACAAAAATAGTACATAAACAACAATATTTAAACCAAATACAACAAATGTATATTCAAATTTATTTATAATATTTATTTACAAACACGTACTCGTAATAAAAATATTTAGCTTAAATTTACGTTAAATTGCTTAGAAACTAAACACTACTAACGTTTCATTAAATTTATTATTTATTTATTTATTTTCTACTAATATATGTGTATTAAATTTGTATTTATTATTATTTTTTTCTTTTCTATTTTTCAAGTGCATTAAGAGTTTTATGGTGTTAAACCAACTTAAAAAATTTTATTCGGGTTGTAGGTATTGAAGCAAAAAAAAAAATCATTAAGCCAGCAGCTCATATTCTAAAACGATAACTGTGTAATATGTTTGTTTTTTTTTGTTACAAAAAAAAGAATCGGCTTTATATACATATATATTTATATTTTTAGCTAAATATTTTAGAAGCTGATACATATAAATAATTGTGCCTAATTTATTAACATTTTTAGGTTAATTTTTTTTTTTCAACCCCAAGAGGTTCAAATAATTGCTCAGTTATTGTTACATTAACGATTTATTGAAATTATTTAATTGTCTTAATCGAAACTCATTTACATACATACATACATATACATTTAAAAGCTATTTCTACTAAATTTTTATATTCGTAATAATCGTACATATTTATTATAATAATGAAATTTGTATGTAATAAAATAATAATAAATAAACCCGAGATGGTAAATTGCAATTTAAAGTGGTTTTTCTTGTTGTATATTGAGCGAGTCATACGGTTTTCTTTAATGTCATATTCGCTAATTTGACACTCATAAAATTACTGGGACTCGCTATGAAAATCTAATGGTAGCTACATACATACATTAAAAAATAAAAATAATTTGCAACTTCTGAATGTCAGAAGTGAAAATTTGCGAATAAAATTTTTTGTTCACATGAATTTTAATTTCGTATTGTGAATTCCATGAGTCAAATGAGTTGACATAACTTTGTAAATATTTTTTTTTACAAATTTAAAAAAACAAGGTGCTGTTTAAGAATTAAAATAAATATTGAAGAGAATGAAAAACTCGAACAATAGAAACCAAAAAAAAAACAAGTAATAGTGCTATATTCGGCCGTGTCGAATCTTATATACCCTTCACAACGTAAAGTCATGCAATAACAATTGTTGGTATCACCATTTATCTCATTAATATGAAATACGTACATACATACACATACATACATACATACATACGTATGTTTCATTATATTTTGAATGACTTTATCTGCTTAAAAACATCCCATTTTAAAATTATAAATTGATTTTATGTATTTATGTTTAAAGAATATAAAAAAAAAATAAAAATATTTTTTTTCGTCTTAACTGGTACTCGAACCTACTACGTTCATCTAGTAGCGATTTTTTTTTTGGATTTTCAAATCCGATCTGCTCACGAGTATTTTTGATATTTTGGTACCTTACACGGGTCTTGAAAAAGTCTAGGAACTTCACAAAGTTGATTTCAACATACACACGAACAGACGGACAGACTGACAGAGCTTAATTGAGTCCCCTGTTTATAAGCTTTCAGAAAATATATACTTTATGGGGTAGGAAATTGTATAAATTTTACACGGAATAACAAATTAAATATCGTTGATCACATGTAGAAAGGCTCTAACTCAGATAATTGCAACTTTACAGGAGAAGGCAAACACGTTATATAAACTGTATTATCATAATGTAAATTATTTTTTAAATTCGCTTGTAAAACTGTTATTTTTTATATTTTTGCATTACATTTTTGTGTCAAGGTGTACTTGTGTGAATTGTATTGGAATCACTGAAAAACTCAATTTCATAAAAAATACGAGTTAGGGCCTTTCGACTTGTGACCATCGATAAACCCTTACACTCACTGTAAAGGGTGTAATAGAGTTTATTTTATGTTATTTTTTACATTAATTATGAAAAATAATGTCAGTTAACCCAGCATTTGCACATGAAAGTAAATGCCTGAAATTTGCAATACATTCAAACTTCTTCACCAGCACACTCACATTTTTTTTACTTTCAATGATATTTTTAAAAAGTAATTTTTTGATGTTTTCAAGAAAGTAACGTGACAAAGAGGTAAATACTGTTGCCTACTAATAAAGGAGCTAATACACGGCATGTTTTTAACATCTGACTTGTCAAATTCTACACTGCTAAAAACGAACATGTCGTGTGTTACCTTTAAAACATTACTTCTGTCAAAAAAACATGTGTTGAGACATCTGACAAAATTTCAATTAGAGTGCGTTCTATTTTCTTCTGTCAAAACATCTGACAACAGCCGAATCTCTGCGACGGTTGCCTATAAAAGTACAATTTTGACAGACATGCAGATTTACATTCATATGTCTCACAATTTTTAATGTCAGATTTAAAAATCATGCCGTGTATAGTAGCCTTAAGACTTACACAAATTTTGCAGGATTGTGGCAAAATAATAACTTTAAATAATTTATTTTTATATAAGATAAGATTTATAATATTTATTCTTCAAATATACATAAAGAATACAATTAAAGTCTTTTATTTTTATTTATTTATTCAATTCAAACATTTTTTAAGCCATTATGGTCAATAAACCAGTATAACAAAAATATATATGGCAAAAATATATCGACGCCTTACTTCCTCAACCTCGTATCTTAAAAAATAAAACGTTTTAGGAGAGAATAAAACGGTTCATTTTTTTATTTTTCGGTGTTTGGTTAAAAGTTAAAATGCAATTAATTAGGAATTTATTAAGGCAGAATTAGTCTTTACTTTCTGTTCCGTTCCGAATCAGCTGACTTCATTCTGTTAAATAGAAAATGTCTACAAGTCGTTAGTTGTTCTGTTACTTTCCGTGCCGTTGCGGACGAACCTGTAGAAAATAGAATTTAACGTTAAGTGACGGCCATTGAGAGAGAAACAGCTGATATTTAGGTGCCTATATTTTAAAGGTGACTGCAACATAGAGACTCTGTTTGCTTATAGATGAAATCTGACACTAAAAAATTTTTTTTATGTATGGACTTTGACGAGAAAAATAAACAAAAAATATAATAAGCTTGTTTTTGTAAGATTACCTTGTAAATTAATGCAGATGATTTTTTACAGAAGAAGTAACCACAAAAATTAAACAACAGAACGGCACGTCACAGAACGACAACAGAAAGTAAAGACTAATGAAGCCTTTACATTTATGCAATAGTTATAATATAAGTTGTTGCAGTAATGGAACACAAAAAAAAGAAATCGTTTGATATAAAAAAGTCAAAACCATATTTTTTTAAGATACGAGGTTGAGGAAGTAAGGCATCGATATATGACATTTCTGACTACTAATTTTGATATATGTAAATCTATTTATTAAAAAAAAGGACAAAAATTAATTTAATCTGAAAAAAAACAAACAAAAGCAATATGACTTTTTTTTTATTTTCCTTTAAGTTCCCCCATTGCACAAATAATAATAGTAAAAAAAATTAAAACAATAATTTTTTAAAAATTAACAAAAATAATTATTTTCAACTATTATTTTATTTATAATAATACGTATACAGAACTTTCACGAAAGTACTTTCATGTGTGGTCTTTTTATAGAATTTTTCCTTACTTTGTTGTGCGTTTCTTGTGGTTTCCGATCAACGTGTTGTATATTTTTTAAATTTCTCTTAAGCCAATAACTTTTCAAAAATTATCAATACAAATATGTTTGTATGCATGTACAAAAGTATAAATGTATGTAATAAGACATCATCTATAACTGTATCATCAAAAATGTATTTTAAAAATATAACAGCTTTTAGAGGATTTAACAAATGAGTTTTTTGAACGATTTCATTCGAAAAATAAGAATGATAAGAATACAAATAAATAAAAATTAGTCTAAATATACATACATAAATATAAAAGTACAAATAATGATATTGAAAATGCATATCGTCTATTTGTTGTTCAGTTTTTTTTTTTTTGACACTTACAATTATTAATATGCCTTCTAAGTAGGCGTTGTAAACGGTTTCAAAATGTTGAGATAAAAAGTCTATTTGAGTTTAGAAGAAAAATGTAATCTAACACAAATAAGAGTAGATTAAAGAAAATACGACTCTTTAGATGTGTATAGACGTTTGTATATTATTTTTAATATTTTTAGAATCTATGTTTTTACAAGTGGTTATCTGTCTGTCTGTCTGCCTAGCTTTGCACAATTTGATTTTAGTTAAAGTTTTAAATATAAATTTTTACTTGTCTGTTAGCATTTAGTTAATGCTTACAAACGTTCTACATATATTGTACATAAATACATACATATTAACAGCATTTACTTATTTTTGTGGGTACCCTGCAGATAACGCGACTAGTTCATACACGTATGTAAAGTGTACTCCGTAATGGACTAGGAGTAATCTAAAGATCACCCAAATGCACCAAGAAAACGTGGTCGATTTAACGTTACGATGTCCTAGGGCTGGACCATAAATATAACCCATCGGAGTAGTCTCAAACCTACTCTTTGTCACTACTCAATAGAGCACCTACACGATAATTATACACGTCTTGACAATAATTTATGTATTCGTTAAAACATGAACACTTGTCGTTTAACTACAATCTCTTGTTTAAAAATGATATGGTCCATGACTGCATTACATAGGACCATGTTGTAAGTAGTCCATTCTGCTAAAATGGACCACGTAGTAACAGCAATGCTCGAAGATAGAGATGGGTATATAAAAACAAATTATCGATATACATATATCGTTTCGATACATTTTGTTAAAATCGATATACATATTACGATTTGGTTATTTTTTAAATTATCGATATATTTTTCAGTTTTTTCCTTCTCCTGTAAAGTAGTAAGAAATCGAGATACGCCCTTTTTATATTAAACCATTGATATGTATTTATATTAATATTTTTAACGTGAAAAACAAACTTTTGAATAGTAAGCTTTAAGTGAAAATATTAAAAACACAAAAATACCACCAAACCAGTGGATGGATTAAGTCATCAAACAGTTTTACTCTACCAGCTTTTATTTTAATAATATGTTTAATATGCTTGTATAATAAATAAGAGTCTTCTGCTGTTGGCTGCTGTCAAATAAACTACGCTAAAACCACTTATGCGGGAGGTACTGACGAAGCCTGCAAATTAAATGTTTTAAAGGTAACTTTTAAAAAAATATCGGTTCACCTTTTCTCTCAATTCGTGGTTTACGTTCATATTATTTTAGTTCATTTGGAATAAGAGTTGAAACATAAGACCTGAGGAGAAGTTTAAACACAAAAAGAAGAATATGAAGAAGACCTGTTCAGATCAAATACACAAAAGTTAACATCGTTTTTTGCTCACAAAACCTTTGATCTTCATACGTGTACATTTTAATTTTGACAAATTGTAGTCGGTAGCCCATTGTCTTTTATGTGTTTAATGTAAAAATGACGCAGCCTATTTTTAAATATTTTAGAAGAGCATCTTTTCGGTTTAGTTCCAAACTTTTGCATAGATGTATTCAAGTAGTTAACGAATCAAATTCGTTACCGGGTAAACAGAAAGTCAAGAAGTTAGCACCACTTGTCTCTGTTCTCTTTTACCAACAAAATACTAAAAAAGAGATAAAAACAACGATGTTACGATATATGTATATCTAAGATAAAAGTATCGGTATATCAACATAGAAAATATCGCCAATATAAATTGATTTTTTTCTAAAAAAAATATCGTTATTTTTTACCCAACCCTAATCGAGTCTACTTAAGTTTTATTAAAATAATTGCGTTAACAATTTGTAAGATGAAATAATCGAGAAATTGTTTTGATTGAGAGATGCATTGAGCTAAGTTACACTGTATTTATTTTTTGTATATACATATGTATGTTTGTATGTACATATGTATGAATGTACATTTCATATCAATACTTATTTATATATTTACATAAATACAAAAAAGTACATACATACTTATAAATAAAATACATTTTAATTTTTTATATTTTAGTCTCTTATCGAAGAATTTCTACAACGAATGCAGGCTGTATTTATGTTAAAACACGGTGATATTAATAGACTGGCTGTCTATTATCTGAGAAGCCTAGATGTTGAACTCTATATAAGTAAGTATGTATGAACATTAGGGAGGCTAGTTATCATGGTGTTAGGAGTACATGTACTGTTTTTCTTCCAATGTAATATTTTACGCACTATACCCCAAACAGTACGCAAATGTACTGATTCTTACCCTTTATACATTTTTTTTAGCCTTTTTTTAATGAAATCCCGCCTGATCACAAATTCACCTTAAGATGTTTGCGTAATCCACGATTGGGTGAATGAGTGAGATTTAGTGAGAAATATTCTTTTTGCACGAAAATTTTGTAATTAAACGCTTCACTGACGATTCATTTTGCACACAATTTGCAACAGAAATCTTGACGTTATAGGCCAACTGTTTTAGAAAAACTTTAACCAATATTACAATGTGTTTTTGCAATAATTATATGTTTTTTGTTCAAATACTTCGCCATATTCTAAAATCTCGCGATTTGTAAGTGATAACTGTAAAAATATATTACTGTACAACTTGTATTAACAAAATGGTGGCAAATTTAAGTCCGGCGCTCATGTTGGGATACTCGATATAACAAAAAATGCAAATTCTTGGTTTTATACAATTAAATAAATAACTTTAAAAAAATACTATAAATCAATGTTTAACCATTTTATTAATTAAATTTAATTTTATAATTTAAATTTAAAAAATAACAAAATTAAAAACTTTTTACAGCTCGAGTTTTATTTAACAATAACAAGTTTTGACATATTAAGGCGTTAAAATAATGAAAATATAATCATCTGTTTTTTCAACACCAACCTATAATTAATTCTCCTTGGATCACACTTTTGTTTGTATAACAAATATTAAATTGATCTTTGTTATAAGTTAAATAGTGTTTGCGTTAAAAAATATATTGTTATTTTCTTATTTGTACTAATTTTTTGTTAACGTGGGTGTACTGTTTTTACGAATTACAAATCTGGCCACCCTAATATACATACACACATAAACATAAATATAAAATAATTCTCTGAGTTGCATATGAAACTCCATGTTTAAAAAAATGTAAACAAGAAAGTCAGCTCCCTATTGATATCACCTTTGAATGTTTACAGCATGAATAAAAAAAAAATTGTTTTTGTTTTTTATGAACCCGTTTTCTTTTTAAAGCCAGAAATTTGAGTAACAAATGATTAGTATCAATTGGAACCGGCTCGAAAGAAGTTAATCTTTTTAAATATAAACATTTAACAATATTTTTGTTTAATAAAAAATAATTTTGTTATTTTCGTTACGAGTTTTTATTAAACAATTAGTTAAAAATGTCCAACGTTACAGCCGTAAAAAAGGTACACTTATATATGTATATGTGAATAATACTAGATATTAATTATTATTTATTTTTATAAATATAATAGTAAAAGCTCTCAATTTATCTGTGAAATACTAACACGTTTGAACCACTTGTTTAGACGCAAGTGATTGTGAATGAATTTCAATTAAATACAGTAGAAACTCGATTGTTTTAAACATTAATTCTTGATGCACAAAAAATTTTCACATTACTTACTTGCAACATTAGAAAATATTCCTTCACCTCAATACTGCAAAATTTATTTTAGTGTAGATTTATTTGGTTTTTAGTCACAATGCATGTGTTTCGAATTTTGAATTTAATAAAGTTCGGGAAAGTCTTACCGTAGATCAATTATAATTGATTGGCAATATTTTTGACAATAACACTGCTCTGCAAAAAATAATTTTTTGTCTTCCCATTTGATGTTTTATTTTTGAAAATCGGATGACTGGTTCTCGAGTTAGGATTAAATATGTGTCCGTACCTGACTAATTTAGGGGAAAAAATTTGCCACGCGAATACGAATATCTACTGCATCATAGATATTGTCTAAACTTTTGATAACCATATAGACCAGCTTAAACCCAACAACCAAATAAAATATTGAAAAAAAAAAACTTTTGATAACCCTTTATAACATATTAGGTCTGTCTGCGTACACATATTTTGCATCATTTTATGCAAAATGTTACAAAATCTTGCAAAATATTGTCTGCGTACTCAAAATCTCTTGCAGCGAGAGAGCAAAGAAGAAAATTTTTTGACAGTTGGAAGTTGAGAACTTGCAAAATGTTGTTGGAGAAATTTCTTCTTGCAAGATTTTGCAACTAGTTTGAACAGCTGTTTTTATTTACTAATTATGAAACAATTTTTGTGAAACGAAAATAAAAATTGAAATTTAACAATGGCAGAGGTAAGTAGTTAGAATTGTGCTGATTTTTAACGTTTATAAAATATTATAATAAACAACATTTTACCGTAATGTAAGTGGATTGGAGATGGCAGAACCGATAAAATTAGCATTTTTTAATTTACCGCGAGAATTCACTTTCGCGTACACATATGATAAAACTCTTTTGCTTTGTAATTTCAATTGTTTACACACCGATCAGCTGTTTTCTTGCAAAATTTTACTGGATACTGTCTGCGTACTTTTTGATATATTTTTAGCCGCCAGAGTAAAATTGGTCTTACTCTCCCAAAAAAATTTACTGAGTATTTGCTACTGGAAAAGTACGCAAACAGACCTATTATGTTTTAGAGTTTGTCATATTTGTTGTTCAGTTCTTAAAGATTTTACTGTATACATATGCTCTATGGACCGTATTCATAAAAAATATTTTAGGTTTATTTGACAGATGTTGTAGAGAAATTTGTCAAATAAGCCTTCAATAAACCTAAAATATTTTTTATGAATACGGTAGTATATGTTTTAAATATTTATTTATTATGTTTGTTTTCTTCTCATCAAGAGCGACCAAAATTGTGTTTATATTAAAAATGGTGAAGTTGTTAATCATGATCGAAGAATCAAAGCTGATGTCTACATTGAAGACGGCCTAATCAAGTAAGTTGCAATGAAAGTAAAAAAAAAACTAAAAACGTTACTCTGAGTCCAGAGCGAATATATTATGTTTATGTTTTAATATACATATCGACTCCTGTGCGCGAAATTATCGTATGATACAAAAACAAAATTTTCCAGGAGAGCGTTTTTATTACTTTTAATAAATTAATAAAAACGTAAATAACACAGCTACATACGATTAAATGTACACAGTATTATCTCCATAACTAAAACAGTTATCGCTATAATATTTGATCAGCAGATGGATTAATGGATGTAGAACCAATTTGCATTAAAAAGTCAATTTAAAAAAAAACGTAACATACGATAATTTCGCGCACAGGGGTCAATATAATATTTTTAACTTTACCGGAGAAGGTAAAAACGTAATAGAAACTGTATTATCATTACGTAACGCGTAATCTAAAATTTTTTGTAAAACTGTCATTTTTAGTGTGTATTTGTGTGGATAACTGCCTCAATACAGGATCCTGTGTCACAAGCAAGATAAAACGATCACTTTTACTTTATTAATGCGAAGCTTTGTATTTGTTTTATTCTCTAAAATTATCAAATATTTACATAAATTATATTAAATATAAATGCAAGGTTAACCAGTTACTTACATAGTTTTTGCTTAAGGCCTTGACACAGAATAATTGAACATCAAATATGTATAATCTTAAATACAGAATAACTACAAAATTAATTACCGTTACAGTTCTTTACAGAAAACTTTATATACTAAGTTAAACAGGTTACTAATACAATTTAAGAAAACACGTTATAAAGGTATACATAAAGTTAGAAATACTAATACAACATTTTTCACTCATTACTGGGTTGCAATCTCTACGACAATTTGTGTGAAACGCATTGGAATCACTGAAAAACTATATTTCACAAAAAAATACAAGTTAAGCACTTTCTACTTGTGATCATCGATATGTTTTGCCGTATATAGACCTTAAGCGGCCTAAACATTAAACAATTTTGTTAAAAATTAAAATTATATCATTTGACCACTACGATGTTATTTTATTATGTCAATAGGGTTTTACCTACTTGCTAATTATGGTCAACTATGTGTTTCCAAATTCAAATAAAACGAATTATATTTTCATTCTATGCTTTTCTTGACGTTTCGTGGGTTTCAGGGGAGTTTTTATTGTTTGTAGGAAGTCATTCGTTTTACATTGTTGATAACGGCACCACGACACAGATATTCAAAAAGTTACTCAATAACATAAACAGTTTCTTCTATTGAGCTTGAGATCACTTTTCTTAATAAAAAATAGTTTCAATTTTATTTTCCGATATTTCGCTACCACATTGGGTGAAAATTGTTAAAAATTGTAAAAACTTTCCCTGAAGAAGCTACCCAATGTGGTAGCGAAATATCGGAAAATAAAATTGAAACTATTTTTTATTAAGAAAAGTGATCTCAAGCTCAATAGAAGAAACTGTTTATATAAATTAAAAGATCGAAAACATTAATTTGTTACTCAATAACTTTACAGTAGCTCACATTTAAAGTCGGACAGGCACAAGAAAAAATTTCTAGTCACAATGTCTATATTTCTTTTAATGAAAACACAAATCACTTTTTTCAACTTTATCACAAAAATTCTTTTATTAAAAACAACAAAAAATATTTACTTTAAGTTCCGTTATAAAATGTACTTGAAGACTTAACTAAGACAAGTACAATTAACTGTTTCAGCGTCTCAAAAAAAAAATAAAAAAACCGCAGAAGTTGTTTCAAAACGATTTTTACAAGCTATTTGCGAGACTACGATTTGTAATTTGGTGTCTCTATTCTATTCAAAAAATATTTAGGAGCTTGAGAAAGTTAATATATTTTAAAACAAATTATAATTTTCGTATTAACGGCAATTTTATGGAAATTTATAGAAAATTTGTTTTAAAATCTTTACTTTTTACTTCAGTTATTTATTTGACCAAAACTGCTCATTTCAGATTTGTTGGTCCCGCCTCCGAAATTAATGTACCTGCCGGTGCCCATATTATAGATGCCACCGGTAAAATGGTTATTCCCGGTGGTATTGATCCTCATACCCATTTTCAATTCCCATTCCAAGGCGCCGTATCTGTAGATGATTTTTATCATGGTACCAAAGCTGCTGTTTCTGGTGGTACCACTACAGTCAGTAAGTAAAAGCTACTTTGTAATGCGGCCAAAAATGTTAAGGCTTCTTTTTCTTCTATCCTTAGTCGATTTTGTTGTACCAAACAAGGGTGAATCTCTGTTGACTGCCTACAAGAGATGGCGGTCTTGGGCTGATGGCAAAGTATGCTGTGATTTTGGTTTGCACGTGGCCGTCACCTGGTGGTCTCAGTCTGTGTCTGACGAAATGAAAGTATTGTGCGATGAATTGGGTGTTAACTCTTTCAAAATTTTCATGGCCTATAAGGGTCTTTATCAGTTGAACGACTCCGATATGTTGGATGCTTTGGAACGTATTCGTGCTCTTAAGGCCGTTGCTCAAGTACGTCGTTTTTGCCAAATGAGTTGTTGTTGTTGTTATTTGAAAAAATTAAAAAATTTTTATTTTTCAAATAGGTCCATGCTGAGAATGGTGATATTATTGCCAAAAATGTTGGCAGACTTTTGAATGCTGGCATCACCAGTCCTCAAGGTCATGAATTGTCTAGACAAGAAGAAGTTGAAGCCGAAGCTGTTCATCGTGCCTGTGTTTTGGCTCATCAGGTGGGTGGCAATACAAATAATAAATTGTTTAAATATATCCCTTTGTTATAAACCTAAGAAAGTTTTTTTAAATAATTACTAGAACAAAAATGAATTAAGTTAATTATTTTTAAATAACCAGGTTGACTGTCCACTCTATGTTGTACACGTTATGAGCAAATCGGCCGGTATTGAACTCGCCAGAGCCCGCCAACGTTACAATAACCGTGGTATTTATGGAGAAACTTTGGCTGCGGCCTTGGGAACTGATGGCACACATTGTCAACATATTTGCTTTCAACATGCTGCTGCACACATTTTGAGTCCACCTTTGAGATCTGATCCCACAACACCAGAATTCATGATGCGCTTGCTAAGCAAGTAAGTTATGGAGATAAATTAATCGAAACTAATTTCATATCTCTGATGGTTATTTACTACTGGTTGACTTTAGTGATAACCTGCAAACAACCGGCAGTGACAACTGTACCTTTAACAAGGAACACAAAGCGTTGGGCTTAGGAAACTTTGCCAACATTCCCAATGGTGTAAACGGTGTCGAGGATCGCATGTCTGTCGTTTGGGAAAATGGTGTTCATGCAGGTATTTTGGATCCCTGCCGTTTTGTTGCTGTCACCAGTACAAATGCTGCCAAAATCTTTAATCTTTACCCGCAAAAAGGCTACATTGGTATTGGCTCTGATGCCGATATAGTCATTTGGAATCCCATTGCTACCCGCAAAATTTCAAAGGATACCCATCATCATAAATGCGATTTTAATATCTTTGAAGGTATGGTGTGCCATGGTGTACCCGACGTGGTTTTGGTACGCGGTCATGTCTGTGTAGAGAATGGTGAGGTTCGTGCAGTTGAGGGTCATGGTCGTTTCTTGAATACACCTGTTCGTCCTTCCTACATCTACGATGTAATGGATGGTTTAATTGAATCCACTGAAAACTTGGCTGTAAAGAATGCCCACTTATCTGAGATGGAGAAGGAAATCAAAGAACAGATACCCATCTATAGATCGTTGGCTTGTGAGAATCCTACCGTTGCTGCCTATGGCTGTGACCACATTAAGAGTTCTTGCAAAAAGCAAGGTAGTTGCTGTAAGTTGGCTGGCTGAAATTAAATAGAATAGAAATTATAATGGCGTTTGGTAATAACTTTTTTTCTTTAATTTTACAGAATAATGCTTCCAAAACTGCAAACCATACATCGATTGAGGTACAAAAATCGGGTTAATGGTAGACTTACATAAAACTTGCAATCTAAACATTTTTTAATAATTTTTTTTTTAATATTTTCACGTTTAATGGAAATTTACTTCCCTTAAATACATATGTACATATGTAGCTTTTTTTTAATAAAATTTAAAATTATTTTTTGTTTTAAAATACAAATATCTGTAAAGAAGTTGTTGCTGTTATTTAGCAATATGCTCACATTTAACAATAACAGAATAACAGCTTGCGAAAGCAATTCTTGTCGCTGAAATCATCATCAGAATTTGATTGCAATACATTTTTATACTCTTCACCTGCGCTGGCAAGGGATTCTACAATATTAATTTCCGACCCCCTGAAGTATATATTTTTTGAAAGCTTATGAATAGGGGAGTCGTCTAAGCAGTGTCAGTTGGAATCAACTTTTAGGGGCCCCCACATATAGCACAGGAATCAAACGCTATTGAAATTCAGCACAATCGCCTTATAACTTTTTGGGCAAATAAACACGACTGCCTCTGTTTTTTCCCATATTTTTCCACTAAAATCGAAATTGTTCAGCCCTAGAATTACTCATAGACGTTTGCTAATATCTTTTGATGTGATATGCCTCTAGGGCTTTTCGCAAAAAGCTTTGGACAAATCGGTCAATAATCGTCAAAGTTATAGGCAAAAATAATTTATATTTATTTTAAATATATCAAGTTATTTAAGCTCCTAACTAATTTTGGGACATGCCAAGGACACCAGAATATAGACTGTAGTCTCAGGAACTATTGTTGAGAAAAAGTGAAAAATCGGCTAGAAACTAACTGAGATACAATGACAAAAATACAATTACATCGTTGTTTTTTCTAAAACTTACTTTTTAGCATTTTGATAACAGACAGGAGTGATCTGGATATCAAAAGAATGGGGTTGACTAGCAAAATATAATACAAAATAAAAAATTTTAAATCCATAATGGACGCCATTACAAAAGGGCCATAAAATAGATTTTTTAACAAACAAATCTAGTAATTAAAAAAATAGAGCCATTTCAACCCACTTAATATTGGTATCAAAAGAAAGGGTTTGCTGACTAGTTGCCAACTATGAAAAAATTAGAATCCAAGATGGCTTCCAAGAAATAATAAAACAGGTAATGTTGTTCAAATATAGTAATTGCGAGTTTACCCCCTAAAATCACCACAATATTGGCAGTATTATACTTGGCCAGTTGAATACAATAATTTATGAACAAGTTAAATTCCAAGATGATTCCCTAAACAAACTGACCGATATTTTTTTCTCAACCCCTTCAATATTGATATCAAATGAAAGGTCTTGAGCTGTAGAATATAACTAACATTGTAAAAATCAAAGGTGAAGTTGCAAATAATAAAACAAAATTGTTTTGATCTGGAAGCTAGGATATACTTCGATGAGTTCATTATACCCATGTAAATGATAGTGAAGGGTAGTATCAAATTCGGCACGACCAAATATATCATTCTTACTTGTTTTGTTTTTAAGAAAGTCGAAAGTTGTTGCCCTTTCAACTTATATTTTTGTATTAGGGATTTCATCCGGCTTCGCATGGTTGAAATTTACTAGTGATTAATAAATATTTCTTAAAGGATATTTTCCAATTCATACATATTTACGTATAAAGCAAATGCGAGAGCCCCTATATTCGAATACTACCGATTACGAATAAGTATTTTGACGATTATAAGAACAAAATCCGGAGGTCTTCAAACTACTGTCAACGTCGAACTCAAAAAAAAATTTGGAGGGCTTTGTATTCGGCTACGGCATATTTACGAATGCAAGGAAAATTCGTAAGGCTTGGCATTCCGCTACGGTAAAAATTGAAGCTTGTAGTCACAGAATTAGTCTACGAAAAAATTTCGAGTACGAACTAGTGGTTACAACAAACACAAAGAAAATTTGGAAGGGATCGTATTCGCCTACGGCAAAATTACGAGCTAGTGGTTTCAAAAACTACAACAACAATTACAACAATAATTCTACTATCTAACTACAGATCAATTGTCTGGTAAACAATTACCGGCTCGGTTTCTGGTTGCACTTTAAGTGGCCAAGTCGAAGTACCACACGAGCGGTGTCGGTAGCTGCTTCCCCATTCTACCCTAAAACTTTGACCGTTTATACAAAACCTAATATAAACTCAATGGGAATTACAAGTAATTCATAACTATTACGTATTATTTTACGTATATTAGCACGTTACATTATGCTTAACACGGCAAATACACTCAGACAACTTTTCCGGAAGAATTTGTCGTGTTCAACAAAATTACTTGTTCGTCGCAATTGTGTTAATGGCATTACTCGTTAAGAGCATTTTACAACAACCAACATACATAGAAAAAAGCAACATTTATTTATGACATTATGGCGATACGCCACTTAAAACTTCTTGTGAATACAGCAAATATACAAGTATGAAAATATTTTTAAATTTTATCCGTTAGTAGATTTTTAATATCCCGAATATAAATATAACGAATATTAAGATATATTTATTCATCAGTTTAAAGTAGTTCGGAGAAAATATTTTCGTTTATGTTTTTTCTTTATAAAGTTTAAAAACATCTGAAATAAATGGGAAAAGAACGAGCATTTTTTATTGATGGACTTTGACAGCAGAAATTTAAAATAAGTGAAGAAACAACCAATAATCAGCTGACGAATCAAGTCCAACTGATAAATAATTTCGCCTTGATTTTTACTACATTAAGTTTGACATGTCGTCGTTCGTAAATTATTGTGTTCTATATGTATAGGTTTTATATATAGAACACAATAATTTACGAACGGCGGGCGATTTGTAATAAAAAGAGAGAAGATAAAAAAAGTTTTTCTATCTGTGGAACTTTGAAAGCTCAAAACTAAAATAAGTAAAGAAAAAAAAAATCAGCTAAAGAATCAAGACCAATTGATGAAAAAATATGCCTTGGAAAGATTATATTTACACTAATAAATTCTCATATTGAAAACAAACAAGTTTAAATTGTCAATATTAACTGACGAGTGTTCGTAGCAAAGATAAGATATTCGTAGCTATGGCACAATCAAATACGTCCATTAATATTGACTTTCGCTTAACAGTTTTGTTTTGACTTTTGCCACAGTAAGAGCAACAAACATACACTAATTTGCCACTAAACTACTTTAGAAATTCTAAGCATCTGAAGAAGTACAAAAGTGAATATATTGAGAAGGAGGCAACAATATGAAGACTGTATATTTAACCATTATTTGTCTGTTTTTTGTTTGTATTGTGAATTTTTCAAATTCGCAAAAAACGATTTATGATTTTGAACGCCAATCTGGTTGTTTTAATGGATTTTTAAATCAAAAGATTGGAGTTTTACAAAATTATAAAGATTCTCTGCAGGGCTGTAATAATGAAGGCAACAGTGATCGTCTACCACCACTAAATATTGATACACAGGCTGAAATAGAAAAGTGTAAAGAGATGTCGTGGGTAACATGTAACAAGCAATCTGCGTGTAATATTATTGCAGATACAAACGATTTCTTGCGTTGTCATTCTAAAAGTGTAAGTTTTATCGTTTTGACAAAAAACAAATTACAATTGGCTAATTCACAAGGTGTCGTATTGTCATAATTTTTAAAAATTCTAAAAAGACGTAAAAATTTTATAGTATAGGTGTAGAGAGACAATATAATACTTTTCGATCATTGTAAAATTTTTAGGATATTATGACTTTATGACAATACGACACTTAGAACACCTTTTTAATAAGCCACTTACACTTTTAATAAGTTCAATAAAAAATATTTCTTTTAATTACATTTTAGGCATCTGCAAACATGCTTGAATATATGGAAATATATTTAAATGCAACAGCCATGGCCTTCGAATTAAATAAGGATTATGCAGTAAAGGAAAAGGAAATTTTGCGTTGTCAGCTGAAAGCTACACGGACATATGTTTCGTCTTCTATGAATGCATACAAGGAACTCTTAAAGTGTAAAAAACCACAAAAACCACAAAAACCATAAATGATTTTGTTTGTTTGTTTTTTTTATGAATATACAAGGTGTCTGAAGTGTTGTATTGTCATAACTCTTCAAAAATTTAAAAAAGGTTTAAGCATTTTACAATAAAAAAAAATCTTTACTTTTTTCTTTTATTTTTAAATTTTTGTTTTGTTATTAATGCGTTTGCACGAAGGGCTTTTAGAGTTATGTTGATGAGAACGTTATTATACCCTTCACACAATGTCCTCTATGTACATCAATATTATTCATTTTATCATTTTCAAAGAAATGTGATACAAAGATGCAAACAGTAACAGGTTACGTATAAATTTGATTTTCGACCAGGCATCAATTGGTTCTACAGGAAGTATTCGAGTGGTGCCAAATCGCACGACCTTTTAGGCCAATTGACAGGTTCATTTCACAAAATCCAATTATTGCCAATTTTTAATTTCAAATTAAAACCACATCTCGTCCAGCTAGTCATTAAAGGAGACAGATCACCCCTTTAGTCGCACAACGGTAACGCCAACTAAATGTCATTAGATTGTAATTCAAATAAACGCTGCATTTACCGGCTTTTCATTTCTGTAAATAAATTTCGTTGTCATGGCAACGATTTTCGACATTTAAAGTAACAACAAAACACTGTATAGGTTTTATAATAAATTAAGTTTTTCTTCACTGCAACTCATAAAAATAAAAAAAAAATTTAAAAAAAAAATTTAATTCAGAAAAAGAAAATGTTGCATCAAGGCATAATCCTTCGAGAGGGTCATATAACACGCACCATCTACAATTTGGTACTTAGATACACACTTACATACACATGTCTTCAGCACTGAGCGTTATAGAGTAAAACAAAAAAATGTTAAATATTTTATTTTCGTGTGAAAGCATTAATGAAGAACTTTTTTAATAAAGAAAAAAATGAATTTTTCTTTAACAGATTAAAGACAAACGTTTTGAAGATGTCATTGAGTGCATAATTAATTTGGGAGAGGCAGCCAATACTAGAGCTGGTCTCTCAACTTTGGGTTACTGTTACTATCATGCCCAAAAGTATGAGGAGGCCGCCACTTGTTATGAGCAATTGTGCAATTTAGCACCGAAAATTCCCAAATATAAGTAAGTTGTGTAACAATATCGAACACTACTAAATACAATAACGTCACAACTCAAAATTTAAAAATTTTCAAGAGAGACACAAGCAATGCAATTCTTGTATTTTTCCAGTCAACAAAAAATAAAGATGAGCAAGAAATGTGTATCGAGAATCAATTTTTGGGAAAATGTAAATTTTGGGTTGTGACGTTGTTGTATTAATTGTGCCATACACACATATATTTAATGCCGTAGAACTTTGAAATTTGTATATTTTTTTCGTAGATTCTATTATGCTCAGTCTTTGTATCAGGCGGGCATATTTGTGGATGCTTTAAAGGTCCTCAAACAAATTAGCGATAATGAAGAGCTAAAAGAACAATGTCTGCAATTGCAAAGTGCTATTTTGTATTCGAGTGAAGATTTTGCTGGGGCCCAAAGTATTTTAAATCAACGTTCGAGTGGCACAGCCGATACTCTTAACGACGAAGGTTGTCTGCTCTATCAAGCCGATCAGTTCGAAAGTGCCGTACAACGTTTCAACACAGCCCTTCAAGTGGGTGGTTTCAATCCATTGATAGCCTACAATTTGGCCTTGTCCCACTATCGGAGAAAGGAAAAAGCTCAGGCTCTTGAATATACCAGTAAACTCAGTTTTTAACGGGGCCTTTTATAAATGAAATAAAATTCAATTCTGCTTTCATTTTAGCTGAAATTGTGGAACGTGGCATAAGAAATCATCCTGAACTGGGTATTGGGGCTCAAATCGATACCGATGGCAGCGCTCGTAGTGTTGGTAATCCAATAACCATGGCTTTATCGGGCATTACTCAGGCTTTGAATTTAAAGGCCGCTATTGAATACAATGATAGCAATAGTAAGTAAAGCATGCCAATAGTTTTAATCATCAAAATGCTTAAGTTAAATTAATATCTTCTAAATGCTTTTGAATGGAGGTGTGGATTAAGCAATGTCCGTCTGTCCGTGAGCATGTTGAAATCGTGTTAATTATGCTGATTTGCAATACCAAACTGCTCCCGAATATTTCTGATATTTTAAAACAACTCACTGGTCTTGGCACAACACACGCACATTGCTCAATCGACTTTCCTTATTATAAGCTTTTAGAAGATAAAGGGTGGGCCATTTAAAAGTTTAAATTTAAAAATGTAATAAAACAAAAAAGGTTTGAACTTTTGCCAAGTTTAGTTTTTTAATTGTGAAGTACGATTGTTCCGATTAGAAATGAAATATTATTTTATTAATAAGGCTGCCGCAGCTGGCCTTACAGTACCGCATTCGATCGGACCACTTTTGGAGTACTTTTTCGTGTATATGGGGTTGTATCTCGACAACGGCATCACGAATGTTGACCTTCGAATGCTCAATTGCCTCTGGCTTGTCTACATAATACTTGTATTTAACGGCGCCCCACAGCAGCTCCTTGGTGGCCAATTGACTTCACTATTTCGGCTAATTAAATGGCCATCAAACGTTGTATGCAATAAATCGATTGTGGCATAAGATGTGTGGCAAGTTGCACCATCCTGTTGAAACCAAACATCGTTCACATCAATGCCATGAAGAGCGTGCCCCAGGAAATCCACTTTTATGGTGCGGTAGGTGTCTCCATTGACCGTAATGGTTGTGCCGTCCTTAGTTTCAAAGAAATATGAGTCAATGATGCCTCCGCTCCGCAACCCGCACCAAAGTCACAAATACGACACGTTTGCTTATAAACGTACCCATGAAGGCGAAAATGAGCTTCATCCGGAGAGATATTTTTTTCCAATTATTTCCAATTAATTGTCTTTGTTTTGGAAATATATTTTTAATAAATCTTAACGTTGCTCAAGCGTAAATTGATTCATTTCGCTCGGCGAAGATAAAATATTGAATTTTGTGATAGAATAGAACGACATAAGTATTGCCAGATCCGAAATAACCGCTGGTTTATATTAAAACCGATAGATGGCCCACCCTTTATAAGCTTTAATTTGGATTTTTTGGAATAAATTAAGGCATTCGATAGGTTTGAATTCACTTTGAAATCATTAATATTTTAAGGCAATTCTTATTTTAGGACAAATAAATGCATTTTAATTGTAATCATTCCTTTACAGCTCTGTTATGTACGAATGTGCACTTGTTTTATAGGGTTTCCTGTTAAACACATTTAATATTAATTTTATTTTAGCCGAAGCCGCTAGAGATTCCTTATTGGACTTACCACCCCGTGCTGAAAGTGAACTGGATCCAATTACACTGCATAATATGGCCTTGACTGATCCTCAGGGTCCAGTGGCAGGTTTAAGGAAATTAGCTTTTCTTCTAGACTTAGGACCTCCCTCATGTCCTAAAGAGACATTTGCCAACATTCTACTCATCTGTTGTAAACATGAAATGTACGAGACAGCGGCAGATATTCTCGCAGAACATACAAACTTAACTTACACCTATTTATCGCAGGTCTATTTAAATGATTTAATAGTTTTGTATTGTAATTTACTTTACGATTAACCCATTTCATTGCAGTATCTTTATGAATTGTTGGATGCTCTCATAACGGCTCAATCATCGGCTGAGTTGGCAGAGAAGAAGTTGGGTACATTGGCCTCTAGTTTGGCGGGCAAATTGAGAAGTTTGGCAGCCAAAGTGCAAGAAGTGCGCTCCACCACCAATCAAAATGCTCTGAGGAGTGCTTTAAAAGACTATGAAAATGCTTTGGAATTGTAAGTTTTGATTTGATTGCATCGATAGAAAATAAATAAAATTAAAATAATTTCTTAAAAGATATTTGCCAGTTGTCATGGCTAGAGCTTGGATATCGTGGCGTGACGATGACTTTGTCGGTGCCGAGAGAGAATTTCGCTCGAGTGCTGAATTTTGTTCGGAGAATTCAATATGGCGTCTAAATGCCGGTCATGTTCTTTTTATGCAGGGTGATAAATACAAAGAGGCAGCTGCTTTCTATGAACCGGTTATAAGGCAACATGGAGATGATGTGCATACAATCATTTTTAATCTTTTTATATTTTTAACTATATTTACATTTAGTGGAATTTCTGTTATAGATCATGTCTGTTTCGGCTGCCGTTTTGGCCAACCTGTGCGTCTCCTACATAATGACCTTTCAAAATGAGGAGGCCGAAGAACTTATGCGCAAAGTAGAAAAGGCCGAAGAACTCAAGGGCAACATGGGAAAACAATATCATCATTTGTGTATCGTCAACTTGGTGGTGGGCACTTTGTATTGTGCCAAATCAAATTATGAATTTGGTCTATCGCGTATTGCTCATGCTTTGGAGGGTGGCTCGGGTGCGCGACTTTATGCCGACACCTGGTTACATGTTAAACGCTGTATTCTGGGCCTCTTAACGGGCATGGCGAAACAAAATATTATTCTACCTTATCCCTCGTTGCAGGAGGTGATGAATTTCTTAAAATCTTGTGAAGGTAAGTATAAAATGTTGAGGGTCTTCTCCATAATTTGTTTGCATTTGGAGTTGTAGTGAATTCATTAAGCATTTAAAGAGAGTTTTTATAAAATGTTGATCTTATTGCTTCTACATTTAAAAAATTCCTTACGAATTTTCTTAAGACTGAAATGTATTAACATTGCTGAATGTAATCCCTAAAGTTGTGTCTCTACTGGTATTACAAAGAATAAATTTAAAAAAAATCAAGTTAATTTTATCGTCGTAAATGTAATCTCGCTTGCTGTTATCGAATAAGGTCAAAGTAGGCTTAAAATGAGGACAAATGAAATAAGCTAGAGTTGATAACCTTCAGTAAATACTATTGATAATAATATATGACAAATGTATAGAGAACTCACCCAAAAATAATTATTTCTTCTACCTGTGTTATCGAGGTTAGAAATAATCTATTTTAGAGGACAATTTCAAAATAATCATTTATCTAGGTCAATGTCAGTGGTAAATTATTTACTAATTATTGTAAATTTATATATCGGGTGATTTATCGTGAGGTTTGATTTTAAATAGTTTTTTTTTGTAAGATCACGCAAACTCATATTGAATAGCGTCTCCAAATTGTTCAGCTGTTTTACAAAAAACAACGATCTTTGAAAAGTGTTATTTTTGCGTTTTGATAAACTTACGGTGCTCATAATCGAACTACTGAAACCACTATTGCTAATACAATTCACGAATTTGTTAACGACTTTCTTTACGAAAGTTTAGGTCGATTTACAGAGCTCTTAACGCAATCCGTCAATTTGAGTGGAACAGTACAACAGACTGATTTCTTTTTAAATATTTCAACAGGTTTTTGAGGTCGTTAAAAACTTAATAAAATATTTTTGTCATATTCCATTTAACACGACTATTATAATATTAACGGGTTATTATAATATTAATAGCGAAGTTTCGAAACAATTTTTTTATAAACAAATTTTTATATTAATTATAATTTCTAAACTCTACAACTTCTTTTACTACTTTACTTTTACTACCTTTACTTGCAGTTAATGGCATTTTTACGCCGGCAAATATTTACAGTGCCTCAGAAGAAGTTCCAGCCGAACCGTTAACCATTGGGTTAGAAGCACGTAAATTACGTTTGCTTTTAATAAAATTAAGCGAATATGAACATTAAATGTACCAAATAATCCCACTTAATAATTAAAAAAGTAAAATAATAAAATCATATATAGGAAACGCCTTTTGGCACATTTGTTTCTATTAAAACTTCTAGTTATGCTCAACCACGGCGAATTCATTATCAGGTGGTGTTGACAACGCAGCTGATCTACTTTTTTATTTGCAAAAATGATGATTGGATTGTCAAATATTATTTATGTTTACATAGATTACTCCTTCCCGCGCAAGAAAACACAAACAAAAATCATGTAGTTTTTGACACATAGACAGTCGAAAGCAACAATAAAAAACCATGTTGTTTTTTTAATGTTGTATTTGTTGTAGAATTACCACCACCTGATAAATAAATTCGCCTTGTGCTCAACTAATTAAAAATAATTTGCCGCAAAAAGTAGTAAAAAATAAAACAAATGCAAATTTATTTATTAAAAAATTCTAATGAGCATTTATTGATTTCTTGTTGTTTGTTTATAGTTGTTTTTTTTTTTTATTATACATATTTTAATTTATGACATTTTTTGTTTTTGTAATAATAATTTGCCGTTATTTTTTTGTAGTACATAGTGTGCGGTTAATAAGTGAGTAAATAGATATTTGTGTGCTTGTTTGTATGTATGTATGTGACTATGATTACATGTGTGTTTTTCCCTTTGTTTTTTTACTATTTTTATTGTATAAAGAGGATTATGTTTGTATATTTAAACAAAATGAGATTATTCCTTTTTCACAATGTACGACTGTTGTTTGTTGTTGTGGTTGCTGTGATGATGTATAATAATAATGTTGTTTTCTTGTTGTTCTCATTTAATTACTATTTAACATACGGATATAATCAAAACAAATGGACACAAACAAAACAAAAAAAAAAATAACATAAAAAATTAAATAAAAATATTTAATTCATGCTTAAACAAGAAAACAAAAAAAAAAAACGTATCAGTATTGTTCGATTTTGTTATTGTTGTTGTAGCTTTCTCGTTTACACGAATTTAAACTTTGTTAAAGTGTGTTAGTTTTGACAACATTAATTTTAAATATCTAAAACAGCACTACTGGCCATTTCGCTAAGACCACAAGTATTGTCGCCACGATAGACACGATAATAACCCTGTTCACCCCATTTTTTACCCCACGAATTCTTAACAATCCAATAGGGTAATGTCTTATTAAATGAGGGATACTCGGAGACACCAAAACCAACAATCAATACTCCATGATCCAAGTTTTTCTTTGAACATAGCAAGTGCCAGGGATGGGAGACGCCACCACGATAAAATTGCATAGCATTGGCATTGATACCTAAAAGAAAAAAACAAATAGAACAAATTAACAAGTAACAGTGCTATATTCGGCCGTGCCGAATCTTATATACCCTTCACAACGTGTAGTCATGCAATAACAATTGTTTGTATCACCATTCATCCCATATAAAATACGTGCATACGTACACGTTAGAATAAATGTGGCATCGAATCCCAGCTGAGCCAAAAAAATTTTATTTTATTTAATATATTATTTATATTTTATTATTTTTTTTTTATATTTTTTTTAAATTTTTTTAAAAAATTTTTTTAAATTTTTTTTTAAATTTTTTTTAATTTTTTTTTTTTTTGTATTGTTTTTTATTATTTTTTTCTTATTTTTAATATTTTTTTTTGTTTTTATATTTTTTTGTTTGGTATGTTTTTCACATGTATTTATGTATGTATGTTGTTGTTGTAATTGTGAAAAAAAACGAGGTGGTCGTGGTTTTTTGCTCATATCTCAGAAAGTTATGGGGCGATTGTGCTGAATTTCAATAGCGATTCATTCCTGGATATTTCCAAGAGATTGATACCATATACAGATCTGAGGAACATGTAGTTGCTTCTAAAAGTTGATTTCAACCAACACACGGACAGACGGGCAGACGGATAGACGGACAGACGGTCAGGGCTTAATTGACTCCTCTATTCATAAGCTTTCAGAAAATATATACTTTATGGGGTCGGAAATGAAAATTGTAGAAATTACAAACGGAATGACAATGCACCACAGGTGAAGGGTATAAAAAAAGAAAATACACATTGGAATCACACATATTCAATGGCGAATTTAAAGCAATTTTTTTGTAGATGTTTTCTGTGAAAATATTTCGTATATCAGAGATGGAGTTATTAAAAAAACATATAAGATTTCCGAAAAGGAAATCTGATTTTTTCATTCCTGCATAAATAAAACAAATTAAATTCAACAAAATTTGGTATTATGTTTCCTGAACAGCTGTTGCGATTCAGGAAACAGGTTACTTAAATGCCTATGGACTATTGACACATTATGCTCAAAATATTGGTGAAAAATTGCACAATGAATATCGAAGCAGTCCTGGAGGTGTCATGACTTTATAATTTCGTGATTATAAAAGTGGGCAGGGCCACGCCCATAAAAAAAGTTATAATTTTGAGGTACTTGCTGTGAACCGATTTTTGTGAAACTTTGCACACATATTGAGTTGTCATGACTATACAATTTCTTGATTACAAAAATGGGCAGTGTCACGCCCATAAAAAAAAAATATTATTTTTAGCTACTTGGACTTCACCGATTTTCCTGAAACTTTGCACACATATTGAGTTGTCATGACTATAAAGTTTCGTGATTAGAAAAGTGGTCAGAGCCACGACGATTAAAAAAGTTATAATTTTTAGCTTTTCGCACTTGTTATGCAATTAAAATTCAGAGTGCATTTTTATTCATTAAGGGGCGTAGCAACGCGCGCCGACCTTTTTAAAGAAAGAAGGGATGTAAAATTGTGTATCAACTACATAAAAACACGAGAACAAAATTCCCTTAAAACTGTTGTGGTCAATGCTGACAGCAGACATTTCTAATGGGAAAACAACTCAAAGAAGTACCAACCTTCTGCTACCTGGGTAACGTCATTGCTACTAGCGCTGGAGAATATGCAGAACAGGCAGGTTAAGACGTAAACATTTATTCGTAGTGCTAAATAAATTCTGGAGGTCATCGAATATTGCATCATTCACCAATATTAAAGTATTTAACAGCAATGTAAGTTCGTTTTGCCTTATGACTCGGAGAACTGAATCGTAACGAACTAACTTATTCAAAAGATCCTTGTATTCATTTAAAGTTGTTTGCGTTGAATCCCCTAAAGAAATAAATAACAGGTCCGTACTATAACAAACGCAGAGTTATGGATTAGAACGCCACCAATGGAGCCTGAAATCAAAATACGCAAATATAAACGGCTAGGACATATACTACGGAAGTCAACTGATGACATCAAAAGAAAGTCGCTGGACTTCAATCCAAAGAAAGCAAGAAGAGGTTGTCCAGTTCAACTACAATCTGCCAATAAAACAGGGAGTAAAGCCAAAAGAACAGCATCAGACAAAAAACAATAGAGATCGCATATTGTGGCCAATGTTCCTTGTAGAAATTTTAAAGGATTATAAATATATACTCTTTCAAGCTATCTATTCGAGGCAAGTCTGTTAAGTTTGGCTTTAAAAATTGGATGTTAACGTGTAGCTGCGGTTACTTTTATCAATTCGATAGCTGTTGTGGAGACACAGGCGTGATTTTAGAAAAATTGCACCTGCCGCTTGGATCTAGAGTCGTGCTTGATTTTTTTTAGAGAAAATCCCTAACGCGACTGATCTCATTTTTTTTTTCTAAACAAGTCTAGAAACACGTAGAATAGAATTGCAAAATTGGCTTAAGTTCTACAAAAATATTATTAAATTTTTAAGTCAAACCACAAATAACGGTTTCATTTTTAATATTTTATTTACTTACCGATTGATATTGGTCCATTGACAAGCAACCATTGAGCCATGGCTGCTTCATCTTTAGGCAAATCCACATGCCCTTTTACTCTGATATGAAGTTTGGTTTTGTTGAAACGACACTGTTCCTTGCGGGCATGATAAGGATATTCCGATTCCAATTCCAAACCTCCAATCTTTTCAATAGCACTAAAAATATATAAAGAATATGATTTATAAACGTAAGCCTGTATTTTAAGAAGTAGAGGCTTTAATTATTTAACCGCATGCTTTTATTTTAAACTCAAGTTAAATTTAGCAAACTACGGAAACTAAACCAACGTTGAATAAAATAACAGCATTGTGTTATAGGGCCCATACACTACACCATAATAATTGTGAAATCAAGTGACTGTGCCAGCTGATTGACCGTGTATGGGGTTGTGGTGTGATTGTACCAGCTGATGGTGCTTTATCAAAAATAGCTTGAAATTTCTTTGATTGTACCGGCATGATTTAGTCGTGTGTGGCAAAATTAGCTCATAAAAGTTAATTCGTCAAGGCATAAACATCAAAAAAATACAAAATTTTAAATATAAATGCCAATTCATAGCTATTTCTTCATCCAAACACGTTTTTTTTGCTCCTAATTCGTTTTCACAAATTTTTTCGTTATTCGTTACAAACTTTTCCGCACAATTTTTGGGTAAAAAATGAATTTTGTACCACCATGCTGGTGTAGTGTGTGCTTAAAGCTTAATTGCACAATTTTATGGTGTTGTGTATGGGCCCTATTAGCCTTAGAAAAATTAAAAAAAAACGAAATATTTAAATATGAACCCATGTTGTATTACATCTCCTGCCTATTCTTGTCGAACATCACTTACTCGTAAGCATTGTCGGGCAAACCGCCATTGCAAGCCGAATCTGAAGTATCACAATCCAATAGTTCTTGTTCTGAATATTCCTCTAAAATGCCAGTTTTAACAGCATGCAAACCTTCAATATTACCAGTTACACTGAAAGCCCAACAGGAACCACAATTGCCTTGATTTTTAACCTTAAAAGTAAAAAAAAAAAAATATTTTAACTCAGAACCGTACCATTAAAGAAGTATATTTACCTGAGATATATAACCCTTTGAGCGCCAATCGAATTCTTTTGGCAATTCCACATCGGGTATGTTGGCCTTGGGTGTATTGGCAGCTTTAATTGGATCCCTTTGCCACAGGCCAGTTCGCTGTTTATATTCAGTGCTGGTCAAATCGGCGAATTCAGTTATGCCATATTTAGCACTGCCTATAATTATAATAAAAATATTAAGAAATTAATTTTAAATTATTAATTGTACATCGTTGCATGTTGTGTTTAGTTTCATTATACTCACCCATTTCATTATCGTTTAATTGTTTAATAATTTGTAAATTTTGCTTGAATATACGCAAACGCATTTGTCTCTCCATCGAGGTGTGATAGAGACGATTGTATTTAACTTGAAATTTCGAAAATAAATGTTCGATTTTATTCAAATTGTGATGATTTTGTTTTTTATGCGTTTTCTTTTCAGCATATTCCACAGAACGACTGTGTCGCTTTTTGATCAACTCTTTGTTCGGACAATTAATGGTTACTTCATTGCCATCCTTCAGCCAAATGCGAGAAAATATTTGCACTTCACATCTCTCCTCATTGCCATCAGCATCAATGAGATCACAATCGATTTTAATTACAACACCGGAAACAATTTGCTTGGTAGCTGCGTGCACTTTTAAAATTCTAAAAAACATTTGTTTCGATTAAAAAGCAAATCACATGTATGAAAGCTTTGAACACGCATTAGGGTGCTATTAATTGCGGTTTACTTACTTATAGGAGGGACCATCACCGCTCGCTAGTTTACTCAAGGATTCTTGTAACTGTTTTTTGGCATCTTCATTGCTGAGCTTTTGAACGCCTCCAACGATTTCATTTTTGTCGCCATCACGCTTGGTTCTCTGTACAAATTGGTCTTCGCTCTAAATTGAATATAATAAAAGTTTATTTTAAATTATTTAAGTGGAAATTGGAAACTTTTTAATGATGCTTTAACAGCAGAAAGATGTGTAACTAAACTTTAATATTCAAGGGCGGGCCAAACATCACATGGGATTCTTAAATACTTTTTCGTTTTTATTTTTATTTAAATTTTTTTATTAGATTATATAAATAACACCTGGGGAATAATTGATGGAGAGATTCACAACAATACCGAACAAAAAAACAAACAATCAAATTCCCAAAGAAGTTTCTTGTGTGGCAAGACATTTGGTAAAAAAAAAGACAATCATTTGTAACATTAAACACATTAATATTGTGGAGTATTTATAAAAACAACTTTTACATTTCCTAAAACAGAACAGAATGCCTTAAAATTTCTGTTCTAATTTGGCATTATGTCACTATGAAAATACCTGGTGTGGTATTCAAACAATAATGAAAATTTTATATCACGGGAGTCAAATTCAAATAACTGCATAGATGTTCGGCCTGTGGAAAGGTATTCGGCTCTTGTAAAAAATAATTAGAGAACACAGGAAAGGGTATTCTACGACATGGTTGATTTTAAGCGTAAGTGAACAACTCGTTCAAAAAATAACTAAAGCAACTAAAAAAGAAGAATTTCCGGAAAAAATGGATAAATTAATATAAAAAAAACAAGTGTATTCGGCCATGCCGAATCTTATATACCCTTCACAACGTGTAGTCATGAAATAACAGTAGTTTGTTTCACCATTCATCCCATATGAAATACGTACATACATATAAAAAACATACATAAGTATATAAAAACATCCCATTGTAAAATTATAAATGTTTGTTAAAAAAAAAAAAAAAAAAATTAAAAAAAAAAATAATTAAACAATATATAATAAATATAAAACAAAAAAAATAATAATAAAAATATAAATAATATATTAAATAAAAAATAAAAAAAAAAATAAAAAAATTAAAAAAAAAATATAAAAAAAATAAAAAATTTTTTTTTTTTGGCTCAGCTGGGATTCGATGCCACGTTTTCTCTAACCAGTATACACGTTTGCATGTATGTATGTTGTTGTTGTAATGTTGTTTTTGTGAAAAAAAATCGAGGTGGTCGTGGGTTTCTGTTCATATCGCAGTTGTTTATATACCGATGTCTCTGATTTTCAATACCGATCTACTCCCGAATATTTCTGATATTTTAATACCTTACCCGGGTCCAAGCTATGTCGGAGGGCTTCAAAAAGTTGATTTCAACATACACACGGTCAGACGGACAGACTGACAGAGCTTAATCGACTTCCCTATTCATAAGCTTTCATAAAATATATACTTTATGGGGTCGGAAATGAAAATTGTAGAAATTTCAAACGGAATGACAAACCTATCTATACCCTTTTTCACTGTGTGAAGGGTATAAAAAAACGAGTTGTATGCCAATATTTTAATTTAAACAATATTTTTGAGAACTTTTTATTAAACGGTTAAAAATTAATTTTAATAAGTTTTTTCTGGCTCACCCTTTTAGAATGGAAAATAATATCAGCCACGTCTACGCTTGCAGGACCTTATTATTTTCATAAAATTTTCCATTATCAATTCGCAAATTTCTCGATAATTTCACGAATTTCATCTTCCATTAATTCACAAAATCTCTGCTGTTGGGACAAGTTAGTTAAGAATCGAACTCAAATATCTAAACTCGAATAACTAAGAATACTTAGGGTGCCCCGATGGACTAGTCAATAGTGTGCTGGTCTGCTAGTTTGGGGGTTGCGGGTTTGATTCCCGCCAGAGACTCTGGAGTAGTCTGCCTCTCTTCTCTCTTTTCTATTCTATTCTTTCTTTTATATTCAGGTATCACAATGGGAGCTGCCTGTTCTACCTAACCTAAGAATACTTGCTCTTCTCGCCCATAGTGTTGAGAAAACCCTGGCTGTTTCTCATCGATGTTTAAAATTGGACATTCCAACAACGACTTGTATGGCTGAAAGTTGATGAAGACAATGTTTGTTTTCAACAAGACGGCACTAAGGCGCACGCTAGTTGCAATACCATCACCCTTTTGGGTGAAAATTTTTCTGACCTTACGATTTCTCGGCAATCACAAGGGAATTATCAAATTAAAGAGGACATACGAATTTAATATTTCCATTCTAATATTTCCTTAAAAAAATTCAATTTTCAAAAATATTATTCGAGAAAACATTGTCGTACATTTTTTAAACAAACTTAAGCATTTACACTAAGTAATTGCAAATGTATCACAATTTAAATGACGTTCTGCTCATTTCTCTCTTCCTTCTTCGTTAATTGTATAAATATTTACGTTGTTATAAATATTTAAAGATTTTAATAAACATTAATTTAATATCATTATCAGCATCCATTTTGTACATTTAATACATCGCTTAACTACATATGTACATATAAGAGAGATTATGTGTGTATTTGTATGTACGAATGTATGTATGCAGTATTTGATTAAAGGTGACAAAACGTTAAATAAAAATTTAATCAGTAAAATTAAACAACAACGACAAAGTAAAAGCACAAAAAAAAAAGAATAAATAAAAATTACGTACCCTTTTGTACATCTACGACAGATACAGAGATGCGATATTAATACGTACAAATAATGGAAATAAAAAATGCAGTTACATTCCTACGAAAAACAACAACAACAACAAATACTTTCGACGGTAGAAAAAATAAAATGAAGGAATGAATAAGTGTAATAAAGAATCATTGCCTGACATGATGATGATGACTTTTTCGTGTTTTAACTTTTCTTCATCTATTTGTGGGCTTCATTCGTCTCTACTCTGGCGTCAAGTTTTCACAACTCTAATTGCGTCGTCTGAGGTTGGTTTAATTAAAATAATCAGGTTATCATGTAAAAATTTCACAAGCACAGAAGCACCTCCCTTGTCCAATTCACCTCGGTCGTCTATAAATATTTTGCCAATTGTACTAGCACAAGCAAGCCACATTGTTTTTTTTTATAAACATCATGTACATACAAACACACAATTTTGCTGGGTAATATCTTGGGACACAATTGTAAGCAGTATTGGAAAGGTATTAAGCAATGATTAAACCAAACATATTTACCGCCACTTTAAGCACCATTGCTGTT
This sequence comes from Phyto melanocephala, assembly GCA_941918925.1. NCBI lineage: Eukaryota > Metazoa > Arthropoda > Insecta > Diptera > Rhinophoridae > Phyto > Phyto melanocephala. Next base: position 8,855,405 of record OW799233.1, read on the forward strand.
AAGAAAACAAAGTTCATAATGAAATTGGAGGTAAAAAATAACAGCCGAACAAAAACAAAAGAGCGGCTAGAGCGTTTTTTAAAAGTCAAGCCAAATAACACAGCGGCAAGGTTTTTAAATTAAAAAAAATCCAATTTGACAGCGTTAGGCAATGAAGTTGGCTGCAAAACAAATTTTTTGTAATTGTTGAAAAATAATGCCGTTTCAACTATTTTCAGGTAAATCTAGCAATTTTGATTCTATTTTTGTTAGTATTTTGTGGGTTTTTTAAACAACATAAGAGAACCGTACTGTTCATTACACAACAAAGTTTGCCGCTCTTGTTTAGATCTGTCTGTTACTTCCAAGTAGTTACTGTTCAAGTTTTCTTTTACTTTAATTATTCGTCTTTATAAAAATATGTAAACATCATTGAAACATAAGGATGTGTGATGTTTGCAGAATGAGCCTTGAGACAGCGGCGCATATCGTATCCGAATGTCCGACAATGGCTGGCAATAGACTTAGTACCACTGGTAGGCACACGTTGGATGTGAGTGCTATGGGGAGAATTAGTCTGAGGCAATTACAAAGGACTCTGTGATGAGGATTGTAGATAATCATCAGTCTGCAATGTGAAGTCACAAAAGTCTAGAGCAAACGCCTGAGACGGCATGGGACTCAGTGAGATCGGGGTAACCTTGTAATCTCTGGGTAACGAAGGGGGTCGAAAAGAAAACCCATTTATGGTAGAGGTCTGTTCGATATTGCCCCTACATGTATATATATAGACCATTCTGGGAGGGTGGGGTACAATGCACCCCCAGTATTGTTTTTAACCCTCCCAAGAATTTGAAAAAATAAGTATTTAAATTAAATATACAAAACTGGCTCAGTTTAAGATTTTGCAATCCCAAAAAAAAATTTTTGCCACCCCCTTGAAAAAATTTGTAGTTACGCCAATGGAAAGAGATCATTGTTTTTGTGGTCGGTACTTGGCGACAAAAATTCGCATTCTGTTCCAAAACTGATAGAGCAGTTTGTAAAGTTAACAGTGCGCATAATCATCCTACTAAGCAGGTAAAATTCAAAACAATGGATCCATCCGTGATAACATTAACTGTATTTAATAACATTTATCCAAATCGATGCTGTATCGTGCATATGTATATAAAAAGTTATCGCCACCGCAGCACGAGTATGACAGAGTGCTCTAATTTATGTTTACGACGCAACTCTATCTTTGCCCGACCACTACTTGGAAAACATCCTTAAGATCCAACTGCAGCAATAATAAAAGTCAGCAGATCTTAAGTCCGTACCGAAGATACAGGAGTACCTAAGTGATGAGCTACAAAATGCATCTATTGCAATAACTAAAGCCAAATGGCCATTGTTTGCAGCTTACTTTTTGTCACTGGGTTCATAATAAATTAAAATTCAACCCCCTGTTTCATAGCAATATTCATGTTAATAATTAAAATTATCGCATTTAAAGTGAGACAAGTCCAAACAATAAATAATGTTGTTGGATAAATGGGCCAGTGGACTCAGTACTTGTTACCGTAAACGGCGAGCGCTATAGAGGCATGATTACCAACTACTTGGGAAACATATTGGACACCATGCTTACTGGAGATATGCTTTTCAAACAGGTGGACGCCACCATGGGCATATAGGGCACACCTTCGTGCCAAACTTTATCGAAGACATGTGAATCATCTAAAAAATAAATATTTTTTTCAGAACCAGAAATTACTGGTTTCACTACAGTATTTCAATGCTTTATTCCAGAATTTGAAACGTTGAATTAATTCTCTTTACAAACTGCCTACAATGAATAACTTAAAAACTCTTTCGCACACACACTGAATGTTTTCAAAACCTTTCAACCCGTTAGGAGACAGATGCATGAGACCATGTTCTGGCATGTGGCAACAGACAACAACAAATAATTTGCACAAAAGGACAAAAAAGAAACCATCTTATATAATACATAAAATACTAAAGTTTATTTTCCTATAAATATACGTACAACAATAATATTACCCAACCAACGAACACACAACAACATGATGTTGACGACAGCGATGATGATGTGTGGTAGTGATGGTGTTGGTGATGATGGGGATGCTGGGAATGATGATGTCGATATTAGGGGAAACCAAATGCATAAAAAGAGCAAATCGACCGTAAGTGTTTTATTCAACTGAGTCAACAGCAAACAGCTAAAGAGTTTTATCATTTTTTATAATTTTTTTTTTGTGTTAAACAAAAATGCTGTGACATGAAGAATATGAATGACCCCAATGTGAATATGATGATTAAAATAAATAAAAGTCTCAAGTATTTTACAGTGTTTTTGCTAACAGCTTTTAAGTAAATAGGAATGAGAACGACACATCATCAGTGTGAAACATTTTACTAATCTTTGGAATGATCAAATTACGTAGAGGGATCGTCCCCAGAGATGGATAATTCAATACTATTGTTTTCGTACCCTTCACAACAGAGTGTAAAAGGGTTCATATAAGTTTGTCATTTCGTTTGTTAATGCTACAATATGCATTTGGAACCCTATAAATTTAAAAAAAATTCAAATAGATAGAGGAATTGTTTAAGCTAAGTCCGTCTGTCCGCCTGCCCATGTGTATGTTAAAATTAGCTTTTTAAAGTCCCTACGTATACTTTAGACTTTTATATGGTATCAATTTATTAGATGTGCTTTCGGAAATTTTGCTATTGAAAATCAGTAATGTGGGTACATTACGAGCTGAGATATAAGGGAAAGAACTCAAACAAAGTCAGATTTTAGAACTCCTATAGAACTTCTAGAAACGTTTGTTACGTCTTTATAAAATATTTAGCAACATTTTCATAAAATCTTGGTTCCATGGGTCAACTACCGACAAAGATATCGGCAAACGAAACTAAAAAGAATGTCAATTTCATATTCAGATTATCGATTTTCTAAATAAATTTTGGTCAAAATTGCACCATAAATTTGTCACTTATGTTCTTAAAAATGTTAGTGTATACAAATAACCAAATTGCCATATAAATTTACTGAGATATGAGCAAAAAAAATCACTAGAATTTCTTTTGTTTTTACCTAATTTTTTACATACAAATGAGCGAGGGGTCGATTCTGTTGTGGTGAAGTGGATCGGCGCCATGCTCAGATGTAGGGCAGTGAATCTCAGGAGCGGAAGCACCAGGATTCGGGGAAGGGTGGTCAGGGGATGTCCGTAAGGAGGGGTCTTATCACCTCTGCTGTGGAACATAACTGTGGACAGCCTTCTCAGGAGACTGGAGGTAATTGGCATACATACGGTAGGGTATGCGGATGATGTGGCAATTATGGTTGGTGGTAAGTTCATGGAGACCATTTTAGGTTGCATGAGACAGGCGCTCAGAGTAACCGAAGAATGGTGTTGTGAACAGGGACTAACCATAAATGCTGGCAAGTCGGATGCTATGCTCTTCACGCGGAGAAGGAAGGGCATAGAGATTGAATCCTTAATGCTTTTTGGAACCGAGATCAACGTGTCCAAGAAGGTGAAATATCTGGGGGTAACGCTGGATATGAAACTAACCTGGAATGATCATGTTGAGGCAAGGGTACAGAAGGCAAAGAGGATTCTGCATCAGTGTAAACGGGTTTGCGGTCGGAAGTGGGGAATCTCACCTAAGGCTGCACACTGGATTTACACAGTGGTGGTGAGACCGACGATCACTTACGCATCTGTTGTCTGGTGGCCGAAGGCCTCCCAGGCGACGATTAGGCGGAAGTTGGACGGGGTTCAAAGGATTGCTTGCATTGGTATATGTGGCGCGATACGTACCACACCAACGCAAGCGATGGAGGCAATGCTGGGATTGCTGCCGTTGGACTTATTTGTAAGGGAGACGGCGGCAAGATCGGCGATTCGGATGCGAAGCGATGGCATGTGGTATCGCTTTGGATCGGTTTTGCGGCATAGGAGAATCCTGGACCTCGTGGATAAAGAGGTTAGGGAGGCTCAGATGCCGATGGAGCGCATGAGTCGAGTGAAGGTGGTCGAAAGGCTACATCACACGCTTATAGCGGATGGATTCATGCACGATGAGTGCATGGAGAATGACATCAGTATCTTTACTGATGGGTCCTTTATGGACGGAAGGGCAGGTGCTGGTGTGTACTCATCTGAGTTGAACTTATCCTGCACCCTGAATCTGGGGGAGTACGTGTCAGTCTATCAGACAGAAATGCTTGGTTTGCTGCACGCGTTGGACCACCTGTTGGAATGTCGAATGTATGGGAAGAGAATTCTTATTGCACTTGACAACCAGTCGGTTATAAAACGTATGCAGCGGATAGATGTGAACTCCTCTTTGGTGCTTGAGTGTGTTCTAAAGCTCAATAGGTGTGCCTCTACAAATGAGGTAACGCTGATGTGGGTTAAGGGACACGTGGGCATAGCTGGGAATGAGGCTGCTGACGAACTTGCGAAGAAGGGGTCTGAGGCTGCATTCTGCGGACCGGAACCCAGAACTGCTCTGGGTAATGGGTTAGTGCGGGCGAGGATCTTTCAATGGGTGAACTCTATAAACTTGCGAAGGTGGATGGAGGGAACCACGTGTAGACAGGCCCGTATGGTGCTCAGGGAGCCACTTGGCAGGGGTGCAGTGAAGATACTCGGTTTTAATCGGAGTATGATGAGCTGGATCACTGCGTTGATTACAGGACATGGTAACTTCAAATATCATCTGAGGAGGATGCAAATCGTGGATGATGATATTTGTAGAATGTGCCTGGAGGATGCCGAGACGGCAGCGCATGTAGTATGCGAGTGTCCGGCGTTGGCGAGCGGAAGATTAAGGATCACAGGCAAGCACACTTTAAGTGTGAGTGTGGACCTTAGTCTGAGGGAGATGCTGGCGATTACAAAGGACTGTGCGATGAGGATTGTCGACAATCACCAGTCGGCAGTGTGAAATCGTTTTCCTAGTCCAGAGCAAACGCCGGTTGTGGCGCGGGACTCAGTGATTGAAGGTATACTGATCGGTAGACACGAAATCACTGAGGAGCGAAGGGGGTCGAAAAGGGACCCGTGATAGTAGTGGTCTGCTTCGATATTCCCCCTACATGTGTATGTACATACAAATCTATTTATTTTCGGGATGTCAATTGAGTCTGTAAGTTCTGTTAGGAACTGGTCTTATTCCGTATGCAACAAATTATTATTAATGAACCCGTTAAGCTTAAAATGAGCCATATCGAAAAAAAAAACGCGAATCGAGGACTGATTTTTAAAAACAAATTTCGAAAATTTGTAAGCATTGTTCAAGCGTCAATCTATCCAAAGTGATATGCCAGCATATACTAATCATAAATGTCAAAAAGACAGCGCAGTAGACAGTTCGGTTGATAGTTTATCTTTTTAAAGTTCTATAAAAACAACACCCTAAAACACACAAAAATAACTTAGAAGGGAGAAAATCAAGCAATCATACAAGCAATTTACATATTTTCTGTACTGGGTGATTTATCGTGAAGTTTGATTTATAATGTGAAGTAAAATATATAAATTCAAAATTTTTATTTTCAGTTAAAATAAAAATTTATGGCATTTGCTGTTTAAAATTATACCATGTAAATGTTGGTCACGAATACGTCTGAGGTGGTCCATTAGAAAGGTCCAAATTTTGGCCGACTCGTTCATTTTTAACTCGCTATAAGGCTCGTAGCGCCTTTTCGTTGAAACCAGAGCTTACCGAGACCATGCACTTGAATTTCAGGTAGCACATAGTCCGTTACCATGGTGCTAACGGTTATAATTGACATTCCGATTTTCCTTAATTTTGAAGAAATAAGCCACACCATAACGTTGTTTTAATTAATATAATGTTAGCTCTAGCTATTTTTCGGGTTGCTCATTAGCCTAAATACGGCAATTTTGTTTATGAATGTATTCATTGAGCAAGAAATGTGGTTCATCACTGAACAAAATTTTACGATAAACGCTATTTTTTGTAATACAGCTAAACAATTTGAAGACGCTGTTGTGCTGTGAGTCTTTCTATGATGACTTGCCAAAGGATATTAAACAAAAATGTCAAAACAGTTTATTATCAGTAATGTGTGATCTGCCAAAAAAGCCTATTAAAAGTCACAGCTCACGATGAATCACCTGATATTAATGCTTATAATGTCAAACACATTATCGGCAACCTTCTTGCACAATGTACACGGCATGGGTAACAAGTAACATAAATCAAGTACATTTGTTTGCAATAATAAATACGTTGTCGATGACGTGCCTGAATAAAGAACCCAGAAACAACCAAACGCCTAGTGTTGTGCTGTGTGTTTGTAACAATCGAATTTCATTTAGAAAACAATACGATCAACACATTTATTGTCGCCACCATTGTACTGTAAATTACTACACCAAAATAGAAGTAAATCGTTATACCTTGTACATCAAAATGCTGGATCAGCATTAGTCATGTTTTAAATCAAGGTAAATTTAATAAAAAAGGGAATTCTTTGTTTAACATTCTAGAGGGGGTCAATGCACTCTAGCAAAGAATAAACAATTAAACTACTTATTTGCTTTATTGATTTTTTATCTTTTGCATTTTTACAAACTATACCAAATTTGTTTTTTTTTTAATGAAAACTTACTCGACACAGTCTTTATTAGCACAAAAATCTTACTGTTAATGGTAATAAAATAATTAAACTAAGAATTCTGAGAAACAAAATTTCTCTTCTACACTCATTATGCCAAGCAACCACAACATTATTAATATTTATAAAAAAAAACTTTTTGCACAAAACCACAATTCATAGAATATAAAACACATTTCTAATTTTTAATTAAACCACTAGTTTAAAAGGAGCTACAAAATAACCCAAAAATAACGGTGATTCAAAATGTCTTTACTGTTAGAGACACATTTTAGCAGCAATTGAAAAACTATTCAATGAATTGGAAAATAGACACTAAAACTTTAAATGTTGACGTTTTATTTTATTGCTCTCTTTCATCCATTTGTGTTCACACAAATCTCCTAAATAATCTCCGAACAATAAAAAAAAGTTTCATAAACAACAATAACACAATACGTGTGCTTTTCTTACAATGGATTCCATATGTAATAAAGTTACATATGCATGTGTGTATGTGTAACTCGTATGTGTAAACACTACAAACGGACAAAGAATGTGGGGAATGGAAGAATAAGCAGTAAAGTGTTAGTTTACCGCCATTATTGCGCTATTACTGATATGAAAATTAAAAGAAAATGCGTCAATACTATTTAAACGATATGAGAAGAAATAAAACTTTATGGGGACTTAAATTAAAATGGCTGATAGTCTTTTTTTCTTCTTAAATCATTTACATACATATATGAGTCATACTTAGAAGGGAATAAGTTAACGGTTTTTAAGGGTGTCTCAGAAGATTGCACTTTTCATTTTAAAATAAAAACTGGTATTTCTTGAGGAAGTTGTGATTTTGCTTAATGATTTGTAGAGAAGACATGTTTGGATAAAGTATGTAATAGAATATCCGCCAAATGTTCGCCACAACTCTGTGATATGACGACACGTTGCATTTCGGATTTGAACTCAGGAATTGTCTCTGGTTTATTTGCATAAACTCGAGATTTTAACAAATCTCCAAAGGAAAAACCCACACGGTCTTGGCAGCCAACTGACATCAGAATTTCTTGAGATTAATTGTTTTTATTTTGCAATAAATGAATTGTTTTATGCGCGATGTGGAAGGTGACGGCGTCTTGCTGAAACCACATGTAGTTTAGGTCCATGCCGTCCAGTTGAAGCCACAAGAACTCCGTTATCATGTGCTATAACGAATGTTGTTCTCGGTCACTGTTATGTTGGCCTCATCTTCAAAAAAGTAAGGTTCTATCACACTGTCTCACCAAAATCCTTATCAAACAGTTGCTCGTTATTGCTCATGGAATGCTTTAGGATTTTCTGAGCCCCAAATTCGACAAGTTTGTATGTTCACAAAACAATCAGATAAAAATAAATTTCATAGAAGATGACTTTATACGAAAAATTTTCATTGACTTCACTTTGCTCCATTACCCTCTGAACGAATTGGCGGTACTGTCCATAGTCTGCTAGCTTGATCTCCTGAGTAAAAGCTGAGGGCAAATTACGGCATTTGATCACAATCGAAATTTTTTCTCGAACAATCGAGTTCGCTGTGCTTTAGGTATAGAGATTTTAAAAAGAATTTTCAAATTTCGATCACGTTCGCATGTCGTAATTTGCCCTCAGCTTTTACTCAGGAGATTTGAATTTTGATTTTGTATATATGAAGGTGAAGTTCTTCTGTCAAAATTTGCTGCGTAGTCCTTCGTTAAATTTAAAGTTGATGAGAACGATGCCGATTTGATGTTTTCGTTTATAACCGCCATGTTTTCAAGCGACCGACCGGTACGTTGACGCACAGGAGTCTTACTGTCCATAATCGATTTAGTTTCTTAAAATTTTTTAATCACTCTTAGAATATTTAACACATTTCTTGCTCTATTTGAACTAAAAATTCTACAGAGTTTGCGAGCGGTCTGAGCATAACTTCAAAAATTGTTGTAAGTTTTTACAAATATAACGCGTCATTTAAAACACTATTTGAAAGCCAAAGTTCAACATGTGTAAAAATCTGCTATTTTTTTCTCCAATACTTTAAGTTATATCCAATGAACTTCAGTTTTTTTAACCGCAAAATAATATCAAGAGGTAACAGGGATAACAACATTTCAAAAAACAGTTACAAAGTTAACTGTGGTTATCTTAAAAGCATATTTTCTTCTTTAATAACATTGTATCTGGTTTGATTTGGTTTAAAGATCCATAAAGTTACATTGTGAAATATCTTTTAATCCAACTCTTCATCTTTTGAACCCTTTCATTTCATGTTTCAAACCTTACCACAAATAATAATTCCTTAAAATCATCTTATTACTGTAAAGCATAAGCGGTTGAGTAGTAACACATTGTTTTAATTTCCGTTACTCAACTTCGTTGTGTTGCTTTTTTTGCCAACAAATCTTTAACTGTTTCTCCGAAAGTTTCTAAATGACAAGTTTGATGCTTTTTTAAATGGATTATTCTTCAAGGGAGGTAAATCATCATCATCATCTGATGAATGATTAAAATTTTTCTGGATAAAACATCATGTAACCTACTTAACACATACACTTTAACATTTGCATGTAAGTGATTCCTTTACACACATTCATACATGTACAGTGGCGAGAAAAATTGTGATTACATCATGTTTAAAATATTATTTCCTTACTTGTTGCATTACATGATTTTGACTGCAGGAGCCCTTTTAGATGAATAACATTTGATAAATTTATAGGTGGAGAGAAATTTCCTTTAATTTTACTTTCGCATGGTGTTCACCGTGTTTAACAATTTACCAAAATGACGCTAAATTTAGAAATGTAATATGAAGTGAAAGCAAAATTGTTCAAATAAAGTCGAAAGTAATGTAGTCGCCTTAACTTAAAATATAAAAAAGACAAAAGTCATGCGTATTAACGCCGAAAACGTAAATTACTTCCTGGTAAATGATGAAACTTTAGAAGAAGTCGATACATTCTGCTATCTCGGAGCCATTATCAATCGAACTGGAGGATCTAGCGAAGATATTGCTAGTCGAATAAAAAAGGGCACGCAATCCTTTGGTCTGCTCAATAAAGTGTGGAAATCGTCCACAATATCACGTCGTATTAAAATTAATATATTCAACTCCAACGTAAAATCAACGTTGTTATATGGATGCGAAACTTGGAACGCTGCCTCCCGAGACATTAAATCCTTGCAAGTTTTCGTTAACAAATGTCTTCGAAAAATTCTACGAATCTTCTGGCCACGAACTATATCGAACATCAACCTGTGGCGCGAAACAATGCAAGCACGCTGTGCGTAGAAATACAGAGAAGAAAGTGGAATTGGATCGGACATACACTCCGCAGACAACCGTCCGATATTGCCCGAAATGCTATTGAATGGAACCCTCAGGGAAGTCGTAGAACAGGGCGACCAGCTCATACGTAGCGAAGACAAATCGACTCCGAGATAAGAAAAATGCGTAAAAGCTGGAGCGAAGTAAAAAACATAGCGATTGATAGATCTGAGTGGAGGAAGTTTGTTGAGGCCCTATGCTCCTTATAGGATCGAAGGGAATGTATATATATATTAACTTAAAAGAGGTACTATTTAAGAAATATTTCTAAAATCGGCTTGTGTCACAGAATAATGTTTTTAACAATAATAAAATGAGATTTAAAACCATAAAGAAACAATAGTGGTCGCCCAAGATGGTTATGCGCGTCTAATAGATCGAGTGTTAAGAAGAAAAAAAGAGCGCCATTTCTTGTTTTATAAAATGGTGAGATAAAAAGTTTTTTACTCTATCATAGAACTTTTGATTTGTGTTAAGTGAGTGTCACCGAATGTAAAATTAGCCTCGTTTCAGTAGTTAAATAAAAATAATGTCAAAATTCGTCGAAAATTCTGCAAGCAACAATGGAAGATTCGAAACGAGTTTATGGTCAGACGTAACTATGGTTAATAGTTTATAATCTGATAATATTTTTAAAAAGTACTGGCTCAAACACATCAGCTCAAGTCTCTCCAAGTCTTTACTTCGGGGAAAGGGAGGCAAAGATAATAATTTTTGTTTGATTTTCTCATCTATAAAGAAAACGAAACTTTAAAATAAAAAAAAACTGTTCTGGTAAAAACATACAAGAAAATAGATAAAAACTGATCAAGGGGCAAATTACAACCTTCGAAAGTGTTTGAAATTTTAAAATTCTTTTTAGAATCTCTTTACCCAAAAGCACAGTGAACACAAGCATTTGAGTAACATTTCGATTGTAACAAAATGCCGTTATTTGCTTTCTGATGTCTGTGAGATAGCACAAACAGTCGAAAGGACGTATTCAAAAAAACTAAGTGAAGCAAAGAAAAAAATTATAATGACTGCTGTATGGCATGAAAACTTCTAAGTCTCTCAGACAAAATCAATGAGACAACAAAGGCAGACAATCTTGCAACACTTTAGACAATTTTGCCTAAAGAAAGACCGGAATCCTAAATACACGACTAAAATATTTGGAGGGGCATGGTTGGTCCACGGAATGTCGAAAGTGTGCGAAAGCGTGTAAAATCCAAGTCTGTAAACAAAATACAGAAATTCCACTAAAAAAATAAAATTGCCAAAACTGGATAAATGCCAACAAATAATATTAATGCCGTTACAACTCTATATTAAAACATTGGATAATCATATAAAATACGTTGTAATTCTCATTTAGTTTGTTTTAATATATTCTTAATAGAACCAAAATGAAGCCTCAAGTGGTAGAGACGGATTAGCATATGGGCGGCACTACTGTTTAATTCCAATTCTGTTCTAGAATTTACTTCTATTTGTACGTTCCTATTAACCGTAGTTAACACTAAAGGCTTCATTAGTCTTTACTTTCTGTTGTCGTTCTGTGACGTGCCGTTCTGTTGTTTAATTTTTGTGGTTACTTCTTCTGTAAAAAATCATCTGCCTTAATTTACAAGGTAATCTTACAAACACAAGCTTATTATGTTTTTTGTTTATTTTTCTCGTCAAAGTCCGTACATAAAAAAAATTTGTTGTGTCAGATTTCATCTATAAGCAAACAGAGTCTCTATGTTGCAGCCACCTTTTAAATATAGGCACCTAAATATCAGCTGTTTCTCTCTCAATGGCCGTCACTTAACGTTGAATTCTATTATCTACAGGTTCGTCCGCAACGGCACGGAAAGTAACAGAACAACTAACGACTTGTACACATTTTCTATTTAACAGAATGAAGTCAGCTGATTCGGAACGGAACAGAAAGTAAAGACTAAGTCTGCCTTAACCGACAGTAAAAACTAACATCTCATCAATACGATCGTATTTTGCCTGCATAAATAGTTTGCGTTGTGTAAGAGTTTACGAATTCTTCTTACAATCGTACTGTTTAGCCGTAGTTGATACGGACTGAGCATTAGAGCATCCGAAATTGTTTGAGTTTTGAGTAACACTTATATTCACGGTTTAACAGTTCACCGATTAACCCGCTTACCACTTACCGATTCTTCGTTTTAACGCACCATCACTGAATTGTTGAATTATTTTTTTATGATTTAAGTAGTTACTAAGCAGTCTAAGGACTTATAAATAAAAGCTTTGTTATTTGTATCTATTTACTTGAATAAATATCTGCGTTTTAAATTAAAGTTAGCCCACCTTCAAATAGACGCGGAACAGGCTGAGACACATTTCAGGTGGGAAATAAAACTATATAACAATTAATTTCAGCTTACAATCTAATTGCTGATTAAGGAGCTAATACACGCCATGCTTTTTTACAACTGACAAATTCTCCACTGCTAATACAAACATGTCGTGTGTTACCTTTAAAACATTACTTCTGTTAAAAAAAACATGTGTTGAGACATTCAGACAAAATTTTAATTAGAGCGCCCTCTATTTTCTTCTGTCAAAACGTGTGACATCAGCCGTTGGCAGAAATCTCTGATGCTGCAAAGCAGTCAGTGTAAAAGTTCACTTTTGACAGACATGTAGATTAACATATGTCTCACAAATTTTAAAGTCAGATGTAAAAAACATGCCGTGTGGTATAGCCTTTAGAGAAAAGTTTAAGTTGATAATTTATGTAAAAAGATTTTTTATTACTTTATTTTAATAAATAAAACAAGTAAACAAACTTAACATCTGTTTAAATCTTCTATCTATCTACTTTTGCTCGCCACTGTGTTTACTCTGAAATGTACTTGATTATGCATGTATGAGTAAGTGAGTAAGTAATCATATTCGAAATCGTTCATACCAACATTTTGTATAAAACCAAGTAACAACACAAAAATCATATTGTTTATTCTTATTTATCTTCAGGAACTTTTGCTTAAGTTACTGATGACAACGACACTTGTGTGTGTGTGTGTTTGTGTATTTGGATGCTTTGTAAAACCTCTTTAAGAAGCTCTGGAGAAAAAAAAAAAAACAGTAAATAAAGGCAACAATTTTACAGGATTATATTGCACATGATTGAATTTAAGAGAAGGGGATTAGAGTAATTAAATTGTTACGTTTTCAACTTAAAGAAGCGGAAAGTATTATTTAGGTTCTCTAAGAAATTTGCCATCAAGATGATGCATAAAAGTTTTTCACAACAATAAACACTTGAAAAATGTATGAAACGTGAAGGGATTTGTAATTGATTTGGGAACGGATAAAAAGTAAAATTCATATAACATTATAATACAAAAAAAAAAGAGTAATTGTAATGATAAATCGAAATAAATTAACTTAATATGTAGAAGCTGTTGAAAAGCAAATATAACAAATTCAAATCATTCATAACAATATTAGCTACACTTGAACACCACTTAAGTTTAATGCTAGCTAGCTAGGAACACAGCTGCGATGAACGACAAATTTTTGGCCACGAATATTCGCCCCAAAAAATAAAACAGATTCGTGTATAGGAATATGCACACAATCATAGCAGCGGGCGAAATTCACCATACGCGATGAACTCTTCAATAGATTTTATACGTCGGCGAACGACGAAAAAATGAATGACCATGTTTGGTTGTTGTTTTCAAGTGTTTTACTAAATAAAGTTACTTGTTTTTCTTTTAAAATTGTTTTAATTTCTAGTTGCGTTTTTGTGAGTTTAAAATTGTTTAATACTGTCACACTATTAGCTGTTATCCATAAATAAATGTGTACTGGACTAGTATCCACCACCTGCTTGGCGAACGTTTACGTATAAGTAAAACAAGCTTTTACTTAAACAGATATTCGCCTGTGTTCTGCATTTGGAGTGAAATTAAATCACTCGGAATTGCCATTGTAGTGTTATTGTTTATAACAACAATGTCATGTCAATTCCGAGTGTTTTATTTACACTCGGAATGCAGAACACAGGAGAATTAGCTTATCATTTTGAAATTTTTGATTAGTTTTGCTTGCTTTCTTTAACAATTGAACAGCGCGTTAAAATTGTTAAAGCCTTTTACGAAAATGGGTGTTCAAATCAAAATGCAAAAAAAAAAAAAATCATCGTTTGGTTTTGCAGTTTTTACGCTGGTGGCATTATAGGACCCATTTTCTTTAAAAAACAAAGCGGGAGCTCTCGTTACGGACAAAGAAGGTCGTTACCGCACCATGATCAAAGATTTTTTATTTAAGAATATGAATGGCATTGATCCGGTCGAGATGTGGCTTCAAGAGAATGGCGCTAATTGCAACGTTTTATTAAAATCCAAATTTGGCAATAAGTTGATTTCGGGAAATTGACCTGTTAATTGGCCTCCAAGGTCGTTCGATTTAATACCTCTCGATTATTTCCTGTGGGTCCATATGAGGTCAATCGTTTATGCAGGTCAACTAGCAACATTTACGCCAACATTGCTCGTATTGTTCGTGATACAATTTAAAAAAGTCAAGAAAAGCTCGAAATCATTTTGAAATGTTCATGAAATTAATGTTTTTGAAATTTTATTTTTTGGTTTTTTTCTTATTTTCTACCCAATAACAACATGAATAACATTTTTCATGACGTCTTTTTCATAAGAGCAAAAGAAGAAGGCATAAAGAATGCCTTCTCCAAATACAAAAACAAGGGTCCGTCATCTAACGTTTTTTTTTAACTAGTTTTCCGCTAAACGAATATGGTTGTGTATACGCTTGAACAACGCTGGGAAATATTGCGACATTACTTTGGCCGATTTTGCAAAAAAAAATCATCTTTTCAGATGAGGCTCATTTTGATCTTGGCGGGTATGTAAACAAGCGAAATTGTCGCATTAGGGGCACAGAAAACCCGCACGCATACATTGAAAAGCCGATACACCCAAAACGAGTCACTTTTTGGTGCGGATTTTGTTCCAGAGGCATAATTAAGCCACTTTTCTTCGAAAATGAGCAAGAAGTGGCCGTAGATAATGGCGATCGTTATCGGGCCATGTTGAACGAATTTTTGTTTACAAAAATTGAAGAGGAGGATATTGGAAACATTTGGTTTCAACAGGACGGCGCTACGTGCCACACAGCCAAAGCTACACTTTTTTGTAGCTTTAAAAAAAAAAGTTATTTGGCGGACCCTTTAAGGCCATGACTGACTATCAGATTTAGTCGTTCGATATGTCAAAAATTGTATGTGTGTTCAGAAAGTGTGATAGTGTGGACACAAAGTGCACATGTGTGACAGATTTTTTGACAAGTGTGTACGATTTGATAATCTTTTGAAAATTTTCATAAAATAATAGTTTCTGTGCGATCAGAGTTGCTTTTTTTAAGCAAGTATGACAGTGTGGCATCCAATAACACATTTTGTTGCGATTTTTTCATGTAGGACAGAAAAATATCAGATTTTTATTTGACATAATCGCACGACTTTGTAGGATAGTCAGTCATGGCCTTTAGTTAGCCTTTAGTGACGCATGCAAAAACTCTTGAACAATTATATAAACAGATTTTATTAACTCATGAAACATGGGTTTCTTTTCCTCTACTGTGCATGCGTTTCGTGCACTTTTGTAGGATTGATTGAAATTTATGAATAAGTTTATATAAACACATGCTCTTCAATGAAACGCTAATGTAAAAGCCATGCATGTTTCGTCTAAATTTAACCACTTCATCATGGGTTGAACTCATGCATTCACTATTTCCTTTGCATGTCTTTTTTGGTTGGGTAGCTTTATTGGGCTTAAAGTACGACCTATTTTTGCATAAGATAATAGCTTTAATGGTGACATTTGTTCGGCCTTTTTGACAAATAACTTCGCTTATATTGGAAAGCCCTTTAGATTCAGAGCCTGATTGATAACGATTAAACAGAATTCTGACGTAATATAATTTTCTATACAAATTGCCATCTACCATCTGCGTTGCAGAATTAAAACGCGAAGGAGAATTTATTTTATTTTTAGAAAATTTTTTATGCTCTCGTTCAAACTCGGTTAACAATGTAACCATATTGTTTTGGCACAAAAAAAAAAAAAAATAAACAAACGAGTGAGAATATTTCCCTTAACTGTCGTCGTTTTAATTATTCGCTGTATTTTTTCAGTTGACTTTTTCAGACGCAATTCTATTTTAGCATTTATTCTGCAAAATATTTAGCAGTTTAAATTCAAGATATAAGCTATTTACTACAACATGACTAATTCAATTCATTTATTGAAATCTTTAATATTATCTGCTATCAAAGAAGGTAAATGGTAAAGAACAACGTACATAGATTGCAAAACTGCCTTATAACTCGAAAAATCGCTGAATATAGTTTAGCAGCATATAGCACTTGCTCCATCAACAAAATCACATGACACAATCTACCTTAATTCCACCACCTTATCAATATGGTATTGAACAATAAATGGGAAAACATATTATAAGGATTATCTTCCATTTTTTTCTATCAGGAAATAAAAACATTAACAAATGTCATTCAATTACATTTAAATATTTTAAAAATAACAATAAATTTCTTTGTAACGCTGAGTTTAAGAGAAAATGTAAATTTTAAAATGAACACTGTACTCGTAGTAACGGTGAAAGCAATAACAAAAATAACAACTTCTTTACGAATACCAACACGTTTTCCTAAGTAATTTCGTAATTAAACATTGTATAGATGAAGGAATGAACAAACAAATAAACAAATAAACGAATGAATGTTTCCATGTGAGTGAATCAGTGATTAAGAGTGTGAATGTGAATGTTAGGAAATTTTCGGGATTGAATCTCATTAAAGGGTAATTTGGGAGACATATATCCTTAATAATAATTTCTGGTATAAAGAGTGAACTACTTAAAGTTTTATCGACAGATCACGCCTAGCAAATGTTACACTGTTATCCTGTTTTCTTAAGGATTGCTTGACAATTCACCTTTAAAAGACTTACCCCACAACAACGTCTCCAAACTATTCAGCTGCATTCAAAAGCGCAGCGTTCTTTGAGTTACACATGGTGTGCATCATTAGACTTTCGAACCTACTATTGCCTGATATCATCTACAAATTTTTAGTCGGAGAATATAGTATTGGATGATACGTGACAGAATTCACCACATTTAGCCCGCCGTGAGAACGTTGTAACTATAGCAGAGAATGTAAGCAAATACTGTCACGAATCGATTAGAAACAATGGCAGCTCGTATGGAAGCCATATGCAATACTTTGACAGTTGCTATGAAACAAATAGGCAAATTGGCTTGAAATTAAACTTATTAAAGATCTAAAGCCACCAGACTTAAATTTTTACTTAAAATTAAGTTAATTGACTTTCCAAATGGTTCATAAAAATCCCCTGTTTCGCGAAGAACAGTGATACTTCTGTCTAAATCGTTACGTAAACAAACAAAAATGACGTATTTAGGTTGATAAGAGACACGAAGAGATTCTTGAAATACCATTACATTCACTAAAATACACTCTATGGTTTAGTTTTTAAGCTGGTGGAAGCATCGATTTTTATTTATTGAAGAAAATAGGCTGGGCAGGCAATAAATAGCAAGCGGTAACGCAGGGGCTTTTTGTTGTCTTAAAATAAAGACTGTGATGCTGGAGACATTTGTTGCGGAAAGACGGAGCTACGAGACACATCGTGAGGAAAACAATGATTTTATCGAGAAATAAATTTGATAAGAATCTAAATTCGTGTTCCGGACATGTTAACTGGTCGCCTAGATGTTGGGTGAAAGTCCAAATTTATTTATTTGCGAGTTACGAGTGGACCTTTTGAATGAAACACCCACAGCGTAGTCGCGTCCAACATTTAAAGGAAATTATTTTTAAAAAATAAATGTCAGATGATATAAAAACCAAGTCTAAATGGGTCACTTTTTAGCAAAATTGTTGTGCATTAATTGACTACTAGATTTTGCATTTAACATTAAAAGTTTAGAAAACTAAAAAGTAAAAAATAAAGGGTTAAATGAAGTCATAATCTATTGTTTTAAAAAAGGCAGTTCTAGAAAAGGCTAAAAATGGCGATTCAACACAAAGCGGTCAGCGGCTAGAGTAATTTATAATTAAAAAAATTTTATCAGAACAAAGGTTTGAAAGAAAAAGTGTAAGGCCGAATAAAATTAATGACACTGAAGCCAGAGCCCATGGATGTTCATTTTAGGCAAAATAAATATAGTCTCTGCCAGTTCTGTCGATGTTAGTAGATGACGACTGTTCAGATGGCTCTCAACAGTGTTGTATACGAAACGTCTATAAAGAAGAAAAATTCTAAATTATCCGCTTAAAGCATAAAAATCACGTAAATTTTTTATTGAAAAATACAAATCGTATACTGTACCAGATTGTCTCACGGTGAGACTTATTTAAACTTAATTTTTAATTCATATGATCTTTTCTATTTATCTTGTAGGTCATATGGTGAGATGAGACCAAAATCTAGAGATATCAATGAGATGGGAAGGTTTGGTTTTGAGTCAAGCCATCAACCACACCAAATCCTGCTCATGTATCTCGAACCAATAAACACAGAGGCGGCTCTCTATAATGGTTTGGGCCAATATAGCCCCAGATGTTGTGGGCCAAATGCATATCGACGGCTTAAAGAAAAACGAAGATTATATTCGCATTTTTCAATATAATTTGCCTTTATCACTAGTTAAAATGCCAGATAGACCAATAGACCAGACAAAATAATCTTCCAACGAGACAACGACCTAAAACATTTTGCAAAAATTGTCAAGGAATGGATTAGTTCCCAGATGTTTGGGATCATTGAATGACAACAAAAGAGTTCAGATCCGAACCCGATCTAGAGCTTGTGGGTTTATTTAAAGAGCCGACTGGCAGAATACGAAGAAGTCCCGAAAAGTTTTTATGAGCTGTGGAAAAGATTTCAGACTGAATAAGGAAAAATTCCTATAAACTATGTGGCTAAACCTTATCAATCTATGCCAAATAGGATGAAATCAGTTGAAGAAAGCAAATAAATACTGGCTTGATTATTAAATTTAAATGAGCAAAACCTTGAAGTAAAAGTGTGCCAATAATTGTCTGGATAAAAAAAGTTTTAAGTTTTATAAACCAAAGTTATGAATAGATGTTTTTGTTATTGTTTTCTATTTCCTTCAGATGCATAATCTTAATTTACAAAAATTTTTATAAAGACTATAAAGTTAAGTTGCGTACTTTTGTAAAGGTTTAATGTATTGAAGGATCAAAAATGGTCAAATGATTATTCCCTTTAACCCTGTATTTATTTTAAACAGCTAAAGGGGTCCAGCTAGAACGTAGGCGATCAAAGGAACTGCCGAAACAATGAGGCTTAACAAATTAAAACAAGGCAATAGTTGCCGATCTAATTCTTCAATGCAAAATCCTGGTTTATTGTTGGACCACTACCCTTTTTTATCCATATTGTGAGAATTAAACTTAGCTATTCTAGCTAATTCTATCTTAACTAAATTTTACAACTATCTCTCTTATTCCTATTATTATACTTATGTTTAAATATTTCCCCTCTCTGCAATTGCAGCATTTGACCAATTGCAATCGTATTCAAATTGGTGTTTCGAGTGACAATTTGTATAGTTCACTCAATCAGTAATATAATTCATACATTGCAATGCATACGATTTGTATTTAACTATAAATAATTAATATTTAGGTTGAGGTGCATCATATTACATTACAGTAGTCTGCACTACACTTTGTTTAAAACATTAGCTTAGCAAAATCCCAGTCAATAAAAAAAAATTCCAAAAATTAGCAGTTAAAAAACTTTCAGGTATTGAAAACCCTGAACACTGTTATCGCGGATGTGCGTGTGTGGGTGCAAAGAAAAAAAAAACAAATAGACTAACAAAGCTACAAATACAGAAATATTAAATATTTAAAAAAATATCCCCTAAATGTACTAGAGTTGAGTAGAGACTCGCTGAGTATTAGACAACAAACTGTCTATCGTTTGTTTATCATTTTTCTTCGGATTGTTGCTGATGTTCATTGTTTAAACAACAAATAGGAATGAGCAACACGGGAGTAGTTTTTAAGAAATTTGCAAAACATACAAAAATAAAAAAAAAACTAACACTAATAACAATAACAATGAGAAAAAAATAGTGATAATGACTATAATGGGATTGCTCCGAGGCAATAATAATAACGATTGTAATAATAATGATTGTAATAATGACAAAGATAATGAGGTCATGTTTATAGAATAAGAGGAAAAGAAGGAAAAAAACAAAAGTTTACCTGCTCCTGTTGCTGAAGATTGTCAGGGGTTGTGTCTCTTTCGCCGGATGGCATTGAGCTTAAATTATTTGTATATTTTGAAGCATCGACTGAGAAAATATCATCCAACCATTTCATTTCATCGACACTCAACTCCGGCAAAGCTGTGGTCGATGATGAAGTTATTTGATATTGTGGCAATTCAGTTGGGTCTAAAGCCACCGTCTGGTCATCATCTACTATTGAAGTTTGTTCTGTATTATCCGAGTAGGAGAACGGTGTAGTGGAGTATTCGTCCTCAGCCTCTTGGTTATTGTCGTACATGCTATTGTCTGTTGCTAAAGTGGTGGTGTCGACGTCACCTTGCTCTTCCTGTTCTTCGACAATTGATGTCTCTGTGGTGGTGCTTGTACTACGTGTGGTTGGTGTTATAAACTTATTGGCTGGCATACGTTTGTAGCTAATGGCAGAAGAAAATACTTGATCCTCTAAATGTTTCATTTCATCAGCGGAGAGTTCATTGCGTGAACCTCCATTAAACACAGTACTTCTAACATACTTATCATTGACATCATTGGCAGGTAGAGGGTTGACATTAACATCGCCAATCGCCTCACTTGTACAATTGGAATGTTGCAATTCGCGTACTTTGTCACCCCAATCGGTGCGTAGCCACGGTTTCTCCAATATAACCAAACGACATATAATATCGGCATTGTTATCCTCGGTGTTTACAGCGTTTAATATAATTTCGTAGCGCACTCCATTGACAATTTCTCTAAAAGCATCGATTATGTTGATGAAATTCATGGAGAGTGGCAAGAATGTCATTGCAATGTTCTGTACGCCGATTAGGTTGGGGGAAAGATATTCGCGTTCACCGGGATTCAAGACATGCACATATTTAAAGGGTTCCTCCGACACAGGTTGCATCGTTTGTGTTTCATCTTCTGGCTGTTGTCGCACAAACATTGATGTGATAACATTCCATTAGTTTTACACACACACACACCCACACACACAAACATATACACAAATTAAGCAGAGCGGTGAAATATGTATATCAACGATAATGTGTAATTTTTTATTTTTTTTATTTGTTTTTTTTTAAATGTTCAGAAGATTTGGTTGGTTGGATAAGTTAAAAGAGGTACAGATAAAACACACAGAAAGATAGAGTGTTGAAAGTGTGTGCGTGTTGGTTTGTGTCGATTTGTGTGAAGAAGAGCGCATAAAGAAAACAAAACAAAGGTTTTCATTTTATTAAGACAAATTTACAAAAAGCACAATTAAATTTTGTTGCCATTGTTTGTGGAATGGGTTAGACAAGCCATAGCGAATTTTGTTTTAGTTACACACCCACCCGTAAATATGCATGTTGAAGATATAATAATGATAGTGGAGAGATGTAGCTGGAGTTAAATGTATTTAAATGTTTGATGAAACATTAACAAGCAAAATATGTGTGTATGTGTTAGATGAATTGGAATGTTTTATAACAAACTGTGAAATTTGATAGGGGTAGGGGTACGGAGGGTACTACGATATGCCCTTTAGCAAAATGTTATGCAGTCAAAAACGTTGTATAAAATTACAACTGTATGTTTTTGAAAATTGTAATCATCTAATTACTTCTGTACTTATAAAGGTAATTTGTGTGTGTTTGTGTTGCGATAACAATTGTTAGATGAAAATGTTTTTTTTTTTGAACCCTAAAACCATATTTAAAATTCAATTCATTACATTCAATTCATAAAATTTAATTATAATTTAATAAATTTTCAACCTACACGAAAGGCTTGAAGATGTAGAAAAGCTAAAAATATTTGAAACTTCAAAGCACTTAAGTATGAGAGTTTCAGTTTTTAATCCACAGATGCTTGCGTTAATTTACGCAGACAACCACAACAGACATATTTTATTATTCGTACGAGTATTTCAGAAATAAGCGTTACTACGAATATACCAATTCTTTTTTTTTTTAATTATACCCATGATTGTTTTCGTAGCGAATTTGTAAAGTTTTCCAAGAATATGTTTAAATTTGTTATGGATTTCAATGTAATTCCTTTGAGCCGTTTAAATAATGGAACAAAATTCCAACATATCGTGATTATTCATACAAATTGGCATTACAAAAACGCTCTATTTCAATGATCAAACAGAATTCGTACGTAACGTAATATTCTATAAAAATTACTGTTTAAATTACGTCTCAGAACCTAGTCTCACAACAGAACCTATTTTCTTTTTAGAGAGTAATTTCTTATGGTCTTATTTTAAGACTCACTTCCTCAACAATGTTACCCATATTTCGGAGCAACGAAAAATAGGAATTAAAAAAAATTAAACAAACCATCGATTTAATTATGGGATGTATTTTTTTGCACGGTTTTTGCAGAAGGAATGGAAGGAAGAAAGAATTTCAGTATTTATTTTTGGAGTATTTTGCTGACGCTTTTCTTCCAGGGCACTCTCTCTCTCTCTATCTCTCTCTCTCTCTCTATCTCTCTCTCTCTCCACAATGTTTCATTATTTTAAGTTACAGCTGCAGAACATCCAATCTTTTAAGCACTAAATAAGTGAAACATTGTTGCATATTGAACACTAGATAGCAACACCCAGGTTATAATATCAGCTACAAATACTTCGGAATTGATAAAGTTAATGTTAAGGATACCGAAAAGATGCCTTGGATAGTCAGCGATATACCATGCTTAGCAGTCTTTCATTCCATGTCCAAAATGAATGTAGGCAGGATTTTGGTGATATTCCCCTAAGTAGATGGACCGTTATGAGGCATTTTGTGCCAAATATGAAAGCATTTCACGAAGACTATTCCATGAAGATCCTAATGTTCGGATTTAAGACATTATCGCGGCTGTAGCATCGTAATTCAAGCAAATTGGAATCAAAAGACATTCCAACGTATAATTAATATTAACTTTAACTTGTTTCCTTTTCCTTTTCCATTTCCATTTTATATTTGTCTATTCGCCTGGAATTTTGAAATTAAATTATTGAAATAGCCAAAAAAGGAAACCGCTTGAGAAAATTGGCTTTTTTATGTCTGATGAGGCCAATTTGTATCTAAACGGTAATTTAAACGGCAAAAATCGCCTTAAGTGAAGTAAATCTAATCCAGAAATACTTTATGAAATAAAACTGCTCCCAGAACGAGTCACACTGTGTGGTAGGGAGTTTCATCAAGATTGACTCTGGAGCCATACTTCATTGAAGAAAACGGTTTAACAGCGACTTTCAATGGAAAGCCTTATTTGAAAGATTTTTTACCAAAAATTGAGCCAAATTCACATTCGTTTCTACAACATTCACTTACAGCAAGATGGAGCAACTCACACATAGCCAGATGGGTTTTGGCGGAGCTCCAACGAAAATTTCCAAGCTAATTAATATATTGAAACTTCACTTTCCGTTGGTCCTCAAGGTCGCCTGACCTGACTACACCAGTCTTTTGGGGGTTATGTCAAGCAAGAGGCGTACAAAACGGAATCAGGAATCTAAATCTGGAATCTAGGCTGTGGTCATTTTACAATGAAGTCATTTTACCATAATGGTGAAGGATATATCAGATTCGCCACGGTTAAATATAACACTTTTACTTGTTCAGTCTAGTGTTGCCAGTGAGAAGCAAATTTAGCTGTTACGTGAGCAAATAGTTTAACCCGAACAAGCCGGGATCGGAACATTCGTTGAACGTATGACCCCTCATAACATCACCAGTACTAATTCAACATCAATATCAATTAGGACCTTTAAGGCTCCCTAATAGCTAAGAGGAGATAGATGAACGTTTCCTTAAATTTCTTTGAACAAATAACGAAAATAACTGAAAAATAAGCGTTCAAATGTTGTTGGTCCAGTGGCAACATTATCCCAAATTTCAAGGAGGAGTTTAATTTTTAAATTGTTAAATTTTTATGAAATTTAATTTAAGTATGCATTACGTTTATGTAAGATGTCATACAGTTACTACTGTAAGCAATTCATAATAAATCTTGTTTAATACATTACATTGGCAAATAGCCAAATAAACTCTGAAGGTTATTTTTAATGCAAGCAAATCGTACATAACATACATACTGACACACATATCTCTTAGTTAAAACATAATTAAATACAATTTAAAGCCGTTAAAAACTACAACAAAAAACAATTATTATTGCAAATCGTGATTAGTTTCAAGAACATGATCTATCATTTATAACATTAACGCGATGCGAAGTGAAAACAGGTTGATAAACAAAAAATGCAGATGAATTGAAATACACCACAACGAAACAATCAACCAGTAGTTGTAAAAAGTGACAAATAGTTCCATTCAACTCTAGTCATAATAACGCACTTGCTGTGTGCATTGATAAAATGTGGTTTAATCATGTTGTTTGGAACGACTACGTAATTCGTTATTAAAATGCCGGTAAAGAGGGTAACAGTAGCAAAACACACATATGGCCAGATTATCGTATCTCATGTCATAATGTCATCCTAAAGGTGAGTAAAGTGTAGATGGAATGTTGTGGTGGTATGAAAGTTAGTTTTTTTCTTTTAATTTTTGTTGTAAAACCAGAACTGTGTAAACCTAAAAACCAAAGCCATAAACCTTTAGTGTAGTGTAGTGCAGTGGTGTTGCGCTCATTGTTGGTGATAATGGTGGTCGGTCTAGTTGTTAATGATGTTTTCGGATGACTCAAACCCACATTTAATTCTATGTGATGAAAAATAAAGATTTCACTTTTGATTGTAACGTACGAGCTGTTAAATGAGTTTTGTGGCTTTTAGGATGCATTTAACCCCAAAAAAAAAAATAAATAAAATACTTCAACACATAATTAAACATAAACAAGAATTCAGGCTGCATTTTTTGTTTTTTATATTGTCATTTATATTTATTTTCATACTTATGTATGTATGTATGTTTATGCGTATCTTAATAACGATTTGCATATTTATGTTTGTTAAAAAATCCACCATATCCATACCATACATACAAACATACATAAGTGTGTAAGTAATTATTACTCCACCACATGGCATAAAATTAACTACTTTATTCATAAATATTTATAGACAGACAGATACTAAGTATGTTTATTAATAATTTTACAACTATTAATATTACTACTTAATAAATATAACACAAGCAGACATACATAAATATTAAATTAAGAAGCAAATTTAAATGCGGCTCTATAAAATATAAACATACCCGACATACTCGTAGTCACAGCAGTTAGCGCATACAGTTAACGTTAAAAAAGAAGAACCAGTTTTTAATCTCACAATTTTCTCAAATCAAACTCAATTTTTATACCCTTCACCTGTGGTGCACAAGGGTATATATTTATAGCTTTGTCATTCCGTTTGTAATTTCTACACTTTTAATTTCCGACCCCATAAAGTATATATTCTCTGAAAGCTTATAAATAGAAGAGTCGATTAAGCCCTGACCGTCTGCCGTGTTGAAATCAACTTTTAGAAGCAGCCATATGTTCCTCAGATCAGTGTATGGTAGCAATCTTTTGGAAATATCCGGGAATGAATCGCTATTGAAATTCAGCACAATCACCCCATAACTTTCTGAGATATGAGCAAACAAACACGACTGCCTCTGTTTTTCTCCGTATTTTTACCACAAAAGTGGAAAATTTTTTGCCTTTGCATAGTTTTAAGACACGTTTTTTGCTATTTATAGATGTCTCTAGGGCTATTCGTTATTTGGACAAATTGCCAAAGTTATAGGCAAAAATTATTTGAAAAAACTTGTTGAAATATTAACAGTTTTTCAAGGTCTTTAATAATTTTTAGGCATGTTAGTGATTCCAAGTTCTAAGCCGTAGTCTCAAAAATTATTTGAAACCAACTAGAATATAAGAACCATAACATAACTGCTTCGTTATTTGTCATAAAATTTACAAACGAACGACAATCAGGGGCTCAATATTGCTATCAAATGGATGACCAGTATAATACAGTAAACTTAGAAAGAGTGTAAAATCCAAAATGGCGTCCGAAGCAATATAATGATTTTTTTAAACTCATGTCAACCGAATAGACTTGAAATGAACGGCTCGAGCAGAACAAGTAAAATTTAAAATCAAAGATGGCATGCAAAATAATAAAGCAAGATGGTGTATAACATTATATCTGCAATCTAGGCTACGAAGGGTATTATCATATTCGACGAGGCCGAATAAAGCACTTTAAAAAAACAATCAATAATAAAAAAAATTTGCGGGTTACTGTGTTTTGGACAGCCGTACTGTATAAAGATTTTTATGTTTATCAGTGTAAAATATGTATTTAAAAAAAAGAAATCAAAAGTCATTTATGCTAAAGTTAAGTCATTGGAAAATTATACAAAACCAATTCGGCATAGAAACAACAAAAACAATATCAAGAAAGACAACGGGAAAAACAAGGTCCAAAGCAACAACTGAAAAAATAAAACAATTCCCCATACCGTAAATATGTATGAATGTATGTATAAACTTAAACGGAAATAAAAACGAGAAAAGTTAACAAATCAATTTAAAAATAATGTTTAAAATTATTTATTTATTCAAACAGCAGATACGCCGAACAATTCACAAACCAAACTAGAAGTCAAGAAACATAAAAGAGAAGCCACAAGACTCTATACACAAAACGCAATGAATCCCAATTTTTGTTTCTCATACATGCACACACACATACATACTCACATACATAAATACCGTATTAAATACATACAAGAATCTTAATTTTTAAACTCATAAAAATATGCATATACTTATGTATGTATGTAAGTTGTATGTATGTATGGAAGTACATACGTATTGTTTTCCTATATAGTACATACTTACATACATACAATAAATATTTACAATTTTTATACATAAATACTTACATAAATTAAAAATAAATTTAAAATTTGTCTGAATATCTGATGCTTCCGAAACAAGCGAAAGAAAATCAAATCTATGTTCTACTGCTACTTAGTAAGTACTCAGATGTTACAATTTACACGCGAGTGTGCCTTTTGACTTCGGTGGCGCATTTGCATATTATTGCCTTTAAAGAATTGAGCGGAAGAATGATACAGTTAATCAAACAACCAGCCGCTATTTGCTCTTGTTACTGTTTTTCCGCCATTATGCCTTTACGCCTCTGTCGCCATGCGATGCTATTATTTGTCTGATCCCTGCAGGCAATTCAGTTAACTTTCAATTAATTTAAAGCCAACTATTTCTCAAGTAGTGGTGGTTGACAATTGGATTACTTTTATATGTAATTAAATAACTTTTTTAACATTGCGATGTCCTAGGAAGTAGTCAATTGTCCGACTCTGCATTACTTTCAGTTAACTTTAAAGTCAGTTACCTAACCGTTAACTTAAATTTAACTTTTTATAACTAGCTATAAAGTTACTACTTCAAGTTAGCTTTAAATTGGGGTTTTTTACTTAACTATAAGTTAGAGAAATTGCAGTCAACGAAAAGTTAGTTGCTTACACGTTGGTTCGAAATAAAATAGTTTTTAAAAATTCGTATTTTAATAAAAAACAAAATTTTATTCAAAAATATTTAAATTAAATAATGCACTGTTAAGTAAATATTGAATTTACATAAATATGTTGAATATACATAAGTATGAGTGTAGAAATAATTTAAAAAAAAAGGATTTTTTTCAAAATAGTATACATACAATGTTGGAAACAAAAAAAAGAAAGCAAAATAAAAAGTTCTTTGTACATAAATTATCCAAATTTTAATTCGTGCATATAAGTCATAAATCGACTAAAATGGAGTCATTTTGAAAACCCTGGCTGACATCAAAGTATTAACGGAAAGAATTTTTACCAAGATAATAATAAAATAATTTGACCTCAAAATTCCTTTAGATACTATAAATGCGTTGATGGAAGTAAATAGTATATATTACAAGAAATAAAATTTAGACAAATTGAAATAATATTAATAAATTAAAAAAATTCACTTCAACTTCAACGTATCACAAACAATTTACATGAGTATTTTGTACTTTTGTTAATTAAAAAAACAAAAAGAGTTAAAAAAAAGATTTTTTTCTAAATACAATAACATTTTCAAATATTTGCTGTTTAGATTAATTTTTAGATTTTGTGCTTTTGTTTTTAATACATTGAGCATGAATTGTACGTTTCTTTATTATTTTTAAAGCGTTACGCAATTCAGCTTCAACATCCTGAGCGCCAAGTGATCGACAGGCATCTGTTTAAAAGATAAGTGCAAATGCAAATTTGTATATGGTTTTAGACTTCGTTAGATACATATGTTTTCAAATTAGGACTTATCTGTTAAGGCTTCATAAAAAGCATCAAAGTCTTTTAGTCTCTTTTTGCCATGTACTCCATCCAAATTTATGTTCATGCACAAATTTGATGATATTATATTCGTAAGTGTTTTTGGCAAGCGGCCCTTCAAAACTGCTTTCATAGTATTTATCTGTGGTGAGAAAAAATTTTTTATAAATATACATACATATGTAGGTAGATGATTAAAAAACTTACGTAATCCTTCCGATTATTTTCATTTATGGTTTTATTTACTTCCATCAAGGCATTTATTGTATCTAAAGGGAATGTTGATGACAAATTATTTTGTGTTACCTCCTGGTACAAAATTCTTTCCGTTAATACTTTGATGTCAGCCAGGGTTTTCAAAATGATGAGAGGAAGTATGCCCTACTATGCCACAAACAAAAGCTTTTGCAGGAGCATCACAAATGAGTGCCCCAACTTCGAACGGTTTCACATTGTCGTCGATTAGTATTCCATTTTCAATTAGTTCCTTAAGTTCTGCCACCGAATCAGAAAGAAAGTTAGATATGTTGTGTGGCTTACTTTTTCCAACATATACTCCAATGGGTAAAATCGAAATATTCGGAAAATCAACAATTTTTATTAAAATAGGCCATAACTGGGTGCGAGAGCTATTATATAATGGCAAGCCGTCAACATTAATGTCTATAACTATTTTGTCACAGTCATGTAGGATGCTACTTGGGATTCTCGATAATTGCTTTTTTATACCAAAATGGCTATACACTCCCGGAAAAACGTTTCTTAAACTCAATTTATCGCGCTTTTTTATAAATGAATTTGCACTCAATGGCACATCTAAGTTTTCTTCAGATAATATACGTAACAACTCTTCAAAACATTGCCGGGACGGCTTATTTTTAAAGTACCAATCACCGATTTTCTGTTTAAAAGTCTTTTTACGCACAACATTTACTTCGAAAGAGGTGCTAATGTTCATATGGTTTTCATTTTGGTCCAGAGCATTGTCAAAAGAATAGATTGGTGCTGCTTCATTTCCATTATTCACTAATAATTTGTTACAAAACACTTCCCTTTCTTTTTTCAAAAGTCTCCTCCAGTGCCTCTTACTGCAATTTTTCATTTTTTTAAGCAATCACTGTATGCACATATGTACGTAGATAGATCAAAATACAAAAATATTTTTTAATTTATAAACAAATTAATGTAAACTGATTTCAATTTTTATATTTATACTTATTTTTATTTAAATATTTACACATACACTTTTAAATACACTTTTAAATAAAATTTGTAAAACTTCTCTATAATTTTTCGATCGCGTTTGTTTATTAATCAGCACTTCAATTAAGCTGATAGAAAAATTTGACGGCGGTAAAAAACTGGTCTGCAGGTGTTTAAGTTTTAACGCCGTCAGTAGCTAATATTTTAATCAATGTATGTGTGTCTATTATATGTTAAATTTGTACATCTATTGGAAATATTGAAAAAAATAAATAGACCCCCTACATAAATAAATGACAAATGAAACGAAATATGTATTCTTCTTTAAAGCTTAGTAATACATTTGCACAGAAAAAATATTTCATATTTTACAAACTCTTGTTTGCAGAAAATTTTATGTTTAAATACTTTCTTATTTCGTTTTATTAATGCTTTATACACATATCTATGTTGATTTTTCTTTCTCGTTTCTCAACCAAATACAATATTTTTCCTACTACTCTTTGATGAATTATTATAAATCGTTTTAATTAGATTTACTATTTCGTTTAAAAGTTTGTTGGACTAAGAATTTATGACTCACTAGTTACAGTAAAAAGTTTGCAATGGCTGGCAAACACTTTTTTTAAAAAATTTTAAAAATAATACCTGCTAAAATGCCTATCAGGATTAATAAAGCGGCTACTTGAAGCCGTTTTAAAGTTTTTAAATAAAGGCTTGGTGAACATAACACCAAAAGCAAATAAAATAACCGCGCAAAATATGAACACTTTGATTTGGGTAAATTCTGGATTACAATGTAGTTAGCTTGTAGTCAGCCCATACAAATTAATTATAAGTTAGTTTTATTTGTAGTCGACTACCAATTTGCTGGCAGGGATATTACACGTTGTGATACAATACACACACACACACAGAAACGTATATTAACTTGCGCACACAATTTACAAATTGAGTGGTTTATTGACGATGTTAAATATTGAAATTTTTTATTTCCTGATAAACCAACCTTAACGATTGAACTGTATTTAATGTTTATAAAGATAAAAGTAAGTTTGGAACTTATTAGCGTCACACACCAAATATGTATAAAAAATCGCTAAAAATGCAAAAATATTTGAAATTCAAGCTTACTACGATATTCTTTTGTTTCTAAAGATTGACTTTTGCGAAAATCACCTTTTCAATAATAAACACAAAATCACGATTCACCTTGATTTTTAATTTTTTTTTAAAGTGACTAGTTATTTTAAAATTTTAAGATGAAAATATGTAAATTTTTGGTAAAAAAAAGACTTGAACTTAGAGGTTACTTGCAAAGTAATAGGCTTGTAACAATTTATTAATTATATATAAATTAATTATAAGCGTTTTAAGGAAAAAAACTAAGTGTGACGCTCAAGATATTTTGTGACGATCAAGAGATTTTGTTGCACGTAAACAAGAAATAATGCCAAATTTAAAGTTTAACGAAAAAAAGTTTATTCTTTTACAAAAAGTAAGTAAAAAAAACAAAAAATCTTAAAAAAAAATTTTTTTTTCATACAAAACTAAACATATACATATTCTTTGATGTCTTTAACAAAAATGGAAAAAAGGAAGTAATTCTTGAAGAAACTTAGACACATATGCAAATATTTGACGCAAAACAATAACTTAACTTAATTAATTTTTTTATTTTCATTCGAATTCTTATTCTGAATCTGTATAAACTTCATGAAATGACAAGCGGCTTTGTTTTTTTTTATTCTTATTAATTTTTACCACTTTCGAATTAAGTTTGTGGCAGTTGCATAAATTTCCGGTCCTCCAGAGGTTTATGTTGCAAAAGCACGATTAAACTCAAATATACCAAGATTATACCTTTCTTTCTTCTTTCTTATATATTCGTCATTACGGGCTTTATCGAGCTTAATTTTCTCTCGATATCTTTGTGCTCTTTCAACCGCGATTAATTTTGTTGTTTTACTCTTAAAAATAAAAAAAATAAAATCATAATTAAGCATTTCAAGCTATGAAGCAATATATATCAAAAGTGATGCTCATGAAATATTTGCCTATTCTGGTTTTTTTTCGTAGGCAATTTATTTCTCAAACTCACAAATTATAAAAAAATGAGTTGAAACCATGTAAACAATGATTGTCAACTTCAATTTTCTACATTAAATATATTCACTTTTAAAAAAATTAGCGTAACGCTCATGAATTTTTATCGCGCCCTTACCATGGTGTTCACAAAAACTACGCAAATGCACACTTTTTTACAAAGATTTTTTTCCGCTTTTTCACTTTTGTAATAATTAAGGTTTGTACTTTCCTTACGTTATTTACTTTATTTAAATGCAAATTGAAAACTAGTAATATTACTTGAATTATAAAAAAGTGACGCTCAATGCAAATTGTGGGGACAACCTTTCTTTGCAACACCAAATTCGCACTAATTCAGTTTTGACGACTATAACAAATGAAAACACAAGAAAGAAACTCAATAACTCGAAAACTGTTATTAAATGTTGCATATTTACATTTTTCTGGATTTTATTTAATTTTGTTTACTAAAAATTCTAACGGGGGACACACGCTTTTGTATGGAAGGAGTCCGAGGGAGAAACAAAACACCATTCTGAATAACCAAAAAAAAAACAAACATACAAATTTGAGAATTACGTTTTTTTGTTACATATTCCTCGCTGATCACTCTCAAATTTTTTATTTTTTTGTTGTTGTTTTTTTTTACCTAAAATAGTAGTGTAAAGTGCGGGGACACAAAAATTGCGTTTTTTTTTTAAATTGACCCACTTGGATATTGGCAAGTAGCAATAGTCGGTCATTTGTTTTCCTGAACTCGAATTTTCATATACGATTTAAGCGGGGATTACACAATTTTTTTATCCGAAATTAGGTTTTAAGCGAAACTAATGACATCAATGATGATATTAATGTCTTTCGTTGATTGTTAAAAATACACTAAGAGACGAATATGGACTTGGAATTTTTGTTTAAAGTTTCGCAGAACGCACCCTGAAAACAGACAATTAAATTCATTGCCAATCGAATGGTTCAGTTCTTACAATCGAACTGTTCTTTTGTGATTAAAAACATTCTGTTGCAAAAAGCATAACTTATTAGTGCTGACTGTATATTAATATTCTGGAACGAACAAAAAAATTCTACTATCACAACTAAACTATGTGATTGGCAACAATTGCGGTACTCACAACCGGTACTGTTTTTCCTGTGCATATACTTATGTATGTGATATTTGCAGATGTTTATTTATTTAAGAGTAATTAAGTAAGTGAAGTTACTGAGTTTTAAGTATGTTATCATATACCAGCCGTATTTATACGTCGACAACATTTACCATACCTGCAACTCTTTAAATTCTATTGTTAATATTTGCCGCAGGGAAGAAAGTATTTCAGTTAATAAATATAAGTATTCGACATATAAATCGATTTGTAATAAATGAACAGACAAATTTATAAAAAAGAAATTTATTCGTATACTCAAATACATGCTCTCTCCCATAAAACATGTAAGTGAATATTCGACATTAAATGCACACAACTACTTGAGCAGAGCTACTCGAATACGAAGCCTTTTTTGTATTAATAAATAATAAGGATTCTGTTACAAATGATTGTGTCTAAAAACAAATTTGATTTTGGCAGTTCAGTAATCATATTTCATCAATAAATATTAAAAGATAAAAGTAAAAGCTACAATAAAAATCAATTACAGGGTTGCACAAACGTTAGGCATAATATAAGCAAAACAATTGTAGGCACTTGATATAATAAAAATACTGAAAAATCCAAAATGTTGCGATACATATTTACTGGGAATCTCTGCTTTATTTGACGGAGGTTAGTGGTTAAAGTGTAAATTTATACACTAGTCTTGAATTAAGATAAATCTAGGAAATTACAAATTAAGACATATTAAATACCTTAGAAGAGTGCAAATATGTAAGAGAATGTAAAAGTTTTATTATTCATTTAAACAATTTTGTATTAGAGAATTATTTTTAATTTTATACTAAAGCAAAATACTACATATAAATAAGAACCTAGTGACATTTTAGCACTTGAAAATTGTATGGTAAATCACTTTAATAGCAGGCATACATTAAAGTGATTTATAAGAGAGAAGGAGTGATATAACCTGCCGTGCCGAATCTGAGAATACCCTGCAGCATAATGTACATTGATATAATGAACACTTAACAGTGTAGCCTAAATTTCAAGTTAATGTTTTACACTATTTTTCTATTAATTTTGACGGCATCTTTTCATTTGATACCCATATTGGTGGAGTTAAGAAAAAAAATTATCCGCCATTTTGTTTTGAACTCCTACTTAGATTTTTCAGTTTCTCATATTTAACAGTATTCTGCTGGTCAAGTCCTTTTATTTGCTACCAATATTGTAATGGTTGAAGGGGATACATTTGAAAATACTGGATTTTAACCATATGAATATTTATTATACGCCATTTTGTAGAGGCGGCCATCATAAATTTTAAAATTTTCATAATGTGTTTGCTAGTTAAGCCGTAGCCACATTAACTCTCTCTGTAGTCTAAAAGCTGAAAAAATCAATTTTCGTTTGTAAATTTTAGGAAAATCCCGGCAGCAGTTGTATTTTGGTGCTTATATCTCAGTTAGTTTTAAACTGATTTGCTACTTCTCTCAGGAATAATATCCGAGACTATGACTTGCAACTTTGTGTCACTAGTGTGTGCAAAAATTATTTAGAAGCTTGAAAAACTTGATAAATTTAAAATATATATAAAAATATATTTTTCGAAATAATATTTGCCTATAACTTTGCCGATTAGTAATTGATTTGTTCCTACAGGTCTGTAGCACCTATAAATTGTGACAAACGTGTCTATTAGTTATCCTAGAGTTCAAAAATGTTAACATTTGTGGTAAAAATATGGGGGGGGAAACAGAGGTAGACGTATTTATTTGCTTATACCTCAAAAACTTGATGTTATAGCGATTCATTTCAGAATATTTGCAAAAGATTGATACCTCATACGAGCTACTTGTGGGTGCTTCTAAGAGTTGATTCAACAAACACATGGACAGACGGACATTACTCAATAGACTCCCCTAGTCAGAAGCTTTAAGAGAATATGTATCTATATACGGGGTCGGAAGTTAATATAATATAACGGAATGACAAACTTATACTTATACATATATACCATTGGAACCACAGGTGAAGGGTATAAGGGTATGGGCCATTATTACAACTTGCCGTTGGTTAAAGGCAGGTTTTGTCGGACCGATAAATGGCTTTGAATTCTAAAGCCTTCATTTATTATTTTTTATCTATTAAATATTATTAATAATAATAATAATAACAACAACAATAAAAAATGGAAGTTGTAATAATCCCCAAAATCCTATCTTCAACTAACGGCAAGTTGTAATAATTGCCCTAAAAGTAATCGAAAACAATTTTTTTAAATTCATTTAATTTTGAATTATTTTGTCTATTTATCAAAATTTTATAAAAGAATTAAAACTTTAGTTTATTTTGAATGAAATAAATTGTTTTAATAAATTGTATAAATTGCAAAATGGCTCTTCTTTATATGTATGCAGACACACAAATATGCTACCAAACAAACAAAAATATGCTAACAAACAAATCGGTGTTTGAAAATGACAACAATGTAGTAGTGACGTTTGCTATTGTTTTAAGACTCTCACAATTACTGGCATTAGAACTGAGTTTTGTGTACTTAATACAACTATAAGAAACGGCCATTTCGTATTTCAAATTTACGAATGACTAATGAATCGAAATGAAATTGCCAGAAAAAAATATTTAAACAGAAAATAAACGTGTCTGCCATGAACATTTCCTATTAATTCTATAGAAATTGTCAAAAGCTTCTAAAAGGTAAATAATGATACCGGTTTGTTTGTTTGTTGTTAGAAAATAATTATAATCTGTTTTTATTCAATTTATTTTTATTTATGTATAAATGCAAACATATACATAAACATATGTACAAAAATATCATATACACCCATCCATTTATTTAATAGAATCATAAGCCCTAATGCTGATACGCATACAAACATAGATAAACAGTACCGTGAAATTTAGTTAATTGGTGGATAGCAAAAGGTGTCATAGGAAACATTTTAGAAAAAAAATAAATATGAAAAAATACGACGGTTGGCAACAACTTCTTAGAACTTTCTCAATTACAAATGCAAAGCAGTTGTTCCTAACACAATGCTAAAAAGTGAAAAGACTGAAATAATACCAGAACATTATAGTGAATAACTTGTACATTTCTTTACTTTTTTCGGCAGCGACGACTTATAAAGAAGATATTCAAAGGTGTTACAAAATTGTTCTAGATAAGACATTCTAGCCTATATTAACGGCGTTTTACTTAGACGTCCCCTTGGGAGCATGTTTTTAGGGGGACACGTTACATTGTTAAAATACCTATTTTGTGGTAATTGAATTTCGAAGAAAAAATGTTAACACTACCGGCTGCACGAAGTCAACAACACTAACCAAAGTCCTTGTCTGGTATCACGGGAATAAATAGCCTCTAGGACTACAGATTATTTTTGAGATATTTTCGGAGTTTACATAGTGGCTGTGGTTGCTGCTCAAAGCGAGTAACATAGACTGGTGGTTTAATAACTATTGCTCATACTAGTGACGGATTTCGGAATACCATTATTGTTTCTAAGTGATGTTGCCTTTTAACAGAGTTTTTCGAAGTGCACGTAGTAGCTGCGGTGGCTACTTTTTATAAAGAAGCGATGTTTGGCGCATAAAATTTTACCTAGAGTAAGACAACCGTCAGATTAAGCCATCTGGCAAGTGCGAACGTTAATCTGCACAAGTATGGCTCTGTTGAATTGACAGCACACTATATACAGCGCACAGAGTTTCAATGATTTAGCAATGTTATCAAAAACCTAAAGCTGGAGTTACATGCCATCCATTTATGCGTTGTTGCGTTTAATACTTTTTCACAATTTTGTACGTTTCTAAATTCAAGTTACACACAATGCGTTTTATGCACCAACTTTTTTGATTTGATCAGCTGTTGTGTTCATATTTTTATTAACTAAAAACAATTTTGCCAAAATGGAAAGTGAAATTGACATTTTAAAAGAATTTTTGGAGTTCATTGAGTTTATCTATATGATAAATAATTAGTGCTACAATGGCCTACAAAAAGCACGAAAATAACTCGAGCATCAATAAACTTCTCGTCAATTGCACTTGTTTTCTTTTAATAATAAACAAACAGAGATGACACTCAGCAGATAACAGTTATTGATAAATAGAATAAAATTTTTGGAAATGAAAAAATTGTGTTTAAAATTAGTTTTTATGTATTTTTTCTTAAAAGTAATTATAAACTTTATTTCGAATACTTTTCCTTTTATTAAAAGCATTTTTAACACAAAAAAATAGAAAAAATAAATCCACCACACAAACAGATTTATCGATAACATTGAAAAAAAAAATATTATTTGTCATCTATGGCTATCAACAACAGCTGACATTTTTTCACCTTTTCTGCGACGGATACAAAAGTAGAAAGCAAACCTACTTTGCTGCGTTGATATGTTTATGCATTCTTTGCGTTTTGCCGTGTAACTTGTCACATACAATTACACTGATTCTACTTTTTGACAAATGCATAAAAAGGAACAACGGATAGAACGCATGGTATGTAACTTCAGCTTTTTTAATTGAATGTATTAGCTCGTTCTGTATGTATTTTTCAATCTTAAGGAGCTAATACACGGCATGTTTTTTACATCTGACATGTCGTGTGTTACCTTTTAAACATTACTTCTGTAAAAAAAACATGTGTTGAGATATCTGACAAAATTTCAATTAGAGCGCCCTCTATTTTCTTCTGTAAAAACATGTGACATCAGTCGTTAGCAGAAATCTCTGCTGCTGCAAAACAGTCAGCGTAAAAATACAATTTTGACAGACATGTAGATTTACATATGTCTCACAAATTTTAAAGTCAGATGTAAAAAACCTGCCGTGTATTATAGCCTTTACGTGATTTTTAGTGAACTGAAGACTTTCGATCAACTTAAAATATTGCACTCATCCACATAAATCTGTATCTATGTTACTCAAACATAAAAAAATGGCTAAACGAAACAAAGTGGAATTTGGCACACCAATAGATAGTAGGCTAGATTAACACAAAGGCTACTTTTTAACCAGATAACTAAGCAAAGTGGCGGACACACGCATTAAATATCGGTTAAAAAATTTAATAAAATTGACTTCTCTACACATTAATAAGAAATACTTTCGGTTGCGTTAAAAAAATATTTCAATAAATAATAGTTATTTAAAGTGTGTTTGGTTTTTGCGAATATAGGTCGGCTTTATACTAAAAAAAATAAAACAGGATGCCAGATGATATTGCTATGAAATTATGTGCATGAAAATATGGTATGTATGGGGACTTCTTCAAAAGCAATCCAAATTGTGTAAAATCTACGTGACATGGTAATTTACAAAAAAAAATACACATTGATATACAAAAGCAATGTTCTTTGTAAAAAAAATATTAGCCTAATGAAGACATTTAAAGTCAACATTTTTATATAAACAGCTTTATAGATTAAACAGCTGTTTTGAATTTGTTCAATATTCACAAAATTGTATAAGAAATGTTGAGTGCTACTTAATTGCACTGTACTGTATTTATAAATACATTTTTAATAAAATTTGGTTAAACAGCGACAACAACAACAAAAAAATGCTAATAAAATCATTAAACTAATATGGGCATTTTGAATTTTGTCTTTTGAAATAAATAATATAAAATTAATTAATTATTTACTTGTATATTAAAATATAAAACTTATAAAGAAAAACTTATAAAGAAAAAAACAACAACAATAGGGACAAACACACTTCGACGTTTTGACCTGCCTCAATGAATTTAAGAGCCACAGAAATTATTTATTATTAAAAAATTAATGTATTTCTTTGTACAACTGAGAATTTTAAACAAAAGAATACTTAAATGTATTGTTTTTTTATCACGTGTAGATATTATGTGTTGGAAACTAAACAGGAAACGAGAATGATTAGAGCCAAATTATGAAATTTTGAATAAATTTTGATGACCAATAAAATATTAAAATATTATCGAAATATGTACACGCATACATACATAATTTTAGAGATTGTTTTGTGGTTGGCTTTAAAATATATTGGGTCCAACCAAAAAAATTAATTCAAATTATAAATTAATATTTTTTCGAACCTTTTGTTTACATTTGTTGTAAATCACTTTATTCTGGCTTAAGTTCATTTTATTATTATTGGACTTCCTAAAACATTTGGTATACCCTGTACACGAGTTATGTATAAGTTTGTAATTTCTACAATATGCATTTGCGACCCTATAAAATTAAAAAAATTCTTAACGATAGAGGAAGTGATGGAACTAAGTCCGTCTGTTCGTGTGCATGTTGAAATCAATTTTATAAAGCCCCCACATATACTTCAGACTCTTATATGTTATCAATTTATAAGATATGCTTTCGGGAATTTTGCTATTGAAAATCAGTCATGTGGGCACATTAAGAGCTGATATATGAGCGAGATAATACGATTGTCTCTCTTTTTGCTCAAACAGTCAGATTTTTTAGCTCCTGTGGAACTTCTTGAAATGATTCTTACATATACTTATATAATATATGTACCTTTGGTAATATTTAAGGAAAATATTGCTTTAAAGGGGAAAAATTTAAATTAAAAGTTAAAATATTATCGTTTAGCTAAAACATCATCAAACGCCAGCGGTCGCTGATACAAACTTATGTATATCATATTGGTACAAATTGTGTGAAGGGTATATAAGATATGAATATAACGCTCTTAATTGCTGCAATTAATGTGCGCTAATTTCATTCCTTCTAGGAACAACTTAATTGTGCCTTCTCCTTACGCACTGCTGAAAAAAAGTTATAGCAGCAAGAAAGAAATACAGGGTGGCTTTACCAAAATATATGATGTAAATTGTAGATAAAACACAAAGTTTTCAGAGAACTATCTAAATATTTTCTATTAGGATAGAAGGATCTATGAGAATCTTTTGTGAAACTAAATATCAGCTAAATGCTCGCTACGGCTTCACTGGCATACTTCTATCCAATGATCCATATTTTCAATGACACTGAGACATATTTGAGGTCGTTCAAATGTCAATTTATCTCATTCTTTAGCTCTTGAGTTGTTATTGGCTTATTGCACGACACTTTTAAATACCCAAAAAAAAAAAAAAAACTAAGTCCAACGGTGTTAAATCGCATGATAGTGACGGCTAATTAACATCGTTACGACCATTTAATTTCTCGCGCCAGAGATTTTGTTTGGTTGGGTGTATGTCAATATCATCCAGGTTCATATCCCCAATTTCAGGTCGCAAAAAGTCCGTTATCATCTCACAATAGCAAACACC
This sequence comes from Phyto melanocephala, assembly GCA_941918925.1. Lineage (NCBI taxonomy): Eukaryota > Metazoa > Arthropoda > Insecta > Diptera > Rhinophoridae > Phyto > Phyto melanocephala. The sequence goes on from OW799233.1 coordinate 8,895,738, forward strand.
ATTCACGGTAACTGCTTGGCCGACCTCATTTTCGAAAAAATACGGCCCGATGACGCCGCCAGCCCATAAATTGCACCAAACAGTCACTCTTTATAAAGGCAACGGCTTTTTAACAATCACTTGTGGATTCTCATTTGCCCAAATGCGGCAAGTCTGCTTGTTAACGAATTCACTGAGGTGAAAGTGTGTCCTGTTATGCTAAAAAAAATCACTTAGTGCTTTTTGTTTTGAAGGTAAATTTTTTAAAAAAAAACTTTAACAATCTTAACGTCCAACTCAAAGAAACAAAGAAATTTCAAATTACGTTCGGCAAAAAGACTTGACGTAAAGGTGTGACTAACAATTAGACGCCTTTCAGATTAGACGCAAGAGACTTGCGCAAATCTTGTGTTTATGGTTAAAGGGGGTAAGGTTGCGTTAAGAGGAAGAAAATTGCTCATGTTTGAGTACACACTTGCCTGTACTCGGCAAGTATGTATTTTTTCAATGTTATTTTTATGTCTGAAGTTGGATGCAAACATTTTCTTTATACGAAACTTGGGCAAGTTAATTGCTGTGTCTAAACGCGAAAGCAAGTTCATCACAAAATAAAAAACTAACTTGCACAAGAGACTTGCCTAATCAGAAAGGGGTCTAACATTGTGCATTATGGCGGTTAGACCGCCCTTTATAAAAAAAAAACTAATTTCATTGGGTTTCGATAACTAAACTCAAATTATAGAGCACATCTCTGATTCGACCTAACCCCAACAACTAATGCTTATTCATTCGGTTTATCAATATTTAAGTGATTCAAAAAAATGTAGATTTTATTTCTGAAAAATAAAGTGTGAATGTTGTTAGCAAAAACAGAACATCACCTCATGTGAATAATTTCAATTGTTTGCATGTATGTATGTATGCATACATGTACGAGTACATACAAGGTGGGCCAAAAGAAGTCATCCGATGTTGTTTGGCTTTCATTTTCTTTCTAAATGAAAAACTTCGATTCTGTTTATTTGAATCTTTAGAATTTAATTGATCAAGTCGAGAAGATGATATCGGCCAAATGGGCGCCGTCACAATTGATTGCTATACGGGCTCGTTTTATGGCATTTTTCATCACTTCGACCTCCAGACGATTATTCCGCGTTCTTGGGGAGTGTATCGCTCCATAACTTGTTCACTTGTATTCTACATCTGTCTTGTTTACAAATGTCAAAACAGATTTGACATTGTCCGCCATTTGCAAAAATAAGAGCATCTTCCAATAGGGTCATTTATTTTGGCCCACCTTGTATATAAGTAAGTATGTATGTATGTTATGTTTAGCAGTAAAATTTGCTTCATTTTTTTATGTTTTCATATAAATATTTCATTTATCTTTGTTTAGATTGTTTTATTTTTTTTATTCTTTAATGCAGTATTTCTGTGGATTTATTTTCGGTTCCTATTACAGTGAACACTTTTTATAGAGTTTTGCATAATGAAAAATGAAATCGAATGATACAAATCGTTTGCATTCAATGTATGTATAAACAATTTCGTTAGAAAAATAGAACAGAAAAATATTATAAACGTGTGCTTTTGACACATTTGAGTTGAACTTTAGAAAATTACCCCCCAAAAAAAGAAAAAAACAAAGAAAGAAAAATAAAACTATAATAAAAATATTATAGTTTGTAGAATTTTTAATAGTTGGATTCATTTTGGTTGGTTATTTGGTGTGCAATCGAGTAAGTACATTTGTATGGCATGAATCTGACGGCTACAAACTGAGTTGCTGCAAAAAGTTGTTCTTTTTTTTTTATTTAATATTGTTCCTTTCATGAAGGGTTTATGTTCGTTTCTAATTGAATGTTATATGAGACCAATTTTTGTTCTCTTGCAGTTATATTTTTATAGTTTTTTTGGTAAATATATGCGTTTACAACAAATTGTTTTCAATTTCTTTTGCAACGTACTGTCTAAGCAGTATTTTATGGTCCAAAAAGGAAGAAAATTTTTAATTTCATAATAAATGGTATTTATTGACACAGACTATTTTAATTTGAGAATTATTAGTGTATTATTTAAATGTAATGAGTTAGGAGAGAGGTCAAGTCCGACTTCATTATACCCTACAAGACAATATTAAAATATAAAACAACATGGCAACATATGGATTCCGCTCCAAGAGAACTGCTTCTCTTTTGAGCCCTAGAATGAATCAAGGCTATTTCAAATAAATACCCTGTACTGAAGTGAAGCATACCCCAGAGATCTGTATCGTTCAAAACAAATAGTAGTCGGACGGAACATGTTCTAGACTACGAGGGGGCTGAGGCAAGCACGAATATTATAATCAAGGGCTTAATTGGTTTGCGTTTACGTTTTAGACATGTGGTGTCAGTAGGACGGCTTCATATGTCACACAGCTTTTGATTCAATAAATTTTCTAACAAAGGAATTATTTCACGAAATATACCTGTATACTGGCAGCCTCATTGAAGCGTGTTGACGCCATTAAGTTATTTTCTGTAGAGATATATAAAGTCGCTTTTCTACGCCAATAAACCCGAAACAATAGATCATTTAGAAGCCAACATTTAATACATTATTGCTAAAGTATAGCCTGATTTACTGTGTTTTAGAGTGGGAGCAAATTGGAACTTAAAACTACCCCATAAACTTGCCAAACACGGCAGCTACATACATACGTAAAATTGTTTTTAAACATTAATGCTATAAAAAATAGACGACAGCAAGCTACACAGCTACATGACTACAACTGTTTTTGGCTTCAATGGTTGCCGTGTAGTCAGCTACTTAACGATGGGTCTCCACGTAGCAATTTTCATTGCTAAGCACAAGCAAAAACGTCGGCAGAATAACGGCACTTATTGTTAAAGTATGTTTATTTTCATTGGGTGGAGAACACGACACAAGTAATTTGTTTATAAAATTTTATATTTTTGTTTTAACTTTTATGGTTTTTTTTGGAATTATTTTATGTTTCTGCAAAAAAAAAACAGAAAATTTAAAGAAAATTAAACGATTTTGGCAGCTAATTGCGGCAATAGTTGCTTAAGCCATCAGCAGAACAATGATTGCGCAATAAATTGCTACATATAGCAATATGCCTTCTACACGTCGCAAACTCTACGGACGCAATCAAATTTGACAATTGCGGCAATAAATATTGCTACGTGGAGACTCCGGGTTATAATATTAAAAACGCCAGCAAGAAATAGTCAGAGCCGGCGGTAGCGGCTGCGGCGGAAAAGACTATTACTATCAGCCAGCTGTAGCCGATAAGCTTTTAGTTAAATGAGAATTTTTATACCCTTCACCTGTGGTGCACAAGGGTATATATAGCTTGTCATTCCGTTTGTAATTTCTACAATTTTCATTTCCGACCCCATAAAGTATATATTTTCTGAAAGCTTATGAATAGAGGAGTCGATTAAGCCCTGACCGTCTGTCCGTGTGTTGGTTGAAATTAACTTTTAGAAGCAACTATGTGTTCCTCAGATATGTGGATGGTATCAATCTCTTGGAAATATCCAGGAATGAATCGCTATTGAAATTCAGCACAATCGACCAATAACTTTCTGAGATATGAGCAAAAAACCACGACCACCTCGTTTTTTTTCACAATTACAACAAAAACATACATACTTTAATACATGTAAAAAGCATACCAAAAAAAAAAAAAAAAAAAATTACAAAAAAAAAATATATTAAAAAAAAAATAATAAAAAAAATTACAAAAAAAAAATTTAAAAAAAAATTTAAAAAAAATTAAAAAAAAAATTGAAAAAAAAAATTTTTTTAAAAAATTTAAAAAAATAATAAAATATAAATAATATATTAAATAAAATAAAATAAATTTTTTTTGGCTCAGCTGGGATTCGATGCCACATTTATTCTAACCAGTATATACATATGTACGTATTTTATATGAGATGAATGGTGACACAAACAATTGTTATTGCATGACTACACGTTGGGAAGGGTATATAAGATTCGGCACAGCCGAATATAACACTGTTACTTGTTTTAATTGAACTTCTCCATCTGTTTGGTCGACAACATTTTTAATTCAGGACTTCTATAATATAAAACATTAAGTCTTATAACGAATTCTTATGGTAGATGCACACTTTGCAACATGTTTATGCATAGTGAGTAGTGGTGTTTATGGTTTCATTTCATGTTTCGATACACACATGCATTCTATTTTTGACAGGATGTATGTCGTCTATGTGTTTTTAGCATAATGCCATTAAATTATCTGTTAAATAAAGCCGATATCTAGGATATTTAAAACAAATTAAAAATTCTCAAATTAAAAAAAAAAAGTGTCAATTGAAACCTAATTTATTCTCCCACACATTTTAATATGCTGATTGAGGATTGATGCGATATTTTAGCTAATTCCCTTTGTTCTTTTTTTCCTTTGATTATAATTAATTTCCTATTAACAGAATTCCTTTGAAATGTTAAAAAAAAAACAAAAGCCCACAAAGAAAAAAACATTATAAAAAGTGCATAAAATAATGAATTGTCGTCATTGAATTTGCTTAAAGTAGCTCTTGACATCCCCTAATGTAATTAAATTAAACAAAAGAATTAATTAAAACGGATATGAAACATGTGCTTTAAATTAAGCACAACTTTTAATCAGTATTAACACTCATGTGTATAAGTATGTGTAATTAAAAAAAAGGGATAAACGATTTAAAATGTTTTCCGCTGGCTGACAAAAATCAAATTAAAATTTCATTTGCCAAAGATATTCTGTTTTATTATTATTTTGCTATTTTTTTTGTTATTGTTTTGCGTAAAAACTTGAAAATAAATGTTACTTTTATTTCAACTAGCCAAACCCGGCGCGCGTTGCTACGCCCCTTAATGAATTTGAAATGCATTCTGAATTTTAATTGAATATCAAGTGCAAAAACCTAAATATTATAATTTTTTTTATGGGCGTGGCATTGCCCACTTTTTTAATCGCGAAATTGTAAAGTCATAACAGCTCAATATGTGTGCAAAGTTTCAGAAGAATCGGACCAGTGCAAGTACCTCAAAATTATAATTATTTTTATGGGCGTGGCCCTGCCCACTTTTCTTTTCACGAAATTGTAGTCATAATAGCTCAATATGTGTGCAAAGTTTCAGTATAATCGGTCCAGTGCAAGTACCTCAAAATGATACCTGTTTTTTATGGGCGTGGCACTGCCCACTTTTCTAATTACGAAATTATTTAGTCATGGCAGCTCGATATGTGTGCAAAGTTTCAGAAAAATCGGTCCAGTGCAAGTACCTCAAAATTTAAACTTTTTTAGGGGCGTGGCCCCGCCCACTTTTCTTATCACAAAATTTTTTAGTCATGACAGCTCGATAAGTGTGCAAAGTTTCAGAAAAATCGGTCAAGTGCAAGTAGCTAAAACTGATAATTAATTTTTTATGGGCGTGGCCCCGCCCACTTTTTTCCACCCATAAACACTCCCTGGTATGTGTACAACAACTTGCCAAAGTTTGAGCCCGATCGGTTTTACAATTTCGGAGTCTATAGCTAACACACACACACACAGAGTTTCACTTTTATATATATAGATTAAACAGCACACAACAAACTATTCATTCCTCCAGTTACATGCATTCATTTATTCCTCCGTCACATATCTGTTCAACATTTTTCGTTATCATCATCAAACCATCCATCCATCCATTGATCCATTTTGCAAAACACAACCAGCCACTCAAATTAAAATACGGTTTCTATTGCATCCATCCAACCACCACCATCCAACCAACCATCTAGTGGAGCAATACAACAATGGGGGGAAATCACAAGATTTAAATGAAGCTTAATTTATAGACAAGTAGGTTGGTTGGTTGGTTGGTGGTTGTTGAAACATTTAATACAACACACAATGCATCAACATTAATCTTTACGAGCACTTACAAAAACGCAACAAAACTATTGATAAAAACTTAAAAGAAAGAAAAAACCGGAAGAAAACATAAGAAAACAAAATGAAAATAAACATGAGGAGACGGCAAGTCCAAATTAAATTGCTACAAATGCAAAATAATTATTGCTGTTCACTTTCAGTGGATAATGCAATTGAAATTTGTTGTAAGTTGGAAAGTTTTGATGGCCCTCTAGGCGATCATACAAAACTATTATTTGCTAAATACATCTGGATTAAAAGATATTTCTTATATGATTCAGGTCGTATAAGCAGGTCACGGAGTTAAGTTGCTGCGAAATGTATTCAAATTAAAAACAAGTAAGAATACTTTATTCGACCGCATCGAATGTAACAATGTTTTTTTTATCACAGTTTACTGTATTCTACTGGTCAATCACTTTCATTTAATAGCAATATTATGGGTGTTAAAGAGGGCAATTCGTTATTACTTTATTTGACCCATATAACCGCCATTTTATTTCAGACACCAGCTTGAATTTTAACTTTTTCACAGTTTACTGTATTCTACTGGTCAAGCCTTTTCATCAGATGCCACTATTGACATCATTTCAATATTAACATACATTTTTAAATATTAAATTTCACCCATAATTAAACATATTGTAAGTCATTTTGTAGTGGCGGCCATAATAGATTTCAAATTTTTTTGTATAGTATATAGTCAAGACCTTTCTCCTGATAACCATATCCATCCCCCATCATTTTTTGTTTAAGGATATTTTTGAAAAACACCGAAGCATTTTTAGTTTTAGGCTTATATCTCAGTTGTCTTTAAACCGATTTATCAATTTTTCTCGGCAACAATTTTCGAGACTGCGCCTTGTATTTTGGTGCCTTAATCGTGTCCAAAAATTAATTATAAGCTTTAGTAACTTGATATATTTATAAAAATGTCTATATATTTTTACATTATTTTTGCCTATAACTCTGCCGGTTAGTGACCCAAAGGCTATAAATTATCTTAGGGCTGAAAAATGTTTGATTTTTATGCGAAAAAATAGAGACAGTCTTGTTTATTGTGCATAGAAAGTTATGGGCGATTTTGCGGAACTTCAATAGCAGATTATTCCCGAATATTAGCAAAAGATCGATACCACATACAGATCTAAGCAGTATGGGGCTGATAAACGTTTATTTTAACCAACACACGGACAGACGGATATTGCTCAATCCTGTAGTCATAAGCTTGCAGGAAATATATACTTTATGGGGTCGAAAATGAATATTGTGTATAAATACACATTGCACCACAGGTGAAGAGTATAAAAATGTTAGTGGCAGACGTATGTAACCACTAAAATATATTTATTATACCCTTCACACAGTGAAGAAGGGTATATATATGTTGGTTTGTCATTCCGTGTGAAATTTCTACAATTTTCATTTCCGACCCCATAAAGTATATATTTTCTGAAAGCTTATGAATAGGGGAGTCGATTAAGCTCTGTCAGTATGTCCATCTGACCATCTGTCCGTGTGTATGTTGAAATCAACTTTTTGAAGCCCCCCGACATCGCTTGGACCCGGGTGAGTTATTAAAATATCAGAAATATTCGGGAGTAGATCGGTATTGAAAATCAGAAACATCGGTAAATAAGCAACTGAGATGTGAGCAAAAACCCACGACCACCTTGATTTTTTTTCACAAAAACAACATTACAACAACAACATACATACATACAAACGTGTATACTGGTTAGAGTAAACGTGGCATCGAATCCCAGCTGAGCAAGAAAAAAAATTTTTTTATATTTTTTTTTAATTTTTTTTATTTTTTAAATTTTTTTTTTATTTTTTTAAAATTTTTTTTTATTTTTTTTTGTTTTATATTTATTATTTATATTTTAATTATTTTTTTTTTTAATTTTTTTTTAATTTTTTTTTTATTTATTTTTTTTTTGCATGACTACACGTTGTGAAGGGTATATAAGATTCGGCACGGCCGAATATAGCACTCTTACTTGTTTTTACTATAAGAAATAAATTTTTATTTATTAAATTTATTTTTTTTCTTTATTTTAACAAATTGCAATAGCAATTCATTGTTATACACAAGTTTTGACTTTGAAAAATCGCAAAACATTAAGTAAATATTTACAAAAAATAGTGGTTACGCTTATTTAGAAAATTATTTGCCAAATGTGAACGTAGCTTTTGTTAAGCTGACAAATTATATGCAAAATTGCAAATAAGATTAAGAAAGACAACAAAGAAACGAAATTTGTAGAACAAGTGTACATTTTGCAATGCCAAAAAGAAGTTGCAAGTTTTTTTATTATTAAACAAAACAAGAACAAAAAGAAAATCATAATGAAATTGACCATTAAATATGTGATTGCAAAAATATAACGACTTAATAATGTAAATTATGTGTAAGCGATGAAAATATTCTTTATCGTTACTACTTAGTTGATAAGTTACTTAAGAAGTGTGTAAATTTAAAATAGTCACGCAATATTTAACAGTATTTATCACAACATCTTTAATATTTCATTTAATTTTGTCATATACATACATACATATGTACATACATACATACATTTACTTTTATAAATACCTTCATAAGAAGATTTCAGGTTAAAAGTCATGACCAAATTAAAATCCCACTTGACTCAGCTGTAGATAATATCTCTGTCTCATCAAATACTTTATTATAGAACAAACATATGTAGATATGTATGTACAATATATAATTTTTTTCTAAAACCATGTACTTATGTATGTACATAAGCATGTATGTTACGTGCTCATACATACACAGATATTTTTACAGGTTAATGAACCGAAGTATGACCTAATGCTACATGCTTGAACCCTGTTAACTTTATAAGTCAATAAACTTATTATTTATTTATTTTTTTTTTGCGCTTTTAATTGTACTTCGAACTGTGAAGTAGTCATTACAAGTATTAAGAGACTGGGAGTCATATTAAAGAAAGGTCCACAATATAGGAGTAGGTAGGTGTGAAAATTAAAAGAAAGAAATATAAATGTTTGTTGGTATATTCACAAGTGTCGTATTGTCATAATGTCATAAGTTTCTAAATTTTTGAAATTAATGAAAAGGATTGTAATGCTTACTAAAAAATGTTTAATCTTTTGACAATTTTTAAATTTTTTGGTACTCTGGAACTTAGAAAAACATGCGAATAATTTTTCCCACCACAATAAAAAAACAAGTAAGAGCGCTATATTCGGCCGTGCCGAATCTTATATACCCTTCACAATGTGTAGTCATGCAATAACAATTGTTTGTATCACCATTCAACCCATATAAAATACGTGCATACGTACACGTTAGAATAAATGTGGCATCGAATCCCAGCTGAGCCAAAAAAAATTTATTTTATTTAATATGTTATTTATATTTTTTTATATTTTTTTATATTTTTTTTAAATTTTTGTAAAAAATTTTTTTAGAAAAATTTTTAAAAAATTTTTTTAAATTTTTTTTTAAATTTTTTTTAAATTTTTTTTTTGTAGTTTTTTTTATTATTTTTTTCTTATTTTTAATATTTTTTTTTTTTTAAATTTTTTTTGTTTGGTATGTTTTTTACATGTATGTATGTATGTTGTTGTTGTAATTGTGAAAAAAAACGAGGTGGTCTTGGTTTTTTGCTCATATCTCAGAAAGTTATCGGGCGATTGTGCTGAATTTCAATAGCGATTCATTCCTGGATATTTCCAAGAGATTGATACCATATACAGATCTGAGGAACTTATAGTTGCTTCTAAAAGTTGATTTCAACCAACACACGGACAGACGGGCAGACGGACAGACGGATAGACGGACAGACGGTCAGGGCTGAATCGACTCCTCTATTCATAAGCTTTCAGAAAATATATTCTTTATGGGGTCGGAAATGAAAATTGTAGAAATTACAAACGGAATGACAAAGCTATATATACCCTTGTGCACCACAGGTGAAGGGTATAAAAAAACAAAATGGGGGGTTATATTCATTTAATTATATCCTTTCAAATACATCTTAATATTTGTTAAGGGCCTAATCTATATACAACTACCCAATTCACAACCTATCGTAGGAGTTGTACCTATTTTGTTGATAATTTGTCACAAGGGGGGCCAAAAAAAGTCATCCGATGTTGTTTGGCTCTCATTATACCCTTCACACAGTGAAAAAGGGTATATATAGGTTTGTCATTCCGTGTGAAATTTCTACAATTTTCATTTCCGACCCCATAAAGTATATATTTTCTGAAAGCTTATGAATAGGGGAGTCGATTAAGCTCTGTCAGTCTGTCCGTGTATATGTTGAAATCAACTTTTTGGGGCCCCCCGACATCGCTTGGACCCGGGTGAGGTATTAAAATATCAGAAATATTCGGGAGTAGATCGGTATTGAAAATCAGAAACATCGGTACAAAAACAACTGAGATAGGAGCAAAAACCCACGACCACCTCGATTTTTTTTCCACAAAAACAACATTACAACAACAACATACATACATACAAACGTGTATACTGGCTAGAGTAAACGTGGCATCGAATCCCAGCTGAGCCAAAAAAAAAATTTTTTAATATTTTTTTTTTTAATTTTTTTTATATTTTTTTTATTTTTTATTTAATATATTATTTATATTTTTATTATTTTTTTTTGTTATTTTTTTTTTAATTTTTTTTTTGTTTTATATTTTAATTATTTTTTTTAAGTTTTTATTTTAATTTTTTTCAATTTTTTTTAAATTTATTTTTTATTTTTTTTTGTTTTATATTTATTATTTATATTTGAATTATTTTTTTTAAATTTTTTTTTGAAATTTTTTTTTAATTTTTTTTTTTATTTTTTTATCATACATACGTAAATTTTTAATTTTACATTGGGATGTTTTTATATATGTATGTTTTTATATGTAGGTACGTATTTCATATGGGATGAATGGTGATACAAACAATTGTTATTGCATGACTACATGTTGTGAAGGGTATATAAGATTTGGCACGGCCAAATATAGCACTTTTACTTGTTTTTTTTCTAAATGAAAAACTTCGATTCTGTTTATTTGAACCTTTAGAATTTTATAGGTCAAGTCGAGAAGATGATATCGGTCAAATGGGCGCCGCCACAATTGATTACTATACGGGATCGTTTTATGGCATTTTTCATCACTTCGGCGAGAACTTCGGGTGACAGATTCTCGCACTCGTGTCGAATATTGAACTTAAGGGCTTCCAGGGTCTCGGGTTTGTTAACGTAAACTCGGAACTTCAAAAAACTCCACAAAAAAATCTGGAACGGTTAAATCGGATGATCTTGCGTTCCAATGTAAATCGCCAAAACGAGAGATGAGGCGACCCTGTCTCGCGCATTGTGTGCCGTTGCTCCGTCCTGTTGGAACCACACATCCTCCAGTCCTAATTCGTTTAATTGCGGCAGAAAAAACTCGCCTAACATAGCCTTTTAGCGCGCACCGTCAACTGTTGTCGTTTGACCAGCAGCGGTGTAATGGCTCCTCGTGAATTTTCGGTGCCCCAGAAGCGATAGTTTTGCTTGTTCACGTACCCGCTGAGTTGGAAATGAGTCTAATCGCTCATTATGATTTTGGTCGAAAAATCGTTACGAAACATAGGACACGATTATTCCGCGTTCTTGGGGAGTGTATCGCTCCATAACTTGTTCACTTATATTCTACATCTGTCTAGTTTGCAAATGTCAAAACAGATTTGACATTAGCCGCCATTTGCAAAAATAAGAGCATCTTCCAAGAGCGTGATTTCTTTTGGCCCATCTTGTACAATATTCGGTACAAAAAACACAACAACAAGAACAACATCCTATACGAAACAATTAAATCTATGGTAATTTTATTAATACGTTGAAGTGAATTTCTTACAACCTAAAACTTCTACGACTAGTTGTGAATTGGGCAAATATAAAAGAATAACAAAGTCTATACATTTGTGTTTCACATTTTAAGATCTAAAGATATAAAGAAAAATTTCGGTATAATCTACATATGTACGTGCATAGCAGAGTTGTAAGCAAATAATTCATGTTTGTTTTGAAATTAAATAGAATTAATTAAATTAAAATAAAATCATTTTTTTTTTCACAGTATGAATTGAATTGAAATATAAATGAATAATAATTTCTAATTTATGATAAATTAGAAATTCTTAAATTAATTTTTTTTAATAAAAACAAATCAATTAAATTTTAAAACATTGAGAATTAGAATGAATTCATTTTCTTGAAGTATAAACCGAATTTAAATATGTACATATAAATGAATTAGAACAATTTGATTTCACTCAAAATACGGAACTTGCATAAATAGTTATTTAAACTTTTATTAATGATATTTTATTCGATTTACGATTACTACGATTTATTTTGACATTAAACAGTACAACAATACAATCGATACAATAGAATTGTCATTGTCAAGTAAATAAACCAAAAATGTATTTTAATAGACGTTACAAAATAGAAAGAGGTTGTGAAGTGAACTCATATGAACAAACAATATGACGTAGAAACTTGCGACATACTAAACTTTTGATAATTAAAAGAATTTGTTTCATTATACCCTTCACATAACAGTGTAAAAGGGTATATATAGGTCAGTCATTCCGTGTGAAATTTCTACGATTTTCAGTTCCGATCCCATAAGTTATATATTTTCTGAAAACTTGCAAAGTCGAAAGAGCAATGTTCGCACCAAAAAAAAGTTCCTTCACTTTTTATCCTAAAATTTATACAAAATCAATTTTTTTGAATTTCTATACAACCGAGATAGCCATCTGGTGGTCATCGATGTGGTCATTATACCTACATATGTAAATTATGGTGAATGGTATTTTTAGATTCGGCAAGGCCAAATATAACACTCTTAATTGTTTTAAATCGTAGATTTATCAACAACAATAACAAAAATATCCAAACAAAGACGTATCGCGATATAAACGAAATTACTTAAATTGCTTAATAAACGTGAAAAAAGATAAGAAAACTCAATTGTTATTGTTTTCAAAATTTTATCTAATAGAAAGAGTAAATAAACAAAAAATCTCAGAAACAACAAAAACATAACCACAAAGGCAAAACAAGTGAATTTATTGTTTTTTTTTTCATTTTTTGTTGGCAAATTTAAAAGGAAAATTACAAATGGCAATGAACCCATTTATATTAAGAGATTTAAGACGATTCTTTTATGAGCATTACTAATTCAACTACTTTATTAATAAAGTGAATATTTAAACATTCAATAAATATTATTGAGAGATTAATTTAAGAGCATATCGCGAATAATTTAGTAAATTATTTCTGTTAAAAAATAAATAAAATTAAACAAATTACAATTAACTGTTTCCGTATATTATGGATTTCAAAAGCACTTTGCGGTAGAAAATTATTGACGTTTATAATTTTAATTATAAAACCTATAAAATATCACTGTTGCATTTCAAGTAGTAATGAATTTGTTGTGTTTTTTGACGAATTAACCCATACGAATTAACAAATACGTCTAAATTCGCTTGCTCGTAAGCAAGTCAAAAATTCAAATTATAAAATTTTTAAGGGCTAATTCACAAGGTACATATATTAACTCCAGGTAGACTTAAGTCCACAGCTGATCATTGTTTTGTTTATACATTTCTCTTCCCAAATATCAAAATTTGTTTATATTTTTTTGTTGGTTTACATACATTGTTTTATACTAGACGTGTTTGTATCATAAATTTTTTTGTATTTACTAACATTTTGCTACTTTTTTTTATCAGCTATTTAAGTGTTTGTTATGACATTTATTATGAGAGTAATTGAGAGAGTAATTTTTTTCATTTCCTGTACAAATTTGCACGAACTTTTTCTTTGGGTAAGTTTGGACAAGAATTTAACAATCAGCTGTTTTTTGTTTACATATGAAACTAAAAATTAATCAAAAAATTTGCAAGCAAAAGAAAAAGTTTAGTTTTTGTTAAAAAATATATTAAAAAGCAAAATGGAAGGTTTTAATGAAAAAGTTAAAGTGGTAAATACATTAGTGAATAGATATCTCCCTTGTTCTTTAAAATAAATACTTTTAAAAAATTAACACTGGCTCAGCTTTTCTTTCAGTTCATTTTAAATTATTTTTAACATCTGTTGGCAATGATGCAAGTGTTTTGTTATACCCTTCACACAGTGAAAAAGGGTATATATAGGTTTGTCATTCCGTGTGAAATTTCTACAATTTTCATTTCCGACCCCATAAAGTATATATTTTCTGAAAGCTTATGAATAGAGGAGTCGATTAAGCCCTGACCGTCTGTCCGTCTGTCCGTCTGTCCGTCTGTCCGTCTGACCGTCTGTCCGTCTGACCGTCTGTCCGTGTGTATGTTGAAATCAACTTTTTGAAGCCCCCCGACATAGGTTGGACCCGGGTAAGGTATTAAAATATCAGAAATATTCGGGAGTAGATCGGTATTGAAAATCAGAAACATCGGTACATAAACAACTGAGATATGAGCAAAAACCCACGACCACCTCGATTTTCTTTTCATAAAAACAACATTACAACAACAACATACATACATACAAACGTGTATACTGGTTAGAGAAAACGTGGCATCGAATCCCAGCTGAGGCAAAAAAATTTTTTTTTTAATTTTTTTAAAATTTTTTTTTTTAATTTTTTTTTTATTTTTTTTTTATTTTTTATTTAATATATTATATATATTTTTATTATTATTTTTTTTTATTTTTTTTTTTTTTTAATTTTTTTTTTATTTTTTTTTTGTTTTATATATATTATATATGTATATAATAATTTTTTTTTTTTAAATTTTTTTTTTAAATTTTTTTTTTTTAAATTTTTTTTTTATTTTTTATTTTTTTTTTGTTTTTTTTAACATACATATGTGAATTTACTGTTATTGCATGACTACACGTTGTGAAGGGTATATAAGATTCGGCACGGCCGAATATAGCGCTTTTACTTGTTTTTATAATGTTATTGCTTTTAAGCGTCTAAAATCACTTAAATAGATTTTAATTTAAAAAGTAAGCACCATTAGTATTACAAGAAGTGCAAAAATGGTTTTTTGCGTTCCAGCAATTTTGGGTAGTTTTGGCAAATTTAGAGAGTAATTTTTATTTTACTCTCATTAGTCCGAACTTGTCCAAGATCTTGTGGAACACACCTATTATGATCAGTTAATATTGTCTTTTTAATTAAACCTACCAGCAGCGATTTTTTTATATAAATATATATGGACAGATGTGCCAGATGATTTTTTTAATATAACGATTTTAATCAAAATGTTATAAACATGATCATTAAACTAATCTTTTGCAAATTAAAAGGTTCTTTTATTGAAAGAAAATTTCTTAAAGTTTAAACAAAAAATTTGTAAAAAAATATGTATTTATATACATATTTTCCTATACATACTACCTATGTATATGTACGTACCTACATATGTGTTTTATAGTTACATAATAATTTAATATTTCAAGTTTTTTTTTAATTTTTACAGCATTAGAATTGCTCCTACATAATTCCCACGTTTTTTAAATCTTTTGTCAAAAAGTTTGCAAATGTTCTTATATTTTTTCAATATTTTCTAAAAAAAAAAATTGCAAATTTCAACTCAGTATTTTAGAATCTAAAATTTTTCTTTTTCACAAATAAATCTAGGAATTTTTTATACCCTTCACACAGTGAAAAATGGTATATATAGGTTTGTCATTCCGTGTGAAATTTATACAATTTTCATTTCCGACCCCATAAAGTATATATTTTCTGAAAGCTTATGCATAGAGGAGCTCTGTCAGTCTGACCGTCTGTCCGTGTGTATGTTGAAATCAACTTTTTGAAGCCCCCCGAAATCGCTTGGACCCGGGTCAAGTATTAAAATATCAGAGTAGATCGGTATTGAAAATCAGAAACATCGGTACATAAACAACTGAGATATGAGCAAAAACCCACGATCACCTCGATTTTTTTCACAACAACAACATTACAACAACAACATACATACAAACGTGTATATTGGTTAGAGTGAACGTGGCATCGAATCCCAGCTGAGCCAAAAAAAAATTTTTTTTTATTTTTTTTATATTTATTTTTTATTATACATACATATATATTATTTATATATTTATTATTTTTTTTTATTTTTTTTTCTTTGTTTTATTTTTATTATTTATATTTTAATTATTTTTTTAATTTTTTTTTATTTTTTTTTAAATTTTTTTTTTTAATTTTTTTAAATTTTTTTTTTTTTTTTTTTTTTTATAACATACATAAGTTAATTTTTAATTTTACAATGGGATGTTTTTATATACATATGTATGTATGTTTTTTATATTTATGTACGTATTTTATATGAGATGAATGGCGATACAAACAGTTGTTATTGCATGACTACACGTTGTGAAGGGTATATGATTCGACACGGCCAAATATAGCACTCTTACTTGTTTTTTAAATCTTGATAAAAAATATTTCCCTTTATAAGATTTTTTTCTTTATTAGGTGGTGTTGACAACGCAGCTGATCTACTTTTTTCTTTGCATAAATGCTGGCTGAGTTGTCAAATAATTTTTCCCGCGCATCTATTTAGAAAAACAAAAAACAAATAAAAACCATGTATTTAGTTTTGACACATTAGCATATTAAAGCAACAATAAAAAACCAAGTTATTTTTTTTATGTTGTATTTGTTGTAGAATTAATTCGCCCTGTTCAGCAACAATCTACAAAATAATAAATTCCAGTGTAAAAAATGACTAATGGCAAAATGCATTTTTTTTGACAGTAGCTTTTACCGCTCAAAACTTTCAAATTAATAAACTAATTACGTAAACTTTTTATTTTTGATCTGATCCATATGGAATATTTTTCTTCCAAACATAAAATAGGTACCTGCCTACATATGCAAAATCTATTCAACCCAAATTCTAGGTATTCAAAATCAAAGTCTATTAAAAAATCTTATTTTATATAAATTATTTTGTTTGACGTGTGAAATACCTGCTTTTAATTACATTTAAAAAAAATTAGATTATTTTAATTGAAATACTAAAAATTAGGCTTCATTGGTATTAGTAATTAAAACGACAAAGCCAATCAGTGAATTATTAACATACTAACACACATACTCTAACCACTTCTTAATAACTAACTCACACATAGAATTTTCATCATTCCTTCATTTTTGTTAATTTTTTGTGTTGTTATTGTTAAGAATATAATATAATAAATAAAATCAATGACATCAACCTTGTTTTTTGCATGGATCTATACACACAAACCTACAAGCAGATTTATATTTTATTCAGTTTTGTTTGTTTGTTTAAAGCATTAGCAGGCAGGCAATGTTTTTGTGAATCATTTTGTGTGTTAAAAATTAGCAAGATGTTTCCAAAACTTAAATGGGCCAGTATTATTAACTGCATATAAGTAAGTGTATGTTTATTTGTAAATAATAATCGATTGAATATGTAATTAACAGCTTACCTCGATATTAGCATCTTGTGCAGTAACAACAGCTGTTTGTATTAAAAACAGCAGCGCAACTGTTGCGCCAACTGCGTAAAAACGCATTTTGTATTTATTTCGACTTTACGAGCAAGTTATTTATTTTTTTTCAATTCAATATTGCTAAATTAACAATTTCCTTAAAAAAACTTTTTTTTGCAAATTTACGCTGTTTTCTTATTACGTTTTGGCTAATAATTTTAAAAGTGAAAGATTATAAAAAAATTTGCTTTGTCACTCATTAGTTTTCTTTCTTTGTCGAACAATTAAATTCAATGAGTAAAATGTTTTATTCAAATATCTTTTAATACAACGAATAACTATCCGCAAATAAAACGCCAAACGCACAAGTTAAAATTCACAAAACAACTGACAAAAACATTTTTGAATAATTTGACAAGTTTGTTGCTGTTTAGAAGAACGTGTTAAAGCAAGTGTCAAAATAACTACAATTATTAAGAAGAAGAATTGGCTAAAATTGACTGAGATAACTGGAGCTCTAAACCGGAAACGGGCTTGTATCGTGATTTGATTCACATTAACACCAGATGGCGCAGATACAAAAAATGAAAAAATTTTGTGTTGTGCTTTTTCAATTTTTTGTATTTAGAGCCACGGCTTTGTATTTGTTTGAAAGAAGTTTTCACTTTAAAAAATGTTAAATAAATTCTATCATATATCGATTTGTAATTAAAATTTTTTCTTATGCATCTAAAGGGTGTGTCTATAAGTATGTACTTTTTATATTTAAAATAAAAAATATGTATTTTGTCAGATAGTTGTAATTTTTTTTATTGGACTGTAAAGAAGACATGTTCAAATTAAGTATGGAAAAAAATATCCTTAAAATGGACCCATTTCTCTGATGACAGGCAATTACTCTTTTCATGAAATTTTATAGATGTGGCTGTATCCTTTCGATGACGCTGTGGACCTCAGATTTGAGCTTAGGAATTATTTCTGGCTTATTCGCATAAACCCGAGATTTAACCAAACCCCAAGGAAAAAAATTCTCTCTGCTTTAAATCGCATGCTCTTGACGACCAGTTGACATCAGAAATTCTTGAGATAATTTCGTTGATTCAATAAATGGACTGTTTTATTAGCGATGTGGCAGGTGGTGCCATTTTCCTGAAATTAAATGTCGTCCAGATACAATGCCGTCCACAGTCACTGCAATTTCCGGCTTATCTTTAATACTAGACGAATTTTGTAAAATTCTATAAAGATATATAAATTTACACATAATCTGTTTCTGATTTTGGACTAAACTAAATTCATTAATGTTTTTTCAGCCTTCGCATTCAAGTACGATAAATTTAAAATTCTAAGCAAACCATAAAAAATTTCTTGACACCAAATTTAGTATTTTTTTTTTTGCTACTAGATCTAAAAAATTTGGCTTTTTAAAGCAAACAAAAAACACTAATTTATCATCACAAAATCTAAGACCCTTTAGGTTGAGCTATAAACGAATTAATTATTTTGTAAGAATATACCATTAAAATTTTATATAGAAAAAAATCGCAAAATTGATTTGAAACTAACTAGAATATTATAAACAAAATATAACTGACTTCGTATTTTTACTAAAATTGTATTGAATTTATTAATTGGCGTATAAAAAATTTATTACAAAACTAGTAACTAAAAATTTTTAAATATCGACATCACTTAATTGATGGTGAAGGGTATTTAAAATAAACCTTTTATTATACATAATTACGTAATTTTTTTATTTTGGGTTTTAATTTATATGTACATATATCGACCCCTGTGCGCGAAATTATTGTATGTTGCAAACACAAAATTTTACAGGAGAGCGATTTTATTACTTTAAAATAAATAAAAACATAAATAACACAGCTACATACGATAAAATGTACACAGTATTATCTCCATAACTAAAACAGTTATCGCTATAATATTTTATTAGCAGAGGGATTAATGGATGTAGAACCAATTTGCATAAAAAAGTCGATTTTTAAAACATAACATACGATAATTTCGCGCATAGGGGTCGTTATGTATATATGTATGTGCATACATACATATATATGAACATAGGTTATTAAAGCCCAATTTGCTCGAAGCATTACCAATTCACTTTGTTACAAACGTCTCAACAAGTATACTATGGCGGTATTTCATCTTAACAGTCCTTAACTAAATATTTACAATGCGAAAGTTATACCACAACAAAATCCTGATGTGATAGAATGGAACAAATTTCACTAAAAACATTTATGTAAACAATAACAACTGTTGTCCTTGGTAACGCTAGTTTAAAATTCAATATTGATTAAGCAAAACGAAAAAAAAAGAATAAAGTGGGAAATACTTTTGAAAAAGCTAAGTTTATTAACAAAGTTTCATTTTTTTATTTTAAAAAAATATTTAAATAAAATAAATTATTAACAATCTAAAATGTCTGCTCATATTGGTAGAGCCTATTTGAATACGTGTTTAAAAGTTCCTATAGATCCCTGTAATAATTGTCCAGCTCCTGTTTACAGCAGACCCAAAATATATTTTGGACGTTCCAGCGTGTCTCCAAACACTTCAATTACTGCTGCTAATAAAAAACACTGTAATCAAAGCGAAGTGGAACAAAAATTGTCTTGCGGTAGTATCAGATCTTTAGCAAAACTATACGACAGTATACCGGGTTAGTAAGTTAAACACCAACCCGTGTTGAACAATAAATTAAAGTAATTTTTTTATAAAGATTATAGGGAATTAACACATTTGAGCGGAGAGGAGTTCTATTCCACTTTGGATACCTTAAGGTCTACCTGCCAAGAATTAAAAGTAAAACCCAACTCCGAAGATCGTTGCAGTACTACCACAACATCAACTTTGTTAACTTCGTCCACAAGTCAGCTTGGAGCAAGTCGCAGTAAAAAGTCGAAAAAGAAGAAGAAAAAATCTAGTGACATCGAAAATAATAGAAAATGCTTTGAGGTTCGGCAAGATGATTTGGTGCAAAACTTTCTTAATACTAACAGGAGAAAAATTAGCAGTGAAAATGTTGGCATTGAAGAGCGTAATAAATCACTTCCTCAAAGGTTGCGATAAATTTGTTTTTTTTTTAAATCTTTTTCAATAAAATTTTAATTTTAGCTCAAAAAACGATTTAAATGATGAAGTTGAAAGTTTTAAAAAATCGCTTCAGGAATTCGAAGCTGAATTTAAACGTTCATTGTCTTCGGTAAATCGCAATGAATCGCGCGTTTTTACTAAATGCTCATCCAAGGAATCGAATAGAACAGCTAGAAAGGACAATCAAAAAACCGGAGAAAAGTGGGTGTTAAAATAAAAAATAGGAAATTTATTTTTTTTTAATAGTGTTAAATATATCGTGTTTACTGGTACAGATAATGAAGCATTTAAATACTTGTAGTTAGTCTCAAAATATCAGCTGTTCCTGTCATAATATCAAAAATTTTAAATTTTCTCTCTATTCTTCCGTAATTTCTAATCGTCAAAATTCTAATTAAAAAATTCAAGGCACATTTACTCATCAGGTAGTCTTGTTTCTTCAGCTAATTTTTTTTTCTTCACTTATTTTAAATTTCAGCTGTCAAAGTCTAAAGATAAAAAACAATTTTCTTTTCTCTCTCTATTTCAAATATAAAAAATGTAAACAAAAAAATGCCCTTCGAACTGCAATTACCTGATGAATTAATATGCCTTGATAAAATTATTATTGAAAAATTCTCTCTGAATTGCATTCATCTTATATAAAAAGTAACACTATGGCTTCATTTTTATATTTTTTTTTTAATTTTTTACAGAGTACCTGTTCGCACAACATTTACATCACAATTACGTGAACGTTTACGTAAATCATTGTCATTTAACGATTTGCATTCGTTAACAGACTACCCGCCAGAACTAATAGAGTTACGAAAGAGATACCAAACATTGGAACATTTATCATTTAAAGGGGATAGTAGTGCATCACAGGATCCAACAAAATTAAGTAATTATTTTCATGAAAAACAAAAATCTGAAAATACTGGGTGAATATTATTAAACAAATCTTTCAAACGATTTTTTAATAGAAAATTTCTTTAGGATACCAAAAATAATTGTTGATTCACCCAGCACTGACAAGTCTAATTATCCTTTGGCCGGGAAAAATAAATCAAAAAAGAATCTTAATAAAAATGGCGTATACAATATGGCGTTCAAACTGTTTGACTTGGATTCGGATAAAAAGGAAAAAAGTTCTGCTAAGGTAAATCGCATTATTACAACAATATACATACATACATACATACATACATACATACATACATACATACATACATACATACATACATACATACATACATACATACATACATACATACATACATACATACATACATACATACATACATACATACATACATACATACATACATACATACATACATATAAAAATAAAATTATTTATAAAATCTATATATATAAAAGTGAAACTCTGTGTGTGTGTGTGTGTGTGTGTGTGTGTGTGTGTGTGTGTGTGTTAGCTATAGACTCTGAAACTGTAAAACCGATCGGGCTCAAACTTTGGTAAGTTGTTGTACACATACCGGGGAGTGTTTATGGATGAAAAAAAGTGGGCGGGCCACGCCCATAAAAAATTAATTATCATTTTTAGCTACTTGCACTTGACCGATTTTTCTGAAACTTTGCACACATATTGAGCTGTCATGACTAAATAATTTCGTGATTAGAAAAGTGGGCAGTGCCACGCCCATAAAAAAAAGGTATAATTTTGAAGTACTTGCACTGGACCGATTATTCTGAAACTTTGCACACATATTGAGCTGTTATGACTTTACAATTTCGTGATAGGAAAAGTGGGCAGGGCCACGCCCATAAAAAAATTTTAATTTTGAGGTACTTGCACTGGTCCGATTCTTCTGAAACTTTGCACACATATTGAGCTGTTATGACTTTACAATTTCGTTACTAGAAAAGTGGGCAATGCCACGCCCATAAAAAAATTAAAATTTTTAGGTTTTTTTACATGATATTCAATTAAAATTCAGAATGCATTTCGATTCATTAAGGGGCGTAGCAACGCGCGCCGGGTTTGGCTAGTACTAAATAAAAATAATTGCAACGGTTTACGAGATATGCAGTGATAAATATGTTTCTATTTTTTTGCATAGAAAATAATTTTGGAAACGATTTAATTATTTTATTCTCGCAATTATACATTTGACCTTATATTCAAAGAAAATTTTCATAAAGCCAAATTTGTTAGCTGCGTAGTCGTAAAATACCTCTCGTAAGACCAAGACCTCGCGCGTAGTTAAAAGGACAACCAGGCTATCGCTTTTCAACTTTATTTGAAGCTTGTGATTAATTGGGAGACCGCACGTACTGTAATGATGCTAAGATTCAACTAAGTAGTTTCATGAATCTTTTTAATATTTTCAGTACACTTTGAATATTTTTTCATTGTTGTATATGTAGTTTAAGATGTGAATAGTGAAATGAGAAAAATATTTCTTTAATATAGATAATTTATTCATATTTTTACATACATGAACTTTTTTATACAAAAATAGTGTTCACGAAATTTCTCCCAGTTCACACAAAATATACTGACTACTACACACATTGTATTTTTTTACCATGACAACATACACATTTGAAACTGTCTCTCTTTGTGATGAAGCCTGATATTGACCATAGGTGCCCAAAAATGTTTTGCAGCCGTATTGGTGAGAGAATTTTGAAGTACAGTGACTCGAGAAAGTAAGCCCACGTTTTTCTATTAAAATGTAATTAAAATAATTTATATGAAGATATAAGTACGTCAACTTACGGAATCCTGGGCCCGAATTACTGCATCGATCGAAAATGATAGAATTATTATTAGATTGAAATTTTAATCAAAGCAACGTAGAGTAATCTCGTAATTTAATACACCGCTAAACAAACTTCAAATTTATTTTTTCCTAGCAGAAATGCATGAAAAGATATAATTTGTTATAATAGATTAAGCAAAGTTGTAATACATACATAATATCTCGATAACTAAATTGAATTTTGTAGAAATCAACTATTAAAATTTATAAAATAAAAAATCGATTTTATATTTTTCGCAGTATTCTACGCCCTCGCCAGTTCATCCCGTTGCCCGACCAAACCTGGCTGCTACCTTAAGGGTAAAAAGTTCTAAAAAAAAAGTTAAAGAACTGAAAAACAATTGTACCTTCCATGATACCACACCACAATTCGATTGGGAAGTGCGTAAAACACCTGCGTGGAAAACCCTATCCTTAAAGTAAGTTACAAGTCTTGTTGACTATTGTGTAATTACAACCAATTTTATTGACAGTGAAACCCACAAAGAGATATTGAAACTTCGGCTGGCGACACGTAAAGCGGAACAAGCTTTGCAGCAACGTGAATATGAACTCAATATGGAACTGATGCGTCAACGAGTCAAATCCGCCCCACTACTTTTGGAGGGTCCCACCTATTGGGGTCCTCATGTCGGTAAACTTACGCATGCTTGCCAAATAGAAGGTCGACGTCATATGTGTCAATCAAATCAACAACGTACTAAACGCAAAAAGAATTTATCACGTAGTCACAGTTGCAGACGAAATTTATTTCTTAGTTCACCCTCCATCTTGGAGGGACAAAATACATTTGAAGTACAAACACAAACAAAATCACGTGCCAGTACGTCGCAGAAATTTAATACGCTACGTAAAATTTATGGATGTAGTGTAAATGGAACAAAATCACAATCTTGTAATTCAGATTGCAGTACGAAAACTCAACAGTGTTTACAAAATCTAAGAAGAAAATCTAAAAATCCGGATAAAAGTGAGAAATCATGTGGAGATGATGCAAATTTGGAAAGAGTAGAGTTAGATAGTGGTGATGAACTGTCCAGTTTGGATAGGGCATTTTTGTAGCTTAATTGTGAGCGAAAACGTATTAATAAAAAAATAATTAAATATCTTTTTAACACTTTTTACCTAACTACAAAGAAATAATGTATTAAAAATTTTTATTGAGAATTTATTTTAAGAGTTTCAAAATCATTTACAATGCTAAATTGTGATTTATCATCGTCGGTAAGGGGGCAATTTTCTGGTCTCGAGAGTATAACTGTTTGATAACCTGACAAACGCGCTGCTTCAGCCTCTGTAATAACAACATTAATATTAAATATACATATAATGCTTTTATCAAATCTACTTTCTAACCTTTAACAATAGGTTCGTTCGAGAACTCACAAATTTGTACGAATTTGTACAAATTCTTACTGCATTTTACGAAATTGCGTTCGTTTACACAAATTTGTAGTAAATGAGAGCACAAATAGAGAGCGAAAAGTGACAGTTCTTGACTGAGTATTTGCAAATTTTTACAACAGAAATTTCTTGCTGTAAGATTTAGCAAAACCAAAAAACATATGATTCAAAAGGTAAACAAACAAAAGTAAGCAAACAAAACGTATACAATTTGTGAAAAAAATATTAAAAAAAGGAAAATCCAAACCAAAGTGCAAAATATTATTAAATTTAAATTGTTTGTGAAATAAAGTTAGTTAACAATGTCTACAGATGAAAGAATGGAACTGCCTGAATCTGGCGCAGGTATACATACATAAATACATATTTGCACATATGTATGTACATAGTTCCCATTAAACTTTATTTATTTGCCATCAGCTGGTGCTTCAATCTTACGAATTTTTACAAATGTCTGTTCGAGTACTTTTTTGAACAAATTCTCTTTTTGAGAGTAAAATTTTCAATTTACTAAATAATTACTCATTTACTACAAAGTGCAGTAAAAGTACTCGAACGAACCTAATATCTGTTAAAAATAGAATATCTTTGGGATCAGTATCCAAATTGTTAGCAATATTAATGTATGATTGCTTTTCCTGTTTATGACCACTTGTGGTGTCAAAATAAGCCGTTATATAGGGCATAAGGTTACCCAATTCCGTTTGACCAAATAATAACTTCTGAGCCTTAATGCTGCCACTGGAATAAATGGCTATGCGAATGCCAGCATCATGCCAACGTTTAAATGCACATGGTACATCTGAATAAACACTAAATAAACACTCAGATGCACATTTTTTTCTTTAAATAGACTATAATACTTACTGTCCTTTAATGTTGCCACTCTTATAACCCTCTTCCCATACATAACCCTGCAAAGTCTTAAGTGGACCTAATTTTAGGTCTTTGTCTATTAAATAATTTACGAACTGGCTTATCGCCGCTATATCCGTTTCCTCTTCACTTCCGCATCTGTCTTTCAAAAATTCCTTGTATTGCGGTAAATTAATTAGATCTTTTATAACTGTTTGGGTTTCCAATGATTCACATGATTCTTTTAGATACCTTCTTGTATGTTCTTTGGCATAAGGAAACAAAACATCCTGTAAGGGGAAGTAAAATGTTGGTGTCAATGTTAACATTATCTTTATCAACGTTACCTTAACAAAACTAATGGAAGTAGTTGTTCCTTCAATATCTGTAAGAATAATTTTAACAGAAAATTCATACATTTTACTTTGATATTCTATTTAATATCAGTAATCTTATTTCAAAACCTCAATGTTATTAAACTGATAAGAATTGTTCACTGACGTGATTACACATCAAAGAAGTGTATCAACGCCATTACAGCTGTGAAATTTATACAGAGAGCATTTTTTTCAAAAGGTGTTTAATCATTAAAAAGTGCTTTTTTTTTTTTTTTTATTAATTCTTCATTTACATAACCGAGCCTATAAGGCCATATACGGTTAATAAAAGCTACTTATTATAAAAAAAAATATTTCTATATAGACAATAAATAATATGTAAATATTAAATTAAAAAAAAATAAATAATAAAATAAATAAAAATAAAGAAAGGAAAAATAAGAACTTAAATATTACAAATGAAGAAAACATGGATTTGTATAATATTTATGCTAATTTTACAAAGGGAAAATATAAAACTACTAATTATGAATACATTTTAATAACTACCATTGACTGTGACTTTTATACACTTGTTTTTTATTGGTAACACCCTGATCCAAATAATAAATTCTAAGTTCTCTAGAATTGGGTAAAATATTCATAATTTCCTCTTACGAAAAAAAAATTTATTAAATTTATTTATATTTATATATTTAATTATCCAAGCCTAAGGTCATACAACAGTTTTTATTCTTTTTTTATATAAAAAGCAACACAAATCAAACAATATTTTATTTTTCAATATTTCGCTACTCCTTCGTGTAGCATCTTCAGGAAAATTAATTAACAAATTAACAAATATTACAAAATTTTTCTTTTTTTATACTAATAATAAAAATTTTTGAAACAAATTTAAAAAAAAATTGTCATACAAAAAATTATACACTAAAAAACAAAAAATTAATTACTAAACTATTACATTTTAAAAATATTCCATTTCCGATTTCTAAAATTTTTGAACTAAATATCTATAAGTAAAAACACAACAAAATTTGTTAAGTATAAATTTGTAAACGATTATGGCTATCAAAACTACAAATTAATAAATAAAAAATAATTTAATTTTTATCTATGGTAAAAGATTGTTGACATAATTTTATAGTATTAAGCGCTTTTATTGGCAACACTAATTTTTGTTAATTTTTCTCCCAAACGAGTCTCGTTTGTAATCTTAAATGTCATATTGACAACTATAATGAATAAACTGACAATCTTTACCCAAAAAAATTGTACGTGAATTTTCAACAAATCAATTTTTACTAAATAAATTAAAAAAGTTTGTTAAAAACCAATAACTAATTCTGAAAGTAGATAATATAAAGAATATAAATCTAATGCAAACGTTTTAAAAAGTGTTCATATTAAAAACTAAAAGTTTAACATTATTTCTAGTGGATTCCAAAAGACTGCAGATATAAATAATGAACAACAAAAATAAAAAAATAGAAAAACAATCAAATACAATAACAAGTCTAAAGACAATCGTGTAAACAACAAAAGCAAATATACTACAAACTTGTAAAATTTTAAAAATAAAAATGGAATTTTTGTGCTTAATCACGATATTATAATTATTTGTAAATTATTAGTGATTTTCTATAAAAAATATTAATTAATAATTGTTAATCAAAATTTATTTTTAAACTGTAAAGATATATTGAATATTCAGTTTTATTACTGTTATTTTATTTTACTGTTAAACTGTTAATTTTTTGTAAGTTTTTATTAAAAATTCCTAGAAATACAGTTGGTTTTCATACAATAACTGGAGCTAAAGATATAACATAGAATACCAATAAAACAAGTTACTACATACTGCATTCATTAATTGACCGCCAGTCTCCTGTCAAGGTTAGCCAGACAAACAGATATGAAAAGAACAAGAGTTGAACAACTACAATAGTTCTATTTACGTATCAAAAATATACTAGGGCGGGTGGATGAACTTGCCGACTCAAACACAAAGTATTTTTAAATTTTATAATTTTTTTCTTTTTTTTTAATATTTTTTTACAATATAAGAAAATACAACAACAATAAGAGCAACAGCAAGTATAAACTAACCTAATTATGTGGAAGGGCAATACAAGGACATTTCTGTAAATAGTGCAACCAAATTTAAAATGAAAACCTGTTACACATATGCACCCCTTAATAGCGTTTAAATAATCACAAGGCAAGTGAATTATCAAAGGAATAAATAGACAGAAGTGAAAAGAAAAAAGAAATGGATTCACAAAAAGTGCTTACGGTGCCACACGTTGAATCTAGTAAAACCCAAAATCACCAGCAGCAGCAGACAGCTACACAAGTGTTACAACAACAATTAGAACCGCCACAGTGTAACATTTGTGGTACTACTCAAAAACTTTTACGTTGTGCCAAATGCAAAGCCATTTACTACTGCTCAACAGACCATCAGCATCTTGATTGGCCCACACACAAGAAGGAATGTCGTACGTTGGCCAAACAAAGACAAATCAATAATCGTTTGCAACAGCTTACAACTGACTGCGGTGCAATTAACATTAATGTTCATTCAAATGCCTTAAATACGTCATCAAATGTTGCCACAAATTGGCCTTCAAACTGTACAACTCCCACCTACGGCAACCACCATCTCCAACAACTTCAAAATTTAAAAACTCCACTGCTTGGCTCTAACGAAAATGAAATTCTCAATAGCATTGCCGAAACTGTACAACAAAATTCAACGAGCAGTGAATATGTGGGAAATTTTGATGCCAATTCCACTACACACGATCAAATGCATAATATAATGATGCAAAGTAATTTAGATTCATCTTGCGGTATAGGTTTAGATAATCAAAAATTATACCATGACAATTCCTTTAAATATTATCAAACCATGTCAACACAAGTTCAAAAAGGAGAATTAGATCAGGCGTTACTAAAACAAAATGAGAAAAGTCAATATAGTGTAGATACCAATTTGGCAATGTGTTACAAGCCAACGTCTACGCAGGATGAACAACAACAGCATACGGCAAATAGCCTACAGCAGCAGCCTTTACAACAACAGAGGCAACAGTCTTATTTGCAGCAACCACCTGTTCCTCAGCTAAGCAACTATTTTATAAATCAATATGAGAAAAGTTCTAGTTACCAAATTGGTGCTGCAGACATTGATGAGATTTTCTTTGAAAATTCCAAGTAAGTTTTTTTTATTTTTTAATAAACTAAATTAAGATCTAATTCGCTTGTTTGCGATAAGAATATTCTAACATTAAATTTGTATATTTTTAATTTGGAAGCAGAAAACGTAAATCAATCATCTAATAAAATGCTTACCATCTTAAAGTATGTGAAATGAAGTTACATTATGTACGTTAAAAATAAAACTTTTTGTCACATTTTATTGATAAAAGATCAGTCTAAAAACAAAACACAAACATAAATCTGCACTATATATTAGATAACGTTATGCTTTTGTAAATGAAAATTATTAATAAAGTTGGCATTTATATCCTTTTCCTGAGAGTCTACTTGGATACAGTTGTGGCACTTAGAAAGATATTTATTACCATGAAACATAAATATTTATAGAAAACTTTGTTTCGTAACTATAATGCTTTATTTTTAACGCTCTTTACATATTTGTAAAAAGTTTTAATATAAAGTGGACCAGTGCTGATATTTTTCCGGAAAATATACTTCGGTTTTAATTAAAATATGAACTTAAGCCAGTATAAAATTATTTGCAAAAAGTTGCTGTTTTAAAAAAAAATACACAAACACTTACGTTGTTTTATCCGCACACACTTTATTTATATCTTCGCTAGGATCTAATATTTAAAAACATTTTATATTTGTTTTAAATATTTGTAGAAAATTGTATGGTCATAACTGTTAATGATAAAGTTCTAAAAAATTCGATTTTAGGAATTTTGTAATTTTAATGTGCTGTTTTTACAAGCCGATTGAGTGATTGTCTTAGACGATTTATGTGTAATTTGTTTTTGTTACAATAACAAAATACACATAATTCGTCCAAGACAATCACTCAATCGGCTTGTAAAAACAGCACATTAGCCTTATATTCGAAAGTTTACAGCGATTTTTTTCGGTATGGTCTAATATACATACTTGTATTATTACTTAATTCTGATGTTGCAAAATTTTAATTTTAAACAGATAGACGATTAACAAATCGTTGTAAACCTTTGATCAATTTCTTAACATATTGGGATTTTTTAAATAGAATTTAATTATTGCATTTAATATGTACGTCTTCCAACAAAAGTTGATTTCAATATAAAAAAATATACATTTTAACAAACCAGTAACAAATTTAACAAATCCCTAAAAATAAAACGATATTTCACTTATGTTTATGATTATATTTAATTTTGAAAAATGTTCAAGTGACATAAGCTAATCATTTACAGAAATGCATTACTGCAGTGCATCTCGACATTTAGGGATTGGAGAAAGCACATTATTCAACAGTAATCGCTATGGAATAATCTCTTGATATTAAAATATGTATCACTTTCTTTGTATAACTTCGATATGCTAGTAAGATGTTTTCGTAAATTTAGTCTTTCAGTGAAAGTGGGCGTTAAAGAAGGCGTGTCAATATAGTTTCTGCTAATAAAAAAAATTTCATATAGTCCTTTATTATTCCAAAATCTATATTCATAGTGTAATTTTATGAATTTAAATTAAAGCGGTATATGGGAGGTGGACGTAAAAGTTGGCGTGTCATATTTATTTTCTGTTAGTACAAAGCCTTTGACCAAAAAACAATGTTTGCAAAATATCAGAATCATTCATCTAATTTTGTCAGTTTTATTACCTTTTAAATTTTGAATATACCGATAAATACACTGTGCGGTATAAATTTTTGTACATTTTGATCTATAACTCCTTTCCTAATGCATAGAATTAAGCGATTTTCAGGGAAAAATATTTTTTTTTACTCAGAAAACATATTGTTACGTTTATACCTTTTATAAACGTTGGCTTACTTCCTTTTAATAAACTTT
Organism: Phyto melanocephala; assembly: GCA_941918925.1. Classification (NCBI taxonomy): domain Eukaryota; kingdom Metazoa; phylum Arthropoda; class Insecta; order Diptera; family Rhinophoridae; genus Phyto; species Phyto melanocephala. The sequence goes on from OW799233.1 coordinate 8,926,714, forward strand.
GAGTTCTTTTATTGCAATTAAAAACACTTGAAATTCGTTATAAAATTAAGAGCACTTTATTTACTTAAACAAACTCAGATATTGTTTTGTAGCACTTTACTTATTTCACTTATGGTTATACACTTTTATTATCAAACTCACTTTGATACGCGCTTTACAAGCTCCTCTGTGGTACTGATCATGTTAGCTGTGTTGTTCGGCTATTTATAGTAACATAGTGGTGTTCGGTAACATTCGACAAAGTTCTCGTATGTACACATTAGTTCATGCGAAAACCGTTACATTTAAATTACGACGTTATGTTAATGTTAAGTAATATGCAGGAATAATAAAAGTGCCTAAGAGTATGCTGCACATAATAACTCACATCATGTTCGAACAACCAGCGAAATAAACTAATACAAACAAAACTACTGTTACTTAAACTACTACAACTAAAATAGAATTATAATGTAAATTAAGCTATTTAAAAATAAATCTGTAACAATATATTCGAAGTTTCATGACTCTGCGTCAATGCGTTTGGAAACAATTCCATTTTATTTGATGTTGGAAGGATACCAAACAAACCTTGTGTATAAGAAAAAATTTGAGCCCCCTAGATTTTTCGGTCCGAACTCTATCGTGCAGGCGGACAGACAAACGGACATATCTATTTAGATCGTCATAAAATGAAACGCCGATTCAAAATATATATACTTTATGGGGTCTAAAATGGATATTTCGACAAAATTAATATAAAAATGTATATAAAATGTAAACAAATGTCCAGCATAAACTTTAAAATACTCAGTAAAATCAGTAAAGTCACTTTACTGTCTTAATTTGTGTTCTCATTTCTTGGATTTTGTGTAAGCGAACGCAATCCAGTAAAAAACTTGTGAAAATTTGTCACAATTTGTGAGTTAACGAACGAACCTAATATCAGCTAAACGGCTGTATATCCTCTATAACTTGACGAATTCCGTCTTAATGCAATTGTAATACTGGTGAAAATTTTAAAAATTAAAAATTCCTTTCCTAGCGTAGCCGTTGCTGTAATTCGTCTGATATTGTTATCCATATGAATGGCATACTCTCAACTTTGAAAATTAAAATAAAAATAATCGTTTTTTTTAAATATCAATTTAAAACCTCCTATTGAAAGACCCTACCGGGGTTATTCATAACAACAAACTTTGTGCTAACTAGCAAGGCCTTGTATGTATTAGTTTTCAATTATTTCTTTAAGTGGGCAAATTTAAAAACTTAATAACAATTCGTCACAGTCTCATATAACATTCTCACATGTTACATGGCAACTTATTTTATGATCAATAAATGTAATTATATTTTATTCAAAAAATTAGTGATAGTTAAAGAAGCAATTGCTTGTTAAATTATTTTTGATTCACCGTAAAATTAAATAATTTAAAATTGGAATTATGGAAATACCAAACACCAAATTATTAAAAGACTAAATAAAAAAAAAACAAAACAAAAAACGACCACTTTATTGCGGAAATATTAAAACAAAACTAGTTTTTGTGCCATTTCTTAAATTAGCACAACAATATTAAGCTGTTATCACTTTGACTTTTTACTAAGAAATAATATTTGAAATGCTGGCAAACAAGTGAATATTTAGAAAATAAAATTGACATCAAATAATACAAAAGTATTGCAAACAAATAATATTTTAATCCTTTGAAAACTTTAAAAAATATCAAGTCTTAACGAAATATACAACCCAAAGTGACAACAATTACTCACTTATAGCCAGCAATGAACGTGAAATTTAATTTATTATTTATTTTTTGTATTTGTAGAATAGTAGTTGTTTTTGTGTTTTCTTTACCATTCGAATTTATTCCGTTTAACTGATAAGCAAGTACGTGAGCATTGTGGGCTATTCTCTTTGCTACTTATACCCTACACTACTGTTGTAAAAGAATTGAAACTATACAGTCGGCTGTGCTGTAATTTTGTTACCCATCGCAACTATTGTAAAAAACAATACGCCAATTATGCTACAAACTTGCTTTATCGTATAATGTGAAAATTGAGCCATAATTGAAGTTTCTAAATCAACTTAACGCTCATAAATCTGTCAAAAATTTTGGAATTAAAATGCATCACCTACACCGAATTGCTGGTCCCAACATAAATATTGTACATTTGCAATTTAATTTAATTTGAATAAAAAAAATTAAATAATAGAATAAATGAACTTTAGCCAAAATAAAAATGATTCACATTAAAATTTAATGTATAGAAAAAGTTCGAATAAAATATTATTAAAGGGTTTTTCAACAGGCACGCTACAAAAGTAGACCGATAGGGACAGCAAACGACGCCATATTTTTGCCGCTCTTTTGACATTTCTCTTCAGTAAGGTTTGCCATTTCATGATAGAAAGATATACGAGCCAACAACGAGTCGAAATTATTAAAATTTACTACCGAAATTCGGAGTTAGTGGCCTCAACGTTAATAGCGCTACGTCCAATTTATGGTCGTCCTACCAGATCAACAATTGAGCGTCTAGTGGAAAAATTTGAATCCACAGGAACAGTACAAAATGTTCCCGTGCCAGTGAGACAAAGCCCGTAGTGTCGACAATATTGCTGCCGCTGAGGCTTCAGTTAAAGAAAGCCCAAATGTGTCTCTCACACGTCGTTCTCAAGCGTTGGGTATCTCTGTGACGTCGTTGTGGCGAATTTTGCGAAAAGATCTTGGCCTACATCCTAACAAGATAAAATTGATGCAAGAACTGAAGCCGCTTGACCACCAGAAGCGTCGTATGTTCGTGAATTGGGCTGAGCAACAACTTGAAAATGATTCGGACTTTCATCGAAAAATCATCTTCAGCGATGAGGCTCATTTCTGGCTAAATGGCTTCGTCAATAAGCAAAATATGCGTTATTGGTCAGACAGCAATCCACACGTACTCCATGAGTTATCATTGCATCCCGATTGGCCGCCTCGGTCGTGCGATTTGACGCCGTTAGACTATTTCCTGTGGGGCTACGTCAAGTCTATCGTCTATGCTAACAAGCCAGCGACGATTGATGAACTTCGTACGAATATCGAACGTGAAATTGCAGCATTATCGCCCGATTTATGCTTGAAAACCGTCGAAAAGCGTGCCCGTGGTCGCCATGCAAAAGAAATCGAGTTCTATACAAAATGGCATCGAACGTACTTTCACAGGAATAAAGAATTTCATTGATATCCAAAAACGTTTTTGTTTTATTTAAAAAAAACTTTTGTAGCGCTCTTATTAACTTTTTAAAGATTATTTCAATGTTTTCTTCGGCTGGGCCGCAGGTAGTATATCCGTAAGTCTCAGTTTTGGAAAAATTTTAGCTGAAATTGTGGCTGACTTGTTCCTTTACACGAGACACTTTACGTATGCCCACCAAAAATAGGTCTAGTATATAGACTACTCCAAAACGTTAGAGTAATTGTGGACTAAACTTGCTTCTCAATAGTTTTAGGGTATTGCGTGCCGTGTGGCATTTGTCACTGTCTTTTTGAAACCACATGCCAACCAAGTTTAATTCATGCGTTTTGGGCAAAAAAAAAAAAAGGCGGTAGTTAGCAGTACGGTACCTTGTTCTATTAACAAAACTTAGCGATTTTCATTGTTTTTGAAAAAATACGAACTTAATTGACGATGGCTGATGCGACAGCAATATTCTCCTCGGTACGCATTCTTTGCATACGGGATGGTCTATTAATATTAATTAAAGTGAAAGTAGTGCGAAATTTTGTCATTACAGCTTGAATAGACGGTTCGGTGGGTCGATTATGACGACCATTAAAAGGGTGCCATTTACAAAACACATTTCTCACATATCACGAATTTTAATAATAATTCTAACAAGCGTTGTTTGTTAGTCTTCTTCATGGTGAAATTGCAAACCATAATAAACATTTTGGCATGTCACAAATCATCTTTTTTTAAACTACAAAAATTCTTAAAAAAAAAATAGAAAATCACCTCAAAAACTGCTGAAAATGTTTAAGACTTTGGCTGTGGAATGTTTTATTTCGACAAATAATTTTATATTTTTTATATGAAGCTGTAGGGTATTATACGATTATGCTTAACCGCTTATATCTTTCTTGCTGTTTTTTTTTTTTTTTTTTTTCAAAATAATCAGAGAATAGAACTGTAATTGTTTGAACAACTTTTACAGTGTCAACGATGATAAAAGTCATACGTAGAGTATCCATTGGTTGAAATGATTTAAAGAGTTTGTACTACGAGTCTGTGTTTTATAATCGTTTTCAATCAAATATTTGCATTGTGATTAGATTGTACAATTTTACGTGAATTATACGCAGTAATACGGTTGAAACTGATGATTGAAACGCAATTTCTTAGAAAATAAAAGAGGCGTCATTTAAAAGATAGATTTTTAAAATTTTAGTTGATTCTATAGTGAAAGAGTACTGATTCATTATTGACTCTGTCACCAGTACTACTGACCAATTATACCCCAGATAATGTTCTTTGCTACACACATTTGACATGTGCTTGTCATTGAAAATCCACCAGTGACGTTGAAACTACTGACTAGGTAGTTCTAATGGGACCATATGGTGAAATTGGAACCAGATATTCACCAGTTCATTTTTGTAATTCTAGTGTTCACTTTTGGAACCTTTTACCTCATAAAATTATAATTCCATTTTTATACGTAAAACTAAAACAGTTTATCATCTTAAATAATTTTAATGACAATTTTTTGAATTTTTTTTTTGTTTTGAAAACGTTTTGTTGACAATTGCACCAAAAAGTCACCAAAGTAGTTGACAAAAGTGGTGACTTGCATACACTTAACCGCAAGCTTTCTACAGGGAAATGCTTACATACACATGTAGTGTTTTATTGTAGAACACGAAATTTTCAGTCGTGAATAAGCTCTGGTCGGGTCAAGAGCTCGCGCGTCATTGCCATCATCTCTTAAGGGCAATCAGGCCGTCCTTTTCATCCGTCTTCGAGAGTTTCACGTCTCACTTTCGCATTGGTTAATTGCGTGGCGTCGGTTAACTGTACTGAGGTACAGTCACCCGGAGTCTCAATTAATCTTTGCAAAACTTTTAAAGAAAGGAATATTCGCTTTCAGCTCCGACTTCCTATATGAAGGTATAGGTCGACTTACGGATTTTGTACCTGTGTGGGATACCCTGGCTCTATGGTTTTTAAAACCTTGCCATTAAAATTAAAAACTAATAATAATAATAGAACACGAAGTTTTCAACAAATAAGTAATTCTTAGCGATCTATTAAGCGTGATGTTTTAAGCGTAGTTTTGTTTAAATCTAATAAAACACTCAAATTTGCATCATATATTCAAAATATTTATTGGAATCGATAAATTGTTCTTTGCCATTTACTTTTTAAAAATAACTTTATGTCAATGTTGCCCGCGGCTCCGATTCAAATGGTCCATTCGTAAGGTCCAATTTTGCACCACTTTTTCAAGCATTTCGGCCTATATTCCATGAATAACACTTGTTGTGTTATACTCTAAGACTTTAATCGTTGTTGGCTTATCCACATAGACCGACGACTTTACATAACCCCACAAGAAATAGTCAACAGGCGTCAAATCACATGATCTTGGCGGTTAACTCACAGCGCCATTTCGAAAGATAAACTGCTCACCAAATTCATCCTTCAATATGTCCATTGTTTTACGAGCAGTGTGGCATGTGGCACCGTCTTGTTGAAACCACATATCAATCAAGTCCAACTCAGCCAATTGGGGCACAAAAAAGTCGCGTATCATGGCTCGATATCGTTCGCCGTTGACGGTAACGTTTCTTCAACGGTCGTTTTTGAAGAAAAATGGACCAATGATGCCACCAGCCCATAAACCACACCAAACTGTCGTTTTTCGGGATGCATCGGTAACTCTTGTATGGCATGTGGCTGTTCTTCACCCCAGATGCGACAGTTTTGCTTGTTTACGTTTCCATTTAGCCAGAAATGTACCTCATCGCTGAACACAATTTTTCGATACATTTCTCGCAAAGCACGAATTTTGATAATAAATTTCAACGATTTGCAGTCGTTGCTCGTTTGTGAGTTTCTCCATGATGAAATGGCAGAGTATTCTGAACACTTTTCACTTTTACAGATGTAGTTTGGACACTAGTACCAACCAGTGCTGGCAGAAAATCACCCTATTTAAATAAACAAAATAATTTAAAAAAATATTAAATAATAAAAACTATGAACCAAACATTGGATTGCATTGAAAATGTATAGGGAAATGTATCTTCTTTTTTTTAATACAAAAATTCGTCTGCCTTTTAGCTCCCATAAGTAGTTCACATTTCGACAATTTGCCTGTTTTTGTGAGTCCAGTTTAACTTTTAAGGAAAACAGGGAATAAGTCCAAACCGAGAGACATTTCGTGGTTTGATTTAACATCAGCACCGGCGCAGAGTACCAAATCTAATGGTGGTCGCACAATAGGGTAAAGTTGCTAATGCACAACCATCACTACTGAGCGTCATGTTTAAAACTAAACATGACATATAGATGACAATTTTTCCATATAATAATCTCACGGTTAATGATGTCAACTATTTATAACCAAAATGCGCTTTATACATTTATACAACATTTATTATCGGATAATTGGGGATCTTTAAAATTTAAATCGCCGATTTTGCAAAATTTTTGAAAACAGCTCTTTCTAACGGTTATTGGAGGCGCCGGCTTACAATTATTACAGATGGCTCGTCTTAGCAGATTCTAAGCCGATCGCCGCAGGTATCTGAGTAGATAAACATACCATATACAGAAATATTATTTTAGGACAGTTTTTACTTGAAAAGCCACGACAATTTTTTTTTTTAGATCATTGTGAAATCCTAGAACATAATGCCAAGCTGACATGTTAGGACACCTTGGGAATACAGTACCTCTATACCGAAAAATGGTTTAAGGTTTTACTGCTTACTTTAGCTAAAGTTGGCTTTTACTAACACGAACTTTAAAAGCAAGAATTTTAAATTTAATTTATTCAGGTGAAACCAAATTTTTTATTAAAATATATGAATTGTTTGTTTTATGACTGTGAACACTGTTACTTATCGAAAGAAAAAAACTTGCTTTGAATATCCTTTTTTTCTACCACCGCCCGCCCCCCTTTGATCCGCGCTTGAACTTAATACATTTCAAAGAATTGTGCGTACATACAATGCGTAAATACGTATTTCCTGTTGTTCTTGATATTTATCGCAACTGTTTTCTATTTGTAGAAGTATTGTATAAAAAAGTAAATAGATTTTGTAGTATTAAATAAAAATACAAGAAAAAAACGTCAATTGTTCGTTGTGTGTGACATACATGTAGAACTTTTTTTTAAAACAATTCTACAAATGATACAAATCGATATTTTAAGTTTTTTTGCTCTTTCTTGGAATTGGGCACGTAGGCCGTTTTTAAAATTCAAAATTAATACCAACAAAATCAATACTAGAAAACGAACAATATGGGCATTCACAAAAGGTGTTTTAAAATTTTAAAAAGGCAAACAAAAAATAGAAACAGTTTGTTAAACTTCAATTCTGCTGCTTCCTCAACAACAATCTCACAGTATTGAATGTTAAGTGCATTAATATTAGGCTTTCTTAGACTAAATTTCCAAACCAAAAATCGACTTGCCTTTTAAAACATCAGATTTTAAGATGCTTATGCGGACCACCTTAATATTTTTGTATGGCGTTTTTTTTTTATAAATTATGTGTCGAACTGTGACTGCAATTAAAAAAAACAAAAAAAAAAATGCAATTTCATATTGTTGTATCTTTGTGTTCTGGGCAAAGACATGGCAAATTAATAGAAAATAAAAATTTATCAATGACTAATGAGTGAATGAATGAACCAACCAAAGCTTTTTTTGCTGTTTAGATTTAATATAGTACAACAACAAATAAAATATTGTTGAGTGTCTTATATCGTTTGTTGTTATTTTGGAAAGTATTTAAGTGTGTGTGTGTGTTTTTTTTTTTTTGTAAAGTCATTATCAAAACATTGTGTAGTGGGTATATTCAATTTGTCGTTCCGTTTGAAACACGTCAAAATATTAAAATCAGATTCCACAAAGTATCCCTTTTTTAAAAATTTTAAATTTAATCGAGAGTTTATACGGGTGAACATATGAAAGAAAAAATTTAGAATTTAGGTGCCCATTTCCATTATTTGCAAGCTCCACCCAGGGTACACTTATACAAGGTGGCGGTGCCAGCCCAGCTGATTAGTTTTTTGTGTTCTGGAGAATGTCAAACGACATATTTAAAAAAATTATTTCAACTTCGGAAATTGTCAAACTCCATACATAAAAAAAGAGAGACAAAAATTGCTCTCCTTTACGCTATCACCTTATGTAATTACACCATGGCTCCACCTCTTTTATTTTTATGCTCTTTAATTTAGCCGTCCATGAGACGGCGACAAGTGCACATGCTTAGCGGCTGTGTTGATATTTGTTCTAAAATATAGTGCGTAAAAAAAATATGATGAAATTAGAAAAATATTTTATGTAAAAAAAGTCAAATTTAATTGTTAATTTTATAAAAAAAATTTATTTTGTAACCGATGATTTTTACTAGTAAAATAAACAAGTAAGAGTGCTATATTCGGCTGTGCCGAATCTTATATACCCTTCACAACGTGTTAGTCATGCAATAAAAAATCAAAGAAAAAAAAATAAATAAAAATTTAAATATAAGTAATAGGTATATAAAATAAAAAAAAATAAAAATTTTTTTTGGCTCAGCTGGGATTCGATGTCACGCTTACTCTAACCTGTATACCACTTTTGTATGTATGTATGTTGTTGTTGTGTTTAAAAAAACGAAGTGGCCGTGGTTTTTTGCTCTTATCTCAGTTGTTTATGTATCGATGTTTCTGAATTTCAATTCCGATCTACTCCCGGGTCCAGTAGATGTCAGGGGGCTTCAAAACGTTGATTTCAACATACACACGAAGAGACGGTCAGACTGACAGAGCTTAATCGACTCTCCTATTCATTAGCTTTCAGAAAATATATACTTTATGGGGTCGGAAATTACATTTTTATTTTAATATTATTTCCATATGTGGCTTAGCTTAGCGTTTAGCAGTGCTAAACCGCATGATCCTGACGTCAACTAAATTACTGGTATATTAAGCGAAATTATTTGTTGACAGTATATTTCTTTTTACAAAATCAATTGTGGCACAATCTGTTCGACATGCTGCACCGTCTTGTTAAAACTACATATTCTAATTAAAAGCATTCTAATGTGATACAAAAAAGTCAGTGCTCATGGCTAACGGTCAGTGCGGATCCAACGAGGGAAAACTAAAATAAAATTCTTTAGATATTTCCTCGTTCGTAAATAATTGTGTTCTATATGACAAAAAATGTTTTATGCACAAATCCCTGTTGAACTTTAGTTGTTAATTACAAATGTGTTGTATAGCAAAAAGTTGATGTCTTATATTTCGAAAAGTCTAAATGATAAAAGCAAACCGATTACACAGATCGACAGATCTCGAAAAGATAACCTAAAAGTCAGTCTTGTCTAAATTTTTTCTATTTTTTGTAATTGATGATGTTTTTGTCTGCTTAATAGTGTGGTTATATTTTCGGCCTTTGCTGCGTATTCATTTTATATTATCAAGTCTACAGTCATTAACAACACATATGGCCACTATAAAGATATCATAGAGGTAGATTTATGCCCGCTAAATAAACTTATTATTTTTAAGTAGAGATTTTTTTCAACTACAGTGAACCAAAAAAGTTTACGTACACTCCTAACATTTGAAAAACATATCCAAATACTATAATTTTCAATCATATAATTTATTTATTAAATCGATTTGATTAGCAGAAATATGTTAATTATTTATAAAATTACCTTTACAAAAATGTGTCGTTAATTTTTTTTCGTTTACTGTACTGAAATACATATAAACGCAAAAAGTAGGGACATGTGTGTATCTACGATTATAAACAAGGCAAATATTGCAAAAATTTTTGGTGCGTACGTGTAATTTCGAACGATTCTCAGTTGGAATTTTTTTTTTGTTAATTCTATAAACCGGGAAAAACGTAGAATATTGTAATGCAAAAAAAAAAAAAAACAAACAAAAAAACATAAATAAAATAAAAAATTAACCTTGAATTAATGTGATTAATTAAAAAAAAGGCAAAACATTAATGAAAATGTATCAAGAGACATTAATTTATTTGTCAACCTCCATACAGCCAAGTATTCAAAAAAAGATCAAATAGAATTATTGATGTCATGTAGCGGTCAAAAGATTATTGTTTCTCCTTGTATCTGTCTTAAATAAAATCTTACAAAAAGGTTAACAAATGGAACACATGGAAGTTGTTGTTAAGTAGTTTATGATTTATTGCAGATAATCTGTGGACACCCTGTTTATGGAATTTTAAAAATGTAGTTTGTAGATTTACCTACAACTACAGACACTGGTGATGCAAAGATACAAAATGTAAATTTTTTACTTTTTTTAGGATTTTCTGAGGACATGGGAAAAGTAAAATGTGTAGGTTTACTTTTTCACGATTTTCGTTGTATTAGAAATCGTGTATTTACCTTTAAAGATTGCAAATCTGCATTTATTATCAGACATTTAAAGACAAAGGAGTATAGACGTAGCATATTCCTAAAGTTTATGATCAAGGTTATACTTCTATTCTATTTAAAGTGAGAAGAGCCAATGAAGAGTGCGCATAAAAGTATTTTTACTTTTTTTCCTAGAATTTGTCAAGACTTTTTTAACCCTCTTTCTGTTGGACAGAGCTGTGGACAGGTTGGAGAGTTCATAAACTTACTTCATTTGGTATATACACAACACTTTTACCTGCTACCACACAGTGGCTTATCTATATATATAAAAGTGAAACTCTGTGTGTGTGTGTGTGTGTTAGCTATAGACTCCGAAACTGTAAAACCGATCGGACTCAAACTTTGGCAAGTTGTTGTACACATACCAGGGAGTGTTTATGGGTGAAAAAAGTGGGCGGGGCCACGCCCATAAAAATTAGTTATCAGTTTGAGCTACTTGCACTTGACCGATTTTTCTGAAACCTTGCACACATATTGAGCTATCATGACTAAATAATTTCGAGATAAGAAAAGTGAGCGGGGCCACGCCCATAAAAAAGTTTTAATTTTGAGGTACTTGCACTGGACCGATTTTTCTGAAACTTTGCACACATACTAACCATATAATTTTGTGATTAGAAAAGTGGGCAGGGCCACGCCCATAAAAAAAGGTTTTAATTTTGAGGTACTTGCACCAGACCGATTATTCTGAAACTTTGCACACATATCGAGCTGTTGTGACTTTACAATTTCGTGATTAGAAAAGTGGGCAGGGCCACGCCCATAAAAAAAGGTTATAATTTTGAGGTACTTGCACCAGACCGATTTTTCTGAAACTTTGCACACATATCGAGCTGTCATGACTAAATAATTTCGGGATTAGAAAAGTGGGCACTGCCACGCCCATAAAAAAAGGTATAATTTTGAGGTACTTGCACTGGACCGATTCTTCTGAAACTTTTCACACATATTGAGCTGTTATGACTTTACAATTTCGTGATTAGAAAAGTGGGCAATGCCACGCCCATAAAAAAAATTATAATTTTTAGGTTTTTGCACTTGATATTCAATTAAAATTCAGAATGCATATCGATTCATTAAGGGGCGTAGCGACGCGCGCCGGGTTTGGCTAGTTTACTATAAAATCAAGTAGGGAAATAAAGCCTTAAACAAGGCACTCTATGAATGTTTTTATTTTTCGTTGTTTTTTTAATCTTCGCAAGTAGCTCATACTTAAAAAATGCATTCAAACCAACTTTTTATAATTAAAAAGTATTTAAAAACAAAAACCGAAACCCTTATCTTATCAACACGTATGTATGTATGTATCCACAAAACACTTTCCACAATTTAATTTAAACGAACATTTTGCGGGTTTTGAACCTTGAAAAAAATTCCTCTTGTCTGAGAATTTATAAAGCAATTTGTGTGTGATTCCCCGTTTTACTATTTATGTATCAAAAAGACAAAAGTTCCAAATAATAGTAAAAGTGTATTTTAGACAATTCACTAATTTTGCGTTTAGAAATCTTTTTAGGGGAACCAAAAAGTATTTAAAGAATAAAAGTTTTGAGTGAAATGCAGTTTTCTTATCTCTCTACTGCTGCTGCTGCAACAAGGAAGGAGCTTTTTACAGCGAAAATTTCAATAATACTGACAGTCGATGTTAATTTCAACATTGTTTAAGACAGCCGATTAATTCGTGAAGAGATGTATTTTATGAATAAGTTTGATTTTACTTCAAACGATCAGCCATTGAAGCTAGTTGAAAAGTCAACTAGCTCGCATGGATCTATTGGATAGAACAACTTTTAGAGACTGTAAGGAAGAAGACGAAACATTTGAATATCATTATTGTCAATGTCCTTCGTTTGAGCATATTAAACACGAAAACTTAAAAGTAGACGCTATATCTAACTTCTAACACCTACTTTGGGAATTCAGACTGAAAATCCTTAGACCTAGTCGTACTTTGATTCAATTGGTTTTCTCGAGAAGACTTTTTAATCTCGCACAACATGCACATACGTGTATACCTGTCATGGGCTTGGGATTTCCTGCAGATAACGCGACTAATCCATACACGCATGTAAAGTATACTCCGTAAAGGACTAGGACTAATCCAAAGATTACCCAAATGTGTGGAGAAAACGTGGTCGATTTAACGTTACGATGCCCTAGGGCTGGACTATATAACCCATCGGAGTAGTCTCAAAACTACTCTTTGTCACTACTCGATACAGCACCTACACGACCATTATACATACACGTCTTGACAACAATTTATGTAATCGTTTAAAATACGAACACTTGTCATTTTACTACAATCTCTTGTTTAAAAGTGATATGGTCCATGACTGCATTACATAGGACCATGTTGTAAGTAGTCCATTTAGCTAAAATGGACCACGTAGTCCAATATTATCTGCAGGGTTATTATGCTTTTCTTTTGTTTTAATTTGTTCTTCTCACAATTTATATGTATATTCAACTAATAAAACTCTAGCACTGTGCAAATTATTATAATACAGGATATATCTTACATATTTGCCCATGTTCTGGAAAATCCAAATGAATTGATTTTACTCGGAATACAGAACAGGGACGATAACTTTGTTTTTGCATATTTTTTTGCGTAACGCAAAATATTTTATTTTATATTTGCTTCCTTTTACATCTGTTTTTTTCTCTCTTTGTTTAAGACAACGTGCAATATTTTACAAGGATACTGCAGTCGATTGTCCACTGAACTGGATTTTGTTGAAAATAAAAACAAATAAAAAAATTTCGTATGTATGTATGCGAATTTGTAGCGTCACTAAACTGTTTCGTTCTGTACCCCTATCAAGGTCGTTCATATGTACGTCTGGCATTTCCCTTTTTAGAAATAAAGTCATATTTATTGCCCACTTGACCAAGGATTTAGATTAAAAAAAAATCAATTGCTTTCTCAATACTTTTTTTGTGTAAAATTTTGTACAACGACTACCAGAGGCGACAAGAGAATGAGCATTTACAATATATTCGACTTTTAGTATCTGACAGTAAATCATTCAAATTGAAAGACCTTCTCATAACATCAATAGTGAAACAACTACTCAGAGTTTGCTTTTTGGAACGTTCTGCAAAAAATATACTGTAGACTCGCGGTAACAAAAACACTGCCTTACGTGATCACCGGATAAGATGAACATAATTTTTTTTACACTGGCTACTCTGTAGCGTGAACACAGTGAGAAAGCCTTATAACGTGAACAAATTTGTCGGTTACCCAAATCGTTTTCACAAAAAGGGGTATCCCCGTAAATGATTGCACAGGTTTAGTTTAGTCCGAGCTGCTGATTTAGCATGATCTAATCTAAAGTTTTTCGTGAAAAATTTAACAAAAACTGCCAAAATTCTAAAGTTAAACTTCTTGTGATTGGAAAGGCAAAAAATCGTCGCTCTTTTAGAAATTTTGAATCTCCTGTGGACTACAATTGCTCCAAAAGGATGATAGCTGCCATTTTTGAAAATTGGTTTAACTATTAATGGACGCCATTGGCTATTTAAATTCAACTTGGCAACGTCTTGAAAAGAAAACAATAGCAAAGTGCTGGCTGAACATTTTTTTGGAGATGAAGAAGACTGTGAAGAGGATATCCCGTTAGCTTTTTTGAGAGAAGGAATTTGTTCAGCAATTAAAATTTAAAAATTAAAAAATAATCTAAAAAAAGGTAACACATTTCTTAAATTAATTTTAACGTACTTTTTTTTTAACAAAACATATGTATGTTTGTACATAACAATCCGAAATACAAAAAAATATATGAATTTGAGTTAAATCACATGTCTAATTTATTTGGAAGTTTTAAAAAGTTACACCTTCGTCAACATGAACAACTTCGCAAACGTGAACACGCTTGGTTTTTAATAGTTCACGTTACCGCGATTCTACTGTAAAATGTTATCCAAAATAGTAATAGTAAATATTATTGAAAATGTTGATGTTAAAAGCGACAACATTTCTTAAATTATAATAAAAAAATAATTAGGAAGAAGATGAAACGTCTTCTGATTATAAGAAATAAACTAAATTTAAAAGAAGGTTGATTCCTAAAATAAAAATATAATATTAATAAAATATAGTAAAAAACTAAAAAATATAAACGAATTTAATTTAAAGAATTAATTGTTTTTTAATTCTACTTATTTCTCCATTGTATGTATACTCGATCACTATTGCATCAGAAACTTAACTGTTGTCATATTTGCAGAAATTTGCGGCAGCACTGCCAACTGTTTGCAAAAAAGAACTTTTGACGCTTAAAAGTGCTGCCAAAGGTTGCATTAATGAACGTTTTACTTTTAATATGCTGCAGTGATGCGCAACTGTTGCATTTACGAACGTACCCATTTATGTTGAGGCCAATTCTTGGTGTTGCGATGTCGAAATAAAATCGCCAACAATATTCTCTGTTAATGTGACAATCATATTACTGAAATCGATAAATATTTTTTATTTCAAAAAAAACTAAAAGGCAAAAAAATTTAAATATGTTTATTAAACATTATTTTATTGTAATTTGGTTTTGTTAAAAATAAAATCCGGTATATAACAGATAATTATATAGATTAGGTTCTTGCAAGACTTTGCTACGGCAATAGCATGCATTATAATGAACATATTTTTCCAAGAGTTGGGGTGAAATTTATTAAAAAATATATTTGAAATCAAGTTTTTAGAATGTTTATCATCGCAAAATTATTACAAACGTTCATATTTTTGATATTTCTTTATATTTTCTCAAACACTTCTGTTTCTAAATTCTTTATTTAAGGTAACGTTTACTCTTTGGACAACTGGGTATTGTGTACGTTCTAAATACATACGTGTGTAAGTGTGAGTTGATGGCGTGTTGTGTCTGTAGATTTTGTGGCTTTCTTTCTTTTCAACATGTGCATTGTGTCGCATAAACACTTTGCAAGTTGTAGGTAGATTGTTGTGTTTGTCATTTTCTCTGAGGTTGCCAAATTAGATCAAGATATTTAGGGCAAAAAATTTTACAGTGGAACTTCTTTGTTTTTCATAATAATTTCGATACTTTACATGCCTATAACTAGTAAAATGTGATACCTACCTGTAAGCAGGTTAAGAAAGGAAGAAAAGCTACTCTTTCCCTTAAAACCTGCTCACAAAAGGCATGATTTTTATATGGCAATGTCTACTTGAAAGCGTTTTTTAAAGCATTCCTTACATTTAGCTTCCTTCATGTTTTTTATAACCAATTTTAAAGCCTCCACAATATCACCCGCTTCTTTGTAGTGGTATAAAGGTAAGCTCTTCAATTATTTTCTCTTAATAAAAGTTAAAATTATTTTAATGGTTTTCGGTTACATTTATTTAAAAATATACTTAAAACAGATGGCGTTTTTTATTCTTACCACTAAGTAAGGTTGACCCATTGAGATGTTACCGTCAGAAACGGTTGAGAAAGTTATTCAAATGGTACTGGACAAGGGTCGGCAGAATTTGAGTGGGCTAATCGAAATAATAGATATTTCAAAATGTAATACACATACATATATCGCATTTTGACATTGATGAGATGCTTCTCAAAGAGTCTTGCGTTTGCTCACAAAAACAAAAACATTGTCGTGAAGATGTTTCAATAGAGCATTTGGCGATATTTCATCGCTAAAAAAAATAACACATGAGTTCACCTCTTTACACCTGCAACAATGAACTGGAATGGAAGAATCTTGTTAAAAAAGCCGATTTTTAATACAATACTAAGTTAAATAGTTGATATTTACTCACAACACCTGTAGTTCTGATAAAAAAAGAGTGTTGATGATGAAACCGTAGCTGGTTTTGAAAATGCATTCCACTCAGCTAGTATCGGATGACTAATTTTTCCTTGATATTCTTGTCGTTATCGCATTGAACTTATAGCCTAAATTTAAAATTTAATGCGTGGAATAATTTTTGATCGATTATTTTCAAAGAGTAAAACAATCAATGGCGAGTATCTTATTATAAAATCAAGGGAAAAAATCCGCATTTGGCGAAAAAGACAAAAGTGTTATATTATCAAGACAATGCTCCAGTTCACACATTTACTTTACAAAGGTCAAAATTAAATAAATAAAGTTAAAATTGATTTATCATGCACCTTATTCGCCAGATTTCTTAAACTTGAAAAGATGACTTGGTGGTAAAAGTTTTTCCAAACATAAAGAGTTGGAGTCTGCTATTTATGGCTATTTTAAGGAGTTAAACAGTTCTTACTCTAAATAAGGTATCGAAGCTATTGAGTATCACTGGGAAAGTGTGACAAGCTAAAAGAGAATTACGTTTACAAATAAAGAAAAATTTTCCCAAATTTGTTCTATTTTCCCTGTAAGGTGGCCATGCCTTGCATCATTTCTTACCACTTATGAAAGAAATAAAAATCGGTTAATATAAAAAAAATAAAATTATAAATTTCAAATTCTTTCATTATGACTTTGCTAATTCGTTATTAATTACTTTCGCTAGCTGGCAACTTTAAATTTTTCTTTCTGATACCGGCAACGATTTTACAATCACGCCCTCACACTCTCATCAATTTTCTTTTTGCGATAATAATTTGTTTATTTTTCAAAGGCAAAATATTAAATTTCATTTTATTTTAACCGAATTGAAGGTTAATCTTTTATCTACAAAATGCTCAAACATAATGATCGTCTTTGAATTCGGTTGTTGACCTATTTCAATACGTTTAAGTTATTTCATTCAGTATTTTGGAACTAAAGCGTGCACTTGGATTGTATGGGAAAGAAACAAAAAAAAATATTTTAACGAAAAAATACATAAATTGAGAAACGTTTTAATACTCCGTTTGCTTTTCGTTATTACTACAAGTAAAAGTACGGGAAAATAAAAATTAATTTGTATTGCCTGACTATGGCAATTCCATACACATTTAGTCAAACATCCCCCCTTTGTTATTTCCCCAAAATTGAAGATGACTACGTGCTCGGTTGCGCGTTAGAAATATGTACAGTTGTTTGTGTTTATAAGGTTTAGGCGTACACAAAAATCATAAGCAACAACATGGGTAAAATCTATATTTATATGTATGTACATACATACATTCATTTATACTAACATATATGTATGTTTGTATGTATACCTTTAAACTTAAGTACATACTTGTGATATGTTGTGAAAGAAGAAACATGTGAAAACAAAATAGAAAAAAATTAAAATAAGCGATATCTTCTGTGTTTAGAGCTGATATATCGGCTAAACAATAACGAATACAAAAAATTTTTGGAATAATGTAACATGCAGTTTATTAGTAATAGGGTTGACATTAAAAATTTTTATATGTGGGGAAATAGTTAATTTTTTCTTTTCTTCAAGGGAAGTAAGTCTGTGTTTACATTGAAAATTTTTTCTTTCAGGAAAATTTCCTTTTTCTTCTTTTCACTTGCTTTACATTTACAGATTTAAAACTACGAGACACACAAAACGAATTTGAAGTACATGTAACTATTAACCACTTTTTATTCCTCGCACACATTTAGAAAGAAAAGATAACTTTTTGTTCGAATAATTTTTGCTTACCTCCGACCACACAAGCAATTTGTGCTGTCTTTATAAAGGGTATTTTTTTATAGAGTTACTGATGTTGTAAATAGATAAGATAAATATCAAATAAAGTAAAGCATTTTTTATTATAGTTATTCTCTAGTATGTTTTCTACAGATATCAATTACAAAGTATGTATCTACATGTATGTATATGTTATAATTTCTTTAAAAAATGTCCTTGTCTTATTTTTATATGATAAAATAGTTATGGTCATATGTACATACATATATTAAAACTTAATATTTCTTTTTAAGAATTCAAGTAATTAAGAAGACACTAAAATTAATGTGTTCAATATTTATTGCCGATTGAAGGTTCCATTTGATTGGAATACAAAATTTTTGCCCAATAATAGTACGAAAACTTTTTAATACAAAGATGATTTGCTAATAATAAGAGCACTGTGATTTCTTTGAATCTTTTAAATAAAGTGAAAAGTAATGTTACAATTTATTGGTCATTGCGTTTAAGCCAGTCTATATGCATTTCACTGGTGTTCACAGCGCCATAACCTTTACCTATTACCATTTTTCATAAATTTTTAAATTATTATCTCTAAAAGATGGCAACCCTACAAAAGTATGTTTTCACACCTCATAATAATTTATTACTTTAATAAGTTAACATAATTAATTATATTTTCTGACTACTTTCTACTTAAAAAAAATATTTGTTTACATACTCTCTCAGTCTATCCAGCCTCTTGTTCTCTCTTAAGATTTAAACTAAAACTCTCACAAATGTTTTTGTATCTACATTAGAACCAGTGTTACCATAAACTATTTTTAATTTACAAAATGTTGAAATATTTTGAATATCTAAAAATGCCATACACGTCAAATTTGTGTGGATTGCTTATCATAAGATGCATCAAACTATGTCATTAAGTCATC
This sequence comes from Phyto melanocephala, assembly GCA_941918925.1. Taxonomy (NCBI): domain Eukaryota; kingdom Metazoa; phylum Arthropoda; class Insecta; order Diptera; family Rhinophoridae; genus Phyto; species Phyto melanocephala. Next base: position 8,945,859 of record OW799233.1, read on the forward strand.
AGAAAAAAATATTAAAGACGTTTGAGTTTCAAATTTTATTTGCATTTTTTACCAATCCAATGTTTTTATTTGTTTCTTTGTCGGCGCTAAAACAAATGAATTGCAAATGATTCAAATTTTTATGACTGTATGTATGTATTCCGCTGTTGGATTGGCCTTTTAGTAAATGGTTATACCAGAGAATTGATTAGTTTTACACCCAATTCATTAATTCTCTTTTAAAGAATTTACCAAAATATTTTTATTTTTACGGAGATTTTTTTAAGATGTTTTCTTGTATTTTTTTTACTTATAATCAGTTAATCTTCTTTACTTGCTCGCTCGTATTTAGAAAAATATAAAATTTTGAATTCTCATATAAATACTTGTAACGCAAAATATTTTTCCATTAAATTTTTTATATTTATAAAAAATTTATCAGTCCAATTCACAATCTTGTGCATTTGCCATTGAAAATATGCACCATTGCAAATATGTTCTGTTTGTGTATACTTCGTTAGTGTAAAGTAAAAAATATACTCTACTATTTTGCAAATGCACTGATGCAAGACCGTTTGCACAAGATTGTGAATTACGCTATTGTTTAAGTAGATTTTCCACTTATTATTTTTTTCAAAAAGCTTTTTTCACTTTAAAAAATAATTAAGCATAATAATAAAATGCAAATAAGTGTAAAGAAAAAAAAAATCAGAAAACGTAATGTTTTTTTACTACTTTTTCTTCTCTACCCTTCTTGTCCATAAAAAAAACGTTGTGACTTTTAAAATCATCGTGCAAATTGTGTGGTGACAGAAAAATATTTTAGGCTTTTTAAAGGCTTATTTAATAGATGTTGTACATACATTTTTAAAATAAGCCATCAAAAAACTTTTTTCTTTATGAAACGACAGTTATTTTGTCAAAATAAATTTTGCAGATTTCTAATTTATTGTAACTGCAAATATTGGAATAATTTTAAAAGTATTGGAAAACGATATTTTTGTTAATTTTTTATTTTTTCAAATATTGCAAAAGATTTGTATGTTACTCAGTAGGTAGAAATATATTACTGAATTATTACGTCTGAAATAAGAACGCTTGTTTTATAATACATCAATTTTTATAAAAATGCATTTTTATTTCCCAGAATTATTGAAATTAGCTTTTTCTAGTAGATTATTATCTAATTAATACAAATATAACAACAAAAAAAGAAATAAAAATAAGATATTGTTCTGCTCCTTCCTCAATGGCAATACTAGTTGGCACGTATAAACCAGGTATGGAAAAGTTGATTCGGTCTATGTTGATTCTTGTGATTGTTTATTCATATAAATACTTTTTAATTAAGCAGTGATTTTCTGAAACAAAAATAAATAATATAATTTCATTAAAAATATTTTAAATTATTACTGGCTCATCGATAAATTCGTTATATAGCGAAGACTTTTTTAACTTTTTGCTCTTATTAGATTAACCAAAAATTATTCAGTTAATACATATGAGAATATTTTTAATTTTACAATAATATGAGAAACGCAAAAAAATTTAACTGCTGTGTTAAGTACATAATATGATATACAAAACTAACACTAACACTGTAACACTATAAGGAATGAATATCGCCCAAATAGTACAACCTCTTGTAGATTTTACTAACTGTTGCGTAAGAGGTTGGCGAATTTCTTTTTTTATCTTTCCTATTTAAAATTCACTCTAATACGTGCACAGATTAAATTGTAATAAAAATTTAAAAGCAGTTTGTTTTAAAACAAGTTGTCAAACAAAAAAAAACACGGTAATCCAGCATCTTAATTGCTTCAATATAATGTGGTGTGTAGACCGTGCTTTATTTTTTTGCATCAAATATTAAAAATATAATTAATTATTGGATTTTTGTTAAACCGAGATTCGTTATACCGAGTTCTGCCTGTACATTTTTTTTTTTAAATATTTTGGGATGTTATTAGTGAAATCTTATACCAGTTCCAACTCCTATTCCTTATTTATTTATTTCAACACTTTCAATGTTGTGAGCAGAATACGCCGGACTTATAAATCGAAACCATTTAATGGAAAATATATATTGTTTCTCTTGGATATAGCACACAAATATAAATTTGGGAAAAAATGTAATTAAAAAACTTTTATTTACATTATAACTTAAACTTAAATTAACCAAGTAAATTTTGTACACTTGTAGAAAAAAAACTGTACAGCCATTTAGATTTAAAAAATATTTTCCATCCCTGGTACAAACTCAATATTTTTTGTACGACACGTATTTACCACCAGCGTTGTCAACTCGGTGATTTTATCACCGTTTTTGGTGATTTTTAACATTTTGAAAGCGGAAAAATTGTAAGTCAGTGCTTGGTGATTTTTTTTTTAGTTTTTAGTGCTTTTCTTTATATTTCGGTGACACCAAACACTAAAATACAAATTTATTAATTGAACAAAATTTTTTGTAAGTGCAAATTTATATACTTACATACTACCAAAATGTAACTTATAGTACAATTATATGCAATTCGGCAATAAAATAATACTACACTACAAATTTAATTATCTATAAAATGGTATTGATTTTTTGTTTTAAAATGTCTAACTTTATATATATGTATATGCATATGGGGTGAAGTGAATAAAATAAATTCCTCTTTCTATTGAGATAATCTTATAAATGATTAAATCTTGATGCAAACTTTTGGCGTCCCACAACATTTAACGTTTAAAAAGTTTACCTGAAAACCTTGAAATTTTGAGTAAACTTAACATAATTAATGTTAGAAATATTGTATCACATGCAAAAGAAGATATTTTGCTATTAGCTAAGCAATTTGAATCCAATACCGAAATGGCAAAATATAGAATCCACAGTCGATTTTAGGATTGAAGTTAAATCGTATAAAGATGCAGTTAACTTAAATCCCTTTGAAAATATTGCCGTTAAACTTTTATCGCTCCCATATTCCAAAATTTAAGCGAGTTTTTAGCGCATTGAATGTGTTTAAATCTAAAATAAAAACTGAATGTCTTTAAATTCAGTTAATGCCTTATTTAGCATTTAAAATGGGCTGAAATGGAAAAATTCCTCTTGCGAAACCTACCAAACACCTGATGAAGTAAATATTCTGATTAATAGCAATGATGTTTATAAAGCATCACAATTTGAAATTTGACTTTAACATTGATATTTGATATTATTTATATACACAGAGAAAAGCTAAAATCCTAATCAAATTATTAAACTTCAAGTTTATTAATATTTTACATAATTTTTACTCTAATTAAGCAATGTAATATAAAAATATTTAAATATTAAATAATAGTTGTACATATTTGGTGAAAAATTTTTTAATATTCACATATGTTTAAAAAACGATATAAATGCATCAGGTATGAAAAAATTAAACCTGACTTATTTTTTTTCCAAATCTTGAAATAAATTTCTTTCAATGCATCACTCCTGAGATATATTGTGAATTGATAATTATTGTAATAATTTAATATTTTTGTTCTTTTTTTCCAATGTTTTTGTTTATTTTTATTTACATATAAATATATTTATGCAAAATTGATTTTTGTAAATTTTTTTGTTATTTATTCTTATATTGATTTAAAAATGTCTTATGTTAAGAGAAATTTATAAAAATGTATAATTTTATTAAATAATTAAAAAAAAATTTACAATTTATAAAGTTAGTGCTTTTTTTTGAGAATGACGCGTTTTTTCCTGGGTAATAGTGCTTTTTGAAATTTTTTAGTTGACAACGCTGTTTACCACTACTAGCTTAAGTAAACGAGCACCATGTTCGTTAAAATTCATTCAATAACAAACACTCGTTAAGTGCAGACCAAAAAAGCGGGTCAATTGATTAAACTAAAGAAACGGAAATTTAAAAACAAAATTGTAAAAAAATACTACCTAAAATAAACTACCTACCTATCTGATAAAGAAATTATTCAATGAGAATGCGATCATAACAAAGAATAGCAATAAAAAAGAATCAAAAGAAAATACCACAAATATTAATAATAAAATACTTATGCCAAAGTTATCAGTTAATTTTGTTTAAACTCTTGCAATATATACATACATAAACGTAATTAACAAAGAGAAAAAACAACTCATCGTTTAACTGTTGTGCCTGTCCATCACACAAAAGCAACGTACTTACACTTAAAGTATTTGTTAGTTTAATGTTAATTTATCTGTATTATACGCGAGTACCTCGATTATTTAACGGTGATTCCCAATATCATAATAAAAATAAAAAAAAAACAAATGACAAAACAATTTTATTTAGCAATAACACCAACAACAACAAAATACACCGAAGCAGTGTTAAAACTCTAGTCAATTAATTTACAACTTTTAATGTTAAACTAACTACCTGTTGATGTCTAAATCTAAACGTGATTAGTTGCGTGTTAGAATTCAATACAACAAGACTGATTGCTATCAAATAGTGAAATAAAGATTTTTAAAAAAATATTAAAAATTTCAAATAAAGTTCCTAACAAAAAACAACAATAATAATAAAATTGTTTAAACTGTGATATAAACAATAAGTGTCCTTTGTTTTCAATAACAACAATAAATATAAGAAAAAAAACACAAAAATGATTGCCTCCTCAGCTACTACGGATTATAATAATTTATTTAAACGTCCAGCCCAACCACCCAATGCCGAACAATATTTGAGTGAACATTTATTAAGCTGGTAATTATTTGAAATTTACAATAAAACTGTAAACTGTGTACAATAAACCATATACCTACATATATGTATGTATGTAGGTAATTAATTTTTTTAATTTTTATGTTTTTCTGAACTAGTTTCAGAGTCAAAAACTACTGGATTGATTTAAATAAAATTGAATGTGACATTTTTATTAAAATATAAAACAAAAGTGAAAGTTAAAATTTAACGGTTAGACATGTAGAGGGTATACCTAAGCAGACCTCTTTCATAAACCGGTCCCTTTTCGAACAATTTAACGGTTAAATAGCATAAGAACTGTGGACATGACATAAAGATAACTATATTGAAAAATGTGCACTAACAACAATATTGAAATAAATCTTTGAATGTAAACAGTTCAAAAATTTTGTGACGGCCCGCAATGTAGCCCGGGCTTAGCTAGTTATCAATATTGTTGTCATTTTATTATTTTCGTACTTCATTCAAACACCTTTTGGTATATAATTGTTTGTTAGTAAACAGTAAAAACGCTTTACGTTTAAAAAAGGTCATCTGCATATTTAGTATTTATTTTTATTTTAAATAATTATAGTTTTAGTTTAGTTGTATAAAAAATATATTTTGAGTATTAGGTCAGTTAATTTAAGTTAGAAAAAACAGCTTTGAATATATGTATCTTACAACTGAGCATAAGAGCGAGGGCTCAATGTTAACCGAGACGGAAATCTGTTTGTTTACAAAAAAGTGGAGCAGCTGCTGTACACCTGGCCCGTCTTTCAAAATTAGACAATTCAAAATTATAGAAAAGTCAAATACCTAGGAGTAGTACTTGACTGAAGGCTTTCCTGGAGAGAGAAAGTGCTCTTTGTAGAAAGGCGATAACCTCAAAATGGGGCATAAACAAAAAGATGCCAAACTGGCTATACACGAGCATATTACGACCCATCGTGACTTATATTTCCTAAGAAATCCTAAGAGAAAAAGGTAAATGTAAAACCTCTTCAAAAGATTCAAAGACAATGCTACATTAGAGTATGCGGTGCCATGAGAAGGGCTATAATAATATACCATAATTTCGGCCGATAAAGAAACCATAAAACCAGATACCAAAGGATAACCATTATCTTACCGATGTAAAATATCACAGAGGAACAAAAATCCCAACGAGATATAAGAGCAGTAACTGCATCACCATAATACCGGATGATGGAGAATGAGATAAGTTAATTAGGATAAGAAATACCCAAGGCATCGATCTTTATGTGGACGGATTGAGAATTGGTGACCAAACTGAATGGTATTATATGACATAAGCCGAAACAGAGGTAAATATTTCCATCTGTTAGATCACAATGCTATTTTCAAAGCTGAGATGGTAATTATGGAACATGAAGTAGATGAAGGAGACTGATAACGAAGCTCCGATTCGTATATACGGATAGCCAGTCAGTAAACAGAACATTAATTAACAAAAAGGTTGAATTTTGAAATGTGCTGCTGTGCAGCTCGCATGCGAATTGTGAACGTCTTGATATAATATGGATACCAAACTATTACAGCGTAATTGGAAATGAAGAAGCCAAAGAATTATCCAAAATGTAATAATAATTTAAAAATAAACCTAAAGTTTGGGCCAACGAAGAACTCGTCAGAAAATGGCAAAATACTGATGACAGTAAAGTGATGAACATTCTGTAAGATGACCCAAATCTTGAGATATCGAAGAAGATTCTGAACTAAATAGACCAACAGGATATTAACTAGTGTAATAACAGGTCACACGGAGATGAAAACTCATCTAGTTCGCATGGGACTGTCGGATGAAACGACATGTAGAGCATGCGAAGAAGTCGAACAGACTTTGGAATCTTTTTCAATGTCCGGCGTTTGGTCATATAAGACGCGAGAACTTTAACGGGGATACTATGCCGAACTTGGAATATCTTAAAAATTTGAATTGAAAATCCCTAAGGAATTACATTGATGGGATTGCGTTCTTGACCCAGTCGATATATTAAAGGAATTGGGCTTGGGCTTTTAAAGCCCTCCTTTTTCAACTTAACCTAGACAAAGACGACTAAGACTAGAAACTGCAGTTTTTGTTTAATACCAAACAAAATATAAATGTTGACTTATTGCCTAAAGAGCAAATGATGCCGATTGAAAAAAATTCTTCTGTTTTTACCAAAAGAATGAGAGAAAAAATTAGGTAAAACTCTTTAAAAAAAAACTGAAGTTGCTTTTTTCGACTTAAAACCTTTTTTCCTAACGCCAAAGCTATAGTTTTCTTTTCAAAATAATAATAAAACTGTATGAAGTTGTTATAACGCCCTGAAGAGCGCTTTGACAAATAATTCTTTGAAAATTCAACTGTGAAAATCTGTTACACAGAGATCCTGTTTAGAAACCTAAATATAGTTAGCCAACAAGTACGTTTCGTCATGCATTCTAAACAAGCCCTTATCCAGCTTACGAGTTTAGGTGGGGTTAAGTTTTTATTAAAATATATGAATTGTTTGTTTTATGGCTGCCAAAACTACTACTTCTTATCAAAGAAGAAGAAGAAGGAAAATATACTTCTTTCCCACACCAAACCCCCCTCACCATCACTTAGCGCTTGATTTTACAGAAAAAAAAATTGTCGAACTTTAACCTTTCTTTCTTTATTTTTTTCTTTTTTACGTTTATGTCCAATGACTTGTTTAACTTTAAATGTTTGTAGCCGACTTTTTATATTTTTTTTAACAATACGATGTAATTCATTTTTTTTTTTTTTGAAAATATGTTAGTTATTTTTGAAATCCTTATTAACTTGTCAGCCATTCAGTGTTTTGAAAATTTATTATTTCTTTCACTGACAGTATTCTCTTCAATAGTAAAAACATGTTTTTAGAAGAACAACTAGTTTTGGGAACACCTGCTTGTCTTGTAGTTGTTTTGCTACGGCGACAGAAGTTTTATTTTCATATAAAACTCAATAACACATTGCCTGGAGTTTCTTGTGTTTCCGTTATCATAAAACTTTTTTTTGCAGTTTTAATGAATCTCAACTTATAGTTACTGATAATATTTATAAATGTGCTCACTCCTTGGATTCTATGTGACTCAGTCTATTAGATTATGACTGACTATCCTAAAAAGTCGTGCAATTATTTTTAATAAAAATCTGATAGAGTTTCTGTCCTACATGAGAAAATCGCAACAGAATGTTTAATTGGGTGCCACACTGTCATACTTGCTGATCGCACAGAAACTACTACTTTATAAAAATTTTCAAAAGATTATAAAATCGGACACTTGTCAAAAAATTCTGTCACACATTTGCACTTTTTGTCCGCAATATCAAACTTTCTGAACACACGAAACTTTTGACAAATCGAATGACTAAATCTGATAGTCAATCATAGCCTTAAGTGGATACAGAGAATAACCTTGTTTTCGTAAGCAAAAGTTTATATTCACCCATATCGTATATTTTTTCCCTGCAATGTTTTATCTTTCACTGATATTTTTGTCGTGAACAAATTCTCCTAATCGTATATATTTTATCACATTTTTTGCACAAAATTTATTGTCTGTCTAAAGAGGTGGTGGCAAATTTTTGAAAACTTTATAACAGAAGAGTTAAATAATGATAATAATGGTGATATTTCGGTTCATACGATTAATTTTTTTTTTTTTAATATTTTTAACAATTTGTTTTTGCAGACACCACAATTTTCAGGTGAAGTTTACGTGACCAGTTTATGATTATTAGATAGAGGTAACTAAAGAAATACAATTTTTTTTATCCTCAAAGACAGAGGTTAACAGAGCACACAAAATCGTGGACAACTAGTTTAGGACACATTAGAAGCAATTCTTCAAAGACATTTTCAAAGAAATGCCGCAAAAAATCACGCAAAACTTTAAGACCGACAATTGTGTGGGTATTAAATTATTTTTAGGCGACGCCACTAAAGATTTCTACCGCATCATCTTTGAAATTAATATATAGACAATATCGCCTACGACAATTTGGCCAATTGGGATTTAGTAAAATGTTTTTTGTATTTTTCTTTACTCTATTTCGTTCATTCGCCTGTTCATGTTTTGTTTACAAAATCACAAATTCAACTCAACACAAAAATAACACGCACTAGGAAAATGACAGGGACAGCAAACACTTGTATGTACCAACATACAAATGTATGTACATACAATCAGGAAAGAAGATAAGGGAAGGGAAGTACAAAAATAAAATATTTTTTATGGAATTTTTTTTTTATGAAATTTTACCCAGCTGACTTGAAACGGAGTGAATAAACGTTTCAGCAGCCATTACTGAATTTTTTTGGAAGTGTTTGCTTCTGCCTCATTTACTAAATTTAAACATAATTTTTAGAAAATGAATTACCTATTTAATAAAATCCAGGATTATGTGTCTATCTGATGTGTACATATTTGTAAATATGGCTTCTCTTCTGGAAGTCGTTAATAAACTTTCCAAGTTGGAACCAGATATGCGAAATGCAATTGACCAAATTTGCCACTAGAAAAAGTTTTCGTAAACAACATCGAGGCTACGAATATTCTTTTTGGTATCATAATTGTTTTCTTTTAATTCTAAGGATAGTTTTATTGCCACCTACGTAGTATGTACTTATAACTGCTTATAACTTCAGTTTAAGTCAGCTTTAAAGTGACAGTTATTTTCTTTTCTTTATAAAAAACCAAAAAGGAAAATGGAGGTTTAACAGACGTTCTAAGAAAAATTAATTTTTTTTATTAGACAAAAAATTTGAAAAAGTCTATAAATCTACAAACCAAATGTAGTAGACCTGCGTACTAATTTTTCCATTTTCTTATTTTTTTTTTGTCCTTTTTTATGATTTTAAGCTTTTAAAGGATATAAAATATAAATATTTTTGTTTATGTAAATATTTAAGTATTCTTTTATACTACTATCGGTACAATATGAAAGAGAATAATCCGAAGAAAAAAAAATATTTTTTTTTATAGTTTGAAACAACAACAAAAAATTTCCTTTGAAAATGTATCCTTCCATATCCTTTTCAATTAAATTATTACAGAAATAAATCATTATATGTATGTACATATATTTCTAAGCATTTTGACCACTTCCCAAAATTTCAAGGATATTGAAGTATACATTTTACGAAGGACATTTTTTGTTGTTGCTTCGAACTATAAAAAAATATGTCGAATTAAATATATACATATTTATTTTTTTACTCAAATTTTGAAAATTTATTTTAATTCTCAACTTTAACAATTTTACAAGGTACTCACTCTACCGAGTGCATATATTTTATCTTTCTACACTCCTTCTCCATACAGAGTTTAATCATGTTACAAATTTAAGAATATCCTTTTAACAAAATGGTTTATTTCAATTTTGCTAAGTCATTTAGTAACATATTTTTTTCTTTGTTAACCTGCATTAAAACTTGTTTTTATTTGACTGGAATGTGTCGTCTTTGAAATTTGGCAACAATGTAATAATTTCGTCACTCCTGTTACAGATTTCTTAAGGTACCTAACCACGTGTTATATTTTATGTATGAGTTATTACTTTTGTGATCCATATGGAATTTTGTATGTCTGTCAAAATTGTCATTTTACAAATATTTATTTTATAATTTTGGCTTTCACACATACATACATTTGTACATACAAACATACATACTTATGTACATACATATTCAATAACGTGTAACTAACCATTCTTTATTTAAAACATTTGATATAAGATGCATGTTCTTTCGCCTTTCATTTCATTGAACAAAGTTTTTTTGCTTCGAAAATGTTGAATTTTGTGCCAACAATTTGTCATATGGGTATCGTACGAATTTAAGCCGAGAGAACTTGAAAGGCGATTTTTCATGACCGTAATTCAGATTGAACGTTATAAAAAATCATTACTTGAATCGAATAATTACTTGCAATGAAAAATTGGATCCATTACGATTACCTGAAGCGTAAGAGTTCGTATGTAAAGCTCGGCTAACCAACTAAGTCAACACCAAAGCCAGATATCCATGATGCCGCAAAAATTTTCAGCAAACAAACCGTAAACCCGGTTTTGAAACGACTTTGCTATACGGCTATGGGACCTGGAAAGTAACGGACGCAATATGTAACAATTTCATAAAAAAAATGCCTGTGACCTGTTGGCCTTACACGATCTCCAAAGTGTACTTACTTAGAAAAAATAACAGCGAAGTCATAATAATTTGCAATAAAACGTCGGAAGTGGCAGTGGATAGGACATACGCTACGCAAACCTGACTACTTTGAATAGAACCTACAGAGTTCGAGACCCAATATAACATGGACACTCCCGCAGAATATATATCTTAAGGGACATGGTCGCAATTTAAGATCAGAGTACGAGACATTGAGCAAGACCCAATATAACATGGACACTCCCGCAGAATATAGATCTTAAGGGACATGGTCGCAATTTAAGATCAGAGTTCGAGACATTGAGCAAGACCCAATATAACATGGACACTCCCGCAGAATATAGATCTTAAGGGACATGGTCGCAATTTAAGATCATAGTACAATACAGACAGCAATGGATTGATTTTGTTTCCGCCCTTAGCTCCGACTAGGAGTTTTAATGTAGTCTACAAGTAAATCGTACTTAATTTAATCTTGTATGAATAATGTACGTGTAAAATTATATTTAAAAGATAATGGTCAGACCATCACAGGGAATCTGTACCGAACGCAACTGTTTCGTTTGAAGAGAGAATTAGCCGAATATGCGGCCTGACATGAAACCGTCTAATTCCATTAAGGCAAAGCTCGGCCACATGTTTAAAAAAAACTATTTTAAAGAAAGTGATTGAGAAGTTTTGCCTCAACCGACTAATACCTTAGACCTTGCCCCGTTCGACTACTATTTGTTTCAGTCGATGCAATACGCTTTCTCTGGGATACTCTTCACTTCCGCACAGGGTATCTAAAATTGGATTAATTCGTTGTTGTGTGTTGCCAGAAATATAGGAAAGGTCATAGCTAAAAATGGACAATTTTTTTTAATTAATGTTAATGAAACAAATGTTTCAAAATAAAAGCTAAAAATTAAGTTCAACATCCAATACTATAAATAGTTTAACACCTTAACAACGTATACAAATAGAGCAAATTTAATTCGCAACCCGTTATTCAGTTTGATAATGGTTTATTGAAAAAGCTCATTTTGGTTCAGTGTGTATGTTAATTAGCAGCATCTCTGCATTGGAAGTGAGGAAAATCAATCAGAAATGTTTGATTAACAAAAAATTACAGTTTTAGATGCGCCTTATGAACGCGTAAAATCATTGATTTTTTATTCTTTTCTTTTTAAAATTTTTTTGACACAGAAGAGCTGTTTCTCACAAGTCGGCAAACCCTTGGCAACTCGTTAACAAGAGTTTAGCATATCGTTAGCCAGAGTTTGGCATGTGTGTTATGAATAAACTTCATGCTAACTTTATGCCAACTTTTTGTTATGAATAAGGCCGTTAGTGAATCCATTATTTCTCGAAATAGTCTAGTCTGTTGATCAATTAATGATCAAACAAAATTGCATCTGCAAAAGCTAACAAAAAAAAAAAAAAAATACGTTCCACAATTGAATCGGCGACAGTAACTTTTAACACTCTACTTTTTTGTTCAATTTTAATTTGTCATTATTTTGCATTACTACAGAACATTTTCTCAATTCACAACCCGTCGTAGGTTGTAAGAAATTCACTTCTTCATATTGAAGAAAAATGGCGAAGTGAATTGAGCAATTGTTTTGTTTGAATTTTTAACGAAAATGTGTTGTAACATTATTGAGCGATTAAGACAGATTCTTGAATTAGGAACATGAGAAAATACGCCCCGAAAATATTATAAATAGATTCTAACTCGCGACTTAATTCTGCAACGTATTTAAGAAACAAATTTGTTTAGAAAATTACGTTACGTGGGAATTCTGTTTAAACATTTAGATCGTATAATTCTGCATTAGTGTTTCAGTTAATGCGAACAAATCAACAACATTGTGCTGATGTATTGCCGAAATATAACCTCCAAAGGTCCAAGATTCCAATTTTTTTTTGTTTTTTATTTAGAAAAATTGTTTTGTAAACACCCATCTGAAAATCGTTTTTATGTCTTTTTTTATTGGACCAAAAAATTGGGATTTCCCGCAGCGCTACAATATGATTAAATTCAATAAATATAAATGTCAAAATTTAGATTTTTTTAGTTTAATTTTTTCTTTAACAGAAATAATCTTTTGGCAATTTCAACTCTTGAAAGCACATACTTACTTATCTTATAAATATTTATGACAAACAAACTCTTCTATTGCGTTTTCTATGAAATTATTCATACAATGTTAAGGTATGAAGTCATTAAAATTGCCAATTCTTTAGTGTTGAATATTAAACTGCGTAGTTTTATAATTTATGAATATTGATCTTTAAAATATTGAAATAATAAACAGGTTATTTAATATTTCAAAGAAAATACCACTTCTTAAGACTATCCTTTTTTTTTAAATAATTATAAATTTAATTTGTAAATTTAATCAAGGCATATCCATAAGGTATATGCATCGCGGCAACAAACACAACAATAAAAAACACATGTATTTTGTTTTTGTATATATGCCGGCATATGTCAAACAATTTTTTTTATTTTCTTCTCAAATTTGAACAACTTTTAAAAAACTTTATAGCGAAAACTTTTAATTCACGGTTTTGTATTTTTTAACACGCTTTAAACCAACTGAATCTGCGAATTATTTATTGTACAATAAAATTTAAAAAATTAAGTTTGACAACTGCAGGCATGACTTTTAAAAAAAGTTGGTAATGCTAAAGCGAATTCATACAGGTGCACTTATCAGCACATGATGATGGGGAAACATAATGTCTAAATTTGTTGAATTCTCCTTTATTCTATTTATTAATGCAGGAATGGAAGATTAGATTTTGGATTCCGAATTAAACATTTAACTTAATTGTGCTTTTTATGATAATAAATTTACCAAATTTATGTATATTTCTTGTGCTTGCACCATTTAGTAATTTAAATTTTCAAAACGACATTCAACAAATTAATTCACATCCTCCGGCTGTGGTTTCTAGTCCGTTAAATAATCCTGCAATACTTAAAGTAATTTCTCCAAAGAAAACAATTTTTGCTGCTCGTTTTTCATCTGATACTACTTCTAACGCTGTTGCTGACTACATTAAATTAAAGCTTGGATACGATTGTGAATTATCTGTTTTTAAATTCAACTATTCGGAAAAACGGAGTAAATCTTCTTTTAAAATCATCGTACCAGAGGAATATTTTAATATTATTGTCAATCCTGAGTTTTGGCCACCCAATGCTATAATACGCGAATATGAATATAGAAATGCTTCTCGTTCTGATATCGTTTATTTACCTACTCAAAATAATACCCAAAAAAACTAAATAATTTTTCTACCGATAATCTTATTAATATTGTTTACCAAAATGTCCGTGGCCTTAATACGAAATTAACCACTCTTTATGCAAATAGTTTTGATTTTTCATACCACATCATTGTCTTTACTGAAACCTGGTTAAACGATAAGAAATGTATTAATAACAACGAAATATTATCTTCAAAATACCAAATATTCAGACATGATCGATCACATAAGTTGGGTGGAGGTGTGCTCATTGCCGCACATAACAATTTTCGTTGTGAAGAAATCAATGTTATACTTAACGATGACATCGAATTTGTCGCTGTAAAAATTCGACTGAGAAATACAAATTTATATATTACATGCTCATACATTCCTCCAAACTCTTCTCTGGATATATACAATAATCACATCTTTGCCATTGAATTTGTTTTGAAACAATCTATTCCATCTGATTTATTTATTGTTTTGGGAGATTTTAATCTACCTAACATATCGTGGAATAAATCTTCAGAAATAAACTATCTAATTCCTACAGTTTCAAATGAATTTATTCACTCACTCACAAGCTATGGACTTTTTCAAATTAACTATGAAAACAATATTAATGGAAAACTTCTTGATCTTGCATTTGTCAACCAGCCGATGGATATATTTTTACATAAAACACTTCCCGTTACTTACCCTGAAGATTGTTATCATCCTACATTAAAATTGGAAATATTTAATTTATTAAGCTTACCTGTTTTACTTCCTAACAAAATTAAACCCCATAAAGTTTTTTGCTTTTCTCGTGCAAACTATCAGATGCTTAACTCTTTGCTATCAAACGTTAACTGGGATAGTATAATCTCTATCGAAAACTTAGATGATGTTGTTTCTCTCTTCTATTCAACATTACGCCGCTGCATTTCTGAAACTGTCCCAAAAATTACAATTAGAAACAACAATATTGGGCCACCCTGGAATAATAAATATCTCCGAACTATTAAAAACAGGAAAAACAAGTTATATAAGAAATATAAAAGGACCGGATCATCTGTAGAATATACCAAATACTGTATTGCTCGTTCTTACTACAATTTGGCAAATAAATCTGCATACGACAACTATATAATCCGTATGAAGTCGAAAATGAGATCAAATCCTAAATCGTTTTATAAATTTGTGAACTCTAAACGGCGATCGTCCGTTAATCCTAAATACTATAAATATGGATCAAATGACGCTGATGATGACGTTTCTATTTCCAATTTGTTTGCTGATTTTTTTTCAACTACCTACTCTAAAAAAGTATATAATAACATAACATCTTACCCATTTAATATACCTCAATCATCTGGTGTACAATTCTCTTTTATTACTTATAAAACGACTCTTTCAAATTTATTATCACTAAATAATTCGTTTAATGCTGGTCCAGATGAAATACCAAATTGCGTTCTAAAAAATTGTGCAGAAAATTTATGTTACCCGCTTACTGCTATCTTTAACAAATCCATTAAATTAGGATACGTACCATTGATTTGGAAATTATCGTATATAATTCCGTTGTTTAAAAATGGAAGCAAAATTGAGATATCAAACTATCGTGGCATTGCTAAGCTGAGTGATATTCCCAAACTTTTTGAAAAAATTTTAACTGATAATTTATACTATCAAATTTCTTCGATTTTGTCACCGTGCCAACATGGCTTTTGTAAACATCGCTCTACAACGACTAATATTTTGGAGCTAACTACTACAATAAATGACGGTTTTATAAATAATATGCAAACTGATGCTATCTACACAGATTTTAGTAAAGCTTTTGATAAGGTAAACCATGATCTCTTGCTTAACAAATTGTCATTAATGGGATTTACGGATATGACAATAAAATGGTTAAGATCATACTTGTCTTTAAGAACTCAACAAGTTAAGTATGGAAGTGCTACGTCTAATGCTATCAAAGTTGCTTCTGGTGTTCCGCAAGGTAGCCACCTTGGTCCTATTTTATTTACATTATTCATAAACGATCTACCTTCAGTTATTCAGCACTCTAAAGTTTTGATGTATGCCGATGATGTCAAAATTTTTCGTTCTTCTAATAATCCCGAAGATCAACTTTTCCTTCAATCTGATATTGGCAAATTGGTAAATTGGTGTGAAATCAACTTAATGGAGCTGAATATAAAAAAATGTAAGCATATGTCCTTTTTCAGAATTAAGAAATTGGATTTATTTTATTGCATAAATGAGTGTAAACTTTATAAAGTTCTGAATTTTCTTGATCTTGGTATTTTGCTTGATCACCAATTAAATTTTCGTGACCATATTTCTTTAATTGTTAACAAAGCAAATGGTGTACTTGGATTTATGAAGAGGTGGTGCAAGGAATTTCTAGATCCTTATATTACGAAACAATTATATTCATCGTTAGTTCGACCTATTCTTGAATATGGATCGATTATTTGGGATCCTTGCTATAATATTCATATTGATAGTATCGAGTCTGTACAAAAGAAGTTTTTAATATTTTGTCTTCGTGGCCTTGGATGGAATTCGTTTTTACTACCTTCATACGAAAGCAGACTCTGTCTTATAAAATTACCAACTTTAAAAAGTCGTCGTTCAATGCTGAGTTTTTCTTTTGTGCTGGGCCTAATTCAAGGCGATATCGACTCAGAATTCCTGCTAAGTAAAATATCTTTTAATGTTCCAACCAGACCAACTCGAAATTTCCGTTTTATTAACTTAAAATACTATAGAACCAACTATGCTAATAATGATCCTCTTCGTCGTATATGTGAAAACTTTAATAATTATTATCACCTTATTGGCCTTAATGAAAGTAAAGAAATTGTTAAAAGAAATATCATTTTATATTTAAATCGTTGAATTATTATTGAATATTATTTTATATATAACCTTAATTTTGTTTTGTTATTTTACATACTTTAGTCTGTAAGGATTATTATCTATAGACAATAAATTAAATAAATAAATAAATAAATAAATAATGTGCTTCACAAGCACATATCCTTTTTTTAATAAAATTTTATTGATAAAACATACAAAAACAACTTTTCCATCCTTGTTATACAAACTGGCCATGAAAGAAAAAATCCCCTAAAAATTTGCTTTGTTGTATCAATTCGCCGTTGTATATACTAGTATGAATATGCCTTGGTAACGCTTTTAAAATGTATATAAAAAAAAACAGTCAGCTGATTGGATACGAGTACCTTATGGATATGCCTTGAATTTAATGATACAACATCTGACAAATATTTCACCCACCTTCGACGCTTAAAATTTTTAAAAAGTAAAATAATCAAAAATATATAATTAAAAATCACATTCTTTATACTTACTTATTCGTTGCATCAGCCATTTTTATAATTCGATTTTTTTTGTTTATTTGCGCCTTATATGCAGTAGTTTTGCATTTTTGAACAGTTGACAATTGCAGTGTTGCGATTGTTTGCATTTTTGAATGTAATGCGGATAATATGCAGTGCAGTGATGCATTTACGAACAGGCCCTAGCTGTGCCATTATGTTTGTAATTTGTGCGGCTGGAAATCAACTTTTAAAAGCCCCTACATGTACCATAGATCTATATGTGGTTTTGATCTTTGGAAATGTTAGAAAATGCAACGCTTTTGAATCCAGCACAATCGTCCCATAACTTTCTGAACTGCCTGTGTTATTCCCATTTTTTTGAACCACAAAAATATTTTAGCCCTCGGATAATTTATAGACACGTGTGCTACTATTTGTATTTGTGCCTCTAGGGCTATTAAGACAAATCGGTCACTAATCGGCAAAGTTATAGACAAAAATATTTATTATTTCTTTATAAAACAAGTTACTAAATATCGTAGTTAATTCTTGGGCGCTATAGTCTAGCTATAGTCTCGAAAACTGTAGCTGAAAAAAAAAACTAACAAAACGGCTAGAAATCAACTGAGTTATAAGCACTTAAATACAACTACTTTGATGTTTTCCCTAAAATCTACTAAAAATCCTTTTTTTGCAGCTCTGACTCAATCGAAACGGTCTACTAATAAAATATACAATTTAAAAAAAAAAAACCATCATGGAGGCCGCGACTACAAAATGGCGTACATATAATTTATATATGGGTCAAATCTAGTACAATATTTAAAAAAAAATGTTCCCCCTTCAACCCTCTTAGTATTAATATCAAATAAAAGGGCATGACTAGTAGAATACAGTAAGCTATGAAAAACTTAAAATTCAAGATGGCCGTCCTCACTAAATATGTATATGGGCAACTCCATGAATATGTCAACCACGACTGTAAAAACTAAAACTCTCAATAAAGGTTTAATGATAAAAAAAAAAACACTCAAATTTTACTATGCGCAGGTATTTAGAGCTTATTAAATTATTTTAAGAGCATTAATAAGAACTTAATCTGATTATCTCTTGGTAAAATGTCCAGCTCATTCCAAAGATAAAAAAAACTTCATACGTTTTCATATTATGACAAGCACTTTATAACTGCCTGTTTAACGATGTCGAAAGAAAACCCAAGCGAAATTTCATTCGCACAAATACGTTGAAAACAAAAACAAATTTTTAGTTTTTGTTATTGTTTTCAATATATTTGTACGAATGAAATTTCGCTTGTGTTTTCTTTCGACATCGTTGAACAGGCAGTAAATGTCTCTCAAACTGCATATTCATTAAGGGAAAAAGTTAGAATTTAACTAGTTTGTAGTAGGCTAAGGTGGCAGTTAAAACTCAGCGCCTAATTTAGAATTTAACTTTTTTTCTTAACATATATACCTAAAAATATTATAAGAGAAAAATCTGTCACGTATGATATGTCACGTACGATATTAAATTATATTTATTATAAAATCATTTAAATATTGTTTTCAATTAAGTATGATGGATTTTAAATGAAAAATATGTGGTTTAGTGCAAGAAATTAAAAAAAGAAAAAGTACCTCTCAAGATTCGCAGATTTTTTCATATTTCCATATATATACCTCAAAATCACTTCTGTTTTCTGTCACGTACGATATACTCTAATTTTGCTCGATATTTTAGACAACAATTATTCGAATATAATTATTTTTTTTATACCCTTCACCTGTGGTGCACAAGGGTATATATAGCTTTGTCATTCCGTTTGTAATTTCTACAATTTTCATTTCCGACCCCATAAAGTATATATTTTCTGAAAGCTTATGAATAGAGGAGTCGATTAAGCCCTGACCGTCTGTCCGTCTGTCCGTCTGTCCGTCTGCCCGTCTGTCCGTGTGTTGGTTGAAATCAACTTTTAGAAGCAACTATATGTTCCTCAGATCTGTATATGGTATCAATCTCTTGGAAATATCCAGGAATGAATCGCTATTGAAATTCAGCACAATCGCGCCATAACTTTCTGAGATATGAGCAAAAAACCACGACCACCTCGTGTTTTTTCACAATTACAACAACAACATACATACATAGATACATGTAAAAAACATACCAAACAAAAAAAATTACAAAAAAAAAAAATATTAAAAATAAGAAAAAAATAATAAAAAAAACTAAAAAAAAAAAAATTTAAAAAAAATTTAAAAAAAAATTTAAAAAAATTTTTTAAAAATTTTTCTAAAAAAATTTTTTAAAAAAATTTTAAAAAAATATAAAAAAAATAATAAAATATAAATAATATATTAAATAAAATAAAATAAATTTTTTTTGGCTCAGCTGGGATTCGATGCCACATTTATTCTAACGTGTACGTATGCACGTATTTTATATGGGATGAATTGTGATACAAACAATTGTTATTGCATGACTACACGTTGTGAAGGGTATATAAGATTCGGCACGGCCGAATATAGCACTGTTACTTGTTTTAACTAAAATACCCTCTGAATGGAACATAAAGATCTAATTTTGTTTCAGTTACTGTTACTTTTGCAAAAATTATTCCACTTTATAGGAGTACAAATGTCACGTATGATGACATGGAATTGCCCATATGCTTCCAAAAAATTTTTCAAGGCTTTGTCCTCTTCAACCCCCCACAATATTATGGGTATCAAATTAATGAGCTGCATTAGTAAGTAGAATATAGTAAACTATTAAAACGTAAAAATTCAACATGGCGTCCTTAACAAAATGGCGGATAATTTTTGTTTTTAAACCCCATCAATATGGGTATCAAATGAAGGAGCTTGACTAGTAGAATGCAGTTAACTATGTAAAAATTCAAAATCAAAGATGGCGTCGGAAATAAAGCATAATGGCGTATAACATTAAATCTTACATTTAAATTAAGCTACGATGTTGTACTTAAACCTAAGTTAATGGTGGTGAAGGGTATTATCGGATTCGACTCGGCCGCATATAGCACTCTTAGTTGTTATAATTGCAAGCAATAGTGTATTTAATTTCTAATTGCATTTGTTGCAATGAAAAATAAAATATTAGAAAATGAAAACATTCCTTTAGTTATAAATTCGTTCATTAATATTTAAATGGCGCTTTATAATTTTTTTTTTTGTTTCGATTGCCCCTAACTTCAACCATTAAACAACAACATTTAAAAAAAATAATTATACATTTACAACTGAGGGAGACGGAGCCAGTTTATTTTATTTTTTTTAATAATAAAACGCCATAAAATCCCTACAATGACACCATAAAAAATACGATAAAAACTATTTAATTTACAAGCTAATTAAATTAATAAATGAAATTTTTTGCTTCTATTATACTTACATATAAAAATATGTATGTATGTATGTACATTATAAATATGTCTATTGTATTGCTAATTTCGATTTCGACTTGTCTCTTATTTTCTTTTTTTTGTTTTTCATTCTAGTGAACGGCGCTATGAGGAATTGTGTCGCAATATAATAAATGATATGAATCAGTATGGCCTGTCGGTGGTCGATGATTTCTTGGGCCGTGAAAAAGGCCTGCAAATATTAAATGAAGTCCATAAAATGTATTCAGCTGGTGTATTTAAGGTGAGGCTTAAAATTCAAACTTAATTTATTTATTTATTTGAAATGTAACATATTTCATTCAGGATGGTCAATTAGTCAATAATATGAAATCAGATCAAGATTTGCGTACAATTCGTGGTGATAAAATAACCTGGGTTAAAGGTGTTGAGCCCGGTTGCACAAATGTCGGTTACCTAATTAATCAGGTAAGTTCATATACACACACACACATAGATTCTTTGTTTGGGTTGAATTTCATTTAATATTTTTATTGTTTTTGGATTTCAGATTGATGCTGTTATATGTCGGGCAAACAGTATGATAAATAATGGCAAATTGGGCAATTACGTAATAAAGGAAAGAACAAAGGTGGGTGGGTTTACTACTCATATACTAATCCCATTACTCATAATTCGTTCAGTGTTAAAATTCAAAACAAGTTTTAGTCTTTTGGGTGTAATGGTTTTAGTATTGAGTTCTTGTGTTTCTCAATTTTTGTTCAATGTGTTTCTTAAAAATGATTTTTAAATTATGCAACGAAGATATTTTTTTCAAAATCATTTTACTTTAAATGCAATTCTCTGCAAACGAAGTTCTAAGTTATTTTTGTGTTGCTGTAATAAATATGAGCATTTATAAATATTTCGAATAATTTTCCTGCTATAATATTGAATTTTTTCAATTACAATTACATGTATTTGTAATTAAAAAAGAAGTAAAAATCAATTACATGTAATTGTAATTGAAGTTTTCTTAAATTACAATTACATGTAATTGTAATTGCAAAAATTCCAATTACAATTACATGTAATTGTAATTGGAAAAAAATCCAATTACAATTACATTTAAATGGAAAAAAAATTTTTCATTAAGTAATTTAAAAAAAAACAAGTAATCATTACTTTTTTAAGTATTTATTGTCAAAAAAGTATTTAATTACAAAAATTATCAATTACATATTATATAAGCCAGTCTTTACCATTTAATAATTTTCAGTTTAAAAATGTTACGAACACGTCCGAATTGAAATTTAAATAATGATCGAAATAAAATCGATCGTTTTTCATCACATACCTGATTGAAAAATAATTAAGACAAGGAACCAATTTAAAAAAATTTATTTTTTGCTTTAAATAACACAATTTTTTTTCATATAATTTAGAAAATCGTTTTAAGTTTTATATTATGGTTTTAAAAATGTAATTGAATTTTGTTCAATTACAAGTAATTATTTGTTGATTAATAACAATTACAATTACTTGTAATTAGTAATTGAACATTTTCAATTACAATTACATGTAATGTGTATTTGATTTTTTTCAATTAACAATTACAAGTAATTGTAATTGACATTTTTCAATTACAATTACATTTTATTGTAATTGAGTTAAGTCCTTACTTTCAATTACAATTACTTGTAATTGTAATTTAGACTACCTCAATTACAAATTACATGTAATTGTAATTGAAATGTAATTGAGATCCCCCAGGTCTGTGTGTATTAAAGTATTGGTTTTACTCTTATGTTGTAGGCCATGATTGCCTGTTACCCCGGCTATGGATCGCACTATGTGATGCATGTGGATAATCCCAACAAAGATGGTCGTGTTGTAACTGCAATTTACTATTTAAATCTAAATTGGGATTATAAACATAGTGGTGGTGTCTTAAGGTAATTAATTTCCACAAACTTAAGTTACATTGTCAACTGGTCACTTTAAATTTACATTTGATATGAGACTGCCAGTTGTCTTCTATAATATAACGCAACTAAGTTTCTCTTGCTATTGATAATTAACTCACAAATCTCGGAATTAAATTTAGCACTAATATTTTCTTTTTATTTCCTTTTTAGAATCTTTCCTGAACAAACAAAATCTGTGGCGGATATAGAACCAAAGTTTGATCGTTTAATATTCTTTTGGTCGGACAAAAGAAATCCCCACGAAGTTCAACCAGCCCACAGAACGCGTTACGCCATCACCGTCTGGTACTTCGATGCCAATGAACGTGAACAGGCCTTAAATCGCTGTAAAAACTCACAAAATTCAAATAAATCGAATAATAGCAATTGTGCCTCAACATCAAAGTTAAATAATAGTTCTGCATCAACGACAGATACAACACAATCTTCGAATACTGCTTCATTAGCTGCGTCCTCGATCTCCTCTGCAAATTCTCCCGCGCCCACAGATACTTTGTCTGATAGCACGCTTTCAAATAACACACCCTCCATATTGTTAACAATGAATGATAATTTGAAGACTTCCGCTGCTACAACAACGAATTCAACGCAAAATTTCTCAAGACCCATACAGGTGGTGCGACCAAATTCTTATAAATAACAACGAGTTCTTGTAAATGAATTTGTTTACAGCAATACTAACGCTTTTCATACGTTTATTTTATAAATCACAAATTATTGTTTGGAAAACACGGCTACTAAATACCAGTAATTTGTGCAAACAGATTTATAAAATAATGCTATTTGTTATTGTTACCTTAAATCGAATTGACCGGGCATGTTTAATTTTTATTTTTTTGTTTCACAACCACGTTCTGACAATCGTAATTCGCATAATAAAAGCGTTTGATTCTTTAAGTCGGATCATTGTTCTGCGCAGTTGAAATTCCAAGCATATGCTACATATGTACATACTAAATTGATTGTAATTGATTGAATTTATGTATTTTGTACAAACAAACAAAAAAAAAAGAATAACAGCACATTGTTCTGTATTCTAAATAAAATTAATTCGTTCGAAGTTGCTATAGCATTGCTATGTTTAAACAACACAGTTTCCACTTGCAATACAGAACATATGTAACTCATAGTGTTGCCAAACAATTTCAATTTTCAAATAAAAAATATGAAAACGTGTAAATTGTGAAACATTTACAAATCGCAAGTAATTTGCCATCTAATGCGTGTTAGAACATGATCGATAATATGTGCCTATATCAACTTCAAATTTTGTAATCTTGCTTTTTGATTGGAGCTCATGAATGAACAACATCTGGTTAGGCCAGGCACAATATAGAATCTTTTCTCTAAAGGAAATTTTTTGATTTTTCAGAAGTGTTGATTGGTTAACAAACAAATGAAATTTACATTTGTAAAAATATCAGAAACAAAACAAATACATAAATCTATGACTGTTTACAATGTGTAGAGGTGTTGGAGGAAAGAATTGGTTTTCTGCAAAACAGGCGCATTAATTTTGTTTTTGCATTGCCCTTGCTATCGGCTCTCTCATCTCATAACAGTGGCAAAACTATTTGCCTTGAATTTGTACTTTTATAGTTATTGAAATATTTCAAACATCAATACAAATTAGAAACTCAAAGCAAACACTTGAAAAAATAACAAAAGAAACGATTATAAAATTCAGCTGCTTAAGGATTTTTTGATTTATGATTTTTTTTTAATTTTGAATTCCTTTCGTTTTGAGTTGACGTTTGATAAACAAAAATCATTTGAGTAGAATTCCTCTTAGCAAATTCAACAAAAGTAAACTCACTCGAAAGTTTAAAAACTCAGTGTTAAAATAGTGAAAAGATTTAGATAACGGATGGGTGAAAGAACATTACAGAGAAAAACATACTTTAACAACATTATTAACTTTATAATGCCCATGACTAGAATTGAAATAAGTCTAACAAAATTTGGTATGTAGCAGGGTACACTTAAACAAGGTGGCGGTGCCCAGCTGACTTTTTTTTTTGTTCTGGAGTATGTCAAACTACATATTTAAAAAAATGATTTCAACTCCGGAAATCGTCAAACTTCATACATAAAAAAAAGAGAGCCGAAAATCGCTCTCCTTTACGCTATCACCTTATGTAATTACACCATGGCATGTAGTACATCATTTTGTTGAATAATTGTTGTTTAAAAAAATTCTGGTTCATATTCGGTAAACTGAACAAAATTCAAACAATTCAACAATATGAGCAGTATGCGTATACGTTTCAAAACAGTTTCAAGTCGGCTGAGTAAAATTTGGGCAAATATATTTTGCTTTTAACACATCATTCATTTCTGTGGAAATAATAAAAAATAATGTATTGTGATTTTTGTATAACTCTTCTCGCATTCTAACTCGTTTAATATATAGTTAGTGGTACAAGCAATTGCTTGCTATCTCTCTTTCGCTATTCTAATACGTGTTTTTTATTGCGTTGAATTTTTGTTTTTTTCTTTACAAAAGAAAAAGAAAAAAAACCTGAACGAAGTAAAAAAAGTAAAAAACAAACAGCCAATACAACTTCACTATAAAAATTAAATTATAATGAGTTGATTTAATTAATATGACTTACTGCTCACTTAAACAATTTCATTCTCTGATAGACATACAATAACTCTTATCCAAGAATGATAAAATACAGAACATAATTAAAATTTCCCGGTCATGTTAAAACTCTGACGTCACGCAACCTGTGTTCCTATTGCTAAATAATTACAAAAAGCCAATAATTTTAATGGCAGAGCTGCCAAATCACACAGTCAGACGCGAAACCAATTTACACGTTAGGGTTTGCGGTATAGTTTTTATTGAAATATATGAATTGGTTGTTTTATGGCCGTCAACACTTTTATCAAATTTCAAAAGAAAAAAAAAACTTACTTTGGGGGGAAATAGGCTTTTTGCCTCTCCCCCTGGATCACCGCTTGCACATAATACATAAATTTTTTTTATTGAAATTTCACATATAAAACAAACTTGGCAAACCATGTTGGTATTCTGGCGTCATGCAACCAACTGTTCCTATTGGTATTGGCCGGTCAATTTGAATAAATTACGTTTAAATATCAAAATCAACTTAAATAAGTTGAAGCCCGAGTTTATTATTGACGCAATAATGTTTGTTTAAAACGAATGTTTAAACAATTTTAGGTATAGAGATTCTAATAAGAATTTTCAAATTTCGATCACGTTCGAATGCCGTAATTCGGCCCCTGAATTTATCCAATGCGTTAAGATTACGAATATACAATTGTATGTACCTTCAATTTAAAAAGTCAAATTTTGTAGTCGTAGTTGTATAAAACTAGAAACACAAAAACAGTCATTTATACATAAAAAAAAAAAATAAATAAATAAAATTATTTGCTATTAATTTATTAAGAAAAACAAAAACAAAAAGGAAATACATCTTAAGAACCAACCACTACAAATAATCTTCTATATTAGTAGATTTATTGATTGAAATAATCAAAACTAAATTAAACAAAAAAACTATCCAAATATGTACTACATTTATACGTTGCTCTAGCTAGAATAAAAATAATAATAAAAAAGAAAAATACTTTTAAAATTATTTAACCCCAAATATTAAATAAAATTATTTTTAGCTCAAGGTCTTTTAATAATAATATTTCAAATTTATTATTTATTCACACAAAATTTATACAAAAAATCAAAACAAATATTAATTTCCTGACGGTGCTACACAACGGAGCAGCGAAATATTGGAAGAATTAATAAAAATTAAAGATATTATTTTAATTATTAAAAGACCTTGAGCTAAAATAATTTTAGTTAATATTTAAATTTAAAAAGGTCAAAAAACTATAAAACTAAATCATTATTTAACTCCTTATTTGAAAAAATTTAATGGGTCGATTATGGGTAGCAACCGAACTTCAGTTGCGTTACCAGCTGGCAACTACAATTTCTCGGTGGCTAAATTTTCATATAAAATTGACAGCTGGTAGTTGCCAGTTGCAATCTGTAATGCCTTTTTTTTGGTAACTGGCAACTTAACTGAGGTTCAGTTGCTATCCATAATCAACCCATAAATCTTCTTTTTTTAATTTTATAAGAATATATTTTGTGAAGTGAATTAAAGTTATTTACAAATTGGCGGGATATAATATTTTATAAAAAAAAAATTATAAAAAATAAATTTTGTTTATTTTTTTCCTTTTAAAATTACAAATATATTTTATATCTAATTACAAAATTAAAAAAAATAACAATAAATAAATCAAAAGTTTTTATTATTTTTTAAATTGTTTTGTATATTTGCTTGTATTTATCATAAATAAGTTGCAAACCATAAATTGTATAGATGTTATTTATATTCCCACCAAAAAACTTTATTCTTCAATCGCTTACTTAATGCTTACCTGTTTTTAAGAGCGCTTTTAGAAGGTGTGATATTTATATGCAATGTCAGCAGCTTCGCAGCTCAATTAGCCCTATTTGCATCTCTACCAGAAACAGCTTAATTAAGGCTTTTGCCTCACGCACAGCTGAAAAAGGTAACAGCAAGTAAGGGCGAAATATAAACCCAAATTACTATTGAAATAAACATGTCTCTATTTTTCTACTACCAAAAATATAAATAGTACAAAAAACACACTGGCCAATTCAAAGTAGACTCATATTGTACTATGTCATATAATTCATAATAATATGACTAGTGACTTTGAACACCTTTTGTTAACAAATTATGTATTTAATACAAGAAAGAAGACAAAGAGATGACGCTGTTAAAAATTGTATGTATACAGGAAAGAAGAAAATAGAAAATATTCTCTCTGAGAGGTGAGAAGCGAAGAAATTCTCTCTGAGAGACAGTATGGTTAAATGTATAACATAAACAATTTCTTATACATAGGAAACAAATGTGTAAAGTCATATTATTTTTTTTTGTATGGAAACTACTAACAAAAATTTTATGCATGCATAAAATAATATGAAATAGCACAAATATGACTGATATGCAACCACTTTGAACTGGCCCACTTTGTTTTGCTTTCGTATGCAAACAATTTAAACATGTCCATACCATGAATGCAAAACGATAAGGAAATGCAGTCTTACAAAATTCTAAAAAAATTTTTGGTGGGAATTTTTATTATTATTTATAACATACTTTTACAAGAATCTATATTATTAGAATAAAAATTATTAATTATATTTAGCAAAATAATCGCGTCTTTTTTTCTTAAATTTCTTAAATTTGCCTTGTGCCAATAAGTTAAAAATATTTCTTATTTTTTTATATTGTAGTTAATACAAATTAACCAAGAAGAATGTCTAAAAATAATTTATTTCTATACATTATCAAAATTTTTTTTATTTAATAAACAAAAATAAAAAATTTTAATTATGAAATATGTATGTGTTTTTTTTTTGAGGTTTAAGATACTCCCAAGGCATATTCATACAGGTATATGCAACGGCGAATTCGCTATGATGTTCTCTGTCAAATACCACTTATAAAAAACAAGCAATAATTTTTTATACATGGAATTTGACAGTAGTGTTCCCTATCAGCTGGGCTGATAATTTCACCTGTATAAATTCGCCTTGGATACTCCAATGCAAGGCATATCCCAAGGCGAATTCAATAAGGTGAACTCGTCGCTAAAACAACTACAAAGTGAAAAAATACAAACGTGTATTTTGTTAGTGTAAAACAAAACGATATGTCAAAAATACACAAAAATTTGACAAGTGGTCTCTAGAAGTAGTCAACAGCTGATGATCAGCTGATCTAATAAGTTCACCTTATTGAATTCGCCTTGGCATATCCATACGGTACTCGTATCCAATCAGCTGACTGTTTTTTTTTTATATACATTTTATAAGCGTTACCAAGGCATATTCATACAAGTATATGCAACGGCAAATTGATACAACAAAGCAAATTTTTAGGGGATTTTTCTTTCAAGGGCAATATGTATAACAGGAATAGAAAAGTTGTTTTTATATGTTTAATTCAAAAAAGTTTTATTAAAAACAAGGATATGTGTTTGTGAAGCACATTATAAATGGTGCAAGAACAACAAATATACATACAATTTGGTAAATTTATTATCAAAAAAGCACAATTAAGTTAAATTTTTAATTCGGAATCCAAAATCTAATATTTCATTCCTGCATTAATAAATGAAATCAAGGAGAGTTCAACAAATTTAGACATTGTGTTTTCCCATCATCATGTGCTGATAATTTCACCTGTATGAATTCGCCTTGAGCGTTACCAACTTTTTTAAAAAGCCTGCCTGCAGTTGTCAAACTAATTTCTTTTATTTTTATTATAAAATAAATAATTTGCAGTTTTAGTTGATTTAAAACGTTTAAAAAAAAAAAACAAAAATATGAATAAAAAGTTTTTTCTCTAAAGTTTTTTAAAAATTATTTAAATTTAAAAAGAAAATAAGAAAAATTGTGTGACATATGCTGGCATATATACAAAAACAAAATACATGTGTTTTTTATTGTTGTGTTTGTTGCCGCGATGCATATACCTTATGGATATGCCTTGCTCCAATGGAGGTTCTAGTGTACACTAGCACTAGACAATAATATGGCTGTCAAAAGACAAAATTGCCATCACCCATTATTTTTTTATTTGATTTCCAAATGTTTTCCAGAGCCTCCTCCAGTAACTACCAATCGACCTATACCTTCGTATAGGAAACTGGAATTTCCGAATTCGACTGCTTATATAAAAATCTGCATGTGGTCAATTGATAGTACGGGTAACTGTAAAAAAAGAAAGGCCTGATTGCCCTTAAGAGATAATGGCAATGACGCGCGAGCTCTTGACCCGACCAGGGGCCGAATTACGGCATTCGATATCGATCGAAATTTTACTCGAACGATCGAGTTCGCTTTGCTTTATGCATAAAGATTTTTATAAGCTGTCACAATTCATCAGCTGTCACAATTCTTCCCATCGGTGATCATTGCCTACCACATCACATCTGCTCAATGTTTGGCACACACTTTGTATTTTTAATAAATGCCAACTTGCCATGTACATACATATCGTAGGTCACCAGTAGAAAGCCCCTAACTCGAAATTTTTACGAAATTTAGTTTTTCAGTGATTCCAATATTTTTCACACAAATACCTACACCTGGACACAAGAATTTACATTATGATAATACAGTTTCTATTACGCTTTTGCCTTCTCCTGTAAAGTTACAATTATATGGGTTAGGGCCTTTCTACCTGTGATCAACGATATGGGAATTAGTGTTCAAGACGTTTTATAACTGCTTACAAAATAAGCTGTATTTATTGCCTATTGGCAACTTACAATGTACATATGGTGGGCAAAACGGAGCCTTCATATTCATTGAATAAACATTTTACGCTTAGTTTGTGTGCAAATGGAGGGCTTTGTTTACTTGAGAAATGCGGCAATGCATTTGGTGGTTCGACCAAAATGTATAGTACAGTGTAATTAAAACGAAAATTGTTTAGAGAATTATCATAGAAGGATCTATGACAATTATGTGTGCAACAAAATATCGATCAAATGCTCGCCACGGCTTCGGAAGCATAATCCTAGCGCATATATTCAATAAA
This sequence comes from Phyto melanocephala, assembly GCA_941918925.1. Classification (NCBI taxonomy): domain Eukaryota; kingdom Metazoa; phylum Arthropoda; class Insecta; order Diptera; family Rhinophoridae; genus Phyto; species Phyto melanocephala. The sequence goes on from OW799233.1 coordinate 8,976,302, forward strand.
AAAATTGGTAAAATCAAAATTGTCTGTCCGTTTTTATTGTGTTAATTTATTTCTTCATTTTGTTATGTACAAAAATCTATTCCATTTATAAAAACCTTAAAATCACAAATTTGAAAATGTATGCGTAATTTAGCACCTTATCGATTTCTTACACAGCCACTGTTAAAAACATGTTGATATTATTCCTTATTGTTGCATACTTTAAGGCATTAAATTTTGCTTAAAGACGGCCGACAATAGACAGATTAAAAAGACGCATCAAGCCTTCTAGTAATATTGTACTAAATGTATTTGTATGTGTTATACCGGAAATTAAAATTTTTTTTTACCATTCAATCACCACTGATGCAATACGTAAAAAGTGGCTCTTAAGTCACCACGGGTTTTAACAATTTTTTAACCCTTCACCTGTAGTGCTAAAGGTATATAAAGCTCTGTCATTCCGTTTGTAGTGACCCCAGAAATTTTATATTTTCTGAAAGTCGACAGATTTATGTCCGTCTGTCCGTGTGTGTGCTGACATCAACTTTAAGAAGCCCGTACTAAAGCACAGATCTGTATGTTGTATCAATCTCTTGCAAATACTCGGTAATGAATTGCTATTGAAATCCAGCACAATAGATCTGTAGCTTTAAAAGATATGAGCGACTGCTTCTGTTTTTAGATAAATTTTTAACATAAAAATCAACATTTTTAAGCCCTTGGATAATTTGTAGACACGTTTTCTACTATTTGTAGTTATACTTCTAGAATTATTTCTAAAAAATATTGTTGCACGAATCTCTCACTTATCGGCAAAGTTATAGGAAAAAATAATTTTTACAATCATTTATTTTTTCTAAATATTCATATCAAGTTACAAATTTTCCTATATAATTATTGTGCACGTTAAGATGCTAAAATACAAACCGTAATTTTCAAAATTATTTCTGAGAAAAACTAACAAATCCATTGAAAACTAAGCACACAAAAATACAACTAGTTCGGTTTATTTTTACAAAAATTTACAAACGAATATTTATTATTTTCAGATTCTGGAAAACAAAGAGGAGCGATATGCATATCAAAAGAAACTGCTCTATAAGCAGATTAAAAAATGCATGATAGTGGTCACTACAAAATGGCGTACAATAAATTTATCTAGTGATTAAATCTGTACCCACTTCAAACCCTTCAATAAAGAACTTAACCAGTAAAATACAGAAAACTATGAAAAAGTTAAAAACCAACATGGCGTCTAAAATAAACAGGCAGATATATGGGTCAAATGAAGTAATTACGGCTTCTTTAACCCCCACTATACTGGTATTAAATGAAAGAGCTGAACTAGTAGAATACGGTAAACTATGTTAAAGTTAACATTTAAGGTGGCGCCCTTAAAAATTGCAGAATTCAGTTTTTTCAACCTCACCAATATGGGTAAATATCAAATTAAAGAATTAAAGGGCCTTGACTAGTAGAATACAGTTACAAAGTAAACATTTGGAAATCAAAGATGGCACCGGAAATAATAAAGCAAAATGGCATATAACATCAAACATGAAGTCTAGACTAAGCTAAGCGATGTGGTCACTATAGCTACTTAAGTATATGATGAATGATACACGGTTAAAGTATGTATTATCAAATGCGACACGGCCGAATATATCAATACTACTTGTTGTTATTTTATTGTTACTTGTTTTTATTTTATTGTTACTTGTTTTTATTTTATTGTTACTTGTTTTTATTTTACTGTTAAAAAGAACAAGGTTTAAAATAAAAATAAAGTAATTATAAAACCGCATGGAGACTTTTGGTCTACCCTGTATAAACACATATTTTTACAAGACCCAAAACAATGCTTGCTGAGAATGATTGATAAGTGTCTAGTCTATAGTTGCCTATTTCATCCATAGCTGCCAGATTTGACGATTTATCGTCATTTTGACGATTTTTCGTGCTAAAATTAAGTGTTGACGATTTGACGATTTATGCTATGTTTTTGACGATTTTCAAGAATTCAAGTTTGCAACATTTTTCATTACTTTTATATCAACCTTGAACTAAATAAATATAATTTGTAACGGTTTTTTATGTTATTGATAATAGAACAGTGAAAGAGATACATCGATCATTATTTAATGTGTTTGTGTGGGTAATTTTTCCACTTTGTACATTTTTAACATAGTATATGCCACATATTATCAACTGATACCTACAACACGAACAAATATAAATTTGGAAATGCGTTTAAAACAATTTTAGTTTTTTAAGTAAATTTATTTAAATTATTTAAGTGACAAAATTATATGCTTAAATACTTCAACAAAATGGTAAGTTCTTTTTAATTATACATTAAAACCTTAAAAATCAAACATTATATTTTCAATAGAAAACCAAGATGATGAAAATTCTAGCAGCTCTTCCTCTGTAAGTAGAAATTTCATCCATTTTTTATACAAAACTTTGTAGTAGCTAAAATGAAATTTTAATGGTGTTTTTCACAGGTAACCGACAAGAAGAAAAAAATTAAGGAAGACTGGTTTGCAGATCCAGAAATAAATTTATGGGCTAAAAAGCGAAACGATGTAGTTTATTTTGGCGTTGTGCTCGTCTTACGCTTGCCTAAAGCTACCTTAATCGGTAGAAACTTTAGAAAGAAATGATTATAATTATTTGTCAATTAGTCTGAATTAGATGCAGCCAATTCATTATTTATTATTTTTTGTATTTATATACAAATACTAAAATTTTTTTTTCGAATTAATTCTAAATTGTATTATATATATTGTCATGTTCTTAACTTAAAAGGGTCTAATAAAACCATTGATCTCTCTGGATTTAAAAAGTTTGGTATGTTATGCATTAAATAAAAAATGTTTTGTTTTGAAAAATGCGTTTTTTTATTTTGACGTTTTTATGACGATTTGAGTAAACTATTTGACGATTTTGACGATTTTTTCCCCCAAATTAGACGATTTTGCCCCTATTTTACCTGGCAGCTATGATTTCATCAAACAATAACCCCACCTCTTTTATTTTTATGCTATTTAATTTAGTCGTTCATGAGACAAAGACGAGCGGCTGTGTTGATATTTGTTCAAGCACAGTGCGTTAAAAAAATTATGATAGAACTAGAAAAATATTTTATTTTTAAAAAGTCAAATTTAAAACTGCAAATTTATTGAAAACTTTCCATTTTAACAAGTAAAAGAATAATAAATTCACTGTTTACTGTATTTTTATTAACTTTTTCCACCCAAAACAATTTCTTGTATTCAAGTTTAATGGAAATCTTTACGCTTATTTTTTCTTTCAACTAAAAAATAGCAAAATCAGTATGAACTGCATTATTTTACATTTTAAAAAACCAATAAAAATTTTTGTGGCAATATTTTGATAAAAAACTGTGAGCTTACTTTTTCATAGCACTGTACTTTAAAATTCTCTCACCAATACGGCTGCAACAAATTTTTGGGCATCTATGGTTTAGTCCCCTTAATGAATCGTCAGCAGTCGTGCTAAATTTATTTTTAATGCTAAAGGATAAACATTTTTTTCCAAATTACAATAAACGAACCAACCCACCATGTTATTTTTTGTTCTTTTTTTGTAATACATGTAAGAAAAACAACATATAATTTAAAATATTTTGTTTTTGCTTTATTTTCAGAAAAATAAATTTTACAAGAGTTTTTGTTTATATATTTTCTTTTTAATTTGTTCGTAATATATGTAGGTATTTTTATTGGTTGTCTGTTTTACTTACATGTAGTATATGTAAGTATGTATGTATGTGTGTACGTCTGCATTTGTTTAATGTAAGTATGTTTTTATATTAAAGAAATGTATTTACTGTATACATATGTATGTATGTATGAATGTGTAACTATTTATTTAATTGGTTTTTTCATATATATTCTATTTTACTTTATATAATTTAATTATAAATGTATTTCAGTTTAATTCTGTAAAAATATATGTATTTCAAAATGTAATTGTATAGTTACTACAGCAAACTTTTTTATTAATTTTTAATTTTCTTTTAAATGTTTATTTGCATGCTGTATGTATGTAAGTATGTGTTTGTATTTTCGTTTGTTAGGATGTATGTATGTACTTATGTGTATTTCTTACTATCACGTTTAACAAACAATGTTTTATTTCAAATATTCTTCTATTTTTATATTTAGATCTATTTATGTTTAACACAATAATATATGTACATATGTATGTATAATCAATTTGAATAGGCATTTGTTAATGTTTTAAATAATTTTCTTAGCGGTTTTTATTATTTGCTGCAAAAAACTTAAATAAATTGGCGACTTAAAATTTATCGGTAGTGTTGTTTGTTAATTAATAAATAATTTAATACATTTCATGAAGTTCAATACTTTTTTAACAAAACTGAAACTTGATAAATTTTTGTTATCCAATTACTTTCATACCACATGCCGACGATGAGAGGTTGACATCAAGTAATTAAGAATAATGCTAGGCCCACAATTGGGACGAACGACGAATTTTTCGTCGCGAATATTCGTCATCAAAAATAAAACACATTTGTGTATAAGAGAATGCATACAATTGTGGCGTCAGTCAAAATTCGCTATACGCGGCGAACACTGCATTAGATTTATTTATATTTCTTACGCCGGCGAACGACGAACAAATTGGTACAAGGTGACCATTTTTTTTTAAATTTGGGCTTACTTCTCAACTTTTGAAGGAAATAAAGTTAGTTTTTACTCTAATAATTGTTTTATTTTTTATTTTAAAACATTTGAAATAAGTATAAAAAAGTTAAGTACGAAAATTTGTTTTTATTTGTGTTTTTGCAAATGTTAAAGTTTATTAAGAGATCTTTTTTTCATATGGTCACACTATTAGCTGTTATACATAAACAAAATTTGTATTATTGTTTAATGCACGTACCCACAACATTCTTTGCAAACGTTTACTTATACGTAAACAAGTTTTTTCTATGACAGAAATTATATTTATTATTTTGTTGAGTTTCACAAAAAAATAAATTCTTCATTATTTTTGTTTTTTCTTTGCACAAACACTAAACAATTTTATCAACTATAAAAGATGTTACTTTTTCATCGTTGTTGTGCTTCACACGACGAATTTGCACAACGAAATTCGTCGTTTGTCCCAATTGTGCGCCGAGCATAATGTTAGACCAAAGACAATAGACTATTGTCTATTGTCTTTGGTTAGACATAAGATGGCAGGCAAATGATCTTCTGTAAAATTTTTATCTTAAGCCACTTCATGGTGACATCCACTGATCATCGACATTATTGTTTTGTTAAGTTAGTGACTTGTTTTTGTACAGTTCGTAATTTTTTTTTATATAGTACCTACTTAGGTATGTAGATTTTTTTGCTATTTATTTTTTCTCATACATATTTACATTTAATATTGCAAATACGTATATTTTCTATTGCCATTTACAGTTGCCATTCCACACTGTTTTGTTTACGCTTACCATTTGTAATTAAATCTAATTTCTTTTAGTTTCTTCTGAGGCTTCCTTAACTATTGCATACTTTTGAGTTTAAACATTTTAAAGTTGCCAAGTAAAAAAATATTTTTTGTTTATATGTAGGTATGTTAGTAGTTACATACATAAATAATTTCATATTACATATTAAATAACTGTTATTTTTTCCTGCATGTCTCTTTCTATAATTTAACATAAGAGTTTGTATGACTGTTAGTTGAGAGAGTATTTTATTGCTCTATTTTATCTTATTTACGGTTTTATTATTATGTTGATATATATTTTGTTTTTGTTTTTTCTTTTCATTTTTGTTTGTAAAACTTACACATACATGTACGTACACAATTCATATTGAAGGTTAACAACGTTTCCGTTTTCCGGTTTATCATTTGCATTAGAGTTTGAATTTCAAAGAAGTAGTAGCAGTGTTCAACATTAAGTGCAAATAATTTTCATGCCATACCATTTGCCTTAAAGGTTACACTGAGTTTTTTTTAACAGATTTTTACCAAAAAAAAAAAAAAATCAAATTATTTTAATTTTTCTTCTATTATATCTTGTGTATTCCATTAATCTTGAAATTCAAATTTTTCATTTGTTTTATTTGCAATTTAACACTCATTTCTTTATATTTCAATAACATTTTTTTTTTTTGGTTTTTATTTTTTAACAAGGTGCACACATCTACTTTAACGTTTCGTTTTTTTTTTAGATTTCTTCAATCAATGTGATTAATAATATTGAAATTTATATTAAATAATTTTTACATTCATATCTTACTGGGCAAGTATGTATGTACAAATGTTAATCCTATGAGTTTCACTACTAATTTGTTTGATTTTTTTTTCTATATTAAAGTGTTTGTTTTGTTGTTGAAATTCTGAAAAATCAGAAGGACATTCACTGACTTTAAAAGCGGGATAGTATTTCTCAATAATGTTTATGCTGTAATACAAATGTTTTTTTTTAACTCGAAATTATCGTTCAAAAGAAATGAAAATTAAAATATTTAAAATGACCTCATACCCATACGTCTACTTTAGACAAATTTCATGTTACGTCAAACCCAAAAAATGAAAAAACAGTATAAAAATAGTTTTTTTTTCTATTGAGTTTGACTTATGATAATGAAAGAAATTTGTATAATGTAGACACCTGGTAAAGAAAAACTTGTGCGGCAAGTAAAGGTTTTAAAAAAGTCGATTTAATGTGTGGCATCAGTAAGCTTGTCGTCATTACAAACAATATAAAGTCGATGTTTGTTAACTATAAATGTGTGATAACTTGATGACACAAGCCCACATGAATTATTTTGGAACGAATTTTAAACTTTGGATACAAAATTTTTTGTGTAAAAAATACAAATTCTATCAACTCGAACGTTAAAGTTTTTGTGCTTTTAATGTAAGAATTCTAATAACAATCCCAGTTTCAGCACTAAATTAAATAACTTTAAAATGTTTTATTATTTATTTCATAAGATAATATTATTTGTTAACCATCATTTAACCTATAGTATTACAGAGGTCCCTGCTAAAAGTACGCGAACACACTTACTGCGGCTTACGCCTGCTCTGTGCCACTCACATTTCTAATGTTTATGGTTCTTTGTCTTAAGCCCACGGATAATATGAGTAGAAAGCTTAACTCTTTTGTTATTACTATTTTAATATTTGAATTCAGTTTAGTTGAAATTTGTTAAATTAAATCAATATTTATAAGATGTATGCATCGCAGCAACATATACAACAATGCAAATAGAAGACATTTTGTTTTTGTATATTCACCAGCACACAAATAGTTTTCCTTTGAACAATAGTTTCAGAGTTATTTATTTAAAATTATTGTATTTGTTTTTATAAATACTTAAACAATTTAATTGTTTTTTTTTATACATATTTAAAATTAGGAAAACAACAAAAACGTACATTGAAATAATTTACTACCAATAAGTATACAAATATTATATGCAATTGTTTGACCTTAATATGACATTTTTTTGTAACTATAAATACAAAGGGTTTTCTTATGTGTTAATAATATTTTTTTATAATTATATTATATTTTGATTTAATTCAACATAATTAAATTATTTTTATGCCGAAATAAAATAACGGCGAAATAAAATAATAAAAAAGAAAATAATTTAATATCTAACAAATAAACAAAAAAAAAATAAAACAAATAATCAAGAGCAAAAAACATAAAATATGTAAATCAGAAATGTATATTCAGAAATAATATACAGTGATAACTAAAGTTAGAAATTTCCGAAGTACAATGGTCTAGAGTCTTAGATAATAATAACCCAAAGTCATTTAATTTATAGAAACTAAAAAGTTTTATACATAATTTGGTATTAGCTTTTGTTTTAAATTTAATTTTTATAATTATAAAAAACATTTTTTTTTTTGGTTTATTATAATTTTTTTGTAAAAAGGAATGATCCAGTCTACAATTTAATTGACAGAAGTTTCAATACAATATGAAAACGTAGTTATTTATTTATTTTGAATTTAGTTTCATATTATAATTACTTAATGCAAATTTTTTAATTTTTGTTACAAAAATAATTTCTACACATATTTTTTATTTACTATTTTTAAACTGTATATCAATATTTTTGTTTTATAAATAACAACAATAATATTTGTGTCTAATTTATAGCTTGTACATACAAAATATTATATTTAAACTTCCAGTGTATTAAAAGTAACTGCATTTTCGTAATTGAATTTTAAATAATGTTTGGCTAAAAACTGGCTGTACACGCTGTTAATAAGTGTGGTGAGTTTTTAACCCTGAGAGATTTCATAACGAAATTTTGCATGTCTGCAGTTGATGTGTTTTTGATATGATATTAGGATTAGCATCCTGGGTCATCCATTACATTACACATTAGATTAATTTTTAGCATAAAATAAAGTGATGGATCTAGATAACTTACTGATAAAGTGAGTAGAATTATACCTAAATCAAATAATACCAGCAGGCGTACAATTTGTATGAAGCAAACATAAATAACGAAAGGCTTAGAAATTCTAAAAAACTATTTTTCACCGACCGTTAGGTATTATTGTTATTGTTTTTCTTATTTTTATTTTGTAATTGTTTAAAAGTAATGTCATTTCAGCTATTTTTAGGTGAACCTAGCGATTTTTTTTTTGCCATTTTTAGTACTGTATTGTAAGTTTTATTTAACAAAATAAGTGAACTTTATAATGTTGATGCTCTAGGTCATCTAAATCATGCAGTTTGACCCAGTCTCGACTTTTTGTCGAGTTCTATAAGACCGATGCCACACAGACAACATTGACTCTATTAAGAATGTAATAAAATTCTCTTCGGAAATGCAGTTAATATATTTTTTTTTTTTTTTGGTTTCAACAACTACATTTATTAGAAAATATAATTTTTTATTTTTTTTTTTGTTTACAAGTACTAAATATTCATAAAAGCTTAATTTATGTATTAGGAGAGGTTTTTGGGGTTTTTAAAGCAATTATTAAATTCTACTCGTTTTGTATTCAATTTAATTAATACTATAGACAATTTTTGATCATATTTTGGTGTTAACTAATTAAATTTGCTATCCAAAACTTATGTATTATAATCATATTTATCAAAAATTTATATAACGAATTTTGTGCGAACATTTTGTTCAAAAACTGATTATGAATATGAGGGTTTAAAATTAACTAACTTCTCCACTCTGTATTAAATCATTTTTAAGCATTTTTTAATCACTTATGCCGTTTTTTCTACAAGTGAACTTTGCTCTTTATTCTGACCTTATTTTCTAAAATGGATTGTAAATATATGATGATTTTTTTTCGTAGTCAAATTTGGTACCAAAATAAAGGTATTTTGAAAATCTATAGCACTAAATACGTGGTAGTGCATTTAATGACAAATACACTATAATTTTGCGAGTTTTACTCAAAATAATATTAATATGATATTTAGAGATCTTACACAAATTTCGCACAATTTTGTAAAAGATCGTTTTCAATATTAAACCGATCTTTAAAACAGGCACCTCAAAATTTAGAACTAAATTTACTGTAATTAAAATCCTATTCTCTGCAAACAAGTCGAGTAAATAAAAATAGGGCAGGAAAGGGCAATTTTATTTTTTGAAAAGGAAATGGCATTAATAATTTTTTATAAGTGTTAAAAACAAAATTTACAAATTATTTTATAATTAAAGTTTTCTTAACTTATTTTATTTGGCGCAAAAGTAAAATGAAGAAAATCATACAAACTCAATTTACAGAATACCAAATATGTACCTATTTCGTTATGATTTTAGATTAGATGCAATTTTAATTAGTTAACTGCCCATAACTATTACGTTTATGTGTTTAAATAATAAATGTGCGACTATATTCATGTGTTTTGTTTGGTCTCATATTTAAGATATTATTTCAATTTTTAGTAGGAAAGTTTTCCAACTACATAGATTACAAAATGCGAAATGTTAACATACAAATGTATATACGAAAGGTAAAAAATAATTACTAATAGATTTGTATGTATACAAGTACGAATAGTTATAGCACACCCTGTAGTAATAATTATAAAAGTTTAGTTAGGTTTTGTCTATGTGTGTATATAATAATTAGGGTCCAAAAGTCCTTATGTTTTATATGGTTTATAAATATTTTTGTATTCTTTCTTTAGTTTGAAATACTAATTTAATAGTAATATGTACTATATTGTGTTTAGGCGTGTTTAATGCGTTTTTATTTATTTGTTATTGGTACTTTTCTACAATAAATAACTTATGAACCTTTTTGTTTTTGTTTTTGTTATTGTTATTTGTAATTTACATTTGTAAATGTTTATAATTTTCTTGTATAGGTAGGTACTTACATTTTGCCAAATAATTATGTTTTTATCTAAAGCTTAATTGTATTGTTTTACATATTCCATCCAAAAACTTGCTAAAAATTGTAATATGTACGTTAGCATGTACAGTTAAAAATATATACTAACGTACATATTTACATACATATATATGAATATAAACATGTAATTTATTTTTAAACTATAGTTTTTTTTACATATGTATTTGCAAACAAGGCGAATTGATGAAGATTGCAGAAGAAATATTTAACTGTAAAAGCGATTTTTCAAACAAGAGTTGCCATATCAGTAGATTTACGTGTGCATATTATTTCTGAAGGTTTTAAGTTGGTGAAGAAAGATGAAGAGATTTAAAAAGAGAAAATACGGTTTTTAAATTTGAATTAATGCGGCATTTTAAATTTTAACTTAAATGGAATCAACCAATTAATATAAAAAAACGATTTTACTTTAAACTTGTTTTAATTTTGTTGATTGTTTTTTTTATTATTTTCTTATTGAATCATTCTAATTTGTTCTAGTTTTTGTTTTAATAGAATTCCAGATTTAATGCTTAAACGGATTGCATCTGTTAAAGCGACGGAATTAGTGTTAAATACTCTGATTTAATTGTTTAATTTTCTTTTGCTTCTATCAATAATTGAAATTTTAATAACAATATGGTTACTTTTTGCACCAATTGAGTCTTTTTAAAGAAAATACAGTTACATTTTGTAACTGAATACTGAAAACGTATTATGGGGAATTTCCATTTTGTATAGAAAATTATTTTTACGTCGGAATTCTATTTGGTATTTTATTTTGATTAACTGTCATATTTACTTCTTAATATATATGAAAATAAGTAGGTTCGGGGTTAGGAGATGGATGGAGAGAGAGAGATTCTTATGAAATTTTTTTCTTAAAATCTGAAGTCGGCATGGCATCTCCTATGCAAAATCAGAGTACTGTTATATCTAAAGCCTTCAAAATTAGTGTGGCATATTATAATAATAACTTGCATAGTTGAGGTTAAGATGAACTGGAAAAAACAGTTGACGTGGCACCTTCAACATAAAAAAAATGAACGAAAGAAACACTTACCCCTATTATGGTTCTCCACTCAACTCAGTTTGGTTGTGTGAGAGTCAACCCAACTTATGCACAACCAAACTCATTTTAGGTATTGTGATACTCAACTGTTTTTAGTTGAGTTTCACAACGTTTCAACGTTTTTGTCGACCAAATTTTTTAAAAGTTGAAAACGGTAATGCCACGAAAAAATAGATACACAACTGAATAGTCAACTGTAAGTTGAGTTGAGAATGGCAATGTCAATTTGCCAAAGACAACCAAACTGTTACAAAAGTGGAGAACCGCAATAGGGGCAACTATTTTTGACAATTATTGCATACCTAACAAATGGTTGCAATAATATTACAATTTATTTCCTAATTAATATAAAACAAAAACTTTGTCAGGGCCAGCAAAGCGATTCGGGTCCTGCTAGTTAGAATAAAAAACAAATGCATTAAAAAAACAAATTAAATGAATAAAAACAAAACTAAGTTCAGTGGCTGTCAAAGTTAATTTTAAAGATCTTTAGAAAAACTTTTGAGTAGAAAAACACTTTGAAATTTTAAAGGCTTTGCTGATTTTTTTTCCTTGAATTGTAAAAATATCTTTTAAGTTATTAATATTCACTATACTATACAGCAATAGTAATTTCTATATTTTAGTTCATACAATACAAACATGTTACTGCCGTATTCATAAAATATATTTTAGGTTTATTGAAGGCTTATTTGACAGATGTTGTAGAGAAAAACAGCAGTTAGTTTTTAAAATCCTAAAATTTTGTATCAGATTACGTTTTAAAGTTGGCAGAACACCAAAAAGGTGAATAATTTAAATTTTTATGATTATTTTTTTTTGTTGGTATTACAATAACAACAAAAATTGCACTCAAATAGCTCGTTTGGACTATGGAAACACAATTTTTTTAGTGCACCACAAATATTTAATTCTATATATTCTAATGAATACGATAAAAAATGTAATTGTAAACGTTCTGGGTTAAGTTAGTATTACATATACGTTTTTAGTATTTGAAATATACCTTAAACATTTTTTTACAACAATTACAATAGCACGGCAACTCTTTTTAAGTTCAACACTTATTTCGCTTTAACACCAGTCAGTCTGCTGATTGTGGCCCAACAACTTGTTTTTCTTTTTAAATTCACCTCGTTTTTAAAAGTAACTAAAGTCCGTCTTATATCGGTTTAACAATCTAAGAATTATATACATTTATATAATACATATGTGTGTATATCTAGTATTAATATATAATTACAACAGCAATTACTTATGTGCTGGGATTCGAATTGTTTCTTATTTTTTTTTCCGTTACAATATTTAGAATGTTATGAGTGCAAAAAACGTTTAAGCTACTATTTGTTTTCTTGTATAAAAAATTTGTTATATTTTTTCTATATTAGTTATAAATTATACATAACATCAAATTTGTTTTCAATTTTTATTAGATTTTGTTCCGAAATATTTTCTGTGCGCTCTTGTTTAATATCTATGTATATACCTAATGATACATTTTATTCAATTGAAATAAAAATGTTTAATAAAACAAAATTAAAAAATTAATGTTAAAATAATGCAATACACATACAGTCCCAAATTTTTTCATAGAAGAAAAGAATGCGAACATTTGGGTTTTTTTTTACCTTTAAATCATATTTCAAAAAGCCTCTTTAGACCATTTTGTTTTGTGTCAGTTTGTTATTGTATGTTTATATTTTTGGGGGCTATAAAAACAATAAAACAATTTTTCATTCTGAAATTTGAGGCCATTTTTAATTTTGTTATGGGGCCAACTTTAAAAGGTTTCAAAAATGTTAATTTCATATTGCACTACTTGCTATAATGCTAAATATGCCGCTATAAACAAAATAAAATCATTTATAAAATAGGGTGTTTTTTTTTAGATCTTCCAAAAGGGATAACTTTGAAACTATATGCATGTCATACTTGTGTAGTGTGTTAGACTTTTTAAATTATGTTTTAGCAAATTTATATGCAAAGATTTCTACCAGTACAACGTTTATCAATCGTGGAAATTTATTTCCAAAATTCTGACTCTGTTCGCCAAACTTATAGAGCACTTTGTCAAGTGTACGGTGTTCATAATCGTTCATCTGATCAGGCAATACGCAATACTATGGATTTATCCATGATCACATTTACTTTTTTCGATAATATTCATCCAAATCGAGTGCGTACGTAAGTGCGCTTAGAAGAAGACGTCGCCTCTGTAGATGCCAGCGTGATTTTTTATTCCTCATATCATTACAAATCGTTTAAAGGAGATATGGTTCCAACAAGACAGCCCAGCAGCCATACAGTACATGAAACCATCTCTTTGTTGAGCTAAACGTTTGATAACTGAATTTTTTCAAGTAATTGACCTGTAAAATTGGCCACCTCGTTCGTGTTTTTGACACCTTTTAATAAACCAGCAACGATTGATCATTTAAAAATTTACGCTTACGCACTATTGATATGGCCCTATGCATTAGCAAAAAGTTCCAATGCTTCTTACTTAATAAACTCTAAATTTCGAAACTTTGTGACATGTAATAATTTTAAAGGTAATTACCAAATTTTTTTTTTTACAAATTTAACTGCAAATACAATACAATAATGCAGTTTGCAAAAAAATGTTCGATATTATCAAATGTAAACCGTAAAATCATCAAGGTTAAACATCTGGCAACATCATAAACTTAAAAGTTACGTTTGATCTAAAGTTGTTTTCAACAAATAATTCAGAAGTAATTATTAAAGGCCAGTTTAGACTATAATACAAGTCGTACGACTTCAATTAGATTTTGTAGAAGCAAAATGTGATGATATGCTCTCCGTACACAAGAAAATGAAAGCAAAAGTATAATGTAAGTTTTTTTGCGTTTACACTATTAGTGTAAAGTATAATCAAAGTAGAATGATTTAGAAAATAAACAAACTAAGAAACTATTTAACACAACAAATTATAATCGCGAGTACGAAAAATAAAAAAAATCTACTTTGATATTAAATAAGGTGTTTTGCATTTTGTACAAAGATAAAATTATAGGTTTGTTCTTTTTATTTTGTTTTTAATTGTGTTTGATGAATAAAACAATTTATGGTGTTTGTAGTTATACAAAAAATACAGAAACAACAAACCATTTTCTTCTATGATGTGTAACCAAATCAAAAAATATACATGTTTTTGTAATAGTTGTATAAATACTAGCACACTCTTAATGTGTTTGCCAATGAATACATTAAAATACACCTCTAATCTAATGAAATGCTCCATTTTTTAAAACGATTTATAAAATCAAAAAATACGATCCGCTTGATCATTCTACACGAATTTTTTACATGTCGTACGACTTATATCATATAGTCTAAACTGGCCTTAAGTAATGGCAATTCTTCTAAACAAAACCAGCTTTTATGTTGCATCAACTATTTTAGAATAAATAACAAAAACAGCAATTTTTGCACTTTTAATATTAAATAAAGAAAAAACCATTTTTCAAAAATATATTAAAATTAATTTTAAATTGAATTTATATTTAAAATTACTTTTAAGTTTGAGAATTATTTGAAATATGCAACCGTTAAACGATCACCTCTATTGTAAATAAGAAGTGAAATTTTTGTTTCAATAAAATGTTCATTTCCATCGAAGAGAAAATTAAATTTATTTCTTCACGAGGAGTTTTTGTTTCCTTTATTAAACAGCTGTTAAAAAAAGGAAACTGTCAATGCACGTTGAATGTAAGTAAGAAAAATAAGCGTTAACATTTTTAAGAAATTTGTTAACGATTGGAATTTGCGGGAAAAATATTTACTATAGGGGCTTGCTTTGTAAAAACAAACTTCTATTGAAAATGGAGCCAACATCTCTTTTTTTATGTTTTCCTTGTTCGATAAATAAGAAACAAAGAAAAAATAAAATAAAAATAAAATAAAATGAAACAAAATTATATTTTTTATTTTCATGTTAAAACAAAGAAAAATAAATAATGTTGTAAATTCTTTATCGTTTATTTTTAAAAATTAAATGGCTTAACTAAATATATTTAAAAAATAAGTAAAAAGAACAAATCACTTACTTGTGTTTTTTTTTTTTTTTTCTAAGGATTACACTAAACATTAGATTATAATTCAAATTGTAGTTCTCATTAAGGTTCATTATATGCACTTGACACAAAGAAACATTTTCTGTTAATTTGCTTACTTGCGAATTAACTCATAACTTGACTTGAATTTAAACCAAAAAATTGTTTTCTATGTCTCTTTTTAAATAAAATGCATGTATTATAATTGCACCAGTATTTTAAAAATAGTTTAACAAGTTTTTGTTGTTGTTAATTTTGCAATGCATACCATGTTTTTTTTTTTTAATTTTGAAACTATTTTTCGTTCTTTTATTAATGAAATTAAAAATTTTCACTTTTAAATTCAGTTATTTATGCACATACATATTTTATTTATTTTTATACTTGTTATTTTTCTTTAATAATTTAGTTTAGTTGTAATTATTAGTTTTTTGTTTGCTTAAAATAATAATAATAATTATGCTTTTAAATTCACGACAAAAGAAAATCATTCAATTATATTGTTTTCGTTTTATTTTCTTTTTGAATGCATGTTATAATAATACTATTAACTAGAACTTAAAAATTAACTCTCACATTTATAATCAATGTTTCAATTTATTGCCGGCATAAAAAAATTTTTTCCATACAAAATTTGTTTTATAAACCTTTTATATAAAAAAAAGTGAGGGAATAAGAAATTAGAAGAAAAATGGATAAAGAATTTTATGTATCAAATGGAAGAATGGTTGGATGGTTACATGAGAAAACAAAAAAAAAACAAACAAAAAAAAATTACGACAAAATGTTTAATAAGTTTAATAATAAGTAAAATGTCTAAATGTCTGTAAATATATAATATTTAATCAATCAAGACAAAAAAATCGATCAAAATTGACAATATAAAATGATCGCGTTGTATGAGAACTAAAATAAAAAATAATAAAAATGAAGCTAACGAGAAGATGTTGTTGCAACGTCAACACTTTGATGAAGGCATAAATATATATATATTTTTTTTGATAATGGATGAGACAATACAATACAATACAATAATTATTTTAATGTTTATTTAATGCTTTAAATTGTTGTTAGTTTTAGCTTGTGTGGTTGCCTGTTTTCTAAATTTTATTTCAATTAACTTTTGTTTTGTTTTCTATAACAACAATTAAAAATCAATATTTGTTGTATAATTTTTTTTTTTATAAACATTTTACATTTAAGCGCTTTTTTAAACGTTTTAATTGTTTGTATAATAAGTATAATAATTATTTATTTCTTTTGCTTTTTTTTTTTAATAGATATAAAAATATTTTAATTTAATGTTATTTTTCTTGTCTACGTTTTCATTTAATAAAAAATATATATGTATGTATGTTGGGAGGGGGGTTGTTTGGTTTGGTAGAGATGTTGAACTACATCATTAACAAAAAGTTATTTTTTATATTAATATTTTAGTTAGTTGGTTTGTTAAATTAGTTTAAACAAATGCCCAGCATTCGAGTGTTTTTATAACAAAATCTTCTTGTGGCGCCAACGGTTCGTTGCCATATGTACTGCAGGATTGTGAACGACCTTGATTTAAATCACCATCAAGCCATAAACCAAAACGGCCACTAAAATGAAAAAAAAGAAAAACACACACATAAATTATAACACTATTAGAAAGTAACAATTTTAAATTATTAACCATTATCGCAGAATCGACATAATGATTTTCATAAAATAAGTTTCAGATTGGTTAATATAAAGTAATTAAAATGGAAAAAATAAAACAGAAAAGAAAAAAAAAATTTTTTCTCTCTCTTTTTTATACCCTTCGCCAGTGGTGCCAAGCTGTCATTTCATTTGTAATTTCAACAATATTGTTGCATTTTCTGAAACAATATGAAAAGGGGAGCTGACTGAGTAATGTACGTTTGTCCGTGTATTGGTTAAAAACATTTTTTAGAAGCACCCAAATATTACACAGAAAGACCTGTTGTATGTTGTATAAATCTTTCAGGAATATTTGAAAATAAATCGCTATTGAAACCCATCTCAATCGCCCCTTAGTAAAATTTGTAATTTATTGCTTCTAGGCAACCAAGAGGGTCAATATGACTATAAAATTAAAGGACTTGAAAAGAATATAATATAAACTAAAAATCCATGATGGCCGCTAACAGAAAGGGGTACAAAAAATCATATCTAGTATATAAATATGTAACCACTTCAACACCCTCAATGTTAGTATCAAATGAAAAATGGCTTAACACTAGAATACAGTTAACTATGAAAAAGTATAAAATCCGAGATGACGATACCCAAGGCGAATTCAATATCAGGTGATGTAAATAAGGCAGCTGATTGTTTTTTGCTCGTTTTATTTTTACGGCACAATGTCAAAGTTTGTTAACATTTAAATTAATTTTCATGTGCGTTAGTTGAAAATTTATATAAAAGTAAAATTTGTAAAAAATAATTGTAAAAATACTAATATTTGTGCAATAACTTATTAGAAAATAAGTAAAATACAATTTATAATTGGAATAAACAACATTTTTAATGTTTTTAATTCAGAAAATACAAAATTTCCGTTGTGTTTGTCCTAGTGATTTAAAGTTGTGAAAATTGTGAAAAATGTAAAAAAAAAAACAAAAATATGTGATATAAACTAGCACAAGTTTATGTAATAAATTAAAAATACTTTTTTTTGTGTTTTGACATTCTTTTGGCCTTTTTGTGTTTGTTGCAGGGCTGTGATCACCTGATAGTGAATTCGCCTTGACGATACCCATCAATATTCAGGTTGTCAATTTCGCTTTTTTTCTGTTTTTTATAAAAAAAAGTGCCAACATAGCTACTATTATAAATTTTTCGCGATTATCACTTTTTGCTACATTGAGAAGCATTCGTTCCCATATGAATCCCATTATGTTTACTTTATCCGGCTCTTGCGGACGAAAATCCATTTAAAAAAGAATTAAGTTAAATCAATTATTAATTTCAAAAAATTAATTAAGACCTCGTTTTCAAGAGTCAATTAAAAGAATGGAAAATGTTCCGAGTTTTAGCTGTATGACAATATATTCTATTTTTTTAAATTTATTAAAATAACACTTACTCTCCAGCACCAATTGATAGACTTTCAACATTGCCCTTAATAAAGTACAAATTTTCGCCAGTCCAGTGGAAAACTTTAAAGCTGGGATTAAATTTGTATAGCAGGGATTCGCCAGTTCCATAAAAATGATCTGATACATGCAGGGAACAGGAGGTTAATGCACCAAAAACCTAAAATTTAAATAACAGTTATATTAATCGGGTGAGCTCTTAAGTATTTAATCAAATTTGTAGTTTAAAACAAATAAAAATTATAGATTCGTTTTACAACTTTCCAATTAGGACGAAAGCAATTTTTTGACAATTTCTAAAAAGTGCTACCAAGTTGAATTAATGTTTTGCATTGTCTGATTGGCAATACTGTTTATTAAGGCTAATAAATAAAATACTTTTTTGAATTTTTTGCAATTATTTAGAAAAATTAATAAATTTTATTAAATATTACTTACGTTTTGTTCTGTGTCTTGTATAACTATTAGTATGGGACTTTCAAGTCTCTGCATTTTACGATAAAGCGAATTTAGTGAGAATCCATGTTGAGATGTGCTAAAGACCAACGACCAGGAATAACCTTCAGCGCGGGCAGGTAAATGACCACAAAGTTTTTCACTAAGGAAAAAAATAAAATAAAAAATTAGTTTAATTATTTGAACTAAAACAAAAAAGAATAGAAAAATTGAATTTTTATAAAAATAAAATAAAAAACAAGGAAGATATAAAAGGTAATCGCATCCAATCAGCTGACTGTTCTTTTATATAAAATTTATCAGAGTTGCCCACTTTTTTTGTTCAAATTGTCTGCATCTGTCAAACAATTTTTTTTTGTTCTACAATAAATATTCACAGTTTCAGTTGGTTACAAAAAATACAACACCGTATATAAAAAGTTTTTGATTTGTGTTTTTTTGTTTTAATTATTAAAATTAAAAAAAAAGAAAAAAACTGTGAGACATAAGCAGACATATGTATATAAAGCAACAAAATGCATGCGTTCTTTAATTGTTGTGTTTGTTGCCGCGATGCATATACATACCTTATGCCTTGAGACAAAAAATTATAGAAAAGTGTGACTGACTGATTTTTTTTTTGGAAACTAGTAGAACCTGAATCGCTTTGCTGGCTCCAACAAAGCTTTTGCATTTATTTTCATTAGCCATAGCCACCATTTGTTAGCTATGCAATAACTGTCATAAACAGTATTTCATTCGTATGGGGGTATTATCGCTCCCCCTTCTCCGATCTTTAACATTTTTGTTTCCAATTAGGAAAATGTTTTCAAAAGTAGCTTCTACTAAGTTTAAACCAAATAGGAAATTTTCTAGAAATTATAATTAATAAATTTCTTGGCATGGGGGCTTTGATCCTATTGATTTTTACGCCTAAAAAAGTCAACTAATATTATAGCCATTTACACAGAATTTAAAGCCTATAGCAATTATAGTTCTACAGATATGCCATTAAATATATTTTCTTTGCATTTGAACCTATTTAATTATTGGAATGAATTGTACAGCAGGATTGAAAATTTTAACATTTATTGTTACTGAAATAAATCATATGAGTTTTTTGTTTGGGGTTTATCATTTCCCCTCCGCTCGCTTAGATTATCGGTTGGAATAAGATAAATAAGATTAAAGTAAAACATACAAAGCTTTAAGATTATAGATGTAATGTAATATCTAATATATTATATTAAAGGTGCCACGCCCATTTTTTTCTTGTAATGCAGTTGTTATTGTAATATCACATACAAATTTTAAAGACTTTAAGAACTACAGTACTCTGAATATGCGACCGAAACTGTTGACTTTGTATAGGAGATGGGTGCCACACCCACACTAAATTTTAAAGATAAATGTTTGTATGAACCATTATTGAACTTCATAATTATTAAACAAATCAGACAAATCGGCATCGGTTCTTTGATTTAATATAAATTATAAAGTGGGCGTGGCAAATTTTTCATTCCGTATAAACCTAAGTCGAGTTATGAGGATTATTATAAAAAAATAGCCAAAGTGAAGCGATTACCAAAGAACGACATTTGATTTTTTAGGATTCGACAAATCAAAGGGGGGGATTTCATACATTTGTTACAAAAAATATTTGGACATGTTTTTTATATTTTATGCATTATTTGTTAAAAAATTCTCTTTCCAATATTACTTACCGATGCTCTTCTGTTAGAATTTCTGTTGTTCCAATTAGATCTGGTATGGGAAAATCTAAATCAAATGAACCTGTTTGGAATATTGAAGATTTGCGATAATCTTCACTGCTCATAGACAGCACCTAATTAAGTAAAATATAAAGAAAGCAAACCAAGAAATTAATTTAAAGTTAAAAAAATAAAAATAAAGAAGAATTAACAATTATAGACAAAAACAGGTGGTGTATTTAAATCAAGACATCCTATAGCTTATAATTTGGTGAGTTTACAATAAATACAGACTAAATCAAAAATAATAATAATAATAATACAACTTAAAATTGAAACTAATGTGTTTTATTTTGAACAGCACACATTGAAGTTAATTAAAATAAAATACATATTTAAAAGTGAAAAGCTTACACACATTCATTTTTGTGAGTGTAAATCAAATACACTACAACTTAAGATGACAGACAGTGTACACAAGAGTAAATAAGTAGTGAAAACTACTTGTTTAATTAAAATCAAATTAACTTAAAACAAATGCTATTTTTACTTTTGTTGTAATAAATTGTCTTTGCATATAAAAGGCATTAGAGTTGTTTTCTAATGAGATGAAGATTTGTGGTTAGAAAGAATAATAATGACAAGAAAAAGAAATAAAGATGTTGAATGTCAAGTATGGAATCTTTTTTTTAATGACCATGATTATTTACAATGTTTTTATTTTTTATGATAACATACATATGTATGTTATTGCTTCAATTAAGAACTATTTTTAAATGCTTTTATACTTCAGTATAATAATTTAAATTAATCTTTTGTTTTTGTTTTGGTTCTTAGTAAGTATACGAGTAGACACCAGACATTTGATCAATAGTGTTAACACGTTTCTTGTCATTGACCACGTGTTTTTTGTCGTGTGTAAATTTGTTTTAACAATTGTTAAAATTATTAACGTCTGACTTGAGTTGTTTAATTTTTTCTAGGTAAAAAGGAGGAGATAGTAACTAATTTTTCTATTCATTACTGTTCAAAAAAATGAATGTGGAGGGGGCTTTACAAAAATTATTGTTTTTTTTTTTTTATTTATTTTGCTATTGAAATATTGTTTGACAATTATAGTTTATACAAATCATGAATAGTTTAAATGTGGACATAAGCATCATATTTCCCTTATTACACGGAAATAACCCGAGTTTCGTTTTTTGTTTAACCAGAAACTCGGTTAAAAGAAATGCATTTTTAATTTAAAAATAATTTTAACACTTAATCAAGTATGTGTGTATGTAGTAACAGGTCACACGGGGCTGAGAACTTATCTAGCTTGCATGAGACTGTCGGATGACACAACATCATAGGTATGACCTTTTAATGCCGCTCTTCTTTTCAACATAACCTATTTACATACATATGTAATCAAAAAGTCTCGTTCAAATCGTTCTGGAACGGCCTGATGAGTTTGTATCGACCTTCGAGTTAATTTTTTTTCTCATACGAAAAATTATAGAGAAACGAAACAACAGCTGATACAAAAGTATTTAAATTAAATTTTTAACCAATAAAAAATAACGAAAGTAGTGAGTAGGTGTACCATTTATTTTTTGGTTTAGACTTGATTTCTATCACAAACCTGAATAATAAATTTAAGACAGTTTTCTTTAACATCTTTGAAATGCAAAGAATAAAAATAATTAAGTTACAGATTAAGTCTAATTTATATTTTTATCAGCATTACGCCCCTTGTCACAGACAAGACCCACATGTCCAAATAAGGGTTAAACTTTTTTTTAACTTTTTCCAATACTCATGTATTTCTTGTATAATCAAATACCGCGTTATTGACTTTCGGTTCTAAAAAATACTAATATTTTTGTTATAGAGGTTTATCATTTATGGCTTAAAATAACAAGGGAGTATTTTGATTTTTAACGAAATCGCCTTTTTAACGTTTTCTGGTAGACCATAAACCGACACATCAATCCTAACAAATTTAGTGAGCTAATAATTTCTTTTCTTTTCCTGTAAAGTAGTAAAAAAAAACGAAATACGGCTTTTTTATATAAAACCATTTTATAGAACATTGTAGGTCGTAACTATTATGGCAGTAAATAGTTGAATAAACGCAGCTGGTGCAGCAGTAGTACAACAGATTTTGTTGCGTGTATGTAAATATATTAAATTGAGTTTGATAACAAGTCGCGTAAAAATAAGTGAAGAACTAAAGCACACTATAAGTTTAATTGTGTTGAAAATCAATAAAAAAAATTGCTCGAAATTTTTATACCGAAAAATTTTAAGTGTTATTTTTTTTTGCTATAAAACTAACACCGGTTTATTGAAAGACAATAAATCAACATTTTTAAAAGGTTAAAAATGTAACAATATGGATAATGTTCTTGGTTCAAGAAACATTTCGTGAATTTGCAAAGTGTTCTAATTGCTGTGCTGGCATAATATCATAATTTTTCAAAATTTTAAAAGGCTTAAAATTTTTACAATTAACAATACAATACTTTTTATGTAAATTATAACATTATGATGTGAATATATTACTTAAGTACATAATTTTGACAAGATTTTAAATCTAATAAAATTAACTGTTGGTTAATTTATGAATTTGTCTTTGCAAAAACTTATCTTGATCGATCAATAAATGCTAAGATAAAGGTAAATAATGTTGATAACTTTTTTTAAACAAATAATGAATAATACTTTTTTAAACGTTTTTATTGTCTTTTAATCAATTAAACTTTTTAGATATAAAGCACTGAGTCAGTTCTTATTTTAGTGTCTCCAAGCAATACATACTAAAGTGCTATATGTGCTATCAATCTTTTGAAAATATTCGGTAATGAATCGCTATTGAATTCCAGCATAATAGTTTCATAACTTTATGAAATATGATACTGCCACTTTTTATCTATATACATATTTACCACAAGAATTAATATTTTTCAGCTCTTAAGATTATTTATAGACACGTTTGTTAATATTTATAGATATAATATGCCTTTAGAGATATTCGTAAAAAATCGACCACTAACCCGTAAAGTTATATGCAAAAATTGCCTGGAAAAATATTTATATTTTTATAAAATATGTAAATCAAGTTTCACGCGCTACTTAAAATAATTAAGACACAAAATTCATGAGAAAAAAAAGGACAAATTGGTTTGAAACTAACTAAGACGGCATTTAGACTATGCAATTAACGCCGAGTTTCTTTTGTTATTCTCTTTTAAAATTGCTTCGAAAATCTTTTCACATTACATTAAAATTTTTTTCTCGAGCATTTATTGTGACAGTTTTTGATTTATGCTTTTCTGTGTTCTCTTGCTAACAAACAAAATGTTGCACGCAAAAGTTGCGGCGTTAATTGCATAGTCTAAATACGGTCTAAGATATAATCATCAAAATAAAACAGCTTCGGTGTTTTCCTAAAATTTTCCAAAGAATATTAAATATTCTTAAAGCTTCTAGACAACCGACAGAAATAAAATGGATATCAAATGAAAGGGATTGACTAACGATATATAATGCACTATTAAAAATGTAAAATTTTTGATAGTCGCCACTACGAAATGGCGTACAATAAATTTATATATGGGCCAAATCTAGTATTTAAATGTACTCCCTTCAATTCCCATTAATATTGGTAAGAAAGGGCATGACTAGCAGAATACAGTAAACTATAAAAAAAGTGAAAATTCCAAGATGGCGTTTAAATTAAAATAACCAAAAAATGTTTTACTTAACCCCACCAAAGTAAAAAATCAAAGATTGAGTCGAAAGTCATAAAGCAAAATGACGTATAACATAATTACGTACATTATGGCGAAGGATATTATCAAAATTGTCACGGCCGTATATAGCGCTTTTATTTGTTTTTTTTTTAACGTGATGTGGGTCTTATTAACACCTTAAAAATTAATAAAATAAAAAAAGGTTTTTTTTCAGAAACTATAAATGAAATTTACATAATTCCATTGATGTTTCCGTGTTGACAAATTCAATTGCTGAAAGTGTGCAAAGTTTTGAAAATAGCACATAATCGTTATAGTAAGTAATTTGTTTTTAGTTTAACCACCTACCTACATATAAAAACATATATGTATATCAAAAAATTAAATTTGGCAGCACTTGTAAATATACTACAATAAAAGCTGGCAGCGCTTACACTGCAGTTTTTTTTAAATTATTTTCTTAACCTTATATGAGGAAATATAACTTAAAGGCAAAATTAAAAGAAAATAGTTATGCATATTAAAGAAATTAATTTCTTTTTGAACTTAAAGTAAAACAAATAAAATCAATTTTTCTATTTATAACACTATTTAAAATGATCACAACTGTACATTTATAAGTTATTTAGTTTTTTTTTAAATAATATGTCACTTTTATATTTTTTTTTTTGTAAACTTACAGCACGTTTAAGGGAATTAAATATACTACGTCGTCTGGAACATTGTTTTTGATATGTTTCTAGGCAAGTTTCTTTTACCATTTTGACCAGTATATTATTAACTAACGAATGATTAAAGTCTTTGCAAACCTTGAGCATTTATATAGAAAAATCTTAACACTTAAAAACGGTAGCTACTTCTATTGGCTTAAAATTTTTTAATACAAATGAAATCAAAGTTTTGGCAAAAAAAAAAAATTGAACAAGACCCTCAACTGATAAAGCATGAAGCTAAATAGAAAATTTGAAGACTAGCAGGGCGGCGCTTTTAGCTAAATTTCTTATATGTATATATGAGTTATAAACCACTCGAAAATACTATGTAGAATTTTTTTTTTATTTTTTAATCATAATAGTTATCAATGCAAAATAAAATTGATAAGAATTGAGCTAGAGGACCGTGCGAAAAAAAGATATTAAAAATGGAAAAAAACTTGTTAATTTGGTAACATTATTTGTCTGATTTTGGCAACAAATATATTGCAACAAGCTATATATGTATGTATATTCATATACATATGAATGTGTATTTGTTAAAGGCATACAAAAAAATTGTAAAAGAATTTATTTTGCTACTTAAAACAATAAATTATAGTTTACTTTAATTGATAAGAAATGGTATGCAGAGATTTATTTTGTTCAAACAAAGTGAAATAGAGCCATTATAGATTTTTTATTATTTAGGGTAATTATTTGAATGAGTCATAATATTATTACCTAATAATAATGTTAATATTTTTTTTTCTGAAATAATCTAAACACAATTTTTGCGGCATAAAGCAATTGTTACTAAAGTTATCAAATCGATTTGTTTCTAAAAATAAATATTTTTTAATTTTTGACAATAATTCTTTTTCAATTAAAAACAAATATGTCATTATATTTTTGTTTTTTTTTTTGTATTCTAAAAGACAAGCCTTTATATTTTATATCCATATTGATAGTGTTAACAAACAATATATCCGCCATTTACTTTCCGACGCCATCTCAGACTTAAATGTATTCAAGGACTTTCGTTTAATTTCCCATATTGATGGGATTAAGAAAAAGACGTTATTCGCCATTTTGTTTCGGGTGCCATCTTGGATTTTGCATTTTTATGTTCTAAATTTTTATATAATATAAATCAAAAAAAAAAAAAAAATATAAATAAAAAATAAATAAATGAAGAGGCTAAAGATTTTTGTAAGGATTAATGTTAATGATTTTAAAAACTATACTGTCGTCTATGTATGTAATGAATTATATTTAATTTTG
This sequence comes from Phyto melanocephala, assembly GCA_941918925.1. Classification (NCBI taxonomy): domain Eukaryota; kingdom Metazoa; phylum Arthropoda; class Insecta; order Diptera; family Rhinophoridae; genus Phyto; species Phyto melanocephala. The sequence continues at coordinate 9,002,794 of OW799233.1, forward strand.
GAAACTATTAACAAGTATTTATATATTACTCTAAAGTATTACATATATATATAAATCTATAACTTTACAGAAGGTTGTATATTAAAGACAAGTGTTTATAGTTGGTGGAAGTTCAGTTAATTTAAAATAAGTTGGCAACTAAATATTAAAAAATTTCAATTTTTTGCATACATGGCAACACCTTTTGCTTTAAAGTGCTTGCAAAATCACATACAGAAATAAATATTAGTCCAATTCACAATCTTGTGTATTTGCCATTGCAAATATGTTCTATTTGTGTAAAGTTAAAATTTACTCTACTATTTTGCAAATGCACTGATGCAAGACCATTTGTACAAGATTGTGAATTACGCTATTTATTAAGGTACATATCTGTGGCTTGGAGCTAAAAGGGCCAATGTCAAAATATTTACTTTTGAGAAAATTGGAATTGAACTTTAACTTTTATAGATGCTTTCTTAGTGACGTTGGCCAGCATTTTATTTATGAAGCTGTTCTGGGTTAAGTATGACTTTAGCTGTTTTACCACAACGAAATAGAGCAAGAAAACAAATCAAATGCAGTGATTAACTTAAAAGAGCAAAAAAGTGACATTGGCCCTTTTAGATCCAAGCCACAGATATTAGAATATTTGTTTAACTTTTGGTAAGCTTTGACAAAAATCTTGATAACTTTTAATTGAAATTTTTACTCATATTTCATACATACATTTATACATAAATATGTGAATTTAAGCAAAAAAAAATTTATTTTTAATAATTAGTGACTTGCACTAAAAAATTAACAATGATTTAACTTTTGTATGTGTAATCGGCTGTTTAACACGGATTATAGTAGATATTGCAAAAGTTTTTTAATAAAATGTTCTTAACGAATTAATTTGTCAATAAAGTCTTTTAACAAAGTTAAACCAAAGCGGCAAGCGTTTTTTAGCTGTCAGAAATTGTTATGCCCAAACATCTTATAGGAAGCAAACAAATTTATCGCGGCGACTATTTAATTGAAAATTACAATTTTGACAAGACGTTATAATTGAAGTTTGCTGTTTTATTATCTAAAAGTAATGCCATTTGTTATATTTTTAGGTCAATTTAGCGATTCTATTTCTATTAATATTAAGCGAGTTTTATTAAAAAAACATAAGTGAATATTAGGTTCGTCACTTTTGCGTTAAAGCGCAAAAGTTTTATCTGACATGACCTTAAGCGCTTAGCACAACGCTTGCCGCTCTCTTGTTTAGATTTGGCTGTAATATTGAATTCATTTATAAAGAAATTTGAATCAATTGTCAACATTTGCTTGACAACTTTAATGAAGCTTAGCTGTTAATGAAAGTTAATTTTGAACACATGTGTTGAAAGCATTTTTAGTTTATATTTAATGTCAATAATATTGTGTATGCATTTATAACTAACATTTTAAACAAATCGTTTATTTATAGAATAATTCAAATTCAGAATTAATTAGAATAGTACAAGATCACTTATAATAGTTCCTGGAATATTTTTATTTTATTTTTAATGAATTGAACTACTTTTCAAAGTATTTAAATTAATAGGCCAAATATTTACACCGGTCGTCAAAACTGGTGTATCATTTTTAAGTGCCTATTTAAATGGCGATCTATTTTTTTTTCATAATAAATTCTAAATACGATTTTTGGACTGCCCTCGTAAATTATTTATTTTCCTGACAGAAGCCAAAAAAATAACAAACACAAATTATGGCAAAAGTGTACATGGTTCAAAGCAAAAAATGTTAAAACATTATTATTACGCAAAAACTATAAAACCTTCCCACAAAGTTGACTAAATTAAAAGCAAAAAACTCAGTCAAGGTTTGTTTTATATTTAGCTGTTTTTTTTTGTTTGTTTTGCTTTTAAATTTCATTTAACCCTTAATACTAACGTACGTAAATTTTACGTCTACTTTAGCTTTAATTTTAATGTAACATAAAACCACTATTTTTGCAGGGTTAAAACCAAACAGCCCAAGCAATAGGGAGCATTTAAATGATTTAAATTAGTCTCTACTTAATGTATTTTCCCACATGCTTTTAATTGACTCTCTTTCTAAATAAAAATGTACAACATTGCAAACGAAAATAAAAAAATATTTCGTTGTATTTAAGTGTTTTATTTAAAAACTAATTACAGGGTGGGTAAAAAGTCGCCATGAAAAACCTTGAAAACAGACCTGAGAGGTGATTTTGGAGAGCGAATAATTTCTATAAATTCGAAAACTAATTGGCTAGCGCCCTTGCCACACTTGCCAGCAGACGACTTTTTTCTTTGGGGTTATTTGAAGAAACGAGGTTAGAAAATGTTCTAAAATGAGCCCATCATTGGGAAGCTAAAAACAAGGATCATTTAACTGACATAATTTTCCTACATAGTGCAAAAAAAATTTCATTTTGTTATTAATAATCAAAAAAAAAATTTGTTAAAAAGATATAGATGTAAACGAAAAAGTTATTTAATATTTAAGCTTCATGGTGAATTTTGACTCATCCTGTATAACAATTAGACTTAAAACAAGGCATATCCATAAGGTATATGCAACGGCGAATTGATACAACAAAGCAACTTTTCATGTTTTATGTCAAGGCCAATTCGTATATCAGGGATGGAAAAGTTGTTTTTACATATTAAATATAATATAATTTGATTAAAAACAGACTATAAATTTTTTAAACACATTATTAATGACGCAAAAGCAAAAAATATACATAAATTAAGCACATTTATTGTCAAAAAAGTACACTCAAGTTAATTGTTTAATACCGAAACCAAAATCACATTTCCTATCCCTGCATTAATAAATGAAATCAAAGCGAATTCAACCAATTTTGACAAAATGTTTCACAATCAGCTGGGCTGATAATTTCACCTGTATGAATTCGCCTTGACTTAAAATAAATACAGAAAAACCACCACAACAAAAAAAAAAATTTCATAGTTTTGATATCGTAATAGACAAAAAGACGTCATCGAAGTAGACACGGATGTTATAAAACGTTGAACTATTTATACAAAATAATTTATATTATATGCTGCAAATAGTTGTTTTAAATGTTGTTGTTGCAGTTTATTGTTAGAAATTCCTGGCGCCATTTGCGCGCCTTCTCTTCTAAAGTCTATAACGTTTGCTTTGTTTTATACATACATATTTGTATGTACATATGTATATATTTTTGTAAAAAAAATTAAATGTGCATAACATATAATTTGACTTTGAAAAAAATCGTTTCAAACATGTGTAAATAGATTTTTTTTTTACTTTTTTTAATTTTATTTGAACATAGTAATTACATTGTTAAAAAAAAAGAGTCTTAAAGTCAATAAATATAAAATATCTTTAATGTCATTTTGAAAATAGAATGCAAAAGAATATTGTAAATATCTGGAACCTGTACAGTTTTATTGCAAAATAATAATAGTAATTAAAAAAAAGCTATTAAAGTAAAATTTATTGGAAATATGTATGTTGATAACCTCATATTTTGATAAAACAAAAGAGAAAGTAATAAGAAAAAAAAAGAAAACAATTGCCTACATTGTTGCATATGTTTGTCGTTAACATTGTGTAACTTTGCTGGTTTTTTGCTTTGTTTACTTTACGTTGATTTAATAATAATAACATTTACATTTTTGATTAAGCTGCCTTCCCACACTGTTAACATGTGTTGTATGGTGTTTAGATATTGTTGTTGTTTGCTTAGTTTGACATAAATTTATCTTGTGATCATTATTACAAGTTGAAATTTGTAGTTAAGAAGGTAATGGTATATTAGTTATATTTTTAGTAATTAATTAAACTTTTTAAACAGATTTTCAATTTCCTTAAAGAAGAAAATATTACATTTTGTAAAATGATAAGAATTTTTTTTATTTTGCTTAATTATAAGCAAGCAAAAGTTAATTAAATAACGTCCAATGTAATCAATTAGCTTTGTTTTAACGCTTAAAAATTTCACCTTATAGAAAGCATGACTAAAACTTAATTTTTCTCTTCATTCGAAGTTAAATTACGTTTCATTTTAATTATTTTTAAACGTTTACAAATGTTCATTTGTTTATTATTATTTTAAATAATATTACTTCAGTTGTAAATAGCTATTAAACATTTTAAAATAACAAATTAATAATCGCATAACTTTTAATTTTCACAATAAAAATTTCGAAAAAAATGTAAAGAAAATTGTAAACATCTGTATTTATGATAGAGTTTATATATTTAAAATGCAGATAAAAACAACGGCAATAAATGGCATGACATAAATAATTAATTTTATTAAATTATGTTTTTTTTATAAAAGGAGAAATGTTGCATACAAATTATTTTATTGTTATCTTTGAACGCGTTTTGCTTTATTTATTATTATTTTTTTTTTGTTGATAATAAAAAAGATTTACTATTGTTGTTTTAAAAAAGGGTAATAAACTTATTTCAAGTGTGTGCGTTTTGCTTCAGTTTAATTTAACAGTTGAGTGACATGGTAATAATGCACTATATATTTATTTAGAACAATATTGAACATAAAAGGTTGCTGTCAAAATATTTAATATTTTAAAGAGATGCTAGAAAATAATTGAGTTGTAATTTATATCAAATAAACGCTAACAATGTCAAAGTAATTTACACAAATTTATTTGATCAATTCAAGAGCATTTAATGTAGAATTGTTTAGTTGTATCACAATTTTTAATAAAATTTTCCATTATTAACTATAACCTTCAGTATAGTGGGGTATAGTGGTTGGAAAACTACAATAACACTTTGGACTTTTTGTAATGGAGCAAATGATTTCAAGCTTAAGGAAAAACCTGAATAAGACCGAAAGCGATTTTTTTTTGTTAAAATATTTTGTTTAAAGCGAACTTGAATAACACAAAGACAACAATGTGTGTTTACACAAAATCAATTTTGATACTGCGATAAAAAGTAAAGTTGTCTGCAGACCAAAAAATGTCGTTTTAATGCGATGTTTGAATTTTAATACCTGTGTAAACATACATACGTACAGTAAGGATATTTATTACAGCGAGTTTATAAATTATTCCCAAATGAAAATCGAGTAAAAAAGCTAAAGTACGTTTTTCTAACGACTTAAATGTCACTTAAAATTCCAAGAACAAAAAAAGTTGATTTCCTCGTACGCCAGCGATGAGTTACGGGTTCAGCTGGTATTTTAACATGACAATAAAATCAGTTTTTGCTTTGCCTTAATAATATTGTGTCTTTGACATGGAGCTGAACTGACATCTTTTTATTTATCTCACCTGGTAAAAAAGAACTGTTGAAATAAATGTAAAACACACTAACGTTTTGGCTAAATTAACCTGCTACAAAATGTAATAAATACAGAACCGGAAAAAATAATAGCACAATTATATCTGTGGCTTGGAGCTAAAAGGGCCAATGTCAAAATATTTGCTTTTGAGAAAATTGGAGTTGAACTTTAACTCTACTAGATGCTTTCATAGTGACATTGGCCCTTATTTATGAAGCTGTTCTGGGTTAAGTATGACTTTAGTTGTTTTACCATAATGAAAAAGAGCAAGAAAACAAATCTAATGCAATGATTAACTCAAAAGAGCAAAAAAGTGACATTGGCCCTTTTAGCTCCAAGCTACAGATATATCATATTATTTTTGTTCTTAGTAAGATTTTTTTATACAGTCCTTTTTCTTTTCGATTGCAGTGTGATGTAATGTAATCAGTATCCTCTTTGAGAAAACTGTTTTGGCTCTTATGTTATAAACACTTTTTATATAAAACAAAATTGATACTTAAGGGGCCTTGAAACGATCAAAATACATTTTTTAAGCCTTTTAGTAGGATTTGTAAAAAAGTTTGCATGTGTTACTTCGAAAAATCAAAATTCTTGGTTTTTTCATCAATCACTGCCGGTGTAACACGTACGAGTACATTTTTACATAGTCTACCACAATGCTTGCTGAGTATGCTTGATGTACATATGTCTAGTCCCCTTTAAATGTAAAATCTAACGGTTAAAAAATAGCACCAAACATTATTTTAGTATTTTTGTTGCTTACAATTTGTTTGTTTGTCGCGAAGCCTATTAAAGACGTGTGTTTTTAAAAAGAATAATAATTCTTATTAATAATAATGGCTGGACAAACATAACAACGGCCATAAACACACAAGCCTTTTAGTGCTATTTTTTCTTCTGCAACTGTACGTACATTAATAAAAAATAAATTTAACTTTCATCAAACCTATTTAAGCATTTAAACAACTTGTGTAGTTTTGAATTACATATTAAGGCCATGACTGACTATCAGATTTAGTCGTTCGATATGTCAAAAATTGTATGTGTGTTCAGAAAGTGTGATAGTGTGGACACAAATTGCACATGTGTGACAGATTTTTTGACAAGTGTGTCCGATTTGATAATCTTTTGAAAATTTTCATAAAATAATAGTTTCTGTGCGATCAGAGTTGCTTTTTCTAAGCAAGTATGCAAGTATGTTGCGATTTTTTCATGTAGGACAGAAAACTATCAGATTTTTATTTGACATAATCGCACGACTTTGTAGGATAGTCAGTCATGGCCTTTAATATTTAAATAAAGCATTTCAAATATAGTTTTCCGGCAAATTCATCAATTCACCTTGGATTGTGTTACATATTTATAAATCATACTGAAATCATTCACAGAAATTTGATGTCATGATAAAGGATGTAAAAGTACATTAAAGTTATTTATACAATACCGAAACGAAAATCTCATTTTCCATCCCTGGCTAAATAAATAAAATCAAGGCGAATTCAACAAGATTTGACATTATGCTTCCCGATCAGCTGTTGAGACGAGGTTGCCTGTATGAATATGCCTTAATAGACATAATTCAGAGAATCAGTCGCAATTTCGTTTTTATAAATTTTTAACAAAAGACCTCAATAGTTATGATTGAAAATTTTGGAACCCTTTTTTTATACAGGGATCATATTATATAATTTCTTTATTTAAATCTTAGTATTATAAAAACATAGGGGATATTATTGGGATAGGTTAAAAAAAAACATCTTAAATATTTATGAAAATATAAAATTATTATATTTATTTATTCGAAACACATTTTTTTTTCAAATCTCACGTTTTTATTTATTTTTAAATAAATATTTGTCCTGTCTGAACAGACCATAATTATTTTTGTATTTTTTTCTTAAATTTTTTGTTGAATAACACAAAGAGCATGTTCTTGAACTTTTGTTGTGTATTTTAAGCAAATAATATTCTTTTATCAAATTGTTAATGCTTCATTTAAAAATTGAGTCATTATGTTCAAGCGTTTATAATCAGATTTTTATTGTGATTTCGGGTCGGTTATACAATTTAATTCTATGGAAAACTATATAAAAAAATTCAGTCTTTTGAAAAATAAAATGATTTTGCACAAACTTGTTAAGTGCATTTTGCACAAACATTAACTTTCTTGCATTGCCAATTTTCTAAAAAAAAGCTGTCAAATGAAAAACAGTATCAAATATATGCAAAAATCAACCGTAAACCCAGAGTCTAAGTAATTTCGCAAAAAAAAAGAGAACCTTTTTTTTAAAAAAGAAACAGATATTATCGGAATTCAGGTCAAATTAATTATAAATACTGCCTAAATAATCCCCAATTTTGTATAAGTCTTTTAAAAAAATAAGTTAGAGTGCTATATACGACCGTGTCGAATTTGCAAATACCCTACACCAAGGTTTCAGATTAAAGTTAAACGCCATTTTGCTTTACAGCCGACGCCACCCTTGATTTTGAAATTTCTTATAGTTAACTGTATTATACTAGTCAAGCTCCTTAATTTGAAACCTATCCATATTGATGCAGCTAAGAAAAAAATTTCGGTTATTTTGTTTCAAAAAACATCCCATTGTAAAATTAAAAATTTTAGTGTGTATATGTTAAAAAAAAATAAAAAAAAAATAAAAAAAAAAATTTTAAAAAAATTATTAAAATATAAAACAAAAAAAATATAAAAAAAAATTAAAAAAAAAAATAAAAAAAAATTAATAAAAATATAAATAATATATTAAATAAAAAATAAAAAAAAATTTTTAAAAAAAAATTTTTTTTGCTCAGCTGGGATTCGATCCCACGTTTACTTTAACCAATATACAAGTTTGTATGTATGTATGTTGTTGTTGTAATGTTGTTTTTGTGAAAAAAAATTCGAGGTGGTCGTGGGTTTTTGCTCATATCTCAGTTGTTTATGAACCGATGTTTCTGATTTTCAATACTCCCGAATATTTCTGATATTTTAAAACCTCACCCGGGTCCAAGCGATTTCGGGGAGCTTCAAAGAGTTTTAACATACACACGGCCAGACGGACAGACTGACAGAGCTTAATCGATTCCCCTATTCATAAGCTTTTAGAAAATATATACTTTATGGGGTCGGAAATGAAAATTGTAGAAATTTCACACGGAATGACAAACCTATATATACCCTTTTTCACTGCGTGAATGGTATAAAAAGGGGCGAAGCCGTAATTACTATTTACCTATCCACCATTTTATTTTAGACACCATCTTGGATTTTACCCTTGTCCTTATTTACTTTATCCTACTAAACAAGTCCTTTAGTTTGATACTACTTAATATTAACGAGTTTGAGCGGCGTACATTTTAAATACTAAATTTAATACATATGTAAGTATATAAATTTATTGTAGTGGCGGCCATCATGGATTTAAAATGTTAAAAATGGTGCATTATGTTTTTCTAGTCAAGCCATTTCTTTTTTAAACAAATATCCCAACTTTCTGTTGTCCACAAAATGAAAAAATCGATTTTCGTTTGTAAATTTAAGGAAAAACGTTGTTGTATTTTAGCGCTTATATCTCAGTTAGTTTTAGACCGATTTGTCAGATTTTCTCATCAATAATTTTCGAGACCATGGCTTGTATTTTGGTGTCCTTAGGGTGTCCAAAAATTAATAAGAAGCTTAAATAACGTAATACATTTAAAGAAATATTTATTTTTTTTCCCAAATATTTTTGTGTATAACTTTGGCGATTAGAGATCGATTCGTTCAAAAATTTACTAATAGCCCTAGAGGCATACCATATCAACAAATAGTGTTAAAGGTGTCCTACGGCTGAAAATGTTGATTTTTATAGTAAATTGTGTGGGGGAAAAAAGATGGCCAGTCGTGTTTATTTGCTGCTTATGACTCAGAAAGTTTTGAAGCGATTGTACTGAATTTAAATGTCAATTAATTCCGGGATATTTGCAAAAGATTAATTACACGTATAGATCGGAGCAATATAATGGGGTTTCTAAAAGTTGATTTCAACCAATGCAAGGAGAGACGGATTTGACTTAATCCACTCCCCTATTTATAAGCTTTCAGAAAATATACAATTTATGGGGTCGGAAATGAATTTTGTCAAAATTACAAACCACAGGTGAAGGGTATAAAATCTCAATTAACGACAGGTTAATTTTTACCCACTTTTTTTCAATAACTCTCACAAAAGTAAATTTAAAACTACTTAACCCGATTAAGTTAAATCACAACTAAAAAAAATACGAAAAAATTTGTTTAAATTTCATTATAGCATTAATTTTAAATGTATATTTCCCCACAATATATAATTTTATTTAAATTACACTATTTATTTAAAAAAAAAATTATAGAATAATTTGTTGAACTTAATTTAAACTATTGTTCCAGAGTATGTATGTATGTACATCGATTGCGGAAATGAGTATAAAAAAAAAAATAAAAAACTTAAAACAGCTTAACAGCTTTTTGCTTTGTCAAACACATTTAAACAGGTCACGCTTTTGTTGCATTGAAAATACATCGAACAAAAGAAAATTAAATCAAATTGTTTAACGGAAAATGTAGTTTATTGATGATTTTTTTTCTTTAAAATGAAGAAAACTACTGCAGCAGCTCTCCCAAACAAAATGTTTTAAAACAATTAGAAATAAAAATAATTAGTACGAGTATATGTTTAAAAAAAAAATAATAATAATTAAATAATCTCGTGCTTTAAATACTACACATAATTTTTTTTATTTATATTCTTTACCTCACAATCCATGGCTGGATTTAAAATTAATTCACACATATTTTAAGTATTTTTTTTCTACTTTTTTAAAGGTTCAATTGCTTAAATTAAAGAAAAAAAAGTTTTGTTTACTTTTCAAATAAACCTTTCTTTCAAGCAGTTTGTTTTTGTTAATTTATTATTTTTTTGCGTAAACAAATGAAAACGTAATTTATTTTGTATATTGTTGCATTTAAAATTTTGCGTTTCAATTTCGGCAATAAAAAAGATTTTTTTTAAATGCACTGTTCAACCGAATATTTTTTATTTCAAGTGTAAATAATTAAATTAGCCATCTGTCGTTTAATGACTGTCATCGGCAACTGTCACCTCAATATTATTTATTTGATTTGGTATTTAACACTTATATTGTTTCTTTTTCCTTGTTCTATCTACATTTTTATTTTTAATATGAAAATAAAAATAAAAAATACCGCAGTTTACTGTTCAGAGTTGCAGTATTATTAGTATTACTATTTGTTTACGTTTGAGGCCGACTGTATGTTAGTTCGTTGGCAACGCACGTTGTATACTAGACACGTCTGTAAAGTTTTACGTTTGTAAATACACTGACTATGATACACCATGTATCGTCATTCCAAGTGTCTATAGCTTTGCCTGTCTGCTATCTCAATCAAGTTTTTTGCTTTATTTATTTTTTTTTTTGTTTAAATTCATACCGGTTTTTTAAATTTATTTATTTTGTTTTTATTTTAATATTTTTCTTATTCATTTACACAATTTTTGTTTGTTATTGTAGTCTTTTATGCTGTTCTCTTTTTGAGTAAAATTCTGTGAAAAGTATAGAAAAAGCGAATTTCATTAAGTCAAGGTATTCTTTCTGTGAATTGTGTTTAACTATTAGGATGTGTTTTACACCTAAGAATTACGTGACTATAAAAGTGTGTATTTTGTAGTTCAATGTTAAACAAGTCATTAATTAAAGAATTTCAACGGGTTTAAGGGTATTCTTTGAAGGCAGCAAATCTGATAAGTCGCGCCGCCTGGTTGGCATTGATGGACAAGGATTTTTAAGGCCATTCTATGTAATCGGCCTATTACTGGCCTAATTTTTACGTCCATACGCCAAATTGTTGTATATAAAGTTAAGAGCAACTTTAAGAGGTTTATATGCTGCCATTAAATCCAGACAAGGTCATGTTAGGGGCTAAAAGGTTATACGTATTATTGAAAAATTGTTTTTTATATTTCTTTACAAATAAGATGAACGCAAGTTATCGATTAATGGAACCAGGTTTTGCAAAAATAAGGCGATGACAGTTTATTCGCCAGTAACAGCCATCAGCTGTTAAATGCCGTCTTTTACTGTCATATTTAGTGGTTCGATTTGTCAAAAAAAAGTTGTATGGGCTCAAAAAATATAACAGTTTAAATTAAATATTTATGACAGATTTTTTTTTTAAAAGAAAATTTTAATAAAATTATAGTTTCTATGCGATTAAATTTTTCTTAGTGAAGCAGAATGCCATTAGAAACAGTTATCAGCTGTTTGTTATACTTAGATAAATGTGTAGGTGGCGGAATTAAAAAAAAAAATTGCCGAAACAAGGGGTCGCTTTTTTATATAAAGCTAAAGTCTTGACTTGGGGATTTTAAAATATTTAATTTGCAGACTTTGTCTGTATCTTTCAGTATTTAATCTGGCAACATTAGAAGCCCCTTCACAGATAACAAAACCCATACGCAGGGACCCCAACGCTATTTTTAATTTTACTGAACTGTTTTTGCTTAAAAATCCCTTTTTAATCAGCTTTTTAAGATTTTCTTGGATTAAGTAGCAATAAATATATCGATATATATCGTGCGAGATATATATATCAATACACTTAAAATCGGTTAGTGTCGGTAAAATATACATTTCCAGATTATTCTTTCATTATCCCAAATAGAAAATTATTTGCAAAATAAGAATGTTTATAAATGAACTCAAGCCTGTATTAAAATTTAACTTTAAATATTAGTTTATATCTTTAAATGTTTTCCTTACATGTGTATCTACAAAACACGTTATGAACGAACGTCTGATTAGGATAGATTCAATCAATTTCATTATTTCCTCGAGTGTTTGATTCGAATAACTTGCACTGTTTTTTTTTTTTTTTTTTTTTTTTTTTTTTAGAAAAGCCCAATTTAACTAAATATGCCATGAAACGTGCCACTTAACTGATAAAGAGAAATAAAAAAAAACAAAACTTTTAATTTCACAATTTTTGCCCATGGTCTTTTTAATAAATAATCTGAATTTCGTCAGCGGTTGACATCGTCAAAGACCTATGGCTTTTTGACAAACTTATAACGTTTTGTGTACAAAAAGATTTGATAACGTTAAACGTATGCTAAAAGCAATTAATAAATTTGCACACCTCATATAAAATATAAAAGTAGAAATGGCACATCTAGTTTAAATAGTTATAAATCAAATTATTATTATTATTAGTTATTTTAAAACCGTATTTCTATTATCTGTAAAAATATCAAGTATTTTATTATTTAGTAATTAAATTACTTTAAAAATATTATTTGTATTTGGTTTGAAGAAAAGTGGACACACGATTTGAAACTAAAATAATAATGGCACTTGAAAAATGATAATCCTCACGATCGCAAAAAAAAACCAATAGTAATAATAAAATTGTACTTAAAAAAGTAACCCAGCAAAAAACTTGTTGAACTAGTTCAATGTGAATAACATTTTTCATGAATTCTAATTCATAAGTGCAAAAGGAGGCATGAAGAATGCCTTCTCCAAATACAAAATAGTTAGCCTTTAGTGATGTGTTTCAAAATACGTGCAAAAAATCTTGAATAATTCATGTAAACACACATTATTAACTTATGAAACATGGCTTTCTTTTCATCTATTGTGCATGCGTTCCATGCTCCATGGAATTGATTGAAATTTATTAATAAGTTCATATAAACACATGCTCTCCAATGACACGTTAATGTAAAAATCATCCATGTTTACCTAAATTAACAACTTTGTCATGAGTTGAACCCATGCATTTACTACTTTTTTTTCCATGTCTTTTTTCGCTGGGAAGTACCGTATTTAAAGATAATCACTGATTATCAAATGTATGACCCAAAAGTCAACAAAAATATTATTTCCCAATTATGATAATATTTAGTTATAATCAGTACAAATTTATATGTGTTTATATTGATATGTTACAAAGTATATTTGTAATTATTAAAAAAAAATATTAAATAAGATCGGCGATAAAGTTATAGTTAAATTTTAATTTCAATAGAATCTAATACATTAAAACAAAAGCAGGAAATTAATTAAAAACGAGTGCATTTTATACGTCATTTGGTTTGGTAAAAATAAATCCATCAATTGGTGTAAAATAATTAATTTTTTTAAATGGTCAATAATGGACTTAAAATTGATAACAAATAACATTTTTTATATCTTTTCGAAAAAGAATAAATTTAATAGAAGTGCAAAACAAAACGCTAATAATATTTAATTAAATTTGCGGTTTTTCGTTTAAACTGATAAATTAGTATCAGTATCAAAAGCTATAAAATAGATATCTATAAAGACATATATTTTTTTATCAATTTATTTTTAGAAATTTTTAAATTGCTGGGAAATTACCCACACTTTCACTTTGTGTTTTTGAATTTAAATTGGCTTCAAACAAAAAACTCTCTTGATAACAACTGACACACAGAAACTTTAGTGGGATAATTTATCGTCTTTTACAAAAACATTTAAATAAGTGTGCATTTCGTTTTGTGTAGTTTGAATTGCTGTTGTAAACATTTTCTTTTTTCTTGGTTTTTTTCTAAAATTATAATTGTTTATGCTTTGTTTTTAACTTCTTAACGTTCGTTAGTCGACTGTTTGTGTATTATTTGTAAACATTTTAAAAAAGTGTCAACTAATAGTTGGTAGTGTAGTTTCTTTTTTGCATACAACTCTTACCTATGTATTGTCACACTGGTGTATCTATGTTAATGGTGTTGGTAATCAAAACGATTGCACAAAATGGTGTTGTTTTGCATGGACTATTTGGCGTGGTTATGTTTTACATACAAGCAAGCATTAAGTCTCATTTACCTATTCGGTTGTTTATGTTTATGGACAGTGTTGCCGAAAGCGAAAACCATGGCCGGTAAGATAAGATGTATAATATTTAGGGCCATCATTATAACTTACCGATAACTAAAGTTAGGATGTTATCGGACAGATAACTAGTTTTTTGGTATTACAACTTCAGTGTAACCTAAAAGTGTCCGATATGTTAACTTTTAACGTGAGGTTTTTAATTAAAAGTTACCATATTTTCTACCGTATAAGGGAATTGTTTACTATTTGCTTGTCGTTGCCACTTTGTTTTTAAACAACTAATTAATTTGTTCGGCGTTTGCTTTGGTGCTGCCATATTTAAAAAAAATACAATTTATTTTAGAGGCAGGTGGTAATAACGAAATATACTTAATGGACAGTTTATTGCTCACGTTAACAAAAGTTGCCTTTTATTAACATTAACTTTGTCGGCAAGTTGTAATAATGGCCCTTATTGTTTTGTTTCACAAACCCTTACAAGGGACATGTTTCTAAAAATTAGTTTTAGTTTTTTTAACGCTGTAGGAATAAGATTTGATCAATTTATAAAATCTAAAACTTATACTAAATACCAATCGCGTCGTCGTTTTTAAAGATGTTTAAAGTAAAACTGCTTAATATAAATAAACAGAATGCCGACGTAACTTACATATATACGCTGCTAAATTTTGTTGGAGGATAGAATCTATTTTATTTGAAGGTTTTTTTCTATGCTCTTATTTTGATACATTTACTCTCTCAACAATATTTTTATATTTGCATTAAAATTTTATACAATTTGTAATAGCCTTTTTACACTTACTCACATCTTAGCGGAATGCGTGGAAGATGTTGAAAATGAAAAAAACTTGTTTACATTTGCAACATCTTTCATCCTTCATCTTTCATCTGTCATATTTTACATGTTTGCGCATATCAAAATTAAAAAAAAAATGGATTTAAAAATTCTGTATTAATTGTATTAATTATTGCCCTTGGATTATTATTACAATATGCAGATTTTGTTAGAGGATGAAGATAATTAAGATATTTTATTTTATACGACATGTATCAAGTCCACTCGTTGTATGTATTTTTTGTTTGTTTTTGGCACTTGTAATTTTTTTCTAGTGATGCCATTTTTTTGCAACAATATTTTTTTTTCTAGTGCAGACACTAAAATAATCGAAAAATGTTGAGTGGAACAAAATCATTTAGGAACATTTTTAAAAGATGTTGAGATATGTTGACACACAAACACGTACAATTGATATAGGAAGATGTTAACATCTTGTTGATTTGATGAAAGATGTGAGCAAGTGTAAAAAGGCTATAAACGAATCTGAATCGTTTTTAAATGTCTGTATTTTATAGATGCAATTCCTTTTTAACATTAATTTAATTTAATTTATTTGACCAACCATACTTACAATGTGTAATTGTAAGTGCTGATTCACACACCAGGTCAAGCCGCGTCAAGTCTTGATTTATGGAGAAGGGAGGCGGAGAGAAAGAGGTATAGACTTGACCGTATTAGTCAAGTTTGTTTTTTTCCTTTTCTTTCGTATAGTTAAGTTTGATGTTTTCCTTTTCTTATCCGTAAAGAAAATGAAAATTGTTGAAACGCAATTTTAAAAGAAAATTGAACAAAAACTAATCAAGTGTACTTGATGTGTGCGAACCACGTCTAACACAGAAATGGCAACTCTATTTTCATTACGTACTGATTTTTGTATTATTTTTTTATTATATTTTGTAACATAATACTCATACGTTTGTGTCTGTCACAGACAATATTCCAATTCAAATAATACAACACATATTCTCGTATTTTTTAATTCTTTAAATTCGTAGCTGACCCCAATAACATGTAAACAATATGAACATTTTCTAAAAGTAGCATTACTTCATTATTACTATTTGCAAATTTTGTGGTAGTACTGTATAAGAACTATACTGAGAACTGAACACTCATGTAATCTGATATTTTTATATTCTTTGTGCCCAAATATTTATACAGTATGCCTTTTACTATACTTAGCATCATTCATAGGTTTTTAATTCTTGGATTTTTTAGCAAAAGCGGTACAGCAGTTCATTTGTTCAAAATGTGTCTCAGAATAAGCAAGTCCACAAAAGTATTAATTTAATTCCTTATTGTAAGCGAGGATGTTATAATAATGGGTTTAGATGCCAAATTGTAAGTAGTTAGGAACTATACCTTAACCTGATTGTTTTGTAATGGGAGTTTTTGTTGAGAATTGACCCTAAGCAAAATTACTAGAGAATCTATATATATAAAAATGAATCCCTTTTTCTCTTGGTCACGGCATCACGCGTTAATGGCTGGACTGATTTTACTAATTCTTTTTTTGTTGTATTTGTTATTATTAGGAGAAGGTTCTTATGTCATGTCGTGATTTTAAAAGTGGGCAATGCCACGCCCATAAAAAATTAATTATCATTTTTAGCTACTTGCACTAGATCGATTTTTCTGAAACTTTGCACACATATTGAGCTGTCATGAGTATAAACCTTCGTGGTTATAAAAGTGGGCAGTGCCACGCCCATAAGAAATAAGTTATCATTTTTAGCTACTTGCACTAGATCGATTTTTCTTAAACTTTGCACACATATTGAGCTGTCATGACTATATAACTTCGTGGTTATAAAAGTGGGCAGTGCCACGCCCATAAGAAATAAGTTATCGTTTTTAGCTACTTGCACTTGATATTTAATTAAAATTCAGAATTCATTTTTATTCATTAAGGGGCGTAGCAACGCGCGCTGGGCTTGGCTAGTAGTGAAATAAATATTCAAATTTTTTTCATCATGTAGTCTTGATTCGCCAACTAATTAATTATTTCTTCTCTTATTTTAATCTTTAGCTGTTAAAGTACATTAAAAAAAACAATTCTCTCTCTCTTCTCTCATTTATTTTAAATGTCAAACTTTATATATAAAAAACATAAACAAAAAATCCTCTCAAAACTGCGATTAACTGCTGAATAAATGTATCTTGGTCCAGGAATTACTTAAAACAAGTCAAATTAACAATATTTGCGAGAAAATAAAATATTTTTGGGTAAAAAATAAAACAACGTTTTCTTTTTATTTGCTATTTATAAATCAATCGAGACAAATAACTTGACAAAATTTATATATTTCTCACCGGAAACCCTGTTCACTATGTACATACATATTGTATTTGAAGGTTTTTAGTTTAATGAGCTTAGAAACCGAATAGAATGCAAAAGACATTAATTTTTTTTTTTAAACAGCTAAGAATACATAAAGGTAAAATAATATTGCAAAAAAACGAGTTCTTTATTATTATTTAGTTTTTTTTTGTAATAAAACATTTAAATAACACAAAAGTGCAGTTGATAAATATTGTACTGCAATTAAGTTGTCAGTTTCCATTACAATAACTAAGAAAATTTTTTTTTTTTGCTAAATTGAAAGCAACAAATATAAATGTTATAACAAGTATCAGCATTTTATTTAACTGAATATGTCATATTATGTATTTCTCTTCAATGGGGGACATAATGTCCCCTGTTTTGATCTAAGTTTTTTTTGTATGTTAAATTTAAAGAGTAAAATAAAAATAATTTTCTAAATAAATACAGCAGACACCACTATTTATAGTTCGATACAATTCGTACTATATAACGGGTGTCCCAACTAGAACGCAATTTTTAAATTTTAAATAAAACACAGATATTTAAAAAAAAAAATCGTGAAACTTTATTATATCGTAAAGTAGACAGAATGAGGTTATGTATGGAACAATATATCGTGCAGATGGCCGCCGCGGCTTTGCTGGCACACGCGCGATCTTTTAATAAAATTTTCAATGACCTTTTTGCATAAATGCTGCGGTATTTCATTAATGCAGCGTCCAATTTCCTCTTTTAAGGCTTGAGTCGTCGTCGGCTTATTCGCGTAAACCAGCGACTTCAAAAAACCCCAAAGAAAAAAATCTAAAGGTGTTAAATCACATGATATAGGCGGCCAATTCTGGTCTCCAAAACGCGAAATAACGCGACCGGGAAATGACTGATGCAGCAATTGAATTGTTTCTCTGGCTGTATGACATGTGGCGCCATCTTGTTGAAACCACATGCCCTCCACATTAATTTCTTCAATTCTAGGCAAGAAAAAACTGGTTATCTGGCTGCATAGTGGATTTGGAGACTCCAATTTGCTGAGCTCGGTGTCGAATTAAGGTGGATAGAGTTTCAGCGACATCATCACGTACAGCTGCGACATTTTCGGTCGATCGACCTGGTCGAAGGCGCGTTGCTGTCTTTACATCACTAACAGACCCAGTTTCGGCAAATCTATCCATTAATCTCCTTACAGTTGACTCTTTTGGAGCATTATTGTGACCCCAAATTGATCGCAATTTGCGAACTGTAGCCGCAAAACTTTCACCATTTTGGTAAAACAATTTCACAATGAGAATGCGTTGTTCATTCGTGTAGCGCTCCATTTTTACTAACCTCGTACCTTCTACTAGCACACAATAACAATTGTTCAAATGTCAAACAATGACACTTCGAATGGCGCCAAATTTAAAAATTGCGTTCTAGTTGGGACACCCGATATATGTACATTGATTTGTCATACAACTAACACTTGAGTGTAAAATTTTAACTTAATTACTAGCAAAATTTAAGAAATTAAATTTAAACTTTAAAAACTAAATTAACATATCGTCGTTCGTAAATTATTGTGTTGTTTATGTACAGGTTTTTTATGTCACATAGAGCACAACAATTTACAAACGACGATATTCCTTTCACGGATTAGTTAAAACGCTGGTTTGACCGTAACAACAGCTTTGTTGACAACATTTTTGCAGCAGTGTTGCCCGTAATAGTAATAATAAAATTACTTCTTCGGTTATAATTTTCAAGCTCACAACTTATTCCAGGAAAAAAAAATACATTTTGAATAAAGCAACATTATTTGTTATTTAATAATAATTCATAACATTGTTAAAATCTCACTAATTTTGCTAATCAACAATTACTGTGCATTCATAACTGTGTAGAACAATAAAAAATCTAACCAAATCTTGAAATAATGGGCCAATTCAAAGGGGTTGCATATCAGTCATATTTGTGCTATTTCATATTATTTTATGCATGCATAAAATTTTTTTAGTAATTTCCATACAAAAAAAATAATATGACTTTACACATTTGTTTCCTATGTATAAGAAATTGTTTATGTTATACTTTTAACCATACTGTCTCTCAGAGAGAATTTCTTCGCTTCTCACCTCTCAGAGAGAATATTTTCTATTTTCTTATTTCCTGTATACATAAAATTTTTAACAGCGTCATCTCTTTGTCTTCTTTCTTGTATTAAATACATAATTTGTTAACAAAAGGTGTTCAAAGTCACTAGTCATATTAATATGAATTATATGACATAGTACAATATGAGAGTCTACTTTGAATTGGCCAATATATAATAATCATATGGAGTATGTGAGAAAAAAATGAATAAAATTCGTGTTTAAATATTGCAAACATTTAATTAAAAACAATTAAACTATAAAATCATTAATAAATTACAGTTTAAAAAGTAAATGTCTCTGTTTTCAGTTGTAATTTCACAAATGAATGCAAAAATTGCATGATGTTGCTTCAAAAATTATATGTAAAAAAGTTCAGCTGACTCGTATAAAATTTCATTTCATTTAAATATTATTTAAAAATTTCCTAAAAAAAATTTAATTTTAAATTTAAAATATAATATACAAAAACGATTTCTCTTAAAAATAATAGAGAACAAATAAAAGCGTTTTTTTATTATGAATAATAAAGGGCATATGGTTGGCCACAAACAGAAAGGCCCTAATTCAAATAATTGTAACTTTACAGGAGAAAGACAAAAAGTTATAGAAACTGTATTATCATATTACATATATAACTTCTTTTGTAAAATTGCTTGTTAAACTGTTATTTTTGATAATATTGTATTACATTTTTTGTGTTGAGATGTATTTGTGTGAAACGTATTGGAATCGCTGATAAACTTAATTTCGTAAAAAATACGAGTTAGGGCCTTTCTACTTGTGACCATCGATATAGTCATATGTAAAGTAGTAGTATAAATTAGTGAGTCAAACACTCATTGACCGAGTTTTTTACACATTAGTGTCACATTAAAAATGTAAGTTTATTTTTTAAACTGTACGTTTAATACATAGACATAAATATATTAAATATACCACACATACATATGTACGCGTGGTATATTTACACAAAATTAAAAAAATATATATGTATTTTGAAATGTAGTATTTTAAACATATTTAAAAATATAATTTAATTCGTTTTAACTAACTAGTTCAAACAAATTCAAGTTTGAGAAATTAATGAACTTTACTTAGAATTTTCAAAACAAATTATATGGCAACACGTTAGTAAAAATAAACGCTTATAACATGCTCACACCGACAGCAAATATCGAGGTTCGCTCTCTCATTCAAGGTTCGCGACCGAATCTTGTTTAAATCTACAAGATTCGCCATACAAAATTTTGAGAGCGAATCTACCTGGTTCATTTTGAATCTTGCTGCGAACCTCGAAGAATTTGCTATCATCTCTAATTTTGATAACAAAAAATCGCTAATTTATCTGTACTGGCTATCAAAAACAAAAATAAACAAAGGAAAACAGAAAAAATATTGTGTGCAAAAAATCATTGTGGAAATAAAAAAGAGAAATATTGAAACATATTTAAAAGTGCAGAAGAATGACTTCAATACAGTGAAACAAGTCGACCGGCTCAGAGCCGACGGCGCACCTCCGCCGGGTTTTTTTTCAATGTCCACGCCGCCGTTTTGATTAACTTCAATCGACTCAAGAAGAAATTTTCTTCGAAAAAGTGATGAAAAATTTAGTAATATTTTACAGTTAGAATTTTTTAAAATTTTTTAGTGACGTCACTTTGAAATTTTGAGCCGCCGATTTTAATTTGTTATAGCCGCCGCTTAAAACCTGCTCAGGCGCCGCCGCCGAAAATTTTGCCTTGGCTTGTTTAACTGCTTCAATAAACCTCAGAAAAAACAAAAAGCCCCGTTAAATAACTGAAAAAAAAAATGTCAAAGTGAAACAAGAACTATCGTCTGAACGGCAGGGTTTGCATTCAAGATTCAGAGAGCGAACCACGAGATTCATATTGCCGTGTGAACATGGCATTAGAGTTGTCAAGTTTTAAATTTCAAAAAGCACCGAAACAGACAAAAGAGCAAGGAATTTAAAAACAAATCACTAAGTTTCAAATTTTTAATTTATGATTCCATTTTGTTTGCTGTTTTATTTTAGAACTGGTAACGAAACTGATGTTGGACAAAAAACTTGACATTAAGGCGTGATTCACAATTAAAATCGTGCAATATGGTTGGACCTCCCTTTACATCTTCAAATAAAGACAATTATTAATAATGGACATCCACTGCAGCTGAAATGGTCTGGTTAAAACATGGTCCTATGTAATGCCGCAATGGACCAAGCCATTTTTAAACAAGAGTTTAAAAGTGTTCGTGTTTTATCGTTTGTATTAGTGTTGTCGAAAACTGTTTAATGGTCGTTTAGGAACTCCAACGAGCACTGACAAAGAGTAGTTTTCCGATGAAATGCGAAACTGGGTTTTATGTTCCAGCCCTAGGATATCGAACCATGTTTTCTTCATACATTTGGGTGATCTTTTGACTAGTCCAAGTCCATTTTGGACTATATTTTACATGAGTGTATGTACTAGTCGCGTCATCTAAAGGGTAGGCCCGATTTAATACATTTTAGTGGTTACGTTAAATTCGTTAAATATTTGCCTCATGTGAACGTACCTTTAGGCACCTTTTTGTCATATTTTTTGGTCGTTCATAAGACCAGAAATACAATACTAATCATTCAACTGTTAGTATCGTACATAAAATCTACAAGATTATTAAGTGTAATACCCCAAGAAGTTGTTGAAAACATTTATACAAAGAGTCTAAATTATCAAAAAGATAACATTAAATCGTGTAAACAAAAATGAAGAGCCACTTACAACAATGTGATAAAAAAAAGCACGCATACACACACAAACATCATTTTCAAATGATATCGTGGTCACATAAGTTTGGAAAAAAAAATAACTTAAGTGTGTAACATGTTCGATAAAATGTTGTTTTTTGTTTTTTTTTGAAAATTATTGGTTTTTAAAAACTATTTGTAACGGTAACAACTCAAAGTTTAGAAAGAATAAAAAATGTATTTAACCTTTTCATATTTCCTAGATTGTTTTTATTTTAATACAATTTTAGAACGTTAATTTTTTGTTTATATTTCAAAATGAGATTAGCATATTATGCCTAGTAATATTTTGGAAAAATGATTTAAAATATTCAAGAAACACAGTGTCTGTTGCCACTTAAAAAGAAGTACACAAAATGCTAATTATTAATGCTTACAAGTCTGATTAACCATTAAATATGGAAGGAGTACTATCCAACGTACACTTACCGTTTCAAGCATTTCACCACTCTCATCCAATAAACCTTCGAGGTTTTCATCATTTTTAACTGCCGAAGGTGATATAGGCGGGGTGGGCGCACGATTTTTATTAGCTAACATAGAACGGGGCAATACAAAGCGTCCATAACGTAAATAAAGCCAACGACCCCATTTACGACCGGCCAGTGCAAAACCAATGGCACATACACAAAACGAGATAAGGAACCACATTTTAAAGGAATAATTTTATGAAGTCTTAACTATTTGAAAGAGAGCTGCCATTCGTTAGCAAGCAGCAGCAGCAAAACCAAAAGATCAACAAGTTGTTGTTATTGAAAATAAACAATCATACTTTTTATACAGCAAAAAAAAAGATTTATAAATTTATACCAAAAAAAGCCGGTCGGTTTACTGATTAAACATAAAAGCTCTTTTCAATTTATGTTTATTTTCTTGCTCTTACAATACGTATGAATGAAATGAAAGCTCGGTTGGAAATCGAAACGACTTAAGGGTAACGGTATTTAATTTATTATTTTGGTAGCGGAAGTAGTATTTTTAAATTATATTATCAGACCGGTATCGAAACTTTAATAACGGAATTTTAATCGATATACATAATTAATAAATTTATCAAACCTAACAAAATTTAAAACTAAAAAAAACTTTAGAATTAACATTTATTGAATTATACACCATGTTAATCAAGGCAATTAAAAATATGAAGTATGTTGAATCGTATCATTAAATTACGATTACAAAAACAAAATGAATAAACTTTTTTAATTTATTTTTTTTATGTCGAAACGATAAAATTAACTTAAAGTAAAAAGGTTTTTGAATACCGTTACGTATTAAAAAAATATAAATACAGTGAAAACTTCTTATAGTGGATACTCTACTTAGCGGACACCCGTTTTACGGACATGGATAAACATTTTGTACAGGTATACAGTCGTGTCTGTGTCCTTTTCGAGTGTATGGGGTTGCATCTCGACAACGGCATCACGAATGTTGGGCTTCAAATGCTTAATTGTCTTTGGTTTGTCTGCATAACATTTGCCTTTAACGGCGCCCCATAGAAAATAGTACAACCGTGTCAAATCGCAGCTTCTTGGCGGGCAATTGACATCACCATTTCGACTATTTAAACGGTTATCAAACGTTGTACGTAAATCGTAAGATCGATAGTGACATGAGATGTGTGGAAAATTGCACCATCCTGTTAAAACCAAACATTGTTCACATCAATGCCATGAAGAGCGGGCACAGAGAATCGGTTAACATGGTGCGAAAGTCATGGTCCTCATTTTCAAAGAAATATGGGATAGTGATGCCTCTGCTTCATAAGCCGCACCAAACAGTCACTCGTAATGGGTGCATTGGATTCTGTAAGACCACATTTGGGTTTTCTGAGCCCCAAATACGACAATTTCGCTTAATAACAATCCGACCAATATGAAAATGAGCTTTATCCGAAAATATAATTTTTTGTAGGACATTTTTGTGCAATTTCCGACTAACTTTTTTTGTTTTGGAAATAAATTTCCAATAAATCCCAACGCTGCTCAAGCGTATATCGATTTATTTCGTTCAGCGGAGATAATATGCTGAATTTCGTGACAGAAGAGGATTGACAAAGGTATTGCCAAATTGGAAATAACCGCTGGTTCAAATTTTAACCGATACACGGCCCACGCTTTGCAATCATATAAAAACATGATCTTTAGTGATGGAGATTTAGCTTATGCTAAAATCATTGATGTTTTCATCTAAATTGAAACCCTTTATTATCAGTTGAAGCCCTGTAAAATCACTTCTTCGTTATGTATTTTTTCTTTTGTGTATAGGGGATTCACAATTTCATTCAATTTATTGGCTTTAATGTTAAACTGCCGTATTCATAAAAAATATTTTAGGTTTATTATAGGCTTATATGACAGTAATTGTAGATGAATTTGTCAAATAAGCCTTCAATAAACCTAAAATATTTTTTATGAATACGGCAGAAAGTGTTTATCATTAAAAAATTGATACCTATTATTGATTTCTCAAACTTAAAACAAAAAACTATAAATAAGTTTTCAAAACAAAGTTACAGAGAATTTTTAAACTATCGTTTAATTTATTTTAAATCTATTTTTTAAATTAGAATGATGCCTTATTTTTTCATTAAAAAAAACTAAAAATTATTAAGCAAGACCTTCATCCCCTATTAGACAAGGTTCAGGCGACCGTATCTCTTCACTAAAGAGTTTTCACTGTATAAATAGATGAGGTTTCGATAACACTGCCGGTTGTTAATTCTAATGGGTATGCATTGCCAACCTTAGAAAAAAAAAAGTAAACAAAATTGAAAAGCTTTTTCAATATGCACACTCTTTTACACACTTTTGTTTTGTTTATTCCATTCTTACACAAACTTTTAGTCGTAACAAGTTGTTTCATTCATTTTATTTTATCATTCTTCTTCACACATGTTCTGCTTATCACAAATATCTTCTTTTTTTTCTCTATAGTCTTGTGACTTGTTTTTCGTTTCGTTTTGCTTTATGCTTATTCTTTTTTAATGGTATTTAACACAAACAAAATTTATTTATTAGAAAAATGCATTTAGAAAATGTTTATGGATTTTATTAGAAACTTGAAAGTTTTTATTTTATTTATTTGATTATTTACACCTTTCTTTTAGTAGTTTATTGAATCATAAATAAAATTTTTTTTTTATTTAAATACGGTATTTATTGATTGAGAAAAAAAATTTATGTTCCTTTTGGGAGTGCGTGCCGACAGTTAAAAATGACTAGAGCCAGTAAGTTGACTGTCAGATACATTGAATATATATGCACATATATACATAGTCAGTCTGACATGTAGCGGAGTGTGTTTGTGTAAAGTTAGTTGAATTGTCAAGTTATAAGCTTATAAATAATAAAAGCTTTTTGTTAAGTTTCTGCAATATCGAGTGTGTAAGAGAGAACTAATAAAGTAAAAAAGGAAACTTCTCTTAAATTCCTAAAATTTATCTCTTTCATTTAATGAAAATGTGCAAATTATTGGCTTTTATTTGTTTTAACCAAGAATTTGAATGTGATTTTTTTTGCCATTCTATTTTTACACATCATACATACATACATACAAGTTTATAGGTGTGAACGTTCGTACGTATGTATGTAGTATGTTGGCATTTACTACTTCTACTTTTAACAATTTCTACTACAGGTTTAACACATTTTTTAACACAACAATTTTAGTAAAATGGTTCATTAGGTTGGTATTTCATAAAAAAGATATTAGCTTTTACAGTGGAACTCGCAAAACGTGAACACTCAAAAGGATGAACGCCGTAAAAACGTAAACAAATTTATTTTATTTTTACATAGACTTTTTTAAAACGTGAACAAAATGCAGAAGCTCACTTAAATGATAAAAAAAAAAATATAAAAAAATATTTAATTATGAGCTAGATAAAAAAAAAAAAACAATTAAGAGCAGTATATATGGCTGTGTAAAATGTCAATACCAATAATTTCGGGTGCTTTATAGCAAAAAATGTATTTTTATGTAAATAACTCTAATCACTGCAGAATAATTTCTTTATTAAGGGTGATTTTTTAGAAATTATCTTTTTGGCAACACTGGTTTAAACAGCTGACGCACGTTTCGTGTTTTGTTTCACTGTCAAATATCTTCAGTTTGGTCTATACAAACGAACAACGCTTGCAAATTATTG
The DNA here is from genome assembly GCA_941918925.1 of Phyto melanocephala. Lineage (NCBI taxonomy): Eukaryota > Metazoa > Arthropoda > Insecta > Diptera > Rhinophoridae > Phyto > Phyto melanocephala. The sequence goes on from OW799233.1 coordinate 9,029,219, forward strand.
AATTTTATTATCAAAATGCGTGCTCTGTTAAGAAAGTTCATCGCGCGCTTCTTGTGTTCAGCGACGAAGCTCATTTTTGGCTCAATGGGTACGTTAATAAGCAGAATTGTCGATTTTGGAGTGAAGATCAGCCAGAAGCATTGCAAGAGCTACCAATGCATCCAGAAAAAGTCACAGTTTGGTGCGGTTTATGGGCTGGTGGCATCATTGGACCGTACTTCTTCAAAGATGATGCAAATCGTAACTGTAACTGTGAATGGTGAGCGCTACCGTGAGATGATATCCAACTTTTTTTTGCCCAAAATGCAAGAGCTTGACTTGCATGACATGTGGTTTCAACAAGACGGTGCCACATGCCACACAGCACGCTAAACAATGGACTTATTGAGAGACGAGCTCGGTAAACATTTTATTTCACGTTCGGGACCGGCCAATTGGCCGCCTAGATCGTGCGATTAAACGCCTTTAGACTATTTTTTGAGGGGCTATGTTAAAGCTCATGTCTATACACACATGCCCGCTTCAATTGACGCATTGGAAGACAACATTAAAGCATTTATTCCTGAGATACCGGCCGAAATGTTGGAAAGAGTATGCCCAAATTGGACTAAGCGGATGGACCATTTGAGGCGCAGTCACGGTCAACATTTGCATGAAAAAATGTTCAAACATTAAATTATATGGACCGTAGTACTATCGATTCAAATAAAGATTTCATGAATTTTTCTGAATTTTATGTGTTTTTTTTTTAACTTTTCTATAGCTAAGTACTTTTCTATAGAAAGGCACTAAGTACATACTTTTATAATAGGAGGGAGTGCTATTACTGACAACTTTTTAGCGCAATATTTGGGAAGTGGAATTTAAAGTAGGCGTGTCAAAGGTAACTTCTGCTTATGAATTTAACTTAGATATTTCAATATAGAGTTCTTTCTTTATTCTTCCAAAATCTTTGTCCATAGAGAAATTAAATTTAAAAAAAAAATCGTTATAAGGGAGGAGGGCGTTAAAGTGGGAGCGTCGCTTTTATTTCCCATTATTACAATATTGTTAGTTACCGAAAGCTTTATTTATCAAATTTCAGAATTATACATCTAATTCTATCGGTTTAATGACATTTAAAATTTTAAATAGCCTAAAAAGACACTGTGCAGGAGAAATTTTTGTACATTTGATTTATAAACACTTTGTTAATTAAAGGATTAAAACAATTTTTGGGGAAACATATTTTTGTACACCAAAAATATTACCTGTGAAATTTTATTACTTTTAATTATTGCGTTCAGAGGCAATCGCATTTTATTCAATATCAAAAAGACATTTTAGGCCTATTAAGTACATTTTCAATATCACACATTTCTGATGTATTTACTAGAAATATTCTGGTGAAATTGCATCCCCCTAACCTTTTCTGTTCGAGCTTTATCGTGCTTAATACGGACGGACAGATGGAAAGATATAGCAAGATCGTCCTAAAATTAAACCCGGATTACAAAAGTATATACTTTGTGGGGTCTTAAATGAATATATCGTTGTGTTGCAAACGGAATGACGAAGCGAATACACCTCCACATCTTTTTCTTTTGTGGGATGGTGGATAACAAAAGCAACAGATGGTAACGGGGCAAAGTAATTTAGCCGAATACAATTTATTTTTAAATTGACGTATCACCCAAACTGCCATAATTGCTATTTATTTGAAAATAAAAAATGTACGATCTTATTTTAATTTATTACCTAATCTACGTATGTAGTCTGTTAAAAAATGAAATGTTTATTGGTGAGCCAGCCACATTGTGGTATTAAATAAATTTCTAGAGCATGTTTTGCAATTAATTTCAAAATGATTATAGTTATTTATATGATTTAGTTAACAATACATTAAATAATTAGAACCAATCATTTTGGCACGCAGACAAGCAGTTGAACAGTTTTAGGAATGGCAAAGTTAAATGGAACAAAACAAAAAAAAAATAACACATGTCGTCATAATTTCATAATATTTATTAAAACAAGTTTAACGCAAGTATGGAATATTTATTTAGTAACAAAGTAATTATAAGAAATAAAAAAAAATTTAAAAAAAATTAAAATATATAAATATATAAAACAAAATACAATTGAAACTACAGGCGTTAAAACCAAACCCATTCCCAGCGTTTCAAAATGAAGAAAGTACTTCTATGGAAAAAAACTTTTGATATTTAAGAAACAAAATTATTAAGATATTTTCCTTTAGATCAGTTGTAATGATTAGGGGCTATATATATAAACGGCCCTATTGTCGTTTAAAAACAAAATAAAAACGACAGTTTGGCATCACTTTTGGCGTTATTTATTATTTATCGAAAATAAATCGATATTTTCTATTTTTAAACGAAGGTAGTAACGATAAAGAAACATTGCAAGTCATATTTATTAATCAGGAACTTGATTCATCAGCTGATTATTTTTTTCATCACTTATTTTAAATAGTTTTTCTCTTTTCTAATTTATTTCAAACTAGCCAAACCCGGCGCGCGTTGCTACGCCCATTAATGAATCGAAATGCATTCTGAATTTTAATTGAATATCAAGTGCAAAAACCTAAAAATTATAATTTTTTTTATGGGCGTGGCATTGTCCACTCTTCTAATCACGAAATTGTAAAGTCATATCAGCTTAATATGTGTGCAAAGTTTCAGAAGAATCGGACCAGTAAAAGTACCTCAAAATTATAATTGTTTTTATGGGCGTGGCCCTGCCCACTTTTCTTATCACGAAATTGTAAAGTCATAACAGCTCAATATGTGTGCAAAGTTTCAGAATAATCGGTCCAGTGCAAGTACCTCAAAATGATGCCTTTTTTATGGGCGTGTGCCTTTTCTAATCACGAAATTATTTAGTCAGGACAGCTCGATATGTGTGCAAAGTTTCAGAAAAATCGGTCTGGTGCAAGTACCTCAAACTTATAACCTTTTTTTTATGAGCGTGGCCCTGCCCACTTTTCTTATCACGAAATTGTAAAGTCATAACAGCTCAATATGTGTGCAAAGTTTCAGAAAAATCGGTCCAGTGCAAGTACCTCAAAATTAAAACTTTTTTAGGGGCGTGGCCCCGCCAACTTTTCTTATCACGAAATTTTAAAGTCATGACAGCTCGATATGTGTGCAAAGTTTCAGAAAAATCGGTCAAGTGCAAGTAGCTAAAACTGATAACTAATTTTTATGGGCGTAGCCCCGCCCATTTTTTGCCACCCATAAACACTCCCTGGTATGTGTACAACAACTTGCCAAAGTTTGAGTCCGATCGGTTTTACAGTTTCGGAGTCTATAGCTAACACACACACACACACACACAGAGTTTCACTTTTATATATATAGATGTCAAACTTCATATACATATAAAAAATATAAACAAAAAAATTCTTTCCGAACTGCAATTACCTGATGAATAAATATGCCTTGAAACATTGTTTCCCTGTCGACGCCATTGTTAGCAACGAAGCTGAAACGTCTAAAGCAAAAAATTAAAATTGAAAAAAACGACAGAATGGCAATTTGAAATTTTAGTTTCTGAAATGGGAAAAAAATCCCACATATGCTAAGGAGTTTTAAAGTTGCAAAAAAGGTAAAGCCGTTTGGACCACCAACCAGTTCGTGACAAAATAAGTAAAACAAGTAAGCAGTAAATAATAATTTTTTTTTTTTTAAATATAAATATCGTCGGTTACAAGTAGAAAGGGCCTAACTCAAATAATTGTAACTTTACAGATAAGGGTTAAAATGTAATTGAAACTGTACTGAACTGTTCACTGTTATTTTTGTCATTGCTTTGTGACCATCGATATATATTTGGATTATACAAATTAAAGGTATGGAAAGACTTGTAATTCAAGGTGAAAATTAGTTCATAAGCAAATTCGTTTGACCCCCTTTAGAGAAAGCCATGTCAAATTTATTGCATTTAGAACAGCAATTAAACCCAAGAAGAAACTAAGTTGAAGCACAGACAATCGAGGAAGAAAAAAAAACACAACTTAAATTTTGGAAAGCAGTCGTAATTCAGCTCTGGTCAGGTCAAGAGCTCGCGCGCGTCATTGTCGTTATCGTTGTCGAATAAAGACCATCAGGCCGTAACTTTTCATCTGACTTTGAGAGTTTTGCTTCTCACTCTCGCATTGGTTAATTGCGTGGCGTCGGTTAGCGGTATCGAGCTACAGTTAACCGAAGTCTCAATTGACATCTGCAAAACTTTTAAGAATAATATTTTTAGCGTTCAGCTTCGACTTTCTATATGAAGAGATAGGTCGACTTACGGATACTGAACCATCGTGGGATACCCTGGCAATTTGCGAGCCTAAAAACTTCGCCAGCAAAATTTTAGAATAAAAAATAAATTTTTTTTTGGAAAGTGAAGAAAACACTGAAATCAATAATAAATCGACTAAAAAGAAAAGAATTGTGTTATTGAAGAAGCGAACCAAATGCAGCCATTTGGCATCCATTAAAGGATATTTAAAGACGTCTCCCATTACAGGAAAAACAGGTTAGAAGTAGAAGAAGAGCGCCTTAAAACATATATGAAGAAAACATGCAAAAAAAAAAAAGTTGCAATAAAAAAACTTGATTCATACTAAAACCACTTTTAAAAATCAACTAAGATGATTAAATTTGGTCCACCAGTTCGTCACAAAGTAAAGGAGCTAATACACGGCATGTTTTTTACATCTGACTTGTCAAATTCTCCACTGCTAATACAAACATGTCGTGTGTTACCTTTAAAACATTACTTCTGTAAAAAACATGTGTTGAGACATCTGACAAAATTTTAATTAGAGCGCGATCTATTTTCTTGTGTCAAAACATGTGACATCAGCAGTTGGCAGAAATCTCTGCTGCTGCAAAGCAGTCAGCGTAGAAGTACAATTTTGACAGACATGTAGATTTACATATGTCTCACAAATTTTAAAGTCAGATGTAAAAAACATGCCGTGTATTATAGCCTTAAGTAAAACCAATTAGCAGTAAATATTAATTTTTTTTAATAAACATTTCGTTGGTCACAAGTAGAAAGGCCCTAACTCAAATAATTGTAACTTTACCGGAGAAGGTAAAAACGTAATAGAAACTGTATTATTATTACGTAACTTCTTATGTAAAATTGCTCGTAAAACTGTTACTTTTGATACTATTGCATTCAATTTTTGTGTCGAGGTGTATTTGTGTAAAATGTATTGGAATCACTGAAAAATACAATTTCGTAAAAAATACGAGTTAGGGCGTTCTTACTTGTGACCGTCGATATGTAACAACGTCAAAAAAAAAACAAAAATTGTCTATTTTAACTGCAGTCATACATGTATACAATTACTGCATGATATTTTAATAAAATAAAAAAATATATTAACTGACAACCATTATATGTTTTAACCACGATCATGGTATGTCGCTCTTAGATGTCTTTTCTTTGGGTATAAATTTTTTATTTTATTAACAAAATATTATTATATTCTGAATTTATTCTGACGGATTTATTTGTGCCAAAAACAATTAAGCCGTGTGTTAAACTAATGTTTTTGACAGTTTTTCATTCTTTTTAACACCGACAATTATCGAAGTAGAAAAAGCTGTTGTCACAGCAATTCAAACATTATATTCTTAAAATAGGTGTGTATTTGAAAAGACAATGCCAAAACATATTTTTTTCCTAGAAAATTTCACTTTGAAATGAAATATTATAGAAAAATAACAAACACAAATTTGAATTAGTAACTTAATAACTAATATAGGGCTGTTTGATATATTTTGAATAATAATCTGCAATAACAAATTTTATTTTTATATTTTTTTTCTAGCGTTTTAATATAAAACGACCACAAAGCAATTTTAATTGTTTAAATAACAACCCAGAAATATCAAATATTTATTTTGTCTAATTATTCCAAAACATAACAAGTGTGAAAGCTGGCATTAATTTCGCTAGTTTTAAATTGGCTTCTCAAAACAAAAGCTCAAGCACTACAACAAGATTCTGTTTTAAGAAAATAATAACAAAATTGTTAAACTAAGAAACATGTTTCGGGTTTAAGGCAAACAGTCTGTAAATCATTAATAGACTGTTAGAAGAATTTTTATTTTGAAGTTCGATAAAGTTTGCAATACATCCTTTGCTTAAAGTTGCGGTGCCGTTGCAGCATTACGTTTTGCAAGTACACATGAACTAAGTTTAGGAGTGTATGTATTTGAGATTCGGTACAGCAAAAAGATCTATATATATAAAAGTGAAACTCTGTGTGTGTGTGTGTGTTAGCTATAGACTCCGAAACTGTAAAACCGATCGGACTCAAACTTTGGCAAGTTGTTGTACACATACCAGGGAGTGTTTATGGGTGGAAAAAAGTGGGCGGGGCCACGCCCATAAAAATTAGTTATCAGTTTTAGCTACTTGCACTTGACCGATTTTCTGAAACTTTGCACACATATCGCGCTGTCATGACTTAATAATTTAGTGATAATAAAAGTGGGCGGGGCCACGCACCTAAAAAAGTTTTAATTTTGAGGTACTTGCACCGGACCGATTTTTCTGAAACTTTGCACACATACTAAGCTGTCATAACCATATAATTTCGTGATTAGAAAAGTGGGCAGGGCCACGCCCATAAAAAAAGGTTTTAATTTTGAGGTACTTGCACTTGACCGATTTTTCTGAAACTTTTCACACATATCGAGCTGTCATGACTAAATAATTTCGTGATTAGAAAAGTGGGCAGTGCCACGCCCATAAAAAATAGGTATCATTTTGAGATTCTTGCACTGGACCGATTATTCCGAAACTTTGCACACATATTGAGCTGTTATGACTTTACAATTTCGTCAATTCCACGCCCATTAAAAAAAAATTATAATATTTAGGTTTTTGCACTTGATATTCAATTAAAATTCAGAATGCATTTCAATTCATTAAGGGGCGTAGCAACGCGCGCCGGGTTTGGCTAGTAATATATAAAATTGAAACTCTGTCTGTGTGTGTGTGTGTTAGCTATAGACTCCGAAACCGTAAAGCCGATCAGACTCAAACTTTGGTAAGTTGTTTTACACATTCCAGGGAGTGTTTATGGGTGGTAAAAAGTGGGTGGGGCTACGCCCATAAAAAAAGTTATAATTTTGAGGTACTTGCACTTGACCGATTTTTCTGAAACTTTGCACACATATTGGGCTGTCATGACTATCTAATTTCGTGATTATAAAAGTGGGCAGGGCCACGCCTATAAAAAAGTTATAATTTTGATATACTTGCAGGTAATCAAAGTTCCGATAGATATTTTTTTATGTTATGAAGTTTGACATTTAAAATAGGTGAGAGGAGATTTTTCTTTTTTATTCAAGCAGAAGCTCAAAATAATAAGGAAAAAAGTGATTAGCTAAAATATGCCTTAGATTTCTATAACATGTTAACTAAATTTGGCATATTCGAAAACAAAATTTTTAAATATTTTTTTGCTAAATAAAGCTTTAACCCTTAAATGCATGAGGTCAGCGCCTTGCATGGATACTAACCTACTTTAATGTAAAACCGGTCGCTAATCACGAATTCATCATTATTTTTTTTGAGAAATGTACACTTTTTTCGGAAAATCGGCAAAATAGACATTTTTTATTCGTACCATATATGGTACATCATGCATTCTTGCCATTGTTAGGTACACACAACACTTCATAATTACCATCATGAAGCATATCAGCAACCTCATTTGCATTGTACTTCTTTCCATCAATAATAAGGCCATCCATATCTTAATAAATAATAACTATAAAAAATAATAGTAAAAAATAACTGACATCTAACACAATAAAAATGCATGCGCTGGTGCATGGTGTACCATATAAGGTAACTAGAAAAATTGAGAAAAAAACTATTCTTAAGTACAAAATGTGGGCAAGATTTATTATAATTACCTAAATAAGCCTATAATTTATACACAAACACTTACCTACAGACGAATAAATAAATTTTTTATTTCGTTATTCACTACTGAAATTTGATTTTAAAATTATCTGCAAAAAAAACATGTGACCACTTTAGAATGTTATTATTAAGTAAATTAAATGATGAGAGAGTTATAACGGTATTTTTATGAAGAGTAATATTGTTAGCATTGCTTTAAACTATACTAAATTGCTTTTATATTCACATGGTTGGAATATTGTACGATAAAAGAGATGTACCATATATGGTACGATATGCATTTAAGGGTTAAGAGAGTAAAATATTTCTATACAGGGTGATTTTTTAAAAATTAAGTTTTCGGACTTGCAGCACTGGTTGGTAATAGTGCACAAACTACATCTGTGAAAGTGAAAAGTGTTCAGTACACTCAGCCATTTAATCATGGAGAAACTCACAAACGGGCAACGACTGCAAATCGTTGAAATTTATTATCAAAATTCGTGCTTTGTGAGGAATAACCATAGTTTGTTTTATCAAATAATTGTGTTTAGCGATGAGGCACATTTCTGGCTAAATGGAAACGTAAACAAGCAAAACTATCGCATCTGAGGTGAAGAACAGCCACATGCCGTACAAGAGTTGCCGATGCATCCCGGTGTGGTGTGGTTTATGGGCTGGTGGCATCATTGGTCCATTTTTCTTCAAAAACGACCGTGGAAGAAACGTTACCGTTAACGGCGAACGATATCGAGCCATGATACGTGAGTAAATGACAAAGACCAATTTATCGATTCCAATAAAAATTTTGAATATATAATGCAAATTTGAGTGTTTTATTAGATTAAAAAAAAACTACGCTTAAAAAATTACGGTTTTTTTAACTTTAATTTAGTTGTTACACTATTTGGACTATTTTAATAAGACAATCTTATGGGTAGCAACAGACAAACTGAAAACTGGTTTAGTAATAACGGTAGCTTAGCGGTTATGATAGATAAATTAAATTTCCTAAGCACCTTGACGAATTATGGACAAACATGTTTGAACAAATTTTCTCATACACATGTACATGCATACATATTTATTAAAACTGATTCGATGCCACCGTTTATACAGTTGCCAACGCTGAAACAACAAAATAAATTCGACTCATTAACTAGAAACGTCATCGCAATATTTTTAAATACAAAGTGGAGAACAAAAAAAAAAAAAAAACTTGATTTTGTCAAGGTTTACAGCACAAATTGTTTTAAATTTCAAACATATTTAAAAGCACCATCTATCTGCACTTGCTGTACACATCTCATTAAATATTCAACGACTTCCCCGTTAGTTGTTTAACAAACAAAAAAAAATTAATAAAATCTCCACTCAAATATAGGAAAATTATTTTCAATTGTTAAACAAATAAAAAATATTTAAATAACAATTGATTTATTGATTGATTTACACACATATGTATGTAGTATATCCATTACATTTCCACAAAAATTTCCTAAGTTTCGCTAGTTTTCACTTAAAACTGAAATGCATGCATAAAATATTTACATAGAAGATAAGTCAATCAATCACTTTAATTTTTGTCACTACACTAATAGTAAATTTTGAATTCACTATTAGTGTAAACAATATTGGCATTTTGTAAATATGTGTGTATTTATGCATGTGTGTATGTAGTACGTGCATTAATCGTGCATTTATTTAGTGTTGGATCGATAGACTAATGTCACCATTTGATAAGATTTCATTTTTAAGGCGCGCACATTTTAAGGTGGCTCTTCGCCAAAGTTGTTTTTGTGTTACACAAGTCACGTTTACAGCCTGACTTTAATACAAAACACACACACACTCTATTTAACATATTAAATACCATGTAATATTGGTGGCGATATTTATTTATCTGTTTGTAAATGGTGTAGGTATATTTATTTAGTTTCTTTTTATTTATTTTTTATTTTAGCATTAAGAACAATTTCGTAAACTGTTTATACAATATACATAATTATATAATACAGTAAGCATTAAAAGAAAGTGTACACCCTAGATTAAGCGTGTACTCTGACATCAGACTAACAAAACATTAACGATCAGGAAAAGAGGTAAATTACTTTTACAACAATAAAAGCGGTACAAACGAAACTCCTTTTTCAAAGCAAGGCAGATTAATAAGGTACTCGTATCTAATCAGCTGATTGTTTCTTTTTTATTTAGAATTTATTAGTGTTACCCACTGTTTTTTAATAATTTGTATGCATCTGCCAAACTTAATTAATTCTTTTATTTATTTTTTTTTCTACAATAAATAGTTCGCAGTTTCAGTTGGTTTAAAACGTTTTAAATAAATACAAAATCGAGAATAGAAAGTTTTCAGTTTGCAGTTTTTTTAAAAAAATTAAAATTAAAGAAGAAAATAAAAAAAAATTGTGTGACATATATGCTGACATACATACAAAAACAAAATTTATTTTATTGCTAAAAGTATAAAAACAAATCTTAAAGGGCTTTCAGAAATCGGCTTCGACGCGGAACGTTTTTGTTCCGAAATGACCTGAGAAAAAATTTTTCGGTTTCAGCACAACATCGGCGGCTACAGCGTGGTTATAGGGCCTTATTTTGGTTATTCCCCTACTACACATATGTATACCGTATCAGCCTCGTTACTTGTTTTTAAATTATGTACCGTTATAGTTTATTAATTTTACAATGGCCTTAGTAGGTCCATTTGAGAGAAAAGAATTGGTGAAGAAAATCTTTACGAGTAATTGCCTTTACTATTGAAAATTAATAAAAAATATTTACAAATAGAAAAAGGAATATTGCAACTGTTATGCAGTGAAAATGAAGAAGAGTGTAGATCATCTAGAATAAACGTAAGTAAAAGTCCGGCACCAACACCTAAATCTAGACAAGAACATTAAGCGCTGCGCTTAAGCAGCTAATACACGGCATTTTTTACTTGGTAAATTGGTATCCATATGTAATTGTTTATGTCTGTGAAAATTTTATATTAAAACTCAACCGCCGCTTACTGTTTTCTGGCATCAGAGATATCGGCTGGTAAGAACAAATTAGAGCAGCTCTAATTGAAATGTTGTCAGATGACTTAGCACATGTGTTTTACAGAAGTAATGGTTTAATGCTAACACACGACACGTACATCTTTAGCAGTGGGGAATTTTACAAGTCAGATGTAAAAAACATACCGTGTATTAGGTGCTTTAGCGCGTACGCTAAAGTGACAAACCTAAACAAAAGCGTAGACATTGTGTAATGAATAGTATTGTTCACTTTAAAAAACACACACTCCACAAAAATTAAAATAGTAATAAAATCCGTGCTGAATCTGACAATACCCTTCACCATCATGAACATATGTAGGTGTAGAGAACACATCGTAACTTAGCCTAAGCATCAGATTTAATATTATACGCTATTAAGCGTTTTTTTCCGACGCCATCTTTGATTTTTATTTTTGACATAGTTCACTGTATTCTACTAGTCAAGCCCTTTCATTTGATACCCATATTGATGGGGTTGAGAAAAAATGAAAACAAATTATCCACAATTTTATTTTAGACGCCATCTTGGATTTTAACTTTTTTATAGTTGACTGTATTTTACTGGTCAAACCCTTTCATTTGATACCAGTATTGAGGTGTTTAAAGGAGGTAGATTTTTTAAATACTATATTAGACTCCTCACATAAATTTATTTAACGCCATTTCGAAGTGGCGGCCATAATGGATTTAAAATTTGTTCATAATGTATTATGTTCTGCTAGTCAAATAAAAATTAATTTTGGTTTGTTAATTTTAGAAAAAAAAAACACCAAAGTAGTTGTATACTTGTGCTTATATCTGAGTTAGTTTCAAACCGATTGGTCAGTTTTTCTCAGCAATAATTATTGTGGCTATGGTATGTATTCGGGTGTTTTTATAATATTTAAAAAATAATAAGTTACTTTTATTTTTTAAAAAATATTGTTGCCTATAACTTTGCCCATTAGTGACCAGTTTGACCGCGAAAAGAAAAGGCAGTCATATTTTTTTTTGCAGAAAATTATGGGACGATTGTGGTAGAATTTAATAGCGATTCATGCCCAAATATTTTCAAAAGATTCAATATTATACAGGCCTGTGCAACATCTGATTTTAAACAACACACGGACTGACAAGCAGTACTCAATCAACTCCCCTAGCCATAAGCTTTCAGAAAATATATACTTTATGGGGTCGGAATTGTAGAAATTACAAAAAGAATTACAAAGCAATTATAAACCCTTCGCATCACAGGTGAAAAGTATATAATAAAACATTACAATCATCATCAACATCAGTAATTATCATTTTAGTTAATACGACTACGTACATACATATGCCGGTATGAATTAATTGTCATTTGGTATTAATTCATAACTCAGCTAAAAAGCAGTCGAACGAACCATCTTTGACCCAGTTATTAAAATGTTAATGTCAAGGTTAATGTTAATGTTATTTTTGTTTTTATTCTCATATTTTAAAATGCTAGAAGATAATTAGTGTTGTTTATTCAATTTGGTGTTGTTCTTTAATATTTTTTTAAAATAAAATTGCAACTATGATTTTTGCGAGCTGCAAAAATAAATTTGGGGTTTCACAAAGACATTAAATTTAAGTTTTAGTTTTCAATAGACTAATACAACTGGTTGGAGGTAGAAAGTTAGAGCATAAAAACGTTAAATTAGTTGTGAATCAAGTTCTAGTGTAAAACACTAAAATCGGGGGAATATTTCTGCTTTCAAGATGTGTAAATTATTTGACAATATATTTTATATATTTTAAGAATTTTATTATTTATTTAAGTGCAATACTTTGTTAGTCATGTTGCAAAACTAAGAACTCAATATTAAATGAATAATAATAAATTTAATATGTTTGTATGTATACTATGCATGTGTATGTATGTACGTATGCCATTTAATTTTTTTTTTATTTTTAAAATAATGATTTTTCAACATTCAATAAAACTTAATATTTGAACAACGAAAATCGTGACAAATCCTTTAAAAAAATTATAGTATTTAAACTAAATGTTTTTCTCAATTGATTTTTTTTCTATTTTAAAATTTAAATGAAATTTAATTTAATTTTTTTTTTAAATATTGCAATTAAAAACCGCCATTATCGTAGTTAGAATATTTTAATATCTTTTAAAAGTATTTTCATGTAAAGATATTTTTTAAATTAAAAAAAAAATTAAACAATAAAAACACAATTTTAAAATAAAGAAGTAAAACAAGAGAACACATTTAAAAAAAATACAATTTGTAAGATAATAAGGGCGACATGAAAATAATGAATTATGGTGTTTTTTTTTCTAACAAACAATGCTGCCCTTTTATTGTGAAACACTTTTCAAAGGTCACCTGCACCCTTAAAAACTGCTACCTTCATAATCAGCAGAATAAAGGGTCCGCCATCTAACTCAACTACCCAGCAAAAAAAATTGGAAGTAGTGCAAAACGAATTACATTAATCGGGTGTCCCAACTAGAACGGAATTTTTAAATTTTAAATAAAACACATATATTTAAAAAAGAAATCGTGAAACTTTATTATATCGTAAAGTAGACAGAATGAGGTTATGTATGGAACAATATATCGTGCAGATGGCCGCCGCGGCTTTGCTGGCACACACGCGATCTTTTAATGAAATTTTCAATGACCTAAATCAATTGTGTTAAAGAATTCATTCTAAATGACATTATGGATGCGATATAATTTGTCATAAATAAAGTGCTTAAAAATGAATGCAACATCATGCAAAATATCTTTAAGAGTTCATGTAAACAAACAAATTCAATTCATGAAACATCCGATGCTTTTCACTAAATATGCATGAGTTCTATGCACATATTGGAATGGAGTGCATTTCATTGATTTATTCATGCAAACACATGATCTCCAATGACACGCTAATGTTAAAATCATTAGTGTTTTCTTCTAAATTTAATCACTTCGTCACCAGTTGAACCCCTGCAAAATCATTTTTTTGCCATAGATTTTTTTGCTGGGTGAATGGTAACACTTAGCTCATGTCTGATTTGACGGATAATTAGTTTTATCCCTCCGCTGAACGAATATGGTTTAAGCCAACTGGCCATCCAATGCGTTAAGTGGGCCTGCGATCGACTTACAGAAGATGCCGATTTTCCAAAAAAAATAATCTTTTCAGATGAAATTCACTTTGATCTTGGTGGGTATGTAAACAAGCAAAATTGTCGCATTTGGGGCACAGAAAATCCGCACGCATACATTGAAAAGCCGGTACACCCAAGACGAGTCACTGTTTGGTGCAGAGGCATAATTGGGCAATTTTTCTTCGAAAATGAGCAAGGAGTGTCCGTAGTCAATGGCGATCGTTATCGTGCCATGTTGAACGAATTTTTGTTCACAAAAATTGGAGAGGAGGATATTGGCAACATTTGGTTTCAACAGGACGGCGCTACGTGCTACACAGTCGAAGCAAAGTAGTTTTTTTTTATAGCGGACCCTTTAAAACAGAAATTTTCAGCTTTTTTACTTGATAGCTAAATTTTTATTTAAAACTGCATTGCTTGTTTCTATTTTAATAATTAAAGACCAAAAATTATTTTTAACCACTAGAAGAATTTTATTCTCCTTATTAATATCAGCTGTTAAAGAGTGCAATATTCTAACCCTTTGATCTTATTCGGGGTACGACATGTAAAATTTTTTCTAATTTTTATGGCAACATTATAACTAGAGTGATCGATTATTCGACTTTTTTAAGAAACCGATTTTCAAATAGTTTGAAATTTAGAATTAAAAAAAAACCGGTTGATATTTCGAAAATTGAGAAAAAAACCGGTTAACCGGTTCGAATATATAAAATATATTAAAGAAAAAATTAAAAAATTTTGTAAAAAAAGATTATAAAAAAAATTATATCTAAATATGAAATTTTTATAGTTTATAAACGTTTGGCTGCACAACTGAATGCAGTTGAGTAATTTGGTTTTAATTAGTTGAACTTAAGGACAAAAGGTAATCTTTACAAGTAAAATAAATAAATACAATAAATTAATACATAAATAAATAAGACTTTTTATAAAGCTGTTATTAATTTTTGTATGTTCTTCTGTACATTTTTTAAATGTAAAATAGATCTTATAAACTAATATGCACTAACGTATTTTGTTTGAAATGATTTCTGTAATTTGAAATACATTTAAAAGGCTAGGGAGAAAATCTTTAAAATTTCATTTTAAAAATTCTTTCGTATACCCATGACAGACATACAAATATAGACATAAACTATTTTGTTCGATGGTTTAATTGAAATTTAAGTTGACAGACACTCATTGCCATTAATTACAATTAGGATCTGGAAACAGGGATTATTGGTTTTTCTTTATTGTAACTACACTTTTTACCTAAAAGTGATCGATCAGCTAAGTTTATTCTTTAATTACCTTTAACTCTTAACGTTAGGTTTGTATCCTATAAAAATAATATTGAAACTCAATTATTTTTCTTATTTTACATTTGTTTTTTAAACAACAAATAAATTTCTTACATCATTATGGAAGAATATTTAACAGTTTTTATTTTCTGATTTTTGGAAACTTTTCGCGTACTAAATATATACTATGGTACGATTGTTTACAAAAATATATGAAAATAAACTTAAAAAAATAAAAAACCGGTTTTTTCGGATAAAAAAAACCGGTGTATTCGAGATTCGAAAAATCAACATTTAGAAAAACCCGCCAGCTGAAAGAGGAAAAAACCGGATTTTCCACCGGTTGTAAAACCGAGTCGATCACCCTAATTATAACAAAAGAACTTGTCACGCGTTTATAATATTGCATATTTTTAAGAAGAGAACACAAAAAATGCATAGGGCAGAATAAAGGCAACATTTACGTCAGAAAAGAAAACATCATAAGTTTAATTTAATAAGAGAAGTTAATACGTTAAAGATATAATTGACGTCTAATAGATTTTGAAACTTTGATAGTGGCGCTGTCTGAAATAAAAACATGTATGTAGTATGTGTGTGTGTACGCTTAAACAAAACATAATATTTATTTTCTTATTTTCCCTTTACACAAACATAATAAATGTTATGTTAACACCTTTTAAACATTCTTATGCACAAGTATTGTTATTAATAAATATGAAATGTATAACTTTATTAAAATTAAATAGTTACAAACTTGTGCAAATGTTTATATTAAATTTTTTTTCAAAAAAATCTCTTAAATTGGCATTTGATCCAATATTTAATAAATATTTATGTCATGACATAAACTTGTTATCCTTTCAAAGCACTTTGTCTAAACGAATTGGTGTTAGGTTTGCCACTAGTTAAAGTTTATATAGTGCATTCAATACTTTAGCTCAATTTTTGTTTTATGAAACTGTTAAAAAAAAATTTCCAGTAAAAGGTTTGGGCCACCATATATATAATTTCTATTTCATAATTTTATAGAACGAAAATTGATATGCGGAGCAATACAATCTATGCATTTGCTTCAGTACTTATTAAGTTATGAGCTTTTTAAATTTGGCTGTTAACACAAACATACATATAAAGGGTGTTTAAATTTTAAGGGACGATATTGAATGTGAACCACACCGAAACGTCAACTTTTTTTCTTCTGCATTTCATTTGACATTTCGTCGTTTGTAAATTATTGTGTTCTATGTGACACATAAAACCTATACATATAGAACACAATAATTTACGAACGACGATTTCTCAATTTCAGACTAACCCAATTTGAACCATGGAAAGATACACAATCGAGCAACGCGTCAAAATTATTCAGGCTTATTATGAAAATGGGCGTTCAAATCAAAATACATTTCGTGCACTTCGTGATTTTTTTGATTAACATAATCGTTTAAATTCGTCTACAATCGGGAGAATTGTGAAAAATATTAAAATTTCAGCAAAACAGGTCTGTATGAAATGTGAAAACATCTGTGAATGCCTTCTTAGTTCGTGGAGCGGAAAACATTGCTGTTTTTCGCGATAGTGTGGCAAAATAGCAGTCAACCTCGACTCATCATCGTGACCCACAGTTGAACATCAACATTGTGGTTGAAAATTTGTACCATCGGATGGAGGTGTGCCGCCGAGGTCGCAGCGTCCATTTGGCCAATTTTTTGTTCCATACATTATTGAACTATACCAATATTATCTTAATAAACAAAAGTGACAATAATTTCCTAAATAATTTGTGTTTTATTCAAAATCAACATCGGCCCTTAAAATTTAATCACCCTTTATTTAGCAAACATATTAAGAACTCTGTAAAACAAAATTGGATCTTTGGCGTATTATACAAAACGTTTAAGTTTCAACCACTAGTTTATAATAAAAAAAATCTTATAAACGAAAAAGTTATTAAATTTTTAAACCTCATGGTGACTTTCGACCAACTATTCGCGAACGTCTTAATTGCGATTAAAGTTATTGCAATATGTATGTATTTTATTGCATGTAAACGTTGAGACTCAGAACATATATACATACATGCTCTCGAAAAGAAGTCTTGATTAACAAAAGTTTTTGTTAGCTAATTGTATAATGTTGCCACTGTTTTGTTTGTTAAAAAAGAAAAAAAACTATTAATACGACGAACATTTGGGTAAAAAATGGGCGGACTTTCAATAGTAGGCATGGCGACATGAATTAAATACTAAATTTCGTATATTTGGAAAACGATATCGATTAGAGTACTAAAATTTTGCAAGAGCAACTTTGACACCCAAATAAACATTTCTGGAAAAAATGGGTACATTAGAAATAGTGGGCGTGGCAGCTCTCATATCAATTGATTACCAAAATTCGTATATTCAGGAAGCGATAACAGTTAGAGTACCCAAATTTTGCACGAGAAGCTTTGACATCTATAGGACTATTTTGATAAGAAATGGATGCTTTAGTAATAGTGGGCGTGGCAACTGTCATATGAATTAAATACAAAAATTCGTATATCTGGGAAGCGATAATAGTTAGAGTACCCAAATTTTGCAAAAGCCACTTTGACGTCTATATGATTATTTGAATAAGAAATGGTTGATTTAGTAATAGTAGGCGTGACACTTGCAAAATAAATATATTTTTGAACCATAAAATTTTTATGGGTGGCGAAGCACACCGGGTATTAGCTAGTATATAAATATAAATGAAATAATGTTTGCTCAGTTTATTATTTAAATTTGAAATTGAAAACCTTAAAAAATAATCACCCTTTAACACAGAAATTTTTAAAGAATTTGCAAAAGAAAGATTTTTTAATAATTACTTTTTTAAAAAAAGACATGCTGTTTTAGTTAAATAACTGATGTGTAGAAAATTTCTTTAAAAAAGAAACAAAATTTAACACTTTACTCAACACTTTTTGAATAAAAAATATTTTAATTTATTTAAAACTTTATTTTAAGGCTGCCCTTTTCTAATGTTTAATTTAAATGTTTTTCACTAAAAGTTTTATATACTACTAAAAACAAAAATATTTCATAATGTGTCTACGAAAAATTTTAGTCCAAATACACAGAATCAGATGTGGGCTTTTTTTAAAATTTTTTTTTATTAACAAAAATAAAAATAGATAAAAACATCATTATAATAAAATAGACAAAAAAAAAAACAGAACAGATGATTGTTGATATTTTGTTTTATTTTTCTTTTACCTTTTTCTTGATGTATTTGGCAATTTTAAATAGTTTCTTTGATTTAGCGCTCATTTTGATGGCAAACTATGAGAAACTCACGGATCAAGGAGATGAATGGATGTTTAGCAAGTGATGAGAATGTTTTCTTTTATATTTTTATATTAAGCTTTAATACAATTAAATTGTTAGGAATATATGTTTAACAGTTATCACAGTATTGAAATAAAATTTTTAAACTTTTTTAAATTTGAAAATATTTTTTGTTTCTTTTAATTTTTAAATTAAGTCACATTTTGTCACAAAATTTTGCTTTTTTAGTATTTTATTTTTTTTTAAATAAAAAAATATTTTATTTCATAAAACTTAAGACTTTTTTTTTCTTGATTGTATTTCGCCCAGCAAAAGATCTACATGAAACGCGTAAGAAGCACAAGTTGTGACTGCGCATAAAATAAATAAATTGTTGGTGGTTGTGTGATGTGATGTGGAGTGGTTTTGGTTGGGGTCTGCCTAAAAGAAACTTGGCTCAGTCGGCAAGTGTATATGTAAGCATGAATGTATATATGTCAGTCGTGTTGTCAGTTTTGTGTGTTTGTGTGTGTATAAAAGTGTGTTCGGATCGAATCAGTTTAGTTCAACTCTGTTCAGTTTGTTTTCAATTTTTCAAAGTATGTACATTTAAATAAATTAAATTAAAATACAAACTAAAAACATTTAAATTTCTTTGTAGTTACAGTTATTGATGTTGTTGTTGTTGGCGGGCGGGCGTTCGTTCATTTAATTTTTAGGTTTGATATTTGTTTTCTTTTTTTTTAATTTTAAAACAAAAACAAAATGTAATGAAAAATAAAGTAGTCGATAAAGCAACCAATAATCAAAAAAATAAAAAAACTGTCGCACACAAGGTTTTACTTACAATGAGGCCACTATCAAAATTATCATAATATGTATGCAAATTCCATGAAGATGCATCTAAATCAAAGTTACTCACTGTACAAGAGTTTTGCATTTGAAGTTAAAAAATTTCTTAAAGGTTTATAAAGATTCGAAAAAAATGTTAGTGTATCTTGTATTCACTCTAAATAATATTTGTTACAAATTTAAAAAGCCGATTATGGCCTAAAGGCTAGGTTGCCAAGCTTAACATAAATAAATAAATAAAGTTTCGAATTTAAGTTCGAATTTTTAAGGATTGGTAAAAATTAAAAAAAAAAATAAAAAAATAGTATGCCTTAACTCATTCTCAATATTTTTTTAATTAATTTTTTTCGAACTTAAGTTCGAATTTTCGAACATAACAGAAAACTTAATTTTTTAACTTTTTAATCGATTTTTGATATACATATAACCCTCTTAAAAAACTGTTTTAATTTTTCTGAATTAAACCGTACATTTTTAATTTAACATTTTACCAAAAATATTAATCTTCGAATTTCGGATATGGTACAAATTATACAAAAGAGCTTAAGATTAATATTGGTTATTACATTAAAGTATTCAAAAAGTTTAAATATATTAAACAAAAAAAAAAAAAAAAGAATTCGAAATCAAATTCGAAGTTGACAAAATTAAAAATGCGAACTTAAATTTGAGTTTAGAACATTCAAAAATATAAGAGAAAACATGCTTTATAAAAAAAACTATAAAAATTTGTAACGGCATATGAGGGTAGTGAAAAGCAAACAAGTTGAAGTTCGAAATGGACGAAATGTTCGAAAGTCTGCACTAATACCCTGAACTGCTTTTTATGGGTAATTTGTCTGTTAGAAAATTTACAGTTTATGAAATTGGTAAAAATATAATGAATGTATTTTAAGGTTTTTAAGGAAAACTTTAGTTTTACTTCAATACTCCTTATAGTCACATTACAATTCGATCAGCCTAATTGTTAATTTACCCGACGAAAGTAAAATTAATTTTTTTGTTTGTTTTTCTTTAAATCGTCTACATATAATTGCCACTATCCCCTTTATGGTCAATTGATTTGTTCTTTGTTTATTTACTTTTGTTGTTAAAATACACTTAAGTTAAAACACAATAAAAGCGTCAGTCGATAAGCGAAAAAAGAAAGAAACAAAGTCAATTAAAAAAAGGTAGTAAAAATGTATATGGAATTTTGGGATAAAGAAAATTGTTTGCAGATTAAAATTGTTAACGTTTTGAATATACTATAGTCAAATCAAATTTAAAAAAAAAAAATAATTTAAACTAAAGTTTTTGGAATTTTTGGTATTTTTATTTTCGGTTGTTAACAGCCTGTTTATCTAAATTCGAACGAAATTTTCATTCTTATTTGTTTTTTTTTTTTTTTTTTTTAATATATTTGTAAGAGTGAAAATTTCGTTCGCTCTTACCCCCCGACCACACGAGCAATATGTTTGGCAATTATTGCCACAGCAACTGTCAAATTCTATTGCCAACACAAGATATCAACGTGTGGACTGCATGAATATGTATTAGAACACATATTTATCAATAAATGTTATAACACATTGCTGAGTAATAATCTTTTAAGACAAGTTGTCAAATTCAATTGCAAACAAATAAAATGTAACAACAACACTAATGTATAAGAGAACGCCGCAGAAAAAAAGGAAAACAAAATATTAAAATTAACATTGTAATTATAACAAAATTAAAGTTTTTTTTAATTATATTTAAATATATAATGGCAAAAGAATCGTTCTAATCTAGTGCCTCTTTGGTGAAATTTATTTTCGTATATTTTTTGTAAAATTTTTAATTATAAATCAATCTCGAGGAACATTTTTAATTTTATGTTTTAAGATAAATATTTACGTGTTCACCACCTAGAGATATAAGCTTGAACATTGGCAATTCGATGCCGTTAATCTGCCGTCTTTATTGCTTATACTAAGACATAATCAATCGCTCGTGTGGTCGGGGGGTTAGATAAACAGGCAGTTAAATTGTTAAAATGTGTGTAATAATTGCTCATAAAGATATCAACATATTCATTAAAGCATGAAATCGAATTGACGTTTATCTCATTCTATTTAAGATTTCGCACATTTAGAAAATGCTTCCAAAATTAACACCTTTCAAATATTTTTAGAAGCCGTCTAATTGTATTAGTCATATTATTATTTGATGCAAATACATAACACACTTGTATGTTAAAGTTAGTTTTCTATTAAAAGTAAAAAACAAACTATTTTTATATTAAATTAATAGATAAAGTTTAGAATAAAAATGTTTTGAATAAGTGATGAACTGTTCTTTTTGTGTGCAATAACATATATTGAATAGTTTTGCTGTTAATTTGAATTTTCAATACTTGAGACATTAGCATTAAAGTAAATGATGAAATGAGAATGCTGAAATGAGCTATAAATTTCATAAAGACATCATTTCTTTTAATCACAATGATTTATAGAATGCCGTACTGCAAATGTTGCCAAACTTTGTATCATGTCGCAGTAGTAATTGAGTGGGTGTGTTTTCAAAACAAATGTGATCGATCAGTGTTTTTTTGTTCTTTTTTTTTTAAATTAAAAAATAAAAAAAAATTACACAACAATGGTAATTAATTTCTTCACTAATTACACAAAATTAGCATGTTTACACAGCGTTAAGTAAATAAACATACAAACGTGTATTAATTAATTGAGAAATGACAAACTTTGTACGGTTACAAAAAGAAGAAGAAGTGCGAGAATTAAAAACTTTATAAAACAAAATTACTATAGAAAATGTGTATTTAAAATTTTGTATGAATAAAAGGAATAATTTTTAAATACGTTTTTAGTTTGTGTAGATTAAAAGACTGTAACTAAAAAATCGAGCTTAAAAAAAATTGTTATAAAACCAAAAAAGGCCAAGAACTTGAACTTTTATAATTCATTGGAAATTATTTTTTGCAAGTACGGCTGCTGCCCGCCAACCTAATGAGTTTCCAGTTATCTTCAATATAATCATCTTCGGCGATCATCATCTTTTTGTTATCAAATAACACTGGTCTACACACTCATGCACTCTGAAAGCTTATGAATAAGGCAGTCAATTACATGGCCCATCTGTCCGTGAGTTGGTTAAAATCAACTTTAGGAAGCAACCACATGTTGCAAAGATCTGTATGTGGTTTCGATATTTTCAAAAATATTCGGAAATAAATCGCTATTGAAATCTAGCACAATCGTCCTATAAGTTTCTGAGATATAAGCAAATAAACATTTCTTCCATATTTTTAACAAAAAAATCAAAATTTTTAGTTCTAGAGATATTCTTGAAAAATGTTAAACTAATAGTTCACTAAACGACGAAGTTATAGGCAAAAAAGTGTATTTTTTTAAATATACAAAAGACGCTCGCAAATTAGAACCGCTTTGTCTTTGAGGCAATTGTTATTTCTGAATTATTCTAATTTCGAATGAAAAATTGAGTAAATTTACTTCCAATAACATAAATAAAACACTATATTTTTAGCTAAAGATCACTTCTTTATATAAAAATGATTATTATTTTATTCCGATATTTCGCCACCACATTGGGTAGCTTCTTCAGGGGAAGTTTTTACAATTTATAACAATTAACGATTAAAATTGTTCAAAAACAAATTTTTTAAAAAAGGCGGGAAAATTTTTTGTTTACATTTAAAATAACAAACGAAAATTCAAATATATCAAAGCGTTTAATGTATTGCAGACACTGATTCTAATTTCTGGACGTTTAAATTACTGAAAGCTCTAATTTGTGAGCGTCTACTGTATTAAGTTTCTCAAGGTCTTGAATAGAGACGTCAAATTACAAGCCATAGTCTCGAAAACTATTGCTGAGAAAAACTAAAAAATTGATTTAAAACTAACTGAGATATAAGCAAAAAAAAATTCAACTTTTTTTATTGTTTTTCTTCTAAACTTAACAAACGAAAATAATTTTTTCCGGCTTCTGAAAAACATAGAGGAGCAATATGGCTATAAAAAAGAAGGGTTTTACTAGCAAATTATGATGCAATATATAAAAAATTTAAATTTAAAACCATGATGGCCGCCTTTACAGCCATTACAGCTTACAGTAAATTTTAAAAAGGGTCAAATTTAGTACTTAAAAAATGTACCCCCTTTAACACCCTCAATATTGGTATCAAGTAAAAGAGCTTGGCCATTAGAATACAATAAACTATGAAAAAAATAAAATTAAAGATGGCGCCCTAAACAAATTTACGAATGTATGGGTCAAATATAGATTTACGAATTTGTCCCATTCAACCCCTTGGTATCTTGGTATCAAATAAAAGTACTTGACCAATAGAATACAGTAAACTATGAAAAAGTGTAAAATTTAAGATGGTGTCTAAAACAAAATGGCGGATAATATGTTTTTCTTAACCCTATCAATATGGGTATCAAATTGACTAGTAGAATACATTTAACTATGTACAAATTTTAAATTACAAAATGGTGTCGGAAATAATAATAAAATTTGCCCAGCAGTTTTTTATAAAAAATTATTTTTTTTTAAATCATATAATAGATGTTCAGTGTCTCAAATAATCTAGGAATCGGCTTAAGGCCAACAAAAATTTGTTCACATTTTGTAGAGTAGTGTCATGAAAAGCGAGAGCTTAAAAAAATTTTATTTTGGTTTAGAATGGAATGTTTGAGATTACATTTCTAATTAACAAAAAAATTAATCATAAAATCAAATGCAAATGGCCTTATCGCGGGTTCGTAATCCCTTTCATGGTATTACATGTAAAATAAAAAATTAAAAAAAAAACAATACGTATTGATTAAATTAATGTTAAATAAAATCCAAAGTAGTTTAACTAATTTAATAGATTTTTTTTTGATAAAACAACAAATTGATACGTGTTTAATAGGAAGAGATTATAAACGTTTTAAAACATTATTATTATTAAACAAAATGTATTATGTATAGTAAATTCTAAAATCCAAATTTCTTAGATGCATGTGATGATGTTGTTAAAATAAAAATATATGTATATTGAAGAACTGCATGTAACGGGTGTTCCTATATATATATAAAGATCAATGTGTGTTTGTATGTTTGTATATGCTTTATAGAAGGTTAAACGGCTGGACCGATTTCCTTGAAATTTTCACAGAATCTTTCTGTATGTCTGGAAGGAACTATAGGCTATACTTTGGTTTAAAATTGAAAGTGGGCGGGGTGCCACGCCTATTAAAGAATAAGTATTAAATATTATATATCACGAAAGTTAATGCCGCTAAAGTCTTCAAATTAAGTACGGTAAACTTTGACATCAACACGAACATTTGGGTAAAAAATGGGCGGACTTTCAATAGTAGGCGTGGCCACATGAATTAAATACTAAATTTCGTATATTTGGAAAACGATATCGATTAGAGTACTAAAATTTTGCAAGAGCAAGAAATGGATGCTTTAGTAATATAGTGGGCGTGGCACCTGTCATATGAATTAAATACAAAAATTCGTATATCTGGGAAGCGATAATAGTTAGAGTACCCAAATTTTGCAAGAGACACTTTGACATCTATATGATTATTTGAATAAGAAATCGATGCTTAAGTAATAGTGGGCGTGGCACTTGCAAAATAAATATATTTTTGAACTATAAAATTTTTATTTCATTACGATGGGGGTGGCGAAGCACACCGTGTATTAGCTAGTCTTTAAATTAAATAAAACGTGAGTTTTTTTGTTCAAAAGGCATACCAAAGAAATAAAAAATGTAATATAACATCGTGCAAATGTTCGCCGCGTCTACGCTGGATGGCGCGAATCTAATGTGTGTAATTTTCCATGACTTATGTTTTAAATAAACTAGCATTTGACGCCATTTCTTAAAGTTATTCCAACTTACAATGGAGTCATAAATTTTGTGCCACCCTGTATACAGTCGTAAATGATTGTCAGATTTAATTTATTAGCTACATATTTATTATTAATCATTAAAATATTTTTAAATACCATTTATGGTATGCAATAATTTTCGAGCAAATTTGTCAAGCACTATAATTAAAAAAAAAAAAACAATATCAAGGAACTAAATTAATTATTAAGCAAATGAGAGTGCGATATATTTGGCCGTGCCGAATCTTATATACCCTTCACAACGTGTAGTCATGCATTAACAATTGTATCACCATTCATCTCATTAATGCATACATACATACATACATGGTAACGCAATGGACCTTATTGGTCTCCGAGTGTGGGTGTAGGAGGCAAATACTGCTTTCTCCATCCCCCTTTCCTACCTACATACATACATACATACATATAAGTTTCAATATCTTTATAATGACTTTATCCGCTTATAAACATCACATTTTTAAATTAAAAATTGAGTTTATGTATGTATGTATTAAAAAAAATAAATAAAAAAAAATTTTTGTTTGTATTAACTGGAATTCGAACCTACGTTCATCTAGGTTTTTTCATCGTATCTCAGTTGTTTATAGAGCGATTTTTCTGATACCAATCTGCTCCCGAATATTTCTGATATTCTGATACCTAACACGGGTCTTGAAAATGTCTGGGGGCTTCAAAAAGTTGATTTCAATATACACACGGACAGACGGACAATGCTTAGGTTAGGTTGAAAAGGAGGAACACTAAAAGCCCAAATCCACGACAGGTTGTATGCTCCATATGAATAGAAAAGTTAGAATAGAGAAGAAAGAGAAGCAGACCAGTCCAGAGTTTGGCGGGCATCGAACCCGCAACCCCCAAACTAGCAGACCAGCACACTACGGACAATGCTTAATTGACTTCCCTCTTCGCAAGCTTTCAGAAACTGTATACTTTATGGGATCGGAAATGAAAATTGTAGAATCACTGTGAAGGGTATACAAATATTACAAAATATGGTACCATCTAGACTTAATTTCTAATTCTTAATGTTTCATTATTCTAATGGGTTAAAATCAAACTAGCCTGCTGTCTGCCATCACTGCAAAGATCTTTTCCTTATCACTTTCTGTTTTTCTTAAATTTTTACATCGATCGAAACAGAAAGCAACAACAATAAATCGTTCACTTTTTTTTCGTAAGGTTTGCAGGAAGTTTTATTTTAAATGAGTTCATGTATGGGTATTTGTGTCTGTTTTATTTATTTGTTGCTCCTCTTCCAGTTTAAACTGCTTTGACATTATCAATAATTTTCAATAACAACATCATCCCAATCAATTGAAGGCGAGAGCACACAATTTAAATGCGTTATAATTAAAAATAAAAGTAACAATCTCATGACATTCTTTTTTATCTGTAATACTTTTTTATGTTCTTTAAATGTTATTGAAGAAGATGTTTTTTTATTGGTATGTATTTCTTGGATTTTTTTATTATTATTTCAAGTATCAAAATTGTGTGTGTTTTTTTTCATCTTTCTACACTAAGAAAATTGATGTGTTAAATCAATTGACAATAATAATAATTTGAATGAGCGATATTTACGCATTGCGAAAACGAATGATTAAAAGAAAGAATTTGTTTATTGATTTCTTGTGTGAAGGTAAGAATAACAAAAGTAAGAAGAATAAGAAAAAAATAAAAACTAAAACGTAGAAGATATTTAAAAATAGACTGTAAGAATAATTTATGGATGTTGTATAAAGCCCACGATTTCGTTAAGATTGTAGGAGAAGATTTGCTAAATGTTTACGAGACTTGAAAGTGTGTGATAGAAACCATGACTTTACTTACTACAATGCTTTAGGTTAGTTTCTTATGACTGACACATTTGAATTGCATCCGGCTTAACAATTTAAATGTTTAATAACAATACTTTTTGCGGCCTTTTTTTTTTCAAAACTTCCATAAGTATTAACAAATTTTTTATATTATTATTTAAATGTCCACTCAACGAAATTCAATCGGACACTGACTGATTCATAGAATTACATTTTTTTTGGTCTTTAACATTTTTGGTTTCGATCCAACTAGACCCTAATAATTCACAGAACAACGTTTTGTTGTTCTTAAATTTTCCTGATTTTGAAATTTTATTATATACCAGCAAAATCTTTATTTACCTAGCACGTAATATTGGAGATACACATGAACTAGTTACTTTTCGACTGAATAACTACTTATTTTTGTTTGAGTTGTCCCAGAAATCATGACAAAAAGCAATAAAATAAGTTGTTACCAATAAAGCTGAATTATAGCTGGATATTTTTATACTGTTGCAATACAAAAAAATATAAAAATTATAATATTGGGCATATTATAATATTTATGAAGTTAATTTAAAGTTCAGTTAATTTAAAGTTAAGTATTTACGAAGGTCGTAACCAATAGGCCATTACTCCGTACTATAAAATAATGATGTTGGTAACGCCCCTCATTACTATGTAATATATGAAGTAATTGCAACCTATTACACAATTTCAAAAAGATTTTGCTGGGATTCTACTACTCACTTTTGTTTGACAAAGAAAAAGTTTAACTGCAGTATTTATAAAAAATATTTTAGGTTTATTGAAGGTTTATTTGACAAATATCTCTACAAAAGTTGTCAAATAAGCCCTTAATAAACCTAAAATATTTTTTATGAATACGGCAGTAAATATTTAGTTTAGTTTTTCTCAAAACTAGTAAATTATTTAAAATAAATGAAGTACAAATTTTTTAACACGAAAAAAAAATTGCAAATTATTCGAACTTTAATTCGAATTTTCAAACATTCTAAAACTAAAAAATTTTTCGAACTTTAATTTGAATTTTCGAACATTTTAAAACTGAAAATTTCTTATATGAGATTAAATTTAATTTTTAATTTCAATTCAATTTTAATTCAATTTTAATTTTCAAAAATAAAATATTAAAATATTGAATTCAAAATCATTAAGATTTTTTAAAAATAATAATTTTTCCAAGAAGTATATAATGATTTAGATATTTAAATTTATTAAATTTAATTTTAACAAATTTTTAAAATTTAAAAAAACTTACAGAGTTATTAATAAAAATAAACTTTAAACTGCTGCTACCTTTTTTAACTAGTGAACTAGAGAACAGTGTTTTGTTAACACCGTTATTGTTAAAATCAAATTTGGAAACACAAAAGAAACGTTTTTCAAAATTCAATGTTTAATTTTTTAAAGCCTTCGAAATTAAAAACAGTTATGACTTAAGAAATAATATTAATAATCTAAGATATAATTATTAAAATTTAAAATTTGTTCGAACTTAACCCAGCAAAAACTAGGCAATGACTTGCTCTCACTAAACAACATACTTCTCAATGACTATTACATATCGTCTGTCTTACTAAGAAGTGTTTTAGTAATGACATGATTTAAAATGCGATACGGAAGTAGTGATTTTCAGACATTTGCTTAGGCCCCTTTCGCATTAGGCAACTATAATTGCGCAATTCTTGTGTTTGTTGGTGTGAGAGGAAAGGTCGGTGTAAAGGGGAAAGAGTTGCCGAGATTTGAGTACAGACTTTCTTGTACTTGGCAATTCTGCTTTAGCAGTCATTCTTGTCTTGGAATATTTATTTGTTTTTGACATTGTCTTTTATTTCTTCTTCGGTGTGTTGTGTAATTTTGTGTTTGTGAAAATTTTATTTGTTTATAAGTGTATCAAATATTTAAAAATGATGAGAAGTTGGAAAAAACTGGAAGAAATTGAGCAACCAAGTTGCTCAATGTGAACATAAAAGCAAGTTCAAAAGAAAATAAATAAAAATTAAAATTATACTTGCGCAATTATAGTTGCCTAATGCGAAAGGGGCCTTAGTTAGATACACATACAATACGATTTTTGATTGCGAAATTTGTTAGAAGTCATTAAAATGCAAAACTTTTCGTAATTATCATTTAGTTTATCACTCTTGAGAGTATAAGTAATAATATTTTTGACTATAGTGGCAAAGCAGTTCATTAGCAAACTGATGACTTATAGATGATATTCATTGATTTTTAAATTTCAAATTATCATATCTCAAAATAATTAAACCGAATTTTCGTTTTTCAAAAACTAAACGACCTCTGTAAGACTATTATATTGATGGGGTTTTTTTTGGGGGTATTTAAACCAAGAACTTATTTTGTTGCTATAAAAGTAGGTACTAATTTAAGTCCCTATTTATAAGCTATTGTAATAAGTTCTTATAGGAGCCCCTGTTTGTAAGCTAGTGAAGTAAGTACTAATAGTCACTATTTGTAAGCGAGCGTGGTAAATTCTTGCTTCCACTGATATTGCCGTAATAGGTTTCGATGTGTTTTTTGTGGTGAATAACTTTTTTTTTTAACTGCCTGTTCAACGATGTCGAAAGAAAACCCAAGCGAAATTTCATTCGTACAAATATATTGAAAACAACAACAAAAATTAAAAATTTGTTTTTGTTTTCAACGTATTTGTACGAATGAAATTTTGCTTGGGTTTTCTTTCGACATCGTTGAACAGGCAGTTAAATTCAATTCGTTACTTTGTAATGAGAGTTTTTGCTGGGAAGTTCCAAATTTCAAATATTGTAAAAAGTCCAATATTTTTATTCCTTATGTGCAATTTAAATATAACTGAGAAAAATTATTAGTTTGGATATTTTAATTGGAGCTTTAAGAATGTCAATATTTTCCTGTTTTTAGCTAATCGTTTTGCTGAAACAGCCAATGTCTAATTTAACTTAGAACAGCTCATAAAGGCTTTATATTCCTTAAAAAAAATATATTTATATTTGAAGTAAATAGGCTAACACCAAGTAAAACAATTATATTATAATTTTTTCCCCACATATGCTATTTTAGCAAACGATTTTTTTGTGCTGATAATATTTATAATAAATAACACTTGAGAAAATATATATAAAAAACGTAAGAGTTCTTAAAATTTTCTTAAAATAATAATATTTGAATTTCGAAAATTTACAAAAAGCTTAAAATATTATCATTTATTGTGATTACCATATTCAAAAAAGTATTTTCAGATATTCGAAAAATTTCGAAAATTATTTCGAAAATTCGAACATTGAAAAAATATTATATTTAAAATCTTTATACCACTACATATGCAGAAATATAATCAAATTTAAATTTTCTTAAAAGAAAACTATGTTCGAAATTAAAAATTGATGATTATATGTATAAAAAAAATATAAAAAAATATGATGTAATTATATAAAAAAACTATGTATGTTCGAAATGTAAAACTTATAACTATATGTGCAAAAACTATTGATTTAAAAAAATTATGTATGTAATTATGTATTTTATGTAATTTTTATTAGTAATATCCTTAATTAAAGCATTAATATTTCTCTCTCAAAATCGCAAATTAGTATTCCTAAACTTTCAATACCAGCAAGAAAAAAAATATGCCAATAAGTTGTTTATATAATTAGACAGAATTATTCGTTTCACCTACATACATATACATACATACATATGTACATACAAAAAATATTGCTGCTAAAAAGTAAATAACTGGTTTTTAAAAATATTTGTTTTGCTACATACAAACAAACGTTGTTAAAGGAAACTAAAAACAAATAACGAATGACTTTTTTTTTTAAATAAATTTACTTAAAATTCAGTGCACAGTACCGTTGTTTTGAAAGCAATTAAGGAATGGTTTATTTTAAAACCAACCTTAAAAAAGGTGTGTTGGTTACTTAATATACTATTTATAATAAAGGAATTCACGTAGTCGATTTAAGCTTTTTTTTGTGTGTTTTTTTTTTAAACAACAACGTAGAAAATAATTACGGACTATAACTACTTCTTATCCAGTGCATAAATTCTGGGCAAGACTTTGTAAAAAAATTATATGTTTAATTGCCAATTTTCTAAACAGAAAATATGTCTAAATCAACAGAATTTTATTTAATAAGTTAATAAAAAAAATAATAATAAATTTAAAATTATTTAACGAGAGTAAATGTCAGACTTAAATTGGTGGCGTTAGTACCTTTAATATTTTACAATAATCCTTAAGATATTATCGAAAAATGACAACGAAAACGAAAACACTAAGATGTAAAATGCCATTAAACGTGTGTAGGCCATGTAGATTTAAATGAATAAATGAATTTATAAAGAAGTAGTGAGTTGTAAACAACATATAGTGAAAACTAATTTTTTACTAGAAATAAATATATATTCTTTTTATAACAGGTGCCTTTAGAACATTTAAAAATAAAAAGGGGAAAACAAGATAAAGAAATAATAAAACATCAACAGTGAGTCTAAAAGTACGTTCGCTCTACTACTGAAAAACATTAAGAAAACGACTTTTGGATTTTTTCAATCACACAACACTACAACTTAAAAGTTTTTCAAAGAACACAAAAAAAAATCGTTTAAAATAAAAACAAAACATCTAATTTGTTGTTAAGAAAAATTTTGAAATAGCTCTCAAAACATTAATTTGGGGTGTTGTTTTTTTGTTTTTAATAATTCAATCCTAACCTCGCCGCTTAATAAATCCAAATCAGCAGATGCGGCATGAGAAGCCGTTTTAATAATGTTGTAGGTCTTAGCAAATGGAGCCTTAATAAGCTGATTTTTTTTGTTTGTTTTGGTTTTATCAATAATATTACAAAAAAATAAATAAACAAATAAAAAAATTTTAGAAAATAAATAGAATTTTGTTTAATAATTTGTTGGATTTTCTTTAACAAAATTTCACTTTAAACAAAAGCGGCTTAAACAAAATATTTAAATTATAAAAATTAAATATTATTTTTATGCTTTTTAAATACATAATTCTTATTTATAGTTTAACCTCATTTTTAATACAAATTTAAATTTTGTTTTTTTAAGATTTTCTTAAGTTTTTTTTGTTATAGTCAAAAATAAAGGCATAGAATAAAAAATAAACTTTAAAACTTACCTCCCAGGATTCTCTGGTTATATCGGTGATTTCTTCACCCTCCTGACTGCCTGAACGTGTTTTCTTGGTGCCACTTTGTGTCCACTCGGTATCGTCTTGTATTAGCTCAAAGCCACGACACTTGATTTGTTCCTCATCCAATTCACCATACAGATGAGGAACCCAGGTATTGACAAAACGATACAATTCATCAATGCTGCAAAATAAAATCAATTTTTTATTTTTAACATCTTTCAAATATTAATGTTTTTTTTTTTAATAGTAACTCACCGATTTTTTGGTACACTAAACCAATATTCAGGTCTCAATTTGTTTTTACCATACGACATTACCGATGTTGGCAATGGTATGGCTTTGCCCACAGGTTTACCCATGCGCAAGCGTAAATACAAGGGTGGATCTGGACAAGCACGTGCAGGTCTTGGTATTAATTCTATAATAAAACAGAAATAGAAATAAAATAATATTTTAGTTTGCAAGTAAACTAAAAAATTAGTAACTAAAAAAAAGATATAGATTATCTTGAAAAGGTATCGATCTAAAATAGGGAGACCGTTGTCTGGTTATTTTGTAATTTTTCAACCCTCCCTAAATGGCAAAAACGGGTAAAAGCAGGTGAAGAAAAAAAAATAAATTCTATTTTTTACCCCACAAAAAGTCATGAAGGGGTTTTTTTGGTTTATTTTTACTGTGCGGTCCAAACAAAACGCACGATGTTATTTAAAACAAAACACAAATTTTCCGAGATAAATTCTAAACTAGATTTTATCCATGGGGTTTTATGTAATAAAGATTTATTTCATTCCTAAAACATGCAGCTTTAAGATCAAGTACAAAAACTGGTAATAATTTGTTGCTGTCTTTATTAATTTCTACAATTTTCATGTCTACTTTCATTTCATAAAGTATATATTTTCTGAAATTTTATATATAGAGGATTGACTCCGCCATGTCCATCCGTGTGTTAGTTGAAATCAACTTTTAGAAGCAACAATAAGTTCCTCAGATTTGTGTATGGTATCAATCTTTTGAAAATATCTGGGAATGAATCGCTATTGCAATTCAGCACAATGGCCCCATAACTTTCTGAGATATGAGCAAATAAACATGACTGCCTCTGTATTTTCCCATATTTTTACCACAAAAAAATTTTATAGCCATAGAATAACTTAGAGGTACTTCTGCTACTATTTTTAGATTATATATGCCTCTAGAGATATTCGTGAAAAATTTTGGATAAAGCGGGCTGTAATCGGTAAAGTTATAGGCAAAAATTTGTTTTGAAAAATATATATTCCAAAAATTTACAAACAAAAATCAATTTTTCTCAGCTTCTAGACAACCGAGAGTATTGGTATCATTTGAAAGGAGTTGACTAGCGCTATATATATGCACTATAAAAAAATTTAAATGCACTACAAAATGGCGGACAAAAAATTTATATATGGCCCAAATCTGGTATTTTGAAATGTAACTTCTTGAACCCCTTCAATATCAAATGAAAGAGCTTGACCAGTAGAATACAGTAAATTATTAAAAAATTTAAAATCCAAGATGGCGTCTAAAACAAAATGGCGGAAATTTTTTTTAACCCCATCAACATGTGGTATCAAATGAAAGCGCTTGACTAGTAGAATACAGATAACTACGTCCAAATTCAAAATCGAGGATGGCGTCGGAAATAATAGAGAAAAATGGTGTATAATATGAAATATAAGTTAAGCTACGATGTGGGATTATACCTATGTACATGATGGTGAAGGGTATTATCAGATTCGGTACGACCGAATATAGCACTCTTACTTGTTTTTATTAATTTTTTGAATTCAAATAATTTTTTTTATTAAACCAAAAAAAAATTTTTTTCATGTTGATCCTTAATAACTCCGAAGCTGATGGCTAAATCAGAAAATGATATTAAAAAGACTAAAAGCTGGTGTAATTTAAAGTTTTCTGACGGATGGCTAAACAAAATCGAATACATCGTTCCAAAGATACAAGATATGTATATTGAACATCCTCTTCAGAAATCTCAAATTTTACAAAATAATTTTTTTAAAAAAAGCCGTTCCATAAAATTTAAAATAATTATAATTTTTACAGTTAGTTGACTATAACGGATCACAAAAAACAAGTAAGAGCGCTATATTCGGCCGTGCCGAATCTTACATACCCTTCACAACGTGTAGTCATGCAATAACAACTGTTTGTATCGCCATTCATCTCATATAAAATACGTACATAAATATAAAAAACATACATATGTAAAAACAACCCATTTTAAAATTATAACTTTACGTATGTATATTTAAAGAAAAAGAAATAAAAAAAAAATTTTAAAAAAAATTTAAAAAAAAATTTAAAAAAATTTTAAAAAAAAATAATTAAAATATATACAATTAATATAAAACAAAAAAAAAATTAAAGAAAAAATAATAAAAATATAAATAATATATTAAATAAAAAATAAAAAAAAATAAAAAAAAAAATTAAAAAGAAAATATAAAAAATATAAAAAAAAAAATTCTTTTAGCTCAGCTGGGATTCGATGCCACGTTTTATCTAACCAGTATACACGTTTGTATGTATGTATGTTGTTGTTGTAATGTTGTTTTTGTGAAAAAAAAAATCAAGGTGGTCGTGGGTTTTTGCTCATATCTCAGTTGTTTATGTACCGATGTTTCAGATTTTCAATACCGATCTACTCCCGAATATTTCTGATATTTTAATAGCTTACCCGGGTCCAACCTATGTCGGGGGGCTTCAAAAAGTTGATTTCAACATACACACGGACAGACGGTCAGACGGACAGACTGACAGAGCTTAATCGACTCCCCTATTCATAAGCTTTCAGAAGGGTATAAAAATTGTGATTATTTAGGGAAACACAAAAACTTCCAATTTGCTGCATAGTGTAATTGAGGTTTAATGTCGTTAAAGTTTTAAATTATTTTCTCCTTTATCTTAATCTCTCTCTTAATTTGTTCTTGGCTATTAACGACCTCATTTTCGAAGAAGTATGGCTTAATGACGGGGCGAGCCCACAAACCGCACTAAACAGTTACTCTTTGTGGATGCAAACGCTTTTCAACAATTGCTCGTGGTCTCTTATTTTTCCTTTTTTTTTTTATGTTTTTTTTATATAATAAAATCGCTTTACATAAACAATAAATCGAATATTACTTGGCTAAAATTTTTGAATACTTTAAGGGGAACAACAATGGTAGCCAAATGAGAAAATATGGAAATAATCTATGAAGTGCCTAATATTTAACAGGGTCGATTCGAATAAAATTTTAAGGTTTCTGGCGACATAAAAAATTATGTCATTTGTTGTAGTAAAACTTAAAACAAAGACATAATAACAACTGCAAATAAGCGTGGGTGTCTAAAGCACTACCACTTGAATTAAAAAAAGCGATAATCCCCAAATGGAAACAATTGACAAAACAATCAAAATCTATAACAAAATTTATGTTAAAAGAGAACTAGATAGATAAGAATAGCTTTCAAAAATAAGAAGAACAAAATAGTTATACTCACTATCGACACTGACAAATAGTCCAGGCTTATCATCTACTGAAACCATAGAACGATAATCCAATTTTGGTTGTTGCTGTTGTTTGTTGTCCTTCAGCTTGGTAGTAGATGCAGTGCCCTCCGAAGACAAAGGACGTATAAATGTACCTATCGAAGAACGTCTGAAAGGCGGAGAGAAACAAACAAAACACAAAAGTAAAATAATAAAATTTATTAATAAATTGTTTAAAATTGAAATGAGTTACAACACAAACCAACCATAATTAACATTAAAGAAATAAGAGAATACATTTCTTGAAAATGAAATTTCAATATTTGTACAGTTTTTTGTTTTAAATTTTTTTGTTAAATGATTTATTTTTAACAATCGAGTAATGATGTGAAAGATGTTTAATTTAGCTTTAGTTAGAGTTGAAAAGAATTTTCAATGAAATGCTTTAGAAGATTAAATGTAAAAACAAAAGGAAATTAAATCAAATGACTTATGAATGATTTTAAACATTTTGTTTTGGATAAAGTGAAACCTAGCGAAATTCATCTACAGATAAGAACAACTTATTTAACTTGTTTAGTGAATAGAAATAGTTAAAAAGTGCTCAATTTTCAATAATGTTTTCAAATCAAAAGAACAGCAAAGAACTGCTGGTGTTAATATATTGTAGAAATATATTTATTTAATAACAAACAAAAAAACAAATGAGGAAACAAAAAAAAGTTTTCTTTACAATATTTATTAACACTTTAAACCAGGCAGATTTTTATTAAAAAAAAGAAGAAGAAAAAACGAATAAAACGTAAGAAATGAATCATACTATTAAACACATTTTAAAACATCTTTCAAACGTAAAAGAAACATCAACATGGTGTAGAAACAATTAACATAATCTTTTACTTAACAAAATATGTATTGAAACAGTAGTAGGGGGGAGGAAAAAAAATAGCTGATAGATAGTATAATTAATATAAGTAGTTAAGTGGTAAATAGCCCCTACAACAATTGAACAATTTGAGGTGAGATTTGTTGGAATTGATTTAGTTTCTTACCCTGACGTAATATGACCCTCGGAATGAGTGGAGTGTGGTGTCAAAGGTGGCACCGGAGAGCCACTCGAATCTTCGGACGGTGTTTTTGAAAATAAATTGCCACCCAACTCTGAGACCAAAGTAATGGGTGAACTGATTTATTATTTATTTTTTTTTACAAAAATAAAATTTACACAAAATTGTAAAAAAAAAAAATTGTGAAAATTAAAAAAAAAATTTAAAAAGGTTGGGCAAGTGTTGTGTTTGGTGTTTGAAAAAAAAATATATATTCAAAATATTTATTGCCAATGGCAGATAATGTTTCGATGTGTGTCAGGGAGAGTGTTGAAAAAAAAATAAATTAAAGAAATAAAATTGTTTTTATTTTATTTAAGTCGAATCCAACATATGAATGCATTTTTGTTGTTATTAAATTTAGAATTAAAAAATAAAAGAAATATTGAAAATAAGTAAATATGATAAAGAAGTTTTTATTAAATTTTTGAATGGTTTTTGAGAGGAATATTTTTTTTTTATAAAACAGTTGCAAATTAATTTAAATATTAAATATTTACCTTGAAAATACTTTTGAGAATACACTTTGATTCGAATCGCCGGTATTAGGAGCCGATTCTTGATCCTGAGACTTGTTAACGCTGCCAGCAGAATTGGGTACAGCATCACCAGTAAGACCTTCTACCCAAGCCAAGGGATAAGAAAGTCGTTTCAACATCTTTTATATAAAAAAAAAAAAAATATTTAACAATCTGATTAAAACATTTTTGTATTACAAATTTTACCTTATTCTTTTTGTCAGCATTTTTATCTTGTTGATTAGTTGTATTATTATTATTGATGACAACAGCTTGGGAATTATCATCGTCTACACTAAAACTGACACTAGAAGTCTTTTTGCGATTGCCACCGACAGCAGCAGAGCCAGCATCGAGACTGGTTCTAGGTGGCGATTCGCTAAGAGGTGTTATCGTTATGGGCTTGGGTGGCACCCAATCGGAGCTTAATACAATATCAGCATCACTGTAAACAGTTTTCTTTGGTATAGGTTGTACATTTGGTATAGAATCGCGTATATCGATACCCGAATCGTAACACGATTGTTTTGACAATTCTTCCAATTGTTCTAAATCTATGGCATTAATGTTACCGCTAGCCAAATTGGCCATAATGCCGCTAATCGAAGAAGCAGCCGAATGAGGATCTTGACCACGTGCCCCACTATCGGCCGTGGTATTCGATTCATTGTCACCCTCATCTTCCGATGATCTTCGAGAATTAGATAAACATAGTCTAAGTCGTTTGCAACAACAACAACAGGTGTGTGCGTGTGTAAGTGTGCATAATTTTTTGTATTTTTTTTAATTTAATTGAAATGAAAATGATGTTTTGTGCCACAAATTTTGGTAAAACAATTAACAGCAGATTGTACAGTTGATGAGGCATGATGAGTTAACAATACAGTGCAGTAAAAACATATAAAAGTGCAGTTTCAAACCGATTTTGTGTGAAAATTTGTGTAAATATGCAAAAGAAAATTTAAAGTGATAAAAGAAAAAAAGTTAAACTAAAATTTATAATTTCATAAATAAAAGCTAAAATGAAAAGCAATGTTACAGTTGCTGAGCAGATTTTTTGCTATTTTTTCCCCAAATTAAAATAAGGCTACTTAGCAGTGAAACAGTTCTAATTCTATCGGCAATATTTATAAGAAAGCTAAGGCTTTTAACTAACAAACTGCTGTATTTCCCTTAGAATCCTGTTAGTTAGCACACAGTTTGATGTTGTGAATTGTGTACGAATAATAATGACAATCGAAATTCAATTATTGCAGTAGATTCTCATGGCAATGTTTGTTTGCAGGTCTATCAAAAATGCCTTTGTTCACCTAAAACAATTTAGAACATTTTAAACCACAATTTTTCATCTAATTTTTCCCTATTAGTACCCGGTGGACTAGTCAGTAGTGTGCTGGTCTGCTAGTTTGGGGGTTATCTTTCTCTTCTATTCTAACTATTCTATTCATATGGAGCGCACAACATAAGTGTATACCTGTCGTTGGTTTGGGCTTTTAGTGCTCCTCCTTTTCAACCTAACCTAACTTAACCTAACCTACAGCAAAAAATATGAATTTGTATGTGAAGTTTAATTTACAAAATCAATTTTCATATAAACTTGTGAGTTAAATAGATGATATCTACATCCAACCCTAAGACATTCCGATCAAGAAGTGCTGATGATGAAACCGTAGCTGGTTTCGAAAATACATTCCACTCGGCTGGTGTACAGATTAAAACTTACTTTTCCACTATATTCTTTCATTTTCACAAATAAAAATTGATTTCTTCATATAAAAATGAGAAAATTAGTATTAAAATGAACTAGATCCAGAATAAAAATAATAAAGTCTTTAACCTAACCTCACTTAACCTAACATTTATTTAACTTTAAAATTTTATTATTTTACATCTAATTTGTATCTACGATTTTTCCCTTTATTTTCTATAGCGGAACCAAGAAAGCTTCGTCTTATCAGCTGTCTGTTTTACCTAAACTAACCTACACCATTGTTAAATAAATGGCGCATGAGAGCAACGTAGTACTAGTCTGTTTAACGTCTTAATATTATTACATTCCATTTAAAACTTTAAACAAACAGTGTTAACTGATTATGTCATTTATCCTCACTTGTTTTAATTTTCTTCTTAAAATCTTTGTATAGAGATAATATTATATAGAGCGGTGATGTATAGTATTTTTTTTTTTCAAAAGAGATAAACCAAAAACGTAAAAACAGTGTTTTGTAATCTTTTAAAAAGTGATAGATAATCACTGGTGGTCTTAAAATTTCTCATATACCCTTGAAGATAAAAAGATTAATTAAAGCACCCATAAATAAAAACACAAAAAATAATAATAAATTACAAAAAAAAAGTAGAAAAAAACTTAAAAAACAATAACAAATATTTATATTTTTTTTTGCTAAACTATCTACGCTATCTCACCTATCTTTGCTAGGAATGGCCCAATGATGATCTAAAAGACTTTTACGCCTTTCCTCTAAGGTGGTGCGAGAATCGGTAATATTAAGACTTTTCTTAGCATCCTCGTCCTCGGTGTCGTTGGTACCAGAACTGGCAGCATCAAGTTCAGTCTTCGAACTATCTTTGGCTTCTGTAGATGTTTCAACAATTTTCTATATTTGAAAAAAATTAAAACAATAAATTAAGAAATTTTCTTTACAAAAACATTTAAAAAAAAAAGTAATTTCTACTTACCTCAGTTTCACGACCTGAACCTGAGCAAATCGACTCTTGATCATCAATTTTCTCCTTGCCTTCATCTTCTCTTTCCGCAGCTTTTGCATCTTCATTTTCTGTTTTCTCCTTGCCATCTACACTATCGTGTTCACCCTCCTCGTTGGCCTTTTGGGCATCTAATACTGCTTTGGGATAATAAATTTCGGGCTTTTCGGTTTGACTAATACCTTCGGCAGCACCGCCCGATACCCGCATATGGGCTATGTCATGAAAGATGGCAGCATTCACACATAGTTCCATTGGTGCTATAACACCATAACTTTCAGGTCCATGTTCAATAACCAATGGGTCAGAAACATTAGGATCAAACATCACCGCATTGGGTGTAACCAAAAGGACGCCACCCACCACACCCTGGCCATCGGTTATGTGACGTACATTGATTTTGAGGAAACGTTGTGTTATAACAGGATCATCCGATTTATTGCCATCTGTACGACCGCTAGAGTCAATACGTTCAATACGGCCAGGTTTAGGAGAGCCAGGACGTAAACTTTCCAAGATGTCTGCAAGTAATATGGATTATAAGTTTTTCTATTAATACTTTTTATACACACAATAATAAGGTACAAGACAGTATTTCTGTTTAAACAAGTGTTTGTCTTTAGAATTATATTTTTTTGTTGTTTTTTTTTTTTAATAGTATTAAATGCTTAATTATTTTACTTAAATTTATATAAAATACAAAAACGATTGATATTTGTTATACATTCAACATATATTTCATTAACTTTAGATAAGATAAATTTCTAAATTTACTGCATTAACTACAAAGCGTATGTTCTACTTATTTTCTTTTATAATTTTTTTTATTAATTTTAAACTCAAAATTGTTAAATCTGCCATAACTTTTTCAGGTTGTACATGTAATTTTTTGGAATATTCTGTTTGCAGAAAAAAATAAACAATAATAAAATTACTATAAAATATTATCTAAATATTGCAAGAGTTTTCTTTATAAATTTCAAATATAGAATTTAGAAACAAGAGTTAAAATTCATTTTGCATTAGAAATTTCTGTCTATTTGTACAATCATTAAGGGTTTTTAATGTTTTACACTCATCAAACGATTCAAAAATTTACATCTTCTAAAGATGAGTCTTAACAAAAGTTTTTAAGTTTAAAAATCGTATTATGCGGCACGTTATTTGTAAAAAAAAATGTGCTCGAAAAATTAATTAAAAAAAACTCTTCAAATTTCTTTAAATGAAAAATTAAAAATTATTATGTGTTTTCAAGTTAATGTTAAACGAATTAATGTTGCATATGTTGAATTTGATTTTTGTTATTTTATCAACAAAAAAAAAAATTAAAAAGTTATCTCGTCAGTTAAACGTGCCATGACCGGTTTTTTTTTGTAGTAAAATAGTGGGGCAAATAAGCCATGTCATTTTATAAAACTGTTTTATTAATTCGTTTTTATACCCTTCACACAGTGAAAAAGGGTATATATAGGTTTGTCATTCCGTGTGAAATTTCTACAATTTTCATTTCCGACCCCATAAAGTATATATTTTCTGAAAGCTTATGAATAGGGGAGTCGATTAAGCTCTGTCAGTCTGTCCGTCTGACCGTCTGTCCGTGTGTATGTTGAAATCAACTTTTTGAAGCCCCCAGACATCGCTTGGACCCGGGTGAGGTATTAAAATATCAGAAATATTCGGGAATAGATCGCTATTGAAAATCAGAAACATCGGTACATAAACACCTGAGATATGAGCAAAAACCCACGACCACCTCGATTTTTTTTCACAAAAACAACATTACAACAACAACATACATACATACAAACGTGTATACTGGTTGGAGTAACCGTGGCATTGAATCCCAGCTGAGCCAAAAAAAAATTTTTTTATATTTTTTTAAATTTTTTAATTTTTTTTTTATTTTTTTTTATTTTTTATTTAATACATTATTTATATTTTTATTTTTTAAAAATTTTATTAAAAATTTTTTTTTATTTTTTTTGTTTTATATTTTTATTATTTATATTAATTATTTAAAAAAAAAATTTTTTTTTAAATATTTTTTTTTTAATTTTTTTTTATTTTTTTTTTTATTTTTTTTTTAATTTTTTTTTTTATTTTTTTTATTATACATACGTAAATTTATAATTTTACAATGGGATGTTTTTATATATGTGTGTTTTTATATGGAATGAATGGTGATACAAACAATTGTTATTGCATGACTACATGTTGTGAAGGGTATATAAGATTTGGCACGGCCGAATATAGCGCTCTTACTTGTTTTATTTTTAAAGATTTTTGCTAATAAAACTTGGAAAATTCAATATGACACACTGTACTACTGAAAAACGTAACAAACACAGCAAAAAAATTTGGATGAAATGCATTTTCAGGACTTCTAAATCAATAATGCTAAAAGATTCATTCTAAAAAGCTCCTTAATTATGAAATAATTAGTCATAAATGATATGCTTTAAAATAAATGGAAAATATCTTAAAACAATTTATGTAAAAAATAAACAATTTACTCATTAAACATCGATTTCTCTTCACCTAATGAGCATAAGTTCTATACACTTTTATGAATCGATTGCAGTTCTTAAGTACATATTTATGTATGTACATATAAATATATATAAACACATGACAATATATTGTTAAAATCATTAGTATTTTCATCCAAATTAAATTTCAAGAATTTGGGTAAAAGGTTTACTGATGATCTGGCATAAGCACCAGTGAAATGCATATAAACCAGCTTAAACCAAACAACCAAATAAATAACATTAAAAAATTATGGGACCATATCCCGAATAATCTAGTAAATTAATAAATTAAATCACTTTATCATGAAGTGAAAAATCACTTCTTTGAAATGTTTTTTTTTTAATAAATAATTCAATAAATCAAAAAAAAAGCTCCTGTTTAATGAACAATAATAAAAAGAAAGTTATAACCGAAAAAAGTTGTCATTAACACTTTGAATTTAAAAAATTTTTATATCTAATCGAATTAATCAAAAAAAAAATATAAACATTTTAATCCCTATGGCAGACTTATTTTGCGCCACAAAGATATTTTGTCTACTAGTTTCAAAACAGTAATATTTATCTTTTATTTATTTATTTAATTTTTTGTATTTGTTCTCGTTATACTCGTACCATTTAATATTGTTTTCACATTCAACATTTTTTAGGTAAATAAAAGTGTTTTAAGTTTTCTTTGAAAAATAATTTTTAATATTTACTAAGTTAGTTATATAAAAGAAACACTATTTCGTGCAGAAAGTAAATTTTTAACTCTTTGAATTTAACTTTGAAAAAAGTATTTATACCTACTTAAAAAGAATATTTTAAATGTTTTTATCATTCATACATACATATGTTCATACGTAGGTAAGTAGTGTACATAAATATACAAATATGTTTGAATGTTTGCATGTATGTATGTATGTAAATTATATACAACCGTATAGACAATTTCATAAACATATGAAAACAAAAATTATGTAGAAGTTTCCCCGTTTATATTAGTTTTATTCTCATTTTGTTTTAATTTATTTTTATTTATTTTTTTACCTCTACACAAACGCGACTGCTTTATTTCCATTACGAGACTAGATAGTTTATAGTCCCACGTTTTAATATTACACCGGCAAAAAGACTAAACTATTAAAAATTATAATATTGTATGTAGATAAATAAAATGCACACTAAAAAGTACATCATAAATTCATTCAACTAAATGACGTACTATGTATATCTCATAATCATCTACCTACTACTTTAAAACGTAGTTAAATATTTTATTAAAATAAAAAATAAAAATGAAAAATAAGAATAAGTTTATAGTTTAGGTATTATGCCATAAATTCCGAATTCAATTGATATTTTTCTTTCGATCAAGCCTCTGAAACAATTTCAAAAAGGTATTTCATTTATTTAACAATAAAAATATTTATAAATTTAATTTGTATTCCACAAAAAAAATCAACAAGTTTTGTTGTAACAGTAAAAAAATAAATAAATAGGTTCCCAAAAAATTTTCTTTTATATAGGAAATTTTTAATACCTATCAGCAGAACTTAATGATACAAAAATTATCGAATATGTATTTTAATTTTGCCATAGTTTTGATAGTTAAATAGAAAGCCATAGTACTCCTTTAAAAATTAATTAAATACATATGTAACTTATTTTAACAAAAAAAAAAAAAAAAAAAAAATACAAATTTAAAAACAAATAGAGTGTGAAGTATGTATGTGAAAAGCACAAACTTATCTAAATCCATTAACAAATACAAGAACATGACATTTTAATAAAAAAAAAAAGGTTTTGATGAACATTTAAAAGGGGTCTTATTTTGAAAGATAAAATTTTGTTTAACCAAAGTAAATCGCTCAGAAATGTTAATTTAGACTGGTTACTCAAGGTTCTTTTAACAACATACTGCCACCGTAATGACGATTGGAATAATAAGGCTGACTTAGTAAACAATATGTATTT
Source organism: Phyto melanocephala (assembly GCA_941918925.1). Lineage (NCBI taxonomy): Eukaryota > Metazoa > Arthropoda > Insecta > Diptera > Rhinophoridae > Phyto > Phyto melanocephala. The sequence continues at coordinate 9,074,020 of OW799233.1, forward strand.
ATTTATTGCACACTTGTATTTGTTAACTGTAGGACAGAACAACTGCTGTGTGTTTACACAAATTTCTACACTCAAACAACCATCCAACTAATCTACCGGCCAGACAGCTTTTCTTTCAACGTCATCATAAAATTATATTCTAATATTAAACAAATAGAATAAAATTTATAAATATAATTAACACAACACATATTAAATGTATATAGTACATATATTAAATTAAAGAAATTCATCACCTCCATTCCGCCAAAATACGGCCGTATGCATTGTTAATTTTCCTGCGTTTTTGTTGGCAAACGTTTTATGAAAAATTTCAATCTTGTCTTTAACAACAAAATTTATTTTTCTTATATTTGTATTTGAATTTTTAAAATTAAAAACTTTAATATTCCTTCCACACAACACGACATAAAAAACAACAGTAAAAGAATAATAATCAAAACATATGAAAACCGATAATGAATTGTCACTGAAATGACAAATAGCACCAGGGATGGGAATTTCAAATTATATTAACAATTTAATAAAAAAAATTATCAAAAATTTTTGTTGTGTCGATTTTCAAATAATATTTAGCTTCCCTTTTGAAATGATTCAAGCTTAATTTGTCCATAAAACAAAAGTAAAATAAAAATTTTAAAGCTAAAAATTCGCTTTTGTAAAAAACACAAGAATTCATATTTACTTTAAAAGATTTTATTATTTTAATATTTTTGGAAATTACTCAGTTATAATTTTTTTGCGTTACAGGTGCTTAGTTCTTTTCTGAATTATTCAACTTTTGATTTAACTTCACATTAAAATTGTAAACGCAAAAAAATTTACAATATATTTTTGCGCTTTTTTCGTATGGAACAAAATTGATCAAATTTTGCTTACGACTTGCAATACAGTGTAAACTAAGCTTTAAAACTATGCGTTTTTACTAAATTTAATATGATGATTTCAAACTGTACTTTTAAATATATAAAATAATATTTTTTGCGAAAAATGGAGTTTTTGTTTCAGAACAGACGTACTCACGAGAAGTAGTCTTGTTTAAGAAAAGTTTTTGTGGGCTAATCATATAACGTAGCCATTTTTTTGTTCGCAAAAATTAAAAATACTATTTATACGTTAATATTGCACAGAAAACTAAAAATACAATTGATTTTAAATAATGTGCAAAAATTAAAAATAAAAAAAATTTTCGAAATGAAAGCGGTCCCACTAATATGTAAAAATTGTTTGTATGTAGACTTTCGTATAAACGGTGATTTTTATAATTGTAATATAAATTTTTTTTGCAATAAGAATGGCGGCAAATTATGACATACGAAAACAATCTATAAATATCTTTATCAAAAGCACAGTAAATTCGATCGTTTGTCCCAGGTTGTGACTGGATGAGATACCACAATGAGATCAATTCAATGGACCCTAGTACCTAGCTACCTGTTCTACTTAAACCTACGTATAATTTATTTATTAAATAATATTGACTTTTAAAAGAAAAATGGATTTCAAGTTCTATATCTGAAATTTTAATTTGAGACACAAGTTTTAAAAAATTGGAATTTATTTTGTTACTGATGATAATGTTACAAAAAGCATTTTAACTTCGTGTTCTACCGATATAGTATAAGGTAGAAAAATTTTTTGTATTTACATTTTTAAATTATTAAACAATCAATTTACTATTGGTAAAAATTCCTACATAACTTTTTGTGGTAAGCTTATTATTATAAAAAAACTTCTTAAGCAAATAATTTTATATATTATAAATTTTATTTTCAACTAAGGGAAAATATCGGAAAAAATTAGATTAATTAGATTAGATACACAAACACCCCTAGACACAAAAATTCATTCCAATAGTATCAAAAATACTAGTTTTAAAGCTAATACAATTTCTTTCTACTTATTACTATCAGTATTTTGATAAAAATTTGTAAATAAAACTCGTTTAAATGATTTAATAATTTTTTCCCATGATTAATAATTTTAAGAACTTTTAAAAGATTTCTATCAACTTCTCATTACTTTTAAAAATATTGACATCAATACACAATAACTTGATACTATCAAATCCGGTACGGTAAGTAGAACATTATCCAGTCCTGCTAAAATTAAAGTGTACAAGCGTTTCTACACTACTAGTACATGACAGCATGGTATTTTAACATAACAGCTGTGTACGAAAACTGTATAAAGAATACTTTAACAGTCCGTTAACCAATTGTTTTAAATTAGAGGGAAAAACGTTTTAAAAAATTGATTTAGTGCAAGTGTTTGACAAAATAAATATTAAAAATTTGTAAAATAATCAGTGATAATTTGTTAGATAAATGCATCTTAACGTTTAGAAGAATCAAAAAGTGTTAAAGTTATATAATTGTGAAAAAAAATTGTTAAAAATGAGTAAAATACCTATGAAGGTATAGTGTTTATAACCTCTCTATATGTTGTGAAGCTTATTAACCTATAAAAAATGTAATTCTTACACCCGGAAGAAACTGATCCTTTGAATCATATAAAGTTTACTTCCGGAAATCAACACGTACATAAAATTGTACAAAAGTAAGTTATGGAATTTAAACAATATAGGTGGTATTAGTATGAAGGTTTTTCATAAAGCTTCTACAGCTTCTAAAAATAAAACTGCAAGCCGGTAAGAATAAAAAAAAAATTATTAAAAAAATATTTTTATTATTAAGTTGTCTATTTTAACATTTTATTAAAGTTTCAAACTTGTACCTAATTCGTGTCAAAGTTTTTTTTTAGTTATTTAAGAATTATGTATATAAATGAAAGCCCTTTATAATTTAATTTATAATTTGTACATTGATGTGAAATTATGTATATATGCGATGGTATTACAATTAAAATATATTTTTTTTTTGTAATTGCAAGATAAGGTTTAAAAACAATTTGTTATTTCCTTTATTTGTGAATGAATTTCTTATGTGCAAAAGTTCTTAATGTAACAACTATTTTAAAACGGGTTTATCGTCAAAATTGAAAATTAATTTATATTTTTAAATCTTTCTTTAGTTTTGCATTTAAATAAAGAAGAAGTGCCATTGTAACCCGAAGAATAAACCCATGTCCACACTTGCTTTGTAAAACAAAATGCATGCAAAACTGTTTCTTTTTAAACAGTTTTTATGGTAATAAATTACAAGCATTAAGACACAAAGTGTTCAGTGTCTATATTATCTTCAATAAAAAAAAGCATTAAAAAACATTCTAGTCGGCAAACCAGGCTATATTTTGCCATAAACTACAATAGATAAAATTATTTGCGTTAATTTTTACCCATACGACATTAGGCAATAATAAGCCCACAGTTATATGATGGTTTAGGTAATTTTCGGAAGTAGGCTTTTTATGAAAGCTAGAATCAATTGTGTAACAATAATCACATTATTGTGTTTATATAACACCTGTTTGTTTTAAATTTTATCTCTATTCAAATTTTAAGTTATTTTAAAGAAACACGAACATATGTATATAAAAAATTTCGACCTCTGCTTTGGAGAAGCCATCGCTCATTAATTTCAAAAATTTATTCTTATCCAATCGAAACACTTTGTAAATGGTTTGAAATTTTTTCCGTTACAATTTTAGTAAAAAACGCGTGTGTAGGGTATAAAATACCACTGTTTATAACAATCTAACCTTTGTTGACTTCCATGTAATTTGTAACGTCAGTATTAAATGCACATATTGTTTTATAAATAAAAAACCAAACGCAAAAATGTATGACAAATATTATCTTTACTGATAAGTAGCAAATGCTGGGTATATTTAAACGAATGTAAAATCAAATGGTAAAATTATTTATTGAATGAACATAAAGTAAGAATGTTCAAAATAAGTTATAGAATGATGTCATAGTAGAAGATGTCAGTGCATTTAATATATTTTTTTCTGCGAAAACGAAAATTAATTTAATATTCTTTTTTTTAAACAGAAAATCAGCTTTTCTCACGTTCCTTTAAAGGAACTTAATGATAATTGCAAAATAATTCCATGTGTATGTAGGTATACAGATGTTAAATTTGATGAACTTTTCGATTTGTTATCAACAAAATTTTCAAATTACTAATTATGTTTGGATTTTTTTATCTACGAAACGTAAAAAGATTACATTAAAGCTGATGTTATAAATAAATAAGTTTTATAGTAAAAAAAAAATATAAATTAAAAAAAGGTATAGGAAAGGATACTTACCATCACTTTGATCTTCAGACGATAGTTTGCGTTCAATCGGACTTGATTTGCCCGAAGCACAAGAACCGCCAGTTTTATCATCTGTTGAACTGGTCGATACATTGTCCTTGGCACTTTTATCAGGTACCAACAACTGTTGGCCAGGGTAAATAAATGAACTATTCAAACGATTCAAATGTGTCAATTCCGATGGAGTCGTATCAAAACGGGCTGCCACCGAAGTTAAGGTATCACGATTGCCCACCGTATAATTAATGGTGGGTATGGTTGGTAGTGAAGATTTTTTGCGCTCATCTAAAATGTCGAAAACAAAGAAATGGGGGTTTGTTATACATAGGTAGGTAGCACACACAGTTTAAAGGATAAATAAAAATGTTCATAAACATGGTCAGTAAAACATGTAAGTTAGGTAGGTGGAAAATTTTACATACTTATTTTATAAGTGGTTATAACAGCAGTTTGTTCAAATACAACATAATCTTTAAGTTCATCAAAATAACGACATTGATCTTGAAATTCACAAATCACATAAAGCACTTTATAATCTTTGGCAATACTTTTATGAGCTTGATTAACTGTTGGACAGTTATTACTCATGGAACGGCGATAAATCTTTACAGTCTCCATTGTTTTACATCTTTTTTCTTTTTTTTTCGCAGCACTGTGGTTTTGTTTTAACTAAATTAGTAAACTTGATATCTGCACTCAAAATGTCTCAATTAATTTATAAAAAAACATACGTACGTACGTATGAACGTTATTTATTGCATTATAAATCTTTGCCGGTTAAAACAAATAACAACCCACTAATAATCTCCTACAACCACATTTAAAATGTAAACAACAGTTAATGAATACTTTGAGTTTGACAACAATTAAATTACAACTGATTGCTGATATTTTGTTATTTCTTCGCAAAAAAAAGTAACGAATGTAAACAAAAACCAAAAACTCATTACAAAGCACAAAAGAGAGACAAAGAGGAAAAATGTTTATTATTTTTCGCTCTTTAAACGAACTTAATTAAAATCCAGGGTAGTCAACTTTAATATTACAAAAAGCACACAAATCAATAAAAATCGCGTAATTTAAAAAAAGACACTGAGTTTATTATTTTTGATTATATTTTTTTTTATAAGCAGTTGTTTTTTGTATTGAGCTTGAGATCACTTCCTTTTATAAAAAATAGTTTTAATATTATTTTCCGATATTTCGGAAAAAAAGAAAAAAAAATTGTTTTTTGAACAATTCTAATATTTTAATTGTTAATTGTTAAAAATTGTAAAAACTTTCCCTGAAGAAGCTAGCCAATGTGGTAGCGAAATATCGGAAAATAAAACTAAAACTATTTTTTATAAAAAAAGTGATCTCAAGCTCAATACAAAAAACAACTGCTTATATAAATTAAAAAGATCGAAAACATTCATTTATTTTATATTTTTTTTAATAATATTATAAACTTTCTTACAAAAATATAATAAGTTCCCCTCGCTCCTATTATGAGCATAAGGCGTCAAATAGACGTACATACATGTAATTTATTTGAAAAAATGAAGATACAAATTTTTAACATTTATTTAACCTCACAGTTGTCAATATTTTACAACTTTTAGAATTGAAAACGAAATTGAAGTTTATTTTTATTTTTTTATTATTTTTACTTTTTTAATGCATATAAACTAAAAAGTACGTTAAAGGAATACTTAAATTGAAATTGTACAAACACACTAACACTAAAGTTCTCCCGACAATACAATTTCATAATAAAAACTAAGTAGGTACTTTACGCTTTACTTTCATAAACCATACAAGATATCAAGAAACGAAAATTTAAAGAATAAAATAAATAATATAAAATAATCATATAAATAACCATTTTTTAAATGGTTAGTGGTTAAAAATAATTATATGCTGACGACCAGTCATAACAGAAACATTGTGGGCTATTAATCCTTATCATTTTTTTAATTAAAAGTTTTAATATAACAATTTTTTGCATTTATAAAAAATTTATATCTAGTATTTGGTGTTACCAAAGAAAAAAACAAGCACTAAAAATTAAAAAAAAATACATCGAGCACCTACTCGAAAATTTCCGCTTCAAAAATTGTAAAAGCTCTAAAAATAGTACACAAAAAAACACAGAGTTGACGTTGTTAAAAACGACGACTGTGAAATAAGTTAGTGCTACCATATGTTATTGCAAAAAACGTTAATTTTATTAACAAGACATAAATAGAGCTTTTCGACTGCGGGCAAATAAGGTAATTTCAATTACGAACGAAAACAAGTATTAATAAATACAAGGTCTATTAAATAAGGTCTGTGCAACTCTACAAAAACAAAAAGCAAAGAAAATATACGGGCATTTTGTTAGTGTAAAATTACTCTAAGGTAGTCAAAAACAGCTGACTAAAATACCAAAAAATTCATCCAGGTGAAATTATCAGTCCATCTGTTGGGAAACGTTACTGTCAAACTCTATGTATAAAAAATTATTTTTTATGAGGTATATGACAGAGAGCAGCACAGCAAATTCGCCGTTGCATATACCTGTATGAATATGCCCAACGCCTATGAAATTTTGTGTTTTCATTTTGTTTAATAATTTTTTCAAGACAACAAAAATAAATTGTGTTAATAGTAAATATTTGCTAAAAATATGGCTGATAGAGATAAAATAGAAGTCTAGACGATGTCTTGAAGAAGCGTGCTGTTTCACAAGGTATTTTGGGCCAGAAAGATGCTCGTTTCGCTGCTGGTGTTGTACAAATGGTGCGTGAAGGCAAAATAGCTAATCCTTGTATTTTCTTGGCCTGTGAGCCAAGTAATGGCAAGGCTGCTATAGCTGTTGGTGTGGCTCAGTCCTTGGGTACTGCACTTTTGAATATAAATCATAAGTTGAAAAATTATCAATCATAAAATTGAAAAACATAAATGTCGCCCTAAAATTTTGACAACTTCGAGTAGTAAACATAGGGGAGCAAAAAACGATCAGCTGATTAGTTGAACAGACCTTATTTAATAGACCTTGAATAAATACAATTGAGTGGTTTTCGCAAAAGCTGATACATTTTTGTTTTTTTAAAGTATTTTTTATATGTAATCACGAATTTTTCAATTTTAAATGTAATATGGGATATTTTATTTAATGATATTTTTGCTTAATTTGTTATATATTTTATACTGATGCTCGCGGTTACAAAAATCTCCATTGTTGGAGAAAAAATATTTTTTTTTCTTTGAACACAGATGTTTATTGTAATTTTAAATTGATTTCGGCGAACTAACAAAATGTACGGGAAATTACTTAGTCTTTGGATTATATCGGCCGAAAATTATGATTATAATTTGGCGTCAGACAGAATGAACTTTTACAAAAATTTAATTTTTTATAATATAGTACGTATGCGTAGCGAACTCAACAGTGTGAAATAAACATTTCCACATGTGTTTTGCGGTCCAACATTTTGCGACTAGTTAGCAATTATATAAATTTGAAAATTTTGACGACAGTGTGTATTGGAGATGTAATGAATATCAACTTTTAAGGATTTGCAAATAAAATTTTTACTGCGGATATTCACAATTATGAACATAAAGTTAACTATTTTATTATTTCGTTAGTTGATTGGTTTTTCGTACGAAACCACAAATATTATTTTCCAATTTATTTTCGATATGAAACAATGGATTACGAATTTTAAAAGAGGGCATATTAGTTATATATAAACGATAACAGAATCTTTATTCTGTAACTCGCTAAACTAAGTTTATATCGCTAAATTTCTAGAAAAATAAATGTAGAGATTTTTGCGTAATATCTATTCTCTTTATATGTACGTCTAATCATTAAGTTAAAATAATCAAGAACAATTATTAATAAATCTAGTCGAGGATAGGAGAATTATATTAAGGCCGAATTAAAAGCTGCCACTTGGTACAGTTTTATTCTATCTTAAGATGCTATTACTTTGGAAATTAAAAACAAACAAAAAATCTGCTTAGACTTTTGATAGAATATGTATAAAAAATTTGAAAAAAAATATGTGGCAACACTGATTTTAACGAATTATTTTCTATTTAAAAACATTTTCTGTTTTCATATGTAGATACATATGCATGTATGTAACTTTATACTCGATCGCAAAGCTTTTTTATCAGCATTTTTTTTTTTTTTTTGCTGAATGTGTAACTATTTAAAATTTTTGTTTTCTTTATTTTCATATTTCTAAACGTTAAAATGTTTGTTTAAGCCGGTTAAGCATTATTTGAATTTTGTTGCTATTACAACGAATTATGTAATTAAACGAACGATTTATGTAAACAGCATAAAGTTTCATAAACATACATGTAATTGCATTTACAGTAAATATTGTTGGAAAGTTATGCTTTTACTGATGGTTTAAAAACAAACTTAAAGAAATGTTTAGGCATATCGATGCCTTACTTCCTTAACCTCGTATCTTAAAAAATAAAATTTTTCAGGAGAGAAAAAAAATGTTTTATCTTTTTATACTTCGGTGTTTGGTTAAAAGTTTAAATGCAATTATGAAGGAATTGATTGTATTTATGTATGTATATTAGTAGTAATAATATACTAATCTTTTTTAGTTAAAGCATGAAACAATCGTTTGATATAAAAAAGTCCCAACTGTATTTTTTAAGATACGAGGTTGAGGAAGTAAGGCATCGATATGCGTTATACGCACACTATTGTGATGGTGTTTCTTTTTTTTTTCTTAAATAGAATGTAATACAAACATGTAAATGTATATTACTGTACTGCCCAGCAACACAGGTAGAGTTACCCTAGTAGGTATTACATAGAAAAACATTGATTCCTTAATATTTGTTAATACGTTTTTATAATTATGCCGGTTATAAAAATAAAATCATTGCTTTTATGCTTTTGGTTTTTATAACATAATATTGTCATTTACATGTGGATATAATTGAAAATTAATTATAATTAATTAATTAATTAACGCCATGGAATCAAAAATAATTTCAAACTATTTTTTTTAACTTGCCTGTTACGGTCATTAATCTTTTAAGCCAAATTTATTCATTTTGGTTTCATCCAACTACTGATAAAGTCATTGTTTAAGATGATCTACCAAATCTTCTAGCAGAATTTTTCTTACAGGTCATTTCAGGGTTAAACTTTTTTAATTCAATCATATTAAAGTTACAGTTACAGAGATAATTTTTATGTCGTTTTGACTCAATTTAACATTTTTTAGTCACGTTTTAAGTTATTGAGACCACTTTTGGCCTTTTACAATTATTTTAGTAAGAATACTCGATCAAAAATAGTTTCAAAAATGTTTAAAAATGTATTCTTACGAAATTATTTTTTTTAAAGGATCACTATGAAATTTAAAAGTACGATAATGTGAATTGAAAATAAAAGAAAAATATATTGTGAGAAGTTTTTCTGATTTGAATTTTTTATTGTACAAAATATTTTCTATGAAATCCGAGTTATACTTTTACATGATCGTTTTACATCGACAACTCATATTGTTGTATTTTGTTAGAGAGTATAAAACTCATATAAGATTTTTAGAAGGTGATTGCATTTGGAAGACATTTTTTTTAACAGTTTTTTCATGAAACTTGACAATTGAAAATTATGAGAAAAAACAAATAAAATTTATGAAATTTTAATATTTGCGAAGGAACAGCTGATGATCAGCTGCTTAATTGAAACTACCTTATTAAGTGTACCCTGGGCCACATCATATTTATTAAAGCTTTATGTGACTATTATTAGTACAAAATACACATGTTTGTACAAGCTCGGATCCTGCTTACATGTTTATTGGTTGGGGAGTTTATATTAAAATGTATGAATTGTTTGTTTTATAGCTGTCAAAACTATTACTTGTCAAAGGAAAAAATTGGTTTTGGGTGAAAATATTCACTAGCTAATAGATAAATTAAGCTGTTAGTTTTAACTCAAAAAATGTATCCCAAAACACGTTTTCTAAAACATACTAATGTACTGCAATTGGACTACACGATACTGTTTGGGAAAAAATTCTTCATTAGGCTGTATTGCTTCTTTCTTGTACAACAGAATAACTTGCAAAACTAAATAACTAACCCGACTTGCTATTAAAACAAGTAACAGTGCTATATTCGGCCGTGCCGAATCTTATATACCCTTCACAACGTGTAGTCATGCAATAACAATTGTTTATATCACCATTCATCCCATATAAAATACGTGCATACGTACACGTTAGAATAAATGTGGCATCGAATCCCAGCTGAGCCAAAAAAATTTTATTTTATTTTATTTAATATATTATTTATATTTTATTATTTTTTTTTTATATTTTTTTTAATTTTTTTTAAAAAATTTTTTTAGAAAAATTTTTAAAAAATTTTTTAAAATTTTTTTTTTTAATTTTTTTTTAATTTTTTTTTTGTAGATTTTTTTATTATTTTTTTCTTATTTTTGATATTTTTTTTTTTGTAATTTTTTTTTGTTTGGTATGTTTTTCACATGTATGTATGTATGTATGTTGTTGTTGTAATTGTGAAAAAAAAACGAGGTGGTCGTGGTTTTTTGCTCATATCTCAGAAAGTTATGGGGCGATTGTGCTGAATTTCAATAGCGATTCATTCCTGGATATTTCCAAGATATTGATACCATATACAGATCTGAGGAACATATAGTTGCTTCTAAAAGTTGATTTCAACCAACACACGGACAGACGGGCAGACGGACAGACGGACAGACGGTCAGGGCTTAATCGACTCCTCTATTCATAAGCTTTCAGAAAATATATACTTTATGGGGTCGGAAATGAAAATTGTAGAAATTACAAACGGAATGACAAAGCTATATATACCCTTGTGCACCACAGGTGAAGGGTATAAAAAGAAAATAAATAAAAAATTTGGTATTTCTCTCAAGTTCGAATTGAATTTAAAATAATAAAATTTTGTTTATATTATCAGTTACACTATCTCGTTAAAAACTTGTTGCATTCAAAACAAAGATAAGATACTTTATGTATTTGTAGTTGTGCATGATGGTGTTGCCAGTATGTCAGTTTTAACAAGCTTTTCTGGGCTGTCAATCAAGGTGAATTTAATCTTCAGGCGGTGGTAATTGTACAACAAATTCAACATTAAAAAGAAAACATAGTTGAAAAGTTATGTGTGTCTATTTCTGTGGCTTGGAGCTAAAAGGGCCAATGTCAAAATATTTACTTTTGAGAAAATTGGAATTGAGCTTTAACTTTTATAGATGCTTTCATAGTGACATTGGCCAGCATTTTATCTATGAAGCTGTTCTGGGTTAAGTATGACTTTAGCTGTTTTACCATAATAAAATAGAGCAAGAAAACAAATCTAATGCAATGATTAACTCAAAAAAGCAAAAAAGTGACATTGGCCCTTTTAGCTCCAAGCCACAGATTTATCTTAGGGGAACACCAAAGCAAACTACTTTCATTCCGCTTGTACCCTTCGGTACACAGTGATTTCAAGACTATCAATCTCATCTCTTTTTTCACGAAATTTCCTTAATGTGTGCCTACCTGCGATCCTCAGTCCTCCGCTATGCTGGACATTTGCAAATACTACAAGCGCTGCTGTCTCAGCACTGCCCAGGCATATTCTACAAAAATCATCAACCTCGATTTGTTTACTTTTCAGATGTTGTTTAAAGACTCTGTGCTCCCTTACCAACGCAGTAATCCAGTTCATAGTACTCCGATTAAATCCAAGTACCTTTATACATCCCTGCAACAAGGTTCTTCAAGTACCATATGAGTCTGTCTGCAAAAGGTTCCCTCCATATATGTACCTTTGCAGGTTTATAGAGTTTGCTTATTAGAAGATCATTGTCTGTACCATCCAGGGGAGTTATGGGTTCTGGTCCATAGGACACTCTTTTTCCAGGTTTATTCGCCACTTCATTCCCAGGTTTGCTCATGTGTCCCTTCACCCACATCAGCGTCACCTCATTTGCAGAAGCACACTCAATCACGAAAGAGAGGTTCACACCCATTCTTCGCACGCGTTTTATAACTGACTAATTACACTGTGCATGAAATTGACACTTTTTTTTCGTGACAAGCTGGGCACCTAGCGTTTTAACATAATTCGGGTACGCTAAATCCAGTGGTGCCCTCGGTTTTTTAAGATTGGCTCTGGTTTTCGAGATATACCGTTATTTCGAAAATGGAGGAGGTTGCACAACATATGTTCGCGTAACTCAAAAACGCTTTAGCTTATTGAAAAAACTTAAAAAACCGAAATTCCGCAATAAAATTTCCTTTAAGAAAAGTAAAACTTCTTTCTAATATCCGTAGTCGTTTTAGAAAAATAATTTTTTTTTGAAAAAAAAATTAATTTTTTTATCAAAATTTCGAAATTTTTGTTCTTTAAAAATTCATAAAAAATTAAAAAATGCAGCTAGGCTTCTAATTTTTTGCAAACATATAAAAAACAAAGCTGCTAACAAAACAAGCTATAAATGATTAAAATCTGTTAGCAACTTTTGATTTTATTCACAAAAGTCGACAAATTTTAATTAATTTAAGAATTTCATAAAACGCAATATTTGTATGGGAGCCCCCCTAAGGGATGGTGATAAAGGGAAAGTATAATTTAAGAAAATGTTAAGAACAAAAAACAATGAAGGTCGGTCATACATTTTATCCCCCTAGGAGTGAATCCTAGGCCTTAGAAACAAATGTTGGGAATGAAAAATAAAGTTGCGCTGGTCATACATTTGGCCCGTTTAGGGGTATCTCAGGCGCTGCAGGTGCAAAATGTAAGGCTAGGGTTCTACGCGTATAAAAAAATTTTAAATTAGTGACATGTAGCAAAACTGCTTTTAAGCTACTTTTGGAAGAATCAATAAATAAGCGCCAATCTCCAGGATTATATTCATTTTGCATTGTTAAAAATTAATCCGCGGATGTCAGTACAATACGCAATAGAATTATTCTCAATAGATTTAAAAAAAGTCGTAAATCGTCTATGGCGATTGATAGCCCCGTATGTTTGTACACCTGGTGCTAAAATATTAGCTCGTTTTAACTCTTTTGTCAAGAGAATGCTCTGAATTTGAGATAATTTTAGACGCCGTACCATTATATCCAGACGATCTTGCGTGATTTCATTGTGACTGCATGGAACCGTGATGCATGACGGTTGAGACATTGAAGTAGCTGGTCCACGCGCTTCAACAGAATGAAGTATTGAGGAAATATATTCTGTTGGTATATGGCTATCCGGAACAGGAATTTCATCAGAATGTATAAGATATATAAGTAATTTTTCTTCTGTTCATACCCGCTGTATAATTTAAGCACGCATAACACTCATCTTCAACATGAACTATGGGATCTCTCGAAATCATTGGAACACCAAATGGCATTGTGTCTCCATTTTTTCCCTACTTATTTAAATGGTAAATGCAGTGTGTACACACTTTTGATGATGTCCAACTCTTACCTCTTACTCAATATAACTGTTTAGATACAAGACTGTCAGAGGCTTTAAAATTCACTAATCACTTTCGCAAGCACTTTCCATATGACAGTGAAGGGGTTGAGGAACTCTTATTTATACTGTAATTGTTTTAATCAAAGTACTAGTTGAGACCTTCATGACCATGTTTTGTAAAAAAAAACGCAAGGACGAATAATATTTCTACCGTTTCCAGGTGTAGATTTTATTGCCAATAACTTGAAATCACAGGTAATTCAAAAATACTATGTTTTAATTTTTAATTCCAAGAACCATGCCAAATACCGTTGTACAATGCAAAATGAATGTAATCCTGGAGATTGGCGCTTATTTATTGATTCTTCCAAAAGTAGCTTAAAAGCAGTTTTGCTACATGTCACTAATTTAAAATTTTTTTATACGCGTAGAACCCTAGCCTTAAATTTTGCACCTGCAGCGCCTGAGATACCCCTAAACGGGCCAAATGTATGACCAGCGCAACTTTATTTTTCATTCCCAACATTTGTTTCTAAGGCCTAGGATTCACTCCTAGGGGGATAAAATGTATGACCGACCTTCATTGTTTTTTGTTCTTAACATTTTCTTAAATTATACTTTCCCTTTATCACCATCCCTTAGGGGGGCTCCCATACAAATATTGCGTTTTATGAAATTCTTAAATTAATTAAAATTTGTCGACTTTTGTGAATAAAATCAAAAGTTGCTAACAGATTTTAATCATTTATGGCTTGTTTTGTTAGCAGCTTTGTTTTTTATATGTTTGCAAAAAATTAGAAGCCTAGCTGCATTTTTTAATTTTTTATGAATTTTTAAAGAACAAAAATTTCGAAATTTTGATAAAAAAATTAATTTTTTTTTCAAAAAAAAATTATTTTTCTAAAACGACTACGGATATTAGAAAGAAGTTTTACTTTTCTTAAAGGAAATTTTATTGCGGAATTTCGGTTTTTTAAGTTTTTTCAATAAGGTAAAGCGTTTTTGAGTTACGCGAACATATGTTGTGCAACCTCCTCCATTTTCGAAATAACGGTATATCTCGAAAACCAGAGCCAATCTTAAAAAACCGTGGGCACCACTGGATTTAGCGTACCCGAATTATGTTAAAACGCTAGGTGCCCGGCTTGTCTGTTTTTTCAACTAGCACCTAATAATTATTAGGTGCAATAAGAATTTTTTCCCGTTGCATGTACCTGACACTCCAGCAGTTACTCTAACGCTTGTAGCAAATAAAGCATTTCTGCCTGATAGACGGACGGACGTTTTTCCACAGAACAGACTACATATGGATATTATATTAAATTTTACAATTCTAATTTTTTTCCTGTGACAATTGACAAAAACTGTAAAATTTTTACACAAACAAACCAACTTAAAAGTTGTTTGCATGTAGTACTAGTTAGTACTAGTTTACAGAATTAATTTTTTTTTTATTTAACGAACATATTTAACAAAGTTTTTACTTGATGTTTAAACAACACTACTGTTAATTTGAGGTTTTTTGAAGAACGCCTAAAGTTATGCTTTAAAAAATAACTTAGAATACCCAACATAAAATGTTAACAAATTTGCTCACACATACAAACATGTATGTGTATTACTCATACTCACTTGATAATCTGTCAACACTTTCAAAGCGTCCCTCGACTTTTGAACGCAACGAATCCAAATCGAATGGTGCTGCAAGGCCATGATCAACACTGCGCGATTTGCTCCTGTAATAAAACAACAACAAAACGAATATAAGTTGATTAAAAAACAAAAACAGATTAAAGTTAAAATTATAGCAGCAGCAGCTAAAAAAAATTGTTTTTTATTGCTGTATTATTTACGGTGAGGATAGTTTAGGTTGTTTTGTTTTATTGTTATTAAATTACAAGTGGAAATAACCAAAAATGTACGCATCAAAGCTGAATTGTTTTAACTAAAATTGAGATATCTCATCTTACACATACTACATATACATAATACATGTATGTACATACATACATATATATGTATGTATAATAGGTACTACACAAACATACATATGTTTATTATAATTGCGTTGATTATTTTCTTTTTTCGGCAAATTAAATGCCATTTAATTGCATTTTAATTCATTTTCATTTTAAAATTTAAAAATTTTGATAAAACCAGAAAACAAAAAACAAACGGATAATGGCAGGTGTGATAATGTTGCATTAATAAAATAAAGTCAATATGGGCAAAACACTTACATATTACTAGAATTATTTTTTATTGTATTTTTTTTATCGAATACATAATGTGTAACAAAATTTTTGTTTGAGAATAAAAAAATAGTTTTTTTTTGTATGGAATATATTTTGATCAATGTAAACAGCTAAGGACTTAACCTTAAAATTGTTGAAATTTTTGTAATTTAAATTAAATGTTTTATTATTGATTTCATAGATTTTTAACAGGTTTACAAAATTTAATACGTAGTTTTGAAATATGTTGTTAAAAAGAAAAAAAAATTGTTGTAAAATTTTCTGCGTTTGTTTGTATGCATATACAGTAGACTCGCGGTAACAAAAACACTGCCTTACGTGAACACCTCATAAGATGAACATAATTTTTTTTACACTGACTACTCTGTAGCGTGAACACAGTGAGAAAGCTTTATAACGTAAACAAATTTGTCGGTTATCCAAATCGTGTTCATAAAAAGGGGTATTCCCGTAAATGATTGCACAGGTTTAGTTTAGAGCGCGCTGCTGATTTAGCGTGATCTAATCTAAAGTTTTTCGTGAAAAATGTCACAAAATTCTAAATTTAAACTTCTTGTGATTGGAAAGGCAAAAAATCCTCGCTCGTTTAGAAATTTTGAATCTCCTGTGGACTACAATTGCTCCAAATCGTAATAGATGACAGCTGCCATTCTTAAAAATTGGTTTAACCAATAATGGACACTATTGGCTTTTTAAATTCAACTTGGCAACGTCTTGAAAAGAAAACAATAGCAAAATGCTAGCTGAACATTTTTAGCTCTTTAGGAGATGAAGAAGACTGTGAAGAGGATATCCCGTTAGTTTTTTTGAGAGAAAGAATTTGTTCAGCAATAAAAATTTCAAAATTAAGAGAGATTGTGTTTTTATACCCTTCACACAGTGAAAAAGGGTATATATAGGTTTGTCATTCCGTGTGAAATTTCTACAATTTTCATTTCCGACCCCATAAAGTATATATTTTCTGAAAGCTTATGAATAGGGGAGTCGATTAAGCTCTGTCAGTCTGTCCGTCTGTCCGTGTGTATGTTGAAATCAACTTTTTGAAGCCCCCAGACATTGCTTGGATCCGGGTGAGGTATTAAAATATCAGAAATATTCGGTAGTAGATCGCTATTGAAAATCAGAAACATCGGTACATAAACACCTGAGATATGAGCAAAAACCCACGACCACCTCGATTTTTTTTTCACAAAAACAACATTACAACAACAACATACATACATACAAACGTGTATACTGGTTAAAGTAACCGTGGCATTGAATCCCAGCTGAGCCAAAACAAAATTTTTTTACATTTTTTTAAAAATTTTTTTTTTATTTTTTATTTAATATATTATTTATATTTTTATTTTTTTCAATTTTTTAAAATTTTTTTTTATTTTTTTTTTATTTTTTTTGTTTTATATTTTTATTATTTATATTAATTATTTTTTAAAAATTTTTTTTTTAAATTTTTTTTTTTATTTTTTTTATTTTTTTTTTTAATTTTTTTTTATTTTTTTTAACATACATACGTAAATTTATAATTTTACAATGGGATGTTTTTATATATGTGTGTTTTTTATATGTTTGTACATACATACGTATTTCATATGGGATGAATGGTGATACAAACTACTGTTATTGCATGACTACACGTTGTGAAGGGTATATAAGATTCGGCACGGCCGAATATAGCGCTCTTACTTGTTTTTTTGAGTTTTCGAAAAAATATTTCAAGTCTAAATGTAATAGAAATTGTAAAAAAGCTAAAATATGCAACGATTTAAAGATTAGAATATAGAAAAAGAAGTTCCCAAATATTTTTCTGCAAATAGAATTTTATTTTTAATTTGAAAAATGTTGCAAAACAGTTCTCAATTACATGTTAGATTAAGAGAAAACATGTTCCGTTTAAGTATGGGATAAAAAATCCACCAAAGGGCCCCCACGGCTTTGATGATATGACATTATTCTTTTCATCTCACCAATGACGCGCATTGGATGTCGAGTGTGAGCTGAAGAATTGTTTCTGGTTTATTCGCATAAACCCGAGATTTCACAAAACTTTAGAGACAAAAATTAAACGGCGTTTCATTTCATGATCTTGGTGGCCAGTTGACATTAGAAATTCTTGAGATAATTTATACTGGAAATAGTTTTTGCTATAAATTGATTGTTTCACTCGTGGTGTAGCAGGTGGCTCTGTCTTACTAATCCATGACCTCCAGTTGAGGCCACAAGAACTCTAATATGATGTTCCTTTAACGAATGCGATTCACAGTCACTTCAATTTCAGTCTCATCTTAAGAAAATTAAGGAACACGCAGTTTCCTTACGCAGTCACCTGATTAGGTACGACTACTTTATTAATAAATCTTTAACACATTGACTGCCACATCGGACACATATTTAGTCCGATGCGATTTTCATTCTCTCTAGCCATGTCACACAATAGTGACTGACGATAAATAGGATTTTATTGCAGTAATATAATGCTCCCCATGAAATTTCTGTAAAAATGGTTTCGGAGCAGTCCAAAAAATTAATTGCAAAAAATTGTTTTTAAAAAAAATAATTTAATTAATTTTATTATACAGAGTATTGCGAACAATTAGGTATTTAACATTCTATTTTTATAATGAAAATACATAAACTAACACGCTAAAGTTGTTTGTGATAATTTCCTAAACATTCTAAACACATAAAAGGCCCTTGCGGACAATCCGGGCAATACATGAATACCCTTTTTGCCTTCTATCTGGCGGTCTCTCTCCCTTCCATCTGTTTTATTCAAAAAAATAACGCAAAGTACATGTTCGACGTACTTTTTTGTGTAACTTGCGTTTAAATTTGTTTTTAGAATATGAATATTGTTTACTAAAAGTAGCCTTAATTCTAATTTTGAAGTTTTCGAAGAAATTACGCAAAAAAATGATGTGGCCTCTAGCATTTTGTTTGCTGAAAGTGCCTTAACTGCTTGAAATATTAAATTCTTTAAAATTAGTTTTTAAAAATTTTTTTATAAAAACTTAAATAAGAAAATCTTTTAAAAAAATTATTGAGATTTAAAAAAATTCACTCACTCCACTTTTTCACGAAATAAATGAATGATAAAGTAATAAGTTGTTTTAATAACCGATTTCAGTATACCCAGGTTTCACTAAATCAAGGTTGAATTTTTTCCATGCAATACTAAAGTTTAAATTTATGACTGGAAAAAATTAGTAGTAGATGCTTGTTTCTTTGGTTTGTTTACCGATATTTGCACTGCTTGATAGCAAAGGCAATGTAGAACTTGTATATTCGCGAAATTTGTAGTATTAGCCTCAGCCCATTCGATACCCTTATCAAAAACCTTTATGACTTCAGCAGCTGGTATCGGATTTGTGTTTGCTGGTGTTTTGCTATTGTCTTCATCATCTGATATTTTAAATGTGCCGACGACGTCTTACCCAGAATTTGACTCTCTGTTCTCTATTGACACGACCTTAATGGAATTATTTTTAACCACTAGAAAAACTTAATTTTTCTTTTTAATATTAGCTGTTAAAGAGTGCAATATTCTAACCCTTTGATTTAAATCAGGGTACGAAATGTAACATTTCTTCTCATTTTTATGGCAACATTATTACAAAAGAACTTGTCACCTGTTTATAATATTGCATATTTTTAAGAAAAGAACACAAAAAAAAAGGCATAGGGCAGAATTAATGCAACATTTACGTCAGAAAAGAAAACACCATTAAATAAATTTACACTTCATAGAATGCGTATTTGTGAGAGTAACTTGTCAACTTACTCTAAAAGAATCGTTACTTTACCGTTATTTTATGTTTTAATAATTTTTTATACTCTGGGTTCACTCTACCCAGACAGCACTGTATTAACAATTTATAAATTAATAAATTTATTAAAACTATTTCTTAAACAATTAATTTATCATGTTTCTCCACACGTTTGTAACTATTCAAATTTTTCTATTAGAAATATCAAAAAATATTTCGTAAAGAAAAGTTAAAAAAAAAACAAAAAAATAATTATCGTTTTCGGAAATATTACAGCAGTTACAAGATTAATGCCTCCAACCACTTAATCATGAAAACATGAAGAGATAACAGCCATTCAACGAAGTCTTTTATTAACAAAAATTGAAGTACATGTTTAATTAATTTTTAATAATAATAAAAAAAATATAATAACAAATGGTCAATAGTAGAAAAAAAATCAATAAAATCGCAGACAATTGAAATAGACATCAATAAATTCAATACATACTTGAAGAAATAAATAATGTCAAATACCTACCACTTCACGGCATAATAACACGCAAAGAAAATTTCAACAATCAATATCAGAAAATATGTTTGAGTTTTATTTGTAATAAAATAGAATATCAAATTAGAAAAGGTATTGAAAATTATCTATTTCAACTAAATAAATACACAACCGAAGTTAAACATTTAGAATTTGTATGTAGTATGAAAAAAAAGCCTTCAGATTCTACCTAAACTGTTATAACAAAAACACTCATCACATTAAAACTTTATCACACCACCCCACACCATAATCGTTATTATATCATCTCTATTACATAACAGATGTTATCAATAGTGATAACATCAACCTATTTGTTGTTGTTTGGTTTTTTTTTTTATTTGTAAATGTTTAGTGGCAGTGTAACAACCAAAAATTCACAAAGAAGCAGGCAAGACAGTTAACAACCGTTAAGTGTACAATTTGTACTTTTAACAAGATTTTCAAGAGAGTAGGGAGGGGGTCATGAAACAAATTTCTAACATTTATAGTCAATCAAATGTCTCTTCTATTTTTTCACTATTAATTTATTGAATTTACTGTTACTAACGTTTGATGGACAGAGTTAATTTCCGCAAAAAAATGTTGTTGTTCCTTATCTGCATGTCTTTTTGTGTGTACCTACACACATATGCACATACAGTGTTGGAAAAAATAATGGAAACGATTACTAGTTCATTATTAAATTATTGTATACTTTTTCACAATGAACTTTTATTGTTGGAAATCACTGTAAAATTCTTGCTAATGTAACGGGATTTTATTATTTTACTTTTATTAGTTCACTTTATTGATTTCTTCAGGATTTCAGGAAAAAGTGAGAAAACACGTAGTTTCGCTGGAAAAATTAATAGAACCGTTTTTTAAAATCGTGTTTAAATAAAAAATAAAGACACTTTTTACATGAAATATTTAGAAGTGGTAAAAATTAAGTAAAAATAATTTGTTTTAAAACATTTGCAAATTTTTCGTGTTGAGTGTGTTTTAAATCGTTAAAAAAGGCGTCGAGGTGATCATACTACTGATGCTGAAAGAAATGTTATCCTTAAGTTAAAATCTGATGGCTTATCACCAAATAATGAAGTGTTCTAAACATAAACATATTGAAACTAGAGGAAGAAAGAGGAAAACGTCCACGCGTTGTGATAAAATTGTAGTACGTCATTCCAAAAAAAAACCCTTAAAAATATACTAAATGCTCCAGTAACAAGCCGTACTATAAGAAACAGGCTCCAAGAGACTGGACTTATGGGTCGAAGTCCAAGGTTAGTACCTCTTTTAAGTAAAAAAAATATGCAAAAAAGGTTACAATTTGCCAGACAACACCAAAGTCGCAAAAATTGAAACAACGTGCTGTGGTCTGATGAGACAAAGATAAATTTATTTGGATCAGACGGAAAATGTTTTGTACGCCGCCCTGCCAATAAAGAGTTTGATCCAAAATACATAAAAAAGACAGTCAAACATGGCGGCGGGTCCCTAATGATATGGGGATGTTTTTCAGCGTCTTGCGTTGGTCCAATTTTCTGGATACAGGGGAAAATGACAGCGGTAGATTACCTAGATATACTCCAAAGCAAAATGCTCCCATTTGCTGAGGAGGAAATGCCATTGAAGTGTGAGTTTATGCAGGACAATGATCCCAAACACTCTGCAAGAAGTGTAAAATCTTGAATTCAGTAAAATCAAGTTCCCGTAATGCAATGGCCATCACAATCACTGGACTTAAATCCCATCGAACATCTATGGGGAGTCCTTAAAAATAAGATTGCAATGTTTAAATCTAAAAATAAGCAACAAATGTGGAGTAAAATTCAGGAAGCTTGGTATTAAATTTCTCCTGATATTTGTGCTAATCTTGTTGGTTCAATGAATATTCGGTGTCAAGAAAATTAAATGTAGATACATCACTAAACAAAACAGTTCCAGATGGATTGGACTATGTCCAAATGGAGAACTGTTTTGTTTAGTGATAAATCTAAATTTAACTTACTAAATTCAGATGGATTTTGCCACGTGAGAAGACCAAAAGGAAAGCAGCTACATCCCCGGTACTCAAAAGCCACAATAAAGCATGGGGGTGGCAATGTGATGGTTTGGACTTGTTTTTCGGCCAGTGGTGTTGGTCCCTTTGTAGAAATTCAAACAAATATGGACCGTTTTGTTTACAGAGACATTTTAGCAACTCACATGCTTAACTATGCTGAGTGGGAAATGCCACTTCGATGGGTGTTTCAACATGACAATGACCCAAAACACTCATCGAAGTTGGTCAAGGATTGGTTATCAGCTAATGGGCTTCAAGTTTTGTATTGGCCACCTCAATCGCCAGACTTGAATCCCATAGAGAACCTCTTTGTAATTTTAAAACGGAGAGTTGGAACTCGACACTTTAAAAATAAACAGGAGTTGATAATCTGTCTTAAATCAGAGTGGGAAGCTATACTAACATCTATTCAATCAAATCTTATTGAATCTATGCCCAAAAGATGCGCTGAGGTCGTAAGAAACAAAGGATATCATACCAAATATTAAAAGTTGCTTAGGTTTTGAACAGCGAATTTTTAAGTTAATTTTGTTTTTATTTTATTATAACTTCCAAAAGAATGGAATTTAATTTTTGTTGTTATTTTTAGGTTATAGACACATTGTCTAGTAGGAAATAAAAAAATATTTTCTATAAATTTATTTAAAGAGAAGATATGAGTGTATTATTACTTAGTGGGAAAAAGTTGCTTAGGTTTCGAACAATACTGTTTGTATGTGGTGATATGTTATTCTCTTTTTGTATAGCTACTTTGTACTTTGTAGTTTTTGCTTAGAGAAATCTATTCTTATAATAAGATTGTAAAAAAAAACTTTGTTAACAAAATATTTGTTTACAAATTCTGAACGCGGTGTTATGGCAAACGATCCAGAATACAAAATACAATTTTTGTAGAATTTTTGTCTGGCTGTCTTTCTGAACTTAATTGGCCACAAAAAGAAACTACTGAATGGATTTGGATAAAATTTTTTCTGGAGGTACCTTCATACTTGATTTATCCTAAAGGATCGCTTTTCATTGTTTCATTTGCATTTTTGGACTAAAATACATTTTGTGTAATAGCAAAATCTTATCGCATGCCGCCACTACGACTATTTAAAAAAAATTTAATCAAAGTGCTGAACATTTTTAGTGACGTCAGACCCACATGTGCATGTGGCTTTTTACATTTCATATACTATAGGCTATACGTAAAGGCATGTACAGGCAACCTCCGTTGCGAAAACTGAGATTGTAGCGATAAGCGAGTCTCTTAAATTTTTAGGGCGTAAATTCTCTTTTATGGTTTAATATGGCTTTATAAACCACTTGCACAAAGCCTTTTCCATTTTTGGATGTTTACAAGCTCTTATTGTAACACGCTTGCCTGGTGCAAATTCAGCATTTGCAACGAATTTTTTTAATGCAGCTTCATTTTTTTTTTAATTCTGGGTATTGTTGATTTGTGCACTCTATATTAATCGCAAATCACTTTTACAGTTATGCCCCTTTCAAGTTTATTGCGAATATCACTTTTTTGTTTATTTAAAAGTTTTACAAAATTTGTAATCACCGGCAGTTTGATCAATGTAAATAAAACAACCTTTTACGAAAAGAGATTCTTTCAACTGAGTACATAGTATCTACGAAAAACAAGTGCATCACGCATATTTCAGTATTCTTGAAATAGTGGCAAATCTAAAGCTAAAAAATCTCAATAAAAAAATATGTAAATAAAAATGACAAATTGATTATTTTGGGAGAAAAGTTGCGATAACTGAGTGTTTTTTTTTTTTTGGAAAAAGTTGCATTAACTGAGTCAACAATGCAAGCAATTTACAAGTTGCAATAATTGAGGATTTGCGCTTATCGAGGGTTGCGTTAAGCGAGGTAGCACTGTATGTACATTTACGGACACGACAGAAGATGGAACATAAAAGAAATTGCATCGACAACAATAAACTATTTGTTGGTCGTAACAGAGATACATATCAGAATTTATGTTAAAAATAATACAATACAAAAATATATGCGGACCGGGTTCAACCCATTAAAATTAATATTATTGCAAAAATTTTAATATTTGATTAATTTCAATTGACGAAAAAATTTTTTCTTTAATTTTATGCGACTCGTAACATAAGAAAATATTAAAGACTAGCAGAAACCGGAGAGCTTTGCTGGCCCCAACAAAGTTTCTGCAATGTATTCATAAAAGAGATAGATGTTAATATTGTGTGCCACAATTTGTTGCAATAATTGTCATTAATAGTATTTCATTTATATGAGAATACCACTCCTCGTTCTCCCATCCTTCACATCTCAACATTTTTGTTTCTATTTAGGAAATCTTTATTAAAACTGCTTGTTGAGTACAAACTCAAGTACAAGTTTAAATCAACTAGAGATTACAGTTTTCCAGAAATGAAATTAAATGTATTTTGTTAAAAAAATTTCTAAAAAAAAAAATAAGTAACAAATGCAATGCATTTGTTGGCCTGTTGGACAAGTTAAAATTTATTTTTAAAAGCCTGCTGAGGTCACTGATCTTCAGCTAATGAAAAAACACCTTTTAAACTAAAAAATGATTCATTTAGTGAAAAACAAGAACTAATAAATGGGGCATTAAACTAGATGTGTGTGTGTGTTTTTTTTGTAAAATATAGTATAATTAAGTCAAAATGTAACTCCTACAATATTTAACAAGTTTGAATGGTTTCGTCATATAGAACAACCTTATTAGTAGATGAAGATCTGGAATTAAAATGTTTTCTACGTGACTATTTACCCAGGCACTTCATTGTTTTGGACAAATTTAAATGTCTGTCTTCTTATTAATTCATAATAAGATCTTTCGTTTGTTTATCTCGGACTAGACAAACGGGGTTAATCTTTGATCTTTTAAACGCGCTCATGTTTATTTAATTTTGTTCAATAATTAGAAATGAGGGCATTCTAAATATATTTAAATTTTGGAAATATGACATACATACATACATATGTTATCTATGGGGGATTCACAGTAGTGTCATAAAATCATATGTCCTATAATAATAGCATGAAAAATCAGGACTATTGTGAACAACCCCTCATAATTAAGTGTGCTATTTTAAGTTCAAATCAGCTGATGTAAAACAATTATAAAAACAAATATATATTCAAAATGCCAAAAACAAGTAAAAAAAAAAACAAAATTATAGCCAGTTTGTGCGAAAAGTACATTTTAGATGTTGTAATGGCAGACTCAGGTAAATAAATTACAAATAAATTAAATTTTGTTTGATAAACAAAACACAGCAGAGTCCTTAGCTGATCTTATTTGACGCCGCCAGTGATTTGTTATCAAAAATTATCAACTGCGCTTAAATTTGGATGTCGACCCGATAAAATTATACAATGAACGGCGACGGCTTACAAAAACTATTGCGGCTTGGCTTAGCCGTTTAGCACAGGTCTCTGCTTATTAATTACGACAGCACAATAAACATAGCGTACAAAGTGCTATTATTATAAGAAACTTTTTGTTTGAAAAGCAACAACAACATTTTTAAACCATTGTAAAATTTTAGGACAATATGACATGATAAGACACCTTGTGAATCACCCAATTGTAAGAACTAAAGTGTGTAAGACAACACAGATTGTAGTAGAATTCAACCTAATGAATGGAATTTTTTTTGTAAAGATATTGATTGAGTTGGTGTTTAAAAACTCTTACAATATATTGGTGTCAATGGCGTTTTTTTTTTACTAAAATTTGTTAACAAAAAGTATAAATTTTTATATTTTTTTTTTATTAATGAAATCTAGATGTTAAAGAACAAAAAAAATATTTTAACTGTTTTCATCACATAAATTATCACCAAAATACATAATCTAAAGCCTATCACCGATTTAACGCTATCGTCTGGTTAATCTTTTCATAAATCATATTCTAACATTGACAGCTGACAAGATGTCTGATAATTAATCATTCTTCAATACACATTTTTGTAGATTTTTTGTAACGCAATTTTTAATCTGTTATTTTGAAACAAATAATAAATGAATAAATATTGTGTTATTTTGAAAATGGTAAAGCCCACTAATATAAATAACAGCAAAATTTTTGACTATATTTTTGAATAATAACAGTAAATAATAAAGAAAGAAAACAAATTATTAAACTAACTGACAGACACTAACGCAACGTAACGATTGATTTCAATAATATTAAACATTTGCAGCAGCTAATATTAAACATATTTGCTGGTTATTAAAACTGCAATATGTCTGCAGTGTCTTTGTTTATAAAAATTATTTGTTTATAAAATTAAAATAAGAATTCATCTTCTTTATAAATAAAACAAATAACAAGAATTGAACCATTGGTAACTAATGATTTCAATAAACCGCTATCCTTTTAATCCTTTAAGGAGTATACAAGTCCTAACAAGTTATTTTGTAGGAAAAATAAGGAAAGGTTAGGTTAGATTCGGCAGCCGCCAGAAGGCATAGCTCACTTGGGTCCTCCGAGGGTCCCGTTGTGCTACCGCAGGCACCAACGCCCGTTTGTCTATGTCCTCTGGCCGTCGTTCCTCAGCCATCCTGTCCTGTTTACGAAGGTGTGAATCTTTCCCAGATCAACTGCGGAAAGACAAGTTTTACTTTCAAGTATTTGCTGACCTAGAATCTGGTGTCTCAGGTCCCCGAATGCAGGACAATTACAGAGAAGATGTTCAGTTGTCTCCTCCTCTTCCTCGTTATCGCAACTTCTGCAGAAGTCGTTGTAAGGGATATTTAGCCTTTTCGCATGTGTGCCTATAGGCCAGTGTCCGGTAATGGCCGTTATGAGGTTCCTAAGGTGGATTCGGGGCATATTCACCGCATAATGCGTCCTATGCGCATCCATGTCAGACCAGATCTTTCTGGTTTCCAAGCAAGTAGGTTCTCTCACCCATCTTTCCTTGGCATCCAAATAGAATCGATGCGAGATTATCTGCTTACCCTTCGATAAGGCAATACCCAAAGCACAACTGGATTCAACCGAATCTAAGGTGGTACCGGCTTTTGCAAGTGCATCAGCTCTATTATTACCATCAATTTCCCCATGTCCTGGAACCCACACAAGGGTAACCGTCGAATGTCTCGCTATCTCCTTAAGAGACACCCGGAAAGGAAAATAATATCTTATAGAATTATATTTTTAACATTTGAAGTATAGAGACTAGGTAATTTTAAGTAATAAAAAAAAATATTTAAAATTTTTTTTCCAACCCAACAGGAATATTAATATTTAAAGAATTTTCTATATATGTTTGTACCAAAATGAAGTTTAAAAAAATTTGGCGTTAACAGCTGAAAGCTGAACTTTAGCTATAACAGAAAAAAAATTCATTTACAGCAAATTTTTTGTAAAAAATCTAATCCGAAGAGGCTAAAAAGTAAGAAATTTTAACACTCCATTTAAAGGGTTAAATCTATAAACATTTCTATAGTCGCATTTTCACGACGACTTTCAATGTCATGACTTTTCGCGATTCTCTTTTAAAGCTGCTACCACAAACCTTTATCATATTTTTGATGACTTTTTTATTATTTTTTTTTTCACTTATAATCAATCGGTAATTCTTTTTTATTTAGTCGCTGGTATTATAAAAATTATAAACATTTCAAAGTTTATTTGTTTTATTTCATTTAAGAAGCACTTGTCACTTAAAAAATGACAAAGGAATAAAGCATAATAAGAATACAAATGAGTGTAAAGAGGAAAGTAGAAAAAAGTAATCAACACAGAAAGCGTGCCTTTTTGTTTATCCCTCTTTGCTCTCTACACACTTTCGAAAAAAAATTTGCTCCAATAAAGTGCATTTCCATCTGAATTGCTTCATGAGTAGGCAAAACTGGCTGGAAAAATCCTCATGCAATCCAGAGTATATTAACTCCACGTAGACTTAAGTCCACAGCTGCGCATTGTTTTGTTTATGAACTTTTCTTCCCAAATGTCAAAATTTCTTTACCTTGTTTTGTTTTATGTTAAATATTTTTTTATTTATTTACATTTTGCTACTTTTTTCATCAGCTGTTTAAGTGTTTGTTTTGACATTTAGGAAGTTTTATGTAGCAACAAAATACACGGTGCGTCTACCTGGAGTTAACATATCTTGATGCAATCCAAACAAATACACTCAAAACGATCAACTGTCTGCTGTGCGGATTTTGGTTAGGCGGCGTGATTGGATCTTAATTTTTTGAAGATTAGGCCGAAATTGCATCGATCTGGACGACATGTGGTTTCAGCAAGACGGCGCCACCTACTACACCGTGCATGATACAAATTATTTTATTTACAGCAACGATTTTATGCGATTAAAAGCATTTAAGGGGGTTTGCCAAATCCTGGAATTATACTAATAAACCAAATACAATTTCTAAGATTAAATCCGCGATCCAATGTGTCATCGCTGAGATACAGCCTGAAAAGCATAATGGCCTGTCATCAAAGCCGTGGGGCTTATTTTTCGATTATTTTATTTAATACCTAATCAAAACATGTCTCTTACAATCCGATTAAAAATTAATCACAAAATATGCATTTTGTTTTAAAAATGAAAGTGTGCATTCTTACTAAAACACCCTTTATACATATTCTTGATATTTTGTCACTACCTATAATGGTTAGACTTTGACGCCACATTGGTGGCCGTTTTTACATCTATTATTATACTTAAACGGAAATAAAATACTTTTATGTTATTTCTAGCTCTTATTGAATTTGCGTTGTCTTGGCCAGAGTTTAAAAAGAGTAAATATATATCGCAACTGTCGTTCCTATAAGTAGCATAGGGCCGTGTAAAAAGTTAAGAGAAACAGCAAACTGTTTATAACCCACAATCTACTTAATTGATTTTTAAGCCATTTGGCAAGTTCTTAAAAAAAAACTAGCTACTATTTTGTTTTATTTTTTTTTTACCAATGCCGAACCCTGCCTTTCTTTAATGATTTCAATCTTCGTTATCTTCAGTGGCGACACACAAAAGCATTTAATGTTGACAATAGTGTTCTAATAAAAAGTGGAAATGTGCTTTTCTCTGTTGAACAAATTTAAATAATTGATTCAATGAAGATGTGTTTGTTTTGCTGCATTTTAATGCAAAACTTCGTGTTGTTGCATTTAAGTAATTTTGTACAGAATATCTAAATAGAAATTTTCTTTTATAATGCAAATGATGAGTGTGGGTATGTGTGTGTATCAAGTAGAGTTGAAAACAATAAATAATCCAACACTACGAAATAGTGTTGACACTCTGAATTAATACACATTATCGATAACAATTAAAAAAGGGTAAGAGCGCTATATTCGGCGGTGCCGAATCTTATATACCCTTCACACCGTGTAGTCATGCAATAACAGTAGTTTGTGTCACCATTCATCCCATATGAAATACGTACATACATATATAAAAACATCCCATTGTAAAATTATAAATTCACGTATGTATGTTAAAAAAACAAAAAAAAAAAAATAATAAAAAAAAATTTAAAAAAAAATTTAAAAAAAAAATTAAAAAAAAAATTATTATATATATAATATATATAAAACAAAAAAAAAAAAATAAAAAAAAAATTTAAAAAAAAATAATAAAAATATAAATAATATATTAAATAAAAAATAAAAAAAATAAAATAAAAAAAAAATTAAAAAAAAAAATTGAAAAAAAAAAATTTTTGGCTCAGCTGGGATTTGATGCCACGTTTTCTCAAACCAGTATACATGTTTGTATGTATGTATGTTGTTGTTGTAATGTTGTTTTTGTGAAAAAAAATCGAGGTGGTCGTGGGTTTTTGCTCATATCTCAGTTGTTTATGTACCGATGTGTCTGATTTTCAATACCGATCTACTCCCGAATATTTCTGATATTTTAATACCTTACCCGGGTCCAACCTATGTCGGGGGGCTTCAAAAAGTTGATTTCAACATACACACGGACAGACGGTCAGACGGACAGACTGACAGACTGACAGAGCTAAATCGACTCCCCTATTCATAAGCTTTCAGAAAATATATACTTTATGGGGTCGGAAATGAAAATTGTAGAAATTTCACACGGAATGACAAACCTATATATATCTACCCTTTTTCACTGTGTGAAGGGTATAAAAACTGTTTATACCTAGTAAAGGCCATGACTGACTATCCTACAAAGTCGTGCGATTATGTCAAATAAAAATCTGATAGTTTTCTGTCCTACATGAAAAAATCGCAACAAAATATGTTATTGGATGCCACACTGTCATACTTGCTTAGAAAAAGCAACTCTGATCGCACAGAAACTATTATTTTATGAAAATTTTCAAAAGATTATCAAATCGGACACACTTGTCAAAAAATCTGTCACACATGTGCACTTTGTGTCCACACTATCACACTTTCTGAACACACATACAATTTTTGACATATCGAACGACTAAATCTGATAGTCAGTCATGGCCTTAAGTAATTATTGAATAAATAAATCATTTTAATTTGTTGGATGCGTACAATATTTCTATAATATATTTTTAAACATTTGTGGTTATTTCCTCTAGTAAACCTTGAAATATATATTTTTTTAATTTTCATTATTCAAGTTAAAAAAAAAAAAAACATTCAGATACCTATGGTAAAAATAATTAATTATGCAACATGCTGTTATTATTTTCATTAAATATTAAAGATAAACATTATTTTATGTATTAAATATTAAAGCGTTTGTGTGTGCTTAAACATGCAAAAGTGCTACAATTTTATATTTACATTTATATCTAAAAACTATTTAAACTTAAAGAAAAAAATAACAAACAATATTTTGTTTGTACTTTTTATAGATTTAGCGTAAAGATTTTGTACTTACCTGCGTACTGGTATTGATAAATTATCATAACTGCGTGACATTAGCGAAACATCTTGACTAGCCCTACGTGACCTATATTGAATAGTGTGTGGCAAAAAATAAAAAATAAATGAAAATAAACAAAATAAAACTAAACAATAAAAACAAATTAAATAATAAAGAAAACAAAACTTTAAGATATTTTTCACTGTGTACCTAGTTAAACTGTATTATCAATAGGCTACGAAGTCCATTAGGAAATACAAAGTGAGAATTATTTGCAAAAACCATTGTTTTTCAGAGATATTTATTTGGCTTTGTAATGCCCTTGAGAAATTGGAATTTGCTCTGGAGTTTTAAATGTCGCACAGATGGAAAAATATTACACAGTATGTATTTGAAAATTTTGTGATTATAATGCTAATAGGTACTACAAACCACTAAACGTTAGAAAATTTTTCCTTTTTTAAATTTGTTGCAGAAATATCCAATAATGAATAGGGTATGCCTAACACGCAGACGCTTGTCGGTATGATTAAAAATAAAATAATTGCGGAAAGTTTCGAGTAACTTCTAATGGTACAGACAGAAGATTTGTATAATTAGGATACACGATAAAATGTTAAAAATAAGTAAAATCTAATGCTTAAAATCTTTGAACAAATTTTTTTTTACCTTATGACAATATGAGACTTAGGACACCCTTGTGTATTGGCCAAATATTTACTCTATTTCTGATCTTTATTGCTAAAGTAAACGAATAAGCCCAAGGCATATCCATAAGGTATATGCACCGCGGCAACAAACACAACAATTAAAAAACACATGTATTTTGTTGTTGTATATGTATATGTTGTTGTTGTATATGTTGTTGTATATTTTCTTCTTTAAATTGAATAAATTTTAAAAAACTAAAGCGAAAACTTTTTATTTAAGATTTTGTATTTTTTAAAACGTTTTAAACCAACTGAAACTGTGAATTATTTATTGTATAATAAAATTAAGTTTGACAACTGCAGGCAAGACTTTTAAAAAAAGTTGGTAACGCTAAAGGCGAATTCATACAGGCGAAATTATCAGCACATGATGATGGGGAAACACAACGTCCAAATTTATTGAATTGGCAACGCTCAAGGCGAATTCATACAGGCGAAATTATCAGCACATGATGATGGGGAAACACAATGTCTAAATTTGTTGAATTCTCCTTGATTCCATTTATTAATTCAGGAACGGAAAATAAAATTTTGAATTCCGAATTAAGCATTTAACTTAATTGTGCTTTTTTGATAGTAAACTTACCAAATTGTATGTATATTTATTGTTCTTGCACAATTTATAAATGTGCTTCACAAACACATATCCTTGTTTTTAATAAAATTTTATTGAATTAAACAAATAAAAACAAATTTTCCATCCCTGTTATACGAATTGGCCTTGACAGAAAAAATCCCCTAAGACATTGCTTTGGTGTATCAATTCGCCGTTGCATATACCTGTATGAATATACCTTGGTAACGCTTATTTTGAATTTATGCGGTTTTTAAATATTCAAATTTTTTTTTATAAAAAAATAATATTTAGATAATTGATAACAATGGGCTTTGATATTTCTGTTAAGGTTGGTGCTTTCTGTAAAGTTTGTAGATTTATGTTAAGGTTTGTACTTTCTGTTAATTAATGCGTTTCATGCGAAGACCAGCAGCGATTATTTGAAATTTGGGATTTCCCTTATAGATTTTGTAAGCAGGCGACGAAGAAATGTTCTAACGTACGTTTGCAGTTTAGTCATTGACAGTTGCATTTTGCATTAAATTTAAAATATTTATTATGGTGGAATTTTACAGAGATTTTTAAATTTTAATTATCGAAGGTGTTGAAGTTTCGCTCCAAAAAGTAAGTGTAATTTTTTTTCATGGTTTTAAAGCTAACATAAAATTTTTGGATTCGATTTTAAGAAATTAATATGGAGAAAAATAAGAAAAAATGACAAACGATTTCTTTAGAGACCAAAATCGAAATTTGGGACCGCTTAGCAAATGGAGCTAAAAATAAGGCTTTGGCAGACCACTTTAAACTAGGCGAACCATCAATCAGAGCCATCAAAAAATATGAAATTTCCTTTTTTTATGCGATATTGGTACATTTTTAATACTTTAATTTCAATTTAAATTCCGGAACGTATCCCTAGTTTTTGTATGGAGCTAGAGTCTTTTTTTATGCGGTAGATGCGTTCCGCATAAAACCGCATAAAAAAAGACCTGAGTGTAAAATGTATACAAAAAAAAAAAAAAAAACAATCAGCTGATTGGATTACCTTATGGATATGCCTTGAATGAGCCTATTCAAACAAGTTAAGAGTTTTCTGAAAAAAATTTGTTTTCACTCTTCAAAATAAAGACGTCAAACTACATACAAAAAAATTGTTGTCTGGACACGTGGATGAATCCGGCTTATGAAAACAAAAACTAAAATTTCATTACAAAGAAGACTGAATAAAATGATCAAATAAAAACTTTTTATAAAATTCTTTAATATTTTTTCTGTGAAATAAAAAAATCTAAACCTTCATAACAAAGGAATATTTGACGTTGTTAAAATAAAATCGTGATTTTTTTTACAATATTATGATTTCAACTAGAGTTTAAACAATTTATGACGTTTGATGATGTTCATTAAGGGCATGTGTACGTGACATGCGTCATAGAGTTAATTTTAATACACATTTTGTTTGCAAACAAAACGGGCATATGGCATGGCATTGCCTTAATATTTTCAGTCAAACATATGTATAATGTGTGTGTGTTTGTTTAACTGCTTAACGCTGTGACACACTCCATTCTGCCTAATTTAGACATCGAAATCGTTTGTTTATTGTAAAAAAGGAAATGAATTGTTAAATGTAACCATTTTAGGTACTGGATTAAAAAAACGAAAAGAAATACACAAACTGATTTTTTTTAAAGTTTTGGTTATGGTTAAAAATTATTAGAAATTTTAAGGCTAAGAATTTATTTTTAACTTTCTAAATTAATATATTTTCAATTCAAAAATCAGACTAATATGTGTAATAGAAAATATTTTTACCGTTAATATCAAGGAATATTCATACAGGTAACCTCGTCATAACAGCTGATCGGAAACCATCAAAATGTTAAAATGTTTTAAATTTGACTTGACTTTATTTATTCAGGGATGGAAAATTACATTTTCGTTTCGGTATTAAATATATAAACTTAAGTGTACTATTTTGTTAATAAATGTATTAAACTTATTTTTACACCCTGAATCATGGGTTTTACTAATACATATATGTATATACTTTTTCATTTAATCCTTTTTTAATTGGACGGATCATTGTGACTTTTCCATCCCTGATATATGAATTCACCTTGACATAAAATATCCTCTAAAAAGTTAGTTTGTTGTATTATTTCGTCGTTGCATATATGTACCTGTATGCAATGCCAACCCTCAATGCTGACTATGGACCAATTTGTCCAAAATTGTTTACGAATAGCCCTGAAGGCATTCCATATTTGAAAAGACAAACGATCTTGTCTTTAAATTATTGGAGGGCATAAATATGTTAAGTTTTGTGGTAAAAAACATAGTCGTGTTTTTTTGCTCATATCTTAGATAGTTATGAGGCTATTGTGCTGCATTTCAATGGCGATTCGTTGCCGGCACCACAGGTGAAGAGTAAAAAAACAGGGGTGAATATAATTATAGTGTTGCCAGATGCTCAATCTTATGATTTAAAAAATTCTGTTATCATTAACCTGGTGTCATGTGAGTCATGTCATCGTTTCTCTATAAAAATTAATTTCTAATTTCTGTGAAACTGTCACATCCAAAGTATCAAATGATGTATAGCGTACGTACACTGACACCCTGATACAAGTTTGTAGCGATACACGTGATATATTTATTATATTTAAATTTTAAAAATAATATTTAAAGTGTGCTTACCAGAAGTGGTGAGTTGCTGTAACAAAATGTTGCATTTCGACACAATTTGGGTTGAAAAACTTTTTACACACAAAATGTTATTTTTATAAGTTTTTATTCAAGTTTTAACATACGGTTAAGCCGAGTATAATTAAAATCATTTTTTTATTATTTAAACTTGTTCTTTTCAGTCAAAACCTTTTTTGTCTTTTAGAGGTTTTTTGGAAAATATTTTTTTCAGTTCATTTTTTGCATAATTGTGTTACGAACTAAATATTACTGCCAGAGTTTTTATTTCATTGTAAATTAAAGTAATTATGAATTTGTTGGTTTTTATTTACAATAAGTTGTACACACATCCAAACATCTGTGCACATAATTAATTATGAATTATTGTTGTTATTGTTTATAAAGTTGAAAACAAAAAGAAGAAAGAAGTTTAATAAAACTATTTTGTATAACAAACAGCAGTCACGGGGTTTATGTATTTGTCAAATAGACTTTAGCACCTTTTTGCACAAAACAAAAATATTTTATAAACATTGGCGCCATTGCTTGACGTCACGCGAATAACTTAGTTTATGGCATAGCAAATAGTTGAAGGTAGATACATTAAGTTTAAAGTTATACAACTGACTTTTTGTTAAATAAAACGGGGAACATTTCGCTACATTTTTTATCGAATGTATTAGAAGCCAATATTAACAAAAATATTATCAATAAAAATAATTATTAAAAGTTGTCCCAAGATTTGTAAATATACGTTTTAGCAATAAGGCAACCCTTGATTTTTTTAAATACCCTGCAGTCATACGGTGAATTTTTTTTACATGCCGCTTGTCAAAATTAATTTAAATTGAAAGCTGTGATTTCCAGACAAACATAAACAAAAGTTGTAAGCGCTGTGTCAAGGTTTATTAAACTAGGTAGCCTCAATTCATCAGCTGCTCATCAGCTGCTACTTTTTATATGTCAAAATTTCATACATTCTCTCTCTTCTATAATTTACAATTGTCAAAATAAATGTTGTCGAAAAATGCTCTCCCAATTGCTATCACCATATAGAATTACACCATGCGTTGTGCTTTCTTTCGCTGAAGTGATAAATTTAACTCTACCTTTCCATTAGCCATTGCTTTGGCTGCTAAAAAAGAACAAGAAGTGGAGAAAGCGTAAAAATGATATTTTGTTGCTGTTTTAAAGTGTTGCCTCTTTCTTTCATACTAGAAATGCCTTTTGATTTCAGATTCTGCTGGATAAACAAATATTCTGAAAACGCTTTTTAAACAAGAAGATGAGTGGTTTACACGAGAAAAATTTATGTGCGTACAAAAAAAATTTTCATTTTCCTTAAAAAATCCATGGACAATGCAGACGATATGTAGATAAAAGCATTAATGCGATGTAACCAAACTTATTTTGTTTAATACAATCCACTAAATAGAAAAAAAATTGAGATAAAACTAAAATGCCATTACTTTTTAACTATAAATCGACGTCCATATTATCCTTTCGAACCTCCTATTAATTTATAAGGTTTTTTTTTTAAAGTAAAGCGTGATCCATTTTGAAAGAAAAAAAACACAGAAAATTCAAATCTAATGGGGAATCTTTATTATCATCTGAAAGAACATTCTTTGGCATTTATTTTTTGAAGATTATGACTATCAAATGTTGGCCGCTGCTACGTCGCAGATGGTCCATCCGTTGAGTTCAATTATCGATGACTTGTTCGAGCATTCCGACTTTGAACTGGCGAATAACACGCTTGATGTTTTCCTCCAAGGCCTGAATTGAAGCGTGTTTGTCCGCAAAAACTTTAGACTTTACATATCCCCACAGGAAAAAGTCTAATGGTGTGATATTACATGATCTTGGTGGCCAATCGACCGGCCCAAAACGTGAGATTATGCGCTCACCGAAGTGTTTTCTCAATAAATCCATTGGTTGATGCGATGTGTGGGAAGTGGCACGGTCTTGCTGAAACCAAATGTAGCCGAGAGCACGAGCTTCAATTTCAAGCATTAAATAGTCGATTATCATGGCACGATAACGGTCGCCATTGACGGTTACGTTCGCACCGGCATAAGTTTTAAAGAAATATGGACCGATGATTCCACCGGCCCCCAAACCACACCAAACCGTTGTTTTTTCTGAATGAGGTGGCAGCAGAGTGAGTGCACTCACATGTAAACACATGAACCAAATGAGTGTAAAAGAAAGTTGGAAAAGAATTATGAAAAACCTCATTTGGTGGACAAACATGGTACCTACCGACTCATCAAGTAAAAACCCTTTTAAAAACCATCAATAATTTATAGGGGTTATAGCAATTAAGACTGACGATTAAATTTGTTAAATACATTTTCAATTTGAAAAGAAGTAGTATTTAAGTATCAAGAACTTATTAAAAATTTAAATTTTCTATTTTGTCATTAAAAGTTAAAGAGAAAGGAAAAATCAATTTGAAATTCACAAGCACGTGGTGTTTTAAGAAACAAAGAAATTGTATCATATTTTGCATATTTATAATAAAAATGTAAATTAATATGCTTGAGTGGATTCAGCATGAAAACCACACGTTTAATTTATTTATTTATTTTCTTTTTTTTTTTTTTTGCAAATCAAATTACTAACAAAAATAATCTCCCACACATGGAAACAAATATTTTTTTTGGAGGCTTGCTCGACAGAAATGTAAAGGTATAAAATCATGAATCATCATACATACGTACGTTCATTTTAAAATTTAGCAAAATTTTCTAAAACGAATTTTGTATAATAAACAAGTGAT
Organism: Phyto melanocephala; assembly: GCA_941918925.1. Classification (NCBI taxonomy): domain Eukaryota; kingdom Metazoa; phylum Arthropoda; class Insecta; order Diptera; family Rhinophoridae; genus Phyto; species Phyto melanocephala. The sequence continues at coordinate 9,111,886 of OW799233.1, forward strand.
AGTGCTATATTCGGCCGTGCCGAATGTAGTCATGCAATAACAATTGTTTGTATCACCATTCATCTGATATAAAATACCTACATATGTATATACTGGTTAGAATAAATGTGGCATCGAATCCCAGCTGAGTCAAAAAAATTTTAATTTATTTAATATATTATTTACTAGCCAAACCCGGCGCGCGTTGCTACGCCCCTTATTGAATCGAAATGCATTCTGAATTTTAATTGAACATCAAGTGCAAAAACCTAAAACTTATAATTTTTTTATGGTCGTGGCATTGCCCACTTTTCTAATCACAAAATTGTAAAGTCATAACAGCTCAATATACGTGCAAAGTTTCAGAAGAATCGGTCCAGTGCAAGTACCTCAAAATGATACCTTTTTTTTATGGGCGTGGCCCTGCCCACTTTTCTAATCACGAAATTGTAAAATGATAATAGCTCAATATGTGTGCAAGGTTTTAGAATAATCGGTCTAGTGCAAGTACCTCAAAATGATACCTTTTTTTTATGGGCGTGGCACTGCCCACTTTTCTAATCACGAAATTATATGGATATGACAGCTTAGTATGTGTGCAAAGTTTCAGAAAAATCGGCCCAGTGCAAGTACCTCAAAATTAAAACTTTTTTAGGGGCGTGGCCCCGCCCACTTTTCTTATCACGAAATTATTTAGTCATGACAACTCGATGTGTGTGCAAAGTTTCAGAAAAATCGGTCAAGTGCAAGTAGCTAAAACTGATAACGAATTTTTATGGGCGTGGCCCCGCCCACTTTTTTCCACCCAAAAGCAATCCCTGTTATGTGTACAACAACTTGCCAAAGTTTGAGTCCGATCGGTTTTACAGTTTCGGAGTCTATAGCTAACACACACACACACAGAGTTTCACTTTTATATATATAGAAGAAGATATTTTATTATTTTTTTTTAAATTTTTAAAAAAAAATTTTTAAGGGTATAAAAATGGGGAATGAACTTAAGTTATTCTTATTTATACTAATTCTTTATTCCGAGCAATATTAAATCACTCGGAATTGAAATTGTAGTGTTATTGGTGATAGCAACATTGCTATGACATTCCGAACGATTTTATTTCGCACGATATGTACAACATGGGCGATTATTATTATGCATAATATGGCTGAAAAGCATACTTAATTTTGAATTTGCCCCAAAATTTTAGTCTACAAAATTTTCTAAAAGATTTAATACCTTTCTGATTCTTTTTAGAGCACAGGTCCGTTGTTACTCAATTTAGTTATTTAAATATTTTTTATTGACACCACTAATTAGCAAACATGCGTGTAAACTTTGGGACAATTTGACGTTATTTATTTACTTGACAAATTAGTGCTGACAAGGCTTGTGTACGTTCCCATGTCTTCTGACGTACAGATCAAATTAAAATTTTGAAATAATAATTTTCAAATATTATTAATCATAGTAATAAATCAATCAGCTGTATGAATTACATAAAAAATATTTAAAAAAATTCATATATTATGTTTGCAACGCTATTGTTAGATGTTTTATTTAATTAATGTATTGTTAGTATTTAGGTTTTTCGAAACCAGTTAAGAAACGGTAACTTTTAGTTTATTTAGGGTTTTGTTTAATAATCTACCGCTAACTAATAAAGTGTTGAAATTCGTATTGGTAAATTAATTTTTTATGGCTATTTTGTTGTAAATGGCACAAAGTTGTTTGTTTAAATTATATTTGAGTGAAAATTGTTACAGATTAGGTTTGATGGCTGTAGCTGGACCATTTTTGGTGGTGGGGATGGTTTGTAATTTGCAAATGTGGTGTGACAAATAAAAAAATATAAAAAAAGAGAGAGTGTAGGCACTACTTTTACTGTGTAACAAATTAAGCTCTCGTTTGGTAGATGTTTTGTTGTTTGTTTTTTATTTTTAGATTTCGTGTTCAAAGTTTTTTTGGATTAATTTAAAAAAATCTTATACAACTAGATTACGATCGAATGTGTCGACTGCACAACATTCTAGTTTAAATAAAATGGCGTCTGTCTTAATGTAAATAAACAGTCACAACATGGTGTTAACAGCTGATAATCTGTTAGGTTAATATGTCTGTCTGGCTTTATTGTTTGAGGGATGCGTTGTTTTGTTCAGTTTTTTAAAAACCAAAAAGTAAAGGGTCTTTGGTGATTATAACATAATGAACCATATTGGTCTCCGGATCCTGCATCCGCCTTTCCTGCCTACCTTGGTGATTATCAATTGTTGTGAATGTCTACGCCAGACTCATTCTCAACATTTTGCTAGACAGGAGCATGGTTGTGTTTTATTGCCAGTATTGGACAGTACTGTAAACCTCGAATTGAACGATTATATAACACACAGCGATTTCTTAAATAGCTAGATTACGATAAAAAGCTTCACGAATGTTGCGGAGTGACATGGTAAAATTTTTGTTATTTTTTAAAGTTTAAACAATTTGAATTCGGTAATTACTAGCGTTGGTAGCTGAAATTACCCAAGGTAGATAGGTAAGGCTGGTGCAAAGTTACCCTCACCCGGAGACCATTACGGTCCATTATGACGCTTTAATATAAAGAGAAGAAAAGAATGAGAATAGAAATAGTTAGAATAGAAGAGAAATAGAAGCAGACCAGTGCAGAGTCTCTGGTGGGAATCGAACTCGCAACCCCCAAGCTAGCAGACCAGCACACTACTGACTAGTCAACCGTGGCACCCAAATTTTTACTAAAAATTACTGAAGGTTGACAACAGAATTTTCGAGATTACATCATTTGACAACCATTTTATTTTATTTCCTTAAATTTGCCCATCCGATATAACCCTATGTCTTGACTAGACATCCATTTATATGCGCTAAAGCAAAAAGTTGACAAAGGAAGGGCTGGGGCACAATGAATCCGTCGTCCGTCAAACTTCAACTGACATCAACGTATTGACGGAGAGGGGTTGGCACAATCAGTACTTTGTGTTGACGGATCATAAGTCAAGTTAAATTGTTGACTGCTGCGACAAATCAAAAACAAACAGCGGCGGCTGAAGGCCGATAATATTTATGTAATTTTTTTTTACTTATCTTCACAATAACAAAAAATTAATAAAACAAAATAATATTTTTTAAGAAAATGTAAATTTTGCTTCAAATTCATACAATCTATATATAAAATATGAGTTTTTAACCGAAAACAACTGTATGCTTCTGTGGCGGCTCATGCATCACAAAAAAGTACGGCGGCTGCTGTAAAGCCGGTTGACTTCGCTTTATGCGCACAACCATATGGTAGTTCAGTCAAAGTACTCGACGTACGTCAAAAGTTGGTCAACTTTTGTACTTTGCGTTGACGGAGACGTACTGAATGTGACAACACTCATAAGAAAACATGTATTTTAACTAAGTGGTCAGTTGAAAAAGTTGAAGTTTGACGGACGACGGATTCATTGTGCCCCAGCCTTAACGAATACAAATTTACCCAGCAAATATTTAGCGATTACCATAAGAACAACTTGCCACATAATGACTTACTATTGGTGTTGCTGTACTTATAGTCATGACTCTGACTGTTCTTCTGGAGAACACATGTGAAAGATATTTTGTTGCCGTTTCATGTGTCTTCCCCTTCTTTCGCAATAAAAATGCCTTTTAATGTCAGACATTACAACATGAACCGGATTGAAGCGCACGTGACGAATTGATGTGCACACACGAATTTGGTCAACGTGCGAATACATCGACGATTAGTCCAGCCATAGGGTAATAAAAATAATTTTCTTTTGAAACAAACATTTCTAAGAGTCATTTAATTTTTAATCAAAAATAATCAATGTTTTCGTAACACACGACAATCAAAATTTATATTTTTTTAAATTTTCAAAACCTGATAAGACAAGGGCAAAACATATATATTTTGTTTAATTTGACATGTTTATCAATTTTTTTCAAGAGTTAACAAGTTGATATTATTAAATTAAGGACAGTTGGCACTGGAAAATTTTAATAATTTGAAAAAAACGGTTGTAATTTTACTCGATTGAAACCAAAGATCTATAGAACAAAGAATATTTTTATAAAAAACAAATTAATCATTTACCGCACGCTTATTTAAATTTATTTATTTTTGTATTTAGAAAGTTGGTCATGAACTTGATTAATTTTTTCGTTATAGAAATAAATAAAATTTGCTATGCATGTATATGTAAATCAAATTTATTAGTGAATAGACTTTGAAAAGCTTGTGAAAATATTTTTAGTTGGAAAATGGGGTAAATATTCTAGTCATAAAAGTTTTCTAACTTATTTTTCATATATCTGTGGCAATAAGGAAAAACTGCTTAAGTCTGTTTTTATAGTTTTTCTGGAAAGCACTTTAAAATTTTTAAGTTGCTTTTGAAAAAATTATTTTCCGTTAAAACAAAGACTAATTAATATAAAAATTTTGATCTATATAAATGAGAGAACATATAGATTTTCGTATATTTAACTAAGTTAGAACATAAAACAAAGTTGCTTATCTAAATGTTGTTGCTATTTGGGAAAATAATGGCATAACTTTATTACGCAATAACTAACTGTGAAGTTGTCCAAAATAGTTTGAGAGTTTGTCTAAGGGTAGGCTTAAACTCTAGGATTGCAATGATGTGTTTATAACAATTTTAGCTTAAGTCGATTTAAACACTTTTTCCTTTCTGCCACGTATATTTATTTGTATGTATTTTTAAAAAATACTAGCATGTTTTGCTGTCAACTCATTCGAGTGTGTGGTTTTTATGCCACAAACAAAAAACATTCTTTGCAAAAACAATTTGTATCAACAATGTTGTTTCAACATGTTCTTTTATTTGTTGTTTTTATACACACATAGGATTTGCGCGTGTGTTAGTAGCAACATTAAACGCTTTTAACTTCTAAAATACTTAATCAAGATAAAATTAAATAAGTATTGTGGGCAGACATATGCAGGGAAATTCCTTTCCTTTCAAATGATATATTCTTTTAAATTAAATATCTTGCTTTTTTACCTTTTTTTCTCAAATATTAACAATAATTGTTTCCTGATGATGCTACACAACGGAGTAGCAAAATACTAAGGTAAATAATAAAATTATAAACAATATCTATCTATATATATAAAAATGAATCCCTTTCTCCCTTGGTCACGGCATCACGCGTGAATGGCTGGACCGATTTCACTAATTCTTTTTTTTTGTATTTGCTCTTATTAGGAGAAGGTTCTTATGTCAGTTTCGTTATTATAAAAGTGGACAGTGCCACGCCCATAAAAAATTAGTCATCATTTTTAGCTACTCTCACTAGATCGATTTTTCTGAAACTATGCACACACATTGAGTTGTCATGACTACATTACTTCGTGGTTCTTAAAGTGGGCTGTGCTACGCCCATAAGAAATAAGTTATAATTTTTAGCTACTTGCACTAGATCGATTTTTCTGAAACTTCGTACACATATTGAACTCTGATGATTATACAATTTTGTGGTTGTAGAAGTGGGCAGTGCCACGCCCATAAGAAATGAATTATAATTTTTAGCCACTTGCACTGGACCGATTTTTCTGAAACTTTGCACACATATTGAGCTGTCATGACTATATAATTTCGTAACTAGAAAAGTGGGCGGTGCCTCGCCCATAAAAACATGTTATAATTTTTAGCTTCTTGCACATGATATTCAATTAAAATTCAGAATGGCATAGCAACGCGCGCCGGGCTTGGCTAGTTTTTATTATAAAAACGACCTTAAGCTGCAATAATTATTGTTAATATTTATATATATTATTTTGTTAATAAAATCGGTTGTAAATTAAGAGCGTAAACTGCGTAACAAAAAATCGAAAAAATACATGTATAAAATTGTTCCACGAATTCTTTAAATACATAAATTTTCTATTTAATTAAAATTTTTATAAATTCTTAATTTCAATTTTTCTTTTTTTTTATTTATTAACATTTTTGTGGTTGAAAATTTGAAAACCAAAATTAAAAAAATCTTTGAATAATTCAAAAATTTTATAAGAAAAACGTTATTTAATAAAAACTTTATTGAAATGATTTTGTTTAAAATTTCTAGCCCTGATTTAACGAAGAAAAACATAAACAAAAATGTTTAAATTAATTATTATTTTTTTTCTTTTTAATAATGACTTGCAGCATTCCCATATGCATTTGAAATAAGTATACACAGAGAAAACAGTATCGGTTGTGAGTACCGAATTGTTTAGTTTTGATAGTAGAATTTTACGGTTAGTCAGCACTAATAAATTATGATTCTTGTAATAGTAATTTTATAATTACAAATGAAAAGTTCGATTGCAGAAACTAAACCAATTGATTGGCAATGAATGTGATTTTCTGTTTTCTGGGTGTAGAATCAAACAGTTTTTTGGGTTATTTGAAGGAGCGACTATATGCAAACAAGTCCGAGACAATTCTTGAACTCAAAGCCAAAATGTGAAAGATTTTATGGAAAATGGTCTGGAGCGAACTCACCATTACGGAGCTATAAACGGAGTCATTTAAGTGACATTATTTATATTGAAAAGGGCATAAACTGTATATAATATGTTGTTCTAACAGGACGATACCACTTGTGATACATCGTGTTTGTATTATTTTCTCTGGGATTACGTCAAGCCATTAGTTTGTGCTAACAAATTATTTAGTTTTCACGACTTAAAAAACAATTGAAAATAATTTTTTTTTGTTTCTTAGGGGTGTGTGTGTGTAATATTTGAATAATAATTATTAAAAAAAATATAAGGGGAACTCAAGATTGAACCTGTGCAAATTTGCTCAGTACAAATTTGCTGTTCATATTACGGCAAATCGTGAGCGTTCTTTTTTAATCCAAAATGCATATTTATTTTAGCTGCTCTTGCAAAAATCTGGCAACTACTTACTGAATTTTAAAAAAAACATTTCTTAAATTAAAAAAAAAAATATATATTACGAAAAATATGCCTAAATGCAGTTAAAAAAAATACGACTTTTTAATAAAAAATGTAAATAAATTAAAATTTAAGGGCGGACGAAATGTCAAAAACAGTAGTTGTCACTTGATTGCTTCTGAAAATATATACACAGCCAATTTTGCTTTAGCTTTTTATAGGCACAAATGAAGTAAAGTGAGGCAAATTGCAAATTTTTGTTGTTGTTGTGTTTTGAAAAATAGTGCATTTTTGCAATCATTTGCATCGTTTGCACTACCATTTGTGAGTACCCGTACAGATTGTACAAATCAGTATGTGTAAAAGATAACAAACAACTTTTTAAAAATACAGGAACGTAAACAAAGATGAATGGGTTTTGACAATTAATTACTTAGAAAAGTAAATGAAATATATAATCAGCTGATTTTATTAAATTTTTTTTTATTGAAATATTATTACTTTTAACACAACTGACTGTTTGATTTCTTAAAATATTGCGAGAAGAGTTAAATAAAATCCAAGTAGAAGCAAGTGAAAAATATTTCAATAAAAATTCTATTCAAAGAAAATTATTTATGTTTACAGAGAACAAATAAATGCATGGGAATACCACTATTGTGTCTGTTTTACATTTCTTTGTGCTGCAATTATTTATTTCAATTAAAAAAAAAAAAACTTTTAAATTTTAAAATGTTGTTTGTATTTATATTGTGTTTGTTTTTACTTTCGTTTTCTGAAAAGAAAAGTTTTATGTTGTTGTTGTTTGTTTTCCTTTTTTGGTAAATATTAAAAAAAAAAAAAATAGAAAAATAATTATTGTATTACAAAAATATTTTTAACTTTTATTGTAAACAAGATAACATAATCCATTTGATAATCTTCATTTATTTACAGTTATGGTAAATAAACATAAATTAAGTGCTAATTGCCACATGATAAATTGTTAAATGAATAATTTTCACAATTGCTACGAAGACCAACCATTGGATAATTGTTCAAATAGTCAGTCAAAAGCATTTTATTAACATTTTATTTTTGCGAAAGTAACTTTCTTTAAGAAGAAGAATTTGAATGTCAAGAGGCTGTTTGTTACGTGTTAATTGCAAAATGAATTTTTTTGAGTCATAACTAAAGAGTTAGTTTTTGAATCATCATTTTTAAAAAGTGTGTCTGTGATACGTAAATATGTATTGCACAGAAAATAAAATGAAAATTGAAAAATATGAAAACCTCAAGCAGAAACTAGCTTAGCCGCTGTAGTTGATTTTTGTTTGCCATCCGGCACCCCAAAAATGTAAAATTATTATGTAAGCCATCTGCTGTATAAAATAAAAGTTATATAATTGCAATAAGCCTACGTATAAACGTATTATGTGACTAATTATGAATTTATAATTATGATTTTTATCTGAGCATTTGTAAATTTAAAATGCTTTTGTTACTATGCACCATTTGTTTTTGTTATATTTAACTGCAATCAAAACTTTAGTTGCCTTATGTAATTACATACAAACATACATACATATGTATTTCGTTTGTTTAATATTTATTATATCAGCTGATTTTTTATTTATATTTAGGATAAACGTATTAAAACTTTTTGTATACCCTTCGCAGTGAGTGAAAAGGTTATATCTGAGTTTGTTGTTCCGTTTGTCATTTCCATAATGTTAATGGTTTAATTAGATGTGACATAAGCAAAACCATACCAAACAGCTGTTTGAAGCAAACTTATGGGCAACAATGTATTTGATTTTAGGTGACCAACTGAATTTTGGTTTCTTGTAGCTCTGGCATTATGGTTATGTCACTTTAAGCTTAAGTTGCGACACCATGTCGTCCATTTACTTTAACAGCTCAACTCAAAGATTCGAGTAAAATGGTCTATTAGTAAAATGACTTTTATTAAAACGAGCCGAACCTTTTATTCCCACCACCAATTTGATGTACTTTTATAGCACAGAATTTATTATTTTGTTATTAACAGTAATCGCTATGGAATAATTTCTTTATACTAAAATATGTATCACTTTCTTTGTATAACTTTGATATGCTAGTTGAATGATTTCGTAAATTTAGTCATTCAATGAAAGTGGGCGTTAAGGTAGGCGTGTCAATAAAGTTTCTGCTAATAAATACAACTAAGATATTTCAATATAGTCCTTTATTCCGCCAAAAACTTTGTTCATAGAGAAATTATATGAATTGAAGATAAACCGTTATATGGGAGGAAGGCGTAAAAGTGGGCGTGTCACCTAAATTTTCAATGATATAGACTCGAAGGATATACGTAGCGAATTTCATCATCATACCTCTAGTTTTGTCGGTTTTTGGAGCTTTTAAATTTCATTAACAGTTGATAACGTGAAAAGCGGGCGTTATAGTAGGCGTTGCGAAGTTGTTTCTGCTAATAAATACAACTTAGATATTTCAATATAGAGTCATTTCTTCTTCCAAAATCTTAATTCATAGAGAAATTATATGAATTTAAGATAAAGCGTTATATGGGAGGTGGGCGTAAAAGTGGGCGTGTCACAGTTATTTTCCGTTAGTACAAGGCCTTTGACCAAAAAATTGCAAAATTTCAGAATCATACATCTAATTTTGTCAGTTATATTACGTTTTTATTTTTAAATATACCGAAAAATACACTGCGCGGTATAAATTTTCATACATTTTGATCTGTAACGCCTTTCCTAATTTATAGATTTTGATAATTTTCAGGGAAAAATATATTTTTTACTCTGGAAATATATATTCGAAGTTTCATGGCTCTACGTTAGGTAGGTAGGTAAGGCTGGTGCAAAGTTACCCTCACACCTTCACTCGGAGACCATTACGGTCCATTGTGACGCCTTAATAGAGAGAAGAATAGAATAAGAATAGAAATATTTAGAATAGAAGAGAAGCAGACAATTCCAGAGTCTCCGGCGGGAATCGAACCCGCAACCCCCAAACAACTAACTTGTTCTTTACTGACTAGTCCACAGGGGCACTCTGTTAATGCGTTCACAATTGCATTTTATTTGATGTTGGAAGGACACGGTTTTTTCGACCTACTCTTGCATTACGCGCTATAACTCTCTTCCTAATATTCCGATTTAGCCCATTTTCAATAACAAACAAACCTTGTGTATAATAAATATTCTGGCAAAATTGAAGCCCCCTAGCTTTTCCGGTGCGACTTCTATCGTGCTTTCAACAGACGGACGGACATAGCTAGATCGTCATAAAATGAAAGCCAGATTCAGAATATATATAAACGATGGTTAGATTTCAAGGGCCGTCAAGTTTTTTTCTGCATTTCATTTGACATTTCTCAATTTCAGAATAACTCAATTCGATTTATGGAAAGATACACAATCGAGCAACACGTTAAAGTTATTCAGGCTTATTATGAAAATGGGCATTCAAATCAAAATGCATTTCGTGCATTTCGTGATTCTTTTGGTCAACATAATCGTTTGAATTCGTCCACATTCGGGAGAATTGTGAAAAATATTAAAATTTCAGCAAAACAGGTCTGTATAAAATGTGAAAACATCTGTGAATGCCTTCTTAGTTCGTTAAACGGAAAACATTGCTGTTTTTCGCGATAGTGTGGCAAAAGAGCAGTCAAACTCGACTCATCATCGTGCCCAACAATTGAACTTTAACATTGTCATTGAAAATTTGGACCATCGAATGGTGGTGTGCCGTCGAGGTCGCGGCGGCAATTTGGCCGATATTTTGTTCCATACATAATTGAACTATACCAAAATTATCATAATAAAAAGAAATGACAATAATTTCCTTAATAATTTGTGTTTTATTTAAAATTAACATCGGCCCTTAAAATTTAACCACCCATTACTTTATGGGGTCTAAAATTGATATTTCGATATGTTACAAACGGAATGACAAAATGAATATACCCACCCCCTTTTTTTTGGGTGGCGGGTATAAAAACAACAACAAAAATGTTTGTAGTTTTTTTTTAACAATGTATTCAGTATAGGGTATTTAAGATTCGTCATAACAAAACATATGTTTTATAACTTTTTGTTTGTAAAACTTAACGAAATGAAAAGAACATGTAAATATTTTCAACTTTATAACTTTTTTTTTTTGCAAACATTTTAAATTCAGTAAATATTTAACCACAAACAAACATAACACACATCGTCGATAATAATAGTAGTTGGTTGTTGACTGACTGACTCATTGGTCCAATGCGTTGGTTGATTTGTTTACTTGGCTGACTATGTACTCATGCAGTTAGTTGGTGATATTTGTTAACAAACACACACTATTTAAACAATTTGCGAACGCATGGCTGCGGTGTTTTAAATATTTTTGATGCATTTTTTGTTGCTGTTGTTTGTTTAAAAGGAATTTCGTTCAAATATAAGTTTAGGCGTATTATCACTTGTATTATGTTATGTTTTCAGTTTGTTGAAAAGTTTAAATATTTAACTTAATAATTTAAGATAAGACAAGAAAAGACAAGAAGTTTTTATCGTTGGAAATAAAAACTTGACATTATTTTAAATATTAATTTTTTGCCACTGTTTTTGTTGTTGTTGTTCATTTATTTTTGATAAAAATTTTATTTCACTTAAATGAACACGTTTGCACTTTATAAATATTGGATTTAGGCAGAATTTAGTATTTTGTTAATTTAACTTTCAACACTTTCATCATAGTGTTGCCAATTATGTAATAAAAATCGCGAAAATTAATTAAATATTGTAAATACTTTTTAATTGTTTAATTAATGCAATTTGCATATAAAATAGTATTTCAATATTATCTTTGTTATTTTTTTTTCTCTTTTATTTTGTAAACATTTAACGTTATTCTGCGTGTCTCTATGGTCGACCCGTTCGCATTAAACTAATTTATTTCATTAACTAAACGAATTCTCTAGAGCTATAGTCTGTGTGTGTGTGTTTTTTTGACATTTCCAGCGTGAATGATTTTTATTTAATTTTTTTATTTTTTACAATTGTTTGCCATGGATTTTTATTATTTTGTATTCATTTGTCACACAAGCACTATTTAGTTGTTGACAGTTTTGTTTCTTATGCGTTTTCTCTTATGTTTCTCTTTCTCTTTTTATCCCTTTTTAGACCCTTCACAGTAAGTGTAAGGGTATATATGGGTTTGTCATTCCGTGTGAAATTTCTACAATTTTCATTTGCGACCCCATAAAGTATACATTTTCGGAATGCTCATGAAAAGGGGAGTCAATTAAGCATTATCCGTATGTCAGTGTGTATGTTGAAATCAACTTTATGAAGCCCCCCGACAACGGCAAGACCCGTGTAAGGTATCTAAACATCAGAAATATACGGGAGCAGATCGGTATTAGAAATTAGCATTATCGCCCCAAATTTTCTAAGTTATGAGCAAATAAACACGACTGCCTCTGTTTTTCGCTTTAAACAAAAATTAAAATTTCCCGACCCTAGGATAACTAATAGACACGTTTGTTACTATTTATAAATTTTATATTCCTCTGGAGATACTCATGAAATTGAAAATAAATAACTAAGCGACAAAGTTATAGGCAAAAATTATTTTAAAAAATATATCGTTTTTTAAATATATTAAACTTCTTAAAACTGTTAAATAATTTTGCAGATTGTAAACCGTAATCTTAAAAATTATTTCTAAGAAAAACTAACAAATCGGTTTAAAAACAAAAACAAACTGAGATATAAACACCAAAGTACAACTTCTTCGGTGTTTTTCTTAAATAAGCAAACGAAAAAAGATACTTTTTATTTTCTATACAACAAGAGAGCCAATATGGGGATCCAATGAAAGGCTTGAGTATTAAAATGTAGTTAGTAATGAAAAGAAAAAAAATACAAGATGGCGTCCTTTATTAAATGTCAAATATATGACTTAAATATAGTAGTTACAGCTTTGTCCTCTTTAACCCCTACAATATTGAAATCAAATAAAACAGATTGACCAGTACAATGCAATATACTATTAAAAAAGTGTAAAATCCAAGATGGAGTCCGAAACAAAATGGCGGAACATATTTTTTTAACCCCAACAATATGGGTATCAAATGAAAGGGCTTGACTAGTAGAATTCAGTTAACTATTTTAAAAATTCAAAATTAAAGATGGCTTCGGAAATAATAAAGAAGATGGCGTATTACATGATATCCAATATCTGGGCTTAACTATGATGTGGTTTTTGTGACGATGAAGGGTATTATCAGATTCGGCACGACCGAATATAGTGTTCTTACTTGTTAGTACATGTATTTAACCACCACACATCCAGAACTGTGTTATCTTTGCTTTTTTTTTAGTTTTTGTTTGCTGATAGTAAATTGCCCCCGCTGAGTACATCAGAAAGCAGTATGAAAACGTATGAATTCCTTGCTTTCCAACGCTTCAGCATGTCATTTGTATTGTAAATTACTGTAACAGTAAATGAACTCACCTGTTACAAGAAGCTTAAGTATTGCAAAAATTTAAGTTGAAAATTTGCCTCATCTGGAAAAATTATTCTCCTCGATAAATCCGCATTAATTTGATGACGCCAACATCCAATCGACAATTTTACGGCGCTGCGTATGGTTTCTTGGCTTGATTTGTTGCACGAAATGAACTTTATACGCATGCAAATAGAGATCTTTTATCAAAAGTTAATAAACAGTCCTTCTGGTTATGCTTAATTCGTGACCACTATCGTGAATGGATGTTCATGAATTCTTGGCCACATTTTTCCTAACTGCGACCATTTTTTCGAGTGACCCACAAGGAAGAACACTAGTCTTCTTATCTATCAGAGTAATTTTGTTCTTAAATTTATTTAAAACGCCTTACTGTTGATTTATTTAGTGCATAATTGCGACCGAAATATTGACATTTTTGGCCAACTGTTTTAGATAAACTTTCAGCATTTTTTAATGTGTTTTTACCATATTCAAAAGTTGTTCGTTTGACTACTACCCCATATTGTCAAATCGCGTGACCATGCAACTCGTTTATTTTGTACATTTTTGATTTGTTTTTTTTTCTTTTGAAAAGAGCGAAAATGTAAGTTAGCATTGTTCTAAATTTCAATATAAAAGAATAGGTCGAAAATGATTATGTTAAAGGCATACTTGTCTTAAGACATGTACGATGGCATACCAAATCTCACTGTGTAATAGCATGTATGTCGAGTATGTTAGACATGAATGTTGGTTTTCAAAAAATTTTAAAAACCTGAGTCTGTTGCATACCAACATACTCGTCTGATAGCGTGTCTGTCATACTTCATACAAAAATTCATTCAAATTATTGCCGCTGCTGTGTGCATATCGCAAATTTAAAAAAATGTCTCTCTAATATTTTTTTCTGGAAAGAGTTTATTGAGAAATATAAAAGCTTCCCACAATTGTGGCAAATAAAATCAAATCTGTTCCACAACAAACAATTGAAAATTAATGCATACAATGCATTAAAAGAAAAATTAAGTGAAATAGAAAAAAATGCAACTATTGACAACTTTCCGCTTCATTGCCATGTTTTCGCTTAAAAAATTTCTGTGTAATGAAGTATGCCGTCAGCGTTCGACAGTTTAATAGCTAAACCCAAAGTATGCCATACACATGTCTTAAGACAAGTATGCGTGTCTAATAGGCCTTTTACGCAAAACAACAAATAGCAAAAGTAAGGTAATTGCCATCACATGACTCTAATTTTAATCCCTATCATATTGCATCAATTAATACATTCTTAGCACTGTAAAATAAAAACCCATTACACTTTAAGTCAAAAAAAAAAAAAAAAAAAAAAAAAAAAAAAAAAAAAAACATTAATTTATGGAGGTCCCATTGCGTTATACCGTAAAATGTACCTAAAATATTGTACAATTTTTATTTATCTCTGAAAGAAAAACACTTTTGTGTCTCCTAATTAATATCAAACATAAATTTATTAATTTAAATATTTACATGTGCATGTGTATGTTTGGATGTACCTCGTTAATTGATGACAAAAACGTTAAAGTAATATTTAGTAAGTATGTATAAAAAACAAAAAATATTTTCTTATATTAAACTGGACTTGTTCGTTGTAAACACTTTAATTAATTGAAAATAATGTGAAATTGTAAATGTCTACTATTTTTGTTTGTTCAACTGTTTGTTGGGGAGCTTAATTGCGTTTTTAATGCAAATTAATTGTACTTAATATCAACAGTAAATAATAAAATTTATTATCGTTTATTTCGCAACAAACAACATATGGTTATACTACATATTTATTTCATTACAGTGGTTTTCCGATTTAACGAACGATATAATGTCAGGCCCTTTCGGTAAATCGAAAAATTCGCTAAAACGAGTACTGCTTTTTAACATTTTTTTGTATTACAAAAAATTGCATATAGTTACTTTCTCTTTTGTAATTTTTCTACCTGGTGCAGTCTTTTCGCCGGAATGGACATACGTTTTGTCAGGAAGCATTTTCGATAAGAGCCCCGTTTCATCAGCGTTGAATATAACATCTTTGCATAAGTTATGCTGATCAATCAATTGTTTAAATTTGTTGATAAAAGGCTCCACTAATTCTGCTTGAAAGGAGAGTTTTTTACCACTTTCTTTCTTTAGTCGAATTCCATATCTTTTTTTAAAGCGAGAAAACCAACCATGGCTTGCGTTAAATTGGCCATCATAAAAGTGTTTATGTAACTCGACGGCTTTTGTCTTTAAAATAGGGACATTTCTTTTTCTTTCCATCTGGAACCATTTAAACAATCTTGATTCCATTTTAGGGAACTCACCCTTTTTCAAAGATCGTCTATTTTTTGACCCAAAATTAATTTTTTCCATACTTTTAAAAAATTTTCCTTTCGATTTTATAATTGTACATATAGAGGATTTTGGTATTCTATATTTATTGGACAAAGTTCGTAAGCATTTACCTTTTTCATAATCTTCTATGATTTCTATTTTTTGTTTAAGTGAAAGTCGTTTTCTCGTTGACATTTTGATGTTTGATTAAAACAAAATTCAAAGAAAAGCGAATTCTTCTAAAAATTACTTGTTTTGTAACGTACTTTTTCCTTTTGTTTTGAGTTTGGTTTCATTTACTGACCTTTAATAAAGCAAGTTAAAAATGAAAATAAACAGATATTTTTACAGATTTGTTTTTTCATTTATGTATTTTTTTTCTCAAATACAGGGATAATACTCTTTTATATGAATTGAGCGATAAACTCTTCTCTTATTTTTACTTATTTTAAGCTACATTTTTTGTGTTATTTGTTATTTGTGTTATAATAACAATATCGAGTACTTAATAAATTTTTCATTCGTAATATAAGGTACTCAATGTAAACTTTTTGACTATTCGTTAAATCGCGAATTCGTTACACCGGGAAACCGCTGTATTGTCATAAATAGAAAAAAATATATTTAACTTAATGTTAACTTTAGATTGTGTTTACAATATTTTTTCGAACTGGGTTCAATTTAAGGCATTCTTGAAGTGCTTTTGGACAGAATTTGCTTTATATAAAACTTTTCCATTACAAAATTGAAACATGTCGTATCAACCGTTGAAACATTGCTTGTTTGAAATACATTTCAGAAAGTCACATGAACAATTTTTAATTAGAGCGTTTTCAATTTTGTTCTTGTCCGCGGCATAACATAAAGCAGAGAAAAAAAAATTAATTATAAAATAAGCATTTAATGTTTTTAGAAGTGATTGTTATTAAAAAAACCCAAAATTAGTTTTTACTAAATTTTATTTGACAATAATATTGTAGTAAATTTTGCTTTATACCTACATATGTATGTATATATAAATCATTTTTAACAAAAATCACATACAAAAGAAACTATTGAAAAGCGATAAAATAAAATCCACGCAAAGATCATAGAGTTTATATTAAACGTAATTGCATATGTAGGTGTGAAAGCAAAAACTATAAGCCATCTCTTAAATGACAATTTTGCAGAAAAATTAAATTACATGCGAATCGCAAAAGTGACAAGTCATATGTAGAACAACTACCAGCGTTGTCAACTCAGTGATATAAGCACTGTTTTTAGTGCTTTTTGAAAATTTTGACGCCGGAAATTTTTAGTTTAGTGCTCGGTGCTTTTTTCTTTAATTTATGGTGCTTTCCTTTTTTTCTTCGGTGACACCAAATACTAAATTCCAAATAAATATTTTATTTGAAACAATTATCATTAGCTACTCTTACATATCGTATATCTTAACAAAACTAAAAAATATTTACTGCCTGTTCAACGATGTCGAAAGAAAACACAAGCGAACTTTCATTCGTACAAATACGTTGAAAACAAAAACAAATTTTTAGTTTTTGTTGTTGTTTTCAATATATTTGTACGAATGAAAGTTCGCTTGTGTTTTCTTTCGACATCGTTGAACAGGCAGATTTATTCATTGTTTAAATGATATTAAGTTGAAAATACTTTCAACTTTTTATATTAAAACTATTAATTAAGAAAATTGCAAGAATTGATAGTGTACAATGTCTCTGTTATTTGAGTGGATTGTTTATTTTACATTATTTATTGTAATCCCGAAACTCTTTACTTGATATCCTGTATGGTTTTTGAGACATAAAGCACCTACTTTTTATTATAAAATTAAATTGCTACGAAAATTTATTTTGTAAGTAAAGTTTCAAGTTGATCAAACCTATTTAATATTTAAAAAATTACATTTGTATGGAGACGCATCAAAAAGGTGAAAATAAAAAAAGAGGAATTGATATGCAAACACTTTTCATTTTACAATTTTACATACCAACAATTGACACCCTGATAAGGTAAATATTTACATTGATGGCATAATTCTATTTGGTCAGATGATATTAATAATAGAATATCTGTAGACTGAAAGGTTGATTATCGTAAGCAATAGAACTTCAGTTTCGTTGCCAGTTGTAAAATAAATTATTCCAGAGAGCAACTGGCGTTTAAAAGCTGTAAATTTTTCTTTTAAATAGTGTTTATATTGTCAAATGTGAAGTTAAATATGTACACTGTTTAAAAATGTATTATTTAAAATTAAATTATTTTTTAATTCATCTGCTCCTTATGCTCCAAATAAGAGTGATGGGAACTTATTATATTTTTATATTAAAATTTATAATTTTATCAAATAAATAGATTAAAAAGTGAAAAATTTTAAACTCAGTGATTTTTAATAAAAATTACGCGCTTTTTTAGGGGTTTAGGAGCTTTTTGAAATTTCAAAGTTGACAACGTTGACAACTACCATCTGATAGTTGAATTCGGCTTGGTGTCAAGGCACATTCACAAGGTAGTTTTATCGCAACAGCTGATCGGAAAGCATAATGTCAAAATTTGTTGTTGCCTTGATTTTTTTAGTTAGATTATTGTTTTTTATTTATTTTACAACATTTACTTATATTTGTTGTTTTTATATCATTTATTTATTTATCTTTCCACAAATATATACATAAATCTTTTTGAATTCAATTAGCATTAAAATAAACTGATTTTTAGCACTCTTCCATCTCTGGTATATGAGTTTACCTTGATAAAAAAAAACATTTACGAAAAAGTTGCTTTTTGGTAGCAATTCGTCATTGCATATACCTGCGCACACAACAGAATTTGATACAAAATACAGTAGACTCGCGGTAACAAAAACACCGCCTTACGTGAACACCGGATAAGATGAACATAATTTTTTTTACACTGACTACTCTGTAGCGTGAACACAGTGAGAAAGTCTTATAACGTGAACAAATTTGTCGGTTATGCAAATCGTTTTCATAAATGATTCGTAAATGATTGTACAGGCTTAGTTTAGTTGTCACAAAAACTACCAAAATTCTAAAGTTAAACTTCTTGTGATTGGAAAGGTAAAAAATCCTCGATACAACAATTGCTCCAAATCGTAATGGATTACAGCTGCCATTTTTGAAAATTGGTTTAACTATGTATTAATGGACGCTATTGGCTATTTACATAAATTCAACTTGGCAACGTCTTAAAAAGAAAACAATAGCAAAATGCTGACTGAACATTTTTAGCTCTTTACTTTATTACGTCTACGAGCCATCGATTTGTCCAGACTAGAACAAAACGTCGGCAGAGCAACTGTCAAAAAATTGTGCATGTTCTTTGACATGGTTAAAACGTATAAAGTGTATTTTGTTGCAATTTTTATGTGTCGTCTCTTTCTTTCATATTTAAAATGCCTTTTAATATCAGACATCGTTGTTCGAACAAATGTTCTGACAACGATGTTTGAACAAAGCAAAACATCGACAACATCGATCCACACCAGGCTAATTCGTGTGCGCAGAAAAAATTTTTCGTTGTTCGAACAAATCGATGGCTGGTGTAGACCATACGTTAGGAGAAGAAGAAGACTGTGAAGAGGATATTCCTTTAGCTTTTTTGAGAGAAAGAATTTGTTTAGCAATTAAAATTTAAAAATTAAAAGATAATCCAAAAAAAGGTAACACATTCTTTAAATTAATTTTAACGTACTTTTTTTCTTAAGAAACCATATGTACATAACAATCCGATATACAAAAAAATATATGAATTTAAGTTAAATCACATGTCTAATTTATTTGGAAATTTAAAAGAGTTACACCTTCGTTAACATGACCAACTTCGCAAACGTGAACAAGCTCAGTTTTTAAAAGTTCACGTTACCGCGAGTCTACTGTATACCATTTTAAAGCATTGGAGATGTGCAACACAATCTGAAACCTATTAAAATCGGTTAAGTTTTTAAGGAACAACACAAAAAATAAATAAAGTAATGCGTGTTGATACAAATTGTTTTTGTAAAGCGGGTGTTTTATGTTTACCGTATAAAAAAAACAAAACAGAGAGAGAAAGAGTAGCACTTTCAACTCTCCTTTTAAAATATGTTTTGTTGTTTTATTAATCTCCGTTTCCAATTTGTTGTTTACAGTTTATTGAATTTACTTCCAAATTGAGGATGATTTTTTCTAATCCAACTATGTATGTGAAAAAGTAACATAACAGCTGTTTAATATCTTTTGTTATTGAAAAAAAGCCTTCCAGCCCATTTTTTTTTATATGAGTGTGGTCATAAAAATTCGATTTAAGGCCATTTTGGTTGTGATGATTTACGGTTTATTTTGCTGTACTACAACAAATCAAGCTCATAAATTTTATATTATAAATCAACTGTATTAACAATGGGCAATAAAAATTAAAACGATACTGAAAAATAAGCTTCTTTATGACACATCTATCAAATATCTTTAAGTAGGTACTTGATATAAATTTCATTGTTGTGAGACCTTTTAAAGTCATAGCAGAAATATTAAACCCGCTACGGGTTGTTTAAAAGCATTGTAAAAGTTTACAACTTCATAAAAAAAAACGATTGTAAAAATTTACAATCTTTACGGTAAACAAAAGATAAAACAAATTTACTACTCGTTTAACAAACAAAAACTTGTAATCAAGAACCCGTGGACTTTGTTGTTTTACAAATTTTTAATGGGTCACAGGTAGAAAGGCCCTTACTCAAATAAATGTAACTCTAAAGGAGAAGGAAACAGCGTAATAGAAACTGTATTAGTTTATGTTATTTTTATACCCATCACCTGTGGTGCACAAGGGTATATATAGCTTTGTCATTCCGTTTGTAATTTTTAAAATTTTCATTTCCGACCCCATAAAGTATATATTTTCTGAAAGCTTATGAATAGGGGAGTCGATTTAGCTCTGTCAGTCTGTCCGTCTGACCATCTGTCCGTGTGTATGTTGAAATCAACTTTTTGAAGCCCCCCGAAATCGCTTGGACCCGGGTGAGGTATTAAAATATCACAAATATTCGGGAGTAGATCGGTATTGAAAATCAGAAACATCGGTGCATAAACAACTGAGATATGTGCAAAAACCCACCACCTCGATTTTTTTTTCACAAAAACAACATTACAACAACAACATACATACATACAAACGTGTATATTGGTTAAAGTAAACGTTTGATCGAATCCCAGCTGAGCCAAAAAATTTTTTTTTTTTATTTTTTTATATTTTTTTTAATTTTTTTTAAACTTTTTTTTATTTTTTATTTAATATATTATTTATATTTTTATTATTTTTTTTTAATTTTTTTTTTAAATTTTTTGTTTCATTTTTTTTTGTTTTATATTTATTATTTATATTTTAATTATTTTTTTTTAAATTTTTTTTTAATTTTTTTTTTAAATTTTTTTTTTTAATTTTTTTTTTAAATTTTTTTTTTAAATTTTTTTTAACATACATACGTTAATTTTTAATTTTACAATGGGATGTTTTTATATATGTATGTTTTTTATATGTATTTACGTATTTCATATGAGATGAATAGTAATACAAACAATTGTTATTGCATGACTACACGTTGTAAAGGGTATATAAGATTCGGCACGGCCGAATATAGCACTTTTACTTGTTTTTTGTAAAACTGTTATACTTGATATCTACTATTGCATTGAATTTTATTTGTGTCGAGGTGTATTTATGTAAAACCTCTGATAAACTCAATTTCGTAAAAAAGGCGATTTAGGGCCTTTCTTCCTGTGGCCATCGATATGTATGTATATACATATGTATGAATGTTTATAATCAATAAGCCAATAATTATATTATGTACATATGTAAGTTTGTATGTATGTATTTCCTGTATATAATTGTTTGTAGATTAGTAATTCTGCTTGTTAGTCTACCTCTTTCTTAATATGAATTACCTGCGGTCACTTTTTATTTTCTATTTGACTTTGGGTTTTTTTTTTGTAATATTAAAAACGTTTTTTTTTTTGTTTCTTAGGAATATTTAAAAAAATTTCCACTTCAAGCAGTTGTTTGTGTTATATATTGTTATCTGATCGAATAAGTCATAATGTGATTGTCTTCAAAAATTTTATTTTATACTTTAAAAGAAATAATTATTTTCGCATGGTTAATATTATTTATGATTTAATTGTTATGAAGAAGAAAAAGAAAAAAACTAATGAAAACTATAAATATTAATAGCAAAACAATTATCGCGTGCCATGAAACGTGTTTGTTTTTGTACATATTTGTTGTTGTTTTCTTTTTTTTGCATAAATGTATGTACATATGTATGTATGTATGTATGTACTTTTTTTTTAAATAAAATGTTTACTTTCATTTAAACAGCAACGAGAAAAGATGTTCAAATCAAACTCAATTGACTCTTTTGGGTGGGCCTCGTGTTGTGTTTACAATCATTCACGTGGCATTTACTTAAACAACAATTCGTCATTTTCTAAAATACATATGTATGAATGTTCGTTAGAGTAATCAATTGCAATAGTACTAATGCAAAAATATTTTGTAAATTAAAAGTCATCTTTGGAAATCAGGGTTGCATTTATTGGATATGAGAAAAACATCTCGATTACATTATTTAAGTCTTTAATTGTTACACTTACTGTCTGTATTTCTTTGCAATTAATAAAAATGTGCAATAGAAAATTACATTAATCGATTGTAATTATGTTTAGACAAATTTATATTGTAAGATAAATAAATAACGTTGTTTGTTTCATATCATTACGTTAAATTTCCAGTCTTTTATTAATAGAGGACCCTGAATTACCCCTGGCTTTTTTAACTTCCTTTGCTATTGCTTATATCAAATCAAATGCTTATAAACGGATACTATAAAATCGGGTTTATAAATCTTTATTAATTTTTATAAAGATGGTAGTATGTACAACTACAGGGTGCCACAAAAAAATTCAGGAACTTTAAATAGTTTTTTGATTAGCATCATTTGACCGCGGCGTTTGCCCTCGATATTTCTCTAAGCAAAAAAAATAAAAAAACAAAATTATTTTAGAATGTAATGGGTCCGCCAAATAACTTTTTTTAAACAGGGCGCAAAACTTCGATCGTAGCTTCGGCTGTGTGGCACGTAGCGCCGTCCTGTTGACACCAAATGTTGCCAATATCCTCCTCTTCAATTTTTGTGAACAAAAATTCGTTCAACATGGCCCGATAACGATTGTCATTGACTGTAACGGCCACTCCTTGATAATGACCCAATTATGCCTCTGGACCAAAATCCGCACCAATCACTGACTCATTTTGGGTGTATCGGCTTTTCAATGTATGCGTGTTTACATATTTTAATTTGCTTGTTTACATACCCGCCAATATCAAAATGACCTTCATCTGAAAAGATGATTTTTTTTTTGGCAAAATGGGCATCTTCTGTAAGTCGATCGCAGGCCCACTTTCCCAGCGATGTACAAGCGTATACACAACCATATTCGTTCAGCGGAAGGATAAAACTAATCATCTGTCAAATCAGACATGAGCTAAGTGTTACCATTCACGAAATAAGCACTAGTTGAAAGAAAACACGTTAGATGGCGGACCCTTTATTAGATAAGGTACAAACGTTAATTTTTACAAAAACTACAAAATTTATTAGACAAAAGTTTAAATACAGGCTACAATAGGAAGAACATACATAACTTGCATTAACAAAACATAAATAGAAATTTAATATTTTGTTGAACCACCCTGGCTCTCTATGACTGCCTGGAGGCGGCGTGGCATGGAAAAGATCAATGTTTCTAATTCGGATACCGTTATTTCCCACTAGATTTTCTTGAGAGCCTCTTTAAGGGTATTTTTGCTAATATGTAACATGCTCCTTTCCTAATTTTCTCTTCTCTTTTCCTAATTTTCTCTTAATTTTTAATTGGTCTTAAGTTTGGTGATTGGGGAGGAATATGAAGCTGGCGCGGTACATAAGAGAGCAGCTATTCTTTCGCCGAACCTTTGATATGCTTCGGAGGATTGTTCTGTTGGAATTTCTAATCAGGTCCGACTTTAAATTTGTTGACAGAAGGCTGTAAATTATGCTGCAACAAGGTCTTGGTGTTGGTCCATTTACCATCTATGAGAGCCAAATTACCAACGGCAGATGCTGGTATTGCCCCCAAACCATCACATTGCCACTTTTTTGGTTTTCAGTATGAGTTAGGGGGTAGTGTTAGGTTTTCACCAGAGTTTCCTGCGACCATCGCTTGCAAACAAATCAAACTTGCATTCGTCTGTGAAAATTTGCAGTTTTTCAGAATTCCATATATTTGCTTTTATATGTTTTAGGAAATTCTTCTATTCTTTTTTACTTATAAGCAGTTACTTGTGTGGAACTCTGCTTGTGTAGCCGTTCTCTGACGGTATGACTACGCGAAGCTGACCCCTTTCAGGTAATATAAAGGAAGAACAACTTCTTTGATATACACGAGTGATAATTAAAAAAAGGACATCTACGAAGTGGGATATCGCATATAAAAATCATACCTTCAAAAAGCGCTCTTGGTAAGCGATTAAAAAAATATCTTTACGTAATTAATTTTTCTGGTGAGAAAAGCGACCCGCAACTTTATTTTCACAGTTTTTTCGAACTTCTTTTTTTTACATTTTCAAAATCATTTTTGTTATATTCCTTCCTTTTTTTGTAAAACGTCGCTGCTCAGACGAAATCGGTTATGTGACAATTTTAAAAAAAAAATTTATTGTTCTATTTCGAACCATTATTGGTCATACATCTATCCACCAAACCGCTTAGGAATGTCTTGATTGGTTCAGAATTAAACAATAGTCAGTGTGCGTACGTTTAATACTGTAAAGTAAGAAAATAAAATGTTTTTTTTGCTCTCCTGAAAACTCCGTAAAAAACACATAACTGAGTTTGTTAGAGCAACGACGAAAATAGACTCAAATAAGCTTAACCCTTTTAAGCCTCTCATATGCAAATGCTTTCAAAAATTGTACTACAAAATTGTTTACAAATATTTCTTATTTTAAAAAATTTTTTAAGAAATTTTCATATTTGTTTAAAAAGCGTATGTATATATCGATGGTCGCAGCAGCTTGAAATGCCCTAAATCAAATAATTGTAACTTTATGGGAGAAGGCATAAACGTAATAGCAACTGTTGTGCCATAATCTAACTTCTTTTGTTTGTAAAATTGCCTGTAAAACTCTTATTGCGTTAAAATTGTGTCGAGGTCTATTTGTGTGAAATGTATTGAAATCACTGGAAAAAAATTAGGGTTAGTTAGGGCCATTTCATGAGTATGGCAATACTGTCTCTATAGACAATCATTTCAATATTATTACTTGATCATTTCTTTCTTTGTTTTGGTATTAAAATTAACGGGATTATTGTATTCATTTAATAATTGAGGTTAGATTATTATTGGGCGGCAGATAAGTTATAAATTAATGGTTAAACTTAACATAATGTAATACAACAACAATAATAAAAATATAAACAAAAACAAAACATAAACACAAGTCTGTTATTACAAAAGTAATTGAGGTTATTGACCGTTTTTTTTATGCAACCAAAAGTAAAAAAAAAAAAAATAAATAAATTAAAAATAGTTATTCAAACCAACAACTTAAAACGTAACATGCCGTTAGCAGGCTGAAATAAAAACTTTAGTTGGTAACAGTATTATTTATTGTTATTGTTATTTTTGATTTTGTTCTCTCTTTGCTTCATCATTTTGTTAGCAGTATTAGCATTAATATCACAAAATTTCCAGTTTAATAATAAATAATTTAACAATAATAAAATAATTAAAAAAAAACAAATATAAGAAATTGAAATAAAAAAGAAAAATCACCTGTTTTTCATGTTTTCTGGCACAAAGATATTCCACCACGAATGACGTTTTTGGCGCGGAAAATAAGCCGCATGATTGGGATCAACATCATCGTCGGTTATATCGACAGATGAGCCGATGCCTGTTGTACTATCATTGGTCATATCGCTTTGTGAATTGCTTTGTTCCAAATTGGAGAAGCTGACTTCGAAATTTTTGCGACGGCGTCTATCTAATTTGGTTTGCAATGAACTACGTCTGCGACGATTACGTTCTTTGTCGTTGGGCGTATCATTGGGACTGGTAATACCCTTAACGACACAGCGTATATTGGTGCCATCATCGAAATACGATACTTTGCCGGGTTCATTGGGCGATGAGGCACGTATGTGCTCTTCGGAACTATAGACTACATCGGGTGTGTTGGACGTATTCGAAGCATCACTTTTCTCGTGTTTAACGGCAGACTCGTAGGAATCTTTGGATGAATGCTAAAATAAATAAAAGTGTTTTTAAATTCTTCATTACAATAGAAAATATTAAATGCATTTTTAGAGAGTTCATTAAATGTTTCATTTTTTTTTGTTTATTTTATTTACACACCTTATTAGCATCACGTCTCATAAAAACTGTTGCTATGGAACTGCGTCTCTTGTTATCCGATTTGCTGGAGAAAAAACTCAAAGCCAATGAACTGCGACGTGGTGGTTTTTGTGGTGGCAATTTGGCATTTATATTCACCGTTACATTCTGTGATTCATCATCGTCCGCCTGTTCATCGATATCGACCAATGATGGTATAGAGGCACTGGCCCAATCCTTTCTCAAACGATATTTGCCGCTATCAATGATGCTCATTTTGTAAGATTTCGTGTGGAATTTTCGTTGCTCCGTGTTTGTGAGAGTTTTATTTTAAGAATAGTTAAATTTAAATTAAAAAACAAAAACGTAATCAAATTTTCCAATTTTTTTTTTTCTTACACGTTTTACACTCACAAGCTTTTGCGCATACACAAACAAATTAAAACGTCTTGGGCGTTTTTAAATGAAATTAAAACAAAATTTTTATCTAAAAAAAAGAAGAAACAAAAAATTTAATTAAATTACAAATATAAAAATTTCCCTTGTGTTAAGGCTTAAAGTTGTGCTTTTGAATACCCCTAATATATTTTTTTTAAAGCTTTTGAAAATCTTCACTTAAAATCATTGCTAATTTATTAACTATTATGGATATTGTTTTTGTTAAGGCGTTAGGCAAAGCCCATTTATCATTTACATCTGTCAATCACCTTTTTGTGTAATTTTACGCCAACACGATTATTAAACGTCATCATTACATTGTAATTATCATACTCTCTTGCTTATCCCCCGTTTAAGTTGTTTAGTTATACCGCGCACAACATCTTTATCGTGTCACGATGCCAGGTAAACAAATATGTATTTTATTTTCTTTGATTGAAAGTGATTAGCAAGTAATTATCGAAGATTTTCAAATTGCTGTCATAATCAAGATAGAAATTGTTCAAAGTAAGTATTCGAACAATTGAATATTGTATTGAGAATGAAAGTGATATTGTGTTTTGCGCCAAAATTATGTTGTAATAGTTTGCAATTTGTTTCGTATTGTTTTCAATGGGATTAAGCCAGGCATGTTTAATCATCAGGTAATTGCAGTTCGTAGAGAAATTTTTTGTTTAGGTGAGTGAAGAGAGTGAAATGTTTTTTATCTATGGACTTTGACAGCTGAAGTTTGAAATAACCGAAAAAAAATAATCAGCTGGCGAAGCAAGACTACCTGGTACCTGATTCGAAAAATTTTAGTTTCGAAACGAATAACAGGGTAACCCCCTGATTAATAAATTTGCCTTGGGATTAAGTTATGTTTTAAAAGTTGTCAGTTAAAGTTTGTTTAAATTGTGTAAATAAAAGGTTAACCTTAAATAAAAAATATGAAAAACTTGACCTGAGTCCTAAAAGCGAAGGTATGTTAAAACTAGGTATTTATCAATATCTTAGATATAGGAAAACCTTTAAAAGGTTATAACTGTCACTTTAAAAAGAATAACAAAAATGGCTGAGTGGAATTAAATTAAATTTGACAAACATATAAATTACAACTTATGTTAATACCAAGTCTACCATTTATCCCGATAACTACACAGACAAAGTCGCGGGCACAAGCAAGTAACAAATAAAAACTAAAAAAACGAAATCAATTGGCTACACACCCTGCCAGCCGACACAAAGTAATAACAATACTGATTGAAATTAGAAAACTGAATAAGTTTTTGGAAGAATCAAAAGAAAAAAAAAACTAATGTTAAAACTAGATGGAAGAAGACGGGGCTACGTGCCACACAGCAAATGCAACAATTGAATTATTGCGAGAAAAGTTTGGAAATTCGATTATTTAAAAAAATTGTGATATTGAATGACCTCCACGAAGTTGTGATTTAACACCATTAGACTATTTCTTGTGGGTTTGTTTAAAGTCATTGACCTTTTTTAATTTTTAAAAAAAATTTTTTTTCTTTTTTTTTTCTTTTAACATACGTAGTTATAATTTTAAAAGGGGTTGTTTTTTTATATGTATGTTTTTTATATGTTGTACGTATTTCATATGGGATGAATGGTGATACAAACTATTGTTATTGCATGACTACACGTTGTGAAGGGTATATAAGATTCGGCATGGCCGAATATAGCGCTCTTACTTGTTTTATAAATAAAAGGAAAATACACTAAAAATTTCTCTCCAAACTGCCATTACATAATGAACAAAAATGCCTTGAAGCGAAATCGAAACAAAGTTACCTGAACTTATTCAAAATCATTAATTAATTAAACTTATCGCTGAATTATCAAAACAAAATCACACACACACACACACACACACAGGTATTCTATTATTGTACATTCTCAGGGGAAAAATGAAAAGTTTGCGTGAGTGGATTCTAAATGTCCTAGAACCATAATTGTTTTAACAAATATCAATTTAGTTAATTTTAAATGCATGTTCGTTCATAACCGCTAATTACCATAATTCAATTTGTTCTCAAAACCTTTTTTTTTTTTGTTTTACTATTTAATATGTGAACAAAAAACCCATATAAAAATATGAATGAGTGTTATTGTTTGGATTGCAAATTTCACACGATTTGTTTTTTTTTGTGTCACTGTTATTCAGAATAAAATTTGTTGTGCTATTTTACAGTTTCATTCAGTTTGACTAAAAATAATTAGGTTTTTTTGTTATTATTTTTTAGAAAATTACAAAAATATGTATGTATGTATGTATAAATGAATGTTTTGTTTAATAGTTAAATCACTTGTAGTGTTATTAACATTGTTATTTAAACATCAATTAGTAACACAATTATAGTCTATTGACCCCATTGTTTATTAGATTAAAAATATTGTGACTTCAGTAGCCTAGTTTTTTCACTTTCTTTTTTTATACCCTTCACACAGTGAAAAAGGGTATATATAAGTTTGTCATTCCGTGTGAAATTTCTACAATTTTCATTTCCGAACCCATAAAGTAGATATTTTCTGAAAGCTTATGAATAGGGAAGTCGATTAAGCTCTGTCAGTCTGTCCGTCTGACCGTCTGTCCGTGTGTATGTTGAAATCAACTTTTGAAGCCCCCCGAAATCGCTTGGACCCGGGTGAGGTATTAGAATATCAGAAATATTCGGGAGTAGATCGGTATTGAAAATCAGAAACATCGGTACATAAACAACTGAGGTATGAGCAAAAACCCACGACCACCTCGATTTTTTTTTCACAAAAACGACATTACAACAACAACATACATACATACATACGTGTATACTGGTTAGAGAAAACGTGGCACCGAATCCCAGCTGAGCCAAAAAAAAAAATTTTTTATATTTTTTTTTTAATTTTTTATTTTATTTTTTTTTATTTTTTATTTAATATATTATTTTTATTTTTCGTTTTAATTTTTTTTTTAATTTTTGTTTGTTTTATATTTATTATATATGTTTTTTAATTATTTTTTTTAACATTTTTTTTTTAATTTTTTTTTTAAATTTTTTTTAAATTTTTTTTTATATATTTTTTTTTTCTTTTAACATACATACATAAAGTTATAATTTTAAATTGGGTTGGTTTTATATATGTGTGTTTTTTATATGTATGTACGTATTTCATATGGGATGAATGGTGATACAAACTACTGTTATTGCATGACTACACGTTGTGAAGGGTATGTAAGATTCGGCACGGCCGAATATAGCGCTCTTACTTGTTTTAATTATCGTATGAAAAATAATGACTTAAAAAATGTAATTTAATACATGAATTTATTCCTTTAATTATTAAAATAATGTGTTTTGTTAATTTTTTTATAAAAGTTCAATTTTATAAAACTCCCATTTGGTTAAAATTTTTAAGGAAAAAAAACTAAAAAAAAAACAAGTAAAAGTGCTATAGTTGGCTGTGCCGAATTTCATAATACCCTTCACTATTATGTACATAGATATGTATGTTATACTTCATTTTTCTTTATTATTTCCGACGCCATCCTCGGTTTTTAATTTTTAAGTAGTTATCAGTATTCTACTAGTCAAGCCCTTTCATTTGATACCCATATTGATGGTGTTAAAAAAATTTGATCCGCAATTTTGTCTAAGACGCCATCTTGGATTTTACATTTTTTTTTAAATTTACTGTATTCGACTGTTCAAGCCCTTTCATTTGATACCAATATTGAGGGGGTTCAAGAAGTTACATTAGATTTGAAACATAAATAAATTTATTGTCCGCCATTTTAATAGTGCTTAAGGCTATATATACACGGCATGTTTTTTACATCTGACTTTAAAATTTGTGAGACATATGTAAATCTACATGTCTGTCAAAATTGTACTTTTACGCTGACTACTTTGCAGCAGCAGAGATTTCTGCCAACGACTGATGTCACATGTTTTGACAGAAGAAAATAGATTTCGCTCTAATTAAAATTTTGTCAGATGTCTCAACACATGTTTTTTTACAGAAGTAATGTTTTAAAGGTAACACACGACATGTTTGCATTAGCAGTGGAGAATTTGACAAGTCAGATGTAAAAAACATGCCGTGTATTAGCTCCTTTGGATTGCGCTAGTCAAGTCCTTTCAGATGATACCAATATTGACTCTCTCGTTTGTAAATTTTTGGAATAAATATTTTTCAAAAAAAATTTTTGCCTATAACTGTACCGATTAGATCAGGCTTTATCCAAAATTTATCACGAATACCTCTAGAGGCATATTATATCTACAAATAGTAGCAAAGGTATCTATAAATTATTCTACGGCTTAAAAATTTTAATTTTGGTGGTAAAAATATGGGAAAAAACAGAGGCAGTCGTGTTTATTTGCTAATATCTCAGAAAGTTATGGGGCGATTGTGCTGAATGTCAATAGCGATTCATTACCGGATATTTCCAAAAGATTAATACCATACACAGATCTGAGGAACATATAGTGGCTTCTAAAAGTTGATTTCAACCAACACACGGACAGACAATCAGGGCTTAATCCACTCCTCTATTCATAAGCTTTCAGAAAATATATAATTTTTGGAGTCGGAAATGAACATTGTAGAAATTACAAATGGAATGAAAAAGCTATATATACCCTTGTGCACCACAGGTGAAGGGTATAGCACTTTGCATTGAGAGTTTGTTTTATTACATTAAGCAATTGCGTTCTTTCAGTGTATTCTAAACATAAACAAATATCTCAAACAGCATTGCGTTGCCAAAAGTATTTTGTATATTTTGTTTATTATTTGGAAAATTTTGTTATTTCGATTTGTCGTAAACAAAATATAATTAATTAAAACATTATTTAAACATATGCTAACGATAATTTATGTTTAATTTAATATTTATTTTATTTAATTCTGAATATCAAATTATTTATAACAACGCAAATAAAATTTGTTTTCGTAGGAATATGTTTACAGCCCAAAGGGCAAGTAATATGTAAAAGTTATGTTTTAAAATTGTAATTTTGTTTTGTTTTTTTTTGCTTCTTTTTTTACGTAAATATTTTAAGATTATTAATTATTCGTATTTATAAAGACGTAGAAAAACTGCGCAGGACATAAATACACGTTTTAGGGGGGCAAACTAAAAGTGTTTATTTGTAGAAGTGAAACCCCTGAGATATATTTAATCAATCGAAATTTGTTTTAATGGTCCACTGTCTAATGAAGTGTTCACAGTAACAGACAAACCTAAACGAGACCCTTAACATTAATGTTGATAAATTGTTAAATAAAATCCACTAAAGAACTGGAAAAAAAATGGAAATAAAACAAATAGATTTCCCTGAAAACAAAGCTAAAATGGTAATACTTTTCAACAATTACAAAAATAAACAAACATCAACAGTTGATGTGCAGCCAACTACAATACCTAACGCTCTGTCGAAATTTGATTAAAATTTTCTATTACAAAGCGTTACCAACGCTGTATTTCGATTTGATTCATACAAATTGTATGGTTATGAGAATTTTTGACAGCTTAAAACGCTTGCCACTTTTGTTTGAGTTTGGTTGTAAGCAGTTTTACCTGCTTTAAATAGAAATGACTTCCTATAGAAGATGTTGTAAAAATAACGCTGACACATTTTGTTATATTTGTGGAGAACACACTTTTAAAGAAAACATAAGACCTATTTCAGAATGTGTTAAAAAATCGTATTTAGGCCCCTTTCGCATTAGGCAACTTTAATTGCGCAAGTATAATTTTAATTTTTATTATTTTCTTTTGAACTTGCTTTTATGTTCACATTGAGCAACTTGGTTAAGCAAGTTTAATTGAATTAGTTGTTCTGTTTCATCTCGCTTCCAATTTTTCATCATTTTTAAATATTTGATTCACTTATAAACAAATAAAATTTTCACACACACAAAATTACACAACACACCGAAGAAGAAATAAAAGACAATGTCAAAAACAAATAAATATTCCAAGACAGGAATAACAGCAGAAGCAGAATTGCCAAGTACAAGCAAGTCTGTACTCAAATCTCGGCAATTCTTTCCCCTTCACACCGACCTTTCCTCTCACAACCACAAACACGAGAATTGCGCAATTAAAGTTGCCTAATGCGAAAGGGGCCTTAGATTACGATTTGCACATTGTGTGCAATACTTGCTGTGTAAACTTGCGGCAGTGGGCTCAAGGAAAACGAAATAGGCTTAAGTTTGGTGTGCCGATGGTTTGGAGAGAGCCCAGAAATCATTTGGACGACTGTTACTTCTGTTTAGTGAGTATTTAGTGATTTTGATAAGTCAATGACCGAAACTGAACGAAATGCGTGGACATTATTCGTGCAAGTTATAAAAAATGTCTTGGGAAATAATAAAGCTCCAAATTATGTTCAATTAGTGGAGAATATGCTGGATAAGTTCAGAGACCTTGGCTGCAACATGAGTATTGAAATCCATTATTTGCACAGTCACTTGGACCGTTTTACCGAAAATTGGGTAATTTAAGCGAAGAACAAGGAGAAAGATTTCACCAAGATATCAAAATTATGGAGAATCGGTACCAGGAAAGGTGGGATACACATATGATGGCAGACTACT
Source organism: Phyto melanocephala (assembly GCA_941918925.1). NCBI lineage: Eukaryota > Metazoa > Arthropoda > Insecta > Diptera > Rhinophoridae > Phyto > Phyto melanocephala. The sequence continues at coordinate 9,145,074 of OW799233.1, forward strand.
GTTGGAATTTGCAAAGAGACTCTAATCCGGCTGTTCATTCCAGATTGTCTCTTAAAAGAAGCTTTACATCCTGTAACTAGAATTATATTTATATTATGTTTTTAATGCTTTGTGAGCATTTTTTTTATTTTAATAAATCTGTATGAAACAGTTTTACTTCTTTGTTTTTTTTATTTTTATTTTTTTTTAATTCCTATGGAAAAGTTTTACTTTTTAAATACTTAAAAAGAAGCTATATCATGAAAACTAGAGCTGATAGAGACAAATCTGAATACAGATTTGAATTCAGAGCACTCAAATTAACTAGAATCAGTTGATAAATTAAAAGAAGCAAATTGAGTGTTGGCCTGTGTAATAGACAGATTTACAACTGAAAAAAGAACCAGAATAATATAATTTTATCCTTTAAATTAGCGATCAATAGTTTTAACGCAAAAAGCATATCGTCGATATTTTAACATCAGAATTTCGTCTTCTAAAGCAACGATTTGTTGCTTAGTTCATCTCCACCATAACGACATGGCAGCGTAAGAGCTTTGCCTCGAACCGGTAGGGCGCAAAATATTAAATGTTTCAACGAAACATTTACAAGAAGGTATTATGCTCAGCTAGGAATGTTTTGTACGACATAATGGCGCATTTTATAAAAAGACTTACAATTATCCCTATGTAAGGTGCAATCGGTGAGACAATTAAAACCATTTCAAATTTTTAAAACAAATTTTGTGGCAGCATTTTATTTTTTTGAGGAAAAGAAAACATCATTAATTTTTCGAAATTCATAAATTTATTCCGATTATGTCAAAAGATACAATGATTAGTATAATCGGTCTTTTTTATCATGTGTACGTTTGCTAACAAAAACAAACAAACAAACAGACAAAAAATATATAAATTTTGCTAATTTATTCAACTTTGACACTGTTTTTTTTAAGTATGTAATTAAAATAAAAAAAAAACTTCATTCAATAATTGTGCAAAAATCACGTGCTTTTATTGAAAACTTTATACAACTTTTGTTTTTGCTACAACAACATACTCGTATATTATAAATGACAACACTGTATGCCTGAAATAAAATAAAACTGACAACATAATCACGACAGCAAATCTCCTCCTCTTTTAGTTGTTAAAATAAATATAAAAAAATTCACGTTTTATAAACAATAAATACACCAGCAAACATAAATTAATAAATTGTTTTTTTTTTAATAAGTTTCGCTATCAAAGAATATCAAAGAAGTTCAAGATGGTAGTAAAAAATAAAACGAGTTGGCAACTTTGATAAACTTAGTATCAAATAAATAAAAGTAGAGTTTTGTTACTTTCACACTTTGGTGGTTAAGTCGACAACAGCTGTTGTTATGATTTTTTACTTTGTCTTCTATTCTGAGAGAAAAAAATGGTTCAATTATTTTCTAATTTTAAAATTAAAATTTTTAAATTAATTTAAATTTAAAATTAATTATTTCGTTTATTTAACTCGATGAGTTTATTGATAACTTGTTTGTTTAGGTCTTTTTAAAATCAATTACAATTTGAGCATTGCAACACGTAATAAGACAAAAAAGTTTTAATTTTTTGTGGGTGTGGCTTAAAAAATGTATATGTAGTTGTAATCATATAAATGTATGTAATGATATCAAAAAATAGGCATTTAAACCTTTTGCGCATCGTCAGGTTACGCACATTATTTAGGCCGCCTGCCCAGCCGCATGGGAGGTGTGATAGTGTGGGGAGTAATATCCTACTATGGAATCTGTAAGTTGCACTATTCAACATTGTGTATCATTGAGGCGAACTACAACGGCTTTTTCCCACTCTAAAACTTATTTGCAAAACTAAAGTGTCATTTTAAGCATGATAATGCTTCAATCCACACGGCCCGATCTGTGAAATTGTGGATTCATAGGCAAAATGTTGACATTCCTAAATGGATATCATACTCGCCCGAGATAAATAATATCGTCTGGGGATGACTAGGAAAGTGTACGAGAAAATTATACAATACAAAATCCGAATAAATCGAATGCATTAAACACTTTGTCTAATCAGCTGTCAAAAACAATTTAAGATATTATTTGAAAAAGTAAATTGTAAATCATAGAAAATGGGGAAAGAGATGAAATTGTGTTAACACGGTCTGTAGGATCTACAGGATAAACGCTTTCTGTATAAAAAAAACAAGATTAGCTTTAAGCTATAAACACAATCAAAGGCTACCGACCATCGACTACCGACTACAAAAGTAGCTGGCTACAAAAATAGCCAAGTCGCCAGCTACTTAATTCTTTTAACGACTACCGACCACTAACTACAAACAAATGAACAGATGATTATTATTTTTCAATGGTGCCACTATAATAGTTTTTCGCGTTTTTAATAGCGATATTTAATGTATTGCGTTTTTAAAACCACCATTTCATGCATTTATTGTATTGGCAGCACTAATCTGTTTTTTGTAGCCAAGAAAAATAGAAATTAGCCTAAGTTGGCTACGGGCTACAAAAGTAGCCGTGTAGTCGTGTAGCGGCTAAAAGAATTATTCTCATAAGCACGCATGTATTCTATTTTTGACATCTTGTAGTCGATGGTCGGTGGACTTGATTGTGTTTATAGCATTACAGCTATAGTCAAGGCATATTGAGACTTCAGGTAATTGCAGTTCGTAGAGAATTTTTTTGTTTATGTTTTTTATAAATGAAGTTTGATATATATATAAAAGTGAAACTCTGTGCGTGTGTGTGTGTTAGCTATAGACTCTGAAACTGTAAAACCGTTCGGACTCAAACCTTGGCAAGTTGTTGTACACATTCCAGGTAGAGTTTGTGGATGGTAAAAAGTTGGCGGGGCTACGCCCATAAAAAATACGTTATAATTTTTAGCTACTTACACATGACCGATTTTTCTGAAACTTTGCACACATATTGAACTCTCATAATTATACAATTTTGTGATTAGAATAGTGAGCAGTGCCACGCCCATAAAAAAGAACTTATCATTTTGAGCTACTTGCACTACATCGATTTTTATGAAACTTTGCACACATATTGAGCTGTCATGACTATCAAATTTCGTGATTAGAAAAGTGGGCGGTGCCACGCCCATTAAAAAAAGTTATAATTTTTAGCTTTTTGCACTTGATATTCAATTAAAATTCAAAATGCATTTTTATTCATTAAGGGGCGTAGCAACGCGCGCCGGGCTTTGCTAGTTTAAAATAAATGAGAGAGGAGAGAAAATTGTTTTTTATCTATAGTCGTTGACAGCTGAAATTTAAAATAAGTGAAGACAAAAATAATCAGCTGACGAAACAAGACTACCTGATGAATAAATGTGCCTTGACTATGGTGTATCTAAGAAGCTGATCTCAGCTGATTGCAAGCAGAATTATTGAGATTGTCAACTGCGGTATATAAAAAAACAATATTTATTTGATACAATTTCGAGGTCTATATATGAAAAAGTGAACAAAAATTCCCTCTCAAAGCCAATAAAGAATCTATCGTGTAAACAGGGTAATTCACATAAGTAATTCAAAAAGCAAATTAAGTAATTGGCGGCTTCGTAAAAACATAAAAGAAAAAATGGTACGATCGCACTTTTGTTAAATAACATAAATATTTATTTGACATCAAACTACCTTAGTAAGCCTGAAATGCTCTTAGTCTTTAAGAACCGTTATTATGTTTTTAAATGGAATTATCAATAACAAATAAAGAGACGTTCAAAGTAAATCATATAAATTTAAATTATTTATGGTTTAATTAAAATTTAATTAAAACTGTTCTATATTAATAAGGAAACAATTAGTTTAAACAAGTAAGAGCGCTATATTCGGCCGTGCCGAATCTTATATACCCTTCACAACGTGTAGTCATGCAATAACAGTAGTTTTTATCACCATTCATCCCATATGAAATACGTACATACATATAAAAAACATACATATATAAAAACAATCCATTTTTAAATTATAACTTTACGTATATATGTATGTTAAAAGAAAAAAAAAAAAAGAAAAAAAAATTTTTTTTAAAAATTTAAAAAAAAAAATTTTAAAAAAAAAATTTAAAAAAAAATAATTAAAATAAATATAATAAATATAAAACAAAAAAAAAATTAAAAAAAAAAAAATAATACAAATATAAATAATATATTAAATAAAAATAAAAAAAAAAATAAAAAAATTTTTTTTTGGCTTAGCTGGGATTCGATGCCACGTTTTCTCTAACCAGTATACACGTTTGTATGTATGTTGTTGTAATGTTGTTTTTGTGAAAAAAAATTCGAGGTGGTCGTGGGTTGTTGCTCATATCTCAGTTGTTTATGTACCAATGTTTCTGATTTTCAATACCGATCTACTCCCGAATATTTCTGATGTTCCTCACCCGGGTTCAAGCGATGTCGGGTGGCTTTAAAAAGTTGATTTCAACATACACACGGACAGATTGACAAAGCTTAATCGACTCCCCTATTCATAAGCTTTCAGAAAACATATACTTTATGGAGTCGGAAATGAAAATTGTAGAAATTTCACACGGAATGACAAACCTATATATATCTAACCTTCTTCACTGTGTGAAGGGTATAAAAACATGGGTAATTTTCAATAAATTTCTTTCTGAAAAGTAACAGAAAAAAATTCCATAAACAAACAAATTTATGAATTATTATCTGCTTGTCAATATCAGAACCCAAGAGGTTTAAAAAAAATAAAATATTTTGAAATACTTGAATCATTTGACACCAGTTATTATTATTTGTGATGCGTAATTTCTAATAAAAAACAATTAAAAAAGTAGATTAAAAAATTTTGGAATTTTTTTTTTTGGTTGGCTGAGTTAAACGCTCTGTACAACATGAACAATCAATTGAGGACAATTATAAAATCTTAAATATCTGAAGTGGGTCAAATTTATTATCAGTTGATAAAATATATTTGTAATGGTCGTGTTTTAAGTATTTAAAAGATAATTTTGACATTATTGTATTATTGGGGTTTCCTTATCTCTAACATGATCAAATTGTGTTATACCACCACATGAATAATTAAATGTGTTAAAAGAAATACGATTTGGAATTTACTGAAAAAGTAAAATTATTGCAAAATATGATGAAATATTATGTTAAAAATTTCTTAATTTGGATTATGCTTGGAGGATCTCAGGTGGTGTATGTCATTCTCGTTCTTTTTTTCTGATACGAACGTAGAGTTACTATGAGTTTGGAATTATGGTTCTTGCAGGAAAATTTTAATTCCTTTACAGCGCAATAAATGCCAATTTAGGCATATGTGTATAACTGTCATAGGTTTTGTTCTTTTAATAGTCCTCTTTTCAACCTAACCTACAATTCCGCATTGAATTAGTGATCAACATGGCTTAATTTGTAGAAATGAGGATTTGGTAAACGGAAAATAGCGTCATGGATCCATTCCATCTCAGAATCCTTTTTATACCCTTCACACAGTGAAAAAGGGTATATATAGGTTTGTCATTCCGTGTGAAATTTCTACAATTTTCATTTCCGACCCCATAAAGTACATATTTTCTGAAAGCTTATGCATAGGGGAGTCGATTAAGCTCTGTCAGTCTGTCCGTCTGTCCGTGTGTATGTTGAAATCAACTTTTTGAAGCCCCCCGACATAGGTTGGACCCGGGTAAGGTATTAAAATATCAGAAATATTCGGGAGTAGATCGGTATTGAAAATCAGAAACATCGGTACATAAACAACTGAGATATGAGCAAAAACCCACGACCACCTCGATTTTTTTTCACAAAAACAACATTACAACAACAAAAACATACATACAAACGTGTATACTGGTTAGAGAAAACGTGGCATCGAATCCCAGCTGAGCCAAAAAAATTTTTTTTAATTTTTTTTTTATTTTTTATTTAATATATTATTATTTTTATTATTATTTTTTGAATAATTTTTTTTTTTATTTTTTTTTGTTTTATATATATTATATATATAATAATTTTTTTTAAAATTTTTTTTTTTAATTTTTTTTAAAATTTTTTTTTTTTTTGTTTTTTTAACATACATACGTGAATTTATAATTTTACAATGGGATGTTTTATATATGTATGTTTTTATATGTATGTACGTATTTCATATGGGATGAATGGTGGCACAAACTACTGTTATTGCATGACTACACGTTGTGAAGGGTATATAAGATTCGGCACGGCCGAATATAGCGCTCTTACTTGTTTTGTCATAGGTTCGAATCAACATTGAGAGCAGGCAGTTTCGCAGTACGACAAGATCACTTACAAATATAGGAGCTATACGAGTTATTTTAACGAAGTTCCCGGCAACTATCTGAATGTGATACGAGGGATTTAATGATGTCCCATAGGGCGGTTTGGCAGAAAGTTTGTTAAAGCTTAAATTTTCATTGATGTCGAGGAGAAGAAGAAGAACAACAACTTTAAGATTTGACAAGAAGGTATGCTTTTGCAGGATTAATGTTTGGGGAATAATGTGAAAAGATCCTGAAATGTTTGTGTTAATCTTGGATGTAGTTCACTTGAACCTTAATAAACAAAACTTCAGTTATTGAACCTTCAAAAGGTAATAAATAGTCTTGGCTGCTATAACTCAGCTGTGGAAGCCTTGATTTGAGTGATGTTATTTTTATTTTTTCAGTTTCTCTTATGCTTCCTAAACGGGTTGCTATATGCTTAGGATCATCTTCTATTGATAAGCCAAGTGCAGGGAAATAAAATTTTGTTTTCTCTTAATAACCAGTCGTTTATCAAATGCATGCCACAAACAAACATAAAGTCTAAAATAATGCTCGACTTTGAGAATAATGAAGAGGCAGATGAACTAGATGAATAGCGTATCTGCAATAAATTATAGTCAATTCCTGTGATCTGAGAATCTGAGAAATAAATCTTGGCGCGCAGGGGCTATGGAAGTTGTGTCATCATTCTAAGTTGCACAAATGGTGCGATTGAGACAGCTTAATTTTTTCCGGAAGCACAGGCGACCATTTGCTTTAGAGTGCTTCGAAGACGAATGATGTTTGCAGGGGTTTGGAAAACCCATACAGTCTACTGCTGTTTACTTTCGTGCTCATACACGTAGATCAACGATTAATCACCTGTCACAATGTCACACATGTTTTGAAGCATCGCGATCGTATTTTTTGAGAATTTCTCTTGACACGAATCTTTTTTTGAGCAACTGTCAAATTATGTGCGATCCAACGAGAAGAAATCTTTTTAACAGCCAAATGCTTATGCAATAGTGAATAAATGCTGGTCCCACTAATACCTAAGGTTGCCTCAATTTAAAGATAAGTTACATGACGATCTTGCAGTATCATTTCTCGAAAAGCATCAATGTTTATTGGCATAACAACCGATTTTGAATGAGCTACATGAAACTTCTCGCTGAGTGAACTACGATCACGATTTAATTCGGTAAATCATCGTTAACCACTGGTTCTTGACGGAGCTTCATCACTAAAAATCGAATTGAGTTCAGTGATACACTGTTGTTGATGTAATTCACGGCGGAAGTTGGAAAAAATTGTGGCACGAGAATGTTCACGATTTAATTCCATTTTTTGATCGACATAAATTGTACAAGTAACTGTAAACAACACAAATAGCGTTCGCACGTGAAAACATTCGGAGTACGTTTATTGTCAAAAAAGGGCAATCTTTACCAAGGCGAATTCATACAGGTAAAATTATCAGCCCAGCTGATGGGTATACTTTTTGTCAAAAATGGTTGAATTTGCCTTGATTTTATTTATTAATGCAGGGAAGGAAAATGTGATTTTGGTTTCGGTATTAAATAATTAACTTAAATGTACTTATTTGATAATAAATAGTATCATAAAATAATAAATATAATTATAAAATGTATATCCTTTTTTTAATCAAATTTTATTATATTTAATATGTCGTAGCAATTTTTCCATCCCTGATATATGAATTGGCCTTAACATAAAACATCCCCTCAAAAGTTGCTTTGTTGTATAAGTTCGCCGTTGCATATACCTGCATGAATATGCCTTGATCTTTACTATAGGAACCTTTGTTGCCTGGAGCACTGGAGTTACAAAATCCCGAAATAGATAAAAAAAAGTTGTATTAAAAATTTTTTTTTTCAATCGTTTTAATATTTAAATAACTAAATGTCATTGCACTGGGATAAAATGTGGTTTCAATTATAAATTTTTTGTTTGCTTTAAATTATCAGCTGTAACCGTGACATTGACACAGAAAACCACACAAAACATACAAATAAAAGAAATAGGTATTTAACAAAACAAATACAAAAACATGTATGTGTGTATGCATGTATGTTTTATCAAGTAAACAAATTTATAATTACTCGGAAGCAACAAAAGCAACTCGTTAAATAAAACCAAATGAAAAGAAGACACGACAAACATTAAATAAATGAAAGTTTTATAAAAAATAAAAACCAAAAATCACATGCAGCTTAAAAATTATGCTACCAAAAAGGTATTGCACAATTATTATAATTTAATTTAAATTTTAAAATGTTCATTCCAACAGAGCTTTTCGGGTTTTTATTTTTGTTAAAACGGAAGAAAAAAAAATCATACTCTTAAGCTGAAACAACGTTTATGTGAAATTAATCACGTATTACATTTAGCTGTATTTCAAGAATGTATTTTTAAATCAAACAACGTGAGTAAAAAATCGTTAAATAAAATTTTACCGTGTAACTGACCTGCACTAATTTCAAATTAAATTTATTTCGTTACGATTGCTTTTAATTGTTCTTTCTTTTATGCCGAAATAAAATTGTCAGAGTTATCAAGAAGTGTCACAACACCAACATACTTATACAGTTGTATGTACATATGTTCGTTGGTATGTACACAACTGGACGTGTGCTACACTGGAAATACCTTTTAGGATTATCAGATTTTGTCGTTCTCAAAAAAAATTTTAGATTAAAAGTAGCCAAAAGTCATTTTAATTTTTTTTATATATATTTTTTCAACACCTTAAGAATAAGTAAGTAATGGAGAGATTCAAAACTAAACAAAGAACCAATAGATATGTTATTCGGTGAAGATATCTTCCCGAACAGCCGACAAAAATTCCACTTTAAGGAAAGGTTCTACCGCAGGAATTAATTATTACAAGTATCTCGCTCGATATTTCTTCCCGATACACCGATAACACCACCCATAAATGAATTAGAGATTAATTATTAAAAACCAGCAGATCGTTGCAGTCAAATTTCGACAGTTGGCCAGAAAAGAAATTAACTTTATTAAAAATTGTGTTTTTAATTGAATGGCATTGTTAATAAGCAGAACTGTAGGTTCTGGGATTTTAAAAATCAAAAAACCATTTATAAACGCCAATTGCACCCCATCAGGTGTACAGTATGGTATGGCATTACATCTATAATATTATTGGGCCTTACTGCTGGGAGAATGGAGACGGAAACACTGTAAACGTAAATGAGAGTAACGGTTAATGGTTATGATTTTTTACAGACCTAGGATGTGGTTGCAGTAGGATGGACCCATCATTGCCTACACTGCCCGACATACAATGGCACTTCGAAATAAATTTTTTTTCCAGAATTTTGGAAATTAATTTGCCAGCTGCTTCGCCAGATTTGTGTTGGGTGGTCAAATTATGTTTTTGGACTTTTACCAATACTCTCAAGCAATGTCAGCGGTGTGTTTAGCATCTACGATTGATCCAGTCTTCTTGAATCTTTTTACAATCAACGATGTTAGATCAACAAATCGATTAAATTTTATAACCAACTTTAAGCTGACAGCTGTTAAACTGTTTTTAGAGTTGCCAATCTATAGTTAATTTTGCAACTTCTATTACCTTTGGAGTGACATAAATACGATTCGAGAAGAGTTTCACACTTTATTTTGGTTTAACTGTTTAAGAATCGACATGTTATTGTGCTGTTTTTTTACATTATGGTAATTGAAACAGTTCTTTTAAATAATAACAAAAAACATTCAATCAAAAACAGCACATGTCAAATGTTAATTTCTGTATTCAGTTCTTTTCTAAGTCACTTGACTTGATTTGTGTAATATTTTTATGATTTAAGATTTCATTTGTATTTTTATAATTTTTGTGCTTTTAAAACTATGATTTTTATTCTTTGTGTGTGTTTACAACACCATGGTGTTGTACACGCGATGACCATGGTTTAAGTTTTATTCATAATCTCAATTGTTAATATTTTAATGAAAAAAAAAAAAATAATAAATAAATAAAATCAAATATATAAAATTGATTGCACAAAAAGAAGTAAAGTATACTTCAATATTTTTTTTAATCTGCTATAGAACTTTAAGGCCATTAAGTATTAGGTTAATTCACCACCCTCGGTATGGTACTATTTTGGTATGTGTTTAAAAAATTTTATGATTGTTGTTGGTAATTTCCATTAAAACATTTCATATAGTGATACAATTTAATTTCATATGTTTTTAAAGTGTTGTACTGTAATCACACAGGGATGGGAAATGAAATTTTGTTTGCAGAATCAAAAAATTATTTTTGGAGTATTTTTTTTGCTCCCAAAATAATAAGATTTATTAGTTTTTTGACTCAAATATTTTGCTAATTTTTTAACTTTAGTAAAAATTTCAATAAAATTATACTTTTTGTAACTCTGCAGAATTCAGATTTTATTAACTTTACCATTCCTGATTTTTTATTCGTCTGACGTTTAATATTATGTGACGTTTAACCACACAACCGATATTGTGTTCGGAAATAAAAAATCTAAAACTACATTTTAATAGGCGATTCAAAATAAATACAGTGGGAGGTTGTGAAATGAGAAATTAATATTTTGCACAACTACACTTAAAGAAATTTAAGGTTCAAATAATAAAATAGATATTTTGAGCAGGTAGTCTTGTTTAGACAGCTAAGAAGGAAGTTTAACATTAAAATCTGTTGAGTCCGCCTTGATTAAATTTATTTATGCAGGGTTGGAAAATTACATTTTCGTTTTGGTATTAAACAACTCACTTCAATATACTTTTTTGATAATGAATGTACTAAATTTATTTATATTTGTTGCCTTTATATCCTTTACCATAACTTTCACAGATATCGCACACTAATGACAATAACGTCAAAACTTAAAATTCTCTAATTTTCAGCAGAGCCAAAAAAACTGGGTTAATTAAAGTAAAAGTGTTTCTATTTTAAAAACTACCATTTTGAATAAAGTTTTTTCTTTAACTGATAAAATGCTTAAGTTTTTGTAGTTCCCGATTTCAGTTTTGAATTAAAGGACATAAAATTTATCACTTTTGAGCACTCTTTATGTAGAACAAAAATAATTAGTTGTTCTCGAACACATTGATGCAAATAAAAATTGGACTCTTTACTTGATCGTGCAGAAGCAGTCAATAAAAGAAAAGAGACATAACGGTGTTTTTCCATTTAAGAAAGGTAATGAAGAGAAAGAATAATTTGTATATAAAAAAAGTCTCTTTTGAAAAATTTTGAGTTGTGATGTTATAGCGTATTAATCTTAACTTTCACATAAACACTTTCCATCTTTGAAATAAGAATTTTGCTTAACCGACAACGTGTACTTAAAAAATTTAACAATTATTTTTAATACATGGAGTTTGATAGTGGCTTTCTCCATCAGCTGGGCTGATAATTTTACCTGTTTAAATTCGCCTTGGTTGCTTTGTAGCAATTCGCCGTTATATACACCTGTATGAATATGCTTTCATTTTAAGTAAGAAAGCTAATTAAAAATTTAATTGATCTTACGAAGTAGTTATTTAATTTCAGGAAACACTTCATTTCATTGCTTACAAATATTAATCTAGGTTACCATATGCAGAACAGTTTAATATTAAGATTTTATATTTAGGGTATTCACACATTATGCTAAATTTGCTAGTATTGTCATTGTTTTGTGCAATTTTCAAATTGTTTAAAATTTTGAAAACTTACGACAATACGAAATGATAGCATACTTTGTGAGTACCCCCAATTATACATCGTTTTAAATCCTCTACATCTACGTTTTCTTTAACTGCATGTCATCATCATCATTGCCACATACATTTGCTTTGTTTTATTATCGTTGTTACATAAATAAATTTGAAAAAAAAGATGTAATAAGCAAAAAAAAAAACAGATGATGGAAAACTACTGTATAAAAAACGATTTAATTGTAGTAACATAATAAAAAAACAATTGAAAAATATAAAAACGCTCTTAAGCACGTGATAAGAAAAAACAACACACTTCAACTAACTGAAGGCCCTGTAATTTTTTTTTATTTTATGAAAAAATTCAACCTTTCAATTCATTTAGGCAAATCATTGAATTTGTTGTTTTTAAATCTTTAAAAAAGTTTGGTTTTTAATAAAACAATTGGCTTTGTAAGTTAGCAGGAAGGTACTCGTAGTAAGACAAGTAAAGTGTCTTCTTAAGAAAAATTATTTTGTATTGTAGTTCAGGCGTTGTCATTTATTCATCCACTCCAGACATCCCCATCATATGCATTGATTATACATGCTTATGTACTTACATATGTATGTATGTATGTATGTATGTATGTATTTATGTATGTTTTTTGTTGTTGTGTGTGTTAAGATGATGTGTGCCAGTTGATTGTTTAACTTTATGACAGTCGACAGTATGGTCAGCCAGTCAATCAGTCGGTCGATTTCGAACTCGTGCAATTTTATTACAATGAAATAATGATGGCGATAATGATGATGCATTTTTGTTTGGGGTTTCGTAAAATAATTTAATGCATGTTTTCTTCATGATAAGTATGATTGGATGCTTTGACAGCGGCTTGAAGGTTATTGAACTTATGTATGGAGATTGTAGTGTTGTCGTTGGCGTGATACTATCTGTTATTAAAACATGTTAAAAATTTATTTATTAAAAAATTTTTTGCTATCACTAATTTTCCTACAAATATAAATTTATTAATTAAGTTTTTGTTTAATATTTTATTTAAAGGTAATTTTTTTTGTAATTTTTTTTTTATAAGTTGTAGATTAAAAAAATTTTAAATATATTATTTATTTACAAAAAATTCTTAATAATTTTCCATCAGTGTGAAAATTTTCTTTATGTACACCTCCTTTTCGTAGTATATTTTCAATTTTCCTTCTTTTAAGAAATTTAAATTTTTTTTAAATTTTATAGAAAAACTAGCTAATACCCGGTGTGCTGCGCCACCCCAAATTTTAGTATTTAATTCATATGGCAGGTGCCACGCCCACTATTGTTAATGCATCCATTTCTTGCCTAAATGTTCATTTGGGTGTCAAAGTTGCTCTTGCAAAATTTTACTACTCTAATCGATATCGTTTTCCAAATACACGAATTTTAGTATTTAATTCATGTGGCCACGCCTACTATTGCAAGTCCGCCCATTTTTTACCCAAATGTTCGTGTGGATTACTTTCGTGATATATAATATTCAATACTTATTTTTTAATAGGGCGTGGCACCCCGCCCACTTACAATTTTAAACCAAAGTATAGCCTATAGTTCCTTCCAGACAAACAGAAAGATTCTGTGAAAATTTCAAGGAAATCGGTCCAGCCGTTTAACCGTCTATAAAGCACAAACAAACATACAAACACACATTGATTATTATATATATAGATTTCAATAAAATGTATGTGTTCATATTTAAGTTGGTCTTTAGAAAATTTTGATACATTTATTTAAGTGTTTTCGAGGTTTGATTTTCGGTTTTTAATGAAATGTATTGTAATGTAATGTAATTTAATGTAATGTAATGTAATGTAATGTAATGTAATGTAATGTAATGTAATGTAATGTTATGTAATGTAATGTAATGTAATGTAATGTAATGTAATGTAATGTAATGTAATGTAATGTAATGTAATGTATTGTAATGTAATGTAATGTAATGTAATGTAATGTAATGTAATGTAATGTAATGTAATGTAATGTAATGTAATGTAATGTAATGTAATGTAATGTAATGTAATGTAATGTAATGTATTGTAATGTAATGTAATGTAATTTAATGTAATGTAATGTAATGTAATGTAATGTAATGTAATGTAATGTAATGTAATGTAATGTAATGTAATGTAATGTAATGTAATGTAATGTAATGTAATGTAATGTAATGTAATGTAATGTAATGTAATGTAATGTAATGTAATGTAATGTAATGTAATGTAATGTAATGTAATGTAATGTAATGTAATGTAATGTAATGTAATGTAATGTAATGTAATGTAATGTAATGTAATGTAATGTAATGTAATGTAATGTAATGTAATGTAATGTAATGTAATGTAATGTAATGTAATGTAATGTAATGTAATGTAATGTAATGTAATGTAATGTAATGTAATGTAATGTAATGTAATGTAATGTAATGTAATGTAATGTAATGTAATGTAATGTAATGTAATGTAATGTAATGTAATGTAATGTAATGTAATATAATGTAATGTAATGTAATGTAATGTAATGTAATGTAATGTAATGTAATGTAATGTAATGCAATGTAATGTATTGCAATGTAATGTAATGTATTGCAATGTAATGTAACGTAATGTAATGTAATGTAATTTAATGTAATGTAATGCAATGTAATGTATTGCAATGTAATGTAATGTATTGCAATGTAATGTAACATAATGTAATGTAATGTAATGTAGTGTAATGTAATGTATTGTAATGTAATGTAATGTAACGTAATGTAATGTAATGTAATGTAATGTAATGTTATGTAATGTTATGTAATGTGGACGAATTTCATTCGTTATCAAGCTTTTTTCTACAAGCAAACTCAGAAGAAAAATTTGCCGCGTCAGATCTCGCTGCAGTACTTGTTGCTATTTTAACTTTAATTACAATACTAGCATATCTTTTAATGCTCACATTGCTCTCCAAAATGTCCAAGATGGAATAGCCTACCAGAGTTGCATCGGGCGAATTCGAAAGTCATTGTGTGGACATGGTACATTTATTGTAACCTTATTGATCGACGACAGAAATTTTTGCGTGACCAATATTTTAAAATATTTACAATTTAAAATATTTTTATGTTAATTAGACGAATTTACTTTGACACTAGGTTCGATAAAAACGATTGTCAGCTGCCATTACTTGAGATGTAAAATTAGTTTGGTTGGCCGTTCGTGGCCTTAAATTTTCGTTTAAGTAAACACGAACATTTTGAGAATTTATAAACTGCTCACTTAGAATTTTTTTCATCAGAGAACTTAATGTTTGGAAATTGGTCACGTTCGTGCAAGCGTGGCAACTCCTTTGTTCTTTAGAGTCTAACCTTTGTTTTTTTTTTGCAAAAGGAGACCATGAAGTGAATGAATTCTAAATTTGGATTTTTTTTATAAATTTTGTAATTTCAAACAATAAAAAAATGGATTCACACAAAAAAATATGAATAGGTAACACTTTAATCATCTAACCCTGTATTTAAACTATAATAAAATAAAATAAAAATAAAAAAATATTTAAAAAAAAAATAAAAAGAATTAAGAAATCGGTTTTTTCATTATTGCAAAGTGCGCGCTTTAAGAAAATTGATTTTAGCAGAACAAAAAAAAATCGCTTCAAACCGAACAAATATAAAACCGTTAGGCCTCCTTACTATTGATATACATATGTATGTATGTATGTATTAATAAAAGATTTCTTTAAAATATCTTACTTCTTTAACGTTACATCGATTGCCTTTAACGATGTTGATGTCACCAATAAACAGTTTACGCAGTTAGTTTTGTGTAACTACTTTTATGCAAATTGATTTTTGTAGCAAATTTTCAATAATTTCTTTGTTCACAGTAACGTGTCCATTAACTGATATATTTAATAAATTTCTCATTAAAAAAAAAGTTAAGAGAAACTGTTTAGAATTTATAAATTTTTTTATTTAAAAAAATACAAACATAATGTAGTCGGCAACACTGTTAGATTGGTTACAGTTTCTATAAATAGCCTCGATTTCTGCATGCCTGCAAAAATGGTTGCAATTAACTTTTTTCTTCAAACTAAAACATTTGTGGCGCTTTTAAATGATCTCGTAATTGCATTAAATTTATTTGTTTTTATACATGTATGTACGTGTGTACATTATTATTTTTTTTATTAACTATTGATAATGTTGTATTATTGTATTTTTAGTGCGACTTGAAAATTTTCCATCAAAAAAAGTTTCCACAATGCCATTAAGAAAAAAAATTGCAACGTATTTATTTTCATTTGCATTTAATCATTTATTTCAATTGATATCAGATGTATGGTAATATTGAAATACTTGGCGGAAAATTATTCTTAATTTACTGATAATACAGTATAATTCCAATCGGAATGTTAGGGTAACTGGTTGGGGGATAACATTGCCGATATATTATATTTTTCTATAAATTAAAATAAGATTGTTTGTTTGTGTTTGGAGAACTGAATACGTGTTCAAAGTTTCAGGAAAATCTGCTCAATTGATGTTTGAAAAAGAATATTTTTGTAATCATTGTATGAAAGCAAACAAAACTGTAAGTTTGTAAAAGCAAAACTGTAGAAATTTGGCACAATTTTATTTCACTTGTAATACAATACAAGGACGATACATGATACATGAACGATATATCACTTAGTAGGGATTAACAAAAAATTTTTTCCGTTAAAACGCGATCAACTAAATCAAGAACAATAGTCCAGAACCTGTCTAAAGTAAAAAGATCATTACGACCGTATTTAACTGTAATACTTATAACAATTTAACATTGGCCGAAATTTTAACGTTGCCAGATTATACAAATTTTTAAGGGAATGTTTACCTTAAAGAACAAACTTTTTATGTCCCTCTAAAAAAACTGTTTAGAATTGCATATAACGAGTTCATTAGCACATATACTATACATTTGTACACACAAACACTATACATATTGTATGTACATTGGCAAACAAACAATTAAAAATCAAATATTTCACACTTGCATGATTTATTGTCACCGTTTCAAATTTCAGCAAAAAATTTTTTTTTTCTTTTTGAAAATTACTACTGTTTGTTTTCAAAGACTTAAATTAATAAATCAAATAAAATTTTATTGACTATTGGCTTTTTATTTATTTATTTATGAATGTTTTTGTTTATGTTTGTTTTTAAGTGACAAATTATTGTTGAAACTGACCGGTCGGTATATTATGGTCGCCATTTAATAGTTTAAAAATATTTTTTTTTTTTAATTTAAAAATAGCAATGAATAACACAGTAATTAATATGTATTAAATTATTTTCTTTATCGATATTTGTTTTCGTTCAAATTTCTTTATGTGTAATGTAATGTAAGGTAATGTAATGTACAGTTGTAGTCATATAAATTTTGAATTTTTGAAATTTTTGGCGCCTTGCCCACATGTTGCTTTTATGCCTAAGTATTTATTATCTCTTTTCAGCCTTATTATTTTATTTATTTTTCTTTGTTTTCCTTTTTTTGCCATATAAAAATGTTGGCAGTTTGCTAAAAAAAAAATCGTCATGTTTTTGTATTAAAACCGAAAGTTTAGGCATAATCGTAAGCACAAAAACATACTGACACATAAATAAAATAGTAAAATGCATGTACGAATGTATGTAAATATTTTGACTAATTGGTTTGTTTTTCCTTATTTAGTACAAAAAAAGAAAGAAAACAAAAACGCAAAAAACCCAACCATAATAAATTTTATGACACAATAAAAAACTTGGCAGCACTTTTTACATTTAGAAAGCAACAAATCGTATGTTAATTTATATGAAAGAAATTTAAGAATATTTAACAAAAACAAATTAATTTATAAATAAGTTTTATTAATATAAACACGTATTGAAAAGTTCTAATTGATTTTGCTATTTATAGAATATTTACAAATTTTCTTAATTTGTTGGAAATTGTCAATAAATTTTTAATTTAAAAATCTATTTTTGAAAATATGTAAGAGTGTAAAAACTATGTTTGTACATGAACTGCTTTATTCTAAATTATTAAAAAATATTTTAGAATTATTGAAGGCTTATTTAACAAATTTCTGTACAACATCTGCCAAATAAGCCTTAAAGAAACCTAAAATATTTTGTATGAATACGGCAGGAAATGTTTTTTTTTTTAATTTTGATGGCGGTTTATAAGTCTACGATTAACAATGCAATGCAGTAATTTTTAAATTTTGGTGACTGTCTTTATGTCTTCCTAAACTCAATTGACTCAAGAACTGCTGTATCGAAGGAATATGATACAATTTGTTATGGGGGTACATGATACCTGGGTTAACATATAGGATACCTTTTCTCTGACAATTTTAATTAACTTCGAACAACAGAAATTAGAAATATAAAAAAAAAACTTTGTTTAAGATTGTACCAGAAGGTTGTTAAGTAATAAATGTATGTATATGCGGACACGTCGGAAGCAGGAATTAAAGAACTATAATTTGTACTCCCAAGGAAAATCAAAATGCATGAATAAATGAAAACAATATAAAAATATTGTTGGGGCCAGTAATACAGAGCGGGTTCAGCTAGTTTATTATGATTTCTATAAATTTAGAAATTGATAAAATGTTTGTGCCAACTCGCATTAATTAGCTTTTTTTCTAGTTAATTTTGCAGACCATTATCTGCAGCCTTTATTGATAGTTAGAACAGTTTTTATTCGATATCGCTAAAACAGTGTGCTATTGGACATATATCCACAGCATAGTCAATGTCATTCAGGCTTTAAATGAGATTCCAACTAATATCGTTTAATAAGGATGTTGACAAAAAGAAGCCCTCATTGACAGTGGCTGTTGTTGTGAAATTTAGGCTTTATATTCTGTTGTAGCGGACGAGACTTGTAGAGTTTCTTTAGAGTTCTCGTATAAGATCTACTATTTAACGGAAATGTCTTGAACGACTCGCGTAGGACTGTATCGAAAGCAGGTAAAGATATGTGTCATACTCCTTTGTTTGCTCGATTATGGTTTGCTAGGTACTTATATGGTCTGCGCGCGATCTACCAGCTCTACACCTGGCCTGCTCACGACAAAGTATTGTCACAACTGCCGGTTTAATTCTGCCAAGTATCAGTGTTGCTTTTAGTTTTGTTATGGAACTAAGTATTTCTTAAGATCAAATTTCTTAGGGATTGTGATGACAATACTTTCCTTTCAAACATCAGGGGCTTAATTATCGTTTTGTGAAATCGTGAAATTAAAAGATTTTGTGTGCCATATCAAATGGTTCTACCATGCCTTTTGCTGTACAAAGAAATTTTTCATTTCACAGTTTTATAGAACAATAATTTAGCCTAAGGTTTTTTATTTGTGATCCAAAAATTTTTTTTTTAATTGGGGCAAATTGGGTAAATTTCTGGTAATGTAGGAACACCATATAACAGTTTTATCGCCTCTTTGTCTTAACGGTACTGTCACCAAAGACGTTAAACATTTCTTTTATAATGAAAGTAAAATAACGAAAGATAGTGGTTTATATTTAGATATAATATCATGTATAAATAGGTCAACAGTATGTATTACTGTCAAATAACTTCAGCCACAAAACAAAGTTTCGAATATTCGGTTGCACTGTGAAATCTGGGGCCGAATTATGGCATTCGAACGTGATGGAAATTTTAATATTCTTATTAGAATCTCTATACCTAAAGCACAGCGAACTCGATTGTTCGAGTAAAATTTCGATCTATATCGAATGTCGTAATTCGGCCCCTGCATTTTTATATGGTTCTACAACACGTGGCAAAACAGAAACTTGAAGCGTTCGTAAATCAATGCTTTAAGCAAATCTTTTAACCCGATACCATATCAAGAGGAAACCTATAAAACCCGACAAATAAAGACACAGTAAAAATCGATAGAAAAAAGTGTTATTAGACGTGGATTGAACATGTTTAATGCAGATAAAATACTTACATACATATACTTTTATAGTAAAATTTGTTAAAGTTACATCGGAGAATATAAAATTTCTTAACTCTATGTTAAATGAATGTTTGTACTTTGTATAATCAATTTTAATTATCTTTTACTGTTTGCACAAGAGTTTTACCATACAAATAGAAAAATGTTAAAACATTGTGTGCGCACAGATGATAATAAAAAACAAAATTTTTGCAAATATTTATTTAATATTATCATATCGTTGAATAAATAAAATTTAACTGCAGTTAAAAAAAAATAAGAACAAATAAAGCAAATTTAAAGAAACATATTTAGGCTATTGGTGGGGTAAAGAAAAGACGCGCTGCCACACAAAATCTCTGTAGGGCTGGTTAAAAGACTCACTACCACTGCAGTATTGAAGGTACTGAAATTTTTTCATTTTACCGACAGCTTTATCTCGTATTTAATGTAATATTTGAACAAAAAATAAAACTTTATGCGGCTGTTAAAAATTATTATTAAATAAATAAATATCCATTAAGCAATATTCGTTCACTCACATATTAATAAATATATTAACAAGACTACTTTTTACTGTTTCTTCTTTTTAAGTCAATATTAGCTCTTGTATCTTATTAACTGAAAAACAATTAAATGTAATAGCAATAAAAACAACAAAACGTGCTTAAACTTCCTTAACTACTTGTACACTGTATTGTAATGAAGCAATATAATTTTGTAGATTTTACGGCATTATTTATGCATACTTAATAGTATTCGTTTTATTTGCTCTAACAATTAATTATAATTGCAAATAAATTACAATCTATATATATAAAAGTGAAACTCTGTGTGTGTGTGTGTGTTAGCTTTAGACTCCGAAACTGTAAAACCGATCGGACTTAAACTTTGGCAAGTTGTTGTACACATTCCAGGAAGTGTTTATGGGTGGCAAAAAGTGGGCGGGGCCTCTCCCATAAAAAAATAGTTATCGTTTTTAGCTACTTGCACTCGACCGATTTTTATGAAACTTTGCACACATATTGAGCTGTTATGACTTTACAATTTCGTGATTAAAGAAGTGGGCAGGGCCACGCCCAAAAAAAAATTATAATTTTGAGGTACTTGCACTGGACCGATTTTTCTGAAATTTTGCACACATATTGAGCTGTTGTGACTATATAATTTCGTGATTAGAAAAGTGGGCAGGGCCACGCCCATAAAAAAAGTTATAATTTTTAGCTTCTTGCACTTGATATTCAATTTCAATTCAGAATGCATTTTTATTCACTAAGGGGGTTAGCAAGGCGCGCCGGGCTTTTCTAGTTTATGATATACTACAGTTATGGGAAAATGTACACCTACGAAATGTAACAAAATGGTTAACGAACTTTACAAGTGTTTTAACATCTGTATTGACAAGGAAAATTATAGCATGTTCCTATGGCAGCATTATTTGTAATTCAAAGCCTAATTATGAGATATACATAGGTTAGGTTAGGTAGAACAGGCAGCTTCTGTGCAGCTCACTTGGGTCCATTTTATTGATCCCATTGTGATACCTGAATAGGAAAGTAAGAATAGAAAAGAGAGAAGAGAAGAGAAGCAGACAACACCAGAGTCTTTGGCGGGAATCGAACCCGCAACCCCCAAACTAGCACACCAGCACACTACTGACTAGTCCACCGGGGCACCCTTGAGATATACATAAGTATTACGTAATTTGCTTTACAACATTGTTTATCTAAATAACCATTTCTGTGTATTTAGTAATGAAATTAAATTGGCATAATTTCTAATTTTTATCGGCAAATAGGAGTAAAAATAAAATTTCAATATAACAAAGTAAAGCCTTTTGCACACCCTGCAGGAAATATCTATAGTGAAACAGTACTCATCCACTACTGACTCTGTCACCAGTACTACTGACCAATTATTTTCCAGACAATGTTATTTGATACAGACATTTAACATGTCCTTGTCATTGAAAATCCACTTGTAATGATAGAATTACTGATTAGGTTGTTCTTATGGCACCATATGACGGACGACATTGGAACGAGATATTCACCAGTTAATTTTCGTGATTCTAATATTCACTTTTGGAACTTTTTACCTCATAAAATTAAAATACTATTTTTATACGTTTAACTAAACTACAGATTATCATCTAAAATAATTTTACTAATTTTTTTTTTTGTAATTTTTTATGTTTTTCTAGCTTTTGTTTGTTTTTTTTTTTGTTGTTTAAACGATAATATGAAATTTTTCTTGACATTTTTTTTTTCTAAATTTTTTTTCACCGATATCTTTGTCGGAAATTGACTCATGGTTGATAACATTAAATTTTTTAAGTTAAAGTGTGTTTTAACCAGATGATATTGATAATAGAGTATCTATAGACTAATAGGTCGATTATCGTTAGCAAGGGAACTTCAGATTCTTTGCCAGTTGTAAAATAAGGTGCTTCAGAGGGCAATTGGCGTCCAAAAGCTATAAGTTAAATAGTGACAACTGTGAAGATAAAGTTGCCACACTATTTAGAAGTTTATTACTTAAAACAAAATCATTTTTAAATTTATCTGCTCCTTATTATGCTTCTCATAGTAGCGATAGGAACTTATTATATTTTTATATGGAAATTTTTAATTTTATAAAATAAATAGAATCGAATCGAATATAAATTTTAAACTCAGTGATTTTTGTTTTTTTACATTACGCGCTTTTTCTCTGTTAAAGTGCTTTTTGAAATTTCAAAGTTAACCACGCTGAAAATTGTATCAGAAAACGGAAGTAGTTTAAAAAGAAATGTGCTTAGGGGCAAAGTGTTTTGTTTTGAAATAAAATAGGCGAATGTGCTCAAAGTCCTGCAAATATTTTATCTCAGCCCTGATAATATTTTACATATTTATTTATAAATATATTTGGGGGATTCACAAGAGTGTCATAAAATCATATCTCCTATAATAATGGCATGAAAAATTAAGACTATTGTGAACAACCCCTCATAATTAAGTGTGCTATTTTAAGTTCAAATCAGCTGATGTAAAACAATTATAAAAATAAATATTTTCTTTCATAATGCCAAAAACAAGTAAAAAACACAAAATAATAGCCAGTTTGTGCGAAAAGTACACTCAAGTAAATAAACAACATTTTTTTATTTGTTTTTGTATAAAATGGTCCATTTCTTCGTTGGGTTTATGCGCATACGCTTCGGCTTTGGCTAAATTAAAATATTTTTTAATTCTAATCCATGAATTTGTTAAATTAGATCTTACTACAATATTTTCCATTTTTTAGTTTTGCCGCTAATCACAAATAAATAAAATTTTTTTTGATAAACAAAAACAGCAGAGTCCTTAGCCGATTTTATTTGACGCCTCCAGTGATTTGTTATCAAAAATTAGCAACTGCGCTTAAAGTTGGATATCGGTCCGATAAAATTATACAATAAACGGCGACGGCTTACAAAAACTATTTAGGCTTGGCTTAGCCGGCTTAACCGTTTAGCACAGGTCTCTGCTTATTAAATACGACAGCACAATAAACATAGCGTACAAAGTTCTATTATTATAAGAAACTTTTTGTTTAACAAGCAACAACAACATTTTTAAATTATTGTCAAATTTTACAACAATTTGACATGATAAGATACCTTGTGAATCACCCAATTGTTTCATCGCTAATCTCTAGCACTTGTAGTCTGGTAGTTGGAAATAAGTTCTCTTTTGTTTGTGTATGAATATACAGGAAATACATATTTTTTAATTACTTGGCACTTTTTTGTTATAGTTTTTTCTTCAATGTGCCCATTGTGTGCGGTGACAACACTATAATAAGGTGGGTCTTTGACTCTGATTTATATGCGAGTCATAAATTTCAATTAGTTGTATTAAGCACTTTATGCAAAATACCTGTATTTTTTTTTTTTGGTTTGACTTCAACTTGAACTTGCATATTTAGTAGATAAATATAATATTGTTTGTTTTTTTTTTTGATTTAATTTTTATATTGTAGTGTCTATTTGTTTTTTTTTTATTTTATTTTTTAAATTGAAACTTATCTAATAAATTTTTTATTATGGTTATTTAAATGAATAAAAATTATGTTTATTTTTGCAGCAAATAAAAGAAGAAATATTTAAGATGCCAACATTTTAGAATGGTAAGTATAGAAAAAAATTAATTAATTAAAAGTATTTAGTAAAATGATAAAAAAAAAATAATTATTAAGGACCGTATTCATAAACAATATTTTAGGCTTATTAAAGGCTTATTTGACAGATGTTGTAGAGAAATTTGTCAAATAAGCCTTCAATAAACCTAAAATATTTTTTATGAATACGGCCCTAAAATTTATTATTTTGTGTTTTAAATAAACAAAACGGTAACAGATTTACATTTATAATTCACAATCAATATTATGGTAATCTGCATTTGAACGATTAAAATTAATTTGTTAAGAAAATATTCATTTAAACTGTAAAAAATTACTAAAACATCGGTCACATATTTGAATTAAAATCTTGATCACACTATTATTTTTTTTTTACATTTTTCGTGATTTCATTTTGAAAACAGTATATTTATAAGGTAGTGTGAGAGGCTCTCTATAGTCTGCGTCTCCAAAACCTCAACTGCACATTAATAAAAAATGTAAACAATAAAGTACTAGTTCGATTGCAACCACCTTATAAATTGCGATTGATTTTTTACGCGGCATAGTACTGGATTTAGCTTAAAATCTCTACTTACTAGATTTGGCTGAGGTGTACAACTTTTTGGTATTTCAAATGGTTAATATTTTTTAATGGTCAATAACAATAGTATCGCTGTTCATTAACTTACTTTGACAAAGACTTAATAACGGCTAATTGGCCGGAGCCGGATGCTTTTCATTAAACAATTGAAATAATGATGGTAAATAATGATGGTAAGCTTAAGTAGGAGGCAAACTGCGTCATTCGACGGGATCAAACATGTACTCGAACGTACTAATAAGAATTTTAAAATTTCGATGCTAAAATTTTAATGGTAAAGTAAAGTCAACAAAAAGTTTTCAAAAATATCCTGACCTTAGATTTCCATATTCCAGTAAAAAAAATTCTCTCTATATTGCACACACCTTGGCATAAGCTTTAGCTTATTTACATACAAATTTCTCAAAGTGTATTAACACACGAGTAACCAACCTAGTAAAACTTGTTACACTTCTTCAGTTTAAAGTTCTTTTAAATTTAACTGTTAATGACAAACTTAACCTAGAATATTTAATAACGGTCATTGACTTAAACAAAAAAAAAAACATTTTCATAGAAATCATCATAGAAGAACACTACTAATTGATACATCTTCATGTGTAATTTGTTGATAACCAGATGTTGTTAATTTTTCTCAACAACGAATAAATTAAAGGTAAATAACAACGATTTTGATTAAATGACTAATTGTTAATATCAACATCAACACAACTTATCACATTTGGAAATAATAATTTCATAACATTCATGTTGATTTCTCATTCCGCGAAATGATTAGAAGAAAAGTCAGTAATAACGTTACATAAGGCGTGCCGAATTTAATAATACCCTTTACCAGGTAATAATACCACAATTTTAGATTTCATGTAATGCGCCATTTTCTTTATTATTTCCGAAGCCATCTTTAATTTTGAATTTTTAAAATAGTTAACTGAATTCTACTAGTCAAGCCCTTTCATTTGATACCCATATTGTTTGGGTTAAAAAAATATGTTCCGCCATTTTGTTTCGGACTCCATCTTGGATTTTACACTTTTTTAATAGTATATTGCATTGTACTGGTCAATCTGTTTTATTGGATACCAATATTGTAGTTAAAGAGGACAAAGCTGTAACTACTATATTAAAGTCATATATTTGACATTTAATAAAGGACGCCATCTTGTATTTTTTTCTTTTCATTACTAACTACATTTTAATACTCAAGCCTTTCATTGGATCCCCATATTGGCTCTCTTGTTGTATAGAAAATGAAAAATATCTTTTTTCGTTTGCTTATTTAAGAAAAACACCGAAGAAGTTGTACTTTGGTGTTTATATCTCAGTTTGTTTTTGTTTTTAAACCGATTTGTTAGTTTTTCTTAGAAATAATTTTTAAGATTACGGTTTACAATCTGCAAAATTATTTAGCAGTTTGAAGAAGTTTGATATATTTAAAAAACTATATATTTTTTAAAATAATTGTTGCCTATAACTTTGTCGATTAGTGATTTATTTTAAATTCCATGAGTATCTCCAGAGGAATATAAAATTTATAAATAGTAACAAACGTGTCTGTAAGTTATCCTAGGGTCGGGAAATTTTAATTTTTGTTTAAAGCGAAAAACAGAGGCAGTCGTGTTTATTTGCTCATAACTTAGAAAATTTGGGGCGATTGAGCTGATTTCCATTACCGATCTGCTCTCGTACATTTCTGATGTTTAGATACCTTACACGGGTCCTGCTGTTGTCGGGGGGCTTCATAAAGTTGATTTCAACATACACACTGACATACGGATAATGCTTAATTGACTCCCCTTTTCATGAGCATTCCGAAAGTTTATACTTTATGGGCTCGAAAATGAATATTGCAGAAATTTTACACGGAATGACAAACCCATATATACCCATACACTCACTGTGAAGGGTATACAAATTATAAAATACATATGCACATACCTACACACATATTAAACGTACATTTCATAAAAAAAACATGTGAATACATATAGTATTAGTTTTCTAAACACAAAGAACTCAGACATTTCGGCGACGATGGCTCTTGCCAAAATTCATTCAACACTCAACTCTTCTTCTTTTTTTAATCTATATTTTGTGTTTTTTTTTACTCAATACCACCATCGATTTAGATTATTTTCTGCTTCTTCTTTTTCATTTAATTATTTTCAAATTAGTCGTGTAGTTTTTAAAAACATAAACAATAATTTTGTTGTTAAGATTTTGTTTGTTTGTTTTTTTAAATTTTTAATTAATTTTTGTTATATTTTTTATTTTATCTTTTATGTGTGTAAAAATAACATGTATCTGTCGGTCTGATTTGAACATTATCATAGAATTTTAATTAAAATGTTTAACTCAAGGCACATTTATTCATCAGGTACTCTTGATTCGACAGCTGATTATTTTTTTCAACACTTATTTCAAGGCGAATTCATACAGGTGAAATTATCAGCACAGCTGATTGTGAAACATTTTGTCAAAATTGGTTGAATTTGCCTTATTAATGCAGGGAAGGGAAATGTGATTTTAAATTCTGTATTAAACAATTAACTTACATGTACATTTTTGATAAAAAATGTGCTAAATTTATGTATATTTGTAGCTTTTGCGTCATTAATAATGTGTTTCAAACAATTATATCCTTTTTTTAATCAAATTTTATTATATTTAATATGTAAAAACACCTTTTCCATCCCTGATATACGAATTGGCCTTGACATAAAACATCACATGAAAAGTTGCTTTGTTGTATCAATTCGCCGTTGCATATACCTTATGGATATGCCTTGACTTATTTTAATTTTCAGCTGTCAAAATGCATAAATAAAAAATAATTTTCTCTCTTTTCTAATTTGTTTCGAATGTCAAACTTCATATATAAAAAATATAAACATAAAAGTTCTCTCCGAACTGCAATTACCTGATGAATAAATATGCCTTGGTTTAACTAAAAGTAAGTCTATATGTCTAAAGTGTAAACCAAGGTATATTCATACAGGTATATGCAACGGCGAATTGATACAACAAAGTAACTTTTTAGGGGATGTTTTCTGTCAAGGCCAATTTGTTATATTTTGAATTTAATAAAATTTTATAAAACAAGTAACAGTGCTATATTCGGCCGTGCCGAATCTTATATACCCTTCACAACGTGTAGTCATGCAATAACAATTGTTTGTATCACCATTCATCCCATATAAAATACGTGCATACGTACATACACGTTAGAATAAATGTGGCATCGAATCCCAGCTGAGCCAAAAAATTTTATTTTATTTTATTTAATATATTATTTATATTTTATTATTTTTTTTTATATTTTTTTTAAATTTTAAAATTTTTTTTAGAAAAATTTTTAAAAATTTTTTTTTTAATTTTTTTAAAATTTTTTTTTTGTAGTTTTTTTTATTATTTTTTTCTTATTTTTAATATTTTTTTTTTTTTTGTAACTTTTTTTTGTTTGGTATGTTTTTTACATGTATGTATGTATGTATGTATGTTGTTGTTGTAATTGTGAAAAAAAACGAGGTGGTCGTGGTTTTTTGCTCATATCTCAGAAAGTTATGGGGCG
Organism: Phyto melanocephala; assembly: GCA_941918925.1. NCBI lineage: Eukaryota > Metazoa > Arthropoda > Insecta > Diptera > Rhinophoridae > Phyto > Phyto melanocephala. Next base: position 9,173,327 of record OW799233.1, read on the forward strand.
ATTGTGCTGAATTTCAATAGCGATTCATTCCTGGATATTTCCAAGAGATTGATACCATATACAGATCTGAGGAACATATAGTTGCTTCTAAAAGTTGATTTCAACCAACACACGGACAGACGGGCAGACGGACAGACGGACAGACGGTCAGGGCTTAATCGACTCCTCTATTCATAAGCTTTCAGAAAATATATACTTTATGGGGTCGGAAATGAAAATTGTAGAAATTACAAACGGAATGACAAAGCTATATATACCCTTGTGCACCACAGGTGAAGGGTATAAAAAGGATATATGTATGTGCTTGTGAAACACATTATATAGAGTGCAAAACCAACAAATATATTTATGTACATAAATTTGGTACAATTGTTATTAAAAAACAACACTCAATTTAATTGTTTATTACCGAAACCAAAAACTCATTTGCCATCCCTGCATTTATAAATGAAATCAAGGCGAATTCAATAAATTTTGACATTATGCTTCGCCATCAGCTGGGCTGATAATTTCACCTCTATTAATTCGCTTTGATGTAAACTCTGTGCACGATAAAAAAAAACAATTCTACTAATGATTTTAAATCATGTACTTCCTACGGAAAACTGTTTTCAGTAATTTCGTGCGGAAGTAGGTATTGTCTAGGGAGTAGTGTAGGTAAATTCTACTACTTGGTACTTAAGGTACTTGCTATAGAAATACATACATTTAATAGGATTTTTTGAATTGAAAAATTTAATTTCAGTCGTAATTATTGATTTGTTTGCAACAACTTCTAATGATTTAATTTAACTCGGAATGCGGAAAATGGGCAAATATTAAACGATTTTTTTTAAATAAAGTACTTCGAAATAAAAAAAGTTTAATTGCTCGTGTAAACTAATTTTAATAATAAAAATGTTAATTTGAATAAGGCCTTAAACATTCGATTGTGTTTCTTAGCTGATGTTTTGGTTTAATTTTCTAGTCTTACATGCAGGTAATACACCTACCAGTCATGGAAACTTTTTTCAATAAATTCCGCTAAATGTAGACTCAAAATCGCTAAAAAAAAGCAAAATTTTTTATTAACTTAAAATTTTAGCAAAATGTCGCCAACTTTCCTCATAAATTTCCAAGAAGGTTTGATTAATAATGAGCTCTGCTCTGCAGACTACATTTTAAGGCCATGACTGATTATCAGATTCAGTCGTTCGATATGTTTGTAAGTTCAAAAAGTAAGGACAAAATCGTGTAATAGATTTTTTGACAAGCCTGAACGATTTGATAATCTTTTGGAGATTTTCATAAAATAGTAGTTTCTGTGCGATCAGAGTTGCTTTTTATAAGCAAGTATGACAGTGTGGCATCCAACACACAAATTTTTTTGCGATTTTCTCATTTAGGACAGAAACCTCTCAGATTTTTTTTGGCATAATCGCTTTTGTAGGATAGTCAATTTGTAGGATAGTCAGTTTTATCTTTTTACTATCAATGTCAATAATAAGAGACAGCGAGTTCAGTGGAATTCGCCGATGCGTAAACTTTGTTAAGTGTAACAACAAAGACTATAGACTATAGTCTATTGTCTTTGGTAACAACACTTGCATTTGCAACGGCAGGGTTAGGAAATGAACTCGATTACATCCTAAAAGCTTTTATACGGTGGGAAATGAATTTCGCTTTATACAGTTTTTAAGTAGACAACTTTAACAAAAAAAAAAAAAATATTTTTTTTATACCAGTTTCACTTTGTGTTTGTATTAATTATAAAAAAAGTAAAACTTAAAACCAGATCATTCAAATCAAGAAATTCAATATAATTCAAGCTTGATTATAAAGATAATAATAGTAGAACAAGAGAAACACACTTACTGATTTCCTTGTTTAATCAATGTAATAATTTTAGCAAATTGCATCAGTTAATATAGAAAGTAAAATCGATATCCATCTAATAGACACCACATACGTTTAAAATAAAACCATTAATACAGGGTGGGATAAAAGTTACTTTTTTGTTTATATTTCTTAAAAAAAATTATTAAAAATTAAAAGATTCGCAACTGACCAAAGATCCATAACAATAGAATTTTATTATTTAAATCAGCGATCGGTTATTTTCACGCAAGGAGCATATAGTCGACATTTTAACGTCAGAATTTTGACCTCTAAAGTAATGATTCGTTGCTTAGTTCATCGTTACCATACCAACATGGTGCCGTAAGAGAATTGCTTCGAACCGATAGGCCATGTTTGAATCCCCCTGCGGAAAATATTGTATGTGCTGATCATAGGGTTAACGAAACCCTAAAAATATCTATCAAAAAGCACTCTGCTCGGCCAGAAATGGCTTGTATGTCATAACAGTGCATTTAAAAAAAAAGAATTTACTGTTATTTCTATAAAAGCTGCAATTGCCGCAAGAATTCAAAACCCGCCAATCATCGGCAACATTTAAAATTTTGCAGTTAAATTTCAACAGTTGACTACACCATTTCTAATAATGGAAATTTCTGAAATACAATTAGAAATTTCTGAAATACAATTGGAAATTTCTGAAATACAATTGGAAATGGTGTAGAAATGAAATCAACTTTATTGAAAATTCTACTTGTGAGTAATGAAGTTTATTTTTAGTTGAATGTATTTGTTACGAAGCAGAACTGTAGGACTGATTTGGGGTTTTGAAAATAAAAGAGACTTTTATTAACGCCAACTGTACTTTATTAGGTGAACAGTACGGTGTGGTTTTATATCTTAAAATATCATGGGGCCTTGCTTTTACGAAAATGAAGATGAAAGTGCTATAACCGTAAAAATAAGTTTTACATCTTGCCCTTAAAAAAAATTTCTCAGATGTGGTTTAGGCAGAGTGGAGCTACTTTTCCCGAGATATAATTGACCACGCTGCCTTCGAGCGTGAATCAACCCTCTGACTACATTACGCCCTACATGGATTTTGATGGGGCGTTCAGGGTTCTTATTCCCTCCAGGAGAGAGTGGAATGGGGGTCGCCTTTTGGGGAGCTTTGACACCAGGATCTATACTGACGGTTCGAGGATGGAATGTGGTGTTGGATCTGGTGTCTTCTCTGATGGACCGGAGATTGAACTCTCCTTTCGTCTTCCGGATGATTGCAGCGTTTTTCAGGCGGAAGTACTCGCTATCAGAGCAGCATGTAGGATACTGAATGACGGGAATATCCACGGGAGCATTGGTATATTTGTCGACAGTCAGGCGGCACTCTTGTCACTCAGGTCATACATTACTACGTCTAAATTAGTTGGCCAATGTAGAAAGGAACTGTCGAGGCTTGGTCAGCGGGCTGACGTTACTCTAGTTTGGATCCCTGCGCATAAGGGCCACTATGGTAACGAGCGTGCTGATGAGCTAGCCAGGGGAGGATCTGCTCTGGATATCTCTAATGCAATTGCAGTTGCAATCCCGTTGGGGACTATTAAAAGCAGAATCTCCAGACACTTTCTCCGGAAGGCTGAAAACAGGTGGCGTGGGCTGAGCACGTGTAAGGTGGCACGGCTTACGTGGCCCTCTTTTGATGCACGACGTACATTGCAACTTACCAGTCGAAGTCGGAGGGACATATCGAGGTTGCTGGCGGTATTGACGGGTCACTGGATGTTAGGCAAACATGCAAGTCGGCTCGGACTCTCATCGAACGACCATTGTCGCAGTTGTCTGGTTAGAGAGAAGGAGGAATAGGATAGAGGAAGGAGGAGAAGGAGATTTCTGGGCGAACATATACTAGATGGCCTCTCTGCGATATCTGAAGTTGGACTGAATTATCTACTGAGATACCTCAGGGCCACGGGGTGGATCTAGTACCCTTACTCTTGGATTTTATTCTGAGATACACTGGAAGCTGACGAGTGATGTGGTCCTGTCAAAACGGAGTCATACAGACTCTACTTGACTGTTGGCGTGCAGCGAACTACCACGATAACCAACCAACCCGAGATATAATGGTACTTTTGAGTTGAATTTTTAAGAAGCAAATAATTTCCAGAAATACGGAAACTAAATGGCCAACATGTTTGTCAAATTTGTTAGCATCCGAATATTTTCTTTGAGGTTATTTATAGGAGCGAGTATTTGTGAACACAGCCAAGACAGTCCTTGAGCTCAAAGCCTATATTGTTGTGGATATTCGAACGCTACATTCTACAATTTTGACAGATGTTAAAGAAAATGGTTTTAAACGACCACTTCATTGCCAAGCTAAAAACGGAGCTCATTTAAGTGACACTAAGTGTAAAAAAGTTGTTATTTCATATATTTTATAATCTGAATAACAAAAAACGAAAACGTGACTTTTGGTCCACTCTTTACTAGTTACAGTACAAACAAAAATTACATACTTATTTGATATTTAATCATGGTAATCAAGATCCATTAATATGTACTATTAGCTATTAAATAATAACTATATTTGTTGGCTAATAAATGTTCATTCTCACACGCTTGAACAGTAAGAACAACATGTTTTTATTTTATTTTATTTTTTTTTTAATGTTTTTCTTGCTTAACTGAATATACGCCCTGTAAGTAAATGTTAACCGGTTGAGATTGTTTAGAAATCATTATCGATCAATACAAATTAGTTCGAATGGAATTTGTGGGTGTGTGAGAGTGCACTGGTTTTTAAATATTTTCTTCTCTAATTGCTGACGTTCTTATTGCTGTGATTTTATATAAGTAACCGGTATTTGCTTTCTGACAAGTTGTTAACGTTGTATCACGTGTACCATCTTTAGTGCACACATACAAACGTCAGAGCAAACTTGTTGAGTTTATTGTTTACAATTGTTTTGTTTGTTATTTTATGAATAATAATTAAAATTAATTTGTTTAGTTGTGAAAGTATGTATTTAAATCACTTAAAATTTGTTTTGTTGTTTTTTATTTATAATGTAATTTGTAAAACTTTTTTAAATTAGCCGGCAGTATAATTTGTTAAAGAATTGAAGAGAAAATAAATATTAGTTCCCTGCTTAATATACGACATTCTACTAATAATAATAATTGTTTATGTAGTTACATGCCAATACTCGTACTTGACAATTGTTATGGAATTTTTAAATTAATCACTTATAATATTTACACCATTTTGTAAACGAATCTTAATAATAGAAAAGCGATGGTATTAGAAAATGTGGCGTATTCAAGATTTATTTCATGTCCATGTAAAAAACGGTTGAATTTCAAAGGTCGGATTAAAGTCGACCAAATGCAAAATAACCTTTAAAACAAATCTGTCATTTGTATCTAAAAATAGAGTTGTTGTTCTACTACTGTCTCCAAGTAATCTATCATACAGCCACTTTGAACAGAGTTTAACTCAATGTAAATAAATCTTAGTTTTAAATCATATACGAAATAGGGGGTTTAAAATAATTTTTTTTATTTACTTTATTTCAAAAAAACTTTATTAACTTTATTATTCGGCCGTGCCGAATCTTATATACCCTTCATAACATGTAGTCATACAATTACAAAAAAATAACAAAAAAAATAATTTTTTTTTGCCTCAGCTGGGATTCGATGCCACATTTACTCTAACCAGTATACCACGTTTGTATGTTGTTGTTGTGAAAAAAACGAGGTGGTCGTGGTTTTTTCCCTCATATCTCAGTTGTTTATGTACCAATTTTTCTAATTTTCAATACCGATCTGCTCCCGAATATTTCCAGTATTTTAATACTTCACGCGGGACCAGGCGATATCGAGAGGCTTCAAAAAGTTGATTTCAACATACAATTGACTCCCCTATTCATAAGCTTTCAGAAAATATATACTTTATGGGGTCGGAAATGAAAATTGTAGAAACTTTCACACGGAATGACAAACCTATATATACCCTTTTTCACTGTGTTTTTATAAAAATACAAATATTGCGCTAAATTGTGTTGGTTGGCAGCAATTTTGTAGCTTTTGTCAATTAATTTCAATTGGAAATGGTGTAAATAAATTGTAATTAAAAACTACAATTAAGTTATAAATATGTAAGTATTTGCATCTGTTCATTTACATACATGTGTAGAAATGCTCTCAAGTAAATTTATGCGTTACTGTTACGTAAGTAGTTACTCTCTCACGAACGCCATACCATTATATATTGACTTAAACCGCTAAATGTGTATTATAAAATCGCGTTGTGTTTAGCGCTGACACTGGAATAACAAATCTAAACGAAAGCATCAATGTTGTACAATAAACAGTAACGTTTACTTATGTTTTTTGATATATCCTATTAAATATGAATAAAACTGGTGATAAAAACACATATTTGAACTAAAAACGGCTAAAATGGCATTACTTTTAAAAAGTTCCAAAAGCAAGAAAAAAACAACAACAGTTGTACTCTAGACAACTTCAATATAGCGTTATGACAAATTTCTCTACAACATCTGTCAAATAAGCCTTTAATAAACCTTAAATATTTTTTATGAATACGGCCCTAAAAATTGATTTAAATTAATTAATTAAATTATTTAAGTTTGCTTTATACAAACTAGATATAGCCCGTAGGCGCTTGATATCTTAGCAGATCGTTTAGTCTGACCTTATATATCTTAGAGAGATTATCTAGTAAATGTTTGCACAAGATTAACAGCCAGGACAGGACATTCACTGAGAAGGTGCAAAAAAGATTCCTGCTTCTCCAAATTCATACTCAGGGAAGTCTGAATCTACTTGCATGTTACTCTTATAACCCGTGATCCATCAATATCGCCAGAAACCTCTAAATGTCTTTTCGACCAAGACTCCTAAGTTACGATGTGCGCCGGATACCAAAAGAGGGCCACGTAAGCCTAGCCACTCTACATATTTCAAGTCCACATTAACCCATCTCGGCTTTTCCAAGAAATTGTTTGTTGATGTTGCTTTTGGTAGGCAGGTCCCTGGCTAGCCTGCTTGTTACCATAGTGGCTCCTATGCGCAGGAACAACTATTTCCTGCATTGACCGACTAATTTAGGCATTGTGGTGTATGACCACCTGACCTGAGCGACAGGAATACCGCCTGACGGTCTCAAAAATACCCATATTTTCTTTGCCTCCCAGATATAGGTAATATTTCAACCTGAACATCGCTACATTCATGCGAAAGCCAGAAGTTCAGAGTCGTATCAGTATTTCACTAGAAAAGACACCGGATCAAATCCCAGAACCCATCATAAAACTTTCCTGGTGTTGAAGCTCCCTATAATGTCATCCCTATTCCACTTTTGGAGGAATTTAAATTTTTAACGCCTTATTAAAATCCATATAGGAAATGGCATAGTTAATCAGAAGGCTGGTTCAAGATCGAAGGCAGTCTCCAAATTTTTTTTATCGCGAGATGTTATCGATATTAAACATTCAAATGCATTGAGCCTTCTGGCACTACTTTCATATCTGGCCATAATATGAAGGTCTATAGGAACGAGGTACAACATAGTGTTCAGTGCCTCTGAAGGACTAGATATTTCAATGCATGACGCTCGCTAGATCCTGTACAAGTGGTCTGCAACATACTCCAGGAGAACATGACATTGTGCTTGGCCTGAGCAGTTTGCAACCTTAATGTCTTTAAGCGTGAATGTGGCATAGTGCACACGATTTACATTGAGTTTATATAACTGAAATGAATCTGTGGCCCCAGGAGAACATGAAATTGTGCTTGGCCTGAGCAGTTTGCATTTGTTTTGTTCTTGTATAAAAACAATTTGTCCAGATTGTAGAGGTAAAAATTTTAAATTGTCCGAAATGTAGAAGTGTCCGAATTATTGGAATGACCGGACTGGCGCATATCCGGACTGTGGAAATTGTACTTTTTTTCGTCTAAAAGAACCAAGAAAGAAAAAAAATGTTGAATGTGCACCGGTGATCACGCGGCCCCATGAAGTAAAATTACTTACTGGGGCCGCGTGATCACCGGTGCACACACGGAAAATTGATGAAAAATCATGGAAAAAGTGAAAATGTTCACTTTCTGTTTTTAGGTATACAATAAATGGACATAAACAAAATGTTATCAAAAAGAAAAATATTTTGGCCCGAATGAGTAAATCGCGATTTTTGGGCTTGGCGCGAGATGTGTTAACAACGAACATCTCACGACATGTGTAGTAGGCTACCAAAGCCTTCTTCATTCTATGTTGGATGTTCAGTTTGCATCCGATTTGCTGATTTTTATGTGAGTCATGTAGGAATTTTTAAAGAAATTCCATAGACAAAGTTGATTTTGTCTCTTAGGCGTCTTCGTATTGGTGAGATCTAACAAAGAATACCGTTGAGATTTATTAGCAAATTTATAAGTTCAGTGAACGACTTATAACACAACGACTACGGTGACACTATAATGATGTCAGAAATAATTTGTTTGTATCAATGTCACCTCGTGGTTTTAAACAAACACACGAACAGTGCTAAAAATAAAAAAATAAAAATCTTAAGCGGACATTTACTTAACATTTACGTTAAAGTAACTGAGTCTTAAGCGTCTGCTGAAATTCAAGAGTGCATTTGTGTGTGAGTATGAGTAATGTCCCAGGTACCTGTTGGTATTTTGCACCCATTTTAGCACTCGTTTATAAACGTTTGACTGGTTCTCTAGCATCTTTGTTTTATATTTTCTAATAAAATTGAAATTCTTTCTTTGATTTTTTTTATTTTATATTTTTTTTTTTTCAAAATATTAACTGATTGCTATGTGAACGTATCAACAGGTTTCATTTCAATAACTACGAATTAAATTTGAAAAGTTATCAAAAGAAGAAAGAAAAAAAATTAATAGGATAATTATAATAGAAAAACTATTAAATAAAAATAATTTCCGCCATTTGTATCACATGCCTGACAATCAACAGCACATAAGCAGCGATAAATATTTGAAGATTTAAGAGTTTAAACGAAAATTGATAATTAATATGAAAGACATGATCGTATATAAAAATGTCTCAAAGTTATAGACACAAAAAAATCATTATCGTCAATTTGTGTTGCCGCCGCCACTATGGCATTTAAATGCTTTAGTTTATGGTTTTGGTTTTTTCTATTGCTTTTATCATCCATCTATGGGGATAGAATTTATAAAAATTTTTAAATTTTACCATTAAAAATTCTGATTATGTCATTATGTGAATTCTAAAAGCAGCAAACATTGTTTTACACTTTTTTTTTATATATTTAGAATATTAATTGAAATTTGGAATTAATGGACTTAAAGAGTGTGAGCAATTTTTAAATAGAAATATTAATTAATTAATATTAAGGGGGTGGTGTATTGGTAGCGTTCTTAAGAGAAACAATGGATTCAATGTGACAAAACTCAAAGAGTTTATTTGTTTGTTTGTTCGTACATATGTATGTATTTTAAAGTACACAGATATGTATTTATGTATGACGTTTAATTATAATTTAAAATATTTACAATCTATATATATAATAGTGAAACTCTGTGTGTGTGTGTGTGTGTTAGCTATAGACTCCGAAACTGTAAAACCGATTAGACTTAAACTTTGGAAAGTTTTTGTACACATACCAGGGAGTGTTTATGGGTGAAAAAAAGTGGGCGGGGCCACGACCATAAAAATTAGTTATCATTTTTAGCTACTTGGACTGACCGATTTTTCTGAAACTTTGCACACATATTGAGCTGTCATGACTTTATAATTTTGTGATTAGAAAAGTGGGCAGGGCCACGCCCATAAAAATAAGTTATAGTTTTGAGGTACTTGCACTGGACCGATTTTTCTGAAACTTAGCACACATATTGACCTGTCATGACTATACAATTTCGTGATAAGAAAATTGGGCAGTGCCACGTCTATAATAAATGCGTTATAATTTTTAGCTACTTGAACTAGATCGATTTTTCTGAAACTTTGCACACACATATTGAGGTCTCATTTATACAATTTCGTGATTAGAAAAGTGGGAAAAGCCACGCCCATAAAAAAAGTTATAGGTTTGAGGTACTTGCTCTGGACCACACAAATTGAGTTGTCATGACTATACAATTTCTTGATTAGAAAAGTGGGCAGTGCATTTCAATTAAAATTCAGAATGCATTTTATTCATTAAGGGGCGTAGCAATGCGCGCCGGGCTTTTCTAGTTTTAAATATTTTAGAATAATTTGCGTTTTATCTATTTTCTTTTTTACACAAAAATTATATAATACATTCGCACATACATACATACACACATAAATATCTACAAAGTTTTGAATAATTTTTATTGATCGTTCTATAATAAATTTTTGTTATACAATTGAAGAATTTATATGTTTAATACGTGCCATAGTTAAAAACAAATTTCATTGCTTGTGTTATTTGTTTAGTGGTGAATTTAAATTGTGCTTTATTTCAATTCTAATAGATTTTTTGTTAACTGACAGACAGACATACATACACGAGTTTGTACATAAGTATTTACATTCAGTCACAAGCTAAAGATTCTGGAAAAATTAATTTGTTTACAAAGTCGTTAAACCAGTGAATATTATTACATTTGAAAATTGAAGGTTACAGTGTGTATGTAAACTTATGTTTTTTGTAAGAAATTGGTTAAAAGGTAAGTCATCCGTTTTAGGTAATTAGACAAAAAAAAGAAAAGAAATAGTGAAACATATTTTAAAGTGCAGAAGAAATGAAGTAATAAAAATCGTCTGAATAAGATTCGAAATGCAGGTTCGTTTTAGAGAACTTCGACTGTACTATCAATAAAATTACCAAAGATTACCTATTATTGTTTGCATGTATTATTTCCAAAGGCCCTAAAATACAAAAACGAATCATAAATTGTTTTTTATAATTTTTTAAAAATTTAGTTTATTGTGTTGATGACCTTAAGAAAGCCAAATTATAAAAAGTTAATTGTCTACAAACAAATTTTGAAAGAAAAAACAAAAACAAAAAACGTAAGACAACAACCGAAAATAGTTAAGTTTTGTTGTGTTGCCAAGACCAACAACAACACACACACACAGCCTATAATTTAAAAACCAAAATAATTATGGTTATTCAGTGTATGGTGCAAATGGCAGTGCAATTTTTGGTAGAGTTTGTTCATGTAAAATAAATTGCATATATTTAATTATTATCAATATGCCAAATGTACCATATTTTTCTAGTGCTGATTTTTCAAAAGTAATTTGCAATAAATATTGAGTTTCGCTTTTTTCACTATTTAAGTTCTAAAATTGCACAGGAAAAAAAAATGATTAGATGGTAAGATTTAACTTTTTAAATTTTTTTAATCAAACTTTTTATTAATCAAGTCACACTGCACATTTCTAATTATTATTTAATAACTATTTATTAACTTAGAGTTGCCAGATTTAAATTGACAAAGAAAAGAGAGTGCATAAAGGAAAATAAGTACATGCAGGACAAAAAGGAATTATTTTCATTTGAAAAATTATTTAAAAAAATTTTTTGTCAAATAATCAACATAACCCTTGTGTTAACACCCAACTTTATCCACACTGTTTAGCACCCGGTACCCATACACTATAATATATTTATAATCAATATTTTTGTGAAATAAAATTTAATTTTTAATTAAAAATATAAAATGATATTTTGTTAAAATATGATTTTTAAACTTTGAATTGCTTAACGGCCAAAATTTCATATCAATAAGTGAAACTTTTAAAATTGTCTTCAAAAAAAATTTTGTAGATATTATTGCTCGACACACAAATACAAAAGCATTGTCTATCTATGCAGCTTATAACGTTGATCATCCAAATTTTCAGCGTCAATGGAAGCCTGTTACTATTTGTGACGGAAATTTATTCGTTTTTTGACAACTTGATTTGTGCTGGTGCGAATAATTCCAATACGGACCATACTTTAGACACGTCGCATTCAAATTCATATCCACTGTATTACGCGAAAATAGGACTCAATAGAGTCCACAACATAATACGCTTTTTAAGATTTGATGACAACAATACACGTAGTAAAAATAATGATAAGGCTGCTCCAATTCGTGACTTATGAACAATGTTGAACGCAAACTTATCCCAAATGTATAAGCCTAGTGCAAATTTAACAATTGATGAGCACTTTATCACTTTATATAGAGGCCGTTCAGGGTTTACCCAATTTATAACTTCAAGATATTGCTTCACTAGTATCGTATAACTTACTGAGAACAATAAAATGATTGTGAAGAAACATACTGAAAGACGCCTCTTTATGCGTAATCTATCTGAAGAACTTGTTAAGCCTATGATTGAAGCACAAATGCCCAAGTTATGCGCAATTATACAACCAAAATTGCCATTGTAAGCATTTTGGGTTGCCAAGCATCGCCCATTGCAGAGGCTTCAAATAAATTAAAAAAGCTGGATTAAACAGGAAGAAGATAAGTTACGAAATATTGTCAAGTGTGCTACAAGCAAATAGAAAAATGAAAAGCTGCAAAACTCGGAAAAGCTGCTCTAAATCTGCATTGCCAATTTGCGCTTAACACTCTGAAGACGTTGTTAAATGTACAGAATGTATTATAAAAAAGAATTTTGTAAAAAAATTACATTTTAGTTATTCATATAATTTTTTATTTAAAGTTTTCGATTCTTACTTCCCATACAATTTGTATTGGGTACCGAGGTACCCAGGTGCACATGTTGCGATGTTTAAAGTTTTAGCAAATTTTTTTTAAATATAAACGGACCAAATAATTAAATATAGAATCTGAATTCGCTTTATTTTAAGTTAAATTACGACGATCCAGAAGCTGGTTTAAAAATTTTATTGTTAATACATTTTTTTTTCATGTAAATATACCTAGGTGGGTACCCCGGTACCCGGGTATTAACACAAGGGATAACAATAAAGCTTAATTAAATTTTTGAGCAGTGAAAAGAAAAGTACAGACACCAAAAAAGTACATTTTGCGTACTTTTTTGATGTTGTACTGAATGAAGTACAATCAATAAAAAAGTACGCGTTATAATAAAAAAAGTACGTCTGTCGAGCCCATATTAACTGGATAAAGTTATGACCAATTTAAATAAAAAACCCTTAATTGCTTTTGTAATTTATTCTACCAGTTAAAATTTTTTAAAAAAGATCTATGTATGTATTTCTCTTCTCAAAGTCGTTCTTTATTAAGTTGTGTCCCTTTCGCATTAAGTGTGCGATATGTACGCAGATTTTTTACCGTTTCATTTTTGTATATTTTTGTTATTAATAAAAACTAAAATTTTACATTCGCAAACTAAACGAATAGAATACCGAATACTAATGTTAATAATTTCGCAATTGTTGCTGATTTTGTTTTTTATTTATTTTCACTTGAAATTAGAGTGGCCGTATTGTGTTTTTACCACGACCGATTTGGTAGAAAAATAATGAAAGGAATTACCGTTAATAGAATAAACAAAGCTAAAAAACAATGTTTAAAAATATGTATTACATATACACACACATGTAAAAATAAAACTAAAGTTAAATATGCGGTTCATTGAAAACAAATGGCCTATCCGAATATTGTACAGGGTGGGCCAAAAGTCAACATGAAGTTTAAAAATTGTATTACTTTATGGTGTATTTAATGGAGATATTTACAACTGAACAAGGAACCTGAATAAGAGAATTTTTTTTATTTAAAAAAGCGATTAATTTTTTTTAGGGCAAAGAACATATTGTCAATATTTTTAAAACATTGATTCCTTGCTTGGTTTATCGTCACTATACCAATATGGCACCCTCCAAGATTTGCCTCGAACCGATAGGGTACGTTTAATTCGCACTGCGCAAAATATGAACGTGTAGAGCAAAGTGTTAATGAGACATCAGAAACGTCTACTAAAAAGCGTTCTAGTCAGCTTGGAATGACTCGTACTGCAGCTCATTTTTACTTTTTCGAAAACGAAGATATGAGTTCTGTAACTGTAAATTGAAAGCGCGCTATCGGTTTATGGCAGAAGATTTTGTACGTCTGGTTTAAGCAGAATGAAGCCAGTGCCTATACTGCCCAAATAATAATGAAAATTTTAGGTTAAACTTTATTAATTAATCAATTGGCTAGCGCGTTCGCCAGATTTGCCAGCACCCGACTATTTCCCAAGACAATCCTTAAACTCAAGACCAATATTGTTGCTAAAGGTAAAGCAAGTAAGGATTCTAAAACGAGCCCATCATTATGATGCTGAAAACAGTGGTCATTTAAGTGATATTATTTGTGATACCTAGTTTAAAAAAAATTTCCTTTCTGTATATTTTATAATAAAAAAATTAAGAAATGAAATACGAATGAAAATGTTAATAAATTTTTAAATCCCATGGTGACTTTTGCCTCACACTGTATATGAATGATGTGTTTTGTCATTGTTACAAAAACAAAATATAAAACACAAAAAACGGCCGCAAAAACTAAAGCAACCTAACCGACTTATACGCCTTAAGTCATACAAACAGATTTTTGTATGGCAACACTGAAATAGGAAATACACTCTAAAATTAATGTAAGTTAATGTAAACAAGCAATAACAAGAACAAAAAAATGTTTATATAATAGTTTTATAAGTGGTTATTGTAGTAAAACGGTGTTTTATATATTTATTTTAAATTAACTAACTGAAAATATAAAAAAAAAAAAAAAAATTACAAGCCTTCTGCGATTTTGGTGTACGGAAAGAAATCATGTTATACTAGCAATGCTGTGTACTCACGTCGAATTCCAAGGAGATCTTTGTCTCGAATAAAAGTTTGTTCATAATTCTTCACTTTTATGAAGAATTAATTTTCATCATCAAATACAAATAAATTTAAATATTTTTTGTCAAAAACAATCTAATTTGTATTAAATTTCAAAAGTTTAAATGTAATTTTAAAAACAATCCACAATAATCAAAACATGTTTTTAAGCGTTGCCATATTATTGACATACAATTTGTTTAATTATATGTATTTAATAATACATACATACGTACTTATTTTTCTGTAACAAATTTTCACCGGTTTTTTAAGCCATAGATTAATCTATTTTTAGTTTTTGTAATTTTTGATAATTAATTTAAAAATTATCATAATTAACGATGCTAAAATTAACATTTTTAAATGCGTAAAAATTGTCAAGAATTAATTTGATTATTATAAACAATTTCATAAACTATTTCTTGTTTTATTATTTTCATCATGTAACCAGAAAACTCAGAGCCTAAATGTAGTTTTAAAAATTTTTTTAAAATTATTTTTTTTTTTTACAAAAGCGGATTAAAAGAAATTTTTTTTTAGTTTATTTAAAATACATAATTAATATAATTTATATACAATATGTTTGTGTCTTTTCAATCAAAACCTGAAAAGGCGCCGTATTTTGTTGTTTTCTTGACGTATTGATTTTTTTTTTTTTAGAAATTTTTTATTTTTTATATCACGTAGCGATTTGTATTAAACTTACATGTTAATATTGTGATAACAGATGTTTTATTTCTATTTAGGTTTCTATCAGAGAATTTTAATCATTACAATTGTTTTTTCTAATACTTTGCAAACACGAATTTTTAGATGTTGGTTATAGTTCGTCTACAGTATGGGCAACACTATTATATTTGAATCCTTACGGTCTAATTTATAAAAACTGAAACAGCATTATAAAGGTTTTGGTTTAATCAAATTTCCAAAAAAAAAAAAATTAGTTTTATAAACCCTTTACTACTTATGAACCTTTAATATTTTTTAGGAATAAGGGAATTGTTGTTTGAGTCTCATACAATCAACATGCTGTCAGTTTGGTTATTTTTTTACTAGCAAAATATCCGTTACTTCGCAATCGCTTTCTTACTATTCGTTACATACTTAAGTTCTTTCTTTAATTACTAAGAATTTTTTCGTTGAAATTATTAAAACTTTTTCTTAAATATCTAAGAAAAATGAAAAGTATTTTAAAGACATATCAGGGACATATCTTCTGTCTCAGCCAACATCAATGCTTCTGAGTTTCAAAATTTAAGGTTCACAAAATTCAGCAAAATGCAAAACTGACAACGAAAATAAGAAAAGTAACATCTTGTCCTTCACAATAATCTTCAAGTCAACTTGGATTATTAGTACATACTTTCAGAATTCTATGTACATACATATACTCCAAAATATAAAAAATACAAAAAAATACCGTTAAAATTAGAAAAAATAACTTTTTCATCGGCTATATTATTTTCGGTTTTAGCTGGGATTGACAGTTTATAATTTCAAAATGCTAGCCTTATAAACGTAGAAAATACAAAAAGTACAAAAAAAATCAAAAAAGTACTTTTTGGTCACCCAAAACATTTTCAGTCTCACCTGAAATCAAAAGTCCTTTAGTTCACAATTCTAGCTTCATACTAGTAGAACAAACATATTTCGATTATTTAAAATTAAGTGCTTAACGAAAGAACAACGCATTGTAATTGTGAAAACTGATTACAAAAATTTGGAAAGTTATGCTGGGACCGCTAGCAAACTTTCAAGAATATTCAGTTAAGAAAGTGCCCTTAATATGTCAACCATTTAAAAAGCGATTAAAGAAATGTAAAGAAACTGGGTTGGTTATAGATATGAAGACCCCTGTGTAAGCGAGAGTGTTACCCAAAACCCGCAACAAATAAATTCGACATAATTTCTAACAACTTCGAATTTCACTAAACATTACATAGCGAATTGCGAAAGTGGAAAGCGCCGGCAATTCGTTCAATGGGTAATGGAGCACGGTGATGTGAATGCCAATTTTTCGAAAAGTCATTTTTTCCGATGAATCGCATTTATATCTGAACGCTTATGTGAATACGCAAAATTGACGAATGTGGGGATCAGAAAATCCTTATACACTCTATGAGAAACAAATGCACCCACAACGAATAATTGTGTGGTAAGGGTTTTGGTCAGGCGGCGTGATTTGAAGATGAGCCCGAAATTGTAGTGTTTGTGAACAGAATTCATTACATGAACATGATACCGGAGTTTTTTTTTGCCTGAACTGAACGACACAGATCTGAAAGACATGTGGTTTCAGCAAGATGGCGCCACCTACCATTCAGCGCATCAAAAAATCCAGTCATTGTAGCAAAGTTTTGCAGATAAAATTATCTCAAGAAATTCTGATGTCCACCGACCAATAATATGATAAGATTAAAGGGGGTGCGAATTTGTTATTTCGAGTTTTGTGAAATCTCGGATTTATGAGAATAAGTCAGAAACAATTAATACCAACACTTCTCTACGAAAGATTAATAAAACATTTCATGATAAGAGTAATAACCTGTCTTCGAAGCCGTGGGCCATTTGACGGTTAATTTTTTTATACTTAATCGAAGTATGTCTTCTTTATATTCTAATTAAAGAATCTCAACTATTTTAAAAAAATAAGTGTTTTTATTTAAAAATTAAAAAGTGCCTATAAATTTGGGTTTTAAAGCTTCTGCTCTATTTATAGTTTCGGTTTTAAAGTCAGTTTTGGGTTAAAAAAGTATTTTAATGTGGATAGGCCTCTATCATTTTTAAATAAAATAAACAATAAAAACAAAGCAAACAATAATAGTTTTAAATTTATAACAAATTTTCAAGGCATATTTATTCATCAGGTAGTCTTGTTTCGTCAGCTGATTATTTTTTTCTTTACTTATTTTAAGTTTCAGTTGTCAAAGTCTATAGATAAAAAACAAATTTCTCTTCTCTCTCATTAATTTCAAATGTCAAATTTCATATATAAAAAATATAAACAAAAAAATTCTCTCCGAACTGCAATTACCTGATGAATAAATTTGCCTTGCAAATTTTTTATTTAGATTTTTATTTCATTGTGCATAGAATTGTTTTGATTTTTGTTTAAGTGTAACATAAATGCATTCGCAATAAAAACAAAATAGCAACAACATAATGCAGCAAACGAGAGTGTGTGTATATTTGTTATTGCTGCTGCTATTGGTTATGATTGTTATTACTGTTGCTGCTACTGTTGTTGTTTATTATTATCACAATCTTTTACATTGTCTGTTCGTCTACATTGTGTGTGGGGATCTATGTAAGCGAATGTTATTTTTGGAACAAACAAAACAATGTCAAAGCGGAATTTGCAAAAAAATTTAAGGTCATACAAAAATGTTAGTTATTTTCAGTAAAGAAATAAGAACAAATATAGATCTTTACATAATTTTCGGTAGGCGCAAAATTTGTTTGATTTTTTTTTTAGATACCAAACCC
The DNA here is from genome assembly GCA_941918925.1 of Phyto melanocephala. Taxonomy (NCBI): domain Eukaryota; kingdom Metazoa; phylum Arthropoda; class Insecta; order Diptera; family Rhinophoridae; genus Phyto; species Phyto melanocephala. Next base: position 9,191,503 of record OW799233.1, read on the forward strand.
CAAATGTTTGTACAGGGGTTTTTTAATTAAAAAAAATATGATTTGTTTGTTTTCTGGCTGCCTATTTCCAAAAAAAAAAAAATTCTTTTGTTAAAGAAAATTCCCGCGCTTGGTTCGTAAAATACTTGTACTAGGAATTACTTACAAAATAATGATTTATTACTTCTGAATAAACTCAATATGAAAGAACCTGAATATTTTACATAAATACATTTTTTAAAAACATGTAACTTAACTATAAATTTTTAAAGTTTTTTTTGTAGAAAACAATTGACGAAATTTTATTTAATACATACTGAAACATAGAATAATATAAAAACTTTTAAATGTTCTAAAAATAAAATACTTATCGACAGGTTTATTTGAATAATCAATTTATTCTAAATTTTTTTATAAATAAGAAATATCTAGAAAGCTTTTATGAATGGGCAATTTTAAGGAAACATCTTTTACAGATGATTTATATATTTTTAGAGAAAACTGTGGAATATTTTTTAATAATAATGATTAATTTTCTATAAGAAAAGAATATAAATAAAAACTCGACCTAGCGCTAGCCTAAAGGTCCAAAGCACGCAGAAAGGAGCAGGGGTTTACCTTTCATTTACAATTGTTGTATACATACGTATTATTAGCGAAAAATTCTTCGAAATAGTAAAATCTCTTGCCATTTGCTTTTCTGTTTACACATGCGAGTGCAAGTTCATTTTTAAAATATCATCAAAGCGTAAGCTTCAAAACATTTTCTTCTTGTTTTAATTTTGCCTCCATATTTACTTTTTGTTTGTTTTGTTTAAAAAGAGTTACATACTGAGTTTACCATACAGCCGAATTTTTGGGGAAGCGTTTAACATTTATTATTATTAGTATTGTTTTAATAACATTAATGGTCAATAAATAACAAATTTGCTTTATTTTAATGCGTTTTTTCTTAAAATATATCAAAATAATACATTTAACAAGTAAAAACTTTAATTACAAATCCAGTAAATTTTCATTAAATTTAAAATTTTTGTTTGTTTATCGTTTTGACATTTAGTATCATGCCACTGTCAAATTTCTACTCACATGCAAATTTAGCTGCCACTGGAGCTGCCATTGCGAAAAATGTGAGGGTATTAGTCAAAAATTGTAAGTGCATTAAGTTTTTCGAACTATTAGTGGCATGTGTAAACGCTAGGATAGGAAACGGGGTAATCCCTATACTAAGAAAATTGAATGCGTTCTTTCAGCAGCTGTGCAAGTTGCTTGCAAGCATGATAAATTAAAATATAAAAAAAACTATCAACGACACGATTAGTAAGAAATGCACTGGAAAATACATCACATTGACTATCGAACAAGGACTAGATTTGGATTGTGTAATGTAAACATGCTATTAGAAACATTGCGCTTGGCACAAGTAACTTGCGAAATGCATAGATACTGGTTGGTCTTCCTTAAAATATTTAAAGCTGGATGTTAAGCAAGTAAAGAGTTGCGCACTAGCTCTGGCCATCTTTTTTTTCTTTAATGACAATCTACATATTACGCGAAGTTGGTTCACTACTAACAAACAATATGAAGAAAGCTCTAATGGAGTACAGTTCGATATAAAAAAAAAAACTTTCACTCGCACTTAATTTCGAAACATTGTCGTAATACAGTGCTATTCACCAACCAATGCTATTAAAAAATATTTCGATCGCTATTGCCTTAAAAAAAATAATTTAAAAATTTTCATAGGAGACTTGAACGCAAAAGTTAGGTCCGATTTTACAGATCTGCACGCCTTTATGGGGTCTAAAGGTGAAAGGTAAAGGCGTTATAGACTTTTGTATGGGCAACTAATTCTGTGGCTTGGAGCTAAAAGGGCCAATGTCAAAATATTTACTTTTGAGAAAATTTGAATTGAACTTTCATAGTGACATTGGACAGCATTTTATCTATGAAGCTGTTCTGGGTTAGGTATGACTTTAGCTATTTTACCATAATGAAATAGAGCAAGAAAACAAATCTAATGCAATAATTAACTCAAAAGAGCAAAAAAGTGACATTGGCCCTTTTAGCTCCAAGCCACAGAATTATTCATTGCGACACCAAATTCCTGCACCATGATAACAATTTGTAAATTGTAAATGTCGCTAGAAGTTTTTCCTTTGTAGTTGCAGCCTATTGTTTGCGCTAACTAAACCTTAACAAAAAAAATCAGTTTTATGTGTAAAAAAAAACAGCGAGATAATACTTTTAATACTTTTTATTTTTTTTTTATACTTTAAGAGACTTGTAAATTTTAAACGCATGCCCTTTGACTCATATGGATAATTTACAAGGGTGTTCTATATGTTATTAAGTCATAATTTCCCAAAAATTTTATAAATATTGAAAAATTTTGTATTGTTTATTGTAAAACTTTAAGACCTTTTTTTTAATTTTTAAAAACGAAAACATTATGACAATAGGACACTTAGGACACCTTCTGAATTGGCCAATAATAATTATTGAAACCTTTAAAAATTTATAAAACAAATTTTTCATACGAAATTCGTTTAATAAACCTCTGACAAGACAAAAAGTTGATTATAAATATGGCGGTTAATCAAAGAATTAGTTTTTTAAGTCCTTCAAACATTTTAAAGTTAACAAAAGGTTTAGCGCAATAAATAGCAACATCATGAGAATATAATCAAACATTCACACATTTATTTATTTTTTATTGCAAAAAGCACAACTTTAGCCAATAATTTATTGATATTTATTGAAGAAAAAATAAAAAAATTTATGAAAAATTTAAGTTTTATTTTTAGTTTTATTTTACCCACCTTTTGTTCTTAAGCAAATTTGTATTTGCAGTTTTTATTTCTTTTTATTTATTTAACTTTTTGTTTAGTTGGCAAATACTTTTTCTTGGTTAATTTATTAAGAAATAATATTAGTCACATTTCAAGATTTTTTTTAAACTTTATTTTCTTTTCAAATATTTTTTTTTCTTATTTTATTATTTTATTTCGTTTTACATAAAGACACTTCGTTTTAAAGATTTTCGTGCTTTTAACTTTTATTTGGTTTTAATTTTATTTATTTTTTTTTTTTAACAAATGACCGTGGCTGTTATTTTCTTTGTTTCTTGTGGTTTATGGTTGTATTAAATATTTAAAAAAAAATCACTTTGATTTACTGAAATCAAAACACTAAAAATGATTAAATATAAAATATGTTTTATTACTTAATAACGTCGTTACTAAAGGAAATTTAATTTCGCTTTGTTTTTAAAAGTATTTTTATTTATACGGCAAATCTTTGATGGGAATTTGTTTCTGTTTCGGTTTTATTTTTATAAAGTTTTAAGAAGTTGTTAATATAAGTGACCTAATTTTGAAACCTTGTTTAGCAGGTGTGCTAAAGACAATGAACAAAGGAAGAAGAAGTAATAAATAACTGCCATAAATCTTGTTACAAATGTATTTAAAGTTAATTAACCTGTCGATCTTTTATTTGGTTATTTGATGCAAAATACATAATTTTTCATTGTTTAATACAAAACGATATAAAATTTTGAGAATTTTAAAATTTTTTGCCAAATTTTAAATAATAAGATATCGTGTGCACTGTAAATTGTAATATACAAAAACCTTCAGAACTGTATAATATGCCGATTGTGACGACTTTGTAGAATTATTGAATTATTTGACCTTTTACTTCAACTTTGAGTTTTTGGCCTCAAAAAATTTCTCAAAAATTAATTAAAATGTCTGATAACTCTAGTTGACAAAATTACTGGATTTAGACGTGGCTTCAGTTAGACGTGCCATAACCATTACCAAACAAAACAGCTGTTCGAACCAAACTTATGGGCAACACTGTATTTGATTATACGTTACTTGCCATAATGCCATTGCTATAGAAACCAATTTTATTTTGTATTTTTATGACATTTCACGTTTAATTTAACAATTAAATAACATATAAAGGGTGTCTCAGTAAGGATGCACTTCTTTATTTTTAATGTAATTGTTTTGTGAAAGTGGCAACTCTGAATTTGGCAATTTTCACATACATATGTTTATTTCGATTATTTAATTGTGAAAACTAGCTTGATTTTGGATAATAACAATCCTGTTGTCAACTAGCTAGTCCACCTCTTGAAAACATTGTTGTAAACGAGATAATAGTCGAAAATCTGAAAACATCCATTCAGCATCGTTCTCAACAATTTTAAACTTTACGAAACACTAGGCAGGAAATTTTGACAAAAGGCCTTTACCTTCATGCATACAAAATTCATCTAAATAAATTTCATAAATATTGACTGTGATTTTATTTGAATTAGGGAGAGTTTATTTAACTATTTTTTTAATACAGAGAACTGCCTCCTAGATAAATCATCTTTCAAAATAAATTGTTTTTTATTTGTCTAAACTTGTTTATTGATCTTTTTTTTTTTGTTCAATAAATTTTCAATAATAAATAACAAAATTTATGGCTTTTTATTGATATTATTTAAACTACTATTTCCATTTTGTTAAAAAAATTGCCACACATTAAAACATTGAAATTAATTTATTCTGTAAAAGTTTACAAAATACTTGTTTAAATTTATTTAGTTTTTGTTGTTGTAGGATTTTATCTATTAAAACGTAACAAATTAGTAAATAAACAAATCAATGATGGTTGATGATGAAAACAAATGTTGCAAACAAGTCACATTATAAGATATTACAGTAATTATACTTTTGATGGACATTTTTTCTTGGGCTTAAAAAGTTTTTCCTGCATTAAACATGAAAAACAAGGTTAATTAAAACTGAAATATTTATTACAAAAATAAACTTATAGATGTGTGTATGTACACATATGTATGTATGCACAAAGTAGGTACATACAAATAATAAACATAAGAACAAATAAAAAAAATTAAAAAAATGCCTGTATAAAGACAGACATTGAAAAAATTTTATTTATTTTTTTTTGCAAATTAAAAACAAAACAATTAAAACTTATTAATTTATGTCGCACAAAAGCCCCATAAATAAAAATACTTTTTAAATGTAAATCAACTTTGCGTAAATGATTTGTATAGAAGACATCATAAATTATTTATTTTATTTAAAAGCATATTTTTTATATTTTTTATAAAAAAACACTCACACTTAAGAAATTAAAAAAAAAAAAAAATTTATGGATCAAAAACCATGAAGGTGCATTAATCGCTAAATAGGTAGGGTATTTCGTAAAATTTATTTATTTTTGTTGTTGTTACCTATAACGGTTTAATTTTTGTTTCTTTTTTTTATTGGTGGCTAGATTTCGTTAAATTTTTAAAAACTTTAAACATTTACTTAAATGACGTTTTTGCATACACTGTGAAAAATAATTTGAAACTTGTACCTATTAGATTTTTTGAACCAAATATTTTGCCGTATTATTGGATTTTTTTTAAAATAATTTTTGTTAGTATTTTATGTTTATGACACAATCGATTTTATAACACTTGAATATTTTCATAAATTAAAATTTTCGTTTGTTTTTATTGTTTAATATTTTTAATATTTTTCTTTTAAAAATCTGTTACTTTTATAGGAAGTTGTTGCTACTCTTGTGCAGATTATGTTGTTGTTTTTATTAAGTGAATATCGTGAATTTTCTTATGCTTGCGTTCGGGGCAAATGAAAAACTTAAACTGATCGAAAATTTCTCCGTTAACGTCTCAGAAAGTCAAAATAAAATTTTGTTTTTGTTTAAAAAATAAAACCCAAACAACAAATTGACTTGTGCTTGTACTACAAAGCACCGTTGACGTAGACGTTGACAACATTGTCGTAGTTGTAGTCGTCGTCGTTGTTGGTTGTTTCAACATGTATGTATTTCTTTCGCTGCCCAAACGAACACAACAAGATCAAATAAATAAATAAAATAAAAAAAAAAATATATTAAACAACGACAACAGGGAAAACAAAGGTAAACATTTACAGGCAGACAAGTAAACCAACGGCGTTTATCGAACCCCACTGAACGATGACAAACTTTTTTTAAGTGAACGCCAAAACAACTAACTAAACAACTGATCATAAACTAAAGCTGAAGCAGAACTAATAAACCTACGACCACCGGTCGGCCGACCAACTAACATAAACACCATTAGCCAGAAAGCCACAATAACTGAGTATCGTCGTCTTAGCTCTCATTGAGACTGTATGCCTCACACCAAGTAGTCACTTGGCAAACACGTACGTACATAATAACTCGTATGAACGTTTATAGTGGAGCTAGATTGGCCATATGCTTTTTGCACCAAAAAAACTCTTAAAGGTGTCTGTAAACAGTAGCCGACAACATTTTCAAACTCTTAAAGAACTTAAATATTATGCTCTCTCTCTGACTTATAAGCCTCTTAAAAATTAATTATATTGATCGATCGATTTATCTTGCCGTTTATTGCAAAAAAACATGTTTGTTTTGCTAAAATTTAAAAAGTGTGTGTTGATCCTCTCTTTCTCTCTGTCTTATTAAAGTCAAACAGTGAGGTTGGTAACAAAATCAATTGGTATCAAATCAAAAGCTTTAAAACTTTGACCTTTATTAGTCGATTTTGAAATAATTTTTTTGAGTAAGATTAAACATTTTAAAAAGAATTATATTAAATAATAAAAGTTAAAGAGCGTACTACAATGGAAGCAAAATTGCTCATTGTCACGCAACTGGTTTCTTATGGTTCAGTTAGTCGATTTGTATCGTGGTGTTACAAGTCAGCTGACGAAATTTGTCACATAAACGAAACGTGTTGCTGTTTTTTACAATGTGTCGCGTAAGTTTTCGTGTAATAGAAATCTACATTTAAGAGATTTTTATGTTGAGAATGTAAATTATTAGAGAAAAAGAGACAACACTACTACGTTTTTACTAACAAACACACATTTTTATGATACGGAAAGCTGTAAAGTAAATAAGAAAATTCTACTAACTGAAACACTTTTATTGTGTTTCTATTGAAAGAGATATACTTACATTGACGTGGTGAGGCATGTTTGTGGGGGATTATTATGATGTTAATATTGACGTTGTAATAAAGAGGATTATCTCGAGGTCTAACGATACCCAGATCATCTCTAGCTATCCACCTCCTAAATTTTATTTTTTAAAATTAAAAAATCGAAAATGTAAAATAAAAATAGATTCGATATGTTGAAATTTTTCACATATTTTTTGTAATGCCTTTCTGTTTAGGCGAAAGTTTTCCCTAATACTGGTATCGTCCATCGTAAGCGTCGCGTAATTGTATCGTGTTTCCAGCTTCCCGTCGTATAGATCGACATACGGATCCTTGAACCAACGTGGGATAACATGGCAATCTTAGGGTACAACAAAAATGAGATTTTTGTATTGCAAAGTGTTGACACCATGTTATTTTGGCTTGCTTCATACATATAGTTTTTGGCAGCTAAAAACACTTTCCGCTCTAGTTTGGGTTTGTATGAGAAGTGTGAGATTAATTTAGGTATTAGCTACACACACCACATGATCTCTGAAACGGCCCCATCAATAACTAGTCCAGGATAAGTTATACCAACTTCAATTTTGAGCAACATGTATAAAGAGAATTTGCAAATGCTCTCTTCCACGAGAGGAAATAATTGCAAGGTGGGAATTTCTCAAAGGTAAAATTACCCGAGGGTATGTTCGCGTGTACATATATAAAAATGACACGATTGTCTTTGTACAAATGATGATGAGAAAAATTTTCTATTCGAAGGGAAGTTAAAATTACTTTTTTAGAAATCTTTTGATAAACTAAATTACATTGTTAGAAATTTGATTGGTATTCAGTAATTTTTAGTTGTTAATCGAGTGAAAGATGTATTTTTTTTATACCCACTACCAAAAAAATGGTGTGGGGTATATTCATTTATCCTTCCGTTTGTAACACATAGAAATATTAATTTATGACCCCATGAAGTATATGTGAGGCTTTTAGCGGAATTTAAATAAGTGTTAAATTAAGTACACGAGTTGAACTTTACTATAAGACGTTTAATGAATGAGTAACTTACAAGATATAAAAATGATATTTAGGATATGTACATGAGTAAATGGTAAAGTGTGTGGATTGTAAATAGTAATTACAGGGTGATACTAACATACTCTTCCTCAATCCAAATACTTTACACAAAAATAATTATATTCAATATAATAAACAAAATTTTATATAATTACAATAATTTATGACATTAAATTCATCATATTACAGAATTTCAAATGCTTTTCTTTTCCTAAACATTTAGTAAACAAATCTGCAATATTTTCATTTGAACAGACGTACTGAATTATAATTTCATTTGATTCAAATTTTTCACGAGTATAATGGTAGCGTATATCTATATGCTTGCTTCTTTTATGTGCCACTGGATTTTGTACGAGAAATATGGCACTTTGATTGTCACACATAACTTTTGTAGGATCTTTAGTGTAGTCTGGAAAACCAATCTCAGATAGAACGCTACGATGGAATACAACTTCTTTTGCTCCTTGGCACATAGCTACGTATTCGGCTTCCATGGAACTTAGAGATACAATATTCTGTTTCCTTGACTCCCAGGATATCGGTCCACCTGCCAGAAATAAGACGAACCCACTATACGACTTCCTGTCACTTGTATCGGAGCCCCAGTCAGCATCTGTGTAACATATTAAACCATTAGTAGAATTGTAACATAACGTACCTTTGGGCTTGTGTTTGAGATATCTCAAAACATGTTTAGCTGCTATAAAATGTTCTTTTTCCGGATGTGTATTGAACTGCGAAAGCTTTGACACAATATGTGTAATATCCGGACGAGATATAACAGACAAGTAATTAAGTGAACCGATGAGGGACTGATAAGTTTTTGTATCAAAACCACAGCAATTTTCTCCTGTACACCTTTCTAAAACCATACCAGCAGCACATGGGGTAGTTGATGGTTTACAGTCTGTCATTTTCCATTGTTCAAGTAATTCTTTTATATACTTCGCTTGGTGTATTTTTATTGCCCCTCTGGGACCATCTCTTTCTATTTGCATCCCCAAATAGTATTTAACTGGTCCTCTATCTATGGCGTCAATATGTAAGTTTAGTTTCGCCACAACCTCACTCATAGTTCTCTCAGATAAGCAGGACAACAATATGTCATCAACATATATAGCTATTAATACCAGTTCTCCATTTCTGTTCATTGTGTACAAACAATTATCGGTTTTACACCGAATAAAATTGAGATCAACAAGTATTTGGTTAATTTTACGATACCAATCTCGACCGGCCTGTTTCAGCCCATAAAGCGACTTTTTTAGCTTACACACATGATACGGATATTTTTCATCGACAAACATTTGTGGTTGATGCATATACACCTCTTCCTGTAACTCACCGTTCAAATAAGCAGCAACGACATCAATATGGTTGACCAGCATCTTCTTTTGTACTGCAATAGCAAATAGCATTCTAATTGTAGAATATCTTGCAACGGGGGAGTAAGTTTCGGTGTAGTCAACTGTGTATTTTTGGGAAAAACCTTGTGCCACAAGGCGTGCCTTATATTTTTCTATATTTCCCGACGAGTTTGTTTTTGTAACGAAGACCCACTTACAACCTATAATATTTTTATCTTTAGGCCTCTCCACTAGCTCCCATGTGTTGTTATTTTGCAATGTGTTGAATTCAGATTTCATCGCATCTCTCCAAAAATTTGAATTTATACTTTCCATTGCTTCCTGGACTGTTTTTGGATTTTCGTTGTCCACAATTAACCCGTTGATGGTATCGGTATTTGCAACTACACGAACCTTTTTAGGGCGACCTCTTTTTCCAGTTTTTTCTAATCGTGGCCTTCCTCTTTTTCTTTTTAAACCACCTTCACTATTATTATCGTCCTCAGAACTTACATTATTATCGTCATCTATTTCTTCACTGCTTTCCGTATTTAACACAATTTGCTTGACTGCTTTGTTATTATCTCTGATATTTTCTCTCTCATTTATTATTATGTCAAACCAATCATCAGTACTATTTTTTTCGGTATTTGTGTTGTTTTCATTTTCGCTTGTATCAGCTGGCTGCATGTTAGGTTCAAAGAAAATTACACTACGAGCAATAACAATTGTTTTGGTCTCATTATCATATAAGCGGTAGCCTTTAGTTTTGTGCGAATAACCAACAAACGTATATTTCTTGCCTTTTGGTTTGAGTTTAGAACGACCAGGTTTTTTATCTAAAGCAACTGCAATACAACCAAATGTACGTAGATGAGATACTGAGGGTTTACGTCCAAACCAACACTCGTAAGGGGTACATTTTGACAGCACTTTTGTTGGGCAGCGATTCCTCAAGTATGTGGCGGTATTTACAGCTTCAGACCATAACGTATGCGACAAACCAGAATCCATAAGCAAACAACGGGCCATCTCTATTATTGTTCTGTTTGCCCTTTCTGCAATTCCATTTTGTTGAGGAGTATAACACACGGTTGTTTGATGCGATATACCTGCAGACAATAAATAGTTTTGAAAATTATTATTTGTGTATTCACAACCATTGTCGCTACGTAAGATTTTTAGCTTTAAACCCGTCTGTCTTTCTGCATTGGTGTGAAAATCTTTAAATGCAACGAATGCGTCAGATTTTTTCTTCAAAAAATATATGGTTGTAAAGCGCGAAAAATCATCTATAAAAGATATGAAATAACGTGAACCTCCTTCACTTGATATCCTCATGGGACCACATATATCTGTGTGCACTAACTCTAAAACTCTCTTTGTAAAACGTTCACCATAACTTGGAAATGGTTGAACTGTCAGCTTACACATAGCACATGTAATACACGAAAAATTTTGAATGTCGCCAAATTGTAAACCACGTACAATTTCATTTTTATACATATTTTCTAAATCACGAATATTTACATGCCCGAATCGTCTATGCCATACGTCACAACTTTGCTTTTGTTTACACTTAGCCATCATCACATTTTCTTTTGCTTCTTTTAATAACAAATTTGTTGTAAAAATGCCACTCTTCGATTGAGCTTCAAAAATTATATTACCAGATTTTGCTTTTGCAATAGCCTTCTCTTCCGAAAAATACATTTTGTTTCCATGCTTAATTATTTTATTCACAGATAAAAAATTAGCATTTAACTTTGGTACAAAGAGAACATTGCATAGTGTGATGTCGGTATACTCCGATTTTAAAATTACATCACCTATGCCTTCTGCATACACACAATCACCCGAAGCCATGCTTACTTTTTGTTTATGGTATCTTAATAAATTAAATAAATTTTTATTTCCACTCATGTGCGATGATGCTCCACTATCTACGATCCACTCATTCTGATTTGAGCTTAAATCACATTCTCTTACACTCATCACAATTTCTTTCTTATTGCATTGTGATTTTATATGGCCCCTCTTCCCGCATGCATAGCACTTGATGTTGTTATATTTCCTATTCGTTTGGTATTTATTTTTAAATTTTTCTTTCATTTTTGAATTCGCTGCAAATACGTGCTCTTCAACAATGTTGACTTTTTCGCCGCGACGTTGATGCTCTTCCAATATCTTGACCTTCAATTGATCTATTGTTGGTAATTTGTCTCTACTTTCTATGGCTACAATAAAACTTTCAAAGTCATCGGGGAGACTACAAAGCAACAAAATACTAATAAAGTCATCGGGGACAGACACATCGATTTCTTTTAACGACTCCACCAAATTACTAAACTCGTTAATTTGCTGTGTGTAGCTTACTGAATCTTGTATTTTAAATCTTACCAATTTTTTAAATAAATTAACCTTACGGGCAGGACTTTTTGCTATGTACACAGAGTTTAATTTTTCCCAAGCTTCTCTGGCGGATCTACATTTTTTAATGTGTATTAACTCAGAGGGTTTAATACTTAATGTGATCGTAGCCAATGCTTTTTGGTCCGTTGATTTCCATTTGACTTTTTCTTCTGCTGATGCTGTTGGCGAACAAATATTTTCTACCACCGTCCAGTAGTCCAACGTGATCAGAAGACTTCTCATGTGTATTGACCAACTTGGATAGTTGATCTCATTCAGTTTTTCGATTTGCATCGAACTTGACATTTTTCACAAATGTACAAACACGAATTTTATAAATTAGACAAAAGTTTTTTAAACAAACACTCGACCGACTTAATAACATATTATTTGGCACGCTGGGCCCATAACCTTTGTGAGGCTTTTAGCGGAATTTAAATAAGTGTTAAATTAAGTACACGAGTTGAACTTTACTATAAGACGTTTAATGAATGAGTAACTTACAAGATATAAAAATGATATTTAGGATATGTACATGAGTAAATGGTAAAGTGTGTGGATTGTAAATAGTAATTACAGGGTGATACTAACAGTATATAGTTTTAAAGACCATATTACGACGTTCTAGCTATAGAAAACACGATATATATCGAACAGAAAAATCTAGAAAAATCCAGGATATTTCCTGTAGATCAGAAATGTTTTGTTTTGAAATTGGACCAAAATGGTCTATTATGAAGAGAGTTATAGCTTGTAAGGCAAAGAGCAAGAAATAAAAGAATGTCTCTCTGATATCGAATATGGGTCTAAACGCAATGACGTAGAGTAATAAAATTTCACAGCTATATTTCTTGAGTAAAAAATTTGTTTTCTCAAAAATTTTTTAAATATTACGAAAGGAGTTATAAGCATCATAAAACTAAGAAAATAAGAATTAAATATACTTTTATAGGTTTTTGGTTAATATTATTGTTACAACGGAATATAAAGGAGACACGCACATGTCGATTCAGATTTGATAGAATAATGGTCTCTGCGTTTTAATTTTAGAAATTATTTTAAAACGCCTTCTTTATACCCACCTATTGAAGATGGCCTATTCTACTATTAATAAAATTTAAAACGCCATAAAACCGACAGAATTAAAAGTAAGATTCTGAAATTTTGCAAATATAGGCTTTTGGTTAATATTATTGTAATAACGGCAAATGAACTTTCGCTCCCATATAACGATTTTCCCTAAATTCATATAATTTTTCTATGAGAAAATATTTTGGAAGAATAAGGTATTCTATATTGCAAAATATAAGTTGAATTTATTAGCAGATGTTACTCTGACACGCCCACTTTAATGACCACTTCTTTATTATTGTGGTAAAAAACGCGGTTAATATCACTCCCTCCTATTGTAAAAATGTTTAAGAGTAATTTTGGTGGAGGGTATCTTAAATTTGGTACAACCGATTGTTCTTACTTTTTTTCTTTTTTCATTCTATTTACAATATGTTAAGTTTTTATTAGTTCGTGTTTTTAGCTTAATGACGTTGATTTAGGTCTTAAAAGATTATGTCGCTATTGATTACTCATGTTTTAGGTTCTCTTATTAAAATTCTACAACAATTTGAGTATCTACCACCTCAAAATAAAATGTATTCTCTTCTCACCTGGTCGTACATACTTTAACGAATTCGATTATCGTTTCTGCTTTAGCCGTAATGGATTTCTAACAAATTTGTTTTTGTTGTTTTCTAAAGTACTTCTATACCCAGCAAAAACTCTCATTACAAAATAATGAGTTGAATGTGCTAAAAAAACAGTGACATCTAAACCCATTATTTTAACACGGCGATGTCATTGGAGGCAAGTACTAACCACGCACGCTTACAAATAGGGACTAAAGTAAGTACTTACCACCCTCGCTTACAAATAGGGACTCCTGTAATTACTTATTACAATCGCTTATAAATTGGGACTTAAATAAGTACTTACTTTTATAGCAATAAATAGGTACTAGATTTTAATATCCTAAATAACCCATTAAGTCTTTTAATGTTATGGACTTACGAAAGTCGTTCAGTTATTTTAAAAACGAAAATTCGGTTTGATTTTGTTGCGATACGTTAATTTGAAATCCAAAAATCAGTTAAACTCTATAAGTCATTACTTTGTTAATGAAATGTTTGGCGGTGTAATCAAAATCATTATTACTTATACCCTAAGCGTATTTAACTAAATGAGAATTATAAAAAGTTATGCATTTGAATGGCTTTTAGCCAATTTGGCAATAAGCTATTGTATTGTGTTTGTATCAAAGCAAATGTCTGAAAATAAGTACTTACGTATCACATTATAAATCACCTCTTATTAGTAAGTCAGACGATATGTAATAGTCATTGAAAAGTATGTTGTTTAAGGAGCTAATTCACGGCATGTCTTTTACATCTGACTTGTCAAATGCTCCACTGCTAATACAAACATGTCGTGTGTTACCTTTAAAACATTACTTCTGTAAAAAAACATGTCGTCGTTCTCAAATTATTGTGTTGTATAGGTATATGGTTTATGTGTCACATAGAACACAATAACTTGCGAACGACGATGTGTTGAGACATCTGGCAAAATTTTAATTAGAATGCGATCTATTTTCTTGTGCAAAACATGTGACATCAGTCGTTGGCAAAAATCTCTGCTGTTGCAAAGCAGTCAGCGTAAAAGTACACTTCTGACAGACATGTAGATTTACATATGTATGTCTCACAAATTTTAAAGTCAGATGTAAGAAACATGCCGTGTATTATATATAGCCTTAAGTAAGAGCAAGTCATTACCTAGTTTTTGCTGGGTAGTTGTTATTGTCATCATAATTTTGTGTTGTTTATAGAAAACGGTTGTTTAAGTCGAGCGAAATGTTTACAAAAAACACATGTAAATTTCTCGCTCTTTTTAAACGTATGTTTTGCTGTAAACAGCACATTGAGAGGTTCTGCTGCGGATATCTGCTCGTTAATGGTAACAAGTACATATGTATGTCTGATTTCGTTCTTAAGAAGGAAATAAACCAAAATACGACCGACAAAACACAGCAGTCAATTGCGCAAAAGCAGAATGGTAAAAGCATATGGGATCTTTCAAATTTAATCTCATGAGATTCAATATTTTATTTTAATATTGATCGCATGTATCATCACCAAAAGGGTAATGGGAATTAAAAAAAAATAAAAAATTTATTTCTTTTTTACATATACTTAGGTATGGATGGTTATTTACGGTCTAATTCATAAAAATAAAACAGCTTTTTAAGAGGTTTATAAAACAAATTTCCATAGAAAATCTGTTTAATAAACCTTTTATAAAGCTTTAATATTTTTTATGAATAAGGCAGTTTGTATATAATTTTATTTTAGGAATTTTTTCAATATATCGAATCAATCATCATTCACAACGTTGCATATACATAGGTACCTGTATGAATATGCCTTAATTAAAACCATTTTAAAATTATAAAAATACAACAGTTAGAGCACCTTGTATATTCCCCCAAATTTTTCTTTTTAATTTTATATTCAAAAATTGCATCGAAAATTTTTTAGAAATAAATTCGTATGTTATCGTCAATATCTATGAGTAATTTTATTTATAGAAACTCTTCTAGTAGTTACGTATAAGTAGGAATCTAACAATGACTATTTGTAGAAGCACATGCTTTATTTTGAAATATATTTTCTTATATTGCATTCCATTTATAAAAAAAACAAGTTTTGCAACAATGTTGTTGTTGTGCCAAGTTAACAACGAGAGTGAATGCATGATCAACTATAATCGACGGCTATTAACTGGTTACGATTATGTACGAGTCTGAATTAAACTAACCCTGCGTAAACACAGACTTAAATAGACTTAAACACATTAACTAACTGAGATTCTCTTTCGAGTTTTTAAGTGCAAGTGTGAAGGTGTGTGTGTAATATAATCTTTTCAGTGTGCACACGTACTCTTAAGCGTCAGATTAGGACAGACTTTTTAAAGTTGATTAAAAAACAAACTTGTTTTTTCAACAAACAACAACTATGAATAACAACGAATGCAGAATTTGCACAGAAACAAAAGACTTGTGGGCATATGATTTTTTATTTCTTTTTAAAAAATTTATTAAAAAAGAAGAGAAAAAATTGTTGATACTTCACTAGTCATATTCTTTTTTGACTCTCCTTTTATGTTTTAAAATACTTGCATACTGAGACACAAGTTTTTTTAAATTTCAAGTCAACAAAGTGTAGGTGTGTGTTTACAAATATTTATTTTATTTTTTTATGCACATTTTTTGTATATTTTTTTTTCGTTTGCACAAAACTTGTTAATTTGCGTAAAGTGGTAGTAAAAAAACTGCATTTAAGATTTACTTTTTGTTTAATTCAATTTTAATGACTTTTTGTTTTAATGTAGGCGTGGCTGTTCAATTTATTTTCCTCAATTATAACTGGTCATTAATTACATTTGTTCCTAATGCATACAGACATTCATATACATATTCATATATATTTACTAATAAGTTTGTACAAACTTTTCTGTTTGACAAAAGAATATTTTAAGAAACGAAGTTCACTTTGCTAGACCTGATTATGTGCTGCTGTTAAAATGATTGCAATATAAAATAATTATTAATCTTAGTTCATATTTTAAATGTGTATACCAACAACAATTATAAATTCCTATATGTTTAAAGGTATTGCAAGTTCACATTAGACAAATATTTGACAAACTACCAAAAGGTCTTAATTTTAGCATCATTTAAATAAATATTTTCTGGATTTTATCAAATACTAGCTGACCCGGCGAACTTTGTACCGCCCTATAATCAAGAAATACCTATCTGTTACCTTTTTATCTGAATTAAGTTAATTTCTTTATTAAGTATTGCTGTTGGTACTATATTAATAAATCAAAATTATTTCAAAAAACAAACGGCCCTATTCATAACAAAAAGTTAGCCACAGTTTATACACTACGTACAACGAGCTGCTAACTAGAATGCCGATTAAGCTTGGCAGCTCGTTAGCACAGAGTTTATTCATAAGAAACTTTTATCTGTCTGCCAACTTTTCATAAATCAACTCTGAAATTGCATGATACCCCTAAAATATGCAACCATTTTTTGTTTATAATCCCTAATTTTGACGTTTTTGTGTTTCCATCGATACTAACAATTTTTAAAATTGAAAAATAAATTAAAAAATAAACGAACAATATAATTTTTATTAAAATGGAAAAGCAACGCAAACGATCTGTAAATTGGGAACAGGATGAAAAGGTAGGTAAAAAATATTGGTAATGTAAAACAACAACACATAAAAGCTGTCTTTCACAAGTTGGCAAACGTTTGGCAGCTCGTTAACAAGAGTTTAGCCAGAGTTTGGCATGAGTGTTATGAATAAACTTAATGCTAACTTTATGCCAACTTTTTGTTATGAATAAGGCCGAAAGTGTTTATTATTCTAATGCTCTATGATACACAATATGTTTAGTTTTATTTTCTGGCGCGTATATAAATAGTGTTGTTGGTATTGCGACACGGGAACAGGCGACATATAAAACTGGCCATGTGAAAAACATGAATTTTCAAGATTAATGCCACAAACACTTAGCGACTGCCCTTGTGATTTATTTATCGACATTGCAAATGCTAGCCGAACTGGAAATTGTAACCGTTTAACAAACACTTCAGAAAAAAAAACACACAGTACAAATTATCCTGTAGAAACCAATGTGAAAAGTACACTAAGAAATGGTAAATGAATTATGTAGGTATTTTGTTATATAAATCCGACCACAGACCAACTTCGACCGATATATTTGCAAAGAGCATGTAAACTACGTTTCTTTGTTTTACTGTCAACTACGTGAATATTACTGCCAGTGACACATTATTATTATTATTTTCGTACATAAGAACCTTCTCCTAATAATAACAAATACAACAAAAAAAAAGAATTAGTGAAATCGGTCCAGCCATTCACGCGTGATGCCGTGACCAAGGGAAAAATGGATTCATTTATATATACATATATAGATTTAGTGTAGGCACAATCACATACATAACATTAAATAATTATTTACGGAAAAAGTGGTCTTGCTTATTATACCCTTTACACGAAAGTGTAAAATAGTATATGGGCACTTCCACAGAAGTGTCGCGTAGCACCAGATTCCTTAAACGCTTATAACTTAAGGGCGTACAGTTTAATTTGTTTTTTTTAACTAAATATAGATTTACATACATTATATATACATACTAGCTAATACCCGGTGTGCTTGGCCACCCCAAATTTTAGTATTTAATTCATATGGTAGGTGCCACGCCCACTATTGTGAATGCATCCATTTTTTCCGTAAATGTTTATTTGAATATCAAAGTTGCTTTTGCAAAATTTTACTACTCTAATCGATATCGTTTTCCAGATTTACGAATTTTAGTATTTAATTCATGTGGCCATGCCTACTATTGCAAGTCTGCCCATTTTTTACCCAAATGTTCGTGTGGATGTCAAAGTTTTACCGTACTAATTTGAAGAGTCTAGCTGCATTAACTTTCGTGATATATAATATTTAAGACTTATTCTTTAATAGGGCGTGGCACCCCGCCCACTTACAATTTCAAACCAAAGTATATAGGCTTCCTTCCAGACATACAGAAAGATTCTGTGGAAATTTCAAGGAAATCGGTCTAGCCGTTTAACCGTCTATAAAGCACAAACAAACATACACACATACAAACACACATTGATTTTTATATATATAGATGTATTTGTATATAAAAGTTAAAAGAAAAATCTTTTTTTTCTAAGCTACAGATCGTCGTTCGTAAATTATTGTGTTCTATATGTATAGGTTTTACATGTCACATAGAACACAATAATTTACGAACGACGAGATGTTGGCGTCACATGACAAAAGTAAACTTTTCTGTGGAAGTACGCGTGTATAAGTTTGTCATTTCGTTTGTAACACATCGAAATATTCATTTTAGTCTTCATAAAGTGTATATATTTTGAATCCTTATACAAAGTTAAATCGATTTGGTTATGTCCGTCTGTCCATCTATGTGAGCGTTGAAATCATCTTTTTGAAGGCCCCATATATCCTACGGATTTGCATGTAGTATCAGTTTATCAGAAATACTTTCTTAGATTTTGGTATTGAAAATCAGAAATTTTAACCCATCAGTGGCTGTAATAGAAGCAATAAAACAAATGTGCCTGTGTTTTATAAGATTGCAACAAGAAAATTCTGTTGACAAAAAACCAACAAAGAATCAGGAAGTGTTGGCCTATATAGTAAACTATAGTAAAGTTAAAATCCAAGATGGCGCCCTGAAAAAAATTACAAATAATTTTTTCTCAATCCCATCAATATGGGTATGAAGTGAAAGGGATTGATTGTTAGAATACAGCTAACTATGTAAAAATTTAAAATCAAAGATGACGTAGGATATAATAAAACAGAAGGGCGTATTACATTAAATCTGATGTGGTCACTATTCCTATGTACATGATGGTGAAGTCTATTATCAGATTCGGCCCGGCCTAATATTTCATTCGTGCTGGCTGATTAAAAACTGAATCATTCTTATTTCATTTAATAATCAACTACATAAATTAAATAAAATTAACTTATAGAAATCAGAGCAGAAAATTTATTTACGCGAAGGTCTCACATTTTAAAATAAATATAAAATATATATATTCGTTACCTAATAAACAACAATAACATATAACTACTTCAGTAAAGTGCCCCGATTAATAACACCTTTAAGTAATTAACAAAAATAAAACAACATTGATCTTATTTCTCACAATTTCCTTTTAGTTCAACTCATAGTCTCTAAACGATTTATGATTCAGAACGTAAAGAATTGAAAAAACAAATAAATTGTTGTAAATAACCTTAAGTTGGCTTAAGATTTATTTATGTCAAAAACTTTAAATCATTATTTTTTTTTCTACCCGCTTAGTACAAAACAAATGCAATTAAATGTAATTAAATTGAACACTGACAAAATGATTGGGCAGATAGTTTTCATACAGACACTGCATACTGCGTAAATTGTCTCAATAGTTAATTGATCAGTTCCTTATTGAACGTAATTTCCCTTTCGAACATGTCTTGGCAATTATTTCAATTTTATATTGACTTGTATTATAGAAAGTTAATTATTTCATTCTCTAGTTTTAAATTCTAAATACTTAACGGCTTAAGCCACATTAAATGTGAGATTTTTGTCTTAAAGTCAGACAATTGTAGCAGTAAAAGATTTTTGCATTAATTACAATTACGTACGTTCGTTGTGACTAATTGTAGTTTGTATTTGTAATTAGCATTTTGATTTGTAATGAATCAAGCTTTTTCCATTAAGTTGTAAGTTTTTTGTTTAACATGTTCGTCAATAGCTTGCATTTATATTGATTTATTTATTAAAAAAATAAATAATAAACTTCCGCTTTTTGCAGAAGTATATAAGTGTTTGGCGTGGGACTTAATTTAATCAAAATTGCATGACCATCACAACAACGATGTTAATATTTTTTCTGTTCTTTCAATGGTTCGAAATTATCTTCTCAAGGGATTTAATTAACTAATCTCCAAACACTTATATTTTAAGTGGAAAATTTAAATATTGTGTATTTATTAAAAAAGTGTCATAACTCCAAAAAATAGTTTTATGTAAAATGTCTTTCCACTAATATGCAATGATTTAAAATTATTCACTTTGACAATTTAATACATTTTTGGTAAATTAATAAATTTAAAATATGCAAGCGATGCCTAAGTTTATGGAAAAAATCCCTTTAAGGACATTCCTGTCATTGTTGAAGATTTTTTTTGAATATCCTTCGAGTAGCAAATTTTAACTCTCTTTTGGTGGTAATTATAATAAACGGGGTTTCAGTATGTATGCCATGTCATGTCATGTTTTTTATGTGCAAGTGGCAACTCCAGCCTTACCTACCTACCTACCTTACTAACCTATCATCAGGGCCGTGGGCACATTTGACGGATATTTTATTTCATATTTAATCGGAGCATATCTTATTTATAATCCAAACAAAAAGTCACAACTATCTCGGAAAATTCGTGTTCTTATAAAAAAGTGCTTTCTTACTGAGACACCCTTTACAAACACAGTAGTGACCTCCTCATACTACGCAATACTTTGAGGAAGATATTGATTGATTATAAATTTAAATCAAATTATGGCCATATGCTTTAACAAGTTTCATACTAATGGAATCATTGAAAGAAAATAATTGCTACTTGGTTCGTGGTTTTGTTTTTCTCAAAAATATTTTTCTTTTTATATAGAAATAAAACAAACGTTCAAAATAGTTTTATGCCATGTTCGTGAAAGTCTAAAAATAACTTGACAACAGCAGTCTTTAATTGCGGTTTGATAATGTTAACAAAATTGTCGTTGTTGGAATTTGTTGCACAAATACGACTATGGTTGGTATAATGAAACAAGTCAGTGGATGTGTGGAAGGAGACCAAGTTAAACCATGCAACACGCTACCCAAACGCCCATACGGGACTGCTCTGCCAAATGCATAAAGACACATATAAGAAATTGTTAATATTGTTATAAAATACTAGTCGTACAGGAAAACTCTTAGTTTTACTTTTTTTATTGTTAATTTTTTACTTTTGTGGAATCTATATATATAAAAGTGAAACTCTGTGTGTGTGTGTGTGTGTTAGCTATAGACTCCGAAACTGTAAAACCGATCGGGCTCAAACTTTGGCAAGTTGTTGTACACATACTAGGGAGTGTTTATGGGTGAAAAAAAGTGGGCAAGGCCACGCCCATAAAAATTAGTTATCAGTTTTAGCTACTTGCACTTGACCGATTTTGCTGAAACTTTGCACACATATTGAGCTGTCATGACTTAATAATTTCGTGATAAAAAAAGTGGGCGGGGCCACGCCCCTAAAAAAGTTTTAATTTTGAGGTACTTGCACTAGACCGATTTTTCTGAAACTTTGCACACATACTAAACTCTCATAACCATATAATTTCGTGATTATAAAAGTGGGCAGGGCCACGCCCATAAAAAAAGGTTATAATTATGAGGTACTAGCACCAGACCGATTTTTCTGAAACTTTGCACACATATCGAGCTGTCATGACTAAATAATTTCGTGATTAGAAAAGTGGGCAGTGCCACGCCCATAAAAAAAGGTATCATTTTGAGGTACTTGCACTGAACGGATTATTCTGAAACTTTGCACACATATTGAGCTGTTATTACTTTACAATTTCGTGATAAGAAAACTGGGCAATGCCACGCCCATAAAAAAAATTATAATTTTGAGGTACTTGCACTGGTCCGATTCTTCTGAAACTTTGCACACATATTGATCTATTATGACTTTACAATTTCGTGATAAGAAAACTGGGCAATGCCACGCCCATAAAAAAAATTATAATTTTTAGGTTTTTGCACTTGATATTCAGTTAAAATTCAGAATGCATTTTGATTCATTAAGGGGCGTAGCAACGCGCGCCGGGTTTGGCTAGTAGAGTATAAAAACAAAAAATGTTGTGAAAAATTTTAAAATAAAACTAAAAGGAAAAGTATTTAATTTCCTCATGTCTGCGGGTCTGTTGTAGACTTGCATACAAACTCGTTGCAATGTATTTTTGTGACCGTCTTCAAACATCAGCCCTATTAAGGAAATTTTCCCAAATTAAATTAGTTTTTAATTAGATTTTATTGACATCTTGTCACTTGTAGTAGTCTCTTGATAAGTAAAGGGGATCAGTTATCATCCTGAATTGTCCTTGTATGTGTTAACAAAATGAGAATTTTTAAAATAATTTTGTTAGTAGATCAAAGTTAGTAGAGCTCCTGTAATAGGAACTTTATGTAAAAGTGACAAATGGTAACAACACCAAAGACCTATAACTTGTAAAATAGTTAAGGTCAGTTTACAGAAAAAGTGTGTAATAGTTCTCAGTTGACCCAATGGCTACGTCATCTGGAAATGACAGGTATCCGCTATAAAAAAATGTTACTAGTAGTAGTTGTCACTATCATGGGATCTAGGGTTATTTCGAATAGTTAGCATTTTGTTTGTTTTTCTTTTCTCTCATTTCTAGCATGGGGCTGAATTAGGTTTCAGTTTGATTATCTATTACTACAGCTGAGGTTGTAACAATTTTTAAGTTGCATCATAACCGGCAACAACTTCAACATCACTCAACAACAACGAGTAAAAAAAGAGTTGTTGTAATCAATACAATCAACTTAACTAACTGACTGACTAATTGACACCATAAATTATTTTAGGTGTTGCAATAGCATACGAGTGGTGACTTTGCGTTTTATCTTACAAAATGCATAAGAAATTTATTTACGAATAATTTTTAACTTCACGCTACATTATGAAAAACTTTAGATGTGTTTTTGTAAATTTTTTTTTTAACATGTTGGTTAGAAAGAGAATATATACTTAATTTTAAAAATAGAATATATTAATTTAACTATAAAATAAACATTATTTAAACAAAATTTCTTTAAATACAAAATATTTTTCTTTAAATTTCTTCTTGTAGAAATAAAAATATAAAATTTATTAAACATGGGTTGGTAAACAGAAAATATAATTTCTATAAAGGATCATTTCTGTTAAAAGAAAAAAATATCTTTAAGATTCTCTAACTACAATTTTCGATAATTTTCTAATAAACAACATTTTTTGTTGAAAAATTATTTTGTATTAAAAGTTATTATTATTTTTCAACCCATTTTCGAAATGTTGTTTTATACAATATTTATGTTTAAAAAGGTATGGAAAATTTGTCATCAAAAAGAATTTTCTGTAACAAGGTTTTTATTTTCTTTTTTTTAATTTTTAACCAAAAGAATTTTTTGTTTAATTTTTAACGGAAAAATTTGTAAATGCCTACAAAAAGGACATTTTCTTGAAACTTGTTATAAAAAACATTCTCTTATTTATTAAAATATTAAATTTTTTTTAAGAAAAAGTAAATTTATTACATTTTCCAGAAAATATTCTTTTCTTTGAAGTTTTCTTCAAGAAAAATATTTTTCAAATTTTCCGTAAGTTATTTTCTAAAAGAAAAATTTTAAAAAAATTTTTATAAAAAATATATTTGTCATAACAGTTTTGCTAAAAGATTTTTTTTTTTAATTTTCTATAACAATATTATATTTGTAGGATTCTGTATAAAAATATTACTTTTTACAATTGTTGGTGTGATATCTATAACCAGTGCTGCCACAACCAACAAATTTTTACACCCAAAATTCACTTTAAAAGTTACCAAATAAGAAAAAAAAATAACCAAATTTCAATATGTAGTATTTGTATTAAATAATATTTAAAATGCATACATATTTATAATGAAACGCATGTGATTTAAATACAATTAATAATAATAATAACAAAACAAATATAATTCTTTTACCTACATATGTATAACTTAACGCTTGTACATGTATGTATTTATTTGGCAAAAAAAAAAAAAAAAACCAAAATGAGAAAAATATTCACATCTCGCTATTAAAGAAAAAAATAATCACTTTTGGTTAGAAATAACTAAAAACGGCAGCCCTGTCTATAACGCCAAAAAAAACTAATTTTATATAAAAACAAGTCAGCCGTGCTGAATCTGATAATACCCTTCACCATCATGTAGGTATAATCCCATATCGTAGCTTGACCTATATTTCATGTTATACGCCATTTGTCCTTATTATTTCCCACGCCATCTTTGATTTTAAATTCTAACATAATTAACTGTATTCTACTAGTCAAGTCCTTTCATTTGATTGATACCCATTGCTGGGGTTAAGAAAAAAATTTAACCATTTTGTTTTAGACACCATCTTGGGTTTTAAATTTTTTTTTTACAATTTAATGTAATTTGCAGGTCAAGCACTTTCACTTAATATCAATATTGAGGAGGTTCAAGAAGTTACATTTTAAAATACCAGATTTGACCCATATATAAATTTATCGTCCGCCATTCAAATTTTGGCGTAGAATACGTCTTACCTTACGGTATAGGTAGTCATGTCAGATTGTTATTGTTGTAATCTTTATTTCATTGATTATGAGGAAACGGCGAGATAACTTTCTTTAAAAGATTTTTTTGTAGGTAAATGAATATGTTATCTTTCGTTTGATATACATTTCATATTGGTTGATATCTTCCTAATATTTAAATTTCTCAAATGAAAATTGTTTAAACACATACACTCAAACATATGTGTGGTGTTTGGTTGAGTGTTTGAGTTTATAGCGAGAACACAAACTATGCTGCTGTTTCAGTGTGGACACAAACCTTCGGCTGCTGTTTTGATTGATGAAATATTGAAAGCGAAATATATGAGCGATACATTTAATTTGGATTATATTCGAAACGATGCTCCACAACTATTGATAACACAACCATTGACTTAGTTTTTGCGAGAAATTTGAATGTTAATTTAAAAACATATTTATCCTATTTTTCCTATCATAAGCCCATAAGTAACTTTCAAATAATCAAATTGATTTGAGTCTGTTATTTATCATTCATCCTTACTCTTTTAATTTAAAAACATATTTATCATATTTTTCCTACCGTAAGTAACTATCAAATAAATAAATTCATTTGCTTATATTATTTATCATTTATTGTTATATATGTTTTCTGTCTTATCGGATGGCGTATTCTACGTTAAACTTAATGGTCGTGTCTCTGACACAGCCTGCAGGGACAAAAAATTTTTGCCTATAACTTTACCGATTAGAGCCCGATTTATCCAAATTATTGTATGGCTGACAAGTTCCAAATTTGGTTGTAAAAATATGGGGAAAAACAGAGGCAGTCGCTTTTATTTGCTCATATCTCAGAAAGTTATTGGGCGATTGTGCTGAATTTAAATAGCGATTCATTTCCGGATATTTCCAAAAGGTTGATACCATACACAGATCTGAGGAACACAAGGTTGCTTCTAAAAGTTGATTTCAACCAACACACGGACAGACGGTCAGGGTTTAACGCTTTCAGAAAATATGTACTTTATGGGGACGGAAATGAAAATTGTAGAAAGTACAAACGGAATGACAAAGCTATATATGTATACCCTTGTGCACCACAGGTGAAGAAGGGTATAATAAAAATTTATATATATATAAATTTAAAAAATTTTCTATTAAATTTTTCATACATTTTAAAATTTTTTATTTCATTTTTTGAATTTCAATTTTAAGGAATAATGTTTGAAATTTTTTCAAACCTGTATTTGAATTTTTTTTCTTGTAATTTTCTATTAAATTTCAAATATATGCAAATTTTGAGAATTGCCTATAAAGAATTTTTTTACAATATTTTTAAAAGTTTTCCATAAAAAGAAAATCTTCTATAAAATTTTTTACTAAAAAGATAATTTTTGTTTAACATTTTTTTAAATTAAGAAAAAAAAATTATAAATGAAGAGTTAATGAAATCTTTTTAAAATGCATATAAAGCAGCTTAAATCCAGCAACCAAATAAATATAATATGAAATCTTTTTATTTTATAAAACATTTTAATTTTTTTTTTAAATTTTCCTATAAAAGAATAAAAAAAAAAATGAAAAAAATATTTGAACGCTTATTTATAATTTTTTGAAATTTTCTAAAACAAAAGTTTTTGACAGTTTTGTTTAAAAAAATTTTTTTATTAAACAAAATGTAAACTTTCTTTAAACATTTTGTTTAAAACTTTCTTAACCGTTTTAAATTTTCTAAAATTTTGTTTTTATATTAATTTTTTTTTATAATTTGAAAAAATATTTTTTTTTTAATAAAAAACAAATAATCAAACTTGAGTTGATTTTTTTTATAAAAAATTTTATAAAAATTTTTAAGCATTTCGTTTTATCTCTTTTAGGTATTAATCACTTTATTTTTACTCAAATTTTTTAACATCGTCTCTGTTTATAAATTTGAAAGAATAATTATTTGACTGTCAGCCTCTTTGTTTACCTGTCAGTCTGTGTGTATCATTGTGCCGGTGGTGTTGTGTAGGTACATATGTGCGTGTGTCTGTTGTGGGTTCTCGCCTTTTATTATCGATGATTAATGAAAATCAAAATCTTTAAGGTTGACATTCAAATTAAGATAAATTACTTCGAAATAATGATATAAGTTTTAAAATAAAAAAATACCTCGTAACCAGTATACAGTTAAAATAGACACACATAAAAAATTATGTTTGTATTCTGTCTAGTTTGTTTTGTATTTTTAGCATAAGATAAATTGTAGCAGGTGTTTTTACTTAGATTTAAATGACAACAATAATGTTGTTTATTATTATTTTTTTTTTTATATAAAATTCAGTAGGGGTTTTTTTGTAAATTTTTTGTTGTTTGCAAATTACTTAAGTTACTTATTTTGTGAAACTCATAATTAATTATATTGTCTAAATTGAAATTTGAGCTTAGGCGATTTTGTCTGAAATATTGAATTATTTGTGACACTCCCACAAGTTGTTTAAGGCCTTTTGTGTGTTTTTTGTAGCCAATTTGTACTTTTCTATCATTTTTGAATTGGTTGACAATAAAATGTAAAAGTTGCTAGCGTTAACTTCTTTGTAAAATTTAAAAACATTTTTTGGTAAGTTTATTAACATTTTTTTAAGCAGCTTCAGTTTATATTTTATACTAAAACTCTCAGAAATCTAATTTTATACAATTGGTGAAAGTAGTATAAATGTAACAGTTCTGGCTCACAGTGGGGGATAAAATTATAGATACATTAAAAAATTATTTGAAAACACAGCTCCCTAAAAACAGCTAAACAGCTCCAAAAAAACAGCTAAACAGCTCCCTAAAAGTTGTATTTTCAAATAAATTTTTAGTGTATCCATAATTTTATCCCCCACTGTGAGACAGAACTGTTACATTTATACTACTGGTGAATTCACAAGGTGTCCTGGCTGTTGTATTGTCATATGTTTTCTTCTTTAATTTAAAAAAATATTTAAAAATTTTACAGTAAACAATACAATACTTTTATTTGTGGAAATCATCGCAATACAAGCACTTTTTGTGAGTTCATTAAATACACCTAAAAAATTACACTTTCTGTATGTCATATCGTATTGTCTTAATGTTTTGATACTCCATAATGATTTAATTTTGTTGCTTATCAAACCAAAAAATATAACTCTATGTGCTTCAACTTGCAAGAAGCTAGTTAAGCTGAGGGTCTAATCATTTTTGGAAACCGCCACCGCCACCACCATTGGCATATCGAAAGCCTGTATAACTCATATATGTTTCAAATACTTGATAACACTTAAGTTAAACATACGACCTTAAAGCCGCCTATTTAAATAAATTTTTGTGTGGCTTGTCCCACAACCATTTATAATTTACCGCTGCCTAATGCAAAATGAGATGATGTACGAGTAATTATGTATGAAATTTATTAATTTCATATGTATGGTTACCTGAAATAGCAAATCTTAAATAAGCCGAAATATCGTAGCTGATATGGACAAAATGTCTTTTTGCGGTCAGTATCTAAAGGGTGTCTCAATAAGAATGCAATTTTTTTTTAAGTTTAGTTTAATTTTTTTTGTGATAGTGAAAGGTTTGAAATTTGGCATGTGTCACATATGTTTAATCCTATTTTAAAAATTGGAGCGCGTTTCATGAAAGACCCAAGGCATATCCATAAGGTATATGCAACGGCGAATTAATACAACAAAGCAACTTTTAATGAGATGTTTTATGTCAAGGCCAATTCGTATATCAGGGAAGGAAAAGTTGTTTTTACATATTAAATATAATAAAATTTTATTAAAAAAGGATATAAATTTTTGAAACACATTATTAATGATGCAAAAGCAAAAAATATACATAAATTAAGCACATTTATTGTCAAAAAAGTACACTCAAGTTAATTGTTTAATACCGAAACCAAAATCACATTTCCTATCCCTGCATTAATAAATGAAATCAAAGCGAATTCAACCAATTTTGACAAAATGTTTCACAATCAGCTGGGCTGATAATTTCACCTGTATGAATTCGCCTTGGAAAAACCTTATTATAAAAATTGGCCAGTTATGCTGAGACCACAAGCAAACTTCAAAGAATTGCAAACATTCGAATCGTGGTCAAAAAATATTGGAAAATATTGGGTCGGTTATGGACAGTACGACTGCTGTGCGCCTACTACTTCAATTCGGCATCGTTATTAACAAATTAAAATATCAGCGAATTTTGAAAAAAGACATCCATCCACCTTTATGCGTGCAAAATACTAGTTCTTCATGAAAAAAATGTGCATTCTAGTTATGGACGATGTGTACTTGCCTAGTTTTACCCGTTGCATGGAACTTTGTAAACAGTAATGCTTATAATAGGCGAATGCCCAATTAGTGTATTCACTAGAAGACCGAAGTGCCGTATTGGTATATTGACATACTTTTTCTAAAGTTTATTGTAAAATGTTTAAACCTTTTTAAATTTTTTAAAAATTATGATATGACAATACGACACTTAGCACACTATATGAATTCACCAAATGTATTTTATTTTTATTGATACTGAATCCAATTTTTTTAAGGGCTCGATAGATCGTTTGGATACTAACGTTGTTCCAAAGTTTAGCCATTTCCGATAGAGTCTTTCCTCCGTGTTCTCTGGAACAATACTCTCATTTCTTAAATGAAAATTTGTAATTACATTTTTGTGGACATTTTTGGAAAGGGAACTCCCCCTTTGACAGACAAACTGAAACAAGAGCGAGCAGAGTTTTATAGCTGTCAAAAACTTTTATGTCCATACCAGAGATCTGCAAAAAATACTAATGAAGAAAGTCAACTTGAATCATGATTCATTATTTCCTTGACTTATACGCATTCATACTTATTGAAAAGTTTTCACTACTTATACTCTCTTTTAAATTTAAGGTTCTTATAGTACTCATATTCATCAACATGACTCGGCTGATTGCTATCGTCGTTCACGCAAGATAAAAAGACGATCACAAGCAAGTATGACTCGCATACTCATTATGAAGTTGTGTGTTTTAACTACGCTTGCCAGATTAAAATTTGACATTCACCATAATAATTGTGGATTGTTAAAAAAAGAGACAATTTAAATTTAACAAAATAATACAAAAACAACAAGCAAAAATAAAGTGCTTGCTTTGCTGTCTGTTTAAGAGATTTAGATTTTGTTTTGCGTATTATCTTTCAAATTTAATGGACCACCTAAGAACGCAGTTTTTTAATTTGCTGCAAAAAATTTAAACATGAAAATAAAAAAACACAAAATAACTGTTGTTGTTTACCTCTTTATTATAGAAGCCAACCAAAACTTAGCCTAAAGGCCATAATCAGTTGCATTTATTTAAAAATTAGTGATATTTGCAAAAATTGTATACTACACATTGTAAAATTGCAAATTTTCTTGCGGCTAAAAAATATCTTGCACTTTCCGACCTGGCAACATTGTTTATTCTTCATACAAATGAGAGCTGGTCATGTGTTTGTTGTTGAATCAACTTGAATCACTCTAAAAACTGTTAGTATTTTCTTAAAAATATGAATCAACATGGGTAGTTTTGCAAATCATATAAGTATGTGACGGTGTAAGTATAAGTACGACGTAGTACTCATGTTCATTGTGAGTAGTACTTATTAATCAATGTTGTTGTGGGTATGCGTAGGTCAGTTCAGTTAAATTTCAATGACTTATTTGCACTTATACTTACTATGAATATTGAAAAAGCGACTCAAAGCCAATCACTGGTCCATACAATTTGTATTAAACAAAACAAAATACAGAACCGGCAATGCTTTGCAATTGGAAAATCCAATTTTGGCTAGGCGTTTGGTATTGAAGTTATTTTGTAATGGTTGAAAAATAATGCCATTTTTTAGGGAGTTTATTCAATCATAAGTGTACATTACTATTCATTATAAAATGTTAACGTTTTTGCTTAGGTTTGTCACTGCAACGTTAGCGCTTAGCACAACGGTTGCCGCTCTTATTTTGGTTTAGCTATTAGAGTGCACTTGTCTTGCGCTTTATGATGAATTTAAACTAATCACCTTAAGTTCTACTACTATCAATATATTTTTTTTTAATTTCGAAAATGTATAAAAGAGTCATTTGCATTTAAGCTGACCATATGTTAATATTTTATTTGGTGTGTTTATTGCTTTAAAAAATGAATAAATAAATTAATATTTTTTTTTTTTGTATGATGCAACATTATTATAATTGAATAAATATGTGTGTGTATGCACATACATATGTATTTATGTTTGTATTTAAAACATTAATTTATTTCTATGACATGTATGAGAGTTGTTATATGCCAGCCCAGAAGTGCAGCTTGAGCACGGCTCGTTTAATTTTTATGTCTGATTCGAAGAGTCAATAAACCAAACAAAATTATTGAGCATTTTAGTTTTTATAGCTAAAATCTGTAAACTTTGTTTAAGGTTATTGCTTAAGGCAAAGAAGTAGAAACAGACATAGAAGACTGACTGCAAAGGTTTCATTGCAATAATGAGAATTTTTAACGAAGACAGATAGCCAGACGGAGTCGGAGTCTCTATTAATTATCCAGCATATATTCGTAGCATGCATTTGGCTTAGATTTGCAAGTCAATATTAGTTACAAATAAGCTACAGTGTCTTATACTCGTACGTGTTTTCATTACACGAATTACTTATGTCTAGTCTAGAGTTAAGCTTTCGATTTTAATACAATCGGTTAGTGAAAAGGCAAAACATCTAATTCACATATTTAGTTTGTTTAGCGATTTTAATTCATTTAGACAATAAATACACATATTTATTTTTAGTTTCATTTGCTTTGTTGTTGCTTTTTTTTTGTAATGCAGTTTGACATTGACCCAAATAGAACAAAATTAACAACAAAACAGCAGCATTTAAAGATACGATAAAAATCCATACAACAAAAACACAGTATGCGATACGACTGACATGATATTTATAATGAAAACAAAAAAGTGAATATCATTTCATTTCATGGTACGAGAGAGTATTTAGACGTTATAACCCGCAGTGCATGTACAACATTGTGGAATGCACTGCAAGTACCCCAACCACAATATTGTGTCATACAGGATGTTGCATAAATATTCGTCAAAACAACATAAACTTTTAAAAGAAATTAAATGTAAATTTTTATTTTAAGAGAATGATTTTGTATCACGTAGAATTTAGTTAATTGGTATTAAGTCAAATTTTTTTGTAAAAATTCTCGGACGACCTTTGCCTTAAGTGTTATATGAGAATCGATCTTAAAATAGATATAAGGTATTTAGTTTCCCCAACCTTGGGGCATGTTACCTTGGCAGAGTGTTTGCTCCTTACAGTTTTTGCTAGTCCGGGGTATAGAGATGTTACCAACACTTCTGGCGAGGGCATAGGAGGAATCTAAGACCACTTAAACGGACTCAGTAGTGGTCAACGGGTAAGCGGTTACATTCATGTGAAATGAGGGCATTTATAGAGACATTTTAATGTTTAATAACAGGGCATAGGAGAATCCTAGACTTTGTGCTTAAAGAAGAATTAGATCGTGGTAGTCTAAGAATTACAGTTAGGCACACATTAAGTGTAAATGTAAAGGAGGGCTTCAGTCTAACTATGTTGATGGCGATTAAATAGGACTATGCGATTAGGATTTTTGGCAATGCGAAATTGTTTTCTGGCCCAGGTAAGACGCCTATAGTGGAACGGATGCCGATTGGTAGCCTCGAAATCACTGTAAAGCGAAGAGTGGCGAAAAGAGGCAATTAAATAACTTTTTGTTCAAATATGTTAGAAATTTCCAGACTTTTATTGTCGGAAAATAAAAAAAGTTAGACACCAGACACCATTTTGCTTTATTATTTGCGACCTCATCTTTGATTTGGAACTTTTACATAGTTCACTGTATTCAACTGGCCAAGCTCTTTCATTTGATATCCATATTGATGGATTCGGGGAAAAAAAAATTATCCACCATTTTGTTTTAGGCGCCATTTTGAGTTTTACACTTTTTCAAAGTTGACTGTCGTCAAGCCGTTTTATTTGATACAATATTGTGTGGGTTGAAGGGTACTAGGCCGTTGTTTTGACCGTTATTTGACCCATATATCCGCCATTTTATTTTGGATGCCATGTTAGAGTTTATCTTTATTATAGTTTGCTGTAGTTAACTGATCACACAGTTTTATTTGAAACCAATATTGAGGGTGCTGATGGAATATGTTTTTTTAATACTATATTTCACCCATACATACATTTATTGTACGCCATTTTATAGTGGCTGTTATCATGGATTTTAAAATTTGTATAGTGTATTACATTCTGCTAATCAAGTCATTTTTTTTATACCCATATTGACTCACTCACGTTTGTCTAAAATACAAAAAAATCTATTTTCGTTTTTAAACTTTAGGAAAAACACCGAAGTAGTTGTATTTTGGTGCTTATATCTCAGTTTCAAACCCACTCATTAGTTTTTCCCAGGAATAATTTTTGAGGCTACGACTCACAATTTGATGTCAATAGCAGCCCAAACATTATTTAGTTGCTTACGAAATTTGATATTTTCAAAAATATATATTTTTCAAATAACTTTTGCCTATAACTCCGCCGCACTGTGTTATTTTTTTCAGTGTTTTTAATGATGCAATTTTGTCACAGACATTCCAAGTAAACAAAAACACATAAAGCTTATTTTTATGTTGGCCCGTTGATTTTTAATTGATTTTAGAAGTCAAATATACAAAATTTTCACGAAAAGAGGGGACTTCAGGGCTGTATTCAAAATGATCTCATTTGATTTTGGTGACAGATATTTTGATTCAGGAAAAAAATCTGCCTTTGGACAAGTATCTTCTGTAAAAAAAAAGGAATTTTGTTTGAGACATTTTCATATGCACCTTTTTTTAGAGCGAAAACCCGACTAAAGGTCCATTTTTGCTTAAAATTTGGGTTAGGTAAGCAATATCTAAAAAGTCCCAGAGAGTCCCAGTTCTAAACCACTACAGAAATGTTACATAATTTGTTTTCAACGAACTGTGAAAAAATCAGCTGCCCATACCTGCCCTCCTGGGAGTTATAGCGATTTTAGTATATCACTCTCAGTATTTATTCCATAGAAATAGAACGGAAATTCTCGGAATCACTTATTTTTTTATTCTACATCTATTCTAGTACTCCACAAAAATGAGCATAACTCTCTTAAAACGGAAGCTATTGACTTCAAACCGGTATCAAATTAAAGCTTTTATTGCCACCTTTCAAATAAGAAATGAAATAGATTTTGGTTTTATATAAAATTTCAGAGTTATTCAACAAATATCGAAAAATCATGAAAATTTGACGTTTATAATTCTTGTTCGGACCACCCTATAATTTATTTTAAAAACTAATCATAGGGTATTTATCAGAAATAAAAGAAGAATTAAAATAAATTTTTTTTTTAATTTTTCGAACATTTTTTTATTTTTATTTTTGACTTTTATTGAAAATTTTACCCAACAATTTTTTTCGGTGTAAATTTTTTTTCACTCATTCTGTTTGGGATTTTATTCTGACCAATCTGTAGAAGTTTCTCATCGATACAATTAAAATTACAGTTTAGGCTATATGATTTCCAAAAAATTCTGGTTTCGCAACACTGTGCGCCGATAAGAATCGATTTGTTTACGAATCTCCCTAGATAAGTTGCTGAAAAATTTTGGTGTTTTTGGTGAAAATATGCGAAAATAACAGAGAGGGTCATGTTTATTTGCTCATATCTCATTAACGTATGGAGCGATTGTGCTGGATTTTAAAAGCGATAAGTTCTCGAATATTTTCAAAAGATTGATACTACATACAGATCTGTGCAACAGGTGGTGTTTTCTAAAAGTTGATTTCAACTAACACATGAACAAATAAACATTGCTTAATCGACTTCCATTGTCCATTGTCCATTGCTTTCAGAAAGGATATACTTTATGGGGTCGGAAATGGGCAGTGTATAAGTTACAAACAGAGTGGCACCACAGGTGAAGGGCATAAAAGAATGATTAAACTTGTTATAAAATTGTTATAGAATTCAATTATTCCTATAAAATCTAATTTTTAGCTGTACAAAACCTCATGCCGTTATGTAATTTACTTTTAGCTCAGACTGTAGGTACTGATTGTTCTCATATGACTAAAGCGAATTACATATTATGCAGTTTGGTATGATGTTCATTCAATTGTATGTATGAAATTGTTTGTAATTTCAATAGATAAAAATATTTGAAATAATTAATAAAAGACAGACAGACAAATACAATGTGCATGTGTTTTTTTTAATTAAAACAATGTGAGTTTTCAAATGTATTTATTTATTCTGTATGCAAAAGTAAAAAAGAAAACTAAATAAATTAATATTTTGTGTTTCACTTAAAGGGGGTATTGGAAGAAAATATTCTTAATCGCAAACATAGTTAAATCGTTTCAAAACATTTACATGGGGAAATTGTATTAAAAAAATATTTTAACCCACATAAAACAGTTGCGAAATTGTTTATTGTGGCCTTAAGTAGTTAGAATTTTTACCAGCTGAGTTTCACTTTCATTCTCAATGTCGTTGGTGTTCTTTGGTGTTTACGATTTGGTCTTAAAGTAAATATTTGCTTATGATTTTATGAAATGATAAGAGAAAAAAAATGTTTCCTCTTATCTATTAGGCAAGTAGCTAAATTAAATAAAACTTGTTAATTACATAAATATTTATTTTTAAACTTAAAATATTTATAATCGCATTATTCATAATAGGAACACCAGGGAACGAAATGAACCAGTTGTGGCATACGACAGAGTAAAACTATAAAAACAAAATTGATATTATGCACACAATAATAATATTAATTGTTTTTTCTTAAAGCATTTAACTGCATTTAAAGTTTATTTATTCAACTAGAAGAGCAACTGTCAACGTGTTGTTTACAAAAATTAGCGGCCAAATGTGATTAAAAATAGTCACAAGTTATGGTTTCACCTTGAACAAGATCTAAAACTAAGAAATTATCTAAATTGTATGTGCACTCTATGGCAGGTATTAGTGGTGGTCTACCTTATTGGTAATCTTTTTCAAATTGATTCCTTTTTGTATTGTCATTAGTTGTCGTAAGTTGTAATGGTCATACTATTACCTGTTATGCAAAGACAAAATTTTAATTAATGTTTAGTGGACGTACCCACCACGTTCTTTGCAAACGTTTACGTATAACCCAAAAAAAGTTTTTACTATAAAAGAAATTTTATGTATTTATATATTAACTTGTTGAGTTTTACAAAAATTTGGTCGAAAGTCGTCATGTAACCCAGTTGTGCGTGTAGCATTAAATTACAGTTTCTTAAGACAGAATTAGCCTGTACGTTCTGTACTGTTATGAATCAGCTGTTTTGTTTCTGTTTAATTGAAAATCTGTACGTGTGGTTTGTTGTTTCTTTTTCGTTATACTCTTTTGCGGACAATTCTGTAGAAAATATAATTTAACGTTATTGGTTTTAGTAGAATTTGTAGATTTGTATTTGTATTATTTCGTATTTGTATTACAGCTCTCAGTATCGTTAAAATGTGTGTGTTAGTTAGTAAAAAGTAAGTAAAAATATAGTGTTGTCTCTTTTTCTCTTTAACAATTTGACCACTAAATAACGTTCTTTCCGTAAAAAAGTTTTCTTCCTCGCGGAATGTTACGATAAATTTTTAATAAACAGTAACATGCATTGCTTATGCGACAGATTTTTGTAACATCACGATACAAAACTACTAACTGAACCATAAGTGATGGCCATTGAGTGAGAAACAGCTGATATTAAGTTGCCTTTATTTTAAAGGTGGCTGCAACAGAGACTCCTTTTCCTTATAAACGGTCCGCCATCTAAAGTTTTTTTTTTCAACTTGTGCTTATTTCGTGAATGGTAACACTTAGCTCATGTCTGATCTGACAAGTAATTAGTTTTATCCTGCAGCTGAACGAATATGGTTGTGTATACGCTTGAACAACGTTGGAAAATATACGTTTTCGCTTCGCTAAGTGGGCCTGCGATCGACTTACACAAGATGCCGATTTTGCCTAAAAAATTATCTTTTCAGATGAAGCTCATTTTGATCTTGGCGGGTATGTGAACAAGCAAAATTGTCGCATTTGTTCACAAAAATCTAAGAGGAGGATATTGGCAACATTTGGTTTCAACAGGACGGCGCTACGTGCCACACATCTGAAGCTACACTCGATGTTTTGCGCCCTGTTTTTCAAGATCGCATTATCAGCCGCAGAGCTGATGTCGTTTGGCCACGTCGAACCTGCGATTTGA
Organism: Phyto melanocephala; assembly: GCA_941918925.1. Lineage (NCBI taxonomy): Eukaryota > Metazoa > Arthropoda > Insecta > Diptera > Rhinophoridae > Phyto > Phyto melanocephala. Next base: position 9,228,697 of record OW799233.1, read on the forward strand.
CACCGTTTGACTATTATTTTTGGGGTGCCGTCAAAGATAAGTGTTACGCCAACAAACCAGAGACAATTGACGCTTTAGAGGATAATATTCGTGAAGCCATTGGTGAAATACAGCTGCAAACAATCGATAATGTGCTTAAAAATTGGACCGATCGTGTAGGCTACTGCATGGCCAGCCGAGGCAGTCATTTGAATGAAATTATTTTCCTTTATTTACCGGAAGGATTGTACTTTCAAATAAAAAAGAAATTTGAGAAAATATTCAGTAGTGTTTTTATAGCATTTTAAAAAAAAGAAGTTATTTGGCGGACCCTTTAGATGTATCTTATACTAAAAAATTTATTTTTTTTTATGTACGCACTTTGATGAGCAAAAAATAATATAAAGCTTTTTGTAAGGCTACCTTGTAAATGAAGGCAGATGAGTTTTTACAGTAGAAGTAACTATAAAAATTGAACAACAGAATGGCACGTCACGTAACGACAACAGAAAGCAAAGACTACTAAAGACTTTACACTCTTTGCAGTGAGTTTTGTTCGTGTTGTTTGAAAATGACGAAAGAGTTCGGCCTCCGAGTTTGTAGTGTGACGATCTATGGTCTAAACTCTTTCTCTTTACCTGTGCTTTTTGTAAGACTTGAAAAGAAGGCACATATTGCTTTGTTATGTTAATAAAGCAATGAGTGATAATTTCTTCAGACTAATGCTTGAAAAGTTATTTTAATTCTTTGCCGATTTTATAAATTTAAAGTACTGTGCACGACTGTTTAGAACTACCATTCGAATGGTATAATCTTTGTCAAAATCGGTTGATAAACACAAGAGAAATATGAGCTGAACTGTTTTGTTTTGTTTTTTCGCCAAATTATACATGTACACATGTATGTAGATGCTCGGCAGTATATATAAGTATGTGTGTATGTACATAAATATGTGTTGCTGCCTAAAATGTTAGTGGGTGGTAAGTAAATATTTCTGCTTTTAAGCCGATATAAATTTTTTTTGTACGTTTTACAATATTTGTTTATTTAAACGAGTAAACAATTTTCAATGTCTTGTGCGTTCCACTCAAGTACGTTTTTACAACATACGACTTAATGCATACATACATACATACATACATATGTACGTATGATTGTATATACAAACATTATCACGTACCCACACAATTATTTAAAATATTTCTTTTTTGCTTTAAATTGTTAATAAAGAATTTCTTTAAACAAAATATGACAAAATTGTTTTTGTAGAAGCTTGCTTATAAAAAAGAAATAAAATAAATAAAAAAAGCTTAACTGGTTAAGCACGCCGTGATTTACACTACACCACAATATTTAAACAATTTTCTTAAAAGTTAGCGATCATCAGTGAATACGGCGGAGGGATTTGAGTCCCTCTTTTCAATATTGTTTTTTTAGTTTTATGAGTGTTAAAGTGATTTTCGATGATTTTATGGCTGCTATAATGACCAAGGCCATTACAAGTTTTACAAACTTCTTATCGAAGCAAAATTTTTTAAAAGAGAAATGTTTCTGTTTAATATTATTTAAACATGAATGTGGTGGATAACTGCAATATTAAATCGATTTTAATTAAAATATTTGAAAGAATTTAAATTTCACTAAAATTTATTCAAAATTGCGAAATGTAATCTTATTGCAGAGTTTAAATGGACAAACAGACAACACAAAGTGATTCTTAGTCGACTGTTATAATTTGTTGGGCGTTTGAGGATATTTTTACATTGCAAATGCCTGCACAAACTCATAATGCCTTTTCGCCCCATAGAGGTACAAAAATGTTGCACATTTCCTTTATTGTTTGTATTTACATTCTAAATGAAAATATGGTTTTATAACCCAGCAACAAGTTTTTCACAAGTTCAATGTGAATAACATTTTAAATGAGTTCTCATTTATATGTGCAAGAGGAGGCATTAAGAATACTTTCTCCAAATCCAAAATAGTTAGTTTTTAATTTATTTTAATTAATTATTTTTAATTTCCCAGCAAACAAAAATTAGAAGTAGTGCAAAGCGAATTACATTTTCAATTGTCACCATTCTAAATGACTTCCTAAAAATGAAATAATTTGTCATAAATGATGTGCTTAAAAATGAGTGCAACATCATGCAAAATATCTTAAACAATTCATGTAAACAAACATCCGATGCTTTTCATCAAATATGCATCAGTTCTGTGCACTTGTTGAAATAGAGTGCAGTTCATTAATATATTCATGTAAACACATGATCTCCAATGACACGCTTATCATTAGTGTTTTCACCTAAATTAAATCACTTCGTCACCAGTTAAACCCCTGCAAATTCACTTTTTTGTCATAAATTGTTTTCCTGGGTTATGTAAACGAACATTATTAACTCATGAAACATGGGCTTCTTTTTATCTACTGTAAAAGCGTTCTATGCACTTATTAGAATCAACTTTATTAATATATTCATTGTACACATGTTCTGCAATGACATGTTAAAATCATGGATGTTTCACCTAAATTGAACTACTTCATCATGGGTTGAACACATGCATTCACTATTTCTTTTGCATGTCTTTTTTTTTTGCTGGGAAATTAAATTTTTTTTGTAAAATTCATATGAATGAAAGTATGTGTATAGACAGACGTGCAAGTAATCTATTTATGTTTGCATTATTTTATACTTCGGAAGCATTTATTTGATAAATATTAGAGGAATGTGTTTTTTAATTTTTATTAGTCAATTTCAACAAATAACGTTGCTATTCTGTGAGCTTGAATTTTAAAGTGTGGCATCAAAAAGAGTGAATTAATTAAAGTGGCTTTCAAAAAATTTCTGCTGACAAAATTTTTTTTTGACTGAGAGTTTTCTGTAGCACAATTTGCTTTTTGACTCTCATATGAAATAAAAATACATGCCACCTTCTTTGGCCGTTTTAGTTTCTGAAAAAAGCTCTTGAGCAACCGATTTATTTAGCTTTATTTAAAAGTGTTTTAGCAATGCTCCTTTTTCCTCTTTATTAAAAAAATTATAATACTTTACGATGTGGCTTAAAATCAAACTAAGGCGAATTTATACATGGGGAAACGTTATGTTAAAATTGGTTAAATTCGCCTTTATTTAATTTATTTTAGGGATGAAAAATGAGATTTTAACTTCAGTATTAAACAATTAACTTAAGTGAACTAATTTAATAACAAATGTACCAAATTTATGTTTATTTGTCATGTAATGTGTTTCACAAATATATATCGTATTTTCAGTCAAATTTTATTTTTTATACATATCATAACAACTTTTCCATCCCTGATATACGAATAGGCCTTGACATAAAGCATCCCCTGAAAAGTTGCTTTGTTGTATCAGTTGCCTTGAAACAAACCAATTCAAGTTGATTCTAGGGAACACAATCGAGACTACCGACTAATTTCGACCAACACGACAATTTCGTCGGTACAAGTTCGGTGTGTAAGTTCATTGTTTGAAGCACAATAACGACGAAATAATTGATAAGAATGTTTAATGTTTGTACCAAAGTGTAACTAAATACTCGAATGCAGTTAATCAGCTGATCATCAGCTGAGCTATTATTTATAATTAACAACTATCTAAAGTTGTTTTCTCTTTTGTGTTTGTTAAAAAAAAAACTTTAGGCACAAAGAATTTAAATATTAAAATATAGCAATATGCCAAAAAAAATGAACTTTTTCGTTTTCAAGCTATGAATGCCGAATGATTTTTAAAACTTCGGGGGTAGAGTCAAGTACCCTACATGCTTATTAGAGTGCCCCTCACTTGTCCTAAAACGGATATTTAGGGTGGCCCTTAAAACTTGGATTTTTTGCTTTATATGAATTTAACGCATTATTTATGTTAATAGCTACAAAATCAATGTTTTTATGCGTTGAATAGTTAGTTTGGGTAGTTATCTTCCATTTTTGGTTTTTGTTGGAATAATAAACTGAAAAAAACAAAGTGGCAACATCAAAACTTGGAAGTAAGAAAATACTACTGCTAACATTTAGCGCGGCACAAATTGGGCTGAATATTATGGCTTGCCATGCAACACAGTTGTTAATGACATCAAAATCTAAAATTCTGCGGTGGTGCGTGGCAATCGCATTTTTCGTTTACAAGAAAATTTGGAAAATGTAAAAAATGGGAGTTTTTGACCTTCATTCACTTATAACTTTTGAAGTAGGAGTGTTATCTTCAAGCACCACCGCATAATTTTAGATATTTTAGTCATCAATAACTATGTTGTCTCCCAAGGCATAATATTCAGCCGAATTTGTGCCGTATTACAAACAGTACAGCCTATTTTCGACAAATTTTATTAATTGATTAAAAAAACAGGGTGAATTTAAAAAAAAAAACGTAAATTTATGCTACTGGAATTAGTTATACATTAGTTATTAAGAACATAGACACTGTTTTCACTTAACAACTTTACTCTCCATCATGACGAGACAACTATGGGAGTGCATAAACTTCAAGCTTTTGTTTTAACGGCCATAATGGAGAACGAATTCCATAAAATTTTAATCGGAATTGAAAAAGTACCTACAAAAGGAACACATTATCAGTTGCAGGTGTTGTTCAGGTCTTTAAATAGAATGGACAAACTCTTGCATTCTGCAGGAAATTTAAAAAAAACAATTTTTGATGAAAATATAGGCATGCCTTGCTGACAGTGCTGCAACTTCCGCTGCCTTTTATAAATTGCTTAGTGCAGAGGGACTGAAAATCGCAAACAAAAGTGAATTGGCAGTGCTTAAAGAATTACAGAGAGGCTTTGTACATGCCTCTAACAGTGTTTCCAAAGACACCATAGAAGCACTCAGTAATACTTGCAATGAGTTCGTTTCCAAAATCAAAAACATTACAAAAGTAATGAATTTAAAAATGCTGCTTATCACCCTATATCCGCTGTTTTTCGAAAATTTCAGACCGAAATGGAAATTTCCCACCCAAAAAGCATTGGTGATTTGGCAGGCCACAGGTTCATGTTTTTATCTGATAAACATGTTGAGAGGTTTAAATTATAAATATCACGGTAAAAAAGTTTGGCAAACAACAAATTTGGATTTAGAGTCCCAACTCAAAGAAAAGCTAATGAATTTGCACTCTTATGTAGATCTCTAAAAATTTAAATAATAAAATAATTTGATGTTTTTAATATTATAAATAATAAAGATTTCTGTTAAATACATTTCTAGTAAAATAACTAAAAATTTTTTCGCAAAACTAAAAATGTAAACTTTAATGATCAATTTAACAAAAGTTACATGCATATTTTATAATAAATTTGATACTATTTCATTATCTTATAGATCTTTTCTTTCTCATTCGGTTATTTTTCATCCGATTTTCAAGTTTTTTCTTTTGTTTAAATTACCTTTCTAATTGTTGAATATTGTTAGACAAAATATTGCCGCTAGATGGCGTAAAATTCATTTTTTTATTGATCAAAACACCCTGTATTTGCAAATATTTTGAGTTCATATGTTCTTCAAAAGTACTCGCCATATGATTTTGTACAAAGTTGCCAAGCAACATTTGTTCGAGTTCTGGAAATTTAACGGTCAAAATTTTGATTTTCTTCAAGAACCTAACAATAACGGTAATTTTGTAAATAATGGAATTATAAAAAAGTCGCAAAACAAAAGTTGCTTTTGATACCCTAAAGAACCATTTTCAACAATAAAAAAGTTCTTTTTCGCAAAAAGTCGATTTTGGCATATTGCTAATTAAAATAATGAAAATAATTTAAACAATAAAATTTTTTTGGGTCAAAAACTAAAAATAAAACGTTTCAAAGAAAATAAAAAAGTGTTGCTGTTCCTTGTACAAAAAGAAGTTGTTAACGGGAAACGAAACATAGTTCCGTGTTCCCAAACACATATGCATCAAACGTACATAAAGCGAAATTTGCAGGAACATTTTTAAACCCGCTTCCCTTGTATATTTGCAGACATGCGTAATCATGTTTTAATTTTAATTTGTGTAAAGCTGAAAGACGATTTTGCATGTCCGAAATGCTGGTTGAACGCTGTAAAAGAAATTATTTTTGCACTGGCTCATTTCCTCCTCAGACCTCCACCAAGAATTTAAAAAAAATTACCTTTTTAATAAACATAAAAAATTAACTCAGTTTAAGGCTTCGCAAGAAAAAATTTTTAAGCTTTTGCCACCCTCAGAAAAAATGTGTAGCCACACCAATGTTTTGCGTGCAGTCCATATGTTGCCAGAATGAAATGACGTCATAGTTAATAATGTTCAATACTTTCAATAAATTTACATTAAACAAATGTTTCTAAATAAAAGCTAAATATGTGAAAGAATCCGGCATTTTTAAGTCAAGAGCCCAACATTAAAGAAAATTTTTTACAAAGTGAAAATCTTTATAAAATGTCATAGAAACTAAGAATTTTTTAAAGCATTTTTTTTTCGAAAATATGTACAAAAACATAACATAATATAACAACAATTTGTCACACATTTTAACACTTTAATTCTTTAGAGTTTATAATTGCATTCTTTTAAATAATCTTCTTCATACATGCTGACAATATTTACGCGTATGGTTTTGCCAACCAAAGCGGAAACAAAAAATGTGTGTTCCATTTTATACCCTACATCACAGCGGAACTGACCATATAGACCGTGTGATATCATACCTCTGAATATTTAATTCAAAAGTCTTTCTCGTCAAAATTACTCGCGTAAATCGTTAGAAACCGGTTACAATACTGAAAAGAATAATCGAAAATTGGATGATAAAAAACAGAGGCAGAAATAATTTAATGCTTTTATCTCAGGTATTACTTAACTTTGTTTTGTTATTTGACATACATTAGTCTGTAAGGACATATAATCTACTAGCCGCCCGGTACGTGCTTCGCTACGTATAAAGTGAAATAATAAATTTTTTTTTTTGGAATATCAAATTCATTTAGTAAAAAAAAAAAATATTTAATTAATTGCTAGCTATTTTCAAACTTAATCTAAAACATTTGGATAAACAATATTTTTTGTTCGTTTTCGTATTTTTGTTCCGCTCATCCTTTGTACAGATAACTGAAATTGAAAAAAAGTACCAAAATTATTTTTTTTACCCATTTTACAACCGTGGAACACCAAATTTCAAAAAAGTGCCATTAGCCTTCTAGGATCTTTTTGAATTTTTGTGCTATTTGGTCCGATGATACAATATTACCGATTTTACCCGTTTTTAGCCCTTTTCCCCCTAAATTCCAAAATTTCGAAAAAGTACACAAATTCATTATAGATTGTTTTAAGGAGAGTTTAACTATGTTTTCTACTTTTTTCCTATTGCTGTCCCTCTCAAAGATAAATGCTATTCAAAAAAGTATCAAAATTCAGTTTTTACCCGTTTTATCCCCTCAAAACTCAAAAGTACCAGACACCTATCCAATTGTTTTTAACAGGCTCTTTGGTCCTTTCTGAATTTTTGTGATATCTTTATTAAGCCTGGAGATATTGAGTTACCGATTTTACCCTCTTTTACTCGTAAACCGCCTGACGGGTTATGTGCAAACTTTACATAAAGCATCTACTAAATAGTCCGAACAAAGCCTTAACATTTGATTGGGATAGCTGAACCCGTTCTTGTTTTATAAATTTAAAACGAAAGGTGGCATTGATTATTATATACATATATAGATAGAAGATAGACAATTAATAAATCACTAATAAATAAATAAATAAATAAAAATTAATAAACCGATTTTTTTGACTTTATGTACATAGAAAACAACATATAAATGGGTGTAATGGAAGGGTTCATAAGATAATAAGACACTTTTTAATATTGATTTCAACATACACATGGACAAATGGACAATCTATATATATAAAAGTGAAACTCTGTGTGTGTGTTAGCTATAGACTCCGAAACTGTAAAGCCGATCGAAATCAAACTTTGGAAAGTTGTTGTAACATTCCAGGGAGTGTTTATGGGCGGTAAAAAGTGGGTGGGGCCACGCCCATAAAAATTAGTTATAATTTTTAGCTACTTCCACTTGACCGATTTTTCTGAAACTTTGCACACATATTGAACTATCATAATTATACAATTTTTTTGATTAGAAAAGTGACCAGTGCCACGCCCATAAAATATAACTTATCATTTTGAGCTACTTGCACTACATCAATTTTTATGAAACTTTGCACACATATTGGGCTGTCATGACTCTCTGATTTCGTTATTAGAAAAGTGGGCGGTGCCACGCCCATAAAAGAAATATGTAATTTGAGGTACTTGCACTGAACAATTTTTTCTGAAGCTTTGAACACATATTGAGCTGTCATTATTATACAGTTTAGTGAATAGAAAAGAGGGCAGTGCCACGCCCATAAAAAAGTTATAATATTTAGCTTCTTGCAATTGACAGATTTTTCTACAACTTTGCACACATTTTGAGCGGTCATGTCTATATAATTTCGTGATTAGAAAAGTGCATTAAAAAAAGTTATACTTTTTTGCTTCTTGCACTTGATATTCAATTAAAATTTAGAATGCATTTTTATTCATTTAGGGGCGTAGCAACGCGCGCCGGGCTTTTCTAGTACTTAATAATCTTTACTATCTTTAAGAATTAAAAATGTATGTATGTATACACTTTTTAATGTTGAAAATGTAGAAAAATGTTGTTGTAATATTTAACAGACAAATTAAAATGTTCACTTTCAAAAATAAAATGGCTGCAGGCTTTTTTGTATTGTCAAGCATTCGTCTTCTCTTTCTTTAGAAATCGTGCACACGTCAACGAGGATAATTTTATACATTTAGACACTTTGTCGGGGTAAATTATATTAAACATATTTTTGTAATTATTAAATAATTTAAACTATTTTGTTAAATTCTTTGTTCTCAATTTTAAAAAAAAATTCTTAATTGTAATATGATTGTTAAAGGGTATTAAAGATTTGGCATAGCAGAACATGTCTTTTATTTTTGATAAAAAAATAAAAATAAAACCGTTTATTCTTCAAGTAACAAAATTAATTTTTGTGTATTTTATATCTACTTATTTGTAGAATTATTCACTTTTCCTATAATGTCATAAATATTTACACAAGTGCAGCTTTTTGCTTATTGTGAGCTACAGTTTTTAACAATACAAGTATTATATGTCAACAATTCCTTAAGAAAAATATATTTAATCGAACAAAAACTCTTTAATGATAAGTTCATTGATCGAAATAATTTTTTTTAAAAACACTTTTATTAGCTGTCAAAAATGATTATTGCCCTTTAGAATTTTTGAATCATTTTGGGTAAAAGTAAACATTGAAAGAGAACAACATTTCTGTGGCTTGGAGCTAAAAGGGTCAATGTCACTTTTTTGCTCTTTTGAGTTAATCATTGAATTAGATTTGTTTTGCTTAGATTTGTTTGTTTGTCACTATGAAAGCATCTATAAAAGTTAAAGTTCAATTCCAATTTTCTCAAAAGTAAATATTTTGACATTGGCACTTTTAGCTCCAAGCCACAGATTTTATACTCTACTCTGCAAGTCAATTTGATAATTTTTTTTTTGCCGAACGTAGAGAATGTCATTTAAATTGACCTTTATATCTTCGGTATTTACTAGATCCATCCCGTAGCCGTGAGATATCTCAGTAGATCGTTCTGTCTGTCCTCAGATATCTGTGTCTCTTAGCAGCCAGGGCAGAAAATTCGCAAAGATGTTGAAAAACCGATCATCCTTTTTCAAATGCAGACGGCTGCGAAGATGATCCTTTAAGGAAACTTTGCATGTTTCCCTAACATCCAATGACCCTACAATACCGTTGGCACCCTCAAGTAGTTATTTTAGTCTCGGCTCATAAGTTCCGATTTACGCCTGATATAAAAAGAGTGCCACGTAATCTTAGCCACTCTACATGCTGACAGCCCACGCCACCTGTTCTCGTATTTTTTAGCAGTGTCTGGAGATTTTTGCTTTTAATAGCTCCCATACAGGATTGCGACTGCATTTGCAATAGAGATGTCCAAAGCAGATTGTCACCTGACTAGCTCATTTGCCCGCTCGTTACCATAGTGGACCCTATTAGCAGAGACCCAGAGCAGAACAATGTTAGTCAGTTAACAAAGCCTTGACAACTCTTTCCTTAATTTACCGAGTAATTTGGACGTGGTGGTGTATGACCTAAGTGACAAGAGTACCGCCTGACTGTTGACAAAATTACCCGTATTCGCTTGAATATTCTTATCATTCAGCATCCCACATACCTCCCAGATAGCAAATATTTCAGGCAGAAATACGCTACATTCATTCCAAAGGCAGACAGAGATCTCTAGAGAACAGAACCAACCTCACAGCTCATTCTAGAAACATTCGTATAAATCCTTGTGTCGATGCTCCCTACAAGGTCACCCCTATCCCAACCACTCACTCACAAAGCGAATTAACGCGCTGTCAAAATCCATATAGTAAAATACATAATCAGAAGGTTGGCAAAACATGGGAGGCAGTATGGCCAGATTTCCTTAAATTGCCATACGTTCTCGATCTCCAAAATCAAGGTGCAATTATTGCAGATATAGTCGTTAGACTGCTAGACATAAAAACATCGATATTTTTTAACTAAGTATACGACTGGAAATACCAAAATGTTGAAAACACAAAGTTAAGGAAATGGCTGACAAAAAAAACTTTTTAGTTAAAGGTGGCCGATGATCTTTTTACACCCTTCAAATAGAGTGTAATTTTCTCCTTGTAAGGTGTTGAAAAGTGTGTTTTTCCACAATATTTATTTTTTACCACAGAATATCTAAATGTTTTTTTAAATTCTATTAGGTAGATTAGCCGATTTTATTATGTCCTTCTGTCCATCCACCTGAGGGTTAGTTGAAATCAGCTTTCTGAAGCCTTCAAAAGTCCTACCCGCTCTTACGTCTAGTAAATGATTTAAGAATATTTTAAGGAATTTCGCTATTGAAATTCAGCAAAATTAACTGATTGCCGGATAAGATATTAGCAATTGGCATGACTGTTATTTTTTTAACATTAAACCGCAGAATAGTTTGGTTTGTATGTACCATACAATTGTTAAAGGGTATTTGAAATTCGAGACAAACAAATTTAGCACTCTTACTTGCTCTCTTTTAAAATTGGCACCGAATTTTGGGTTAAATTTTTTTGCTTGTTATTTTTATTGTCTCTTCTGATTATCTACATTTACATAGTGAATTACAACTTAAATAAAATAAATTTATTTTGCGAAATCATATAAAAATATATTTTAAATTCAGCATATTTCTGGCACTTTGTCCACAATTTTTATTTAAAATCTTTGAAAAATGTTTAAAATTAACCTAAAAGTTGCTGAACTTTATACGGTGAGCGCGTAGCATTTTGTTTTTTGTTTTGTATGTTGAAGTATTAATCACAATAATGTTGGCTATTTTGACAAAAGTCTATAAAAAAAACAAACTGTCACATTAAAGGCTATAAAAAATATCAAACTGTCACATTAAGCCCGTACTTTGTACCTTCATGTTAAAGAACCAGGAAATAATAGTGCATTTTGAACTGGGTTAATAAAAAAATATTTTTAATCTTTAAAAATAATTTACAAAAACCTGTTAAGGCAGCAATTAATCTTTTAGCAAATGATTAAAAAAAAAAATATGAAAACACAAGCAAAATATAAATATTTAAATATTTTTTTTTATTAAAAGAGATGTTGCTGTAACAATTTTTGACATCATTTATTACTCGAATGATCATTAACGCTTCCTTAGCTTTAGAGAAAATTATGTTTTTGCTGTTTATTAATTAACATCATTCTGCCTAAACTTAATAATGAATTTTAAGGTTTTTGTTCAAATAAAAAAATAAAAAATTGATCGTGACTGACATTAACAAACTTCAAAGTAATTATGTTTTTTAATTTTTATGGAATTACTCCATTGTGCAACTAATTAAAATAATTTTTTTATTAATTTTTTATTTTTTTTTTGATAAAAATATATGTATGTATGTATAGGGTGTACATTGAACATAAATTACCCTGAAGGAAACCTGGGGGCAAGTGTCTCCAAGTCACCATATTGCCGACTATTGTGCTGACTTCTTGGCGACATTGTCAACAAAGTGTCTACATTTTTTTTCATTTTCTTTGATGAGAGAAAAATGTATTAAATGAAATGTACCTAATTTACTTTTAATATTTGATATTTAATGAATTCCTTAATTTTTTTTAATAAAACATATTTTATATTTTATTTTAACAAAAGTTTCATTAACGACGTCTATTTCAGAAAAGTATCAAAAGTGTAGACTAGAATTACTTAAATGCACTATTGAATCTCTGGTGACAATGTCTACATATGGTCCTTAAAGAACTACCTACTCAGTAGTACCAGTGTCCGTAGTAGATTTCCAATGACACGCACATCTTAAATCAGTACTGATTCACTAGTGACATTTCCTACAGGGTAGCAACAGCGTTGTCAGCTAATTTATTTGGAACACGTGATAGCTGTATTTTCATCCGTGCCTCTTCGCCATTTCGTAGTGGTGGCCATCATATTATATTCTGCTAATCCAGTCATTTCATTTGATACCCATACTGACTCCCTCTCTATTTTCGAAGAGCTAGAAAAATTAATTGTTTTGTTAATATTAGGAAAATCTAGGAAGAAGTTGTATTATGGTGCTTATATCTCAGTAGGTTTTAAAACGATTTTTTAACAATTCTCAGGATAATTTTCTGAGACTATGTTTTGTAATTTTGTGTGTCTTTTCAGAAGCTTGAGAAACTTGATAAATTTAATATATTTTTCTATATGATTTTTGCCTATAACTTTGCAAATTAATGACCGATTTGTGCAAAAATCTTTTGAGAGTCAGGTCATTATCTAAAACTAGTAATAAATTTGTCTTTAAAAATGTAAATTTCGCTTGAAAAAATATGGAAAAAACAAAGGCTTGTTTATTTGTTTATATCTTATAAACTTATAAGGGCATTGTGGTGCATTTTAATAGCGATTCATTTTTAAATATTTTTAAAAGATAAGTTATTGATGGGGTCGCCATAAGGGGCTATCATGTGAATTCTGAGCTGGTCGATGACTGTAGGAGAGCTCTACGGGAGATTTTAATGGAATACAGGTTAAGACTAAGCTGGGTGCGGGTCACTGAAACATTAGCGGAAATGAGATGGCTGATGAGTTGGCGAGACTGGGCTCGGAAATAGTGGATCCTGATAGGGTGGAGGCGGTTAGGCCTCCATTAGGTTTCTATTTTGGTAGGATCAGGGAATGGGTTCTAGGCGAGACTAATCGGGACTAGAGTAACCGAACGGACTGCAGAGTGTCACGGACGCTGTGGCCGATACTCAGCAAATCTGATTCGGATTTGCTTCTAGTCAGAGATAGGGTCTGCGTGAGGACAATGATAGGGATTATTACAGGCCACTGCATGTTGGGCAGGATGACGGTAAGAAAAGGGCGGAGCCTCTCGGATATGTGTAGGCTGTGTGAGGATCCAGAGGAGTTGGAGACAGTTGAGCACATTCTGTGCCAATATCCCAGACTGCGGATTGGCAGATTGAGATGGCTAGGTAGTAGATTTCTTGGCGAATTGGGTGATGTCTCGAGCTGTGGACACGAGAATCTGATAGGATTCGTAATGGGAATGACCTGGCTTCGTGACTTGAGACCGGAAATGGGTCGTTTGTAGGGCCTTGGCTCTTTTTTGGCTTTAGTTTGTTGTCCACTTCTCACCTTTTCTGTCTTCTTTCTTTGTTCTTCCATTCTCTTCTTTTCGTGTTCTGATTTCTATCTCTTTTACTACTTTTAAGGCGTCACAATGGACCGTATTGGTCTCTGGGTGAGGGTTGCTTCATACCGGCCTTACTTACCTACCTACCTACCTATTGATGGGATCGAAAAAAAATATTGTAGAAATAGAAAATGGAACGCAAAGGTACAAAAAAGATAAAATTAAACTTGACCATAACAATTTTCAATCTATTATTACTCTGCCATTCGTCATGGTCGACGCTTAAATAACTCTATCAAAAAAAATAAAAAATCAGTCAGATTTGACAAATGCTTTATTGTAATATTGTGCTCAGCGATAAGGCTTAATTTTGGCTTAACGGGCTTGTTAGAAAAAATTGCGGCGTATTGGTTGAGACCAATTCACAACAGACCCTACAGACACAGAAAGAAATATTTTAGAATTGGAAAATGGAAAGAAAAGGTTTAAAAAAATAAAATAAAAGTGGCCATAACAATTTTTATTCTATTTTAATCTGACATTCATTATGATTGACGCGTGAATAACTCTTACAAAATCAGTCAGATTCAGCTAATGTTTTTTTTTAGCAATATTGTATTCAGCGATGAGGCTTAATTTCGGCTTAATGGGTTTGTTAGAAAAAATTTGCGGTGTGTTGATTGAGACCAATCCACAACCGACTCTACAGACTCTTTTATAATCAGAAAAATTCACCGAGTTTTTGCAGTTTACACGCTGGTAGCTTAGTTGGGAGTTATTTCTTTAAAAATAAAACCGTAGCTCTGATTGCACTCATTGGAAATCATAACCAAATCACGATCAATAAGGTTTTGTTTGAAAATATGGGTTAATAAAGATTCGCGCGAGATGTGGCTTTAACAGGATGCCGCTGCGTGCCAACTATTGACAGTTCTTATAATAGATTTACTAAAATAAAACTTTACTTAATTTTGAGAAATGTACTTGTCAATTGGCCTCCAAAAAGCAATAATATGACATAACTATGTCACATGCTGTACAACATCAAGCTACTTGGAGAGAGCGCTTGAAGGGCTTAATCAAAGAAACATCGACAATTTCTTAAGCTAAAACAGACTTTGTTCTTTTCACTAGGCAATACGTTAACATGATTAAAGAGTAAATCGTACCTCATCGGATATCGCAAAGTATGTAGGTCTCAATCTGGAGCTGAAACTATTTTGGTTTCAGAACATTCAATCAGGAGCGTTAGGAACATATTTAGCTACCTTGGCAGTAGGAATGTAAGTAAGATTCAGGGCAAAAGTTTTAAGAACACTAACTGACTGTTTGTGAAAGCGTTACCGATGGTGTGGTAATAGCACTCACCCAATCCACATACCATAAGGTCATATAAATTAAGCTGCGAAACTCGTTCCTCCCCATGCTAAACTGTCTTCCGTGCAATACGTTTCATTTACAGCAGAAAGAAGCATTTAAGAACGAATGGCCGTCGTACTTACAACGTTGATGTTTTGTTAAGATTTTTTTCTACTGTTTAATTTATAAAAATTAAAATATCTTTATAAGAGGTTTATAAATCAAATTTTAATAGAAAACGTTTTATTTATAAGCCTTTAATCATTTTTATGAATAAGACAGTTAGAAAATAAAATAAACGCATGTCAACGCAGAAAACCCAAAAACAATTAAGCATTTGAAAGCAACTATTGCTAATGCATTAACATTATACAGAGTTCGTCTGAATGGAATCATATTACCACATTAATGCCATAAAATTATCTATTAAATACGGCCAATTTCATGGATATTTAAACACTTTTCAGGCTTTTAGTTTTAGCTGTACGCCACAAAAAAAAAAAAAATAAATTAAACAATTCAAAACAAAAACCCAATTTTAGTATCTGCTTATACGCCTTGTGTACTTAATTAACATCAATAAATATTATTATCTTTTATTATAATTTAATACGATTTTTTGCTATATCCCGCGCTAAAATAGTTATTCAACAGATAAAAGTTATTTGACGATAATAATAAAACATATCGCCATAAATAATAATAAAATAGAATTTTGAACAGTTTAATGGGGGAGTCTATAATATAAATTAACTTGTATTCAAACGGTTTGTATTAATAGCTGTTTTGTCATTAAACTATAAATGTTGATGACTTAATATCTGATAAGGACATTCGATGACGTTGTTACTTATCATTATGATAAGCTCGCAAAAATTATTAAGAAAGTCTTTTTTAATTTGCTAACTGTGTGCCATAAAATGTTCAAATATTCAGTCTCTCTCTCTCTCTCTCTCTCTCTCTCAAAATTATTCATATTTATTTGTTGTGCGAGATATTTCGGTTTAAGGTCAGAAATCTTCTGACATTTCAGTTTGAATATCTTTTGTAACCCCCATACCTAAACAGGAGCGTTGAGCGTTAAGCGTTGGAGTTTTAAGGCAGAATTAGTCTTTACTTTCTGTTCCGTTCCGAATCAGCTGACTTCATTCTGTTAAATAGAAAATGTGTACAAGTCGTTAGTTGTTCTGTTACTTTCCGTGCCGTTGCGGACGAACCTGTAGAAAATAGAATTCAACGTTAAGTGACGGCCATTGAGAGAGAAACAGCTGATATTTAGGTGCCTATATTTTAAAGGTGGCTGCCACATAGAGACTCTGTTTGCTTATAGATGAAATCTGACACTAAAAATTTTTTTATGTATGGACTTCGACGAGAAAAATAAACAAAAAATAGAATAAGCTTGTTTTTGTAAGATTACCTTGTATATTAAGGCAGATGATTTTTTACAGAAGAAGTAACTACAAAAATTAAACAACAGAACGGCATGTCACAGAACGACAACAGAAAGTAGAGACTAATGAAGCCTTTACATGTGTTTTGTTTTTGTTACAATAACAAAGTACATGCAAAATTACAACGCTTGACGCTCAACGCTCTTGTTTAGGTATGGGCCTAAGTAGTAGGCAAATGATTTTAGTTTACTTTTGTTTTTTCCTGTCATTGCGAAGCTAAAAAATTATTTTCCATATTTTGTGTTAACAAATTTCATTTTGTGTATTTTATAATCTAAAACAAGAAATAAATAACTCAATAAATTTGTAATCCCCATGGTGACTTTTGACCCACCCTGCTATTGTACCAATGTGGTCATTCGCCTGACCACAAAGTACCCGGTTAGTGCTCCTACTGAAAATAACATCCCCTTTATTTTAAACTTAAGTATTTTTCTCGTTCTATTTTCAGTACGAGACGACCAAACCATTTGACCATTCAAAAGTATTTTTCTCAAGAGCCGTCTTTTGATTTGAATGCTTCGTAATACTTCCATATCGTCGATAAACTATTGATCCATTTCTTGCTTTAGCGGCGGCTATTTAATTGCAATGACTTGAAAACTAACACAAGTATTCGACATTGTGACTATTTCTTCGATGTCAAGTTCGTCAGAAAAAATAACAGAGGCCTGTAGCGCTACAAAACTTTGTTAAATCAAACCTGCAGCTGCGTGTACCGCATAAATTTTGTCTTATAATGCTGTACAAGTATTTGGCAGTCTAAATGATTCCAAAATGTCAATGTCATTCAAGAATATGTCAAGGCTTGATCTTGTAGCCACACTCTATACCACGGTAAACATTAAGACTGAATTTAAATTTAACAACAGCTGAGTTGGCTTTACAGTTAGGGTACCCAGATTTGAAATTCACCATAACAGTACAACCACGACAAAAAATTTAATTTTTCTTAAAACGCGAACATGACATGAAAGTAATTATTTTCATTAGTTATAGCTTATTTATTAAACATCTAAATTAGTTTTTTAAAAAACAGTACATTTTAGCACTACTTTGGGTACTGCTTTTGTACTGCTATAAACAGTACGTCTGACACTTCTATTTACGGTAGTCTTTTTATACCCTTCACACGATAGTGTTAACGGGTATTATTATGTTCGTCTCCCTGTTTGTACTTTTTCGCGACCTTAGAAATTATTATCTGTTCCGACTCCTTATAAATAGAGAAGACGATTTAGTTATGTCCGTCTGTTTGTCCTTCTATGTGAGCGTTGAAATCAATATTTTAAAGCTCTTACATGTCCTACGGATTCGTATGTGGTATTAATTTATCAGAAATATTTTGAAGAATTTCGCTATTGAAATTCAGCAATTTTGCTCATTAGCGGCTTAGATAAAAGCAAAAAACTTTGAAAGCCTCTGTTTTACTAAACAAAGTTAATTTTTGCAGCTCCCAGATAACATCTTGTCCCGTTTGTTGAATGCAACTTTAAGATATACATATAAGAATATTCGTTTAAAATATTGCTTAAACCGGTCCATGAACGGCAAAGGTATTGGAAAAAATATCAATATTTTTATTGATATACCGACAACAAAAGCAAGAGGTCGCTGATACCTTTGTATGGAGGTAAGATCAAGATGGTACAAGCTGTGTGGATTTTTTGTTGCAGTTGTTATATATATTTATGCTTATAAATGTGTATGAATATATGAAATGTAGTCTTCGTCAGCCGAATTGTTGAAATTAAGAAGTTTTTTGTTTATTTGTTATTAGTCGCACGAACACGATCACAGACAGCAAGTGTGTACGTCAGAGTCAGATTTAAAAACACCTGCTTCACAAATAACTGGTATGTACAGATTATAGCTAGATATCTAATCTTTTGTGAAGGGTATATAAGATTCGGCACAGCCGAATATGGCGCTCTTACTTATCACTATTTTAGGATAATTTTAATCGGTTCTTTTCTTTAAACTTTTTCAGCATAAGCCCCTTAATGCCGAGTCACTTAGAATCCGTCATATATCGTCCATTTTCTCTTTAAACTGACATTTACGTGATGACAGAAAAATAGATGAAAGTAAAAATCAGCTGATAGCTGTCAAATTACTCAACGTACGCTAAGAGTTGAAAGTTGATCAACTTCAGTATTTTGTGTTTATATTAAAAAAATCTGTAATCCAACTCAGCTGTCAGTTGAAAACGGCAACGATTGACGTATGACGGATTTCTTGTGCCTCGGCCTTTAAATTGTTACCATGGTCATAGCGACTCTGCCGAATTTTATCTGCCTCTTTTTAATAGAAAGACTGTTTGTTCTTGAATGCTTAACAAATGCCATAAATATTTGATCTAAATCGATCATATATTTTTCTTGCAACTTGCGTCAAGGAAGTGTAAAAATGATTTATTATTCGTTAATGCATACATAATTACAATAATTTGTTCAATCTGTTATTAAATTTGACCTTTTACATCGACTATTTTTATGAGTGTATATGAGTAGTTCGTTTGAAATCAAATGAAAAATTTCCAATCATTTGTTTTTGTTATCACCACAAGACACTCTAAATATTAAGCGGTGCAGCAGTGACCAATATGAGTGACCAGTAGTGGGGCCGTAGTGAAAGTATGCAAAAACTGCAGTGACTAAAAAATGACGTTGCATTTGTCCAGTTGACAAGAATCAATTAACAATTTAATTGCTGTTGTTGTTGTTGTTTGCTGAGTAATCACAAATGTTTCAATGTTAAATTGATTTGGTTGATTTTTGTAAAAAAATTTTATTTCACCATAATCAACATGAAATATTTTGACCCAATTGGAAATCGAGAAATTTTTGATGGTATTTTTTTGCTGACAAATTAGAGGATTGATTGATTTTATAAAATTTTTTGATACATTGAAAAGACTTTACAAATAGGGAATTTATAAATGATTATCGAAATTTGTTTTTAAAAAATAAAGTTGATCTCCTATTTTCTACAAATATATAATAAGTGCATTGTGTAAACGAAAATGATAAAAAGAAAAATTTTCCTCTTCATATAGAATTCATTAAAAATGGGATGCCATTTCAACTGATAACGGTATGCATATGTGCACGTGTAAGTAAGTGTTCGCTAATGTTTCCAATCGGAAATGAATTGATAAATGAAATTATTTATTTATTCTAAAATATTTGTTCATAAAAATTACTTCCTAAAAATTCTAATATATTTTATTTATTGATAAAATGAAAAAAAAAACAAATAAAACAAACACTACAATTTTATATGATAAAAAACACAAGCACTTGTCTACACAATTAGAATGATTGCATCGATTAATCATAATTTTTTTTATTTCAAGAGTTTGACTTATTATAAAAACAAATATGGAATATAATAGATAGGGTGACGGACAAAAAGGCAGTCAATCAAAAAATGGAAATACACATTCGAATTTCGAATAAGTCACACACACACACACACACCCAGACATAAAAATAGTAAAATGCATAACCATGTTAACGTATTCAAATTTTATATGCAAATCGATGGCAGAAAACAATTTTTATAGTTTTTATTTTATTATTTGTTGTTGTTTATATTTAAATTGAAATTAGTTTTTTTTTTTGCTAAATATTGTCTTCATTTGTTTCCAATCAAAAATTGTTCGTTTTAGCAAAATTATTTATAATAAGGGTATTCACAAGGGGTTGCGAAAACTGTGGAGTGCAAAAATGCATTGTTTCTTTTAACACAAACAAACCGTGTACATTTGCAATTTGCTTCACTTTAGTGCTTTATTTGCACTAGAAAAACATTAAGCAACATTGGCTGTTTATAAAAGAGGCAACAACTGTTTTTTGACATTTCGACCGTCATATATTTTTTATGGAGGAAAACGAAAATTATAACATTTATTTTATCTGTATATATAAAAGTGAAACTCTGTGTGTGTGTGTGTGTTAGCTATAGACTCCGAAACTGTAAAACCGATCGCACTTAAACTTTGGCAAGTTGTTGTACACATTCCAGGGAGTGTTTATGGGTGGCAAAAAGTGGGCGGGGCCACGCCCATACACAATTAGTTATCAATTTTAGCTTCTTGCACTTGACCGATTTTTCTGAAACTTTGCACACATGTCAAGCTGTCATGACTAAATAATTTCGTGATAAGAAAAGTGGGCGGGGCCACGCCCCTAAAAAAGTTTTAATTTTGAGGTACTTGCACTGGACCGATTTCTCTGAAACTTTGCACACATATTGAGCTGTCATGACTATACAATTTCTTTATTAAAAAAGTGTGCAGTACCACGCCCATAAAAAATAAATTATCATTTGAAGCTACTTGAACTTCACCGATTTTTCTGAAACTTTGCACACATATTGAGCTGTCATGACTTTACAGTTTCGTAATTAGAAAAGTGGGCCATGCCACGCCCATTAAAAAAAGTTATACTTTTTAGCTTCTTGCACTTAATATTCAATTAAAATTCAGAATGCAGTTTTATTCATTAAGGGGCGTAGCAACGCGCGCCGGGCTTTTCTAGTAAACAATAATAATAAAAAAATATATATTTATAAGTCCCATATAATAGAGCTTCTACTCTTGTAAAAGAGTTTTCTGAGGCCAAATTAGGGCATTCGATTGCTTGTAGAATCCCTATACCCAAAACAGCCGAATGCTCTATTTTGACCCCTGGATAAATTTGAATTTGCTTGAATTTGTTAAATAAATTATTAGTAACCCTTGAAAGAGCAGTTTGATACCTGTCAGTTAGGCTTAGCAAAAATGAAGCATTACAGGAGGGTAATAATGAAAATTTGGCGAATGCATTTTGAAAATTTCTTACAAACTGTGATCGGAAGCAAGGCCTATCTATTCAGCCGGTAGTCTTGATTCATTTGCTGATTTTTTTTCTCACCTTTTTTAAATTTCAGCTGTCAAATTATATAGGTAATAAAAAATTCTTTATCTTCGCTTACTAATTTAAAATTTTAGGGCCGTAATCATAAAAAATATTTTAGGTATACTAAAGGCTTATTTGACAGATGTTGTAGAGAAATTTGTCAAATAAGCCTTTAATAAACCTAAAATATTTTTTATGAATACGGCCCTTAAACTTTATCAATACAAAATTTAAAGAAAAAAATATTCTACCAATTGAGGCTACCTAAATAGTTAATATGCCTTGGTCGAAATATGGACATAAATTGAGATGGCTGCGGAGAAAAGAGAAAAAAAATTCAGAAAGTCAGCATAAATAGTTGATACTAAAGCACCAATATTTTCATATCAATATGGAAGCGGTGCGTGAGAGTGTGGATAAAAATTCGGAAGCATTAAGATGGTGTTGTGGACATACAGCATTCTTCATAACTGGCACAAGACGAGGGTTGACTTTTTTATTTCTGGACTAGAGACAACAAATCATTGAAAAAAAATCTTGGAAAATGGTTTTATCGCTTTTCAAAACTTTCTCCATAAACATCAATACACTTTTGCATTCGTGTGAGCTAATTTTCGAAACACTTTTTCCACTTTAATTGAGGTACCTTTAAAACATGCATTTTTAAAGCACTTTGAACGCATGTCGACTGACTTTTGTAGAGTTTTGCTCATCTTGGAAGACCCATACAGTCAACGGCTGTTAACTTTCCTACTCACTACACATAGTGCCATAATTTCGCTACTGTTCGCGTTTTGATGTACCACGATCGTATTTTTGAGTATTTCTTGAAACCAATTGACACCATTCTTTTATTAAGCGATTGTTAAGTTATGTGAGGTCGAAAGCAAACAAATCTTTTTTACAGCCAGATGTTCATGCGATATCGAATATATGCTGAGCCCACTTATATTTAAGGTTGTCTCCATCTCACGATAGGTTACCTGATGATCTTGCAGTATAATTTCTCGCACAACATCAATGTTTTTGGGAACAACAACCGTTTTTAGACGACCTTTACGAAAGTCGTCGTTGAGCGAACTACGGAAACGATTAAAAACATAAAAACGTATGGTACTTCATTGCTTAAAATTGAATTGAGTTCATCTACGCTTTTTTGTTAATTTAATCCGAATTGAATGTTGTAAAAAATAATCGAACGAAAATGTTAACGATTTTGTTCTATCGGGTGTCCCAACTAGAACACAATTTTTAAATTTTAAATAAAACACAGATATTTAAAAAAAAAAAATCGTGAAACTTTATTATATCGTAAAGTAGACAGAATGAGGTTATGAATGGAACAATATATCGTGCAGATGGCCGCCGCGGCTTTGCTGGCACACACGCGATCTTTTAATGAAATTTTCAATTACCTTTTTGCATAAATGCTGCGGTTTTTCATTGATGCAGCGTCCAATTTCCTCTTTTAAGACTTGAGTCGTCGTCGGCTTATTCGCGTAAACCATCGACTTCAAAAAACCCCAAAGAAAAAAATCTAAAGATGTTAAATCACACGATCTAGGCGGCCAATTCTGGTCTCCAAAACGCGAAATAACACGACCGGAAAATGACTGATGCAGCAATTGAATTGTTTCTCTGGCTGTATGACATGTGGCGCCATCTTGTTGAAACCACATGCCCTCCACATTCATTTCTTCAATTCTAGGCAAGAAAAAACTGGTTATCATTTCACGATACCGAACACCATTGACTGTTTGCGCTTGACCTGCCTGGATGGAGTTTGAGCGACATCATCACGTACAGCTGCGACATTTTCGGTCGATCGACCTGGTCGAAGGCGCGTTGTTGTCTTTACATCACTAACAGACCCAGTTTCGGCAAATTTATCCATTAATCTCTTTACATTTAACTCTTTTGGAGCATTATTGTGACCCCAAATTGATCGCAATTTGCGAACTGTAGCCGCAAAACTTTCACCATTTTGGCAAAACAATTTCACAATGAGAATGCGTTGTTCAGCGCTCCATTTTTACTAACCTCGTACCTTCTACTAGCAAACAATAACAACTGTTCAAATGTCAAAAAATGACACTTCGAATGGCACCAAAAATAAAAATTGCGTTCTAGTTGGGACACCCGATATTTTTTTTGCCGACATGAATTTTTGAAGTTCCTGTAAACAACACGAATAGCGTTCATTGTTCATTGCAACGGCGAATTAATACAACAAAGCAACTTTTCGAAGGGTGCTTTCTTTCAAGGCCAATTCGTATATCAGGGATGGAAAAGTTGTTATGTTAGCTTTAATTTAATAAAATTCAATTAAAAAAGGAATGTATAATTGTGAAACACATTATAAATTATACAGAAGCAACAAATATACATACATTTGGCAAATTTCTTATAAAAAAAAAATACTTTTAAGTTAATTGTTTAATACCAAAGCCAAAATCACATTTTCCTTCCCTGCATTAATAAATAAAATCAAGGCAAACTTAACCAATTTTGACAAAAAGTTTCCCCATAAGCTGGGCTGATAATTTCAACTGTATAAATTTGCCTTGTTCTGGAATATTGTGTATTAAATATAGAATTCCAAACTTTACTACAGAAACGTCAGTTGCCAAATTGTAGTACTGGGGTTACCAAATCATGAATTATAAAAGTCAACCCACGTATAAGCCTGCGAAAATAGCTATTCTCTACAACAGTGCTATTCAATCTTTTTGGCTCGTGTACCACTAAATTCACGACAAACTTTTCGCGTACCACCAAAAAAAATATAATGTAAACAATTTTAAAAATTTTAATCTATTTTATTTATTAATAATAAAAAACAATAAAATTAAAAAAAAATAATAAAAATTACAAATAACATAAGATCATGTACATTAAAGGTGTACTTTTAGGATGATTTTTCTTTTTGTTTCCAATTGCAAAATAGAAATCGTTAAAATTTTAAAAGAATTCGCATACCAACTGAAAATTTTTCGCGTACCACCAAGTGGTACGCGTACCATAGGTTAAATAGCACTGCTCTACAACATATACTCTCTCCAAAAATCAGTTGACAGAAGAACTGTATTATATACAACGAAGAGCGCTCTCTGAATGGATAATCAAATATTTCCAAGTGGATGCGGAGAATAATTTAATCCTAGTAGTAAAACAAATTTTCACCTTGATGGCTTTGTTAATCGTCAAAACAAAATTGCCATAATGGGCTTTACAGATCCAACATGTTATTGTTGAAAATCAAATGCATTTACAGCATTTCACTGTTTGTTACGGATGTCAGTTGGTAAGAAACATTTTATTATACTTCTTCAAAATTAAGCTGATGCTTAATACCGCAACAATTGAATGGTATTGATGTAAATGAAGGTTAGTTGCAATAGAACGGTATCACATGTCATGCAGCGCCTGAAATAGTGATGGCAAAGTATTGAGGAATTCGGTAACGAGTAATTGCCTAAATACCCGTCCGGATATACTAAGATAATAGTGAAATTATAATAGTAAAATAAAAGTTTAATGTACAATAACATAATAATTTGCTCTGTTTAAATTTATATTTTTATTTGTCACATGTAAAGTGTGACAAGGTCAATGCGAGCCTCTCAGTTTTAACAACAACTTCAGTTTCAACTCCACAGGTGGTCATTAATTTTTTAACATTTAGATTTTTGTGATCTCATTTTGTAATCAATCATTCTAAAGTGAAATATTTTTAATTATATAACATTTTTAATTCCAGTATTTACTAACATTTAATTTTACGTTTTCAAATCTTAGTTAATTGAGTAAATTTTATTCGTTTTTAAGCTCAAAGAAAAATTTTACTCACAATTGAATACTTGCATATGCGCAAATGTTTCAATTAATTTGTTAATTAAATAGTTTATAATTCCCTGTGGAGTTTAAACAATAGGGGTTCCTTTTATACGTAACAAACAAGCAACCTTAAAATATCATTTTGTTATTGCTGTCAAATCATGTATACAGAACCTAGATCATGCTAAGCCTAAACCATACTTTAAATCATTTGACATATTGTGTGGGGAGTATAGTTGGATTTTACAACACTTAACAAATAATTAATTTTTTCAAGTAGTTAGTAGGTCTATTGTAATTGAGTATATCTGTAATCCTATTACAATCAGTAAAATAGAGATCCATAAGTTGTGTTAGGTTGTAAGCATAAACTGTCAAACAGAATTGCGTCTAAAAAAGCCAGCCAATTAAATTAACGTTAAGCCCTTTTATTGTTTAATTTTCTTTTGTTCTTTCCATGCATCAAAACGACAAATACATAATGAATTATTTGAAAATGTATTAAATTAAAATAAAGGCATAAGAAAATACGTTCTAAAAAGAAAATAGTTGCCATCTCACGACTGAAATCTGTGACGTATTTTATACCAAATTGTATAGACATTGTGATACAGTGAAATAATAAAATAATAAAATGGTTTATGTGCCATGATCACTGTTGTTCAGTAGCCAACTATTTGTTTTGATGAAGATGTGAGTTAAGACCAAACTACCATCAGTTTCAAGCATGTCACTGACAAGTCGTCAAAATCCGAATAGTTATAGGGAAATTAGTTTAAAAAAATATCCCGGGGTTATTTTACCCTTGCAACGTGTCCAGTCCTTAGTGTTATTGCTAGTTCGAGGTATTGAGGTGCTATAACATCTCTGGCTTCGGCATAGGAGAGTTGGTTACCTCACACAGTTAGAGATTAGGGAGATTCAGATGCCGATAAAGCGCATGAGTCAAGTGAGATTGGTCGAAAGACTGCAGCACACGCTCAAAGAGGATCAATGCACAATGAGAGTATGAACAGTGACATCAGAATCTTAACTAAAGGAGCATAAAAAAATTCTATACATCGAACTTGAAGAGGTTAAGGAGACTTTGATGCCGATGGAACTCATGGCTCGTGTGCGAATGGATTCATGCACTATGAGGGCATAGATAGTGACATCAGGATCTTCACTAATGCAGCACAGAAAAAGCCTAGACCTCAAACTTGAATAGGACTTAGTTGCCAATGCAGCTCATGACTGGTGTAAAGGTGATAAAACTCAGATCGCGGTAGACTAAGAATCACAGGTAGGCACAAGCCTAACCTAAGCCTAACGCAGATGCTGTCGACTTTATGCGGTAGTTTGAAATCGTTTTCTATTCCAGAGAAAACGCCTGTATTAGCGTGGGACTCATTGGAGAAAGAGATGCCGATTAGTAGCCATGAGTTCATTGGGGGTGAAGTGGATCTAAGAGGGATCTGAAATAGCTATAGTCTGCTTTGATATTCCTCCCAACCACATAGCAGAAAAAAACTATTAAAATTTCATTTAAAAACTGGACTATGTCATAATCAGTGTTAAACTTTGGTTTTTGAATACCTGCCTTAATGGTAGGTTTTGGTTCAAGTATATTTAATGCAATTTTCTTCAAATCTATTTTGAGTACAAGTATTAAATGTAGATGGTAAATCAAATATAAAAGATTTTTGAATTTAATTACATTTTTGTTGTTTTAAAAAGAACTTGATTTAACATGATTTCAAGGCAATGTCTTTTCAACCGACAATTGAACTGCCATATAGGGGTTCAAACTATGTGGCCAAAATAAAAAAAAATGTGATTATTTGAAAAAATTAACAACAACAACAAACTTATTATGGTACGAACATGTGTTTATAGAAATCACAATGGTTATAATTAAAAATAAAAATAAGACAGTTTGAAGGTGACTACGGACGAGGGAATATTTTTGAAATCGTCATAGAATTGAATCAATCATAACGCACCTCAATTACTGTTCAGTAATAAAGAGTCTAGTCCAATAGAGTCCAATTATTTATGTCTAAACTAAACCAAAGAAAAAAAAAGAAACTTGTTGTTACAATTGCAACAATTTAAACTTAAAGTTGCAGGCGTTTAGTAACAACATAACAATTTATTTGTTTAAATGTTTTTGTGATTTACTAGTGTTGCCAACTACATGGAACCTGAAGTTTAGAAGCACCTTAATTACCTAATTCCCAAATGACTTAATTATGTAGGAAGAAACATTATTAAACAAATATATTCTATTTTAAATTATTTTTTTTAATCAATTTTATTTCTATTTTTTTTGTTGCGTTTATAAATAATATAAATATGGAAGTGTACAAGCAATAATATAGCGAATTTTAAATTGATTTTTATTAGTGTTGTTAAAAAAATTAATTAATTGTTTTACATTCAAACGCTCTCACCCGTTAGCTTATTTATGTTTCCATAAATGTCTCAGATCTCTACTATTTAGTTGCGTACGATTAAACATGTTTTTAAAATATTATTTATTTAATAGAATTTGGCATTCGTTTTAAGTTTAATTAATGCATTTGATTTTGCTTTGCAATCTAATTTTTTTTATTTTGTAATTTGTGCTAAAAGTCAAATATTTCTTGACAAACAATAAATATTTATTTATGAAAAATTATGAGATTATATCTGTAACAAATTGCTATTTGAATTGACGAATACACTGATAGAAATTTTATAATTTAATCATTACATACTTATTGAAGCGTTCATCACCTCATTATAAGATTTTCCTCAATAAATAATCGTCACATTTGTAATATAAATTCACAATTTGAACAAAATTTTAATTGATAAATTTACGTGACAATGACACAAACCAAGAGATAGAGAGATAGAGTTGCCATATTTAACAAAATTAAAGCTGTCAAGAGTCGATAACTTAACTGAAAAATTTGCAAATGAATTTCGTTACTATTGTCTAATGGCATGGCGACGTGACCAAATTTACTTTTGTCATCTATGAAAGTTTTGAACATTTAATTTAAAAATCTGTACATGACACCCACCCAACAGAATTCAGCATTTAACATTCCCTGCGCTTGTAACAATGAAGCATTAAGACATTCAGCATCAGGTAAATAATTGTTAAAAGCACTTTTTTTTAATCTCTTCCCCATCTGCACCCATGTGTGCAAAATAGGACTTTAATTTTGTTGGGCTAATGAGTGGTTTTTATAGTTTGGTTTGAAGAGGACTTTTTCGTTAAATTTTTGTAATTTTGTATAAACATTTTGCTAATATAGGCCGAAAATAAAATTAAAATAAACATTACTTGGTTTTCTAAACCAAATATTATTATAGAGAATATAATATGACCGTCGTGATCATGTTGTAATCATGGTTTTTCTTTGCGTGATCATACAAAAGAATTAAAAATAAATCAACTGAAGCCAGAAATAAATAAATAAATAATTGGGGGATTCACACGGTATATGCTATCAAGTCATATTGTCATAATGTGCTAATATTTTATACTAGACTAAAAAAATTTCTTTCTGTTGTTAAAGAAAAAAGTCCTAAAATTTTAAAACTTTTTGTTCTATGGCCCATACCTAAACAAGAGCGTTGAGCGTCAAGCGTTGCAATTTTGCATGTATTTTGTAATTGTAACAAAAACAAAACACATGTAAAACTCCAACACTTGACGCTCAATGCTCTTGTTTAGGTATTAGGGTAAGTTTATTATTTTGTCATAACTTTTAAATGGAAATCTGAGCCGAACGGCTGAAACTCTATTCGAGCCGGCGATAATATTCACACGCCGTTGTCAATGATATATGATATGTGTGCGCAATATGTTTGTTGATATGCTTTAACCTGATTTTATTACTAATTGTCTTATTCGTAGTTTGTAGTCACAAACTGCTTGTATCTTCACCGCGTATTGGCGTTTTCTCGTAGTCCTTGACAAGTGCTTCAGATAATCTTATTTCTGAGCCATTTATATACCCAATGCAGCCTGGCATTTCTTCCTTAGTTGCGAATAATATTTATTGCCGTTTTCTTTTATTAAGCCAGTATAAGAATTTGTCTTTTAATTTCAATATATTTAGCTTTGAAATCACTTTTTGTGTGAAGCTGTACTGTTTTAGAACTTGTTTTGAATACATCATCGTTTTTTATTAAATCTATTATATACAGGAAATGTTCCGGTCCAACCCGGACCATCTGATTAAATCGATTATTGTCACATTTTCTTAATACGCTTTCCTGCAACTTTTCAGATTTTGGGACTCCAAAGTAGACGCTTCTGCGGTTAGTAAGCAAACTAGCAACGTTTATGAAAATTTTTTCATTAGCTTGTTCTTCTTCGTCTTAATCATCTACAAAAAGATTCGTTCGTTAAGCCAGCCGGTTTTGGCATTTTTAATTTAAATACTTAAAACTGTTTTTTTAACATTTGACTCAAATTTGAAATAGCACTCAAAATTATAAGGGATTGTTCACAGCAGTCATATTTTTCGTGCTATTTAAATAAATCATATAACTGTATGACAACTATATGAAACCCCCAATTGTCTTTTAAAAAAATTAAAGTTGATTCTTTCTGCTGTGAAATTTTTTCTTCTATAATACGAAGCAACATGCGGATTGATGTAAACGAATCGAAAGTTTATGGGCTGTGCGGAGTTTCGAAAAATTTTTTAAATTTAAAATTATTTAGAAAATAGAAATATTGGAATAAAATAAATACAGAAGTTTAAAATATATTCTTTAAAAATAAAATCAGCCTAAACCAAATAAAAATCTACAACATCATATCGAAAAGCACCAAAACAAAAAGGAGTGCAAAAAAATAATTATTTATATAGTCGGTTCCTTGTTGTACGTGATTGATATTTCTTAAAGTTTTAGGCATACAAAGATGCCGGTTAGTGCAAAGAAGCCTCTTAAAGATTTTAGTTTTATGATTAACAAAGTTCAAAGTTTTCTTATCTCGACTTAAGTTGTTTGGCTTAAAGTTCACAGATATATATTTTAAATTCTGTTTTAGTTTAAACAATTTCCAATAGCCTTTGTTGTTGTGTTTTTTTTAAGAATTCTGTCAAGTTGTTCTAATCTGCTTGTAACTCATAACGATAAAATCATTTTTGGGTTGGGTTTCATAAATAATACTTTCTGCTTAAAAATTGTAATTCAGATCACTTGCAGATGTTTGCATGCCGTAAAACATAAAAGGACATGTAGTAGCAAAGCATTTCAACATGTTCGTTGCTGTCATCTAAAGCAACATTTAAAAGCAATAGTTTTGGGGGGAAGAAAACCAAGTGGTACAGATGGGAATTGCTAAAGTTAGTCAATAATTTTAAGAACAATTTTCACTTTTAGTATAGAAAGTAGTTTTTATATCATTCTTAAACGTTTGAAATTTGAAAAAACAAATGTTTGTTTTTAAATCATTTTTATTTTATTTATTACTAGCCAAACCCGGCGCGCGTTGCTACGCCCCTTAATGAATCGAAATGCATTCTGAATTTTAATTGAATATCAAGTGCAAAAACCTAAAAATTATATTTTTTTATCGGCGTGGCTCTAATCACTTTTCTAATCACGAAATTGTAAAGTCATAACAGCTCAATATGTGTGCAAAATTTCAGAAGAATCGGACCAGTGCAAGTACTTCAAAATTATAATTGTTTTTATGGGCGTGGCCCTGCCCACTTTTCTAATCACGAAATTGTAAAGTCATAACAGCTCAATATGTGTGCAAAGTTTCAGAATAATCGGTCCAGTGCAAGTACCTCAAAATCATACCTTTTTTTATAGGCGTGGCACTGCCCACTTTTTTAATCACGAAATTATTTAGTCATGACAGCTCGATATGTATGCAAAGTTTCAGAAAAATCGGTCTTGTGCAAGTACCTCAAATTTATAACCTTTTTTTATGGGCGTGGCCCTGCCCACTTTTCTAATCACGAAAATATATGGTTATGACAGCTTAGTATGTGTGCAAAGTTTCAGAAAAATCGGTATAGTGCAAGTACCTAAAAATTAAAACTTTTTTAGGAGCGTGGCCCCGCCCACTTTTCTTATCACGAAATTATTTAGTCATGACAGCTCGATATGTGTGCAAAGTTTCAGAAAAATCGGTCAAGTGCAAGTAGCTAAAACTGATAACTAATTTTTTAAGGGCGTGGCCCCGCCCACTTTTTCCACCCATAAACACTCCCTGGTATGTGTACAACAACTTGCCAAAGTTTGAGTCCGATCGGTTTTACAGTTTCGGAGTCTATAGCTAACACACACACACACACACACACAGAGTTTCACTTTTATATATATAGATAGATTTGTTTGTCGGGTATATGAGTTTTGTGTATGTGTTGTTAGCAACTTAAATGCTTTTAACATTTACTGTCATATGCATAAGACCTATCAAAGATTTATTAATCAAATTCCATAGTTAAATAAGATTGATGCCAAATTTCATACAATTTTACTCTAACATAGATATAGAAAATACCTGGTGGCGAATTTGAGCGACATCGTCTCAATGAGATTTTCATTAATGAATCCTCGACACAAAATCAGTATCAAGTCGTAATTTATAAAAAATTTATTGATGAATCCACGTGACAATGATACAAAGAAAGTTATTCATGACAACATCCATTAAAGGGTCATTATACTTATGAAAGTTGAAACTTACCGACATGTGCTGCTATGAGTTGATAACAGTACAAAAGAGTGCGCCAGTGAAACATGATGATAATGTCTGGTAGGACTCATTAATACGCGTAGGCCAACGAGGCAACTCAACTTTAGTCATCTATGAATGTTTGGACATTTACTTTAAAAACTCAAAAGAAAAATCAGCATTTGTCATCGATGACTTGTCAGCATTTGTCACAATGAATCAAACATATACAAATTTATTTTAAAATGAAAGCATATATGTTTTATCGTCAACTTCCCTTGTACTTAAAATACATAGAGTCTGTATAAGTGCGTTCATATGCGAATGCACGGATGTAGTTGAGATCTAATAACATCGAAGGACTTAATTGATATTTCAATATTGCTCAACTACACATGTGTATACAAATAACAAGGCCTTATCTGATGGACAGTTTGTCCATCAGTTTGCTCATTTGTTTCCATGCATATTCTACTGAAACGTAGTGTGACATTTAACATCCTTTTTATGGTCAAGATTGTGCATAAGATTCATTTTATTTTGTCAGAGACAAAGGACAACAATGAACAAATAATTAAAACCAATAGTGTTTTTATTTAATACAGTAAAACAAAAGAAGACAAATATTTTACATCAAATAATGCATGGTGGTCATATCGATATATTCGTCCCTCGGTCTGTCCGTATGTAAACATGCTTACTTGTTTAATTTTTTAATAATTTCTCGTAAAACAATGTTTATTTAAATGTTTTAATGCAAAAAGTATGTCTTTTTTTATTTAAAACACAGGGTCTTACAGTAAACATGTAGAAGTCATGGGGTATACATTCCAGAGAATTTCTATTCTAAATATTTGTTCAAAACTGATGACAATACAGATGTTTCCTTGTTAATTAATACATATTTTTTTTCTTTTATTTTTTTGCACTGTATGTTCTATTATTTATTATTAAACAAATATTATAAGGTTTATTATATTACAATTTCATTGAATTATTGCATTACCTTTTATTACTTAAACACAAGTTAAATAGAAAACTCAGAACTTTAGGGTGATACAAATAATAAAGATAATAAATTTATAAAATAAAAACTACTAAAGGTTTAGTCGAATCTGATGTACTCTTGTTGTCTTGGCAATATAAAAAAAAAACATATTTTAAGTAATTTACATCATAACATACATCAACACACATCGTAACATACATCTCTCCAGGAGGAGTCTAATTTTATTGTTTACCATATGAGTAATAAGCATAAACAAGATGGCGAAAAAGTCATTACGCTATTGCAAAATGCTATAATTGTCAATAATAGCGCGAAATGTCAATTCTGCTTTTTTTTATAAACTTAACAGATGCAAAAAACACTTACACAATACATGTATAGTTAAACACTTCGAAAAGGCTTAATATTTATTTAATTTACAAAAAAAAATAAAAAATACTCTTGTATAGTGTCTAATAAGCAAAAAAGAAATTAAATATTTGCAGCTCCCAGAAAACTTACTGACTTATTTGTCTACTTCTATGTATAAGATAAACTTTCAAAGTTATTTCCAGAAAATTTTATTCTTAAGAAAAAATTAGAAATCAGAGAGAACAAGTAAGAGTGCTAAATTCGGCCGTGCCGAATCTGATAATAAATTTCACCATCATTTACATGGTATAATCCCATATCGTAGCTTACCCTATATTTCATATTATACGCCATTTTCTTTATTATTTCCGATGTCATCCTGGATTTTGAATTTTTACGTAGTGAATTCTACTAGTCAAGACCTTTAATTTGATACCCATATTGATGGGGTTAAAAAAATTTAATCCGTCATTTTGTTTTAGACGCCATCTTGGATTTTACATTGTGTAATAATTTACTGTATTCTGCTGGTCAAGCCCTTTCATTTGATACCAATATTGAGGGGCGTTCAAGAAGTTACATTTTAAAATACCAGATTTGACCCATAAATAAATTGATGGTCCGCCATTTTATAGTGGCGCACTACATAAATTTTAATTTTTTATTTATAGTGCTTATACTTCGCTAGTCAAGTCCTTTCAGGTGATACCAATATTGACTCTCTCGGTTGTCTACAAGCTTTATCCGAAATTTTTCACGAATATCTCTAGAGGCATATTATATCTACAAATAGAAGCAAATGCACCTATAACTTATTCTATGGCCGGTGGTAAAAATATGGGAAAAAACAAAGGCAGTAGCATTTATTTGCCCATATCTCCGAAAGTTGTGGGGCGATTGTGCTGAATTTCAATAGCGATTCATTCCCGAATATTTCCAAAAGATTTATACCATGATGAACATATGTTTGCTTCTTAAAGTTGATTTTAACCAACACACGGACCGACTAACATGGCTAAATCGACTCCTCTATTTATAAGCTTTCAGAAAATATATAATTTATGGGGTCGGAAATGAAAATTGTGCACCACAGGTGAACGGTATAAAAAGGCTGCCATCTTAAAGGGTTTTAAAAAATGTCTTCAGCGATGAAGCTTAAAATTGTGGCATATTAGATATTACATCCGAAAAAAGTACATATTTGGTGGGCTTTATGGTGTGGAGGTGTCATTGGGCTGTATTTTTAATATCGAAAATACCGTTGGAAGCCACGTTTTAATTATCACGTTTGTTTTAAGTTTTAAATGTTTTCATTCATACATTCATTCATTCTTCGATTGTTTAAAGAACCATATTCGATAATGGCAAACTTTTTACTAAAAAACTGACACTTCCGATGAAAAATATTAAACTGCTAATAGTGTTGCCAGATCGGTGGTTTAGAAACTACCTAATGGATAACTCATTATTGTATCGTTTTCTTTTAACAATATTAGATCCATGTGTATTCTATTCTTAACACTTTTTTTTTGTAAAAACAATATTTTACAATAAATTCAATGTTATACTAACAACAAAACAAATAAATAATTTTTGTTGTTCTTACTGCTAATAATGTAAACAAATAAAATTTTATTTGTCTCTTGTCTTTTGTGTTATATTTTTTCTTTTTTCTTCCTGTTTTATAAATTTACAAATTTATTTATTTATTATTTTTCCCGGAACATTTGTATACGATGACATATAAATTGAAACGTACAAATAAGTACGTACAGTTATCCCCACTTAAATGCGCAACAATAAATGAGTGCCTATTGAGTTTTGCGCATTTAAACGGTAATCAATTAAGCGGCAACTCTGATAAATTTGCAAATAACGTACATTCGTATAAAAAAGGCAAAACTTTTATATTTCTTTTTAAATATATGTTGATATATTATTAGATAACAACTATAGGAATTAATACTAATTAATTAAATAGTTAATATACATAAATATTCAAAACAAAAGTTCAAACTTGCTATTCAACAAATTTCACTTTGAACTTCTTTCGACGCGCACTTATTTAAACCGGAATATTGTAACATTATTCAAAGCAACTCGTTTATTGACAACACTTTTTACGCATTAACGCAGAAAACTTATTTAAGTGTGTCGCACTTCAGCTTGAACCACTGTATATGTATATAAGTATGTACTTATTTATGTATTATTTACAAAATTTACACAAGAACTAAATAAATAAAACAGTCGTTGTAAATGTGTGGACATGTAACATTTAAAATTATTCAAATATGTGCTGGCATTTTTTATTAATACTTAATTATTAATAGAGATACATGTATATATGTTTGTATTGCCATTATTTACACAATTGTTTTCATACCCTTTACTCTTAATGTAAACGGTATCATTTGCTTATTTCGTTTGTTTTTTTTATACCCTATGGAGTATACACGTATGCATGTATATTTGTATTTTAAAGCCTTCCGGTATTGCTACAGTGACCATAATTTTTAAACCAACATACAAAACAAACAACAACGCTTAAATGCACTTTAAGAGCCATTATTACAACTTGCCTTTAGTTAAAGGTAGGATTTTTTGTGCCAGATAAATAGCTTAGCAATATTTCAACTTCCATTTTTTATTGTAATATTTAATCGTTAACAATAATGAAGTTTAATAGATAAATAAATAATAAATGAGGGCTCTATAATGCAAAGCCTTCTATCGGTCCGACAAAATCCTGCCTTTAACTAACGGCAAGTTGTAATAATGGCCCTAAGACCTATAACATTGTAATACCAACTGAATTTTGTGGTGCTAAATTCACTATTTGTCCCACTGCTCTCGTATAGTTGTCGTGTCCAGAATTGTGAAAAGAGTTTAATTGGAGTCATATTAAAAATTTAGCAAAAATTATTTTATATGTTGTAATGCAGGATATTATATTGTCGGAGTTGACCACCTTACCATTGTTTTTTTGGTTGGTTAATTCCAAGCTATTTATTTTGTGTAGATAAGAAAATGATAAAAATTAATCAAATGAATACCGTGTAAAATCAATGTATTATTAGTTCCAAATGTGACGGATTCTATGTAACTCGGTCATTATGTTAAAATTAAAATATCACACAAAAAATTGCTTTTAAAAATGGGGAAATTTAAATTTTATTTTATAAATAAATAATTTTATAGTATTATGGAACGATTATGGGTAGCAAACGAACCTTAGTTACGTTGGCAGTTGCCAAAAAAGGCATTACAGATGGCAACTGGCTACGAACAGCTATCAATTTCATATGAAAATTTGGCAAACGAGAGACTGTAGTTGCCACTAGTGTTTAAAGATGTTTTCAGGCATGCGACTGGCTCGTCTACAGAGCATTACGTTCTTTTTTTTTACAATTTTTTCAAACACTTGAGGCTATATTTTGTTAAAGGTCCGCATAATTTTGACTTTTTTTAAGTCGGCTAGTGTCAGGTGAAGGTGTATTGTTAGTATGGGGTGGAAAGGTGGGACAAACACCTCTGGTTTCTTGCAAGCAAGTGGATCAGTAAGCCTCTAAAGTTTGTTCTAGGCTGGTTGTTGATGAGGTCTAGTTGGAGAGCACGTGGTCACTGTGGTTACTTTTAAGCCGGTAAACAGACTCAGAGGTGGTTTAATAGCTAAATACTTTGCTCAACCACTGATGTTTCTGGGGTGCTTTTGACATCTTAGCAGAAACAGAGAATGATGGCTTAATGACTTATGCTTGCAAACGTGACAGACCTGCTGACTTCGAGCAATCATATATGTTCCGAGGTGCTATTGCCTTTAAACAGAAGTAGTGTCTAGACTTAATGTAGGGTATGTTCGTAAATGCAACAGTTGCGCATTACTGCAGCATAGTAAAAGTACAACGTTCATTAATGCAAGCTTTGGCAGCACTTTTAAGCGTCAAATGTTAGCAGCGCTGCCGCAAATTTCTGCAAATATGACAACAGTTAAGTTTCTGATGCAATAGTGATCGAGTATACATACAATGGAGAAGAACAATTACTTCTTTAAATTAAATTCGTTTATATTTTTAGTTTTTTATTATATTTTATTATTTCTATATTTTTATTTTTTTTATTTTAGGAATCAACCTTCTTTTAACTTTTAGTTTATTTCTTATAATCAGAAGTCGTTTCATCTTTTTCCTAATTAGTTTTTTATTATAATTTAAGAAAAAGTCACTTTTAACATCAATAATATTTTCTAGTAATATTTTGGATAAAATTTTATATTTTTTGCAGAACGTTCAAAAAACTCTGTGTAATTGTTTAGCAGCTGCAATGCATCTGCAACAGCTGATCGCGCATCAGCAACTACATTTGGCATTACTGCCGCAGTGATGCACAAATTTGCATCATTTACGAACGTACCAGTATTTATGTAAGAATGTCATCTGTGACATGTTGAGTGGCGCAACTTGATCACAGTGGCGGCGGTTGAAAACTCAATCTAGTGACCCATTGTGCCCATTGTGATTGTTAATCAAACCACATACTGTTTTTCAAGTTGTCAAGGTTTCTGGTTTGTTAACATAAATCAATGAACTTGCTTTATCCCAGGAAAAATAATCAAAAGGAGTTTAACAGTATGATCTAAAGGGCCAATTGACTAGAGATTTTCGAGAGAAATTACTCTCGCAAAATAATTTTCTTTAGTAAGTCGAGTATTTGACACATTAAATAGCATGTGAAATAACACATTTTCAATTATATACTATCCATATGGCAATCCAAATGACTTGTTATTATGACTCTATACCTCTGACTAACAATTATCGCGTCCTTGCTGGCCTAATTTTTTAAAAGGAATGCCCTCAATGGTCATCAAACAGCAATATTTTGTGAATAGCGAATGTCTTTTGAATTATTAGCCTTATGGTTAAATTAGACGTGGCATAACCATAACAGCTGTTTGAACCAAAATTATGGGCAAAAATGTATTTAATTAGAGGTGACTCGCCATAACGCCAAAGCCATAACCACAGAAACCAATTGAGTTTTGATTTTCTTTGGTTATGGCATTATGGTTACGTATGTTTAACACTAAGCGAAATATTATTTAAACAATACTCAAGCGTTACTCCGGCCAAAACATATTCATCAATAGTTGCTAAACTCAACTAACCTCAAAACAAGCGAGAACTCTCAAATAATTTGTCGCAGAAAACGGTGTTGCCACTTTAAAGTTCTCGGCTTAAATTAAAAAAACCTCATATTTATTATTGATAAATCGTCTTCAGTTAATAATTTTTAGATTTGTTTTTTGTGTTCAATTCCTTATTGGTTGTGTTATAATTTTTGTCAAACTTTTATTGACTCTAATGCAAAAACTTGACGATACATATTAACAAACATTTTACAAATTGCTTGCCATTTTCGGAAAATAACAGAAAACAATTGTGTCATTTAGAAATAAAAATTGTTTTTTTTACAGAAAAAGGAAATGATTTCTAATAAAACATATTAAAAAACATTAATCTTTAATTAATAACAATTACAAGTTGTTGCGATATTGTTTCGATTTGTTATTCGTTAGAAATAAATGGCATCATCTTGGAGCCAGTATTAGCAACTGTTTGTTTATTTATTTATTTTTTTAATTTATTGATTTATTTATTTGATTTTGTGCTAAATATAAATCGAGAAAATGATACGATCTAGCTTAACTGGCAGTAATAGTTAAAAACTTTTTTTTTAATTTTTATAAAATCAATTGTTGTGGAATATTACGATCTAAAGTTTTTTATATGGGTTTGCTGGGTTCGCAAGTTATGATCATATGTTTTATTATTTTATTTTAAAAAACTTTTTAAAATTAAAACAGAAAAAATGCTTTTACTAATTTTAAAATTTTTAACTCTTTTACAACTTTGAAAAACTACTACAGCGCTACCATATATAAATTAATTTTTTTTTAAAACCTTTTAATTGTTAATGCATTTGGATAAAATATATTTCAGTTGTGCGATGTTATTTTTCGTTAAATAAAATATTTTTAAGCTCTCATTTATTGTTATATTAGCAACACTACACTGGTTTATTGTTGTTTACCAAGGCAAATTCATATCAGGTGGTAACATCCCTGCAACAAACACCTAAAGGGCCGAAGAATGTCAAACACACAAAAAAACAAATTTTTTGATTACTTTTAATTAAAATTTTAGTTTTATAAATTTACGCGAAAAGTTTTAAAATAAATAAGTATTTTTAATTTATTACATAAATTTCTGCTAGTCACATATTTGTGTTTTTTTTAAATTTTTCACAATTTTCACAACTTTAAACCACAACGGATATTTTGCATTTTCTGAATTAAAAATTCAAGAATTCAATTAACTTAAGTCCCGGGAGTTAAACAGATGATATTTATAACCAACATGTAACCACCCAAGGCATATTCATACAGGTATATGCAACGGCGAATTAATACAACAAAGCATCTTTTTAAGAGGTGTTTTCTGTCAAGGCCAATTCTTATATCAGGGATGGAAAAGTTGTTATGTTAGGTTTAATTTAATAAAATTTAATTCAAAAAGGAATATATATTTGTGAAACACATTATAAATTATGCAAAAGCAACAAATATAGATATATTTAGTAAATTTCTTATCAAAAAATTCATTTAAGTTAATTGTTTAATACCAAAGCCAAAATCACATTTTCCTTCCCTGCATTAATAAATAAAATCAAGGCAAACTTAACCAATTTTGACAAAAAGTTTCCCCATCAGTTGGGCTGATAATTTCACCTGTATGAATTCGCCTTGTAACCACCGATCAGAGAGTGCTGATGATGAAATCGTAGCTGGTTTCGAAAATACATTCCACTCGGCTAGTGTCGGTAAAAATATAATTTTTCACACTTATTCTTTCATTTATCACAATTAAAAGTTCTTTTTAAAAATAAAGAATGTTAATATGAACTCAAGCCTGATTAAAAAATTAAAAAAAAAAATAAAATATTAATTAAAAACATTAAAAATGTTGCTTTTTCTTATTATTGGTATTTTTAAAATTTTTTCACAAATTTTACCACTTTAATACAATTTTTTAACTAACGCACATAAACATTAATTTAAATGTGAACAAACTTTGTCATTGTGCTGTTAAAAAAAAAAACGAGCAAAAAATAATCAGCTGGCTTCTTAACATCGCCTGATATGAATTCGCGTTGGTTGTTTACTTTATGTCTAGACGAGCCATCTATTTGTTTAGACTAGAACAAAACGTCGGCAATGCAACTGTCAAAAATTTGTTCATGTTCTTTGATATGAAGAAAATATTTATTTGCAGTTTTTATTTGTTGTCTCTTTTCTTCATATTACAAATGCCTTTTGACGACAGATATCGTAAATCGGAAATACATCGAAAATATTAGCTGACAAGAGAGAAATTTTGTTTATTGTCCGTAGCTAATGGAGATGCTATTTTACGAAAATTCAAATTGTCTTTAATTAGCCAGAGTAGCAACGATGGTCGTTTGCCTAGTAGATTCGAAAATAAAATCGTCTAAATAATTGTCTTCATAGAAATTGAGTATTTTGATTTTGACAGATTGAGATCTATGTGTTTAAAGCATTGCACTTGTAACAATTTGCTGTAAGATTTTTTGTTTACGAATGTCAAAAATTTTTTTCGTTTTTTTAAAAGCAAACAAACGAATTATAAAATTTTTATTACAAAACCAAGGCACATTTACTCATCATGTAGTCTTGTTTCATCAGCTGATTATTTTTTTCTGCACTTATTTCAAATTTCAGCTGTATAAATCTATAGATAAAAACAATTTTCTTCCCTCTCTCATTTATTTCAAATGTCAAACTTCATATACATATAAAAATATAAGCACAATAATTCTCACCGAACTGCAAAATACAAAACTTTTTAACAATTTTTGGAAATAATAATTTTGGGAAATTATGAGTTTCACTCAGGACATCTTGTAAATTAGCCAATTGTTTTGTATTAAAATTTTTATTTTTATTTGTTTTAAATATACATGACATTGGTAAAAAATCTGTCAATATTTTTTCGCGCATAGAAACTCTGTATCGCATATCCTTATAAATGGCAAAATTATTTTATTTCTAAAATCATTGTCAGTTAATGCTCGAATGAAAATTGAATAGAATCTTGTTTAAATTTAAACATATTCATAATAGTGTTTAAAAAAAAATTTATATAAATTTTAACACCCAATTTTCGTTGCTGAACAACACTGCTTAAAAAAATTTAATAAAAAAATCATGATTTTAAATACGTATTACCGTCACTTTAGTGTGGAAGGAAGATAACGACTTTGATGATGATGATGATCTGTACGAGTTACAAAATAGCTATTTAATATGCACAGCATACAACGATTTTTTCACACTACAACAAATACGCGCCAAACGCATGAATTTATTTTGTGGGACGGAAGTAACGAGAAAACAAAATTCTATAATAAAAAAAACTCTGTTTATATACATATAAGCAACAGAGGCGGCAATAGCAAACACTGCTAATTTAGTTTTTAACAATTTATAAGTAGTTGTTGCTGTTAAGCATTTAAGTTAAGTAATATCCGTGTTTAAGCATTTTTTTTATTTAAAAAAAAAATTGTACTAAAGAAAAAGAACGAGTTGTAGAATAGAAAAAGGTATAAAAGTGTTGGTTCATGTTTAGAATTTTTAAATAGTGCGTGTGTGCGATAACCATTTAAAATCGCACGCATTCACCCACATTTGAATTTTGTTGTGTGGCTCAACGTTTTTTTTTAATGACTTTTAATAATTAGTTGCTGACAGTGAAAAATTTTATAAAAATAGGAGACATACAAAATACTGGTTAAATTTAGTGAACAATTTAATATATAAAAATGTTAGTGTTTAGCTAAAAGGTGAATTAGCAAGAGTTTTGTATTACGAAGATTGCTGTCAATTTTAATTAAAATATTAATCTTTAATTAAACCGGTGACTTATTCACTCACAATGGAAATAAAAACCGCATTAAAAATTTTGCCGTTCTAATCTTTCCTAAGCAAAGAGTTAACTAAGTGCAAAAAGCCATTCTGGATAAGATAATAATACGAAATAACTTGTAAAATAAAGTACTTGATAAATGCTGTTAAACTCTTTCGCCATCTAATGAAAAATTTAGAAAATGTTTTACATGTTTCATAAATTTTAAATTGGTTAGTAAACTATGTGCAGAGTAGATTTCCTGTAAAAAAGGTTGCCAGATTTATTGAAAAAAAGAACAAACTATAGTTTTAAGAAAACAAATTTTATATATATATTTTTTTTAAGTATTGCGCAAGGTAATAACCAAATTTATCAACACTGAATGTTGGTCTTCTATCGCTATATTTTGGTATGTATTAAAGAGCTGCGCAAAAT
Organism: Phyto melanocephala; assembly: GCA_941918925.1. Taxonomy (NCBI): domain Eukaryota; kingdom Metazoa; phylum Arthropoda; class Insecta; order Diptera; family Rhinophoridae; genus Phyto; species Phyto melanocephala. Next base: position 9,271,468 of record OW799233.1, read on the forward strand.
GTTTTAAAAGTTGTGTTTTCTATTCCACCTTACTTTCAATAACTATATTTCAATGTAAACATAAATAACCCACTTAAATAATGTATCATCATTAAAAATATTAAACAGCAGTGTTACTAAATAATTACATTTAGGGCCGTTTAAAAAAGGCAATATTTTATACGCAATTTTTTTAATAGACGTTGAATCATCTCATGACAGAAAATTAAGAGTTAACGTTTTTGTACAAGCTTTCCTTTGGTCTATGTGAACAATTAAAACTTTCAGACATGTTTTGTATGTTCCATTTAAGTTTAAATGTTCTACTTCATTTTTGTTGTGCTTAAGTTTCTTTTTCCACATGTTGTTCTACTTCAGTATTTTTATTGTAAAGCACAACACATATTTTTGCAAGTATGCAAGGGAGAGTAATAAACACACACTTTTCAAAATTTGTTGAAATTGCTTGTATGCTTGTGCAACTCTTTAGTACGTTTGTATATTCATACTTAAACAAACGGAATATTAAAATGGGGAAAAGTGGGACAACAAAAATGATTTTAGTACTTAAGCTCGCTTTACACTATTGTATCAAACTAAATGAGAAATTATAATAGTTAAAAGATAATGTGGTAATAAAATAAAATAAAATAAAATAAAATAAAATAAAATAAGAAATGGAAAGAAGAGATAAGTATTTACGTTGTATCAATATTTTGTTTTTTTTTATTTCTAAAGTGTGAGAGCGAACAATAAATTATAAATTGTTGTCTTATAATTTTTTTAGAAATATCTGTTTTTTTCTACAAAAATGTTTTATTTTGATATTATTTTTTTCAATGCTCTATTCTCTTATTGCACCATTCATCGCAAACAAATACAAATACAAAGTATTGCCATACTTTTTATAGAACTTCGCCTCGCCCCAATTTTAAGCCTTCAGACAAACTTTTATTATTTTTCTTAAGAATAATTTTTTTGTAATATATTGCACTGAATTTCAATTGATTGTTATGCTTATACGTGAATGCGTGATTTAACAATACACAAAACTCGTATAAATTGCAGCAAAAAATAGCACATTTACTGTAGAAAATTACAATGTCAAAATGACACCTGTTAGATTTCGCAAAGTCTAGGTCAATGTATAACGCCATCTATCGGATTTTGGCTAAGAACTTTTAGTTCTTTTATTTGAAAAGCCATTAAGGAATAATTTCACACAAAATTTCATACAAAAAACTCGATTTTAGAATTTTTCAATTTTCCGACTTTTTCGGAGGGATTTTCTAGAATTTCGAACAACTGACAAAAATGTTTACAGAAATCGGCCCAGCCGTTCTTGTTTTATGAATTACTTTACATTTTTTACACCATTTTTACATACATACTAGAAAAGCTCGGCGCGCGTTGCTACGCCCCTTAATGAATAAAAATGCATTCTGAATTTTAATTGAATATCAAGCGCAAAAAGCTAAAAATTATAATTTTTTTTAATGGGTGAGGCACTGCCCACTTTTCTAATCACGAAATTGTATAATTATGAGAGCTCAATATGTGTGTGCAAAGTTTCAGAAAAATCTGTGAACTACAAGTAGCTAAAAATTATAACTTTTTTTATGGGCGTGGCACTGCCCACTTTTCTAATCACGAAAGTGTAAAGTCATGACAGCTCAATATGTGTGCAAAGATTCAGAAAAATCAGTGAAGTTCAAGTAGCTGAAAATGATAACTTTTTTTTTTTGGGCGTGGCACTGCCCACTTTTTTTATCACGAAAGTGTAAAGTCATGACAGCTCAATATGTGTGCAAAGTTTCAGAAAAATCGGTACAGTGCAAGAACCTCAAAATTATAACTTTTTTTATGGGCGTAACCCTGCCCACTTTTCTAATCACGAAGTTATATAGTCATGACAGCTTAATATGTGTGCAAAGTTTCAGAAAAATCGATCAAGTGCAAGTAGCTAAAAATTATGACTAATTTTTTATGGGCGTGGGCCCGCCCAACAACTTGCCAAAGTTTGACTCCGATGGGTTTTACAGTTTCGTAGTCTATAGCTAACATAGCTATAGAAGATATGTATGTAGATTTCAGTTCAGTAAACAAAAGATGGTAAAACGTAAACCAACATCTCTAGGTGAAATAGTTTTCGTTAACTATAGTGGCGGTTTGTTAATAATCTTGGTGAGTAGGGTAAATCATGCATTGTAAAAAGGCCGTATGTCTGTTTTAGGTTTTCCATCCCTGAAGTAATAACAAAAATCTGCTTATAAACTACACAGTTATACAAAATACAAGTGTGAGTAGACAAAAAATGTTTGCAAATATTGCATTTGACCAAACATCACTTTATTTGCTCTAATAAAATTAAATGAAAATCAAACGACTTTTATAGAGAAAAGTGTCAAGCTACCATTCCTATTTTTTCTAATATTTTTCAACTGTTTAATTTTTATAGCGAATTATTTCAAATATTAACAGTCTGTTTTAAATATTGTTATAAATTTTTTTCACCAATTTCGTAGTAATTTCGAACATGTGTTACAACAACTTAATAACTATTAATACGACACATATTGCAAATTAATAAATCTTGTTGCTATAAAATTAATTAAGTACAATAATAATAAATTTTAGAAAAGTTCAATGTGGGAGGGATTATTAATTGTAAACTACTACAAAATAACAATTAACTGCATTAACTTAAGTTCAATTATTGTTACTTTCTACCACGTTAAGCCATATTTCGTTGGCTTAATTTTGGAAAGCTGTAAGACACTCTATTACATATCGAAATGTTGTAAAAAAAACACAAGCACAGTGTGTTCTACAAGTCTGTTTACCAATACTGTTTTACCTACACCCGAATTGAGGCTTGCAAATTGTAAATTAATTAAAAACTTTTTTTAAAAATTATTATTTTATTATTTTTTGTATTTACTTCCATAAAATCAATTCAACAATTTTAAATTTTTTCATAAATTTCTTAAAAAAGCACAAATAATAAAATCTCAAAGGGCTTAAAGACAAATTCCCTTAGAACCAATATGTTTGTATGTGTGTATGTATTGTGTGCATTTTTAAGACTTCCAAGTACAATTTACAGCCCACATAAAGATCAAAGTTGAAATGATTAAAAATAATTCTTCATTTCTTATCTTCCTTGATGCTTTCTTGGCCATAAGCTAAAGAAAAGACATTATTAAAAAATAATGAAAAATAAAAACACAAACAGTAGTGCATGTAGTGACAGGCTTTGGATGGAATAAACCATACTGGTTTTTAGTACTTAGTACGCATGAGAAGATAAATTATATAATAATAAATAATGAAAAGTACGAACGTGTGTTCCTTAGTAACAAAAACAAAATAAAATGAATGAAACCATAAATTAAAAATGAAATGATAAAATGGAAAAGGATGTAACTACATCCAAAGTAATTATTTATAAAAAACTGTTTATCAAAACATTGAAACCAGAGCATTCGAGTTGAAAATAAATAAAAACAATAACAATATAATAAAAGAGAAGTTAAGTAAGAATTCTATATTCTGCCGTGCCGTATCTGATAATACCCTTCACCATCATGTACATAGCTAGCATATCATAGCTTAGTGAGCACATCGTAGCTTAGCCTAGATTTCAGATTTAATGTTATATGTCATTTGGCTTTATTATTTTTAAAGCCATCTTTGAATTTTTAATTTTGACATAAATAGAAATAAATAAACATAAATAAAATCACTGAATTCTACTCGTCAAGCTTATTCATTTGATGTGGCTTCAGAAAAAATGTATCCACCATTTTGGTCTCCATCTTGGATATTAAGTTTTTAATAGTTTATTGTAATCTAATTTGATTCTTATTATTTATTTGATTCTTATATTTGATTCTAATATTATGGGGGCTTTAGGGAGTACATTTTTTAATACTAGATTTGACCCATATATGTATAAATTTATTGTACGCCATTTTGTAGTGTCGGCCATTATAAATTTTAAATGTTTTATGGGTTAATGTATTTTGCTGATCAAGTCGTTTCACTTGATAGCCATATTGACTCTCTTGTTTGTTTAAAAGCTGAACAACTGGATTTTTATTTGTAAATTTCTATAAAAAGATAGAAAAAGTTTTATTTCAGGGCTTATATCTCAGTTAGTTAAAACTAAGGCCGATTTGTCAGTTTTTCTCAAAAATAATTTTCGAGACTACAGCTTGTATTTTGGCGTCTTATGCGTGGCCAAAAGTTAATTTATAAAAAAAAAATATTTTTTATAAATATTTTTTCCTATAACTTTGCCAATTAATGACCGATTTTTCAAAATTTTTTTACCATAGCCTCAGCCAACATGCTGAGAAATTTTAATTTTTATGTTTAAAATATTTATGAGAATAAAAAGAGGCAGTCTTTGCTCATATCTCAGAAAGTTATTATGTGATTGTGGTAGATTCATTCCCGGATATTTGCATAAGATTATTACCACATACAGTTATTTGCAACATGTGGGGGTTTGATTTAAAGCAACACACCCTAGTCATAAGCTTTCGGAAAATATATACTTAAAGGGGTGGAAATGAATATGGTAACCAATTGACCAGCTATAAATACTCTTGGCATTACATGCGAAGGGTATATTAATCCGGTAAATATGTATATAATATTACAAAAATAGAACAGAGCCTAAGCAACAAATACAAATGAATTTTAGTATAATTGGTATGACGGCAGTGAAAAGGTAATTAGGAATAATGAGAAGATGTCGAACGTGCAGCAGTTGGGAAAGTTGTGGGATTTTTTTAATAAATATATTTTTTCTAATAAAGCGAAAAAGTTATAGTTATTCTATTATTTTATATTATATATTATTATTGTCAGGAATTTTTTAAGATAAATCTGTTTTTGGCCACTACTACACTATTGTCAGGAATTTTTTTAAACAAATCTGTTTTTGGCCTGCATCAAGAACCTGAGAGTCGTCTAACCCAGGCTGCCAATAATGTTTTCTACTACCTACAATAGCCTAAGTAATATAAAAATAAATACTATAGTCTTCTGCAAAACTATATAGAAATAAATCTTTTTTCAAATCTATAACTTTTAATTTGAGCAAAGTTAAATAAAGTGTTTCCAATATAAGCAGCTCGATGCTTAAAAAAATTCAATAAAACAAGCTGTGTGTGAGGTACTAACGAATTAATTTTTTAAATTTCTATTTGTATATCAGAAATTTTTATTTGTATTTCAGAATTTTTCAATTGTATTTCAGAATTTTCTAATTGTTTTTCAGAAATTTCTATTTGTATTTCAGATTTTGCCACATCTATTTCAGAAATTTCAATTATTTTTATTTTGGCAAAAGATCTTTAAAGCATCGCTGTTCTGCTACCATTTAAATCTATAAATGTTTTATTGGAACATTATAATATTAAATAAAAAAAGTTCCAATAAACTGTGTACTTTGTTAGAACTTATGTTTAATTGAAACGCACAAATTAAATGTTGCAACCATCATTAGATGTTTCAAATACAAATTGAAATTTAAACTGTTTTTGTATCTAAACATTTTCACATACATACACACATACGTACAACTATCATGAAATGATTTTTTTTTATTTTTGTTTTGTATTTGTTGGAATAGTTATTATACCCTTCACACAGTGAAAAAGGGTATATATAGGTTTGTCATTCCGTGTGAAATTTCTACAATTTTCATTTCCGACCCCATAAAGTATATATTTTCTGAAAGCTTATGAATTGGGGAGTCGATTAAGCTCTGTCAGTCTTTCCGTCTGTCCGTGTGTATGTTGAAATCAACTTTTTGAAGCCCCCCGACATCGCTTGGACTCTGGTGAGGTATTAATATATCAGAAATATTCGGGAGTAGATCGGTATTGAAAATCAGAAACATCGGTACATAAACAACTGAGATATAAGCAAAAACCCACGACCACCTCGATTTTTTTTTCACAAAAACAACATTACAACAACAACATACATACATACAAACAGTATACTGGTTAGAGAAAACGTGGCATCGAATCCCAGCCGAGCCAAAAAAAAAATTTTTTTTTTTATTTTTTTTATTTTTAATTTAATATATTATTTATATTTTTATTATTATTTTTTTTTTAATTTTTTTTTATTTTTTTTTTGTTTTATATTCATTATATATTTTTTAATATATATATTTTTTTTAATATTTTTCTTTAATTTTTAAAAAATTTTATTTTAATTTTTTAACATGCATACGTAAATTTATAATTTTACAATGGGATGTTTTTGTATATATAATTCACCATTACAAACTACTGTTATTGCATGACTACACGTTGTGAAGGGTATATAAGATTCGGTACGGCCGAATATAGCGCTCTTACTTGTTTTTATTTATTTTTTTTTGTTTTTGTTTCAACTATAAGATGCTGACTGGTTTGCTACTGTTTTTTTTTTTGTTGTCCCCAGTTTGAAATAGATTTTAAACGTTTCAAACTTAATGAGGTATGTATTTATGTGTTTGAATGCGTGCGTTCATGGTTTTCAAGTCAGTAACCTTTTGTACTGTTTATTTATTAAATATTATTACTATTATTTTTTTTAATGTTTTAATTTTCTAGCCAATCAGTTTGTTACGATCTTTTTCGTATTCTTATATTTTTGTTTATTTTTTTTGGCCTTATGGGTTGAGCAATTTAAATATTTGTTCGTTTGTTCCATTGTTTTAAAGTTCATGGTCATTACTTTCAGTTTGTTAGACAGATGAGAATGATTTGAACAAAACGCATGTACGTACGGGGATATTAATACATTAAGTTTGTTGTTTTGTAAAAAAATTAAACAAGAAAAAAAAAAAACACATCTTAATGTAACTAATGAACCGAGTGGTAAAGAATAATTAAAAAAAGCTTAATGGTTATTCATGTACACATTTTCAAAAAAGAACTTTAATCAATTTAATTTTAAACACAAGCCATTAACCATTTCTGCCTAATTTTGTTTATTTAAAAAAGAAAAAAAAAAACTCAAATGATTGACAGATATTTAAGGGCCATAAGGCATCCTTGATAAGTAAATATAATGTATTTAATTATCGTATCGTATTCGGCCAACTATAATTAATGAAAATAGTAGCTGGCGTTATAATATAATGTAACTTGCAGAGACCCGGCTCACTTCGCTACTCCTTTATGAGTAAATATATACTGAGCTAATATAGTTGTTAAATTAGAAAAATTATTAGTTGCTTTATATGTTTTAGAAGAAAATTTTTTATAAATTTTTTTGCAAAAAAATAGTATGTAAATATATACCCAGCAAAATAACACTTTACAAAATAATGAGTTGAAAGTTCCAGAAAGCAGTTCTTCACTACTGACAATTTGGCATCTATACCCATTCCACGCTCGCTTACAAATAGGGTATCAAATAAGTACTTACCACCCTCACTTACAAAAAGGCACCCGAAAAAGTTCGTATTACAATCGCTTATGAATAGGGACTTAAATAAGTACTTACTTTTATAGCAATAAAAAAGTACTTGATTTTAATAACCTAAATAACCCATTAATATTATGGACTTACAGAAGTCGTTTGGTTCTTCTAGGGAAGTAAATTCGGTTTGATTTTTTTGCGATACGTTATTTTTAAATTTGAAAAACAGTGAAAGTCTATAAGTCATCACTTTTTTTAAAAATTATTGCCGCTGTTGTCAAAATTATTATTACTTATACCCTAAGCGTGTGAAACTAAATGAGAATTATAAAAAGAAAAGATATTTATACATACTTTAGGGAGTAGGAAATTAATATTATAGAAATTACAAACGGAATGGCAAAGCACCACAGGTGATGGGAATAGTTAGTAACCGTTCATTCGGCAACTCTTACAATTGAAGTCGTCTATAATTTAGTGCGTAGATGCCCAAAAATGTTTTGCTGCCTTATAAGTGAGAGAATTTTTAAGTACAGTGCCACTTAAAAGTAAATTATTAAAATTTAGTCATCAAAATTTTGTTTGGTTTTTAAAAATGTTTTATAATGCAGTTCACACTGAAATTCATATTTTTTTAGTTGGACGAAAAAGTAAGCGTAAAGATTTTTATTAAAATTTAATACAAGCAATTGTTCTTGGGTGTGAAAAAACTAATAATAATTCTGTAAACAATGAATTTATTATTTACTTACTTGGTAAAATGAAAATTTAATGAATTTTCAATAAATTTTGCTGTTTCAAAATTGACTTTTTAAAAAATAAAATATTTTTCTAATTCCATTATAATTTTTTTACCCACTGTATTTGAAAAGATATCAATACATCCGCAAGCATGTACATACATTCGTTAATGTCTCATAGAGCATAAGAATAACTGAGGTGGGCTTACAAAACAATTGCTTTGTGAAATATTTTAGTATAAAACGTAAGTACTAACGGGGTAAAATATTAAGTCTGGCAACAATTTTAGTTACATGCTTTGGAACATGTTTACGCAAGCTGTGAATAGGTATGATTTCGCCATGATATTTGTTATGGTAATGAATGACAAATGTGTTTCGTGTACACGTTGCACAGTGTTAGCCGTAATTGGCCACACAACTCGACTAATCAACAACTCGGATAATAAATAATTGATACGATGAACAGCTGTTTGAAGCTTAGAAAATAGAAATTAGCCTAAGATAGTATATATATATATGTGTTCCTCTAACTCCCATTGGAGCATAGGACGCCTAAGATAGGCTTAGCTACAATGGTGATCTTGTTGCCATGCAGCTGTGTTGGCGCATGCAAATAAAAATCATGGCTACGACGTGATCACAACAGTCATATTGTATTCGCTATAACAAGAAACAGTTTTCTTTTTAAATGCTTTTCATCATATATTTTTCCACAATAACCAAGCTTTTATTTGAATTGTATAATTTAGTGTTTGCTTTTGTAAAAATTTCAATATGGTTGTCATTTAAAAATAGTATGATTTAAGAAATTGTTATGATAAAAACAAATTTATTCAAATTATTAAATAATAGGTTAGACAACAGTATGATTACAAAGCAATCAAGCTATGATTTGTTTAATAATAATTTGATTTCAACTGTTCTTCTTGCGAAATAAATTTTTATTATTTTAAAAGTTTGAGATGTCAAAAACTATACAAAAATTTTGAAAAATTTAAAATTAACAAGAAAATTTAAAAAATACTTATAAAAAAAATATAAAAAAAAAAGAAAAAAGCAAAGGTTGACGATTGCAACTGTAGTCATTTATATGATTTTTGCATGGTATTTTTATAAAACATAATAATGATAACTGGCAACCATTATATGCTTAAACCACAATCCTACAATTCAATCATAGCATGTTGCTCTTAGATTATGATTAACACAACCATGTTATTTCTTTGCCTGCGTAAAAATAATTATTTTCTTTTACACACATGTATTTTGACAGCTTGAAGCCGTTAGCCTGCTGTCATCTATGTGTTTATTGTAATAAAATTGCCAGTTTAACAAAAAAAAAAAAAACTTTGCATTTGTTTTATTTTATTTAAAGTTAACGCCTTGAAAAAAAAAACTTTCCATTAAATAAACACCCACTTTAAAATTTCAATACATATTGTGCTACAAAATGATTTCAAGTTTTTTCTCTTTGTTTTAAAAAAATTCAATGTCATGGTTTGTTCAATTCAATAAACAGGGCGGTTTATTTGTTTAACAGTTTGTTCTTGTTTTTTGTTTTTTGTTATTTATCAATTTATTTCTTTTGTATTTTTTTTTTAACAAAAAATATAATAATCGTTGTCCTTAAACTTTAATCTCCCACACATAAAGAATTGAAATTTATTTGCAACTGGGCGAAATATTTATTATCGCAAATGACACACATCTGAAATATGCTCTTAAAAATTCTTTAAAATCCGGGTTTGAATATAAAACACTTTCATTTATATTTTACTAGCCAAACCCGGCGCGCTTTGCTACGCCCCTTAATGAATCGAAATGCATTCTGAATTTTTTTATGGGCGTGGCCCTGCCCACTTTTTATACCCTTCACACAGTGAAAAAGGGTATATATAGGTTTGTCATTCCGTGTGAAATTTCTACAATTTTCATTTCCGACCCCATAAAGTATATATTTTCTGAAAGCTTATGAATAGAGGAGTCGATTAAGCCCTGACCGTCTGTCCGTCTGTCCGTCTGACCGTCTGTCCGTGTGTATGTTGAAATCAACTTTTTGAAGCCCCCCGACATAGGTTGGACCCGGATAAGGTATTAAAATATCAGAAATATTCGGCAGTAGATCGGTATTGAAAATCAGAAACATCGGTACATAAACAACTGAGATATGAGCAAAAACCCACGACCACCTCGATTTTCTTTTCATAAAAACAACATTACAACAACAACATACATACATACAAACGTGTATACTGGTTAGAGAAAACGTGGCATCGAATCCCAGCTGAGGCAAAAAAATTTTTTTTTAATTTTTTTAAAAATTTTTTTTTTAATTTTTTTTTTATTTTTTTTTTATTTTTTATTTAATATATTATATATATTTTTATTATTATTTTTTTTTTATAATTTTTTTTTTATTTTTTTTTTGTTTTATATATATTATATATGTATGTATATAATAATTTTTTTTTTTTAATTTTTTTTTTAAATTTTTTTTTTTTAAATTTTTTTTTTTTTAATTTTTTTTTATTTTTTATTTTTTTTTTTGTTTTTTTTAACATACATACGTGAATTTACTGTTATTGCATGACTACACGTTGTGAAGGGTATATAAGATTCGGCACGGCCGAATATAGCGCTTTTACTTGTTTAATCACGAAATTGTAAAGTCATAACAGCTCAATATGTGTGCAAAGTTTCAGAATAATCTGTCTAGTGCAAGTACCTCAAAATTATACATATTTTTTATGGGCGTGGCACTGCCCACTTTTCTAATCATGAAATTATTAAGTCATGACAGCTCGATATGTGTGAAAAGTTTCAAAAAAATCGGTCTGGTGCAAGTACCTCAAAATTATAACCTTTTTTTATGGGCGTGGCCCTGCCCACTTTTCTAATCACGAAATTATATGGTTATGACAGCTTAGTATGTGTGCAAAGTTTCAGAAAAATCGGTACAGTGCAAGTACCTCAAAATTAAAACATTTTTAGGGGCGTGGCCCCGCCCATTTTTCTTATCACAAAATTATTAAGTCATGACAGCCCGATATGTGTGCAAAGTTTCAGAAAAATCGGTCAAGTGCAAGTAGCTAAAACTGATAACTAATTTTTATGGGCGTGGCCCCGCCCAATTTTTTCACCCATAAACACTCCCTGGTATGTGTACAACAACTTACCAAAGTTTGAGCCCGATCGGTTTTACAGTTTCGGAGTCTATAGCTAACACACACACACACACACACAGAGTTTCACTTTTATATATATAGATATCGATTTTTTATGGACTTTAAAAAAGAGCTCAAATATGTATATGAGTTTTGCCATTAACAGTGTGGACCAGAAAGTCGCATCGCATTCCCACAAACTAATGGCAACTGTTTATTCAATCTATGAAATTTCAATTTACAACTTTTGCTCAAAAACAAATTTGACTGACACTGTATTAATTTAAACACACACACATACATACACTTAATGATAAAAATATGAAGTGAATAAATACAATCAGTTTCTTTTAAAAATAAATTCAACCAGAATGTATCAAATTAAATTCACTTGTGTAAAATGTAATGCATGATGGCCTTGAAAACCTTATTTTTTTTTGTTTTTATTCATCTTGTTCATCATTCATGTATGTTTAATAACTACTTTTGATGCATGTGATGCATTCAACCTTGAATTTTTAGATTTTGCAATTTTTTTTTCTTTTTTCTGTTTTTTTTCGATAGTTGTGACTGTGGTTGTTTTCTTTCTCAAAACTTGTTATCAATTCCTGACTCATTTTTTTTGTTGCAGTTTTTGTTGCTTTTGATTGTCGTTGTCATCGTTAGTACGAGTAAATACTTGAAACTAAAGCATCCTCTAGCTTCAAGTACATTAACGCGTACTTAAGAACAACGTACGAGGAGTGACTTGAAACTAAAACAACTAGTTTTATTGAACCACCTGAAGTTGTATTTGTAATTCGGTCAGCAAGGCAATCAATTTAAAAAAAAAGAAAGAAAGTGTTAAAAATCTCCAAAAAGAATTTAAATTATTTTTATATGCAAGTTGGTAATTTTATTGAGATATTTTTTTATTTTTATTAATTATTTTATAAATTACTGCTTCAATTAAATCCTGTGACAATTAAAAATAATTTTTAAAGCTTAAGTGGCAACACCGTATATTATATCTGTGGCTTGGAGGTAAAAGGGCCAATGTCAAAATATTTACTTTCGAAAAAATTGGAATTGAACTTTAACTTCTGTAGATGCTTTCATAGTGACCTTGGCCAGCATTTTATTTATGAAGCTGTTCTGGGTTAAGTTTGACTTTAGCTGTTTTACCATAATGAAATAGAGCAAGAAAACAAATCTAATGCAATGATTAATTTAAAAGAGCAAAAAAGTGACATTGGCCCTTTTAGCTCCAAGCCACAGATATTATAGTATATTATTTGGACGAACATGTTTGTAAGGGAGAAATGCAAAAGTTTCACTTACGGAAGGCATGAAACTTGCATGGAAAGTTTCCGTTTAGAAACATTACTTTTTTAGCACAACAAGTGCGTTTTTCGAAGCCTACTGTAGTATGCATGAACATACTACAGCTTATTTTATAATTGTACCGACTAGAGGCTTTATCTGTCGCTTCGAAAAATTTTATTTTAACCAAATAAACAGTCTTAGTATTATCGTTCAGCATTCAGGGAAAAAGAGGATCACCATTATACTACATATTTATAGACTTTTAAAACGCGTGTCAAAAGCCATAACGCCATATACATAAAACAAGCTAGTATGCAAGGGTGTCCGCGAATGCCACTTTCCATATGTTGCATGAAAAGCAGCTGAAGAATAGGATCATTGTGAAAACTGGAGTTAAACAAGGTTGTGTGTTATATTCTCTACTTTTTAACTGCGTCCTCAATGCTGTGATCCAAATGGCAACAAACCATCATAAGAGAGGTTTTATGTTGGGCTTACAAGGATCGCTGGAGAACCCAAATTATGCCGATGACATATGTCTGCTTAGCCACTCATTTTCAGAGATGCAGTCGAAAATGTCCACCTTCACTGACATCGCAAAATTGGTCACACTGAAAATAAATATATCCAACACAAAATCGCTTCGTATCAATACTAACACAGATCACCATTTCTTCGTATGTGATCAAGATATTGAATATGTTAATTAATTCTGCTACCTGGGTAGTATTATTGACTCGACTGGTGGCTCAGAAGCAGATACATCCAGTTGCATAAATAAAGCACGAAGTGCATTTGCCCAGATTAACCGGGTTGGTAAATCCTTTAAAATTTCAAAACAAACCTAAATGAAATTGTTTAATTCCAATATAAAATCCATTTTATTATATCGTTGCGAGAACTGGAACATGGCACCACGTGATATACAATACCTTTAGGTAGTTCTCAACATTTGCCTCCGCAAAATCTTACTGATTTTGTGGCCTGTAACAATATCAAAAAACCAACTCTGATTAGAGGCAGACCATCAGCATATTAGAGCAAAAAAAAAAGTAAGCGAAAACGAAGTTGAATAGGTCACACCCTTCTTTAACTCAGACGATGATATTGCCAAGAAATGCGTATATTGAAACCCGCAGAGAAGCAGACGAGTTGGGAGACTAGGGCATACCTGGAAGCGGCAACTGACAATAGAACTTTGAAAATTGCGTATGAAGTAGAACGAGGTCAAGCATCTAGAAGATCAAGATTAGTTGAAGCCACCTTTTTGAGGCCCTATTTTATATCCTGTTAAGTTGTTATAACTTAGAATTAAAATAATAATTCATAAGTTTATCTAATTAGGAAAAAAAAAGAAAAATAAATCTTTTATTTATTTCTTTTCTTATTTAAGTCTATGGAATTATAACGTCAAGTATAATTCGTCGCACAGAGGGTTGAAATGTACCAAAAGTGAGGATTAATTCAAAAGCTGAACTTTATCCTACACATTCGTGTGTGGTACTGGGTGAAAGGTAATTAAATTCTACATCACTATTTGCCAAAAACTTTTGTTTTGAGTAAATTACTCTAACGACTATGAGCTGTCAAAGTCAAATAATTTTTCAAAATTTTTCGTGCCGTGCCTAAAACTGAAAATTGAGATATTTTGGGTGCTGATAATTCTTATTAAGCGTTATAAAAGTAATTTTATTAAAACGGAACCATCAACTCCAGGTATTTGGCTACATAACTGCTTTAATGTTTTTTAGATAAATGTTTTGCAAATATTTTTAATATTTTTTTAAAAAGTGCTCCATATTTGGGGTATTTTCGATATATACACAGAGTTTCCACAAATTTCTTGTTGCGATCCAGCAAATTTTATTAAGTGATATTTTAATGTAGTATTTTAACTTATATATTCCACACCAAACTTTTGCAGAGGCACCGCGTTTTTTTACTTATTAAAATTTTTGTGAAAGAACTCCAGTTGCTAAATACTTAATCTGAAAAAACAAACAAAAAATCAACTTGTTTGTTTTTAACTCTCTGTTGTCTTTAATTTCGGTATTAAAGTTATTGTTATAAATGAGTTTGGTTTGTATCAGAGATGGTTGCGTGAGTTAATTTTGACTCACGCTCACTTACAAAAAATGCTTTTATTAAATTTAAAATTAACTCACGAGCTCGAAATGATCACGAAAACACTTAATGTTCGAACAAAACTAAAGCTTAAATACTAATATGTATATTAAATGCTAAAAAAAAAATCTAAAAAACAAGTAACAGTGCTATATTCGGCCGTGCCGAATCTTATATACCCTTCACAACGTGTAGTCGTGCAATAACAATTGTTTGTATCACCATTCATCTCATATAAAAATACATACATAAGTACATGTAAAAAACATAAAAAAAAAATACAAAAAAAAAAAATATTAAAAATAAAAAAAATAATAAAAAAAATTAAAAAAAAAATTAAAAAAAAATTTTTTTTAAATTCTTTTAAAAAAATTAAAAAACAATATAAAAAAAAATAATAATATATTAAATAAAATAAAATAAAATAAAATTTATTTGGCTCAGCTGGAATTCGATGCCACGTTTACTTTAACCAGTATGTATGTAGGTTGTTGTTGTAATTTTGAAAAAAGAAACGAGGTGGTCGTGGTTTTTTGCTCATATCTCAGAAAGTTATGAGGCGATTGTGCTGAATTTCAATAGCGATTCATTCTTGGATATTTCCAAGAGATTGATACCGTATACAGATCTGAGGAACATATAGTTGCTTCTAAAAGTAAATTTCAACCAACACACGGACAGACGGGCAGACGGTCAGGGCTTAATCGACTCCTCTATTCATAAGCTTTCAGAAAATATATACTTTATGGGGTCGGAAATGAAAATTGTAGAAATTACAAACGGAATGACAAAGCTATATATGTATACCCTTGTGCACCACAGGTGAAGGTGAAGCTGATGCACAAATTCGGCAATAACTTACGTTATTAGAAATAAATTTCTTTATAAAATTATATGTAACTCACGAACACTGCATTTAAAAAATATCGTGTCACGCTTCCGTCTCTTTTAATTGGTATAGATCATTGTACCCTACATAAAAAACTTGGGCACAAGCATGTGAACATACATAGAAGTATGGTTTTCATTTGCAATTTAAAAGAACAAGTAAAGATTCCTACTATAAATTGGGTAAATTTCAACATATTCTAAATAATTTCTAACATAAGCTAAGTAAATTTTAAGAAATTTCATATAAAATTACAGAGTTTGTTGATATTTACCTAAAATATATTTATTATTTAAATTTTTTAATAAAACATTGAGTATGCTTTAATTTTCAGTTAATTTATTGCTTTTTATTCCAAAGTTACAGCATAAATTGTGAACTAAGGTCTTTTTTTCCAAAAAAAAACAAAAAAGCGCTTAACGGGTTAAAAAAAAATTTCTTTTTTAATTTTTTTTCTAGAATTCTGTGTTTTTATGTGCTTATAATAACTCATCAATAAAAAAATATAATATTTTAAAACTACGGCGTTTATGAATTAATCGCCACTTTGGGTACTATCGAACCCACTGTGCGTCGGTTCTTTTAGTGTTGGCAGCCGAATCAAAGCAAGACGTGGAGAATACTACATATATAAGCGCAGAATATCCTCGATATAGTACATCTCTAAGACTAAAAGTAAAAAATGTTTCTGGACAGATTCGATAAGATCAATATGAACGTTATAGTAGGGATCCCATAAAATTGAGCCAAACTCTAAAATCGATGTTACAAGTGACGTTAAAGGGTTCTCTAATTCTGATGAAAGGCAAGATTTCACTTGCCTTATTAACAGCTAAAATAATGTATTGTATGAAATATAATTTTGTATCTTGCAAAATATAAAGATCCGTAATTGAGTTGACCGACTCTAGTCTATAGCCATCGATATAGTAGTGATTAAAAGCATCACACCTTCTCGAAAAAGTTACACTAAATTAAGGTTACACCAACTATAAAAATTTTCTAGGTCCTTTTGAAGATAGTTATGATCTGGTGAATGTTTGAACTTTAAAAATATTTTGACATCATTGCGAGGCAAGTCGTTGATGAAAAGTAAAAACAAAATGGGACCGAGGTGGCCGGATTTTAACAAAATATTTTTATGATTTTTTTAGTATTTAAATTTAGGCTATAAGTTCAATGTGATAATGACAGAATATCTAGAAATAGTTAGTTATCCGATACTAGCTGAGTGAAGTGCATTTTCGAAACCAGCTACGGTTTCATCATCAGCACTCTTTTGATCAGAACTAGACTTTGCGCAACTAAATTCTACGGACTGTGTTCTGCATAAAAAATATGAGTTTAACCGGCTTTAAAATGTTATCAAAACCCATTGAATCCAGTTTTTTTAGTAGAAGTTTCTTTTTTATATGTTTTTGCCATGAATCTGTTATTAGACACATGAAATTAAGTTATCGGCTTTTAGAGATTGTTATTTACACATATAATTTCCTCCTCTGGGTATATTTGCTATTTCAGCCCATGTCCAAATATTGAAAATACTTTAAATATTTATTTATTTATTTATTTATTTATTTATTTAATTTATTGTCTATAGATAATAATCCTTACAGACTAAAGTATGTAAAATAACAAAACAAAATTAAGGTTATATATAAAATAATATTCAATATTAATTCAACGATTTAAATATAAAATGATATTTCTTTTAACAATTTCTTTACTTTCATTAAGGCCAATAAGGTGATAATAATTATTAAAGTTTTCACATATACAACGAAGAGGATCATTATTAGCATAGTTGGTTCTATAGTATTTTAAGTTAATAAAACGGAAATTTCGAGTTGGTCTGGTTGGAACATTAAAAGATATTTTACTTAGCAGGAATTCAGAGTCGATATCGCCTTGAATTAGGCCCAGCACAAAAGAAAAACTCAGCATTGAACGACGACTTTTTAAAGTTGGTAATTTTATAAGACAGAGTCTGCTTTCGTATGAAGGTAGTAAAAACGAATTCCATCCAAGGCCACGAAGACAAAATATTAAAAACTTCTTTTGTACAGACTCGATACTATCAATATGAATATTATAGCAAGGATCCCAAATAATCGATCCATATTCAAGAATAGGTCGAACTAACGATGAATATAATTGTTTCGTAATATAAGGATCTAGAAATTCCTTGCACCACCTCTTCATAAATCCAAGTACACCATTTGCTTTGTTAACAATTAAAGAAATATGGTCACGAAAATTTAATATGTACAAATAAACACAAGCTTATGCTCGTACCTACATTAGTTCGTGTGTATGTATGTATGTACGTATTTGTAACACCTGAACATGTAAAATGTAAAACAACATACTTTTGATATTTTTACCGGCTTTTACTTTTTTGTAAAATAACATCATGTTTTTGTTTTTTCGGAGAAAAAAAAACGTCTTTATGTCATTCCAAATGACAGCGACAATGACAACAACAGCTATAACTATAACAACAAATCGCATTCATCCGTCAATCAATTTGTCAAAAAGCAGACATAAAGCAAAAACTGTATGAAAAAAAAAAAACACACACACATACAGACGAATAGAAAAACTTAAACATAAATGAACTTGTTATTTCAAACAGAGTGTTTTTAATTTTTATTACAAAAGTTGTTAAAAATAAGTTGTATTTTGTGTTAATAAATTATAATAGTTATGATTAAGGAAGACATTTTTTTTTTTAATTTACTAACTTACTTAAGAATTACTTATGAGAACGGTTTTTGAAAAAGATTTGTTCATGAGCTGTTAAAATAACTGACATTGACATTGAAAGAAATATTAGATTTGAGAGATACATACATACATACATACATACATACATACATACATACATACATACATACATACATACATACATATTTTGACATACAGAGTTGTCTTTCATATTCTGGCGCATAGATTTTTCAATAAAAAATAATAAGAAACTCACGTTCTACTAGGCTGGTAGAGGCTTAGAAAAATCTACTTAAAATATATTTATTAATTTGTTGCCATAAGGAAAAATACAAAAAAATATGTATTTGATTCTATGATTCATTAAAAATGTTCAAACATAATTGATTTCATGTTCAAAATTGTCACTATCATTATCAATTTTAGCAGTGATTTTTAATTTAATTATTGCGAGAAAAACGCCATAAAACTATACTAAAAAATAAAGGGTGATGCAAAATTACTATCTCAAAAAAAATATCTTCTTATAAATTATTTCTCATATTGTTATAAAATGGATTTGAACACAATAATCAAATATTGGGTCCGCCAAATAACTTTTTTTTTTTGAAAATGCTATAAAAAAAGTGTAGCTTCGGCTGTGTGGCACGTAGCGCCGTCCTGTTGCCAATATCCTCCTCTTCAATTTTTGTAAAGAAAAATTGTCCCATTTCTACGGCCACGCCTTGCTCATTTTCGAAGAAAAATGGCCCAATTATGCCTCTGGACCAAAATCCACACCAAACAGTAACTCGTTTTGGGTGTATCGGCTTTTCAATGTATGCGTGCGGGTTTTCTGTGCCCCAAATGCGACAATTTTGCTTGTTTACATACCCGCCAAGATCAAAATGAGCTTCATCTGAAAAGATGATTTTTTTTTTGGCAAAATCGGCCAAAGTAACGTCGCAATATTTGTCAGCATTGTTCAAGCGTATAAACAACCATATTCGTTCAGCGGAAGGATAAGGCTAATTATCTGTCAAATCAGACATGAGCTAAATGTTACCATTCACGAAATAAGCACTAGTTGAAAAAAAAACGTTAGATTGCGGACCCTTTATAATTAAATCCAATGATTAATAGTGACAATTTTTTCTAAAAGTTTTTACTGGACTGCGTTCCTTTTCACAAAATCTGAGAAAAAAAGCTCACAGCTTATTTCGTGCAGTTTTTATACCCTTCACCTGTGGTGCACAAGGGTATATATAGCTTTGTCATTCCGTTTGTAATTTCTACAATTTTACAATTTCCGACGCCATAAAGTATATATTTTCTGAAAGCTTATGAATAGAGGAGTCGATTAAGCCCTGACCGTCGCTATTTAAATTCAGCACAATCGCTCTATAACTTTCTGAGATATGAGCAAAACACCACGACCACCTCGTTTTTTCACAATTACAACAACAACATACGTATATACTAGTTAAAGTAAGCGTGGCATCGAATCCCAGCTGAGCCAAAAAAAAAATTTTTTTATTTTATTTTATATATTATTTATATTTTAATTATTTTTTTTTATATATTTTTTTAAAATTTTTTTAAACAAGTTTTTTAACATATTAAAAAAATTTTTTTTTTAATATTTTTTATTGTTTTTTTTTGTTTTTAATATATTTTTTTTTGTAATTTTTTTTTGAGAAACACATACGAAAACTCAATTTATAATTTTACCCTTCACACAGTGAGAAAGGGTATATATAGGTTTGTCATTCCGTGTGAAATTTCTACAATTTTCATTTCCGACCACATAAAGTATATATTTTCTGAAAGGTTATGCGTAGGGGAGTCGATTCAGCTCTGTCAGTCTGTCCGTCTGTACGTGTGTATGTTGAAATAAACTTTTTGAAGCCCACCGATATCGCATGGACCCAGGTGCGCATGGACCCAGGTGAATTATTTAATCATCAGAAATATTCGGGAGTAGATCGGTATTGAAAATCAGAAATATCGGTTCATAAACAACTGAGATGTGAGCAAAAACCCACGACCACCTCGATTTTTTTCACAAAAACAACATTACAACAACAACATACATACATACAAACGTGTATACTGGTTAGAGTAAACATGGCATCGAATCCCAGTTGAGCCAAAAAAACATTTTTTTTATATTTTTTTTTTAATTTTTTTTTAATTTTTATTTAATATATTATTTATATTTTTATTATTTTTTTTTAATTTTTTTTTATTTTTTTTTTTGTTTTATGTTTATTATATATATTTTAATTATTTTTTAAAAAATTTTTTTTTTAATTTTTTTTTAAATTTTTTTTTTAAATTTTTTTTATTTTTTTTTTTATTTTTTTTATTGAATGACTACAAGAGTGTCTTAAAATTGGCGAAATTTTAGTGCTTTTCCTGTCAAATAATAAGTCAAGTTTCTTCCTAATTTTTTGCTTTAATAATGGTTAATCCCATAATTTTGTCCAGCAAAAGATGGAACTTTTTTAAAATTAAAGTTTTAACAGTGAAGAAAATCTTTTTAAGTTTTATTCCTATTTCTTAAATAAAGGGCGATTTAATTTTAGGGGCCGATGGTATGGTTCAATTATGTATGAAACAAAATATTGGCCAAATGGCCACTGCGCGGAACACCTTCATCCGATGTTACAAATTTTCAATGACAATGTTGATGTTCAAATGTTGGGCACGATGATTAGTCAAGATTGACTGCTCTTTTGCCACACTATCGCGAGAAAACAGCAATGTTTCTCATTCAACGTACTAAGAAGTCATTCGCAGATGTTTTCACATTTCATACAGACCTGTTTTGCTGAAATTTAAATATTTTCCACAATTCTCCCGATTGCGGACGAATTTAAACGATTCTGTTGACCAAAAGAATCACGAAGTGCATGAAATGCATTTTGATTTGAACGCCCATTTTCATAATAAGCCTAAATAAATTTAACGCGTTGCTCGATTGTGTATCTTACAACGGTTCAAATTAAGTTAGTCTGAATTTGAGAAATGTCAAGAGAAATGCGGAAAAAAAAACCTGACGTTTAGGTGGGGTTCACATTCAACATCGGCCCTTAAAATTTAACCACCATTTATATGTGTTTCCTAGCCGTTATATGTTTATAAAATAAATATTTTGTTTTTCGAATTGCGTAAAAAACTAAATTTCGTTTTACTGCGCAGCTTGTGGCTATACTTTAGTCCCTCACTGTATATGAAACTCTTTACACGTTCAAAAACAAATTTGTATTATTGTTTTACAGAACAACAATTAACCGCCGCTATCGACAAAAGTTGTCACTTACTCGGTGTCAATTAAGTGGCATCAAAACAAATTAACTACATCATAATAAAATATTCCATTCTGGATATCAATTATCGTTCTATGAAACTGTGAAATGAAAAGTTTTTGTGAGTTACATCATATGGTGCCAACATACCTTGTGCTATACAAAAACTTTTCATTTCACAATTTTACAGAACGAGAATTGAACCCCTGGGGCTTTAGTGCTGCCATTTTTCCAGAAATATTAAATAAAAATTTATACAATATATTGTTCTTACAAATTTTAGAATAAAATTTCATAAAATATTCAACCATAGAAACAATTTACAGTTTTACAAAATTTGTGAAAAGTGCTATAAATTTAATAGAAAAAAAATAGTGCCTTTCTATTGGTGCAAAAAAAGTTCAATTTATAATTAGAAAAAAAAAGAAATTGTGTTCAAAATCTATTTAAAAAATGTTGTTAATGACAAAACTATTGAAAAAAAAATATTTAAAAATTTCAACATAAACCAAATATACACAAATTTAAAATAATTCAACTACACTTAGGACAATTTTAAAACAAACTCAAATAAACATAAAGAAATATTGTTGAATTTTTGTTTTAACAAGACTTACTGCCATGAAAAACTGCCGGTAATGCCGTCTTTGAGACGATCTCTTAACGAACGTTGTCTACTTGGTCCCGAACCGCTTAAAGGTGGCAACATGGAATTCTCATCGTTGCCATCTTCAAGTACGGTGGTTATATTTGAAGCCGAAGTTGATATGGATGCTGGGGCGCCACTGGCGGTTGCCGAATATTCCATTATGGGTGGCTGTTGTTGCGTTGGTAAAAATTGCTGATTATGTTGTTGTTGCTGTTGCTGTTGGTCTCTTGGTAGCCGTCTAAAACTATGACGTGGTGAGTTTTCGCGTGACATTTTGTCAAATTTTATTTATATTTTTGATGTATAAGTTTTATGTTTTTGTTGTTGTATTTTTAGAAAAAGTTGTTTTTTCCAAGTGTTAAAAAGTTATGGTAAAACAAAATTTTGTTTGTGAAATTAAAAAATATTTGATTTTAATTCAAAAAAACACATGGAATTGAACATTCAAGAGAAAATGGGTTTTTGGAGAAGAAAACATAATACATGGCAATAAAATTCGGTGAGTTTTAAACCAATTGTATAGTTTTTAATGTTTTTAATTCGTAAAAAAAAATTGACTTTGTTTGCAATATTTAATAATTGGTGCTTAAAATTGAAAGTATTTTGTTTTTTTTTTTTTTTCTTTTTATATTTAAATATTAATTAAAAGATATTTTTAATCATATTTAAGCATTCTTAAAATTCAATTAAATAGTTATAGTTTGAAAGTGTTTTTTTATTAATAAATTTTGTTGTTTTAAAGTTTAGTTTCACATACAAACCACTGTAAATATTTCTTAAAAATCGAGAGAGAAAAAATATATATAAAATGCATTACAACATAGAGATTTTTTTATAAAAAAAAAAATAATCTAAATTTTCAAATAAAAGCTTCACCATTTAAGCAGTATGCATTTCAATAGAAAAATGTTGTTGAGTGTAGAAGAGTTAAAAAGTTTTGTTTTGTAAAGTGTAGTTTGTTGTCACAAAAGTGTTGAGTTTGTGGTTAATGATTTGATATTAGTTGTGAATATTATGTTATAATAATGTAAATATACATGCCATGTACACGAAATAAATAATAAATTCCTAAGCCCAGATTAGAGCTTAAAGTTGATACTTACTTCTATATGTGTTGTGTGCTTAAACAATTGCTTTTTCTGTTAACATTGAATTGTTTTTCTTTTAATTTTTAAATTTCAAAAATCATTACCTTATTGGTTGTAGCAGAGAAAACAATTTTTAAAAAAATCTAATTGAAAACGACCCAAAATCAATAATCATCACACTTTAATCGGATTTTTTTTAAGAGTCGAGCTGTATGAAAGAACCTCTTTTCAATCTTGTTATTATGGAAAAAAGTCGTCATTAAATTAAAACAGATTTAAATGGATTGCACGTCAAATGTGCTTAATGCTTTTATAAAAAAAATTTATTATTCTTAGCAAGTGGCAACCTCGATCGAAAATAAAAAGAGAAACAATGAACTGAGCAGAAAGAAAAAATATTTTTTTTCACATTAATGACAGACAATTAATGTTTATTTTATAAATATGTATGTATATCAGTTAAACTAGGTCCGCATTGCTGATCTAAACAATATTTTTTAAGTATTCAGTTCAAAAGTAAATTTTGATGTTGTTGTTAGTGTAATGTTATTATTATTTCTCGTTTTGTCGGGACTGTATAGACATTTATTTCTAACCAACCTTTTAGTACCATTTGGAATACAATTTTATTTTCTATTTTAATTTTGTCTGTTAAAAACTTGATACTTTCTCGCGATAAAGAGTATAATGTAATTTTAACTCAAGAATCTACGTTGCCCAATAAAGTCTACACACAGCACCATAAATATGATTTTAACGAAATTTACTGAAGATTTAACACATTTTTTTATGTTAAGTCCTATCTATATATAAGTTAAATTTAAAAATGAGATTCAAAACATCTATAATTGTGCACATTTATTGTACCAAAATGGAAGTACTTGTAATTTGGTGCCCAAAAAAGTGTACATACACCAAAAACACATCTCTTAAAGCAAGAAGAAAACACTTCTCTAAGTAACGGTATTTCATTTTTTATATATTTTTTGACCAGTAATAAAAGAAAACAACATAATTAAGCAGCTGAAGTGAGTTTGTAGTTTATTATTCTTAGAATATCGCAGAATTTACAAAAACGCAAAGAAATTTCGCAGGAAATAAAAAAAATTAGTGGTTAAGTTGAGAAATGATTAAAATCATATGGAGAAATTGCAAATATTGTTGGAATTAGCCGCTCTACAGTTCAAAATATTATAAAAAATTATAATATAACAAATACAACAGAAAATAAATTCCGATCAGGCAGGCCATGTTAGCTTTCAGTGCGCGAAAAGCGGAATGTTGTCAGACTCTTAACAAGCAAAAGACATCGAAATTTCTACGCAGATAAGTATTCATCCCGAAACTGTGCGTAATGTTTTGAGAGCTAATGGTTTTCCAAGAAAACAACCGTTTATTAGCGAAACTAATTTAAAAAAACGTTTTGAATTTGCAAAACTACATTGAAATGACGGATTCGATTTTTGGAAAAATGTAATCTTAAGTGATGAGTCTAAATTTAATATATATGGATACGATGGTAAACAAAAAGTATGTTTTACTAAAGTTTACAAAACCTTTTTTTAATGAAAAAAATGTAGTTATTCGTGTTGTATGTAGACTTTATTGGGCAACTGTAGATATTTTCATACTAAATTTTATTAAAAATCTATCCAGTAGGTTTTAAATCGGGTTTAAGAGGGCAAACAGAAAGACAGACAGACAAAAATTTTGTCTCTTAACATTTTTTTTTTTTTAAGCAATATTTTATTTTTTTTTTATCTAGTTGTCTTTGAAAAATATGTCAGTTGTTATTTTTAATACAACCCTGTTGATTTATTGTGAGTTTGATCAAAACGAGCGAAAAAAAGTTAATAAAAATTTTCAAAACAAAAAAGTCCAAATTGGCGCTACAAAAAACTGTCTTCAATGTTTAAAGCCAACATTTGGAGAGTTCAGCCGTTGATGGGAAACCTGTTTTGTGAGGAAACGGTTGCATATACAGAATATCGTTTCTGAATATAAAAATAAGTAGTCAGCACTAAGAAATAATGATTCTTGCAATAGAAATTTTATAACGACAACAGAAAAATTTTATTAAAGTTAAAGTTTACTTTATAGACTAAAACTTAACTTTTAAGCAAAGTAAAATTTAAAGCATCTCAAATGTACTTTATTTTTGTCTATTCTAGGATTTGACATAAACAGAAAAATATGTTGCGAAGGTGATTTACAGGTGGTATTATCAGCACAGCTGATGTATTTTTTTCGCATAAATTTTGACTTAATTATCAAAAGTTGTTTATGTCTAAATGGTTAGCTCTTTCCCGAGTGAATTTAGAAAAAAAAAACTAAGCAAAACCATGTTTGTTTCGTCACATCGGCCAATTAAGGCGACAATAAAAACCCATGTTCCTTTGTAAAAGATGTGTTTAATATAGAATTAGTAACACCACAGCTTATTTACTTTTTTATATTTTTTATTTTATAGAACTGTCTTATGTACGTTAAGCTTGTATATTCTAAAGGATTTCAATCATTTTCCTATAACTTTAAAATTTATTAGAAAACATGAGATGAAAAAGCATTGTTTTTAAACACACATATAAAAATTACCAACAGTAAAATATAATAATAATTTTTATTTGCAACAAAATCAAAGGTTTAATATTATTTTAATTTATTTTTAACTGAATCGTATCCAATTACATAGTTGCGAGCATAATCAATTAAAAGTCGAATAATCGATGCCATTATGCATAAAAAAATAAATGAATATCAAGTCAAACATATAAGAGCGTTAATCAGTATAGCTTAAGTTCTAAACACATAGACGCCAGCAGACTTCACAACTTCACGGCTTCAAATGCTGCCAACTTCAAATATGAAGTCAGCATCATAATTATTTTGAAGACAGCAACAACATAATAATCAGCTGATGTGTATTTTAGCAATACAAATTTCAGGGCTGCCGCATATATATTTTATAATGAATAAAATTAAAGTTATTGATAAAAAAAATGCAATAATATCACGAAAAAGTATAAAAACACATAAATTTATTTCTTTATTGTATTTTTGTAATGTTTTTTTATGTTTAATATTAAAAATAAGTTTTTGTTCTTATTTTTCCAATTTAATATATATAATGGCAACACTATATTTGTTTATTGCTGCCCGTCAAAATACAAAATAGCATAAGTTGCCAGCAGCAGCAAATGCTGTTGTGCAGTGGTGCTGCTGTGCTGCCGTCAAAAAAATCGTTTTAATTTAAAATTTTTTTATTTTTGACATTTTGCTGCTTGCTGTCTGCTGTCGTCTATGTGTTTAGAGCATTAAGCTGGCACGATTTTTCATACCCACAAAAAATACTTTATATGATAAATAAAAATTAATAAGAATTACGTATTAAAAGAAATAGTTAATCACAATTTTTATTAGATTCTAATCTGGATTTCAAGTCCATAAAATTTTTAAATTGTTTCATAATGAAGAAACTAATTTTTTTTGTTGTGATAAGGAAAGAACACACCGTAAAAGTAAGTTTTTAACGAAATGAGCCGAGTATCATCATCAGCAGTTATTGATTGGTATATTATTGTTAGTTGTAACAATCATCTATTTAACACATAAGCTGTTAAGAAATAGAATTCGGTAATCAAATGATTCTTGTTTTAATATTTGCTACCATAGGCGAGTGAAAACGAAATTGAATACAAACGTCTTTTTTCTGTTTTTGTTGTTGTAATTTTTTTTTTTTTATTATCACTTTTTGTTATAATGTGTTCGCTTCGATAAAAATGTAAATGACATCAGGTCACGCCTCGTCAAGTCTTGATTTATGGAAAAGGAAGGCAGAGAGAATAGAAAAAGGTAAAGACTTCGCATAGTTAAGTTTGCTTTTTTCCTTTGGTTATCCTTAAAGAAAATGAAAATTGATGAAAAGTGCATTAACGTAAATACAAATTCAAAAGAAATTTTAACAAAAACTGATCAAGTATACTTGATGTGTGTGACCCACGTCTAAGCAGTTGTTGTCATAATTTCAACAACATTTTATTTCAATCTTATTTGCTTTTGTGTGGTCCTTAATCAACATTATGTTGATATTAGCCATCAATATGATTGCTATACCAGACATGTGGTATCATTATTAGTTTTAATATTTTTAATATTCGAACTTTCTATTTAAAATTGTATTACAATGTTTATTAGATTCTAATACTGGCTTTCACGTTCATATAATTTTTAAGTTGCTGTATTTATGAGGAAATAATTTTGTTCCTATTGTTGAGCTTAGGATATCTGTGATTAAACGAGTGACATGTTGGCTGAGGTATTATAAGGTATTCCATATGAGTATATTAGAATCTAAACCGACAGCCATTAGGACCCTAATTCATGTCTATTCGACATTACAATTTGTGCAAGAATGTCGAGCATCCTTCAATTGGATGACGATGCCTTTAAACATCACCGTTATATGGGTGTGGGGGCCTGGGCGTAATAATGACAATTGCATAGCTGATAGCCTTGCTAAGAGGTGCGCATCACTTAATGATAAGGGAAACCGGTCACTACTGTGTTATGCCCCTGTCTGCTTGCAAGTATCGTCTGAATACGTATCTCCATATAATGGCCAAGGTTAGGTTAGATCTGGCAGCCGCCCGAAGGCATAGCTCACTTGGGTCCTCCGAGGGTCCCGTCGTGATACCATAGGCACTAACGCACGTTCGTCTATGTCGTCTGGCAGTCGTTCGTCAGCCATCCTGTCCTGTTTACGAAGGTGTGGATCTTTCCCAGACTGCGGAAAGACAAGTTTTACTTACAAGTATTCGCTGACCTAGAATCTGGTGTCTCAGGTCCCCGAATGCAAAACAATTACAGAAAAGATGTTCAGTCGTCTCCTCCTCTTCCTCGTTATCGCAACTTCTGCAGAAGTCGTTGTAAGGGATATTCAGCCTTTTCGCATGTGTACCTATAGGCCACTACATGTGTACCTATGACCGCTATGAGGTTCCTAAGGTGGATATATTGGCCAAGACGAGCTGAATAAATTAAATTTTGCGAGGACGATATGATATATATGAAAGGATTCTTAGCGCACCAGCGGCTTCTGGAACTTAATAGAATGTGGCTAAAGGTAATTGTGACTACGCTTAACTGCACCAGCGGCTTCTGGAATTTAAAAGAATGTGGCTAAAGAACATTATGACTACGCTTCATTGCAGACTTGACAATCATGCCTCGATAATAGGACTACTCTATAATGACTTTTGTAAAAGTTGTTTCGACGAAGAGGAGGAAGGAACTATATATCACTTCCTTGCTCACTACACCATAATGTAAAATATTCAAGGATAATTTTTGGAGCCTACAGATAACAAAGCCTATCGGAGATGGCAAAAAAATATACATAAAAAAACAACAACAATTTTAAAAAATCAATGGCGTAACACGATTTTTTACTACTTTACAGGAGAAAGAAAAAACAAACAAAAAAATTTAAAAGAATATATTGAGTTGAAGCTTTTTTATTTGACCATAAATCCGTTTTACTATGTTCACACACACGCCTTAATTGTCAATTTATAATATTATCGCAATTAAAGGCCTTATTGAGCTCAATTTATCATACTAAAAATTATTTTTAAATTAAGCAATATATACTTAATTGTTTCACTTATTGTCTAAAACTCGAAATACAACTCTTGAGAAGTATGTTCAGTGAGAAGAAAATTCTATAGGTGGCATTTCTAATGTCAAATTTGATATAAATACATCATATTTTTACAGCTATCAAATGCTAATGCAGTAAGATAAATTGAGTATGTGTGAACACTTATTTTAATTGCTCAATCAACACTAAGTTGAAACAATTAAAAATATCTGTCTGAACAGGGTTTTATCTTCAACCATCGCTCACTTAATTTTTTAGGGATGATGTATGTGTGTGTGTGAGCTACCAGAAATCATTAAAAACTAGTTTTTGTTAAGAAATCAAGACACGCCCTTTTTATATTAAGCCGATCGATATGCACTGTAAGGAAATATGTATATTCAAGATTATGCTTAAATAATAACAATACGCAGAAATAACCCTGAAATTTAGCGTATCCGTATTATCCTTAGTAGGTAGTTGAGCCATCTGTCGCAAAGAATAAATATCTGATTTAAGCATAGTGTAACTATTTAACTATTCTCTCAACCCCTATTAATGCTAAACACATTTACATGGAATATTTTTTTTCTAACACAAATTAAAATGAATAATTTTTTATTTAAGCAATTGTTATGCTCGCTACTGTATGTCATTTAAAAATACTTTATAGATTATAGGCAAAAAAAAAACAATACACCAACAAAATCAATTAGAAGCATGCTTAAGTTAAACTTGAAATACTTGTTAAAAATTAACGAAAACAAATCCTTGAAATATATAAAAAAAATTTATAAAAAAATATTATAAAACTGGAACATTGTAAATGAAACAAAGAAATGTAATTGTTACATACTTACACATACACACTATTACTTATTAAAGAAAAAAAGAAAAAAACTATTTAAAGTGTATATCAATACAAATCGATTAAGAATTGAAAATATTAAAAATAAATTTTAAATAATAATGAAAGCATTCAAATTAAAACAGAAAATGTTCATAGCACTTTTGCAGTTTATATCTAAATACCAGCATATCGATAAATATTTAAATATAATTAAGGAGTATTTGTTTCGAAAGAACCTAAAGAAAATTTGTTAACATATTGATTTAATAATTAAAGCAAAAACTGTAATTAAATTGACAAACAACAAATTAATACGGTTGTTTAACAGCTTAAATTGACAAACATTAATTTTTTATACTACATTTTTATCTACAGAGTATAATAATAGTAGTTTTGTTGTTAATAAATATTTATCCATTCATTTATAATTGTGTTAATGTAACTGTGAATTAATTAAGTTGATTTTATAAAAATAAATTGCTGTTGATGTTTTTATTAATTTATGAATATGTGTGCGTGTGTGCATGTGTGTGTGAGTATAGGAAGTTGAATTTGTGTTTGTTTTTAAAAGTTGTTGTTATTATGTATATATTGTTGTTGTATATATTTACATGGATGTAAGTAATTTACTAAGTGTTTAAACAACATACATTTGTATACGTTTGTATGTTGTATGTCTGGCTAAGTGTATAATTTTATTTATTTTTGATAATAATATATATTTATTAATTTAGTTGTAGATATATAGGATTCAGCATTTTTTTTTTTTTAATAATTTTTTGTTTAAAAAGATATAAAGCGTTATTTAACGAACCTGCAAAGAGAAAGAAGAAATTAAAATATTAGTTGTATTTTCAAACTATAAGAAATTTATTTAAATCTATTAATAAACTTATGGAAAATTTTTTGAAATTCAAATTAAGTAACACAAGTGTATCTAAAGATGCATTCCAAATGAATCCTTAAAGGCAAAATTATTTGTCACAAATAATTTGCTTAAAAATTAATGCACCATCACGCAAAATATCTTAAACCATTCATGTAAACAAACAAAACCAACTCACGAAACATCGTATGCTTTTTTCCAGATATGAATAAGTTCTATACACTTTTTAGAATGGAGTGCAGTTCATTATAGTTTCATGTAAATACATGATCTCCCATGAACCGCTTAAGTAAAAATCATTAGTGTTTTCATCTAATTTGAACCTCTTCGTGACTAATTGAAGCCCTGTTAATTATATTTTTGTCATAGCTTTTTTTTTTTTGCTGGGTTGGTTTGTATAGGGTGTAAAAATTTAAGGTATCATCTTAGTCTTAATAAATAGAGATTTTCTTTTGAGTTATTTTCATTTCAGTTTATTACAAATAAGTAGTTTCCAGTTAAAAATGAAAAATTATATCGGTTAAGTGACCAACATTTTCAATCACGTTTTCAATAAACTGTTTGCAACTGTTGATTTCTGTTCGATAATGTTTGTTTTTTATACCCTTCACACAGTGAAAAAGGGTATATATAGGTTTGTCATTCCGTGTGAAATTTCTACAATTTTCATTTCCGACCCCATAAAGTATATATATTCTGAAAGCATATGAATAGGGGAGTCGATTAAGCTCTGTCAGTCTGTCCGTCTGACCGTTTGTCCGTGTGTATGTTGAAATCAACTTTTTGAAGCCCCCCGAAATCGCTTGGACCCGGGTGAGGTATTAAAATATAGAAATATTCGGGAGCAGATCGGTATTGAAAATCAGAAATATCGGTTCATAAACAACTGAGATATGAGCAAAAACCCACGACCACCTCGATTTTTTTTCACAAAAACAACATTACAACAACAACATACATACATACAAACTTGTATATTGGTTAAAGTAAACGTGGGATCGAATCCCAGCTGAGCCAAACAAATTTTTTTTTCATTTTTTTATATTTTTTTTTTAAATTTTTTTTTATTTTTTTTTTATTTTTTATTTAAAATATTATTTATATTTTTATTATTTTTTTTTTATTTTTTTTTTTTAAATTTTGTTTAAAATTTTTTTTTATTTTTGTGTTATATATATTATATTATTATGTTTTATATATTATATTTTAATTATTTTTTTTTTTAATTTTTTTTTAAATTTTTTTTTTAATTTTTTTTTTTAATTTTTTTTTAAATTTTTTTTTTAAATTTTTTTTTTAATTTTTTTTTTTTATTTTTTTTTTTAACATACATACGTTAATTTTTAATTTTACAATGGGATGTTTTTATATATGTATGGTTTTTATATGTATGTACGTATATCATATGGAATGGTGATACAAACTACTGTTATTGCATGACTACACGGTGTGAAGGATATATAAGATTCGGCACGGGCGAATATAGCGCTCTTACTTGTTTTTTGTGGGATTATTGCTGTATACTTTCGATTTTCAAAACCCCTCAAAAGATAGTAAAAGACTGTCAATTTGCTCGATCTTGTTAGCCAATTCATTTGTTTTCTACGTAAAACAATGCGAATTTTGTTTCTCTTGAAGTATCGGTTTATCATCTCCCTGCATAGATTTCCAAATCAAAATGGTACTTCAAATTGGGCCAGCTTTTATTTTATTATTTTGATTATTTATTTAATCATGACAACATAAGAGAAAATATAAATATTTTTTCTAACATTGTCAGAGATTTTATTTATTTAACCTGGCAGGATTCAACAAAAATATTAATGTTGTTAATAACAACAATTACAAATGTGAATAATACACTATAAAAATGAAAAAAAAATAAAGTTATTTTACTTATCTTCAGCCTTAGTTCCTGCAAAACATTATTCTTAAAATTATATTACAGTTAAGGTGAATAACGCAACAGAAAACTCAACTCAATTAAAAATAATTGTTTCGCAGCTGTATATTTTATATTTAAAAATGAACTTTTGATGTATAGTGTAGATAGCATTTGTGCTATCCTTGCCTTCTTTTGTATTTATTACATTTACTGGTGTATGAATAGCCAGGCGTAGAGTCGATAAATGGGTCCAAAACAAAAGTACCGTTGATCCCGATCTGCATAAGTGAATTTTGTTTAGCGATGAAGCTCAATTTTATTTGAATGGATACGTCAAGAAAAAAAGTTGGCATATTTGTAGTGATGATAATCTTTAAGTGTATTGAGACAGCGTTACATCTAGAAAAATTGACTGTTATGTGTGATTTATGGGTTGGTGGAATCATTGATCCAACTTCTTTAAAAACGATGCTGGCCAGAATGTAACAGTCAAGGGTGACTGCTATAGAGCCATGATTACTGACATTTTCGTTCATTAATGGAATAACCATGATGTGCAGGAGCTGTGGTTTCACTAAGTTGGCGCACCATTTCACACAGCTAGAGCCACAATTGATTTAGGAAAGGCAATGTTTGTTAACCGCATAGGTTCACGTTTCGGGCGCGTGAATAGGCCTCCAAGATCGTGTAATTTAACGCTAGATTATTTTCTGTGGGGATATGTGAAGTCGCTAGTCTATGCAGATAAGCTCGAAACTATTGATTACTTGGTGAATAATATTCCGCGCGTTATTGCCAATATATGGCCGCAAATGTTGGTACTTTTATTGAAAATTTAACATCCAGATTACAATACGTCCGAGTCAGCCGTGACGGTCATATGCTTGAAGTCATATTTAAATCATGAAGATTATCTTTCGAATAAACTAAATTCAATGTCAATTTAAAAAAATCCTCTCTGTTTTTTCCATTTCAAAGTTATATACCTCTTTAAAAAACATCGTTTTATTTTTATTTTGCATTAACAAAAGTCTAATTATTCATACATTTTTTTTTTCACTATCACATTGTCAAACTGTTATGTCAAAATGCATAACTGATGAGCTAGTTTCTTCTTGTTGTATCAATATACACTTTGTCACTCTCTTGATTATCTAAACTAGATATACAACACAGGGATGGAAATCATGGTACAATTGTACTTTTTTGACCTTGTTGATACCGTGGTACTACCGCGAGCTACTTGGTACAATTTAAACATTTGTCCATGTTTTTTTTTTAATTTTGTTTGTGTGTGTTTTATTTAATACTGTCAGCTTCTCTGTTTTTGTTGCAATGCTGTTGTCAAAGCGAATTTATGTACCAGGTGGTGTCAATTCTGCAACAACAAAACCTGCCTAGTACATTATTGCAAACTTCTTACAAAAATCACCTGTTTATTTGGCACCACCTGATACATGAATTTGGCTTGGCTGTTGTTATATGTATTTTATTTTACTTATGATTCGTAAGCATGTAAGGTGGACTTTAATAATGAAGTACTAAAATGGTTCGATAAGTTTACTCCAGAAAAAGTTATTATGGGAGAAAGAAATTCAATAGTACCTCTTCTGGTGAAAATGTTTTCACACAAACAAACAAACTTTGAAGCAATAAATAATCAGTACAGAGCACTAGCCGATGTGATTGAATTAAGATCACACAAAGATTCAAATATTTCCTATTTTTGGTCTCAAGTATCACAGATGAAAAATTAATTAAATGATTTCTTCTTCCCAGATATTTCAAGAATTGTAAGAGGATTTTGTCTATTCCACATTCCTCGGCCAACGACAAACGAGTTTTTTTTTCAAAACCTAATTTAAACAGAGGAAAGAAATAGACTACACGTTTCTACTGTTTCGAATTTAATACAAACAAAAGATGTTTTTTATGATTTTTATGTTTTTATTAATAAATATTAAAAAAGGTGGTACCGTCATGGCCTAAAAAGTACATTTTGTTTTCATACTTGGTACAAAATCATAAAAGCCATTTTCCTTCCCAGTATACAACATTACGTTATTACTGCACTCAATTTTCTTCTTACTTTGTGTAAATAAACCCCGTATTGTTTTGTTTTGTTTGGGTGCGAACACTATTTTCTCATCTTCTTTTATTTCTCTCAGTTTGTTATTCTGAGTTAGTTTTGGAACAAATGATAATGGTATTGAATGTTACCAGATGTATCGCTTTTGTGCATTTTTATACCCTTCACCTGTGGTGCACAAGGGTATATATAGCTTTGTCATTCCGTTTGTAATTTCTACAATTTTCATTTCCGACCCCATAAAGTATATATTTTCTGAAAGCTTATGAATAGAGGAGTCGATTAAGCCCTGACCGTCTATCCGTCTGTCCGTCTGCCCGTCTGTCCGTGTGTTGGTTGAAATCAACTTTTAGAAGCAACTATATGTTCCTCAGATCTGTATATGGTATCAATCTCTTGGAAATATCCAGGAATGAATCGCTATTGAAATTCAGCACAATCGCCCCATAACTTTCTGAGATATGAGCAAAAAACCACGACCACCTCGTTTTTTTTCACAATTACAACAACAACATACATACATAGATACATGTAAAAAACATACCAAACAAAAAAAATTACAAAAAAAAAAATATTAAAAATAAGAAAAAAATAATAAAAAAAAACTACAAAAAAAAAATTTAAAAAAAATTTAAAAAAATTTTTTAAAAAAATTTAAAAAAAATATAAAAAAAAATAATAAAATATAAATAATATATTAAATAAAATAAAATAAAATAAAATTTGTTTGGCTCAGCTGGGATTCGATGCCACATTTATTCTAACGTGTACGTATGCACGTATTTTATATGGAATGAATGGTGATACAAACAATTGTTATTGCATGACTACACGTTGTGAAGGGTATATAAGATTCGGCACGGCCGAATATAGCACTGTTACTTGTTTTATTTGACACTTTTCCTTCTAATGTATTTACTATTCCCTTGGGAGCCGTTTTTTTTTTTTTTTT
This sequence comes from Phyto melanocephala, assembly GCA_941918925.1. Lineage (NCBI taxonomy): Eukaryota > Metazoa > Arthropoda > Insecta > Diptera > Rhinophoridae > Phyto > Phyto melanocephala. Next base: position 9,307,160 of record OW799233.1, read on the forward strand.
TTTGTCAATATTTATTTTACTTTTATAATATTCTCGATTCTTTATTACTTATTGTAAAAACTTTGTTAACTTAATTTGTGGCTGCAATTATGTTTTCTCCCATGGGTTGTGTTGAATGAAAATTGATTACATGTCCAAAGGCAATAAGTTTCATATCCCAGTTGGTTATTATTCTATCTTTTTTTTATACAAATCTTCATATTAAGACATGATATTGAATTTTCCTTTTCCCTTACGAGCGTAAATTTTATTTTGTTGTGATAAGAATTAAATGTCTTAAGTATTGTGTTCTTATTTTTGTACTTTATTTACTACGGTAAACAAATCGTCAATATATTTGGATATCAGTTTTATTTTAATGTTTTTCTTCTTTAGCTTCTCAATGTTTTTCTCCAGTAAAGAATATAAAACAATATTTGATATTGTCGGCGAAAGTTGATTAACCATTAGCATACCATATGTTTGATAATAGAATTTGTCGCCAATAATGAAATAATTATTATTTGCCAAGCAAACGTGAAGAGTCTTTCCAAATTGGGTCTTTGATATATGGGTGTGATTCTGTTGTACATTTCATTTTTTCATTTATTTTTCTAATCTCCAATGAATTTGAATAATGATACCACGTCGAATGATTTTAGAATTCCATCTGCGCACGATGATAGAATGTTTAATATTTTTTTTAAAGAAATATAAATCTTTATAAAAGTAGTATTATACTTGTTAAATCTGTAGTGTGAGGTACTTTTACCGTCGCTGTTTTAGACCAATGTGGGATTTCGGGTTTATGTTTTTTAGGAGACGGTAGAGTCTAGGAGCTCTCGTTGCATGTAAAGTTAATCTAATTTTGTCGTAACAGCTTTTGTGTACTTTTTTAATACAGCCCCCTTATAAGTTTGTTTGTCCTTTGTAATATTTGTATTGGACCTACTGTAATAATTTTAAATTACCAAAGCATAACTACTAAATGTAAAATGTGTTTAAATTTGTAAGTCGTAACAAAAAGTTTCACAATAAAACTGCCAGAAATTAAACAAAAAAATTAAAGAGATGATACAATCTCTATTTTATTATTGTCGAGATTAAATTTCGACTATCGCTACTTATACTCACAGAATTAAAAGAAATCAAAAATGTTTACCCAAATGTCCTTTTTATGAATCACGCAGCCCACGTGAACTTCACTCGTCTAGAAATTTAAAGCTTATAAACGCTATTTGTAGTTATTTGTGGCTAAATTAAACAACAACAAAATATCTGAATACTCTAGAATAAGTTGTATTCCCTTCACCGTATTCAGCAAACATAGTGCGATTATTTTCCAATTTTTCTTGTTCAGGTCTAAGTCTAACTCTATGTCTGAATAGTATTTTTTATTATAAAAATTTATCTGGTTTGTGAATCATTAAAAGATGAAGTGGCCCTGTGTTCTGCTGGAAAATATTAGGACGATATTTTAAGTTTAAAAAAATGCCTAAATACGCCGTATAATTCTCATGTATATTGTGTTTATAATGCAAAGATTTTTGACAACCGTTTTAGATATTCAGTAATTTCGACAAATTTGTTTCGCTTTTATTTTTTTTCATTCGTATTCGTCTGTTTATTCAAAAGTTTATTAAAAACACATTTGAACCTGAGTGAAAAGCCTTAGAGAAATAAACATTTTCACACAATAATTTCTTTCAATACTTACTATTAACATGAAAACTGAGCTGCGCTAGAGGTTCAGTACAAGAAAAATTAATTTATAAGAAGGCTGTTTCTATGGTAGATTCTATGCTCCAAAAAAGGTACAAGTCTGCACTAATAGTAAAAGAACCGATAATATTTAAGCTACTTTTCACTTAAATACAATTGGGGGATTCACAGTAGTGTCATAAAGTCATATGTCCTATAATAATAGCATGAAAAATTAAGACTATTGTGAACAACTCCTCATAATTAAGTGTGCTATTTTGAATTTAAATCAGCTGATGTAAAACAATTATAAAAATAAATATTTTCTTTCATAATGCCAAAAACAAGTAAAAAATACAAAATAATAATAGTTTGTGCGAAAAGTACATTTTAGATGTTGTAATGGCAGACTCAAGTAAATAAATTAAATTTTGTTTGATAAACAAAAACAGCAGAGTCCTTAGCCGATCTTATTTGACGCCACCAGTGAATTGTTATCAAGAATTAGCAACTGCGCTCAAATTTGCATGTCCGGCCCGATAAAATTATACAATGAACGGCGACAGCTTTAAAAAAACTGTTGCGGATTGTCTTAGCCATTTAGCACAGGTCTCTGCTTATTAAATACGACAGCACAATAAACATAGCGTACAAAGTTCTATTATTATAAGACACTTTTTGTTTGAAAAGCAACAACAACATTTTTAAACCATTGTAAAATTTTAGAACATTATGACAATATGACATGATAAGACACCTTGTGAATCACCCAAATATATTTTTTAGTTCGATTTTGTGGTAGCGATGAAAAATTTGTTATTATTTTTTTGGGGTATTTTTTAATCAAAAAGTTCTAACACAAACTGCAAAAGTACTAAATTTTTCATTGCTGCTACAAGGTCTAATCTTAACAATACGACTTGTATTAACGAGTAAACTTAACTTTCTTTGAATCGAAAAGAGATTTTAGTTCCATAGACACACTTGTGAGAGTTATAATTTAACGTCTCCCATCTATGGTGATTTACGATATAAAAGGTAATAATTTCAAACATCAGTTTTCATTTTCTGAATCAAAGTTTTAATTTTCTAGCACGTTTAAGACTGCTTACATAAAAATTTTAAAACTTGTATTTTATATAAAATAATTTTAATCATGTAGTCAAAAATTTTCCAGCTGTGATATTTTTCTTTATATAAAAAATTAAATTTTTTCAATGTACTGCAGACCACAGGTGTTTAGGAGAAATAATTAAAAAAAATCTTGTCGAAATAATTTGCACCCAAACCCAAACAAGAGCGTTAAAGTTTTTTTTTAATATTAAAGCTTATACACAATTTTTACGCTTAATGCTCTCTTTTTTAGGTTTGGCTGTTAAATTGGTCTTGTTTTTGCCTTCCACCAATCAATCTCTAAAGTGCTCCACCACGTATGAGCGATATTTTATGGTTTGTTATTCGTATAAAAATATGAATCATACGTACAAGTGCTCACACTTTTACTTACTCGTCAACAAAATTAAACAACAATGTTGCAAAATATATTTCCACAGTACAGTTACATAAACATATAAATAAAGTTAATGTTTATACGCTCATGTGTGAGTGTGTATTACAGTTTTAGAGAAAAAATCGCAGTTTTTCAACTCTTTCCCTAATCTCAGTTGTAAAATGCATTTGTATAATTTGAGGTCCATTAAAACAAATTAGTTTTGCATGTTGGTTGTCCGTTATTGGCTTGATATGTAGTTCTTTTAGTCGTCTTTTTTTTGTATTGCTGTAGTTGTTATTTATGGTCCGCCAATTTTGTTGACACAGAAATTTACAAATCCAACAAACCATTATATACATTCAAGCCAACATGTGAGCAACACTACACTGGCAAACAAATGACTTTAGAAAAAAAATTAAAATCAGTAGAAAAAGAAACATACATTATCATTGGTTTATGTACAGAACCAACTGGCCGTTAGTAGCAAAACAGCATTTCACAAACATTAAAGAGTTTCATAAACAATTTATTACAAAATTTTTAAAATTAGGAAATTTCTTGAGAAATTTTTAAATTTTTTATTAAAAGTAGAAAATTTATTAAAAGGTTTTATAAATATACTAGTAACACTGCCCGCAATACAATAACATATGTCTACAAATTTGTATTAATCTTTATATGGAAAAAACACCCTCCCAAAAATGTGCTCAAAATGCAAACGATTAGTAAATCGGTTGGGTAGTTATCGAGCTATGAAATGACGAGCATAGTACAACTTGTAGTATCTATAAAAAACAAAAGGTGGATAAGTCAACTTTCACTGATTGTTTTTAAAAAAATATTCTATCATAAAATGTCAACGAATATGCGTTATACACACACTTTTGTGATGGTGTGTTTTTCCTATATAAAATGCATTACAATTGCTGTCCAGCAACACGGGCATGATAACTCTAGTTTTGTTCTAAATAATGTAATATTATAATAATGTAGTAATATCTGAGCTTTCATTAATTCTAAAGAAAATGTGTAAAATAAAATATTATATTTTAATTTTTATTTATTGTCGAACTTTTAACATTTAAGCTAATATTCAAATTTTTAAACAGTCTTTAGTTCAATTTTTTAAACATTCTTATTGTTAGGTTGAATAAAGAGTACGGAATCTGGTTGGAAACATAAAATAGAAATTGAATCTCCGAGCCAATTGATTAAACGAATTAAATGATATTTTAATTCCTTTTCTCAGGAATTGAACAAAACCCCAGTAGGAATAGTACGAAATAGAAAATGAAAATACAAAAAAAGGTTAGAGATTTTTAACAATTTATTTTATTGAAAAGAGCGGTGTGTATACCTGCTTATACTGCTATCAAGAGAATAAGTGAGTATATGAAAAAGGAAATAACATGGTAGACATTTTGACCATGCTGACATATATTTTAGGCGTTTTAGCAGAAGAGAGAGAGCTTCAATATATTATTGAACACAAAGGGAATATTTTGCTCATCTCTATTAATGCAAAAAGTCAATATGAAGACTTTTGACATTAACACTTATTTTTACAAAGAATTTTCTAATAATGTGATAATGAAAGTATAATCTGGAAATGTATTTTCAAAACCTGCTGCGATTTCATCATCAGCACTCTTTGATCGGTGATAACGTGTTGGTTGTAAATATCATCTATTTAACTTACAGGTTTTTAAATTAATTGAATTTGATAACTAGTAGGTGCCCCAGTGGACTAGTTAGTAGTGTGCTGGTCTGCTACTTTAAGGGTTGCGGGTTCGATTCCCGCTGCTTCTCTTTCTCCACTTTCTCCTCTCTTCTATTCTAACTATTCTATTCATATGGAGCGCACAACATGCCAATTGGGCATAAGTGTATACCTGTCATGGGTTTGGTCTTTTACTGCCTCTCCTCTCCAACCTAACCTAAATAATATGTTTCCTTATCTCAACGAGTTAGATCGAAATTTACCAACAGCAACCCCTTTTCTTTTATTTATTACTATCTTTCTATTATCACTAGTTTCGTCCTGCTCTAGCCACCAGTTAGGTAGCGATAAGAACAGATGATTGTTTTTTTTAGTAACAATCAATGTTTATGATCACTTGTATATTTCTTGTTTGGTCAGTATTCAGCAGAATGTTGGTTGACCAATATAATATCAAAAATGTGCTATAAAAGAAAAAATCTTATTAATGTAGAAATTCCATGTGGTAAAATTCATGTAAGAACTTATGTTAGCACCCACTGCTCTGTAAGAAAATTAAGCTGTTATGGCTATTTGCAAAGAGTCTGCACTATAAACACATACATACATACAGGTATGGATGAATAAAAGCTAAATGGGAACGGAGATGGAGAAACGCCTCTACCATTTAGGTTGGTCCATTGTAAATCATTTCCAGCTTAAAAGAAGTAACAAAACAGGGGGTAAACAATAACACTACTGTTCTTTTACCGAAATAGAACATGTTAATTCCTTTATTTTTAATTTCTTCTACTCTTTTATATTTCAACATTTAAAAGAAGAAAATCCTACACAAAAGAAAGATTAATATAAAGAGAACTAAGACTTTGTTGACTTTCACAAATACAACAGTGTTTATTTTAAATAAAAATTTTCCTGGAACTACAAGTTATTATCAATATTTAAAAAAAAAATATTTTAAAATTTTTTTATTTTAAAACGTTTTATATAGATTTAAATATGTGTAAAACATTTTTCATTTCAGTTGGCGACACACGAATGAGTAAGTGTGCTTTGATTGCCTTGGTTACTATTGTGATTGCCATTTAATTGTGGAGATAAATAAAGGAAAATTATATGCCAACACTGCTCAACCATTTTTTTCTACATTCACCAGTTTTTATCTGCAAATTGTCCAGTGAGTTTAAACAAGTCAAAAAAAGAAAATTTCACGTAATAAACTACAACAGCACTTTCCTACCTTAAAATGCCAGAATTAAAAATAAAAAAAAATTTATAAGTAAAAGTAAAAGTTTTCACTTGTAAAGTTCATTAAAACATGTAATGTCTTATTTCCTCGTTCTCACCACTTGTTTTGTACACTTTTACTTAAACACATATCCTTGACTTATTTTTTTGTACAACGCACGCTTAAAACTTTCTATGCACACAATTCTTTTATCACATTTTTATACTTGTTCATATGTATATCCGTTATTATTTTTGTTTTTTTATAAGTTGCCAGCTTTTTTATGCTTTCGTATGAGTAAATAAATATTTATGCCGCAATGCACTTCTTTATTTCCTGCTCTCCCAAAACGCACTTACCATACATATAAGTACGTATGTATTGTTATATAAATACACACATACACGCACCCGTAGATGTTAAGCGGAATTAAACTTATACGGACAAGTGTCAAGTGAAAATATTATTTTCCGTTTGGAACAATCTTTAATACATTTTAAGGCATATAATTCACAGTTGCACTATGGATAACATTTATAAAAATATTACCTAGAATTATATTAAAAATTAGTTCATTAAAAAAGCTACTTTTATAATGGTAAATTATTCAAAGGATAAATAAAATCCTTTGAGTGTATCGAAAAAAATTTGTATTTGCATTAAGCATTATTGCAAATCGTGCAATAAATAATTTTTCTTTTAATCACGTTAGCTTTTGTATATATGTCAGATACTATTATTTTAAAACTCATTAATTTTCAGTTGTTAATACGATCAAAATGGACTGCGAAAAATAAGGACGTGAAACTATAATTAAAACTTTTCAAAAAATCTGTCATGGACTTTTAAAAAAATGGCAAAAAATTTGAAAGTTGACTCTCGAATTGTTTCAAATGTCATTTAAGAATATAAGGAAGACCTGAGCATTGAAAGAAAACCTGGATTAGGAAATAAGAAAGGTTCAAGGGACATTGGTAAGGTAAAAAAAGTCGAACAACTGTTTCAAAAAGCACCTAACACTTCTATCAGAAAAGCAGCGCGTACACTTCTATGTTGCTTTATATGTTGCTGATGAAAGAAGTAATGTTCAGGAAGAGTACCGGGCGAATAAAATAAACAAAATTCCCTAAGAAATTTCTCGTGTGGCAAGCTATTTGTAGTTGTGGCAAACGAAGCAAAGAATTTTTTTTTTTGGTTTTGGCTAAATGAATTTTGAATGGGTACGTTTTATTACGAGACAGTATAAAATAAAATGGTTCTTCAAATGACATGAGAGAAGAAGAAAATTTACTCTTCTGATATCTAATAAATTACACTAACAATAAGTAATCATTAATTTGCCCTAACAAAACTATCAAAATTTATATTCAAATGAATACAGAGATTTGTTTGCAGTCAGCAATACGATCCAGGATCAACTATTTGTTCAATAAAGAATAATTTATCTATTTTACTTTCCCATTTTTGTTAAGCCCCATAGTGCACTGCAGTTGCTGCTTGCTCACTTTAAATTCATGTCATATTTCCCATGTTTCATTGCTCTTGGCATGGAAGGTATTAAAAATTCATTTTTAAAGTAAAAAGACTAACAAGATTCTTGTGTATGACACAAAATAGTTATATGTTTTTTTATTTAATTTATTGGCTTAATATTAAGCAAATGCATAAGTATTTTTTAAACTAACAAAACGACAAAGCCAGCAGGTAATTGCTCAAGTAGATAAAATATATTGGTGATTTTTAGGGGTGTAGAACTGTATTTTTAAATAAAACCCATAAATTTGAATGGAGTAAATAGCTTAAAAATTTCATGGTATTACGAACTTTAAAAAAAGCTGGCATATGGCCTCTGCGGCTGAGCCCTATAAGCCCCATCCTTTCGATTCAATTTCAAACCACATACCCACAGTCAGTAGTGTACTGGTCTCCTAGTTTGGGGGTTGCGGGTTCGATTCCCGCCAGAGACTCTGGACTGATCTGCTTCTCTTTCTCTTCAGTTCTAACTTTTTCTATTCTTATTCTATTCTTCTCTTTGTTTCTATATTAAGGCGTCACAATGGACCGTAATGGTCTCCGGGTGAGGGTAACTTTTCACCAGCCTTACCTACCTAACTACCTTGAAGCATACCCTGTCTTATTTCGTGAATAGTGCGTCAAATATTGATTTTTAATCTATCGTTGCAAAAAACCATCACAATGGTGTCAAATCACGTGAACGAGGTGACCAATTCACAGGACGATTTGATGAAAAAATTTGATTACCAAAAGTTTGGCTGAATAAAGTGATGGTTTCACTTGCTGTATGGGATGTTGCGCTATCTTTTTGGAATCATTTCTCCACCAAATGATTTTAACAACGTGAGCAATAAAAAATCAGGAATTTAAAGTCTGTAGCGTTCGCCATTCACAGTAATGTTGGCACCGGTTTCGAACTTGAAGATAAATATGCCTTCGGCATAAAAACAGTACTAAATAGTGTTTTTTTTTTTTAAATGACATGAAGTCTCAAAAAACTCTTGAGGATTGCACTCTTCCGTTAAGTCAGAAATAAGCCTCATCGCTGGAAATGATTTGGCGATAAAAATCTGCTTTAACTTTTAGTTGATTCTCAGCCTATTCACCGAACAAACGACGCACATGTCAGCTGACTTTATTTCTCGCACAAGTTGGATCCTTCATGGATGTAGGCAAAGATATTTTCTCAAAAATTTTCCAAGGAAATACTAAATAGTACATGGGCAGAAATCGAGTTGCTAAGAATGAAGTCAGATTGACAAATTCGAATCAAATGTAAGACTCTCGTCTAAAGCAACAATAGCTTCTTCTGTACATAAGAATAAACGTAGTCATGAATCGATCCATGGTATTGTACATGCAACAGATGGATGATTGTGCAAACCGCAAATTTTGGAAATAAATTTTCACGATTTGTAAAGCTTGTATATCTGTGACTTTGAGCTAAAAGGGCAAATGTCAAAATATTTATTTTTGAGAAAATTAGAATTGAACTTTGACTTTTATAGATGCTTTCATAGTGACATTGGCCAGCATTTTATTTATGAAGCTGTTCTGGGTTAAGTATGACTTTAGCAGATATTAAAAAAGAAAACATATTTCATTTGTATCAGAGCTAGTTTTACAGTTATATGCATTATTTTTCCGTTATATGTGTATGAATTTATTTAGTATGAAATATAAAAAAATTTACTTTGTAAAAAAAACTCTCAAATTATTGTTTTTAAAGCTAAATAAATATTTAAAAGTTTGTGAAAAAAACATACATTTTTAAGTCCAACATAGATATAAAGTGTTATTAATTTGCACGGTACTGCGAATGCAAATCCAATTACATTAAAATACGATAAAATTTTGTTTTTTAATTGCTATTGTTAGTTACGCTACTAACCTAATATGCATATAAATAGTGCCGAAACAAGTTTCTATAAAATTTAATGATGTTGTTAAAAATTAAGTTTTAATTTAGTTTTAAACAATTTAAGTTTAGTGTAGAAAAAACTAATTTGTTATTTGCAATTAACTTAAAAGGGGAGTGGTGTTTAAGTGTTGCTACACTTTAATGTTTCTTTTGAATTTCTCTCGTTCTTTTATTTATTTATTTTTTTTTTCATCTTAAACAAACAGGAAAATGCAATTTGTGCCAGTCTCATGTTTGTTTTTTTTTTTATAGTGTAAGCGTGTGTATGCAACTGTTTTCTTTTTTAATACCAACAACTCTAACAACAAGTATAATAAATAAAATAACGTACCCACTTCCGTTTTTTGTTTAAAGAAAGTAAAAAAAGAGGGAAAAAGAAACAAAATCTTATGAACTGGTTGACTTCCTCTCTTGTGCTTAAAGATAAACTTGTTTTAACAATTAAGTTAATTTTAGTTGTGCATTTTATTTAAGCGTTAAGTACATTTTATTATGCCTTTGTTTCCCTTAATGCACCCTTAGGGAAAGCATAAAGTGTTTTTTAATTGTTAAAATAATTAAAATGATTTAATAGAAGAGAGCTATTGCACATTTCACTTTGTTTTTCTATACGGAAAAAATTAAGTTTCAGATTTAGTAACGAAATTTACAAAACTAAGTAAGTAAAAATTTTTAGGGTGTCCTGGTGGACTAGTCAGTAGTGTGCTGGTCTGCTAGTTTAAGGGTTGCGGTTTCGATTCCCGCCAGAGACTCTGGACTGGTTTGCTTCTCTTTCTCTTTTTTTTCTCTTTCTGTTCTAACTAGTTTATTCATATGGAGCGCACAACATGCCAATTGGGCATAAGTGTATACCTGTCATGGGTTTGGGCCTTTATTACCCCCCTCCTTTTCAACCTAACCTAACCTAAAAATTTTATTTAAGTTAGAACCTATCACTAAAATTGTGATTAATTCAAACAAACAAATGTGAGAAGAAATCAGTTTTTTTAATATAATTTTATTTTAAACAAACAAGCGAACCATTTAAACCAACAATAAAACTATTTATAGAAAATTAAATAAATTTTACGCCAGTGTATGTTTAAACATATTTTGATAATAATTTTTCCTGTTTAAAATTCAAAAAGAAAAAAAATCTCGTTAATGCTACGTCACGTTAATAGGCAGTATCGATTAAGCCAGAATATTCCAACCCAACACCTTTTTAAGTATAAACAAATATAAACTTGTTTATGCTAAATTTAATTACGAAGCAATTTTTAGCAGTTCACTGAGCATTCGGCAGTTATGCAGAAATGAGTTGTTTACAGGTGAGCTTCACAAAACTCGATACTAAATTTTTAAGAAACTTATATATTTTGTATCTCTTCTCGTACAATGCCAACATTCTTAGGTTGTAGTTTTAATATTGCTGCTAGATCCATCCTTCAAACTGAACCAAAACCAATCAAAATAAGATCAATACAAATATTGATAATAAGGGCCAAAGGTAACATTTTCGTTTATATATAGTTACTATTTAGCCAATGCCCAGTGTGCTTCGCCACCCCCATCGTAATGAAATAAAAATTTTATAGTTCAAAAATTAATTTATTTTGCAAGTTCCACGCCTACTATTACTAAATCAACCATTTCTTATTCAAATAATCATATAGACGTCAAAGTGTCTCGTGCAAAATTTGGGTACTCTAACTATTATCGCTTCCCAGATATACGAATTTTTGTATTTAATTCATATGACAGGTGCCACGCCCACTATTACTAAAGTATCAATTTTTTATCAAAATAGTCATATAGATGTCAAATCTTCTCGTGCAAAATTTGGGTACTCTAACTGTTATCGCTTCCCGATTATACGAATTTTAGTATTCAATTGCTATGAGAGCTGCCACGCCCACTATTTCTAATGTACCAAGTTTTTCCAGAAATATTTATTTGGGTGTCAAAGTTGCTCTTGCAAAATTTTAGTACTCTTATCGATATCGTTTTCCAAATATTCGAAATTTAGTATTAAATTCATGTGTCCACGCCTACTATTGAAAGTCCGCCCATTTTTTACACAAATGTTCGTGTGGATGTCAAAGGTTACCGTACTTAATTTGAAGACTCTAGCTGCATTAACTTTCGTGATATATAATATTTAATACTTATTCTTTAATAGGGCGTGGCACCCCGCCCACTTACAATTTCAAACCAAAGTATTGCCTATAGTTCCTTCCAGACATACAGAAAGATTCTGTAAAAATTTCAAGGAAATCGGTCCAGCCGTTTAACCGTCTATAAAGCACAAACAAACATACAAACACACATTGATTTTTATATATATAGATTAAATTCCTTAACACCTGGAAAATGAAAAATGGATAGATTTACAGAAGAACCAGAATCATATAATTTTATTATCCAAATCAGCGATCAATTATTTTAACGCAATAAGCATTTCGTCTATATTCGCCTTTTGAAGCAATGATTCGTTGTTTAGTTCATCATCAGCATACCAACATGGCACCGTAAGAGATTTGCCACGTTTAAATCGCTATTCGCAAAATATTGGATGTGTTGTGCAAAGTGTTAACGAAACATTAAAAGCATCTAACAAAAGGTGTTCTGATTAGCAAGGAGTTGCTCGCTCATCACTACGATACATTTTGGAAAAATATTTACTATTATTTCTATATAAAATGCAATTGGTCCAGGAATTAAAATCCTTAAATCATCGGACACTTCTAAATTTCAACAGTTAGCCAGAAATAAAATGTTTTATTGGCAAATTGATTATGAATAATGAAGATCATTTTCATTTGAATGGCTTTGTTAATAAGCAGCAGTGTTTGTTGTGGGGTTTAGATAAACCAGGAATCAATCGCACCACATAAAGTGTACATTATGGTGTGGCATTACCTCTGAAGATATAACTGGGCCTTACTTCTTCGAAAATCAAGATGACAGTATTGTAACCATAAATGGAGCGGTATTAGTTTATGATAAAATAATTTTAACGTTCTGCTATATGTAGCCACTGTTCACACTACCCGAGATACAATGGCACTTTTAAGTCAAATTTTTGGAAAGCGAATATTAATTAAATGTCCAGTGCGTGTGCCATATTTGTCAGGACCCAACTATGTTCATTAGAATTATTCGAGGGAGGGAGTATATGCGAGCAATCCTTGACCTTAAAGCCAATATTATTACACAAATTTTAACGCCACAAGTTTTGAAAGATATTATTGAAAAGCTGAAAATGGGGTTCATTGAAGTGACGTTTATTTCTGTACTAAGGGTCATTATTATAACTTATCGATAATCAAAGTTAGAATGTTATCGGACAAATAACTAGTTTTTTGTTATTTCAACTTCAATTTAAAATAAAGGTGTTCGATATGTTAAAGAGAAGATCACTCTACCTTTAACTTTTAACGTGAGGTTTATAAAATTAAAAATTACTATATTTTCTACGGTATAACGAAATTGTTTACTATTCGTTTGCCATTGCCCCTTTGTTTTTAAAGAACTAATTAATTTGTTAAAAATAGTCGGTACTTATTTGCTTTGGTGCTGCCATATTGAAAAAAATACAATTTATTTTACAGGCAGTTTGTAATAACGAAAAATACTTAATGGTCAGTTTAACAAGCGTTAGCTTTTATTAACATTAACTTTGTCGGCAAGTTGTAATAATGGCCCTAAGTGAAATAAAATTTCCATTTTGTGTGTTTTGTAATCTGAAAATTAAATAATAAAAATATATATAAACGAAAAACCTATAAAATTATTAAACTACATGTAATTTTTTGGCACACCCTATATATTTCGTATATGGGCATTTCCATGAATAACTCAACCACGACTGTGAAAACAAAACTCCTAAAAGTTTTTCAATATAAGTTTATTGATAAAAAAAGTCAAACTCAACTATGCGCAGGTATTAAATAAGAGCTTATTTAATTATTTTAAGAGCAATAATAAGAGTTTAATCTGATTTTCTCTTTGACTTTTTTTTAAAGAATTGCAATCAACTATTTTTTTAGCGAAAAAATTGTAAAAATAAATTGTAATTGTAAATATTAATTAAAAATTGGGTAACAACAACAATTAACAAGATCCATAAGAAAAAAGAAAATATATAGTCCAATTAGCGGTATTTTTTTTCGATTACCCTTGGATGTTATTTTATTGTCACGTACGTTGTGCAAAAACATTATTTGTCTCCGTCATTCGTATTTGAACAGTCGCAAGAGCACCTAATTTAGAATTTAGCTTTTTTTCTACACGTTATATAAATTTTATTACCTAAGAATACTATTAGCGAAAAATCTGTCACGCACGATATGTCACGAACGATATTAAATTGAATTTATTACAAAATAATTTAAAGATTATTTTCAATTAAGTATGACGGATTTTAAATGATAAATATTTGGTTTAGTGTAAGAAATTAAAAAAAGAAAAAATACCTCTCAAGATTCGCAGAATTTTTTATATTTCCTGTTGCATGTCACGTACGATATATTCTTATTTTTCTGGTTATTTTTAGACAAAAATTATTCAAATATATTTAATTTCTTTTTTAAATAAAGTACCCTTTGAGTTAAAAATAAAGATCTAATATTGTTTCAGTAACTTTTGCTTTTGCAAAAATTACTCCACTTTATAGGAGTACAAATGTTACGTACGATGACATGGAAATGCCCATATGTAAGTAAAACTATTATTACAGTGGCCAATCTAGGAATGCACTAAACGCTCATAAAACTGGTTTAATAACATTTAAACTTTACTTTAAGCTAGGTGCACAATTGGGACGAACGACGAATTTTTCGCCGCGAATATTCGTCATCAAAAATAATACACATTTGTGTATATGAGAATGCATACAATTGTGGCGTCAGTCGAAGTTCACTATACCCGGCGAACACTGCATTAGATTTATTTCTATATCTTACGCCGGCGAACGACGAACAAATTGGTACAAGGTGACCATTTTTTTTTTAAATTTGGGTTTACTTCTGAACTTTTTAAGAAAATAAAGTTAGTTTTTACTTTAATAATTGTTTTATTATTTTTCTTAAACATTTAAAATAAGTATAAAAAAGTTAAGTACAAAAATTTGTTTTTATTTGTTTTTTTTTTGCAAATGTTTGAGTTTATTAAGTGATCTTTTTTTCATATGGTCACACTATTAGCTGTTATACACAAACAAAATTTTTATTATTGTTTAATGCACGTACCCACGACATTCTTTGCAAACGTTTGCTTATACGTAAACAAGTTTTTTCTATGACAGAAATTATATTTATTGTTTTGTTGAGTTTCACAAAAAATTAAATTCTTCATTATTTTTGTTTTTTCTTTGCACAAACAGTAAACAATTTTATCAACTATAAAAGAAGTTAGTTTTTCGTCGTTGTTGTGCTTCACACGACGAATTTGCACAGCGAATTTTTACCGAAGAGTTCGTCGTGTTGGGCGAAAATCGTCGTTCGTCCCAATTACTCGCCGAGCATTATGGTGTAGGATGTTTTAAAATTAAATTTTAAGAATTTTTTTTTTAATTGTAACTAAAATTTTTAATAAAGCTAAATGATTTTATCAATAATAATTAAGGTCTAACAACTGCCAGTCATCTTTTTTTTAGAATTCGACAATACGCCTACTTATTTCTATTAACTTATTTTGTATGTAACATTTCCTTCCCACACTTTTAGTACAAGTTAACAAAACGAAATCAACATATTTCATTTCCTTTCACATCCAGATGAATATTTATGCGAGCAAGCATAATAACAACAACAACCCATTGCTAAACAATGTTTCTTTTCACTTTTTTTCTTTTTGCCATTTGTGTGTCCTTGCTTTCAACAATAGGGGCATAAAAGTAAAATATATTTTTATATTAAAAACATTTGGTTTGAAAGTACCCAACAGAATCGATAACAATGTGCGTTTTCTCAAACAAACCTAAAAGTAATAGTGGGGATAAATATTAGAATACTGCGTCATAAATTTTCTTTTGTTTCCTTTTGTTAAATAATTCACATAATAATTTTAGATTTAATTTATATTTTATATCTGTACCTATTTGAGTAATTATATCAATGTGTAAAACATATTTTTTATTTGAGTCAATGTATTCTAGATGCTTACAGACTTTTAAACAGTTCATATTGCTTACATGATTTTAGTTATTCAATTCATTAAAATTATTTTAAATTTTACAATGTTATTTGTTATTTAATGGTACAACAAACAAAATGAACAAAATGTTGCAGAAGTGTTTAAAAAAATTTAAAAACAATTTAAGGCTAAACAATGGTTTAATGAGCATAAAACGAGCATAAGGCAACGTGACTATAATTTTAAGCAATGGAAACGCTTTAAAACTAATGAATTGCATGGGCCATTCAACAAGAGAATTTAATAAATCCATTAAAAGTGTCAAATCTTTATTTAATTATTCTGAAATGTTTTCTTTCTGCTGTGAACAAAAAAAAAAAAAAAAAAAACAGTCACCAGCTGCGATCTAGATGCTGATCAACTTAATTATTCGCCAGCATTCCAAGTCTTGTTGCTATCCCTGGCTTTAATTTTTCAACAAAGCACACTGAAAAAATTATTTTACATAAATTCAATGAACCCCATTCATTGACTTAATTTCATTGATTTTTTTGCAAAAATTCTTTGACTTAACGTAAAAATACGTTGTTTCAAGGAAAATATTCATTAAAATTCGAAAGAAGAGTTAACGTACATATGAACAGTACTTTAAAACCAGTCCTTAAATTTTTTCTTTAAAAACATAAGTAATCCTGTTCTTTAATTTAACGTATTCATTTGTTTATTTTAATGATTACGTTCATAACTTTATTATATAAAATTTGTTTAAGTAATGGTGCGTTGATTCAAAGTACTAGTACTTTGATTTAAGAAAAAAAGTTTTACCTAATGAACATGTATTTTTTTATTAAATTCAACGTTAAACTGTTCGTTTTTAGCGTTTATGATTCAATGTATGTTCTCATTAAATTAATGAAATAATACTTTAAATCAATGAAATTGTACGTTAAACTTTACATTTTTATAAAAGTTAACGTATGGCAATTCATTGATTCAACGTACCTGTGTCTAAGGTCAAAATTAGTGCACTCTTTCTTTGAAGCAACGAATCTTTTCGTTGAATTTATGTACCTTTTTGGTTCAGTGCATTCTTTTACTTTTACAAATAGAAATCCGTTTTCATGCAAATGTGTTGATCAAGTAGATATCTTTCATAATTGCTTCCAAGTTTAATCTAAAGTCGTTGGACCAGATAATAGTTTGCCTAAATTAATAAGTGAAGTAGTTTCATTTTTGCTATATTATTTTGACTAAAAGTTTGTTTCCTTAAATTTGGAAGCATGTTAAGATTTTACCTATCCCAAAAAGGACTAATAATTATTAACCCATTGTTAAACTCTCATATTTGTGTAAAGTATTTAAACTGGTAGTTTACAAATAAATAGTTAATTACCTAAGGGAAAACAGCCTTCTTACAAAGACTTTTGCACTAAAAATAGTTCCACTACTGCTCTCATTGGCGTTTCGAAGGAAATACATTCGTGGCTGCGTTGATAAAGTTAAAATTGCTTTTTTGGTTCTTTTAGATCACTTGAAAGCATTTGATATGGTAAACCACAATGTACTTGCTTCCAAATAAAATAAAATATTTAACTTCACCCCTTATCTTCGTATTTAAATAACCAGCATCAATTTGAATACGTCAATGATAAAATTTTCCAGTATCTTTCGGTAACGAAAGGCGTTCCTCAAGGCTTAGTACTAACACTGCTTTCATTCACTTTTTATATAAACTAGAAGAGCCCGGCGCGCGTTGCTACACTCATTAATGAATAAAAATGCATTCTGAATTTTAATTGAATATCAAGTGAAAAAAGCTAAAAATTATAACTTTTTTAATGGGCGTGGCACTGCCCACCTTTCTAATCACAAAATTGTATAGTCATGACAACTCAATATGTGTGTGCAAAGTCTTAGAAAAATCGGTGAAGTTCAAGTAGCTGAAAATGATAACTTTTTTTATGGGCGTGGCACTGCCCACTTTTCTAATCACAAAATTATATAGTCATGACAACTCAATATGCGTGCAAAGTTTCAGAAAAATCGGTCCAGTGCAAGTACCTCAAAATTATAACTTTTTTTTGGCGTGGCCCCGCCCACTTTTCTAATTACGAAGCTGTATAGTCATGACAACTCAATATGCGTGCAAAGTTTCATAAAAATCGGTCAAGTGGAAGCAGCTAAAAATGATAACTAATTTTTTTGGGCGTAGCCCCGCCCACTTTTTGCCACCCATAAATACTCCCTGGAATGTGTAAAACAACTTTCCAAAGTTTGAGTCCGATCGGTTTTACAGTTTCGGAGTATATAGCTAACACACACACACACACTTTCACTTTTATATATATAGATAATATGCCGCAACATAAAGATTTTTGCCAAGTTCATATGTACGCAGATAACGGTGCGTAACTATTATTATAGATTACCTAAGTATCTACTTCACCATCAGTATTATAACAGATTTATATTTACCATTTAATACATACGAACTGCAAGTAATCAAAGTATTTTTTTTTTTTTACTTCCTGGCCCTGGCAACAGTAAATTGCTAAAATTGGTTTATTACTCGTTATTCAATGTTGTGAGATAAAATTTTAATTACGAAAAACAAAAACTAAAATTGCTTCTTTATCATTTCAATCTCTATGAGTTTTTGCCTCAATAATTTTACCTTCAAAACCAAATGCATTAAATACGTTCTGATAATTTTCCAAATACTTATTCGTGCACAATCTGCAATTAAAGTGCAAGTATGTACAACAGCAACAACGATGAGAGGGGCAATTAAAAAATAAAAATTCAAAACAACCAGGCTGAGAAGGAACGAGAATGAGTATTATTAAACAATAGTTAATCTGCACTAGAATTAACTTTTAACATTCATTGTTGTTTAAGCACAAAGGACAATAAGTTGCACACATAGAAAAGAATATGTTCACCTACACATACACACACATAAGTAGAAACGTATATTAAAATAGCAGTAATTGTATTCAAACCAATGAACCGTTTGAGGTTACAACAGTGATTCTAATGCGTTGCATAGGTTTAATCAGGGAAAAATTTAAAACTTTTAGATATGGAAAAATAATTATCCAAATACTATTTATTTTATGAGTTTTTTTTTTTGGATAAAAAAAATGGTTGATATCTTTTATAAAAATTTTAATTGAACCAAATTTGCAATAATTTTTTTATACAACAAAATACTTTAGATTCTTTGATATATATCTGTAAACATTTGACAAAACAACCTAAGTCGAGATAATAAATTGTTCAGCTTTCCTAATTGTAAGAGTAATATCTGCAAGACGCTTGTTTGCACTGATCGGTTTCTGACTGTGTAAAGTACTTTAAAAGATATCACGTATAAGTAAACGAGTTAACCATATTAATCATTATTCTAACTCAAAGATTTGTTGTGCTTTCTTGAAAATTTTTAAAATTTGATTAAAAGCTTTTATCCAAGGTCTACACTGCCCAAAATTCTTACTAGTTTTCGTATATCGGTGTCTTGCTACGAGTAATATAATAAAAGATATTAAAACAAAAAAAATAGACTTCAATTTAATTATGTTTAAATTTGTTGTTGGTTTTTTTCTCTCTCCTGAAACATTTTAAAATACGAAATATTTAAGTTCTTTTTTCAAAGTGCCACGAATATTTATTATATAAGATAATAAATAAATAAAATACTTATACATATTAGCTCAGATTATATAAAAAAAATTTTATATATTAAATTGGATAGTTTAAGCTGAAAACTTACAGAACAAGATGAATAAAAAAGAGAAACTTTTAAACATTTTCTTCGGACAAAGAGTCGAAATACATGAGTGAATCCATTGTAATCAAAATGATGATTAGAAAAAAAACAACGAAGAACATATATTTCTTCCCGGAGGCATGTTAACTTGGCGAAGAGCCCAAGCCTTGATGTTATGGCTAACTAAGGGTAAAGAGGTTAAAACAACACCTCTGGTTGGAACATAGAAGGATTCTGGACCTCATACGTAAAAATGTTAGGGAGTTTCAGATGCTAATGGTGTCCATGAGTGTAGTGAATGTGATCGAGGGGCTGCATCATAGGGGGTGGACTTATGCGCAATGAGAGCATGAATACTGACATCAGTATCTTTACTTATGGTGCATAGAAGAATCCTGGACCTCAAACTTAGAAAGATTAGGGAAACACAAATTGTGGTATTCTACAGATCACAGGTAGAGACTAGGGTGATCGACTCGGTTTTACAGCCGGTCGAAAACCCTGGTTTTTCCTCTTTTTGCTGGCGGTTTTTTCTAAATGTTGATTTTTCGAATATCGAATGCACCGGTTTTTTTTATCCGAAAAAATCGGTTTTTTATATTTTTAAGTTTATTTTCATATATCTTTGCAACCGATCGTACCATAGTATATTGAGCACGCGAAAAGTTTCCAAACATCAGAAAATAAAAACTATTAAATATTCTTCTATACTGTTGTAAGAAATCTATTTGTTTAAAAAACAAATGCAAAATAAGAATAAATAATTAAGCTTAAATATTATTTTTTATAGGATATAAACCTTACGTTAAAAGTTAAAGGTAATTGGATCATAAACTAAGCTGATCGATTACTTTTAGGTGAAAACTGTAGTTACAATAAAGAAAAACCAATAATCTCTCCTTCCAGATCCTAATTTCAATTAATGGCATTGAGTGTCTGCAACTTAAATTTCAATTAAACCATTGAACAAACTAGTCTGTGCCTATATTTGTATGTCTGTCAGGAGTATAAGAAAAAATTTTTAAAATTAAATTTTAAAGATTTTCTCTCTAGCCTTTAAAATGTATTTTAAATTACAGAAATCATTTCAAACAAAATACGTTAGTGGATATTAGCTTAAAAGATCTATCTAAAATTTAAAAAATGTACAAAAGGAGATAAAAAAATTTTCTTTTTATTTAATTGTCGAACTATTTAATATCTTAAAGATTATATTATTTTTATTCTGGCTCAAGTTCATTTTATACTAAATATCTCATATATTTTCTTTTTTCATATACATATGAAGAAATCAGTTTTTATTTGTGGTAATGAAAGAATATACTGGAAAAGTATCTTATTATCCCGACACCAGCCGAGTGGAATGCATTTTCGAAACCAGCTACGGTTTCATCATCAGCACTCTTTTGATCGGGATGTCTTAGTGTTGATAGTAAATATCATCTATTTAACTCACAAGTTTATATGAAAATTGATTTTGTAAATTAATTCTTTTACCTATAAACTCATATATTTGCAATGGTGAGTGAGAACGAAATTTCTTCAACACTAAAGCTTTTCCCCTTTTTTCTTTGTTATTCTTTAGAACATGTATGATCTAAATAAAGTTGTGAGTATAACAACCAACAAAAAAAGAGCTTTCATTGCCATCAGACTGATGGTTTAAAGCTACGATTAAAATGTGGTAATTGAAAAGAATTTTATATTTGGATATAATTTTAATTATAATCTTTTTGAACAATATTTTTTAATTTTTTCTTTAAATATTATATATATATATATTTGAACCGGTTAACCGGTTTTTTCTTAATTTTTAAAATAGCAACCGGTTTTTTTTAAATTCTTAATTTCAAACTATTTGAAAACCGGTTTCTTAAAAAAGTCGAATAATCGATCACCCTAGTAGATACACATTAAGTAGCACAGGAGTCAGTGATGAAAGAAATCGCGATTGGTAGCAATTAAATCACTGGGTAGCCAAGGAGATCAAAAAGGGACCCGAAATAGCTGTGGACTGCTTTGTTATTTCCTCAACACATACATATAAATAGATACATTATAAATTAAAAATATAAGCACTGCACTGCTCATGCATTAGCAACAAAATATTCCATTCTTAAGTCCTGCTGATAAAATATAAGTACATATAAGTATGTATTTTGAATATATCAGCCCTAATAAATAACATCCTTGTGTCTAGAAAATGTTTTTATCATAATATGATGGTCATGTTAAATAAAAAAAAACTTTTGCATAAATAAAATACAGAAGTTTATGTGTATAAGTTGAAGTATCTTTACAATATTGCTATAAATATGTATAGTAATGCATTGTTTTAGTTTTGATCATTAGACAGATTAAGACTCAAGCTCAATGTCATGCACATGCATATTTAAATGCATACAATAGAAACCCTGTGTGTATATCAGTGATGCCGTTTGGTTAGATTTTTTTACATCTTGTAATTCTTTTTAATTGCCTGCGTAACGTGTATAACTTTACTTTGATTGGCAATAAATATACTTTGTATGTCTGTATGTATGAATGTAGTTCATAGGTAACATTTTTTATTATTAAAGGTATTATTAATTTTTTGTATATATTTTAATGTTTTATATCAATTAATAACTTAATACCAAGCAAACAAGACAATGAGTCATACAAATTGTCCAAAAGTTTATTTAAACGAAAATATTATTACGACAGTAGTTGAATTTTTATTACGAATGATACTTTGTTGGGAAGCTGTATCCATAGCGACACTCCTGAGTTTTAATAAAAGAAGAATTAAAAGAAATAAAAGAAGAATAAGGTTGTAACAGTTCTTATATATACAAATTTATCTTATTAAAAAAATTATTCTAAAACGTTTTACGTCACAACAATTTTTAGATTTGACGCAATTTTCTGTAACAAATTTCAAATATTATTAACCGGGAAAAAAATTTTAAATAATAAATTACATTTTAATTTCACATCAAATGAATAATCTTTTAGTGTCTATATTTGTTTATTTTGTTTAAGCAGTTTTTTTATCATTTCAAGTAGATATACGCTTGTATTAGGTTGACTGAAATTATCTATAAAGTAAGTGAGATTTTATATTCTATTAAAAACCTTTTTATGTGAAAGAACATTTATATCCTACGATCTACTATTGGCAACACTGTTGTTCATGGACACTTATTTACAAAAATGCATATATTATTATTGTGACATCAACGAAGACGGCAGCAAAGGCATTAAAATTACCGTTAAAAGCAATGATAAACAAAAAAAAATCAAAATAATAAACAAACAGTTCTGAGTTTAAAACTTTTTCTCTATTAATGCATGCCACTCTCTAAGTTAACCGCTATGTAGTCAGTTTGTATATATGTTTTAGTATTTAGTATATTTTGTACACTTCTTTGAGCAACTACTTATACATCACTTATATTTAATAAAGCCGTTTTTACGGAGGCATTTGACAAAACCGTAGGGCAAAAATTATATAAAAAATAAATAAAAAAAAACAGAATAACCTAAGAAACAATACCTGTCTTTATATGAAAATCAAGGCAAAAATACAT
Source organism: Phyto melanocephala (assembly GCA_941918925.1). NCBI lineage: Eukaryota > Metazoa > Arthropoda > Insecta > Diptera > Rhinophoridae > Phyto > Phyto melanocephala. The sequence goes on from OW799233.1 coordinate 9,330,174, forward strand.
ACAACATGTACATATTTACATACCCTGGGGTTTGTTTGTGTGCACACAGTACATACTTATGCAAATAAAGAAGTGTATAAAAGTACACAGTACACAAATATACATTAGGGCAACACCATTTGCTATATAACGTAGAAAATAATCTCATGATATAAATTTAAAAAAGTTACCTATATATTCTTTATCTACAAATTCAATAAAAATTATGTTCCCAATTTTACAATCAATGGTCTATAATTTTGAAATTATATTGGCGATGTTTGTTTAATTGCAGTTAAAACATTCTGTTCCAAACAAATTGCTCCTCACTTATGTTTATAAACAAAAAAATAACACATGTTTGCATCTGTTTACACATTAAAAAAAACAAACACTACAATATACATTAAAGGAATACATGCCAGCAAGGACTTAATGTATTTAAGCATGACAAGAGTTAGTAATTGTAATTTTTAATACACGTTGGGTCAATTCGTCAGATATGCTAAAGTGTTTTAAAATTTTACCACCATTAACAAACTATTGTTGTTGACCCTTAAACGAAATGATGTAATAATATGATAAAAACCTATTTGGTCATTGTGTCGTAGTAAACGTTTTACAAAATTTTTTAATGAAAATTACCAACTACATACAACATTATCTTGTATTTTTGTTCCATATCAGATTATTTGTAGTAATAAATTTACTATTTAAAGAATAATTTAAAGAATAAAGTTTTGAAACTGCGATTATATTTTATTAAATAATATTTGAGTGAAATTCTCTTTATATCTGTGGCTTGGAGCTAAAAGGGCCAATGTCACTTTTTTGCTCTTTTGAATTAATCATTGCATTAGATTTGTTTTCTTGCTCTATTTCATTATGGTAAAACAGCTAAAGTTATACTTAACCCAGAACAGATTCATAAATAAAATGCTGGCAAATGTCACTTTAAAAGCATCTATAAAAGTTAAAGTTCAATTCTAATTTTCTCAAAAGTAAATATTTTGACATTGGCCCTTTTAGCTCCAAGCCACAGATATATAGGTAGGAAAGTAGGTAGAACAGGCAGCTGCTTTTCGTAAGCTGTATCTGGTAAAAATACATTTATTTGAGAGTAATTATTTTTATAATTACCTTATGATGGTACCAAGGTGTCATACAAAATTTCGTTGCAAATAGGTAATGATAGGTCATTTTTTCATGCAGGCATTGATTTATGTTGTTCCCTAGAACTTTTCACAAACCAATATTTTAAAACGATTTTTTGGCCACAGACTAAATCAAATAGAAGATTATGTCAATAAGCAAACCAAATTCTAATAAACATTAAAATATAAAGGCGAAAATTGAACTGTTTAGTTAAGCGAAATCAAAACCAATCAGCTTAACCTGCGGGGAAGCCACAAAAAAAGAACGACCAGATCATACACACAGAAAACAGATTCATTGTGGTAACCGAATTTGTTGCCAATCGAATTCATTCGGTTCTACGTACTATCTCTTAATTCGTTTGTAATAACTGAAAAATTTGTTTTTTAGCATGGTAGATTTAGTAGCAACAGTAGAATTTTAGTAACCCAACGGTTGTGTTAGCAGATTTTATTAGTTGGTATTATTGATATTTAAAAAACAAACTGCACTTGCTTTCAAATAAATGATTGATGCAAGTGAAATAAAATATCGAATTGGTAATACCAAAAGATTAATTAATTATTATCATCAATTCTTCGATAAAACCAGGAATATAAAAAACACATTTTTTTCAATTATTTTTTTGTATTTTTAATTTAATAATATTGACATTATATAAAATAAAATAAATATCTACATACATATACATTTAAATACTAAAGTAATACTAAAAATTGCAAACATTATTAACTCGGGCATTATGCGGCGATGCAAACGCTGCAAAGAAGTAAGCAAAGCTAAGTTTCTTCGGCTAGATGTAGTTCGAAGATACTATAGTAACATAAACTTGCTAAAATTCAATACATGTCCATATGTGTGTATTTTGAGTGACTTTAAACTATTTTGCATCTCCGTTAGTACGTTAGTATGTACTTGCAAATTTCCGCATCTGAAAGTTCGTTTCGCGTACTGAAATGCATGATAATATTTTAAAATACACAATCAACTTCTTTCCTTATAAAAGAGTATCTTGCAGATCTTATTTTGTACCACAAAAAAATAATTGAAATATTTTTATATTTTTTCATTTTTAAAAAATTTTCTCAATTTTTCACAAATAACAGAAAAATTTTTTGTTTGAAAGATAATATTTGTATTAATTGTTTGTAACAAATAATTATTACATGTAACAATTTCCGTTTGTAAACACCAAATATAGCTTAACTCTAAGCATTTGTTTACTGCAATCGAATTGTTATAATACAAGTAACTACTAATTACTTGCGATAACTCAAATTGCCGTTTTATTTAAAATACAACATTGGAATATAGGATTTTTTATTGAATGAATTTAAATTTAGTTGTGAACCCTAATACAGACAATTAAATTCGGTTGTGATATAAGTGAATTGAATAAAAAATCTTATTATAAGGCTAATTGGTTAGGAGAACTAATTTATTTGTCCTGAGCACTAAATTTCTAATACTGTTGTATTTTTTCGTTTATAAATATATAATATCTGTTCTTTTTACAAACTTTTAATATTTGCAATACTATTTTTATTGTTTTAACCGTTTTCCAACCAATCTTCTTTCTGAGTGTATATACCCAAAAGAAAAGACAATCAACTAGTTTAAATGCAATAAAAAAATATTAAGATTAACAGGTCTAGATAGAAAGTTTATTTAAAGATCTTATGTTCCTTGGATAAACGGCGAAAGGGTTTGAAAATTGTACGTATCGTGTAAGCTACAAAATCATACGAAAATCATGTTCACTAAACAAAAAAAAAACTATAATAAATAATTTTTATTATTTTTTTAGAAATAATGTCAATCAATCCTACAAAATAAAAAGATATATTTCATCAATCCTCTTCTGAAAATTAATACAAATTATGTGAAGCTTTCCAAGTTTCAAAAGTAGGAAAAGACAGGAAAAAACAGGTTGTCCAGTTTTAACTTTCTGCCCCTTTCTTCCCTTGCCGATAAATTTATTTTCTTTTTTTGTTTGTATTTCAATTTCTCAAATGTGAAAGGCGACTTTATAACCTTTTTAACAATTTGAAAGGTTTACCTTTACAATTTCAAACAATTTATGAACTAGTTATATGAGAAAAATTAAAATTAAAAATCATTAAAATTTTAACTTAGCAAACAAATCTAGGTTTTTTCTAGCGATTCTAAGGCTACATTTAGCTGTATTTGTTGAAAAAAAGTTTCCATCATGAGTGAATGGTTAGTATGAAGAAGGGGAAATTTTTTTTTTAATAACATTGTGTTATGAAAATCCTTAAAACTATTTGAGAACAATAGTTTTTTAATAAAAACAACATTCTGGCAACTTTGTAAACAAATAAAATAAATTATTTAATTTCTTTAGCATAATTTTAGGCTGCTCAACTGTATAACAATGATAATAGTAAAATAAAAACGATCAATTGGTAAATAATATAAAGTTTATTCATTATTCATTTCCGATCACGTACAGCATATAACTTCTAAAAGTTTATAAATGGATGAGTCGATTGAGCAATGTTCATCAGTTTGTCTGTCCGTGTGTTGCCTTAAATAGACCTACATGTGGTATTTATCTTTTGAAAATGTTAGAAAAAAAAAAATTGCTATCGAAAAACAGCACAATCACCCCATAACTTTTTAAGTTACGAACAAATTAACACGCCTATCTCTTTTTTTTTGCATATTTTTTCCACAATGCCTTTGCCAGAATGGTCTAGTTACGCCCATTCGTATATATTAAGCAAAAACATTACATAAGCATATACTGTTGCCATATTCAACCAACTTTTAAAGTAAGAATTAAAATTTTGCGATTAAATACTTAATTTTATAAAACTAATCATGGACCGCTCCATACGTTGCATTTGTGTTGAAATATTGTTTCCAAATAAAATCTTTTTTAAATGTTCCTTTTTGTTTTAATTTTTTAATTGTTAATTTAACATAAAATCAATTTAAGACTCAATTGTTTTATTTACATTTCAACATTCATAATCCACTATTTTACAATACCGAGTGTATAATTTTGTTTTAGTTTGTTATGCTGTTCTACATTTTGCTTAATGCCTGTGTTTTCATTTCCCATTATTATTTACTAAGGTTTCTTTGGAAAAGGCAAATACCTGATACACCAACAAAATGTTCAAGCTTAAAAAAAGATTTTTTAAGCTAAAAAGGAAAACAAAAAGTAGCAAAACTAAAATTTGTGTTGAAAAACTTTGTCATCATAATGTTGCCTTGATTGTTGTGCATTTGTTTGTTCGCACAAGTAGAATAGTGCTGGTTTTACCGAGATTTCGCTGGAAAACCACTTGAGTGAAAGAAAATCTGTTTGGAAATAAAAAGTTTTATGTTGTTAGTGATTTTTTTAATTTTATAATTCTATTGTAAAACAAACCAAAAAAATGTTAAATTTATGTAATACATTTACATTTAGATTGTCAGTTGTCAACGGTAAGTTTGCAGGTTCATAGTATTTTAAGATTTTAAAGTTTTTTATAAAATAATTTTGTGTGCAGTAGTTATTATTATACATTTCATTTTGATAATTTTTACAGCTGGCCATTAAATAATATAATTCCTATTATTAACGCGAAAAAAAAATAAATTTCTATTGGAATATTGTATAATTTTTTGTTTTTGTTAAGTTGAATTTAAGGCTGACGGGATAAAATTATTTCTTTGAACACTGGTCATAACTAAAAAAAAATAGTTTTTCTTTTTGTGAAATGAACATTTTGAACTGACAACACTGCTTTTTTATACCGTAGATTTGACAGTTCTAGCATGTTTTGAGGTTAGCTTAGTACATATAATCATGATAAATAGACTGACGCCAAAAGAGAATTTTTAAACTGTTAAAATTTATTTAAAAAATTGAATTTGTATCAGGAAATTACAAAAATTTTTTCTTAAAAAGGTCGGACAGGTCGAGTCATAATTACCAGTTATTTGCAGCCTCAAATCGGATAAGACATTACGGGCAAACATATTTTTTAAAACTATTGTATAAATGCCACTTATAGGGTGGACCATTATAATTTTAACTACCGGTTGCTTTGACTTTTAACGGTAGAATAATATTTATTTTTATTTTCAGTTTATGTTTGACATTTGCAAAATTGGACGCCTACTTTCAAAGTAGTGAGTCTTTGACTCAAGCTGTAAGAAATTTACGTTGAAATCGGCCTTCATTTTAGTTTTCAGTTCTCAAAGTTCAAACTCTAAACAAGACCAAACTGGATAAAAATTGTAAAGTGAAAACTACTTACACAAAAACTGAACAGCCATTCAAAAATGTCTTATACATTTAAATTAGATTGTCTGGTAGACATATCTGCAACAATTTTTTTTTGCTTACGGCCGTTAATCTTTAAAAAGAAAGTAAAACGAAAGATAAAACAAAGTTAAATTTCTCAGGCGGATTTATTAAAGAGGATTTTATTTACATTATTCATATTTAATATAAAAATAAAATATAATTACAAACAAGTAAGAGCGCTATATTCGGCCGTGCCGAATCTTATATACCCTTCACAACGTGTAGTCATGCAATAACAGTGGTTTGTGTCACCATTCATCCCATATGAAATACGTACATACATATAAAAACACATATATAAAAACGTCCCATTGTAAAATTATAAATTCACGTATGTATGTTAAAAAAAAAAAAAAAAATTAAAAAAAAAATTTTAAAAAAAATTAACAAAAAAAAAATTAAAAAAAAAATTATTATGTATATAATATATATAAAACAAAAAAAAAAAAATTAAAAAAAAATAATAATAAAAATATAAATAATATATTAAATAAAAAAAAAAAAAAAAAAATAAAAATAAATTAAAAAAAAAATTAAAAAAGATTTTTTTGGCTCAGCTGGGATTCGATGCCACGTTTTCTCTAACCAGTATACACGTTTGTATGTATGTATGTTGTTGTTGTAATGTTGTTTTTGTGAACAAAAAATCGAGGTGGTCGTGGGTTTTTGCTCATATCTCAGTTGTTTATGTACCGATGTTTCTGATTTTCAATACCTTTCTACTCCCGAATATTTCTGATATTTTAATGCCTTAGCCGGGTCCAACCTATGTCGGGGGGCTTCAAAAAGTTGATTTCAACATACACACGGAAAGACGGTCAGACGGACAGACTGACAGACTGACAGAGCTTAATCGACTCCCCTATTCATAAGCTTTCAGAAAATATATACTTTATGGGGTCGGAAATGAAAATTGTAGAAATTTCACACGGAATGACAAACCTATATATACCCTTTTTCACTATGTGAAGGGTATAAAAAAAAAGCAAGTACTCAAGAATGCTAAAGTAAAGATTACTTTATTACGCGAACATAATACACATTTTTCTGCCCATGTTGGAACGTTGACGTTACAGAACCTGTGTTCCTATTGAATAATAATTTAAAATTACCAATAATTTTAATGGCAGAGTTGCCAGTTTTCACATAATACACATAGCTCTTTCCCAAAAAAATATTTTAACTTCACACAATTATTGCAATTACTACGCAGCAGTAGCAGCATCATCTAACGTTTATGCAATGCGTTATCTTCATTTTATTGTTATTTGCAAGTACTAAATTAAAACAATTCCGGTGTGACAAGATGGTATAACGAAAAACCAAACAAATGCGCTTTAAGCGATTACAGTTTTAAACAAAATATGTAGTCAAATAACGTTATTACTATCAAAACGGAACACCCTAGTATTCATAAATGCCTATCATACATATGTATGTGTTTATTTCAAAAAACAAAACAACTTTCAACCTGAGTTATACAAGTGTCTGTAAAAAACCCATCTCAAGGACAAATTCAAGAGCACCACAATACGTAAAATTGAACAGTTAAAATTTTTCAAAATATATATGTGTGTAGATAGAGAACGCAAGAGCACAAAACCCCGAAGAGTATTAATAAATGTATTTAATATCTTCTTTACAATGTTTCTTCTTCATCGAAAACATATGGTATATGCATATAAGAAACAGCTGTGTGATTTAAAATAAAAACAACATTAAAAAAAATTGGCCAAAATAACGGTATTAGAATAAACAATAACGTCAATAAATAAAGACATTGAGAACAAGAGAAAATAAATTAAAATGTTATGAAATGAGAGATGTAAGCCATTAAACTGAGTTTGCGTCAAATTTAACAGAATGTTGTTTAACAGTATTTTTTTTTTGTAACTTTACAGTTACTACCGCATACAATTTTTGCAAACATAACATAAAAAAAATTCTAGAATACCTCTTTCATATACAAATATTTAAAAATGTGTTAATAAGTTTTTAATTTATTTTTAATTTCTTAAACAAATATTTTTTAACAAAATGTATTCAAAACTATACTCTTTCAAAGAAAAAACGTATGCCCTTTGTAAATGTCATCTCTTTTTTTTTGGTTAAACTGTTTGTATTATTTGTTTTTATAGCTGTTGTTATAGTTGTTGTTATTGTAGATAAAACAAATACGTATTTTCAACTTAAATGTGCACATTCTTTATTTCCTGTCAACACTTTTGGAACCATTTTTTAAAAGCTATCTTGGCTTACGTTTGTGTGAGTGGTTTTTTTTTAAGAAATAACCTTTTTAAATGTTTGCCCGTTGAAATTTATAAAATACTTAACAAAGTTTTCTCTAGCTTAAATACGAGTATGGGTGTTAGTATTCGTTTATAAATAAATGTCTAATTTTAACAGTTTTACTCACAACACATGGTACGTATACGTAATATGAATAACGTATACGAACACAATATTTAATATATACCTAAATATAAACATACATACATACTTATGTATGTATGTATCATTTAAAGGTACACACACTATTATTGGCTTACGTTCAAAGCATTTTAGATTTTGAAACATGCACAATATAATTTATATTCGGCTTGTCACTAACTTCGTTACACTTGAACACAAGTATTGTTTTTTTATTTTATTGAAGTTTTGTTTGTGTTTCAACTTACGCATTACAAGAAATACCATTAGCGTTGCCAATTAAGCTCTTTTCAAGCTAAATTTATCCTTTTTAATCTGATGTCACATTTTTTGACAGAAGAGAATAGAGCGCGCTCTAGTTGAAATTTTTTCAGATGTCTTAACACATGTTTTTTACAGAAATAATGTTTTAAAGGTAACACACGACATGTTTATATTCATCAGTGTGAAAGTTGTCAAGTCAGGAGTAAAAAACATGTCGTCTATTAGCTGCTTAAAGAAGCAGCAACAGTGTTATTTTTTTTTATTTTTTTTTTTTGATTCTAAATTACCTTTATAAATTTTTAAAAATAGTTAACGCGAAATTTGGCGTATAATTCCGGTTCATGTATAGCTGTTTGTGTTTATCGTGTATCTATTATATGGATATACCGGATTTTTGTTATAAAGTGACCATATAGTATATTGAAGTCGTGAGCAACCAAACTTGCAAATAGGAAAAAAATATCCCCATTAATTTCTAAAAGACTTAACTTGTTGTTCAAAATTTAAAAAATAGAAAAGCGAGTGCAAAATCCATTCTGCGAATATTACACATTCCAAAGAAACGCTAAATTTTGTATACTGAACGCTAAAAGGGCTATAAGACACGCATACTTGTCTTAAGACATGTGTATGGCATACTTTGGGTTTAGCTATTACACTGTCGAACGCTGACGGCATATTTCATTACACAGAAATTTTTGAAGCGAAAACATGGCAATGAAGCGGAAAGTTGTCAATAGTTGAATTTTTTTCTATTTCACTTAATTTTTCTTTTAATGCATTGTATGCATTAATTTTTAATTGTTTGTTGTGGTGCAGATCTGATTTTATTTGCCACAATTGTGGGAAGCTTTTATATTTCTCAATAAACTCTTTCCAGAAAATAATATTAGAGAGAAATTTTTTTAAATTTGCGATATGCACACAGCAGCGGCAGAAAGCTAAATGAGTTTTTGTATGAAGTATGACTGACACGCTATTAGATGAGTATTTTTCAAAACCAACATAAATGTCTGAAATACTCGACATACATGCTATTACACAGTGAGTTTTGGTATGCCATCACACATGTCTTAAGACATGTATGCGTGTCTAAGAGCCCTTTAACGCAAAAACAAAAAAACATCTGAATGCAGTTGAAACCATTACTGGTATAAATCCTTTCAAATTTATTACTATAAAAGCTCAGCAACAGGAGTTATCCTTGTGTTTGTTTTCAACAGAACAAAGTTCAATTGCTACAATATATCATCTGAGAGAAGCCTGCAAATATCGATTTGATTGCCTCTTATTAAAACTGTAAAGAACCAAATGCTCTAAATATTACCTCAGCTTTTAATACTACCTCAGAAAAAAAAATTTATAAATTTTAAACTTCTGTCTTCTTGTTGGCTGGGTAACTTGCTCACCTGCCCAACCTTATTTAAAGCTTTGGCTAAATATAAATTTAAATTAACTTACCATTCTTAATTTGGCTTAAAGTCGGTATTTAATTTAAGTTATCTTTTAACAACTGTCATTTTTCATTTCAAAATAAATTAATGGAATACTTTATGACAAGAGTGACAGGAATTTTCTGGATGTATGTAAAAAATTTTACGAGCTTTTAACTATTTAATTATAATAATTTTTAATAAAATCTCAACTAAAATTTTGGGCGATATTTATCCCTTTTATGTATGAAATTTAGCCTTTTTTTGTTACCGAAAATTGGCAACACTGGATATAATGATGAAATGTGAATGAAATTCGGAAATTCAATTATATCGCTGGTGGTCGATTGGCATTTCAACTTTAACGTGCCTTTACATTCAACTACGTGTTGTCAATCTATTTATAACCATCAATATTATTTAATAGCACAAAACTTTGAACAAAATAATAATAAAATGATTTGCTTAAAATGTTATTGTAAATATACTGCCGTATTAACAAAAAAGTATTTTAGGTTTACTAAAGGCTTATTTGACAAATTTCTGTGCCACATTTGTCAAATAAGCCTTTAAAAAACCTAAAGTATTTTTCATGAATACGTTCGATAGAGTTTTCGTTAAATGACGAGCATGAGTTTACTCAAAAGCCTGCAAATATATGGAATCAATTCAAATAACCGAACCCCTGTAGTGTAATTCACTAACTTGTTTTAAAGATAATTATATCGTAAAAATAAAGTTTTATATATTTTGGTATTCCTTTGGAAAAGTAAACAAAAGTTTTATTGAAATTGGTATTCCCTAACATATTTAATCGAAAGTTGTTGTTGTTATCAAAACAACAATAATTTTTGGGTTTTGTTGCTTTACCGACAAAAAAGTAGTTAGACCTTATACCCGGCTACACAATCATTTGTTTAAGTCTCGGCTTGGGTTCAACTGCCTACAGTAATAATGGTAGTGGTGAATTTATTTTAGCCCTTTTTTTTGGCAAAAATGCCACTTGATTGTAATAGTTGTCGAACATAATCGCATAATCGTTAGTAAAGACAGAAATAAGTTTTTTTTTAATTAATCGATTGTCGGATAGTTAAAAGTTAGTGTATCGCACCAGTGGTGGGATTAAGGTACTCAATTGCGTTTACAGTTTCGTTAGGGACTACTTTTGACACTCTTATGGATTTGTTATATTGTGATTAGTAGAGTTAAAAAATAAATAGATTGTATTTATTGTCCAAACTAATTTGGACACTTGAATTATAAATCGTTAGATTTAAATAATATAATTGTTATAATAATTGTTTAACTAGAATTAATATAAGGTTTTTTTTATACTCAACACCATAAATAGTGGGGCAGCACTTATTTTATTTTCACTTTAAGCATAAATTTATATTTTACTAGAAAAGCCCGGCGCGCGTTGCTACGCCCCTTAATGAATAAAAATGCATTCTGACTTTAAATTATATATCAAGTGCAAACAGCTTAAAATTATAACTTTTTTCATTTTGCGTGGCACTGCCCACTTTTCTAATCACGAAACTGTATACTCATGACAGCTCAATATGTGTGCAAAGTTTCAGAAAAATCGGTGAAGTTCAAGTAACTGAAAATTATAACTTTTTTTATGGGCGTGGCCCTGCCCACTTTTCTAATCACGAAATTATATAGTCATGACAGCTCAATATATGTGTGCAAAGTTTCAGAAAAATCGATCTAGTGCAACTAGCTGAAAATGATAACTTTTTTTATGGGCGTGCCACTCCCCACTTCTATAGTCATGAAATTATAAAGTCATGGTAGCTCAATATGTGTGCAAAGTTTTGAAAAAATCGGTCCAGTGCAAGTACCTCAAAATTATAACTTGTTTATGGGCGTGTCCCCGCCCACTTTTTTAATCACTGAATTATCTATCTATCTGTAAAATAGCATTGAATTACAAAAAAGTGGAATTTATGAAGAACTTAAAAAAACGCTACAAATTTTCTTTTTTTTTGAAGACCGCCCTATAAAAGGTAAATTTGATGCCTAATGAATCAGCAATAATAATAAATCAAACACATTCTCACATCATATTAAATGACTCAACCCGAGTAATTATAAATCATCTAGGTTTATAGATTACTAGCTAATACCCGGTGTGCTTCGCCACCCCAAATTTTAGTATTTAATTCATATGGCAGGTGCCACGCCCACTATTGTTAATGCACCCATTTCTTGCCTAAATGTTCATTTGGGTGTCAAAGTTGCTCTTGCAAAATTTTACTACTCTAATCGATATCGTTTTTCAAATATACGAATTTTAGTATTTAATTCATGTGGCCACGCCTACTATTGCAAGTACGCCCATTTTTTACCCAAATGTTCGTGTTGATGTCAAAGTTTACCGTACTTAATTTGAAGACTCTAGCTGCATTAGATTTTGTGATATATAATATTTAATACTTATTCTTTAATAGGGCATGGCACCCCGCCCACTTACAATTTCACACCAAAGTATAACCTATAGTTCCTTCCAGACACACAGAAAGATTCTGTGAAAATTTCAAGGAAATCGATCCAGCCGTTTAACCGTCTATAAAGCACAGACAAACATACAAACATACAAACACACATTGATTTTTATATATATAGATAATTCCAATCGAACTACGAAATGGCGTACAAAAAACCATGTCGCAGACAAAATAACCATACACCAGAAAATAAATACACAAGTTAAATATTTTTAAATACTAAGAAATATACATTCACTAAAAGACAAAGTTAACTTCTCAATTATTTTCTATCAATAAAGTCATCTTCCCATACCCCAGGTGCTATTTCCAAAACTATTATCCCATAAGTCATTAAACCTTTTCTAAATTAAGAAGTATGTTCAATAGATAATTGCTTCATAAGTGAGAATAGTTCTGATAACTGAAGCTCATATCCATTTCACAATATATAGTTTTTCTTTTTTAAAAAACCCAAATAACATTATTAATTTCATCATGACATAGCCACCAGAGCTTAGAATTAAGTTTCGTGCAAAGATATTAAGCCTCCCGAGAGATTTTCAAAGCGATACTAGCTATGTCAGTGTGGCTGAAAGTTTATTCTTTCTGGTAAAATATCAATATCATTTGCCTTGGCTAATTAAAGCCATCAAATTAAGGCCATTTCAATGAGATCAATTACTATCGGTTGAAGTTAACCGCTTACAAAAACATTATAATGGCTACTACTTGCAAAGCAATCTAAACATGAGGGGCAACCGTTATGCTTTATTGGACTAACAGTCAAACCTAAACAAGAGCTGAAAACATTTTTGAGCTGTCAAAAATTCTTATGCCCATACAGTTTGGCATGGCTTTAGGTATTAAAACAAATATTGTTTTTTCTTTCTATTACTTTTGTAATTGATCAAAAATAAAACCATTTAGTTTTTTTTTTTTGTCAATCTTATGATTTTATCTTCATTTTCATTTCAAATAAGTGAATTGTATTAAACAACATAAGTAAACATTATTGTTCATTACATAACGTTGATGACGTTTGTCACTTTAACGTGAGCGCTTATTTAGGTTTGGCTGCCACAGTGAAGTGGTAAACGGATTTTTCAATTGCAAAGAATTTCCGCCGCTTTATTTTGCGAAATTATGAGAATTTTTAAAAGTACAATATTGGATTGCTACAACAAAGCAATTTTCTAGTAAATGTTTTCCGTCAATTAAACAAATTAGCAATTCACTTATTAAAAATTACGCTGAGGTTAATTTTAAAATACGGAAACAAAAATTAAATTAACCAATCCTGCATAAATAAAGGAAATCAAGTCGAATTTATTGACATGTTGACATTGCTTTTCTCGATCAGCTACATTGATAACACTACCTTGTGAATATGCCTTGCCACCCGTTTCTTTTTCTAGATTTGACTGTTAGGCGAGGCGCTTTTGCATTGCAACTTTGCTTTCAAATGTTTTGGAGTCTTAGCAGCTAACTACTCTTTTGTTGAAAAAAACTTCATAATTTTCAAAAACTCAAGGTCATTCTCCATAACAATGTTACAAAATTAAATGCGTTTTCAAATAATTTTTACTTTTGTTTCTTGGGAATGAAAAACTGTAAACATACAAAGCCGTTATTTTTTTATCTTTTTTCATTTTAGTCCTCATAATAACGCTTCAAATATATAGATGTTCATATATTATGTATCAACAAGATAATACGTATACTAACACTAATACGAAGACAAAACACTAACTGATGCCAACACTTAAACTTGAGCATATACTACTTAGCAGAGAAAAAAAAGAAATACAATGTTAACGGTTTTGTAAGTTTGTAAGTGAGTCTTAACAATAAAATAAAAACGAAAATAAAAATAAAAAGGAAAGAAAAAAGACCAGAAAGTGCGTGGGCGATTTGGTTTAAATGGTGTATGTGTGTGTGTTTGTATATTAATATTTCGCTCGTATAAATAAAAATATTAAATTGTATATACCAAGTTATACATGTATTTATATATACACACACATAAGCACCTACATAATACTTGCATTGTTGTTTGTTGTTATTGTTATCTAAGCTTAGATAAGTATTTAAATAAAAGAACATCAAAACGTACATAAATGCGATTTTGTATACTAGTATACAATACATATTATGTTCATATGTATGTATGTATGTATGTATGTATGTATGTTACATATATAGATAAATACATTTATATGTGTTTTGTAAGCTAACTTAATACATAAAATATTTGTCGTATACATGTGGACTTAAACTGACGCGATAATCATACAGATTTTTATAAACCTTTTACAGGGTGAACCAAAAGTCATTATGGGGCTTACAAATTTAATCAATTTTTTGTGTTTAAACTTTTTTTAATTTTGTTTTTATAAATTTTATCAATAACATCTCGAGAATCAATAATAAAGAGATTCACAGCTGATCAAAGAAACAGAATAATATTATTTGATTATTTAAATCGGCGTTCAATTATTTTTACGCAAAGAGCATATCATCGGCATTTTAGTGTCAGAATATCCCTCTTTAAGGCAATGATTCGTTACTCAGTTTATCGGAACCATAAGAGATTTGCCTCGAACCGGTAGACCACGTTTAATTTTTACTGCGGAAAATATTGAAATGTGGAGCAAAGTGCTACCAAAACAACAGAAACATTTACTAGAATGTGTTTTGTTTAGTTAGAAATAGCTCGTACATAACTACGAGTTTCAATTGTAGAGAGAATAAAATGCCGCAGATCATCGGGCTCGTCTAAATTTTGCACCTGAATTAGCCAGAAATAATACTCAATTTTATGAAAATCTGATTATTAGTGATGAAGCTTATTTTCGTCTGAATGGCTTTGTTTAATAATACATAAAAATGTAGGTTTTGGGGTTCTGAAAATTCAGGAGCCAATTATTAGCGCCAATTGCACCCAATAAGGAAAACCTTATGGTGTAGCATTACATCTGAAAATTTCATTGGGCTTTTCTTCTTTGAAAATGAAGATAAAAATGATGTAACAGTAAATGAAGAGCTCTATAGGTTTATAATAGGATTTTTTTTTACTTCCTGCGAGACTCCGCCCATACTACTCGAGACACAATGACACTTTTATGTAAAATTTTTTGACAGTAAACAGTTTCCCAAAAATTTAAAAAGTTGTTGCCAGCGTGCGTTCGCCAAATTTGTCAGCAGCCGACTATTTGCTTTGCAGTTATTTGTTAGAGCGAATATATGTTAGCAAGTCAAAGATAATCCTTGAACTCAAGGCCAATATGTTTCAAAAAATCGAGCACTACAACCACAAATTTTGAAAATTATTATGGAAAAAGCTCTCTATCGAGTCCATCATTGTAAAGTTGAAAACGGGGGTGGGGGTCATTTAAGTGATATTATTTTCCATGCTTAAGGCCTTTTTCACATTCTTCGATCATACTTCAACATGAGCTTTAATTGTAAGTTTGACAAAATTAAAATTTACAAAATACGATAAGCATTTTAATTAAAAAAGTTGGTATTAAATTTAACCGAAAAAGGAGACTTTAACAAGAGAAAGAAATTAAAAAATAAATAAATAAATAAATACGTTATTGCGAAATTTCTAATTTTAGAATGTAAAGGCTACACAGATAAAACTTTTATATTGTATGTACATTATTTTACTTAAACATTGTTGTTTTATTTAATTTATACTTTTATTTTATTTATAATTTTTAACCAAATTTTTTAACCGTAGATTAAATATTTATTTTTAACGATAGTGGCGGTGGTTTGTTAATGTTCTGGTTAAATTTATATAATAATACATTGTGAAAAGAGCTGTTACTGTAAAAAATTTCCAAGAACGAAAAACGAAAAAGATATTAAATTTTTAAACTTATTGGTGACTTAAGGCCCGCCCTGTATATGCAAACATTAGCACACACACACAAACACATCTGCTTACTGGGATAAATAAAAAGTAGGATTTAATTTTTTTTTGTATTACTACGAACAACAAAAACGTATGTAACAGAATTAAAGACAACACATACAAATAAATGTGTCAGTCATTTAGTCGGTAATTGCTTCTAAATGCCTGCAGGATCATATCAAAGAACTCGAAAAATGGTTCAACCAATGGAAAATAAAAGTAAACTCAGCAAAGTGCGCACATGACATTTTCACCTCAAGAAAGGGAAACTGTCCTAATCTGAAGATAAATAACATCGCTGTCCCAGTTCAAAATCATATAAAATATTTATCTTGGTATACACCTTGATCGACGCCTTACTTGGTCTCAATATGTCGAATCCAAATCCATACATCTCAAACTGAAAACACTACAACTTCAAGGTTCTACTCTACGAAGCTATCATTAAACCAATATGGACCTATGGTATCCAACTATGGGGAACAGCTTCTGCTCCTAATATAGAGAAATTACAAAGACGACAAAATAAAATATTGCGACTTATTACTGGAGACCCGTGGTATATTAGTTACACGAATATTCATAAGGACCTTAATATTCCATTTGTTCGCGACGAAATAAAAACCTTCTGCTCAAAATATGTACGAAAGCTGGAATTTCATTCAAATCCTCTCGCACAGAATCTACTTTATTATAATGGACATATTCGACTCAATACATTGACCCAGAAATTATTAATTTAAGATTTTAATACTTATTGTCATTTTCTTAATATAAAAAGATCCAATAAATAAATTATGAGTTAAAAAAATTTTTTTTGACTTTACAACCTTTTAAAATGTCTGAATATAAAAAGGTGGTCGTATTTTTTGATCTCGAACGCTTGCTTAGAATTGTGTGAAAAAGGGGAAAATACAAATAGCGATAATTACAATAAGTTTATTAATACACGTACTGCTATTAAATAAAATAATGGTTGACAAAAAAAATATGAGATGCTGAGGAGTAGTTCTTCGCTGTGGATCATACGCACTTATGCGTGCTCACCTGAGTGAAGACGAAATTTAGTCACAATATTTTAAACACACAAGAAGTGTATAAAAAACAATAACTTTTTGAGTCGTGATATCTGTTCTTCCTTTTACTTGACTGTATTAAAATATTTCAATACACTTTGGTATACAGTGTTCCTTGGATGCAAAAGCGAGTCTTATTGGTTTTCATTATACATAAAAAGTTCTTCATTAGGGTGCCTTCAAACGAGATGTATTTTACTTAAGATTTGTAAAAATTTTTTATATTTATTGTGCAAGTCCTCTAAAACAGTGCTTGTACGAAATACATATCTAAAAGTCGTTTTGCAAATTTTTAATTAGAGCATGTCCTATTTTAATTTAACAAAGCACCTGACATGAGCTGACATGATCTGATTTTTTTTTGTAGATAATACAAGAATAAAATTTTCTGGATCCATTTCAAAAGCTTAATTTATAAAAAATATTTTACACAAAACAAACTATTGAAAGTTGTTTAAACAAAGCGCTCAAAATCAATTATTGTTAAGAGGTTATGTCAAATGTAATTACATATGTGAGAGTTAAACAAAAAAATTACAACTTTGACAGACATAGAAAACTACACATGGATCACAAAAGCTACAAGTCAAACGTTAAATACATCTCGTTTGAAGACGACTTTACTGATTTTTTTGTTGGCTCATGTAAAATTTTGTATTGTTTTTAGTTTTTGTTTTTATTTTTAACAAATGTTGTTCTTTTTTGTCAATTTCTTTTCCGGTAATAGACCGACATTTTGAATTAATATTTTCCATTATTGTTTTAAAATGTATATCTTAAAGTGACATCCAATAAACGGAACAAGAAGTTTTCTGGC
The DNA here is from genome assembly GCA_941918925.1 of Phyto melanocephala. Classification (NCBI taxonomy): domain Eukaryota; kingdom Metazoa; phylum Arthropoda; class Insecta; order Diptera; family Rhinophoridae; genus Phyto; species Phyto melanocephala. The sequence goes on from OW799233.1 coordinate 9,348,072, forward strand.
AGCTGCTACATTTTATTTTTTTGTTATTTCACTCATATCTTAGCTCATAATATTCCTATATATCTGATTTTCAATAGCAAAATTCTCGAGAGCAAATCTGATAAATTGATACTATATTGTAGTTTTTACTAAACGTGGGGGCTTCACAAAGTTGATTTCAACATACACACGGACAGATGACAGACATACTAAATCAATTCCTCAATCTATAAAGACTCACGGCCTTATTCATAACAAAAAGTGAGCCACAGTTTATACACTACGTACAACGAGCTGCTAACTAGAATGCCGATTAAGCTTGGCAGCTTAGGAGTTTATTCATAACAAACTTTTATTCGTCCGCCAACTTTAAAAAAATCAACTGTGAAATTGCATGATACTCCTCAAAAATGCAACCATTTTTTGTATATCATCCCTTATTTTGACATTTTTTTGTTTTTCCATCCATACTAACAATTATTAAAATATGAAAATAAATTAAAATAATTAACGAACAATATATTTTTCGTGCACGAAAATTTTTATTCTTTTCTTTATAAATTTTTTTTACACAGAACAGCTGTTTTTCACAAATCGGCAAACGCTTAGCAGCTCGTTAACAAGAGTTTAGCAAATCGTTAGCCAGAGTTTGGCAAGTGTGTTATGAATAAACTTTATGCTAACTTTATGCCAACTTTTTGTTATGAATAAGGCCGTCAGAAAGTATTTGTATACCTAATATGATAACAAATGAATATTGTAGAAATAACAAACGAAATGACAAACTTATATATACACTTATACGCTCTCGTGTGAAGGGTATAATAACTACATTAACAAACAAAAAAGGTTTAAAGTTTTACTACCAACAAATCAACAGGATTAGGCCAAAATCAAATTGTTACTTGTTATCTATAGGGCACGTGTATCTGCGTATTGGTTATTTATTTGCAAAAATAAATCTTCATTTATTTGCTACTCTCATATGTGCGAATATAAGTTACAATTTAACAAAAAAATAAAATAAGATTTATTAAACTGAACACAAACATATATGCGTACGCACATACGTAAAAATAAAAAACTTTTTTATTCGTCAACAAAAGTTGGTTTCGTACAACATTAAAAATAAAATCTTATTTGATAATAATTTTGTTGTTTATTTATACTTATGTGGCGGTAAGGAACGTGATATTTTTTGAGCATATGTATGTAGTGATATTATAAGGCCAACTCAAAAGTCATTCTAATGAAAAGTAAATTTGTGTGTATAATCTAACAATGCTAGATATCGGACAGTTTATGTGCTTAAATGTCTGATAGAATATTTAAATAAAATTGCGCAGCTAATCTAGAAAATAAATTTTACAATATTCAAATTAAAGAAACTGGTCTGTATTAAATATTTAAATATTTTGTATAAAATTATAAAGCCTTTTAATAACGTTTAAAATTTATTTACACTAAATTAAAAGTAAATTAAAAAAAAAAAAACAAAAAATTAACTTTTTATTTCGAAAGTACTTATCAGCCTGCCATCATATATAACGGTACCAGTTAAAGTATAAGATTAAGATTTCAGTCATAAAATTTATCTAAAATATAGCCGACAAAAGACATTTACGAAAAAAGGTTACATGTATGAATAGGAATAACAACAGCAATAAACAAAATTTATTTAAGAAATTTCAAACCTTTTTTTGTGCGAGTATTTATTTGCACGAACGAAAGCCACAACAAAAAGGGACGCATCTTTTGGTTGTAGTACAACAAAGAAACACACACAAAAAAACATGTTAAGACTTCAATTTATAATTTTTATTATAATTCTGTTGTTTTTGTTGTCATTGGCGATTTAGTTGATATTTATGATGTTTTCATTATGATGACAAAATTGACCTACTTTTGGTGGTTAAATAACAACAGCATCAAAAATGATAAAAAAATATACTAATATTGCAAAATACGACAATATGCAGCATTAAAGAAAGAACAAAATGGAAACAACATTATGATGTCTCATTTACCAGGCAATAAGAAGAGGCGAACGAATTAACGGCAGTTTCAGTTTCAAAAGATCATAGATTTTATTTTACTCAAAAATGCAGTTAGAATTTTTAAAAAGTCTTAGGTGTTTCTTTTTTAAACAAAGAGCCGCTGAATGAGATTTATATATTTTTTGGTTCTAAACATATGTATTGTCAATTTCAATGAAAAGAATAACATAAACAAGTAAGAGCGCTATATTCGGCCGTGCCGAATCTTATATACCCTTCACAACGTGTAGTCACGCAATAACAGTAGTTTGTATCACCATTCATCCCATATGAAATACGTACATACATATAAAAAACATACATATATAAAAACATCCCATTGTTAAATTATAAATTTACGTATGTATGTTAAAAAAAATAAAAAAAAAAATTTAAAAAAAAAATTAAAAAAAAAATTAAAAAAAAAATTTTAAGAAAAATAATTAAAATATATATAATTAATATATAAAACAAAAAAAAAATAAAAAAAATGAAAAAAAAATAATAAAAATATAAATAATATATTAAATAAAAAACAAACAAAACTTTTTTAAAAAATGAAAAAAAAAAATTTTTTGGCTCAGCTGGGATTCGATGCCATGTTTTCTCTAACCAGTTTACACGTTTGTATGTATGTATGTTGTTTTTGTGAAAAAAAAAATCGAGGTGGTCGTGGGTTTTTACTCATATCTCAGTTGTTTATGTACCGATGTTTCTGATTTTCAATACCGATCTACTCCCGAATATTTCTGATATTTTAATACCTCACCCGGGTCCAAGGGATGTCGGGGGGCTTCTAAAAGTTGATTACAACATACACACGGTCAGACTGACAGACCTTAATCGACTCCCCTATTCATAAGCTTTCAGAAAATATATACTTTATGGGGTCGAAAATGAAAATTGTACAAATTTCACACGGAATGATAAACCTATATATACCCTTTTTCACTGTGTGAAGGGTATAAAAAAAATATTGTTTTGTATTTTGCTTCCCCTATTCTTCATCATTATTTGGTGTTTGCTGTCTCTCTTACTCTAATAGTATATGTTATTTTTTATTGCAATGAATTATTGGTTTTTCGAACAACACATTAACATGCGAATGAAAAGAGTTAAGTAAAAGCAAGTAAGCAAGTTGGATATCCAACAACAATTTTGTATATTAGTTTTATATCACAAAATTTTATTATTTTGTTAACAACTCAAGAAATATTGATGTGGAATTTTATCAGTTAACGTCATTAACGCATTTTATTCGATGTCCGAAAGACATTTGCAGACACGCTATAAGTCTCTTGCTCTGCTCTTAACGGACAGGCGAATGGACATTGCTAGATCGTCAACAATGAAACCTTGATTCAGAAAATATTACTTTATGGGGTCTACAATAAAATTGATGTCAGTGTCTTTAAATATTCTAAAATTATTATTAAAAACTTTCGTTGTGCCAAAACAACAGAAACATATTGGTATATTTGAAAATGTACGCAATTTTAATGAAGTTTGAATTCTCCGACGTTTTTGTATAGAAACTTGCGGCGATACGTCGTAATTCTGTTCCAACATTTGTTGTAAAATTTAAAATGTTATATTACCTTCTTATTTTGGCCTTCTTTACATTTATGATCTACCGTCTCAGCCAAAAATATTAAATTTAATACATTCACAAATGAAAAACTTTTTAAAAACAAAAAAACCCTCATCAAATGGTTGTGCAAAAATTCCAGTCCTAAATCCTGATTTTTTATTAATTTTTTTTTTTGCTGGCGAAATGAGATTTAAAATTTTTATCTGTCTTTCATTAGTTGCATATTTAAATTAACCCAAAAACCAAAGTGAATGTCCATTAAAAGTGTTAAATGATTTACTGTATATATTTACACATATTCTTAATATTCTTTTTTCCATTTTTTTTGGGGTTGCCATTAGGCGACAAAGAACAACTTCATTTACTGTAAACACTGTATTTTGGTTTTCTAAGAAATACCAAACAATCGGATCAAATAAGATTCTAATGTCAATGAAATGTGTTATTGTGGTTTTTTCAATTCTATAGGTTAAACTAGCTGGCTTATCTCCTTATCACCTATCTATAAATCAATGATAAGAATAGTTCCATAATGTCATACAATTATGTAATAAAGATTCGTGTCTTGCTGTAGTTTATTTAATAACTGAAATTTCAAGGTCGGTCAAACATTTGGAATATATTTCTAATATTCATTTAATTACACAGGCCAACAAAATAAAATTTTTATGTAGAGTCTCAGGATTCGTTGCGAATTTCTATAAAGTAGTTACTGAACATTAATGCCTATAAATTACTTTTTTGAATTGACTTGGTATATATTCCGTTTTATAGAAAAATGAGGATGCTGTATCACACCGTTTGCATTTACTCGAGAACTAGAAAAAGAAGAAAAATTTTTCCTCAGTTTAAAATTATAGTGAGTCTTTAAAAACTTTTTATTCAATTTAATCTTCGAAGCAACTCGTATGGGACTTTTAAAAAATTAGGTAGGAGATAATTCAAAGGTTATTTTGTTTTTGATCCTTTTCTGCAGTTCTACAGTCAATGCAAATTATGTAATGCAGCAACTTCTTTTTACTATAAAACGGAAAATATCTTAATACATAGTCATTTAAAACACAGTAATTTATAGAGAAAGCACGGGCCTTAGAAATCGTGTTGACCTGTGTTATAAATAAATGTCCAAACGGTTTGTCTGTTTGTTTTCTTTTCGTTTAATTTTTTGTTTGTTTTTCATTTCTTATAGTCCAAAAATTTGTCAAGAAACCAAAAAAAATAATGAAATTACTATCGCGGATGTAAATTATAAATTTATTATGGCCTTAACCCTTATGTTTTATTTTATGATTTCTGTTTTCCAATAGATAAAAATATGATTAATAGGAATAGTGTAATTATGTTTTTGTTTCCATTTGACGCCATCTGCGAAAAGTAAAATTAAGTTTTAGTTGTTTCAGGAAATAACAAAGGCGCAAATACCACTTAAATAAAATTCTTTAATTAATTATGTTTACCACATCCGTTGCTGATTATTTATAATTGTTTTGATAAATTCATCATTTTCATACAAAATTGCTTTAAAAGCATGATTTATTGATTTTATTTATTAAATATATTGCTAGAATAAAAATTATTTTGCTAAAAATAATTTAAACACAGTTTACGCTCACATTATAAGTACAACCGATTTTAATCAATGGAATTATCTTAAAGATGTGCACAGTGTTAATTCTATTAAATTAGGTTTAATATTTTTGCAGTTATAAGCGTTTAAAGTTGCTACTAACGCATAAGCAAGCCATGTGTGTGTGTAACAACACAAACAAATTAACAAAGTGATGCATGTTGATACAAATAACACTGCTCTGCAGCAAAATCCTCCATTTAATAAAACTATGTGGCCTATATGGATTTTGACACGCTGAACTCAAATCCGTTGTCGGTTTTTTTCCATCAGATCGGGATTTTTTTTTATGGGCGTGGCAAATTTTTCCCCCTAAATTAGTCAGGTACGGACACATATTTTATCCTAACTCGAGAAACAGTCATCCGATTTTCAAAAATAAAACACCAAAAAATGTGTAATAAAATTGTTTTTATTTCAGTGAAATACAATTTTTCTCTATCTCTTTTCGTTTTGGAGTTATTTAGAAATTATTGGAGAAAAAAAATTTTTTTCGTGCAAAATTCGTAATATTTTTCAATTTAAAAATGGAATTAAAAAAAATATAAGGCAAATATTCCACATTTTAAACTTTTTTCTTAGAACTATTTATCTTAAAAATAAAAAAAGCCATAAACCATAAAAAAAAATGTAGATTTTATTGTCAATTTACCGCAGGTACCCAATATTGTAATGCAACCAGCATTACATATGATATATGTAACATTTCGTTGAGTGAGCAAGTAATGGAACTAAAGTACAATGGTATTTTACATAGTTCTTGGAATTAATATTTATAACAGTATTTTTCAATTACCTGTGATTTCAAATTAAGAACATTAGGGTATATTCTGGTATTTATTGTATATATAGAAGCTAATGGGCAATAAGTTAGTTACTTTTAATTTGAATATCGTGCGGTTAAAATCGGCAACAGTCAATAGATCTTATAGTGTACTTTGTTATTGTGTAATGAAATAAAGCAATTAAAGAATCCACAAACGCTTTCATATTACAAAATGTCAAGGATTTGTAACAAATCTCCAAATTTATTTTGTTACGTATGTGGCGATCTAACTTAAAGTTCTCAACGGGAGATAATATCTTCCAAGGTTAAAGATGCTTATCGCCGTTATTTTGGGTTTCCTACCGATGATAGAGATAAAAATTGGCTGCCGAAAATATGTTGTAGTAGCTGTGGTAAGTCTTTAAGAGGTTGGTTAAAAGGAAATCATAAGTCTTTGACGTTTATGAAGCCAGCGATTTGGAGTGAACCACAAAATCATCAAAATGATTGCTTCTTTTGCCATACTAAACACGCGGGCTTACGAAAAAAACCAAAAATAAAGTTACTTATCCAAATACTTCATGCGTCAAATGACCAGTTTTCCAGTTTACAAGTAAATTTTTACCTCCATTGCCTCCTACAGACGATGAAGAAGATGGGCTTTCTGCAGCAACTGAATCCACTTACGCCAACATGGGTGCTTCTTCGCATTCATTTGGAAGTCCAACGAGTACACCTTATTTTCCGAATTAAACTGATATTAATAACTTAGTTTGTAAATCAAGGCTTTAAAAAAACCAAGTCTGAGCTTCTTGCATCCCAATGAAAAGAATGGAGTTTGGTGCAAGCGGACGTTAACGTCTCTTACTTTCGAAATAAAGAACAACCTTTTTTGATATATTTCAGCAAAGAGGAAGGTTTGATATTTTGCGATAATGCTGATGGAGTTTTGCGACAACTGTGTTTCAGTCATAAATCTCAGGATTGGCGGCTTGTTATTGATTCATCCAAGACAAGTTTGAAAGCCGTTTTACTTCACAATGGCAACAAATTTCCATTGGTCCCACTCGCGTATGCAAGAAATATGAAAGAAAACTATTGTAGCATGAAGATGATACTACAAAAAATTAAATATTCACATTACTCATGGAACGTATGTGCAGATTTGAAAGTCGTAGCAATGCTAAATGGATTGCAAAGTGGATATACCAAGTTTTGTTGCTTCTTATGTGAATGGGATAGCCGCGCGAAAGAAAAACACTACAATGTTAAAATTTGGCCGAAAAGAGTAAAAATTATTCCAGGAGAAAAAAATGTAGCAGAAGAGCCTTTAATACAAAAAGAAAAAATTATTCTGCCTCCTCTTCATATAAAGCTAGGCCTAATGAAAAATTTTGTCAAAGCAATGAACAAGGACGGTGAAGGCTTTATATACATCAAAAGCAAATTTCCTAGAATCAGCGATGCTAAAGTAAAAGAAGGCATATTTGTAGGTCCACAAATACGACAGCTTATGAAGGACGAGGTCTTTAGAATGAAATTGAATAATGTGGAAGAAAGAGCATGGACAGCTTTTGTGAATGTGTGCCACAATTTTTTGGGAAACAGAAAAGCTGAAAACTACCAAGAAATCATCGAAGAACTACTTTCTGCCTACAAGGCTCTAAAATGTAATATGTCCCTTAAAATTAATTTTTTAGACTCGCATCTAGACTTTTTTCCGGATAATCTTGGTGCTGTATCAGACGAACATGGTGAAAGGTTCCATCAAGATATGTTACATATAGAGAAGCGTTATAATGGAAACCCATCGGAAGGAATGCTTGCAGATTTTTGTTGGTCAATTTGGCAAGAATCTCAAACTGATAATATTAATAAAAAAATAAATATTAATTAAAGAAAACTAAAGTTGAATCTCCGCATACAACGGAACAGCTTAAGCTACTTTTTTATTTTAACAATGATTCCTAAATAAAAATTAATAATTATTAAAAAAAAATTTGTGTTTTTTAAAATAAAAAAATTTAGAGGCTATAAATATTTTAATTTTTTATTGTAATTTGAAGTTATCTACGGGTGACGACAGGGTGGGTGCTTTAAGCGAGGCGTTGTTGCAAAATTACAATCTGAAAAATTTGTTTGCTTGTATTTGTTTTTGTTGTACGAAAATATATAGATGTAAAAAGTTGCCATTCATTGTTGCTACAAGGCGCTTTAGTGCGCCCACTCTGACGTTGTTTGCTGCATTACACATATTTGGTCAATATTGGGTACCTGCGGTAAATTGACAATAAAATCTACATTTTTTAACCGATTTTTATGGTTTATGGCTTCTTTTATTTTTAAGATAAGTAGTTCTCAGAAAAAAGTTTAAAATGTGGAATATTTGCCTTATATTTTTTTTAATTCCATTTTTAAATTGAAAAATATTAAGAATTTTGCACGAAAAAAATTTTTTTTCTCCAATAATTTCTAAATAACTCCAAAACGATAAGAGATAGAGAAAAATTGTATTTCACTGAAATAAAAACAATTTTATTACACATTTTTTGGTGTTTTATTTTTGAAAATCGGATGACTGTTTCTCGAGTTAGGATAAAATATGTGTCCGTACCTGACTAATTTAGGGGGAAAAATTTGCCACGCCCATAAAAAAAAATCCCGATCTGATGGAAAAAAAACCGACAACGGATTTGAGTTCAGCACGTCAAAATCCATATAGTCCACATAGTTTTATTAAATGGGAAGACAAAAAATGTTTTTTTGCAGAGCAGTGTAATTTTTGCAATAAGAGTGCTTTATGCTCGGCGCACAATTGGGACGAACGACGAATTTCGCCCAACACGACGAATTCGTCGGTAAAAATTCGGTGTGTAAATTCGTCGTGTGAAGCACAATAACGACGAAAAAGTAACATATTTCATAGTTTATAAAATTGTTTACAAAAAAAAAACGAAGAATTTTAATTTTTGTGAAACTCAACCAAATAATAAGTATAATTTTTGTCATTGTAAACATTTTTTACGTATAAATAAACGTTTGCAAGGAATGTCGTGGGTATGTGTAGTAAACAATAATAACAATTTTGTTTTGTATAACAGCTAATAGTGTGACCATATGGAAAAAAAGATCAAAAAAAAAACTTAAACATCTGTAAAAACACAAATAACAAGAAATTTTTGTAGGTAACTTTTTATATTTATTTTAAATGCTTTAAAATAAAAAATAAAATAATTATTAAGGTAAAAAGTAACTCTATTTTCTTAAGAAGTTGAGGAGTAAAACCAAATATAATAAAAAATGGTCACCTTGTACCAATGTGTTCGTCTTTCGCCGGCGTAAGAAATAGAAATAGATCTATTGCAGAGTTCGCCGCGTATAGCGAATTTCAACTGACGCCACAATTGTATGCATTCTCATATACACTAATGTGTTTTATTTTTGATGACGAATATTTGCGACAAAAAATTCGTCATTCGTCCCAATTGTGCGCCTAGCATTATGTGTCAGATAAAAAAAAGCAAAGCTGGAAGAGTAGCATTTCAAACTTTAAAAAAAAATATGTTTAAAATATGTTTTGTTGTTTTGTTATACCCTTGACCAGTGGTGTGAAGGGTATATATAGCTATGTCATAAAGAATATATTATCCGAAAACTGAAGAATTAGGGAGTGGATTGAGTAATGTCCTACTGTCCGTGTGTAAGTCCCATAACTTTCCGAGATATCAGCAAATAAACGTGACTGCCTTTGTTTTTTTTTGCAGTATTTTTACCATTAAAATCAATTATTTTCAGCCCTAGAATAATGAATAGACACAATAGCTACTATTTGTAAATATGATATGTCTCTTATGCTATTTTGGACAAATTGGTTACTAGTCGGCAAAGTTATAGGCAAAACTATATTTTTTAAATATATCAAATTACTAAAGCTTCTTATTTATATATGGGCACGCTTTAGACACCAAAGTACAAGCCGTAATTTCGGAAATAATTGCTTAGTAAAACTAAAAAAAAATCAGTTAGAAACTAAGTGAGATATAAGCACAAAAATACAAATGCTTCGGTGTTTTTCCTAAAAATTTACAAACGAAAATCGATTTTTACAACTTCTGCTCAACAGAGAGGAACGATATGGATTTAAAAAGAAAAGACTGGAGTAGCGAAATATAAATTACTATAAAGATTTAAAATCTATATTGGCCACAACTACAAAAATGCGTACAATCAATTTATATATGAGTCAAATCTAGTAGTTAAATATGTACCCACTTCAACACCTGAATATCGGTATCCAACAAAAGGGCTTTAGCATTAGAATACTGTAAAATATTTAATAGTTAAAATATAAGATGGCACCCTTACAAAATGGTGGATAATTTTTTTCAACCCCATAAATATGGGTATTAAATGAAAGTGCATGTGAAATTTAAAATCAATAATGAAGCAAAATATAACATTAAATTTAAAACCTAAGCTAAGTTACGATGTGGTCACTATACCTATGCACATGATGGTTAAGGGTATTATCAGATTCAGTTGGCTGAATATAGCCTTCTTACTTATTTTATTCTGCAACATGTTAATTACAATTTCTTGCAAAGTATGAATTTATTTTATCTAATCTTCGCCTAGCATGAACAATTTCTTTTAATTATACTGTAAATTTTACAAACAATAACTAGCTCTTTTCTTTGTTAAACATTATTTTTCCTATTACCATTCGTAAACCGCCATTCATTTTAGAAATCACAAGTTTGGCAATTTTTGCGTTACTTCTAGCATTACGCACATTACAGACAATGATTTGCATATCAATTACCATTCATTTGAAAAGATTTCTTGTAAAAATTCTATCTATGAGTTATGCATAAATTAAAATGTGAATTTACGGCACAGCAGGTTTGGATTATTCATAGAACAATTTAATATACAATCGCATGGTAATAGAATAATAGTAAATATTTGTAAAAGCTAAATCTTATGCTTTCGTTGCGCAGAGAAGTTTGTCAAAAATTACAATTATTTTCAACAATAAATATTTACAGGGATACTCTCACTATAGTATTATAATAGGTTCGTTCGAGAACTCACAAATTTGTACGAATTTGTACAAATTTTTACTGCATTTTACGAAATTGCGTTCGTTTACACAAATTTGTAGTAAATGAGAGCACAAATAGAGAGCGAAAGTGACAGTTCTTTACTGAGTATTTGCAAATTTTTACTACAGAAACTTCTTGCAGCAAGATTTAGCAAAACCAAAAAACATATGATTCAAAAGGTAAACAAACAAAAGTAAGCAAACAAAAAGTATACAATTTGTGAAAAAAATATTAAAAAAAAGGAAAATCCAAACAAAAGTGCAAAATATTATTAAATTTTAATTGTTTGTGCAATAAAGTTAGTTAACAATGTCTACAGATGTTTTAATTTTTTTTATTTGATTAATTTAATTTGTTTGATTTGTCGAGTACCGATAGAAAAGGAAATAAATATCAAAAGCGAAAAAATTGTTTCAACACAATATTTATTTGCCATCAGCTGTTGCTTCAATCTTACGAATTTTTACAAATGTCTGTTCGAGTACTTTTTTTTACAAATTCTCTTCTTGAGAGTAAAATTTTCAATTTACTAAATAATTACTCATTTACTACAAAGTTCAGTAAAAGTACTCGAACGAACCTATTAGGTTCCAGGCGATATTAAGAAATACTTTTCTCTACTAGCCAGGGATGCCATTTTGGTGTGATTAAACTAAAATTGGTAGATACGTATAGTTAATTTGTACATAACTTTATAGGTTCATTGCTTTACCTAATATTGTTAACAATATTGTAATAATATTGTTCTTAAGAAACTACAATTTTAAGAAGAAGATTCAACGTATGGCATAATATCTTTCCCTTCTTCGTCTAGAGTTTTATTAAAATCAATGTAGACAAATTCCCATTTAATAATTTAAAAAAAAAATTTTGGTATTTAACATTAGTCTACGGCTTTTAAGCTGATTGTCCATATCTTTCATTCTCGCGTCAGCGCTGAAAGTCTACATCACGCATTTTACTTAACCTACTGTCAAAACTTACCGATAAGTTAAGTTTTCTGTATATGTATAAATAAAAATAAACCACAAACAGCATTTTCCGTAAGGAATTTGCGTCTATTTTTGCTTTGTGCTTATGGAAATATTATTTGAATAAAACTAAACGTAGATTTTTGTTAGGTACATTATGGTTTACCCCTTAAGCCAGGTTATGCTGAATATAGTTAGGGCTTTAGTTTTCTTATTTCGTTTATTATGTCAATTGAATAGTATGTATTGACATTCGTTGAAGAGAATCTACTACTGTTTAATGTTTCAAACTTTAATACAGAGCGTCTGTTAAGAACATTTATATGTAGAATACATTTTTAATAAAAATTTTATTGGCAAATTATTTTAACTTTTTGTTTTTTAACTAGAAATAATCATATTCAACCAAAAACTTAAAATAATTCAAACAAAACAAGTTATGCTTAAATAAAACAAATTTATTTATTTAAATAAAAAAAATCTACCAATTTTGGTCCGATTGAACTAAAGTGGCATCTCTGGTAACCACCCAACAATAATAAGCTGCAACGAATGTGTTATATCGTCTACAACTGTGTGGGTGTCAATGAAGACAACAAAAGAAAATTGAGGACAGGAAAAAATTTATAAATCAAAAGCACAAAAACGTAAAGAAATAAGAAAAACTAAAAACAAAATCCCTAAAGAAAACCGTGCGGGGAGTGTAATAATAAATTAATTTCCTACTAACATCCAAAACAGCAACAACAATGTTAACGGCTTCTACAAAAAGTAACTACCAGCAAAATAAATACAACTTTAATTAAGGACACAATAAGGGTAACAAACCCTTAGGACGATAGACTCGACAGCATGGAGAATAAAAACAATAAATTTGTTAGAAAGGAAAGCAATAAAAAATTTGAATTATTTAAAGAACCTCTGTGGCCACAAAATTAGTTGTAATTTTTCAATGTCACCTACAAAACAATAGATAAGGTTGAATTTTTTAACTAATACACACATATTAGTTTTTTTGTCGTACGTTGCAAGTTTTAAATGATGTTTCTCTCAACAACAGTAGTAACAACAGCCAAAGCCAATTTATTATTAAGTTTTTAGCCATGAATAGAAAATTGCAGAAATGAATTGAAAAATTTGTAATTTCTAAGGAAGGAACAGCTAAAGGTGTTGTCTAGAAATCAACATACTTTGCCTGCTTATATAGTAAATGTTAGGGATTTGCTTAAGAACCCAATTTCATTCATTAATTTTATTAATACAGGAATTTAATTTAATTAAATAATACAGAGATGGAACTTTTTTTTTTAATTTTTTTTATTGTTACATATTTTCTACTAAATATAAGTTTCTACTAAAAGTTGTAAAATAATTTTATAAACTTTATATTTTCTCTAATTTGTATTTGTTAAAACTTTTTAAGCCAACTGCAACTGTGTATTAGTTATTAAAAACAAACATTAATTTGACAGCTGCAGGTAAGTTATGATAAAGAAAAAACTTGATGCCACTGATGAAGCGTATGCAAAAACAGTGAACTGACTGAATAATACTACCTTACTAATCTACCTTTACTGGTATGAAAAAAAAATTTAATAGAAAAATACAAAAGAAATATTTTTTTATAATAAGAAAAATATTTAAAGATTAAAGAAGAAAAATATGAACTAACTTTTGAAACCTTGTTGGAAGTTTTGATTTAACAACTACTGTATTCACAAGGTGTCATAAGTTTAAATGTTCTAAAATAATAACATAAAAATATATGAGTGTTGTGAACGAGTCTTCATAACAAAGTGTGATATATCAAATTAAAATCACCGATTTTGCAAAATTTTCGATAACAGATCTTACAATAACAGACTTACAATTCATACAGACTTAGCAAATTCGCCTAACGATTAAAGCAGGTATCTGTGTAGTTATGACAGCACAATAAACAAACCACATAGAATAATATTCAAAAGCAACAACAATTTTTTTTAAAACTATTGTGAAATCCTAGAATTGTAAATTATAACAATATGACATGTTAAAACACCTTGTAAATACAGTAAATGTGTGTTGCGCAAAACCTTTTAAATATTTATTTATTGTATTTTCCATATTTGTTTATATTTATAATGTCTTCTTTACGTTACAACAACAAAATACAAATTTAGTACACATCTCAATACACAGAAAACAATATATTAAAGGTGTTGTTGTGGTGGCCATAAAAATATAAACAATAAAAAGTGAAAGGGGCGTCTGACTGATAGATTGATAGATGGAAGAATGGATGGATAGATTGATAAGCAGATGGCTGGAGGAGTAGTTAAACTGAAGGACATAATACAGCAACTGATGGTTTATATTAAGACATACACATGTACATACATATTCATTTAAATATGTTTTAAAAATACAGGAAAACAAACATAAACTTACATTGTTTAACAAAGTGTTGTTTACAAAAAGTGTATCCAAATTTATACGGGTGGTTGATTTCGTATAAAAGAGCTGCTCTTTTTGCGTTTTTTTTTATATTTTTAATAATAACAATACAAATTCGTTATTGCTATTGCTAGTTATATTTTAAAATATGTTTTACACATTAAAAACACTGATATTTTTGTATTTCTCTATATTTATTATGAAGATATTTTGCAATAACATAAACCGAAACTCAGTATTCACTTTTTATATATATATTTAACAATATTGAATTTGAGCTTTTTTCTATGGTTTCACTTTAAAATTTCACAATAATTGACAGATTTGCTTTTGTTTGCCGCACAAAAACACTCTAAATTTTATAATTGTAATTTTTTATTAACTTTTTTTCACACGATGGCACTTTTTATTGTTAATATAGTTAACGGTAAATTTTCCGTTTTTTATAGTGTATTAGCGTATTCCGTTATCTGAAAACTGTGCAAAGTTTCAATATTTTGCCAGGATTTTTTGTTTGAAATAAACAGCTGTTTATTTTTATGGATTTATGTTTGTATGTGCATAGTATTGGCAAACTCAATAAAGTTTAGAAGCATGCGCTTACATAAATTTGTGAGAGACAGAGTAGGGGTTGAGATTTTCAAAGAGGCTAAGAGAATAAGAGCTACGATATGTTAGTTACAATAAATGTGTTTGAACCCAAAACAATACAAAATACGACGCACAAATTTATGTAACAACTCTTCCTTTTTAATTTTTTTCTCTACTTTTTTAATTGATTTTTTTTTAATTCTTAAAATAACATTAAAAAAACATAAAGCTATTGATTATTAGTTGGCTTAACACTTTGTTATTATTACTTATTATTTTGAAACTGTTCACTTTTTTTTAAGTTCTTAAAAGGAAAATTCTTTGAAAAACAAATTTTCTTATCCTTGCTTCTTATGTTTTTTTTGTTTTTCACTTTGCTCTTAGTGCTTAATATATTATTTTGCCTATTATTTGTTAGTATGAACTGTCAACCTCAACTGTCACACACGAACTGTGCATAACGGTACGTCTTAAAATTACTTGTCAAAACATGTTGTTTGTTATTCTCTGTTTACATTAGCACTAACAAAAACCGAATACGTCTTTCCCTCTCTCTCAATCTCTCTCTCTCTATTATTGTATTTGTTTGTCTATGCTAACTGCTTAACAGTGACATTTTATTTGTTGTTGTCACAAAACGAGATTTTTATGTTAAATTTTGTTGTCTTAAATTGTCTTGGAAAGCCTTACATATAGTATATTTGTTTTTCCAAAATGCGTAGTACTTTTGAAATGTTTATCTGTGGTTCTTAAGGACACACACTCGCACTTGTAGGAACATTGTTTAGGGAATACTATCTTTATTTTGATTATATGTGAATCTTTTTCACATCAAAATTTAATTAATGTAAAGAAATTAAATTTTCAACACAAATCAACATTGCCTATTATGTATTATATATGACATATGTACTTCTTCGTTCATTGATTTAGTAATGATAAAAAGTATGATTTGTTTTTCCATTAGCTACTTAATGTGACTTCAATCTTTACTCAGCGTGTGCACAATTATTAATTCAGTAAGAAAACTACATAATTACACAGTTATTTACGTTACCAGTTATACACTTACAAATTCGTATTTGTTTTTTATTTTAGTATTTTAACGTAATAACAACTATGTGTGGTATAATTTCGAACTAACTTTTACACTTCCCCTAATCTTAGACGTAAAAATTAGGCCATATTTTTCGGCGGTTTAAGTACCCAAAAAAGTCAACATCCACGCATTTTAGATATTGGCTTCGTTCGCATGTTCACAAGAGAAATAGCGGCGACGTGAATAACTCTTATATTTTATATTAAATAAAAGTTTTATAATTAATATAAATAGAAAAATAATGAACATTGTTATAATTTTATAAGATTTTATGGCAGTTTTATTAATTGGTAAATGTTTTTAAAATTTGAAAAAAATACAGTATAACAATATGACTATACAGCATTATTTTTGTAGTTTTCGAACTGACCGTTTTTTTTTTCAAATGCAATATAGTTAGCTGAACTGTAATATCCAAAAAATTCCATTGATGTAACCTTGATGCAAGAAGTTGAGATTTTAAGAGACCTGCCAAATATTGCATTCAGTGTCAGCTATTAAGTTACTGGTATGGGGGTCTTTACTTGATCTTGGGTAATATAAAAGATTTAATTTTGAATAAAATCATTATTTGTTAACCGATTTTTATGATTTTTAACTTATTTTATTTACAATATTAAAGCCTTTCTAAAAAAATTATAAAGAAAATATCGACCTTTCGGAAAGAAAACATAGTACTCATTTTGGATGAAAAAAAATATTATCGCCACTTATTTCTGAATAAATTCTAGACACTTCAAAATATAAAAAATGTTATTTAACTAACTTACAGAAAATTGTATTGTTAACCATTTGCTGGTATCTTGATCGATCCAGTTATGATGAAATATATCAGCATAACTGTCTTATTTCGTGCGTAATATTAGATATGCCCAAAAAAAATCTGACCCCTATAAAGAAAAACCATAAACCAATTTGAATTAACCGCTTTAAAATCTGTATAGTTCACATATTTTTATTTAATGCAGTTTTCGCTGCGGACCAGTGTAGTTGAACAAGCACAGCTGGTATAGTAGTAATACAACAGAGTGTGTTGTGTGTATATCAAAATGAGTTTAAGAACAAGGTGCATAACAATAACTACAATTATAAATAGAGTAATGAAAGAGTTTGATTAATTGTTTGAAAAATTAATAAAGTTCTCTAAATTTGTATACATTAAAGTGTTATTTTTTCTTTTTGTAATAAAACGAACGTAAAGGAAATAATCCAACGTTTATATAATATTCAAAGGTAACAATATTAAAAGGAATTGCAATTTTATTTAAAATTTGATTTGATTTTAGTAGTAAATTTACATCTGAATCTTTTAAAATGACCTTGAAAATTGAACAAAAGTGAAAATTTACTCTTAATTTAACCACAACAAAACAGAACAGAAAATATTTTCCTATTAAGAAATTTATTGTATTGAAAGTTTGCTTGTGGAAACATATGTATCGACATATATGAGTACAAAAATATGCTGTAGTTGTTGTTTCAATACTACTTTTTTAATTTGAATGAAGACCATCATTTTTCATGAAATGTCCGGTCATTAAGCCGTCAGTTATTTTATGTATATGTATGTTATTTATATACCTTGACATATTCCAAATAAGCAAATATTTGGCGAAATAGTCGTGGCAACTAAAATTTATTAATATCTGCGCTAATACATAAAGGTTTTATATAAAACTTCACTATTTAAAACAAATTTATTTATTTTTTAATTCAAATAATAAAACAAAGCCTATAAGGCCAAAATATACATATTGCAGAGTTAAAAATAAATACTAATCCTTTGATACTCATGTATTCTCTCTAAATTTAGTGTAGGAAAAATTAAATTAAAATAAAATATTTCTGTAATTTCTGCGATCAAAACTCTCACCACATTTACCAACAGAGTTGTACCAGAGGTCGCAGCATATATGACTTAAATAAGTATTGCAATTACTATTATGCATATTTTTTTATATTTTTTTTAATTTAATGCTTTATTTCAATTTCATTTAACAAAACTTAAAATTTTTTCTCAGCGCCCATTATGGCTTTATAGAGGCTAAAATGAAAGTAAGCAACAATAAATATATTACACTATATAATTTTAAATTAAAAAATTAACAATATATTACATATGAATATAAAAAAAGAAAAAAAAATATATAAAATAAAAAAATATGTACAAATTTATACTTCCCTTAAAAGTTGACAATATAAAAATATTTTTAAGGTTGTCAGGTAATTGGTTATACTCATTAGCACCAGCGAAGGTAACTCGTTGTTTAGTCAACTCAAGGCGACATCTTGCTACATTCAGATCCGTCGCATGTCTTGTTATTCTCTGACTGTGTATGAGGTTTTGATAAGACTGTATATTGTGAGATCCATATCCTTTAATACATTTAAAAACATAAATTAAAATTTGTTGTTTATATAACCCTCGTATAGGAAGTATAGCTTTTGCAAAATTTTTAAATAAGTTAACTGTACTGTATCTTAACGGCAGATTAAACACGATCTTCAAAGCTTTATTCTGTGCTGATTGAAGCGATTTTATTACTGAGCTAGATTTTGAGGCATAGATCATTGGGAGATATGTTAAGTGGGAGTGAATTAAAGAATTGTAGAGTAAAATTTTCGTTCCAGGATTCAATTTGTTTCTAAATTTATACAAAATACCTAAGGAATAATAAATATACTAATGAATAATAAAATAATTACAAGTTTATTACAAATGTTATTACACAGCTTTAAATAAGGTTACCCGGTTGGCTTTAAATAAATTTTTCGCTCGATTACTTAGGGATAGTAAAGTAGGCAGTCGTTTTATTAGTATATGCACTGCAAGGCATATCAAGTATTTCTTGTCACAAAAAAAACAGAAATTAAAAAAAATATATCTAAAAACAAAAATACTGGGTAAAGTGAATCAATAAATTAAAATAACAACAAAATCCCTAAGCACGCAAGTAATTTCGCAACATTAAACAACTTAAATACTTTTAAACAGGTGCAAGTGTGTGAGTGTTTATTCAGGTGTGTAAGTATACAAAAAAATTACACACATTTATCGATATAATTATTTATTACATTTTATAAAACAGAATGATGATACTTTTTATATTATTTTTTATATTTTTGTATATTAATGATACGCCACAATGAACAATTTTATTAAGAGCGTTCCAAGCATTAATAACGTGTGAAAACAGACATGTTGCGCAATTTTATTTTTAAGCCTTATTTGAAGGATGACACTTAAAGTATTTAATTTTGAAAAGATATTTAATATTAAATTTTATTATTAAATAGCAACGACAAACAAAATTCTTTTAAAATATGTATTACACGAAGATATTCAAATAAAATAAAATATAAGCACATAACACAAAGTCCTGAGATTAAGATCTCAATAACCAGCAAAATCAAATCCACTTAAGGTCTTTGTGCGAAAAGAACAATTTACTTTAATTTAAATTTTTAAGGAGTAAAAAATTTACAAATACCGTACCATGCGTAAAAACAATAGACACACGCACACACACACATTTGTAAGCTAATGTTTACAAAATGACGTCTTGGAGTGGAACATTATTGTAAAACATTCTACATGAATCCTTTTTCTTTATGGACAATAAAGTAATCAGACAAATATTTCTAGAGTACGTGTTCACTTTTCATGGAGAATTCTTAATATGGCTGAACTGGTACTCCGTTAATACACAATTGTGTAAGTGTGCATACATGTATTGTTAAGAGAACTCGTATTAATGCTTCCTGCTCCGAGCCTACAACAATTGTCTTGCAATCTTGTTTGAGCATTTTAAACAGCATGTGGTAAACGTTTTACAAATACGGATAAAACAAATGCCAGGCTTAAGTAGAAAAATGTCGACTACAAGAAACAAATCGTATAAACAACAATTGAGAGGAAACAGAAAAAACATAAATATAGAAGTCAAAAAATATTTAAAGACTGCGTAGAATCTGGTATATTTAACAGAAAAATTATTAAAAGTTTTTTATAAATAATAATTTTGTCAGTATAAAAAATTATGAACTAAAAATTTCCTATAAAAAACACATAAGATTTAATTTGATAAATATTTCTGTGGAGTTTGGTAAAAAAAATCTTAAGTCGAGATAACAAAATTTGTAAGTTTCTTAACCAGAAAAGGTTAATCATCATCTTGACCAAGCGTTTCAAGGATTTTATTTTTATGAATATCTTTTAACTCAAACTTTCACTCATGTGTTCTTTTCTTTAACCACTGCAAGGCAATTCTCGTGTTAGAGCGGTTTCAAATTAGGCAATTCACTTGCGCAAGTATATTTTTTATTTTCTTTTGAACTTGCTTTCATGTTTATAGAGAGCAATTTTACTTGCGTAAGTTTTGTCTTTTTTCTTATTGTACAAAAACCAACAACACTGAGTGCAAAAACTCTACGCCTTAATGAATAAGAATGCAAGAACTATAATATGTTAATTTGCCTATAAAATTAGTTAATTATGGTGGTAGAACGTAGCCGTAATGAATAACATTTCCAAAAATTTATCTAACATACATATTTACATACGTTCGACCATCATTGGCCCAACTCCCTATTTGCAACATTGTTTAATTTTAATAAATAAAGGTGCTACATTTAGCCGAGCCGAATCTGATAATATCCATTTAGTTCTCATTTTTAATGTTATATGCCATCTTATTGTATGTTTTCCGACACCATATTTGATTTTAAATTTTTGCATAATTAACTGTATTCTTCTAGCCAAGCCCTTTCATTTCATGAGGTTAAAAAAATTATCTGCGATTTTGTTGCGGACGCCATCTTGGATTTTACTTTTTTATAGTTACTGGTATTTTACTGATCAACCCCACAATATTGTATATTTTTGACCCATATATCCGCCATTTTATTTAGAACACTATCTTTGATTTTTTCTTTTTTTATATTTTACTGTACTCTACTGCAGCCTTATTTTGTAACTCGCTAAAGCTAAATATTTATCGCTAAAACTCTAAAAAAATATTTAGAACTAATATATGTTAGCCAAAAATCTGTAAATTTATTTTTTAGGGTTTTAGTGATAGAGATTTAGCCTTAGCGTGTTCAGAATGAGGTTGCAGGGCTGTTTACTTGGAGACTCAGGCTACAAAAAACTCTGAATATATTTTTTAGAGTTTTAGCGAAAGAGATTTAGCTTTAGCGAGTTACAGAATAAGGCTGCTGGTCAAGCCCTTTTATCTGATATCCAAATTGATGGGATTAAAGAAAAGACAAATTATCCAAGGCACATTTATTCATCAGGTAGTCTTGTTTCGTCAGCTGATTATTTTTTTTCACTTATTTTAAATTTCAGCTGTCAACGTCTATAGATAAAAACAATTTTCTCCCCTCTCTCATTTCTTTCAAATGTTAAACTTCATACATATATAAAAAATATAAACAAAACAATTCTCTTCGAACTGCAATTACCTGATGAATTAATGTGCATTGAAATTATCAAACATTTTGTAAAGGAAGAACATCAAAGCAGTTGTTTTCTGGTCCTTATATCTCAGTTTAAAATCGGTTTCTAAATTTTTCAGAAATTAATTTCGAAGCTACTGCTTGCAATTGGATGTCCAAGCGTATTTAAACAATTATTTAGAAGCTGGAAAAAATATTGATAACATATACAGTTCTGTTAAACATGTGGCGACTTCTAAAATTTGATTTCAACCAACTCACGAACAGACAGACATTACTCAATCGACTACTCTATTCATAAGGTTGCAGAAAATACATATGTAACTACTTTATGGGGTCGGGAATGAATATTGTAAAAATCACAAAAGGAATGATAAAACTAAATATGCCCTTGGCACCACTGGCGAAGGGTATAAAAGTTTTCATATATATATGAAAACTTTTGCATTCAAATATGTATGTATGTATTATACATGTAAATAACTTATTAGAAATTAAAAAAATATATATATTAACAGTCTAATAAATAGGAAATTTATTGACAAATTTTTATAAATACCCTGTGGTAAATAAGGGTACATATCACATGACCGGTTCTATTAAGTTAAAATATTCAAATATTTTAATGAGTTAATAAGTGTTTCTAAAATGTAAAACGGTCGTGCCACAGTATCATATCATAGTCTCATTTCATTTTAGCTCAATTTTGTAAGTTCAGTGACTTGTCGCTCAGTATTATATGACCCCTACCAATGACAACAAGGACATACATGTTTAAGTTCTCCCTTATATTAAGCATTAAAACTAAAATAGTATACCAGCCAGAGTGTGGAGTGTTAAATTCCACCAGAGATTTAAAAAATGTTATGATATTGTAATAAGTATGCATACACATACACACACAAAAAAAATAATAAAATATTTTTGGTATTATTCAAAAAAAATTATTACAAATCTAATATTACAAAATGTTATTGTAGAAAATTTTTCTTAAAAATATAAGTTTATAAAAAAATAAATAAAGTTGAATACCGAAACGCTTTAAGACCTTATTATAATAAATGTATTTATGTTATTTTAATGACATCTACGAGTAGTTTTAAGTTACTTTTTTCAATAATTTACTGCCTGTTCAACGATGTCAAAAGAAATTCCAAGCGAAATTTCATTCGTACAAATATATTGAAAACAACAACAAAAACTAAAAATTTGTTTTTGTTTTCAACGTATTTGTACGAATGAAATTTCGCTTGGGTTTTCTTTCGACATCGTTGAACAGGCTGTTAATATTTATTTTCAATTTGCCATTTAACAAATTTTTTTGAGTGTAATGAAATGTTTCTATTTTATCATATACTAGCCAAACCCGGCGCACGTTGCTACGCCCCTTAATAAATCGAAATGCATTCTGAATTTTAATTGAATATCAAGTGCAAAAACCTAAAAATTATAATTTTTTTATGGGCGTGGCATTGCCCACTTTTCTAATCACGGAATTGTAAAGTCATAACAGCTCAATATGTGTGCAAAGTTTCAGAAGAATCGGACCAGTGCAAGTACCTCAAAATTATAATTGTTTTAATGGGCGTGGCCCTGCCCACTTTTCTAATCATGAAATTGTAAAGTAATAACAGTCCAATACGTGTGCAAAGTTTCAGAATAATCGGTCCAGTGCAAGTACCTCAAAATGATACCTTTTTTTATGGGCGTGGCACTGCCCACTTTTCTAATCACGAAAGTATTTAGTCATGACAGCTCGACATGTATGCAAAGTTTCAGAAAAATCGGTCTGGTGGAAGTACCTCAAAATATAACCTTTTTTTATGGGCGTGGCCCCGCCCACTTTTTTAATCACGAAATTATAAGGTCATGACAGCTCAACATCTGTGCAAAGTTTCAGAAAAATCGGTCCAGTGCAAGTACCTCAAAATCAAAATTTTTTTAGGGGCGTGGCCCCGCCCACTTTTCTTATCACGAAATTATTTAGTCATGACAGCTCGATATGTGTGCAAAGTTTCAGAAAAATCGGTCAAGTGCAAGTAGCTAAAACTGATAACTAATTTTTTATGGGCGTGGCCCCGCCCACTTTTTTTCATCCATAAACACTCCCCGGTATATGTACAACAACTTACCAAAGTTTGAGCCCGATCGGTTTTGCAGTTTCAGAGTCTATAGCTAACACACACACACACACACACACACACACACACACATACACAGAGTTTCACTTTTATATATATAGATTACTAGCCAAACCCGGCGCACGTTGCTACGCCCCTTAATGAATCGAAATACTTTCTGAATTTTAATTGAATATCAAGTGCAAAAACCTAAAAATTATAATTTTTTATGGGCGTGGCATTGCCCACTTTTCTAATCACGAAATTGTAAAGTCATAAAAGCTCAATATGTGTGCAAAGTTTCAGAAGAATCGGACCAGTGCAAGTACCTCAAAATTATAATTGTTTTAATGGGCGTGGCCCTGCCCACTTTTCTTATCATGAAATTGTAAAGTCATAACAGTCCAATACGTGTGCAAAGTTTCAGAATAATCGGTCAAGTGCAAGTACCTCAAAATGATACCTTTTTTTTATGGGCGTGGCACTGCCCACTTTTCTAATCACGAAATTATTTAGTCATGACAGCTCGACATGTATGCAAAGTTTCAGAAAAATCGGTCTGGTGGAAGTACCTCAAAATTATAACCTTTTTTTATGGGCGTGGCCCCGCCCACTTTTTTAACAACGAAATTATAAAGTCATGACAGCTTAATATGTGTGCAAAGTTTCAGAAAAATCGGTCCAGTGCAAGTACCTCAAAATTTAAACTTTTTTAGGGGCGTGGCACCGCCCACTTTTCTTATCACGAAATTTTTTAGTCATGACAGCTCGATATGTGTGCAAAGTTTCAGAAAAATCGGTCAAGTGCAAGTAGCTAAAACTGATAACCAATTTTTTATGGGCGTGGCCCCGCCCACTTTTTTTCACCCATAAACACTCCCTGGTATGTGTACAACAACTTACCAAAGTTTGAGCCCGATCGGTTTTACAGTTTCGGAGTCTATAGCTAACACACACACACACACACACACACACACACACACACAGAGTTTCACTTTTATATATATAGATATATAGGTATATATGTATGTATATACAAATCGATGGTGTTAAGTAGAAAGGGCCTAACTCGTATTTTTTACGAAATTTAGTTTTTCACCGATTTCAATTCACTTCACAAAAATACACCTCGATACAAGAATTCAATGCAGTAGTGTCAAAAGTAACAGTTTTACAAGCAATTTTACAAAAGAAGTTACATTATGATAATACAGTGTCTATTACGTATTTACTCGTACCTTCTCCTGTGAAATTACAATTATTTGAGTTAGGGCCTTTTTATCTGTAACCAACGATATGTATGTACTTCGATTCAAATGTTTTCTGCAAGATATCAAGCAGAAAACACATTGTACCATGACCAAGGACAACATGATTTTCGGCTTGATTCAACATAACTTACACAAATGAAACAGGAATAAGAACCATTTGTACTCGTATTGTGTAAAAGTTTCAGTTGCGTAGTTTTTGTCAAGACAAAGCATATAATCTGCGGTAGTTAAATTAAAGTGGTTATACACATATGTATGTATGTATGTATGTATGTATGTATCCCAGCAAAAACAAAATTTGGAGGTACATACATACGTAAATAACATTTTTATGTCTTCTAAAGGCCATGACTGACTATCAGATTTAGTCGTTCGATATGTCAAAAATTGTATGTGTGTTCAGAAAGTGTGATAGTGTGGACACAAAGTGTACAAGTGTAACAGATTTTTTGACAAGTGTGTCTGATTTGATAATCTTTTGGAAATTTTCATAAAATAATAGTTTCTGTGCGATCAGAGTTGCTTTTTCTAAGCAAGTATGACAGTGTGGCATCCAATAACATATTTTGTTGCGATTTTTTCATGTAGGACAGAAAACTATCAGATTTTTATTTGACATAATCGCACGACTTTGTAGGATAGTCAGTCATGGCCTTAAATAAGTAGTGTAAAATAAAAATGCCTCCCGAAATGAGAAATAATTTGTCCTAAATTATGTGCTTCAATACTCGTATAGTAAAGGTCATACAAACATACCTGAACCCAGACCGCATTGCCAGTCCAAACATAAATGTTGACAACATCTTCCCAGTTGTTCTCTAGAATAACTTGTATAATAACTCCAGCCAAAGGATGGATATTAAAAACGTAACAAAATTGTATTACGAATATAAATGAATATGAACATGTAAAAAAATGTCATTTGATAAGAGAAGCAAGAAAGCAAATTTAAAAATAAGTACTATAATTCCCTAATTCTAATTTCAAATTACATATGAGTGTACCGACAAAGAGGCTGATGATGAAATCGTAGCTGGTCAAGATTCTTAAATGATTACAATTTAATTTAATTTAGAAAAATGTTTTAGGAAATCAAAATAACAGAATAAATAAACTTGAGCCAAAATAAAAATGATTTACAGAAAATTTAATATATAAAAAGTTCGAATGCAATTTTCTTGTGGTGTTCTTAAGCAGGTAATACAATGAATGCTCTTTACATCTGACTCATAATAGGTTCGTTCGAGTACTTTTACTACACTTTGTAATAAATGAGTAATTATTTAGTAAATTGAAAATTTTACTCTCAAAAAGAGAATTTGTCCAAAAAAGTACTCGAACAGACATTTGTAAAAATTTGTAAGATTGAAGCAACATCTGATGGCAAATAAATATTGAGTTGTTCAATGGGAACTATGTGCATACATATGTGCAAATACGTATTTAAGTATGTATACCTGCGCCAGATTCAGGCAATTTCATTCTTTCATCTGTAGACATTGTTAACTTACTTTATTTCACAAACAATTTAAATTTAATAATATTTTGCACTTTTGTTTGGATTTTCCTTTTTTTTAATATTTTTTTCACAAATTGTATACTTTTTGTTTGCTTACTTTTGTTTGTTTACCTTTTGAATCATATGTTTTTTGGTTTTGCCAAATCTTACTGCAAGAAATTTCTGTAGTAAAAATTTGCAAATACTCAGTCAAGAACTGTCACTTTTCGCTCTCTATTTGTGCTTTCATTTACTACAAATTTGTGTAAACGAACGCAATTTCGTAAAATGCAATAAAAATTTGTACAAATTCGTACAAATTTGTGAGTTCTCGAACGAACCTAATGTAATTACTTAAGATGATAGCGTAAAGAGGATTGAAAGGGATAAATTTTTAACTACCCAGCAAAAAAAAAAAATTGAAGTAGTGCAAAGCGAATTACATTTTAATAGACTTCTAAATTAATTGTGTAAAAGCAATAATTATAAATGACTCCTTAAATGCGAAGCAATTTTTCATAAATGATGTGCTTAAAAATGAATGCAACATCATGCAAAATATCTTATACAATTCATGTAAACAAAACTGAATTAACTCATGTAACAGCGGATGTTGTTAAAAAAGACTGCAGTTCTTGATCTCCGATGACACGCTAATGTTAAAATCAATAGTGTTTTTAGCTAAATTAAATCACTTCGTCACCAGTTGAACCCCTGCAAATTCACTTTTTTGTCATAGATTTTTTTGCTGGGTACTATTTTGTTGTGAATGTCATATTAGATTCGGAATTTTTTCACGATACTTAAACTAAACAACTAACGTCTTGAAACAAAAAAAAGGTAATTTTCGTTATCAATTTTTAGGAAAAATTTTTGGAGACTAAGGCGAGATTTTGGTACAACTATCGTGTTCAAAAAATAGTTAGGAGCTTATGAACTTGAAACACATAAATATGAACGGCTGCCAGTAGAGTCATATCAAGTGTAGATACATAGATGATAACATGTTTGTTTATGGACTATCCGAGAGCTGACAAAATCTAGTTTTTATGTGATGTACATACGTAAGCAATTATCGGTATTAGTATTTAAATGCTTAATTCTCAGCATATTATAAACTGATTTCAGACTATTTGATTTCAACATCGCTAAATTAACTTCCCTATTCAAAATGTTTCAGAAAAGGCAAACGAATATGGCAGAATATAGAAGGACTTTTTGTAAAGAGTTGAAAATTAGCACATATACATATGTATTTAGGTTAATAAAACATAATCAAGTTTTAATAATTTTGAAGTAAAGAATTGTGTCCTTCCCTTATAAACTGAAATTAAAAAATTTCACAAAAGTTGCAAAAAAAGTTCGAAATTAATAAAATTTTGTATAATCATTAAATGTGATATGATTAATGATTTCGCCAAGTTTTATCCAAATCAGGACACGCCAAGCTCAAAATTTTTTTTTTTTTTAAATCTAAAAAAATTTAAAAAAGATTTATAAAATTAGTTTCTTACACAAAACCCTCCTAGTAAGCTCAATGTGTCTGTCAATTTTTATCTAATTTTGTGCAAGACACTTTCACCTCCTGTATATACCTTAAACTTAAAAATTGTATTAAAGCTACAATGAAATTGCTGACTAACTTGCGCGTGGTGGATCGGCACTGGTTTCGACGAGCGAAGAGGACATAGTGAGGCCTCCGTTAGGGTACGATTTTGGGGGTATCAGGGCATGGATATCTGACAGGACCAATATGGCGTGAAGGGACAAAGGAGACTGCAGAGTGTCAAGGGCTGTATGGCTCAAGTTGAACTCAGCGTACTCTACGTTACTTCTGGGCCTGGATAGGGTATGTCTGAGGGCCACTATTGGGGTTTTAACAGGGCATTGTCCTGTGAGGGCTAGGATTAGTAGATGGGATCGCGGCACTCCGGATTATTGTAGGATGTGTGAAGATGATGAGGAGCTGGAAACTGTGGAACACATTGTCTCTCACTGCCCAAGGCTACAGAATCACAGGCTAAAGTGGTTAGGTTAACAATTCCAGAGTTGGGTGTGCAAGCTGGGGAATATAATCGGATTCATCTTGGGGATCGTTGGTGAACATGCAATGGGGCTCGTAGAGAATCTGTATTTTTTTTTTTTTATTATTATCAGGCATGTGATGGAAATCGAAAACGAAAACGGAGCAATTTTGAAAGTTCGTTTTAATATTCTATGAATAAAATTTTTGTAATTTTTGTTATATATGTACATAAATATTTCTATATTAAAAAGAATTTTATAACAAAAATTACAAAAATTTTATTCAAAGACAAGGCGAATTCAATATCAGGTGATATCATCCCTGCAACAAACACAAAAAGGCCAAGAGAATGTCAAAACACAAAAAAACAAATTTTTTGTTTACTGTTAATTAAAATTTTATTTTTATAAATTTACGCGAAAATTTTTAAAAAAAATAAGTATTTTTAATTTATTACAAAATTTGTGCCAGTTTATATCACATATTTGTGTTTTATATCACATTTTTCACAATTTTCACAACTTTAAATCACTAGGACAAACACAACGGAAATTTTGCATTTTCTGAATTAAAAACATTACAAATGTTGTTTATTCAAATTATAATATGTGTTTAACTTATTTTCCAATAAGTTATTGCACAAATATTTGTATTTTTTTAATTTTTTCACACAAATTTTACCACTTTTATAAAAATTTTCAATTAACACACATAAAAATTAATTTAAATGTAAACAAACTTTGACATTGTGCCGTAAAAATAAAACGAGCAAAAAACAATCAGCTGGCTTCTTAACATCACCTAATGTTGAATTCGCCTTGTTCAAAGAGTATAAAAACGAACTTTCAAAATTGCTTCGTTTTCGTTTTCGATTTCCATCACATACCTGTATATTTTCTACTAACTTATTATTATTTTTTTTTTCCTATATTATATCTTTGGCAACCCTCTCTCTCTTTTCTATCTTTACTATATAAAGGGTAACGCAATGGACCTCATTTGTCTCCGAGTGTGGGTGTAGGAGGCAGATACTGCTTTTTGCATCCCCCTTTCCTAACTACCTACCTACCTACAAAAAATATTAGAATTGGTAGAAAAACCTTTGTTGTCAAGTATTACATACAAAACTGCCCCGCATTTCATTGTTAAATTTTATAACGAATGTTAAGATTTTTGTTCATAGCATTATAAAAATAGGTGTCTAAGTTCAAAATTTCGCTTTGGTTATTTTTCCTCACCGACAAATTACGCTTGGATTCTCTTTGGTAAATATTAGTTTTTTTATAATTCTACATACTTTCCATTATGTAGCTTGACTAATAGAATACAGTAATCTACATATATGAAAATTAAAAATCAAAGATGGCGTCGAAAATAATAAAAACAAATGGCGTATAACATGAAATCTGATAATCTAAATAAGTATATTTGTTTAAAAGTGTATTTATATATGAAAAATAATATTACTTTGCCTTGTAAACAATTTTCTTTACAATGTTGCAATGCAAACTGCATTTATGAAGTCAGCCTATACTAGGTATGTTAATTTTTTTTATACCCTTCACCTGTGGTGTACAAGGGTATATATAGCTTTGTCATTCCGTTTGTAATTTCTACAATTTCCATTTTTGACCCCATAAAGTATATATTTTCTGAAAGCTTATAAATAGAGGAGTCGATTACGCCCTGACCGCCTGTCCATGTGTTGGTTGAAATCAACTTTTAGAAGCAACTATATGTTCCTCAGATCTGTGTATGGTATAAATCTTTTAGAAATATCCGAGAATGAATTGCTATTGAAATTCAGCACAATCGCCGCATAACTTTTTGAGATATGAGCAAAAAACCACGACCACCTCGTTTATTTCACACTAACAACATCCCAGCTGAGCAAAAAAAAATTTGTTTATATTATTTTATATATTATTTATATTTTTGCTATTTTTTTTTAATTTTTTTTGTAATTTTTTTTTATTGTTGGTTTTGTTTTTAATATTTTTTTGTATTTTTTTTTTTTTTTTTGGAAACAAACGTAAACTAAATTTATAACTTAGCATTGGGATGTTTTTATAAATGTATGTTTTTTTATTTTATATGAGATGAATGGTGATACAAAACTATTGTTTTTGCATGACTACACGTTGTGAAAGGTATATAAGATTCGACACGGCCGAATATATGTTTTGATTTTTATTTTTTCGATCAAAAATAAAAGTTATTTTTTGATTTTTATTTTTTCGATCAATAATAAAAGTTATTTTTCGATTTTTATTTTTTCGAGCAAAAATAAAAGTTACTTTTTGATTTTGATTTTTTTGGGCTAAAATAAAAGTTATTTTTTGATATTTATTTTTTCGAGCAAAAAAAAAAAAAAAAAAAAAAAATTGCTTTAGCGACATCTTAAGCTAAAGGCAAACATTAAAACTGTGGTAATGACGTGCAAAAAAGAATACAGGAAAAACAGATGTTGGTAAATTTCGTACTAACTCAATGATATGTATTTGATATAACATGAAATCAATTAGAACAAATAACTCTTTATTTCAATTTTCAATACATTACTGAGTTAAATAGTTGATATTTACATACAACACCTGTAGTTCTGATCAAAAGAGTGCTGATGATGAAACCGTAGCTGGTTTCGAAAATGCATTCCACTCAGCTAGTATCGGATGACTAATTTTTCGTTAAATATTCTTGTCGTTATCACATTGAACTTATAGCCTATAATTTAAAAATTTAAAATATAATACAAATTGAAAAAAAGTTCATAAAAATTAAAATACAAAATAAAAGTTATTTTTTGATTTTTATTTTTTTGGGCAAAAATAAAAGTTATTTTTTGATTTTTATTTTTTCGAGCAAAAATAAAAGTTATTTTTTTGATTTTTATTTTTTCGATATTAAATATTATTTAAATGTAACGGTAAAGACGAGTTTTTAATAATGAATGAAATAATAATAACACTGTACTCGAATTTGTGATTTCTCATAATTATTGTCAGTGATTGTTTAATATCGTTACATACTACTCTAAAAGCTCCTAATAACTCCTCTCATTTTTATCAATTCGTTTTGCTTAGAAATTTACAAATGTAGGATGATTTACTAAATACCTGAACAACTTCGTAACTCAGGCAAACCAGCACCCACCATTGATATAGAATACATAGTATACAACAATGTGAGAAATCACAAAATATGTGATCATCATGGGAATTTTTTATGCACATTAAAATTAATATTTAATATTAACTTAATTATTGTAACACGTACATTTCGTTAGAAAATAAATTTTTTTTGTTGTTCAAAAAAAAAATTTCAAAAAATAACTTTTATTTTTGCTCGAAAAAATAAAAATCAAAAAATAACTTTTATTTTTGCTCGAAAAAATAAAAATCAAAATATAACTTTTTTTTTTGTTCGAAAAAATAAACATCAAAAAATAACTTTTATTTTTGCCCAAAAAAATAAAAATTTAAAAAAATAACTTTTATTTTTGCCCAAAAAAATAAAAATCAAAAAATAACTTTTATTTTTGCTCGAAAAAATAAAAATCGAAAAATAACTTTTATTATTGATCGAAAAATAAAAATCAAAAAATAACTTTTATTTTTGCTCGAAAAAATAAAAATCAAAAAATAACTGTTATCATCTGACTTTTATGAAAAAAGGAATAATAATTACGGTCCCTGTTACTTTTCCTAAACGTTTCTTCTAGCCTTATTTAGCTTTCTACCGCTTTTCCCATTACTAATTACTCTACGGGTGTTTATTTTATTATAATTGCAATTTAAAAAAAGCGGTTAAAGAATCATTATCGTTTGCGGTCGGTCTTAATTCAATTAAAAATAAAAATATAAAAAAAATTATTTTTTTATTAACACATTACAGCATTTTTATGTAGATTTTTTTATTCGGAACATGAATCAATGTGAGCACATTCTTTAATTACAATAAAAATAAACATTTTCTAAGACTGTCATCTTGATTACCAAAAGTACAACTTTGGATTTAAAAAATAAAAAAATTAGAAAAAAAGCAAATTCAAAAGCCACTAAAAACACAAGGAAACGGTTTTCAAATGAGCAACACCTATTTACAATTCGGTGTGAATATATTCAGTCTCTTTTTCTTTGGGTACGATGAAGAGACCCTCGGCGGTTGTCCATCGAGAACCATGAGAAGGATTACTAACACCTACAATTTCCATTTGGCCGGAAATAGGGCGACCAAAAGAACGGCCCGACATCGAGAGATAAGCTCCTGTATCAATATGGCGCAGACGAACATGAGCATCACGTATCCACTCATTATTGCTACAAATCAACTCCCAGTGGTCTCCGGAGTCTCCTACACCATTATCACCATATGCAGAAACTTCTTGTTCACCTGACAACGGTGACGAAAAGAAATGTGAGTGCAGATTTTTATTTGTACTTAAATGTTCCAAGCGTATAGTATCGCCACACTTAACCGGTTCACCTCTATCACAAAATTTTTTTGATGGGGCCTTTATAACCCAATGACTGTTTACATCCTCTTTTAATTCAATTCCTGTGACAGACTGTTGACCGGAACCAGAGCCATATTTAACATCATGTGAATGCAGTCGCATGCCATAGTCAGAGTTAAGCAGTTTAATTATGGATCCGCAAGTAACAATGTTTGTTTTAGTTCCTGCAAATACGAGAATATTTGCAAATTGTAATATTAAGTAACTATGCAAAGAGGGCGGTTGAATGACCAATCAGAGCCGGCCACATTTGTAGTTTTGTTTACTTACCAAAAGCCTCTGGTAATCTGCTTAAAACTGCAAATATTGTGAATGATATTAAACAGTTTATATAGTACTTCATATTCTGTTTTTCGTATAATTTAAAAACGTATTTAAATAAATGAATTATAACTATACTGTTTTCGTAAAAAGTAATTGAAAACTTTAGGTAAAATATCAACGTCTACCAAAAAATACTAAACAGAGACACGTAGAGCAATTGTCAAAATGCTCTACTGACAAAAAATATAACAACAAATATTATAGTGTTGTAAAATGTAGAAGAACAAATGAACATACACGTATAGTTTTTGTAAAGGGTTGCCTAATCAAAGTGGAAAAAATAAAAAAGAATCGTAAACGTTGTTAAAAAAATTTCGCATTCGTTTTATTGCAGAAATAAGAAAAAATACAAAAGTTACGCACGTTTAAGTAGAATTTCGATTTAAGATATTTTGTCCAATAAACTTGTGCAATTTCTATTTGGATCGAATGCTTAAAATCTGCCAACAAAATTTCAGATTAGTGCTAGTTATCCAACTTTTTATTTAATGTATCCAAATAATCATTGTATATAATGCTATGAAAATGATGTATAGAAAACTTTAGTTAAATTACTTTTTAAAACAAAATAATGTTCATATATATATTCTTAAGATAAAACAACTAGCTAAAAAAAATGTAATACGTTACTTAATGTTTTTGGTGAAGAAGAGGTAAAAATTTGAGTTATTTTTTTATATTAATGTGTAAAAAGGTTTTATTGAGATATTAAAAATGTGTTTATATATTAGTTTATAACAAGAAGGTTTCGGTTAAAAATAAAATATTATGTCGATCAATTGACCCCTACTTTTATAGTTCATTACAAAAATATGGCATCACAATTTTTATTAATTCCATAATATGAACGCTTTCCAACACTTATCATATTTTAGTACTTTCAACAGCTGATACTATCAAAAGAAAGAAGACAATTTTAGGTAATTTTTCACAATTTTAACAGTAAAAATTAAATTTTTACAGAAATTAATGGAGTACAAGAGATTGTTTATATTCACAATACTATTGGCGATATGTTATTTAATTGGCGTGACATGGGTAAGTAAACAAAAGTTTTTAAAAGCATTCAAGTAATATAATTAATTTATAGGCTGACAATGCTACACAAACAAATGGAACAGATATAAAGATACAAAAGCCAGCGTTGGTCAGTAGCACTGTTGGTCCTCCGATAACCAAGGTATTGAGTAAATCTGAATTACCAGCAGTAAATACAACAACAGCACCCAAATGGTAAGCAGTAGTTTATTGTGTTAAATTTGTTGCATATTTATGTATTGTTGGTTTCCCTTTGGTAGATGTTCCATTAGTTCCCAATCTTTTGAACAGAAATCAAATAATATAAAGCCAATTATTTATTATTATTACAAAATTATAAACACCTAAGTATTAAATACATTATTTTTTTTTTAATTTAAGCGTTTGCGATGGTGCCTTACTACCACGCTTGGGAGAAAATGGAAAGGCTTTAGAAATTTGTCCGGAATGTAAATGTAAACATGAAGCCCGTAATACTACATTGACTAAGGTAAGTAAAAAACAAGAAAAGTAAAAAAATATCTGTTAATATTATGTACAATTACAAAAATATTTTAAAAAAATTTAACAAATATATCGTCTAAATTACCTGATCTTTTTTATTGATTATATATGATTTTTCCAAGCTTGAGATCAAATTTTTTAGTTTTTTTATAAAAAATTATTTATTTTAACCAATATTCCGCTACCAAACAATGGGTAGCTTCTTCAGGGTAATATGTATACAAATTTTATAAAAACAAAAAACAAATTCAAAACAATTTCAAATTGAAAAAATATTGGAATATTGGTTAAAATTAATAATTTTTTATAAAAAAAACTAAAAAAGTTGATCTCAAGCTTGGAAAAATCATATATAAAATTTAACAAAAATAAAAAAGCAAGTTAAAGCAAAACCATTAATTTTGATATTAGTATAGTGTTTCAAAAAATTACTCTTCGAAATTATTTATTTATTTATTCCTATGTTATACAATTAATTAATTAAAAGCAATAATTTTTACATTTATCTAAAATAGCTCAATGCAGGTTTTTCACCATTAATTTAAAATTTTATTTATAAAGTTTTGTAAATTTAAAGTAGCTGAAAATTGTTTTAAAAAACATTTTTTTTTTTTAATTTTATTAAAAAGACAAAATTAATTTATTGCAATTGTTTAAAACTTTAATTAGGTTTTCAGAAATTTACAATTTAGGAATAATGTGAATAATATGATTAGGAGAAAAAGAATGATAAATATCAACATTATTTTAAATTTCATTATAAAGTCTCAAATATCTAAAAACAAATTTTTGCAAAAATATATTTTTATTATAAATAAAACAAACAATTTAGATATAAATCCCTAAAATGTTTATTATTTTCTTTTTAGGTCGTGGTAATAATTGTTATTTGGATTATATCAATTTTAGTGATTTACATGCTGTTCCTAATGTGCCTGGATCCACTTTTAAATAAACGGGTCAAGGCTAACTACCAGGAGCACACCAATGAAGATGTACATATAAAACGTTATGCTAGCGTTAAATATAGTCTTTTAGTAGATGATAATAAAGATTCTGACTGATTTTTCGTTCGATTTTTATTTTGTTAATTTTGCTGAAAAATTTTTTTGTTATTGTTTTATTTATTGTTTATTATTTTATCATTTAATAATGTTACTCCTTTTTACATTAATTAACCATCGGTGTCATTTATTATATCGTTTTATTTTGGGTTCTATTAAATTACTTTGCTTACTATTGTTGATTTTATAAAAATGGCTTACTAAAATGTATATTTTGTATTTTTAATCTTTTCTTCTATTTAGGATGATACTACTGCAGCTTCTCCTACTTTGTCTTCTACAGCAAATCAAGAACTTAATACCAGGGCCAATGTTCTTAATCGGGTTGGTCATCAGCAGGACAAATGGAAGAGACAAGTGCGTGAACAGCGTCGTCACATCTACGACCGACGTACCATGCTTAACTAAAAAAAACACTTATTTGTTTTTAAAAACTAAATTCATTTGAGAGGATGCTTTCTTAAAATTTATGGTGGCGGCTACCGCACTAACATGTATATTGCAATAATGTTATTATTAAAGTAAAAAAATTTAAAGTTTCCATAATTTTGTAATTCATTCAAATTTTATTGTCTTCTGTTTAGTTTGTCTCGCTATTATTTGATTGTAAATTTAGTGTTTACTAATTTATTGATATTTTTTGTTCTATTATGTCATATTTGGTTATTTTTTTTCTGTTTTTTTTTCCTCTGAATCAACACTTTTTAATTAATTTTGAATCTTTTTGCACTAATATTAGAAATATACTTTATGTGTAATTAGGCTACAAACATAATCAAGTAGTAAACAATATTTAATAAAAAGATGAAATATTTACTCATAAACTGATAAAAGAAAAAACATATTTTTGATAAATTAAAAAACGAATGAAAAACCGAATACATATGTATTTGTACGAGTAAATAGAAAATTGTAGGCAATTAAAGTAAGATTTTCTTTAAATGCTGCCAAAGGTACATATGTTATACCTACGTAACAAACGTTTCAAGGAAATGCAAAATTACACTTTGGATAAAAAAAACAGAAGAAATCGTGTTATTTCGCTCATATCTCAGTTTGTAACATACCTACATAACTAATTTTCATTAGCAAAATTCTAATCTCTATAAGAGTCTGGAGTACCCTTGAGGGCTTCCAAAGTTCATTTCAGCATACATATGGACAGACGGACTTATCTAAATCAAGTTCTTTATAAGAATTCAGAATAAATACATATGTATATACTTTATAGGCTGTAAAATGATTACTGTAGAAATTACAAACTGAATGACAATACCCTTTAACACTCTTGTGTAAAGGATAAAAAAATGTCTGCTTTTAAATTTCTTGTTTGTAAAAGGGGACCATGGACTCAATAAATTTGACAATTGCCACAAAAAAATATTGCTAAGTGGAGATCGCAGCAAGGTATACATGTTACTCATCAAGATCGCTAATAATGGTCTCCATTACGTAGGCGTCCAGACAATTATAACAATTTGTTATAAGCAAAATGTTGAACGTGAACGTTAAAATTTAAAAAAACAAAACTGAATTGAATTGAAATTTTTAAAGTAAGCTAAAACAAACAAGTTATACCCTGTTAATACCCTTCACCATCATGAACAATACATAGGTCTAATGGCCACTTCGCAGCTTGGTCTGGATTTTAGGTTTCTTAATTATTTCCGACGCCATCTTAAGTTTTGATATTTTACATAGTTAACTGATGTATTGATAGTTTTAGACGTCATCTTGGACTTTAAAATTTCTTAAAAGCTTACTGTATTCTACTGGTCAGGCCCTTTCATTTGATACTAGAGAGGACAAAGCCGAAAAAAATGATTTGAACGTACATACATACGCTTTCAGAAATACATATATATTTTATGGGGTCGGAAATGAATACTATAGAATTTTCACATGGAATGACAAACCTATGTATGACCTTACATTCTCTGTAAAGGGTATAAAAACAAAACAACATTTTATCGTCTGAATTTACTGTCAACATAACATTCAAGACATCATTTTAGCTAATTGAACAAATGAAGTAGTGTAATTGTATTGCCATTGCCATGTCTGCACTGTTAGGAGTAAACAAAAGGTAAGAAATCCATCAAATCTGAGTGAATCTATGTGAGTGGGTTTATGAAAAAGTGAGTATAATACGTATTTCGTACATTTGCTTTCATATGTAAATGTTAGGCTTCTAGCGATTTTAGGAGGATTAAATATAATTTCCCATATTTTTTCTAGACACGACAACACTATTCACAAAAACTAATCAGCTGTTTGCATACGTAATAATACCTTACGACTGCGTAAAACTCGGCAATTTGTTTAGTTTTTTAAAAGGAATTAAATTTTTGGAAAAATGCATGAGTATTTTTGTAGAATATGTGCAAAGGATATAAAACAAGAAAAAGACTATACTGAGCTATTTGATAAAAGAAATAAAAAATTATTGTTGCAAATTAAAGATCTCACTGGAGTACGGGTAAGTTTTTAATTTGTATTTTTAAGGTTGATTGAATGAAATTGATTTTTAAATCAAATTGCATGCAGTTGAGGAAAAATTTGGGCTTGCCGAAACTTATGTGTTGTAATTGTAAGGATGACTTGATTGTTGCATACAAATTCCGTGAGGATTTTCTAAAAGTACAGGAATCGTTTAAAATTAAAAGCGCCAAAGGGAATAAAGAGCAAACGTCTAATGAACTGAAAGCAACTGAATTTATACAGGTTTATATCGTAAAGGAGGAGAAAAATACCTTATATGCCAATAATAGGAATTATGACTTTGAAGTAGATGAAGAAAAAGAAATAAACATTAAACCCCAAAATTTAACAAGAAATACAAGTTTATCGCCTTACAAGGAAAGTAAGGATGAAAATATATTGGGACTAAACATAAGCGAAGAAATTACTTTGGAGGATACAAAAATATCGATAGATAATTTTTCTCATAAAAATAATTTTGATGCAGTAAAATTTTTAAGCGAAGATGATTTGGATATTAAAGATAATAATGATGAAGATAGTCAAGAAGAAACAAAAATACGGACTACAAAAGAAACAAAATTAAAATACAAGAGAAAAAAAACAAGTAGTTCGAAAGATATAGATAATTTTCAGAAAAAAATAAAAACCTCCAAGTCTAGAGTAAAGCGTAAAGATGCAACGGGACATCCAAATTTATTTATTTGCGATCAATGTGGAAACCATTTTACCTGTAGTCACCATTTTAAATTACATTTAAGAAGACATTCGGGAGATAAGCGATGTGCCTGCGAGTAAGAATTAATTTGATGTTAATAAATAGGGAGGTCCAACCAAAACGCACAAGGTTAATTGATACTAAAGCAAAAAGTTTTCATAGATCTTATTATTTTTTATTATAATAAGAGGGTGTATGGCAATAATATTAAATAAAATAATAGAATATTTCTATCCGATGGTCCATATTTTCAATGACAATGTTGATGTTCAATTGGTGGGTACGACGACGAGTAGAGGTTGACGGTTCTTCTGGCACACTATCTCGAACAACAGCAATATTTTTCGCAGAAAAATCTGGACGAGCATGCACAGATGTTTTCACATTTCCTAAGGACTGCGTAATTTGATCAATTCTTCCAATAGCGGACAAATTTGGTCAATTATGCTGACCAATAAGATTACGAATTGTACGGAATGCATTTTGATTTGCACGCACATTTTCGTAAAAGGCTTTAACATGGTTGTATTTATCAAACACTGAAACCAAGAAATGTCAAATTAATTTGGCAAAAAACATGACGTTAAGATGTATCTCGCAATTAACATTGTTCATTATGGTTGGACCACTCTTTATATATGTATTTACATAACGATTTGAAAAAATTCTCTAATATTACTGCTTAATACTAAAATATGAAAATATATCTAAATCTACCTAGTTTTTGTATATAGATATGTATGTACCTACATAAAAATTAAAAAAAATTAAGGTACTCGTTTTATACGTATGTATGTTGTAGTTGACACAAAAACTTTTCATTTCCCTCAACAAGATATGACATACTGAATTAATCAATAGGTTTTATATATTATTTTGAAAATTGTTTCACGCCAACCTCCCATACAACGCTAATATTTATTATAACATTAAATTTGTAAATGTGCATCGATCTGTTAACATTTTCTTATTAAATAATAGATAGATAAAATGGTATTTAGTGGTTAAAGTTTTTTTTTTTTTTTTAATTTTCATATTGTGTTGAATATTTAATTTCACCTATCAAATGACAATTCATAATTCAACATGTTCATATTCATATTTTTTTTTTTAAATCCAACTATTAAAAAATCGGTTTATGAAAAAAGTCGAATAAACGATAATCCTATGTTATATACCTGATTTATTTATTTATTTATTAAATTCAAAGTAATATAAAATACATAGATTATCTTTTAGAAATTATAAATTTTTTTATTTCACTAGACTCTGTCCCGATAAATTTTTCACAAGTTCGGAGCTTAGAAGACATATGAGAAGGCACACAGGTGAAAGACCTTTCCCTTGCAAATATTGTGAACGGAGATTTACTGACTATAGTACTCGAATAAAACACGAGAGAACACATACGAATGAAAGGCCATTTATGTGCTCTCATTGCGGCAAATCCTTCACAACGTCCTACATTCTTAAAAATCATATGCTAACACATACTGGCGAAAGGCATTTTAAGTAAGTGTACAACAATTATTGTGCTTTACGTTTTAATTATACTATTAATAACATTACGTATCTTCATATAGGTGCGATGTTTGTAATAAAGCATTTACTAGAAGGACGCACCTGGTCGTGCACTTTCGTTCTATTATGCATAAACAAGCTGTTGAAAAAGACAAAAGCACAGTTTTACAAGACGAATTACCCAATCACTTTCTTTAGTGCCACTACCACATATCTCTACGTTACTCGTTTAGAGTACATATTACTTAATATTCCAATTTGATTTGTTTCTCTTAAAGAGTATACAATAGCTAAAAAATATGTATTAAAATAATATATTATGTATTTGCAAAAAGACAAAATCTTTAGAAAAAACGTAATCATCAAATATTTTTAAGAACTAACTGGCAATCGAAGCCAACTTGATGCGCATTTTTGAAATTTCGGCAGAATACATTTGGAAACGTTAAAAATTTTATATATATTATGTTTATGCTTTATTGGACAGTCCGCACGTATTAACAAAAAAAAAAAAAGACTGACGCTTTTTGCCGATAAGTGGACAAGTTTGAACACTTAGCAAGCAAGTATGATCGTTAATATATAAATAAAATAGACTAATATTGTTCATAAACACGTTGAACACAAACATTTATGTTAAACTCGACCAAGTATGTATTCGTGTTCGATGTGTATTCATTCATGGTCACAAGACCATCATTGTATGAGGTTATTTATACAGGCCTTACTATTTAATTTAATTCGAAAGAAAATATTTTTAAATTAGGTATTAAGGTGGTTACAGGGTGCTCATAAAATTTTTTATAATCTAAGACTTACAAATTCTTACCTCTTGTTGCTAACTTTCTAATAAAATTTAATAAATCGGCACCTAAAATGCAAATCCATTTCGCATATAACAATTCTGAACAATTTTATTTCATTCGAAACACAGAGGGGGCTAGTGTAAAATTTGTTAAATAACTAATTATAGAAATATAATTTAAATTGTTTTGCATTTTAGGTAATGATATTATGTTCTATGTTTAATTTATATTTATTACAAAAATCACAAATTGTTTAAGGAAAATTTTAATATTTTCACATAAACTTTAAAATAGATTTGAACAGAACTAATAGCCCTTAACCATAGTGGCCAATTGCCAGTTTTCATTTACATTGAAGGGTCCCTGGACAATACTGCCTTCCTTTGTGCACACGGCCACTGTGTATTTGGGCATTGAGCGACAGTCGCGATAGTACAAAACTTCCATACATTTACGCAGCTGGAACAAAGATTTTTGAATAAATAAAAAATACTTTAATCAAAATAATTTCCACTTACAACTTCGGAAGCCTGTTCCTGTGATAACCTCTGACCTTCGACAATTTGTTCGCGTACCAAAGGCAATGCCAAATGTTTGCCAAAACCTGTAGCTACTACGTCGTCCTCATAGGCACGACCACGTAAATCAACATGACCCAAGAAAGGAACACCGTCATTTTCTACACCACCAACAACCATTTCCAACCACAAGGGGTTGAAACGACTGCGACGGTTATAAAATACACGAGTCAACCAGTTGTATAGAGCTTTGGGTTTCATGTCAATATCATCTTCGTGGCACATGTCCTCAATCATCTTTTGATCAATACTGCGCTTTAAAGATTGAAAGTCGGCAAAATCACCTCCGGCACCGATGATGGTTTTGTCATTGATTTTAAAGACACGTTGGACATCTTGGTACCTGGCCAAAGAACCATATGAGACCAAATTATCGGCAGCAATCATAACACCATTATTAAATTTAATGCCCACCACTGAGGTACCTGTAGTAATCGGAGATCTGATTGGGGAACAAAAATTATATACTTTTTTCCGATTTTAAGTGTTAGTTATACAAAACCACATACGAACTGTGTTGCGTTCCAAAGAGACCGGGTGTTGTGTACTCCTTGGATAGTTCCTTATTCATACCATTGTAGCCACCCGTAAAGTTGTAAAATTGTCCGGGCGCTGGCCCATTGCCCCAGAATTGCTTTTGAAATATTTGATTACCCGAATACATGTCTATTTTATTATTTTCAGTAATACTTTAAGTTATTTATACAATAAAACTTGCAAATTTTTCATCAAAATTGCTAGTTCAGTAAATCGTGTTGTATTTTTCGAATGACAAACAAAATTTTCAAGCACAGTTGTCTCATTAGGTAGTAAAAATATACAAAACTGGCGTTTTTACTGACATATTGTCATTTATTAGCAGGGTTGCTTGTTATAGTTAATCTTCAAACCGGATGTAGGTGTCGTCATAGAATCATATTTCAAAATGGTATTTTTAATGTCCCTGAAACCAAGTTATAATAGGAGATAAATTGGTTCATAGCGGGCCTTTGTGGACTTGACAAAAAAACCTCTTTCAAATTTTAAAGTATTAAAAAAATAAAAAACTAATATATATGAATTTAAAAAAAAATGACTTTGTCCTCTTTGATGTAATATTAATTTCTCGGTCAATTGTAGAAAGCCGTGGATTTGAATTTAAAATTTTTAGTTTTTTATTTTACAGAAAATACAAAATAAATAAACAATTATTTTCGTTTGTATATATAAAACATAATTTTCGCATATTCAAAAGAGCATTACTTAAAAACGGCTTAGCGATTTCGCTAATTCACTTTAAAACGGCCGGCCGGATCTCGCTGATTTTATTTTTGTTCTATACGTAACTACCAGGAGAACGCCTAAATACGTTTCAATAATAAAAAAATAATAATGCAATGCAATTTTCGCATATGTGCTGAATCATTACTTGAAAACGCCTTAATTTTACAGATTTTTTTACATTCCAAATAAGTCAGATTTAAAAAAAATAATTAATTAAAAGTTCAATTTATGGATCCTAAATAAATTTTATTCACAGTTGGGCTGACTTCCAAAACGTTCGTATACAAAGTTTGTATACAGTATTGCTACTGTATTTAAATCACATACATATGCAAAGTTCCGTAAAGGCCATGACTGACTATCAGATTTAGTCGTTCGATATGTCAAAAATTGTATGTGTGTTCAGAAAGTGTGATAGTGTGGACACAAAGTGCACATGTGTGACAGATTTTTTGACATGTGTGTCCGATTTGATAATCTTTTGAAAATTTTCATAAAATAATAGAGTCTGTGCGATCAGAGTTGCTTTTTTTAAGCAAGTATGACAGTGTGGCATCCAATAACACATTTTGTTGCGATTTTTTCATGTAGGACAGAAAACTATCAGATTTTTATTTGACATAATCGCACGACTTTGTAGGATAGACAGTCATGGCCTTAACACTGCATCAACTATAAAACCGATGCATTGTTTGCTTTCTTATTGCGTTAAAAAAACTTGGCGGCGTTGTTTTGAAATGGTATACATTGTATAATTATTGTACTGTGGCGTTATGAAATATGATGCTTTGTTCAAACACAAAGAAATTGACGTTTTGGAAGTCAGCCATTCACCATATAATTGTCAGTTATGGTCTTTACATGATGGTACAAGCTGTGTGAACGGTTTATTAAATTGAACATTACCCAATATAGTGCACTTACTTGTTTTTTGTTTTGCATTTGTAATTTTAAATGGCCGAGGCTTGTATAAAAATTAAAAATTTAGTTAGTATTCTATCCCGAACACAAAAAAAAATATATTTTTAGGGTTATTTGAAAACTAAAATTACAAATATTTTTATATTGCTTATATGACATTTACTTTTAAAAGGAAGGATATATGGGATACTCTATTTATAAATATAATTACTAAATTTTAACCGGGAAGGGTCTCTGGTATCTCTTAAAGTA
This sequence comes from Phyto melanocephala, assembly GCA_941918925.1. Classification (NCBI taxonomy): domain Eukaryota; kingdom Metazoa; phylum Arthropoda; class Insecta; order Diptera; family Rhinophoridae; genus Phyto; species Phyto melanocephala. The sequence continues at coordinate 9,392,634 of OW799233.1, forward strand.
TTATACAAAGAAAGAAAGCGCCTTGGTTTTATTTTCATGATAAAAAATATTTCAACTTTTTTTATCTTGACATACTAAATATTTTACACTTTTTTTATTTGTGCAATAAAAATTAAGAATCATTTATTCATTTTTTTTTTTTTTTTTGATTGTACCACATTTGAATAGAACATATTATTTTTAGCCATATAAATTGTACAATAATTTTGATGATAAGATAATAAAACACCAATACTTTCAATTCATTGTGTAGAAAAAATAAATAATGTAATAAATCATTTTTTTATCTACATATTTCCTCATAAAAAAAATCACTTTTGGTCTTAAAAATTTAGTTTTTTACTTCCAAATTTAATTACAGGTCTCTATCCGGATTATCAAAATGCTTTTAGAAGACATATCAATCAATATTTTATATTTGTTTTGATATAAAATTTCTTTAGAAATTGGTATGTATTATTTTCTGAACTAGTTCAAAATTATAACTACATATCTGTGGTTTGAAGCTAAAAGGGCCAATGTCAAAATATTTACTTTTGAGAAAATTGGAATTAAAATTTAACTTTTATAGGTGCTTTCATAGTGACATTGGCCAGTATTTTATTTATGAAGCTGTTCTGGGTTAAGTATGACTTTCGGCGTATCGAGGTTTTATTGTATTTGTATTTTTGTCTCTGTAATCATTTTAATTCAGCAAAGAATATTGTTCTGTTCGAATAAATATTTGTCGTATCATTAGGTTCATTGGTTTGCTTAAAATGTGTTTACTTAAGTTTATTAGATTGCATTTGTTTATACAAAATCTCGCAAATGAGAACACAAATTAATGAAGTAAAATATAAGTACATACTGAACATTTTCATGCTAAATAAATAATAAAACGTAAATAACAAAGAAAATTAACGAGTTCAAATTCTGCTGTCTTAAATTTTTAATCAAACAAACAAATAGCAACTGAAATACCTATGAAAACATTTTCAATAAAATTCAGTAGTTTTTTTTAAATCTGCATCTTTTCAGAGCAAACAGCATATACATAAATATTAACGGTCTAATTCATAAAAACTAAAAGAGCTTTATAAGAGGTTTATTACTCAAATTTTTATAGAAAATCAGTTTAATAAACCTTTTATAAACCATTAATAACTTTTATAAATAAGGCAGTAACAATTTAAAATCAAGAAGCCAAACCGTTAAGGGGTAAGCCAAGGCATATTTTTTATGAATAAATATGCCTTGGGGTAAGCGTTGAAATTTTGATTGTTTATAACTAAAATAAAAAACATGCAAAACTACAACGCTTGACGCGCTTGTTTAGGTATGACATCATGTTTCCTTCTCATAAGAATATTTTACACAATACTTTGAGTACAACTTAATCGTATTGCCTGGTTTGATAGTATAGAAAAAAAAAAGAAATTCTTTACGAATGTCTATAGAATAATTATAATTTTTATTTTATTGAAAACAAAAGGATATAAATAAAACCACAACTTTAAAACACGTATTTATAATTTGATAAACTAAAACTACTGGCAATTTAGATACTCATGTAAATAAGATAATACTTTTGAAATTAAAAGGGAATGTTCAATAAAATAATTCAACTGAAAAAAAAACAAGAGAAACATACATATTTTTTTCAATATCGCAATTAAAGTTTCAATAGACTAAACCAATATCCCTTATAATAACTAAATAAAGTTACATATGTATGTATGTGCAATTTCAAGTAAACATTTAAACTCGTAACAAAAATATTAGCTATAACCTAGTGCTTTTCATAGTCTACTAAAAAAGTTGAAAATAAAATATTTTAAAGCAACACATATCACATTTCGAATGACACCATTCCCTTTTACAAAACTATTTTAACAACAAAACAGGAATTTTTTGATCGTGTTTTTAGGGGGTTTATTGTAGATATATGGGCCTCGCATAAAAACATCCAAAAGTTGACGATGTGATCTGAAATAAAACTAATATCAATAAAAAAAAATTAAAAAAGTCGAATGGTAAAACAAATTTACGTGATGGTTATTTCCAAATCCCTAACAACCTCTCCATCACAATTCCAAGATGAATTAAATTTGTCTGCTGTTGCAGTTTCTTTCTCTGCATATGACTCACTTATCGGCTGACAAGATCCGTGAACACTGTTGTAGTCTTGTGGCAAAGAATTCGGTTTTGTTTTAAACATAAATTGTCGAGTACGATAAAATTCGACGAATGGTAAACTTCGCTAAAAAAAATATTAAGATAAGAAACATAAATGGTAATTTTTTATTAAAATTTATAACAAAAAAACAATCCAAACGATTTTTTGTGAGATGTGTGATTACAGTGCTCTTCTTTGAATTGAGCGCTTTTTCGTAATTTACAGCAGTTAATTTTTAAACGCTAAATAAAGTAAGCCATTTAAGAAAATAATTTTGTAAACAGTTACTTACCACATCACCATTACGACGCATTGCATTGACCACTAGACGTAAGTTATTAAAAAGATTAGTTTTACGCACTAAAACCACATCCAAATGGCCATCGCCCAAGTGGCAATACCTGGATATACCATTAGGACTGCGGTTGCAGGCACAAGCTATATTAGCTCCGGCAATCATAAAAAACTCGCCACGTATAACACGCCACTTTTTCGAATAAGGCGCAGGAGTTATTAGATCACTATTGTTAACCTGAACAATTCGTTCTTGTTCGATGTTTTCTTTAGCTGACAAAGAATTGTCAGAATTCGGTTCAGAACTATTTATTAAATCTTTGATTTGAGTCTGTTTCTCAATGGGTTTATTATAGTTTTTATCACAGATATTAGGATCAATATCACGGGAATGTTCATTATTTTCAATGTTATTTTGATTCGGTTTCTTTAAATTATTGTCATTTCTATTCTGACAGGCATTCAGGGATGAAGTGGATGAGGAAGGCTTTTCATTATCGTCATTGGGTGATTTGTAAGAATCACATCTGCATTTCAGGCAGTTGATATTACAAATTGTGTCTTCGTAGGGAGAAGAAATAGTAGTAGTTGATGATCCAGCATCAAGTTCGTCGTTATTTAAAAGCAAATGTATTTCGGCCTCATAGCCACGATTTAAAAGAAAGGTTTTAATGCCAGTATACTCGTAACGCTTCGTACCCATCCATCTATATTTTTCACTTTTCGCAGCTATATCTCCCAAATAACCATAGCCCATAACGCTTGCACAAAAACAGATAATGCCATCACAATTTGTAACCCCACAAATATCCAGACCTCGGCGTTGACCTAAAACTAAATGTAGAGCCGCTGTTTGGACATCAGATGTTCCATGTATACTATACACTATGGTGTCTGTACTACCAGCCGGTATTATGCCCACAGGCAGTGCTGGCTTTGGAATGTATGCTGGTTTGCGTAAATCTAATCCTTCATCTTTTATTGCTCTTAAGATCAGACCATTAATCATTTCGGCCACTGTGCCATCCCCACCCACACAACACACTGCATCGTATGGCGTCAAATCATGGGTCATTAAAATATCACGTATTTGGTTGGCCCGCTGGGTGATAATGCAGGAAGCATCTATACCAGCCAACTGCATAATTTGCTTGCAGTGTCTCTCGTAAATTTGCAGACCCATTTTACGTCCCCCATATGGGTTTATAAAGACAAGTAGACGTTTCACACGTTTTTCGACGTCTTTGTATAATAGCTTCTGCAAGTGATCATACCATTTGGCTACAATGTAGGGATCATTGTTGTGCAGTGTCAAACGGCGTATGTGCCAACGATTACAATCCGTCGGTGATGCCACAATTCGTTCTCCATAGTAAATGGATAAATACTGTTCCGTTGGCGTAGTTACTTTTTGCTGTTGCAATTCCTCCGAGGACTCTAGAGGTTTCTGTGCATTGCGTGTACTGGAAGATTTTGTGGCACCCTTCGAGATTCGTATCACATCATGTAAATGCAAAATTTTACTTAAACAGCCATAAGTTGATTTTCGTGAATGTTTATCTCTCTCGTATTCAGCTAGTAAAAGGAATAGAGATAAATTAAAAATCAATGAGTTATGAGAAGGCAAAGAGATATATACATATTTATTTTATGGAATAGGGGAATAATTTTGAGCTATGAAACTTGATTCAAATCACATAAATATGAATGATTTTAATTTTTTCGAATTTTTGAAAACAATCCACTCTGTTCTGTATTTCAAGCGAAATTAAATTGTGTTCAATTGCCATAGTAGCAATAATAAATTCCGAATGAAATAGCCCGAAATGAGTAAGTCCATAAAATTTAACTTCATTCCGAATACAGAACAGGGACGAATTCTAGAATAGTTTCTATATTCTAGTTCAGCGAAATGAGAACAGAGACCTAGACCATTTTTATGGGGTTATGTAAACAAGCCCAAGACAATCCTTGAACTCAAGGTCGACTTTGTTGTATAAATTTAAGCGCTACAACTTAGAAGTAAAGGAAAATGCTCTACAACGAGCGCATCATTGCGAAGCTGAAAACGATATTTATAGTATGAGTCAATTGTGATAAACGAACTTTACCAACCTTTTTGTACGTCTGCTACTGTTGTTGCTGCTGGAGCTGTTACTACTGGTAGGGGCTTCTTTTGCTTACTTTCATCGTTAGCTGTTTGACAGCGTTTTAAATCTAAATGCTCCCACACAATATGATCACAATTCAGCAGTACTTTATAACGTTTTTTCTTAATTTGAAAATTATTCAAAAGAATATCATCTGTTTCGCTGTGAATGAAAACCATATTGAATTTGATTATCGCCACTTCATTTGCAAACCGTTCTGTATCACAATAAATAGCGCTTGTGTGTGTTTAAAACAATTTCAACTCATTCACATCGCAAAATCACCATCGTCTCTCACGTTTCAGTTGGAAAAAAGTTTAAAGTGCTAAAACAACAAAAAATATGAGATTATTATTAATTTTTCTTTAGAATGTGTTGTTATTTAAGGTACGTATTTAATAATAAAACTGGTTTTTCTACTTAGTTAGTTAGTGGTAATTTGAACAACATCAACAAAGGCACACAAGTAAAACCATGAACCAGCATTCGAAATGTATTCAACAATTCAATGATGACTTTACTAACTGACTGGAGGTGATTATATAGAAAACAAAGCTAACAAAGTTTAAGCAGCCATTAAGTGAAAATAAACAAAATAAAATGACCGTTAACTGGTTTTCGCTTTAGTCAGACAATACGAGTTCTAAAAGGTAGATATTCAAATGAGTCTGGTTTAAATGTTTTTATGAATTATTTTTTCAATATTTATGTGTTAGTATTGCACAATTTTTAACTGCATAGAATTTAATGGAAAAATATATATTTTATAGACAGTTTTTCTCTTATTAAAAAAAAAACAACATAAAAAATTGCCTATTCAGAAATTATTTTAAAATTAAAAAAACTTTTAAAATACTTTTAAACGTTTGTCTTTTAACAAAAAGGAAAACGTCTGCTTTTATTCAAAGATATTACATTCAATCCTTTTTTTAATTAAAAAACAAGTAAGAGTGCTATATTCGGCCGTGCCGAATCTGATAATACCCTTCACCATAATGTTAATAGGTATAATTCCACATCGTAGCTTAACATATATTTCATGTTATACGCCATTTCTCCTTATTATTTCCAACGCCATCCTTGATTTTGAATTTTTACGTAGTTCTACTAGTCAAGCCCTTTAATTTGATACCCATATTAATATTTAGACGCCATCTTGTATTTTTGATTTTTTAATAATTTGCTGTATTCTACCGGCCAAGCCCTTTCATATGATATCTATATTGAGGGAGTTAAAAATGCTACATTTTAAAATACCAGATTTGACCCATATATAGATTTTGTGTCCGCAATTTTGTAGTGACGGCCAACATGAATTTTATTTTTTTTATAGTGCTTATATTGCGCTAGTCAAGTCCTTTCTGATAATGCCAATATTGACTCACTCGTTTCGTTTGTAAATTTTTGGTATTTACATATGTATATTTTTTTAAAAATAATATTGCCTATAACTTTACCGATTAGAGCCCGATTTATCCAAAATTTTTCACGAATATCTCTAGAGGCATAATATATCTACAAATAGTAGCAAAGGCACCTATAAATTATTCTATGGCTGAAATATTTTAATTTTAGTGGTAAAAAACAGAGGCAGTCGTGCTTATTTGCTCATATCTCAGAAAGTTATAGGGCGATTGTGCTGAATTTCAATAGCGATTCATTCCCGGATATTTCCAAAAGATTAATACCATACACAGATCTGATTAACATATGGTTGCTTCTAAAAGTTAATTTCAACCAACACTCGGACAGACGGGCAGACGGTCAATCGACTCCTCTTTTCATAAGCTTTCAGAAAATATATACTTTATGGGGTCGGAAATGAAAATTGTAGAAATTACAAACGGAATGATAAAGCTATACTCTTGTGCACCACAGGTGAAGGGTATAATAATAATAAAACACAGATAAAAATACAACTTGGCTTTCCATACTGCCAGCCGAAGGAAAAATGTATTAAGAATATGAACATGAAGAAAATGTCATTTGATTAGAAAAGAAAAATACAAATTTAGAAATGAATGTTGCGGATACTGAACCATCGTGGGATACCCTGGCATTATTAGTTTGAAAACTAGCCATTTATTTAATTATTAGAACCCAAAAAAAAAAAAAAAAGAAAAAAAAAAAGAAATGAATGTTTTTATACTTCCCTAATTCTAATTTCATTAAATTGCCACATAAATAGTAGTTTCAAATTACATAAGTATGTATGAGTATACCAATAAAAAGTGATGATGATAAAATCGTAGCTGGTTTCGAATCTTTAAATTTAGAGTTTATATTTTTTAATATTATCATAAATGTGATAAGTATATGTATGTATCTGTAATATAATTAAGCATTTTGAAAGCATGTGTTGTGTAATTGCAATTAACACAAATGACGACAAATGTCAATACGCATGATAAAAAAATTAATTTTATAAAACATGTGTTCATATTTGCAATATAATGCCAAGAATTAGTTTAAAATTTTGTTTTAAATAATGTGCAAATTATGATAAGTTGAAACTAATTAAACTTTTTAGCTAAACAAACTATTTGTTATTCATAGCGGCATACTCATATCATAGTACAAAACACATGTGTAAAAACACGGCGATTTAATTAAAAGATAATGTTTTGTTAACAGTTTAAAACAAAATATTTAATAAAATAGTTGTAAATGCTATTTTCATTTGTTTTTCATTAAATACAAAAAGAATTAATCATCAGATAAAATTCATGTATGTGTGTATGTATAATACGGGTAAAATAATAGCACACATGTGACTTCACTGAATGTGTCTTAAATATAATAAAATACATATACAAAAACCCAAATGATTAACTGTTGAAAAATAAAAATAATGGGCATAAATGTTGTTAGTGTGGGAGTGGGAGAAAGTATGTATGAAGATAAGTAAATATGTACGTTAATATAATTTTGATGAAATAAATAGTTTTTTATAGCATTACCCAGTAAGCATGAGTTCAAATTGAGAATGACAGCGTTATAAAGCTCACATAACTTGTATATATCTGTATACAAGCGCGGATCCAGAGAGCATAATCTGCTGAGATATAAACCTAAAAAAGGCTGTCTCTATTTTTTCCCATTTTTTTAAAACAAAATTAAGGATTATCTGAGAGCTGAAAATTTTAAAATTGTTGTTTTCTATGGGGTTTTTCGATGATAAATCGGACAGGAATTGGCCCGGTCTTTTGAGATAAGACAATTCAGATTAATAAAACAGTCAAATACCTAGGAGTAGTACTTGATGGGAGGCTATTATGGAGAGATCGATTTGGGCCCTTCTTAGAACAGCAATATGCTCAACATCCTGACACCCTGGCTATACTCGAGGGTACTACGACCGATTTTCACATATACCTCGATAGTGTTGGAGCCAATTTTAAAGAAGAAGCTTGATATAAAACCTCTTCAAAAGTTCCAAAGACAGTGTTGTGAAACATTAACAAGCCTTGGTAAATGCTGGCAATGGTGAATGGTTGGTTAAAGCTCATAAAACCAGATACCAAAGAATAATTGATATATTCCAATGACCGTTAACTGCAAAACAATTACACCAGAGGAGGCAGAATGGGATGAAGTAATTAGGGTAAGCAATAACCAAGACACCGATCTTTGTAAGGACGGATCGAAGTCTGGTGATTGAACTGGAATAGGTTTCTATGACATAAACAGAGGTACAAACTTCAGTCTACCAGATTACAACAACGTTTTTTAGGCTTAGATTATGCTAATTACGGAAGCCATTAGATACATGAAGGGGACTGATAAAGAAACTTCGATACGTATTTTTACGTATGGCCGATCTAGGAGTGTCCTGCAAAACAAGAGCTAGATAATATGGATACCAGGCCATTAAAGCGTAATCGGAACGAGAAAGTCGACAAATTAGGATCATTTTAAAATACCATCACCTTGTACCTTGTACTTTAATAGTTTGGGCGATGGAGGAACAATTCAGAAAGTGGCAAAATACTGTTGTCGATTAGGTAAAGAACATACCATAAAGTGACCCAAATCTTGAGAAAAACAAAAAATATTCTGAAACTTAGTAGGCCAATAACTAGTGTGATAACAGCTCACATTTAGATGAGAACTCATAGGACAGTCGATATGTCGAGCATGCATACCAAAAATATTCTAAGGAATTACATCAAAGAGACTGGGTTCTTGACCTAGTTGAAATATTAGCTGAGTTTGGAATTATGGTTCTTTAGAGCGCACAACATGCCAATTAGGCATAACCAATTCAACATAACGCAACATTCAGAGGCCTACACTCTTGTATTTTTTGGGAATAATTGAAAGAGCTGATATAAAAACGTAAATAACTTTTTTACAACTAATAACAAACATTTATAATGAAATCAAAATTAGTACACCTGAATGGAAAATACGCTTAGGAGCATGTACGTAGTATGTGCAAAACAATTTAACTTCAAAATTACTTAATAACATACCAATTCCAAAACATTTAAGAATTTCGTTAGATATTAAATTGAAAATATAACATTTTTAAAAGCCGTTTTTTTAGTTTAAAATTAATTTATCACGATCTGAAATCAGCCTCAGATAAAAGTTAAACTTGAAATTAAAACCTTGATTTAGGTTTAAGAAACGAGTTTTAAATAAAAAGTTAGAAGCAATCTTATCTTAAAAAATTGTCTTTGTGTTAACTGGGTTGTAATTCAATAAGCTCGCTTATAAGTAACACATTAATCTAAATATTTGTTGATGCATGTGTATGATATTGAGTTCAAGTTCAATGTGCTGTAAAATGTTTGTTTGTTTCGTGTGTACTAAAATAGTGATCTTGTCTGTGCAACATTAAAACTAAAGAAATTAATTATATTAAAAAAACAAAACTTAAGAACCCACTTAAATAGATTAAAAAGAAAAAAATAATGTTTAAGTATGAAGAGTTTGTTTTACAGCGATTACAGTTATTGGCAAAATACTTAAAAAATCGTGTGTCTTAATACCAAAATGTCGTACAAATAGTGAGTTAAATGTTTTATTTGGAAATCGCAGCTAAAACAACAAAGTTTTATTTTATCATCATAACTAAAAGTTACATAAAGCAATTGCATTTCGGGTATTTTTCGATAAAATTTTTTGTATTAAGTTTGACATTATATGTTATGGGAGCAGAATGAAAGTCCTTAACTTATAATAGACTAAAGTAAAATATTAATGCTATTCTATAAAAACAAAATAAGATTTAACAAGTAAGAGCGCTATATTTGGCCGTGCCGAATCTTATATACCCTTCAAAACGTGTAGTCGTGCAATAACAGTAGTTTGTATCACCATTCATCCCATATGAAATACGTACCTACATATAAAAACAAACATATATAAAAACATCCCATTGTAAAATTATAAATTCACGTATGTATGTTAAAAAAAAACAAAAAAAAAAATAAAAAATTAAAAAAAAAAATATTTAAAAAAAATAATTAAAATATATATAATAAATATAAAACAAACAAAAAATAAAACAAAAAAAAAATAAAAAAAAATTAAAAAATAAATAATAATAAAAATGTAAATAATATATTAAATAAAAAAAATTAAAAAAAATTTTTTTGGCTTAGCTGGGATTCGATGCCACGTTCTCTCTAACCAGTATACACGTTTGTATGTATGTATGTTGTTGTTGTAATGTTGTTTCAGTTGTTTATGTACCGATGTTTCTGATTTTTAATACCGATCTACTCCCGAATATTTCTGATATTTTAACACCCGAGTCCAAGCGATGTCGGGGGGCTTCAAAAAGTTGATTTCAACATACACACGGACAGACGGACAGACTGACAGAGCTTAATCGACTCCCCTATTCATAAGCCTTCAGAAAATATATACTTTATGGGGTCGGAAATGAAAATTGTAGAAATTTCACACGGAATGACAAACCTATATATACCCTTTTTCACTGTGTGAAGGGTATAAAAACCACGAGCTACTAGTGTGAAATTTTTAATTTTCTAACAACTTAATAACGGGTGTTTTTTAAAGCTCAATAGAACTTGCGAAAGGTTTAACTTTCATGTTGTGCTTATTTTTTGACATTTATGAACAGTATACTCTGTCATGGATATAATGACGCTTAAACAACGCCACCAAATTATCCATATAAACTTTTCAAATCTGCCATCAAAACTGAACCGATGTTTTATCGCAAAATTGTGTACAGCAATGCCAAAAAAAGCGGTTGATTTAAAAAATGCATACGCTCAAAAAAGTTAACTTCAAAGTTAGTTGCTAAATGAGTTAACATTTTAGAACGCCACTTTTGAGATAGTCAACTTTTTCCAAATTCTACTGTTCATATATTTTTCGCAAACCCTTACGAAGGGGCAACTACGTATGTACCTTAAATAAGGCATATCATGACGTGATTAAGACTTAATGACTTGTTTTAAAAATCAGAGTGTAGTGGTTTTTGTACCACGAATAAATTTTGCTCGATATGTTGGCGTTGAATAAGTTGCGGATGCTGTACAATAACTTTTCCACGCGGATCCATTTGAGTCTACTCGTCGACGTGCTTCGCAAATGGGCATCTCCAGAACATAGCTTATACGCACTCGATATGTTAACCTAATGATGTTTTAATTTAAATTCTATTGACTATAGAACTAAAAGCCAGATATGTTACACAACAGCTACAATATTTTAATATATTAAATTTGCTTGCGAAAGAAACTGTCTACATTTTGAAAAAATCATTTTGAGCGATTAAGCACATAAAAATAACTTCCAACAGAACTCCCAACTTTTGGATATAGAAAATACCATAGTAGTGCATTGGCGATAGTCAAACCTTTGTAGATGCATAACTTTGTGTGCAAATGTGGTTTAAAAAGTTATAGGTCTATAGTTTTTCGAAAACCTCTCTGAACAGCCAAACTGGGACGATATCGAACCATGTTGGATTTTTTTGCATCAACAAATGCTGATTTTGCGTGGCCACGTCGTTCCAAAGATTTAACGGCCTCTAATTTTTCATAGAGAATTCCTTGAAAGATTTTTTTCGTAAAAAATTCATAAAAACTTCAGATACTAAAGCAGAATCTTCACACAGAAATTGCAAAATTTTTTAGGTAGAAATATTGTGCTAACGTTAAATGATAACACAAAAATGGAAACAATTGAGAATATGTAATATTTCACAATATGCTTAAGGAAATTTAATAAATCATTATTTTATAAAAAAAAATAAATAAATAAATAAATAATATAAAAGTTGTAAGTATTTTAAATCAGTTGGATCTAGTTTACCCACCCTGTATATCGTAGGTTACAATTTGTAAACAAATTTCAAAGCTGGTGCACAACAACCTAAACCTTTTTAAAATAGTATTGTATTAAAAAATCGTGATACAAGTTCAAGACCACAGCTTTTTAAATGATTTTAACTGATGCCTAGTCAGTTATTAGGTTAACCTTCAGTTTATATATAAAAACTTTGGGATATGCTCATTAACTCTACACTATGTAGGTTTTTTAAAAAACAATAATGATACATATTAAAATATTTCCGCCTCTATTGTATCGTTTGTTTATGGGAAAAAAGAGCGCATTAAAAGAAAGAAAAAAGTTTTTGTGTATATGCATACATACATACATATAAGTACTTACATACGTATAAGCAAACGTTTATTTATTTAATAAAACAATCAATATTTGTGTATATGAACATATATAGAGATATTTGTATGTTAATTATTATGTAAATAACCTTATTCTCTTTATATGTACTAATATTAAATACTAAATTTCTACGTACGTACTGAAATAACCTTTATCTACTTATGTTGTGTAGTCGAGTCAAAAAACGTTTAATAAATCATTATTCCAAATGATTATTTCTATTTTATTTTTAGTTAATATAAACATCATTATCAAATATTTGTCTTAACTTAAAATATTGCGTTTTAGTCATTATTATTGTACAAAGTACATAATAATAAGTGTTAGTTTTTTCTAATACGATGTTAGAAATTATAAATGGATTAATATTGAATATAATAAAAATTATTATATTTTGGAAAATTTTTTTAAATAAAATTATCAGATCTTTATACATAAGACATACATACTTATAAACAAAACAATTAACAGTACTATATTCGTCCGCGCCGAATCTGATAATAACCTTCACCATCATTTTTATAGGTATAACAACCCCATCACATCGTAGCATAGATTTTGCTTTATGTTTTTATACCCTTCACACAGTGAAAAAGGGTATATATAGGTTTGTCATTCCGTGTGAAATTTCTACAATTTTCATTTCCGACCCCATAAAGTATATATTTTCTGAAAGCTTATGAATAGGGGAGTCGATTAAGCCCTGTCAGTCTGTCCGTCTGACCGTCTGTCCGTGTGTATGTTGAAATCAACTTTTTGAAGCCCCCCGACATAGGTTGGACCTGGGTAAGGTATTAAAATATCAGAAATATTCGGGAGTAGATCGGTATTGAAAATCAGAAACATCGGTACATAAACAACTGAGATATGAGCAAAAACCCACGACCACCTCGATTTTTTTTTCACAAAAACAACATTACAACAACAACATACATACAAACGTGTATACTGGTTAGGGAAAACGTGGCATCGAATCCCAGCTGTGCCAAAAAAATTTTTTTTATTAATTTCTTTAAAATTTTTTTTTTTATTTTTTTTATTTTTTATTTAATATATTATATATATTTTTATTATTATTTTTTTTAATTTTTTTTTTTAATTTTTTTTTTATTTTTTTTTTGTTTTATATATATTATATATATAATAATTTTTTTTTTAATTTTTTTTTTTAAATTTTTTTTTTAAATTTTTTTTAAAATATTTTTTTTTTTTTGTTTTTGTTTTTTTAACATACATACATAATTTTACAATGGGATGTTTTTATATATGTATGTTTTTATATGTATGTACGTATTTCATATGGGATGAATGGTGACACAATCTACTGTTATTGCATGACTACATGTTGTAAAGGGTATATAAGATTCGGCACGGCCGAATATAGCGCTCGTACTTGTTTTATAATGCAATCTTTGTTTTCGAATTTTTACATATGTACTTAGTTAAATGTGTTCTACTAGTTAAGCCATTTCATTTGATATCTATGTTGATGGGTTAAAGAAAAAAACAAGTAAGAGCGCTATATTCGGCCGTGCCGAATCTTATATACCCTTCACAACGTGTAGTCATGAAATAACAGTAGTTTGTGTCACCATTCATCCCATATGAAATACGTACATACATATATAAAAACATCCCATTGCAAAATTATAAATTCACGTATGTATGTTAAAAAAACGAAAAAAAAAAATTTTTTAAAAATTTTAACAAAAAATTTAAAAAAAAAATTAAAAAAAAAAATTATTATATATAATTATAATTATTATATATAAAACAAAAAAAATAAAAAAAAATTAAAAAAAAAATAATAATAAAAATATAAATAATATATTAAATAAAAAATAAAAAAAAATAAAAAAAAAGTAAAAAAAAAATTTTTAACAAATGGGTGGGTTTTTACTCATATCTCAGTTGTTTATGTATCGATGTTTCTGATTTTAAATACCGATCTACTCCCGAATATTTCTGATATTTTAGTACCTTACCCGGGTCCAACCTATGTCGGGGGGCTTCAAAAAGTTGATTTCAACATACACACGGACAGACGGTCAGACGGACAGACTGACAGGGCTTAATCGACTCCCCTATTCATAAGCTTTCAGAAAATATATACTTTATGGGGTCGGAAATGAAAATTGTAGAAATTTCACACGGAATGACAAACCTATATATACCCTTTTTCACTGTGTGAAGGGTATAATAATTCTCAATTTCGTTTCGGACGCCATCTTGGATTTCTTACTATTTCATAGTTTATTGTATTGTACAGGTCACTCCCTTTCATGTGATATGAATATTGTTGGGACACACCAGGGCAGGAAAATGGCTTTTATGATTTTGTACCAAGTATGAAGACAAAATGTACTTTTTAGGCCATGACGGTACCATTTTTTTAAATATTTATTAATAAAAACATAAACTTAACAAAAATGTTTATAAAAATTCAGAATTATACAATAACAAATATTAAATATAACATTCATAGGTACATATGTGGAGATCGGTTGTTTAACAAATTTTATTTATTAAATACTTTTAGATAAAAAATTTTCTGTTATTTTAAAATTAAAGCAACAAGAATTTGTTGACTTCAATAAATCTTTTGTTGGTATCAAATTTGAAACAGTATAAACGTGTAGTCTATTTCTTTTCTTTGTTTTAACTAGGTTTTGGAAAAAAAATCTCGACGTTCGACGTTGGCCGAGGAATGCGGAATAGACAGAATTCCTCTTACAATTCTTGAAATATCTGGGAACTGAACTCATTTAAATTCGCTTTGACAACAGCATTGCAACAAAAACAGAGAAGTTGACAGTATAAAATAAGACACAAAGAAATAAAATTAAAGATAACATGGACAGATTATTGTTGCCATATAGTGAGACATTGAAATTTTTAAATTGTACCAAGTAGCTCGCGGTAGTACCACGGTACCAACAAGGTCAAAAATGTACCATAAAAAGTACAATTGTACCATGATTGCCATCCCTGGGACACACTCATAACTACAATTTTCTGCTATTTCATATAGGACGCCATCTTGGTTTTTATTTCTACTGGTCAAGCCCAAGTAGTCTTTGTTGTATATTACACTGCGCCGAAACGTTCAAATTTTTGCTTTCAAGTTGATCACACATATTGTTTGTAAAATTCATTCGAATTGACAGCTGTACGCAGACTGCACGCAACTTGATAGAAATAGAGATTTTCTACTTTAAGCCCTTTTTAAAGATGAGGGACTATAAATATGGGCCATTAATTTTACAAATTGAGTTTTTCACGTTAATACCGATACTGCCCGGCACGACGATCTGATCGAAAGACTCTGTTTAGTTTAAATTGTAGGTAAACATTTGCATCAAAAATGCAACAGAAGTAAAAATAAAATTTCATGTTTTTTGATAACTATTAATTAAACAGGGACTTTTTACCACTAATCCTAATAATTATAAAAAGATGTTAGACATATTTACATTGAATAATTTTATTTTCTTATTATAAATAAAAAAAGAAAACATTACGATTTTTATATCGAAGCTACAAGCAAACTTAGCGTTGCAATTCTCTTATGCTTGCTACTGTAAAACTATTACATAAATGGTAAATTTTTCAATAAAAGGTAGGTGGTTTGGCTTAAATTTTACTTAATTATACAGTAAGTTTTTACACGAAAGAAGGCCATTTAAACGTTATATTTAAAATAGTTGAATATATGTTCAACCTTTAAAGTTAACACTTTAATTAGTAAACAAGTGTAAAAAAAATTATGTTAAAAAGACGGAAAATTATTTATTATCAGTTTAATAATTACTTCTTTAAACAGCAGTTATATGAAGCTATCTGATCTCATTCAGTTTGTAAAAGCAAATAAAAATTTTTCCCAAAACGTGTCCAAGATTTTCTTATTTGTGTTTACAACTTTTTGAATTGGGACAAAAATATTTGTTTGACACATACATATGTATCATGGTTATGTCTTTTTCAAAACTATTTGATTTTGTATTACACAAAGAAATGTTTGACGTTTTTTGTTAAATATTCGTTATGTGTAAACAAACATCTTTGACATTTAATTTTTGTTACAATTTGTTTGTATAAATTAAATAAATAAATTAAAAATAAATTATTATTTGCAGCTTGCCATTACTGAGCCATATTTATGTAGATAGTTAGAAACATTTCTTGTGTTTAATAGGCTAGACTTATATAAAACAGTTTACAATCGAAATACACTATTTGAAAGCTATTTTTAAAGAGCAGTGTTTAAATCGGTTTAGTAGTTTAGAAGTTATAAGCTTTTAAATATTTAACTATCCTATTCGCACTTTATACATGCATGCAAAAAAAAGAGCATTGCTTTTGTAAACTAAAAATGGGAAGCATAGTACTAACTTTCAATTTTTATCGAATTATATTTTCATACGTTATTCTCTTATATTCTTAAAAAATTTTTATGACGCTTTCTACTCAATCTTTGGCTGGCAGTATATTTATAAGATAAACAGTTAATTCAAATCAAATATTAATGTACTGATAAAGAACTCTGATTATGAAACTGTAGCTGATTTCGAAAATGAATTAAACTCGGCTAATATCAGATTAATTATACCCTTCACATTGAGAGTAGGGGTATATATATGTTTATCATTCCATGTGAAATTTCTGCAATATTCATTTCCGACCCCTTAAAAAATATTTTCCCTGAAAGCTAATGCATAGGGGAATGATGGAGCAATATCCGATTTTCCATTTTAATAAATTTTTAAAGCTCCCCGACATAGGCTAGACCCTTGTGTGGTATCAAAGTAGTAGATCGGTATTGAAAATCACTGCAATCGCACCATACTTTCTGAGGTATGTGCAAATAAACACGACTGTTTCGGTTTTTCCCATATTTTTACCAAAAAAATAAAAAAATTTAGCCCTAGGATTATTTATAGATATAATATCCCGCTAGAGGTACTCGTGAAATATTTTGAACCAATCGGTTGCTAATCGGCAAAGTTATAGGCAAAAATTACTGTGAAATATATAATTTTTTTTTTTAAATATATCAAATTTTTCAAGCTCCTAAATAATTTTTGCACATGTTAAAGACACCAGATTTAAAGCCGTGGTCTGAAAAAATTATTTCTGAGAAAAATGAAGTGAATACAACTGCTTCAGTGTTTTTCTTTTATACGACTGAGAGAGCCAATATGGATATTAAATAAAAATGACTTGCCTAGACAATATAATATACTGCAAAAAATTAAAATTCATAATGGCCGCTATTATCAAATGGAGGTCAATAAATTTATATATGGATCATATTTGGTATTTAAAAACGTATCACCTTGATTCCCCCAATATTTGTAACAAATTAAAGGGTTTGACTAAAATATAGTCAAATACAGTAACCTTTAAAAAAGTGTACAATTCAAGACTGCGTCTAAAACAAAATGGCGGAAAAATCACAAAATTTAAGGGCTTGACTACTAACGGGTCCGCCAAATAATTTTTTTTTTTTGAAAATGCTATAAAAAAAACTATTGAATATTTTCTGTCTGGCACGTAGCGCCGTCCTGTTGAAACCAAATGTTGCCAATATCCAACCAAATATGCCAATTTTTCTGAACAACAATTCGTTCAACATGACCGGATAACGATCGCCATTGAATACGGCCACTCCTTGCTTATTTTCGAAGAAAAATGGCCCAATTATGCCTCTGGACCAAAATCCGCACCAAACAGTGACTCGTTTTGAGTGTATCGGCTTTTCAATGTATGCGTGCGGGTTTTCTGTGCCCCAAATGCGACAATTTTGCTTGTTTACATACCCGCCAAGATCAAAATGAGCTTCATCTGAAAATCGCAAATTTTCCAGCGTTCTTCAAACGTATACACAACCATATTCGTTCAGCGGAAGGATAAAACTAATTATCTATCAAATCAGACATGAGCTATGTAAGTGTTACCATTCACGAAATAAGCACTAGTTGAAAAAATAAACGTTAGATGGCGGACCCTTTATAACATAGTAAACTATGTAAAAATTTAAAATCAAAGGTGACGTCAGAAATAATCAATAAAATGATGTATAAAATGAAATCTGGTACGATGTAAGCATTATACATACGTTCATCATGGTGAAGGGTATTATCAGATTCGGCATGGCTAAATACAGCACTAGTACTTGTTTTTTAATATTTTTAAATATTTGCTTAAAATTTAATTTATGAAAATGGACTTAAGCCAGAAAATTATATTAATATTAAGAATAACATTTAATCACTAATTAATATTTAATCAAATAAGTTTTAAGTAAAGGCACATATTTTGAATACCACAATTGTTTATAATTCCAAAAATGAATCAAATATCTATAAACACAAGCTAAAGTTCTCGTATTATTGTTTTATATTTTCCTGTTAAGAAAATACAATGTATTATAACAAAACAATAAAAGACAAACAAACAGAATGGATTTATATTTTTAACAAATACATGCATACATACATATGTATGTATGTATGTATGTATGTATGTATATGTTTGTATTTTATAAAATACTAGCCAATCCCGGCGCGCGTTGCTACGCCCCTTCATGACTTTGAATCGCATTCTACATTTTAATCGAATATCAAGTGCAAGGCTAAAAACTATAACTTTTTCTTTATGAGCGTGGCACTGCCCACTTTTCTAATTACGAAACTGTATAGTCATGACAGCTCAATAAGTGTGCAAAGTTTCAGAAAAATCGGTCCAGTGTAAGTACCTAAAAATGATACCTTTTTTTATGGGCGTGGCACTGCCCACTTTTCTGAATACGAAACTGTATAGTCATGACAACTCAATATGTGTGCAAAGTTTTAGAAAAATCGGTCCAGTGCAAGTACCTCAAAATGATACCTTTTTTTAATGGGCGTGGCACTGCCCACTTTTCTAATGACGAAAGTGTAAAGTCATGACAGCTCAGTATGTTTGCAAAGTTTCAGAAAGTTCGGTCCAGTGCAAGTAGCTAAAACTGATAATTAATTTTTTATGGGCGTGGCCCGCCCACTTTTTTAATCACGAAATTTTATGGTTATGACAGCTTAGTATGTGTGCAAAGTTTCAGAAAAATCGGTCCAGTGCAAGTACCTCAAAATTAAAACTTTTTTAGGGGCGTGGCCCCGCCCACTTTTCTTATCACGAAATTATTTAGTCATGACAGCTCGATATGTGTGCAAAGTTTCAAAAAAATCGGTCAAGTGCAAGTAGCTAAAACTGATAACTAATTTTTATGGGCGTGGCCCCGCCCACTTTTTTCTACCCATAAACACTCCCTGGTATGTGTCCAACAACTTGCCAAAGTTTGAGTCCGATCGGTTTTACAGTTTCGGAGTCTATAGCTAACACACACACACACACACACACACACACACACACACAGAGTTTCACTTTTATATATATAGATAAAGATAATTTTTATGCAGGTGCATTTGCATGTATACTTTACTTTACTTTATTTATATATTTTTGTGGAATTTTTTATTTACGAATTCACCATTATTTTTTATTGATTAACCTTTAGATGATCTTTTTATTATGCATAATTAACTGAATAATTTTTATCTGACTTGAGTTTATTAAATTTCTTACCTATAAAATTTAATTGTAATTAATTATGAATATGAACTTTACAAAATTAAAAGTAGAATGTATATTTTAAGACAACTACAGTTTTATCGTCAGCACTTTTTTCTTGGTGCCTTACGCGGACAGACAGACGAATGAGGGAAAGGACTAAAAAGGTGATTCTTAGTCGATCATTATACCTTAAGATGAAACTATTTCTTCTGGGCGTTACAAAAATAAACAAGACCTTTTAATGCATTTTGTTTTTGTATGTACATATGGCTGCATATACCAGAAATTTTTTTTATTTTTTCTTTAATTTTAATAATTTTTAAGAAACTTCAAAGTAAAAACTTTCTATTATCGGTTTTTTTATTTTTTAAAACGTTTTAAACAAACTGAAACTGCAAATTATTTATTGTAGAATAAAAAAATTAAGCTTGACAGATGCAGACATATTATTAATTAAGTCTAATAAAAAGTCTAAAAAAAACAAACAGCTGATTGGATACGAGTATCTTATTAATCTGCTTTGCACGCAAGCAATGTCTTCCAAATTAATCATTTTTATCTACTGACAAGGGAAAAATTTGTTGGATTGAAACAAACCGGATAACTGGAGTCCGAGAGCTGCGCGTGTTTATCATTATTTAATAAACTTCTTTAATAATTTTCCTAACTATTAATATTTTTTTTTTTTTCAAATCTATATATATAAAAGTGAAACTCTGTGTGTGTGTGTGTGTGTGTGTGTGTGTGTGTGTGTGTGTGTGTGTGTGTGTTAGCTATAGACTCTGAAACTGTAAAACCGATCGGGCTCAAACTTTGGTAAGTTGTTGTACACATACCAGGGAGTGTTTATGGGTGAAAAAAAGTGGGCGGAGCCACGCCCATAAAAAATTAGTTATCAGTTTTAGCTACTTGCACTTGACCGATTTTTCTGAAACTTTGCACACATATCGAGCTGTCATGACTAAATAATTTCGTGATAAGAAAAGTGGGCGGGGCCACGCCCCTAAAAAAGTTTTAATTTTGAGGTACTTGCCCTGGACCGATATTTCTTAAACTTTGCACACATCTTGAGCTGTCATGACTATATAATTTCGTGATTGAAAAAGTGGGCGGGGCCACGCCCATAAAAATTAGTTATCAGTTTTAGCTACTTGCACTGGACCGAATTTTCTGAAACTTTGCAAACATACTGAGCAGTCATGACTTTACACTTTCGTCATTAGAAAAGTGGGCAGTGCCACGCCCATTAAAAAAAACGTATCATTTTGAGGTACTTGCACTGGACCGATTTTTTTGAAACTTTGAACACATATTGAGTTGTCATGACTATACAGTTTCGTATTTAGAAAATTGGGTAGTGCCGCGCCCATAAAAAAAGGTATCATTTTGAGGTACTTACACTGGACCGATTTTTCTGAAACTTTGCACACTTATTGAGCTGTCATGACTATACAGTTTCGTAATTAGAAAAGTGGGCAGTGCCACGCTCATAAAGAAAAAGTTATAGTTTTTAGCCTTGCACTTGATATTCGATTAAAATTTACAATGCGATTAAAATTCATGAAGGGGCGTAGCAACGCGCGCCGGGATTGGCTAGTAATGTATAAAATAAAAAAATTTATTTTTAAAAATGTATTTACAATTTGTTTATTTTTTTTTTCTAATTAACTCGCTAATATTTCATGTTAAAATATGTTGATAATCTGGCAACGTCATGCCTGAATAAAGTGCGCCTAAATTTCAGCTGTCATCTTTTTTCTTCAAAAATATAATTACTGCCGCTTAAAATTGCTTCTTCGTAAATATTTATAATAATTTGTTAATATTTTGCAAATTCCTACTAAATAAGTGCAAATTCTATTGGACTTTGTTGAATTTAAGTGTCTAGTTTAACACGTTGCTGTAATTTTAACTTTTTATATTGCTGAATTTATAACTGTGTACTACTTTGTTGCTGTTTTTATTGGATTAATTGGTGCACCTAATTATAATTTATTATGCCCTCTGCTAAAGTTTACAAATGTGGTGTATGCCAGGATAATATTTCCAAATCTCAGTCCTGCATTCAATGTAAGACGTGTAAATTGTGGTTTCATCTACCATGTGCTAATGTGACTGATAAACACTTGGCTTTGTTTAAGGAAAGACCTAATGTGTTTAGTTTTACTTGTTCATTGTGTGTCAATAATGGAGATGATATATCACTTCGCGATGAAGTAAGAGCGTTAAAATGTAGTTTTGATGATTTTGCAAAGTCCTGCAAAGATGAAAATTCCGCCTTTAAGGATACAATGGCACAAGTCTTAACTGATTTTAAAAGTGAAATATCTACATGCATTAAAGAACTAAAATTGGATATTATTGATTGTCGTAAATTGATTAATAATGTGGATGAATCAACTAGTTCTAAATTATTTAACTTGGAGATTGGAAACCATATTCTGCATCGTAGACTGAATCGTGCGGATGTTATTATTAATGGATTACCATCTGGTCTAAATGACTTGAAGTCTACAGTAATTTCTATATGCTCTTTTTTTGGCGTTGATACTACTGATGTTTATTTGAATAATGTTTGTTATATGAATAATAAAAAACTTATTCTGGTGAAGTTTAACAACGTGGAACTACGTGATCGTCTCATGAAGGAATATTTCAAGAGTAGATCACTTCGAGTAAAGGATGTTATTGGTGGTGATATTGAGAGCCGTGTGTACTTGAACGATCATTACTCTCCTAGTGCTTCGAATCTAAATACTCTCTGCCGTAAATTGATGCGATCGAAGACCATAATTAAATATAAAATATTGAACATGGATGATCTAAGAGCTAAAATTACTTTACGAGATGGCAAGGAAGTTCTTTATCGCATTGGTGAATGTACTGATTTATTACATAGTAGCAATAATTCTTGAAAATAGTAGTTTTATTGACCTTTATTTATCACTAATTATTATTAATGATTATTGTAGGTTTACTTTTTTCTTAAAATTTTTTCTTTTTTTGTCTTTTGCATATACATATATATTTCTTTTTTATCTCTACTTTTGCTTTTGATTGCTGGATATTTTTTTTGTTGATGTGTTTATGAGTTATATGATTTATTGTTATTATATTATTCATTGTAATTACGTATATTGGCTATTAATGTGTTTATCATATTTACTATATTATTGGTTCCCCACTTCCTTTCCGCTTTATGATGTCTTTTAATAATATGAGTTTTGATCCCGTTATTAGCAGTGGTTTACATTTAGGAAATAGCTTGCGTATGTTTTCTAGTCAGCTTAAGGTTGCTCATATGAATTGTCAGAGTATCAAATTGTCAAACAATTCTGTGAAATTTGATGAGTTGTCTGGTATTGTGAGGGGTAATTTTGATCTGATTGGATTTTCTGAGACTTGGCTTAAGCCATTTATCTCCGATTCTATGGTTCGTATATCTGGGTATAAATTGGTCAGAAATGATAGAATTCGTAATAGAGGTGGTGGTGTATGTGTATATGTGCGCAGTGGAATTGCGTTTAAAGTTGTTTTAAATATTTCTCTTGAAGGCTGTGAATCTGTTTTTATTGAGCTTTGTTACAATGATGTTAAGACACTGTTTGGAGTTGTCTACTTGCCTTATGGGGATATTGCTGAGTTTGAAAACTCTCACCATGGGATATTTTGTAGGTATTCTAATATCATAGTCGTTGGGGATTTTAATTGCAACTTGTTTGATATTTCCAAGTCCTACTTATTGCGTTTAATGTGCATGCGTTGTAGTCTTTCTGTATATCACAATTCTAAACCAACATATTTTGACGTTGCTCATGGCTCTTCATCTCTTTTAGATTTTATGTTGACTAGTAACAACTCTATGGTCCTGTTTTCTGATCAGGTGCAGTGTCCCTCTATCTCGCATCATTCATTAATTTATGCTGTTTTTCAATTAGATTTTGTGAGTATGGTAGAGGTTATTGAATATAGGGATTATGAATGCATTGATTGGGATAGTCTCTTATCCTCAGTTTCGGACTTTGACCTTGACTCGTTTTTGGGGTCCAATGATGTTGACTATCAAGGCTCTATTTTAAATTCTTTTGTTAACTATCTTTTTACTTTTGTGCCTATAGTGAGAAAAAGAGTGCGTACTAGTGATAGTGATTGGCTAAAGTCAAATAGAATTTTATTAGCAACATCTCTTAGGGACTTGGCTTATTCTGCGTTTCGTTTAAATAGAAGTTCTTATACTTGGAATATCTTTTGCCGGTATCGAAATAGAGCTAAGAATGTGATTCGTAAAGAGAAAAGAGCATATTACTCCAAATTGTTTTCTAGACTTGATTCGTCTAGTTTGTGGCGTGTTCTTAGGAGGTGTGGTGTTACTGGTGAAAGTGGATGGACTGGTGATTTTAATATTGATGATATTAATACCTATTTCGTTAATGTGGCTGAACCGGTTAGTAATAACGATGCTGAACTTGGACCTTTTGGTGATTTTAATGGTAATTTTTCATTTGCTTGTGTAAATGAGAATGAGTTGTTTGATGCGATCTGTAAGATTAAATCAAAATCCGTTGGAACTGACGCTATTCCTATACAATTTATTAAAATTATTTATCCTTTTTTATCTAGAATTTTTATTCATCACGTTAATACTATTTTGACAACTTCCAAATTTCCTAAGACATGGAAGATTGCCCGTGTGGTTCCCATTCCGAAGTCTAGAGTGGTACGTTCGCTTGATGATTTAAGGCCTATTTCGATCCTGCCAGCATTATCTAAAGCTGTTGAATACATACTTAGGGATCAGATATTAACTTCTGTTTGGAAACTGATTACTCCCTCTCAATATGCTTTTCGTTGTGGATACAATACAACATCTCTCTTGCTTGACATGACGGATGATATTAGGCATCACTTAAATGATGGTAGAGTCTCTGCGTTGGTTTCCCTGGATTTAGCCAAGGCATTTAACTCAATTAATTATTCAGTGATGTTATTGAAACTGAAGGGATTATTTGGGTTTTCTTACACTGCTTGTAAATTAATTCTGTCTTATCTCATGGGACGGTTTCAATTTGTTGATGTGAATGACCAATATTCTAATTTGCTTCCTCTTAGCTCTGGAGTTCCCCAGGGATCAGTATTAGGGCCATTGCTCTTTATTCTGTACATAAATGATTTACCAGCTTATATTAACTCAGGGAATTGCAAAGCCTTCTTATTTGCTGATGACGTTATGCTGTTATTTAGTGGTAATAAATGTCGTCTAAATGAACTCGTTTTGGAAATTAATTCAACTCTTCAACGGTTTTTATCTTGGTCATCTGCAATTTTTTTTGCTGTTAATTTGTCTAAAACAAAGGCTCTTTTGTTTGGAGTACCTGATGGTTTTAAGTTAAGTCATAGTGTTTTTATTAATGGATCTTCTGTCATTTTTACTGATCACCTTAAATGTTTGGGTATTTTTATTGATAGGCATTTAAATTTTGGTAATCACGTTGATTATTTATACCTTAGAATATCTGGAATTCTACGCAAACTTTATTCGATGGGTATTTATTTACCTTTTCGAATTAGGTGTCGTTTGGCTCATTCACTTCTGATGTCTATTGTGCTGTACGGTCTAGAAGTTGTGTCAGGTACACTTTCTTACAATTTGTCTAGACTAAATAGACTATTTAATATGATTGTGAGGTATGTTTTCCAGGTTCGTAGGCGGGAGCATATTTCTGAATATTTTAAACGTTTTCTTGGCTGCAATTTTTCTTCTTACATTCGTTATCGTAACTTACTTTTTTTTTACAGGATCATTAGAAATGGGTTGCCTACATTACTTCGCTCTAAATTTTCTTTTACACATTCTGTTAGGAATCCTCAGATATTGATCCCTAGAATTAATACTGCTTTGTATGAAAGATCTTTTATAGTAAGAATTGCTCGGTACTGGAACTATTTGCCTCTTGAACTTAGAATTTTTTCTCACTCTAATAATGCTTTCCGCCTTAAACTGCTGGGCTTTATCTCTGAATAATTATGTAATATTATATAATTGATGTCTTATAGAATAATAATTATTGTGATTGCTGTTTTCTTACCGCTGTTGGGATCAATTCATTCATTCATGCGTTTGTTTTACTTTATTGAACTTACTTTTTCGTTTTTGGGGTGGGAACCAATGATTGATTGATTAATTAATTAATTTTGAGTAAATTGATAAACCGTTATCGATTTAATGTTAATGATTATAATGATAAAATATTTCTTTATTTTTTTATTTTAAATTTTTATACATAATGAATTCAGGTTTTTCTGCTTTGTAATATAATATATATATATATATATATATTAATTGGCCTAGAGTGGCTTTTTGTATTACATGAATAAATAAATAAATAAAATAAATAAATAAAATTAGACCAAAAATAATTAAGTTTTTTTAGGTAAACGATATTGAATGTGATAACAGAAAAAAATTACAGAAGACTTTTACAAAAAAAAAGAGTATTTAAAAGAATTTTAAAATTTTTAATTTTTGCAGAGAATCAACTAACAATATTAATATCTATTCACTATAAATATTTTATTTTTTACCTCATTCCGTCTACTCTTTCATCTCAAAAAATTCATGTTTTAGTAAATGCTCTTGTATCAAGAATAGTGTATTATTTTGAGTTAATACAAAAAATAAAAAATGCATTATAAATTTTTATATATGTACTTACATAACACGTATTATTTTGAGTTTATCCTTTATTCAAGTAAAAATTGTTTCATTCGAATTTCGTTGTTTTAATTGATAATGTTATGTTGAAGCTTGAGTTGAGATATTTTTTGTATACGAGATTTTTATTTATAAGTTATTTGACTTTTAAGAAAAATACAAAAACTTGTTTTGTGGTGAATGTTAAAGACTTTATTGATTTTCGTTTTTATATGTAGGCGCGTCACCCTATAAGCTGAAATTACGTTTAAATTTAATGTAATTTTTTCCAATTTCAATACTTGAATTGGCATACATATTTGCCAAATTCACAACCTATCGTAGGTACTTCAACATATTAATAAGTAAATACAAAATAGAATATTTTATTTATTTATAATAAATAATTATTATGTATTAAATAATTTATTAATGGCAGGTCGATTTTTTTACGTAGTTTTCTTTCACACAATACAACCGATTTTTATAAAAAATATGTATATAACCATTTGAATAGAATTTTCCTGCAGATTTACACAACTGAGTCCTATTAAAAATTGTTTTTTTAGGAGTTGTAAGTGATTAAAGTTGCTAAGCACATGCCCAAACCATATGGTAAAAAACAAAATAGAGAGTGTAACACCTTAAACTCCCCATTATAAGATGTTTGCTGATTTTTTCTGTTTTAAATTTGGTGTTCACAGTCAGCTTTGCCGTGTTGTTTACTTTTAACCAAAATTGTTTTTATTTTCTGATGTATAGATGTGTACATTTTTTTTGATTTTAATTAATTCTACTAAAATTTTAATATATACCTATATATGTACATAATGTATTTTATATGCTAGTTTTTCAAATCGCTCTTTAAAATATCTATTTTTCAGATTGCAATGAAGTAGCAAGTATGCAAGAAAGTAGCCTATCAAACTTGCAGAAACATAAAATTGAAAAAGATATACAACAGTTTTATATTGGACTTCTTAAGGAAATTCTGAAACGCTTCGATTTTTCAAGAAAAGATTTTAAAAGTTTTGAGATAATTACACCAAATAAA
This sequence comes from Phyto melanocephala, assembly GCA_941918925.1. NCBI lineage: Eukaryota > Metazoa > Arthropoda > Insecta > Diptera > Rhinophoridae > Phyto > Phyto melanocephala. The sequence goes on from OW799233.1 coordinate 9,420,263, forward strand.
GTTTTAAGTAGTTCAGAAATAAGTTTAGAACCTTTGTTATTATCATTCCCAAATTTTACAGCTGGTAATGAAGAAAAAATTGTATCCCAATGGAAACTATTAAGATTTTTAAATATTATTTTAGACAGTAATATAAGTTAAGTTTTTGGATAAAGTGTCCAAACAGAAAAATGCAATGAACGAAAAGTGTTTTGAAGAATTTATTTATTTTGTTAAAAACTTAATATCTTTACCACATAGTTCAGTTGCTGCAGAAAGAATTTTTTCACTGCTTAGTTTGATAAAAAGCAAATTTAGAAATAAGCTTGAGTTCCAAATAGTTAACAATGTTCTGCAATCAAAAGAATTGTGCAAAAATCAAAATGATTGCCATTGCCATGTCTGGGCTGCCAAAACTTTGTTTTTTAAACTTTTAAAATATTGTTTTTTTCAACACAGTATGAATTTAAAATTTGTCGATCTCTAAACAAATGCTTTAATATATGAAATAAAAAAAATAAAAAATTTAATAAAATCAAAATAACTTTTAATTTTGGTTATTTTTTCCTTTTTACATTTTTAGGAAAATTTGGTTGTAATTTGGTTGTGGCAACGCTGTTCACAATTTATTGTTTTTCCTAATCCAGCGATTTAAAGGAAGGTTAGGTTAGTTTTCGGTTTAACGAACGCACATATTATTTCCATTTAGTACCTTATAGTATAAAGCAGCGACCAAAGTAGCAGTCGGATAATATACTTTAACTGTTAGAATTGGATTCTAATGGTTAAGAACAGACTTTTCTTTATCAGTTTTTTAAATTAATTTTTTGCATTTTTGAGGTCATGTTTTTACACCTTTCACACAAAAGTAAAGAAGGGTATAGGTATGTAGGTTGAAAATTTCTACAATTTTGATTTTTGACCCCATATAGTATATATTTCCTGAAAGCTTATAAATCGGGAAACGATTAAGCTCTGTCAGTCTGTCCGTCTGCTTATTCCAATTTATAATTTTACAATGGAATGTTTTTATGTATGTATGTTTTTTATATGTATGTACGTATTTCATATTAATGACATGAATGGTGATACAAACAATTGCATGACCACACGTTGTGAAGGGGATATAAGGTTCGGCACGGCCGAATATAGCATTCTTGTTTTTTTGTTTGTTTATTGTTTTTGTGAATTCTATTTATTTATATGTATGTATCTTTTACTTCACAATGTGATAAGAATTTTACCCTTTTTTGTTTAATTTTAGCTAAATACTTTTTTAAATAAATATTTTTAACAAAACATATTTTGAAAATTAATACACGTATTGTAGATTTTTAGCAAGTATCGGTTAAAAAACTATTTAAGTTTGGTACTAAATATAACGAACCTGTAGTTTAACGAACAAGCTCGATAACTTATAGGTTTGTTAATTCGGAAAATTAATGTAGGTAGGTATTATAACCTATTTCATATGTAACTATAACAAAATCCTACTAATAGGTAGGTATAATAAATGTGAATATTTGCAAACACAAAAACGGCTAAACGAACTAAATGAAATTTGGCACACAACAACCTAGATAACAAATATTTTACTTTCACAATAACTACGGAGGCAAAGTCGCGGGCACATTCTAGATGTAAATAAAATAAATAACAAGTTACATAACACAGAGATTTACTAGACATTTTATTAATTACCTATGAGAAAACTTTTAGATATCTATCAGAAATCAATACGAAAACCGAATTATTATATTATTTTTTTAAGCCATTTACTTGAAATGTTTGTTTCATAATTTGTGAAACATTCTTATTTGTTGTGTTTTATTTTACTTTGTTTCTTTTTGCTGAATTAACCTACCACAATTTGTAATTCTCTATCCCTCTATGTAACTGTTCGTCTTACCCAGTTATCATACATATGTAAATATGTATATACATACATATATCCGTATTCTCAATTTAACTGTTTTAACAAGATAATGGTAGTAGACAGCCATTAAATGAAAACACAAAAACAAGTTGATAGGCAGGTACTTGCTAATATTGCTATTACTGTTTGTTGTTTTTTTTTTATTATTTAGCTTTAGTTTCGAGTTTATATTTGCAACCTATTATTGCAACGTTGGTTTTTTATTTTTATATATTATATGTAAATATAACCACTTATTAAGAAAAAAAGTACACACCTACTTACATTTATTTTTTATATCTTAATGTCTGTATGAGTGCATTTTATTGCATGTTCTTTAAGCACAAAATATTGTGTAAAAACAAAAAATAGGTATGTGAACACGTATTTCAGATTTAATGATTTTTCACCTCAAAACCTCTATACATTTTTTTGTAAAACCACTTAAAATTGAATTGAACTTTAACACATTTGTTTCTTTTTTATAATTTTTTTTATTCTACTGTTTTTAAAAAGATTTTTTGTTGTTGTTATGTTGACCTTTTTAATTAATTTGCACACACTGAAATTTTTGTTCCCTTACATTTTAATAATCGTTCATCATCATCACTCGATATTTAAATAAACTCTATTCTAACCGTTACAAAATCACTAGCGTATATTCCAATTTAAGAGCAGGAATCAAACTAAATTTTAATAAAGACAAGTTTTCTCTCCTTTGTTTTGCACAGGGCTACCAGAGTTATTTTTTGACTACCACCACAAAATTACGAAAATCTCCAAATAAATAGAAAAAATGAATGTTTTCGATCTTTTTAATTTATATAAACAGTTGTTTTTGTATTGAGCTTGATATCATTTTTTTTATAAAAAATAGTTTACAATTGCAAAAACTTTGCTAAAGAGCTACCCAATGTGGTAGCGAAATATCGGAAAATAAAAATTTATATAAATAGAAAAAACATATTTTTATTTAAAGCTATAATATAAAAAAATAAACTTAAATTCAACTATTTAAATCCATATATCCGATTTCACAGATTATATTTCTGTTATATTCACAATTACTAAGACAAGGTTCTTAGAGTAAAATATTAGGCATAGCATATCTGTAAAAGCAATATTAAGAACGGCTGAAGCATTGCGTGGTACATATCATCAATACCAATTCGTTTAAAAAAATTAAAGAATGTTTTTATAACATCTCCCATTCAAATAAAATTCATTTTCTTACTTATATGAAATACAACTGCAGTATGTATGTAAAAGCATTACTTGAGAACGACTCGACCTATTTCGATCGTCCTTTTTATATTGCATTTTTAATTACCAGACCAATGTTGGAAAAATAATTTAAAGTGTGACTCCGTGTTTGTAAGAGCCTTAATTGAGAATAACTTGACATATTTGGATATTTTTTGTGTTGCATTTGTTATTATCAGGACAAGGTTGAATTAAAAAATAAACAAAAAGAAATAGAAACTATTCTTGTACGATGCAATAAAAACTAAATTATCGTTAGCATTAGTTTCGTTGTGCTTGGTTGTGTTTTTTACATTAAAAGTAGTCCCATACAATTTTATTTGTAATATTCCTACCACAAAAAAAAAAAATGAAAAATATATATATTGGCAACACTGGTTTTTCTCACCTTTTAATCAGTGTTGCCGAAATCACGATCCAGTTTTTCCAGCGAAAGCCATAAAACTATACACAACTATACAAATTAACACATATGTTATCCATGATTTAACTTTATTAATTTTTTTTATTTCTAAGCTAAATATTAAAATAGCTTATAATTTTATTAAAAAAGTGTTAAATCGTAACAAACAGAGAGAAAAAAAAAATATTGTACTCAATATGTGTGTGTTATCAGAGTTTAGAATTTATATGTGAAATTTGTTTTTTATATGTCATTTTTAAATTCGAATAAACCAATTATTTTTTCAATTTTTTTTTTCTTCAAATTTTAAACAACTTATTAGTGTGTCCCATATCAATCCCATATTATAATATTTGCTTACTTATATACAATCCCTTTAAAAAAAAAATCGCTAAATCAAAAGTTTACGAAAATTGGATACTAGTTTAATAAGGTTGTGGCAACCCTACCTATATTTTCTTACTAAAGTTTACAACTCTGTGTGCTACATTTATATTTTTGTAAGTCCTCAATTTTACGGAGGTAAATTTATAAGCTATTTTTTTATATATTTTATATCCATTAAATAAATAAAATTGTTTTAAATATGGATGATGGAGATTTTGATAATGATGAGTAAGTTTTAATAAAGTATAACGTTAGAAGTTTTACAGTGTAATTCATTAAAGAATACATCTGTACCACGTTTTTTTTTTATTATTATTGAAGCATAAAGTAAATTACTTTTTGTTTACAGTGTCGGTGGTGATGACTTCGATGATGTTGACGAGGAAGACAATATCGATGACATTAATCAAGAAGAAGAAGTGGATAATATTGAAATAATATCACCTGGCAATGCTGGCGGTGGTGTTCCTAAATCGAAACGTATAACCACCAAATACATGACTAAATACGAAAGGGCGCGTGTTTTGGGAACACGCGCATTGCAAATAGCAATGTGTGCTCCTATAATGGTAGAATTGGAAGGAGAAACTGATCCCTTACAGATAGCCATGAAAGAATTGAAACAAAAAAAGATTCCCATTATTATAAGGCGGTTTTTACCCGATCACTCGTATGAGGATTGGAGCATAGACGAATTAATTATTGTGGATCATTAAGTATCGTTAATGGGGCAAAGAAAGTTTCACTTTAAATGTGCACTGTTAGGTTTTAAGATTAGTATGTACCTTTTTAATAAAACAAAATATTTAAAAATTTAATTTGTATTTTAAATTTTTTAGGGTAAATTCGCTAAAACACGAAAAAAGGATAGGTTTCTTCAAAGGAAATGCTTTTGAAATAAATATATGTATATATATTTAAATTAAAAAAAATTAATATATAACAAGCAATCGAAAAACGTAGATTTTTGAACTAAAAAAAGAAAAAGCATTTTTCTAAACAAATTTCACCATATTAAAACGATATTTTTTTAAACTTTTACATACATTCATAATTTATTAATAAATATAGCAGATAGACAATTTTTATTGCAATGAAAAAAATTGCAAATTTTTTTATACATGTTCATGCGACTTGACTAGCTCCAAGCATAACCATACTCTTTATCATAACACACACGTTCCAAAAGCGTAACAGCCAAATGACCCGTACGACACATGTTCTCTACCACACATGCTTGCAGACCACAATCGGATAGATTTTCTTTACCGAACACTTCACCAGCGTCGTTGTCATCATCCAAATGTGTCTGCTCTTCATCTTCTCTTTTCCCTTGACTCTGACCAGCAGAATCTTCTAGCAGCTTTTTGGTGGCCTTGCTAAATGCCAAGGTGTTGGTAGTCGAAGCCAAAGTAGCACTAAAAGTATCTTTGGTCTCGCTGAGTAGTTGACAGACATAAGGAAGAAATGAGGGCATAATAACTCCCTTGACTTCAATGCTAAAATAGTCTACACTATCCATGCGTACCTTACTAGAGCGCGTGCTTAAATGCTGCATGGTGGCCTTCGGAAAAGCAACTGGAGCTAATAGAGTAGGAGGTACGCCAGCCAAACGGCCTACCGAGCTTATAGTACTTTTGGCATTTAAAAGGAAGCTAAAAAAACCTTGACACTCTACTCCTTCAATTAAAACCAAAGAATTGTCACTAAAATCTTCTGACATTTCCTGAGCTTTGATTTTACGTTGATGAGCTGTTTGAATTTTACGTATTTCTTTTGCATCTACTTCTAGACTTTCTAGCCAATCATCATCTTCATCCTCATCGTCTTCTGCATTCACACTTTCTTCATTTTCGCCATCATTCGTCTCAAATTTTGTGACGTCGCCATTTAGTAAAATATTATTGCTGATACTTTCTTCACCCTCTACCGATTTATTAAAGATCCCATTACCATCCTTTTTAAGTGGCATTGTATACTCTATGCCCTCTTGCCTTAAGGCTTGACGAATACCTCTTGTTGTTGGTGACATAAGAGCATGTATTTCCGCCCTGCCTCCTGTTCCAGCTGCACGAAATAAAACTGTGAAAGTATTGGCACACAAATAGAAGTAAGCACATTGCCTTGCCCTTAAAAGATAAAAAAGTCCCCTAAAACTATAGTCCCAATCCTCGGCCAAGGACTTGCGTTCCTTTTCGCCCACAGTAATGCCTGTATTATCCCGCGAGTTGCGGGGAAACAAAGTCATCCAAGGTATATGCGGGTGCTGCCAGTAGTAAGTTGCCTGGTTAAATCTAGTAGCTGGTGAAATATCAAGACCACTGTCATGCATCTGAGTATCTATGCAGCGCACAAAACTAGTAAGTCCACTAGCCAATTGGCTGGTTTTGAGCTGTGTAGCTGGTAATTCTGAACGACAAAAAAAGCGAACTCTCGTTTTAAGGCACCAGTCCATAGGCAAATGTGTTGTAAGGTTCTGTTCCTCCACAACTTCATCATCGTCTATACCAACTGTTGACGACTGCTGCAAAAGCTTAGAGAAGGCCTTAGCATCAAAAGGTTGTAAAACTAGTTTAGCGGGAGGAGGACGGGTGGGTGTTTCTTTAACAAAAGATTCACGTATAGGTACCGCTGGAGAACTTAAAAAACCCATTAAGGAATCTTCACTTTCCTCTTTTACGTCAGTTTTTGGTTTCTTGGAAATATCTGATGTTCTGTATATAAAAAAATTAAATTATATTAGTTTTGAAATACTTTTTAATATTTAAAGATACTTATGCTTTATTATTGACTAATGTCATTTTCGTTTTACATTTTATATTAATAAAAAAATTTATTAAGTACAAACTTTAAGAATCCAACTACTTACTTGGCAAAAGGATTTTTACGTTTTTGTGCCATTTTAGCCTCAAGCAAAGAGGCTTTATCTGATTCAGTAATCTCATCTCGTATATTATTTTTATTTATATTATTGTTACTATTAAAACGTGCTGCTAATTGTTTTTTCCGCTGTTTCAGTCTCTGCACACGCATGAGCTAGAAACATAACGATGGAACAAATTCTTAATCACCGATTATTTGCGTTTACTAACCTCATCTGGTCTTTTCCAATTTTTTGTTGTTTCCTCTTTTGTAGACATTATTTTGATTAATAATTCTAATATTATTATTAATATCTTTATTAAAACTTTATTTTTATAACGCGCGAAAATTAGATTTGGACCTTCTGCCAAATAATGGTTGTATAGGAAGATGATATCTCATAGCATCTAGTTATCACTTGAATATAAAGAAGTTGTCAAAACTACATAGATCTATATATACTAAAGCTATCAAACTGTATATATAAAAAAGGCATATCAAATTCGACTCTACAGTGACTTCACCTTGCTGTAGAACAAAAATTGGTTTGTTTTTGTTTATGTTACACAGCTGCTCTACTAGAGGCGATGCCACACCGTAGTAAGTTTACTTTTGGATTAAATATTCGTTTTGTAATACGAATAAATTAAAAAAATATATATAATTTTTGATTTATTTATTTATTATTCTATTTGATTTATTCGTTATGAGAGCTTAAGAAAAGTTAAATAAGAATTTTTAACTCCCTTTATATTCGTACCAAATTAAAGTGCCAGTAGAATACAGTAAACAACGAAAAAAATATAAAATCAACGAATGGCGGGTATTTTTTTTAACCCAATCAATATGAATATCAACTAAAAGTTGGCAAAATTGTTTATATTTTAAGTAAAAAAAAAAAATAAAAATTGGAAAGAAAGAAATACATATGTATGTATATACAAATTTCATGTATTAGATCACTTCTTGCAAAAAACAAGATAACAAAATTTTGGAATAATATTTATGCACCCGATTTCTGTTTTATACATATCGATGCCTTACTTCCTCAACCTCGTAACTTAAAAAATACGGTTTTTACTTTTTCATATCAAACGATTGTTTTATGCTTTAACTAAAAAAGATTAGTATATTATTACTATTAATATACATAAATACAATCAATTCCTTAATAATTGCATTTAAACTTTTAACCAAACACCGAAGTATAAAAAGATGAACCGTTTTTTTTTTCTCTCCTGAAAAAATTTATTTTTAAGATACGAGGTTGAGGAAGTAAGGCATCGATATTCAGTTTTTTATTTTCGTCAATCTGGTAGGCCTTTTTTAATGTGCACGGTATTATTGATTTATCTGTGGACACTGCATTAACAAGAGCACGCCATCTGGCAATAAGTAGAGATATGTATGTTATGTATGGCATCCCAAGAATAATACTGAATTTGTATTTCTGCGCTTTTGTAATAGATTGAAGAAGAAACTTGTACACTTTTCAACTTGTTGTGCTGGCGACTTTAACGTTTCCGGAGAAAAATCAATAAACAAGATAACGAACAAAAATAATGTTTCTTTCGAAAAAAGGTAAAAATAAAGTAATAGCTGTTATAAATTAATATATATTCAAAATAATTTTTTTATATATATTTACTTTTATGTATTTTTATAATATCCACTGTTTATTATATTTTAAGGATTTCCCGATATGGCCAGTAAATTTCTTAGTTTGTTTGTGGTCATAACAGCTGGCCAAGGTATTGTGGCGTATGCACCAATTTCCAAGGAAAGTATTTTCGCTGACGTTCTTCTGACCGAGTTGCTTAATCGCATGGACAAAGAAAATGATCCACTCAGTAATTATTTTGATATGGATACTGATTTGTCCAAAGGTTTGGATATGGTTTCTCGTTCGTCCAGTCAAAATATACCAGAAGATTATGAGTATCGAAGCATGTACAATAGTGGATCAAATCCTTCTACACGAGATCAGGAGTTTTTGCAGCACAGTTCTCTATGGGGCCATCAGTATGTATCGGGCGGCATGGGTGAGGGCCCTAACCACTTTCCCACCCTTATCAAAACTGATGCCAGTCTGCCAGCCTACTGCAATCCTCCCAATCCATGTCCCTTTGGTTATGAAGAAGATGAGGGTTGTATTTCGAAATTCGAAAATACAGCACTCTTCAGTCGTGAGTATCAGGCTGCCCAAGATTGCACCTGCGACAGCGAACATATGTTTGATTGTGCTGGTCAAGACACTAGTTCTGGCAATAGTGAAATTGCTTCAACAATGGAAAAGTTTCTATTGCATCAGTTCCAAAACGATAATGGCATAGACAAATCAAATGCTCCAGTTAAGAAATTATATGGGTTTGCTGCCGTTCAATCGGCTAATAATCCATTTTTGGAAGGCGATAAACTACCTATTGCCGCCAAAAAAGGAAATCACGTAAAAGTTTAAATAACATTTTGATTAAAAGATTATGTATCGCTTTGCCCCGTTAGTAATAAGGGCAGTATGTAAAATCAATATTGTATATAAGAAATATTCATTCAAAGTTCCAAGCATTTTTTATGTATATTCAATAATTTCCCTGTCTCTTTTTTCTCCCCTCCTGTTCAAACAACAAAAGTATTATACATATTAATTAATACATACATATCAAAATGATTGTATGTATGTGTGCTGTAAATGTTTTTACTTAACCATTAGAAAAAAGTTATTTATGTATGTATATTTTATTAAACAAATAATGTTATTGTAAAACTTAAAACTAAATAAATAATAAAAGTATTATGGAATATTTATTCAACTTGGTCGCACCAAAATATCAAGGAATTTTAATTTTAATAAAAAAGAAAAAGAAAATAGGGTGAAAGAATACAGATTATTTTTGATTAGTTTTAAAAAATGCTTAATTACTTGTTCAAATATTTTGAAGAGAAGAAAACGTTTTTAAAAAACTTTAAACTAGAGAAATAAATAAGCATTATAGACCAAAATGTTCTAATATATGTGCATATAGTACATACAAATATTTTTTTTAATTATTAGTATGAAACGCGTTTATATGACGCGTTTTTATGACTGTTATATCCGCATCGCCTTTGAATCGAATAGCCTTAGCTGATTACAAAGTTTAATAAAGCTGTTTCTAGTTCAGTTTTGTTGTCATTTCTTTGCAATCTCAATTATTTTTAATTGAAACTTTATACTCTTTATAAAAGTATTTATTTGAAAAGTTGCATTTTTTCTTAATGAAACTGCTTCTGTTGTTGAAAATCTAAGGATTACGTATTCAGCTTTTGACGATGATGGAGCTAAAACAAAAATTGTATTACCTTAAAAAGATTAATTAGTAACTATTCGAAGCTAAATTTTCGTTATTGTTTCTTTAAAATTTCTTTTGGAGAAGTTAGTTTTATTATTAACCTGCAGTCTTGTCACAATTTTTAATATTTTTATTAATTTATTTATTTATTTTTTTTTTTCTAAAAATAACTCCTTTTATAGTAAGATTTGATCTGCATAATAACTCACGACACCCGTGATGTTAGTTTTACAGCGTAGTTTTTTTTTAATATTTTAGTAAATGTAAAAAATTATTTTAGTTGACCTTATTATTATGGTTGTTTTTTTTTTTTATTAATTCGGCTTGAGGTCACTTATTGAAAATTATTTATAAATAAATTGAAAAAATATACATATGTATGTAATAATATTTTTACTTTTAATTTATTTATTTTCAATATTTGTTTTTTCCCAATATTTCGATCAAACTTCATTGATCTTCTTCAGGGGATAAATATTTTTGAAAATAAAATTTAACGTCGAAGGATGGATATTGAAAGCATAACGAAAATGTATTATGAATATAAAAAAATATGAACATGTTGAATTATGAATTGTCATTTGATAGGTGAAATAAAAAATTCAACAAATTTGAAAATTAATACTAAGATTCACTAATTAAAATTTCATTGAATTGTAACATAAAATAGGAATTTTAAATTACATAGTAGTATACCGATAAAGAGTGCTGATGGTGAAATCGTAGCTGATTTCGAAAATGCATTCCACTCGCCTAATATCGGAAATAATTTTAGAAAAAATATTCCTAAAAATGGTTACAATTTAATTAAATTTGAATTATAAAATTAAATAAAAGAATAAATGAACTTAAGCCAAAATAAAAAAATGATTCACATTAAAAATTTTATTATTTTAATTTTAAAATTTATTTTTTCCATTGCATATAAAAAAACATACACTACATTTTGCTTTTAGATTACAAATAATGACAATATATTTAATTAAATAATTTAATAATGTTTTTGTTTATCCTTGTATTCAATTGACATTCTAATGAGTATTATAATTAAGGTTTATTACACTGGTATTGTTGGCAGCTCTACAACAACAAATTTTATTTTGTTTTTAAATTATTTTGCAAATGTCTACTACAAAGTTATTTAATTGATTACAACAAAGTAAATCAAAAACTATTTGCAATTATTTAAACGATTATTGAACAAATTTAAATTTATTTTCTACCAATCAAATTGCGATTACAAAAATTATATTTATAAATAAAAACATAAAAAATATATTTTCCAATAAGGATCCAGTCATGTTGAGCTAATCCTTTAAAGGAATAATTGTTAAACGGCAGTGTGATTAGCTTAATAATATTTAAGTACACTTTGATTATTTATCATACAATTCAAATAATAAAAAAAAATATTTTTTAAATATTTTATTTTAATTTTAATATTAATATTTTATATAATTATTTACAATTTTATAATTAGCAAAATAAGAAGTTTATGCTTTTAAGGCAGTAGATCATAGTAAAAGAAAAACAGGCGGTAAAAGAACGACTTTAGACACAAAATTAGGAAAAATATTTCATTCAAGATACATTTCTATGCAGGACTACAACAAATACAACAATATAAAAAATAAATGTACCTTGATTTCAATATTGGAAAAATTGGAAGACCTTACGTTTTGTGACAACTTAACATAAACAAACCTAAAAGCTAATGAAATTCAAAATTCTATTTGTTTATAAAACTAAATTACTTTTTTTTTTAAATTAAAATCGTTTTTTTTTCTGTTTAAGTTTTTGTCCTTAACAGACATTCGCTTGACTTTACATACGTCCTGTATTGTTGCTATTAGTACCCCAAGTAACCTGTGATGGATTTCTTGTGGTTAATCTTAAAGAGTTGCCATCATCTTCTTCATTGACATGTTCGTAACCCTGATTTATAGTACCACCGCCATTTGAACCATAAATTTGCTAAAAGACATATAAAGAAATATTGTGATTAAAAAATGGTTTTATACTGTAAAAGTTATGTAAGTATATAGATTCATACTATAAATAAAGGGCCGTACAATTTTTAGACGTAGTAAAAAACTTTTTACAGAGCCCTTAATAGGTAAAATTTTTACTTTAAAATTGATCACATACAGCTTATGAAAATTCATTTAAAATATCAACTGTGACGTAGATTGCATGTAATCGAGCCATATTTATACAGGATGCAAAGCCGAATTGATACAACAAAGCTACTTTTTAGTGGAGTCAAGTTGAATTCGTATTTTGGGGATAGAAAAGTTTTTAAAAAACTTATTAAAAAAATTATATTTATTTGCAAACCTCATGATAAACGGTGTAAAAATAACAAATATACTTACATAAATTAAGTAAATTTGTTATCAAAAAATTACAATAAAGTTAATTGTTCAATACCGTAACGAAAATCTCAATTTCCATACCTGCATAAATAAATAAAATTAAGTAGAATTCAACAAATTTTGACATGGGGTTCGTTCTTTACAAAAACTTTTTACTTGTTTTTACTGGACTTTCCTGAATTGCTGACCTTTTACATTGAAATTCGTATTAACGAACGCAATCCAGTAAAGTTCAGTAAAAAATAGTTAATACTTTTGAATAAACAAACAAACAAACAAACATAATATTGTTACAGATTTATTTTTAAATAGCTTAATTTACATTATAATTTTATTTTAGGTGTAGTAGTTTAAGTTACAGTAGTTTTGTTTGTATTAGTTTATTTCGCTGGTTGTTCGGACATGATGTGGGTTATTATGTGCAGCATACTTTTAGGCACTTTATTATTCCTGCATATTACTTAACGTCTTAATTTAAATGTAACGGTTTTCGAATGTACATACGAGAACTTTGTCGAATGTTACCGAACATCACTATGTTACTATAAATAGCCGAAAAACACAGCTAACATGATTAGTATAACAATAGAGATTGTTAAGTGTGTGTCAAATTGAGTTAGACAATAAAGGTGTATAACAATAAGTAAAGTGATATAAAAACAATATCTGAGTGTATTTAAATAAATAAAGTGCTCTTAATTTTATAATTAATTTCAATTGTTTTTGATTGCAATAAAAGAACTCAACGTATATTTAAAGGAAATAAGCCAACATTTATAAAAGGTATAAACGTAACAATATGCTTCCGATCAGCTGTTGCGGCCAGGTTACCGAAATAAATACACCTTGGCCGTAACTAATTTATATATATATTTTTTTTTAAATTTCAAAACCACTATTATATACAAAATTCTGCGAAACGAAAAATATTATTATTTGCTTAATCATTATTTATTTTTATTTTTAAATATCGTTTTATTACGGCAGAATATTTTTTAAACGAAACTCGAAAATTTGTTTAAAAGAAAGAAATTAAGTCCATGTTTAATTTCGTAATATGTGAGTGTTAGTAAAAAGGTACGAGTGTATTACAACATTTATTTCGTAAAAAAGTTTCAGTGAGAGTGCTTAAATTATTACCAGTACGTCAAACTTACCTCCGCAGGACTACCATTTACATTAAACACGTCTTTAATACTAATACCAGCATTTGAAATACGACCGCTGCGAACATTAGGAATGCCACCATTATTGTTTAACTAAAATTAAGAGGATAAGAAAAAATATTTCAAAATTTTTTTTAAACCTACAGTTGAAGCCGCTATGCCGTATTCATTTTTGGCACCCAAAGTTTGCATGGCCGATTTTCTTCTCTCAGCCATAACGGAATTTTTGCGAACCTCCAAAGCTCGAATAGTTTCGGCACGCATAGTCAAACGTCTCGTCAAAATGGGAGTAGCTGTAACAGGTTTTTTCATATAAAATTTTAAATATTTTTTTTGTTTTGAATTTTGTTTAAACTCACAAGGGTTATTTTCAGCTTCCGCAGTTAATTTCATAAAACGTTTTTTAAACGCCACATCTAAAGTACCAATTTGCCGGCGAGGTTGTCTGGCTTTTTCCAGATTTTGTATGGTCTTACGTCTGGCAATACGATCGGGCCCACTACCAGAATCATTGTCATAATCTCCATCTATGCCCTGCAGTCGTTGAAGATTTTTAACTATTTCCACAGCGTGCTAAAATAGTGAAATCATTTTGGTTAATTTTTATTTAATATTTAATTTGGGTGATGCCGCTTAACCTTATCAATGAGTGCATCTTGGGACAAATCCTCTGATTTCTTTTTAAAGAAATTCAACTCCGTTGATGCCAAAATGTGCGACAAGGTACCAAAACGATGGAACAACATGGCCGTAAATTGTATCACTAAAATCAAGGCAAAGAAAAACACAAACACCAGACCAATCGGTTCCAATTGTAAATATTCCTTTGATATATGGACCTATTTGTTGAATAATGTGGAAAAGTAAACAATTTTGTTAAATTAGTATAATGGGAGTCAATATTAATATAGTTAAGTTAGTTACAGAGTAGGTTTTAATCAATGAGACCATGAATATAAATTTAAACAGTTTCTTATGTGCCATGTGTAAGTGATATTTAATGCTTGTCTTTTTCTTTTATTTAAATGGTGCTGACAGATCTTTTTTTTAACTCAGTTTCCCAGTTTCCATAGATGTTTTTATATGAGTTTGTAGAAACCACCACGTCTTACACCACAGAGTAGTCTTGTTGTAATGTAAAATGACTGAGTAAAAATATCTGTAGGAAGAGTTTAGGATAGAGCTTTAAAGCTCTAAGAAAATGTTGTTGGATTTAAAGTTTTCATAAAAAAATTATAAGCCCTTATTCTGTGTAGGGAGATTTTGATGTTTAATGCTTGAAATTGTACAAATATGTTGTTTTGTCAAGTTTTACCCCACAACACACATAAATACATTAATTCACATGCTTTGAACCCAAAAGTTAAGCGTTCAATTCAATGTTTTTTTTTTAAATTACGACTATTTTTTGTTTTAGTTTTTAATTCTTTTTCGCGCAATATTCAAGTATAATTTTTTTTATTGTTGTTTTCTTTCTTTCATGAGGTGAAAACCCAAGCAGCTAGTCATTTCTCTATATATATTTTTTGTAAATTAACTATACAATAAATAAACAAGTAAGAGTGCTATATTCGGCCGTGCCGAATCTTATATACCCTTCACAATGTGTAGTCATGCAATAACAATTGTTTGTATCACCACTCATCTCATTAATATGAAATACGTACACACATACATACATATATAAAAACATCCCATTGTAAAATTATAAATTGAGTTTATGTATGTTTGAAAACAAAATAAACTCAGCTGGGATTGGATGCCACGTTCACTGTGACCAGTATACCACGTTTGTATGTATGTATTGTATATTGTTGTTGTGAAAAAACGAGGTGGCCGTGGCTTTTTCCTCATATCTCAGTTGTTTACGTACCGATTTTTCTGATTTTCAATACCGATCTGCTTCCAAATATTTCTGATATTTAAATTCTTCACGCGGGTCCAGGTGATGTCAGGGGTCTTCTAAAAGTTAATTTCAACACACACACGGACAGACGGATTTTTTTTCCAACTCATAGATTTAAGCAATTTTCAGGGAAAAACATAGTTTTTACTCATGAAATATATATTCGAAGTTTTATGGCTCTACGTTAACGAGTTTGGCCACGATTGCATTTTATTCGATGTTGGAAGGACATGGTTTTTTTGACTTACTCTTGAATTACGAGCTATAACTCTCTTCCTAATAATCCGATTTAGCCCGTTTTTAATACCAAACAAACCTTGTGTATAGGAAATATTCTGACAAAATTTGAGCCCCCTCCCTAACTTTTTTGATTCGAACTCTATCGTGCTTTCAACAGACGAACGGACATAACTAGGTTAGGTTAGGTAGGACAGGCAGCTGTTGTGCAGCTCACTTGGGTCTATTTTATTGATCCCATTGTGATACCTGAATAGAAAAGTAAGAATAGAACAGAGAGAAAAGAAGCAGACAAGTCCAGAGTCTCTGACGGGAATCGAAGCCGCAACCACCAAGCTAGCAGACCAGCACACTACTGACTAGTCCACAGGGGCACCCTAGATTGCCATAAAATTGAAACCCTGATTTAGAAAATATATACTTTATGGGGTCTAAAGGGAATATTTCGATGTGTTATATATATGTAGGGGGGATATCGAAGCAGACCACTTCCAAAAGGGGTCCCTTTTCGACCCAATTCGTTACCCAAAGATAACAAGGTTACCCCGATCTCACTGAGTCCCAGGCGTTTGCTCTAGACTTTTGTTACTTCACATTGCATGCTGATGTTTCGATGTGTTACAAACGGAATGACAAAATGAATATACCCCACCATTTTTTTGGAGAGGGGTATAAAAAAAAAATTGGCAAAAATAACGCAGATATACCAAACGTAAATCATTTTAAAACAAAATTGATACTATAAATTAAACGTTCGGATACACTATATGTAATCACCCTTACTGCAACAAATATGATAAACATACACACGTCATCTTCGCGCCCTTTTGATAAATAACATTTATACTTTGTTGACGCAAACGTCGACGATTTAATAATTTAACTTTTTTATGTTTTTAAATATGTATATTAAAATGTAAAAATGTACAATTTTGAGTTGTCTGTTATGAAAAAAAGGTTTAGTAATTTTGAAAGTAAATACAAATAGAAACGAAATACAACTGTGCATATTTTTCAATACATAAGTAAAAAGAAAAAACAAAATTTTTATGCAAATTAGAACTTTTTTTACATTTTTAAAATGCTTAAAATAGATTAAAAAAATCAAAACTTAAATAAAAATATAAAATACATTTTATTTTGTTAAACATAATTCATTGAATGCGTTTTTTTTAATTTTAAATTTTCTTAAAAGCAACCAATATTTACATTATATTATCGCTCACTTACTGCATTCCAAAATTGCATATTTACTATGTACCAGTACCAAATGCCAGTTTTAAATTACACAGTTGTATTTCTTGAAAGATCAGTCCTTGCCAATGCAACCATGTTAACTGTCAATGTATTTGTATAATGTATAACGGTCATATTTGTAATCAATTTTTAAGTTCAGCAAGGGTTTTTAAAACAATTTTGTATGAAATTAAACTCTTGATAAACTTAAAAATTGATTATGAGTATTTGATTAACCAATTTTAAGTTTATAAAAACAATGTCCAATAAACAAAAATATATATGCATGTAAGTTAAAATTATTAAATAAAATTTTTAAACAAATGTACACAAATATACATATATGCAAACGATGTTAGTTTTCCCCGAAAAAACACCCATCAAACTCGGAACCCACGTATATTAAACATAGTATTTAAGGGGTACTCTAGGGAAAGGAAATGTTAAGAGTATGTGTAAAAAAAAAAGTATGAACAAAAGTTTTTATAATGAATTAATTGAATTAATTTATATTGTTTTTATGCAAAAGATGCCCAATATAAATATTTAAATTGTATTTGGTAACGCATAGTTATAGAAAAAAGTTAGATAAAACAAAATATTAGTAGTGATAGTAGGTAGGTAAGGTGATCAAGGAAAGATTTTTTTTTTCATTTAGGAGAAAGAGTTAGATGGAAAGAACACAGGTTTATTTTTAACAAAACAAAACACAAGAAAAACTATTTTATTTTTATAAAAACCTCGGAAGTTTCTTCTATGTAGGTTATATTGGTTTTAACACCCAGTGGCCAAACAATGTGTATTTTATCCTTGTTCAATTGCAACAGAAATACAATCAAGACAAACAAGGCATTGGCCATGAAAAAGGCGAAGACCGATTTGTTCCTCAAATCAATAAGATCAGCTGCTATACGAGCCTGATTTGTTATTTGTTTATAACATTTTATTATAATAATAATTTTATATTTTTTATACGTGTTACGTGGTCAGCAGCACATCACCGCACAAAGCAAAAAATTTTTTTTGTTTTTTAAATGTTTTAGATGATTTCGGTTTTTTTATTTTTGCAAAATTTTGAATTTGTTTGTATAATTTTTATGTTTTAAAGTTCCAAATTGTATAACCAAAAAAAGAAAAAAAGAGAAAAAAAAATAATAGGTTAGTACGGTTGTTCAAAAGGGATTTCGCCAAGCAAACGTCCAATAATTAATACTTGAAATATAAAGTTTTGACGTTTGACTCGTTGAAATCCCTTGTTAAAATTTACCTCTTGTGTGGATTCATCGTATGTAACATTTGTGCGTACACCAAAGGGCCATTTAACATGTATATTATCCTTGTTTAATTGCAATAAAAAGACAATTAATACGAACAGAGCATTTACCATAAAGAAGGCAAATACCGATGAGTCACGCAATTCTTTAAGATCTTTAGCAATTCTAGCCTAAAAGAGTGTAAAATTTTTATAAATGTTAGTTGTGTACTCTGTTGGTTAAGGAATAGTGGTTATTAAGCATAAATATGTTTTGATGATTTTACGCACTCAAGTCCAGGAGTGGAAAATTTTGTAGGTTTGTTTCGAAATAAAAATTGTTGGAGATGCGTTTACAAGTGTGTATTTGTTTTTGTTTTTGAAGAAAGTTTAAATGCTGACGAGAGGAATGTTCGATAATATAATGAATTTGATCTTTTAACGTTGAAATGAAGAAAATAATTTTATCAAACAAAAAAACCCAACGTTTTGCATTTTACTGCCCAATTCAATATAAAATTGGCAGGAATCATCTTCTTTGATAATTTCAATATGTTAAGGCTTCATTAGTTTTTACTTTCTGTTGTCGTTCTGTGATGTGCCGTTTTGTTGTTTAATTTTTGTGGTTACTTCTTCTGTAAAAAATCATCCTCCTTAATTTACAAGGTAATCTTACAAAAACAAGCTTATTATATTTTTTGTTTATTTTCCTCGTCAAAGACCATACATAAAAAAAATTTGTAGTGTCAGATTTCATCTATAAGCAAACAGAGTCTCTATGTTGCAGCCACCTTTAAAATATAGGCACCTAAATATCAGCTGTTTCTCTCTCAATGGCCGTCACTTAACGTTAAATTCTATTTTATACAGGTTCGTCCGCAACGGCACGGAAAGTAACAGAACAACTAACGACTTGTACACATTTTCTATTTAACTGAATGAAGTCAGCTGATTCGAAACGGAACAGAAAGTAAAGACTAATTGTGCCTTTATAGTTTAAAAAATTAAAATAAAAATCAAATAAGCAAGCTATATTTGGCCGTTACGTAATTAAAAAAAACACATGTAATTTGCAATTTTGTTTCGGATGCCATTCTTGAATTTGGAATTTATCATCGTATACTGGATTCTACTATTAATTTGATTCCCATATTAAGGGTGTCAAAAAATATGTTTAATCCGCCATTTTATTTCCAATGCCTACTTGGACTAATAAAAAATATGTAATTCGTAATTTTGTTTCAAACGTCATATGGATTTGTTTTAAGCTGTACTGCATTCCATTAGAAAAGCCCTTTTATTTGACTTCCTTATTGTGAATGTGTTGAAAATATGTGAGATCGGCAATTTTGTGTTGTTGGTCATCTTGGATTTTTACTATTTAAGCACTTTCATTTAGTACCCATATTGAAGGTGTTGAAAATATATGTAATGTATTATTGTTTCGGATTTATTTTAGTGTAAATATTACGTTTATATTAAAACCGATTTTACAGTTTTTACTAAATTCATTTGTGGGGCTACGATTGGAAATTTTATATCTTATTATGCTCAAAAGTTAATTGAAAGCTTTTGGAACTAATTTATTAATTTATTGATTTAATTATTATGTTCTTTCCAACCTTATATTATGTTAATGAATTATTATAAAGTTAGAAAAGAAAACAGAGCGTTAGCTACTAAGGCCATCGGCCTAATATAACTTTTACGATTCTCAAATGATTTAGTCTAAGTGTTCCTCGAATAACTCTAGAGGAATATACATAAATGCTAACAAATATATCTCATAATTATCCAAAATCCGAAAAATAATAACTTTTGTTTTAAAAATGCATTATTTTGATTATATCTCAGTAGATTATTAACTCATATCGCTGGTATTTAATACCAATTTTAACCAACACAGACAGTTGATTTCAATTGTATAGACTGAACTTACAAACCCTTACCACTAAAGATGAAGGGTTTAATTAATAAAACCTAAACTATTTAACGAGATTTGATTCTAATCGTGATTTTATGATTTTAATTTTATTTAATAAAGTTATTGAACAATCAGTGCTAACGGACTCTGCTTAATAAACAGTATTTTTTTTTTATTTTCCCTACACAACTTTAATGTCATTTTTTTGATTTTTTTTTCTACTAATCTTTATGCTGAATTTTTAAATGAATAAGTTTCCATTAACTCTAATATAAAGTCTAATCAAAAAGCTAGCGGATTTATCTGTATT
This sequence comes from Phyto melanocephala, assembly GCA_941918925.1. Lineage (NCBI taxonomy): Eukaryota > Metazoa > Arthropoda > Insecta > Diptera > Rhinophoridae > Phyto > Phyto melanocephala. Next base: position 9,440,807 of record OW799233.1, read on the forward strand.
AAACAAAGAGTATGAGAAAGTTGGCACATAGCAACAAGGCTAGATATTTCTAAAGGCTCAGCTAAAAATTAAGCCGGTTCCCCTAAACTCATTTAGCTGTAAGATAACTTTAAAATATTAAAAAATTGGTGTACGTTTAAATCCACATTTCTTTTTTTTTTTTTACAAAATACGGGAAAGAAAATTCCCATTTCTATTCACAACAAACATCTCACCTGTTCAACGGGATCATTATCGATGGGAAAGAGATATTTGTCTATTAAATCTTTCCAGAATTGCAATTCAGAGCTAGACAAAAAGTCTACCTCACCCTTACGTATATCAGGATCTTCAATCCAATATGGATTGGTAAGAAAGTCTCTTTCCTGTCGTGGCTCAACGGAGGTGTCAGTATCAGATTCTTCGGATTCATTGCCAGACTTTTCAGCCACCGATGATAGTAAATGATGATCCTTTGAACCACCTGAAGTGGTACGTCGGCGACCATGGCGATGAGAATGCTGTTCATGAGGATTTATAGTTTGTTCTATGCTATCTATACGATTTTTAATTGTGTCCAGCGATTCAGCAATTGTGGTAAGTTGTTGTTTTTCATCAGATGTTTTGCCATGAGTACATAAAATACAACGAAATAGACCGGCTAAGGAAAACTCCACCGAGCCTTCCTCATCGGCATTATTGCCCACACCACCTTGCAAGAAGCCGAGCATACTTTTTTGCTTAGCTTGTTTGGCCGCTTCTTCGGCAGCCTTCTTTTCAGCTTCCATTTCCTTTTTGGTTTTCTTGGCCACCACTTCTCTAGTACCCCAGGATACGACATTCAAGTTAATGATGGAGTATAGGATCAGTAGCAAGTACATAGAAGGTATGGAGAGTAGATAGATAAGACCTGCAGATATACACCAAAATTCCTGCGGATGCAGACATGCCGCTATAAAAAACGACCCCACCATGGAAATCAAAAATATGGCCGAAGGTGAACCCACACCGTCCTCGCCCAACTGCAAAGCCGTACCCACAATAACTGCCATCATTATGAGTGCATAAGCGGTTGACAGCACCTGGGCCACAAACAGTTGTATATTGGCTTTGCAGGTAAAACAGACAAACATAAAGCCGAGAATGGGTATGATATTATAATGAAAGGAAGTCCAATTGTCGATACGGAAGGCAGCCACAAAAGCACCCACCAACATAAGAAAAATCGTACCAGGTCCGAGAATAGTACCACCCATTAACATCATCTGATAGAAAATGTAGAGCAGTGAAATGTTGTCATTAATCTTAATTGTACGCTTGGCATCACCAAGTAAATCCATAATGTTGGCAATGGTTGAGGGTACCCAGCGACGACGTTGGTTATAGAATTCATTAAAGCCTTCGGGACAGTGTGTGTAGGCATCAGAGGCAGCTGAGTATTCGACACGATAACCACGCTGTAGAAGTAACGTACATAACCAACGATCTTCTCCCTGATCATATTGTACATAATGACGAGCTTCATCGGATTGTGTTGTATATTTTTTCATAACATTATCGTCCATTAAGGCTTTGCCACGGAAAAGCGAGAAACAGCCAGGACTACAAAGTACACAACCTATCATGTGTTCGGTGGCCTTTTGCAGCCAATGACCAATAGCATATTCAAACAATTGATACCACACCATAGGGCCCGAGCCGACGGGATGAATACGTCCACAAGCAGCACCTAAATTCTTGTTCTTTTTCATCAAATCTACCAGTAAAGTGACAGCATTAGGCTTAAAATCAATGTCACCATCCAAAGTTAAAAGATAGGTATTTTCCGCTATAGTATCCTTGCGATCAACGGGAATCGGTAGTTCCATAAGACGATAACCCAAAAGATAGTACATGTACATGACTTGAGACCAACGTTTACGATGACGTATACGATCTTTATCCTTTAAATGAGCTATGAATTTTGTTTTGCCAGGCAAAGTCCACACTAAACGACCGCCATACGGTGTAGGATATTTTTTAGGAGGACGCAAACGTATTCTAGTTTGATGGATTTCTGAGGCAGCATCATCCATGGTAGCTACCAAAAGTTTAACAAAACGGTTAACCTGAATATCATCGTCACTGTGATCGGAAATTTCAAAGGCATCATCGAAAAAAGTGTGGGCTGTAAAAGAATTCATGTGTGAGTATTCAATTTCCATGTTAAGTTACACATATATGTTTATACAAACTCACTTTCAAATTCATAATAATCTGGATCAACAATTCTTAAATACTTTTGAGCCACTCTTCGGGCACACTGATCTTCGTCCATACGCATAATACTCTTTAAAAACTCTATCATCTCATCTTTAGTTTCATGCCACATAGTGGCACAAGCATAGATTCTAGTAATATGGTCAGAAGATTTAATTGTCGGTTTGCTTTGTATAGCCGAACCATCCGTGTGCACCGATATGGTTTCATAGTATTCGTCACCCTTCTCTTTCTCTATTTCCGAAAGATCCTGCAAAACACAAATACAAATTAATTTTGCTTTTAATAAAAATATTAAAAAAAAACGTCTTTACCTCAGTTTTAACATCAGCCTGATCATCTCTTCTCCTGTTCATGGCCATAGATTGATCAATTAAAAGAGAACAATACATGGGTTTCACAAATAATTTTTCCGTTGTGGCTAAACGCTCACATTTTGGAGTCCAAATATGCAACCCTATCCAGGTTTGAGACAATAGCCACAAAATCCAAGCCCAAGCCATTTGGTTCGTGACAAAATCATTAAATCTAAAGTTCGAAGGGCTGGTAAAGAACAAATAATCCGGTATGGTGTCATGGAAGAAGCAAGGGTCATCTATACGAATACCACAAGCCGCAATTAACAGAGATACAGCTATAGGTATAGTCAAACTGACTGGAAAGGCATAACTGAAACCTTGTATTAAAATCTTGCAGGCAAACTTGCCAAAAATGTAACAAACATAAGCTCCAAATATCTGTAGAAGCAAAACGTAGAGTACTGTATTGTTGGAAGCCTCAATGTCAATGCTGTCTATATTGGCAGCATCTAAAGTATCGGGCAAGCTGTTTGTTAAGGAAGTGGCCAATTCATCTACCGAAATTTTATGTGGCCCAAAAGCATCACTTAATAAACTAAATATATTACCCGGTTCCTCGCCTTGTATCCAATAGATTAACAACACCAAACAAAGGAACAACGATATTTTCCAGATGGACAAAAACATGTGACTAAAATATCTGGTATACTTTAACTCATCTTTAATTCTGCCCATGGCTCTGATTAAACCAAACGAAGACTGGGAGGTAACATAGTTCTCCCACCAGCCACAAGAAACCATTAGACAGGCGACTGGTATAACCCACAATTCCTTACGATTCTCCAAAAGAGGCCAAATAACAAAACCTGTCACCTGGGCAGCTACTGCTATTAAATCAATTAACATTTTGGCAAAACGTTTGCCTTCCTTACTGGTGCGTGACATCAAACCCAAAATGCCGGGTATAACGCACAAGCAATTCGTTAACATGGCGCCTTGGATGGCATCCAATTGCGGCAAAACAACAAACATCAACAGAGCAGTGCCAAATGTATTTAAACTTTCCATAATGAACATAAACAGGAAGTGACTTTTCCGAGGAACCTTAAAAGTCTTAAAAAAACAAATACGCGCTGAACGTATAAGAGAACCCACTTCAGGTATCGAAAATGCTATAATCAAAGCCCAAATCCATGCTATACGCTCTTCTTCGGGTAACATAACAACGAAGGTTTTATCACGACCCTGTGTGAGAAATGTGCACATAATTAATATAAATTTAATTGCGAAAGTGCTTAATAATAGATTTTTACTTACTAAGTCTTTATTACAAAATTCTATTCTCTTATCTTTACGTAGTTGTGAAGTCATAAATAATACACAGCCTTTGGCCACCACACCACCCGCCAATACCAATATAAACGTAAAGATATAAGCAAAGATTTTTAAAATTTTTACTGTTAACTCTAGACATTCTTGATTTGCCGTTGAGCCCGTTTCTGTTTTAATGGGTGGATCTCTGAAAACATCCCAGCCTTTTGTTTCCTGTATAGTACGTTGGCTAAAAATTGAAAAAAGAACAGATTTAAAAATTTTTCAGATGTAATGTATGTACGTATGTTTATATATGAAAGTAATTTTAAAGAACGAAATATTTACAAACATATTTGGGATTAAGCATGGACATTCATATTTAAAGGAGCAGTTTTATACCAAAAATTATAAATATATATGATAAAGTAGTTGTCCTTTCAAGTTTGTTTCATATGTAAAATTTATAATTTAATATTAACAGCTTACTTATTATGTAAAAGTTGACAACCCTGCCTTGAAATCAATGGCACTTTGAATTTTTATGTCCGATTGATATCGTAATCGTCATCTTGTCATTCTTGATTTTATACTGGAGCATATTTTATGTTTCCGTTTTCACGTACACGCATATGAAAACCGAAAGAGAAAAGCTTTTTAGCAAAACAACTGGTGGTAAATATCAGTTACATGTATAAAAAGAGTTTTAACATAAATTGCAATAAAGAAATTTTAGATGATATCTGGATATAACTTTTCAAGAAGAAAAATTCTTAAATATAATTTAAACAAGTTGAATTTTTTACATTTAAAAATACCTTAAACAAACTTTTGAAATAAAAAATATTGTACTTAATTATACACCTGATTTATTTTTTTTGTTTCTAAATAAATGAACCTTACAACCTCTTGTGAGTTAAGTCGCTTTCAATAGGAGGTTTCATCTTGATATGATTATAATGAAAAACAATATTAGCCAGGAACTAATTTTTTTTTGAAATCTTCTATCACGAGTTATTCTTCACGAATCTACAACTTCACAAACTCTGTCTTTGAGGTATTAAACCGATCGTGGGACATTGACATAGAACTTATCTTTCACGTAGCTCAAAAGAAAAACGTTTGAAGCTGTCAAATCAGAAGATCTTAGTGGTCCAAGAGGCAATCATAAACATAAATCACTTGGTAAGAAAATTTGTTGTATGTGGAATGCTTTATTTCAAAGATCGATGAGTTTTGAATAAGCCTTATCTTTCCTTATCACTATGGACTACACCCGCAATTTCTCAGATGTCTTTAAGCGACGTGCATGAGATCGATCTTAACATCACCAACTAGTCCCAAAAGCTTAAATTTTTCCACCAGCTTAACAATTTGGCTTCAGAAAAAAGGATGTGTAGAGTTAGCTGATATTGTTTTCCATTATCAATGGTATACACTCCTCTTTACAATCAAATAAGCATTCGATGATTTCACTTAATCACGAATCTTTAAAATAAAAAGACAAACGAAAAAAAAAAACAATTTTATTACAGGTATTAACTGAATTATACACAGCTTGTTTTCAAACATCGACCCGACCTTATTTAAAAATCTTTTATACGCTTTATCACTATCGATATACACATGTCGATGTTATTAAATTGTATATTTTCCGCTAATTTGATATTAATATCTCTTTAGACATCAAACTACTTGACAACAATTACATATATTTTTGCTCAAACAGATCTAAAATTAAGAAAAAATAGCTGAAAGTTTTGATTTCGTCTTTTAATAAAGACATGTCTTCAATTTAAACATTTTAAGTCGCGATATCGAATCTATTAAATTCAAATATCCATTCGATAATGAGTCTTAAATTTTGGCGTTCAAAATTATTGTAAATTAATACAGTGTGTAGCAATTAATTTTATTGTTTTTTTATATTTAAGTCATCAATCAAATAAAAAAAAACAAATTAAGCAACAACTGCTGCCGTTACAGTATTTAATGACACTGGAAACAATTATTAATAAAAATATTGTTGACGATTTGTTCTGCGAATTTATAATTTATACGATTGTAACTGATAATTTTAAACAATTAATGCGTCTACTTTTAAACAAGTGCTTTTAGTATATTTTTAAAAATTTCATATTCCTACGTTAGTTATCAAAACTGGAAATTTGACACAAAACTTATGTCAGTTTATTTTTTGGAAAACATTTTTATCATGTCGAATAAATTTGAAATTTATGAATAGAATGCATGAAAATATTTGTAGATATTGAAGAGATATAAAATAAATATAATAAATTTGGTTTATACTAAAACACTTAAACAAGTATGCCTCGCTTTGCTTAAACCAAAGAGAGTGGTTTCAATGTCAGTTCTTTGAAATGTTGTTATCTTACATACATATACAACTTTTTGAAGATTTATCAAAAAATGGGCAAAAAATATGAATTGTTTAATAAAATGGAAATCTACATAAATATATATTTTTAATAGAAAATTTGCAAAAAATAAAAACTTTATTTTCTATAAATCAAAAAATTTTCATAAATAATTAATCAAAAACTGCTTACAAACAGAGATTTGTTAAACATTTCGTTGAACATTTTTTTATAAATATTAAGGCTGTCGCAGCAAGAATGCACTTTTTAAATTAAGTGTCTTTCTTGTGCAAGGGGAAACACCGAAATTTGGCTACTGTTACCTGTTTATTATAATTATAAAAAATGAAACGCTTTATGAAAGAGCAATGCGTAATAATTGTTTAAACTTATGAGTCATGCTAAGACCACTAGCAAACTTTGAAGAATTTTTTAGTAGGGAAAGTGCACCTAAGGTGTCAACCATTCGAAGAGTGATAAAAAAATTTAAAGAAACTGGATCGGTTATGTTGTTGTTTTGTTTATGTTGTTTTTGTTTATTTTTAATTTATTTTGACATTTAAGTTTGCAAAATAAATCAATATAAGGTCACTCCTTTAAGATCTGGTCATATTTTAAGAGTTAACCAATGAATTGTCTTTTTATTTTGGTACATTATGTGCATATTATGTTTGTATGTGTTAAAATATTGCTGTTATTTTCTACTCACCTTCCGCCATAAATATCTTGTGTCAATGGTGTGCTCTCATCATCTGTAAAGTTGTCATCGCTATCACCTGTACCCGGTGGTGCCAGAGGGCGATGTCTTATGTTAGACATCTCTCTCTATATCCCACGGTTACACACACACACACTCTCGCTTACACCTAAAACAATCGAATCAAACCAAGCTCAACTGGTTAAAAGTGTAAATTCGAAAAATTATCAATTTTGCGGCTGTGTTGTATTGAAATTCCAACAAATAAATATTGGGTCTAAAAAGAAGAAAACAAGAAAATAAGAAACAATATTAACAATTTATTGTGTATGTGGGCGAGGGAGGGTGGTTAAAAAATGGTGAAATGCATTAAGATTAAAATAAATATAAAAAAAAAATTCATGTAACAAGAAGTTAAAGAAATTAAAAAATCTCAATTTAAATGTTGTAAATCTAGTTTATTTTTTTTCAAAACCTTTTGACTGCTTGTTCGTGCACCAACGCATTTTAATTTGTTTGAGCTGCTGATAAATGGTTTTATAGAAAAACTTTAGTTTTTTGGATTTTGCAAAATCCATTCGCTATTTCTGCTGCTGCTGCTGCGCATGTCTTTGTTTAAATCAGGTTCTTTAAATTTTAAAAAGCCACTGACAGCGTACGTGTTCTTTTGTAGTCTCTGGCCGTCTGTGTGTCTGTCTATCTGTCCGTCCGATTGTGTTCAACATTTTATCTATTTAAGCTTTTGTAAAGGCTTAAAGTGCTAATGTTTGTAAAGCTGAACCATGTCGATGACGGGTTATTTGTTGCTCTTTTTGCAGTTATGTATGGCTTGAAACACTATACATTCCCTTTTTTGTTCAAGGACACAATAGTTCTAGTGATTGAGTATTATTGCACACAATTGCAATTAAGAAAAGTGTATAATTAATGCCTTCGATTAACCCATTATGCACAAAGAGAATCCGTAAGAGTTATAAAGTGTAGTAGCTGTTCGAATATCGATTAAAATATACAAACAACGATTTCGAAGCTGGTGAGATACAACATATGTAAAAAACTGCATCTTTTGAAAGAAAAGTTTGAAAATCGCTTTATTTCTCGTAGAGGACAAGTAAATTGGCCACTAAGATCGCGCGGTTTGACACTTTTAGAAAAATTTTTTAAGATTTTTTATCGATGTGTACAATAATAATAATAATTCCACAACAATTCAAGAGCTTAAAACAATATTATCGAACAGATATCAATCATTGATAACTATTTATTGAAAAACGTGATAGAGAATTTTTATAAAAGATTAAGAGCCTACCAAGCCAGTAGGGGCGGTCACTTGAACGATATAATTTTTAATTTTTAACCGGAACCTATTTATATTAAGCTGAAATAAAAATATTTTTAATATCTCAAAACAAAATTCTTTTTTTAAAGAAATCTAAATGATACCTTAATTTTGGAAACTCATTTACATGGATTAAAATAAAAAGTCTTCAACTAATCGCTTCCTATCCTATCAGATAAAACAAGGTGTGTGCAATATATCATTGAAATTTTTTATTCATTTTAAAGGCTATTTGTATAAAATCTAATATTGTTAAAAATTTCTACTCCAACAAAGATGCAAGCAAATCAAAAAAAAAATTCTGTAACTCTGTTACATAAATTAGGTTAAATTTATAATTAAGACACTTCACCGACTTGGTGTTCACAAGGCTATTTTCATGTTTTTATTGACTTGTTGGAGTTAATAAAAAATACAATTTTTTTAATAAAAAAATATTTATTTAAAGTTTTTTTTTTTTATTGCGTATTGAGAAACATAATATCGATATATAATTATCCTTGGATTTACACTGTTTGATGGGACCAAAAATCTCCGAGTAATTTAAAACTGCGTTAATTTAATATATGAATCAATATAAAATTTTTACCTGGAAGCGAAATCTTTATAATCAGAATACTGGCACATAACTCAAATTTCAGCCCGATAATGCTCGTTAATTAAATTAAATTATTTTTTTATTTAAAATAAAAAAAAATAATTTTTCATATTAACATTGTAAATTATGCCACTTGAAAGGCAGTTATTCAGGTTTGATATGGAATCTGCTATCAGAACTAGATTTGAAAACAACAATAAAGTTACATTCATGGCTCCAATTTCGATATTTCTGGTTTGTGTTAAAATTAAGAAAGGGATTCTGATATCGAAATTCATATGACAAATATAATTCTTTCGATGTTTTTAAATCCAATTCTGATCCATAACAACCTTGATTAATTTTGAAGCATCGTAATTTTGATTGTCTTCAACATTGTTTTCTTCTTCGGAGTATTATTCACTGCTTCAAGCACTTCTAATATTTGGAAAACTTTTTTGATATACTTAGGATTTAGAAAATTATCTTTAAGAACTATTTCCGACCAACTTAGTGTAGAACTGGTGACATTTATATTATAAATTAAGAAGCAAAAAACAGACATTTACTTTATCTCTAAAGTGGTCTTCGAATGCAATTGAATTGTAGTCAATTGTTTTAAGAATAAGAATTATTTTTTGCTCAAAATAAAGTGGTGCTTAAACAGTGTTGTAAAAAATCGCGCAAGTTAGCACGTGTAAATCAAAAACCAACTACTATTATTAAACCATGTTACATCAATCAACCTGTGCAAGAAATATCGTGTAAATCGAGGGACATCTGTTTATCGACTTACTGATATGTCGCTATTCTATACGTTGTCTTATTTTAGATTTTATCAAATATTTCCCTTTTTTGTGGAATTTATTAAATTTAATTTAGCTCCTTTGATGGTTTTGGTGTGTGGTGGTTTGTTGCAATGTTTTTAATACAACTTTAAAAAACTAACTATTTAAATTTAATATGCATATAAATTGAATTCAGTTCAAGTTTGCTACTTAGTCCCCCAGAAAAACTTTTTTAAGCTTTTGCCACCCCAGAAAAAAATTGTAGCTACGCCAATGCCTGTTCTTCAAACTTCCTCAAGTTTACAGTGCGAATAATCGTCAATATAAGCGGGTAATACGATTCATGACCACACTTAATCTTTTGAAAAATATTCATCCAAATCGAACCCGTACCGAGCTTACAAGAGAAGCAATTAACGCTGTGGACGCCTGACAGAGGACTCGAATTAAGCTACCCGGCGTCTATCCCAGCTTCTTGGTCTAATAATTCGTGATTTTGTATTTCTCACAACATTAAAAATCATTTGCATGCGAAATGGTTCAAACAAGATGGCGCAACAAACGATACAGCACGTGAAGCTATTCTATTACTTTAATTTTTGTGTGGAGTACGTCTCTGATATATGATCATAAACCAACAAGGCTCTATTATTAAGAAACCAACATTCGATGCACTTTTGATGAAATAAGTTCTGGTCGAAAAAGTGGTAAAAAATTAAACCGACTGGATGGCGTTAATTAGGCACAGTCTTGGAGAGCATGTGCCAGAAATTGTTTTTAAATAGTTAATGCTATAATATAGATGTATTTTATTTTTAAATGAAGTTTTATATCTTAAAAAAACATTCTTTATAACTTCATAAGTAACATATCCAATATTTCGATGTGTATCAAACAGTAAGACAAATTTAATATACTTGGTGGCGAAAAAAATAAAAAAAATCTTAAATATATGAAATATGTTTTACGACTTTGCAAAAACAAAAATTGTAGTTTTAGTGGACGCTGGATATTGGCATTAATTAATAGTTTCTAATCAAATTAATGTAGTTTACCTTGAAGGTATGAGTAGATTTTCTTTGTTTTTTTTTGTTATAAATACTTGTTGCAAAATTATAAAAGAATAGCCATTAAAGGGTGTGTTCATTTGAGAACATATAAGACGGAAGTAAGCGAAAAAGACAAACAAACCAAAAATCAAACCTATCAGTTGAATTTAATATTAAATTTTCCTGTAATGAAAAATATTAAATTTATAATTGACAAACATTTTTATATTTCGTTTGATGAAGATGCAATGTAAACCACACCTTTGTTAGGGGGCAATGCATGAGCATCTATAAACATGATACTCATTATCATTTAAGGGTAGTTTTTCCTTGCTTCATACAATTCGATAAGTGTATGTTTGTTGCTTGTGACGTATATTTAAAGCATCCCTTAAAATGTTATATAAATTCAATGAAAACTTGTAATGTAAAATCGTCAAACTTTTCCTGTTAGCAACAACGACCGTGTGGCCTAATGGATAAGGCGTCGGACTTCGAATCCGAAGATTGCAGGTTCGAGTCCTGTCACGGTCGCGGACTTTGATTTTTTTTTTAAATTTGTAAACCTTGTTAATATCTTATGTATGTTTGCAAAAGTGTAATATATCTATATAAGACGTTGTTTAGTTTATGTGAAAACTGAAAAAATTGTTTGCTATAGTTGACTATTAAAAAAACTAGTTATTTTTTTTATACATAATTTTTTTTACAAATAAACTCTTGCTTAGCGTTTTGGAGTTGTTACCATGGCATCAGAATAAAATGTTTTGACGTGTTATTTTTAATTGCTTTTTAATTAAAATTATTATAAATATTTGTTTTGAGTTAAATGTCAAATGGTCATAAAATTTGTGATTATATCTGTGCTAGTGTGTTTGCTTAAGGTGATTGTAGGTAACTTTTTTTAAAAATTATTTGTGTTTTATTACATTTTTATACTATTCACGGTGGGTGTGTAAGAAATAGTAAATACATACATTTTTATTATTGTTTATATCTGTGGCAATTAGAAAAATCTGCTTATGTGTTTAAAATTTTTGTGTTGAATTTTATAAATTGATACCCTTTAAAATAAGGACTATTAAATGAATTTCGTCCTTCACTTATTAAAGAGCATATTGGTTTTTGTATATTGAATTAAAATAAGTTATTATTCCTTAGGATATTGTTTGTTGAAAAAGTGTAGGAAGAAAGTATAAACTTCCTGTAAAGTTGTGGAAAAAATTTAAAAATCACTTGAAGGTAGTTTTAAATTGCGGGATTGCAATAGTGTTATAATTCCAATTTTATAGTATGTAGACTTAAGCAGTTATTCCTTTCTGCCGCAGATGTTTGCGACCCCATAAAATATGTGTTTTCTGAAACTTATAAATAGAGCGATGTGTTGAGATGTGAAATATGAAATATCAAACATTAAAAAATATTCCTGTCGATTACAATAAAAATTAATTAATTCAAAAGCTATTGACTGACCTGAAGATTTTAAAATCTTCATTCTGGTATCGGTGGTTCGGTATTCGGCGATACGCTTTGTTGATAAAAAAAATTAAAAAGCAAGCAATAGCAACAATAATGAAATATTACCGATAACATATTGATCTGTATGCGTACAAATGAAAAAACAAAAGAGAATTCTAGATGGTTTTCTTTTAAATGTTCACCCATTTAAACTCGAACAATGGAAAAAAATCTTTGGATTATTTTCAAAGAATCTAAGTCCAATCGGTAAACCCAGCATAAACAAAATAATTTCTTTATTACGGCGATGTCATTTGACGCAAGTACCAATCAGGTTCGTTTACAAATAGGGACTCAGCTTTCAATATTGCTAAAATGTATAAGTTAAGTTGTTAGTAAAAACGTAGTCTTGTCTCTTTTTCTCTTCAAACACTATGTCAATGTATTACATTCAACGTAAAAGTCTTTTCTGTAGATTTATATCACACAGAAAAAACAATGGATCACATTGGTCTCCGAGTGTGGTTGTTGGAAGTGCCCCTTGCTTCCTGCACCCTTCTTCCTATCTTTCCCTCTACCCTACAAAAAGTTACAGTACATATTAAGCAGTAATACGTAATGATAGATTTTCTCAGCTAATTTTAACATCACGATTCAAATCTACTACCAGCTTGGCTAGTAGAATACAGGGATAAAATTACCAAATCTATACCAAAAGCACAGTGAACTCAATCTTTCAAGCATAATTTCGATCATGATCGCATGCCCAAATTTGCTTTCACTAAACCATAAACGATTTAAATTTGTTTGTTATTCAAGGAGTTGAAAATTATACAAAAAGTATGTTCAAAAAAAAACATTGAAATCGTTATTAGAACAAAAAACTACTTATCCGAATATGTCTGTCCGTTTGTCTGTTGAAATACGAGCCAAGAAAGAGAATTTTGGAGCAATAGTTTTGAGCACTTCTTTTGATATTGAAAAATTACCTTCAAGACCCATCAGCTTTTTAAGGGTTACAATGGAATAAGTTTGTGATCAATACTACAAACAAACTTTAATTTTTTTTCAATATTAAGGTATATTCACAATAGGCAAATATTTGAAAAAGTAGACACAATCACTAAACTAAATAAAAATACATTTAACAAAAAAAATTCTCATTAAATCAAATATTGTTTAAATGTGAACAAAGCTTTAGAAGCATATATAAAGAGAGTAAGTACAGCAAAAGTACCGCCCATTCAAAGTTTTTTTTTAAACATTTTTCGAAAGTATTCCACTTCTAAAAATGACGCGTTTAGACAGTACAATTTCAACGCCAAATTAGATATGGTTTTATATTGTCACCTTAAGCTCAAAACGTCCTAATAACCAAGTTAAAAATTTTACATTAGAAGTAAAAAAATATGCTCAGATTAAAAATATTATGATTTTATGTTAATTTCCCTAGACTTGTTCGTTTAAGTCTAAACTTTTTGGTGATGATGTATTTTGTAAATATAAAAAAGTAAATTTTTAATATTTTGGTAGTTAGGACATTTTTTGTTTTAGATAACAATATGTTTAAAGTGAATAACGTTTGAAATTATAATAAAAATAAATTAACGTATAAAATGCGATTACATACAAATGATTGTACATTTACCCTCGTGGGTGGGTTAGATATTTGAACCAAATAGGAAGAAAATAAAAGCAAAATACATACTCAATGCGAGATTTAAAATAATCACAATAGACACACATCACTGTAACAAAGACAACAAAAATTAATTGAAAGAAACCCATGTACATAAACCAAGATCCAATCTAAATACCTTTCCTAACTCCATGGCAACAATAGCAACTACCTTTAATGCACACTCATTCACTTTAAGAGAGCGTATAAAAGATTGTTTAAAGAAATAAGCAAATTCAGCCAAATACCAATTATTATTAGTCATGATTTTTTATATTGTTAAATAAAACAATAAGACCGGTTTTTTTCAACGGGTTCAAATTGAAAATAGTCTAAATAACTTTTAAGCAAAATTGCAAACTTATTGTTTCTAAGTAATAAGACAAACCCATTAATTTTCTTTTTATACTGAATCATTTCTTTCAACTTCTTTAAAGTTTTAAAAATAAATTTTTGTTATAATTTTGGTTAATTCATGTTTATTATAAAAGTAAATAATTCTTTACGTAACACTTGCTGGTATCCAATTTTAAAATATTTATTAAAAAAGGATTTTAATATTCCTATAAGTGGTTAAAGTTCAACTTTAAATTATAAGGGTTAGGCGATTGAAGTGTTACCTTTTCAAATTGCCAAAGTTTTGTGTGTGAAATTATTTTTTATTGATTGAAATTATAAAATGTGTGGCAATAATCAAAACTAAAGAATCCATTTACTCTATATGGCCAAATAAGTCAATGCAACTTATCGGAAAAACGTTTTGGAAGCTGCTTTAGAGCTGTGGGCACTTAAAAGTTCGGTCGTATACCATGAAAGTTTCCATAAGACTCAGCAGCGTCTCTTAAAGCTTTTGTGAATAGTTAAAAAACCTTGTTTTACTTCAGTTCATGGCTTTTGAATTAGCTAGATGCTAATCCGATGGACTACATACTCCATTCGGGCTATTTTACAGAGAAAGGTGAGTGCTAATAAAATGCCACTATGAATGCGCTGAATAAAGTCACTATGTGGTGATAGGTGATAGGCTAAAATACCATAGATCATAAAAAAATTATATTATTATAGTGCAACCTTTGCATTCCTGTTTGGAATTAAATATCTGCGTTTGATCTATGGGTACGTTAATAAGCAAAATATCGCACTTAGGGTGAAAAAATTTGAATGAGAATTTTGTACTTTACCCACAAAAAAAAAAAAAAAAAAACTGCTTGGTGTGTTTTATAAGCTGGTGCGGTCTTTGATTCTTACTTCTTTAAAAATGAGGCCAGTTACTTTGGTGTACTTGATTACCATTTATGTTTGTATTTGGGGTCCCAACATACTT
Source organism: Phyto melanocephala (assembly GCA_941918925.1). NCBI lineage: Eukaryota > Metazoa > Arthropoda > Insecta > Diptera > Rhinophoridae > Phyto > Phyto melanocephala. Next base: position 9,455,943 of record OW799233.1, read on the forward strand.
AAGGAGATTTGTACACAAAACATGTTTTTCCCACGGGACTAAGGAAAACATTTGGTAAACACGTTAGTTTTTTAGATACTGTGCTTTAACGCTTTCAAATAACTTTCTCGGAGGTAACATGAAGTCGTTGGAGTTTGAGAACAAACGTGTAATTTTAAAACACTTGAGAGCAGAAAATTGTTGAGAAAAAAATTGAACTTTCAAAATGGTTTTAGAGAAAACATTCGATAAATATCACTCAGATTGTGGAGCTAATGTTTCGATAAAATAATACTTAAAGACAAAACTCGCAATGAAATAAGTTTCTATGAAATGAAATAATAAGTTCTAAAAAAAACAACTAGAATTCAGTATCCCAAGAAAAGGTTTTAAGGCTTCAAAAAGGAAATTAAACCCTAATGTCCAATAAAAAAAAGTAATAAGAAACGTTGTGAAGTTATTAATAAATTCTATGTATTGCAGATCATTTATTCTGGCTTAAGTTCATTTTTATAAATTAATAAAAATGTAATCTGATAAGAATTAAAAATTTTAAAATTACATGCTGTGCTTCCCATTATCTTATTTCAATAAATTGTAACATAAATAGCAGTTTTGCATCAGATTTAAGTATGATGATAACAAAGGGCTGATGACGAAATCGTAGCTGGTTCCGAAAACGCATTACAATTTTACTTAAGTATAAAAACTACTATTTTTTATCAAAAGAGAAAAAACTTACTTTTGAAATATCCTATTTTCTTCCCCTCTGGATCCTCGCTTGCACTAGGCTAATATCGGTTGAATTTTCGAATATTCTTAAAAGCTTACAATTTAATTTAAAAATGTTTTTTGAAAGTTTAATAATTTATGAAAATGATCTTAAGCCAAAATAAATGATTTACAATAAATTTAAATAAAAAGTTTGAATAAATAAAGATTTAAAATAAATTATATGTTTATGAATCAAGATGCCTTCAATTCAGAACTTAAAAAAAAATTAATTAAAATAAGAATACAATAATCTCAAATTTCGGACCCTCTGCTGTAGTCCTTTAGTCGAATTATTTAATTTAAGTTTTAGACAAATTAAAAACTTATTACATATGTACATACATACATACATACATACATGTCAATACTTAGTTTATTAGTTTAATAATAATATTTAATTACGTAGAGTAAATAAGTTCAAAACTCATCATTAAACTTTGTTTAAACATGTTTCTAATTGCAGTAAAATTTTATATAAATACAACGTACAACTACAACAACAGCTTACTAGTTAACATGTTTAAATATTATTTGGTTTAGGAAGACTTTATAAAGTCAGAGCTTAATGTATTTTTTTTTTTTGTAATATTGTGTCTTTCTGTTTTCATATCAAAATAACAACAAAACAACGTGTTAAACTAAAAAAATTGTCACATTCAGGTAGATTTCGTGTAAATAGACGTGGTATAAATGTATTTAAAAAATTGTTTTCCTGTTTTAATACACACTAAACCGGTTCAAGCTTCTGTTTTGTACTGTCGTTTTTTGGTGGGTTTTTTATATTATTTTATTTTACTGCAAAATTTAAATTCAAACATTGTATTTTAATAGTTTATAAAAATAGACACACAGAAAAAAATAAGAAATAAAATCAAATATAAAAAGAACTAAAACTAAATTTGTATGGGTTTTCAACAAATTTTATTTGTGGGATGTAAATACATACTTACATACATATGTAAATAACTACAGGATTCTATGTAAAAGAACTCGTATAGGTATGTCTTTGGAATTTTTGATTAGTTTTTTTTATATATTAATGCATTTTTCTATACTTATACCTTTGAGAGTATTCCTGCATTTACTACAAAAAAAAATTACTAAAAACTGACTTAGTCTTACGAGTACATAACACACATTTACTTAAAGAGTGGCGTTCGCATGAAATAATAAAAAAAACATAGTTTCGACTACAATGGCTTTAAAATGTTTAAAACATTTCACTATTTTTTCAAAAAATTCTAAAAACAGCAGTTTTACCTGAATAAGTTTTTAATTTATATGTGCATATTTTTGAGTTATGACTACAATTTTTTTCGCAAGACATACATATTAAATTCTGTAATACGGGAAATTTAGTGTCGGAATTCACGAGAAATATCTTTTTGCTGGTAAAATATTTACTATAATGGCTATGAATTGGAAAAAAAAAAAAATACGATCATGATAATGTTAAGAAAAGTATTTGTAGAGATTTTTTAAAAATGCAATAAATAACGTAAAAAAAAAACGCTAGATGAAATAAATAAGCGCCAACATGTTCTCTTAAAATGATTAATATAAGAAACTGTTTATTAAAAAAAGTACCAAAATGAGGGACAATTTAAACCATTTATACATGTATTTAAAAACTTGTGCCAAAATTCAACAAATACCTTAACGTGTTGAAACTATTTTATTTGGAAGATGTATAGGTGGCCAAAAAAGCTCCAAAATATATGTAGTTTTTGGGCGTTTTTGCCCCTTAGTAATTGAAAACTCGAAAAGGGGCAAGACCACTGTCAGGTTATTTTTGGAGCTTATTACAATACCTTTTTAAGTTAATCTATATATATGTAGTTTTACGATTAGCAGAAATAAGTTTACCGTTTTCACTCCCTAAAAATTCGAATTTCAAAAATCCCTCCTGGATCTATACATTAGTAGAGGAACTAAAATTTTATGTCTCTAAAAAAATTAGATTAATGTTCAAAGCTTGAGTGATAAACCTTCTAAGAGCAAAAAAAAAAAAAAAAAATAGCTAAATGAAATTCAATAATAGATGGCAAGATGTTGAAATCAAAAACGTTTTTCAATATTTGCAATTTATTATTAAAGGTCGCTCACGATTTGTTCAGTGCAAATTTGCACAAGCTAAACCAAGTTATAAACAGGTTATGTATATGCATGAGCCTATAAATATTTCTGTTTTTATCGGACCAAAGAGTGCTGATGATGAAACCGTAGCTGGTTTCGAAAATGCATTACACTCGGCTGGTGTTGGGATAAAACTTACTTTTTCGGCTTATTCTTCCATTATCCCAGATAGACAAATATAATCTTTTCGTATAGAATAATTCAAAATAAATTACCTCAAGCCAGAAATAAATAAATATTGTCTTTAAAAGATTAAAAGTTCGTTTAAAAATTAATTTTATTTATTTTGTTAAGATAATTTTTGTAATAAAATGTAGTAAAACTAAATAATATAAGGTTTTAATATTTGTTTATTATTTTCTAATTGTTCTTAATTGTTTATACTTTCCCTGAAGAAGCTATCCAATGTGGTAGCGAAATACTGGAAAATAAAATTAAAATTATTTTTTAAAAAATAAAAAGTGATCTCAAGCTCAATACAAAAAACAACTAAAATTATAAATTCTAATTTCACGTAAATAAAAAATCCGGTAAAAGAAAAACTCAATTACAGTGGAGTAGTAAAATCTTATGTTCAAAATTTTAAGCAGTTTTTTGACGGATGATCTGTGATGGATTTTTCACACTTTTGATATTATCATTTATTTTTTGCCCTGAGCTACTTTTCCTTTATTTGCCTTCACTTCTCTATATTTACCAGTTACTATTAAAAAATATATTTTGTTTATTTGTTAGTTTTTGTATCTTGAAGAATAAGCAATATTTTCGTAGGTAGATTGTTAACAAATCAAGAAGATTTCTAAGTGTCTAACACCACCTTCGTAGTTTGAGGTACATGGTTGGATGGTTTTAAAATCTATAACGGACATAAATAAAAACAATTGTTGTGTTTTATAAATATAGACTAGCCCACTGAAATTAAGTTGCATTGATTAAATTTAATCCTATTGTAATTGTAAAAGAGAGGCCATTTCAATTTGAAAACAACATTGAAAACAGGAGTTCTCACATATCGGCAAGGCCACCTGAAAACAATAATAATGTTTGATGCTTCTGAAATGCTGAAATGCTTCTGAGTAGAATGTTGGGCCTAACAGATTAGGACATTTACTTGATTAGTCAGTTTTGTTCCGCTCAAAGCTTCGTTTATAACTTGTTTACCGAATTTCATTACTGAATGATTGACATGTGACTATTTAGTTATATTCAGTCAACTACGGAGTTGATTGTAATAAATAGAAAATTACGTTGAATTTTTACAAAATAATAATAATTGCAAACATAATAAAACGTAATGGAAAAAGTAAATTAAAAAATTATTAGCTTTACATTATTCATACAACGAAATAGTTCTGTCGAATAAGTTCATTCATAAATAAAAAAACTCTAGTAGTCGAAAACAGATAAAATTAACGATGCAAGAATTTAATCTATGTCTATGCTCGATTAATTCATACATGAATATTAATTTATGTTAGTATGACTAATGTGTTGCACACAGAGAAATTAAAATTAATAAAAATTAAAAAATGGGATGCTTACGCTAGGCAACAAAAATGATTAAAAATGTTAAAAGAGTTAACGCAATACTTTCTTAGAAAAAGTTTAATAGTTTTTTTCTAGCGTTAGTTTTCTTATATTGAAGGGGTCCTATAACAGAATACTTGAGATGAATGGTCTATGGAGTAAAACATTTGTTACTGTAAGACAAATATATATATAAAAAAAATTAAAAACTCAAAAAAATTTTAATTTTATTTTTTATATTCATATATACAATAGTACTTTTGAGCTTAAAAATGTATACAAATAAAGGGTCCGCCATCTAACGTTTTTTTTTCAACTAGTGCTTATTTCGTGAATGGTAACACTTAGCTCATGTCTGATTTGCCAGATATATAATTAGTTTTATCCTTCCGTTGAACGAATATGGTTGGTTGTGTATACGTTTGAACAACGCATGGAAATATTGCGACATTACTTTGGCCGATTTTGCCAAAAAAAAAAATCATCTCTCATATGAAGCTCATTTTGATCTTGGCGGGTATGTAAACAAGCAAAATTGTCGCATTTGGGGCACAGAAAACCCGCACGCATACATTGAAAAGCCGATAAAACCAAAACGAGTCACTGTTTGGTGCGGATTTTGGTCCAGAGGCATAATTTGGCCATTTTTCTTCGAAAATGAGCAAGGAGTAGCCGTAGTCAATGGCGATCGTTATCGGGCCATGTTGAACGAATTTTTGTTCACAAAAATTAAAGATAAGAGAAAATTGGCAACATTTGGTTTCAACAGGACGGCGCTACGTGCCACACAGCGAAAGCTACACTTTTTTTATAGCATTTAAAAAAAAAAAAAGTTATTTGGCAGACCCTTTATAAGACTTTCATTTAGAAATCTTTCCTAAATTTTTATTTCTATATTTGTTAATCAGTTAAAATAATGTTTATTTATTTTGTTGTAACATTGCAACCAATTAAGTAATTTAACGTGCAATATAAGTGACTATGGTAAAAAAAAAAGCTAAAAACCCCAATTTGTATCAATAAACTATAATTATAATAAGTCAATTAAACCATACATGCGAGACCCAATAAAGGAGGAATTATTTAAACAATACAACTTATAAAATCATTTTAAAGAAGTCAGTCATACAAATAAAAAAATTGTTTTTTAATTGCCAGCAAAAAATCAAAATTAAAAATCAAACTGAAACTTATGAAAGAAACTTTAAAAGTGAAAGTAAAACTAAAAACACAATTTTTTTTTATATATAAATAACAAAACTTAAGACAAGCTTAAACAAAAGTTTTATTTTTTCTTTCAAAAAAGCACTTAAGCGCAACAAAGAAATATGGCGAAAAAAAGCGAATGTTGAACTATTACTATTAATACTACTGAAATACTAACAACAAAAACATAATAAATACAAGTATAATTCAGTAAAACATGCGCACACGTTAAAAAAAAAACTTAAACAAGAAAATAATTTACTGACAGATAGATGAGAACGGGCGAGAGGAGAGACATGAGACTAAGAAATTTATTTGAATTGACCATGCAAGCATTAAAACTCAACTCAACTAAAGCAACAATAAAAAAGCCAAAACAAAAAGTACAAATATTTTATTTAATTTGTTGTTATGTTATAATAATTTTTTTCTTCTTCTAAATTTCAAACAAAAGAACAAGTAACAGCTAAGATTGAAACAAAATGCAAAAAAAAAAAACAACGCCTTTGTTTAAAAGTGAGACAGACCAGTTTCGTTTATAATAACTGGTACTTTTAAATTGGCTACTAGAGTTGGAATGAATATTCGGCTAAAAGCTGACCGCATATTGAAATCAAAACATTTATAATGGGTGTTGAAAAGAAAACACAGGAAATTTGCAAAAGCAAATGATATATTTATTTATGGCGATAAATGAATGCTTGCCATTTGATGTTAAAATATTAGTTTAAGTTAATGACCCGTTCATTAGTGTGTTTCAACTTCAGCACATTTTTTCCAGTATTTCAGCTGTTATTTCACCAATGGCAGCTGTAATGTTGTCTTTCACCGCTGAAATTATGACTGGTTAGTCCATTGTATCTCCACAAAAGATACTGTAGAAGGTTCAAATCGCATGATCTTTTAGGCCAATGGACTGCTCCAAAACGTAAGATGAATTGCTTAATAAATTCATTTTGTCATGGGACATGATGGTTTTGTTGAAACCAAATGCCATCCAAGTCTAGTTATTCTATTTTGGGCAAAAAAGTCTGTAATAATTTTCTAGGTGGTTGAATAACACAAGCCCAACTGTTAAAAACGCCAACAAATTGACATATCGCAACCTTTATTGACACTGGCTGATACAGTGCAATATTCTCTTTGGTACGCACTCTTCGCATAAGATAAAGTGAAACTTGCGTGAAATTTGGTTACAACCGCTTAAATAGCCTGTTCTGTGTGTGAAAATACATATCCCATACATCACGAGTTTATATTACAGAAATTCAATGATTTGAAGGTATTGCTCACTTGTCAGTTATGGCAAATCTTACTCAGAAATTTTGGCATTGTCACATGTCATGAATCTTTTTTTCTACAAAGAAAAAATTAACTCTGAAATCGCAAATAGCAAAAAAAAAAAAAAAACACTTTTTATATAAACAAAATAATCAGTCAGAGAAAAGTAACAAATTTTTTTTTTAATATTTTTGTCTTTAAAAATTCGGTCGGACTGTACTGGCCACTGCTGGCCAAAGAAAAAAACTAAAATTTTGCAAAATACATTAAGTTTTTATATTTTTTATTATAACTTTAATCTATGGTTAGCAAAGGAGTAAAAAATTTATACATTTTGCACAAATTAAAACCTGATTTTGTTTCTTATATACTAGTTATGCTGTTGTTAACTGTGTGTGTGTACAAGTGTACAAAATTTAATAATTACAAAACTTGTTTCACAATTTTGCTTCTTAAAGAATTATTTTTGTTTTTTTTTTCTTATTGCTCTAAGTAAACGTTATTCGTTTTTAATTAAAAAAAATTCTTTTTTCATTCTAGAAATAGTAATTTTTTTTTAAAGTAACTTTTTTGAAAAGTTTTATTAACATTTAATTGTAGCTTTATATTGAGTAAACTCCTGTATAATAAAATCAAAAGATTTAAGTAACAAACTTTAAAGTTTATTTAAATATAATTTTAAATCAACGTAGTAACGCTTTCTTTGCAAAACTTTAATGCTTTTTTACGAGCTTTAATTCTTTTATATCGGGGTAATACCTTAGGTTAGTGGGAACTGTGATCTAGTGGTTGAATATTATAATGGGGTGCTAGAGGTCAAATAACAAAAGAAATAATAAAATAATTATTACAAGTTTTTAAGTATAAATAATTAAAGATCAGTTAATAAAACAAATAGATACAGAGTGGACCAAATATCACCATGGGGATAAAACACTTAATAATATTTTGTTCTTATATTTTTTAGAATCCATGAACTTGAGGCCAACATTGAAGCAAAAATTTTAGCGCTACAGCCATAAATTTAGAAAGAAGTTATGGAAAATGCTCTAAAACGAGCCGATCACTGTGGAGCTGAAAACGGAAGTCAGTGACATTATTTTTCACCCTTGCAGGCTTATTCTGAACTTTATTACGGTAACCAAAATTGTAACAAATTTAATGAAAATTTTTAGTTTCAGTCAAGACAGATTTATAAGGTATTCGTATCCTATCAGCTGATTGTTTTTTTTTTTTTTTAAATTTATCAGATTTACTAATTTTTTTTAGTAATATGCCTGCATTTGTCAAACTTAATTTTTTTATTTTTATTCTACAAAAAATAGTTTGCAGTCTCAGTTTCTTTCAAATATGTAGAAGAGAATAGAAAGTTTCTCCATTGAAGTTTCTTAAAAATGATTGTAATTAAAGAAAAAATTAAAAAAATTATGTGACATACATATGCAGACATTTATACAAAAACAAAATGCATGTGTTTTTAATTGTTGTGTTGGTTGCCGCGATACATTATGAATATTGTTTGGTTTCAGTTTTATTACATTTATCTTACAGCTTTAACCTTATTCCAAAATTCCGAGAAAGGGTGTTAGTGTAAACAAATTCCATTTTATAAATTTTATAATTAAAAAAAAACAAGTAAGGGTGCTACATTCGGCTGTGCCAAATATTATATACCCTTCACAATGTGTAGTATGCAATAACAAAAGATTTTATCACCATTCATCTCATATGAAATACGTACATACATACAAAAAACGTACATATATAAAAACATCCCATTGCAAAATTATAAATTTACGTATGTGTGTTAAAAAAATAAAAAAAAAAATTAAAAAAAAAAAATTAAAAAGAAATTTAAAAAATAAAACACAAATAAATAAAAAAAAGTTATAAAAAAAATTAAAAGAAAAATTAAAAATAAATAATAAAAATATAAATAATAAATATAAAATAATAATAAAAAAAAATTTTTTAAAAAATTTAAAAAAAATTTTAAAATAATTAAAAAAAATTTTTAAAAAAAATTTAAAAATAATTAAAATAAAAAAAAAATTAAAAAAAAAAATAAAAAAATATTAAAAAAAATTAAATAAAAATAATAAAAATATAAATAATATATATATAAAATAAAAAAAAAAAATTTTTTTTTGGGCTCAGCTAGGGTTCGATGCCACGTTTGTATGTATGTATGTTGTTGTTGTAATGTTGTTTTTGTGTTTAAAAAAATTGAGGTGGCCGTGGGTATTTATTCATATCTCAGTTGTTTATGTACCGATGTTTCTGATATTCAATACTGATCTACTCCCGAATATTTCTGGTATTTTAGTACCTTACCCGGGTCCAACCTATGTCGGGGGGCTTCAAAAAGTTGATTTCAACATACGCACGGACAAACGGTCAGAAGGACAGACTGACAGAGCTTAATCGACTCCCCTATTCATAAGCTTTCAGAAAATATATACTTTAGGGGTCGGAAATGAAAATTGTAGAAATTTCACATGGAATGAGAAACCTATATATACCATTTAATACCCTTCACCTGTGGTGCACAAGGGTATATATAGCCTTTTCACTGAGTGAAGGGTATAAATAATATTAAAAATATATAATCAACATAGTTATGAAATTTTTAAGGTTCATGGTGACTTTTGGCCCATAATGTATAATAAAAGCAGGAAATAAGTTTAAAGCCATTTCAAACCATTGTTTTATATAAAAATAATTTTTCTTAGTCCTCGAAGAGTGCAGCAAAAAAAAAAAACATGCAACTGTTAACCAGACAAACCGGAAAAATAAAGAAAAATTTAAATACCGCAAAAGTTTCTGCGAACCGCGCCTGAACTTAACTCGCAACAGTCATCATTATTACGAGTAAAAAAACAAAACAAAATTTTTTAAAAAGGTTACAACTGTTTGTTGTTGTTTGTTGTATTTTCAACAAAATTTAGTATGTAATAAATAAATTTCAAAAACTTACCTTCAGGGAAATGATTAATTTGTCTGTATTGTATGTAGATAAATATTAAAATTGTTGTTGAATTTGTCTTTCTTTCTTTCTCTGTTGTATATATTAATGCAGCAAAACTTAAAAATAAATCCTTTGTGGCACAACGCTAAAACAGAATTTAAACCAAAGTTTTCTTTTAAAAAGTAATTAAAGCTGTTAAACTTTTTTATTGTTTTATTTGATAAAGATTTTTTTTATTAAAAGAGTGATGATTGTGATAAGCATGATGTGTCATAATGGTTTTAAGAAGTTGCCGATGGAGTTTCTTTATTCACGATTTAAAGGTTTTAAATAAGTGATTCATATTTTCAATGTTTATCAAAACGCGAATACCAGTTAAATTTTGTTATAAATTCCAGAAATAGTTTATTATTTCAAACCAGCTTGAGATCAATATTTTTTTTTAAGAAATATTTTTTTCAGGGTAAATATACAAATTCAATGAACAAAAAAAAAAAAAAAACTCAAAATGTACTATTATATAAAATGCATTTTATTTTTAATACGAGTACTTACTTAATTTATCAATTTTATTTAATTATTAATATAGACAAGGCATTTTGTACAATGACTTAACACTTTAAATTTTGTTCAAGGTTTATTTATAATTCTACAAATATTGTTAGTTTATTTGAAAAACAATAACAATAATATATTATTTAAAAATTTTTTAGGACTTAAACCTATTTACTTACACATACATGTTTGTAAATCTAACTGTATTTAAACCTGAATAATATATTAAACCAAAACAAAACATTTTAGTCTTACAAACAATTTTTAAGTCTCGTTTTGGCAATATTTAAAAATTCCAAATGTGTCGTCCGTTTTATGCAAATTGTTTGCTGTAAATAAATTTAGTTAAAACAGAAATATGTAAAGACTAAATTAGTCGGCAAGTTTTCAACGTATCGCTGTCAGCTGATTGTATGTCCGTGTCTTAGAGAAATGTATGTTAACAATAAGCGATGACGACATAAATGTATGAAGGCATCATAGATTTTACTTACATTTTTAGTTTTAAATTTCAAACAGTGTTGTCGTTTTATTTATATTAACTCTTTTTTAAATCTTTTATGTTGGTTACAAAATGTTCAAACGAGAAAAAATATATTAAACACATTTTATATTTTTATTTTTTTTATTTTTTTAAATATCTGAATATTATTTTATTATTTGAAATCTGGAAAGAGTGTGTCCGTCAGAATGAACTTTTAAAAATTTGTGTAATTTTTTGTACTAGTGGCAACCCTGAAATTTGGCTGTTATCACATATGTTTATTCCGTTTTCTAAAAATTTAGTCCTGTATAAAAAAATACAGATCTGAAATCATTACAAATACTACAAAACAAATCCTTAAAAAACGTATATAAATTACCTTGCCGTTATCCTACTCTTTCCTTGTATAGAGATGTAGCTAAAAATGTGTTGCCAGTACATGGATTATTTAAAATGCAGTTATTAGTCTACGTCTTCAAAGTTTTACATAATATTGGTCAACATACAATTACGTTTTCAAGAAATCAAACTGCTTTCAACACTAGAAACTATCTCTATGGATGTCCAGATGTCGTTTGGAAACTACTAAACAAAAAATTGAATACGCAGGTAGTCTAGAATATAATAATTTACCTCAACAAATACAGGATTGTTGTACAATTTCCTTGTTTAAAAGAAAATTGAAAGTTTATTTGTTACAAAATATTGAAATGCTTCTAATCCAATAAATAATTTAATTTTTATAAAATTTAATTTTACATTATAAATTAGTAGATGATAAAATGTATATATATGTATATATTTTTTTTCTGTAATACATTGTATTTAACTTCTTTAACTATCAACTTGTCTCTGTAATGCCCTAGTGGCGCTGAGACCCCAAATAGAAATTGTATTATTGTATTACAAATATGAATTTTCAATACAAATAATAAAAAAAAAAATAGAACAACGCGTTATAATTGTAAAAACTTATTACAAAAATAGAAAACGCCGGCATTCTTTAAATGGGTAATGGAGAAATGTGAAATCAATGTCCATATAAAAAATTATTTTTGAAGAAGCGCATTTCCATCTGAATGGCTTCGTGAATACATAAAATTGTTGAATTTTGGACAGGAGGGCCTTACTTTTTTGAAGATGAAATAGCAGTGTTCATAGTCACAATGATGACAATAGAATTCTTGTAGCCTTAACTGGGTGGCATAGATCTAGACGAAATATGGTTTTAGTAAGACCACACCACCTGCTACACCATGCATAAAACAATACATTAATGCCGCAACGATATCCAGAGCAACAAAAGCAATATCTTAAGAAATTCACTAACATCATGCAATTTAACGTCGTCTGACTTTTTCTTTGGGGATTTGTGAAATTTTTGTTTTATGTAAATAAGCAAGAAACAATTCCTGATCTTAAATCTAAAATACAATGCGTTATCGGTGAGAAACAGCCACCAATAAACAAATCAAAAAACCAAAACTATCTTAGAAAATACATTTTCAATGCAAAAGTGCATTCTTACTAAGACATCCTTTATAAAAGATAACATTTTATATTAGAAAAATATTTTATAGATATTTTGCATTATTTTGAAAATTTTATAACAAAATGAACAACTGAGAATGCAATTTTATTATATTTGATCTGTCGAAGTATGAGTTATCAAATTTCTTAAGCTCAAAAAAGACTAATACACTGTAGCTATGATTTTATTTGTAATATTTTTAAAACAAAATCAGTGTTGCCAATTTTCATTCAAATAGACTTTACAGCTCATTAAATATTGTGTTCTGCTAACAGAGTGAATTTATCAGATATTTAAAAATTATTTACCTAATCTAGCGATTTTTAATCATTTTTATAGTGAATAACACATAAAACAAATTTGAAAAAAGTAGTCTGTTCCTAAAAAGGTGCTAAAACTCATTAAAAATTACAAATCATTCTAGCGATTTTTAAGAAATTTTTTAAAGTGATTAATACATAAAACAAATTTGCGAAAAGTAGCCTGATCAACAAATTCATAAAACTTATGCAAAAAAAAAAATACAAATTATTCAAAATACAAATTTGAAAATAATACACAATCTACCTTTTAACACTTTTCTTCTATATAGAAACTTTCACTTTAAAAAAGTTAATTCACTACTACTGACTCTACTACTACTGAACTACTGACTCTGTCATTTAATGAAAAATGCATAACTAAAATTTTGAAATTGGCTTAAAAGACACAATATGGTGAATATTTTAAAAATTTTTATAACATCTGAGTTAATATAAGGTTTTTTTGAACAACTTTTTAATAAAGCTGTGATATTAGTAGTTTTTTATTTAATGATGTCAATTGTTGTAATACTATTTATTTGTAAGTTCTCATAACTCTGTTAATAATATTGATAAAAATAATAAGTTTTAATTAAAAAAAAAAAATGCTATGTCCTTATGAATTACTTTTATTTAGCAATTTATTTTCCCGTATTTAGCAATTTTTAATGAGTTTGCTAAGCACTCGACTAAACAACCTAAAACAATCTGATTTTATTAATTTAAATCCAAAAGGCATCTACATATTTAATTAGTAAACAGTAAAATGTTTTTTAAGTGATAGATTTTCTCATCCGATTCGTAAAAAGTTTTGGCAACACTGTTGAGAGTTAAAACAAAAACAAAGTTTGAAATAGAGCTCTTTCTTTGCGTACGAGTATATGTATAACATGTTTATTTAAAAAAAAATATGAAAATAAAAACTTGGAAATAACAACTACAACTACATAAGCAAAAGTAATAAATATCAAAAAAGTGTGCTAATTCTGTCTGAAAATTTGTTAAACTTTTGTTTGTTGTATTAAAGCACATACAATTGTATGTGTAACTATGGCAGTCGAAAACATGTTTACAAAAGTCACAAACAAAAACAAAAGACTTAAGACACAAACGTCATTAAAATATCGTATGATATTTACTAAACGAAAAAGTTAATAAATTACAGTTAATTTCTATTTCACTTATAAAAATTTAAAGAAATTTAACACAACATTGCATAGATAATATAGTAAATGCTTTATAAGATTTGTAAAACAAATTAGTAGTTTATAGTTCAGGCATATACGTTAGTATGCACATGCATATGTATGTATGTGTGTGAAATGCATGTATATTCTGGCACTTCAATATTTAAAAAAAGCTTATTAATTTAATTATCAATAATATTAAGCTTTTTTTTACTTGGCTTCACTTGTTATTTTATTAGGCAGTAAAAGTAAAAGTGTTTGGTTAAATGACATTTAACTAACAGACTAACAGCCAAACTTAAGAATGTTGTTGAATACAAGCTAAACAATGATTTAACGAGAAAATATAAAACTTGATCTCCTTGGCTATTAAAATAAATGAATAAGAATAACTTAATATACAGTATAGTGCAACGTAAAATTAGTGCTTTAGCGTGTTCTACAAAACGTATTTGATTTCTGTGGCTTGGAGCTAAAAGGGCCAATGTCACTTTTTTGCTCTTTTGAATTAATCATTGCATTATATTTGTTTTCTTTCTCTATTTCATTATGGTAAAACAGCTTAAGTCATACTTAATCCAGAACAGCTTCATAAATAAAATGCTGGCCAATGTCACAATGAAAGCATATATAGAAGTTAAAGTTTAATTCCAATTTTCTCAAAAGTTGAATTGAAATTTAATATAATTTATGAGTATTTTGAAATGATTCTTTCAATGTTTTTTATTATAAAAAAAATGTAATTGTTATATTATTCGTACATTTCTCAAAAAACTTAAGTGTAGTAAGTAGCCTGGTGGCAGTTAAAAGCGGTTTAGATGTTTTCTATATTTTTTTTAACCAAAATTTAATTTTTTATACAAGATTTTTTTTATTTGTAGTCAAGAAAGAATAATCGTCTATGAAAGCTAATATATAAAGTCTTAGTACTATCAAATCACTTTAATCTATTTAGAAAATTGTAGAGCAACTAACTAAATCACTGAATGATTCATTATTGCACCGTACATAGAAGCACGCTTGAGAAATACGTCCTTATTTTTAAAAATTTTAAACGATTTATTAGGCGTTAATAAATGAAATTTCAATAGAAAAAAACCTCTTAATAAGCTTTTGGTTATTGTTATAAATAAGACAGATAAAATGTTAACATTTTTATTAGCTTTTATCACTCTTGAATTAGGATTGGATTTTTACAAAAATTATGTTTTTTTCTTTGGTTTAAAAAATAAAAATTAAGGAAAACACTTTGCGATCTAAAATTACGAGAATTTTGTTCTACCAATTACGTGTAATATTAAACAATATGCAGGTTTACGAATATTGTGGTTAGAGTCATATAAATGTTTGTATGCAGATAAATATTTATGTTTTAAAATAGTTTCAGATAATGTTATTAGTGCAAATTAGTAGTTTAAAATTTTTTTATATATTCCCATTCTGTTGTGTTTATGTATGCAGTTATTCTTTACAAACCTTCTAGTACCATTTTAAATCGGTAAAATATTTTGAATTTGCAATAAAAAGTACCTTATACATATATTAAACCAGAGGGCTAATTACCGCAGTCGATGACTAGCGAAATTTAATCGAGCTTGCGAAATTTTTTACTTTTGGGATTCTGTCATTCGTTATCGAGTAACATGTTTCGAAATTTCTAATGATGTTAGTCGATAACATGCTTACGTTCGAATGCAACCTTGCGAGTTTTTCTTCGTTAGCAAATAACTAAACGAATTTATGTTTTTAAAGAACTTCTTCAAAAAAGAAAAAAAAAAAGAAAATATAAGAATAAAATATATTTTTTTTGCTAATATATTAATTTTTATTAATTAATAGGTCAAATACAACAAAGATTAACTTTAGTCAAAAGCACATTCTTGCAGAATTTATATCTGAATATAGCGACTTGGCCAAAGGAATTTTACCAAGTACAGCTCAAGCTAATTGAAATTTGCTCAATGCTTGGCAAACATTCATTTACATTCATTCTTAAATCTTTTGAATTTTTTCAGTGGTGAATAATTCTTTTGAATTTTTCTTTCCAACACTTAAACAAAAAATCGATTCGTTTCATATCGAGTTTAATCATCAGAAAATTTCGTATCATCTATATTAAATTCGATGCGAAATTATTTCGATCACGACTCCGGTAATTAGCCCCCAGGTATCATGTTACCTCAACAAAAAATTTTATTAAAATCAATTTTGTAGTTTTTGAGCCAACCGAATTCAGGAAGACAGACAGAAAGAAAGAGAGAAAGACAGATAGACACAAATTCTAAAATAAAAGTTTTTTTTTACTATATCGTTGGCCATATATATGTATATACTATCAAAAATTTTTAAAAAAATAATTCATATACAAACACAATTTTCATAACCTTCATACTGGAGTGTAAAAGGGTATATCGTTGGTAACGAGTAGAAAGGCCCTGCTTAAGTCAAATAATTGTAACTTTACAGGTAATAACGTATTAGGAACTGTATTATAATGATGTAAACTTTTGTCGTAAAAACATACGAAAATATGTTATTTTTAATATTATTGCCTTAAATTTTTGTGTCGATGTTTGTTTGTGTTTAATGTGTTGGAATCATTGAAAAACTAAATTTCGTAAAATATACGAGCCTTTCTACTTGTGACCATCGATATAGAAGTTTGTCATTACGTTTGCAATCTCTACAGTATTAAAATGCAACCCCATAAGTTATATATATTTTAAATCCTTATGTATAAAGAAGTCTATTTACCTAAGTCCATCCGTCCATCCGCCCGTCTGCCTTCTCATGGGAGTATTGAAATCATCTTCAATCATCCCACGGACTCGTATGTGGTACAAATATATCAGAAATGCTTTTAAGAATTTTTCTATTGAAAATCAACTAATATCTTTGTTTTACTAACCAAAGTAAATTTTTGCAGCTCTCAGATAACTACTAGACCCAATTGTTTATTGGCACTATAAGATAATAATAAAGGGTCCGCCAAATAACTTTTTTTTTTTGAAAATGCTATAAAAAAGTGTATCTTCGGCTGTATGGCACGTAGCGCCGTCCTGTTAAAACCAAATGTTGCCAATAACCTCTTCTCTTTAATTTTTTTGAAAAAAAAAAATTTGTTCAACAAGGCCCGATAACGATTGCCATTGACTACGGCCACTCCTTGCTCATTTTCGAAGAAAAATGGCCCAATTATGCCTCTGAACCAAAATCCGCACCAAACAGTGACTTGTTTTTGGGTGTATCGGCTTTTCAATGTATGAGTGCGGGTTTTATGTGCCCCAAATGCGACAATTTTGCTTGTTTACACACCCGCCAAGATCAAAATGAGCTTCATCTGAAAAGATGATTGTTTTTTTTAGCAAAATCGGCCAAAGTAATGTCACAATATTTTCCAGCGTTATTCAAGCGTATACACAACCATATTCGTTCAGCGGAGGATAAAACTAATTATCGGTCAAATCAGACATGAGCTAAGTGTTACCATTCATGAAATAAGCACTAGTTGAAAAAAAAACGTTAGATGGCGGACCCTTTATAATATACAATATGTATTATTAATATATAAGAATATAAATAGAAAATATTGGAATAGGTCCATTATTGGCAAAGATATTGGCAAAAGTATAATTTTTTTTATTGAGATTGTTCTTGATGGCACAAACTGTGTGTATTTTTGTTGTATTTGTTATATTTTTGTATGCTTATACATGTGTACGACGATTCGTCAGCCGTATAATCAACAATAAGGAAGAGCACTGTGTGTTACACAAATATGATATTGTTTGTCATGATTTAGAAAAATCAATTATCTATAAATATCTACATTTTTTGTGAAGAGTATATAAGATTTCGCACATCTTAATATGCACTATATTTACTGGCTTTACAATCTTATTATAAGTATAAAAACATGCACCCACCGATCAAAGAGTGCTGATGATGAAATCGTAGCTGATTTCGAAAATGCATTCCACTCGGCTAGTTGTCGGTAAAAATATAATTTTTCAGATTATTCTTTCATTTATCACAAATAAAAAAATTCTTTGTAACAATAAGAATGTTAATATGAACTCGAGCCTGATTAAAATTTGAATATTAGTATAAGTATAAATTTTTATTCGAGCTTATATTTTTAAGACAATATTTTCTACTTTAATTTGATTTTTTTTTAAAGGCATTAAAGAATCACAAAATCGTAGTCAAAAATATACACGCTACTGTCTATTCTAACTAATAAAACACAACAAGAAACAATTACTAATTCTATGGCAAACAAGAGCTAGCTGTTTTTGGTTAAAGACATTAAATTTAGATTAGAAAACTGTAAGGTAATTAAACCAATAACGATTTGTAGTAATAAAACAGCTAACAAAGGGTTTTAATCACCCTGCAGTATTAACAGTGATATATTTGAATATCAAATTATTTTACAAACGCTTCACTAGTATAATTTGTTCGATTTTATATTAAATCATTTTAGATATACATCTTCTACATCGAGAGAGAAATAGTTCTGAGTGCTTAGACAATGAAAAAGTTTTGACTTAGTTTATTAATACAAGCAACAAAAAAAAAAGAAACAAAAACATATTAAAATTTTAACTTAAAACTTATCATGTTTGACCTTGGCATTACTTTGTTCTAAACTATGTCCATTAAGTCTGCCTGTATATGGGAAACATTCTCACATTCAAACTATGAAGACGATATAAATGAAAATCAAACAAAATGTTTACAATGAGGTTTGTTATGGAAAAATTAGCTAAATCGGCCAAGTGGAAAATTTTTGTTTGCGGTTTTAATCTTGTATTTCTTGGAACGGTATGAAAAAGAAAAATGGAAGAAAAAACAAGGGTTTAAATTTTTTTAAAATAAAATTTCAAACAATCTTAAAGAATCAAACTTAGTTTTTCTATAAGTTTATCATTTACTGATGCAAATTTTTGCAAAAAAAAAAAAAAACAAACCAGTTAAGTGTAAACAAAATTATATTTAAGAAAACCGAACTAATAAATTAAATTAATATTTGTCATTGGTAAATCATTTATATTACAACAACAAACTTAACTTTTGTTGTTGTAACCGGTGGGGTACTTAAGCGACATTACCACTATGACAGTTTCGTTATATAACAAGTTTCAAGTAAAAAATCGCATGAAATTTTTTCAAATAAAAATTGCATTGATGACAGGGACTTGTAACATCGTTATTAAAAAATTTAAACACATTGTCTGCTTTAAGTAAGTCGGTAATTTAAAATAGTTTTTGGTTAATGAATCAGGGCTCAATAATAAGCGGGTTCCTGCGAAATATTTTGACTTAAAAAAAAGGTCAGTATCTTAAATGATTTGTCAAGTTGAACTATTATGATGTTCAGTGAGATTGCTGGGATTGTCATGGGCTTATACATGTACTTAAATGGAAAATGGACGTTTTTTAAGGTTTTTGGCCCAAATTTCTATAGTTAAACTTTTTTAAAGGGTAAAAACTAAACAAATAAAACTGCTATATTCGGCCGTTTCAATTTTAATATCCTTCACTATCATGTTTGTAGGTATAACCTTATCATAGCGTAGCCTAAATTTCAGATTAAATTTTATATGTTATTTTGCTTTATTTGCTTCGCCATCTTTAAATTTGCATTTTTACATAGTTAGTTGTATTCTATTAGTCAAGCGCATACCCATTGTTAGTTTTTCGCAGGAACAATTTTTGAGACTATGTCTTGTAATATGATGTCTTTAACGTGTTCAAAAATTATTTAGGAGCTTGAGAAACTTTGTAAATGTACTTATATATTTTTCCAAATATTTTTTACCTATATCTTTTCTAGTTAGTCTAATAGTGCAATATGTGCATAGTTCTTTTATGGATATTTCTAGAGGTTTATCATAACTATAAATAGCAGCAAAGGTGTCTATAAGTTATCTTAGGGTTGAAAATGGTAATTTTTGAGGTAAAAATATGGGAAAAAACAGAGCCAGACGTGTTTATTTGCTCTTATTTTAGAAACATATGTGGCGATTGTGGTGAATTTAAATAGCGATTTATTACCAAATATTTTCAAGAGACTGGTACCAAATACAGATATGTGCAATAAGTATGTGGTTGCTTTAAAAGTTGAGTTCAACAAACACACGGACCGACGGACAGATAGACATTTGTTAATCGATTTATAAGCTTTAAGAAAATTAATATTGTAGAAATAACAATCGGAATGACAATTAAAAATATAAATAAAAAGAACAAAAGAACACTTTTATAATCAAAATATGCAAAATTATATATAAACGATAGAATATGCAGAGTATGTAGCATTGATTATAAAAGACGGTTATAAATATGTATAAAGCTTCCAAATTTCCTTTTAAAAAATAGAACATTTATAGGACCAATTGTAGTGTATATAACCAACAGTTCCAATGCAGAAGGGTGTCCCAAAATAAACGACAAATTTAAATAATATAAAATTTTTTCTGTTAGCATATCATTTGCCCGATATGCCCCGAATCTTTTTGTTGAAATTTTCCATAATCATTTTGCATATTTGTATGTGACTGAATTAGCTTTAAAGAACGGTTGGTTGTAAAATTTTTGGTATAGATCTTTAAATTCAAGTAACCCCATAAGAATCAAATAATTTTAAATCAGACGATGTGGAGGGTCTGTTGTGAATATGAAAATTAGAGTGTACAGGAACTAGGAAATGTCTAATGCAGTAATGGAACTCTTTCACAGGCTGGGGCCGAATTACGGCGTTCGATCACGATCGAAATTTTACTCGTACGATCGAGTTCGCTGTGCTTTAGGTATAGAGATTCTAATAAGAATTTTACAATTTCGATAACTTTCGAATGCCGTAATTCGGCCCCTGTATTGAATGTGATGCCATCCTATCATCTATTTTAGGCATACACAACTCTGTGATAATATTGCGGTATTGAGAATCAGTGACAATTATTGCTAGCGAGCCTTTTTTTCGAATTTATATTACAATGATATCTTCAACCATAAAATCCACATTAAGTAGCTGAACATCGTAGATGTATTTGTTTTTCCGAATCCCTGCAGATACACACAAGTAAGGTATACTCTTTAATGGACTAGGACTAATCCAAGGATCACCCAAATCTATGGAAAAATCGTGGTCGATTTAACTTTACGATGTTCTAGGGCTGGACCATACAACCCACCGGAGTAATCTCAAAACCTCTCTTTGTCATTGTTCGATGGAGCACCTACAAGACCATTACACACGACACTTGTCGTTTAACTACAATCTCTTGTTTAAAAATGCTATGGTCCATGACTGCATTGCATAGGACCATGTTGTAAGTAGTCCATTTAGCTAAAATGGACCACATAGTCCAATATTATCTGCAGGGATGTTCACATACAATCTTTACCACACTGTTGCAGTTTCATGAATTATTTAACTGATTTGTTGCAGAGTCAACAAAACTAAATCAATAACCGACCATATTTATCTTTGTATGATGATAATTCTGTATAAAAGTTTCGGCAAACTTTAATTAATGCAAATAAATAACAAAGAAAATTAAAATTTTTATTATTATGCTGATTATGCGATTGCAACAAAATCAGCCGAAATTTAAATTTCTTTTTAATACAGAAGTTCTGTAAAACTGCATCCTAAGTTTTAAATTCCATAAGTAGAGAACGACTTATCGAAACATGTTATTATTTCTGTGGCTTGGAGCTAAAAGGGCCAATGTCAAAATATTCACTTTTGAGAAAATTTGAATTGGAGTTTAACTTTTATATGTGCTTTCATAGTGACATTGGCCAGCTGTTATGGGTTAAGTATGACTTTAGCTGTTTTACCATAATGAAATATGTAGGGCTAGAAAACAAATCTAATGCAATTATTAACTCAAAAGAGCAAAAAAGTGACATTGGCCCTTTTAGCTACAAGCCACAGAACTATATCCAATATTTTACTATTTCTTAATATTTTTAAAAATTTTGAAGATGTTTATAAAAGCGAGGATGGACCAGATTTTTGGAGAGTAATTAAAACATGTTTTACATTTTTTTTTAAAACTCATAATCAATTGAGAAGCATTAATCTTGTGAAATTTTTAATAATATAAACACATATCTGTTTTATTCGTTTATGTAACTTTGTAATTTTTTACAAAATTTTCAAAAGAAAAAGAAACGTTTCTTTTTCGAATAAAAAGCGAAAACTATTTTATATTATTGAAAAGAAAACATAAACAAAAACATAAATTAAAAAAAAAAAATTAAAATAAACTTTCACAAAATTTGAAAATCTTTGGTAGTCTTTTGATTGCCTTTTTCTGATATCGAATCAAATAAAGCTTTAAGTTGTTATTGTAGTTGCAGCAATTTATTTAATACGGTTGACTAACTAACGGTTATATGGCAAAGAAAACGAAAAATTTGAGTATTAAACGAATTGTTACGACAATCAAGTAAGTCATGGTAATAAAGACAAAGAAGAAGAAGAAGAAGAAGAAGAACTAAATAATCTTTTTCATTTTTTGCTCTTTTGTTTTTTTTTTAATATTTAAATCTACTCCTACATAATATTCATTTACTCTCGCTCTCTCGTTCGAATTTCGATTGCAGTTTTAACTTTATTAATATTTTAACAATAAAATTTTTTATCAAATAAAACAACAAAAATTTTTTATTAAGATACTTTAGCAACATCTTTAGTTTCACTTTTCAATTATTTAAGCTTAAATTATTTGTTTAATATATTTTATAGGAATTTTTGTTTCATTTATTTCTCTTAATTTTGGCTTAAAACACAGTTGCTTTTCTTAATTTTTAGCTCGATTTTTTTTTTAATACAAAAATTGAATTTTTATTTAAATTCTTGTTGTTGTTTAAAAATTCCTCTCACACACACTTACAATTTTACCACTCACTCACTTAACACTTCTACACTCTTAATGGCACACGTTTTATTCTTTTGTTTTAAAGTATTAAAGCCACTTTATAACTTTATTTCTTTTATTTACCCACCGTTTTTGTATCCGTTTCTTTTGGCCGCGTTATTTTTTCGATTACGACTACTTGTCGAGTTCGTTGTCTTCAGCAAACTGAATTGAAGTCTTTCGGTTTTTCTTGCTGAAAGCTCTGCAAAATCAAATCTGGCTTTAAAAATGTATTTTTTTTTATTTTAATTTCTTGCATTGTTAATAATGTTGTTGCTGTTGTTTGTTATTTCTTGTACTGTCTGTGTTACGTGTATTGCTGTGTACCAGTCTGTTCGCCACACGTTTTATGTGTATAAGTTTGGTTTATAATTTATTGATGATTAATATTTGCGTATTGCATTTCTTAGAGAACCGATTACTTTTTTTTGTATATCGGTTTTAGTCATTAAATAATAATTTTGATCTTGGGAAGTTGTTTTAGTCATCACACATATTTGTGGTTACCACTTAAAGGTTCTTGCTTTAACCAGCAGCGTTCATTTCTTTATGAATTTAGATTAACCGGAGTTAACACAACATTTCGGCTTACAAATGATTAAGAGTTATTTTTAACAAAGTGTTAAGTAATAATGTGATTTTTTGTGTTAGATAGAATGTTAAATGTCACGATGGATCCAAGCAATTCAGCAAACAATAAAAGAAAGACATGCAAGGGAAGTAGTAAATGCAGTGGTATTATCGATATAGAATTGGTTCGATTGGTTAGGACACGAATGAATGATGGCCACATAAGCCTATTGTGTTTATAAAAATTTATTAATAAACTGTACATAATTATAATAAGTTTATACCACGCATGCATATTACTTAATGATGTTTGTTTTAAAGCATATAATAAACGATAAACTATTTTGTATTAAGCGAAGCATTTATAAAGCATTCTACTGCTCGATTGATTTAGAAGTGTTATATGACTCTTTTAGGGTTAAGGTAAATTTAGTTAAGGGAAAACTCAGCTGATGAAAGGTGGATCATGTAATGAAGAGATGCAGGACAACTATAAAAAATGGTGGCCGATGATGGGGGTCCGAAAGTCGGAGTTTCGTTTTTTGATGGTTGAGGAAAGTTTTGGTGAACAAAAATTACATGAAATTAATATGGTAAAAAATCTTTAATTTTTGTTCTAAAATTAACAAAAAAAGACAAAAATAAAAAAAAAAATAATAAATAACAAAAAAAATAAAATATAAATATTTTTTTGTTAAATAAAATATGTTTTTATATTGAATAAAAAATAAAACATACATACATACACAATTGGCTAATTTACAACGGTGTCTTAAGTGCCATAAAGTCTTAAATTCCCAAAAATGGTAATATGATTGAACATTTTTCTATTGCTTTTCGTAAAATGCTTAAACGTTTTTGAAATTTTTAAAAGTTATTACATTATGACAATACGACATTTAAATCACATTCTGAATTAGCCAAATGCCTTTTTATTAAATACACGAAATAAAAGTTTTACACATTTTCTAATAAAATAAAAATAAATATCGATGCCTTACTTCCTCAAAAAATAAAATTTTTCAGGAGAGAAATGAAAAACGGTTCATCTTTTTATACTTCGGTGTTTGGTTAAAAGTTTAAATGCAATTATTAAGGAATTGATTGTATTTATGTATATTGGTAGTAATAATATATTAATCTTTTTTAGTTAAAGCATGAAACAATCGTTTGATATGAAAAAGTCAAAACCGTACTTTTTAAGATACGTGGTTGAGGAAGTAAGGCATCGATATGAAACGAAACAACAAATACATTATTTTGTTAAAAACAAATTACACAAGTATTACACATTAACGCACTACAAAATACCACATTAAAACAAACCCAACACATCCTACCTACACACGACACCGGAAAAAGGTTTAGTCCACGCCAATCCCAATCTCTGAGAGATTCAAATCAACCAAGAGCTGTATTTGTACGTAAACAGATGACAGATCGTACGTGACATTTGTACTCCTATAAAGTGGAGTAATTTTTGCAAAAGTAAGAGCAACTGAAATAAAATTAGATCTTTATGTTCCATTCATAGAATACTTTATTTAAAAAAAAAAAATTAATTATATTCGAATCATTGTTGTCTAAAATATCCAAAAAAATAAGAATATATCGTAACGTGACATAAAACAGAAGTTATTTTGAGGTATATATGGAAATATGAAAAAATCTGCGAATCTTGGGAGGTTTTTTTTCTTTTTTTAATTTCTTACACTAAACCAAATATTTTTCTTTTAAAATCCATCATATTTAATTGAAAACAATTTTTAAATGATTTTGTAATAAATTCAATTTAAGATCGTTCGTGACATACGTACGTACGTGACAGATTTTTCTCTAATAGTATTCTTAGGTAATAAAATTTATATTATGTGTAGAAAAAAAGCTATATTCTAAATTAGGTGCTTTTATTTTGGGACTCTTGCGACTGTTCAAATACGAATGAGGGAGACAAATAATGTTTTTGCACTACGTACGTGACATTAAAATAACATCCAAGGGAAATAAAAAAAAATACCGCTAATTGGACTCTATATTTTCTTTTTTCTTATGGATCTTGTTAATTGTTATTGTGACCTTTATTTTAAATTACAATTTATTTTTACAATTTAGTCGCTAAAAAAATAGTTGATTGCAATTCTTTAAAATAAGTCAAAGAGATAATTAGATTAAACTCTTATTATTGCTCTTAATATAATTTAATAAGCTCTTAATACCTGCGCATAGTAAAATTTGAGTGTTTTATTTTTATCAATAAACTTATATTGAAAAACTTGCAAAAGTTTTTATTTTTACAATCGTGGTTGCCATATTTATGGAAATGTCCATATCGATGCCTTACTTCCTCAAACTCGTATCTTAAACGTATATCAAACGATTGTTTTATGCTTTAACAAAAAAAGATTAATATATTATTACTACTAATATACATAAATACAATCAATTCCTTAATAATTGCATTTAAGCTTTTAACCAAACACCGAAGTATAAAAAGATTAACCGTTTTTTTTTTCTCTCCTGAAAAAATTTATTTTTCAAGATACGAGGTTGAGGAAGTAAGGCATCAATATGTATCATTTACCTATGTGGGATGGTGAAGGATATTATCGGATTCGACACAGCCAGTTAAAGCACTCTTACTTATTAGTTGCATAGTTTTATGTCATTAATATGTGGCCATCTTGGCTAGAGGGCACATGGCGTAACAGGGAGGTTGAATTTTCATACATTCTTCACAGCAAAGCAAACTATATTTCAGCAATAACGTATCGAGTATTTGCTTTCACTGATTGACCGTGCAATTTAATCATTGACATGTGACACCATTCTGCTGAAATCACAAGTCTGAAATAATTACAAGTGCACGAAAAAATTATTAACCATGTCTCTATAATATTTACCATGTACTGTAGCGATCATTCTTTGTAAAGATAAGTATATAGACCAATGATACCACCGGCTCAGAAAGACAACCAAACGTGTGAGTTATTTTATGTATCACTTTAAATGCGGTAATTCTGTTTAATGATACAGCTTTTTACCTAAAAGTTTGTTTAATATGATGACCGATGAGAATGTCGAATTTAAACATGATTTGAAAAATAAATTTAATTAAATGCCAAATATAACAAATCCCCAAAAAATTTCTCACAGTAAAAAGTGCGGTCTTTAAAAAAGCACCAAACAGTTTCACGATATTATTGCCGCAGCTAATTGTATTCTGGAGCGAATTTTCCTTAAAATTTCGTATAAATCAAGTTCTTTTTAAATTATATTATTTGTATAAAATTATGAGAGAAGACAATGTGTAGAACATTTTTATTAGAAAAGAAGTAGTTGACGGTTGGTTGGTCCAATGCGAATATCTTGTTAGGTGGAGTTAGATTGAAAAACATGGAAATTCGAAAAGCCGAACCCATAATAAGTATACACGTATACCTAAATTGGCAATATTGTAGCCTCTAAAGAAATAAAATTTTTCCTACATAAATCTTAATCCTAGAACTCATCCAATATTTCGACCAGGTCGAGAACTCATTCACTTTAATATAATTTCTTAGGGATTTTCAATTTGAATTCCTCAGGAATTCTGAGTTCAGAATAGTGTTCACGTTATAGTTCTCATTTCTAATACGCCCTAACGAATGACTTTGATAAAGATAGTGTTCCAAAGTCTAATACTCTCTGACATCCATAATATCTCTAGACATGACATAATATCTTTGCATGCGAGTTAATCACACTCTTGCACTGCAGGACATTTTAAACTTTTTCGTTTAATAGGATTTTGATAACTGATCATAGGTTTTTCAGTTTTTTTTTTAATGTGCCTTAAATAGCTTTGGTATTAAATAAATTTTATTTAGGAAAGTTTTACAGAATAACAAAAATGATTACAAAAGCACATGATATAGGGAATTGTACTTTTCCCCCGTTAGTTAAAAATATTTCATATATGAAACACATTTTTATTTATTCGTTCAGTAATCATTTTTGTTAAATAGCTAAATTTCAATGAATTTACAATTCGTAAAATATTTTCAATACTTTACATGTTTTTAATGGTATGCATGTGTATGACTTTAAATAGAATCGATTACCTATTTTGTTCATATAGCCCAAACATCACTAAACATTTAATTAACTTTACATTTTATTTTTACAACAACTTTACGTCGAGGTCGTTTGGTTTTTTTATTTATCTTTTCTTTCATATTATTTATGTATTTGTTTTAAATGTTGTTTAAAAGAAACATTCGAATAAGTACATTGTGCTGTTACAAACGTTATAGAAGTAGAATGAGTTTATGGTTTTATGGTTTAATGCGAAATGCTGCATTTGGTAAGATACAAACATGATATGCGAACGGGCAAGTTAGCTGAGGAAAATATGCTGGCCTAAAGTTGTACATACAAAGTGTTATCGTTCTCTTAAGAGAAAAATAGATTAATTTTAGTGTTGCTGTGTACCTCTCTCACAAGTACGTTATATAAATTTTATTTGATATTTTTTTTGTTATGAATGTGCTAAATATTAGTTGAATTTTATTTTAAAAAACATGTAAAGAACCCTTAAATATAGAATTGTTTTTCTTCGTTGATTTTTATAAACAAAAAAACATTACATTTTATGTAGAAACCTAAATTATCCCTTCTTTTCTTTACATTTTTATTAAACTATTTAAAACATAATAAAAAATAATATCGATTCTATAATACTTTGCAACAGTAATCATACAAAATGTTAAATTATTTGTTCATTATCATTATTACAAATACAATATCTTCACAACAATATTTTGAAATGTTAAGGAACAATTTCTATTTATGTATTCTTAGTTACGAATAAGTAAATCCTTAATATTTCATTGATAATTTTAAGTACTTTTGTTAGTACTATTGTTGAATAATACACTATGTGAGTAAGTTTGAGTAGCTCGTGTAGCACGAGTTGATGATTATTACCATGAATATGAAAGAGCTCACCTACCGTAATGGCCACAGCTCCTTGACAATATAGGGCATCTGTTTAAAATGTGAACAACTTAAAGTTAAAGTTTCAACTTAATGTATGTATGCCTTGATACGGACACATCCTTTTATCACAATAATCGACATTTTTACCAAAGACTAAGAAAAACTATTGATATTTTAATTTTTAAAAACATTTTCATTGTTTAAAATAAGAAAAAATAGCACGATTTGTTTTCAAATTGTATATAAATATTGTTTACGCTTTTTAAACTAAATTGTTATCTCTTAAATTACAGTCACGTTTAGTTAAAAACTTATTTTCTGCAAAAAAAGTAAATGTTTAAAAAAAGTAAAGAGAAAAATAATTTATATATACCTAACTACTCAATAACATTATGTTTAAAAACATACAAGATTTATATATACAAAAAATTATATATTAAATTCTATTTTTGTATATCATATTATAAATTTTATATATTTTAATATCTTTCTATTGTTGATTTTAATATTGTTTTAAATTGAAATATAGTAACAGCAATCTTATTTTGTAATTTGAACCACCCTGTTTTAAGTGATCCTTATTGTGAATGAAATAAAAGTAGGCCTGCCAGATTCAATATAAATTAAAACATCAAATTTTTTATATAAAAAAAAAGAACTGGAAAAGTTTAAGAATTTTATATATAACAAAAAAATAACGTTTAAGTGATTAACATATTAAATTCAACTTTATATATGGGGCATTATTCATTAAAAATATCAAGATTTAATAATATACAAATTCTTTCAATCACATTAATTTGATTTATATAAATGTATTTATATATAACAAACAAATTTTGAACAATTTTTATAAATATATAATTTGGTCCGTATTTATAAAAAATATTTTAGGTTTATTGAAGGCTTATTTGACAAATTTCTCTACAACATCTGTCAAATAAGCCTTTAATAAACCTAAAATATTTTTTATGAATACGGCCCTTTATATATCTTATATCAACCACTATCTTATATAAATTTAACATATATTCGAACAACTTTTCAGGGTCAATAAGAAACTACATTTTTAACATAATTAATAATTGTTAATTTAAATAAGAATTTTTTATATAACTAATTTAAACTCCAGTCGGTTTAAGAATATTTTATATATATTTTTATATAGTCTCTTTTACTCCCTTTTATTTTATGTATTGGTATAAGGATACTTTAATACTATGTTTAACATATAGGATTGTTTTTTCAGCAAGTTTACATCTGATTTAAAAGGAAAACTATAAAAAATGCGAAATTTAAATATTTTAATTAATATATTATTTCAGGAAACAAAACTGGGAATATTAAAAATATTTATTTTATAAAAAATTTCTTTTAATTCAAATTTCTGCCTAGATTCTAAATATTTGGTAGTTTTGTATGTTTACGACTATGTCAATAATTACCGCAAATCAAATAACTACAGCGAAAAAAAAAATAAAACAATTAGTCCATTACATACAGCTTTCGCGAAATAAATCAGGATGAGTTTTGAAATCTAGTAATTATTCTATTAAAATTATATATAAAACTATATTGATATTGTAAAATAAACAATTGCATTTTACAACTGTAAAAATAAACAATTAACAATATAATTTTTTTTGTATTGTTAATTATTTGTAATTGTTTATACCTTCCCTAAAGAAACTTCTCAATGTTGTAGCGAAATATTGGAATGAAATAAAATTATTTTTAAAAAGAATTGATCTCAAGCTTAATAGATAAAACAACTATCGACATATATAAAAAAGATCGAAGATATTTACTTAATATTGAAAGAAGTAGACTCTATGTATATTGTGTATGTTCATGAGCATGCTTCATTTTATATTGAACCAGCGTTGAAGTTTGCCAAAACTTGTCAAAGAAAAATGTTTAATATGGCATCTTAGAATATTTTCCCAGCCCTATATCTAGCCTTGGTAACTCTGAAAAATGCAACACTGTAAAAAGGTAGTTGATGGATTAGGTCAAAAAAAGAACAACCAATATGTGCGGAAGTAGAAAAAGTTTTCATAAATTTGTATTAATTTTGTTGTGATTTTTTATTTAATAATTTATTAAAAACGTATGAATGTGCTCAAAATTTTTACAATAAAACATATCAAATTATTATAAGGAATTTAAGAACACAAATTAAATAAATATGTACGTAATAGAAACGGTGACAACGGCAAGTGACCTTAAGTGAAAGAAATATAATTACGAATTGTGTTTTTTAGCAAGAAACGTAGGAGAAGCAAAAATAAAAATATATTTGATTTTCATTTTTGGAAAGAAAATATTCAAAGATTAAACGCACAAAAAAAATTAAGAAATTCACATTGCGAGAGAAAAGGATTTGTGCAATTTTATTTAACATTTTGGTTTTTTTGGTTTTTATTTTTTGTGAAATGGGTGGTTGTATGGGACGTTATAGTGGTGATAATGAAACTGTAAGTGTATCATCGGCTAGTGTTTCAAGAACGCCGACAGCTGGTAAGTGTAAAATTAAAATTTTATATTAGTGATCAACTTTGGTTGAAGGGATTATTAAATCAGTGTGTGTGTTTTTCTGTCGTTTTGTGTTTCAAGGACCCCAAGTGGGACCAGCGCGAAAAAATCGCCCTTTATGTCATGAAACAATACGCTGGCGTTCAGATGTTCCTTTAACAGAGGGACAATTGCGTTCAAAACGTGATGAGTTTTGGGATACAGCACCTGCCTTTGATGGACGCAAAGAAATCTGGGATGCCTTGAGAGCTGCCACCACAGCAGCAGAGGCATTAGATTTTCAATTGGCTCAGGCGATATTGGATGGAGCAAACGTTTCAGTGCCGAATGGGTAAGTAGCTAAAGTTGTTAAGGAAAATAAATAGGTATAATTTCTTTTGTTCAAAAACCCGATTTTTTATTTTTCTAATTGTCTTAATGTGTATTTTCGTATTTTAGTCATGCTCATGTATGTATATAAATCGATTAATTATTTTTGATTTATATTTAAATGCATTGTGCTCTCAGTTTATTAAACTAAAAAATATTTATGTCATTTGATTTAATTTGTCTGCGAATTATATCACATTTGTTATTTGAAATCTCTAATTCCTTTAAAGGTCATAGTGAATAAGGTGGTCAAGTTATTAATATATAAATAAAATGCTTAAAAATCAATAACAGAAATATATGTACATATGTAAATCAACTTTACTCCAACTTTCTTTTCAAAGTTAAACAGTGAGTTCGGAGTGTTTGTAACTGTTGTAATTGCCTGACTATTGTATTTTCACACAAGTTTAATTGCTTATTCGTGGTTACAATCGCTTGGGCAAATTTATACTCAAGGGTGTTTGTGTTTTTGATTTGTCGGTCGGTTGGCTGACTGATTTGTTTGTTGCTTTATTTTTGTTTGCCTTTGTTGAGGTATATTTTCCAGGGGGATTTGTTTGTTATCCCTTCAATACTTTTACATATTTCACAATTCCAATATGTGTAAAAGGAATTTGTTGCTTACGACATGCAATAACATGGTTTTAAATTACAATAGTTTTTTTTTTGTCTGAAGATTGATTTTTACAGTCGTGTGGCGAAAAATATAACATGTTATATCTTTAATGACGATTTAAAAGAGATTGGATAACTTAAAATGAAAGCTTGTGGTAAATTAGGATCATATTTTAAAAAAAATTAAAATGATCAACAAATTTATTTTGCCTAAAAATTAATAAAATTTTATATATACAGTAGAAGTGTTCAAGTTGTATTTTTATTAAATTTTTTTAAAAATTTCTTTTATCTTGAAATTCGATTCTTGCTCACATGAAAAAACTTGGTCCGAGGCATGAGATTTTTGCATGTACCGAACTTATATTTTGACACAATTTATAGGTCTTTTTAGCGCGACATTTGTTTTGCTTTCTGTGTAGTTACTTGCAAAGTTTTAATATTTAATATTAAATAAATTTTTAATTTGTGTTTAAATAGTGCAGAATAGTATTGCGCTACCTCAAAGCCTCTAAACAGTGTCATAACATCTTTTAAGGACGCATTATTCTTTCAAGTATATATTAAATGTAAATGAGGCTTCCTTCTTCTAGACTAAGAACCGCATACGAAAAAAAAAATCAAAAACAAAATGCGAAATGAGACAAATTTTCGTCTAATAAGAATAGAGGTGTACACGAATATATTATGTTCGTTCGTTTAACCAAAAGTTTTGATTATTTTTACTGACCTTTACTGAATTGCATTCGTTTGCACAAATTTCCATATAAGGCATAAAAAATCCAATAAAGTCCAGTAAAAAATAATAAAAGCTTTTAGAAAAAGAATTTTTGATTTTTAAGTAATATTTTAAAATACATTGTTATTAGTTATACAAAGTTTTTTGTTTAAATAAACGAATATTCAAAAATTTCATATAGTTTTTAGTTACCATAAATGTTTTTCTTTCTGTAAAAATTATAAATTCCTGGCAATCTTAGGAAATTAGTCGTCTTTCGTGGAAGAAAGTTTAAACTAATTTCTTTAGAACTGAAATTACACTCAATTTAATTTTAACAATTGGCAGCTGCTTATTTTTTGCTCTTAACTGTTTATATTTCAATATACAAATATATTTATTTTAAGCATTTTCTTTTTGTCCTTGTAAAACTCAATACACATTTCATATTTAAATGTGCTTAACCATCGGTCTGTCCATAAATTGATTATTTTCAAAAAATCAGTTTTAATAAAATAGTCAAACATATTACAGACTTAAATAATCGAGTTATTGTTTAAGTAAGAGAGGTTAAGTAAAAGCAACAATTTTACAACATTTACCATACTTATTTAAACAAAAATATAATATGCGTATTTAAGATTATCTTCGTAATAGAAGTTGGAGAAAACAGAACCGTAAAGCTAAAAAAAATACACGCTTATTTGGTAGAAGCATCTGGAAATTGTAACACGATACGGCTATACCCACATTTTCCATGCCACATAATCAACCACATTTTTGATATCTAAAATAACGGCCTGGTTGCCCTTAAGTGATAATAACAACGAGGGCTTTTGACCTCACTAGTGTTATTTGATGAAAGTGTTAATGAATAAATATCAATATTGTACCAAGTTATTACTATATATAAAATAATTTAAATTTTATCCATCTCAGAACTCATTTAACTTGTTTGCGATATTAGAGATTTAGTAACGTCTTCAAAATACTGCTAGATAATAATAACTTGGTGTTAATTTTAGTCGAAGTAATGTCGACTTAAAAAAAAAGATTTTACAACTAAATTATTAATTTTTTATTGTATTTCTTTTTATACCCTTCACACAGTGAAAAAGGGTATATATAGGTTTGTCATTCCGTGTGACATTTCTACAATTTTCATTTCCGACCCCATAAAGTATATATTTTCTGAAAGCTTATGAATAGGGGAGTCGATTAAGCTCTGCCAGTCTGTCCGTCTGTCCGTGTGTATGTTGAAATCAACTTTTTGAAGCCCCCCGACATAGGTTGGACCCGGATAAGGTATTAAAATATCAGAAATATTCGGGAGTAGATCGGTATTGAAAATCAGAAACATCGGTACATAAACAACTGAGATATAAGCAAAAACCCACGACCACCTCGATTTCTTTTTCACAAAAACAAAATTACAATAACAACATACATACATACAAACGTGTATACTGGTTAGAGAAAACGTGGCATCGAATCCCAGCTGAGCCAAAAAAAATTTTTTTTTTAATTTTTAAAAAATTTTTTTTTAATTTTTTATTTTTATTTTTTTTTTTTTATTTTTTATTTAATATATTATTTATATTTTTATTATTATTTTTTTTTGTTTTATATATATTATATACATAATAATTTTTTTTTTAAGCTTTTTTTTTTAATTTTTTTTTAAATTTTTTTTTAAAATTTTTTTTTTTTTGTTTTTTTAACATACATACGTGAATTTATAATTTTACAATGGGACGTTTTTATATATGTATGTTTTTTATATGTATGTACGTATTTCATATGGGATGAATGGTGACACAAACCACTGTTATTGCATGACCACACGTTGTGAAGGGTATATAAGATTCGGCACGGCCGAATATAGCGCTCTTACTTGTTTAGTTTGTAATAGAACTTAAAGGCATTTGTTTTATCTGTAATATAAGTTATTTGGCCTTGTAGGCTTTTTATATTACTATGGAGTTGAATAAATAAATAAATAAATAAATTAAAGGCAAATGATAAATAGTTTTAACAATTAATCTTTTTCTAGATTCGTCCATAATTATTAAAAGTTCAATCAAAGGTATTTTAATTCTTAAGATTTTGTACTGAAGATGGCTAAAGCAATTGTTGTTTTTGTCCCAATGTTCGTTTTTTAATCTTAAGCTTTTAATTTAGCACTAACACCCATGGTGTAATTACATAAGGTGATAGCGTAAAGTAGAGCAATTTTTGTCTCTCTTTTTATGTATGGAGTTTCCGGAGTTGAAATAATTTTTTTAAATATGTAGTTTGACATACTCCAGAACACAAAAAAATAGTCCGCTGGGCTGGCACCGCCACCTTGTATAAGTGTACCCTGGTAACACCGGTAAACACAATTTAAAATTGTAGTGAATGATTGGTGAAAAAAACGAGGTGGTCGTGGTTTTTTGCTCATATCTCAGAAAGTTATGGGGCGATTGTGCTGAATTTCAATAGCGATTTAGGTGAAGGGTATAAAAAGGGATAAGTTTGATATAAAAATTGACGAGATTACATAATTGATGAAATGTTCAATTACTCATCAGACAATCGACAGTTAAAATTTCATGCGTTGAATGAATTATTTAAAATTATGTAAAATGTCAAAGAAAACAAGAACTTTCTTTTGTATTTTCTATTTGCAACATCATTATTTGCATCGTTCATTTTAAATTGTTATAGAACAGGTGCGAATTCTTCACGATTTATTTTCATAAATACTGCTTTAATATTTTAGCACAAATTGATTGCTTTTATACTTAATTTTCTTAATATACAAGTGCCCATTAAAATGGGTATTCTTGTAAATTGTGTGTGTGTGTGTGTAGTTTTTGAATAAACAATAAAAACACACAAATAATGCAAATTAACATAGAACAATAACAGACAAATATAATTTTTTTTATTTATTTATTTATTAAAAAGGCCAAAACAAAATTATTACATAGTAATTACAACTTCACTTAAAACTACATCAATAATCAAAAAAAAAAAAAAAAAATAATAAAAAATAGAAATCAGATAATAATTTACTTTTCTAATTTTTTAATTCAATTTCGGGCCATTATTACAACTTGCCGTTAGCTAAAGGCACGATTTTGTCGGAGAGATAAATGGCTTTGCATTATAAACCCTTAATTTATTATTTTTTTATCCATTAAATATTATTAAAATTAATAATAATAACAATGAAAAATGGAAGTTGTAATAATTCAAAGCTATTTATCGTGCAGACGAAATCCTACCTTTAACTAAAGGCAAGTTGTAATAATGGTCCTTAATATAACTAACAAAAACATGGTACAATAACATTAATAAACCTTATAAATTCGACAAATAATTAAATAATTTAACACGATAAACATTTCTTATATCTCAGGATTTTACAAGAACAAAATTTTAAAATATATAAAAATATTATTTGTATACGGGCTTTTCGATATGTCAATAAAAATAAATAAGACTATCTTCTTTGGCAGATAATTCGATACACATACAAAGAGTGAGTAAAAAAAACTTACTACTTGCATTAAGTGAAATAAAAACTTAACCTTTCAATATGCAAATTCTCAAAAACACATAAATTTGTTCAAATATTGTACAATTTCATCAAACACTAAAATGTTGGCATATTACTTTGTATTTATAAATTTATCCACTCTTTACCGATATCCTTCCATTAAAAATTTTTTAGTTGCTTCCATTCAATTTTTGGACGAGGTAGTTATTTAGCTGTACTCTAAAAATTCTGAAACCAGAAAAGAGTGAGTTTTGAAATGGGATTCTTGATGGATTCTATAATGTAACTGTACTTTCACTTAAAGATAAGAAAACGAGATCAATACTCAACACCCAAAACCTAAAATCACTCCGCCTTCAATTACGCACGTTTAAAAAGTCAGATTATACAGCTGAATACTGGATAATAACCCATATTTCTTTTAAAATTTAATATAAGAAAACATTAGTAAAACTCATATGCATTTGAGAAATATTAATGCTTTTTCATTTCCTACTGGTTTCGTCATATCTATTTAAGTACTTATAGATTAAGAAGAATATAATTTTTTTAATTAACAAATAGTTTGTATTGATATAAAAGCTAAACCAATTTTGATAATTTTGTTGTATTTTAGGTGTTGTATAGAATACTAACTGCACCTTAAACCTTTAGCTGATCTGAAATTAATTACTTTATCGTTGCCTATAGAACTTAAAATTGGTTACTAAGTCATTTATGTGTGATTAAGGATTGTGTTAAATCTTACATTCATTTCTGTTCGTCTTAATTGTAGTGGTCGAAATTATATTGAAATTTCATTAATTTTAAGTTTTAACAGCAAAAACACAGTAGTTATCCTATTAAAAATAGTTTAATTGTAACAATTTTGTCATACTTGCACTAAATAAACACTAACACTTACAACCCTTATGTCCATTTTTATAACTTGGCATTAGTTGAAGGTAGAATTTTATCGAACGGACAAACAGTTTGAAATTATTATTTAAAGTGAGCCGTAAGACAAGATTTTTCAATCTGGTTGGTTAAATCATGATCATTAAATCATTAAATGGACTAAATCTTGTTCTGAATAAACTGTTTAACAACAAGATATATTCGGCTGTGACGAATCCTATATACCCTTAACAAAGTTTGTAACATCATGTAATGACCATAACTG
This sequence comes from Phyto melanocephala, assembly GCA_941918925.1. Taxonomy (NCBI): domain Eukaryota; kingdom Metazoa; phylum Arthropoda; class Insecta; order Diptera; family Rhinophoridae; genus Phyto; species Phyto melanocephala. The sequence continues at coordinate 9,493,305 of OW799233.1, forward strand.
ACAATTATATGATGCAGTTGTGACAAAATATATTTAGGAAATCGGTAATTTTAACTTCTAATTGACATTTAAAAAAAATATATATTTTTGCTGCTATCTTTGTCGGTATTTGACACACTGAATAAAGATTTTCTGTAAATTTCGCCAAAGGTACATATTTTATATATACCTAACAAATATTGCAAGAAGTTACATAGAAGCTGCAAAATCTGACTTTGTTTGGATAAAAAACAGAGGCAGTCGTGTACTTTCGCTTATATCTCAGTTCGTATTAAACCCACATAACTGATTTTCAATAGCGAAATTCTCGAAAGCATATCTGATAAATTGATATCATATAAGTGTTTTAAGTTTACATGGGGGCTTCAAAAAGATGATTTCAACATGCACACGGTAAGACGAACTTAGCTTAATCAATTCATCTATCTATTCAGAATATAAATAATTTATAGTTTTAAGTTAATATTGTAAAAATTACCAACGGAATTACGAACTTATATATTGATAGTCACTAACAGAAAGACCCTAATTCGTATTTTTTTCGAAATCAAGTTTTTCAGTACTTCAAATACATTAGACACAAATACACTTCGACCAAAAACTTTAACGCAATAATATCAAAAAAAAAAAAAAACAGTTTTACAAGAAATTTTACAAAAAAAGTTACGTTATCATAATACAGGTTCTATTACGATTTTACCTTCTCCTGTAAAGTTAAAATTATTTGAGTTAGGGCCTCTCTACTTGTGACCAACGATATAGCAAAAAGCAAAACTTTACCCCTTCATAGAACATATTGGTAAATTAATTATAAAACAAATACTTTTAATTAATAACTATTTACAATAAATAAATATATTTTTTATAAATTTTATTTCAGTTACCTGACGGAGTGTTATGATGAATTGGGTACACAATACAAAGTACCCATCTATTGTCTCTCTTATCCCATAAATATTGTCAAAGAGGAAAATGGTCGTGATTCACCTGCCGAATTTTCAGAACCTGTCGATGGGGGCACAGAAATATTCTTAAAACTAAGAATATCCTCGATTATGTCAGATGTCAAACTACCGGTATATTCCAAAGATACAGTGGGTCAATGTAAAAAGAAATTGCAGGTAATTTAAAAAAAAACTACTCGTAATTTTATATAAAATGTAAACTAAAGTGTGATTATTATTTTTTTTTTGTAAGGCTATGGAAGGTGTTGATGCCTGCTGTCAACGTTGGTTTTATAGCGGTAAATTGTTGGGTGACAAGGTACCAATTGAGGAGTGTAATATACAAAATGGTTACGTTGTTCAAGTCATTGTAAATACAGAGCATTATAACCATGATAATAGCACAAGTATTGCCATTGCAAGCTAGCCAAAGTCAGCTGCAAACATTAAATATCACATCTACAACAACAACAATAACAACAACAATTACTACTACTATTCTTGCAACGATATTAAACAAAATTATAACTGCAACAATAGCTACAAAGTCACCAACAACAAAAACTGCAATTGCAATATTTTAACAAATTTGTATTGCAATAAACAAATTGCTGAAAGTTGTAGTATTTTTTGTATTAAATGTAACTATTTTAATGTAAATTTATATAATTGTCAACACTTGATGATTAAGTGCATTTACAATTATAAACGCTGTCACTATAATGAACAAATTTCAAAATTAATATTAACAAAAATTAATGAAGCATTTGCTGTTGTTGTTAACACATCAGCGAATTGTTCATGTGGTATAAATACACTTAGAAATTATAAAAAAAACTTGTAAAAATATGCATGATATTGTTGTTGTTTTAAATTAATTTCAATCTGGTTGCAAATTTTGTTGTTAAATTAAAATTTTGAATTGCAAAATTGAATGAAAGCAGTTAAACTACATTTATTCAAAACAAAAAAAAAAAGATAAATTTACTAGAGATTTTGTTTTATTTTCGAGATTTAAAAAAAATTTTTTTGATAAAAAAAAAAAATAAAAAAATTAAGAAACAAAAAATAATATATTAAAACAAGTTATATATGATCAATTTACAACACTACTGGAGTCTTAAGTCGTACGAATATATAATATAATATTTATTGTAAAAACCGTGAAGATGCAACGCATACAACAGATTTTTTTAAATGTTCAACATGAGGTTCAAACAAATAACATTTGGGATAATTTTTTATCAGTGAAAATTAAACTTATAACAACTTATCGACTCTTAACAATTTCGTTGTGAATCGCACAATTATATTTATTTATACTTATAGAAACTATAATTAGAACAGCGAAAAAATTAAAACTAAAGAAATAAAAAAAAAAACAAACACTTTTGTATATTATTATTCTTTTTTATATTATTTTAATTTATAAAAAAAATAAATCTTTTTTATTACATATTTTTTAAATCTTTAACACAAATATAAAAACGATTTTGTTGTTTATAGAAATTAGTTGAATAAAATAATAAAAAAAAAAATATTAATAAAAAACCCTTAATAAAAATATTAAATAGAAAACAAAATATTAACTAATTTTAAGTGCATACAAACAAGTTTAATTGGAAATTAATTTAGTAACAAACTTCTTAATTTAAATAATTTTATGTTTTTCTTTTATTAAACCAACCAATAAAACAACAAATACACAATAAAAACCCACTTAACCACAGTAGGGAATAAATGCAAAATAATTGAAAACTACTGGAAATTAAAAAATAATAAAGTAATTGCAATAAAAAAAAAATAAAAAAAAAAAATAAATATATTATAAATATATAGGATCATATACTTATGCGTAACATGTACACAGCCATATAAAGAAAAACGAAAACAAAGAAAAAAAAAAATATATAGTTAATAAAAACAACAATTTAACAAACCCAAAAAGCAACTAATTTAAATCTAATATAATTTAAAATATTAAAAATATTTAACATGAACAACAACAATAAAACAAAAAAATCTGATATCAACTAAATGTTTGCATTAATAAATTAATAAATAATAGAAATTAAATTTATACATACATATAAATAATTAGTTTGTAAAACAAGTAAGTGCCCTTTCTCTTTATACTCTCCAACGGCTCAATATCAAATGCATTCATTCTGTGATTCATTTGCTCCTTTAGCCGTGAATGAAAACACACTTGTAAAAAAAATGTATTTTGAATTGAACCAATAGAGAAAGGAGAGAAAGTACTTTTGTGTAAATCAAAAAAAAAAAAAATTAAAAAACTTGATAAAATAAAAAATTTACCAACAAATAAATAATAATTTGCTAATGTTAATTGAAATGTTTCGTTTGCAATATGACACTGGATTAATTAAATGTAAGTGTGTTTACGTTTGTTTTTGTTATTGTGTTAATTACTTGAATTGCACTCAGTGAAATGTTTTTAATTAGTGAATTTTTGTTGTTAAAGTTTACATTTTTTAATAACAATATGCTAACCGATATGCATGTGCTTTAGTGTTGCCAAATTATATGCTTGTTTAATTTTAAACATTCTCAAGTATTGTATCTCGATTGCGATAAAATTGTTTGCAAAAAAATAAATTCTACTCGGAATGCTAAACAAGGGCAATAGGACAGTTTGAAAACATTTACAAAAAAAGGTACAATGCCAGACTTGTAATCTTCGATCGCTTGAATTTTTTCAATATTATTCAATATATCGTCATTATGTGTTTTGCTATTAGTAATCAGAGCATACAGTTTGATTACAATCACCCATATACATCTGTACATCCAATATCGTCGTAAATTTTGAGACAACATCACTTTAATTCAACGTCAATGCTAATTTGGTATTCTCTTACTGTTTTAAGACGACAATAACTGTTTATCGATTGGTAATTTAAATTTTTCCATTTTTTATATATTTGTTACTCTAATTCTTTTTTTTTCTTAATTTTGTTCAAACACAGCTCTAAAAATAACAAGATCAAAATTAAAGTCAATTAAAGTCAACATCAACGTTACATTTTCTTAAAGAATACCAAACATAGAGATATTTACATCGGAAATACGAATTTACAACAACTAGTAGAATAGGGGTGAATATGTTCAAAATTTTCAGGCGTTAAAGAGTTATAAATGCTTTAGAAAAAACAGTGACATTCTACGAGAGGAAAAAACAATTTTACTTTATTCAAATTATGCTGGCTGACATGAATAATTGAAAGGTTTAAAAGGTATGTAACTTTTTATAGTTTTCGTCTATAAATATTTAAAGTTTAAAAAAGATTACTTAAAATATTAAAAGTACTGTTGTGGACAGCTATGACAGTTTTAGCCATGGGACTTTAAAGTCTTTAAAGTAATGGGTTGGTTATCGAGAGCAACTGAACCTCAGATGCGTTGCTAGTTACAGATGACAACTAATAACTAAATTTCGATCGAAAAACAAAATCATACTGTGCTGAAGTTGGGGCTTGTAACCCATAATCGACCCATCAGTTACCCGTTGAAAATTCTTTATTCCAATAGATGTGAATTTAAACGTTGCTTAAAATAATTACTTTTATATTTTAGCTAATGTTAGAAATTTCGAAATTCTTTTAAAACATTTTTTGAAGTATTGCGTATTATAAAATGATCAATTATCGAATTAATTACATTATAAAACACATCTAAGTATATTATTTTTTTAGGAAAAGATTTACTCACCATTTGAAAATTAAATTATTCGAATTTATATGCTTATCAATTGCAATTCGAATATGTTTTAGGTTATTTAAATAGAATACAGAGTAAACCAGCATGATCTTAATAACATGTTCACATGGACAGCAAAATTCGAGGTTCGCTCTCTCAATCAAGGTTCGCAACCGAACAGAAATAGTGAAACGTATTTTAAAGTGTAGAAGAATGACTTCAATAAATTTTAGAAAAAACAAAAAGCCGCGTTAAATAATTGAACAAAAAACACAAATCGTCGTGCGGGAGTTTATGTACTCTATCCGCCATTTTACACATTTCGAGTTAATTATGCCACTTTAGGTTTTCGACCCCAAATTTTTCAAATATGTAATCCGTTTTCGGCTATCTCATCTAGTTTCTGAGATAAATAGTGTCTGTTTTGTTCTATATAACTCAAACCAGAATTTTTTTGTGTTTTTTTGCTCTATACGCCATTCAGTGGCATATAGAGCAAAATTTCAATGTAAAAAGTTGAAATTGATTTTTGATTGACATTTTGCTCTACGTGTAATTAATATTGCTGAATATAAATATTTTTCAAAATATTTTTCTCTTATAAAGAATTTATAAGAGTTTTTTCTTTCACAAACAGAATGCTGTTGTAAAATATACTCTCTCTTTCTCATTAAGAGAGGGATGCCTTAGATAAATATCTGAAACGATCGGAAATTCACAGTATTTTGCCCCTCGTTAATTATTTGAAAAATTTTGAAACAAATAAAATTAAAATTATTGAAATGCAATTCTCAGATTTTAAGAATTTTTCCAGGATATCCAACCAATTAAATTTTTCTTTTGTTTTATTTACTAAAATAAAACTTATTCAATATATCCAAAATAACTTATTTCAAATATCATATAAAAACTAAATCTTGCAGCCTTCAATTAGCAAAAATATTAAAAAAAGGTTGTCGAAACCAATTATCAGCTACGTTAAATAATTTCAAAATAGAGTTAGATATTATTAAAAAGAAAGAAAGAGTTAAAAATGAAAAAATTTCCGATCTAAAGTTGTTATTCAATTTTATATCTGAAATAGACAAAAATTATTATCTGAGCCAGATAAACTAATCTTAATTAAGTGCTTTTGTTAACTTTGTTATAATAATTTGAATATATTTAGTATTTACTTTGTGAATAGTTTTCATTTTTGGTTTTATCAAATGAATATATCGTTTTTTTTTACAAAAATTTCAATTTTGTTTTATTTCGTTGTTAATGTCGTTTTGCTCTACGTGTATGTATTTGCAACGAAATTGGTTTAAGATGGCGTATGGAGCAAACACGATTTCTATTACCTTTAGAAAATATCCCGTTATAACTGCCGTCGAGAAATAAAAAACATTTCGTCAGAATCATCTTCTCAAAACAAATATATGGTTTAAAAATTTAAAATTCTATCGTATAGTTTTTTAAAAAATTATGTTAAAACTTCAAGATCGATTTTCTCAAAATACACTTTTGGCATATAGAGCACATAAACTCCCGCACGACGAAATGTCAAAGTGAAACAAGAACTATCGTCTGAACGCCAGGGTTCGCATTCGAGATTCAGAGAGCGAAACAATTTAAAACATTTAAACTCTTCTTAAGTTTAAAAAGGTATACAAATAAGCCGTCTTGTGCAGGCGAATACATATCGTACTGTTTCCATAGATACACAATTTTGACCAGCTTAAACATATTTTAGTAGTGGAAATATTTATTTGTATTTTATGGTAGTTAGAGGTTTGACAATTGAAAGTTCTTTGGTGTTCCGTTTAAGAATTTTAAACTCGTTTCATTTCGAAAAACATTTTTTTTTGGTAAAAATAATAATTAATAGCTAACATTGTTTGGTAGCGAAATATTGGTTATTAATAATTTTTTTTATAACAAAATAAGTGAGCTCAAGCTCAACGAAAAGAAGTTAAAAAATTTAATATATTGTTTAACAGTTTTAGCTTATGTTCGAAAATTCGAACAAAAATCGAAATTTGTAAAAAATTTTTTTCAAACGCTGTCTTTTCGTCACTTTTTTCAAATTGTTTCATAACTCCTACTTTAACTTTTTATTGACAATTTTCACAAATTAATAGTTTTTTTTGTTTATGAGAAATTTTCAAAATTGTTTTTTAAATAATTTAGTTTTCTAATACAATTCTCTATAAACACTTTTATTTATACATTTTCATGTTCTTTGTTAAGATAAATAAAGTTAGAAAACTTAATAAGCACGCTTTAATAGCAAATCATATTAAAAACCAAAAAATAATAGAGGTATTCACGTCACCAGTTATAGTCTTACAAAATTGCAAAAAAAGTTGTTTTCAAACACAACAACAACTATGTGAAAAATAATTTCGCACTAACTTTTGCTTTTGCATAAATAATTTAGTGCAAAAATATTGAACTTGACACAATATATTCTCTTTTAAGCCCAAGGTTTAAGTACGTACCCAAAGACGACAGCAACGGCTACTAGTCTGCCGGCTTCATTCTCTGAATGTTTAGCATCAATTCGCTAAAAGTATTGCTAATGTCAGTAAATTTATGCAATTTCGCATATTCGCAAGAGTAAAAGCGGTAACGTGAATACCTTTAATGTTAAAACATAAAAAACGATTATAGTTATTAAAAAAAACATTAGTTTTAATTATGAAAAAATCTTATTTACTGGACTGATCAATGTTTTGCAAAAAAGTCAAAAACGAAAATGCTGTTGTCATAATCTGCAAAGAAAAGAGCCATGTTAAAGTTTTTCGTTTGCCCCTATTGTCGTTGTCAACTTTATCCAGTTTGGTCGTCTAAGAGTCAAACAAACTTTTGCACAACGTAATTGTTTTTTAGTATTGTAACACTAAACCGTTTTTATACCCGCCACCAAAAAAATGGTGGGGGTATATTCATTTTGTCATTCCGTTTGTAACACATCGAAATATCCATTTTAGACCCCATAAAGTATATATATTCTGAATCAGGGTTTGATTTGATGACGATCTAGCTATGTCCGTCTGTCCGTCTGTTGAAAGCACGATAGAGGTCGCACCGAAAAAGCTAGGGGGCTCAAATTTTGCCAGAATCTTTCTTATAGACAAGGTTTGTTTGGTATTGAAAATGGGCTAAATCGGAATATTAGGAAGAGAGTTATAGCTCGAAAAGCAAGAGTAGGTCGAAAAAACCCTGTCCTTCGAACATCGAATAAAATGGAATTGTGTCCAAACGCATTAACGTAGACTCATGAAACTTCGAATATATATTTCCTTAGTAAAAACAATATTTGCCCCCGAAAATTATCTAAATCTATGCATTAGGAAAGGAGTTATCGATCAAAATATACGAAAATTTATACCGCACAGTGTATTTTTCGGTATATTTAAAAACAAAAATGTCATAAAAGCAACAAAATTTGATGTACGACTCTGAAATTTTGCACACTTTGCTTTTTGGTAAGACGCTTTTTTGTAACGGAAAATCAATGTGCCACGCCCACTTTTACGCCCACCTCCCATATAACGTTTTACCCAAAATTCATATAATTTCTCCATTAATATATATTTTGGAATAAAAAAGGACTATATTGAAACATCTAGGTAGTACTCGTTGGCAAAAATAACTTTGACACGCCTACTATAACGCCCACTTTTTACGTTATCTACCGTTAATGAAATTTAAATGCTCATAAAACCGCCAAAAATAGAGATATGATGATAAAATTTGCTACGTATATCCCTCTAGGCAATATCATTACTGTGCCAAAAAATTAGGATGCCACGCCCACTTTTACGCCCACCTCCCATATAACGTTTTAACCAAAATTTATATAATTTCTCTATTAATATAGATTTTGGAATAATAAAGGACTATATTGAAACACCTAAGTTGTACTCATTCGAAAAAACAACTTTGACACGCCTACTATAACGCCCACTTTTCACGTTATCTACCGTTAATGAAATTTAAAAGCTCATAAAACCGTCAAAATTAGAGGTATGATGATGAAATTTGCTACATATATCCTTCTATTTGCTACATATATCCTTCTAATGTTATTGTTGTGCCAAAAAGTTAAGGTGACACGCCTATTTTAACGCCTACCTCCCATATAACGGTTTATCTTAAATTCATCTAATTTCTCTATTGACAAAGTTTTTGGGAAAATAAAGGACTATATTGAAATATCTAAGTTGTATTTATTAGCAGAAACTTTATTGACATCCCTACTTTAACGCCCACTTTCATTGAAAGACTACATTTAGAAAAGCATTTAATAGCATATCGAAGTTATAAAGGGTGGTTAAATTTTAAGGGCCGATGTTGAATTTAAATAAAACACAAATTATTGAAGAAATTATTATTATTTCTTTTTGTAATGATAATATTTGTATTATTCAATTATGTATTTAACAAAATATCGGCCAAATGCCCCCCCCCCCCCCATCCTTGGCGCCTTTCCTCTATCTGATTGTCCAAATTTTCAATGACAATGTTGATGCTCAATTGTTTTGCCACACTATCGCAAAAAACAGCAATGGTTCCCATTCAACGAACTAAGAAGGCATTCACAGATTTTTATTTATATTAAATATATTTTACAATTCTCCCGATTGTGGACGAATTTGAACGATTATGTTGATCAAAAGAATTACGAAGTGCACAAAATGCATTTTGATTTGAAAGCCCATTTTTATAAAAAACCTGAATAACTTTAACGCGTTGCTCATTTGCGTATTTTTTCACTGTTAAAATTAAGTTAGTCCAAGATTGAGAAAGGTCAAATGAAATGAAAAAAAAACTTGTTGTTTGTGTGGCTCACCTTCAACATGGGCCCTTAAAATTTAACCACCCTCTACAAAGAAAGTGATACATATTTTATTATAAAGAGATTATTCCATAATGATTAACAATATAATAAATAATGTGCTTTAAATGTACACAAAATTGGTGGTGGGTATAAAAGATTCGGCACAGCCGAATATAGTGCTCTTACTTGTTAGTTTAAATTTTGATGTATTTTACATGCAATGCAAATTTATCTACATCGACTTTATTGTTAAGAAAAGTTGTAAACCGCAATAGGAGCATTTTTTTATTTTTCATTAAATCTCTCTTAATCATACGTACTTACACTCTTGAAACGTTTAATATTTAAAGTGAAAATTTTGCCAGCTGTCAACGTAAATGGCTTCTTCGTATTGACCAAAAATATAAGAAAATCACTTTTGATTTCACGCACATGAAGATACCAGGGACTTCTTAAAATCGCTTCTCCACAACGTTCGCTATTGATTATGATTAATTCACTAAAATAGCAAATTACCAACATTTCGACGGCGACGAGTAGCAAGTACTGGCCCAAAGATAAAATCTTCATAAATGAAGAATTAGCAGAGGTGGACTAGAAATAAAAATTATTTTAAACATTTTTTTTTGTAACTAAAATAACACCTCAGCTTACTTTAACCGATACGAATGCCACCAAACACATCAGGAATATAACCTGCCCCGTTTTGAAAAACCATATGGGACTGTAGAAATTTTCCATTTTATTTAAACTCTCCACAATGTAACGATGATGTTCGATGCAGTTTTTAAATGCTTTACGAAAATGAAAGAGAAAATCTTGTCGTTCTGCATCTGCTGTTCGATTAAGCAGAGTGTAAAAATGACAAGTCTTTTCCTTTGAGCAATAGTATTCGTTAACTTCTGGTGTTTCTAACTGTTGTTGTTGGTAAAGTTGTCTTTATATGTATGTAGATGAATATATGGATATTTAAAACCAAAGAAATCGATAATTGAGAAAGTTTAAGCTTTATTTTAAATTTAAAAAAAAATCTTAACAATTAATACTCAATATTTATTTACCTTAAATTATCTCTCGTTGTATTTCTATTTATTGCAACAGTTGCTAAAATATTTTTTAGACTACAATATAACACATCATATTGTCCAGATATAAGAATGCTTAAGACCATATGGAAACCACTCGAAGCTGAAAAAGCAGCTGCTACCTGTATCTGTCCCACACATTGTAGGAAATACATGATTTCATAAATGACAGGTTTCTGGCAAAAATATAAAAAGAAAAAAAAATAACGATATTTTTGTGCACATGAAATGAGAGTTTTTTTTCCAAATTAGTTGGAATAATTTCGCACTAAATATTGCTTCTTTTATTACTTCTAAGTTCTGAGTAAACGATTAATCAAAACACATCTGAAACTTAAAAAAAAAAATCGCTGTGAAGAAATGCAGCAGCACCTAATAAAGCGAAGCAATAACGCTACGCTATAAAGCACTGTGATTGTTTTGATTATGCGTTATTTCTAAAGATATCAGAGTGAAAACCAAACTTGTAGCGCATTGTAATATCGCCTAAAGCTCGCACTCTGGCATCAGCTTTATGTAGTATTATTTGTATAGCCTTCACATGAGATTGTAAAAGGGTATAGATATAGCAGTGATTGGAAATTTTTTTTAACAAATTATTGCTGTCGTTCATCCAAGGAGCATAGAAACTTAATATAAACTTTCAATCGAGACCTAACTAGTTCAAATGTTTATCTCTACTGGGACATGTATGAGTCGTTTTCTTTTGAGATCTACTTTAAATAAAATAATAATTAAATAATAATATTTTGAGATGAAAGGACACACAGAGTTTGAGAGAAATAGAGTTTAAGAGTTTCGTAATTTGTAGTTTATCATAGGCTTGAACCGTCTTTTCAATACGAGAAAATCCGTTACATAAAGGTTACAACTGCGAAATGAACTACATGTGAAACTTTAAACTTTTATATGTATGAAGTTTAAGATGCAGTTACAACAAGTAGAGCTTTAGTGGTACAAAGGGTGGGTCTGAAAAAATATCTAGATATCCCGCTAATAACTAAAACGTATTTTGGCCCACTTAACTGAATTTGAAATTGAGGAAAAAATAGCTAAATTCCCATCCCATCCTTGCTAATTTTCGAAGAAAAATGGCCCAATTATGCCTCTGGACCAAAATCCGCACCAAACAGTGACTTGTTTTGGGTGTTTTCTGTGCCCCAAATGCGACAATTTCGCTTGTTTACATACCCGCCAGGATCGAAATGAGCTTCATCTGAAAAGATGATTTTTTTTTGGCAAAATCGGCCAAAGTAATGTCGCAATATTTCCCAGCGTTATTCAAGCGTATACACAACCATATTTGTTCAGCGGAAGTATAAAACTAATTATCTGTCAAATCAAATATGAGCTAATTGTTACCATTCACGAAATAGGCACTAGTTGAAAAAAAAAACGTAAGACGGCGGACCCTTTATAAAATATGTATCTTTAGAAACATCTAAAAATTTTGTCAATTCAATTTCATTATCGATTTTCTAAATAAGTTTTGGTCGCACTCGCATCATATAATTGTCCGTTATGATGATTACATGTTGTTACAAGCTGTGTGAAGGGTATATAAGATTCGGCAGAGTCTAATATAGTGCTCTTACTTGCTTGTTGCTTACTTTAGTTTTTATTTCTTATTGTTTCATACCTTGTAGTCGAACGGATACCAACAAGTTAATGGTAAACTGCGATCGCCATAAGTAATGGGTAAAATTAGCCAAAATATGGCGCACAGAAAGCAGCAATAAACATACAGTTTAATCCATTTATTCATCTTGGTCAAAGTGTCATCCATGGTCACATACGTAAATCCTTTTACATAGAAAAATGAAATAAAATGTAAATATTTAAAAAAATAGTGAAGAAGGTAAAAAGTTATTTTTTTTAGCAGCAGAAACCTCTGAGCTGCCAGCACATTTTTTTGTAAAAGCTGATTTTTGGGTCCTTTATTGTTTTAAAATTATTTATGAGCTGTTTTTAGAATACAAAAGATTGCTTTGAGCGAAAATTTTACATTTGCGATAACAATTACAAATTACACGTAAAACGTTCAATTAGAGCGATCACTTCAAAATTTTTTCTGCATTTTGGGAGCAGTGTAGACTTCATGATACCGTATTTCTTACATTAAAACGCTTAAATTTTTGTAATGCGTATTGTTCTAGCGGTAATTCCTTTAAGATTTTTTTTGATATTTCTCCTTACTTGTTGCTAACTTTGCTGGCAGTGCATAGGGGGAAGGCATAATCCCATCCCATCATTATCTGAAATGATGATTTTTCAATTTCCAACCAATTGTTTTTTTTTTTTTTTTTTTGAAAATAAACTTCCAATAAAAACCAACGTTGCTCAAGCGTAAATCGATCCATTTCGTTGAAAGGAGATAATATACTGAATTTTGTGACAGAATAGAATGACATAAGTATTGCTTGATTCGAAATCACCACTGCTTTAAATTTAAACCGCTAGATGGCCTACACTTTCAAACATTCACAGTTCAAAACACTTTATAAGCCGACGGAGTTATCGGTTCACATGACATAAAAAAAAACGATGAGGGGTTATTTTTATAAAATGGACTTGTTAAATAGTCACCTTGTTCGTGCGATTTATTGGGATATGTGAAGTCCCTTGTCTACGTCGATATAACAGAAAAAACTAAGCATTTAGTAGCAAATATTTTAAAACATTATTGGACATCGAATTACGTCGTTATTCTGTGTTTTGTTTTAATATCAAGTATGTATTTCGCTACTAAAAAACAGTTTTTACAAACATATACTTATTAATTCATACCCACCAAAAATTGTTCTGCATTTTGTAAGCAGTGCAGACTTTATTCGCTTGCCATATGCCTTACATTAAAATGCTAAAATTTTTGTACTGCTTATTTATCTAGCAGTAAAAAAGAGAAGACAATTTTATTTCAAGTACAATTTTATTTTCTTAAAGCTGCTCCTGGTAGGGATACAATTAGCGCTTATTCACGAAGAGGAACATGTCATATAAATCATACCTTTTACTTGTACAAGCGCTCTAGGAAGCAGCTAAGTATTAAACTAGCGATTCCAGAAGCGCTTTTTGATAATGAAGTTTTTTGGTGGGTATGTACTTATAAGAAGTAATTATATAAAAAAAAAATACCAAACTGTCGTACCATGAATACTTACCAATAGCCGAATGTGTTTTGTATTTTAAATTTAAGAAATCCATTAAATCCGTTAACCTTTTTGGTTGAAAACGTCTAAAATATAATTTCATAATAATGGTCCACAAATAAATTATAGTTTGCATCAGACAATTGATCAATATTTCCAAGTCCCCCTTGTCATAGTTTAGATAAATTGTGCAAATGTAGAGTAACGCAATGTGAGTGGTGACAAAGTAGAGAAATATCTCATAAAGAAATTCTAGGGAAATGCCCAGAGAGTATAAATTTGGCAAAAGCCGTTCCAAATGAATCGGATACATGTCAGCTATGAACATTGGACATTGGATGATTTTAAAAAGATTTTGTCGTTGAAAAGTGCTGTCTTCCATTTGTGCTACTGTATTGTTGTCCTTCAGTAAGTTACTTGTAGACTAAGGTTATGTACTTAATGGATGTTTGGTTTTATTATCTTTAAGTTTGTTTTGCGCTGCACAGTGGCGAGAACAGGTATAAAAAAAATAAATTTTTAAAATTTATTTGCATTGTTTTTTTTTAAATAAAAAATTATTTTCTAAAGATTAATTGTTATTCTGTGAAATGCAGCAATGAAAAGTTTTTTTTTCACATTTTCGTAGTGCTTTAGATTTGTGTTTACTGAAAATTGTAAAACACTGTTACGAAGAATATTTATTCGTGATATTTTGTACTTAAATTCTTCGATGGTAAAAAGGTCTTAAGTTAAAAAAATTGCACTTTGACTCGTTGATAGGGTTTTACTAAATTTTGTCTCTTCAAACCATAATCATTTGCTATTTAGGAAATAGTTGAGAAAAGTTTATATTTTATTTGATTTTAAACAAAAACTGCCGAAGTTCTAAATATATCTACAGAAAAATTATTAATATATTTTTAAAATAATAATAATAGTTTGCCTTGTTTGAAATTGAATTTAAATTTGTCTTTTAAATAATTTAAATTTAAAATGCTTTTAAAAGAAATCTGCCTATGAAAAAGGAGATGTTAATTGAACATATTAACAAAGGGTGGTTTAATTTTAAGGGCCGATGTTGATTTTGAATAAAACACAAATTATTTAGGAAATTATTGTCATTTCTTTTTATTGTGATACTATTGGTATGGTTCAATTATGTATGGAACAAAATATCGGCCAAATGGCCGCCGGGAATTCGGCGGCACACCTCCATCCGCTGGTCCAAATTTTAGATGACGCTGAGGCATAATTGAGGTTTTATGCCGTAAATGTGCCGAATTATCTCATCCATAAGCTCTTGAATTGTTGCTGGCTTATCGACGTATACCTTTTCTTTCAAATAATCCCAAAGAAAGAAGTCCAACGGTGTCAAATCACATGCTCTTGGCGGCCAATTGACATCGCCACAACGTGAGATAACACGGCCATTGAATTTGTCGCACAAAAGAACCATTGTTTCGTTAGCTGTGTGGCAAGTGGCACCGTCCTGTTGAAACCACATATCGCCCACATCCATATCTTCCAATTCGGGCCATAAACAGTTCGTTATCATCTCACGACAGTGAACACTATTCACAGTAACTGCCTGACCGGCCTCATTTTGGAAAAAAATACGGCCCGATGATGCGCCAGCCCATAAACCGCACCAAACAGTCATTCCTTGTGGGTGCATTGGTTTTTCGACAATCACTCTTGGATTATCATTCGCCCAAATATAGCAATTCTGCTTATTGACGAATCCACTGAGGTGAAAATGTGCCTCATCACTAAAGATGATTTTCTTTAGGAAGTGTACGATATACATTTTGATTTAAATGCCCATTTTCATTAAAGACCTGAATAACTATAACGTGTTGCTCGATTGTGTATCTTTCCATGGTTCAAATTGAGTTAGTCTGAAATTCAGAAATGTCAAATGAAAGGAAAAAAAAACTTGACGTTTAGGTGTGGTTGACATTCAACTTCGGCCCCTAAAATTTAACCACCCTCTATAAGCATTTTAGGACTAATATTAAAATTAATAAAATATAAAAACTTAATACTGTTGTTAAATATACTATATATTGTTTTTTTGTTTTAATTTTTTAAAAAAACTAAGAAGTTTCTTGTTATTCATAAAAACGTATTTTGATATAAAAGAATAATTTCCACACTGTTGCGCACACTCTCTTTTTTACATGTATGTATGTATGTATGTATGATTGTACACATGTACATAAAGAATACTTTTTATTTTAACACTAATTTATACCCTTCACCTTTGGTGCCAAAAACAAATATCGTTTTGCCATTCCATTTGTACTTTCTACAATATTTATTTCCCTCCAACTGTTGGTGGAAATCAACATTTAGAAGCCCCCCATGGCCTGTATGTAGTATCACTCTTTTGGAAATATTCTGAAATGAATCACTTTTGTAATTCAGCACAATTGGTCCATAACTTTTTGAGAAATGAGCAAATAAATAGAACTGCCTCCGATTTTCCACTTATTTTTTTTCATACCTCGAATTATTTATAGAATCTTGTTACTATTTAAAAAAAAAACAAGTAAAAGCGCTATATTCGGCCGTGCCGAATCTTATATACCCTTCACAACGTGTAGTCATGCAATAACAGTAAATTCACGTATGTATGTTAAAAAAAACAAAAAAAAAAAATAAAAAATAAAAAAAAAATTTAAAAAAAAAAATTTAAAAAAAAAATTAAAAAAAAAAATTATTATATACATATATAATATATATAAAACAAAAAAAAAATTAAAAAAAAATTAAAAAAAAAAATAAAAAAAAATAATAATAAAAATATATATAATATATTAAATAAAAAATAAAAAAAAAATAAAAAAAAAATTAAAAAAAAAAATTTTAAAAAAATTTAAAAAAAAATTTTTTTGCCTCAGCTGGGATTCGATGCCACGTTTTCTCTAACCAGTATACACGTTTGTATGTATGTATGTTGTTGTTGTAATGTTGTTTTTATGAAAAGAAAATCGAGGTGGTCGTGGGTTTTTGCTCATATCTCAGTTGTTTATGTACCGATGTTTCTGATTTTCAATACCGATCTACTCCCGAATATTTCTGATATTTTAATACCTTACCCGGGTCCAACCTATGTCGGGGGGCTTCAAAAAGTTGATTTCAACATACACACGGACAGACGGTCAGACGGACAGACGGACAGACGGACAGACGGACAGACGGTCAGGGCTTAATCGACTCCTCTATTCATAAGCTTTCAGAAAATATATACTTTATGGGGTCGGAAATGAAAATTGTAGAAATTTCACACGGAATGACAAACCTATTTATACCCTTTTTCACTGTGTGAAGGGTATAAAAATATGCCTCTAGGTATTTTTAAACAAAATTTTGGAGAAATGTATTACCAATAGGTAAAGTTATGTATATGAAAAAACTATTAAGGAAAATGCAGGGTGGACCAAAAGTCGCGCCTGCGTGTAAAAATTGAATAACTTTTTTGTTTATTATTATTTTTTATTAAATTTTTTTTTAATTATAATATTATCTTTGTATGACCTAAATTTTAATTATGAAAAATAATGTCAGAGAGACGACCACCATTTTCATCGATGCACAATTGGGCTCTTAAACAGGCGTTTTGCATAACTGCACGCAAGGTTTCAGGCTCTATTGCCCTGATCTCAGCTTCAATGTTGTTCTTTAGCTGCTCTATAGTTTGAGGCTTGTTTACATACACTCGTTCTTTGAGATAACCCCATAGAAAATAATCAGGGGCAGTTAAACGTGCTGGCCAATTAAATTCTGAATTTTTCGAGATAATTCGGTCGTCAAAAATTTCATTTAAAAGCGTCATTGTGGCACGGGCCGTGTGTGCTGTTGCTCCATCCTGCTGAAACCACTTGTTGGCTGCCTCAGGGCGTACAAAATTATTAAGCATAGCGCGATATCTGTCCCCATTCACCGTTACTGTATTACCAACTTCATCCTCGAAGAACGATTAAAAGTAAAATTCTACCACTTTCGTTCGTTGCTCAGTCGTTAAATTTTGCATGGTGGTGTAACACGAATCGATGAATAAAATCTGAAAAAAAAAATAAAAAATATTAATAAACAAAAAAGTTATTCAATTTTTACGCGCAGGCGTGACTTTTGGTCCACCCTGTATATATTTTTATAAATGTTTATATCAAGTTTCTCAAGCTACTCCAACATTTTTCGATGCGCTAGTCCCACCAAATTAAAAACCTGACAATTATTATCAAGTCGATTTCTCGACATGAGCATCGAAGAAAGATCTAGGGCCGAATTACGGCATTCGAACGTGATCGAAATTATAAAATTCTTATTAGAATCTCTATACATAAAGCACAGCGAACTCGATCGTTCGAGTAAAATTTCGATCGTGATCGAATGCCGTCTGGTCTAGCAGAATATATTACACTACAAAATGTTTAAAATCCATGATGTCAGCCACTATGAAATGGCGTACAAAAATATGGGTCAATCTAGTATTTAAAACTGTACTCCCTTCAAACCCCACAATATTACTATCAAACGAAAGGGATTGACTAATCAAATACATTAAACTATAAAAACAATTTAATTCAAGGATATATGGGTCAAATACAGAACTTATCCCATTCAACCCGCATAATATTGGTATCAAATGAAAAGGCTTGACCAGTAGAATACAGTAAAAAGGTGTAGAATCCAAAATGGAGTAAAAAAAATGGCGGATAATTTAACCCCATCAGGGCATGACTAGTAGAATATAGTATCTATGTGAAAATTAAAAATCAAAGATGGCTACAAAAATTATAGACAAAAATGACTTATAATATTAAATCTGATATATAAGCTACGCTACAATGTGGTGATTATTCCCATGAACATAATGGTGAAGGGTATGATTATATTCAAGAAGGCCGAACATAGCATTTTTACTTATTTATTAAATAGGCTTTTACGCCAAATTATTTTATTTATTTGCACAACTTAACCATAAATAGTTTATAAATGATTAATGTAAATCGTTGTCGTGAAAGCAATAATTATAGGAAATAGGTAAGATGGCTGTGCCGATAAATAACAGTTAAATGTACCCAACACCAGTGACACACATACACACAATGTATATTAAAAATAATTGCATTAAAATTATTTTTCAATAGGCCTATAAGTTTTGCATTCACAGAACATAAGTATGGCATAAGTATTTCTACGAAACAAAATATTTATAAAATTAGTGTTTAAAAAACTAGACTATAAAAAGCAATGTGAACGGCAACAAATTTAAAATGCCTACAAGTCCTTGAGAAATAAATACAAATTGCAATGGTAATACCATAACTGAAGAAGGCTAGACCGATTTGACAAATATTTTTTCCAAAGCATTAGGTAAAGTCTTATTAAAGATCTTACTGAAATTGTTTTTTTATTATTATCTGCATCTTCCATACCAAATAAACTTTTTTTGGCGTACATGCATATAACTAACTTTCTATTAGTTTTAAAAATAAATTATGAAAAATGGCAAATTATTTTAGCTTTAAATTCTTAATATAATTTTAATTTAAAAGTTTACGTAGTTTGTTAAATAAGTATTGTTGAAATTTTTTGTTGTTTATATATTTTGTTAGAGATTTTTGTTTGGCTTTAGGTCATAAAAACTCGGTTTTGTTGTTTTATTTTTAAAGAAAAGATTTTAAATTTCTTTATTTTATTCCAATATTTCGACCTACTTCGTAGATCATCATTTAAAAATATTTTAGATATAATTCTATATCGAGTTGAAAACAATCTTATTTTTTTATAAGTAAATTAATGTTTACGTAGTTTTTTACAATAGTTTCTAAATTCTAAAATATAATAAATAAACATTATTTTGAATATATTTCTTCTTTGATACTTAATATGCAATTCTATTGATAATTATATGTTATACCAACAAGTACCATAAAAAAATATATTAATTAGTCCATGTCCACATTATGGAACATTTGTTGCAAAACTTTTGAGTTTGTTGATCAAGAGATTAAAAAATAATGGATATGGGAGCATGTTTTATGTACAAGCAATTTTTTTTTTATGTATAATCAGTAAGAAATATGTAAAAAATATTTAAGTTTTATAAGTCGGGTCGTTGTTTGGACACAAATGCAATTTTAAAAGAGAATTTGGAAAAGTATGCAAAAAATATTTCGTCATAAGGACGAGAACTTACAAATTTGCTCACGTAAAAAAAATTATATTTTTTTTATTAACAACAATCAAAGTTATTAGTTGCTTTTTCGGATAGTATTAGGTATTTCAAGCAAGGGCATGAATTTGGTAGCAAAACACCAAAAGTAAATCATGTAAAGGAACTACTTTATTTATTGATAATAAATACGCCATTAAATAGCGATAAATGTACTTCACTGCTTTACACCTTATAACTTGTTGTATATAAGTATATATGAGGAGCTTAGATCACAAGGGGTCAAAGTTTTTTTTTTTCTAAAAATGAGTTTACATATGGAATAAGTAGGTGAAGTGCGGAGAAGAGAATTAGAGGTGAATTTGGCATTCTCATCCGATATCGAGATATGACGACCAATGCTACTAAATGTCATTAAAATACCCATTTCGCTTGGAGCACAAGGGGTATATAAGCTTTTAAGTCCATTCTGTTCAAACAAATATTAAAATTTTGAACTAAAATCTAGTGACTGGTAGTAGCACTTTTCATAAAAGTACTTTGTGCTTCACTGTGTTTTCAAAATTTCGAAATTATTGAAATACAAAAAAAAAAAAAAAAAAAAAAAATCTGACAAATTTATGTACCTCATGTTTAAAAACTATGCCAAATTATTTAAAATTTTCCGATAATCAATTCACCGCCTATATGGACACTCATTAGCCGACTATTTCGTAATATGCATGTATCTTCTCAGGAGTTTTTCCAAACCATCCAATATAATTCATTTTCCTTATTAATATATTATGGTCTACCAAATCAAACGCTTTGGTCAAATCGAAAAATATATCAGATACTTCCTCATGACTTAAAAAAAGCTTAAGCAAAAGAGAAATAAGTATGACTTTCCTTACTTCTTACTTTTTGGGTACTTGTGTATGTAAAATATTTTTTTATCTTGTTATCTCCATTAATTGAAAAGTAATATTCCAGATATTTTTTCATTAAATTTAACTGTAATTTTTTTCTTTTTATTAAACATAAGTATGTATGTCATTTGGACCCATTGTGCTCTAAGCCTCTTTTACATATTTGTGTAAAGAAAACGGTCTTGTAATACTGCCTTTTTATACCCTTCATCTGTGGTGCACAAGGGTATATATAGCTTTGTCATTCCGTTTGTAATTTCTACAATTTTCATTTCCGACCCCATAAAGTATATATTTTCTAAAAGCTTATGAATATAGGAGTCGATTAAGCTCTGACCGTCTGTCCGTGTGTTGGTTGAAATCAACTTTTAGAAGCAACTATATGTTCCCCAGATCTGTGTATGGTATCAATCTCTTGGAAATATCCGAGAATGAATCGCTATTGAAATTCAGCACAATCGCCCTATAACTTTCTGAGATATGAGAAAAAACCACGACCACTTCGTTTTTTTTTCACAATTACAACAACAACATACATATATACTGGTTAGAGTAAACGTGGCATCGAATCCCAGCTGAGCAAAAAATAATTTTTTTTTTATATAATATTTATATTTTTTTTTTAATTTTTTAAAAAATTTTTTTCGTTATTTTTAAAAAATTTTTTTTTTAATTTTTTTAAAAAATTTTTTTTTTAAATTTTTTTTAAAATTTTTTTTATTGTTTTTTTTTGTTTTAAATAAAAATTTTTTTTGTTGTAATTTTTTTTTGGAAACATACGTAAACTCAATTTATAATTCTGCAATGGGATATTTTGTATATGTATGTACGTATTTTATATGAGACGAATGGTGATACAAACAATTGTTATTTCATGACTACACGTTGTGAAGGGTATATAAGATTCGGCACGGCCGAATATAGCACTTTTACTTGTTATCATCCTTATCGTAAATAAGAAGTAAAATTGCTGTTTCCATGAATTTTTCATTCCCCTCAAAGTCAAAATTATTTTTATGAATTTCCTGTGGAATTTTTATTTAATTCTTTGAACAGCTGTTCAAAAAATGTAAACTGTCAATTGAAACAAAAATACGTGAACATTAATGTAATTTATTTTAATTTTTAGTCATCGCGTTGATCCATTTTCTGCAACAAAGTTAAAAATGAGAATGCCGTAGTCATTATCTGCAAAAAGGAATAATTTTTAGTGTTTTTTTACATTTTTTTTATTTTAAACTCACACTTTTGAAACATTCTATGTTTAGAGCATAAATTTTTCCAGCAGTCAACTTAAATGGTCTCTTAGAATTGAGCAGAAATAAAAGAAAATCAGATTTCATCTCAGTCATATGAAGATACCAAGGACTTCTCAAAAGTGCCTCACCGCAGCGTTGACTATTTATGTAGATAATTTCACCGAAATAGCAAATGATCAATAGCTCCCAGACGACCAAAAATAGATATTGACCCAGTGATAAGATCTTTAGAAATGATGAATTAGCAGTGGTTGACTAAAAGTTTAAGGGCATAATTAGTAAAAAGTCAATCAAATATCTTTGACATTTACTTTAACCGATACAAATGCCACCAAACACATTAGGAATATCACCTCGCCCATTTTAAAAAACCGTATGGGACTGTAGAAATTTTCCATTTTCTTTAAACACTCCACAATGTAACGATGATGATCAACGCAGTTTTTAAATGCATTACGAAAGTGATAGCGAAATTCTTTTTGTTTCTCATTTTGCGTACTGCTAACTAGTGAGTCAGTGTTGCAGTTTATTTCCTTGGAACAATAGTATTCATTGATTTCAGGTGTGGTAAATTCCTGTTGAAAATAAATTTTCCTGGAAGGCAGAAGAAATATTAGTAGCGAGGCTTCTGAAAGGGCTGAAAAATTTTGTTGTGTTTCTGTTTATTTTTATGAAGGATTAAATGTTGGCAGTTTGCGGCGGTCCCGTTATGTAAAAAAAGTAAGGATGCACTTGGACAAGTCATTCTTTTCGAAGTTGCATCATGGTTTTGCGATGGTTCTTCTGTCTGGTATTGTCGTGGTGATGGTTATAACTTGCTGTTAAGGACCTTAAACTTACCCAACGAAATAACCAAATTATAATTAAATTTGCTAAAATATTTATTTATTTTTTTTATAATATTAAGCAATGGCTGGCATTAAAGTGATGTAAGAATACGAGTAGGCGCACAATCAGTATAAATCCAAGAGGAAATCTTAGTCTGAACCAAATGCTGGTGATTAAAAAAATTTAATTCAGGTCGAAACAGTTTGAAACTACTAGAGTTTAAGAAAGAGCTTGTAACAGAGCGTGACACAGTGATGTAAGTAATTCGTTAAACAAAGTAGTTGATGGTTCGAGAAACGCAATACCAATCTCGCAATAATATCACTTCCATATACATGTATGGTAAAAACAAAACATTTATCAGAACTTTAATTTATAAATACAATTGAATAGCCTACCCGTTGATTTATATTATATTCACTATCAGTCATTCGCCAAATTCAAACGACTTGTGTGTCAAAACCAAAATAGAGCAACTCTCACTGAGCAAAAATTTTTAATTTAATATCATTCCCTTTTACCTCAATTCATTTTTGGTGGCATTTCTGCTAACGGCAACAGTTGCTAAAATATTTTTTAAACTACAAAATAGAACATCATATTGTCCCGATATAAGAATGCACAAGACCATATGAAAACCACTCGAGGATGCAAATGCAGCTGCTATTTGTATTTGGCCCACAAATTGCAAAAAATACATGGCCTCGTAAACTAAGGGTGCCTGCCAAAATTATATAAATGAAAACCGATAAAAAAATTTGAAATTTGAAATAAACAATTTAACAACATAACAATTGTGTACCTTGTAATCAAATGGATACCAACAGGCTAAGGGTAGACTGCGATCTCCATACGAAATAGGTAAAATGAGCCAAAATACTGTACCAATGTAGCAACAGTAAACAAACGTTTTAATCCACTTATTCGACATGGCCAAACTCTCGTCCATAGTCACGTACGTAAATCCTTTCATGGCATACACACATAGAAAGAAATATAATGAATATTGTTGAAATAAATTCATACATTTTTACAAACAGACATACATATGTACATATATCGCATACTAAATACAATAACGAGACAACTTAAGATTTTCCAAAATTGATTTTTTTCCATACATTTGTTCAAATCGCACACATCTTTAACAACTCCAAAAATTTCTCTCTCATCACTATCTTTTTTGACTGCAAAAATATGTTGTGTCTGTTTTTTTTGTTGATTGCATTGTTTCTGCACTCTCGTTTTTGTCATTTCTGAAAATTTTAGAATTTTGAGTTGTGGCGTTATTTTATTTAGTGTGCGATATGTACATTGCATATGCCTATACATACACACGTTTTTAAATACTTGAATACTCTATAAAGCCTGTAGTACACGAAATGTAAAAAGCCACATACGCATGTGACTGTGACGTTCTTTTGACGTCATCATAAAGCATAAATGTATCCGTTTCGGCCACATGTGTTTCATTTGTGCCTTTTTGGACTAAAATATATTTCGTGTAACATCAAAATATTACCGCATGCAGTCACTACTACTATTTTAAAAAATGTAACCATTTTTTTTACATTTCGTGTAAGCAACGAAGCTAACTTTAAGCTAAGTTTAATTTAAACTTTTCTCAACTAGTGGTGGTTAATGTCAGTATTATTTCAAATGCGTCTAACTGACTGTTTTTACATTACTATGCCCTACTTGTTCTATACTATTGTTTCTGTTTTAAGCCTAATATTTCACAAAGTTCCAGAGAAAATACAAATCGAATGATATTTGTGGTCAGTTGACATCAGAATTTTTTTAAATAATTTGTTCTGGAAATCGTGATTGCAAATAATGGATCGTTTCATGCGCAGTGTTACAGGTGGCGTGGCACCGTCTTGATAAAACAAGATATTGAAACACCAGCTGAGACCATAAGAACTCCGTTAACATTTTCCTGTAATAAAGGTCATTTACAGTCACTGTAATTTCGTCCTCATGTTCATAAAAGTATTTTGCAATCATGCCGCCTGACCGAACTTCTCCGTGACTGATTTGTTTCTTATTGATTGCATGAGCAATTTTTGAACCCCTAAAAACGACAATTTTGTTTATTGAGGAAGTCATTCAGATGGAAATACTCTTCATTGGAGAAGATGATTTTTTTTTTCGAAAAATTTGCATTGACTTTTCAATGATCTGATAATTTGAGCTCCTGAGTAAGCTGAATGTTGTATGGATGAAGATGGAGGTTTTTTGTTAGATGCTTAGTGCTTTGTGAAATTTTAAGTTGTTAAAAACGATGCCGAATTGACATTTTCGACGACAGTCTAGTTTACAATATCAATGTTTTCAAAAGACCGATCGGTACGTTGACACACAGGAGTCGTACCTTTCATAACCGACCCAGTTTCTTCAAAATTTTTGACCACTGTTTGCATGGTTGACACATTAGGTACACTTTTTCTATTAAAGTTTGCGAGTGGTCTCAGCATAACTTTCCAAAGTTTTTTTAAATAAATTTTCACAATTATTTTATTACTATTTTTTTGTAAATCGCTCCATTCCTAATAATCGGAATAAACATATGTTACAGCTGCCAAATTTCTGGGTTGCAATTTGCAGAAAATAATGACACTAAATTTAAAAAGTGCATTTGAAAAGAGACACTCTTTATTTATTTGTTTTTTTTTTTAATTTTGTTTCTAAATTATTTATTTTATTAAATAAATTTTGCTAAATTTTCTTTTGATAGAAAATTTTTCAAAAATTATTTTTTTTTGTTATAATTTTTGAGAAATTTAATTTTTAATTAAACTTTTCTCTGATTTTTATTTTTATTGAAAATTTTCGATAATATTCTCTTCATAAAAATTTTAATAAATTTTCTTTTAATTGAAAGTTTTAATAAATATTATTTTGATTGATAATTTTAAAGAGTTTTACGACACGAAAGGTAGCCTATTTATGTAATAATTAAGGTTGTTGTCTATCAAATTTCTTTTAAAGCCGTTCCGGTTAATATATCATAACATTTAAAAATTCATATATTTTATATGTGTGGGGGTAGGGTTTAATGCAGATATTTAAGAAAAATACTTCTACATACGACGTTACATGATTTATTATGTTTTGCTAATATATGTAAATTTTGGACACTCGAAACCCTTGAATAACCGACTAACTAAATAAAGGGTCCGCCAAATAACTTTTTTTTTGAAACTGGGCGCCGGGGTAGGGTTTAATGCAGATATTTAAGAAAAATACTCCTAGATACGACGTTACATGATTTATTATGTTTTGCTAATATGTGTAAATTTTGGACACTCGAAACCCTTGAATAACCGACTAACTAAATAAAGGGTCCGCCAAATAACTTTTTTTTTGAAACTGGGCTTCGGCTGTGTGGCACGTAGCGCCGTCCTGTTGAAACCAAGTGTTGCCAATATCCTCCTCTTCAATTTTTATGAACAAAAATCCGCACCAAACAGTAACTCGTTTTTGCATATTTCCACTAATTTGCTTAATTATCGTGTAAAAGAGTAATTGTTACTCTAGGACGCTGTCTATTTGTGTGCCAAATTTTATTTCGTTCCATTTAGCCGTTTTTACGTGATTGAGTAATAAATATTCAAATATCTAAACATACTATTATTCACATTTATTATATTAGTAGGATTTTCGACAAGCTTTTCTTTTTAAAATATTTTCCATACATTTTTCTTTTGATCAATTTTTTTTTACTAAATTTGTTTATGGGAAATTTTCGTTTAATTTTCTTTTTATAAAAAATTTTCTATTTAAGGAAAATTTTCGATAAATGTACTTTTAATAGAACAAAATGTTTATAAATTAACATTTTCAGAAATATTGTTTTTGTAAATTTTATAAATTTTTACTTGTAAGAGTTTTTGATTAATTTATTTTCTAAGAATTTTAAGAATTTTTTTCTAATATTCAAATAAAATTTTCCATGATTTAAAATTTTTTTTTTTTCAAAAATTTCAAATGTTTTTAATAGAAATTTTTTTATAAATTGCCTTTTATACAATTAAAAAAAATTATACTTTTTTATGAACATGTTTAATTTGTACGAAAGTTTCTATAAATTGCCGTTTATAAAATGTATCATTCATCAAAATGGCAGTACATTTTTGAACTGGTTTTTTAAGAAAAGTTAACTTTGTTTTTTAGACATTTATTTTACAATAAATGTTTTTTGAATTAATTTTTTATTATTTTATTATTATTATTACTATTTATTTGATATGTTAACATAACTTTAGGACTTTATATTTTTTAGTTTTGAAAATTGTTATACATACAAATTCGCTTATATAATGTTAGCAAGTCGAAAACTCTATTCACAAGCTTTGAGGTATACTTACCAATGGCCGAACGTGTTTTATATTGTAAATTTATAGAATCGATTAAATCCTCCAGCTTTTTCGATTGCCAGCGACGAAAATACAATTTCAATATGAGAGCCCACGAATATATAATAGTCTGTATTAGGCAATTGACCAAAAACTCCAAATCGCCCTTGTCATAATTCAAATATATGGTGCAGATATACAAAATTAAAATATGGACGGTGACAAAGTAAAGAAATAATTCAAGTATTATTTCCAAGAAAATGCCCAGGCCACATAGAACATGGGGCAAATGACGTTCCAAATGATACGAATACATGTGGGCGTAATACATAGTCCAACGAATAAAATAAAAAAGATCTTGTCGTTTTGCCGTATTCACATCTATTTCAGTCATTTTTACTTTTTTAAGAAATTTTTTTAAACTGAAATGTTGTTTCGAGCTGACCTTTACTTTTATTTGCTTTTTGTTTATGATTTAAGTAGAAACTGAAAGAAAAAAAGTGTTGTTTAAGCCATTTTAATTAAAATAAAAATGCTTATTAGTTAGTTGTAACACCTCTTAGATAGTTTTAATATTTTATTTCATTTATTTATAAAACCAAACTTTATATTTATTAATAATGTATGGATGTTTAATGTGTATATTTATGTCTGTTGTAGGTAAATACTTGCAGTTAAAAAGCCCTTTTAAATACATGCATATAAATATAGTATGAATAAGTTAAATACATGTTCTAACTTTTTTTTGGTGATTACAGTTTTAAGTCAATTAAAATTTTTATCTTTTTTTACTTTAATACTATGCATTGGTTTAACTACATACGTTTTGTTAAGCCTGTAATTCAAAATATTAGTGTAAAAATCTACAATTTGTGAAAAATTCTAAAATGTAACAGAATTAAACAAGGAATATTTTTTTACAATTTTGAATTAGGAAAAATTTTTTTTAAAACTTGCACTAATTAATTGATTCGTACGAATATTGTGGGAATTGTAGATTTATATAAAACTAGAAAAGACCGACGCGCGTTGCTATGCCCCTTAATGAATAAAAATGCATTCTGAATTTAAATTGAATATCAAGTGCAAAAAAACTAAAAATTTTAACTTTTTTAATGGGCGTAGCACTGCCCACTTTTATAATCACGGAGCTGAAAAGTCATGACAGCTTCACAAATTTTTCCCCAAATTTTTTCCCCAAAATATTTTGAATTCTTTATGGATATCTCAAAGACTTGAGTAAATTCTTTAGTTGGCATTTCCAAGTACAAGATGAAATTTGGTTAAAAGATACCTGGTAGAATTTCTTTAATCTCTGATGTTTGTTCTAAACAAATTGAAACCCAACTATTTAATTACATTAACAATGTCTGGCTTTAACAGTTAGAAAAATAGGTAATTATGATAAAGCCTCTTTCATTTTTCATTTTTCATTCAAATTACTTTATATGTATGTATGTGTATATGTATGTATGAACATTTGCATATGGTTAATATGCATAGATGCACCCTCTTTGAAAGTTTGCAACAACCACTTAAAAAATGCCTTTTGTAAGCAGTAAATTCCATTTGGGTTTTTAATTTTTCACTGGGTTTCATTGATACCGTTGTTGGAGAACATTTGTATAGAATTAATTAAAAAGTTGTCTATTCAAAGTGTATGAACAATTATCAAAATAATAAATTTAAACAATGAAAAAGAGTGCAAATGCTATTGGTAATACCCTTCACCATCATTTACATTGGCCTAATGACCACATCATAGTGTAGCCTAGACTTCATATTTAATGTGGTACCCCATTTTGTGTTAATATTTTCTACGTCTTCTTTGATTTTGAACTCTTACATAGTTAACTGTATTCTCAAGTTCTTTCATTTCATACTTATATTGATAGGATTAAGAAGAAACGTTTTTCGCCATTTTGTTTCATATGCCATGTTAGATATAACACTTTTTAATAGTTTGCTATATTCTACTGGTCAAGCTCTTTTCTTTAAAACTCATATTAGTGGTTTAAAGGGTGCATATTTTTAAATACTAGATTTGATCCATATATAAATTTATCATACGCCATTTTGTAATGGCAGTTGTATATTAGTGCTAATATTTATCTAAGTTAGATTCAATCTGATTTGCAAGTTTTTTTTCAGAAATAATTTTTGAGACTACGACTAAGTAAGTGTCTTTAGCGTGTTCAAAAACTATTTATAGGCTTGAGAAAATTCATTTGTTTAAGATATATGTATGTATATGTCGAAATAATTTTTGTCTATAACTTTGCCGATTAATGATGGATTTGTCGTGACGGGTATTGCTCATCGACTCCCTTAGTCATAAGCTTTCAGAAAATAGAAACTTTTTGAGGAAGGAAAAAAATATTATAAAAATTACAAACGGAATGACAAAGCTATATGTCCATGACCATGGCACCACAGGTGGAGGGTATAAAAATTATTGAAGACAGTCAAAGACATTAAAAAGTAATTAATTCAAAGTAAGAAGTTGCTGTTCAAAACTATGTCATATTTAGTATTTAAATATATTCTTGAAACTTTTGACTTTTTAAGTTGATTTAGCAAATGTACATCTGGCTGTGAAAACATAGGCACTGAGACATAATAAAGGGTCCGCCAAATAACTTTTTTTTTAAAGTGCTATAGAAAAAAGTGTAGCTTCGTCTGTGTGGCACGTAGCGCCATCCTGTTGAAACCAAATGTTGCCAATATTCTCCTCTTCAATTTTTGTGAACAAAAATTCGTTCAACATGGCCCGATAACGATCGCCATTGACTACGGCCACTCCTTGCTCATTTTCGAAGAAAAATGGCCCAATTATGCCTCTGGACCAAAATCCGCACCAAACAGTGACTCGTTTTGGGTGTATCGGCTTTTCAATGTATGCGTGCTGATTTTCTGTGCCCCAAATGTGACAATTTAGCTTGTTTACATACCCGCCGAGATCAAAATGAGCTTTATCTGAAAAGATGATTTTTTTTTTGGCAAAATCGGCCAAAGTAATATCGCAATATTTCCCAGCGTTGTTCAAGCGTATACACAAACATATTCGTTCAGCGGAAGGATAAAACTAATTATCTGTGAAATCAGACATGAGATAAGTGATACCATTCACGAAATAAGCACTAGTTGAAAAAAAAAAACGTTAGATGGCGGACCCTTTATAAACAACAGAAAATGTTTGTATATTAAACAGTGTTAGAATTGTTGGTGAAATTTTTGGTTTTTATAAAAATTTGGCAGCTTTATAGAAAAAATTGCTATAGAAGCCCAATATACACAACATTGATGATAGAAACAAAATTAGAGCTTGATATCTTCTTATCTAGTGGAGATATCAAAAATAGATTCTGAGTTACAAAGAAGATGCAGTAATTATACAATTCGATAAATAATCGTTATCTAATTAAGTTTTTTCAAAAATGTTATTAGTTGTAAAACCAAATATCATCTTTAACTAGATCATATAATCAACAATTTAAATAGCAAAGCGCAACTTACTTATATTCTGTATGACTTACATCGATACAGTATATATTGCAAATAGGCCAATTTTTTATGCACTTAATAATAATATTTTTGTCGTTGAAGTAATTTCTTTAGTGGAGGTATATTTATGAGTGTGTTGCAATGGGGTTTAAAAATTAAATAATTTTTATCTTTTATTCAGATTATAAATATAAAACCTAAAGAATATATAAGGAGAGATTCATAACTCAACCATAATAATAATATTATTTAAATATAAATCAGGGATTAATTATTTGAACGCATAAAGCTTATTATCAATATTTTAACGTCATCACCAAGATGGCTCTGTAAGAGATTTGCATCTAACTTGTAGATCACGTTTAAAGCCTCAGTTAGCCGAGCGCATCCGTACTGTAATGTATCAGCTGTTCGTTTTTGGCTTATGAGAAACAATGCAAAAGCTTAGCGAAATTTAACGTACTGTAACCGGAACGTACCATTCTGTATAAAATAGAATTTCCTTACATTCTTACGTGACATTTGTTAGCCAGTGATGGTCTGCTTGTTTGTTTTATGATTTCAGGGTATTTTTGCTTTTTTAATGGTACTTTTTTTATATATTTTAATACGCAAAAGAAAAATAAAACTACTTTTAGTACTTTGCGTGTTAATTTATTTTTCTTCACGAATTTTTTAAATACAGTTTTGCGAACTATTGTGTCTATTTTAAACTTATACTATGTTTTATTCTGATTACTGTTGTTTCTTTTTTCGCTATACTTGCTAGAAACGCAATTACCACTATAATAATTATTTCCGCCTTAAAATTGCAAAACTGGAGACTTTTAAGCGTCTCTCATATACGCTTTGTATAATAAGTAAAATAAATAACAAATGTGAAATATGTAAAGATTAAAATTTTATTCAAATCTATTAATTAATATTAATTGATTTGTATACATACATAAACACATATATCAAATAAACTATAATTTGTTTATTATATTTTATTTATAAATGCTAGAGAATAAATAATACATATTAATATACATTAATAAATATACAAAATATTTTCTGATATCATTAGGTACTTTTTCTTCGTAATAAAAAACCATTTGTAAAATTGTAATACCCATCACTGTTTTATAATCAGCTGTTTATTTTTATACCAAAATTTTAAAAAAATAAACAAAATAAGTTTTTAAATTTAAGAAATTAAAGTTTCCTTGGTAATTTTTAATAAAATGGATGATGAACATTTAATTTTACTTGTTCAGGCAAAGGTTTAAATCAATAAACAATTCTTCTATATCCATTGAAAAAAGCACAGGCTTGTTTGAAAAATATTTTTTTTTAATTGCTTTATTTACCTATACTAATGCTGTTTTGTTTATGAATGTCAAAAACATATGTTACGTTTTTAATGTTCTATAACTGCACAAACGTGCTTACAGTACGTTTCATTACAGTACGGTTGCATCAGCGCTCGGCTAACGAAGGCTTAATTCACAGTGCGGAAAATATTGAACAAATATTAACAAGACACCAGAAATATTTACTAAAAGGCGTTCTAATCAGCTAGAATTGGCTCATTTTGAAAAACGATATTATTCCCATATAAGGTGTAATTGGTGCAAGAATTTGAATTGGCAGATTATTGGCAACATTTTTGTTGTTGGCCTGAAATTAAATCGATTTCATTGAAAATCTGACTATGGGAGATTAAGTTAATTTTCATTTGAATGACTTTGTTAATAAGCAGAACTGTTGGCTTTGTGATACTCAAAATTCAAGAGCTATTTATCAGCGCTAAATGCACCCTATTAATTGTACGGCTTAGTTTGACATTACATCTGAAAATATCATTGGGCATAACGTCTTCAAAAATGAAGACAAATGTGCTTTAACCGTAAAAGTCCTGGTCTTGAAAACAGACCTGAGATGTGGTTTCAGCAGGATGGAGCCACTGCTTACACTGCCCAAAACACAATAACACTTTTTAATTAAATTTTTTGATAACGAGTAATTTCCAGAAATTCAAAAATGAATGAGCCAGCATGTTCGCCAATTATGGCACACCCGACTATTTTCTTTAGGGTTATTTGAAGATGCGAGTATACGTGAACAAGCGCGAGACAATCCTTAAACTCAAAGCCAAATTTGTTGCCGAAAATTTTTAAAAGATGTTTTTAAAAATTCTTTAAAACGCTTCCATCAGTGTGAAACTGAAAACACCTAACATTTAACTGTCATTATTTTTTATATTTAGTGTTAAAATTACAATTTTGTATATCTTATAATCTGAAAAAAAGCAAAAATATATATAAATAAAGACAAATTTCATAACCCCTTGGTGACTTTTGGCCCACCCTGTACTTCCTTAAAATGCCTATGATGCACAATACTTTATCAAAGTCTTATGTTAATTGAAAATATAAGTAATTTCGGATTTTTGAATTCTATGCAGTATCAAACATTTTTGGCGATTTTTTCTAGTTCTTTTTGTTTGATTTTAATATTTTTTTTTGTTAAACAGTCTTTATTACTTTTAGTGGATTTTAAATTATATTTTATGTTTACTGCAAAAAATTTTTCTAATTAACTTAATTTTCATTTTACGCAGAACTTAAATAGTATTAATGGTTAAATGTTCTTTTAAATACTCGTACAAATAATATTATAATACTTATACACATGTTCATATATTATATATGTACATGAGTATGATATGCACTTTAAATGTATATTTAAATTCTACTTTATATTCATAAATAAAAAAAAGTTGGCAATTTAAATAAAAATTGTTTTAATTACAAATGTCCTGCTGATGCTGGTTTATATAGTGAGTTTTTTTTACTAACTGCCATTTAAATATGAAGCATTCATATGCAGATATAATGGTCATGCACTGCAGATGCTAACACATATTTATGTATGTATGTTGTATATACACACACAAATGTTTAGATGTACGTAAACTTGACGTACTTAAATAAATATATTCGTACACACATCCGATTAAATGGTGGACATTAAAATCCTTATACAAATCCTTTTTAAATACTTGTAACAAGTTTAAAGAACATTTGCCAACTGAATGTAAGATGAAGAAAACCCATTTCCTATTTCTAAACTTTATGTAACACAACTATTTTTTTAATTTTAAATTTTCACCTGGTTGATGCAATTCAGGGTTTAATAAGGATACAAATAAAGTGGAATTATATAAATAAATAAAATGCTTAATTGTTTTTTAATTAATGTAATATTTTTGTATGAACAAATAATTAAATTATTATTTTTATTAAAAATACATAAAGATTGAATAATATGTGATAATATTTAACTAGAAAATGTCAATAAACTAATTAATTGTTACTAAGAACTTTTACTGAAAATTGTTTAAAAATACTTTTTTTAAACTCTGCAAAAGAAAGATTTGACCAACTTACCCTTTTCGGTTTTTTCATTTATCTGAGGCTTAATATTAT
This sequence comes from Phyto melanocephala, assembly GCA_941918925.1. Lineage (NCBI taxonomy): Eukaryota > Metazoa > Arthropoda > Insecta > Diptera > Rhinophoridae > Phyto > Phyto melanocephala. Next base: position 9,527,527 of record OW799233.1, read on the forward strand.
TTGACGTTTTACAATACAACATTCAACCCAAGCCACATTTATTCATCAGATACTCTTAATTCATCATCTAATTTGTTTTTTTCAACACGTATTTTTAATTTCAGCTGTCAAAGTCTATAGATAAAAAACAATTTTCTCTTTTCTCTCAATAATTTCAAATGTCAAACTTCATATATAAAAAATATAAATAATAAAAATTCTCTCCGAACTGCAATTAACTGATGAATTAATATGCCTTGCATTCAACCCATGGCAAAATTTATTCATCTGGTTGGTTGGTTGGTTATCGTGGTAGTTCGCTGCACGCCAACAGTCAAGTAGAGTCTGTATGACTCCGTTTTGACAGGACCACATCACTCGTCAGCTTCTAGTGTATCTCAGAATAAAATCCAAGAGTAAGGGTACTAGATCCACCCCGTGGCCCTGAGATATCTCAGTAGATAATTTAGTCCAACTTCAGATATCGCAGAGAGGCCATCTAGTATATGTTCGCCCAGAAATCTGTGTCTCTTAGCCGCCAGTGCAGGACATTCGCAGAGAAAGTGGAAAACCGATTCCTCCTTCTCTCTATCCAGACAACTGCGACAATGGTCGTTCGATGGGAGTCCGAGCCGACTTGCATGTTTGCCTAACATCCAGTGACCCGTCAATACCGCCAGCAACTTCGATATGTCCCTCCGACTCCGACTGGTAAGTTGCAATGTACGTCGTGCATCAAAAGAGGGCCACGTAAGCCGTGCCACCTTACACGTGCTCAGCCCACGCCACCTGTTATCAGCCTTCCGGAGAAAGTGTCTGGAGATTCTGCTCTTAATAGTCCCCAACGGGATTGCAACTGCAATTGCATTAGAGATATCCAGAGCAGATCCTCCCCTGGCTAGCTCATCAGCACGCTCGTTACCATAGTGGCCCTTATGCGCAGGAATCCAAACTAGAGTAACGTCAGCCCGCTGACCAAGCCTTGACAGTTCCTTTCTACATTGGCCAACTAATTTAGACGTAATAATGTATGACCTGAGTGACAAGAGTGCCGCCTGACTGTCGACAAATATACCAATGCTCCCGTGGATATTCCCGTCATTCAGTATCCTACATGCTTCCCTGATAGCGAGTACTTCCGCCTGAAAAACGCTGCAATCATCCGGAAGACGGAAGAAGAGTTCAATCTCCGGTCCATCAGAGAAGACACCAGATCCAACACCACATTCCATCCTCGAACCGTCAGTATAGATCCTGGTGTCAAAACTCCCCAAAAGGCGACCCCCATTCCACTCTCTCCTGGAGGGAATAAGAACCCTGAACGCCCCATCAAAATCCATGTAGGGCGTAATGTAGTCAGAGGGTTGATTCACGCTCGAAGGCAGCGTGGCCAATATACTCGCATGGCCATACGTCCTCGACCTCCAACATCCAGTCGCATTAAGCCTCACCGCACTACTTGCGGATGTGGCCAATATATGAATATCTATGGGAACGAGATGCAACATAGTGTTCAGCGCCTCCGAAGGACTAGTTCGCATCGCTCCCGTTATCCCAATGCACGCCGATCTCTGTACTCTATACAACTGGTCCACAACATACTTACGCCCTGTTGCAGTCCACCATACCAGAGATCCATAAGTGAGAATCGGACGTACTACGGCCGTATACATCCATTTAATCATGTTGTCATCTGGTAGTCTTGATTCAACAGCTGATATTATTATATATTTTTTTCTTTAAATTTCAGCTGTCAAAGTTCATAAATAAAAAATTTCAAATGGCGAACTTTATTTATATATATGTATATGTATAAAACATAAACAAAAAAATTCTTTCAGGTCAGCGATTACCTGAATAATAACATGAATAGTAACTACTCCTTAATACAACCGATCCAACAGAAATTCTATTAACAAATAAATAAACCTAATCTGTAATTTAATAGACGATACAAAATACAATGGGAGTTTGTGAATTGATTTTTTTATCAAGGTTATCATTTGGATAGATACTTAAATTCATATGCGAACAAGGCAAAAAGGAAAGTAATAACAAAAAGGAATAAATTACACTAATAAAGGCAGTCGTTCAATAATCTAACAATATTGTTTTCGTAGAGCTGATGCTGTCAATGTTCATTAATGCATTAAATCAAAGAAATATTTCTGTAGATAAAATTAACAAATAATATGCAATAATACTGATGTAGACTTAAAATTGTTTAAAACCTTTGTCCAGTTCGACAATATTTTTTTAGGCTTAAAGTTCTAGAATTTTTCAATTTGTTTTTCAAATCTATAAAAATAAAAATCAAATGTCATTTGTTGGTAATCCGATTTGGCTAATTTTTTTAATGCGTTATCTTCTATATAAACAAAAATGGAATGAGGTCCCCAGCTAAGTGCATCACCGAAGAACGGATGTATCGTAGTTGCTAATTTTTTCTTAAAGTTATATATGAAGCCCAAGGATGGTTCTTTTTAATTTTTTTTTTAAATTTGAAGTGGGCGTGGCACCTACTAATAAAATTAAATAGTTTTTATTTCCTATCGAGAGTACTGAAATATTTAAAAGGCTTCAATATTCGTGTCGAGTACTACAACATAGCATAGTGGAGTTTAAAATGAGTTGGAAACAAACAAAGGCCGTGTCACCTTAAATATAAGGAAAATATATTTTATGGGATATCTAGAAAACTATTATGCCTATGATCTCAAAACTTTGTGTACTTGACTTTTATCTGATTTGTCTTACTCCAGTCCACAAACGATATGATTGAAGCAAGGGAAGAGATACCGCTCATACCAAGAACTTATTGTACGGCATATTTCAGAAATTATAAATGATAGGATTTTTAATTCTGGAATTAGACATTCTAATGTAAATTGTATAATTCATTTAAATAATTTTATGGAATTAAATGAGAGGGCGTGGCACTTTCCATAAAAAGAAAATTTATTTTATGACATATTTGCAGAATTAGAATATTATAGGCCTTAAATCTATATAATTGGATGCGATATTAGTTTACATTTTCAGGTACAAAATCGATAGGATCAGAGTAGGTGACATAAGTATATATGAAGAAATACATGTGATGACATTCTCATGTAGTTTCTATTTGGTTTATATTTAGTAAGAAGTACATTTGGTATTTTAATAATGAGAAGAAAAATGGTAAGGATTGAAGAAGGAAGAGTGTTGGCAGATAATATTAAAACCTTTTCCTTCATAAGTACAAGGCAAAAACATTGTCGGGGCTGGCACAGCGGTGCGGGTACTGCTAGTTGCTAATAATTTTTTCCAAACTTGTCTGATCAATTCGAATGCTTAGTGTTGTACAAGCAAATGAGGTTGTTTAAATTTGTTTAATATTTTTTTTAATTAAACTAAAACTACCAATTTCTTATTTCATTTATTTGGTCAATTTTATTTAGTTTTATACAATTATAAAAAATAAATATAAAATTATAAGAAAAATAAGAAGAAAAAAACTTGAGTAAAATATGAAAAATGTAAAAGAAAAAAATGAAAATAAAAGTTTATATACAACTTAAAAGATCATATATGCACTTATTTAAAAGTAAAAATAAATTTAAAACAAATTAATAAAAATGGTAAAAAAAGAAATAAAAACGAATTAAGCTATAATACGAAATATGTAAAAATATTTGAATCTAAATATAAAGTTTAACCGAATACTCTACAACAAAAAGCGATAAAGATATATTTTTCAACTAAAATTGAAAAAATAATAACATTTTTTTTAACAAAATAATAACCACCGAAAAAACATAGGAATAGTAGAATTTAATCTCAAATGAGGTCTTAGGCGAAGTTAACGTTATGGCTGCTGCAGCTTAATCGATATTTAATTGCCTGAAAGTACCCTCCATGCCAAAGAGATCATCACTGGTCTTGGGTGAACCCGGACGCAAAGACTCGTTGGCCTTTTGATCCTCCTGCTCCAAAAACCAGTTGGTGTATTCGCCCAACTTCTTTTTCCACATTTGAGTTAATTCGACAATGGAACCAGCCTTGCCACCATATTCCTCGGGCAGCAAATCTTTGGGTACCGCTTTGTAAAGGCTTTCCATGTCATTGTGGAAAGTAATGCGATTAATGATCTTCTCCTTGACGAATGGCTTAACGAATTTAAAGATTGTATCAACCAAGGGTGAGATGTTAATGACATGTACTTCCTTGACCTTAACGGGATAGGCTTCTTGTACACAAATCAAGAATTTCTTGACGACAGTAGGTGAAAATTTGGCAAAATGTGTTGGCGTGGCAACGGCAGCATCCAAAATGAAAATATCACCAGCTATTCCAACGCTTTCCTCAACCAAACGCACATCGCCAATCATGAGGGCAACTTTCATGGCATCATTGACTTGGCTCGGTTGGAAATCACAATCGATACCGCGAATAAAAGTGATACGGCGACCATTGGGTGTCAAACCAGGCAAGGTAGGGCAGTGTCTGTAAAAAGAGGGAGAAAACGAAAAAAGGTTAAATTGTTAAATATTTTGTATAAACTGAAATTTAACGAAATTCTTTTATATAAATAGAATTTATTAAAAATAAAATTTCTAAACAGTAAAAGAAAGAAAAAAGATTAATATGTATTAATATTAAGAAAAACGTTTGTCTACCATTTTCGTCATAAGTAGTGAGCTGACAGAGGTGTATTAGATTTCGCATAGTTAAACGTTTTCTTTTATATGGAGAACATTATATCAAATTAAAGAACATTATAAATATTCACGATGAAACAGATTAAATTCATGACATTTGAAAAGCAGCTGTGAGATAGAGTTTATTTTTAGATAATGTTTAGTGGTGGTGCAATTACTGAAGGTGATGGCATTTCAGAGAAAATATTTTGCTAAATTATTTTTAATATTAGGAAAGGAACAGCTGATGATCAGCTGAGCTAATCTCAGCTAGTTTAATATGCTGTCTCAGAAAAGTTACAATATTTACATATAATTAAATATAGATAAAAGAATTCTCTCCGAACTACAATTACTTGATGAATAAATATGTCTTGCGATCAATTTTAAAATATTTGAAAAGAAAAAACATTGCTATATATGCAAATATAATGGTAACCTTAACCATCATGTACATAGGTATAATTAGTACATCGTAGCGTAGCCTAAACTTAAGATTTAATGTTATTCGACATTTTGGTCTATTATTTTTGATGTCATTTTCGATTTTATATTTTTACATAGTTTCATTTAATACCCATATTGATGCTATTAATAAAAAATTTCCGCCAGTATGTTTCGGACGCCATCTTTAATTTTTATACCCGCCACCAAAAAAATGGTGGGGGTATATTCATTTTGTCATTCCGTTTGTAACACATCGAAATATCCATTTTAGACCCCATAAAGTATATATATTCTGAATCAGGGTTTGATTTGATGACGATCTAGCTATGTCCGTCCGTCTGTCCGTCTGCCCGTCTGTCCGTCTGTTGAAAGCACGATAGAGGTCGCACCAAAAAAGCTAGGGGGCTCAAATTTTGCCAGAATCTTTCTTATAGACAAGGTTTGTTTGGTATTGAAAATGGGCTATATCGGAATATTAGGAAGAGAGTTATAGCTCGAAAAGCAAGAGTAGGTCGAAAAAACCGTGTCCTTTAAGCATCGAATAAAATGGAATTGCGTCCAAACGCATTAACGTAGACTCATGAAACTTCGAATATATATTTTCTGAGTAAAAACAATCTTTTTCCCTGAAAATTATCAAAATCTATGCATTAGGAGAGGAGTTATCGATCAAAATGTACGAAAATTTATACCGCACAGTGTATTTTTCGGTATATTTAAAACCAAAAACGTCATAAAAGCAACAAAATTGGATGTACGACCTTGAAATTTTGCACACCTGGCTTTTTGGTCAAATGCTTTCTTCTAACGGAAAATCAATGTGCCACGCCCACTTTAACGCCCACCTCCCATATAACGATTTACCCAAAATTCATATAATTTCTCTATTAATAAAGATTTTGGAATATTAAAGGACTATATTGAAACACCTAAGGTTATTCATTAGCGAGAACAACTTTGACACGCCTACTATAACGCCCACTTTTCACGTTATCTACCATTAATGAAATTTAAAAGCTCATAAAACCGCCAAAATTAGAGGTATGAAGATAAAACTTGCTACGTATATCCCCCTCGGCAATGTCATTACTGTGCCAAAAAATTAAGGTGCCACGCCCACTTTTACGCCCACCTCCCATATAACGTTTTACCTAAAATTCATATAATTTCTCTATTAATAAAGATTTTGGATTAATAAAAGACTATATTGAAACACCTAAGTTGTACTCATTCGCAAATACAACTTTGACACGCCTACTATAACGCCCACTTTTCACGTTATCTACCGTTAATGAAATTTAAAAGCTCAAAAAACCGCCAAAATTTGAGGTATGATGATAAAACTTGCTACGTATATCCCTCTTGGCAATGTCATTACTGTGCCAAAAAATTAAGGTCTCACGCCCACTTTTACGCCCACCTCCCATATAACGTTTTACCTAAAACTCATATAATTTCTTTATTTATAAAGATTTTAGTATAATAAAGGACTATATTGAAACATCTAAGTTGTACTCATTAGCAAAAACAACTTTGACACGACTACTTTAACGCCCACTTTTCACGATATCTACCGTTAATGAAAATTAAAAGCTCATAAAACCGACAAAATTAGAGGTATGATAATAAAATTTGCTACATATATCCTTCTTATCAATGTAATTGTTGTGCCAAAAAGTTTAAGTGACACGCTCACTTTACCGCCTACTTCCCATATAACGGTTTATCTTAAATTCATGTAATTTCTCTATTGACAATGTTTTTGGGAAAATAAAGGACTATATTGAAATATCTAAGTTGTATTTATTAGCAGAAACTTAATTGATACTCCTACTTTAACGCCCACTTTCATTGAAGGACTAAATTTATGAAAACATTTTACTAGCGTATCGAAGGTTAAAAGGGTGGTTAAATTTTAAGTTGATTTTAAATAAAACACTAAATGTTTAAGAAGTTATTATCATTTCTTTTTATAATTTAATATTTGTATGGTTCAATTATGTATTTAAAAAAATATCGGCCAAATGCCCCCGCCCCCCATCCTTGGCACCACTCCTCTATCTGATGATCCAAATTTTCAATGACAATGTTGATGCTCAATTGTTGGGCATGATGATGAGGCGAGGTTGACTGCTCTTTTGCCACACTATCGCAAAAACCAGCAGTGGTTCCCATTCAACGAACTAAGAAGGCATTCACAGATTTTCTAACATTCTATACAGACCTTTTTTGCAGAAATTTAAATATTTTTTACAATTCTCCCGATTGTGGACGAATTTGAACGCCCATTTTTATAAAAAACCTGAATAACTTTAAAGCGTTGCTCATTTGCGTATCTTTCCATGGATCAAATTGAGTAAGTTTGAAATTGAGAAATATCAAATGAAATGCAGAAAACAAATTTAAAGACTAGGTGTAGTTCACCTTCAACATGGGCCCTTAAAATTTAACCACCCTCTACAAAGAAAGTGATACATATTTTATTATAAAGAGATTATTCCATAGCGATTAACAAAATAATAAATATTGTGCTTTAAATGTACACAAAATTGGTGGTGGGTATAAAAGATTCGGCACAGCCAAATATAGTGCTCTTACTTGTTAGATTTTACAATTTTTCTTAGTTTTTTCCCTAGTCCAGCCCTTTATTTCTTATCTATATTGTGGGGGTTGAAGGGCACATAGTTATAATTACTTTAGTATAAAATACTTTAGTGTATTTTACTGGTATAAATGTTAAGTAGGTTGAAGCGGATACATTTTTAAATACTTAGTTTGATCTGTATACCAATTTTTTGTTCGCTATTTTGTAGTGGCATTATGGATTTTAAAGCTTTTTATAACGTAACGTAATAAGGTTTAAAACTACTGCTTATAATTTGAGATATTTACCGTGTCCAAAAAATATTTAGCGACTTGGGAGACTTGATATATTAAAAAAAAATATTTTTCCAAAACCGATTTTGTCCTAGATTTACGAATATATATTTTTTGTCCATAAATGGCAACAAAATTGTCTATAAATGATAAAAATTTGTTATTCTTATGGTAAAAATATGATGGAAAAACAGAGACAGTCATATTTATTTGCTCATATCTAAGAAAGTTATGAGGTGATTGTGGTGGATTTAAATAGCGATTCATTGCCGGATATTTCTAAAAAACTGTGTTATCTGTGTATACCGTGGGGACTTAGAAAAGTTGACTTCAACAAATTTATGGATAGAAGGACATTGCATAATCGACTCGTATAAGTTTTTGGAAAACATATGCTTTATGGGGTCGGAAATTTATATTGTAGAATTTACAAAGGTTGAATATATACCCTTGGAACCACAGGTAAAGGTTATAAAAATAAACACAGATTTTCTTTTTGTTTATTATAATATTCTTTGAGAAAATCCCGATATCGTTCAGGTCACGACAATTATCAGCTGTTGAACTGAGAATACAATTAAATAGGCTTAAGTACAGACTTAAAAGCCATATGATCTATAGTTGAATTTCTACTGCAGGGCAACCACTAAATCCCTATAATTAAAATATTTTCGACAACATTTATTGAATAAGAATTAAAAATTTTAATTTTAATTATTTTTCTGGAGAAATACTTAGTTTAAGATATTAAAGGATAAATGCTAAAGGATAACAGACAATTATTTCTTTAACTGCAAAAGTTTAAAAATTTCTCTATATTTTTGTTTGCATTTTATTTACCAAAAAATAAAATATTTTGTAGAGGTGAACAAACTTACACATAATCCAACACTATAGACAATTCCTCACGATTGATATCACGATTTGAAAAGAATTCGGGTATAGCATTACGCATGGTATAGTACATGTCCAACTTCTTTTTCACCTTCTCCAAGCTAAATTTACAGCCACGCAAAAAGGTACGCAAACGACCATCATCCATGTCTTTGGGCAAATGGGGTTGTGTATCCAACCATTCGCGTATCAATTTAACATCGCGATCAATTTCTTCGGCATTATCGGGTTCGCGCAATTCTTCGCGAATGGTTACGCGTTGTTGAGGTGTGGGTTGTACGAGCATCATCTACAATTGAATACAAAATAAATAATTTTTTAATAAATAAACCAATAAAAAAAAATTTTTTTAAACGTATTTAGCGAAAACGTTTAATTACGCAAACAGATTTTCATTTGACCAAGTACATTGTAGCACTATGTGTGTAATTTTTAATATTGTGCATCTACTTATTACAACAGTTTTGTTGGGCAATTTGTTTTTGTTTACTAGTTTCTAGACAGTAAGACATACTATAAATGACTGCGGTTTGGTTTAGGAAACGCTTGAGTAGTTTTTCAAATTATTACTTTTTAATACTTTGTTTTATTTGGCCTTAGGCATTATTGTACACATCTTTTATCTATGCTATGTGCGTTAACGTGTAATACTTGTGTATGACGTAAACAATTTCAAAAAAATTCGTTGTTTCAATTAAACGTCTGATTAAATCTGTACAATTAAAAAATTGTTTGTACATGTTGATCGCTTATTGTTTTTGACAGCATCTTTATTTTAGAAAGTTCAAAAGTAAAATGTTTTGTAATGATGAAAGATAAAACTTTGTACTCCATTTAAGTATAGAGCGCTCATGAAGAAATATGAATTTTGTTAAAGCTAAAGTTCAGATGGTTGAAAAGAGTGTAAAAAAAAAAAAAATAAAATTTATGTATTAGGTTGAGTATTTTGAAAACTATAAACATAAATAATAACCATTAGTATATACAAACAACGGTGGACTTAATTATTAGCACAGTGAGTACTTTCAACTTTGCGATCGGCTTAATAAATCTTTTTCTATATTATTCACAAAAAAAAAAAAAAAAGAAACCTACAATATTTAGCTAAACTCGCTAAAAAAAATTGCTGGAATGTTTAGCCAGATTCATATAATTTTATTGATCATTTTTTTCTGTGTTTCTGTGTAAGTAGAAATTTTAAATAGTTTTTATATGACAAAGTGCAGCCATCTTATTAGAGAAGTAAAGTGAGTTCTAAAATATATTCAACATAAATCTCTACTGAGGTATGAAAAGAGTTTGGAAAACGCCAGTATTGTTCGGAGTGCTCTTCGACATGAGTCGTGTTACGAAAGGTAAACGTCAAATAATGTGACGAAAGCTCACAGCTAGAAACACGAAATCTGTGGTGTAATGAAAACTCACGTTGTTAATTGTAAATAAAAACGAAAAGTTTTCGGAGAATAACCTTAATATTTTTTATTATGATAGAAGAATGTATGGCTAAACGCATTTTTATTTGAACGCCCATTTTCGTAAAGGCTAAAAAAAATTTTAACGCGCTGCTCAAGTGTGTACATTCTCATAGTTAAATACATTTGTTAAACACTGAAATAAAGAAAAATCAGATTAAGTTGGCAAATGATTTTACGTTAAGGTAGGTCGTTAGTTATGGTTGGACTATCTTTAAGTTTGATAGCTATCGGCGAACTAATTTAATTGATTTGGCTAATTTATGATCGGTTTATAAAGTATTTATTATGTTAGTCCTTGTAATCGTCTACTTAATGTAAATTGATATTACAATCGTGCCGTTTCTATGTTCCGAGTAGAATTAGAAGATTTAGAATTAACATAGTATTTTTGTAGCAAAAACAACACTGTAATAATAATTTGGAACAATTTGATTCGACTCTGAACTCAAAAAAGGCCTGGGTTAAAATATTTTTATAAAATTAATTGATTTTTTTTGTGAATTTTTTATTTAATCGAGGGTCTTTCAATTAGGACTTCACAGTTGAGAGCGGACATATTTTTGAAACGACATTGAATTGACCTTAATTTCTCTAGTTTAACAACAGGTGTAAATGATGAAATTATTTTATCAAAATGGGTGTTCTGTTCGTGGAACGTAACGTGCAACGTTTCATCAAAAAATCAACTTTACTGGTGAAGTCCATTTTTAGATGAATGGGTACGGCAGCAACGGAATTGTTCTATCTGGGACGATGTCAATCCGCACTAGATGCAAGAGCGTCTAATGCATCCCGAAAAATTTATCGATTTTTATTTCTTTGAAAACAACGTTGACCAGGCCATCACTATCAATAGCATGTGCTATAATTTGATGATTTTAGGGCGATGCTACGTGTCGCATAGCTAGACACCGATATCGTGATATTTCACCCCGCAGGTCTATGTGAATAAGCATGAAGCTGACCCAACAAAATCTATTCCATCCTGAATTATGAGCCAGAGTCATGCAAGATTGAATATTTTGGATGCGCGCAACCTATTGAAGCTTTTTAAACTCATCCTGCACACAATGCAATAAACTTTTTCGTTATGGCTCTGATACCCTAATTCGTAATGGTGTTGATTGTGCAATATTGTTGTACATATGTTTGTGTGTAACCGGTGTTTTTTTACATGTACAATTCCTGCCATACGGTTGTCATATCTGGCAACAGTATTATCACTAATCTCAGTTTAATTCTTGAACAGGCTAATGCTAGAAAAGTGCTTGCAAATTATTAAAAATTATGTTGGAAATCATGCGAAACGTATTGCTTACAGTTCATACAACCTACCAAAAAAAATTTTCGCATATACTAAGTAAGCGATTAAAGCAGCGTTTTTTACTTTTTTGTAAATATTTTTTTAATAATTTTAAAGCTTTAAATAATATTAAATCATTCGCTGTTTTATTTTTTTGTTTTAATTTTATATTCAAACTTTTTCTAGGCTTGAGGACTGTGGTTATTTCAAATTCAAACAGAGTCTTTCCAAGTGTTTTCGATAACGGTCTTGTATTCATTATATAAGTAATTTATTTATAACACAATGAAAATTTCCATTGTTATTGTTGTTGTTAAAGGATATTATTATTTAAATTAGAATTGCCAGAAAATGAAGAAGTCTCAACTGTATGTAAATAACTTGTTGTTTTAATTTAAACACAAGACAAAACACCAAAGCAAAATTTAGCATCTCAATTTCTGCTTTTGTTGTGTTGGCTTCAGTTATAACTTCCAAGTATTTGAATCCCTACTATTAGCAAGAACAACAAAAACATATATAAGAAATGCAATGAGTTTCGTTTCTGTGTTTATTTTCATTTTCAATTTATTGTTTTAAGGTTTTATTTTCATTTTTAAAAATAAATAAAATAAAGCTTTTACTTAATAAATTTTTCCTAACGATTGGTTTCGACCAAAAAGGTAATACAAGAAGAAAAGTATTGTAAGAAGTTATAGTATGTAATTTTTAAATAATTAGATTTGGCCAATATATAAATTAATTCAACGCAATATTGTACTGCTAATCATTTTCTTTTTTTTTGATACTCATATTGTCCCTCTATGTTGTCTAGAAGCTAAATAAAATCAAATTTCGCGTGTTAATTTTAGGAAAAATACAATGCAAATGCCTTTGGTGCTTATATCTCTGTTAGGTTAAAATCGATTTGTCAATTTTTCGAAACAATATTTGCTAATATCTCGGAATATGATGAGGTGATTGATCTGGTTATCAATAACAATTCATGTCCTGATATTTACAAAAGATAACACATAAAGATCTATGCAATATGTGGGGGCTTTTAAAAGTTGATTTCAACCAAATCTCAGACATATTGACAATAGAGTTTTTAGTGAAAAAAAATTTAAATTTTATTTTATCATCTTTAAAACAAATATGCAAATAAAAAAGTTTAAAGGTTAACCCATTGGTGACTTTTGGCCCACCCTCTAGTTAGCCGTACTTTATTCAGAGTTAATGACCTTTATTCATGTTGACAGTTCATAATAAGTAGAGGGTTTCCACAATGTTAGTTTAATGCCGCTTTTATTTTTGCATACATTTTTGTTTTTTTTCCTAAGGTTTTATTGTTATTGAATCAGTACCCTTATTCATACGTTGAATGCTATGTTGGATGAATTAGTGCTTGTGGGTATTTAATTGAAACTTTTCTATTTAATTTTTTATACAAACCTCAACAGATGATTAATTGATGTTAAATTATAGCCCTATCAGTCAGTGTTATATTATAACTTAACCATTAAACAATTAAACAACAATTAACAGAGGATTTTTTTGTACTTATTACATAAAAGAAAACAATTAATTTTTTGTATTTGATATGTGATAGTTTTTGATTCCAATTGTGGTTTTGTTAAGCTTTTTTTTGATAAAAATAAAATGATTAATGAAGTGTTCTATGTATATGGAAATTTTTGTTTTGTTCTTTTTAACGTAAACTGAAATGTGATCTATATTTAAAGAATTAAAAAAAAAACTTTTTAACTTGTATACACATAAGTAAGGCCTGAAACCGGTCTAGGAGCTTCTTTAAATATAACAGTAGCACCATGATATTGAAAAAATACAAATGTATGTACATACATTTATATGGTATATATTATATTGTATATACTGACTGCCGTATATAATACATCTGTCAAAAAAGCTTTTAATAAACCAAAATAATTTTTTATAAATACGGCAGTGAGTCTTTCATTCAGCGCTTCCTATTAGTGCATATATAAGTTTTACTAAATTGAATAAATAAGTAAATAAATTAATAAATAAGTTGAGTTTGGAAGCTTATTCTCATGGAACTGAATCTTAAGAAAAACCCACAAGAAAAAGTCTAACGATGTCAAATCGCACAATCTTGTTGGTCATTTTACATAATTTCCATAGGAGATGATTATGTCTTCAAATCGCTAGCACAGAATGAACAATGTGCCATCAGCTGTGTGGTACGTACAGTGTGGTCTGGGTAGAGTGAACTCCCGATGCTATGAATATCTAGTTAGAGTGAACACCAGAATGTTTACTTTGACTACTCTGTAGAGTGAACGCTCATGAACCTCAATAGAGTGAACATACTTTGTAGTGAGTTTTTAGGTTTGGCGAAGGAGAAAAACAATGAAAAAGAGTATTAAAATTAATAAGAACATAAAGTTGACAAGTTATTCTCACAAATACGCATTCTATGAATTGTTAATTTATTTAAGTCTGCGCGCATGTTCTATTAAGGTCGTATCTCAAAGTTAATTTTTCATTTTTTTCTGTCATAAATTTAACCTATAGTATTACTTGGAAATAAATAAAATTTATAACCTATAAATGCATTTAAAATAAAAAAATTAGTTTTTTAAATAAATAAAATTCAACCTTGATTTAGTAAACAACCTGGGTATAGTGAAATCGCACTGCAAAAATTAGTTCACTCTACCCAGACAGCACTGTAGCACTGTCCTAAAATTATTAAACTATGGTGAAGTCATGGAGAATGCTGTTCTTTACAAATATGTAATGCTGACTCCGCCAGCCCAAAATCCCCACCAAATAGTGAATTTCTTTGGATCTCATGTGAATTGGTATCGTCCCAAATTTGACATATTCAGAAATGAACCACATCGCTAAAGTTGATTTGTTTATGAAACGTTGCACTGTTCGTTTACAACTTTATCATTAGTACGTGTTGTGAAAAGCTCAGTACGGTCTGTGATAATTTGGCTAAACAAACATAATAAAAAACGGCCAATTAGACAGATGTAGCTTCATCAATAAACCACCTATCAAATATCAAAGTCCTGTTCGACTGACCATTTATGTATATGTTTATACTACTTGTTAAAACTGGTTCTTTTTAATAAATTGTACTGGATTTTAGTGGCGATTTATTTGCGAATATTTCCAGAAGATGGACATCACACAATATGTGATTGATTGTTGTTGATTTCTACCAATACACGGATAGACGAACATTTCTTAATTGACTTCCTTACTTATAAGCTGGCAGAAAATATATACTTTTTGCTCGATCGAAAATTAATATTGTAGTAATACAAACGGAATGACAAATCTACATATACCCTTGGCACCACAGGTGAAGGGTATCCTACTAATATAATAAATGTGAATGTTTGTATGTTTGGATATTTGTTACTCAATCACGCAAAAACGGCTGAACGGAACTAAATGAAATTTGGCACATAGATAGATAACAACCTAGATTAACACATAGGCTACTTTTTATCGCGATAATAACGCGAAGTCATTGGCAAACTCATCATAACACATCCTAAACGGGTTGTTTGTGTTGTAAATATTTTTATTTTTGTTGTTAATACTAAGTCTACCTTTCATCCCGATAACTACGCAGACGAAGTCGCGGGCACAAGCTAGTAGAATAATAAAAACAAGTGTGTTCTATTTTATATTTATATTTAAAATGTAAAACAATTTTAAACACGCTACTTTATGTGACAAATTTGTGTGCTCACTTGTAACGCCTAGTGAATACAAAAGAGATGTTCATGTCAGCGCTTTTTTTTTTGTCAGACGTGAAAATAAATCAAAATCGACTTTCTTAATTTCTAGCTAGACAATTTAAAATTATAAATTTATAATGATATTGGTGTGAACAATATGCGGTTTAACATTTAGAAGTTGCGCATGAGCGATTTGATGTCTAAACATAATTAAAAAGTAAAAAATTTTTTTCTTGTAAGGTTTTTTAAGGCGCAGACATATAAGACTGAAACTGTTACAAGTACTAAGATTTTTTTCTCAGTATCTTTTAAATTAAAAAGTCTTTAAAAAAAGTACAAAAACAATAAATCTTCATAAATTTATCATGACTTATTGGAAAACTCTTTAAAAGGCCGTTATCAAAACACACTTCATTTTAGCATTTGATGTTGCAGGCACACCCACCCTGCCTTAAAAATTCTTTCTCAATGGATTGCAAGTTCAAAAAGCTTGTCAAACAAACAAAAAATTTACAAAATAGCCTCTTTTAAAAGCATTTTTTACCGAAACTCTCTTACAATAGTTTGTTTATTTTGTTGAATAAAGAAATAAATGAAAGAAAAAACAGCGTGATATACATTTAGATGTTAAAGACAAATTGAAATCTTTAATATTACTTTAACAAATATGTACTTAAAATATTTGTAGCGTTATGATTTTGTACGGTGGTATTTGTGGGCAAGTAAGTTAACTTTTTATTATGAGCTTTTGTAATTAATAATGGCCTTGTCAAAATTTTTTTTACCTTTTTGAGATTTTGTAATTTCACATGTCTGTTTCTTTTAATTTTTTTTATTTATTTTTATGGTCTGTAAGTATACCTATGTACTTGTACGCATGTAAAAGTATATGTATGTACGTTGTTAAACAAAATTTAAATAAAAATGTTAATGAATGCTTCATTTTGAGATTTCAGGTAGTCAAACTACTTGGACATGTGTAAAAATAGCGTTTAAAGCGAAAAATAAAAAATTATAAATATTTAATTAGAGTAAAATTATAATTTTGCTGTATGCAGTTTCATTTGTAAGTAACAAAAAAGAAAGCCTTTAATAAAATCAAGTTTTGTTTTTGTACAACACATTCCTGTTTGTGATTTTATTAAGCAGTGAAGCATAACTCTTTTAATGTTAAGACAGTTTTTTTACAATATGTAGCAATAATTGTGTGGCTGCCACAATAATTAATTGCTTTAACAAAAAAAAAAAAAAAAAAAAAAAAAAAAAAAAAAAGTAAAATCAAATACAAAAAAGAAATTTTTTGAATTTTACAAAAAAAATGATTTTAAAAGGAATATCAAGAATAAAAAAATAATATATTTTTATAAACTAATTATAAATCAAAAAATCTTCATATGAAGAAAAAATGTCAAATTTGTTAAATTGTAAAAAAATTTCATTTTGATAGCGAGTTATAAAAAAGGTTGCTATTGGTAAAAAAAAATCACAAAAAAATTTTATAAATGTAAATTTTTTTTAAAAATGTTTTATAAACAAAGATTTCTTTTAAAAAATTTCTTTAGATAAGTTTAAGTTTATAAGTTGAAAACTTTCTTCCCTTCTTGGGTCATATTGCCCAGTTGAAGGAGTGTAAAATTTGCCACAGATCAAGTGATTATGCTGAAAGAGTTCAGAAACTATAAATTCATGTATTCGATTTAATTACTTCAAGGTTTTAAAATTACAAATTGCTTCTTATTCCATAAACACACAGATGACAGTAGGCTACACAGCCACATGACCACACATGTTGCTGGCTGCAATCGTTGCCGTATAGTCGGCTACTTAATTAAATATATTGAGGACAAGAGCAACATTGTAATACGCTGACGAGTTTAAATGCTGCTGACGGCGGTAGAAGCGGCGGCTGCGGTGCAACAAATTAAAAGTCAATAACTGACAGTCGTCAATAGCATTTAAACTTTTAGAAAAATAGGTATTCTTTAATTATACCCTTCACACAGTGAAAAAGGGTATATATAGGTTTGTCATTCCGTGTGAAATTTCTACAATTTTCATTTCCGACCCCATAAAGTATAAATTTTCTGAAAGCTTATGAATAGGGGAGTCGATTAAGCTCTGTCAGTCTGTCCGTCTGACCGTCTGTCCGTGTGTATGTTGAAATCAACTTTTTGAAGCCCCCCAACATCGCTTGGACCCGGGTGAGGTACTAAAATATCAGAAATATTCGGAAGTAGATCGGTATTGAAAAAATTGAGAAACATCGGTACATAAACAACTGAGATATGAGCAAAAACCCACGACCACCTCGATTTTTTTCACAACAACAACATTACAACAACAACATACATACATACAAACGTGTATACTGGTTAGAGAAAACGCGGCATCGAATCCCAGCTGAGCCAAAAAAAATTTTTTTTTTATTTTTTTAATATTTTTTTTTAAATTTTTTTTTATTTATTTTTATTTTTTATTTAATATATTATTTATATTTTTTTTTAATTTTTTTTATTTTTTTTAATTTTTTTTGTTTTATATGTATTATATATATACCAATTATTTTTTTTAAATTATTTTTTTAAATTTTTTTTTAAATTTTTTTTACCTTTTTTTTAAATTTTTTTTTAACATAAATACGTAAATTTATAATTTTACAATGGGATGTTTTTATATATGTTTGTTTTTTATATGTATGTACGTATTTCATATGAGATGAATGGTGATAAAAACTACTGTTATTGCATGACTACACGTTGTGAAGGGTATATAAGATTCGGCACGGCCGAAAATAGCACTCTTACTTGTTTTATTTATTTAAATTGGTATGTTTTTATTGCTCGCCACTTTTAAAGTATACATTTAAAAAATACAAATAATAAAATTCATAATCTTCGTATCTAATTAAATTTTTGAATTTTACATTCTGAAATAAAACAAGTAACAGTGCTACATTCGGCCGTGCCGAATCTTATATACCCTTCACAACGTGTAGTCATGCAATAACAATTGTTTGTATCACCATTCATCCCATATAAAATACGTGCATACGTACACGTTAGAATAAATGTGGCATCGAATCCCAGCTGAGCCAAAAAAATTTAATTTTATTTTATTTAATATATTATTTATATTTATTATTTTTTTTTATTTTTTAAAAATTTTTAAAAATTTTTTTTTTAAATTTTTTTTAAATTTTTTTTTGTAGTTTTTTTATTATTTTTTTCTTATTTTTAATATTTTTTTTTTTGTAATTTTTTTTGTTTGGTATGTTTTTTACATGTATCTATGTATGTATGTTGTTGTTGTAATTGTGAAAAAAAAACGAGGTGGTCGTGGTTTTTTGCTCATATCTCAGAAAGTTATGGGGCGATTGTGCTGAATTTCAATAGCGATTCATTCCTGGATATTTCCAAGAGATTGATACCATATACAGATCTGAGGAACATATAGTTGCTTCTAAAAGTTGATTTCAACCAACACACGGACAGACGGGCAGACGGACAGACGGATACACGGACAGACGGACAGACGGTCAGGGCTTAATCGACTCCTCTCTTCATAAGCTTTCAGAAAATATATACTTTATGGGGTCGGAAATCAAAATTGTAGAAATTACAAACGGAATGACAAAGCTATATATACCCTTGTGCACCACAGGTGAAGGGTATAAAAAGAGCCTATACTCGGCTTTGCCTAATCTTATATACCTTTCACACAGCTTGCACAATCTTGTAATGATGATAACTGACCAACTGTGAACAAAACTTACTTAGGAAATAATTTAGTTTTTAATTGACATTTTATTTTTAAGAATATCCATTTTGTTTTCGTCGGTATCTTTGTCGGCAGGAGCTGCAAAATCTTACTTTGATTGGGTGAAAAATAGAGGCAATCGTGTTTTTCGCTCATATCTCAGCTCTTAATATAACAAGAAAACTGATTTTCAATAGCAAAATACTTAAAAGTATATTTGAAAAATTGACACCATATAGGAGTTTTAACTATACGTGGGATCTTCGAAAAGTTGATTTCAACATACACACTGACAATCGAACTTAGCTAAAACAATTTCTTTATCTATAAGAACTAAGAATATACTTTGATAGGGTCAAAAATAACTATTGTCAAATGGAATGCCATACTTATATATACTCTTTAACATTCTCGTTTGAGTCGTGTAATAAGATACAATTATTTTAATTCATAACTTTTTTAATCTAATATCCGACAAATGAATAGACAGAAGTCTGACAACGATTCTTATGGTAGGTACACACTTTTAAACTTGTTTGTGCGTGTGGTCGTGTTTATGGTTTGATTTCGTGTTTAATTATTTTGATACTTTTTTATTGCATTATACTAGATATTTAGTGTGAGTCCTTGTTTATTTTTTCATGGTTTAGTTCATTGAAAACGAGCAAACACTGTTTAATTGTTGGTTGCAATTTGCATGTCAAAATATACAACGTGAATGACAAATGTGATTTGTGAACACATTGCAGGGTGTGGCCGAAATTAGACACACAATTGGGCTGCATGTAAAGCAAAAGCAAACATATCATCAGCGGCTTAGCCACGGCTATCAACCGATCGGCTTCGCTGTGATGAACATGGGCTCAATTCTCGTTCTGTGAAACTGTGAAATAAAAAAAGTTTTTGTATAGCAAAGGTTATGGCGGCACAAAAACTTTTCGTTTTATGGTTTCATAGAACGAGAACGAGAACGAGAACAGCTGTTTATTGCTTACAAAAATCGAAATCAATCTAAGTTGGCCAATCTACAATGGAAGTCGTGTAGCCGTGTTGTAGTGAAAATAATAATTTTTATTTCGGCACTTGTATTCTATTTTTTATTGGTTGCAGTTGGTAGCCTGCTGTCAGCTATGTGTTTGTAGAATAACTAGAACAGTGATCTCTGTAGTGAAAAGAATTTCACCACAATATCAATTATGTGATGATACTTTTATTATGAATATTTATCTTTATATTTTTATACCCGCCACCAAAAAAATGGTGGGGGTATATTCATTTTGTCATTCCGTTTGTAACACATCGAAATATCCATTTTAGACCCCATAAAGTATATATATTCTGAATCGGGGTTTGATTTGATGACGATCTAGCTATGTCCGTCCGTCTGTCCGTCTGTCCGTCTGTCCGTCTGTCCGTCTGTCCGTCTGTCCGTCTGTCCGTCTGTCCGTCTGTTGAAAGCACGATAGAGGTCGCACCGAAAAAGCTAAAGGGCTCAAATTTTGCCAGAATCTTTCTTATAGACAAGGTTTGTTTGGTATTGAAAATGGGCTAAATCGGAATATTAGAAAGAGAGTTATAGCTCGTAAAGCAAGAATAGGTCGAAAAAACCGTGTCCTTCAAACATCGAAAAAAAAGGAATTGTGTCCAAACGCATAAACGTAGAGTCGTGAAACTTCGAATATATATTTCTCGAGTCAAAAGAATATTTCTCCCCAAAAATTGCTTAAATCTATGCATTAGAAAAGGAGTTATAGGTCAAAATGTACGAAAATTTATACCGCTCAGTGTATATTTGAAGTTTAAAACGTAATAAAACTGACAAAACTATATGTACGGTTCTGAAATTTTGCAAACATGGTTTTTTGGTCAAAGTCTTCGTTATAACGGAAAATAAATGTGCCACGCCCACTTTTTTTTAAATTTTTATAAAAATATATTAGTCATGTATATTAGCATTTATTCATTGCAGATGGCGACATCTGTTGAAGGCGCCACTACATTTTGCAAACACTGAGGATGATGTCTTTGCTAAACATCACGTAGAACACTAGATGACTCTAGTAACATTTTTTTGCACAAACTACAAAGGAATTTTATAGGGGTTTGTGAAAACGAAAATGACCGAAGTTTGTTGACAAAAATTAACTAGAGTAATGATTTGTGCCCAACTTTACATATAGTTGTACACACAGTCTTATGAGGTTTAAGATTTAAAAATATTTTAAAAAAATGTGCATCAGTAGATTTAAAATAAGTATTTGAATATTTAAAATACATATTTTAACAAATTTTTTTTTATCTATCTATTCTTTTGTAAAGGGTGGTTAAATTTTAAGGGCCACAGGGTGATTCAAAATAGACATGCTCAGCATTTTGCTAAAACAGGAAATTTATTAGTAAGATTTTGATTTTTAAAGTTCTATAACATTTTGCTTTTAAAAGATTTTCAAACGAAATAAGTTTTGTATAATTTTAAAATTTGTTAGCCATTAGTACATGAAAATAAATTGTTTATAATGTTTAGAAATAATTTTTTTTTATCTTTAGGTCTAAATTTTCCTAAATTCCTTTTTTTAATACACCATAACTTCTAGAAAACATAAGATAACAAAAAGAAATTAGCACCATTTAGTAGATAAAACTCTCCTCTATACCCCTATACCCCATTTTATACCCGTTACGATCCGACCGTGATCAGCAGACCAATTTTTGTGACACAAGGTCAAATATTTTTTGCAAAATTTTAGTAAAAGAGCTAAACAAATTTTTTTGTAATGTGTTTTTTTTGAAGTATTTGAGTTTTTATATCCGCCACCAAAAAAATGGTATGTGTATTCTTAATCGGGGTTTTATTTGACGACGATCTAGCTATGTCCGTCCGTATGTCCGTCTGTTAAAAGCACGATAGAGGTCCCATCGAAAAAGCTAGTGGGCTCAAATTTTGCCAGAATATGTCTTATACACAAGGTTTGTTTGGAATAGAATATTGGCTAAATCGGAGTATAAGGAAGAAAGAAAAATTGCCTAAATGCATGCATTAGGAAGGGAGTTAGAGATCAAAATGTACGAAAATTTATACCGCGCAGTGTATTTTCCAATATGTTAAAAATTTTAAACCTAATAAGAGTGACAAATTTAGATCTACGATTCTGAAATTTTGCAGGAATTGCTTTTTGGTCAAAGGCTTTCTTCTGACGGAAAATAAATGTGACACGCCAACCTCCCATACAACGTTTTCTCCTAAATTCTTATAATTTCTCTATAAATCGAATAATAAAGGACTTTATTGAAATATCTAAGTTGTATTTATTAGCATAAATAACTTCGACACACCTACTATAACGCTCACTTTCCACGTTATTTACTGTTAATGAAATTTAAATTTATAAAACCGACAAAATTAGAGGTATGATGATAAAATTTGCTACGGAAATCCTTCTAGTCAATGTTATTGTTATGCCAGAAAATTTAGGTGACACGCCCACTCTTACGCCCACATCCTATATAATGCTTTATTTCAAATTCATATAATTTCTCAATGAATAAATATTTTGGAAGAATTACGGACTATATTGAAATATCTAAGTTGTATTTATTAGCAGAAATTTTATTGACACGCTTACTTTAACGCCCATTTTCACTGAAACACTTAATTTACGAAAACATTTTACCAGCATATCCAAGTTATAAAAGGTGGTTAAATTTTAAGGGCCGATGTTGATTTTGAATAAAACACAAATTATTTAGGAAATTATTATCATTTCTCTTTTAATGATAATATTTGTATGGTTCAATTATGTATGGAACAAAATATCGGCCAAATGGCCCCGCGACCTCAACGGCACACCTCGATCCGATAGTCCAAATTTTAAATAACATTGCTGATGCTCAATTGTTTGGCACGATGATGAGTCGAAGTTGATTGTTTTTTTGCCACACTATCGCGATAAACAGCAATGCTTCTCATTTAACGAATTTAGAAGGCATTCATAGATGTTCTAACATTTTATACAGACCTGGGGCCGAATTACGGCATTCGATATCGATCGAAATTTTACTCGAACGATCGAGTATGCTTTAGTTATATAGATTCTAATAAGAGTTTTCAAATTTCGATCACGTTCGAGTGCCGTAATTCGGCCTCTGTTTTAAATTTAAAATTTAACCACCCTCTACAAAGAAAGCCATTAACAAAATAATAATTATTGTGCTTTAAATGTACACAAAATTGGTGGTGGGTATAAAAGATTCGGCACAGCCGAATATAGTGCTCTTACTTGTTTTTTTTGTGATTCAGTACTTAGGTTTTTATTATGTACAATGTAATATTTTTATTACATTATAAATAAAAAAAAATATATAAATTTGAAAATAATAAAACTCTCTTTCATCAAGAATGATTCTTGCTCTTTCATTATAGTTAGCGAAAGTTTGAGCGGAAGTAACGGAGTGTTTTAAAAAATTAAAAAAAAAAATAGATATAAATATTCCATAAATAATTTAAGGCAACAAAAATTATGTTTGTTTTAATGCTTAAACTTTTTTGTTTTTTCTTAGCATGTACTTAATTGCTTTACTGCTAATGTTTTCTTTGTAAATCGGAAAAACAAACAGCATAAATACCTTCCAGTAACAGCATTAATGTCTTTTGGTTACATTTCAACTTGCACACTCATTGCGCTAATAGCAAATTTAATACAAATTTCCTGTGGTTTACTTGTTGTATTCGCTTGCTGACGTTGTATATGTATTTTGTTGCTGTTGCATTAAACAATTGCAACATCAGACATTAAACAGGTTTAAACTTATATATTTTCTGCATATGCTCACATCATGTTGCATTTAGTTTTTTTATTTTTGTTTGTAGTTTTAACAAGCAGGGATGGAAAAGTATGTGATTGTACTTTTCTTAAAGCTATGTAGAGCCATTATTACAACTTGCCGTTAGTTAAAGGCATGATTTTTTCGGACCGATAAATGGCTTTGCATTATAAAGCCTTCATTTATTGGTTTTTTATTCATTAAATATTAATATTATTAATAATAAAATATTTACTAATTATCTAGGATATTCTCCCGTTAATTTTCAAAATTTTTGTTTGTTGGTTGTTGGGTTTAAGCTGGTCTATATGCATTTCACTGATGCTTATGCCAGATCATCAGTAGACCTTTAAACCACAAAATTTATGAAAAAGTTTAAAATTATTACAAGCATTATTTAAAATTTTCATAAACAATATGAGAATTTTAAATAAATCAAGAAACAAAATTTAAAAAAAAAATGTTTGGTTGGGTTTATGAAGACCAGCTTAAACCCAACAACCAACAAACAAAAATTATTAATAATAATAATAACAAAAAAAATGTTAATTGTAATAATGCAAAGCTTTTTATCGGTCATTAAAAATCGTACCTTTAACTAAAGGCAAGTTGTAACAAGTAAGAGCACTATATTCGGCTGTGCCGAATCTTTTATACCCACCACCAATTTTGTGTACATTTAAAGCACAATAATTATTATTTTGTTAATGGCTTTCTTTGTAGAGGGTGGTTAAATTTTAAATTTAAAACAGAGGCCGAATTACGGCACTCGAACGTGATCGAAATTTGAAAACTCTTATTAGAATCTATATAACTAAAGCATACTCGATCGTTCGAGTAAAATTTCGATCGATATCGAATGCCGTAATTCGGCCCCAGGTCTGTATAAAATGTTAGAACATCTATGAATGCCTTCTAAATTCGTTAAATGAGAAGCATTGCTGTTTATCGCGATAGTGTGGCAAAAAAACAATCAACTTCGACTCATCATCGTGCCAAACAATTGAGCATCAGCAATGTTATTTAAAATTTGGACTATCGGATCGAGGTGTGCCGTTGAGGTCGCGGGGCCATTTGGCCGATATTTTGTTCCATACATAATTGAACCATACAAATATTATCATTAAAAGAGAAATGATAATAATTTCCTAAATAATTTGTGTTTTATTCAAAATCAACATCGGCCCTTAAAATTTAACCACCTTTTATAACTTGGATATGCTGGTAAAATGTTTTCGTAAATTAAGTGTTTCAGTGAAAATGGGCGTTAAAGTAAGCGTGTCAATAAAATTTCTGCTAATAAATACAACTTAGATATTTCAATATAGTCCGTAATTCTTCCAAAATATTTATTCATTGAGAAATTATATGAATTTGAAATAAAGCATTATATAGGATGTGGGCGTAAGAGTGGGCGTGTCACCTAAATTTTCTGGCATAACAATAACATTGACTAGAAGGATTTCCGTAGCAAATTTTATCATCATACCTCTAATTTTGTCGGTTTTATAAATTTAAATTTCATTAACAGTAAATAACGTGGAAAGTGAGCGTTATAGTAGGTGTGTCGAAGTTATTTATGCTAATAAATACAACTTAGATATTTCAATAAAGTCCTTTATTATTCGATTTATAGAGAAATTATAAGAATTTAGGAGAAAACGTTGTATGGGAGGTTGGCGTGTCACATTTATTTTCCGTCAGAAGAAAGCCTTTGACCAAAAAGCAATTCCTGCAAAATTTCAGAATCGTAGATCTAAATTTGTCACTCTTATTAGGTTTAAAATTTTTAACATATTGGAAAATACACTGCGCGGTATAAATTTTCGTACATTTTGATCTCTAACTCCCTTCCTAATGCATGCATTTAGGCAATTTTTCTTTCTTCCTTATACTCCGATTTAGCCAATATTCTATTCCAAACAAACCTTGTGTATAAGACATATTCTGGCAAAATTTGAGCCCACTAGCTTTTTCGATGGGACCTCTATCGTGCTTTTAACAGACGGACATACGGACGGACATAGCTAGATCGTCGTCAAATAAAACCCCGATTAAGAATACACATACCATTTTTTTGGTGGCGGATATAAAAACTCAAATACTTCAAAAAAAACACATTACAAAAAAATTTGTTTAGCTCTTTTACTAAAATTTTGCAAAAAATATTTGACCTTGTGTCACAAAAATTGGTCTGCTGATCACGGTCGGATCGTAACGGGTATAAAATGGGGTATAGGGGTATAGAGGAGAGTTTTATCTACTAAATGGTGCTAATTTCTTTTTGTTATCTTATGTTTTCTAGAAGTTATGGTGTATTAAAAAAAGGAATTTAGGAAAATTTAGACCTAAAGATAAAAAAAAATTATTTCTAAACATTATAAACAATTTATTTTCATGTACTAATGGCTAACAAATTTTAAAATTATACAAAACTTATTTCGTTTGAAAATCTTTTAAAAGCAAAATGTTATAGAACTTTAAAAATCAAAATCTTACTAATAAATTTCCTGTTTTAGCAAAATGCTGAGCATGTCTATTTTGAATCACCCTGTGGCCCTTAAAATTTAACCACCCTTTACAAAAGAATAGATAGATAAAAAAAAATTTGTTAAAATATGTATTTTAAATATTCAAATACTTATTTTAAATCTACTGATGCACATTTTTTTAAAATATTTTTAAATCTTAAACCTCATAAGACTGTGTGTACAACTATATGTAAAGTTGGGCACAAATCATTACTCTAGTTAATTTTTGTCAACAAACTTCGGTCATTTTCCTTTTCACAAACCCCTATAAAATTCCTTTGTAGTTTGTGCAAAAAAATGTTACTAGAGTCATCTAGTGTTCTACGTGATGTTTAGCAAAGACATCATCCTCAGTGTTTGCAAAATGTAGTGGCGCCTTCAACAGATGTCGCCATCTGCAATGAATAAATGCTAATATACATGACTAATATATTTTTATAAAAATTTAAAAAAAAGTGGGCGTGGCACATTTATTTTCCGTTATAACGAAGACTTTGACCAAAAAACCATGTTTGCAAAATTTCAGAACCGTACATATAGTTTTGTCAGTTTTATTACGTTTTAAACTTCAAATATACACTGAGCGGTATAAATTTTCGTACATTTTGACCTATAACTCCTTTTCTAATGCATAGATTTAAGCAATTTTTGGGGAGAAATATTCTTTTGACTCGAGAAATATATATTCGAAGTTTCACGACTCTACGTTTATGCGTTTGGACACAATTCCTTTTTTTTCGATGTTTGAAGGACACGGTTTTTTCGACCTATTCTTGCTTTACGAGCTATAACTCTCTTTCTAATATTCCGATTTAGCCCATTTTCAATACCAAACAAACCTTGTCTATAAGAAAGATTCTGGCAAAATTTGAGCCCTTTAGCTTTTTCGGTGCGACCTCTATCGTGCTTTCAACAGACGGACAGACGGACAGACGGACAGACGGACAGACGGACGGACATAGCTAGATCGTCATCAAATCAAACCCCGATTCAGAATATATATACTTTATGGGGTCTAAAATGGATATTTCGATGTGTTACAAACGGAATGACAAAATGAATATACCCCCACCATTTTTTTGGTGGCGGGTATAAAAATGGCCCTTAATGCTTCAAACTAACATTGTATTTAGGAGACCCATTTGATATTGTATCCTCAAACAGTTGTCTTGAGAATTTGTTAAGAATATGTTTAGCATATATTTATTACAACTATTTCTTTCAAATTGTAGCTTGATAAATTTATTTAAAATGATTTAAATGCTAACTGCCTAATTCATAAAAGCAATTAATGGTTTATAAAGGGTTTATTAAACTAATTTTCTATGGAAATTTGACTTATAAACCTCTCATTGTATAGATATTATGAAAAAAATTTAATTTTTTGTTGATGAAAATGTGAAAGTTCATTAGTAATACTTGCATCACACTTGTTACAACATATTACCGTCTATTTGAAGAATGTTATAACTAAAATTTTATTTTTGATATAAAAGGACTTTATTAAAGTTCTAAGTAAATATTAAGCTTTTTCAAATTACTTTTTAGATATTTAAAATTAAAAAATTTTAAAACATAAACATTTATGTTTACATTTATGCATCCAAATTTTCATAATTCCATTGAAAATCAGTTCAATAACCATTTCTAAACATTTGATCATTTCAAGCATACGCCAATATGTCTGTATATTTTATATTTAACGATTAAACAAAATTTTTAACATTTACCTAGTTTTTTAAATATTATTTAAATGTTTATAAATATTTTCAAATCAATTTCATAAATGTATAAAGTGTGTGTGGAAATTCGTTATCAAAATTATCTATTTATTTAAGCAAAAAAATTGTTAAAAATGTTTGGGAAATCCAGAGACAATATGTAAATTGAATTTTTACAAGCTCTAAATAATATTGAGTAATTTTTCAACATATATACATACATCGTCGCTGCTCTGACGTTATCGGTTATGTGACAATTTTTGAAATTTTTTTTATTGCACTATTTTAAACCTTTGCTGGTCATACATCTATCCACCAGACCGTGTAAGGATATCTTGATTGCTTTAGAAATACTAATACTATGAAGAAACAAAATGAAATGCTTTTCTTGCTCTTCTGAAAAATTAGTAAAAAACACATAACTGAATTCGTGAGGACAGCGACGATATATTTTTTTAATAAAATTGAATATAAATTATTAAAATATATAAAAAATTTTTTGTAAGAAAACTAAAATATAAAAATTTTAAGAGCTAATATTTTTAAACTCTTTTTATTATCATTTAAATTTATATAAAAATATATTTAACAGTCGTCTATAGACTAAAAAATTTTAAATGCAATTGTAGATTTTTTCGAATTTAAGTTCGAATTTTTAAAGATTATGTTTTTTAGCACCTGTCTTTAAATTAATTTAAAATCCCTAATTTTTTGAATTTGCAGAATTTTCAAATCTAAGATTTGTATGTAAATATTTTTAACAATCAAATATTTGGTTCAACCAAAACGTACGATGTTATTTGGAAGCAAAACAAAAAGTAGTTTATATTATGATAGAAGGATCTATCTAAAATATCGATCAAATTCTCGCCACGGCTTTGGTGGCTTTTATTCTTCGCTTATTATTATTATTTTCTTTTAAATATTCCCAAAGAAAGAAGTCCAATGGTGTGTGTGAGAAAACACATTCGTTGAATTTTTTGCACCATTCTGTTAACACCACATATTGTCCAGGTCTGTATTCTCAATTTCTGGCCACAGAAAGTTTGTCATCACCTCACCATACATCATACACCATTCACTGTAACTGCTTAGACGACATCATTTTCGAAAAAAAAACGGCCCAATTACGCGCCAGTCCATAAACTGTACCAAAGATCCAGGCACTGAATATGCTGGCGATTTTGAAGAACTGTGCGGTTAGATATTCATAATATGTGGCAATGCCGAAAATGCTCATTAAGCTTTGCTATTTAACCATTAATAGAATAACAAACGAACTAATCATTGGAATTTATTATTAAAATTCATGCTGTGTGAGAAATGTTTTGTGGTCGTCATAACCCACCTACCAAATAAGACTAATCAAGCTGTTGTTACCGAATTTCGCACGAGTTTTTCTTTATTGTACATTTAACCATCAGCACATATGTAGGTGAATAGTGCGTACCAAGAAAAATATTGCTGCTATATCGGCCAGTGGCAAAAGAGATTGTACTTCTTCAAGAACAAAGAAAATCGCAATGTCACAGACATTGAAGCAAGGTATCGTGCGATGATTACCGAATTTCTTTTGTTCAAATTGGAAGAATTAATCTTGTTTGATATGTGTTTTCAACAATACGTTGACTCATGTCACTCGACACATGACACGCGATTTCATGGTTCTATTGAGAGGCGAGTTTGGTGAGCAACTAATTTTGCGTTTTATAGCAGTCCATAGGCCACCAATAATGCGATTTGATCCCTACTTTATGTGGCAATATGTGAAATTTTTCATATACAAGGACAAGCCATTTACAATTCCAGCCCTTGAAGTAATATTACTGCTAACACAAGTAAGATAGCGGCCAAAATACTAGAAATATATGGCTAAATTGGAGCTCATGAATATACCATCTTGGTCGTAACCTTAGGCGACAGTTAACCACTTAATATGAATATTTGATTTCGCTATGTTGTTGGAAATAAAAAAAAAGTAATTAAACAATTCAATGTAGATTTTAGATAAAAGAAATTATTTAATGTCCGAGAGTCATATGTACGCCATAAAAGGTGTTTTGCAAATCATAACCAATGCTTTACATGCCACTCTCAGGTGTTGGAAGGAAGAAGTCTTAAACTTTAATCTTTTATCGAGGCAAAAAAATTTTGTTGTTGTCATTTTTAAAATTTTTACAAAACCCTTGAGCATTACAGTGTTTTCAAATAACAAAATCTACCTAAAATTAAGTAAACAGAAACCAAAGAAAGCATTTTTTAAGATTTATTTTTTAGAAATTTAAGAAAAAGGCTTGAAAAATATGGCGACATAATTAATCTAAATAATCATAAAGAATTTATTTATAAAAGGTTGGTTCTAATATGCTATATTTTAATTTAGCTGTAGTTTTAATCTGTGCTTGTCAAGGATACAATTTTAATATAGATTCATATTGGCGAACTTAGATACAATGGTTCTTGCAAGATTTAAAAAAAAAACATATTTAGATTTACTGTTATTTTAAAAAAAATGGCAAATTTGTATATTTATTTGCTTAAGTAAGATAATCTAAATTATTTCCTGGTTTGATTTTTGATAAAGTTTTATAATTTTAATTTTTTTTTATTGAAATAACTAAAAAATATGTTTTAAAATTTAATGTTTAATTTTGTCCATATTAAATTTGATATTTATATTTTCAATCCAGTTTTAATCAAATGGAAAAAGTAGTTTGGCTGCCTTTTTTGGGAAAAACTTTTTCATCTTTTACATGCTACCTAATTATTTTACACACTGTATTTCTTTTTAATAAAAAAAATTCCTTATCTTCAGTTATCCTTACCTTGAAAGCTAAAATTTATTTGGTAAACTTAGAAAATTAAATAAAAAATTATAAAATTTTAATTAATCCACAAGTAGGTAGTAAGTGATTTTTGAAAGGATAATCCAATTGTTTTTATAACAGGAATCTGTTGCACTTCAAACTGGTTTACACAAACGTTACCGATTGCAACACTAAATTTGAAATTTATTTATTTTTTTTTATCTCAAAAAGGGGGAAAACGAACAACCGACTCGTATGAAGTAAAATTTGCAACTGAGTACAAAAGAAACATGTTTTACTGCTATATAAATCGTATGATCGTGTTTCATTGCACTTGGTCGAAAATACTTAAAAAAAAAGTAGAAAATCTTAAAACAACAATAAAGAAAAGTCGTTCAAAAATATATTCACCAACGTTTAATTAAAGTTGTGTTAAAGTGTAGTCTGTACTAGACTAAAGTCAACAACAATTTATCAAGAGGCAAAAGTAAGTAAAATGCTTACGAAGTGTAAAAACGAATTGTGTTCGTGTATGATCGAATCAACAAATAATTAGTGGTCGTAAGTGAAGTGTGGTAAGTAAAGTTTTATTTAGCCAAAGCCAGGGCTTAACAAAAATGTAAACTTCAAATAAGTTGTTATCTTTGTTTGAACAGTGGCTTGAAGGGATTTTTTTCTGCAATTTTACATGTTTATATTCCCTTCGCCTGCGTTGCCAGGAGTACATATGTGTAGCTTTGGCATTCCATTTGTAATTTCTACAATAATCGTTTCCGTCCTTGATGGACAGACGGACGGATATAGCTAGATTGTCCTAAAATTAAAAAGGACTCAGAAATGTGTTATGAACGGAATGACAAAATGAATTTACCCCCACAACATTTTTGGCTGGTGGTCATAATAAGCCGATTACACACTCATCGACAAAGTTATTACGTTTTGTTTTTTGTATCACGATATGTGCCTCATCTTGAAATTGTCGCTATCTTTCATGTCTCTCCTTACTAAAATTGCATTGTTTGAAGTTTGTATTACAGAAAATTTTTCTCAAATTGTTTGGTCAAATACTGAACATTTTAAACTCGATTTTTTCAAAACGCAAAGTATTTTATTAGCAGGTTATTAGTTGGAATTCGTCGTTAAAGTTTGACAAATGGAATATTTTTCAGAAACTCAAGTCTGTCGGTTTATGCAACTTTATTTTCCTTAGGGTACTTGCTTGATATTGTTACAAAATTTTTGGTTGATTACATTTTAATTTCACTAGTTTAACTTACATTAATAAAATTTACATTTAAATTCCTAATTTACATTTAATTATACAACTTTGGCAACATTGAAATTATAAATAATTTACAATTTGCAACATACTTTAAAGATTTTATAAAATAACTATTTTTATACCCTTCACACAGTGAAAAAGGGTATATATAGGTTTGCCATTCCGTGTGAAATTTCTACAATTTTCATTTCCGACCACATAAAGTATATATTTTCTGAAAACTTATTAATAGGGGAGTCGACTAAGCTCTGTCCGTCTGTCCGGCTGTCCGTGTGTATGTTGAAATCAACTTTTTGAACCCCCGACTTCGCCTGGACGCGGGTGAGGTATTAAAATATCAGAAATATTCGGGAGTAGATCGGTAGTGATAATCAGAAACATCGGTAGATAAACCACTGAGATATGAGATATGAGGTATACTGGTTAGAGAAAACGTAGGATCGAATCCCAGCTGAGTCAAAAAAAATTTTTTTATAGTTTTTTTTTTATTTATATTATTTTTATTTTTTTTTTAATTATTTATTTATTTTTTAATTTTTAATTTTTTTTTATTTATTTTTATACATTTTTAAAAAAAATTTTTTTTTTAATTTTTTTTAATATTTTTGTTTGTTATATTTATTATTTATATTTATATAATTTTTTTTAATCTTTTTTTTTATTTTTTGTATATTTTATTTTTTATTTTATATAGTATTTATATTATTATTTTTTTTAATTTTTTTTTAATTTTTTTTAATTTTTTCTTTTTTTTAATTTTTTTTTTATTTTTTTTATTTAATTTTTATATATTTTTGTTTAATATTGTTTTATTTGATATTTATTATTTTTATTTTTATAATTTTTTTTTATATTTTTTTCTTAATTTTTTTTTAATTTGTTTTTTTAACATACATATGTATGTACGTAAGTTTATAATTTTACAATGGGATGTTTTTATATATGTATGTACGTATTTCATATGAGATGAATGGTGATACAAACTATTGTTATTGCACGACTGCACGTTGTGAATGGTATATAAGATTCGGTACGGCCGGTTATAGCACTCTTACTTGTTAGAATTTATATTCTTTGGAAAATTTTCAATTCGATATCACATCACATTACGAATATATTTAAGGGAACTACAACCCTTAGTAATTTTTATATAAAAGCCATACATAATTATATATCAAGTTGAGTTAAATAATAGTGAAATATTAATTTTTTTATAATATTTGAGTGTGTTTTTTAGAATAAATTTTTATAGAGTAAATTTTGAAATTTTTTAAATTATTTTGCAATCAAAAGAATCCTAGTTTATCTAAAAGAAAATAAACCAAATTGCTTAAAACGTATAAACGTAATAATATTTTAAATTGTTAAATTGTTAATAATTTTGCATGTGTAAAAAAATAGTTTTTATTGGAGTTAATGCTATGGAGTTAATGGTATGCAAAATATGGCGTATGCTACTCATAAGTTATTTTTCATAAACATTTTTTGTTGGGTTATTTATTGTATTGACCTTAAAATAACAACGAAATTTTAATTACAATTTAAACCATTCGTACCACTGTGGTTGCTAGTGTAAGAAATTTATTTTTGTGTGCGACTTAAAGTGTTAAAAATGAAAGACAGTATACAGATATGTTTATATAATAAGATGGTTTAAAGTTGTATGTGTATGTAGTAAAGAGCTGCGCACAATGTCCTAAAAGTTATATGTACTATTTCACGCTACTATATTGCAGTGCAAACATTAATAACAAAATAAAAATTTCAAAATATTTCTCTTACTTAAATGAATGAATTTCCACTCGAAAAGCTTTTCTCTACAAATTTGTTAGTGTTCGTGTTTTTAAAATATTAAAACAAAAACCGAAAATTAAATAAAGAAATGGTAAATCATAACAAAAAAATCTAATACAGCAGGAAACATACAAGAAATTTAAAGAATATTGAACAGCAGTGTTATTAAATAATAACATTTAGGGCAGTTTGGAGATAAAATACTTTTTAATAAGCGATTTTTTTTATATAGATACATGTGAATTTCATATTTATAGCATAAGGCAAATGTTTCTCTCTATACTAGGTCTTTTCTACTCTTGGTCTACTTTTAAAACATTCAAACATGTTTTGAATATTGTATTTCAGTTTTAGTGTTCTATTTCATCTTTGTTCTGATTCAGCTTTATTTTATTCAATACTGTTTTAAATCAGTTTCGTTATTATCTTTAATATTTTTGTCGTAAAGGAGAACACAAATTAATGGAAATATGTATGTTATCAGGTGGACACACTTTTTAAATTTAATGAGATTGCTTGTAAGCAAATTTTCTTATGCTTGTGCAGTTATTTTGTATGTAGTTTGACCAACATCATATGCGCGTCAAAATATTTATTAAAAAATTTTGTGGTGTATAATATTCACCACGACGAAAACAAAGCCAAATATTAATAAGTAAAGAAAATATTAAAATACATAAAAATATCGGTCATAAGTTTAAGTATAAGTATTTTGGTTTGCATAGACAGATAGTGGAAGATTCATCAAATGGAATGTACATAGCAGTAACAACCAAAGACTAAGTAGTGGCTGTTATTATAATATTTTTTTATAATTGTTTTATGTTGTTGTTTTTTTTCTTCATTTAATGTATGAGTAATAAAATTTTTTCTAAAAGAAAATTAAAAAGAAAAAAAAATATATAGAAAATACATAGAAGTAAACATTTTTGACCATTAACATTAATTGCGTGTCGAACGAGAGTGGAGCAACGACAACGACAACGTAAACAACAACAGCAATAATAACAAATAATAATAATGAAGCAACAAGTGTTATTAACTGAAGAATTGCTAGTGGTAAGTGTGTTGTTGCCACACATTTATGTCTGCAATTCGGTTGGTTGGCATTTGAAAATATTTTATATTGAAAAATATTAAATTAATATACGAACAAAAAAGCAATAACAAATGAAACTAATTATATTTCTAAGTAGACATTAAATATGAGTAGAAAATAATTTATATTTTACAAACATAAAGAAACACTTGCACTGATTGAAACAGCAGCAATCTGTACTTGTACAAGTGTGATTGTAATATTAAAATACCCTACATATGGCATGTATAATCATTCAAATTTAAGATTAGTTGAGACAATAAAGACAATGTCTTAATGGGTGGCACCAATTCTAATTTATTCATTAGTTAACCGTAGTTCGAATAGAATTTGTTTTTTTATATTTTTTTTTGTATATGAAATTCGGCGTTTGAAATTAATGAGAAAAGAGAGAGAGAGAAATATTTTTTTTGTATGGACTGTGACAGCTGAAATGTAAAATATTGTATGTGAAAAAAAAAAATAATATGCTGACGAATCAGGACTACCTAAAAGGGATTACTTATACAAGGTGGGCCTTAAATTACTATGGGATTAAAAATTTAACTACGTTTTTGTTTATATATTTTTTTCCAGGAAAATAAATAATAAATAGATTCGTAACAGAACGAACAACCAGAATAATGATGAATAATGAAATGATCATATTATCGATATTTTAACCTCAAAATTACGTCCTCTGTTTTAGTGATTCATGTCACTATTAATATGTCACAAAACACCAGAAACATCTACCAAAAGGTGATATGCTGAGCTAGCAATGGCTCGTGCGTCACTACCGAATATTAAAAAAAGATTTACTAATACACATTTATACACGCACATTATCGGCCATAAATTTTGATAGATGCTATAGAAAATGTTGTAAAGCGAGCCCATTTTTACGATGCTGAAAACAAAAGACACTTAAGTGACATTATTTTCAATACTTAGTGGAATAAAGTTTCCATTTTGTATGTTTTATAATCTGAAGACAAAAATAATAAAAAGTGTATTAAGGAAAAGGTTATTAAATGTATAATCCCCATGGTGACTTTTCGCCCGTCCTGTAAAAGAACTTATAATCTTATTTCCGAACTCTATAAAATTCCCGTTAATTTTGCAAATTTACAATAATGAACAACCCTCAAACCACTTAAGGTATATATGAATTTTTCGTACTCGTATTGCCATTGGCTCAAGGGATTATTTCTTTTATTTGTCAATTTGACGAACTTCTCTTGTATTTTTTTTTTATCAAGTGATAATTGGAGTCGTCATTTTGACAATTTTTTAAGGTTTTACAAGATTTAATTGCTATAAACGTTTGTTAGGATATAATTTTTACAGTTCTCTATGAGAATTCAAATGTCAAAGGTTATAAATGTAACATTTAAAAAATTTTAACCACCTTTTAATTAATGGTCAAACAAATTGCCTGTTGTTTTTATTATAGGGACGAGTTTACTTGGGTTTCTATAACTTATATATTTTATATAACTTATTTTTATTTTATTTTTTTTTAAATAATCTAAAAAGATCTCGAACATAGAAGACTTTTAAAGGTTTATTAAATTGTAACAATCACTTTTGAATTAAAGTCATTTTAGCTGTCGGTCTATACTGGCCATAAACTGACCATATTAATGAAAAATAAATAAGACATGATGTTGCTAAAGTTGCTTAGAAAAGCGTATCGTTAAAGCTTTTCGTTGATGAAATTGTAACGGTTGAGTGAAGAAAAGCGTTGATGGATTTGTTTTGTTACTTTCGTTTGTAGTTTTTGTGGAAAATAAATTAACAATGCGCATTATGGTCTATTAAAAAATATACAGGTTTTTCTTTCTAATCTAATCTAATAAAAAAACAATAATAATAAAAATAAATAAAGCAAATCAACTAAATATAAGTGATCGTGTTTATGTACATACATACATACAAACATACATATGTGCAAGTTGTGAAAATAGATGTGCTTTTTAATTCAAGTTTGTCGCTTAAGTCTTTTGTTTTTGTTTAACTATTTTTTCTACGAATCGTCACTTTATAAGAGAAAAAGTGTAAAAAGATATTAAAGTTTAAAAAAGTCAGATGAAGACTTTTATTTAATTATGTTTTTTTTTCGACAACATAAGTAAAAAGTTATTACTGTAATTATTATTATGATTTTTTGGTACATACTAGTAGCTTAGTAATAAGTGCTGGCTAGTTAGTGCTAAAACAATGTGTAAATATTTAATTACTTTTAAAAGTGTCTTATTTCCGTTTATTTAATGTTGTTGATTTCTTTTTATTTTAAGGTTTTGACATCATTTTTCTAACTTTAGTTTGTTACTTTTATTGCTTTGTTTTCTAGTGAAATTTTAATGTCATGTCATGTAGATGCCCTTAATTAAATTTTTTTATATGATTAACAAACTAAGAAGAAGAAGGAGAAGGATAAGAAGAAAAGTACATACTCAAAATTGAAAATTTTAACAAAAAAGAAGAAGACATTTAATAAAAAAATAAAAACGTAACGAAATGCATGTTTATTGTGCCACTACTGTGCGCTAAAATCTTTAATGCACATGCAATTATCGTGTCTTTGAGTCTTACTTTTTTTTGTAACTGTTTTTTTCTCATTACCAAAATTAAAATGTTAAAAACAAAAATAATGGCAAATGGTAAAACATGCAATCTATAAAAAAAGAGTTTCTTTTTTTTAGCAATTTTTTTACTTGAATTAAAAACTATGCAAAAACCATTAGTTAAAACTCGACATCCATTTACGAATAGTAAGATGATTCACACAGCAAGCAAGTAATAGCAAAATAATTTATGCACACCTCACTTACCTGTGTGCATGTTAATGCAAATAATTTCCAAATGCATGTGTGTATGTCAGTATGCACGAATCTGTTTTTATACCCTTCACCTGTGGTGCACAAGGGTATATATAGCTTTGTCATTCCGTTTGTAATTTCTACAATTTTCATTTCCGACCCCATAAAGTATATATTTTCTGAAAGCTTATGAATAGAGGAGTCGATTAAGCCCTGACCGTCTGTCCGTCTATCCGTCTGTCCGTCTGCCCGTCTGTCCGTGTGTTGGTTGAAATCAACTTTTAGAAGCAACTATATGTTCCTCAGATCTGTATATAGTATCAATCTCTTGGAAATATCCAGGAATGAATCGCTATTGAAATTCAGCACAATCGCCCAATAACTTTCTGAGATATGAGCAAAAAACCACGACCACCTCGTTTTTTTCACAATTACAACAACAACATACATACATACATGTAAAAAACATACCAAACAAAAAAAAATATTAAAAATAATAAAAAAATAATAAAAAAAACTACAAAAAAAAAAATTTAAAAAAATTAAAAAAAAAATTTAAAAAAATTTTTTAAAAATTTTTGTAAAAAAATTTTTTAAAAAAATTTAAAAAAAATTATAAAATATAAATAATATATTAAATAAAATAAAATTTTTTTGGCTCAGCTGGGATTCGATGCCACATTTATTCTAACGTGTACGTATGCACGTATTTTATATGAGATGAATGGTGATACAAACAATTGTTATTGCATGACTACACGTTGTGAAGGGTATATAAGATTCGGCACGGCCGAATATAGCACTGTTACTTGTTATATGTACGAAACATTTTGCCAGCCATTGAACTTGTAAATGCTTTAGTTTTTATTGTCTATGTTAGTAATTTTAAATTATATTCAATAGTAAATCGTTTTTCATACATTTAAATTTAAATTGCTGTTAGCAAGGAAACGAAATGCTTTTAAGGCGGAAGAAGTTTAAGGAAAAATGCTTGGAGGCAAACATATTATATGTTTTTTAAACTAAAAGCAATGCAATGGACCAAAACAAATTAACAATGAATAATTTTGAAATAAGAAGTAGAACTTTTAAAATAAAAATAAATTAAATAATTTTATTCTTAAGAGTAAATTACAAAAAAATTTCTTAATTAGACAAACATAAAAAATAAATAGATATTAAAACATTTTCATGTAAACAAATTTAAATCGCTTTTTGCAAAGTTTTTTTAATCAATTTTAAGTTAAACAAGATTTGCAAAATTTTTTTTACATTTCATTCAAAGGAATAGTTGCCCCGAAATATTTTATATTTATACTAGCTAATACCCGGTGTTCTTCGCCACCCCCATCGTAGATTAAATAAAAATTAAAATAAAAGTTAAAAAATATATTTATTTTGCAAGTGCTACGCCTACTTAGTAATAGTCAACCATTTCTTATTCAAATAATCATATAGACGTCAAAGTATCTCTTGCAAAATTTGGATACTCTAACTATTATTTAATTCATATGACAGGTGCCACGCCCTTTATTACTAAAGCATCCATTTCTTATCAAAATAGTCATATAGATGTCAAAGCTTCTCGTGCAAAATTTGGGTACTCTAATTCATATGACAGGTGCCACGCCCACTATTACTAAAGCATCCATTTCTTATCAAAATAGTCATATAGATGTTAAAGCTTCTCGTGCCAAATTTGGGTACTCTAACTGTTATCGCTTCCCGAATATACGAATTTTAGTATTCAATTGCTATGAGAGCTGCCACGCCCACTATTTCTAATGTACCCATTTTTTCCAGAAATGTTTATTTGGGTGTCAAAGTTGCTCTTGCAAACTTTTAGTACTCTAATCGATATCGTTTTCCAAATATACGAATTTTAGTATTTAATTCATATGGCCACGCCTACTATTGAAAGTCCGCCCATTTTTTACCCAAATGTCAAAGTTTACCGTACTTAATTTAAAGACTCTAGCTGCATTAACATTCGTGATATATAATATTTAATACTTATTCTTTAATAGGGCGTGGCACCCCGCCCACTTACAATTTCAAACCAAAGTATAGCCTATAGTTCCTTCCAGACATACAGAAAGATTCTGTGAAAATTTCAAGGAAATCGGTCCAGCCGTTGAACCGTCTATAAAGCACAAACAAACATACAAACTTACAAACACACATTGATTTTTATATATATAGAATATTAAAGATAGATTATAAATTTATACTTAAAAAAATCGTTAAGAGGTAGGCGCGTATTCACATAGATATTTATCAAATTTTAATGAAACAAGGTTTTCATTTCTTTACATCTCTTTAAATCATATTGGGTCACCAGACTATAGAAGTGTGATAGTCTACCAGTGCACTGCAGTGTAGGGTTGACGAGCTTGATTCACGCCAGAGACTGTGTTTTGTTGCACTATAGTCTTCGTTATTGCTCTCGGCTTATACAATTGAAATTTATCTATAGCTTAATACAAAAAGGGCGCATCTCGATTTGTTTTAAAATGGCATTTGATAATTTCATAAACCAGGGTTGAAAATGTTCGATTGTAGACACGCAAAAAAGCCCAAACTCGTTTAGTTTTTTTAAATTGTATTTATTTTTTTTCCTTCTCCTATAAAATAAAAGACATTAAAAAATATTAATAGTGGTAAATCACATGATCTAGGGGGCCAATTTTGATCACTAAAACAAGAGAGTACACAACCGGTAAATATCTTATGTATTAATTGAATTACTTTAAGAGTTTTGTGAATTGTGATGACGTATTGTGATGTTTAGTGTTTCGTGATTGAAGTCTTCCTATTCTCTAACAATGTTCAGGATTCACCAATGTCCCAACAGTAACTGATGTCACTTTTTATGCCCTTATAGTGAATAGACCCTTCCGTTAGCATACGATGCAGCTACTCAAATATATTCACTCGATTCATGCGCTTCTTTGGCATCTGACTCTCTCTGAACTCTTAAGGTGCGAGGACAACGATTCCCCTATACTCCAACCAGAGGTGTTGGTATTATGTCTATACCCCGGAAGCTCAACAACAATAAGGCTTGGACACTCTATCAAGGTAACATGCTCTCGTAGGGATAAACTTATGTAAAGATCACTATTGAGAAAGTTTACTAAGTTGTAGTCATTGTAATAATTGAAGGTGTTTATTATGGAGTCATAAATATTTAGTGCGTAGAGATAGGTCTTATTAAAAATTGCAATTTGTGCTCATGATTATTATAGTATTTTTTATTACTTCTTTCTGTATTCCTATCAATAGAGGGATGCACAATGAATCCCAGTATCCTCTGAATTTAGGGTTTGCTGGTATTTTATGGCTTTTCTGTGCCTTCTTTTCCAACATAAGTTACTGTTAGTCTTCACAGACTAAACTTTAAGATACTACTACATATTTTAATTTAAAATCATAACAGTAATTATCTTTAAAACCTTTGTCTATTTTTTGAATTTAATTTTCTTATTCCACTCGCTCAGAAAATTTTGTGCTATTGATGGATAAATATACAAATATCTAATACTGTATTTAAACCTGAGTGAAATATAATAGAAGTCAAAATCTTAAGATTTCAATTTAAATATACTACACCACTCATAAAATATAAGTACGGTATTACAATCGTACATGATCATAAATTATAGATATTGAATAGACATTAATCAGATAAATATTTGTAATTCGTAGGTCTGCATATAGTACAAATTTTTTGAAATAATTGTGAGTGAATAGCTGCTGAAATTCAATAAATCGCTTCATAACTTTTTGAGAAATGAACAAATAAACATGACTGTCTCTATTTTTTCTATCAAAATAATAAAAAAATCCCTTGGAAAGATCAGTAACATTGTGAAATTATTTTAATTTGTAATCACCGTTAAGAAACCGGAAATCATTTTAATTGATTTTTTTATAACTTCCTCGTAATCAGTCTCTTTTACATATTGAGTAATTCAATTCACAATTCTCGTTGTAATGTACTATTGGTACTATTTTTGTATGTGTTTACAGTATTGCACGCTTGTTCATTAAAACATTTTGTGTAGCAGTACAATTTGTATTATATTTATTCAGGGCTGGGCATTGTACATTTTTTAGTGGAATCAAAAAGTAATTTATGTATTATATTTATGCACTATTTTTTTTTAATTCAAATGATTTGTTAATTTCTTTTTAACCTTTTCTAAAAAATTTTTACTTTTTTTTAATTGCATTTTAAAACACTTTTTGTAACCCTGCATATGAAAAAAATTTATTAACCTTTCCATTCCTGATTTTTGTATTTGGCTGACGTTCAATATTGTTTGTTTCTTAACAATATAACATTTAACAGAAATTGTGTTCACAAGAAAATAAACCAAAACTGTATTTTAATAGACGATACCAAATACAATGGGGGGTTGTGAATTAAAAATGTGAATTTATATAATTGTTTATTAAAAAGTAGTTTCTTGTTGCAATGTAATATACATATTTATAAGTGTAATGAAGATTAACTTAGTTGCATATAGAGGGCAATGTTAAACTAGTAATTTTAATTAAACCGGATTTTATTAATGTTACAGTTTCATTATATTCACACCTCTTATTTGTTTGAATTTTGCCTACATATTTAGTGCTATTAAAATATAAAAAAAAATTATATTACTGTTAACTGAGGCAACATTATTTTTTAATTTTAATTTTTCTTATTTTATTTACTGTTAACGGTGTTTAATTGGGTCGCCATAATTTAGGAAACTGTAGAATAATAAAATAATAAACTAAAAAATAACTAAAAATCTTTAAATAAGAATAAATTAAAGGTTGAGAGTGCATTTCGAATATGTGAGTGAAAATATGAGAGAAATATGAATATTAATTCTGATTTTTATAAAATTTAAAATTGCTTTGAAATATATTTTTGAGCTTAAATTTTTGAAAAAAAAATTTCTTTACATAAATTTCAAATATATTTTATTTTGATATAAAATAAAGCCTAAATATTTAATGACATTTAAGCTTTAAACACATAGACGACAGCAGACTTCACAACTTCACGGCTTCAAATGCTGCCAACTTCAAATGCTGCTCTGAAGTCAGCTTCATAATTATTTTGAAGACAGCAACAACATAATAATCAGCTGATGTGTATTTTAGCAATACAAATTTCAGGGATGCCGCATATATATTTTATAATGAATAAAATTAAAATTATTGATAAAAAAAATGCAATAATATCACGAAAAACTATAAAAACACATAAATTTATTTCTTTATTGTGTTTTTGTAATGTTCTTTTATGTTTAATATTAAAAAAAGTTTTTGTTCCTATTTTTCCAATTTAATATATATAATGACAACACTATATTTGTTCATTGCTGCCCGTCAAAATAGAAAATAGCCTAAGTTGCCAGCAGCAGCAAATGCTGTTGTGCAGTCGTGCTGCTGTGCTGCCGTCAAAATAATCGTTTTCATTTAAACACATGGATTTTATTTTTGACATATTGCTGCTTGCTGTCTGCTGTCGTCTATGTGTTTAGAGCATTACCCAGCATTTACACATGAAAGTAAATGCCTGAAATTTGCAATACTTTCACACTTCTTCACTAACACACTCACATTAGGCTTTATCTAAGTTTCCTTTAATTTCTCTCTATGGACACAGTTTTTAAAAGAATAAAGCACTATATTGAAATAACTAAGTTGTATTTATTAACATAAACTTTATTGACACGATCACTTTAACGCCCATTTTTATTGAAAGATTAAATTTACGAAAATGTTTTAATAGGATATCGAAGTTATACATAGAAAGTGATACATATTTTAGTATGAAGAGATTATTCCATAGCGATTACAGTTAATAACAAAATAATTAATTTTGTCCTATGAAAGTACATAATATTGTTGGTGGGTATCAATATAGTGCTCCTACTTGTTATACCCTACACACTGTGATAAAGGGTATATGTCATTCCGTGTGAAATTTCTACAATTTTCATTTCCGATCCCATAAAGTATATATTTACTGAAAGCTTATGTATAGGGGAGTCGATTAAGCTCTGTCAGTCTATCCGTCTGACCGTCTGTCCATGTGTATGTTGAAATCAACTTTTTAAAGCCCCCAGGCATCGCCTGGACCCGGATGAGGTATTAAAATATCAGAAATATTCGAGTGTAGATCCGTATTGAAAATCAGAAACATCGGTACATAAACAACTGAGATATGAGCAAAAACCAACGGCCACTTCGTTTTTTTTTAACACAAAAACAACATACATACATACGAACGTG
The DNA here is from genome assembly GCA_941918925.1 of Phyto melanocephala. Classification (NCBI taxonomy): domain Eukaryota; kingdom Metazoa; phylum Arthropoda; class Insecta; order Diptera; family Rhinophoridae; genus Phyto; species Phyto melanocephala. Next base: position 9,571,818 of record OW799233.1, read on the forward strand.
GTATACTGGTTAGAGTAATCGTGGCATCGAACCCCAACTGAGCCGAAAAAAATTTTATTTTATTTTTTATTTTATATATTATTTATCATTTTATTATTTGTTTTTTAATTTTTTTTTTGTTTAGTTTTTATTTTTTATTTTTTTTTATTTCTTTTAATTTTTTTTTTAAATTTCTTTTTTTAATTTTTAATTTTTTTTTATTTTTTATTTTTTTTTTATTTTTATTTTACAATTATTATTTATATTTTTTTATTAGTTTTTTTATTTAAGTTTTGTTTTTTAATTTTTTAAATTTTTTATTTTTTTTTATATTTTTTTTATATATTTTTTTAACACACATACGTAAATTTATAATTTTACAATGGGATGTTTTTATATATGTATGTTTTTATATGTTTATTGTTATTGCGTGACTACACGTTGTGAAGGATATATAAGATTCGGCATGGCCAAATATAGCACTCTTACTTGTTTATTTTCCACTTATATCTTATGGGGTAAATAAATTTTTATCAGCAATCGGACTCCTTTCATCATATTCTACACCCTTTTAGGAACCAGAATACACTATTAAGTCTAAACCATTTTTTCGACACACTAGGTCCATTTTCTCGGAGACGTTCACGTATATGAAAAGATGTCTTTTTAAAACAATAATTTTATTTAAAATTAACAAAAATAATTACTTTCAACTATTTCCTTTTAAATGTAAAATATTCTTGGTAACTCTGAATCATCATCAATGTTCATTGTATAGCAATTATTGCGACTATACACTTCGACGACATTTTGAAAATCAAGTTTCACTTTCCAGTAGCAACGAACAAGAAATTTTCATGAAAGCAATCTATTTCATTAAAATTCTTATTTATAATACGTATACAGAATGTGCATGAGAGCGCCGCCGCTAGCGCGAATATGGCCTAACACAACAGTCCTATTTTTAAGTTACTGCCTTTGTGCAGTATATCAGGGGCCGAATTCCGGCATTCGATGTCGATCGAAATTTGAAACGAACATGGAAGTTTTCCTTGCGTTTTGTAATAAATAAAAAATCTTTACCGTTTTCCAAAACAAATGTTTTTTTACTCTTAAGTATATTATAGTATATAAAAAAGGGAAAATTTTGTTTTCACTTTACATTATTGTAGAGCGAAAATTAATCTCTAGCTTTGATTTTTGAACTTTAACAAAACAATCTCAACGGAAATACATAAATGAATTTATCATGTAATTAAGAATTTTATTACAGAATATTCTAGAAAATATTAATTTAACTTTATGTTTGTTAAATAAACAAAATATTGTAAGAATCTTCAAAAATAAACTTAAATATTATTTGTGGTTGTCATGGTTGAGTAAGTAGCCCAACTCTACCAGTACAATTAATACTCAAGCATTTAAAAGTGTTTATGTATGTGTGAGTGTGTATTATTTGTGTTTAAAAACTAAAATTAAAAAAAAAATATTAATTACCAGCTATGAACAATTAAATAAAATATTGCCAATCTATGCAGTCGAACAATATAATTATTTCATAAATGTTTTATGAACAATTTTATGTTTTAATTTTTCTTTCATTGTTATTTACAATAACAATTGAATAAGAGTATATTTTACGTTTTTAAATGAAATATTTGGCAACAATTAATTATATTTTATTTTTTCGGGAATTGTGTAAATACAAATATTTGCGCAAAATTAAATAAATAAATTTATAAGTTTTTTTTGTAATTTTATTTTGCTGATTTATGAATCAGCTAATAAGACAATACTCTATTCGAAACAATTAATTAAATTTTTTTTTTAGTTTTTGTAGCTTTAATTTAAGGGAATTTGTAATAATTACAAAATAAGAAATAAAATTTACTAAATAAACTATTGTTATTATAAAAATATTTTGAGTAATTATAATCACTAAAATTGTAAGAAGCTCATCCATTTACCATTTCCACAACTGAAGAGAACTTAAAGGAAGTACGACAAATATTTTCAATAATTTTAAATAAACAGTGGTCAAACCGTAATGGACGATGTTAATTAAGAGTCATAACTTAAGGTTAAGTTGTTTGCCAAACCTAAATTGACATTTCTTTGTGTGTTTGACAAATTCAAACATGAAGAGGTTCACAATTGAGTATCGCGTTAAGATTATTAAAATAATTAGGCTGTTCTTAGCAATAGTGTGATATGTGCCGACAACTTCAACTCGTTATCGCGCAACATTGATGAAAGATTTGAATTTGAACACTTACAAGGTTTAATTGACACAAGAGCTGAATTCCACTGACCAAGCGTCATCAATACGCCGAATGGATGGTTGAACAGACAGAAGTGAATGGTGACTTTACAAAGAAAATCATCTTTAGTGACGGAACACACTTTAACTCAGTGGATTCGTTAAAAATCAGAATTGCCGCCTTTGGGCAATTAAGAATCTACGAATGATTGTTAAAAAGCGGATGTATCCAAAAAGAGTAAACGTTTAGTGCAGTTTATAGTGGCATCATCGGGTCGTATTCGCCCAAGCAATTCACCTGAATGGTATTCGTTATTTTTGATAAAGGAATTATTGTGGTCAAAAATTAAAACCATGGACCTTAACGGTATGTTTTTTCCAACAGGATGGTGCACTTGCTACGCAGCCAACGAAACAACGGCTCTTTTGAGCAAGAAGCTCAATGGCCGTGCTACGTCATGGTGATATTAATTGGCTGTCACGATCATGTGATTTGACATCGTTAAACTTTGTTCTTTAAGGATATTAAAAAGAAAAAGTGTAAGTGAATAAGCCAAAAATAATTTAGGAGCTAAAAGATTAGACAATTCGGCATATTAAAGACATTGAACATAAATTATGTCTCAGTGCCATTGAAAATATGAACGATCGGAAGAAGTATGCTTCCGGACCTGTGGCAAGCATTTGGAATATATTTTGTTTCTCAAATAATTGTCATAGATCTTTCTATCATATTAAAAATTATTAAGATGATTCGCTGAAAACTCTTTCTTTTATTTATAATTTATTTCAATCACAATATTGAATGAATGAATGAATGAATAATGACATACTAACATACATCTAAAATATTTTACTTCTTGTACGATCTGAAATATAATTAGAAATTTCGAAATGTAATTGGATATTTTTTAAATAGAATTGGAAATGGTATAGTTTCTAATTTCTGTGTCAAAAATTTTTAAATTTTACGTAATAAAATTTGTAATCATGTACCTTATTAAACTTTTGACTGTACGTTAAATATTTGTTAAGTTCAATTTTCCCTCACTGTTATGCTGAACTTGACTGGTAACTTTATGTTGGCTTTGAAGACAACTGTGGCCTTCAAGAAAAAGTCTTCCGTGTTTGAATCACACGATCTCGGTGGCCATTTTTCAACAGCTCTATTTGAGATGACAATTTCCCTAAATTACTAGTGCAGAATATTTAATGTGGCGCGAGTTGTGTGAAACGTAGCAATGTCCTGTTGAACCACATACAAATGGTGTCCATGTCATCCAACTCATGCCTAAAGAAGTTGCTGATTATTGATCCTTATATACGTATGTGTGAAAAATTTCAAAAGAGACCATTTCTGTTTTGGGCTCCTTTAAGATCTCCTACGTGTCTCAGTATTTACACGCAAAGAAAAAATATGGTTGTGGTAACCATAATCGAAGAGCAACATCCTATGATTGAATTGTATGATTATGGTTAAAACATATAATGGTTACCAGCTATCATTATTATGTTTAATTAAAGTATCATCCAATAATCATATATGTATATGACTACAATTGAAATCGACCATCTTTGCTCTTTTACGGCAAATTATTGTATTTTGCTGTAAGATACACATAATAATTGTACCATTTAATTGCAATTTTTATACCAATATTTTTTTACATTTTTTCGTTTATTTGTAAATTTTCTTTAATTTATCAAAATTTTTGTTAATTTTTTTGACATCTCAAACTTTTGAAATAATTAAAATTTATTCAGCAAGAAGAAGAACAGTTGAAATAAAATTATTATAAAAAAAAATTATAGCTTGATTAATTTGTAATCATACTGTTGTCTCACCTATTATTAAATGATTATTTTGAATTTTTGATGCTTTTGAATATAATGTTATTTTTGTCGGATTTTTTTTTAAATCTTACTATTTTTAAATGACAACCATTTTGAAATTTTTACGAAAAGTAATCATTAAATGATACAATTCAAACAAATGCTTGATTATCGTGACAAAATATATGATGAAATGAAACAAAAATAACTATTACTTGTTTTCGACAACCATATATTGTTTTAGAAAAAATAAAATGACCGTTGTGATCATGTCGTAACCATGGTTTTTTTTTGCGTGTACTAATCAACATACCTTTTATTACTGTGGCATTAGCCGCTTTTGCTCTTGAAAAAGATTTTACACTTTCGGCAATCCTTATCACACAGTCATTTGTAAAGGCCAGCATCTCATTAGAATGTGCTTTTCCATAGTATCCACAGTAAATGTTTGACTGCCAGTGATTTTTAATCTTTTTCTAGGCAGCGCTGGACTCTCGCATACTACATGCACATTCTTCAAGCACATCAACCACGAACTACAACTTTTTCTGTTGGTTATCGATGTAATTTGAGTACCTTTACTGTGTCTCTTTAAAATCTCTTTTAACGTTTTGTCCTTGCTTATTTATATAAAGATTATTAGTACACATAGTCATAATTTCGCCCTTAACTAGTAATTGTTAATGTTGATTTTTAAATTTTGCTTTCTCTTAGCTTTTGCAAACTGAAAAGCACTTCTACCTGTGTAACTATGTTTTACTGCTTAATGTTTTACGAGTACTTTTTGTGATATCTGGCAGGCCTTTATTATATGAGTACACATGTATGTATGTATGTATGTATGTATGTATGTATGTATGTATGTATGTATGTATGTATGTATGTATGTATGTATGTATGTATTAATGTATGTATGTATGTATGTATGTATGTATGTATGTATGTATGTATGTATGTATGTATGTATGTATGTATGTATGTATGTATATATGTATGTATGTATGTATGTATGTATGTATGTATGTATGTATGTATGTATGTATGTATGTATGTATGTATGTATGTATGTATGTATGTATGTATGTATGTATGTATGTATGTATGTATGTATGTATGTATGTATGTATGTATGTATGTATGTATGTATGTATGTATGTATGTATGTATGTATGTATGTATGTATGTATGTATGTATGTATGTATGTATGTATGTATGTATGTATGTATGTATGTATGTATGTATGTATGTATGTATGTATGTATGTATGTATGTATGTATGTATGTATGTATGTATGTATGTATGTATGTATGTATGTATGTATGTATGTATGTATGTATGTATGTATGTATGTATGTATGTATGTATGTATGTATGTATGTATGTATGTATGTATGTATGTATGTATGTATGTATGTATGTATGTATGTATGTATGTATGTATGTATGTATGTATGTATGTATGTATGTATGTATGTATGTATGTATGTATGTATGTATGTATGTATGTATGTATGTATGTATGTATGTATGTATGTATGTATGTATGTATGTATGTATGTATGTATGTATGTATGTATGTATGTATGTATGTATGTATGTATGTATGTATGTATGTATGTATGTATGTATGTATGTATGTATGTATGTATGTATGTATGTATGTATGTATGTATGTATGTATGTATGTATGTATGTATGTATGTATGTATGTATGTATGTATGTATGTATGTATGTATGTATGTATGTATGTATGTATGTATGTATGTATGTATGTATGTATGTATGTATGTATGTATGTATTTATGTATGTATGTATGTATGTATGTAAGGTCATAAATATAAGACATAATTACCATTTAAAACAATTTGATGATTAATTTTTTAACACATTTTTTTAAATTTTTTCTTTTTAATGTTACTAGGAAAATGTTTGAAAATTTATTGCTAATTCAGTCAAAATTTGGTAAAAGTTAGTTGAAAGTTATGTTTGTTTGTTTTTTTTAAGCTGTAGTTTTTATGTTTTTATTTTTTTATTTATTTTTTTTTCTTTTAATTTCTTATACTCTCACTAGAAACACTACATTAATGTTTTTTAATTTGATTTATGTTTTTTTTTCGTAGATTTTTATTGTTTTTTTTATGTTTTTTTGTAAAAAGCACAAAAAAAAACTATTTGTTTGCATAACAGTTTTGTGTAATGTTTTAATCAGCTTGTTACTATATTTTAATTATGTTAATTTAATAACCCAGATAAATCGCTTGACCTAACTTTATACTTTTGTACTTTAAACTTCACTTCGTCCAGAATAAAATACTGGAAATAATAAAGTGATTAAATCAAGTAACTGGAAAGGTTGTATTAATGTAATATTAAAATTTGTATTATTTATTTAATTTTACGAAAAAGTACTTTACAGTAGGTAATAGATATAAAAACACATTTTGCAAGAAAGAACTGACAATAGAAATTTTTATCAAATATGAAAAGCTGTTATGAGAATTATTTTGTATAAAACATATTTTCAACTTAAACGAATAGTCCCTAATTTCGAGATTCTAGCTTTATAAACGTATTAAGTACAAAGGGTACAAAAAGTACCATTAAACATATTCAGTCTCATCTCGGATAAAAAGGGGAAAAAGTACCTTTTTGCAATAAACAAACAATTTAACAAATAATAAAAAATTTTAATAGACACAATTTAAGATAAATAGATCTAGTCTTTTTCGCATAAAAATAAACATCTTCTAAAAAGTACCAAACTGTTTTCCTGAATTTTACCCTTTCTACCCTGTTATGAATTTGCTTAAATTTTTATTAAATTCTATTATTTTTTATTGAAATTACAATTCTATATTCTTACCTATACTTATGTGATTTTTTAAGTTACAAGGGGTACCAAAATATTGTTTTTAACCGTTTTTCCCTCTTAAGTGTTTAAAATTCAAAAAAGTGCCCGACAGTTGTCGGCTTAGTTTTTCATTATTTTACAATACCTTTTCAATTTAATCTGTATTATATTTAGCTTAGCATATATAACCGTTTTTTACCTGTTGTACCCTTTTTTACCCCCTTTTAATTCGATCCTTCTTAGTGGATCTATTCATCAGAAGAGAAATCCGCTGTCCAAATATTATATCTGAAGCTTTTTGCTTTTGGGCTGTGCGATGATGAATCAGTTAGTCAGTTAGTATTTGGAAGACAATGCCTTTTATTTGACATACAAATTGACTATTTAGGTTTGAAAAACTAAAAAATTGATTTTAGCTTGTATATTTTAGGAAAAACAACGAAGCAGTTGTATTTTGTTGAATATATCTCAGTTAGTTTTAAACCGTTTTGAAAGTTATTCTTGGGAAAAATTTTTAAGACTACGCCTTAGCGTGTCGAAAATTATTTAGAACCTTAAGAAACTTGAGATATATAAAAATATTATTATTTTTCCAAATAATTTTTGCCTATAACTTTGCCAATTAGGGACCGCATTGTCCAATAGCCCAAGAAGTATATTATACCTAAAGATAGTATTAAACGCGTCTATAACTTATCTTAGGGCTGAAAAATTTAAATTTTTTTTGTTTATATCTCAGAAAGTTCAATATAGGTATCAAATCAAAAGGTTTGACCAGTAGGACACAGTAAACTATGAAAGTATTAAATTTAAGTTGGCGTTTGAAACAAAATGGTGAATAATTTTTTTTCTTAATCCCATCAATATGGGTATTAAGTGAAAGGCTCGAAAAGAACGATAAAGTTAACTACGTAGAAATTCGAAATTAAAGCATATGCCAACTAAATGAAAATAAAATTCAATATTTCATTGACATTTTTCTTACTAATTTTAAAACATCTGATCAGCTTGACATTTTACTCACATATAAAGTTAAGATATTAAGTAAGATACCGATAAACGAGTATAGGAATTAGAAGGAGGATATTTAAGTGAAATTTTATTACTTGTGATTAATATAAAATATATAAACCACTCATAACTTAATTTATTATTAAATGGTTTGTGGTTAAAGGTGAATTTATTAGCCCAGTTGTTGGACCTTCGGTCTCAATGTATAAAAAGTTATTGTTTATTTTTTATAGATGGTATTTGACAGCGAAGAGTTTGGCACTTAACATTATTTCTATACTCTTATATAATTTTACAATGAGTAAATTTTAAAAAGCACTTAAATCAGAGCTAAAAGCACCGATTTGATAAAGCTGATTTCCTTGTTCAACAAAATTACCTTTTTTTTATTGTTTTGTGTGTTTTAAGAGCACATTCAAAAATGCTTATAAAAATATTTATATAATTTTTTTCTGTATATGTGAAATTACGTCTGTTGTGGCCTCTATTTGCCAACAACAACTGATGCCTGATATTTTCTTTCATCAAGCACGGAGCACGTTCTAATTAAAATATTTTTAAACAACATTTATTTGTGTAACCAAAGTTTCCTTTTATTTAAATTCCATGCATTAATTTTGCCATGTTAAATTTGATAAGCCATATCGATGGCTTACTTCCTCAACCTCGTATCTTAAAAAATACGGTTTTGACTTTTTCATATCAAACGATTGTTTTATGCTTTAACTAAAAAAGATTAGTATATTATTACAACTAATATATATAAATACTATCAATTCCTAAATAATTGAATTTAAACTTTTAACCAAACACCGAAGTATAAAAAGATGAACTGTTTTTCTTTTCTCTCCTGAAAAATTTTATTTTTTAATATACGAGGTTGAGGAAGTAAGGCATCGATATGTAAAATACATGCCGTCTTAAAGCATCTCAATGTACGTTTATTTTAACATTTTGTTGTTGTTCAGTTGAAATAATTTTGTTACGTTTTGCGATACTTTAGCACAACAATAGAATTCTGACAAAGTTTTTACGTGATCTTTGTTTTGTATAGTCATGGGATTATGACAAACTTTGAAAACTTTAAGAAGGATAATTAGGAAAATAGTCTCTTTTGTTTAGAAAAAAAAAACAGTTTTAAGAAAGTGTGTTGTTAATTTTTGTTAATTGGAAAGCAAAATATTCAGATGAAGTTGATATTTATTTAATAATGGATGTAAGTTTTGAAATATTAGGAGGTTTTTTAAGTTAATTGTGTTTTTGTATAAGTGTCTAGATATTATTTATAGATTTATACAGTTCAATTGTTATATTGTTAATTAAATAAAATGCTTTTTTTCAGAAGATGTGAAGAAATGTATTTTCTATATGAGTACATTTGGTAACAATTTTTCATTTACACAAAAATAAATAAATATGATTTTTAATTACGAAATTCAGATTATTAATTTAAATTTTATTTGACTTCGCTTCAATCATTAAAATGATACTATCAATTATATGAATATTAATATTGTATTTTAAATTATATTTCGATTATTATTTGGTGTCCTAACCAAACGCCTAATTTTCATTAGTAATAGGTGGCGACTTCGACCTAAACACAAATAAAATTTTACCGGTTTGATTTTACGGATGGAAGGAATTGAAATAATTACTTGCCTATGTATGTATTAATATAAGAATCTAACGGAATCCAATGGGTTACAAAAAATTATTGACCTGAGTCTCATTTTTATTAAAGTTGAAGCTCTTAAATGTATTAGAAACAACAAATGTTTTAGCTATGTATGTACTTACCAGAACTTTATCCTGAAAAATTGCCACTTTAACTTTTTTATTATTCAGCTCCTATTTTACATGATACATTTTAGTTTTATTATTCTAATCATTTGGAACCAAGTCTTGAAAAACTAACATTTTCCTAATTTTAGTTTCAACATATTTTTTCATTGACCAAAATTTTTTGGTTTTCGTAAAAAAAAATTTTGTTGAATGTCTTTTTGATTTTCAGTATCCGAATGCCTAGAAATAAAGGCTTCAAATGAAAATAAACTTCATCATTCATAATCAAGATTTCAGTAAAATTAATTTAATTTCTGAGAAACTATTAAAATTTAGCTGCAAAACTTAAGCTGGATTCACCATAAAATTTTAGTTCAGAACAAATTTTTTTTATATTGAGTTTGATGTTTTACTTTTAAGAGAGAGAGAGAGAGAGAGATTATTTTGTTCAGAATGTTTTTTCTTGAATTGGTTTAATTTTAATTCTTGTTCAGAAGAAACTGAATTGGGATGCCCCTTTTTTTAATATTTACATGAAAATTGAATTTGGTTGCCACATCACACAGCGTCAGTACATTTATTATACAAAAATTGTTTTTGCCAAAAATTAACAATTAAAATGGAATTTAATGAAAATATTGCTCAAAAATTAATAGAAGAATTAAAAAAACCAGGAAGAGAATGTTTGTATGACATGAGCAATAGTGCATACAAAAATAATTATTGAAAACAGGGTTTTTCTCACTGCGACTCTTTTTATTTTCGATTTTTTTTATAAATTTCTTTTGCAAACAAATTGACTTTATGCACTTCAATTAAAAATAATAATTTTAGTTTTATTCTATCCGACATTTTCGTCACATATATTTTAATGAAATAATTTACGTTTGTATTTATTTACATAGTTTGCTAGCGGTGCTGCCACTTTGTACAACTGTTTGCATTTTTATGTTATATATTTGTTTTTTCGGACAAATTTTCTTAAATGGGTGAATCGTTCTGCAGAAAACTCTCAGTAAAAAATGTTATTCTCCGGAAAAAATTTTGTTCAGAACAAATGGGTGAATTCACCTTTAGATGCTGCCGATGATCTGTGGGTTTTAATTCTTGCACCAATTGCACCTTATATGGGAATAACAGCAAGTCTTGTTTCAAATGCACCACAGTGACGTACAAAATATTTCTAGCTAAGCAGAACATCTTCTGGTAGATATATCTGTTAACACTTTTCTCTATGCGATCAATATGTATCAGGTTATGTAATAAATATTTTGATGATTTAAATACGCAATGACAAAATGATTACTTCACACAATATTTTTTTAAAGTGTTCGAAAATATCTTCATTTACAATTACATTTATATCTCTGGAGCCAAAAATCGTTCTACTTTGAAATTTGGCACAGCTTTAGGGTTGAAAAAGAAATCCAACTTTTGGATATATTTTTGTCAAAGGTTTAAAGGGATGACTTTCAAAAATATAGCTTTCCGACTTATAGGCGACAAAAAATGCCATTTAACCTTTAAAAAAAAAAAAAAAAAATCAATCAATCAATGTATATACATATAAGTTCATAGGCCATCTTATAAGCTACAAAATGCGATCCTGCTGAACTATATAAGTACCTAAAACAATTAGTCAAAAAATGTTATTTAAGTAAGAACACATTTGTCCATTTTTGTGGTTTTGCCCGATTTTAAAGACCTGAAATTTTCGAATCTAAATGAGTGAGTGACTTCAAACTTCAATATCCTGTATTTATTTAAAAAATTAAAATATGTACATTACCTGCTTGATTTGACATGGAATAACCCATATGTGATGTTTGATTAAATATTTCAATTTCCAACGCACATTTTTTGCCTGTCAATCCCAACTATGATGAATGTCTGTTGATTTGGGGTGGTTGGCAACATGCATGTAGACATAAATTTATATTTTACTTTCTATCATTGCTGAACATTTTTCCAATTTTTCATTGATTTTTGTGATTATTGGTAATAAATTGTCCTTCGGCGTGAATAAAAAAATTTAGTAAATTTTTTTCATGCGGCTTAAAGATAAAATAGTTTCAATTATATTTATTTGGTTGTTGGGTTTAAGCTGGTTTATATGCATTTCACTGGTGCTTATGCCAGATCATCAGTAAACCTTTACCCAAATTCTTGAAAAAGTTTAAAATTTTTATAAGTTATATTTTTAAATTCCCATTAACAAAATGAGAATTCAAAAATAAAACAAAAAACCATAAAAAACTTTTTCAAAAACCCAACCAACAATTTTTTTAATTTTGAATTTATTTTATTTTTCTAAACCCAACAACCAAATAAATATAATTGAAAAATTATGGGAGAATATCCCAAAAAATTTAGTAAAATAAAATAGTTTCTCTACAATAATAAACTAAAATTGAATCTTATTATTACAAACGGTTAAGGTGTAAAAATACATACATTATACATTGATAACTTAAAAATGGCAAAAATTATTCATTTTCGCAACACTAAAACTAAGAACGTCAATAGCTATAAGTATTTCGCTCTACATAAGTTGTTAAATCACAGAAAAATCCAAATGAAAAATCTTCACGAATGTATTGTAGCGATACTAGCACAATATACTACAGGGTAATTTACACATAAACAATTTAGTACTGCAGGGTAACTATACTTATACTTTCTTGTGTAAACCGTAATATAAATCCTGCTGTGTTTGTATAAATAAATGCATGGGAATTCCACCCAATAGTAAATGCACTAAGGAATGATCACATTACTTGAATATGTCTGGCAAACGTCTGGCTTAGCGACACTTCACAATATCAAGTGCCTATACGTAATGATCGTTGCCGCTTTGGGCTACTAGACTAGCCGTAAGAATCTCAAATGTTATATATTTATAAGCGAGTAGTTTTAAGAACACAAATTAATCAATAATTCTTTGTCTTATAAGTTAGAGCTTCCCAGAGGAGCTCCTTAGAACTAACTAAATAAAGAATTATACAAAACCACTACAACTATCTTTTATTCTACAGTATGCCAGCCATTTGAAGCATTTCCTTATAAGATAAACACTAAAAGTGTGTTAAAAATCATTAGGTCTGAATTAAGTTTAAAAAAATTGAAGGGATTTTTATTTATTGATAAATTTTTTCAAATTTATTTTAATCAAATGTGTGCCACTGTTAACAATTTCTAAAAAAAACGCTGGTACAGGAGAATGCACCCTCAATTTGCAAGTAAAATAAATCAATTTTGAACTCCAAATTTAAGAGAGAGAAGAATAAAACAACGAGACATCTTTTTCAGTCTCACTCTGTTTTATTTTTGTTTTTAGCATGCACTATCAACATGCATTACTTTGTTATGCCCTTCATCTTTGGTGGCTTGTCATTCCGTTTGTAATTTTTTATTTTTTTGTTACATATGTACATGTGGTTTGCTTATATGTCAGTAGAAATTTCTAACAATTATAACTTCTTAGATCCCAAATTAATCTAATTAGAATATTAATTTTGCACATGTGTAATTTCATTAAATTTTATTTTATTAAAATCTGTTGTATTTATAATGTGAGCGTAAACTGCGCCACAAGAAATCAACTTTCCTATCAATATATGTAAAAGATAAAAGTTGATCAGCAAGTGTTTAGATTTTATAAAATTTTCAACAAATACCGAACATTAAAATAAATTTCTTATTAAAAATATCAATCAATTAGTTTTAATTTTTTTACTTCACCTTAAAATAAATCTAAAGATTTCCCTACCAAATGGTTCGTTTAAATTGCAGAAATTGCAAAAAAGAAAACTCTTCGTTAATTAAACACATTTTGTGGTTCATTGTTTCGCTGCTCTTCGCTGCACTTTACAAAATCCACAAATTTACCAGCCATGAAAAACACAAATCAGCAACCGTAGTCTAGTAAGCAGATTTAGCCATTGAATGCTTGAAACAAATTGTATTCAATAAAGTGCGTGTGAGCCTTAACTTTTTTCTAAAAAGTCTTTGAGTTGTTGTGTAGTGGTATTTTTGTTAGTAAGTGTTGCACATTATTTGCAAATTTTTTGCATCATTGTTAAATTTCCAACTGACGAATTGGCGCTAACTAACAGTTGATGTACAAATTGATGTGTGTTGTTGGAAAATTTTATGGTCAATCACTATGGAAAAACTATAAACTATGTTGTCTAGGGGGTATGAACAACATTTTTTTCAATTGATATGTTGACAGGGAATAGGAAATGTATGTATCAGAAACAAACTTTGTTTTAGTGAGTGAAAACTCATATTTATCCAAACTAATCACAATCCTTTTTAAACAATTAGTTCTTTTATAAATATAGATATTGGCTGTTTAATTCAATTCAATTACTAGGTTCCATGCTCACTTATGCTTTGTAAAAAAAATCACAAAAATTCAACGCAATAAAAAATAGCGGTTACTAAAAAATAAAAGCGGTTAATTGAGAGAGGGAGATCGAGTGAAACGAAAAATAAAAACATCGATAGGTACAATATTATTTTTATTTAAATTTTTTCATAAAAATAAAGATGACGAATAAAAAACAAATTAAACTTGTTAAACTTTCACTCAGCAGACTGAAAATGATTTAAATAATATTTTTTTAGACAGTGATGACAACTTTTTTTATCTAAGACATGTTAGACATTGACCCAAAATTATCTAAAAATCCTTAAAATTTCTTTTGTATTAATTTTTGTAAATATTTATAATTTCGTAGTTTTTTTTTCTAACGCATACACAGAAATTAAGAGTTAGACTTTACAGTGGTGCTAACAATTTTTTCGAAGTGTTACTTAACCACGATCAGTTACTTTTCTCGGGCTAAAATAGAAGCTATGAACGTGGATAATAATTGTTTACAGTAAGCTGGAAAATCGTGTCATCCATCTCATTTTATAATCGATATTTTACTCACTAATTTGGTAATCTTGACAAAGACAATTGGTCTCTTTTGAGCAGCGATCTATCCCTTTAGGCTTATTCTTACATAGTGCCGTTAATGACCAAATATAGTCTGAGCCATTAAGATAGAACTAAAAATTATCAGCAACGTTTTGGAAAATTCGACTTACAGCTACGGCGAGTTCTGTCGTGGGGTAATTTTTTTAAAATAAAAATAACAACAAATACTACTTTGTTTATCTCTTAGCTTAGCTTATTCTATGCAAGTATGAAACTTTTTATTGAACGTTTAAGTAAGTTGGGATGGGATTAATGTTTGTAATAATAATCATCATTGTCTAAAGCAGATGCTATCAGTTTTTAGAAAATACTAATTAGAGTCTGGTGATTGTGATGGCGGAAGGTGAACAATTTTGCACAATATTTGATTTTTGCTTTGAATCATAACCTTAATAGAGTCGGAAATATAATAAAAATTATTGAAAAAGTAGATTAAAAAAATTTTATTATTACAACAATGGCTTTAAATTTATTTTATTTGGAACCAGTCGTACATAGATAAAATAATAAATAAATATAGACTGCTTTAGAGGTTAATGTTCATTAACGTATTAATAGATTATTAAATACCTTCACAAAAATGAATCGAGTGGGCTATATTAGTTTTGCATTTAGATTGTAACACATCAAAACATTTTTTTAGACACCATAAAGAAAATATTTTTTGAGACCGGATTTTATTTATGGACGATTTAGCCATGTCCATCCGTCTGTCCGACCATAGAATGCACGAATAGTGCCAGAGTAGGTCAGAAAAAAAATTTTTTTTAACATCTAATAAAATGCGATTGCGTCTAAAGAAAATGACATAGAGTGATAAAGTTTCACAGGTATATTCTTTGGATAAAAAAAGTATGTTGTTTCAACTACTTTTCAAATTGGTACTTTACGAAAGTAGTTATAGATCATAATGTACGAAAACTTACCCCCACCTAGTCTTTATAAGTCTATTTAAAATGGAAAACGTCATAAAACCGACAGAATTAGGTATACGATTTTGAACGTTTGCAAGTAAGGTTTTTGGTTTATATTTTTATTATATTAGAAAATCGAGGTGACACGCCCACCTAAAAATTTGTTTAAATTCATACAATTTCTTTAAGGACAAAGATTAAAAAAAACCATAATGGTGTCTGTGATTTTAAAATCTTAATAGAAATCATTGTTAAAAATTTCTTTAACACACCTACTTAAGCACCTACCTCTCGCATATGGCACAATCTACTATTAATAAAATTTAAAACGTCGTAATATCGAAAGAATTAGATGTATGATTATTTTATGTCGCAAATATAGGTCTTTGGTTAATATAGTTGGAGTAACGGAAAATTAAGGTGATGCGCCTACTTTAACGTCCACCTCCCATATAATTTTTTATTAAATTCATCTTCAAAGAATTAAGGACTCTATAACGCAATATCTAAGTTGAATTCATTAGCAGAAATTTTTTTGCCACGCCTACTTTTCAAATAATGTAAAAAAAAATATTTTAATAAAAAGAAGTGGATGATATCATTCCCTCTTTTGTAAAATTACTTACTTAGGTTTCATTTTAAGACTATATATAAGAAAATTAAATAATAGCAATAATAAGGAAATTATTCTACAGTGAGTTGTTAACAAAATAATAAATGTTGTGTTGTAAAGGTACTACACAAAATTGGTGGTGTGTATTGAAAATTTATTACGGCCGAATATACTGCTCTTACTTGTCTAGTTTCTTATTATTTTTTACTTAAAAACAGTTTTGAGTCATTTATGTGTTTAATGATAATTATATAGAAATATCCTTATTAGTAGAATAAAATTTTCAATAAAAATCAATGTTCTCCACAAAAGTGTTTCAATGTTTTTTTATTAGTTCAAAATTAAAAATTTTCAAAACATGTTCTCCTAAAATAAAAAGTTTCGCAGGAGGATACAAAAAAATTTGCACAATAATTACAATACTACGGGGCTAACTTTGGAGGTAACAGAAATTTTAAGGCATAACATGGATAGGAAATTTGACTCAGTAGCTATATTTTTAGATTATTCCAAAGCTTTTGACTCTATTAGTCATACAATACTGTTACGTAAGCTGATGTATCAATTTAATTTTGGGGGAACATCTTGTAAACTGGTAAAATCATTTCTTTCTGGTCGTAATCAATTTACTGAGGCAAATGGAAGGACTTCTTCAATTTTAAGAACATATAGAGGTATACCACAAGGCTTTGTACTGGGACCATTACTTTTTCTGATATATATTAATGATATATTTGCTAAAATAAATTTCTTAAATTTTAATCCTAGTTAAACGCGTGCAATATATTTTTCGCAAAACATATGTTCAAATTTTACATTTTATTTAGGAAGTAATCCCATTGAGTCTGTGACTTATTTTAAGTCTCTTGGCATATGCTTGGATAATAAGCTGGATTTTGGTTTACATATTAATAATATTATTGCAAAAATATCCTTTATATTAAGACGATTTTATGCACTAGGATGTTACCTTCCTGTTGATGTAAAGAAAAAATTGGTTTTTTCTATATGCTTACCTATTTTTTTTTGTATGGAATGGAAATATATAGTGATACGTCACAGCTAAATATGGATAGATTAGAGCATTGTTTTAACAGATTAGTAAGGTATATATATGGTCTAAAGTACAGAACTCGTATGTCGTCTTATGTGGTATTAATGCTAGGATGTAGCTTTCAAGGTTTTGTAAATATGAGAATTTTGCAACTACTATATAAGATAATAAAAACTGATTGCCTGCCGTATTTAAGAAGTAGATTTCAATTTGGAAACTCATCCAGGACTCATGCTTTAGTATCTCCGCGTTATCATTCGTTAATTATGAAATTATGCCAAGTCAATTAATCTATGGAATGGTATAATTCCATATTCTCAGCGTAAATTCTCACATTCTTTAAAACAGTTTAAAAATATAATTCTGCAACACTTATAAATATAAAATTTTCCTTTCTTTTTGGTATGATTGCTGTCAATTATACTGTATTCAAATTGTTTGTGTTTAATTATTTTTACTCCTAATATTTGTGCAATGGGGGGAATTTAAGAGGAAATAAAGGAAAAAAGAAAAAAAATAGAAATTGATACTGTTTTTGTTTTTGTTTTTTCTTTTCTTATTAGATTAAATTAATTTTTGTCCTTTTTTCGTCTTTTAAAATAAATATATTATTATAAAAATTAGTAGTAAGAAATGTTGCCATATATATTTTTGTTATACTTGTTTATTGGCCTTAATGGTTAAAAAAAACTGTGAATTGAATAAATAAATAAATAAATAAAAAATAATCGCATTATTATTATATTATTATTATAATCTTATATACCCTTCACAACGTGTAGTCATGCAATAACAGTAGTTTGTATCACCATTCCCCATATGAAATACGTACATACATATAAAAAACATACATATATAAAAACATTCCATTGTAAAATTATAAATTTACGTATGTATGCTAAAAAAAAATAAAAAAAATATTTAAAAAAAATATTAAAAAAAAATTAAAAAAAAATTTAAAAAAAAAATTGAAAAAAAAATTTTTTAAAAAAATAATTATAATATATATAATAAATATAAAACACAAAAAAATTATAAAAAAAATGTTTAAAAAAAATAAAATATTAAAAAAAAATAATAAAAATATAAATAATATATTAAATAAAAAATAAAAAAAAAAAATTAAAAAAAAATTTTTTAAAATATAAAAAAATTTTTTTTTTGGCTCAGCTCGGATTCGATCCCACGTTTTCTCTAACCAGTATACACGTTTGTATGTATGTATGTTGTTGTTGTAATGTTGTTTTTGTGAAAAAAAAAAATCGAGGTGGTCGTGGGTTTTTGCTCATATCTCAGTTGTTTATGTACCGATGTTTCTGATTTTCAATACCAACCTACTCCCGAATATTTCTGATATTTTAATACCTCACCCGGATCCAGGCGATATCGGGGGGCTTCAAAAAGTTGATTTCAACATACACACGGACAGACGGTCAGACGGACAGACTGACATAGCTTAATCTACTCCCCTATTCATAAGTTTTCAGAAAATATATACTTTATGGGGTCGGAAATGAAAATTGTAGAAATTTCACACGGAATGACAAACCTATATATACCCTTTTTCACTGTGTGAAGGGTATAAAAAGATTAAAATGTCTGTCCCCAATTCATTGGCTGAATTCTTGCTGAGTTCTAAAAACTGCACAGTTTAATTGTGCTTCTTTTTTTAATTATACCAATAATTACAAACAAGGCTAAAAACAATTTTTTTTTATTTATTCAAATCGATTTCATAAAATTGCTTACAATATGTATGTTTTGACAAAGTTTTGTATTAAATATTTCAACATAAATAATGAGAACTTTATAAGTAAATTGTTTCTTAACTAATCAATTTTGTTTTATGTGAATTTACCTAAAAGCTAAATTAAAGTTTTATTAAAAACTTTTGATGCCATTGAGAATAGCAAAGATGTAACAAAAATGTATACTTATGTTTAATGTAAAAATCTTTAACATCATTTAAAAACTAATGCGGTTTTTTCTAACAAGACTCAAATACAAAATAAATAAATTCAACAAAATTCCGGCAAAAAATAAAATTAAAATAAATGAAAGAAATTTTTGAGTAACAACAGAATAAAATATGCTGACAACTAAATAATTTCTGCTGCTGATAACAATAATGATGACGATGATGATAATGATGATAATGATGACGATAATGACAAAAACCAACGCCCTTAAAGTGTAGTTATAACGTAAGGAAACACCCAAATATAGTTTGTTTTCCCTATTCTAGCAATTGCACAGCCATTCCATGATATATGAAATCTAAGTGGGAGTCATTAATCAAATTCTCTGATTTACTTCATCAATTGTTGCCTTTAAGGGCAAACCGAACCACACAAGACAGCCAGACAATCCACTCTCAGTTAGATAAAAATGAGGTTTACTCTAAAATGTACGAAAGATTGAATGTGTGAATGAATGAAAACTATATAAAGTGGTTGCATTAAGTTGGTTAGTGGTTGTATTAGTAAGATCAAAGTTTTACACCATCCTTACCCTACATGTGTGAATGTGTGTATATGTATGGGTATATTTGTTGTTTCTAAATGTAGGTGAATTATTACTTGTCTTATAAGTATAAACTGAGATGTTGTAGTTGTTATTTGTGATGTTCTTGTTTTACATTTTGTTGTTAGCAGAGATTTATCGTTGTTGTTGTTGCTGATATTTATGTTATTTCTTATCTTAAAATGTTTCGAATGCAAAGAATACAGTAGTACTTGTTGTTTTTGCATTAAGCATATTTGATGATTTTATTTGAGTTGCACCAGCACCATGAAGTATGTGACAACTGCACCAAGAACCTGAAAATAGAACAAGAACATAATCGTAAATTTCAAATTCTTACTAAAACACTTAGTACCAACTTTGTATGTATATGCAATAAAAAAGTGTAGGTGTATTCGTAAATGTATGTATGTGTTTATAACTGTCTAACTCTTTTGAAAATAAATAGCATTTTCCAAGTTAATGTTGTTACAAGAATGAAATATCTTCAAAAGTTTTTGTTTTTCAAAAATCTTCAATGTCTGCGCAAATATGTATGCATGCATGCATGCATGAACGTATGTGTGTATTTATATTTTTTTGAAAGAACAAGTTGTTTTTTGTCCAAAATAAAAATTGTGATTTTGAGATTTAAAAGGAGTGGTAAAGTTGTAAGGAAGTTATGTAAAAGAATTTTGGTTTTACAAATTTATGAAATTCGCCATTTTGGTTTTTAATTTGTTGACTGTGTAGTGTGTTCGGCCAGAGAAGCCCTTTGAGATTTGATACTTGTATTAAAATTTTTAAATATTTTGAAGTTGAAATAAATGATTTTTGTTTGTAAAATCAAAGGAAACACTGAGGCAGTTGTATATTGATGTTTATATCTCGGTCAGATCCCTATCCATATTTCAGTCTTTTTTTTAGAATACTTTTATACTACAAATGGTAGACTGGTGTCTTTATTATTTCCACATGTTAATAAGGAACTTAGTTTATAAAAAAATTTAAAATTTATTTTACTTTGCCAATCCCTGCAGAATTTGTTTAAGACTCTCTGCAAATAAAAAAGGGCGTCTTAGTAGGAATCCATCATTTTTACTTTCCATATCCAACACAGCTTTTTCAATTTCTTCGAATGATTTACATATTCATTACTTTCTAGACCAAAAATTCTTCGAATTTCGCTGGCAGTCTCAGCAGTACTTTCTAAATTTTCCCAAATTTTCACAATTACAATTCATTATTTTTTCGCGCTCCCTTTTTTAAATTCATAAAAAACATGTGTGACAGAGTTCCAGTTTTAGAGTTGTCACTCACTTAAACAAAAATTATACTAAGTTTGAAAATTTCATTCCTACAAAGACACCCTTTGTTTTATTGGGTGCATTACTTGTAGCTGGTTTTACAACAGATGGCGTATCTCTTGAATACGTATTTTCTCTTTAATAAATTATTTATCATTTATTTTCGAACATTTCCCAGGGCAGCAAAAAGAGTTTAAATACCAAGCATTGGAGACAGACTAAACCAGAGCTCATACGAATTAAACCGAGAAACCTTGAACTATTATTTCTTTATTTGTTTAAGTTAATTTACAATATATAGAGTGAGGACTAGATGCTTGGGATTTCAACTCTTAAAAAAATTCTTTTTGCATTGAAGTATTACTTGAGATGAAAAATTTATCTATTAGGTTAACTGAAAGTATAAGAGTTTATATGTGCTGCCCTGCCAAACAACAGAGTTGAAACCGAATATTCTTGTTGTTAAGGTAATGCTCTGTGTTCAGTTGAGCCGAAAGTATCATATCACTTATGACCTTCTCAAATCTGGAAAGACCATTATACTGGCCAATAAATATTTTATAAAACCCCACATTTTTGAGTTATACACCCAATTTATAAACGTAATAACAAGTAGGCCTGCAAATGAACGCAGAACTGTAAAATATGAATTGTCGTATTAAAAACGTAGGGAAAAACATATGCAGTCATGTATTATCTCACATTTCTGGTTTTCAATGCCAATTTATGTCCCAATATTTCTGAAAAACTGATATTTTAATATCTGTCTGTCAAACATAGAAGACCTTCAATAAGTTGATTTTAACCAACACATGGACGGACGGACGGACGGACATTACTTCACATCTCTTAATTGACCTTTTCGTTTAGAAAAGCATGGTAAGTGAATATTTTAGATATTACATTATTTATACTTCTGCCATTAAAAGTGAAGGGTATAATAATCTATTTAAGATTATCCTTCTCTTGCATTTCAAAACGCCTACACAAGCAAAGAAAAAAAATTACATACAAACAATAGTACAATAGAACAAAACATAACAGAAAAACAAAAAACTGAATTAAAAGTCTGTCATATTGCTCATGTGCCTGCCATTTGTGTTTTTATCAATAGTTCTGTCACAAGCACACCAAAATGTTTCCTCTAAGTATTTCGTAAAACTTCTGAATATTTATAATCAAAAAGAACAAATTAAGGTAAATTTGTACGATGGACGTTACACCAGTAATTAGTTTATTACAAGCATTTGCTTCGAACGTCACTGTTCATGCCAAAGGTTGGAAGCTATAAAGGCCTGAATCCAGATTTGACAATGTTTTTAAGTAATTGGTCAACTGTGCAAATGTCAGGATATATATATGCAACATTGCTTGTATTTGTCTATTTATTTAGTAATTTGTTTTTGTGTTTTGGAAATTATTAAGGAGAATAAATGTTCAAAAATAAGATAAATCACATACTGAAGCAAACAAATCCAATGAGACTGTGAAGAATTTTGCGCCCGAAATGGCCATTGCTTTCTGGCATTGTTGACAAACGATTTGTACAAAAGTTTTTGCTTCCTCAGAACCATCATACCAGTGACAAGAGTATGCTGCCTCCATAACGGATGAACTCTGCCAACAAAAGATAGTAAGAGAAACAACAAAATGTAAAATATTAAATAATAAATAGAAAAAAATTAAATAAAAGTTTTAAATTTATAACACTAAAAGACGAAAAGATTATAAACAAACAAATGAATATTTAAAGTGCAACACTGAAATAAACACATATGTATATAAATAACAAAACTAAACATGTTTAGTGTGTGCACACACTCATTAATACATACATACTTGCACACAGTCACACGTTCAATAGACAGCACACAATACAACAAAAGCACTTTAGTGCATTTCCGGCTTTCGAATTTCCGGTAACTGTATGTGTTGGACTTTTGTTGTTGCTGTTGCAGTTGTGCTTTTCAGCTTTTCATGGCCATTGTTGTATGTTTGCATGTGAGTGCACACAAAAGATTTTGAAATGTGTAGAGACAGCGGCAGTGAAAAAGGCGAAAAAATCTATTTTTTGTTTTGCTTCAAACGGAAGTTCTTTAAAGTGTTTAAGTTTTTCTTTTTTACTTGCATGATTTTACATAGTTTTCGTTTTTCTACTTTTTAATTTCCTTATTGAACTCCCAAATGCAACCCTTGCATGCGAAATAAAAAAAATTAAATTTTGAGGATATTGAAAATTCATTTTGTGGTAAATTTATCCCATTTATAGCTTTAAATTTCAGTGCAAATTTAAATACTTTTAACAACATCAAGTGGTCGTTAGTTAATTACTGTGTTCTATGTGACATATAAACATAATAATATGCGAACGATAAATTATAAAGTCCTTATAAATCTATAAAAACAAAAATATCGTTTTTTGGCAATCGCAACAATTTAGAACGGCTACACCGATTTTACTATTTTTTTAAATGTTTATCATAATACAACTAAGGTTTTTTTCGAAAGAAGAAATTGACCATGCCCACTTTTTTAAAATTCTTGTCTAATTGTTTTTAAATACTCTTGGCTGGGTATTATAATAAGACCTTGCATAAGTAGGCTAAAAATTACTTGAAAGAGAATACTGGGTGGTGTGGCACCTTCAATATAAAGCAAATACATTTTATAAAATATCTAGAAAACGTTTACCTAAATCATCTTTTAACTCTGTATGATTTGCTTCTATCTCATTTGTTTTAGTACAGACAAAAATCAATACGATGGGAGCAGAGGAAGTGACTCACTCCATACCTAATTTTATGACATATTTCAGGAAATTTAAATATCAAAATATTTAATCCTAGCATTAGGTTTTAATAAAATAGGATCGCATAAGAGGGCCTGACACCTTCCATACAAAGAAAATATATTTGATGACATATCTGCAGCACTATAATTGTTTTAGGCTTCCAATTCTGTTTAACTGGCTGCGATATTAGTTTAATTTTTTGGGCCAAATCGATAAGATTAGAGAGTAGGACTTGGTGCCCTTATGAGACTTTGATACACTATCTCTGTCATTGTCCTGCGTTTGGGCATATTAGACGCGAGAATTTTGCAGTGGATACTATGCCGAATTTAGAGTACCTGCGGAACTCAAACTGGAGATCAATAAGGAATTACATTGAGGGGACTGAGTTCTTGAACTAGTCCGATATTTATTTATGGGAAATTATGATTATGATTTTAAATTGGGAATTCTGGTTCCCACATGGAGCGCACAACATGCCAACTGGGCATAAGTGTATACCTGTTATGGGTTTGGGCTTTTAGTGCCCCTCCTTTTCAACCTAACCTAACCTAACCTAACCTGGTGCCCCCATGCAAAAAAATAAAGTTGGTTTCCTTCCTGAAAAACTAATAGTTTAAACTACTTCTGATAACAACTTCCTATTTAGAACTGAAAATAGCAAGAATCGCAGAAATGAGAGTGATACCCTTATATGCGAAATATTTGTACTAATTAATACAATGCAAAAACTTTTTTAGGGCCAGCGAAACGGTCCTGGTTCTGCTAGTATACTTAATTGCTCAATTCACAGCCTGTCGTAGGTTGAAGCAAATTCTCTTCTCCATATTGAACAGCTATAGGTTTAATTTCTCCATCTTTGATGTATTTACACGACATTCTATTAATGTAGGTAGGCAGGTAAGTAAGGCCGATGCAAACTCACCCTCACGCAGAGACCAATACGGTCCATTGTGACGCCTTAAAAAAAGAAACAAATTCTATTAATGTAGAATATATCAACAATATATGTACAGCTAATACGATGTACAACTACTATGACTGCTTGTGAATTGAGCCAATATAAGGCTGTCGCAAGCTAAATAACCAATCATATAAAAAATAGACTTTTTTAGATACAATTTTTTCATTTGAATAATTTAATTAAATTTAGTGATTGCGAATACGAGTAGCAGTCTCAGTTTGACCAGCCTAGTTATTCAAATTTGCTATTCTAGCAAAATGTTATATTAAGCCTCACAAAACATTAGTAAGACACCATCATGAAATCTTTTTGCAGTAATACAAAAAATACTATTCTAAATCATGCTTTCCCCAAGGTGGCCCGAAATAAATCTCCCTATTGGCAGATGTTGTAAATTTTTCAAATGATGGCCACTTAAAGAGTAGCAAACATTTGCAGAATACATGTCGATAAGCCATAAAACTTCGTATCTCCCAAAAATAGCGAAGCACTCGTAAGTTTTTGTTAGCATGAGGGACGTTACATGAACAGTTAAGTATACAAAGCACTGTGAATGTACGTAACGTTATCTAAGAGCCATTACATTCACTAAAACCACTGCATGGTGCACCATTTACTTCATTTTCGAGGTGACACTATTAATGTGACTGGAAATCAATACTGTGGCAATAAACGAGCTTTTCTAATATTGATAAATTTGAACTAAAGATCTTGTAAAGGTGATTTTTCAACTACTTATTTCGGTTTTCAGTGTAAAAAAAGATTTCTGACATCTGGCAATGTTTAGTAAGGTTTGCCAATTTAATAAGGTAACAAACGTAAAATGTTTGCAAATAATTTAGGTTAGGTTAGGTTGAAAAGGAGGGGCACTAAAAGCCCAAACCCATGACAGGTATACATTTATGCCCAATTGGCATGTTGTGCGCTCCATGTGGGAACCGGAATTCCTAATTTAAAACCATAATCATAATTTCCCATAGTTAAATATCGGACTAGTTCAAGAACTCAGTCCCCTCAATGTGATTCCTTACGGATCTCCAGTTTGAGTTCCCAGGTACTCCAAATTCGGCATAGTATCCACTGTGAAATTCTCGCTCTAATATGCCCAAACGCAGGACAATGACAGAGATAGTGTATCAAAGTCTCATCCTCTTCCTCGCATGCTCTGCATGTTGTCTCTTTAGATAGTTTCATGCGAGCTAGATGGGTTCTCAACTCCGTATGACCTGTAATCACACGGGTAAGTCTCATAAGTGTTGGTCTATTCAGTCTCAGAATTTCCTTTGATTTCTCAAGATTTGGGTAACCCCATAGTATTCTGGTCACCTTACCGACATCAGTGCTTTGCCATTTTCTGACATGTTCCTCCATCGCCCAACGTTTAAGTTCATCCTTAAATCGTTTAAGTGGTTTGGTGTTCTCCAAAGTTATATTACTCAGAAGAGCTCCCATTTCGGATAATTTGTCGGCTTTTTCGTTTCCGATTAGCCCGTGATGGCTTGGTATCCATATTATCTCCAGATGTTCACAATTTGCATATGAGTTTAT
This sequence comes from Phyto melanocephala, assembly GCA_941918925.1. NCBI lineage: Eukaryota > Metazoa > Arthropoda > Insecta > Diptera > Rhinophoridae > Phyto > Phyto melanocephala. The sequence continues at coordinate 9,598,224 of OW799233.1, forward strand.
CTCGCTCTTGCATTGCAAAACGTTCCGGGATTCAACTTTCTCCTTTCTCAATGTCTTAATCACTGATTAGCTTTCCGTAAATTTATGAATCGGGGTTTCGCTATTCGTTTCCTTTATCCATTTAATTCCTTCCGTAATCGCCATGATAATAATTTAATTTTATTATTGAATTTCGTGCTGTATGGGAAATGAGTTTTGTAACTTGCGTAAATTTTATGGTCGTCGTTATCAAACAAATCTATTTAAGCTATTGAGACCAAAAATCGTACCAATTTCAATTTGGTGTACACTAATCTATCAACCTGTAGGCGAAGAGTGCATACCAAGGAGAATTTTGCTGCTATATCGTGTGTTAATGAAGATTGTATTTGTTCAATAATGATGAAAATCGCAACAGTACAGTAACATAGAGCAAAATACCATGGGATCATCATCGACTTTTTTTATTTCTTTGCCCAAATAGCTCAGGGACCTAGACTAGAGAAACGTAAATTGTGGCATTGACGAATATTATTCGTCAACCAAGTACAATGAATCATATAAACTATTATACAAAGTATTTAGTGTCATTTAAATCAATTTTCTTAAAGAAGAGCACACATATACATTTTATATATAATAATAGCACAAATGCTTTTAATTATTTTGTCGTGTTGTGCAAATAAATAATTTGGTTACAATATTTAGTTTTGCAAATACTTAAGTGCTCTAGGGAACTTTTACATTTGTGTGTGCGTGTATGTGTGTGTGCATAGAGAATGTATATGAAATTTCTAAACGACTCACCTCCTCAATTAGGCGATTACCAAAAATACAAAAGTGAAATACTTGAGCCAATGAATAACCCAAATAACCAATAACGGTAAAAGCGTAAACATTGACACCCGTTATTTTGGTTGCCTGATACGCCAACAATGTCAACTTAATGGTTGATGTCAACATGTGTAAAAGCAATGCGGCGCCATACGTATCGCCAATAGCAGCAACTAATCTGTAACACACAATAACAAAGTACAGACGTACGTATACACATAAATATATGTATGTTTGTATGTATGTAAGTCTATAAGTATTAAATGTCTAGTGTGAGTGAAAAACAAAAATCATGTTATATTTTTACCGAAAAATATTTTATGCTATAAAAATACTTGCACCAATACTTGTACACAATCTACAAATACAAATATAAAGTTTGTTTAGTCCTTGTTAAAAATAATTTTATTAAGTTTTACAACTGTACATATAGATATTTAAATGTATGTGTGTGTTGTTAGCCATGTTTGTGTTATTCCTTGTTGGCATATGTAAGTGTATACGTGTGTTAAACTATAAATAAATTTAACAAATATTGAAATACTAAATTCATTTTCGCTTCGATTCCTTTTACCGAAATTAATATTTGCTTTTAGTCTAACATCTGTTTTTCTCCTTCTCCCTACGACAAGTAATTGTGTTTTGGTCATAATAATAAAGAGGCAATTCGACATTAATATATGAGTCCTTGTTAATGTTTAATGTTTTCTTATAGTTACATAAAGCAATATAAATGTAGATGCCTTACTTAATCTTTTGTCTACAGATAGTTAACAAATAGTAAAGATTTTGTTTGAAAATTTATTGTAAATCTTTTCTAGGTTAAACAGAATTAAATCGGGATTGTTTGTATGTAGATAGAATGCCGTAGATGTTGTGCTTTAAATGAAACTAGAATTTTCTGCAAATTGGAGAATAGTGAATACGAATGTTAATATATTATTGGTCACAGGTAGAAAAGCCCTAACTTAAATAATTGTATCTTTACAGGAGAAGGCAGAAACGTAGTAGAAACTATATTCTCATAATGTAATTCCGTTTGGTAAAATTGTTTGTATAACTGTTATTTTTCATACTATTGCAAGAAATTTTTCTGTCGAGGTTTATTTATATGAAATGTATTGTAATCACTGAAAAACATAAATTTTTAAAAAGTACCAGTTAGGGCGTTTCTACTTCTGACCATCGGTCTATAGATTTGAGGTTTTAATCAATTGTGGGCCATTGGCAGAAACCGTAGACGTCGCTTCAAGAAAAATAAAATTGTTAGAAATTTATTAGCCTTTCATCGCTGATAAGATCGCAAAATTTAACCAAGATAAAATTATTAATAAAAATGTGAATTTATTAAAAATATACCTTAACGTGATATGTTATGAAAGATTTAAGCAAACTTTTGTCTGTGCTTTAAATATTGATCATCTTAGAAAGACTAATTTATTCATTAAATCTTTTCTAACCCTTATTCGGTCAGTCAATACAATTTTGAATTCCGTATTGCAAAAGTTAATATTCTACTATTTTAATACGTATAAAGTTCTAAGAAAAACATCACAATATATTAAATCAACACATCCGGAAAATCATCGCAAGGATGTAGTGATAATGAAATATAAATAAACACAGAAGTCAATGGTAAAATAATATTTATTTGTATTTAGTATTGTTGCTTAAAGTAATTGAAATATTTGCTTTTATATCATATAACAACATGCATCTAACAGACATAAATATGTATGAATGTATGTAAGTATGTTGTTATGGAAATCGAAACCAAACAATCAATCATATACTCATGTACATATGTATATGCTTTCACACAAACACAGTATAAGGAAATCAATAAATAAACTGATTAATAGACAGATGATGAACGATGATGACCGACGGTCTGGAATATTTGTTTACTTGTTATAAAAAATACTTATTGGCTTTATGTAATCTTTCAGTAAAAGTTTTTTTTTGTATTTACCATTTGGCCGCAAATAGATGTGCAACAGAGTAAAACCATCTATACAATAGGAAACCAAGAGATAAATAAAGAATTGATAGACAAAAACTGTTGCTGATGGACAGTCATATACTGGGTGGCCCCAATAAAACCTATTGGTGTTAAAACACGTATAACTTTTTTAGATTAAAATTAAACTTTAATTCTTTAAATTTATATTATCGAAGCAAAAACATCCCCAAATTTTAATCAGCTCCTACGGCCTACAATATTAGGAATTTGGTGAGTCGTTTTGAGGAACATGGTTCAGTGACTCACCGTCCCGAAAGAGGTGATTATCGAAATATTTGTACTGTAATCAACGTGGAGGATGAAATGCTATAAAGAACAATGGTCGACAACTTCTTACACCCAACGATAGATTTGTTATTTTAACAAAATGGAACCGAGCCGAGTTCATTGTATTTTTGGTATGGAGATTACGTTCGAATGCCGTAATTTGACCCCTGATTTCCCTTGGGCCCATTAAAAATAAATTGTGTATTTTGTAACTGAACCAGAGACTTAAGACAGCTGAAGCAATTCTGCAAACAAAAACATAACGCCTTCTAATGCAAAATCTACAGAAAACAGTCAGTGCTTATTTGACGCAAAATATTGGACATTTTTTCGATGTCATATTGTACACATAATGCTTTTAAATTTACATAAAGTGTATTTAATGATTAAATATAAATAAAAAAAATAATTAAAACAAAAAGTGTTATACTCATTTTTATATTTGTAAGACTTTTTTGGTCTACCCTGTACTAGGCAAAGCAAAACTATAAATACGTATGTATGTGTATAAAATGTAAACTAATTATGCTATCAAAGGTAAAAGTTTACAGGGATTTATATTTTAGGCCTTCAGGAAGTCGCACTGACACCTTTTTACAGATTTACAATCTAACTCTACCCTGTCGGCTCCATAAAAGCCTTGAAGCAGGACTCTGAACTTTGTTCGAAAGATCCGATGATAATTAAAACTTCCCTTTTTTTTTTGATAAAGTTTGTGCTTTTTGTAACAAGAAAAAGGGTCAAAACCGTAACTAAAAACAAAATAAATTTAAAGGAATAAAAAAAAAGAAAAAAAAAGGAAAACAAACAAGTTGTGTTTCAAGCATTTATAGAGTTGAGCTAAAAACAGTAAAACAAATTTAAAATAAAAAAAAAGCTTTCGAAAATGCATACACTCGGCTGGTATCGGCAAAACATAACTTTTCAGATAATTCTTTCATTATCACAATTAAAAATTCTTTGTAAAAATAAGAATGTTAAAATTGAATTCGAGCCTGAATCAAAATTTAAATATCAAATTAAAAATATGTATTCGTTTTTTGAGAAAATCAGAAAGTCTATTAACAGCTCGTTACATAAAGGCGTACCAAGAGGAATAATTCATAACGCCATCTAGAAATAACGAGCGAGTGAGAAAACTCTTGCTCCATATCTCAAAGCGGGTAAAAATTAAATGAGTATGTAATGGTTATTAAAGTTCTTGTATCTAATAAATAAGGCCTTCTACAAGGCCCTCTTATCGTTTCCTTTTACAACTAGGATGAGTATGATATATAAACATCTATGGTTAAAGAACTCGGTATTAAAGTCCAATTTGTTTCTCTTACAATTAACCGGATTTTTTGTTTTGTTGCTAGTTGGTGTAAATATAAATCAATGAAAACGGAAAAGCTAAAACAAAGTTTAAATCTTCTCTAATCAAATCATTAATTAATTCTTGTTTCCTGGAAAGTAAATATGACAGTTAAGCAGAAAGTTCCAATGGGAATTAATAGTTAAGATTTTAATAAATAGCAGATTTTATATTATTTTATATTTAATTGCACTGACCGACAAAATTAAATTTTTTTCTATACACGAGATGTTTAGATAAATTTGATTCTCAGCCTATAAATTTTTAATTTGAGCTAGCTACGGCTTTCGAGGACTATTATATTTCACAGGAACGGGTAGTGAGTGGTCAGTATATATTAGGGTAAATAAAAACTATTTGAAGGACTTAGTTGAAAAAAATTTCTAAAGCAAATTACTAAAAAATTGTACAAGTATACATGTTGGATACATTAAACAACATGAGTATTTTTGAAACATAATCACTTTCATGAAAAATTACACTTTTAATTTTTAAAAATCGTTAAAATCCAGCACTGCATAAATTTCTATTTCTATTATTTTACAATATAGATGCATTATATTTTAAATCAAACAAGCCATATTTCATTTAAATCGTTGCTTTAGTTATAACTTTGTTGGCAATTATGCTCGGCGCACAATTGGGACGAACGACGAATATCGCAAAACAAAACGAACTCTTCGGTAAAAATTCGCTCTGCAAATTCGTCGTGTGAAGCACAACAACGACGAAAAAGTAACTTCTTTTGTAGGTGATAAAATTGTTTACTGTTTGTGCAAAGAAAAAACAAAAATAATGAAGAATTTAATTATTTGTGAAACTCAACAAAAAAATATATTTAATTTCTGTAATAATAAAAACTTGTTTACGTATAAGCAAACGTTTGCAAAGAATGTCGTGGGTTGGTGCATTAAACGAAATTTTGTTTGTGTATAACAGCTAATAGTGTGACCATATGAAAAAAAAATTAATAAACTTAAACATTTGCAAAAACACAAATAAAAACAAATTTTTGTACTTAACTTTTTCATGTTTTAAAATAAAAATTTAAATGTTTTAAAATAAAAAATAAAACAATTATTAAATTAAAAACTAGCTTTATTTTCTTAAAAAATTGAGAAGTAAACTCAAATTTAATAAAAAGTGATCACCTTGTACCAATTTGTTCGTCGTTCGCCGGCGTAAGTAATAGAAATAAATCTAATGCAGTGTTCGCCGCGTATAGCGAACTTCGACTGACGCCACAATTGTATGCATTCTCATATACACAAATGTGTTTTATTTTTGATGACGAATATTCGCGACGAAAAATTCGTCGTTCGTCCCAATTGTGCGCCTAGCATTAAGTGATTGATATGAATTGAATTAAAATATGAGTGAATTCCTTATCAATTAGAAATTCTTAAATGCATTAATTTAATCTAAATAAAAAAAACAACTGAATTATAGCTTGAATAAATTTAATGGATTCAATTAGTGCCTTTAAAAATTTAAGAGATTTTTGTAGGTCAGAAACTGTTATTGAAATTAAAAATTAAATAAAAAATTAAATTAAAATTTCTTATCGTAAAGTCCTCGATGAATTAATTTTTAACTTAATTAAATTCTTTTTGTAGATGTAATGAATGAATTAATTCGACATTTTCTATTTTAAAAAGAATTCATTCAATTCTTATTATATGCTTAATGAATGCATTAATAAGGGTACTCACAAGGGGTAGTTCAAACTGTGCAAACGATGTAAATGATTGCAATCATGCTTCATTTTTTTAACACAACAACAAAATGTATGCATTAACAATTTGCTTCACTTTACTTCATTTGCACTATAACAAGCTTAAGCAAAGTTGGCTGTATATTCGAGCAAATGAATAAAGGGTTCGCCAAATTTTTTTTTGAAAATGCAATAAAAAAAGTGTAGCTTCGGCTGTGTGGCACGTAGCGCCTTCCTGTTGAAACCAAATGTTGTTAATATCCTCCTCTTCAATTTTTGTGAACAAAAATTCGTTCAACATGGCCCAATAACGATCGCCATTGACTACGGCCACTCCTTGCTTATTTTCGAAAAATGGCCTAATAATGCCTCTGGACCAAAATCCGCACCAAATAGTGAGTCGTTTTGAGTGTATTGGCTTTTCAATGTATGTGTGCGGGTTTTCTGTGTCCAAATGCGACAATTTTGCTTGTTTACATAGCCGCCAAGATCAAAATGAGCTTCATCTGAAAAGACGATTTTTTTTTGGCAAAATCGGCCAGCGTTGTTCAAGCGTATACCCAACCATATTCGTTCAGCGGAATGATAACACTAATTATCTTTCAAATCAGACATAAGCTAAGTGTTACCATTCACGAAATAAGCACTAGTTGAAAAGAAACCGTTAGATGGCGGACCTTTTTTGTATTTCAGATTAAAAACGGACGCTCACGATCTGTACAGCAAATTTTCTCTGTGCAAATTTGCACAGGCTCAATCGTGAGTTGCCTTAATAGTTTGTAAATTCATAGTAAAACAAATTCATAATAAAACAAATTTGAATCATTCGTTTAAGGCTCAGGTTACAGCACAAACACTTTAAATAGTACAAACATTGTACTGATCAATAAAATATGAAATAAAGTTAAAACTTGTACATCGAATTCTATGAAATGTGGCTGGTTTTTTTATTTTTTTCGCAATTGTTATGAAAACTGCGTTATATTGTATGACCCTCATTTGATCTTTTTTCATTTAATTATTTTAGGCATACAATCTAAAGGGTGGTTAAATCTTAAGGCCCGCTGTTGAGTGTCAACCACACCTAAACGTCAAGTTTTTTTTTTCTGCATTTCATTTGACTTTTCTTAACTTCAGACTAACTCAATTTAAACCTTGGAAAGATACAAAATCGAGCAACGCGTTAAAGTTATTCAGGCTTATTATAAAAATGGGCGTTCAAATCAAAATGCATTTCGTGCTTTTCGTGATTTTTTTGGTCAACATAATCGTTCAAATTCGTCCACAATCGGGAGAATTGTGAAAAATATTAAGATTTCAGCAAAACAGGTCTGTATAAATTTTAGAAAATCTGTGAATGCCTTCTTAGTTCGTTGAACGGAAAACATTGCTGTTTTTCGCGATAGTGTGGCAAAACAGCAGTCAACCTCGACTCATCATTGTGTCCAACAATTGAACATCAACGTTGTCATTAGAAATTTGGACCATCGGATGGAGGTGTAACGCTGAATTCGCGGCGGCCATTTGTCCGATATTTTGTTCCAGACATAATTGAACCATTCCAATATTATCAAAATAAAATAAATGACAATAATTTCCTAAATAATTTGTGTTTTATTCAAAATCAATATCGGCCCTTAAAACTTAACCACCCTTTACAAAGTTTTTAAGTTGCACTCAAATAATGCAAATTTGATGAGAAAAAAATTTCCGTTTTAATATTGCCCATACTTTGTAAAGTTAAAATATGGAGACTGAGTAGTAAATATTTTGTTGTGCCAGTCATGAGTGAGATAGTTGAATTTAGCAATTCTGTTTTCACTCGCGTGTCATTTAAGTCTTCTGTATCACAGGTTTTTTTTTCATCATCAAGTTTTTCTTAAATTTAAATTGTTAATTTTTCTTCTGATATTTGGTGACGGTAATAAAATTTTGTTTTTATTTCGTATATTCCTATTCTGAGTAGTATATTATAACAATTTGATTCCGTTAAATGCAAACATTGTTCTTGTAACTTTTTGGTGTATTTTAAAATATTAAAAATATTATTAAGCTAAACAAGAGTCAATTCAAAACAACTTCTGTTAATGAATTTTGAACTTTTTTCATCAACCTTTTACACAAATCTTTCATTTATAATGTTAACAACTTCATCGATTTCCTACTAAATGTAACCTGGTAGAGTTATTATATTGTACTTGACCCATTAAAGTGCCAATTTTGGTGCGGTCTTAAGCATTTTAGGTGACGCATTTGCTCTTATAATCTCATAAATTTTATTTTAATTAATCAAGTAGTTTTCAAGATAATTAAAATTTAAATGCTTCGATTTTAGAGTTAAACAAAGAGAAATGCTACAATTAGGGGTTGGTGTAACTGACCTTTTTTTTGAAGTTTTCAATAAATACACAACAGATGGTTTTGATTAACCTTCATTTTCTAAGCATTTTAATGTTTAAACGCTATCTCACAGTTTGTTTGTAATTAAAATTAAAATTTCCTAAAACAACAACTGTTTCCTTCCTGCCGTTTTTATTTTCGATTTGTTTTTTTTTTCTTTCTCGTTCGGCCATAAAAGCAAATTTAAGTTCAATCGATATGATTTAAGTGTATGGGTGCGTGTATAGAGTCGCGTATTTACCTGACAACATGTTTGTGTCTCTCCACCCAATATTTAATTGCGCTGCGTACCATCATTTCCTGTTTCTTCGTCAAACCATTTGGATTGCCACCGTTCACACCATTAAACGTTTGAAGTGTGGTGGGTGCTCGGAATTGTGCACCCCAATCAGCCTTAGTGTTATAGATGCCAGACATGTCCAGTTCATTGGGTGGTTCTTTCTCTACAAAATAATAAATAAAAGGAAAATTGATTTACATACATTTATCAAAGAACACTGGGTGCCTTGTATAACAGTTTACCTTCATTAATGATTAACTCTGACTTGGAGTTGGCAGACAGTGAACGAAACAATGCGGCCGAGTTGGGGCGATATGTATCTAAGGATGCTGATAATTCCATTAGAGGTTTCATAATGCCCTTTAGATGTTGCAGCTGTTCGCAGGCGAATATCAGCCAAGAACAAAAGAGGACATCACATAAGTTTGAGTGTACCATAGAGAAGAGTAAATAGTAGGCTTGATAGACAAACGATATCATATAGAATAAACCGTGACTAGCATCCCAAGGATAAAATGATTTAATAGGCAGCCGTGGTATCTCCACTGTAATGGTGGAATTGGTTTCCTTTTCGAAAGCAAACTTTACACTTTCACCAAAGAAAGTGATTGTTATCCAGGCTAAAGCACAAAGATTAATTTAATTAATTGCCATTTAGGCCAAGGCATTACATTTTATTATATGTATGTGTTACTATTACCAATCTCTTTGAATATTTAAACTTACCCACAGCCGATGCTGCTGTCGTCAGCATCACTAATAAAAATAATTTTCTCATTTTCGCTAAAGCGATTGAATGATAGCGAGCATCCGATTCAGCAAACAATGGATGTGAATTAACCTGATTCCAAATATTCAATGTTCTGCACACGCAACACAAAGTTAATGGGTGGTACAAAGACAAAAGCGAAGATGCAAAGATACAAAGAACAATGAATAATTTTTAATACAAAATAAATTACTCGATTAATTGATTCATGAGCCATTTCTCTGTGCCATACAATCAGTGTTGCCAGAGAGGATGGCCTGCTTATTTTTTATTTATATCTTGGGCTTGAAGCCTTATTCATTAGCTAGAATTTTTGGAATTTTGGAAATTGTAGTATTTGTTTTAATAATTAGTATTGAAAAATTATCATATTTTCGTTAAAATGTTTTAGCTTTTTATTGGTTTAATTTAAGTGTTTTTGTCTTCTTAACTTAAGCGCAAATTTTGTGTCATAAATCCTGGCAACATTGCTAACAGCACAACAGCCTATGCACAGCTATTGCCGCAAAATAAAAGGAAACTGTCAGATGACCAACTTAATGTTGTCAGCGATGTCAGAGGCCAGATTTAATTTATTCCTTGTGTTTTATTCGTATTTTGCACAAGTAGCAATTAAAAGCCAACAATACTTATGGTTTCATTTTCCATCCCGCAACCACCCCTTGACATAAATACATACTCAGAAGAGTTAACTCACCCATAAACACTGGCTGACATTGTAAAGTAGTGAACCACTCACCTGTAAAAGTTCTTTTGGTTTACAGCCAGATAAATAAATTTCGTAACACAGTGCGTAAAGAATAGTGCGGTAATTGTATTACCGGACAACTCATTTACTTCTTCGGCGTTCAGGGCCATGTTGACAAGTATGAGCAGGAATTGTATCAATATTAACACCAAATGCATGGATGAATAGACTTTCTTTAACAGAGCTGAGCCACCCGTAAATGCATGCATAAATAAGCCGGAATATTTCATCAGCCTAATGTTGGGCATTAAGTCGGCCACAAGGCCGACATATTTCGTTGGCTGTAGATTTGACTGCATCTGTGGAGACAACGTTAATAAATGCTTATTCGGTTAGTAAAGATTTAATGAACTTATCGGTAGTTGAAAGTTAATATTGATTTTATAAGAATAATACGAGTACGAGCTTAAAATAAACATATTAAAAGAATTACCGCCCACCTCCCTCTAGGTTAACAAGTTTTATATTGCTTAACAAATGGTGTCTCAGTAAAAACGCTCTTTTTAAATTTAGTGCCATGTTATTTTTTTAAAAATTTAGCAGCTGTCAAATATGTTCATTCTGATTAATAAAAATGGAGTGATTTATGAGAGAACAACGCGTTCTTATTGTGAAATTTTATTAAACAAATTTGGAAAATTATCCTGAGGACGCTTACAAACTTCATAGAATTTCGGGCCGAGAAGGTACCCCTAATGTGTCAACAATTCTAAGAGTGGTAAAACAATGTTAAAAAGTTTTATCGGTTATAAAAGTAGGATTCCTGTGCGTCAACGTACCGGTTGCTGTTGTAAACGACAGTGCCGCCGAGAACCCAGAGACATCAATTCAACATCGTTCTTAACAACTTAAAATTTCACCATCATGCATACATAATTCAGCTTACGCAGGAGTTCAAATTACCAGACCATGGAAAAACAATTCGTTCATTGGGTAATGGAGCAAAATGAAGTCGATGGAAATTTTTCAAAAAAGTATTTTTTTTTCGATGAAGAAAATTTGCATCTAAATGGTATCGTTAATACATAAAATTCTCCGATTTAAGGCTTAGAAAATCCTTATTAAATTCATGAGAAAAAAATGCACTGCAACGAGCTTACTTTTTAGAAAATGAGACCAATTGCAATAACTGTGAACGGTATTCGTTGCAGGAACAAGACTCAACTGGATGGCATAAATCTGTGGTTTCAGCTAGTCCATGCCATACCGCGCATGAAACAATTTATATATTGCAGCAACGATTTTCAGAACAAATTTACTTAAGATAGTCTGATATTAAGGACATGCGATTTAACACCCATCGTTTTTTTTTTTGGTAAGATTTTCATAGGTCCTTGTCTTGAAAAATATCCTTTGATTTTTTAGGCTTATGTCACATGTTTTTATGTCTAAGGAGGAATGTGAGGAATGCCTTTATTAGGTTCTCTCGGAAAGTCAGGCAGATATAAAAGCTCTTATGGCTTATGATATCAATGAGGTTGTAATATTGGAATGCATTGACTTCCTTAACTGTCTTAACATTGACAGCAGCTGGCAATAAACGTGCAGACCACCTCAAAAATTATCGGGTTCATCGTCAACTGATTGAACCAGAGGTCTTTTGTAAAATACCTTCAGGATATGTTTGGGTTGTCTGCCCTTTTGGACGCTGATTTTTCTTCTTTTTTGACCTCTTTATCTGGATAGGAAGGACCTGAGAATTCTGTCTAAATAGTAGTAGTAAAAATTTATAATTCGTATAAAGTAAGCGACATGGTACCATGATACCTCAGAGCATCATCTATATAATTGCCCGGCACTCTGCACTAGAAGATTACATTTGAGGAGCCGCAGAACAAAAGGTGCTTTTTCGCATTTCGCGAAAAATTGGGTTTTTGTATTTTTATAATATTTAGGTTGAAATCTTGTAGAAACAATCAAGTTTGCATTATTATTATTTTTTTTTCAAAGTAAATGGGTTCTAAAAAATTCATGCTTAACAAAAGGTGCTTTTTTGATTATTTTTTTATCAAAAGGTGCTTTTTTGTTTATTTTTTAACAAAAGGTTCTTTTCCCATAATCTTTGTGTAGTTTCACTTTTTACTTTAATGATCAAACCAAACTACAGTTAAAGTAAAATTAATCAGATGTTAAAGACTTTGTGGAAAGTCTTTTAATAAAACAGTTTGGTAAAGACTGGAGTGAAAATCAGTCATTATTTTGGTACAAGGACATTTTGTATAACCAGGATAAAGGTATGTAGGATTCAATAGACGAAAATGTTCTTACCTAGAAGAAGATGTTGGAACAAGAGTTTAACTATTTAACAATTTTCATATGTATTTAAGAAATGTTTAAGTTGCAATTTAATTTAATAAAACGACAAATATAATATACTTAGCTTAACATTTTTTATTATTTTTTATTAGATCAGGTTTAACCACATTCAGTCAAAATTTATCGTCATATATGTGTATTCGCATTTTTTACTTTTTTTTACGGAATTGTTTTTACTTTATTCCTAACAAAAGATGCTTTTTTGCTATCTTTTTTGCAAAAGGTGCTTTTTCCAATATAAAAATGGAATTATATCAAACATCCCTCACATTTAATCGGGTGACTTACGACAGTTAGATGCATCTGTAGATAAATAAAAATCTTGTAAGCATTTTCATGTTCTTGCAATTTTTTAAAGGGGCGAAAAAAGTAAATCTCGATTTCCCAAAAATTTGAAATGGGCGAAAAAGCACTTTTTGTTCTGCGGCTCCTCATTTATGTGAGTGTGAATCTACTACGCCAACGGGTATTTTTAATTCTTTGCGGCTTTAAATATTATGATTTATTAAAAGAACTGATTTATAGCTAAACCTATGGCTACACAAAATATCTATTTTTGGTAGCGGTTAATTTGGGCCAATTATCCTTAATACTTTTCATATAAAACTGAATAAATATTAAATATTGTATTAAGAAAGGGGGCTAATAAAAGGAATTGTGAAATTTATGAAGAATGAAAAAAGATAATCAAAAAAAAAAACATTTAAACTTTAAGGACTACATTTTGACGGTCAAACTCGTCTCAAAATTTTAGCGTTGTGCTGAAATTAAACAAAGGTACAAGATAAGCAAATGAAACGATTTTTAAGTATAATTTTTTTTGTCGACGGCCTTAATATAATATATTTTAGTTGTACATTTGAGTTTTCTGTGCTTTTTGTATTATAATATTATCTATATATATAAAAGTGAAACTCTGTGTGTGTGTGTGTGTGTGTGTGTTAGCTATAGACTCCGAAACTGTAAAACCGATCGGACTCAAACTTTGGCAAGTTGTTGTACACATACCAGGGAGTGTTTATGGGTGAAAAAAAGTGGGCGGAGCCACGCCCATAAAAAATTAAATATCAGTTTTAGCTACTTGCACTTGACCGATTTTTCTGAAACTTTTCACACATATCGAGCTGTCATGACTAAATAATTTCGTGATAAGAAAAGTGGGCGGGGCCACGCCCCTAAAAAAGTTTTAATTTTGAGGTACTTGCACTGGACCGAATTTTCTGAAACTTTGCACACATATGAGCTGTCATGGCTTTATAATTTCGTGATTGAAAAAATGGGCGGGGCCATGCCCATAAAAAATTAGTTATCAGTTTTAGCTACTTGCACTGGACCGAATTTTTTGAAACTTTGCAAACATACTGAGCTGTCATGACTTTACACTTTCGTCATTAGAAAAGTGGGCAGTGCCACGCCCATTAAAAAAAAGTTATAGCTTTTAGCCTTGCACTTGATATTCGATTAAAATTTAGAATGCGATTAAAATTCATGAAGGGGCGTAGCAACGCGCGCCGGGATTGGCTAGTATTAAATATATAAAAGTGAAACTCTGTGTGTGTGTGTGTGTGTGTTAGCTATAGACTCCGAAACTGTAAAACCGATCGGACTCAAACTTTGGCAAGTTGTTTTACACATACCAGGGAGTGTTTATGGGTGGAAAAAAGTGGGCGGGGCCACGCCCATAAAAATTAGTTATCAGTTTTAGCTACTTTCACTTGACCGATTTTTCTGAAACTTTGCACACATATCGAGCTTCCATGACTAAATAATTTTGTGATAAGAAAAGTGGGCGGGGCCACGCCCCTAAAAAAGTTTTAATTTTGCGGTACTTGCACTGGACAGATTTTTCTGAAACTTTGCACACATACTAAGCTGTCATAACCATATAATTTCGTGATTAGAAAAGTGGGCAGGGCCACGCCCATAAAAAAAGTTATAATTTTGAGGTACTTGCACTGGACCGATTTTTCTGAAACTTTGCACACATACTAAGCTGAATTAACCATATAATTTCGTGATTAGAAAAGTGGGCAGGGCCACGCCCATAAAAACAATTATAATTTTGAGGTACTTGCACTGGTCCGATTCTTCTGAAACTTTGCACACATATCGAGCTGTTATGACTATACAATTCCGTGATTAGAAAAGTGGGAAATGCCACGCCCATAAAAAAAGTTATAATTTTTAGGTTTTTGCACTTGATATTCAATTTAAATTCAGAATGCATTTTGATTTATTAAGGGGCGTAGCAACGCGCGCCGGGTTTGGCTAGTTCTTAATATTTTGTAATATGCCCCCTGGAGTATGCTTTTAATTTTAAATAAAATTTATAAGTGTGTATTAACAACAACTAGTTTTTCAAATGTTTTAAATTTCAAATTACATTTTCACTATAATTTTAATCACGCTTTATGTTTACGTAATGCTTCTGGAAAATGCAAATATACTGTTGTCCCAGAAAGCAAAAATTTGAAATTAACGTTAAATAGTTCGGAAATCATATTTAAGGATAGCGTAAAGTATCTTGGAGTAAACTTTAATAAATTGTTAAAATTTAATAAGCATGTAGTTTATAATTTAGAAAAGGCAAATCGAGTTAAAGGTGCTTTTTCGAGATTGTTTAATAGTAAATCTTTACCAGTTAACACAAAATTACTTTTGTACAAAGTAAGTATAAGACCAATTCTTTTATATGCATTTCCAATATGGTTTAGCATCTCTAAAACAATGATGAAAAGAATGGAGGTATTTGAGCGCCATATTGTACGAAAGTGCATTGGAAAAAATTTTAAGTCTTTTGAGAAAAGGTTTTCGAATAAATTTATATACAAGCAGGCGAACATATCTCCTATTTCCATTTATGCTATTGATTCGTTAAGGCATTTTGTAGAAAGATTGACTTACTTTGAAGACAGTGTAATGCAGAATATTTTGTCCTGCGAGCAGGAATTTAGTTGGTCAAACACTAATTATCTTTCCGCGATTGGAATTTTAAGGGAACGACCAGATAGTGTTTCTGGTCAAAACTTTTATTCATGTAGTACTCCCGGGGTACATAGGGGGTAATTTATATTTATTTATCATTATTATTATTATTTTTTTTTTTCTCATTTTGTTTCGTTTTTTTTTTTATTATAATTTTATAGTAATAAGTAGTCTTAAGATTTAGTTTTTAAGTTTTTTATTAGTATTAAGTTTACAAGGAGTAGATATTACTCTACTAGTTTGGTAAAATGCCGGGAGCAAGCATTGTTTATTTTAAAAATGTAATTTTTTTTTAAATTTTTCTTTATTTAATTTCTCAAATTTTGATAAGCCTGTCGCATAATCATTAAGTACTTATGTTATTAAAATAATACGGTATAGTTTTAAGTATTCTAATATTAAATGTTTGTAAATCTTGTACAATGGAAAAAAATGAAGTCTCAATAAAGTTAACTAACTAACTAACTAACTAACTAACTATAATTTTAATCACCTTGGCTTCTATTCATAAATAAAAAAAAATATTCAAATTTATTTTAATAAAATTTTGTATAAAAAATTTTAAATTTTAAAACAATAAAAACTCATTTTGAATATTATATATATGGAGGTTAATTAAAATATATAAATATTTGGATGTTAATTTTCATACCTTTAAGTTGTATTTCGTATAACTTTACACACACTTTAAATTCCAAATCGCTTTTATTAAAGTTTTTGTTATTTATTTTTTCAAGTATTGTTTTGTGTTTATTTTTTCTTAAACAACATTTTGATCAAGCTAATGAAATGAGTTGGAGAGGCTATCGAAGATATCCAATCTGCAAATGACATAAATTTATCACAAGCACTTTGTCTAATATATTTTATAAAAAACGTTAACAAATTGGTTTTTTTTTTCGTGTGTATGACTTTTTTCTCTTTCTTGCACAATATGAAAATTATATATCGCTTGTGTTATTTCCTTAATGAAATGTTCTTAACTTGTTAAAGGCCAATCTTAAAATGAATCAATTTAATCTGTCGAAGAGGACGTGTACTTAAAAATGTCTTTTGCCTATTTTACTTTAAAATGTTCATTATAATTTATTTTTTTCTGTTGAAAGTTCTCACGTTCACAATCACAATAAAGAACCAACAAAATAAAAAAATACAAAACATATTGAGCAAGGACTGGTTTGTAGGCAGACATTAATTTTTAATAAAATTTTTATTGAAAATCAATGTGGTCTATAATAACTAACCTAACCGACATTTAGCATTAGTTGGGCTGCATGTGTTTGTTTAATGTTGATTTTTTCCTACTTAATTAAGTCAAGTCCAATAGAGATTTTCTTGAGTGAGTCAAATTCTTTTGAATACGTAAATAAGGGGAGGAGTCACAAAATTGTTCTACATTGGACATTGATATTGAAAATCATAGTTTACAATTATATTGTATACTTAAACGTGTAGCTACTATTGCCGTTAATATTGTTTTTTTTCTCTCTTTCATTTTATTAAATAATTTATATACTTTATGTTGTCGTTCTTGAGCGTATGTTTAAGTTTTCAAAATTCCCACAATTATCTTTTTACGTTTTAAAAAAATATGTGTGTTGATATGTCCACAACTACGTCTACAACTAGTTTAAAAGAGGAGCATTTTAAACAATTTTAAAGCTATCAAATATATTGATACTTAAATGACATATTATAAACACTACCTATGCCCATATGACAGATGAGTCTTTTGGCACTAAGCAGAATTTAAATATAACAAAGAAATCGGTGTTTAAAATATTGTTTCCAATTCATCTGCCTTTTTTTACACCAAAGTAATATTTCTACAACCGGGAAATGACTGATGCAGCAGTTGAATTGTTTCTCTGGCTGTATGACATGTGGCGCCATCTTGTTGAAACCACATGCCCTCCACATTCATTTCTTTAATTCTAGGCAAGAAAAAACTGGTTATCATTTCACGATACCGAACACCATTGACTGTTTGCGCTTGACCTGCCTCATTTTCATAAAAAAAAGGTCCAATGATTCCTCCAGCCTAAAAAACACACCACACTGTGACACGTTGAGGATGCATTTGCTTCTCGTGAATCACTCGAGGATTTTCCTCACCCCAAATGCGACAATTTTGCCTATTGACGAAGCCATCAAGATGGAAATGGGATGATCGCAATTTGCGAACTGTAGCCGCAAAACTTTCACCATTTTGGTAAAACAATTTCACAATGAGAATGCGTTGTTCATTCGTGTAGCGCTCCATTTTTACTAACCTCGTACCTTCTACTGGCAAACAATAACAATTTAAAAATTGAGTTCTAGTTGTGACACCCGATATACATATATAGATAATAACCCCAAAAAGAGGCCATTTGGCATTTTTAATTAAAAATTAAATGTCTTTAAAAAAATCTATTTGTTTCATTCTTTGGCGGCTAAATGTTTTTCCAGGAGCAATAAAGCATAAGCTGGATGGCTAGTTTGCAAGGGATTATGTACACTACGATAACAACATAATGATGACAGTCATCTTCGTATGTATTTTCTATAATAGATATTATTTATGTATGGATATTTGAAATAAAGTTTTGACCAACTATTTTACCAAATAAAAGTGTTTGCAACTTAATTTCGTTAAAACGTTTCTTTATATTTTGTTACGATTGAAAAATATTGTGCATTTTGATTAATTTTTTTTATTCTCTCTTTTTTTTTTTTGAATTAAGACTGATTATTAAAAACGCTTGAAAGCACTTGATTACAATCTGAGCTGAAGGGGGGTTTGTATTTAAAAATACTTATCAATATCAAAATATATTTCGCATTAAACTTCTGTTAGAATATATAGTGTTAATATCTAAAGTTTTGCCACGTTACCACGATTCCATCCATATTCATTTAGGTATGTAACTGTATGTTACAACTACATTATATGTTTGAAAATGTTCCCAGTTGGCCATGTAAGCACTAACAATATCCTAAAAGACACGTGTTCTTCAGTCAAGACACGTGTAGTTAATCCCTGAAGAGCACTTAAATAGTGTTTGACAAATAATAATCATAATAAGAGCCATAACAATTGATAACTTCATCGGTTTAAGTAAATTTATCTTTAAACCCTTCCAAATATATGGAAATTAAATTTTAAATTTGCGATAATAAAAGAATAAACTGAAAAAGTAAATTTTATTCTGACACCAGCCAAAATGAATGCATTTTCTGAGGTGGTTGGTAGAGCGAATAATATCCAGAAATTTGAAAAAATAATTGAACAGCCAGGTTAATCATTTGTTTAAAAATTTCCATTTTGTATGTTTTATAAACTAAAAAATTTAAAAAAAATATAAAAACGGAAAAATTTTGAAATTTTTAAATTCATGCTGACTTTTGGCCTACTCTGTATTAGTTTCGTTTTGTTTTTTTTTCTCCGTAAAAGACGACTTGGCAAACTGGGTTGGTAAAAGACTTTGGTTTGGTCTATAAACAATTGTTGAAATAACAAACATCTGCATACATACAGCCAATTCAAATAATAGACAAGAACAAAAATCATATTAAACATATATACATACTATTTAAATATACCCACGTGCATGTGGAACCATATACGACGGTACGTTTGGATACAATATAATAAACATTTAATCGTTAAACATCTGCTTTCATATGCAAAAATTCCATTTCATCTATTGCAGTTTTTTTATATTTCATTTTGTATGCCTGCACTAATATGTAAATTTTATTTGTTGTATGTACACACATACATAAATACACATGTATGTGTAAAAATTGTATATTTTCAAAATTTTATAATAAAATTGTGTTTAAATGTTTTTGTGTAAAATTTACAGAATGTGTGATTGTTATATCTGTGGTTTTCATAGGCAACCACGTATGTCTTAAAATCAAATTTTTCAGGAGAGCTACAAAACCGTGTTAGTGCTGAACGATTTTTGAATATATTTAGAAGTTACGTTGTTATGCCATTAAAATAATAGGAACGGGTCCATCTTATTTGAAAAATTGTTCAAACCAAGTAAAGGCCGTTTAAAACTAAGCAATATGGCATTATTAACTCAACATTGAATAAAATGAACATACGCGGTTGCCCATGAAAATCACAGATATATGTCTTTAAAAGTAAGTATACAAGTGTTGATTTATAACTACACTGCTATGACCAATCCATACAAACACAAAAATAATCTTTGGCCATAATATCACATACTAACATATACTTATGTATGTATAGAATAAAACATACACACAACTAAAAATGTACAGACACTAACATTATCAAACTTAAGTACAAGTGCCCCCAAGGATATGACCATACATACATAATTGTTGAAATTCTCATAAACAACTTTTTCCTTTATTAAAACAACAATAACAACAGCATTATCAACCGAAGCAACAAGAAGAAAAAATCAATGATTTCCTATTGATATTGTAAAATAATTGAGATTCGAATGAAATAAAATGTTATAAAACTGCATGCATACATCCATAAATGTTGAACAAATACAAATGTTTGTATAGAAAACCAACAGAAATAAATTTTACTTCAGAAATTCAGTTGAAAAGATGCCAACACACACATGCCCCATGTAAAGGTTGCCATGTCAATAGTCGGTATTGCATAGTTTAATTGGAAATGTGTAATTTTATTGAATTTATTACAAAAGATAACCAAATCTGTATACATTCATAAGTATCAAATAATGTGTTCGTTAGTTTTGTTAAATAATTAATGTTAAAGAACAAGATGTTTATACAGTGTGCGGTCCGATTCTGGTCGTCTGAGTCAAGATAGATTAATAAGATATTCGCATCCAATCAGCTGATTATTCTCTTTAAACCATTCACCAGTGGTACCAAGTCTTTTTTAAAATTATATGCCTGGGTCTAGCAAACTTGTGGTACAATCTGCCTTTCACTGTCCTAGCACGTGGTGACATGAATGAATTGCATTGAATTTTTGGTTTTATGAACAAAACATGAACAAGCAACTGAACGGAGTAGATTTAAGCAAAATAAAAACATTTGAACGCATGAGAACTTGATTGTTAAAAAAATCGTGACTGTAAGTGAGAATAAGTTTTTATTAAATGGTTGGTGGTTCATTGGCAACACATGATTTTCAAAATTCTAGTAGCTTTTGAGCTAAAATTGTTATTATCTTAACTTTTGCTGTAAATCATTTTTATTTCGGCTCAAGTTCATTTATTCTATTATTTTAATTTTCTAAAACATTTTCTTAATTAAATTTAATTTTAAACTTTTTAAAACCTTGAAAAACTATTCTGATATTAACCGAGTGCAATGCATTTTCGAAACCAGTTACGATTTCATCTTGAGCACTCTTTATCGGTACACTCATATGTAATTTGAAATTGTATTTATGTTTTAATTCAATGAAATTGAAGTTAGGGAATCATAGTACTTATTTTAAAATTTGTCTTTTTCCATCGCTTATCAAATGACATTCTTCTACATGTTCATATTCATGTATATATTTGTAATAAATTTTTATTATGTTTTTAAATATCCATCTTTTGGCTGGAGTTATTAAAAGCAAAGTTTAATTTATTTTATTTTTCATTTTTATAAGTCTATCTAAGTGATAGACACTGAACAATGAATTGATTAATGTCATAAACATCGTGCCATGTGTGTTATAATTATATATTTATTAATATTTTATTTGAACTTTTTGATTTTATTATCTGTTTGAATTTGATTACCGAATCTACGCCTTTCTATTCATGCGTCATTCTACTCATGTTAATTTTTTGACAGCTGTAAAAATGGCCGCCAGTTAAAAAGTGTTGTCAGCTTAAAGTTCTTTACCTATATAAAAAACACCCGGTATATCATATTATTAATCAAGACATTATTTAAAAACTGCTTTGTACGACAAGCGGTATGTAGTAGTCTTTAAAAAGTATGTTAATCAGTAATAGAAAATTATTATCAGTAATAGAAAATTATTATTAATGTTATTTGTGTATTTACTACACATTAACACATAAGCATACATAAATATATTCATATAAACGTACATACAAACATATACACAGAGTTAATTTCCCTTTACATTTTAATTAATTTTCTTTATTCCAACCTAATTGCGACATTTACTTTAAGTCAAGTGTGTGTGTGTGTGTTTATTTTAGAAAAACTTAGCATTCAAATGGTTGTATATAAATAAGTTATTCTTAATTACGGTTTGTTGCATTTAAATATAAAGATTTTACTTTTATAAATAATGTTCGTGTATTAAACATAATTTGTTAATTATTCACATTTGTTAATTGGAACGATTACTTATTAGTGCTCTTTTGAGTTAAAGTGTGTTTAATAAGGGAGGGGTAGGTAGGGTTAGGGAAAACAAATAATACCAAAGAATAATTTAAAAGGTTTTTAAGCAAGATTTTTCTTTTTAGATTTGAATATACACACACACGTATCTATAGCGATGTGTTTCTTTTTGACTTCAGAGAGTAAAACTCCATACATATTTCAAATATATTATTTTTCTTTAAATAAAAGACTACAAAGTATAAGTGGCATTATAATTGCTTCAGTAATTTTGTAGCAGAAAATAATAAAATTAAAATTTATTTATTCGTTATTTTTTGTACAAATAATGATATTACATAAATGGAACTGGATTTTATGAGAACAAAACTTGAGCCAAACAGCGTTAAATCAGAGTCGAAAACTCTGTGTTATTGGCTAGAATATGCTTAGAAAAACAATAAATTGTTATTAAAACTTTTATGTTATTTTTGTTAACAAAAATTCAGTAATTAATGTAGCTTTTAACAATTACACATCAACCATTTACAGGCTGTGCCACAAGTCACTATTAGGTTTGAAAAACTAAAATTTTTTCTTTTTTTTTGAGTTATAAAATATAATAAATGAAACTTTTTTACACTACATAGAAAAAATTATAGTTAAGCTTTTTTTTAATTAATTTTACTAGCCGACAAATTTAAAAATTTTGAATTATATATAAAAATATCTTTTAATTAATAAAAATTTTTCAAAAAATCTTAGAGATTTCTGTTAGACGAAAAAGGTATGTATATTCAAAAATAAAATTGAAAAAATTTTTTTTTTTTTTTGCAAAGAATTTTGCAGAAAGTATTTTATATAATTTTGATTGATCATGTGAAATAGGGAGGTGAATAATAGGAAAAAAGGTCAATCATCATATTAAAATTCTAGTAAGCACATACATCTAAAAACAGACGTTGATCCTAATAAATATCATAGAGAACTTGAAGTTTATTGCAGTTGTGACTGAAGTCAATATTCCTTGTAGCCCGATATATTCTAATGACTTCTAACTTTAATATGTAAGTAATTATTTGATATTTTTCACTTCGTTTGATCAAAATTGCTTAAACGTAAAATTTCTTTGTGAATAGGTCTAGGATGCACCCTATTTACTTTCGAAAATATAATGTTTGGTGAGCCACCAGTTCCTAAATGTGTAATGTTGTGTGCTTTGTATTTTTGTATGTTAAAAATAAATATGTACTTTTTGAAAAAAAACTTCGTATGTTCTTTTCGGGTTATTTTATTTAAAATAGCTTCAATAATTTATATTATTGAAACAATAAATACTATATTTAAATTAGTTCCAAATTTCAATTATAGGGACTAATTAATTAAAATTATTATACCCTTCACACCGTGAAATTTTCATTTCCGACCCCATAAAGTATATATTTTCTAAAAGCTTATGAACGGGAGAATCGATTAAGCTCTGTCAGTCTGTCCGTATGTATGTTGAAATCAACTTTTTTAAGATCCCGACATCGCTTGGACCCGGGTGAGGTATTAATATTTATTAATTAATATTAGAAATATTCATGAGTAGATCAGTATTGAAAATCAGAAACATCGGTACATAAACAACTGAGATATGAGAAAAAACCCACGATCACCTCGATTTTTTTTCACAACAATATTATTATATTTTTATTATTATTTTTTTAAATTTTTTTTTATTTTTATTTTTTGTTTTATATATTATTTATATTTTTATTATTATTTTTTTTAATTTTTTTTTTATTTTTTGTTTGTTTTATATTTATTATTTATATTTTAATTATTTTGTAAAAATTTTTTTTTTATTTTTTTTTTCAACATACATACGTAAATTTATATTTTTACAAGGGAATGTTTTTATATATGTATGTATGTTTTTTATATATGTATGTACGTATTTCATATGAGATGAATGGTGATACAAACTACTGTTATTGCATGACTACACGTTGTGAAGGGTGTATAAGATTCGGCATGGCCGAATATAGCGCTCTTACTTGTTTTGTTTTAATTTTTTTTATTTTTTGTTTGTTTTATATTTATTCTTTATATTTTAATTATTTTTTTTTTAAATTTTTTTTAAATTAATTTTAATTTTATTAATTTTTAAAACTGTTTTAATTGATATTTTTCGCAATATGTTTTCAATTAAAAATATTAATTTTCATTAAATTAATATTATCATTTTAATGATTGGAGCAAAATCAAATAAAATTTTTAATAATAGTATTAATATCGTAATTGAAATTCATATTTATTTTTTTCTGTGTACGTAGGGAAAATAGTACCACTAAAATGACCCCCGCTCGAATTTTTGCAAGAATATTGGTTTTGAGTTCAAAAATTGTTTTGTACTAATTTACATATACTCACTCCCTGAAATAACACCAAAGAAAATAGTCGAAAGCTGACAAATCTAGAGAGCGGACTGACAAAATTTCTGCAAATTATTTGCATTTCAAAAATTTGGCTTAGAAGTGCCACTGTGTCTCGTGCAGTGTGTAAAGTGATTCCATGCTGCTGAAGCCATATCTCAGATCTGTTTTTAAGAGCAAGACGTTAAAATTTTCTATCATACTGATACCGCTCTCCCTACTGCCTTAAATTTTGTGCAGTAATGCCTAACGATATTGTCAGATGTTGTGCCACATTATACAGAACACCTAATAGGGTGCAATGGGAATTGATAAATGGCTTTTGGATATTCAAAACATACAGTTCTGCTTATTACTAAAGTCATTAAAATGAGAAATATTAACTCAAAAGCAGATATTCAATTAAGTTGATTTCATTTCTGGCCAACTGTTACAATTTAACTGCAAAATTTTTAATTCGACCGATCATTTGCAGATTCTTATTTTTGCACCGATTGCACCTTATATGGGAATTACAGTAAAACATTTTTCAAATGCAATATAGTGACGTATGAGCCATTACTTTCTGAGGAGAATAACTTCTGGTAGATGGTTTTACTATTTTGTTAACACTTTGCTCTTTACTTTTAATATTTTGCTCAACGTGAGTTAAACGTGATCTACCAGTTCTAAGCAAATTTCTTATGGTGCACAGAAAAAAATAAATATTACTTTCAATTACGAAATTAATACTATTAATTAAAAAAATGTTTAATTTTGCTCCAATCATCAAAATGATACTATGTATTAATTAAATAAAATTTTCAAAACGACATTCAACAAATTAATTCACATCCTCCGGCTGTGGTTTCTAGTCCGTTAAATAACCCTGCAATACTTAAAGTAATTTCTCCAAAGAAAACAATTTTTGCTGCTCGTTTTTCATCTGATACTACTTCTAACGCTGTTGCTGACTACATTAAATTAAAGCTTGGATACGATTGTGAATTATCTGTTTTTAAATTCAACTATTCGGAAAAACGGAGTAAATCTTCTTTTAAAATCATCGTACCAGAGGAATATTTTAATATTATTGTCAATCCTGAGTTTTGGCCACCCAATGCTATAATACGCGAATATGAATATAGAAATGCTTCTCGTTCTGATATCGTTTATTTACCTACTCAAAATAATACCCAAAAAAACTAAATAATTTTTCTACCGATAATCTTATTAATATTGTTTACCAAAATGTCCGTGGCCTTAATACGAAATTAACCACTCTTTATGCAAATAGTTTTGATTTTTCATACCACATCATTGTCTTTACTGAAACCTGGTTAAACGATAAGAAATGTATTAATAACAACGAAATATTATCTTCAAAATACCAAATATTCAGACATGATCGATCACATAAGTTGGGTGGAGGTGTGCTCATTGCCGCACATAACAATTTTCGTTGTGAAGAAATCAATGTTATACTTAACGATGACATCGAATTTGTCGCTGTAAAAATTCGACTGAGAAATACAAATTTATATATTACATGCTCATACATTCCTCCAAACTCTTCTCTGGATATATACAATAATCACATCTTTGCCATTGAATTTGTTTTGCAACAATCTATTCCATCACTTCTTGATCTTGCATTTGTCAACCAGCCGATGGATATATTTTTACATAAAACACTTCCCGTTACTTACCCTGAAGATCGTTATCATCCTACATTAAAATTGGAAATATTTAATTTATTAAGCTTACCTGTTTTACTTCCTAACAAAATTAAACCCCATAAAGTTTTTTGCTTTTCTCGTGCAAACTATCAGAGGCTTAACTCTTTGCTATCAAACGTTAACTGGGATAGTATAATATCTATCGAAAACTTAGATGATGTTGTTTCTCTCTTCTATTCAACATTACGCCGCTGCATTTCTGAAACTGTCCCAAAAATTACAATTAGAAATAACAATATTGGGCCACCCTGGAATAATAAGTATCTCCGAATTATTAAAAACAGGAAAAACAAGTTATATAAGAAATATAAAAGGACTGGATCATCTGTAGAATATACCAAATACTGTATTGCTCGTTCTTACTACAATTTGGAAAATAAATATGCATACGACAACTATATAATCCGTATGAAGTCGAAAATGAGATCAAATCCTAAATCGTTTTATAAATTTGTGAACTCTAAACGGCGATCGTCCGTTAATCCTAAATACTATAAATATGGATCAAATGACGCTGATGATGACGTTTCTATTTCCAATTTGTTTGCTGATTTTTTTTCAACAACCTACTCTAAAAAAGTATATAATAACATAACATCTTACCCGTTTAATATACCTCAATCATCTGGTGTACAATTCTCTTTTATTACTTATAAAACGACTCTTTCAAATTTATTATCACTAAATAATTCATTTAATGCTGGTCCAGATGAAATACCAAATTGCGTTCTAAAAAATTGTGCAGAAAATTTATGTTACCCGCTTACTGCTATCTTTAACAAATCCATTAAATTAGGATACGTACCATTGATTTGGAAATTATCGTATATAATTCCGTTGTTTAAAAATGGAAGCAAAATTGAGATATCAAATTATCGTGGCATTGCTAAGCTGAGTGATATTCCCAAACTTTTTGAAAAAATTTTAACTGATAATTTATACTATCAAATTTCTTCGATTTTGTCACCGTGCCAACATGGTTTTTGTAAACATCGCTCTACAACGACTAATATTTTGGAGCTAACTACTACAATAAATGATGGTTTTATAAATAATATGCAAACTGATGCTATCTACACAGATTTTAGTAAAGCTTTTGATAAGGTAAACCATGATCTCTTGCTTAACAAATTGTCATTAATGGGATTTACGGATATGACAATAAAATGGTTAAGATCATACTTGTCTTTAAGAACTCAACAAGTTAAGTATGGAAGTGCTACGTCTAATGCTATCAAAGTTCCTTCTGGTGTTCCGCAAGGTAGCCACCTTGGTCCTATTTTATTTACCTTATTCATAAACGATCTACCTTCAGTTATTCAGCACTCTAAAGTTTTGATGTATGCCGATGATGTCAAAATTTTTCGTTCTTCTAATAATCCCGAAGATCAACTTTTCCTTCAATCAGATATTGGCAAATTGGTAAATTGGTGTGAAATCAACTTAATGGAGCTGAATATAAAAAAATGTAAGCATATGTCCTTTTTCAGAATTAAGAAATTGGATTTATTTTATTGCATAAATGAGTGTAAACTTGATAAAGTTCTGAATTTTCTTGATCTTGGTATTTTGCTTGATCACCAATTAAATTTTCGTGACCATATTTCTTTAATTGTTAACAAAGCAAATGGTGTACTTGGATTTATGAAGAGGTGGTGCAAGGAATTTCTAGATCCTTATATTACGAAACAATTATATTCATCGTTAGTTCGACCTATTCTTGAATATGGATCGATTATTTGGGATCCTTGCTATAATATTCATATTGATAGTATCGAGTCTGTACAAAAGAAGTTTTTAATATTTTGTCTTCGTGGCCTTGGATGGAATTCGTTTTTACTACCTTCATACGAAAGCAGACTCTGTCTTATAAAATTACCAACTTTAAAAAGTCGTCGTTCAATGCTGAGTTTTTCTTTTGTGCTGGGCCTAATTCAAGGCGATATCGACTCAGAATTCCTGCTAAGTAAAATATCTTTTAATGTTCCAACCAGACCAACTCGAAATTTCCGTTTTATTAACTTAAAATACTATAGAACCAACTATGCTAATAATGACCCTCTTCGTCGTATATGTGAAAACTTTAATAATTATTATCACCTTATTGGCCTCAATGAAAGTAAAGAAATTGTTAAAAGAACTATCATTTTATATTTAAATCGTTGAATTATTATAGAATATTATTTTATATATAACCTTAATTTTGTTTTGTTATTTTACATACTTTAGTCTGTAAGGATTATTATCTATAGACAATAAATTAAATAAATAAATAAATAAAATAAAAATTAATAATTTTAATTGAAAAAATATTGCGAAAAATATCAATTAAAACAGTATTGAAAAATTAATTAAAATTTTCCTAATTTTTAAAATTGAGTTTAATTAATTGAATCATGCCTATAATTGAAATTTGTGATTTATATAAATAAAGAATTTATCGTATCAATAATTTATATTATTAAAACTATTTTAAATACAATTACCCAAAAATGAAAAATTTATTTTTTTAATATCTTGGCACAACATATATTTTAATTACATTTCATTACTTATACACTAATAATTTAATATAAGATGTAGGATTCCACAAGTACACATACTATGCCAAGTCAAACGCCGGATTTCTGAAAATAATTGGTAGCACCAATAACCTAGACATAAATAATTGAATATTTACCGGTAAAAAAGCTGGTTCAGAGTGTAGACTACTACTGACTTACCTATTAAAATGGGAATCTTGAGCAATATACCAGAATAAAAGAAATATTGGCTTTGGGCACATCTAAAATGAAACTGAAACAATTTATTATATTTAAAACAAGATATATATATATTATATGTGTGCACCTACCAGAGCTATCTCTTGTAGATTGTCCACTATTTTTTATTATTTTGCTCCTTGGATAACAAATATTAAATTCATCCTTCGAAAGCAAATTTTCAAAAATGTCATTTAAAATAAAATTTTTTATTTTTCAACTAACAGAAATCTCTTTGTTTTTTGAAAACATTTTATATCAATTAAAAAAATTAATTAAATTAAATAAAATTTTAATTAGAATTTAAAAACAAGCCAAAAAATCAATTAATTAAAAAAATTTAAGGAATCTTTTTTCTGTGTGCTATGTGATGACTATAAACGAAACGACGTATTATTGCCTTAAAGGACGAAATTTTGACGTTTAAATGTCGGCGATGCGTGAAAATAATTAATCGCTGATTTAAATAATAAAATACTATTATATTGGTTCTTTGTTCAGTTTTATCAATCTCTATTATTTATTCTCCATGTGTTATTTATATGATACGAAAAAAAAAAATGTATTAAGGCGAAATAGCATTAAATTTTTAAAACCTTTGGTTTTTTTTGCCCGCCCTGTATTTATCAACAAAAAAAGTACATAAACATGTAATTACGTATGAGTATGTTTAATCGTAGTAGTTAAAAGAAGAAACCTATTATTAACATATACTAACCAAAATTGTTTTTTTTTAATTTAAAGGGCATTATATTTTGGATATATGAAAAAAAGAACATTCTGTGTTGGTGGTTTATTAAAACTTTTCTTTGTCGATATTTTCATTTAGAAAACAACTCAATGATCTAAATTTGACTATGACGAACTATTTACATCCCTCAGTATTGTGTATTATGTATGTATGTGCTTGTGAAATAATATGACTAATAGGGATTATATCTGCTTTTCAATAAAATATTCAATTAAGGTCATCGATTTTTAAAAACAGTTAACGTTGCATGTTATTGTTTAATTAAAATAGCATGCAACGATCATATTTTGGCTACAAAAATTATGAACAATCCTTGGTCTTTTCAGTGGCAAATTATTGTTCTTTGCTGTTATTAATATCGATTGTACTCACCATTTCAATTACTATTTTTATATTAATATCCGGTGTGCTTCGCCACCCCAAATTTTAGTATTTAATTTATATAGCAGGTGCCACGCCCACTATTGTTAATGCACCCATTTTTTCCATAAATGTTTATTTGAATATCAAAGTTGCTTTTGCAAAATTTTACTACTCTAATCGATATCATTTTCCAAATATACGAATTTTAGTATTTAATTCATATGGTAGGTGCCACGCCCACTATTGATAATGCATCAATTTCTTGCCAAAATGTGCATTTGGGTGTCAAAGTTGCTCTTGCAAAATTTGAATACTCTAATCGATATCGTTTTCCAAATATACGAATTTTAGTATTTAATTCATGTGGCCACGCCTTCTATTGCAAGTCCGCCCATTTTTTACCCAAATGTTCGTGTGGATGTCAAAGTTTACCGTACCTTATTTGAAGACTCTAGCTGCATTCACATTCGTAATATATAATATTTAATACTTATTCTTTAATAGGGCGTGGCAGCCCGCCCACTTACAATTTCAAACCAAAGTATAGCTTATAGTTCCTTTTAGACGTACAGAAAGATTCTGTGAAAATTTCAAGGAAATCGATCCAGCCCTTTAACCGTCTATAAAGCACAAACAAACACACAAACATACAAACACACATTGATTTTTATATATATAGAGATAGATTTTCTGGTTTATTTTTAAGATTTCTTGAATTTTTTTTATTAATCTTTGTATATTTTTCTTAACATGTTAAACTTTTTAAATAATTACAATTTCTTCATTTATCTTTATTTGACTCCAAAAAATACGATTTAAAGACTTATAATTAAGGTAATGGAATAAAAATATACAAATAAATATATAAAAGAAAATAGCAATTAAAAAAAAATAAATAAATTAAAAATTAATAAAAATTGTTTAAATATTTTAAAACAAACTATTATTAAAAGTTATCATAGTTTGATTGCCTTGTAAGCATATTGTTGTTTCACAACACGTTTAATGATTATTATTGATATAATTTAAAATTAATGTTTATTCGAATTTTTTTAAATCTTATTTTAATAACATATATGTAGGTTGGAAAGGGAGATGCAGGAAGCAAGAGCCGCCTCCAATAGCCACACTCGTAGACCATTATGATCCATTGTATTTAAATAATATACAATAACGGAATATTTGTTTTAACATTCTTAAATGATCACGACTTAAAATAATTTATAAAGGTTTTAGGAAGTTTATTAATGTAAAAAGTGATTTTTTTAAGTTTTTGTTGCATTTGAATATTATGTTATTTTTCTAAATGCATTATACTATTTTTGCTATCATGATTTTCTTAATCAGATTATTTTTACTGATCAACCATATCGAAGTTTTAACGAAAAGTGAAAATTTAATGAAAAAATTCAAACAAACGTTTGATTATAGCGAAGAAAAAGCTGATACAATAAAACAAAAATTACTATTAGGTTAGGTTAGGTTAGGTTAGGTTGAAAATGGGGGGCACTAAGGGTCCAAAGCCATGACTGGTATTCACTTATGCCCAATTGTCATGTTGTGCGCTCCATATGAATAGAATAGTTAGAATAGAAAGAGAATAGAAGAGAGGATAAAGAGAAGTAGACCAGTCCAGAGTCTCTGGCGGGAAACTAGCAGACCAGCACTCTACTGACTAGTCCACCGGGGCACCCGAAATTACTATTACTTGTTTTCAATAACCAAAAAAATATAATATGGGCGTCGTGATCATGTGGCAACTATGGTTTTTCTTTGCGTGTAGGTAATCGATATACTGTATGTAACCCAGCATTTACACATGAAATTAATTTCATGAAATTCGCAATAAACTAACATTTATTTTAATTTCCACTCAGATTTTAACGATTTTTTCAAGAAAGTAAATTTGGACGTTTTTAAGAAAGTAAAGTGACAAATGCTAAACACTGGATTGTGGTAAAATAATAATTTTATATATACCTTATTTTTGAATGAAAAGGTTTATACTATTTATTCTTCAAATATACATAAAAATAATAATATTGATGTAATTTTAAAACAATAATTTTATTAAAAATTTACAAAAATTATTTTTCTTAACTATTGCCTTTTAAATTTGAAATTTCACTTTCCTGTGTAAACGCATAAGAAATTTACATGAAAGTGGTATATTTCATAGAAATATTTATTTACAATACGTATACAGAAATTTCATGAAATTACATTCATGTGTAAATGCAGGGTAATTGATAATGCCTCCATGTTTGAAATTTGCCATATACAAATGATGACTCATGTAAGCAAGTTTGAAAGGAAGTTTTATCTTTTCTCTCACCAACATTCTAATAGGTAAGCTATAATTATATATTAAAAACTTTAGTTAAAATATACATGCACTTGTAGTTTAGTTAGTCAGTTATTAATAGGACTATTTTATTGATTTTTAAAATGAAACTATAAGCCTCTAATTTCCAATTCCTAAGGTTTTTTTTCAATTTGTCGCACTTTTTCCTTATTTTTTTCAATAGTTGACCATGACACTTTAGTGACAAAAAAGTGCGGCGTACGCCTTCGAATGTATGTTTTATTTTTGCACGTCAATTTAAAATAATTTTTTTTTTGTTCACGTCGCCTTATTGAATTTTTAGTTATATTTTCGACATTTATTGTTGGATCATGATATATCGATGTTTTGCTCTGAAGGCTATTTACTTCAAATATCTGCTTCTAGAATTTACCCACCAGATCTCTGTATCAACCACCCAAACATAACATACTAATATTTGGCTTTAATTTTTATTATTTATGACATTCAGAAAATCCGACACTTAGGACACCTTGTAAAGTCACGAATATAAAGTGTGACCAGAAGGCAAATAAAAAAATTAGAGGTAACAGCTATATTTAGGTTTTGACAAAACACAAAAAGAAAATGAAACAATTGCGTATTTCGTTCTATTGATGTCTAATTACGCCAACGACTTAAAAGTAAATTATTCTTTGCAAATTAAATATCACATTAAAAGGTGCAAAAAAGTGCTAAATTTAGCCTAAAAAAAGCTAATATAACAACACTGCTTTTATAGGAATGCAAAAAGTAATCCTGCAGGTGAACTAATTATGCAGCAGAAAACTATCTATAATGCTCTAACATGTACCTTCAAAGGATATGTAATAAAAGACTTTTAACACATCGCCAAACAGGTATTGCTAAATCGCCTGACTGAAAATATATTCATTCTATTTGGTATAAAACAAAAACTGTAGACATTGTCACTTATTCTGAAGGGTATAATAAGCTAAACGCGTTATACCTGTGTTTATACTTTTGTAAGCATGTATTTACAATAACATTTACAAAATGTACTTACACATGCCAGACCGATAAGAGACAACAAAAAATAGCATTGTATGATTAAAAAAAAGAAAACATTTGGGGTTGGTTTTTTTGTGATTGCTTTTAGTCTTTTAGTAGCATATTCTGGAAATTACTGGTAGAATCCCCGCAATCAAAAAGAACACAAAAGGGTAAAAAAATGGAATTTTAATAAACGAACCACCTAAAGAAAAGGTATATTCTTTCCACCTACATGCTTTGCAGTTTTTTTAAATAATAAACCAATTTTATTGAACAAAAAAAAATTAAGCCATTTTATTAAGACACCTTTTGTCATTTCTCATAATCCTGTTATAATAGTACTTGAGTAATTTTCCATCAAGTGTTTATTTTATAAATCAGTGTTTAAGTGACTTGACTTTATTAGTGGGTGCGAGCTGTGGGAGAATTACAAGCAAAAACAATCAACTTTGCCACAGTTTTTTTCTTCTTATCCTTCACAAATTAAGTAAAAGGATACTTATGTTTGTGAATGTGTTTAAAATTTGTAAAATATTTTGTTACAAACATACGCTTTATAATATAAATTTTTTTGAGGTATTAAATGTGTCTGCACGCTTAGAGACAAGTTTTCATTTTCTGCGATTATTAATGTTGTCTTCGTTCAAACAAAAGAAACGATTTAAGGAGTTTCGTTCTGTTTAAAGAAATTTGTCGATATATTTTTTGTGTATAGGAAACGTTAAAATAAAAGAAAATGTCTGTTTTCCCATAGAATACTTTTAGACGGACTAACCACCCACTCTTTTACAATAATGTTGTATTTTAAAGAACACTGTATTTTAAGGAGAATTGCATTTTTAAGAAAACTGAGGAGCATGACTCGGTACCTAGAGGTTATAAACATAATAAAACTTCCAACTTTACATAACATAATTAATAAAAAAAAGCAAAAATTTTATAAAAAAATTTAGTACTAAATTTGGTGTGTGCAAATTATACAATGATCAAGTAAGAAGACGTGGTTGAAAACTTCTTTTGTAGACTCTTCTAAATTATAAAATTATGACCTAATTGGCACCACATGCGTTGAAAATTGTGTTGATAATTTTACTTAATTGACACATTCACACCAGCCACATTTTAGCCGATGGGCGTAAGATGGGTGTGTACCTCATAACATCAGTCAGTTTATTTCAAGAATAATATAGTACCGCAGATCCATGATAATTTATATCCTTAAGCGAAAACCTTAACTGGGAGAAAGACGCTAGAATGGGCATTATTTATATGCTTTTGAGGTAATAATAGCCTGAATTACACACTGCCAGTTTTATATGCTTTTAGATTTTATTAATAGCAAATTATGCCTTATATTACAGGGGGGCGTTAAAATGGGCGTGTCATAATAAATTTTGCTAATGCATTCAGCTTAGAAATTGACCTTTAGAAAGTTCTTTATTCTTCCAAATTATTGTACCATTTATAAATTACAGTCGAACTTCCATAACTCGAATCACCATTATCCCAAAAAAACTTTGACTTACGGAGACTTCGAGTTACAGAATTTTTTGTTTAAATAGAAAATATTCTTAAATTAGTGACTGACATTTTACTTTTATTTTGTTATTTTCAGTAAAAAAATAACTCTAATGTACTTAAAGCTTTGTAGTGCTCATCAGTTGTTGCGTCATTTGTCTGTAAATAATTTTTTAATGTTCGGAAAGAACTTTCTACATCATTTCTTGTTGGTTTTGATTAGTTTCTCATGCATGTTTTAGCTTCTCGTTGCTGAAAACCAATCGAGGACTGCTTTGCCGGCTTTTTTGAATTTTGGGGTCCTATCTCTTTTACTACATAAACGAAATCCAGATTCAAATGAGTTGATAATTGATTCCTTATTTTTGAAAATAGTTGAGACCGTGCTTGCCGAGATACCATATATATACACCGCTTCCTTTTTTCTTTAACCCTTTTTCGACGTCTTTTATAAGTTTATATTTTTTTTCAATTGATAAGCATTTTAAAACACGTTTAGTTGCCATAATAATTAAAAAAACATTTATTTCAGCATTTATCATCTAGCCCGAATTATGCATAGAACTGATACTCAGGCAACCAAAAAGGAAAAAAATTTGTAATTTCCCAAAAAAAAAAATAAAAATAGCACGTAAAATAAACAAACCACCTCAAGAAACAAACGGAACAAGCAAAATTCTTCGAGTTATAGAGTTAATGTGTATGTTTTTTGATCGAGTTATGAAGAACTTCGACTTATGGAAGTTCAAGTTACGGAAGGAAAATTGTATGTGATTTTTTCTTTTAACGCTACTGCCAACCAAATTAGTTTGAGTTAGAGAAAATTCGAGTTAGAGAAGTTCGAGTTATAGTAGTTTGACTGTATATGAATTTGAAAGAAACCGTTATAGAAAGGTAGATGTTAAAGTGGGAGTGTCACTTTTATTTTACGATATTAAAACAATATTGACTAGCAAAAGAAATTTCAGCAAGGCACATCTAATTCTGTAGCTTTAATGATTTAGATTTTATTAATAGTTAACTATATGAGAAGTGGGCGTTAGGGTAGGCGTGTCAAAATGATTCCTAATTAGATTTAAAAACACAAATATCAATATTCTTTGTCCGTATGCAAATTATATGAATTAAAGAAAGATTGTCCTTTGCAACTTCGCAACCCTACAAACAAGTGCTATCGGACTAACACATGAGGAATATATTAAGGATCTGAACTATATAGGGGAAGCATATATGATAATGCTCAATATATGTATTTATGGTTGTATATGTTTATGTATGCATGTTTTATTACGAGGTAAAATTATCGAAAGACATTGTGCGAGACATTGTGCGAGACTTTAACACACTAAAACAAATCAAATTTCGCCCCCATACTTTCGGTATTTCCTGACGAAAATGGGAAGGTTATTCAACCTCCACTGTTATTATCTAGACCCTTGACAGTTCTAAAACAGTTTGCCTGACATAATTTGCAATATGTTTCCAATTCATGTGGGAATATACCATCAACTGAATAATATTATCGACTTCTATTGCAGATATATGGAAAGCAGCATCTTCAATCAGATCATGGCACAGATAAAAAACCGGCTCTCCAGGTCAAAAGCGATGAAGGTACTTATAAAGGCACCATGTCTCTACGCTTTCTGTTCAACCAACTATTTAATTGAGGTATAAGAATATTCATCCATTATCCCATGGTTTTAGAAGGCTATCTTCCTTACAAGAATTCCATGATCCTTTATAATCAGGACGCCTAGTAATATTTTAGATATGAGGAATGCAGCTTCATCCAAAACCGTTCTTTTAGTGCTGTAAGCCTGTAAGCTTAGATTACGACGGTGTGACTTAAACTAAATATATACATTCAGCTCAAATAGCTGAGGCATATAATATCATCGCTGCTGTGACGAAATCGGTTATGTGACTATTTTCAAAACATTTCTATTGCTCTGTTTTGAACCATTATTGATTGTACATTTATCCACCAAGCCGTTTAATGACTGATTCAAAAATATACAATAGTCAGTGCGTGTAAGTTAAATACAGTAAAGTAACAAAATAAAATGCTGTTTTACACTCTTGAAGACTCAGTAAAAAACACATAAGTGAATTTGTTGGACCAACGACAATATAAAACTTTTAGCAACCCCTGCCAGAATCTCCTTTTTTTAATGCTACTAAAAGCCTTTCCACACTTGTTCACATCTTAGCGGAATGCGTGGAAGATGTTGAAAATGTTCACATTTGCAACATCTTTCATGTTAAATTAAAAAAAAAAAATTGAATTTAAGTTCGGTAGTAATTGTATTAATAATTTGCAGATTTGGCTGAAACTTTTAAGATGATGAAGACGATTAAGAAAGAATTAAGAAGAAATTTTTGATCTTGTATTTTTTCGTTAATAGTATGCATCTTTTGACAGCAATATTTATTTTTTCTAGTGAAGGCACTAAAATAATCGAAAAATGTTGAGTGAAGCAAAATGAGTTAGGAACATCTTTAAAAAATTTGAAAAATGTTGAAACATCTTGTTGATTTGATGAAAGCTGTGAGCAAGTGTAAAAAGGCTATTAGAGTCTCTTGTGTTTGGCATTATTTTACAAAGAGCTGTAGCAGATCCTCTGGCCTTTTCTTCATGTGTGTATGCTTGTATGTGACATTTTTTTTATCAATTCAAAATAAAGGCTGCTTATATTTACTTTTACAACATTCTATAAAATTTTTGCTTATTTTGCAAATATTTAGTTTTAAATCAAAAACATTCAATTATTCTCTCCCCATTCGTTTGTTTTTACACCCTACCATTCATGCAATCCATCTTATTTCTTTTAGTTTACGTTAGCATTTTCGTACAAATAGTTTTCTTGAATAATCCTTGTGGATGGAATAAAAGAAAAAAATACCTTACGAACAACAAAACTTTATGGAAAGAAACCTTAATATCAAAAATCTTCCTTATCTCATATTTTTTATTCTCTTGTTGTTGTTATTGTTTCTGTTTCCGTTTTCGTTATATTTTCCTTTGTCGTCGATATTTGATGTTTGAAGCACGAGAATTTCTTTAATTATAGCAGAGAACTTTTAAGAGTTATTTTTTGAAAAAAAAATGTCACTGTTTGACCATCATTTTTTCCATCATCTGTGCATGACAAGTCTTGTACAGATTCCGGTTAAACTAGAAATGATAAGGAAAAGGTGATTTCAATGAAAGAAAATTGAGTTGATAACAATCAACAATATGATGCCTAATTAACGAATATATTTTTTAAAAATAATTAAAAGAAAAAAAAAAATCATAACGATGGCAATTCCATTAAGCATCACAATCACAAAAAAAATGTTTTATATTGTAGGCAGTGCTATATTATCTTATCGTGTATCATACATTTACAACTTTTAAATTGTTTTGCATGCGAAAGCGTAATAAAGAATGTCCTCTTAAACGCGGTAAATAAATGAAATACTTTAATGTTTTGTCAGTAATTCTTAAAGGCCAATATGCAGGGGCCAAATTACGGCATTCGATCACGATCGAAATTTTACTCGAACAATCGAGTTCGCTGTGCTTTAGGTAGAGAGAATCTAATAAGAAGTTTCAAATTTCGTTTACGTTCGAATGCCGTAATTTGCTTCCAGTTCTTTCTGAATTTCACACTGCCAAAATAGTGTCTAGAAAAAACCCATAAATTCAGGATTAAACAAAATTTAGAAAACTTTCCTTTTGTCAGTATTGTATGCAGCTAAAAAGAATTTTGAACGGAAATTTTCTAAAAGATTTCGCATATGTTGCATATGTTCATTTAAGCGTCCTTCCTCGTAATAAGTTTCTAAAAATTTATTCTTTATAGAGTCGTTAATGAGTCAAAGTTGCTGGGTACAAAAAGCTTTAAATTGGGTTTAATTCTTTCAAAAGCATGTTCAATCGAATATTTACATACAAAGCAACTAAAACCTGCCCACAAAACAAAACTGGTGTTCTTTTTGTATCTTAAATAAAACTGCCACACTCTAAATGGTTGGTATTTTAAATCCTTTTTCATTGTTGACTAAAATTTCATTGTCAAGACGTTGATCTTTTTAAGCACTTTAAGGTATGGAAATACAGAACAAACACTAAACTGTAGTAAACATTTTAATAATACAGTACTGCTCTCTATTGTATAGAACGCATGGTCACCGTGGCTTTATTCCACATGCTTTAAAATTAGAAAAATTTCGATTTCTATTATATTTCGGATGATCAGATGTTATAATGCAAGAAAATACCATCTACATTTGATATGCGACTTTTCTTAACGGTTTGCATAAAAAATACAAATTGTAGTTTACTAGTTCGTTTATTATGATTAATTGAAGAGTAGGAAGTTGACTGGCACAACAATTTTTTTTTTTTTTTTTTTTTGAGGTCACCCACCTTAATGCCAACTAGTTTGGTTTGAAAAAAAGTAAAAATTAAAGACTAATTTAAATTTTTTCTTAAATTTTAGTCGAGCTTAAAAATATTTAAAGACATGTAGCTCTTATGAAGCTGCAATGGCAACGGCGTGTATAAGAATCCTAAAACGTGGTATCCAGGGGAATGACAAAAAATATATTTTTAGAATCGTCTTTTTTTGTGGAGACCAAACCACCTTAGTATGCAGTGTACACTATAGAATAAACACTTCTTTTTGTAAATGACAGTGTGGGAACCTTAAAGTATGTATGTAAATTATACATTATCCATATACGCACACACACGCCAATATAAAGCCAAATGAACAATACCTACGCAACGGAAGTGGAATAAGTTAGAAACTGACAAGCCAAACACTAACACTAACACTAACACTAAGCTAACACTAATTCTGATTCTATGTTCATTATTGTGTTTTTCACTTAATGAATGTGTGTTGGGGAAAATGTGTTCATGTGCATATGGGTATGTGTGTAGTTGACATTAATATGTTTGTGTTTTCTTTGATGGAAAATGATACGTGTCGGTATTTTTTATATAGACACGCATACACACACACACACAGACACGCAACTAAATATGTTTGTATGTTAATTGTCGCTATTATTGTTTATGTCATTGTTTCTTTTTTTGTTGTCTCATTATTACTAGTGTCTGTTAACTCCAGACCGGAAGTCGTCTTAAAATACAAGAAGGGGTGTTTGACTTAATTTAAAATACTTAGCTGGTTAGTTTTTATATTTATTTATTTTTGTTTGTTTTTATGTAAAAGTATTTGCTACATTATAAATAATTTAGTTGTAGTTGTTTCATTTTTATTACTCCCTTAAAGACAATTTGGATTAAAGCAAAAATGTACAAAAGGGTAAATAAGAAAACATTACTTAGAACAAAAGTGATTTGTTAACCTAAAAAGCAGCAAAATCATAAACGTTTACAAGTAAAACTATTTCCTTTTTGTTGTAGCTAGAAGAGAAAAATAGGAAAAAGTAAAACAATTTTGTGATAAGATTTTTCATTTACAATTTGCTTGAGTTTTTTTTTCTTTTCTTTTAATATTAGTAAACAGGTCAATGGATTTGTAGTTTTTGTGTTTTTTTCCCCTTCAAAACCCCTTACACTTTTTCCTATATCTACATAAATCATTTTAAAACATTTACTACCAAGTTGAAGGAAAATTGCACACCCATCATTTTGTCTTGTCTTCTTTTTGCAGCAAGCGATGTGCAACAATGTTCTTGTCGTACTGAGGATTTTATGTAAAAAACTCACGTACTTATTTATGACAACCTGAGAAAGGATTTGAAAACTTAATTACGAATATGAGTTTTATTTTCGAAATTCGAACAAGAGATGGAGCAATTATTGAAGTATTGCGCATGTTCGTAACATTAGAGCAATTACTTGCAATAACAATGCCAGATGTTTTTGAAAACTTCAATGAAAGTGGCATGACTAAAATATTTATATATTTGTGTAGTTCTTTAATATATATTCATTATATAGAATATCATATTTGATATATAACGCAATTTTCTTTTACTACTACCAATACCATCTTTGATTTTAAATTCTGACATAACTAACTGTATTCTACTAGTCAAGCCCTTTTATTCGATGCTCATATTGGGTGGTATAAAAAAAAAATTATTCGCAATTTTGTAATTACTTTATTTGACCCACATATTCTTTATTTAATTTGCAACGCCATCTTAGATTTTAACTTTTTCATATCAACTTTAGGCCAAGCAATTTTACTTGATATTAATATTGAGAGGGTTGAAGGAGATAAAATTGTATATCCCCAACCATTTAAATACTAAGTTTGACCCATATATAAATTTAATGTACACCATTTGGTAGTGGCGGCCATTTTGGATCTTAAATTTTTATAGTGTTGTAAATTTTTTACAGGCCCCCCCCCCCCCCTTTTCTTTGGTATCACTGAACGTCTCGTTTGGCTGGAAGCTAAAAAATTTTTTTTTTCGTTGATAAAGGTTAGAACGATGCAATGGTATTCTGGTGTTCATATCTCAGTTGGTTTAAAAGCGATTTATTAGTTTTTTCTCAGGAACAGTTTTCGAAACTACGTTTTATAATTAAATGTTCGTAGCTTGTCTAAAAATTAATTAGGAATTTAAAAAACTTTATAAATTATAAAAAAAATTTATTTTTTTTTTCAATAAACTTTTGCCTATAACTTTTCTGACTAGTAAGCGATTTATTCAAAATGTTTTCGTATAGCTTTAGCGACATATCGTATCCATTAACGTAACAAACATGCCTATAAATTAAACTAGGGCTAAAAAAAAGGTTTATTTCTTTGGTAAAAATATGGTAGAAAACAAAGGCAGTCGTGTTTATTTGCTCATATCTCAGAAATTTATTAGGTGATTGTGCTGGATTTAATTAGCAATAACTTCGCTTATTGCTACAACATACAGGTCTGTGCAACATGTGGCAGCTTTTATAAGTTTACTTCAACTAACACAAGTACAGACCGACAATCTCAGTCAACCCCCCTATATATTCAGAAAATTTTAATTTTTTTTTTTAATTTTATTGGATCGAAGATAAATATTGCAAAATGTTTAATAAAAAAAAAAATTCAAGTGAAAAAAAACATTTTCTAAAACTTAACTTTTAAATAACTTTTAAAATAAAAAATAAATTATTCAATTAAAACAATTTTTTTCCAATAAAAAATAATTATTTATTCGAATTTGACTGAATGCATAACTAAAAAAAATATTATAAGAATTGAATATTCTGAACCCGCAAAGCACAAATAATATTTACATTTATTTCAACCTTTGCTTTAAATAAATCTGGCAACGCAAAAAAGGCCAATGCTTTGTTTGAAATAAACCACTCTCGCAGAATTAAAGAACTTCCGCTACCAGTTGGTTGGCAACCAGATGAATGATATTTTCAAAAAACTGTTAAAATACCCAGTTAAAAATGGTCCACCGTCGCGACAGCATCCCGGGCAATTTGGAAATTACGTAAACATTGTCGGGACCGAAGACTTTTTACAATAGAATTCTTCTTAATTTTTTGTGTTTAAAAGTTTTTTTTTTATTTTTTTGGTGAAGTAATAAAGTGTTTAGTGTTGAGTTCAATGAAATGCAGACATCGCTGAACAAGTGAAATTAAAACTACCACGGAAAGCAACAACAAAAAAGTGAATAATGTTTTTTTTTAATTTCTGAGTAAATTTTTTTTAAATAGAAACAAGCAACACACCTTTTTTCAAAATAAAAAAGACTACCACATACATAAATTGAAATCTTTAAACAAAAAATTTAAAGTTTTCTTTACTACCATCTATTTTTTATTTTAAAGAAAAAATAAATTATTATACAAAGTTACATAAGTCCCATACACGCAGTAACAGCAACAATATTAATGCTTTAAAATCCAACAAAACGCGCTCTCATTGCTTTACTACTTAAAAGACAAACAAACGTATAATAAAGAGAAAAATTCTGGAAAAGATTTATTTAAAAAACTTCAATTTAAGTTTTTCAAATCTAAGCAAAGTGAAAACGACTTCAAAGTGAAATACAGCCAGCAGCAATAAAAACCATGTTGAATGCAGCAAATAGAATAGATTTCTTTGTTATTTATTGTAATATTTGATTGTGGTTTGTGGCATGAACGAAAATAGAAAAACAAAATTCTTGTTGCAGTTGTTGTTAGTTTAGAATTTAATTCTCAACAATAGAGCCCGCACTCACACACAAATAATGACAATAACATCGCACCAGCATTAGTCCTAGAAGTGGTAACAAAAGCAACAACTACAATTTAAATGATGAACAAAATAATGGAAACAAAAACTGATGTTTCAGATCACTTCGAATTTGAATGCAACAACGTATAAGTTTACATATAAGTAGGTCTACAAACAGACATGCATAGAAATACAGGTTCGTGGCCATTCATAAGGAACGCCACACAGTGAGACAACGCCGGCATTAAATACAAGGAATTATTGCAGAGTTCTGAAATTTTGCACAGGTTATTTTTGAGACAATTTCAGTTTAAAAAAAAAAATTAAAAAAATTCGCCCACTTTTACGCCCACCTCCCATACAATCGAAATTTGTAAAATGCCGTATTGTCCGTAATACTTGAGGTATAACTTTAAATTTTGGTATACTTGAATGTTATATTGTTACAAACATTATCGGAATAAATTTTTGGATTTTGGCCCACTTTTACCCCCACCACCCATATAACCTCAGCATAAAAAGTGCCATATTTTCTGAAATATTTTAGGTACAACCTTCAAATTTGATATTACTGTAATTTATGTCATTTTAAATGTTTCATGCATAAATTACAATAACACGCC
The DNA here is from genome assembly GCA_941918925.1 of Phyto melanocephala. Classification (NCBI taxonomy): domain Eukaryota; kingdom Metazoa; phylum Arthropoda; class Insecta; order Diptera; family Rhinophoridae; genus Phyto; species Phyto melanocephala. The sequence goes on from OW799233.1 coordinate 9,641,904, forward strand.
CACTATTACGCCCACCTCCTATTGAAATGCAATAAAAAAGAACAATTTTTTTTCATTCTATCAATAATTAGATTTAAATAATAATATGACACCAACAACAACATCAATATCTTTATTGCTATCGATCCAAATATCAGAAATTGCACTCTAGGAAATTATTGAATTATCCATGATCTTGTAAATTTTTTTTAACACTATATAAACTTGTATAAACTTGCACTCTCAAATACTTACATAGATTGTGAATTAAACTTATAATTGCAATTACCGTTTTTTGATCAATAATATTTAAAACAGCAACAATTTAATATTATTTTACAGTTTGTTTTTAAAAAGTTTGTGAGCACAAAATAAAATATCAAACAAACAATTAAAAAAAATAAAAGTAAAAATTTGTAAACATGCTATTGCATGCTAACATATGTATGTACGTATCGTAGCGACAGAATGTGCGCGTCGCGTATTTTTTGTAGTTTTTTGTATGTTTAAAGTACTTTTGCAAACTTTTGCTAAATGTCCTTTACTTTAAATGAAAGCTGAGACTTCAATCTTTCATTTGATATAAGTAAGTCTGCACCTAGGGCGAGTGACTGTTCTATATTTCCTAGTCCATTGAAAATGCAAAATGTTCAATTTTTTCACCACAATTCTGTTGTAAAGAAATTTTTTTTGTGTTTCTTTTTTAAATTTATTTTTTTATCTGCTCATTCTACAACAACTAAATTAATTTAAAAAAAAACTTTAAAGTTATATTTATTATGTATTTTTTATTGATAAGCTTTTGAATATTACATATTGAACTAACATATTTTAAGCATACCTCAACTTTGACTTGCTCTAGACCAAAACGTAATGAAGTTACGAGGCTGAAATTTCAGGGAATTGTTACTCATATGTATATCTGTTAATATTCTGTGAAAATTTCATCAAAATTGAACAACAAGCGGTTACTTTACAGCTGTCTCACTGTGCGCCATTTGCTTTAATTTATTAAAAACACACAATACCTCAAGAACAATGCCCAACTAACGAATAGATCTTATCAGGCGAAGTTTATTGATGCTACATCAAATGTCATTAAAGTTTCATCCGGTGTTCTCTAATAAAAGTACACGTAAATTGTGTTAAGTATTTAGCTCTCGTTGTTCCATATGTCCTTTATTTATACAATGCATTGTGTTGCTAACAGGAAACTAATTTAGGTGAAGTAGAACAAAGGAAGACGTGTATAAATATTTATAAAGGTTATTATGTTTGGCATCGAGAAATTTAATCTAAGAAAAACTAGTGAATAAATCGTAGAATTTTTCCCTTATCACAGTATGCAATATTCCGAAACTTCAAATCTTCTTATCAGAGTTATTAAATATGTGAAATAAACTTAGATGATGTTAAAAATTATATTTATTTATAGTTATGAAATCAGTGCGAATCTTGACTTGGATCCGCTTAGAACTTAAGATACAATAACTGTTAATAAATACAAAAAAAAAAAAATCTCTATAAAATATGTTTAAGTTACATTGTGATTAGGGTGATCGATTATTCGACATTTTTAAGAAACCGGTTTTCAAATAGTTTGAAATTTAGAATTAAAGAAAAAACCGGTTCCCTTTTTGAAAATTTAGAAAAAACCGGTTAACCGGTCGAATACATAAAATATAATTCTTTCTTTTACCCATGACAGAGATACATATATAGACATAAACTAGTTTGTTTTATGGTTTAATTGCATTATAAGTTGACACAAATGTGATGCATTATTATAAAATGCCGTTATTTGAAATAAAAAGAAACTTTGTTACAAGGAGGTTGTAATAAGCAAAAAATATTAAAAAGGCACTTCACTGCTTACTGTAGTGAAATTTACCTTTTACTAACATTAACTTTGTAGGCAAGTTGTAATAATGGCCCTTTGTGTGCCAAACTATTTTAGTATACAAGTCATATGTTATCAGAGATATTAGTTAAGCTATGGGTTGTCTTTAGTACAAGTCGCTAGATTTCGTAGAAGCAAAATATTATGAAATTCGAAAATGAGATCAAAAAGTATTGAAAAATACAATAATTTGGTTAAAAAACTTAACTGAACAGCTTATTATCACAGGAAAATTTAAGCGCAATAACGTATAAAATACCTGCTCTCCATTTAAAACAAATAGTATTTAACCTAATTACTTTTCTAATGTTACATTTGTTTTTGAAACCAGAAATAAATTTCTTACAACATTATGGAAGAGTATTTAATAAATTTTCTGATTTTTGAAATAAATATTTTATGGTACGTTTGGTTACAAAGATAAATGAACATAAAACTAAAAATGAAAAAAACCGGCTTCTGTGAGTAAAAAAACCGGTGTATTCGACATTCGAAAAATTACCATTTGAAAAAAACCGCCAGCTGAAACAGTAAAAAAACCGGGTTTTCTACCGGTTTTAAAACCGAGTCGGTCACCCTAATTGTGATGCATGTAGTTAATGTGGCGGAAGAGTGTTTAATTTATTGCAGTAATTCGTTGAAATAGCTTACTACATCTTGTAATAAGGATTTCTCAAAAACTGTTCAATGGAACTCTATTATATTGGTCCCTATGTAGACAACGAAAAACTTTTCCACTTAAATGAGGTTAAATTTTTAATTTTATTAGAAATACGAATTCAAAATAGTTCACTTCCAATTAGGGATTTTACATATCCTTCAAGCCAAGTCTACATATAACTTTGTCATTCCGTTTGTAATTTCATATAATATTCATTACCGACTTCATAGAGTATATATTGTCTAAAATCTTATGATGAGGGGAGTCATTGTAAAATGTCCGTCTGTCCGTGTGTTGATTGAAATCAACTTTTAGAAGCAACCACATATTGCGCAGATCTGTATAAGTTGTTAAGCTTTTGGAAATGTTTGCGAATGAATTCTGTTCCAAAAAGAAACAAAAATGCGTAAATCGACATAAGCTAAAATTAAGACAATCATATCATTGCAATCCAAAAATCCACAGCTACCACGAGGCAAATTTTCAACTATTTTGGACAACTTTACAGGGAATTGTAGCATAAAAACTCATTGCCTATATTTTTTTAACCCTTTCGACCCGGATGGTACATATGTGTACCACTTAAAGTTTAAACGTCTCTCAAAGGTTCAAATTTAATGTTACTTGATTGTGAAAAGTACTATATAGTCTTTAAGTTCTCTTGAATACATTCCAGTATATGCCGTTATGTTTTTTTTGGTTTTTATATTTACGGTACTGCTTTTGTGACTTGAAGCGCAACTATAGTGAAGTGTATAATTGGTTTTTGCTTAATATTATGCGTGAAATTGCAGAAAATATTTAAAATAAAGAAGAATTAAAATTTTTGCGGCAGGTAAATATTTATAAACAAACATTTGTTTTATGCTACCTATATGTACCATATGTACCATTCGTATGGTATGGTGGTACACATATGTACCATTCGTCCGTTGAGTATGATATCCTTTCTTCAAGAAAATGTTTTATTTTCCGAGAAAACGGATCCCGAAGACATTCGAAAAGTTTTGGAAGATAAAGCTGATAGTACTAGCGATTTAGAAGATTTTTCTGGAGGAAACTCTGAAGAATTTGTACCAAATGATGTATCTGTTTTCACCTACAACGAATATTCACCAGACGACGAAAGCTCTGTTGCAAGTGGTGCCTTTTGCGAAAAAGCTCACATAATAGTTTTCCAATTTTTTCTTTTACCAACAAGTTATATATTGCTTAAATAACCTTCTGATATCAAAAATTTTATTTTAGCATTGCTTTTCGAATGTCGGGTCGAAAGGGTTAAATAATAAATTTTTAACTTTCTGAAAAACTGTAAAAACAGACATAAGCAGTTTTCTTTATTGCCACAGAATTGTTGTTGCTAAGATAGGATCAAATAAATATGACTTTGTTTTTCCCATATTTTTACCACAAAAATTAACATTTTTCAACCCTAAGATAATCTATTTTTGTTACCATTCATCAATATAATATGCCTCTAGGGATATTCGTAAAAAATTTTGATCAATCGGTTAATAACCAACAATCTTTATAGGCAACGTTGTTTTAATTAGATAACTATCCTTTTCAGCATTGCAATGATTAGCTGATATCAGAGTATTTTTCATAACATTTTCTAAAATTTGTCGAAGTACCGCTCAAATTTCTGCAGGAGTTCATATATACACGCTCCTTCAAATAACCTCAGAGAAAATAGTCCGATCCTTACAAATCTGGTCTGGTTAATTTTACTGTATTTCGGTGAGTGTGAACAGTGGTTCTATATATATGTTATCCTGCTGAAATAATATCTTAGGTATGTAGGCCTGTTCTTCAAGGAAAGTATTAAAAAAATATTTACTATAACCGATACCGCTCTCTATTAATGTTCACAACACTTTTATCTTAATTTTCAGAAAATTACGGCTCAGTAATATTTTAAAATATAATGCCATACCATACTGTACACATAATAGGGTGCAATTTGAGTTCGTGAATGGCTCTTTATTTTGCAGAACCACAAAACTTACAATTCTGCTTATTAACAAAGTCATTCGAATGGAAATGAGCTTCATCAGTAACAATCAGATTTGCATGAAAGCCATAAACCTTTTGAAACTTAAATGCATAATTTGGACATTGCCGTTGATCTGAGTTTTAATTCTTGCATCAATTGCACCTTTATATGGGAATAACTGTCAAATATTTTTTAAATGCGCCGAAGTGACGTACGAGTAATTTCTAGTGGAGTCGCCTTATGATAGATGTTTTACTGGTTCGTTAACACCTTGTTCTAGACGTTCAATATTTTCCACAGTACGAATAAAACGGTGTCGTTTCGGTATTGACGATGAACTAAGCAATGAATCATTGCTTCAGAGGCCGAAATTCTTGCGTTAAAGTAACGCAATTGACCGCTGATTTGAATAAAAAAATCTAATAGTCTGTTTATTTCAGTTGTTAATCTCTCCATTATTTCTTTTAAAGGCATTATTTATAGAATCTGAAAATAAAAAATACATTAATTAAAAAGTTATAAAATTTTTAACCCCATGTTGACTTTTGGCCCACACTGTATTGCCTATTTTTCTGCACTAAGTAACAAACCCATAATTTGATGACCACTTTGCATACGAGTAATAGTCATGTGCAATTTGAAAAACAATGCGAAAATTGTTCACATTCTTATTCATTAAATAACAAGTTGATTTTTATGCTGGTCAGAATTATACAGGCGCTCACATGCACAAGTCCTTCTCATCTTTTACTGTATTCAGGTGTTGAATTTTTCATACGCACACTTGTATCAGAAAAACATTCATTTTTATGGCCACCATTTTAATGTTCATGTGCACGTTGTGTCTGCAGAGTATTTATGGCTGGAACTTTAATCCAAATAATGCCAAAGACTGAAAACACACATACTTGTTTGTTATCTTTATTACACTGTCGATTTGAATATCATTTTGTTAGTTTTTCGGTTGTTTGTTTTCCTTTTTGCTTGGCTGCAGGAAGAACGAGCAATCCATTATCCCAAAAACAGAAATGTTGTAATAAAATTTGGTTGCGTTGTGTTCGGTTGAGTTCTGTTGTCTTGTGGTAAATTATAGTTTAATTTTTGTTTCGTTATTTGATGCTGCTTTATTTGGTTTTTGTATTTTTGGTTCCGCTTAAATGAGTTTTTAATTTAGTTCGTGTTCGAAAGACCAAATAAATATTTTTTTATTTATTTTAAAAAAATGTTGAGGTATTTTTTTTTTACATTTAACATTGAGGCACTTATATACAACACATGTTTATTTTAGATATTTTTCTTTTATAGGGAAATAATTATTGTATTTAAATATAGACCCATAAATCAAGTTTATTTTTATTCTGCAGTTTAGCTCATGTTCTGCATAAGGTATACAAAAGATCAAGAGATATAGATTCAATTCGTTACATAATTTACAATACATTAATATCTATTTGATTTGAATATCTTTCGAGTTCTTTAAAAGGGTGACAATAACAGTTATATGGTGCATAGGGTCTGAACTGTCCATAAATAAGCAGCTGATGATGACTTATTGTTTTTCGAGAAGCAATATGGCAAAATTTGGTCAGCAATTCAGTTAATGTTGTGTGGAAGGTGCCAGAGATCATTCCGATTGTCATGTCAAACAATGTGTCTATTTTCTGCATGTGTGAACTATTTAGAAACTCTGGGCTAGCATACTTTACAGAGGATTAGTCAAGTCATCACTTAGAAAAACACAAGCAGCTTGAGCTTATTTTCCATGTCTTTCCAGTTAGATTTTATACTATGTTATTTCTTGTCCTTAACTTTTGTGTAGATTTTTGTCAGGTGCGCTTTGAAAGACAAAGTTAAGTGTAACTCCGTAGTGTGATTGTATAGTTTAAGCTTGCCGTTTATGGATGTATTTAATACTCACTCCGCGTTATGGTTGTCTATATAAAAACAGCATACTAAGGGTATAATCTGGGTAGGAGTTACGAGGCATTTTTTGCACTACGTAGACAGTCTACTCAGGGGAAAAATTATGGCACTCGATCTCAATCGAAAGTTTTTTCGAAAGATCGAGTTCGCTGTGCTTTTCTAATTTGCCCACAGGTCCGATGTCGCCGTATGTTCCAGATTACACAGATTTTTATATTGGCATACGTACGCCATGTTCTCAGCTCAAATAAATCTTCGACATTTTAAAGTTGCAAATCATAGGTATATTAATTGAATGACGTTGGAGCCAATACTGAGGATTACGGTAGTCTGATATATAATTTTCCGCTTTTACTTATACTTTCATTAAATTACACATTAAGGAGGTGGTGCTGACTTTATTTTTATATATTTATAAAGCAGTTACCTTTTATACACCGTATCATGCAACGTCAAATACAGCTGTAGTCTATATCTGTTTCTGGAAGCAGAACTGAACCCTAGAGTACTAAACATATTTTACATCCGTTGCAACTAATGATCGTCGATCTGACAACGAATTTTTCTTTAACTTTTTTTAATAAATTAAAATAATTTTTTTATACAAAATCGTTCTTATTGAGCAAAAGCAACTAAGCACATAACGCTATGCAAAATCTAAGCGTGATTGACGCATGCAATAGGAAGAAAAATAGTAATAAAAGAGAGGTACTCGACGAAGCGTCAAACGTTTGTACTCTAGGGTTCATAAAGTTTATTAGTGACAGCACTTAGTCTGTGCTCTGTAAAGCCTGCCTGTTCAAAAAGAATTACGTCGTCTATGTCCGGATTAATTTGACTTAAAATAAGTTTAAGCAATTTAAAGCTTACTAACAGCAAAGAGATTAGGCGATAACTTTCTGACGGTTCTTCAGGTTAATGTGGCTGGCTGGCTGATTTTTTACTAAGATGTCAAAAAAATATAATGATATAAAACAATTTATAGTATTGGGTTTGGTACAGTTGCAGCCGTTATGACTTTAAGGATATAAATTTGGATACAGTACAAGAACTGGAGTACGTAGGGTCTTTACGGTCCTTGAAAATGTTTTATCCGATTTTGCTTTCGATAGGTTTACTATTTGCTTATGCAATTGGGATATAATGCCGGTTTAATTGGTGGAAGACGTTTCGCACTACCCAACTTCTCTAAGCAGTCTTTACACCATCTCATTTTTTAACTGAGTTAAGCTATGTAACATTAGTTTAAAGCTCTCTCAGTAGCAAAAAATATAAAATTTGTTAGATTAGTCTTAAATAGTTATATAAAAAAGTGGTTTAAACTTAAAAATTTAAAGATTCTTTGTCCGGACGTAAATCAGTAAACTTAAATAAGAACTTAGATCGTATAAAGACAATTTTAATAAACTCCATGCTATACGGCTGAAGTATTTAAAGTCAATGTTTTTAACGGACCTTGCTCATTCCTGCTTTCTTGTCTCGTTTGGACTTAATTATAGCTCTTCAATAATCTCCTGGTTATTACTAATGCAAAAATTTTTATACAGTTAATCATTAACTTCATTATAGCGACATAGAGATATAGTCCTTTCAATCTCTTGGAATGGTGTTCTAAGCAGTTAATTTTTAGACGTTACTTGATTTTACAAACTCGCTGTACCACTTTAATATTGACACCTAAAAGGCTTGTTCTTGTATGGTCAGCACGCTTTTTATCAATACAGTCTCTCAAAATTATTAAGCAGTTGTAAGTCTAACATCTTTATTTCCATCATAATTTGAACATAATTTTTTTATCGACATTGTTTAACAATAAAATGACATTGTTCTTTGTGCTATTGCTCCAAGCTGTCAGCTGTAATATTATTGTATTTTACAATACAAATATCGACAGGTTAAATATAGCGTGTACACTTAGTAACAACCAGAAAATTTAATTTAACGACATGCTTCATTAATTTATGTTAAATTGCTCTTGTATCAATGCTTTAATGCTCACAACAAATAACTGATAATTTTTTATTTTTGACATTGATAAATCATACTGATTTCGTCTGTCATCATTGTCTAACTTTAAAGAAAAATTGCCAGTTTAGTGGTGTAAAACTTTGACTATCGTCATAATTCACGTATATAAATGATAGTGATTTAGGTAGAACATTTACCAGAGTCTTTATACTTTCAGTTACTTTCAAAGATGTCTACCTAAGTTTTTAACAAAAAAACATATAAATCGGTTGAAATTTTTACAAATTACTTAAATATATATGTATGTAAGTATGTATGTATGTGTATCATACATAAGTATTTATGTTTATAAAAAATAAATGAGTTGCTAAATGTGAATGTCATAGAAGCAAGAGATAGTGGTTGATGTGTCACTACATGCAATAAAAAGGAAGTGAAGAAAAAAAAATACAGGATGACAGATTGTAATCCACATCTCTATGGCAAATATGTAACTGAACAATATTGTTGTGTAAGTGATTATATGTCTGTGTTCATGCATAAATAATGGTATGTGTGAGTAGATATTTGCATTATAAGTATATATTAAAATAGATAATATTTCTTAAAGTGTAGGCGTTTCAATGTTATATTACATTACATTTCAAATTACACACAAATAGCAAGTTTTACTCAAACGTATTTATTTACACAATTTACTTGCATAGTTAGAGTGTAAATATGTATGTCGTATAGGTACATATGTTTATGAATTTGTACGCATTACATTCTAAATGGTGTCTCAATAAGAACGCAATTTTAAATTTTATGTAATTTTTTTCGAGCAAGTAGTAATTGTTGCTACAAGGCGCTCTAGTGCGCTCGCTCTGACGTTGTTTGCTGCATTACACATATTTGGTCAATATTGGGTACCTGCGGTAAATTGACAATAAAATCTACATTTCTTAACAGATTTTTATGGTTTATGGCTCTTTTTATTTCAGAGATAAGTAGCTCTCAGAAAAATATTTAAAATGTTGAATATTTTTTAATTCCATTTTTAAATTGAAAAATATTACGAATTTTGCACGAAAAAATTTTTTTTCTCCATTAATTTTTGAATAAAAACGATAAGAGATAGAGAAAAATTTTATTCGACTTAAATTAATACAATTTTGTTACACATCTTCTGGTGTTTTATTCTTTAAAATCAGATGCCTGGTTCTCGAGTTAGGATGAAATATGTCTCCGTACCTGACTAATTTAGGGGAAAAAATTTGCCACGCCCATAAAAAAAAATCCCGATCTGATGGAAAAAAACCGACAACGGATTTGTGTTCAGCGCATCAAAATCCATATAGTCGACATAATTTATTTAATGGAAGATTTTGCTGATGAGCAGTGTTATTAAACATGGAGCATATTTACGAAAAAACAACGCATTATAATCGTGAAACTTAATTTTTTTTCCTGTGTTACTATTGAAAATTTTGCGAATGAACTAAATTGCATTAATGCACAATCAGACTAAAACTTAAAGAATTTCATTTGAAAATATGTGTAACAACATCCCTACAACAAACACAACAAGGCGACATAAAAACAGGCATTAAGTTTTTGTAGAAAGAACGCGAGAATGTCAAACACAAAAAGCAAATTATTTGTATTTTTTTTTTTATTTTTTTTAATTTATACTTACTTATAACATAGACATATACATTTTTATTCTTTATAAATTTTAGGCTCTTAGTTTAATGTGATAACGACAAGAATATCAAGGAAAAATTAGTCATCCGATAATAGCTGAGTGGAATGAATTTTCGAAACCAGCTGCGGTTTCATCATCAGTACTCTTTTGATCAGAACTACAGGTGTTGTGTGTAAATATCAACTATTTAACTCAGTATTGTATTGAAAATTGAAACATAGAATTATTTGTCCTAATTGATTTCATGTTATTTCAAATACATATCATTGAGTTAGTACAAAATTAACATTTTTGTTAGTTTATTTTACAAATTTTGTTTTTTTTTTGAAAGAAGTTATCCAACAAACATATTAAAAAACACGACAGTCAGTTCATTTATCTAAAAATATTTTAGTATTTTAAATATAACTAAATATATTATTTAATTTTATATAAAACTTTTATTTTAATTAAGCAGCTAATACACAGCATATTTTTTAAATCTGACTTGACAAATTCCACACTGATAAATAAAAAAATCTCATTTTCAATCACTGCTTTAATATATGAAATCAAGGCGATTTCACAAATTTTGATAAAAGGCCTCCCAATTATCTGGGCTGATAATTTCACCTGTATGAATTCGCCTTGGTTGGAATTATTTCGTTTTGAGTAACAAAAGAAATTTTTTTCGGATAATTCTCAACTTGAATTTATTTAATTTTTATCCAGTCAGAATGGAACTGAGTTGCCATATTATATCGTATTTGCAATGTTAAATTGTTACAATTATCTATTATCTGTATATATAAAAGTAAAACTCTGTGTGTGTGTGTTTGTGTGTGTGTGTTAGCTATAGACTCCGAAACTGTAAAACCGATCGGACTCAAACTTTGGCAAGTTGTTGTACACATACCAGGGAGTATTTATGGGTGGAAAAAAGTGGGCAGGGCCACGCCCATAAAAAATTAGTTATCATTTTTAGCTACTTGCACTTGACCGATTTTTCTGAAACTTTGCACACATATTGAGCTGTCATGACTTTATAATTTCGTGATAAGAAAAGTGGGCGGGGCAACGCCCATACAAAATTAGTTATAATTTTGAGGTACTTGCTCTGAACCGATTTTTGTAAAACTTTGCGCACATATTGAGTTGTCATGGCTATACAATTTCTTGATTAGAAAAGTGGGCAGTGCCACGCCCATTAAAAAAATTTTAAATTTTTGGCTTTTTGCACTTGATATTACATTTAAATTCAGAATGAATTTTTATTCATTAGGGGGTGTAGCAACGCGCGCCGGGCTTTTCTAGTTAATTAATAAAATCGAAACTCCTTATTTACATACATACCTAAATATATATTTCATACTTATATATGGTAGCTCCAGCCCAAAATGGAGAAAATGCATTGCAGTAAATAAGAGAATTCGCCCGTTATTTTTGATACTGTCACATTATTTTTTTTGTGTCAAGGTGTATTTGTGTGAAATATATTAGAATCACTAAACAACTTAATGTAGTAAAAATACGAGTTAGGACCTTTCATAAATATGGAAGCTAAAGAAAAATCACAGTCCAAAACGGAAAAAAAGATTATCGCAGTACAAGAGGGAATTCACCTTAAGACAATGATTCTTTGCCACTTGTAATTGATTTTTTTATATTCATATACTTAGCTGGTTTAGTAAAGATAAACTGAATCTTCAATTTATTGCCGATATTAAATTTTAATTATATTTAAGTAGTCCCAGTAGCAAGTACTATTGGGATGAAGTTTTTCCGCTATTAGTGAAAGTATTTATGTCAATATTGTCGCAACATCCTAATGAAACAGTAATTACCCCCTGGCTTCTTTGTTTTTTCATTGCTGTCAACAAAAATTCTTTTTTGGCATTGTGTTAGATCGTGCTTGTTTGTTTTATTTCCCAGTTGGTTTTTATATAATTTATTCGAGTGATGTGTTGATGTGAAATTTTGTTACAAGTAAAAGTTTTTCTGTTTTGATTTATATTACTGCCTTAAACATGACATGCTGTTAATAATATTCCAATGGCGTATAATATTATTAAGTCAGATAATCAGGATCGTATTTTAGGATTGTTGTAAAATTCCTTAAAGTCTATCATATCATAAGGTATATGTATGCATCACGGCAATAAATAAAATAATTAAAAAATGCTTGTATTTTGTTTTTTTTTTTATAAATATCGTCGGCTTAATATGTAAACCTGCGGACTACCTTTCAGCAAATTTTACAGAACAGACAAAAAAGTTTTTATATTTCATATTTGTAGCTTGAGAGGAAAACCAAATATATAGTTGGTTTATTTTATGGTATTCTTCATGTATGACTGCAATCTACAAAAATTAAAAAAAGAACAAATTGGAGTTAGTAATCAACACTGAACACAAAATGTACTGGATTTAAAAGTTCTTCTTATAAAATATCTTCTGTGCGAGGATTTAGTACTTTTTCTTATCAAACCTTTTTACACACTTCAGGACATAAATTGAAGAAAAACAACGTACTGGTCGACGAGCCGTTAATTTCTCTACCACACTGCATCAAAACCTCAATTTATTAAAAAAATAGATTAAAAAGGTTTGCATATTAAGCCGACGATATGTTCAACATTTACAATTTTACAATTTTTTCTTTAATTTTGATAATTTCTTAAAAACTTTGATGTAAAAAGTTTATATTGTCGTTTTGATATTTTTTAAAACATTTAAAGCCAACAACTGAAACTGTAAATTATTAAACGTAGACAAAAAATTATATTATTAGTTTTGACGGATGCAGACTGTGAATGCTTTGACAAATACATTTGGCTGATTAGATACGTGTACCTTATTTAACCTTGACGCCTATCAAGTGCTTAAGCATATTTCTTGGTATTTTGCATAAAGTATGCGATGACATAACCATCGTATCTGTGTATTACTCTAACTGTTGCTTTGATTAATGGCGTTGAGTTAAGGGAACAAATATTTAAAAACCTACATCAACAATCATAACCCAAATCGTACCAACATGAGGCTGGGCGACGCATTTTCATGTTTAATTCAATGTAGTAACGTAGATATATGGAATATCGCAACTGAACTTCCTGACATTTTTTTCGTATGAACAAAGATTTACATTTTATTCTACCATTTTGTATAAGCCAAAACAAAAAAAAATACATCATTATAACCGACACATACAAAACGTTTGCTTACCTTTTAATAAGCAAAAAAAAATTGACGAGGTACTTATTACCTCCCACATATGTCAACGGTCAAGAGATAAATTACAACGGCCTTTAAGAAATGCATATAAGATTATATTAAAGAAGAAATCAAATATGTAAAACCCTTAATACAACAAATAAAAGCAAGTTATGATATCAATGCGATACTCAAATAAGTCGTCAAAAATTTAACATAATTTCTGCAATGGTCATGGTATGCATGAAATTTTATGATTATGAAGAGTATAACTATTAAAAAAATTTGTTAATTTTAATTTGTTTGTAATTGTTTGAGTTATGTTCTATTAATTTTTAAACATGTTTGTATTTCAGAGATACACGTTGGTAAGATCTGTAGCGTTTTAAGTCTGAATCATTAGGGATAATTGAAATAACATTAGATATATTACATGTAATAACATTTGTGGAACATTATCACAAAAATAGCAGCAATAATACCAAACAATGCTAACATTTAATGAAATTCTAATTTTATAAACATTGAATACTTAAATGAAAAATAAAGTCAAATAATTCTACCTTTTGGTTTAGGAATGCCCGCCCTACTATTTACACTCCTTGTTGTTGTTGCTTTGAAAAAATTTTTTTTTGTGTTCATCATGCCGTATAATGAAATTTTAGAAGTCGTCTTGTCTTGTCTTTTTCATTTTATTTTATTTTATTATTATTATGTAAATGCATTCCTTTGTTATCTAAGATGAATGAATGAACGAATGAACGAATGTCTGTATGGGAGTCTTAAAGAATAAATGATGGAGTGAGTTATAATTGAGGATAGATTAACAAAAGAAAAACGAAAATATAATAAATATTATTTACTTTTTTTTGACTACCAACGAAAACAAACACACACACAAATTATAAGTAAAAACAATAAAAAAACAACTACATACACAGTGATTCAATTTGTTACAGAGCAAACAAATTAGAGTTTAAATAACTAAACTCAAGAATGACTGACTGACTGGCTGGTTGACTAAGACGCATTAACAACAATGTACGCCTTTGTATGTAAGCCAAGGCAAACGGAAGCAGGGAATATTAACCGCAAAAAAAAATATCGAGACTTGCTGTGAATATAAAAAAAATCAAAAATTTCTTAGTAAAATCTCTTTAATGTTAAACATGAATTCTTTTCTAGACATGTAGCAGAGTTGTGAAGTGTAAAAGAAAAGAAGACATATTTTCAGATGTTTTCTCTGTTGACAATGACAGTGAAAACATTTACGAAAATTAAAGAATAATAGAATAACATTACAATTTTATACATACCAAGCAAGTTAACGTTTCTCTCCGAAGCTTTTCGTTTCGTTAAATGATGTCGTTGGGCCAAATTAATCAACAAGTTTTCATTGTATCGCCGCCAGCTGATTTCAAATAAAATACGTGCCCTATAAAAATGTTTGTAAGTGATTAGTGTTTGCACAAATGTTAGGGGAATCGTAAAGAAACAAATTTGTTGTAAATAGATTTCTACGTGATAACGTGCAAGTTTTGCAAACAGCTGATACTCTAACACAGTATTGCCATATTTATAAGTTTAAGCCAATACATATTTTGGTCACTGTTGATTATTTGTTTTTTTTTTTAAATTAATATTTATAAAAGAATTTCAAAATAAAGAATGAATTTAAAAAAATATTTATTTCTGATTTTTTGCTAAAATTTTATTTGCAAGAAGGTCAGACACGAGAAAAGGAATTCCACATTTTTGACACATTTCAACATTAGTGCTGTCATTTATAGCTTGACTACATCAATGTTAAAATTTTTTTTTTTTTTATTGAAAATTAAATTAAAATCATGTTTAGACATGTTTAAGCATGTTTATATCAACAGCATTCAACGACTAATGTGCATAGTTATTATATTGAAGCGTTTCTAAGGTGATTATTATTATTATTTATTTTTTTGGATCAAATGATATGTAGACTAAAATTTCTTTCGAACTACCGTTGCTATACAACATAGAATATGGAAAATTCATAATTTTTCCAATATTGTAGTATTCAGGCGAGGATTTCTTTTTCAGTTTTCGGATTAGAAACAAAGAAAAAAATATTTATCAACGAAAATGGCTTTATTGCCTTTCTGTTTTCTGTTTAAATTATTTCACACGAAGAATTTAACATAGAAAAATAACTTTTAAATCGAGCAAATGAAAAAAATGTATCAACTTTTGCCTTAGATTTCGTACGAAATAATTATTCGCCTGTGTTCTGCATTCCGAATTAAATTAAATCACCCGGAATTGCCATTGTAGTGTTATTGTTTAAAACAACCATTTCATGGCAATTCCGAGTGATTTCATTTCATTCGGAATGCAGAACACAGGCGATTGCTTATATTATTTCACTCCAATTAAATTGTTGCTTAAATGTTGTCAGAAACATTTTATATGTTTTATAAGTTATAAACAGAGTATTGATTAGGCAACACTAATCCATAAGTATTTCTACCCAAGGTTTTTTATGAAGCTTGACAACAGTTCACATATAATATTGAACAGAATACCAGAGTTAAAGATCAATATACTTTTGCATACTTGTGAACTAATTGGATGGTGGATGACTAAATTAATCGACGTTTTTAATGCTTAAAAAGTTCATTGTTTGAGCCGAGGTGTGCGAGCTCGCATTGTCGTGGTGGCAAAGACTTCCGACAAACAAATGGTTGTATACCATACAGAAATCACCGTTCTACGTTTTACCACTGGTACGCTTGAGACAGGTTCAGTTAAAAAAAGGTGATTAATTGCTTCGAGTCCGACTGACTGACTTTGGTACAAATTTGCTTGGCTTGAAAGACCCATATAGTCGACTGGTGTTAATTTTGGGTGTCACGATGTCACATCGTATTTTTTGAGCTTTTCTGGCGACTAATTGACACACACCTTTTTTGGAGCTATTGGCGAATTATTTGAGATCTAGAAAAATTATTTATTTTCGATTACAGCCAAATGTTAATGCAATACTGAATGCATGCTGGTTCCTATAACATTTAAGGATGCCTCAATCTTCCGATAAGTTACATGACCAACTTGAAGTAATTTTTCATATACAGCATAAGTTTTTTCGAAAAAAAAAACGATTTCGGATAACCTTTATGAAACTTGTCGTTGAGCGAACTACGGCCACCATTGAATTCAGCTTACCATTGATAAACACTGGTCTTTGACGCTGCCTTATCGTTAAAGATCGAATTGAGTATATCGATCTTGATTTAATTCACGTCGAAAGATATGAAAAATAATTGCACAAACATTTTTCCAATTTAATTCCATTTCTCGGCAGTCATGAATATTTCAAGTAACTGTAAACAAAAATCAAAAATGTTAAACTTTACTAAAGAAATGCCAATTGCTTGATCGCACTGCACTGGGGATGCTCAATCCATAACTTTAAAATGCAACCCTTTTACCACTTTCCATGGATCTTTATATTGATTAAAAACGGAAGAAAAATAATCACAATCGATATCGAACAAATTTGAATTTGAATGGTGAAAATTGTCTGTAATGAAAATTGTCTTAACTGCAAGTTGAACCTGGTTCATATTAATGGACTGAAAAATAGTTTTGTATTTTATATATTTTAAAATTTAATCGCTTTTAGTGAAGCTTTATATTATTCTTTCCTTCATTTATGTATATGTATTTATTTTTTACCATCCAGTACCATTTTAAATATTATTTTATTTGCTATTATTTTATTTTGTGTTAGAATTGAGGTATTATATCGCAATAAAATGTACCTTTTATATTGGTTTAGATAGCGAAGTACTTTTATACCAAGTCAAAATCATTTTAGTCCTTTTTGAACCAATTGTGTTCAGAAAGACAGACAGAAAGACAGTTAGACAAAAATGTCAGAAAAAATCTTAAAAGTGGTATTCTGTATTCTGGGTAGATCATTAACTACAGATGCCGCCAACAAAATTTTCAAAATATATTTAATAAATGAGCAGAACTTCGCTTTAAATTTGATTATAAGTTCGACTAGACTAAGCGCGGATACAGGAGGGAGGAAAAAAATTGTACTTATTTTAGGTTCTTAATTTAAATACAATGTTTTTGTTGGTTTTTACAACAATGAGAATTAAAGTTTCCTAAATATATATAATACATAAGGTCATTTGATTTTACAGGTGTCTAGCACGCTCACTATAACGATTCTATACATATATATATTGCTCAGATAAAGCAATCAGGATTATACTGTAATAAACTCAAAGCCTCTTTTTGTTGTCATACCATCTTATGCTTGTCTTATCATATTCATAATGAAATAACCCACAAAAACCTTAATGCTCCTGTGTATAATAGTTGTGACAAAAACTGGAAGCCACTTTAATTTTCCAAAAAATCTACAAGAATTTAATTAGTTATTTTAAAAAAGTTAGCCCTACTCATTACATTTGTATTTAATTTTTAATACTAAAAAACTATTCCGCAAAACAAAAAATATACAAATTAACGGTTAAAGCAAATTAGCAAACCTACCTCGTATCGCATTTAAGATAAAAATTGTGAAAAAGTTAGGTGCACAATGTTGACGTTTCAAAATGATTATTATTTTTATTATTATTATTGTTGTAGTCGTCGTCAACGTTATTGTATAGAATTACATTTTTCTTCTTTCGGGGGCGTCATCACCAACCAGTTTTTCTGTCATGGAATTTGCTATTGTGTTGTTTTTGTTCATGTAAACAAAAGTCAGCCAGACATAATGACATTTTTTTCCATTTTCATACTACCATTTGTACCAGCTGCTGTCGCAATTTTCCCAGGCCCTACTTTGTAATTCAACTGAAGTGCTAGAAGAAAGACACTCACTCGCACACGATGCTTCATAATTTATGATGAGACAACATATTTGGCGCTAATTTCCTCAGCTTCATGTTCTTAAATGTTTAGAGCTTTTAATGCAAGTACGAGTAAATAATTAAACATTTCTATGTGAAGACTTATGAAATAATCTGTGTAACACTTTGGTAGGTTTTAATAAAACATGGTTTAATTCGAAATATAAATTATTTATAAAAAAATATTTGTTTTAAATATCCGATAATTGTTTAATAAAATGTTTCTCAAAAGTCTTTGGTTGTCGATTTTTTTTAATTATTACTTCAACTTAAAAAAAAATTAAACGAATTTTCTATTTTTGTTTTTCGAAAGTAAATTTTTGAAAAATGTTGTGTTAAAATTATTTAACACATTTTTTTATTGGCGGCAGGACCATTTCCGTTAAATGTTGTTTGAATAGGTTAATAAGCAATAAAATAGTGGTGAAATGCTTAAAAATAATTTTATTTTATAAATACCGTGTTGTAGTTGCTTAATTAGTTTTCAGAAAGAATAAAGATATAGATACCAGCCTTTATCAGATATTGATATGAGAAGTACTTAAACTTGACTAGTGGTTTCTATTGTTGGCTACTGCCAGATTCATTGCGCTGAAACAACGTATTTTGAAAATACTGACGAATCCTGCAAATTAAATATTTCAAAAAGACTTCTGAAGGAAACAAATCACCTTTTCTCTCTAGTGGAGATTAAACTAACTATTATTTAAGTTCGTTAAAAGACCAATTAGACGAGGAGAATTTTTTAACGAGAGAAAAAAATGTTCTTTTCCAGACCAAATTTAAGTTTTCTTATGGCGCCCTATGCTCCAATGGGAGTTAGAGGAACACATATATATATTATGCTGTTGCTATGTCGATTGTTTTGCTGAATTTGTCTACTATCTGTCGCGACAATTTGTAAAGTGAAATGAACTATTTAAAAACGGGGATCTGATAATGCTGCTACGGATAAAAAAAAATGTTTCTCTAATGCACTAAACACATAGACTAAAGCAGGCTTTCGACTAAAGGACTTCAAATACCATCATCCACATTCGTTGCCGTGAAGCCAGATAATTTATTCTTTTGAAAACGACATTAACATTGTAGGGCAGCTGATACTGAAATCATTTGTTGGAGATACGCCCATTTCAGATTTTTACTTTTATATATTATACTTTTATAAAAATATAATTATCTATTAAAAATATGCTGTTATAAAAGTTTCTATAAACGTTGGTTTATTTACTTTAAATACACTGGGATTCTTTTAATTGCAAATAATAATTAGCTCCCTTGAAGTTATCGTTTTAAAAATTTATTTAATGTTTATTTAATTATTTAATGTTCTACTATATTTTTTACTCAACTTTATATTCACGTATGTATAATCAATACTATGATACTGTATCGAGAATCTGCAATACAATGACATTTGTAAAAAAAAGCCCCCCGAAATTATGCTACAAAGTGTGAATTGCTTATTTCAATGTTACCGAAGGTGTAAAATAAAATGTAAATTAGACTGAACTAACTGCCTGTTCAACGATGTCGAAAGAAAACACAAGCGAAATTTCATTCGTACAAATACGTTGAAAACAAAAACAAATTTTTAGTTTTTGTTGTTGTTTTTAATATATTTATACGAATGAAATGTCGCTTGGGTTTTCTTTCGACATCGTTGAACAGGCAGTAAATTACATAAATTAAAAAAGAGATTAAAATATAATTTAAATTACCGAAGATTAAACTTGTGGAATTAAACTCTAATTACACTTATTCTGCAACAACAATAATATCACGTTTCTGTGATAAATTTTGTGATGTTCCTTTTTGTTAAATAAAATAAAATAATTTTAAGCTCACATTCACGTCAGAACTCTTAATAATTGACAGTGCTCGTATAATCGTGCAGCTGTCATCGCTTCAAAACAATCGTTTTTATATAAACAAGTGCATTTTAATTTTGACAGATTGTAGTCGGTATCCTGCAGTCTTCTATACGTTTAATACATAAATGAGGCAGTATTTTTTTTATCTTTTTTAGAAGAGTATATTTTCTGTTAAGTACTAAACTCGTGGATAAGCGCATATTAGCTAGTGCTTGGCGTACCAAATTAGTAACCAGAATGGGTAAACTGATATTCAAATAAATAGCACCAATTATCTCGACTGTAGCTTCTTTGAATAGAAAAATATCTTCTACTAATTTATTTAGGAAGTTGAGAAACTTTTTACAAAAAAAGTATTTAACACAAAATACGAAAATCAAAATAAAAATATTGAATTTTATATTCTTAGAACATATTGATGTGTCGATATATCGGAATATCGATGTAAAAAATATCATCGTCATCATCATCATCATTATTTTGCTATTTTTAACCAACCCTAGTTTAGAGCACAAAATTATAAATTATATTTTAAACAAAACAACAAGTCAGCAAAATCGGCTTACAAAGAGGTTTATTAGACTCGGCACAAGCAAATATATTGTTCTTACAATCATTGTTAATACATACATACAAACATATAAATAAAAAAATTACAAATAAATATGATAATAAAACACTTAACAACTCCTTGAGCATTATTTTGGCTTTTTGACCTATTAGTACGAATTAATTATATTTTCATTGTTTTACTATCACCTCCTCTATAAGACTACATACATACATATAAATGAAGTTTTATTGTAAACCAAAGTGTGGGCTAAATTAAAATGAATTTTAATGGTGGTTGCTAAAAATACCTCTATTTTGTTGTTGTTGTTGCTGCTGTTAAGTTGGCATACTGGAAACGGTAAATTAATGATGGCAGGCTAATTAATGAAAAATGAATGTTTGTAATTGATGATGTTTTGTTATTAAACAAAACAAAAATTATAATGAATTTGATTAAAAAAAAAGTGTGTGTATATGTTGATGTTAAAATTATAACATTTTAGATGGAAATAAATACACAACTGAGTCAACACACTCTAGGACAATAGTGTAATAGGCAGCATGATATAAAAAAAAAGAATCAAACAGTTTAATTAAAAAAGTAAATCACCATAATTAACATTAACACAATAACTTAAGCTACACCTAAAAGTATGCAACAAATATAGTAATGGTTATGAGCTTCATTTTACCAGCAATAGCAATAACAAATTAAACAACCATTAACTGACCTTAATTACAGCAATAAAAACGAGGAAAAACATCTACAACAGTAAAACACACATAGAACAAGAAAATTAATTGAATAAAATGTAACTTATTTATAAAAAATCGATAACCATAATTCGAAAAAAAAATGAAAAAAGCAATATGTAAGTTGTTCAAAATCTAACACCAACGTTTTAAATTTCAAATTAAAATAAAACAAATTTAAACAAATATATTGTCAACATATTCCACAATTATTAGTACAGTGTGGAATCCTACATACATAAAACATTGATTTTTATCATTTTTATTCCTTGACACAAATATATTTGTTTTTGTTATTGTGTTTTCTATTTTCCTTCCTACCATTTATTCTTGAAAAAAGCTTACATTTGTTTGTATAATATCTTTCATACTTGAATCATCAACGCCATCATCTGAAACGTTAAAAAATCTACCATGTAATTGAAAAAAAGTGTGAAAAAAAATACTTGAAAAATACTTAGAAAAAATGGTTGTGTTATGTGCTTAAAAGTAATGATTTTGTAACTGAAAGTATTTTTTTTTACTTAAAAATTCGATACATACAAAAAACATACATAATATCAAACATGACAAATAATCACCAGCTGTAACAGCACAAAAACCATTAACAGGATTGAAGCAACAACAACTCAACAACAACATTTGAATAAAGGTTAGTAAATACGTTGTTCTTTCCTATCAAACTTTTTGAAGTAATATGCATGTATAGGGATGCCAGGGGAATGGCCTTCAAAAAAACCTTGACTTTGAAAATTTAGAATTTCGTTGTTATACTGGGATTTTTCGGAATTTTAAAATAAATACTTAAATAATTTGTCAAATTAAACACTATGGGCCGTATTCATAAAAAAATATTTTAGATTTATTAAAGGCTTATATGACAGATGTTGTAGAGAAATTTGTCAAATAAGCCTTCAATAAACCTAAAATATTTTTTATGAATACGGCCCTATAAGTTTTAATTACTTTTTTTTTTAATTACACATCAAGCCATTTGATACCCACATTGGTAGGGTTAATAAAAAACAAGAAGAATGTTATAGTTGGCTGTGCGAAATACTAATATACCCTTCACCAGAGTGTAGATACCCAAGTTAAGGGTAGTTCAACCACAATGCGTGACTTAGTAGCTTGTTAAGGCTGCTGTAGCTTTTTACAAAAACGGGCGTTAAAATCATTTCAGACACTTCATGATTTTTTTGGTCACCATAATCGAAAAAATATGCCAGCTTGTCTGGGGGTAAAAATGATAACAGCCAAGCAGTTACCATAAATAGTGTTTGCTATTGCGAGGTGATAACGAATTTCTTGAGGCCAGAAATTGAGGATACAGACGACATGTGATTCCAACAAAATGGTGCCGCTTGCCATAAAGCCAACGAACCGTGTCAACTCACGTAGTGGCGATGTTAAATGGCCGCCACGATATTTTAAGAGCTAAAAATGAGTTAATTCGGCACATTAATGACAGTGAACCTCAATTATGTCTCAGGGTCACTGAAAATTTTGACGAGCAAATAAAAGTATGCCACCGAAGCCGTGAAGAGCTTTTGACCATTTTGAGCATTTTGTTTCACACATAATTTTTTAAAGATCATTCTATTACAATAAAATATTTAAAGATAATTCATTAAAAACTTTTTGTTTTGTTTACAACTAACATCATGCGTCTTGGTTGGACCACCAGTTACAAGCATATACACATAAGTTGTTTGTAAGAAATATTAACACTTGCGTGTATATGTATATGCGTACACATGAATAAGTAAAAAATACATTACAACTACAACAACAAACCAAAAATTGTTCACCATCATGTACAATACCGACTGCTTTTGTTGTTGTTTTTTTTTTCAAAGGAATTTTGTTGTTATAATCTCAATAAAAAAATAGAGGCATACGTGGTATTTTACTCATATCTCATCCGCTAATGAGTCCAAATTGCTGATTTTCATTATCAATAAATCAATAGATGGCTTTTTACAACCCTGAAGGGTCTTAAGCCGAGGAAAGAATAGATTTCCAGGCGCTTCGGTCTTCTGCGCTCCTTCTCCAATTTCGAACATTTAGGTTCATTAGGTGTTGTTGGACCTGATCTTTCCATCGGTCGTCCTCTTCTGCGGACACCTTCGGGATCATACTCGAAAATTCTTTTAACTGGAGCTTCTTCATCCATCCGCACGACATGTCCAAGCCAGCGCAGTCTTTGCACTTTTATGCGCAATCAGCTCATACAGTTCATGGTTCATACGATGCCGATAGTCTCCGCTTACACAGACCGGTCCATATATTTTACGAAGGATTTTTCTCTCAAAAACGCCAAGTACAGCTTCATCCGCTTGCGCAAGTACCCATGCCTCTGCACCATACAAAAGCACAGGTAATATGAGTGTCTTGTAAAGTGTTATTTTCGTTACTCGAGAGAGGGTTTTACTTCTAAATTGTCTATTTAGCCCAAAGTAGCATCTATTTGCTAGTATTATTCTTCTTCGTATTTCCAGGCTGATGTTATTGCTCTTATTAATGGATGTCCCGAGGTACACAAATTCCTCTACAACACCAAAGTTATAGTTACCGACGTTCACAGTTTCACTGTTTCATTGTCAAACTTTTTGAAAATATTTCTGATAAACTAGCGTCTTAAACGAGTCAATGGAATATATGGTGACTTTAAAAAGTTGATTTAAACTCTCACATAGACCAATAGGCAGACCTAGATAAATCTATCTATAAGGATTTAGAATATATTTTTGTACTTAACAGGGTCTAAATTAGAAATTGTAGAAATTATAAAATTAATGACAAACTTCAATATACACTCCCGTGGAAAGGGAATAAATAAATTAAATAAAATTTACTTACATAAACATTGTCAGTCTCTGGTACTCAAATACGAAATTAGTTTAAAGATCAGGCTAAAGTTTACATATAATTCTTTTTTTTAATATGAATTTAATATTTTATAAGTGTCTATCGATATGAAAATTTGCAGAAAAAAATACATTTAAAAGTACTAAGTCGATATAAGATAATTCTCAATTTTCACAGCACAGCGCAATTAGTATATTCATAAAAATATATATACATACATATATGCAGAATGTTTGTATGTGTATAAGGCTTGGAGCTAAAAGGGCCAATGTCACTTTTTTGCTCTTTTGAGTTAATCATTGCATTAGATTTGTTTTTTGCTCTATTTCATTATGACAAAACAGCTAAAGTCATACTTAACCCAGAACAGCTTCATAAATAAAATGCTGGCCAATGTCACTATGAAAGCACCTATTTATAAAAGTTAAAGTTCAATTTCAATTTTCTCAAAAGTAAATATTTTGACATTGGCCCTTTTAGCTTCAAGCCACAGATATATGTCCTCAACTAATTTTATTAGACGCCACGTTTAACTGTGGCATTTTTTTTCTCTACCACCACACAAATTGTGGTTTTATGTTGTTTTTACTTGTAAATTATTGTAGGAATAGTTTTGACATTGTTTAGCAAATTACGTATAGTATTCGACAATACCCTTTAATATAGAGAAAATGTGTGATTTTTCACCAAGTAAAATGAAAATTTAATGAAAAGAAATTAGTAGAGCATACGCAAATTGATTTTAATTAACAACCAACACAAAAAACAAAAATTTCTTAATGGGTGAATTGAAATGAAAAGCACAATTCTATTGACGCTAACTCCATTTATAAGCTCACTATGTGCAAATAAGATTAATACACATATACATAGTTTAGTGTTTATATGGCACATTGTTTATCAGTTTCTGCTAATTGGTTTTCAGTTATTCAACAATATAGCATTGTTTATGTTTTAAACTTAATTAAGTAGAAGAATTAAACTTTTATTACAATTAATTTTCTTTTTATACGAAAAGAACGTATCCTCAGCAAAACGCATAAAAAAATTGCAAAAACAAGACACTACTTGCTACCAGTTAATAGGTGTACGTGTCATATTTATGGAAAACCGCATAAAAGCAAATAAGTGGCCAAAAATTCCCATAAAAAGCTATCAGTATCATCTAAGAAGAAAGGGAATGTGGCGGATAGCTAAAAGTTTTTAAAAGAATAAAATTAGTTAACAAGAAAGTTTAATAAATAAATCAATTGCTTAAAGTTAGTTTTTTATTTAATACATATTTTTTACTTTCTTTACATAAATATTAAACGTTAATTAACTTTGATAGCCGGTAAAATTTATCGCCGTACACAATTGATCCCACATAAAATTTCTTACAAAATAGGGGAACACCGCTTAACCATCAAATGGTTAAATAACAATAAAAATCGTATGCAAACATCGCATAACTTTAAAATCACATAAACAAAATCCGCATAGAAAGGGTACTCACTACTTATTGTAGGGGTTGTATATTTTGCTGTGATTCAGTTAAGCACATTAAACAACGACACATATTTTTACTTGTCTCCCAGTAAACAATTCTTTAAGAGTTACTCATGCAGCAGTTTTGCGAGCATAACAATTAATTCAACATCAGGGAAATTGGGTATTATAAGAATTTAAGCCGAGATACATATATGAGAGAGTATTAAGCACGTTCTGTGGGATTTTTGAACGCTATTAAAGACTATAATTTTTGCACAGCATTAGTACTTGCGACAAAAAATTAATTCATAAGGATAAATCTAAGCATTTTACAATGTATTTGAAGCCCCATCAACCAGTTAAATCGAAATAAAAGCCTAATAAAAGGGTCGTTTTACGAATTTCTGAAATCTAACTAAATCATCACCAGCAACATGTAGCGAATGAAACTAATTTGTTTGAAGTGAATATTGAACAAAAATTCCCAGAATATGCGCATAAATCTGAAGCCGTAATATAGCATTATGACAATGCTGGGTCACATGTTGCAATACCTGTTAAAACAGTTCAGAAAGCAGTGTTTGAAAAGTTTTTTTTCTGCCGGCTTATTGTTAAAATTTTGTTACATCTTACTATATATGTCTCTAACGATGCAGAATGCTCCTTTTAGGAAACGCTTTACAATAGTACTAGGTACACGAATTTGGCTTAATTTTTTCGTAGTGGTTTTAAAAGACAAGCAGTTTTTTTTTTGGCGCGGAATCCATATGTTGCCACAGTAAGGCGTAACCTCAAAGATGACATCACCAACGTACTACATTCGGTCCTAATATATGCCTTAACAGGGAACATCCTTAAAGGAGATGGTTAATATGAAAGTTTAGTTTTCTCTGTTATGTCACCAACCATTCACCCATTGTCATTATTCTAATGGCTGCCAAAACTTTATATATTTTTTTTGTGGTTCTGATGACAAGGTATATGCACCACTCTCTTTAGTTCCTTTGAAAACATTTTATAGTAACCTTCTCCTATAAAGATGTTCATCACACTATCGAGGCATAAGTAGGGATTGGTCATAGTAAACTTGTTTATGGTCAGCGTGTCATCTTTGTTGTTATGGTCTATTTTGAGCTTATCGCTCGTCTACAATGGGCCCACATTCTTTAAGCTTTATGCACATTACTTCCAATGGTCCCCAGTACAGTTTTCAATCAAGTACTG
This sequence comes from Phyto melanocephala, assembly GCA_941918925.1. Taxonomy (NCBI): domain Eukaryota; kingdom Metazoa; phylum Arthropoda; class Insecta; order Diptera; family Rhinophoridae; genus Phyto; species Phyto melanocephala. Next base: position 9,668,861 of record OW799233.1, read on the forward strand.
ATCCTAGTTATTTGATTTAATTGATAAAAATTTTTGCTTAATTTTGTTTAAAAAAAGTTCTTGATAAAAAAACATACATTGGTATTCCCCATATTAAAATTAAATTTTCAAATTTATACATAGATTTTATATTAAATGTACATACCTGCATATGCTCTGGGCATTAAAGGGTTCACAAAATATCGCCTATGGAGCATATATAAACATGCTAACATATACTTTGTACTTTTCATTACGTTCACACTTGTCACGCATTTATTGCATCAAGTAGATTTTTTCACCACCAGTTCTTGCTGGAAAACATGTAAAATGACACACTTAAGGATGTTTCTGTTTGACAGTGACATGGCTGTAAAACTTGCAATTCTCTGTGAAAAATAAGAAAAAATTGTTATGAAAACTTTAGAAAATGTACTTTAGAAAATGAAAAGCAAAGAAAAAACTTTCTCATTTCCCTAACCCCAACAAGAACAACCTTGAAGGTTGTGTTGATAGATTGTTTCTGTTCCAACTTGAAAGTATATTTGAGACTCAATGAGTGATTATTCATCATCGTTGGTATCATGTGCACGTAGTTTTTTTTCGTATTAGTGCTGTCGACAAGTGAGCTGAATGTAGTTTTCCATAAAGAATTGAAAGTTTGTTTTTCTTATTTAAGAGGCATGGGTGTAGTTCAAAATACTTGAAACATAAAATATGTACAACTCTATTATTCAGTTTATATTTCGAGCTATAAATCACGGATACAATTCACCTGATACGGGTTTTTGTAGTAAAACGAATAAAATTGCCATAAAAACTTTTGTATTTTTGTTTTGGTGCCATAAAAATAAGAAACATTTTTTCGCTTAAAACGATTCTATTTGTTGCAACACATTTCGTCATTCATCCTCTGAAAAAAAGTTCATAAAACATTTTATTTCTTTCAATTGTTCTTCTCCTTACTTCTAGGTGGATTAAAATGCGATATTGTTTTAAATGTTTATTTAAATGTTCATTGATTTGCTCTTGTGTATTATTTCGTGATAAAAATGGTAAAAGCAGTATTGCAGTACTTTCGTTAATCCAGATTTTATTTTATTTGCTTTTATTGCTAAACTTTTGAGACGGTTCAACATTTAAATAAATAATACATTAAATAGATTTAGGCAGCATTTATTTATCTTATACATATGGATGTACTTTGTTAACATTTATTGTTTTTTTTTTATATTTTATTTTTGTAGTATTTTATCCTGAATCCCCTATAAATTTGCAAAAAAAGGCTAAGGCTTTTAAAACTAATTTAAAAATTTATTATAAATACGGGGTTTATATGCTCAACTTCCTTCTTGTCTATTTAAAAAGATTTATAGAAAAATTTTTATATCCTTCACAGAGAGTGTAAGGGTATTTGAAGGTTTGTCATTCCGTGTGAAATTTTAAAAATATCCATTTCCGACTCCATAAAGTAAGTATCTGAAAAGGAGAATCGACTGAGTGTTGTCTGCTTATGTGTATGCTGAAAGCAGATTTTTAAGCCTCCCAACATCAACCAGAACCCTTTAAGGTATTAGAATATAAGAGATAATCACCTGATAGCTTTTTGAGATACGACCGTTTCTAGGGTTTTCCCTTAGTTTCACCACCGGTTCCCACATGGAGCGCACAACATGCTAACTGGGCATAAGTATATTCCTATCATGGGTTTGGGCTTTTAGTGCCCCTCGTTTTCAACCTAACCTAACCTACTTTCACCACAAAAATTAAAATTTCTCAACCCTAGTATTATTTACAGGCACTTTTGTAGACACGATAAAAGTCTAGAGGTATTCGCGAAATATTCGGTACAAATCGCTCATTAACTCGCAAAGTTATAGGCAAAAATTATTTGGATAACATACGTATTTTTTTAAATTTTTCAACCTCTCTAATAATTCTTGAACACGTTAAAGACCACAAATTTTAAGCTGTGTTCTTAAAAATTACTTCTGAGAAAAACCAATTATGCGGTTTGAAGCTAACTAAGATATAAGCACCCAAATACAACTGCTTCGATGTTTTTCATAAAATAAAAAAATGAAAATATATTTTTTTAGTTTCTATGTCGTCGGGAGAGCCATATAGTGAACATATCCTTTATTTATGAAGATTTAAAAATCTTAAATGGCGAATATATCAGTCAAATAAAGTAGTAACGACTTTGCCGCAATACAATATTGGCGTCAAATGAAAGGCCTTGACAAGTCGAATATAGTAAACTATTAAAAAAAAGTGTAAAATCCAAGATGGTGTCAGAAAGAAAATGGCGGATTTGTTTTTTCAAAACTTAGATTTTTATAAGTCAATCACAGTGATACATATTAAATCTTCAAAGTCATGCAAAAAGATCTCAAGTCAGCATTGACAGTTTTTCTTAAATGCCACAAAAAATTTTAATTTTTGTTTTATTGCATAAAAAGCAAAAGATTTTGATAAGAGCAAAACAAAGGCAAAAACAAAATAAGTAAAAGCCAATAAAAAAATTCAAACTGAAATATTTTAGCCTAAAAACTTATATAATTAGCGTCAGAGAAATTGTTCTGTATTCCAAGTGAAACCAAATTGTTCTGAATTGTGATTGCATTGTTGTTACTTATATGGTAATTCCAAATGAATTTGTTTCACTCAGAATACAGAACATAAAGAATACGAATTATCAAAATATTTAAAAGATTTAAAATATAAAAGTAACACAGTGTCAAAAATGGTAACTAAAATTCATCCAGACGTAGATATAAATCGGTTCTAGGGGTGGCAAAAGCTAAAAATTATATTTTTTTTTTGCAAAACCTAAAACTGAGTAAAATAGTGAACATTTTTAATTATAGAAGGCTTGCATTTACCCTTTAGTCTAGTTATGCTAATGCTAAAGTTGCTGAGCATTGAAGAGCGAGAGGAAAAAAATGCATTACAAAATTGTTTATTCTCGCACTTTGTTAGCTGTACGAGACATCAGATAGTTTGATGCGTAAAATGCTAAAAGTTTTTTTATTCTTAGTCAATTGAGCGTTGCCAGACTCGAGACACGAGTTTGCAAATATTTGCATTAAGAAATTTCCATTTTTGTTAGCGTGAAAATTGCTGCAATTTTAATTGCATATCGATGGCTTAATGTAAAAAAGGGCGTATCTTGATTTTTTACAAAAACGAGTTTTCGATGTTTTCTGGTAGTTCACATACACACACATTACCCCTAAAAAATAAGTGAGCTATGGTTGAAAATAACGGATTTAAGGCAAAAAAAAAACTTTAACTCAATACATTCTTTAAAATTTTTTCAGTTTTTTCTTTCTCCTGTAGAGTAGTAAAAACTCGAGTTGCGCCTTTTTTATATTAAGCCATCGATATGTTAACAAAAACCAACCTTTTCTATGCCACTCATTATTTACTGGAACAGTCAGTTAAACCAATTTTTTTACCCAAAGGCTTACACCTTTCAAAAAAGATTGCTATTAAATCTAACATAAATTTACAAACAACATTCAAATGTTTGCTTGAACTAAAGTAAATATAATTCTATCACCGTAAGAGAAACTAAAATCAAAAAAAAAAAAACTTTAAAGAATAAAAAAGAAAAACACAAAAAGTTGCCTAAATTATGTATCCCAAGCTGTGAGAAAATGCAGAGCCCTTTTATTTTTTTGTTTTTTTTTTAAAAAGAGTTTTTTCTTTATTGTTTTCACTATTAATTTTGTTTTAGATACAATTTTTTCCTGCTCTTTCTTTTGCCCAAAAGTGACAAGGGTCGGTCATTAAGTTTTCGATATTTTAAGGAACTCGGCCATTATTTTCTATGGGAATTTTAACAAACTTTGTAACAATTGACGGGCAATTGTTTTAGCAGCAGCTTTATCATCAAAAGGTTAAAAACAAACAGGAAAAAGTGAAATAAATAAATATGTCACTTAAAACTACAGTTAAATAAACTTAAAAATAGTTTAGAGTTACAAATGGTTTTCATTACTTTGAGCTATTTATTTGCAGAGACATCTTAGATGAGATGATGACTTGTGTTATTTAAATATTTACCATATAAATAAAGGGTGTCCCAACTAGAATGCAATTTTTAAATTTAAAAAAAAAACACAGATATTAAAAAAAAAATAGTGAAACTTTATTATATCGTAAAGTAGACAGAATGAGGTTATGTATGGAACAATATATCGTGCAGATGGCCGCCGCGGCTTTGCTGGCAAACATGCGATCTTTTAATGAAATTTTCAATGACCTTTTTGCATAAATGCTGCGGTATTTTATTAATGCAGCGTCCAATTTCCTCTTTTAAGGCTTGAGTCGTCGTCGCCTTAGTCGCGTAAACCATCGACTTCAAAAAACCCCAAAGAAAAAAATCTAAAGGTGTTAAGTCACACGATCTAGGCGGCCAATTCTGGTCTCCAAAACGCGAAATAACACGACCGGGAAATGACTGATGCAGCAATTGAATTGTTTCTTTGGCTGTATGACATGCTGGCTTCAGTTCCTGAGTCAATTGAAGTTTGTATGGATGAAGATGCAAATCTTTCGTCAAAATTCGCTGCATAGTAGATTTGGAGACACCAATTTGCTGAGCTCGGTGTCGAATTGAGGTGGATGGAGTTTGAGCGACATAATCACGTACAGCTGCGACATTTTCGGTCGATCGACCTGATCGAAGGCGCGTTGTTGTCTTTACATCACTAACAGACACAGTTTCGGCAAATTTATCCATTAATCTCTTTACAGGTGACTCTTTTGGAGCATTATTGTGACCCCAAATTGATCGCAATTTGCGAACTGTAGCCGCAAAACTTTCACCATTTTGGTAAAACAATTTCACAATGAGAATGCGTTGTTCATTCGTGTAGCGCTCCATTTTTACTAACCTCGTACCTTCTACTAGGAAACAATAACAATTGTTCAAATGTCAAACAATGACACTTCGAATGGCGCCAAATTTAAAAATTGCGTTCTAGTTGGGACACCCGATACAAATAAATATTTGTTGTCAACTGGCTTAAAAGAAATAAACCATTTAAAAGGTACTTACATGCCTAAGTGATGTGCTTTTTATAAAATTAACTCGATTTATGTATTTACTGCCGTAGGCATCCAAAGGAGCAAAGGCTTACAGAGAGAGATGGCTTCGTAGGCTCTTTTTCTTTGAAATTTTGAATAACAAATCTTTTGAAAACTTTTAATGCCTACGATATTTCAAATCATAGATAGCCAATTTAAAGCAGAGATGCATTTGGAATTTTTTTGTTTTTGGGTAAAATTCTAAAGGACGAAAAGCACATTTGAGAGCACCATTTATTTTATGATATTTTATTATTAGATAAGACCAATTAGACTCCCTAGCATAGCTAATCATAAGCTGTTTGAATTAGTATTTTTGTTTGTTTACATTTGGGCAGCCACCATTAAATATTAAATTAAAAACATTGTAGAGTAGATTTTTTGTTAACAAACTATAATTTTTAATATCGCACAAGAACAGAATAAGTTATTTACAAACTAAAAATTAAAATTCTTGTGCATAATTAAAAAAAAAAATATTGAAATACAAAATTTTAGTGTATGTGTGTGTGCAAAAACAAACGCTAAGGAGAAGTAGAAATTATTAAGAATAAATAATACAGGCAGGGAAATGTAAATTCGAGTGTACCTTAATTACTAATATTTGTTACTTTAAAGTAACATAGTAAAAGCAACATAGCAAAAGGGTACCACGGTGGACTAGTCAGTAGTGTGTTGGTCTGCTAGTTTGGGAGTTGCGGGTTCGATTCCCGCCAGAGATTTGGACTAGTCAACTTTTGTTTTTCTTCTATTTTCTTTCTGTTTTAAGTATTCTATTCATATGGAACACACAACATGCCAATTGAGCATAAGTGTTTACCTGTCGTAGGCTTGGGCTTTTAGTGCTCCCCCTTTTCAACCTAACCTAACCTAACATAGTACTCAGAATCTTGCTCATAATCAAAAAACTTTAAAAATTGTTGGTAAGAAAATAAGTTTTTACCACTTTTAATAAAATATTCATAAACAATTGTAATACTGCCAAAAACTCTAAATTTCCATCCCTATAGTTTCGAGCCTTGTACAAAAATAAACTGCCTTTTGTTTTGGTATGCTTCTGTTTTTGTTGTAGACATGAGTTAACCGGATTTAATTGTACCATGCACACTACCATGCATTTGTAAAACAAGATTTTTTAAGTTCCCTCTCTATATTTTCTATTCCATGTAAATACCAAAAAATAACTTTTTTATTTTCACATCATCACGAGCACACTTTTAGGCTCAGTTACTAAGTTATTTTTATACATTTTTCGTATTCACCAATTATATGTGTACATACCTACATACTTACTTTAAGCTATTTGTAACAGTTATGGCCATAATTTTTGTACATTCTGTGTAAATAAATTCAGTTAATGGCAGTAATAAAACGCCTACAATATGCGACAAATTACAGCAAATCCTTGAAGTGTAATAAAAGCTGTCAATAAGCGTTGAATTAAATAAGTGTCGCACCAAAGCCAAACAATAAATATTGTACAAAATAAGGTGCTCAATATTTGATTTCTTGCGTTCAAATAAATAAGGGTTATTAAGTCAAATTTAAGCCAGCTTCTCATTTGCAATAAAAACAATCCAGTTTATATTCAATAATTAAACCAAAGTTTACTCATGCAACACACAAAACAATGTATTAAATATTAATATTTATATATTGGTTTGGGTGCTATAATCCTCTCATAATACTTCCATGCTAGCAACATATATAAACGTAAAGAAACGTATGATTGTGCCTACTATCAATCGGAAAAACTGTAGGAAAATCACAAGAAACGAAAAGAAAGTTAAATAATGTTTTAAAGAAAATAAAAAGAGGAAAATTTTATCTCGTTTTTTATGCTTAAACTTTTATTCAACAATTACACAATTTAATACACAAGATAATACTTATTTCAATCTTACGCAAGCTTTCAAAAAATTAGCAGGAGAGATTTAGTTTGAATATTTTCCTGGAGCATGCATTACAATTTTGTATTATTATAGAATTTAAAATTTTTTTTTATCTTAATGCTCATTTTCTTTTATTTTTTAAATTAGGTCATGATATCTAAAGCTCGTTTACGTTCATCACTTACAGCTAAATATTAAAAATATTTCTACTCAAAGGTCTTTAAGGACAGCATATAGAAAGAGTAGAAATAATTTTTCTTTATTATATATAAATAAATAAATAAGTATTTATATTAAATATATCGTTAATGTTTAAGTTAATATTTTTTAAGTTAAACTTTTTTTTTTTAATAGAGAAAAATTTTCAATTCGCGATTTTTTGCAATCTTCTACAAACATATGAAGCCTGGTTCTTTTTATTTTGTCTCCTGCTTAAGCCTTTATTTATAGCAAAATATATTGAAATTTTTAACTAATTTCCATTGCCTAACCTTTCCTCTAAATCTAGTGCACAAAATTATTTTTTATTCATAATTGGTTTAACTACAAACGAGTGTCATGTTCTGGCTGCATGAATGCGCATTCAAATAAATAGTTTCCGACAGGCCACGATTTTTAGACATACGCTAAATCATACTCCAAAATGGCTTTCGAAAGAAAGGTAAAAAAAAACACTCACTGCGTATACTTAATATATTTAAAAAAATAAATATTGATCATACGCCCCAAACATAGAATTTTAATATTATTTATATGCTATATGCATACCCAGCAAAAAAATCTATGACAACAAAGTTAATTTGCAGGGGTTCAACTGGTGTCAAAGTGATTAAATTTAGGTGAAACCACTAATGAATTTAACATTAGCGTGTCATTGGAGATCATGTGTTTACATGAATATATTTATGAACTAATATTTTTAAATTTTTAATCAGGCTTGAGTTCATATTTAATATTCTTTATTTTTACAAAGAATTTTTTTAATTGTGATAAATGAAAGAATAAATCTTGAAAAATTAACTTCACTATATTTTAACAAAGCATGAGTTCATGCATAAATGGTAAAAAGCTTCCGCTGTTACATGAGTTATTCCTGTTTGTTTACATGAATTGTATAAGATATTTTGCATGATGTTTCATTCATTTTTAAGCACACCATTTATGACAAATTGCTTTGCATTTAGGGAGTCATCTATAATTATTGCTTTTACACAAATAATTTAGAAGTCTTTAAAATATAATTCGCTTTGGACTACTTCCAAAATTTGTTGCTGGTATATTCTAACAGTTGGCCAATTCACAAGGTGTATTAAGTATCATATTGTAATGATGTCATAATTTTTTAAAAATTTTAAAAATCTCTAATAATAAATTTTTTATACCCTTCACCTGTGGTGCACAAGGGTATATATAGCTTTGTCATTCCGTTTGTAATTTCTACAATTTTCATTTCCGACCCCATAAAGTATATATTTTCTGAAAGCTTATGAATAGAGGAGTCGATTAAGCCCTGACCGTCTGTCCGTCTGCCCGTCTGTCCGTGTGTTGGTTGAAATCAACTTTTAGAAGCAACTGTATGTTCCTCAGATCTGTATATGGTATCAATCTCTTGGAAATATCCAGGAATGAATCGCTATTGAAATTCAGCACAATCACCCCATAACTTTCTGAGATATGAGCAAAAAACCACGACCACCTCGTTTTTTTTCACAATTACAACAACAACATACATACATACATACATACATACATACATGTAAAAAACATACCAAACAAAAAAATTACAAAAAAAAAATATTAAAAATAAGAAAAAAATAATAAAAAAAACTAAAAAAAAAAAATTTTTAAAAATTTAAAAAAAAAATTAAAAAAATTTTTTAAAAATTTTTCTAAAAAAATTTTTTAAAAAAAATTTTAAAAAAATATAAAAAAAATAATAAAATATAAATAATATATAAAATAAAATAAAATAAAATAAATTTTTTTCGGCTCAGCTGGGACTCGATGCCACATTTATTCTAACGTGTACGTATGCACGTATTTTATATGGGATGAATGGTGATACAAACAATTGTTATTGCATGACTACACGTTGTGAAGGGTATATAAGATTCGGCACGGCCGAATATAGCACTGTTACTTGTTTATTGTTGAACTTAAATGTTTAAAAGACTTTATTTTTTTTTTTATTCTGGCTCAAGTTCATTTTAATACTAAATTTCTCATTTTTATATAAAGAAATTAATTTTTATTTGTGTTAATAAAACAATATACTGGAAAAGTAAGTTCTTATCTCGACACTAGCCGAGTGGAATGTGTTTTGATGAACCCGTAGAATAAAAATTGATTTCTTCATATAAAAATGAGAAACTTTAGTATTAAAGTGAACTTGAGCCAGAATAAAAATAATAAAGTCTTATATATATAAATAAATTTTATAATAAAAAATATAAAACTTTTCAATCATTTTAAATAATTTGGGAAATTATGACGTTTTGACATATTCCCTTGTGAATAAGCCAAGGTTTATGGTTCAAAACAAAAGACCAACAAGTTTTTGTACAAGCTATCAGAAATAAATTTGATGGTAATTTATGGTTTGGTTAAAACTTTCTACAAAAATGGTGCTTCAAACGTGGCTTCCTGCGTCATTAAAGTAAAATTGCCTGTCGAGACCATAATGCGCACCAAAGGCTTACTTTAAACGGATGCAATAGCCTTAATGCGACTACTTGACTTGTTGACGTAACCACCGATTAAGAAAACAAGTAAGAGCACTATATTCGGCTGTGCCGAATCTTTTATACCCACCACCAATTTTGTGTACATTTAAAGCACAATATTTATTATTTTGTTACTCATTATGGAATAATCTTTTTATAATAAAATATGTATCACTTTCTTTGTAGAGGGTGGTTAAATTTTAAGGGCCCATGTTGGAGGTGAACTACACATAGTCTTTAAATTTGTTTTCTGCACTTCACTTGACATTTCTCAATCTCAAACTTAGTCAATTTAATCCGTGGAAAAATACGCAAATGAGCAACGCTTTAAAGTTATTTAGGTTTTTTATGAAAATGGGCGTTCAAATCAAAATGCATTTTGTGCACTTCGTAATTCTTTTGATCAACATAATCATTCAAATTCATCCACAATCGGGAAAATTTTAAAAAATATTTAAATTTCTGTAAAACAGGTCTGTATTAAATGTTAGAAAATCTGTGAATGCCTTCTTAGTTCGTTGAATGGGAACCATTGCTGTTTTTTGCGATAGTGTGGCAAAAGAGCAGTCAACCTCGACTCATCATCGTGCCCAACAATTGAGCATCAACATTGTCATTGAAAATTTGGACCATCAGATAGAGGAGTGGCACCAAGGATGGAGGGGCCATTTGGCCGATATTTTGTCAAATACATAACTGAACCATACAAATATTATCATTATAAAAATAAATGATAGTAATTTCCTAAATAATTTGTGTTTGATATAAATTCAACATCGGTCCTTAAAATTCAACCACCCTCTATAACTTCGATATGCTTCTAAAATGCTTTTGTAAATGTAGTTTTTCAATGAAAGTGGGCGTTAAAGTAGGCGTGTCAATAAAGTTTGTGCTAATAAATACAACTAAGATATTTCAATATAGTTCTTTATTTTCCCAAAAACTTTGTCAATAGAGAAATTACATGAATTTAAGAAAACCCGTTATATGGGAGGTAGGCGTTATAGTGGGCGTGTCACCTAAACTTTTTGGCACAACAACTACATTGACTAGAAGGATATATGTAGTAAATTTCCTCATCATACCTCTAATTTTGTCGGTTTTATGAGCTTTAACATTTCATTAACGGTAGATAACGTGAAAAGTGGGCGTTATAGTAGGCGTGTCAAAGTTATTTTTACGCATGAGTACATTTTAGATGTTTCAATATAGCCTTTTATTATTCCAAAATCTTTATTAATAGAAAAATTATATGAATTTTAGGTAAAGCGTTATATGGTAGGTGGGCGTAAAAGTGGGCGTGGCACCTTAATTTCTTTGTACAATAATGACACTGCCTAGGGGGATATACGTAGCAAATTTGATCATCATACATCAAATTTTGGCGGTTTTATGAGCTTTGAAATTTCATTAACGGTAGATAACGTGAAAAGTGGGCGTTATAGTAGGCGTGTCAAAGCTATTTTTGCGAATGAGTACATTTTAGATGTTTCAATATAGCCTTTTATTATTCCAAAATCTTTTTTAATAGAGAAATTATATGAATTTTAGGTAAAACGTTATATGGGAGGTGGGCGTAAAAGTGGGCGTGGCATCTTAATTTTTTGGCACAATAATGACATTGCCTAGGGGGATATACGTAGCAAATTTGATCATCATACCTCTAATTTCGGCGGTTTTATGAGCTTTTAAATTTCATTAACGGTATATAACGTGAAAAATGGGCGTTATAGTAGGCGTGTCAAAGTTATTTCTGCGAATGAGTACATTTTATATGTTTCAATATAGCCCTGTATTATTCCAAAATCTTTATTAATAGAGAAATTATATGAATTTTAGGTAAAACGTTATATGGGAGGTGGGCGTAAAAGTGGGCGTGGCACATTGATTTTCCGTTAAAAAAAAGCCCCTTACCAAAAAGCAAAGTGTGCAAAATTTCAGAGTCGTACATCCAATTTTGTTGCTTTTATGACGTTTTTGTTTTTAAATATACCGAAAAATACACTGTGCGGTATAAATTTTCGTACATTTTGATCGATAACTCCTTTCCTAATGATTAGATTTAGATAATTTTTAGTGAGAAATATTGTTTTGACTCGAGAAATATATATTCGAAGTTTCATGGCTCTACGTTAATCCGTTTGGACACAATACCATTTTATTCGATGTTCGTAGGACACGGTTTTTTTGACCTACTCTTGCATTCCGAGCTATAACTCACTTCCTAATATTCCGATATAGCCCATTTTCAATACCAAACAAACCTTGTCTATAGGAAAGATTCTGGCAAAATTTGAGCCTCCTAGCTTTTTCGGTGCGACCTCTATCGTGCTTTCAACAGACGGACAGACGGACAGACGGACAGACGGACAGACGGACAGACGGACAGACGGACAGACGGACAGACGGACAGACGGACGGACATAGCTAGATCGTCATCAAATCAAACCCTGATTCAGAATATATATACTTTATGGGGTCTAAAATGGATATTTCGATGTGTTACAAACGGAATGACAAAATGAATATACCCCCACCATTTTTTTGGTGGCGGGTATAAAAAGGCTTTCGATATATGGAAAAAATCTGTGAGGCGTATACTTAATATAAACAAAAATCATTTAAATATCAATCATACGTCATCGTACATATTATTACAGTGTTATTGTTCAAACAAAATTCCGGCGTAAAGTATTCTAATTCTCCATGCACATAATAAATTTGGAAGAACTGCATGGTGATGATATAGTGAGGACTTCCAAAAGGTTTAATTTTAAATATCTTCCTAAATAATTTATCAACATGAAGGCAAAATATTTTAAACAATCCATACAAACAAATATCATTAGGCCATGAAACATCTTTTTTTTCAACTTATACAGGATAAGCCAAAAAAACACCACGTTTAAGGATTAAGTAACTTTTATGTTATCAGTTTCTATTTAAAATATTTTAAAAATAAAAGAATAATACAATTTCATTATTTAAATCATTGATCAATTATTTTAACTCAAGGAGCATATTGTCGATATTTTAATGTAAAAATTTTTTCCTTCTGAAGCAATGATTCGTTGCTTTGTTCGTCTTAACGATTAACATGGCACGGTAAAAGTTTTGCCTAGACCATGATTAGTTCGAACTGCTGAAAGCAATGAACATTTACAGCAAAATGTTAAGGAACCAACTACCTGAAAGCGTTTTGCTCAACTAGAAATTAATCGTATGTCACTACGGCACATTTTAAAAAGAGATTATTAGTAAATCTGCATAAATGGAGCAATTTATGAAAAAACTATGAAATGAATGTTCTCACTTATGGATCTCTGGTATGGTGGACTGAAACAGGGCGTAAGTATGTTGTGGACCAGTTGTATAGAGTACAGAGATCGGCATGCATTGGGATAACGGGAGCGATGCGAACTAGTCCTTCGGAGGCGCTGAACACTATGTTGCATCTCGTTCCCATAGATATTCATATATTGGCCACATCCGCAAGTAGTGCGGTGAGGCTTAATGCGACTGGATGTTGGAGGTCGAGGACGTATGGCCATGCGAGTATATTGGCCACGCTGCCTTCGAGCGTGAATCAACCCTCTGACTACATTACGCCCTACATGGATTTTGATGGGGCGTTCAGAGTTCTTATTCCCTCCAGGAGAGAGTGGAATGGGGGTCGCCTTTTGGGGAGTTTTGACACCAGGATCTATACTGACGGTTCGAGGATGGAATGTGGTGTTGGATCTGGTGTCTTCTCTGATGGGCCGGAGATTGAACTCTCCTTCCGTCTTCCGGATGATTGCAGCGTTTTTCAGGCGGAAGTACTCGCTATCAGGGAAGCATGTAGGATACTGAATGACGGGAATATCCACGGGAGCATTGGTATATTTGTCGACAGTCAGGCGGCACTCTTGTCACTCAGGTCATACATTATTACGTCTAAATTAGTTGGCCAATGTAGAAAGGAACTGTCAAGGCTTGGTCAGCGGGCTGACGTTACTCTAGTTTGGATTCCTGCACATAAGGGCCACTATGGTAACGAGCGTGCTGATGAGCTAGCCAGGGGAGGATCTGCTCTGGATATCTCTAATGCAATTGCAGTTGCAATCCCGTTGGGGACTATTAAGAGCAGAATCTCCAGACACTTTCTCCGGAAGGCTGATAACAGGTGGCGTGGGCTGAGCACGTGTAAGGTGGCACGGCTCACGTGGCCCTCTTTTGATGCACGACATACATTGCAACTTACCAGTCAAAGTCGGAGGGACATATCGAGGTGGCTGGCGGTATTGACGGGTGACTGGATGTTAGGCAAACATGCAAGTTGGCTCGGACTTCCATCGAACGACCATTGTCGCAGTTGTTTGGATAGAGAGAAGGAGGAATCGGTTTTCCACTTTCTCTGCAAATGTCCTGCACTGTTGGCTAAGAGACACAGATTTCTGGGCGGACATATACTAGATGGCCTCTCTGCGATATCTGAAGTTGGACTGAATTATCTACTGAGATATCTCAGGGCCACGGGGTGGATCTAGTACCCTTACTCTTGGATTTTTTTGAATATTTTTGTCATCATACTCTTGAAAACAGACCTGATGTAGGGTTTTATCAGGAGGAAGGCACTGTCTGTACTATCCAAACTATAATGGCACTTTTAACTCCAAATTTTGGAGAGCAAATAATTTTCATAAATTTTAAAAATTAATTGGCCGTAGCGTATAACATCTGTGAAATAAACCTTTAATAAACATTAAATATTTTTTTATGAATACGACAGTTAAACTTTAATTTTTAGTTTAAGGCTTTACCATTGTTCAATATTTATTTATTTATTATTTATTTATTTTTTTTTTTTTTTCTAGTTTTTTTAGAGCTAAGACTTTGATTCCTCATTTTGGACTTTCCAATAGCTTGTCATTATCTCTGGATTATTTCAGTTTAAATTATACGATTTTAAACGCATGGAAATTTTCAACAAATAAAAATGCTTGTCAGTCCTTTTAGGTTCCTTTGTAAGTGAGTCAATATAAAAATATGTGTCATTAAGTGTTTTTCAAATAAATCATTAAAAAAAGGTTTTGTATCTCATGTTTAACCTCTGCTGGCCAGAAGCTCATTACATGCGTAAACGCTTGTTGCCCATTTAGGTGGGTTTTTTCTATTTTGCTAATACTTAAAGAGAAACAGAAAAACATTATTTGATCAACACGATTAATGAAGATGAGTTAAAAAATATTCAGAAACAAAGGCAAAATATTATCAACCCTAATCTTAACAACGTGTATCTGCAAAATACTTTTCGGTGTTTGGTTCAATAACTTAATTTGAACGGACAGTTTGATGGTTTTGAGTATTTAAAAATGAAATGAAAAAAATTAAATACATAAACAAAGACATTGGAATAATTAATTAAATCTGGAAATTTTAACCTTTTCTGGCAAAAACAACAAAAGTAGCCACTGAAAAATAAGTATTATAGTTTTTAGCTAAACATCAGTAAGTCAATTAATGGGTTTCGGGCTTCCGAAGGTTAAATATATAAATAAAGTGTCACAAAGTAAACTTTAAGATGTCTTCTTACTTTGCACTATTAGAACATTACGTTTTATTTATTTTAAGTAAACCAAAGTTTGTAAAAGGTATACAAATAACAATATAATTTTAAACAAACAACTTTTATTAATTCAATTTTAATTTCGTTTTATCTCAATATTATGCCTTCACTTATCTAGGGACCAGCGACAAAATAAACACTCACAACCTAAATAAATAAAGAAAGAAACAAACAAACACACAAAACAATTAAAAATAAAATTTGTGTTAAACTTTTTCAAGGCATTCTCGTTTACTTTTGATGCTACTTATTCACAAATCCAGCTTATTTGCAGAGAGCAAAGTTATTTAATTTACAACGACAACATTTACACAACTCCATGCTTTCAGCACGAAAATAAAGAGTAGATAACAATTAACTAAACAATTGTCTAGCAATAAAATTGTCACAGAAAAATATGAAAAGCGCGAAAAGCCATTAAATTTATTTGTAGAAGGAACAGTACTTATGCCGTAAATAAATATTGTTACAGATTTACGAGCTAAATTCTCTGCTTACACCTTACCGCCATTAGGAAGTACTGAAGGGATTTATTATCATAATATCAGTTTACTGGCAGCTTCCAGTCAACATTAATTTACTGCCAGTCTCACTCTTAGTAATTTTTAATTTCTGCCAGCATAAAAGGAAAAAAAACAAACTTTAATGTTAAAAACAACAAGATAAAGTAGCAAAAAATAATATAAAAAAAACTTTTTGATCATAAAAAACACATATTTGTTTACCTACCCCCTACCACTTTTGGTGTGTTTTTATTATTATTATAACCCAAAACGCATTATTTGTTTTTCTTCTAGCAGCCATGGCAGATTTAGATAAATTATCCAAAATAAAACAATAACAAGCATGACACCAAGAGCTATTATACCCGAAAAAAACATGGTTGAGATAATCATAATATCATTAGAACAGAAATTCAGACTTTAATCAAATTATGTTATGATAGTAAATCACCCGTATTCTATTCGGCTTCGTCAACGTCGTTTTTTTGTCAGTTGTTGTAACATTGATGTTACTTAAATTGACTTTGATCTTGTCCTTGTTATTTTTAATGTTGTGTTTAAACAAAACTTATAAAAAAAAGGATTAGAGTTTAAAATATCATAAAAAAAAATGCAAAACTTTAAATAACCATTCGATAAGCAGTCAAACAGTTAGGGAATGCCATATTAGCATTGACGTTCTAATTAAGTAATGATGTCTCAAAATTGACGGCAATGTTAGTGACGCTAGATAGAATATAAATGAATATCTATAACCAAAAAGTTGTCATCACACTTTTCGACACGACTGTAATATAAACTTATCTGATCCAATAATATTCAAAAATATAAGTTTTTTTTGTTTTTTTTTAATATTTTAAATAATTATGTACAGAATATGCATATTAAATAGATGTTTGTATTTTTTTTATTTTTTTATTTTTAGAATAAAAATCATTAGTCGATGGGTAATATACACATAAGACCTCAAGGTTAATTGTAGCATTCTGACTATCATTGCAATGTAATGGCATAGTTATCTTAACCAAAGTGTGCTTCATAACTTAACAAAATTTTCAAATGAAATTATGTGGCAATAGCAAAAGTAGCCAAATGTAAGTAATGCGCGAACGATAGTCGTTAGGCTTCAATTCCTGTACCAGTTTAATCAAGTTTAAATATTAAACATGATGACGAATTGAAACATTTAAATTATCATCAATAGCTTATCTCGTGCACAGTGGGAGCCGTATATCCGTAAAGATTAAACTTTTTCTAGTTTCTCGAATAATTTACTTTGATGGACAATTATAAGTACCACCACATGCATATAGGTCCTGATAAATTTGCGGAATTTAATAACAAGTTTTAGGGAAGTTTTTGGTTAGTAAATATTTCCCCGGATCCGGACTTGCTCTTGTGTGAAATGCTAAATAACCAAACCATACTTACTTTAAAGCAATCGAAAGCTCTTAAATCATATATAACAGTTCTGTCATTCATTTTAAAATTCTGCCTCAGGAAAACCTCTGTATAAAGATTTCTTATAAAATAAATTGAAATTCCAAAATTGAAAACTCAAAAAACTTAAACAAAGAAATCATACTTTTGACCGCAAAACACGTTTACACTGAAGTAAAATCCTTTTTTGGCTCGTTTTTGTATCGTTCTGGCAACATGTTTGTAAGTTTTACCATTTTCCTGGTCCTATCCCAATAATTAAATATTTTCTGAAACCTTATAAATAGGAGAGTTGGATGAAAAATGTCCGTCTGTCCGTGTTTTGTCTAAAATTATTTTTTTGTGGCAACCACATACTGCAGAGATATGCATGTGATAATAATCTTTTGAAAATGTTGAGGAATGAATCGTTATTGAAGTCCAACACAATTGCTCCATAACTTTCTGAGATTGAAGCAAGCAAACACTGCTGCTTCTGTTTTTCAGTCCCAGGATAATTTATCGCCACATTTAGTACTATTTGTAGATATAATGCACCTCTTGGGATATTTGTAAAATTTTTCGAATTAAAAGGTTAAAATATAGGCAAAGCTAAGTTTAAAAAAATATTTTTTTTAAATATATTTTAAACTTTAATTAATTTTAAACCAGCTAGTGACGTCAAGTAACAAGCAGTAGAATCGAAAATTGTTACTGAGAAAAATTAATAAATTCGAAGATAACTCAGATATAAGCAGCAAAATATAATTACTTTAGATTTTTAGGGTATGGGCTTCAACTGTAAGGACTTGACTACAAAAAATTCGAAGGCCATGATTTTCGTTGTTACAAAATGACGTACAACAAATTTAAAATTTAATTCAATTTAACTTAATACAAATCTAGTAGTTAAATTTGTTTGCCTCCTCAATATTGATTTTAATTGAACACAGCAAACTATGAAAAATTTAAAACCAGAGACTCTCTCTATAAAAAAAAAAATAGCGGAATAAGGCCGTATAGCAATAACAGCTATGTCCCCTTCAATCCACTCAATATACGTATCAAATGGCTCACCAAATAGAACACAGTGAACTATATTAATATTCAGAACCAAAGATGGCGTAAAACATTAAACCTAGAATTGAAACTACGCCACTTACACCTATAAGCATGATGGTGAAGATTATTATCAGATTTGGCAAGGCAGAACACTCCAGCATTTTCCCAAGACTTATCCTGGATACGTTGATTTCAATTCCCAAAACCATAAAAAATGTTACAGTTTAGTAAAAACTTTTAAAATTTTCAAATCTTTGGAGAACACATCTCAGGAGAAATTCATATTGTGGTCTTGAAGTAAATTATCACAGATTTGCTTGAAATGGAATAACATGCCGTGTTATAAGTTAAGGATAACGAAAAAAAGTTTATCCTTTTTCAAAAGCCATTTTAATTATTAAAATCTAGTTATATTAAGTAGATTGTTATTTGTGTCAATGTATTTGTTTGCACACTTGTTGGGGTTTATTTGTTAAAACTTAATAGAAGCGTAACAAAATTTAACAGAGTAAATTATTTAGAATCTTTGCATAAGGCAATATGGCCGGTCAAATTGTGTCAACATTTGCGTATCGCCGTTTGTATTTATGGGTCTGTTTAATTTGCATAAAAACTTGAGCATATAATTTTGTGTGCTACGTTGAGGGTTTGTAAATAAAAAAAACATGACTTTTTACTTTATATACAAAGCTTAATAATATTGTTAAAAATAAATTTCACTTAAATATTTATGAAAGTAATACATATACACACATACACTTGTGACATTAAATGTCACTCTTGACAGTTGCTCAACAGCCTCAGTTAAGTTTCATAATAAACTAAAGTGTTTTCATTTTATACGATGGTATTTTTGCAACTCATACGTAGAAATAATTTTAAGTAAATAAATTAAATTGTTTAGCTATTTAAAGCGACTTTTCTGTATCATCTACCTTTGACGTTGATAGCAGTTAAAACATGTAGATAATATTGTAGTGTACCTTATAAGTGTACACTGCTTTCCCTAACAAGCATTGTAATCGGTACAAAGCGTCACGAAATAAGTAGAGTGCATTTATTACCAATTGCATTAAAAATGATTTATTTTCGTACGTAAACGACACTTATCCATTGACTTACAGAATAAGATATGTAAGTCGATGGAAATCAAATGCACTGGCTTGAAATCCCTTTTCCCATTTTCTTTTGTTTCATAATGATATGTGATCTATAGATTAGAGAATAAGACTTAAATGAATGTAAAAATAGAGAGTCTGAATCAAGGTGACTTCAATTATCAGGTGGGGTGCTAACATCGCAGCTGATCTATAACCGCTTTTTATTTCTTTTTTTTACTTTCAATAATAATTCGTCTTTATTACTTGTCGTTGGCTGTATAAACATGGGAATCATAAATGAAATATTTTTTTCATATCGCCGCTATAATTTACCAACATCTGTATTTGAAATGTAATAAATCGTAAAAAAGCATCCGCTTAAGAAAGCGAAAACAAGCAATAAAATAAATATAAATGATAAATAAAGCTAAAACGAATCTTACACACCCAACTTATTTTTGGAAAGAGAAAATATTCTTAAGAAAAAATATATTTATTGAACCTTCTTAAAAATTGTTTAGTTTTATTTAGTGAAGCATAATTTCTATTAACAAATTAACTTACTACATGGAACTGAGAGTTTTTTGCTGAGTATTCATACTTTGACATGTGATTTAAATGCGTAGACACTGACATACCATGACTGTTTACAAATCTTAATCTTGTAAAGTCATTACCTTTGTGTCTCTAACGAAATCGATTTTAATTATTTAACTTAACCATTAATAGTATCTCACTAAAGAATATATTTATGTTTGCTTTTTTTAGTTTTTGTTTTTGTATCACTATTAACGGAAAACCCGATAGAAGTTATAAAAAGGTATTGACCGATTTTTATAAGGGCGGAAAATTATAAAATTTAAATAAAACAAAGAAAAACGTTTTTGTTACTTGATTTTTTTGATTAAATATTTATTAATTAAATATGTAGATAATTTGTTGGCCTAATTTTAAAATACAACGTTCATATTTCATGTGACGTAATTTAGTGGTCCAATTTTCATAAAACCCTTGCAGTAAAGTAGGCTTATTTTATTGTTTTCATTTTATCTCCATAGACCTTTTATACTAAACACATCTACAGAGAAAAATACTTTAAGGGAGTTAAAATCATATTAACGAGTAGAGCAGTTATCCGCTATATTTCTTAAAATTACTCGTTATTCAAATCAATTTATACAGTGTGGCTCAGAAAGACCAAAGTGGTGTGAATTTCTTATAACTTTTTATTTAAGGCATATTTTTTAATTTTTTGTTTTTTAGATTAGTTATTAAAAATGATATCCCGCAAGTGGTGGCCATTTTCTGCTTCGCACAAATGTGCTCTTTCCAACACATTTTCCATGACCTTTCGCAAAACTTCCGGTGTTATGTTGTTAATTTCGTCTCGAATATTGGTTTTTAATTCCTCAATAGTCCAGGCTTATAAACATAAACTTTCCCTTTTAAATAACCCCAAAGGAAACAATCTGGAGCGGTTAAATCCGGGGAACGCGGAGGACAATTAAAATTGCGAAATTATTTTTTCACCAAAGATGTCGCGTAAACGAGTCATTGTTGCCCTCGCAGTGTGCGCTGTGGCTCTATCCTGTTGGAACCATATTTGAGGATGGTTTTCTACGGCTGGCCTTACAAAATTTTCTAACATGGCCCGATATCGATCTCCTGGTTGATGTTTCTGGATCCTCCCGAATACTCTCCTGTACCACTAGAATATTATCAAACGTGTGGACAGTTCGTAGTCTGCCGGAACCAAGAAGGTTCCTTACTGCTCCTTGTTGTCAAAAATTTGCAACCAGACGGTTTATTGTTGACTGAGAGGGTACAACCGGCACATTAAATTGACGACGGCATGCACGCTGAGTCAACACAATGGACCGTTGATTTGAAAAGTAAATTTCAACGATTTGGGCACGTTGTTCAGTTGTGTATTGCTCCATTATAAATTTTCCAAGTCTTCTTTACAAAATACTGAAAAGAAAAGAAAAAAAAATTATAATAAAAAAGTTATAAGGAACTCACACCACTTCGGTCTTTCTGAGCCACCCTGTATTTATTTTTTTTTTTATTAATATTTATATCACACATTAGAGCAACCTTCTGCTAAAACTAAACGTATGCAACACAAATGCTATTTAAATAAAGCAAGAAGAAATTTAAAAGCTTTTTGTATACCATAACCACCGTTGACTGTAACGTTACATTTAAAAATAATGATAACTCCGGTCCATAAGTTGCTAAAAACAGTTTTTTTTTTCTAAATGTCGTAGTGCTATCATCACTTTAAATTTATTCACATAGCCGTCTTACCAAGAGTGTGCTTCATAATCTTCTTGATATATATATAGAATTAAATCATGACTTTTAAAACATTGCTCGAGCGTGATTTAATTTAAAATAAATTTCTAAACCAAACCTTAAAACAACCAGGAACTGCCCAATCAGTTATCACAGAAAACAACAATATTAATTAAAAGTTCCCTGCCTTTCAGGCTAAAATTTATGCCATTTGTATCAGTTGCTATAAATCTTTTAGAAGGAATGTGAGAAAAGCCCACATTTATATTCTCTTTTATAGCCAAATGGTTTTAAAGGCCCTTATGGCTTATGATATCAACTCGGCTTTGGTGCTTTAATATATCGCCGTCCTCACAACTGGCATTTACAACTGCCTTAGATTCCGGGTCACAAGGGTCATGATGGTAATGAACGTGGCGACCGTCTTACAAACTGTCGGGTTAACAAATCAATTATCAAATGATTGGCCCGGAGCTTTTTTGTAGTATAACTTCATGTTATATTAAAAGTGAACTATTTTTCCTCCTTGACGCTGAGTTTGCTTCCTACTGGCAAAAAACTTAAGCTAAACCAGGATAAGAGGTTTGTTTTCCTCTAAAGGGCCAAATCTAGAGGACTTTTCTCCCTGGGCAGGAAGTACCTTAGGGTGTTTTTATGTTTTTTTTAACTGAACATTGCATTCCCTTTTTCAACTTTAGTAAAACTGGCAGTTGAAATGTAGTGATGTGACCGTTTTGCGATATGGATGATGAGACTGCAGAGCATGTCCTCTGGAATTACTCGTTACTCTGCACAAGGAAATTAGATTTTTAAGAGAACTCTCTGCCTGGTAGGAATTTGGTTTTATTAAAATTCTTGTCAAGCTAATGGCTACAAAAAGGACTTATTTTTTGCAGCGGTTTTGGGAACCTATTTATTAATTCTACTATCAATATTATACGTCACTAAGAAATACCCTTAAAGTAGATTAATATGGTAGTCGCATCTAATCCAGTTAATGGTTTTTGTATACCCTCTATCTGTGGTGCCAAGTGCTTTCCGAAATTTTAGCCACAGATGTCAAACTTAATTTTTTGTTTAGTTATCAGTTAAAGCTGGATACAAAAGTTTTCAAATTAAAAAAAATAAGTTGAAGAAAATAATGATAATTATTAAAATAAGAGAAAAAAAATTTTAAAATACAATAACAAAATACTTGATTTTGCATTGTTGTATTTGTAAGCCGCTATGCCTATACACACCTTATGAATATACATGAATACCATGAACACGCTTCATGTGCATGTGTAAGGACTATTAAATTGTTTGGGAGTAATTCTTGTTATGTAGCTTTTATTGGAAAATTTCCTATTCAATATATTTCGTTAAAATATCTGGATTATTTAAGCCATTATGAGCCATAACACACTTATGTATGTATAAAGTTGTTGAGTTTTAGACGTATCTTTACATGTGTCACAAACTGAACAAACAAACAAAAATATCATCATTTTATTTTGGCTGTAGGTATAAAAATGCACACACACACACATAAAAAAATGTAATAAAGACATGAAACAAGCAACGAAATAGAGAAAAATAAATAAATAAATATGCTGATTTATTAAATTAGAATCACAAGCAACATCAATTTCTTTTAAGTCTGACTACAAGCTGGCTAAGAAACAAACATTATATTCAGGATATTAAATTTTCTCTCCAGCAAATGCCACACTAAAAACGGAGTTAAAAATCTGGAGCATATAATTCAACATGTTTTTGTAGTTAAAGTTCGTGATTTTCTTTTGAATTTCTTCTTTAGATAAAATACATGCAGTAGAGCATAATTTGATAGCATTGTATTCGCTTGTTTTATAAGATGAATTTTGAATGATGATTTTGGCATTACTATGTTATTGAAGAGCATATGTATAAATGAATATATTATTAAAATTCCCTTCGTTCTAACAAGCGCATAGAACGATGAAAAGGAACCCATGTTTCATGACTTCATAATGTTTACTTATATAAATTGTTTAAGATATTTTACATGCATCTGCAAATATTTTTTGAAGCACATCATTTATGATAAACTATTTTTAATTAAAAGAAAAATTCATTCTCTTGCACTATTGATAAGCAAGTCATCAAAAAGGTCACTCATTTTAAACTAGTGAGAAAGATTCTTGCCGGGATATAAATAACACCTGGCGTAAAAATAATGGAGAAATGCACCGTGGAACAAAGAACCAAAACAATAGAATTCTATTAACTAAATTAGCGCTCTACAGTGTTTATTACTATAGTGTATGCTTATTGAGCCAGACCAACGTTAGCAACGTCAGTTAGCTAGTTAGTACGTTACCAAGCCTTGATAACTCTTCCCTGCATTGATTGACTAATTTGGACTGAAGACAAAAATACCTATATTTTCATGAATATTTTCGTCCCTCAGTATCATCCATGCCTCCTAGATATCGAATATTTAACCTTTAAATACGCTTCATTCATCCGGAAAATAAAAACAGAGCTCTACTCCTAGTTCCCTAGATGTGACACTGAATACGGTTCCACAGCTGGTCACAGGCGTGACCTTGTAGCAGCCGTAGAGATCCTATAAAGTCACACCTTTTCTACTTACTCACTCACTCCTGAAGGGAATTAGATTTTTAAACGCCCTGTCAAAATTGATTTAGGAGGAGTAGGTTGGTTCAGCATCGTAGGCAGTACGGCCAGAATTTTTGAATTTCCAAATGTTTTTGATCTCCTACATTCAGATGCATTAAGTCTAACTGCACTAGGGCCACTATCTGAAAGTCAATGGGAGCGAGATGCAATATAGTCGTCAGTGCTTCTGAGGAAATATTTTGCAATTCCTAGTAATTTCAATTTCAACTGATCTACAATATATTTACGACTCATTGTAGTTCCTCATATCAAAGATCCATAAATTAGAATTGAACGTACTAAAGTCGTACGCATACTACACCTAACCACGTTAGACTTGAAACTATATTTCATAAATAAGTCTTACGGCATGTGTAGTAAGTTATCGAAGCCTCCCTTGATATTTCAGTTTTTTTTCATGACAATTCCGAGTCGAGGCTAATACCAGGATAATTCGCCTTGTTCAATAGAGGAGCTTTGCAGTTCCCCGTTCTCAGTAGTTCAAAACTTGCCATTTCGACTCTCGTTGTACCTCGTTGGGTACCTGTGGTAAATTGACAATAAAATCTAAATTTTTTAAGCGATTTTTATGGTTTATGGCTAAGAAAAGTATCTCTCAGAAAAATATTTAAAATGTTGAATATTTTCTTTATATATTTTTTAATTCCATTTTTAAATTAAAAAATACTACGAATTTTGCACGACAAAATTTTTTTTCTCCATTAATTTTTGAATAATTCCAAAACGATAAGAGATAGAGAAAAATTATGTCCAACTACAATTTTGTTACACATCTTCTGGTGTTTTATTTTTGAAAATCGGATGACTGGTTCTCGAGATAGGATGAAATATGTCTCCGTACCTGACTAATTTAGGGGAAAAAATTTCCCACGCCCATTAAAAAAACCCGTTTTGATGGAAAAAAAACCGACAACGGATTTGAGTTCAGCGCATCAAAATCCATATAGTCCACATAGTTTTATTTAATGGAGGATTTTGCTGCTGAGCAGTGTAATTATAGGATAAATTTATGAAATTTAGTAAAAATGGGAAGCTTAGATGAAAAATTAAAATATGGAGAAAAATATCCAGATATAATTCAGCTTTATTGGTGACTACTTATTTAATTGCTTTTTGTAAGTTCATTTGAAAGCGAGGGTCATGATTTCTGGGACAACTCTAACAAAAATAAGTAGTTATTCTGTCGAAAAGTAACTAGTTTATGTGTATCTCCAATATTACTTGCTAACTTACTAGGTAAGTAAAGATTTTGCTGGGTAATTGCTCACGAATTAAATATTGTTAACTGTACTTAAACTAGTGCTACCAAAATTGTATCAAAAAATTGCAACAAGAAGAAAATAATGATAATTTTAAATAACATTTAAATTAATTATTTACCCACTACATACGATTGTCACGTTCTTGATAGGCGAAAGGTCCACAAGCATAAGAGTCGTTGTTTTTTTTTTTATTTTTCAAACAATTTGAACATATTACTCAGAGACACTCATGGCATATTCACATCAATCTCTTGAATTTAATATATTACTCATATTCATACCTTGAATAACGAATAAGGCTTTGAATGACGAATATCATTGTCGTGGTATAATGATATCTTAAACAATTTTTATTATAATTCTTTTGTTACCGCTTTTCATTTTCATATGTATTAATTACATTTATAATAAATTCTGCAGAACTAATGAAAGAGAGCATCATAAATTTTGATTATAAATGTTGCATGGTTTCATTGTTATCTTGATTAAAACATTAAACGTGCCTCCGTGACACATGTTGGTGAGATTAGGGTAAAACTCTGCTAAAAACTGTTGTATATGTTTGCATGAATGTCTTTACTCGGCTTCAAATATGTTTGCACAGGATAAACCAAAAGTCACTTAGGAGTTTAAAATTGTAATAACTTTCTTGTTTATATGTTTATTTTATTTTATTTTATTTTTTGTTTTTAGATTGTAAATTATACAAAATGGAAATTCGTTTACAATAAGTATGAAAAATAGTGTCACTTAAATTACCCCTGTTTTCAATTTCGCAATGATATGCTGATTGAGAGTATTTCCTATAACATGTTCCAAATCTGTGGTTTTTGCGTTAAAATATCTGCAGCAATGTTGGCCTTGAATTCAAAGATAGTCTCTAGCTTGTCCACATGTACTCGGTCCTTCAAATAACCCCAAAAAAAATACTCAAGTGCTTATAAATCTGGCAAATGCGCTGGCCATTATTATTGAATTTCTGAAAATTATTCCATCTTTAAAAATTTAACTTAAAAGTGTCACTGTTTCTGGGACAGTGTAGGTAGAGGCTTCATTTGTTTAAACCACATCTCAGGCATATTTTCAAGAACAGAACTTAAAAATGTTCTATCGTAAACCGCCACTCCTTTGCATTTAAGGTTACAGCACTTTCATCTTCATTCTCGAAGAAGTAAGGCCTAGTCAGATCAAATGCCACACCATATTGTACACCTCATTTTGTACATGCAATTGTCGTTGATGAACAGCTCTTGGATTTTTAGCCCCCCAGAACCTTAAGTTCTGCTTAAGTATTTAAAAAGCTCCATCTCTCATAATTAGATTAAGGATAAAGTTGATTTCATTTCTGACCAACTCAAAAAATTTAACTGTAAAACTTAGACATTGTGTCGATCTTGAACTTGTATAAAAATAGTGATGATCGAGCCATTCCTAGCTCAGTAGAACGCCTTCTGTTAGATATTTCTGGTATTTTGTTAACACTTTGCTATACATGTTTTACACTTTTCGCAGAGCGAATTTAACGTAGTCTATCAGTTTGAAGTAGATCTCATCTAACGTTGCCATCTTGGTGATGACGATGAACTAAGCAACGAATCATTACTTCAAAGGACAAAATTCAGATTAAAATGTCGACAATATGCTCTATGTCCTAAAATAGTTAGGCTTTGACTTAAATAAAATTTTTATATTCTGCCTCTTTGTTCACTTGTGAATCCTTGCGTTATTTATTCTCCAGGTGTTATTTAAATATATAACATGAAACAAAATAAACTATTTACTGTTTAAACTACATAGTGACTTTTAGCCCACCCTGTATATGTATAAGTTTGTCTCCTGTCAGTGCTTCCGAGTTTATCTGAGTTTTGCAATTTTTTTCAGATTTTGATAAATTATAATTTTATTGGCATCATTTTTACAAAACAGAAAAATAACACATCGACAACAGCAAAGGCATAAACAATGTTTAAAGCTCAAACAAACATTCAAAGATGTTAACCCAGCCACCCATTTATACCTTCTGCCTGTTAACAAATAGCGTGAAATTTTTGAAATGTTTACATTAGGCGTAAAAGGAATGACTGTTTGTTGAACTCATAAAAACAAAGAGATAAAAGAAAAACATAAATTTTATTGCTGTGAAGAATAATAAAATAAAATTCGGTCTTAACAAATTGTTATTGAACAAGTGTCAGTGCCTTTAACCTCCACTATCTACCCTTAATCAACATTTCACAGCTGTAATATATTTTACTCAACTTTGATTTTGTTGAAATGCCCTTAATACTTCTCATAATACTTTTATGTTACTCTGGGCTCAAGCAAATATTAAAAATATGGCTCCTGGAATTGATTACTTATTTCATAGTTTCCTAGTTGGGATTTCTGGTCTGTTTGTTTTTAAATTTATGATGATGTTTTATATGTTTGCAAAACTGATTTATTCATAAATTGTTTGAAACAAGGACAATTCAATAAATAACTAGATGATTAATATTTTTCATTTGTTTAAACATTTTATTATCATTATAAAGTGGATGCATAAATCCTCTGTTTACGTTAACTTTGACTTTCTTTTAACGAAAATCTAAAAAAAATTATATATAAAACTTTTTTAAAATATGTTTCTTTTTTAAATCTTTCTAGCAATATAAAAAAAATATTTCACTTGCCCGCTAAATAGCCATTGAACAACATCAATCAACTTTAAATTCTGGGTCACATACCACATTTCAGCTACATTTGTCTCATCACTTAAACGTCAAACCGCACAAAATCTATCAAATCTACTGGAAAATTAAAAGCAATATATTTTTTAATTAAAACTAACATTAATAGAAAATAAAAGAAATAAGCAACAAGGAACAAGGAACATTTTAAAAACCTCCTCTCGTAATTTAGTAGACTTTACAAACATTCATTTGCTCGTTCCCTCAAATATATTTTCACACTCAAACACATGTACACACACACACACATAAACACAAACGCACAATTCCATTTTCTTTTACCAAAACAACAACATCTACAACAACTAACTTATAATTAAATAAAAAAGCAAAAGAGGGAGAAAACATAAACAAACAAATAACGAAAATAGCAATAAAAACAAAATTAATTGCAAACTGGCGTTTTTTCAAAATATAATGTGGAGCACTATTGCGCCGACAAATTCGAAGAAACTTTTAATTGGCAGCACACGCAGCGTTGACTATGTCGGTGACAATTCTACAACAAAATCTACAAAGATCTCAATCGCAATGGAAATTCATATACAAAACAAGTGCATTTCAGCATAGCGCATCACTCTGGAGGGTGGTGCAGAGCCCCCATGGCTACAGGGCCCCCTTAAAGCGGCATTTTTGGGGGCCACTGGCGTCGGTAAAACAAGTATATTACAGGTAAGTTTATTTTGCCTTTCGCTTTTCCTTTCTTTTTTTCACTTTATTTGTAATAAATTTCATTTTATATGAAATAAATTCCTAAAGTTTTTCAACATTTTTAAATTGGATGCTTAAACAAAGTTAAGATGATTTATAATAAACATTTTATTAAACTGTACTGCAACATAAAAAGTTTAGCTATGGCGGTGAATACTGGGTGACCACCAGGGGTCGGTTTAAAATAACATACAGATTCGAACGCTTTTTTGTTGTTGATTAATTGGTTTGCAAAATTTAAACAGCAACAAGTATGGAAACCTTTTTGTATTAAAGTAATACAAATATCTCAGAAAATGTAAAAACAAGTGAACAAATTAAAAAAGAAAAATTATTTAAAATACTAGATGTGTCATAATCAAAAATAATCAAAAGGTTATTTATTGCCGGTTTCTTTTAACAAGGCGATTTTATACAAGTGAAATTACCAGCCCAGCTGATTAAAAACCATTTTGTAAAAATTTGTTGAATTCACCTTAATTTAATTTATTAATGCAGGGATGGAAAATGAGAATTTCGGTATTAAAAAATTGACTTGAGTGTACTTTTTTGATAATAAATATACCAAATTTATATATGTTTGTTGCTTTTGCACAAGGTTTTAATGTGTTTCACAAATACATAGAATTTTTTTTATCAAATTTTATTAAATTAAACTTATTATAACAACTTGCCCAACCCTTGGCCTTGACAGAAAACATTCCCTTAAAAGTTACTTTATATCAATTCGCCGTTGAATATATCTGTATAAATATGCCTTGCCATTTATAAACATATTTACTTGTCAACGACCCAACAATTTTATATTTGTTCACGTCAATAAAATTCGAACTCTAGTGATAACAATTCATGGGCAAATTGCAGTATACTGTAAAGATTTATAATTATATTTTGATATTTCAAACTTGTTTTTATTTGACAGCAGACCTCTAAAAAGTTATTACCTGTTGCAAGAACTCCACCAAGTTTGTCGATATTTTTAAAAGCCTAAATTTATCAAGAAAAAATGCAAAGCATAATGCTAGGAACACAATTGTAACTAACGACGAATTTTCGGTCGCTAGAAAAACTGATTTGTATATGAAAACTAAATAAACACAATCATCGCATTAGGCGAAATTCGTCATACTCGGCGAATTCTGCATTTCACGCTAAACTTAGCTCATTTCAATAACAAAATCCTTCGGGGTTTTGTGCCTATTAATGGTATACATTAATATTTTTAACCATTTAAAATATTAAATCGTGTTGCACAATGATATTAAAAACCATTATCGTAATAATTATTTGAGTAAAAATCATGAATTGAGGCATTTAAAAAATTGATTTTTTTTAAGTTGTGGTAAAAATTAGACACTAATTTTTAAATATTTTGTTAGATAAGAGCGAATTCATACAGGTGAAATTATCAGCCCAGCTGATGGGGAGACTTTATGTTAAAATTGGTTGAATTTGCCTTATTAATGCAGGGAAGGGAAATGTGATTTTAAATTCGGTATTAAACAATTACATTACGTGTACTTTTTTGATAATGAATGTGCTAAATTTATGTATACTTGTTGTTTTTGCGTCATTAATAATGTGTTTCAAACATGTATATCCTTTTTTAATCAAATTTTATTATATTTAATATGTAAAAACAACTTTTCCATCCCTGATTTACGAATTAGCCTTACATTAAACATCCCATGAAAAGTTGCTTTGTTGTATCAATATCGCCGTTGCATATACCTTATGGATATGCCTTGGATAAGAGTATAAACTTACAAAAGAAAGGAAAAAAAATTTAATTTTATTTAATTTTTTTTAAACTCCATCAAACTTAAAAAATTTTTAGATTTTTAACAAAAAAAATTAATTTTTCGAAGCAATAAAAAAAAGTAATTTTGTAAACATAAACTAAAAACTTGAAAACAAAATTTCGTACCAGTCTTTGAAAAATTTAATTTTTGAGAATAGTTTTTGTGAAACAACTAAAAAGCATTTTTCTGTTAAGTAATTTTTGCATAAAATTCTCTAAGTTTGGCGCCCTCTCGTAACGGCAAAGCAAAAAAATGTTTTTGTAAATATTTATTTGAGATACCTTCTCATCTTTAAAAAAAATCTGTATTTAAACGCAATTGGACACAAAATTTTTTTTTTATTTGTGTCTATGGGACAAAGCATGGTGCGACAGTTGCATTTTTCTTGGTCAGCGCCATTTTATACCCTTCACACAGTGAAAAAGGGTATATATAGGTTTGTCATTCCGTGTGAAATTTCTACAATTTTCATTTCCGACCTCATAAAGTATATATTTTCTGAAAGCTTTTAAATAGGGGAGTCGATTAAGCTCTGTCAGGCTGTGCGCCTGTCCGCCTGTCCGTGTGTATGTTGAAATCCGGCTTGGACCCGGATGAGGTATTAAAATATCAGAAATATTCGGGAGCAGATCCGTATTGAAAATCAGAAACATCGGTACATAAACAACTGAGATATGAGCAAAAACCCACGACTCTTTTTCACAAAAACAACATTACAACAACAACATACATACATACAAACGTGTATACTGGTTAGAGTAAACGTGGTATCGAAGCCCAAAAAAATTTTTTTTTATTGTTTTTATATTTTTTTTTAATTTTTTTTTATTTTTTTTTAATTTTTATTTAATATATTATATATTATTTTTTTTTATTTTTTGTTTTTTTTTTTGTTTTATATTTATTATATACTAGCCAAACCCGGCGCGCGTTGCTACGCCCCTTAATGAATCGAAATGCATTCTGAATTTTAATTGAATATCAAGTGAAAAAACTTAAAAATTATAAGTTTTTTATGGGCGTGGCATTGCCCACTTTTCTAGTCACGAAATTGTAAAGTCATAACAGCTTAATATGTGTGCAAAGTTTCAGAAGAATCGGACCGGTGCAAGTACCTCAAAATTAAAATTGTTTTTATGGGCGTGGCCCTGCCCACTTTTCTTATCACGAAATTGTAAACTCATAACAGCTCAATGTGTGTGCGAAGTTTCAGAATAATCGGTCCAGTGCAAGTACTTCAAAATGATACCTTTTTTTTATGGGCGTGGCACTGCCCACTTTTCTAATCACGAAATTATTTAGTCATGACAGCTCAATATGTGTGCAAAGTTTCAGAAAAATCAGTCTGGTGCAAGTACCTCAAAATTATAGCCTTTTTTTATGGGCGTGGCCCCGCCCACTTTTTTAATCGCAAAATTATAAAATCACGACAGCTTAATATGTGTGCAAAGTTTCAGAAAAATCGGTCCAGTGCAAGTACCTCAATATTAAAACTTTTTTAGGGGCGTGGCCCCGCCCACTTTTCTTATCACGAAATTATTTAGTCATGACAGCTCGATATGTGTGCAAAGTTTCAGAAAAATCGGTCAAGTGCAAGTAGCTAAAACTGATAACTAATTTTTTATGGGCGTGGCCCCGCCCACTTTTTTTCATCCATAAACACTCCCCGGTATGTGTACAACAACTTACCAAAGTTTGAGCCCGATCGGTTTTACAGTTTCAGAGTCTATAGCTAACACACACACACACACACACACACACACACACAGAGTTTCACTTTTATATATATAGATATTTTAATTATTTTTTTTTAAATATTTTTTTTTATATTTTTTTTTATTTTTTTTTATTTTTTTTTTTTTAAATACATACGCAAATTTATAATTTTACAATGGGATGTTTTTATATATGTGTGTCTTTTATATGTATGTACGTATTTCATATGGGAATGAGATGACTACACGTTGTGAAGGGTATATAAGATTCGGCACGGCCGAATATAGCGCTCTTACTTGTTTAAAGAAAACTCGCTCAATTAGCGCGATTTATTTGAAAATAAAAATTATCGAAATTATGTAATATTTTCACTAACATTTAATAATTATAAAATAATTCAGTACAATTATGCTTTTCTGTTTAATTCATAGCTTGAAATTTATGGCTGATTTAGTGAAAATTTAAGTATCATCTAAACATAAGACTCGTTACATTTGAAAGATCCACAATTATCCGATAAAAATTATTGTATGAAGGATGTACTGGAAAAAAAAAATCCTTTTAAAATGAATAGTTCTGCGAATGCTTATTTGATTAAACATTTAAGTCAGTAATAAAAAATTTATGAAACTACAAAAGTTAATCTCAATATATTTATGGATTTTAATACAATATTAAACACTATACAGGGTGTCGAAATATGAAGTATCAATAATCAAGAGAAATCGCTGTGATCGCAGAGACCCGGGGTTTTTTGGCGGAAAATTTATTATTTAGACGTAGAGAATATATAGTTTCAATAAGATGAAGCCATTTGCCATACATCAAGAGAAATAATGAATATTTTGAAAGGAAAGTTTAAAATCGCATTTTTTCTCGTAGAGGACACATATTTCTCGAGCTACCAATACCGTACAATTTGGATTTTTTTAAACCATTTTTTGAGATTTTTTCTTTGAAAATTGATGGCGCAAAGCCAAGAGCAACAGTACCGAACAGATATCAATCATTGACAGCAAACTGCGAGCCTGCTAAACTAATGTGTTTGTCAGTTGACATAATTTCTCATTTTTAAATGGAACCTTTTTACAATAAGCTGTAATAAAAATATTTTTAATATGTATTTCAAAAAAAATATGTCTTAAATTTGGGACACGCTTGCTTCGAGTTTTAATTTAAACAGAGTTCGGTAAAGACTGGCCGTAGTTTAAAACAGCAAACCAACTTAATTGTCAGTTTAGAGTTGTATGTGCGTTATTTTTTTTTTTTTCAAAATTGAAAAGAGATTTTTTGTTCTGTAAAGTGCATAGAATGCTCCAAAATTAAAATACATCACGTCAGAAGAAGCTACATCAGCATTTCATATTTGCTTAGAATAGACGAAACAAAACAGTGATAATGTTGCCAAACTACATAACGCAAATCAAAAATTTCTTTAATATTACGAAAAAATTTAAATACTTAAGTTTTACAAGTGCATTGAACGAATTTATTAAACAAAATATGTACTGTGCTGAAAAACCCCACATTCAACGTCGAACCTTACATCCAGCCCAGTTTTCATTACAAACAAGAATCGAGTATATGTATGTACATAAATTGAAGTCACACTATGCTTGAAATAAAAATTTAATACTCGCAATTGCTTTTCTCTCTTATTTACTGTTGACTAAATACAAACATGTTATATGTTGTCCTTTTTTTGTATTTTTAACACATATTCTCTGTTTGTTTTTTTTTTTTGTTTTTGTAGCAATTTTTTTACCATGATTTTCCCAAGACACATCAAACAACAACCAGACGAAAAGTATACAAAAGCTGCCTGGTATGTGATACATGCATACGAGAGCTGATGGTAATCGATGTTCCACCCCAGGTAAATAAATTTCTTTATGCTATTCTAATGTCCCTGGTAACATAAACATATCGATGATCACAAGTAGAAAGGCCCTAACTTTTTTTTAAGAAACTGAGTTTTTCAGGTATTATAATATACATATTTTACACAAACACACCTCGACACAAAAAATTTAAGGCAATAGTATTAAAAATAACATTTTTACAAGCAATTCTCCAAAAAAGTTACATATCCTACTAATATAATAAATGTGAATGTTTGTATGTTTGGATGTTTGGATATTTGTTACTCAATCACACAAAAACGGCTGAACGGAACTAAATGAAATTCGGCACATGGATATATAACAACCTATATTAACACATAGGCTGCTTTTTATCGCGATAATAACGCGAAGTCGTTGGCAACTCATCATAACACATCCTAAACGCGTTGTTTGTGTTGTAAATATTTTTGTTTTTGTTGTAAATACTAAGTCTACCTTTTATCCCGATAACTACGCAGACAAAGTCGCGGGCACAAGCTAGTTAATAATATAATTTTTATTACGTTTTTTTCTTTTCTTATAAAGTTACAATGACTAGAGCTAGGGCCTGTCTACTTGTGAACAACGATATCTATATATTCATTCCATATGCCAGTTGGTTGTACCATTCTTTAAAGCAAAAAATATTTATTAAATGTTTTAAAATGAATTATACAATTTAACAAGTAACAGAGCTTTATTTGGCCGTATCGATTCTGATAACACCCTTTACCATTATATAAGTATATATGTATAATGACCTCATCGTAGCGTAGCCTAAATTTCAGATTCAATGCTATACGCAATATTTCTTTATTTTTTACTACACCATCTTTAATTTACTAGTCAAGCGCTATTATTTGAAAAAAATATCCGCCCATCTGAAATGGAACGCCATCTCGGATTTAATACTTATTCATAGTTTCCTATTTTTACTGGTCAAGTACTTTTGTTTCATACCAATATTTTAAGGTTTGAAGACGACTAATCCATAATTACTATGTTTGATTCATAT
The DNA here is from genome assembly GCA_941918925.1 of Phyto melanocephala. NCBI lineage: Eukaryota > Metazoa > Arthropoda > Insecta > Diptera > Rhinophoridae > Phyto > Phyto melanocephala. The sequence continues at coordinate 9,704,327 of OW799233.1, forward strand.
ACATATATATGTTGGTTTTTTAGTTAAATAAAACAAAATTTATTGTCCACCTTTTTTTTTAAATAAAAATAGAAGAATTATTTTTTTAGTTGTTTAATTTTATCAAGTTTTTAGTGCGACTCTAGTTAAAATTATTGAGGTATATATGGGGCACCAACACATATATCTGTAATTTCTTAAGGTCACCATCTTGAATTTTAACTTTGACATAGTTTAAGGCTGCTTAGTTTTATATCAGTACTAGCCAAGCCTCGCTACGCCCCTTAATGAATAAAAATGCATTCTGAAATTTATTTGAATATCAAGTGCAAGAAGCTAAATATTATAACTTTTTTTATGGGCGTGGTCCTGCCCACTTTTCTAATCACGAAATTGTATAGTCATGACAGCTCAATATGTCTGCAAAGTTTCAGAAAAATCGGTCCAGTGCAATTACCTCGAAATTATAACTTTTTTTTATGGGCGTGACACTGCCCACTTTTCTAATCACAAAATTGTATAGTCATGACAGCTCAATATGTGTGCAAAGTTTAAGAAAAATCGGTGCAGTGAAAGTACCTCGAAATTATAACTTTTTTTATGGGCGTGGCCCTGCCCACTTTTTTAATCACGAAATTATATAGTCATGACAGCTCAATATGTGTGCAAAGTTTCAGAAAAATCGGTCTAGTGCAATTACTTCGAAATTATAACTTTTTTTATGATCGTGGGCCTGCCCACTTTTCTAATCACGAAATTATAAAGTCATGACAGCTCAATATGTCTGCAAAGTTTCAGAAAAATCGGTCCAGTGCAATTACCTCGAAATTATAACTTTTTTTTATGGGCGTGACACTGCCCACTTTTCTAATCACAAAATTGTATAGTCATGACAGCTCAATATGTGTGCAAAGTTTAAGAAAAATCGGTGCAGTGAAAGTACCTCGAAATTATAACTTTTTTTATGGGCGTGGCCCTGCCCACTTTTTTAATCACGAAATTATATAGTCATGACAGCTCAATATGTGTGCAAAGTTTCAGAAAAATCGGTCCAGTGCAATTACTTCGAAATTATAACTTTTTTTATGATCGTGGCCCTGCCCACTTTTCTAATCACGAAATTATAAAGTCATGACAGCTCAATATGTGTGCAAAGTTTCAGAAAAGTCGGTTCAGTGCAAGTACCTCGAAATTATAACTTTGCTTTTATGGGCCCACTTTTGTAATCACGAAATTATAAAGTCATGACAGTTTAATATGTGTGCAAAGTTTCAAAAAATTCGGTCAAGTGCAAGTAGCTAAAAATTATAACTTATTTCTTATGAGCCAAGCCCCGCCCACTTTTTACCACCCTTTAACACTTCCTGGAATGTGTACAACAACTTGCCAAAGTTTGAGTCCGATCGGCTTTACGGTTTCGGAGTCTATAGCTAACACACACACACAGAGTTTCACTTTTATATATATATAGAATGAGGAGGTTGATGGTTTTACATGTTTAAAAACAAGATTTGACCCATAAATTAATTTATTGTACGTGAATTTGCAGTGGCGGCCATCATGGATTTAAAATATATATAAATATATTATATTCTGCTATACAAGCCCTTTAGCACCCATGAGGTAAACAAATCGTTTTATTTAACGTTTGTAAATTTTAGGGAAAACAGCGAAGTAGTTATATTTTGCTGCTTATATCTTAGTTAGTCTCAAAGCACTGACAAATTGCTTTCTTAGAAATAATTTCAGAGGCTACAACCTGCAGTTTGGTGTCCAAAACTTTTCTATGAGTTTGCAAAACTAGATGTATTAAAAATATATACTTTTTAAAACTTATTTATGCCTATAAAATTGCCAATTAGCGTTGGCTTTGTCTAAAATATTGTACAAATATTTCTACAGACAAAAAAAATTTAAGTAAAAATATGCAATGAAAAAATCAGAGACTATCGTGTTAATTTCCTCATATCTCGAAAAGTTATTGAGCGATTGTCTTGGATTTCAAAAGCGGTTCATTTGCAAATGTATTCAAAAGACAAATGCCACAAATAGATCTGTGGGATATTAAGGGGCTTCCTAAAAGTGATTTCAACCACCGCAATTATATACCGACATTGCTTCTTCGAAAACCTATTCATAAGCTTTCAGAAAATATATACTTTATGGAGATACGAAATTAGTATTGTAGAAACTTCAAACAGAATGGCAGAGGTATACAGCCTTGGCACTACAGGTGAAGTGTTTTAAAAGACTACAAATTCACTGCTCATTTGACAGACGTTGTACAGCAATTTATCAAACAAGCCTTCAATCAATTTAAAATATTTTCTTTAAATTCAGCATTAATTATTTTATTAATTCACTAATATTTAGTCAAAAAGTATTGTAAATAATAAAATAGTTAAACTTAATTAAATTAAAGTTTAAAAAATTTGTTTAACTCCCTAATTCAATAAGCAATTTTGCAGATGTTAATTGCCTCAGTTTCGTAAGAGTTAAGTTTCGAAAAATATTTAATAAACAAATAACATATTTTTTAAGACTTTATTACATCTTTAAACAACGTCAAGAATTTTGTTCAGGTAGGTTTAACAAATAATGTGAAGAATTAAAAGAATATTTTATGTTCTTTTTCTTTATTTCTGTTTATTTTTATTCGAAATTATTGGCATTTTCATTAATATTATTAACAGCGTATGTATTTAGAAAGAGTATAAAATAAAATAAAATCATAATAACAAATGGTTTCTGACACTGCCAAACTGGCAGGACATACCTTGACTTGTTAAATGTAAAAATATTTAAAAATTGAAATAGAAAAAATATTTAAAAATTATATACATTTTGCATATTTAACAGAAACGATTTCCAGCTGATAATTTTGCCGAATGGAACAACGGCCATCCACTGGGGTTGCGAACAGTTCATGCGTATGTTTTAGTCTTTGATATGGGAAACTTAGAGACATTTCGGGTAAGTTTTTATTTTGTTCTTTTTAATTTAATGTTTTATTAAAATTTTAAAGCATTTTATGATTTGTGACAGTCAGTTAATTTCAACAACATAATAAAATTTTGTTCTTCATTTTTTGTTAGTTTCTCTGCTAAGGAGAGTATCGAAAAAAATTTGTAGTTGCATTAAGTTAAATAAAACTCAAATCGTGCAATAAAAAAACTCTTTAAAATACGTAAATCATATTGTACAAATTTATTTGACATTGAAATCTTTATTTATTATTTCGTATTTATAAAATTATCGACTTTTCTCGGAAGTCCTTCCATTAAAGATTTTACAGTTGCTTCTGTTACCTTTTTGGAGGAGGTGGTCTATCTACACTTAAAATCGGACATGTTCTGGGACAGTTTTCCTGTGTTCTTCAATTCCTTTTTTACAATAGCCTAGTACCTTTCTACAGGCCTAAGTTCTGGACAGTTAGGTGGATTTGCCTCTCGTGCTACAAAAATTATATTATTCTTTGAATACCACTCAAGTGCCTTTTTTCAATACTGACATGATGCCAAAAATATGCAGGCATTAGGTGCTGTCTCAAAAAAGATAAAAGTCATTTTTGTGGGCACTCCGTGATATAAATTTCTGTATCGTGCCTGATGGCACAAATGCTTGGCTTCGTTTGCCACAACTGCAAATAGCTTGCCACACGAGAAATTTCTTAGGGAATGGGTAGTGACATCAGTATCTTTACTAATGGGGCATAGGATAATCAATCCTTCACCTCGTACTTAAAGTGCTTAGAAAGACTCAGCTCGCTGTAGACTTATTATAGCAGGTAAGCACACATTAAGTGTAAATGCTATGGGTAACCTTAGCCTAGCGAAGATGCTGGCAATTACGATGAACTGCAAGATTAAAATGATTGGCAATATGAAATCGTTTTCCAGTCTAGAGAAAACGTTAATAGTATCGTGGGACACCCGGGAAGAAATGAATACCCATTGGTAGCTATGGAATCGATATTCGATATTCCCCCAATACATAAATGGTCCGCATTCTAACGTTTTTTTTTCAACTAGTGCTTATTTCGTGAATAGTAACACTTAGCTCATGTCTGATTTGACAGATAATTAGTTGTATCCTTCCGCTGAACGAATATGGTTGTGTATACGCTTGAACAACGCAGGGAAATATTGCGACATTACTTTGGCCGATTTTGCCCAAAAAATTATCTTTTTAGATGAAGCTCATTTTGATCTTAGCGGGTATGTAAACAAGCAAAATTGTCGCATTTAGGGCACAGAAAACTCGCACGCATACATTGAAAAGCCGATACATCCAAAACGAGTCACTGTTTGGTGCGGATTTTGGTCCAGAGGCATAATTGGGCCGTTTTTCTTCGAAAATAAGCAAGGAGTGGCCGTAGTCAATGGCGATCGTTATCCGGCCATGTTGAACGAATTTTCTGTTCACAAAAATTTAAGAGCAGGATATTGGCAACATTTGGTTTCAACAGGACGGCGCTAGGTGCCACACAGTCGAAGCTACACTTTTTTTATAGCATTTTCAAACAAAAAAATTATTTGGCGGACCCTTTATATTAAGATATTAACAATATCCTAATTTTTAATACAGAAAATCTTTTGTAAAAATATTTAATCGGTATGTGATAATCTGTATCTTTCGAAATAGTATTCAGGTAATCAATTAATCACCGCATAAAGGGCCATCTATTTCACTAAGAGATTCTTTATTTATAGAACATATAAATAGAATTCTTAATAAGTTCTGTCTTCATATAAAAGTTGTTGCCTAAAATAAAACCTTCTCAATACTTGTTTGCTACTTGGCAAATAGTGAATTAACAAAATTATTATTATTTTTCTCCTTCACTAGCACACCTTTTACTGTTTGAGCACAAACAAAAATGAACTGCTTAAAACAAAGTTGCTGGTAAAACTTTTATAATATCAAATACTTTTTCGTTTCATTAACACTTTAAACAACTTTTAAGTGGTTGTCTTCTCTTTAGTTAATTTCAGTTTTAAATGCAAATATTAATTTCTTTTCTTAATGATTTCTTAAATTTTTATTTTCTTTACAGTACTGCAGATCTATGAGAGATCAAATTTTGGATAGTTTTAGTCATCGTGATTTTAGTATAATTGTAGTTGGCAATAAATATGATACAATAAATGAAGCACAAGCAAATTCACAGGTAAATACACATACATTCAAACATTTTAATATGTGACAATATAATAAATAAGAAAGCATAAATATTTTTTTTAAATTAGGGTGCTACAGTTATTAAAAAATCTTAACGTTTTTATATGAACAATTTTTAAAGATTTATTTAATGTTGTTGAGTGGTTGCGAAAATCGGTTTTATGATAACAATACGCACAGTGGGTTCGGTAGTACCCAAAGTGGCGATTAATTCATAGACGCTGTAGTCTTGAAATATTTTATTTTTTTATTGATGGGTTAGTATAAGCACATAAAAACACAGTATTTTAGAAAACAACAAGTTAAAAAATTTTTTTTAACCCGTTAAGCGCTTTTTTGTTTTTTGGAAAAAAAGACCTTAGTTCACAATATATGCTGTAACTTTGGAATAAAAAGCAATAAATTAATGAGTTAAACTGAAAATTAAAGCATACTCAATGCTTTATTAAAAAATTAAAATAATAAATATATTATATGTATTTGTATTTGTATTACTTTTAATCTAATCTAAAATCCAACTTTTGTTTTTTACAAAATGTTATAAATAAACAAATAACGAGTAATGTACAATTACACAACACTTCAGATAAATAGCATCACGGTAAACAGACACAATCAATACAAAATACAAATCAATATGACAGTGCCGAATTTTAAATGCCCTCCTATACGGAAGAAGTTTAATTAAATAGTTTAAAAAATATTAATATACCATAATACATTAATTATCAACAGCTTACACATAAAAATTAAACACACTCTAATTAAAATTAAAAAAAAAAATTACCAACTATAAATTAGGTAAATTTGAACAGACTTTGTAATTTTACATAAAATTTCTTTAAATTTACTTAGCTTATGTAAGAAATTATTTAAAATATGTTGAAATTTACCCAATTTGTAGTAGGAATCTTTACTTGTTCTATTAAAGTGCAAATGAAAACCATACTTCTATGTATGTTCACATGCTTGTGCCCAATTTTTTTATGTAGGGTACAATGAACTATAACAATTAAAAGAGATGGAAGCGTGACACGATATTTTTTAAATGCAGTGTTCGTGAGTTATATATAATTTTATCAAGAAATTTATTTATAATAACGTCAGTTATTAGATTTTTTTTAGCATTTAATATACATATAAGTATTTAAGCTTTAGTTTTGTTCGAACATTAAGTGTTTTCGTGATCATTTCGAGCTCGTGAGTTAATTTTAAAGTTAATTAAAGCGCGAACATATGCAAAAATTAGAATTCGGTGTAAATAAAACAGAAATTATTTTTTGTATGTGAGCGTGAGTCAAAATAACTAACGCAGTTTCCTCTAATAGAAACCAAACTCATTTACAACAATAACTTTAATACCGAAAATAAAGACAAAAGAGAGTTAAACACAAACATGTTGATTTTTTGTTTGTTTTTTCAGATTAAGTATTTACCAACTGGACTTCTTTCACAAAAATTTTAATAAGTAAAAAAACGCGGTGCCTCTGCAAAAGTTTGGTGTGGAATATATAAGCTAAAATACTATATTAAAATATCATTTAATAAAATTTGCTGGATCGCAACAAGAAATTTGTTGAAACTCTGTGTATATATCGAAAATACCCCAAATATGGAGCACTTTTTAAAAAAATATTAAAAATATTTGCAAAACATATATCTAAAAAACATTAATGCAATTATGTAGCCGAATACCTGAAGTTGATGGTTCCATTTTAATAAAATTACTTTTAGAACGCTTAATAAGAATTATAAGCACCCAAAATATCTCAATTTTCAGATTTAGTCACGGCACGAAAAATTTTTAAAAATTATTTAACTTTGACAGCTCACAGTCGATAGAGTAATTTACTCAAAACAAAAGTTTTTGGCAAATAGTGATGTAGAATTTAATTGCCTTTCACCCAGTACCACACACGAATGTGTTGTGTGTGTAAATGTGTTTTCGCGTTGGCGAAAATTGGTTTCTATAAAACTAAAAAAAACACTTTGTTAATATTTTATATTTAGAGGCAAGTCGATTATTTCTTGTAACACTTTACATGCTTAAATTTTTAAATGCAATAAATTTTTTTTTTTTAAATATATATCGACGGCTGCAAATAGAAACGTCCTAACGCGCATTTTTAGGGAATTAATTTTTTTAATGGACTCTAATACATATCCCACAAATACACCTCGACACAAGAAATTAATGCAATTCCATCAAAAATAGCCATTAAAAGAAGCAATTTTACAAAAGAAATTATATAATATAAATAGTTGAAATTTAATTTACTTGATAGTATTCGTATTAATAATAAATTTATTTATTTTTTGTTGGTTTTTTTTTTTTCATTTGTACCTTTAACAATGCAGGAATTAAAAGACATTTCAACTTTGGTACGAAAACATTGGCGTTGCGGTTACGTAGAGTGTTCAGCACAGTAAGTATTCTACATCATCCTAATACTACTTTCATTGCCAAAATATATAATTTTTGAATCTATAAATCTATTAATAGCAGACATAATTAAAAAAAGAAATGTTTTATTTGCTTTTTCTTTCAACGTTTTTGTTAACGTTTGCAAATTAGATACAATTATAAAATTGGTGACGTTTTTCGTGAACTAATGGGTTGTACCAGTAGTGGCGGTGTCATTGGCACTGAATTTTCACAATCAAATAGAAATAAAGGACGTTGTACAATACTTTAGCAATTTCTGCATAAGTTTTTTTAAGTGCATCTCAATATTATAAATATTTTAGCAATTTTTAATAAAACAAAATCAATAATTTTAAGCCAAAGTAAACAAATCATGAAAGTTAGAAGAAATAAATAAAAAAAAATTAAATTCGAAAAAACCTAAAAGTGTCAGATGTTTTATAAAAATATAGAAAAAAAAACCTTTAAAAAATAACAAATTTATTTTTAAGTATTGGAAATGTAGTTAAAATAATTAATTACATACTAATTAGTAATTATTATTATTAAAAATAATAATAATAATAATAATAATAATAATAAAAATAATGTTAATATTAAAAGAAATAAACAATAATTACTTTAGGTAAATACAAACATACACATATACATGAATTAAAATAAAATAAACTTAAATCACAAATTATACAAGACATACAAACATATACATGTATGAACATACATAAAACATGTTTTGTAAATATTTAATGGTTTTCGAAAAAAATTAAAAAGAAAAACCTTAAATGTTCATACTTTGAGTATGAATAATTGAAATAACAATACAAGTATTTAAATCGTTTGACGTTTTTTTAATATATTTAACAGATTTTTTTTTAATTTATCTATTGTTTTGACCATTTTAATTGTTGAACAATTAATATGGTCGAAATGTTTGTAATTGTACAAACCACAAATTTTGCTACTAATTGGCATGAAAATGTAACTACAAACTACAAAATTAAAACTGGCATACAAAGTATTACATTATTTACATATTACGACTATTAACAACATACATACAAACCTACATACAGTCATACACATTTTTGAAGTAAACGTTTGTATATTAACATTTGAAATGGACAAATAATTGCTTATACTTGCAATTCTCTGTTGTTTTTCTAATTTGCTCTTTTCGACTAAAAGTCGGTTGCATGAAAATATGATAAATATCATAACTTGATACTACAGCAATTTTTAAAAGTTAAGGTTGCCAGCGTAGACAAAAACTTATGTGTGCTTCATTGTCAAAAACATTTTTAGGCCGCAATTCTGGTATAATATTTAGGAGAGAAAAGGACAAAGCGAATTACATTTTCAAGACTTCTAAATCAATTGTGTAAAAGCATTCATTCTAAATGACTTCCTAAATGTGAAATAATTTGTCATAATTGATGTGTTTAAAAATGAATGTAACATCATGCTAAATATCTTAAAGAATTCATGTAAACAAACATATTCAACTCATGAAACATCCGATGCTTCTCATCAAATATGCATGAGTTCTATGGACTTACTAAAAAGGAGTGCAGTTCATTAATGTATTCATGTAAACACATGATCTCCAATGACACGCTAATGTTAAAATCACCTAAATTTAATCACTTCGTCACCAGTTGAACCCCTGCAAATCCACTTCTTTGTCATAGATTTTTTTGCTGGGTATAAACTGATATTCTCTCCCTGGGGCCTGTTACTTTGGTAAAGTGTCCACTATAGAAAGAAAGTATAGAAGTCCTGAAAGTCGTGCATAAAGAGGTTAGGGAGACTTAGATGTTGATTGAGCGCATGAGTCGAGTGAAGGTGGCTTAGGAGCTATATTTATCACACGATAATAGCGAATAAACACATACACAATGAGGGCATGAACAGTAATATTAGTATCTTTATTGATTGGACATAAAAAAATCATGAACCTCGTACTTAAAGACGATTGTGTGTTTCACACTGTGGTAGACTAAGTACCATTGGCAGGCACACATTAAGTGTGGATGCAATGAGGGACCTCAGTCTAGCGATGATTCTATCGATTAGGAAAAACTGTGTGATAAACCGATTGTTGCAGTGTAGTTACTGGGGAGCGAAGGAAGTTGAAAAGCGACCCAAAATAGAAATGGTCGCTACAATAATCACCCATCAGATATTTAAACCGGTATTGTTTGGTTTTAAAAATATGGAGTGTGTTTAATGCAGTGACCAAAATATTGTACATATTCCCATATTCGACGGACCCATGTTTTTTTTAAAAAAATCAAAGAAAAAAATAAAAATTTGGCGGTTGGCAATCTTAATCATTTAATTTTTTCCAAGTAGATTTGTTTACATCAATTTTTGAATATGATATCTCTCAAATGGCCGCCTCTGGCGTTGATGGCGTATTGTGCCCTTTTTGCAGCATTTTCCATCGTTTTCGCCAACATTTCGGCCGGAATAGCGGCTATTTGTTCACGAATGTTGTCCTTGAGCTCTTCTAAGGTCCTTGGCTTGTTAACGTAAACCTTTGACTTCAAATATCCCCACAAGAAGAAGTCAGGCGGCGTCAAATCGGGCGAACGCGGTGGCCAGTCCAAATCACCACTTTTCGACATCAAACGGCCCGGAAACAAATTCTTCAGAAAATCGATTGTTATGCGACTTGTGTGCGGTGGAGCGCCGTCTTGTTGAAACCAGAACTGCCTCATACACTTTCGACGAATAATTGGCATCACAAAATTGGTCATCATGTCGCGATAACGCTCCTGGTTGATGGTAACAGCATGGCCATTTTCATTTTGGAAGAAAAACGGCCCAATGACCGTTTTCGCACTAACGCCGCACCAAACTGTGACTTTTTCGTCATGAAGAGGCACTTCTTGAATCTCCTGAGGATTTTCAGTGGCGTAAATATGGCAATTTTGCTTATTTACGGTCCCATTCAATGTGAAATGGGCTTCATCGGACATGATAATTTTGTTCCAAAATTGCTCGTCATCTTCGGCCATTTCGATGACTCTTTGGGCCCATTCCAATCGACGAGGCTTGTCCACAGGCAACAATCTTTGCGTCAATTGAATTTTGTACGGGAACAAATGCAAATCAACGCGAATAATCCGTTGTAAAGTGGACCGAGCCATGCCCAACTGCTGAGAACGGCGTTTTTGGGATGTTCTTGGGGACCTCTCAACACTGGCTCGTACGGCAGCGATATTCTCGGCCGATCGCCTTGGTCGACTTTTATTTGGCCTCTTCGGATTAGAAAGAGCCTCACCAGTCGAAAATTTTTCGTATAAACGCTTAATGGTGTTCTTAGAAGGCGCACTTCTCACATTTTTTAATATTTTAAAAGCACGTTGAGTTTTCACAATTGACTTGTTCTGTTGAATGTAAATTTCAACTATTTCAGAGCGCTCGCGTCTCGTGTATTGTTGCATGGTAAAAATCTGCTTGGACTGACGCTTCAAACGCGGTATGTCATTAAGCGATCTGACATCTCTGTCAAAAGTTATGGCGTTGCCAGATGGGTCCGTCGAATATGGGCAACCCTGTATTCATTAGCTCACAAATTTTATGCCATTTAATATCTAGAAATAACTTTTGGCATACGAATTCTCGGAATCAAAAAACACCTTTAACAATTATAATTGTCGTCTTTTTGATTTATTTTAATGAATATGAAAACGAAGCAGCTAATTCTCTTTTGGGTGCTAATTGTCTTTACTTTTTTTAGTTTGACACCTGTTATGTCATATCAGATAGTTTGAACAAAAAGCACCAAAAGCGCCACAAAATATGGAAAATAGCGTGGCAAAATATCCAGTTTAAAAAAAGGTGTTCGAGAAAAGATATCGAGACAAAAGAATCGTCATAAAATATCCGAAAAGCGTCAAAATTACAACACTGCACATTAGGGGTACAACCAAAATAAGGCTCTATCACCACGCTGTAGCCGATGTTGTGCTGAAACCAAAAAATTTTTCCTCAGGTCATTTCGGAATAAAACGTTCCGCGTCGAAGCCGATTTCTGAAAGCCCTTAAAGATTTTATTATTATTTTTTAAAAATTTTTTATTTTATAATTATTTAACTATTTACATTTCTCAATGGAATTATTTATATGATTATAATCAAAATCACAATCTAAAAATGAATTTATAAAGAAAATATATTTATTTTTTTAGAACTTACTGATTCCAAAATTAATTGCATTTGACGCGGAACCTTTTTGAACGATATCGAAAATCTAAAGATGCAGTTCTTATTGTTTTTTATGCACTACATGGTGGGGATAGGGCCATTTAGATATTTTCAAAAATTTTAAAAAAGTTGTCTCCCTACTGCACATAACATGCAATTTGAGCGTTATTAGAACCGTTTTTCTCTGATTAATTTCAATTCAAGATTCTATAAAAATTTCCCCTTATTTCTGTGATCTCTAAAGAAATAGTTTAAATTTTTGCCTTAGAAAGTCAATGACTCTGCAGTATCCTTCATTATTCAAATTTTAATTTAATCAAACTACTCTGTGCATTAAAGATCTTAAAAATAATTGAGTAGTAATCACAAATAATAGCGAACTGTAAATGACCATGATCATTTAAGAATTTGACAAAATATTTCTTCACATAAAATTAATAAATTTTTTGACTTTTCATCACAAACTTATAAACAATAATAATACAAAATACATAAATGAAATCCCACCATTATTTACAATATTAAATAAAATAAATTTTTGTGGTTCTTTTTTTAAATAAAAAAAAAATAAATAAAACGGTAAAATTTAAAAAAATGTATAAATAAAAATTAAAACTAACAAATATTTAAGCATAATTTATTATAGACACAAACATAAACAAATAAGTAGTAAAAAATTAATTCAAAGTTGTGATCGTTTGAAATTCATATAATATAATTCATAGGGTTTATATAAAAGTTTTATTCACTTTAGAGTGTGAGATAAAATAAACGTGTTTACTATGTTCAACATAATGTCTGGTCAAAACCAACAAGCTATCGATAACAGACCACACAAAAACAAATATGATTGAAGTAAAAGTTGTAAAAATGAATACAACAACTGCTTACACTGCCATCGAATTGATGGTTGAAGCAAAAAAATTGTAACAAAAAAAAATTAAAAATAAAAAAAATTAAAAATAGAACAACAACAGAAAAAGACTTTAGTGGTAAATATCGTTCTAACGCAGCAATGTTAGGAAATCTGAATACAATAATCGTTTGATTATCGAATTCAATTTCCTAACAGCTGGTGAGTTAAATAGATGAGATATACAGCCAACACTAAGTTACCAATCATAGAGTGCTGATGAGAAATCATACTTGATTTCACAAATCTCAGTAATTCAATAATACAAATTAAGAAATTTAGTTATTATTTAACATAGAAAGGAAATCAAATCAAAAATATTTAAATGTCTAAGCCATAACTCCTAAATAACGCACAAAACACCCCTGTTATTAACAATAATCATTAAGAAACTGTAATTCAAAACATAACAATATAAAATGAATTTAAATATTATAGAAGAAAATTTAAGTAAAATAACAACAACCATTACAAAAACAATATAAAAGGTTGATAAATTATATAACCATAGAATAGTAAATAGAAATATACACATGAACAGCAAGGTGGGTTGATGGGCCACAAACTTATTTGCTCACATGTTTTAAAAAATATTCGACCCGTCTTATTACAATACATTTCATCGAACACAGCAAGGCATATTTATATAGGTAACCTAATCGTTACAGCTAATAGGCAAGCCTAATGACAAAATTTTTTGAATTCACTTTGATTTCTCTTTGAATAATGCAGGGATGGAAAATTAGTTTTTCGTTTTGGTAATAAACACTTAACAATTAATAACAAATGTACTAAATTTATTTATGTTTACGGTTTTTATAAACTCTAATATGGGTTTCACAAAAAAATATCCTCTTTTTAATAAAATTTTATTCAAATAAACTAGTCATAAAAACTCTTCTATCCGTGATATATGAATTCGCCTTGACAAAACCCTTTTAAAAAAAGCTGCTTTGTTGCAGCTTTTCGTCGTTGCAGTAATATAATGGATAAATATACTTTGGTACACAGTATATATATTTTTTCTGTAAAAATATTCTAACATTAAAGCACATCATTAGGATTATTCCTCACTCTGAACATATTAAGTCATTTGGATATTACTTAATTAATTTGATGATTTGTCATAAGCAGTAGAAATCATTCGTTTTCTCATTTACGATAACAAAATCATGGACAAGCTCAAGTTTGCAAATAGTTCACAGTGAATTTAAACATTGCATAGTCTCACTGTGTGTTAGAGAAATAAGCTTTATAAAGCCAAGGAATGACATACGCACTTCTAAATAATATTACTATTAATCACCAAAAAATCAGCTGAGTTACTGGCAAAAAATTCGACTGCTTCTGGTTACTACAAAAATGAATATAATTTTTTTATCTCAATTTTCCATACTTTCAGGTCACTTATCCGGTTTATACTGTATTCACAAGGTCTCCTAACATGTCATATTGTCATAATGTTCCAGAATTTCACAAAAGCTTAAAAAAATTGTTGTTGCTTTTCAAGAAAAAGCGGTTCTAAGATAACACTACTGTTTATGGCATGTTTATTGTGCTGTCGTTACTATTCAGATACCTGCTGCGATCGCCTTAGAATCTGATAAGACGAGCGAGCTGTCTGTAATAATTAGAAGCCGCCGCCTCCGATATCCGTTAAAAGATCTATTATAAAAAATTTAACAAAATCGGCAATTTAAATTTGATATCTCACGCTTAGTTATGAAGGGTCGTTCACAACAGTCATATTCTTTTAATGTTTTTATTTTAAAACATTTAAATTTAGGACACCTTGTAAATACTGTGAGTATATTTTTATAATTATTACAAAATAGACATTTTGATGTATAAACGATGAGCAACTTACCATTTCTGGATAGGTGAATTCACTGAAATAAGTATTTATTTAAAAAAATTTTATGTGCAATAACATTGCCACTTCTTTTCTTTTTTGTTAAAAAAATACAGTGATACTTAAGAATTCCTCAGAGAATTAAAAATGCTAAAAAAAACAAAAGTCGAAGCAGATAGTAGTCGCTATATGCCTCAATTAAAATTTCAAAATATTTGCCTTAATCACAACATACCGTAGGAGCTGTATATTAAAATAAATTTACTATAACCTATAAAACAAATACTATAGTAATCACTTACCCATCTCTGATATATTTAAACGATATTCTAATATGATACAAGAAGCTCGCATCTTCAAAATACATAAAAAATGGGCAATTTGTTTTTATACAAAACGCTAAACTATTACCATATAATTGTACTTTTCTTTCAGGTACATATGTCAGAGACGGAAATGTAACATTTCGTCCGATTATAAAATTATTAATAATTAAAAAATTTAAAATGATTAAAACTTATTTTTTGTATTAAAATTGTTTCGAACTTATATTAACAATGCTGCTCTTTGAAAATTTTGTCTTATTTTGCCTTGCTTCCATTTCACAATTTTGTTTCCATCTAAGTAGATGATAAGTCTACTGTAGTTTAGGATTTTGGTGCTGCCATCTTTCGTTGCCTAAACACATCGTCCCCATATGATTGTGTAATGATGAAGCGTCTCCAGTTGTTAAATTTTGTCTATTATTTCTTTTTAAGTTTTTGGTGATATAGTCAACAAATTTCTTTACTTTTTACACTTAAAAAAATAACAGAAAAAAATAGAAAAATTTGACGTTAAAATATTTTAGATGTTAAATTGTAGTTAACTTTCACATTAAAAATAATATTTTAATTTAATGAGGTAAGAATTACCAAAAGTATAGACCAGAATTATTTAAATTAATACCTGCTTCTGATGTCGCCATATGGTCTCATAAGAACTATCTAGTCAATAGTTTAAACATCACTACTGGATTTTTAATGACAAGCAAATGTTTCATTTCTTTAGCAAAGAACATTGTATGAGGTATAATTGGTCAGTACGACTAGTGACAGAGTTAACAGCTTATCAGTACTGTTTTACTATAGACATTTCCTATAGGGTTATTTAATGGTGTAACTTACATAAATAAATATGTTTTACATATGTGTTGGTAGGAAATTCTGACGCCTATTAGACACGCATACTTGTCTTAAGACATGTGTATGGCATACTTTGGGTTTAGCTATTACACTGTCGAATGCTGACGGCATACTTCATTACACAGAAATTTTTGAAGCTTAAACATAGCAATGAAGCGGAAAGTTGTCAATAGTTGCATTTTTTTTTAATTTTTCTTTTAATGCATTGTATGCATTAATTTTCAATTGTTTGTTGTGGTACAGATTTGATTTTATTTGCCACAATTGTGGGAAGCTTTTATATTTCTCAATAAACTCTTTCTAGACAATAATATTAGAGAGACATTTTTTTAAATTTGCGATATGCAGCAGCGGCAAAAATTTGAATGAATTTTTGTATGAAGTATGACAGATACGCTACTAGACGAGTATGTTGGTATGCAACAGACTCAGGTTTTCAAAAATTTTTGAAAACCAACATACATGTCTAAAATACTCGACATACATGCTATTACACAGTGAGATTTGGTATGCCATCGTACATGTCTTAAGATAAGTATGCGTGTTTAATAGGCCTTTAAAAGGCTGGAACAATTTTTGAAAGACATTTTTTGTACTACCGGCTGACAAACTAAGGAGAAATACTTATTGAAATGTTTCATCTTCGCCCACTTATATTTAAAATATAAAAAAATATATTTATTTAATTTTACATGTGAAAAAATTACAATTAAATCCAGTTAAAAGGCGTGATAATAGGAAATTCCTAAAATGAAAGTTCTTTAGTTGAAAAATATTTTTTTTTTTAAATGAGCAATAAAATCTAAATATAAAAATGTTTCAAATATCACAAATAATTTCTATTTTCTTTTCTTAAACAATTTGTTTCGTTTAGATCAAATAAGTACATAAAATAAGGCTGACTTTGTATATAAAAACAATTTATTCTACTATTATTAAGATTTAAAAAAAAACAAAATAGGTATTACTAAGATAGTAACTACAACAAATAAAACAATAAACTTTCTATTGAGACAATTTAAACAAAAAGTAAATTGAAATTAGAATTCACATTTGACAAAAAAAAACAAAAAAATGCTATACCAACAATGAAACAGAATACGACGGCAACGTGACAGTTAAACGCTCTGAGAGAAAAAGTCTATAATAAAAACAACGACTGCAAAGAAAATTGATGTCTCTTAATAACTATTTTATGTTTAAATCTTTATTTATATTTAATGAGTCAGTTCTAATAGCAATCAGAATCCATAAAAACTGCGGTTATTGTACGCATAAGTGTTGGAAAATGGAGAAAAAACCCAAAACGACTTCAACTTAAATGATCAAATCCAATATCTCCACAACTTTAAACAGAATTATTGTAACAGTAAGCAAATTTTTAAATTTTTAATTTACCCATTGACTAGTCTCTATAAGCATGTAAGATATGCTCCATAATGGACTAGAACTAGTCCAAAGGACTCCCAAATTTATGGAGAAAACATGGTCACTTTTACGTTACGATGTCCTAGTGCCTGTCCATATAAACTAACATTGCATTATATCGGAGTAGTCTCAAAATTACTTTTTGTCACAAATCGATGGAGTACCTACACGACCGATATATAGTTTTTGACAACTCTAATACAACTGGTAAAACGTAAACACTTGTCGCTTAACTACAAAGCGGTGCTGAAAATGACATGATTGATTACTACATTAGATAGGACCATATTGTAATTAGTCCATTTCAGCGGCAATGGACAATTAAGTCTAATATTATCTGCAGGGTACTCTTAAAGTGGGCTAAATTTTATTCGAGTTGGCTTTTTCTGCCGGCTTTCAATGTATGTTGGACAATACTAAGCCTTTATGTTTATTGGATGAACAGCTCAGTATCTCGCTTACTTTGTGAGTATGTGGAAGACACTCTCTCCACAAAGACGGCAATGCATTCAATAATGTATACTAGGCCAAATCCACGACAGATATACACTTATGCGCAATTTTCATGTTGTGCGCTCCATATTAATAGAATAGTTAGAATAGAATAGGAGAGAGGAGAGGAGAAAGAGAAGCAGACCAGTCCAGAGTCTCTGGCGGGATTCGAACTCGCAACCCCCAAACTAGCAGACCAGCACACTACTGACTAGTCCACCGGGGCACCAGGTTTGTGTATGAGATGGTGAGCATTACTGTCTTACATGTGTGCATTGTGTGTGCACGAAATTATCGGCACTGGTGGCTTGAGCTATAGATTATCTTAAAATAATAGTATAAAAAAACTCTTTCTATATAAAATTTATTCTATCCTACTACGTCATTCTTCGACGAGCTTAAAATGTTATTTTAAATGAATTGTGTTTGATCATACCAATCAAAAAAAATTGCGCTTGTTTAAAGTGAATAAGATTATTGATGACTTCTCAATCCATTCTTTTTACCTCCCCAAATACAAAATATCATTAACAATTCATGTAAACAAACCATACGATATCACAATCTATTTATTGTAATGATCTATGAATCTATTTATTGATAATGATGTAATGTAATGCAGTTTATTAATATTTTCACATGATCTCCACTGAAACGTTAATGTTAAATGATCTTTATTTTAACTAAATTGAACTTCCTCATCACGTATTGAACCCATGTATTCACTACTTCTTTCAGATGCCTCTCTTCGTTGGGTAAAAATAAACATTTTCTCACAACACTTATGCTCAACGTATTTTATACGACAATTTCAAAGAAACATCACGTTACGTCTGTGTTCTGTGGCGGCATTAAATAAGTTCAAAGTTAAATAAATAAAAAAAGACAGCAAAAATATTTGTTACAAATTTTTTAACATTAAGAAATCATAAAAAAATCAAACAAAAAGGTTTTCCTGTAAAATAAAGGACTAAAAAATAAATTGTGTATATTTTATAGAGTTTACTCGTAGTTAAAAAACCAAAGAATAATAAAAGTTTTTGGAAAAAAAAAATTATTTGAAACTTAAGTCATTTGCTAAAGATTTGAGTGCAATAAAAAAAACTTAATGTTGAATTTTGTCATTTAAAAGACGAGCAAAAACTAAACAAAAAAAATCATTAATAAGCTGCCCTCGTAAATGATGAAATGAGCGATAAGTAATTATATTATAAATAAATAATTTAAAAAAAAATTAGCTATTTAACCAAGTAAAAAGAATGTTATATGCTTTTTTGCACAAAATTTGTTTGCCCTGTTAAATTTGAATACAAATAGAAAAAAAAACATTTAATTTTAAGGCTTAAATTAATGACATATAAATGTGGACTAGTACTAAAAGACAAATAAAAATTATTATTTTAATTGTTATTACCTTAAATACTGTATTAAGAGTTTTTATGTTAAACCATTTGAAAATTCGTCAAAATGGCTGTTAATTTAAATTTAAATGAAGCAAGCAAAGAAGCAAAAAAAAAGAAAAACCAAAATATTTGCAAATAAAAATGCTGAACAAAAAACAAAAATATAAAAATTAAAAAATAAAATTTATAAAGCTTTTCAAGCAACTACAACAAAATGGTAAATACATAATTTGAATAAAACAAAAAATAAAAAAATTAAACTAATTTAAATAAACATTATTATTATTGGCATTCGAAATAATCCTCATGAAAAAAAAAATTCTTCTAATTTTTAACATCTCATTAATTATTTTTTTGTAATTTCTTTATGTTACCAATGAGCTTAACTACACAGGCATTAAAGACATCCCTAATACCCTGCTCAATGGTTTTCACGTTCATTGGCTTTTACTATTGCTTAAACGTTCAATAACGTTAAAAATAATTTGAAATAAAAACGAAAACAACTACCCAATTGTGAAAAATATATATTTTAGATTTGGGTGTTTTGCTGTACACAATTAATATCAAAGACAATTTGCAGAAGATAATGTCATATTTATACATGTTTGTTTAACCCTAGTCGAACGGAACAGGTACAATTGTATCTTTTCCGATTTTAAATTGCAATAACTTTTTTTCTAGAAATAAAAGATATCTGAAGTTCTGTGACATCTCCAAACTTTTAATTGCGATTAATAATTTTAAATTTCAGAAAAATATTTTAATGTCTTAAGCTTGGTTTTCACTATGTCATTTTTGTTGTCAAATTGTACAAATTGTTGGCAATTGTATGAAAACGGGTTGTCATATGGCGTCATCTATGCTTGTAGTCAGTTATGCACACAAACTGCCATCTATACTGACAAATAAGTGAAAACGCCAAATTTCAGTTTTTCAGCAGATATGGCAGCATTTTTTTTCAAAGTAAGTTTGACAACAAGTTGTCAATTATTTTTGTTTGTCGTTCGTCAGTTTTTTTGTTAGTTTTTAAAATGCAGTGAAAACGCATTTGACGCAAACTGACGAGAATTCATTTGAGGCAGTTTTTGTTGGCATTTCATATGACATAGTGAAAACCAAGCATTACCTGTTTTGTAAGGCCAAGTTGATTTGCCACCCTTAAAAGGCTGACAAGGTACAATTGTACCTTCATGTATTTTATATGAAAAAAAAACAAAGAAAAGGAATTAAAAATAAATTTCTTATATTTACTTTATAAATGCGCTTCAATATACATGAACAGTTGAACTTAAATGAGAAATTAGAAATATTTTTATTGAATTTGTGTGCATGATATGCATGTTGTATTTTGAATTGAGTGTTCATCGCAAACAGGTTTCACGCAGATCACACATGACTTTCTAGTCTTACGTTGTTTACGTTTATCATATTGGCAAACATAACAACTGCCAACAACTGGAGAGGCTCCACGTTTACCATAAGGTACTTTGGAAGCAGCTTCCAGATTTGGCGTTGATGCAATTGGCTGTCTCAGTACCATTTCTATAGCACTTTGTACAAAATATTTACAAACAATTATTTTGTTGCTTCTACGTTCTTCAACTGCTGGCATACATAGCAGCTTGGAAAGATTTTTCAAAAACTTTCTTCGTTGATCTTTTGTCTTGTACCTTAGATGATGTTCTCTACTTATTACGTAAGAAGCTAAAGCAGTGACGTTAATCATATTATAGAAACGTGCAAGAGGCCAGCTTAATTTTCGTCGCTTCACTGTATACTCACCCAGCATTTTATCCATTATATCAACTCCACCCTTAGTTTTGTTGTAGTATTTAATAATTTCTGGCTTGGCTAATAGTGTGTTTTCAATTTCTCCTGTCGTATGCATAGTTGACAGTAGAACGACTGATTTGTTCTTTTTTTGTACAAATGAACATATTGTGGCATAAACTGTTGTAGACAAAGTTGGTTGAATAAATAGGCCGGTCCTTTGTAGGCTGCATATTGCTTGGCAGGAACTTCTTATTTTTTCTTACTGTACGTTCAACTAGGGTTAAAAAGCTTTTCCATTCGTTACACTGAAATATTCGTTTATCGGCAAGTTTTTTTTTACTTTCGGTTTCTGTTGGCTTAACAACAAATTACTTACTTAATGCATATTACAGCAATTATAAATATTTCCAATTTCAATTAAGGAATCTCAAAAAACATAAAAAACAATCATTTGGATAACCGTCGCGTAACAATAAGAGGCACAAGTATCGCCCAAAACTTTACCATCTCTTGTAGATTTACATAATTAATTTTGAGTGTGGAGGGAGTCATTTACTAGCGTTTTATTGCATTTACTTCTCTTTCCTCTTTCATATCAATTTCGCTTTAACACGTGCACAGCTTAAAATGTAATAAAAAAATATTTGCAACAGTTTGTTTTTAAACCAGCTGCTAAGCTGCAGTTCTTCAAAAACTTTATTTTCTTTAACCCACCGTTGCCACATGCAAGTACAAGTGAAAAAAAAACCAATACACTAACACTTTTATACTAACACAACCACACTTTGGCAACCTGCGACTCAGCTTGCGAAGAAATTTTTAAGCAAGTAAAATTTTTACAGTTACGGCAAGTAAAGTGGCAAGCCGAAAGAAACAGTGCTGTCTTATACTGAGTTTTTCGTCAACTCACTAATATATCATACAATTGTGGTAAATAATTCAGCTAATTTTTTGAATAAATATGTATATATGTATATGAAGAATATTAAGAAAAATTATAAATATTCATTTAATATATAAGTTTAAATATAAATATGAATTTTTAATAAAAAAAAATTATATTAAAAAGTTATATGTCTAAAGGTAACATTCAATAATGGCTATTGACAACACTTAATTACCAATTGAAGCAGCGCTATTTGTTTGAAGTTTATTTGTTGACGACATTTTAAAAATGAACGTGCACTGTGCTGTGTAGCCACTCAAAAAATTTTTGTGTTTTTTTTTTGGCATTTCTCCTGATTTTTGTTAGTAATACGTATACACTACTTGCAAGTAAATACTTGCTTGTGGCAACGTAGGGTAAAGCTTAGGTGCCCATTTCATCAAACAATTGTTTGTAAGGCCCACCTCAGTTTTTTTATGCTTTTTAAATGAGTCGTTCATTCGACAGCAACGAGCGCACACGCTTAGCAACTGCATTGATATTTTTTCAAATACAGTGCGTAAAAAAATTATGATGGAAGTAGGAAAATATTTTATTTTTTTAAAGTCAAATTCTTAAATTTAATCTAGTAAAATATTTTAAAAATTGTTCCATTCTACCAAGTAAAATAATAAATTCAGTATTTACTGCATTATTTTTAATTTTTTACTACCAAAACGATTTCTTGTGTTTAAATTTTAATGGAAATCATTAGGCTTCGTTTTTTGTTCAACTAAAAAAATTATCAAATTCAGTGTGAACTGCATTTTTACACATTTTTTACACACAAAACAACTTTTTTTGACTAAATTTTAATGAAAATCCATAAGCTTACTTTTTTGTGTTACTGTACTTCGAAATTCTCTCACCAATATGGCTGCAAAACATTTTGGGGAATCTATACTTTAAAGGAGACAAGACACGATCACAAGTTGTAGTATTTGTAAAAATGTATTTGTATGTGTTACAACGAAATATCAATTTGTTTTTTTGTTTTTCCATCAAACATCGTTGGTGTAACAGAGACAGTCACATTTTAACAAACACTAACACAACGCTTGCTGAGCATGCTTAATGTGTGTCTAGTCCTTTTAACGTACTTTGTGGCCTAGGCTTTGTTCTGTTTTGTTGGCGTTCGTTGTAGAGAAAACATACGCTATATACGCTATATAATGTCAAAAATTTTTTAGATAGTTTGTATTTTGTTTGTTGATTTTTTTTTCAGCTTTTCCTATGTATTTTTTATTTATCGAGTTATAAATATAAGGTTTTCCTAATCAAAAATTATAACGTTAATTCTAACGGATTATCGTTAAAGCTAAATTCGTTATACCGGGTTTTACCTGTATTTACAATAAATTTCGTAACCCTTTCTACTGTAAAAATATGAAAATTTGCTGAACTAATAACTTATGGATTGCACTTCGTAAAACATAAAAACAATAAATCCCAAAGAAGGGTGTAGGGTGTTGACTTAGACAAGTTAGTGCATTAAAGAAGAATTAAGTCATTATACACTTTAATAGTTTGTAATTAGCATAAGTATAATTTTATTTCGCAACATGCATACAAACATTAAAATGTACAATTAAATAAATAGACAACAATAAAAACCAGCACAAAACTCATGAATTGCATGCATAATGAGCTGGTTGAACGCGTTTTTATTACTCGAGTATTTTTTTTTTTTTCGTACAAGTGCATTTTATAAAGAGAAAAGTTTTATGCAAAAACAGTGACTGGGAAAATAAATGAGAAAATACAGCAAATAAAAATAAGAATTCATGCAAAATTTTTACCCCATTTTCGTATATAAACAATTCTTAAATATACGCAATGTACGGTTTGACAAAAAAAAAAGTTGCATTAAAAATTTTTATTTTATTTTAAAGCTTTGACAAACTTTAACACTGTAGGAATTAAAAAAAAAAACTTGAATTCTAAAGATATAAATATTTGCTTCCGCATTGTACAGCAATATTGATTTCGAGCCGAATGTTACCAGGGTATTAAGGCATACAATATTCACTCATATATACAATTTAATTTATTTACACAACAAACAAAACCATAAATTATATACACACAAACAGTCTTACACACTCACACACATAAAAACACAAACAATGCTACTCAAACAAAATATTTAATACTGATTTATGGTTAGATTTTATTAAATTTATAAAAGAAAAAGGCTTAAAATTTTATCTGAAACTATATTTTGCCTTTAACATATTGTAGTTTTTTGTTTTTTTTTTTAAATACATACAGCTGTACATAAATACATATTTTCGGGCAAAAAGCGTTTGTTGTAAAAGAAAAAATAAACAAAAAACTTATGAAACTCTATTGTTGTATTTATATGTACTCATACATTTGACATTCGCAAATCATACAAAATACAATACACAAAATATTTGTATTTAAAAAATGTATTTTAACACCAAAATGTAAAACAAACAAACAAACAAAAAAACAAATACAAATACAAACCCATAAGTGACACACGCATGAATGAATACCAGGATTTCACATACACATACAGTTTGACTATTTATATATGTATATGTGTTTGTGTGTGTGTTACTTATTTGCGCAAATCAACAACTCATTTGCATATTTGCATTTATATGCAAATATGTAGTGGATGAAAAAGAAAAATAAAATGAACAAAAATTTTAAATAAATTATATGAACAATAATGAAAAATAATTTAAGTTAATGAAATAAAGAAACCATTGAATAGATATAATAAATTAAATTTAAAATTAATGAATGAATGAAAAAACAACAAAAAAAAGAAGCAAAAATAAAGATTAATATGACAAAGAAAAATACAAGCAAATTTATGTTAAATATAATGTATTTATTAAAAAAATATAAATTGAAATGAAGTGATAAACATTTGCAAATACATACAACATTTAAATAATATGTAATAATTTTACTCCCATTGTAGTTTCTATTCAATTTAGCAGAGATTTTATTTAATGGTAAGTGTTTTGATGATTTTAAATTGATGATTTTTTTTAAAGATTAAGTGTTGGGAAATTACTTTATTTTTCATTTTTTTCTTCTTATAAAGATATTGCATTAGCGGAACTCACTCTTTGATGCAAACTACCCTTGCAAGTCGTGCAGACCGTGCAAGTCTAGCAAACAATTTAACTTGTGCACGACTACAAAAACCAAATCTATTGAATTGCAATTTGCAACACTTAAGCAAATATGCACAACTAAAAATCACTGCAAAGTAATGTCACACAAATTTGCACAACAGATACACAATTTTTTTACTCTCAGGATTTAAAATCTCCACAAATTCAATTTCATACATGGCATTGTTTACCAAAAAAATTGCGATATTATATTTTTCCCTTGATTTAGGCGTTGTAGTTTATTTAAAATTAATTAATTATCTTTTCGGAAAATATTAAAACACAGAATCTTACTTATTAATTTAAAAAAAGATTTGTTGTTTCTTAAATACCTAAAAAATCAGCTCGTTGCCATAAGTTTGCAACACACATGAAAAATGCACTCACGCTTGGTAGCAAAAAATTAGTGCATATTTGCACTAATTGCAAAAATGCTATCAAGAGTGAATTCCGCTATTGTGATAATGAAAGAATGACCTAAAAAAGTATTTATAGTTTTGCCATCACTACAATAGTAAAATCAAAGCATATCCATAAGGTATATGCATCGCGGCAACAAACACAACAATTGAAAACATGCATTTTGTTTTTTTGTATATATGCCGGCATATGTCACATGATTTCTTTTTATTTTCTTCTTTAGTTTTAATATTTAAAAAATAAAACTTCAAAGCGAAAACATTTTGTTCTTGATTTTGTATTTTTTAAAACGTTGTAAGCCAAATGAAAGTGCGTACTATTTATTATTTAATTAAAAAAAAATTAAGCTTGACAAATTTTGATACTCACCACCAATTTTGTGTAGTAAAAACTATGATATTTTGTTAATAACAGTAATAACTATAAAATAATATCTTTATACAGGCAATTCTCGATATAACGCACGTTATAATGACAGTTCCATTCATTATATCGATCAGTTCCTTATATCGCAAAGATTTTTTTACTTTTTGCTTTTATTATTAATAAAACAAAAAATATTCAGCAAAGACATACACATTAAAATTCAAAATATTTTAAATTTAACGATAATATAAGAACCTCGAAAATCATTTAAAAAAACCCTAATAGCTCTACATATTTGGGGGATTCACAGTAGTGTCATAAAGTCATATGTCCTATAATAATAGCATGAAAAATTAAGACTATTGTGAACAACCCGTCATAATTAAGTGTGCAATTTTGAATTTAAATCAGCTGATGTAAAACAATTATAAAAATAAATATTTTCTTTCATAATGCCAAAAACAAGTAAAAAAAACCAAATAATAGCCAGTTTGTGCGAAAAGTACATTTTAGATGTTGTAATGGCAAACTCAAGTAAATAAATTACTAATAAATTAAATTTTGTTTGATAAGCAAAAACAGCAGAGTCCTTAGCCGATCTTTTATGACGCCACCAGTGATTTGTTATCAAAAATTAGCAACTGCGCTTAAATTTGGATGTCGGCCCGATAAAATTATACAATGAACGGCGACAGCTTACAAAAACTGTTGCGGCTTGGCTTAGCCGTTTAGCACAGGTCTCTGCTTATTAAATACGACAGCACAATAAACATAGCGTAAAAAGTGCTATTATTTTAAGACACTTTTTGTTTGAAAAGCAACAACAAAGTTTTTAAGCAATTATAAAATTTTAGGACAATATGACATGATAAGACACCTTGTGAATCACCCAATTATATAATACGATACTTAAAACTTTGCATAAATAAGCGGCGTAACACTATAAGGCATAAATATCGCCCAAATGTTACAACCTTTTGTAGTTTTTACAAATTGTTGCTCAGGAGGTTGACTAGGGGTAATAACAGGGATTAAATGGAACCACTTTTTCTTGCATTTTCATGAATGAACATAAAGTCTCAAACTCATTTTACAATCATCCAAAACTATTGCTTTTTTTTCTACGAAAATTTCCTATTTGAACTTCACTCTTACACGTGCACAGCTTAAATTGTATTCAAAAAAAATGAAGGCAGTTTGTTTTAAAGCAAGTTCCGGTACTCAAACGTCTTAATTGCTTTAACATAATTTGTTTTATAGTCTTTTGCTCTATTTTTTTGGATTGCATTCGTTATATAGAGCAAACCTGTTTTAAGACATTTGCAATGTTTAAATATACGTTAATAGTTTGTCTTGCCTTTTTTCTTACCATTCGTTATACCGAGTGTAAAATTTGTTTAATATTCGCTATACAAGGTAGATTTTATTAAAAACTAGCCAAGCCCGGCGCGCGTCTCTACGCCCCTTAATGAATAAAAATGCATTCTGAATTTTAAATAAATATCAAGTGCAAAAAGCTAAAAATTATAACTTTTTTTTGGGCGTGGCACTGCCCACTTTTCTAATCACGAAATTGTATAATCATGAGAGTTCAATATGTGTGCAAAGTTTCAGAAAAATCGTTGAAGTTCAAGTAGCTGAAAATGATAACTTTTTTTATGGACGTGACACTGCCTACTCTTCTAATCACAAAATTGTATAGTCATGAACGCTCAATATGTGTGCAAAGTTTCAGAAAAATTGGATCAGTGCAAGTACCTCAAAATTATAACTTTTTTATGGGCGTGGCCCTGCTCACTTTTTATAATTACAAAATTGTATAATCATGAGAGTTCAATATGTGTGCATAGTTTTAGAAAAATCGTTCAAGTGCAAGTAGCTAAGAATGATAACGTATTTTTTATGGGCGCAGCTCCTCCCACTTTTTACCACCCATAAGCACTCCCTGGAATATGTACAACAACTTGCCAAAGTTTGAGTTCAATCGGCGTTACAGTTTCGTAGTCTATAGCTAACACACACACGCACACACACACACACACAGATTTTCACTTTTATATTTCTGTGGCTTGGAGCTAAAAGGGCCAATGTCACTTTTTTGCTCTTTTGAGTTAATCATTGCATTAGATTTGTTTTCTTGCTCTATTTCATTATGGTAAAATAGCTAAAGTCTTACTTAACCCAGAACAGTTTCATTAATAAAATGCTGGCCAATGTCACTATGAAAGTATCTATAAAAGTTAAAGTTCAATTCCAATTTTCTCAAAAGTAACTATTTTGACATTGGCCCTTTAAGCTCCAAGCCACAGATTTATAGATAACAACGTTCGTTATATCGGATTTTCGTTTAAGCGAGAGTAGTTGTACCAAGCTTTGTCTGTACTAAAATATGTATTTTTTTTTTGTTTTAGTTCGACTTTTAATTAATTTATTTTTTTTTGTTTTTGGAAATTGAGTCAGAAAAAATTTATAGACGCTATTCAAGCCAAAACTAATCCTTTGTTTTATTATTATGTTTTTTTTTTTTTCTTTGAAAAATATGTCAGATATTATCTTCTCTAAATCGTTCAAAATGGTCAGTGAAAAACAAACATGAACTTTAAGAGAAAAAGCAAAGATCTAAAGAAGACTTGAACATTGAAAGAAAATATAGATTCGAAAGAAATAAATGTCTAAGCAATGCAAGCAAAATATCTAATGCAATAGTATCAAAAATAAGAGTTAAACGAGCAATTTTACAGAAAGAAGAAGTTTTATAATGATTATACAGTATCTGTTACATTTTTAGCTTCTTCTGTAAAATTTGTAAGTAAGAGCCGTTCTACTTGTGACAAACGTTATGTATCTTTATCGAGACTCGAAATACTCATTACAATAGGTCAATAATAATATTATCGCAGTAACCTTAATGACAGTAATTGAATGAAAAATTCTTAAACTAAAAAATTTCTTTTAGTTTATTTTTTTGTCTATTTCGACGCTATTATCAGCGCGAGCGGAATATACTTTATACCGTTTTTGATTTTTTTTTTCAATTTTATTTTTGGTGATCTTTAACCTGCACTACAATTTCTAGATACAACTTGTTATATCTTGAATACTTCGTCCCCCTAATCACTAATATCTTTCAATACATAAGATAGCCTTTGTCGGATAAGATCAAAACATTAATAATCAAAATTATTTTTGTTAATTCATTTAAATTTTTTATTATTATAATTTTTTTGGGCCACCCTAATAAGTACCTTTTTCACTTTGTTAATTGTTGTTGGAAATTCTTTCATAATTTTTTTTATATTGTGTCCGTTTATAAGTAAAAACATACTTCACTTGAAACTTTAATTTCATTTAAAAAAACTCTGGTATCTCGGACTCCTTCCCAAATATGCAATTTTTCTTAACGATTAAAAGCTGTTCTTTAAGCTCTTAAACCTAAACTTTTGATATTTGATATACTAAAATAAACGAAACCAACTACCTAAGGACAAAGCAAAAACACAATTGTTTGTAATTTTAAAATCGTTTATCCTAGTAGTTGACTGGCGTAACTCTTTTTTGAATAGAGGACACCCCAACTTAATACTTATCCCTTGGATCATAACCTTTCCAGCAAATACAATATTTATACATTCAAAAACATCTAATTGATATGAGATGTGTATACCTTACATAATAAGCTGCCATTCAAGTGACTCTTTTTTCTTCCATAAGTATGCAGGAATTTAGATTTGTTTTGAAACAAAGCCTTTATAAAGAGAAGGAAAGTCAAAATGATAATGGTTCTATTGAATTTAGATTATACTGGTATTTTAACTGAACCACTTAAACAGCACTACAGGAAACATTGTTGTTATTTTGCTCTTTTCAACATTGTGAGGAGATTAACTTTTGTACAGACAAATCATGCTTAAATGCTCATAACTGATTCCATTAAATTCTGTTTTTATTTGATATTTGCAATGAAAAACAGGTCACAAAACAAACAAACAAGCAAATAAAAAAACTTAAATTCTAAAAAATGCTTGGCATTTAAAATTGTTTGTCTTCTCTTTGTTTTTATACATTTTTTTTCTTTGAAACAATAATAACAAAAGCACATTAAACTGTATTTTGAAAATACTAGTAGTTACTGTGAGTACATGTACATATACACTGAGCAGTAAAAATATGAAAGTAAATAGGCCTTATAAAGGGCCTATTTTGCAGACACAAGTACTGCGATAGCCATTGCACATTCTATCATTTTTTTTACTCGTTGGGATGTACAGCAACAAGGTTTTCCATACTCGCTTTTATTAAACCTTCTTCTGATAAAGGTCTTCTTGAAACCCTTTGTATCAACAGCTGTTAAAAGACTTTCTGATTTTTATATTTTAACAAAAAATGTTCTTATTAAACGTTTTATATTTTAAATATGACAACATATTTTGAAAGTTTTACTTTTTTTAACTCAGCAAGCTTTTAACACAACCAAATGTTTTCTTGTTTATTCTGCAATGTTTTTATTCCTTTTTTTTTATTTTGTTTAGTAACGTTTTCAATATTTTTTTTTTTGCTAAAAACAAAAATACACAGAAAATTTTACACCTTTCTTTGCAATTGATTACTTAAGGCTATAATACAGGGCTTGTTTTTTACATCTGACTTTAAAAATTGTGCCACATATGTAAATCTACATGTCTGTCAAAATTATACTTTTAAGCTGACTGCTTTGCAGCAGTAGAGATTTCTTCTAACGGTTGATGTCACATGTTTTGACAGAAGAAAATAGAGCCCGCTCTAATTGAATTTTTGTCAGTTGTGTCAACACATGAATAAATAAATAAAAAAAAATTAAATTTACAAGATTAATGTTTTAAAGTTAACACACGTCATGTTCGTATTAGCAGTGGAGAATTTGGCAAGTCAGATGTAAAAAACATGCCGTGTATTAGCTCCTTAAGGGTGTTAAGATGCTTTCTGGAAGTCTTTAAGGGCAGTCAGGGTAGAATTAAATTGAAAATCTCAAAAAAAAGTTTTAAATTCGCCTTTCAGAAGGCCTGCAATATAAATCCCTGTTATCTTTTTGTACCTCCAAATCACATGTATGTGTATGTATGTTTGCTTGTATGCTATTGAGGATGCTTGTGTAGTTTGTGGTTGTTAAATGTCTATTTATATGTGTTGTGGTTACACTGTTAGTGTTTTGTAATGAAACAAACTGGCCACTATATTTGCCTTGACACTAGAACTGCCGGATTTTGCATTGTTATTTTGTAAAATATATTTTTCAACATTTGATTTTTTTGGACACTTGGACAAAACCTTTTTTTTCATTTTCTTACCAAACAATTTAAATTGACTGCCACCTAGAACTAGAACATGCCTAATGAAAAAACCAATATAAAGACTTGACAACTGTTTTCAAACTGTTGGGGAGATTTAACAATTTAAATAAATCCATGTACAGAGTAATATTTTATGTATGTACATACATACATACATGCATACATATGTATTTGTATTTGTTTGTACATTTCTGTGGGCTTTTGCTTTTGGGGATTATACTTTTCTTTGATTTAATTTTTTCGTTTTCTGAAACATAACTAGTAGCCTAGACCAATTTAATGTTTTTTATGTTTTTTATTTTTAACAACAACAGCTGTTGTTCTTAATTTATATATGTATTAACATACAAACATACAAAATGTTGATTTTACTTTGCAGCTCTTCAAGAATGCGAATATTTTATGAAATTTTTTTAAACTTATCTTACATACTCACATGTATAGAACGTATACGTAACTTTGCATTTAAAATAGTATGTACATATGTACATGTGTTTTCATGTATATTGTATGAATGTATGTGGTAAGGTTTATGTCTCTGCCAATGTTTGTGTGTGTTTATTTTAGGACTTTTTATGATGGCGACAGTTGTCTTTGGTTAATACTGGTTAGATTATTTAAAAAAAAAATCTTTCTTTCTGGTTTATAAGTAAATGTGTATAGAAAAATTGTGTATCTACTTGATTTGCATACACTCACAAAATTTGTTATAAATTGGGAAAGAAAACATTTTCTAAAAATTTAAAATTTGTTTTGAACACATATTCAGGAAGCCCGCAAGTGTTTAAAGCGCCATCTTGTATTTGGAATTTCTTTCGGGTGCACTGAATTCAGCAAGTCAAGCCCTTTAATTTTACAACCAATTTAGGTGTGTTTTTTTAAAAAATATGAAATTTTTTATGGTGGCCATCTTGAATTTAAAAATTTATTTTGCAGTACTTTATACTATTTTAGTCCTTTTATTCGACACCCATAAAGAGGGGGCTAAACAATATTTACTTCGCATTATTGTTTCAGACGTTATCTTGATTTTCACAAAGTATTTAGCTCCCATATTCAGGGCATTGAAAAAATATGGAATCAGTTAATTTGTAACGGACACTATTTTTTAATTGAACATTTTTAATGTGTACTGAATTCTATTAAACAGTCAAACCACTTCGTGGAATATTTACATTTCATAAAATTTTGCAGTTTTCTAGAAAATAGGAAACATGGATCTTGGTTTCTAAGTTTTAGGAGAAATACCGAAGGAGTTGTTTTTTGATGCTTTTATCTCAGTCAGTTTCAAAATCATTTTAAATTTATTTATTTTCGTAATTACGGTTGACAAATTGTTGTTGTTTTAAAAGTTATTGAAAGCTGCTGGAATTTGATATATTTAAAGCGAAAAAGTTGTTCAAATTTATTTGTCTATAACTTTGCCAATTTGTCCAAACTTTTGTATGAATAATCCGGAAGGCATATTATATATATAACTTATAATAGAGATAATATTAATTGTTTTTTTTAATAGAACACATGTTACACATTTAATAAAAATAGAAAGATATCAAAACTTTAAAAAAATTTGCTTTAATTTTTTGTAACAAAGAAATTTATCACAAATATGAATTGAACCAATAAGAGAGATTTTTGCTGGATTTGGGTCTGTCGGAAATTTAACATGTACGGGCAGATCTCGAACTGAGAAATCGACCTTAAATATTAATGCGAGAAGCAGCATCGCAAAAAATCAGGAGACATCAACGAGATATAGCACAGTTGCAGCTTTCTGACCCCACTCCTCGACAAATTTGGAAATACAATTTTCACCTTTTCTCTAGCAAAATTTTTATTTAATTCCCCCATAAGTCAACATATGTTTTCAACAAGATAGTGCAACACACCTTACAGTCCATGAAACGATGGAGTTATTGAGACCACAAATTCCAAATCGAATCATTTTTTAAAAGGGTGGTTTGAGAAGGCCCCCACGATACCAGACTTTTTCTTGAGGGGCTTTCTAAAAGACAAAGTTTGTGTCAATAAGACCCAAGCCCTGCAACAACTAAAGGAAAACATTATATTTAAAACGAAATTGATCGTATACCATAAGAAACATACAGCATTATAAATTGTTTGTGACACAGATTACCACTTGCTTAATATTTGCAGTT
This sequence comes from Phyto melanocephala, assembly GCA_941918925.1. Lineage (NCBI taxonomy): Eukaryota > Metazoa > Arthropoda > Insecta > Diptera > Rhinophoridae > Phyto > Phyto melanocephala. The sequence continues at coordinate 9,737,526 of OW799233.1, forward strand.
GTTTATTTATGGCATGCCATCATGTTGGTAAATACATACCTTCTTATTGTGTTTGATCATGTTCGTGCAACGTACATTAAACAAACGAAGAAATTCGCATTACTTCCATTCTTATATGTGAAGAAAATACAAAATATCCCAACTATTTACAGCAAAAACCCACACATTTATTACCACCAGCCCCGTGTGCTTTTGTTGTTGCAAGTTCAGCCAGTAATGGGTCGAATTAGCTCATTTTAATACCATAATTTTTAAAAGCATTTCTGATAAATTGATTTCATATATAAGTCCGCGGGATATATGGCGGCTTAAAAAAATTGATTTCAACGCTCACACAGGAGCACAGTTGGACTTACCTAAATTTAGGGTATGCATATTCATTGTACTTATTCACTTGCTTGGACGGTTTTTTGTTTTTGTAGTTAGAACATTTTTTTAAGTTTTTTCGTTATTTAAACTTAGCGTGGCACATTCCATTTAAAGAAAAAATAATTTGTAAGCATATCAAAGACATCAAAAGTTATAACCATACAATTATAAAGTTGCTCAGTCATGCAAAAAGCAATTTTGTAGTCCGTACTGTGGGCGTAGCTGCTTTTGCATACAGTATATTTTAATTCTTGTTTATATTGCAAAGGATTATATTAAGAATCTATAATTTGTAACATCTCAAGCAAACGTTGGTATACCTACTTGTATAACAGTTATAGCAACAGAGCTGTATCAACTAGTGTATTCAAACTTTCTGTGCTATTAATTTAAATAAACAAAATGAAAGATATGTAAGAAAACTCTCGCAGTACAAGTGTCCAAATATTAATATTAATGTGTTCCTTAAGCCTAAATTGGGTGGTTTGGGAATATTATTTAATGGTATGAAAAACCGTAATGGTTATTTATTATACTTATTAAGGGATAGCGAAGCTCACCAGTGTGTACTGCTAATTTTCCTTAAATAAAAGTTAAATAGAAAATGTTTCAAAAATATTTGTTCTCTAAAAAAAATATAATAAAACTTTATTGTAAATGAATATGAAATGAATGTAAATTTTTTCAAAATTAATTGTAATTCTTTGTAAAAGTTAAAAAGTTAATAAGATAGTTTTTTATGATCTGTTAAAGTCTTCAAAAAGAGAATTTATCTAAAGTAAAAAAATTAATTTAGCGAAATTTATTTAAAAAAAAAAAATGTTCTTATCAACAGGAATTATTTACAAAAATTAAAGGTTTAAAAAAAACTTTTAGTGTAAAATAGTACAAACATATACTTACATGTAAAACGTAAGAAAATATCTTGCAGTTTTATATGTCAGAATGTGTACAATTTTTGTTTTTATATTTATCAGTCCTTTACTCACTTAAATCTCTGACTATGATTAAAAAAAAAATGTTTCAAAGAGACCTCACATTAAAGTTTAATGAGTCACAATGTGAAATTTTAACAAGTATAAAAGTGTTTTTGTTACGCTTTTTTTATTTCTTAGTTTTATGACACAATGTATGGCTTTTTTCAATTATCTACTCTTTTTACTGTGGGGCTTAAATAGGATCAAATATGCTGTTTCACATATAGACTTTTATCTGTGATTGTATGCTCACATAACATTGAATAAATGGTCTTGCAGCAAGTTTGATTTTTTTTTTTTTTTTTTTTTTTAGAAAACACAAGTAAAGAGAGTAGAATAAAAATAAAAACTTACCACTGCTTCAAAAATCATTTCATTTTTTTTTTTTTTGCAATTGTACGCATATGACAATCAGAATAATAAGGAAATGGAATTTATGAAGCAGAATTTATCTGTGTGAATGTTTTAGAGAAAACAAGTAAGAGCTCGACACTCCAAACTGCCGACACTGCCAAATCTGATAGTACCCTTCACTACAATGTTCATGGGTATAGTGACAACATCGTAAATAAATCTTGATCTTAGATTTAATGTTATACGCCATTTTGGTTTATTACTTTCGACGCCATGATGATTTTAAATTTTTTGCACAGTAAAATGTATTTTACTTGTCAAGCCCTTTCATTTGATACCCATATTGGTGGGGTTAAAAAAAAAATCCACCATTTTGTTTTGACACCATCATGAAGTTTACACTTTTTCATTATTTACTGTATTCTGGAGCTAAATTTTTTGTTCTGTGAAACTGGTGAATAAAAAGATTTTGTCATACCATATGGTGCCTCCACACCCTGCTGCCAAGCCCTTTCATTTGATGCCAAAACTGTGGGATTTTAAGAGGAAAAAGCTGTAATTACTATATTTGACCCACATATACGCCTTTTTATTTAGGGCGCCATTTTGGTTTATAACTTTATTATAGTTAACTGTATTCTACTTATCAAGCGCTTTCATTTGAAACCCATATTTAGTGGTTTGCAGAAGGTATGTTTTATATCAATTTGTAGTGGCGGCTCTCATGATCTTAAATTTTTCTATAGTGTTTTATATTGTTTTCATCAAACGGTTTAATTTTTTACCCTTATTAGCTCACTAGGTTGTCTAAAAACTGCAAAAAATTTATCTCTATGTGAAAATGTTACCTAAAACACCCAAACCGTTGTATTTTGGTGCTTATATCTCAGTTAGTTTTAAGCCTTTATATTAGTTTTTCTCAGAAATAATTTCCAAGACTACAATTTATTATTTAATGGCACCAGCGTGTCCAAAACTTATTTAAGAGCTTGAAAAACTTTATATGCTTAAAGAATAAACATATTTTTCTAAACAAATGTTGCCTATAACTTTGCGATTAATGAACAATTAATCAACAAAATTTAAAGAATAGTCAATGAAACATATCATATCTATAAGAATAATAACAAAGATGTGTATAAATTGTCTTAAGGCAAAAATATGATCAATTTTGTAGTAAAAATATGGAAAAAAATATGTAGTGGTGTTTATTTGCTCATATCTCTGATAATTATAAGGCGATTATGCTGGATTTCAATAACGAGTTTAAAACAACCATTTTCAAAAGATTGATACTTTCTAAAAGTTGATTTTAACTGACACACGGGTAGACGAACAAACGAACTTTGCTCAATCGACTTTAAAATAAAAAAATATACTTTACCCGGTCGGAATATAATTTACAAACCAAACGACAAATTATTATGCCCTTAGCACTACTAGATGAAGGGTGTAATAATAAGAGCAAGACACTTCATTGTAAATTGGGATTTTTTATGAACAAGTCTAACAACAATTTCAATGGTAGTTAAACTTAACTTTATGTTCTTTGTAATAATTTGACACATATTTTAAGTTCCAAATTCAGATGTTTAAAAAATAAGGAATTCGCTTGTCTGAAGTAAATAAATAAATTGAATAAATTTAGATTTTTTTAACTATTTAGTTTAGTTAGTTTTGAACGTTCTGTAGCTACATTTAGGGCCATTATTACAACTCGCTGTTAGTTAAAGGCAGGATTTTGTCGGGCTTTGCATTAAAAACCCTCCCTTTATTATTTTTGTATCCATTAAATGTTATTATTATTATTATTATTATTATTATTATTATTATTATTATTATTATTATTATTATTATTATTATTAATAATAATAATAACAATGAAAAATTTAACTTCTAATAATGTAAAGCTATTTATCGGGCACAAAAAAATCCTACCTTTGACTAACGGCAGGTTGTAATATTGGTTCTTATACGTTAATATAATAGAAAAAATAAAGATAACTATTAAAATTTTTTTACATCACTATCAATTAATTTTAAAATGGAAGCACGTTTATATTAGCTTCGAAAACGCTTCCCTTCAACGCAGTAGTGAAAATATTAATGAAAAACTAATCAATGACAATTGCATCCATCCTTATCTTACTACAAAGTAGGTTTGTAAGAAAGAAAACAAGAAACGCTATATAGTTGAAAGCTTTTGAAAAACGCTCATTTTGTGCTAAAAAAAATAATGCTTTAAAGCGGGAACTCACCATAAAAATTGTATGCCTTCCGTAACATGCTTCATTCGAAGCACTACCCACCATCAAGAGTGATGTAAAAGGGTACGTGTACATATGTAAGTCTGCTACTCTGCGTGTTGCAACAACTGTCTTATTCAAACAAAATATTTGAGGTTTATTAAAGGCTTAATGGGCAGATGTTGTAGAAAAATTTACAGAAAATCTAGACAAAAAAAATTTCTCATTTAAGTTAATTTCCAATTGAAAAACTCTACATTCGATAAATTCTGCTAAATAAAAAAAAAACTTTGATAAGTTCTTAACTTTTCTATTATTTGTTTTAATTAATTTTATTTCTCCTATAATAATGAAATTGAAAAGATAAATAGGCCACCCCTAGCTAAGTTTCGGCGTGCTGGCATAGCGAAAAAATATTCTTTTATTGCTGGCTCTACAATAACTACTTGAGTTAAACTCAACTTATTTTAAGTGAATGAATATAATAAAAAAAAAAAAAACTTTTGAATAAATAAACCAATAAAGTTGGCACTAGCCCACTGCCTTGGTTAATGACTGAATAAGATAAGGGTTTGTACACTAGAGAAAACTATGAGTAAATTAAGTTTATTATAAAAAAAAAAAAAATAAAACTTTTTAACTACTATTGCTTTTTGGTATGGACTTTAGGCTTAAAATGTAAAAAAACAAACTTAGCAGTTACATTTCACACTTTATTTGTTTAACACTAAACTGAAGCAAAGTTTTGCCGTTTCATTAAGTTTTTTTTTTTTATTTAGAGAAATCAAGTTAGTAATTTATCATTTGTTACAGTTATTGTTTTTGTTTTTGTACTCCACCATCAGTTTATCATTTCGTATGTAACACTAATGGCCACTTTTTGAGTTAGTCTTTCAACACAAATTTAGTTCAACTTTTTTATAGATTTATTTAAGTTGCTTTTAAATACCGCTTCAGTTTCTCAGTCTTAAAAAATTTCTTTTATTTTTATTGTGCTAAAAATATGGCAGCATTTTGACATTTTTCTATTGTTTAAAAAATCAGCTGTTTAGCAAAAATAAAGACAAGTGAGTCGTAATGCAGCTATGGTCGGGTCAAGAGCTCGCTCGTCATTGCCATTTTCTCTTAAGGGCAATCAGGCCGTCCTTTTCATCCGGCTTCGAGAGTTTTACGTCTCACTCTCGCTTGGTTATTTGTGTGGCGTCGCGTAACTGTGCTTTGGATGCAGTTTCCAGACTATTCTACAATTTACCGCGTGCATATATTTTAATTGGATTAACTGGATGAGTACCAACTAAACTCATAATTTACAACTGGAGGAGTACCAACTAAACTCATTTTCTTAACTGGAGGAGTACCAACTAAACTCATTTTATTTTAACTGGAGGTGTTCCATAAAACTTAGTATAATTAATTGTTCAGATGTCTCCGACTTCCAATACAATGGTATAGGTCGACTTGCGGTGACTGAACCAACGTTTTTTTTTATAACTGGAGGAGAACCATAAAACGCAACTTTAATTATTGTTCAAGTGTCTCCGACTTCCTATACAGAGGCCGATTTACGGAGCCGGAACCAACGTAGAATACCCTGGCTTTTTGGTTACGTATCTCTGCCAATAAATTTTTAGAATCAAAAAAATAAAGACAAGTTTTAAAAGTTAAGACCGTTAGTGTTAAAGTGTAAAAAAAATAAATTGAATTTTTATTTTGTCGAACTTTTCTGTTTAAACTATTATTTAAATTTTTAATCATTTATCACAATTAAAAAAAATTCTTTGTAAAAATAAAAGAATATTAATATGAACTCAAGCCTGATTAAAAATTTAAATAATAGTAAAAAAAATATTAAAAATTCGCACTCTCTGTTTAAAAATGTCAACCATAATAAGTAGAACTGTAGGCTCTGTGGTTTTAAAAATCCAAGAGCCATTTGTCAATGTTAATTGTACGCTATAAGGGCCTTACTTCTTTGAAAATGAAGTTGAAAGTGCTGTAAATGTAAAAAATAAACGGCGGACATTTTTTATGTCCTACTCTTGAACACGGATCTGAGATTTGGTTTAAGTCAGATGGAGTTACTGCCTACACTCACCGAAACGCAATGTCACTTTTAGCTGAAATTTTTAAAGAACGAATAATTTCTAGAAATTCGAAAATTAGTTGGAAAATTTGTCAGCACTTGACTTATTTGAAGGAGCGAGTATACAATTAGCGAGACAAATCTTGAACTTGTTGCAGAAATTAGAGCGCTGCCGCCATAACTCTTGAAAGATGTTATGCAAATGCTCTAAAACGAAACTCATTTATGTAATATTATTTGCCATACTAAGCTCATAAAATTTGCCATTTTTAAAGTTTTATAATTTAAAACACAAAAAGTGAATAAATAAACAAACAAAAAATTTATTAAATTTGTAAACCCTGTGGTGACTTTTGGCCCATCCTGTATATGACGAGTAATTAAAAATTTACAAAAATATTGGTACCAATTGAAAACGCATCATCTATAAACAATTTAAAATCAATATGGCGCACAAAATAAAATGTCTGCTATATGGTTTAAATATAGGATTTACAAATTTAACCCCTGGTCACACGACTTAGTGTTTGGGCAGCAAGTAAATAAAATCTGAGATCTATATTTTAATTTTGACCTAATTATGTACACGTAAGTGAACGGTATATAAGAATCGCCACGGATGAATATATCACTCTCACTTGTTTTTTGTGTTTATTTCTCTTCAATGCACTACAAAACACAGAAGTAAAAGCATTTTGGTAATTAAAAAAACTTTTTCATTTTATTTCAACAATCTTTTCTAAATTTCATTTTTATTTTCCTATTCATTTAACAGCATTAAATCTTTTTACTAACATAACCTAAAAACGTTAAAACAAAAACATAAATAAATTAAATTTTCTGTACATACTTACGTCTCAAAATCAATTTTTAATTAAATATTTAATTGAAAAAAAATATTCAAAGTCTTTGAAATAAATCTATCATAAATTTAAAAACTGATTATGAATATTTTTAAAATGACATTGAAATATTAAATCATCATTTTCATCTTCATAATAATTTCATTTAATTTAGCAAATTGTTTGCCACATTTTTTGGCAACGTTTCAGATGTTTTCTTGTACGTTTTTTTTTTGCTCTTCAATGAAAAAAAAAATTATTTTCCTCAATGTTTTTAAGGAAAAACATGGAAATGTGCATCACATATACATACATGAGCATGTAAATATGAGCTTTAAAATTAAATTAAAAACAACTTAGAGTGTTACTGCATGTCATAATTTAATGGAGGCAACAGAATTGTATATGCAAGTTTCTACTATCGACTAACGAGAACGATGTAATGCTCAACGGTAAAGAGAAAGTCAAGGAAAGTACTGTAGGTTACTGTATAAAAAAAGTGATGGCAACTGATTTCGTTCTCAATAATTATTGACAGCTTTTTTACTAAAATCGGTACAGCTATAATTCAGTGTATGGCCCATACGAAGGATGCGGGGATTCATGATTTTATGACTAATTTTACAAGCAAATAAATGCTACGGTACTAAATAATTATGAAAACCTGCGAAAATAGGACATGGATAGTGACATCAATATCTACTGATGTACAATTTTAGAATCCTGGAACTCATACTAAATGAGGTAAGAGAGGCTCACATCGCGGTAGAACAAGAATCACAGCTAGATACACTTTCATTGTGAATTCTATGGGGGACTTCAGTATAACAAAGATTCTGGCGGTTACAAAGGACTAGCGATTATGATTGTCAGCAATATGAAATCGTCTTTTAGCCAAGAGAAAACGGTTGTAGTGGCGCAGAACTCAGTAAAGAAAGTGATGTCGACTGACATCAATAAAATTACTGGAGACCAAAGGGGGTCGCCAATGGTGTAGTTACGTGTTTTCGTTTCGTTGAAATATAAGCATTGGTGCTTGCTCTGCACAATTTTAAGAAATCTAGTATGCAGTCATCGGTAATGTGTCGTGGACGCGTATAATCGCTAGACAAGGTTGTAGCACGAAAACCAGATCTGGCTCGAAGTATCAGTCGTTAGTGCTCTTTTTATTATTATTATTATTTTTTTTTTTTTTGTAATATTCAAAGCAGATTTTAGATATAAAAGAATGATGTACGTTTTTTCTGTCCCACCACTTTCTTCATCGTCATTCATGATTTAAACACTTTCCATCTTAACTTACTAAAAATTATATTTTTAAATGTAATGCCACACCATACTGTACACCTAATGGGGTGAAGTTGGCGTTTGTGAATGGCTTTTGGATTTACGGAACCCCAGAACCTACAGTTCTGCTTATTAAAAAACGAATTCAAACAAAAAGGAGCTTAATCTCTTACAATCAGATTTTCAATCGAGTTGATTTTATTTCTAGCCATCTGTTGACATTTAACTGCAAATTTTAAATGTTTTCAATGGTCTGAGTATTTTAATTATTAATTTTGATCGCCCCTGTGCAATACCTTAAATGTCAAAATTTAGGATGTTACTAAAGTGATCCAGACAAAGAGCAGCACAGCTCAATATTAATATAAACACAAATGTAAACATTGAATGAAACATTGAAGCACTAGTAAAATATCAAATACAAGTGTCAAAAATTATAGCATAATTAATAATTACATGATAAAAAAAGAAATACTCAGAAAAATAATTTGAGAAAAATTATAGGACTTGGTAGATGTTGGTCTGTTTCTGAGAAACATTTGGAAGGAAAGCTTTTTTTTCATGGCATCCCCGACACTTTCCAAAAACCAATTTTCGGTTGCTTTTGAAGTTTCTGTAGCGAATGTATATGCCGAGAAAAAGGGTTCGTTGCATTAATTATCAAACTTTAGCAGCTATGAAGAACTTTCATCGTTCAATAGTCTGTCCATCTCGTTGTATTGAATGTAATTAAACTGTTGCTTGCGAAAGTGATACCAGTTGACCCACTTACGAGCTTAAGAAAAACATTGTGTCAGTTTTATCATTTACTAGCCAAACCCGGCGCGCGTTGCTACGGCCCTTAATGAATCGAAATGCATTCTGAACTTTAATTGAATATCAAGTGCAAAAGCCTAAATATTATAATTTTTTTTATGGGCGTGACATTGCCCACTTTTCTAATCACGAAATTGTAAAGTCATAACAGCTCAATATGTGTGCAAAGTTTCAAAAGAATCGGACCAGTGCAAAAATTATCAAAATTATTGTTTTTATGGGCTTGTCCCTGCCCACTTTTCTAATCACAAAATTGTAAAGTCATAACAGCTCAATATGTGTGCAAAGTTTCAGAATAATCGGTTCAGTGCAAGTACCTCAAAATGATACCTATTTCTTATGGGCGTGGCACTGCCCACTTTTCTAATGACAAAAGTGTAAAGTCATGATAGCTCAGTATGTTTGCAAAGTTTCAGAAAATTCGGTCCAGTGCAAGTAGCTAAAACTAATAACTAATTTTTTATGGGCGTGGCCCCGCCCACTTTTTTAATCACAAAATTATAAAGTCACGACAGTTTAATATGTGTGCAAAGTTTCAGAAAAATCGGTCCAGTGCAAGTACCTCAATATTAAAACTTTTTTAGGGGCGTGGCCCCGCCCACTTTTCTTATCACGAAATTATTTAGTCATGACAGTTCGATATGTGTGCAAAGTTTCAGAAAAATCGGTCAAGTGGAAGTAGCTAAAACTGATAACTAATTTTATATGGGCGTGGTCCCGCCCACTTTTTTTCACCCATAAACACTCCCTGGTATGTGTACAACAACTTACCCAAGTTTGAGCCCGATCGGTTTTACAGTTTCGGAGTCTATAGCTAACACACACACACACACACACACACACAGAGTTTCACTTTTATATATATAGATTTAATTTTCTTAAATGTTTTATATTTTGCACTTTCTTTTATTTTTAGTTTCACTTACACTGCTCTAGTTGGCAATCATCCAGAGCCTTTAAAATGTATTGAAGTAAGTGTTTTTTGTTGTTTTTTTTTGCTAACGTTTTCGTTACAAACTATTTGTACACTTTAGGAAGTAAAAATTATTCTACGAAAAAAATTTCACAGCACATTGAATACACCTCTTTTGTATATAAACTATTCGTATGAAGATTATGTAAAAAAGAGCTTTCGAATATCACAAACAAACTGGCGGAAATTTAAGAACAACATATTCATGGATTTTCTTGAAGAACTTGTGTTTTATGTTTGTGTACATAAATAATATGATTTCATTATCAAATTATTCGAACTTAATTGATTAAAAAAACTGACTTAAAAGGCCACTAATAAACAGAGATGAATGCCGTGAAAATTTGCACCGAATCCATAGGGTTAAACAAAAATATAAATCAATTGTTTAAGCAAGATGACAAGAAGAAGGAGAAGATTAAAGTAAATCAAAAGCAACACTTGAAAAGCTGTCAATCCAAGCATATGTTATGAATGCTGAATATCGATCTCAGATTTAATAAAACAATTTCAAAAAAATTTATAAAATAAAATAGCATTTGAAAATGTGTACTCACGCTTAGAGATAAATTCGTATTAGAGTATTTAAAATAAAACTAAAACTATGAGCTGATTTTCTGTTTATAAAAATGAATATTTTCAATACTAACACATATTCTCACATTAATTCCCTTCTTCTGTCATTGTGTTATGCATTCACAATATAAAAAAGAAATATTCAAAGTAAATGTATAGCAAAAACACCCTCCAGCGGTATGGAGAAGATTTGAATACAAGAACAGTGTTAAGAATATGCAGTAAATTGTTTAAGCTGCTTACACAGATAGTTTTTGAAAAAAAAAACAAAACTTTTCCTACTCATATGAACACATGAAGTTGCAAATCAAAATAAGAAGAAGAAAAATAATGAGAATAACAATGTAAGCAACTACTTACTTAGGTGATAAATACTAAGTATTCCAAACACGTTATATTTACCCCTACTCAAATGTTATTCAAACTTTTGTGAAAAGTCTTGCATGTTGTTTGTCGACTGTTTACAGATGTTGTTGGTCTGGTTACACCCTACACCACCTAAGCAAGAAAGGGTAATGCTAATGTTTTTTTACAGTTAGACAAAAAGTCCAATGCCCAAATTCAAACATAACAAGTAACAGTGCTTTATTCGGCCGTGCCGAATCTTATATACCCTTCACAACGTGTAGACATGCAAAAACAATTGTTTGTATCACCCATATAAAATACGTGCATACGTACACGTTAGAATCAATGTGGCATCGAATCTCAGCTGAGCCAAAAAAATTTTATTTTATTTAATATATTTAATTTAAAAAAAATTTTTTTAAATTTTTTTTTTAAATTTTTCTTAAATTTTTTTTTGTAGTTTTTTTTTATTATTTTTTTCTTATTTTTAATATTTTTTTTTTTAATTTTTTTTTGTTTGGTATGTTTTTCACATGTATGTATGTATGTATGTTGTTGTTGTAATTGTGAAAAAAAACGAGGTGGTCGTGGTTTTTTGCTCATATCTCAGAAAGTTATGGGGCGATTGTGCTGAATTTCAATACCGATTCATTCCTGGATATTTCCAAGAGATTGATACCATATACAGATCTGAGGAACATATAGTTGCTTCTAAAAGTTGATTTCAACCAACACACGGACAGACGGGCAGACGGGCAGACGGTCAGGGCTTAATCGACTCCTCTATTCATAAGCTTTCAGAAAATATATACTTTATGGGGTCGGAAATGAAAATTGTAGAAATTACAAACGGAATGACAAAGCTATATATACCCTTGTGCACCACAGGTGAAGGGTATAAAAACAATAAATTTAATATCACATTCTAAGCCAGATAAGCAATGTTTGTTAAATTGTATTTGAAAATTGTGTGAAGATTTTTATCAATTTAAAAAATTCCCAATTTGGAAGTTAAAAATCCCCTGTAAGGAAACCATTGCTTTAAATAAAAATTTCTTTAAAATATATTTCTTTAACTTTTAATTGAATTCATTAGATAATAGATTTTAGTATTATCCTTAACCTTTTCTTAGAAAGTATTTCATTCGAATGAGGGTATTAGTTCCCCTTTCCAGATTCTTACCTTCTTTTGGTTCTAATTAGGAAATAGTTATCAAAAGTAGCTTGTAATAAGTTTAAAATAAATATAGATAACAACTTTTCAGAAAATACATTTAATGTATTTTTCTATACTGGGGAAACAGCACGTTCTCTTCGCTAAACCTATCGATTTTACCGCCCGTAAAAGTAAGCTAATATCATAGAAAATTGTACAAGATTTAAATCCTTTAACATTTATTTAACAGTATCGATTGTGAGCACTACAATTGTTGCCAATCGCATAGTATAATTGTGATAGTAGAATTTTAAAGTTGTATCTGCCGAATTTCGTTCCGGAATGTAAACATTTAGTCAGCACTAAGAAATTATGATTCTTGCAAATAAAATTTTATAACAAAATAAAAGTTTGATGGCCAAAATTAAATCATTCGTTTTCGATAAATTTGATTGTCTGTTTTCTGGGTGTATTAGATACACTTTCTTTTATATGGGAGGTACCACATCCCCCTATTTAACCTATAAATTGAAAAATTTTATTTAAATATCTAATACCAAGATTGGAATCTTTTATTCTTATTTCGGCTTAAATTAGTCATATAATGAGTTTTTTTTACACATTTTTAATTTAAGTTATACGTTTTGAGTTTACGTAGAACGTTTCAAGTTTTATTTAATTTAATACAACAATACGTTTTTTCGGTCTCACTCTTTATTAAGAAGGACAACCCTATAAAACAAATAATCAAATAAAAAAAGTGATCAAAAATAAATTTACAAAAAAAATACTTTGTTAACAAAAAATTTTTAAAAAAATATTTTTTTTTTATATATATTTTTTTATAAAAAAAATAATTTTTTTAATAAAATTAAAAATAATATAAAAGAAATCGTATAAAAAATTTATTGTAAAAAAAAACCTAAAATTATAAAAAAAAAATAATTTTTTTATATCTAAATAAATTTTATATATTTAAATAACAAAAATTATTTTTTTATAAAATTAAAAATTATATAAAAGAAATCGTATTAAATAAGAAAACACATAAAGTAATCAAAAAAAAATTTTTTTTAAAAGAATTTTATTTTACAGTAAAAAATTTTTTTCAAAAATTAAGAAGTTTCTTATAAATTTAGAAACATTTTTTATAAAAAATAATTATTTTTTTCTTCAAAATAATGCAATAAATTAAAAAAAAAATATTTAAAGAAAAATATCTCAAAGCTTTACAATAAATTTGAAATTCATTATTTATGGGTATGGACCATCTTATTTAAGACTCACTGTTCTTAAGAGCTAATGTCATTAAAACAAAAAGCTCTAATTAGTTTCTTAGTTTTTATGAATCATATACTTCAGTCAGCCAGCTGAGGAAAAGAAAAGAAAGATATTTTAAAACAAAATTTCTATAAAGAAAACAAAATGTAAATTAAAAAAAAAACAAAGCTTAACAGTTCAAATTGCTTCCGCCACTAGGTTGTGCTGCTGCTTTTATCTTCTGAAACAATGTTTGTATATTGTTGAAAGTTGCTACGTATGAAAAAGCCCTGTGCTCTTGCAGTGAATAAAAAAACTACTTTTCTCAACTTTTTACTATTTAAATATTGTACATACTAAGAGCAAACATATACTTAACTACTACTGCTACGTACAAGGATACTTTCGACTATAAGGATATTATATAAATAGTTTTGTTTATATTGTAATACCAAGAATTATATGAAATAATGAATGCGGTGCGGTTTACAAGTTTTTGTTTATAAAATAAATAGTTAATTATTATTTAGAAGAGGATTATAAGAATTTTATATATATTTTTTTTTGCTTTTAACAGCTGCGCTAAATGAAGGGAGAAAAGCATAATCGCAACATATTAAGTTAAGTATTATTAAGATAAACCAAGAGGTTTTAATAAAGGTAAGGTAAAGCTTTACTATTGCTTAGCTTTTGTATAACTTTAGTTCAGCTCAAAGTAAGGTACAGCTTAACTGTATTTTAACTAAGCGCTAGTTGTTCATAATAATAAATAATAATAAATATAATAAATGTTTGTATGAATTAGACCGTTAAATTTTACTTAATTTTAAGTAAGCAATATAGTTACGGCCTTAAAAACCTTACTTAATTTACATAACTCGCGCGGTTAAATTAGTTATTTAGCCTTTTTCATATTTTAGTTAAAATTAATTAAGCTATAATTATATTTTGGTAAGTAGTTTAACTACTTAAAATATATATAAAAATTAAGTTCAGATATAATTTAACTAACTTTTACTCAGAAACTCAAATATTATTAATTATTAATATTTTTAATAAAGTTAAAGTAGAACTTTATTAGTGCTTTACGTAAAGTTTAACCAAAGATGACAACAATTAACAATACTAAACTAAAGATGAGAACAATTTAATTTTGACTTAGGGTTAACTGTATTTTAACTTAAGTTTAACAGAGATTAAGGTAGAGTTAAAAAGTATGGTTATATATGGTTATTTAGTTAAAATCTAGTTAGTTAAAATATAGTTAGTTAAACTGTAGTTAATACACTAGTTAGTTAAAATATAGTTAGTTTAACTGTAGTTAATGCACTAGTTATTTAAAATATAGTTAGTTAAACTCTAGATAAACTCTAGTCAAAATCTATGTTTAATTTTGGTTTAAATAAAGTTGAATAGAATAGTTAACTATAGTTTATTCATGGCTTAACAAAACTTGAATTTTAATTTAACTCAAGTTGAACTACAGCTTAACTAACAATGGTTTATTTATCTATGGTTTAATTAACTATGATTTAACTAATTATAGTTTAACTGACTATGGTATAACTAACTATGCTTTAACTAGCCATGGCTAAACTAAAAAAACTAAAGTTTAACGAACTATAGTTTAACTAAATGCAGTTTAAGGTAAGATTATCTATAGTTTTTGCAAAGTTTAAATACAAAAATTGTCATACAAAAAAAAACTTCCAACTTCAGTTCGTTGTAAACCTCCATTTATTTATATATGTATACTAGCCAAACCCGGCGCGCGTTGCTACGCCCCTTAATGAATCGAAATGAATTCTGAATTTTAATTGAATATCAAGTGAAAAAACCTAAAAATTATATTTTTTTATGGGCGTGGCATTGCCCACTTTTCTAGTCACGAAATTGTAAAGTCATAACAGCTCAATATGTGTGCAAAGTTTCAGAAGAATCGGACCAGTGCAAGTACCTCAAAATTAAAATTGTTTTTATGGGCGTGGCCCTGCCCACTTTTCTTATCACGAAATTGTAAAGTCATAACAGCTCAATATGTGTGCAAAGTTTCAGAATAATCGGTCCAGTGCAAGTACTTCAAAATGATACCTTTTTTTATGGGCGTGGCACTGCCCACTTTTCTAATCACGAAATTATTTAGTCATGACAGCTCAATATGTGTGCAAAGTTTCAGAAAAATCAGTCTGGTGCAAGTACCTCAAAATTATAGCCTTTTTTTATGGGCGTGGCCCCGCCCACTTTTTTAATCACAAAATTATAAAGTCACGACAGCTTAATATGTGTGCAAAGTTTCAGAAAAATCGGTCCAGTGCAATAACCTCAAAATTAAAACTTTTTTAGGGGCGTGGCCCCGCCCACTTTTCTTATCACGAAATTATTTAGTCATGACAGCTCGATATGTGTGCAAAGTTTCAGAAAAATCGGTCAAGTGCAAGTAGCTAAAACTGATAACTAATTTTTTATGGGCGTGGCCCCGCCCACTTTTTTTTATCCATAAACACTCCCCGGTATGTGTACAACAACTTACCAAAGTTTAAGCCCGATCGGTTTTACAGTTTCAGAGTCTATAGCTAACACACACACACACACACACACACACAGAGTTTCACTTTTATATATATAGATAGATAGAAGATAATAGATAAACCAAAATAAAAAAGTTTAACTTCAGTAAAATTAAATTTTAATATTTGGTATGAAGAATGCAGTAAATAAAGTTTAACTAAAGTTAGTCTAATGTTTAACAATAGTTTAATTACTTTGAGCTATAATTTAAAACTGACTGAGTGTAGTTAAAGTTTAAGTAAAGTTTAACTAGAGTATGCCTAGTTTTTAAAAATAGTTTAACTTAGTTCAGATATAATTTAACTAATTTTGACTGCGAATAGTTTACCAAAATATTATTAAGAATAACCAAGAGGTTTTAATAAAGGTAAGGTAAAATTTTACTATTGCTTAACTATTGTATAACTATAGTTCAGTTTAACTGTATTTTGACTAAGGGTTCATACCAAATATAATAAATGTTTGTATGAATTAGACCGTTAAAATTATTAAGGTTGACCTAGGGGTTTTAATGAAGTTAAAGTAGAACTTTACTATTGCTAAGCAAAGTTTAACGAAATATATTATAGTTTAACTAACAATTTAACTTAACTAACTAACTAACTAACTAACAACTAATTGGAGTTTAATCACCTAGAGTTTAACCAACTAGACTAACTATGTTAAACTAACAATTTAACTTTAACATAGTTAACTTTAACATAGTTAACATTATAACTTTGGTTAAACTATAGTTAAATTTTGGTTAAATAGGTAATAAAATTTAATAGTTCCCATTAACTAATTCTACCAATTAATGCAACCTAAAATAAATAAAAAATTAAAATTAATAATAAAAAATTAAAACAGTTTTATAAGAGCTTTATAAACCTTTAGATATTTGGTATGAATGAGGCAGTAAACAAACTTTAAGAAAAGTTTAAATGTAGTTTATTCAATACTAATTGAAATAAAGTTGAATAGAATAGTTAACTATAGTTTATTCATGGTTTAACAAAACTTGAACTTTAATTTAACTCAAGTTGAACTACAACTTAACTAACAATAGTTTATTTAACTATGGTTTAATTAACTATGGTTTAACTAATTATAGTTTAACTGACTATGGTATAACTAACTATGCTTTAACTATCCATGACTAAACTAACTTTGGTTTAACTAACTAAAGCTAAAATAACTAAAGTTTAACGAACTATAGTTTAACTAAATGCAGTTTAAGGTAAGATTATCTATAGTTTTTGCAAAGTTTAACTACAAAAATTGTCATACAATAAAACTTCCAACTTCAGTTCGTTGTTAACTTTCATTTATTTCTATATGTATATAATAGTTAAACCAAAATTAAAAAGTAAAATTAAATTTTAATATTTGGTATGAAGAAGGCAGTAAATAAAGTTTAAGTAAAGTTTAACTAAAGTTAGTCTAATGTTTAACAATCATTTAATTACTTTGAGCTATAATTTCAAACTGACTGAGTGTAGTTAAAGTTTAAGTAAAGTTTAACTAGAGTATGCCTAGTTTTTAAAAATAGTTTAACTTAGTTCAGTAATAATTTAACTAATTTTGACTGCAAGTAGTTTAACCAAAATATTATTAGGATTAACCAAGAGGTTTTAATAAAGGTAAAGTAAAACTTTACTATTGCTTAACTATTCTATAACTATAGTTCAGCTTAACTGTATTTTGACTAAGGGTTCATACCAAATATAATAAATGTTTGTATGAATTAGACCGTTAAATTTTACTTAATTTTTAATAAGCAATATATATAGTTACGGCCTAAAACCTTGCTTAATTTTAATAACTCGCGCGATTAAATTAGTTATTTAGTCTTTTTCATATTTTAGTTAAAATTAATTAACCTATAATTATATTTTGGTAAGTAGTTTAACTACTTAAAATATATATAAAAATTAAGTTCAGATATAATTTACTGAAAAACTCAAATATTATTAGGTTCACCTAAGGGTTTCAAAAAAGTTCAGATAGAACTTTACAATCTTAAGCAATCTTAACTATTGTTTAAGTAAAGATGAGAACAATTACCAATAGTTTAGTAACTCAAGTTTAGTAACTTGAGAAAAATTTGACTTTAACTAAAGTTTAACTATGTGTTTACTGTTTTAATTTTTTATTATTAACTATAGTTTACTGGCCTAGGTTTAGTTTAGAATATATTAACTCAAAATTATTAAGGTTGACCTAGGGGTTTTAATAAAGTTAAAGTAGAATATTGCTAAGCAAAGTTTAACGAAAGATATAATATCGTTTCTATAGTTTAACTAACTAACTAACAACTAATTGGAGTTTCATCACCTAGAGTTTAACCAACTATGTATTTACTATGTTTATTTATAATTTAACTTTACTAACTCCAATAAGTTAAGTTTAGTTAAACTAAGTTTAGCTAAACTCAGTTTAGTTAAACTCAGTTTAGTTAAACTCAGTTTAGTTAAACTCAGTTTAGTTAAACTCAGTTTAGTTAAACTCAGTTCAGTTAAACTCAGTTTAGTTAAACTAAGTTTAGTTAAACTCGGTTTAGTTAAACCAAGTTTAGTTAAACTAAGTTTAGTTAAACTAAGTTTAGTTAAACTCGGTTTAGTTAAACTAGGTTTAGTTAAAATAGGTTTAGTTAAACTAGGTTTAGGTAAATTCGGTTTAGTTAAACTAAGTTTAGTTTTAACTAGTAGTAACTAGTAGTTTTAGTAGTAAGTTAAATCCGGTAGTATTATAGACTATTATTATTAAAAATAACCTTGGCCAGTAAACTATAGTTAAATTGGCCTAGTTTAACTCCTCTGAGTTACTCTACTACTTACAACCTTAAAATTATTAAGGTTGACCTAGGGGTTTTAATAAAGTTAAAGAGAATATATAAGTTAAACCAAAATTAGTATATATTATACTAATATATTATTAGGTATATTATTATACTATTGGTTTACTATTGTCAAACTGTTTTAATTATAACTTTGGTTAAACTGGCCTAGTTTAACTCAGATTAGTTTAACTCAAATATTATTAACCTAGGGGTTTTAATAAAGTTAAAGTAGAACTTTACTATCGCTTAAGCAAAGTTTAACGAAAGATGAGAACAATTTAACTTTAACAGACTAACTAATTTTGGTTAAACTATTATATATATAAAGAAATAAATACAAGTTAACAACTAACTTAAGCTGGAAGTTTTATTGTATGATAATTTTTGTATTTAAACTTTGAAAAAACTATAAATAATCTTACCTTAGCGACACTTTTTAAACACTAGCAAGCGTTAAAAAGTCCTAGAAAAGATGCATTTTTAACTAAAAGAATTATTAAATAATAATGCAGATAAGGTTGGGTCAAAGAAAGTCTTTGTTAATATGAAATTTAAAACAGAAAATATACAAATTAATTTAACACTGCTTTTTGTTTAAGTGAAAAAGACAAAATTTGTCGAAAATAAAAAAAAAATACTTTTAAGCATCAATATGTCTGTGGCCAAAATAAATAACTGTTTAAGTAGATTAAGGCTAAAATTGAGAAATTAATACCATTGCAATCCCGCAATTTCAAACTATCCTCAGGCAAATCTTCAACTATGTTGGACCACGTTACAGTAAACAAGTAAGAGCGCTATATTCGGCCGTGCCGAATCTTATATACCCTTCACAACGTGAATTCATGCAATAATAGTGGTTTGTGTCACCATTCATCCCATATGAAATACGTACATACATATAACAACATACATATATAAAATCGTCCCATTGTAAAATTATAAATTCACGTATGAATGTTAAAAAAAACAAAAAAAAAAAAAATTTTTAAGAAAAAAAAAAAAATTTTTAAAAAAAAAATTTTTTTAAAAATTATTATGTATATAATATATACAAAACAAAAAAAAAATTAAAAAAAAATTAAAAAAAAAAATAATAATAAAAATATAAATAATATATTAAATAAAAAATAAAAAAAAATAAAAAATAAAAAAAAAAAATTAAAAAAAAATTAAAAAATTTTTTTTGGCTCAGCTGGGATTCGATGCCACGTTTTCTCTAACCAGTATACAGGTTTGTATGTATGTATGTTGTTGTTGTAATGTTGCTTTTGTGAAAAAAAAATCGAGGTTGTCGTGGGTTTTTGCTCATATCTCAGTTGTTTATGTACCGATGTTTCTGATTTTAAATAGCGATCTACTCCCGAATATTTCTGATATTTTAATACCTCACCCGAGTCCAAGCGATGTCGGGGGGCTTCAAAAAGTTGATTTCAACATACACACGGACAGACGGACAGACGGTCAGACGGACAGACGGACAGACTGACAGCGCTTAATCGACTCCCCTATTCATAAGCTTTCAGAAAATATATACTTTATGGGGTCGGAAATCAAAATTGTAGAAATTTCACACGGAATGACAAACCTATATATACCCTTTTTCACTGTGTGAAGGGTATAATTATAGTGTAAAAGCTTATTCCCTATAGTTTTTTAATGAACAATAGCACTGGAAATAAAAAATTGCTTTAACTTATAATTTATTTATTTATTTACTAAATATTAATACAATGAAAGCCTTCATGGCCAATTAATTAAATTTATATACTTAAAGCAATATGCTTTTTAATTTTTACAATACAGAGTTGCTATACCAGTTTTTATTTTAAAGAAAATCAGTCTAAAAAAATATCTGTAAAATCAGACATAAGCAGTTTTTTCTTATCGTCAGAAATACATACATATATTTATATACGACCTAAATATCTAATACGAATATCTAATGGACGTATTCATTGAAATACATTTTAATTTCAACTGGTATAAGGAGTCTTTCAAAGTTAAATAAATATTTATCAAAAAGAGTGGTTACGCATATTTGAGATAATATTATTGTGAACACGCCCTTAGTCATGTTTCTTAAAGCTGAAAAAAATTAAATTCGTCAAGTCAGTCCTGCAGGCTTGATTTAAAAACAAGTAAGAGTTCTATATTCAGCCGTGCCGAATTATATATACCCTTCACAACGTGTAGCCATGCAATAACAATGGTTTGTATCACCATTCATCTCATATAAAAAACGTACATACATATAAAAGACATACATAAATAAAAGCAACTTATTGTAAAATTATAAACTTATATATAAAAATAGAAGAATAGAAATTAAAAATAAAAAATAATAAAATTATAAATAATAAATATAAAAAAAAATAAAAAAAAAATTAAAAAAAAATAAAAAAAAAATTAAAAAAAGATATATAAAAAAAAAATAAAAATATAAATAATATATAAAATAAAAAAAATATTTTTTGGCTCAGCTGGGATTCGATGCCACGTTTACTCTAACCAGTATAACACCCAATTTACATGATGAATTTTATGACGTCCAATTTTCTTAATTTCCTTTTGAAGTTGTTACCAAAAACTACTCAAACTTATACGACGGTTTTTTTTGGACGTCTAATTTCTAATTTGTATTGTAGACTATTAAATTTATATTTTAATATTTTTTATTTTCTTTATTTTGAATGTCGAAAAAACTAATTACTGTTTAATATTTTTTTTTATCAGTCAAAAAGCACAATCCAGTTGATGAGAATATAAAAATAAAACGTAACAGAAAGAACAGAAAAAAGTGTAAAGCGAAGTGTAAAAAAAACCATGAAAATAGAAACCATGTATATTTTTCTACCCCCCTTTCTTCTCTACACCGCTTGCTACCAAACAAAAAATGACGTCCAAAATTGGACGTCATAAAATTCATCATGTAAACCTACTGTAACACGTTTGTAAATATGTTGTTGTTGAATATTGTTGTTGTGTTAAAAAAACACAAGGTGGACGTGGTTTTTTGCTCATATCTCAGTTGTTTATGTACCGATGTTTATGATTTTCAATACCAAATATTTTTCAGATATTTTAATACCTCACCCTGGTCCAGGCGATCTCGGGGGGCTTCAAAAACTTACTTTTTACATACACACTGACAGACGGACAGACTGACAAAGCTTACCCTTTTTCACTCTGTGTAGGGTATAAAAATATGAAGTTAATGAAAATGTTTTGAACAAATATTTTATTCCGGAAAAATATTTTTTTGACTAATAGCTTTCGGCAGTACGATCCATTAATTATATTTTGTTTTAAAAACCAAAGCTAATTTTTTAAGTACAGGGTGTGCCAATAGTTACAATAGGGATAATATATATTTTTTATTTAATTTATTTTTCAGACGACTATACGGACGACATACATACGGTCAAACGGACAATCTCATCCGACTCCCCTATCCATAACCTTTCAGAAAATATATATTTTACGAGGTGGGAAACGACTACTGTAGAAATGAATGACGAACCTACATATATATGTATATCCTTTTAATCCCTATTAAAGGTATAAATATGAAAGTAATAAAATAATTTATTAAAAAAAATTGTGCTTTCTATGTAACTCAAACATATCATACGTTTTGGATCATTATATAACAATCAAGATAATATACACAGATATGATAACCATAAGGTTTAATTGCGATATTATAATTTTATTGTTGAAGCTACAGTATTAAATTTCAAAATGTTAATAGAAATTCTAAGGCTAAAATAAAATGATTGAAAGAAACAAACCAATCATATAAATATTAAAAAATAATTGTCTCTTTAACTAATAAGTGCCATTAAAGTAACAAAGAATAAAATCAATAAATCAATTGTATCCCAATGACTTCAGTTGGCAATTGTTTCAAATTAGTTATCAGTGTATTGCTTTTGCACAAACTTAAAAGCAATAAAATGCTGGAAATAATTCGCATAAAAATTTATCGGATTTTTTCTTTAACAACACAACAATAACCTCTCCATGAAATTGAGTTTGTTATTCGGCTTAGAGTTTTATTAACCATGGCTTAAATGCTAGTAATATAATATTACTACATAAAATACATCATGCAACCTAACAATACATCATTATAATACCACAGTAAATGTCTTAACTACGTAATAAAAAAAGAAGAAGAAAAAAAATATGGAAAAAGTATAAAAGGACTACAAAAAATATTTCTTTCGCAGCCGTCATTGTAACTATTAAATTTAAAAATACCTAGTTTTGTGTTAAAGTCTCTACGGCTGATGTATATTTATTTAGGTATAAATGAATGTGTGTGTGTGTACAACAGGTATTTTTTTAAGGTGTACAACTTTGAGTTAAAATATTTTCCCAATCCACAACATATTGTAGATGTACATCGTACATCGTAATGGTTGTACACATTTTGTTGGTAATTTCTAGAATGTTATATAAATACGTCAGAGATGGAAAAACTTAGAATATTTAGAAGAGAATTTCTTACGACTCCCACGAAAGGTTTTGAATTGAGCAAATATAATGAAATTATTTTTCCTTTTTGTCAAATATATCACAAGTATATAATTAATGTTCTAGATTGAGAAGAATATTTAAAAAAAAAATTTTGTTATGTGACAATTTTCAAAAAAAATTTTATTGCTTTATTTTGAACTATTATTGTTCGTACATCTATCCACCAAATCGTTTAAGGATATCTTGATTGGCTCAAGAATATACAATAGTCAGTATGCTTAAGTTTAATACTGTGATGTAAGATAATAAAATGCTTTTTTTGCTCTCCTGAAAACTCAGTAAAAATTACATAACTGAATTTGTTAAAGCAACAAAGTAATGAGTAAATCGGAATTGTCTCTGGGAGAATAATAAAAAGCTCCGCCAAACTATAAAGAGTTTGAAAAAAAGTAAAGGGCATAATTTGGAAAAATCTACATCCCTACAGCAGTAAGCAAATTCAGATATTTTGCAAATGCCAGTAATGTGCTTGAATTTTAGGTGTAAAGTGCTAAAAGGCAGCCACTACAAGCGCCAAACAAGAGCACAGTAGGTGTTCCATGTCTCTTACTCTTTTTTTATCCTCACAGAAATGGCATAAGTCAATCAAGTTTATCTTGTGTTACAGTGACTAGCTTAGATATTTGTTAGCAGCTTCCAATTCTCTTTCCCCAAAGCTACAACTATTTTTCTTCTCATCACCTATATTGCTAGGCAAGGGATGTTTTTAACCCAACATCTTTCATGCTTAGTTGTGATTTTCGAAATAATTCGCAAAATGTATAAGCGTTATTATGACATAAACCTATTTTCGTTTAAAAAAGAGACCAAACTGAATCTGAATTACCCGAATTAAAAAATCGCACCTTTTAAAAATCACCCGTTGTGTGTAGAATCAATTTCATTGTTGTGCTATTGGAGTTATTTCTATTATTACTGTTGTTGTTGTTGTTGTCATTGGTCGTCGTGTCTTTTATAGATAATGACATAAAATGTTTGCTAAAATTCCCATGATAAAATATTAAGTATAATGAATGGGGTAAAGAAACGAAAACGTTGAGAATGGACAAAAGAAAGGAAGAGAAACGAAAAAAAATAACGACTATTTTTATGGACTATAGTTTTCATAAAAGCCACAATGTGAGTTTTGCTACAACCAAACGTACAAAAGCTAATACGTATGAATGTACGACATACATACTTATATTCATATATACAAATACATCTATACAAAAACCGTACATGTTAATATGTTAAAATATAAATATGTATTTTTTAGATTGTATATACAAAGTTTTAATGCATTTCATCAATATTTTTTTTTCTTTTTTTTTGCTTTTTGAAAGTCTTATATGTATTGAAATATAAAAATTCCTCTGTTCTTGCAGATATTTGAGAAGTTTTATATTAAAAAAAAAAAATAGTTTATAAAACCCAATAACCATACATACATACATACACACTCACATAAGTATGTATAGATGTAATTTTCTTTATCGCCTTATTAAAAAAGGATAAATGGATTGTAAGAAATAATAGTCTACTCAAGTAAATACACTACTGTACAACAGAAAAAGTATTTGGCTTACAATGTCATGATTACTGGGAAAAACTATTAAAGATTTTTCAGCTCTTTATCATAAATGACAAGTCACGATGGAACTAAAGTTAAAATTGTTTTAATTAAATAATTAGAATAAATGAAAAGGATAAGTACGGAATAAATCAAATTTAAGCTCTAATATTGAAATAAATTTTGCAATACTCTTAGATTTTTTTTTGGTGCAACAAATATTTCATACTTGAATTTATATATGTACAACAACTTGGGTTTGGTGATGTTTT
Source organism: Phyto melanocephala (assembly GCA_941918925.1). Taxonomy (NCBI): domain Eukaryota; kingdom Metazoa; phylum Arthropoda; class Insecta; order Diptera; family Rhinophoridae; genus Phyto; species Phyto melanocephala. The sequence goes on from OW799233.1 coordinate 9,762,571, forward strand.
AGATCCATAATATTTTTTTTACAAATTACAAGTAATTCAATGAAATGCTTAAAACATTTGCTTTTGTCACAAATTTAATGGCATTTAATATTTAAAAATTATACCTGGCATATGTCATCAGTGACTGTGCCTTATGAACGCCAACCTGTCGTTTAAGTTTTGCATCACTTGTGCAAGCATACCCGGTCTTATTTCGTCAAGAGTTCTTGAAATATAGGCTTCTAACTAATCAAAAGTTTATCAACATTACCTGGAGATTTTAGCTATCTGATCTAAAAGTAGTTCAAAGGTGTCAAATTTGTTCTTCTAATTCGACGTCAATTCACAGGTTAATTTTTTCAGTCAATAAGTGTTTTGCACATTTTTCCTAAAAATAATTTACAATGACATGGGGAGGATATAATCGAGTCCTAAGAGTCTCATGAGAATGTGTTCTTTCTCAAAACACGACAGCTAAAGCCTCATCGCTAAAGATGATTTAAAGAAAATAGAATATGGTTCACTATCTAGTAGATTTTCAGGTCATTCATGGAACAAACAATGCATCAGTTAAAACTATAAGTGTAGGCTTAAGTCTTTCCTACAAATTTCATTAGAAGTGGACAACCAGAAACCGAGTTGCTCAAAACTACGTAGTATTGTTTAATTCGAGTTCTTTGTCACACTCGCAATGGCTTATTTTTTACGCACGATTTTGGCTTTGATTTAGATGAATATTATTCAAAATAGTTAGGTTAGGTTGAAAAGGAGGGGTATAAAAGCCCAAACCCATGACAGGTATGCACTTATGCCCAGTTGGCATGTTGTGCGCTCCATATGGAAAACGGAATTCCCAAACAAAAACCATAAACATAATTTCCCATAAATGACGGACTAGTTCAAGAACTCAGTCCCCTCAATGTAACGCCTTATGGATCTCCAGTTCGAGTTCCCCAGGTATTCTAAGTTCGGCATAGTACCCACTGTAAAGTTTTCGCGCCTAATATGCCCAAACGCAGGACAATGACAGAGGTAGTGTACCAAAGTCTCATCCTCTTCCTCGCATGCTCTACATGTTGTCTCCTCAGATAATCTCATGCGAGCTAGATGAGTTCTCAACTCCGTATGACCTGTAATCACACTGGTTAGTTTCCTAAGTGTATTCAAAATAGTTAGTTTGATCATGAATCGACCTGTAGTATTTCGTAGTACCTACTCAGATGGACGATTATGAATGCATTGTGAAATTTTTTTTTTAACATTTAATACCAGGATAGAAAACTTTAGAAAAAAATGTCCGTAAGAGCCAGTGGGCATATATAAGTGGGCGTGGTAATTTTTTCTTGCCGTAAAAACCTTAAGCTTATAACAAATATTTAAAAAATTAGCGACATCGATGCAGCATTTTTTAAGTGCAGCGCTAACCAACAAATGATATTTGATTTTTATTTAGAAGATTAATTATAGAAATGAATGGCAGTGGTTTGTAGAATTGCTATTTTTGTTAAGAACTAAACAAACAAGTTTCAATATCAATTTGAAATAACAAAGAAAAAATATTCCAGTATAAATATTGAGTTTGTTTTCCAGTTACTATCAAAATAATTAATTTTATGGAACAAGGGCAAACCATTGACTATTTGAATTTTAAAGTAATATATTTTTCTTTTTTTTCAGGTCAGAAATATTTAAAATTTGAAAAAAAAATCAAAATAAATATTTATTTTTCTGTATTCGAGATGTAGTGATATAAATACCCTGCAGGTAAAGTAACTAGTATGTGAATAGAAGTAAACTATTTTTTTATTTTTTTTTTTTTTTTGTAATTCCAGACTAATCACACATCTGTCCTTTTTTCGTACATTAAACTATTGATTTTAATATTAGGTTATCATAGAAACCCAACTAGTTAATTTGTATTCTAGTTTTACTTAATACTAGATATTTTTAGAGAGTGGTGAATGAGTGTACTCACCTATCTCCCCGTCTCACACCATATTGAAAAATATGTAATATTCATTAAACGAATGTTGTCTTATTTAATAAGGTTTACACAGAAATCCACCCATGTGACTTTCACATTAAGAAAAGGTGATCGCCAAACACTAACGTTGAATGTAAATACAATACCAAAATCAAACAAAGTAAAATACTTAGGTCTCCATTTGGATAGAAGACTAACATGAAAGGATCATCTCAAATCTAAGATAGTACACTTAAATATTAAAACTAGACAAATGCTTTGGCTCTTAGGACCCTAAATCAGAACTGAGCTTAAGAAACAAGACAATTTTATACAAGGCAATTTTGAAACCAGTTTGGACATATGGTATTCAACTGTGGGGGACAACTAGCAATTCTAATGTTGAAATACCCCAAAGATATCAATCAAAAACATTACGTAAATTTTTGTTTAATCGATCTTTTTAATATATTATATTTTTCAATAAATTTTCTAAATTTGGGCTTTCAAGGTCATACGTTCACTATTTTAAAATAAAAATAAAAGATTTATATTTATTTCATTTTATAATCCGACGTTTCGTTGGTATTTTTCAACTTCTTCAGGGATTCATTTATTAAAATCAATCTGGCAACACATACATACAAAATTAATATTAGATAGAATCATTAAAATTAGTTAAGAGTTTAAATTAAACAACTGGTTTTAAATAATTGAACTTACAATCTTCTAAATTTAATATCACAGGTGAGTATAATGTGGACAAAACACAAAACACAAACTTAGTAAATTAAAAAAATGTAAAAATATAATAAAAATATCACAGCCAATTACTTAAACAATCGTCATCATTAAACTAAAACTATGGTGTAATTTGCGTTAATGTTGTCCTTATCTTCCTTGGTATTTATTGCACGCTCTGATCTTTGTTGTATTCTCAAACTCTCATTACGAATGACAACAATAAAGGAAGAGATGAATAATTACAGCGAAGGATATTTGAATAGACTAAGCAACCACTCCAACTTGTTAGCTATTTCACTTATAGACGATAGTGAGGAGATTCGACGACTTCAGAGATTACATGTTCTTGATTTACCCTTTAGAAGAAGTTTAATTTACACATTAACATAATTATTTACATAATTATTAATAATCAATTTTAACCAAAAATTTGTTTTAAAATTTGTTAAGTTCACTGGAACTTAATAAAGGGTCCGCCAAATAACTTTATTATTTTTTTTTTTTTTGAAAATGCCATGGCTGTGTGGCACGTGGCGCCGTCCTGTTGAAACCAAATGTAGCCAATATCCTCCTCTTTAATTTTTGTGAACAAAAATTCGTTCAACATGGCCCGATAACGATCGCCATTGACTACGGTCACTCCTTGCTTATTTTTGAAGAAAAACGGCCCAATTATGCCTCTGGGCAAAAACCCGCACCAAACAGTGACTCGTTTTGGGTGTATCGGCTTTTCAATGTATGCGTGCGGGTTTTCTGTGCCCCAAGTGCGACAATTTTGCTTGTTTACATACCCGCCAAGATCAAAATGAGCCTCACCTGAAAAGATGATTTTTTTGGCAAAATCGGCCAAAGTAATGCCGCAATATTTCCCAGCGTTGTTCAAGCGTATACACAACCATATTCGTTCAGCGGAAAGATAAAACTAATTATCTGTCAAATCAGACATGAGCTAAGTGTTACCATTCACGAAATAAGCACTAGTTGAAAAAAAAAGTTAGATGGCGGACCCTTTAGAATAAGTGGTTTTTTTTTCCTTATAAATTTTGCTTAATATTTTTCTTGTAAAATAGATTGCAAAATAAAGGATATACAAAAAAACTTTAATAAGCTTGCGATCAGTTGTTTTATAAAACTTATTTTATTTTATCAAATATTTTATGTGGTAGACATTTGCTTTGTAGCTTCTTTAGGGAAAATTTTTATAATTAAATCAATAAACTATACAAAAATTATTCAATAAAATTTTTCACAATGCCGCCTTTTTGTTTTCTTATATGACTGTCCCAAAACGTAACCAGCCAAAAATTTACCAACCAGATACTCTTCCAATAGACAAACACAAATAAATATGAGAGTTTTGTTCTTCACACACATCTGCAACATATTTTCTAAAATAAAACTTTTTCTGTAACCGCATCACACAAACATAAGTTTAAGTGTTTTCTATTTTCTTTTTAATATTTTATTTCCAACCAACTAACATAGATAAATTTTAAGAGAATTTAAACATAAACCAGGATTACAAGGCATTGGGGGAATTTTTATACATTTAACCGAAGCAAAAACTCATGCTGGTAATCCGTGACCTTGAAAAATATTTCTGAAAAAAATTAGCTAAGCGGTTTGAAACTAACTGAGATAGAGGCTCTAAAATTCAAAAGCTTCAAGGATTTTCTTAAAATTTAAAAGCAAAAATCAAAATTCTTCATTTTCTATGCAATTGTCAGCATCAATGTGGATATCAAATATGAGGACTTGACTTGACTTGACCTGGCGTAAAATTAATTAATAGATGGGTCAAATCTAGTTATAAAAAAATCTCCCCCCATATTGGTATCAATGAAAGGGCTTGATTAATAGCATACAGTAAACTATGAAAAAGTGTTAAATCCAAAATGGCGGCTGAAATCAAATGGCAGATAATTTTTTTTTTCTTCAGCTCTATCAATATGGTTATCAAAAGAAGGGCATTGCAAATCAAAATTCAAAATCAAATATGGCATCGTAAATAAAATGTTCGTTACACATGCACATGCATGATGATGAAGGGTATTGTCATATTCGGCACGGTTGAATATAACACTCTAATGGCCATTATTACAACTTGTAGAACCGATAAATGGCTTTGCATTTATAATCTTTTTATCCATTAAATATTATCATTAGTAATTATAATAATAATAAAAAAATCCTACATTTAACTAACGGCATGTTGTAATAATGGCTCTTACTTGTTCAAAATGATAATTTAAAATTTTGACAAAACACTGCCTAAATACTTGTATTTTGCCATAATTCTAATATGTGTAATATGCTCTTTCAAAACCTATTTAGTGTTCGTTTTGAATAAATAAAAGATAAAAAAATCTTTAATATGGTCGGTTCAATGCAATTATTGATTAAGTTTATAACAATAATGTTAAACCTTAAAAAAAAACCTTAAAAAAAATATTGTAATACGTCAGGTAAATCTATTAACTTTATTCGTCTGTCTGTAGACGAAATTACATAAACCTATATTCAATCGCATAATAATAAAAATTTTGTTATGCTACAAGCGGCGCGACAAACTTAGGTTTATCCACCTCTATTGGGGTGGTGCGTACACAAACAAAAATATAAAGACATAATCTTGCCACAATATACTTCTGTTTTTTTTCTATTATTTTCTTGAATTAGTTTTCCAAACACATGTCAGTGTACAATGAAAGCAAAAAATTAATAATTGAATAAGAAAAGTTGTCAGAAGTCAACAATATGTACTTTGTAACAATTACCGTTAATAGGTATGAGGACACTTTAACACAGGGGTTGTTGAATTTTCTGTTAATGCGACAAGCCAGTTATTATGGCATACATAAGTATTTGTGGGCAGCTCAATATGTAAATAGATTAGGAAAAGTAAGAGAACTCTGCTTAATACATATGTATGTATGTACACGCATAATAGTAAGTAGACTTTAATAATATTAAAAAGTTTAAGGCATAGCAATCAACATGTTTATTGGTTACAGAGAGGAACAAATTGAAACAAGTAACAGTGCTATATTCGGCCATGCCGAATCTTATATACCCTTCACAACGTGTAGTCATGCAATAACAGTAGTTTGTATCACCATTCATCCCATATAAAATACGTGCATACGTACACGTTAGAATAAATGTGGCATCGAATCACAGCTGAGCCAAAAAAATGTTATTTTATTTTATTTAATATATTATTTATATTTTATTATTTTTTTTAAATTTTTTTTTTTGTAGTTTTTTTTATTATTTTTTTCTTATTTTTAATATTTTCTTTTTTTATAATTTTTTTTGTTTGGTATGTTTTTTACATGTATGTATGTATGTATGTATGTTGTTGTTGTAATTGTGAAAAAAAACGAGGTGGTCGTGGTATTTTGCTCATATCTCAGAAAGTTATTGGGCGATTGTGCTGAATTTCAATAGCGATTCATTCCTGGATATTTCCAAGAGATTGATACCATATACAGATCTGAGGAACATATAGTTGCTTCTAAAAGTTGATTTCAACCAACACACGGACAGACGGGCAGACGGTCAGGGCTAAATCGACTCCTCTATTCATAAGCTTTCAGAAAATATATACTTTATGGTGTCGGAAATGAAAATTGTAGAAATTACAAACGGAATGACAAAGCTATATATACCCTTGTGCACCACAGGTGAAGGGTATAAAAATTATTATTAAAATATTAATAGGACCGTTGCTGGGATAAAAAAATTTATAATTTTTTATTGCCTTTTAACCACGAAATTGCAAGTTATATTAAAAGTATGTTTTGCAGCGAAACAAAGTTTTTTAAATCGTTTTAATAATTTTAAAAATTAATTTTTTATAGATTTTAACAACTGTGTTTTATAAATTATTAATGGTTGTGGAAGAGTTTAAATAAAAAACCATCCTGAGCTGCTTGGATTTATTTGGTATTCTCATCTTCATTGCCGAGATCTATTTTTCTAACAATAACCTTAAATTGAGTTAGTTAGGCTCGAAAACAGGGACATTAAAAACCCAAACCCATGACAGGTATTCACGTATGGCCAATTGCCATGTTGTGCGCTTTAAGCAAACAAAATTCCCTTCATAAAACCACAATCCTAATTCCATTAAAGTCTTGACTAAGTCAAGAGCCTTGCTCACTCAATGTAGTTCCTGAGGGATTTTCACTTCAAATTCCTTAGTTATTCCAAGCTTGACAGTTCAGTGCGTGCTAGATGAGTTTTTATTTCCGTGTGGTCTGTTAATTTACTAGTCTATTTCGTAAAAGTTGGCCTACTTATTTTCAGAATCATTTTAGATTCTAGATTCTAGATATGGGGTACCCCATACTGTGTTCCTTAACTTACCAACAACAGTATTTTACCACTTTCTGAATGTGTATCTCTATCGCCCAAGCTTAAAGTTAGTTTTTAAACCTCTAAAGGGATTCCTTTCCGATTATTCCGTAATCATGGGCGTAACTAAACCATTCTAAGGGATGTAGTGCCCCACAAAATTTGTCAAATATTCACAATAATTAACTATTTACATTTAATATATAAATAAAATTAATTCAGTTTAAGATTTTGCCCCTAAGAAAAAAATGTTTTAGCTTTTGTCACTCTTAGAAAAAATTTTTATCAACGTCAATGGCCGCGGTGGCCTGGTATCCATATTATCTCTTGACGTCCACCATTCCCATGTGAGCTTATTTTGTTCATTACGATCTTGATAACTAGTTGAAACGAAGCTTCAATATCAGTCTCCTCTATTTAATACCTTGCGCAATTGCCATAATTTCAACTTATAAACCAGTATTGCGATCAGGTAGATAGAAGTAAGTATTTAACTCTGTTTCAATTGGCAAACAATTTCGGTTACCAATTTTTACGCCGTCTTTGGGTTACTTTATCCTGTTATACATCCTCTAATATTATGGTGATGAAGTTACGTTCTCATATCTTGTTGTGATTGTATTATGAAGTTATTATCTCTGTGATGTTTTCAATGGGCAAAATATCGATTAGTTTTTTGTATCTGATTTTATTCACCCATTGCCAATTATCTAGTAGTGACCAAGGCCACTTTATATTTCATCTATATCTTAATTGACCGAATACATAATATACTCAATGACAATTGTAGGTTCGCGGTTAGAGGTACTTAAAGGGAAGAAAAACTTGCAAAGAAGACAATCAAAAAATCTAGAAATAACTTATAGTGATTGCTTCCATGTTCCTTAAAAATAACAATAATAGACGTAAGGATCTTTCTGTTATCACTCTTAGAGAAGAAAAAGAAAACTTATACACCAACTATATGATGAAAATTTCAAATCACCCCAATCCTTTTTAAAGGGACTTACCCTTTTTTTTAAGGTTTCAAAAGCATTGCAACTTTTGATGTTATAAGATAATTTAAATAAGCATATTGTGTTGTTTATTATAGTGACAACTTTATTACTCTCAGTTGAGATTTTGATATTTTTTTATAAATTTCTATAACAAAAGATTCAACAGATAAAATTATAATTTAAAAAACTATACCATCTTACAAACCAGTGTTTCGCATTCTTGCAAATTTTACTCATCAAAGTAATAATCTTCTCTAGGACTACGTATCTTTGTAGGAAGCAACATATTTAAAATCAAGCAAGCGCATATATGTAAAAGCTTTCATAACTATTACTTATCAAGAGAAAAAATTTGGTTATGAATGTCTTTTTTTAAATTTTTAAATTCTAGTTTTAAATCTACAATCAGAAGGGTACAATACAAAATTAAACTCTGCCAAATACTGTGCTATAATTATTATTATCATGAAAAGGGTTCTTTTAGACCTAAATCCATTTTCTTCTATGCAAAATTTTAAATTCACAACAGGTGAAATGCTTTTGAAAATTCGAAAAGCAAACAACTTAATAATATGATTAAGAAACATAATACATCTTCAATTTTACAGCTACTTAAGGCTGCGTTTTTCGGAAAAGCTATAATTTCTCTGAGAGTAAATAGAGATATTAGCCCGTTAATAACAATGTATAATTATCCTTAAAAAGCCTTGATACACATCAAGCATACTCAGCAGGAATTGTGATAGGTTTTGTGAAAATATGTTGCATCATCAGCGAATGATACACAAACTAAGAAATTTTGATTTTTTAGTGTAACATATACAAACACATATTTACAACTAATACTACAAGGCTTGATGAGTATTTTGATCGTGTGTAGTCCTCTTTAAACATAAGATCGCTAAACTTGTAACTGTCACTACTTCGATATGTATAAGCCAGTTAAAAAAGTTACTGTTAATGATTTCCTTTTTATAAAAATTTTTTCTTAATTTTCTTTCAAAATAATTTTGGTTGTGCGAATACTTTCCCTCAAACTATAATGTATCAATACAAGATGTTTTCTATGTCAATAGGGTTGTTAAGCAGTCAGTTGAGTTGCTAAGATAAAGGATAAAATGGTAAACAAAACTCAGTTGAACAAAACAATTTGTTGATGACATTTTTGTTACTTTTTTTTTACAAAAAGAAAAAGACAATAAAAATAAAAAATAAATATTTGCAAATACCAACAAAAAATCTTAAGAACCACAATATTTTTACGTGTATGTTGAGACTTGGTCCAAATACTCACACACACACATACACACAATAATAAAATAATATTATTATTGTTAAAACACACATAAACACTTTACTATCAAAAGTTGTCTAAGGATACATCAAAATTTATGACAAATAATCCATTATAAATATATTTATTTATGTCAGTGGTTTAGCAGGCAAAGTGTAGGTGTTTGTTTGCAATACGAAAGAGTCATGTTGGCTGTGTTTTACGCATGAATGAATGTGTGAGTGAAAAATGGTTATGTGTAACAAACTTCAGTGACATTTGTCATTAAGTTTTTTTTTTCATGAAAGATGACAAAAAGTAATTGCTGCAATTGAATTTAAGTATGGCAAAGTATGAATAATATCCAACAAAAAACATTTTAAAATTGGGCAAAAGCTGCATTTATTTTAATTATTATACCCTTCACCTGTGGTGCACAAGGGTATATATTTATAGCTTTGTCATTTTTTTATTTATTTATTTATTTATTTATTTAATTTAATCAACATAATAATATTTACAGTTGAGCATTTTTAATTTAATTACAAAAATAAAGAAAAATAAAAACAAACATTAAACGTATGCATTTGAGTTTAGAAATCTTATCAGCTTTCCACTTGTTACAGCAAAATTATCAGAAAAGTCAATGTGAACATAGAACTTATTTACCTCAGCACAAATTCTTCTAATTGGATCAAAGTTAATGTAGTTTGATCTATGAAATGGTACATATAACGGTTCATAAAATCTAAGCTGCCTATTAGGAACATTGATGCATATTTTATATCGAAGATATGTAGAATCAATTTTGCCTTGAATTATATTTATGACAAATGCAATATTGGAAACAATTCTTCGGCTTTGTAACGTTGGGAGCGCAATGAGTAGTAAACGACTACGGTATGACGGTAAGTTTGTATTAGGATTCCAACGAAGGTTACGAAGGCAGAACAGCAAAAATTGTTTTTGGACTGATTCAAGTTTTTGAATATAAACATCATATTGGGGATCCCAAATTACTGATCCATATTCCAGTAAAGGTCTTACCAATGACGTGAATAGATTTTTTGTTACATAAGGATCATTAAATTCCTTCGCCCAACGCTTTATGAAACTTAATACCCCATAAGCTTTATTTACTGTCATTATTACATGTGAGTTGAAATTAATTTTTACATCAAAGAGAATTCCAAGATCCAAAAACGAATCAACAACATTCAAATTAGAGCCATTTAGAGAGTAAACATTCGAAATCGGTGAATATCTGCAGAAAGTCATAGATTTGCATTTTGTTAAATTCAATTCCATAAGATTTACCGTACACCAATTAAAAAAATTATTTAAATCAGCTTGGAGATAAAAACAGTCGCCAACAGTTCTAATCCATGAATAAAGTTTAACATCATCAGCAAACATTAAAATATTGCTGTATTGAATAGCCTTTGGAAGATCATTTATAAGCAATAAAAATAAGATGGGGCCGAGGTGACTTCCCTGAGGAACTCCGGAAGTTACTTCAATATGTTTTGATATACAATCATTATAAAAAACACATTGTCTCCGATCCTTTAAATAAGAACTAATCCATTTTAAAAGGTTTACCGGAAACCCTAATTTTTTGAGCTTCACTAACAATAAATCATGGTTAACCTTATCGAAGGCTTTACTGAAATCAGTATAGACTACATCAGTTTGGTTACCATTACAAAATCCCGTATTGATGAAGGACGTCAGTTCCATTAGGTTTGTGGATGTAGATCTACCTTTACAAAAACCATGTTGTGCTGGAGAAAGAATTGTTAAAATTTGGGTAGTTAGGATGTCCGTTAATATTTTTTCAAACAGTTTAGGAATGGAGTTAAGTTTAGCTATTGCTCTATAATTAGTAACATCACTACGGCTACCAGATTTATAAAGGGGGATGATAAATGAATCTTTCCAACATTTAGGAAATATACCAAATTTCAAAGAACTGTTAAATAGATGAGTGATAGGAATAGCCAAAACGTCGGCACAATTTTTTAATATGCAGCTAGGAATACCATCAGGACCAGGTTTATAACAATTTTTTATACTTCTCAGGCTTTTTAAGACAGTATCGACATCTAAAGATGATATATTAATTGATGAACACGAAGTAATATCATAAGGATAAATTGAACTATGGAACGTTTTTGCAGAAAAAGTAGAGGCGAAGAAATCAGCAAAGGAATTGGCAATATCTGCATTATTAGAATAAACAACATTATTCATTTTCATAGTAGTTGGATACGTTGAAACTCTACGTTTGGAGTTGACAAAATTATAAAACATTTTCGGATTCTTTTTAAAGTAAAATTTCATTTTGTTTATATACGATGCATAACATTTTTTGTTTTCAAAAATATAACGGCTTTGAGCTATTAAATAATAGCTACGATCAATAAGGGTTTTGCTCTTCATGAACTTTTTATATAAACGGTTTTTACGATTTTTTAACCAGGTTAAAGTACGGGAATACCATGGAGGACGATTTGATGTTACCTTTTTTAACAATGGGGTGCTTGCTGATAAACAACTGAAGAGAACTGAGTAAAATTTCAACACGATTTGATCAAAATTACTACCATTATAAGAAAAAGCAAGAATTTTAAACCAGTTAATATTATGTAACAAGTTATTTAACATATGGTAGTTCGTACGTTTAAAACAGAGCGACTCAGATACAGTGTGAACAGTTTCCTTTTGAGGCAATGGTGTAGAAATTAACAATGTAGGATGGTGTCGGTCCTCAGGAATAAATAAGGGGTTAGTCCTAGATACGTCGAATAGAGAGGGATTATTTACAAATACGAGATCCAATAAGCGGTTGTGGTAATTAAAAATTTTATTTATTTGAAAGACACTTAAATTAGTCAGACTATTGAAAAAATCTTGACTCCAATCATGTGATGTAATCGGTACAAAGAAATCTGTATCATCTGATGTAATCCAGGATGCAGTCGGAATATTAAAATCACCAAAAATCATCAAAAAATCAGCTGACTTTAGTTTATCTGCAACGGATTTTATTAACAAAACATGTTCACCATAAAGTTGTGGATCAGAGTTTGGAGGTATATATGAGCAGGTAATAAAGAGCGATATATTTTGAATTTGTATTACAACAGCGATAAATTCAATATCAGATGAATTTACAAATAATAACTGTTCAGCAGGATACAAACAGGAAACAGCAATTAAAACACCACCACCACGTTTGCCAATTCTATCACGTCTAAAAACTTGATATTTACTACAAAAAATTTCAGAGTTATTAGTATTATTAGTAAGCCAGGTTTCAGTAAATGCAGCAACATGAAATTCGCAGTCAAAGCTGTTAAGGAACATATCAGTAAGCTTAGTATTCATTCCATTTGCATTTTGATAAATGATGTTAAGGGTAGAATTTTGCATTAGTTTTTTGAAGTTTGATTAGATGTTGGAATACGAGCTAAGTTTTCATCACGATAAATAAATTCACGTACTAGTGTATGGTTTGGCCAAAAATTTACGTTTACGATTTGTTCAAAATATTCGAGTGGGACAATTATTTTAAACGAGGCTCTATTTCTTGAATTAATTTTAAAAATATTTATGTTAGCAGGTAGATTATTATTAAATTTAGATAATAGGTAGTTTTTAACATCATCAACAGTTGTTTCAAGAAGAAAACGAGTAGCAAATATAGTTTTTCTTGGCGGAATTGTACGAAGTTCTCTGACGGCTTAAGTTGGTACAGTATTATCAGAAATTAAAGATGCAGCTGATGAAAAAGATGTAGTAGGTGAATTACTATTTAATTCAAGGGGTATAGCATTTAACGGAGTGATAACTTCAGATACAATCAAGTTGTTTTGCTCCATGCAAGGTGAAGGAGACAAATCATCGTATTCTACTGAATTATGAGAAGCCGCTTTTGATATTGTTATTGAAGGGATTGGATTTCTTGTAGATTTTTTCCTCTTAGGTGAAGAATTTTGTTGAACGTCAGCAAATTTATCTAAATTCGGAAAATTTGTGAAAAGTTCACCAAATTTTAAAAATTTAGATCGAACAGATAAGAAGTCCTTATTTAGTTGATCGAACTGCTCTTTATAACTTTTGAAGAATTTGTAAAATTCAACATTTATATTTTTACAATGAGGACAATTCCATTGTAGGGATTTAGTAGGATCAGCAAGCGCATCTGCATCACGCGCTTTCAGTCCACTACATTTTAAGTGATAGGTTCTAAGACACAACCAACATGATATCAAGCGGTCATTACCCGAAACGTTACAATTTTTGTTCTGGCAATCCATAATTTAATAATGAAATGTAATTTTTTTAAATGTAATTTATCTAATAAAATTTTAACGTTTTGGTTATTTGGGTAACTGGGTAGTAAAAATCAACTACTAAACAGTAGATGGCGCCAATATAGTACAAACAGATGTACTGAGTAGTTGTTGTATTTTATCACTTTATAAACAATACAGATAAAATATAAAACTTTACCATTTACAATCAGCACAAGCCTTTAAAAATAGTGCCGAAGTAATTCGTAGACAATCAAAGCGGGTAAACGTATTATGACCAGGTTGAATCCACTAAAAATATAAATCCAAATGGAGCAGCGAACAAAACACGTCCAAACAGTACAGTGATGCCAATTATTCCATTTGTAATTTCTACAATTTTCATTTCCGACCCCATAAAGTAAATGTTTTCTGAAAGCTTATAAATAGAGGAGTCCATTAAGCCCTGACCTGTCTGTCTGTCCGTCTGTCCATCTGTCCGTCTGTCCTTCTGTCCATGTGTTGGTTGAAGCAACTATATGTTCCTCAGATCTGTATATGGTATCAATCTCTTGGAAATATCCAGGAATGAATCGCTATTGAAATAGAGCACAATCGCCCCATAACTTTCTGAGATATGAGCAAAAAACCACGACCACCTCGTTTTTTTTCACAATTACAACAACAACATACATATATACTGGGGTCTAATCGCCGCTGTCGATATCGAACAAGCTATCGTAAAAGAAAAAAATTCGACACATATCGAATTGTCAAATTACGGCTCTCGATAGCTATCTAATCGAATTGTTTGTTCATTGTAAAAGATTTTATTTTATTTGTAATAGAATAATAACATATCTTTGGATAAAAATAAATAAAAAAATACAAACATTGTAAGTAAAAAGAATGACTTTTTGTTATTTTAAAATAAAATTGTATATTTAAGGGAAGAAAATGAATCAACTAACGCTAATGATAATTTATTCGACATTACCGGATTCAGAGGATGAATGTGGCATGGGAATGATATGCTTAAGACAGATGAGAGATAAAAGTGACCCACTATCTTTGCCAGCTAAAGCGTAAGTAGAACATTTACTTTAAAAGAAGTGTAATTTTTTAAATAAAATGTAAATTTCGTTTAAAGATTTAAAAAACGATTCAGGTTGTCAAAAGAAGCTTTTAGCTATATTCGTTCACGGTTAGATTTTTCTGGCCATATGTCAACTGCATTCATTACTGGCTACAGGTAGTTTTCAACATGTAGTTGGAAACGATTATTTGATTAGCATGTGCCAAAGTACTGTTAGCAAAATAATTGATACCGTAGCAAAGGAGATAGAGGTAAAGCTGTGTCCAGATCTCATAAGTTTTTCCCCTGAACAGTCATATGAATGCCAGGAAGCATTCATGAAGAAGTATAAGATTCCAGGAGGTTTGTGTTTATTAATGATTTTATATTTATGATATTTACATATTTATATTTTCTTAAATAGTTATCGGATGTATAGATGGCACTCATATTGGTCTGCAAAAGCCAAGCAACAACGAACATATGTTCTTTAATAGAAAAGGCTTTCATAGCCTCATCTCTATGGTTGTATGATTTTTAAAATAATAGTACATCAATGCCGGCAGATTGAAGAATTTGTTCTTCAGCGGAAGATAAAAGAATTTCTTCGTAAGGACCTCCACCAGTTTTCTTTTTTGCAGCTTTGTTAAACGTTACTTTTATTTGACATTAAATTTTTGATCTGTGTAAACCTTTAAAACAAAAAACAATAAATTAAACCATTATAAGAAATTAAATTACAAGCATATAAACATACCTTACGCCAAAGCTTTAAATTTTTAGTAGGTGGACCGAACGAATTTAAACGCACAGTAAGTGTTTCCCACAGTCTGCTTGCAACAACTTTTCCCTGTCCACAAGTTGGTAGGAGGTATTTTGCTAAGTTTGAATGCTCTGACATGAATTCAGCCATTACCTCCTTTTGTTTGGCATTTACATTTTTTACACTTGTCCTAAAATTTAATCATATAAATAAAATTAAAAAACAAAAATTTAATCATATAAATAAATACTTTTGACTACAAAATAAATAAAACTTACATTTTTATACTTTTCGATCGATGACTCGCTATCGAAAGCTATCATATCAAACTTGTATATTTGTTGCACGATATCGAATGCCATAATCCCGAAACAAAAATTTTCGATCGAATTGATTCGATATCGACAGCGGCGATTAGACCTCTGGTTAAAGTAAACGTGGCATCGAATCCCAGCTGAGCCAAAAAAAAATTTATTTTATTTAATATATTATTTATATTTAATATTTTTTTTTTAATTTTTTTTTTTTGTAATTTTTTTTATTATTTTTTATTTTTTTATTTTTAATATATTTTTTTTTTTTAATTTTTTTTTGGTATGTTTTTTACATTTATGTACGTATTTTATATGAGATGAATGGTGATACAAACAATTGTTATTGCAATACACGTTGTGAAGGGTATTTAAGATTTGGCACGGCCGAATATAGCACTGTTACTTGTTTTTAACTTTATTTTCAGTTTTTCCCTCAAACTTATCAAACAAGTCATCTTAACAAGAGCAGTACACTAAGGGAGGTAACTAAATGCGTACTGCTTTCGCAGAGCATTATTATGTAGCTTGTAGGCAAAGGAAGATGGATACAAGTTATTTTATTAATTAATAAATTAGGAAGCACAAAACACACCTTAAACACCTTTTTGATTCGAAAATAGGTTTATTCGCTTACAAACAAAATTTGTAATATTTTTTACTATACTTTACTGGATTATTTATGTTTATATGGAATGGTTTATGTGTGAGCGAACGCAATCCAGTAAAGCTAAGTAAGAAATAGTACAAATTTTTAATGAAACAAACAAACATAATAAATATCATCATAATAATAAATATGATCACCGAAACGAGAGAGTACATGACCTGGATACATTTCATGCAGTAACTTAAATAAAATGTGAACCAGCCATAATGTACAATGTTAATCCTGAATCACACCTTGATGTGAAGCTTTTTGCCCAACTTAATTTAACATTTCTTTGTTTCAGTGTTTGACAAATGCAATCATGGAAAGGTACACAATTTGAGCAACGCGCTAAGATTGTTAAAGCCTTTTTCGAAAAATTGCGTTCAAAACAATATGGATTTTGTACATTTTGTACATGATTCTTTTTAACAGAATAATCGACCATATATATCCGTCTTATACGTAATATATTTTGTTATTGTAACAAAAACAAAGCGAATTTAAAACTCTAACGCTTGACGCTTGACTTTCAACGCTCTTGTTTAGGTTTAGTTGTTAATAATGCTTCATCTCAACGCCACCTACCGGTTTCAATTGTGAATCTAAACTACTTATAAATACAGTTGTGTCTGAATATAGTGAACACCCGATATAGTGAACACCTCCATATAGAGAACACCAAAATTTTTGCATGGAGTACTTTAAATAGTGAAAAACTCTAATAGTAAACAAAATTTTGAAAACAACTTCAACAACAATTCTTTTATTAAACTTAAATGCATATGTACAAATATTTCCTTTTTTGTACAAATTGTTTCTAAGCAGCTATTGCATTTACATGTATGTATTTTTAGTAAATAAAACGAGTTTTTGAACAAAAAGTTCACACTTGATATAGAGAACAACCTGGATACTATGAACAAGCCTTGCAAAAAATTAGTTCACTATATCCAGACATGACTGTATACCTAAATACATACATAAAATTTCATCAAATTTTTTTATTCTTTAAGGAAAAGTTCAGTAGAGAAAAGACATGTCTTTAACATTTCCCCTAATTTTGAAGGCTAACAAAACATATCTTATCTTTAAGGTAGCAAATAAATATTGTAACAAATAAATGACATGGCATGATAATCTTATGTTTATCTTTTTCACCTTAAGTAAAGCGTCTAATTAAAAAGTCATGTATCACTGCTTTCAGATGTGATAGAAAATACCTACAGATGTTTAACATTAATCAGTCTCATTATGAAACAATAAAAACCATGTCAGATATGTTTTTAATAATGAGGGCTGTAATTAATTATGTTGATGTGTGTGCGTGTGTGTGTGTATCAGGTCACAGTGTACCTATTTATAATGTAAGGGAAAATGTTGTTTAAGAAATTCTAAGGTAAAAAATATGATTTCATATAAATATCTTCTCATAGCGAACTAAGCATTATAATAAACAAGTCTTGTACTAATCTCAAACTAAAATGACAATTCAGAAAACCAAAAAAAACGTTTGCAGTTTTAAGCAGATTCACTGTTAAAGAACACAAGACTTAGCTTTTAGCATTGTTATTACATTTACTGATTTTCTTTTATTTTTACTGCGGAGACAATAATCTAAAGGTGTTAAATCGCACGATCTCAAAGACCAATTTACTGTATCATTTTGAAAGAACTTTCTTTTAGTAAGTCGATTTTTTTAAGCAGTGTTTGTAGATAAAGCCTAAATTTTTTAAAACATATTTGTAGTATAAGTGTAGGATTGAGGGTTAAATTCTAAACAAGCAACTCTGTTGTTTAGATGACAATTAACGTATAAGAGGTAGAAAGGAAAAATCAGTTATTTGTCGTAGTAGGTAAAATAACGCAAAAAAGAAGCAGTTGTGTCTTTGACGAGAGCAGACGCTCACGATCGTAGTAATTTTAAGTTTAATAATATAAATTCACTGTCACCATTATTTTATGTTATTTCGTAAAATAGATCATTAAGTTTTAAACATAGTGAGTTTCAATTTGCAAACAGTCGGAGAATATAAGTGAGTTTTAGTGAAAGAACCAAAGTGATCCTTTATATATGCCATTCAATTTTAGCCCACAATAATTAGATCATGACAGTTGCGTGCTCACTAACCACAGATACTAGTGACACAGCCATAGCTGCCAGATTTGACGATTTTACGTGCTAAAAATTACATGTTGACGATTTGACGATTTATGTTATGTTTTTGACGATTTTCAAGAATTCAAGTTTGCAACATTTGTCATTACTTTTATATCACTTAAACTAAATAAAGATAATTTGTAACGGTTTTTTATGTTATTAATAAGAGAACAGAGAGAAAGAGATAAATCTATCATTATTGTATGTGTTTGTGTGGGTAATTTTTCCACTTTGTACATTTTTAACATAGTATATGCCACTTTTTATCAACTGATACCTACAACACAAACAAATATAAATTTGAACGCGTTTAAAACAATTTTAATTTTTTAAGTAAATTTATTTAAAAATAAGTGATAAGTTAATATGCTTAAATACTTTAAAAAAAAGTAGTAAGTTCTTTTTAATTATACATTAAAACCATAAAAATAAAACATTATATTTTCAATAGCAAACCAAGATGATGAAAATTCTAGCAGCTCTTTCTCTGTAAGTAGAAATTTCAACCATTTTTTATACAAAACTTTGTAGTAGCTGAAATGAAATTTTAATGGTGTTTTTCACTTAATCGGTAGAAACTTTAGCAAGAAATGATTATAATTATTTGTCAAATAGTCCATAAAGATGCAGCCAATTTATTATTATTATTATTTATTATTTTTTCATTTATATATTAATAATTATTTTTTTGAAGTTAATTCTAAATTGTATTATATTTATTGTCATCTTCTTAACTTAAAACAGTCTAATAAAACCATTGATCTGTCTAGACTTAAAAAGTTTGTTATGTTATGCATTAAATAAAAAATGTTTTGTTTTCAAAAATGCGTTTCTTTATTTTGACGTTTTTATGACGATTTGCGTAAACATTTGACGATTTTGACGATTTTCTTCCCCAAATTAGAGAATTTTACCCCTATTTTATCTGGCAGCTATGGACACAGCATACAGTGACTTTTTTATAATGGAGTATAATTCGAGAGTTTATCTCATTTAAGCGGATGTCATTAACGAAATACGTACTTCCAAAACGGTTTCAATTTAAAATCAATTGAAGTTAATACCATGCAATTTTTTTAAAGTCTTAATATCATTCATAAGTATTTTTTAATGCAGGTTTATTTTCCAGTCAGATAAGTCTCAGCCGATAAAGATTAATACTATAGAATTGCTTCCTTTAATGAATGCCTTAAGTATTTTATTTTTGTACTGAATATAATTTAGTTCATGTGGAACTTATTCTAGTGCTAATAATACTGGGCTGAATTAAACGTAAAGTTAATTGACATATTGACTTTCCATGTGCGGGTGTAAATTTCGCTTGTTCTTGTTATCATGGCGTTTGTTTACTCGTGCGGAAAGGGAATTTTTTTTTTTTTTTAATTTAATGCTTTATTTCAATTTCATTTAACAAGATTTAAAGGTTTGCCTCAGCGCCCATTATGGCTTTATAGAGGCTAAAAAAGAAAAAAGTAGGCAACAATAAAATAATATAACAATAAATATATTATTCTAAATAATTTAAATTAAAAAAAAATTAAATTAATTAACAATATTTTACATATGAATAAAAAAAAAAAAATTGTACAAATTTACATTTTTAGGATAATTTGTAAGAAGTATTTCGACGTTATTAAGCAAGTACTGCTTTATACTTCCCTCAAAAGTTGACAGTATAAAAATATTTTTAAGGTTGTCAGGTAATTGGTTATACTCATTAGCACCAGCGAAAGTAACTCGTTGTTTAGTCAACTCAAGGCGACATCTTGCTACATTCAGATCCGTCGCATGTCTTGTTATTCTCTGACTGTGTATGAGGTTTTGATAAAACTGTATATTGTGAGATCCATATCCTTTAATACATTTAAAAACATAAATTAAAATTTTTTGTATAGTTTTTGCAAAATTTTTAAATAAGCTAACTGTACTGTATCTTAACGGCAGATTAAACACGATCTCCAAAGCTTTATTCTGCGCTGATTGAAGCGATTTTATTACTGAGCTAGATTTTGAGGCATAGATCATTGGGAGATATGTTAAGTGTGAGTGAATTAAAGAATTGTAGAGTAAAATTTTCGTTTCAGGATTCAATTTGTTCCTAAATTTATACAAAATACCAATTCCAGATGATTAATAAAAATTTATATTGTCTACATACAACATTCAGCTGTAGTTAAAACATTTTTTTTATATTGTTTGAAAGTAAGATTCATCAGTCTGATTAATCCAAATTGTAATACCTGATATGTGAGCTGTAGTTGTAGCTAAGTGTAGGTGGCCATACTTAGAAAAGAAGAAACAGTTTTCGCAATGTACCAAAACATATATTTGACCAGACATCCATAATTCGGAACTTATTAAATACTTTAAACTAAGTGTTTAAATGCAGTGGATTGTATTTAATTTAAAAAGTTGTTAAAGCATAACAATTAAAAATAGTACAATCAATATACTAAATGCATATATTTTTATTCTATTGTCTCTAACTTTTCTTAAAACGCCGACTTAGCACGTTGTAGATTTAAGCTAACTGTATGAAAGGATATGTATATGCACATGTAATAATATAAAAGCATATGTATAGGTATGTATGAATTGTTTTTTTTTATTTGTATTTATATTTATAATAAAAACCTAAGTACTCATGTGCGTAGATAAGTTCACAAAATGTTAACCCTACGGTCAATAACCGGGTACCCGGGTAACTTTTTCAACTTTTAAGTGCTCGTAATTCTTTCACAATAAAAATATTGTCATGAAACTTCAAATCGTCATTATTTAGATTTTAAAAAACAGTATGAAAGAAAAAAAAATATATATTATATAGCCAGATCTTTGTTTAAAATCGTTTTACATTCGACACCTACGCGAGTCAATGACCGGGTACCGCGGTACCCCTACAATTTTTTATGCATATGTTTTTCTTTATAACTTATTACATTTGTTTTAGTTTAGATTAAAAATACATTAAAATTTTTTTTCAACAACCTTTTTATTTCAATAAACTGTACTTACATAACTATATACATACTTATGTATACACATAGATATTAAATAATACACATATATTTGTATGTAAAAGCACTTATGTGCACTTAAAACATTTTGAAATAGTATTGGTGTTCTGGTCGCCTATATGCTTATGACAATAGTTGCATAGTTTTCTGGTTTTTCTTCTTCTTTTTCTGGTAGCGCAAGGCACAATAAATAAAAAGCCACCATAGGCTTTCTTCCAGGAGTTCGGCTAGAGGTCGAAGCTTGTTCATATGATATATTTGTCGTTATCGGTTTACCTAAAAAGCATTTAATAGCAGATCGTGATGAAAAGTAGCGAGTAATTTGCCTATTGCAGCTCGTTCCTTACTGAGAGGCATACAAAGCTCCTTGATGAGTCCCTACAAAAGCATTTCCTTTGCCAATTTTTTAATGCAGAAAACGCATTGATATACATATATCATGTTATAAAAGAGTGACATAGGCCAATTTTTTGTTTGTGGCTCTGTGGTATATTAGCCCAGCATTTGATCCATGACATCCACTCCACCTCTTGTTTGGTTATAAAATTTGATATCTGGTTTTGCAACGCTGTCGTTATAATACATTGTAGATAACACAATAACATAATTTGATTTTCTTTGCGCATACGAAGACATAGTAACGTTTCCTCGAAAGGCAAATATGGAAGATCCAATAGGTTGTTTTTTATCCTTCATTATATCAGGTATGAAAAGCTTATTTTTACGCAGCGTTTCCACCATTGTTAATTTGTTCGAAAATAAATGTTCCGCTAAATCAAGAGTGGTAAAAAATTATCCATTGTGATGTTACACCCACTTCCAAGGAAGGAATCATATATGCTTAACCACTCTTTTCCCTTGTCGTAAGGACCCATTGGTTATTTTCCGGTATACCCTTCGAACGAATTTTTTTTGCGTCAGAAATCCACCAAACTTTAATCCCATATTTTGCTAGCTTCGAGGGTATGTATTGTGTGAACTTCGTTTAACCGCAGTATGGGAAGAGCTGTTCGTCTATTGTTAGATTTTCACTGGGTTTATAATGTGCCGAAAGATTTGCGCTGAGCATTATCAATTCATCGTGGAATAGCGCGGCTTTATCCGTAAGTATTCTTTCAGCTTTGGTGTATGCAATTTCAAATCGTATAAAACGAAGTACCCAGCAAAAATTACTGCATACCCGGAAGCAGGTTTGTAAGGGAGAGACAAATGTACTCTCCTTTCCCAACCTGCTTCAGGAAGGCATGATTTTTGTATGAGATGTCCCACTTGGTAGGGCTCTTTGATGCTCTAATTATTTGCTATTTTCACACATGGTTAATGCAGTAATATCATGTCTCTTTTATGTGTTTTCAATAAATTTTTTAAGAACTACAGTAAAGAGAGGTAATCATTCGCTTACATTCCTGCATCCTCGTAAGCGAGAGAAGTTGCAGTAAGTTATTTTATAAAAAATTAAATATATTTAATAGAAATTTCTGACTTCCATTTATAGCACCCTCGAATGCGCTCTAATATTGCGCTATAAGATGGCATGATTTTTATTTACTGCTTACCGGTACAAAATTAATTTTTGCTGGGTAGTTACAAGAATCTGTTAATGCCCATTGCTGCTGCTCGGTATAGAGGATAAGAAAATCTTTTCTATTATCATTACATGAATGATTTGCACCTGTCATTATGAAAATGCCAAATACGGCATTCACTTCATTTACTTTTACATCTTTTCAACGTACAAATTATAAAAAAAAATTTGAAAATCTACAAAGGGGTACCGGGGTACCCGGTCATTGACTAAAGTATATTTTTTTGGTTATTGACCGTAGGGTTAATATTTATAAAAAGTGCGGATATCTCTGAACCTGACAAACTGTCAAATAAACAATATGAATACACATGAGTATAAATTATGTGAATGTACACATATTTATATTTCTATACATACATATGTTTTTAGTACATAAATTACTGTTAACATTAAAATACATATGCATGTATGTACGAGCTTCTACATGTTTATATATTTTTGTGTGTTAAAGTACTAAAGTTATTTATGCGCTGGTACAAATTTTTAATCGTAAATAAATCATCGTGTATTATTGACATACATGACGTATGATTTATGAGTATATTTCCTTCTTATTTTTTTGTTACTGATACTACCTTAAAGTATTACTCATACGTACGGTGCGACACACAGTGATGCGGCACTTGAATAAAAAATAAATAAACTTGAGAAAATAAATGCAATTTAGATTGCATATTTTACACTATTAATTTAGAAATCCTGAAAATGTAATAAAAATAAATTAACACTATTCCTTTTTTTTTTTTGTTGGGTACTGATACGATCTTTAGGTATTACTCATACGCCCGGTACGGATGACGGCTGATGATTTTTGCTATAATGAGAAATTCAAATATTTTTTTTATTTTTATTCTTACAAAAGACTGATGCCAATTTCCTAGTGACTTCGCTTTTTTACTTGTCATTTTTTTTACGAAAAAAAAAGGTTTATAAGAGTTGTCACACACCATTACAGCACGTTGACTTGTTTTTTGTTTATCTTGTGCTTAACGACATGTTTTCCAAAAAACATAATCCGTGTTCAGTCTTTGAAACAATTTTGACCAAAATTTTATTCTCACACGCATACATAAATACATATACGCACACATTAACTTACAAACCTTCAGGCGTAAATTACAAACAAACAAAAAACAAAAAGAAACTGTGTATAATCTCAAATGTATAAAGCTGTAGTCTATCACTAATTTAAAATTCATCACAAGTCCTTAAAATGAGTTCAGGGGTTTAAGCTTATTGTTAAAGCCTCCCTCAGAGGTGAAAGACGGTATATTAAAGTTTTTTATTCTATGTGCAACATCAGTGAATTCACAAATTCACCTCTAACATATGACAGATTCCATCTACTGTTGGTGCTTTTTGTATCGATTCAGTTACTTCTGTTTTTAGAAAGTATTTGCAACATAAGTAAGTTGTAAGTCAACTTAAATTACATTTAGCAAAATCTGTTTATAAATTTATATTGTAGTCTGAGATCGAAAATGCAATAAGTCTAATAAGTAAAAAAATTATAAATAAAGTGCGGAAAACATTTTGGAAAATTTTATTTTTTTAAACTTAAGCAAGTAATTTTTAAACTACTGAATGGAATGTTATAAAATATATCCACGAAGTCAAATTTTCAATCGAAATCATTTGGGTATAAAAATCAAATCGTTTTAGAAAAAAATATGTTATGGAACGAACATAAAAAATTTCAAATCGATAAAAATTGTACCATGCAATTTGCGTTAAGATGGTTCGGTCCTTATACAAAGATAAGACACCCTCTATAGATAAAGATTAATTGAAAGTTGATTACAGAAATATATTTAATATATTTTTTTAACTTTTGGAAAGCGTTATTTACTTTTTTTCGATAATAACATATCGCATGTCTTTATAAATGTCTTTACAACAGCTATACTTCTTTCTTAAATAATTTTTGACTTCGACGTTCAATTCCGGTTATGATTTGTAAAATCTGCTTTGCCTCAAACGGAAAAACCAAATATTTTTAAACGAAAAGAAAATCGCTTTAATTTTAGAAAGTGCTTGCATTCCAAAAGGTAAAAGTACTAGTGACACTCATTAAAAACGGTAAAAAGCAAAAAAAACATCTACTTAGTACTGTCAGTATTAGATAAATACTTTTAAAATCTCAGTTTCCATCTCTGATAAAATTAAATAAAATTAAATCGTATAAACAATTCCTTTAATAAACTTTACTAATCAGATAGCTCGACAAGTTTGTCTGCATGAATATCCCTTGGAATATGGCAACGACGAATTGCTACAACAAGGCAACTATTTAGTAGATGTTTTTTATCAAGGCCGAAAGGTGATGGAAATGTTTATTTTATATTTAATTTAAGAAGAAGGAATAAAATAAGTAAATAAATGTAGAACTTTTGGTTAAAAAAAAAATAAATAAAAATAAATTTTTTAATACCGAAAACAAAAAACTAACTTTCCATTTCTTAAACCCTTTAAGCGACCATAATTTTTTGTAGATATTTGTAGATTGTACCGATTCAAAGTATTATTCTTTATCAGGTAATCGCAGTTTTTATATTGGAAGTTTGATATTTTAAATAAATAAGAGATATGATATTTCAAATAAGAGCGAGAGAATTGTTTTTATATGTTGATTTTGACAGATGTAGTTTAAAATAAGTGTAGAAAAATTTATCTGCTGAAGAACTATCTGATTATAAAAATTGCCTTGGTTTTGATTACTAAAAATGGAGCTTTACTTTCGCAAAAGTTTAATCGAGAAAGATTAACTAATGTGTCAACCATTCGAAAAGTAGTCAAAAAATTCGAAAAAAACTGAAAAAAAATAGATTGGTTAGGAGCAATAAGAGTCAACAACTCTTAAAATAATGCTGTTGTAAATAAGAGTGTTGCCGAAAAAATCAAAACATTAATTCTGAATAAATTTCAACAACTTAAAATTTTATCAAGCATAATGCAGCGAATTTTGACAACAGACTTTTACCTTTATGCGTACAAAATTCAGCTCACTCAGAAGCTCAAACTAACAGGCAATTCATTCAAAGTCATCTTCTCCGATGATGCACATTTCCTTCTAATGGCTTCATAAATACACAAAATTGTCAATTTTAGGGCTCAACAACACCCATTTCTTCCATGATATACAAATGTCTTGTGCTGTTTTTGGTCAGCCTGCGCTATTGGGACTTAATTTTTTGTAGTGACTGTATTCGTTACAGGAACATGATAACAAAGTTCTTGTTGCTTGGTCTGGACGACATGGATCTGGACGACTTGTGGTTTTAAGATGACAGCGCCAACTACCACACCGCTTAAAACAATTCATTTATTTTGTTTACGATATACAGAACAAATCATTTCAACTGGCCACCAAGATAATGCAGTTTAACTTGGTGAGCTTCTCTGTTTGGAGTTTTGTGAAATTTTAATTTTTAGCAAATGAACCAGAGACAATTTCAACGTGTCATTGGTGAAGTGAGGTACAGTCATATCTCTGTGAAAAATTCATAAGTTTCATGAAAATAGTAATGGCCCCTCCTAATATTATTTGCGACTTTGATGGAAAACTTTTGTAGCATTATGTTTATTATAAAGGGTAACATATATTCGTTATAACCAATTTGACACTCTTATACTTTTTTTATTACTTATGTGTGCCTTTATATCCGTCCCTATACATCTGCTTATATATTTATGTGTGTGTGTGGGGGTCTTCTTATCTGCATATCTATAAAAGGTTGTTGAATAAAGTGTTTTTTTTTTTTTGGGTGGGGTGGGTGCTGGGGGGTGTTGGTTGTTGTCGGTCTTCTAATAATTCCGACTGTCCACTCACATTATGTAACAACAATTTTACAAAAGAAGCGGTTGTCAGTGTGAATTTCGTTACGTTTCACTTGTTTTCTTAGGGTATTTTACGAGGGGCAAGTCACTGATGCAAAATGAAATCTTTAGAAATTATATTGTAATTTTTTGTGGCTAAAAAGTGTGAAATACGTGACCTAATATGTCATGTACAATACATTAATTTTCTTAATGTTTCCTCTTACATCTTTTGCCTTTTTATTATTTTTATTCCTGCCTTCTTCTTCTTCTTTTTTTAATTGTGATAGAAATACATTATTATAGAACAATAAAAAAATCCCATCATTATACTTAAACAATTGTTAGAATGTATTTTTTTTAAGTAAGAATATTGCCACAGATGTACTGCGTTGCTCATGCAAATTATTAAAGATTTTTAAATGTTTTATAAAACTGATTTTTTATGTAAATTTTATTTATAATTCTCTTATAAAGCTGTTTTAATTCTTATGTATTAGACCGTTATTGTGTATGCCCTTCACTTGTCAAGAACCAAGACTATATCCAGCAAATAAACACGAGAAATAAAACAAACATTTTTCGGTCCTACAATAATTTATAGACACGTTTGCTACTTTTTGTAGATATGATATGCCTTTAGGGCCATTTGTAAAATTTTCAAAAATCGGGCACTAATCGGCAGAGTTATAGGTAATTTTGAAAAATATACTTTAATATATGTCATGTTTCTCAAGCTAATAATTAATTTTTGGATGCGCTAAAGACTTCTATCCGTATCCTTAAAATTTATTCGTGAAAAAAACTAAGAAATCGACTTTGAAATAACTGAGACATAAACACAAAAATACAACTGCTTCAGTGTTTTGCCTAAAATTTTACAAACGGAAATTTCCCTTTTTTCAACTTCTAAATAACCGAGAGGGCAAAAAAGGTATCAATAACAAGGCTTGTCTTACACACTATAATACACTTTAAAAACTTTAAAATGCATGATGATCGCCCCTACAAAATGGCCCCCAACTAATTTATGTATTGATCAAATATTGACTTATCCTGTAATATTGATATCGATGAAGGAACTTGGCCAGCAGAATGCAATATATACAATGAAAAATTAAAGTCCAAAATGGAATCCTAAATAAAAAGGCAAATGTATGGGTCTAATATAGTAATTAATGATTTGTCTCCTTCAACTCAAACTATATTGGCATCGAAAAAAGGCTTTATCAGTAGAATACAGTCAACTACATATGTAAAATTCAAAAGTGTAAAATTCAAAAGTTCACCCTTAATTAAATAGGGTGTAATTTTTTTAACCCATAAATATGAATATCAAAGAAAATGGCTTGGCTAGTAAAATACAGTTCATTAAAAATGTAAATCAAGGATAGTACAAGGCCGTAAAACGTTAAATCTGGAATCTAGGCTACGCTACGATGTGATCATTATACCTATGTAAGCTGATAATGAAGGGTATTAACAGATTCTACACAGCCAAATGTAATACTCCCACTTGCAATAAATTACTCCATTATTTTTACTTTTTCTTTTTACTTTCTAACAGTGGAAAAAGTGAACGAATATTAAACGATATTGAATAATAAAAAAGTTTTTTAAAAAAGGGTTTCAAAAATAATCTCTTGAAGGAAAACTGCCTGAAGCCCAGAAATTAATAAAAGTCCAATTTGTTGGGTTTTTGTAAGTACTAATTAATAAAAACCTTTCTGTTGAAAGAAAATCATTCAAATGACGCAAAGTATAACTGCCGGTACTTTTTGGCACTTTCATTACAATCTACTTACAAAAAATGTCTTGCAAATAAGCCCTTAAAAATCAAAACGTACGTACAAAAAAATTTTGTGTCTACAAATATAAAATCAGAATATTAAATCTAAATCATATTGTGAATAATAATTTTGGCTATTACTGCAAAAACAGTTTCAGTTGTAGTAAATAGCAATTCTGCCAATTACAAGATTTAGTTTCAAAAAAAAAAAATGATTGGGACATATTTTTGAGATCGAATTGTTTTTAAATGACAAAAAAACGACTGAGGAATGCACAAAATGTGTCGTAAGCGTGTCAAAGTGTGTTTAAATTTTTACTATGAACCGTATAATACTTTTTATTCACATTTAATGACAATGCAATACTTAATCCTTTTTGTGCATTCACAAAACAAGGCTTTCATAAAGATCCCTAAAAAAGTGTTTTTGTTTTGCTAAAAAAAAAAAAAAAAATGTTTAATTTGATATAACAAAAAACCGTTAACGTTAAAGGTTCTTTACAACACTGTGGTTGTCCTCATCTTTATATGTATGTATTTCAAGGAATATTTATTCATAAGTTAATTGCAGTTCGGAGAGTACATTTTTGTTTATGTTTCTTATATATAAAGATTGACATTTGAAATAAATTAGAGAAGAGAGAAGATTGTTTTGGATCTATAGGCTAAGTTTAAAATAAGTGAAGAAAATAATAATCAGCTAACGAATTAAAACTTCCTAACAAATAAATTTACCTTGATGTACTTGTTTTGCAAATTACATTTTTAAATTCTGACTCGTCTTTTAAAAAATATTAATAAATAAATTAATTCATAAACGTAAAGAGTAGTTTAGAAATTATATGTTTTTCCTCCATTGGTAGTCAACAATTTAGAATTTAACTTCTGGAATAAAATAGAATAGGTTTCAAGATCTTTTGTTAAGGGAACGAACTAAGTTCCTCGGATGTGGATTGGAATGACAACAACGCCTCATAACATACAAAACAGATATTTGGCTTCACTCTTACGTGATATCGGAAAAGGTACTTAACTGTAATCCTCAGAAAATTGTTAATAATATCTTCCATGAGAAGAAGCAGTTAATTATATTCCATACTTAATGTGACATTTATTGAGTGTTCTGATCATATTTAGTATCTAGGTTTTATTATAAACACTATTTAGAGAGTTTACCAAACAGAACCATTAGAGTCTATCTATAATTGTCAAATACTGCTTGAAAAAACGTGGGACCTTTAAACAAAAAGGGTTTACTTGTCTTTTAACACTATGACATAACCTAAATTACTTATGCAGCACTTGCAAAGTGGCCATAGATGGAGCAAATCGATGCAAATAATGCTCTTAGGTGCATTATTTGCTTTGGATGTAATTACGTTACAGGAACCAGTAGAATATGTCTGGCTGCATTTGGACTTTCAATGACTGCAGGGCTTAAAAAGCCTTAAAATTGAAAATATAAAAACGTATAAAGATTGCCAAAAATAAAATTTTTGACGCCATCGGTCAGTGATATATTTTTACTAATTAAATTTTGAATCAACTCATCAGTGTTGAAATTTTTGACCGGGCGTTCTTCGTATCTTGTAGTCCATGTGAATAAGAAATTGCCAACCGCATCGAAAAAATGTGAATTGGATATATATTGAAACGGAATCTTTTTGTGGTGATCTCCTAGATATAAACGAGGGAAAGTATTTATTCTCATAGGTGCTGAGCTTGCTTGAGAAAGAGCTCAAGAGATACGCTTGGCTAACGAATTTCTGTGTCTTTCTTAAGCTTAAATCAAGGGACTCCACTTTCTGTAAAAATCACAGGTCTTGTCTGGTTTTCTTACCAAAAGCTGAATTTTCAGATACCATTTAAATAAAACTGCCGGCTTCAGTTTTGTAGATGAAAAAATAAGACCATGGAGCATGTTCTATGCAAAAGGAATCATCGATCTTTATTTTATTTAATAATGAGGGAGGACTGATCTGAGCAGTTCCTGATTTTTTATCTTTTTTTTTATTTTGGTGAAGTCAAAAATATTAGAAATAAAAAATGTTAGAAATCAAGAATTTTAATTGGGCCTTTCAAATGAGCCACTTATACGCAGTCACGACTAATATCTTAATAAAATTATACCTAAAAACAAATGAGAGGGATTGCTCTATTGAATTATACTAAAGGCATAGGAATTCAACAAAAGTTTATTACTGTACTGAGTTCAGACAAGATAATTTAAAAAAAATGTTTTTGAGGGATTAGCTCAGACCTCCAGAGGACATAAAAAATGCTTTAAATAACTAGTAGTATATACAGTGGAATCTATCAATAGAAAGCAATGATCTTCTTAAAGAACGTTGTACGGACAGCCTAGCAGTGTCAACCCGAAGAGATTGTCCGCATAACGAAAGTGTCCGTAATGGCAGATTCCACTATAATTACTTTGTTGAGTGTTTGATAAATATATCACACAGAATGACAAACTCTTCTTACCCTTTGCTACCGCTGTTGCTTGTGAATATTATAAAATTTAAAATAAAATTAAATTAACCACTTGCACTTATGTATTTATTTATTTACTATCCTAGATTTGCTTTGATCCTTTACTACTTTAGAAATATCAATATTTGTGCAGCGATATAGAAATAAAAGTTAAGTGAACATATTTTAAAAATTTATTAACTTCAATATGAAAGGGTAAGTATTTCGTAAATATTAAACTTAAAACATTAAGTTTAATGTACATAACATCATTATGTTTTATGTAATATTGCGTACTAACACTAACACAGTTATGTTCATGCACATTAAAATCAATAACTACTTCCTAACGTTCTCCAACAAAATCCAGCCAACTGAATTTTAATACATTTACGTTTATTACACAATTTAATGGTTATGCTAAATCAATTTAATAATTTATTTATAACTTGTTATGCAATTTAAAAACATTGCAAAACATTTAAGTTACACAAATTAGAAAATTTTATGGTTTTAATCACAAACTGGTGAATAGGTTTTTTTAAAGTAACAAATTTCTCTCAGCTGAAAAGCATCAACAAAGTACAAAGTACCATTCATATTTATTAGTGTGTGAGCAATGAAGATGAAAATATTGTCGTTCCACAAAATCCTTAATAAAAACTTTATTTTTCATCCGATTTTTTTCAAATTACGCTTAAAATGTTTGTAATTAAATAAGCTATTTGGTAAAAAAATAAAACATTCCAGATCTTTACTATAACGTAGCAAAAAAATGAAGTAAAAATGAAAAATTTTGAAAAAAACGTAAAAAATAGGCAAATTTTGAGGTGCCATAACTCAGCCATTTCTTATCAGATAGAAATTTTCAGCATATCGACGGAAAAGGCATTCAATTACCTTTCCAACGATATGTCACACTTTTCGGTTGGGCTCCACAAGGGTTTGAGTGGGACCATACACCGAAAAACACAAAAGTACCGTTATCTAAAAAACGGTACTTAGAAAAAAAATTACAACGTTTTTCGTGTTCAGGAGGTCCCAATTAACTTATCTAGGCATGTGGCGTTCTTGGTATTTTTTGGCTGTAAACCAGTGTAATACTCACACACTAATTTGTATTATTTAATTTATAAAGATTTTCAACATTAACAAAAAAAAACTAAATAAATTTAAAAGCATATTTCAACAATTAATATGAACTGATGTAGCGTTTCATGATTAAAATTTTTCTAGTTTGTGGTACGTGAATTTGAATAAGTGACATCTCAATTATTGGCATTTCATCATTTTGCAGCCAATTTACTTCATAACCTCAAAATTTTATAGGGTCTTAGGTGTGTCATTCGAAATGTGAAATTAATATAAACCTTAGTTCTCTTTAAAGGTATGGGTATAATAAAGTTCACTGATAAATTCAATACGTGCTGCCATATAAGTGAATGTTTTCTTTACATATTGTAAAACTTAAGTGTCAAAATTGTCATTTTATTTTGTTGCTTCTTTATATTTGTTATACTTTTCAACACATTGTCGGCTTGAAAGTCAATGTCAGAGAATAAAAAAAAAACACAAATAACTCATTGAAATTCAACTCATATAGTACAGTTACAGTAATAATAAAAACAAAGAATAACAACAAGGACATACTTAGCAAGTATTTCCAACATCACATATACACACATACATACAAATATATTTACAAACATACATACTTATAAGAATTTGTATTTAAATATATTTTTAAGCCATGCGGTTTCTTTCAGTCAAAAATTAAGTGAGAACTTTTGAAAAGCATAAACAGAAAGTTATTTATTAAAAAAAAAATTCAAAGAAATTAAATTTTTGTAAATTTATTTTTAAATGTTATTTAACAAAAAAATAATCTAAAAATTTATTACAAATTTTCCACTTATACGAATCCATATCTGATAAATCAATCGTCATTTGGGCCCCGTTTGCTTAGCAAATTTTACTAGACTAGACCATAGACTAACATCAGAGCATAGTTTGCAAGTTGTGCAAATTTATTTTCAAATTCGTAATCAATAACGACTGAAAAAAAATTATCCTAGCAATTATTCATAATTACAATGGATACTCCAACCAATAATAAGCATCTGCAAGGACGTCGAAAAATGCACTCCAAAGAAGCAATTGCTACTGCAGATCCTAGTGTTACGGACGAGTGTCAATCTATTTTCTGAAATGTTTTACATAAATTTCTTCGACCAAATTTATAACCAGTGCCGCCATCATGCCCAAAAAAAATAATTTTCAGCGACTCGGCACACTTTCTTCTCAGTAGATTAGTTAACAATCAGAATTAATGCATTTTGGCAAATGAAAATCCACAAGTGAATGAAAATGTCGATGCAACCACAAAGTGTCACAATTTGTTGCGGTTCATCGGTTGGCGGCGAAAAAGAAAGAACTGGATGGTGCCACTTACCACACAGCCAACGAAAAATTACTTTTTTGCGCAAGAATTCAATTTCGACACATCAACGACATTCAACCTCAATTTTGTCTCAGTGTCATTGAAAATATTGACCAACGGATAAAAGTATGCCACCGAAGTCGTAGCAAGCATTTGACCGATAATTTAATTTCGCACATAATTGTCATGGATCCTTCTATCATAATGGGAAATATTAAAGTAAATCTCTGAAAACTTTTTGTTTAATTTATACATATAAGCGAACTCTATTTTTGAAACATAAATTTAAAAATTAAATCCAAGGCATATTTATTTATCAAGTAACCGCAGTTCGGACGGAAATTTTGTTTTTATACCCTTCACCTGTGGTGCACAAGGGTATAGCTATGTCATTCCATTTGTAATTTCTACAATTTTCATTTTCGACCCCATAAAGAATATATTTTCTGAAAGCTTATGATAGAGGAGTCGATTAAGCTTTGACCTTCTGTCCGTGTGTTGGTTGAAATCAACTTTTTGAAGCAACTATATGTTCTTTAGTTCTGTGTATGGTATCAATCTCTTGGAAATTCAGCAAAATCGCCCGATAACTTTCTGAGATATGAGAAAAAAACCACGACCACCTCGTTTTTTTCACAATTACAACAACATACATATATACTGGTTAGA
This sequence comes from Phyto melanocephala, assembly GCA_941918925.1. Classification (NCBI taxonomy): domain Eukaryota; kingdom Metazoa; phylum Arthropoda; class Insecta; order Diptera; family Rhinophoridae; genus Phyto; species Phyto melanocephala. The sequence continues at coordinate 9,796,935 of OW799233.1, forward strand.
GTAAACGTGGCATCGAGTCCCAGCTGAGCCAAAAAAAAATTTTTTTATTTTATATATTATTTATTATATTTTTTTTATATATTTTTTTTTATTTTTTTTTAAAATTTGTTTAAAAATTTTTTTTAAATATTTTTTGTATTTTTTTTTTGTTTTTAATATATTTTTTTTTATTTTTTTTTTTGTAATTTTTTTTTAGAAACACATACATAAACTCAATAATTTTACAATGGTATGTTTTTTATATGTATGTTTTTTACATGTATTTACGTATTTTATATGAGACTAGCCAAACCCGGCGCGCGTTGCTACGCCCCTTAATGAATCGAAATGCATTCTGAACTTTAATTGAATATCAAGTGCAAAAGCCTAAATATTATAATTTTTTTTATGGGCGTGGCATTGCCCACTTTTCTAATCACGAAATTGTAAAGTCATAACAGCTCAATATGTGTGCAAAGTTTCAGAAGAATCGGACCAGTGCAAGTACCTCAAAATTAAAATTTTTTTTATGGGCGTGGCCCTGCCCACTTTTCTAATCACGAAATTATTTAGTCATGACAGCTCAATATGTGTGCAAAGTTTCAGAAAAATCGGTCTGGTGCAAGTACCTCAAAATTGTACCTTTTTTTTATGGGCGTGGCCCCGCCCACTTTTTTAATCACAAAATTATAAAGTCACGACAGCTTAATATGTGTGCAAAGTTTCAGAAAAATCGGTCCAGTGCAAGTACCTCAAAATTAAAACTTTTTTAGGGGCGTGGCCCCGCCCACTTTTCTTATCACGAAATTATTTAGTCATGACAGCTCGATATGTGTGCAAAGTTTCAGAAAAATCGGCCAAGTGCAAGTAGCTAAAACTGATAACTAATTTTTTATGGGCGTGGCCCCGCCCACTTTTTTTCATCCATAAACACTCCTCGGTATGTGTACAACAACTTACCAAAGTTTGTGCCCAATCGGTTTTGCAGTTTCAGAGTCTATAGCTAACACACACACACACACAGAGTTTCACTTTTATATATATAGATGAATGGTGATACCAACAAATGTTATTGCATGACTACTTGTTACTTGTTACTTGTTTTTCTATATTAAGTTTAACATTTAAAATAAACGAGAGAAAAGAAAAGATTGTTTTTTATCTAAAGGCTATGATGCCAGAAGTTAAAAATAAGCGAAGAAAAAAATATTTAGGTGACGAATCCAGACCACCTTATAAATAAATTTGCCTTGATTAAATAAAAAAAAACAAATATTGCCTCTTTAAGTCTAAAGAAATTCAATCCGTAATTGAGAGAACCTCAACAGTAAAACTAACTTATTTTTTTTTAAATATTTATACATTTGAATACACCGTCTTAAAATCCTTCATTTATTAGCAACAACTATTTTAGTTAATCATCACAATTTTGATACTTGTGCTGCTAGTGAAGACTTTTGTAAGATCTAGAGTGAGCCATTTTATTATTTTATTTGTTTTTTATTTAAGTTTCGGGGATCAAAAAAACTTATTTCGAAATTTTTGTATGGGCACTTGGTACTTACTTGCTTATGGGGAAACTTCAGAACTGTAAGTGTGTAGAGTATACTTTGTACAATATATTTATATCTGTTTTTGTGTGTGTGTATGTGTGTTACAAATAAGTTGAAAAAAAAACACTTGAAAAGGAAATAGAAAATGTTGGAAATTGGAAAAGGAAATTTATATTCACAAACAGTTGCATATAATATCACATATGCACATTCCCACAAACACACTCACACAGTGTTATTGTTATAAATTTGTTATGCATAACAAATTAAACAACGCCGCCAACAATGTTTAACTAAAACAAACAATAAACACTTTTTACGAGTAATGCATGATAAAAACAAATTAAAGAACAAATTTTAAGTAGAAAATTATCTACATCCACGTAATTAAAAAAATAACAAAAATAACTAGTTATACACAGTGTATTGAATGCCGAAAACAATTTTTTATAACTTCTTGTATATTTTAATTTTGCTGAACATGAATAAGCTTTATTGTCTTTGTTTAAAAAAAATATATCTGGAAATTCGCAGATCTTTCTATACAAATGTTTAGGTCTTATTAAAAAATTATCACGCTCAGAACAACAGATCACTTTATATTTCATCGGATCATACAAAACTTTGTTGAAAGTAAGAGGACAAATTGTGTATTACATATGATGCACAAGCGTATCAATCATAACGTCTGTGCATCATATGTGATGCACTGGACAGACATAGGGTGAATATATTTTTATAATAAAATATTTTTAAAATAATAGCTAACATTTTAAGTAGTTATTATACCCTGTTCAGACAGATATTTTTAATTGTTTCAATTTAGTGTTGATTGAGCAATTAAAATAAGTGTTCACACATACTCAATTTATCTTACTCCATTAGAATTTGATAGCTGTAAAAATACGATGTATTTACATAATGCCTTCTCTTCAGTTTTTTTCCTGTTCATAAAATATATTTACAATTATATTTATATACTTACATAAATGTATGAATTTGAATTTATTTAAACATTTTATTAAAATTTCCATCAACCATTTTCCATTTTCTTACTTTTTGTTTTTTATATATTTATTTGTTTGACATTAGAAATGCCACCTATAGAATTTTCTTCTCACTGACATACTTCTCAAGAATTGTATTTTGAGTTTTGGATAATAAGTGAAACAATAAAGTATATATTACTCAATTTATAAGTAATTTTTAGTATGGTAAATTGAACTCAATAAAGGCCTTTAATTGCGATAAATTGATAATTAAGGCGGGTGTGTGAACATAGTATTACGAAATTTTTTGTATTATTTTTTTCAAGTTTTTCCACAAATATCAAGCCAAATCATTCTTAATTTTAAAATATTATATACATAAGTAGAGAAAAAAATAAATAGATATGAACTTTAATTTGTTTGATTTCTAGGCTACGCATAGCGTAGGTTAAAATACCTAAATATGATTATAACGATTAAGGGTGTTATAATCTGCGGCACAGCTGAATACAGCTTTCTTACTTATTTGTAGCATGTATATTTGTACGTATGTATGTATATAAGTACACACATACATATTTACTTCTGTTTATTTTTTATATATTTATAACTTTAGCCATTTGAAATAAATTGACAGGATAAAATTATGTTGGCTTTCAACAGTTTATTATTCCCCATCCATAGAAGCAACTCAAATTTGTTTTACGAATAAATAGATTTTGACACAATATCCCTAAGCTAACGGAAGAAATGGATTATTGGCTTTCAGCAACTATTTTCTTCATATTCTTCCTATCTTCAGCTGAAGGCGTAAAATCAATTGGCTAATGGTGGATAAACCGTAAGGCATCATCATCCAAGTTTCGCCAGACTGCTTTCACTGCTTCCTTATATGTAGTCATATCGAAGAAATACATATTTTGTGCTTTTGAATTTATTAATCAAATTAATACGACCTGGGAGTGTCTTCAGTGTGAAATGTTTTTCGATATGTATAATATTCCTAAGAGAACAAAAATAAAAAAATACGTTTACAGCTTTCAATATCAATTTTCTTGATAATTCTTTTTTAACAGAGGATATGAAATAAGATGTCTATTGACGGATACACCCTAAGGTATCATCTAAATCTGGCAAGTCTGGCTTCGTTATTCTTTCCTTATGTATAGTATTGATGTTTCTAATTAGATTTCTTAGCCAAATAAATACATAAACTCAGGGAATGTCATCCAATACGTTACTGATATATGAACATACATATGAACGCATTAAAATATGTACAATATTTAAACGAATAAATACAATATCTCAATTTTGTTTTCAGTTACACTTTTATCTTTTAAATAAAATAAGAAAATATTGTGTTTGCAGCAGACAACATTAAGCATAAAATTATATCGGCAGCTTATTTTTGCTTTCATGGGGTGAATAATAATGATGTTGTACTCCAGTGCTTAACCTTTAAGGATAGTATTAATGTCAGCATGTTGGCAGAAATCTCTACTCGCATTTAAACATACGAGTAATTTCTTGGTTTTTGGTTTGGTACACTTATGGGAAAATTTCGATTTAAAAGTAAATCAAGTGTAAAAAGTTAATTCTTTAAAGTGTTTTAATATTTTTTTAAAATACACACCTCACATGATGAAAGTTCATAGAAGAAAGATGTGAAATAAATCAACAATTTCTAAATTTATTAAGACCGGATTATCCTGAATTTTATAAAATAAGCATGACTTAAGCAGTTATTGCCAATAATTTTAATTACGTTAAGGGAGAAAGATGGGATAGATGGTAAATAGATGGAAAGTATCTAGCTAATGTTTTTAGTGCTCTTTTTTTTTAAGTGTTGCCATTTTTACATTTTTGAAACTGAATTTTGGGCTTTATTTTAGCTTCATTCCATATTAATGCTTTAAATTTTTTGACAACTTTTTTTTCAAATATTTTTACTTAACCCATTTACATTGGGTGATCGTTAGTCGTTTTAAAATGGCATTTGTGTCCACACTGTGAGAATCGGCTTTCGCAACTTTTAATGTTTTACATACTTTTATATAGCAAACCGTTCACTGAATTAGAAGAACAAAAGAGAACTGTATGTACATAAATTTGTGTGCCCTTTTCTGTCCGTCTTTTTTCTTATTTAATTAAAAAACTCAAAAATTTTGTAACAAAAGCTTTCTTATATGAACGATGAATTACACTAAAATTTTATGATAAATAAACAAGACAAGTGTGACGGTCATAAAAAGTGTATTGCTCTTTTAACTACTTATAATTAAAACTTTTTAGAAAGTTTTGCACATTGACAGTACAATTTTATGATCGTAGAAGTAGGCAGTTCTATGCTCATGCAAAATAAATAATTTGGGTGTCCCATTTTTATACCCTTCACCTGTGATGCACAAGGATATATATAGCTTTGTCATTCCGTTTGTATTTTCTACAATTTTCATTCCCGACTCCATTAACTTTTTATTTTCTGAAAGCTTATCTTTTAGAAGCTATCATATGTTCCTCAGGTCTGTGTATGGCATAAATTTTTTTTAAATATTCGGGAATGAATCGCTATTGAAATTCAGCACAATCGCCCCATACCTTTCTGAGATATGTGCAAATAAACACGACTGCCTCTGTTTTTTCCCATATTTTTACCAACTAAATTAAACATTTTCAGTCATAGAATAATTTATAGATAACTTTGCTACTATTTGTAGATATAACATGTCTCTAGATATATTCGTGAAAATTTTTGGATAAAGCATGCTCTAATCGGTAAAGTTATGGGAAAACATTTTTTAAATTTATATTCAAAAAATTTACAAACTAAAATCAATTTTTTTCAGCTACTAGACAACCGAGAGAGTCAGTGTTGGTATCATCTGAAAGGACTTAACTAGCGCAATATTAGCACTATAACAAAATTAAAATGCATGTTGGCGGCCACTACAAAATGGCGGACAATAAATTTATATATGGGTCAAATCTGGTATTTTTAAATGTAACTTCTTGAATCCCCTAAATATTGGTATCAAATGAAAGGGCATGACCAGTAGAATACAGTAAAGATTTAAAAAATGTAAAATTCAAATTGGCGTCTAAAACAAATTTTTTTACCCCCATCAATATGGGTATCAAGTGAAAGGGCTTGACTAGTAGAATACAGATAACTACGTAAAAATTATGAATCGAGAATGGCATCGGAAACAATAAAGAAAAATTGCTTATAATATGGTATATAGGTTAAGCTACGATTTGGGATTATACATACCTATGAACATGATGGTGAAGGCTATTATCAAATTTGGCACCGCCGAATATAGCATTCTTACTTGTTTTTCTTTTAAATAGTTGTTTTTTTTTATATAATTAATATAATATTTATTACTATGGCATTGATTTGCATTCAACTTTAAAGGTAGTATTTTTGTGTCCGATAAATAGCTTCCCATTATTACAACTATAATTTTTATTGTTATTATTTTTAATAATAATAATAATAATAATAATATGTAATTTGTAATAGATAAAAAATAACAAATAAAGGCTTTATAATGCCAAAGCCAATTATCGGTCCGACAAAATCCTGCCATTAACTAACGGCAAGTTGTAATAATGGTCCTAAAGGTGTTAAATCTTTATATCGAGATATAATGAGATTTTCAAACTGTTCTTTCAATAGCCCCATTGTAATTCCTTATGTGCGGCAAGTGGCAACATCTTGTCGAAACCATATAAATATTATGTTTAAGCCAACAGTTTTTCAATTCTTAAAGCTTCGGATCATCTCCATTGAACGATTATTTTTTTGGACACTCTCTATATATACATAAATATTTTTAATAATTTTTGCAGTAATGAATTTGTCCAAAATTTACGAAAAGAATCAAAAGGGCATATCATATCTTTAAATATAAACAGAAGTGGTCATAAAATATTTAGGGCTTAAAATGTTTATTCTTATGGGAAACATAAAAAAACCTAGAGTTAGTCGTGTTTATTTGCTAATATCTACAAAATGTATTTTAAGCGTATTTATGAAAATTCTCCTAAAAACTAATGCACTGCCGCGGTATTTACAATTGAATGATTTTTTTTCACATCAACAATTGATCCATTCTCAATCACTTTTATAATTTAAAAAATGAGTTGTTCTACCTTAAGCCCAAAGTGTTTGCCTTCAAGCTTTTATTACGGTACAAATGCCAGCGGTGCAAATTCATTTGTGTACTTTGGATTGAGTTACATTTGACAATGTGAAACCTTTTTTTCATTTACTATCCATTAGATGTTTATCTAACGATGAAACTCAAAACAAAAGACCCATAAAAAAAGAAGAAAAAGTTTTTATCACTGAAGTGAAAATTTCAATTTTTTACTTTATTAAACTCGACATGTTAAAATCACCAAAAAAAAAACTTTAAAAGCATTAAAATTTGTAGACAAAATTTTATGAAGCATATTTGTGTAACAAAAGATAAATAAGAAAGATATTTTTAATACGTCCATTTGTTTAAATAAATAAAATGAAAAGAGAAGCAAGGACAAAATCATACTTAAAATTTAACAACAGCTCCCCCCCATCCTCTATTATTATTTTACCTGTAACACAGTTTGCCCAATAATAAAACTAAACAGCTGAAATGTGTTTAACAGTGTGACTTTTATGAGAAAAATTTACAATAATTATAAAAACAGTTTGACTGAAATTAGTATTAGACAAATGACAGGGTGGTGCAAATTGTGTACTAGAGTTTAAAATATATCCTTTTTTAATTATTAAAAATCACGTATTGAACAATTTCTTTTTGTAGGAGTGATTTAATGGAAAATTTTATAAAATATCATCCACAAAGAGAATATTTAAAATTTATTTTTCAATAATTAATTTAAAGAGCAACTAAGAATTTTTTAGAAAAATTTAAAAAATTTCTCTCTTTATCAACAGTTTGTAATTTAATAAGACTCGTTAAAGTCAACATCAAGTTAAACTGACTTTATTTTTGTAACAACGCATTACGTAAATATTACGTGAGGTGACGTAAACAAAGAAAAAATTTTGTCAAAAAGTATCCAAAATTTGCAAATTTATCGCAACTGAAAATAAATAATATTTTCAATCTGGGAGACCACACTGTCGAACAACGTATTTTTTATTTAAATTAATAATACAATTGCGTTAAAATATTTCACAATAAAATAAATAAATAATAAAAAATAAAATATTTCGGCAATAAAACTTTTAATTAAAAATTATCGTTAACCTGGTTCTTTAGGAACCTATTTTAGTCGCTTACACCACCAACCATATACACTGCTAAAAGTATAGAACGTGTTTAAAAGAATTTATACTGCACAGCATAGTCCAAACAACATAAGCAAAAGGTCGATTAACATAGCTTGATCTATGCCGAAGGCTATAATATAATACCGAAGCAGGCCACTATTATTATTATATACTATTTCGAGCCCTTTTTCGACCAACTTGATGGTGATTGTCGGCAATCCTAATCGTACAGTCATTCGTAACCGCCAGCATCTTCGTTAGACTGAGATAACCCAAATATTCACATTTGATCGCGATCTGAGTCTCCCTAACCTTTTTAAGTACGAGATTCATATTTCTCTTATGCACCATCAGTAAAGATACTGATGTCACTATCCATGCCCTCATTGTTTATGAATTCATCCGCTGTGAGCGTACATAGGCTCTACCCACATCAGAATCTTCCTAAACTCTTTAAATTCAAGGTCTAGGAACCTCCTATGACCATCAATAAAGATATTGTTGTCACTATGCATGCCCTCATTGTGCATGAATCCATCCATAGTGAATATGCCTTGATTTAAGGCGAACTCATACAACTGATGGCAAATGCTACTGTCAAACATCATTTATAAAATCGTATTGTTTATTTTTTTATAAGTGGTTTTTTAATAGTCGAAATTCCTGATTAATATGCCATGCATTGATTTACTTATTCAGATCTTCTATAAATAGAGAGTGTAATAAAAAATTTTTTGATCTAAGAAATTATATATAAGAAATATTATTGGACTCTTAAACAGTTTGTTCTTTAGTTAGAATTTTTTCCATAAAGTTTATCTTGTACATTTATTTCTCTTTCGTCTTACGTAAAGTGTATGGCGTCCTGTGGTGCTATATTATGATTGTTGTTGTTTCTGTCTGCAGGCTATGTGTCATGATGTCAAGTAAACACTATTACAGCTAACATCTAAGCAACCAACAACACGTTTTAAATATTTTAAAGAGTTTCCCAAATAAATTTTGGCACAACTTTGTATAAAAGCTTGTGTATACTCAGCAGTGATTGGCTGTTATTATCGGCTTTAGCTATCTTTAAATTAACGAGCTGAGCCCAGGTTGCATAGCTGTTCTGTACAAAATTGTTGTATTTTTTTTTTCTTATTGAGTCAATGCCTTTTAGGCGCTGAGATAAATTACTGTAAATTAACTATAGCAGGGAACACTTGAATAGATAGTTTTAATTGATCAGCTGTTGCCAAAACTTCTCTCTTCTCTCATAACATTCAATTATCAAATTTTATATATTTTTTTTTAAATTTCCTCCGAAATCATATCGCCTTATATAATTACACCAAGAACTATTTTATCAACAAAGTTATAAATCATTAAAAAATGCTTAATAAGTAACATTACATTTGGGTGCCCCGGTGGACTAGTCAGTAGTATGCTGGTCTGCTAGTTTGGAGGTTGCAAGTTCGATTCCCGCCAGAGACTTTGGACTGGTGTGCTTCTCTTTCTCTTTTATTCTCTTTATATTCTAACTATTCTATTCATATGGAGCGCACAACATGCCAATTGGGCATTGAGCAAACCCCTGTCGTGTGTTTGGGCTTTTAGTGCCCTCCTTTTCAACCTAACCTAACCTAATCTAACATTACATTTCATCTTTCTAGTTTATATCCTATGTATTATTGCAAAGGCAAAGATTATATAAAGTTTAGAATCTGTTTAGCTGTTAAAGTTACTTATATGCCAAATACTGCGCATACTTTGTATGGGGAGTATCACTCCTGCCTTCTCCAATCCTATTATTTTTTTTCCTAACGTATTACAAAAGAAATATGGACAGATTTTTAACTGGTAACTCACACTAAACAGTAAATTTTTATGAATGCAATGTTGTGTCATTAAAATATCTTGAGTTGTTTTCATATAAAGTGCAATTGTAAAGTATGTAGATGTGAACAAGCCCGTGACTTGAACTCAAGGCAGAAATTGTTGCAGAAATTCGAGCGATACAGCTAAATTGGAAAGGCTAAAACGGGAGATATTTCAGTGCATTGAAATAATTTCCCTCTTCTTCAGAGCTTCCAAAAAAATTATAACAATTTATAGTCAAAGTTTTAAGCAGAATTAAAAAAATAACAACTTGAATTGCATTTTTTAATTGAAAAAAAAATATATTTTTTTGAACCCGCTGAAAATTACATTTTCCATTTCTGTATAAATCGAATAAAATGCTACAAAAACATACATCTATATATATAAAAATCAATGTGTGTTTGTATGTTTGTTTGTGCTTTATAGACGGTTAAACGGCTGGACCGATTTCCTTGAAATGTTCACAGAATCTTTCTGTATGTCTGGAAGGAACTATAGGCTATACTTTGGTTTGAAATTGTAAGTGGGCGGGGTGCCACGCCCTATTAAAGAATAAGTATTAAATATTATATATCACGAAAGTCAATGCAGCTAGAGTCTTCAAATTAAGTACGGTAAACTTTGTTATCCACACGAACATTTGGGTAAAAAATGGGCGGACTTGCAATAGTAGGCGTGGCCACATGAACTAAATACTAAAATTCGTATATTTGAAAAACGATATCGATTAGAGTAGTAAAATTTTGCAAGAGCAACTTTGACACCCAAATGAACATTTAGACAAGAAATGGGTGCATTATCAATAGTGGGTGTGGCACCTACCATATGAATTAAATACTAAAATTCGTATATCTGGAAAACGATGTCGATTAGAATACTAAAATTTTGCAAAAGCAACTTTGATATTCAAATAAACATTTATGGAAAAAATGGGTGCATTAACAATAGTGGGCGTGGCACCAATAATATGAATTAAATACTAAAATTTAGGGTGGCGAAGCACACCGGGTATTAGCTAGTATGAAATAAAATTGTATTGTTTTACTACACACTAATACAATAACAGCATCTAGAGTACATTGCAAGGGGATTGTGAATTGAACATTTATTAATTCATCATTTAAAAGTTTTGCAGTTGCATTTTTTTATTAATTCCTTTTAAATGTTAAAAACAAGATGATCCATTTAGAAATGCTAAAAAACACTTGTTAATATCCTTTAACGGTATTTTTTCACAACACAATATCTAATGCCATAATAATTTTGCCATCATGTTAAATAAAGTTTTCTTTAAATACATGTGTTAATTTAAACATTCTTTAATCTATGTGCAATGTAACTGATTTGACTTGCTTTTACTCAACTCAACCTGGCTTGGCTTGACTTAACTTAAATGGCTTAACTGTTTGACAGATGCAAACAAACACACAATAGTAGTAGTTGCTATTGTTGATTGCGTTTTAAGGTAAGAAGGTTTAAGGACTCCCGTTAGTTTATATTTCATACTATCTAGTGTTTCGTTAAAATCATTTTATACTATTTAGTATGAAATTCGTTTTTTTTTTCTTATGAACGTGCATCTTTTTGTGAAGTATAATATTTACGAAAAAAAAATAATAATAACAACAAGAGATAGAAAAGGAGAGGGAAAAAAGTATAAGCATAATACCCAGATAAACACAATTTACATTAAAATAATATTTCAATTGGTGTAGTAACTAAAGACCATGCCATGGTATGGCATGCTACAGAATTGCATGCAACCAACAAGCAAAAAGGCATCCAGTCAGCCAAAACACATTATAATTTACATCGGACATTGTTGTTGTAAAAATCTATTCGGTGTTGCCGATCGATATAGAAAATATGGAATTAGTCATATATTAAGTACTCTCTTTATCTTATTATTATATAAAAAAATCAAATGTCGTTAGTTGATAAACGCATGACTAAAGAACGACTGCACAGATTTGGGAATTTTTTTTATTGTTTGTCATAAGCCAAATAAGATTTTTACGAAAAAAAAAAATGACACGCCCAATTTTTTCAATTTGTCGAAAATCGAAGAATAGCTTCACCGATTTGTCTATTTTCTTATCTAAAATTCGCTTTTGGTATTATAATAAGGCAGTAGTTTAATTTATTTTAATTTATTAACAAAAAAATCTTTATTCATTCAAATACAATATAAAATATTTTTTCACTTATCAAGATAAAAATGAGCTGGAAAGAAAGACTGGGCGTGTATAAAGAAAATACATTGTATTAAACATCTAAAAACGTTTACATCTATAATTTTTAAACTTTATGCGCTTTACTTTTATCTCATTTATATTATTACATTATTATGGGGGGAAAGTGATACCCCCCATATAAAAAAAACATAATTTTATGACATACATATTTCAGACACTATAAAGTTTTTAATTGCATTTAAATAAAAATTTTACAACAAAAATCTGCAACAATTTTACAACTCTTAAAAAAATGTGATAGGATCAAATGAGAGGGCATGGTATCTCCCATACAAAGAAAATATATTTAATGGCATATCTGCTAAGCTCGAATGGTTATAGGCTTTGAACTCTGTTTACTTAGCCGCGATATCAGTTTACTTTACTTTACAAAAAATACGTTTGATGTAATGTTAAATTGTAATCTCTTTTTGATTTAAATTAAGTACGAGCTACTTTTGATACAAATTCCCCAAGGAAAACTAAAAATGGTAAGGAGCGGCGAAGGGGGAATGATACCCTTATACGTAAAATCAATTTCCTAATGAATACAATGCAAAAAGGATCAGCGAAAGGGGAATGATACCCTTATACGTAAAATCAGTTTTCGAATAAATACAATGCAAAAACTTTGTTGGGGTCAGCAAAGCCTTCCGGGTTCTGCCTGTTTAATATATTTATAATAAATTAATTCACAACAACAGTTGTTGTACTATTGGTACTATATTTGTTTATGTTAAGAGTACTGTATGCTTGTTGTTGGTAATTTCCATTGAAACTTGTTGTAAAAAAATACAATTTAATTACAAACGGAATAACAAGGCTGTCTATTAGGGTGATCGACTCGGTTTTATAACCGGTTGAAAACACGGTTTTTTTCCTCTTTCAGCTGGCGGTTTTTTCTAAATGTTGATTTTTCGAATATCGAATACACCGGTTTTTTTTATACGAAAAAACCGGTTTTTTTATTTTTTTAAGTTTATTTTCATATATCTTTGTAACCAATCGTACCATAGTATATTTAGTACGCGAACAGTTTCCAAAAATCAGAAAATAAAAACTATTAAATATTCTTCCATAATATTGTAAGAAATTTGTTTGTTGTTTAAAAAACAAATGTACAATAAGAAAAATAAATGATCTTTAATAAATTACTGTAAATTAACTATAGCAGGGAACACTTGAATAGATAGTTTTAATTGATCAGCTGTTGCCAAAACTTCTCTCTTCTCTCATAACATTCAATTATCAAATTTTATATATTTTTTTTTAAATTTCCTCCGAAATCATATCGCCTTATATAATTACACCAAGAACTATTTTATCAACAAAGTTATAAATCATTAAAAAATGCTTAATAAGTAACATTACATTTGGGTGCCCCGGTGGACTAGTCAGTAGTATGCTGGTCTGCTAGTTTGGAGGTTGCAAGTTCGATTCCCGCCAGAGACTTTGGACTGGTGTGCTTCTCTTTCTCTTTTATTCTCTTTATATTCTAACTATTCTATTCATATGGAGCGCACAACATGCCAATTGGGCATTGAGCAAACCCCTGTCGTGTGTTTGGGCTTTTAGTGCCCTCCTTTTCAACCTAACCTAACCTAATCTAACATTACATTTCATCTTTCTAGTTTATATCCTATGTATTATTGCAAAGGCAAAGATTATATAAAGTTTAGAATCTGTTTAGCTGTTAAAGTTACTTATATGCCAAATACTGCGCATACTTTGTATGGGGAGTATCACTCCTGCCTTCTCCAATCCTATTATTTTTTTTCCTAACGTATTACAAAAGAAATATGGACAGATTTTTAACTGGTAACTCACACTAAACAGTAAATTTTTATGAATGCAATGTTGTGTCATTAAAATATCTTGAGTTGTTTTCATATAAAGTGCAATTGTAAAGTATGTAGATGTGAACAAGCCCGTGACTTGAACTCAAGGCAGAAATTGTTGCAGAAATTCGAGCGATACAGCTAAATTGGAAAGGCTAAAACGGGAGATATTTCAGTGCATTGAAATAATTTCCCTCTTCTTCAGAGCTTCCAAAAAAATTATAACAATTTTTAGTCAAAGTTTTAAGCAGAATTAAAAAAATAACAACTTGAATTGCATTTTTTAATTGAAAAAAAAATATATTTTTTTGAACCCGCTGAAAATTACATTTTCCATTTCTGTATAAATCGAATAAAATGCTACAAAAACATACATCTATATATATAAAAATCAATGTGTGTTTGTATGTTTGTTTGTGCTTTATAGACGGTTAAACGGCTGGACCGATTTCCTTGAAATGTTCACAGAATCTTTCTGTATGTCTGGAAGGAACTATAGGCTATACTTTGGTTTGAAATTGTAAGTGGGCGGGGTGCCACGCCCTATTAAAGAATAAGTATTAAATATTATATATCACGAAAGTCAATGCAGCTAGAGTCTTCAAATTAAGTACGGTAAACTTTGTTATCCACACGAACATTTGGGTAAAAAATGGGCGGACTTGCAATAGTAGGCGTGGCCACATGAACTAAATACTAAAATTCGTATATTTGAAAAACGATATCGATTAGAGTAGTAAAATTTTGCAAGAGCAACTTTGACACCCAAATGAACATTTAGACAAGAAATGGGTGCATTATCAATAGTGGGTGTGGCACCTACCATATGAATTAAATACTAAAATTCGTATATCTGGAAAACGATGTCGATTAGAATACTAAAATTTTGCAAAAGCAACTTTGATATTCAAATAAACATTTATGGAAAAAATGGGTGCATTAACAATAGTGGGCGTGGCACCAATAATATGAATTAAATACTAAAATTTAGGGTGGCGAAGCACACCGGGTATTAGCTAGTATGAAATAAAATTGTATTGTTTTACTACACACTAATACAATAACAGCATCTAGAGTACATTGCAAGGGGATTGTGAATTGAACATTTATTAATTCATCATTTAAAAGTTTTGCAGTTGCATTTTTTTATTAATTCCTTTTAAATGTTAAAAACAAGATGATCCATTTAGAAATGCTAAAAAACACTTGTTAATATCCTTTAACGGTATTTTTTCACAACACAATATCTAATGCCATAATAATTTTGCCATCATGTTAAATAAAGTTTTCTTTAAATACATGTGTTAATTTAAACATTCTTTAATCTATGTGCAATGTAACTGATTTGACTTGCTTTTACTCAACTCAACCTGGCTTGGCTTGACTTAACTTAAATGGCTTAACTGTTTGACAGATGCAAACAAACACACAATAGTAGTAGTTGCTATTGTTGATTGCGTTTTAAGGTAAGAAGGTTTAAGGACTCCCGTTAGTTTATATTTCATACTATCTAGTGTTTCGTTAAAATCATTTTATACTATTTAGTATGAAATTCGTTTTTTTTTTCTTATGAACGTGCATCTTTTTGTGAAGTATAATATTTACGAAAAAAAAATAATAATAACAACAAGAGATAGAAAAGGAGAGGGAAAAAAGTATAAGCATAATACCCAGATAAACACAATTTACATTAAAATAATATTTCAATTGGTGTAGTAACTAAAGACCATGCCATGGTATGGCATGCTACAGAATTGCATGCAACCAACAAGCAAAAAGGCATCCAGTCAGCCAAAACACATTATAATTTACATCGGACATTGTTGTTGTAAAAATCTATTCGGTGTTGCCGATCGATATAGAAAATATGGAATTAGTCATATATTAAGTACTCTCTTTATCTTATTATTATATAAAAAAATCAAATGTCGTTAGTTGATAAACGCATGACTAAAGAACGACTGCACAGATTTGGGAATTTTTTTTATTGTTTGTCATAAGCCAAATAAGATTTTTACGAAAAAAAAAAATGACACGCCCAATTTTTTCAATTTGTCGAAAATCGAAGAATAGCTTCACCGATTTGTCTATTTTCTTATCTAAAATTCGCTTTTGGTATTATAATAAGGCAGTAGTTTAATTTATTTTAATTTATTAACAAAAAAATCTTTATTCATTCAAATACAATATAAAATATTTTTTCACTTATCAAGATAAAAATGAGCTGGAAAGAAAGACTGGGCGTGTATAAAGAAAATACATTGTATTAAACATCTAAAAACGTTTACATCTATAATTTTTAAACTTTATGCGCTTTACTTTTATCTCATTTATATTATTACATTATTATGGGGGGAAAGTGATACCCCCCATATAAAAAAAACATAATTTTATGACATACATATTTCAGACACTATAAAGTTTTTAATTGCATTTAAATAAAAATTTTACAACAAAAATCTGCAACAATTTTACAACTCTTAAAAAAATGTGATAGGATCAAATGAGAGGGCATGGTATCTCCCATACAAAGAAAATATATTTAATGGCATATCTGCTAAGCTCGAATGGTTATAGGCTTTGAACTCTGTTTACTTAGCCGCGATATCAGTTTACTTTACTTTACAAAAAATACGTTTGATGTAATGTTAAATTGTAATCTCTTTTTGATTTAAATTAAGTACGAGCTACTTTTGATACAAATTCCCCAAGGAAAACTAAAAATGGTAAGGAGCGGCGAAGGGGGAATGATACCCTTATACGTAAAATCAATTTCCTAATGAATACAATGCAAAAAGGATCAGCGAAAGGGGAATGATACCCTTATACGTAAAATCAGTTTTCGAATAAATACAATGCAAAAACTTTGTTGGGGTCAGCAAAGCCTTCCGGGTTCTGCCTGTTTAATATATTTATAATAAATTAATTCACAACAACAGTTGTTGTACTATTGGTACTATATTTGTTTATGTTAAGAGTACTGTATGCTTGTTGTTGGTAATTTCCATTGAAACTTGTTGTAAAAAAATACAATTTAATTACAAACGGAATAACAAGGCTGTCTATTAGGGTGATCGACTCGGTTTTATAACCGGTTGAAAACACGGTTTTTTTCCTCTTTCAGCTGGCGGTTTTTTCTAAATGTTGATTTTTCGAATATCGAATACACCGGTTTTTTTTATACGAAAAAACCGGTTTTTTTATTTTTTTAAGTTTATTTTCATATATCTTTGTAACCAATCGTACCATAGTATATTTAGTACGCGAACAGTTTCCAAAAATCAGAAAATAAAAACTATTAAATATTCTTCCATAATATTGTAAGAAATTTGTTTGTTGTTTAAAAAACAAATGTACAATAAGAAAAATAAATGATCTTTAATATTAATTTTTTTATAGGATATAAACCTAAAGTTAAAGGTAATTGAAGCATAAACTTAGCTGATCGATCACTTTTAGGTAAAAGGTGTAGTAAAATAAAGAAAAACCAATAACCGGCCTTACAGATCCTAGTTTTAATTAATGGCATTGAGTGTCTGTCAACTTAAATTTCAATTAAACCAGCGAACAAACTAGTTTATGCCTACATATGTATATTTGTATGTATGTCAGGGGTATAAGAAAGAATTTTTAAAATGTACTTATTTTAAATTACAGAAATAATTTCAAACAAAATACGTTAGTGCATATTAGTTTAAAAGATCTATTTAATATTTTAAAAATGTACCGAAGGAGATACGAACGTATATAAACTGCTAAAATTTAATATTTATATATAAATTCAATTATAATCTTTTTTTACAATATTTTTTAATTTTTTCTTTAAATATTATATTTTATATATTCGAACCGGTTAACCGGTTTTTTCTCAATTTTCAAAATAGCAACCGGTTTTTTTTTAATTTTAAATTTCAAACTATTTAAAACCCGGTTTCTTAAAATAGTCGAATAATCGATCACCCTACTGTCTATGCCAATGGCAGCACGAGGGAGGGGCATAATAAATAATTACTACTAAATAATATTATACGAATTATCATTGCTAAAACCAAACTAGAGCTAATAATTAGTTAAATTAGCTTAACAGAAAATATACGACGCTGGGTATATGAAAATTCGGCAAAGCCAAATAAAACGATTTTACTTGTTGTTTTTGAAAAAAAAAAACAAAATGGTCTTAATATATTGCCATTTACATAAACAGCTCAAAATGAACATAAACAATTGTATGCGACTTTAAAATGAGATTTTTTTTTAATTGACGAAAACTTAAAAATAACCAACTGAATATTTTCATACATAAATTTGTATAATTTTTCTTTATCATTTAATATTTTATCTCAATGTTCCCAGAGTGTGTGTAGTGTATATGTTGAGGTTGGGTTTAGATAAATTAATGTTTAACTACCATTAAAATAGAAGCTCTTGCAAAGGGACTTTTTTACCTTATTTGTTGCTGAAAGAAAAACTAAAGAATTTAAAATGTAATTGGATTAGACTGATATCGTATTTTATATATTAGACAAACAACAATCTATTCCTTTTTTTATTTTTCTTATTACAGTAGTGTTGCTTAAAATCTTTTAAAGTATTGATGCTGAAATGCTCTTTCAATACAACATACATATTTCTGTACATATATGCAAATTAGTTGGGAGAGTAAATTTAATAAAAAAAAACAAATCGATTGACTTATAAAATAAAAACTATATCAACATTTCAGAAAAATGAAATCAATGTAGACTTACAAATTACCATATAATATCTTGAAAACACATCCTACTAAATTCAAGTTAAGTGGGATATACACAAGAATATTCCTTTTGCTTGTGTGTGTGTGTGTGTTCATTTTCGAACGTCAACAGACAACAACAAAAACTATTGTGATTGAGAGGAAGCCACCGGCCATATTTCATTCTTAAATTTGTGGTAAACATGGAGATAGAAAGCAACTTAACCCATTTTAGTCGACTGGGTATTTAAATACCCAAAAAATTTTAAGTAGTAAACAAATTCCTGCGTTGGCCTGATAAGAGATAATGATTGCAAGTTGCTTTTTTATTTAACACTAGAGGTTGATTAATGTAAGAAAAATTAAAAAGAAGCTTTTTTTAATTTTTACCTTTAGTTTGCGAATTTGGAAAAATTAAGTTTTTTTGTTTTTCAAAAAATGATCAGAAAAAGGTTTGTCAATTAAAGGATAATGCTAAAAATTAAAAATATCTGCACATTCTAAATAGCGTTAGGTGTCGCATTTGTAGTGTGAAAAAAATAAAAGAGGTTTGTCAACACACTTGGCCGTCACACGCTATAAAGTGAAAATGGGTATTTAAATACCCAACCGTCCATAATGAGTTCTAAATTTAACTATTTTCTCTTTATTGAAATAATTCTTTTTAGCGTAAATAAAAGACAAATTTATTTTTTTTAAATTTATTTAAAAAAATTAGGGGTTATTTAGACTTTGTAGTTTTAGATTTATCTGATGTGACACTTTTATGGTAATCCAGGAAGCATGGTTCTGGGTGCAAATTTGTCTGGCACTTCAAACATTCGTACTCTGTTTTGCCACGGCACTGCCGGCAGCGATGATGTACTGAGAGTTTTCTGATTAAATGATTGACGCAATCATACCTAGCTCCGGAAAATCGGCATTTTGCCGATTAAAAGTCATCATTATCATTTCGCCTACTTTCACTTTAAACCGAAATTGAGACATTTGTGGTTTTTTTCATATTGGCAACAAAGTCAATGCAGTTGCCACGCATTCACCATAGCCGCATCGAAAGCGTTTGTAACTAATGCCAATACCACTTTTTTCCCCGAACTCGAATGCGATAATTGTTCATGGTGTTATCAAAAAAGTCCACACCTCCCATTTATTTATTATATTGGATGACTAAATAGGGTTGCTCAATTGCGCGAATTATTGGTGTATGAGTTAAATAATTCGATAATAATGTTACGACCTAAAAAATAATAATGGAATTAATTGATTAATTACGTAAAATATTTCGGTGACTAACGTTCCGAATTATCGTTCCAACGTATAGCAGTTATAGAATTGTCCACATAAACTAATTCTGAAGGTTACTGACAAATCATCAATCTCGTGTCTTCCGTATCACTTAAGTCGTCGACGTCGTCGGGATGTAATATAACAACACCAGTTGTATGTGATTATCTTTCAAAATATTCTTCCCCATCGGACCAGCTATAGAGAATTTCTTGTAATTCGGTAGTAGTACGAATTTTCTGATGAAGCTTCATTTTATGTCGGTTATTTATAATTTTTTTTTGTAAAAATTCATTTTTTATGCACTTGTTTTATTGTAAAAAAATAACTTAATTTCACCTGTTCACTCAACAAGTCTAAAAAAGGAGCAGCAAACGGGAATTTCCTTTTCAAAAACAAACAAACAAAGTTCAAAGCTGTTGCGCACAAATTTCTAAAACAATGTTAGTTTTGAGTTCAAGGATTGTTCACACATACATGCTCCTTCAAACAACTCCAATAAAAATAGTCGGGTACTGAATCTGTCGTACGCGCTAGCCAATTAATTACCGCATTTCTGGAATTTATTTGCTCTTCAAAAACTTGCATTGAAAATGCTATTGTTGGCATTGACTCTATCCTGCAGAAATCACATCTCAAGACTGTTTTCAATAGCAGGACCTAAAAAATTTTCTTTTATAAACCGATACTGCTCTGTATTTACCATTACAGCACTACCATCTTCATTTTGGAAGAAATAAGACCCAGTAGTATTTTTAGATGTAACTCTTTTTTAATAAATTTTATTTCAGACTACATATATGAATAAAAACTGAAGAATAAATAATGGAGAGCTTTGAAACTGAACATAGAACCAGAATAGTACAATTTTATTTTTTAAATCGTCGACCCGCAGATCATCGGTAACGTTTAAATTTTTCAGTTGAATTTCGACAGTTGGCCAGAAATATATTATCGATTGTATTCAAAGTCTGTTTATGAGTGATGAAGCTCCTTATTTTATTTGAATGACTTTATTAATAAGCAGAACTGTAGGCTCTGGAGTTGTGAAAATCCAAAAGACATTAATCAACGCCAATTCCACCTCAATAGGTTTACAGTATGGTGTGGCCTTACATCTGAAAATATCATTCGGCCTTACACGCAGACTCTTTGCCCACCCTGTATATCACAACTGTTTTGAAGACTTTCACGCGATTCCTACGCCAAAATGATGTTTCAAAAGTCATCAATGATTCATACACAATCTCCTGCAGTTAAAAATTAATTTTTGCCAATTTGTTAAGCATTTAATACATGGGCAAATACTGACGTTGATTATTCTGTTTTCAATATTTTGCAAAGGTCAATTTTGTTATAGATACTTATGTGTTTCAGCAGCATTTCACCGCTTATCAATTACGAAATAACAGCAACAAATTTTATCAGCTTAAATTTCAATTCTAAAACTTGTTGTGCTTAAAATCAATGAATGACAATGCGAAAACAGTATTTTGCAAATATTCATCACGCTAACATCAAAAACGCGACCAAACGCGACAAACAAACAAAAATGAATAAACATTTGAAATTGATACTGCAACTGCCAATGCAGTCAACATGGACAATTGGTGTCATTATCTTTTTGATATTGAACTCGAAACTGATAAAATTCAATGTAAATGCCAGCAGTGCACACAATTTTACATACATTTATCGTGATTACTTACAAAATATGATGGATATAATCGATGGCGATGTACAATCATGTACGAACTTCTTTCAACATGCTTGTGGCAATTTTGAAAATTATCAAACAGGTGAATTGCCAGAACAGGAGGACGATGTTAGGGATAGGGAGAAAGATGTTATACCATTTTTGTACAACAAACAGGACTATTATAACTTTTTTAAAGACCATAAAGAGCATTTTAATACAATACCCGGAATTTTGGTGCGCAAGGCATATGAGCTGTGTAAACAAACACAAACAAAAAATCAGGGGAATCGAAAGATTTGGCTAAGAATAGTAAATGATATACCGTTTCTGCGGCATGATAATAATCTTTTGCGAAAATGGCCTTTTTTACAATACCAGTGGGAAATATATGAAGCACAATTGGATTTGTCTTGGCCAGCCTTGGCAGCGGAGTTTAGTGCTCATGGTTTGAATACATTTTTTAATGTTTTCTTTGCTGAGAATACCATATACGTAGCACCCAACGATGACCTGCAATGTCCAGATCTTAATAAGTTAACGAAGAGTTTATTACCTCTACTACGACGTCGCAATGCCCAAATAGCAGATATTATAGGTGGTGAAATTTGGCTGTTGTGTCGTCAACTGAAAGGCGAAGTATCAGGCGAAACAGATAAAGTTTCAAATCTTTTAGTTGACGATTTAATGAGTGAATTTTTTCAACGACTATTTCCACGTTTGAATTTTACCAGTGCCGAAATTGAAAATGCCCGCAAAATTATAGTTTACATAGACAAATTGAGCGAAACCATGTCTCTACTACGTCATACGAATCCTAGAATTGTGTACAATTTCATACTATGGCAAGCGTTTCGGAAAATCTCTAGCATCGATGACTGTTACTCCTTAACACATGAATTCGACAGTCTGCTGCAAGTTGAATATTGGCAATGGCATGCTTTTAATTTGCACTTTAGTCGGGACGTAGCTATGGCTTCATATCTCTTTCATACCACGAGATTCCAAAAGCATTATCGACAGTTTATAACAAGTACATCGTGGGAACGTCTTTTTCAAAATCGTTCCGAACGCAAAGACTTAAATATTGAAAGAACTATTAAAAACTACGCCAAACAATATCTGATACTTGAAAACTATACAGACACCTTCAAATCGGTGTTGCTTGCTAGGGAAAATCCAGCATTTTATTCTCATCTCTTGGAGCTGCGAAGACTTAAATTGCGTTACTCGTTCTTATATCCCCACGAGGACACGGAGCAAATGCATTTTTTCAAAGAGTTTATAAACTTTTCCATTTTACTACTCTATCGGCCACGACTTCACTATTTCGCCTCATATGATCGTGAAATGTGGCAAAATTCAGAACTGCTACAAAACACTGATGGTTTTTATACCGCCGTAGATTGCTTGCAGCATCAAACAACTTTAAATGCGGAGGACTCTGATCTCTACGAACACCTTAATATGGATCAGGTTAATGAGATATTCAACTTTTATAATGCCTTTATTGAAGCGCTGGCCGACTATAGATTCTGGCTGGAGAGTGAAAATTTTGCCATAGCGGAAGATTTTATCTTGGAATATTTCAAACTAAATTCATTAAGTGTCATATTCTATGCAGTCGCTCAGCAGTTTTGCGGTCGTAATGATGCTATTTTTAGTAACTTAATTAATCGTAGTTATATGAATATGCCCGAATTTCAGGAGGCATTTGAATGTCAATCAATCGACGAAATGAATCCCGTAACAAAGTGTATGATAAACCAGTGTTTACAAAATTAGTTTTTTACTCTAAATATCGATATTTGTATAGAATAATTGCCTGCATGTACGTTAGCATTATAGATAAAATAATCTAGAATATAAATCTTTCACATTGTGTTAATAATTATTTCCTGGTGAGAGGCACATCTTATTTTTCAATTACACTCTTACATTTCCAACAAAAAATACAGTATTTATGACCCCTTAGTGGATTTGGTGAAGTGGGATTGGGCAATCGCTTTGCTGCCAAATATTGGAATTGTAAAGGTTTATCCATTTACTGGTATCGAAACTGTCGGTCTTTTCTTCAAATTGTAACCTTTTATTTTCCTGTTGTTAGTTAAACAGGAATTATACAGAGCCGCATAGGCAAACGTGGCTGTTATTGGACGACTGTCATACGAGGGCACTTACGCGACTCTCGCTCTCAATTCCGAGGTCTGTGTCTGTGGGAGATTAAATCTGCCTTTTAACGGCTTCTGCAGAATTTTTTACGATTAGTGGAAAGTTGACACTGTTCAACATCTTTTCTACCATTGCCCAGCTCTGGCGAAACTAAGAGCCCGGCATCTGGGCAAGTACATATATCTCACGTTGATGCTTGTTTTTTCGTTCGTCGGGTTGGTTTTAGATTGTTCAAATCTAGTATATATCAGGTATAATCTTGGACCCAAGTCTTCAGATCATCAGCCTATTTAATCTTACCTAACCTTGAACAGTTATACAATGTTATTCAAAGTAGCTATGACCTTTTACCATTTTAATGGCAACATTTGGATTCTGCGTCAAAAGAACTGGGGGCAAATTACGGCATTCGAACGTGATCGAAATTTGAAAATTTTTATTAGAATCTCTATACCTAAAGCACAGCGAACTCGATCGTTCGAGTAAAATTTCGATAGTGATCGAATGTCGTAATTTGGCTACTGCTCATCTTTTAAGTCCTAGAATGAATCAAGTTAATTTCAGATACACTGTTCTAAAGCAAAGCGTATGCCAAAGAGGGCATTCTGTATCGACCATAACAAATAGTAGTTGAAAGGAACAAGGTCTAGTCTATAAGGCGAGGTGAGGCAAAACTTTCCAAACACTTATTTTTAACATGTGAACGAGCTCTGTCAAGATGGAATGTCCGGTTTTATTTCTGGCTACATTTTATGAACGTATTGCGGCCAATGCTGGCTTCAGACAAATCAGTAGCATTCACTACATATTGCCTGTGATGGTCTGGCCAGATTTTAGCAGTCCCTTTTGGTCCAACCAACTACAAAGCATTCGTTGCCTTGGCTTTCGTGAGGTGTCGATTCAGCTGATTAGCCGGGCTACACATACAAAAAATTTTTCAGAGCAAACATGATTTTCTTTTATAGTGTTCAAGCAGCGTTCCAGACATGCAAAATCGTTTTTTAAGGTCTCTTGGTTTTTATTCATATGGTACCCAACTTCCCTGGTTTTGAATGAATTCTGCTGCTTGCAAACGCTTTAAAAAAACGACAGATATGTTCCCCTCAAAATTACATACAAGTTATAAACAACAAAAGCCGCGTTTAAAAGATATGTCATCAGTTGTAAGTCCCGTATTTTTAAGTTATACACCCCAATGCATTCCACCTCGCGACTGAATTCTGCGACATATTTTAGAAGCTAACTTGTTTAGAAAATTACGTTACGTTTCAATACCGTTTGATTATAAAGTTTGCCGTCATAGTGCAATACTGAGGGGCATTTATGAAGAGAACAACTTGAAAGACAACAAATTCTTGAAAATATGATCGAGTATTGGACATTTGTATAGCCTTTCTCCAAACAGGCCTTGGTGGACATATGATCAAAAGCATTTTTGGGCTTCAAATAAAAGAAATGTAAAAGTGTAAATTAAACATAATGTGTATAAATTTGTATATATTTATTAACAAATTTTATTTAATGAATAAAAATTTGCTTTTTTTTATTTCGCAGTTAATTCTGATTTTTTTTTACACACTATCTAAGCATAGAAATTACATAATTACTAAATATATAATTATTATGTATAAATAATAAAAAAATACAATCTTAACTATATGATAAAAATCTTAAGATACATTCTTTTCTCTCTTTTTAATTTAGTATACAAAATTTCAATTATTGTTGACAATCAGTTTATGGAACAAAAATTAAACGATTTCAACAATTCATAGTTCTATTAAAATATTAAACAAAACAACTAAAGTGCTTAAATTAGTTGTTTTTGACTTGTGTTTTTCTTAAATTTAAATGAAATCGAAGACAATTTTATAATTTAATAAAAAAGAAACACGAGATTAACGTAACAAAAGAGAATATTGATTTTAAAAGAAATTTATGTAACAGACTTGGGCATACAGTAACTTAAAAATAGAAAAAGGAAATTAATGAAGTATAAATAAAATAAAAATAGTGCATGTTAGTAGTAAGTGAATAAATAAATAAAATGATATCAAAAAATAATTGTAAATAAAAATAGGTAATTTAATTGCAAAGAAAACACTTATTTGGCAGCAATTAAGTAAAAATGCTAGTGTTTTCATATTCATTTAACTAGTGTAGAAATAAAGTTCTGAATCGAAATAAAATAATGTGCAATAAAAAACAACAATACATTTCAGAGTTTTTAAAATAACTAATGAATAAATTATTGTGAGTAGTTCAATAATGTTTACAAATTGTTAACATTGTTTGTCATATGTAAATCATAGCATAGTTTTGTTTAAGTAAATAATTAAAGATTGAAAATGCTGTTGAGTAAGAGAAGGTCAATAGTGTTTTAGAAAATTATTAAATATTTGTTAAACTCGAAAACTCTTGACAGTTTGTTAATCTGTTAAGAAAATTAATGATCAAAAAATAAAAAAATGTGTTTGCAAGATAAACGAAATATGTTTGCAAGAACTAAAATGAAACGATATTAGTAACATCACTTTTTTATATTAATTTTTAATAAACTTAGTTTAAACTTGGAAATTTTTTCGAAAGCATTTTTAGTAATTAACTAGCGAACCCCCTGCACACTTCGTAGAATAAACTCAAATATTTTCAAATATTTCAAAATGAATGAAGTGTTCACTAAAATGGCTATAACTCATGAACCAATACACATACAAAGACCGTTTATACATAAAACTCGGTTCACGCATTCCAGATAACATCAATTACTAACATAATGCAACTTATTTTTATATATATAGAAGAATATATCAACTAGTTAAAAAAAAAAATTTAAGCTTTAGATTAAACGGAAGTGTTTAAGCTAAAGTTAATCCAAGTTTAACTTAAATAAGTTATTCATAAAAATTTCATTATAATTCCCGTATGCGGATTCCTAAAA
The DNA here is from genome assembly GCA_941918925.1 of Phyto melanocephala. Taxonomy (NCBI): domain Eukaryota; kingdom Metazoa; phylum Arthropoda; class Insecta; order Diptera; family Rhinophoridae; genus Phyto; species Phyto melanocephala. The sequence continues at coordinate 9,823,506 of OW799233.1, forward strand.
AAAATATTAAAAGTAATAAGAAATAGCTAAACAATAACTTTAAGTAAATGTTAAAATTGCAAAACAACATTCACTAACGAAAATTGTTTTCTAAAAATGTTTAGGAATTTCATATAGTCTTTTCAAAACTTTTATACATTTTACAAAAATATCGAAAGAACAGTGGCAGTCGTATTTACTTGCTCATATCTCAGATAGTTATGGGGCGATTTTGCTGATTTCCAATACCAAACTGCTACCGAATATTTCTGTTATTTTGATACCTTACACGGGTCTTGGGGATGTGGTCTTCAAAAAGTTTATTTCAACATTCACACGGACGGCGGATAATGCTTAATTGACTCCTTTATCCATAAGCGTTCAGAAAATATATACTTTATGGGGTCGGAAATAAATATTGTAGAAATTTCAAACGGAATGACAAACCTATATACTATGTATACTCTTTTACACTGTCGTGTGAAGGGTTTTCAAGTCCGACTCTGACTTATATTTTAACTGACATTTACTGCATCTCTCACTCTCACAGTTTCTTTCAACTTCCATACACAAGTATGGATTTGTATGTGTGTATTTGTTTAAAGTCTCATTATCTCAATATCTGGTTATCGCTCATCGTACTAAAAACTTTTCGAATTTAAGTTACAAAAAAAAATAAGCCGACATTAAGAAAATGATTATTAAGATCTTAAAATTAGGAATTATGATTAAGTGCTTTTTAAAAAAATATTTTTGTTTGTTATTCACTGCTACTAAATGTACGGGAACGACTTAAACGTCTAGCTGCAGCCGCTAAAGCAGCCGCTTCACTATCACCTGATAAATCAGGCAATTTAAGGATTTCATTAAGCTGTACCTTTAACTCGTTAGTGGCGGGTCGCTCTTCGGGTTTAGAGGAAAGCATTTTCTTTAGTAACTCGTATTCCTTGGGATGTTGATGAGGGAAATCTTTGGGATAAACACCATCACGTAAGGATCGCATAGTCAGAATGCGTTCCATTTCGGTGCCAAAGTACACAAGCAGCTCGAAGAATATCAGACCTAATGAATAAATGTCCACTTTGTAGTCATATGACTGACCATGTAGTTGTTCGGGAGACATGTACAGGTGGGTACCCACTTGTTGGGTATGGCGAGCACATAAAGGCAAACCCGTTTTATCACCACATTTGGTAATCATATTTGGTATATCAGCCATATCTGTTACCAGACCAAAATCACCGATTTTGATTTGGCCCTCTTGCGAAAAGAAAATGTTACTGGGTTTGAGATCACGATGTATTAGACCCTTAAAGTGAACGTAATCAACTGCGTCTACGATTTGATGGAAAATACTGGCTATAAAGTCAAGACGATCTTCTCGCTTATTATCTCTTAGCCAATCTCTGAGACATTCTTTGCGACACAATTGCATTTGTATGTACAAATAGACTTTATTTTGCTGTGGTTTTGGTGGCCGATTATGGTTATTTTTTATTTCTCCATTACTAATATCCAACGCCAAGTCTTGGGGCCTACGTTGTTTATTATAAATTTCTTTTGTTTTATTTTTCTCATCCTCCACGTCCCCATTCTCAGATGTCTGCCTAACACCATTTGTTGAACCCACAAATTCAATTTGAAAAGAATCCGACAGCTGACTGTAATCTATATTACGTCGATTATTATGTTGACTTAGTTCCAGACTATTTGTTTGTATGTCTATGGATATGGCACCGTTGTGTTTAGATTCATTTACTGTCTTTTTATAAAATTTAGTTTTGTTGGTAATATCACTCTCTGTAGATGTATCGTCATCATGCAGTGCTTTCGATTGGGATTCAGAACGGAATACAACACAGGAATCACTATCCTCATCTTCACAATGCTTCTGATCACGCATAGCAATTGAGTCGGATTCAGAACGGAATATTATACAGGAATCTTCGCTTTCTTCGTCATCGATATTACCGTGACCGTTGCTTAAGTAATTGTAATCAGAACTACAGGCTGTAGATGTCATACTTTCCATCCATGTTTGCAGTTGTTTCTTTTTATCGATTTTGTTATTTTCAACAAACTGATCGGGAGTGTTTGGAAATGTTCTGTTAGTATCGCTGGGAGTATCAATTTGTATTGAGGTGGACATTTCGGTAGCCAACCATTTGTTATCCTCTTCTTCTTGCCAGCCGGGTGGAGGTTTTTCTACCCATGACTAAAATTTACACAAATAAATGTAATCATTTTTAGGAATAATTAAAGGGGCATTTTTTACTTTTTTATAAAGTCACATTTAGAAAAAACGATGGTAGGAAAATATTTTTAACTTGGAAAGTACTTTTCGAAACAACGAACATATTTAAAAAATAAAACAAGCAAAATTATATTAAAAAAAAACTGTCCTTCCAACTCACCTGAAAATATCTGACTATATTTTGATGTTCACAATTTGCCAAAGTCTTGACTTCACGCATTACCCGCATACGAGATTCCTCCTTGTTGGGTAATGTTATACGTTTAATGGCATAACTACAATCGTCCAATTTATTTTTTGCTTCAAACACTACACCAAAACCGCCACGACCTAAACAACGCTGCAAATCAAAGTCGCTTTGAAAACGCGACATAAATTGATCCCCCGAGTTCGAGGTAGATTCTGATAAAGAACGATTAACGTTGCCAGAACTTTTAGAATTAGTATTAGTTGGTGTGGTGTTAGTGGTGGGTCCCAAAAGAGCCACAGTAGACGATTCCGTAGCCTCTATGCCCGACGGCACTGGTATATGACGTTCAATGACAACAATCTGTCGTTCACTACGATTACGTTGACTTATCAATATATTAAGCAGTAAAGCCGAGGTGAAAGCCACTATAGCCAGCTCTTTCCACCAAAACCATATGGATAAAATAACTACCTTTATTGGCGCATCAATATCATCAAGACTAAAGCCGAGATCATCATCGATAGTAGCATTTTTAGTGCTATTATCAATTTTCTTATCATCAATGGCTGGCAATTCCTTTTTCGTTGTGGTATCGCACATATCATTATCATTAGCATTTTCCAGTTCATTATTAGTGTACAAAAAGAAACCATTCCCATTAACATATTCAGATGCATTAAGGACCGATTGTGCGGAGAGAGCAAAATTATCATCATCATAGGGGACTAATTCATTACCATGAATTTTATTTGATGAAGAAGAACCACCACTTTTATGCTGTTCATCATCGTGCTGGTAAATAATCAAGGAGTTGCTACTAGCCGCTATGGGATGCCAAGGGATTTTTGGTAATCTATATTCCGTGGCAAGTTGATTATAAAGATTTGAATTATCTTGAATTTCTTTACGTAAATTAATAGATTCCTAAAATGGAAAAATTTTATGAACGATTTTATAAAAGTATGAAGTTTATAAGTTTTTAAATGGCTCATACCTGAATATACAACTGTCTATCATACATGCCCACATAAATAGACGGATTTACAGTGGGCAAAGGCATTTCAAAAAATTTTTCGTCTTGACTCCACAGCCATTGGGCAGAGCCAAACATGTCTATCGATTCCAACTCGTCAGCAGAACTAATTATCCAAGCACTTACTATAGGATGATCGAACTGGAAAGGAATTTGTTAATAAATTATCTACTTAAAAGGCATTTTCAATAAATCCTTTTACCTTATATTTCCACAACAAAACCGTAGGCTCTATTTTATTAAACGCACATATAAGGCCCTCCGGAACAATAACTTTAATATCTAAATCCAAAATGGCCGTATCCGAATTGCTTAATTTGCTATCATGACAATCAGCCGGTCGTACCAAATTCAATTCATGTTGACCCACACTAAAATTCCAACGCTCCACACCAGTACGTGTATCAACAGCACGTACAGTCTGAGTTTGACGTCTCACAACTATAACATCATCTACCAATGAATCGTGTTCTCTCATAAAACCTTTATCATTCACATCATCTTGCTCATCGCCATCTTCTATGATGATTTCATCATCCTCATCTACCATTTTTGTAACGTTATGATTATCAAATTCAGCATCTGTAGAATTAATACAACCGTCCATGGAACATTCATACAACAATTGACCAGTGCGTGGTGATACACCATACGTGCGTGTTTCTTTGCCCCCAGATATTACTAAATCATCGGAAAACTTGGCCGATGAACTGAGTAAATTATCGGTGGTTATTGGTATGGGATCGATGTATTCGCCATCAAATTTATAAATTCCTCCGCTCAACGAAGGAATCATGCGTACAAATTGGCCATTATTTGTTAATTCCAGTCGATGAATACTCGAAGAAACCAAAGGTCCCGGACCAGTCGGTATACTCCAGCGTAATTTACCAGCCTTGGTAATCTCTAAAGCGTTCAGACGTCCATCCAAAGTGGTTACATACAAAAGTCTAAAAATAAATTTATTTAAAAAAAAATATATTTATGATGGAACACATTTTATTATAAAATTAATCAATAAGAAGTCATGATGTATGAAAGAGATCGAACGGCTTAAATTCGAACACTTTTCACTGGAGTTTTTAGTTGTGCTAAAGAGTGTTTTTTTATTATTCATTTGACGAATATGGAATAAAGTTATTTACCGGTTATTTTTGAAATGTATTTCTGTATACGTTTCCCTTGCTTTTATTGTCAATATAACCTCAATTTAAGTATTTCTAATTATAAATTGAGCATAATTTATTGATGCATATTTTTTTTGATAACTGATATAACTAATTTAATTGTTGTATTTTTTAATAAAATTTTTTATCCAGTTATTTTTGACTTAAAAAAACGGGTTTTCTTAAAATGGCAGCTATTCAGAAAAACCGAAACCGGTTGTTTTAAAAAAAGAATAATAATCGATCGCACTATGATCTATGCTACGTATTAAATAAAATACACATTTTTTTTTTAAAATTTGTTTATTGGTAATTATTCTTGCAGCAACTAAAATTAAAACTTTGTAATAAACAAAGCGAATAATAATAAACACAGTAGATAAGAAGAGATAAAACAAGTGTGCTATATTCGGCCGTGCCGAATCTTATATACACTTCACAACGTGCGTTCAAGCAATAACTTATCTTTATAATGACTTTATCCGCTTTAAAACATCCCATTGTAAAATTATAAATTGAGTTTATGTATGTATGTATGTGTGTATGTATTTATGTATGCATGTATGTATGTATGTTTAAAAAATAAAAATAAAAAAATTAATAAAATAAAATATTAAAAAATATAAATAAAAATAATAAAAGAAAAAATAAAAAAAATAAAAAAACAAGTAACAGTTCTATATTCGGCCGTGCCGAATCTTATATACCCTTCACAACGTGTATTCATGCAATAACAATTGTTTGTATCACCATTCATCTCATATAAAATACGTACATACATATAAAAAACCAAAAAAAAATATATATTAAAGATAAAAAAAATAATAAAAAAAATTACAAAAATTTTTTTAAAAAAATTAAAAAAAAATATAAAAAAAAAATAATAAAATATAAATAATATATTAAATAAAATAAAATTTTTTTGGCTCAGTATGTATGTATGTTGTTGTAATTGTGAAAAAAACGAGATGATCGTGGTTTTTTGCTCATATCTCAGAAAGTTATGGGGCGATTGTGCTGAATTTCAATAGCGATTCATTCCTGGATATTTCCAAGAGATTAATACCATATACAGATCTGAGGAACATATAGTTGCTTCTAAAAGTTGATTTCAACCAACACACGGACAGACGGTCAGGGCTTAATCGACTCCTCTATTCATAAGCTTTCAGAAAATATATACTTTATGGGGTCGGAAATGAAAATTGTAGAAATTACAAACGGAATGACAAAGCTATATATACCCTTGTGCACCACAGGTGAAGGGTATAAAAAAATAATAAAAAAAAATTGATTTTGTCTTAGTGGGATTCGAACCTACGTTCATCCAGTTTGTATTGTTGTGAAAAGACGAGGTGGTCTAGGTTTTTCCATTATATCTAAGTTGTTTTTAGAGCGATTTTTCTTGATCTGCTCCCGAATATTTCTGATATTTTGGTACCTACACACGAAAATGAAAATGTCTGGGGATTCAAAAAGTTGATTTCAACATACACACGGACAGACGGACAGACTGACAGAGCTTAATCGACTCCCCTATTCATAAGCTTTTAGAAACTATGGGCCAATTCAAAGTGGTTGCATATCAGTCGTATTTGTACTATTTCATATTATTTTATGCATGCTTAAAATTTTTGTTAGTAATTTATTTATTTATTTATTTATTCATGTAATACAAAAAAAATAATATGACTTTACACATTTGTTTCCTATGTATAAGAAATTGTTTATGTTATACTTTTAACCATACTGTCTCTCAGAGAGAATTTCTTCGCTTCTCACCTCTCAGAGAGAATATTTTCTATTTTCTTCTTTCTTGTATACATACAATTTTTAACAGCGTCATCTCTTTGTCTTCTTTCTTGTATTAAATACATAATTTGTTTACAAAAGGTGTTCAAAGTCACTAGTCATATTAATATGATTTATATGTCATAGTACAATATGAGAGTCTACTTTGAATTGGCCCTATATAAATTTCACACGGAATGACAAACCTATATATACCCTTACACTCACTGTGAAGGGTACAAAAATTAGCATTATTTGTTTATTCATTAAAAAATAAATAAAAATATGTTTGTATTCAACAAAAGTATTATTTTCTACGTCATAACAAAATATAAATAATAATATATGAATAATTTGAATATTTTAGACTATTAGAGCGAAGTTCTGACTTTCTGATTAGCTATTAAAATTAATTTTTAATATTGTTTTTTTTTTAGATATCGCTTATTTAATTTTATTTTTGATTAACCCGTATATAATTGGCGAAATAATCATGCTTTATATAAATACATCCATGTCACAGAACGCAATTCCGATCGAAAAAGTTTTGAATCCCGAAAGTCAGAGGCCAAATTACGGCATTCGAACGTGATCGAAATTTTAAAATTCTTATTAGATTATCTATACCTAAAGCACAGCGAATTTAAACTTTTGGCGCCAGGTCTTGAAAAAACAAAAAATTTAAAAATTTCTTCGAAATAAAACCACTTCAAATTTTTAAAGTGAAATTGCTATTTTAAATGATTTATTAAAACCAAAAGATGGCCATCACCCTTCATAACGCTACATACATGAGTGTTTCAAGCAATACAAAAATATAGATAATATTTAATAGTTTAAAGAGTTCTCAATTAGCCTGAAATTTAACGAGTTTTTATTTCTTTTCAAATCAACTTTCGCAATAATATATTTGCATATTAAAAATTTTCAGCTAGACAAATTACTTTAAACAAAATGCACAAAATTTTATTTAAAATCGAGTTGATATGTATATAAAAAAAATATAATGAAAAAATCAACAAAGTATTTTTCAAGCCAATATAAAATATGACTCATGCAACGTGAACAAAAACAAGTAAAATTTATATATATTTGGCTATTTGGAATCTTATCTACCCTTTACTGTGGCAGGTATGCAACCAAAAATGTATTAGTATACGTACAGCTGTGTTCGAAATGATAGCACAAACTAAAATATGTGAGTTAATATATTTACATCTTTAAAATATTGTTTTTTTTTTAATTTCGCGCAATAACAAAAAATCTTTATTTATTTCAAGAGCTTAAAAATGTCATTAATTTAATTGAAACTCTTACAAAAAATAATCGGTTAAAATAGTAGCAGTTCAGCTAATTTTTTTTTATCGCAGATACTACCTTTTTGAAGTCTGCCCTCAGATTATTAATGGATTTCAAATCCAACGACTGTGCAGGCCACACCATCCCATTGATAAAATTATCAATGAATCGCTTGTTTGACATTTTGTTGGTGAGATTGGAGTAAATGTTCTGTTGAAAACCCCGCATTATCGGCATGCATACGGTAACATAACACTTTCTTGGATTTTTACACGAAGGGGACGAAGTTGAATGTACACCACACCTAAACGTCAAGTTTTTTTTTTTGTATTTCATTTGACATTTCTCAATTTCTGACTAACTCTATTTGAACCATGGAAAGATAGACAATCGAGCAACGCGTTAAAGTTATTTAGGCTTATTATGAAAATGGGCGTTCAAATCAAAATACATTTCGTGCACTTTGTGATTCTTTTGATCAATATAATGGTTAAAATTCGTGCACAATCGGGAGAGTTGTGAAAAATATTTAAATTTCAGCAAAACAGATCTGTATGAAATGTGAAAACATATGTGAATGCCTTCCTTGTTCGTTGTACGAAAAACATTGCTGTTTTTCGCGATAGTGTGGCAAAAGATCAGTCAACCTCGACTCATCATCGTGACCAACAATTGAACATCAACATTATCATTCAAAATTTGGACCATCGGATGGAGGTGTGCCGCCGAGGTCACAGCGGCCATTTGGCCAATATTTTGTTCCATACATAATTGAACCATACCAATATTATCATAGTAAAAAGAAGTGACAATAATTTCCTTAATAATTTGTGTTTTATTTAAAATTAAGATCGGCCCTTAAAATTTAACCATCCTTTACATGATGGTATGACTCGGCCAAATATATCACTCTTACTTGTTTAAACTATGGACAAATTACGACATTCGATAAAGATCGAAAGTTTAGTCGAACGATCAAGTTTGCTGTGCTATTGGTATAGAGATTCTAAAAGGAATTTTAAAGTTGTAATTACGTTCGAATGCCGCAATTTTCCCTTAGGTATGGTTTTCAAAATATAGCGTTTTGAGATTTAACCATTTAACAATACATGTTAGCATTGCTTTAGAACTATATAACGAGATTCGCAATATAATTACCCCAGTGAACAAAAATCAATCTCATCAAAAATTTTTAGTTTTCAACTAGTAGACCCGGCCCGCTTTGCTGATCCTATGCACGCTTTTATCCATCAATCAATCGATCAATATATCTACTATTTTATATAAAAAGTAAGGTTTCTATGGATATTTTGTTTGAATATGATGGGCATTACACCTTCCATACAAAGCCAACAGTATTTTTCACATATCCAGAATTCTGTTATACCTGTAATTGTTATAATAGTATAAAAATGATGTATGATTTTTTTACACTATAAATTTATTTTTTGCACTACAAGGATTATAAAAAAAATAGCCAAGTCGGAAGACGCCAAACCTACTTTAAATAAATAAAAAATAAGAAAAACTGTCCTCAAGAAAAATACTTGTAAGAAAAAAATTAGACAAATCGGTCTGGCCGTTCTCTAGTTATGTCGTGATCAAAGTACGCCAATTCATTTTTATACAAAACTTTATGTTTTCTGAATATTAATTTTTATTTCCTAGATTAAACTAACATTTTTTAAATTATTTTTATTTAATTTAACAAAATTTTACTTGGATTGTATCATAAAACTAATTTCTTTTTTCATTCTTTCCTATAGATTCATCAAATATTCTCAGCAAAAAATATATGAATTTAAGCGTAAAACTATGTCAAAGCCATTTAGGTATGTGAACATCCTTTGGAGTAAGAGCAACAAATATGAGAAAACAAGAAACGACCTGATATAGTTTAATTGTCTACTTTAAGTCAGATTCATTCAAATGTATGTACATGCATATACAGCAATACGTTTACTATGTGTGAACAAGTCTGTTCCCTTTACCAAATAAGAAATGTACACATCAGCTTTTAGTTAAAGCCGGATTTGCAAAAAAAAGAAAAACAAGAAGAAAAGAAATAAACCCTCAACATTCATTACATATATAGAACAAAATGCCGGCACATTTTGCGCAAGACTTTAAATATTTACTCCATCATCATCAGCTGTTTTAGTTTCATGAATATTCTATGTAGTGGTGACTAAAGAACAACATAAAAGCAAAACTTAACGACAGCAAAATAAAATAGTTCTGTATATACATATGTATGTATGTATGTAATGTATTATGTATATAAAAAATAATTAACAAAAAAATATAAAAATGAATTTAAACAAGTGTTTCATATTTTCATTTACGCATTTACGTTTTTTTTTTCATTTAATTTTACAATACAAACATAATTTTCATAAAAACTACATTTTTGGCAAAATATAAATGAAGGCCGAAGAAAAGCTCAAACTGAGAATAAAAACATCATGTACAAAAAAAAACATAAATTTTCACTTAAATCTTAATAAATTTTAGTTTTTTCTTAATAAAATTTCTAGATTGAAAGTGTTTACGTTTAAAGTTTAGTAAGCCGATATATATCGGTGTAGTACGAGATAACAAGTTGTCTTGAAGGAAGAATACGCAGAAGAGGGTAAAACAATGCCTAAATTTTAAATACAAGAACTAATGGTGTTCACAACGAAGGGTAGTAAATTGGTTTTAGACGTCGGTTGTAAGACCCATTCCGTCATATTAATGTACTGTGTTGTAGGAGGTATAGGAAAATTCAATTAAAGGTTCAGAGATATATTTTAATTGGCGCCAGTGGCGCCATGAGATAAATACACCTAATTGGGCCCTTCAGACTATTATTAATACTTATAGAGTATTGGTTTAAAAAAATGGCAGTAAGAAGCGTAATCAGGCTAGTTGAGTTCGCATTAGGTAGATATGAAAATTATTTATAAACAAATAATTTTCCTGCCCTTTTCAAAAAAATTTTTTATAAATTATTTTCATATTTTTATTTGTTTTTATTTGTATTTACTTTCCCTGAGAAGCTACCCAATTTGATAGCGAAATATTTTAAAATAAAATTATTTTTACAAAAAAACTGACCTCAAGCTTAATAAAAAAAAACAAATATTGATATTTTAGTGATTATTTTTCGAACAAAAATGTTTTTCCAATCAGAGTACCTTTGTGTATTTATTGCAGTAAATACATTTTAATGCTTTTATGTAAGCATAACTAAAATAATATTTAAATGACACCTACATATATGCATAATTTTATTTAGAAATATTACAGTATATTCTCTCAATTAAAAAAAAAAAAAAAAAAAAATACCAATACAAATTTGCAAAAACGTTTCAGAGCAAGCGTAATCAAAAAAATAAAAAAAATAATATTTATTTATTGTAAATCATTTTTAGTCTGGCCTAAATTCATTTTTTTAATTAATAAACATCCTTAGACATTTTTAAATTAAATAAAATAGTTTACATTTAATAATATTGAATAAACCTATCATTTATAATTTAAAATTTATATTTCAGTTTTTGAAAAAAATATCTAAATATATGTAGGTATAGTTGCTTCTGTCATTTTATATATTCTTTGATATGTTCATTAGCTAAATAAAATATCCGCCGGTAAAAATAAGAAAAAATGTTATTATAAATTTTATTGTATTTTAATATTATCTATCTATATATATAAAAATCAATGTGTGTTTGTATGTTTGTTTGTGCTTTATAGACGGTTAAACGGCTGGATCGATTTCCTTGAAATTTTCACAGAATCATTCTGTATGTCTGGAAGGAACTATAGGCTATACTTTGGTTTGAAATTGCAAGTGGGCGGGGTGCCACGCCCTATTAAAGAATAAGTATTAAATATTATATATCATGAAAGTTAATGCAGCTGGAGTCTTCAAATTAAGTACGGTAAACTTTAACATCCACACGAACATTTGGGTAAAAAATGGGCGGACTTGCAATAGTACATTGTCAAAAGTGGTCGTGGAATCTACCATATGAATTAAATACTAAAATTCGTATATTTGGAAAACAATATCGATTAGAGTACTAAAATTTTGCAAAACCAACTTTGATATTCAAATAAACATTTATGGAAACAATGGATGCATTAACAATAGTGGGCGTTGCACCTGCCATAAGAATTAAATACTGAAATTCGTATATATGAAAAACGATATCGAATAGAGTACTAAAATTTTGCAAAAGCAACTTTGATATTTGAATAAACATTTAAGGAAAAAATGGGTACATTAACAACAGTGGGCGCGGTACCTGCCATATGAAATAAATACTAAAATTTGGGTGGCGAAGCACACCGGGTATTAGCTAGTAATATTATAAAATTTACAATTTTTGTTATAGTTATTAATAAATTTATAAAGCTGATAAATGAAAAGGACAACTAAAGTGTGTGTGACTTACACACACTTACAATTTAGCTGCCAAAATTCCGCTTATATGTATAAGGATTTAAATTTTTAACTGAATATTTGCATTCTTATTCGTCATTGCAAACATCGTATGCTAATATTCGCATTCGCAAATACTTAAAAATATATATTTGTTACATCACTAATAACCACCTACACCAACCAGAATTGTTTTGAAATAAAGATATTACCTGCATCCAAATTCGAAGTAAAAATAATTATCACAAATAAAAAATTTAATTTCTTCATATAAAAAATAAGAAATTAAAAAAATGAACTTGTGCCAGTTTAAAAAAATAATAATGTAGTCTATAAAATATATATGTATGTATGTACCTATGTATGTACCGACAAATCTTAATAAAAATATTTCATTTACTTTTAAAAAACTATTCGGTTTTTTTATTCAAATTTCAAAACATAAACAATTTTAGTCATCCATTATTATTATACAAATATTAAAGTTATTACAACCTACTGTATGCAATAGATACTAATTAAAAAATGAATGCAAACAAATTTCATTTTGACCGACAGTGTAGGTACGTACCTACATACATGTATGTGGATGCATCTTTATGTACATACATACATACATACATACATACATACAAACATACATACATACATAGATACATACATACATACATCAATATTAGAACAAATTTAAACCGTAATAATTAGTATTTATTAATAGAAACACAAAAAAAGTGTTTGAAATTAAAAAATATAAATATGTATATAACTACCTACCTACCTATTAGATAATTAAATAAATATGCATAACAAAACAAAATATATAAAAACAAACAATTCACAGTAAACAGAACAAAACCTTCAACAAAAAAAAAACATACACAAACACAAGCAAACGCAAAACAAGAGATATTGCTAGAATATTCTATTTAAGAAACTTTCAAATTAAAAAATATGACCGTCAAGTGGTAAGAAAGAACTATCATTAACTTACCTTCTTCCAATCGTACGTTCATTAGACTCATCACAATACGATATAGCTGGCCGATTCTTAGCCACCAACTGACCATTATTATCATTTTCAGATTCAATTGGTGAAGGAGTCGTCACAGCTATATTTTCATTGGATGATGGGGTTGTAAGTAGTGAAGGTTCAATATTTGCTGACGCTGCAGTTGCAACAACAATTGATGTCAACATGGTGAAATGCAAAAGTGATTTTCGATAGTTGCGTACGATATTCAAATCATGTTGAATGCCCATATTTCTTTTCTCGTCAACGGAAGGTAATTTTATAAACCGATGTCGTTATTTCCACGACAAAACAGTCACACAGTCAACATTTAAAACTTTTTTTCGTTTCTCTACGATCCTAGACATAAACACAAGTTAAAAGTAATTACCCACAAAGATACGAAATTCAATTCACACAAATCAATCCCTACAAAAATTGGTGTTACCACCACAATACACCTTTTTATAAATTAAAATCAAGACAATGAAAATTTTAAAGAAATTCATGCATTGTGTTTCTATTAAAATTTTTTGTATAATTTTCTTCGCAAATGTTCAAGTTTTAGTTATACATATTTCGATATAAGAGGCTACGTGTATGTAAGGTGAAAAAGCGTAATAGCACGAAGACGGAATGTTAAAATTTAAATAATTTGTTGTATTTGTACTTTGGAGCACCAAAAACAAACCACGACATTAGGGACGTAGAGTTTGTTAATGCTCTTCTATACATTATTTTCTTCACACTTTTTGCAACTACAAACACAGTTTCACGGCAATAATTATTATAAGCACAGCTGGCTAATAATGTTTTAGGAATTTGATATTTTAAAACAATTTTTTTAAAATAAATAAAAAAGAATTAAGAAATTAGCACTTCTTGGGCAATTCAGTTTCACAACAGAAATAAAGTTATGTCAAGTTTATTATTTGTCAAAAAAATTAAGGAAGTGTTCGTTAACATCAAAATGCAACTGTGTAAAAAAGTAAATATTGTTGAGTTTATTTTTAAATAAGTGGTGGATAATTTGCAAGCTTAAGATGGCCATATCGATATGATTTTTGCCTATATTTTTGAGCATGACGTTTTTAATGGGGTTGTTCGCGCATAAATCACAAAAAATTTTAATTTTTATTTAATTTAACTTTTTAATCCTTTAAATTTGAACTTACGAAGACTAAAATATACCTTCAATTATTTATTTTAATTGATAGTTCACTGCTTCTTCATCTTTAAGTAACCCAAATCACTGCAGCGCATTCACCTCCTCAGCTACTAAATCCTTCAGACATCGTTTGTACGTTAATATGATTTGCTTTAAATTTTATTTTTACAGTTTTGACTTAACATGTTCTTGTGATTCTTCTTCTTTTTAAAAAGTTTTATTTATTAAACTGATTTTAAGTTTTTATATTTCTTTCAATTTCTTTTCTAGTTTCTTTACTTTTATAATTTTTTTTTTTTTGTTTAGAAAACTTTTCTTCTTATTTACACAAAAAATAACTTTTATTAACTACTTTAATTATATCTGGACAGCTTTGAAAAAAAATTCAATAATTTGATGCAGCGAACACCTTCTTGCTACTCACTCTATCAAACTCACTTAAAAAACTGTTTTCCTATAAGTTCCCTCTTCTTACCTTCCTTAAATTTTCTGACAATTTATTCCTGCTAATGTTACATATTTTTTTTTTCAACGCAACCTTATTATATTTCTTCTATGCTCTCCCCCGTTTTGACATCAATAATATCAACTAAAAAAACTAAATCAATCAATAAAACTAAAAAAATCGATTTTCGTTTGAAAATTTTATGAAAAACATCTAAGCAGTTGTATTTTGGTGCTTATAACTCAGATAGTTTTAAACAGATTTAAAAGTGTTTCTTAAAAATAATTTTTGACAAGACTTATAATTTTTGACGTATCGAAAAATTATTAAGCAAGGCATATCCATAAGGTATATGCAACGGCGAATTGATACAACAAAGCAACTTTTCATGAGATGTTTTGTGTCAAGGCCAATTCGTATATCAGGGATGGAAAAGTTGTTTTTACATATTAAATATAATAAAATTTGGTTAAAAAAGGATATAATTGTTTAAAACACATTATTAATGACTCAAAAGCAGCAAATATATATAAACTAGCTAATACCCGGTGTGCTTCGCCACCCCAAATTTTAGTATTTAATTCATATGGCAGGTGCCACGCCCACTATTGTTAATGCACCCATTTTTTCCATAAATGTTTATTTGAATATTAAAGCTGCTCTTGCAAAATTTTACTACTCTAATCGATTTCGATTTCCAAATATACGAATTTTAGTATATAATTCATATGTTGGTGCCACGCCCATTACTGATAATGCACCCATTTCTTGCCTAAATGTTCATTTGGGTGTCAAATTTGCTCTTGTAGAATTTTAGTACTCTAATCGATTTCGTTTTCCAGATATACAAATTTTAGTATTTAATTCATATGGCAGGTGCCACGCCCACTATTGCTAATGTACCCATTTTTTACAAAAATGTTTATTTGTATGTCAAAGTCGTCCTTGCACAATTTTAGTACTCTAATCGATATCGTTTTCCAGATATACAAATTTTAGTATTTAATTCATATGTTGGTGCCACGCCCACTATTGGTAATGTACCCATTTTTTCCAAAAATGTTTATTTGGATGTCAAAGTTGCCCTTGCAAAATTTTAGTACTCTAATCGATATCATTTTCCAGATATACGAATTTTAGTATTTAATTCATATGGTGGGTGCCACGCCCACTACTGATAATGCACCCATTTTTTCCAAAAATGTTTATTTGTATGTCAAAATTGCTTTTGCAAAATTTTAGTACTCTAATCGATATCGTTTTCCAGATATAAAAATTTTAGTATTTAATTCATATGGCAGGTGCCACGCCCACTATATCTAATGTACCCTTTTTTTCCAAAAATGTTCATTTGGGTGTCAAAGTTGCTCTTGTAGAATATTGGTACTCTAATCGATATCGTTTTCCAGATATACAAATTTTAGTATTTAATTCATATGGCAGGTGCCACGCCCACTATTGCCAATGTACCCATTTTTTCCAGAAATGTTTATTTGGATGTCAAAGTTCCTCTTGCAAAATTTTAGTACTCTAATCGATATCGTTTTCCAGATATACAAATTTTAGTATTTAATTCATATGGCAGGTGACACGCCCACTATTGCCAATGTACCCATTTTTTCCAGATATGTTTATTTGGATGTCAAAGTTGCTCTTGCGAAATTTTACTACTCTAATCGATTTCGTTTTCCAAATATACGAATTTTAGTATTCAATTCATGTGGCCACGCCTACTATTCCAATTCCGCCCATTTTTTACCCAAATGTTCGTGTGGATGTCAAAGCTTACCGTACTTAATTTGAAGACTCTACCTGCATTAACTTTCGTGATATATAACATTTAATACTTATTCTTTAATAGGGCGTGGCACCACGCCCACTTACAATTTCAAACGAAAGTATAGCCTATAGTTCCTTCCAGACATACAGAAAGATTCTGTGAAAATTTCAAGGAAATCGGTTCAGCCGTTTAGCCGTCTATAAAGCACAAACAAACATACAAACATACATTGATTTTTATATATATAGATTAAGCACATTTATTATCAAAAAAGTACACTCAAGTTAATTGTTTAATACAGAATTTAAAAGCACATTTCCCTTCCCTGCATTAATAAAGCAAATTCAACCAATTTTGACATAAAGTCTCCCCATCAGCTGGGCTGATAATTTCACCTGTATGAATTCGCCTTGTTATTAAGGAGCTTAAAATTTTTGATGTAATAAAAAAATCTTTCTTTGTTGCCTATAACTTTGCCAGCTAGTAACGATCTGTACAAAATTTTTCCTTAGAAAAATTATCATAGGAAAATTTTTAATTTTTGAGGTGAAAATAAGGAAAAAACAGAAGCAGGCGTGTTTGTTTGCTCATATCTCAGGAAGTAATTGGGCGCGAATGCTTATTTTCAATACCGATCTATCCCCAAATATTTCTGATATCGCACACGGGTCTTGATGATGTCTTCAAAAACAGTAATTTCAACTTACTCACGGACAATGCAAATATATCAATAAAAAATTTATCAGGTGTTAGTTGGCACGCGGTTTGTTATTATGCATTAAATATCAAAAAATATGGAATTAAGCTGCAATTAAAACTTATAAACGGAATTAAACTGCAGTAAGAATTTCGATAAATTTGATTCTACTCGAAAAACGGAACTGAGACGAATTCACTTTTTATTAAAATTAAAGATTTTTATATTTATTGTAATACCTTTTATAAATATTAAAATAGCAGGTTAAGAACTTCAACAAAGAATTTTTGAAAAAATAATAATAGTATTTTCTAAACATGGTGTATCAGTGAAAAAAATATAATCTAAATATGTATATTTAAAAGTAGTATGCAGAACAAGGCGTGAGTTCGCCTTGATGTATAATAAATTAATATATTTATTGAAAATTAATGAAAAATTTTCAGACCAAATGCCGTGTATATACGATAACAAAATGGCCAAATAAAATATACATTTTAAATATAAACTAGATATTAACTTATTATTATAAAAAAATATATATATCTAGTATACAATTAAAAAAAATAATCAAAACCTCTAAAGGTGCTTAATTTCTATATAAGAAGTAATATATAAAATTATTTATTTTATTATATGTAGGCTTTGAATTTATATTTCTCCGCTAAAATCTGTAGCTGTTTTAGATGGTTCAAGTTTGGTAAATGGGCTTTCTATTAATTGTTAGCCTCGCGTTTCTTGCAGTTTGCAATGCTCTCTTCTAGTTTCTTGCTGAATTCTGTAGCCAATTCAACATTTTTGAATCGTACCGCAAATTTCTCAAGTTCAGGAGTATTCGATTCGGCATAATTCAAAGCAGCCCAAACGAAACTTTTAGGGTCGTTATTAAAGTTACTGAAATGAAAATCTGCATTTACGACATGATTTAATACTAATTTAAATATTTGTTCACGTCGCATAACCAAGCGATAACTTTGCCTGGCTGGATGTAAAAGAAGTTTTAATTCACCAACACCTGGAAGTCAATAAATAAAGTATTTATATAGATTTTTAATACTTTTAAATAATTTCTATTTACCTCTTTCCTTCCATTCTTTATTAGTGGAATCCCAACGATACAGTTTTGCTCGCTCGCCAAATAATTTAGTCTCATCCTCTTCACCGGTTGTGACAACAATTTCATTAGGCAATTCTATGATGGAATCATAATGGGGATCGTAATTATCATCACTTTCATCACCGCTGCCAACACTTTTCTGTGATTCATTTGCCTTTGTGGTAGATGCATTTCTATGTAAAGTATCCTGAACTTTGGATGGCTTCTGGAAACTTTGGAAGGCATTTTCATTTGTTAAACCTATAAAACCTCCTGTGCTATGTTTTTCCTTTGATTTCGATGTCAAGGTAGAAGTGTTTAAGCTGTCCTTGGACAAAGTAGCAAAATCAACTGAGGCCGTCGAAGTTTTCGACAAATCGGTAAAAGTAAACGATTTATTATCACCTGTATGTGGCTCTGGGTTATTTTTGGCTGCCAAACTGGCAAAGTCTAAAGCTTCCGTAGATGTATTGGATAAATCGGCAAAAGTAGTACCAGCTGACGATGTAATAGTGTCTTTAGTTACACTACCAAATTGTGGCAAAGTCTGGGAGCTACTGCCAAGTATTGAGCCTTGTGTATTGTTTGCACCGACATCTTCAAAGCCAGAAGTATTTGTCGATGAGCCAAATATGGAATTTCTAGTGCCATTCGTGGCACTAGTAATACCAAATATCGATTTGGTGGTATCATTACCTGTTGAACTACTTCCACCAAAAACAGGGAGTGCAGTTCCAAATACTGCCTTTCCACCAAATATTAAGTTCGACTTTGTGCCATTACCGACATCGAAGACTGACTTTGTCTCTTTTTGGTCAGTCGACATCGTTGAATCAATAGAACTTGTGTTGGGAGCGTCTCCAAAAATGGCTGGTTTTTGGCCAAAAACGATCTTGTCCTTGGTTCCACTAAAAATCGATCCTCCAGAAACATTTAAAGCCCCAGTAGAAGCTTTTGAGCCAAATAAGAAACCTCCAGATCCTGTTGCTGCAAACGGCTTATTTTCTTCGGCTGATTTGGTAGTGCTGTCAAGGGCTGCCGTAAATGAAAATATTGATTTTTTTGGCTTCTCTGTTACAGCTGTAGTTGTGGATACGAAAGCTGCAGAATTAGATTCATCAGAAACGGCAAATATATTGTCATTAATTTTTGTAGTTTCCGCCGGTACAGATGCTGGAGAAAGAATGCTTTTTTTTAGAAACATCTTGTTGGCATTTGTCTTATTCAAGCTTAATGCTGGTAATTCCATAATATTTAATGAATTCTCTGCATCATCCTTGTGAATGAATTCCGTGTTTTTAACCTCAGCGAATACAAATTTATCAGGATCACAGCCACGACATCCTGTGCATATTGAATTGGCCGTGAAGAATTCATACGGCAATTTTAATTTTTCTGCCAATTTTTTATCCTCGTTACTTATGCTTAAAATTGAAGTCGGCGGTTGGATATTAGTGGGAGTTGTTATGGAAGTATTAACTGGATGCTCAATAACTTCAGCAGTTCCATCTAGTGCTTTCTTAACGACAGCCATAAAATCATCAGCGATTTTTTTTGTCTTGAAACGTAAAGAGAATTTTTGCAGTTCCACAGAACCTTCGCTGAAATCGTTGGCCATAAATAGCCAAGATTTGTCATCTTTCCTTGTATAATTAACATCTTCATTTAGAATATGATTGAGGCATATTTTCAAAATTTGTTCACGTCTCATTACCACACGTGTTTTTTTGGTTTCCTTGTGACGTAATATCTTGACATTGCCTAAACCTCTTTCCTTCCATTCCCCATCATTATAACGATATAACTTGGAACGCTGCACATAAAGAAGGTCTTCATCTTCTTCGCCTGTTTTTACTTCAATCTGTGAAAAATGTAAAAAAGAAATTATATATATATATGTTCCCGTCGTTCCTATAAGGAGCATAGGGCTTCAAAAAAAAGAAATTAGTAAAATAATAAAATTGTAACATACATATGGGCTTACAACAAAAGACCGTGCAGCTCGATTTGTTTTAATGTTAAACTAAATATGAAACTACTTATGTTCTATATTCGTACATACAAACAAAAAAAAAAAAAAGAAATTAGAACAAGATATTTTTTATAAAAGTTATAGATTCTTACGTTCGGAATATTTTTGTCAGGTCAATATACGAATATTATATGTAGGAAAATAGAATAAAAATAAAGTAATTTGTTAACTTACCTTATCCGGCAATGGTATAACTGGTGTGAAATAGGTGTTATTTTCTTCCTCTTCATGATATTCAGCTTCGCCATCATCGTCTGCGAAATCAGCATCAACACCACCGTATTTTACGGGACTTTTACCGGGTTTTCCGTGATTCTTGGGTTTTAAAGTAAAACTAAATTCTTTTTTATCCAATGAAAACTTGCTTGGAACCGATTCTCCATCAACTGCAGGAGTGGCTGATGACTCCACAGCTTTAGAGGATAAACTAAAACTAAATGTTGATTTACTCAAACTTGAGCTGTCGGTTACAGCTGTTGTTGTGGCAGAGGTTGGTGTAAATGAAAACATATTGCTGTTTACATTTGGAGCTGTATTAGCGGAGGCCAATTGAGGATTAAAACCGAAACTGAATTTTTGTGAGGTATTAGAAGGTGCCAGAATATTGGTGTTGATATCTTTTTTTGGAACGGTATCGTCTTTTGGAGCATCACAAGCATTACAGTATACTACATCGGCTGTATTAGATAGATAGCAAGCTTGACAATTCCAAGAACCAGCTTTGGGCTTGAAGGCATCCCCAAAACCACCTTCTGAGGGAGCATTAGGTTCATTTGTTTTTGTGGCAGTAGATGGTGTTTGTGCTGCTGTTGTATCGCCAGATGCAGACCCAAAACCAAAGGCGAACTTACTTGTAGAGTTAGTAGCCAAAATATTAGAGTTGTCAGCCTTTTTGGGTACAGTGTCATCTTTAGGTGTATTACAGGCTACACAATACATTTGATCGACTGTGTTGGATATGTAACAAGCCTGACAAGACCATGAACCAGCTTTAGGTTTAAAGGTATCACCGAAACCTTTTGCAGGTTTTGTGCTATCAGCTTCAACCTTTTCTTCATTCGTCTTAGAGTTGGTCTCATTCTCGTCACTGTTCATTTTAGATTGTGCACTTTGTATGACCTCTAAGAATTTTTCACAAGTTTCGGCATGTTTAAAACGTACCGTAAACATTTCCGTAATTAACTCATTTTCTGAAAAGTCCTGACCAGCCCAAGATAAAGCGGTTTTCGATTTGTTGACGTACTTGAAAGATGTGTCCTTGTATATACGTAGATTGCAGCACAATTTGTGTATCTGTTCTCTTCTCATTACTATACGCACTTTATTTATATCGTCTTTGTCTTGCAAGAGTTTAATGTTGCCCAGACCACGTTCTTTCCATTCACTAGCTGTCTTATCGTAACGCAAGAGTTTAGCTCTATGTTCGAAGAGTACATTTTCATTTTCTTCTCCTGTATTCACCTCTACCAAATCGGGCAAAGGTATCACAGGATTAAATTCAGCGGTGGGCACATAATCGTCTTCGTTATCAGAGGCAGTAGCTTTATTTAAACTATTAGCCTTGGTTGTTTCGCTCACAGTTGATGGTGTTACAGTAGCCGGTGTTATGGTAAAGGGTGAGGTTGACATATTAGTAAAGATGCTAGCGAAAGGTGACGCTGTTGTAGTAGTGCTCTTAGTAAATGAAGCAATGGTTGTAGCTGCAGACGCTGCTGGCTTGCCAAATGTAAAGTTAGCAAATGGCGAAGCTGTTGGTGCTGTAGTGCTTGTTGAAGATGTTATTTTGTTTGTAGACTCCTGTGTTGTTGGGATTTTATCGGTTAAATTTAAGCCACTAAATAGTGATTTAGAGACGGTTGTACTTGTTACTGCAGCAGTAGTATTGACTGCTTCCGGTTTTATAGGTTGTTCGATAATTGTTTTGCCATGGCTCGAAAAACCTCCATCAACTTTTTGTGCCGGAGTGCTGGTTACAAAATTTGTAACATTAGACTTTGCCAAAGAGAAAGGAGCTCCTTTAGAAGAGTCAACTTTCGAGTTTTCTACGTTTTTAGTTGACTTAGCATTACATTTTTCTTCGGCTTCTTTTTGTGCCTGTTTAAAACATTCCTGGAATTGTTTTGCGGTTTCGCATAATTTAAAGCGAACAAAGAATTTTTCTAAATGCAAAGACTCGTCAGCAAAATCGTTAGCAACCCATATAAATCCTTTGGTCTCATTGTTGGGAACTGTTAAGATTAACTCTGGTGTTATAACATGATTAGCACATATTTTATGAGTTTGATCACGTCTCATTAAAATGCGAGAACTTCCCTCTTTGTTTTTAAGTATTTTTATGTCACCGATACCACGTTCTTTCCATTCTTTGTCTACATGACGAAATAGTTTAGCCCTATAGCAGAACTTTACTTCTTCATCCTCCTCTCCGGTTCGAACTTCTATTTCCTCGGGCAGGGGTATAATTGGCTTAAAATCGGGTCGTGGGTCATATTCATGATCTTCTGTATTAGATCTGTTGAAATCACTACCAAAACTTTCAGATGTTTTATTGAGAATTTCAGTCCCAGTTATGGAGTTGTTTTTGGCTTGAGCAGCAGCAGCCGCTATCTGTGGCTTGAAACTGAATGTTGAGGTGGCAATAGTATCTCCAAATGTTTTGCTACTAAATGGTGCATTTTCAACTGTCAACGGTGGTGGCGGTTGGCTTACCGAGCTAAGTTTAATATGATGAGAGGGTATGGTAACACTTAAAGGTGTTTGCTGAACTTGCATAGATATGATATTTGGATTGGGTAAGGGATCTGAGCTAGTTATAACAACATTAGCAGGAGGTCCTTTTTCCACCGGTTGACTGTTTAAAGGTTTATGAAACTGTATGGCGGTAGTGGGTGTTGAGTTAATGGGCGTAATACTTGCCGATGTCACATTCATGCTCATAGCTGTGGTTTGAGTCAAAGGTATGTTAGAGTAAGTTGGCATAGTAGGGGTTGGTGCTATGTTACCAATATTAGGTGTAATTGAGACCGGAGGTTGTTGTAATAAATTGAACAAATTACTGGTCCTATTAGGCTCTATAGCAACGGAAGCATGTGGCTGAGTGGGGGGTGGTAACAAAGGTGTCGAAGTTGCTGGTATATTAAAATTTATGCCCGTAGGTGTTACTGGTACAGTGGGATCTAAATATGGCAAAGAAGGAAGGGGACCAGGACGTTGACCTCCTGGTTGTGGTGCCATTATGTACGGATTCGGTTGATTGGGATGGCCATAAAAGTTCATAGGATAATTGTGTGCGTTTGGGAACATTGTACTATTGTAGGCAGCCGCTTGCAAACGTTGATGCTGAGCTATAAAAGGTGAATTTGTTATCATGTTGGGTGCATTTGTTACTCCTCCGGCATTGTTGCCATAAGGCGCATTTGCAGATGACTGTTGCTGCTGCTGATACAGTTGTTGCTGCAAAGTATCCTCGATTAGATAAAGGTCATCCAAAACATTGGATGCATCATCTCTAGATGGTGGATTAGAAATACGTATTTTCTTCATGGTATCTTCAAGATTCGAAATTTTGTCTTTCAGAGTAGAGATTTCCCTGGTCACATTGCGCAATTCTGGCTTTAGCGTATCCATTATTTCATCTTTAAGCACTGTCAAAGTGTTGGCCATTTGTTTGACCAAATTTTCCAATTCTAAATTGTGTGTAGAAATCAGAGCATTACTATTTGTCAAAGTTTCACGTCTAGGGCATGTAGAATTCAGAATAGATGAAGTTGGCATTGTAGAACTCTCGGCGTAAAAATTAGCTTCAGCGTCTTCATAAGTGCTTGAATTGTTGTGACCGGTAATGGGACTGAAATTTGAATCATTCAAAAAACGTGCCGAGGCCTGTTGTAGCCTTTTAATTTCACTGTGTATTACTGAATTTAGGGGATGATTAGGATCTGCATGATTACTATTTTTAAGTAGAGCTAAAGTTTGATTAAGACATTCACTGGCTCGATCTAAATAAAAGCGTTTAGTTTTTTTGGGAGTCTTGCTAGCCTCATCTAGTTTGCGATAAGCCTCGGCTTGTAAATATGTAGCAAATGGTAGTTGTATACCAGTTAGTTCCTCAATCAAGTCTTCGTATTCGGATTTTTTGAAATAGCGCGTTGCTAGGTAAGAAACTGCATCTTCCGCCACCGTGGCTAATTCGCGTTCCGCTGCCGAAGTTTGTGATTTAGCGTATTTAAAATACTTACGGAATGGCTCCAAAACCCCCTTGTTATGCATTTTCATCATGTTCAAACCGTATTTATAGATTGATTCAGCTCTGGCTTCCAAAAAGGCCTTTTCAATTGGCTTAACAATATCTTGAGCTCGTGCCACAAATAACTGCCCTAATTTAAAAACTATAGCCATGTCTAATTTCGGCCCGTTAATACCTCTAACAGCTTCAATGCCATACTGTAAATTGGCTCTAATTTCAGCCAAATTATTACTATTGCTAAGATTTTTGTAAACCATGTATGCATCATACCACCACTGTGCTTGTTCATCAGAACATAAAAGATTTTGTACATTAACATAAGGTAAAATTTTTGGCTTTCCTACCGCTGTACTATTGCCAGACTGATAATTTTCGAAAGCCTCTCTATCCACTTCCAATGACCTCTTGGCTTGAATAGTGGCAGCATAAAGGAAACTGTCTACGTCTAATTGATTAAGTGATTCAGCTCCACAGAATGACAGATTTTGTGTCGAAAAGTTTAAACCACTAAAATATTTTGCTCTAACGTAAGCCAAATTTTCATTAGCCAGACATAAGTAGACCATGTGGTGCAAAGACTGTGGTCTCAGATATTGCGCATCGTCTTCATATTGCTCTACATCAGCATATATTGGCAGTTCGTACACTGGTTCGCTTAACTTAGAGCTTTTAACAAAAAGTGAAGATTGTTCCTTAATTTTTTGGTCGCTGTTGCAAAAAAGCAAAGCAAAAATATTACGCCTCCACTGACGGTCACTGCAAGTTTGGCGAACTTGCGCCAACAGCTCATCATTACTTTGCCAAAGTTTTGCGAATTGGGATCCCATCAAATTATTAACGTTGTGGGCATTCTCCTTGTCTACACAGGAATCATCGTTGATGCAAGAAAGTAAAACTCGACCGGCCTTAAATAAGTTTTTTTTTTATTTAAAGAAATATTTTACTGGTTAAAAAAAATTCTTAATGCAAAATTGTTATTTAAAATATCTTTATCGGAAAAACATTTATTTTAGCATCTTTCGATGGATAGGAAATATTTCAAGGTATAATATAGATATAAGTGCAATAATTACCTGAGCGCATCGAAATGAACCCTCTCTTTGCCATAAAGCTATTAATTTTTTACTTTGTTCATTGCAATGCTTCATCCAGGGTTGTTTGTTATCTGGTGCATCAATTTGATAGGCTAACATTAATAGTGGTAGTACGGCTCGTGTTGTTTCCTTCCATTTGTTTTTATTTTGCAACAATTCACGCTTAAATATTAAAGCTGTTGCATGTAACAATAGCTGACCACGATAATGATCAAGAAACAACTCTACAAGCTCCTTCTGGGCACATAACTTATCAGATATTTGAGAAATCTTAAAAAGGTATTGATCCAAGTTGAAAAGTAAATTTGCAGTTTCTGTAACACCACCACCCACAATAGAGGAATTAGTAGTCACAGAAAATGATATTTGAACTTGACGTTCCAAGCAAATTGCCAACAGAAGCCAAAAGTCCCAGTCTTTATTTGTATTAGGTTTTTGCTCGTATTTATTCAAGACAAGCCACACAATATTGTACCATTCGCTATTTGTCACAAACTCATCTTTTTGGCTCATTTCCAACTGATGCACATACTTAAAGGCATCTAGTATTTGATTCTTTTCCACGTAATTTCGCACTAGTCTAACTCTTAGTTGTACATCATTAGGTCGTGCAGATATTTCCTTCTGTATCAACTCCTCTACTTGGTTAATACCTAGATCGTCTTTATTCATGAGTTTAAGACGCAGCGAGAAAACTGCATCATTCTGCACTTTTTCAGATTCGGCCAATTCACACCAATATTTGGCTTTATTGGTATTTAAGTTTTTATCCTCTAATAGCAATTGGCAGACTGAAACCAAAACGTCTGTTTGTTTGGGATTCAATTGCAGGGAACGTTGAAATGATTGTAAAGCCTTGTCTGGTTTTTTAAGGCGCTGATAACATTGACCAAGTAGTTTGTGGGCCTGATCATTGTCTTCTTTAACACTCAAATAAGAACAAAGATATTGTTCGGCTGTAGAAAATTCGTTGACTTTATAGTAGAGTTTTGCAATAGTAAAGCTGCGTAAATGACGCTAAAGAAGGAAAAAATAATCTTAATTATTTTAATTTTTTATTTCATATCCTAAAAGCAATGATTCCTAACGAGTAATTTTTGTACATGAATTTTTTGCTATCGATAAGTTTTCATATGCTTTTATGCTATATGTAAATGAAATTATAATTTTTGTTATATTAAAATTTTTTATAGAAATTTTAGACTAAACCTAAATACCGGTACACGCGTCTTATAAAAAAAAAACGTTGTGGACAAACGAATACATACAGGCGGTGTACTTAACCTCAAATTTTAGAAAAAGTAATTTGTTTATTTTTAATTAACATTAAAATAGTTATGTCTGTAATTCAACAAAAAAATTATTTAGGTGGAAAAATATACCTTGAAATAAAAACATATTTATTTTAAAATAAATAATAATAATAAATAATTAAAAAAAAAACAATATGAAAAAGCTGGCTATGTACTTTTTTTTAGAAGAAAATTGGTTGTCAAATACCTACTTAAACTATGTAAATATGAATTCCTTTTTTACGTTATTTAAAATATTCGATTTGCTTTACTAAATGCATTTTGTATAAATATAATTATTAAATTAGGACTCACCTCTTTTTCACTTCGAATTTTGGACAAGGCGGTGCGAACATGAGCATCAACTTCTTTTTTAGTCTTATACATGTTTGATTTTTGTTAATTTACCAAACAAAAAATATAGTGAGCTTCGATCCAATATCCTTTATTTATTTCAAAAAGTCTTCTTTAAAAATTAACCTTTTATTTAAGTTTTTTTCTTTTTTCTACGGGTTTTCCTCTATTTTTTATGCAACCAATAAATGTTGTGAAATTCAGTTTAACGATACTATTTATATTTCAAAACCATTTGTTATAATCAGTATTTATATTCTTTGCATTATTTTTGTTACGTGAATTATTTTATAATGTTACGCAGCATTTATTGCTTTTCAAAAATTATTTTTTTTTGTGAATTTCTACTCTTCGGTTTTGCACAAGAAACTTTCGCAAATTCATCGTTCGCGCCAGCGATGGCTTCGTTATTTAACTCGGACAGTGATGATGACTCCGTGATTTTAATATTAACTATAGCGATTTTAGTAGCTATGGTAATCAATTACATTAACTACTACCAATAATTTGCAAAATATAATTGAGGTTATGGTCGACAGTATTGCTAAAATAATTTGTCTTTAGTTAATTTTTGCCAACACACACCTGTTGAATTTTAAACGAATACTACTCAATTAAATTGTGAGATTTTATTATCTTATTTGCTTAAGTTTACTTTATCTAAACTCAAGTATACATGAAGCATTAGTTAGAGAACAAGCTAAATATCATATACCTACATTTACCTAAACTCGATTTAGGTAGCTCTTGGTTATTTTTTCGAATTCTTAACACATGTTGAAGTGTACAAAAATTTTAAGAGAAAACAAAAAAAAATAAAATAAAATAAAATAAAAAGAAATATATACTTGAATGTATAAAAAAATTAATATACTTAAATAAAAGTTTGTACTTTAATATCAGTAACAAATAGGGTACTTATTATAAATTATATCAATATCTGATTTCTAGCAAAAAAAAAAAAAAAATAAATAAATTAAATATTTTACCGATTTTAATGGTATTTTTCATAGCAGCAAAAATAAATATAATAATATAAAACAATATAATACAACAATAATAAACAATATAATATATAATATTATTTTAATATAATAAAATATATATAATTACAATCAAGCTTAACTAATACAAAAATAAGATATATAAATATGTTCAATATTGATTATTTTTTCAGTAAAACTTTTATGTTTAATTTTTTTATTTTTTTTTAAGTTTTCCATTTTCTTTTCCTTTTAAAAATAAATTTTCACTCAAAACTAAGAAGGAGAATAGAACATAAGAAGAACGCATGTGAGTGACGTGATGTTGTTTTCACCACTTCTTTTATTGTAAAAAAAAAATTAATGAAAAGTACTACTGATTTTAAATCATCGTATATATTGAGTGCATGTGTAAAAAATTTTTTGACAATTTTTGATATTTTTAAACAGTATTTACAACTATTTTTCCTTTACTTTTAGTTATAGAATCAAAAATGTTTAAGATGATTGTTATTTAATGTTTTAGAGAATTTCTTACAACTCCTAAAATAGCGTGTGAATTGGTAAAATATATATTTAATAAAGTTTTATTGTATATGTATATAGATATCAATCAATTATAAAGTCAATTAAAAAAAGAGAAATAATTGAAACGTAAAAATTTATGCGAAAGGAATTTGTATATGCTGCTGAGCTAGTAGAAGAAATTTGAACAAAGCTGACGGGTTTGCTTAATAATGCTTCTCATTCTTAATACTAAATTTTTCTTGGTAGTAAAGTTGACATTACTGGGCTTAGGGTTGCTTTGATACAAAAATTGTTATTTTAGAATAATGTAAATACGGCCAAATTTTAATATTTTCCTATTTAAACGTTAAATTTAAATGTAAAATGTATGCATATAAAAAATCATAAATCAATTTATAGTATATATTTTAAGCCTTTTTAATCTATTTGTAAATGAAATTATCTTTTGACAAATATTAATAATTAAATAATGAACTAGTATTAATTTATATAAAGAAATTCGGTATTATTGATTAATTTTCTAATTTTGTAATAAAAAATCTCTAAAAGCCAAACTGACTTATTTCATAGTAATACAACTTACTTCAACTAATAGAATTATAAAATATTTATCATAAAATAATATTCTTGTTTAAATCCCTTTTGGCTCCCCAGCCGTTAAAATGAAGTCCATATGTACATATGTATTTATTTAATTATTGTCTTAAACTTCGTTTACAGCTGATGAACAGCTGGGCTAAAGAGTTCACCTGATGTGAATTCGCCTTGCTCACAACCGAAACTGTTTTCTCTGTGTATATACTAATACTCTTGGCCACACAGGTGAAGGATACAAAAAAATTCTCCGAAATGCCTGATAAAAGAACATGCTTCCTTATTATCAATAATTTTTATTACCTTTTTTTAAGCAACTGCTTAGAAATGTTTTCAATTACAGAATATTGTAAATACATTTTTTTTATCAATATAAAAACATTTTTTATAAATTCTAAATTCGAAAGACCCTAACTCAAATAATTTTTTTTTGTCATAATGTAATTCCTTTTGTAAAATTTCTTCTAAAACTGTAGTTTTTGATTTTTTTTAATGTATTGGAATCACTGAAAAACACAATTTCGTAAAAGATATGAGTTAGGGCATTTCTACCTGTGACCATCCATATACTAAATTTTCAACAGAAAGAAACATTCAAATTCCTATAAATATGTTTTTCTTTTGATAAATTATATATGTATGTATGTAAGCCAATTTATAAAAAAAAACAAGTAAGAGTGCTATATTCGTCCGTGCCGAATCTTATATACCCTTCACAACTTGTAGTCATGCAATAAAAATTGTTTGTATCACCTCTTATCTCACTAATATGAAATACGTAAATAAATACATACATATGTACATATATGTTTCATTTTATTTATAATGACTTTATCCGCTTAAAAACATCCCATTGTAAAATTATAAATTGAGTTGATGTATGCATGGTAAAAAAAAATAAAAAAAAATTAAAAAAAAAAAATATTTTATTTGGTCTATATTAGGGTGATCGATTATTCGACTTATTAAGGAAACCGGTTTTCAAATACATATGAAAATAAACTTAAAAACCGGTGTATTCGATATTCGAAAAATCAACATTTGGAAAAAAACCGCCAGCTGAAGGAGGAAAAAAACCGGGTTTTCCACCGGTCGTAAAACCGAGTCGATCACCCTAGTCTATATGCATATCTTTGGTGCTTATACCACATTGTCAGTGTTAACCAACGGTTAGCCAAATGGAATGGAAATAAAAAACTTTAAAAAAGAAAAATGTTGGTTGGGTTGTTGAAGAAGTTTTTTATAGTTTTTTGTTTTATTTTTATACCCTTCACACAGTGAAAAAGGGTATATATAGGTTTGTCATTCCGTGTGAAATTTCTACAATTTTGATTTCCGACCCCATAAAGTATGTATTTTCTGAAAGCTTATGAATAGGGGAGTCGATTAAGCCCTGTCAGTCTGTCCGTCTGTCCGTGTGTATGTTGAAATCAACTTTTTGAAGCCCCCCGACATAGGTTGGACCCGGGTAAGGTATTAAAATATCAGAAATATTTGGGAGTAGATCGCTATTGAAAATCAGAAACATCGGTACATAAACAACTGAGATATGAGCAAAAACCCACGACCACCTCGATTTTTTTTTCACAAAAACAACATTACAACAACAACATACATACATACAAACGTGTATACTGGTTAGAGAAAACGTGGCATCGAATCCCAACTGAGAAAAAAAAAATTTTTTTTTAATTTTTTTTTAAATTTTTTTTTAATTTTTTTTTTATTTTTTTTTTATTTTTTATTTAATATATTATTTATATTTTTATTATTATTATACCCTTCACACAGTGAAAAAGGGTATATATAGGTTTGTCATTCCGTGTGAAATTTCTACAATTTTGATTTCCGATCCCATAAAGTATATATTTTCTGAAAGCTTATGAATAGGGGAGTCGATTAAGCGCTGTCCGTCTGTCCGTCTGTCCGTCTGTCCGTCTGTCCGTCTGTCCGTCTGTCCGTCTGTCCGTCTGACCGTCTGTCCGTGTGTATGTTGAAATCAACTTTTTGAAGCCCCCCGACATCGCTTGGACTCGGGTGAGGTATTAAAATATCAGAAATATTCGGGAGTAGATCGCTATTGAAAATCAGAAACATCGGTACATAAACAACTGAGATATGAGCAAAAACCCACGACCACCTCGATTTTTTTTTCACAAAAGCAACATTACAACAACAACATACATACATACAAACGTGTATACTGGTTAGAGAAAACGTGGCATCGAATCCCAGCTGAGCCAAAAAATTTTTTTTTTAAATTTTTTTTCAAATTTTTTTTTTATTTTTTTTTTATTTTTTTTTTATTTTTTATTTAATATATTATTTATATTTTTATTATTATTTTTTTTTTAAATTTTTTTTTTTTTAATTTTTTTTTTATTTTTTTTTGTTTTGTATATATTATATACATAATAATTTTTTTAAAAATTTTTTTTTAAAAAAATTTTTTTTTTTAAATTTTTTTTTTTTTAAAAATTTTTTTTTTTTTTTTTTTTTAACATTCATACGTGAATTTATAATTTTACAATGGGACGTTTTTATATATGTATGTTTTTATATGTATGTACGTATTTCATATGGGATGAATGGTGACACAAACCACTGTTATTGCATGAATTCACGTTGTGAAGGGTATATAAGATTCGGCACGGCCGAATATAGCGCTCTTACTTGTTTTTTTTTTAATTTTTTTTTTAATTTTTTTTTTTATTTTTTTTTTATTTTATTTTTTTGTTTTATATATGTATATTATATATATAATAATTTTTTTTTTAATTTTTTTTTTAAATTTTTTTTAAAATTTTTTTTTTAAATTTTTTTTTAAAATTTTTTTTTTTTTTCGTTTTTTTAACATAAATACGTGTACGTATTTCATATGGGATGAATGGTGATACAAGCAACTGTTATTGCATGACTACACGTTGTGAAGGGTATATAAGATTCGGCATGGCCGAATATAGCACTCTTACTTGTTTTAATTTTTTTTAATTTTTTTTTTATTATTTTTTTTATACCCTTCACACAGTGAAAAAGGGTATATATAGGTTTGTCATTCCGTGTGAAATTTCTACAATTTTCATTTCCGACCCCATAAAGTATATATTTTCTGAAAGCTTATGAATAGAGGAGTCGATTAAGCCCTGACCGTCTGTCCGTCTGTCCGTCTGACCGTCTGTCCGTGTGTATGTTGAAATCAACTTTTTGAAGCCCCCCGACATAGGTTGGACCCGGGTAAGGTATTAAAATATCAGAAATATTCGGGAGTAGATCGGTATTGAAAATCAGAAACATCGGTACATAAACAACTGAGATATGAGCAAAAACCCACGACCACCTCGATTTTCTTTTCATAAAAACAACATTACAACAACAACATTACAACAACAACATACATACATACAAACGTGTATACTGGTTAGAGAAAACGTGGCATCGAATCCCAGCTGAGGCAAAAAAATTTTTTTTTAAATTTTTTTAAAATTTTTTTTTTTAATTTTTTTTTTTATTTTTTTTTTATTTTTTATTTAATATATTATATATATTTTTATTATTATTTTTTTTTATTTTTTTTTTTTTAATTTTTTTTTTATTTTTTTTTTGTTTTATATATATTATATATGTATATAATAATTTTTTTTTTTTAAATTTTTTTTTTAAATTTTTTTTTTTTAAATTTTTTTTTTATTTTTTATTTTTTTTTTGTTTTTTTTTAACATACATACGTGAATTTACTGTTATTGCATGACTACACGTTGTGAAGGGTATATAAGATTCGGCACGGCCGAATATAGCGCTTTTACTTGTTTTTATTTAATATATTATTTATATTTTTATTATTATTTTTTTTTTAATTTTTTTTTTTTATTTTTTTTTGTTTTATATATATTATATACATAATAATTTTTTTTTTTAATTTTTTTTAAAATTTTTTTTTTTTTAAATTTTTTTTTTTTAATTTTTTTTTTAATTTTTTTAAATTGTTTTTTTTTTTTTTAACATACATACGTGAATTTATAATTTTACAATGAGACGTTTTTATATATGTATGTTTTTATATGTATGTTCGTATTTCATATGGGATGAATGGTGACACAAACTACTGTTATTGCATGACTACACGTTGTGAAGGGTATATAAGATTCGGCACGGCGGAATATAGCACTCTTACTTGTTGAATTCTCATCTTGTTAATGAGAATTTGAAAATAAAACTTACAACATTTTGAACTTTTTGAAGAATTTGGGTAAAATGTGTACTGATGATCTGGTATAAGCACCAGCGAAATGCATATAGACCAGCTTAAACCAAACAACGAAATAAAATATTGAAAAATTAGTTGGGAGCATATCGCAAATAATTTAGTAAATTATTAAAAAAAAAATACAAATATAAAAAATATTTTTTTTGTCTTAACTGGGACTTGAGCCTACGTTCATCCAGTTTGTATTGGTTTGAAAAGTCGAGGTGGTCAAGGTTTTTTCTTAACATCTCAGTTGTTTGTAGAGCGATTTTTCTAACACCGATCTGCTCCCAATTATTTCTGATATATTAATACCTTATACGGGTCTTTGAAATGTCTGGGGGCTTCAAAAAGTTGATTGTAACATACACACGGACAGACTGACAGTCTCCCCTATTCATAAACTTTCAGAAAATATATACTTTATGGGGTCGAAAATGAAAATTGTAGAAATTTCACACGGAATGACAAACCTAAGTATATATGTATACGCTTACACTCACCACTGTGAAGGGTATAATAAATATTTTCTATAAATATTAACTTTTAAATGATTTGTTCTACTTATACATGGAAATATTTGTTTTATTTGTGTCGACTTAAAAGCAAATTATTTACATATATTATTAACTCCTGGCGGTATAAAAAATATTTATGTAAAAAGATTTTTAAAGTTTCATTTAACCTACAACAATATAAACTTTATGCAAATAACCTATTCTCTGTATTTAAGGTACTTCAGTTAAGAAAACAACAAAGAGCTACTTACGAGGAAACAGTATTTGTTGAGGGTTGAAAATAAAACAAAATTTACCAATCCACAATAACTTGTTGACCCATTTCCATTGAAAACTTCGCTGCAACAAAAAAAAAAAAAAAAAAATTAAATAAAAAACATTGTGGCAAAAAGAAAAACTTCTAATTAGCTATTTTTTTCCATGGCAAAAACTTTTATATTTAATATGTGAGCAACAAATGTAACATGACACCATCAAAGGAAGCAACATTTTTGCTGTCCTTTGCGATTTTTTTTCTTATTGTTTCTGCAAAAGTACTTCTTGTACTTTAAGTACAAAGAATTAGGGGTGGTTTGGTTTCTCCTAGAAGGAAAGTTTTTGCAAGTACATACACACATAAATACTAACGTATAAAATTCATATTTTCATTTATACAAAACAGGGAGCTTGCGCTGCAGAACTCCATCAAATGCTTTGTAATGGTAGTCGGGAAATTAGACAGGGAGCTAAGAAGCAAAACAGGAAAGAAGTATAAAGTGATGGTGATGTGCAGGTTTTGGTTACTGAATAACAAAACATTTGTGTAAATTCAAAAAAAAAATCACTTGTTACTTTTGTATAAAACTTAGACAAAAATTGTTCAACACCCTCAATATTGGTATCAAATATATGGGATTGACCAGTAGAATATAGTAAAATAGGAAGAAGTTAAAATCTAAGATGACATTCTAAATAAAGTGATTGTATTTGGCAATTTTAACCCCTACAATATCACACGAGAGGGCTTGAGAAGTAGAAACTGTAGCAAACTGTAAAAAAGTGTAAATCCAAGATGGCGTTTGAAAAAACAATTTCAGATAATTTTTTTAGCCCCATCAGAATGTATTAAATAAAAGGGCGTGGCCAAGTAGAATACATCATCATCATAAACTAATTCAAAGACTAAGATAGCCTACGAAGCAAAAAAAAATTCAATATTAAATCTAGGCTGCGCTGGGATGAGCCTGCAAACATGATGGTGGAGGATATATCAAATTCGACAAGGTCAAATATAGCATATATAGATATACTTTATAAATATAGGTTAGGTTGGCCATGATACTATCACATATGGCCAGAGTGTCCTACGTTTGTTCAGGTTCCGTAACTCAATCTATACTTTAATATAGGAAGTCGGAGACCTGAACTGTTAATCTAAATTACTTTTAAATAGTTCTCCTACAGTGTAGCATGTAGTAGTGATAATAAATTGGCTTATAAGCACCGCTACCAAAGATAAGTGTTTTGTGCAGCCATTAGCTTGCCTATTCCTGTTTGTAACTGACAATTGCTGAGAACGTGCTCTGCGGTTTCACCATCCATATCGCAAAGCCGGTACGTCACTACATTCGACCTGCCAGTTTCACTTAGATGGTATTTGAGATTGCAATGTCTAGTCGAAAAACCTGATAATATCCTCAGGTCCTTACTGTCCTGGGAGAGATATGTCTTAGGTTTGGCTCTAGCGATTAACACGAACCTCTTAATCTGACGTTGACCCTGAGTTATTCGCCAATAAGAAGCAAACTCAGCGTCGAGGAGGGCAGAACAGAGCATGTAAGTAATTAAGATTTTAAAAACTTACCCTTCTTTGCATAAGGATTGAAATTTCCACCATTGTTTTATATATTTTATAGTAATTATTTGTAAAAAATTTTAAATATTTTTTCCCTAATCCTTTTGATTTATTAAAAAAATAAACAAAAAAAATATGCAAAGAAGGGTTAAGATGATTCAACACATTTTACCAATTCGAATGATGCTCAAAACTGTCCAAGTTTCTATTGGATTTTTACTTTATGCTGAAAACATAACTACCAAAAACGGCGAATTTTTCGCAGTGAATCTTTATGTTAAAAAATTAAATAAATTTGTGGATATGAAAATGCAAAAAATGCGAATATAACTTGTAATTGTGTGTTATAAAAGGAGCTTTTAATGTATGCAAATCTCATCATGTTAAGTTAAGCAAATAAATCAAATAACAATACTTAAAAATTTGTTAATAACTTTAGGTGTTTTTGTTTAAACGTATTACTAATAAACAAATTTGGTGCAAACGATAAAAGATATTTTAACGATTACTTAAAGTATCGCAATTTTCACATCACTATAAAGCGGAAGTTAAAACGCAGTTAAAATAAAAGTAAAACGTCACAAGGAATTATAGTAACAACAACAACAATAATAATAATAACAACAATAAAAATAAATTGAAGGGACGCAGAAACCCCTAAAGAACTGCTACTAAGGAGTAGCAAGAAGAAAGAAAAGGAAAATTGATAAAAGTAAAAAAGAAAATGTCCCATATTAATTTATATACTGATGAACAGCATGTTCTTCTTAAATCCCTTATTACGTACGATTAATATATTTGTAATATCAGTATTTTTTTTTGCCATAATGTTCATCCCTTTGTTCAGTGTGTTACTGTGTGTATGTAACATGTACTTATCCAGGTCGGTTAAACTTAAAAGGTAAAAAGAATGTTTTTTTTTGTTTCCTGTTTTTGCCTATTTACTTGGATTATTATTGCATGCGTTAAGTTATAATAAACTTTATCTAGTTGCTATTGTGAAACATCATCAAATTTAATCACACAAATGCCGAACAGTAATTTGCAGAGTTTTTTCTTTTATGAACAGTACGATTATTTATAAACAATATTTGAAATGATTAACTTTTTATTAAACCTAATGGATTACATAGAGATCAATAGCAAATAGAAAAAAATAATAAATAAATAATTTAGAATTTCTTGTAGTTTATACGTAAATACATTTATACGCTTAATTTGCAAATTAGATATTTGCAAACTAAAAATCTTGTAAAAAAATGGTTAGTCGATTAAAAGGCAAACTTTATTACAAAAACAATTACTGATTAAGGTTAGGGACTACATTATTGCAAGTTAAATTATTGTATGTTTGAGTAATAAACCATTAAATTTTTTTACAATTTAAGAATTAACCGCAAGTTGTCTGGTAATTAAATTCTGAAAACCCCAATATTTAAGTAGATTTGAATAGATTTTTTATTACGGATTTTTAAATTACACAGACAAAATAATAGTATTAATTACAAATTTATTTCGATAATACTGTTAATTAATTAAATGAATATTTGACTTTGCTCCAATTATCAAAATTATACCATTAATTAATTAAAATGTACTAATTTTAATTGAAGAAATTTGAGAAAATGTGTATTAAAAAAAGTTTTAAAAAATTAATTAAAATTTTCTAATTTTTAAATAAATTTTTTTTATTAAATTAATCACGGTTATAATTAGAATTTTTTTAAATTTATTTAAAATATTTGTTAAATCAATTACCATCATAATTTTTTATCTTTTTAAATATTATTTTGAAAATTTATAATTAAATATTATTTAACGCCTAAAGTAGATCACGAAATGTAAAAATCCACATACGCATGTGGCTGTGACGTAATTTTGACGTCACACAGAGGAGTATTTGGCCTGAAAAGCTGGCCAAAATTATTAAACGTGTTTCTTGAATTAAAAGTTCTGGTTTTTTGATAGTTTTAGTTGTAGTATGATATAAGAAATCTAGTAGTAGATTTTGAAAAAATTACACTGCGCAACAAAAGTACACTGCGCAAAAAAAATGTTTTTGTCTCTCTTAGAAATAAAAGTATGTGGACTATATGGATTTTGATGCCCTTAATTCAAATCTGTTTCTCTAGTACGTAAGGATTTGATTTTAAAGGCGTGGCATATTTCACCCCCTAAATCATTGGGTTGCCTAATATATTTAATCATAACTTGTAAACGGGTTCTCCGATTCTATTAGGAGGAAAATCAAAAGATGCACCGGAAAATTCTGCTTAAAGTTATTAAAAATTAAATGACGAAAAAAAATTTTTTTCCTGCAAAATTCGTCAAATTTTTTGTTTTAAAAATGCCATAAAAAAAATTTAAGAACCAAAAATTTAAATTTTTAAAATTTTTCCAAAAGCCACATTCCTAAGGAATAAAAGTCGGTATAAATAGTAAAACTCAATTAACAAATGTCGATTTTAAAGGTTTAAACTCATTCTTAACAGACTGTATGTACATGCATACGGTCTAATTAAAAAAAAAAAATTTTTTTAAATTGTAAGGCTCTTATAAAACAGTATTTTTTTTTTAATGAAAAAGGTTTTATTATATTTATTTTATATTATTTAATACATAATATACGGAAAAGTTAAACAAATAAAAATTCCTTAATAAGTATTATGTCGTATGTATATCCTTATTAGCTGCATCATCGGTGTCAGGAAGAAGAAGTGTGATGGTTTCTGATGAAAAAGTTTTTTTATTAATCCGTTGTCTTTGCGTACTGCTGCTTATAAAAGGATCACTGCTCAGAAATAACCTATTCAAGACATCTCGATTTGTATCGCTTCTGCTAAATTTCCTAAAATAATTTGTTCGATATAATCGTAAGGGCTTATTTCTGTCCTCGGCAACTTCTGCTGACAATTGGATGGTAGCCTGATACCAGGGTGCCCATGTATTTCTTAAGTACCTGTATTTATTTTTTGTAAACTTATTTTGGTGATAAATGCTTTTAAAAATTATTCTTATTAGGTACGTATATTTATTTTTTTAACAAATAATGTTTTGTAAAGCAGGTATATAAAAATATCCTTTATGGGGATGCGTGGGACATTGCCTTATAACTATTATCGATAATAAAGAATTTTTCAAATTTATAATTATAGGCAGGTATTAACATTGTTAAGTGTTAAAAGTAATGTGAATAACAGTTGAAATCAATAATTCGAAATACATAAAAGTTTATGACCATATAAATGTATAAGAAAAAGTGCCTGATGAGCAAAAATAGAAGAAATGTAAAAATTTAAAAAAATCGTCAAAAATAATGGCGCAAACTTGCGCACACTTTTTTTTGTTTCTAAAATTAGAGATTCCAAATTTTATTGTGGTATCAAACATAATTCGTAGAGATGCTAACCTCACTTTCAAAAACCTCTTATTTTTCTTTTTTTTTGCAAAAAAGTGCATAATTTTTTTTTTTTAGCTTTTGTACTAATTGTTTCAACATGAATATTCAACATATTTCATTTTTTTTTACTTTTTTAAATAACTTTTGATCGAGCCTTTTAGCGAAAAAAAAAATTATTGTTAAACCTTTATTCGTTTGGCCGCAGAAAATATCAAATAAACATCCAGTAACCGAAAAAAACATTTAAATCTCATATAATTTTCTTCACTTTCCTGACTTTAGCAGGGTCTCAGAGCTACAAATCACAACTAAAAGTCTTGCAAATTTACAATATAATGTAAAATATTGTTGTCTGTCGAGCTGCGTACTTAGTTTTTAAGATTTCTTAAAATTCAAATACTCCTCTGTGCGTCATCATAAAACATAAATGTATCCGCTTTTGCCACATGTGTTCACATGTGTTTCATTTTCATTTTTAGACTAAAATACATTTTGTGTAATAGCAAAATCTTACCGCATGCGGCCACTACGTTTATTTCAAAAAATCTAACTAAAGTGCTTAATATCTTAGTGACATCAGACCCACATGTGCATGTGGCCTTTTACATTTCGTGTAATACAGGCTTATATATTTAGTTGATCCAGCCGGTAAATTTCCAAATCGGTGGCAAAAAAAAATTCGAACTATTACCTACATTTTCATTTAACGATAAGTATTGCCTTTAAACACATCTCCAATTACGCTGAAAATATTCATACTTTTTTTTTTAAATCGAAAGCTAGGGGACAAAAACCGGTAAAAACTTTATCTTTGGTACTTTTTAAGATCTTGTCTAACTTCTAAAATAATTAACGTCGGAAAAAAATTTAAAATTAATTTTTCATTTATAAAATAAAAAAATCACAAAGTTCTTAGCTTTACACTAATTTGTAATAAAAAAAATTTAAAAACTTGGTCTTTCAGTTTATCTGGAATAAAAAAACGAATTTATCCATGGATTTTCATGCAATGAAATTTATTTTATTTCTAAGAAATGCATTTTTAGGATTAAGTACCAAAACTGGTAGTTATTTGTTGCTTTATATTTTTTATAAATTTTTTAATATCAAAAATTTTATAATATTACAAAAAAAAAATTGTCCGTCTTGTTCCTCGATAACTCCAAAACTAATTACTACATCAGAAAATGATATTAAAAAAACTTAAAGCCGGCGTTATTTAAAGTTTTCAGACGAATTGCTAAACAAAGGTGACTATAGTGAATCAAAAAAATAAAGTTGCTATTCTGGGGAAAAAAAGTTGCCATTTCTTGCATAGTGTAATCAGTCAATTCAACATTTCTAAGGAATATTTTTTTCTGTGTAGTGTAAAAAGTACTCACAAAGGAGATAATCAACTGTTTTAATCCTGAGCTTTTTCTAAATTTATATGTTTAGGTGTTGCAAATTAAAGCAAATTTGCAAAATTGAATAAAAAGTATTTGGGGCGATAAATAAACACATAAGTCTTACCCGCAGCTACACCGTATGTGATCCATTCGTGAGCTACAACTTTGGCATGCCGTTCCAGCATTTCGGTCGGGATCAGACTAACGAATATTCTTATGTTGTATATAGACTATTCTGTATTAATCACTTTTCTGTATCAATCGCCAAATTAGGAATTGGGGTTTATAAGGAGATTTAACAGAAGAATTGAAATCCTCCTTTATTCCTTTTGTTTTTTTAAAAAGCGTGTTTTCAGACTACTCGATCACTGTATCATTTTACAGGCTGAACTATCAGCAATTAAAAAAAGCCGTAATATGGTTGTTCTTGGATTATATTCGTATTGACTTATACAATATCACAACGGGACCCTCGGAGGACCCAAGTGAGCTATGCCTTCGGGCGGCTGCCGGATCTAACCTATACAATATTTTTAGCAGTAGTCGTTCTAGTTTCACATCGCTAACCGATTCTGATTATGGGATGCCAGACATCTTTAAATGTGATGGCAATACGTCCGTTGTCGAGCTCAGGTGGGTACTACAAAGTTTTGCACAGTGCACAGATTAGTGAAAAGCAAAACTATTTTTTACTCAGTGGAGATTGACGTATTCACTGGCTCACCATTTCCGCCCTGGTCAAATAGAAAAAATACAAGTTTGCACAGAATAGAGAGTACGCAGAGACTTCTACTTGCGAAATAACGAAACAAATTTGGCCGTCGATGATCGACTGTTAAACACAGTCACTACCTGGATTTAGCAGAAGTTAGAACTAATTATGTAAAAGGAAGCTTTCTTAAAGATTTATCAAATGTATCTCACATTGATATAGGGAGGATACACTCCTTTATTCTTGCAACAATTTTTGAATTATGGAGCCCTTATTTTTTTAGGGGGAGGTGGGATCAGCTACTACATATGCAAAGAACCCTTTATGTAACTAAGTGTGGCAGTGTTCAGAACTTATTGATGGGGAAACGTGTAAATATTATTTATTGCACTTTTTAGATGTTCTCTCTTTCTTTCATAATAAAAATGCCTTTCGATGTCTGCATTGGCGTAGCTACAAATTTTTTACGGGGTAGCAAAATCTTAACAATAAATTGTGTGCAAAATCTTAAACTGAGTGTTTTCAAATTCTGGAGAGGAGGAATCGCACCCCACCAGTTACGCCAATGGATGTTAGACACTGTACAATTAAGTATATATGTATGTGGCTTATTTATGAAGTCGCGCATTCTTTGCCATACATATCGCAGTCTCCAAACCCCAATTCGACTCAATTTAAATTTGTTGCGGATTCAAAAAATGTTTTACATCTAAAAGTTTTTTATTAATTTTTTACTTTATTGAAAAATTAATGTGCAACACTGCAGAAGTAAGAGTTTGATTTTTCAATTCACTAATTTTTTGTTTTCTTGACGTTAATTTAATTATTTAACATGAAACGATCAAAATTAAAACTTTTTCTTTTACAATGAAAATTCAAATTTTTTATTAATCCCTTTTTAAGCCAAAAATTGACTAGTTATAAGTATTTAGCATAATACGACTTATAATGCCTGAAAAACTGTACAACTTATAATGTATGAATTTTTTTTTCGTAGGATATAGCGAAGTGCACCGGGTCTCAGCTAGTGTAAGTGTAGTTGTGTAAAACTATGTATGTAAATATAACTACTACATTCCCCGCTAAATATCTACTTGGTTAAGTATACACTTAAGTAGTTAAAGTAAACAGCTCTATTGCTGAAGTGATGGTAACTGTACTATTTACACAACAAACATGCTGCAATATTAATTTACTGCAGTAAACTCTACCTTGTAATGTGTAAAGGAAAAAGCTTAAGAAAATGTGTACTTTGGCGCCAAAAAGGTGGGTGTAACAACAACGTATATAAATCGCAATACATAATAGAAAAAAGGGGCTTGTATTCGAAAAGCTTTTATTCAAAATTGCATTCAATCATAATTATAGAGCACAGAAACTGCTAAGTATATACTCACACCAACGCTTACATTGAAGAAACAGGTTTTCTGTAAAGGTGATAACGGTGTTACTGACGTCAAAAATAATAAATATGTAAGTTGAACGAATTAAGTTTACACTAAAGCTTATACTATTTTATAATTACTTATTTATTCGCCGGAATTTTAACTAAATTGATTTTTTTTTTCGATAGGACGATTTTTATATTGACAACATTACCTGCTGGGACAGTGCTTTGTTGTTTTGGCAGTAATTCGTCTTGTATATACTTGCATTGGAGTTATATGGTCAGGCGGAATAAATTGTTAAAATGTTTAAAATCAAAGATGGTGTACAAAATGGTACAGTTAACGGTAAGCGGTATGAAGACATGATTACTATCAACTTTGTGATTTAAATAGGATGTCACCATTAGTCACACAGTGCGCGATATACAATAGTTTAACGGGGTGCTAATCATAATCGCATGACTGCTTGGAAAACCCAGATAATAATTGATTGCATAAATACTAGGAAGGCAACATTTGAAAATATATTTTTCGAATTCAGACTGATTAACTTTCAAGAGTGTGTTAAAGTAGGTTCGTTCGAGAACTCACAAATTTGTACGAATTTGTACAAATTTTTACTGCATTTTACGAAATTGCGTTCGTTTACACAAATTTGTAGTAAATGAGAGCAGAAATAGAGAGCGAAAAGTGACAATTCTTGACTTAGTATTTGCAAATTTTTACTACAGAAATTTCTTGCAGTAAGATTTAGCAAAACCAAAAAACATATGATTCAAAAGGTAAACAAACAAAAGTAAGCAAACAAAAAGTATACAATTTGTGAAAAAAATGTTAAAAAAAAGGAAAATCCAAACAAAAGTGCAAAATATTATTAAATTTAAATTATTTGTGAAATAAAGTTAGTTAACAATGTCTACAGATGTTTTAATTTTTTTTTATTTGATTAATTTAATTTGTTTGATTTGTCGAGAACCGATAGAAAAGGAAATAAATATCAAAAGCGAAAAAATTGTTTCAACACAATATTTATTTGCCTTCAGCTGTTGCTTCAATCTTACGAATTTTTACAAATGTCTGTTCGAGTACTTTTTTGCACAAATTCTCTTTTTGAGAGTAAAATTTTCAATTTACTAAATAATTACTCATTTACTACAAAGTGCAGTAAAAGTACTCGAACGAACCTTGTGTTTCTGTATACTACCCGTATGTAAATATATGCACCACCCTCAAGGGCCACATGTCATAAATTATTTGAGTATGCCATAAATTGAGCCAATTTATGAATCCTAAAAATAAATTACCTCAATTAATTTAAACAGAATTTTATTGTGTGTAAACCTTTGATTTAAAATTTTTTAAAATATCTTAAATCAAATAATAAATAAAAAAATATTTTTTTTTTGTTAAATTTTCATATTATATGTAAAAATTGTTTAACAAAGGTTGGTCCAAACATAATCCACGATGTTCATAGCAAGTCGCACCTTAACGCCAAGATTTTTACCAAACTTAATTTGGCATTTCTTTGTTTCAGGGTTTGACAATTTCAGACATTGAGCAACGTGCTAAGGTTGCTGAAGCCCTTTATGATAATGAGCGTTAAAATCAAAATGCATTTTACAAAGCGACGATGAACACTTGTGCCTCAGTGGATTCGTTAACAAGCAAAATTATCGTATTTGGGCAAATGAGAATCTACTACTTAAGGCCATGACTGACTATCAGATTTAGTCGTTCGATATGTCAAAAATTGTATGTGT
This sequence comes from Phyto melanocephala, assembly GCA_941918925.1. Lineage (NCBI taxonomy): Eukaryota > Metazoa > Arthropoda > Insecta > Diptera > Rhinophoridae > Phyto > Phyto melanocephala. The sequence goes on from OW799233.1 coordinate 9,868,214, forward strand.
GTTCAGAAAGTGTGTTAGTGTAGACACAAAGTGCACATGTGTGACAGATTTTTTGACAAGAGTGACCGATTTGATAATCTTTTGGAAATTTTCATAAAATAGTAGTTTCTGTGCGATCAGAGTTGCTTTTTCTAAGCAAGTATGACAGTGTGGCATCCAATAACACATTTTGTTTCGATTTTTTCATGTAGGACAGAAAACTATCAGATTTTTATTTGACATAATCGCACGACTTTGTAGGATAGTCAGTCATGGCCTTTAGTGATTGTTGAAAAGCTGATGCATCTACAAAGAGTGACTGTTTGGTTCGCTTTTTGGGCTGGCGGCGTCAATGCGCAGTACTTCTGCGAAAATGAGGTGGGCCAGTTACTTATCGTGAATGGTGTTTGCTATCACGAGATGATAACGTACTTATTGGGACTAGAAGTTAGACCATATGTGGTTCCAACTGGATGATGCAACTTCCCACACAGCTAACGAAACAATGGCTCTGTTGAGCCAGAAATTCAATGGCAGTGTTGTATACGTTCGTAAATATAAGAATAGATAAAGATTAAGTGCTGCATCCATAAACATTATCAATTACATTTATTTTACACCCGTTGCAACTAACGATTGTCAATTCGACGATGGCATTTTTAAAATTTTTTTTTGATAATTAAAATATTTTTTTCTGTACAAAATTGATGTTATTGGACCTTGTAATCCCTTATATATTAAAACAAAAACAACTCAGCAACTAACGCTATATGCTATAAATGTGAGCGTGATCGACGCATGCAATAGGAGATGTTATAAGTAATAAGAGAGATGTGCTCGACGAACGTTCGTACTCTAGGGTTAAACTGCTATTCTATGAATATTTTACTAATGAATCTTCAATAGTTTGTATATATACAGCAGTAACTTTTTATACCCTTCACACAGTGAAAAAGGGTATATATAGGTTTGTCATTCCGTGTGAAATTTCTAAAATTTTCATTTCCGACCCCATAAAGTATATATTTTCTGAAAGCTTATGAATAGGGGAATCGATTTAGCTCTGTCAGTCTGTCCGTCTGTCCGTGTATACACACGGAAAATCAACTCTTTGGAGCCCCCCGAAATCGCTTGGACCCGGGTGAGGTATTAAAATATCAGAAATATTCGGGAGTAGAACGGTATTGAAAATCCGAAACATCGGTTCATAAACAACTGAGATATGAGCAAAAACCCACGACCACCTCGATTTTTTTTTCACAAAAACAACATTACAACAACATACATTCAAACATACAAACGTGGGATCGAATCCCAGCTGAGCCAAAAAATTTTTTTTTTTATTTTTTTATATTTTTTTTAAATTTTTTTTTAAATTTTTTTATTTTTTTTTTTATTTTTTATTTAATATATTATTTATATTTTTATTATTTTTTTTATTTTTTTTTTTAATTTTTTTTTTTTAAATTTTGTATTAAATTTTTTTAAAAAATTTTTTTTTTATATTTTTTTTATTTTTTTTTTTAACATACATACGTTAATTTTTAATTTTACAATGGGATGTTTTTATATATGTATGTTTTTTATATGTATGTACGTATTTCATATGAGATGAATGGTGATACAAACTACTGTTATTGCATGACTACACGTTGTGAAGGGTATATAAGATTCGTCATGGCCAATATAGCACTCTTACTTGTTAGAGAAAAGGTTTGTACATTTTTATTAAGTTTCAACAAATTATATAGAAAATTATTTTAACTTTAATAAGTTACATAGAAGTTTTAAAGAATTATCTTTGGCAAAAATTTTATCTAATTAGATTATGTGTTAATGGTATTATAGGGTGTTCGAAACTAAATATTGTATTTCTCATTTGAACGTTTAGTTAGAATAACAGTTAGTTGAGTAGAGCAGTAATGTTATGACCTAGATTATGTTGATGAGATGTTGTTAGGTTGAGTCTTTTTTGACATGCATTTTATTTGCCACCGCCAAGTGATGAGTGTTGCCAGAAATTAGATCTAATTTTTCCCAAAAAATTAACAACTTGATTTAAAGTTTAACAACTAAATGTGTAAAAATATAACAAATTTATACATATTCTATTTAAAGAAAATTGTGATTACTAAACTAAGTTACTATGGCAACACTATCTACTATGGTCTTTTCCTTATTTCTTCCTCTTCAAACATGGTTTTTAACAAACAATAAAGCAGTTGCTCTAAAAAAGCTTAATTTTACATTCTCCATTCGATAGTGTACACGTAAACAATCAAACTAACCAATAAATAAACAAATGTACAACAAAAAAAGTGAACGTTATTTACAGATAATTTCGTCATTGTTGCATGGTGTTTTGAACCATTAGAAAAAGCTTTCAATACATACACATTTTTTTATGTACAATTTTTCTTACAATGTGGCTGTTAAGTAAAATATAAAACTAGTACTTGTTGTTGCAACAACACGTTGCAATGTGAATTGAACTAAACAAAACTGAGAGTAGAGTAGGTATAGTTTTGAGCACGTTTTTGGGTTGAGGACATATTAAAAGATTAAAAAAGCAAAAAAAAAAAATAAAAATAAAAAATTTAAATACGAAATGAAAAGAAGCAGAACAAAGTAGATGCAAAGTAGATTGCATTTGGGGTACAGAAAACCAGCACGCATACATTGAAAGGCCGATACACCCAAAACGAGTCACTGTTTATTGAGGATTTTGGACCAGAGGCATAATTGGGCCATTTTTCTTCGAAAATGAGCAAGGAGTGGCCGTAGTCAATGGCGATCGTTATCGGGCCATGTTGGACGAATTTTTTGTTCACAAAAATTGAAGAGGATGATATTGGCAACATTTGGTTTCAACAGGACGGCGCTACGTACCACACCGCCGAAGCTAACCTTTTTTATAGCATTTTCAAAAAAAAAAAATAATGTTATTTGGCCGACCCTTTATTAATTAAATGAAAATAATATTTTTTTAAAATTATATAACAAAAAAAAAAATAAATTAAAATAGTATTAAAAAATTAATTAAAATTCCTGGAATTTTTAAAAATGATTTTTATGTTATTAATCAGGCCTATAATTGAAAATAATTTAAATAAAGTATTCATTGCATCAACAATATAAATTATTAAAGCTGTTTTAAATGAAGGAACCTGAAAATAAAATAGAATAATTTTTTATATATTTTTTTAAACATATTTTTAACATACAAAAATACAAAGCATAAGAATACATTTAGGAACTGGTGGCATAACAATATGTCATATTTTTAAAAGTAAAGCGGGTGCATCCGCGAACCAAATTCACAAAGAAATTTTACACTTTAAAAATTTCGATCAAATGAAGTAAAAAATATCAAATAATTACTTGCATATTAAAGTTAGAAGCCATAAGAATATTGCGGGCTGCAAGGAATATTGACTTTAGTCCCATCTGCAATAAAGTTCAAGTTTTCTATGATATTTATTAGGATCAAAGACTGATTTTTGCTATGAAAATATGTATGTATGTACTTACTAGAATTTTAATCCGTGATTGACTATTTTTTAAGTATTGACCTCCCTGTTTCACATGTTAAATCAAAATTTTAATAAACCCTTCTTCCTTCAAGATGAATTCTTGACAAAAAAAATAATTTTTTTAGTTTTTTTTTTTTTACTATATATATACTTTTTTCAACTGACAGAAATCTCTAAGTTTTTTGAAAATATTTAATATAAAATATATCGTCTAAATTTCTTGATCTCTTTTATTGATTATATATGATTTTTTCAAGCTTGAGATCAACTTTTTTTTTATAAAAAAACCAAAAAAGTTGATCTCAATATATTTAATATAAATTAAAAAAAAAATTTTTAATATACAGTCGAACTTCCATAACTCGAACTTCTCTAACTCGAATTTTCTCTAACTCGAACTAATTTGGGTGGCAGTAGCGTTAAAAGAACAAATCACATACAATTTTCCTTCTGTAACTCGAAGTCTCCGTAAGTCGAAATATGTTTCAAATTTAAGAATAAATTAATTAGTCAATTAATTAAAAAAATTGTATAAATAAAATGTTAGTATTACAGATTTATTATTAAAATTTATCTTTGTGTATTACTACTAGTCACCGCTTGGGACATCTTCTGTTCATAGTTTTAGTGTAGTTTTTTAATTGAATACCGTCAGTGTCAATTAAATATTAAATATAATTATAAGGTTCTTGTTTTGTATTACTTGGATGTTTATTGTGTTTGTACAACTTTTTCATCAAACTTGACATCCTTATCTCCTAATTTGTATAATACACATTTTGTACAATAGAATTTTTACTATTAAGATCCGATCTACGGTCCATTAAAGGAGTTACAGCTCTGCCGCATCGTATTGCTTTATCACAAGTTTTGCTACACGGAATGAAAAACTTTTTTTACATCAATAATTAATATTCCGGCGCTCTTACGTCACAAAAAAAAATTTATATATAGATTTCGTTAGGTTCCTACAAGAAGCATATGTATGTCCTCAACTAGTTTATTCCATTCGATCTTATCCATTGCTATTATCATCAGCTCGCCTTAGGATTTTTTTGGAAGAGAGCTGCATAAACATTTCAACAGTTGATAGCATTTCTTGTGGCCTGTGCAATGCATGGCTAATCCCAATTCATTTACGCCGATTGATTTCAATATATCTGTGGCTTGCAGCTAAAAGGGCCAATGTCACTTTTTTGCTCTTTTGAGTTAATCATTGCATTAGATTTGTTTTCTTGCTCTATTTCATTATGGTAAAACAGCTAAAGTCATACTTAACCCGGAACAGCTTCATAAATAAAATGCTGGCCAATGTCACTATGAAATCATCTATAAAAGTTAAAGTTCAACTCCAATTTTCTCAAAAGTAAATATTTTAAGATTGGCTCTTTTAGCTCCAACTCACAGATTATATGGATATGGAGTATTATATCCCTCAGCAGATTGTTGTTAATGGTATTTGGTCAAAAAATTTTTAGTATGCGATGCAGGCAATGATTTACAAATAGTTGGGAGTCGTTCGTATCTTGACTTTTTGTGTTTTTTTGGATTTCACACCCGCATCAAAAGTTTTTATACAGCTATTAAATATGCTGCATTTTGTTCGCATGAAGAGGTAGTTAAATTTCCATACTGAGTTAATGCTTATCTCGCCTTGTTGATACGTTTTTAAACATCTTCATGGAATCCGTGTAATGGCACTCCCAAGGTAACAGAAGGAGTCTACTTCAAAGAGACGCTGTTGGCGAATAGGGAGTGGTTGGAAGTTTGTGGTGTTCATTTTTATTCTATCCCTGAAGTCACTGGTGACCAAAGGAGCTTAAAAGGGGATCCAATATTGTCGTGGTTTGCTTTGATATTTCTTATACAAACTTACATACATATATATAAACTTAATATTCCTGATCCACCAAAAGCTGAAATATGAAAAACTAAAATTCTCTCTAATAATTACAGATCTCTTAAAGTTTTTTTTTCAAATATTTACTTATTATAGTAAAAAGTATATTTACCGGCTTTTCTCTGTGACATGTTGCAGCATTCAATACATTTTCGGTATTCTTGTAAATAGGAAGTAACATATACAACCGTTTTTTCTTATTTCAGAGCTTTTTGACCTACATTTGTACTTATTGCTTTGGTGTACATTAATAAATAGTATGTTTATGCTCGTTTATGTTTCTATGTATTTGTGATAGTAAATACCCTGAAGGAAACCTGGGAGCAAGTGTCTCCAAGTCACCAGTTTTGTCGACTATTGTAGTGACTTCTTGGCGACATTGTCAACAAAGTGTCTACATTTTTTTTAATTTTCTTTGATGAAAAAAAAAAAATGTTTACACAATAAATAAGAGTTTTAATTAAATGTACCTAATTTACTTTTAATATTTGATATTTAATGAATTCCTTAATTTTTTTCAATAAAACATCATATTTTAACAAAAGTTTCATTAACGACGTCTATTTCAGAAAAGTATCAAAAGTGTAGACTAGAATTACTTAAATGCACTATTGAATCTCTGGTGACAATGTCTACAAATGGTCCTTACAGAACTACCTACTCAGTAGTACCAGTGTAAGTAGAAGATTTCCAATGACACGCACATGTTAAATGTCTATAGTAAAAAGCATTGTTGGGGGTATAATAAGTCACTAGTACTGGTGACAGTGACAATAGTGAATCAGTACTGATTCACTAGTGATATTTCCTACAGGGTATATAAACATGATATGAATGAATTTACCCTGCAAAAACTTTTTATTTTCTTTTGCTAACAGTAACTCAGTAGTTAATACATACGTTACTTGGTAATGGGTGTTTATTATTTGCTAAGAGGGCCTTTAGTATCTTTATTTGGTGCTTTACGTTTTTCAGCAAGAAATGTTATTACCAAAAAGCATTTCTTTGGTTATTACTGGTTATTAACGGTCGAATTGATAAAAATTAAAAGAGCTTTATAAGAGGTTTATAAGTCAAATTTAGTTAGTGTTTATCTGCTTAAAAAAGCATTTGTACAAGACATGATTTTATTGTGTGATGTTGACGCTATATAGAGCTTTTCTACGACTTCGAAATGTATTTTTTGATTTTTACTTAGACTCTTATGTACAACTTGAACAACTTTTTACAATCATAACTTTGATCAATATTTTGATCATGTTTTGAACGAGGTTTTCAAATCATTTTCAAAGAATGGTTTAACAAAAAAAATACTTTGGTCTCTCTTGTAATGCTCAGTTTTGATAAACCCTATACTGTTAGTTATCCAACTATTTTTTATTGTAAGTTGGTGACACTTGATTGTAAAAATGCCTGTAAATTTAAATTATAATAAACACGTAGTTTCTGAACACGCTGTTTTGTGATATATTTTGCTGTTAGTTATAACTTTGGTACCTGCTGAATTCCATTTACGGCTGTTAGTACTCTGACATTTATTTATAATTCGTCTAGTGGACCTAATACAACTTTACCTTTTTGTATTGTTTATGAAGAGTTTTACTGTGTGTTTACTGGATAGTGTTACAAAATTCTGTTACCATTAATTTGCATTCTATGTAGGTCATTTATGTACCAGAATAGCATAACTTCTGGAACAATTTAAGCTTTTTTGACTAAAAGCACTGAAGTGTTCATGGTGAATCGACAATAGTTATTTGCACAATATGCTGCAAAGTATACACTACATAAATTCATGCACACTTGTATGAGTATGGGCTCAAGTTGTTTTCTTTTACTGTGTGCATGTGTGTTTATATGTACTATTTGCCCCATTTGGTATTGCACTGAAATGAAGGCCTTATCAAAACAACAAAAACCAACAACAACAAAAAAGCAAAGCTTGACAATGGGGATAGGATTGGCATTGGATTAAGTGCCAGTTGTTATAGTTGTAGTAGCAATAGAGATGGTTGTGTGTGTTTTAGTATTGGCCAACATAAGTGCAGTGGTTTGTACATGCTTTTACTTTTAACTTTTGATTTTTATTCTGTTTGGTTTTTCTTTTTTTTTTTTGCAAAATGTCTGTATATTATTTTTCACTTTTCAATTTTATTATTTTATGATTTTTTTTTTAATTTTTTCTCAGGTAAATTTTTGTTTTCCTGGTTTGATTTTTGTATGATTTTTCCTGTTGTCATGTAGTTTTTACGTACAGTTGTGTAAAGTTTTAATAAGCATTTTAATTAACAATTATTGGCTAAAAATGTGTTAGTTTATACATATTATTGTAAAAATTTTTTTTTTTTTAAATTCATCTGTTAAGTTTCATATAAAGCGCTTTTAAATTTAAAGAATTGCAACTTACCAGAATTGCTTCTGCAAAAGCGCGAAAAAATACTGCCAATAAGGTTCAATTAGTCAAGTCATACCATAATGCTATAGCCATAACCATAAATATATTTGCTTCACCTATTAGTGCTGCCATAACCATAAACATTTGTTGATGCTTTCATTTGTTTATACCCTTCATTAGTAGTTTGTAATTGTTAATTGTTTATACTTTCCCTGAAGAAGCAAGCGAAATATAGGAAAATAAAATTAAAACTATTTTTTATAAAAAAAAATGATCTCAAGTTCAATACAAAAAACAACTATTGATATAAATACATAAATAAAAAAGCTCGAAAACATTCATCTATATATATAAAGCAATAAATATATCTTAATAGCAAACAGCTGTTTATGGTTACGGCGAAAAATCAAAATCCAATTAGTGTCTTTAGTTATGGTGAAGTCTATTGCGTTATGGCGAGCCATCTATAATTAAATACAGTGGGCCAATTCAAAGTGGTTGCATATCAGTCATATTTGTACTATTTCATATTATTTTATGCGTGCATAAAATTTTTGTTAGTAATTTCCATACAAAAAAAATAATATGACTTTACACATTTGTTTCCTATGTATAAGAAATTGTTTATGTTATACTTTTAACCATACTGTCTCTCAGAGAGAATTTCTTCGCTTCTCACCACTCAGAGAGAATATTTTCTATTTTCTTCTTTCCTGTATACATACAACGTTTAACGGCGTCATCTCTTTGTCTTCTTTCTTGTATTAAATACATTATTTGTTAACAAAAGGTGTTCAAAGTCACTAGTCATATTAATATGAATTATATGACATAGTACAATATGAGAGTCTACTTTGAATTGGCCCAGTGTATCCTAAGTTTGGTTTGAAAAGCTTTGGTTTGTATGGCTATGGTTGTAGTACGATTAATTGAGCCTATAGTAAAATCGACGACTGTAACGTTAATCAATCTCATTTTAGTGCCTAATTTTTTTTTTTATTATTTTCCGTTGCGCAAAATCGTGTGAAATTTTAATGAAAATATGGTAACATTATTGAGAGAATTAGTCTTTTTAAATATAGGCATACAAAAATGCGCTCTGCAATTAAAATATGCACATCTTTACCACCTGCCCTTAAGCTGATTTTATTCATATTCAATTCCATCTTAAGAACCGGTTTCTACCCTAAATCATGGAAAATATCAGAAATTACTATGATACCTAAGCCAGGTAAAGACGCTAGCCAAGTGTCATCTTATCGCCCGATAAGCTTACACTCAATTTTATCAAAGCTTTTTGAGAAAATATTTTTAAATGCGTTGACTCCATATTTCAACGACCACCACATCATTCCCGTTCATCAATTTGGATTCCGAAAATATCATGGCACAATAGAACAAGTTCATCGCATAGTTAATCTTATCAGACAGGCTTTTGAGGACAAACACTATTGCTCATCACTCTTCATAGGCATTTCTCAAGCCTTTGACAAGGTCTGGCATGATGGGCTTCTACATAAAATAGGTTCTTTGTTACCCCAAAATACCCACAAACTACTGCGAAATTATTTATTGGATCGTTCATTTCTAGTAAAGTATAAAGACTATATCTCAGACTCAAGAAAAATCGCAGCAGGAGTTCCCCAAGGCAGTATACTTGGTCTTCTCATGTACATATATAATTTATACATCAGATATGCTCACCTATGGAATCCAACTATGGGGAACAGCTTCTGCTTCTAATATAGAGAAATTACAAAGACGACAAAACAAAATATTGCGACTTATTACTGGAGACCCATGGTACATTAGCAACGCGAATATTCACAAGGACCTTAATATTCCATTTGTTAGCGATGAAATAAAAACCTTTTGCTCAAAATATGTACGAAAACTGGAAACTCATCCAAATACTCTCGCACAGAATCTGCTGTATTATAATGGACATACTCGACTCAGGAGGATCGACACATTGGCCCTCGCGGTCTCGTTAGAATGATGACCACTATGCAATGAAAATTTGAGTCTCTATTGCAATGGCAAAAGACCCAGAAATTAGTTAATTTAAGATTTTAATACTTATTGTCATTTTCTTAATATAGAAAGATCCAATAAATAAATTATGAGTTAATAAAAAAAAAACTTAAAATATATTTATCTTGATACTAAATTTTGTGACGTATTTTAGATAACAAATTATATTGAAAATCAAGTTGCGTTTAAATTTTGTTTAAACATATCGAGCTGTAACAGCGAAAATAACTTAACTGACATATATTTCTTTATTGAATTTTTGATGTAGAGTTGTGCTCTAGCTTTCAACATCTAAAATAAATATTGAGTCAAAAGTAATATTAAAAAGAATTTAATTATAGTTACAGAAATACAAGCCATTCAATTTTAACGTAAACGATACTAATCTTTGTGTGACTGTAAAAATAACGTAACTGATATTTTAAATGTAAGACTAACTGAATAATTAACAAAATAAACTAATCAATTTAATTATAAAGATCAATCCATTATAAAATATGTAATTGTTACCTGTTAGTTATTTTAATCTAGAATTGTTACTGTCAATAACTTTTTACTCACAATCATGCAGCTAACGATAAAAATACTACTAATACACGGTCATATTTTTTTTTTGTTTACACACATGTAAGGCTACATAAATATAATCGAAATTTTGCCGCGATATGAAAAAAAACTAATGGCAATGACATACTCATAAAAAAAACAAATTAATAAAAATCATTTCCTAACTTTCACTATTAAAACTTATCCAAATATTCTATACCCACTTAATGCCAATAATACATCTCTTATATTTGTATTTAATAAACTTCTAATTGTTCTTAGGGAATTCAAAATGTAACATCAAAGTATTCCAATGCTCGCTTTGACATGTTAGTTGGAGTTGGACCGCAGTGAAATTGAAAAACTAGACTTTAGCTTTTAATTTCTTTTAAGAAAACCTTCTCCTGTTAAATATGACTTCTGTCGGTTACGTTATTTTTGCTGTTAAGGCTCTATATTGTTTTTCGCTTGCTGCAAATGGATTCATTCTAAATGACTCTTTAAATGCAAGATAATTTGTTTTAAGTTTTATGCTAGAAAATTAATGAAAATTCCTACAAAATAGCTTAAACAATTCATGTAGGCAAACAGCATGAACTAATAAAACAGCGGCTTCTTTTCACCTAATGAGTCATGAGTTCTATGCACTTGTGAAAATAAAGTGCTGCTCACTAATACATTTGTATAACGACATGGTGATGCGCTAATGTTAAAATCATTAGTGTTTACACTTGAATTGAATCACTTCGCCGTCAGTTGAAGCAGTGATAAATCACTTCTTTATGTTGTCTTTCTTGCGGGGTTGCACAAATGCTCAATGTGCGTAATAGTAACATTTGACGAAAAACGCCAAAAAATATATTACTGTGCATGTTAGTGTGCTTGTAAGTGAATTTTTTTAATATTAATTTAAAAATGGAGCCTCATGACTTTTTTTTTTTTGTTTTTCATAATGTTTTTGTATAATGTGACAGTTTATCCATAATTTTACTATTATTTCACCATTGTTTAGCAAGTTTTGCATTTAAATTAAACCCTATATTCAGCTGCTTAACTTCTTTTAAACCTTTTTGGTTAAAAGGATTTACTGAACACATCTAAATCATGTGTAAATTTTAAAACACTCAACGTATTCATCATGTTTAATAAAATAATTAATTATTTTACAACATCAATACTATTTGTATTGACAACATCATACTATTTGTTTTAATCAAATTTAGTGGGCCTCAGAACAAGTCCTGGTTCACACATAACCAAGGCGAATTCACATCAGGTGACAACATCCCTACAACAAACACAAAAAGGTCTGGAGAATGTCGAAAAAAAATGAATTGTTTGTTTACTTTTAATACAAATATTATTTTTATAAATTTACATGAAATTTGTTAAAATAAATATATTTTTTCAATTTATTATATAGATTTCTGCTAGTTTATATCACATATTTGTGCTTTTTAAAATATTTTTCACAATTTTCACAAAATACTTAGACAAACACAATGGGCATTTTAAGTTTTCTGAATTAAAAAAATTAAAAATGTTCTTTATTTTAACTGTAACTAGTATTTTACTTATTTACTTATTTACAAAATAAATATAAATATTTTTATAATTTTGTCGCTTTTATAAAATTAATTTAAATGTAAACAAACTTGGCCATTGTGCCGTTAAAATAAATCGAGAAAAAAATAATTAGCTGGCCTCTGAACATCACCTGATGTGAATTCGTCTTGTACGCAACTATTTTAAGGTTTTTTTTTTTAATATTTCTTTACTGTTGCTTTTACGTTTAAACAGAAAATTAAACAATTTTTTCAATCGTTTCTAGAGTGAACCACTGAGCGTATAATTAATTTAAACATTTAAATTCAACCACGCAACCATTCAAAACACATACAACAACCATTCGAAAACTGTCAATATGTAAACAAGCAAGAAGAACAAGTCAATATTAGTTTATTTAATTGCTTAATCAGCTCGTGAAGGTTAAATAAATAGGGGAAATGCAATTATACCTTTGAGCATTGCCAATACAAATAATGTTAACAAAAGTGAAAGAGTTATAAAATGAAGCAGCGCGGTTGAGAGGAAAAAAAAATTTACAAGATTTTGGAAAATTTATTTATTTATGATAGATCAAAATTAACCAGCGTTTGTATAGTAAAGTGTTGGCAAGTTAAGGCACAGTTTGACAATTTAGAATTAATAAAAGTGAATAACTACATAGAACAACAATGTTCTTTTTAGATATAATGAAAGCTTGATGGATTTTAAAAAAGACTAAATCAATTGTTGGTATTAAGAGTACTTGTCATTCCTAAAATAAAACGTTAAATATTTTTACAGTCATTTTAAGAAGGTTTATACAATGTTTTCTCTTAAAAGGTCTGCATCTTAATGCCTATAAAGTTTAATTGATTGATGATGAACGGAGAATAAAGTTAATTGATTGGGTGGTTTATAGAACATCAGAGATATATTTCTACCTGGAATAGATGAGACACAAATGTCATATTGTCCTTGTAACAATTTCACTATTGCATGAAACTTTTCCTGGTCGTGTAATCGCTTATATATTTAAAAGGTCATAATTGTCCCCATAGAATGTATTATTTTACATCATTGAATTAAGACTTAGAACATACATATATGTTCCATGAGGTTGCAAATAAATACTGTACAATAGAAATTACAAACGCAATGACAAGCCTATAGACACTCATTTAAATAATAAAATAAGACTCTTAATATTAACTTAAAATAAAAAAAACTTAAGCATTTCAATTACAATGAAATTATATGGGTTTACAAGTTAATAATGTAGATTTTTTGCTTGTAAACTGCTCTTATTATAACAACAAAATTAATTAAAATATTATTGAAAGTATTGTCCATCGTTAGTAAGACTTTTTCACATCTTTCTGGTATATAGATTCCGCGCTAAAGGAACGTTTTTGAGGTAAATAATGAATTAGCCAATTTCTGATACTCTATTTTAAAGTGAAGTGTATTCCAGTAAAGGCATTCTGCATCGATACAAACAAATGTTACTGAGAAGGGTCACAGAGTGGGCTATAAGGCGGGTGAGCCAGAATTTTCCATCCACTGTTTTTTAATTAATATTTAATCGGTCTAGCAACAAGCGGCAGAGCGTTGAAATGATGGAAGATTATGGCCTTGTGCCTGGTCGAATATTCTGGTAATTTTTCGTTGATTGCTCTCTTTAAACGAATCAATTGTGTTCTTTAAAGGTCGCCAGTGATTTTCTGACCCAGCTCAATAGCTAATAATACATAACACTCTTTTGATCCCACCAAATACAGAGCATTACCTTGACGTCATGGATATTCGCCTTCGACGTTGATTTGGCTTTATATGTGACTTTTTGCCCTTGAGTTTATCGTAACGTATACATTACGACTTCTTTTTGCAGCGTTCAAGCATAATTTCCGACATGCAGTTTCCTTGCTTTTGAATGAATGCCAATAACTTGAAGTGTAGGGAAATGGCTTGTTGTGTGACCCTCAATGATAATCCAAGTTCTTCTTGAGTTTGATAATAATCTTCGTCGAGTCTGGTCAAATATTTTCCAATTCTTCATCTTCAAACTTTTTCGGCTGACCAGGCCTCTTCTTGTTTTTTATGTCGAAATCACCACTTTTAAATCCCGCAAGCCATCGTTCACAAGTTTTTTGAGTTGGTGTATGCTGACAGTAAGCTTCTACCAACAATCGGTCACTTTCAGCAGCCGTTTTATTCAAATGAAAGAAGGTTATCAGGCAATTCCGCAAAAGAGATTTTTTAGGCCCAAAATTCGACATTATAAAGGGTAATTGTTATTATCTTTTTGACAACACTGGTTTAAACAGCTGACGCACGTTTCGTGTTTTGTTTCACTGTCAAACATCTTCAGTTTGGTCTATAATTTAACCATAAATCGTCTTACAAACGAACAACGCTTGCAAATTATTGAATTTTATTATCAAAATGCGTGCTCTGTTAAGAAGTTCATCACGCTCTTCTTATCGAAAAATTGTGTTCAGCGACGAAGCTCATTTTTGGCTCAATCGGTACGTTAATAAGCAGAATTGTGGATTTTGTAGTGAAGATCATCGAGAAGCATTGCAAGAGCTACCAATGCAGCCAGAAAAAGTCACAGTTTGGTGCGGTTTATGGGCTGGTGGCATCATTGGACCGTACTTCTTCAAAGATGATGCGAATCGTAACGTAACTGTAAATGGTGAGCGCTACCGTAAGATGATATCCAATTTTTTTGCCCAAAATGCAAGAGCTTGACTTGCATGACATGCGGTTTCAACAAGACGGTGCCATATGCCACACAGCACGCTTAACAATGGACTTATTGAGAGGCGAGTTCGGTGAACATTTTATTTTACGTTCGGGACTGGTCAATTAGCCGCCTAGATCGTACGATTTAACGCCTTTAGACTATTTTTTGTGAGGCTATGTTAAAGCTCATGTCTATACACATATGCCCGCTTCAATTGACGCATTGGAAGACAACATTGAAGGATTTATTCATGAGATACCGGCCGAAATGTTGAAAAGAGTATGCCCAAATTAGACTAAACGGATGGACCATTTGAGGCGCAGTCAGGTCAACATTTGCATGAAATAATCTCCAAACATTAAATTATATGGACCGTACTATCGATTCAAATACAGATTTCATGAATTTTTCTGAATTTTATGTGTTTTTTTTTAAACTTTCCTATATCTCTTAAAAAAATCACGCTTTAATAGCGCTTAAAAAATTATATAAAAAATATTCTTACATTTTTTACTTTCGCGTTCTTTTCTTTAAATTTTGTATATATAAACAAATAGAACACAAATTCTCTATTTGCTGACAGGAATGATAATTTTTCTTACCGACAGCACTAAATAACCAAACAAATTTCGCAAAAATTTCTTAACGAGAGTTGTTGTGGGTAAATAAGCGTTTTCAAGTACGAGTAAATTCGATTGTAAAACGAATTTTGCAAAAACTTCTGTCACAGAAGCTACATTAGTTATCAACATCAACAGTTACGGCAGCAAACAATATTGTTTCCAACAAAAGCCAGTAAACTTTTGAAAATATGTATAACAACGTGTTCATAGAAATATTTATTTATGTACGTTTATGTAAAAATAAATAATTTGCATCATAATCATAAACTAAAAACCTCCGATATTGCCAATATGTAGCTGCATGCTGCTCCCACGATATTCGCGAAACACACATGTACATACAATGCACATGTGTGTTATTATTACATCTTTATTTTTATTATTTTTCTTAGCTTAAATCAAGTCTTTAATAGATCTTATAATAGTGAAAAACTTGTTATAATGTAACAGGCATATGCAAAACATTAAAGAAGAAAAAATAAATAAAAAATAAAAATCATTGAGTTGGCCATTAAAAAAAAGTTGCCAAGAAAGATCACTTCAATATGAAACGAATAAGCACAAGTCGTGGGCGTTAAGCATGCGAATTTGTTTATGTACAACGTATGTAGTTGTTGTTGTTGTTGCAGTTTAATGTGTGAACATTTGATGTTCATTCATAGAGGTAACCAAATAGCTGCACGCAAAAGTTGCAATCAAGGTCTTTTAAATGTTAAAAATAAACATTTAGTTATTGTAACGAACAAATATTGGTTGGGAGAAAAAGTATTTCGAAAATACAAGATGACTAAAGAAAATTCTTTATAAATTGAGGAATAATCGTAACATTTTGTTGCAAAATAAAAAGCTAGGTTTAAAATATATTGACCGAATTGTCTAGAATCTGAAGAATTTGTATTTTTGTGTTTATATCTCAGTTAGCTTAGAACCGATTTGTAAATTTTTCTCAACTATATTTTTGAGACTACGTAGCTTTAGCATGTGCAAAAATTAATAGGCATTAGTAACTTGATATATTTAATAAAAATGTTTATGTTTTTAAAAAATATTTTTTTGCCTATAACTTTGCCGATTAAAGAACGAGTTGTCTAAGTTTCTTTTACAAATAGCCCTAAAGCATATTATATCTATAAATAGTAGCAAATATGTGTATAAAATATTGAAGAAATGAAAAATGCTGATTCTTATGGTAAAAATATTTAAAAACTAGAGGCAGTCGTGTTTATTTGTTCATATCTCAAAAAGCTATGAGGCGATCGTGCTGGTCTTTAAATAGCCGAATATTTTTTAAAAAGATTGCTATTATATACAGATTTTTGCAACATGTGGGAACTTCTAAAAATGGATTTCATCCAACACGCGGATAGATAAACAGCCTGACATTGCTCAATCGACTTTATAAGTTATAGGCCTTTAGACTATATATGTACTTTGTGGCGTTGAAAATGAATACTGTAAAAATTACAAACGGAATGACAAAGCTTTTTAAGTATACCTTTGGCACCACAGGTGAAAGGTATAAAAACTATCACTGGAGCACACTGTTTGCTTTACCAAGACTTATGATGAATGTTTGCCATTGATTTCAATGTGCGAGAGATGGTTTGTGAGATTCAGAAGTTTTAATTTTTATACGTAAGACAAAGAACGCCCAAGCCAGCTAAGAAAATTTGAGGACCAACAATTGAAGATATTTCTCTAAAAATAATGAAACTGAACAAGGGCATGCAAATTCATTGGGAGCAACTTAAGTAGCAATTTTAACAGGTTTGCGAGCAGAATAATTCATTCCAAAGCAAAGCAAATGGTTTTATACAATAGAGTAGAATATAAGTAGAGAGACCTTAAAAGCCGATTTTGCATGAATAAAATGCTGCTTAAATGCTATAAAAAAAAGGAAAAAAATGGATCCATTACGGTGCCCTGTAGCCTGATAAATCATATGTCAATCCT
The DNA here is from genome assembly GCA_941918925.1 of Phyto melanocephala. Classification (NCBI taxonomy): domain Eukaryota; kingdom Metazoa; phylum Arthropoda; class Insecta; order Diptera; family Rhinophoridae; genus Phyto; species Phyto melanocephala. The sequence goes on from OW799233.1 coordinate 9,885,471, forward strand.
CACCAACCAGCTAAATCGGCATCAAAGTCAAATATCCATGGCTTTAAGGTAATGCTCTGTATTTGGTAGGGCCGAAAGAGTCCTATCTATATATATAAAAATCAATGTGTGTTTGTATGTTTGTTTGTGCTTTATAGACGGTTAAACGGCTTGACCGATTTTCTTGAAATTTTTACAGAATCTTTCTATATGTCTGGAAGGAACTATAGGCTATACTTCGGTTTGAAATTGTAAGTAGGCGGGGTGCCACGCCTTATTACAGAATAAGTATTAAATATTATATATCACGAAAGTTAATGCAGCTAGAGTCTTCAAATTAAGTATGGTAAACTTTGACATCCACACAAATATTTGGGTAAAAAATGGGCGAACTCGCAATAGTAGGCGTGGCCACATGAATTAAATACTAAAATTCGTATATTTGGAAAACGATATCGATTAGAGTAGCAAAATTTTGCAAAAGCAACTTTGACACCCAAATAAACACTTATGGAAAAATGGATGCATTAACAATAGTGGGCGTGGCACCTGCCATATGAATTAAATACTAAAATTTTGGGTGGCAAAGCACAATTTTAAATGTGACCAGAACATCACAACGAACTTCTACTCAATACAACTGATTAGTTTGAAGCAAGAATTGATCAAAAACTACCCAGAGTATTCTGCCAGATATGGGCTACTTATTAAAAACTATTTCGAAAGAAGTGGTTGGATAGTTTTGCCTCGATCGATACATAACCTTATCTTTGTAGTACGCTTAACTTCAGAGCAGGGTTTCCGAAATTTTCCTGATTCGTTCTAGGCCTCTTAAGATGAATAGTTTTTTGGTGCGCAATCCGTATGTTGCCAGAAAGATGGGAAAAATATTCATACAAGGAGTATTCATACGGGTGTGAGTACCACAATTGTAGCCAATTGTATGATTTAGTTGTGATAGCAGAATTTTACGGTTGTATCTATAGAATTCTGTTTCAGAATAAAAATTAATCGGAAAAGAAGAATTTGATTGCAAGAATTGAATCATTCGAATGGCAATGAATTTGATTGTTTGCTTTCTAGGCCAATACAGTAAATAAATTTCTATTGTACAAATATTTTAAAATAAAAGCTTAAGAGTTGATTTAAGTAATACACCAATGAATTTATTAAAACTCCATATTATTAGAATGATTTTATAAAGAACTAGCCGCCCGAAACGTGCTTCGCTACGTATCAAAAATTGACTATAGATTGTTTTAAGGAGTGTAAAACTAGCTTTTTTCCTATTGTTATCCCTCTCAAAGATAAATGCTGTTCAAAAAAGTACCAAAATTCAGTTAAAACTCAAACTTTTCAAAAAGTACCAGACACCTATTTAATTATTTTTAACAGGCTCTTTGGTCCTTTCTGAATTTTTGTGATATCTTTATTAAACCCGGAGATACTGAGTTACCGATTTTACCCTTTTTTACCCGTAAGTCGTTCGACGGATTTTGTGTAAATTTAGATAAACCATCTACACGACTATAGAAACAAACCCTAAAAATTTCATCGTATTCGGTTAGACCGTTCTGGCGAAGCCAGATTCCAATAATAATAACATTCTGTAAAAAATGTCTTCTCGGAGACACTAAAGTTAAGTATTGTAATCTGGCCTCGCGTACTAAGGTTTTTCCGCGTGGCGGCTTGCGGCCGTGCTTACGGGTTTTCTCCTCCAGTTGGACGCGGCAGGTGGCTTCGCTGAATAAAGTTTTCCTGCGTGCGTCACAAGAATAAAAATGAATTGATTATAAAAATAAGAAAAGTATTGATTTTACCTTTCAAATTTTACTTTTTTATTATTATTACCTCTTAATTATAAAAATAAGAAAACTATTAAACAATGTAAAATGCAAAAGTTCTTCAAAACTGAAATGAGAGATAAAGCCATTTTCTAATATTGCTAATGTGAGATAAGGCCATGATGGCTTTACCTCCCATTCAAATTAAAAAAATTAAAATTAAAATTAAAAAAAAAATAAAAAGGCTTTATCTCCCTATTGAATGAGAGATAAAGCCATCATGGCCTTATCTCACATGCTGTAACACTTATTGCAACAGGAATGTAGTACATTTTAATATCATAAAATGTTAAAGCAACAACAAGTGTTTGTGGCAGTAACATGTAAGAATACATAATTGTATGACAAATACAAATTTAATAATTCGTAATTGTTTAAAAGATGCTGTTCCATACAACAACTATATCGCCTTTGAAGCAAACAACAATAACAACAACGTTTTGTGGGGATTAAAAAAAAATATTATGCAATCTACAGTCGTATCTGGACTCAACTAACAAACATTTATTGTTTTTTATATCTTTCCAGTCCACACAACGATTAGGTAACAATAATAAATTACAAACAGACGAATAGACATTCTTGTGAAAACACATAGAAAAAATTAGCCAAAAGATCAACTAAAGGATTAAATGCCCAAGATAGACACACACATAACAACAAGTCTTTAGTACAAAAATGTTTGTACCACTGAACTCTTAACAAAGTATTTGCTGATCCGGGAGTATGTACCAGCAAAAAGAAAAAAACAAGTTAAAAAGTATTTTGTCCATTTACATTTTGGAGGTGTTGCACTCATGTCCCTCACATGTTAGCGTCTATTCTTTTGTTTTTGTTGTGTTTGTTTTTTAGTTTTGGGAAAATATCTCAACAACATGCAGTTAAATTTTTATTAGATTCAGGCACAATGGGTCAAACAGGGTTTTAAAAATTTTTAAACACAATGTGGGAAACGCTGCTCGATGGACAATATTTTGTGTTTAGTTATTTTTGACTGAACAAGGAAAATTCATCATTAAATTAATATTTTATGTAGCGCCATGCTCAACAGCCTTTTTTCTCAATTAGACCAATTAGAACTAAAGAATAACTGCTGGTTCAATTTTAAACCGATAAATGGCCCACCCTTTATTCATAAAATTATATAATTATCTTGTTTAATATTCTTAAAAAAATTAAGTCGAATAAATATCGAAACAGTTTGGTTGGTTGAATTTCCCTTAGGAAATAAATTATTATATTTCTCGAAATCATAACACCGAACCCATTGTGCACTAATAACACAGCTGCACTTGTAACAATTTCACACATACATACACTCTCCATTATTGTGATCACACATTGAGCCCGGGAGCGGTTTGTAAATTTATTGCTGTATTTACATTTTTTTTTAGATTTCTATGTCTTTTTGTCAAATTTTCGTTTATTTTTTTTGCAATTTTAAATAAATCTTTTGACTGCGATTACGTTTTAAACGATTTTCTTCTTGTGCTGCTTATATAACAAGTTTTTCCTTTGGCCGGTGGTAATTGTGATGGTGGTGGTGTTTGTTGTTGGCGGCTGTGGCACCTGTACCACTCAACTGCATATCATAACAATTTTTTGTTATTTGTTACATGGTACTTGATTGCTTGAGTGCAGGTTGCAGGCAACCAACCAACCGGTGACTGATTATAAACGAATCACAACAGTAAACGTGATTGAGCTCAAACACTTGCATACATACATACAAACATACAAACATAGTTTCAGATGCAAAGACAATATTTTCAAATACCAACATGTTTTTTCCCCATTTGATTTTACTTTTTTTTGGTATTCTGGGCTATTTTAGTCTAACATTTTTGTGTCTGTGCGATAAAGTTAAAAGAAAAGCTAAAATTTGTTTTTGCAAAACTTCAAATATTTTTCAAACGCCGTTTATACCGGTGACGGCGACAGCAACAACAAGTACTAAAAAACAATAATTAAATGAGATAAGCCGTTTTAATTGCAAATTGTTGGGTTGAAAGAGGTCATTCATTCAGCCAGTTGCATTCGATGGTAATAATATTGAGGCAACAAATTTTTTTTGGCAAATTTTTGCGACCATATCTTGTGATCTGTTCAGGCAAAAAAAATAAAATAAAATACATGTAAAGTCAAGTAAACAAACAACACACGCAGAATTGTTCATATTCGTAAAAGATCACGTAACCCAAAAAGTACACGTGCGTCGACGCAGTTTGATGTCTCAAAAGAATTTAAGATCGTGGCCTAGTAAATTGCAATGAGTCTTAATTTTAATTGTGGTTTTATTGGCTTATGTCGATATTGCTGTAGAAAGGCTTACATACACACATACTCAGAGGCGCCATTTGTCAAAAATTTATCGTATCAACTTAGAAACCTTCGTGAGCTCATGTACAACAACAGCCTGCAGCCTGATGCCCACTGTCTGCAGGCCAACATTTTACCTTAAATTCAGAGTAAAGGACTTTATATTGAAATATCTAAGTTAAGTTTATTAGCAGAAATTACTTTGACACGCCTACTTAAATTTAAAAAATATTAAAACAATTCAAAGATTAATTAGTGCAATGCTGAAACAAAGTAAATATTATTTTCTCGCTACCTCTAGCTACCAATTCATATTATCAGTTTCCGTTAAAGTACAACATGGTTGGAAAAAAGAGTGAGTAGTAGCTCCCCTAATGTAGAAATATTTAAGGTTCCATTGTAAGACTAAATAAATAAATAAAAAATGATAAATGAAAATACTAACTTCATCACTATTATACCGGAAGAGGGAGAATGGGATGAAATAACTAGGATAGAAAACACCAATGGAATCGACTTTTATACAGACGGTTCAAAGATTGGTGACCAAACTGGAGTGGGCTTATACGATATAAGCCGAAACAGAAGCAAATACTTCCGTCTACCAGATCACAATACCATTTTCCAGGCTGAGATCATGGCGATTACGAAGGAATTAAATGGATAAAGGAAACGAATAGCGGAGCCCTGATTCGTATCTTTAGGGATAGTCAAGCCGTGATTAAGACATTGAGAAAGGAGAAAGTTGAATCACGGAACGTTTTGCAATGCAAGAGCGATATGAACTCATATGCAAATTGTGAACATCTGGAGATAATATGGATACCAAGCCATCAGAAATGAGAAAGCCGACAAATTATTCAAAATGGGAGCTCTTCAGAGTACTATAACTTTGGAGAACGCCAACCCCCTTAAACGATTTAAGGATGAACTTAAACGTTGGGCAAAGGAGGAGCATGCCAGAAAGTGGCAAGGCACTGATGTCAGTAAAGTGACAAAGATACTATGGGGTGAATTAAATCTTGGGAAATCAAAGGAAATTCTGAGATTAAGTAGACCAACACTTACGAGACTAACCAGTGTGATCACAGGTCATACGGAGTTGAGAACCCATCTAGCTCGCATGAAATTGTCTGAGGAAACGACATGTAGAGCATGCTTTGACTCATGCTCATGACTTTGATACACTATCTCTGTCATTGTCCTGCTTTTGGGCATATTAGACGCGAGAATCTTACAGTGGATACTATGCCGAATTTGGAGTACCTGGGGACTTCGAACTAGAAATCCATAAGGAATTACATTGGAGGGACTAAGTTCTTGAGCTAGTCCGATATTTATTTATTGGAAAATTTTGATTATGGTTTTTGTTTGGGAATTCCGTTTCCCACATGGAGCGAACAACATGCCAACTGGGCATAAGTGTATACCTGTCATAGGTGTCATAGGTGTCGGTAAAACATATTTTCCAGATTTTTATTTCATTATAATATTTTTTAAAAAAATTCTTTGTAAAAATAAAAATGTTTAAGAACTGAACTCAAGTCTGCTTAAAAATTTGAATATAAGTTTAAATTTCTATTTTATTGTTGAACTAAATGTTTTAAAGACCTTATTATGATTTTTATTCTGGCTCAAGTTCATCATTACTAAATTTCTCATTTTCTTTTTCCATATGAATGAATATACTGGAAAAGTAAGTTTTAATCCCGACACCAGCCGAGTGAAATGCATTTTCGAAACTAGCCATGGCTTCATCATCAGCACTCTTTGATCGGAATGTCTTATTTAACTCACAAGTTTATATGAAAATTAATTTTGTAACTTAAACTTCACATACAAATTCATAATTTTTCTGTAGTGAGCTAGAACGAAATTTACCAAACTTAAGCTTCTCCCCTTTTGTTATTCTTTTAATTATCACATATTTTCATTGTTGCTTTAAACCATCAGTCTGATGGTAATGAAAGCTTTGTAGGTTGTGATACTTACAACATTTCTCAATCATACATGTTTTTTGTTTAGTCAGTTATACAACGTAAAGTTGGTACTGACTGGATATTAAAAAGTTCGACAATAAATAAAAATTAAATTTATCATTTTATTTAAAAACAAACCTTTGAAAAATGTATAGCAAGACATCAAAACAAACCTTTGCACAAAAGTTTTTAGTATTGGAAAGCATTCAGTTCAAGTTGGCTCACTCTGTACTAAATGTAAGTTCTAATAAAAGAAATGATTAATTTAAAGCCATTAATAGCCAAACAGAAATACATTAAGTAGTTTCTATTATCCTACATAATCTTAATCATAATTAAAGTTTTTAAACAACTATTTCGAGGAAATTGATCTCTTACAACACACCAATTTAAATGCATTCACTTTAAAAAGTTTTTTTTTTCTTCGTAGATAACAAGTGAGCAGCCTTATCGAATGTAATTATCGTACATGTTTCTATTTCAATAATAAATAATGGAATTTAAAAATATCTTAATTACTTAAACCATTTAAATAAACAAGTTGAAATAACTAATAGTATAATAGTAGTTAATAATAGTAAATACAAACATACTTACATGCATACGTACATATGTGTGTGTGTATAACTCTAAACTAATATCTTAAGATACAAATGTAAATATATGTGTAAGTATGTCTGAGTGTGTATTTATGTATTATGGTACAAAACTACAAGTCTTATCTAACAGTTTTTATTCGTCGTATGTAGACGTACTTAAAAATCTGTGTGATATTTTTTATTTAAATATGTTGTTTCCTATTAAAATCTAGAGTTTTTATTTTGGGAGATTTCGGGGAATTTTTTTAGGAATTAGAGGCCTCGAATGATGAAAAAAAACTGAATGACTTTCGAAGTCTATATAGTTACTAGTTAATGTCTTCGGGTGATTAAAATCAAATAAGTAATTAAGCGAGCTATGTAAGTACTTGTCTTTAATGACGTAGTTGTATTAAAATGTCAAGGCATAAGTAGGGAAGATACTGTATTTTTAGCATTTAAACTTATAATAGTAGAATCTTCCAATACAGACACTTTCTTAATGCAAACATCGCCTTTGGAGGGTTACTGTTGACCCGCCCGGCAATTTGCTATCAGTAAAGTATTACAGTCTGTTGACCAGATAATTCCTGGACCTTTCGGCGTCCGTTCAAGAGAGATTCCACTCTACTTAGTAATGAAAGTTTGTTGGGTAGTTAAAATATAAAAAAATTTTTCAACTAATTCTTACAGAATTTTAAAATTGTTAAAAAAAATTTTATAAATCCAAAAGGTAAAAAAGAGGTAAGACTTTACAAACCCTATGGTTGGTTATCGTGGTAGTTCGCTGCACGCCAACAGTCAAGTAGAGTCTATATGACTCCGTTTTGACAGGACCACATCACTCGTCAGCTCTTAATGTATCTCAGAAAAAATCCAAGAGTAAGGGTAGTAGATCCATCCCGTGGCCGTGAGGTATCTCAGTAGATAATTCAGTCCAACTTTAGATATCGCAGAGAAGCCATCCAGTATATGTTTGCCCAGAAATCTGTGTCTTTTAGCCGCCAGTGCAGGACATTCGCAGAGAAGGTGGAAAACCGATTCCTCCTTCTTTCTATCCAGACAGCTGCGACAATGGTCATTAGATGGAAGTCCGAGTCGACTTGCATGTCGTCAATACCGCCAGCAACCTCGATATGTCCCTCCGACTTCGACTGGTAAGTTGCAATGTACGTCGTGCATCAAAAGAAGGCCACGTGAGCCGTGGCACCTTACACATGCTCAGCCCACGCCACCTGTCATTAGCCTTCCGGAGAAAGTGTCTGGAGATTCTGCCTTTGATAGTCCCTAACGGGATTGCAACTGCAATTGCGTTAGAGATATCCAAACCCGATCCTCTCCTGGCTAGCTCATCAGCCCGCTCATATACATATACATAGTGGCCCTTATACGCAGGAATCCAAACTAGAGTAACGTCAGCCCGCTGACCAAGCCTTGACAGTTCATTTCTACATTGGCCAACTAAATTAGACGTAGTAATGTACGATCTGAGTGACAAGAGTGCCGCCTGGCTGTCGACAAATATACCAATACTCCCGTGGGTATTCCCGTCATTCAGTACCTACAAACCCTATACTCAACTGTAAATTCCAACAAACGACTTAATACACTGAGAGAAAGTTATTTGTAAAAACAGTTTAGTTAAATTTTTGCATTACATATTCTTGCATAACCAATTAGGGCTCTTTGTATTTTTAAATTAAACCTTTTAAGAAATTCTGAATATTATATTACACCGATTATAACATAAAACACATAATTATTTACAATTATGGTTTGTTGCATCATTTATGCGCTAACTAAAATTGTAATTAAAGAGTAAATTCTTTATAAAAATTCTTAATTTTAAATTTTATTACGTTTTTGTTACAATTTTAATTTAATAAAAAAATTCAGAATAGGACTATTAATCGAATATTTTTTATATGTGCCTCTAACTAATAAATGAATGTAAACATTTAATTTAAATATTTCTTCAAGTGTAATTTGTAATTTCAAACATTCATTCAGTCGTTACGATTGTAAATGCAAAAGCTTAGTGAAAATAAAAGTGAAATGTTAAATGCTTTTTGAAATATTTATTATAAAAAAAAATAAAAAAAATATATACAAGTGCCATAATAGACAAGTTGACTGTTGCTGTTGCTTGCTCTTTGGCCGGTTTACTTTATTGTTTACAGTCAGTCATCCACTCACTACTCAGTGTATTTGCCGAACTGTCTGTCTGAATAGTTTGTTGTCTAGAAACTAGAAACGACTACAGCAGCAGCAACTAAAAAATTGACTTTTACATGAACAATAGATCAATATGCAAAACAGTTTAATCTGCTCTACTAAAATTAACAACAAGAAATTCTAAGGAAAAAAAATAAAACTATTTTGCCTTAAGAGACCTTTTTTTAATTAATAATTTTAGGTCATCACATGATGATCTATTTTGGCTGAAAAGGATTTTGTAGTTGATAGACTAAAACAAGCAGTTGTTGTTCGCTATATTTGACAATTAAAGTAGTTTGTATTTGAAACACGTTCAACATGATGCATTCAAAGTAACTAGATGTGGAAGTGGGCAAAGTTTGGGGAGTGTTGTGGGGTGTGGTGTTCTGTAGCAGCATCATGCCAAGCCAAGTCTAATAACGTTTTAAGTTGTCAATCAGGCCAATAAACGAAACAAACTTATTTTGGCATGTGTGCTAAATGTAGATGGCGGACAAACAAACGGAAGGACAGACGGCTGGCGATTACAAATATTAAATTGAATCTTAAATAAAATTAAACCAACGTTATTCTACACCGCACAAATCTGCTAAATAAGAATGGGTTGCTGACAGACATACAATACGAGACTTGTACGAAACACTTTATATTAGAGTTTACAGAACGAAAAAAAAATAGAAACCGATTAATATCGGGTTTTTAATACAGTTAGTATCTTTAAAAAATTTAAAAAAATCATATTTCATTTAAAGGTTTAAAGTGAAAATATGCCTCGTCCTTGAAGATTATTTTCTTTAGAAAGTCACCATTCAATTCTGTCTGTTCCACACACCATTCGGCGTATTGGCGACGTTTGAAATGGTCAGAAGACTTAAGTTGTTAAGTCAATTTAATCTTGTTATTCCTTATTGAAAAATCGCATTAGTGTTGTTCGTGAGATGTGGAGCACGACAAAGACTGCCACAATATCACAAACAACAGGAATGTTTTCCGCAGTACGAAGAAACGTATAAAATGGTGAAAAAGTATCAAACGCAACAACGCATGAAGAACGGATGGTATGTAACTCCAGCTTAAGCGAGCATGGACAGGTGTATTCACATTTCCTGCAGAACCGGTTTGCTGATATGTGTTCACAATTCTCCCGATTGTGGACGAATTTGAACGATTATGCCGACCAAAAAAATCTCAAAGTGCACAAAATGCATTTTGATTTAATCGCCCATTTTCCTAAAAGGCGTCAACAATCTTAACACACTGCTCAATTGTGTACTTCTCCATGGCTGAATTTTTCAAACACTGAAACAAGGAAATATCAAATTAAGTTCGGCAAAAAGTTTGATGGTGGTGACTTAAAAATAACATCGTGCATTATGGTAGGATCACCCTTTACACAGCGGATTAATAAACCCTGTGTTGTGTAATTTTACAAAACTTTTTAAGAAACCAAAATCAGTAGCTCGTTCTGCACCACCCTGTATAAAAAAGATTTTATTTAATTTAAAAAGTTTGCTTATAGAAGAAAGCTCTACTGTTCCATTTTTTGAAACGTCCTGCTTTTATCGATTGTGTTTCAACACAAATTAATTAATGTGAAAAACCGTTCAAGCAAATATTAAACAAACGGTAAAAAATAAATAAACAAAACACAATATTAAAAATTTTTGTTGTTTTGTTTTCGGTTTTAAGTTAAAAAGAACTGCGATTTTGGTTTCGATTAAAATCGAAATGCAATCTCTACTTCAAACCACTTTCTGGTTGTTGTAACAAACAAGTCTTTATATGTTTGTGCATGGTTTAGTGAGTGTGTGTATTTGTTTGTTTGTTTGTTTGTTCCCTCTAACATATTATAATTATGACTTTGCAATAGTGGCAACTGGTTTTTTCCTAAATCAGAAGAACTTGTAACGTGCTGAGTTTTATGTATGTGCATTTAACTATAACAGCACTCCAGAGTATTCAATGGACCAATGTGAACACTTTGATTTCATCACAAGAAATAAAATATAAAAACAAACAAAAAACGTTAAACAGAAACTGCGCAGTTTTTTTTTTTTTTTGATTTCATTTCAACTTGTATTTGAACCACTAAAAAAGATCTTGTCAAACGACTTGACTTAAGACTTTCTTCTTTTTCAGTCAATAGTTTTTATTTGTTCGTTTTTATTTTGTCTCAAGTTTAATTTGATTACAAGAATGGCGGCGGTTTTTTGTTTCGAAATATTTTACATCATAACAACAAATATATAGATCAAATGATGTGGTATTAAGGTTAGACGCTGGTTACAGAAAACGTTAGTTTAAGGCGAATGACTAACATACGCCTGTTTCGTTATTGTTACAAAATATCTATAAAACAGTTTAGAGCATGATCATAAAATTATATTAATTTTATATTAAGACTTTAAAAATTTTTTTTATAAATCTTTGTTCCCCTTATACAAGGTGTCTGGTGGCAGATTTATATTTTCAAACTTAAATAAAAAACGTAATAATTGACACAAAGTTAATTTAAGAGCATTGAACGAAAGAAATGAAAAGAAATGAAACGAAAGAATGGAAATGCAGATTTCATTTTTCAAAGAGTATATCATCCATATGTCTTCTGTCAAGTTGAACACATTGTCCTTAACGGAGCCTTGTGTTCTGCGCCAAACGCTGCAGTAAACTTGGTTCAATTGAGCTGATTTCTCGACGAATATTTTCCTTTAAAGCCACAAGAGATTGGGGATTGTCATTATAAGCCCTCTCTTTGAGGTAGCTCCATTAAAAAAATCTATGGGAGTTAGATCGGTGGTCATGGGATGTCTCTAAAGTGACTGATCAGTTTTTGGGGGAAATTTTCTTGCAGCAAATTTATCGAAGCTCTGGCTGTGTGTGCAGTTGCCCCATCCTGTTTAAACCACGTGTGTAAAGAGTACGATGGTTGAGCTTACAGGTTTGGCCAAAAGAATTCCGTAATCATGTGTCGATAATTTTGACCGTTAACATTCTTTGCCTGTCCTTGAGAATTTTCGAAAAAAAATGATCCAATTATCTCATGCGTGAATAAGGCACACCAAACAGTTACCCTGGGGCAATGCAATGGGTTTTATTGTTTCAATCCAGGGTTGCGGGTTCTTGGAAACCAAAAACGGCAGTTTTGCTTGTTGACATGGCCGTTAAGGTAAAAATGAGCTCCGCCGCTTCAAAAATGGGACTTACATTGCAAAAACGCTTCAACTTTGTTTCACAAAAATTTGTGCGTAAATTAAAGTCACTTTCTTTCAGTTCTTGGACGAATTGAATAGGAAGGAACTTTAGATCCTTTTTAAATTTCATGAAAAATTGCCCTTGTCGGTTCCGTATTGAAAGTCGCCGGTTTTCATGTAAACTGCTTTCAACCAGTTAAATGTTTCCTTGATGATCGGCTGGGCCCTGGCCGTGGGACATTCATAGCCGAAGCAGTTGCGCTGAATCTCTGCACTCACGAATGAATTAAATTAACACACGGTCCATCACGTATTGAACAAAATTGTCGAAGAGCCATTACGTAAGAATCATTACTGTTAAAAAATGTCTCCACAGCGAACGTGTGATGACTGACAAATCCGCACAATCAATAATTCCAATGGCGCCACCTCCCTCCGCACCGTTTATAACTTTTTGAAATAACCGTATTTAAGAATATAAATTTGCCACCAGACACCCTGTATTTGGGTGTAATTAAACAAAATTGCTTCCTTGTCGAAGAAGTCACTATGTATCGCGACCTAAATTAGATAATAGCAATCAATATTAGCAATTAGATCTGTGCATATCTGTCTTTTGTAGGCAGGTTGAGAAAGGTGAGTCTATTGAACTATGTCTTGCAAACCAGTTCGAGCGGAAGCAGTCTTTTTTCTCGTTCTTCTTCTTTAAAAGTAATATGTTTGGAAGCGAAATCAATTTAGCTGGGTAGTCCTTCATAAACTTAAAAAAAAAACAAATCAAATGATTGAAATGTAATATCCGAGTGTTAAAGTGATATTTTATTGGTATATAGTTTTCTTGCTAGGCCTTGTTAAATATTATGTATCATGCCGTAGTTTACGCTCTGACTTTAAATAGTAACAAATGATTCTAAAATAAAATTATAGCATTTGAAATTAAGAAAATCTAAAAGAGATTCTTTATAAAAATATCACGGTTTGGTGAGCTTAATGGACCTGTGATTTTCCTTTTTTTTAATGCGGCTGGAAAAAATGTTACCGTGGAAGGCAAACGGTACAGAGCAATCATGAATGACATGTTAACTGAAAACATCAACAGAACACAGGTACAAACCATATAGTGCCTCGAATAATTAACTTACGAAAGAGAAAAAATTATTTCTAGAAATGGTCCAATCAATTTCATACAGGCCTTCTGATTATTTGCTCTGAGATAACATGAACTCATTGATTCATGTGAAAAAAAACCATCAACTTAGAAATATGATACCAAAATTAATATAATATTTATAGAAAAAAGAACAAGTTAAATGAGCAGCATACGAGCGATCAGCAGCGCCCACATATCCCACACTAATGGCATAAAATTGAAGCGATTTTTTTTTCTTTGGAATTATCTCAGTATATTATTTCAATTAATTGTTAAACACCTCAAAAAAAAAAAAAAAAAAAAAAAAGACTCCCTATACCATTTGAATTACCAGCACCATCGCCATTTGCAGTGTCATCATCATTCAAGTCATTTGTTAATTTAACTCGCACTTTAGTAAAACAAAAGAAAAAAATTAATACAGCAAATTGTCTATTGACAAAACATAAAATAAACAATATAGACAAACGGTTGGATCAACAGACGGACTGACATACACTGCAATCAGACATTTAAGTATATAAAACTGAGGACAGACGAACATGCACAGTTAGACAATAGACTTTTAAATCTAAATACTGTAAATAAATGTGTGCACTCGTACATACGTACACACATGCGGAATAAAACACACAGACACTACAATTGTTGTCTTCTGCCTTATTTTTCAAATTGTTTCCATATAGCAAATAGTCTTGCTTTGTCTTCTCTGTAACGTGTAATCGATAATAAAATGTAAATGATGAACAAATAAAAATAAACCCAAAACGTTTAGATTTTCAACAAACATTATCAAATTGTTTACAATAACAATACAAATGTTAAAAGAACCATAAGGCCCCATTTAGGCAGAAGAAGAAGAAAAAAAATAACGAAACAAAACAAACATATTCGTGTCCGATTATTTCTGTTACTTAGTGCATACATTTGTAAATATTTGATCGTACAACCCAGCAAACACAAAGTTAAACGTTTACAATAGATAAGTTGGGTTGACATCAAAACAAATGTTATATCTCAAATATAAAACTGAATTTAAACTTAAAGTACTATTGGGGGATTCACAGTAGTGTCATAAAGTCATATGTCCTATAATAATAGCATGAAAAATTAAGACTATTGTGAACAACCCCTCATAATTAAGTGTGCTATTTTGAATTTAAATCAGCTGATGTAAAACTATTATAAAAATAAATATTTTCTTTCATAATGCCAAAAACAAGTGAAAAAAACAAAATAATAGCCAGTTTGTGCGTAAAGTACAGTTTAGATGTTGATGATGGCAGACTCAAGTATATAAATCACAAATAAATTAAATTTTGTTTGATAAACAAAAACAGCAGAGTACTCAGCCGATCTTATTCGACGCCACCAGTGATTTTTTATCAAAAATAAGCAACTGCGCTTAAATTTGGATGTCGGCCCGATAAAATTATATAATGAACGGCGACGGCTTACAAAAACTATTGCGGCTCGGCTTAGCCGTTTAGCACAGGTCTCTGCTTATTAAATACGACAGCACAATAAACATAGCGTACAAAGTTCTATTATAATAAGACACTTAGAAAAGCAACAACAACATTTTTAAACCATTGTAAAATTTTAGAACAATATAACATGATAAGACACCTTGTGAATCACCCATATATTTGAAATTACCGAATCTTAAATACCGTTGATCAAAAGCTAAAAGCTGTTGTATTGTTTAACTTAGATATTTATAATTCAATTCCACTGTTCCATTTTCGATACAATAACAGACAGTCATATATCAAGAGCATGTCCAAAAATTCACTTGCAGGTCAAACAAGTTTTACTTTCTGCACGAAGTTAAAACCGAAGAATCTATGCTCACGGCTGAGCATAAATGTTATCTAGCACAATAGGGACCAGTATTCCTTAGTACCTATTCTAGACTAGTTGTTGATAATGCCTTGGCGGATATCACGTGCTGATTGTGGCTCTACCTGAATTTGGGGAATAGAAATCGTGCTAGTGACTTTGGGCAGTCATTGACTATTCTGGGTGGCTTTTTAACTTGCAAACTAGTTCCGGTTCTGTGGCTGATTAATCTCATGCCTCGTAAACAAGGAATTAGATATTCCAAACTCACTAACCTATGCGCCGAGTAAAGTGTTTGTGAATGAACCATGATGTTGCTTGTATTAAGGGCCGACAGTTAAACACTATAGCATTGTCAGTAGTAGGATCAATGTTAAATACGGCCACCATCACAGGTACTAACGTTAACGTCAAACATAAATTATCCAGATCTCCACAGACTAGATGATCTGTGGAGACTATTTCTTGTAAAATTGCAACACAGATGTGCCAGATCGTCGAACGTTGAACTGGAGCATTTTCTCTTCCAAATCCAAGATTTTGATGTTCTAACTGGATAATGTATCTTGAAACTACACGCTAGGGAATTAAATCTCTCTTTCATTGAGTTCTGCAGTAGTCAGCTCTGGCGGGACTTAGAGCTTAGCATCTAGTGTAAAGTTTTCTTCACGTTAATTTCAGGAGAATATGATTATTTTTTCATGTGTCGACTGCAGTTTGTAAGACTGTTTTGGCAGCACTCTACTCTGAAAATAAAGGTTCAAATGATGATATACAATTCTTAATTTTTATTCTTTCAGAAAAATTATTCCCCCGGGGAGAATGTTACCTTGGCGGATCGTCCACGCATTGGTGTTATTGTCAGTCTGGGATATAGAGGTACATTAAACGCTTTTCTGAATGTCATGCATGAAAAGATTAGGAAGCCTCAGATGTCGATGTAGGGCATAGCGGATGGATCCAAGCATAAAGAGCATGCGGCTATAACGCAGGCTCATGAGAGATCGATGAAGGTACAATAGGAGCATGAATAGTAAATTTATTGATGGAGCATATAAGAATCCAGAACGTCGTACTTAAGGAGAATTAGATCGTGGTAGAGTATGGATCATAAGTTGGTACATATTAAGTGTAGTAATGTGAAATCGTTTTCTAGACTAAAGAATATGCCTCAGTTAAGAAAGGCCTGCCGATTGGTAGCCAGGAAATCACCTATTGCAAAGTCGGTCGAAAGAAACCGAAAATAGTACAGGTCTGCCTTACAATACCCCCAACACATATATGGGGTCTTCTATATAATCCACGTTTTAAATGTATTAAAAAAATATTCTTAGTTTAAGTTTAAGTCATGATATAAGACGTTCGTGTTTGCTGGGATATTTTACATAAGTACATTCTTTTGTATGTTTTAATTATTTAAGGGGTTGTCGAATGATTTGGGACTTTAATGCTTTGTTCTACTTAAATTAACACCAAAAGTTTCTTCCTCAAAACTAAAACTGTATCAATAATTTATTGAAAATCGACTATAAAAAGAAAATTTATCGATTTTTTTTTTTAAATAGACAATTTATTGATGATTTGTTTACATAAAGAATTTATTTAATATTTTCTAATTGAACTGAACAAAACGTGAAACACAAGGCGGAAAACAAATCACATTTTGATTTTGTAGTTAACCTAATTAAGAAATCGACGGGAAAGATAAAAGAAACAATATGATTGCAGCTATAATTGAACTGAAAACTGTTTAAATAAATATTAAGAAACTTAAACAATTTAATAGTACGAACTAACCCTGCTTTAGATAGATTTTCACTTTAACAATTTTCAACACTGTTCTTTGCATCCTTTTAATACAAACCTTAATAAATACTACAAAAAAAATTTTTTAGCATTTTTTTTATTAATTAAAAAGTTATCAAAATTCTTTTTTTTTTTTCTGGCGACAAAAAGAAAACCTCGTGAAGAGTAAATTCACAAAATTTTCAAATTATCCCAGATATCTTATCATATTGGTAATATCATTTAAAAAAGCTTAGTCCAGAAATTCCCAAATTGCCATTATATCATCCAATCATCTGGCAGCTTAATTTAATAAAATAACGCATATGAAATGTATGCGTATGGACATATACATACATACACACATAAATAAGAATGTACGTCAGTTATTTTACTAACTACCCAGCTGCACTTTTTTTCTATTGTCTTGTCTTTGTCTTTTGTTTCCTTCAATATGGGTCGCTGTCGGTCATTTAGGTTATCCGATAACATGATGAACTTTGATCCTTCTACCTAACGAAAACTCATAATAAAAGCAGTAATAATTGTTGCAGCAATATTATGGTTTATACAAAAAAAAAAAACGGTTGCAACTTTGTATTTGCAAAACGTTTGTGTTTCATTTTTTTGCAAAAAACGCAGCAAAAACATAAAAATAAAAAGAAGTATAAATTATAAAGTAAACTTTGAAAATATAGAAAAATATTGCTCTTCTAAGAAACGTGATCAGAGAAAGTTAATTTTTAAATGGAAAATTTCTTTAGATCAGATCTCAAATTGAACAATAGATTAGAACTTGCCGGCATTTGCGCAGTAAAGTTTGGGAAAATGACTAATAAAAACAGCTTGCTGATTGAAGTTTTGAATTAGTGAAGACATGTAAGTATTATGATCCTGGTGCATAACAAGGTAGGGGAGTCTTAGAATCTATAGCGTATGGGTGAAAGTGTTTGAATTTGTTCGTGATTGTGGAAACGTGAGTTTAATCACTATTTAAAGAATTTTTAACCGTATCAGGGCAATAAGTTCTCAAAAGTTGCTCGGTGGTTGGCATAACTGGAAAGATAATCAAACAAAAGTTAGTTGGGATTCAGATGATAAAAAGCGTCAGTGTATATAGTGCGAATTGAAATACACTAACGCAGACACTGTGTTGCGGGAGTGTACCCTTTGGCGGTTGCAAATGAGGAAAAAAATTTTTGCGTGGGGGTACCCTAATAAATATAATCGGGAGGGGGCGAGAATGTTGTGCCACAGTCCCTCATTAAAATAATTGGGGATGGGCCTCTATAGATTTGGAGGAACCACTCTCCGGCCACAGTCCCAGTTCTTGTTAGGTATGTATCTGTTTGTGCAGGTTGCGCTGAGAGAAGCAATTGTTGGGTTTTGTTTTTTTTTGTTCGTTTTATATTAATTAAATGGTCCACTTTTTGATACAAGCATTCTATCCTGCTGTAGTGGAACCATTTCTGTTGGTGACAATTGGCGGCTGAGCAGAACCGCAAATTTGCAATTCTCATGTTTTTTTGTTTGGTTAGGCTGAAAAAGGGAAATGAAAAAATAATTAGTTCGTATAAAATATTGAAAAGGGAACGATACTTTACCGTTTACCAGGTCGTCATAGGCATCCATCGGCAGAATTCTGAAAATATAAGGTTTAATATTAGATTATTAGGGAAGATTAAGAGAAATAAATAAATTTTATACCTTACCCATCTCGCGTGTGTTTTGCTTTTTTTTATGTATGTAGAGTTGTCCAGGTATTTGTGTGTGCCATGTTTATTGTGCATGGTGGATTTATGAATGACATTTTTGTGTGTTGGGTTGGTAACGCAGCGATTTTGCGTAGAGTACAGCGTTGGAACCGCCTGAGACTGCAAGGCTAGTTGGCAAAGTCGTCAGAAGATCGACCGTAACAACTGTTAGGGTTGATTGTCGTTGAACCGACTTATGTACAAAGAAAACGGCTGCAATTTTAGCAATACTAATGAAAACTGATGCAACAAAGTATTATTTTGTCTTCAATTTAAAACAATGCAATGAAAGACTTTTTCATACACTTATAGCGAATGAATTCATGCTCATTGAGTTCATGGATAATGACATCAGTACTGTGAATTTTTTATGTCTGACTTTTTAAGCCTAAGAGAGTATGTCCGGTACATGCGTTGTATCACTGGCTTTAAAGTCGAAATTCTCATTGGCCAATGAACGCGGACTCTAGACTGATGGTTAAATATGTTCTTAATTTTGAACAGTGAGCTTCTGTGATCACAGTAATACTTATGTAGGATATTCGACCTGCGTTGATATTCTATGGTACAAAACACATGTTCTGGGTGCCAGCAAAATTCTCAGAGCTGGTGGAATCTATGAATTTTAAAAATATAAAAATAATCCACTTCGTAGGAGTGTAATTTAGGTACTCGGATATAATTAAAGAACATAGAACTGGATTATTGTGTTGTCCACAGGGCACGGAAGCATCAAATATCATTTGAACAAGATAAAATAACATGAAATAACATGTTTGAAAAATATTTCCTTCTATCAAGTGTTATAAAAATCAAACAATGTATCTTAAGTCATAGTCTTTGAGTTGCAAGGTTCAAGGTAAATGAAGAGTTTAGAACTAAGTTCCAACACAAAATCGGCTAAAATAAGGTCTTGATGTAGCAAATCTTAGACGTACGCATTCTGTAACTTGTTAGAGATTTCACATTATTAACCCATTAAATTTTTTTTATTTTTTAGAAATTTTGTTACAATTTGGCAACTCTACCAAAGCCTCTAAGATCTTACGTAATTATTTAAGTTTATTTTACTTTTATGATTTTTTAATGTTCATGTTTTGTTTTCCAATTTTTTTTTTATTATACTCTTCACACGAGAGTGTAAAAGGTTATATAATTATAAGTTTGTTGTTTGTAATTTTTTTACAATATTAATTTTAGGCGCTATAAAGTTAAATATAGCGGGATTGATTGAGCTAAGTTTGTGTCCGCATGTATGTCGAAATCAAATTTTTAAAGCCCCCCCATATATTTAAGACTCTTATATGATATCAGTATATCAGATATGAAAACAAGTTATGGGGACATATCTGTGGCTTGGAGCTAAAAGGGCCAATGTCACTTTTTTGCTCTTTTGAGTTAATCATTGCATTAGATTTGTTTTCTTGCTCTATTTCACTGTGGTAAAACAGCTTAAGTCATACTTAACCCAGAACAGCTTCATAAATAAAATGCTGGCCAATGTCACTATGAAAGCATCTATAAAAGTTCAATTCCAATTTTCTCAAAAGTAAATATTTTGACATTGGCCCTTTTAGCTCCAAGCCACAGCTATTAAGAGCTGAGATATGAGCAAAAGAACATGACTGCCTATTTTTTAGCCAAATAAAGTCAGATTTTGCAGCTCTTATGGAAGTTCTTATAACGTTTGCTATGTATTTGTACCTTTGGCAATATTTACAGAATATCTTGGTTCAATAGATTAATTAGCGACTAAAATATATCGGTAAAAAAAAAATTTGTTGGAAAAAAATTTCAACTAAAAGTTTAAGTTATCGCATCCAAAATAAGTTTTGGTCATAGTTGTACCATATAATTGTCAGTTATAATCATTACGTGATGGAACAAACTGTGTGAAGGGCATGTAAGATTCGGTACATCCGTATATATATCGCTCTTCCCTGTTTTACCATTCTATTGCATTGACTCAATTATCAAGAGTTTTCGCCATAACGGGGCGTTTCTTTTATTATTTTGCGCCTAATATAATTTTTTTTTTACTTTGACACTGTCAGTTTTGATTGATATTGTTGTCAGTTTTTATTAAGTACCAAAGGAGGTCATAGGACTATGAATAAAATACCCATAACAGACACTTTTATTACTAATACATGCTTTTTGTGTTTTGACAAAAAGAACCAGATAAAACAGTGAATACATTTTCCTATTCACTTCAATGAAATCAAAGTACACTTCAAATAAATAAAATTAAAATTTTTATTTTCTTTCTCATAAAATCAAGCCCTAAAAACTAGCGAACTTTTATGAATTTTTTTTATGAGCTTGGTATTTTAAAAAATTAATATTGTTTTACACATTTAATTAGGTAAAGTCCACATATGTATGTATATGTAAACATGTATGTATACAAAACAACAACAACAAAAAAAACTGGTCTGTAGAACATTCACAATTTTGAGTATTAAGAAAAAACAAACAAACTACATAACACGAAATACTATTGAAAAAAAGTTTTTATTTTTTTTAAGGTAAATTTTGAAATTACAACAAAAATCCGGTTTTGATTTTCATAAAAAGGCAATAAAACACAATACATCAACAAAAGGGAAAGACACACAAATGTGTATGTAAAATCCATAATGAGGCTACAACACCAAACTATGGAAAATTATAAGGGAAACTATTTACTGAATAGGTGTGATGAACAGATAGACACACGCAAATTAACTTACATGCTACGAACTTTAGAATAAAAATAAGAAAAAACTCTATAAAACTTTTATGACTTTTAAAATATTTTTGCAGTAGAAATTCAGCCGTGGTTGTCATTATTTTGTAATCGAAAGTTTTGAATTTCGTATATTGACAATAGAACTGATGTACATTAAGCGCTTCAAAGGAATGAGAGAAAATATTAGGGGGATGAGTAATCTGGCGAACACGCTGGCCAATTGATTTCTGAATTTCTGGAAATTATTTGCTTTTCAAAAATTTGACTTTTAATTGTTATTGTCTCGGGCTGACACCACATCTCAAATCTTTTTTCAAGGATTATCGGTGCCTTGTTGGTGGTGACCATAAACAATGCAACAATTTATTGCTTCAGGGGGCGAAATTCCGACTTTAAATGTTGACAGTACGCTCTCTGCTTTTAAATAATTATTGCTGACATAAATAATAAAATTCGATTATACTGTTTTTTTTTTGTACAATTGTAAATATCTACATTATTTATTCTCTTTATATAATCAGTTAAATACAAAAATGTATAAACAAAATTTTTAAAGATCATGGTGACTCTTGGCTCACCCTGTTAAAAACAAAATTGTTGTATTTGTAGAAATAACTAAATGTTCATTTAACCAAAACTATTGTCGACTTATTTAATTAAATAAATATTTGTTTTGTCATATCAACAAAGTCTTTAATTGTATTAACAACAAAATTGTTGAACAAACAAAGTATTTTAATAAACTTTAGTTTTGTGTTAGTTAGTCTGCGAGAGAAATTATTTGGTTTTTGCATTGATTTAATTTTTGTCCAGCCTTAGTTTAGTTGAGTTGTCACAGTGTTTGCACGTTAAAATTGTGATATGTGTTTTAAAAACCTTCTAAATATTTTAAAAATAATATTGTAAAGAAAATTTTAAATTGAGCTTGATCGGTTGCACAAAATCTTTTTCAATAAAGTAAAAACCTTGAGAGAGAAAGAGAGAGAGAGAGTTTTTCTATAATATTTCATATGAAGGCTTTAAAATTTTTTTTAAATATGTGTATCAAGCGCAAAAGTCAAAAAATTATGTCCAAAATAAATGGGTTAATTAAATTTTACAGACTGTTGTTAAGAAATAATTGATTGAAATCGGAGGTATTGGAGATGAGGCATGCATTTTGCTTTTCAGCTGATTTTTGACATCATCAAACAAGGAGAAGGCACTACTAAATGATAAATTTGAATAACCATATACTCACAAAAGTATTGGTTATTTCTTTATAACCTGGAGTATCACTGATAAACATCATATATTTAAAAGAGTGGACTGCTATACTTCTATATTTGTCAAAGGGATTTGAAAAAATTAAAAATCTTTTTTTTTAAGTTTTTTAAAAAATTTTTTTTTATTTACTTCTGCTTTATTTTAAGTTCTCATTTAGTTTATGAGTGCTTCAAAATAAGACTTAAAACATTTTAAGTTTCTTCAAAATGATCTTCTGATATTCAGATATAAGCACAAGTAAAATTCATATGGTCTATCTTAAATACAACAACCAAATAAATATTATTGAAAATTAATTGCCAATTAATTTTTTTATATTTTAGCAACCTTTAAATGGTGTCTCACTAAGAATGCCCTTTTTCATTAAAAATAGAAACACATATATTTACCGCAGTTGTAGTTTTTTTAAGTCGATAAAGTATGAAATGAAATAATTATCGAAAAGTGCCCACAGCTGAGATGACAGACCATTACTCTAAACATGAAATTATCCATGACTTTTTCAAAGTGATGTAGCTCTATCTCACTGATGACGCATTGAATTGCGGATTCTAGCTCAGGAATTGTTTCTGTTGTTGTTATTTACATTAAGAAAACCCTGAAGAAAAAAATCGCATGACGTTAAGTAGCAAGATCTTAGTTATCAATTGACATCAAAATTTGAGATAATTTGCTCCAAAAATCTTTAATGTAATGGATTCTTTCGTGCGCTGTATGGCAGGTACCACCGTCTTTCTGAAACCACATGATATCCAGATTCATACCGTCTAGTTAAGGCCATAAGAACTGCGTTATCATGTTCCTGCATCGAATTTCTTTCACAGTCACTGCAAATTCGCAGACCATCTTCTGTGTTCGAATTTCGACAAATTTGTCGTACTTTTTACGAAATTGTACACAAATACACCTCGACACAAAAATTTAACGCAATAGTATCGAAAATGACATTTTAGCCAGCAATTTAACAAAAGATATTACATTATAATAATACAGTTTCTGTTACGTTTTTGCCTTCTCATGTAAAATTACAATTATTTGAGTTAGGACTTTTCTACTTGTAACCAACAATATTTTAATTTAATTTCATAAAAACCAGAGTTTGAGAGTAAAAATTTGTTTTTATACAGATTTATCATTTACAGCTGTGTCTGTATGTGGTATTGTAGCATTTTACGTATCGCTGTAAGAAAATCATTTTTTAACAGTACTTTTAACTAATCCTACTTTAGCTGTTATATAAAAAAGCTGTAGATAAATTTTAACAGCTGATTAGCTGTTAATTGAGTATGTTGACACAGAAACAAAGAGATAACATAAACATCTACATATTTGCCACCTACAAATTGTTTACATTACGCTTTACAAATACGGTAAAACGATATTAGCTTAAATGTATGTTGTATTTATTCCATTGGAAAGTTTATCTATAACTTTCAATTGGTAATTTATGAAATGTAGGTACCTATCTGCTAAATGATTTTTGGAATATTAAAAGTGTTTGTTAGGTGAGAGTTAAACTTGTCACATCTTTCCACAAGCTCTTTCACTCAAAAAACCAACCCAACCCATTGTTTGTTATGTTGTACCCAACATAATTGTACTCATACTCTCCCTTACATACAATATTTATTTTTGAATGATGATTTTTTTTTCTCTTTTATCACTCTCATTAAACATGTTTATGTTTTGGAAGGGAATTTGTTGTTCGTTTTTATTATGTCAACAAAGAACACATACAAAAAAAAAAAGAGAATCTCACAACAATAAACGGATGTATGTATGTGTACTGTAAAAATATCTCTGCATTTATTATTGTTGTAGGCATATAAATTTCTAATTGGGTAAGCCACAACAAAATTGTATGTGTGTGTTAGAACAAGATGCATAGCAGGGTGTTTTGTTATCACTCACCTCTATAGCCATCTCTTGACTTTGACCTACTTTTTTGATTATGCTTTATTGTGAAATGTAATAGTGTAGAGAAAATTTGCAATAAAAGGGCTCTATTTATAAAAAAAAATTGTAAATTAAATTAAAGATTCGGCAAACTTTTGGTTTAATTGAAACTTTTATAATATTTTTTTATTGAAAAACAAATTATTTAAAATTTCTCCCATATAGAAAATTCAATAATTTGTTTGTTTATAGAAAAATTTTGGTTGATTTTTCTATTTATAAATAGGTATGAACATATGAAATTTATTTTTTTTTAATTATCTGTTATGTATTTGCCTAGTTATTTTAATTAATTTTCTAATGCAGAATTTTTTTATTTTTCTGTCAAAAACAAAAAATTTGTTTAAATCAGAATTCAGTGTCAAACCCGACACGTATTCTATTTTTAGAAAATTTTTAATAAATTATCGATTTGTGGTACCTAGTAACTTTTTAAAAATTCCTTAATCATAGATATTTAATCGATAATTTTTGGTTTGACGTTAAAGCCTATGAAACACAAAAAAAAAAAAAATTAAAAATGGGTCATGATTGACTGGCTGAATGAACTGTACTTGTGTATGTGTGTATTTCCAGTTGTTGTATTTCTAATGCGTAGTTACATCAAACGAAATTTATTTTATCATATTTGGAAGGTAATTTTCACATTAAATTTTCTCCCTCCTTTTTTGTATGTCTTTTCATTTAATTTACAAATCAAGTACATTTTGTGATTTTAGTTTTTTGAATTTTAAATACGCAGTATTTTAAAATTTATGCATGAATTTTATTCTATTTAGACATTTAGAAAGGCAAGTAAGGGGGTGTAACTGTTACTTTAATTTAAAATTTAGTCAGTTAAAATGGAAAATTACATACTTAAAATGTAGGTGAAAAATATTGCAGATAAAACTGTTTTATACCCTACAACATTTAGGAGACCAAACACGATTCAAATGTAAATCATGACTTTTTAGAGTATTTGTAAAAATGTATTTAAATGTATTGCATCGAAAAATCAATTTTTTTTTATTTTTCCATTAATCACCGTCGATGTAACACATACAATTACATATTCACAAGGCCTACCGCAATGCTTACTGAGTAGTGGTTACGATATGTAGCTAGTCCACTTTAAAGATGAAATTTATATATGTGTGTACATATGTATCTTTGTAAGTACATATTTATGACTTATTTTAAAAGTGAACATCATATGTATCTATGAATGTTTATAAAACCAATCATTGAAACTAAAATTACTTATGTGCTGTTTATACAAGCCGATTGAGTGATTGTCTTGAACGATTTATGTGTATTTTGTTATTGTAACAAAAACAAATTACACATAAATCGTGTAAGACAATCACTCAATCGGCTTGTAAAAACAGCACATTAATTTCTGATTGCAAGTGAAATCCAAAGAAATGATATGCTCAATTACTCATATTATTTTGTAGGCTCAATGATTACATTATCTGGCGATTTTCTCCAAATACTGTTCAGTCCATCATCAAGCTCTGCCGATCAAGCGTTATGTCAAGAAACTTATGCTTTTTCCATCATTCTTCACAGGGCCTCAATCATTTCTTTGTATCATAATCCAATTTGCAGAACAAAGCTCCTCCCTAGATTTTCAGATAAGCGCCGGAATGTCAGCTACCTTGAGAGCAAATATTTTCGCTTAGTCTGCTAAGTATATGACTAATCCATACACAAATTATTTCTGAGGCATTTGTTTGTGAATGTTGGTAAACGTTTTTCGATGTTTCTTGTACATGCAATCGATTTTATTTATATATGAATTAAAAATATTTAGTTCTGTATTCTTAAATACTTGGCTTGAAAGCCAAGTGTTATTTAGCTTTAGTATAATTTTTCCGGTTCGTAAGATTTTTTTCGCTTTGTAATTCCAGATAGTTGACGGACGTTTTAAGAGAATGCAAGCGGTGTGAAATATGTGCTTAAACAAATTCAGTTTTTGATTAGCCTTACATTCGCTATGACGATTCAGATATCACTAGCTTAATCCTGTGAGTGTTTATGGCCTGAATTAAGGAAATAAATGCTAAACTACGCTCCTCAAAAGTCAAAATGTATTACTGAAGGGTATTTAAAATTCGCTGTAAAAGTGTTATTGTAAAGTTGTTATAATTTTCCTTAAACTTACACAGATTACAAGGCAGCTTTTAAAAAAGCTATGTATTATTGTATTGTACGATAAGTCGCAATTTTATCGCAATATGAATTGTCATGCTCGCTCATAGTAATGACACAAGTTAATTTATAATTAATTATGTTTTTTTGATGTTGTCTTTTTCTTGAAAATGAATTTGTTCTTTTCATATATTTTTTAAGGTTTGTAAAAATTTTATTATTTTTAAATAAATTGTTTTGGGTTTGTGTGCTTTTTATTTTGTTTAATTTAATTAAGTTTAATTAAGTGGTAAGTGGTTTCCAGAAATGTTGTATTTTTTTTTTATTTATTTATTTATTTATTTATTTATTTTATTTATCTTTTAACAGCTAAAATAGAAAAAAAATTAATCAAATTATTAATGTTTATACGAACATATGTATGTACCTACACATTTTCAAAATTTTGAACGTTGTGGTTAAAAAAAAAAAAAAAAAACAGACAATAGCATTTATAGATTGATAACATTATCGTTTTTAGTTCACACTCATATAAAAATTTAAACTTTTTTTTTTGTAAATTTTCGAAATTAATTTAAAAAAAAAAATGGTTGAAAACTTTTTGTTTTTGCACGGTTTAAATGTGCAATTTTTAAACTATATTCAGGTAAACTTAAAATTCAATTCACTGATAACAAACCTTGTTTTTATAAAAACCAAACCACCGCATTCCTAAAAAATATTTTAGTTTTATTGAAGGCTTATTTGACAAATTTCTGTGCAACATCTGTAAAATAAGCCAGTAAAAGTTTTTATGAATTTATATATGTATGTATGTAGGTATGTATGAAAATTTAAATAATTCAATATTTATTAATAGGAAATTTATAAACGAGTATGTACATTTTTAAATATTTTTTTTTTATTTTAAAATTTCAGTATTTTTTTTTTTATTAAATTTAAGATATTTCTTTCTATTTTTGGTTATCAAATTTATGTGTTTTATCACAAGTTACCAATAAATATCTTCTGTAAAAATAATGATAAATTAAAGAAACTATTGTTAAATTTATTTAATGTTTTTTTAATTCACACATTAAACCACAAACACATAAACCAATTCATATGTTTGTATGTACGTACATGCATACATATGTATGTATGTATGTATGTATGTATGTATGTATGTATGTATGTACATAAAATATTAATGATTTCAATGGTGTTGTACAAAGTTGTTGTTTTTATTTTTTCAATGGCATTTCAAAAGTCCTTGGCCTACATAAGTAGGCCGTGCATACATACATACACACAAGTGCTATAGGAAAAGTGACACAGCAAAAAAGGACCTTCAAATTAAAGCATAAAATCTAGGTTAAGATACCTAAATATAAAAACATAATGTCCTTGAACATTCCAAAAAGAAAATGAAAAACCAGCTCAAAAAACGACAAAACTTACACTTAGAAAAAATGTAACATAGGTACCTACAACACACTCAAAGAAACTTATTTTGTTTAAAAAGCAAGATAAGCAAAATCGATTTAATACATACATTCACACATACATACTTTTAATACCTTGCTAGATTCATAAAAAGTTTAACGGTAACAATAAAAATTATACCTATTTCATGTTACTTAAATATTAGGGGTCATTCCAATGGCAACAACAACACACAATAAAGTAAAACATACATCCATAGATTTATGTATATACCTACATACATACATACATACATATACTTACATACATACATATGTTGTTTAAGAAAAGAGAAAATAAAACACAAGGAAATAAAGGCAACATAAATTTTTGTTTTAAACAACACCAACGAAATAACAGATTTTTTAAGTAACAGAAATAATGTTTTCAACAAAGGCTTATAGAACATCTAAATATGGCAGCATTTTATCGAAATGTTGATGGAGCACTTATACTCCAACATAATATAATACACAAATCTAACGTTCTATTCTTAAATATGATAACAGAAATCAGCTGTTAAATAGGTTATGCGAAAACAGAGTATGAGTGAACCTAATTAACCACTACTTAAAGAGGCATTATGTTAACTTACAGAGGCCGCAAAGAAGCATAGCTTTTAGCTTGTTATTGTTTTTACTGTTAGACTGAATGTAATTTTTATTTATTTATTTTTTCTTCCACAATACCGGCCGGTGTTTATGGGTTTGTTTACGTTTCGTAAACAGGGATGCCACTTTGCTGCAAATGGTTGATATACATAGATATTTTGTTTAAATAGAATATATATTGTTGGCTTTAACAGAACATTATTAAATTAAAAAAAAAAAAACTTTTATTCTATATATTATTGTATCAATTTTGCCGCTTATTTCTATGTTGTATATATAATTACTATAAAAAGGTATTAGGGGCGTAAAATTTAAACACACAGAAAATACATATTAACTAATGTGTGGTTTGCTATAATTAATTGAACAATTGGAACAATTAAGCAAAAATTATTAGAATTCGATGAAGGGAAATTATAGCCTAGTTACAATTGCGGCATTTATGAAAGTGCATGCGATTTTCAGACAAAGGTTTATATATAATAAAAACCAATTGTGAGTGGTATCTTTCTAACAAATCAATAACACTTTGATCATGTGGTAGTTGTATTTTAAGCACATATTTACAATATGGGTATACATAGGACGGGATTTTCGGAAAATATGTATGAAATCCATCTTAGGAATATATATGTTATAGTGGTCATTACTGGTTACTGATTACATCTCCTCTGTCACTGTCCGGCATTTCAAGTCCAGATTCTAGGTTACCGAATATTATATGATAGGGCATGTCTTTATGCACACAAAAAAAAAATATGTATACATATATTTAACTTTGCCACCTGAGTAATAGGGTATACAAATTTTAGTTTTATATTATAATTTTAATAGATTATTTAACGGCACCTCTGTACTTATAATATGTATTGCTTAAAAACGTTAAATAATTTAATCATATAATTATGAATAAATGTTTTCTATTTTCTGATTTACTAAGTGTTTTCCCAATTAAAGTGTTTTCTCAGTCTTAGAAAAAGTTAATAGACTCACAGTTTATGGTTGGTTTCATTAAGGAAGTATGCATTGCGAATTCCATGTATCATATACATATGTATACATATAATATTTTTTATATGTATTTGTATGTACATACTTATAATGTTATTTTATTTGAAAAATTTTTCGGATCTTAGCAAAATTACCTTTTCTTCCTAATGGTAATTCAAGTTCAAAAGGTTCATTGGTTTTACATAGAAATTGTAAGAACTGCGTATGCAACGGCTGTCTTAAAAATTCTTCTGCTACCCATGATAGACTATACATATATTTGTAATGCTATTCATATGGCAGCACTAAGTGAATTTGTGAGTATGAGAGAGAGGAAATTTATTTTGTTTTTCTTCGTTTGTTTTGTTTCTCATATTTCGTAGAGTAAGAGATTGTTTACTGTGTTTGGGCGTGTGTGTGTGAGTATTAAGCTTTTTGTTTTGATTTTACTGTTTCATAATTTTTGTTTCTTTTTCCTGAGCCCCATAATACACTACGTAAGCTTTATTGGAGTGTGTTTGTGTGCGTAAGTAGATATTATGATATGTGTGAGGTTGTTGGTATCTATGAAGTGCGGTTGGCGGTATGTATTACGTTGTCTTTTAAAAACGTAGTTTTAACGTCTTATTAATTTTAAAGAAAACCAAAACAATTTACGTTAAATAATAACGTAAATCAACCGCATAAACGATCGAGCAGCGAAAAGCCGTTGTACCGCTCATACGTAATGAGTGGCAAGCGCACAGGCAAGTAGTCAAAAGTTAGCAAGAAAGCATAGCAATCAACAACATACACTCAAACACAAACCCACAAAAATACATGCACGACATGTACAACACAAAACAACAAAGTGAATTTACGTAAAATCAGTCGTTGATAGCCAACTCTCGTGTTCAGACGATAAGCGCTTTTTTTTGTTATTGGAGGAGAAAGAGACAAGTAAATAAACAAACGGACAGACAGTCAGATACACGTTCTCAAAATCATAATTCACCCCCACAAACAAATAGCAACGGGCCAACTAATGTAAATTCGAAAGAAAAAAAAACATAATAACAACAATCAATACGAAAAATAATCGTATGCGCTTTTTCAAAAACAAAAAAGTAAGTTTTACGAAAAAATAAAAATTATAAATACAAACTGCACTTTTCGTAAAAACAGACGAGTTACGTCCAACAAGTAGAAAGAACCAGCATAAAACTCAAAATTCTTCTTCTTTTTCTCAACTTGCTAATGTTGCTTAATTACAACATATTTGTGAATTGCTTAAGAAAGACAAATTTATATGTATTTAAATTGGAAAAAACAGCAACAAAATTTGTGAAAAATTCTTTAAAAAAAAGTTCCCTCAGTGTTTATATAAATTAAGTGATATTGTTATGCTAAAAAACAAACTCGTAGGTATTTTAAACTGATTTCATAAATTGAAAATACTATAAAAAGAATCTAGAAAAAACACATAATACCTACATAAGTGTATTTATATTTGAATACCACTACACTCATACGCATAGAGTTTCTGTTTTTTACATCAAAAATAGAAACTTTAACAGCAAAAACATTACATTATTTTAAATTCCAACATTTGGATTATGCTTAAGCACCATTTTAAACGTTACTCACGTTTGTTAAACCCTGTTAGACGGCATGTAGCTAAAATACATCAACTTAAAAAACAACAACAGCAACAAAAAAACTTTGCTAATATCCCACAAAAAACATTAAGATTGTTGTGTGATTTAAATCGTATTTTACAATTTAATCAAAGATTCAATCAACGTATAATTTTCAATTTTGAACTGTATCACAAGAATATTTTGAAAAAATTCCATCAAACGTTTTACAGAAAGTCTAAACGTCAATATCTTTGCATAAAAGTTTCATAGATAAAACCAAAAACAAAAACTTACAAACACACTTGCATAGACCCATACAAACAAATTGGTTTTAAAAAGGTAATGTAAACCGGAGCGCAAACACGGTAATTTGAAAAAAAATATATATAAATATTTAGATTAAAGAAAGTTTTTTTAAAAAAGAGAAATTTTTGGTTGAAAAAGATTAGTTGGTTATTCGTTGTTTTTAATAAGTATGAAATTTTGGAGTAAAAACAAAAAACTAAATTGTCAAACTAAAAGAAAATTGTTTATCTCTTTCTTAATTTGATGGTTTTTTTTTGCAAAATTGTAAACCATGAGTGAAATTTTTGTATGTCCCTTACGACAATTACAAATGTTTTGTAAAAACAATTCATTGATTTTTTACTAAAATTTGTTTTTAAATTTGTAAAAATATTACAGTCAAACCTAAACAAAACCGGCAAGCGTTTTTTTACTTGTCACAAATTCTCATGCCAACACAATTTAGGTATATGAAGCAAACCGAAAGGCCGGGGTAAAAAAGTTTTGCTAACGGAAAATCCAACTTTGATGTGGCGTTAGGTATTGAAGTTGGCTGTAGCATAACTCTTGTTTGTTATCCTTTTAGCGTTTACAATTGTTTGAAATAATTCCATTTTATACTATTTTCAGTTTAATATAAAGATTTTAATTCCTGAAAATTTTTCGCTACAAAAAGTTACCTAAAGCTTTCATATCTTGCTTTCAACTGTCTAATAAATTATGTTTATCAGAAATCCTATTTTCTTTTTAACAATTTAGTTTACAGGTTCAAAGGAGTAGCATCCGGTAATTTGTGCTTCCTAATTTTGTTTGTGCATTTATATTAATACAAGAAAAGCCCGGCGCGCGTTGCTACGCCCCTTAATAAATAAAAATGCATTCTGAATTTAAATTTAATATCAAGTGCAAAAAGCTAAAAATTTAAAATTTTTTTTAATGGGCGTGGCACTGACCACTTTTCGAATCAAGAAATAGTATAGTCATGACAACTCAACATGTGTGTAAAGTTTAAAAAAAATCGGTCCAGAGCAAGTACCTCAAAATTATCACTTTTTATGGGCGTGGCCTTGCCCACTTTTCTAGTCACGAAATTGTATAATCATGAGACCTCAATATGCGTGTGAAAAGTTTTAGAAAAATCGGTGAAGCTTAAGTAACTGAAAAAGATAACTTTTTTTATGGGCGTGGCACTGCCCACTTTTCTAATCACGAAATTGTAAAGTCATGACAGCTCAATATGTGTGCAAAGTTTCACAAAAATCAGTCCAATGCAAGTACCTCAAAATTATAACTTTTGTATGGGCGTGGCCCCGCCCACTTTTCTTATCACGAAATTGTATAATCATGAGACCTCAATATGCGTGTGAAAAGTTTCAGAAAAATCGGTCAAGTGCAAGTAGCTAAAAATGATAACTAATTTTTTATGTGCGTGGCCACGCCCACCTTTTTACACCCACAAACACTCCTTGGTATGTGTACAACAACTTGCCAAAGTTTGAGTCCGATTGGTTTTACAGTTTCGGAGTCTATATCTAACACACACACACAGAGTTTCACTTTTATATATATAGATGTGACGTCCCACTGTCAACGTTTCGGAGATATCTATAATCATATGTATGTCATATCAAATCTCATATATTTTGGCAATGGCCTCAATTCAAGATCTTTTCCAAATGACCTTAAGTCCTTTTTACCAACATGACTTATTTGTGGAAAAAAGTAATATCAATACCCTGAATATAAATCTTTAACTAGTTACGATTTGAATTTGTCATAGTAACTGGTTGTAACGAGACTGTAGCAAACTCACCATTTTCAAACATACATTTATCTTATTAATATCATTTTAATATCATAGTGTGTTTGTTTAGTGATTAGAGCGTGAAACTTCTAAGCCCATTTATAAACCCTGGCTCAATTTCCAGCTGAGACAAAAGAATTTCATACCGCTTGATGCTTAAAATGCTGCTTAATTTTTTTCAAGTATGTGTCAGGTGAGAACATACATTCGCCACTCTATAGCGATAACAAGTATTTAAAATAGCCTAAAACTTTATACAAATGAAAATCCATTGTTTCATATATGAAAACAGAACTGATATGTAACTAGTCTAGGAACTAGTATATTGCTAACCACATATTAGTTTCTTTTACCGCAGGAGATTTGAGCAATTTTTATACTCCTCACATTTGGCGTCAAAGGTATAAACATATAACGTTGACATTCCATTTGTAATTTCCACAATATTAATATCCGACCCCATAAAGTAAATATTTTCTGAAAGATTATGACTAGAAGTGTGGGATGAAATCGATTTTTAGAAGCAAACCATGTTTCACAGATCTTTGAAAATATTTAGAAAAGAATCGCTATTCAAGTCACGCACAATCGCCCTATAAGTTTTTGAGATATGAGCAAATAAACATGACTACCTTTTTGTTTCACGTATTTAAAAAAAAAAACATTTTTTCACCCCTGCAATTTTTATTTGGGTTTATTTTATAGAAACGTTTGTTACTACTTGTAGAATTTTTTATAAAGCTATTACAAATCCGCAAAGTTATAAGCAAACATTTTTGAAAGAATGAATGTGGTTTCTAATGAATATGGTCTTTAAGGGCCACAGAAAATCTTTTTTTATTAAAACTAAAAATTTCTCTTAACATACAAAAAATCAAGTAACATATTAATAAAAAATTCTTATTTGTTAATTCATTTCTAGAGCTGAAACCCATGCTAAAGATCATTAAAATCATTATTCTATAAATAATTAACAACAAAAAAACAAATACAAACTTCGTGTGCTTAAAACAATAAATAGGAAATAAAAAATATTTAAGTTACAATACCTAAATGAAAAAATTAAAATCAAAGTTGAAATATGTTTAAATAGAACTTGTTTATTTAAAGAATAAGAATAAAATAATAAAAAAACAAATATGTAAAATGCATTATGTATAAACAGCTGTTAATACAACCGTTATAAAACGACAAACACAACAACTTACATGTACAAAAATAAACTATACAGCGGCAATACAATTACATAAAAAGTGATCAAACGACCAATAACAGACTCTGTTAATTTTACAGAGATAACCATATCTTTTACATACTCCCATACTGTTAAAATCCAATCAAGTGTTTTTTCGTATTTGAAAAATATAATAGGTTCGTTCGAGAACTCACAAATTTGTACGAATTTGTACAAATTTTTACTGCATTTTACGAAATTGCGTTCGTTTACACAAATTTGTAGTAAATGAGAGCACAAATAGAGAGCGAAAAGTGACAGTTCTTGACTGAGTATTTGCAAATTTTTACAACAGAAATTTCTTGCTGTAAGATTTAGCAAAACCAAAAAACATATGATTCAAAAGGTAAACAAACAAAAGTAAGCAAACAAAAAGTATACAATTTGTGAAAAAAGTATTAAAAAAAAGGAAAATCCCAACAAAAGTGCAAAATATTATTAAATTTAAGTTGTTTGTGAAATAAAGTTAGTTAACAATGTCTACAGATGAAAGAATGGAACTGCCTGAATCTGGGGCAGGTATACATACACAAATACATATTTGCACATATGTATGTATGTACATAGTTCCCATTAAACTTTATTTATTTGCCATCAGCTGTTGCTTCAATCTTACGAATTTTTACAAATGTCTGTTCGAGTACTTTTTTGAACAAATTCTCTTTTTGAGAGTAAAATTTTCAATTTACTAAATAATTACTCATTTACTACAAAGTGCAGTAAAAGTACTCGAACGAACCTAATAAAAAAAAAAAAAATAATTACAAATTGTGTTCAAGATAAGAAACAACAGGTTCTGTTAACATTACAGAACAAAGCATAATAAACAATATACTGCAATAGTTAAGGGTAAAAGTGTACGACATAGTTTAAAGGTTTAAAAATCAACAAGTGTTGAAAAAATAAAATAAAAAATTTATTTAAATTAAATAATAATAAAATAATAATAAAATAATTATTAAAAATTGTGTTCAAAAGAATCAAAACAACTTAAATAAAATTTATTTCGTTTATAATTCTTAAGTTCACAGAGCCAACCATATCATATAACAGTTCTCATACAACAGTGTAAAACAAAAGTGTTACAACAAAATAAAACCTTTAAAGAAACGGTTAAACGTGTTTAATTGTCATTAATTAGAAAAACAGTGTTTAGAAATATATATACTAAAATATTATAGGTATATTGGAAGTAATCGTGAAAATATCCCCAAACTTCCTAAAAATTTCATAAAAAAAAGAAACACAACTTTTACAATATAAGAAGTTAATTGTAAAAAAGTGCAAAAGTTTAAGAACTCTTTAATAAAAAAATTGTCATAAAACAAATTTTTAACAAAAATAATAAAATAAATTGTTAAGCTCTTTTTTTAAAAATCTTAAACAGGTGCATATAATTAAATTAAAAAAAAGAGCAAACGATTTTCTAAAGAAAAATGAAAAAAAGAAAATCTTAAAAATGAATGTTACACAACAAGTTTTTACCAACAACAAAAACAAGTTGAAAAAGCTAAATTAACCCAAAGTTAAAAAAAAAAAGTGCAAATTTTAACCCTTCATCGACCCTTTACTGCCAAAAAAAAAAAAAAAAAGGAAGACCAAACTCTTCACCACTTTTAACGTGAATAATTTTCTTTTAAAATTTTCTTCCGTTAAAAGCCTAATCATTTAACTACAATCTTTTTCACCTTCATCTTCAAAATTATTTTATTTTAAAAATGTCTACTGGTCGCCGCTTAGCTAAACGCTCTATAATCGGCACTAAAGTTTGTGCACCCGGCCCCGACGGCCTTTGGTATTCGGGTGTTATACAAAACGTTAAAACCCCACCCTCGGCCACGGTTACTAGTTCGGACACGGACCAACCGCCGCAAGAAACCAAATACATTGTACGTTTCGATTTTAAGACTCAGGACAACGCCATGGAGGCCAAACGTACGGTTAGTGTTCATATAAGTCCAGCTCAATCATTGCGTCGCAATGCTATGATTAAGGAATTCCATGAGTCGGATTTAATTGGTCCCGGTTTTCGCTCCATCATGGGTGTTAAACTGCAGCCTGGTCAGCGGGTCTATTTGACCTATAATGGTCGCGAGACATCAGGAGATGTGGTAACGCATGACTGCGAAAATGACGAGGTCTTGGTAAAGATTACA
This sequence comes from Phyto melanocephala, assembly GCA_941918925.1. NCBI lineage: Eukaryota > Metazoa > Arthropoda > Insecta > Diptera > Rhinophoridae > Phyto > Phyto melanocephala. The sequence continues at coordinate 9,922,361 of OW799233.1, forward strand.
ACAATTGGAACTGAGGTAAGTTAACATTAAAATATGTTGTTATACAATAGGTTTTCAAAGTTCCTTAAAATTACTGAGTTTGTTTAAACAGAACAAACATTTTCATTTCTTAAGTAACACGCCGCTTACAAACGCAAATTATAATTTGATAAATTGTTTTGAATTCTTTAATGCCTTTGTTATCATGAGTGTTTGTGTAAATGTACAAGTATGAATGAAAAAAACCAAATAAATTTGCGAGTACAACATTCTCTTTACTTCTCTCTCATTTACACGATCAAAAGTTAGCAAATTTTAATTTGAATGTAGAGGAGGTAATAATCGTATAACAGTCGAAATTTGAATGAAACTTTATAGGAATACATGGGGTGTAAAATAAAAAATTAATGATAAATAAGTTAAAAGAAATATATTTTGAAGGCCCATAATCAGTTTTTAACTAAAATTAACCCTTTAGTACCCATTAACTCGATATGCTATACTTTGGCTCTTTCTAAATTCTTTAAAGATGGGCAAAAAGTAAAAAGTCATCAACTGCAGTTGTTGTTAAATATTAAACAAGTATAATTTTTTTTAAATAATTGCCTAATAATAGATTTAAGTTATTAATACCAAACGACAGAGAGAGAGACAATTAAGTAGATACCAATTAAACCCGCAATTCTTTGACTTAGCCTTTTATGACTAACTTTAAGGAATAAATATGTACACAGAGAAAACAGTATCGGTTGTGAGTACCGCATTTTGCCAATCGCATAGTTTAAATAGTTAAGATAGCAGAATTTTACGGTTTTATCTACAATATTTCGTTTCGGAATATAAATATGTAGTCAGCACTAATAAATTATGCTTCTTGGAATAGAAATTTTATAATCACAAACCATTCGATTGGCAACGAATGTGATTTTCGGTTTTCTGCGTGTATAAGCTTAAAGTCTTATTAATAAAAAAAATATCACAGGTTTATAATGCTTTTATAAAACTAATTTTCTGTGGAAATCTGAGATATTAACCATTTTATAAAACTGTTATAATTTTTATGACTTAGACGGTTAAACTTTACACACGATTTGTAAGTACATACATATATTTCATCCATATAAAATAAAAGTAGGACTTTTTATAAAGCATGCTAAATACAATAACGTCACAACCTAAAATTCTTAAATTTTTGGGAAGGACATAACAACAGACTTTAAGGTATTTTTCCGGTTAAAAAAGATAGTGATGAGAAAGAAATGTTTGAAGTAGTTAGAGATGTGTATTGTGGATTAGTTTATGGAAAAAGATAAATTTTGGACAATTTTTTGTTGTGGAATTATTGCGTGTTGATATTCAGCATTTACGTACAGAAAGACTTTCTCTTTATAATAAACGATACAATCATATGCAAGTCAAAGCTCTAAGATTAAGGACATGAGAATCAACACGCAAATGCAAATAATTTTTCACTACAACCTTGAGACCCTTTAATCTTTTTGTTACCTGGGCAGCGCAATGACGTTGAGAACCGCATTAACAAAGCTGGTATGGCTAACTACGCCCAGTATGGAACTATCAGCACAGCTCACGTCTCACCAATATCGTCAATATCTATGTAAAGTCAGGTGCTTGTACGCATCAACCGATGTCAACCGATGCCTTTGATGAATCCTAAAATTTTGTTGATCAACTTTTATCCGAAATGCTTAACACTGGGCAGAACAGATTCCAATTGAAATCGAAATACGTAGACGGAAATGCAGGGGAATAGAGCATACTTTGCGTAGACCACACATAGACATAACCAAAAATGCCATTGGCTGGAATCCTCAAGTTAGCCGAAGGAGAGGTTGTCCAAGTAATACTTGGCGCGTGAAACGAACTGAAATCACTTGCAAAAGACAGAAGAAATCAGTGTACAGTTATTGAAGCCCCATGCTCCTTTAAGGAACAAAGGGAATTAATATATATAAATAACTGCCTTTGTGTAAAGGGTTAAAAGATTCAGATAATTGAACTGTATCCGAGCTAAGTTAGGGTTTTTTATGTGACTATAAATCTATTTTTTCCAACCATGGATTACGAAATTTTTAAAGAGTAAATCCGAAGAAAATCGAGGTGTGTGTGCTTTTTATATTAAGCCATCGATATACATACATACATTTTATAATATTAAATACTGGCTAATACCCGGTGTGCTTCGCCACCCCAAATTTTAGTATTTAATTCATATGGCAGGTGCCACGCCCACTATTGTTAATGCACCCATTTTTTCCATAAATGTTTATTTGAATATCAAAGTTGCTTTTGCAAAATTTTAGTACTCTAATCGATATCGTTTTCCAGATATACGAATTTTAGTATTTAATTCATGTGGCCACACCTACTATTGAAAGTACGCCCATTTTTTACACAAACCTTTGTGTGGATGTCAAAATTTACCGTACTTAATTTGAAGACTCTAGCTGCATTAATTTTCGTGATATATAATATTTAATACTTGTTATTTAATAGGGCGTGGAACCCCGCCCACTTACAATTTCAAACCAAAGTATAGCCTATAGTTCCTTCCAGACAAACAGAAAGATTATGTGAAAATTTCAAGGAAATCGGTCCAGCCGTTTAACCGTCTATAAAGCACAAACAAACATACAAACATATAAACATACAAACACACATTGATTTTTATATATATAGAAAAATATATATTTTTTGAATCTTATTTAAAAATTTTTCATTTATTTAAGATTTTTTAAAAATCCAAAAATTATGAAAAATTGAAAAAAAAAACCAGCAAAGAACGTATGGAAACATTTTCTATAAATAATTTAATATTTTCTACAGTTTTCTTTTATAACAACCGGCCTTTTGCATTATCTGCTCTGTTGTGTGGGTGGGTGATTTGCATATTCTTGCTGTTGTTGACATTCTCTTGGAGAATTTTTCAATGTGACAGTTAATAAGTAGTTCGTCCGTCAGTCTGTCTATCAGTCCATATTTACAATGCACTGCAAGTAGCAGTTAGTAAGTGTGATGAGTTTGTTTTATTTTGTTCTTTTGTACCCGTTTTCTTAGCCGTTTACATTATTGTTCTCTTTGTTGTTTAGGTTATTCTATTTATTTTTTTTTCGCTAAATTTTGAGTAAGTTTGTTAAATGCTCTGATAACAAAAACCATGGCATTTGCAAGATACAATACAAAACAACAAAATATACATAAAACAATTGCAAATATATTGGTATATAAGTCAAGGTTAAAAAGCTTCGTAAAAGTGCAAAGAAAAACAAAAGTTAATAGTAAATGTATCTCGTATAAAGTGTAAATGTATAATGTCATGGGTGTTTGTATGTGTTATTACACATGCATAAACTTATTCGTATGTTGATTTTCTCAAAATCAGCCCAACAGTTTTTATACCCACCACAAAAAAAAAAAAAAAATGGTGGTGTGGGGGTTTAAGTCTAAGTCGTGATTTCATTTTCGGACGATCTAGCTACATCTGTCCGGCCGACATGATATCTAACCTTGTGAAAACCTTAGATATTTTTTTAGTTTGAGGACACAGACATGGTCTGCAGTAAGTATGTGTAACTAACCATATAACTAGTGGAACTTTTACTACATAAGCCAAAGTTGCCAAAGTTACAGGGCTTTCAAACAATTCTCTTTTATCTACGTTACAATCATTTCTATTGGTTTTTTGCGATTATTTTGACGTTTCTATGTCGAGCCATAAGTGTGTGTTTTATTATGTTTCAATTATGATTATGGAAGTGTCCTTGAAGGGGTTTTACAATTCAAAGAGAGCAAAAACAAAAAAAAAATTATTGTTGGAGAAGCCTTCTCATATTATGCCCTACACCACCACATATTGTATGCAAAATAAAACTATTTGTGTTAAATTTTTGTTATGACTTCTACGTTTGCCTAAACATTTCTATATTTAAGAGTATTTGTGTTTTTTGTGTGTTTTTTTAAATTTTTCTAATTCTTACAGAATTCCACTTAATGGACGATGGGCTAGAGGTCACTATGAGGTTTATAAATTTAATAACATTGGTAGCGCTCAAATTTCTGCAACAACGTTGGCCTTGAGTTCAAGGATTATCTTGGGCTTGTTCACATATTCTCGCTCCTTCAAAAACCATAAAGGAAATAGTCGGGTGCAGACAAATCTAGCGAACGCGCTGGCCAATTATCTTATATAGCTTTTAGAAAGTTTGTACCATCATATAGTAACCATAACTGCCAATAATATGGTGCAACTGTGACCAAAACTTTTTAAGGAAATCGATAATTTTAACTTTTAATTGAGGTTAAGGCAATTAAGCCATTCACCAAGTTTTTCTGTAAGTGTTGCATATTTTAAAATTTGTTGTTGTTTGGGTAAAAAACAAATGCAATCGTGTTGTTTCGCTCATATCACAGATCATAATATACCCACATAACTGATTTTCACTAGCAATATTCTTGAAAGAACAGCTGATAAATTAATACCATATAGTAGTCTGAAATATACGTGGGGGCTTTAAAACATTGATTTCAACAAACACAGGAAAAGATGGACCTAAAAGGTCCGCCAAATAATTTTTTTTTTAAACAGGGTGCAAAACATCGAGTGTAACTTCGGCTGTGTGGCACGCAGCGCCGTCGTGTTGAAACCAAATGTTGCCAATATCCTCCTCTTCAATTTTTGTGAACAAAAATTTGTTCAACATGGCCCGATAACGATCGCCATTGACTATAACGGCCACTCCTCATTTTCGAAGAAAAATGGCCGAATTATCCCTCTGGACCAAAATCCGCACCAAACAGTGACTCGTTTTGGGTGTATCAGGCTGTGCCCCAAATGCGACAGTTTTGCTTGTTTACATTCCTCCCAAGATCAGAATCAGCTTCATCTGAAAAGATAATTTTTTTTGGCAAAATCGCCGTCTTCTGTAAGTCGATCGAAGGCCCACTTAGCGAAGCTTATACACAACCATATTCGTTCAGCGGAAGGATACAACTAATGATCTGTTAAATCAGACATGAGCTAAGTGTTACCATTAACGAAAAAAGCACTAGTTGATAAAAAATTTTACATGGCGGACCCTTTAGTTTAATCAATTCATACATAAGAGTTAAGAATATATGTATGTATATAAAAATAAAATTGAATATTGTAAAAACTACAAACGGAATGACTAACTTATATATACGCTTTAAATAAAAAATATATACACTTAAACGAAAAAGTTATTACATTTTTAAGCCACATGGTGATTTTTGGCCAATGTTTCAAATAACAAATATTTGTTGCATGCATATAGAGAAAAGTAATAAAATTTTGTTCTAAAACAAAAGGCTGTTACAATTTTTTCTAAAGTAAAGCTTGAAATAAATTTTGTTTTCTTACTGTGTAATTGAGTTTTTCATTTTTTTTTCATAAATCATATCTTTTTTTGATAATTTGCAGATGCTTGTCATTTTCAGTTTCATCTACGAGCATCTATTTTTTTTTATTGTTTTTGTTGGTGTCGTGCTCATTTTAAATGAATTTTTTTTTTATTATTTTTTCATATATTATTTTAATTTAAAAATGCCATTGTAGTCGTTGTTGTACTTATATTTGTCATTTTACATGTTATACAAAGTGTCAACAAGTTACGTCAGAATCAGTAGTGATGCCATTTGATTATATTAATTGTATTTATCATAATTTTTTAACCCTCCATGAAACAATTATAAAATTTTTGTTTTTGGCTTTGCGTTCGTAAAAATATTTGTTTAAAATCATTTAGTAGTTATTTTAAATACTCTTAATAAAAAATCTACGCTGTAAACTGTGAAAAAGCTTGTCTTATTTGTACTTTTGCTGTGTATTTTTTATTATTTTTTTTTTTTTGCAAATTTGGCGAAAAAGCGATATGAACCTGCTTAAATGAATGTTGACCAGTGAAACAAGCCGAGTTGAAATTTTTCTCACCGGCTATTACAAAATAGAAATGTAGGCTTAATAATATTTTACGAAAAATATTTTACTACCAAATTCAACATCCCGGTTTGTCGTCATCCCGATTATGAAACAAAAATATGTTTCATAATTTGGACGAATATTTTTAAACTAAAAGTTTTCATCGGCATGTACTACTTTTATGAAAGCTGGTAAAAACTGTGTTTTTGTATCCTGCTGATGGGAAATAACACCAACTGAACATGTGACGAAGCCCCAATGAAATAAAGAAACATTAACTACATCACCATAATAGAAGAAAGTATGTAGAGGAGAAATATGCCAGTCGCTAAATTTTGTACAGATGGATCGAAAATTGTTAACGGAAATATAATTATGAAAGACATTTACATTAAATGGTTGAATAAGATTGATAATAAAGTTCCAATTCCTAATTTTATGTTCAGCCCATCAGTTATCCAAACCTTGAGAAATGAAAAAGTTGAATATCGAAATGCCCTACAATACAAGAGATGAACTGAAACAAATTGTCTAAAATGGTAGCATATTTGAAAATTGTCATTTAGACATATTCATACAGGTATATGCAATGTCGAATTGCTACAACAAAGCATCTCTGTATTAGATGTCTTCTGTCGAGGCGAATTCATATATCAGGGATGGAAAAGTTGTTACGATTAGTTTATTTTAATAAAATTTGATTCAAAATAAGATATGAATTTGTGAAATCCATGATGTAGGATATGAAAACAACAAATATAAATTAATGTAGTACAAAAAAAATTTTACAACGAAAACAAACAACGAACTTTTCATTTCTGCAAAAATAAATAATATCAAGGCGAATTCAACAACTTTTGACACTAAACTTACCGATTAGCTGTGGCAACGAGCTTACCTCGTTAAGTATACCCTGAGAGTCAATTTGATCGTCAAAGAAAGTAAACTTTCGCCTGGTGGTTAGAGAATACTTTAAGAAGTTGCAGAATTGTGCTGTCATTAAGTCTTAAGAAAATAAAAGAGATTATAAGAAGGTGATCACTCAAAAGATTGACTAGTGTAATAACAGGTCATATAGAATTGAAAATTCATCCCTAAAGAATTGCATATAAGGTATTGGTTTTAGAGCCAGTAATTTTTTTTTCAATTTGGGAGAATTTTTTGTTCATACAGAGAACAACAAATCAGCATAAGTGTACTTTAACGGTCATAGGTATGTATTATTTATTATGCCCCTCTTGTTCACCTTAATCTAACGTAGACAAAAGAATATAAAAGAACAGAACTGGAATATTAAATCCATCTTTATATGAAGCCAATACAAACATTTTGTTGATGCCTGGCAATGCGATCCGGGTTCAGCTAACATTTTATATACATACTAGCCAAGTTCGGCGCGCGTTGCTATGCCCCTTAATGAATAAAAATGCATTCTGAATTTTAATTGAATATCAAGTGCAAGGCTAGAAACTTTTTATGGGCGAGGCACTGCCCACTTTTCTAATCACAAAACTGTAAAGTCATGACAGCTCAATATGTGTACAAAGTTTCAGAAAAATCGATTTAGTGCAAGTAGCTAAAAATGATAACTAATTTTTTATGGGCGTGGCGCTGCCCACTTTTTACCACCCATGAACACTCCTTGCTATGTGTACAACAACTTGCCAAAGTTTGAGTCCGATCGGTTTTAAAAATTCGGAGTCTATAGCTAACACACACACAGAGTTTCACTTTTATATATATAGATATATGTAAATACAAAAGTATTTGTTTAATTTAAGTATAAATTATGTTTTCAATTTGACAACACTGGTCAACAAAAATGTAAAAAAATAACAACAAAACAATGAACACAAATTGTATAGAAAATAGACTACAACAAACACTAATGACCAGAGAGATGTTTTATAAATAAAAAAAAAAAACGAATATATAATCATACACAAACACATGCACATGTATATAAACTTACGTTACGGTACATATTTGATACGTATAATAAACAAAAATAACAAAGTTTAATAATAGACATTAAAAACATACGTATACATGGTTACATGTATGTATGTATGTATGTATATGTGCGTATATAATACACATCCATGTTTATAGAAATTTATAAAATGTAGCCGGTCTACAACTATGTACATAAATACACATATAAAGTTAGAAAGACATTGAAAAATGTAATAACAATTTCGTGATGACGTTTTATTTTTCAAGATCATGTTGTTAAAAGAAAAAATTTATAATATAGTTAATGAATTATTTAATACAAAAACACTTAGATGGCTAATTTAATTTCTTATCTTTGAAAAATACAATTAGTGAGCAAGAGATGAGGCGCTTTAAAACGTTAAGTCAGAAACACTCTAACGTAGGCATATACCTACCTACCTACCTACCTACATTGCTTATCAGCTGGTGTAGTCAAAACATTAGCAATATAAAAACTTAAAATGTAAAATGTAAAATTCCTAAATAAATACAAAATTTAAAAAAAAACAAGAATTTGAATAGTCCATAAATTGCTCTGCAATGCTAATATACTAAATATTTTATGTATGTATGTCTGTATAGGAACATAAAATAAATGTTATTTAACATAACACTTCGACATGTAACTATAGCTTTCGAACTATGATATAGGGAGTGTCAGTCACACTTTATTGCACTGACCTTATAATTAGGTTTAAACCCATTTTTATGTCACTCAACTTAGAAATTTTGGCAAATTTTTTTTTCAATTTATTCGAAATCATATTTAATTAAAACTATTTTTAAAAATATGTTCAAATTATAGAATTACAAAATTTTCAACCGAACCTTACAATAAATTTTCAATAAAAATTTTTTATAGATGATAAAACGTAAACCAAATCGGTTCTCAAAAAGCTAGAGTGTCCCAAGATGATTGATAAACTAAAATGTTTTTTAAATGCACAGACTACTGTGGACTTGTTGGCATAATAGATTTATAACTAAAACCATAAAGGGAAATTCACGTGATCTAGGGGGTAATGCGATCGCTAAACGTTACTTGTAGTATGTAATTGCATTGTTTTAAAGGTTGCATGTCATGTGGGTGGTGCCGTACTATTAAAATCACATCAATATTATTTATCCATTTTAGGAAGAAAGAACTTTGATATTTTGATGCAATATCGATCAATAGTAACAGTCACTACTTGAGCAGCGTCAGTTTTAAAAAAGTATATACGAACAAGTAAGAGCGCTATATTCGGCCGTGCCGAATCTTATATACCCTTCACAACGTGTAGTCATGCAATAACAGTAGTTTGTGTCACCATTCATCCCATATGAAATACGTACATATATATATAAAAACATCCCATTGTAAAATTATAAATTCACGTATGTATGTTAAAAAAACAAAAAAAAAAAAATTAAAAAAAAAAAATATTAAAAAAATATTAAAAAAAAAATTAAAAAAAAAATTAAAAGAAAATATATTATATATATAATATATATAAAACAAAAAAAAAATAAAAAAAAAATTTTAAAAAAATAAAAATATAAATAATATATTACATAAAAAATAAAAAAATAAAAATATAAAAAAAAATTAAAAAAAAAATTTTTTTTGGCTCAGCTGGGATTCGATGCCACGTTTTCTCTAACCAGTATACACGTTTGTATATATGTATGTTGTTGTTGTAATGTTGTTTTTGTGAAAAAAAAAATCGAGGTGGTCGTGGGTTTTTGCTCATATCTCAGTTGTTTATGTACCGATGTTTCTGATTTTCAATACCGATCTACTCCCGAATATTTCTGATATTTTAATGCCTTACCCGAGTCCAAGCGATGTCGGGGGGCTTCAAAATGTTGATTTCAACATACACACGGACAGACGGTCAGACGGACAGACTGACAGGGCTTAATCGACTCCCCTATTCATAAGCTTTCAGAAAATATATACTTTATGGGGTCGGAAATGAAAATTGTAGAAAATTCACACGGAATGACAAACCTATATATTTCCTTTTTCACTGTGTGAAGGGTATAATAATGTCCGCATTCCAAAACTAATACGACACAGTAACACGGTTTCTCTGAAGCTCTAAACACATAGACTACAGCAGACTTCACAACTTCACGGCTTCAAATGCTGCCAACTTCAAATGCTGCTCTGAAGTCAGCTTAATAGTTATAATCAGCTGATGTTTATTTTAGCAATACAAATTTCAGGGATGCCGCATATATACCTTATTTTATAATGAATAAAATTAAAGTTATTGATAAAACAATGTAATAATTTCACGAAAAACTATAAAACACATAAATTTGTTTCTTTATGGTATTTTTGTAATGTTCGTTTATGTTTAATATTAAGAAGAAGTTTTTGTTCTTATTTTTCCAATTTAATATATATATAATGGCAACACTATATTTGTTTATTGCTGCCCGTCAAAATAGAAAATAGTCTAAGTTGCCAGCAACAGCAAATGCTGTTGTGCAGTCGTGCTGCCGTCAAAATAATCGTTTTCATTTAAACACATGGATTTTATTTTTGACATATTGCTGCTTGCTGTCGTCTATGTGTTTAGAGCATGAACCGTAAATGTTTTAGCACTTATTAAATCCTTCGTATCTACTTGTTAATGTTCAATGACCCATTCGGGATACACTTAACAAGTTACCTATAACTTATCAACCGATCGTTTATGCTTTCATTTATCTATGTAAAACTCTATAGAAAAAATTACGAATTTGCCTCAAAATATTTTTAAGTTTGAGATTTTTATGATAAAGATGACACTGCGTGTACCTTGTTAAAAGTACCCCAGAAGCACTCAATGAATTGTCTTTGCTTTGTATTGTAATTAGCAAGGCGAATACAGCTTGTTAATAAGGCTTTACAGTACAAACTCGATAATCCGGACATCATAAATCCTGAGCATGTCCGTATCACTGCAGTGTCCGGATTACAGATGTTTATTTTTTTAACCTGCATACATTGTTCTACAATATACATATGTATATGGAGCTTATATTTAAAAAAGTTTAATAAGGAAATATGTTGCAAACCTTTGTCAACAAAAACACTCAACTAACTAAATCAAAATTGCAAAAATTCCAGGCGTAGGCGAATTTGTATAGCGGTAAAACGTTCCGTTATTATACAAAGAGCATTATATGAATGAGAAAAAAATACTGTCCGGATTTTAGAGTAAAAAAAGTGCTACTGTCCGGTTTGTAGCAGTGTCCGGATTATAGATGTGTCCGTCAAATCGCGTGTCTGGATTATCGAGTTTGTACTGTATTTCTATTAATCCTGTCAGTAGCTAAATTGTTGTTGGGATTGCTAACGAAGAAATGCCAAGCCAAGAATACAAGTTTAAAAAAATGTTTAAATCTGTTAATTAAGGCCATGAATTTGAACATTTAGAAAAAATAATTCCTGTAGAAAGATTTGCTGTACTCATTAAATGCCGTCGCTTCCGAGTAAAAAATTTGCCTGATTTATATTCCACCAATAGTTTGAGTTTGTTTTTGCTATCAAAGTTATAATAGAACATATCGTAATTGTCATCATAATTGCGGCCTAAGAACAGTTAAAGAAGAATAATGACAATAAAAAAATACTATTTTTTAAACAATCTGTTAAACTTTAAACGGAATCAAATTTTTATTTAAGCAGCCGGATTTCATGTGAACAATGTTTTATCAAATTTGACGTAGACGCATTTTAGACTCTTACTAGCCACTAGTAAGAGTCTAATTCATGAGATTTGGTTAAAAAAAATTATCACGAAAACTTGTGTTTCAAATAGGAAAATGACACATTATCTGTGTTTAACAAATCGTTTATGGGATTATGTGATACAACCTCATGTTCGAGTGTGACAAATTTGTGCTAAATAACAAAAATGGATTTTTAACAATTTTCAATACTTTCAAGTTTTATTGTTTTTTCACTTTAAATATTTTTTATTTATTTAAACATTGTGTTTTGTTTTTGAGGATTTTGGGTTAAAGCCATTTTTGGTTAAATGAATGAATGAAAAAACCTTGACCATGCACAACAGACAAACAATTTAGCAAAAAAAAAAACAAAAAAACATGGCATAGAAACATGAAACACTTTTCAAATTGGTGTGTCTTTATACAATGAAACGATAATAATGTTCTGAGTTTAAAACAAATAAATGAAAGTATTCACTCAATCAACAAAAATCAGCAAAAAAAAACTTATTATTCACTGGATAATTTTTTTTTTGCAAATAGATAGAAGGAATGTATGTATGTAGTATGTATGTTTGTATGTACTTGTAGTTATTGCCAAATGTGCGAACAGCTGCCGGCATTATTGACTTTTATATTCTCTGGGGCTAAATTATGGAGCTTGAGTGTGTGACATAATATTTTTCAATACATTTTTTTCACTAGAGTTTTTTTTTATCATTTCTGACAAATGGTTGGGTAATTTTTTAAAATTCATTGCATCTTTTATTCATTAGGCACTTTATATGAGTTTTTTTTTATCAAATTATTTCAACAATTGTTTTCGATTTTTAAATCCAAACGTACTTGTACATGGACACATGTGTGCGATGCATTTAGAAGTGTTTAATAAATTTGCGCAACAAATGGACTTGATAAATCTTGCCAAAACATATACGAGTAATTAATAAAAAGAAAATCCAAACAAAGTGCTTGATTCGCCGGCAACAAATCTTAAATACACACTGCCTTAACGTGCTAAAATAAGTTATAACAAAAGCTGATACATATAAATGTAATACAGTGCTGTCTGGGTAGAGTGAACTAATTTTTGCAGAGCGATTTCACTATACCCAGGTTGTTTACTAAATCAAGGTTGCATTTTTATTTATTTAAAAAACTAATTTATTTATTTTAAATGCATTTATAGGTTATACATTTTATTTATTTTCACGTAATACTAAAGTTTAAATTTATGAATGGAAAAAACTTTAAGATACGACCTTATGAAACATGCGCGCAGACTTAAATAAATAAATACTTCATAGAATGCGTATTTGTGAGAGTTAGTTGTCAACTTACTCTAAAAGAATCGTTACTGCAGTTATTTTATGTTCTCTTTAATTTTTATACAGTTTTTCATGGGTTTTCTCCTTTGCCAAACTTTAAAACTCACTATAAAGTATGTTCACTCTATTGAGGTTCATGAGTGTTCACTCTACAGAGTAGTCAATGTAATAATTCTGGTGTTCACTCTAACGAGATATTCATAGCATCGCGGGTTCACTCTACCCAGGCAGCACTGTACTTCGGCTTTTATCTTAATACACTTAGATTTTTGTGTACAATTTCTCAATTTTCCTGATGCTTTTACTTTATATTCAACTGAATTTAAAAGGTGGCCTGGATTATGCTAATTCTATAAACACATAGACGACAGCAGTCTAACGACCACAATCTGTCTAAAGCCATTAATATGAAGACACTTTTACAGCTTTTTTACACATACAAGGCTACACGACCGCCTATGCCTTTATAGCTAACTTAAGATCGTTTCTTTTTCTTTAAAGCGACATTGAACAGTTCTTTTACTGGTAATGTTATAAGTGACGAGTAAAAAATTAGAGCTTAAAGAGATTTTATTTAAAAAGACAACATAATAAAATTAACATAAATAGGCCTAGGAACTGTTTACATCTTAAGTTGGGAACAGTTTTCTCCACTGTTTTTTAAACGATTTGCAGTTGATATATCTTTCTGAAATCTGTTCGGTATTTTGAAAGGTGCAAGCGCTTAAATTTTGAACTTTCTAGCAAACATATGCTAAAAATAGAGCTTGAGGGCACACAAAACTGTTAATTCTTTATGTGCATTTTAAAGCTAAATTATCATTAGTGCTGGGTGCCCCGGTAGACTATTCAGTAGTGTGCTAATCTGCGGGTTGCGGCTTCGATTACCGTCAGAGACTCTGAACTGTTTATAAAATATACAAAATATTCATCATTTCGATTCCCACAAAGTATAAGTTTTTTTTGACAGCCTATGAATGGGAAAGTAGATTGAGCTTTATCTGTCTGCTTGATTGTCTATTGAAATTTAACTTTGCAAAGCCCCCATATGAGCAAAAAATCATGTTTATTACTACATATTTATACATATGATATAATGTTTCTTTATATGAATTTTCTCTAAGAAACTAACCGAAAAAGTTATAGGCAAAATATCGTTAAGAAAAAAAATTTTTTTTTAAATATTTTAAGTTCCTAGTTATGTTTTAGACACGACAGTGACACTAAATTACCATAAGATTGGTGTGATCGATTATTCGACTTTTTTAAGAAACCGGTTTTCAAATAGTTTGAAATTTAAAATTAAAAAAAAAAAACCGGTTGCTATTTTGAAGATTGAGAAAAAACCGGTTAACCGGTTCGAATATATCTATATATATAAAAGTGAAACTCTGTGTGTGTGTGTGTGTGTTAGCTATAGACTCCGAAACTGTAAAACCGATCGGGTTCAAACTGTGGTAAGTTGTTGTACACATACCAGGGAGTGTTTATGGGTGGAAAAAAAGTGGGCGGGGCCACGCCCATAAAAATTAGTTATCATTTTAAGCTACTTGCACATGACCGATTTTTCTGAAACTTTGCACACATATTGAGCTCTGATGACTTATTAATTTCGTGATAAAAAAAGTGGGCGGGGCCACGCCCATAAAAAATTTTTAATTTTGAGGTACTTGCAATGGACGGATTTTACTGAAACTTTGCACACATATTGGGCTGTCATGACTGCATAATGTCGTGATTAGAAAAGTGGGCAGGGCCACGCCCATAAAAAAAAGTTATAAGTTTGAGGTACTTGCACTGGACCGATTTTTCTAAAACTTTGCACACACACTAAGCTGTCATGACTTTATAATTTCGTGATTAGAAAAGTGGGCAGTGCCACGCCCATAAAAAAAGTTATCATTTTGAGGTACTTGCTCTGGACCGATTTTTCTGAAACTTTGCACACATATTGAGCTGTTATGACTTTACAATTTTGGGATTAGAAAAGTGGGCAGGGCCACGTTCATAAAAAAAATTATAATTTTTAGGTTTCTGCACTGATATTCAATAAAAATTCAGAATGCACTTTGATTCATTAAGTGGCGTAGCAACGCGCGCCGGGTTTGGCTAGTAATCTATATATATAAAAGTGAAACTCTGTGTGTGTGTGTGTGTGTGTGTGTGTGTGTGTGTGTTAGCTATAGACTCTGAAACTGTAAAACCGATCGGGCTCAAACTTTGGTAAGTTGTTGTACACATACCGGGGAGTGTTTATGGATGAAAAAAAGTGGGCGGGGCCACGCCCATAAAAAATTAGTTATCAGTTTTAGCTACTTGCACTTGAACGATTTTTCTGAAACTTTGCACACATATCGAGCTGTCATGACTAAATAATTTCGTGATAAGAAAAGTGGGCGGGGCCACGCCCCTAAAAAAGTTTTAACTTTGAGGTACTTGCACTGGACCGATTTTTCTGAAACTTTGCACACATATTAAGCTGTTGTGACTTTATAACTTCGTGATTAAAAAAGTGGGCGGGGCCACGCCCATAAAAAAAGGCTATAATTTTGAGGTACTTGCATCAGACCGATTTTTCTGAAACTTTGCACACATATTGAGCTGTCATGACTAAATAATTTCAAGATTAGAAAAGTGGGAAGTGCCACGCCCATAAAAAAAAAGGTATCATTTTGAGGTACTTTCACTGGACCGATTATTCTGACACTTTGCACACATATTGAGCTATTATGACTTTACAATTTCGTGATTAGAAAAGTGGGCAAGGCCACGCCCATAAAAACAATTTTAATTTTGGGATACTTGCACTGGTCCGATTCTTCTGAAACTTTGCACACATATTGAGCTGTTATGACTTTACAATTTCGTGACTAGAAAAGTGGGAAATGCCACGCCCATAAAAAAATTATAATATTTAGGTTTTTGCACTTGATATTCAATTAAAATTCAGAATGCATTTCGATTCATTAAGGGGCGTAGCAACGCGCGCCGGGTTTGGCTAGTATATAATATTTAAAGAAAAAATTAAAAAATATTGTAAAAAAAGATTATAATTAAATTTATACATAAATATGAAATTTCTACAGTTTATATACGTTTGGCTGCACAATTACGCAATAACTGACATGAATGCAGTTGACTAATTTGGATTTAATTAGTTAAATATAAGGTCAAAAGGTATTCTTTACAAGTAAAATAAATAAATACAATTACATACACTTTTTGTGTCTCCTTCGGTACATTTTTTAAATATTAAATAGATCTTTTAAACTAAATTGCACTAACGTATTTTGTTTGAAATGATTTCTGTAGTTTGAAATACATTTTAAAGGCTAGGGAGACAATCTTTAAAATTTCATTTTAAAATTTCTTTCTTATACACCTGACAGACATATAAATATAGACATAAACTAGTTTGTTCGATGGTTTAATTGAAATTTAAGTTTACAGACACTCAATGTCAATGTAATTTAAATTCGGATCTGGAAGTAAAGATTATTGGGTTTTCTTTATTTTAACTACATTTTTTACCTAAAAGTGATCGATCAGCTAACTTTATGCTTCAATTACCTTTAACTTTTAACGTTAGGTTTATATCCTATAAAAAAATAATATTAAAGATCAATTATTTTACATTTGTTTTTTAAACAACAAATAAATTTCGTACAATATTATGGAAGAATATTTAATAGCTTTTATTTTCTGATTTTTGGAAACTTTTCGCGTACTAAATATACTATGGTACGATTGGTTACAAAGATATATGAAAATAAACTTTAAATAACCGGCTTTTTCGGATAAAAAAACCGGTGTATTCGATTTTCGAAAAATCAACATTTAGAAAAAACCGCCAGCTGAAAGAGGAAAAAACCGGGTTTTCCACCGGTTGTAAAACCGAGTCGATCACCCTACAAAAGATACAACTGTCTCATTATTTTTTCTAAAATTTATTAACGCAAATTGATTTTTTTCAACTTCAAGAAAACCGATTGATATAAAAGATGTCGCAATAACAACGACCGTAATTTTCAAAATGTTCATATCGAAAAAGTTCTTATATTTTAGGCACAATTCGGCGGTTTTTTATTATTACTGTTTTGAGTTTAAAAATATTTTTGATGTCGACAAAGATGTTTACAATAATTTTGTTTTGTATCTTATTCAGTTGAACTGATACCAGTTTTACCCCCTAAACATTTAAATTTCAAAAAAGTCTCTTTAAGTGGAAATTTTACTCTGTTAAATGAAGGCAACGACAGTCCAAATTTATAAGCCATTCTGCATTTAGGCTTTGCTGTGATGTATCAGTCAGTCATGTTAGCATTTTATTATTGTAGTAGTACAATTTGTTAAATTAAGATAATGATTGCTACAAAATTCATGTTTTTAAACCAAAAATGCATAGAAACCAAATCTTGTTATCAATGATACTCGCATATGATCATTTTCACTTTTTCACATTAATACAAATTTAGGTGTATGTGTACAAAAAGCGGCGTGTTTATATAAGTATGTAAATATGCTTGCATTTAAATAAAAAGCCAAACCCTTTCAGCATACAAGTATTACAAAACTTGACTTGTTTTTTTTTTAACTACCTTTTTCTAACTTTGTTTAAAGTAAACAATGACGGATACATACATATGTACCTATGGATAAACAGTGGGTGTTTTTCATAGAGGCAGAAGACCTTTTATTGACTTCAAATAGAGGAAAACTTGTTTAATATCTAATATATTTATTATGTATAGCATGAAATTAAAATTTCATAGCAATATGCTTTAAGTAAATATGCTTTCGGGATTATGTCCGCCTCGGCTAACGGTCTAATTTTTATATACCCTTCGCAGTTATTTCAGACTTTATTTTGAAAGCAACGCGTTGATCATTTGCTTTGTGCTTGATCGTTTCTTGTTTTTCTGCATAGATCTGGTATACTACCTATCCCCAAAGAAATTCTTCTAATCTCGACAAGTCACATAATAAAGAGCTGCGTAAAATGTTGTAAAAGTTAAGTGTTTTATTTCACAGTACTTCCAATCACTATATTTCAGTTTAAACATAAATAACAAATTAAACAAAAAAAAAAAAAAAAACAAGATCTTACTCACTCTAAAATAAATTTAAAAGTTTTTTCTTACATCCTTGTTAAGTTTGTGTTTTCCAGCCAGGTAGAATATCTAAAACAAAAAGCGCCAATAAAATAAAGAGACGGTAAATTACAGCAAAAACATCGAGTACAATAGAACACATACAGGTAGGTAGGAAGGAAAGGGAGATGCAGAAAGCAGTATCTGCCTCCTACACAGACACTCGGAGACCAATAAGGTCCATTGCGTTACCCTTTATATAGTAAAGATAGAAAAGAGAGAGAGGGTTGCCAAAGATATAGTACATGAAAAAATAATAATAATAAGTAGGAAATAGAATAGAAGAAAGAAAGAAAAACAGATTCTCTACGAGCCCCATTGCATGTTCACCAACCACCCGATTACCCTGATGAATCCGATAATATTTCCCAGCTTGCACTCCGAAACATCACCCAACTCATCGTGGAATCGTTTACCTAATCACTTTAGCCTGTGATTCTGTAGCATTGGGCAGTGACAGACTATGTGTTCCACAGTTTCCAGCTCCTCCTCATGTTCCTACAATAATCCGGAGTGCCGCGATCCCATCTACTAATCCTAGTCCTCACAGGACAATGCCCCAATAATGGCCCTCAGACATATCCTATCCAGGCCCAGAAGTACCGCAGAGTTCGCTGAGTGAAACTTGAGCTATGAAGCCCTTGACACTCTGCAGTCTCTTCTTTCCCTCCACGCCATATTGGTTCTGTCATATGCCCATGCCCTGATACGCCCAAAATAGTACCCTAACGGAGACCTCACCATGTCCACTTCGCTCGTCGAAACCACCGCGCGCAAGTTCGCCAGCAATTTCATTGCCGATAATTCCCTTGTGCCCTAGTACCCAACACAGTCGACATCGTAGAGGTTCATTAAAAGTTAAAGTTATGAAGCTATGAAAACATTCAAATATGTTTTCAATGTTCTACTTCAGTTTAAATGTTCTATTTTAACTTGGTTCTGATTCAGCTTCATTTTACTTCAACTTTTTAGTCTTCAATATTTTTATCCTAAAGCCAAACATATATGTTTGGGCAAGTATGTATTTTATAATGAGAGAGTAATATACACACAACATAAGATTTGATAAGATTGCTTGTAAGCCATTTTTCTTACGCTTGAGCAGCTCGTTATCACAGAAGTAAAGATGCTACTAAATAGGTTGATTTCTTAAAAATATTCGTTCGTAAAATGTTTATTAAATTGACTATATAGCGCTCTGAGTGACATGTGGCAACATCATGCTGAAACCAAAAGTCTGTAGTACTGACGTCTTCTAATTGAATCATAAAAAAGTTAAAAAGCATCCCTCTATACGGTTCACCCTGGACTGTAACATGTGGCGTAATTTTTTCTTTTCAGTCACGGCCTA
Source organism: Phyto melanocephala (assembly GCA_941918925.1). Classification (NCBI taxonomy): domain Eukaryota; kingdom Metazoa; phylum Arthropoda; class Insecta; order Diptera; family Rhinophoridae; genus Phyto; species Phyto melanocephala. The sequence goes on from OW799233.1 coordinate 9,941,834, forward strand.
TAAAGCACCCCAAATGGAGAGTTTATCTGGATCTAATGTTGTTTTGGAGATGTCTTGAGAATTATCATCGCTTCGAATATGGCAATTCTATTAAATGACGTTTAATAAAAAGTGTGCTTCTGCCTTTGCGTGATGAGTTTGTCAAATTTAATCGTGATTTTAACAGTAAATTTCTATTTATTATATTCTGCCAAACCAAACTAACCTCAAAACAACCGAGAACTGTCAAGTGCTGCCACTTTAAAGTTTTCCACCTCTAAGAAAAATACGCTTTAATTTTTGTAAATAGATACTCGTTTTCCGAGTTACAAGTTTATACTAACACATACAAATAATATATATCTACATGTCTGTATGTATGTATGCACTTTAAATTTTATATTTTTTATAAAAAAATTTCTATATTAAAAGTTAAATTTGTTTGGAATATTTGAACATGTGATGCTCACGTGCAAGCCCAAAAACTTTTAATAAAACAAAACAACTACAAAAAGAATAAACCAAAAAAAAAACTAAATAAAAAACTCTCAGAAGCAGCGTAAATATGTAAATGGAGTCTTACAGAGCATAGAGATCAAATATATTTTTATTTATGTCTTCATTGAAAATGAATTTTCAAGTGTATGGAAATGATGTTCAAAATTTATATAAAATATAAATTTTATAATTAATAAAAACAATAAAAAATACAAATTTCGACGCTACCCAACAGCAATAAAAGACAACTGTTTTTTAAAAACTCCCTTTTACTTTTAAATAAACAAATATTTATGTGTATGGATGTACAAACAGATGTATGGATGTACATACACATGTATGTACGGATGGGTGTGTGTGTGTATTGCTCTATGTAAATTTGTAAAACTTATGTTTTTGATTTTATTTGAAATTTATTTGTGCTTCATAAAGTTTAATAAATATTTTACATATTTTTGTGTTTTATGTTTTTACATATTTTTTATTTATTTTTTTTTGTATTTTCATTATTCATGTTATTACAGTTTGTTGAAAACAGTTGTCATCTTTTATTTAAATAAAAACATAAAAATCATCTTAAATTTTGTTGCATTTTAATGTCTAAATGTGATTTTATTTAAGTAAAAACTTGAATTGGTTAAACTGGTTTGAGTGTAAAAAATAATTTTAATCGTTTTTGTTCAGTATTAAAATAATTATAAGAAATAACAGGTGTTTTTGTTAAAGGTTTCACTTCCAACCGATCTGGCAACTTTAAAATGATTTTTTTTAAACCGGTTTGCCATTTGATCATTGGATAAATTTATTTCGACAGTCATGGTTTAGTTCGGGAATATTCTCATACAATTATTCAACCGAAAGACTAAGACGATTAACGATCGATCATTTTCGCCATTGTTGCTATAAGGCTAGTTTTGTAGAGGATTCAAACGATTTGATTAACTCTTAGGGCCATTATTAAAACTTGCCAACAAAGTTAATGTTCATAAAAGCTAACGTTTGGTAACATGAGTAATAAACTGACCATTAAGTATTTTTCGTCATTACAACCTGCCTGTAAAATAAATTGTATTTTTTTCTCCTAAATATGGCAGCACCAAAGCAAATACCAACTATTTTTAACAAATTAAATAGTTCTTTAAAAACAAAGTGGCAACGACAAACGAATAGTAAACAATTTCTTTATACCGTAGAAAATGTGGTAACTTTTAACTTAAAAACCTGACGTTAAGTTAACATATCGGACACATTAAGGTTAAAGTGAATTTGTAATAACGGAAAACTAGTTATTTGTCCGATAACATCCTAACTTTAGTTATCGGCCCTTAGAACAGTTATTAGATCTATGGCCCTCTACTTTATGGAAATCTATATAAAAAAACCAAATGCTATTATTTGATATTTGCATCATTTAAGAATGACTGCAGCGATTTATCTAGTTTTTTACTTTTCCGGTATCCGTTTATACTAGAACATTTTTTACTTCTTTCTCTTGCAAATAGATCTAAAATGTGATTTAAGCCTACACTGCCCAAAACACAATGGCACTTTTAAGTCAAGTTTTTAAAGAGCTAATAATTTCCATTAATTCGCAAATTAATTGGCCAGCAACTGACAATATTTTTTTGGGTTATTTAAAGGGGAGATAATCCTTGAACTTAAGGCCAATATTGATGCAGAAAACCGAGTGCTGAAAACAAGGGTAATTTAAGTGACATTATTTTCCATACTTAGTGTAAAACATATAAGAGCGCTATTTTCGGCTGTGTTAAATCTTAATATAACCTTTACAAAAGTGTAGATAGACAACATTAAGAATATGTGTACATATTAGTTGCTTCTAAAAAAGATTTACACTTGCTTGTTTAAAAAACGAAAACCTTCGCATTACATACACAGAAATAAGCATGTATAATATACCAACTACAACAACAATACTAGGGTGATCGATTATTCGACATTTTTAAAAAACCGGTTTTCAAATAGTTTAAAATTTAGAATTAAAAAAAAAACCGGTTGCTTTTTTAAAAATTTAGAAAAAAACCGGTTAACCGGTCGAATACATAAAATATAATTTTTTCTTATACCCATGACAGAGATACATATATAGTTATAAAGTAGTTTGTTCTATGGCTTAATTGCATTTTAAGTTGACACACATTCAATGGCGTTATTATAAAATTCCGTTATTTAAACTAAAGATATTAAAGGACAGACATTTTTTACCTAAAAGTGACCGAAAAGTTAAGTTTATGCTTTAATTACCTTAAACTTTTAAGGTTATGTTTATAAATTTAAAAATGCCATTGTTTTTCTACATAAAACAAAATATGTAAATAAAGCATTTAAATTTTATTTCGTTTTGTAAATGAAATGTATAAATTTACATTGTTGCCACTAAATTTTTTAAGAACAAAATTAATTTGTTAAAAGTAATCGGTATTTGTTCTGGTACTGCCATCTAAAAAAACAAACTTTATTACAAGGAGGTTGTAATTATGAAAAATATTATAAAGTCACTTCACTGCTCACGGTAGTCAAAGTTACCTAGTCAAAGTTACCTTTTAATAGCTTTATAGACAAGTTGTAATAATGACCCTTTGTGTGCCAAACTATTTTAGTATACAAGTCATATGTTATCAGAGATATTAGTAAAGCTATGGGTTTTCTTTAGTACAAGTCCCTGATTTCGTAAAAGTCAAAGTTACCTTTTAATAACTTTATAGACAAGTTGTAATAATGACCCTTTGTGTGCCAAACTATTTTAGTATACAAGTCTAACATATGAGATACTAGCTAAGCTATGGGTTTTCTTTAGTACAAGTCGCTAGATTTCGTAAAAGCAATATATTATGAAATTCGAAAATAAGATCAAAAAGTATTGCAAAGTACAATAACTTGGTCAAAATACTTAATTGAATAGCAAAAAATAAGAGCAACAACCTATAAAATATCTGCTCTCCATTTAAAACAAATAATAGTTAAGCCTTCTTTTTTTTTCTTATTTAACATTTGAAAAAACAAAAAAATTTCTTACAATATTATGGAAGAGTATTTAATAAATTTTCCGATTTTTGGAAATTTTTTTAATAATAAATATAGTATGGTGTGTTTGGTTACAAAGATGAATGAACACGAAACTAAAAATGAAAAAAAACCGGTTTATTTGAGTAAAAAACCGGTGTATTCGACATTCGAAAAATGAACATTTAGAAAAAACCGCCAGCTGAAAGAGTAAAAAACCGGGTTTTCCACCGGTTGTAAAACCGAATCAATCACCCTAAACAATACACTAATTTTTTAATTATTATTTACTACACCAGCTGCTTTTATTGTTGCTTTTTTTAAATAGCATCTTGTTGTTACAATCTCAATAAAAATAGAGGCTTATGTGGTTTTTCGCTCATATCTCAGCCGCTAAAGCGTCGAAATTGTTGATTTTCAATACCAACATTTTCGAAAACATTTCTGGTAAACTAATACAAGACACAAGTCCGTGAGATATATGGGGGATTCGAATAGTTGATTTCAACAGCTAAACGGACGGATAGACAAAAATAGCTGAATCGATTTCTCTTTCTATGAGGATTCTCTAGGGGGTTGCAAATTAAATAACAAACGAAATGACAAACGCTTACAATTTTGTGTGAAGGTATACAAATTTCCATTTTGTATCCTAGCAAAAAAGTTTTGCACTAGTTCAAGGCTAATAACTTTAATCATGAGAATGCATTTTTCATGCCTCATTAAATTCAAAATACTTTGTAATAAATAATGTGCTCCAAAATACATGCAAAACATCCTAAACAATTCATGTAAACAAACACTTTAACCACATGAAACATGCGTTACTATTCACCTAATATGCATGCGTTCTATGCACTTATTAGAATGAATTGAATTTTATTAAAATATTTATAAAAACACATGGTCTCTAATGACACCTTAAGTGTTTCAGTTAAATTAAATCACATAAATAAAACACCCATATAAATGAGTAAATTATTGAAGTTTTAAATCCTATGGACCACCCCCTAACATTATAACTGTAATTGTAAATTCAATTATTTTTTTTATTGCTTGTATTTCATCAAGTTAAAACTGAAAAAATATATAGTTCTGCTAAAATATTTATGAAACTTTAAAAACAAAATTGATACAAAAATTAAATCGCTGTGAAAATAAAACTTATTCTCCTGACTGATCTCTATGACGAGTTTTAGATGTCACATCGTATGTTAAACCTTGTGATACTGAAGTTCCTTTTCATTAACACTCCTAAAACTGTTATACATTGACAAACTTAGCTGACTTTTGTCTAATATTTGAAACGCAACAAATAATGTTGTTTTTTGATGTAGAGTAACATAATACTCGACCCTAACCCACTATTTTTTTTCTAATTCTCTTCTTCGCATCTCTGATTTATTTTATAATTTTTTTTTGATATCAATAATGGATTAGTTGATTTAAATTTCGTTTATAAAAGATTGTTTATTAATTGCAGATAAAATTAAAAACACATTAGACTTTGTGTAAATTGAGATAAATGACTTTAAATTGTTTTTTATATTTAAGCCTGCTCCACATTTATGTATTGTTGGATATTTACTCATGATCCCATATCAGACACTTTAGAGCAAATGTTCCCCACCAATATCAAATACTGTGGCACATGATTGAGTTTTGTTTTCTTTTGCCTTAATGAAGTTTCATAGCCTGCAGGTATAAAATAAAATTAATAAACAATATTTATTAGCTGACTGATATACAAACACACATTTGTATGTAGGAGCACTTGTTATTTTTTAGAGGTAAATGTTGAAATACTTTGAGGAAGTTTTTGCAAAGTGTTGGTTTTCTTTGTGATTTCTGTTTTTTGTTGGTGCCAAGTGCTGCTTCCAGCTTAAAAGGTACTTTATGTTTGTGTTGTATTTTTGTTATCTCCCTGAAAATTGATTTCCTTTTAAATAATTAAAATGTCGACGAAAAATAAACGTTAATTTGTAGTGCTGCTTGCAGGAGCGATAACTCACGACTCGAATTATGCAGGGGGATTTAAAACAAATATTGACAAAGAGAGAGAGTAGAGTCGTTAAATGTATCAGTGTTTTAACACCTTAAGAACTTGTTAGCTTCAAATAATTTATACACAAAAGTACAGAATCTTGCAAAAGAAAAAGTTAAAATCCAGCATATCATTCTCTCATCCAAAAAGTGTGCTGTTGAGTAACTAGCTGCTAATATCGCCTTAAGGCTAAATAACATAAAAGCATTAATACTTATGTATGACAGTAATGACAAAAACTTGGGCAAAGTCTTCGAGCCGACATAGTTTGTCTTATACTTAAATGTTGTCTATAAAAGTAGTCGCAGAATGAATTCGGTATCATTTAATGACAAATACGGAATTCCCAAATTTACTTATAACAAGAGGGTTATAAAGTCTCTAAAGAAAGAGGAATATCGAAGTAGACCACTACTATTTCAGGTTGGTTTGCGGCTCTTTTTGCTCTTCCAGTCGGCATTCCTTCCTTCACTAGGCCTCGTGCCACTTTAGGCGTTTTTTCTGGACTAAAAAACTATTGAGTGCCGACAATTCTTATCGCACATTATTTCTTAATAGCCAGCATCTTTGTTAGACTGAGGTCTCCCATAGCATCCACACTTAATGTTAGTCTATCTGTGAACTTTACTCTACCACGTTCTGAGTCTCCCTAACCTCTTTAAGTACGTGGATCAGGATTCTCCTATATCCAATCAGTAAAGATACTGATGTTACTATTCATGTACTCATCCACTATAAGCGTGCGTTGTAGTTCTTCGACCACTTTCCTTTGACTCATCGGCATCTGAATCTCCCTAAACTCTTTATGCACGAGGTTCAAGAGTCCATTATGCCCCAGCTAATTGAGTCTTCCTAAAGATACTAATTTCACTATTCATGCCTGTTTGACATATAGGTCCACTATCCACACTGAGCGAACGATGCAGTTTGCCGACCACCTTCACTCGACTCATACGCCTTCCTAACCTCTTAATGTACGAGGTCCTAGATTTCGTTATACTTCATCCAACCGCAATCTAGTCTACCTTACATCATTAAATAAAAGTTCAACAATTCTTCTAAGCTGCATCAGTAAAGATAATGATGTCATTATCCATGCCTCATTTTGCAGAGGTTAATCAGCTATGAACATGCAAGATGGTCCCTTGGACACCTTAACATGACTTATAAGTTCCATCGGCATCCGGGTCGCCTTAACCTCTTAATGTATGAGGTCCAAGATTTTTCTATGCCTCAGTCGGCGGTATTGGTAATTCCTCTATACCATGGACTGGCAATAACACCCAGGCGTGCGCACTCCGCCAAGGTAACATGCTCCCGGGCGGATAGAGAGTTTGTAAATTACCTTAAAATTTGTCCAAGAATGCCGGATGTCCTTAGAGAGGATAGCGAATTTTTCATCTGTGATCATTGTATGCTTTCCTAGACATTGTCATGGAAATGTTAAAAAACTAAACTGACAACTCAAGCTTGTCAAGCTGTCACCACCAAAAATCCGAAGAATTTCAAAATGGAACTTGGCGTTCATCTTTAAAGAGGTAACGTAGAGGTAAACAGATAATTTCATAGGAGAGTTGGAGACCCACTAGTAAAAATCTGGCCAAATAGAAATATACAAAGATCCATCCGAGAAACTTTATGTTGGTGATTACTGGACTAAGGAAATTTCCCCAATTAAACAAAAAAACAAGATAAAATGACTTCTGCAAAGGCGTGGAAGTAGAAGAGAATATCAAACATCTCTTCTATCACAGTTAGGCATCTGGGAACATGAATTCTTATTTAACAAGAATTTTTAACAAGAACCTGTCATCCAAAGGTGATTTGAGCAAGTCCACATTTTTATTAAAAAGAGAATTTTTGATGGTTATAACAGATGGTTAAACCTAGAACGCTTTATGTGAGGTATCATGGTGTATCCAAGTGAGCTATGCTTTATTCGGCTGCCTTTTTACCTAACCTTAAGGTGTTTTTTTTTTTTTAAATTGACAACACTGTTTTCTGTGACAACTGATTTGGAAGTTATAGGTTGTTGAAACGTTAGTTTGGCAATTTAGGATTAACAAACAAACGATTAGAAATTGTTGAACTTTTTCTCGAAAATCATAATTCAGTCCGGGACTGTTATATTGCCCAATGTTATGTTCAATGATGAGTTCTTTTAGCTCTATGGTAAAAGCTTTCTGTGCCTCAAGAGGAAGGCGTTAAATCTGTAAACATATGCATGACTACGCCATTCGTCACTTATTGTTAAAGTTGGCTGAACTTGTAAATAATTTTATATTAAATAAGGATTTCTAGCGATTTTTTTAAATAATTAATAAAATTAGTTTACAGTCTTTTCGTGCCTTTCAAAATTGTATTGACAACTTTGTGGAAAAACTTTAATGTGTTTAAGCGTTTTGAGAATAAAAAAAATTTTAAATTAATTTTTCCTTGTTCTTTCACTCTTTAATTCAAATTCAATTAAATGCTTTGTTAACTAAAATTTAAACAAAAATAATTACAAACACTTTGCAGTTGGCGGAGTGCACTAAAGATTCGTTATTGCCGAATTTTGTACTTTTACAATACTTGTTCTGAAAAATGTTCCCTATTTCCCAAACAAAGTGACAACAACCTTGAAAATTGAAATCTATGGTGCTAATAAATGAAATATTTGTGTTTTTCTATTTTTTTTTTAATGATCTCAGAGACGTGAGGTTTTTTACATTCGTGTGGTGTACAGCGACATAGCCGATTACATTCGATCACTGGTGACAACGGGTGTGCTTGTCTGCTATTAAATCTTTATGATTTATATGTTTCTTTTGTCTGCCAGTTTGGGCAAGTGTAAACAGATGTTTCTTTCTTTTTGTTAATGTGGATCTTTGTTTTAATTTTTTGGCTTTTTCCAAAAACCAGCAAGACCACAATGGTTGGTTGTGCTCAAAAAAAAAAACAGAGAAAAAGAAAAGAAAAAACAAATATTTAAAATAACTTTACAGTCTCTAAAGATTTTGTAATATTTGTATCTCAGACACTAGAAAAAATATATAGGACATTGTTTTTGTTTTTACTGCTGCTAAAGCGATAAATTTCAGCTGAAATCATGAGATGTTGTTTATGTGGGCTGTAAAAGTAAACGAAAAAAAAAACAAATACGAGTAACAAACAAAGAATTATTTGTAAAAAACTCCCGAGAAAAAAATACTTTTTTAAGGGACTAAGATTAATGCCCTTAAAATTATGAAGGTAAAAAATATAGAAATTATAAAAAATAAACAAATTCGTAACGGGGTTTTTATAAAAGCGTTAAAGCTTTAACTTAAAATAAGAACAAACAAAAATTACTGGATTAAATGAAATTGGTGTAGTTTGTGAAGGGATTTTTTTTTTATCATTTAGACATCGAACTGACATCTGGGTATCAATTCTCGTTCTGCGAAACTATGAAATGAAAAGTTTTTGTGTGTAATATCATATGGTGCCACCATACGTTTTGCTATACAAAAACTTTTTCATTTCACAGTTTCACAGAACGAGAATTGATACCCTGGTAGGACCAGCACGCTAAACTGTAACATAGCGTATCCTCTTAGTCAAATTTTAGACTATTATTTCAAGAACTTCTGGTGTTCTTTCGTTAATGGCAAGAGTTATGTTGAGTCATTTGTTGGGTTCTCATCATAACGATTAACGCACCGCCAAGAAAATAATCAAGTTTGTAACTCATTCAATCTTGGAGGTAAAGAGACAGATCCATTTCATGAAATAAACACAAAAAGACGATTTAAATATTCGATCCTATCGGGAGATATATGGCTAGTAGCACATTCCTGTTAAAAAATAAAAATTCATATCACTCAGTCGATGACCATTAGGTTTTCAATATAATAGATGGAATCCAAGATCTATACACGAAATTTTGCTGCAAAAAAGGTGATGAAAACGACAGTGTATTAATAAATCAGGTTCATCGTCTATACAATATGGCTAACGGAACAGCATGCTTAAGGTGGAGTTACATACCATCCGTTCATGCGTTGTTGCGTTTGATACTTTTTCACCTTTCTAATCTCAAGTTACACACAATGCGTTTTATGCATCAACTCTTATGTTTTAATCAGCTGTTGTGTTTATATTTTTATTAACTGACAATTTAAGGGAATTTATGGAATTCATTAATTTATGTACATGATTTTTTGTGTTACAAAAAGTTGAAAAATAACACAAGGATCAATAAGCATCTCCTCCATTGCACTGTTTTCTTTTAATAATAAACAGAGATGACACTCAGCACATAATAATTATCGATAAGTGGAATAAAAATTTTGTTAATGAAAAAATTGTGTTTAAAATTAGTTTTTATGTATGTTTTTCTTAAAAGTAATTGTAAACTTTATTTCGAATGCTTTTTCTTTTATTAAAAACATTTTTTAATAAAAAAAAATTTAAAAAATAAATCCACCACACAATCAGATTTATCGATAACGTCGACAAAAAAATATTTGTCATCCATGGCTATCAACAACAGCTGACATTTTTTCACCTTTTCTGCGACGGATACAAAAGTAGAAAGTAAACCTACTTTGCTGCGTTGATACATTTATGCATTCTTTGCGTTTTGCCGTGTAACTTGTCACATACAATTACACTGATTCTACTTTTTGACAGATGCATAAAACGGAACAACGGATAGAACGCATGGTATGTAACTCCAGCTTTAGAAATACAATTTTGAAAACTGGTCTGTAGGTTTGTGCAAAGTGTACTGAACTTCAATATCAGTTGGGAGATGCGATTTGGTATGGTTAGTTATAATTGGGTGCCGACTTTGGTGACAATACCTTTGCTATTGTTTGTTATGATCTCGATACTTGATTCTTAAGCCCCAACCAGTGACCGACGCAACAACGTTTTTATTGGGTTAATAAATTTTTATCAGAAATCTAACTAATGTCCTCTTATTCTAAGCCCTTTTAGGTAGCAGAATCCTCTATTAAGTCCAAACCCGTTTTTCGACACACTAGGCCCCTTTTCTCGGAGAAGCCCTTTTATTTACTTTCCATGTTGATGGAGTTAAGAAAAATAAAATTATCCACCTTTTTGTTTATGCCGCTATCTTGGAATTTTTCTAATTTTTCACGGTGCATAAATTAGACTGCGTTTGATCGATGGAATAGGCAAGGATTTGCGACTTAAGAAAATGCCACAAGACAAAGTCTAAAGGGGTCAAAGAGCACGATCCTATTGGCGAGTTTACATTATCTTTACGTAACGCTGTCCGGTTTAAGCCTTATGAAATCATAGACCAATAGTCATTATATAAAAAATATGCATCGAAGACGTCTCTCCTTCAAAGTCTATACAACGCTTTCATTGGTATCGTCCAAAAATTCGACAATTTTGTTTGTTAACAATAAACGAAAAGAAATCTAAATTTTGTATAAAAAAAATATCTTTTACACATGTTGGTAAACATTATGTCTGCCTAGTTCAAATTGGCAAATTCGACGATACATCTTCAATAATATAGCCGCTATCAACTGTTAATGTTCAGAAGTCTCTATTGGAAGACCTTGAGAAAGCTGTTAGGGAATATTGGTCTAGTCACAAACGTTAAGGCTGTACAAGTAACTAAATTTAGAATCAAATTGTCTAAGACCTTATTTAAGCTTCAAGTAATATCGACACATAAATGAATTTCAATATAAGCGAAAAGTTTCAGGTTCCTCTGTGTCTTTTACATACAATTTTAGGACAAAAAACCCATTTCTTGAACTTCTAGATAACTTCTCTACTTATCTTTACAATACAAAACCGTTAGATCATGTTTGGAATTTACACAAACAACTACAAGTTGGTAAAGTGTATAAAAGATACGGCACAGAAGCATATTCTTTTCTTTGCTGAGAACATCTTAAAGAATTTTGTATGTTAAATGACGTCGCGATTAAGGGACAATTAAGCATTTAGAAACGTAACATCTCATGCATTAAATTTTGAGATATTTTATGATTGAGCAACCACCATGAATTCAGTTCATTTAAATATATGAATAGAATATTTTATTTTAAATGCTCTTACCCCTCAATTACCTTATGTAAGTGTGTGTGTAAATATTTTGAATTAAATTTAATTTCATAATTTTTTTTTTTTAGCTAGTTTATGATGTTAATCTTAATTATAATTTATAAGTCGTTTTTTGTAAAGCATCAAACAAACAAACAACAACAACAATAAGACAAAAGAGAAAAACTTAACTTTGGTTAATGATATTTGTTTAAGTTCCGTAGTCATGGCCATTAAAATTTAGGTCAAAATCATGGGTCAAGTGGAAAAGAACTTTACGTTTTTTCTATTCATTTTCTTTTTTAGTGGGTTTTACCCTGTTTCCGCCGGAGTATACTCGCCGTAACATTGAGGCATATAACTGCCACTTAACTAGTTGCTACATCGAACTGCCGGTTATTTCTCTAAAAAAACACGTAGAGCTGGAGAACATGAAGAAGAAATTAACACTTATTCCTTTAAAACGTATATTTGTTATAATATTTAACATTAAAGTGTGTGTTGTGTTTAAACAAGTCTGCCATGCAGCGAGTCAAAACTATGAGGAAAGCAACAGCAATTATATGGAAATTTTTAAATTATTTTAAGAATTCTATGATAATTATGTTTTCTATGTGAAAGTTTTTGGTTTTTCGATAAAATTTATTTCGTTTGGTTTTTTTTCTGTGAAAACAGAGAATGTTTCCCTCTTTCAGCTCGTGTGTAAAAGTCATGAAGATTGTAGTAACTGTTAAAGTTAAAGAAGGCAGCATATTGAAGTTATGCTAGAGATCTTAAACACCAAATAAATAAGAACAAATTGATAAAATAAATGGTTCATTCCACGGAAATGTCCACTAGGATCGAACATGCTTAAAATGCTTAATAACCAAATAATTTTTATTTTTTTGTCTGCTGTTTTTAAGTGTCAAACTGAGCTGTCTTTTAAATTCTTCGTGGACAGTGGTCGTATTAAAAAAATTTATTTTATTTAAAGTTCGATTTTATTAAAACTATTACTATGCTGGTGAATCGTGGTTTTATTTATTCATTTAATTACTGTTTGATTCTAAACTTACTTTCAAGTCTCATTTAGATGAGTTAATTACTAAAGCATATTCGACATGAGAATTTATAAAAATAAGTTTCTCTGAATTTTCGGTTCCATTTACTTTATTTGTGAGTTAACAACTAATAGGCTAGATCTTTTAAAAACTTTAGAAATATGAACAGCAAACAGCGGAGGGAGAATGGGATAAGGAATTTAGGATAAGAAATGCCTAAGGCACCCATCCTTATACAGACAGACATTGGCCTAACTAGACTATTCTGGGGGTGCAATGCTCTAAAGAAATTTAGAAAAAATTTACTATTTACGTTTCATATACAAAAATATTTTTTTTGTAAGCTTTAGCCACCTTCAGAAAAATTGTGTAGCTACGCCAATGCCGAATCAAAGATTAGTGATTGAACTGGATTGGGTTTCAATGACAAAAATCCAAACAGATGTAAACTGTTATTGCGGCTTAGATTATAACAATTACGAAAGACATTAGATAAATGAAGGGGATTGATAACGAACTCCAATTTATATCTCTACGGACAGTAAATCAGTTATCAAGACCCTAATGACCAAAAGAGTTGATTCTCGGAATATTCTGCAATGCAAGAGTGTGGTAAACTCGCATGCAAATGGAGAACATCATGGCATACTCGAAAACAATGAAGCAAAGAAATTATCACAACCTTGAAAAATTAATATTTTTAAATGTTTAATTAGGCTTGAGTTCATATTTAACATTCTTTATTTTTACAACGAATTTTTTTAATTGTAATAAATGAAATGTTAAGCCTTTTTAGAGGTTGAACTTAAAGTTTGGGTGATAAGAGAATAGGTCAGATGGTGGCAAAATAACGCTGTCGGTAAGATGACGGACATACTAATGGAGTGATCCAAATCTAGATTTTAAAACCGAGTAGGCCAACACTTGTAAGACTAACTAGTGTAATAACAGGTCATCTATCTCGTATGGGACTGTCAGAAGACACGGCATGTGGAGCATGCAAAGAAAACGATATGACTTTGGAATACTATCTTTATCACTGTCCTATGCTTAGGTGTATTGGTCTCGAGAACTTTAATATAGACACTATGCCGAATTTGAATTCCTAAGAAATAAAATTGGAAATCCCTTAGGAATTACATTGATGTGACTGGGTTCTTGAACTATGTAGTTGAAATATTTGGATGAGTTTGGGATTATGATTGGGCGCACAATATGCCACCTTTTATGGGTTTGTGTTTCTAATGTCCTCGTTTTTTAAGCTATCCTAAAATATACCCAATAAAGCTTGATTATCGTTACATTTTGTTTGCGTTCGAATGTCACGTTCTTGTGCCTAAATTATCTGTTGTTATCGGAATACGTCGCTATTGCGGGTTCGATTCCCGCCACAGACTCTGGACTGGTTTGCTTCTCTTTCTTTTCTATTCTAAGTATTCAATTCATATGGAGCGCACAACATACCAATTAAGCATAAGTGTATACCTGTCGTGGGTTTGGGCTTTTAGTGCCCCTCCTTTTCAATCTAACCTATCCTTTAAATTTGATTTTTAAAGTTGGTCATGTAAGTGTAGGCTTTATCAAAAACAATTCCTCTAATTATTTGTTTATTTTATTACAATACAATTCCAACTTACATTGAAGTAAGTAGCTTGCATTTTTAATCTAAATCGTTCTGTTTAATTGCACGGCACTGTATATACGTGAGTACATAATGAACGCGCTTTAGAGCAAAACAAATAACTTAGATACAATTGTAGTTCAAGAAACTTGATGAAGTAGTAGAAAAAAAGCAAAAAAAAAACTCTTATTTGGCTTACAACTGTTTCAATGTCATAAAAATTAATTGCATTGTTTGCAAAAATTATATTTAATATAACAGTCATACTTGGATTTAAGAAACTTAAAAAAAAAAAAGATGCAAAAACTTTAAATGATTTTGCAACAGAAATATTATATTTGCAATTTCTTTTTACTTGTTTTCTTATATGACGTTTGCTGGCTGTCACTTTTTTTGTGTAGTTTTTCATGTCGCTTGCTGTTGCAAAACTTTGTGTGCTTTTTTAATAGGGTTGCCATGTTTTATTTTAGATTTTCTAATTTGTCGTAGTTGTTTAGATAAATATTGCACCCAATTTAGATGACGATTTAAAATCGTAGATTTGTTTTGATTTTTTTAAAGAGTCCACCAAAATCTCGCTTCATTTATACGATGATTTTTGTTACTTACTGTCGGTCCATTACTCTCTCGCTTGTATTTAGAGAAATATAAATATTTTGTTTACAAACATCAATATTTGTAAAGCAAAATATTTTGCCATTAAATCTTTTATTTTTATAAAAAATTTTACAAGAGCCTTTTCCCTTAAAAAAAGAATTAATAATTATAAAAAAAGCTTAATGAGTGTAAAGAAAAATACAAAAAAATATCTAAAAAACCGGAAAACGCGATGTCTTTTCTACTAAATTTTCCTTTATGCCCTTCTTAGCCACAAAAAAAACGTCGTGACTTTTTAAATCATAGTGTAAATCGAGTGGCCAAACATTTGTGGCATCAGGCACGATAAACACAGAATTTTATATCACGGAGTGCCTACAAAAACGACTTTTACCTTTTTTGAGACAGCACCGAGTGCTTACATATTTTTGCCCTGTTTTGGCATCAAATGGAAAAAATCACTATGGAAAAAAGGCACTTGAGTGGTATTCAATAGTCTCATTTTCGTACCACGAGAGTCAATTCCAACTTACTGTCCAGAATTTAGGCCTGTGAAAAGGTACTGGGCTCTTGTAAATAAGGAATTGAAGAACACAGGAAAGGGGTCCCAGAACATGTCCGATTTTAAGTGTAGATGGACCTCCTCCTCCTCCTCCAAAAAGGTAACAGAAGCAACTGCAAAATCTTTAATGGAAGGACTTCCGAGAAAAGTCGATAATTTTATATACAAAATAATAAATAAAGATTTCAATGTTAAAGAAATTTGTACAATATGCCAATAAATTTACGTATTTTTAACAGTTCCTTTATTGCACGATTTGAGTTTTATTTAACTGAATGCAACTATAATTTTTTTTCGATACACTCCTTAAAAGGAATATTTGGAAAAACGATTGCTGCCTTTCACTAGACATCACACCTCTGACGTAATATTTTGGCCGGATTTAGCATCACGCCACTATTCAAATGCAGTCATGACTTGGTACGAAATCAAGTTCATATAGTACCAGAACGACTTAATCCACCTAATTGTTCTAAACAGCGTTGTCAACTTTAAAATTTCAAAAAGCACCTAAACCCCTAAAAAAGCGCGTAATTTTCATAAAAAATCACTGAGTTTAAAATGTGTACAAATTTAACTTTACATTTGCTAATATAATCATTACTTAAAAAAAAATTAAAGCTTTTAGATGCCAGTTGCCCCCTAAAATAAATTATTTTACAAATGGCAATAAGACTGGAGTTTTGATTGATATCGATAATCGAAATACAAGTCTAAAGATATTCTGTTCTTTATATTATTAGGCCAAAACATCCAAATGTACTATCAATGCAAATATTAACCTCATCAGGGTGTCAATTTGTGCTCTAAAAAATTTTAAAATGAAAAGTATTTGCATATTAATTTCTCTTTTTTTATTTTCACCAAGGTTTGATCAACTTGAAACTTTACTTACAAAATAAATTCTCGTAACATTTTCATTTTATAAGAAGTAGGTGGTTTATGTCTCATAAACCATACAGGATATCAACAAACCAGCATCGGAAATAAGTTTCAATTAATAATAAACAAGCAAAACACTCAAATAACAGAAACATTGTATACTATCAATCCTTATAAGCTTCTTAATTATTAGTTTTAGTATCATAAGCTGAAAGTATTATCAAAATTATATATTATTTTACAATGAGTAAATATTTTTTAGCTTTGTTAAGATACAAAATACGTAAGGGTTATTAAAGATATTTACCCTTACAAAAATTGTTTTCAATTAAAAAAATTATTGTCAAATTTAGTATTTGGTGTCACCGAAATAAAAATAAAAGCACTAAAAACTTAAAAAAAAATCACCAAGCACTAACTCGCAATTTTTTCGCTTCCAAAATGTTAAAAATCACCAAAAACGGTGATAAAATCACCGAGTTGACAACGCTGGTTCTAAACGATGCTCGATCGACATTTTTGTTGTTGTTGTTTAAAACCAAAATTCAATGCAACAAAAATGGAATAAATATGGTGCAGAGGTTCGGAGAAAGAATGTGCAGAGGTTAATGGGGATCATAAAGAAAAACGCTGGAAAATGTATTCAAAATAAAGACATTTTGTATTATTTCTGTTTTTATATTTTAAACCTCAATAAAATAGTCTTTAATTTGTGCTTAAAATTTTATTAATTCATTAAAAAGTTATGAGGAGTTAAGTGCGTCCCAATTTTAATTGAACCGTCTTTTATTTAGCTCAATATACGAACATGAAACAAAGTGCTTTCGTGAAAACTATATAAACAGACATAAGCAGTTTTTCCTTATTGCCACAGAAATATTGTGAACTCTGTTTCAGAAACAAAGCGCGATCATAAATAATTCAGACCAATCGTTTCAATGCTGTCAATCTCTAGTTAATGGCAGTCATTAAAAAGCATGTTAGCAAGTAATGACCAGCTATAACCGTACTTTTGCTGAATTTCTACTGTTATTTGTTTTATTTAATTTGTTTGTGTTTTTTTATAAAAATAATCATAATTTTTGTTACCATTTTAATTTGTTTGAAGTCACATAATAATTGAGCACAACGGTAAATATAAAAGTTTTCATGTACTTGTCATAAAAGCAACAGCAACAGAAATTTAAAATATTTTAAATAAAAATTTTAATTTAATTATAAACCGGATTCGTAAGAATGTCATACAGTGTGTGCGGTGTTGTGTATGCAGTACGTGCAAATAAATTTTGACACTTGCTTGCATACATAAAGAAAATATTTTAACCTGTGTTAAATACTAGACTAGCATGTACAATATATTATTAAAACTCATGACATTTATTAAAGAAAAAAAAATGAGGATTTTGTTACAAGCTAGTTTTGTAGTTACAAAAAAAAAAACTCCGAAAGGTCAGCCTGTGCTTGCTTGACATAAACACAAACACTTTTTTTTCAAGGTGGTTTTTATATCTCCGTCTGTGTTGCAATTTTCATATGACTGACTGACAGAATTGGCTTATTTTATTATAATTTATATGGAGACTCGTCTAATATTTTCAGATTTTGCGAATTTATTTCGAAATTTTTGGCTCATTTCAAAAAGGTCTAATTTTCGACTCAATCGTTTATGTCAATTAACAAAATGACGTATTATGAGCAAGAAAATTCTGGGAATGTGCCTCAATTAACAATTATTTGGGACGCCAATTAGATGGGATGTTTGTTAAGAACACGTGTTTTCAAAGACATAGCGACCAATGCAGCACAGTGCGTCCAAACTCTCGGCAGAATGAAGGAAACAATACACGATTGCATTAGTTCTTGAAATGTTCCTTCAGTCAATGGACCAGCAAAATTGTTCGATTCAAGATTTTCGAATTATTTTTTCTAGTTTTAAAGTAAAGTTTTAAAGTTATTGGGTAGTTAGTTTCTATACTGATATGGAATGGAAGAATCCCAGCTTTAGAACCAAAAGTGGCTAGGGAGACTCAGATCGCGGTAGACTAATGATTATACGTATGCATACAGTGAGTGTGAATGCTATGGGGATCGACAATGTGAAAACGTTTTTTAGTGTAGAGAAACTGTCTGTAAAGACGCAGTACTCAGTAAAGGATTGGATGCCGATTGGGTGTAGAGATCGCAAAACGAAAGGGTTGCCCACTAATCTCTTTTTAACAATGTAATCGACGGCAAGATGGTGAAGGTGCGTTCTCAGTCAGCACTAAGTTCAACAGAAAATTAACATTTTGCAGCAATGAGTTAGAAGAAGTACAGTCATTCAGCTACTTGGATAGCTTAACGACAATAAATTAAAGTCACGGAGAAGATTTCCTCAAGCTTTGCAGTAAATTTAGACAATCATTTGGGGAACTAAACAATATTTGGAGATCCCGCCACATATTGAAGCGGAGAAAACATAGTGTGTTAAATTAGCTCTTCTTATGGCTGCGAATCCTAAAAAATATTTTTTTCATGATTTCAACGCTCTAAAAGTGTGCACCAAGCGCTGTTTACAAAAAATTATGTATAATTTTGGGCCTGCTAAAAACCCCTAGTCGCTATCGAAATCAAATGCCGTTAATGGCGATAGATTGTATATCCTTTACGTAGACCTCAAAATGATATCACCAGGGTATGACTTAATTGAAACCCACAAAGAAGTCATAGACTAGGTCATCCCTTCCTTACATGACGATGTCAACCGGACAGCGAACTTGAAGTGAATGAAAATTACAGCCAACTAAAGGATCTGACATCAAATAAATTGCAATGAAATACGTTTGTTGAGGCGGTACACTCTTTATAGCAATGAAAGAAACCCACACATATACACATATATGACAATATGACACTTAAGAATACCATATGAATTTACCAAACAAGTAATTAAAATAAGACACGCTTTTCTCCAGACAAAAAAAAAAAAAAAACAACTGGACAGGTGCTTGATACTGTTTGAAGTTCAAACGTTTAGAGCACAGTTCTTTCCACACGTTATGAATTTTTAATCAAAATGAAAATCCATCAGCTATAGACGCCAATTATCAAATGTTATTGCAGCGTTACGTTACATAAATCGGAGCTCACGGTTTGATGAATATGTTATGATAACAAACATCATTTTACAATGTCATTTTGTGAACATATGACGTTTATTTATTTAATAATTTTTTTATTTTTTCGTTAAAAAGGGTCTTCAATCAATTTCGAGAAATGCACTGTCACGAAAGACTGAAAATTTTATTTCATAATTGTAATTGTAGTGTGAAAAATTATAAAAAAAAAATAGTCAACATAAAATTTGACAACTTATTACCTATGAAATGACAAGCAAAAAATAATTCATCATCATTTATGTATGTAAAATCATCAACTTTTACCCCTTATTTAAGTGAATAAAAATTTGACACTTGCTCGCCTGCGTTATACTACTTACTACTGCCCTAAATGCATTACGTGTGAACACTTTGCAAGGGAACCTGTTTCAGTACATGCATACTGACAATTAAACCCAAACACAGGCGTCACAATATTTATCTGACAAAAAATTGTCATGCTTTAAAAACTTGCATGAAACAAACACTGAGCAGCTGGGAAATTCCATTTTCAAAGAGCTTTTGGAAATGGAAGTTTATTTATTTATTTACAGGTCTTGTGACTGATTGTTCTCCGTACCTTTTGCTTTCACATTGTTTTTCTTTATCTTCTTTTAAAACTAAATTGTAAAGCGTTTGTCACTGTTGACACAACGAGAGCGTTTCCGCTGTTATTTAGGACGACTACTGCATGATAGAAACTGCAACGCTCAATGCTCTTGTTTGAATTGTTCTGTGAGACAGCAATTAAAATGATAAATTTTTGAAATGTTAAATATTTGTCATGCAACACTAATGAACTGGTTGCTCTAATCAATAGTGAGTCAGAGAGTTACTGGTTGAAGTCCCGTATGAAACTATTTTTATGTTACACTGCAGCGAACAAATATTATTCGTTACTGCTCGCAGTTAATTAAATTTGAATAAAATTTGTAATTAAGTTGTTATATTAAATAAATCATTTCTCTTGATTTTATCAGGATCATATCAACTAGTTAAATTATGGTTAAGGGGATGGAAACGTATAGAAAACTGAGTGCTACAGGATAAGCCAAAAATCTTCAAGAGTTAAAAATTTAATGATTTTTTTCCTACTTTTTTCAAATACTCTTGGCTAAGACTCATTGTAACCGAATAACCAGGTAAAAAAGTAAAATAAAAACATGGGTAGTGGAAGTATGACGCCAAGACTTGAAAAATGGGACATATTTTTCACACACCAAAATTTATGGTCTTCAATAAGTTAATTGATTTATATATCAAACTTCACCAACTCCAACCAACAACAGATGCAGAGAACATACAACATAAGTTCGTGCAGGCAAAGAAAAAACTTTTGCTAAATAGTTAGCCGATAGCAAATAACAAAAAGTTCCAAATTAATTTAAATTTCGTTTTTAATTTGTAGCATTTACATTTCCTTAGGGAGTCACATTAAAATGCTCTTAACTGCGGCAAATAAATTAATGATCTTTAAAGTCACAGCTGGATACAATTGTGGCACGAAAAGAAGTCTTCTTTAATGTGTTGCCAAAGTAGTCGTTGTTGTGGCATTTTAAACCTCATGTTTTTTTTAAGAAGAAGACAGGCCACAAACAAACGAAACAATCAGTAGCAACGGTAACAGTGTTAAATTGGTAATCAACAACATTTCAACCAAAGCACTGTTTGAAATGGAATCGAGCAACATTAAAATCTTTGCGGGTAAAATGGCTTGAAGGTGCACTTATTCTTGTATTTTTTTTGCTCCTGTTTTTTTTATTACGACTTTAAATACAGATTTATTAATGTTGCATGTTAAAATGAATTAGTCGTTGTTGCGACTACAGTTGTTTCGTTGTTTTGTTGTTTTGTTTGATTAATATTTTCTTAAATGTTTTTTGTTTTTTTTTCTTTTTAGTAGAGAAAGAATGACGATGACTTTTGCACATTTCCATGCTGCATATTGTATTTTGTTGCTGCCACAATTGGTCTGAACCAAAAAAAATGTAACACGAAAAAGGCATGTCCATTGTCCGTGTCTGGAAACTAGTTGAATTGTTACTTTGTACATTCTAATTTTGTAAGGACATTTGAAACGTTTAAAAAGTAATTTGAATTTAATTTGAAAGCAGCCAGGTGAGATTAGATACGGTCAAGAGTAATTTCTTTAAATAAATAAAAAAAAATATCAAGGCCTATGCATGAATATGAATCGATAAACTGCCTATTAAAAGATGTCTTTAATTGCCAGTTAATTTCGAAAAATTTTTTTCAAAGATTCTGAATTGAAATGATTGACATCATTCTTGCTTTGTTTCCTGGTTATCAGTGCTTTATATACCGCTTAATCCCAGTACAAGTATCTCTTGAAATCGTATATTATTTTGACATTTATTTCAATATATATGCTATTGGTCAATATGCTTCGCGCTTTACTGCAGAGCAACGTTGGAAAATATTGCCAAACTTTTCTTCCAACGTGACTGTTGTTTTGCCAAAAACGTGCGTTTGTCAAAAATAAATTTTCATTAAAATAAAGCCCTCACCGTGAGTGCTGCACGCTAGTTTGAGCAAAAGAATCTTTGAAAAGGATTAGCATTTTCCAAAGTGATGGTTTTAAAGAATGATTTTGGATAATCTAACGGCTACTTTGTCTTCTTTTATGCCGCTTTGACTTGGTATCCGTATTATCTCCAGAATTTCATTATTTGCAAGCGAGTTTGTTTTAGTTTTGCTTTGCAGGTAACTCCGAGATTCAATTATTTCATTCATTATGGTTCTGATAACTGATTTGCTGTTCGCAAAAATGCGATTCTCAGTTTCGTTGTCAATTTCCCTCATCCATCTAATGCCTTCCGTAATTGCCATAATTTTAGCTTAGAAAGCATTATTATGATCTGTTAGACAGGAGTGTGGACCTCTGTTTTGCCTTATGTCCAATAAACCCGTTCAACTTCGATCTCTAAATTTAGATCCATCTGCAAAAAGACCAGTGTCTTAGTTACTCCATCCCATTCTCCATTCACTGGTAAATATTATGGTGAAGCAGCAAAAATACGATTCTCAGTTTCGTTGTCAATTTCCTTTAGCCATCTAATGCTTTCTGTAATTGCCATAATTTCAGCCTGGAAAATCTTCAAGAAGATCGGTGCCTTGAGTATTTATTATCCTAATTACTTTATTCCATTCTCCATTCACTGGTAATATGGTGAAGCACTTAATGTTCACATATTTGTAAGATAAGATATCGATTTTTCTTTGTAAACTGGTTTGAAGGTGTCTCACCAGCCATTCACTCATTGCCATTAACCTAGCAGCTTCATATTTTATCTGTATCTCAATTGACCGAATTGATGATATTTTCTTAATAGCACTGTCCTTGGATCCTTTTAAGAGGTTCTATATTAACGTTCTTCTCTAAAGAAGATCGCTCCTAGTACGCTTATGTATAGCCTGTGTGCCACCGTTGGGCTTGTACCCCATTTTTAGCATATCGCTCAAATTCTTTAAGCTTTCACCACTCTACTCTCAATGTGGTATTTCAAGGATAGCCTTTAATCAAGTACTACTCCTAGGTGTTTGACCTTTTTATTTATCTTTTTTATTATCTGTCTTATGTCGATATACACTAGAGAATTCCTTTATCATAAACACACAAATTTCCGTCTGATATTAAGCCTTCGCTCCTTTATCAAGTGTAAGTTAAATTCCAGCTGATTAGTATCGCAACATCATCGGCGTAACAGTTGGGTTAGAAACTCTCGTATGGTGGTTATCCATAGCAACGAATATAAGTTAGCTGTCTGCTGGGTTCCTCGACATTTTTGTCTCTTACTCTTACTTCTCTTCTATTGCCTTGCATTTTTTTCACTTGTTTCTTTATCATATTACTAATCCACGCAGTTAGGTCATGGTTTAACTGTAACCTTAAGTTTTCTAAGGAATCAATAAGACTAGAGGTCTATAAAGACAGCCAGGGTGTGCACACCCAGGTCGAACGATTTTTCCATTGATAAAAAAGTTCCTGTAAAGCTGTCTTAATGGATCTGCCCTTAGTGTAGTAATGCTGCCAAATAGTATCGCGTCATCTGGTAAGTGCCCTTTAACCATCTTGATGACTCTTCGGTTTAAGGTTTTCAATAACAATGATGTTAAGCTTAAAGGCCTTAATATTTACTTAGCTTCCCGTTTTTGGGGACCACTCTCTCCTCCCTCAATGCCATTGGGTTATATGCATACCTTAAGCACGAAGTGAAAACATAATAATCGATTGATATTGCAATTTGATTAAAGCAATACAATTTTTCATTTCAATAACAATTTCATTATTATAAAGGAAATTAATACAAAATACATTTTAGTGATCGTGTTTATTTCATCAAATATTTGCTTAATGTGAACATACTTTAAATGTTTACTGTAACAATAAGTTTAATGAATATTGAATTTTCTTAAGCAAACAAATCGTAATTTTATTAGTATTTTTTTTTGCGAAAATCTAAATGTGCTTAAACAAACATTTCAAAGATTTTCTCAATATCAAAAATTTTAATAACGGCAGTTTGTGCTAATATTTGCACAAAGCTTTTAATTTAATTTTAATTTTTTTATTGATATTTTTCTTTTTAAATCTGTGCTTTTATTTATATTGTTTTAAATAAAATTTTTACAGATCTTTCTAGTTGGTGTAGAGAGTATAGAAGATTCGGTATATGCGAATATGCGAAATCATTGGTACTTGCTTTTTCTCTAACCCAATATTCAATAATTGAGTTGCAACTAGAGAAGTTTTTTTTTTGTAAAATAATGGCAATTAAAATTTTAAATCTCAAAACGCATTTAATCAAAGTCAGACATTTTAAATATTTGAAAATTTAAATATTGCAAAGCAAATAATAAAACATTATAAAAACAAAAACTAATAACATTTCATATACAGTGTAACTTCGAAAATCCGAACATGCGCCAGTCCGGTCACTCCAATAATCCGGACGCTTTTATATTTCGGACAATTTAAAGGTTTTACCTCTACAATCCGGAAAAAATGTTTTTGCAAGAATAAATACATATTAAAATTCGGAGGTTTCCCATTTTTTACTCGCATGTTTTGTTATTTATTACATTTACATTTTGCACATCATTACTTCAGTTTCGGTTCGTTCTTTTGCAAACGGGCTTGTCTAATTTCATTCCAAGTGTCATGTTTTTAAATAATAAACGCAAACAGTAAACACAAACCTTAAAGGAAAAGTGTGATATTTTACAAAGTCTTGAGAAGGGAAAAGCTATTAGGCAGGTTACCAAAAAAATTCCATATTTCTAAATCCACGATTTGCGACTTTTTAAAAAAAAATAAGGAGAATATAATTTAATTTAATATAATACATAATTGAATATAATAATTTATGTTTTTTTTTAATAAATCATGTGGATACAATTTAATTCACTTACATTATTTCAATATTTTAACCTACTGTAGTCCGGACAACTCGTTCATCCGACCGACCCTAAAACTATATGTGTCCGGATTATCGAAGTTGCACTGTATTATATCCTTTTACACTGTGTGACCAAATTGAATCAAGTTAAAGTTTTTAAGGAGAGTTGCTATTTTTCTGATAGATATTGTCGAAAACAACAACAAACTTTAAGCAAATTAATATCACTTCCTCGGTACTCTTTTGTTGTTATTGTGTGTTATTGAGCGGAGAGTGCTTTATCATCTTTAAAGATTTAATAGATTTACAACGTTTGATAACATGACGATTGTCTTATTTTTTCTATAATTTTTAAACATTTCTATTAAATTTTTTTTTTTACATTTTAAGTCATTTTGGAATTATGACAACATTAAACGACATGAGTATTCGTCGTCATGATTTAAAAACAAACACCAACACTTTTACAGGCATAATGACGGTTTTTTATGAAGAGAAGGAGTGAGAGAAAATTACTCTTAAATATTGACACTCCCATTTTCGTAAGATTTCTTTATCATCTTAGTGACCTCTTAAAAATTTCTAAATATAAAAGAAAGAAAAAAAAAATCTCATGTTATTGACTTGTTGGCCTTAAAAAAACTGACAAATATCTTAAAATTTGTTATTACTGCTGTTCTTTTATGACAGTTTATATTTTTTTATTGTTTTGGCTGTTTTTTTTTCTAAATGATTCCCCTACTTATTGCAGCATTATTGTTGGTTTGAAATTTAATAAACAAATAAAATTCTAATTTTTTTATGAGCACATTTTTTGAACTTGATGTCATCTTTATTTTGTTGTTTTTTTTTTTTTTTAATTTAATTTTTGTATTCGAACAACATCTTCGTTTTTGTGTTAAATAAATGTTTCGGTTTAATGTTTAGGTACTCTGTGGTCGCAAGACAATTTATTGCCATGAAATGTGACGGATTCGTAACAAGTAGGCATCCAGCCAGACAAGCAAGATTTTTACCGTCCGCTGTTGTTATTGTTTTGTTCTATCCCTTTTTAAATTGCTGTAGACAGGTAGTTATTCTAATTGTAGCCCAGATGTTTTGTGTCTGTCTGTCTGCAGTTTGTGTGTTTTGAAATGTTATTTTCAAGCATAAAATAAATAGAAAAATAATTATCTCTATTATTTACGTCTTCGTATACGTACATACATCGTTTTCGATGTCGTCATTAATAAATGTAGACTTTGTGACTTTAAGTCGACGTCGGAATTTATTTAAAGTGCTGTGGTGAGCCGACATGTTACCCTTAATTTATATGTTTTTAAAATGTTGTAATATGTATTCACAAGGCGACAATTTCTTGCTAGGCGCACAATTGGGACGAACGACGAATTTTTCGTCGCGAATATTCGTCATCAAAAATAAAACACATTTGTGTATATGAGAATGTATACACTTGTGGCGTCAGTCGAAGTTCGCTATACGCGGCGAACTCTGCATTAGATTTATTTCTATTTCTTACGCCGGCGAACGACGAACAAATTGATACAAGGTGTCCATTTTGTATTAAATTTGGGTTTACTTCTCAACTTTTTTAGAAAATAAAATTAGTTTTTACTTTAATAATTGTTTTATTTTTTATTTTAAAACATTTAAAATAAGTATAAAAAAGTTAAGTACAAACATTTTTTTTTATTTGTGTTTTTGCAAATGTTTAAGTTTATTAAGTGATCTTTTTTTTCATATGGTCACACTATTAGCTGTAATACACAAACAAAATTTTTATTATTGTTTAATGCACGTACCCACGACATTCTTTGAAAACGTTTGATTATACGTAAACAAGTTTTTATTATTACAAAAATTATATTTATTGTTTTGTTGAGTTTCACAAAAAATTAAATTCTTAGATTATTTTTGTTTTTTCTTTGCACAAACACTAAACAATTTTATCAACTATAAAAGATGTTACTTTTTCTTGGTGTTGTGCTTCACACGACGAACTTGCACAACGAATTTTAACCAAAGAATTCGTCGTGTTGGGCGATATTCGTCGTTCGTCTCAATTGTGCGCCGAGCATCTACCACTAATTAAAGTCGATCTTAAAATTATTAACATTAAGTTTTCTAACCAGGTAAACGACATTAAATAAATTATTTCTGAGACTAGACCTTACAATTGTCACTTCTTCTATATTATAGTGCACTCATCACAGACAGATCCTGAGGCTTAAAATTAAAATTATTCAAGTGGTCTTTTGTTATTAAATTTATATTGATAAAAAGCCTTATTGTGGCGTTAATATAATTTGCGTAACATTTAAGTATGAGACTTTTGTTTAAATATTAAACTAAGACAAAAGTATTTAATCAAATTTTAATTACTAAAATGTTTGCAAAATATTCTGTTAAGGGGACTAGACAGGATCACTAGCAGTAGTAGTCATGCAATAACAATTGTTTGTATCACCATTCATCTCATATGAAATACGTACATACATAGACAAAACATCCCATTTCAGAATTATAAATTGAGTTCACGTAGGTATGTTTCCAAAAAAAATTATTAAAAAAAAAATTTATTAAAAACAAAAAAAAAACAATAATAAAAATTATAAAAAAAATTAAAAAACAAAATTTTTTTTTAAAAATTAAAAAAAAACTTTCTAAAAAAATAAAAAAAAATATATAAAAAAAAATAAAAAAAATATAAATAATATATAAAATAAAATTTTTTTTTTGGCTGAGCTAAGATTCGATGCCACGTTTACTCTAACCAGTATGTATGTATGTTGTTGTTGTAATTGTGAAAAAAACGAGGTGGTAGTGGTTTTTTGCTCATATCTCGGAAAGTTATGAGGCGATTGTGCTGAATTTCAATAGCGATTCATACCTGGATATTTCTAAAAGATTGATACCATACTCAGATCTGAGGAACATATAGTTGCTTCTTAAAGTTTATTTCAACCAACACACGGGCAGACGGACAGACGGTCAGGGGTCGGAAATGAAAATTGTCTAAATTACAAACAGAATGACAAAGCTATATATACCCTTGTGCACCACAGGTGAAGGGTATAAAAATATTCTATATGTGACCTTTTCCGAGAAAAGGGACGTAGTGTGTCAAAAAACGGGTTTGGAGTTAAGAGTGGATTCTGGTACCTTAAAGGGCGTAGAATAAGATGAAATGGGTTAGATTTCTGATAAAAATTTATTTACCCCATTAAAACGTTGTTGCGTCGAACACTGGTTGCGGCTTAAGAATCAAGTATCGAGATCATAAAAAACAGAGCAGCAACAATAGCAAAGGTATTGTCACACTAAAAGCGAAAAGAAATACGTTACCACATCAGTAAAATAACGTTGACTAATAAAGTTAAATTTCAAGATGGCGTCCTGAATAAAATGGCGGATACATGTCCCAAATGTAGTAATTACAGCTTTACCCAATTCAACCCCCATAACATTAGTGTCAAATGAACGCCCTTGACCAGTATAATAATACATTAAACAGTGAAAAAGTGTAACATATATGAAAGCGTACCCAACAAAATGGGGGATAATTTTTTATCTTAACCTCATCAGTATGTGCATCAAATTAAATGGTTGGGCTAATGGAATACAGTAGGTTATGTTAATTGCAAATCAAAGATGGCGGCAGAAATAAAACAGAAGAAAAATTACATATATCATCAAATTTGAAATCTATGATGTGGTAATTACACTTGTGTACATGATGTAAAAGGGTATTATCAGTTTCTACTACTAAATCTTATTATTTTTAAATCGACTTTTTCAATAAAACTTGTTTTAAGATTGTCATGTTTCTTTTTTAATATTTTAGTCAAGTGTTACGTCAAATGCCAAAAAGTATAAAAATAAAGTTTTTTCTATAAAATTTGATATCTCCCGCAAGATCAGTTTAAAAACGTGTAGAAACTTTAATATGAAATAGAGACTGAAAAACTAATTTTAAATTATTAGAAATGAAAACTAAAAATGTCAGCTCTGTGTTAACATGACTGCTTTTTGTGCTTTTTGTGCTGTTTGAGTGTTAAGAATTTTTTTCTGCTACAATTTTCCTATTTTAAAAAAACCCGTTCTTTATACCGAAAAAACAAAAATCAAATACCGGAAGCTTTTGATAAAAAGCCTAGTGCAAAATATCTTAGATAACATTTTTAACTTAATTTATACAAGTCGTTTTCAAAGCACTTCAATAATTTGTCTAAACAAAAATTGAAGAAAAAAAAAAACTAAACCATTCACGCATTATAATAAAAAATTCATAAAAAATAAAGTAAAAGTAAAATTTTATTTAAATTGACCCAAATACCACCACTGAATGGTTATTAAAATGTTGAAGCATAAAGAGGAAACAATAAAAAAAATTTGGAAAAAAATACAACTTCAAACGTATAATGTTGGACAGAAATGTTTTATGCATAAAGAAATCCACATAAACATTAAGTTTTTGAAATAACAGATAAATTACACTTAAAGAATTTTTATTTATATAATTTTTTTTCAATATACAACAATAAAAACAATTGGTTAACTATTCAATTTAATTGCAAAACAGACACAATTGTGGAATAAAAATTAAAAATTTTTAAATCAAATAAAAATGCACTTCACTTTTAAAGTTTGCTTTAAACAGCGAGTTATTTATATCTGTGACAAATTTACTGAATATAATTGAATTTGTAATTTGTTTTGCTTGAAATGATGATACAATTTCTTAAAAAGTTTTTGATGTGTTTTTAAGTAAGAAATAGTATAAAGAATTTTGTAGGGGTTTCATTTTACCACAGAGACTAAAACGTCATATAGTTTACATGTCTGGCAACTTTATTAACATTTGTGCTAAGTTTGGTTTGGCATTTTATTATAAAATAGCCAAGCCCGACGCGCGTTGCTACGCCCCTTAATGAATAAAAATGCATTCTGATTTTAAATTGAATATCAAGTGCAAGAAGCTAAAAATTTTAACTTTTTTTATGGGGCTGGCACTGCCCACTTTTCTAATCACGAAAGTCATTACAGCTTAATATGTGTGCAAAGTTGCAGAAAAATCGGTCAAGTGCAAGTAGCTAAAAATTATAACTAAGTTTTTATGGGCGTGGCCCCGCCCACTTTTTTCCACCCATAAACACTCCCTGGTATGTGTACAACAACTTTCCAAATTTTGAGTCCGATCGGTTTTACAGTTTCGGAGTCTATAGCTAACACACACATACACACACAGAGTTTCACTTTTATAGATATAGAAGATTGATATAGCTTTGTTATAAACAACAACACTGCAATGACAATTTAAAACAGTTATATTTCACTCAGAATCGGGGTTGCCAGATTTGAAATTTCGAATAACAGTTATACTTACGTAACAAAAAAAAAACAATA
Organism: Phyto melanocephala; assembly: GCA_941918925.1. Lineage (NCBI taxonomy): Eukaryota > Metazoa > Arthropoda > Insecta > Diptera > Rhinophoridae > Phyto > Phyto melanocephala. Next base: position 9,972,101 of record OW799233.1, read on the forward strand.
CAAATAAGAAAAATTAATCGGTTCATTTTTTAACACAAACTATTCAATCATATTATGATCAACTTTTTCATTTGTTATTGTTTATTTTTAAAACAGCTGTTTTTTTACAGCTTGTCCAATCGGCAAAAACAAGTCTGACACCCAAGGCGAATTGACTTTGTGTTAATAAGCCAGTTGATTATTTATTTCGTTATGACTCTTTATGACTCGATGTGTTAAAAAAAGTTATTATTTACAAAAACTCGAGCTGTAAACAGTTGTTGAATTTTATTTTGTAATAAAAAAAACTAAATTTGTCTAATAAATAAGTTACAACTCAATTTATATTTTTAAAAATCTATTTACTAAATATAGTAATAAATGTAATGCGATTGTAAAAAACCTAAAATATGAATATCTTGTGTTAAGTATATCGGGTATCACAATATGACGGCTGGATTTTAATTTGCCCCCTTACTGTTAATACAAGTCGTACGGTGATTTGTTTTGACAGATCACGCGATTTAAGAATATGGCAAAGTGTCCAAACTGACAACGTTTAATTATTCCGAAAACACATTTTATTAATGGCGATAATTTTGCCAAAACAGTGTGTCAATAACGTTGTTTTCGGTCGCAAGTATGTGCCACATGAATCGAAAGTAAGGCGTTTAGTTAAAAAATTTTAGACAAGATTTACTAAGATTATTGTTCGTTTTCGTTACTGTCGGCCACTCGAAAATAAAGCCTCAGTAAGGTAAAGTGTGGCCATGAATTTAGTAATGTAAATTCAGAATTAAACATTTCCAGAGTCCGTGTGTTGGTTAAAATCAACTTTAAGAAGCGACCACATGTTACTCATATCTGTATATGATATCAATCATTTGTAAATATCGGGGAATGCATCGCAATTGAATTCTAACGTGAATTGCTCAACCGACTTCCCTAATCATAAGCTTTCAGAAAATATATACTTTATGAGGTCGGAAGTGAATATTGTAGAAATTACAAACGGAATAACAAAGCTTTCCCAGTAAAAACTAGCGGCCTTATTCATAACAAAAAGTTGGCATAAAGTTAGCATAAAGTTTGTTCATAACACACATGCCAAACTCTGGCTAACGATTTGCTAAACTCTTATTAACGAGCTCTCAAACGTTTGCCAACTTGTGAAAAACAGCTGTTCTGTGTTGTTGTTTTATATTACCAATATTTTTTTACCTACCTATTCATCCTGTTGCCAATTTACAGACCGTTTGCCTTGCTTTTCAATTTATATAAAAAATTTATTGTTCGTTAATTTTTTTAATTTATTATTCAATTTTAAAAATTGGATGGATGGATGGTAAAACAAAAACTGTCAAAGTCCGCAAAATGGTTGAATTTTTGAGGAGTGTCGTACAATTTCAGAGTTGATTTTTGAAAAGTTAGCAGACGGATAAAAGTTTGTTATGAATAAACTCTGTGCCAACGAGCTGTCAAGCTTAATCGGCATTCTAGTTAGCAGCTCGTTGTACGTAGTGTATAAACTGTGGCTAACTTTTTGTTATGAATAAGGCCGCAGGTAATTTCTCGCTCTTACTAAACATCATAATTGTTAATGACTATAACATATCGTCTGTCTTACTAAGAAGTATTTAAAGAAGTAAATAGAAGAAGTAATTTAGTAATGACTTGATTTATAATGTGATACGTGATAGACATTTGCTAAGATACACACACAATACGATTTCTTGTTGCGAAATTTGCTTGAAGCCATTCAACTGCATAACTTTTTATAATTCTCATTTAGTTTAACACGCTTAGGGTATAAGTAATAATGATTTTGACATCAGAGGCACTGATTTACAAAATTTAAAATTAAGGTATTACAGAATATTTAAACCGAATTTTCGACCTTAGAAGAACGACATCTGTAAGTTCATAATATTAATGGGTTATTTTGGTTATTTAAATCAAGTACTTAAATATTGCTATAAAAGTAAGTACTTATTTAAGTCCCTATTTATAAGCGATCGTAATACTTAAGTACTTTTACGAGTCTCTATTTTTTAAGCGAGCGTTACAAGTGCTGTCATTACTTTGTAATGAGAGTTTTTGGTGGGTTTATTTACGTTTCGCATCAAAAATAAAAAATTATATGTGTTAAAATTAACCGGTTTTTTTAACCAAAAATAAATAAAATTTACATAAAAAATCATTTTAGATTCGAAAAATCAATACCAACCAGTAGCACTTAAAATAATCGATTAAAACCGGTCGAATGAAAATCATTCGATTCCCCTTGTATCTATGACACAGTATTTGCACATACCTGTGCTAACCGTATCAGCTGATTCGCAGCGTACGCAATGATGTGAAAGTGTTTTTGTCTGAAAACCTTTTATTATAAAATAAATAAACATTTTGGGCATATAAATTTGCTCGTAGCAAAAACTTACTTTCAAATATTTAAGGGGTAGAAAAATATACGCATTATTTGTTATTACATGTATATTTTGGATCGTTTTTTTTTCTTTTGCTCATTGTTTGTTTTTTTTGCGTTATTGTTTAATTTTTTTTTTTTTGGTAGTATGCTTTCGTGCGTGTTGTTTCATTAAATCGTGACCCAATTCCGGAAATTTACTGAATGATTACAGACTCTGTTTAAAGCAGAGTGTGTTATTGTGCGTGTTAATGTTAGTAGTGTGCAAATATCGGTGTGTATAAAAAAGAGTCTAGTGAAGTATACGATGTTTGCACGCTGGGGTAGAAAAGCTAAAAATTGTTTCTAATTTGTGAAAATGTTTTTATTTTTATTTTGTTTAAATAATTAAATAAAATGTTGCTGTTTCTCGAAATATAATTAGTTTTTCGTAAATGAACTGAAGTCTATCTCGCTGTCGCTGTGTCAATCTATCTTCTATCTACATATATAAAAGTGAAACTCTGTGTGTGTGTGTGTGTTAGCTATAGACTCCGAAACTGTAAAACCGATCGAACTCAAACTTTGGCAAGTTGTTGTATACATTCCAGGGAGTGTTTATGGGTGGCAAAAAGTGGGCAGGGGCACGCCCATAAAAAATTAGTTATCAATTTAAGCTACTTCCACTTGACCGATTTTTCTGAAACTTTTTTGAAACTTTATCGAGCTGTCACGACTAAATAATTTCGTGATTAGAAAAGTGGGCGGGCCACACCCATAAAAAAGTTAAAATTTTTAGGCATTTGGACTAGAACGATTTTTCTGAAACTTTGCACACATATTGAGCTGTCATGACTTTACAATTTCGTGATTAGAAAGGTGGGCAGTGCCACGCCAAAAAAAAAAGTTATAATTTTCAGCTACTTGAACTTCACCAATTTATCTGAAACTTTGCACTCACATATTGAGCTCTCATGATTATAAAATTTCGTGATTAGAAAAGTGGGCAGTGTCACGCTCATAAAAAAAATTATCATTTTCAGCTTCTTGAACTTGATATTCAATTTAAATTCAGAATGCATTTTTATTCATTAAGGGGCGTAGAAACGCGCGCCGGGCTTTTCTAGTATAAACATAAGGGTCAATGTCCAAGTTGTGCTTACAATATGCGTTAAATTGTTTTCCTAAATTTATTTCCTAACAAATTTTTTACAAAAACAGGATTTTGTAGGCGTTTCTCTGACAGAATATAGACTTTGTTCAAAAGCTGATGTAATATTTTGTCAAAATATGAAAGAATGCAAAAACTAAAATGGCGTCCGAAACAAAATGCTGGATATATAAGTCATATCCAGCAATTAAAAATTTACCTCTTTCAACATTTTAAACATATATAATTAAATATCAAATTACTTGTAAATAAAGCGAACTTTAAAAAACTAAAAATTCACGTTGGTATCCAAGACAAAATGGCGGATATATGTGTCAAATCTTGTTATATTAAATGTATCTTTTTTAACCATATTAATATGGGTATCAAATGAAAGGGCATGACTAGTTCTACAGTTAACTATGAAAAAATTGAAAATCTAAGATGTCGTCTGTAAAGTCTGAAAGTAGTGCTCATTTAAGTCCCTATTGATATGGATATTAAATCAAAAGGGCTTTACTAGAAGCATACAATACATTTTATAAAAAATTGTCAAATCCAAGATGGTATTCGTAATACAATGGCGTAAACTTAAACTTAATTTTAAAACATTTAAATAAAAAAAAAATATATAAATTTAGAAAATGAATAAAAAAAAATATATATTATTAATAACCTTTACTACTGTGCTCAGAAAAAAACTAAAAAAATTATTTATCGTAACAATTTTCATATATTTGAAGTTTGTTTTCAAGAATATTAATTTTCGATTTTGCATTAATCGCAATTTTTTTGACTCTTGCCCCATTGTGCATTGCCAGAGTCAACATCCCCCAATATTTTTCTTTTTATTTATTTGCTATGGAGAACATTAGAAAAATATTTACAAAATTATAAGAACATTAAGGCGAAAGACTAAAAATTTACGTGCTTCTTAGAACTAGAATGTATTTGATTTTGCTTAGTATCTCTAAAGTGGTTTTTGAAATATGGGATTTTTATTCACGAAAAAATATGTAAATATATATAAAAATTTATCTTAATGTATTTGTGCTATAAAAGAAGGTCGAGGTTATTTTTAACACCTTTAAGTTAAAGTGTAGAAAATCTGCTTAAATTAATTTAAGCGCTTAAAAATCATAAAATCTTTAAATTCGCTTTAAAGTGCTTTTCAAAATTTATTTTTGTTGTTGTAAGGCAAACTTTAAAAGACATAAATAAATTGAATTAACCTCACCTTAGATTACTTAGGCTCAATTAAATTCCAATGCATATTTTTGTATATATTTCAAGAAAAAATAAGGGCAATCTGAATAGAATTGAGTTAAGAAGAAACTAAAGTAAAAATTTATTTATTCCGATTAGCTACAAAGTAAGAAAATAGGGCTTTTTAACATTCTTAATGTTTGTGCCGCCCTAATAAATTTTTTGCCTAAACACTGAACAGACAACTCAATGTAAACCACCTAATGTTTAGCAAAATAAAAATATAGATTAAAAAAAACAAAAATAAATGACAAAAAGAGCCAAACTTAAAGCCAGCATTTCCCAACATGTCGCCCCCATGTATGTAGGGAATTTTTGATTGATTTTGTTTTTAAGAAAAACTGCTAAACAAATTTATTTTTTAAATAAAACATTGACATAATTGGTTTCTATACACAGTTTTAAGTAATTTTATTTTTATAAAAAAATTTTTTTAAATTTTTTTTTTTGTAAAAAGATTTTTTGATAAATTTTTTTGAGAGACATGTTTTATACATTTTGATTTTATTGACAATGAGATGGTGAAAAAACTGTGTCAAAACATGAAATGAATATTTTTGGGAAAGTTAATAACGGTTTTATAGTCAATTTTCTATTATAGAAAACAGAACTTTTAAGAATTTGTACCTGTTTATATTCCTGATTTTGAATCTAAAAATTCTAATTTTTTTTAAAGAAATATTTCAATAAAATTTTATTAAAAAAATTTAAATTTTAGTTCCTTTTTAAAACATTGATAAAAAAAACCTTTTTAAATTAAAATTTTCCATAAAATTTTTTTATACAGAAAATTGAAAAATTTCATTTGAAACTGTTTACTTTTTTTCTTTATTTTTAAGAAAACTTTAAATACAATTTCTTTGAATAGAAAACTTCCAAAAAAATTTACAATAAAAAATTTTCACATATTTTTTATATAAAATTTCAATAAATTAATTGTAAGCCAAAAATTAAAAATTATTAAAATTTTTTATTTGAATTTTATTGTACAAGATTTATAGGGAAAAATAGGCGTGGCCGCATATATGTTAAAACATCTTTTTAGAAAATATAGACATATTTCGCTGCTCTATTTTTGGCTGCGTTCGTAATAACCAGAACAATATTTATGTAAAAAAATACAAAGTGGGCGTGGTGTTTTCAACACAAAGAATGCCTTGACGAATTTCAGTTTTTCCTTTTTTGTTGTATTCATAACTACCAGGTAATGACTTTTATTAAAAAAAAATTAAAATTTGTTTGTGGCGTTGCCAATTTAATTAAAATAAACTTTTTTCCACACAAAAAAGTACAACTGCTGCATGAATGCAAGAGCATCCTTAGAGAACGACTGAATTTATTTCGCTTTTCCTTTTGTTTTGCATTTGCAATTACCAAGAGAAGGCTTGTATGAAAAGAAATTGAAGTGTGGACTTGGTGTATCGAATCTTAATATATAAAATTAAGTTACAATGTGTTAGTAATTGATGTTCTCTGAATGCGTTTTGTTTCTGCAAAGTTCTTATGAAAGATGACGTCAATACCAAGGTTTTTATGTATAAACGGTCTCTGTATGTGTATTGGTTTTTGAGTTATAGCCATTTTAGTGAACACTGCATTCACCACAGAGCATTGCAATAAAAGCAATTTATCATTGATTTAAATGAATTCGAATTGATTTTTTTATTTTAGTTTTTGCACTACGAAGTGGGCCGGGGGTTCGCTAGTAGAATATACAATTGCAGCATATATGAATGTAAGAGGATTGAGTGAAAACGGCTCTATCGACTTCGCTGATTCTTTTTGTGCTGTATTTGCAAACACCAAGACAAGGTTTGTATGACAAATTGGAAAAAGGGCGTGGCATCCCCAATAAAAAAATAACTTACTGGAGATATCTGGGAACTGCAATTCAAATATTTTTAACTTTTTATATAAAATTCCATATTTGAAATTTTTAAATTAAGTTTAAATAAATAAGATCCCATAAGTAAAGTTTCACTTCATCAAAAACTGCCGCATATACGTATGAGCATCACTCGAGCATAGCTTGACCAACTTCGATGATTTTTTTCCTTTTTTTTGGATTCATAGTTAAAAGGACTTAATGAGGGAAGAGATGCCGATCGGGAAGCAAAAGGGGTAGAAGAATGATTACAAAAGACATTAAACTAACAGCAATTGCCTTTTGATATTGATATCAGAATTTATCTGAAAATAAAATAGTTGAGCCCAGTAATGCGGACCGGGTTCTACTAATTTGTTATCAAAAAAATTTATTAATTTTTTGAATAATTAATTTTTGAATACATTCCAGCAACAAACAAGTAAGAGTGCTATATTCGGCCGTGCCGAATCTTATATACCCTTCACAACGTGTAGTCATGCAATAACAGTAGTTTGTATCACCATTCATCCCATATGAAATACGTACATACTACATATTAAAAACATACATATATAAAAACATCCCATTGAAAAGTTGTAAACTTACGAATGTATGTTAACAAAAAAAATAAAAAAAAAAAAAAAAATTAAAAAAAAATTAAAATATATATAATAAATATAAAACAAAAAAAAAAATAAAAAAAATAATGAAAATATAAATAATATATTAAATAAAAAAAAAAATATAAAAAAAAAATTTTTTTTGGCTCAGCTGGGATTCGATGCCACGTTTTCTCTAACCAGTATACACGTTTGTATGTATGTATGTATGTTGTTGTTGTAATGTTGTTTTTGTGAAAAAAAAATCGAGGTGGTCGTGGGTTTTTGCTCATATCTCAGATGTTTATGTACCGATGTTTCTGATTTTCAATACCGATCTACTCCCGACTATTTCTGATATTTTAATACCTCACCGGGGTCCATGCGATATCGGTGGGCTTCAAAAAATTGATTTCAACATACACACGGACAGACTGACAGAGCTTAATCGACTCCCCTATTCATAAGCTTTCAGAAAATATATACTTTATGGGGTCGGAAATGAAAATTGTAGAAATTTCACACGGAATGACAAACCTATATATACCCTTTTTCACTGTGTGAAGGGTATAAAAATGTAAACGAAGTAGTGAATGCATGAGTTTAACCCATAATGAAGAGGTTCAATTTAGGTGAAACATGTCTAATTATACCCTTCACCTGTGGTGCACAAGGGTATATATAGCTTTGTCATTCCGTTTGTAATTTCTACAATTTTCATTTCCGACCCCATATACATACATACATACATGTAAAAAACATACCAAACAAAAAAAATTACAAAAAAAAAAAATATTAAAAATAAGAAAAAAATAATAAAAACAAGTAACAGTGCTATATTCGGCCGTGCCGAATCTTATATACCCTTCACAACGTGTAGTCATGCAATAACAATTGTTTGTATCACCATTCATACCATATAAAATACGTGCATACGTACACGTTAGAATAAATGTGGCATCGAATCCCAGCTGAGCCAAAAAAATTTTATTTTATTTAATATATTATTTATATTTTATTATTTTTTTTTATATTTTTTTTTTAATTTTTTTAAAAAATTTTTTTAGAAAAATTTTTAAAAAATTTTTGTAAATTTTTTTTTTAATTTTTTTAAAATTTTTTTTTTGTAGTTTTTTTTATTATTTTTTTCTTAATATTAATATTTTTTTTTTTTTTAATTTTTTTTTGTTTGGTATGTTTTTTACATGTATGTATGTATGCATGTTGTTGTTGTAATTGTGAAAAAAAACGAGGTGGTCGTGGTTTTTTGCTCGTATCTCAGAAAGTTATGGGTCGATTGTGCTGAATTTCAATAGCGATTCATTCCTGGATATTTCCAAGAGATTGATACCATATATAGATCTGAGGAACATATAGTTGCTTCTAAAAGTTGATTTCAACCAACACACGGACAGACGGGCAGACGGACAGACGGACAGACGGTCAGGGCTTAATCGACTCCTCTATTCATAAGCTTTCAGAAAATATATACTTTATGGGGTCGGAAATGAAAATTGTAGAAATTACAAACGGAATGACAAAGCTATATATACCCTTGTACACCACAGGTGAAGGGTATAACAAGTAACAGTGCTATATTCGGCCGTGCCGAATCTTATATACCCTTCACAACGTGTAGTCATGCAATAACAATTGTTTGTATCACCATTCATACCATATAAAATACGTGCATACGTACACGTTAGAATAAATGTGGCATCGAATCCCAGCTGAGCCAAAAAAATTTTATTTTATTTAATATATTATTTATATTTTATTATTTTTTTTTATATTTTTTTTTTAATTTTTTTACAACATTTTTTTAGAAAAATTTTTAAAAAATTTTTTTAAATTTTTTTTTTAATTTTTTTAAAATTTTTTTTTTGTAGTTTTTTTTATTATTTTTTTCTTAATATTAATATTTTTTTTTTTTGTAATTTTTTTTTGTTTGGTATGTTTTTTACATGTATGTATGTATGCATGTTGTTGTTGTAATTGTGAAAAAAAACGAGGTGGTCGTGGTTTTTTGCTCGTATCTCAGAAAGTTATGGGTCGATTGTGCTGAATTTCAATAGCGATTCATTCCTGGATATTTCCAAGAGATTGATACCATATATAGATCTGAGGAACATATAGTTGCTTCTAAAAGTTGATTTCAACCAACACACGGACAGACGGGCAGACGGACAGACGGACAGACGGACAGACGGACAGACGGTCAGGGCTTAATCGACTCCTCTATTCATAAGCTTTCAGAAAATATATACTTTATGGGGTCGGAAATGAAAATTGTAGAAATTACAAACGGAATGACAAAGCTATATATACCCTTGTACACCACAGGTGAAGGGTATAAAAACTAAAAAAAAAAAATTTAAAAAAATTTAAAAAAAAATTTTTTAAAAATTTTTCTGAAAAAATTTTTTAAAAAAATTTTAAAAAAATATAAACAAAAATAATAAAATATAAATAATATATTAAATAAAATAAAATAAAATTTTTTTGGCTCAGCTGGGATTCGATGATACATTTATTCTAACGTGTACGTATGCACGTATTTTATATGGGATGAATGGTGATACAAACAATTGTTATTGCATGACTACACGATGTGAAGGGTATATAAGATTCGGCACGGCCGAATATAGCACTGTTACTTGTTTTTACATTAACCTGTCATTAAAGAGCGTGTGTTTACAAGAATATATCAATAAAATTCACTTTATTCTAATAAGTGCATAGAACACATTCATGGTAGATGAAAAGAATCCCATGTTTCATGAGTTAAAAATGTTTTTTAAATGCATTTCCTTAAGACATTTTGCAAGCATTTGTATGTGTTTTGAAGCATATCAATAATTTAGAGAAAGCATTCTTCATGCCTCCTTTTGCACTTATGACTTGATATGTTAGAAGTTAATATTTTTATTAGAAGTCAAGAAAAATGTTATGCACTTTTTTGCTGGGATATTATAAAAAATTTTTAATAAATTTTAGGAGACTTTTTTTTTAGTAAATTTTAATTTTATAAAAAAGTTTTAAAATAATTTTCTCTTATAGAAAACTTTAATGAATTTTGTCCTGTATATAAAACTTTGAATAAATTTTATGAAAATTTCAGTCAAAATCATTCATAAAAAAAATTTTAATAAAAATTGCTTTCATAGAAAATTTTAATGAAATTTTTGTTAATCGAAAACTTTAAAAAAATCTCTTAAATAATTTTAAATAAACTTTTTATATGTAAAAGTTTTTTAATAAATTCTTTTTGTATAGACAACTTTTAAAAAATGTTTTCTCCTATAAAGAATGTTCTATAATTTTTAATTTTATGTAAATATTTATAATTGTATGTATGCATGTACATATATAAACTTTTGATGCAACATTTTTTATTATTTCTTTGAAGTGTCAAACTTTACATTACAAAAAGCTTTAAGAACCACTATCTTTCCAGCAATAAGTATCTTTAAACCCTTCATTACATACATGCACACATACATATGTATGTATGTGTATTTAGAACCTGATGGAAACCTCAATTTCTTTTATGACTTTTTATAGAAAGAACTGCTTTTTTTGTTAAAATTTTGTTGCTATTGTACATCTCTCCCCAACCCCTTAACGAATTGTTTATATTTATGTATGTTAGGAATCATTAGGAGTAGCATTTCTTTTGAACGGTGGAAGGCATAGACATACACCAAACTTTTTTGGTTAAAGACTTATAGACGTTTTTGTTTATTTATTTTTGTTTTGTTTCCTTTTTTAGGCCTGTATACAGCCTGTCATTAAATTTGATGATGTGCTGAAAATCATACAATATGTACTGTGTTGAGAACTGGAAAAGAATGACATGCTGGTGTTTAACCCACTGCGTAACTTGTCTGCCTGCCTATTCTCTTCTCTATTCCCTTATTCGTTTTATGATTATTTTGTCTGTTTGCCTGCCAGCCGTTAGCACATACATATTTGGATATTTTTTTTAGTATATTTTTGTACCTACATATATCAATGGAGGCATTAGAAATGCCTGTTTAATTATGACGCAAAAAATTAAATTATTTAAAAAGACATAAAGAATCATAATAAAAGCTCTTTACTTCGTGTCGATGATATTAGGAAAATATTTATTACAACACGTAATAAAACGTCGAAGGAATAAATGTTAAGTTTTATTACTATCAGCTATTATGTACGTACACACAAACATACATACATGAATGGGGGAGAATGTAGGTTGCAACATGCCCGTAAAAATTATAATAAGCACAATTGGAATTATACTAAAAAATCAACAATCGCGCTCTGAGAAATGTTTCTTTAAAAACGGCTATGTAACGAATAAATTTATTCATTCACGTAATAAATCTGTGACGTAACAACGATTAGATATTATCGTAACAAAATTGGGTGATCAAACTCAGGTCCTCCGATCATACGATATTTATTGGATTTTATTAATTTAATTTAATCTTGTTCATTTCCACCAGATTTCCCATAAAAAACGAAATCTACTTCGCCACTAGATTTTGGCGGAATCTACTTAAAATCTAGTACTACTTTGTGATACAACTGTGGTTTTTTTTTAAATGTATTAAAATATACTACGCTGTATAAAGAAAAATTCAATCAATAGATATAAGGTGGTTGCAATTGCACAAGTACTTTATTGTTTACACTTTTTATATGGAGTTTGAATTTTGGAGAAGTAGAGCATAGAGAGCCTCTCAGACCGTCTTGTAAATAAATATACTGTTTTGACAACGAAATCTTACAAAATGTCAATAAATAGTGGTATAAACGGTATAGATTTTAATAAAGATTTTCTCAACAAGATTTGTGCATTGAAGCAGGAAATGCAACAGGGCATCAACGAAATGCAGTCATATTTATCAAAAATATTTGTGAAAAACTTCAACAAAAAATTGCTCAAGTTTAAACACAGCTGTGCCGGCCACTTAGCCTATATTTATGCTGGGTCTCCATGTAGAAATTTTAATTGCAAAGCATTAGCAAAATGACAGCAGAATAACGGAATTTTATTGCTAAAATATTAATATTTTTATTTAGTGGAGAACACGATACAAGTAATCTCCTTATATTTAGAAAATTTTCTTGTCGTGGTGTTTGTGATTAAACTCCTCCGAAAAGGCTCGACCGATTTTAATAAAAGTTTGTGTGCATATGGGTTAGGTCTGAGATTCAGTCAACATCTTTTTTCATTCCCCTCAATGTTACGCCTTTTTCCACGCCCCCTCAGATAGGTCAGACTGCTGGACCGATATTCTTGAAATTTTTTCATAATATAACTAAGACTCTGGTATGATTAATGCAATACTTTTTTACTACGCCTACTGAAACGCCCATTTTTTTAATTATGTACCTGCATTGATATAGTTTTTAGTATTTTTCTTCAAAATGTACACAATTTATAGTCCAGCCAATGAGACTCAGTCCATATCTATTGTTCAAACTCCTAAATATTTAGGGTGACTGACTCATCCCAAGGGCCAATTTATGCCTCACTTAAATAACATAACGACTACGATGAAATTTTAACACATATGATTTACGTTTTTTCTTTAATGCACTTAGGGCCATTATTACAACTTGCCGACAAAGTTAATGTTAATAAAAGGTAACTTTTTTTAACGTGAGCAAAAAACTGACCATTAAGTATTTTTCGTTATTACAACCTGCCTGTAAAATAAATTGTATTTATTTTAAAGTATGGCAGCACCAAAGCAAATGCTGAACAAATTTATTAGTTCTTTAAAACCAAAGTGGCAACGGCAAGCAAATAGTAAACAATTCCCTTATACGGTAGAAAATATGGTGACTTTCAATTTGTAAACCTCACGTTAAAAGTAGAGTGATCTTCCCATTAATTTATCGGATACTTTTAGGTTAAAGTGAATTTGTAATAACGAAAAACTAGTTATCTGTCCTATAACATCCTAACTTTAGCTATCGGTAAGTTTTAATAATGGCCCTAAGAGTTAGTTAGTTATTTTTAAAGAACTAAAAAAATATCGCCCAAAAATAATTTATATGGCAAACAATGTTTGCCGGGTCAGCTAGTTTATTTATAAAATTTAATATTTTTGTTTCAACTTTTATATATATTTTTTTTAATATCTCTCATTAGGTAATTATTATCAGGTAAAATTATTTTAATTTTTCTTTGATCCTGCAAAGAAAAACAAAACATTTAAAGAAAATGGAGCAATTTTGACAGTTCATTGCGGCAATAATTGCTCAAGCAATCAGCAAAGCAATGATTGCGCAATAAATTGCTACTTATGGTAAATTGCGGTCTACATACACTCAGGTCTTTTTTTTATGCGGTAGAAGCGTTCCGCATAAAAAAAATCGCATAAAAAGACTCTAGCTCCATACAAAAACTAGGGATACGTTCCGAAATTTAAAAATCGCATAAATTGAAATCAAAGTATTAAAAATGTACCAAATTCGCATAAAAAAAGTTTTGCTTTTAATTTAATTAAAACAAAACATATTCATCAATACAATTTTATGTAAAAAAAATTTTTTTTTTATTTAGGTAAAACTAAAAAAAATAAATAATTCATATTAAGGTTTATAAAGTAAATCAAAATAAAATATTAAAAGGGGATAAAAATAGCATTTCAACAGTTTTTAGTTCATCTGAGAAATAAGATTAATTAAAATCGCTTAGGAATTGTCTGTATCTCTTATTTACCGGAAATGGATTAATTACAAGTGGTTTCAATATTTTATTTCCAGACGCATTGCTGCACAATAAAAAGGTTATCCTTTCCTTACAAGCTATAAATCCGCTAGCTTTCTTTGCTGATTTTGCTATGTATGTTCTACTTGGCATTTTCTTCAAAAATTACATACCAGTGTTATCAATTATCTAAGTATTATTTTTATATAAAAAAAAAAATTTGAATATTTAGAAACCGCATAAATTCAAATTCGCATAAAAAAATACCGCATAAAAAAAGACCTGAGTGTATAGCAATTTCTATCGACGCACTCACATTTGACAATTGCGGCAATAAATATTGCTGCGTGGAGACACCGGGTTATGAACAAATCAAATCTTTCGTTAAGGGTTGAACACCTATAAATAAATTTTTTTTTTTTTTTTAATAAAGGATGGCTTACAATTAACGCAAAATAAAATTTTTTAAATTTCAGATTATATTGCGTTACACAACAAGATACATAAATTTTCATGCGTTTACACTATGCGTACCTTTAAATTAGCGAATGATCTCTGCGTAATATTTGACATTATTTATCTAATATTGTTCAAACAAGTTTGCCAAAGTTTTAGTAAAATATTTAAAAAAGAAATATGTACATATAAAATTATTTATGATAAAATCTATTAAAAAAAAACAATTCTTCATACTTTCATCCAAATGATGTAAAATTTCCGTTGAACGAAATTTTCATTGGATTCAATTCAATTAATTTTATGACACTTGAACATTTATTTTACATATGTATGGACTTATGGATATGCACATACATACAAACATACATACGTTCATATGTACATATATCTAGGTGAAATAAAACATTTGAAAAAGAAAGATATAGTAAATATTAACTAAAAATTCTAAATGTGAACAGAAATCACCTTGAAAATAAATACAAAATGGCTACCAAATTTTTGAAACACTTCCCGCTAATTTCTGATGTCACACGTATGTATGCAGTTAGTCATACAAAACCAGCAACAAACACAAAATTTTGCCATTTGAAAATAAAAAAAAACAAGTAAAAGCGCTATATTCGGCCGTGCCGAATCTTATATACCCTTCACAACGTGTAGTCATGCAATAACAGTAAATTCACGTATGTATGTTAAAAAAAACAAAAAAAAAAAAATAAAAAATAAAAAAAAAATTTAAAAAAAAAAAATTTAAAAAAAAAATTAAAAAAAAAAAAATTATTATATACATATATAATATATATAAAACAAAAAAAAAAATAACAAAAAAATTAAAAAAAAAAAATAAAAAAAAATAATAATAAAAATATATATAATATATTAAATAAAAAATAAAAAAAAAATTAAAAAAAAAATTTTAAAAAAATTTAAAAAAAAATTTTTTTGCCTCAGCTGGGATTCGATGCCACGTTTTCTCTAACCAGTATACACGTTTGTATGTATGTATGTTGTTGTTGTAATGTTGTTTTTATGAAAAGAAAATCGAGGTGGTCGTGGGTTTTTGCTCATATCTCAGTTGTTTATGTACCGATGTTTCTGATTTTCAATACCGATCTACTCCCGAATATTTCTGATATTTTAATACCTTACCCGGGTCCAACCTATGTCGGGGGGCTTCAAAAAGTTGATTTCAACATACACACGGACAGACGGACAGACGGACAGACGGTCAGGGCTTAATCGACTCCTCTATTCATAAGCTTTCAGATAAATATATACTTTATGGGGTCGGAAATGAAAATTGTAGAAATTTCACACGGAATGACAAACCTATATATACCCTTTTTCACTGTGTGAAGGGTATAAAAAAAAATTACGAAAAATATAA
Source organism: Phyto melanocephala (assembly GCA_941918925.1). NCBI lineage: Eukaryota > Metazoa > Arthropoda > Insecta > Diptera > Rhinophoridae > Phyto > Phyto melanocephala. The sequence goes on from OW799233.1 coordinate 9,987,924, forward strand.
AAATAAATTAATGACATTGTAAACATATTCTCGTACGTTTAACGAAAACATATGGGCAAGTAACACTAGGTGCGTGTAGTGTGGAACCAAATAAATAACTACACGCACTATGTGTTATTATTGTGTGTAATAGATACATTTAATAATTTTTTTCAGACATTTAAAATAATGTTTTTATTAGCAAATAATTTATATAAAATAAAAAAAATGGAAAATATTTCTAAAAAGAGATTTATTTGATTTTTTTTGGAGACGGACATGTTTGAAATTAAATTAAATATAAAAACATGTTTTTGATAAGTATTAATAATATTTATAGTTGAACAAAAATTTTATTTTAAGCTTACATTAAATGTGACTACCCATTAAAATGTATTTTTAAATGAATCATATGTCATAAATTCCTAAATTATCTCTCTTCTCCAATAATTTACAATTGTCAAACTTCATCTATAAAAAATTCTATCAATTCCACCATTCCGCTTTGGACGAATTGACTATAAGCCAGCTGACTGTTTATTCACGGCTCAACATGTCAAATCTTGTTATCTATATAAAATCAATGTGTGTTTGTATGTTTGTTTGTGCTTTATAGACGGTTAAACGGCTGGACCGATTTTCTTGAAATTTTCACAGAATCTTTCTGTATGGCTGGAAGAAACTATAGGCTATACTTTGGTTTGAAATTGTAAGTGGGCGGGGTGCCACGCCCTATTAAAGAATAAGTATTAAATATTATATATCACGAAAGTTAATGCAGCTAGAGTCTTTAAATTAATTGGGTAAAAAATGGGCGGACTTTCAATAGTAGGCGTGGTCATATAAATTAAATACTAAATTTCGTATATTTGGAAAACGATATCGATTACAGTACTAACATTCCGCAAGAGCAACTTTGACACCCGAATAAACATTTCTGGAAAAAATGGGTACGTTAGTAATAGTGGAAGTGGCACCTGTCATATGAATTAAATAAAAAAATTCGTATATCTGGGAAGCGATAATAATTAGAGTACCCAAATTTTGCACGAGAAGCTTTGACATCTATATGACTATTTTGATAAGAAATGGATGCTTTAGTAATAGTGGGCGTGGCACCTGTCATATGAATTAAATACAAAAATTCGTATATCTGGGAAGCGATAATATTTAGTGTACCCAAATTTTGCAAGAGACACTTTGACGTCTATATGATTATTTGAATAAGAAATGGTTGATTTAGTAATAGTAGGCGTGGCACTTGCAAAATAAATATATTTTTGAACTATAAAATTTTTATTTCATTACGATGGGGGTGGCGAAGCACACCGGGTATTAGCTAGTTGTTTACATAAAATCAAGTTGGAAAAAAAATTAATTAATTAGGTTAGGTTGAAAAGGAGGGGCGCTAAAAACCCAAACCCATGACAGGTATACACTTATGCCCAGTTGGCATGTTGTGCTGAAAACGAAAAATGTTTCCTCAGGTCATTTAGGAACAAAAACGTTCCGCGTCGAAGCCGATTTCTGAAAACCATTAACAATTTTTTTTTTTATTTTTACAAAATTTGTTATTTTTTCAAAATTTGTTATTTTATAATTATTTACATAACTATTTACATTTCTTAAAGTATTTATATGATTATAATCAAAATTACAATCTTAAAACTATCTTTATTAGGTGAACTTTGTAATTTTTTTAGAACTTACTGTTCCCAAACTTAATTACATTTGACGCGGAACATTTTTGAACGATATCGAAAATCTAAAGATGCAGTTCTTATTGTTTTTTTATGCACTACATGGTATGGAAAGGGCCATTTTGATATTTTTAAAAATTGTAGAAAAAGTTATATCCCTAATGTTAAAAAAACCGGTTAATGTTATACAATGAAGTATTTTAGAAACATTTTAATTTTATTTTTTTAGAAATATACAGGGTGGTCCAAAGATAATCAAGGGGCTTAAAAATTTACTAACTTTTTCGTTTTTATGTTTTTGTACTTTATTCAGATTATAAAATACACAAATTAGAATTTTTTTACACTAAATATAGAAAATAGTGTTGGTTTTACAATTCAGCTATTTGCATGCTGCCTCTCTATAAAATTTCTACTAAATTGTTATTTTTCGCGTTAATATTAATGTCTGTGTTGTCGTTATATGCGTGACTATTGTTATTGTTGATCCATATATCTCTTTATAAAATATGCTGCTTTATGTTTAGTTATTTTTAAATTATATGTTCATACAGTACCGTGCAAATAAATAGCAGTACATTATTTTATCTTTACATAATATATTTTATTAGCTTAAGTCAATGTGTTTGTGATTTTAAAAGCTTTAATTTATAAAATAATTTAAGTGTGCATTACCAATGGCGAAGTTTTGGTGTCTAAATTGTTGTTTGCCTCGATCTAGCTTTAGTAGAGGAAACGCAATATTAGGCTTAAGCGTATTGGTAGTTTTATCTTAAAACAATATCATTGCTCACAGGTAGAAAGGCCCTAACTCAAATAATTGTAACTTTGCAGGAGGAAGCAAAAATGTAATAGAAACTTTCAATAACATTTTCATAATATTATTTTTTTGTTTTGGATAATTGTTTGAAAAACTCAATTTCGTAAAAAATACGAGCTAGTGATTTTCTACTTGTAACCATCAATATGTAACTAATATAAACTTAAATGACATAAGCTTATATAAATTCAATATTTAGTCAAAATATATGTAAATATATATTTTTTTTCTATAAATTCTTTACCATAAAAAGTTATTTAATATTTAATTAGTAAAAGCATTTGCATACAACTTTTAGAAGATTTTTTAAATAATTATATTACTAACAGCTTTTTAACTGCACGTTACTGTATGTTTGATTATGTGTGGGGGTTCCAACATAATTTATATTAAATATGTATTTCGGTGTGGAAGTATCCAAATGTGTGCCAAAAATGTTGTTTTGACTGCGTAAAAAATTATTTTGTATATTTGCTCGATGTAAAATTCGAAAAAAATCATGCCTTAATAGAATAATTAGTTGTATTAAATTACAGCTAATTTTTTTTTACTTTGCCTATTTATTTTAAAAATACCCATCTCTACTATAGTAAGAATACATGTTTCCGTAATTATGGAATGTTCTCATTGTTTTTTTCTTTCTGTCAAATAGCAAAAACTTGAAAAGGTATTTATAGTTAATGAAATAATCATTATCAAGTTGTATTCAATCATCCTGTTGGAATACAAGGTCAGTTTCAGCATAACCATTGAAAAAAGCTTGAAAACATTTTGGAGGTCAAATCACCGTTCCCACCCTACATTTGTTTGGCAGTTTGGTTAAACTATTGCCGAACATCTCTGCTTTGGTTTATTTGCGCTATTTTTAACGGTTAAAAATTAAAAATAAAATGTAAGAGAAACCTTTTAAAATAAATTGAGTAAAGTAAACCGAACCAAAAATAGTTAAATGTGCGTTGCCGCATGAACTTTGTGTATAGCGTTTATAATGCTTTCAGCAAGTATATTTTACATACCTAACGGTTTGCCAAATAATAAAAAAGAAATTAGCCAAAAGCCTAAATAAGTTTTTATACGAATATTTTCATTTACAAAAATTCCGAAAAATAATTTCTTATTTCTCTTGCTACGATTGGAGGGGCTAGTTAAAATTAACGCAATACTTTTTCTTAAAACTACTTAAAATGTAATGTCGGTAACTACATGAGAAATAAATCACGAGCTGTAACAGGGATGGAAATTCTAAGCCTTGAAAAATAGGAAATAACTTCTTATACCCACCATAAAATAAGCCGGTAGTTTTTGTCAATCCTTTTATATGTAAGAAATATTGTTTATTACAATATTAATTGACAAGTAAAATCAGCAAGAATTAAATTTGTTGTTATAGAGGGTGGGCCACTTAAAATTTTAAAATTTAATCGCCTATAAAACAGTATTGATTTATTTACATTTCTGTTTTTTTTGAAAAAGCTGAACTTTGTGATTTAAGAATTTAAAGTAATATCATGCATATGACTACGACAACTGGCTCGGTAATACCCCATCCGAGGTCTTTATGCAAAATTCTTCTTAAAGAAGTGCGAGAAATTTCCAGTTTCTGAGGATAGGGACGAGTTGATTTTTGTCGTGCACAAAGCAGTAATGTTAGTTATGAACGAGAACGTACACGGGTTGCTTTGTCCAATAACGATCCATTTTTATGAATTCGCCTCACAAATTGAAGCACTACCTACTACCTAAATAACAAAGTATTAATTTGACCCGCCCACCAACGCATGAGTCGAGTGAAAGTTATAGAAACACGGATGGGTTCCAGCATGCTGAGTGCATGAATCGTGTCATCTGTTTATTTACTGATGGGTCCTTTTTGGAAGGCAGCGCATGTTTTGTTTGCTACACGCATTGGGTCATCTGCTGAAGTATCGGGAACTAGGGAAGAAAATTCTTATTGCACTTGAAAACTAGTCGACTATAAAACACGTGTGGCGGATAGATGTGAACTCCTCATTGGTGTGCTTCTAAAAATGCGATATCGCTGAAATGTTTTAAGAAATACGTGGACATAACTGGGAATAGAGAGGCGGATGAAATTAAAAAGAAGGATTTTGCGGCAATATTTTGTGTACCAGCAACCAGAATTGGCAAAGCTCTTTCAATTGTTAAACTCTATAAAACTGCAAAAGTAGATAAAGGTAACCACTTGTAGACAGGCTTATAAGGTGCTTAATCAATCTCCTGGAAGAAATGCAGTAAATGTGTTTGGACTTAAATTATTGTACGATAAGCTGAATAACTGCGTTGGTTACGAGACAGAGAAGCTTTGAATACCATCTGAAATAATGCAAGTGAAGGATGATAATTATAGTAGAATGTATCTGGAGTATGCTAAAACAGCAGCGCATGCTGTATACTAATTTCCAGAATTAGATAGCGGATGATAAAGGATCACAGACAGGCACAGATTAAATGTGAATGTTTTGTTAGACCTCAGTCTGAAGCAGATGGTGGCGATTGCGAAAGATTGTGCGATTATTGAAAAACATAGTGAAAAAGCTTTTCTAGTCTAGTAAATACTGGTGATAGTGGGGGATTCAATAAAGGATGGTGTTCTTAAAATCACTGGGGATCAAAAGGGACTCGTAATAGAATCGTTAAAGTCTGCATCGATAGTCCCCTAACATAGTGTATAATTTTCTATGCGGAAAATGATAGGAGGTAAATATAGGACACCACTTTTCAATATTCAAATTAAACTCGTCAGCAGAAATAAGTATTAATAGCCGTTTCTCACAGCCACTTTACTTATAAGGCGAACTTGATAAACATATTCGTAATCAATTTTTAATTTTGAAAATGTTTATTAATTAGATTTGATACGGTGATGGAAAATTCCGTCGCGCTTCACTTGATTTAGTTTAAAAATTTAAGAAAAAATTTTTTTAAATTAAATTAGAATTGACATTCAGATTAAAGAAATTCTTTCTATAAAAAATTGGTGAATCAAGCTTTCAAGAAAGTAGAAAATTTGAATATCACATCTGCATCACAATTTATTTAAGTCAGAAATCTTAACATATTTTTGTGTATGAAATAGGGAATACAAATTTTTTAAATTTATCTGCGACCAAAAAATAATCCTTTTGTTAACAAACATTCTTAGATAAAATGTACTAAAAGTGTGTATTTTTATATAAAGAGTTCTGTGTGACATAAAAAAAATTCGATTTGCCATGCCTGAGTAAAACCATAATCGTCTCATAGTAATAGACCATTTCATAACAACAAACATGAATAAATAAATAAATGGAAAAAAATGTTAGCAAAACAGAGAAGCAAACTTATAAATATTTATGTATGAAGTATGTATGTATGTTAAACAACAACATAGAAAGTTTAATGAAAACTCACGCACTTCTTTACATTTAAGGTCCATTAAAATTATAATAACAGAAGTAATGAGGGAATCAAAACAAACTGAGATATGAAAACAAGTGCGTAAAAATGTTTACTAAACGAGAAAGAGAGAGAGAGAGAGGAATATATACATATACTCATAACATAAATAGGAATATTTGTGAGTGTGTTTGTTTTTAAATACACCGTAAGTCAGTGCTCCCGATACACAGAAATTTTGTCCACAATAAAATCTAAAACCTAAATACCTATTTATTAAATTAAAATTTTCAATAGACGATATCAAATGCAATGGGGCGTTGCGAATTGAAAAATTATTTTTAGAAAATTTAATAAATAAATCCACGAATTATAATTTTATTTTTAAAACATCTTACTTTATAAAACTTTTTTTTTTATTTTTTTAAAATGTTTAATTTAGATTCTTGTCTTTTGGAAAATTTGAATTCAAGTTTACTATGCCGTCAAATGTTTGAGAAATTCTGCATTTGGCTGTTGTTGATATTTCATGCATTTCGTAAGGGGATTTAAGTATTTTCGCTTAGGTCTGACCTTTTGTTTCTATTTATGTAAATGACTCAACTTTAGGGCATTTTATTATGTTTTTTTTTTAAAGGGTTGGTCTTACACATATATTTAACCATACGATTCAAAAAATGAAATGAAACAATTCACTTGTTGGTTGAAAGCGTACCGCTGCTCAAAGGTCGATTCGACTAAAAGCCTAAAAGATATTCAGGCCTGTCATACAGTCCGCTCAAAGCGAATTTAATTTTTAAACTTAATTTACGCGGTCATTTTTTGTTTGCCCTTTTTTGGAGTTGCCCTTTTCAATTTTAAAAGGTGAGGTGTTAACAACTGTAATCTCTGTGGAACTCTTAAGCAACCTGTTTATAGCATCCGTTACCAAACTGTTTTAATTATTAATGTATTTATGAAAACGTAGCATAATGGTTTCATTTAGAAAAAAAATTTTTTTGAAGAGAAAATTTGCATTCAATAGGAATGGATATATTCTACATGTTAAAACCATAAATTCGGAGCTATTAAACTTTAGATCATAAAACCTGAATATTTGTCTACAAAATGTTTGAATTTGTTGTCACAATAAAAAAAATGGCGTTTAAAAGTATAGAACAAGTAGGACTTCCCCGTTTGCCTTAAAAATAGGACAGTATTGGGAGAAAAGATGACGGATAGCTACCAAAGCCTGATAACACTTACTTTTTATGGGCATAAACAAATATTTTAATATTGCCGACATATAGTAATTCTATGCTGCTTAATTAATACATTAATATATTCTTGGACATCGCTTAATATTTTTTCTAGTGCGGGAAAAAGGTGGAAAAGAAAGTAATCCTAAATAACATTTCGAAATATTTTCAATAGCACGACAAGGCTTTTGATTAAATTGATTTTATTTTTTCCTATTGATTTTCTCTTTTATTATATTTTAGCTAGACGAGAACACATTTAATTGCTTAATTTGATAAATATCTATGATTTGAATGTCTGCAATTGTGGTATAAAGAGCAATAGGAAGTGCCACCTCCTTAAATATGTCTCTTCAGGTGCCCATATAAGAGACCTTCAGAAAAATTTGCTCGACGTAGTTTGAACTCATGATCGCTATAATAAATGGAAAATATGCGAGGGGCTTAAAGAACAAAGATATCAAGTGCCTTTTTTTTAAATTGAGTTTACATATAGAATTAGTAGGGTGAGGTTCAGAGAATAAGAGCTGAAAGTGGGATTTTCATCCAAAAGCAAGATATGACAACCTATTATTAGTTGTTATTAAAATACCTGTTTCGCTTGTAATTCAATGCGTATATGAGCAGAATTATTTTAATTCCTTTTTTACATGGACTAAGTGGCTGGAACTCATAAAAATTTGGAGCTATAATCTAGCTACTCGTTTTAAGGACCTGTGTATATGTTGAATTAAAGTCAAGCTTCACGTGGCTGCCAATAAATTAATTATTGCTTGGTGAAATTTATTAACTCTTCGCCTCAGAACATGAGTTAAATTACATACAAAGAGTCTAAAGAAATAGTATACCAAACATCCAATAAATGTAATGGTTACACTTTCAGAAGAATGACCCTTGGAACTTTTCATACAAAAATGATCTTATGAATGAATCGAAGTAAACATGAAAGCTTCCACAAATTCTTTTAAAACATTTTCTTCGCGGAGATAATAACGAAACAAGATCTATGAGTTTTAAAAAATAACTCAAAAAGTTACTTGTATTCGAACCTCCCGTTACAAATATATCAAAATATCTAATTTCTTCTGGCTTGAAGCACGCTTAGTACCTTGTTGACTTTGTTGTTTTGATTGTTTGATTGTATTATGTTCATCAAAAACTACTAGTAAAAGGTCAACTAGTATTTAATGACTAATCTACTGTTACGTGTTATGAAATTGCTAATAGAAACTTGGGCATCATGAAGTTATACGAAAACACTTATGGGATTAGTTCACACACCTACGCACATCAAGCCAAGTCCCAGTTCGTGATAGAAAAACACTATGGGGAAGTATTATTTAGTGTTTATATATTTAACATGCAGGAACAAATTCATGCTCGGCAATTACTAATTGATACTATGTTTTCCTACACAACTTCTCTAAAGATTTTAATTCAGTCTAAATATCCTCTAGTGTATTGTCTTCCATACGATCTAAGTATTTGTATTATTTCATTTCGAGTTAACTAAACAATTGGCAGTATCTGTATACACACATCCATACATATACATAAATGTTTTTAGCATAAAATCCCATGTTTTTCAAATTTTATTACGTATCAAGGTGTCCCACAAGACTTGTCGTCACCAAGGTTTTTTCTTTAATAATATAATTATTATACATTCTTCTTTCTAATATGTTTTAGCATTTTCCTTACACACACATTTTCTTTGAGATTTTCCTGGAGAGGGTGAGTTTTTGAAATTTATCTGAGTTTTTCGTTTTTATTTTTTTGGCGCGTCGGTTGATTGTTTTGTTTATGTTCTTGGGTGTTGTCGTCATTGCTTTTTTTTGGCGATAAAAAGGGGGAAAGAAAACTCACTCACACTTATTTGCACTCCGTAATATTCTCCCTCACACATATTGGTAGAGAGAGAGAGAGAGAGATTAGGTTAGATAGACAGAACCTAAGTGGTTTAAAAAAATAATACAAATAACTGTAAATTTCTTATTTTGGTACTGTTATAAGGAACCGTGTAAATTTTTTTTATGCATGTATATATAGGGCAACAACAAAAAAGGAAAAAAAAAATCGAATTTATCTATGAATACTCCTTAAACGATGCTTTGACGTCATACTGCCAACATAATTAATATTCGTAATTTTTACAGGCTAACGTAAATTAGTATGTGTATTAATCTACTTATATACACACATACTACTGCATACATGCATATGTATATAAATATAAATCATGTAGTATATAAAAGCCTACACCAATAAGCATACATACATACATACATACATACATACATACTTACATACATACATATGTAGGTATCTTCCCGAAGTTTTAATAAATTCTGTAAAAGTTCCGTTTACTTATTCGATTTTTAATTAACTTTCTCTGATAGCTTCCACTAAACACGAATACTTTTAAATTTGTGTTTATAAATCTTTAAAACACTTTGTTGTGTATCTATAAATACATCTCAATTTTGCATAATTTTTTACAATATTTTAATCATTGACTAATAAATTCTTTTAAAATTTGTTCTTTTATTTGCAGGTACGTACGTATGAAAATGGTGGCAAGATAAAAATATTAATGTCAAAGTTCGGTAAGACATCTAAATAACAACTTGTTTAAAAGAAAACAAATTTTAGAAAATAAAAATACTGTATTTTTATACCCTTCACACAGTGAAAAAGGGTATATATAGGTTGTCATTCCGTGTGAAATTTCTGTCTGTCTGTCCGTCTCGATTTTTTTTCACAAAAAGAACATTACAACAACAACATACATACATACAAACGTGTATACTGGTTAGAGAAAACGTGGCATCGAATCCCAGCTGAGCCAAAAAAAATTTTTTTTTATTTTTTTATATTTTTTTTGTTTTTTTTTTTTATTTTTTATTTAATATATTATTTATATTTTTATTATTTTTTTTTAATTTTTTTTTATTATTTTTTGTTTGTTTTATATTTATTATATATATTTTAATTATTAAAAAAAAAAAAATTTTTTTTAATTTTTTTTAATTTTTTTTTTTTTATTTTTTTTTTTTAAACATACGTAAATTTATAATTTTACAATGGGATGTTTTTATATATGCATGTTTTTTATATGTATGTACGTATTTCATATGGGGAATGGTGATACAAACTACTGTTATTGCATGACTACACGTTGTGAAGGGTATATAAGATTCGGCATGGCCGAATATAGCGCTCTTACTTGTTTTTCAATTATTAAAGCCCTATTGCATCAGTACTGTAGTAAATGTGTTAATACAATAATCTAAACTTTAAAGCTAAGAATAAATTTGTTGTATTATTGTTAAAAAGTAGTGATAATTAAGTATGAGTACGTTATTCAGCATTGGCGTATCTTATATACACTTCAACATGTCGATAAGTGAAAATTCAAAAATGATTGATTAGACTAAAATCAAATATTGGAAAGTAGCATAGCTTGAGTAAATATGTAAATGTGTGTTTCATGGTTAAAACAGTACGTAACATGCCATGTTGGATTTGGACATTTTTCTGGGTGGTACTGTATTCAACTACTCAAGCCCATAATTATGATTACCTTTTTTAGGGGTCTTGAGGGGTTGAGAAAACAGTTGAAATCCCCGAATCCGTTAAGCTGGCCTTTTTATACCCTTCATAGTGAGTGTATATGTAGGTTTGTCATTCCGTGTGAAATTTTTTCAAATTTTTACTTTCCACCCCATAAAGTATATATTTTCTAAAAGCTTATGAATTGGGGGAGTAAATTAAGCATTGTCCGTCTGTCCGTTTGTATGTTGAAGTCAACTTTTTGAAACCCCTCGACGTTTCCAAGACCCGTGTAAGGTACCAAAATATCAGAAATATTCGGGAGCACATTGTAATAAAAAAAATCGCTCTATAAACAACTGTGATATAATGAAAAAATCTAGACCACCTCGTCTTTTTACACGAGTTTTTTTTTTCAGAAAGTTTTAATTCTGGAATGATTTGCTGCATACAAAACTAGTGAATTTTCATTCTGGTTGCATTGCAATGACGAAACTTGAATAGCTGAAACATCCGCTCCAGAATCGACTAAAAACCTGGATTTCGATTTTTTATCTCGAATAAATAGGCGACATAACTCTGGGCTGCCCACATCCGTCACCGCAGATGGAGCGCCAATTAGTTTTCCTGAATAGAATCGTTAAAATTACATGGCCTAGCACACTTCTTTGCTTTATTTTCAAATTTGAAATGGTACCAACACAAAGGTTTTTGTTTCTTCAAAACTGATTGGGAACGACTGCGATTACCTGTTGAATTGCTGTTGCTCCTGAATCGGCCAAAAGAATTAATTTGTCTGCAAAGGCTCTCCAATTGACGCTCAATATTATCAAATCTACTCATACGACTCTCCTCAGAAGATATTACGTTGATCTCTGTATCATAACAATCACAAATTCTATCTGACATGGTAGCAAGCTTCTCTTAACGGTCTTCACTGACAGATAAAATGGCTTTCATTTGAGATTGTAATTGCTGCATCCAAAGTTGTTTAAAAATATCATCAGATACTTTTTCTTGAGCTAAATAACGCATCTGACTTAAGAATTCCGAAAATTTTCTATCAGATAATTCGACTTCTGTCAAAAGTTTCCTAAGACGTTTTTCTTCCGAGTCAGAAAATGCACAAATAAGTTTTTCCTTCAAAGTTTCGTACAAGTTCGTTGCTGGTGGCTTAACGATGACTTCATGAGCTTTTTGGAGTATGTTGCTCTCTATGGATGCTACAATTGTATGAAATTTCGTAAGATCCTGAGTTACACCAGCCATTATAAACTGGAATTGTTTGAACCAAAGCAATGGATCTGAACGCCAAAATGGTGGTGCCTTAACAGCAACTCTTGAAATTTCCATTTGATGGCTGCTTAATGGAAGAGATGAAAGGTCGTCCTCTGTGAAAATCTGCCTCAGAATGCGGGGTCACCAATTGTTAGTAAAATAACGATATTAAAATTTATTTTTATATAAAAAACCTTTTTTTACTTTTATTCTATTAAAATTCTAAAAAACTAGAATTCTATTATTAAAGCAATGAAATATTGTTTTTTTTTTTCATATTATTTATTTTTGGTTTTTCAAAGTGTTTTATTGCAAAGTATGTTTTACGGACTCCACAAAGCCGTTTTATCAAAATTTATTGTATCATTCTCTTAAAATTAAAACAATTAATTTTGGTTTATTAATTTAAGGGAAAATACTGCTGTAGTTGTATTTTGGTGCTTCAAACCGATTTTGCAATTTTTTTGTTTCATGAAAAAATTTTGGAGATTCCGACTGAAAATTTCGTTTAATTACAAATCCCAAAACTTATACATGAGTTTAAGGAACTTGATATAAAGGGTGTTTTTTTAAGCCCGATAGAACATGAAATTGTAAAAAATAACACAAAAAATTAAATTGTAATCAAAATTTTTTTTTTATTCGAAAGATCAATACGTGACATTAACATTTGAAAATGATTTCGGGCATATGGGCACCGCGGCTGTTCTTGACGAAGCGCATTCTGGACGTCCAATTTTGGGCCACTTTTTCGAGCACTGCTGGCCGTATGTCACGAATAACACGAACAATGCTGGCCTCCAAGGCGTCAATTGTTGCTGGTTTATCAGCATAAACCAGTGACTTCACGTAGCCCCACAGGAAATAATCGAGAGGTGTCAAATCGCACGACCTTGGAGGCCAATTGACAGGTCCATTTCTAGAAATCAACTTATCGCCAAATTTTGATTTCAATAAGTCGATGGTTGCGTTCGCCGTATGGCACGTAGCGCCATCCTGTTGAAACCACATCTCCTCCGGATCAATGTCATCCATATTTTCAAACAAAATTCATTGATCATGGTGCGGTAACGATCTCCATTGACCGTAATGCGAGCTCCGGCCTCATTTTTGAAGAAATAAGGTCCGATGATGCCACCAGCGTGAAAACCGCACCAAACGGTGCATTTTTCTGGATGTAATGGAGTCTGTAGGGTCTCTTGTGGATTGGTCTCACTCCATATGCGGCAATTTTGCTTATTAACAAACCCGTTAAGCCAAAAATGCGCCTCATCGCTGAACACAATTTTGCGATAAAACAACGGACGTCCAGAATGCGCTTCGTCAAGAACAGCCGCGGTGCCCATATGCCCGAAATCATTTTCAAATGTTAATGTCACGTATTGATCTTTCGAATAAAAAAAAAATTTTGATTACAATTTAATTTTTTGTGTTATTTTTTACAATTTCAAGTTCTATCGGGCTTAAAAAAACACCCTTTATTTAAAAAACTAAAATGATTTTAGAATTTAATTTTGCCTATAACTTTGCTGATTTGTAGTAAATCTTTCTATGAATATCCCTAGAGACACACGATATCTGTAAGTAATCCGAGAGCTAAGAAAATTTAATATTTTCACTTTCAATTTACTTTAAATTTAGCCTATTAGTTCAATACGATAATGACAGAATATCTAGGAAAAGTTGATTATCCGATCCTATCTAAGTGGAATGCGTTTTCGAAACCAGCTACGGTTTCATCCTCAGCACTCTTTTGATTAGAACTACAAGTGTTGTGTGTAAATATCAACTCTTTATTATTTTTATTTTTAATTAAAACAAAGGCAGCCATGCTTGTTTGCCTATAACTTAGTAGATTATAAAGCGATTTCCCTGGTCTTTAACTGGAAAACCTAAATATTTCTGAAAGTTCAATACCAGATATGAAGATCTGGAACATACTTAAACTGATTGACATCGCTCAAACGCCTTCTCTATCCATAAGATTTCAGGAAATATATACCTTTTGCATCCCCAAAGAGTAGTGCTAAAATTACAAATGGAATGATAGAACCATATATGCCCTTGCCACACAGGTGAAGGGTATAATAACAACGGCTTTAAATAACTAAAGAACTTTAATATAAATTTTATTCTCTATCAAGTATTTAGGATGTTTTACTGCGACTTTATCAATAAAATTTAACAAATGACACTGGTCAAGCGATTTCAATGTTGTCTATCTTTGGCCTACTTAATGGATTAAGCAAACAATTGTATTATGTAAATAGGAAAATTAAAGGCAAAGTGCCTACATCTTTACGCACTTATAAGAAATCTCTATTCTTTTACATTTAGTCCGAAGGCTTATCTTCTAAAACACCCTCCTAAATACAATGTAAATAGGCTTTCTTAAAGATATTTTGTTATTTTTTCCCTCATTTATCAATCGTATTTATGTTAACCATCCTATTGACTTCAAACACATAAATAAGAATCTACTTGTTTCAAGACAGTGCAAACAAAAATAGATGAAAAGTAAATATATAACCAAGAGTTCTAACAGCAAAGCAAAATAAGAAAATTAATGGGACAAATAATGGGAATAACTTAAGTTGGAAGTTTCCCAAAATATACCCTGTGAACAACAACCAGTCGAAGTATGTATTAAGTAATGAGACTGTCAGACGCAACAAAATAAATAAAGAAAAAAGGGTCGACTGAAATACTAAACCAGGGACAGGACAAACAGAGAAAATAGTTTTAAGTGCTCGTTTATACAGACATTTATCCACTAAATGTTTGGGATGTGAAATCACAAGTGTGAGCTACAAAACACTTTAACGCGATTTAAAGTCGCAATTATTAAACAGATGAGCGAAAAATATTTTTAAAAAGAAATCATCTTTCTGGCGGTGAGCAATGTTTAACGTTAATAACGCGTCTGTGGATGTAAACAACCGAGCAATTTGTATTCTGTGTAATATATGTATGAATGTATGTATACGCACAACTATGATCTAAACGAACATCCACCTAATCGTTAATTATTTTATTTATTTACTTGAAAAAGCTCTTAGGCCCTTTTATGGCTACAAATTTTTATGACATTCATAAACTAGACACAAATACGCAACACACACTAACCAACATTCAGTCAGTCATTAAGACTTTAAAAAAAGTTTCGTTGAAACTGATGTTACTTACAGCTGCTTGTGATGGCGAAGATGACGATGTTGATGACGTTTAACCAGTTGGGTCTGTGTTTATATAAGCCTTAAAGTGTGTGCCTTTGTATTTGCCAGCTTAATTGAATGTGCGTAACAATAGCCTATTTGCCAGGTATTGTTATTCGAGATTTAAAAGTACTAAACGTACTTTAACTATCATTAAAGTACTTATTGATGTGATAAGGCGTGAGAAATTTTCTGCTTTCTTCTTAATTAATATGCTACACTGGAAACAGTTTTGAACATGAAAATCGAATTTTTTGAATCTGTTTTCTTTACTTTGTTACGATTGTCATCATTTAGATGACAGGTGAAAGCAATTTTTTTGACAACCTTTTCGCTTTAGTATCTCTTTTATATTGATCGCAAGCAACAATAAATTAGTTATTAAATAATTATTTAAATTTTAGATTTTAGTATAAAAGAACGACTAAATCTATAGTAAAAATAAAAATTTTCTAAAATTTTTGATGGCAATAATCGAGATTTAAAAACTTCACTTTTTAGAATTTTACTCCGTCAGCTTGTCTTTCTGTTAGTCTACCTGAAATCGACCGATTTAAAAACTATTGCATGAATGTTAGTTAAATATCGTATGGAGACACCCTAATACCTGGGTTAACATATGAAGTACCTTTTATCGCGAGAAAATATCACATTTTTAATAGACATTAGCAGATGTAGGTTAGGTTGAAAAGCAGGGGCATTAAAAGCCCAAACCCATGACAGGTATACACTTATGCCCAGTTGGCATGTTGTGCGCTCCATATGGAAAACGGAATTCCCAAACAAAAACTATAAACATAATTTCCCATAAATAACGGGCTAGTCCAAGAACCCAGTCCCCTCAATGTAACTCCTTATGGATCTCCAGTTCGAGTAGCAGATAAAATGGTATTTCAAATGGTACTAAAATACAAAAGAAAGCAATATATAAAATAAATTGCACTTACAAGAATGAAATAAATTAATTTGTTAACGTACTTTTTATGGCGAGAAAATATCGCATTTTTAATAGAAGAAAGAAATATAAAAAAATTGCACTAACAAAAATGAAATAAATTAATTTGCACTGACAACGATATCAGAATTTATCTTCGAATAAATACAATACAAAAATATTGCCGGAGCTAGTAAAATGCGGACCGTGCTCAACTAGTATGAATATTAAATTGTTGATATGTAACAGGAACCGTAAAAGTATGGCAGTCTAGTCATACACCATCTAGTCCAAATAAGTCGGTCAATGCAGAGAGAGTTGTCAAGATATAGTCAACCGGCTGAATTTACTCTAGTCTAGGACACTACCCATAAAGGGCCACTACGCTTCGTGTGGATAGATAAGTTGGCCAGAACTTTAGACATCTCAACGCAGGTGAAGTCGCATTTCTTTTACAGAGTTACAAAGGCAAGAACTCCAGATCACAAGTTCTAAAATGGTTTTTCTAGTATCCAGATTGCCAGAATGTTAGTTAAATATCGTATGGAGACACCCTAATACCTGGGTTAACATATGAAGTACCTTTTATCGCGAGAAAATATCACATTTTTAATAGACATTAGCAGATGTAGGTTAGGTTGAAAAGCAGGGGCATTAAAAGCCCAAACCCATGACAGGTATACACTTATGCCCAGTTGGCATGTTGTGCGCTCCATATGGAAAACGGAATTCCCAAACAAAAACTATAAACATAATTTCCCATAAATAACGGGCTAGTCCAAGAACCCAGTCCCCTCAATGTAACTCCTTATGGATCTCCAGTTCGAGTAGCAGATAAAATGGTATTTCAAATGGTACTAAAATACAAAAGAAAGCAATATATAAAATAAATTGCACTTACAAGAATGAAATAAATTAATTTGTTAACGTACTTTTTATGGCGAGAAAATATCGCATTTTTAATAGAAGAAAGAAATATAAAAAAATTGCACTAACAAAAATGAAATAAATTAATTTGCACTGACAACGATATCAGAATTTATCTTCGAATAAATACAATACAAAAATATTGCCGGAGCTAGTAAAATGCGGACCGTGCTCAACTAGTATGAATATTAAATTGTTGATATGTAACAGGAACCGTAACAGTATGTTAGTCTAGTCATACATCATTTAGTCCAAATAAGTCGGTCAATGCAGAGAGAGTTGTCAAGATATAGTCAACCGGCTAAACTTACTTTAGTCTAGGACACTACCCATAAAGGGCCACTACGCTAACGTGTGGACGGATTAGTTGGCCAGAACTTGAGACATTTCAACGCAGATGAAGTCGCATTTCTTTTAGAGAGTTACAAAGGCAAGAACTCGAGATCGCAAGTTCTAAAATAGTTTTTCTAGTATCCAGATCATCTAGAATAAAAATTTTAAACATAAAAAAAAACTTTCTTAATTTGGTAACACTTAACCCCCTTAGAAAGTTGTGTTCTATTTGATCTATAGTTGCGGTCTTTAGAAGAGTGTACATTAAGACTGTAGTTCGAAACCAAATTGCGTTAAGAAGTTTCATGTTTGAGCTATTTTTGTACTTAGCAAAAGTTAAGGGATTCTCTAACACTACAGTTATTCACGTCAATATTTCAAATCTATCTTAATAATCTGCGTTTAATTGTTTCTTACTGCTAAAGGGCGCTCCTATTGAAAATTACTAAAACTGTTCTACTTAAAACTTTTGCTGCTTAACTTGCTCGTTACCGTTTGAAAAGTCATTTTGGAATTTTTAAATATATTCTTTTAAAGCTTGATATTATTTACACCTTTCTATTTAACACCTAATTAATTCATTTATTTTAATCTACATACACTAGTTGTTTTTGTTGTATATATTTTTCTCAAACACTTAAAATTAATACTTCGTTTTCATATGGTACCTTATTTTGTTTCTGGTACAAAAAATCATAAAAACAGGTCATCACTGGTACACTCACACATACACGGGCAACTAAGTATATTTTGCTTTTGTATTTATATAAGTTAGAAGGTTAATTATTAATTCTTTGTTTTGTTTTTATTTTTCGTATTATATTTTTATTTTGAATTGTTGTCTACTGATGACGATTTTTACGTTTATAAGCCATTGGCCTTCAAATATTTATTTTTTTTTTGTGGATACTATCACAATATTTATAACCAAAAAAGAGCACTGTAATTTTAAACAGTGCTTCTCAACCATCTGTCATTAATTGTTTCCACAAATATAGATATTTCCAACATTTTTTAACACATGAAATATTTATAAAATTTTTTTTTACTTCCGGAAAAGATAATTTTCTGCACAAAAAAAAAAAATTCCTTTTCTGCCTCAATACAGGCTATTGCCTGAAATGTGATATTTAAACAAATTTTTTTCACTTCCGGAAAAGATAATTTTCTGCAAAAAGAATGTCCTCTTTCTGCCTTTTTCCTTGTCAAATTTGCCACCAAACGTAGGGTTTTTTGAGGAACTGAAAAAAATACTAAAATTTTGTTTTGTTTATTTATTTAGTTAAAAGTATAAACTATTTTACTCAATTGCGTTTGTTTTCACAAATTTCCATGTAAAACGTAAGCAAGGAAATAAAGTAAAATCCAGTTTGTTTTTATATAATTGTTTAAGGGAAATTTCTTGTTGTAGGGCCGCTTAACTTAAATGTTTTTTTTTTACTATTGAAAAACAGAAAAGATTTGGCCTAAACTAATAAAGGCTATAATACACGGCATGTTTTTTACATCTGAGTTTAAAATTTGTGAGACATACTTATATAAATCTACATGTCTGTCAAAATTGTACTTTTACGCTGACTGCTTTCCAGCAGCAGAGATTTCTGCCAACGACTGATGTCACATGTTTTTACAGAAGAAAATAGAGCGCGCTCTAATTAAAATTTTGTCAGATGTCTCAACACATGTTTTTTTACAGAAGTAAGGTTTAAAAGTAACACACGGCATGTTTGTATTAGCAGTGGAGAATTTGACAAGTCAGATGTAAAAAACATGCCATGTATTAGCTCCTTAAGCTAACTAATTTAGATTCATAGTAAGTAGCTTCCCACGACTTGGTTTGTAATGTTCCATATCATTAAGACTTTAATACTTTTCTTATACTTTGATTGCCTTCTTTACATGACTTAAAAACTACAAGGCTTATTAAGAGATAATACCAATATGCCATTTTAACTATTTGAATGTGTGCGATACGTGTGAACTTGGAAAATGTGTGTGCTTTCCTATCAAGAGTGCAAAGTCAAAGGGTATTTGATTAGATTTTAAAAACACTATAGGATGGCTACCTTCAGCAATAAACATGTGTATACTAAGTAAAGAAAACCTTGTTAAAGTAGGGGTTTTATAATTTCAAACCGATTTTAAAATTTTTAATAATCTTAAAGTAGTCTTCAGAAACTACTGGCTTGCGCTAATACAGCGATCAAGCTTTCCAACAGAATAACGAACATTGGCAAACTTCTTGGACATGGACGGTGCCTTCGCAATTAATTTACGCATGAAAAGAGTGATTATCTCGACTACGGGGCCAGCGACACTATGGCATCTTTACAATTTTTTCTCGAACCGTTTTAGACCACGTTCAGTTCGCACATGCGCAAATAGAGCAAATTGTTACCGCAACACGAGAAACAGCTATCAGAAAGCATTCTGCTTAGCTAATTATACCTCATACGTCAACACGCCGCCATAAACAAAATTTATTTAGTAATTAAAACCCATAATAATCGGAAACGTCTCAATTTTGCAGTTAAACTCTAACAGTTGTCCATAAATGAAATAAACTTTATTAAAAATCTGATTTTGATTGAGGAAATTCATTTTGAAAGGCTTTGTTAATAAGCCGAAATGTAGGTTTCGGGCTTCTCAAAATCTATGCCAATTTCACCTTATAAGATGTACAGTATCGATATAAATGGTTCTTACCAGAACTGTTAAATTAGGATTACGATTAGTAATCAATTATATTACATTTTAAAAGGAATGTCATTGATTACATAATTCTCTTTTGAACAATTCCTGATTGTTAATTAATTATGATTACAAATAATCCAAAAGTAAGCAAGATTATTTAGGATTACGAGAAAGTAATCAAAAAAAAAAAAAAAATCAAAAGTAATCCAAAAAATAATTGACTACTTTTAAGGAATATTTTTGCTTAGTTTTGATTTTTAAAAAAAGATCTATAAAGGATTTATTTTCCAGAATGGAAAGTGACAACGAACAATCAATCATTGCATGTAAATAAAAAAAAAAATCAAAAATAATTAAAAATAATCCTTGAAAGTAGTCGAATTATTTTTTGATTACTTTTTATTATTTTTGATTACTTTATCGTAATTTTTATTAATCTTGATTGTTTTTGGATTATATGTAATCGCAATCAATTAGTAATTGTGCGAATCTGAAAATAATCGTAATATAATCATTACTTCAACTTAAAAAAAAAAATTGAATTACTAATTATAACGATTAGTAATCATTACTTAACAGCTATGATTCTTACTTCTTCGAAAATGACGATGGAGGTGCTGTAACTGTAAATGAAGAGCGGTATCGCTTTATGATAGAACATTTTTTATGCCCAATTTTTAATGGTCAATCCTTGAGCTACAGTCCAAGAAGTATGGCCACTATAGCCACAAATTTTGAAAAAAGTTATAGAAATGCTTTAAAGCTAATAACAGGAGTCTTTTAAGTGACATAATTTTCCATGCTTCGTATTAAAAAAATTTCCATTTTGTATATTTTATAATCCGAAAAAAGGAAAAAAAAACTTTTGGTCTACTTTCTACGACAAAGTGGCGGTAGGAAGGTAACTTCTAAAAGACAATTCTTTCCAAATCCCTATTATTAGGCAGCCTTTGTATGGTGCTGCCGAGACAATTGAGGCCTTTTTTGTTTAAAATAAAAATAAATAAATAACACGCAATTAAATTGCTCTGCCACAAAAGCTTCTTAATTATTTCATTACACGTATGTATGTAAGTGTATACTCAAGTACTAAACAAATATGTATTGAAATCGAATATCGAAATTTACACATTTTTATGTTTCTAATGAAGAAGAAAAATGTAGCACACACACCAACCCAAAAATACTACTAATTTTAGAAGAATGTTAACACTTCAATTATAACCTTTGTCCCTCCCTCCAAAAAAAAAAAAAAAAAAAGAAACGTTAACTTCCTGCTTAACAGTTGAACATGTTAAACGAACGTTATTGGCACGTAAAGATTGTTTTTCGACTCATACAGAAATAAATATTTATTTAGGTAGACCAGACACATCTATATATATAAAAGTGAAACTCTGTGTGTGTGTGTGTGTGTTAGCTATAGACTCCGAAACTGTAAAACCGATCGGACTCAAACTGTGGCAAGTTGTTGTACACATACCAGGGAGTGTTTATGGGTGGAAAAAAGTGGGCGGGGCCACGCCCTATAAATTAGTTATCAGTTTTAGCTACTTGCACTCGACCGATTTTTCTGAAACTTTGCACACATATCGAGCTGTCATGACTTAATATTTTTGTTATAAGA
The DNA here is from genome assembly GCA_941918925.1 of Phyto melanocephala. NCBI lineage: Eukaryota > Metazoa > Arthropoda > Insecta > Diptera > Rhinophoridae > Phyto > Phyto melanocephala. The sequence goes on from OW799233.1 coordinate 10,009,617, forward strand.
AAAGTGGGCGGGGCCACGCCCCTAAAAAAGTTTTAATTTTGAGGTACTTCCACTGAACCGACTTTTCTGAAACTTTGCACACATACTAAGCTGTCAAAACCATATAATTTCGTGATTAGAAAAGTGGGCAGGGCCACGCCCATAAAAAAAGGTTATAATTTTGAGGTACTTCCACCAGACCGATTTTTCTGAAACTTTGCACACATGTCAAGCTGTCAAAACTAAATAATTTGGTGATTAAAAAAGTGGGCAGTGCCACGCCCATAAAAAGAAGGTGTCATTTTGAGGTACTTGCACTGGACCGATTATTCTGAAACTTTGCACACGTATTGTACTGTTATGACTTTACAATTTCATGATTAGAAAAGTGGGCAGGGCCACGCCCATAAAAACAATAATAATTTTGAGGTACTTGCACTGGTCCGATTCTTCTGAAACTTTGCACACATATTGATCTGTTATGACTTTACAATTTCGTGATTAGAAAAGTGGGCAATGCCACGCCCATAAAAAATTATAGTTTTTAGGTTTTTGCACTTGATATTCAATTAAAATTCAGAATGCATTTCGATTCATTAAGGGGCGTAGCAACGCGCGCCGGGTTTGGCTAGTACAATATAAAAATTACAATAATAATAATAATAAAAAAAAACAATCTAGAACAAAAACAGACAAAATAAATACAACAAAACTAAACAGTCAATAAAAAGTAAACAAATTCTTTTGAAACTAATCAATAAGATAAAAGCACCTGTTGCAACAAATGATGTAGTAATTGAAATTGTTTCAAGTTGAAATGTTCATTAAGATTTAAAATGTTTCCACTCTAGATTCAGTTAATGGCTGCCATACGCACAAAAGCCTTTAATTAATATAACACCGTCAATTTAAAGTTAAGAAGGTGTTGACAACATATCGGTACGATTGTTTTGAAATTTTTTAAAACATTTTTTGCTTTTTTTTCTTCTTGGGGAGCAATAAACTCTAGATTTAGAATATTGTTCCCCTACAACATTCAATTGCTGCAGAGTTGTTCATACATATTTACAAATGCTTGTAGCATACGACTTACAGTGAAAATAGATGTGTGTTTATGAAAAGGGTCTTTCCCCAGCTATTAACGCACTGCTAGCCTTGCACATTCTCAGCTACACAGTACCCTACAGTTCTGGGTCTATGTTTTAAGACCTTTTTTTTAAGCTTTTAAAGTCAATTACAAAATACATGTATAATTTTCATCTATTCACTGAGTAATCATCAAACAGAGGCCAAATTAAGGCATTCGGTCCGAAGGTTTACTTGAAAGTGTGGTCTCTGTGCCTTTAGTTTCGCACGATTTTGATTATTTGCATAAAAACAGCCGGACTCTACGCAACTTTCTAATTCATAGATACAAACATACATCCATCCATACATGCAAAACAATTCTTACGAATGTTTTTATGTTTTCTTTTACAGAAGGCAGAAAAAAAATATTTCAACTGACACTTTAATTGCACATTAATTGATGCCTTTGTGTTTGAGGAAATCTTCTCATGTTTGTGAGTTTGTATGTGTGCTAATGTTGAATGTGTTTCATTTCTCAACCACTTCTTACTATTTGTTTCCTAGAATTACGTAAAATAAGCAAAAGAATTTTGTTTTTTTTATTTTTATTTTCTTTTTGTACGCTTCCTTCGTCATCTGTTTCTTGTGTTACATGGAGGGGTTATTGAACCTCTGCTTTTATACTGTTTTTATTGTTTGTTTGATTGCGGAAAGAAATTTAATATTTATTGTATATTTTTCATCTTGTTGTTGTTGTTTTTTGTTTGTAATACTGCATGAAAAATAAAATTTTTCAGTCTTGAAATTTATCAATATCAATTTGTTTAGGGATTTGACGGGCAAAGCATTATTTTGTGCTTTTGATCGCCATTTACATAACTAGCCTATTGTTTTTTGGGGTACTAGAGCCCTCTCTGAAACCACTTTACCAGTGAACTTATAAAATATGGTATACCTACAAAATTATGGGGGGTTAAACATGTTTCAGCCGGGTCTTAGTCCACTCTATCAACAACATTATCGTCTACCGCCCTTTGTTGGAATTATTAAGGTGTCACAAGGCGAAAACTAGATGGAATTGCGGTGTTCGAACTCGATCGAAATTTTAGAACTCCAATAATAACCTTTATACCAAAAGTACAGAGAGATTTGAACCTTCAAGTAAGATTTCGATAGCGTTCGGATGACGAAATATATCATCAGGGGCCGAATTACGGCATTCGATCACGATCGAAATTTTACTCGAACGATCGAGTTCGCTGTGCTTTAGGTATAGAGATTCTAATAAGAATTTTACAATTTCGATCACGTTCGAATGCCGTAATTCGGCCCCTGATTTTACCGATAATTTTTGATCGAATAATTTTCTGCATAAAGTTGAAATCATCAATCAAAATTATTTGCAAACAATTTAAGACATCGATAACTATTCAACAGAAAATATAAGTCATCAATTACATTTAAAAAAAAACCAAAATAAAAAATGAGGTAAATTTTCAATAGAAAATTTAAATCATTGAAAAATTTTCTTAAGAAAATTCAAGTAATATAAAAAATTTCTAGAGAAATTTCGAGCTATTGAAAAATTTTATACAAAAAACTTTATCGTTCACTTTTCTAAAGAAAATTTAAATTATTTCTCAAATATATAGAGAAAATACAGGGCATCGATAAACTTCTACGGAAGCTTTAAGTTATCGATAAATCTTCTAAAGTAAACCTGAGTTATCGAAGAACTTTTTATAGAAAACTTAAGTTATCATTAAATTTTCTATGGAAAACTTAAGTTATCCTTCAAATTTCTATAGAAAATTTAAGTAATTGCTAAAATGTTATAGAAAATTCATGCTAACGATAAACTTCCTACAGAAAATTGAAGTTATCGATAACTTTCCATAGAAAATTCAAGGTGTCAATAAATTTATTTTAGGAAATAAAAGTTATCGATATATTTTCAATGGAAAATTATGGTTAACGAAAAATTTTCTAGAGGCAGTTTAAGTTATCGATAACTTTCTTAAAGGTATTTTAAGATATCGATAACTTTTTTAAAGATAGTTGAAGATATCGATAACTTTCTTAAAGATAGTTGCAGATATCGATAACTTATTTATGGTAAATTCTAGTTATCAATAACTTTGATAAAGAAAATTCAGCTCAGCGATAAATCTTTCATGGCAAATTTAGCTTAGCGATAAATTTTGTTTATAAAACTTAAGTTATCGATCAATGTTCTATAGAAAATTCAGGTCATTAATAAAATTTTGACAGAAATCTTAACCTGTAAATCAGTTTCCTGGAGAAAACTAAAGCTATTATTCAATTTTCTATTAATATTTATGTTATCGAAAAAGTTTTTATAGAAAACTTAAGTTATCAATAAAATTGCTACAAAAAGCTAAGCTATCGATTAATTTTCTCAAAGATTTTTAGTTGTCGATCAATTTTCTATAGAAAACTTAAGTTGACAATCAATTTCCAATAGGAAATTGATGTCATCGCTAAATTTTGTATATTACATTTAAGTTATCGATCACAACGGGACCCTCGGAGGACTCAAGTGAGCTATGCCTTCGGGCGGCTGCCAAATATAATTTAACGAATCTAAGTTATCGATAAATTTTATATAGAAAAACATCGATAAATCTGCTGAAGAAAACGTTAGCGTTACATTTTCGTTATAAAACTTAAGTTATCGATATATTTTCTACTGAACACTTTAGTAGTTTCTTGATAAATTTTCTATAGTTGACTTAAGTTATCGATAAATTTATATAACAATTTTAAGTTATTAGAAAATAAAAATGTCAAGAAATATGCGAAAACTAGATTAATGAGGGTAGATATGTATGATAAAGTCAAAAAAAGTCGAATATTCGTTATGTCACTTAACTGTAGAAAAGTCATTGTATAGCAAAAAATTTCAATTGAATTTTCTGAGATTGATAGTTTTTATAAATTAAAATGTTGGTAATTTTTTAATAAAAAATTTATAACTTTGAAAAGTGTTTAGTGGTATAGTTTTTTAATCGATAAAAGTTTTATAAAACAATTCAAGTTGCCAATAAATTTCTGTTAATACTTCTTATTATTTATAAATTTTCGATAGACAATTTAAGCATCGATAAATTTGCCATAGGAAATTTAATTTAACCAAAAAATATATAAAAAATTCAATGTGTTAAAATATTTTTATAAAATAATAAATAAGTTTTCTTGTAATAATTTTAATTGTACCTTTTGTATCAGCAATGAATTCATTTATTTAAGGTTCTGAATTCTGGCAGTACGGGCAATGTTTTTATATAAATACATGCATACAAATTTCATGATTAATTTAAAAAATATTCATTAGTGTTTGATTTGTTTCTCTCGTAATTTATATTAATTTGCGCTGTGGTGTTTGTATCTATTCTACAATAAATAACAGTGTGTCTTTAATACGGGGTGAGTGCAAGAGCACATGCACTATTTTGTTTTTTTTTTTTTAGTTTTAGTTTTTGTAAGGTGCAGCGTAAAATGACTCTATTAATAATTCTGTTGTGTTTTTCCTACTCTGATATTTGAAGATGCATTGAACAGTCGAACCGGCCTATTATGTTATGATGTGTGTGTGTATCCATAAAATTGCCATATACAATTTGATTTGGTTGTGGATCACATACACGGCAACAGCAAGAACAATAAGGTACTTGTTTGCTGCACATTTTTAAACAGCCGCACGACGAGAAAAGTCTAATCACACAAATGCATCCATAAGTGTGTGCATGTGCACATGTACGCGTATGTATACATAAATGTGATGTATTTTTTTTTTCAAGTAGAAAAGTGGGTTAATGGGTCATGATTCAGTTTAGTTCAGTCCATTTGTTGTACGTTGATTTTTAGTTGTTGTTGCTGTTGTATTTTATATAAAATACACAGTTTATTTATATGCACAAATATTACACATGAAGTTTAAATGTTGGGGCCTTCGTGGTTTCGTTGTGTACTAGATAGATATTGCAATTCTTACGTTGTTGTTTTTGAAGTAAATAATATATTTTGTTGTTGCAGTATTTAATAATATTTGATTCTAGTGCTATTTCTTCTTGTTTGTTTCGCATCTTTAATAAAATTCTAATTTTAATTGAATTATTATTACAATTACGTATTTTTTTTTGTGGTTTTTTTACTACTATTTATATTTTTATACCCTTCACCTGTGGTGCACAAGGGTATATATAGCTTTGTCATTCCGTTTGTAATTTCTACAATTTTCATTTCCGACCCCATAAAGTATATATTTTCTGAAAGCTTATGAATAGAGGAGTCGATTAAGCCCTGACCGTCTGTCCGTCTGTCCGTCTATCCGTCTGTCCGTCTGCCCGTCTGTCCGTGTGTTGGTTGAAATCAACTTTTAGAAGCAACTATATGTTCCTCAGATCTGTATATGGTATCAATCTCTTGGAAATATCCAGGAATGAATCGCTATTGAAATTCAGCACAATCGCCCAATAACTTTCTGAGATATGAGCAAAAAACCACGACCACCTCGTTTTTTTCACAATTACAACAACAACATACATACATACATACATATATACATGTAAAAAACATACCAAACAAAAAAAATTACAAAAAAAAAAAATATTAAAAATAAGAAAAAAATAATAAAAAAACTACAAAAAAAAAATTTAAAAAAAATTTAAAAAAAAATTTAAAAAAAATATAAAAAAAAATAATAAAATATAAATAATATATTAAATAAAATAAAATTTTTTTGGCTCAGCTGGGATTCGATGCCACATTTATTCTAACGTGTACGTATGCACGTATTTTATATGAGATGAATGGTGATACAAACAATTTTTATTGCATGACTACACGTTGTGAAGGGTATATAAGATTCGGCACGGCCGAATATAGCACTGTTACTTGTTAGTAATTTCTGGTTATTTTCAGACATGAATATGTTCATATGTTAGCATGCATACATATGTATGTATATGTACATATGTTGGCAATGTAGATTAGTCTATGCTTATTAAAGGAAAAAAACAGCAGCATATTGTTATTAATTATAATGAGATTTTTATCCTATGGATTTAGTATACAGTCGTGTCTGGATATAGTGAACTAATTTTTGCAAGGCTTGTTCATAGTATCCAGGTTGTTCTCTATATCAATGTTGAAATTTTTGATCAAAAACTCGTTTTATTTACTAATAATACATACATGTAAATGCAATAGCTGTTTAGAAACAATTTGTACAAAAAAAGAAATTTATGTACATATGTATTTAAGTTTAATAAAAGAATTGTTGTTGAAGTTGTTTTCAGAATTTTGTTCACTATTAGAGTTTTTCAGTTTTTAGAGTACTCCATGCAAAAATTTTGGTGTTCACTATATGGAGGTGTTCACTATATCGGGTGTTCCCTATATCCAGACACGACTGTATATTCAATCATATTTTACAAACATAAAAAAATACAGCGGACGTTATTAGAAAAAAATAATCTATAAAAAAATAATTAATTAAAATTAATTAATAAAGATAATTCTTTGAGAGGGAACCTGATTAATAAAATAATTATCTTCAACCAATAAATATTTTTTTTTTAAAAATTTCAATAGTCAAAAAATATTTTAATAGCAAATTTAAATATCAGACGGTCTTTAATACAAAATTCATTAATTAATAAAAGTTGAATAGGAATTTTTTTCGATAGGTTTTGAAGAGTTATCGATTATATTTTTATTAAAAATATTAAATTAAAATAATTATTGCTTCGATGTCCATAATTTTTTTATGCAAGTCAAGTTATTGAAAAAATTTTTATAGAAAATTCGAAATATCGCTAATTTTTTTAATTTAAATTCATCTCGATAAGATGTCTATTAAAAATTTATGTTATTGAATTTATTCCACAGAAAATTCAAGTTTTTAAAAAAATTTAATTTGTCAATATACTTTTCATAGTAATATAGCATAGATGTGCATATGAAAATTGTGGTTATCGATAAATTTTGAATAAAGAAATTTAGTTGACGATATATTTTTTTACAGAAAGTTCTAGATATCAATATATTCTTTATAGAAAATTTTAGGTATCGATAAAATTTCTCTAGAAAATTTAATTTAGCGAAAAAATTTCTCTTAAAAAATTTAGTTATCGAAAAAATTTCTATAGAAAATTTTAAACATCGACGAAATTTCCGTAAAAAATTTTAGTTATCGATTATTTTTCAACAGATAATTTTAGTTATGGATAAAATTTTTTTATAGAAAATTGTACTTTTCAATGCATTTTCTATAAAAAATTATAGTTATCGATACATTTTCTGTAGAAAGTTCTAGTTATCGATAGATTTTCTGTAAAAAATACTAGTTTTCGGTAAATTTTTTATAAAAACTTCTAATTGTCGGTTAATTTTCTATAGAAAATTCTAGTTATCGGGAAATTTTCTAGAGAAAATTCTAGTTATCGGTGAATTTTCTTTAGAAAATTAAAGTTATCGATATATTTTCTTTCGAACATTTAGTTATCGGTAAATTATCGTTAGAAAAATTTAGTTATCGATATATTTTCTAAAGAAAATTTTGATTATCGCTATAGTTTCTATACAAAATTACAATTATCGATATCACAATGGGATCAATAAAATGGACCCAAGTGAGCTGCACAACAGCTGCCTGTTCTACCTACAATTATCGATATAGTTTTTATAGAAAATTACAATTATCGATATATTTTCTATAAAAAATTTTAATTATCGATATAGTTTATAAAAAAGATTACAATAATCGATATTTTTTCTATAGAACATTTTAATTAGCGATGAATTTTTACAAATTGTAACCAATTTTTATAGAAATTTTAGTTTAGTTTTTAGTATAAATTTCATAAAGACAATTTTAGTTATCGATAAGTTTCTTATAGAAAATTTCAGTTATCGATGCATTGTCTATGGAAAATTTCAGTTATCGATATATTTTCTATAGAAAATTTTAAGTATCGATGTAGTTTCTGTAGAAGATTACAATTATCGATTTATTATTTATAGAAAATTTTAATTATCGATATAGTTTCTATAGAAGATTACAATAAACCATATTTTTTTATAGAACATTTTAATTAGCGATGAATTTTTACATATTGTTACCAATTTTTATAGAAATTTTAGTTATCAATGAATTTCATAAAGACAATTTTAGTTATCGATAAGTTTCTTATAGATAATTTCAGTTATCGATGCATTGTCTATGGAAAATTTCAGTTATCGATATATTTTCTATAGAAAATTTTAAGTATCGATATAGTTTCTATAGAAGATTACAATAATCGATATTTTTTCTATAGAACATTTTTAATAGCCATGAATTTTTACAAATTGTTACCAATTTTTATAGAAATTTTAGTTATCAATAAATTTCATAAAGACAATTTTGGTTATCGATAAGTTTCTTATAGAAAATTTCAGTTATCGATGCATTGTCTATGGAAAATTTCAGTTATCGATATATTTTCTATAGAAAATTTTAAGTATCGATATAGTTTCTATAGAAGATAACAATTATCGATTTACATATGTATTATTTATAGAAAATTTTAATTATCAATATACATTTTCTATAAAAATATTAGTTATCGATATATTTTCTGTAAAAAATTTTAATTATCGATATAGTTTATAAAAAAGATTACAATAATCGATATTTTTTCTATAGAACATTTTAATTAGCGATGAATTTTTACAAATTGTTACCAATTTTTATAGAAATTTTAGTTTAGTTTTTAGTATAAATTTCATAAAGACAATTTTAGCTATCGAAAGTTTCTTATAGAAAATTTCAGTTATCGATGCATTGTCTATGGAAAATTTCAGTTATCGATATATTTTCTATAGAAAATTTTAAGTATCGATGTAGTTTCTGTAGAAGATTACAATTATCGATTTATTATTTATAGAAAATTTTAATTATCGATATAGTTTCTATAGAAGATTACAATAATCGATATTTTTTTTATAGAACATTTTAATTAGCGATGAATTTTTACAAATTGTTACTAATTTTTATAGAAATTTTAGTTATCAATCAATTTCATAAAGACAATTTTAGTTATCGATAAGTTTCTTATAGAAAATTTCAGTTATCGATGCATTGTCTATGGAATATTTCAATTATCGATATATTTTCTATAAAAAATTTTAATTACCGATATAGTTTCTATAGAAGATTACAATAATCGATATTTTTTTTATAGAAAATTTTAATTATCGATATAGTTTCTATAGAAGATTACAATAATCGATATTTTTTTTATAGAACATTTTAATTAGCGATGAATTTTTACAAATTGTTACTAATTTTTATAGAAATTTTAGTTATCAATAAATTTCATAAAGACAATTTTAGTTATCGATAAGTTTCTTATAGAAAATTTTAGTTATCGATGCATTGTCTATGGAATATTTCAGTTATCGATATATTTTCTATAGAAAATTTTAATTATCGATGTAGTTTCTATAGAAGATTACAATTATCGATTTATTTATAGAAAATTTTAATTATCAATATACATTTTCTATAAAAATATTAGTTATCGATAAAATGTCTATAGAAAATTTTAGTTGTTAATATATTTTTTTTTTATAAAATAAGATAACAAATTGTAGTTATCGATAAATTTTATGTAGAAAGTCTTAATTATCGATAATTTTTTATGAAATATTATTTGCAAATTTAACATTTTTCGCAAATCATTTACGGCCGTGTAAAATAAATTACGTTAAATAATTTACACACTTATTACGTTCATAAAATGTTTTAATATATTTTTTTTAGTTTATTATAACTAAACTTGATTCGGTTTACGTTTTTATTTAATTCAGTGTAAATGTGTCCAATTGTTGTTACTCGTATATCTATGAGTTACAATTTCCTTATACACTTTAGAGTATCTAGATGTTTATTTATTACTATTGTTATAGTTCAAAACCAATGTTCATGAACATCATAATTATCGTAATATGCTGAAATAAAACAACAATAAATTTTACACACTATAACGTCATAACTGGCAAATGTGGTTACAAAACAATGATTTTAGCAACAACTGTTTTAATGCCATCATCATTATGATCATTCGCATCGTAGTGAACATAATTTATGATTAATTAAAATTGACTTTATGTACTCGAAATCTATTGTTTAACTTACTTACAAACGTATGTATGTACATTTAAACTTAACGATAGAATAGTTACAGTGTGAGGAAAAAATGTAACAATTCAATTATTTGTTAAATGATTTCGTTTTCTATGCATGAAAAAAAGAGATTGTGATAAATATTAAAAAATTATTTACTGAACAGTTTTACTCACCATTGTTGTTATGACTTTAATGTTTAGTCATGTTGCTGGTGCTGGTGCTGTTTCATCGTTTGTTCTGTATTGCCACCGACTGTCAATAATAATTAGAACAAATGTATTGTACAATAAAAAATTAAGTAAAGTGGAGAATGAAAAAAATTCAAGGACAACTTATCATTAAAGTTTCCGAAAAGTTTTTAACTAAATCAATAAAAAAAAAATAATTAAGAAAACATTGCGTGTTTTAGTGGATTGTGCAGAGTAGTCAGTATAGACTCTGTTAATATGTAATACACCGGGCAAAAGTCTATTCCGCTCGGTTATTAAGGTTAAAATTTTATATTTAAATAACAAATTAAGAAAAAATAATTAATTTACAAAACAACAGTATTATTAAGGTGACATAGTCTATTATTAAGGTAACATAGTCTTTTTTAAGAAGAATGAAAGCCCTTGAAATATAGCGCTAGATGCTGAATTAAAATGTTTTTAAAATTTCAAGTTGTGCTTTAGCAAGTTTAATATTCAAAATTAGATTTTTATGCTAATAAGTTCTATTAAATAAAATATTGTTGCCGGTTTTTTTCATTTGTATATCGCCATATACAAAAATGCCTTTAAATGAAAACATGGGGGCACTGAGAGTGTAAGATTAAAAGTGACCAAAGCAAGTGTCGAATGATGATATTTATGTGTTCTGTAGACTTTTGTTTGTTGGGACTACGAGAAAGATCAGGTCTATATACCAATAGCCCACAGTCGATTCAAAACCTCAGCAATGAAATTCGTAAATTTATCGAAGACATATAACCGCAAATGTGCGAACTGGTAATGACAAATTTCATGAAAAGCATAAGGTGCTGTCAGCGCAGTCATGGCTGATATTCTTTAACACTATTTGCATATTCTGCTCTTTACAACTAAATCAACAACCCATGATTTTCCAAAAAAAATAGTATTTTTTTACATTTTATAATGAAACCTTTTCTGGGAAGACCCTACGAATAGTTTAGTCTCTGAAGCAACCTATCAAATCGTAAAGAGTTAATGCAATTCATGATAACGAAGCCTCTTAAAAAAATACACCAGAGGCTGACAATAGGCGTTATTCTGGGAACTCATTAAGTATTAGTTGAAAATAATAGAATATAATTGCTTCACCGAAATGAAAAACAAAAACAAAAAAAGTGTGATATAATAGGCCGAGTCACATCATATAACCTTTACCATCATATACAGAAGAATGCAAGAATTCCAAATCTAGATATTGTTAATAATATACGCCAGTTTGCCTCAGACGCTGTCTTGGATTTTAAATTTCTTAATGATTTACTGTATTTTTCTAATTAAGCCCTTATATGTGATGCCCATATTGAGGGAGTAGTAAATATAAATATCCGCAATAATCTTTCGGGAGCCATCTTGAGCTTTAAACTTTATTAAAACAATATTTGCAAATGTTGCTAATTTATATATATAAAAGTGAAACTCTGTGTGTGTGTTAGCTATAGACTCCGAAACTGTAAAACCGATCGGACTCAAACTTTGGCAAGTTGTTGTACACATTCCAGGAAGTGTTTATGGATGGAAAAAAGTGGGCGGGGCCACGCCCATAAAAATTAGTTATCATTTTAACTACTTGCACTTGACCGATTTTTCTGAAACTTTGCACATATATTGAACTCTCATGACTATATAATTTCCTGATTAGAAAAGTGGGCCACGCCCATAAAAAAAGTTTTAATTTTGAGGTACTTGTACTGGACTTGCACTTGACCGATTTTTCTGAAACTTTGTACACATATTGAGCTGTCATGAATTACAATTACGTGATTAGAAAAGTTGGCAGTGCCACGCCCATAAAAAAAAGGTATAATTTTCAGCTACTTGAACTTCGCCGATTTTTCTAAAACTTTGCGCACACATATTGAGCTCTCATGATTATACAATTTCGTGATTAGAAAAGTGGGTAGTGCCACGCCCACAAGAAATAAGTAAGCAGTTTTAGCTACTTGCACTAGGTCGATATTTCTGAAACTTTGCACACACATATTGAGCTGTCATGACTATATAATTTCGTGATTAGAAAAGTGGGCAGTACCACGCCCATTAAAAAAGTTATAATTCTTAGCTTTTTGCACTTGATATTTAATTAAAATTCAGAATGCATCTTTATTCATTAAGGGGCGTAGCAACGCGCGCCGGGCTTTTCTAGTGAATTATAAAATAAAAAATACAGTTGTGTGGGTTCTTTAAATGACTTGGTGGGTCTTAGCACCACTGGACATGTCCATATACGCCAATGCCCAGTTGACCATTTGTCGGAGACGATGTTATCTTAAACTTTTTCTTCAAGACATTTTAAAATTTGTCTGTGACTTCAATTGTCGTTTATATAATCTTTAATCAATCAATTTCCTTAATCAACGAAAAATAAGCGACATTATTGGTCGTTTGGAATTGCCTGGGTTTTGTCGTAATATTCTCGATTGCCGATTTGTTCTGGCTACTGTACATCTGTCGTCAATAGTTTTGTATGGTATTGTAATCATCTTTGAAGACATCTTTGAGATTCAACTAATTGTTTCAACACAAATTCTCTAAACATACATATAATTATAATAAAGGGTCCGCCAAATAAAAATTATTTTTTTTGAAAATGCTATAAAAAAGTGTAGCTTCGGCTGTGTGATACGTAGCGCCGTCCTGTTGAAACCAAATGTTGCCAATATCCTCCTCTTTAATTTTTGTGAACAAAAATTCGTTCAACATGGCCCGATAACGATCGCCATTGACTGTAACGGCCACTCCTTGCTCAGTTTCGAAGAAAAATGGCCCAAATTTGCCTCTGGATCAAAATCCGCACCAAACAGTGACTCGTTTTGGGTGTATCGGCTTTTCAATGTATGCGTGCGCTTCATCTGAAAAGCTGATTGTTTTCTAGCAAAAATATAAAACTAAATATCTCTTAAAATTACACTGTTACCATTTTTAATTGTGAAAATTGTATGGATTCTGTGCGTTTGATGTACGTAAATACTTACATACGTGCATATTTACTTTTATAAAATATTTTGTTTTTTTTGTTAAGAAAAATTAATTGTGTCATTGTCACAATATTTGCAATTTAAATTCTACAAAATACGATTAGTTTTTTTATTATTGTTGTAGATCTGTTTTTTTACATTTAACACACTATACAGACATTTTATTTCGGCGCGACATTGCCATTTACCAAATAAATGTGCAACATCAAGTGCGAAATCGAATGGATTTTGCATCTTTTTTTAACTGAATGTTTAGAGATTGTGTATACAATTGTATATTTAGAACTTTAAAGATATGTATGTATGTATGTAGGTATGCATATGCTCAAAAGTGTAAACACATAGAAAAATAAATATATCCCAGTTGGTCCAGTCTTTGAGATCTCTTCAAAGACGGATCCAAGACACTATAAAATCGTTAACAACAAGTGTAGGACACTAGGAAAATCATGCAAAGCCACCAGAGCGCAAATGTTGCTCATTTTATATCGCTTTATTAATCAAATTGTATAGCATGGAAGACAATATCATTGTATTGATTAACGAGGATTTATTTCGAATCATCATTGACGACAGTATAAACGACAAATGGCGACAGTGGTAAATTAAAAAAATGTTTTAAAGATGTTGGATTATCAACTACGACGATCTGGTCAACTGGGATATATATTGTTTTGTTATTTTTTGGCAGGTATTTTCACAAAAAAAAATATTTTAAAATCAGTACAATAGGGTGACCATTTTATTAAAATTAAATCTTGAAGTGCATCGTTCCTTACACTCTTAATGAGTGTTTTATCGTTCGAAATTTAATTAAAAAACAATAATTAATTTGTATTTATTGTGTTGCTGTTAATAAAATAACAAAGAGAAACTCGTTTAATGGTGTTTTATAGACGTATGAGTACATTTAAAGAAAAAGCAACTAAAGAGGAAAACACACAAAGTCGTTACGACATTAGAGCGCCTTTAGGGTTAACAAGTATCTCCATAATGATTTCTATTAACATTGAAATTTTATAGACAATTTTTAAGGAATTTACGAAATTGCATTCGGCATGGTCTAAATTTTCTATTAAGCGATCTTTAAGTTGCAGTTGCTAATGGCGATCGAATTTCTTTCTTTCAACTGCTCAATTTAAACCCCTAGTTTGCAAAATTATATTGTTATCCAAACCCCCCCTGTTTAAACTTGCTTTTGCGGTGATACAGACAATTTATGTTTCAACATGTTATATGCCATGTGTGATTGCATAATGTAAGGTTGGGAAAACAAGCTATACTTGTTACAATTCTTTTCACCTCTTTATCTTTCTTCTGTAAAAAAAAAAAATTAAAATTTTCCTTGTCCTCCCATGTAGCCTTTGGACTTTACGTAACCTTACGGAAACAAGCTGAATTGACGACTGCAATATCTCACGTCAAGCTTTCACCAATAGCTACAGGAATAATGCGAATAGTTAGGCTCGAATTTTTAATAAATTTTTATTTGTTAAATTTTTTTGTTTAAATTATTTATATTTTATTTTTATTAATTATTATTATGACTAAAACTAAATACTAAAAACAAACAAAAATAAGTCAAAATTTTATTCTACAGAAAATTTTACACAAAATGAAAATTTCGACCGCAATGTTGGACAGCCAATGAAAAAATCCATAAATAGCGAAGTAAATGTCTCATAATTAGTAGTTCACGCTAACAGTCTGACTTTTGTAGAGCTCGAGTTCAACATTGTGAATACATGAACTGATTCATGCACTGCTAGCAAACCCAAGGCAACCATTTGTGTGACGTACTATTTCGTATGTCTCGGCATAAAAAAATTAAGCTTTAAAGTTATAAAGCCAATTTGATATCTCACAGAGTTATTGTTGCTTTTTTAAATTAAATTTGTATTTCCTAACGCTCTAATCTGGTCAACCTTTGACAAAAAGTTTGCCGTTAGCAGTGGTCAATGACATCAGATCGGATCAACGGGAATGGAGGAAAACAAGATATTGTAAACTCAAATTTTTTCCGGCTTCTAGACAACCGAATATGCTAAAGAATCAAATGAAAGGGCTGTACTGCCAAAATACAACACGCTTTTTAAAACTGTTAAAACCAAGATGGCCACCAGTACAAAATTTCGTCAAATAAATCTATATATGGGTCAAATCTGGTTATTAAAAAATGTACCCTTTTAATCACTTCAATGCAGGTGTCAAATAAAGGGGCTTGACCAGTGAAATACAGCAAACCATGGAAAATATAAAATCCCGGGAAGAGTAAAATCCCGAGTACGTTGTTCCAAAGTTGCGATAGGATATTTGGAGCAGTCGCTTCAAAAATACCAAATTTTACAAAAAAAAAAAATAATAATTAAAAGAAACCGTACCATAGAACTTGAAATAGTGATAATTTTTGCAGTTAGGTAATCATAAAGCACCTATACACCGCATTTTTTTTAACATCTGACTTGACAAATTCCACACTGATAAATACGAACATGTCGTGTGTTACCTTGAAAACATTACTTCTGTAATAGACATGTGTTGAGACATCTGACAAAATTTCAATTAGAGCCCGATCTATTTTCTTCAATCAAAACATTTGACATCAGTCGTTGGCAGAAATCTCTGCTGCTGCAAAGCAGTCAGCGACGGTTGCTTGTAAAAGTTTAATTTTGACAGACATGGAGATTTACATATGTATGTCTCTCAAATTTTAAACTCAGATGTAAAAAATATGCCGTGTATTAGCATATATTAATTATTTTAGGAATTTTTGTTTGTTGCACAGTGTAATAAGCTTCTTACAACTGAATCATTTGGTTGTTGTGAAGGGAAAGTCAAAGAATGACGCCGCTTTTGTTATTGACATCAAAACAAAGTTTTCAATTTTGAATATTTGTGCAGTGCAGGTTGGTTAAAATTTAATGCAAAACTAAATAAAATCCTTCAAGTAGTTAAAACCGATATTTTTAAGAACAATGAAATCTAGCTCGTATTCTCATTAAAAAAATGAATTTGATTTAAAACTGCATACCCACCTTTAATAAATTTAAACTGCCGCATTCATAAAAAACATATTTTAGGTTTACTGAAGCCTTATTTGACAAATTTCATTACAACATCTGTCAAATAAGCCTTTAGTAAATCTAAAATATTTTTTTGTGAATGCGGCAGTAAAAGTTTTATGCGACCGGTTTTCATTGAAACAACTACTCTTAACAATAGTCTCTAATAAATTTATAAATAGCTAGTCTATTTTTATCTTCTATCTAGGGCCGCTATTTAAAATATGCTAAAATAGTAAAATAATATTTAGGCTAAATGAGCCTAATTTGAATATACTTACACTTATACATAGATTATCGTTATTCCTATTTCTTTGCAAATTATTGAACGTATTGTGCCAGATTAAAGGCCACTCAGAAAATTTTATTGCGACTTTAAATAATTCTAAAGCGTAAAATAAAAATCAAAAATAAAAACTGGTCACTTTAATTTTGTGTTTTACTCAATAATAGAGGAAGCTAAAGTTATAAACATTTTCACAAAAAAAGAAATAAAATACAAATTGCTCTCAAGCATACCCAGCAAAAAATTTTGCACTTATTCAATGTGAATAAAAATGTTCATTATCTCTACATCAAAAGTGCAAGATAGTTCGTCATTAATGGTGTGCTTGAAAAAGCATGCAAAATATCTTAAGCAATTCATGTAATTAAACAAAATCAACTCATGAAATATGGGTCCCTTTTCACCTCATATTCATGAGTTCCATGCACTTATTGGAAACAAGTGAATTTAATTAATGCATTCATATAATCACATGATCTACAATGACACGTTAATGTTAAAATCATGCGGGTTATAGCATTTAGCGTGAGATATATAACTGAAGTTACTACCGTCGCACTATGCTTCGTCCCATAGATAAAAATCAAAAAAAAATTTGTGTGTCCAATTGCGTTTAAATACAGATTTTTTGAAAGATAAGAAGGTATCTCAAAAAAATATTTACAAAAATATTTTTTTTTTTTGCTTTTGCTGCCACTAGAGGGCGCCAAACTC
This sequence comes from Phyto melanocephala, assembly GCA_941918925.1. NCBI lineage: Eukaryota > Metazoa > Arthropoda > Insecta > Diptera > Rhinophoridae > Phyto > Phyto melanocephala. The sequence goes on from OW799233.1 coordinate 10,027,130, forward strand.
AGAGAATTTTATGCAAAAATGACTTAACAGAAAAATGCTTTTTAGTTGTTTCACAAAAAACTATTCTCAAAAATTCATTTTTTGAAAGACTGGTACGAAATTTTGTTTTCAAGTACTTTGATATATTTGTAGTTAAACTAAAGTAAAGGAGTTAGTATATGTTTACAAAATCACTTATTTTTTTATTGCATCGAAAAATTAATTTTTTTTGTTAAAAATCCAAAAACTGTTTAAGTTTGATGGAGTATAAAAAAAAAATTATATAAAATCAGATATTTTTTTTTCCTTATTTTGTAAGTTTATTGTCTTATCTAACAAAGTTTTTAAAAATTAGTGCCTTATTTTTAGCACAACTTAAAAAAAAATTCGTTTTTTAAATGCCTTAATTCATGATTTTTACTCAAATATTAGGCAATTATTACGAGTAGTGTTTAATATCATTGTGCAACACGATTTAATATTTTGAATAGTTAAAATAGTTTACTTAATGAAAGTAAAGAAATTGTTAAAAGAAATATCATTTTGTATTTAAATCGTTGAATTGTATAGAATATTATTTTATATGTATATAACCTTAATTTTGTTTTGTTATTTTACATACTTTAGTCTGTAAGGATTTATAATCTAGAGACAATAAATTAAATAAATAAATAAATAAAATAAATAAAAAATAGACCAAAACCTCCGAAGGATTTTGAAAACTTTGCTCTAGTTTTTTTAAGGCCCACTGAAATTTTAAATTTTTTTTAAAAGGCGTATAGAGTAAATTACAAAAAAGTTATGAAATCTATTTCTGTGTTAATAAATGAAGTCAATAAATATTTTAGTGAAATTTGAATATACAGTGTTTTGCGCAAGCAATTAATGAATTACATCCAAATTGTTTTCCATCTTTGTATGCGTTGCGAACCGAAAAGCAAAAATTAGTACCGGCTATATATTTAATGTTGTTGTTATCTGACATCGAGGCAATGTAATTTGGCCGCCACGACCATGTGATTTGACACCTTGGGGATATTTAAAGGAAAAGTAAACGTCAATAAGTTAAAAACAATACAGAAGCTAAATGATAAGACACTAACGAAAGTAAACATAAATTATGTCTTAGTGTCATTGAAAATAATAACCATCGGATAGAAGTATACCACCGAAGCCGTGGCCGATATTTTGCTTCACACATAACTGTAATAGATCCTTCTACAATAAAAAGAAAATAAGTTACGTCAAAAAAGGCATTGAAGATGGAGACTGGCATCTAACAGGGGGATACATTTCATGTGAAAATTTGGCAACCGAGTAATTGTAGTTGCCAGCTGGCAACGCAACTGAAGTTCGGTTGCTATCCATAATCGACCCATTAGATAATTCTTTGAAAACCTTTTGTTGTATTTAAAATTAACCTCGTAGGTTTTGGTTGCACCACCAATTTTTTTTGAGCTTTTGCCCCCGCAGAAAAATTTCCATCTACGCCAATAAATAGGTAGTGGCCATTTCGCTATTATATTTATTCTTCATTTAATAAAGTCTAAAGAAATAGGTGTAAAATGTTTTTTTTATTGACTTAAATCAGCCATTACAACGCCCAACAATGTGTTATAGAGCCCACACACTACACCATAAGAATTGTGCAATCAAATAACTGTGCCAGCTGATTGACCGTGTATGGGGTTGTGGTGTGATTGTACCAGCTGATGGTGCTTTATCAAAAATAGTCTGATATTTCTTTGATTGTACCAGCATGATTTAGTCGTGTGTGGCAAAATTAGCTCATAAAAGTTAATTCGTCAAGGCATAAACATCAAAAAAATACAACATTTTAAATTTAAATGCCAATTCATAGTCATCCAAACACGTTTTTTTTGCTCCTAATTCGTTTTCACAAATTTTTTCGTTATTCATTACAAACTTTTTCGCACAATTTTTGGGTAAAAAATGAATTTTGTAACACCATGCTGGTGTAGTGTGTGCTTAAAGCTAAATTGCACAAACACTTGATTGCACAATTTTATGGGCTTGTGTATGGGCCCTATTACGAAAAACATCGTTGCTCAGAACTGTTTCTGCATGTTTTTATACCCTCCACACAGTGAACAAGTAACAGTACTATATTCGGCCGTGCCGAATCTTATATACCCTTCACAACGTGTAGTCATGCAATAACAATTGTTTGTATCACCATTCATCCCATATAAAATACGTGCATACGTACACGTTAGAATACAATGTGGCATCGAATCGCAGCTGAGCCAAAAAAATTTTATTTTATTTTATTTAATATATTATTTATATTTTATAATTTTTTTTTTATATTTTTTTAAAATTTTTTTAAAAAAATTTTTTAGAAAAATTTTTAAAAAATTTTTTTAAATTTTTTTTTAAATTTTTTTAAAAATTTTTTTTGTAGGTTTTTTTATTATTTCTTTCTTATTTTTAATATTTTTTTTTTGTAATTTTTTTTTTTTGGTATGTTTTTACATGTATGTATGTATGCATGTTGTTGTTGTAATTGTGAAAAAAAACGAGGTGGTCGTGGTTTTTTGCTCATATCTCAGAAAGTTATGGGGCGATTGTGCTGAATTTCAATAGCGATTCATTCCTGGATATTTCCAAGAGATTGATACCATATACAGATCTGAGGAACATATAGTTGCTTCTAAAAGTTGATTTCAACCAACACACGGACAGACGGGCAGACGAACAGACGGATAGACGGACAGACGGTCAGGGCTTAATCGACTCCTCTATTCATAAGCTTTCAGAAAATATATACTTTATGGGGTCGGAAATGAAAATTGTAGAAATTACAAACGGAATGACAAACCTATATATACCCTTGTGCACCACAGGTGAAGGGTATAAAAAGGGTATATATGTATAGGTTTGTCATTCCGTGTGAAATTTCTACAATTTTCATTTCCGACCCCATAAAGTATATATTTTCTGAAAGCTTATGAATAGGGGAGTCGATTAAGCTCTGTCAGTCTGTCCGTCTGACCGTCTGTCCGTGTGTATGTTGAAATCAACTTTTTGAAGCCCCCCGATATCGCTTGGACCCGGGTGAAGTATTAAAATATCAGATATATTCGGGAGTAGATCGGTATTGACAATCAGAAACATCGGTAGATAAACAACTGAGATATGAGCAAAAACCCACGACCACCTTGATTTTTTTTCACAAAAACAACATTACAACAACAACATACATACATACAAACGTGTATACTGGTTAGAGAAAACGTGGCATCGAATCCCAGCTGAGCCAAAAATTTTTTTTACTTTTTTTTATATATTTTTTAAAATTTTTTTTTTAATTTTTTATTTAATATATTATTTATATTTTAATTATTATTTATTTTTAATTTTTTTTAATTTTTTTTTTGTTTTATATTTATTATATACATATATTTTAATTATTTTTTTTTTAAATTTTTAAAATTTTTTTTTTTAATTTTTTTTTTTTTTACATACATACATACATACGTAAATTTATAATTTTACAATAGGTTGTTTTTATATATGTATGTATTTTATATGTATGTACGTTTTTCATATGGGATGAATGGTGATACAAACTACTGTATTGCATGACCACACGTTGTGAAGGGTATATAAGATTCGGCACGGCCGAATATAGCGCTCTTACTTGTTATTTGGAAAATTGTTCTATTGCAACATTTAGTTTTTGTTTTGCAATTTGCATTAAAAACGGCACGTTTCTTTAAACTTAAAAAAAAATTGCAAATTATTTTCAAAATTGTCTTAAATATAAACTTTTTTTTTTTTACACACCATAAAGAACTAAATATGAATAATTTTTTATTTGGAAAAAAACGAAGGCAACCTGTTGCTCAGATTTGGTTTGAAACAATTGTTGGAGCAAAAACAAAAGCAGATGTTTAAAATGGCAAATAAAATATAAACAAGATTTCGGCACGCTTTTTAAGCAACAAAAACAATCATTGTTTGAATATAATACAGCTGCTTGTAGACTTCCACAAAATAATAATATTTAAGAAAATTTTTAAATATTAATTTTTTTTAAATTCATGGAATTTTAAATAGACAATTAATAGTGTTTAGATGGAATCGAACTAGTAGATCTTAAGCTGGTATACTGGTATAAAAAAGTCTGAATTTTTTGTTTAACAAAAATTTAAAATTTCTAGAAATATAATATTTAGTTACAAACATTTTGTTTAAACATCATTCCACTTGTTGGAAACATTTATCCCCAATAACCAGAAATATTTGTTTTCTAAATTAGAGAAGCAAAACAGAAAAACCAAATCACGCCACAAGTGTTATTAAACTACTCAGCTACAACTGCAAATATCTATTATTATATTGTACTTTTTTATTTATAAATTTATTTTCCCTGTAACAACAAAACATTTTTGCATAAATATGATAAATTACATTGAAATCGAGAAAAAAAATATAAATCAACAACATTTTTTTAATAGATTTATGTTGGTGTGGCGACTATGTCCCCATGACGCAACTATACTCGTGCATATTGTGTTCGCATACAGTTGCCGCCACCACCACCACAACTAACAAGTACCCGTTGTAACAATTTGATTTGGACTTGTGGTGCAGGGTGCCAGTGTGAAACCCACTTTAGGACCAGTTGTGACTAAATTATTGTTTGTTTTTTTTCTCTTTATTAAATAAATAATGACCTGCTGCCCTTTAAATTGTTTGAATGACAGTTACATTTTACAAACAAGCAACTGAAAATAATTTTTGTTTTGTAACAAAATGTTTAACATTTATTTGGAACACTAAGAAAATTGTGAATAAAACTACAATGTTTTTTGGTTTGGAAAAATCTTTTCAGGTTTATGTTGAAAGACGTACCCCGGCAGAAAAAAAAACATTTTTTTTATTACGTTGATCTATTGTACATGTGGTCCGTTCTGTGGTAACGGGTGGTACAACCAAAACTCACGATTTTAATTTTAAGCAAAACGAAAAGTTTTAAGAGAATTATCTTATAATTTTTATTAATATAGAAGAATCTATGAGAATTAGAAGTGAAACAAAATATCAGAAAAATGCTTGCCACGTCTTCGGCGGCATACTTCCATCTGATGATCCATATTTTCAATTACACCGAGACATAATTAAAGCTCAATGCCGTTAATATGCCGAATTATCTCATTCTTTAGCTTTTGCTTTGTTCTTGGCTTATTGACGTACACTTTTCCCCCAAAATATCCCCATAGAAAAAAGTCCAACGGTGTCAAATCACATGATTGTGGCGGCCAATTAACATCGCATTGAATGTCTCGTGCAAAAACAAACATTGTTTCGTTGGCTGTGTGGCAAGTGGCCCCATCCTGTTGGAACTACAAATCGTTCAAGGCTATTTTATCTATTTTTGGCTACAAGAAATCCTTTATCATCTCACGATAGCGGTAGCTGCTTGCAGACCTAATTTTCAAAGAAGATCATAAAAACGAATTTTTTACATCCCTGAAATGTGCATAGCCTTAGAAACAGGATCTACACTGTGGCATTAAATGAAGTTAAAGGAAAACATGAGAATAAAAAAAAACTTCTCATCAAAATACCTTAAATTTACCTACACAATTGTGTAGGCAGGGCTTGAAAGGCCTTCAGATCGCACCACCAAACAGTTACTCTTTGTGGAAGCATTGTCTTTTCAATAATCATTCGTGGATTCTCATATGCCCAAATGTAGCAAATTTTTCACATTATCTTGCAATGAAAGTGTGCTTTACGTCGCTAACGGTGATTTCCTTTGTACTGTCACCCGTCACTTCTGTCTGTTTAGCCAACCATTCGGTGTATTGGATTATGCCTAAACGCCTCTAAAGTCGTATCCAATCTGGACTGCAATTATAAGAATGGGGCAATTGCATTGTATGGCTCTTAAACCATTTAAAGTTTGCCTTTGGTAAACGACAATGGATTTGTGATGCCAATGTTATATGTAACATAGCAAGTGCAGGAGGATATTATCACTTGTACGCCGCGCTAGTTACTTGTAAAAGCATTATTTAATACAATGACAATGCCTAGAATCAATTCAAATCAAAAATTGCATCTGTGATGTTCGTGTGACGTTTAAATCTTGGGCTCAATGACGACTTGCGGTTGACGGCTCTTCCGCCACACTTTCGCAAACAACCGCCATATTTTCCGCAGAACCAACTTGTCGAGCATACACAGATGTTGGCACATATCAGACATGCCTAAATTTGCACACAATTATCCCGATTGAGGACACGTTTGGTGAAATATGCTGACCAAAAAATCGCAGTGTGTTCCACGGTTATTCCGGCGGTTTTTTAAGATTTATATATACATGTGGTAGGGATACCGAAGCATACATCTTCCATAAACGGATCCCTTTTCGTCCCCCTTCTTTTTCCAGAGATTACGAGGATACCATCCCAGGCGTTTGCTCTAGACTTTTGTGACTTCACATTGTAATCTTTGTAATAGCCTGCATCTGCCCTAGACTAATTTGCCCCATAGCACTCAAATCCAACGTGTGCCTGCCGGACATTCGCATACTACATTCGCCGCTGTCTCAGAAGTCTCAGGGCACATTCTGCAAACATCATCCTCCACAACATTAGTCCTGTGCAGATGATATTTGAAGATTTAAATCAACGAAAAATAAGAACAAAAAACAAGTAAGAGCGCTATATTCGGCCGTGCCGAATCTTATATCCCTTCACAACGTGTAGTCATGCAATAACAGTAGTTTGTATCACCATTCAACTCATATGAAATACGTACATACATATAAAAAATATACATATATAAAAAACATCCCATTGTAAAATTATAAATTTACGTATGTATGTTAAAAAAAAAATAAAAAAAAAATTTAAAAAAAAAATTTAAAAAAAAAATTTAAAAAAAAATTAAAAAAAAAAAATTAAAAAAAAAATTTTAAAAAAAAAATTAAAATATATATAATTAATATAAAACAAAAAAAAATAAAAAAAAAAATTAAAAAATAAAAAATAATAAAAATATAAATAATATATTGAAATAAAAAATAAAAAAAAAAAATAAAAAAAAAATTAAAAAAAAAAAATTTAAAAAAAAATTTTTAAAATATAAAAAATTTTTTTTTTGGCTCAGCTGGGATTCGATCCCACGTTTACTTTAGCCAATATACAAGTTTGTATGTATGTTGTTGTTGTAATGTTGTTTTTGTGAAAAAAAAATCGAGGTGGTCGTGGGTTTTTGCTCATATCTCAGTTGTTTATGTACCGCTGTTTCTGATTTTCAATAGCGATATACTCCCGAATATTTCTGATATTTTAATACCTCACCCGGGTCCAAGTGATGTCGGGGGGCTTCAAAAAGTTGATTTCAACATACACACGGACAGACGGACAGACTGACAGACTGACAGAGCTTAATCGACTTCCCTATTCATAAGCTTTCAGAAAATATATACTTTATGGGGTCGGAAATGAAAATTGTAGAAATTTCACACGGAATGACAAACCTATATATACCCTTTTTCACTGTGTGAAGGGTATAATGAAAGAATAAAATGACAATTCTTGAAGCCACTGTCATCGATTTGATTATGTGCATTGTTTTTTGCTTTACGTTTACATAAAACTAGTACGTAAGCAAAGAACTAGCCAACAGTTCTATGAGTATTAAAAACAAATTTTTATTAAAAAAAACTGAAAAACAGCTAAATTCAAATCTTATTTCAAATAAAATTGTGGTACCGCAGGCTACTTACTATAACATTTTATTCAGTTTTAAATATTTCTTGGTTAAATTCAAATGTCTGCAGACATGACAGACATCGCTCATAAAATTTATTTCCAACAAAATCATTAATTTTGTCTACCCTTGCATTTCTTTCACTGTATACCGATATAATAAGTATTCCTTAAACCATTTGTCATTTTAACCACACAACACCACGACAACAACAAACATAATAAAAATAAATTCAAACATAAATATGTTGTCGACGACATATTGCTTAATGAACAGGATCTCAGAAATAAATGCAACTGTGTATGTGAAATATCTACAAGTTCAAACAAACGCCACCAAAAGAAAATATTTTATAAATGAAAAAAAAAACAACAACAAAAACACTTTAAAATTGTACATCTGTTTACACCGTTTGCCCCCCTGCATTAACACACAAGTAGTACCTTTGATTGTTGTTGTTCTTTTTGTTGGCTTAAAAATACAAACAAAAAGTCATTTGTGTTTTGTACTAAATTTTTCGTCACTTCCACGATGACACATTGACCCATATTAACAATTTGTATGCAGGTCTATGTTTTCTGTTGGCAAGTGTTGGCAAGGAAATGTTTATATTAAGTTTAAAATCTTGTTTAACACTTTTTGGCACTTTGTACTGGCAGTATGGGGGAAATGAAAACAGGGTTAAAATAAAATTGAGTTTAAAAAAAGGTTATTGCTCGTGCCAGGCAGGGAGGACAGGAATGTGTAGGCTAATACTTTTTGGTACTTAAATCATTGAAAATAGTTGAGTACTTGAAACAGTTTCTCTTAAGTGAGAAAGTTTTAATGTGCTTCAGTCTGCAGGATTTGGGGTTTGAATAATAAAATAAATACAACGAAAGTACTTTATTGAGAGGAAGTTAAATTACAAGTATGTAATGTGAAATAAGTTAACTTCAACTTTAATATACCCTACACCATAAGATATGAAATTATTTGTGCTAGTTTTTAACTGCGGTTTCTTCCACTTCATCTGCTAAAGTCTTAACACATTTTATTATAATATTTAAAAGTTTAATGCATGGTTGCAGTAAGAATACAACAAAAACAAGTATAGCACTCTTATAATTTAAAAAATAATAAATATATAAATAATATATGTATAAAATAAAAAAAAAAACAAGTAACCGTGCTATATTCGGCCGTGCCGAATCTTATATACCCTTCACAACGTGTAGTCATGCAATAACAATTGTTTGTATCACCGTATATATACGTATACGTATGTATGTACATGTAAAAAACATATAAAAAAAAATACAAAAAAACAAATATATTAAAAAAAATAATAATAAAAAAAAATTACAAAAAAAAATTAAAAAAAAAATTAAAAAAAATTTTAAAAAATTTTTTAAAAATTTTTTTAAAAAAATTTAAAAAAATATAAAAAAAAATAATAAAATATAAATAATATATTAAATAAAATAAAATAAAATTTGTTTGGCTCAGCTGAAATCCGATGCCACGTTTACTTTAATCAATATGTATGTAGGTTGTAAATAATTAAAAAAAATAAAAAAATAAAAAATTGAAAAAAAATAAAAAAATAACAAGAATATAAATAATATATAAAATATATAAAAAAAAAATTTTTTGGCTCAGCTAGGATTCGATGCCGTGTTTACTCTCACCAGTATACCACGTTTGTATGTATGTATGCTGTTGTTGTTATTGTGAAAAAAACAAGGTGGTCGTGGTCTTTTCCTCATATTTCAGTTGTTTATATAGCGATTTTTCTGATTTTCAATACCGATCTACTCCCGAATATTTCCAATATTTTAATACCACACATGGGTCCAGGCGATATCGGGGGCCTTTAAAAAAGTTGATTTCAACACACAAACAAACAGACGGACAGACTGACAGAGCTTAGTCGACTCCCCTATATAAGCTTTCAGAAAATATATACTTTATGGGGTGGGAAATGAAAATTGTAGAAATTTCACACGGAATGACAAATCTATATATACCCTTACACTCACTGTGAAGGGTATAAAAATCATCAATGCTTTTTATTGTTGCATAGTGATGACAAATGTCTACCAGCAGCTGAGTGTAGTAAAAGAAAAGTTTAGTAATTAATAAATAAATGTGCAACGCGATTATTTAATACAGTGTGTGTTTCACGAATAATGAATGAATAAACGAATGAATAAAAGCATAATCAGCTGCCGCTTCGAGACCATCCAGTATATTATTGGTTTTATGTAATTATTGGAAGTCAGCCTATATGCTAGCTGGGGTAATACTGATCCGACCTATGCAGGAAACAACACAGAGATTTTTTTTGTTCCATGAAAAGCATTTATATACTACATTTTTCTTTGTAAGCATTAAGGTGAAATTTGGTTGTAGGAATTAAATAGGAGGTTGAAGAAATAACGAACCGAACATTGCGAAATTCGACAAGTACAATTACTTTAACTAGTAGTCGCCTTTGTACTTAAATTTAGTTTGAAAGATATAACTTATCCATCTGTACGCAACAGTTAAAATGGTATTACCTTTCCAATTCTTGCATCACGATCATCTGTCTATGTCTTGGGTATAAGACAGTACACAATTCCAGCACTTATATTTTAAAAATACTGAACTCATATCAACAAAATATTTCTACCAATTTTGTCAACCAAGCGTAAATCCAGGGGAGAGTAATAAAGGATATTTAACACAAAACAAAAAAAACACATTTCCTCTTTTGACAACGAATAGTTTTGGCAGCCTTTAAATAACAATTTATGTGTTTTAATAAAAACTTAGCCCCCAAACGTGTAAGATGGATCAGCGACTAATTATCACCAACTTCAATGGATTTTGTTTTTGTTTCTCTAAACGATATTTGTAATTTCGATTCGTTAGTTGACTTTAAAGCTCGTTTGCCGGCAAACATGTGTGTAATGACGGAGTGATGAATGGTCATCGTATAACTGCTCAGAAGCTGAGTCAGTATACTTTAGATGCTGAACTAGTTCAAGTGAACAAAAATTTATATTGAGTAAATACACTCACAATCCAAGTTGTTCACATAAGTATTTATTGTGCGTTTCATTAAATTCGATAAAATGATTTTTTTTCTTTATTTAACTCCGATTAATCTCTGGCTTATGTTTTGTTCGAAAAAAAAAACCTAAAATTCAACGCAATAAAAAATAAACTGAGAGATAGATCAAAAACACGTATGTACCAATATAATAAAAGAGAGGGTGATGAAAGAAATGAAATACAACACCAGCAATTCAGATTTGCAAAAGTGTAACTTATGTAACTTCTCCAATTTGCCGACTAGAAACAAATTAAAGAATATGCTCGTTAACCAAAGTGTTTTTGTATAGTTAAATGAGCATCAAGAAGAATTTTTAAAGATGAATAAGTCAAAATATATTTTTTTAAAAACTATGCCATTCTCCAGTAGACTATAAAGTGAGTGCGGGTGGGACACTTATTATTATAATTTCAACACATAGCTTCGCAGCCTTCACTGCAATCGTATAATGTAAACTATAGTAAGGGGCTTAAGAGGAAGACGTTGTTTTCTTAAAACAATTTTTATTTTTAATTTGCTCTTTCTTTATATGTATTTGCTTTTAGAGTATTTTTTTCTTTTAATAAAATATTTTTTTTTACTTAAAAAATATTTTTTAAAAAATAATTTTATTTTAGAAAAATTTAAAAAAAAATTAATTTTATGAAGAAAAATACTGCAATAAATTCTGTATTTAAAGATGTCTATCAACTGAATTTTATAACAGAACATTTCACTGTAAAGTCCATTTTACTATTCCATGGGAAAATCTTAAGGCGTCTCTTTGATATTTTGTTTTTAGTTGATATTTGTTTGTTGTTGCATTTTTGTCATTATTATTTATAACACAATTCTTCACACATATTTCGCGCTGAGTAATTGCACTTTAAAAATTTATTGATGATGTGACAAGATGTGGTGTCGCATATTAAAATCTATCGCCATTAATGTAGCAGAATCTCTCAGATGCAACACACTCGCACATGGATACACTTTATAACGGTATCATATAAAAGTTGCATACGTCAGTGTGTGGATAAATATCAGTTCCTGCAATTGATATAAAATTCATATTGTTGGCATTGTGGTTGGTTGCTGATGGCTTGCTACAATTGCTGGTTGACTGCAACACATGCAACCTGAATATTAATTTTGTTGATTTTTGTTTGTTTTTTGTGTTACACATACACAGAAATTCCCAACTGTTGGATTGGCAACATTATTTGCTATTTATTATACTTCTCCACTTTCTTTTCCTTGGAGTCTGTGTGTCTGGCTCAGGTCATTAGGGAAACACTGCTTTGTTGCTTCCTTCTTTTTTTTTTTATAAGTGACACAGATTTTTGTTTAAAACAAACAAGCTCAGATATTCTGTTTTGTTTTATTTTGTTTTTTTTTTCAATTTGTCTAGTTTATGGTCAAAAAGTCCAAACTCATGGTGTTCTTAGGCTGGTGGAAATATGTTTCATTAATTTAATGAAAAGTTTTACTCCTGCTAAGGAATTAACACACACCTGGGTATCGATTCTCGTTTTATAAACCTGTGAAATGATAAGTTTTTATGTATGATATCGTAGGGGCCACTATACTCTTTGCTTTAGAAAAAACTTTTCATATCAGAACGAGAATTGAGCCCCTGTTTGTAAGTTTTTAGCAATTAAGAGGAGAATCACTCATATTTATTGGTGGCCCCCCACATTAGACTATTTCACAAACTTTTAAACACCTTTTGCATACACTACAATGCCAGTACATAAAAGTAAACGTTTTAAACAACTGCCTGATTTTTTTTAAATATATTTTCGTTTTAGCTTCAAAAATTTCTAATATTTTTTAAATTTAAAACACAATTTATTTCAACTTCGAAACGTTCAAAATGTGTATAATGTAATGCAGGGAAAATGAGATTATTTTAATAAGCTTTATTGACAAAAGAATTAAATCTTAATAAGAAGAGAAAATGAAAATGGTTTCTTTTTATTACATCATTCAGAAAACTGAAAGTATAATTAAATAAAGTTTGTTTTTTTTCAAATCAACTTTTCCTCTAACAAATACCTGTATTTGTTTAGAAATAAGAATATGAATACTTAAACAGGCTGACATGAATTGTATCGTATAGCTCTTTTCATTCTGCGTTAGAAAATGGTAACGAAGTCTTGAAGTATTTAGCACACATACATATTTAATGTGCAAGTACCCAGCAAAAATTGTCGTTATCAACAAAAAATACTGTAACATGATATACATGTATAAAAACTTATTATTTTTAACGCTATAACAGGCAAGTACTTACCTTGACTTATTAAAATATTTATATTTAGTTATAGTTTTTATGACAATACGAATTGACAGCACATCTTGTGAATTGGTCATTTGTATTTACGTTCTTATGACTAATGCTCGGCGCACAATTGGGACAAACGATGAATTTCGCCCAACACGACGAATTCGTCGGCAAAAATTCGGTGTGTAAATTTGACGTGTGAAGCACAATAACGACCAAAAAGTCACATCTTTTATAGTTGAAAAGCTCATATACTGTTTGTGCAAAGAAAGAACAAAAATAACAGAAGAATTTAAATTAATCTGAAACTCAACAAAATAATAAATATAATTTCTGTCCTAGTAAAAACCTTTTTACGTATAAGTTTACGTTTGCAAAGAATGTCGTGGGTACGTGCAGTAAACAGTAATAAAAATGCTGTTGTTGTATAACAGCTAATAGTGTGACCATATGAAAATAAGATCACTTAATAAACTTAAACATTTGCAAAAACACAAATAAAAACAAATTTTTGTACTTAACATTTTTATACTTATTTTAAATGTTTTAAAATAAAAAAAAATAAAAAAACAATTATTAAAGTAAAAACTAAATTTATTTTCTTATAAAGTTGAGAAGTAAACCCAAATTTAATAAAAAATGGTCACCTTGTACCAATTTGTTCGTTGTTCGCCGGCGTAAGAACTACAAATAAATCTAATGCAGAGTTCGCCGCGTTTCGACTGACGCCACAATTGTATGCATTCTCATATACACAAATGTGTTTTATTTTTGATGACGAATATTCGCCACGAAAAGTTCGTCGTTCGTCCCAATTATGCGTCTAGTTCGAACATTTCATAAACTACTTTAATAAAGGGTGGGCCAAAGTTCAACATAAGATTTAAAAATAAATAAGTTTTTCGTTCAAATATAACTTTTTTCAGTATATATAAATAACAACTGGAGAATAGACAAGAAAGAGAGAGAGATTTACAACTAAACAAATATTCAGAATAAAAGATTTTTATTGTTTAAGTCAACGAGCTATTATTTTAACACAAAGAGTATATCGTCGACATTTTAAGGTCAGAATTTCGCCTCTGAAGCAATGATGTGTTGCTTAGTTTATCGTCATAATGTTCAAACTATTATTCTTGTTTCATTTACTTTGTATCATAAAATAAGTTTCACTTCTTTACTTTTATTTAAATACTAGAACAGTTAGGTGCGCGTTGCTACGCCTATTAATGAATAAAATTGTATTCTGAATTTAAATGGAATATCAAGTGCCAAAAGCTAAAAATTATAACTTTTTTAATGGGCGTGGCACTGCCCACTTTTATAATCACAAAATTATTTAGTCATGACAGCTCAATATGTGTGCAAAGTCTCTGAAAAATCGGTCAAGTGCAAGTAGCTAAAACTGATAACTTATTTTTATGGGCGTGGCCCCGCCCACTTTTTTTCACCCATAAACACTCCCTGGTATGTGTGCAACAACTTGCCAAAGTTTGAGTCCAATCGGTTTTACAGTTTCGGAGTCTGTAGCTAACACACACACACACACAGAGTTTCACTTTTATATATATAGAAACATAGAAGATAGAAGAAGAAGATATATAAGTACGTAAATGTTTACTTTACATAATATGCGATAAAGTAGCGATAATTTGTTTACAAAATTTGATATGATAGTTAATTTTTTGCAGTTCGCTGCAAGATTTAAACTGAACCAAAAGGGTTGGCTACTAAAATTTTACATGGCGAAACATGTTGGCTGAAACAAGATTCAGTGTTGAACAGTGGAGGAGAGAGCAAGCCAGGAATTTTGCTGTCAGTGTAAAAATAGTAGATCAGAAGAAAATATGCTCTGAAATTAAATTAAATTCCATTTCGCAACTGTATTCTACGACATATATTTAAATACCAATTTGCACAGAGAGTTGCGTTACGACGAAATGCTTTTATCTCTTCTAAATAATTGTGTATAGTATGGCTATGTGGGATGTATTGAAGTTGCAATCTAAATAATAAATAATTAGGCTTCGCACAGTAGTTGATGCTAAAGTACGGTACGGCCATTTTAATAAATAATGACGATTAAGGTATTGTCAAGTTTTTGCTGGGTATGTCAGTATTCAGGTCCTTATTTTTTTTATTTAAATAAGTTGTTTTTAAATGAAATGACGAAAGGTGGGCATGTAAGGAAATAGTAGAACAACCACTGTTGCCGAGCTTCGTGTAATTTCCAAAATATGAACTCAAATATGAGTAGCAAAATTTAAATAAAAATTTGATTCTTTGAAAGATTTGAAGAAAGATTTTTCGAGATATTAAGTTTTATTACAATTTTTTATTCAAAAGTTTGCAAATAATTTTTATTGGTAATAGAAAATTGATAATTGAAAATTGAAAGTTTTATAAATTCTACCACAACTGAATACATTTTTAGTTTAAAGGTTACAAAAGTTTCACTCTCAGCGCTAAATAATATCTACCTTGCTTATTAGAAATTAAAAAAAAACAAACTATAAAATAAAAGTAACAGTGCTATGTTAGACCGTTCCGAATCTGATAATACCCTGCACCATTATGTACATAGGTATACTATTGCACACCATTTTGTTTTATTATTTTCGACGCCATATTTAATTTGAACATCTTACATAGTTAGCGGTATTCTACTGGCCAAGCCCTTTTATATGAAACCCATAATGGCTGGGCTAAAAAAAATTATCCGCCATTTTGTCCCAGACGTCATCTTGCAGTTTACACTTCTTCATAGCTTATACATTCTACAGGTTTAGCCCTTTTATTTGATACAAATATCTTGGGGATTGAGAGTACAAATGTAATTATTATATTTGACCCATTATTTTGCATTTAGTTTAGAACTTCAAATTGGATTTTAACTTTTTCGTAGCTTGCGTTAATCTACTGGTCAATTTTTTTCATACCAATATTGAGGGAGTTGAAGTGGGTTTATTTTAAAAGTGTATATTTTACCCATATATAAATTTATTATAATCTATTTTGATGGCGGCCATCATGGATTTTTAATTTTTGTGTTTTATATTTTAATAGTCTGTCCATTGACTCTCATTGACTCTCTTTGTTATCTAGAAGCTGTAAAAAATTATTTTAGTTTATAGATTTAAGAAGAAAATACATCGAAGCAGTTGTATTTTGGTGTTTATATCTCGGTTAGTTTCAAACTGATTTGTAAATTTTTCTCAGAAATAATTTAAAGGGCCATTTTCTGTTGTTTGGTGTCACAAGTTTGCTTAAGAGCATGAGAAATTTAAAAGAAATAAATATTTTTCCAAATAATTTTTTGCCTATAACTTTGCCGGTAAGAGACCGGTAATATTTTACGAATAGCCCTAGAGTCATATGATGTACATAAATAAATACTATGTGTCCATTAATTATTCTCGGGCTAATTTTTGTGGATACATTATGGGAAGAAACAGCCACAGTCGTGTTTATTTGCTCATATCTCAGAAACTTATGAGGCGATTGTGCTGGATTTCTATAGCGCTTTATTCTCGAATATTTCCAAAAGAGCGATATTAAAAACAGGTCTGAGCAACATGTGGGTCCTTTAAAAGCTTGTTTTAGACAAAACGCGGACAGATGGACTTTCTGAAAATATACAATAATTAATGGGATCGGAAACCAATATCGAAGAAATCATATAAATTTTATCTATCTTTATTTGATCTCGTATAAATACATCATGAAAGGTGGAAGAGTAAGTTCTTTCGCCGTTTTACATCAATGCGACAGGTTGTGCATTGAGCAAAACTTTTTTAATTTTAATGATTAAATCAATTTTCAATATTAAACAGCATCTTAATCCACTAAAAAATTACAAACACGAAGAATCTCTAAACTTTGCTGACCACAGATAAATATTACCTACTTATTAACCAGTCGTGTTATACAGACGAAGGCAACATCAGTGTTAAAGTCAGAAACTCACTAACATAAACGTACGATGTACCCATATATTACGAAACATCTGTTACGTTTTGCTCGGCAAACGGTACGTGCAAATAAACACTGTTTCGTAAATGTAACGTTCAGTTCCGGCTTGAACTGATAAAATTTTATTATTTCTACGTGTTTAACTGAGAGCTAAGCACAAACTTCAAGTTGGTTAATACTTTTACATTTAGCAGCATTTTTTATACATTTACTCATATCATTGACATTCAGTTGATGAAGAAGAATAAAAAAAAATTAATTGTTCACTAGTAATTATTTTTATTACCATTTATGTTTATTTTATTCGCTTAGTCATAAAATTTTGTCTCTTTAAAGGTTAAAAAAATGAAGTAAAATCTTTTATTAATTTTTTTTTATTGTTCCATTAAATCCGTATTGGGGACTGACTGCGTTAATATATTGGCGCCAGTTTATTTACTTTTTCTTCTTCTTCTTCATTTTTTGACTACGTTTTTCATCTTATTGTTTAAAGATAATTTTATTTTTATTTTATTACAAGGTTAATAAATTGTCTGCCGTTACTTGAACATAAATAAAAAGAAATTTTATTAATTAATGTTTGAATTTTAATTAAATCACCTCGACGCCAATTAATTAATACAGTTTTCTCCCTGGTAAGTATGTATGAATGTATGTATGTGTGTTTGCAAAAGGTTTAATTGTTATTTATTTTGTAAATTTAATGGATAACTTTAAAGGCAAATATAATAGTTTTTTTGTTTAATTATTTATTGTAATTTTAATTGTTTAATAGCTAGACACCCTTGTTACTTGTTGTAGACGTGAAAAGTCTTTAGAAATATTCGTGACAAATTTTGGACAAATCAGTCATTAATCGGTAAAGTTGTAGACAAATTTTGTTATTTTTTAGAAAAACTTATATTCACAAAATTTACCAACGTCAATCAAATTTTTTCAGCTTCTAGACAATCATCAAGAGAGTCAGTATGTGTATCAAATTTAATGGCGCCCTAAATAAAATGGCAGATATATGGGTCAAATATGGTAAATTGCGGCTTTGTAAACTTTAACTCCCCCTACAATATTGGTATCAAATGAAAAGCTTGCATCAGTAGTAAACAGTAAATTATTGAAAAAGTTTAAAATCTAAGATGGCGTCTAAAACAAAATGGCGGAAATTTTTTTCCCTTTTGTAGTTAATACAAAAATAGTTAATTATGATTGTGAAGTTTGGCCGCTATTCTTAGGTCGATTTTTTCAATTTGGAATTAGTTAAAGTTAGGATTTAATCGGCCGGATAAACAGTTGTCCATTATTAAATTTTCATTTTTATCTAAAGTAAGTGGTAAGGGTTCAAAGGTTATAGTAAGGGTTAAAAATAAATTTTTAAGAAGGGTAGACTGTATATTCCTGTGACAAAATCCAACCTTTAACTAACGCCAAGTTGTTGCTGAGAATATAAATTTAAAAGTCAGTTTTGAGCCGGTTGAAATTTGATCTTTTTTTTAAATTTTTAAAACTAAGCCAAAGATGTTGTCAATACAACAAATTGAAATCCAATTATATTGAAATAATCAAAAAATAATAATTAAATATCTACCTGGCAAAATATTAAGCCGTTCCAATACTAACATGTGTGTATGTAGTAGGGTGATCGACTCGGTTTTATAACCGGTTGAAAACCCGGTTTTTTTTCCTCTTTCAGCTGGCGGTTTTTTTTCTAAATGTTGATTTTTCGAATATCGAATACACCGATTTTGTTTTATCCGAAAAAGCCGGTTTTTTTGTTTTTTTTTTAAGTTTATTTTCATATATCTTTGTAACCAATCGTACCATAGTATATTTAGTACGCGAAAAGTTTCCAAAAATCGGAAAATAAAAGCTACTAAATATTCTTCCATAATATTGTAAGAAATTTATTTGTTGTTTAAAAAACAAATGTAAAATAATTGATCTTTAATATTATTTTTTTATAGGATATAAACCTAACGTTAAAAGTTAAAGGTAATTGAAGCATAAAGTTAGCTGATCGATTACTTTTAGGTAAAAAATGTAGTTAAAATAAAGAAAAACCAATAATCTCTCTTTCCAGATCCCAATTTTAATTAATGGCATTGAGTGTCTGTCAACTTAAATTTCAATTGAACCATCGAACAAACTAGCTTATGCCTATATTTGTATGTCTGTCAGGGGTATAAGAAAGAATTTTTAAAATAAAATTTTAAGGATTTTCTACCTAGCCTTTAAAATATACTTCAAATTGCAGAAATAATTTCAAACAAAATACGTTAGTGCAATTTAGTTTAAAAGATCTATTTAACATTTGAAAAATGTACAGAAGGAGACACAAAAATTTATAACAGCCTTATAAAAAGTTTTATTTGTTTATTTTTTAATTTATTGTATTTGTTTATTTTACTTGTAAAGAGTACCTTTTGTCTTTAAATTCAACTAAACCAAAAACCAAATTCATTCAGTCAGTTATTGCGTAATTGTGCAGCCAAACGTATATAAACTGTAAAAATTTCATATTTATATATTAATATAATTATAATCTTTTTTTTGCAATATTTGTTGATTTTTACTTTAAATATTATATTTTATATATTCGAACCGGTTAACCGGTTTTTTTTCTTAATTTTCAAAATAGCAACCGGTTTTTGTTTTAATTTTAAATTTCAAACTATTTGAAAACCGGTTTCTTAAACCAGTCGAATAATCGTTCACCCTAGTATGTAGTTAAAAAGTGGGCAGGGGCTTAGTCATTTCTATAAGCCGGTCGGATTATTCGTTCTAATATTGTACGTTCTCTCATATACATACAAATAAATATGTGGCGAACACTTTACGTACATTTATGCTAATATCATTGTAAAGAAGAGGACCGCACAGAAGACTTAAATGTGTAATATGTACAGCCAAAAAATCCCTTATTTTTCATATCTTAGAATCACACGTCTAAAACGTTGACAGTGACCGCCAAATTGATCAGATATGTACAAAATAGACAGAGATATAGGGTGGACCAAAAGTCACCTTGGGGTTTAAAAATTTAATAACATTTACGTTTATATATTTTTTATTTAATAATTATTAGTTTCTTTCGCCTATTTTTAATTTGTTAATCAAACTAAAAATTAAACGAAACAAACATCAAGACACTAAACAAAAAAAAAAAAATAAATACTCGTATCCTGATGATGCTACACAAAGGAGTAGCAAAATATAGATAAAATATTATAAAAATAAAAACAAAAAAAAATTTTTTATTATTTAAAGGACTAAAGCTTAAAAAGCTATTACATGTTTTTTATTTTTTAAATTATAATATATATTCAAAATATAAATTTTTTTACTCCAGTATGGAAAATATTATTTCAGCTTCGCAATGATGAGCTTGTTGTATGGCATTTTCTCTAACATTTTAAAACATTGAGGCTGTAACGCTTGAATTTCTGCATCATTATTGGCCTTGAGTTTAAGAATTTTTTCGGTTTTGTTCACATGCGTTCAATATGCGCTTCAAATAATCCCAAAGGAAATAGTCTGATACTGACAAATATGGGCAATGAATTTTCGTATTTCTGAAAATTATTTTCTATTAAAAAATTTTACTTTAAAAGTTATGGTGTCTCGGGCAGTGGCCTCTATCCTATTGCAACCATATCTCAGGTCTGTTTTTAGGAAGACGTAAAAAATATTCTCTCACAAACCGATTCCGCTCTCTATTTACGGTTACAGCACTTCCATGAGTCTTTGATTTTCAGAACCCCAACAGTTACAGTTCTGCATATTAATAAAGACATTCAAATGAAAATGAGCTTCATCACTGCTAATCAGACTTTCATTGAAGTTAATTTAATTTCCGGGAAACTGTTGAAATTAAACAGTTTTTCCACTAATTGCACCTGATGTGGGATTACCAATAAATTTTTTTTTAGACTCGGCCGTAGTGACTTATGAGTCATGTCTAGCTGAGTAGAAAGCCACAGTGCGGCATCCAATCACACACTTTTGTTGCGATTTTCTCATGAAGGACAGAACTCAAACAAATTTTTATTTGATATAATCGCGCGACTTTGTGGGCTAGTCAGTCATGGCCTTTAATACCTAGCTCTACACGTTGAATATTTTTCGCAAGGCGAATTAAACGTGGTCTACGTGGTTTGAGGAAAGTTTCTTGCGGTGCCATGTTGATGGTGATGATGAACTACGCAACTAATCATTGCTTATGTCATTTAAACGTCGCCTATATGCTTTTTACGTTAAAATAATTGATTGCTGATTTAAATCATAAAATTCTTATATTCTAGTTCTTTCTTCAGTTATGAATCTCTCCATTATTTGTTATCCAGGTTGTATTTATATTATTAGAAAAAAAGAAAATATATATAAACGAAAATGTTATTAAATTTTTAAACTCCAAGCTGACTCTTTTGGGCCACCCTGTAAATATATACATACATACATACATATTTACACTTATGCATATGTGTTCATAATTAACAAAGACTTATGTATAGATAATGTAACCGAGACATTAGAAAAATTGTATGAAAATGAAACCCTACCCTGTTGTTATATTGTTGCTGTTGTTTTTGTTAATTCACCATATGTTAACTTCCTGAAAAACATATATTTTGTAAACAATGTATGTATGTACGAACAACAACAGTAGAACATAGAGCATTAATAGCAAAAACAACTACATATTAACAACAGCTAAATACATTACTACGTCAGTTCATACTTACATAAATAGCTTAGCCGAGAATTATGTGTGTTAAGGTGTGTATGTAAAAATATTGTTTACTAAAAGGTATTTAATGTTAATTGTTGTCATTGTTAAAATGTTTTTTTTCTTACGAGTTAGATTAACCCGATCGGCATAAAATTTAGAATAAATTCTTGTTATTTTATAATCAAGTTGATATAAAATGTTTAAAGGTACCCTGCAGCCAAATACTAGTGAACTAGCCCAATAGTAAGTAAAACTATTGGCTGGGAATCACTTTCTTAATCGAAAAAGCGATGTAATTTTATCCATCCGCCTGTCTGTTTATTCAAAGCTTACTCTTAGTAGTTAAATTAGGATGTTCTTCGATGAATTTCAATACACAAAATTAATTTTGTGTACACATGTAAGTGATCTATAATTGCAGCTGTAAATATATTTAATATAAAGTATATTTAAATATAATTAAACAGAAGTCTAATTTATATTAACACAAATACCACAAATCACGTCATGTTCGGTTCGTTATTTATAAAACCAAACCTTATAAAACCAAAATACAAAAATGATCTTAATGATAATGATAACCATGTAAGCTGAGTTCTTGTTCCGAAATCTGAAATTATCAGGAATCATAAAATAAATCTCTATTGTTTGCTAAATTTGTTTATCTTGGTTGTGTTGTGCTTTGTTGTATTGATGTTTTCATATGACACGTACAAGTACAAGCAATTTATGAAATTATTTAAATAAAAATTTCCAAAAATGTAAAATTATATTATTACAATATTTATATTAATCTTATTAAAAATTACTCAAATAAACAAGTGAATTGTATTTAACACCAGCTGTTCTACTTGGTCAAATGCTGGTTTCAAGGCAACACTGGTACTGTAATCGTTGCAGAAAAATCGAGTAGATTTCTGTACCTTTCTTCAGGCAGAATGTTTCAACAATGTTTTTTGACATCAAAAAAACAATTATCTACTCTTTTAAATAGAATATTTGAATACGAAAAATTATTTGATGAATTTACAGGTCTTGAAAATTTTTAACCACCATTTCGATGATCACCCAAATCTGTCAGAATTTCAGAATCCAGTCTCATGTTTTAAAGCACTTTTTTGCTAGCTCAAACAAGATAAACCTTTCTTCAAATTCCAACTTTTCCACTGTTGCAAAAGACAATACTTTAATGATTGCAGTAAAACCGGATTGAATTTTAAATATTGTATAAGAACTTTTCTAGATAAAGTAAAAAAAAACAAGTAAAAGTGCTATATTCGGCCGTGCCAAATCTTATATACCCTTCACAACGTGTAGTCATGCAATAACAATTGTTTGTATCACTATTCATCTCATATGAAATACGTACATACATATAAAAAATATACCTATATAAAAACATCCCAATGTAAAATTATAAATTTACGTATGTATGTTAAAAAAAAAATAAAAAAAAATTTTTTTAAAAAATTAAAAAAAAAAAAAAAAATTTAAAAAAATAATGAAAATATAAATAATAAATATAAAACAAAAAATAAATAAAAAATAATTAAAAAAAAAATTAAAAAAAAAAATAATAAAAATATAAATAAAATATAAAAAATAAAAAAAAAAATAATTAAAATATAAATAATAAATATAAAAAATAAAAGAAAAAATTAAAAAATTAAAAAAATTAAAAAAAAATAATAAAAATATAAATAATATATTAAATAAAAAATAAAAAACAAAATAAAGAAAAATTAAAAAAAAAATATTTAAAATATATATAATAAATATAAAAAAAAAATAAAAGAAAAAATAAAAAAATAAATTAAAAAAATTAAAAATATAAATTATATATTAAATAAAAAAAAATATAAAAAAAAAAATAAAAAATTTATTTTTGCCTCAGCTGGGACTCGATGCCACGTTTTCTCTAACCAGTATACACGTTTGTATGTATGTATATTGTTGTTGTAATAATGTTTTTGTGAAAAAAAATCGAGGTGGTCGTGGGTTTATGCTCATCTCTCAGTTGTTTATGTGCCGGTGTTTCTGATTTTCAATACCGATCTACTCCCGAATATTTCTGATATTTTAATACCTCACCCGGGTCCAGGCGATATCGGGGGGTTTCAAATAGTTGATTTCAACATACACACGGACAGACGGACAGACTGACAGAGCTTAGTCGACTCCCCTATTCATAAGCTTTCAGAAAATATATACTTTATGGGGTCGGAAATGAAAATTGTAGAAATGACAAACCTATATATACCCTTTTTATACCCTTCACACAGTGAAAAAGGGTATATATAGGTTTGTCATTCCGTGTGAAATTTCTACAATTTTGATTTCCGACCCCATAAAGTAAATATTTTATGAAAGCTTACACAGTACAACACATGATTTGCCAACTCAATTCTGTTAACTGTATGTGAAATTAGACCCAAAAAGAAGAATTTCTGCATCATTCGTTTTGTCTTCTTACCTGCGATTTGAAGTTAGTATCGATTTGAAGTTAGTACTATCGTATAGGGGAATTTATCACGTTTTAGGCCCTGTTGTTTGACATAGCTTGACAACCACTAGCCCAATTGAGTTGAAATAAATTTGAAAAAATTAAGAATTACAATTCCCTTAATCTGTTCATATATTATTTTCCTATACAAGTAACACTTTCGAAGTTAAAAATGAATGTATGAAGGGAAAAAATTATTTTTTGCCTAAAAATTTAAATTTTTTTTTTTAAAATACATAAAAAATCCAAAATGGAAAAAAGTTTCAAGTCTAGTTATTTTTTCGCAAAGTCACATAACCTATGAGCAAAATGAGACAAAGATCATAAAAATCGATGCACGCGTTTCGCTTTTATTCGCAATTGAGTAAATGTATGAATTTCAAAAATCAGTTATAGCCACCACCCTTAAAATAAAAATATAAATTAAAAAATTATCATGCAAAAAAAAACTTTATTTATAAAAACTTAATGAAAATAAAATAATATGCAATTAATACGCAATTATAATATGCATAAAAACAAAATTTAGAACATTTTTTCAATTATTGGCAATATCCATCCTTGTAGAAGTTGACGCTTGTGATTCTGATGATCTTGTTTTCTTCGTAGGTTGTTCATATTCATGGTCTGAGTCTGTATCGTCATCCGAGATACACATACTATTCAAGGGCGTGTTTCTTTCACTGTGTCCACCAATTTCAATGTCTTCATCTTCGGTGCTTTCTTCAAACTGCATAATTGTGGAACTCCACCAACAAACCTCCGCAAGCAATGCATCCAATTTTTTGCTTTTGAACTGCTTTTCAAATGGCATGGTCACCTGGTGGAACCTCTCTCCTTGTTCGTCTGATTCCTGAGGTGATTGTGCCAAAAAAGTATCGAGGTGGTGGTGCAAGAAATGCAATTTCAGCGTCATGGATGCACCGATTTTTTCGAAATAAAACAGCAACCTGTCCACTCGTTGCTGTATCTCTTCTCTCTGGACACGGTTCTTTCCTAGGACGCCTTCTATTACTTCTTTCAATGCGTTCCATGCATGTTGGTGGTCGTGATGCTCTGAAAGCAAATGTGTGAAAGAATCACTTTTGATCAATTTCCGAATATCAGGTCCATTGAGAATACCTGTTTTAAATACATAAGAAAAACGAAAAAATTATTGGTAATGCGAATGTATAGAAATTAACAAATTTAGATATGACAATATTGAAATACAGAGTACGATACGTACCGTTTTTAATTTTTTCATCACTGAGTTTCGGAAAGATGGATTTCAAACAGCCAAAGGCGCCGTTAACTTTTTTGACCACCACTTCAACGAATTTCCCAGCTATTCCCAGTTTCATGTGGAGCGGTGGCAACAAAATATCATCCAGGTCCTTTATCATAGGTTCATTGCGTAATTTTAATTGTTTGTTGAGCTCGGGAGTTCTTCCTTTCCAATCTTTACATTGATATTGATTTACTTTGTATCGTGAATCCCAATTACAAAGGAAGCAGAAGTATTTTGGATATCCGCCCTTTTCTATAATCCCTTGTAGTATGTTGAACACCTTCAGATCGCAACAAATGTTCCATTTGTGTTCATCGTATTTGATTTTCTTCAAAATTTCGCCCAATGCTTCATACGTTTCCTTCATAGTTGTGCTGAATCCCAATGGAATGCATGGTTTTTTATTTTTTTTGTGCAGCAGCACAGCCTTCAAACTAGTAACTGAACCATCGATGAATAAACGCTAGTCGCCAGCGATATAATCCATTCCCAATTTTTTCACTAAACCTGGGATATCATGGCCGTACGTGAACGTATTTGCTTCGTCAACGGAATAAAATTTCTGAAAATCAGCTTGGCGTTGTCGGTATGGTGTTGCGCTGACATTTTTCTGTGTGAGTTTTCTTCTCTTCAAAAATGATGTCAGCCATTCGGAGTCGTGTTGTGATAGTCCCAGCTTGGCCACAATGTAATCCATTTCGATTTGTGGTAGCGGTTGTGGTGCACTATTTTCAACATCGGGTATCCAATCAGCATCATCCAAATCGGTCGGATTGGTGAAAACGGTTGCGGCTAGCAGGGACACAGTATCCGCACTCGGAGGTTTAGGTGCATCGGTATCAGCAGGGCGTTGCACTGGAAGTGTGGCAGTAAATGCAGCAGTGTATACTTTTGTTTTCAATTGTTGTCTGTTTAATCCAGGACGAAAATTTATGCATGCATAGCACCTGGATTCATCATGTCCAGTTGTGTCTTCCACCCAAATTACTGGCTTCATAAAAGATAACTTTCTACTTTTTCCGTGAATCCATTTTAGAAGGGTAGTATAACAACTGTTGCACACTGTGTTCGGCGTAAAATTTGCTCCACTTAAATCTGCTTCATCGAAATAATTACAATACGCGGTTTTGCTCAGTAAACAAATTTGTTCGATCTTTTTTCTGTATTTTCGGACGATATGACCACAAACGTAACAATATTCATCCAAATATGGGCACTTGTTGTTTTCCATATTGATATATTTTATGTTTTGTTGTTATTCACTTTTAAAAAACTGGAGAAAAATCACTTTTACTGTTCGCGTTCGTCGGCACTGGCTGAATGCCAAAAATCGATCAATGCACACCTATAAATACTACGTATTTTTGAATATTTTACTTCCAGGTACTTATAAATGGGCGCATATTTTAAGGGCGGCTGGCTATATACCTGATTCAGCACTTGTACGTTTCAAACTGTGCAAAACTTTCAAAATAATGACCACCCTTAATTGTGGGTGCAATTTCTGTAAAAAAATCATATAGGTAGCCACCGGAAAAACCAAAATAATAAAAAGGTCCACTTTCCGTTTAATTGTCCACGTACATTTATTACCGCAATCATAAAAATCAAATAACCTTTTGTTTATTCCTTTTTTTTTAATTCTCAGAATCATGAAAAAGGTGTCAATGTTTTCTCCAAATAATGTTGTGCATATCTCGAGCAAATTTTTGAAATTCATACATTTACTCAATTGCGAATAAAAGCGAAACGCGTGCATCGATTTTTATTATCTTTGTCTCATTTTGCTCATAGGTTATGTGACTTTGCGAAAAAATAACTAGACTTGAAACTTTTTTCCATTTTGGATTTTTTATGTATTTTTAAAAAAAAAAAATTTAAATTTTTAGGCAAAAAATAATTTTTTCCCTTCATACATTCATTTTTAACTTCGAAAGTGTTACTTGTATAGGAAAACAATATATGAACAGATTAATGGAATTGTAATTCTTAATTTTTTAAAATTTATTTCAACTAAATTGGGCTAGTGGTTGTCGAGCTATGTCAAACAACAGGGCCTAAAACGTGATAAATTCCCCTATACGATAGTACTAACTTCAAATCGATACTAACTTCAAATCGCAGGTAAGAAGACAAAACGAATGATGCAGAAATTCTTCTTTTTGGGTCTAATTTCACATACAGTTAACAGAATTGAGTTGGCAATCAATTAACTGAAAAATGTTGTACTGTGTTATGAATAGGGGAGTCGATTAAGCCCTGTCAGTCTGTCCGTCTGACCGTCTGTCCGTGTGTATGTTGAAATCAACTTTTTGAAGCCCCCCGACATCGCTTGGACTCGGGTGAGGTATTAAAATATCAGAAATATTCGGGAGTAGATCGGTATTGAAAATCAGAAACATCGGTACATAAACAACTGAGATATGAGCAAAAACATACGACCACCTCGATTTTTTTTCACAAAAACAACATTACAACAACAACATACATACATACAAACGTGTATACTGGTTAGAGAAAACGTGGCATCGAATACCAGCTGAGCCAAAAAAAATTTTTTTTATTTATTTTATATTTTCTTTTTAATTTTTTTTTTATTTTTTATTTAATATATTATTTATATTTTTATTATTATTTTTTTTTTAATTTTTTTTTTTTTTTAAATTTTTTTTTTTTTTTTTTTGTTTTGTATTCATTATATATATTTTAATTATTTTTTTTTAAAAAAAAATTTTTTTTTAAAATTTTTTTTTTTTTTAATTTTTTTTTTAATTTTTTTTATTTTATTTTTTTTTAACATACATACGTAAATTTATAATTTTACAATGGGATGTTTTTATATATGTATGTTTTTATACCCTTCACACAGTGAAAAAGGGTATATATAGGTTTGTCATTCCGTGTGAAATTTCTACAATTTTCATTTCCGACCCCATAAAGTATATATTTTCTGAAAGCTTATGAATAGAGGAGTCGATTAAGCCCTGACCGTCTGTCCGTCTGTCCGTCTGACCGTCTGTCCGTGTGTATGTTGAAATCAACTTTTTGAAGCCCCCCGACATAGGTTGGACCCGGGTAAGGTATTAAAATATCAGAAATATTCGGGAGTAGATCGGTATTGAAAATCAGAAACATCGGTACATAAAC
Source organism: Phyto melanocephala (assembly GCA_941918925.1). Taxonomy (NCBI): domain Eukaryota; kingdom Metazoa; phylum Arthropoda; class Insecta; order Diptera; family Rhinophoridae; genus Phyto; species Phyto melanocephala. Next base: position 10,055,824 of record OW799233.1, read on the forward strand.
AACTGAGATATGAGCAAAAACCCACGACCACCTCGATTTTCTTTTCATAAAAACAACATTACAACAACAACATACATACATACAAACGTGTATACTGGTTAGAGAAAACGTGGCATCGAATCCCAGCTGAGGCAAAAAAATTTTTTTTTAAATTTTTTTAAAATTTTTTTTTTTAATTTTTTTTTTATTTTTTTTTTATTTTTTATTTAATATATTATATATATTTTTATTATTATTTTTTTTTATTTTTTTTTTTTAATTTTTTTTTTATTTTTTTTTTTGTTTTATATATATTATATATGTATATAATAATTTTTTATTTTTTAATTTTTTTTTTAAATTTTTTTTTTTTAAATTTTTTTTTTATTTTTTATTTTTTTTTTGTTTTTTTTAACATACATACGTGAATTTACTGTTATTGCATGACTACACGTTGTGAAGGGTATATAAGATTCGGCACGGCCGAATATAGCGCTTTTACTTGTTTATATGTATGTACGTATATCATATGGAATGGTGATACAAACTACTGTTATTGCATGACTACACGTTGTGAAGGGTATATAAGATTCGGCACGGCCGAATACAGCGCTCTTATATGTTCACTGTGTGAAGGGTATAAAAACTAAATTTGGAAGTAAGTTTGCCTTTAATATGACGTAGAAACCTCCGTAATTTCATCAATTAAAAAGAATTGTGAACAATTAACGAAGCAAAACAATGACCTTAAATACAAATTCGTTTATTAAATAATTTTTTAAAAGCCATTAAGAAGTGAAAAACTATAAAAGAAGATGTGTATGGGTATTTTGAGCTCTAAACTTTAGCCTATTTTCAAGGAAATTTTATTTTCGAATAAAAGCCTTTTAGAAATATTTTTAATTCGAAAACATAGTTCTTCAATTTTATTCGTTAATCTGGAAATTTTAGAAATACGACTTGGAGGCATAAACATTACGTATTATCGAGGTTTACCTGTACCTGACTTTACTTAAATTATGACCATCTTTGATTGATAAAAAACTTTGCTTTTAAAGCGTCGAAATTTATTTTATTTTTTTGTGATTACGCATATTAAGTCGAATATGTGCTTAATGTGAACACAAGTAACTTTAATAAAAATTATATTATTTTGTGATTTTTTTATCTCACTGACTTGTACTTTTTTTTTTTCTTTACAGGTATGTTAAACCATTATTAAATCTTGTTTGCATTTACATCTGAGGGTAAGATAATAATTTACAAAATTAAATACTCGTTTTAATTAATATTAAAATACAAAACAATCAGCGTTCCACTTGTTATACCCTTCACACAGTGAAAAAGGGTATATATAGGTTTGTCATTCCGTGTGAAATTTCTACAATTTTCATTTCCGACCCCATAAAGTATATATTTTCTGAAAGCTTATGAATAGGGAAGTCGATTAAGCCCTGTCAGTCTGTCCGTCTGTCCGTCTGTCCGTCTGTCCGTCTGACCGTCTGTCCGTGTGTATGTTGAAATCAACTTTTTGAAGCCCCCCGACATAGGTTGGACCCGGGTAAGGTATTAAAATATCAGAAATATTCGGGAGTAGATCGGTATTGAAAATCAGAAACATCGGTACATAAACAACTGAGATATGAGCAAAAACCCACGACCACCTCGATTTTTTTTTCACAAAAACAACATTACAACAACAACATACATACATACAAACGTGTATACTGGTTAGAGAAAACGTGGCATCGAATCCCAACTGAGCCAAAAAAAATTTTTTTTTAATTTTTTAAAAAATTTTTTTATTTTTTTTTATTTTTTATTTAATATATTATTTATATTTTTATTATTATTTTTTTTTTTAATTTTTTTTTATTTTTTTTTTTATTTATTTTTTTTTTTATTTTTTTTTGTTTTATATATGTATATTATATATATAATAATTTTTTTTTTAAATTTTTTTTTTAAATTTTTTTAAAAATTTTTTTTTACAATTTTTTTTTTTTTTTCGTTTTTTTATTTATTTATTTTATTATCCCGTATTTTATATGGGATGAATGGTGATACAAGCAACTGTTATTGCATGACTACACGTTGTGAAGGGTATATAAGATTCGGCATGGCCGAATATAGCACTCTTACTTGTTTTAAATTTAAAATGATTTTTTTTAATAAAACTCATATTATGTATGTTTGTATGTATGTGTTTGATGGACGCTCACATATAAATAAATGACATCGCCCACAAACAGCAATTTTTATATAAATTTTTTTATTTGCAAACATAAATAATTGTAAAATATATTTATGTATAAATTGCTTTAAAGTTTAATATAAAAAATAAATTAGAAATACTTATTGTAAAGGGGTTTCAAACAGGCACGCTACAAAAGTAGACCGATAGGGACAGCAAACGACGCCATATTTTTTGCCGCTCATTTGACATTTCTCTTCAGTAAGGTTTGCCATTTCATGATGGAAAGATATACGCGCCAATAAATAGTCGAAATAATTAAAATTTACTACCGAAATTCGGAGTCAGTGGCCTCAACGTTAAGAGCGCTACGTCCAATTTATGGTCATTTCTAATTTCTGGCTGAATGGCTTCGTCAATAACCAAAATATGCGTTATTGGTCAGACAGCAATCTACACGTATTCCATGTGTCATCATTGCATTCCAAAAAATTACGGTTTGCCGCGGTTTATGGGCCGGTGGCGTCATTGGGCCGTACTTCTCCCGTGATGATCAAGACCGGCACGTTACTGTGAATGGAAATCGCTACCGTTCAATGATAACAGACTATTTTTGGCCCCAATTGGATGATATAAACTTGGAAGACATGTAGTTCCAACAGGATGGCCACAACCACACAGCGAATGTCACAATTAATTTATTGAAAACCAAGTTTGAAGAACGTGTTATTTCACGAAATCCAGTCCAGTCGAACGGCGCCGTTAGACTATTTCCTGTGGGGCTACGTCAAGTCTATGGTCTATGCCAACAAGCCAGCGACGATTTATGAACTTCGTACGAATATGGAACGTTAAATTGCAGCAGTATCGCCCGATTTATGCTGAAAAACCGTTGAAAATTAGGTTCAGCGTCTGGACTTCTGTAAACGTGCCCATGCAAAGGAAATCGAGTTCCATACATAATGGCATCGAACGTACTTTCACAGGAATAAAGAATTTCATTGATTTTATTGTGTTTTATTTAAAAAAAAAACTTTTGTAGCGCTCTTATTGAAAAACCCTTTACATTTATTAAAACAATTCAAAAGCAAATAAAACAACACCTTCACCTGAATTTGCAGTTGTCGTTTTTACATAAACAAACAAACAAATAAACAATAAAACTATTTGTTTGATTAGCAACAAATATAAAAATAAATTACATTTATTTAAATATTCATTTAGAACTAATGATGCAGTAACGGCCGCCAATCAAAGCTACGAACATCGTGCAACAAACACAGAAACACCGCACAATTACAACAACATCCATCTATCAGTGCCAGCAAACACCGGCAACAAGTTGGATGGTGTTGTCTTATTCATGCGAATAACAGAAAACAAATTTGTATGCATTTGCATACCCAGCAAACAAAAAGGTTTGATTTTGAATGTGAGGGTGTTTAAAAATTAATGAATTGAAAATTGTTTCTTAATAATAGTTTTTTGAAATAAACACAAAATGAGCGAGAGCCTTGAATTTGCCAGAATTTGTGTTGTATTTAATATAATATTGTTGAACAACATTTTAAAAATTCTAAAAGTTTAAAGATTTCGTGCAAAATATTCTCGGAATATTGATCTAAAAATTCAAATTTTAATCGTCTAAAGACAGGCCGTTTTAATTTAAATAAATAAGTAGATCCAGAAATTATTTTTTCCTAAACTTAATACTAAAGATTTGAGATTAATAGTAGAACCTCATTACCTATAATGTGCATTTGTTGACGACGGGCAGCAGGAATTTTGAATTTCACTTTCTGAACACACATACAATTTTTGACATATCGAACGACTAAATCTGATAGTCAATCATGGCCTTAACTAAGCGCCTATATTTATCTTTTAAAAACGACTGCATTTGGAGATCAAGAAACCCAATGTTGTTTTATATTTTTATAAAATAATTCTTTGCAAATAAGTCAGGTCAACTAGTAACTATCACTAGTTTACACTTCAAATTCAACACGAGGAAATATTTTTCTAGAATCCAACAAAAGAGAAATATTTTTTGTAAATTTTAAAGTAGTTGTGGGAATGTAACTTTAAATTAATAAAAATTTTTTAAATGTTATTAAAAACATTAATGGGGCTCTTTAACAAATCTTAGCATATTGAGCACGATTTGAGAAAAACCGGTACACGCTTATTCTAAACTCTATTACGGTAACTTAAATGGTAACAAATTTAACTTAAGTATCAATTCTCATAGAAAATTTTAAATTTTTCAATTTTATTAGATTCTATAGTTCTAATTTTATTACAAAATGCACAATAAGCGTTTTAATAACAAATTTTAAATTATCTCATTTCAAATGTTTACTTTTATGTTTGTTGGGTTCAAAAATATTTATGTGCCCTACTGACTGAATGGATTATTAATGCTGCACACATGTATAAATGACATAATTTTATACACATTGTTGATGCACAACGATAAATATATTTGTGTCATGTAAAATATGACATTTTGAAATGCTAAATACATTGTGCAAATATTAACCAGTTTGTTTTTTAATCCACTTTAAACGATCGCTTTAACCCATTAAGGAGTGAACCTTAAACATTGATACAGTTATTGCAATACTTAAAAAAAAATGAATTACACCCAAATTATATTGTTCAAAAACAATTAAATTATTCACTTTAATACAAATTATCTTTAACTAATACACACTTAAGAACTGTTGCACTAATAAAAGTGCATTGTGACAGAAGATGAGCTGAACACTATAAATTATTGTACAAGGTAAAGGCCAGTTAAAGTATTTGTGCAAGGTTAGGCATAGGAAGTGACAATAACAAAAACAAAACACTTTAAAGATACATAATAAGTAAAGGTGTTCAAAAAGGTAAAAATGCAGAGAAGCTTTAATATTTAGCAGCTTTTTGTAGGTTTTAATGTTAACGAAATTATCTTGGCGATTTCTTTATGTTTTCGAATTATGTAGCCAATACATTTCTGCTATAAATCTGCATTCCTTTATATACAAACAGACCTTATGCTTTAGGAAGTTGCTAAAATATTTTTAGAATTAACAGCGTTTTATTTCAAATTATGATATTAAGCTTCTATGTTTTTGTTTATTATATAATGAACGGTTGGAAGACGTTATTAAATAATTTTGATTTTTATGTAAATTTATTTTTTCATTTACAATAAGTTCAATTTAATAACGGGGAAAATACCTAAACATTTTTCCATTTTTCAATACTCGTATTACTCAACCGTCTAAAGCAGCTAATACACGGTAGGTTTTTTACATCTGACTTGTAAAATTCCCCACTGCTAGAAACGTACATGTCGTGTGTTAGCAATAACACTTACTTAACTTCTGTAAAACACATGTGCTAAGTCATCTGACAACATTTCAATTAGAGCGTGTTCTAACTAGTTCTGATAAGCCACCTGACATCATCTGTTGGTAGAAATCTCTGAAGCCAGAAAACAGTCAGAGGCGGTTAAATAACAATTTTGAAAGACATAAGCAATTACATATGGATACCAATTTACCAAGTCAGATGTATAAAACATGCCGTGTATTAGCTGCTTAAGATATGTAAAGGCATGTCTTTATTAATTCTATTTTTAAAAGCAGCTTTAGCATCGTCGTGTTTCTAGAAGTAATCACCAGTTTTCTAAGGTGTCGCCATTTAATATTATAGCTGTTGTGTTCTTAGTTGCAATCATTAGTCGACTTTCTAATATTAACTGTTAAAGTCTTGCCTTAACTAAATTCTTGTATATAAGTAATGTTTCTTGCATACCGCTCTGCATACCTCCAATTCAGGCGTTGATTTAAAATCTCGGAAATCTATTTTTATGATTTTAGTTTTACTTATAATCGGTTTAACTTCTTTATTTGTTCGCTCGTATTTATAACAATTAAAATTTATTCTTTTCAATTTTATAAAAAAATTGAGACTTTTTTGAATTCAATGTGATGTTTTTCTACCCCGTTTTCTTCTCTGCCCTTCTCTTCCACGTCGTGACTCTTCAGTCATCGTGTAAATCGAGTGATACTTTATCGCAACAGACAATACTTATCGTTATGTAGTAAATATGCGATTTATTTCAGACTAATAATCATGTATAGGCCAAAGCCAAAGAGTTAAGTTGAATTATCTCCTCTGTTTTCCAACTGATTTGAACAAAGTAAGAATGCTATATTCGGCCGTACCGAATCTTATATACCCTTCACAACGTGTAGTCATGCAATAACAATAGTTTGTATCACCATTCATCTCATATGAAAATCGTACATACATTTAAAAATTATACATATAAAAAAAATAAAAAAAAAATTAAAAATAAAAAATAAAAAAAAAATTAAAAAAAAAAATAAAACTGATATAAAAAAAATAAAAATAATAAATATAATAAAAAAAAAAAATATTAAAAAATTAAATTAAAAAAAAAATAAAAAAAAAAATAAAAAAAATAATAAAAATATATATAATATATAAAATAAAAAATAAAATAAAAAAAAATTTTTTTTTTGGCTCAGCTGGGATTCGATGCCACGTTTACTCTCACCAGTATACCACGTGTGTTGTTGTTGTATATTGTTGATGTGTTAAAAAAAACGAAGTGGCCGTGGTTTTTTGCCCATATCTCAGTTGTTTATGTACCGATGTTTCTGATTTTATATACCGATCTACTCACGAATATTTCTTAAATTTCAATACCTCGCCCAGGCCCAGGCGATGTCGGGGGCTTCAAAAAGTTGATTTCAACATACACACGGACAGACGGTCAGATGGAAATTTCACACGGAATGACAAACCTATATATACCGTTTTTCATTGTGTACCATTTGAAAGGTATTACCTTCAATTACTGTAGCAGCTGTTCAGTGTTAAAATAGGTTAAGTATTTTATTAATTAAAAGCTTTAGAATATTTTGCTATCCCAAATGCACATACTGAAACTGTTAACATCCTTCACCATCATGTCCATAAGTATTGTGACAACATCGTAGCCTAGCCCAGATTTAAGTTTTAAGACTTCAGTAGCCTTTAATTTCTGTTTTCGTTTAGTGACGTTTCATTCGGTTGTTTAATTGTTGTAGTAACTTCTTCTGTAAAAACTTATCTGCATTACTTTAGAAGGTAGCCTTACCGAAACATTTATTATAGTTTTTGTATATTTTTTTCTTTAAAGTGCGTACATAAAAAAACGAATTTGTAGTGTCAAACTTCAGTAGGGGCAAAGAAAGTGTCTCTGTTGCATCCACCTTTATAATAAAGACACTTTAATATCAGCTGTTTCTCTCTCAATGGCGGTCACTTAATGTTGAATTCTATTTTCTATAAATTTGTCCGCAACTAAACATAAAGAAAACGGAACAACAACCCACATATGCAGATTTTCAATTGAACAGAAACAAAATGGCTGATTAATAACAACACAGAACGTACAAACTAATTCTGCCTTTAGTGTTTTTATTTTAAACGCAATCTTTTATTTTGAATTTTGACTTGATATTGAATGTATTCTACTGGTCAAGCCCCTTCATTTGATACAAATATTGTGCAGGATGAACGGGGGGCGGGTTGCATTTTTTTAAATTACAGGATTTGACCCACATATGAATTTATTTTAAGCCATTTTATAGTGGCGGCCATCATAAAATTTAAATATTTTATAGTCGTCTTTAATCGACCCTTCTGGTAGCACAAAAGATAAAAAATAATCGATTTTCGCTTGTAAATTTTGGGAAAACCACCAACGCAGTTGTATTTTAATGCTTATATCTCAGTTAGTTTCAAATCGATTTGTTACTATGGCTTACAATTTAATATCTTTATCGTGTTATAGAATTTAGTAAAAGCTTAAGCACTGTGATATATTTAAAAAATAAAAATATGTTTCAAAATTATTTTTGCGTATAACTTTGCCAATTAGTAACAACTGATTTTTTCAAATTCTTTTAGGAATAGGTTTCCAGGTATATCATCTATATAAATGTTAACAAGCCTGCCTAAAAATATTCCTACAGCTGAAAAATATTAATTTTTGTGGTAAAGTTTTTGTGGATTTCAATAGCGATTTATTCCCGAATATTTCCAAAAGGTTGTCACCTCATACAAATCTGTGCAATATCTTGGGGTTTCTAAAATTTTATTTCAACCAACGCACGGACAAATCGATAACCGAACATTGCTCAAGCGACTTCCCTATACATAAACTTTCAGAAAACATAAATAAATATGAAATGTAATGCAAGTAGTTCTACATAAATCTTTATATTTATCGTGCTATTTTTTCTGTTTTACTGTAAGTTTTCTATATTAAATTAAATAACAAAAAAATAAAAAAAAATCGTAAACTCTTTTAACGTAACGTTAAAAAAATGTTAATGGTTGTTGGCAAATCGCAATGGCAACAACAATAAAAATAAATGTAAGGAAGTACATACATACATTCATACATACATGCAAAAACAAATAAACAAAATTAAAAATAGCACGTTTATCGATTGAAAATTTAGTGCATTTTATTGAAAAAATAGTTGTACTGCTCATAAGTATGTCAAGCAATTTGACGCTACCGTTTTTTGCAATTGGGCCAAAATTGTTGGGATTTCACAATGCCACAAGCATTAGAATATTAAAAATCTACTTTTCTTTGCTCTATATAAGGGCAGTTAAAAGGCAATTGATGACTTCTGTTTTACATCCCATTACAAAATAATGAGTTAAAGGAACTTAAAAGGAAGCAAGCACTTACCACACTTGCTTATTTATATGTAGGGATCAAATAATTTCTTATCACCCTCGCTTATAAATAGGCATTCGCATAAGTATTTACTTTTATAGCATTAAATAAAAAATTGATTTAATTTCACAAATAACCCATTAATTTTATAGACCTACAGAAGTGGTTCAGTTTTTTAAAAACCAAAATTCAGTTTCTTTATTCAGCGATACGTTTAATTTCTATAATATTCATTTCCGACACCATAAAGTATACATTTTCTCAAAGCTTATAAATAGCGTAGTCGAAATTTTTGTGTTGGTTGAAATCAACTTTAAGAAGCCCCCACCTGTTGAAAAGACCGGTATGTGGTATTAATATTTTAAAAATGCTAGGGAATGAATTGTTATTAAAATCCAGCATAATCGTTCCATAACTTTTTGAGATATGAACTAGTAAACATGACCGCCTCGTTTTTCCCATATTTTTACCACAAAAATTATAACGTTTCAGCTCTACAACAATATATAGACTTGTTTGTTACTATTTGTAGGTACGATATTCCTCTAGGGCTATTAGTAAAATATTTTGGAAAAATCGGTTAGTAACCGGCAAAGTTATAGGCAATAATTATTTAGAAAAATATATTGTCTTTAGTAATCATGTTTCTAAAGCTGCTAATTAGCTTTTTGTTAATGCTAGCAATCTAAATTTGAAACCTCGAAACTCGAAAATAAAAAAAAAACTAGCAAAAAGGTTTGAAAATAACTGAGATATAAGCACCAAAATACAAATTATTCGGTATTTTTTTTTTTCAAATTTACCAAAAAAAATTTTCAGCTTTTAGAGAGGTTCAATAATGAAATCAAATAAAAATACTGGATTAGCAGAATACAACATACTAAAGTAGTAAAATCGTGACCGCCTATACAAAATGGCGTAAATTAATGCATATGTTGATCAAATTTAATATATCAAAAATATAGCCCCATCAAATTATATTCTACATTGGTACCAGACAATAGGACTTGAGCCGTATAATGCAGTAAACTATGAATCAACTGAAATCCAAGATGTCCTCTTAAACAATATGGCGAACAATATGGGTCAAATATAGTTATTATGGATTTTTTCTATTCAACCCGGACATTATTTGTATCAAATTAAAGGGTTTAAACAGTAAAATACGACATGCTGTGAAATGTATAAAAATCCAAGATGGTGTCCGAACCAAAAAGGCGGATTAATTTTTTTTCTAATACCATCAAAAACAAAAGAATGCAGGGGCCGAATTACGGTATTCGATATCGATCGAAATTTTACTCGAACGATCGAGTTCGCTGTGCTTTAGGTATAGAGATTCTAATAAGAATTTTAAAATTTCGATCACGTTCGAATGCCGTAATTCGGCCCAGTTAAATATTTAAAAATTCAAATCAAAGTTACCGTCGCATATAGCAAAGCAAAATAGCGTATGAGATTTAATCTGAAATCTAGGTTACGCTGCAAAAGGCATTTGAAGATTCGAAGCGGCCTACTGTAGCATTATTAGTTATTTGAGTAAAAGACTTAATTAAGTGTTATAGTATGAGAAATGAAAGATTATAAATACTTTAAAGGAAAGTCTTATAGATGTAACCCCCTAGGAAATGTTTATTTGGACTTTTTGTTAAATATGATAGCGATCATGTGAAAATCATCTTCATTAGTAATGACCTTTTAGATTCTTTTTACAGAATACTGCAATTGTTTTGGCCAGAATGCTTTGCTTGTAAGGTCTGTTACAAGGCATATTTATTCATCAGGTAATTGCAGTTCGGAGAGAATTTTTTTGTTTATATTTTTTATATATGAAGTTTGACATTTGAAATAAATTAGAAAAGAGAGAAAATTGTTTTTTATTTATGCATTTTTTTATTTATGTCGAATCAAGAGTACCTGATGAATAAATATTCCTGGGGTCTGTTATTGATTTACACACGAGATTTCAAAAAAATTCAAAGGCAAAAAAAGGACTTTTAAAGTTGACTGAAAGTTTAAAATTCGCATCTCTCTACCAAATGTTCAGCAAATTCGATCATTTGAGTATAATTTCGATAGTGATCGATTATAGTTATACATCATGACAACAAAGCTTGTACATCCAGCAACATGAAATGATGTACGAAAAACAAAAATTATTTTTGATTTTATTTCTGTATTTCCAATTTAACTTTTAAACAAAAGAAAATAATAATATTTCAGTGATATATTGTCATTATTGTTGTCGTGATATGTCATTAATTGTTGGTTTAACTTTTGTTTTAAAACTTTTTTTTTGGTTGACAAATGATGACATTGTCGTTGACAGCACTAACGTTGATAATTATGATGTTAATGTTGTTTGTAATTGTGATGATTTTGCACATGTCCATATTCGATACAAGTGTGGAAAAAAATTGGCAACCAATTGACAAGTAGTGATTTTAGTACTATTATTATATACATGTAAGCGAATAATAAAATATTTATAACAATGAAAAAGATTTTTTAAAATTCCAAAGGAACTATTTTAAAAAAATTTTATTTTTTAACAAAAGTTAATATTTTCAAAGCTCAAGTTAATCAACCTAAAGAGCATATAATGAGGAAGGAATACAAAAAATCAAAAGTTATATGGAGAATTTAAACAAAAAAAAAAGAGCTGAGCTGCAATTTAAGCTGTATTGAAGCCATATGCTATATGTTACTATTGGAATTAAAATGGCAAAGTGATTCATAAAAAACAAAATGGAAGGCGTTTTGAGTGTGGTAAAAAATTAGTAATTTAAAGTTGAAATTAATTAGCTTCATAATGGCTATATAGTGCTTTGAAAAGAAATGGTTATTAGGTAGAAGGATCCAAGATATCATAAATCAATTCACAAGTTGTGCTTTTATATCTTAAGAATAGGGTAGTCGATTGTATAATGTCCATCTGACCTTGTGCTGATTGAAATACACTTTAAGAAGCACCCACATGTTGAACAAATCTGTATGTTGTATAAAATAATTTTTAAATACTGGGAAATTAATCGTGATTGAAATCCTGCACTATAGCACCATAACTTTCTGAGATATAAAAAACCAAACATGACTGCTTCTATTTTTGTTCCATATTTTTACAAAAACTTAATTAACATTTTCCATTGTGTGTTACTATTTGTAGAGATGATGTACCTCTAGGCTATTCTTAAATAATCTTGTTCACTAATCGGCAAAGTTATAGGCAAAATATTTCCAGAATAATATATTTTTTTTAATTTATTCATTTTCCCAGTTTATAAAATAATTTTTAGACACGATAGTGGCACCATATTGAAAATTATTCTTGGGAAAAACTAACAGTTCGGTTTGAAACTTACTGTGATGTAAGCAACAAATTACAAGTACTAAACGATTTTTTTCTCAGCTGCTAGACAACCGAGTCCATCAATATGGTTATCAAATGAAAGGGCTTAACTCACAGAATGTTATACACAATCAAACACTTAATATGTTTTATTTAGCATAAAAAAACAAAGTCTTAAGGTGAATTCACCCATTTGTTCTGAACAAAAATTTTTCCGGAGAATAACATTTTTTACTGAGAGTTTTCTGAAGAACGATTCACCCATTTCAGAAAATTTGTCCGAAAAAACAAAGCTGCCATATAATATAAAAATGCAAACAGTTGTACAAAGTGGCAGCACCGCTAGCAAACTATGTAAACAAATACAAACGTAAATTATTTCATTTAAATATATGTGAAGAAAATGTCGGATAGAAGAAAACTAAAATTATTATTTTTAATTGAAGTGCATAAAGTCAATTTGTTTGCAAAAGAAATTTATAAAAAAAAATCGAAAATAAAAAGAGTTTTTTTAATTCTTCTATTAATTTTTGAGCAATATTTTCATTAAATTCCATTTTAATTGTTAAATTTCGGCAAAAACAATTTTTGTATAATAAATGTACTGACACTGTGTGATGTGGCAACCAAATTCAATTTTCATGTAAATATTGAAAAAAAGTGGCATCCCAATTCAGTTTCTTCTGAACAAGAAATAAAATTAAACCAAGAAATTCAAGAAAAAACTTTCTGAACAAAATAATCTCTCTCTCTCTCAAAAGTAAAACGTGAAACTCAATATAAAAAAAAATTTGTTCTGAACTAAAATTTTATGGGTGAATCCAGCTTTAAAAGAGCTGAGTTTTTTAAATATCATTGTCTATTTGACGGGGTGTACTGTCAACGTCACGAAAATAAGAATGATATACCAGGGCTAACAGTCCTTAAGGGAACTAGTTCGGTCTTCTAGTTCAATCAGTCTTCAAGAACGATCGCGGTTTCAACATAATCTTGTTGAATTGGTCTTCTAATTTAATTTTTTTCTATTTCAATCGGTCTTTCAGTTCAATTGTTCTTTTAGTTTGATGGGTGATTTTTATTTGCAGTTAAACTATGTGACAGCTGAGCGGTTTATATTTGTTTACAAATATTTTTTTCTTAATTTTTTTAAATGTTGTAATTTAAAGTTTATTTGAATTTATGTATGTATGTAATTATGAAACTAACGCATACCACAAGGCATATTTATTCATCAGGTGTCTTAATTCGTCAGCTGATTATTTTTTTCTTCACTTATTTTAAATTTCAGATGTCAAAGTCCATAGATAAAAAAACATTTTCTCTCATTTATTTCAAATGTCAAACTTAACATATAAAAAATATAAAAAAAAAAGTTTTCTCCCAACTGCAATTACCTGATGATACCTTGCGCACACCAGTAAATATAAAGAAAAAAAAAATTTTAAAGAAAAAAGCAAAAAAAAAAAATAAAAAAAAAAATAATTAAAAAATAAAAAAATTATTAAAAATAAAAATAAAATATATAAAAAAGCGGTTGAAATATTTATTCAACCGGTCAGTAAAAACAATCGGTTAATAGAACGTAAACACTCATGAGCGCACAGTTCTTGTATTGATGGAACACCTTAAATAAAACTGAGTCAACAATCTCTTTAGATTCGGTCAATAGGCCAATAATTTTTATTGCAAACGTTCCTCAGGTTTAATATATATTTTGAATTTTTAAACCTTTTTGCTAACGAAATAATTAATTAAACACTTTTTTTAAATAAAGCTCTTCTTGGTAAATCCTAACCAACAATTTAAGAAACACTGCTCTTACCTGCTACATAAAGTTCTAAGAACTACTAAGCAGTAAGTTTTTACCATGCGAATATTTAACAAATGACAACTTATGTAAATTATCAAGTGTATTTGTATTTAAATATTAAAATATAAAAGACGAAAAGAAAACACAAAAAAAACACTCAAAGAGAAATTACTTTTGATGTTAAATGAATGTTTAAATGTTAAAATAATAGAACAAACGAATGGAGGTAATCTTAGATGAAAGTGCTATTAACCAGCCGGTTCATTTGAAAATACCTAGAAATTTTACTTTGAAATTTAATATTTAATGCAGTGGAGGAAAAAAAAGAAACTAACGGAAACCAAAGACATTTAGATACAATGTTAATATGACTTATTAATACACTCAAAGGAAAAGTTAAATATATAAAAATGGCAACAAAAACAAATGAAGTAGCAGTTTTTTTTTATAATAAAGATAGAGAATAGAGGGAAAGTGTTGCCAGTTTACGAAATTTTTAACGTTACAAGGATTGGAAATTTTTAACAGAGGATCGGAGGAATTTTCAAGATAAAATTATAATAATTCTAAAAATATAAACATTTTTTAATAAAAGTTATATCTATCATGTTATTAAAGAAGAAATCTACTGAATATTGACTGGTTCAATAGATTGTTCACAGCTGTAAGAAATTCCTTTCAAATGGTAAAATATTTTTTTTAAATCGCTTGTATAGTGTGAGAGCAAGTTAACTGTGTAACAAGAAAACTTCCAAAAATGCACAAGCTCAATTGCAAGCTCATGCATGTAAAGCCGGATTCACCCATAAAATTTTAGTTCAGAACAGTGATGGAAAAGTTGTTACGACCGTACTTTTTTTGATACTATTTCATTTGAAAAAATACCGTGTTACTCCTCTGTAACATTTGATACTCTCAGTGATACGTCTAAAATTTAAAACCATTGATTTCTTAAATTCATCTGTTTTAGCATTTCCCCTTCATCACTTGTATTTTAGAAAATGGCAACTCTAGTTCTTATTATGTCTTCTTATTTTGTTTAATTATTACCGATATTTCTGATTTTTGTAAAATGAATTATTTTTCGATAGTGCTTGATGAGAGCACTGATATAAGCATCAACTAAAACTTGGTGATTGTTATTAGAACTTTTAATGGACAATGTCGTGATCGATTTTTAGGTTTAATTAATTTATTAGATTTAATTAATTATTTAGATGTCAGCTCATCAAGTGACTAATTTGAAAGTACTTTAAAATTTTTAGAGCTATGCAATATACCTTTAAATAATATAATCGTTATTACAACCGACAACTGTGCGGTCATGATGGGCTCCTTGAATGGTGTGCATGCAAAGTTTTAAGAAAAAATTCCTCACATTTTTACAAACGATTGCATTTGCCACATACTAAATTTAACATCATCCGCTGCATCGAAATATGGAATACCGATTAAAATTGATAAATTTATAAAAGACAAATTTCCATTTTTGCAATAGCTCAAGTATAAGGGAGAAGTTCACAACATTCCAAGAGTATTTCGGTGCAGCAACCAGGTGGCTTTCACGGGAGGTAGTAGTTAATAGAATTTTGGGGCAATGGGAGCCGTTGAGGTACTATTTTAAGTTAAACGATTATGAAAGGGATTCAAGAAATGAAAGGATCGAATTTATAAGATCCGGATTTTTTGATCCAGTATTCAAAATGACCTTTTTATTTCTTCAACACGTTTTAAAGATCATAAGTTCTTTTATTCTATTAAACGTTTTGTCTGGTAGAACTAATAATATTGTACCACTTCTGTTAAAAATGTTTCCAAATGAAAGGCAAAATTTTGAAAATATATACTCTCAGTACAGGGCATTGGCGGATGTTGAAGGAGCTTAAGCCTTTGGTAAATGAAAATATTTGTAGTTTTTGGTCTAAAGTGGCTAAAACTAAAAACTCTTTGGGCGAGTATATGTTTTCCGACATTTCGAAAATTGCAAATGGAATTTTATCTTTTCCTCACTCCTCTGCAAATGTAGAGAGGATTTTTTCATATCAAAATCTAATAAAAACCAAACAAAGAAATAGGCTTAATGTTGATACTGTATCAAGTCTCATTCAGACCAAAGATTTATTGAAATCTAAAGACTCCTGTTGTTATAACTTTGACATATATGTATAGATATATCTAATAAAACAATGTCAAACAAATTGTAGTTGCTGTAAACTTTATTACTTTTGATCGCGTATTATAATTATTTACTTATGTTCCTGTTCAATTGGCGCTATTTATCTAGGGGCTATTTCAGTTTAAAGTGATATACCTTAAAAAGTACAAAAGAAATTTAAAAAATGTTTTGTTTATAGGTAAAATTAACTTTCTATGTATTGATTTATGGTTTTTGTTAACTTTTTGTTTTCATAAAGATTTTTTTACTCTTTAATGAAAATTTAAAAAAAGAAATAACGATTTGTTACTCTTGAGGTTAAAAAAGTACTCTCAAAAAAATTTGTTGATACCGAAATGAAAATCTCATTTCCCAACACTGGTTCAGAACAAATTTTCTTTATATTGAGTTTGATGTTTTACTTTTGAGAAAGAGAGAGAGATTATTTTGTTCAGAAAGTTTTTTCTTGAATTGGTTTAATTTTAATTCTTGTTCAGAAGAAACTGAATTGGGAGGCCACTTTTTTCAATATTTACATGAAAATTGAGTTTGATTGCCACATCACACAGTGTCAGTACATTTATTATACAAAAAATGTTTTTGCCGAAAATTAACAATTAAAATGGAATTTAATGAAAATATTGCTCAAAAATTAATAGAAGAATTAAAAAAACTAGGAAGAGAATGTTTGTATGACATGAGCAATAGTGCATACAAAAAAAATTATTTAAAACAGGGTTTTCGATTTTTTTTTGTATAAATTTCTTTTGCAAACAAATTGACTTTATGCACTTTAAAAATTAAAAATAATAATTTTAGTTTTCTTCTATCCGACATTTTCTTCACATATATTTTAATGAAATATTTTACGTTTGTATTTATTTACATAGTTTGCTAGCGGTGCTGCTACTTTGTACAACTGTTTGCATTTTTATATTATATGGCAGCTTTGTTTTTTCGGATAAATTTTCTGAAATGGGTGAATCGTTGTGCAGAAAGCTCTCAGTAAAAAATGTTATTCTGTTATGTTATTCGGAAAAAATTTTGTTCAGAACAAATGGGTGAATTCACCTTAAGTTACCGGTATTGTTTCAAACTTTTTACATTGTAGTTAAACAATTTAGGCATTATAGCTGCTGGCTGTGATAAATATTTTTTTTTTTACAAATAAGATAAAACCTAATAAATGATTTGAATTATGTCTTAAAGAATATGTTGAAATGTCAATCAAAATTTGCGGTTAATGTGCACATCTATGAGAAAAACAAAAAAAATAATAATTTTTCAAAAGCTTTTAAAATTATAATCAGTTTAAAGAAATAATAACTAGAAGTATTTGTTTTAATTTGTTGTATGTTTTTAAATTGTCTGGTGGTAATTTTAGTTTAAAATTTTAATTTAAAATTTTAATATAAAATTTTGTATGATAATGTTTGTAAATGAATGTTAACCACAAAAATATATTTAAACAATAATTACGTACAATAAGAATTTAAATTGTTTATTTGGATGTTTTCCACAACCACACACAATTCTAGATAATAATTAAGGACATTCACTTACAACCATTTATGTTATCAAGCTAACCACATAACACATATACACATGACGAGTAATTAAGGACATTCACTTACCAATTTTTATTTATCAAAAAACAATGAAATTGTAATAAAAAAAAAAATTGTTTGTGGTTTTTTTTCAAAGTAATTAATTTTATGTTAAAGCATTGCATAACAATTGCTTATTTTTTTATCTTCAAGACTATAAACTATTTCTCATTAGTTATACAATTAAAAAAAATAGAAAAAAAGAACAATAATTACTGATATCTTCGAGGTTTCTTAGTGTCTTAACCAAGTGTTAATGGTGCATATTGTGGTAATGAAAAATGATAAATGAGTTTTGCCGGTCGACATTATAAATTATTAACAAAAATCTAATGCTTTCACTCTTAGTTTAATTCCAACTCACTGTACAGTGTACGTACTACACCGTATTTAACAAACATAAATAAATACACACACAAATGCATATGTGTTATTGTGTGCCTATTTTATGAAAATATTATTATGTTGAATTGATATCTCTCACGTAATAATTTGTACAAGAAAAAAAAAATAAAGAAATAAATCAACAAATAATTAAACAGACAGTAGTTGTGGTTGTTAGCAATGCTAACAATGAATGCACTAATAGAATAGAGTCTAATTAAGACTAGAAATATAATAGAAAAACTGTATTTATGTATGTGCAACCTCGCAGTCATAATTAAGTCTGTTCTTTTTTTTTTTTTTTTTGAAGATTTGATAACTAAAACAAGGAAAACCCACATAATTGCTTTACTTTCATCGTGTTGGTTTTTCTCTCACTTGCAGTGTTGCCACAATTTTAATTTTAGTTAAAATGATAAGCTTTAAAAACATTAGTTCATTTGATTACTCGAAAGTTTTTACAATTTTTTTTTACTGAACTTTACAGAGAAATAGATAGGGAATAGAGTAAAAGATTTCCATAAGCGTAAGGTCTTGGGAAGAAGTTAAAAAGTATGCCAGGCAAGTAAAAATTAATTTTTTTTTAACCGCAATTCATTTGATATGCAATTTCTCTAAAAAGCATAAACTCCCTCCATATCCCATAATTTATCAGTCTTTTTATATACAACCTTAAATCTTGTTTAATGCGAATACACCTCGCTAAGGAGCTGGGGCTATCTATATCTTATTCCCTGGTTTTTGCTATGAGAATTTGTAAATAATCAACGACAGATTGGAATGTGCGGTCTAAGGAGTCCCTTAGATTTGCTTTTAGACAAGCACAATAACGTTTCAGTCTGTGGCTGTTCCTCTGCTAATCTCTAGAGCAGCATTAGCGCAGATTATTTACCCTGGTTTAACAAAAAATGGCTCTGGTACAATTGAAAAGCGATTCGCAGTATGACCCAGATTCTAAAGCATTGTTGCCTCTTACCATGCCTTAGTCGATTACAGTCTTGAAGTCAATTAGAAGTCGAACTGTCAAGCGGGAGCTGTATGACACCATTTTGACAAGATCACATCACTTGCCGGATTTGGTGTCTCTTTGAGTAAGGCCACGAAGGAAAGGGGACGAACCAGATCGTTTAGGCGGCTTGCATATTGCCATCAATACTGCCAGCAACCTAGAGATGTCGTTTCGACCATAGCTCGTAAGTTGCGATGTATGCCTGATATCAATAGAGGGCCACGTATGCTTAGCCGCTCTGCATGTATCCAGGCGACGCCATCTGTTTTTGGCTTTTTCAAGAAAATGTCTGGAGATCTTGCTTTTGATAGTGCCCAACGAGATTGCTACTGCAAAGCAGATCCGCTCGTTACCATAGTAGCCCCTATGTAAAGGACCATAACTAAAGCAATGTCATTCACTTTACCCAGCACTGATAATTCTTTCCTGCATTGACCGATACAATTGAATGTGGTGGTGTATGAACTGACTATCGACAAATCATAAAGTTTTAGTTTGCTGTCTTTTGTCAGTATAATGACTGCAGCTAAATATTAATTTTAAACGCATTTGTGACTTATCATTGTTGGACTCCAAACAAACATAACTGGCTCTTGAATATCCAATCTATTTTTTCTACCCATTTTTATGCTTCCGCAATTTGAAAATAGTTTTAACGCTTTATTTTTGATCTCTATTGGCATTGCTTTATATTCAATCCTATTTAACTTTATGGTTTATATCAAAGATTGCACTGTGTGGTTTATCATGGATTAAAGGGAGCGAAAATTGTTCTCTAAATAGAGCCGGCAATTGGGAGAGATTATATCGCTGCTAACCAGAGTCCTCTATCGTAAAACGAGAATCAGTAATGCCTCTGGTTATTAATGAGGCCTCTCCGCGACCATACTCTGGCTTCAGTTGTTGCCTAAAGAGAGAGATATAGACTGTCGATTTAACGGCTGTTGCTCGTGCTAGTGACTGACTTAAGGCAGCCATTAGCTTCCCTTGAAGCTGTTGCTTTTCAGTAGTGCAACTTGTTTGTTTGGTTATTCGTCCTCTTATGATGTGTGGGACTGGGAGTTCAGTTTGTGTTTTTCACCAAACTAGATTTGATGTCGCTAATTGACTCTAGGCCCTGTTACGAGGAATAAGATGAAATGAGCACTCAACTGATTACGTGAGGTTCTTATACAAAAATTGGCCACCAGTATGTTATATTCAGAAAACTTAAATTTGAATTTAGGGGCGGAGGTTGAGCGTCAGCAATTTAATTCAGCTCTACGACTACCGGTAGATACGTAGCCACCACAATCACTGTATTAACCAGCATTATATATCTATTTGACGGATAGAAATTCGATGATTCTTTTTGCACAAAAATATCATCATATCATAAACACGTACATAGATGTTAAGAGAGCAATACAACAGTAGAGAAGATTTACGCTCACAATCGCATGTTAAAGAGGGCTATGAACAGAAGGAAATTAACGAATACCGAACTAAATCTTAAACTTAAAATATGAACAAAACTTTAATGGGTTCAATTAAACCATGTCAATGAAAATTTTGCATCAACTATTTTAAAAGACTGACGAAGAAAGTGTTGAAGTGTATTAACTGCTAAAAGTGAACGAGTAACAAAATGCTTAAATTCGTTAATAAGTTTTGTTTTTTGTTAATTTTGTTTTCTTTATTTTCATACAAAATTGCAACAATTGCTCCGTATGTATTCATGCGTATGTAAATTCATGCAAATTGAATTTTTTTTATTTTTCATTCTTTGCCAATGATAACCCCAGATGTTTGCAAGAAGTCTGAAACGTGTATTGTCTGCTTGTAATTTGTTTTCATAGTTTTGGTCTGTTGAAACAAAAGCAATGTCTCTGTTAAAGAGCGTGAGATGTATGGTACGTGATATAGAAATTGGGCTAAATGTTGAAGAACATGGTACGCAGTCTTTCAATATAATTGTTGCAAAAAACGCAACAATACCAGCAATTTAATACTTTGTTGTAGAGTTTATTGTATTTTTATTATTTTAAACACTAAGTTTATTACGCATATTCAAATTGAAATTAATCTAGGAATTTGCTAGTGATCTAAAGGGGTAATTAGGATTATTAAAGAAAATTTTATAGGCAAAAACCTTAATATTAATTAAAAACAGTTTTTCTTTATATAAAGTTAATCGAAGTAGAATAAATTTTTATAATATTTTTAAAATTTCGAAATATTTAGTTAATGGCTGTTGAGAAGTATCTTTAACAATAGATTATGTGTGTATGTATGTGTTTCTTTTATATTTCAAACACAATATTAATTAGTGTTTTATTATTAATGAATTACGAAAAAATAAATATTTTTTAAACAATTCCATGTACGGTTTTTATTTTAATTAATTAGCCGTCTACTGAATTCATGTTTTTTAGCTGCTCGTAATTACACAGATCGACAAAATTAAGTAAAATATACTGGCTCTAGCTGAGAGTACTTTAATGGTTGGTTGGTTGTCTTGATAGTTCCCTACGCGCGAACTGTCAAGTGACGTCTGTCAGATACAGTTTTGACAAGACCATTTCACTTGCCATATTCGGTGCTTTTTAGAGAAAGTATAAGAGGGGGTGCTACTAGAACCATATGTAGACCCAGCAGTTCGTTAATTGTAACCTCAGAATCTAAGAGAGCTTATTTATTTAAGGTTGGGTAGAAAAAAAGGATTAT
Organism: Phyto melanocephala; assembly: GCA_941918925.1. Classification (NCBI taxonomy): domain Eukaryota; kingdom Metazoa; phylum Arthropoda; class Insecta; order Diptera; family Rhinophoridae; genus Phyto; species Phyto melanocephala. Next base: position 10,077,777 of record OW799233.1, read on the forward strand.
TAAAAGCCCAAATCTAGGTCAGGTATACACGAATGCCTAATTGGCTTTATATGGAAATAAAATTCTTCTAATAAAACCATAATCCTAATTCCCCAAGAACGCAACTAGGTCAAGAGCTAGTCTCCTTAATTTAATTCCTTATAACTAGCCAATTCGAATTCGATATTCCAAGTTCAGCGTAGCTTTTACGTTGAAGTTTTCGCCTATAATACGGCCTAATTACGCCAAGGCAAAGCAATATTCCACCGTCTTGTCATTTTCCTCGCATGCTCCACATGTCGATACCTCTGACAATCCCATGCGAGCTAGATGAGTTTACATTTCCGTGTAGACTGTTATTACACTAGTTAATCTCAACTCAAATTCAGAATCTCCTTCGATTTCTCAAGATTTAAGAGCATTTATTTAGTATATGCTTGTATAAGATTCTATGTCTCTTGGTAGCGAGGGCAGAACATTCACAGAGAAGGTAGAAAACCGATATTTTCTTTTCCAAATTCAAACAACTGCAACAATGGTTGTTTTAGGGGAAGTCCAAATGGGCTTTCTCTTTTATATTTCTTATATCTAGAGCCCGATCAACACCGCCAGCAGTCTAGAAAGATCCACGTAAGCTTAGCCTCTTTACACTTATCCAGTTCACGTCATCTGTTTTCGTCTGTTTGAAAAAAGTGTCTGAAGATGTAGCTTTTGATAGTCTCTAACGCGATTGCATTTGCGTTGGAGTTATCAAAAGCAGATCCCCACCCATCTGCCCGCTCATTATCATAGTGGCTTCTATGCACAGTTACCCAAACTAAAGCAAAGCAAGGCAGTTAAGCAAACCTTGACACCTCTTTCTTGCCCTGGCGGGTTTTTTTAGACATGGGTAACAACAGTACCGCTTGACTGTCAAGAAGACTACTCATATTCCCGTGATTATTCTTGTGATTGAGTTTCCTACATGGAACATCCTAAATGGCGAAAATTTCTGCCTTAAATACGTTGCATTCATCCGGAAGGCAGAAAAGCAACAAATACTACCCCACAGCTGATCCTAGAACTGTCTGTATAAATGCTGGCGTCAAAGCTGTCTACAAGGCAAACCCTGTCCGACTCACTCTATAAAATAATGAGAATTTTAAACGCCCTATCAACTCGAAATACGATGTGATGTGATAGAATCAGAAGATTGGTCGAGATCTAAGGCAGCCTGGCCAAAATTTTCGCATGATCATATTATTTTGATCTCCAACGTCCAGATTTTTTAAGTAGATAAGACCATAATATGACGGTTAATGGAAACGAAGTGCAATTATGCTACATTTATTAAAACTTTCACAATTTTCTCACAATCTGAAGGTATAAAGGTCCGTATTCATAAACAATATTTAAGGTCTATTAAAGGCTTATTTGACAGATGTTTTAGCGAAATTTGTCAAATAAGCCTTCAATAAACCTAAAATATTTTTTATGAATACGGCCCAAAGAATATATTTCTTTTTATTCTCTATCGCTACCCACATTTGTTTAAGAATACGCTTTTTTCGTAGCACCGTGTTATTAATGTTTTGCCTTTATTTTAACTAATATGTAGTTTTACTTTCATCATTTTAAATCGCTTGAGTACTTAAAAGTAGTCATAAAAACTTAAGCATTAATTAATTATAAATCATTTAACATAATTTCTGTAAAGTTTACGCGTTAAAAACATTTGTTAACGTCTGATTAAAATGTGTTTGAAACATTTAATTTATTACATTCAATTGCTTAACTCTGCGCATTGTTGTAAGACCCCTGTTCTATATTTGCTATGAAGTGTGAAATTAATTTTATAATCTTTTAATTTAAATATCAAAATTCACTTTACCCAGCAACACAACATTTTGAAAAGCTTTTCACAGAATCACATCTTCATTACAGCAACGTGATGGTTGCCAAGGAAAAGGAACTAATTTTAAAGAATTTTCGAAAAATTCATTTTAAATATTTTTACAACTCGAAACGTAAAGCAATAACTTGAGACAGCTTTAAATATTTCAACAATTTCTGTAGCAGAACAAAAATTAGGAAATTGTTTTCATTGTAAAGGGTGCTTTTTAGCGGACTAATTACAATTAATATAAAGCACGAAAAAAGTTTTTACGAATATAAAAAAATACTCAATTTGAGAGATAATTTTATTGTATTAAATGTTGAATATGTTTGTAGGCATATGGAAGCTGCTTCTGGTTCGGCTACAGTGCATTCTAGATGTACAATTTGAGACTATTTTTAGGCATTTTGGGCCATGTCTGTGCGAGGTCCGTATAATCGTCCAAAGTTGCTAGTTTGTTAGCATAAGCCATTGACATCATGTGATTTTAGAGAAAATAATCGACAGGTGTTATATCGGATGATGTAAGGTGTGATTTCACTAGAACCTTTCGTGAAACAAGGCGTCCACAAAATGTTTCCTTTAGTCAATTGAGTGTTCGATGCGGTGTATGGCATGTGATATCAAACTGCCACAGCAGCATATTTTTAGCTTATAATGCATCCAATTAGGGATCAGAATGTTTACTAATCAGTGCTGTAATCCGCTTGGTCTTAATGGCAAGCATTTTTCAAGTCTTGCTTTGAAAGAATTTACCCTGAAGTTAAAAAAAAAAATGGAACAGTGTAGTTTATATTACAGTCTTTGATATTTTTATATCATCGTCGTCAAGGCCATATAATTGTATTCCATATATTCGTCAGCGACAGTGTGCGATGGAGCCACAGTTTTCGTCCCCGGAGTCACATTGAATATTATGATGACACACTCGCCTACCATAAAATCATTTTGCGAAATATCATAAAATCGAAAATATTGTAAAAATGTTATCAGTTAGTCGTTGGGAAAAAGCCGAGGAAAATCTATCTCTAACCAACATAGCAATTTTTAGATCTCTCATCAACTAATGCGGCTCTATTGAGACTCCTTTTATATCGGGTATCCCAACTAGAACGCAATTTTTAAATTTGGCGCCATTCGAAGTGTCATTGTTTGACATTTGAACAATTGTTATTGTTTGCTAGTACAAGGTACGAGGTTAGTAAAAATGGAGCGCTACACGAACGACGAATGAATTTCTCATTGTGAAATTGTTTTACCAAAATGGTGAAAGTTTTGCGGCTACAGTTCGCAAATTGCGATCATCCCATTTCCATCTTGATGGCTTCGTCAATAGGCAGAATTGTCGCATTTGGAGTGAGGAAAATCTTCGAGTGATTCACAAGAAGCAAATGCATCCTCAACGTGTCACTGTGTGGTGTGGTTTTTGGGCTGGAGGAATCATTGAACCTTTTTTTTTTATGAAAATGAGGCAGGTCAAGCGCAAACAGTCAATGGTGTTCGGTATCGTGAAATGATAACCAGTTTTTCTTGCCTAGAATTAAAGAAATAAATGTGGAGGGCATGTGGTTTCAACAAGATGGCGCCACATGTCATACAGCCAGAGAAACAATTCAATTGCTGCATCAGTCATTTCCCGGTCCTGTTATTTCGCGTTTTGGAGACCAGAATTGGCCGCCTAGATCGTGTGATTAAGTACCTTTAGATTTTTTTGTTTTTTGAAGTCGATGGTTTACGCGAATAAGCCGACGACGACTCAAGCCTTAAAAGAGGAAATTGGACGCTGCATTAATGAAATACCGCAGTATTTATGTAAAAAGGTCATTGAAAATTGCATTAAAAGATCGCGTGTGTGCCAGCAAAGCCGCGGCGGCCATCTATATTGTTCCATACATAACCTCATTCTGTCTAATTTACGATATAATAAAGTTTCACGATTTTTTTTTTTAAATATCTGTGTTTTATTTAAAATTTAAAAATTGCGTTCTCGTTGGGACACCCTATAGAAGATACTCAATGTCATCACTTTCGATTCCTTCAAAATGTGCCATATCGTTCGATAGCTGGCTGTTTACTTATGACTCAGGCAGTTAGACAATTTGCGCCAGAAAACTAAAATCCTACCTGTTCATCGCCATAATAAACTTTGCACCAAGCAATATTTATTGACTTGTCACTAACTAGATCACTCGACTAAATCAATTATTAAATAGTTTTTACCGCCACATGCCATTTGTAAATTTATAAGATGTTTGATGGATGATACTTTTCTTGTTACCAACAACTTTGATCCTTCCAGTTGGCACTTGAAGTTCTACATTGTCAAATTAATAATATAAGACGTCCACTACCTTGTAGAGAGTTATAAGTAATTTCAGTGTAGCTTCGTCGAATCCTGAGTGACAAAATCGTATCGACTCAAACATCTCGGGTGTCTGGCCTGAATATAGGAATATAATGTTATTACAAGAGCAATACATTTCTTACTTGCTGTCACAATCATAGCATGCACGGCCATTTCACTTACCTTGCCATGTATGATTTAGGTTCCCTTTTGTTCGAAAAAGTTGTAAATTTTTTACTTAAACTGTCGACAATATTTCGACAAAAATTTACAATGTGTTGCGAATGCTGATGTTGGCTTACCAACTGGGCTTAAACCGAGTAAATTATTTTGACTTTCTTTTAGTCCTTGTCGTTTATATTTAAAATTGTTTTTTAATGTAGATTATACTTACAAAAGGGTTAATTGTGAAACGATCTGTCATCACTTTCACTTTCTGCTCACTTTCCAAATCATAGTGAATAGATGGTCGCTTGAACAAGGCTATCGAGTTATCCAAATTTGCTTTGAAAATCAATCATTGATTAAGGCAACTTAAAGGCAGCTCCGTGATTGTTGTGGCACAAATAATCATTGTTCTTAGCAAGTGATCCTTCGAACTGCGAATAGATGTTATACCACATACGCTGCAAATGATACCAATAATACCAAATACGTCGAAGAAATGTGCGTTTTGAAGAGAATAATGCTGTTCTAAACGTGTATATAATAGAACTTCATCGATTCTTAATTGACGGCAGAAATTGGTAATCTGCCTGTCTAGTACGTTCAGCATCCATATAAGACCTAGTAGGTTCTGGGATTAAAGCCTCAAGGCCATCATATATGATCTCCTTTTGCCAACTAAGCTCTGGAGCGATTGAAAACTGACCAAATGTTTTATAAAAAATATTGTGTTTATCGTTAAGGCTCATTTGTGACCTCACGGATTCGTTAGTAAAAAAAATTTTCGCATATGGATTCAGACCAATTCACAACTGATCTTACAGACTTTATAACATTCAGAATATGCACCGTTAGATGTGGTTTACACGCTGGTGCCTTCATCAAAAAATAAAGCCATAGCTCGAGCTAGGCTCAATGGAGATCGTTACCGCATCTAGATAAAAAAATTTTTGTACGAAAAAATATATGTAGACGACATTGGTCCGGGCGAGATAAAATTTCAATAGAATGGCTCTAACTGCAACAATAGATCTGATGAAATCAGAAAAATTGTCAACAAGTTGATTTCGAAAAATAGACATTTCAATTAGATTCCATGGTCATGTGATTTGACACCTCTGAATTATTTTTTTTTGTCCTTGTAAGGTCGCTGACGCAAGGCTAACAAGGCTAACATTGTATTATGCGTGACATACGGTCAATAATGTTCGAGGAAGTAGACCAAATATGTCCGTCCAGAATGCGCTATTGGCAGAACAGCTACGTTGGTCATATCCTTAAAATTAGTTTCAAATTTTAATGTCATGTCTCTTATGTTTATGTCATGTCATGTTTATGTCATGTCTCTTAAACGATAAATTATTTTTTTTTTACTTTTTATTACTTTAACTAGAAAAGCCCGGCGCGCGTCGCTACGCCCCTTAATGAATAAAAATGCATTCTGAATTTTAATTGAATATCAAGTGCAAAAAGCTAAATATTATAATTTTTTTAAATGGGTGTGGCACTGCCCTAATCACGAAACTAAATAGTCACGACAGCTCAATATGCGTTCAAAGTTTCAGAAAAATCGGTGAAGTTTAAGTAGCTGAAAATTATAATTTTTTTTATGGGCGTGATACTGCCCACTTTTCTAATCAAGAAATTGTAAAGTCATGACAGCTCAACATGTGTGCAAAGTTTCAGAAAAATCGGTCCAGTGCAAGTACCTCAAAAATATTACTTTTTTTGTGGGCGTGGCCCTGCTCACTTTTTGCCACCCATAAACACTCCCTGGAATGTGTACAACAACTTTCCAAAGTTTGAGTCCGATCGGTTTTACAGTTTCGGAGTCTATAGCTAACACACACACACACAGAGTTTCACTTTTATATATATAGAGAGATAGATAGATCGTCATTGAGCTTAAGAAACCTTTTACTTCAAGAGCGCAACGTGCTTAAACAGAAATAGAAATATTTCTTCTTCACAATGCAAATTATAAATTAATTTATTTTTATCATCAAATAAATATTACGTTATTCATTTGATTACTTGGCCAACAGCTCAACTATTGATTAATATACTTCACTTTATATTCCAAATTGAGTTCTTAATAGATTTTCCAAACAATATCTCAACTTCCTGCTAAAAAAAATTTGACATAATTTTCTACATTTCGATAAGAATTATCCCCACTAACAGTCAGATACTTTATCTAGTATGATATAAAATTCTTAATTGAATTTTGATTTATGCAGCTAAAAAATTTATTCATTTTCTAAATACATATTAAGCTCTGGCAGCAGCAAAAGACTTTAACTTATTTAAATTAAAACTGCCGAAAGGCTTAAAATTTGCCCACAAACTACAGCGAATAGAAAACGATAAACTCTAACAGATATAAATTGATTTTATTATTATTTTGCTGGCAAATAAAATAAGTAAAATTGAGTTAGATAAAAATTAGCAGCAACAGGTTTCGTCATTAGAGAAACAGAGTACAACTAAGGATGTGAAAATGATTAAGCTTCGATAGAGTGGTTTTATGTCAAAAAGAACATTGGCCAAAAGCTTTTATATATATATTAGTGGTAACAACAGCGGTCAGAACAACAACAGGCAGCACATGTAGAGGCAACACACAAGACGGCAACAACCAGTGAATATTTTAGCCAACAAATGAGCTGAAAATAATAATAAATGATGAAATAATTTTGTTGCCTGATATTTATCACGTAGCAACATGTGTAAGTAAGTAACCCCCAGCAGCAACAATGAATACTTATCCACATGAGTATGAGTCAATGTTGCAAATTGCAAAAAAAAAAACAATATCGATAACACTTGATATCGAAGTTTTAAAAAAATATGAACAGGAAATTTCTACTTGTTTTATTTTTCTCGTAACCAGCAACAAGTCAAGTTAACACATAAGAATCGCTTTTATAATGTGCCACATATAAATCATTTTAATGCAGCTACCGGGCTTCGGTATCTAGACACATGTGTGCAAACTAATAAAAACAATTTAATGCACGAGATTGAGTTTAATTTTGTATAGAGATGAAAGTTAAAAAAAAACAGTGTATTTTAATACAGTTCGTATCCGTTAACAAAAACGGCTAAGGAGTGACAACGAATTAAATAGTGAAAAGGCGTGACACAAAAAATTAAGTATTTTAACATTGTTACAACAAATGTTGGTATTTCCAAACCTTTTCTACGGAATTCAATACATTTTTTTTCTATTGACTGAGAGTTTCCTTACTTTTTGATAATTTTTTGGAAGATCAAGGCTGTCATATGAAATATTATTCATGCTTAAATAAACTTCCATGAAATAAAGTCCTATTTACTACTTTACCATAATGGTTTTTTTTAAGTCAGTTCAATTTTTCAGTTTCTAAAAACAAATGCTACAACAATTTTGCTTTACAGACACTGTATGATATGGCAACTCAGCACATCTTTTTCATTTCTCCCTCAGATCGAGAGATGCCAAACTACAAATGAAACATTTAAGGGCGCTAATAATAAACTTCACCACTATATTCATAGTAATAATGACCTACATCTTAGCGTAGCCTAGATTTTTCATTCAATGTTATACGCCATTTTGCTTTACGATATCCGATGCCATTTTCGATTTTGAATTTTTACATAACAAACTGTATTCAACAACAGCATTCATTAATACCAATATTGATGGTGTTGAAGAAGGTGCATTTTTAAATGATTTGACCCATATAAAAGGTGTTTTTTATAGAGGTATAGACTTTGAATTTTTTAAAATGCCATGAAATATACAAAGTGATAATTGTTTCAGGCTTATCGGCGTAAACTAGCGACTTTATACACATATCGCGATAGCGGCGTTAAATCGCACGATATTGGAGGTTTATACACGGATTTAAAGCGAGAAACCATGCTGTTGCCAAACGTTTCCTTCAATAAATCAATTATGTCCCGAGCAGTGTGACATGTTGCACACCAAACCACAAACCACAAAAAACAGACAGTTAAGTTTTTTGCTTACATCTCAAAAAGGTCAAAAGCGAGTGTTCAGGATATCAATAGCATTTTCTGATTATTATAAAAAAAATATTCTAAAAGTTGATTTCAAACAACATAAGGACATTCAGACAACGCTTAATCGACTTTTCTATTAATAAGATTTCAGAAAACATAAACTGTAAGACGTCGCATATAAAAATCATGGGTTATAGAAACGCTTTGTGAAGCGGTTAATCACTATTTAAACAAATTAAAAAGTGTCTTTTAGTAATAAAGGTTTTTTTGTAAAAAAAAGTTTGGGAAATTCTGTTGGGTTATAGAAACGCTTTGGGAAGCGGTTAATCACTATTTAAACAAATTAAAAAGTGCTTTCTAGTAATGAAGGTTTTTTTGTAAAAAAAAGTTTGGGAAATTCTGTTGGGTTATAGAAACGCTTTGGGAAGCGGTTAATCACTATTTAAACAAATTAAAAAGTGCCTTTTAGTAATGAAGGTTTTTTTTGTAAAAAAAGTTTGGGAAATTCTGTTGGGGGTTTTTTTTAATATTGCCTCCCTTTCTATTTTACCGGAAATGTTAGCTGCAAGAAACTGCAAATTTGTAAAAATTTTGATTTTTATTCATTCACTTTTAGGTGTTTTCTGTTCTGAAACAAAAAATATTTATTTTTATACTCGTACTCGTAACAAATCAAAAGCAACACACACATACATACATACACCCATGATATAAATTGTTTAAGTGTGTAATTATTTATTATGCATGTTTCCAAGCGCTTTTTTATAACAATTTTTTTTTTGCAATTGTTATGTCACATTGCACATTGAAATTAAATGCAAAATTGATTCACCTTGATGTGGGGTTTCCACTTACACAGTGATTATAAGCAATTTGTGCAACAAACATTGTTAACAAGGGGGGGGGGGGGGAGGGGGATTAACTCAACTCGAATAACAGAATGACTGATGTTGCTAATGTGAATATTTGGAGAAAAATAAAACAGAATAACAACAACAACAACTTATTTAAATACTACTATTTGTTGTAGTTTAATATTATTGTCAGGTTTGACTGCCAAAAAAAAGATTGATTTTACTTGATATTTGGGTTTTATGTACTTTAAAATACTTTTTATTTTTAAATGTTTGAAATAAGGGTTTTCCTAAGTCGTTCTTTATTTAAAAATGTATTATGATTTGGAAAAAAATTTAAACATCGTTTTTATATTGTACGACACAAAATTTATTGAAGATGTTGTTTGATAATTATAAAATTTTTTTATATTTTTGATAAAGCAAACAATGTGTGAAAAAATATTCCAAAAGAAAAAAAAAGTTTTTCCTCAATTATATGTTTTTCATTATTAAAGGCACCTGCGCTAAACTTTGGGAATCTCAGATTTCGATAGTAAATTGAAAGCAAAACTTAAAATGTCTTTAAACCATAAATAACGTGTTTTTTTGAATTTTGCTCATCAGAAACTTAACCAGAAAACCATTTTAAATTGATCAGCTGTCACATAATTGTCATGCAATTGTCAAACGTGCTTTTGTTAAACAATTCTTCTTGTTTATTTTGTTTTTGTTTGTTTTTTGTGATATTGTTGAAAAAAAATTTATGTATGATTAAAATATTTTGTTAAAATGTTAATTTGGCACATTTATAATTAAATAAGTGTTTGCTGAGCTTGCATTGGATATTAAACGATTTATGCTTTTAAATGTCAAATGATTAGGTCTTTCTTTGCCTGTCGATTTTTTTGACTGAATAAGACTATTAGGAAATTTTAAATCGCTATTGCGGTATTGTTGTTTTCAACAACAATGCTATGACAATTTCAAGCAATTGATTTTTTTTTGAAATACAGAACTGGGAGGAATAATTTCCAAAATACCCTGTAATATTAAATGAAGCCTTATCATTGTGAGCATTGATTATTCGTGTTCCAATTAAGCGGAAATTTAATTTTCCGTTCAAATAAATCTGGGATATTAAAATATTTATTTTACAAGAATGGTTTTCAAATGAATTAGCCACACTAAAATCATTCTCTCAATTCACAACCTGTCTTAGGAGTTGGAGGTTGTAAGAAATTCACTTCTTTATATAAAGAAAAGCGGCGATAGTAATTACTTTTCCAGCTACGATGAATTTGTACGACATTCTATAAACAGTTGTAAAATTTTTGTTAGTTTTGTATAAGAAATTAATGTAGAAATTGTCAACAAAATGTGTAAAACTACTACGACGTACAACACCTACGGCAGGCTGTAAATTGAGCAATTATGTGTGTGTTAATCGAGATAGGGAAACCCCCTTTGTTGGCGTAGATAAGTTGCGTTCGTAATTGGAATAAGTAATTGTACACATGTAAAGAGGACTTGACATACATCAAGCATTATGGTAGGCTTCGTAAAAATGTGTTTTTTTGTGCTTCACCGACGGAGATTGATGGAAAATCAAAAACTTTAGATTTTTCGGTTTACCACATACAAATACTACTAAAAGGCTTGACATGAATTTGGATAGTGTCCAGTCCCCTTCAAAGCCCTACATAAACATTTTTTTTTTGTGTTTAAAGAGATAGAAAACAAAATAAAACGTTGTATATACCTACTTCACTTTTGTTAATTACATAGACCATTTTAGCCGCGGCTAGCGCTCACCATTCTGCTTAATGTCTTTTTAATTAAGGCATGTTTATATTGGGCTCATTATTTACTGTAACATGCTGGCCATCGTTGTTTTTGAAGACATATAGACCAATGATACCACCAGCTCATCGGGCAAGTTTTTATAGACTTAACGATCTTTCAACAATGATGTATGGACTACCATGGCTCTATTTAACTAAAAGAGAAAAAAATTTGCAGGATACACTTATACACGTAGCGGTGCCAGCCCAGCTGATTATTTTTTTGTGTTCCAATGTTTGTGAATAAAAAAGGGATTCAGTCCCGTCAATATCCATATATAAAAAAGAGAGACAACAAATACTCTCTTTCTGCCTTTATGATTACACCATGGTTGTGGGCCCATCTCAATATTTTCTTTGGCTTATTCATCAAATGTACAGCACGAGTGATGAGCATGAGAATATTTATTATGAATTGTGAAACCAGAAAAAAGTCAAGAATATAGAAATCAATATACACAGAGAACAGTGCAGCCAGTTTAAAGTTCTTTGTCTCAAAACAAAAATGGTCCGGATTTTTTATTTCTTATTTTACCAGCCGACAAATTTCCTATTGGTGCTTTTTAAAAGACCTAAATTTTAATAACCACTTTTGTGTTTATTTATTTTTTAAATACCAAGTTTAAATTTTGTTGTTGCATTTGTTTCTTACCACTTTATTTTTTAGAGTTTGTTGTTCGAATATTGAAAACAACCACAAAAATTGCGTGCTGCTAACAAAATGTCAAACGATTATTTATAGTGTGCAAAATTGTGTTTAAAGAAAATTTAGAAAAAAAAACAGTTATTAAGACAAAAATTAAAAATTATTAAAAATAAAAACTACAGGTAGTTATTAAGACAATTCATTGAAATATTGAGTTAAATACTTGATGTTTACTTACATACAAGATTTGCAGTACTGATGGAAGAGTACTGATCATGATGAAACATTAGCTGGTTCCGAAAATGCATTTCACTCGGCTGGTAGCGGATACATAATTTTTTTCCAGATATTCGGTCATTATCACATTGAACTTATAGTCTAATATGAGTTTAATATAAATTTAAAAAAATAAAAACAACAACAAAAAATGAGTTTTTTACTTATTTGGTCTTTGCGAAAAATAATAAAATAACTTTTGTATTGCGATATTTCTTTTTTCGAATTTTTAATATTTTTTTTGAATCCTTTGTACAATATAAATTTATTCTTAGTATTGGCCGTTGTTAGCTGTGATCCCTTTTACATATTTCTGGAACTGCTTAACTTTTGAGACCAAACACTTATCAGGCGAAATTTTGCTACGCTATGCTGAACTCAAGCCATCGAAACAAATAGTTGTTGAAGGGGCACGATCTAGACGATATGGGTGGCGAAGCAAAACTTTCCTTAAATTCCTTTAACTGGCGAAAGTCAAGCGATCGTAACAAATAAGAGTCGAAAGTGTCAAGATCTAAAGAATGTGGCGAGGCAAAACTTTCCAACTTTTTATTTAAAAAAATTTAACAACTATTGTAACAGGTGGCCCAGCGTTGTCATAGTATGATAATACGGTTTCTTGTCTGGCCATTCATTCTGGGCATTGCTTGTTTAATACTCACTTCAAACGTAATGCTAACGTTAGCTACAGGTCTCTTGCGGTGGTGTGCAAATATTTCAGCCGCCTATAATAGATCGGACCCTTTTGGTCCCATTAAATACAGAGCTTTAGCTTAATGGCATTAATATTTTTGCCGGACTTCACAGACGAATTCTTGCGCTTTTGAATAAATCGGCTAAAACGGCTTTTAAGGACTCTCGGCTTTATTTTATATAGTTTCTCTTGAATAAATCGTGTTGCACGCGAAAAACTTTAAATTACTGCTTAAATGGTTCTCAATGAATTTGCAAGCTGTTGTTGAGTTTCGCAACATATTTCTTGGAATAATGCCTCCAATTCTGGCCTGGCCTGATTTTGTCGTCTGTATCAAGATCACCACTTCTGAAACGCATTAACCATCTCTAACACAAATTGACCAAAGGCTTCGTTGAGCAATCGGTATGCTGCAGGGAATATTTTTGCAAATTAAAAAAATAAATCAAAACTTTCCGCATGTGAAGCTTTGTTGGCACAAAGTTCGGTATTTTCGAAGCACAAAAGGGTTGCTGTTTTCTTATATAATGCTCGATAATGCTCTATAATATTAGAACAACGCTGAGAATCAACTGGAAGTTTAACAAGATTTTTGTTGTCCTATTATTTGCAGCGATGATGTTCAAGGCTTAGCGGGTATGTAAGCAAGCAAAATTGTAATTTTCTAAGAGAGTACAAAGCTTTTAAAACTCCACTACACCCCGAAAAGATTAATGTTTGGTGGAGTTAACATGTCGAAGGTATCATCGACCCATTTGTCTTTAAGTCCAGAACCGATGACAAAATTACCGTGAATGGAGAAGACTACAGGCAAATGATTTGTACAACTTACCATAGAGCGCGTAAAACCATCACTTGGCCCAAACGTTTGGTAACCGAATTATATCGAGAAATTTATCTGTAAATTGGCCACAATGTTCGTTTGATATAAAACCTTTGGAGTACGCCAATTCCTTGGTCTATGATGATAAACAAGCAACCATTGATCTTTTCAAAGACAACATTCGATGCACTTTTACCAAATTAAGACCGGGCATGATCGAAAAACTGAATCGCCATTATGGCATTCATAAGGAGCAGCCATGGAGGCCATATGCCAGAAATTATTTTTAAATATTAAATGCCAGAAAACTTGTAAGCAAATGAAGCCAACAATTTTGGTAATTTCATTGAATTTTTTTTACCTCTAAAAAGCACTTTATAGCAGGGATTTGTTTCTCCAAAATGGCCTCTATTGTATACTTTAAGACCACATTTTCAAAACCGTAAAATATATTTTTTAATCATTTTGGACGTTGTTCATTATCCATGCAATCTAATTCATTAATTTGTAATTTTTTGCTGGGATATGTATGGGGATATTTATTTAAGCTCCAACTAATTAATTAAACAAAAATTATTACAAGAATTTCTGGTCTTAATCTGCAAAAAAGCACAGACCGAATTTAAATTTAAAACCAACTGGTTTAAAACTAATAAAATTATGAATATTTTAACGGCAATTGTGTTTGAATTAATTTTATTTTATTTGTTTTTGAAGGAAAAAACAAATGAAACCTACAACAAACTTATGAATTTTGATTTATTAAGTGAATATTTAGAAGAAAAAACATGCAAAGACTGGTTAAATTAAGCCAAGGTGCACCACACACAAAAATATTTCTGCTCACATCTAACACCATTGATCAAAAACCGTTTAAACTTGTTAACAATTTTATTTAATTCACAGCCAAACACTTGCAACTTAAATCCACCAAATACTTCGTGGTGGGTAACAGTGGGATGGAGGTAAAAATCGTTCAGTTAATAGATTTGCATTTGATTGTAAATTAGTAAGATATTGTGTTGTCTCTTTTCTCTTTTTTTTTAATATGTCAATGTTTTACGATAGATATTGCCTAAACAGTAACATGTTTTATTTATGTAACAGATTTCGTCAGCTGATTTGTAGCATCTCGATGCAAATCTACCAGCTGACTCATAAGATTTTTATATTTTCCGCGCTGTGCTCTATGTTGGAATAAATGGCTACATTTCCTTAAAGAATGGGTATAGAGGAAAGAGTGTTTAAATCTGCTTATATATTTCAGAAATTTTTCTTTCCGCCACTAAAAAAACTTAATTACCAAAAAGTGTTTCTTAAATCGCTTACTTATTGCTGACCTACTTCCGAGAGCTTTTGTTAAAGGCATTATGTTCATATTATTTATCAAACTTCGTAGCTCTCTTTTGTATAATTAAAAAGCGGTAATTGCACTTTCACCAAAAGCAACTTAATCGTGCCTTAATCTTTAGGCTCCGGTGAAAATGATTGCGGGAAAAAAGGGAGGTTAGATAAAAGAGGCTGATCATCTAAAGATCATCACACTAGGGTCCATGACTGATCCCTTTGTCTAACGTTAACCCAGTGAAGAACTGTTATTAAAATTTATAACGAACCCTCCTTTTCCTAATATCAATGAAATTCACCTACTATATCGTTAAGAATACTCTCCAATATTCTCCAGAGGTGTGAAATGAAATAGATTTTGCTCAATCTCTCCCTCCTCCTTATCAAGACAATACTGGCAGAAGTTATTGAAATGGATATTAAACTTCCTGGCGTGTATTCCAAGACATAGTAGTTAGAGCGTTAACAACATCCCTGAATTAAGTGCGCAAGAGTCGAAAAAGTGTCCTTCTTCGACGCCTACCTTGTAATCTCAGAAGTAGCAGCCTGCGCAGACCCACTGTGCAGATCTATAAAAGTCCTGCTTGAAAAGTTTCTTGCAGGTTAGCAGCTGTGAACTTGTAAATGTGTCAATATCTTCAGAGTGAAGAAGAATTATTTTATCTGTAAGTCCTTCCGCAATGCGGTTTCATGACTCACCCGAATGGCCAAATACCCATCTGAGCTAAACATTGGAATATCTCGCCATCTCATTTACAGATCAGCCTTCCATAAACAAAATGAATGTTGTAAAAACACCCGCTAGCGACTTGCTAGCAGCCTTATTGTCAATTATTATACAGATTTGGGTATAATATAGTATACCCTATAGTATCTCAGCCAGTTTACTGCCCTTTTGATCACCGATATCCTCAAAAATGAGTAAAAAGAAGTTGCCGCCTATATGACATATTTGACAGATGTGGTACAGAAGTTTGTCAAATAAGTCTTCAATAAATCGAAAGAATTTTTTCTAAATACGGTAGTAAATCTTTATTATTTTATCTAATTTCCCTTCCGTTTCACTGTGCAGTATTAAGAGATTTTGAGTGAAGGCGGCTATAAATTGCTTATTTTCTGCTGTTCGACTTTTGTATCTTGTATGAACATGAGTACGTAAAATACATGATTAATTAATAGTAGTGAGAAAAATTATTAAATATTATTTATATTAGAACAGTCAAAATAGTTAGTTAGTTACCCAATAGAAAATATTTCATATAAATAAAACTTTTTGCAAAATTTTCCAGCAATAAAATGTAAAAAATTTAAATATGCATATTTAAGCAAATCCTTAATACAACTATTTAATAAAAATCTTCTATTATAATTTCAAGTGGTTCGGAAAGGGGTCTTTAAAAGTTTGGATAAAGAATGACATTATATTGTATGTCCTTTATTTATTTTAAAAATAGTTATACAAGATGCATATCAGTGATCGGCTTTGAGTCGTTTTTTCAATATTCATAGGAGTCATAAAATTTGAGTATAAGTGCGTTTAAAACATTAAAATTTAACTGAGCTGACGTACGCATAGACACAACAACGTTGACTCAATGAAGATAAGTACTACGGCGTACTTATATTTATAGCGTCCCATATTTATATGATTTGCAAGACTATTCACGTTGATTCGTATTTTTAAGAAACTACTTATCCTAATAGAATGATGCAAATTGATTCAACAACAAACACATTAACAGCTCTCATTTGTATGAAGTCGTCGGAGAGTGCAAGATAGTTTTTGGCAACCAGAAAATTTGCCATTTTACAATGTGTAATAAACAATTTTTGCAAGTATGTATCACTATTTAATTTTTAAATAAATGCAATTGATTATGGCCTTTAGGCTAAGTTTTGATTGGCTTCTATAAAAAGAGGTAAAAAATAACAAATTTTTTGCAGCAAATTAAAAAACTGCGTTTTTAGGTACTCACTTAAATTTGAAAGATGATACGCAAAAACAAAATCTAAATCTCTTAAACAGACATCAAAGTAAGCACTTTATTTTTGCTTGTTGTTTTTGTATTATTTTGTTAAATTTAAATTGTCTTTTTTTAACAATCCACAATTATTATGGTGAATGTCAAACTGTAATCTGGCAAGCCTAGTTAAAACACACAACTTCATAATGAGTACGCGAGTCTTACGTGCTTTTGGTCGTCTTTTTATCTTGCGTGAACGACAATAGCAATCAACTGAGTCATACGTGTTGCTAAATATGAGTACTATAAGTACCTTAAATTTAGAAGTGCGTATAAGTAGTAAGGACTTTTCATATGAATGCGTATAAAGCAAAAAAGAAATGAATAATGATTCAAGTTGACTTACCTCATTAGTATTCGTTGCAGATCTCTGGTATGGACATAAAAGTTTTTGACAGCTATAAAACTTTGGTCGCTCTTGTTTCAGTTTGTCTGTCAAAGGGGGAGTTCCCTTTCCAAAAATGTCCACAAAAATGTAATTACAAATTTTCATTTAAGAAATGAGAGTATTGTTTGGTGCAGTATCAATAAAAATAAAATACATTTAGTGAATTCATATAGTGTGCTAAGTGTCGTATTGTCATAATCTAATAATTTTTCAAAATTTTAAAACGGTTGAACGTTTTACAATGAACATTAGAAAAAATATGTCAATATGCTAATACGGCACGTTGGTCTTCTAGTGAATACATATGTATAAGAAAAATAAAATTAGAAAAGCTGTTATTAGGGATGAAGGAATTTTAAGTTTTTAACAGATCGAAAAAAGAACTAAATTTCCTACAAGGTATTTACTGAATTCTGAATACATTTTCATACATTTATTGTATTGCCTTTTTGCCAGCCACCACTTTTGATTTTGTATTATTAATTATATGGTATAACCACTATGCAAGAAAAGTGGGTGTTATATAAAGTATTCAATTTAAAAAATTATTTTGTTGTTTTTGGAACCCATTTGTTTACCGCATAAAATAAAATCCTTGAAATGGTCTTAAGTCTTGTGTCACTTGATTAATTTTTAATTCTATTTCAATCAAGTCATTTAAATTTTTTAGAAAGGTGTTGCAATAAAATCCTAAATATTAAATGCTTAAAAATGCCTTGAATTTCAGTTTTGTTTTTACGCAAAAAAAATTTAAAAACAAAACAAAAAATGGAATAAAAATTCATACTTTTTGCTGAAACACATCTGACGCATAATAATCATTTGTCAATGCCAATAAGAATTCAATGCAGGCCTGCAGACTGGCAGACAACGGGAGAGATTTCGAATGTAAGAATGGTTTGGTAGAAAACACAACCAACTTCTAGCGTAACACGCGTGTATCATGGAAACATAAAAACAGTCAGACGACATTGTTGCCATCATTGACAGTCAGTTGTGAACAACAGCTAACGGTACCAGCACCAGCAGTCACTTACAAATTGAGACTTTTTTTGAGTTTTTATTTATTTCATTTGTTTATTTGGAACCAAGGGAAATTTATGCATCAGGTAGTCTTAATTTGACAGCTGTTTTTTTCTCTACTTTTTTTTTTAAACTTCAGCTGTCAAATTCTATAAAGAAACAAAATTACCTCCTTTCTCTTATTTATTTTAAATGTCAAATTTCATATCTAACATAACATAAACAAAAAAACAGCAGACAACTGTCCCTGCCGGCTCTGTCAGAGACACGGCCATTAAGTTTAACGTAGAATACTAAACGTCAACTGTCAGCTGCTGTCAGCAGCATTGTTATTTTGCTTACTTGGCAGCACTTTCATTTAACATAAAAATGTATGAATTAATTTTTTCATATTTTTATAATTATATATCCATGTTAAATTCAAATTCACATTTTGTTTCACTTAAATACATAAGTAATTATACGAAATTTCAATATTTCATCAATCAAAACAACAGCCGAAGGTTTGTGTCCACACTGAAACAGCAGCATAGTTTGTGTTCACGCTACAAACTCAAACACTCAACCAAACACCACACATATGTTTGAGTGTATGTGTTTAAACAATTTTCATTTGAGAAATTTAAATATTAGGAAGATATCAACCAATATGAAATGTATATCAAACGAAAGATAACATCATCATTTACCTACAAAAAAAATTTAAAAAAAAGTTATCTTGCCGTTTCCTTATAATCAATGAAATAAAGATTACAACAATAACAATCTGACATGACTCCCTATACCGTAAGGTAAGACGTATTCTACGCGAAACACTTTAATTATTTGAGGAAAAATATTCCTTAAGTTTAAACTAAATACATATCGTTGGTCGCCATCAGAAAGGCCCCAACTCATATGCTGATAGCTTTACAGTAGAAGGCAAAAACGTAATAGAAACTGTTTTATCATAATGTAATTCCTTTTGTAAAATTTCTTGTAAAACTTTTTTTTTTTGTTTAATACAATTGAAATATATTTTTATTTATTTATTTTCATCATAATAAAAAAAATGTTACGAAAAATTCTAAAAGTAGCAAATCTATCCCTGATTAGAAAAAAAAATATTTTATAAATAATAAAAAGCAAACGACAGTTAGTGTCTGTCGAGCAGTGTAAAACTATAAAAAAAAACTTAAGCGAAAAAGGTACCATCAAGCAGCAAATAAAGAAACTTAAAAGTAGCCCAACCAACCGTTCTGTTCGGGCTTAGTTTCGTTTTTATTTTATACTAGATTACCCGGTGAGCTTCGCTACACCCAACAGGAAATTTGTTTTGTTTTTTATATGTCTACGTATTTGTGTATGTGTATATCTATGTATTCTTCTTTTTAGATAGTTGTTATAATATTATACTTTTCATTCATTAATATTAAAGCTGTATAACCAAATTTAAAAATTTTTACTTTCACCATTCGTTAAATATTATATAATTGTGACAGAAAGCATTTCATTAATGGGGCGATAAAACTACCTCTGCTCCTATCGTAACCATTTTTTGTTTGTTATAAAGAAATCGTCGTGAAAAGTTGCTCGTACAAAGTTTCAACTAAATTTTTCTATGATACATGCGTGTTTCCTATACATTGCATCAAATGTATTTTTTGTATGGGGGAATACCATAACCCCTGCTCCGATTCTTTAAATTTTTTTTCTCGAATAAAGGAGTTGTTATCAAAGTAAAATTTTGAAGGGAATAGCTGCTATAATTCTTAAAATATGTTATTAAATGTGTTCAATTTGTATGGGAGGAAACATGCCCGCCTAAAATTCAAAACTAAAACATGGCCTATGTTCATTCGGTGAATAGACCTACAGCACTGATGAAAAAAAATGTTAGAAATTGAGTAAGTAGTTTCAAAGGAAACTGATAACATACAAACACACATATTCTTTTTATTATATTAAGTACAGCTGAGCAGAAATATTTATTTTTGCACCGATGTTGTTATTGTACTTACTGTCACAAAAATTGTATGTGCCTTCATAACATAAGCATTGATGTCTGATAGCTTATTTGTAAATAATAACCCAGCAAACATTTTGTACAATAGTAGTGAGATGTAGATTTTTGAAATTAAGAATATTTTTATTATATATATGGCTAAATCAGAAAATGATTAACAGTTATTACAGACGGACTACTAAACAAAATCGAGTACGTCGTTTCAAAGTTACGACAAGATGTATGGAGCAGCCTCTTCAGAAATCTAAAATTTAATAAAAAAAAAAATATTAATGATATTTTTGCAGTAAGGTGACTATAATGATAAAAAAAATAGTGAATATTTAGGAAAAAACAAAAACTAAAATTTTGTTGCATAGTGTTGTCCACAGTCTGTCGGTTTTTATTTTATTCTAATTTTAATGATATCAAAATTTTTGAAATGAAAATATTTAATATAATTGTTTATGTGCTAAATATACATATAAATTTGAAAAAAAAAAATATTATGAAAATAAGTTTTGTGCCAATGTTCGAAAGTTCCTACTTAAATTCGAAAAAAGTTTTAATATCGAACATTTTATATGAAATGAAGCCTAACAATTTGAAACGTTTGATTTTTTTGTTTTGTTTTTTTTTTTTTAAATTTCATTTATGTATGTATGTGTTTGTATATAAATGTAAAAATTAATGTAGTTAATAAAAAAAATCCAACCTAAGTATATGTCAGGGTAAACTTAACAAAGAACCTGTAAATTATCAGCTTTCTACTATCAAGTCAAATTCTATAAAAAAAATATATAAATTCGCCTTTAGATAAATTTTGACATTTAAAGGAGACAGATAATTGAGTCGTGCTACATATATTTATTTAAAAAAAAATTAACTGTTAAAATTTTTTATAACTTAAACAATGTTCTGTATGTGAATTTTTGAAATCTTTAATAAAAGACAGATGCTTTAATAACATTCAAGATTTTAATTTCCAAACTTACTTTTATTATCATTAAATTGTTTACTGGCTTACTACCCAGCAAAAACTAGGTAATGACTTGCACTTACTATACAACATACATTTTAATGACTATTACAGACAGACGATAGTCTTATTAAGAAGTATTTTAGTAATGACTTGATTTATAATGTGATAAGTAAGTACTTATTTTCAGTCAATTTAATTTCTTGTTACGAAATTTGCTAGAAGCCATTCAAATACACAACTTTTTACAATTCTCATTTTGTTTAACACGCTTGGGATATACATAAGTAATAATTATTTTGACAACAGCAGCAA
This sequence comes from Phyto melanocephala, assembly GCA_941918925.1. NCBI lineage: Eukaryota > Metazoa > Arthropoda > Insecta > Diptera > Rhinophoridae > Phyto > Phyto melanocephala. The sequence continues at coordinate 10,099,328 of OW799233.1, forward strand.
AGCATTTCATTAACAAAGTGATGACTTATTGATTTTCACTGATTTTTAAATTTCAAATTAACGTATCGCAGAATAATCTAAACGAATTTTCGTCCTTAGAAGAACCGAACGACTTCTGTAAGTCCACAATAGTAATGGGTTATATAGGCTATTAAAATCAAGTACTTATGTCTATATATATAAAAGTGAAACTCTGTGTGTGTGTGTTAGCTATAGACTCCGAAACCGTAAAACCGATTGGACTCAAACTTTGGCAAGTTGTTGTACAGATTCCAGGGAGTGTTTATGGGTGGTAAAAAGTGGGCAGTGCCACGCCCAAAAAAAATAAGTTATAATTTTTGGCTATTTGCACTTGACTGATTTTTCTAAAACACATATTGAAGTCTCATGATTATATAATTTCGTGATTAGAAAAGTGGGCAGTGCCACGCCCATTAAAAAAAAATATAATTTTTAGCTTCTTGCACTTGATATTCAATTAAAATTCAGAATGCATTTTTATTCATTAAGGGCCATAGCAACGCTCGCCGGGCTTGTCTAGTATTGCTAGAAGAGTAGTTACTTAGTTAAGTCCCTTTTTAAAGGCAACCGTAATAAGTACTTTAACGAGTCCCTATTTTTAAGCGAGCGTGGTAAGTACTTGCCTCCAATGATATCGCCATTTTAAAATAATGGGTTTAGATGCTAAATTGTAAGTAGTGTAAAACTGTTTTCAAGTAGCTTTAAGTCATTATTTTGTAATGTGTTATTTTGCTGGGATATTTATGTATTATTATTGTTTTGGAAATGTTTTCATTTTTTTATTTTTACTGGCTGTGTGTTACATTTCCATCCTTCTTTTTTTAACTTTTTGATGCGATTTTATATTGCGTTGATTTAAAGGGAATATTTAAAATTCCATGCCACACTTTCGGCAAAACATAATCACAGGTTTGATGTATATATGTGGTGGCAGTGTTACCATAATAGTGATGTTATAATAAACTGACGAACTTTAAAGCTTAATAACACTTTATAATGTTTGCCTTAAAAATGTGACTCTTAATCAAAAATTTATTATAAAGTATAAGATTTATAAGGAGGAACTGTTTTGTCTGTTTTTATAGTTTTACGGAAAGTAATTTTAAGCTTTTAATTTTTATAAATTGATTCCCTTGAAAATGAAGAATACGTATTATGTAAATCCCATAAAAATCATATCGGTTTTCATATGTGTATATAGTTAAATTAAAAAGATAAGATAAATATTTTTATTTATTGTATTTTATATAATTATTAATTATAAGTTAAAATAAGTTAATCCAAATGAATTTATTCGTTGAGAGATAATAGGCAATAAATTATTACCCTACAACTCCCTATTAAGTTGTATCAAATAGGTAGAAACAGCTTTCAGCTTATATAGACTTAAGCAGTTATTACTTTTTGCCAAATATATAAAGCCATTGTTTAAAAAAACCATTTTACTTATAGTGTAAATTTTAAACTTTACAAAAAATGCTTTCATACATATTTCAAGAGAACATTTTTTTTCAATTAAAGAATTTATTAAACACTTTCTATTGAGAAAAGTACAAAAGAATATTTTCATATAGATATAGAACATTTTCACAAATATGTAAAAAATTTTATAAGAAAGAATCCTGGCAACACTGTGTGTAGGTATTTATTTCGTTGCCTTTGTGAGTTAACAAAGTCGACTGGTTGCCAAAACGTATTAATTTTCAACAACAATATTTTTTCTTAGTTGTTTGTTGATGTTTTAGCTAGACTCTTGTTTGTTTTGCAAATACTTCTTCAACACAAATCATTTAAAACAATGTCAAATATTTATTTAAGCCAACACATACAAAGGATTTCCGACACGGTCCTCGTATTCGAAATACACAAATTTACGATTGTTTACATTTAGTTATTTAAACTTAAATTTATTATTGAGTAACTTTTTTATAAAGAAGTTCTTTGTTTGGTTTGTTTTTTAATATGACCTAATTTTTAGTATTTCAAAGGAGACTCTTTTTTTATCTTTTTTTTAAGGTAAAATGAAGTGTTGCCAATTTCTGTTTTAGGTAAAAGTTATACGGCCTTATTCATAACAAAAAGTTAGCCACAGTTTATACACTACGTACAACGAGCTGCTAACTAGAATGCCGATTAAGCTTGGCAGCTTGTTGGCACAGAGTTTATTCATAACAAACTTTTATCCGTCTGCCAACTTTTAAAAAATCAACTCTGAAATTGCATGATACTCCTCAAAAATGCAACCGTTTTCCCTTGTTTTGACATTTTTTTTTGTTTTTCCATCCATACTAACAATTATTAAAATTTAAAAATAAATTTAAAAAATAAACGAACAATATATTTTTCGTGCACAAAAATTTTTATTAACTATTTTCTTTATAAAATTTTTTTAAAACAGAACAGCTGTTTTTTACAAGTCGGCAAACGCTTAGCAGCTCGATAACAAGAGTTTAGCAAATAGTTAGCCAGAGTTTGGCATGTGTGTTATGAATAACCTTTATGCCAACTTTTTGTTATGAATAAGGCCGATAATATTTAAAATTTAATTAATCACAGTTTGAAATACGTGGAAGCATGACTAAATGCTTTATTTAAAGTAAGAATTCTATTTTCCGCTCTGCTAAATTTGATCTTTAATTTTGATATTCAACTGTAGCCATCTAATTTGATACCCATTTTGATGGAGTTAAGAAAAAACATTTTCCCCCATTTTTCTTACACACCATCTTAGATTTGTCACTTGTCTTGTCTGCAGTTTGCTGTATGCTACTGGTTAAGCCCTTTCATTTGCCACTGTTATTGTGGGGGTTAAAGGGTACTCAGTAGTAATCACTTACTATATATGACCCATATATCCGCAAGTTTGTTTTAAACGCCATGTTGGATTTTAAGTTTTTCATAGTCTACTGTATTCTACCATTCAAACTTTTTCGTTTGACACTATATTAAATACTGGATTTGACCCAAATATAAAATTAACTGTGCGCCATTTTGTAGTGGAGGCCATCATAGAAGTTCTTTAAATGTTTTGTATTCTAATTGTCTGCTTCCTTTAGTGTATGGCCATATTTAATCTGTCGGTTGACTAAAATATGAAAAAACTGGATTTTTGTTTGTAAATTTTGGAAAAAAAACACCGATGCAGTTGTTTTTTGGTGCTTATACCTCAGTTAGTTTCAAACTGATTTTTTAGTTTTTCTCAGGTGTACATTTCGAAACTACGGCCTGTAGTTTGGTGTATTTTAAGCGTGCGTAACTAGATATTATAAAAAATATACAAAAAATTTTAAAACAACATTTGCCTATAACTTTGCCGATTAGTGACTAATTTGTTAAAATTTTTTTACGAATATCTACAGGCATATTTTATATAAGTAGATGTTTTAACAAATTTGTGTATAAATAATCTTAGGGCTGAAAAATTTTAATTTTTGTATAAAAATATTTCGAAAAGCTGAGGAAGTGGTGTTTAATTGCTGATGTCTTAAAAACTTATAAAACGATTGTACTGGACTTAAATAGCGACTTATTTCCGAATATTTTCAAAAGATTTCTATCACACATAGGTGTGTGCAATATGTAAGGCCCTCTTAAAGGTGATTTCAACCATCACACAAACAGACGATCCGATGGACAAATGGGTAAGGTTAGAATTTGCAGCCGCCCAAAGGCATAGCTCACTTGGATCCTTCGAGGGTCCCGTTGTGATGGACAGATGGAGATTGCTTAATCGACTCCCTTAATTATATACATTATGGGGTGGTTGCAAATGACCACTGTAGAGACGAGATGACAAATTAATATTTTCCCTTTTACACTGTCCTGTGAACGCTATGAAGAGAAGCAAAAATATTATATCACTTCGATGGGGATCGTATGTAGTGAAATATTAAGCTTCGTAAGAAAAGGAGCACAAAATTACACAAAGTAAAATTTCATCCCAGTTGTGCATTCTAAATTAACTCAGTGTAATAATTAAGGTTTTTGTTGTCAAGCCATTACTTAAACAATTAGTGCAGGTAGTTTGGCAAACCTGTCATATCTTCAGGTATAACCTTAGAAAATGTTTTGTCAAAATTTCGTTTAACTGCTTAGGGAATTTGTTTTGAAGGTTAAAAATGAAATAAGTTACTCAACAACGCTACCTTTTCTATGGTAAAAAAAATATTCAATCTTTTAAAAAACTCTTTTAACTTTTATTGACTCTGGCAACACTTTTACTCTGAACCAAAACCTGCAAACGATTCTTCACAGCAACCTGTATTTATCTGCTGTTCCAAAAAGTGAGAGGAGCAACACAAAAAAGCTTTTGATAATTTACTGTTATTTTGGAAAGTTCGTTCACAAAACCAAAGCTCTTTAAATAAAAAAGTTGTCAATATATTATAGCTTCTTCCTTGTTCGTTTTGGGAATATTTTTCTTTTGTTTCTTGTTAAAATCTTAAATCTCATTGTCAAGATTCTTTTGTTTCTGTCCAAAGTCCTGTGCAAAAGTCTGTATTTTAGTGAGTTTTTTTTTTTTTTGTTGCAAAGGCAGTCATATTAAGTTGTGATATTTATCAGGATTTGGTTTTTTAAATTATAGCCAATTGCAGTGCACATAAATACTGCACGTGTGTTCTTAGCAATTATGGGCAAAATTTTTGAAATTCTTTTTTTTTTTTTAAGAAAAAAAAAAGACTCAGTTTACAACGTAAGTACACATTAGGGATGTAGTTGATTTTTAAAAGATAGTATTTAAGGCTTAAAATAATTGGTATATAAACAGTTTTTTGGGAGAGTAAAGCCAATGTCAAATAAAACTTTTGCTTCGCGTTGCGTTAGAAATTCGCTTTGACATTAAAGGTAAAATAGCCTTACTTATATGAAATAGATCACATAAAGTACTTTTAACTTAACGCGAAGCTTAAAGTTAGGTAACTCTCGTCTTTTTGCGCGCGTTGTCAATCAGTTGGTGTAATTTTAATTAATTTTGTGTTAAATTCGTATGTGATAATAAAATTGTTTAAGCTTTTAGTAAATTTTATTTGAAATAAAAATAACAAATAGTTTTTTGTAACCATTTTTAACTTCTTTTATATGTAAACAAACAACAAGTAACAGTGCTATATTCGGCCGTGCCGAATCTTATATACCCTTCACAACGTGTAGTCATGCAATAACAATTGTTTGTATCACCATTCATCTCATATAAAATACGTACATACATGTAAAAAAAAATTACAAAAAAATATATTAAAAATAAAAAAAAAATTAAAAAAAAAAATTTTAAAATTTAAAAAAAAAATTTTTTTTTTTAAATATATGCTTTATGGGGTCGGAAATGAAAATTGTATAAATTACCAACGGAATGACAAAGCTATATATACCCTTGTGCACCACAGGTGAAGGGTATAATGATAAGTTGTTGTCAAGGTTTTCAATGTGTCATTATTCTCTTGTTTTAAGCTTTTTTGTCAAAGTTAAGAACTTCACTCAAAGCGAAAAAGTTTTATTTGACATGGCCTTAAGAGAGAGTTTGTTTGGATCTCTGCATCATAATATCATAAATACATGACTCTTTGGTTAAACATATAAAGAACAAAACAACAAAATAACATAATTGTGGTAATCATAATCGACAAGCAACATACCATCACTGAATTGTATGATTGTGTTTTAAACATATAATGTTTACAAAATATCATTATTCAATTAAAGTATCATGCAATAATTGTATTATGACTACAAAAAATATTAAGATTTTTGGAATATTATAGTTATTTGTCATTTATTGTTCTTACTTTGTAAATTTAAAATTTTTCTAATCAGTATTTTCTTTTATTTAATCGTTTATTGTTATTTTTTTTTAATTTTTCTTTTCATGTCAAACTTTTGAAATAGCAAAAATGTACTAGACAAGAAGAAAAACCGCTGAAAACAAATTATTATTAAAAGTTATAATAGCTTGATTGCTTTGCAATCATACTTTTGTTGCACACAACATTTAATTATAATTTTTAAATTTAAATGCTTTCGAATACAATACTTTTTAGAAAAGTTATACAGTTTCTGTTATAATAATTTTGTTAATCATACTATTTTTACAGGACAACTATATCTATATTTGTTTGAAAAATGAAAATTAAATGATTAAATTCAAACAAACGCTTAAGTGTCGTAACGAAGTAAACAATAAAACACTGCAAAAATAATAACTCTTATTTGTTTTCGATAAGCAAATATTGTTACAGAGAATAAAATATGTCCATAATTTTCATGTCGTAACCAATGTTAACCTACTTTTTTTCACTCGGTTCATAGTATGATCACCTCAACCACATTGTTTTTATTTAGACTTGCTGCCTCAACGATTGCATAATAGTTTTATCAAACACATCATCATTCGTGGACATCTTTAATATTTAACTTTTATAATTTATCATTTGAGAATTTCACTATCGAATTTTATTCCCCATATGTTTTGCTAAAAATCTTCAAACTTTAAGAAGTTTAGAAAAAAGGGCTCAAATTGTGCCACATGCAACCAGAAAACAAAAATTCTAATTCATTGCGAATCGAATGGTTCAGTTCTTGCAAACGAACTTTTTTTCTGGTTACAAAGTTTCTTTGGAAAAAATCATAATTTCATAGTGTCGACTATAAATTTACATTTCGAAACGAAATTCTGTAGATACAACCATAATATTCAACTATCACAACTAAACTATGCTTTTGGCAACAATTGTGTTACTCACAACCGATACTGTTTTCTCTGTGCGTTTCTTTATTAAAAAAAAACATTAAATAAAATTTTATTCAACCAACTGCCACCCTAATAAATTGGCCCTTCATTATGTGTCTGTACTTGGTCTCCCTCTTAAGCTCACACAAATTAAGTCCATTTAATGTATGGGCGTAAATTTAGGTCAAATTGAAAAGTACAAGTTATTTTCTTTTGTTCAACAACATTATGAATTTTTTCGTTATTTTTCTTCAACAATTACCAGAAACTTACTTAAATAATAAAATAAAATGTTGTAACACTAATAATATAAATTAATATTTTTATATAATTTTCTCTTTATTATTACAGGTAAGTGTTGGTTTTCCCCATAGTGCACTAGAGAGCAATATTAAATTGTGTTCAATCATGTAAACGGCTTGTTTAAGCATGTAAGTTGCATTGTTTTTATGAATTTTTTTATATTGTATTTTAATTGTAATTAAAATGTTGCCATGCATTTAATTTAATTAAGCAAGAAAGTTCTTTAATGCCAGCAACAAAACGTTTTGTTAAGAGATATTTAGTTTCTTCATACCCCATACCCTTCATCAAGAGTGATCGTGGTAGACTTTAAACAATTTGAGATGGCGAAAATCTTATATGTATTATGAATATTGAAGTAGTATTCTTCGAAAGTTTTATATATTTTGGGTTGTTTAAATACACATCGCTCATTTACTTCAATAGTGTCATAATTAAAAATTCACACTTTTAAACCGTGTATTAGAAAAACTGAAAACCGGTTTTTTTATATACCGAATATTTGATAAAATTTTTTGTATGTCCATGATTTCTTTTCATGTAGACCAATTGAAGTTGAAGTGTTGTTTCTGTTAGGGATGCCAGACGTACTGGTTTTGGTAGTGGAAGTACTATTTTTCTTCAAATGTACTGTTTTATGCACATCCACCAAAGAAAGAACGCAAATGTACTGATTTTTACATTTTTTATAAGAAATTCCGCCTGATACCGATATCACCGCAAGTTGTTTCCGTAATCCAATCGAATTGTCTTTAAAGCGGTGGCAAATCTACAGTAAATGCAATATTATAAAAACAAACGAACATTTTATTACAGATTTGCCGAAAATGTACTTAAAAAAGATTAGTTAGTGCATGGATAGTGATATTAGTATTTTTACTGATGACTTTCTTAAGTACGGATGGACGGAGCTGGGGTTTTCACAATAGAATTGAACCAGCCCTGCTTCTTGAATCTGGAAGAGTACCTGTCTGTATACCAGACGGAGTTGTTGGAATTTCTGTACGCATTGGATCACCGGCTGGAAAAGCGAATACATTGAAAAGGGATTGTAATTGCTCTTGGTAAAAAGCCTGTGATTAGTTGCGTGCAGCTTACTGAGTGTGGAATCGAAATTGGTGCTTGAATGTGCTCTGAAGCTCAATGTGTGTGCCTCTGTGAATGAGGTAACGCTGACATGTAGGTAAAGGAACATGTAGATAAAATAACAATAGGGTAAAGGGATATGTGGGCATAGGCGGAAATGAGGCGGCAGACGAGCTTGAGTTGGATAGTGTAGGCAAGGATCTTACAATAGGTGGAATCATCGAACTTGAAATGGTGGATAGAGATAACCACATGTAGGCAAGAACGTACGGGGCTTAGAGTGTTCGTTGGCTTGAAAGCATGTTATGGTACACGGATGTAGCTGGATAAATGCTCTGGTACTCGGGCATAGTAATTTTAAATATCATCTTCACAAGATTAAAATTGTAGAGGATGATGTTTGCAGAATTTGCTTTGAGACTGCTGAGACAGCGGCGAATGTAGTATGCGAAAGTCAGGCAATGGCTGGCAACAAACACACATTAGATGTGAGTGCTATGGAGGAAATTCGTCAATTACGAACGACGCAGTGATGTATATTGTAGATAATCATCAGTCTACAATGTGAAGTCGAAATAGTTAAAAGTAAACTCCTGTGGGGGCACGAATAATCACAGAGAAACCAAGGGGGTCAAAAAAGGCCCCTTTTGTAAAAGAGGTCTGCTTCGATATCCGTCCTACATGTATATACATACATATATACTCAAAACTTTAAAAAAAATTGTTTAGAAATTAAGTGAAAAATGCCCCGCCTGTAGGAATTTAATTTAATAATGCAATCAGCAAACCCTTGGAAAAATTTCTTGCACCAATTTAACCTTGTATGCGTATAAATGCATACAAAAATTCGAAAAAGAACAACACAAGTAGGGTTTGGCATTTCCCAATCTTTTTATTTTCCCGGGAAATGGGAATTAAAAAATCGTCTTCCCGGGAATTCCCGGGATTCCCGAAAATAATATTTCTTTTAAAATAAATAATGTTTGTTAACTTTAACATCACGATTTGGTTAATAATTCATTGTTTTAGTAGTAGTTTATTTTCCATTAGAGTCCTTATTGTGTCAGCATTACTTCTTCCGGAAATATAAACTAAACCCAAGTTATAAAAATAATTATTGCCATGTAAACAGATATCTTTTTTGGGCAACACTAGTCGACTCGTCTAATACAAGAGCAAACTTCAAATTGTCGCAAATTTTACTCGATGTTGTTTTCACCATCGTATTTTTAAAGGCGGGAATTCGCGGTTCCCAAATCCTAAACACAAGACTTTTATGCGTGTTCTTAACAGAGCCCAATAACATAAAGCTATTTGCCAACTATTTTTCCTTGTACGCACAATTCGATGTCTTATCAAAACAGCGCCAAGAAAAAGAGTAGTTAAGATTCGGCACTGTCATTTGCAGCACCTTTTTCACACTTCATTCATACTGCAACAATTATCAATTTGAAACAAAATACGCATTAAAAAGCTTCTTTTTATACGCAATTTTTATGGCAATTTTTTTCGAATAAATTTCATGGCCATGAACCAAATAATAATTTACCAGAGTTATTTGTTGCTGTGGAGGGGGAGAATTAGTTTTGTTTAATAAAAAATTAGATTTTAGACGACTACATCTGATTACTGCGTGTTTGTTGATTTTAGAGCCGAATGTCATCGCACTACTTCGAACTCTGAACTTAAGGTTGTTTACATTTTTAGATTTTGTTTGAAAACTAACGGTCACAATTCTATAAATTTGTTGATGCTCTCTAATACTTATCTACAGCTTGGCATTAAACGAGATCTCGGCCAGCGCTAACGAACTTAAATTTATTGCTAAAGCTTTAAGCAATTTTTCATTTCGTTCATCTCTCTTTTTCATTCAAAAGACTTTTATTTAATAAGTGCTTTTTGAAAAAGCCCTGGCGGAACATTAATCCCACCCCATAATAAAAATCATTTTTATGATTTTACTACTGGTTTTTAGTGCTCTACAATCATGTTCTACCATCTAAACGTATTCATGCTTAAAAGTTTTATAAACTACAGTGCTGGTAGCATTAATTTGACTGTAAAAGTAAATATTTTTTGCATTAGAAAACAAAAGAATATGAAATTAGTGATTAACGGAAATGTACTGAAGAAGTGAACGCAACAAACGCATTTTGAATGTGTTCTAGATCAGTGATTCAATTTGTTTGACTAGTGTCTATATTTACATTGTTGCTGTTGCTGTTACTGTTGCATTTTTAATGCCAACTAATGCACGTAGGTAAACAATATACAGGGTGGGCCAAAAGTCATTATGTGGTTGAAACTTGAATACATTTTTTGTTTTATATATTTTTATTATATTTTTTCTTGTGATAAATCAAATTATATATCAAATAGAAAGTTTTTTATGAAAAATGATGCCATTTAAAAGATCCTCTTTTTTATCATCGCCATGATATGCTTATTTTAGGACACCTTTTAAAATTTGTTGCCGTAGCGCTCGAATTTGTGCTACAATGTTGGCTTGAATTGATAAATTGTCTAGGGCTTGTTCACATATATAATCGCCTTATCAAATAACTTCAAAGAAAAAATAGTCGGTTGCTGTCAGATCTGCCCATTTAATTTCCGAAGTTCTAAAAGTTATTCGCTCAACAAAAACTTGATTTTTAAAAGTCGTTGTATGCATTTCAAACAGTGTACCAAGAGCAGGTCGTTAAACCATAATAATTTTCAATGAAGTCAGTCTTAGTAATATTTTCAGATGTAATGCCATCTAATAGGGTGGCACTTAGCGTTGATTAATGGCTTTTGGATCTTCCTAACCGCAAAACCTACAGTTCGGTTTATTATCAAACTCATTGATATTCAAATGATACTGAGCTTCATCACTCATAATCAGATTTGCAATAAACTTGATTTCATTTCTGGCCAATTGTTGAAATTTTACTGCAAAATTTAGATGTTGCCGACGATCTGCGAGTCTTTATGCCTTATATGGGAGTAACAGTAAATGTGTTTTTAAAACGCGCCATATTGTAGTACGAACCATTCTTGGCTGAACACAACACTTTCTGGTTGATGTTTATGGTGGTGTTTCGTTAACACTTTACACGACATGTTCAATATTTTTCGCAGTGCGCGTTAAATGTGGTCTACCGGTTTGTGAAAAATCTCTTACACCCTGCAGTTCAACTGTTGTTTTTATACCCTTCACACAGTGATAAAGGGTATATATAGGTTTGTCATTCCGTGTGAAATTTCTACAATTTTGATTTCCGACCCCATAAAGTATATATTTTCTGAAAGCTTATGAATAGGGGAGTCGATTAAGCCCTGTCAGTCTGTCCGTCTGTCCGTGTGTATGTTGAAATCAACTTTTTGAAGCCCCCCGACATCGCTTGGACTCGGGTGAGGTATTAAAATATCAGAAATATTCGGGAGTAGATCGCTATTGATCTATCGGCTATCGGTACATAAACAACTGAGATATGAGCAAAAACCCACGACCACCTCGATTTTTTTTTCACAGAAACAACATTACAACAACAACATACATACATACAAACGTGTATACTGGTTAGAGAAAACGTGGCATCAAATCCCAGCTGAGCAAAAAAAATTTTTTTTTATTTGTTTTTTTAAATTTTTTTTTATTTTTTTTTTATTTTTTATTTAATATATTATTTATATTTTTATTATTATTTTTTTTTAATATTTTTTTTGTTTTATATTTATTATATATATTTTAAATATTTAAAAATTTTTTTTTTTTTTTAATTTTTTTTTTATTTTTTTTTTAATTTTTTTTTAAATTTTTTTTTTTTAATTTTTTTTTTTATTTTTTTTTAACATACATACGTAAATTTATAATTTTACAATGGGATGTTTTTATATATGTATGTTTTTTATATGTATGTACGTATATCATATGGAATGTTGATACAAACTACTATTATTGCATGACTACACGTTGTGAAGGGTATATACGATTCGGCACGGCCGAATATAGCGCTCTTACTTGTTTTTACTCTTGTAATTGTTGACAAGTAATGCCATTTTAGCTATTTTCAGGTTAATCTAGCGATTTAATTTCTATTAAGTGAGTTTTATTAAAACAAAAATATAAGTTAAGATTACTGATCGTTACACAAAGTTGACGCTCTTGTTTAGGTTAGTAACTTAAGCATTACCGTTCAGCGGAATATAACGCAACCATGTTGAACTTATCAACGAATCATTGCTTCAGAGGGCTAAATTCTGACATTTAAAAGTCGCCAATATGCTCTTTGCGTTAAAATAATTGATCGCTTATTTAAACAATAAAATTAAATTTTTTCCAGTTCTTTGTTCAATTTCGAATCTCTCCATTATTTGTTCTCCACTTGTTATATATATAATCTGAAACAAAATAAAGAAAAATGGCGACTTTAGGTCCACCCTGTACAAAAACAAATATGTCTGTTAAGTCTATAGAATAAAAAAGAGTTAATGAATGCGTTTGTATTAAAATGCGTTTGTTGAAAGTTTAACAGCAACATGCTTCACATGACATGTACTTTTGTTAGCTTAATATTTACTGAATGTTTGTTTTTATTTTTTTATTTTGTAAAATTTAAATAAATATTAAACACAACAAAAGAATGAAATTAAATATTAATGATACGACCAGAAAACAACCTACAACCAAATTCACGCTTGCAGCATTTGCGCTCAGACGTTTGAAAACAAAAAATTAATAATAACCAGTAGCAACAACGACAAAAAAGAAAAAAAAGGATTTCGTAGAATTTTAAATTTCTCTTATTATTCCAACAAAGTTATTTCAATGTTGTAAAATGCGGAAATGCTGGCAAATGTACATGTGACATTTAACTATTATTTTTCTTTTTCAATGCCGCGCCACTTACTACCAACAACCACTATTTTCCAAAAAGTCATGGCTCAGAATAAATATGCCACAGAAAAAGTAAATGTTATTTATACCCTCTATGTGATATTTATTGTAATTTTTTTTATACTGGCATTAAAAAAGAAACCCTTGTAATTATTATTGTTTACATTGGTGCGCTTTAGTGTAACGTTTAATGTCAAAATATCACGCAAATTTATTCAACTTTCAAGCTCATATTTTTAAATAAAGTTTCTGTTTTTTTTCTTTGTTGCTTTGCTTGCATAAAGAGGTTAATATTTATTGATAATAATATATCAACCTTAATTCAAACAAGTGTAATATGTGTACAAAATTATATGTGCTGAATATAATTTGAGTGACATAATGAGTTTAAAAATATGTTCAATATTTTAAAATGCAATAATTATACGAAAGACACTGTTGATTATTATGCTGGTCACATAAAACTTAATTCGTATATCAATTTTAAACTAAATTTTTTGGCTTAAATTTGGTTGAACATTCATCTTAAATGAAATCGACAAGTGATTTTTTTGCTGTCAAAAATTGTCCAACTCATGCGGTTTGTATGAAGCGAGCCAAAATTATGCAACATGCTAAAATGTTAAAAATCTGATTTGTTGTGATTTTTGTTGTTGTTTTCTGTTTGGTTTTTGTAATTGTTAAAAAATAATGCAATTGAAGCTATTTTCAGGTCAATCTTTAATTTAATTTTTAAACTTATTTCTATTTAGTCGATGTTATTAAACTACTTAAGTTAACATTAAAGTGCATTTTGTTTTTAATGGTTTTTATTCAAGACAAACAGATCTCACATTAGTCGGGAAACACGGTATTATTTATGAGATCGCCGTGGCAGTTTAAGCCGTAGCATCTGTCATCTTTCTATTAATCCAAATTTCCAAGTCTTGGTTGATGGTTTTTGTCAAGGCTCTCGTTGATGGCTTAACGTTATCGTTTCAAGATTATTCATATAGTATCTGTCTTCTGTGCCACGCCTCAAATTGCAGCTAAGACTCGCTAATTTGCCGTTGAGAAGATGGCTGTTAACACGGTTTTCAAAACTTAAGGCCATGACTATCAGATTTAGTCGTTCGATATGTCAAAAATTATATGTGTGTTCAGAAAGTGTGATAGTGTGGACACATAGTGCAAATTAAATTTTTAAATTAAGATTTTATTAAAAAAATTTATTTTTGTCAACATTAAGTTGACTTTTCTCTTTTAATTCTAAACTAGAACTAATTATTCACAAAAGAATATTTTTATTATTCACTTATGCTTATGATTAAGTTTTAACAAAAAGTATGATTGTAATATGACTATTTTATTTGGTTCACACGTAGAAATATTAAACCGTACAAATTTAGCAGACATAGTGTCAGCATAATTTGTGGGAAAGAATTTTTATGTTTAAATTAGAAAATGATAAATTCGTTTGTTAACTCCTCCCCCTGTAAAATCAATCGTCCCGATTGTTAAAAGGCAGGAAGGTCATTGACGCTTCGAAATTCTCGTCCTGAGCTGACAGGAAGCGGTTCTTCAAAGTCTGAATCTTTTCGTTCAGTTGTTTCATTAATTATTGCTGTCAGATTGAGATCGGTATTTTGATTATGAAAAAGAGACTGAAAATTAAAATTGCGGACAGGACTAAATTTAATGAAAACATTATGTTCCCTTTTGTTGCTATTAAGTCGATTTCATCAACATTGTTGGTTTGTAGTTCCTTTATCATTTCTAGCGAAAGGACCTCTTGGGTAGTGGAATTAATATTGGAAAGCTGTAATACAGCTGGAAGTGGATTTAATGTTGTTAATTCTCTTGATATAAAGGTTTTATTTTCTACGGTGATTGTGTCATTATGAAAATTTATTATATAAGTTCCAGATAATTGATAAGACTTGTTTCCTGATATTTCCAAAAATCCTTCGAATTGATTTAAAAATAACATTCCTTTAGAAAGTTCTTGTACTGATGGTACGTGTTGGTTATTTATTATTATGCAATCATGCTTTTTGCTATTCAAAAGTGGTGGTATACAATTTGTTTCACTTATATCTAATAAATTATTTTTATTACAAATAGACAAATCATTAAATTGATTACAATTGTTTTTAGTTTCATAAAATTTATTATTACATTTAATTATTTCCTCAGAATTGACTTTTACAATAGTTTGGTGTTTTTTTACTGATTTAATAAGAATTTTTTCACAAATATCTTTATCTATTGCCGGTAGGTTTATAATGTATAGTATAGTTGAATCGTCCGTTGCCATTCCAATGGTGGAAAACCCCAAGGCCCCCCCCAAATTATTGTATGGAAACTTTTCAGAGTCTAAAAATGTCCTTGCCTCAAAAATTTCCTTTTCCGAAAGTATAAATGAGTTCCCACTCCTACTCTCGCCCATTGTAAGGCATATTCAATGTTCGTCAGTTCGTCTCTTACGATTTCCAATTTGTCCATAATGGTATCTTCCACTGTCTTCCGAACTTGTTCTAGCGATTTAACTGTCTTCAAAATCTGATTAGTGGTATTAGTCAGTAAGTTAATTCTGTCAATGGAGTCTCCATTGATAATCCTCTGTCGTTCATTGTTACTAAGAAGTCCGTTCATTTTGTCTACTACTATTCGGTGATCTTCATGGTCCGGTGTACCTGCTATCCATTTCCATATTGTTCCTATAGCATCTATTGAACGCTTATGTCTTGGTTCTATCCTTTCCAACAGGTTCTTTATTTGATTGATATCATGAAGAAGGAATGGTAGGTTTGTACTGTCTCTCAATAATTTGTGTTCCATTTCAAAGTCTAAATCGTGAGCTATTCGTTCATAGTCGGTCAAATTTAAAACGTGGATAAGTTTAAAATTTCCGTTTTCTAGTCTAGTTTGTCCTAAATGGATCGAAATTAATTGTGAGTTTGTATAGTCCAGTATTTGTACTTCGGGCTGACAAGTAGCAAAGAGTGCAAGGAGTATTACAATAGTAAAAATCATTTTCTGTAAGAAATATAGAGTAAAGGTATATATCATAATAATAAGTTTTTATGTCCTTATATTATCTTTATGAACGATTCTGTTTCGAGACTGTATTCTAACCTTATTTCCTAAGTCTTCCTGAATTTTCTGTTTTCTAAATCTGGGTGAAAGCTTATTACGCTGTCCAATTATTTTTTCATAAACAACATCTCCTGGTTGGTATGTCTTTACTCCATTAGAGTTGTTTCTTTTAAGCATTTTTTCCTGTGCTTTCTTTAATAGGTCACACAGATTATGTGGGGTTTTATTGAAAAATATGTCTGATGGTTTATTTCCTATAACGGAGTGTATTGTTTGGTTATATTGTTGGGCTGCTCTATAGAAAGCCTCTGTATCATTGATTAAATGAAATTCTTCCCTAATACATCTGGCTATCTCAATAATGGTAGAATGGACCCTTTCAACTTGTCCATTAGTTATACTATGGCGAGGGGTGCAATAATAAAGTTCTATTCTCAGTCGCTGCATTAGTGCCTTAAACTGAGGAGACGTGAATCCCGGTTCGTTATCGAGAGTGAGTTTTTTTGCATTAGGAAAATTCTGTAAAACGTCTAATACTTTTTCTCCTAAATTAGTTTTATCTTCTATAGATTTTATAATTAAAAACTTTGAGTATGAATCAATGCAAGTTATAAATTTAAGGTTCTGAGCATAAAAAATATCAATGTTGAGACACTCCCCCTCCTTGTTAGGAATTGGAGCCTCTCCAATTTGTACCCTTTGTGGATGTCTGTTGTATTTGGTTTTATTACAGATTTCGCAGTGCCTTATAAATTCCTTAAAGTTGTTTAACATTTTGGGCCAGTAATATTGTTTGTAAATCTGTTTATAATTCTCCTTAAAGTTTCTATGGGCACGAATGTGTGTTTGCTTTACTATGTTTTGCTGGTCATCTAAATTAGTGATGTCATTTGGGAATATTCTTGTAAAAACAAACTTATTTGTAAATACGTTCCTAACTGTTTCCTTAAATTCCTGTAGATCCTCTGGTGTACAATGTATGGCTGTAACTAAATTTGGTTTTAAAAATTCCTTTAGAATAGTTAATAGATTTTCCCTAGTATCAAATTCTATTATATGACGAGTTCTGTCAAAAACTGTAATAGATTCATGAATTGTGAATCTATTTTTTAACAAAAGGATTTGCTGTTTAAATTCATTAAGAGGTTTGTTAGTTTCAGAAATATCTGAATTGTCGCTACTTTCTGTTGAATGCTGTGTACTATGGATACTATCATTATCTGAAATTTGGTTCAAAATTTGTCTAGAGAGGGCATCAGCGACTACATTCGCTGTACCTGGTTTATAAATAATCTTTGGGGCAAATTCTTCAATAAAGGCATGCCATCTTTTCATTTTCGCATTTGGATTTCTGGCTGAAACAGCAAATGTTAATGGCTGATGATCAGTATGGATCTCTAAATCCTTTACACCATATAAATAGTTTCTTAGTGTTTTTAACGCCCACACTATAGCATATAATTCCTTTTCATTTGTTGCGTAATTCCTTTCAGTAGAATTAAGAGTTTTCGAAATGAATGTAATAGGTTTAGCTTTTTGACTTAATATAGCTCCTATGGCAACGTTCGATGCGTCTGTTGTCAAAATAAATTTGCTGTTAAAATCAGGTTGCACTAATTCCACCTGGTCTATTAATAAAGCCTTTACCTTATTAAATGCTTCGATTGCATCTTTGTTTAATAGAATCTCAGTTTTTTTCGACATGTTTTGTGATATCCTACCATTTTCCCCTGATAGGTAAACTGTAAGTGGCTTTGTAACAAGGGCATAGTTTTTAATAAATTTTCTGTAATACCCTGACATTCCTAAAAAGCTTCTAAGTTGTCGCAAAGTAGCGGGTAAAGTATAATTTTGTATAGTTTCAATTTTCTTTGGATCGGTTTTAATCACATTATATCCTACAACGTATCCCAAAAATTCAACTTCTTCTTTATAAAATTCGGATTTTTCCACAGAAATTTTCATATTTGCTTCCTTAAGAGTTTCTATTATCTTAGCAAGGTGATTGTTGTGTTCTTCTAGTGAAGATGAGAACACAATTATGTCGTCTATATAGACATGACAAAATTTACCGATAAAATCTCTAAGGATATCATCCATTGCGGCCTGGAAAATGCCTGGAGCATTCTTTAGCCCAAATGGCATTCTTAAGAACTCGTATTTTCCGTTATTCACGGAAAAAGCCGTTTTAATAATATCTGATTCCTTCATTAATATTTGATGGAAACCAGATTCCAAATCAATGGTGGAAAAGTATTTAGCCTTTCCCAAATTCGATAAAATAACATTGCAGTCTGGAATCGGATAATTTACTGCAATTGTTTGTTCGTTTAGTTTCTTAAAATCAATAACCATCCTCAATTTTGAGGATCCGTCTTCATTTGTTCCCTTTTTAGGTACAATCCAAATTGGTGAATTGTACGGACTTCTACTTGGACGAATAATGCCATCGTCCAATAAATTCCTTATTTCCCTGTTTACAAATTCATTAACTGACATAGGGTATGGATATTGCTTACTCCATATAGGAGTTTCAGCAATTGTGTTAATTTCTGCTCTTACGTCAGTTCTAAAAGGCAATCTCATATTTATTCTAGAATGGAGTTTTAAAATTTCCCCATTAATTTTATGTCTTAAATACTCAATTTTCTCGTTTTGGTTCAAATAATTAATATTCTCAATTTGTTCCACATCTTCGGATGTGGTTTTTTTATTATAATCCTCTTTTTCCGTTGCAGGTTCTTGAAAGTTTAGGAACTTTTCGCAATGCTCTCCGCTTGAGAGTGTTCCTTTTTCGAAATCTAGTACAATATTCGCTTTTTTCATAAAATTGTACCCAATTAAAATATCAGCTTCGAGATTCGGAATCTCATAAAATCTTTCTCTTATGCCAAATAGTCTTGCCTCGCTAAAATGGCTAATATGAGTGAAACCGTTTATTGTTTTCACCCTTTTTCTTATAATTAAATCTTTTCTAATTCTAAATACACTTGGGCTACAGTAGCAGCTAGTAGCACCACTGTCTATTAATATTGTATAAATTCGTCCGGATGTTCCTCTTTTTCTAATATAGGGCAATCCGGCTCGACTTCTAAAAAAGCGTCCTCGTTCAAGTTATTTACCCTTTGAGCCTTATGCTGAGGCTGATAGCTGACTTGAGCGCTTTGTTGTTGGCGTGTAATGCCTTGGGGATACCGATTCTGTTCGTAATTTCGAAAATTGGTTGGATTTCTATTGGCAAAATTAGCATTTGCAAAATTAGTATTAGCGTTTGCCCTAAAATTATATCCATTATTTAATGGTTGTGTTCTTTGCACAATGTTTGCTGAACTCCCCAACTCCATTGGTACTGGTCTTAGTTGGGTATATCTGTCTTGGAAGAAACTATTCTTTGGAAAGTTCCTTTCGTTACGATGAGGGAAACGCAATGCATTTTGTGGTCTTTGGTTAGAGTTCTGGAAATTTCTATTAAATTGTAGAGCGAAATTAGCTCTTATATTATTAGACTCCAATTCCTGAGCCTTCGCAAGAGCGTTTGGAAGATCAGTAGGGGCCAATGAAAATAAAATGTTTGCCAAAGGGGCATTTAATCCTGTAATAAAAACTCGTAAAGCGTGCTGTCGGTTTTTCCTATTGAGCTCGTTAGTTAACTCTGAACTCGATCCGTGTGTCATAATAGTTTTGTTGATCAGAGCAGTGAGTTTTTTGTTGACTTCATTATAATAGTCAAGAATTGCCAATGAGCCCTGTCTCATTATGCTCATTTCCTGCTCAATAATATGGAGCGGCCTTTTATCCGAATAAGCAAAATCTAAACGGCTTAGGATGGCCTCTAAATTTAAAACTGTACCATGATTGGTAAGAATGTCGTTCGCTTCATCAACTATTTTGTTTCTTAAAATTGTGAGGGCGGCGTAGTACCTACGACTTCCCTTTTTATATAGGCTAATAGAATTGTTGGCAGCTTCTCGCCAACTTACGTATGAACTTTTGCCACTAAATGTAGGCAAGGACTTGATTACATCAAGTGATTCCTCACAACTAATTCTCTCATCTATGTCTTGAGCCCTGTATTCTTCTACATAATTAACACCGCTTAATTGTTGAATGTTTCTATTTAATTCCTCTACTCTCCTAGGCAAGGGACTCGTATCAAGTGTCTCCTTTATTAAGTCCTTTATCTGTTTCTTCTGTAGCTCAGTTAGTCCTGTCAATCCTGTTACTGGTACTGTATTTTGTGCCATGGTAAGGGATCTACTCAGTCTGTCTGTTAAACTGTCAATGGTCTCGTCCGGCATTAAAAAAAGATATTTTATGTACTATATAGTTATCCTGAGTAAAATATAATTTTATTTTATATAGATCTTTTACAGAAGTTTAGATAGATTATTGTGATAAATTTTCCAAATTCAATACAACTATGTAAGAGATTTTAAATTCACACTTAATTTAATTTACAATTATTTAAATTTGTATATTTTAATTTTTCCTTGAATGTAATTACAATGTATTTTTTTTTTTCAAAAATTTCTTATTTGGTCTAAAACAGAATTCCCTTTTTTTACACTTTTTAATTCGTAATATTGGTAACAATAATAAAATTACTTACAATAAAATTAAAATAATAGTTATTCTTGCTGTTTCTGTTGATGGTGATGGAACTCTTCGTCCTTCACGTCTGCAGTTGATGATGATGGGACTCTTCTTCCTTCACGTCTGCTGGGTCTCGGCTGGCCAGCAGGATAATATTTTATTTTAGTTTATGATAAAAATTTTATCAATCTTTTCAAAATATTCTTTGAGTTATCAAAGACAAATTGTTCAGTATATTATTCGTGTTTTGTGTATTAAAATTTACACTTTTTTTCTTTTACGAATATTTTCAAATTTCTGTCACTGTTTTTAGTAAATAACTTATACCTTACTTTAGTCACTCATAATAAATTTATTTTTAAATTCTCATAAATTTATTTTTAAAATAATATTTAGTCACTTAAATTTTTGTTTTCTCCTTTTTCTAAGGAACTTTTAACAAAATTTTTTATAATAAATTTATTTTTAAATTCCCATAAATTTATTTTTAAAATAATATTTAGTCACTTAAATTTTTGCTTTCTCCTTTTTCCAAGGATACTTGTAACAAAAAAAAAAAATTTTTATTTATTTTTTTTTTTTTATTTTATTATAATTTTTTTTTCTCCCTTCTCACTGGGATACTTATTTTTAATTTTTGTTCACTAGCCACGAATCCTTACTTTGTGCTTTCAGGATAAATGTTTGTTTTTTTCTCCCTTCTCACTGGGATACTTATTTTTTATTTTTATTCGCTAGCCGCGGATCCTTACTTTGTTTTTTCAGGATATATTACTTTGGCTAGCCCCACGTTGGGCGCCAATTAAATTTTTAAATTAAGATTTTATTAAAAAAATTTATTTTTGTCAACATTAAGTTGACTTTTCTCTTTTAATTCTAAACTAGAACTAATTATTCACAAAAGAATATTTTTATTATTCACTTATGCTTATGATTAAGTTTTAACAAAAAGTATGATTGTAATATGACTATTTTATTTGGTTCACACGTAGAAATATTAAACCGTACAAATTTAGCAGACATAGTGTCAGCATAATTTGTGGGAAAGAATTTTTATGTTTAAATTAGAAAATGATAAATTCGTTTGTTAACTTGCACATGTGTGACAGATTTTTTGACAAGTGTGTCCGATTTGATAATCTTTTGGAAATTTTCAAAAAATAATAGTTTCTGTGCGATCAGAGTTGCTTTTTCTAAGCAAATATGACAGTGTGGCATCCAAAAACACATTTTGTTGCGATTTTTTCATGTAGAACAGAAAACTATCAGATTTTTATTTGACATAATCGCACGACTTTGTAGGATAGTCAGTCATGGCCTTTAGTGAACAAAAGGTGGATTGTTTAATGAGCTGTATACCATGAAATAAATTAAAATCACTATGTCCTTAAAATTAGTAGGAACGCTGCGATAACCTCTAGCAAGTGATCGATGTTTTACCAACTCTCCCAATAATTTTTCTAATTGACTGGGGTTTGTAATTTTATTTTGTCCATTTTTTACTTTATTTGCAATTTTTCTATTATCTATATATATAAAAGTTAAACTCTGTCTGTGTGTGTGTGTGTGTGTGTGTTAGCTATAGACTCCGAAACTGTAAAATCGATCGGGCTCAAACTTTGGTAAGTTGTTGTACACATACCAGGGAGTGTTTATGGGTGGAAAAAAGTGGGCGGGGCCACGCCCATAAATAATTAGTTATCACTTTAAGCTGCTTGCACTTTAAGAAACTTTGCACACACATTGAACTGTCATGACTTTATAATTTCGTGATTAGAAAAGTGGGCAGGGCCACGCCCATAAAAAAAAATTATAATTTTGAGGTATTTGTACTGGATCGATTTTTCTGAAACTTTGCACACACATTGAGCTGTTATGACTTTATGATTTCGTGATAAGAAAAGTTGGCAGGGCCACGCCCATAAAAAATAGTTATAATTTTGAGGTACTTGCACTGGACCGATTTTTCTGAAACTTTTCACACACATATTGAGCTGGCATGACTATACAGTTTCGTAATTAGAAAAGTGGGCAGTGCCACGCTCATAAAAAAAGTTATAATTTTTAGCCTTGCACTTGATATTCGATTAAACTTCAGAATGCGATTAAAATTCTTGAAGGGGCGTAGCAACGCGCCGGGATTGGCTAGTATTTAAGATATTAAATTTCTACATTTTTTTTTAATTTGTACAAGTTTGTAAATTTGTTTGTACATAAGACGACACCAAAGTCACAAACGACAATATCAACGGCAATTTAAGGCAACAGCAACATGAAATTTTTTTTACAAAATACCAAACATGTGTTGACGGTTATCGATAAATAGCACTATTGTCAACGAAAATACGGATTAACAACAAACGATCGATTGCCGTCACCAATCAGAATAAGGCTGAATAAGTCAATGAAGGCAACAAAAAAATTATAACAAATCTGTCACTTTCTCAACATGCATTGGATTCTCGATAATTACTTGCGGTTTCATCGAAACGACAAATTTTGTTTGTTTACATAAACGACGAGATAAAAACTCGAATATGATTTTTCTGGCCATATTCGATGTCCAATTAGAACATATGTAAGGCCCAAAATGGGAAGCTAAAACGAATTTAATGGTCGTTTGCTTTCAGCTGCTAAATTAATTGGAGTTTTCAGGCGAATAAGCCGAGATCTTTCTGCAAAATTCTAATCCTTGCTAGTGCTCAAAATGCCCGCAAAATATTTTTGTTCTTTGTATCTTAATTTTTTAATGACTTTTTAACTTTTTTAGTTCTTTATATTAAAAATTTTTTAAAGCAATGTTATTGAAGGATATTGAAATTTGTATTCGTTAAGTACGGTCTACACCAGCCATCAACTTGTTCGAACAGCGAACAATTTTTTGTGTGCACATGAATTTGCCTGGTTGTAGACCTCTGTTGTCGATGTTTTGTTCCTGTTCAAACAGCGTTGTCAGAACATATGTTCGAACAACCATGTCTGATATTAAAAGGTATTTTGAATATGAAAGAAAGAGACGACACATACAAATAGCAACAAAATACACTTTATACGATTTCTCGTTTTTTTTTTTGGCTGTTGCTCTGCCGACGTTTTGTTCTAGTCTAAACAAATCGATGGCTCGTCAAGATGTAAAATTAGGAAGGTTAGTTGCTGTCATTTTCTCTAAAACATAATATCGAACAAATATTTGCTGTTGGCTTTGTGGGTTATTCGTTTAGGCCTGGGCCGAATTACAGCATTCGATATCGATCGAAATTTTACTCGAACATTCGAGTTCGCTGTGCTTTAGCTATAGAGATTCTAATAAGAATTTTCAAATTTCGATCACACTCGAATGCCGTGATTCGGCCCCTGATCTTTAAGGAAACGACAGAAGAAAAATTCTAATTGGATCAAATCGTACGAACCTGGTAAACATACTATGGTTTGATTAACGTCAGTACCGGCACCGAATGCCAAAATTTGATGGTGGTCTCACCATTGTTTTGGCTTCGTTATGCCATTCAACATGTTACAGGTGGCCATCTAGAACTTTAATGTTTTAGATGTTTTGCAGCCGTATTGGTGAGAGAATTTTAAAGTACAGTGCCATGAAAAAGTAAGCGCACAGCTTTTTATTTAAATTAAGTCACAAAAAGATATTTTGGTTTTTTATTTGGTTGTATAGCAAAGCAGTTTCCACTAAATTTGCAATTTTTAGTTAAACAAAAATAAGCGAAAATATTTCCATTAAGATTAAATACAAGAAATTTTTTAAGTGTAAAAAAACTAAAAAAATTTTTATACTGAATCTATTATTTTTACTTGTTAAAATAAAAATTTTTTTTCAATATATATTGTTTTTGTTGTTTTTAATGTGACTTTTTAAAGATAAAATATTTTTCTAATTCCATCATAATTTTTTTAACGCACTGTATTTGAAAAAAAATTTCAACACAGACGCTAATCATGGACACTCGTCGCTGTATCATCGACGACTAATTAAAGAGCATAAAAATAAAATAGGTGGGGCTATCAAGCAATTATTTGGTGAAATGGGCAGCTATGATATAGAGACCTGTGGAATGCTATTTTGGTACGTTTCGAATCCCAACTAAAAAAAATTTGAATTTTTTTACAATTTCCATTTATCAGAAATAATTTTAAATTGCATTTAATACATTTTAATAAAATTTTACCGTAAACAAATTATTAGAATTATCAACAAATTTTGTTTTAATAAGGAATTTTAACATGCTCTTGTCTTTTGTCTAAAGTTCATAAATTTTGAAAGTAAAAATCAAAAAAAAAAATTTTTTTTTTGCAAAAAAAAAAAAAGTTTACAAACCAAAAAATTGAGACATTCTAAAAGCAGCAATAAATTAAATTTTTTTTGTTAAATGGGATTCACCACTAAATAAATCTTTTAAAATATCAACCAACAATATAAAGTCAATGACAAAATAAAAGACATTCGATATTAATCACGACAATTATAATGATGTTTAAGATAATGAAGATCCTAATGATATTGATGATCGTTCGATTGTTAGAGCAGTTGTTTAAAAGTTATTGATGACTGCGAACATTTTAATAATAACAAATAATTTGCTAGATAATCATCAACATTATTATTGTTTGTTTTTTTGCGGATTTTAACGAAAAAAAATTAAAAAAAAAATTATTTAAAAGTGAATGGCTAAAATAAAATAAAAATGGCAACTTATGTTGATGTTGAGTTTAAAATGTTTAAATATTTGTTTCTTTGTGGCTTTAAAAATTACTTTGCGTTATTATTTGAAACAACTTAAATTTACTGTTTTCATGTTAGAGTAATTGTTGCTGCACTGGGAGACCGAACGTTAAGATGCTTTTTGTGTTTTTTGTACCATTCACACAGTGAAAAGGGTTTATATAGGTTTGTCATTCCGTGTGAAATTTCTACAATTTTCATTTCCGACCCCATAAAAAATATATTTTCTGAAAACTTATGAATAGGGGAGTCGAATAAGCTCTGCCAGTCTGTCCGTCTGTCCGTGTATATGTTGAAATCAACTTTTTAAAGCCCCCCGACATCGCTTGGACCCGGGTGAGCGAAATATTCGGGAGTAGATCGGTATTGAAAATCAGAAACATCGGTACATAAACAACTGAGATATGAGCAAAAAACCACGACCACCTCGATTTTTTTTTCACAAAAACAACATTACAACAACAACATACATACATATAAACGTGTATACTGGTTAGAGAAAACGTGGCATCGAATCCCAGCTGAGCCAAAAAAATTTTTTTTTAATTTTTTTAAAAGTTTTTTTTTATATATTTTTTTACTTTTTATTTAATATATTATTTATATTTTTATTATTTTTTAAAAAATTTTTTTTTTGTTTTTTTTTTTTTTTTGTTTTATATTAATTATATACAGTATCGGCCAAAACCTAAGCACCCCCTCAGTAAATTTTTTTAAATGATAATTTTTTTAGGAAAACAAAGTTATTAAATTTTTTTTACATATTTAAATCTTTATTATTGAAAAACACAAACTTTAAGAATGCAGAATTCAATACAAAAAAGTTAAAATTCAAAAAATATTTTAAGTCGCAAATATAAGCGGACTAAACTAAAGCACCCCCAATTTAAGGTAAAAAAAATAATAAAAACAATATTTCGTTGCGAGTCCTTTATTCTGGATGACACACGCACATCTTTTAGGTATAGAGGATAATAAATTATTACAATCGCATTTAAAGCACCGTCAATTCAGGCAAATCCAAGCTTATTGGCGAGAATTGTTATTAGCCGACGGTCATTACAGCAGATAATTTTAATGACTTAAATTTATTTTATATTCTTATCAAATGCTATTTTTATGTTCATATCGTCGTTGCTCTAACACATTCAGTTATGTGTTTCTTTACTGTCAGTTCAGTTTTTTACTGAATTTTCAGGAGATCAAAAAAAGGCATTTTATTTTGTTACTTTGCAGTATTAAACTTACGCAAATTGACTATTTTTTATTCCTTAACCAATCAAGATATTCTTAGACGTTTTTGTGGAAAGATGTACGACCAATAAACCTTTAAAATACAACAATAAAAAAATTTTAAAAATTGTCACATAACCGATTACGTCAGAGCAGCGACGATATTCTCTGATATTCTTAATACCCTTTCTATACCCACCCTATGGCTGGCAGTAGTGAAAACATAATTGTATTTTAATATTGATTTAACGACCTTTTTTCTTTTGTTTCATATATATTTTATTTTTCACTTAAAATTGCTATCAAGGCGATAGTCACCGAACACTGATTTCGTGTATGGATGTAGAATAGATATAAAAAGCATAATACAAAATGTGTTAAGAAGAAGAGAGAATATAAAGAAAATGTCACTTGAACAGAAAGGAAAGGCTTCCCATATTCGAATTTCATTATACCATAACGTAAATAGTAGTTTCAAATTACATATGAGCATACCGATAAGGAGTGCTGATGATGAAACCGTAACTGGTTTCGAAAATGCATTTCAATTGGACCATATCGAAACAAATTTTTAAGTTTTCTTAAATGCTTCAGTTTAATTTAAAAATGTTTTAGAAAGTTTTATAATTTAGTAAAATTACATTAAGACAGAATAAATAATTTACAATAAATTTAAAATAAAAAGTTTTAATAAATATTAATTTAAAAAATTAAAAAACTATATATTATGTAAAGAGTGGGCCAAATTTTCTTTTCGAATGAAGCTGTATTTGGGGCCTAGAAAAGCTAAACGTTATCTTACAGTAGCTAATGCACCTATTACGAGTGAGCTTGTGGAGCAGAGGCATCATTGGCCTATATTACTTTGAAAATGAGGACGGCGCAACCATTACGGTCAATGAAAACAACTATCGCAGCATGATAACCGATTTCTTTGTGCCCGCTCTTCATAGTGTTAGTTTGAACGATGTTTGGTTTTAACAGGATGATGCAACATCATGCCACAATCGATTTATTTCGATGGCCGTTTAATTACACTGCTCTGCAAAAAATAATTTTTTGTCTTCCCATTTAATAAAACTATGTGGACTATATGGATTTTGACGCGCTGAACTCAAATCCGTTGTCCGTTTTTTTCCATCAGATCGGGATTTTTTTTTATGGGCGTGGCAAATTTTTCCCCCTAAATTAGTCAGGTACGGATACTTATTTCCTCCTAACTCGAGAACCAGTCATCCGATTTTCAAAAGTAAAACACTAAAAAATGTGTAACAAAATTGTATTTATTTTAGTGGAATAAAATTTTTCTCTATCTCCTATCGTTTTGGAGTTATTTAG
Source organism: Phyto melanocephala (assembly GCA_941918925.1). NCBI lineage: Eukaryota > Metazoa > Arthropoda > Insecta > Diptera > Rhinophoridae > Phyto > Phyto melanocephala. The sequence goes on from OW799233.1 coordinate 10,127,318, forward strand.
AAATTAATGGAGAAAAAAAATTTTTTTCGTGTAAAATTCGTAATATTTTTCAATTAAAAAATGGAATTAAAAAAAATATAAGGCATATATTCAACATTTTAAACTTTTTTCTGAGAGCTACTTATCTTGAAAATAAAAAAACCCATAAACTATAAAAATCAGTTAAAAAATGCAGATTTTATTGTCAATTTACCGCAGGTACCCAATATTGACCAAATATGTGCAATGCAGCAAACAACGTCAGAGTGGGCGCACTAAAGCGACTTGTAGCAACAATGAATGGCAACTTTTTACTTCTATCTATTTTCGTACAACAAAAACAAATACAAGCAAAAAAAATTTGCTAGATTGTAATTTTGTAGCATCGCCTCGCTTAAAGCACCCACCCTGTCGTCACCCGTAGATAACTTCAAATTACAATAAAAAATCAAAATATTTACAAGCTATTTTATTTAAAATAACACAAAATGTTTGTTAATAATTATTAATTTTTATTTAGAAAACATTGTTAAAACAAAAAAGTAGCTTAAGCTGCCCATGCCCTTTTATCCACATCATTCAATTTCGTTCTGAAGACCTCGTCCTTCATAAGCTGTCGTATTTGCGGACCTACAAATATGCCTTCTTTTACTTTAGCATCTCTGATTCTAGGAAATTTGCTCTTAATGTATAAAAAGGCTTCACCATCCTTGTTCATTGCTTTGATAAAATTTTTCATTAGGCCTAGCTTTATATGAAGAGAAGAGTTTGTTCCTTTTGGTTTAAAGGCTCTTCTGCTACATTTTTTTCCTGGAATAAAATTTACTCTTTTCGGTCAAATTTTAACATTGTAGTGTTTTTCTTTTGCGCGGCTATCCCATTTACATAAGAAGCAATAAAACTTAGTATATCCACTTTGCAATCCATTTAACATTGCTACGACTTTAAAATCTGCAGATTCCATGAGTAATGTGAATATTTAATTTTTTGTAGTATCATCTTCATGCTACAATAGTTTTCGTACATATTTCTTGCATACGCGAGTGGGACCAATGGAAATTTGTTGCCATTGTTGCTTTCAAACTTGTCTTGGATGAATTTATAACAAGCCGCCAATCCTCAGATTTATGACTGAAACACAGTTGTCGCAAAAGTCCATCAGCATTATCGCAAAATATCAAACCTTCCTCTTTGCTGAAATATATTAAAAAAGGTTGTTGTTTATTTCGAAAGTATTTAAGAGACGTTAATGTCCGTTTGTACCAAACTCCATTCTTTTCATTGGGATGCAAGAAGCTCAGACTTGGTTTTTTTAAAGCCTTGATTTACAAACTAAGTTATTTATATCAGCTTAATTCGGAAAATAAGGTGTACTCCTTGGACTTCCAAATGAATGCGAAGAAACACCCATGCTGGCGTAAGTGGATTCAGTTTAGCTGCAGAAAGCCCATCTTCTTTATCGTCTGTAGAAGGCAATGGAGGTAAAAATTTACTTGTAAACTGGAAAACTGGTCGTTTGACGCATAAAGTATTTGGATATGTAACTTTATTTTTTGTTTTTTTCGTAAGCCCACGTGTTTTAGTATGACAAAAGTAGCAATCATTTTGATGATTTTGTGGTTCACTCCAAATCGCATAAAGACTTATGACTTTCTTTTAACCAACCTCTTAAAGACTTACCACAGCTACTACAACATATTTTCGGCAGTCAATTTTTATCTCTATCATCGATAGGAAACCCAAAATAACGGCAATAAGCATCTTTAAGCTTGGAAGATATTGTCTCCCGTTGAGAACTTAAAGTTAGATCGCCTCATACGTAACAAAATAAATTTGGAGATTTGTTACAAATCCTTGACATTTTGTAATATGAAAGCGTTTGTGGATTATTTAATTGCTTTATTTCTTTACACAATAACAAAGTACACTATAAGATCTATTTACTGTTGCCGATTTTAACCGCACGATATTTAAATTAAAAGTGACTTACTTATTGCCCATTAGCTTCAATATATACAATAAATACCAGAATCTACCCTAATGTTCTTAATTTGAAATCACAGGTAATTAAAAAATACTGTTATAAATATTAATTCCAAGAACTATGTAAAATACCGTTGTACTTTAGTTCCATTACCTGCTCACATAACGAAATGTTACATATATCATAAGTAAGGCTGGTTGCATTACAATATTGGGTACGTGCGGTAAATTGACAATAAAATCCACATTTCTTAACCGACTTTTATAGTTTATGGCTTTTTTTATTTCCAAGATAAGTAGCTCTCAGAAAAAAGTTTAAAATGTTGAATATTTGCCTTATATTTTTTTTAATTCCATTTTTAAATTGAAAAATATTACGAATTTTGCACGAAAAAAATTTTTTTCTCCATTAATTTTAAAATACCTCCAAAACGATAAGAGATAGAGAAAAATTGTATTCCACTGAAATAAAAACAATTTTATTACACATTTTTTGGTGTTTTATTTTTGAAAATCGGATGACTGGTACGATTAAATATGTGTCCGTACCTGACTAATTTAGGGGGAAAAATTTGCCACGCCCATAAAAAAAATCCCGATCTGATGGAAAAAAACCGACAACGGATTTGAGTTCAGCGCGTCAAAATCCATATAGTCCACATAGTTTTATTAAATGGAGGATTTTGCTGCAGAGCAGTGTTAGTGAAATGGTAATGTCAATTGGCCGCCAAGAAGTTGCGATTTTACACCTCTGGACTATTTTCTGAGGGGCGTCGTTAAAGACAATCGTTATTCAGACAAACGAAATGCAATTAACCATTTTAAGGCCAATATTCGTGATGTCGTTGCCGAGATTCACCTCCTTCACAAAGTTTTCGAAAATTGGTTCGATCGAATGGGATACTGTGTCGCAGCAGTCATATAAAAAAATATTATTTCATTTCTTACCGAAAGAAAAAAAAATAAATTTAGCAAAATTTCAAACCTTTTATAAACCCTATGGAAACTTTTGGTCTACCCTGTATATGAAGTGAGTCTAATCCAAAAATACTCTATAAGACGGGGCTGTACAGAGAATGATTGACCGTGTGGTGCATAGTTTGTTTCATTAAATTGAATTGTGGGGCCATTCTTCTTGAAGAAAATGATGCAACATCAACTGTCATTGGAAAAAAGTTATTTAAAAGTGTTGAAAGAATTTTTATCCAAAACTGCGCCGTAGACGTATTTTTTTAACAGGATCTGTTTCTAGCTAGACAGAGCAACTGCTCACATAGCCAGACCGGTTATGGCGAAGCTCCTACGGAAATTCCCAAGAAAACAAATTATTATCCAGAACTTCAGTTTCTACTGGCCCTCAAGAAAACCTGGATGTCAATTCTCGTTCTATGAAACTGTAAAATGAATAGTTTTTATTTGTCATATCATATGGTGTCACCATACCCTTTGCTGAACAAAAACTTTTCATTTCGCAAATTTACAAACCGAGACTTGGACCCCTGACTTGGGTAGCCGAGTTTCTTATGAGGTGCGAAACAAAAGAAATTGACTGAATTGAAGCAGTCAAAAAAAAAAAACAATAATCGAGGCTATCCCGACTTCAATGACTCAAGGCGTAGTTAATAGTCTTCTGGACCAGATGTCGTATATGCGTGAAAACTCTTAAATGAAATTTAAATATTTATAAAGATTGTTTAATACTGTTGAAATATAAATTGATGAATAAAGGCCAGAAAAAACTTTGTCGATTTTTATATTCTCGCAGGTTTCAGAGTCGTCGCATTTTATGTTTGGAGAAAAATTAACAAATCTTCCCAGTAAAAAAAAAAAAAAAATTGGAAATAGTGCAAAGTGAATTAAGCTTTTAAGGCTTCTACTTAGATTTGTAGTACAAAAGCATTCATTCTAAACTACTGCCAATATATAAAATAACTAGCTAATACCCGGTGTGCTTCGCCACCCCCATCGTAATGAAATAAAAATTTTATAGTTCAAAAATATATTTATTTTGCAAGTGCCACGCCTACTATTACTAAATCAACCATTTCTTATTCAAATAATCATATAGACGTCAAAGTGTCTCTTGCAAAATTTGGGTACTCTAACTATTATCGCTTCCCAGATATACGAATTTTTGTATTTAATTCATATGACAGGTGCCACGCCCACTATTACTAAAGCATTCATTTCTTATCAAAATAGTCATATAGATGTCAAAGCTTCTCGTGCAAAATTTGGGTACTCTAACTGTTATCGCTTCCCGAATATACGAATATTAGTATTCAATTGCTATGAGAGCTGCCACGCCCACTATTTATAATGTACCCATTTTTCCAGAAATGTTTATTTGGGTGTCAAAGTTGCTTTTGCAAAATTTTAGTGCTCTAATCGATATGGTTTTCCAAATATACGAAATTTAGTATTTAATTTATGTGGCCACGCCTACTATTGAAAGTCAGCCCATTTTTTACCCAAATGTTCGTGTGGATGTCAAAGTTTACCATACTTAATTTTAAGACCCTAGCTGCATTAACTTTCGTGATATATAATATTTAATACTTATTCTCTAATAGGGTGTGGCACCCCGCCCACTTACAATTTCAAACCAAAATATAGCCTATAGTTCCTTCCAGACATACAGAAAGATTCTGTGAAAATTTCAAGGAAATCGGTCCAGCCGTTTAACCGTCTATAAAGCACAAACAAACATACAAACACACATTGATTTTTATATACATATATAGATTTATACAAAAATGTGTTCTTTTAAATGAATGCAACAGCATGCAAAATATTAAAAAAAAAAATCATGTAAAGAAACTTCGCCAACTCATGAAACATCGGTGGCTTTTCATCAATTAGGCATGAGTTCTATGCACTTATTAGACGGAAGCGCAACTCCATTAGATATTTATGTAAACACATGATCTCCAATGACGCGCAATTTAATCACTTTATCATTAGATCGACCTCTGCAAAATCACTTCTTTCTCATAGTTTTTTTTACTGGGTTGTCTTACTTTTCTATCAATAAAGAAAACCTCATAATTTTACTAAATATGATTTGATTTATGTAAATCAAAGCGTTAACAACTATCTCATACAACAAAGCATTTCAATTCAATTCAATTGAAATAAAATAATTCTCCAAACAAAAAACCAATTACAGGTGGTATTGAAATGTAAAAGAGTCTTGTTGCTCCAGTCATTACTTAAGATAACACACAGCATAAATAAGTTATAAATTTAAGTTACAAACCAGTTTGCGTTAGCAAAAAATGAGGCCGGTTGGCTTTGAAAAGCACTTGCAGGCCGTTCTGTAGCAATTTGGGTTCGCCAGTCAAAAGATTTTATGTAAAACAACAAACACATAAACCACCTTCTTTAGCACCCAAGCACTTGTTAGTCGATTGTCTAACAATATTGGAGTTTATCTTTGTATCTAAATTTCTATCTGATCTATTGCAGCCATTAAACTATACATTGAATATATTTAAACACATGGTTTTAAGGCGGCAGTTATTTTTTATTTTTGTTGTTAAAAGCAAAACAACCTTATAGATATTTACTTGTTATTCATAATTTTTATTGGAAGTCCAAAACGTCTAGTAGAAGAAAATTAAAAAAAGATAAAAACTTAAAGTTTTTTATTAAAAGTTTAATAAAATAATTATTAAGTCCAAGCCGAGAAAATAGTATCCTACACCGGAAGAATCTATATTATTATAAATCTTATGTCGTTCGTTGGTGATCGCAGCACAAAAAATGTTTGTTATAACCAAACTTAATTTTTTAAGCAAATAAAATTTTACCACGCCCATTTTTAGGCGCACTTTTTTTTAATTTTTTAAAAACCGGAGAACAGCTTATTTTTTTCATAACCAATGAAGCTTTTAAATGATTCTTTAGATATTTTTTCTTAAAACTTTAAGTGGGTGTGGCATCCACCTCCTCTACAAAATCAACAGTTTTTTTCGCATATCCAGAGTACCGTAATACCTAAAGTCTACAAAATTCGTGATGGTTATTTGACAACTTGCATAGTTTAGCTTAAAATGAGCTGCAAAAGAACAATGGGCGTGGCACCATTAACATAAAGAAAATACCCCTCATCTTGAACAATTTTACATCTATGACCTTGAAACTTCGTGTGTTTTTTTCTATCTCATTTGTCTTATTCTTACCAAAAATTAATACGATCCGAGCAGGGGAAGTGATACCCCCTGCACAAAAAGCTCATTATTTGATTTAGTTAAGCAACAATAAATGCTAGAGTTTTCCATACTGATAGTAGACATTTTAATAAAAATTGAAAAATTCATCTTAAAAAATTAGAAAGGATCAAATAAGTGTGCGTGGTATATTTTATGGCATATCTGAGGAACTATAATTGTTATAGACTTTCGATTCTATATAATTGGCCACGATATCAGTAAATAGGATCAAAATCAATAGGATAAAAACAGCGAACGTAGTGTCCACCCATACGTCCCCCCCAATCCCACAAATTACATTTGATCTCGTTTCCCCTAATTTCTATTTAGCTTTACTTAGTAATGCTATAAACACAATCAAGTCCACCGACCATCGACTACAAGATGTCAAAAACAGAATACATGCGTGCTTATGAGAATAATTCTTTTAGCCGCTACACGACTACCGACTACACGGCTACTTTTGTAGCCCGTAGCCAACTTAGGCTAATTTCTATTTTTCTTGGCTACAAAAAACAGATTAGTGCTGCCAATACAATAAATGCATGAAATGGTGGTTTTAAAAACGCAATACATTAAATATCGCTATTAAAAACCCGAAAAACTAATATAGTGGCACCATTGACAAATAATAATCATCTGTTCATTTGTTTAGTTTGTTTTGTAGTTAGTGGTCGGTAGTCGTTAAAAGAATTAAGTAGCTGGCGACTTGGCTATTTTTGTAGCCAGCTACTTTTGTAGTCGGTAGTCGATGGTCGGTAGCCTTTGATTGTGTTTATAGCTTAAGAGCTACTTTTGATATTTCTAATGGGAACCAAAACTGGTTAAGATCGGAGAGGAATAAAATAATATTTATGAAAATTATTTCTATTGGTGGCAGATAATATTGAGATTTATCTCCTCATGACTACAATGCAAAAGCTTCGTTAAGGCCAGCCAAGCGGTCCGGGTCTTGATAATATAATAATATTTTTTTTAATAAAAAACTTTTGTAAACAGATAAATAATTTCTACTAATATTCTCCTTATAGTCAAAACTTGTTTCTCGTTTTTTTTTGCTCATTTTTTCGCAGCCAACTGCGCGAAATTGTTAATATTCAATACCAAAATTTTCGAGAGCATTTCTGATAAACCGATACTTCCTGCGAATCAATGGAATACATGGGGTTTTAGAAAAGTTGATTTCAACGCTCACACCGCCAAACGAATGGACAGATAGACCTAAATAAATCTAATTCTCTATCTATAAATATTGGGGTAGCAAATGAATACTGTTGAAATTACAAACGGAATGAAAAACTTATATATCGATAGTCATACGTAGTTGTATCTTTGACGAAATTGGGGTTTTCAGCAATGCCAATATATTGCATATACACCTCTAGTCAACAATTTAATCCCAAAGTATCAAAAATAACAATTTACCAAAAAATTACTTTGTGATAATACAGTTTCTATTACGTTTTCGCTTCTCCTGTAAAGTTGCAATTATTGGAGTTAGGGCCTTTCTACCTATGACCAACGATATATCCTTTAACACTCTCATGTGAAGGCTAAAAAAAATAAATTATGTTTACTAACTCTGAAAAATTTATATATCAATCAATTTTCTATTTCAATTAAATTTTCCATAACTTTTTTTACCCGGAATTCATTGTTAAATTAATTTATTTTTGCAAAAGTATTTAAATATTTTTTCACATAAAATATTGTTTTTAATGCAGGGTATTTTCTGTAATAATTAATTTTTTTTTCCATTTTGGTTATTGTTGTTGTTTTAATGCAGTTTTCCTTTTAAACATATTTTTTTTTTGCCTGTTTTGCTGATACAGATTGATTATGTGGTTTTATGGCTTTATTGAATTATTGTCTTGTATGTAAATTGGGTTAAAAAAGTTGCAACTTGTCGTTTGTAAGTGGCTGTTGTTTCAGCCTAGTAACCATTTTGCATGCCATAGCTTAGTTGAGCATGTAAACACATGTCTGTTTTTTTTTTTGTTTTTTTTTTTTGTTAAAGTGCCTGTATATTTCTCTATTTGTTTATTGATCCATTAGATAGATATTTTATGTTATTAAAGTATTTTTTTCTTCTTCTAGCGTTAAATAACAGCTTTATTGACCACTTAAATTTATTATGAAAATCTATAAAAATAATTAAATTTTCCCAGATTTTTAAATTAACTCTCTCGTCTAATACGTTGGTAAATAATTTTTGGCAAATACAGTAGTAACGATTTTAGCAAGGAAATATGAAATTCAATTTTGAAGATGAAGAAGAATCTAAAAAGAAGAAGAAAAAAACATTATTTTTTTGTATCCCATTTTTTGAACTTAAGTTTAAATTTTCGAAAATTTTCAAAACCTTATTTTATATAAAAAAATTATAATATTTATGTAGAATCAATTGTTTTTTAAAAAGTCAATGTTTAAAAGTGGAAACTGTAGGAGTTTTTAGAAAAATTTTTAAATTGAAATAAAATCAAGAAAATTAAAACGTATATAAAGGGTCCGCCATCTAACGTTTTATTTTTAACTGGTGCTTATTTCGTGAATGGTAATACTTAGCTCATGTCTGACAGATAGTTAGTTTTATTCTTCCGCTGAACGAATATGGTTGTGTATACGCTTGAACAACGCTAGAAAAGTGGGCCTGCGATCGACTTACAGAAGATGTCGATCTTGCCAAAAAAAAATCATCTTTTCAGATGAAGCTCATTTTGATCTTGGCGGGTATGTAAACAAGCAAAATTGTCGCATTTGGGGCGCAGAAAACCCGCACGCATATATTGAAAAGCCGATACACCCAAAACGAGTCACTGTTTGGTGCGTATTTTGGTGCAGAGGCATAATTGGACCATAAGCAAGGAGTGGCCGTTACAGTCAATGGCGATCGTTATCGGGCCATGTTGAACGAATTTTTGTTTAAAAAAATTTAAAAGAAGGCAATATTTGGTTTCAACAGGACGGCGCTTCGTGCCACACAGAAAATATTCAGTAGCTTTTTTTATAGAAATTTAAAAAAAAGTTATTTGGCGGACCCTTTACTATTAGGTGTCAAAAGAGTTCATTCAATTAATCGATATTATTTTTAACTTTACAAAAAATTTAAGGGGGAAAATACATATTGTAGTCTTCTGCATGTACATATGTTTTTGTAAAAAAGTAAATTAATTTTTTTGCATAGTGCTATTTTGGATATGATGGAACCAATTTATTTATTTGTATTTAAATTCTTTAAGCTATAATTCTTGAATGCTGATGTTATATTTTAGTACTCTAGACCCTAAATAATTCTAATTTAATTGTTTTTTTTTTGTTCAATAACGAAAATATTACTTAATTCCATTTAGAGACTTTTTAGTGGTAGATTTTTGTTTGGCTTTAGGTTATAAATATTCAATTTTGTTGTTTTATTTTTAAGAAAAGGATTCTTAATTTCTTTCTTGATTTTATTCTAATATTTCGATCTATTTCGTAGATCATCATCAAGGATCTAATTAAATAAATTAAAAAAAAAAACAATTGTCAAGTTTATATTTTTATAAATTTACACAACAACAACAATAATTACCTGAAAAAATATTTTTCATAAAATTTTATATCGAGTTGAAAAATCGTATCTTATTTATTTATAAGTTACTTAACATGATTGTACGTCGAATTTTTATTCAGAAATTTTTATAGCAGTACAAAATCAAATTTTAAACATTTTTAATGTTTTAGCTGCGACAAAAAATTTAAAAATTTAGACAAATTTAAATAAATATTAAATTCGTTAACATATTTATTTGTGGAAAAAAAATTTTGCATATAAATTTTTTTTCGAACTTAACTTCGAATTTTCGAACATTGCAAAAATAATTTGATTTTCATTCATAATCCAATTATTTATATATAAAACTAGAAATATGTATTAATTTAATTTTTCTAATATTCGAAATTCGTAAATTGTAGATTTGTTATAAAATTATTGTTATTTTTTTATATAATTTTTTCGCTAGCAGCAATTAATCTTAAAATTCTGAAGGTTTCAGTATCCAATGGAAATCACTGTTCAATATAAACTTGTTTATTTCCTCCTATCAAACCATCATGCTTAGGCATCATACAAATATTTTCCTCCAAATTATTACAAAAAAGTGATTGAGTATCAACTGTTTTAGTAAATGTCTGTGTGTCAGTGACTGGCTGAATAATCTTTTTTCCACAATTTTTTTTTCTATTAACATCTAAATTGATTTAATTTTATCTCTCGATGATGTTTAAGACAATCTATTGATTAAGAAAAAAAAAATTTTTTTTCTTAAAGTGAATTTCGATTTGAAAGAAAATTACATCGAAAACTTGTACAATTTACAACCATTTACCTCTATTGATTTTAAAAATTCAATATAAATTCGTTTGTGTTTTGTTTTTATACCCGCCACCAAAAAAATGGTGGGGGTATATTCATTTTGTCATTCCGTTTGTAACACATCGAAATATCCATTTTAGACCCCATAAAGTATATATATTCTGAATCAGGGTTTGATTTTATGACGATCTAGCTATGTCCGTCCGTCTGTCCGTCTGTCCGTCTGTTGAAAGCACGATAGAGGTCGCACCGAAAAAGCTAGGAGGCTCAAATTTTGCCAGAATCTTTCTTATAGACAAGGTTTGTTTGGTATTGAAAATGGGCTATATCGGAATATTAGGAAGTGAGTTATAGCTCGGAATGCAAGAGTAGGTCGAAAAAACCGTGTCCTACGAACATCGAATAAAATGGTATTGTGTCCATACGGATTAACGTAGAGCCATGAAACTTCGAATATATATTTCTCGAGTCAAAACAATATTTCTCACCAAAAATTACCTAAATTTAATCATTAGGAAAGGAGTTATCGATCAAAATGTACGAAAATTTATACCGCACAGTGTATTTTTCGGTATATTTAAAAACAAAAACGTCATAAAAGCAACAAAATTGGATGTACGACTCTGAAATTTTGCACACTTTGCTTTTTGGTGAGAGGCTTTTTTTTAACGGAAAATCAATGTGCCACGCCCACTTTTACGCCCACCTCCCATATAACGTTTTACCTAAAATTCATATAATTTCTCTATTAATAAAGATTTTGGAATAATAAAGGGCTATATTGAAACATCTAAAATGTACTCATTCGCAGAAATAACTTTGACACGCCTACTATAACGCCCACTTTTCACGTTATATACCGTTAATGAAATTTAAAAGCTCATAAAACCGCCGAAATTAGAGGTATGATAATCAAATTTGCTACGTATATCCCCCTAGGCAATGTCATTATTGTGCCAAAAAATTAAGATGCCACGCCCACTTTTACGCCCACCTCCCATATAACGTTTTACCTAAAGTTCATATAATTTCTCTATTAAAAAAGATTTTGGAATAATAAAAGGCTATATTGAAACATCTAAAATGTGCTCATTCGCAAAAATAACTTTGACACGCCTACTATAACGCCCACTTTTCACGTTATCTACCGTTAATGAAATTTCAAAGCTCATAAAACCGCCAAAATTTGATGTATGATGATCAAATTTGCTACGTATATCCCCCTAGGCAGTGTCATTATTGTACAAAAAAATTAAGGTGCCACGCCCACTTTTACGCCCACCTACCATATAACGCTTTACCTAAAATTCATATAATTTCTCTATTAAAAAAGATTTTGGAATAATAAAAGGCTATATTGAAACATCTAAAATGTACTCATGAGTAAAAATAACTTTGACACGCCTACTATAACGCCCACTTTTCACGTTATCTACCGTTAATGAAATGTTAAAGCTCATAAAACCGACAAAATTAGAGGTATGATGAGGAAATTTACTACATATATCCTTCTAGTCAATGTAGTTGTTGTGCCAAAAAGTTTAGGTGACACGCCCACTATAACGCCTACCTCCCATATAACGGGTTTTCTTAAATTCATGTAATTTCTCTATTGACAAAGTTTTTGGGAAAATAAAGAACTATATTGAAATATCTTAGTTGTATTTATTAGCACAAACTTTATTGACACGCCTACTTTAACGCCCACTTTCATTGAAAAACTACATTTACAAAAGCATTTTAGTAGCATATCGAAGGTGGTTAAATTTTAAGGACCGATGTTGAATTTATATCAAACACAAATTATTTAGGAAATTACTATCATTTATTTTTATAATGATATAATTTGTATGGTTCAGTTATGTATTTGACAAAATATCGGCCAAATGGCCCCCCCATCCTTGGTGCCACTCCTCTATCTGATGGTCCAAATTTTCAATGACAATGTTGATGCTCAATTGTTGGGCACGATGATGAGTCGAGGTTGACTGCTCTTTTACCACACTATCGCAAAAAACAGCAATGGTTCCCATTCAACGAACTAAGAAGGCATTCACAGATTTTCTAACATTTTATACAGACCTGTTTTGCAGAAATTTAAATATTTTTTAAAATTTTCCCGATTGTGGATGAATTTGAATGATTATGTTGATCAAAAGAATTACGAAGTGCACAAAATGCATTTTGATTTGAACGCCCATTTTCATAAAAAATCTAAATAACTTTAAAGCGTTGCTCATTTGCGTATCTTTCCACGGATCAAATTGAGTAAGTTTGAGATTGAGAAATGTAAAATGAAATGCAGAAAACTAATTTAAAGACTAGCTGTAGTTCACCTTCAACATGGGCCCTTAAAATTTAACCACCCTCTACAAAGAAAGTGATACATATTTTATTATAAAAAGATTATTCCATAATGAGTAACAAAATAATAAATATTGTGCTTTAAATGTACACAAAATTGGTGGTGGGTATAAAAGATTCGGCACAGCCGAATATAGTGCTCTTACTTGTTTTTTTTGCTTTTATGTTGTGCAAAGATTTTGTTTAGCAAACTTCAATTAATTTACGTAATTAAACAAACAAACAGAACCAGCAAGCAGCCAGCCCGCAAGTGTATCAGTCAGTCAGCAGCAAATGCATGATGTTGAGTTCATAGAAGTTATCAAAGATACAAATTTGTTTAATTAATTTGTTTATGGCACGAATACGTTTTACTCTCAACAGCGCCTTGTGTTCGTTTTATTTTAATTTAATTTGATTAAATTTTTGTTTTTCCACTAATTTATGCCATGTTTTTTTATAAATTAAAAACCAAAACAAACATACATACATATTTAAGTAAATAAGTTTGTAAAACATTTTTTATTTTAGACAGATATTTGATTTACAGTATTAACACACTGCTACAAAAATAAACACTTTTTGGCAGAACTTGAAAAGCGTACTTGTGTTGGTTGTTGGCTGTAGGACATAAAAAAATCGTTTAAACAATTTTGAAACGCCCTAAAAAAATTTTTTTTAAAGTGTTTTAGTGTAGTTCTTAATAGCCCTAAATCACACATTTTTAGACCGATTTCAAAATTTTGAACAGTTTTTGAAAAGCAAAGAATCGTTTGTAAAATGAATTTCCAGCAATTAGGACAGTTCTTGTTACAAATTTTAAATTTAAAAAAAAAATTCTTTTTAATTTTTTAAATTCAACAATAGTTATTTTAATTGGCTTCTATTAAAACCTGATTTTTCGCACAGTGTTTTTAAAATTAAATAATAAAACAATGACAATTATAAAAAATGAAACGAGACGTACAGACGTTATTAAAATATTAAAAAAAACCATTTTAATCAGCAACTTGCTACTCGTACTAATCATGGTGTAATAACATAAGGTGATAGCGTAAATGAGAGTAATTTTTGTATCTTTTTTTTATGTATGGAGTTTGACAATTTCCGGAGTTGAAATCATTTTTTAAATATGTGGTTTGACATACTCCAGAGCACAAAAAAATAATCAGCTGGGCTGGCACCGCCACCTTGTATAATTACACCATGGTACGTGTATACTGGTTAGAGAAAACGTGGCATCGAATCCCAGCTGAGCCAAAAAAAAATTTTTTTATATATTAAAAATTTTTTTTTAAATTTTTTTTTTAATTTTTTTTTTTTATTTTTTATTTAATATATTATTTATATTTTTATTATTTTTTTTTTAATATTTTTTTTTAATTTTTTTTTTTTATTTTTTTTTTGTTTTACATTAATTATATATATTTTAATTATTTTTTGAAAAAATTTTTTTTTTTTTTATTTTTTTTTTTAATTTTTTTTTTTTAATTTTTTTTTTAAATTTTTTTTTTTTTATTTTTTTTTTAACATACATACGTAAATTTATAATTTTACAATGGGATGTTTTTTATATATGTATATTTTTTATGTATATTTCATATGAGATGAATGGTGATACAAACTACTGTTATTGCATGACTACACGTTGTGAAGGGTATATAAGATTCGGCACGGCCGAATATAGCGCTCTTACTTGTTTTTTAAGTAGATTATACATTCTTTTATAATAATAATTTATTGTTTGACACAAGAAGGTCTTAAGCATAGGTGCCCATTTCTTCAAACAATTGTTAATAACCCCACCTCTTTTATTTGTATGCTCTTTAATTTAGTCGTCCATGAGACAGTGACCAGTGCACATGCTTGGCGGCTGTGTTGATATTTATTCAAACACAGTGCGTAAAGCGTCAAGCGTTGTAATTTTGCATGTATTTTGTTATTGTAACAAAAACAAAACACATGTAAAACTCCAACGCTCTTGTTTAGGTATGAGGGGTATGTTCTAAAGTCGAAAAATTTTTGTTTTGTTTTTTGATCGAGTTTTACTTAAATTTATCTTTTTCTCTTTTGTTTGGTATTAATAACTTCTGTCTAGCACAACTACCCTCAATCGTATCTGTTTAGGAATTATTTCTTGTTTAATTGAACAAACCCGAGATTTCTTACAACTCCAAAGAAAAAATTGGATCGCAGGATGTTACTGACCAGTTGACATCCGAGTTTCTTAACTTAATTTGTTTTGGAAACTGTTGCTACATGCGTGGTATAGCAAGTGGCGCCGTCTTGCTGAAACCATATGTGTATCAGATCCATGCCATCCAGTTGAGACCACAAGAACTCCGTTATCTTTTAATTTAAGCTTTCATTTAAGCTGAATTTTATACGCATAAAAGAGGAGAACTTTTATCAAAATTGTGTAGTGCTTTGTGGAATTTAAAGTTGTTGCATAACCGACGCGGAACGTCAAAAATTTTTTGTCGACAGATTAGGAGCATGTTTGCGACTATGAATTCCTCAAAGCTTGAGAGTGGACTTAGCATAATTTTCCAAATTTATCTTAAAAGTTTTCACAATTATAACGAAATGTTCTTTCGTAAAGTGCCTCATTTTCAATAATCGGAATTAGCATATGTATCAAGTTTAAGAGTTGCCGTTTAAGCAGAAAATGACACGATATTTAAAAAGAGCATTCTAACTGCGACACCCTTTCTTCGTAAAATAAAAAGTCTAAAATATTAAAATCAGACAATCTGCCTCATATAGCTGCTATTAAGTATTTAGTAATAAAAAATTTTTTTTTAAATATTTTCTATTGAAAAAACGCTTTTGAAAACGTTCTTTTTCCACAAATTTGTAGTTAATTCTCTATTTAAGAAATTTGCAATACATTTGAAAAAAATTTCTAAAAATTAAAAATAAATATAAAAACAAAAATCCACTTAATTGAATTTAGTAATATGCTTTAGTAATTCTCTAAGTGTAAAATATGCAACAACCTCGTAGTTGTTAAAAAAAATATATATAAAAGCAAACTTGAATGTGGATTAAATTCTTAACAAAATTGTATTAAATCGCCAACTGTTTTTCAGCACATTTACGCAATGTTAAGCTTAACTAAAATTAAAAATCATTAATAAACGCTTCAGTGATTAAATATTTTTTAATTATTAGCGATAATTTTTTTTTCGCTAAAATTGGTTGGTGATTGCTTAAACTTAGAATGCAATCTAGTCAAAGTTAATGATACGTAATATTTTGCCAATACCTTGAGGTAGTGTTAGCACTTCAGTATAAACGCCAAATGCAAAAACATTAAGAAATAGCGTGAAAATGTTTATTGAAATAAAAGTGTAATTTCAATATCACATTATATGACGACTGACTACTGTGTAGTACGAGTAGTTTGGGGGAAGCAAAAAAATAAAAAAACATTCAAATACCAGGCATTTAATCAACCAGACGGTTGTTCGTTTTAAACGTTAGCCAAGCAGACCGGCCGGCCGGCTCTCTATATGGGCTGTTGGGCTTGTTGGCATGTTGATAAACTAACTCCTCCGGCTAAACGCGATAAAAATGCAATTATTAGATTTTTACTAAAGGGGGAGGAGGAACGAGGAGGTGGAGGTATGGAGCCTCCCAAAACTGGTTAGCCATACGCAAACGCATTCAAAACGTTTTTTTTTTTTAATTTATATTTTTTTTACTCTACCTTAACACGTAGCGGCTTTTAATGGCCAATATGCAGTTAAAAACAACATGAAAATTGTTAAAATAATATTAAATAAATTTATGCAAATAAATTTGCACTTTGAACAAAATCAAAATAAATTATATATGAGTAAGTGTGCACGCACCTAAATGTCGTTTATTAAAAAAAAAACATATACAGACATACTTACAGACATGCGTGCACATTACCAGAAATTATAAAATAAAATAAAAAAATAGAAAATTAAATAAAAAAGAAAAGTTTATATGAAAAAAAAACGTCAGACCGTTCTTTGTGCTACATTTGTTGCTTTTGGTTACAAAAATAAAATAAAATAAAAACAACACACAAGAAAAAAGAAAAAATAAATAAAGTGTTTAAATTGGAAACCAGGTAAACAAGTGCGTTAAAGCGGGCGGAGTAGCGTATGACCAAAAATATGCCGGCCGGCCGTCCATAGAAATGCGTACCATAATGCCATATGAATGCACACATGTATGGATGTGTGTTCGTGTGTTTAAAATTGAATTGAAAAAGTCTGATGGCAAAAAAGTTGAACTTGTTTTTAGCAGTGGTTTAAAGAACTTAATCTTTTAGGGTTGCCCCTCTTGCTAATATTTGCAAATATTTCTATTTAGTAACAAGGCAAATTTATTTATCAGGTAGTCTTGCTGCGTCAGCTGATTATTTTTTTCTTCGCTTATTTTGAACTTCAGCTGTCAAAGTCAATAGATAAAAAACTCTCTTCTCTCATTTACTTCAAATGGCAAACTTTATATGTAAAAAATATAAATCATAAAATATCTCCAAATTGCAATTACCTGTCAAATAAATATGCCTTGTTTAGTACCTAAAGAGATTGTGTTTCTATAACACGTACCCTAACATACTTACGTACACTGTCACATTCTTCGTGTACCTAACGACCGTTTAAGCATTTGTTTGACTTTTTAGGAAAAATGTTTTTTTTAGTTGTGATGCAGTTCCAATCGGGGTTAATTAATCTGTCCAGATTCATTTCAAGTTCTGCTGCTTTTGAAATATAGAAAAACCACTGAGCTGTTTCGCCACGTAACCGAAGTAACGTTCAAGCTTGATCTATGTAGCATAATCTCGATATAATGTTTTGATTTACAGATTTAAGTTAGCGGAATACATGCTACGGCTCCCGCTTTACTAATGTCTATGTATAGGGTATTTGTAAGACCTGTAGAACTGTAAAACCAGTTGTCATACTAATGAAGTACGTTAGACTTGTTTTTTAGTAAACTTTGGCAAATCAGCATGCATAGTCTTACAGCAGAACAAGGTTTACAAATCGTGGAAATTTATTTCCATAATGTGCGCAATGTCGGCCAAATTATTCGAGAACTTAGTCAAGTTTATGGTGCGCATAATTGCCCATCAATTCATGAAAATATTTATAATAAGCAAACCCGAACTATAAGCACAGAAGAAGCCATTGCCACCGTAGGATGAAAGTGTGATAGAGGACTTGAATTTATCCATCCGATGCCTGTCTCAGTAACTCGGTTTCGGATTTTTTAACCTGCAGAGGATAAACAAGACGCCACAACAGCCATACAGAGTGTGAAACCATCACTTTAAATTTTCTCCAGCAATAGACCTGCAAATTAGTCACCTCGTTTGTGTGATTTGACACCTTTTAATTACTTTTTGATAAACCAGTAAGGATTGATAAATGTTACGGCTTTCAGTTGATAACTAATGATTATTATATACAATCTGACGAGCAAAATATCTCGTTCGACTATTAACTAAAAAGAATACCTACCGTTTGAGAAGAAAAAAAAATCGTTTGACAATCAGTTCAATCAACTGCAGGTCACTTAAATAATACGACGGAAAAAATGCTTCGCCCCTAGGTCAGTGCTAATATTTCTGCGGTTGGGCAAGATAATTATATTGGCTCATAACCGATTAACCACGGGCTAATCTGTATAATCCAAAGAAGTAACTACAAAACACCTTGGTCGAACAAACTACGACAAAAAGAGTCTTGCTCTGTTACTCAGAGGCTATTAAAAACAAGTTTGGTCCCTTAGTTCTTTCTCGTTTTTCCTAAACTAATTCTGATTACATATTCAAATGCTCAAATAAACTAAATGAGAATTACAACAGTTTTTTTTTATTGTTAAAAGAATATAAACGAAGAGGCGGATAAACTACCAAAGATTGAATTAGTTTTAAAAGCCATTAACTTGAACCTCCCTCACCAGATTCTTTTACAAACTTAACAACGAACCTTAGTTTTTGGCAAAGGGACAATACGACGGAAGGTGGCATAATTCTGCTGTCGGAACAGCTATTGAAAAGAAATTCTAAGCGAAAACCCAAATCTTGACCGATTGATAAAGATTCTGACACTAAATAGACCAGCAATTAGAAGACTAGTTAGTATAATACGAGGACATGTTTAAATGAGACTTATTTACGGTTCAATTAGACATGTCATTACCATAATCGTGCAAAACAGCTGTTCGAATCACACTTACAACTTACTAAGGCGGTTAATTAATGTTGATGTGCCAGGTTAATATTTAAAACTAAAAAATAATGAAAATATAAATAATGAAAATATAAAAAAATTGCTAAATTTTTTTAACGCCAAAATGACTTTTGGGCCACCCTTTATATATCAACACTCTTTGGATCTCTTCTAAACAAAACTTTTTTGCTGTAATTAAAATAAACTTTTTTTTATAAATTTCATTAATTTAAGGTTCTGGTTTTAACCGTTAATTTTCGATAAAAATCATAAATCAAAATTAAATGTGGACCAAGGTGTGTCTAAATTAAAGACTATTAAATACTTAATTATTAAATATGTTTAAAAAAATTAACATAAAACAACAAACAAGTCAATCAAATGTTTTACGATCAGATACGGAAAATGAAAGGTCCACTTATAGGCGTTTGTAAAACACATGCACATTTAAGCATTAAATGATTTATGAAGGCAAACCTCCAAGTAAGACATTTTTGGGTAAAATATTGAAAAAAAAATAAAAATAGGGAATGAAAGTAATTTCTTTATTAAAAATGCTAAATTCGTTTATATAAAAATTTTTAACATAAATTATTAATTATTAAATAAACTTACATATTTCGGTTCCCTGATTTAAGCATTCAGGTTTAGTAATCAGTCTTAAATCATAATTTGTCAAATGGCGAATAAACAAAAAAAATATACAAAACTGTCATTGTTATGAGAAACATACCAAATGATAAACAATTTTTTGTTAAACATTTATGATACAAAAAAATTCATTAATTTTAGAAAAAAATACTTTTAAAAAAATATGCAACAAAATTTCTGTTCAGCCCGCATGACAACAATCACATCAAAATTGTTTAAAAAAAAAAGGTTTGCAAGGGCTCGCTTTTTTTTTTAAAAACATTTTTAACGTTGTTGTAATATTAACTACCCCCCCAACTATTTTGTAAGGAATGCATGTTATTGTTGTATGCATTTCATGGGTATGTGTCACGTGATATCATTTCAAACAATAACAACTACAAAACTTTATCGTTTGCTGCTGTTGCACATGCATGAATGCATGATTTACTCACATATTTATTGCTCGTGTTTTAGTTTTCTTTTTTGTTTTTGTTTTCAGCTTAATCACTATAAAATGACGTGTATTCGTATATGAAATGAATGCGGAAATGCGAAATTCACTTAAAGTTACACTTTATTAAAAAAACAAAAAAAATTATAAAAATAATACAGTGATCCCCTCATCTACAGTCGAGGGTCGTTACATTGGAATTTTGGGAACCATGCGTTTTAATGATATTCAGTAAGAAGTATTAGAAAAATAAATTTTAAAATAATGCTTAAGAAAATAATGGTGAGAGGTAACAGATTTAGGTTAAAAATAAATTGTTTAATTAACGTAGTGCCACAGTTAGTTTTACAATTTGTTTGCTACTGATTAATTTTGACTGATTTTTATTTAATACTAGAAAAGCTCAGCGCGCGTTGCTACGCCCCTTAATGAATAAAAATGTATTCTGAATTTAAATTTAATATCAAGTGCAAAAAGCTACAAATTAAAATTTTTTTTAATGGGCGTGTCACTGCCCACTTTTATAATCAAGAAATTGTATAGTCATGACAACTCAATATGTGTGCAAAGTTTCAGAATAATCAGTCCATTGCAAGTACCTTAATATTATAACTTTTTATGGGCGTGGCCCGCCCACTTTTCTTATCACGAAATTATAAAGTCATGACAGCTCAATATGTGTGCAAAGTTTCAGAAAAATCGGTCAAGTGCAAGTAGCTAAAAATTATAACTAATTTTTTATGGGCGTGGCCCCACCCACTTTTCACCACCCATAAACACTCCCTGGTTTGTGTACAACAACTTGCCAAAGTTTGAGTCCGATCGGTTATACAGTTTCGCAGTCTATAGCTAACACACACACAGACACACAGAGTTTCACTTTTATATATATAGATTATAGTTAAGACACTATCAATTAATATCGGGGGTTAACTTTTATTAAATTAGTAACAACTTTTAGTAAAAATTGTCTAAGAGTTTAGGAAAAAAAAATCAGCAAAGCCTTTGAGTTAAAAAATTTAATTTTTTTTGTTTGTAAGAGAAAAAATACTCTGAAACAAGTAAGAGTGCTATATTCGGCCGTGCCGAATCTTATATACCCTTGACAACGTGAAAGTAAAAATAAAATAAAAAATAAAAAAGACAAAAAAAATAACAAAATTTTTTTCAATACCGATCTGCTCCCGAATATTTCTGATATTTTTGTATCTTACACTGTCTGGAAAATCTTTGGGAGCTTCAGTTAATTTTAACATACACACGGACAGAGGGACACACTGACAGACGGACAGTGCTTAATTGACTCCCCTATTTATAAGCTTTCAGAAAATATATACTTTATGGGGTCAAAAATAAAAAATGGAGAAATTTTACACGGAATGACAAACCTGTATATACCCTTACCCTCACTGTAAAGGGTATAATGAATACTTGATGCCGCACGATGTGATCAATTCTCATCCCATATTAATCTATACAAAATTTCAAAACCATATGAAATGAAATTGTTTAAATGTACGACAAACAACAAGCATTCAATATTATAAATTCTAAAAAAAGTAGCAATTTTTTATTACTTATTACAAGCTGGTGAATTGGATTCTCAATTTGGAGTATCATTTTAATTTTAATAATAAAAATTTTTATTTGAGATGTTAAACATATTTTTATTTCAGTTTATTACAAATTTCGGTTTCGGTTAAAAATTAAAAACTATGCCGGTCAAGTGAACCCGAAAACAACAACCCACCATTCCCCGCCACCGCTACTGGGTCGGCATACTTCCAATCTTTAACCGAAATTCTTAATCACGTTTTTCCATAAACTTTTGTCACTAGTTGATATCTGCTCAATAATGTTGTTTTTAATCTCTTGAACTGTTGTGGAATTAATACCATACACTTTCGATATCAAGAAACCCTACAAAACTATACTAAAGCTGGCAAAAAAAAAGTGTCATTTTAAGGGAATTTATGGAATTCATTGAGTTTATGTACATGATAATTTTTGCTACAAGGGCCTACAAAAAACTTCAAATAACACGAGCATCAATAAACTTCTCTTAATAATAAACAAACAGAGATGAAACTCAGCACATAACTGTTATCGATAAATAGAATTAAACTAAATCTGGCAAATGGCACGATCTCGGTGGCTAACTCACTTGTCCTCTACGAGAAATAATTTTTAAAATTTTCTTTCAAAAGATTTATTGCTTCTATTGATGTGTAGTAAGTGGCACCAACCTGTTGAAACTACATATGCTCTACGTCTTAGTCATCAATTTTTCATCGCAAAAACTTCGGATCATCTTCCTGTAGCAATATCCATTGACCATTGATACTTTACAATTAGAAACTCTTAATTACAAATTTATTATTTTACACATCTACATCTAGTACATCTAGTCTTAAATTGTAGAAAAATCTTCATTTTATAAAACATTTCCACTCTCTCAACACTCCACTGTAAAGCATTCAGCACTCTGCATACTCGTAAAATGTTTCAGTTTTGTACTTCTTTAACGATTTTGTTCATGCGTTAATTTGAAACTTAACGGAAATTAACAAAAGCCAGAAAATTACCGGTAATTTAATACTACAAAAGTGCAGAAGAAATAAATAAAAAAAAAATGTTTGTAAAAATCTGACAGATATTTTACACAAATATGAGCGGCAATAAATTAATGTGTGAATTATTGTTTTCTGTTTCTGTTTCTAAATTTATTCGAAATCATACGAGGGTATAACAATAAATCTTTAAACAATAAAATTATTACAATAAAAACAGATTAGAAAAAAATAGTTTGTTAACGTATGAAAATAAAATTAATAATTTATATTACTGAAATAAAACATTATTTATATTTTGAAACCACAAAGCCAATAGCTTTGTCAGTGGTAATAGAAGTTTGTAGAGTTTTATTAACACTAGTCTACAAAATGCATTCAAATTTTTGCTAACCCTAACTTTAGAAAAGATTTTTTGGTTATTTTTGAGATATTTTTAAAGTTAGATACAATTTTTGAGATATACCGTTTTATCAAAAAATAAAGGTAGTCCCACGACATATCTGTGCCTTGGAGCTAAAAGGGCCAATGTTACTTTTTTGCTCTTTTGAGTTAATCATTGCAGTAGGTTTGTTTTCTTGCTCTTTTTTATTATGGTAAAACAGCTAAAGTCATACTTAACCCAGAACAGCTTCATAAATAAAATGCTGGCCAATGTCACTATGAAAGCACCTATAAAAGTCAAAGTTCAATTCCAATTTTCTCAAAAGTAAATATTTTAACATTGGCCCTTTTAGCTCCAAGCCACAGATATATTAACATAATTTGAGGTTTAGTTATCCAATCTAGTTTATGAGAAAATTCGAAATTCTGCAAAAACATTTTCTAGAATATTTTCTCACAATATTTTTAAATTTGCTCACGACAAGATATCGTAAGCATTTTGTTAAAAAAAAAAAATGTTTTTCTAAACAAATTTTTAAATTTTGGTTAAAGTTTGGAGAAGATTTGTGTTTAACCTCCATAATTACCTAAAAATTATCTTTCAGTAATAGAACAGCAATATGTATGTAGAACTGTGTAATCTAATGATTTTCTTTTACTGACATTTCTTGAGCTATGTTCACATTTTGCAAATATTTGCTTAAATAATCGAAACCACTAGTTTGAAAGAAGATTTATTATACCCTTCACTTGTGTGTATATATAGCTTCTTCATTCCGTTTGTAATTTCTACAATATTCATTTCCGTCCCCATAAAGTATATATTTTCTGAAAGCTTATGAGTAGAGGAGTCGATTAAGCCCTGACCGTCTGTCCGTGTGTTGGTTGAAATCAACTTTTAGAAGCAACTATATGTTCCTCAGATCTGTGTATGGTATCAATCTCTTGCAAATATCCGAGAATGAATCGCTATTGAAATTCAGCACAATCGCCGTATAACTTTCTGAGATATTAGCAAAAAACCACGACCACCTCGTTTTTTTTCACAATTATAACAACAACATACATATATACTGGTTAGAGTAAACGTGGCATCGAAACCCAGCTGAGCCAAAAAAAATTTTTTTTATTTTATATATTATTTATATTTTTATTATTTTTTTTTTGATTTTTTTAAAGATTTTTTTAAAAATTTTTTAAAAATTTATTTTTTAAAAATTTATTTTTTAAAAATTTTTTAAAAATTTATTTTTTAAAAATTTTTTAAATTTTTTTTTTTTAAATTTAAAAAGTTTTTTTTTTTAATTTTTTGTTTGTTTTTAATATATTTTTTTTTTTGTAATTTTTTTTTTTAGAATGTACTTATGTTTTTTATATGAGATGAATGGTGATACAAACAATTGTTATTGCATGAGTACACGTTGTGAAGGGTATATAAGATTTGGCACGGCCGAATATAGCACTGTTACGTGTTTCGGAAAGCTTTTGTCTGGGGGAGACGTGTGAGCTATCCTTCTGTTTGTGTGTTGGTTGGAATCAATTTCAAAAAACTCCCGCATGTAACTCAGATCTGGGTGTGATATTAATCTTTGGCAAACATCAAGGAATTAATCGCTAGTGAAGTTCACTACGATAGCCCCAAAACTTTCTGAGATATGAGCAAAGAAACACAATTGCCTCCACAATTTCCGATATTTTTGCCACAAAAATTAACATCTTACAGTCCAGAATTGATTTATACAAAGGCTTGTTACTGCCTTTAGGTACGATTAGCCTCTAGTGCTATTCCCAAAAACAAAAAATCTTTTACTAGCCGACAAAGTTATAGACAAAAATAACATTGAAAAATATATAGTTTTTTAAATATATCACATTATTGAAGCTACTAATTGGATTTTAGACATGCTAAGGACACAAAAATACAAGCCGTGGTCTCGAAAATTATTGCCGAGAAAAACTGAGAAAGCGGTTCGAAACTAACTGAGATATAAGCAAAAAAAGTTAAAATGCTTTGGTATTTTTCCTGAAATTTACAAACGAAAAATAATTTTTTTAGCTTCTGAGAAATGATTTTGGTCTTATAAAAAAGAGCTTGACTAGCAAAAAATATAAGATTAAAAAAAATTTTAAATCCAAGATGGCCGCCACTACAGAATATGGGTTAAATCTAGTAATTATAGAATATAATACCCTGTTCAGACAGATATTTTTAATTGTTTCAATTTAGTGTTAATTGAGCAATTAAAATAAGTGTTCACACATACTCAATTTATCTTACTCCATTAGCATTTAATGCTGTAAAAATACGATGTATTGATACCAAATCAAATAATGCCTTCTATTTAGTGTTTTTCCTGTTGATAACATACATATATATACTTATATGTATGTATTTGACATTATTTAAAATTTTTTTTTTTTAATTTTCTTCAAACATTTTCCATTTTCTTAATTTTTATTTTTTGTATATTTATTTGTTTGACATTAGAAATGCCACCTATAGAATTTTCTTCTCACTGAACATACTTCTCAAGAGTTGTATTTCGAGTCTTAGACAATAAGTGAAACACTTAAGTACATATTGCTCAATTTAAAAATAATTTTTAGTATGGTAAATTGAGCTCAATATGGCCTTTAATTGCAAAAATATTATAAATTGACAATTAAGGCGCGTGTGTGAAAATAGTATAAAAGTCAAGTACACTGAAATCTAGGCAATTAATTAAAGTAAAATAATTTTTTACTTATAGATCGTTATTTCAAGCTAAATTAAGATTTTGTAACGTGTCGCAAACTGTGTGGCAAAAGAAAAACTAAAATTCAAGTAAACGGTTTTGTTGTAAAAACTAGACATAATAATGATGCAATTAATGTACTAGTATTTAAAAAAAAAAAATAAAAATTGTTAAGTAGGTACGAGGTACTAGTCATCATACTGTCCTTCTCGTCAGTATATAGAATTGCTCAGATTCAAATGAAATCTAGTGGCGCAACGTATTTCTATTACTCATATCTGTAGTCAAACGCATTTGCTCAAAATTTCTTTTGTTGAAATTTTTCATTAACATTTTGCATAAATGTGATTAAATTTCTTTGATCACAGGGGTGTGAGCTAGTTGGTATGCCCTTTTGACTTTAGATCTCATCTAATGGAATCTGATCAACGAAATTGGGTAGTGCACGACAAGAAAAAGGCTCATACAGTTGTTGAATTGCTTCATGGTCTACACGGCATGTAGCGGTGCCCTGTTCAAACCACATGTCAAACACATCAGCAATATAGAATTTAGGTAGCAATAAAAAAACTCTATTATCATGTCCCTATATCAAATACTATATTATTTCGGCAACTGCTAATAAAATGCAAGATTTTATAATTTAAATCTGTGTAACTAAAAATCAAATATTGCTCTGAAATTAAATAGTTAAAAAGAAAATCTGGCGTTTTTAACATTTTGCCACAAATTGTTGTGTTTGTGTCTGTGTGTGTTCTTGTTCACACAAACAAAATTCGAACAGGAAATACGTTCAAACAAACTATACACTAAGCAAAAGTGTAAAGTGTTGGGTAAACAGTGAAAAACTCATTACAAAAACACATTTCTTTTATTGCCATAAATTGTTGATAAATAAAATAAAAATATTGGAACAAACGTAAAAACGTGTTGCTGCATTCGCAGCACTTCCGTAAACAACTAAAATACACTTTATTTCTTCTTCTCTGTTGCTCACTCTTGCACTTGCAGCGTACTGCTGTAATCGTCATTAATTTGATTGTAAAAACAAAATATCAAAATGAAAATAAATAATATTTGTAGTAAAAGAAATAAAACATTAATTTTACATTTGTAGCAAATAATCGGCAACAACATCAACAGTTGCATTAAACAAAAGGTGTAGAACAATGGTGGTGATATGTTTAAGTGCACTAAACAAAAAGTGTCAATTGCGATTATGGTCTATGCATTACCTTATCCCAAGAACTTTATAAATCAAAAATAAAAATTACAATATAAAAATGGCTGATCCATGTGATTTAAAATTATTGTTTGTTATATGGCCTTGTGGGACTTTAGATGTGCTATACAATTGCCTGTTACTGCATTTACCCAGCAAAAGAATTTTGCACTAGTTTAATGTGAATAACATTTTTCATGACTTTTAATTCATAAAAGCAAAGAGAGGCATGAAGAATGCCTTCTACAAATACAAAATAATAAGTCTTTAGTGATGTGCTTCAAAACACATGCAAATGCATGCAAAAAATCTTGAATAATTCATGTAAACAGACATTATTAACACATTAAATATGGGATTCTTTTCATCTACTGTGCATGCGTTCCATGTACTTATTGAAATTTAGTGAAATTTTTTAATAAATTCATATAAACACATGCTCTCCAATGACACGTAAATGTAAAAATCATGCATGTTTCACCTAAATTTAACCACTTCATCATGGGTTAAACTCATGCATTCACTACTTCTTTTGCAGGCCTTGCTGGGTAATATTATCATTTGCAATACAAGTACAAATTATATTATAATTTTATTAACTGAGCGCAGTAATGAAGACCATTTGTCCTTGTAACAGAAAATCGTACCTGGCAGACTAGCGGTCGCTAGTCGACCGGCACATTCAACATACATGTAATATTAAAAGTTTTTTTTGTGAACTTTAAGCAAATTTCCGTAACTGTATAGTTGCATTAACTATGAAAAAAGCACTGCTATCATGCGACATTATCGCTTTGGAAGTAAAATTTTGTATTTTCAACTCAACCACTTCCACTGCACTCCTCCTTCGCGTTGTTTGTTTACATGTATTCAATTGACTTATTGGTTTCTTTTCGCCTCCTCTACAATTCTCGTGATTTAGTTTTGTTGCAAATAAATAAAAGAAAATAGTGTTTTTATGACTTCTAACAAGTTACCTGCCTCCCCAGGTGAGAGTAATCATTATAAAAAATATGTGCTTAATATGGTTTTTAGTTGACCGGATGCTTAATACAAAAAAAAAACGTAAACAAATAAATGAGGATGTTTAACGATTTTTACTTGTCATTTTGTTTTAAATGGCAAACAAAAAGTAAGGGTATTCACGTCACCGGTATGAGTCTTGCAAAAAAAAAGTTTTTTTTGTCTAACATAACAACTGCATATAACAATTAAATAATTTTACAATAAATTTTACTTTTTGTACTATTAATCTAGTGGGTAAATTATGAGATATTTTTTTGACAGCAAAAGCTGCTCGATTTTTTGGCAGCTATAATGGTTCCTTGCCACGTTTCGTTACATAAAAGTACTCCACACAAGCATAACTAAAACCGGTGACGTGAATACCTCTAATAATTATATATTTATTTTACACTTTAAGCATTTTTAGAACCAAATAAGCTTTGTATATTGATTAGATATTTATTGTTTATCGCACTTGTGTTATTGTGGTGATAACAATGAAAGTCATAACTTAATTGTCCCCTGATTCGTTAGTCACCGCAAAAGAAGAGGGGTTTCTGAAATTATAACAAAGAAGATAAAAATTTTAAGCATGAAAAAAGGCAAACAGAAAAACGTTTGATTAATTTATAACACAAACCTACAGAAGTTTTATTTTTGTTTTAATAGGACATCCAGCAATGTTTTTGAAAGAAAATATAAGTCCGTCATTACGTGTGTGACATATTTAACACAGAAATTTCAGAATTAGCATTCGAAAAAGATTTAACTACGATCAGTCAACTTTATGTGTAAACTCCACTTTAATCTATATATATAAAAGTGAAACTCTGTGTGTGTGTGTGTGTGTGTGTGTGTGTGTTAGCTATAGACTCCGAAACTGTAAAACCGATCGGACTCAAACTTTGGCAAGTTGTTGTACACATACCAGGGAGTGTTTATGGATGGAAAAAAGTGGGCGGGGCCACGCCCATAAAAATTAGTTATCAGTTTTAGCTACTTGCACTTGACCGATTTTTCTGAAATTTTGCACACATATCGAGCTGTCATGACTAAATAATTTTGTAATAAGAAAAGTGGGCGGGGCCACGCCCCTAAAAAAGTTTTAATTTTGAGGTACTGGACCGATTTTTCTGAAACTTTGCACACATACTAAGCTGTCATAACCATATAATTTTGTGTTTAGAAAAGTGGGCGGGGCCATGCCCATAAAAAATTAGTTATCAGTTTTAGCTACTTGCACTGGACCGAATTTTCTGAAACTTTGCAAACATACTGAGCTGTCATGACCTTACACTTTCGTCATTAGAAAAGTGGGCAGTGCCACGCCCATTAAAAAAAAGGTATCATTTTAAGGTACTTGCACTGGCCCGATTTTTCTGAAACTTTGCACACATATTGAGTTGTCATGACTATACAGTTTCGTATTTAGAAAAGTGGGCAGTGCCACGCCCATAAAAAAAAGGTATCATTTTGAGGTACTTACACTGGACCGATTTTTCTGAAACTTTGCACACTTATTGAGCTGTCATGACTTTACAGTTTCGTAATTAGAAAATTGGGCAGTGCCACGCTCATAAAGAAAAAGTTATAGTTTTTAGCCTTGCACTTGATATTCGATTAAAATTTAGAATGCGATTAAAATTCATGAAGGGGCGTAGCAACGCGCGCCGGGATTGGCTAGTCTATATATAAAAGTGAAACTCTGTGCGTGTGTTAGCTATAGACTCCGAAACTGTAAAACCGATCGGACTCAAACTTTGTCCAGTTATTGTACACATTCCAGGGAGTGTTTATGGGTGGAAAAAAGTGGGCGGGGCCACGCCCATAAAAATTTGTTATCAGTTTTAGCTACTTGCACTTGACCGATTTTTGTGAAACTTTGCACACATATCGAGCTGTCATGACTAAATAATTTCGTTATAAGAAAAGTGGGCGGGGCCACGCCCCTAAAAAAGTTTTAATTTTGAGGTACTTGCACTGGACCGATTTTTCTGAAACTTTGCACACATACTAAGCTATCATAACCACATAATTTCATGATGAGAAAAGTGGGCAGTGCCACGCCCATAAAAAAAGGTATCATTTTGAGATACTTGCACTGGACCGATTATTCTGAAACTTTGCACACATATTGAGCTGTTATGACTTTACAATTTCGTGATTAGAAAAGTGGGCAGGGCCACGCCCATAAAAAAAGGTCTCATTTTGAGGTACTTGCACTGGTCCGATTCTTCTGAAACTTTGCACACATATTGAGCTGCTATGACTTTACAATTTCGTGATTAGAAAAGTGGGCAATGCCACGCCCATAAAAAAATTATAATATTTATTTTTTTGCACTTGATATTCAAATAAAGTTCAGAATGCATTTCGATTCCTTAAGGGGCGTAGCAACGCGCGCCGGGTTTGGCTAGTCTTCTATATATATAAAAGTGGAACTCTGTGTGTGTGTGTGTGTTAGCTATAGACTCCGAAACTGTATAACCGATCGGACTTAAACTTTGGCCAGTTGTTGTACACATTCCAGGGAGTGTTTATGAGTGGAAAAAGGTGGGTAGGGCCACGCCCATAAAAAATTAGTTATCATATTTAGCTAATCGCACTTGACCGATTTTTCTAAAACTTTGAGCTGTCATGGATATATAATTTCGTGATTAGAAAAGTGGGCAGGGCGACGCCCACTAAAAAAATTATAATTGTAAGGTACTTGCACTGGACCGATTTTCTGAAACTTTCCACACATATTGAGCTGTCATGACCATACAGTTTCGTGATTAGAAAAGTGGGCAGTGCCACGCCCATTAAAAAAAGTTATAATTTTTAGCTTTTTGCACTTGCGCCGGGCTTTTCTAGTTTTAAATAAAATACAATACAAGTCCATTTTTCGACCACTGTGTCATAATTTGCACCCAGCATTGCCCTGCCTCACCAAAATATATTGTATATCAATCCCATTTCAATGTTTTATCAATTTCGCCTTATTTCAGACATCATTCGGAAAGTATTAGTAGTATTGGCAGTACCCAGCATGCCCAAAAACTAGTTTTGACGGGGTTCAACTGGTGAGGAAGTGATTACATTTAGTTTAAAACAATAATGATCTTAACATTAGCGTGCCATTAAACATGATGTGTTTACACGAAGATATTAATGAACTGCACTCCATTCTAATAACTGCATAGAACTCAGGCATATTTGGTGAAAAGCATCCAATGTTTCATAAGTTGATTTTATTTATTTACATGAATTGTTAAGGCTAATGAACATGATGTTTGCATTCATTTTTAAGCAAATCATTTATTATTCATTAATTATTTCACATTAAGGGAGTCATTTGGAATGCATTCTTTTACACTATTGATTTCGAAGTCTTGAAAATGTAATTCACTTTGCATTACTTCTAATTTTGTTTGTGTGGGTAGATAAATGAATCTATTTAAATCGTTATTTAACTCTTTAAAAGCTCTTTGTTTACTGTTCCTCTAGAATTTAAACAAAAATAACTTGAGTTACCTTCAAACAACTTCCGCATCTCCTTAAATTTATTGCGTCTATAACCTTCATGCCCTTGATGACAAGTGTAGGCAAATATATTGTGATCATATTGACTTCAAATACAATTTTATCAAATTATCACTAACTGCGTAGGGTTAATGATATTCATATGTAAATTAATTAAATACTACAACAGATAATATGTATAAAAATATTATATTACCAGGTACGTTATTGTTAATTGCTAGCCCATATGAAATTGACAAAATTAGCCAACCCAAACCAAAAAAATACACAGTTAAATCGAACTTCATATACCCCGCCGTAATGTTGATCAACTGTTGAATAAAATGCTAGCCTTATTTAACATCTGCAGCTTCTTTAAAATAACTTGCCTTATGATGAGATTTAGTATTTTATTTATTTTTTATTATAATACAATTACAAATTATATTTTAATTTCATTAACCGAGCTGAGTAACGAAGACCATTTGCCCGTTGTAGTGAAACAGACCAGAGTCTCTGGTGGGAATCGAACCCGCAACCCCACAGACGGCAGCCTAGTACACTACTTACTAGCCCACCGGGGCACCCTCAGTATTTTAATAGATTACGAATTCACAAATATTAGTTGCATTAATTAACAAAGGCCGGTCCCGTTACCCTTTCTTAAAACGATTGCTGTCGCACTCCATAATTGTGGCAAATGAATATCCTTGGTAGATAATCTACTCTATTAAATACCCTGTCACTAAAGCAGCTAATACACGGTATGTAATTTACATCAGCTGTTGCCAGAAAACAGTAAGCGGCGGTTGAGTGTTAAATAACAATTTTTCCAGGCTGAGATCATGGGGATTACGGAAGGAATAAAATAGATAAAGGAAACGAATAGCGAAACCCCGATTCGTATCTTCACGGATAGCCAATCAGTGATTAAGACATTGAGAAAGGAGAAAGTTGAATCCCGAAACGTTTTGCAATGCAAGAGGGAAAGAAACTCATATTCAAATTGTGAACATCTGGAGATAATATGGATATCAAGCCATCACGGGCTGATCGGAAACGAGAAAGCCGACAAATTATCCAAAATGGGAGCTCTTCTGAGTACTATAACTTTGGAGAACGCCGAACCCCTTAAACGATTTAATGATCAACTTAAACGTTGGGCGAAAACGTTGTCAGAAAATGGCAAAGCACTGATGTCGGTAAGGTGACAAGAATACTATGGGGTGACCCAAATCTTGAGAAATCAAAGGAAATTCTGAGACTGAATAGACCAACACTTATGAGACTTACCAGTGTGATTACAGGTCATACGGAGTTGAGAACTCATCTAGCTCGCATGAAACTATCTGAAGAGACAACATGCAGAGCATGCGAGGAAGAGGATGAGACTTTCTCTGTCATTGTCCTGCGTTTGAGCATATTAGACGCGAGAATTTTACAGTGGATACTATGCCGAATTTGGAGTACCTGGGGAACTCAAACTGGAGATCCATAAGGAATTACATTGCGGGGACTGAGTTCTTGAACTAGTCCGATATTTAATTATGGGAAATTATGATTATGGTCTTAAATTGAGAATTCCGGTTCCCACATGGGGCGCACAACATGCCAACTGGGCATAAGTGTATACCTGTCATGGGTTTGGGCTTTTAATGCCCCTCCTTTTCAACCTAACCTAACCTAAATAACAATTTCGACAAACATAAAAAGTTACATATGGATACTCATTCACCAAGTCAGATGTATAAAACAGCCGTGTATTAGATGCTTATGAATAAATAGAAACATTCTTCCAAAAAAACAAAAAAAATGCTTCAAAATTTTAATTTAATTAATCAATAGTTTTAATTACTAAGAATTTTGATTTTAATTAAACTAATGGCTAAAATGATCTAAAATTATTTCACGTCATAATCTCTGACAAACTTCATTTATTTGTCTTTTAAAATATTTGTATAGCATTTATATTCAAAGAGTATTAATCATTATTTTTATTAAAAAAATATAAACAAATATTTCTGAACGTCATTGACATTGAATTAGAAATGTTGTTTCAGTTGTTTGCTCTTGTTTGTTGTTGTTGTTGTCGTTATAGATATTCATTATCAAATATTAGTTTCAAATGCGTGTAGGTTGTTTATTTTAATTATTTTTTAATTGTGTAACAAATAAAATAATTTTTTTTATTTTTATTTATTTATTTGAAAGTGATGTTGCTGTTGATAAACTTTAAATAATACTCGTACTACTTTCTGTAAATAAACACCCCTTGAATGCGATGTATTTTTAATTGTTTGGATAATAATTTGATGTTAAATATGATTTTAATTAATATTGACTTATAAAATTAAATACTAATTTGATTAACAAATTAATAAGGTTAATAATTGTTTATATTTTCTCTTTGTTTATTTACTTACAGGTAAGCAGAGCTGAAAAATTGAAGTTTCTCTTTAAAGTACAGGTAAAGAACATGATGTAATAGAAGATCAAGTTTCGTTAATGTAAAATTCAATCTAGATTCTAGATTCTAGAACACAGATCAACACGCTAAGCCTTCGGAGGCCGAACACTGCTCGTTACTTTTACATGCACAACACGACTGTTACCGAAACTCTCTATGAAGAGTTTAAGAAACTAAAAATTTGTTCAGTTGCATGCTGACCTTCAAAGAACCGGTTTTTTGTCACTGTTTTTATGAGTAAACGAAAACAAAACACATAATTACGATTTCTACTAATTTGTTTCATGCGACTATATTTTTTAAATATTTCAGTACATTTTGAAATTTTTTCTTTAAAAAATTGTTATTGTTTAATTTATTCGTACTTGCACTAATATTCTTACATTTTAACTAAATTTACAAAATTTCTCCGAGGGCACACAAAATATACTCAAAACTACACATTTATTTTTAAAATGCCTCTTTATGTGATGAAGCCTGATCTAGAATGTATTTAATTTATTTGTAGATGCTTGCCTTAGTAAAGTGATAATTTAATGCGCTCGCGGTATGGCATGTAGCATCAATAAATATTCCATTCTATTTGAAGCTTAAATATTTAAATATAATAGTTCATTACCGCTGCAATTAATGGTAACTTTCTCGGCTATTTTATATTTAAGGAAGTAAGAACCTATGATCGTATCGATCGCTAAGCCAAACTAAACTATGAGTAAATTATCTCTTTTAGATTTTTTATATTCAAAATCCGTCAATATTTGTGCCTTTTACCTGTAGTGCCAAGGGTATAAGGAGTCTGAACTTGTTTCTAAAGCAATATTTAATCTTTTTTTGATCCTATTATGTTTGAATTATTATTTAATGACAATTTTCTTGAGTTGTTGTAAGTTTGATAGAAGTAAGTGACAAAAAGAAATATCTACTAAAATTATTAAAAATTAAAAAAAAAAATACAAGTTGGCCCTACAACAAATTAGCCAAATAATTAAAGGTCTGCCGTCAAGCTGTTTCCATTGTTATTAAAAAGTATTCAGGGAAAATGAAAAATTGATAGGAAATCTATTTCGGGAATTAATAAAGATCTGCATGGTGTTGGGAAGGCCTAGAAAATTCAAAACATATTGAAAGTGCTTTAAACATATCTGGTAGAAAAGGACGATGAAAAGTTTGTACTGGCAGATTTTTCGCAGCTTCCAAGACAAAATTTTTATGTTGCTAATATTCGATAAGTTTGGGCCTAAAAAGCTCACAAAATTTCCTAAAGGTACAGCAAGCTCTAGCAGGTTATTTGTTACAGTGGGCTCTTTAAACAACGAAATAATAACAATGTGTCCACATTTTCGGACCGATTTGGCATCATCATCATAAAGTGCATATTTTCTGAAAGTTTATAACTAGGACAATCGATTGAGCGTCTGTGCGTATGTTGGTTGAACTCAACTTTTACAAGATCCCACATGTTCCACATATCTCTATGTTTTTTCAATTTTTTTGGCTATAGCCGTGAATGAATCCCTATTAAAGTCCATCACAATCGCCCCATCGGTTTCTGAAATATGAGCAAACTAACAGCCTCGGTTTTCCCTCATATTTTTACCACAAAAATTCTTCAACCCTAGGATAATTTATAGACACGTACTAATTATATGCTTTTAGGTATAAAAATGACAAAAGTGAACACTTTTACTAATCGCCAAAGTTATAGGCAACAAGTAAGAGTGCTCTATTCGGCCATGCCGAATCTTATATACCCTTCACAACGTGTAGTCATGCAATAACAGTTGCTTGTATCACCATTCATCCCATATGAAATACGTACACGTATGTATGTTAAAAAAACGAAAAAAAAAAAATTTAAAAAAAAATTAAAACAAAAAAATTTAAAAAAAAATTAAAAAAAAAATTATTATATATATAATATACATATATAAAACAAAAAAAAAAATAAAAAAAAAAATTAAAAAAAAATAAAAAAAATTAAAAAAAAAAAATAATAAAATTATAAATAATATATTAAATAAAAAATAAAAAAAAAAAAATAAAAAAAAATTAAAAAAAAATTTTTTTTGGCTCAGTTGGGATTCGATGCCACGTTTTCTCTAACCAGTATACACGTTTGTATGTATGTATGTTGTTGTTGTAATGTTGTTTTTGTGAAAAAAAAATCGAGGTGGTCGTGGGTTTTTGCTCATATCTCAGTTGTTTATGTACCGATGTTTCTGATTTTCAATACCGATCTACTCCCGAATATTTCTGATATTTTAATACCTTACCCGGGTCCAACCTATGTCGGGGGGCTTCAAAAAGTTGATTTCAACATACACACGGACAGACGGACAGACTGACAGACTGACAGGGCTTAATCGACTCCCCTATTCTTAAGCTTTCAGAAAATATATACTTTATGGGGTCGGAAATGAAAATTGTAGAAATTTCACACGGAATGACAAACCTATATATACCCTTTTTCACTGTGTGAAGGGTATAAAAACTACTGGGAAAATATATAGATATTTTTTTTAATATCGCGTTGCTTCAGCATCTTCACTAATTTTTGAACACAGCAGAAACACCAAATAGCAAGACTTAGTGTCGAAAATTATTGTTGCGAAAAACTAACAATTCGGTTAGAAACTAAGTGAGATATAAACGCCAAAATACTACTGCTTCGGTGTTTTTCGTACAATTTACAAACGAAAATCGGAAAATTTTTTCAGCTTCCAGACAACGGATGGAATAAATATGGGTATTAAATATAATTGCTTGATTGGAAGACTATTATACACTATAAAATAGTAGAATCCATAATATCCTTTGATGAAAAATGGCGTACAATAAATTGATATACCAGTGAAATCTAGCATTGAAAAATGTATCTCCTTTAACTCCATCAATATTGATATCAAATTAAAGGGTTGACAAGGAGAATATAGTGAACTATGAAAGAGTGCAAAAACCAAGGTGGCGTCCAAAACTAAAATATTATAATTTTTTTTTTCTAAACCCATCAAAAAAGCCAAAATATAAGTATAAAATTCAAAATTAGATACGGAGTTGGTAATAAAAATTCAAAATGACCTAAAATATTAAATCGCAAATTTAGGCAATGCTACGATAACATTCATAAATATTATGGCGTAGTGTATTATCGGATTCGACACTTGTTAATTCATTTTTTTACAAATAAAATAAAATATAAATTTTTTTAAATATTTAAATTTAACTACGACCAAGTACATCAAAACGATAACAAGTAAAATGTTTAAACATGATTTTCTGCAATTATTATTATGTATTTGTTATTATTAATGATTGGTTGTTCACTTAAGATTCCCCAGCACGACCATAAGAAGTTACTTATTATGGTCTTATTGTTTTACAAACAAAAAAAAAACTATATATCAAAAGTGAACTGGCTGATGGATAGATTTGACTTTTATTGCATGTGAGTGGAAACATTTTTGCTCTTAAAATTAAATTAATACGAAAAAATAAAAAAATAAAAAATTAAAAAAAATATAAAAACAATAAAATAAATTAATGTATAGTCAAGGTTAAATATATAAATGGTTTGTGCCTTAAGACTTAATATAACAAACACTAATAAAAGAACTCCAATAGAATTGTTTTATTAAGTTTTGCAACAAAAATATTTTTTAACAAAAAACGGAGGGTTGGTTTGTTCACTCGTATAAACATTAAATATTAATTCAACTGCATTAAAGCAAATTGTTTTTTATTTTTTTATTTCGAGTTTTTATTGTTTTCATTCTACCATTGCTTGAGTTGCTAAAGCCGCTTAAAGTGGTCTTTGTTAAAGCTTTAATGCAAACAATTGGCTTTTTGTTGGTAGTCAACTTATAAACGAGATAAAATTCAATTATAACTTTTAAGATTGGTTTAAGGAAAATGCTTTAAAGTTATCTCAGATTGATGTTGAAACTGATAAGCTATCGCTTATGCTAGCAAACGCTGATGATATTTTGGCAAATTATTTTATTAACATTTTTTGACCGATTAGATTATTGTCTATCTTTAATTAGGAAACTAGTTTAATCTCCGATTTGTAACATATTTTTGTGAATCTATATATATAAAAGTGAAACTCTGTGTGTGTGTGTGTGTGTGTGTGTGTTAGCTATAGACTCTGAAACTGTAAAACCGATCGTGCTCAAACTTTGGTAAGTTGTTGTACACAAACCGGGGAGTGTTTATGGATGAAAAAAAGTGGGCGGGGCCACGCCCATAAAAAATTAGTTATCAGTTTTAGCTACTTGCACTTGACCGATTTTTCTGAAACTTTGCACACATATCGAGCTGTCATGACTAAATAATTTCGTGATAAGAAAAGTGGGCGGGGCCACGCCCCTAAAAAAGTTTTAACTTTGAGGTACTTGCACTGGACCGATTTTTCTGAAACTTTGCACACATATTAAGCTGTCGTGACTTTATAACTTCGTGATTAAAAAAGTGGGCGGGGTCACGCCCATAAAAAAGGCTATAATTTTGAGGTACTTGCATCAGACCGATTTTTCTGAAACTTTGCACACATATTGAGCTATTATGACTTTACAATTTCGTGATTAGAAAAGTGGGCAAGGCCACGCCCATAAAAACAATTTTAATTTTGGGATACATGCACTGGTCCGATTCTTCTGAAACTTTGCACACATATTGAGCTCTTATGACTTTACAATTTCGTGACTAGAAAAGTGGGAAATGCCACGCCCATAAAAAATTATAATTTTTAGGTTTTTGCACTTGATATTCAATTAAAATTCAGAATGCATTTCGATTCATTAAGGGGCTTAGCAACTCGCGCCGGGTTTGGCTAGTAACAAATAAACCTTAATTACAGCGTTAAGCGTTGTCTTTTGTGGAAAATTCTCATGCTCATTTAAGGCAAACAAAGCGGCGGCAATGCTTTTCTATTAAAGAATCCGATTTTCATAGATCTTTTCGGTAGAAAAGTTGACTGCGAAACAGCTGTTATTATTATTTTTTATGCTTTTACGGTTGTTTAAAAATAATTTCTATTTTAAGGACTAATTTGATTAGATAGGTAGGTAGTTAGTAAGGCTGGTGCTAAGTTACCCTCACACCCTCACCCGGAGACCATTACCGTCCATTGTCGCGCCTTAATATAGAAATAAAGAGAAGAATAGAATAAGAATAGAAATATTTAGAATAAAAGAGAAAAATAAGCAGACCAGTCCAGAGTCTCTGGCGGGAATCGAACCCGCAACCCCTAAACTAGCAGACCAGCACACTACTGACTAGTCCACCGGAGCATCCTGACTAATTTGATTAAGTTATTAAGATCATTGTCACGCTTAGTACACTTCAAATGAAATATACATCTGTAAAGAAGTCCTACGAAGAAGATCTAGCCGCCACAGAACGTCGTATTGCAAAAAAGCCCAAATCCAAATTCACATTCAATTTATGTATATTCTGATACTTCGAAGAATTTTTATTCAAAAAAATTTATCAAATGTGTCACCTATTTGAAAAGTGGTCAACAAATTTGAAAAAACTAGGTCAGCTATGGACAGTACGATTTTTGTGCGTTAACGTACATATACTTGGGTGTTTTAACAACTTTGCTGTTGTTAACGATAGTGGCGCCGAGAACCCGCAAAAATTAATTCGTCATCCTTCTCAACAACTTTGAATATCACAAAGCACTACGCTGCGAATTTTGTTAAAATACTTTCTCCACCTTCATGCGTACAAAATTCAGCTGACTTAGGAACTTAAACTAGCAGACCATGGAAGGCGCCGTACATGCGTTCGAATAATTGAGCAAAATGAAGTCAATGCCAATTAAAAAAAAAAGTCATCTCTTCCAATGAAGAACATTTTCATTTGATTGTCTTTGTGAATCATAAATTGAATTGTTGAATTTCCATTTGATTGTCTTCGTAACTACCCAGAATTGTTGGATTTAAGACTCACAAAATTCTCATGCAATCAATGAGAAACAAATGACACCACAACGAGTAACTGTTTGGAGCGGGTTTTAGTCAGGCTGCCCTGTAGTGACTTACTTTTTGGAAGATTAGGACGAAATAGTAGTGAATACGAACGGCAGTTGTTAAAGAAACATGACTACTTCTTGTGGCCTCCACTGGACGGCATTGATCTGAATAACATGTGACGTTGCCAAGTGCCACAGCGTTAAGGAAACAATACCTTTATGGCAGCAACGATTTTCAAAACAAATTGACTTAAGAAATTCTGATATAAGCTCGTCACCAAGATTATGCTATTTTTTCGGTTTTATGAAGTCTCGGATTATTGCGAATAAATCCAAAACGATTCTTAAGCTCAAATATATGATCCAGAGCGTCATTGGTGAGATACAGTCACATCTGTGTGAAAAAGTCGTGGAAAATTGCATAAAAAGAGTAATGGCCTGTTATTAGAGCCATTAAGGGCCATTTGATAGATATTTTAATTCATGTTTAATCGGAACAATTAAATAGAAAAATTACAACTTTCTAAAACTACCTGTCTTTATTTTAAAATAGAAAAGTGCATCCTTACTGAGACACCGTTTAAAATTTTCTCTCTTACATTTCTCTCTTTCTCTCTCCTTCGTATTTTTGTATTTCTATCCATCTGCGGTATTGCCAATTTAGAATTGGATAAGCACATTTCAATAACATTTGAGAGATTACAAATTATTTATTTAATGGTAACACCTGCTACGTATCTCTCTTATACGTAAAACAGTGGCTAATTTTATATTTAAAAGTTTAACAATAAATAAAGCATAATATAAACTGCGCAAGGATTTTCGAATACGATCCAAAATAGAAAAACAATATTTCAAGCAGCTGCATCAATCATAATTTAAATGCCGGAAATACAGTCTGATGTACGGAAACTCAGACTACTAGAGATTTAGACTACTCCATGTACGTGCTTTAACGCGCTGACTACATGCTCGAAGTCATATTATTGATTCATTAATGTCACAAAATTTTCTAAAGTTAAGCTGAGGGATGTTAATTTAAATTCAAATGCTTTTAAAAAGCTCTCTTTATCTAGAAATTTTTTTTCAAAATAAATTCAATATTTCTTTTATCTTCTTTTTTACACACAATTTTCAATAACGGAAATGAAAAAATTTATTATAATTTTAAGTTAGTGGAGGGCATTTAGGATACGGTTAGCCACTCATATAGCATTCGGTTCTTTGAGCGAACAAATATAACAGCTTTCTCTAGCATAACAAACCGTTATGGGGGTAAACAAATTATGCATTTGCCATGGTAAATTAAATTTTAACTTCCGTACGAGTAGTAGAAAAATAATTAAAACATTGAGAAATTAGGTTTGATAATTAAATTTCATGTTATAAAGTTGTTCGACTGTAGGAAAATAAATTTAATAAAAAAAAATCCAAAATAATTTTAAAATATAAAAACCAATTCGGTTGTGGTAATTAAAATTACAACCACGGAATAACATTTTCAAAATCGAATCGTTGGATTGATTTTCAAAGTAGGAGCAACATTAAGGGGACCGTAAAAAATTTTGTTCGTCTACACTTAAAAACGATTTCGCTTTTCAGATATTGAAATATTTAGTTAATATTTGAACTCTTTTAGACGACATTAATTCGTGCTGCTTGTCGCACAAAGTTTGATAAAATCCAAATTGTTTGACAAAAAGCTGACATGTGAAGCCATAACTCCAGAACGGTAAACTATAAAAGACGCTGAATATCTAAAAAGAAAGCGAATGTTGTTCTTCAAAATTTAAAAATAAATTTATATACATAATTGTTGATAATTAAAGTCAAACAGAGATACAACAGTCTTTTATGCCAAAACTTTAATCTGGTACAAAGTACCCCTCTAGTATTAAAAATATTCTGAGTGCTATTCCGTCCATTTGGGACATACCTGAACGTTGTTGTGGCATATCAGCGGAAAGGTATTGATAAGTAGAAACGGTTATATAAAGTTCTTTATCAGGAGCGGAGCTATAGAGAGTGGGGTATGTTAAAATGACCCTCTGGTATTAAAAATATTTATTTATTTATTTATTTATTTATACAAAGTAATATAAAGCCTCCTTAGGCCATAGTTAAATCCCGAACATTAATATTGTAAAAATTATCTACAAATAAAAGCATAACATTTAAGACCATTGGTTCCCAATCTTTTGAAAAGGGTGTTATGCAGGCCATTTTGCTGTTTTTCCTTTTTTTGTTTCTTATATTTTTAATTAACTATAAAGCAATTACTATATGGGTATTTCATGTCAAATCAACAAAGGGGTGTACCTCACCTCCTTCGAATTTTGTGATTTTTCGTATAAATACAGCATATCATAGAACTAAGAAAAGTTCAAAGTTTGATCTAAATCTGAGATCTTGAATATCTGAAAACCAAAAAAAATTACAAAGTTTTATTTGTAGGTACGTAGTTCAGAAGAACAGAAAGAACAGAAGAAAACGCTTCTTAAAATATAAATTCTTAGAAAAGTCACTGTCAGAGATACAGCCTTGCGACTTCTAGAATAAGAAAAATGGCTTTTTGCCTTTCCACAAAAAAAAAATCATATCAAATCAAAGGCAATCTGGCAGCCTTTCAAATGCGATCCTGCTGAACTACAAATCTATAATACGTTTCTAGCAAATGGCAATTAAGTTAGTACCAAGGTATATTTACTTCAGGTAGACTTAAGTCCACAGCTGATCATTGTTTTGTTTATACATTTCTCTGCCCAAATGTCAAAATTTGTTTACCTTTTTTTGTAGTTTTACATACATTGTTCTATACTAGACGTGCTTGTATCATAAATATTTTTTTTAAAAATTTTAGTTTTATTGGTTGTTGTGTTTAAGCTGGTCTATATGCATTTCACTGGTGCTTATGCTTTTCAATGTTGTTCACGTTTTCCTTCTCCGGTAAAGTAGTGGATAATCGAAATACGTTTCTTCTTTATTTATACAATTAAGCCATTGATATAAGAAGATCAAAATTAAATTGCATGAAACACACAAGCTTAACACACACTAACGTTAAAAGTTTATAAACTTTGTATGAAAATTTATAAGCATTTTAAGCCTGACAATTTAAAACACTATTAATTAAACAATAAAATACAATAGCTTGCCTTAATTATATAATTTTCCAACAACAATACATCAGCTAAATCATGATTTTTATAAATGTTTTCACCGTAATGTACGTTTACTTTGCCTTTTAACTGTAAAATTGTTAATAACAACATACATACATACATACATAAATAATGAGAGTAAAATTGCTGCCTAGTCATTTAATGACAAATTGCTTTTCAATGCATGTATGCATGTGTGTGTGTATTTGTGTATGTACATTTGTTCATTGTAACAAACATTCATTTTTTATGAAACTGAAAACAATTAAATAAACATAAAAACTAAACTTTACAACCAACAAAATTAAATTGCATTTTTATATGCTCGTTTTTCATTAAAACACACACAAAAAAAATTTATTTTATTTTTCTCTTAAAAATCTTAAAATACTAGGGAGTGGATTTTCTAAATTTGTGTGACTAATTTGCCAATTAATTTCGATACATTTGTTTTTACTAACGCATCGAATTCACATCGATAAATGTGTTTGAGTTGCGTTATTGGACAAAGAAATTAAAATTTTAACTTTTTCTTTAATCATTAAATTTTGTTTATCAACAGAAACAAAACATGAAAAACAAAGAGTCATAAAAGTATTAACTGTTTCATATGTATGTATGTTTATTCATACATAAGTGTACTAAACATAAATACTTAAGCAGCTTATACACAGCATGTTTTTTACATCTGTCATCATACTGCATGTCCGTCAAAATTGTTATTTAAAATCAAACGACGCTGACGATTTTCCAGCGCCAGCGATTTCTGTCAACAGCTGATGTCAGGTGGTTTGTTAGAACCAAATACAGCAAGCTCTAATTGAAATATGTATTGTCAAATGACTTAGCACATGCGTTGTACAGAAGCAATATTTTAAAGCTAACACACGACATGTCGTCTAAAGCAGTGACAAATTTCTATGTGCGTGCGCAGTTTAGTGGTGAATTATAAAAACTTACTTAAAGTTTATTTGTGAAATTAACTAAGATGTGCTCACTTCGAAATTGACCACTCTGACATCACTCTTAAATACAGGGTGGAACAAAATTCAGAATGTCGTTTAAAAATTTAATAACTTCTTCGTTAGTATTTTTTTTTTTCACTTAATATGGACTTAAAATTAGACCTTAATGATACCAATTTTCAGCTTCGCAATGATAATGGGTTTATTTGAGAATATGTACCACAACTTTAAAAATTACAAAATTTTTTATACAAAAATTATAAACTGACAAGTTTTTTATAGGAAATTTTTCAACAGACAAATTTTTTGTTAAACAATTTTTAACCGACACATTTTCCATGGAAAACTTATAAACCTCAAACTTTTATTAGTCCCCGTTTAGACAGGGAAACATTTGGAATGGAAACATCTGAAATTCTCTTTTGTATTTTTCTTCGCGGTCATACAGGGAAACATTGTTGTCGGAAACATTCCAGTTTATATTT
Organism: Phyto melanocephala; assembly: GCA_941918925.1. NCBI lineage: Eukaryota > Metazoa > Arthropoda > Insecta > Diptera > Rhinophoridae > Phyto > Phyto melanocephala. Next base: position 10,171,974 of record OW799233.1, read on the forward strand.
TAATTTTTAATTTTTTTAGTACATTATTTATTTTTTTATTTTTATTCAAACAAGGTCAAATATAAAACATATAGAACAAAGCACGCCGAAGAGAAATAAAGCAAATTTCAAAAAGCATAACAAATGTAAACAATAAGAATGAAAGCATAAAGCGTGACTCCGAGAACGGGAAACAAATTTCATATTCTCTTCCCCACCCGTCCCTCTCTCCCAAACAAAATGTTTCCCTTCCAAATGTTTCCTGTCTGAACGGGGACTTACAGAAAAACTATTAACCAACAAATTTTTATGGAAAAATTATAAACCGACAATTTTTAACAAAATTATTTTATAAACTTATTTTTTTTTTAAATTAAAATCAACAAATTTTTATTAAAAAAATTATAAATTAACGAATTTTTGATGGAAAGATTATAAACAGAAAATTTTTCCATAAAAAAATTATAAGCCGAAAAATTTTCTATAAAAAATTAATAAACCGCTAAACTTCACTTTAACCTTTAATTTTTAACGTAAGGTTTACAAATTGAAAGTTACCATATTTTCTACGGTATAAAGGAATTGTTTACTATACGTTTGTCGTTGCCACTTTGTTTTTAAAGAACTAATAAATTTGTTAAAAAAAATGGGTATTTGCTTTGGTGCTGCCATATTTAGAAGAAAAAAATACAATTTATTTTACAGGGAGATTGTAATAACGAAAATACTTAATGGTCAGTTTAACGTTAACAAACGCTACCTTTTATTAACATTAACTTTGTCGGCAAGTTATAATAATGGCCCTTAGTCGTATAAGTCATTTAATTGACGGTCACGTATGGGCATTTCCATGTCATCATACGTGACATTTGAACACCCATAAAGTTGAGAAATTTTTGCAAAAGTAAGAGTAACTGAAACCAAAATAGATCTTTATGTTTCATTCAAAGGGCACTCTATTTAAAAAAATTATATTCAAATCATTGTTATCTAAAAAATACAGGAAAATAAGAATATATCGTACGTGCCATAAAACAGAAGTGATTTTGAGGTATATATGGAAATATGAAAAAATCTGCGAATGTTGTGAGGTATTTTTTCTTTTTTTTTAAGCTCTAACACTAAACCAAATATTTTTCATTTAAAATTTATCACACTTAATTGAAAACAATCTTTGAATGATTTAATAATAAATTCAATTTAATATCGTTCGTAACATGTCGTACGTGACAGATGCTTCTCTAATAGTATTCTTAGGTAATAAAATTTATATTATGTTAAGAAAAAAAAGTTAAAAATATAAATTAGATGCTCTTGCGACTGTTCAAATACGTTCAAATACGAATGACGGAGACAAATAATGTTCTTGCATTACGTACGTGACATTAAAATAACAACCAAGGAAAATAAAAAAAAAACAAAAAAAAGCGCTATTTTCTTTTTTCTTATGGATCTTGTCAATAGTTGTTGTTGCCTTAATTTTAAAGCATATTTACAATTACAATTTATTTTAACAAATTAAACGCTAAAAAAAGAAAATAGTTGATTGCAATTCTTTAAAATAAGTCAAGAAGATAATCAGATTAAACTCTTATTATTGCTCATAAAATAATTGAAAAAGCTCTTAATACCTGCGCATAGTAAAATTTGAGTGTTTTTTTTTAACAATAAACTCATATTGAAAAACTTTCAAGAGTTTTTATTTTTACAGTCGTGGTTGACATACTCATGGAAATATCCATAAGGCAAATATTGGCTCAAACAAGCTTGACCACTATTTTTGTTAAATTAATGTTAATTATTATGTGATAAGTAATGCCATCATCTTGTTGGTTACTTTTATTTCGTCAAATATTTGCTTAATGTGAGCATACCTTTAGATAAACCACAAATGGCTTTTGCACAAGTCTTATAACTTTGGCAATAAAGAAAAACTGCTTATGTCCGATTTTATCGTTTTAAAGGAAAAAAAAATAATTTTTTAATTTTAAAGTGACTCATTTTTATTTTGTCTTAAGTTCATTTATTCTATTATTTAATTTTATAATTCAAATTAAATTAAATTGCAATCATTTTTAGGAATATTGTTTAAATGATCTTTATGAACTTAAGCCAAAATATAAATTATTCACATTAGAATTTATATAGAGAAAAGTTCGAAAAAATATTAATAAAGGGTACGCCAAATAATTTTTTTTTGAAAATGCTATTAAAAGAAAAAGTGTAGCTTCGGCTATGTGGCACGTAGCACCGTCCTGTTGAAACCAAATGTTGCCTCCTCTTCAATTTTTGTGAACAAAAATTCGTTCAACATGGCCCGATAACGATCACCATTGATTGTAACGGCCACTCCTTGCTCAGTTTCGAAGAAAAATGGTCCAATTATGCCTGTGGACCATAATCCGCACCAAACAGTGACTCGTTTTTGGTGTATCGGCTTTTCAATGTATGCGTGCGGGTTTTCTGTGCCCCAAGTGCGACAATTTTGCTTGTTTACATACCCGTCAAGATCAAAATGAGCTTCATCTGAAAAGATGATTTTGTTTTTTTGTCAAAATCGCCCAAAGTAATGTTGCAATATTTCCCAGCGTTGTTTGAAGCGTATACACAACCATATTCGTTCAGCGGAAGGATAAAACTAATTATCTGTCAAATCAGACATGAGCTAAGTGTTACCATTCACGAAATAAGCACTAGTAGAAAAAAAAAACGTTAGATGGCGGACCATTTAAAATTTTTACAAATTGATTTTCTTTAAAACAAAGACTAGTATAGAAATTTTGTCATTGTTGCACACTGAAGTTGTTATCTCAATTTTGGCTTATGACGACTTAAGTAGTTATTCCTTTTAGCCACAGTTATTTCGATATTGGGCTACTTGTAGGAACATACATAAGAAAATGTTTAAGAACTAAACAAAAGCGGTGTAAATGTTTATTGCTTTTGACTTTCATCACCTTGTTTTGCCATTGTTGTTAAAAGGACATTTAGGGCCGTATTCATAAAAAATATTTTAGGTTTATTGAAGGCTTATTTGACAAATTTCTCTACAACATCTGTCAAATAAGCCTTTAATAAACCTAAAATATTTTTTATGAATACGGCCCTTATTCTTTGTGCAAGATACAGGGTTAGAAACACTACCTATAAAATTACTTAAAAACGTTACACAGTGTTCTTTCAATTTATTTTATTTAACTTTTCTTTTTTTTAATTTTTGCAGTCATTCGTTTGTTTGGTCAGTTATGGCTATGACAAGATTAGACTTTATGACGCGACATATGGGTGCGGTCTATGACATATAAACATTGCAACAACTACTATTGTCACAGGCAATCAAAGAAAACAACAGAATGACTGCCACAATTGCAATTGAAAATACATAAATACAATATTAATAATAAATAATGAAAAAAATAATTGTTTTTCAACTTCTAAAGACCAATTCAAAAAAAAAAAAAATAAATAAAATTTGGAACGATAATAATCTAAAAAGAAACACAAAATAGAATAAAATATTTGCTTAAAAAAAGCATTATCTAAATAAGTAGATATTTTCAACCGGCATTTATCGCTGCTGTTGTTTATTTATTGATTTTTTTTTTCTTAGTTTTTTTTTACTCTAATCAACCGGCGTTTTTCTATGAAACTCACATGCACATGTTGCACTTCGTTATGAGGCAAGCGCGTTAGAAAAAAAAACGCAAAAAAAAAATTGTTGGCATATATCTTTGCCATAAATTAACAAGTTTCCAATAAAGCCAAAGTCATAGTAAATGTTTCATTCATTTGCTTTTAAGTTTGATTCAATAAAATCGTGCTCCAAATTTTAAAGCCAAAAATGGTTTTAAAAAATACAAATTTTTAAATCGGTTGCGTTTGCTTTGATGAACATTAATGCCACTTATGCAGTGTATTTGTGTATATGTGCCAAGTTTGCTACTTATGATATTTATTTAAGCAGCATTTGATAGTTTGACTGACTGTCTGCCACTGACAGTTTGAGTTAATTTTTGTTGTTGTTTTTTTTTTAAGCGCTAATGTACTCACTTTAACTCACTTGTCATTAAACACATAAAAAGGTGCGTTGTTACTTATGCTGCATGTCACATCAAATCAAAATGAAAATTTATTCATAATGGATATTTGGCTTTAAGAAGTGAGCAGATGATTTTATTAAAAAAACGAACTCTAAAATTTTTTCATAATCTATATATATAAAAGTGAAACTCTGTGTGTGTGTGTTAGCTATAGACTCCGAAACTGTAAAACCGATCGGGCTGAAATTTTGGTAAGTTGTTGTACACATACCAGGGAGTGTTTATGGGTGGAAAAAAGTGGGCGGGGCCACGCCCATAAAAAATTAGTTATCATTTTTAGCTACTTGCACTTGACCGATTTTTCTGAAACTTTGCACTCATATCAAGCTGTTATGACTAAATAATTTCGTGATAAGAAAAGTGGGCGGGGCCACGCCCCTAAAAAAGTTTTGATTTTGAGGTACTTGCACTGGACCGATTTTTCTGAAACTTTGCACACATATTGAGCTGTCATGACCTTACAATTCGTAATTAGAAAAGTGGGCAGTGCCACGCCTATAAAAAAAAGGTTATAATTTTGAGGTACTTGCACTGAACCGATTTTGCTGAAACTTTGCACACGTATTGAGCTGTTATGACTTTACAATTTCGTGATAAGAAAAGCGGGCAGGGCCACGCCCATAAAAAAAATTATAATTTTTAGGTTTTTGCACTTGATATTCAATTAAAATTCAGAATGCATTTTGATTCATTAACGGGCGTAGCAACGCGCGCCGGGCTTTTCTAGGTTAATATAATTTGAAAAAAAAAGTATTTTTTACAATCGAACATTTTTTTACATTTGTAAATTTCTGTTTAATAACCTCATTTATTAAAAATTTTATATAAAAATTAAATCAATTCAAAAATGTTAAATACACGACTAAACTTTTAAACTGTTTTCAAATGAAAGCATTTAGTTTGAATATTTTCTATTGCTATGACTTAACTAATGAATCTAATATACCCTTCACCAAAATATGAAAATTTTCATACGATGTTGTCGTGTAGTGAACCGAAGCCAAGACTAGTTAGGTTTTAATAAAAAGAGGGCATTAAAAGCCCAAACACATGATAGGATCACACGTCTGCCCAATTAGCATAATGTTCTCTCTAAAAGAACGCAATTCTTCTACTAAAACCATGATCAAAATACTATTACAATAACATCTCCACTAAGTGTGTTTCTTCAATATAATTCCTTAGGGATTTCCAATTTAAATTCCTAACAGACCAAACTAAACAAGAGCGGCAGGAGTTGCGTAAGATTCAACTGAGCGGTAACGTTGTGTAATAAACTATAACTTTCACTTTTGTTTTTTAATAAAACTCACTTAATAGAATAGCTAAAATGGCATTACTTTTCATCAATTACAAAAGTAAAAAAACAAGAACAGTTGTACTGCAGCCAACTTCCCTACCTAACGCCTTGTCAAAATTGGATTTTCTAATTGCAAAGCGTTGCCGCCACGGTATTTCGGTTTGTTTCATACAAATCGTATGAACATGGTAATTTTTGACAGCCAAAAAAAGCTTGCCGCTCTTGTTTCGGTTTAGCTATAAGGTATTCTAAGTTTTTCTTTGTACTCGCCTCTAATACGTCGAAGAACACAGAACACAGAAAATGTAATATTCCAAGGTTGTTACACTAGTTTATCTTTTAAGTCTTGGTCACCTCACGACATAGTCGAAAACGAAGAAGCCGATTAATTATTAAAAATGGTAGCATTTTTAAATGCCATTACCTTGGAAAATGCTAAACCCTTTCAGCAGTTAAAAAAAAGAACTTAAAGTTGGGGCAATGGAGGAACACCTCAGGAAATGGCAGAATGCAAATGTCGGTAAAGTGACGAACATACTATAGGGTGAACCGAATCTTGGAAAGTCGAATGATATTCTAAACTGAGTAGACCGAAACTTAGGACATTAACTGGTGTGATAACGGCTCACACGGGAACGAGAACTCATTTAGCTCGCATGGGACTGTTGAATGAAACGATAGGTTGGACATGCGAGAAGTTGGAATAGACTTTGGAACATTACCTTTGCCAATGCCCTGCATTAGGTGCGAACATTTTAAGGTGGATACTATGCCGAACTTGAAATGCCTGAGAGATTCAAATTTGAGATCGATAGGGGATTACATCGAGGAAATTGGGTTTTTGACCTAGTCGATATTCTACGTTGACGAAATTAGGATTATGATTTCATTAGGGAATTTTTTTGTTCCTATAGAGCTCACAACATGCCAATTAGGCATACGTGTATACCTGTTATGGGTTTGGGCTTTTAGTGTCCCCATTTTTAAACCTAACCTAACCTAAGTCGTGGTCCACACAGTATCAGAATCTCTTCTGATTTCCCAAAATTTATGTCACCCTACCAACACCAGTTTAAGATTTTTCCCCCACCAAAAGAATAAATTTTAATTTTTTGCCACCGCCATAAAAAATGTTTTGGCTACGCCTATGACAACAACCATTCATAAATGGTTCATTAAACTTATTTAGTTGAAAGTAATATGGAATAAAAGAACTGATAAACTCAATTTTTTTTTTGGCTTAGACCACTTTTATAATTAAGGGCACATATGCACTTAATAACAACAAAAAACTGGCAACTGATAAAAACTATAGGTATTCATTCCTCTGGTTTAAATTTTTTGAAATTGAAAAAAATTTCATTAACAAAACTTAGCAGACCAAAATACAAAACCACAAATAAAACAAGTAAGAGTGTTATATTCGGCTGTGCCGAATCTTATATACCCTTCACAACGTGTAGTCAAGCAATAACAATAGTTTGTATCACCATTCATCTCATATGAAATACGTACATACATACATATATAAAAACATCCCATTGTAAAGTTATAAATTTACTCATGTATGTTAAAAAAAAAAAAAATTACAAAAAAAATTAAAAAAAAGATTAAAAAAATAATAATAAAAATATAACTAATATATAAAATAAAAAATAAAAAGAAAATAAAAAAAAAATTAAAAAAAAATAAAAAAAAAACTTTTTTTGTCTCAGCTGGGATTCGATGCCACGTTTACTCTAACCAGTATACAAGTTTGTATATATATATGTTGTTGTTGTAATGTCGTTTTTGTAAAAAAAAAATCGAGGTGGTCGTGGATTTTTGCTCATATCTCAGTTGTTTAATTACCGATGTTTCTGATTTGCAATACTGATCTACTCCCTAATATTTCTGATATTTTAATACCTCACCCGGGTCCAAGCGATGTCGGGGGGCTTCAAAAAGTTGATTTCAACATACACACTGACAGACTGACAGATCTTAATCGACTCCCCCATTCATAAGCTTTCAGAAAATATATACTTCGTGGGGTCGGAAATGAAAATTGTAGAAATTTCACAGGGAATGGCAAACCTATATAAACCCTTTTCACTGTGTGAAGGGTATATATAAGTGAGGTATTGGCATAAACGAAATTGAAAATATTTAAATCTAAAACTGTTATAGTGTAAAAAACAAAATAAAGTTTAAACAACTTTCGTCTATGTTGCATAGAGTTTTTGTTTATTGTATTTCGCGCTTAAGACCAACGTCATAAATAATTGAAGTGTTAAAAATTTATATTTGAATTCTGTGTGCATATATTATCCCCTTAAGGCTATGATTCCCGTTTTGTTTTTTCAATAAAAAAAAGGTTTATACATGAATGCTTTATAAAAGCCGTGTGCTTAAAGCTTATGAAAATAATTATTATGTTTAAAATAGTTAAAATAATAATAAATTCATTTACGACAGTCGCTTAAAATTCAACACTGCTACATAATAAATGGCATTGCAAACTGCATACTTTTATTTCGGTTTAAGTATTTATTTGAGTTTTTATGCAATTTGGTTTATTGTACTGCCACGCCACTTTGGCATCATAGATTTTGGCATAAGCGAGCACAGATTTCTTAGCTTACACTTAAACAAAAAAAAGATAATTTTAATTGTTTATTTTTGTTTTCAAATCTAAGTTTACATGTCGTTCGTTATCGCCACCTTTTAGTTACAGACTTACAACACAAGTTCTTAGGATTGGGGAGTTTATCAAAGGTTTTCTAAAACAAAACAAAAAACCTAGACAACCTAGACAACTTCCTATAATGATTAAATTTATTGAAAAATGCTCTGTAATTAGATAACGACAAATTACAAAAAAAATATATTTTAGTTTGTTGCCGAAAATTTTGTATTTGATAAAAGGTAATTAGGGCATAACATTTAAATTTTTTTTTTGGTTTTAAATATGAATTCATTCCTTGAAAAAGCGCATTCTTTAAAAAAATGTCATTATTGTTAGAAACGGGTATTTTTATGGCGGAGATATTTTAATTAAAATAAAAGAGAGATTAATGTTTGACACTCCATTCAATTAGCCGTAATATGTTACGAGCATCGGACTTTTTTTCCAGTGTATTATTTGAAAGACCACAATTGAACATTTTTCATAAATTGACAATTGCAATGACACCAGCGGCAAAAACACCTCCAACAAGACCTTAACTATGTCGTTTTTGTCTTTTTGAAAATTTTAATTTATTTGTTTAAAATGTACAAGTCAATATTGCTGTATGATACAAAAAAATAACAACAATTTTATTTTAAATAATTTTTTTTGGATTATTTTAATCCAAAATTATGCCAGCCAAAATCTGACATTCAAGTATGTATGTTTGTGTGTTTGAAACTAAAGAGGTGTGCCGTTTTGGTTAGCATTGTTGTTGCCTTTACCAATTGCCAAAATGGCTTAAAATCAAAGCTGCAGTTAAATGTCGCCCCCAAATCTTATCTTAACTTGGTTGTCGATTATTTGCTGTTATAGTTTTTGCATAAAATTTTGTTTATTTGTTATTGAACAACAAAATCAAAACAAACAAAAAAACAAAATTTTACAAATAATTTATTTAAAAATTTAAAGAAAAAATGTGACTTAAAAATGTTTAAATTATTTCTTGCCACAACAAGGACCTTGAATTAAAACGTTTAATTTTGTTGCTTTTGCAGTTAAAGACCAAATCACAGGAGTCATACATTGAGAAAAAAAAATAAGAAAAAATTTTATTTTACAATTTGTTTATCACGATCTTGTCATTTATTAAATAAGTTGTTAAAGAAGTGGAAAAAATTTTTAAAAATGCAAGAAAAGCAGCATTTAGACAGCTGTATGTTTACTGAAATATTTTAACTTTAAGCGGTGGATTTGGTCTCTGGTACACCCTAGAAACCAATCGTATTTGTTTTTTGCCAGGGAACTGTTGCAAGTATTGTTGATCAATTAACAAGTTCTTATTATTTTCTATTAATTCAACTCGATTTCGTTCAGAAATTCAAGCATAGTAACCCTCTACTGCAAAAAAATTCAAAATAGACTTTGATTTGTTTAAAAATAGTTAGAAACATAGAGGTATTATCAAGTATTTCGGAATATTCCTCCAGCTCAAGAAAATTGCATATTTAGCGCAGCTTTTAAATCTTTAAAATTGTAACAAATTTTGTTTGATTTACTTTTCTATGCGTTTAATATTTTCCCTGATTGGTTGGTTGACAATAGCATATCAAGTAGTACCTACACAGCAGAAATATTATATCAAGTGCTGTATACTTTAGGGAGTAGTTATTTTCCCTACATATCACATAACACTAACATCTCAACTCTTTATTTAAATGTAAAGGCAGGCCTCTGGTAATTAACATAATAAGCACGTGTGTATGTGCGGGAAAGCCACAGATTCTCACTATTAGCTGGCACTACCACAGTAAAGAGTAAAACAGCACATCTGTTAATAGTAGTATAACAACAGAAGTCGTTGTGTGTATTAGGTTTGTGTTGATTATGTCTGATTGTAAAAGTTTATAATAATAAGCAAAATAATAATTATTAAATTGTATTAAATATCTAGGATTTAAAAGCAGTTTAAAAAATTAATGCATTTTTAACAAATTAAACAGCTTTGGGGTATGCGGATGTATAAAACAATATTTAAATCCATTTTGTAAGTATCTCAAATGAATTGAAGAAGTGTACATACCACATCCGATTTGTTTTTTTTTTCGTAATAAATTAAAATCTATTCTTTTGTAGCAAGTAGTAATGGGCAGAGTAATGACATAGCAATTGTTGGAAAAATTTTCGAATTCCTTTTTTAATTTCTTGAAATTTTATAAACCTTGTCTAAAGACTAACAATTTAAGTGTAAGGATACCCAGTGAAATGCATTGTGACAAAGTATAAATATTGATTAATTTTTTTATTTATTTGATGAAGAAGATCACATGGTTACAGTCATCGGTAAGAAGTGCAGATACAAGATCATTTACCTACATACATGAAGTTACCGCGGGATAACGTTATATGTGCGATTAGATCGATTTACTGAGTTTAAATAATGTTTATTGTGCAGCAACGAGTAGAGAAGAGTATCTTTATACGCCAGTTAATCCGTTACACGGTTTTCTGACACTACAGAGTGACCAGGTATCCATCTGAGTTTAAACAGTAACATTTCTCGCCATCTCAATAAAGATTTAAACAAGGGAATAATCCAAATATACCCTGTCGTATCTTAGTCGATTCTCTTTATCCTTTTCATTGCCGATAATTTAGCCTGTAGAATGCTACAGTAATCCAGTAGCAAAAAGGCGGATAAAAAAGTCACAGCCAGCTCCCTCTCCTGATTTCTGTCCATCAGTATAAATCTATAAAAGTCCACCATTGTCACCAAATAGTGTCGATCTGGTGATTGATACAGAGAAGGGAATAGGGAATGCAGGAATTCATACAGTTTACACTAACGTTTACCACAGAAAGCTTCGATCAGATGTACAATTTTCGACTCAGTTATCAAGTTCATTATCATTATGGCGTTCATCACTTGCAGTAGAATGGAGTGTTATCTATTTATACCAACCAAGACCATTGAGGATGTCAAGCTGTATCAACATCAGATCTTTATTGATATCTTCGGCGATAAGATCACTTGGTTTTCCTCACAGTTCTTCTTACAGAACATATTGATACGGATGACTTAAATGTCCGTCTAAAATATTGAACAGCAAATATACCCATAGGCGAGAGGCTTTAATCTTAAATCTGACCCAAGTACGTCTAAAACAGTGTCATTTGTAATGGACCATTTGTTTTGGGTTCCAAGACTCGTAAGGCTAAATACTACGGTCAAAAATCATGGCGTTCAAATCATGATCTAAAACAAACATTCGACCAACATACAATGTTACATGCGTTACTGCAAAGGGTAGATAAAAATGGAACTTTGTTTTATGCCATTAACTCATTGGCCTTAGAACGGCGTACATTTCTGCGAAATTTAAATCTTATTTCGGTTTTTTTTCAAATTCTCTGTATTCTCCAGGATCTGCCTTTTAAAACAATTTATTTGTATTTATTTTAATGTGACACTAAACAGAAAAAAGTACTTTTGGGTTCCACCTACACCACGCATCTCACAATATGCCATTTCAATATAAATAAAACAGAAGCTATTTTAAAGATTATAATTCAGTGAGCAAAGACTTAGCATGTCATTACTTAAACAAGATTAATTAAATTGTTTTACAATAATTGTGTACCACCACATATCATTTAGAAAAATAACACGACCCTAATGCGCTTGAAAACGTTGTTGCAACAAAAGTAATAAAAATCGTCACCCTTTATTTGTTCGTTAAGGCCTCGAAATGACGCCGTGTTGATGGTTTATTTTAAAGGCCTATTTATTACTTAATTTTTTTTGTTATCATTCGCTTTTAATATTATTTTAAATGCCCAAAAATGTATTTAACGATTTTAACCTGAAAAATGAACATGATAATTTTGTTGAAATTAGTGCCCATATCAATTAAATTTGTTGCACAAACTCTAAAAAAAAAAGTACATAAAATTAAGAAAAAAAAAAGAACAACAAAAGCAAAATCCAAAACTGCTATTAACAAACAGGCGTTGGCGTTTTTTATTACAACCATTATTTGCTCTTTAAAAATTCAAACATAAAGTCAAGTAGACCAGGTTGGCTGAATGGTTGACTGGCTCGCAGGCAGGCTCTATCAATGACTTGAGTTGCCAACAACTTAACAACAACCACCATCGGTAACAGCCACAACAGCAGCAGTATGCTAAAGTGACAGAATATGACTCCTACCTTTTGATATCTGATTGAGTTTAGATAGTCTTTCAATTTGTCCGTCTGTCTGTCTAAAAGTTTTTACTATTTATTGCCAGAGTTTGTATGAGAGTATTTTCTTTATTACCTAAACAATAATAACAGCAACAACAAGAAAAGCCTGGAATAATTTATAACTCCTAAATGGATCAAAAAGAAAGAAAAAAACTTGAAAGAAAAAACATAATTTTTTACAGAGTCCACAAACACAAAAGAAAAAGGAAAAATAAATTTAAGTTTTATTTTTGCTGATTTTGCTCGTAAACATCTTGATGACCACCGGTAATCATTTAAATGTTTAATACCATTAAATAATGCTCAATTCACAAATACAAATTTACATACCACATATTGTCCAATACAATTGTACTTGCAACACACCCAAATGTTACCACTCTTTCCTGTAATCGTTTGCATATGCGTATAGATTTGTCTGCAAGTCGTCGCTTTCTATAACGGAAGTTGCTACATGTTAGAGAGGACATTAAACATTACCAGTTTATTTGTTTTAGATACAAAAAAAAACAACATAAAAAAATATTTTCCAAATAAGTAATTGCTACCCAGTTGCATTTAGCCATTAAACGAGAGGAAATTGATAATTAATTAAATTTTAATGACTTATTTATTAAATAAGTCAGTATTAATGAGACGGGCCACAAACTACCCCCAACAACTTAAACAACGTTTGTTTTTATGTTTTTATTAATTTTGAGGTTCCGTATTAGCCACAATATGAGGCCGCTTTAAACAGAAATATGACATTTTTTTTTTTACTAGAATTTTTTACTAAAATTTGTTTATTAAAGCTAAACTTGACTTTCTAATTCAATTTCTAGTTTAAAATTTAAAAGTTAAAAAAAAAAACACCACTTCGGTGACAGTTAGTGACAGCAAAGATTGTTTTATTAATGGAATTTGTTAAGTTTTGGTATGCTTTAGTAATAATTAAAACACATATTCCTTGTTCCGCTGCATATGGAAAACGGAATTCCCAAACAAAAACCATAAATATAATTTCCCATAAATAACGGAGTAGTCCAAGAACCGAGTCCCCTCAATGTAACGCCTTATGGATCTCCAGTTCGAGTTCCCCAGGTATTCCAAGTTGTTTATAGATTGCCAGTGTAATTTGTTTGCAGTGGTCCATCCATATAATTTGACATGTTTCCAAACGGTCCTTTTATCACTAGACTCATCGATACTGTTCTTAGCTTTAGCCAACATTTTCTTCTCTTTTTCTAAACAAAAACAAAACAAAACGTTTAAAATATCCTACAATTGTATGAAAACGGTGTCATACAGATTCCACTAGACACTTTGCACATAGTGAACTACCACGACAACCATCCTACAATACGCTGCAACCCCCATTTTCGTGGTAAAAGAAGGGCAAAGAGAAAGTACGACGCAAAATGAAAATTGGTTTTTCTTCTCATAATTTTCTTTAAATAAAAAATCCCCTTTTTTATTAAACGACGCAATTGGAAACATAAATGACGCAATTGAAATCATAGTTTTATTTTTGCGATGCAACTTAAAACATTAACGGCGCAGTACGATGCCTCTTAATTATATTTTGGCGACGTAGTTTGAAGTAATGCAAAACGGGGTGGTAGTGCATATGCCAATATACGTTTTATTTTCTTGTGAAGCAATCACTTTTGAATTTCATTCGCATTATAATGAGCAAAATAAGTTCTTCAAAAATGTAAACAAATGCAACCTGAAAAATCCTTCTTATCTGTCTGACAAGATTAAGATCAACAAGGACTTTGTTAAGATTAAGTGCTCTTGCCATTTCTTTTTAACGTAGTATTCGATTTCATTATGCAACTGGCGAAATTACAAAAAGTGGGATACTATGGAGTCTACCAAACCTTGATTACGTGGACGATATACATATATCCCTTTACACGAATTAATAATTTCTGCTCTATTTCCGATTATGCTTTACCCTTGGATCTTAAGATTATCATCCCAAAAGCTAAATCACCCCCAAATCATACACTATGGAACTCAACTTAAAGCGAGAGACTCTCTGCTAACTTACTAGTATTATTGATAAGCAAGATGGATCTACTATTGTTGTTATAAGTTGTTGGTTAAAGAACGGTTAAAAGGCATTCGGAAGACTAAACAAAGTTTGTAAATCTTCAAGCCTTTCAATAAGAACAAAGAGACAACTTTGTGTTTTAAACGATTAATCAAATTTACTTAATATCCTTTAGTATAGATTGTAAATAAAATAAATGAAATCTACGATAGTGAAACGTGTAATGCTGCAATATCTGATATAAACGTTTTGCGTGACTTATTTAAGAACGGACTCCGTATGCTATTAAAAATAATTTATCTTAGTACAATTCCTAAGGTACATCTATGAAAAAAAATAAATTAAATTCCTATTCAAACCGACATATGCAAGCGTATAGTGAAAGTTCTCACTCTCCATAAAAACGATTATGATGTTCCTAAGCAAGCTATTAATGAAGTAGGCGGAGGCAGAAGTTGACCTGCTCACATATACTTAAAAATAATAAGTCGAAGAAGATCTTAAAAAAGTCCGACTAGGCTGAAGTCAAATCATATCACGAGCTTTTAAGAGATCCGATGGTAAAAGTCTTGCTACGGTCCTATGTTCCTTTGAACTTCCGAATAAGTCTAGAAATATAAGTTCTGGTTCACAAGCCCCATTGTATGTTGTATATGTAAAATCCTTTAAAATTCCTACGAGGAACATAGGGCCTTAATAAGGTTCTTCATCGATTTATGTTTATATGCTGTTCTTTTGGCTACACTCTAGGTTATATTGGCAGATTGTAGTTCAGCTTCCAGATATTTTCAGACTTCGTTTTCTTGCTCCTTGTGGGTTTTAATCAAGAGACTTCTTTTTGATCTCACTAGCTAGCTGGCTTCCATAGTGTATGTTCTAGTGCTTTATACATATCTTGATTGCCTTATCGATTGGAGGCTGTTGTGCTCTAAGCCATACCTCTGCGCTTGTTATAGTACTGGGCCAATATATTTTGTGAATTCGATGTAGTCAACTTTTAAAATTTTTGAGTATCATGTTCGCTAAGTTTCAGGTAAGCAAAATGGCACATAACTGTTAAAAACAACAAATGTGGTGGACCTGAAATAACCTCCAAAATTTATTAAGGATTCCGAATTATTTTTGAGCCTTAGCCAGCCTATTCTGAATATCCTCGAAAGGAGTAATAATGCTACCATGAAAGCAGAAGGTTGAAACATCTTTAAGATGTTGTCCTATTGGCGAGGAGGTATGTTTAGTGGTAACAGAGAACCGCACTGATTTGTTGCATATCTGGCTGACTGTGCGATAGTTCGCAGATGTCATTTGCCTAGTTCAAGTCTAAAAGTCTACTGAATATGCCCATAGTAATACCGTGAATTGGAATCACAGCTTAATTCAGTATAACATCAAGTACGATGTTAAATAACACTCACCCCTGCCTCACACCGGCTTTAATGTTAATGTTCCTACTAATTTGGCTTTCATGCAGAACGAAGCATGACATTGTGCTAGTCTGATAATTTTATTTGGCACTTCTTTAAACTGCATCGCTTTTCATATGGCCGAGTGATGAATACAATCAGAGGCTCGGTGAAAATCTAAAAATACGAGATACACACTTAAGTGTCACTTTGCCGTCTACACAGTGAAAAAGGGTATATATAGGTTTGTCATTCCGTGTGAAATTTCTACAATTTTCATTTCCGACCCCATAAAGTATATATTTTCTGAAAGCTTATGCATAGGGGAGTCGATTAAGCTCTGTCAGTCTGTCCGTCTGACCGTCTGTCCGTGTGTATGTTGAAATCAACTTTTTGAAGCCCCCCGACATCGCTTGGACCCGGGTGAGGTATTAAAATATCAGAAATATTCGGGAGTAGATCGGTATTGAAAGTCAGAAACATCGGTACATAAACAACTGAGATATGATCAAAAACCAACGACCAACTCGATTTTTTTTTAACAAAACAACATTACAACAACAACATACATACATACAAACGTGTATACTGGTTAGAGTAAACGTGGCATCGAATCCCAGCTGAGCCAAAAAAAATTTTTTTTTAATTTTATTTATTTTTTTTTTTTTTAATTTTCAAAAAAATTTTTTTTTAATTTTTTTTTTTTTTTTTATTTTTTATTTAATATATTATTAATATTTTTATTATTATTTTTTGAATAATTTTTTTTTTTTTTTTTTTTGTTTTATATATATTAAATATATAATAATTTTTTTTTTAATTTTTTTTTTTAAATTTTTTTTTTTAATTTTTTTTAAATTTTTTTTTTTTTTGTTTTTTTAACATACGTACGTGAATTTATAATTTTACAATGGGATGTTTTATATATGTATGTTTTTATATGTATGTACGTATTTCATATGAGATGAATGGTGATACAAACAATTGTTATTGCATGACTACACGTTGTGAAGGATATATAAGCTTCGGCACGGTCGAATATAGCACTGTTACATGTTTAAATCTTACGATTGTAGAGTTAAAACAATTTTTTCGAAATTTTTTTAACAGAATTTAAAAGAATTCAACAAACATTAAAGCGTTAGAAAAAATAAGATATTTTTTCTGTTTTTTAGAAGCAAAAAAATATTTTAAAAATCTTGTTTTTCATTCCGCAAAAAATTTTCATTTTCCATCCCTGTATGACTTTAACGCAGCACTTCAAAATAAAAGGAAAAAAAAAATAGTTTTACAAAACTTTTTAAAGGAAATTACTTACAACAAACATATTCAATACTGTAAGCTTATACAAAACTATTTTCAATTTTACAGGGTGACTCTTAGGTAAAGCCATATTTGAATTGACAGTAAATTTTTTATAAAAACAAAGAAATAAAAGAAGTGTTTTGTTTCCATCAAATGTTTATTGAAATTTTTAAAACGATTGACATAAATTGAAAAAACTTAGGTTGGTCAGATTATGGCATTGCTTGTTCACACCCCGTGCATTACAAAACAATAGTAAATGAAAGAATTATTATTGATCTTTTCAAATAAATATTTTACTTCTTTTCCTTCAGATAACGGTGAGTTTTTTTTAGCCAGAAATGTTATTGAGATAAGAGCACAGACGGGTTAAAGTTAGATTTGATGATTAGCAATTGTAGTGATTGCTGTTTAAGGGCCGTTAACAATAAAAAAATTAACCTACAGTTAACACTAAACTCAAAATTTAAACCTTGGTTAGCCAAAACCCATTAACACAAAGTTCATTTATCTTAGAACTTTTAGATTATTTTGCCAAATTTTAGTTAAATTTAACCGAGTACTATTTGGCGTTTAAGTTCTTAACTGGAAAAAAATATTTGATGTTTGAATATAAATTTATTATATTTTTGCTATTTTTAAACAATTGAAAGATGCCTCTACGATAAAAAAGATTTACACATTTGTATAATTTACATAAAGTAAATACATATTTCTTATGGTATTTTTTTTTTCTTTTATAATAAAATATTGAATCTTTCTAATAGAAATTTACAATATGTATACAAATCTTAAATCTAATACTAAATATATATTAATTACTACCACTGTAATAACAAACTGATCGTATTCAAATCTTAGAAACTAGTGTTACGTGATTGGAGTTACGGGAGCCTTTTCGCGAGGCTCAATGTATCGGCTTTTTTTAACCGCTTATGTCCTTCGAATGGCAAGAGGTCCCTGGCGAGAGGATTGGGATGGACCGTCAGTCTGTTTACGTACTTGCGCGAATACTTTATTGTTTCTTCAGAAACAGTTGGAATATTTAGATCTCGGTGAATGTAGGTATTACGTACGTACCATGGTGCGCCGACAATTTGTCTGAGTATCTTAGACTGTATTCTTTGAAGTTTTTGGATATTTGATGCACAGGCTGTACCCCATAGCTGGATGCCGTAAGTCCATATTGGCTTTATAATGGTCTTATACAAGAGGACTTTGTATTCCAGAGCAAGTGTAGATTTTTGGCCAATAAGCCAATGTAGCTTTGAGGTTTTGAGTTTCATAGCGGATATTTTAGCCTCAATGTGACGGGACCATGTTAGGCGACGATCAAGGTGAATTCCCAAATACTTAACTTGATTCTCCACCGGGACGGGGATGTTGTTTATTTTTATCGCTGGACAATTGTCTCTTCTAAGCGTAAAAGTTACGTGAGCACATTTGGACGGATTTACTTTTATTTTCCATAGACTCAACCATTTCTCTAGTTCATGTATATGAGTCTGTAATTGTTGAGAAGCAGTTGTTGGGTCACTGTTTACACTTATAAAAGCGGTGTCATCGGTTGATGGAGGAAAATTGATCCTTACATCTTATTGTAAACGACCTACCCCTCAAGTAGCTCTGGAAGAGTTTATGTGTGTTTTGTGGAAGTTTCTCTAATATTTTTACGAGTAGGGCATAATGCCAAACTTTGTCGAATGCTTGAGAAATATCTATAAACAAAGCTGAACAGTATTGTTTTCTTATGGTATGAAAAGAAAATATAACCACAGAAGTCGATTGGATCATTTCAATTTACCTGATGCAGAGTTTTTCATGAGAAATCGTTTATCTAAGAGAATTGTTAAATTTATAGCAAAAATTATTTCAAAATACATTTAATTTTTATTAAATTTATTAGCAGATGGGTGCATATTAAGAATTTCTTCTTCTTTTTGAAATTCATTCATAATAATTATTAACTACAAGTTAACTAACTCTTGCCTGTTGCTAACGAACATTTTTAATTTACAGTCAAAACTTCACTTTAAGCTAACTGAAAGTTAGTAAACTTTTACGTTAAATTTATTTAACTGAATATTATGGTAATAGGCCTAAGTGTAATAAATAGTTATTAGTGTGGCTAGAGTATAGCTGCATATCGGTGGTCCCAAGTTAGCCCATGATAACTTTTAGATAACCCTGTACAATGTTGGCAGAAGACTGTTGCACATAAGGGGTGTCTCGAAATGCTTTTTTTAAATTTTTTACAGGGCACTACGCAAACAATTATTATATAAATAATTTTTTTGTTCCACTCTGTGATAGTTATAAGTGTCAACAATACTTTGTTAATAAGTTTATTAAAATCATTTAATCCATATTTGAAATGTCGTCAAATAGAGAAAAAGTGAGAAAAAATATTGTGGATATTTATAATGCAAATAAACAACTTTCTTACGCTGAAGTTGCGCGACGGGCAAAAGTGTCCAGACAGACTGCCCGTAACGTTATTTTTAAATTCAAAAAAGACTTGTCTATTAAGCACAAGAAAGGTGGAGGGCCTCGTGGTTTTAGGAATCCTCAAATCGTTAAAAAGGTGAAGGCACTTTGGAAGCAAAATCCAAACATTTCCATTCGCGATATCGCACGGAAACTAAATATTTCGAAGTCGCTTGTATAACGAATAAAGAAAAAAGAACATTTAAGAACATTCAAAGTCAAGAAAGCTCCAAACCGAAACGAAAAAGGAACATAAACGGCAAGAATATGAGCAAGACAGTTGCTACGTCACAAATTAAATAATTTTAATGGATGTATTTTAATGGACGATGAAACCTATTGTAAGGCTGACTATTCAGAGCTTCCTGGTCAGGGTTTTTATGTTTCTAATAAAAGAGCTAATGTTTCCGATAAATTTAAGTATAAAAAGATTTCAAAATTCGCCAAAAAATATATGATATGGCAAGCAATATGTACATGTGGGAAAACTTCAAAGGCAATCATTGTGAGTCGTACAATGAACAGCCAATTTTATATTAATGAGTGCCTAAAAAGGCTGTATTGCCATTGTACAGAAGCCACAATATACCTCCACTGTTTTGGCCCGACTTGGCAAGCTGCCACTACAGCAAAGACGTCCTTGAGTGGTATGAGGCCAACAAAATAAATTTTGTACCGAAAAACATGAATCCACCTAATTGTCCAGAGCTAAGGCCTATTGAACGCTATTGGGCTATAATTATGCAGTACCTAAGAACAAAGTTCAAAGCTTCTGCAAATGTAAAAATATTTGGATTTATTTGGAAAAAAGCTATTAAACACTTCGGTAAAACGTGTGTCCAACGTTTAATGCAAAGCGTTAAGAAAAAAGTGCGAAATTTTGCAAAAGAAAATAAAATTTAAAAGTTTGGTTTTTGGCATAATAAAGTTTAGAAATTTTTCTCCATACGCCAATAAAATGTATTTTTTGTTTGAAAAAAACTAGATTTGGGAGACACTTTAAAATGTAAAAAAGCATTTCGAGACACCCCTTATGGACATACAAGAAACAGCACAAACAAACGTTATCAGAATTTATCTTAATACAAATACATACTTACAAAAGAAAAATTTTCTTGTGGTCAGCAATGCGAACCGGGCTCTACTTGTTTGCTTATATTTCATTCACCTGAAAGACGTTTACGTACATTACATTAACTTCGCCTTTTACATTTATGTTTAGGCAAAGGAGCGTATAATTAAATTATTTATTTATTTATTTTTGTTTTTTTTAAACGAATGTAGTAAAAATTAAAAATGCAGTCACTGGTTTATATACTCTTGCTAATCGTGGTGGTTTATAGACTAGACACACATATTTATGTACAATTTAATATGTGTATGTACTTAGTTAATTAACTTTCTAATGTTCCTAAAAGCACGATTTTTTTTTTTGTTAAATTCTTCCCAAAAATACATTCATTCATACATATTCATACGTACATTTTAAATTTATGTAAATACTAGCCAAACCCGGCGCGCGTTGCTACGCCCCTTAATGAATTTGAAATGCATTCTGAATTTTAATTGAATATCAAGTGCAAAAAACTAAATATTATAATTTTTTTTATGGGCGTGGCATTGCCCACTTTTTTAATCGCGAAATTGTAAAGTCATAACAGCTCAATATGTGTGCAAAGTTTCAGAAGAATCGGACCAGTGCAACTACCTCAAAATTATAATTGTTTTTATGGGCGTAGCCCTGCCCACTTTTCTTTTCACGAAATTGTAAAGTCATAATAGCTCAATATGTGTGCAAAGTTTCAGTATAATCGGTCCAGTGCAAGTACCTCAAAATGATACCTGTTTTTTATGGGCGTGGCACTGCCCACTTTTCTAACCACGAAATTATTTAGTCATGGCAGCTCGATATGTGTGCAAAGTTTCAGAAAATTCGGTCCAGTGCAAGTAGCTAAAACTGATAACTAATTTTTTGTGGGCGTGGCCCCGCCCACTTTTTAATCACGAAATTATAAAGTCATGACAGCTTAATATGTGTGCAAAGTTTCAGGAAAATCGGTCCAGTGCAAGTACCTCAAAATTTAAACTTTTTTAGGGGCGTGGCCCCGCCCACTTTTCTTATCACAAAATTTTTTAGTCATGACAGCTCGATATGTGTGCAAAGTTTCAGAAAAATCGGTCAAGTGCAAGTAGCTAAAACTGATAACTAATTTTTTATGGGCGTGGCCCCGCCCACTTTTTTCCACCCATAAACACTCCCTGGTATGTGTACAACAACTTACCAAAGTTTTAGCCCGATCGGTTTTACAGTTTCGGAGTCTATAGCTAACACACACACACACACACACACACAGAGTTTCACTTTTATATATATAGATATGCAAACATTTGTGTGTGTGTAAAATAGGTGCATGCATACATACATACATACAGACATACATACATATGTTTGTGTTGAAATAAACAGTTTTATGGTAAAATTTTACTTGTTGTAAAAAAATTGTTCTTTGTGGCGGACACCAACATATACACATTATACATATAAAACTACATATATGCTATTCGTCCATCTGTCCCTCTGTTAGTATATGATGCATAACCAAGTGTCAAATTGTGCGTTACACATTGTTCAACACGAAGACGCATAGCGTGTTGCAGTCAGCATTTTTCAATAAAACACTCATACCACATTTATACAAACACTCTGAGGTACATTTAACTGCAACATTGTTGGTTGACTTAATTTCACCTTGTAAATAATTTTATATTTTGAACCTTTTTTCTTTTATTTTTTTTGTTGTTGTTTTTTTTTAACATTAATTTAAGAATGAAAGAATAATAAAACAAACAAACAAACAAAAGTTACGAAAATTCGTTCCAAATGGTTGCATTTAATTGTGTGTGTGTGTGTGTGTTGGGTGTAAATAGAATAGAGTAGACTTTGTAATCCGGCAAAATGACACAATTACAAATTCGGTTTGTTTAAATGTCAGCCAGTCTGTACGGCCGATCGATTAAATGGCTGGTCACTATAACAACAATAAATACTAGAAATTTTATAATTTAAAACTTGTTAAAGGTTCCCACCAGCCAAAATACTAACAGCCAACAATTTTTTCTTTCTGTTCAAAAACCTGTTAATGTTTCGTTAATTGCAGACAACAGCGAATTTAAAAATTACTTAATAACTTCATTATGCATAAATAGATTTGTATCTTTGCATTTAATGTTTATTTTTTTTTTTTTGTTTAATATTTATTTAATTAGCATTAAAATAATTAGCAAACTTATTATGGTGTCTTAAATTTGATTCCCATTTAGTGTGTCATGCACTGTCATAGGCCTGTCTAAATATTTTTTTTTCTTCTTTTTGTTTTCTTTTGTATATGCCACACCAGTAGACTTTAGTTGCATTTGTATGCCACATAAGCGTTTTAATTCTACAACACATAAACGAATAAGTGAAAATGATAATGTTGATATTGTAGTAAAAATAAACTGTTTGTTTGATTCTGTTGTATTAAACCCACAGTTCTGGAAACTATTTGTGAATTAATACTGCAAAGAATGAATTTATGAAAATTTTCTGTTAAATGAAAAATAAAATAAAAACTTCCACAAATGCAGTGGCGCTTAATTTCATTTTACCATCGTAAATCGAATTAACTTCAAATAGCGTGGTATATTAGTGTGCTTGACTTCTGCTTTGTCGTTTTTAAAATAGAGTCTGCCATAAATCATTGGAAAATTTTACTAGGTCTAGGACCTGGATACGGAATAAAAATAAATAAACGTAGAATTATTTAAAGCCGAATTGAGCTGAATATTTGTCAGCGACAGGTGCAATAAAATATATTTGAGGCAGCTCAAAATCGACTATAAGTCAGCTGAGGCAGTTCTCTGGACCTACGACATCTTAGAAACTTTAAATTAGCTGATTTTATATCTTATCTTCTCTGGGCTCCTATCAAAAAATAACGCAATATTGTTAAGGAAACTCTTCATATTTGTTTACCATAGTCAGTCCCGCTGAATTAGCAACCAAGGGAAACCAAAAAATTATTGGCGTGGATTTTTGAATTCAAAATCAGCTGAGTTGCAATGGGGTTCTTATATGGAACATAAGAAAAGCACCTTGCGAAGCTTAACCAGATGCTTATATTTATCTAATACAAAGAAAGACACGAGACCTAAATTTGGTTTACATGCGAGCGTTTTATGCAACGTCTGGTAAAGTACACGTGACACTGTTCTTTATATTTGAATCGTGGGAAGAGAGCCATGCCCGATATTGCTTAAAAATATAATCTGTTTAGAGTACAGCAGCAGTACTGCAACATGGATTTATTTAAACAAATACGATTCTGCGATTTCCTTTAATTACGGTTGTCGTACTTTTAAGAAAAGGACAGAACTCGTGTTAAGGGCAATATAATTATGAACAAGCTGCCTTCGATCTTGTATCAACCTTTCTATTATGTCAACCCCGTATTTGAATTTTTACAGGAAGTTTCAAGTTCCAGGAGTAAGTGGGATAGGTATAACCTTGTAGGGAGCTTTGACAACATGATCTGTAAGGACAGTTGTAGGATGAGTTGTGAGGTTTTATATGGTGTCTTTTTTAACGAACTCAGGCAGAGATATTCGACATCTGGAAGGCTTGCAGGAAACTGAAAGGCAAGAATATTTTCTAAATTATTGGTATTTTTATCGACAGTAAGACGGCACTCTTGTCACTCAGATCATACACCTCCGCGCCGATATAAGTTGGTCAATGCAGAAAAGCGTTGTCACAGTTGGCCAAGAGAACAACGTTGCCCTAGTCTGGATCCCTGCATATAGAGGACACTATTGTAACGAGTGGTGGATGAGCTAGCTAGGAGGGGACTTGCTTTGAATATTACTAATGCAAATGCTGTTGCAATCCCGTTGGATACTCTCAAAATCAAGATTTCCGAAGACTTTTTTGAAAAAGCGGAGAACAGGTAGCATATACTGGATACATGTAGTTTGTTCAATATCAGGTGGCGCGCATCTTTTAATTTCAGACTTGCATTGCAACTTACAAGCCGAAGTTTTCCATCTTTTCTGCGAATGTCCTGTCCAGGACATAAAAACCTTATCACGCATTTACTGAATAAGCTCTCTGAGATACCTGAGCTCAGACTAAAGGATCTGCTGTAAGTAAGTTTATTCATGAGCTACCCAACTTTATAACAAGAAGTGTTTCATTTTTCGATTGTGTAAAGTTCACGTAAATTATTGAAAAAAAATTTTGAGTTTTTCTCTTGCCATTCTCATTCATCTAAAAGCCTTATTATTTTCGAGGACTTTCCTTCGAGTGCTCTCCGTAACCAAGAAATATTTTACCTTAAGGTAAATCTCAGCCATATTTTATAACAAGTCTTGAGCTTCGTATCAAAGAACTGTAGGTTATGTAACTATTTGACAGCATGTTAGTATGTGTTTGCATCTGAGCTTATGTTTGTCTAGATTTTTCTATAGTGTAACAAATTAAAGCCTTTTCATCTTTTGCCATTTGCCTTTTTTATATCGTTTTTTATCTTGTTTATTTAATGCACTGCACGTTTCTCTATCATAGAACAAAGATCTTGTTTATGACTTTCTGCTGTCACAAAATATATTTATTATTATCTGTATGTTTGTCTGTCTGTCGCTTAGGCGTTCTGTCTTCTACTTATGCGATGATGTGGTCTTTCGCTTAGGCGTTCTGTCTTCTAGCCATGCAATGATGTCAATGATTACGATTGTGCATACAAATTCTACGACGTAAAGTGATTATATTTATGCGATTTTGATTAAAACATCGCATGGCAAAATATTAGGCAGGTAGGTCGCGGTACACTTGCTTAAGAATCTATTTAGGAAATTTTTATTAAAAAAAAGCAGTTTGTGTTTTTTTTTTTTTCAAAACATTTAAATTTGTACAAAAACGGACATGTGGACCTATTTTTATTCATTATATTAAAACAAGCGCGGAACCAGCTTTCCTGATTTAATAATTTAATTAAACTCGTACTTATTTAAAGAAAAGTTTGTTTTGGGGAAAATATTCTTTTTTTCTTTCCCTGAAATCGCCCCCGCATTAAAATAGGGAATAAGAACGAAGTCCATGGTTTGTTAATTTTTTAATTATTTTTTTTATAAATTTAATCATTTTTTAAAATTATAAATTCTTAACTAAAAATGTGTAATAATTTTAAAGATAATCTTGACCTTGAAAGCCGGAATTTAGGAAATTTATTGAAAAATATGAAAATCTTCAAATATTTTACGTAATTTGTAAAAGGTCCTGGACTTTAATACGGCGCTCAGTTTTCAACTGCCAGTTGTTTAAAAGCCGACCAATACTTGTATGTTTTCCTGCTTATATCTCAGTTAGTTTCAATACAGTTTTTCCTGTTTTATTTCTGTAGAGAACGACTGCTACTTGATACCACACATTTGGTGCTTCTAAAAACTGATTTAAACTTACTCACAGGCAGACGGTTGGTTGAACGGGCAAAGCGCAATCAAATTCCCCATTAAAAAAGTTTTAGAGAGGTTGAAATGATCGAAGATTAATATTGCAAAAATTACCAAAATAATAACAAAGATACTTTTGGCTCCATAAATGACTTTATAAAAATATGATACTTAGGACTTCTTCTGAATATACAAAATATTTCTTTAAAATTTACACATGTTCTTTTGTCATTCCGCTTTATAAATTTTCAGAGATATAAATAAATAAACAAGACTGAGTCTGTTTTTTCTGCATTTTAAGCCCTAAGATAATTTAAAGGCAGGCTTCTTACTGCTTGTGGATACATGATGGGTTTTTCTAGATATTGATATAAAATTTTGGTTAAATCGGCAAAGTTATAGGCAACAATTTTTGTAAAAGTTTTTTTTATTTATTAAATTATTTTGTTATTAGTTTGTGTTCACGCTACAAACTCAAACACTCAACCAAATACCACACATATGTTTAAGTGTATGTGCTTAAACAATTTTCATTTGAGAAATTAAAATATTAGGAAGATATCAACCAATATGAAATGTATATCAAACGAAAGATAACATCTTCATTTACCTACAAAAAAATTTTTAAAAAAAGTTATCTCGCCGTTTCTTCATAATCAATGAAATAAAGATTACAACAATAACAATCTGACATGACTCCCTGTACCGTAAGGTATGACGTATTCTACGCCAAAAAACAAACAAAAATTAAATATGAAATCTAGATTACGCTACGATATTGTCATTATATTAAGGTACATTATGGTGAAAGGTATTATCCGATTCATTATGAATGATGGTATGATGTTTTACTTTCACTAGGAAATTATTGAAATATTAGTTAAGTCATTGTGCATTTTAGATGACGACTTTTTTTATTATTTTGTTTTAATAAACAAAAATTTGGGTTCGAGTTGTGCCCGCCTTTATCCAAGTCAACTCCCCAACAATTGTAATTACTCGAAAATATCTTCTTTCAAATAAGGAAAATTTTTAAAATTTTCAAGCATGAATTTTCATGTTGGAAATGATGGATCATGCAGACAGCCAGTAACTCTCAGTATATCATTTGTCATAAAATAAACTGATTTCTAGTTGGAGCTAATTAATTAGACATTAAGAAATGTTTACCGCAAAACAAATTAACTTAAATATTGTCAAATTGTTTTAAAATCCCTTTTTAAAGACATCATTAAAATTGAATATATAAAAGACAAAAACAAAGAATATGAAGGCAGACAAAATGACAGGCATACAGAAAGATGTCGTCTTATGAGAGCAGTAGATGCAAAGTCACATTAAGCTGGAAAAGGTCGACCATTAAAATGATGCATCATCTGTTATAGACATTAAAATTCATTTTTTTTTCTTAAACATACGCATGTAAGTCGGTATATGTTTAAGCAATATGTTAGTTTTTTACATACGTATACGTGTATGTGTGCATGTGTGTGTGTAGTAAAACCTTTTTTCTATAAAATATTAGAAAAATTGTTTAGCAGTAAGTGCATAGACCTTTTTAGTGTTTTTAAAAAAGAAAAGTCAGAAAGTCGAACAGACAAACAAACAAATATTTAAACACATAAACCAAGGAAGTTGTATTTTATTCGCTTCAATATTTTTATTTTTTTTTCAAGAGCTTTAGGAAACAGCAGGAATGCCATTAAATGATATAAATTATTTGTTTCTTATTCTACATTGAATTTTATGTAGAAATTTTAAATTATCAAAGAACTATACTAACGCACTACTCACTCACGTGAATCATGAACGGTTACGCACATGCGTAAAGTTGCAACAAAGCAGCAACACAATATCAAGGGCCGTTAACAATTAAATTGTTATCTCATGCCATAGTTTAATGCAAGTATTAACAACAACAATGACTTGTTAATAGCAGCAACAAATAACAAATAAGATTTAGATTTTCAACTCTGTGCCAGGTTTATCCCATAATTATGTACGACACATGGATGTATGTATGTTGGTATAACCCAAACTTATCATTATTTCAGGTACATACTACATACATGCAAACGGTAGTTAAATTGTTAGGCTACTGGTTTTTGTTTTCTTTCCAAGTTTCTAACCCTGATCTTTTAGCTATCGCATAAATCTGCATGCATGCATTTGTATGCAAATTTCAATTGCAACTCACGCACTAGTGCGTTTTTGTGGCCAGCACATGTTTTCACAGTGTTTAAAGCATACTTTATCGGGAGCAAAAAATACCAGCATATTCATGGTAAGTTGATAAGAATAAAACATGTTTGAAAACATTTTAATCTCAACTAAAATACACCCATCTAGCAAGCAGCGAAAATAATTATTTTTCTAGCATTTGCTTGCAATTCGTTTTTAGGACACTTTAAGATAAAATCAATTAATTATGAACTAAAAAACAAAAAAATAATTCTAAAATTGATGTAAGTATTTACTAACAAATATCTAGCGATTGGAGGCCAAGAAAACTCCAATGTTAGCGTGAAGGGTAAGGTAAGTAGGCAGGGTGTCCCAAGATGAGCAACATATTTTAATTGTTATTTTATTATTGAATCATAAAGTCTAGGGTGTTTTTTAAACGTATAGAACTACCGATCAGTATAGCGGCAAAACTAGCTGTCATACTAAAAAAAAAATATTTACTTTGGTAAATCAACAAAGCCTTATAACCATTGGGGTGTCTACAAAGTTTTTCTGGGGGTGTCAAAAGCTTAAAAAAAATGTATGAGGGGAATGTTAATTTGGGGTTAGTTGTGTGGTCAAAATCTTAAACTGAGGTAATTTTATATGTAAAACAGTTAATTTTTTAAAATTCTGGAGGGTGGCAAAAACAATTCTGGGTGGCACTGCACCCTGCACTATGGTCTGCTACGCCAATGTTTACACTAGAACAATTTTTACAAACCGTGGAAATTTATTTTCAAAATCCACGAAATCTGGGTCAAATTACGGCATTTGAACGTGATCGAAATTTGAAAATTCTTATTAGAATCTCTATAAAAATTTCGATCATGATCGAATGTCGTAATTTGGCCCCTGTTCGTCTAACTTATAGATAAATTCGTCAGGTCTGTTATGCGCATAATCGACCATCTAAGCAGTTGACTACTTAATACTATGGCATCATGAGTCCTTACGTCCGAAACAGATACCAAAATTTTCATGAATGGCGGACGTGGTTTTTGTATTTATTTCTTATATCGTTGCCAGACATTTGGTCGAGAAATCATTCCAACAAGACGGCGCTACATGCCATACATAGTTTTGTAAAACAGAACTATCTCACAAACTAGACCTGTGAAATGGTCACCTCATTTGTGAGATTTGACACATTTTTACTAATTTGTTTGGGGTTCTGTGCTAATAATTAAGAAACAATTGATTTAGAAGCCAACATTCGACGCTCAATTGACAAAATAAGAGCGCGTATGTTTAAAAAAAAATAGGTGCAAAACTAGACCGACAAAATAGCGTTCATAAGGTGCACTCGCAGAGGCCATATATCAGAAATTAGTTGTAAATATTAAATGCCTTGAAATGTTTAAGCTAATAAATTGAAAATTTTGTTCTTTCAATCGAAGTTGTTGTGTTTTATTTTTAAAAATTTTCTATGACCAAAGACCCCCCCTCCCCCCCCTTTTTAAAGTTCAAACCTACACTATCGGCTTACTAACCTGGTGTTGTAAAGCCATTTTTTCCAGGGTGGAATTTCTTATGCCAATTACACCCTCTTCTATTATAAACCTAAATTACGCACAAACTATTAATTTACATACTAATACATACATACATACATACATAACTATATATTTACACAATTATATCAAATTAACTTAAATGGCGCAAAAAATCAACACATGACAACAGCTGCTTCAGTTCTTGAGGCATTTAACTAAATAAGTAAATAGAGTAGTGGTGTTTGTACGTTTGTTTGTACAAGTAGTACAAGAAGTGGCATTTATACCAGACTATTGTATACCCATTCATTTGCCACCATCAAACACCCCACCCACGCTCTGACACATATTTTGTACACAAACACACAAGCCATATAGTCATACAAACATCTAAAGTCTAGACTTGAATTATTTTCTTGTAGTGAATTTACAAGTATGAATTTAAAAAAAAAAGTTTGATACGCTGACAACAACAATGTTACGATAACAGTGTTTCAACAGTTATTCACTGGCAACAGCTTAAATTTATACAAAATATTTATCCCGTCATAATTTGCAAGCATTATTAGCTTATGAGCCATTAAGGTTAGATAGAGGTAGATGTGAACGTAAGTTTTCAAAAGCACTTTAAAATAGTTTGGCGGAAAATATATTTTTTTTTGTTTTCAGCAGACAGTCTTGTGGAGTATTTTTTTAAAATGAAAATTTTTAATATTGTTCTCAAATAAATCACAGAAAAATAAACCTTCGATTTAAAGATTTGCTGAAAACTTTCTATAATTTTATTTATTAAAATTTTTCGTAAAAAAATATCCTGACATTGCGGATAATCTTCAACTGATCAAACATATTAAAGATTTACTCAAGACATATTCATATAGATTTATGCAACGGCGAATTGCTACTTCGCAGCAACTTTTTATCATAAGTTCTTTTTTAAAGGTAAATTCGTATATCAGGGATGGGAACGTTGTTATACTAAATTAAAAAAAAAAATTTAAAAACAGGATATATATTTGTGAAACTCATTGTAAAGGGTGTGAAAAAACAAATATAAATAAATTTAGTACATTTGTTATCAAAGAAGTACACTTACGTTAATTGTTCAATACCGAAACTAAAATCTCATTTTCACTCACGTATAAATAGATGAAATCAAGGCGAATTCAACAAAGCTTAACATAGTGCTTCCCGAACAGCTATTGCGATAAGGTTAGCATAACATGACTTGAAGTATAAATGAATTAGAAAAGTTTCACAAAGCTATGCAAAATTGCTCAAAAACTAGTGGCTTAAATTTATATTTTAAAACATTTGCACAATATTTATCTACAATTCCATTTTCATTTATTTATTTACTAGCTAATAACCGGTGTGCTTCGCCACCCCCATCGTAATGAAATAAAAATTTTATAGTTCAAAAATATATTTATTTTGCAAGTGCCACGCCCACTATTACTAAATCAACCATTTCTTATTCAAATAATCATATAGATGTCAAAGTGTCTCTTGCAAAATTTGGGTACTCTAACTTTTATCG
Organism: Phyto melanocephala; assembly: GCA_941918925.1. NCBI lineage: Eukaryota > Metazoa > Arthropoda > Insecta > Diptera > Rhinophoridae > Phyto > Phyto melanocephala. Next base: position 10,203,230 of record OW799233.1, read on the forward strand.
CTTCCCAGATATACGAATTTTTGTATTTAATTCATATGACAGGTGCCACGCCCACTATTACTAAAGCATTCATTTCTTATCAAAATAGTCATATAGATGTCAAAGCTTCTCGTGCGAAATTTGGGTACTCTAACTGTTATCGCTTCCCGAATATACGAATATTAGTATTCAATTGCTATGAGAGCTGCCACGCCCACTATTTCTAATGTACTAATTTTTTCCAGAAATGTTTATTTGGGTGTCAAAGTTGCTCTTGCAAAATTTTAGTACTCTAATCGATATCGTTTTCCAAATATACGAAATTTAGTATTTAATTCTGTTGGCCACGCCTACTATTGAAAGTCCGCCCATTTTTTACCCAAAAGTTCGTGTGGATGTCAAAGTTTACCGTACTTAATTTGAAGACTCTAGCTGCATTATTCTTAATAAGGCGTGGCACCCCGCCCACTTATAATTTAGAACCAAAGTATAGCCTATAGTTCCTTCCAGACATACAGAAAGATTCTGTTAAAATTTCAAGGAAATCGGTCCAGCCGTTTAACCGTCTATACACCACAAACAAACATACAAACACACATTGATTTTTATATATGTATATAGATTTAATTAAGTCTATGGACAAGTATCCTTACAGGATATTGTATAGAATTGAATTTGAACATGTACATGCGAAACTTTTAGTTATTCAAATACAATATTATATTACCTTTAATAAAATTAAAATTTCTAGAAAAATCTATTAAATGTTACATTTCATTAAAATTCTCGCATAATTTTCTAAATGGATCGGCACAAGCATAATTTGTATGGGAAACTGAAAGATACAAAGGTATAAAGTAACGGGTTGTACGACGTGGTATATAAAATTAATGTTGCTCAAAAGAAAATCAGAAATAATGTCACCATATATTAGGCTTATAGATATATCGCTTTTAAAAGTAGGAAATTTGATTGAAGCTAGCCTGGTTTCGTATGGCGGTAGGTTCATAAGATGGCCTTCAAAAAATCTTCTAAGACAAAACAGTAGAAATTGCTTCTGCACAGATTCGATGCGATCAAAATGGACATTACATTTGGGGTCCCAAACAATAGATCCATACTCCAACATTAGTCTTAATTGGGGTTGCCATTTCTATTTAAAAAAAAAGGACGCCAGCAAAAAAAATTTAGGACATTTGCCCAAAAAAAGAGGACACATTTCAAAAAATTAAATTTGATAAAATTTACGACGCCATTTAAAATACAAAAACAAAATTTGTTTTTACGAAAAAACTTTATTTGCAAAAATACAAACTGAACAAATCATTCTGAATTAATGGTTGAAAATAAAAACAAAAAAACCAAAAAAAATAACAACAAAAATTCATTACATTAATTATTCGGAATGTACACTTTTAAAAATATATTTTTCAACACTTTTAATTTGAGCCAATATATTACCATCGCATCTCTTCAAATATTTGTAAAACTCTAGGCAATCCATATCAAAATTATTTACCCTTACTATATGTTTTGTTCAAGACTTTCTTCTATATCTGGAAAACAAATTTTATGAAAAACACACCGCTGACAAGCAGACCCGTTTGCTGATCTTTTTTAAAATAAAAGACAAGTTAAAATAGGCCACTTCGATAAATAGCGACAATTAAGGATAATAAAACTAATTTTGTACAAAGAGAAGTTTTAAAATTGTACTTTTTCAAAACTAATTGTACGAGCACCTCAATCTTTTTTTTATACATTTTGTGACTGTGATTTAAAGTTTAAATGTAAGAAAAAAACTTCAGAGAAGGTGCAAAAAGCCGGACAACCCCGGAGGACGGTGTCCGGGGAAAAGAGGACGGATGGCAACCCTAGTCTTACTAGATATATATGTAACTATTTAGTAATACCTGGATCAGAAAATTCTTTCGACCATATATAAATGTATATCCAATATTGGCCATTGTAGCTATGGCCTTTTCCCATCTTTGTGGCAACATATAAATTCCGCGCCAAAACAACTTGTTATCAGCTCAGGCCCAGAACGAATCAAGCCAATTTTGTTTACCCGTTGCTATAGTAAAGCGTATCACAGAATAAGCTTTTTGCATCGTTCGAAATAAATAGAAGTTGGACGGGGCAAGATCTTACACATCAGGCGTGTGAGGAGAAATTTCCCAACAATTTCTTTCTACATAGTTTTTAAAAGATATTGCAACGTAAAGTCGAGCATTGTCATGATGGAATATTACGGTTTTATGTCTGGCCGCATATTCTTTACATTTTCAGCTAATACTCTCTTCAAACGAATCAGTTCGAAACCGGTTTCTTGTGATGGTCTGGTCAGACTTCTGCGGAACCCTCATAATCCCACCAAATACAGCCCATTACCATAGCGCCATAGATATTTGGCTTTTTTGTCGGTTCAGCTGGTTAGTGGGGCGCTTCCGATTATCCCAGTGAATCCATTTTTTAATGCAAGTTTTATTTCGGTACATAAATGATATGCTTTTTAAGCGTTCAAGCAGCATTTCGGGCATGTGAAATCATCTTTTAAGATGTCTCTGCTTCATTTCGTATGATACACTATTTTCCTGCTTACTAATGAATCCTGTTGCTGCTTAAGTAGCTTCCAGTAAATTTTCCAGCTCTTGTTGAGTTTAAAAAAAAATTTATCAAATAATGCCTCCAATTTTTATTCTTCTGGGCAATCGTTGTCTTCCGTATCAAAATCACTACTTTTGAACCGCATAAACCATCTTTTGCACTTTGTGTCGATGTCGATGGAGTACATTCACCATAAGCTTCGATGAAACATCGATGTTCTTCAGCGGCGCTTTTATTTATTTTTTTTAAATCAAAAAAGAAAAAGCTTTGACGGCATAAAATTCGACATTTTCAAATTAAAACAAAAGCAAGTAGGAGTGAATTATTCGGTCATGCCAAATCTAATAATACCCTCCATCATAATGTACACATAATATCGATTGATGCCATGTGTTTGGAGAAGTTATGAGGTTTACTTAGTTAGGGTGCCCCGATGGACTAGTCAGCAGTGTGCTGTTTTGCTAGTTTGGGGGTTGCGGGTTCGATTCCCGCCGGAGACTCTGGACTTGTCTGCTTCCTTTCTATTCTATTCTTGCTTTTCTATTCAGGTATCGCAAAGGGATCAATATAATGGACCCAAGTGAGCTGCACAACAGCTGCCTGTTCTACCTAACCTAACCTAACCTACTTAGTTTACTTTGCATTTGTGGAAACGATTTGGACACCCTTACTCTAACTACCCACTTGATCTTACAACCTGTACAAAATAAGTGACATTTTATAATTCTTTAAATTTAAATGACGAGATAAAAACTGAAAGGCATTAAACAAAACATATACAAGTTTAATTTCCTTTACTTATAGAAAAGTCATTAGAAAATTATATAAAAATACTTAAAAATCGTATACGACAGATTTGTGCAAATTTCAGATTTTGTAAACTTTGTTTTGTTAATACACACAGTTTTGATTTCAAAATACTAAACATCAGCTCATCTCTATTATATTATATTTTTTTATTTCTAATTAAAAACTTTGTATACAAACTACTGACTTAAATCATTTTTAAAATTAGATTGTTTATGAGCTTTTTCTATCTTCCATATTTTTGTTTATTTTATTTTTTTTTTATATTTTTTTCTAATAAGGAACGATTTCATTGAACGCATCAAAAAAGAAAGAAAATAAATCTAATGAAGGTTAAATGGATAACTATGCAAAGAGAACAACAACAAAAGGAAAAAATCTGTAATTAATCACAATGAAAATATGATGAAATAATGCGATATTTTTTGTTTTTTTGTTTTTTTAATGCAAAACAAAGAAATCAAAGTTGATTAATTAAGAATTAATATTTTTAAATATGAAACAAAAATAAACACTGAAATTGCAAATTTAACAGCTGCATAGAAAATATCATATACACACACAAACATACATGTTCCAGAAGACAACAACGATAGTGCATGAAAGAAAACCATAGAATTTATAATTGATGTGAGTCATATACTTACTTACATACATACATAAGTACTTTAATAGTTTAATTATACGAAAATTGAAAAAAAGCACAATTATATTCAGAAATATAAAGGATTCAAATAAATTAACGGGTTTTCCACTTGCAGCTAATAGAGTGATCATGTTCGTATTAATCAGTGTGGAATTTGTCAAGTCAGATGTGAAAACAAGTAAGAGCGCTATATTCGGCCGTGCCGAATCTTATATACCCTTCACAACGTGTAAATAGTCATGCAAAAACAGTAGTTTGTATCACCATTCATCCCATATGAAATACGTACAAACATATAAAAAACATACATATATAAAAACATCCCATTGTAAAATGATAAATTTACGTATGTTTGTAAAAAAAAAATGTTAAAAAAATTTAAAAATATTGAAAAAAAAAATTTTAAAAAATTTTTTTAAAAAAATAATTAACATATATATAACAAATATAAAACAAAAAAAAAATAAAAAAAAAATAAAAAAAAATATTTAAAAAAAAATAATAAAAATATAAATAATAAAAACAAATTAAAAAAAAATATAAAAAAAATTTTTTTTGGGTCAGCTGGGATTCGATGCCACGTTTACTCTAACCAGTATACACGTTTGTATGTTGTTGTAATGTTGTTTTTGTGAAAAAAAAATCGAGGTGGTCGTGGGTTTTTGCTCAGATCTCAGTTGTTTATGTACTGATGTTTCTGATTTTCAATACCGATCTACTCCCGAATATTTCTTATAGTTTTATACCTCACCCGGGTCCAAGCGATTTTGGGGGGCTTCAAAAAGTTGATTTCAACATACACACGGACAGATGGTCAGACGGACAGCGCTTAATCGACTTCCCTATTCATAACTTTTCAGAAAATATATACTTTATGGGGTCGGAAATGAAAATTGAAGAAATTTCACACGGAATGACAAACCTATATATACCCTTTTTCACTGTGTAAAGGGTATAAAAATGCCGTGTATTAGCTGCCTAAATTGGCCATAAAATATAAAAAGAACTCGCAATAAAGTGAACACGGTCTAACGTGAACACCGCCTAACATGAACAATCTTTTGTTAACGTTCACTACTCTGTAACGTGAACAAACTCAAAAAGCTCTATAACGAGATTTGATATATTTTTCTTATGAGAAGAGCTGAATCATTCGGCATGAGTGTAAAAAGATCTAAATGGTAAAGGCAGGCATTTTAGATAGTTTGCAAAAAAGAAATCTCATGAGCTTTGTAATGTATTTCAATTAATAATTTTAGTTCTGTATATTAGTTATAAAAGAACTTCATATTCAAGAGTGTAAAACACAGGTTTATATTGAAATATTTTCAGATTTATTTATATAATAAATGAATGTTTTCGATCTTTTTAATTTATATAAACAGTTGGTTTTTGTAACAATTAACAATTAAAATATTAATAATATTTTAATTGTTAATTGTTGAAAATTGTAAAAACTTTCCCTGAAGAAGCTTCCCAATGTGGTAGCGAAATATCGGAAAATAAAATTAAAACTATTTTTTATAAAAAAAAGTGATCTCAAGCTCAGTATAAAAAACAACTGTTTTTATTTTCAGATTTTTTTAATGAAATTTGTCAATCGCTAACTTAAACAATTTCGCTAACATGAACTGCTTAGGTTTTAATTAGTTCACGTTACCGCGAGTGCACTGTATTCTCTTACAAATGCAGTATGCAATTCAATCATAGTATGTTGCTCTTCGATTATGGTTACCACAACCATATTTTTTCTTTGCATGTACAGAGTTTTAAATGTGTAGTACCTCTTAGGTGTTTAAAAATTCGGTTCACTTATATCCTTATTATAATGACATTTTATAAAAATGTTTTAAAAATATTGAAAAAAAAAACAGTCGAAATTTTGTTGTTTTTTTTTCAATTATAACAATATTAAAATAAATTTGTTGATAACAAATTAGGTTAAATAATTAAATAATGAAATATTTTGTAGGCATTTTATTTTGTTGCTACATCTGAAAGCGTGGCGTTCAACTGTAAAATAATGGATCGTTAAAAATTATAACTGTTTTGCAAACAAACCATACTGTATGCTTTAGTTTAATGGCTTATCATCGAAATATCGCACGTGTGTATTAACAGTTGTGATTAAATTTGTGTCAAGTTTTTACGTCAATATTAAAAAAAAACACCTTTTGATTTAATCATACCGTGCACAGTGGGGTCAGTGGTTAAAAAATGGTAATTTATATGAAACTTTTAAACTAATAAAGCGAATTTGTTTCAAACATTTATAGAACAGAAATTTGCTTTTAAAAGTAATGGCTGCAAAAGTACAGTACTGCAGTAAGACAAAATTGGCTGTTTCAAGTGAGAAAAGCACTAAAGTAACAAACCAACTAAAACTTATTGAGCTTTAAAGCTAGAGCTCAGAAAGCTTAAGAAAAAAATGTATATTTACTAAAGAGCTGCACAAGAATAATTAAAGTAGCTTCAAGCAGTCGCATTAAATTTGAAATAGTGTAAGTAATTACTCTCTTATTTTAAAAACATTCTTGTAAAAATATGTGCTTTGCTTTTTAACAATTAAAATATTGAAAAATAAAACAAAACTAAAAGAAACATCGTTAAAATAAAATAAACCTGAGCCAGAACAAAGATGAAATAGAACATTTAAAACATATTTAAATGCTTTAATAGTAGACCTAAAACAAAGAAAAACTTGCCTAAAAACTAACATTTAATGTTCTGTTATGAAAAGAGTTCACATGTATTAAAAACAAGTAACAGTGCTATATTCGGCCGTGCCGAAACTTATATACCCTTCACAACGTGTAGTCATGCAATAACAATTGTTTGTATCACCATTCATCCCATATAAAATACGTGCATACGTACACGTTAGAATAAATGTGGCATCGAATCCCAGCTGAGCCAAAAAAAATTTTATTTTATTTTATTTAATATATTATTTATATTTTATTATTTTTTTATATTTTTTTTAAATTTTTTTTAAATTTTTTTAAAAAATTTTTTTTAAATTTTTTTAAAAAATGTTTTTAGAAAAATTTTTAAAAAATTTTTTAAAATTTTTTTTAAAATTTTTTTAAAATTTTTTTTTGTAGTTTTTTTTATTATTTTTTTCTTACTTTTAATATTTTTTTTTTGTAATTTTTTTTTGTTTGGTATGTATGTATGTATGTTGTTGTTGTAATTGTGAAAAAAAACGAGGTGGTCGTGGTTTTTTGCTCATATCTCAGAAAGTTATGCGGCGATTGTGCTGAATTTCAATAGCGATTCATTCCTGGATATTTATTTATTTATTTATTTATTTATTTATTTATTTTAATCTAATAGCAGGTGGTAAGGTGATTCAAAATTTACTTTATACAAAATGATAATATCATCAGCAAATACAAATAATTGACAAAAGTCATTACTAATGTATGACATAAAATCATTTAAATATAACTGAAATAGCATAGGTCCTAACACGGAACCCTGAGGTACACCAGATGTAACATTACCAATAGTCGAATTAACATTACCAATCGAGACAAATTGAGATCTTTCACATAGATATGAGTACATCAATCTACATGCCGAAGATGAAAATTTAATTTTGTTACAAAGTTTCCTCACCAATGAAACATGATCAATCCTATCAAATGCTTTCGTGAGATCTAGCGATACCATTATACAATCAGAGTGTTCATCAAGATTACGTCTTATAGAGTCAGTCAGAGAAAGCAGGAGTGAAGTCGTATTATAATTACGACGAAAGGCGTATTGATTAGGATTAAGCATGGAGCCAGAGTGCGTTAATATTTGAAAGTTCATTATATTTTCAACTATCTTAGACATAGCAGGTAAAATAGTTATTGGTCTTAGATTATCAATATTACAGTTTCCACTTTTTGGAATAGGGATAACCCGACCTAACTTCCATCTCATAGGAAATTTAGAAGTCGTCAAAATAGAATTAATAAGATGAACCAATATTCCATTTATCAAAGGATAGATAATTTTAATGAACTTGATTGGGATCATATCGTGTCCAATTGCATTAGATTTTATCGAGTTAATTGCAAACATTAGATCATTTTCCGTTATACTATAAAAAGAAAAAGAATTTGGAACATTTACAAAATCATCAAAACTGGAATTCAAGTCACCAGAACTACCAGGAATCATATTGTCCAAAAATTTTCCTGCTATATACTCAACCTCAGATTCATCATATTCAGGCCTTTCACGTCCAATACAACCTAACTTACGCAGTCTACCCCACAACTTACCATTGTCGACTCTATCAAACATCCTTGTTCCATATTCTCTTCGTATTTCCAAGAGATTGATACCATATACAGATCTGAGGAACATAAAGTTGCTTCTAAAAGTTGATTTCAACCAACACACGGACAGACGGACAGACGGTCAGGGCTTAATCGACTCCTCTATTCATAAGCTTTCAGAAAATATATACTTTATGGGGTCGGAAATGAAAATTCTAGAAATTACAAACGGAATGACAAAGCTATATATACCCTTGTGCACCACAGGTGAAGGGTATAAAAATAGCTTATAAGAAAAAGTTTTCTCTTAAAACTGCCCTAAATTTTATTATTTAGTAACACTGCTGATTAATATTTGTTAAATTTTTTGTTCTATTGTACTTGATGTACTTTGCTATGATTTACCGTTTCTTTGTTTCATTGTCGCTTTTTGTTTTAATATTCTACTTTTAAAAGAAAAAACCACTAACAAAGCTGTAGATAAAATCTTTTCGACTGATTTATTTTAGTGAGACTAGTGTTTTGTTATTATTGCTAACTCTAAAATATAATGAAGGGAAGTAGTGTGATATAGAACACATGACTTTAAAAATATTTTACGCAGTTCTTTAGTGTACCAGTCGAAGTCGGAGGGACATATCGAGGTTGTTGGCGGTATTGACGGGTCACTGGATGTTAGGCAAACATGCAAGTCGGCTCGGACTCCCATCGAACGACCATTATCGCAGTTGTCTGGATAGAGAGAAGGAGGAATCGGTTTTCCACTTTCTCTGCGAATGTCCTGCACTGGCGGCTAAGAGACACAGATTTCTGGGTGAATATATACTAGATGGCCTCTCTGCGATATCTAAAGTTGGACTGAATTATCTACTGAGATACCTCACGGCCACGGGGTGGATCTAGTACCCTTACTCTTGGATTTTATTCTGAGATACATTGGAAGCTGACGAGTGATGTGGTCCTGTCAAAACGGAGTCATACAGACTCTACTTGACTGTTGGCGTGTAGCGAACTACCACGATAACCAACCAACCAAATCTTTAATGTTTATAGCATTTAATGGAGAAATTCAATTTACATTTTAGGCTTGTGCTTTTCGTTTTCAGTTTTAGGCTTTTTTAAATACAACAATTCTGTTTAATAAGAAAAAATTGAAATGAGAAAAATTTAATTAATTTTGTTGTCCTATTTTATCAAAAGTATAAAATAAATAACAATCACCCATTTAAAAGAAACAATTCCTTTAAGCTTAGCCAGAATAACACTGCACTTATGCACTCTCGTATTCTATTATTACTCACACACACTCAGTCATTTATTCAAATAATATTGTAAAAAAATAAAATGCAACACGTGTCGTATGGAAATCGTTTCCACACCAACAATTGTCTCTTGAAAACAAAATCGTAGTGTAATAAAATGCATTACGAATATGACAAAACAAAAAGAGGGAAAAAGGGAACAGCAAACGATATTCACTATTAAAAACTACTGCTACAGTGTTGCCGATTTCTGTATAATTTTTAAAAAAGTCAGCGTGTAAAAGTAATTAAAACGTTTATGGATATTTAAGATTATGAAATAAATTGGCTGTGAAATAATGAAATGTCTAGATTTCAGCTGTCTAGCCCATTTATTTATTTAGAAATTTGTGAATTTTTTTAACCAGAGAACGCTGTGTTCTTAAGCATTAAGTTTTAATTGTAAAAATCTACTGTCAATATGGTGATAACATAAAACATCACTGAAGAAATTTAGAGCAAATTTTTTCTTCGTTATCAGTCGCCTTTAGATTTGAGTAATTTAATCAATAGATTGAAAGCTCACGGTTTCGTAGTTTCCCACAGAGTAAAGTTATTCGCTTGTAGTGAGACAGACAAAGCTGATGTTTAGAAAAGTATATTTACGCTATATTTTGCATAACGATTTCGTTTGCATGCTCACTGTGAGCAATGATCATTTTAAAAATGAATGAATTATGTTTGACTTTATTTTGTTTTTGATACGAAAATATGGTAGAACATTGTTGAGCGAATTAGCTTCTTAAATTAAGAACCCAAGAAAATACGTTTTGAAAGTAGAATATATTCAAACTCACAACTGTATTGTATGACGTATTTTAGATATCAATCTACACAAATAATTACGTCACGTCAGAAGCTTGTTTAAACATTAAAGTAAAATGTTTATTTCTACAACTTGATAATGACAAAAAGTGCAGCTGACTCAAAGAAAAAATGTGATCAAGGAAGTGTATCGTTACAGACGTTGACAGTGAATATATCAGGCAGAAGTTTTCAGCGCTGATCAAAAATTAATTATTATTATTTTTATTTTAATTTAAATGGCAAGGTTTTAAAAGCATAGAGCCAGGGTATCCCACGGTGGTTCAGTATCCGTAAGTCGACCTATACCTTCATACAGAAGGTCGAAGCTGAACCCCAAAAATATTCTTTCTAAAAATTTTGCAGAGGTTAATTAAGACTCCGGGTAACTGTACCTCGCTACCGCTAACCGCTGCCACGCAATTAACCCATGCGAGAGTGAGACGCAAAACTCTCGAAGTCAGATGAAAAGGTACGGTCTGACTGTCTGTATTCGACCAAAGCTGAAATGCGACTACCAAAAATTTTGTTATATATCATTTGTCATTAAGAGAAATTTATTTCTGGCAACACTGTTTAGCTGTTATCACTAGTCTTTGCTGTCGTTGTTTGTTTGTTGGTTTTTTTTTATTGTGCATTATTGTTTTTGATAGCGTTGACTTTAATGAAATGCGTATTTATTTAGTTAATGACACTATAAACTCTCAACTGCCAACAAAAACCATCGTCACATTGAACTCAATCGCAAATTACATCAGTTTATTATTTCGTGTCTTTGTTGTTATGCATCTACTATATACACATGTGTGTGTGTATGTAAGTATATGTATGTGACCACTACTACTGTTTTTTTTTAATTTTATTTTTTATTTAGGTGAAAATATTTATGAACAAAGAATTAGATAATGAAATAAAAAACAATTTACAACAAAACTTGGAAATGTTGATTTAATGAATGTCGAGACACACGACAGAAATAAATAAATGTAAAAATAATTATGCACTTATTTAACAATGAGTATTTACTGACATACGTACGTACATAAATACATACATACATATGTACATGCTTACTATGTGCATATCGCATTAACATATTTCCATGAGAAAAATTTTTATAAATTACTAACTAATACCCGGTGTGCTTCGCCACCCCCATCGTAATGAAATAAAAATTTAATAGTTCAAAAATATATTTATTTTGCAAGTGCCACGCCTACTATTACTAAATCAACCATTTCCTTTTCAAATAATCATATAGACGTCAAAGTGCCTCTTGCAAAATTCGGGTACTCTAACTATTATCGCTTCCCAGATATACGAATTTTTGTATTTAATTCATATGACAGATGCCACGCCCACTATTACTAAAGCATCCATTTCTTATCAAAATAGTCATATAGGTGTCAAAGCTTCTCGTGCAAAATTTGGGTACTCTAACTGTTTTCGCTTCCCGAATATACGAATTTTAGTATTTAATTCATATGGTAGGTGCCACGCTCCATTTCTCGCCTAAATGTTCATTTGGGTGTCAAAGTTGCTCTTGCTACTTTACTACTCTAATCGATATCGTTTTCCAAATGTACGAAATTTAGTATTTAATTCATGTGGCCACGCCTACTATTGAAAGTCCGCCCATTTTTTACCCAAATATTCGTGTGAATGTCAAAGTTTACCGTACTTAATTTGAAGACTGTAGCTGCATTAACTTTCGTGATATATAATATATAATACTTATTCTTTAATAGGTCGTGGCACCCCGCCCACTTACAATTTCAAACCAAAGTATAGCCTATAGTTCCTTCCAGACATACAGAAAGATTCTGTGAAAATTTCAAGGAAATCGGTCCCGCCGTTTAACCGTCTATAAAGCACAAACAAACATACAAACACACATTGATTTTTATATATATAGATATTTTTGGTCGTGGATTTGTTTGAATTATCAGTTTAAAAAAAAATTATTGTTCCAAATGATATTGTTCATTGAAAAAATACACGCAATCAATTTTTACATTACGACTTTCTGTAAAGTTGTCCAAAGTTATTACAAATTCGCCTGAGGGTAATTTTAAGTTCCGGGATTTCAATGGTCCGATTATCTCCACTGTAGTCTATGTAGACTTAGTAGGTAATTCATTTTTGCCACAGATATAATGTTTTTCCTATACACTATGCAACAAACAACTTAACTACTACACAACTGCATATGCTTGTTCCGCTGAACACTTATAAGTATGTATGGATATACATATTTACAATAAATTTTAAAGAATTTTCAATTTAAAGATTTTCCAGTTAAACGAAATATGTACGTACATACAAAAGACAGACAGCAACTTAAATGCTTAAACAAAAATATAAACATTATTTTCATAATCTTGAACATAAAATCAACATGCAACAAGGAAATATTGTTGCAAAAACATTTAAATATTTGTAGTTGTTTGTGCGATCTCTTAATGAAGACATTTACAAAACAACAACTGCGACAACATCAGCAACAAAATCTTTTCGGCCGGCCTTTTATTGTCTTTTTCATTTTCGCAGCAACTCTTAAGGCGGCAACTTTGCAAATCAGCATCATAAAATATTTTGTTTAAGTTGTAGTTGCTCGTTGTAAGCGGTAGTTTGTTTCTGACATAAATATTTTCATTTGAAAGTGCTATGTCCATCTTTGTGTCTGGCTGTCTGTCCATTGTCCACTTGTTGGTTGGTATGTTGCCACATTTTTAGCATTATTATGTAGTTTTATTGCTGTTGTTGTCTTTCCTGTTGCTGCTGCTGCTGTTATTTTCATAAGGTGTTAACTTTCCAATGACCTTTTAATTTATAATACAACATGATGAATGGATTTTTGTCATTTTCCATCTATGGACAATTATGTATATATGGATGTATGCTTGAGAGTTTGAGGAGTGTATGCAATTAAATGAATTGCGATTTTTATGATTTGGCAACTGGCAACTGTTGCAAAAATTTCCATGACATGACTTTCGATGTATATTTTAGGCCAAACAGAAAGTTTGTTGGCTTTCGATAATGGTGTTCAGAAATATAAAATTCATTTGAAAGAGATTGATGTAAAATGTTTTCGTTTAATTTTTTATTTTAAATAATTAACTTTTACATAATAATTTGTGTTATTAATAAAAATTTCACAATAAATTCTCTATTAATCAAAATGTTTGCTTAAATTAATTTTATACAAAATTTGCTTCAAAACTTTCATTACTTCGGACGGAATACTTTGAAAGATTTTTTGAATTAATAACTGTAAACTGGCTACACTTATTTTACAGCCTATTTGACAGAGGCTGTACCCTAAATGTATGTAATGATATGCGTTCATATTTATATATGACTTGCCAAGCCCAGCGCACGTTGCTACGCCCCTTAATGAATAAAAATGCATTCTGAATTTTAATTGAATATCAAGTGCAAGAAGCTAAAAATCATAACTTTTTATTTATGGGCGTGGCACGGCCCACTTTTATAATCACGAAACTATATAGTCATGACATCTCAATATGTGTGCCAAGTTTCAGAAAAATCGGTCTAGTGCAAGTAGCTAAAAATGATAACATATTTTTTATGGGCGTGGCACTGCCCACTTTTCTAATCACGAAAATGTATAATAATGAGAGTTCAATATGTGTGCAAAGTTTCAGAAAATTAAATCAATTGCAAATAGCTAAAAATTACAACTTATTTTTATGGGCGTAGCCCCGCCCACTTTTTACCACCCATAAGCACTCCCTGAAATGTCTACAAGTTGGCTTTACGGTTTCGGAGTCTATAGCTAATACACACACACACACAGAGTTTCACTTTTATATTTATAGATGGGCATGGGCCAAACTTGAGAAATAATTCAAAAAATCACCAGCTGGCTTATTACCTTGGTTTCAAAAGTGGAGTGTATTCACCCGACATACATAACGCAAACTCTTAGAATAAGTTCGGCACTGTTCACATTTCGGCACTGTTCACAGTACAATTTACAACCTTTAAGGCGCTTTTCTTCGTGTTAAACTAGTTAAGCTAAATCGGAACTCACAAGTGAACAATTGGTCCTTAATACGGTGATCACACTGAGCGTTATTATTAAGTGGAAGTTGAGTTTTTTTTAAACTTGTGATCATTTTTAAATGTATGAATATTAAATTGTTACGTTAGAAACGTTGGTTTATTTTCTTTAAATAAACCGGGGTTTATTTTATTGCAAATAAAGACACCTGAAATTTACAGTATAAAAGATTAGAGCACTTTAATAGTTTTTTAATGCAATTGGTGAAACTCTTATTTCTTATTCTATTTAATATTATGCACTTTGTTCTTAAGCTCAAATACACACGAACACATTCTGTTGTATTCTTGCTGTCCCAGCTGCGGTTGTTTACGTATTATATGAGCACTGCCATAATGGTGGTCTTGGTGAAAGTGTTGTCTTTACACCTCGCTTAAGTGACTCTTAAAAGACTTTCGAAAACTATTTACACAATTGTATTGTAGTTTATGTGAGATGCAAGGTTCTAGATATGTATACTTACGGTAGTGGAGATCCAAGTTCTTTTATTTTTCAAGAAATATTTTACAAGCCATACAAACTCATTCCATTAAGTCCTTCCATTATCTAATATGCTAGTGAAGTTTTAATTACTTTATGACTTAAGGTCTCTGGTTAAGTCGTGCCATTATTTTGATTAAGCTGGATTGGTTCAATATGGCGGCATCCTTACTTTCATCATTATTTTTTAAACATTCTTTAGATATCACTACTTAGATGCAAAGTAGTGTAGTATTTTTTACATCACATTTTAAACAAACAGTAACATGTCTTTTATTTAAAAAAAATGTTGCAACAGATTATGTCATGTTATCACCTTGAATAGCACGTCGTTACAAGTTTGTTAACTCTACCGCAAACATTTGATTCCAAACTCTTATTTCTGTAAAATATTTGTTAATTTATAGAAAATATTTGTTAAATTTTAAAATCTTAATCGTTACAAAATACTCCCCTTTATCTTCAGAAGCTTTTCAAAAAAATGCTCACTTTTTAACTCTTGTATAAATCCGATTGTCAAATTAAGTTAATTTGCCTCTTTTTCCTTTCTACTCTTTTTTTTATTATTATTTTGTTTTTTTTATCTATTAAAATAATTTCCCAACTCGATTATCATAAACCTGCAATAATATGGTGTGATATTTTATTTTTATTTCTTTTGTTTAACGCCAATGCGCTCTTCCAGTGAATTCATTCACCTGTGTCAACATTAAAATACAAATGACTCCCTCCCTCTGTTTTTATGCATAAAACCACACACACTTATACGCAAACTGTTAAGGCTTTGCCTTTCAAGAAAACTTTTGCAAGTCTAAATTGCTGTTACGAGTATGTGACTTATGTGTGCAACATTATGTGGAAGTTAAATGGAAACGCGCATTTGTCTACAAGTTTATGACTCTCACACTTGTAAAGCATTTGTTTTTTACTGTTTACCTTCCGTTGTTGTTGTTTGTTGCTTGTTGCATGTTGTTTTTTGTACAATGTTGCGCCAACGAGAAGAAAAAACTTACTCACAATACTGTTTTGTTGTCGCTGTTGTTTTTGTTGTTGTTAACGCCACATGCAATAAGTTTGCTTTCAATATTCACTCACAGCTCGTACAACTTTAAAAACAAACACTAAAAAAATTAACATTCAACAAGAGCTTTGCTTTATGGCAAATCTATGCCGCTGCATTCAAAACGTCTCTCTATGCTGAGTAACAAAGTTGGGCTGTGTGGCATCATGATACTTGTTGCAAAGTGCACATATATACGATTTGTTTATTGCTACTTTGCTGTATTTATGTATAGTTGTGGGCAGGGATGGGAAATTTAATTTTTTTTGTTGGAAAGAGAATTTAAAGAATTGCAAACAATTATGAAATCTGTCATTCCTTGATTGGCAATATTTAATGATGTACTGTACAACTACAGTAGTAAGGGGTTGAAAAGTGGTTGTTAAGCGCCATCTTGATCTTAAAAAGATATAATTCCATCATATTGTTTCCTTTGTCATCTTGTATTTGGTAACTTTTTTAAGTTTGCAGTTTTTTCTTTTCCCTCGCTTATCCAACCCTGTTGCTTCTTTAAACAAACACAATCAAATAAACTTAAAAAACCAACAAGTAACTCTTGTTGCCGCTGCCGGTATTTGTTATTCATACGTTTGTTTTTTTCTTTCATGGGTACTCTTCACATCACTTTCACTTTGTTTGCTTTTAATGTTCAATAAAAAAAATCCATATAAAAAAAACAACAGCAACAACTGTATGCAAGCGTACATATATGAAGCTTGGAAAACTTGTCATGGTGTTTTGCTTTAATGTTCTGGAACAAACAGTTACGAAAAAGTTTTACTGACCCCTTTTTCTTTTTTGTAGCACAACTGCACAACTTTATTGAGGACATAATTAGTTTTATTGCATTTTGATATTTTATGATTTTGAATGCGATAATTTCCGTTGCATTATTTTAAAAAACAATTGAAGTTTGTTTTTTTAGATGGGAATAGTTAGAGCAGTGCTTCCTTTACTTTGGTGTAAATAGTGAAAAAGCTTTTCTGCGAATGTATAAAGTTAAATAAAGAGATTCAAATAAAAGTACCACAATTTAAATAAAATGTTCTGCAAGTAGAAAAAATATATAATTTACCAAAGCTTGGGTTATTGACCTAGTCTTGACATCAGCTAAGTTTTGGATTAACAATGGTTCTGTAGAGGAATTTTTCATTCCTTTAGAGCGCACAACATGCCAATAAGGCACAAGTGTACACAATTCATAGACTGGGGCTTTAAACCTTCCTTAAGCCGTTCTAACCTACTTGTTACAAACTTACGATATTAACAGCTTTTTCATCTCTGATGTATTTAAAGGAGATCATCAATCAAACATATACAGGGTGGCTTAGAAAGACCGAAGTGGTGTGAATTTCTTATAACTTTTTATCTAAGACATATTTTTTTAATTTTTTGCTTTTTAAATACAGTAGATTTATAGGAAACATTTTTAGATTAGTTATTTAAAATGATATCCCGCAAGTGGTGGCCATTTTCTGCTTCGCACAAATGTGCTCTTTCCAACACATTTTCCATGACCTTTCGCAAAACTTCCGATGTTATGTTGTTAATTTCGTCTCGAATATTGGTTTTTAATTCCTCAATAGTCCTAGGCTTATTAACATAAACTTTCCCTTTTAAATAACCCCAAAGGAAACAGTCTGGAGCGTTAAATCCGGGGAACGTGGAGGCCAATTAAAATTGCTTCTACGCGAAATTATTCTTTCACCAAAGATGTCGCGTAAAAAGCCATTGTGGCCCTTGCAGTGTGCGCTGTGGCTCCATCCTGTTGGAACCATAATTGCGGATGGTTTTCCACGGCTGGCCTTACAAAATTTTCCAACATGGCCCGATATCGATCACCATTGATGGAAATGGCGACACCTCGTTCATTTTCAAAAAAATATAGGCCAATGATCCTTTCTGAAGAAACACCGCACCAAACAGTACACTTAACTGGATATAATTGTCGTTGATGAAGTACTCTCGGGTATTCCGTAGCCCATATCCAACAGTTTTGCTTGTTAACGAACCGATTTAATTGGAAATGGGCTTCGTCACTCATAACTAAGTTATGAATAAAATTAGGATTCTATTGTGTTTTTTGCTGGTTACAAATTGCATAGTCAAGTCGTTGCTGGTAATCTGTCGGTTTTAATTCTTGGACAAGTTGAATTTTGTATGGAAACATTCTTATGGTATGCAAAATTCGCTGCAGCGACCCTCTTCAGAGGCCAAGTTGTGTCGAACGTCTCTTGGTTGATGTTTCTGGATACTCCCGAATACTCTCCTGTACCACTTGAATATTGTCAAACGTGTGGACAGTTCGTAGTCTGCCGGAACCAGGAAGATTCCTTACTGCTCCTTGTTGTCGAAAATTTGCAACCAGACGGTTTATTCTTGACTGAGAGGGTGCAACCCGCACATTAAATTGACGACGGTATGCACGCTGAGTCAACACAATGGACCCTTGATTTGAAAAGTAAATTTCAACGATTTGGACACGTTGTTCAGTTGTGTATTGCTCCATTATAAATTGTCCAAGTCTTCTTTACAAAATACTGAAAAGAAGAGAAAAAAAAAATTATAATAAAAAAGTTATAAGGAATTCACATTACTTCGGTGTTTCTGAGCCACCCTGTACAACTATTGTTAAATTCAATGACATTCAACTTCAACAGCAAGCAATTGTAATCCAATATTGCAATAAATGCTACCTGTTGTATTTTCAATTTTTTTTTATTCAAACTAAATCTTCTCATTTATGTTAAAGAATCGAATACACTCAATTTTCTATAAATAAATAATTTTATGCAACTCTTTCTTAACATTACTTTTTTTTCTTTGTTTATTTGTCTTTGCAGGTACGTAATCAAAGTGAAATTGTGTCATTATATTTGTATGAAACTGAACAACAACGAAAAACGAAATACATTGTGGAAACCGGCAAGTAAATAATTTTTTTTTTAAATGCCATAAAATATCTTATAAATCTAATAACAAAAAAAGAAAAAAGATATAAATAATAGCGAGAGAGAAAAAATGTAAAATATATAATATTTGATGGAAGTGCAAAATGTTATCTCATATATAAATTCAGGGACATTTTTAATAACATCCCGTTTTGCGTTGGCGAAATACAATTAAGTGACTTGGTAATGCATCGCTATTGGTTTAAATTGTTTCAACAACCAAACACTTCGGCTTCTAATTACTTCGTTAGTGTTTCGATATGTTTAATCGCTTTAAGGGAAATAATGTTTTGTTTCAAGACTTATTAACCTTAAATGCGCCGTTCTATTATTTACCTAATAGACTTAAAATACTCATCAAGCCTTTTATTAGTATTGGTAGGTAGGTAAGTAAGGCCGGTGTGAAGCAACCCTCACCCAGAGACCAATACGGTCTATTGTGACGCCTTAAAAGTAATAAAAGAGATAATAAATTATAATAAAAAAAAAAAAGAGCCAAGACCCTACAAACGACCCTTTCCCGATCTCAAGTCACGATGACAGGTCATTCCCATTACAAATCCTATCAGATTCTCGAGACCGCAGCTCGAGACATCACCTAATTCGCCAAGAAATCTGCTACCTAGCCATCTCAACCTGCCAATCTGTAGTCTGGGACATTGGCACAGAATGTGCTCAACTGTCTCCAACTCCTCTGGATCCTCGCACAGCCTGCACAAATCCGAAAGGCTCCGCCCCATTCTTACCGTCATCCTGCCCAACATGCAGTGGCCCGTAATCATCCCTACCATGGTCCTCACGCAGACCCTATCTCTGTCTAGAAGCAAATCCGAATCAGATTTACTGAGCATCGGCCACAGCGTCCTTGATACTCTGCAGTCCCTTCGGTTACTCCAGTCTCGATCAGTCTCGCTCAGAATCCATTCCCTGATCCTACCAAAATAGAAACCCAAAGGAGGCCTAACCGCTTCCACCCTATCAGGATCCACTATTTCCTAGCCCAGTCTCGTTAACTCATCAGTCATCTCATTGCCGCTATTGTTGGAGTGACCCGGAACCCAGCATAGCCTCAACCTGTATTCCATTAAAATCTCTCGAAGAGCTCTCCTACAGTCATCGACCAGCCCGGAATTCACATGATAGCCCCCCATGGCACTAAGAGCTGCCTGGCTATCCACATATATAGTGACCTCCGAGCCCGTGTCGATGTTACCCGTAACCAGTTCCACGGCCTTCATGATCCCTAGAACCTCCGCCTGAAACACACTACAGTCGTCAGGGAGTCTATATGATTTTCTGATATCCAGATCCTCAATATAGACCCCAGCACCAGAGCCCCCCCATCTTCGAGCCGTCAGTAAAGACAGCAACGCCACTAAACAGTCTGCTCTTGCCTACCCAGTCTCTTGGCAGACTCCCAAAATCGGCCCTAGCACCCACATAATCCGTAGAGCCGGGCAAGCCCAGGTAATAACCCCCACCACTAATTTCACCCAAGATCCGTGAATGACCCTGCCTGAAATTCCCCAGCTTTTATTAGTATTACTAAAAACTAGTTTGTATGTGTTATACCGAAAAATCATAATTGATTTTGACCCGTCAATACCGTCAACTGCCTTGAGCTGTTCTTCTGTCCTCGGTTTGCAAGTGGCGATGTACGCCTGATATCAAAACAGGGTCACAACATAAGCTTAGTCACTTTGCACGTATCCAGTCTACGCAAGCTATTCTCGGTTTTTCAAAGAAAGTAACTGGAGATCTTGCTTTTGATAGTCCTTAACGGGATTTCGATATCATTTGCGTGGAAGGTATCCAAAGTATATCCCTTCCTGGTTCGTTACCATAGTGTAGAAGAAAACGAAATTAGACCAGTTGACCAAGGGTTAACAACTCTACTGTCTTAACCGACTAATTTTGACGTGGTGGTGTATAATCCGAGTGACAAAAGCTCCGCCTGACTGTCGATAAAAATTATTCCCGTGCATATATATTTGCCATTCAATATCCTACATGCTTCCCATATCGCGAATATTTCAGCCTGAAATACGCCAGGAAGACGAAAAGGTATTTTAGTCCCTAGTTCCAAACAAACAATTCCCGATCATAGTTTCCTAAGTTGTTATTGAATCCAACTACAAATTTGGGTTGTACCAGACTGAAATACAAGCATTAAAAAACAGTTGCCTCTCTAGTTTTTTCCATTTATATTTTCAAGGAAAATAATTTTTTTTCAATGTGGACGTACATTTGGCAAATATTTGCTCTTATAAACGAGGTTTTTTTTTGGCAAAAAATTATTAAATATTATTTGATTGTTGGTTCAATTCATTAAAATGGAAATTGCAACTTGATTCAGTTACGAAAAATTTTAATTAATTAAACATTTATTTATTACGAGAGAAATTAATGAATTTCAGTACATAGTTACGAGTATTTCTTCAAATATTTTGTTAATTCGCTTATTAATTGTATGTAAAAAATTGCCTTTCGACCTTATTTTTTGGTTCAATAAGGTCATAAAATAAATAATATTTTTATAGCGAAAAATCGAGCTTACTTAGGATTTAACTAAATTTCAGAAAGTCAGTATTATGCTATAAACACAATCAAGTCCACCGACCATCGACTACAAGTTGTCAGAAATAGAATACATGCGTGCTTATGAGAAGAATTCTTTTAGCCGCTACACGGCTACACGGCTACTTTTGTAGCCCGTAGCCAACTTAGGCTAATTTCTATTTTTCTTGGCTACAAAAAACAGATTAGTGGTGCCAATACAATATATGCATGAAATGGTGGTTTTAAAAACGCAATACATTAAAAACGCGGAAACTATTTTAGTGGCACCATTGGTTAACTTTAATACATATGTCAAAACAGATGTTTATTTTTTGTAGTTAGTGGTCGGTAGTCGTTAAAAGAATTAAGTAGCTGGCGACTTGGTAGTAGATGGTCGTGTGTTTATAGCTTTAAACTTAAATTTCAAAACACTAATTTATTTTAAAATTCTATACGCCAGAGAAGGGTGTATTAGATTCGCCACCATTAAATATTAAACATAACACGCTAAATTGTTTTGTATTGTGAAAGCTTTTCAATCATTATCGGATTCTATTATATTAAACTCAAATTAACTGAGTTAGGGGTAAGTAGGGCATACCTACTTTTACGCCCAGCTCTTCCATTTTGTATTTACAAAAAAAAAACCTAGACGCCTTATATCAAATCAAGAACTTAAATCGCCAGACATACTTGGCATAACAACTGTAAAAATAATAACAAAATTTTAAATAATTTACATAAACCACAACAACAACAACATAATGATGATTTCCTTGAAGAGAAATTATTAAAAATGTTTTTGTAAAAGTTAATCAGTTAAGGCGACTTGGAAAAAAAAACATTTGAGCTTGACCTTCTATAGTTTGCTGAAAACATTAGTAGACAAACTGAAGTATAATTCAGCACACATACATATTTCTAGATAAAAATTCTGCTTTTATTTGTTAAAAATTAGCCAAGTCTATTTTTTCTATTTCTATAAATAGGAAATTGATCAAATATGTTTAGCGATAAACAGAAAAGTTGTCTATAAATATAAATCTCCACCAGACTTTATAAATGTAAACAAATAAAATTTAACAACAACAACAACAACAGCATAAGTAATGTTTAACAACTTGAGTCAAGTGTGGCATTTCAACGATTTAAATCAAGCCCCAATATCTTATCAAAATAATTTCTTGTTTATAATTACTCCCACTTGAATTTGAATTTAGGTCACAAATATTTAATTTTACAAAACAAATGGAATTAAATAATTTAAATAGCCCGTCTTGTATTTGTTGTTTAACTGATCAGTTCTTCTTTGTAAACTTGTACTTGTAATCTTAATAATTGAGACGAAGGTCGTCATCATTGTTTGTGTGTGTGCAAAGAAGTAAAAAAAAATCGTTAAAACAAACATCAAAACGTCACATCATCATTGTGTAAGTTTTATTAAGCAAAATTGAGGTGTAGGGTTGATATCGAAGTAGTTCGCAGCTATTTTGTCTCCCTTTTCGACCGCCTGCATTCATCAGTGATGTCAATGCTACCCATCGGTGTCACTTCTTTCTCTCTCATAATCGGCGTTTGCTCTAGACCATAAAACGATTTCACACTGCAGATTTCTCACAATCCTTATCGCACAGTGCTTTGTAATCGCCAGTATCTCTTGCAGACTTGGATCTCTCATAGCATCCACACTTAATGCGTGCTTGGTCATGAACCTCAATCTTCCGTTTACCAATACTGGACATTCGTACACGCCCTGCTATCAGGCAAAAAAAAAAACTCTACAAATAAAATTATCCTAGATCTGCATTCTCTTCTGAATATATTTAAAGCTTCCATATTCTGCAGCCAATGAAGTTATCCAGCTCACCGTACTCCGATTAAATTAGAGCACTTTTACTGAAACCCTACCAAGGTTAATGGAGAATACCCATTGTAAGACCTTTGCCGCACCAACCCATCGTCTAGGGCAATTCTGGGTTCTAGTCCACAGAATTTCGCCTCAGTTCCCCTCTTCATGAATTCGTTTCACACTTCATTCCTTGTTATGCCAATGTGACTTTTAACCCACATTAGCGTCATTTTATTTGTAGAATATTGAGCTTTAGAAAACACTCACGCACAAAGATGGAGTCCACATCATCTGCAAGAACCGTTGTATAACCGACTGGCTAAAAAGCTTGCATTCGACATCATTTCTGTCTGATGAACGGGCACATACTCCTCCAGACTCAAGGTGCAGGTGCCCTCCTAACCATAAAGGAACCATCAGTCAGTGCTGTCACTATCTATGCACTCATTGTGCAAGGATCCATTCGCTAATAAAGTGCGATGTACCCTTAGGACGGCTTTGGCACGATTAATGTAGTCCATAGGCAAATGAATTCGTCGAGTTCCAGGATTATCCTAGGCCCAAAATCAAAGTAAACAAGCAAGTATGTGACAGAAACGTAAGTCCATGCCACAATTTTAATTTTAATTGTTGCTTAGAATCCCATTTATAATCAGATTCCAGAATGGGATGAAGTAATCGCGATAGGAAATACCTAATGCATCGATCTTTATACAGAGGAATCGAAAATTAGTGACCCAATTGGAATGGGTTTATATGTTATAACCTGAAATAGAGGGGGAAAAATACTTCCTTGTACTAGACCACAACATTTTTTTCCAGGCTGAGATTATGGCAATTCCGGAAGGCAATAAATTGGATACAGAGATTGCTAATGAGCTAAGATTCGTACCTTTACAAATTATCCATATGTTATCAAGAAAAACTATATAAAAAACCCCTTCTAGAGGTTCAAAAAACTAACTTAAGTTTATGCTATAAAGCAACATGTCACAGAGTGGTAAATCATTACTGTCGTTGAGATTTCAAACAAACTATGAGGTGACTCAAATTTTGAGAAATCAAAGGAGATTCTGAGATTGTATAGACCAACACTAATGAAATTAACTTGTCTAATAACCTGTTACACAACATGTAGAGCAAGCGATGAAGGGGATAAAACTCTACCTTTGTCAATGTTATACTTTAAGGCGTGTTGAACAAGACCTTCAACCTGAACACCATGCCGAAGTTGAAATACTTAAGGAATTCTAATTATAAATCCCTAACGAATTACATAGAAGGAATTGGGTTCTTGACTTAGACGAAATATAAACTGAGAGGAATTTTAAATTTTCTTAAACCGCACAATATACCAATTAGGTATATATGGATACCTGTCGTGGGTTTGAGCTTTTAAAGCCCCTGTTTTTAAATTTTTTGGTCCAACTTTCGTTTGGCCAGGAGCATGTATCACCGCACAAACAAATACAGCTCAAACCATTTAAAAACTTGCAGTCTTAGGAAGATATACATTAGGATTGTACTTTTTTGCAAAATTTACTTTTTCATTTTTTTTTTTTTTTTACCAAAGTTACTTTAAAAGCATTGATCTTATAATTAGTTCAAGATTGCCCATAGTGTAATGCAATAAAGGAATTTTTTTAAACAAAAGTTCTTAAATTTCTTTTTACTTCATAAATATTTCATTCTTATATTTTTACTTTTGCTCCACGGTGTCTGCATGCAAAGTGACTGTCATGATTGTTCATGAAATTCTATTAAAAGACCTCATTGAAATAGATGGCCAAATATGGGTAATAAGTGGGCCAATAACAAGCGCTTTAAACAGAAACTAAAAGAATTTGCGAAGAAGCTAAAAGGAAAATAATTAATTAACATATTTACAGTTTTATTATTATTTTTTGTTTTTTGCTTTTTGCTTTTTGCTTTTTTTTTATTTTTATTCGTTAAACTTGAATTTTGTGTTTTGAGAAAGTGTAAATTTTTGCACGTTACGATCAAGGTACAAAACAAAAAAAAACATAAATAGAAACAACAACATTGACAGCGTATGTGTGAGTATTTTTGTGCAAAAGCAAAAAAATTTAAATTATATCAATGAAACCAGCCACGAACGCAGCTAGTGTACGCGAGCTGATAGTAAAATACAAATAACCAACAAGTGTCTTGTCTGTAGAGTGCTTCTGTCGGTTACATTTAAATTAATAATTTGGATTTTTTATTTTTTTGCCAACTAATTCAATGTTGTTGGTTGCAAAAAAAAAAAAAACAAACCCCATTTACCAAAACAAATTTTGCTATTTAAAATATTAGTATTTACGGAAGGTGCAAAACTATTTAAAAATTAATGAAACTTGTTTGCAATATCAAACTACGTAACAAGGCATTTATTTAAATTTTCTTTTTTGCCACTCGTATTGCGATTTATAAAATGTACGTGTTTATGTATTATTTTTTGCAAAAAAATTTAACAATATTTTGTATTATTTTAGTTGTAGATTCACATATACATACACATGCATTTAATTACACACATTTTTGCATAATTTATGTGTTAGTTTTTGATTTTTCTTTTTTTTTATATTTATTTTGTTTTGCATATCGAAGCTATCAAATAAATAAATACTAAACTCAACTTGTTTAAATGTTTGCTTTTTTAATGTAGAAAAAAATGGAGACAAAATTACCAAGATGTTCAGAAATTTGTATGCATTTTACATCTTTACGATATCTATATAGAAACTGGTCGAAATTATCTTTTTAAAACCATAAATGGAATATTTTATGTTTTAGGAAGCTTAACAACAGCTACTAGTTATTTTTACTGTTCTTCATATGGGTGGTCGAAAATATAATTTTTAGCCCTAAGCCTAATTATTATACCCTTCACAGTGAGTGTAAGGGTATATATTAGGGTGATCGATTATTCGACTTTTTTAAGAAACCGGTTTTCAAATAGTTTGAAATTTAGAATTTGAAAAAAACCGGTTGCCTTTTTGAAAATAGAGAAAAAACCGGTTAACCGGTTCGAATATATAAAATATAAAATTTAAAGAAAAAATTAAAAAATATTGTTCATAAAGATTATAATAAAAATTATATCTAAATATGAAATTGAAATTACGCAATAACTGACATGAATGCAGTTGACTAATTTGGTTTTAATTAGTTGAATTTAAGGACAAAAGGTACTCTTTACAAGTAAAATAAATAAATACAATAAATTAATACATAAATAAATAAGTCTTTTTATAAGGCAGTAATACATTTTTGTAGCTCCTTCTGTACATTTTTTAAATATTAAATAGATCTTTTAAACTAATATGCACTAACGTATTTTGTTTAAAATGATTTCTGTAATTTGAAATACAATTGAAAGGTTAGGGAGAAAATCTTTAAAATTTAATTTTAAAAATTATTTCTTATACCCCTGACAGACATACAAATGTATGCATAAGCTAGTTTGTTCGATGGTTTAATTGAAATTTAAGTTGACAGACACTCAATGCCATTAATTACAATTAGGATCTGGAAGGAGAGATTATTGGTTTTTCTTCATTGTAACTACACTTTTTACCTAAAAGTGATCGATCAGCTAAGTTTATGCTTCAATTACCTTTTACTTTTAAAGTTATTCTTATATCCTATAAAAAAAATAATATAAAAGCTTAATTATTTTTCTTATTTTACATTTGTTTTTAAAACAACAAATAATTTTCTTACAATATTATGGAAGAATATTTAATAGTTTTTATTTTCTGATTTTTGAAAACTTTTTGCTCACTCAATATAAAGGGTGTTTTTTTAAGCCCGATAGAACTTGAAATTGTAAAAAATAACACAAAAAATTAAATTGTAATCAAAATTTTTTTTTTATTCGAAAGATCAATACGTGACATTAACATTTGAAAATGATTTCGGGCATATGGGCACCGCGGCTGTTCTTGACGAAGCGCATTCTGGACGTCCAATTTTGGGCCACTTTTTCGAGCACTGCTGGCCGTATGTCACGAATAACACGAACAATGCTGGCCTCCAAGGCGTCAATTGTTGCTGGTTTATCAGCATAAACCAGTGACTTCACGTAGCCCCACAGGAAATAATCGAGAGGTGTCAAATCGCACGACCTTGGAGGCCAATTGACAGGTCCATTTCTCGAAATCAACTTATCGCCAAATTTTGATTTCAATAAGTCGATGGTTGCGTTCGCCGTATGGCACGTAGCGCCATCCTGTTGAAACCACATCTCCTCCGGATCAATGTCATGCATATTTTCAAACAAAAAATCATTGATCATGGTGCGGTAACGATCTCCATTGACCGTAACGCGAGCTCCGGCCTCATTTTTGAAGAAATAAGGTCCGATGATGCCACCAGCGTGAAAACCGCACCAAACGGTGCATTTTTCTGGATGTAATGGAGTCTGTAGGGTCTCTTGTGGATTGGTCTCGCTCCAGATGCGGCAATTTGCTTATTAACAAACCCGTTAAGCCAAAAATGCGCCTCATCGCTGAACACAATTTTGCGATAAAACAACGGGTCAGTTGCCAACTGCTCTAGAGCCCAATCGGCGAAAGAACGACGCATATAATGGTCTCGTGGCTTCAATTCCTGCACCAGCTGGATCTTATACGGGTGTAGGCCGAGATCTTTGCGCAAAATTTTCCACGTAGTGGACGGACAGAGCCCCAATTCCTGCGACCGACGACGAATCGATAAATTTGCATTTTCTTCCACACTTTCGTTTACAGCGGCGATATTCTCTTCAGTACGCACATTCCTTCGACGTGTTGGTGTTACTGCATCCTCTAGAGAGTATGTGGTACGAAATCTATCCACAGTTCGACGAATGGCTTGTTCAGATGGACGATTATGTACGCCATAAAAATGACGAAGTCGTCTGTAAGTTGCGCGAATCGACGACTGATTTTCAAAGTAAATTTGGATAATTTCGTAGCGTTGTTCAAGCGTGAGTCTATTCATGATGATTTGTCAGAGTATACTGAAACGATAAAAAAAAATATTTCATCAAAATTTAATTTTTTGTGTTACTTTTTACAATTTAAAGTTATATCTAGCAAAAAAAAACACCCTTTACTAAGGTACGATTGGTTACAAAGATATATGAAAATAAACTTAAAAAAATAAAAAAACGGCTTTTTAGGATAAAAAAACCGGTGTATTCGATATTCGAAAAATCAAAATTTAGAAAAAAACCGCCAGCTGAGAAAGGAAAAAACCGGGTTTTCCACCGGTTGTAAAAACCGAGTCCAATACCCCAGTATATATAATTTGTCATTGGGTGTGAAATTTCTACAATTTTCATTTCCGACCCCATTAACACCATCGTATACATATGTGTAGTGACCACATCGTAGCCTAGCCCAGATTTCAGAATAATTGTTATACGCCATTTTGCTTTTCGATGCCATCTCTTTTTTTAAATTTTTGCACTGCTAAATGTATTCTAGTAGTCAAGCCATTTCATCTAATATACATATTGGAAAAAAATTATTCGCCATTTTGTTTATGGCGCCATCTGGGATTTTACTTTTTCAAAGCCTATTCATTTGATACCAATATTGTGGGTGTTTCAGAAGGCTAAGACGTAATCACTGTATTTAACCCATATATTCGCCATTTTATGCCGGTTGTCATTTTAAATTTTACTATCTTCACTATTTACAGCATTCTACTGGTTAAGGCCTTTTGTTTGATACCAATATTAGGGAGGTTAAATTGGGTACATTTTTAAAAACTAGATTTGGCTCCCAGATATATTTATTTTATGCCAGTTTATAATGGCTGCCATCTTGAATTTTGATTTTTCTTATTTGATACCCTCTCTGTTGTTCAGAAGCTGGAAAAAATCAATTTTTGTTAGCAAAATTTCAGGAAAAAACTTAAGAATTTGTATTTTTGTGCTTATATTTTAGTACGTTTCCAACCGATTAGTCAGTTTTTCCCAGAGACCTTTAGTACCTTGACATATTTAAAAAAAAAGTAGATTTTTAAAAATATTTTTTGCTTGTAACTTTGCCGATTAGTTACTAATTTGTGCGAGTAGTCCTAGTTTTGGATTTGCAAAGCCCCATTTAAGGAAAATAAGGATAATAAATCTGTGGCTTGGAGCTAAAAGGGCCAATGTCAAACTATTTACTTTTGAGAAAATTTGAATTGAACTTTAACTTTTATAGATGCTTTCATAGTGACATTGGCCAGCATTTTATTTATGAAGCTGTCCTGGGTTAAGTATGACTTTAGCATAGACATTATAAAAAAGAGTAAGAAAACAAATCTAATGCAATGATTAACTCAAAAGAGAAAAAGTAACATTGGCTCTTTAACTCCAAGCCACAGAAATAAGGTTATCTAAATGAAAATAAGCTTTATTTAAGTATTTAAAGAGTCGTGACCAGTTGATATGAATGTAAATTGTGACATTAAAAAACCAGGATAAAAACATAAAAAAAATTAATTTTTACCGAGCAGAAATACTTGTTTGTTCATAAGAGACTCGGTAACGCAATGGACCTTATTGGTCTCCGAATGTGGGTGTAGGAGGCAGATAGTGCTTTCTGCATTCCTCTTTCCTACCTACCATAAGAGACTCCATAGGGGAGTGATTACAATACTTTTCTAATAGGAAGTTGCCGGCACCAGCCAACAGTATTTGTCAAAGGAGGTATCTGTATAACGCAAATGCCCGTAATAGCAGATTTCACTGTGTATTACATTCACAAATTATACTTTAACTTTGTAACTCGAATGAGGTTACCAACACCATTTCCCATAGCGTAAAATCCGGGGTCTTTAGCGGGAATGACGGTTAGAAAAGATAATTACTGCCTAGTCGGGGCACCCTACAGCAAATGTACACTTAAATCATATTTAAAAATACAAATAAACCTTTAACAAATGCTTATGACAATTGTTAAGAGAATTCGAATGACTATATAGTTTTATGTTTTATTTATTTGTTTGTATATTTTTTTTATTAGCAGTTATTTACATGATAAAACACGAAATATCAATTTGGTAGCCATAACATTATGTTGGAACGACCTTCTTTTAACCGATTTACATATTTGATTACAACAAAACATAATGGCTTAAATAAAAATTAAACATTAGGGATTGTATTCAAACTGGCAGCCGGCGATGTTGTAATTAATCACAAACGTTGATGTTCGTACATACATTCATACCTGTACATGTGTATGTTGTATTCTATTCACGCTCAAATGTTTATCTGTTAATCTTATTAAATCTAGAATCAAGTTTTTATTATATTTTCGTCTCCATCGTTAAGTAGTTAAATAAAACTAAATGGCCAACATATTGTAATTAAGTATGAGAATAAAGAACGCCTGCTATCGGCGATGTTATTTTAAAGTGACATAATGATTTATTTTAAATAAATTATTGTTCACATAAAATCCGGTCAAACTATAGAAGAAATATATAAACATGTACTACTTGGCCAAAACACGGCTTGCATTGTGGGTTCGATCTAATTAAGTTGTATTTGAAAGCCGCCATTTTTGTCCCCCTTATTTATTCTACTTGGGCGCATAGGGATTCTACAATCAAACTCCAACTAATTCCGCCAAATAACTTTTTTTCTGTTGAAACAAAATATTACCAATATCCTCCTCTTTAATTTTTGTGAACAAAAATTCGTTCAACATGGCCCGATAACGATCACCATTGACTGTAACGGCCACTCCTTGCACGAAAAAAAAAATGGTCCAATTATGCCTCTGGACCGAAATCCGTACCAAACTTAACTCGTTTTGGGTGTATCGGCTTTACGTGCGGGTTTTCTGTGCCCCAAATGCGACAATTTTTCTTGCTTACATACCCGCCAAGATCAAAATGAGCTTCACCTGAAAAGATGATTTTTTTTGACAAAATCGGCCAAAGTAATGTCGCAATATTTCCCAGCGTTGTTCAAGCGTATACACAACCATATTCGTTCAGCGGAAGAATAAAACTAATTATCTGTCAAATCAGACATGAGCTAAGTGTTACCATTCACGAAATAAGCACTAGTTGAAAAAAAACTTTAGATGGCGGACCCTTTATATACGACGACGACCGGAGTGCTTAGGATTTGATTTTAAGGTGGCTCTCGTGAATTGGCGAGTACGTTCTATCCATCTCCACTTTCTTCTTGTTATTTGACACGCTAATAAGTATTTTTTGTCATCCTCCAGACCTCTGTGTGTGTGGCTTTACTTGGCCAAGATATTCGACAGATTATTGGTAGACATTTGTTTATAAATTCTTAGAGTCTCTGTACTATAGTGTTGTTATCAGCCAAGATTTGCTTCCATAAAGCCGTGTAGATTTTACGAAAGCATTAAATAAATATTTAGATCTTCGTGCTTTTGTGTTGACTGTGGGGCCCACCACGTCTTGTTTATTCGACCAAATGCCGGCCTTTTCCGTTTTAGTCTACTAGACACATCTTCCTCCACACCACCATCAATTGCGATCATGCTTCCCAGATAACAAAAGTGTTTTACAAATTTAATCATCTGGTATGGTATTCTGAATTGAATTTTCAATGTTTATTTCTAAACCAACGGTCCTTGCTAACTTGAGTAAATCGTCGACTTTGCTTTGCATGTGAATGAATTTGTGCGAAATGAGGCAGATGTCGTCTACAAAATCCAAGTCTTTCAGATGTTTGTGAAAGCCCCACACTATAACCCTTTTCTTCGCGCATACTTTTAACATTATCTTAAAAGTACCAAGGCAAAAGGCAATGAAGAAATTGGACCACCCTTCTTCATCCTTGCGTTTGTGCTGAAGAATGCACCTATCATCCCATTGTGACACTGTATTGTAGTGAGAAATTGGTGCACATATGCAAGATGTGATTTAAAATTTTGAGCCACCAGAGACGAAAAATTTGTGTGAAATCAGCGATTGCACTTTACCTGTAATTCATCTGGAATTCTTTAATACACTTCATCCGTTTTTCCTATAGTGCTGCATTTTTTTTTTGTATGAAGCGTATATTAATTACAACCCAATTTTGATAAAATTTTTGGTATAGCATCATAGAGGATCAAAATTTACCACGCCCACAATTTATATCTTTTAAATTTTCTTGCTGGGTTATTCACACTTATAAAAATTAATTCATACAAATCAAACATCAAATACAAAAGACTTCTTTCTTCTCTAGTTTACCAGACATGCGGTAATAAATATGGCTTGTAGCACGCCCTCTGTAACGCTATCGTTAAAATTTTTCTTATGATTTACTCATAGAAAAGTTAATTAGAAAAAAACGGGAGATTATCGGCATTACCGTTGCACATATATAAAAGTGATGGTGCCACGCCCACTTTTTGGATTTGTCTTAGTTTAAACTTAAAAATTTAAAACTCTTGCCTTTAAAGCTCCGAAAGTGTTTTGTAATAAACATTTAAGTTGTATGGGAGAAGGGCGTGGCATAAAAAAATTTTAAAAATATAAAGCCAAAATTTACACTGTATCTTGCAATGAAGTAAGCATATGCTAGCTCAAAATACAAGTTGACAAGAATATATAAATTTTAACCTTGTTTCGGTCAGCTACTGGCAATAGCTTGGTCAACCACGACTTGAAATATTTGCGCAAAATATCCCATTTTGAAACACTTAATTTCTCGTAAAAAATATTGTACGGCCATTTCTTAAAAGCCTTAGGAAATTATTATCGAATTCCTAGTCGAAGTACAACCGTCCAAGAACATTTGTACACCCCCAACTTTCCCCAATACCGGACAAATTACCAATGTTGAATACTTACTTGTCAAAGAAAAGCTAAAGCAGAATACTACTACTTCTTGTTACATACACATTAGGAATTTTAGCCATTGAACAGCTGGCCAACATTTTATAGATTTTAAGTAATTAGGCAAAAACACGTTTCTTAACAAGAAGCAATAAAATTTTATTGGTTTTAATTTCATCTTAAATATTATTTAATGCGTTTTTATGGCTCTAAA
Source organism: Phyto melanocephala (assembly GCA_941918925.1). Classification (NCBI taxonomy): domain Eukaryota; kingdom Metazoa; phylum Arthropoda; class Insecta; order Diptera; family Rhinophoridae; genus Phyto; species Phyto melanocephala. The sequence goes on from OW799233.1 coordinate 10,236,649, forward strand.
TGGTTTATTAGCATTTTTTTTAGTTCAAATAAATAATAAAACTTTTATGCTACCGAATTTTATGTGAAGAGTAAAAATGTGAGACTTTACGTTTATAACTTGTTGGTACCAACAAAAGTGAAAAAGGTATTATGCGTTCATGCTCATGTTTGTAACGTCAATGCAATTAACGTCTTTGAATCTATTTACGGTTTTATCCCTTATTTTTAAATCAAATGTCTGTCCTTCCGTGTGTCATTTACAACAGATGGTTTAGGATAAACGAAAATCGAAACAGATATTTTTATTGCTTTCGGATCAAACGTAACCGTTATGTTTGCAGTCGGTTTATAAATAGCTTCTATGATAATTGTTTTTACTCAAGTTTTATATTAAGAATTTCGTTGTGATCGGTAACAGGTACTTTGTAAGAAAGCACAAGGAAACCACCATAATGATTAAAAGAAAATTGCAAATATGTATCTCAACTGCAATTGATTGATGTGTAATAACGGAGTCGTAAAAAATTGAAAGTTTTTAGTAAATTTTCTCGCCCAAAAAGACAAAATTTGTAAATGGTTATTCATTAGCAGCGATGCATTTTGTTTTCTCAATTATAAAACTTATGGGTTCGATATCATCATTGATGGAATACAGATGACTATTGGTGAAAGCAGAAATTTTTGCTCTTGATATTGATCTACGGCCCTTGTAAGTTTGTTGACTTAAATGTAGGCCCAAAGCAAAAGGTCTAAAGAGATTTAACTGCACTAACGAGACGGGCCTTCGCTTACCATACTTGGCCTTTACAAATTTGATTGTATCGTACGCGGTATGGCATATTGTTCATGTTTTAGCGTATAGTGGTCGCAAATTAAATATCGTAGCAATCGCCGTTGATGGTTGTTGTCATGTCGTCTTCATAAAAATAGTAAAATAAGCGGCACATAAACACCGCACCAGACATTAATTTTTTGTCATATACCACTTCAGGTTACTGACTCGCCCTTATGCTATAGTTTTGATAGTTTTCAAAACCATAGAGCCAGAAATGAGCCTTGTGCTAAATTTGTATCTGAAAAAAAGACCGTTTGTTGTTGTAGTATTTGCTTATATCTCTGTGATTTATCGATTTTTTCGCTTTGTCGGTAATGTGCCAAAGGAATCTAGATTTTCATTAAATAATCGTACAGTTATGTTAATTAATTTCAGTCTGTATTTGCCATGGTGACTTTATTATTAGAATCAACCGTTAATCAAACTTGAAATCAACTTTATCGAAAATCGCACTACGATTAAGCTAATTTTTATTTTAATGCTTTTGCTAATTAGCAGAACTATAAATTCCGGAAGTTGGTAAAACCAGAAGCTCTTCATCAGCGCTAATTTCACATCATTATCTGTACAGAATGCTTAGGCTTTACATCTGAAAATATCATTGGGCCTTAATTCTTCGAATATGAATATGAATTCTTCGAAATGAAAATGGAGAGCGGGATAGGTTTATGATAGAACATTTTTTGTGTCCTGCTCTTAAAAACATATCTGAGATGTTGTTTTAGCAGCATGTAGTCTATTTTCACACTGCACGACACACAGTGATTCTTAAAAGCGAATAATTTCCAGAAATTTAGAAGTTAATTAGCCTGCATGTTCGCCAGATTTGTCAGCATCCGACTATTTCTTTTGGGGTTTTAAAGGAGCGAGTATATGAGAACAAGCTCGAGATAATCTTTGTACTCAAGATCAATATTTCAACAATTCACGCCCTAAGGTCACAAATTTTAAAAGATGTTTTGGCAAATGTTTTTAAACGAGCCCTTCATTGCGAAGCTAAAAACGGGGATCATTTAAGTAAAATTATTTTCCATACTGAGTGTAAAAAAAATTCCATTTTGTACATTTTATGATTTTATGATCTGAAAAAAATATATGACCAAAAAATTTTTAAAATAAAAATTATTCTGACTCTTGGCCTACCTACTGTGTACAAGTATTATTTCTTCTTATCAATGAAACTTCGAGACAGTATTGGTTGGCCACAATTAATTTAACCTCCGATCGCTTTACCAGCGCAGGTGGTTTCAATGACAGTTATTAAGTGATCTCAAGTAGCCAGTGCAGTACAGGAAAAACTCTAGGTACCAGATATTACTCTGGTCAGACGCACTAAGGCTCTCCCAATTTTTTTCGGTTTTGTTTAGCCACAAATAGTGGAAAAAATCTCTTTAACCCTTGATTAAATAACACGATGCTGTGGGGAAAATTTTACAAAGTTAATATGGCACGGGAAGTCCCAAAATATGTGTTTTAACAAGGTTAGGTTAGATCCGGCAGCCGCCCGAAAGCATAGCTCATTTGGTTCCTCCGAGGGTCCCGTTGTGATTCGTTGTGTTTTAACAAACAATTCCAGTAAATTATTCGAAACTAAAACAAACCCGGTTTTTTTTAGCTGATATCTCACTTTTAAACTGTTGTGTTCATATTTCTGTTTGGTTTTTTTTTGTTTTTTTGTTTCTTTGTAACTTAAACAATTCAAGAGAAATTACTAATGAAATAGAGATTAAATGGAGAATAAACTAACAAAGATTTTTAAACGGTATTTTAAGCTAAAAACGTTTTATGAGTAAATTTTGTATCAAACCTGTTTTGAATTATTTATTTTTTTTTGTTTATAATTTTATATTTTTAAATTTATACGTTTACGTTCTTCTTTTGTTATTTTTTTAATTTTTACTTTTTGTTTCTTAATCCCAAATCATTAAAAATATTTTAGCTATTTTATGGCAAAATATTATGTTTACAATTGAATAGAGTTTAAAGCAATTTGTTATTTTGAAAATTAAAAAAAAATAAAAAATACTCTTAGTCAGTCCGTTAGCCAGTTTTACTACTCAATTGGTTACAACTCTATTCGTGACTGTAAATAAATGTGTATCATTAATAATAAAAGAAAAACTAAAATATCAAATAACTATTAATACAATTTTAACTAAGAAATATGTACAGTAGACTACGGCTAAAATGTTTTACTACGCGCATTAATTAAAGGCTTTAAAAATTACTCCTAAACGTCTCAAAAAGACCAAAGAAACGTTCTTCAGACACCACTAAAGATAAACAACTCATCTGTAAATGATTTTCCAAAAAAAAACATTTTCAACGCATTTCTTTTTTCTAAGAACAAATATGTATTATGTTTTTTAGTTTTAAAAATTTCATGCTCACTAAAGCAGCTAATGCACGGCATGTTTTTTGCATTTGACTTGGTAAAGTGGTATTAATATGTAATTGTTTCTGTCTGTCAAAATTGTTATTTAACACTCAAGCGCCACTGACTGTTTTCTAGCATAGGAGATTTCTGCCAACAGCTGATGTCAAATTAGAGCACGCTCTAATTAAAATGTTGACATATGACTTGGCACATGTGTTTTACACACGACAAGTTCGTCTTTAGTAGTGGGGAATTTTACAAGTCAGATGTAAAAAACATTCCGTGTATAAGCTGCTTAAGGTGTATAAAAATGCTGTTAACTAATTATGGTGGTTCTAAATGTCAAACTTTATACATAGAAAATATAAACAATACATTGCAACTATTTTATAAATTATGGTCAAATAATTCTTAACGGAACGTAGTCTTCTTTAGTATTGTACAAAGTAAATAAAAAAAAAGTTAAGTTGTACCACTAAGGATAAATTCTGAATAGTTTTCTTCAATATCTAGCGATAAAGTAGAGTAGAAAATTAAGTAAATTTCGCTCCTAATCAAGTTAGTACTAAATTTCGGAGCATTAAAAGTGCACTACGTTAACGTTTTTTTTTTTTTTATCAAAAAAACGCAAGTCTAAAATTATTTAAGACCAATTTGAGAGGGACACCGAAAGGAACTACTGTAGATGAGGTGAAATTTATATGATCCCATTTTTTCTAAAGGCATAATCAACTATTTTCTAATAAACCCAAAAACTAAGGCGAAATATATGTGTTTTGCAACCACAAAAAATAAAAAATAAAAACTAAAATAAAACACAAATCTGCAATAGTTAACAATAAAAAAAGCAACTCAAATTATTATGATTGACTTTATGGCTAAAAGAAAACCTTGAAGATTTGATTTGATTTTACAATGTTAGATGGTTGTTGTTGCATTTGGTGTTTCCCCGAAAATGAAAAATAAAATCGAAAAACACAGCAACGCCCCTTCAGAAAGAAAAAAATTAAAAGTTTTTCCTTAAAATACCAACAACATAATATAAATTTATGTTTATAAACATGCATGTGAGTGAATGAGTGAGTGCCTATTTGTAAGTACAAACTTATGTTGTATGTGAATATGTTCACGATAACTAAATGAGTATCTGCATATGCAAGCTTATAAGACATGACATGACATATCCCCATATTGTAGCTGTTTTTATATTTGATGGTTTAACAGTTAGATGCCACACCTGCAAAAAATAAAAAGCTGGCCTGCCTGTTGCAATGACTCACAAACATTCAAAATAATATGAAAAATACTTAAAATTCAACTAAAAAAAAAATTAAATAAAAATAAAAACAATTGTTGCATCTACATGTAGTCGGAATACGACATACAACATACACTGAGAAAATAGTCTGACTGCCGAGGATAATGGTCAAATTGAACTTTTTTTAATTTGCAAAATCTATGCAATTGTATGAGAATGTGGTAGTAATGTTGATGAGTTCATTTTACACGACTGTTTTTACGACAACTTTAAAATCTCAATTCGTTTTGAAAGCTTGAATGCCTTAGTTTGTTGTTTTATTATACCCTTCACACAGTGGTATATGGTATAGGGTATATGTATGTATGCATATAGGTTTGTCATTCCGTGCGAAATTTCTACAATTTTCATTTCCGACTCCATAAAGTATATATTTTCTGAAAGCTTATGAATAGGAGAGTCGATTAAGCTCTGTCAGTCTGTCCGTTTAACCGTCTGTCCGTGTGTATGTTGAAATCAACTTTTTGACGCCCTCCGACATCACCTCAACCCGGGTGAGGTATTAAATACCAGAAATATTCGGGAGTAGATCGGTATTGAAAATCAGAAACATTGGTACATAAACAACTGAGATATGAGCAAAAACCCACGACCACCTCGATACATACATACAAACGTGGTACTGGTTAGAATAAACGTGGCATCGAACTCCAGCTGAGCCCAAAAAATTTTTTTTGCTTAATTTTTTTTATTTTTCATTTGATATAGTATTTATATTTTTATTATTTTTTAAATTTTTTTTTTATTTTTTTTTAATTTTTTTTTTTTTTAATTTTTTTTATTTCTTTTTTATTTTTTATTTTATATTTATTATTTATATTTTTTTTTAAATTATTTTTTATTTATTTTTTTTTATTTTTTTTAATTTTTTTTTATATTTTTAAAAATTTTTTTTATATTTTTTTTAAAACACATACGTAAATTTATAATTTTACAATGGGATGTTTTTATATACATATGTATGTTTTTTACATGTATGTACGTATTTCATATGAGATGAAGGTGATACAAACTACTGTTATTGAGTGACTACACTTTGTGAAGGGTATAAAAAATTCGGCATGACCGAATATAGCACTCTTCCTTGTTTATGACTTCTCTTTGGCAATGTCTTTAAACTACATAGTTTCTCTAAGTGTATTTCTCATAAATGCACACATACATACATCCCCAACAATATCTTTAAATATCTTTAACATGTGTGTGGTTTAAACCATTTTTTTTCTCTTTTTGCTTAAGCCAATCTTATTAAAGTTTTACTTCCGGGATATCAAAACGTAAATGTTTTGCTGTTAACAATTCAACACAGAACAACTGAAATGTAAAGATATTGTAAGAAAAGAAATCAACATGCCAAATATAGAAATGTCAAACTAAATACTAGACCTTTTAAGTCGATTTGTTCTCTTTAATAAACCAACAAAGTTATTGGTCAGCCAGCCAACTAGACCAGTGGTAGTTTAATCTGTCCGTCCCTCTGTCGTGCAGTCGTTTTTTTTTTGTTCATGGACAAAACAAAACCCACATTGAAGATAAATTGAAAGTAATCATGTTTAAATTATAGTTTACAATGTTGCAAACAAATAATAAATAACTGAAAAGGCAAATATGTTAAATTGTATATAATTTTTATAAAATGTACAGAAAAAAAAATCGTAATATTTTATTTATATTTTACAGTAACGGGTGAAGAGATTATAAAAAAAAACTACGGAAACTTACAAATTATTAACAACAATTTTGGCAGTTAGGGGCAAAAATATACTTGTTTCGTAGATTGTTATGTTGTATGGGAGAAGGTTATGTTTGAAGTCACTTTCATGGCCTGGCAGAAATTTCGTAAACGCTGCTTTAATTTTTCAACCTTTAAAACAGTGGTTTTAGTATGAATTACTTCACGGGTTTAATGACATGTGTCATCCACTATCAATGTTATTCAATTGAGGTGAAGAGAACTCTATTATATTATGGTATCAGGTATCAGTGGGAATAACTGCTTGACCAGTCTCCTTTTAGAAAGAAAAAATGGTCTTCTGAACACTTTGCTTTTATTTTTCGACATTCACATTTTAAGTCCAGAAATCACGATTAAAAAAGCTATCAAGGTGAAAAATACCAATTGACTTGTTGATGTTTGATGTTGCTTGTGTAGAGCTTTTAACAAAACTTTTGAAACTCAAAAGCGACTCTGCTTTTCGCGAGAGCTCAACTTAAGTTTTCACTGACATATCGCAAACGAATACTGGACAAAACGCTGGCCTATTCTGTAATGCTGTAGAAATCACGGAATCATTAAAAATGCCCTTTGTACAGGCCGAGATTAATCCAGCAGCTAATTTGATCAGGGCTAATCACGGAAATCGGCATCTTTATTGTCAGCCTGGCTATTAAGATTCTAAATTTCTTCATGATAAAAACAAAATCTAATTGCAAGGGTATTCAATCTCTGATACATTAAGCTTATATGGATACCAGGACATTCAGGCATACATGGCAATGAAATGGCCCTCTCTCTTTAGTACTCACATGAATTAAATAACACGAAAACTGTAAGAAGAAATTATACATCGTTTGCAGCACTAACTGATTGGGCAATTTCAGCGCGCTGGTCTACCCCCACAAAATCAATATCTCCTGTAAGACCTCCCAGTTTTATGTTTATGCAGATTTAAGTTTTGGGCAGGTGATTCTTCCACAACCTTAGCAGTCTCTCGAATATGTGATCTGGCAACGTGGAAAGCTTTAAAAAAAAGCTGATGGCTCTACAATCAACGAAAATCTTGATGAATTTTGTTAAAGGATGGTTTCTATCATGTATTTTATACGTTATCACAGTGGAGCATGTGGTCTTCAAGTGAACTCACTTACTCACTTAGAGAGCCCATTTTACCTAATAACCACTTAAAAGGGGTCACTGAAAATTTGTTGTAATATTTTTAAAAAATAAATATTTCAACTTTCACTTACTTAAATCATTAACAAGAACGTCCATACAATTTTTTACACTCTTCTGTTTGACTTTAATTAATTTTTAATAATAATTTTAAAGCGGACAAGTTAATTAACGTTAAAACAATTTTCAAATGGCCTCTTTTTTCTCTTTTCTTTTTTTTTGGTTACACAGTAATTTTTCTACAAAATTTTTTTTTTTGTTTCTTCAACACAAACATGACTAATGCTCTAATTTATTTTTCCATTAATTTAGTTTAAATTGTGTTTAGCTGAAGCTGCAGTTTTTAACAGAACTTTTCCATAAACATAAAGTTAAGATTTGGTTTTATATTTTCTTTTTTTTTCCATATATTTTGAGTCTGTAGTCAGTCATTTAGTCGTTCGTTGGTTTGTTCTGGTATTCACTAAGTTGCAGCAATATTGTTTAGTTTTGAGTTAAGGCCTTCTTTAAAGCAGAATAAAGGTGCAATGTATTAAAAAATAGAATTACATGTTTACTTTCAATAACGCTGGCAAGTAAAACTAAAATCATAGTTGGACAGACGGAAGGATCCGTATATGACTAATAGCCTCGATACTTACGTTTCCATTGTTTTTTTTTTTACCCCTTTAAAGCATGATTATTTTAAAAATAAACCCCAACAATTAAATTTTAATCAAAAAGGTTTTTATACAAACAAAACGTGAAAATTATTTTGGACATATGGCCACCTTGGCTTTCCTAAACGAGACCCGTTCGGCACACCCAATCTTATCTTCGAGAATTGCTGGCCATATAAGGAGAACAGTGTTGACCCAAAATGTGTCAATTGTTTCTGACCTTAACACAAGCTCCCCTTTAGGTTTGGAGAAATCCGGTACGATGTTGCCACCAGCCTATAAAGCGCACTAAACGCTTGTATCTTTTAAGAATTAATGGAGAATCTGTTATGGATTGCTTTCACTCGAAATTAAAATTAAGCCTCCTCACACAACACACAACATATAGGCGACTAACCAGTGTAATTGCAGGTTCTGCGCAGTTGAGAACCCATCTAGCTCGCATGAAATTGTCTGAGGAAACGACATGTAGAGCATGCGAGGAAGAGGATGAGACTTTAATACACTTCCAATGTCATTGTCCTGCATTTGGGCATATTAGGCGCGAAAATTTTACAGTGAATACTATGCCGAACTTGGAATACCTGGGGAACTCGAACTGGAGATCCATAAGGAATTACATTGAGGGACTGGGTTCTTGGACTAGTCCGTTATTTATGGGAAATTATGATTGTTGTTGGGAATTTTGTTTTTCATATGAAGCGCACAACATGCCAACTAAGCGTAAGAGTACACCTGTCATGGGTTTGGGTTTTTAGTGCCTCTCCTTTTCAACCAAACCTAACCTAACACAATTGTGCGACAAAACTTCGGGGTTGTTTTCAACTTTTCTTTGCGGTTTTCAAATGACAATCCACCTGTGATAATCACAAGAGTCAAAAAGTGAACGCAGTATGGCAGTTAGGTTAGGTTAGATAAAACAGGCAGCTGTTGTGCAGCTCACTTGGGTCCATTTTATTGATCACATTGTGATACCTGAAGAGAAAAGTAAGAACAGAAAAGAGAGAAGAGAAGCAGACAACACCAGAGTATCTGGCGGGAATCGAACCCTCAACCCCCAAACTAGCAGACCAGCACACTACTGACTAGTCCACCGGGGCACTAGGGCACAGTATGGCCGTTAATCCTTTCAAAAACTCTATAAAGCTTAAACAGTAACAGCCATATATAGGATGTTCTTTTTAGACGTGAAGAACTTACGATAGGGGTAACGGTTAAACTAGTTGCCTTCCTTTAAAAAACAATTTTCTTACTAAATTAACCGTGTGCAAATAAACAAAAAACAGTGACTGCTGCATTGTGACAGAACAGAATCTGTGATGGGTATTGAACCCACAACTCCTTAATCTATTAGAGGGGCATACTTTGAAAAAATCCACTGAGGCACTAGGACCTACTTTACAATGACGGCGTTTTTGGGGAACCAGCTTCTAACAGTTGGTCAATAATTAGTTTTAAAACATTACGACATGTCTTAAATGAAATGTTTTCTTAAAATCATGGCCAACAATTAATGTTATTTAAAACTGAAACTGTAAACGCAGATAAATGAAGATCATGATAAAGCATTTAAAGCTTGCAACAGCTTAAAGCTATACCATTTAAGTGTCAAACGTGTTGGCCATAAAAAGAACAACAACACAACAATTTACTAAAATTGCAATTTATTTTTCTTGCTAGTTTATGTTTCTAATTTTGTATCTATCGGCGTTTTCTTAAACTTTTTTTCGCTTTCTTTTCAATATATTTGTTTTTATTGTATTTTATTTGTTGGTCAATCGGAATTTGTGACTTTCAGTCAAATAAAAACTATTGCTGTTGTTATTGTTAAAAAATGTTTTGAAAATTTTTGTTTTTTATAAATTTGTTTCTGTTGCTTTTATTAAATAGAATTACAGCTTTTGTTTTTGTTGTAGCTGTTGCCGTTGCTGTTATTTATTTCAATTTCGTTTTCGTTTTCATTTTTATACCCGCCACCAAAAAAATGGTGGGGGTATATTCATTTTGTCATTCCGTTTGTAACACATCGAAATATCCATTTTAGACCCCATAAAGTATATATATTCTGAATCGGGGTTTGATTTGATGACGATCTAGCTATGTCCGTCCGTCTGTCCGTCTGTTGAAAGCACGATAGAGGTCGCACCGAAAAAGCTAAAGGGCTCAAATTTTGCCAGAATCTTTCTAATAGACAAGGTTTGTTTGGTATTGAAAATGGGCTAAATCGGAATATTAGAAAGAGAGTTATAGCTCGTAAAGCAAGAATAGGTCGAAAAAACCGTGTCCTTCAAACATCGAAAAAAAAGGAATTGTGTCCAAACGCATAAACGTAGAGTCATGAAACTTCGAATATATATTTCTCGAGTCAAAAGAATATTTCTCCCCAAAAATTGCTTAAATCTATGCATTAGAAAAGGAGTTATAGGTCAAAATGTACGAAAATTTATACCGCTCAGTGTATATTTGAAGTTTAAAACGTAATAAAACTGACAAAACTATATGTACGGTTCTGAAATTTTGCAAACATGGTTTTTTGGTCAAAGTCTTCGTTATAACGGAAAATAAATGTTCCACGCCCACTTTTTTTTTTAAATTTTTATAAAAATATATTAGTCATATTCATTAGCATTTATTCATTGCAGATGGCGACATCTGTTGTAGGCGCCGCTACATTTTGCAAACACTGAGGATGATGTCTTTGCTAAACATCACGTAGAACACTAGATGACTCTAGTAACATTTTTTTGCACAAACTACAAAGGAATTTTATAGGGGTTTGTGAAAACGAAAATGACCGAAGTTTGTTGACAAAAATTAACTAGAGTAATGATTTGTGCCCAACTTTACATATAGTTGTACACACAGTTTTATGAGGTTTTAGATTTAAAAATATTAAAAAAGAAATGTGCATCAGTAGATTTAAAATAAGTATTTGAATATTTAAAATACATTTTTTAGTTAAATTATATTTTTATTCATCTATTCTTTTGTAAAGGGTGGTTATATTTTAAGGGCCACAGTGTGATTCAAAATAGACATGCTCAGCATTTTGCTAAAACGGGAAACTTATTAGTAAGATTTTGATTTTTAAAGTTCTATAACATTTTACTTTTAAAAGATTTTCAAACGAAATAAGTTTTGTATAATTTTAAAATTTGTTAGCCATTAGTACATGAAAATAAATAGTTTATAATGTTTAGAAATAATTTTTTTTTTATCTTTAGGTCTAAATTTTCCTAAATTCCTTTTTTTAATACACCATAACTTCTAGAAAACATAAGATGACAAAAAGAAATTAGCACCATTTAGTAGATAAAACTCTCCTCTATACCCCTATACCCCATTGTATACCCGTTACGATCCGACCGTGATCAGCAGACCAATTTTTGTGACACAAGGTCAAATATTTTTTGCAAAATTTTAGTAAAAGAGCTAAACAAATTTTTTTGTAATGTGCTTTTTTGAAGTATTTGAGTTTTTATATCCGCCACCAAAAAATGGTATGTATATATTCTTAATCGGGGTTTTATTTGATGACGATCTAGCTATGTCCGTCCGTATGTCCGTCTGTTAAAAGCACGATAGAGGTCCCATCGAAAAAGCTAGTGGGCTCAAATTTTGCCAGAATATGTCTTATACACAAGGTTTGTTTGGAATAGAAAATTGGCTAAATCGGAGTATAAGGAAGAAAGAAAAATTGCCTAAATGCATGTATTAGGAAGGGAGTTAGAGATCAAAATGTACGAAAATTTATACCGCGCAGTGTATTTTCCAATTTGTTAAAAATTTTAAACCTAATAAGAGTGACAAATTTAGATCTACGATTCTGAAATTTTGCAGGAATTGCTTTTTGGTCAAAGGCTTTCTTCTGACGGAAAATAAATGTGACACGCCAACCTCCCATACAACGTTTTCTCTCAAATTCTTATAATTTCTCTATAAATCGAATAATAAAGGACTTTATTGAAATATCTAAGTTGTATTTATTAGCATAAATAACTTCGACACACCTACTATAACGCTCACTTTCCACGTTATTTACTGTTAATGAAATTTAAAAGCTCATAAAACCGACAAAATTAGAGGTATGATGATAAAATTTGCTACGGAAATCCTTCTAGTCAATGTTATTGTTATGCCAGAAAATTTAGGTGACACGCCCACTATTACGCCCACATCCTATATAATGCTTTATTTCAAATTCATATAATTTCTCAATGAATAAATATTTTGGAAGAATTACGGACTATATTGAAATATCTAAGTTGTATTTATTAGCAGAAATTTTATTGACACGCTTACTTTAACGCCCATTTTCACTGAAACACTTAATTTACGAAAACATTTTACCAGCATATCCAAGTTATAATGGGTGGTTAAATTTTAAGGGCCGATGTTGATTTTGAATAAAACACAAATTATTTAGGAAATTATTATCATTTCTTTTTTAATGAAAATATTTGTATGGTTCAATTATGTATGGAACAAAATATCGGCCAAATGGCCCCGCGACCTCAACGGCACACCTCGATCCGATAGTCCAATTTTTAAATAACATTGCTGATGCTCAATTGTTTGGCACGATGATGAGTCGAAGTTGACTGTTTTTTTGCCACACTATCGCGATAAACAGCAATGCTTCTCATTTAATGAATTTAGAAGGTATTCATAGATGTTCTAATATTTTATACAGACCTGAGGCCGAATTACGGCATTCGATATCGATCGAAATTTTACTCGAACGATCGAGTATGCTGTGCTTTAGGTATATAGATTCTAATAGGAGTTTTCAAATTTCGATCACGTTCGAGTGCCGTAATTCGGCCTCTGTTTTAAATTTAAAATTTAACCACCCTCTACAAAGAAAGTGATGTATATTTTATTATAAAGAGATTATTCCAAGCGATTAACAAAATAATAATTATTGTGCTTTAAATGTACACAAAATTGGTGGTGGGTATAAAAGATTCGGCACAGCCGAATATAGTGCTCTTACTTGTTAATTTAACAATTTGGCACAGAATTTTTTAGTTCTGCTCTAGTTTTTATTTTTAGTTGTGCGGCATGGCATGCATACAAAAAAAGAAAAACTCAACCAAATTAAAGAAAACACAACACAACAACAAATCAAAACATCATCAATAGCATTAGATAGATCACTATGACTATTAGTTTGCACCATTACAAGCGGCATTTTTAAGTTTTTTCTTCTAATTTATTTTTTTTTTTTTTTGAAAAATGCTTACAACAAAAACTTAAATTAGTTTAACAAAATGTAAACCAAAAAATAAAGTGTAAAATTGATGGCCATAACTAAAGGTTTTGCTTTTAAGTAACAATAAACCATCAATGTGAATAGAGATTTATTTATTTTTTTTTACTTTTGTGATTATTTTTTAAATATGTACTCGAATATATCTGTGGATTGGAGCTAAAAAGGCCAATGTCAAAATATTTACTTTTGAGAAAATTTGAATTGACTTTAGCTGTTTTACCATAATGAAATAGAGCAGGAAAACAAATCTAATGCAATGATTAACTCAAAAGAGCAAAAAAGTGACATTGGCCCTTTTAGGTGCAAGCCACAGATATAAGATATAAAATTCATTTACTTTATTGTTTTTATCGGAATAGCAAACGGTTGTTTTCTTATGAAAATATAGCGGTTCATTGAATAGACAGTCTTAGTAGCTGTTAAAGTATTTTCAGGTCTTTCCTCCCTCTCTTTCTTATGTTATCAGAAAAAAATCACTAAAAAAAATTTTAGATATTAGAGCCGAGTCGATTTAGGTATTTTCCCAAACTTACTTTATAATAACGCAAGAATCAGGCTAAAACGAAATCGTTTGGCAAAGCGTAATCTGAGTAAATATTCAACTGAATGTTCTGCGAAAATGTAATTGGAAATTGTACTCAACTAGTCAAGTCCTTTTATTTAATACTAATATTATAACTGTGTCTTTTTTCTAATTCGAAAAAAATGATTTTCATTTGTAAAATACAGAGTCACTAGGTAGGTAGGTAGTAAGGCTGGTGCAAAGTTACCCTCACACCCTCTTCCAGAGACCAATACGGTCTATTATGACGCCTTAGTATAGAAATAAAAAAATAAGAATAGAATAACAATAGAAGATAGACACGTGGTGAAGTAGTGAACACAAAATCAATACTAAAAAGATCTAATCCATACAATCGACCCATTCTCAGTCTCGTATTACGAAGTCAGGGGCCGAATTACGGCATTCGATATCGATCGAAATTTTACTCGAACGATCGAGTTCGCTGTGCTTTAGGTATAGAGATTCTAATAAGAATTTTCAAATTTCGAACACGTTCGAATGCCTTAATTCGGCTCCAGGTCATACCCATTACGAATCCTGTCAGATTCTCCAGTCCACAGCTCGAGATATCCCCCAATTTGCCTAGAAATCTGGTACCTAGCCAATTTAACCCGCTAATCGGCAGTCTGGGACATTGGCACAGAATGTGCTCAACTGTCTCCAACTCCTCCGGATCCTCGCACAGCCTGCAAATATCCGACAGGTTCAGTCCCAACCTTACCACCATCCTACCTACAGAGTCAATAGGTTTTGATGCTTGTAAAGAGTGTCTCAGTGAGAATTCACTTTTTAAATTTGAAAAAAAATCACGTTTTTCTTCAAAACAGTGGTGTTTCTTTTTAATGGTTTGTAAATAATATTTAAACCGATTAACTATGAATAAAATATCTGTCAAATGGTTTTCGTGGTTCTAATGACAGATCATAAAATTTTTTTTGAAATTTTCCATGACTTTCTAACGGAGATGTGACTGTATTTAACCGATTACGCGTTAAATCTCTAATTTGAATTAAGGAATTGTTTCCGGTTTAATTACATAAGCCTAGGAGTTCTCAAAGCTCAAAAAAAAAATTGCACTGCGTTAAATCGCATGATCTTGATGGCCAGTTCACTTCAAAGTTTCTTGAGATAATTGTTCTGAAAATCGTCACGTCATCCTGCTCCATGCCATCTAGTTTAGTCCACAACAACTCCGTTATCATGTTCTTGTAACGAATGCCATTTACAGTCACTGCAATTGCACCCTCATCTTCAGAAAAGTCAGGCCCGATCACGCCGACTGACCGAAATCTCCACTCGATAGTTGTAAGCGACTTTTCGACAATTTTATACATCTAAACGCCGTTTCTATAAAAATGCGTTTCATCGAAAAGGATAACTTTTTTCAAAAAATTTACATTGACTTCACTTTCCTCCTTTGTCCATTGAATGAATTTCCGCGCTTTTCAAGTTCTGCTGGTACAGAGCAAGCAGATTTTCGTACTTATAAACTTGGAGGCCTTTGTATTGCTTCGTTAAGTTTTTGAAAACGATGCCGAATTGACGTTTTCAACAGACCCACTTTTACGTTGATGCAAAGGATTCTTACTGTCGATTATCGAACCCATTATTTTAAATTTTTTTGCCACTCTTCGAATGGTTGCCACATTGGGTGTAATTTTTCAATTGAAATTTCCTCGAAGTTTTCGATCGGTCTCAGCATAAATTTCTAAAATTATTGTAATAAGTTTTAACAGTTATAGCGCATTTTTCATTCATTAAGCACTTCATTGTTAATAATCGAAGTTAGTATATGTGACAGCTGTCAAATTGCAGAGCTGTCACTGGCACAAAAAATTACACTTTATTTAAATGGTAATTTATAACTGATAGAGTCTTATCTCAGTCTGTTTAAGGCCGATTTTGAAGTTTTTTCTCGCATAATTTCTAAATATTTTCACTTTATTTTCATACTGTAAATGTAATTAATAGATCTAGAACCTGACTTTTTAAATGCAATCCAAATTTATACTGACTGAGTAGTCCTAAACTCTCAATAGATAAATGCCCAACTATATTATGCTTTTGCTGGCTTAAGCTATTGTCAAAAATCAACGAAAAGTCTGTCAAATGCCTAAACAAATTTTCGAAGACATGTCAGTGAATATGTATTGTACTTTTTAAACTTAAATGCTAACTAAGTATGATTAGTTGCAAATATTGGTACTTTTGCAAAAACTGTTTTATTTCTGTATTTCCTAAATATATCGATATTGTCACATAATTATTATTTAATGTGTAAAATGTAAAAATATTTCACCATAAATCAAAAAATTAATACATTTTTTCACTAATTTGAAAAACAAATGATAAACTTAATAAAAAAAAGTACTAAATAATGCAACAGTGCGTACATATCAAATAAAAAGCTGATTTCGTAAGTAAAGTACGATCATAGTCGCTGTTTGCTTAAATGACACTTGACGAAACTTGACGAAAAGTTTCTTAAGTACAATATATTTAGTTGTGTACATTTAATTTTATGTATCCGTACATTGGCTTAAGCCAGCAAAAGCATAATATAGTTGGGCCTTAACTCTGCTGCAGTGTTGCCAATTTAGCTATTTTTTGGCTAGATTTTGCTATTTTTGAACACGCTTAGCTAGGAAAATCTGCTTTTAGCTATAAGCCATTTTTTTAGCCATTCCTAGATATTTTTTAGTCTTTTTCAGCCATTTTTTGTTTTAAGCTTTTAAGTGTTGTTGTTGTTTCGTTTTCTAAATAGTGAAAAACGCTTCTATAAAACAATGTTTTTTTAACTACTAAAAATTGCATCGATGGGAGCCTCTTTAAAATATAACATAAACAAACAAACAAACAATCAATCTGTAAAAAAAAAACCAAACAAGCATGTGTATTTAATAAATAAATAAAAAAGAAATTTAAGAAAAATAAACAAAATTTCCTCAGAAGTTTATGAAGGAATGGTTATCCCACCCAAGATTAAAAGAATAGATTACAGAAGTTAAAAAGTTTTTTTTTAAATATTTTAAATGTAAAATTAATGCAAAATTAAATAATTTAACTGTTCACTCTGAAACACATATATGGTGTCGGATATATATATTATCAAGACCAAGCCTTTGCCATTTAATCCAGTGAATTTTAAGCTACAACAGCAGGAGAATACATTAGCTTTGTAAAAGGGTTTTCAATAAGAGTGATATGATTTATTTTAAAAAATCACACTTATTGTTACGGAAATTCAAAAGTTTTTTATTTAATGTTAAGTACAATCGATACAATTAAGTTCTGAATAAAACTTCATTCAAATGGCCTTCAGGACTTTTTCTGCAGGAACGAATTTTCGAGAAACTTGAGCATTTTTTTCACTTACTCAAGTCGTATTTCATGTATAGCATGTTCAATATTGACTTATAAAGATTGAAGAGAGTTTGGTTTATTTCGAAAGACCAATATTTTATTTTTTCTATATTCTTTTTTTAAGATACAACTTAAAAAGTATTGATAAATGCTGTTATCAATATAAAGTAACACATAATTATCTTAAATTGATAGGATCTAAAGAAAGTTAATATGACAATGACAATAATAGCGAGCTAGATGCTGATTATAATTGGTCCTTTTAACACCATTTTAACAATTCTTGTACTTTATAAATAGTCAAAGATATATTAAGTATATTACAAACGGTCTTAAATTTTATCATTTTTCTTGTAAAATAAATTTTTCTTATTTTTTTTATTTATATACTGAAAACCTTCTATTTAAAACATTTAGCCTTTTTTTAGCTAGTTTCTAGCCATTTTTTTCCAGAACTTTAGCCATTTTTGCTTATTAAGTTCTGGCATCACTGCTCTGCTGGTATATTGTACGTATGAGTTATAACGAATCGGCTGTAAGTTCTTAGAGACGTGATATAGAAAAGATGTTTTAAGAATCTGAATTAATTTATTTTTATAAAGCAGATTATGAACCAATGTTGTTGGTTTTCAATACAAATTTATTCTTGAAGATTTTTTAAGGACTAGTTTCACATGCGATTCTGTAATTTTCATAAATTAAAGGAAAATTTATTTGATAATCAATAAAAGAACTTTTGTATTGAAAAAATAGTCAGAACTGAATATATTGCAATTTCTTAATAAAAAGTCTACATTAATTTCCTTATAAGTGTATGTACAAATAATCATAAATAAATTAACAAACCACTCTTAGTGTATTCCTTTTAATTAGTCTCTCGATATCATGTTTCTTTTCTCTCAATATGGAGGACTGGAATTTCATGTTGTGGTTTTGGAATAGCCTATAGTTTTTTAAATTATTTTTTGGCATTTAAAATATTTACAGTTATTTAATTGGTTTAAATATTCCTATTTTTAGTGGTCTTGAAATTTTGTTAATTTGAGAGTCTGGCAATAACTGTATGCCGTGAACAGTACTAACACAATTTCTTTCAGATTTTATTTTATTGTTTTAATTTTTTTAATTTTTTTTTTGTTTCAAATTATCTTTATTCCAAAAGTTTCAAATTTCTCTTCTTTCAACATTAAATTAAACTTCTAATTTCTCTCGTACTGTTTTCTTAGCTTTTCGATCATGGCCCCTTATTCTTACGTTTCTTAAAGATTTGTTTTATTACTGTTTTTTTTTTCTTTTCTTTCTTTTAATGCGTTTGTGTTGTAGTACAACATTAGTAATTTAACATGTTATGACTTTAAATATAAAGTTTTGCTGTTTGTAGTTTTGTTGCTGGTTACACAGATACATTTTGGTTTTTCTAGTTAATTAATTATGGGTTTGTGCCTAATTTGTGTTGCATGAATAAATTTCTACAATATCACAAACATACATATGCATTCATAAATTTCATTAAAAAAAGTAAAAAAAAACTTAAAATAGGAAACTCAAGCTGTGAAGTTTCATTACATACTAACAGTGCCGGCTTGGAATTAAAAATTAATGTTGCTTGAAGAAGACAAAGAAGCAAATAGACAGACGGACAGACAGACATACAGACGGACAGACAGACAGCTTTGTTATGTACAGATTTTTAGGCCGGTCATATGGAGTTTAGTGTTTAACAATACAAAAAGTATACAATTTAACGACTATTTATTTTAATTTGTTGAAATTTTTTATTCATTTCATTTTGTACACAAACTATACTCGGTGTTAGTGAAGTTTAGCATTGTTTGTTATGAATTATAATTGTTATCTGATTTGTATTAATTAAGTTTATTTATTTAGGCTACAATAAATTGGCCAATAGATTTTACTGCACAATTTTATGATTTTTGAAAAAATTTTACCTTTTTATTACAAATTTTTAACGATACCTACAACCGTTATAATTTATTTATTACACCGTTCACTGTTGGCCCACATGAAATATAAAATTTAAATTTTATATTCATTCAAGATCAATTCAGATCATTCAGATCAAGGCAAATTTATTCATCAGCTATTCTTGATTCGTCAGCTGATTATTTTTTTTTACACTTATGTTAAACTTCAGCTGTCAAAGTCGATGGATAAAAAATAATTTTCTCTCTTCTCTCATTTATTTCAATTGTCAAATTTCATATATAAAAAACGTAAACAAAAAAATTCTGTCCGAACTGCGATTACCTGATGAATAAATATGCCTTGAGAACAGATATAGAAATACGGTGATTTTGAATAATTCACAATCCTAGTATTTTTTGGCTTATTTACGTCATAATGCCAAATGAAAATTTGTTTGATTGCTTCCTTCCTACCACACTCGAGATCGAAACTTGCTTACAATAAATGATATTCGTCGACTCGATGAAGTTCCACAAAGTTTGCGAGCGGTCTCAGCATAAGTTTCCAAAGTTGTTGTTGTAATAAGTTTTCACAGTTATAATGCGCTTCTCTTTCATGAAACACTCCATTGTTAATAACACTGTTTAGCAGCAAAATCCTCCATTAAATAGAACTATGTGAACCATATGAATTTTAATGCGCTGAACCCAAATCCGTTGTCGGTTTTTTTCCATCAGATTTTTTTCCCTAAATTAGTCAGGTACGGACACATATTTCATCCTTACTCGAGAACTAGTCATCCGATTTTCAAAAATAAAACACTAGAAGATGTGTAATAAAATTTTATTTACTGGACTGAAGTAAAAAAATAAAAATTTATTTATTTTATCTATCTCTTATCGTTTTGGAACTATTCAAAAATTAGTGGAGAAAACAAATTTTTTCGTGCAAAATTCGTAATATTTTTCAATTTAAAAATGGAATTAAAAAAATATAAAACAAATATTCAATATTTAAATTTTTTCTGACAGCTACTTATCTAAGAAATAAAAAAAGCCATAAACCATAAAAATCGGTTAAAAAATGTAGATTTTATTGTCAATTTACACATCTTCTGGTGTTTTACTTTTGAAAATCGGATGACTAGTTCTCGAGTTAGGATGAAATATGTGTCCGTACCTGACTAATTTAGGGGAAAAAATTTGCCACGCCCATAAAAAAAAATCCCGGTCTGATTGAAAAAAACCGACAACGGATTTTGGGTTCAGCGCATTAAAATTCATATGGTCCACATAGTTTTAATTAACGGGAAGACAAAAAATTATTTTTTGTAGAGCTGTGTAATCGAAGTTAGTATATGTGACAGCTGCCAACTTGCAGAGCTGTCACTTGCACAAAAAATTACACTAAATTTTACAAGTAAGATCGCTATATTCGGTCGTGCATTTAAACTAACAAACATTTTGTAAACATTTTTTTTTTAATTTTTAAATTTTTCAAATGCCTACCATTTGTTTACTGTTACTTTATTATCAGTCGACAATATAGCGAGAAGTGAAATTGTGTTTTAAACATTTCTCAAAGTTTTTCAAAGGCCCTCAAATTTTTTTTTTCAACTAAAAATTTCAAACATGAAATTAAAACGTGATCATACAATAAAAAATATCGTATTGTTTTCATTAAAATAAATAAAAATTTGGAAATTGTAAAATTATTTATTTCATTTTTTACCATCTATTGCAGTCAGCAGCCCTTAATGTTCCATAATTTAGGCTTTGAAATTGGAACAAGAAAGACATTTGTTTAAATATTAAAGTCACATAAAATGACGCATTATTTTCCAGCTGAACGATCGTTGCGATGAAATCGATGCAAATGATTCATAAACGAATATTAAAGAAAAAAAAAAGAAAAAAAAAACTCAAGACACATACCAGGAGAACCCCAAAGGGAATGAATAAGAACAACAACAATAACGCGGATAAAAACAAAAACATTAAGAAAACAGGCAAAGATTTGATGTAAGAAAAAACAGCAGCAACAACAACAACATAAGACAACAATATAAACAATGGGGGCCATATCAAAAGCTTAAATTCAAATAAACTTTAAAAGCAAAAAAAATAAGCAGAACTTCCCAATCTGCAGTTTTGTATCATGTCTGTCATAAAATTAAAAAAAAAAAAAATTTGATAGGTTTTTCGTTTTTTTTTTTACTTTGTCAGACTATGACATACATATCGATGGTTATAAGTAGAAACGACCTAACTCGTATTTTTTTTACAAAATTCAGTTTTTCAGTGATTCCGATATATTTCACTCAGATACACCTCGACTAGCAAATTTTATGAAGTAGTTTTTTAATGTAGCAGTTTTACAAGCAATTTTACAAAAGAAATTACATTATGATAATACAGCTTCTGTTACGTTTTTACCTTCTCCTGTAAAATTACAATTATTTGTGTTAAGGCCTTTCTACTTGTTCTGACATGTTCGTAGTTAACAAACAGCTCATGTAAAATCGAACTTAAGTTGTCCAATCAGAAATAAATATTTTTTTCAAATTCTTTCACTGTGTCCTTTTCCTAGCTATGTATGTATCGAAGCTAGTGAAAAGTTTTCCTGGTCCCGCTGACAATGGTTCTTTTCCAACTAGGACTAGAACTCCCCTGCCTCACTGTTCCTGAAGATTCCATTTCAAGGCAGAATATGTAATTTCGTATTCTTCTTTTCTGAGCGTATGCTCCAGCCATACCTACTTATTTACGTTTCTTAATTTAATTTTGTCGAAAT
Source organism: Phyto melanocephala (assembly GCA_941918925.1). Taxonomy (NCBI): domain Eukaryota; kingdom Metazoa; phylum Arthropoda; class Insecta; order Diptera; family Rhinophoridae; genus Phyto; species Phyto melanocephala. The sequence goes on from OW799233.1 coordinate 10,258,634, forward strand.
GTATTTAGTAAACTTTCGTTAGAGATTGTTGGAGGCGACCATATTTTTAAAATGAATTTTTTTAACTTCCGAATAAGTGCCTTGGTAAGGAGCCATGTTTCACAGCCGAAGAAGTTTATAAATTTAACACAAGACTCAAACAGTCTAACCTTCTTTGTATTGAGTATAGCGTTTGATCTTCAGACCTGGGTTAGCATAGCAAATTTACCCTTTGCTTTCTTCAGTCGGTTCTCTACGTCCAGTTTTATTCGGCCATCTGTGCTGATAATACTACCACGGTATTCAAAACTTGTAATATCTTTGACTTTTTGATCGTTTGCTGAGAATTTTTAAGGGCTTGCCTCTTTCAGATTTACTTTCGTTGATTGACTGATATTAAATTAAAATTTTTTTCCAATTATAAAAAACGACGTTCCTTAAATGAGCCCTATTTTCCGCATCGCAATGACGGCCTTGTTTTATACATTTTCCCTTATATTTTTCAAAATTTGTAGCTAGAGCTCTTGAATTTGTGCAGCAATGTTGGCCTTGAGTTCAAGGATTGTCTCGGGCTTGTTCACAAATACTCTTCTTTTTAAAAAATTTCAAATTTCATTGACAAATCCAGTAAACGCACTAGCCAATTAATTATCGAATTTCGGAAAATTATTCGCTCTTCAAAAGATTTGATCAAAAATTTTGTGTCGGGCATTGTAAGGACTGAATTCATCCTGCTGAAACCATATTTTCGGTCTGTTTTCAAGAGTTGGATGTAAAAATAATTTATTATAAATCAATAGCACTCTTTATTAACGATTACAGCACTGCGGGATCATTGCACCTTGTATGGGAAAACCAGTAAATATTTTCTTTAAAAATGAGCCGTCTGAGCAGAACGCCTTCTGTTAAATATTTCCAGTGTTTCCTTAACACTTTGCTCTACACATTCAATATTTTCCGCAGTGCGAACTCAACATTGTCTAGCGGCTCCAGGCAAATCTATCACGATGCCATGTTGGTGTTTAAGCCTCATAGTGACTTTTAACCTCCCCAAATTTGGTGGAATCACAAGGTATACTGTCAAGTCGTATTCTCATGTCTTCTTAGTTTAATGAAATATTTTTAAAATATTTTAAATTTAATTAAATAATTCTTAAATCAATTTAAAATTAAAAAAAAAATATTTTGATTTGACAATACGATTTTTTAGCACTATCTATGGGTTACTAACAGTTTTTACTATTTTTTACTGGACTCTACTGGATTGTTAACGTTTTATGTGGAAGCTCTATGAAATACTCTTTTATTTAAAGTTTATTTCCATTTACTGAAAATTCCAAATTGTAGACTAAGTATGATGCAGAATCTCTGTCATGCAGTGTTACGACTTCATACATGCTCGCCTGCACATTCATACTTAGAGAAAATTAAATGTGTCATTTTTTTAGATTAAAATTTTTGTATAGAAAAACAAAGAAACTAAAAACATATTTATTTTGTTTATTTTTTTTTGTTTATAAAATAACTTATTTTAACATTTTAGAATATAGTAAATATTAGTTTTCTGTTGCTTTTGTGGGTTGCGCTCAATGTGTGACGTTGTGGCTGTCAATACTTACTTACAAACATAATTTCCTAAACATTAGTTAGTCATTCTGGCGGTCGATCGTTAAGTTGTTTTGAAAGTAGAAGTGTTAAAACTCACAAAAGCCCCGTATAAACAAATAAAAATTACACTTTTACAATGTCGCTGTTGTATCGAAGCAATTAACCTAAATTCATGGTAAATATTAGCGTTTATGTTTACAATACTCTCTTGCACTCCAGCGAACACCGATACACATGCACAAATAAACGAATAAATAAACACCTTAACACAGATACTTTACAAGATGATAATAATAACAATAATAAAAACAACAACACAAAACAAAATAACAAAAACGGACCTAAACAAACAATCAACAAAATTACGAATGCACGATACCAACCAACCAAACAACCAACCAAGCAAGGAACCCATGTAACCAACGAAATATTGCAGTTAATTTACAAGAAAATTAATGTCAAACCGCAAATTATAACAAACCAACAGCAGTACAACAGCAACAACAACAACAGCACTAGCAACAATGTCATGCGATTACGTTTAACAACAGCATCACACACGAACAAAATGCCCAATTAGTTTTGGCCAAATGGGCGTTTGTCTGCTTTTGTATGTGTAGTCAAACGGTTGTGGTGTTGTGTTTAAAGTTGTTTTTGTTTCTTTTGTTTTCGTTTAAGCATGTGGCGCATGCGTTTCAGATTGATCAACAACCACAAAGTAAAATAAAACAAACTAAATGATCATTCAAATAGGTATTGACAAAACAGTTAAACACATAAAATGTTTAAAAACATAAACACACACATACTTACATTCAATCTGTTAAAGGCATTAACTTGAAATTGCCAAAAAAAACATAAAATGACAATCTCTGAACAGATGAGATCTTTTATCCGACAGTGTTCTATATCTAAGCACCCTGCATAGAGTGATCGAATAGAAAAAGGATCTGTTTAATGTGCATGTTTTTATTGAAGATTAAAATAAAAAGGGCCCTTCAATTTCATTTAAAAACTTTTAAACTTTTAAGGCGTATTATTTTTTTGGAACTAATTTTATAGCAGAAAGGAACCACAATGGTCTAAATTTAGCCACCTTGGATATAAGCTCAAACATTTTGTAAATCAAAAAGGAACTCTTACTTTGTTAAATCTTTAAACACCTTTAAAGAGGTCTAGTTTCTTTAGGTTGTGGCGAAAACGTTTCTCTGGGATCGTAACAACCTAAAATAGCAGTGTATCATAATATTCTTGTAAAGAACAAATCAAAGGTATGAACTGCAGCCTATACCTTTGTTCTGCGAGCATGGACAGGATATAACCTTTATAGGCTCCTACATCAGGTCGTAAATTATTTCTGGACCATCAACCATTTGCATGTTACGCCGAATTAAAAAACTGGAGGGATAGTGAATCAAGTGAATGTCAATATACCAAATACGAGTAGCAGATTATCCCAAATATCTGCAAAGATATATCCTAAGCGAAGTTATGTCAATAGCTTGGAGATAATAAGTGAACAGCCTGTACATTTCATTTATTTTGAGAAACTCAACACCATCATGGACGACAGAATGTTTTGCGGTTTAAAAATATACTAAAGATATCATAGATCTCTACGATCTCTATCGAAGCTACCCACGATGGATTAGGCAGCCATCCCCTAAGTGTTAACGTTGGCCTACAGAAAGGTTGTTCTCTTCCCCATTTCCATTTAACATTTCTATCCACCTTATTATGGAGAAAGTTGCTTCAAACCCACAAGAAATTACTTAAAATTTAAACGAACGACTAGACGACCTGGATTATACAGATGACATTTGTTACTAATAACAATGAATGATATTCTATTAGAAGCAAAAACGCGGCCTCAAAATTCATATAGCCAAAATCTTAATAACACAAATCTTGCAACACTTGATACTGCAACAACAACTGCGGGAATCGAACCCGCAACCCCCAAACTAGCAGACCAGCACAATACTGACTAGTCCATCGGGGCACCCAAGCAATGCAGAAAATCTGTACATCATACGTCTGCAGTTCTAATAGCGGAACAAAAACAGATCTACTTATCAGTTGGGCGAATACCGTAAATAAAATCAGGCTCTAACAAGAATCCAGCCCGACTCTAATTTCAGTTGAGGTCAAAAGACCAAAGAAACCAAACGCGACATATAATGAAGTGCTATATAATAAAGCTCGCTCGACAGTCACAGATAATCCAGAGTAATGGCTATAATACACGGCATGTTTTTTACATCTGACTTTAAAATTTTTGAGACATATGTAAATCTACATGTCTGTCAAAATTGTACTTTTACGCTGACTGCTTTGCAGCAGCAGATATTTCTGCCAACGGCTGATGTCACATGTTTTGACAGAAGAAAATAGAGCGCACTCTAATTAAAATTTTGTCAGATGTCTCAACACATGTTTTTTTACAGAAGTAATGTTTTAAAGGTAACACACGACATGTTTGTATTAGCAGTGGAGAATTTGACAAGTCAGATGTAAAAAACATGCCGTGTATTATAGCCTTAACAAATAATGGAATGCGAAAAAAATGCTCTTCTGCAGACAAACAAAAATGAAATAACTTTATCTTCCGTAAAGACTTTATCTTCCTTATAGGAATTGCAGAAAATAATATACAAGTTAGGACAATACATGCCTACTCCTTCATAAAAAACAAAATTTTTTATTTTAGAATCGCTTACGTATGCCTTCCTGCTTCCAAGATCGCTTCCAGAAGACATGGTTTTTATATGCGATGTCCCCCTCTTTGGAACTATTTACAAATAATAAGATTGATGATAAACTTAAATAGTAGGAATACGCTGTAGAGCCATAAAGAGCTCTCGTCTTAAGTTAGCAAATTGTAATGCTTGTCCACGAAACCGAATTGATATTTTTGGCCTAAGAATCACCACTACTCTCACACCATGTTTCGATATGGACATCTGAACGGCTTGTTTATGAAGGGCCATTGCATTAAGTATACACAATTGGTTTTACAATTCTTCGTTACATTATTTACCGTCATAAAAGTTGTAGAAAAACTGAACGAAATTTTTAAATTTCTAACGCTGAGATTTATCTTTTTTAAAATATTTTGTACCTTTAGTCTGTGAATGGAATATTATGGAATACTATGCCCTATTTTCTCAGTGTTTTTTTCTTTAACCAAACCTTGTGCTGGTAATAGAAAATTCAACACATATGCTGTCAGCAAAATCGGTCCTGCCGTTCTCAAGACATCCTCTTTAATATGCAGCAGTTGTACGTACTATATAAAAAATATTTTCTTTATATTCGATATAACACGCCCACAATTTTTTTTCATACAAATGTTATCCAGGGGGCAAATAACGGCATTCGAACGTGATCGAAAGCACAGCAAACTCGATCGTTTGAGCAAAATTTCGATCGTGATCGAATGCCGTGATTGACCCCTTATAATTACAAGTGCAACAGAACTAAATAAGTCAAGGCGTTCTCAAGTGCATACTGCAGTAGGCTTTTAAAAATGTAAGAAAACATATTTTCTTGTGATGCTAATGTTGCAAAAACATTTACACAATTATTCTGCCTCTCATTTTTAAGGTAGCGTTTATTAAAAGCCCCCTTGTTTAGTCAATTCAACAAGAACCAATCGAACAGTCATCCAGCCAGTTGGTTATCAGAGCCATTTATTGATGCAAGATAGCAAGATATGTAGTAGTAGTTGTTGTATCTGTGTTATTTATGGAAGCTGTTGTATTTATGTATTTAACCAATATAAATATTTGTTGCTTTTGTTTATTTATATCTTTCATTGTTTGTGTGTTTCTTTGTTTATTGATACTTTTGTACACTGTTGAAAACAACAGCAACAACAGCGATAGCCACAACAAATATCGCCTAAAAATTCTATTTTAACCGCTTTCTACCCTCTTGCGATCGTTCACAGTTTAAAAAAAAAACACAAAAAAAGTTTGCAACTCAACATGGTTAAACATTTGTGTATGCGAACCGTGTTTGTGGCACGCGTTTGCAATTAATTTGTAACGCGCCGCCAACAAATATTGTTGTCACTCGTATTGAATGTTTTAGCATTATTGTTGTTGCTGATATTGCTGTTATTATCGCTTTTGTTGTTATTGTTGTTAATATTGCGCATATTGTTGTTGCATTTTTTAATAATAATAAGTGGTTTATTGAACAATAAATTTTATTTTTTTTTTGTTCATTTTATTTTTATTAAAAAACATATCTGTTTGATGAATTGTTTATTTACTTTGAATCAATCTAATAATTGTTTTTAATCGCAGTAGAGTCTTACTAGATTATTTTCAACCTACACACACACATACAAATCCTATTGGAAAAATCCCAGTGTTTTTTTAAAAAGTGTAATTGCAAATATGTTTTTGACAAACAGAACATAAGTATGTTTGAATGTATGTATGAACTTATGTTTGTTTGTATGAACGTACATATATTGAAATTTTCCGTAAATACTTACACCCAATTTACATGATAAATTTTATGACGTCCAATTTTCCTAATTCCCTTTTGAAGTTGTTACCAAAAACTACTCAAATTTATACGATGGTTTTTTGTACGTCTAATTTCTAATTTGTATTGTAGACTATTAAATTTATATTTTTAACATCTTTTATTTTCTTTATTTTGAATGTCGAAAAAACTTTTTACTGTTTAATATTTTTTTTATCAGTCAAAAAGCACAATCCAGTTGATGAGAATATAAAAATAAAACGTAACTTCTCTTTCTCTTTCTTCTCTACACCGCTTGCTTACAAACAAAAAATGACGTCCAAAATTGGACGTCATAAAATTCATCATGTAAACCTGCTGTTACTGTCGTATTCTTTAAAAAATATTTAGGTTTATTGAGGACTTTTTTGTCAAATTTATGTAAAATAAGCCTTCAGTAAACCTAAAATATTTTTTATTAATACAGCAGCTAAAAAAAAAAAGGAAAACAATTTATCAATTTAGCCATGTCCATCTGTCTGCGATCCAATATTCACTAAAAATTTTCAAAATATTTTGAGCCAAATATCTGTGGCAAAAAGGAAAAACTGCTTATGTATGTTTTAATAGTTTTTCAGGAGAGCCCTAATAAATTTTCGAGTTGAATATTGAAAATTTATTCTTTTTTAAATACAGAGTCAAATTGAAAAGCATATTCATTTATACATATATTTAGCTAAAGTCAAGATAAGTTATTATTCGAAATGATATTGTTTGTTAAAAAAAAATTAAAGGCAATAAATATTTTCGCTTAAACTACATGTAAGGTTGTCCAAAATAGTTTAAAATTTGGCTGAAGTTGGTTTTGAATTTCGGATTAAATTTCTCAGTTTTAGCTTATGCCGACTTAAGCGATTTTTTCTTTTTGGCACAGATATATCGATACTAGGGTGATCGACATGGTTTTACAACCGGTGGAAAACCCGGTTTTTTCCTCTCTCAGCTGGCGGTTTTTTCTAAATGTTGATTTTTCGAATATCGAATACACCGGTTTTTTATCCGAAAAAGTCGGTTTTTTTATTTTTTTTAGTTTCTTTTCATATATTTTTGTAACCAGTGGCACCATAGTATATTTAGTACGCGACAAGTTTCCAAAAATCAGTAAATAAAAACTATTAAATATTCTACCATAATATTGTAAGAAATTTATTTGTTTTAAAAAAAATGTAAAAAAAGATAAATAATTGATCTTTAATATTATTTTTTTATAGGACATAAACCAAACATTAAAAGTTTAAATTTCAATTAAACCTTCGAACAAACTAGATTATGCCTATATTTTTATGTCTGAATTTTTAAAATGAAATTTTAATTAGTCAACTGCATTCATGTCAGTTATTGCGTAATTGTGCAGCCAAACGTATATAAACTGTAAAAATTTCATATTTATATATAAATTTTATTATAATCTTTTTTACAATATTTTTTAATTTTTTCTTTAAATATTATATTTTATATATTCAAACCGGTTAACCGGTTTTTCGAAATTTTCAAAATAGCAACCGGTTTTTTTTTAATTTTAAATTTCAAACTATTTGAAAACCGGTTTCTTAAAAAAGTCGAACAATCGATTACCCTAATCGATACCGATATGTATAAAATTTTAAATCAAAGTTTCTCAGATGTGACAAACCTTATTTGAAACTAGCTGACTCGTTCCACAAAATTTGTCTCATAAAAAAATTTTAAATGGCTTAAATCGTTATTTTATAATCCGCTTTGTGTTTTGTCTGTGCGATGCTCCACCCACCAGAATTGTTTTTAAAGCCTCGATTATGAAAAGTTTAACTATTTACATTAAATATAATATTTATACAAAATTAACTCAGTGTAAAATTTTGAAGGAAAAATATTGGAAAAAAATAAAAAACGTAATAATAATTTAAAATAAATAAATAAATAAAAAGAAATAAATACAATTATACTAGTTTTTGAATTTGTTTATAACAATTAATGACCTCTAGCTAAATCAATAATATTTACAGAAAAATATTATTTAAACTTGTACACCTCCAGAAAAAATTTGTAGTTACGCCAATGTGGACAAGTAAGTATACTTGGAAACTTCTTAGTACTTGTAAAATTAGTAAAATATTTTAATATCTTGCGATATAAAAAATACCCTTTATATTAGTCGGTATTAAGAAACCTCCAGACTAAATTTTATAAAAGTCAATTTAGGACATTCGAGTTCAGGACAGACAGAAAGACACTCATATAAAATTTCTAAAAAGTTGTGCTTACATTGTAGATCGTTAAAAATAAATATAACGCCATTCTGCGTTATCTTTTCAAGTTTTGGTATAAGAAAGCATTTAAAAATCTTGCTCTTCAGCAGAAGGTACATTTACTTTGATTCTCTAATAAAACGTGAGGCAGAAAAAAATTATAATTTTATAAATTTAAATAAAGCCTAGATCGTTGATACAAAAATTCCCAAAAATATGTAAATTTATTCAAATATTGTACAAATTCATTAAACATTAAATTATTGTTATTTTACTCGGTATTTTTAAATTCATAAAAATGTTCCATAAATCCTGCCATTGAAGATCGTTACCTTTTTTACGCTTATTCTGGAAACTGGTCATATCTTGGGTTAGCTTTTCAATGTTCTTTAATACTTAGTTAACAAGAGTCTAATACCTTTCCACAGGCCGAATTTCTATAGAGTTGAGTGAGTTTGCCTCCCAACATGACATTATTGCTTAAATACCACTCAAGGGCATGTAACGCAGAAATATGAAAACACTCTGCGCTGTTTTAACAATGGTAAAAGCCGTTTTTCTAGACACTTCGTAATATACATTTCGGTGTTTATCGTCACTGATGCCACAAATGATCGGTGTCTTTACCACAATTGCAAATGGCTTGCCACACCAGAAACTTCTGGAGGAATTTCGTTCGCTTGACCCAGGAGTTGTGAAAGAATCTTCAGTTGCAAGTTCTATTTTAAATTTTATACGAGAAAAGCAATATTATGTATTAAGATTACTGCAACACGTTAATTGATTTAAATTTAATTTTACTTGGAAAAAATGTAAAATGAATTGCTAAAGCTAAGGCTATTGTTAAGCAAAAAAATTTAAGCTAATAATAATTTCCTACAATTTATATATCAACTAATAAATATATGAAAAGTTGTATTAAAAACATACATACAGATTTTAAAAAAACGTAGAATAAAAAATAAAACTCGAAAATGCATTTCGTTTCTTATTTAATTAAGATAATAACTAAAGCTAATGTGGGGAGTTGTGAATAGCCGAGAAAACAAATTTCTCAGTGTGTATTAATATTAATTACCGTGAATATGCCGGTACATTCAACAGCAACAGCAACAGCAACAATATTTAAAATATTTAAAAGTATAAATAAAAGAAAAAACATCAAAGTAAAAATTTGTAATAACTGAGCAAAAAAAAAATGTATAATAAATAAGCAGGAAAAAAAACATCTTATACATACATACACACACACAAAAATCTATAAACAGATACTCACATACGCGCACACACATCAACTTACAATTACATTCACAGCCAGTGAGAAAAGTTAAATGAAAAATAATGTGGTGAATGTAACAAAAGTTTTCCGCAAACGTACTGAAAGATAGAAATACAATTTACAAGCAACAAAACAACCGAGAGTGTAAATCGTAATACAGAGAGATGGAGCCTCATTGGCACCAGTGTGGCCATTTTAACATTTTTGTATGTAGAAAACTAAGGCAGGTGTAGCTGCGCAATTTTTAATGTAGCATTTAGGCACAGTAAGTGGCATTATGCTGGAATATTTTTTATTTGTTAAAAGAGTCTTTCAATTGAGACTACCGTCCTTGATAATTGATAGCGGCCATATTGTTGATGCTACATACAATTCTTGAGTTGGCTGTCATTAATTCAGTTTATTTTGCCAAATCACCGCGGAGATATATAAAATGGGCAACGTGGCGTACAACGTTTCATTAAAAAATCATCTTTAAAAATGTCTGTATAAAAATTTTCGAATTTGGAAAGTTACGAAAAACTATCAGTTTGGCCAGGATTTTGAGCTGTCGACGTCATCGGTCCATATTTTTTTGAGAACGACTTTGATAAGGATATCACCGTCAATTGCAAGCGCTATAACTCGATGATATAGGATGATAATATGACGAACACTGCTTGCCATGAAGCTCATACCACACTGACCTTTGTGCATGTACGAGGTCGCAGTTATATCGTTCGATTTGACACCGTTAAACCTTTGTTTGTAGGGCTTTCTTAAGTCGCATCTTTAAGCGAATAAGCCACAACCCAAATCGATCCTAAAAGAAACCATCGGTATAATTTAGCCTGATTTATGCGAAAAAACAAAAAATCGATCTTTTCTTTTTGGTTTTTCATTCATTCCGAAACAAGATTCTGTAGAAACAACCATACTATCGCAACTAAACTAACTATACGATTGGCGCCAATTCTGGTATTCACAACTAATACTGTTTTCTCTGTGTGGTCACACTGAAAGGGTGGCTAAATAGCGAGAGAGAGAGAAAAAGAGGGAGCATTTTTTGCAATAAGAAATACCTCTAGCGAATTTCACTTTTTATGAGCTTTAAGTCACACTAACCCCCATACCTAAACAAGAGCGTTGAGCGTCAAGCGTTGGAGTTTTACATGTGTTTTGTTTTTGTTACAATAACAAAATAAATGCAAAATTGCAACGCTTGACGCTCAACGCTCTTGTTTAGGTATGGGCCTAAATAAACCACATTAACAGAAAAAGCTCTTCAACTCAAAAACTAAAAGAAAATAACTCAAGTTGTGCTCTTAAAGTGCAGAAAATTTTCAAAGAGGAAAAAGTATAAATTTATTATAATAATATAATGGCTAGAAAATCCTCTTTTTCAAACAATTTTAATAAAAAATCTACTCTTTTTAAAAAGGTAAATCCTTAAATATGTACTTAAAAAAAAAGAAAAAATATCTATACACTTGCAATAATTTACAGTAATTTCAGCAGAACTTTGCAGCGCTCTTGTTAGATACACTTTTTTCTTTGCAGTTTCTATTATTTTCATTTTGTTGTTGTTGTTGCAAAGTTTATGTTTTTTTGGTTTTGTTGGAAATGAGTGCGATTATGAAACAAGTACAAGGCCAAGTGAGTAGATACTAATTGCGACACCCTGTCAACAAATCCAAGTTAAACTTTAATTATTAGCAACTAAATCGTCACTAATTTTTGTCTACCCAACGTTCATAGAGGTGAAATTATTAGCCCAGCTTATGGGGGAGCTTATTGTCAAAATTAGTTGAATTCGCCTGGATTTTATTTAATAATGCAGAGATGAAAATTATATTTTGATATCGGAATTAAACAAATTACTTAAGTGTTCTTTTTTGATAATATATGTACCAAATTTATGTGTATTTGTTACTTTTGCAACCTTTATAATGTGTTTTACAAATATATATTCTTTTTTAATCAATTTTTATTAAATTAAACATATCAAAACATCTTCCATCCCTGATATACGATTTGGACTTGACAGAAAACATCCCCTAAATAGTTGGTTTGTTGTATCAATTCGTCGTTACATATACATTACCTGTATAAGTATGCCTTGAACAACAATTAATTTACTATCGAAATTTGATTTAAAAAAAGTAGCCTGAATGTCAGTGTTTGTATGAAAAAAATTAAAAAATTATATAAATAAAATAAAAATATTATACTTCAATATGTGTAAATTGTTAATGATCGGCTACAAAATTTGGAGCCACTACAAATTCAGCGGTCCAAATGCGAAAATATCTTAGTTCAATATAAATTAGGAATGATTGCTACAAAATCCGTGAGGCACTTAAAATTCATTTCGGTGCACCAAGCTGGTAAAATTCGTAATCTCTTGTTGTTGGTAAGAAACTACCATTTTTTTTACTATCATTATGAGCTTAAAAATTATCAATTAAATAAGTTTATGTACACACGCGATATAACAGAAGAGGCAGAAAAAGATATAAATTATGCGTTAAGATTTTTTGCGGTCCAATATTAACTATAAAGTGAAAAAAAAGTTCAGTACTGTACCAAGAAGACATTTTTCATCCTGACTAGGTGGGTGACGGCTGAACAAGAAAAGGAATCATATTTTCATACCAAAATAATAAGATGGCATAAGATTGATTTACACATGTATTTTGTAAGATTTTCTTGATTTTCTATATCGTATTTAATGAGTTAACTTTATATCGCTACGTTTTTAGTGACTTTTTGAATAGAAATTGTTAAGGGGGCGCATCTCTGTTATTGTGCCATATTGTTGTGTGCAGGTGCAAATGTATGTATTTTGTTTTTGGCAAAGTCAGAGAGATGTAAACAAATCCGGAGGCCTGCCTGGCTGCAAACCATCCGAACATTTACTACGTTTCATTTTTTTACGAGCAAATGAATGTGTGTGTGTGTGTTTGTGTGATTGTGTATAATAATATATACTCACTTATAGATAATATAATACAATCACCACTTCCTTCTGTAATGTGCATATCATCAGTATACAGATGTTTTCAAACCCTAAATAATTCACAAAATATAAACAAACTCACTTTTCCAATAAAAATAATAAAGAGTCAAAAGAACTAACAGTAAGAGAGAGAGAAAGAGAGAGAGAGTGGAAAATAAGGTTTTACGAAAATGATGCTGAGGTACTAAACGTAATAGTACTTTATTTTTGAGTGCTATATTTATTAATTTAATTTACACAATATCATCTTTCTGTTTATTTGGAAATAAGTCAAAACGGAAAACCGGTTTTTTATTTCAAAAAACCACACGGTATCTGTTTTTTGGTTCGACTAAGCGGGTTTTTTTTATTAATAAAATTTATGAATAAATACTTTCAGTTCAATTGAGAATAAATCTAGTTTAGAGTATTCGAAACCAAAACCGTCAGTTAAAAAATCGTCTCGTACTTCTTACAATTAAGATAAACGGTTAACAAATTATTTTGATAAACCGGTTTTTTTATAGAATTTACAAGCTAAAATTTTTTTGTTTAACTCGAAATTAATCTATAGTAAGGTATTGAAACCGGAAACCGGGTTTCTTAAACTTTTTAATTAAAATAAGCCAGAAATCATGTATTTTGTTTGGTTATTGGTTTTTTATTTAATTTAATTTTTCTATAATTTATAATTATTAAACTTAATATTATTATTATTATTTTTTAAGTTATGTTTTACTCTCAAAACACATTCCTATTTTAAAAAAACTATTTCTATATACATGTTGTTCCAAGTCCCTTTACTAATATAAAAGCTCTTTGGGTACAGATTACAGTTTTTGTTTATTACGAAACAAAATATGAATTTATTTGAACAATTGCGTAAAAAGCAAAGTATGGCGATTGAAAGCAGTTGTGCTAGTCTTTATTAAAATCTGGTGAAGCCAAATATTTCAAACTAAACTTAACTTCAACCTAAAGTTAAAAATATATTCGGTGGTATGGTAATTCGATGCATTACTTACTTCCTCAATCTCGTAACTTAAAAAATACGGTTTTGAATTTTTCATATCAAACGATTGTTTCATGCTTTAACTAAAAAAGATTAGTATATTATTACTACAATATACATAAATACAATCAATTCCTTAATAATTGCATTTAAACCTTTAACCAAACACCGAAGTATAAAAAGATGAACCGTTTTTTTTTCTCCTGAAAAATTTTATTTTGTAAGATACAAGGTTGAGGAAGTAAGGCATCGATTTGTTATATATCGTATACATATATGTATGCATGTGATAATATGGTCAATTTGGCCACGCAAATCCATCCTTAAAAAACCAAAATATTATATAATTGCTTTGATCAGAAAAGATCAAAGTAATACGTTTTCCTAATATTCTACTTTGAAATCGGTTTCTTACATAAAAAATATCTTAATCTAAAATTTTTACAAATTAAACTACATATGTGTAAAAAACTCTACATGAAAAGTGATTTCTAGCTTGACTATTAAGACAACAAGAAAACATATTTTTCTATATTTACGTGCTTAAAACAGAAACATAAGCTGCACGATCCTAAGTTATAAGCTTAGAGAGTCTGACATTATCCAAAACTTTATTTGAAAATTTCGTAATGTAAAATCCAAAAATAAATAATAATTGAAACATTTCTATTTAAATTGTATTGTAGTTAAAATAAACTACTTTTTCTCACTTGCAATTCAGTATAACTAAAGCTTGTAAAATTCATTTGAAAAAATTTTAATTTTATTTTTTAGTTAACTCAAGTATTAAGGTTCGTCCATACAACATTTTTTTAAAAAACCATCTAGAATTTTTTGAGTTAATCGAGTTCAGAAAAGCAGACAGAAAGACATTCAAACTAATTTTCCAAAGACCAAAAGCAAATTACGGCATTTTATTGAGAATTAAATTATAAAGTCTAAAAAAGGTTTTTAAAAATTAAAGCACTTTTTATTTTAAGAACAATTGCATAAAATTCATTTATTTATTTGCTAGCTTGTGCCCGCGACTTCGTCTGCGTAGTTATCGGGATAAAAGGTAGACTTAGTATTAACAACAAAAATACAAATATTTACAACACAAACAACCCGTTTAGGTTGTATTATGATGAGTTTGCCAACGACTTCACGTTATTATCGCGATAAAAAGTACCCTATGTGTTAATCTAGGTTGTTATTTATCTGTGTGCCGAATTTCATTCAGTTCCGTTCAGCCGTTTTTGATTGAGTAACAAATATCCAAACATACAAACATTCACATTTATTATATTAGTAGGATTTATTTATTTAAGAGTTACGGACAAAATTTTCAACTTAATTGGAATTGCTTTTATATTTTTTTTCGGACAAAATTCAACTTATAATATCAAATATTATACCTATGTCATATCATAAAATATTTGCATATTGTGGCCTTTATTTATGTATAAACATATGTATGTGAAAAAATCTTCATTTATTCGTAAATTAAATGGTTTCTTATTTTCGAATTTCACAAAATTTGTGGCAAATTTTTAGTTTAGCAACAAATTGGTAATTCTATTTATTATAGATTTTTTTTTATTTTTAGGAAACTAAAGAAAATTTTCGTAATTGGATTCATTAAACTCAATTTACTATTTACGTACTCTTGGCTTATTATTTATTTGAAAGAAAATATTAGATGATTTCCCTTGCATACCCATATAGATAAATAGAAAATGTTCTCTAATATTGTTTAGTTATAAATATTTTAAAATTTTTCCTCATGTGTGTTTTAAAGTGCTTTCTGTTAGAAAAAAGTACCATAATAAAAGTACTTTATACAATATTCAACCCTGTTTTTTCAACACTTTGTACTCATTTTAAAAGCGCTTAACATAAACAAGAGAAACATAAACAGAGAAATCGAATGCAAAACAAAAATATTAAGGTTTGAGCAAAAGAGTAACTACAAAAAATTTAAACAAAAAAATCAACATACAGTGAGCGACTGTTTGCAGCTAAGACCTGAAAAAAGAAAACAACACACACCGAAAAAAAACCACCATAAACTACAACAACAATTCTAAACGCAGCCAGATATCAGGCAAACGTTAAACCTACAACAACATACTGCGAAAAATTACAAAAAAAAAAAATAAAGATTTATAAGAAATAAATAATGAACAGTGACTATAAGACGAAGAAGAAGCACTGTGTATTACTCTACGACTAGTATCTAATAGTTGAAATTTATTTTGGTGCTTTTGTTTAAAATTCTACTGCTGTTTTTGTGTATTTGTTAGATATCCACACAAATTTATACAAACACACACACATAAGGAAGAGTGTAAATATGCAGGGACACACTAACCGACTCTGACTACTACGTCGGAGATAACAATAACAACGACGCTCTAGTACCAATTGTTTTGGTGTGTTCTACAAACTATACAATACAACAGCTAGTGACTTGTTCATGTGAATATCAAAGAATCATTCTTGAATGCGCGCGCGAACCGTAGACATCGTCACAGAGAGTGTTATTAATCACAACTAAAAAAAAAAAGTAAAAAATAAAAAACCAAGAAAAAAATATTAAATGAAATGCAAAACAAAACCAGGTGCATTAATAATTAATAGAGAAAAATACTATTGAAAAACAAAATTAAAAAAAAAAATACAATTTGGAGATTTATTTCATCCAAAATATAAGTGAATCTTATTGAAAATAAAAAATCATTTATTTGTGGGTGAATTTAAAACAACAACTATTCCTTACCTGCATAAAATAAAACGGAAAGATAAAGATTTTGAAAAACAAAAAGAAGTCAATGTACAAAAAAATATGTTGAGGCTTAACACAATCAACAACAACAACAATATTGTAAACAAATAAATATTGAATGTTTAAAGTACATACATTTCAGGCAATTCAGCACACTGTTATACTGGTCTAATTAGTTGTAATTGGTCAGCAACTCAGAACGGATGTGCAAAGAAAAATTACAAAAAAAAAAAAAAAGTGAAAAAAATTTTAAAGAAATTTAACTAAATAGAAACTAAACTATCAGTTAAAATAAACAAAATCAATCATTTAAAGAAATTCAGGCGATTCGATGATATAAACAAGTTTTAAAAAATTTCTTTACGAAAATGTTTTTGTTGTGCTGTTGTCGTCAAACTTATCAGCCGGTGTTTTGTACACAATTAACGCACATTCAATAAATGTAAATTTCTTTGTTGCTATTACTTTCTCGCTAATGTGAGTGAGTAAGTGTGCGTGTGTTAGTGTGCGAGTGAATCACAAAAATTTCATAGATGAAATTTTAACAATTCAAATTGCTTCAAAAGAAATTGTGTGTTTAAATGGAGTTTCAAACCTGACTATCTAGAGGGCAGCAGGTTATTTAACAAGAAATTATTGGAATTAAGAAATAAAATAACAAAAAAGAATATAAGAAAATCAACTTAAAGAAGAAAAGAGAAAAAACAAGAATTTCTTAAAAAAAAAAATCAAAAATAAATCAGTGTCATTAAACTGTGCCACCTTAAATGGCCTACAAATTTAAAACAACAACAAATAAAAGTAATTAATAACAATATAAAACTAAAATAAAATAACCGTAAAATAAACAAATAAAAAAGAATTGATAAAAGTTAACAACAGAAAAGAAATATCGTAAAAAAAATCTTTTACAAACAAAAAAGTGTTTAAAAAAATTTTTTCTTTAATTAACAGAAAGAAAAATAAAAAAATTAATTACAAAAAAATTCCTCTTAAAAATTGCAAAAAAAATAAATTTTGCAAATACACATGTTTGGGTGAAATACATACATAAATGTGAGAGTGTTTAACAAATTAAAAATCTGTGAAAAATATCGCAATATTTTTAAATGACAAATTAATAGAAAAGAATTAAAAATAATAAAATCAATAAAAAATACATAAAAAAGTTATTGTTAAAAATTGTTAAATTGTATTAAACACATTGTCGTTAAAAGACATCTGCCAAAAAGAAAAAGCAACAAATTAAGGAAAATAAATATTTTCAAAGTAATAAAACAAGTGGTTGCAGTCACTCTAAATTTGTTGAGAAAAAAATATAAATTTTTTAAAAAAGAGTTATGAAAACGTTAATTCAACTCTTTAGCAAAACCATAACAGGTGATTAAAAATTTTCTAGACTATAGCCAAAGGTCTGGTTAATATAATTAACTGAAACTAGTTGTAGTTTATATAGAAAATTTGATGAAAATTTAAGCTGAAACATATTTGGTTAAGCCAAAATCTTTTAAGCGATTTCCGTAAACAAGATTATAATTGTGGAGCGGGAATTTTACCTTTTCAAATTGCACTCACAGGGATTTCTTAAAGCAACATTTAATTAGAGTAACATCCTCTTTATAGGAAACACATGAAAACCATAAAATATTGTATTTGAACGATTGATTTTAAGGGTACAAAACTTGAGAGCGTCAAATCAGTAAAAGAAAATATTCAAATAAATTTAAATGACAAACAAATTAAATTGAATTTGAAAGAATAATAATGATAATAAAAAATACATAAAAACAATTTTGTCATAAATTGTTAAATGTTTAAAAAGACATTGCTGCTTGAAAATATTTGCCAAAAATTAAAGAAAGTATTTTTAAAAGAAAATAATAAATTAAAGGAAAACTATAATAAAACAAGTGGTTTTTGTCGTTTTGATTTTATTGGAAAAAAAATCTAAATTATATTCGTAATTACAAAAAGGGTTATGAATACGTAAAATCAACTGTAAAGCAAAACCATAACAGATGGAATTAAAATATAATGTGACCCAGTAAAACTCAAAGTAGTTAAAAAAGCCGACGAAATAAATAAATTATTTTAAAATTTATTTTAAAAATAATTTATTTTAAATTGTAGCAATCTTCTACTAAGTTTATAGACGAACACTAAATTACACTACCCCAAAATCTTACTTTTATCAAAGTAGACAAAAAAAAATTATAAAATGGAAACAGCATTCGGGAATTTTAATCTTTCAAACAATAAGGAAATGAAAGAAAAACACTGTTTCAACTACTGGCAATCGTACCTAATGGATTGAATAGTGAACACATTTAAACATTTTATATAAAAGCTTTTAAATGTATAATATCCAGGGTAAAAAATTCAGCAAGCGAAAGATCTTAAAACATTAATTAGACAGAATTCTAAGCAGAAACACCCAGTATAAAAATTCAAAATTTCGAAAGGAAAATAGAGTTGGCGAATTTAATGAAAAGTGTACTTATCATTAAAAAGGCAGAACTTGAAAGCTGCCATAGGCACAGCAAATATGTCAAGATATTGCTCGCAAAGATTTGAAAAACCTAAAGCTTTAGCATTTCGCTTATAAAAGGAATTTTTGATTGGTGGATTATTTCTTGTTAGAAACGAAACGTTTCTTTTTTACAACAAGAATTTTCACAAAACTAACCTCAAATTCTGGGGTTGAGTATAGAAAGTATCCTCTCACACCAGATTCCAGGACCTACGTCCGGCCAGAGAAGGGCAATGGCAGAGAAGATGTGACATAGTCTCAACCTCCTCCTCATCGTGGCAAGGCTTTTAAAGATTTTGGCTAAGGCGTATACTCCGGTCCGCCATAGATTTTACTCTTAATGTACGTACCCCTTCCTATGTTCCTTAGCCTATTACGATGTAAGTCTTTCTAACCACTTTAAGTACGAGGTCCAGGATTCTTTTATGCTAATCAGTAAAGCACCAATGTCTCTATCCATGGCCCTATTGTGTATGAATCCATTCACTATAAATGTGCGATGTAGTCTTAGGACTGCATTCGCTCGACTATACGCTTTATCGGGATTTTAATCTCACCAACCAACGAGCTTCTGAATTCTTTTATGCCCCTGTTAAAAGTGTTGTTAACACCGTGGCTCCCCCCTCTGGGAGTAGGATTTCATAACATAAATTTAGCAACTATGTTATGCATACATTATATGATTTGGCAACTCATTTTAAGTTTAAATATAAATCAATTTAAATATCATTTCTATCTTTAGAACGAAAGACCTCAAACTACATAGGTACATATACAAAACATTTGTCCAGGTTAAATGGGTGAATTCGCTTTAGTGTTAAAACGTTATTGTTTCATTCTAAATTAAACATTTTTATTGAAAAATTAAAAGTAGTTTTTAAATGAGAAAACATTAGTTCTTAAAGCCCATTTTCCAGGATACCTACTAACATTATACAAAAGTTTGATCAAATTAAAGCGGTTTTATTATTATATTTTTTAAGAGTTGGAATTAGCAGGATGAGACCGAGTTTGTGAAAGTCGCAACTAGAATTTTATTTCGGTGTCAAGTATTATTAACAAAAAAAAAAAAAAATCGTGAATAACGCTGAGCGATATGTGGTGATCGGACCACAATTAAAAATACAGTGTTTTAAAATATAAAAGCGGAAGCCTGGGGCAAGGCTTGAAAGTAAAAAATAATCTGGCATTGTTTTAAGCTAACTTATTATTCTAGAGGCACTGACTTGATCTTTTTTCAAACTACTCTTACTGTGCACTTTCACAACTGGTGCAATAAAATAATGCTCTAAAACCAATTGGTGAATACACAATCACAAGAAGTGCTGTGTTGTATTGTTTTTAGAAAATCCTTAAAACCATTAGAACATTTTGAAAAATTACGACAATATAATAATATGATTGCGAATTCCACAAATATATTTACTTAATTCACAGCCTGTCGTAGGAGTCGTATGTTGTAGGAAATTCACTTCCTTCCCCATATTAAAGAAAGACGGGGACAGTTCTTACATTCCCAGCTATAATGTATTTATACGACATTTTATAAAATTGTTGTAAGTGTTTTAAAAAAATTAATGTAGAATGCTTCAACAAAATGTTTACAACTACTCTACGACTTACAACTACTACGACAGTTTGTGAATTGAGCCATTATGATTATAGAGTTTTGCATTCACAGAGAAAACAGTATCAGTTGTGACTGACAGAATGACTGCGCATCGTATAGTTTAATTGTGATTAAAGAATTTTGTAGAATATGTTGCAGTACTAAGAAATTATGATTCTGGCAAAAGAAGTTTTATGACCACAAAAGAAAAGTTCGATTGCATGACTGAACCAAACTATGGGCAATACATTTTATTGTTTTTTTTTTCTGGATGTAAAGAAGAACAGAGTCATTGTGGCAAAAAAATAATTCAGTTCTTGCAATACATGTGTAAATTTTTGACATTCAATTTCTATTACAAGAATCACAATTATTTAACTGTGACTATAAACTGAAGTACGGAAATAAAATTTGGTAGCTATGAACATAATATTATTGTGTTACAATTTAACTATACGATCAGCCATTAATATATTTTTGTGAATGACAAGTGCCCAACGGTTGACAGTTATATTATAATTGTAACTCAGTGAAATAAAATTACAAATTATAAAAAAGTACACTTCGTTTTTAACTAATAAATAATTTTTTTTTTATTCACTTACAGGAACCCATTGAATTGAAGAAACGTTTAGAGGAAGTGCGTCTGCTAGAATCGCGACGCTCAGCACGTTTAGCCGATCAAGATCGAGATACAGATTTTGCACGTTTAGCCGACATGGGTGGAGATCGACGCAAACCATCACAAAGCATCGAGGTGCCATTATCAACAATGCCACAACACAAGTAAGTACCAAAACAAATAAATTTCTTAGAAACTACATTACGTTTTACATAATTAATGCAAAGCAACAAAATCGTATGTAATATTTAAACAAAACAAAAAAAAACTTAAATGAGAATAATAAACAACTTAAGAGGGAAAAGATAATAAATAAATGTAATAAATGACTAGAAAACTAATATTGTATTTGAACAGCATATTACGTCGTCAAATAGTTATCTTATCTATGGTTAACTAATAATTCTGAAAGAAAAAAAAAATAAAATTAAACAAATTTTATTGAAATACCCGGCAAATTTTTTCCACTGTTGTATTTATGTAAATATATGTTTTCTTAATTATTACATATCAGCTAAAGTGTAATAACGAAAGTGACATGTAATCGTTAGTTAAATACAGACAGCATGAAAATATTTAAATGCAAATACTTAGACTTACATATGTACATACATACTTACATACGTACAAACCTATATGAATGTTTACGTATGTATGTACTTATAATGTATGTACATATTAGCTTAAATATATTTATAACGTCTAGGGAATTTATAATTAAATTTATTAAGCAAAAATTCTTACAGCCACTGTCTAGTTACACGGATATTTAATTTTTTTCCTGTTGTTGTTGTTGTTGTATATATTTTAAATTAGGATTTATGTTTTCTTTATTATATGTACATCAGAAAGAAATTGGAGTATGCTTTACCCCACATAACACAAAAATGTTTGGGGTTAAGTGTTGCCAACCAAATAATAATTTTGTTGACAGCTGACAATTTAGGTTTAGATAAAATGGGTCACTAGACCAAAGCACAATGTGTTTTTATTATTAAACAATACATATATCAAACCTAATGAAACAATAAGCAACCGCCATAAACATGCAAAATGTTTGAAAGAACATTTTTTGAAAAAAACGAATGCGTAAAAGTCAACGAAGCTGTGTAGGTCATTTGTTCAATATGGTACTTCATAAATAACCCTGTCTTGTGTATGTATGTATTTTTAATGTTTGACTAAAATAAACACTTCAAAAGAATTGCGTTTTCGTTTTAATTTAAATCTAAACAACTTTGTAAGTTGTAAGCAGCTAAACGCCCCATTGTTTGATGATTTAATTTATGTGTTTAAATTAAAAATTTCCAGTTAAAGTTCCATTTGGAACTTTTTTTTTATTTATGAAAATATTTTGAA
This sequence comes from Phyto melanocephala, assembly GCA_941918925.1. Classification (NCBI taxonomy): domain Eukaryota; kingdom Metazoa; phylum Arthropoda; class Insecta; order Diptera; family Rhinophoridae; genus Phyto; species Phyto melanocephala. Next base: position 10,281,143 of record OW799233.1, read on the forward strand.
TATACATATGTATTTTGGTTTAATAAAATAAATAAAGTTATACATTCGCTGTATAGACAAGTGACAAGTAGTTACAATTTGAAAAAGAAAAATTTCTATAATATTTGTTTTAAATGAAATTTTTCAAAACCGATTTTGAAAAATTATTTTATTAAAAATTTATTTTTTTTAAATTCTATTTAAAAAAAAAAAAATTGATAAACAGTTTGTATTTTAATCATCAACAAAATCTATCTATCGTCTTCACATTTTGATGCTCAATAATTGTATTGTTGTTTTTTTTTTTGTAAGTGGCCTATAAAAATAATAATAAAACGAAGAAAAAATTAGTAAAAAAAAAAAATAATAAAAAATATTTTACTGCCAGCTAAATTAATTTTCAATTACATACGGAAAATATAAAATTAACCGACCACATTAACAGTAGTGTAGAATTTAATAGCAGTGAGCAAAATTGGCTAAAATGTCGTCAAAATATTAAAAATAAATTGTTTTTAAAAAATAAATTTTTAAATTACAAAACATTTATATATATTTTAAATATGTTTATGTGTGTGCATGTACGCATTTGTTTTGTTACCTACACAAAAGTAGAAATCCTTAAACCATTGGGAACTAGAAGTTTTAAGTTTTCCACATTTAAGAAAAAATTTTTTTTTAAAAAATTACATAAAATATCTCTACAAGTTTTATATCTTGTAGTATAAAAAGTAACCTTTGTTGCTGCACTGTTTAATGGCGTTTAGGAATTTGAATAATAGGTTAATGAGGTATTGATTAATTAGAGGGCAAGCTACAGAATTTGATAACGATCGCTTTAACTGTTTCGGTAGAGAGATTCTTATAAAAATTTTACAATTTCAATCAGGGGCCGAATTACGACATTCGAACGTGATCGGAATGTGAAAATTCTTATTAGAATCTCTATAGCCAAAGCACAGCGAACTCGATCGTTCGAGTAAAATTTCGATCGATATCGAATGCCGTAATTCGGCCCCAGATTTGAAGGCCGTGATTTGTCCTGTGTTTTTTTAATAATCAACAGCTGATTATTTTCTTTTCAAGGAAAAAAAATCAAAATGTTTAGTTTCAACACATTTCCATACAGTAGAGCCCACTGAAAAGCATTAATGTATGGTAGTCATTAGGAATTTATAAATTAAGCGACAAACAACAAACAAAAAACGATGAATTATAGTAAAGAAACAGGGGCCGAATTACAGCATTCGAACGTGATCGAAATTGTCAAATTCTTATTAGAATCTCTATACCTAAGGCACAGCGAACTCGATCGTTCGAGTAAAATGTCGATCGTGATCGAATGCCGTAATTCGGCCCCAGATCTTCAACTTAACGTTTTTTTCATGCAATTTTATATTTAATGATCAGCCACAATTTAGCATGACGATTTTTATTTTAAATGCGTTTTTTATTAAATTATTTAGTCATTTTGAGACATATACTTTTTTATCTATATTATGTAGCTGTATTGGCATATGCCTTAAACAGACTACGACCAACCACAATCTGTAAAAACAATAATACACAGATTTTTTTTTATGTCGTCAATTCTAGAAAATTTCCATTTTTGTAAGCGACAATGGACAGATAATATTTAATTAAAAATTAAAAAAAAATATTACAAATGCATTAAAAATTCAAATCGCCGTTTTATTTATGTGTTTTCTACTGAGTTTTTAGGAGAGCTAAACATGTCATTTTATTTTGTTACTTGACATTATTAAACTTTATAGCATAATGACAATTGTTTCATGAACCAATCAAGATATCCTTAAACAGTTTGGTGGATAGATGTACGACCAATAAAGGTTCAAAATAGAGCAATAAAAAAAATTTCAAAATTGTCACATAACCGATTATGTCAGAGCAGCGACAAAATATTAAAACAAATAATATGTTTTATTTTTTAAATTTTTACGTCATTAAAGGGTATTTTATATATTTCAATTTGAAAGCCACGCGCCACTTTAATTTATATTCCTTTAACAATATTAAATAAAACAATAGTACTGTCATTTTTGTAGCTGCCTTCACGGTGACAATAACAGCCAACGGCTTTTGTATTAGTGAAGTTGCAGTTGAGTATGTGTTTAAGGCCATGACTGACTATCAGATTTAGTCGTTCGATATGTCAAAAATTGTATGTGTGTTCAGAAAGTGTGATAGTGTGGACACAAAATGAACATGTGTGACAGATTTTTTGACAAGTGTGTCCGATTTGATAATCTTTTGGAAATTTTCATAAAATAATAGTTTCTGTGCGATCAGAGTTGCTTTTTCCAAGCAAGTATGACAGTGTGGCATCCAATAACACATTTTGTTGCGATTTTGTCATGTAGGACAGAAAACTATCAGATTTTTATTTGACATAATCGCACGACTTAGTAGGATAGTCAGTCATGGCCTTTACTGATATAAAAGTTATTTAATCTTATACTACATTTACACCTACACAAAATTTTGAGCGAAGTCAACCAGATTTCGCATACAAAATGAAATCTACTTCGCCACTAGATTTTGGCAAAATCTACTTAAAATCTAGTACTACTTGGTGATGCAACTGTGGTTTTTATTAAATTGTAATAAAATATACTACGCTGCACACAGAAAAATTCAATCATAATATATAAGGTGATTGCAATTGCACAAGTATTTACTTTATTGTTTACATTTTTTATATGGAGTTTGAATTTTGGAGAAGTAGAGCATAGAGAGCCTCTCAGGCCACCTTGTAAATAAATATTTTGTTTTGAAAACGAAATCTTGCAAAATGTCAATAAATAGTGGTATAAACGGTATAGATTTTAATAAAGATTTTAAATCAAATCTACTAGATTTTGCTTAGGTGTAAATGTAGTATTAGTGTCATATACATACATATGTATACTTACGATCTAATTTTTTTAAACAAGATCAAGGCGTACATAAACATTTATCGGGAAATTCACTTAATTCCCCACCCCATAAAAATATTATTGTTTAAATTTTTTTATACGGTGTTTGACAGTTGTGGTCATAGCGAATTTTCTAGAATTCGGCGATAAAAAAATATAAAATATAAAACTTAAATTATTTAAATTACAAAAACAGAACTAATTTAGTTTCGATCGGAATGTGTGACAGCATTTGTCGTTACAGTCGTCGTTTTTATTATAAAAATTGTTTTTTTTTTCAGCGCAGCGCAGATAACGTTGAACTTGTCACTTGCATTCTGTTTTATCAAAATAACACTTTAAACAAAACATTATTTTCTTGTTTATGCTGACTTTTTTTTACTAAAATTATTGCCAGTTCCAACTTAATTTACAGTTTGTCTTTCAATTGCTAAAAAGGGTCGATTTAATGTCCTAATTAATAATACTTAAAACTGCTTTTAAATTGCACGGTACTGTATATATATTAATAAATAATACAAAAAAAAAAATGAATAGTTTATGCAATTGATAGTATGGAATAATAATAAATTAAATTATTTCATAGACGTCGCGACGCTACTTAATGCGCCATAGCTTAATACATAAATGCAAAATAATTTATAATGAATGATAAGCGTATTTTTATATAATTTTTTATTTATTTTTTATATTTCCATTTAACGCTTGCATTAAATTCAAAGAAATTCAAATAATAAAAAAACAACTATTGATTGCTTTACAAAGCGTAAAAAGGGGGACAAGAAATTTTTTTTTATTAAGCAGTAAAAAACGCCGGATTCGAAGCCGCTACAAATATTGAACAAAAAAGAATGCAGAACAAAAAAAAAAAAAAAAACAAATCAAAATTAAAAAAAAACATTCAATGATTATGATGTGTTGTATTCACACACAACTACGCATGCGAGTACGGCTTTCAAGCGTCTTCAAAATGACCACACCCCAGTTTCAGTTCTTTTTTTTTTCTCCTTTAATTTTCTCTATGACATAAAAATACTTTTTTATATTTGTTTATGGTTAGATGATTAAAGATAAAAGGAGGGGGGCAGCTTTTAGAGCAAGAGTGTTTTCAATAACGGCGTCTGTTATTGCGTTAACGCTTACTCACTCCCTCATAATTGTCGATATTTACAGATGCCATAAAATCGAATAATTTGTCTATTAGTTTACACTTAACATGGGGATTTGTAATGGTTAATTGTCTCATAAAAAAACTTTGAACTTCCAACTGCAGTTCAATTAAAAATTAATAAAAAAGAAAATAAAATAATTATGTCAGAAGTCTATAGAAAAATATTCAAAGCTTTTAATGCTTTAACAAAGATAAATATTCTTGAAGAGAAATGACACAATATTTCGAAAGATATTATAGAAGAAACTTTAAATGATTGTTTTTTTGTTTTATAATAAAATTACTTTTAATTTTTTGAAGTGAAATTTCTTCAAAAGTTTTTTAACTTTTTTACAAACATGCTTTAAGGAGTGTTTAAAAATATAAAAATGGCGATTTAAGGCATGCTACAATAAAAATGGCGAAAAATTTAAAGTTAAAGTCACTTCGATCTGGCTGTTTGTCAGGCTTAATAATCTAATTTATTCCTCCGTGTATCTCTGAAAGCCAAATAATAATATTCAGCCTTATTGTCAGTGGCGTTGTCATATTTTTTAGTACCGTGTAATATTTACGACAATGTAAAATGAATGAGACCTTGTCGTATTTCTGTCGTTTTCGACACAAAAAAGGACACAACAACGCGACTGACAATAAGGCGGAATAATTGTAATAAAATTACAAATTCAAAATTCAAAATTTCAAAACATGTTTGAATGTTTTGATACTACTCCTATGCCAAAGAAAAACTTGCAAAAAAAAACTCTACTTGCACTTAAAAAACACTAACACCAACACAAGCTGTATAGAAACACTTTTCGCCGGATGCTTTATTCATTAAAGTGAGAAAAATGTTTTGTTATTTATATAGATTTAAACTGAAATATAGTGATTGGAAGTAGGGTGAAATAGAACACATAACTTATAGAACATTTTATGCAGCTCTTCAAATATAGAAATTTCTTTTATTGGCAAATAGATTTGGCAATATTCTTTACTCGTATTTAAAATAAAAATTTAAAATAAGTCTCTTTAATATTGTTAGCCAATAAATTCTCTAAATATTGTAAATTTCCAATACATTAAACACATTTAACCCTTATCCGCATATTTAAGTCTTTTTAAGTTTTATTAAACAAGATTTTCATACAAAATTTCATTTAAAAACCTTAAATAAATTTATTATGAAAATGCTCGTACACATGTTAAAAACTCTTCTTAAATAAAAAAAATCAACAAATTTCTATAAAAAAAAACAACCTAAACCCATCTATTTAGAAAATCATTGCTATTGTTTTGTTACATTTTTTCATCTTACTTTTACCCATCTTCTTATTGTTGTTTACAAAATGAAAGAAAGAAAAAAAGTAAATAAATACAATTGTTTTTGTTGGTTTTTTATGCAATGCGGAAGTTAAGTATTGTTTGTAATTTTGTGCCATTTCATATTAAGATAAAATGCATAAACACTCACACATCCATACATAATTAAACGTAAATGTACATACACACACACTGCGTATCAGGGCTGGCAACGTTTGAATGATACCTTTTCATGTTAAAAAAAAAATAAATTAAATTAAATTCCACCTGAGCCGGAAATATAAAAAAGGAACACAGATTTTTAAAGTAAACTATTTGAATTAAATATTTTAAAGCCCATAACGGTGTTTAAATGTAAAAAAAAATTATTCAATCCAAAGTCATATTATATGTTTAATAAGTTTGTTTGTAATATTTAAAAGTTGATTTTATCCTCCCTAAAATTTGTTTATAACCAAGGCATATTTATTCATCAGGAACTCTTGATTCGTCAGCTGATTATTTTTTTCTTCACTTATTTTAAGTTTCAGCTGTCAAAATGCATTAATAAAAAACAATTTTCTCTCTTTTCTAATTTATTTCAAATGTCAAACTTCTTACATAAAAAATATAAACAAAAAAATTCTCTCCGAACTGCAATTACCTGATGAATAAATATGCCTTGGTTTATAACAAATAATGCAAGTTCTTAAATTTTTTAAAATAAAAATATTTTAAATTTTAAACTTTTATAAAAGTTTATGATTTTTGTATTAACAAATATTCAATTCAAAATATTACTATGTATACTTTAATCAAAAGTATTTTTTTCAGAAAAGCTGTAAGTGTATATCTGCCATTGGCGTAGCTACTCATTTTTTCTAGGGATGACAAAAGCTTAAAAATTTTTATCTTCTTGCAAAATCTTAAACATAGTTAATTTTATTTGTATATTAAATGCAAATCGTTAGTTTTTTTTAAAATTAGTTTTGTTGCCAAACACACTTTTAGCGGGGGTTCTATTGCACGCCCAGTATAAGCTTGTTACGCCCTTTTGCTTTTTTGACATGTTCATAGTACTTTCACACTATGTACGTTGTGTTGTTGTGCCTAGGCAATAACAGATGGCGCCCTGTACTTTTACTTTATTTACATCGCAATAATGCTAAAAATTTGTACATATTTACAATTATAGTGTTCACAAGGTGGCCCAACATGTCATATTGTCTTTATGGTCTAGGATTTCACAATAGTTGTTGATTTGCAAGTAAAAACTGTCCTAAAATATTACTACTGTGTATGGTATGTTTAATGTGCTGTCATATCTTGAAATCTGCAGCACTCGGCTAAGAATCTTTTCCCGGTCATTCATGACAACCATATATTTTATGTTATTATTTTAGAACATTTGAATTTAGAACACAAATCTTGTCGCAATAATATAAACAAGAGTAGGAAAACAGTATATTATTTGGAGGTTTATAACACCCCCAATCGACGTCGTCACAGAGACGCACTGATTGTAAAGTATGTCCCAGCTAGAACGCAATTTTTAAATTTTAAATAAAACATAGATATTTAAAAAAAAAATCGTGAAACTTTATTATATCGTAAAGTAGACAGAATGAGGTTATGTATGGAACAATATATCGTGCAGATGGCCGCCGCGGCTTTGCTGGCACACACGCGATCTTTTAATGAAATTTTCCATGACCTTTTTGCATAAATGCTCCGGTATTTCATTAATGCAGCCTCCAATTTCCTCTTTTAAGGCTTGAGTCGTCGTCGGATGAGGATGCATTTGCTTCTCGTGAATCACTCGAGGATTTTCCTCACCCCAAATGCGACAATTCTGCCTATCAAGATGAAAATGAGCCTCGTCACTGAAGATGATTTTATCTGCAAAATCAGCATTTTCATGTTGTCTCTCCAATACCCAATTAACGAACTCCCTTCGCTGTCCATGGTCAGCTGGCTTCAGTTCCTGAGTCAATTGAAGTTTGTATGCATGAAGATGCAAATCTTTCGTCAAAATTCGCTGCATAGTGGATTGTGGACCAATTTGCTGAGCTCGGTGTCGAATTGAGGTGGATGGAGTTTGAGCGACATCATCACGTACAGCTGCGACATTTTCGGTCGATCGACCTGGTCGAAGGCGAGTTGTTGTCTTTGCATCACTAACAGACCCAGTTTCGGCAAATTTATCCATTAATCTCTTTACAGTTGACTCTTTTGGAGCATTATTGTGACCCCAAATTGATCGCAATTTGCGAACTGTAGCCGCAAAACTTTCACCATTTTGGTAAAACAATTACACAATGGGAATGCGTTGTTCATTCGTGTAGCGCTCCATTTTTTAAGAAATATTTTCACAACACTTCAACAACACGTACAACCTCCTTGTAATGTACTATTGTTAATATTTTTCTATTAGTTTACAGTCTTATTGATATGTATGCCTGTAGTTGGTAATCATTTTTTTTTAAATTTCATAATATTTTAATATATTATTATCAAAAGAAAAAACTGCCATCACCAATTATTTTTGATTAAATTTTCAAATGTTTTCCAGAGCCTCCGCCAGTAACTGCCAATCGGCCTATATCTTCGTATAGTAATCTACAATCTCCAATTTCGAATCCTTATATGAAATTCTGCATGTGGTCGATTAAAAGTTTGGGTAACTGTACCTTCATACAGTTTACCGACGCCACGCAATTAATAATGATAATGACAATGACGCTCGAACTCTTGATCCAACCAGAGCTCAGTTACGGCTGCCTTTAAAATATTTTTATAGAACAATACAATTGTATATCATATGTTTCTGTAGTGTTGAATTCAATTCATACAGAGATGGGAAATGAAATTCTTATGAGAAACCTAAAAATGATTTTTGTTGTCTTTTTTCGCTTCCAAAATAAAAACTACAGATCTTTTACTAATTCGAAAAAAATAAGATTTGATTAACTTTCCTTTTCCAAATCAAAACTGCTCTTTAAAAGATGATACAAAATACAATGGCGGTTACGCAATGCATAACTGTTCGCCATAATCAAATATAAAATTATAACTTTTTCTTAGTTGTTGAAAACGATCTCATAAATCTAACATTTAAAGCTAAAAAATAAACAGTTTTTAAAAAATAATCATACAGCAGCATTAAGCCAGCCTTGATCTTTTGTATAGAAAGTTGTTGGTTGGTCTTAAATTTTTATTTTTCATCCTCATTTTCTTTACAAAAGTTTTTACAATTTAAAAATCATTTGAAAATCATATGAAAATCTACGTTGTTCCTTCAAATTATACGCTTTTAGAATAATGAAAAAGAAATTATTTCTCATTTCGTTTTTATAATCATTTCATATTCCGTATCTCTATAATAGCAGCAACATCTGTACTGTAATAAAAAAAAAAAAAAAAATAAAAAATAAATAATTCTTTATATCTATGTACATACGTATGGAAGTGTTGTAAGAAAAGGCTAGTAATATATGGCACACGTTTTTTTCTTGTTGTTTTTTGCACTAAAAATTTATTTAAATTTTACAAAGGCACAACAATAATTTACACATTATTTTCCTAAGTGTTAGAAGAAACTAAAACAAATAAATAAAATATTTATTTATATTATATAGAGCTACAAAATAAATATTTTTAAGAATAAATTTTGTAATATGGTGTGAGGCAAGTACATAAAGGGTGGGCCAAAAGTCAACCTGGGGCTTAAATATTTTATAAATAGTTTTTTTTACATTTTAAAATTAAGAAAAATTAAGATTTGTTACACTAAGTATTGAATATAATGTTACTGAAAATGAACCCCGTTTTCAGCTTTGCAATGATTTAACTCGCTTTAAAGCATTTTCATTAAAATTGTTTTTTAAATCTATCGCTGTAGCGCTAAAATTTCTTTAACAATGTTGGCCTGGAAATCGAGGATTATCTGTGGCTTATTTACATACACAGAATCTTTCCTTGAAATAATCCCAAAGAAAATAGTCAGGTGTAATTAATCTAGCGTACTTTCTGGTCAATTAATTTCCAAATTTCTTGAAATTATTTGCTGTCCAAAAATCTTACTTTAAGGCGCCATTGTAATTCGGGCAGTGTACCAGTGGCTAAACAGTGCTGAAACCACATCTCAAGTCTGTTTTCAAGAGCAGAACGATTAAAATTTTCTATCAAAAACCCATACTGCTGTTATGGTTACATCGCTCTTACCGTCATTTTCGAAGAAGATATTTTCAGATGAATTGGCACACCATAATAAGTGCGATTGGCGCTGATCGTTGGTTTTTGAATTTTCAAAACGCCAGAACCTGCAGTTTAGCCAATCAAATAAAAATCTGCTTTTTCAATCATAATCAGTTAAAAAACTGTTAATTGCAAAATATAACAGTTTGCAAAATTTAAATGCTGCCTATAATCTTAACTTTTTATTAAACATTTTTTTTTAATTTCTTTCTACGATTTGTCTTTCTGTTATTTATTGAACAAAGATTTTCGGTAAATTTTGTCAAAGGAACATATTTCTTATATAAACAACAAATGTTGCAAGTACTTCCATAGCAGCTAACCAATCTGACTCAATTTGGGTACAAAATAGAGGCGGTATTCATTCGCTCATATCTCAGCTGAAAAAGTGCACATATAACCGATTTTCAATAGCAAAATTCTGGAAAACACGCCTGATAAATTAATACCACATAACGGTCTAAAGTGTATGTGGGGTCTTCAAAAAGTTGATTTCAACATACACACATATAGACGGACAGACTGACTTAACTAAATTAATTCCCTATCTATAAGGATTCAGAGTGCTTACACTTTATAGGGTCTCAAATGCAATAACAAACTTATATATACTGTTTTGCAATAAATAAATAAATAATAAATAAAAAATTATATACAAATGAAAAGTTTGTTAAATTTTTAAGCCCCATGATGACTTTTGGCCCACGCTGTACATGTGTGAGCATGTAAGTATTTTTGTAAAAACAACTAAAATTTGTTTTAACAATTTGAAGAAAAAATTATTTAACATTTTGTAAAGACAGAGAATTTATGAGTTTTTGTTTTTAATTTACATATAAAGAAAATTTATGTGAAAATGTTTTATAAATAGAGAATTTCTAAGAAATAAAAACTACAATTCTACTGAGTACGTACTATCTATAATATTACTGTGTCTGTGACTTAGCCGATAATTGTCGTCGGCAAAGTCCAAGTCAGCATAGTGCAAATTGTTGTTGTAGTTTTAATGTTTGTTTTTCTTACAACGTTTAGAATAACACCAGATTAACATTGTTCTTGCTGGTACAATTTTTTTCGTTACTCTATTGCTTTTGTAAAGTATTTTTGAAACATAAAAATATTTTGTCAAAGTCTTCTTAATAACTATATCAGAGATCATTATCACAGATAGAAAAATTGATTTCTTCATATAAAAATGAAAAATTTAGTATTAAAATAAACTAGAGCCAAAATAAAAATAATTAAGGGCCGTATTCATAAAAAATATTTTAGGTTTATTAAAGGTTTATTTGACAAATTTCTCTACAACATCTGCCCTACAACGGCCCTAAAGCTGGATTCACCCACAAAATTTTAGTTCAGAACAAATTTTTTTTATATTTAGTTTGATGTTTTACTTTTGAGAGAGAGAGAGAGATTATTTTGTTCAGAAAGTTTTTTCTTGAATTGGTTTAATTTTAATTCTTGTTCAAAAGACACTGAATTGGGATGCCACTCTTTTTCAATATTTACATGAAAATTGAATTTGGTTGCCACATCACACAGTCTCAGTACATTTATTATACAAAAATTGTTTTTGCCGAAATTTAACAATTAAAATGGAATTTAATGAAAATATTGCTCAAAAATTAATAGAAGAATTAAAAAATCAGGAAGAGAATGTTTGTATGACATGAGCAATAGTGCATACAAAAATAATTATTTAAAACAGGGTTTTTCTCACTGCGACTCATTTTATTTTCGATTTTTTTTTATAAATGTCTTTTGCAAACAAATTGACTTTATGCACTTCAATTAAAAATAATAATTTTAGTTTTCTTCTATCCGACATTTTCTTCACATATATTTTAATGAAATAATTTACGTTTGTATTTATTTACATAGTTTGCTAGCGGTGCTTCCACTTTGTACAACTGTTTGCATTTTTATTTTATATGGCAGCTTTGTTTTTTCGGACAAATTTTCTGAAATGGGTGAATCGTTCTGCAGAAAACTCTCAGTAAAAATGTTATTCTCCGGAAAAAATTTTGTTCAGCACAAATGGGTGAATTCACCTTTAGTCTTTAAAAGCACTTAAGTTCAACAATGAAAAATAAAAATTAGAATTCTTTTTATTTAAAAATTAAATTTCTTAATAATTTTAAAGTTATTATTAATCACAATTAGTATCTTAATATATTTTACAAAAATTAAATTAAACAAAATTAATTGATCCCAATACTTTCCTACTCTTTTGTGTAGAGTGGTCAGGGAAATTTAAATAAATAATTAAAACAAATATTAATAAACTTTGTTTAATTAAAAAATTTGGAATCTTAAGCTTGATTTAAAATACATAATTTATAAATAACAAGTAAGAGCACTATATTCGGCTGTGCCGAATCTTTTATACCCACCACCAATTTTGTGTACATTTAAAGCACAATATTTATTATTTTGTTAATCATTATGGATAATCTCTTTATAATAAAACATGTATCACTTTCTTTGTAGAGGGTAGTTAAATTTTAAGGGCCCATGTTGAAGACATTGACATTGACATTTCTCAATCTCAGACCAACTTAATTTGAACAGTGGAAAGATACGCAAATGAGCAACGCGTTAAAGTTATTCAGGTTTTTTATAAAAATCGGCGTTCAAGTCAAAATGCATTTTGTGCACTTCGTAATTCTGTTGATCAACATAATCGTTCAAATTCGTCCACAATCGGGAGAATTGTAAAAAATATTTAAATTTCTGCAAAACAGGCCTGTATAAAATGTTAGAAAATATGTGAATGCTTTCTTAGTTCGTTGAATGGGAACCATTGCTGTTTTTTGCGAAAGTGTGGCAAAAGAGCAGTCAACATCGACTCATCATCATGCACAACAATTGACCATCAACATTGTCATTGAAAATTTGGACCATCAGATAGAGGAGTGGCGCCATCGACCATTTGGCAGATATTTTGTTAAATACATAATTGAACCATACAAATATTATCATTACAAAAAGAAATAATAATAATTTCATAAATAATTTGTGTTTTGGCGAGTCACCTAAATTTTTTGGCCCAGTTATGACATTGCCTAGGGGGATATACGTAGCAAATTTGACCATTATACCTCTAATTTTGGCGGTTTTATGAGCTTTTAAATTTCATTAACGGCAGATAACGTGAAAAGTGGGTGTTATAGTAGGCGTGTCAAAGTTGTTTTTGCGAATGAGTACAACTTAGATGTTTCAATATAGTCCTTTGTTATTTCAAAATCTTTATTAATAGAGAAATTATATGAATTTCAGTTAAACCGTTATATGAGAAGTTGGCGTTAAAGTGGGCGTGGCACCTTAATTTTCTGGCACAGTAATGACATTGCCCAGAAGGATATACGTAGAAAATTTGATCATCATACCTCTAATTTTAGCGGTTTTATGAGCTTTTAAATTTCATTAACGGTATATAACGTGAAAAGTGGGCGTTACAGTAGGCGTGTCAAAGTTCATTTTCCGAATGAGTACAGTTTAGATGTTTCAATATAGCCCTTTATTATTCAAAAATCTTTGTTAATAAAGAAATTATATAAATTTCAGATAAAACGTTTATATGGGAGGTGGGCGTAAAAGTGGGTGTGGCACCTAATTTTTTTGGCACAGTAATGACATTCCCTATGGGGATATACGTAGCAAATTTGATCATCACACCTCTTATTTTGGCGGTTTTATGAGCTTTTAAATTTATTTAACGGTAGATAACGTGAAAAGTGGGCGTTATAGTAGGCGTGTCAAAATTATTTTTTCTAATGAGCACAACCTAGGTGTTTCAATATAGTCCTTTATTATTCCAAAATCTATATTAATAGAGAAATTATATGAATTTTGGGTAAAACGTTATATGGGAGGTGGGCGTAAAAGTGGGCGTGGCACATTAATTTTCCGTTACAAAAAAGCGTTTCACCAAAAAACAAAGTGTGCAAAATTTCAGAGTCGTACATCCAATTTTGTTGCTTTTATGACGTTTTTGTTTTTAAATATACCGAAAAATACACTGTGCGGTAAAAATTTTCGTACATTTTGATCGATAACTCCTCTCCTAATGCATAGATTTAGATAATTTTCGGGGAAAAATATTGTTTTTACTCAGGAAATATATATTCGAAGTTTCATGAGTCTACGTTAATGCGTTTGGACACAATTCCATTTTATTCGATGTTCGAAGGACACGGTTTTTTCGACCTACTCTTGCTTTTCGAGCTATAACTCTCTTCCTAATATTCCGATTTAGCCCATTTTTCAATACCAAACAAACCTTGTCTATAAGAAAGATTCTGGCAAAATTTGAGCCCCCTACCTTTTTCGGTGCGACCTCTATCGTGCTTTCAACAGATGGACAGACGGACAGACGGACAGACGGACGGACATAGCTAGATCGTCATCAAATCAAACCCTGATTCAGAATATATATACTTTATGGGGTCTAAAATGGATATTTCGATGTGTTACAAACGGAATGACAAAATGAATATACCCCCACCATTTTTTTGGTGGCGGGTATAAAAAAGAACCAGATAAATATATTAATAATTTATTTTTATCTAAAGTTTTTTTTTCCTTCTGTAATTTTCCCACAATTTAAAATTTTAAATATTTTTGATTCTACAACATTTTCATGTTCATACTCTTTTGTTTTCCTATTCGAAATCATGCATAGATTAAAGGTATAAAATAGCAATTTATGTTTATATACAAACATACTCACATATATGTTTACACATACATACATATGTACGTATGTAGATATGGATTATAAATTGCTGCCTTTAATCGTTTTCATTTTATTTTTCATATTCATAGTAGATACGCACTTACTAACTAAGAGAAGAAGAAAAAAAAAGGAAAAAAAAAACATTATTACAAAAAAACTAGTTGACCTCATAACAACTTGTTAATTAATAATTGAATACTTGTGGCTACAACAGGCGTAACAGGCGAAAGTTAGAAAAACCAGCTTAAAGTTATAAATTGCGACAAATCCACACACGTTTGTGTTAAAGAACAAATCAGTTGGAAATTACAACAAAAAAAAAACATTAATAAATAAAATAAATTGTTAAACATTTACAAGATTTTATATAAAAATTATTATTTTTTTTATTACATAAACAGGAAATATAACCACTTTTTTTCTTGGCTTGACATTAACAGCAGTCAGTATTGATGAAAAAACAAAAAACATTTAGAGAAAAATAAGTAGTTGCTATTAATCTGGTTTATAGAATATTTATTGAATTGTAGTAGAAAAAGAAACTGCTTAAAACATTAGCTGTTCGTTTTATTTCTCTATTTTTATGAAAATAAAAAAACATTCTATTAGTTTGTCATTACATCAGTGCTAATTTGTTATTGCAGTGTTGTAACTACATTTAACAACAACAACAACAACAAGTGCTACTATTTATAACTACTTAACTACTTGCCACTAACATCTTTTTAATACATCTGCTTAGCATTGTTGTTGTAGTTGCATTATAAGTTACTGCAGTTGCATTGATTGCTTGCTACACAGTCATGCCATCTCGTAACAGGCATTGGAGTAATTGTTTAAACACAAGATGTATTGTTGTTGTTTTTTTCTTTCTTTTTTTGGTAATCATTTAAAAACAACAACAACAACAAAAAACAATACAACAATAAATAGCATTTATAAAAGTATATTACAAAAATTGCTTAGTATTTGCCAATATTATTTTACTACACTTTACACATCCAATAATAACAACAACAACAGCAGAAAAAATTACAAAAAACGAAATACTTTTTATAAGCAAAAAAAATAGAAGCCGGCATTTTTTGTTATATTTTTTTTGTTGCTTTTCTAATTTTAAACATGCAATCACGGTTATGTTTTTGCTCTTTAAGTGCGCCACAACGACGAATGACTGTTACAAGCAGGGATTAGAGCAGTGGTGCTAAAACTGTTTTTTTTTTTGTTATTTTATTTTATTAATTCTGAAACTGATTATACCAACACTTAGGAGGTTAACAGGTTACACAGAGATAACCTCACATGAGACTGTCATGACTTGTAGAGCATGCGAAGAAGAGGATGAGACTTTGGCACATTAGCTTTGTCAATGTCTTGCGTTTGAGCGTATCAGAAGCGAGAACTTTAACGTTAACACTATGCCAAGCTGAAAAGACCTAAGAAATTCAACTTGAAAATCTCTAGGGAACAATATTTAAGAGACTGGGTTCTAATCTAGTCGACATAGTGACAGAACTGGGTTTATGATTTTTATTAGAGATTTTCGTTTCTTTAGAGCGCACAACATACCAATTGGGTATATGTTTATTCCTGTCACGGGTTTTCGGCTATTTAACTAAATTTGTCCGTCTGTCCGTCCGTGTGAGCGTTGAAATCAACTTTTTGAAAACTTTATTTATGCCACGGACTCTTCCTATGCCTCCATCTGATTGTATAGTGGGGTCTTGCTTTTTCTCCTGCCGACGGAGCTTTCTAAACTTCCATATAAAGCTGACATATCTTTGAGGCCAGGAATAAGTAAAAGCATTTGTTTTCCCTATAAGTGAATTTCTCTAAAGGTGGAGTTGCAACCTTATGATTTATAAGTCAAACACTGCGATGCAGCTTTTTGGTCACTATCGGGATTCTTATTAGGGCATCTTTGAAACTCTAACTAGTACACCATATCCCCCTTTACGACCCTCTTATGTACATATTCCGATCGCTATCAATACATAAGTCGATGTATTTATAATTGTCAAGCCGTGAGTATGTTGCATCAAAACAACTAAATGGAACACATATTCAGGAAAATATTGCCATTAATCTTTAACACATTAGACTCACAAGCAGCTGAGATATATTTTATGGAAAAAAATACGTTTCCTTTTTTTTACCAAAAAAGGTAAAAAATGTTATCGACTCTAAGATGTATAAGTATTAGACATAGTTATAAAAGTACTATTATTAGACATGGACAAAATTGATTAAAAAATTATTGAGATGTATGTAAATATGAAAAATACAGGCCCGAGTAGTTTAACTAAATATTAACAAATAAAAATATATGTATGTATTTTGTTAGGCTGTTTAGTTTTTTTCCTAAACAAGTGAAGATAAAACTTATCACTTTACCTCAATGAAGTAAACTAGACTTGGAACAATCGAATATACATGAGATCTAGACAAGTCCCAGGCCGGCTAAGGTTATCAGAAATTCATGTAATTCAAAAAATTTTTTTTAACTACAAAATTCATCTACTTCTTCGGCCTCTTTATTATAACGATTTAGTAACTCTGCCTTAAAATATTTTGGTGTTTTTTTTGTTCTTGTTGTTTTAATATTGTCATGCAATGAAAGCAATACAAAGAAAAAATCAACCAGTAATTAAAGACAAAACAACAGCAATCAAATGACAAAAAAATAATAATAATAATAAAGAAAATCATACGTTAATAAGAAGAAGAAAAATAGAAAACTAACGAAATAGAAAACATAACAACAATAACAATAATAAGATGTTGACGTAAAAAACCACAAACGTAATTTATTTTACGTTTTTTTTTTGTATTTTGCTTTTCCTGTTATTGTCAGTATTTTTTTGTTGATGTTATTATTATTTGTTATTAAAGTTATTGATGTTTTGTTGCTTATAAGTTATTAACAATATAGCTACGAAATATTTTAAATAAACTAAAATTGTAAACAAATTGTATGTAGGTACAAAGTGTGCTAAGACTTGGTTATCTGTAAATATTATTATTTTGTCAAATAAGTTGTTTATTTTTTTTTAGGTCATTTTATTACTAAAATAATAATAAAAAAAAATATTAACAATAATAATAAATAATAATATCTTAGGTTTTTTCCCCACATTTTGAGTGTTTTTAAGAAAAATATTTTTCAAAAATTAAAAAAAATTTTCGGTACCTTTTTTGGGGGGTTGTTTTCCATTAAGTACCTAAACGGGTAAATCCCATAATATTATTAATGTTTAATATATGTAGAAAATAAAATAAATTTAAATAAACTAATAGTTATATAGAGTGGAAATTTTGTTAAACCATTCGAAGCAGCTTATTATTTTGAAACTCATTTCAATGATATTTTCGTTTTTAAAAACTTAAGTTTTATACCTGTTAACTTTACTTTGTTAATTTATATGTAATAACATTGTTTGTATTTATTAGAGCATATTTTGAAACATTTTAATCAAGGATCTTATAAACAGTTTTCAAAATTTAATATTTTTGCTAACTCAATTATTGCAAAATATTTCTTTAAAACATTTGGCCGCCACAAAAATACTTACACAAAAAAAATTTATTTCAATTGTAATTTTCGTTTCACAAAATAGTATAATTTATTTAGTTTTTTATTATTTTTTTTGTTTTTTTCTTATGAATGTATTGTTCACGGATATGCACGAATAGTTCAAAACTATAAATCTAACGAAAAAAGAAAAAAACAAACAGATTTTAACACTACAAACAAAATGTAAAATATAAAAATATCGAAACAATACTAAAATTTTAAATATTCAAGAGAAATTTACAATAAAAACAAAATAAAATGTTTAATCTTTTTACACTCAACTAAGGTAGAGAGAATTTGTGTTTGAAAATTAAAAAAATAATTTTAAGAATTTACAATTCGAACACAATTGATAAACAAAAATAAAGATGTAAAAATATTAAAAAATTTATTTATTAAAAAAATTAATTTTTAAAAAAATTTATTTAAAAAAAAATTATTTTCAAACAAATTTATATTAAAAAACATTTATTTAAAAAAAAATTTATTTTTAAAAAAAATTATTTTTAAAATAATTTATTTTTAAAAAAATTTACTAAACTTTAAAAAAAAATTATTTATAAAAAAATTTCTGTTATTGGTTTGTAATCGAATTTTAACTGTAAAATTTTTAAATGTTTAACTCTCAAACTTGCATAGAACTTTATGGTACAAAAAAGATGAACATTTTTTTTTTACACTGACTACTCTGTAGCGTGAACACAGTGATAAAGCCTTATAACGTGAACAAATTTGTCGGTTATGCAAATCGTTTTCATAAAAAGGGGTATCCCCGTAAATGATTGCACAGGTTTAGTTTAGTGCGTGCTGTTGATTTAGCATGACCTAATCTAAAGTTTTTCGTGAAAAATGTCACAAAAACTACAAAAATTCTAAAGTTAAACTTCTTGTGATTGGAAAGGCAAAAAATGGTCGCTCTTTTAGAAATTTTGAATCTCGTGTGGACTACAATTGCTTCAAATCGTAATGAATGACAGCTGCCATTTTTGAAAATTGGTTTAACTATTAATGGACGCTATTGGCTATTTAAATTCAACTTGGAAACGTATTGAAAAGAAAACAATATTAAAATGCTGCCTGAACATGTTTAGTTCTTTACTTTACGTCTAGACGAGTCATCGATTTGTCCAGACTAGAACAAAACGTCGGCAGAGCAACTGTCAAAAAATTGTTCATGTTCTTGAATATGGTTAAATCGTATAAAGGGTATTTTGTCGCAATTTTTATGTGTCGTCTCTTTCTTCCATATTCAAAATGCATTTTAATATCAGACATCGTTGTTCGAACAAATGTTCTGACAACGCTGTTTGAACAAGAAAAAAAAAAGGTAACACATTTTTTTAATTAATTTTAAAGTACTTTTTTTTCCTTACAAACAAACCATATGTACATAACAATCCAAAATACAAAAAAATATATGAATTTGAGTTAAATCACACGTCTAATTTATTTGGAAATTTTTAAGAGTTACACCTTCGTTAACATAAACAACTTCGCAAACGTGAACACGCTCGGCTTTTAATAGTTCACGTTACCGCGAGTCTACTGTAATTACAATATTAAAATAAACAAACTTTATGTACATTTAATTAAAAATTTGTCATACATTAGCAGTAATGTTATCGTACAAGTGACAAGCTTATTTATAACAAGTAAGAGCACTCTATTCGGCTATGACCTTCACAAAAGTCTAGAATCCCGCCTGTAAGCAAACACATATATATCAGTTGTTTGTGAGACAGTCTGACACTTGCTTAATTTTTGCTTACACACAAATCTTTTACCATCATATACATAAATACATGCAAACATACCTTATATGCAACTACAACAATAGTTCACAATTTTGTCCCCATCATGTACAGCACCACCTGCTTTTGTTCTTGTTAATTTGTTTTAACAGAATTTTGTTGTTAAAATCTCAATAAAAAAAAAACCATAGGTAGTTTCTTGCTCATATCTTAGTCGCTAAAGAGTCAAAAGTATTGATTTTCAATACCAAAATTTTCGAACATGTGTCTAATAAATTGATAGTGTTTGTGAGTCCGTAGTATATATGCGATCTTCAAAAAGTTGATTTCAACGCTCACACCGATGGACAGATGGACTTGGGTAAATTAACTTTTCTATCTGAAGGCACTCAGAATATATATCTGGGCTTTTAGCAATATTTTTTTTTTTAAATAAATAAATATATTTACTTTATGGGATCGCAAATGAATACTGTAGAAACGGAATGACGTGTGAAGGGTATAATAATTGTAAACAGATTTCCTATACCAATTTCAATTTACTAGTTTAATTTAGTTAACAATGCTACTAATCACATCCATAATGCCAAGTGACAAAAAATATTTGAACTTTTCCATGACACAACCCATTTACCCGTGTCAAAGACCAAACAAACAACCTTTTAACAATAAAATATTTTAGATTTGGTACTTAGTTCCTTTAACCCAAAACAAGCTTTCATGTTGTCACAGCTATTCAAGGCTTATGACAAGATTTGTTTAAACAACAGATCATACATTACAGTTGTCATTAAATTGGAAATAACACTGTTACAAGAAACTTTTTTTTTAATTTAAGTAAAGTTTAAATTCATTTACAAATTAAATTGGCAAATTGATTTGAGTATGTACGTATGTCAATATGTGTGTATGTATGTTATTTGTGTAAGCCATCATTAAAATATAACATCTACAAGAGTGACTTGTATTTTCATATTATTTTCTGATTGCAACTGCCCGATTATTTCCTGCTTAAATTATGAATTTTATTGTTAAAACACAAAAATTATTTTCAAGTGAAAGTTTTTAAGAAAATAATGAATGTTTTGGTTTGGTTTAGTTTTTGCTATTTTACAAGAGAGTGAGTGAAATACAAAATAATTGTTGCACGTGCATTAAGAAAAACAATAAAAAATTAACAAAAAAAAAAAAAAACTTTATAATAATAAAAAATTTTGACCACATTTTCTTTGGCTACAAGAAAAAAAATTACAAACAACAACTTTCTATTTTTTCATGTGTTTTCAAAACAACAACACCAAATAAAAAATATATAAAAATATTTTTTTTGAGGAAAATGTTACACAAAAAAAAAAAATATTAAACCTTTTTAGTACGCGAGGTCATTATTAAAGTGGAAAGAAAATAATAATGCAACTACACTTAATATTAGAATGAGAGACTAAAAAAAGTTTAATAATAAATAAAAAAAAACATAATAACAGTTATACCGAGTAAGACCAGTGTAATTTTAAAGCATGCAACAATATGAAGCTGCTGAAGATGTCAAAAAAAAGAAAATAAAACTAAATAATAGCTTTAGGTCACTTGCAACACATTTATTTTTTTTATTTAGTTTTTTCCCGACTACGACAAAAAGAAAAACAACAACGAATTTTTTTTACAAAACGAGTATAAAAATAATAGTACTACTGGTACTAATACTACTTACATTGCTTGATTTACCTGCAGATAATGCGGGACTACGTGGTCCATTAAAGCTGAAATGGTCTACTTACAATACGGTCCTATGTAATCAAATCATGGACCATATTATTTTCAAACAAAAGTTTGTAGTTAAACGGCAAGTGTTGCGAAGAGATGTAATAACAGTCGTGTAGGTGTTCCAACGAGTAGTGACCAAGAGTAGTTTTGATACAACTCCGATGGGTTATATAGTCCATCCCTAGGACATCGTAATGTTAAATCGACTAATGTTTTCTCCATACTTTTGGGTGACCTTTAGACTAGTCCTATTCCATTATGGAGTATACTTTACATGCGTGTATGAACTAGTCTGCAGTTATCTGCAGGGTTAATATACAAAATCCTAATATTTACGCATGCAACAAAACAAATTGTTAGATTTAAGTACGAACGATAGAAAAAACAAAACAAAAACAAAAACAAAATATACGACTTCTTTTTAGTACTAAATATTTACTCCCATGTCATGTTGTTTGTTGTTCTTGGAAATAATATTTTGGACTGTATTATAATGTTGCCTAGTAATACTTTTGCGGTTTCGGTTGTTGTTGTTATTGTTGTTGCTATTACTGTTGCTGACTAAGATGATGATATTGAAAATTGCCATAATGCTAAATATAATTGAGATGTAGTTACTGACAGCACAAATCTAAACTCGTAACAAACAATAGTTTTTTTTATACCCTTCACACAGTGAAAAAGGGTATATATAGGTTTGTCATTCCGTGTGAAATTTCTACAATTTTCATTTCCGACCCCATAAAGTATATATTTTCTGAAAGCTTATGAATAGAGGAGTCGATTAAGCCCTGACCGTCTGTCCGTCTGTCCGTGTGTATGTTGAAATCAACTTTTTGAAGCCCCCCGACATAGGTTGGACCCGGGTAAGGTATTAAAATATCAGAAATATTCGGGAGTAGATCGGTATTGAAAATCAGAAACATCGGTACATAAACAACTGAGATATGAGCAAAAACCCACGACCACCTCGATTTTCTTTTCATAAAAACAACATTACAACAACAACATACATACATACAAACGTGTATACTGGTTAGAGAAAACGTGGCATCGAATCCCAGCTGAGGCAAAAAAATTTTTTTTTAAATTTTTTTAAAATTTTTTTTTTTAATTTTTTTTTTATTTTTTTTTTATTTTTTTTTTTTATTTTTTATTTAATATATTATATATATTTTTATTATTATTTTTTTTTATTTTTTTTTTTTTAATTTTTTTTTTATTTTTTTTTTGTTTTATATATATTATATATGTATATAATAATTTTTTTTTTTTAATTTTTTTTTTAAATTTTTTTTTTTTAAATTTTTTTTTTATTTTTTATTTTTTTTTTGTTTTTTTTAACATACATACGTGAATTTACTGTTATTGCATGACTACACGTTGTGAAGGGTATATAAGATTCGGCACGGCCGAATATAGCGCTTTTACTTGTTTTCTTTGTAATGAATATGTGTGTAGTGTTTTTGTTTTCCAGCAAATATGATACTGGAAGCTACCACAATAATAACAAATACCAGAATGAAAACAAAAAACGTGTAGTTACTATTTGTGATTGAGTTGTTTTGGGAACTCGAGTTTATGGGCAAAAAAAAGAAAACACTGAAAAAAATAGAAAATACGTAGCATATCCAATATGCTACGTAAAAGTACGTCCATTTTTATGTCAAATATTGTTATGCCGATGATCTGTTTCTTTATTTAATCATAAAAATTGAGTTCCGGCAAAATGGTCACATTTGTGTCGCTATAAAATTATTGAACATTAATAATTAAAAAAAAATTACGTTAAATATTTCAGTAATCATTTAAAAATAGTTAAGCGCAATTCTAAAAGTAGGGACCGTACAAAACTTTCCTATTGATTGCAATATATTGAAAAAGTTCATTCGCTGCATTGCTTAAAAATCCTAAATCAATGTAAGAAAGTCTTATGAAATCACCTTTTTATATTACTTTTTTAAAGCGTGGTTAGATTATGTTAGGTTGAAAATCAGGGGCACTAAAAGCCCAAACCCATGTCACGTATACACTTATGCCCAGTTGGCATGTTGTGCGCTTCATATGGCTTTTTAAAGCGTAACACTAAGCCAGGAGGTTGAGATTTATCACAATTATATCTCAAAGTGAGGAGTAGTGCAGAAACTGGAAATTTATGTATTAAATGCAGTGTTTAGGCAGTTATACAACGTGGGCCAAAAGAAGTCATCCGATGTTTTTGTGGCTCTCATTTTGTTTTAATAAAAAACTTCGATTCTGTTTTCTGATTATGTTTATTTAAACGTTTAGGATTTTATTGCTCAAGTCAAGAAGATGATGTTACAATTGATTGCTATACGAGCTCGTTTTATGGCATTTTTCATGACTTCGGCGAGAACCCACAAAAAAGTCTGGAATGGTTAATTCCGGAGTTCTTGGAGGCCAATGTAAATAGCCAAAACGAGAGATGAGGCGACCCAGGAACGCCGCCTTCAGAATATCGATTGTGGCTCGCTGAGTGTGTGCCGTTGCTCCGTCCTGTTGGAACCACATGTCCTCCAGTTCTAATTCATTCAATTGCGGCAGGAAGGCACAGCCACTGTTGTCGTTTGGCCAACGGCGTCTTCAAAAAAAAAATGGCCCGATGACTCCTCCAGCGTGAACAACGCACCATGCAGTCACTTTGAGTGGGTGTAAGGGCTTCTCGTACATTAGTCGTGGATTTTTGATGCCCCAAAAAGCGATAGTTTTGCTTGTTTACATACCCGCTGAGTGGGGAAATGAGCCTCATCGCTCATTATGATTTTAGTCGAAAAATCGTTCACAGCGGCCTCGACACGAGTATTCCGCGTTCTTGGGGAGTGTATGGCTCCATGGCTTATTCACTTGTATTCTACACCTGTCTTGTTCACAAATGTCAAAACAGATATGACATTGGCCGGCACTTACAAAAATAAAAGCATCCTTCAATAGGGTAATTTCTTTTAGCCCACCTTGTGGATGTTAAAATTGTTTTGCTCTCAAAATGTCTCAATTATTTAAAATTCTTTCTATTTTACACTCTCAGTGTAGCGAGTTTAAAAAATAGCATATTTCGTTTTGTAAATTAGTTACAACAGTGTCTTCTATTTTACGTTTGTAGACCCGAATGTTTGTGATATCTGAAACTTACCTACCATCCATCTAACTGCTTGATTAGTTCGAAATTGATTGCCAACCTCATTGCTTAATGGTAAAAAATATCGTTATTTGTGGATGCCTTAGCTTGTGGCAAAGAGAAAAAAATGTTAGACGTATGTATTAGTATTTCATGATTCTAACAAATCATAAGCAAATATGATGACGATGAAGGTGTCTTACTGCTGCGGCACTGTGATTTTTTTTTTTTGGGTTAAAAAAGATATCAATGCATTCGCATTTTGTTGAAAATTTTCCTTATGCCGTTAAACAGTTATGCAGTTTAAAATAAGAGGGATTTAATGGAAGTTGCTTTGTTTTTTATTTTCTTCTCTTGGTTTTCTAAAAAACCATCAACATTACCCTAAAGGTTTATAGGATTTTAAGACCCCCTGTTTATTTTTATTTTTTTTGCAATTTTTTTTAGTGTCTTGCAACAATGACACTATAATAGAATTTTAAGTTGGAAACAATTTTATTTCGAACTTACGTTCGTTATGAATATTTTGCAATTGTTTTGGTTTTTTGGAAACAACATTTATTTATTTCAAACAGTATGAAAAAAATTTAAAAAAATTGTAACGTAAATTGTTGTGTCACGTTTAATTTGGTAATTTTCATGCAAATTCTATTTCTTTTTTTTGATTATTATTTCGTCTATACAATTTAAATGAAGGGAGCTCTACTACTAAATGGCTTATACTCCGATACTGGCTGTTGTAATCAACTGTGGCATGTTGTGTGTGTCTCTCACTCGCTTTTCTAAACCATACGGATTATATTTGGTATCATGTCATTCTGCTAAGGCAATACAACTGAAAAAGAAACTTTAACTTTTCACATTCGACAGCTTTAAAAGTTACAGCAATAGACAACAACAACAGCAACAGAAAAAAAAACTATAAAATTTTAGCTTTAAGGTATTAAGTTGGCAGTTTTGAAGTTTGATTTCATTTGCATTTCCATCAACTACCACACACACACATACAACAATACAATACGATCCAATACGATACGATATGTCTTTAAGAGGGGACATTTGTTAGATTACGAAAAGTTAGTTTTAGTTTCGTTATTGCTCATTATGTTCGTGCTGGTTTTCTGTTGCTGATATTCAAGCCTTAATGAAGGGATATTAAATTTAATTTGAACTGTTCGAAATTGATTTGGAAATAGGTTAAGTAACAGCAACAACAACAACAACAAATTGGTTTTTTAATAAAAACAGAGGATATGAATTAATTATTTTTTTTTTATAAAAAAGATTCGATCTTATTTTTCTGTTTGTTTTTTCTTTCATGGGATTTTTTGGAAAATTTTCTATATAACATTTCTAAAAACCTAAATCATGGTTATGTAAATGAAGAAACAAATTATTAGAGTATTGTTCCAAAAATTCTCTGTGAAGAGGAAATTTATTAGAAATTCTCTGTACAGAGAGAATTTATAAAAAAAATCTCCATTAACAGACATTTAACAAAAGAATTTCTAACGAGAAAGGAATTTGTTGAAAAATTCAAATTAAAAATAAAATTTATCGTAAATGTTTTATGTTAAATGAGTATTGTTGACCTTTTCTGTTGTTTATATATTTTGTTGTAGATTTTTGTTTGGCTTTAGGTCATTTAGGTAAATGTTTTTTTTATGGCCCTGAAGAAAGCACGGATCCTGCTTAAGCGTTTGTGGGGAGGGGGTTTTGTGTTTTAATAAAATATTTTATAAGAATTGTTTATTTAATGGCTGCCAAAACTATTACTTATTTAAAGCAGTAAATTAGTTTTTTAATTATCCTTTTTTTCCTTCCCCCTGGATCCTTGCTAAACCTTAATATGTCATAGCTAAATTGCAAAGAAAAAATTGTAAACACTACCCTTTCGTACTGCTTATTATTTCAGTAGTTGAGTAGAAAGGGATAATTTCCATTTCCATTTTCCATAGTATGTTTGCATGTCTCCTTTACTTGTTGTTACCTCTTTTAGCAGTGTCTAAGGGGAAGGCATAATTAAGCTGTTCCTGGTAAGAATGAAATTATCGCTTATTAATTTTAAAAATAGAACTTCAAAGTGTTACATCGGATATAAAAAATCATGCCTTCTAGCAGCGGTTTTGGAAGCAGGTAAACACTAAAAAAGCAATCTATGAATGCTTTTTTTGTGGGTATTAATTAAATATATTCCCGACTTTGTAAGCTTACCGTATAGAATACATATGAATTAAGCATTCATACAAAAGCAAAGTATGTTGTCTTCACTGCTTACTATTTTAGCAGCAAAAAATTTACAACTCATTTACTGCTACTTTTACCAGCAGTCCCTAAAGCAATGACATTTTAACGCTGCACTAATTAATTGTAAAAAGGATCATATCTTCTACAAGGGCTGAAGGAATACTATTTTTGATAACACCATAAAATAGACTCAGATTCCTAATTATATATGGAACAAAAGCTATGAAGTCAATATTGATTCTTGTTTCATCAGAGATATGTCCCCTTATTCGACTCCATTAATTTTTTGCATGAACCAGTTAAAAATTATTAAAGTAACTCTTAATGGGTTCAAAAAATATTATAGTTCCATAAATATGTCATATAATGAGTAATAATTTATATGGAAGGCATGACGCCCCTTTTCCCCTCACAACTATTTTCGGATGAAAAAAGACAAACGTTATAAAATTAAAAGTTAAAATTAAAAATTACTGCTTGCGAATTTTATGGTTTCCCAAACAAATGCCGACCACGCCTGCCGTTTTTCTCAGCTATGCACACTAGCAATAAAATGCTAAGCCAAAATGTTGAATTCTTCTCGAGTTTAACTGTTAGTATTGGTACGCCATTTTATTTTTATATATTTTCTAGCTTAACTCGAAACATATCGCCGTTTCAATTATATATATAGAGAGAATTTCCTTTTAAGTTAAGTACAGCGCCACGTATAGATGTTTAGTGGTACAATAAGTAAATTCAATTAAGCGCCATCTAGAGGGTTTCTTGTTTAAAGTTTTCTGTATTGATGCAAAGGTTTATGGTGTACAGATGTAAAAATGATCCGCTTTAGTTCATAAATATAGATTTTTAAATAACTGTGACACTTATCGTATCCAAAATAAAACAAAAATATAAAATGGCCCAACCTTAAACCGTTAACTAAAATATCGTTTTAATAGGTTTTACGGCTCTAAAGGTCATGCGTTACCAACAAACTCACCAATGATTTTAGCTATTCGATCGTATAAACTCACTTGCAAAAAAAAATTCGAACTACAACCTCAAAAAACCCCTTTTTTGCTGAACGTAGTTGATGTATTCTATGTTCTCTCGTTGGCAGTTACAGTTGGATTTTAGTTTAATGGACCATTGCCATCAAATAGTATTTAGACACTTGAACCACAGTTCATACAACCCCAAAAGTATGATCACAATATTAAACAAGTAACAGTGCTATATTCGGCCGTGCCGAATCTTATATACCCTTCACAACGTGTAATCATGCAATAACAATTGTTTGTATCACCATTCAACTCATATAAAATACGTACTGGTTAGAATAAATGTGGCATCGAATCCCAGCTGAGCCAAAAAATTTTTTTTTATTTTATTTAATATATTATTTATATTTTATTATTTTTTTTTATATTTTTTTTAAATTTTTTAAAAAAAAATTTTTTTAAAAATTTTTAAGAAATTTTTGTAAATTTTTTTTAAATTTTTTTTTAAATTTTTTTTATTATTTTTTTTTATTTTTAATATTTTTTCTTTTTGTAATTTTTTTTTGTATAGTTTTTACATGTATGTATGTATATATGTTGTTGTTGTAATTGTGTAAAAAAACGAGGTGGTCGTGGTTTTTTGCTCATATCTCAGAAAGTTATGGGGCGATTGTGCTGAATTTCATTAGCGATTCATTCCTGGATATTTCCAAGAGATTGATACTATATACAGATCTGAGGAACTTATAGTTGTAACACTACAATGGCAATTCCGAGTGATTTTATTTCACTCGGAATACAGAACACAGACGACTATTATTTTTTTTTATTGTTGCCATGACCAGCTTTTGCCACCCGCAGGAAAAATTCTTAGCTACGCCAATTATTGTTGCCGAACGTCGCCTTTTTAAATTTCTATTAAAGTCAATTATTCCCAGAGCAAATTATTATTTTTTCATCGATATAAAAACGCTATAATATGTATAATATCCGACAGTAAATACAGAAGTTACAAGAAAAAATGGCGCCTCTTACGTTCCAAAAGAAAAAAAATTAAAATTCCCCAGCAAAAATATTTGAATTCAAAGGTATTCGAGAAACGGTCTAGTGTGTGTGTACGTAAATATGTTGATGATAAAAATTTTGAAATACAGTCAAGGCTCGCTACAACGCACTTATTCTTCTTTATCACGCTGCTTATCTTTCCACATTAATTTAATTAAACAAAAAATGTATTTCACAAAAGCGAAATTTAATTAGTAAAACTATGATATTTATCTTTGCTATTTTAGTAGAAGTGACTGGTAGTAACAGGGCAATAAAAAAATAAGCTAATAATTCATAAGTAAATAATGCAAAAGGCAACAACTGTAAACTTAGAGTGCAGTAAATAAATAAATAAATATTTCAACATATTACTTTTGACCAATAGCTGTTCCTCAAAATGATTTATAGTTTTGCGTCATAAATATATTCAAGTCAACATTAAATAGAAATAAAAAAGAAAAATAAAAGCAAAAGCCAACTTTAATGCATTTATGAAACCAAAATATAAAATCATAAAAAAAGCAAAATTAAACACGCACGTAACATTAATTTCCACATAATAATAATTATAGTTGTAGAAATAAATACTGAGTAAAAATAATTAATTTAGTTTCATTAAAACAAACACAATACAGCGTAAAGAAATCAAAAGGAGGGTACTTTTATTTTACTCAGCCGACACAAACAATGGACCCCTCACCAAAGAAAAAACAACATGAACAACAACAACGACAACAAAAACTTGGCATCAAACGGAATACAGAATACTTATGGCATATTTGTAAATAAAATGTCATTTAAAAAAAAAAAAAAAATTTTAATACCCATATCTAGTCACATTAGTCAAAAGTCCAAATGTTTACACTGCAAACTTTACACCACACCACCAACACAAATGACAGTTAAATGTTGGCTAAATAAATAAAGAAAACAACACCACATACTGAAAGTGGTGGGAACTCAGATCAAAAGAAGGAAAAAAGCCCATAGAAGCAAAGGCTTGACAATGTCAACCAGGCAGACTTGATTTAAGAATTTTTTTTTTTTTTTTGTAGGGAGTTATTGGCAGCAGCGTTTCTTTAGAATGTCTACGTTGTATAACGGTTAATCATATGCAGCTAACATTTTAATTACAATTCAAGTCAAAGCTTTCTTGACAATAATTTATCAAAGTAAAAATGGCAAATAAACCCTTAAAGTAAAACTTAAAGTCATTTTTTATGTTTCTAAGTTTTGTAAAATTTATAAAGAAATTATTTTAAAAAAAACAACAACAACAAAAATTTCTGATTTTTAACCCTTTACAAGAAGTTTCTAACAATTTCCCTTAGCGCCTCGAATTAAAGCTTAAATTATACGTTGCATAGCCACAACCATACAAAAAGGCTGTTTGAATCAAACTTATGGGCAACAATGTATTTGATTATAGGTGACTCGCCATAACGACATAACCATAAAACTCAATTGAATTTTGATTTCTTATCACAATGGCACATCTAATTTTAACATAAACTGAAAATAAATCAACACAAAAGTCATTGGCCTTTATTAGCATGTTTTGGGGGCAGCAAATTCCCCCCTACATCAATTATAATCTTATATATTACATCAGATTTAATGTATCTTTCAGTCAAGTATTTAAAAATGGCATTAAAGACCGCCTAGAGCAATAGTCTGTCTACGTCAAGCTCTGATCCAAGGTGGAAGTATATTTCAACACCAATTTTTTCCTTGATAAGTAATAGCTTTGACACTTAACGTATATGGCTCCATTCATTATGAGTGTGAGATGTAGCGCCTAGACCACTTTCACTCTACTCATGCGCTACATCGTCATCTGAGTCTCATTAACCTGTTTAAGTATGATATCTAGCATATAGGAGAACCCCATTAGTAAAGATACTGATGTCACTATCCATTCCCCCATTCGCTCCTTCGGCATCTGAGTCTTATTAACCTCTTTAAGTATAACGTCCAGGATTCTTCAATGGCCCATCAGCAAAGATACTGATGTTACTATCCATGCTCTCATTAAACATGCATCCATCCGCTATAAGGGTACCATGCATAAACGTTACTATGTAATTCTAGTCAAAAAAAAAAACATTTTCAAATTACAGAATAACTCCCAGGAGCCTAGGCCACCTTTACACGACTCATGCCCTCCATCGGCATCTGACTCTTTCTAACCTCTTTATAAACGAGGTCCAGGATGCTCGTATGTCAGAAGTATTGGTAACACCGGACTACCCCGGACTAGCAGTAAAACCGAGGACACTACGCCAATGTAACATGCCCTCGTCGGGACACTGGTACTAAATCAGATCATAACTTTTAAATGCACTAGAACTGAACAAGAGCTGAACTAAAACAAAAACAGAGCTCGAACTAAACTAAACCTTTTCTCAATAGGAGCAGATCAATGCTAACAGTCTATGAAGGTTATGTTATTTGGATGCTAAATCATGTTTTATCAGGTTCATGTGCAAATGCGTTTGAAAGCGGGACCGTAATTATTGTCTACAATGTGTCTTAAGCCACCGATTTAAGAACACTTGTTGTTTGTAGTAATTTGGTGAAATAATGTTTTAATATTTTCAAAAACTACAGGTGATAGTTAGAATGTGGATACAAATGAGACGTTGCTTTAGCATGTGTGGACTACATGACACACATCAAATACTGCAATTGACATTAATGCGATTTGATTCTGTGTGTTGTTTTATAATCATGCCATAATGTGAATAGTCCACAAATATTCGATTATATCAAAATCAATACAACTCGAAACATGGCTCGAATTCTACCATTGACTTCATAAATCTAAACCATTGTATGGGGATGTGATACAAATTTGCCGATTGTCATATTTAATTAATAATGTCATAAATAAACTGAGATTTTAAATAAAAAACGATCTATGTTAACATCAAATATACAGCTCTATGACAACATGGACAAGCACTTGGAAAACCCACTAGAATTGACCCGGAATCTCATGGGCAGTGATTTAGAACTGCACTTAATTTCAAGTATAATTAAAAAACCAATTTCTAATTAATTATTTCTCATCGGAAAATCTAGTGTCTTGCATCGGAAAATGTAGAAATATTTTTTTTAAACAAAAAAAATAAATTTTCTATTTATGGAATTTTTTGATAAATTCTCTAATGAAGAAAATATTTAAATAAGTTTCTTAAATTAAAAAAAAAAAGATAAAAACTCAGTTGAATTCTTTTGATTAGACCGCAAAGGGTTAATGGCTTAACTTTAACTTAATCAAAATGACAGTGCGCGTAGTCAGCCTACCAACAATACCTACATTTGGACTTTCAAACAGTAATGAAAGAAAAAACAACAACAAAGCACACAAATAGTATGTGTAAGAAAACCGCTAATTTGTAGGCATTGCTTCCTGATCGTATGCATGTTGCATTTTAAATAAGCCTACAAATGTGTATGTATGTATGAAGGAATCTACGTATGTATGTTTGTATGTACAGTTGAAAAGCCAACATATGTTCAAAGAAAAACACCCATCAACAAATGTAAATATTGGCCAAAACCACCCAAACAAACAGCTACATGCTACATTGTAACAGTGTCTAACCAACCAACCAACCAACTAACCAACCAGCCAGCCTTCTATCCATCCACATGTAATGAGAAAAATTTTTATATTATTTTTTCTTTTGTTTAAATAATAAATGTTGCCAGAATGTAGGTATGTATGTATGTATGTGTTTAAGATATTCATAGCTGTTATTTGTTTGTTGGCATTAGATATTTTTCGAACAAACGCTAGTGCAATTGTTAATCGTAATGACACAATATCAAAGCGACAGGTGCCCGCTGTGTTGGTATTACACAATAAAGGCAAGGAAATAGTTACATATACTTAAATGCTTTACACTCATACCACCCCACAAAATATTTATACACTTTAATACTGAGATACAAACTTGTGTATCGTTAAGTTGGGCAAAAGTGGCTCATACAACATTTATGTCATTCATACACTAAACGCCCTTTATGTCTAACATTCTACTTCAGGCCACATACATTTGTACATGTGCCTGTTTGTTCGTATCCATGAATTTCATTTATTTCACAAACTCCATAGAGCAAAAAGAAAACGAACTGGATATAAAAATAAAGACAATTTATGGCATGATTATATTTATCATTCTTGCCGTATTGCAGAATTAAAAAAAATACAGATAAGTTGCCTTTAAGTTTGAAATTGGTATAAGATCATCATTGTCAACACCGACAGATATTCAAGCCCAGCTTTTTAAGAAAAGAGTTGCCAAAGACAACACAGCTGGTGGTTGTATGTGTGCAGGGGCTGGCTACATGTGCTGGTGATTTAAAATTCAAGTGCGTGAGTGTTTCTTTTTTAGAAAAAAAAAACGAACGTGGGAAATAGGAAACTGTTTTTATTGAAGAATATTTTAACATTAATCAATGCAAAATACAAGAATTTCGTAAGAATAAGTGGACATTAAAACCTGAAATAGACCCAAACTAGAAGTGAATATCTCTTAAGTATTTTGGCAGGGGAGAAGTTTTTATTCAAACATAAAAATCGTTTGTTTTAAGGCTGTCAAAACTATTACTTATCAAAAGAAAAAAATTATTTTGGATGTGAGAAATTTTCTTTTTTCCACATCCTGGATTCGCTTTTGACTTGAACTAAGCCATAGTTTAAAGTGCAATAAAAATAAAATAGTATTTAATTTTAATTAAATTATAAAGCAAATAATGTCGCATAGAGAATGAAGGAAGAGTTAGATTGCAATTTTCTTAAATATGTATTTATATGTATTTGTTTCTATTCAAAAAAGAAAAAAAAACAGGATAATTGTCAAGTCCAATCAAGAATGTTTCGTGTGAACAGGGTAATTCGCCTAAGTAATTCACAGAACAAATTACGTAATCGGCATCATCGTAGAAACATTCTATTAGTTAATTCAATCAACCTAATTGCAAAAATATATAACGGTGGTCTTTTCATAGCTGACTTTAGTACATCTCACTCTTGTATTAGTTAATTCAAATAACTTAATTGTACAGCGTTACGGTTTCTTGAAATCTAAGCCCCATGCATGCATCTGTACAAATCAAAGAAAAAATATTTTGTGCAAAAAACAAAAGATGCCTTCTAAAGTTCCAGATTTGCGCTGCTTTTCTGAGGTTTGATAAAAAAAACTAAAGAAATTTATTAGAATTCAATTAGAATTTAATTAAAAGTCAATGAAAAAAATTCAAAAAAGAGACAAGAACTTTTGTCAAACTAAATAAGAAATAAATCAGAAACATAATTTAATAAATTCAGAAATTCGATTCGAGATTCGATGCTCTCTAATCAATAATATCAAGCTCCTATAGTCCTTTTTTTTATTTAATAATTCCAACATAAAATTGATTTTCCTATCATGTAGCTACAAAAGACATGTTTTTTTTTACTTTTATTTAATTTGTCTAAAAAAGGCAGCAAAAGGTCACAAGACCTTAAAAGTATTTGTATTTAAACATTACAAAGGCAGCGCAGAAGCAACAAAACGAAACAAACGACAGTTTCCAATAGGAATCGAATTGTATACATACATACATTCATATGTAGGAAGGTTGATTTCAGTGCAGTTAAAATCAATCCAAAAACAACTACCGCACAGGTTGGCTGCTTCCTTGCCTTTTATATTCTTCATTTAACATTGGCAAAGTGCAAACTTATTAAAAAGTGGACTCTAACCAAAGAGCGGCCCAAAGACAGACAGTGTTACTCAAATGCATACCTTGTCTTGACTTTCTAAGGCCTTTCAAAACATACTCATTCGTTGTTGTATGTAGTTCGAGTAATGACAATTTATAGCCACAGCAATAACAACTAAATAGCGACAACCACAAAATTACAAAAGTAACTTAACAACTTGCAACTGATCAACAAGTAGCAAAAGCTGCACAGCAACCTGACTAAAAAATAACAAACAACAAATTTACTATGATTTTTTTAATTCATTTTTTATTTATTATTTTTTTTGCTGTTAACTAATGTGTATTGTAGTTGTGGCTTGATGTCCATGAATTTCTAATAAGCTAATGTTTTTTCCTCATTTTTTTGTTTTTGTTTTTGGAGGAAAAATAAAAACCACTACCGCCTATAACTCAACAATAACACTGAACACAAAGAAATCAAATAAATGCTATTCCTACCCTACATAGAAAGCAAAAAGAAAAAAAAACAAAAATACTAGAAAATATACAAATTTAGTGCTGAGAGCTTCTTCTTCAAGTTCAAGTTGGCTGTTGGTCAGAAAAGCTTAAAAAAAATATGAAAAAGACCTTTAAAGCAAACCCTAGAAAATGAAAGCCTTGAACGGCAAGAGACAAAAAATCGCCTTGTATGTGTTTTTCATGTTTTCTCCCCCTCCCTGTAAAACTGTAGTCAAATTGGTAGCCATCACATTTATTTGTAGCAATAAAATGACGTTTTACATTAGATATTCATAGTATGAGTGGAAAGTTGCTTGTAAATAGTTGCTACTTCGACCCTTGTGAGTATGAATGATTTGTACTTTTGCTACAAAAAATATTCTTTGAGGTTTAGCTTATTTTCCGTTGTTAAACTCTTTAAAAAATTAAATATAAGGTTGTCATTCTGTGTT
Organism: Phyto melanocephala; assembly: GCA_941918925.1. Taxonomy (NCBI): domain Eukaryota; kingdom Metazoa; phylum Arthropoda; class Insecta; order Diptera; family Rhinophoridae; genus Phyto; species Phyto melanocephala. Next base: position 10,316,678 of record OW799233.1, read on the forward strand.
TAATTTATATAGTGTTCATTTGCTACCAAACAAAAATCCTTATATATCTGTGGCTTGGAGGCAAAAGGGCCAATGTCAAAATATTTACTTTTGAGAAAATTGGAATTGAACTTTAACTTTTATAGATGCTTTCATAGTGACATTGGCCAGCATTTTGTTTATGAAGCTGTTCTGGGTTAAGTATGACTTTAGCTGTTTTACCATAATGGAATAGAGCAAGAAAACAAATCGAATGCAATGATTAACTCAAAAGAGCAAAAAAGTGACATTGGCCCTTTTAGCTCCAAGCCACAGATATATAGAAATTGTATAGCTTAATTCGTCTCTTTGTCTTGCTGTAGAATCCTGGATATCGTACACAAATAAGTTAGGCAGCTTTAAATGACAATAGAGCGCATACGTCAAATGAAGTTGGCACGCTCAAAGCCGATGAATTCATGTACAATGAGGGCACGTATAATCATCATTTTCATTGAAGGGGTATGAAAGAATCCTATTCCTCGTATTAAAAGAAGTTAGAAAGACACAGACTGCGATAGAATAAGGATCTCAGCTGGTCACACATTAAAATGTGCATGCTATTGGGGACCTCAGCTAATGAAAATGCTGCCGATTACGAACGATGATTACGGCAACGTGAAATCGTTTTCTAGTCTAAAGCAAATGCCGGGTGCGGCGTGCCATTCATTGAAGGAAGGGATACCTATTGGTAGCTTCCAAATTACAGGTGTGCAAAGCGTGTTGAAAAAGAGCCCGAAATAGAAGTGGTCTGCTTCGATATTCCCCCGTAATATACATTTATTAAACTCTAACATATAAACTAAATTTTGTATGAATTTTTCGTTTTGTGAACCTTTATTAAACTGTTGTTTAATAATACCGTTAAACTGCTCCCAAATTATAAAAATGTGTTCATCTGTTTGCGTTTATGTATTCGTTTCGTGGTTTTTATTCTCAATTTACGAAATTTCTCAGTTATTGGTGCGGAAAAAAATATGTGTGTTCCCACACATACATACATAAATACATACATACATACATACATACATACATACATACATACATACATACATACATACATACATACATACATAGTAAATAGGCAGATTTTCATAAATTATTTGCCGGTGTTTTGCTAAAATCCTAACCACTTTTTATGTATTTAAAATTATTTCGCCAGTTTTGAGAAATTATTCACAGAATTTGTGTTTTGTTTACGTTTTTTTTTCAAAATTAACGGTGTTAATGTCAACACACGTTGACAAGCCAAACAAATTGTATTGGTTATTATCAGAGCATTTATTTTTTTCACGCAAAAACCATAAAAAAATATTAATAAAGACATACAAAATATGGGAGCACGTGTCTAACAAATTAAAAAAAATAATAATAATAACAATAACAATAATATAAACTATGAAAAAAAAAATGTAAACATCGAACAAAATAAACCTGCTCATAACCCTAATAATACGAACAAAAAATTGCGTACGCAAATTTGCTTATCACAACTAGACATATGCATAAATATTATTGGGGGATTCACAAGGTGTGCTAACATGCCATATTGCAAAAACATATTTCTTAAAATTAAAAAAAAAATTTAAATTTTTTAGTGTTAAAAATTTGTTTAAAAGAATATTAAAAAATTAGGCCAGTACGACGTCGATAGGTTGCGTTTTGAATCCATCATATGTATTAGCAAACAAGAAATGTAGAAAAACAAATAAGAGCGCTATATTCGGCTGTACCGAATCTGATAATACCCTTAACCGTCATGTACATGGGTATAAATACCACATCGTAGCTAAGCGTAGATTTTTGATTTCACGTAATACGTCATTTTCTTTATCATTTCTGACACTATCTTTGATTTAGAATTTTTACATAATTAGTGTTTTATGCACTCAAAAACCAAAGCAAGTAATCCGTACTTAAATCAATCTGTAGCGGTGTCAGAAGTACGGTAAGTACGGATTTTCTTAAGCCAAGTACAAACTTCTTAATTTAAGTATGAATGTTTCAAGTACGAATTTCTTAATTTTAAGAATATTGAAGTTAAAAAAAAGTTTGATTTTAAGAATTATTAGCTTAAAAAAAGATTAACTCAAGTATAAATGGGATTGAATAAATCAAAAAATGCGCTTGTTTAAAGAATTCGTGACTTGGTTTGATCGTTGAATAGCAAAGTATCTTCACTACTTACCCATTCACATTTTTTTAGAGATACGTTTTGTTAAAACTGAAAAAAGAAACAATAACGGGCAAACCACGAAGCTTAGAAATTTCTACAACTTTTTTCTCGTCAACATTATTACTTATAGTTAAAGTATGATAAACAAAATGAGAATTATAAATACATACTTGCAATTTTCTAGAGTGTGTTTATCTAAGCAAATGTCTCAAAAATATAAGTTTGGTTTTGATTTGAGAGGAATAAGACTTAATTTTAAAAGTCAAGTCTTATTTTAATAGTCTTGTACTGGATTTTGTAAAACAATCCCATTTTGTATTTGTTTTAAATAAACCAGATATAAATCGTATTTAAATTTTAAAGCACGATTTCGGCTTAAATTAAGAATTTAATTCTTGGATTTAGAATTTAATTTTTCTTTCTATGTACTAGTCAAGCCCTTTCATTTGATACCCATATTGTTGGGGTTAACAAAAATTTTCCGCCATTTTGTTTTAGACCCCATCATTATACTGGTCAAGCTCTTTTATTTGACACTAATATTTTGGGTGTTAAAGAGGTCAAAGCCGTAACTACTACATTTGATTTATATATTCGGCATTTAATGGCGTTCTACATCTTGCATATTTTTCTTTTCATAGCTAACTATCTTTTTAGCTAACTTTTTTGTATATTTGGCACAATATACATATTTATGTAAATAAATTTTATTTTTATTTATGAAACATATCTATGTATGTCTTACTTAGTGTGGTCAGTGTGAACAACACTATTAAAAACAAATTAACAAAACAAACTTGAACATTTTACAAGATTAAAATTCAGTAATTAGGATTTCTTTGATAGCGTAATACAGTAGATTCGCGGTAACGTGAACCATTAAAAACCAAGCGTGTTCACGTTTTCGAAGTTGTTCATGTTGACGAAGGTGTAACTCTTTAAATTAGACGTGGAATTTAACTCAAAATTATTATGTACATATGTTTTGTTAAGAAAAAAAGTACGTTAAAATTAATTTAAAAAATGTGTTACCTTTTTTGGATTATCTTTTAATTTTTAAATTTTAATTACTGAACAAATTCTTTACCTCAAAAAAGCTAACGGGATATCCTCTTCACAGTCTTCTTCATATCCTAAAGAGCCGGCATTTTGCTATTGTTTTCATTTCAAGAAGTTTGCAAGTTGAATTTAAGTAGCCAATAGCGTTCATTAATAGTTAAACCAATTTTCATAAATGGCAGCTGTTATCCATGTTATCGATTTGGAGCAATTGTAGTCCACAGAAGTTTAAAAATTTCTAAAAGAGCGAGGATCACAAAAAGTTTAACTTTAGAATTTTGGTAGTATTTGTGACATTTTTCACGAAAAACCTGTGCAATCACTTTCGGGAATACCCCTTTTTATGAAAACGATTTGGATAACCGACAAATTTGATCACGTTATAAGGCCTTCTCACTGTGTTCACGCTACAGAGTAGTCAGTGTAAAAAAATCATGTTCATCTTATCCGGTGTTCACGTAAGGTAGTGTTTTTGTTACAGCGAGTCTACTGTACTTTCCAAATTGTACTAATCTAGTCAATAATTAAAGGTACCATTTTACTAAAGCCTTTTTTTAACACGTGCTGTGCTATTCACTCACTGTCTTACGCATAAGTGTTTTCGGTTTTCGTAAATAACAGAATCACATAAACAAGCGAATTACAGTGACGTATGTGTACGTACATACATATATTAATACGTATATGTACGTACAAATGTATGTAGATACTAAGTAAATAAACTCTTTTGTTATTAAATACACATTTTCGTAATTGTTGTTATGATTTTATTACTGTTATTGTACGACAGCGCTTATTTATTGTGTGTCACTTACATTAAATTTAAGGAAATTTTTTTCCACTTGTTTTTTTTACGAATTTTTTTTATAAGTGTTTGTGCCATTTTATGTTTAGCTGTTTTTGTAAACATAAAAAAATATGTATGTGTATGCCCGCCAAATACAATTAATTTTGTCTACAAACTAACGGAATTTTTTCGGGGAAAAAAAAAGAAATATTTATGTTACGCATTTAAGCGCTAAAATTTGTTTTGATACTAAAATGATGTTTTTAATTTTTATTTACAATGTTTTCCATGCAAATTAAATTAAAAAATATACAGGCACATATTTACAAATGTATGTAAGTATATAAACATATACATACATACATAAATTATTGTTTATTATATTTCGAGGCTAGACCTTAAACGTTTAAAGCTTTGTGCTACATGGCGAAACAGGTATTGGAATTCAATATAAACCAGGTCACTAGCGGCTTAAAGTGACTAAAACATTAATTGTTAAAATGATAACAACAACATTTCAACAAATTTCACCTCATTCCTATTTGTTTACAAAATAGTAAATGAGTAGTTTTTTTTTATACAAAATATTTGTGCCGAAATTGAGAAGAATGAAATAAAAAACCTTAATGACAATATAGTTATTTTTGATAAGATGATGTTGAAATAAAAAAAAATTTAAATTATACTGTTAAGACAGACATACATAAATATGTATTTGAAATAAAAATACAGTCGAACATTGTTTATTCGTCGATTAATTTTTTTAATTTCATTTAGTTAACTTTATTAACCTTCAACTGTCGAGCATTGCTGAATTTCGGTGTAAATGTTTTAGCAACATTCAAATAAAAATCTGTACAAACAGTAAAGTCCCAACACTAGCTAATGGATTTACCATACCAGCATTGTGCCCAACTAGTTATTTCATAACCCAACTTTTAGACAAGTAAAGTTTACTTGTACAAATTTCGATTTATTCTACAAGTTCGTGCAAAAGTCACTATTAGACTTAAAAATTTAATAACTTTTTCGTTTCTAATGTAATTTATTTGTTAAACCCAACAACCAAATAAATTACATTGAAAAATTAGTTTATATGTATATATTTTCTTTATTTTTCAGATAAAATATAAAATAACTATTCAAAATGGAAATTTTTCTACACTAAGCACAAAAGTTATCCTCCCTTAAATGACGTCCGTTTTTACTTCGAGCATTTTCCATAACATCTCTAAAAAATTTCGGCTTTAGCGCTTGAATTTCTGCATTAATGTTGGCCTTGAGTTTAAGGATTAGCTCAGGCTTGTTAACATATACTCGCTCCTTTGAAAAAGCCCAAAGAAAATAGTCGGGTGATGATAACTAAATCAAGTGAAGGTAATGGTCAATTAATTTCCGAATTTCTGGAAACTATTAGCTGCCAAAAAAATTTGACTTCAAAGTGCCTTTGTGCCTCTTTGTGTGTTTCAAGAGCATAACGTAAACATGGTCTATTATAAACCGATAACGCTCTCCGTTTACGGTTACAGCCAGGGTACACTTATACAAGGTGGCGGTGCCAGCCCAGCTGACTATTTTTTTGTGTTCTGGAGTATGTCAAACTACATATTTAAAAAAATTATTTCAACTTCGGAAATTGTCAAACTCCATACAGAAAAAAAGAGAGACAAAAATTGTTCTCCTTTACGCTATCACCTTATGTAATTACACCATGGTTACAGCACTTCCACCTTCATTTTCGAAGAAGTAAGACCCAATGGTTTTTTAAATGTAATGCCACACCAAACTGTACATCTAATGGCATTCAATTCTTTCTGATAAATGGCTTTTGGGTTTTTAAAATCCCAGAACTTTTCGTTCAATATTTTTTACAGTGTAAATTAAACGTGGTCTCCGGTTCAAGGCAAATCTTTAACGGTGCAATGTTGGTAGTGTCGATGAACTAAGCAACGAATCATTGCTTCAGAGGGCAAAATTCTGACGTTAAAATGTAAACGACATACACTTTGAGTTAAAATAATTAATCGCTAATTTCAAATAAAAATTTATTATTCTGTTTTATTGTTCAGTTGTAAATCTCGATGTTATTTATTTTCCAGATGTCATATAATTTTAAAACCCATGGTGACTCTTGGCCTATCCTGTGCTTTAAACTTTATTTTTCATTCTTGCAGAAAAATTCTTGTTTAACATTTTCCTCTTTATTACCTAGACCCTTGACTCTGGATCAGTGACCGTCAAAGCATCTCACATGTACATCTCACACACATTAAAAATAAAAAAACTCGCTGGACCCGCATTATTTTTGTTTTTAGTATGTTGTGCGAGGGTGAATGTACAACAGTATAACTGTATTGGCAAATTTTTTCCCATAATTTTGCTGCTCTGTATCCATGTGTAAACTATTAAAGTGGCATTTGCACTAAAGCAAAATATAATTGGGAAACCCCGTAGCTACTATTCTTGAATTTTTAGTTGTGTTTTAATTTTAAGGAATATTGTCATTACGCAAATTGATGTTAAAAAAAATTGCAAATAAATATAGGCTTAAGTTTTAATACTACTTTTTATACCCTGCACCTGTGGTGCACAAGGGTATATATAGCTTTGTCATTCCGTTTGTAATTTCTACAATTTTCATTTCCGACCCCATACGGTATATATTTTCTGAAAGCTTATGAATAGAGGAGTCGATTAAGCCCTGACCGTCTGTCCGTGTGTTGGTTGAAATCAACTTTTAGAAGCAACTATATGTTCCTCAGATCTGTATATGGTATCAATCTCTTGGAAATATCCAGGAATGAATCGCTATTGAAATTCAGCACAATCGCCCCATAACTTTCTGAGATATGAGCCAAAAACCACGACCACCTCGTTAAAGTAAACGTGGCATCGAATGCCAGCTGAGCCAAAAAAAATTTATTTTATTTAATATATTATTTATATTTTATTATATTTTTTTTAATTTTTTTTAAAAAAATTTAAAAAATTTTTTAAAATTTTTTTTTATTTTTTTTTTTAATTTTTTTTTTTATTTTTTTATTATTTTTTTTTATTTTTAAAATATTTTTTTTTGTATGTTTTTTATATGTATGTACGTATTTCATATGGGATGAATGGTGATACAAACAATTGTTATTGCATGACTACACGTTGCAAAGGGTATATAAGATTCGGCACGGCCGAATATAGCACTGTTACTTGTTTAAAATGAGTTTGGTTTAAACATTCTTCAGAAGCGAAATAATAAGAATAATATTTTAACTAACTGTTGCTAGGTATTTTTAAAACAACTCACGCATTATTGAAATCTAAAGCAATAATATACTATTGACATGCACATTGAGATGTTGCATGATGAGATTGAAAATGTGCTAAATTAGCATGAAAATAGTCATAGTTAGCTTATTTTGAAAACAAGCTCACACTATTTTATAGTTTTTATTTAAAATTATTCTAAATAAATAAACAAACACATAAATTTCAGCCAAAACATACGTACTTCTCTTAGAAAACATCTATAGAAAACGTACACATTCACACATTCATACATATGTACATATGTACGTTTATTAGTTCACCTGTTGCTTGATGGGAAACTATTTTTTGTTTTATTTTAAAAACGTCATCGTTTCTTCTTTATCTATGAACTGCTCGTAAAAAAAATCTTTTTCAAGGTTAACTTTTATCAATAAAAGTTCCCGCATTACTAAGAGCTTTTAAATGAAATACGATTATTATTTCTCATTAGCCTTCAAAAATTCCAGAAATTCACAAATTAATATTTTCAAATAATAAAAAAAGTTGCTTTTTGTATTTTCTAAATAGAATTTCTAACATTTACTATTTCAAAATAATATCATTCAAATGAGGGCCGCGACTACGGAAGTTTTAATTTTCGTTTACTCTTTCCAGTATTGATACTTTTTCTATTTAGTATTGAAATAGAACTGACTTATCAATGAATTGTTTGATATTACATGATTTAAACTGCAGTTCTTAGGTCCGGGAAGTATGCGCCCATTTGTCGTTGATAAATTTGCATTGCCATTCTCAATTCAATTAAAGCTTTTTCTGCTTTTATGTAAAACTTGCTTTTTTAAGTTGCTTACGCTATACAAATTTTAACTACAACTGGTTTGTTTCACAATAATAAAAAATAATTAGGTTGTGCAACTGAAGTTAACAACGACAATAACCTGTTCACCGAAATGATTTCTCAATGAAGCTTTTATCCCGCACACTGTGTGATCATTATCATGGTACAATGTCGCTCGCCATTGACTGTGGTATAGAGACCGGATTCATTTCAAATTAAAAACAGATCGATGATTTTATCAGCATATAATCCACACCAAGCGGTGTACTTTTGTGTCAGTTTGTAACTCTTAAGGTAGCTTATAATCCCAGGGACCAAATATCGGCATTTGAAATTATAAAATCCTTAATAGAATCTCTATATTAAAAGCACAGGGAACTCAAGTAAAATTTCATTCGCATGAGTTATTTGATAAGATTTATTTATATTATTTTTTGAAAAATTTATTAAAGAAATCTGTAATCGTCAAAGTTATAGGCAAAACACTTTTGGTAAAATATCAATCTTGTTGAAATATATTAAGTTTCTCCGCCTCCTAAATAATTTTTGGAACCGCCAAAGATACCAGTTTGCAAATCGTAGTCTTTGAAATTATTTCTAAAAATAACTAACAAATCGTCTTGAAACTAAGATATAAATACCAAAATTCAACGGCTTCTGTATCATTCCTAAAATTTACAATCGAAAATATATGTTTTCCAACGTCTAGAATCAATATGGTTAAAAAGCTCAATTAGCGGAATATAATACACTATGAAAAAAAAAATTCAAATCCATGATGGCCGCCACTACAAAATGGCGTGTAAAAACATTGTATATGGGTCAAATAAGTATTAATAAATGTACACTTTTCAACCCCTCAATATTGGTACTAAATTACAAGAATTGACTAGTAAAGTACAGTGAAGTATAAAGAAATTTAAAATTTGGATCAAATATAGCCACTAAGGGGTTGTTCCCTTCAACCCCCACAATATCTGTATTGAATGAAAGGTCCTCACCATTTGAATACAGTAGACTATAAAGAAATGTTACATTCAAAATTTCATCTGAAACAAAATGGCGGAAAACTTTTTTTTAAACCTTATCAATATGAGTATCAAATTAAAGGGCTTGACTAAAAGAATGCTGCTTACTATGTGAAGATTCAAAATCACATATGGCATCGGAAATAATATATCATAAAGGACGTATAACATCAAATCCTATGGTTATGATTGTGAAGTGTATTATCAGATTCGGTACGACCAAATGTAGCACACTTGTTTTTTTATATCTTTTTTTCTGGCTATTCAGCAAACAGATCGACCATGAGTTGCAAATTGTTTTGTAAAACATATCTTTCTAAATAAAAAAAACGATAGATTTGGCGGTAGTTTGAGAATAACATTTAATAAATGAATTTATTAAAAGCCAAAGTTAACATAGAATTTTATTATTTTTTAAATATGGCTTATCTAAGCTGTATCTAATATCCTATTGTATACATACATATGTATGTATGAGTTTTATTTTCTTAATTCAAAAACTTATGCCTAATGACGTATTTAAAACAGCGTGTGCGGGCTGACGTAATCTAACAGATTTGAAAATAGAATTTTATATGCCATAATGACAGATGTATTACTCCTAGACAAAAGAACCTCGATAAGGTTGAAACTTAAACAATTATTTTATTCACGAATTATTTAAATATTTCTATAAAACTAAATAATGTTTTTTTTTCAAATACCTACCTAAAATCTATTAACAATTTTTATTTAAAGATTTGAGGAAGCATTTTTTATAGCTTAATATTTGGCTAATTAAGTTTTATGTTCTTTTAAATGATTAAAGAGTAGACGTACATATCAGTTTTATTAACATCTTGCTATTAATAAGTATGTGTAAAGAAATAATTTTTTTTTTTTAGTTAAAAAATCAATAAATTTATAATAAATATAGCAACAACAAAAATATTTAAATAAAGCCACAAATCACAGATTATTATTAAAGAAAACAAAATAGCATTAGAGTGTAATAATAAACAACAACAAAATAACAATAAAGAAATATTGAAAAAAATCAATCAAAATGTCAGGAAAGCCATGAAAACATGTAATGGTAACCATAGTTAAAGCTCAATCTAAGACATATACCACCATGATTACAGTGCAAAAAAACAACAACAACAACCATAACAATAATTTCTTGCTTTTATTTAATATTTTTTTTTTCTTCTATCGATTGATCGATTTTCATGCCAAAAGTGGCTAATTTTTGCACAGCATGCGAAAATTACCAACGGTCACTTTTATAAACGTATTAAAGCAACAATAATAACAGCAACAACAATAGCAACCATCATCAATATTATCACAAACATCAACAACCTCATCATTGACATGGTCGTCTTCCGAGTGTATTCACAACATAAGTATGAGTTGCAGCAGCAACGCATACAACATCATCATCAACAGCTACAACAACAACAACAACCAAAAACTGCATAGAATACAACATCTATCTATATCTTTCACTTAAAATCACCATCAAATAACAAAAACAAAGTTAAAACCAAAAAAAATACCAACAACATTAGAATTAAACAAAGTCAGTTGGTTTAGAGTGCAGACAAAACGAGTTGAATTGATTCGAGTCCAAGCATTAAAGTCGAAAACAACAAACTGTATATAACAGTTACAATTATTATTGCTATTGTTGTAGTGCATTTTATTATAGTTGTTTTTGTTGTTTTTGTTGCTTTTCTTTAATCTTAAGCACATGATAGTTTTTCGTTTTATTTTTATTTTTTTTTGTTTCTGTTTATCTTTTTTGCTTTATTTTTGTGGTCATAATTTTTGCTTTCAACACTTTTGCCAAACACTAAATACAACAAGAGATTTTGAAAAAGATATAAACATTCAACTCCGATTTCAATGGAATCATAAAGTTTACAACTATTTTTAATGGGACAACACAAAAAATAAACTAAACCAACAGCAGCACCAATCTACAGCTTACAACAATAACATCTTTTAAGCAGCAACTAAATATTTACGGGTACTCCATACAAATTTAACGAAAACTCAAAATATCGATTACAACCAAATACACTCACGTTAAGCTTTGAAGGCAGTTTCTTCAGAAGAAAAAATTTTTTTAAAAAAGATTTTAGTTTTAGCACCTCATCTAGTATGTGTTGAGAGTTCTTTTGCAAGAAAATTTGTAAAATCCAAATGAAACATTTCCCAGTGTTAGATTTTATTTTATGTTTCACAGTACATTCAAATTCAAAGCTTTAAATAAAGTTTAGTATAAGCTTTAATTTAAGATTAATACACTAAAACCATTATAGCTTTGTTACATCCAACTACAGCTTAACGGAACACTTAACTTGCAGGAGCCTCCGTGATTGACTTTGGGATACTTTGTGCCCATCGCATCGTTCGATTTTTTTCCTAGCTACCATTATTCCTTAGCCATTTTGTCCGTTTTGTTATTGTGTGGAAAGTCATGTCAGTGTTGGTTGAATTAGCGTTTTTCAGATTCCTGAATGCAGTAAAATGGCATAAGTAACATGTATCTCATCTGTATGTTTTTATTATCACATCTGCTGCGGAAGTCATTGTAGGGAATACTCAACCTTTCCGCATGTGTAACTAGAGGCCAGTGTTCAGTAGCGAATGCTTTAAGGTTCATTTAATGGATTCTAGGCACATTTATCTCAATTAGTGTCCTTTGCATGTTCACATAAGCCCAGATCTTCTTGGTCTCCATGTAAGTGCATTATCTCTCTCGTTAAAAAGAGGAATCAAACGAATCTACTGTGATATTGACTTTTGCAAACGCTTCAGAAGCTTTACTACCGTCTTTGCCTTCATATTCTGGAGCCATTATAATATCTCCCCAAGAGATATCCGGAATTAAATGAAAGTTTTCATTGTGGTGTTCATAGTCTGTGGGGACCTATCAGCTGCCTTGGTTTTATTTTTCCAATATACTGAATTTGTTTCGCGGCTATTTTGTTATTATACCCTTCACACAGTGAAAAAGGGTATATATAGGTTTGTCATTCCGTGTGAAATTTCTACAATTTTCATTTCCGACCCCATAAAGTATATATTTTCTGAAAGCTTATGAATAGGGAAGTCGATTAAGCTCTGTCAGTCTGTCCGTCTGACCGTCTGTCCGTGTGTATGTTGAAATCAACTTTTTGAAGCCCCCCGACATCGCTTGGACCCGGGTGAGGTATTAAAATATCAGAAATATTCGGGAGTAGATCGCTATTGAAAATCAGAAACATCGGTACATAAACAACTGAGATATGAGCAAAAACCCACGACCACCTCGATTTTTTTTTCACAAAAACAACATTACAACAACAACATACATACATACAAACGTGTATACTGGTTAGAGAAAACGTGGCATCAAATCCCAGCTGAGCCAAAAAAAAATTTTTTTTATATTTTAAAATTTTTTTTTTTATTTTTTTTTTATTTTTTATTTAATATATTATTTATATTTTTATTATTTTTTTTTTAAATTTTTTTTTTTATTTTTTTTGTTTTATATTAATTATATATATTTTAATTATTTTTAAAAAATTTTTTTTTTTAATTTTTTTTTTAAATTTTTTTTTAAAATTTTTTTTTAAAATTTTTTTTTTAAATTTTTTTTTTAAATTTTTTTATTTTTGTTTTTTTTTTAACATACATACGTAAATTTATAATTTTACAATGGGATGTTTTTTATATATGTATGTATATTTTTTATATGTATGTATGTACGTATTTCATATGAGATGAATGGTGATACAAACTACTGTTATTGCATGACTACACGTTGTGAAGGGTATATAAGATTCGGCACGGCCGAATATAGCGCTCTTACTTGTTTTTTTTATTTTTTATTTAATATATTATTTATATTTTTTATTATTTTTTTTTTAATTTTTTTTTAAATTTTTTTTTTATTTTTTTTTTGTTTTATATTTATTATATATATTTTAATTATTTTTTTAAAATTTTTTTTTTTAATTTTTATTTTTAATATTTTTTTTTAATTTTTTTTTAAATTTTTTTAAAATTTATTTTTTATTTTTTTTTAAACATACATACGTAAATTTATAATTTTACAATGAGATGTTTTATATATGTGTGTTTTTTATATGTATTTTATATGGGATGAATGGTGATACAAACTACTGTTATTGCATGTCTACACGTTGTAAAGGGTATATAAGATTCGGCACGGCCGAATATAGCGCTCTTACTTGTTTTTATCTGTATTTAACCACTACATAAGTATTAATTCTATGTTCAACTCATCCAAAAAGATGCCACATTCCAGTTTATCGTGTATTTTCGCAGCGATTGGCCTTACCACAATATCTATGGAAATAATTAAGAATATTTAACAGTTCTTTCGGCAAAGTAGCCCAAAGAGTTAGTGACATTCTCAAAAAAACGTTCGTATGTCTTTTGGTGTTTTTCCTTTTCCAACGGAAAACTTCTCAAGCATTATCCCGTAGAATTAGATTGATTCGAAAATAGAAACGTTCAGGTTAATAACTATATCAAGCAGTATCTGCTCTTTTAGCCCTGGATGTTGTATTATGTTCCATTTTCACGAAAGTCGTCACTATTCGTAATATGTCAGGCTTGGTATACCGACTAAAAAACCCCCTTCTCCTTTCTTCCGGGTAATTAAATTGCTACCTATGAAGTCTCAGATATTTATCATTATTGATTACTGTTAGCATCCTTTGATCTTAGATTTAACAAATGTTTCCCCTTGTGAATAGAATCAGCTGCTTTTTAGATGAATTTATTTTGAACCCTAATTGTTTCCTCCATCTAGGTAATTATCTTAGCGCAGAGTATTTTTGGATATTTTTCCACAACTACCAGCGCCACATTGTCCGCATAAACAAGAGTAAAACAGCATATTAAAACCCTGGTCATTAGCAGAGTGTTTAAATTTATGTTCTCTTGTTATGCTGAAAATACTTCTCCTTATGGTGTACTCCGAACCTCAACATTACACGGTACTCAATACGCCGGAATTGTAGAAGTTTTTTTAAAAGCCGCACAACATTCCCTTTAAGTTCTTGCCAAATGCCCAGTACAGTATTAAAAGTTTATTAAGACTTACTTTCTCGTTTAAACTATAGACGAGGCTGAAAGCCTTAAAAGAAAAATATTGGCCAATACGTTATTAGAAAAAGGCGTAATTGGCTGGCGGTCATAAAAGCTTTAAGCACTCCAGCAGGCTTAACAACAATAGTGTGAATTTAAGGCAACAAATACGATAAACTAAAGAAGAAAATAAAAAACACTTTAATGGTGTAACAAATGACTTGTAACTGACCGTTTGCTTGGCTGACTAACATACTGACTGTCGTTTGGCTAAACGACTGTCTAGCTTACTCGTATTTTTCTTCAGCTATTATTTTCTATCTAATTTTTATTTTTTTGCATTTAACAATATTATGGCCGTTTTCTTTCGTATTTTGTTGTTTACCAAATTGAGGAAATCACGTTGCAATTCCCATGCCATATAACAACAACAGTAAAAACGAAAAATAAAATAACATAAACAGTTTCCACAAAAAATACAAAAAAAAAACTACTACAATAAAATACAGCAAACTAGAAAAAACGCTTAAAATTACATACATACTTACATACATATTAAGTTAGTTAGATGGACAGACAGACAGACAATCGTAAAATGCTCCTCTTACCAAACAAACGCGAAAATGTTTATATCGCATTTCAATCACGCGGTTTTTAAACAACAACAGCACGATAATGTGCGCACGTCAATTTGCTACAATAGTTGCAACAAACAAACCAACAAACATTCAGACAGCCAATCGTTGTAGCTAACGTCGTCGCCATCGTCGTTTGCCAACGAATCAACCCAACACTATATTGCGCGCACAAGCGCATCTTACACATTTGACTTTTACAATACCAAAACTCTAAGTACAAACTTGCTGCCAGTGTACCTTAGTCCAACCAGCCACTTGACCAAAGAAACGATACCAAGAATTATAAATTTTCATTAAAGGGGTTATTAAAAAAAAACAATAATAGGATCGGCGATTAAAGTTAAGGACTGCTTGAGTTTAAGATTAATATTAGCTTTAATGTTAACTAATGCCAAACGTTTATAACGAGGAGTCAAAGTGCTGCGCAAAAATGTGGATGGCTTCAACTACTAAGCTGTAAGGCATAGAAGCCCTAATTTGATCTGCATAGGAAATCAGCTTAATATATGGACCGTGATATTGAAGACATCTTAGCTCTAAGACGAAGATATTACTATTGTGACTATTTGTGAGAGAGGTAAAGAGAATATAATTCAAAGAACTCACCTGACAATGTCAACAAAACAAAAAAAATTTAGGAAATTTAAATTTCTATGTCTAAGAAATGTGTTGTTAGAAGTCTTGCTATTAGAATTCATACCTGACCTGCTAATCACTATCTCTCTCTCTCGGTGTTTTTCCTCACTGTTTTATCATTCTCATTTCTAACAACTCTGGTCATTTGGTTGCAATTGACTGCAGCATGTGGATGATGACAACAACAGACAACAACAAACTAAAATGACGTTGATCTTGATAATAATGATGATCTTTAAAGGAAGATGTTCATAATGATGTTTTTACTGCTGCTAGTCCAAGTGTGTTTATGCTTTAGATGCCGTGTTGAATCGTATGTAGAATCATTAGATTGATGATATTTACGGTTTAACAAAACTCATATAATACATTGAACAGCAACTAAAACAACAGCAACGGTAATATTAAAAACAATACAATGCAATACAATATCAAAACAACAACAAAAGCAACATCAAAAATATTAGTAAAGTATAGTATTGTTTAGCTATAAAGTAGCTTTAAACAGCAGCCTAACGGTTTTTAGAGTAATCAAAATGGTCGCGTTTTTTTTTTCTTTATGTTTTTGTTGTTGTTGAACCAACAACAGCATTAGCCGATTAGTTAAAAGTCAGATATTTTAAAGAGTTTATAATTGTAAATTAAAGCAAAGAAAGCGATTTTTAAAGTTAGATAACTGGCATTTTTGATGTTTAATTAGGTTCTCTTCTCTCTTTTCTATTCTTACTTTTATATTCAGGTATCACAAAGGGATCAATATAATGGACACAAGTGAGCTGCACAACAGCTGCCAGTTCTACCTAATCTAACCTAACCTAGGCTAAAAACAAGCTTTTAAGGCCTTTTCATAAAGTCAACAAGACATGCTACATTAAGACTATAGAGCTTTTTGCAAATATGTACATATATCCTTAGAGAGAAAGCTTAAAACAATTTTTTTTAATTCTAACAAAAGTCTTAAGTTATTTGTTAAGAAATAAAATTAAAAAAAAAAAAACATTTTTTAATTATGAATTAACTCCTTTCCAGCTTTCATTTTTTTTCCTATTAAAACTAGTTGTTTTCTTCTATTTTATAGTTTAAAACTATAATAGGCTTTTTGTAACTTTTAACAAGAAACCGAATTTATGTTAATTATTTATTATATGTTTGAAATTACTTTCCTGGAAATGCCATCCATAACTACAATATTCAAACGGACAACAAAGCTTTAATTAGACACAAAAAAAATAGATAAAAAGCAACTTGTGTAAAATTCTCAATAAATAAACTAAAAACTGAAATAAATTTAATTGCCAACTAACGCCTAGATTTCATTTCTTCAACTTTCCAGCAGTTTACAACGTTTACAAATTTAAACTTCAAAACGACAAACAGCAAAATGAGAGAAGAAAAATCTCTAAGCCAACAGCAAGAACAAGACCATTTCAAATTTGTGATCATGGCCTCAAGTTGTGCATTAAAGTTGTAAATTATTTCTTCTTGCTGTTGTTTTTGTTGTTGTTACTGATGTAAATAATTTAAAAGAGCTGGCTGACTTTTAAGCATGTTTAAACATGCACCCAATATCATATTTTAAGTCTTTTTTTCTTTCATCTCTTGATTTTTACGCTTCTGTAGCGTTTGCAGCTGAGGCGAAAAAATTTGGTAGCAAAATCATAAAATTTTATGGTCAACTAGCAGTGAAAGATCGGCCATATATTTTGTGTGATTCGCTGCTATTTCTTTTTTCAAATCCTACTTTTCTGTTTTAGTTTTGTTTGTTTTTTTGTTCGTTCTTGTAGCCTTAGGGGCGAGGACAGAAAGAGTAGTGCTAAGATTATTTTTACTGTTGTTTGCAATTATTTAAACATAAACATAAATTCAGTTAAAGTTTAAAGAGAGAAAATTTTGTATTCACTTAAATAAAGAAATAAAGAATTTCTGCTATGAGCTGTCCAAGGGGGAATCCGGGCCCATTGTTGAGTGTTTATCAGAATTTATGTGCAATTACATGGGATTGCACCTCATTTAATTGATGAGAATCTACAGATAAACAAGTTCTCCACAGCGGTTTGATTTGTTGTAATAGACTTGGAAAATCTATCAATAAATTAGATGTTTGCTTCGTCTGTATTCTGTAAACAAATGTAAATCACTCGGAATTGCCATTTAAGTGTTATTGTTTACAACAAAAATTTCATGGCAATTCCAAGTAATTTAATTTTACACGGAATACAGAACACAGGAGATTATTTAAAAATTTCAGAAATTAGTGGCTTATCGTAAGGTTTGATTTGTAATGTTAAATTAAATACATAAGTTTTAAAGTGAACTTACAAATTTTATTATCGGTTAAAATAACAAAAACATAATTTACCATGATCATAAAATGTTCAAATATTATCATAATATAATTCAAAAAATGTTTACAAATGAAGCTAAAAAACTTTACTTTTCTTATCCATTTTTATTTACTAATTGAATATTGAAGCTAACATAACATGTTTGCTTTGCAACTATACTATTGCTGCATCTAAAATTTTTGATATCTCATCTTAGATGTATAAAAATAATTTCGTTTTTCGAAAACATAATAATTTTTCAACTTTCTTTATATTTCTTTTGATTCAGTGATCTTGAAATTGTCATTTAAAAAACATAAAATAATAAAATTTAAACATACATTTGATTAACGTGACAGAACAAATGTTACAAAAAGTCTAAATAACTTTGCATTGTTGGTGATAACTAAATATTAGTATAGAAAATATTATATGACCGACAGGATCATGCCGTAAACATGACTTTTTTCTCCATGTGTGACCTGTTGCACATTAAAAGTCAACGAGCTCTTTTGTGGAGTACACAGAAGACTTTCATTGAAAAACTCCCTTTAAACTCACTTTTAAGAAAATAATTTGCTGAGATTGCTCTAGTTAATTTTAATATTTGACAGAGCAAGTAGAGACGCTATCTATTACTACAATCTTAACAGGCAAAGAACTGGTAGTCTTAAAAACTATTGTTTGTTAAGTGATTCTAAAAGTCTATATAGAGCTTATCGATAAACAACTAACTTTATCCGTATGGATACCAATTTGTTGTCATACAATAGCTCATTAGCACACATTTAACAATTTAATCTTTGATATCAATCAAAACGAATAATATAATGACTGTTTTCCTTTTTAATATTCTTTCTGTATAATTTCACCCACATGCCCATCCACACAAGCCACTTTTCTTTCGGGAATTTTTTTCTTAATTCTTCGTTAATGAATTTTTTTTTATACTTTTACAGTTACCTATACATTTCGAAGCAAAAAACAGTTCAAGTGCAGGGTGGACCTAAAGTCACCATGAGGCTTACAAATTTCATAACATTTTCGTATGAATAATAAATAATGGAGAGTTTCACAACTATACAAAGAACTAGAATAATAGAATTTAATTATTTCATTCAAAGATCAACTATTTTTAGCGCAAAGAGCATATCGTATATGCCAATCATTTATATTCTAGTCTCTCCCACTGTCACAAAAATTGCGCATCAAAAGTTTCTTAGTGTGTGTGGGCAGTGGGTAATAGAGATTTTATGTTTGTTACAACCGTGTATAGTAAATGTGTGTTTGGTGTATGTTATGTTTTATTTATTTGTTGTAATAAACTACAACTCATTATGTTTCTATTCGTTCTAAACATTTTGTTCTATGTTATTTAATTATTAACCTTGAAAATAAAGGGTGGATTTTGTTTTTTCTTTATCTTTATATTTAGTTTTTGTGTTTGTTTTTTTTTTCTTTTTAGTGTATCATTAATCAAACAACCAATAACCAAAAAATTTTAACGAGTTGTCATTTGAACAAAAGAAACCTCAAAGCAAATAATTAAAAAAAAGAACAAACTGAAGTACAAAAAAAAACTACAAATATAAAATTCTATTTAAAGAAATTTATGGCTTATTAAAGCATAAATAAATTCGAAGAAGAGAAACAAACTGGGGAAAAAGTATTTAAGCATACAAATACAAACATAAGAGTATTTGTAGACATAATTTATCAACATTTTAAAATGATTTGACCTTTAAAATATTTTAATTAAGTTGTTTTAAGCCCTAAAAGCGGAAGTTTTATTACATCACAAACAAACATTATATTTTAACAAAAACTAAAACTTTTGTAAAAAAAAAATACTTAAAACTAAATATTTAATTTGATTTCTATTTAATTTTTTTTTTTTTTTTAGCTAGACTTTGTAACTGATTTTTTTACATTGTTTTAAATTGAATAGAGTGGGAGACCTTGAAATATAAAATGACTGATTGTTTTCAAGCTGACACGCAAAAAATATGTTCAAAAGACAAGTGCCGACAATTAGAAAAAATTATATCGAAAATTAAAAAAAAAAAATACAGAAAATGATTTTAAAAAAATTCTTTGGAATTTTTGTATTTAATTGAATTAATAAGAATTTATTAAATTATACATTTTTCATTAATATTAAATATAATCATTGAAATATTATTCCTTATTGGGTACTTTTTTCTGCCAAGTACGTACGTACTAAAATAAAAGTATTATTTGCTTCTAACTGACCTTGCCTAACAAAATTGTACTCACACATATTTATAAGTTTGAATGTAGGTTTCTTTCTTTCTTTTTTTTTTAATTTTTTGCATTGTGTTTTTTGCAAAGAAAAAATAAATAAATAAATATAACTAATTGTATTATCACTTTTTTCGCAAATACTCGCCACAAAACAGATTTGTTGCTATGTATGGCCGGTGTTTCGGGCCTCATTTTTATTTATTTTATTTTAATTTGTTTGCCATCTCGGCCTCTCTGTGTATTTTTTTTTTTTTTAATTTTTTTCATTTGGTTCGATACTATGACGTTATAAAGTTAAACAATCGTTTTATTTATGTTTTGAATGGAATTTGGTTTATTTGTGTATTTTGTTTGATGTAAAGGGTGTTTTTTTAAGCCCGATAGAACTTAAAATTGTAAAAAATAACACAAAAAATTAAATTGTAATCAAAATTTTTTTTTTATTCGAAAGATCAATACGTGACATTAACATTTGAAAATGATTTCGGGCATATGGACACCGCGGCTGTTCTTGACGAAGCGCATTCTGGACGTCCAATTTTATCGCAAAATTGTGTTCAGCGATGAGGCGCATTTTTGGCTTAACGGGTTTGTTAATAAGCAAAATTGCCGCATATGGAGCGAGACCAATCCACAAGAGACCCTACAGACTCCATTACATCCAGAAAAATGCACCGTTTGGTGCGGTTTTCACGCTGGTGGCATCATCGGACCTTATTTCTTCAAAAATGAGGCCGGAGCTCGCGTTACGGTCAATGGAGATCGTTACCGCACCATGATCAATGATTTTTTGTTTGAAAATATGGATGACATTGATCCGGAGGAGATGTGGTTTCAACAGGATGGCGCTACGTGCCATACGGCGAACGCAACCATCGACTTATTGAAATCAAAATTTGGCGATAAGTTGATTTCGAGAAATGGACCTGTCAATTGGCCTCCAAGGTCGTGCGATTTGACACCTCTCGATTATTTCCTGTGGGGCTACGTGAAGTCACTGGTTTATGCTGATAAACCAGCAACAATTGACGCCTTGCAGGCCAGCATTGTTCGTGTTATTCGTGACATACGGCCAGCAGTGCTCGAAAAAGTGGCCCAAAATTGGACGTCCAGAATGCGCTTCGTCAAGAACAGCCGCGGTGCCCATATGCCCGAAATCATTTTCAAATGTTAATGTCACGTATTGATCTTTCGAATAAAAAAAAAATTTTGATTACAATTTAATTTTTTGTGTTATTTTTTACAATTTCAAGTTCTATCGGGCTTAAAAAAACACCCTTTACATTCTCGTTCATTCCCATACACACTATTCTATTCTCTGGGATCGTTTCTGTTTTTTGTTTTGTTGTTGTTTTTTTTTTTTGGTGGGTAGGCGTAATAGAGTAGCTTTTGTAGCATAGGTAGACGTAATACTTGTTAAAAAAAAATTAACCCATTTTAGGCTATGCAGTCAATTAAGTAAAATAGTTTA
The DNA here is from genome assembly GCA_941918925.1 of Phyto melanocephala. NCBI lineage: Eukaryota > Metazoa > Arthropoda > Insecta > Diptera > Rhinophoridae > Phyto > Phyto melanocephala. Next base: position 10,338,273 of record OW799233.1, read on the forward strand.
TAATTTATCGAGGGTTCTGAAAACACAATAGAGCAGACCCTTTTTCACTAACTCAATCACACTTAAGCAACTTTCCAGCAGATGAAGTAACTGCTTTTAATTTCAAACTACTGTCGTGTCTGGTTATAGTGAACACCCGATGTAGTGAACACCCGATATAGTGAACACTAAAAGTTTTGCAAGGAGTACTCTAAATAGTGAAAAATTCTAATAGTGAACAAAATTTTGAAAACAACTTCAACAACAATTCTTTTATTACGCTTAAATACATATGTACATATATATTTCCTTTTTTGTACAAATTGTTTCTAATCAGCTAATGCATTTACATGTATGTATTTTTAGTTTTTGAACAAAAATTTCAATCTTGATATAGAGAACAACCTAAATACTATGAACAAGCCTTGCAAAAATAAGTTCACTATATCCAGACACGACTGTAGTTACATATCTGTCCTTTTGTCCTATATCTAACTATCGATTTTAAAATTTGTTTGACATAGCAGGCAAACTAGTTTATTTGTATTTGGTTTGTTACTTGTTTTAACACTAGTTACTCTTAGAGGAGAGTGGTAAGTGAGTATGCTCACCTCACATTTGTTTTTGCTAATATTTCAGCCGCCAATGAGTAAAAATTGCTGATTTTAAATAACAAGATTTTTGAAAACGTTTCCGATAAACTGATAACATAAACGAGCCCGTGCGTTGTTAAGAGATTTGAGAAATATGATTTCAGCGCTCATATGAATAAAAAACTTGGACATAAATCGACTTCTCTATCTGTGTACTTTATGCTGTCGCAAATGATTACTGTAAAAATTGCAAATGGGTTAAGACAATGACAACTTTATTTATAACCTTTTACACTCTCGTTTTTATTTCACTTTTCTTTCACATTAAAGGATGGGTTTAATTTGACACATATGTACATACGTTGGACGTTAGTTATCTGAAAGTTAAAAAATTAGATTTATTTTTTTTTATTTGAGAAAGCGATTAGTTATTGCTTTGTGCTTATATTTCAGCAGAAACTGTGTCAATATTAATGATTTTCAATAGCAAAATTCTTAAAAATCTATTTTAAACATCAACCCTACATACGTGTCCGTAGAATATATAGAAACTTCAGAAATTTGATTTCAACACTTGGGCAGACGAACAGCTACATAAATCACACTATATAAAAGAATTTGTTGCGATGCAAATTTATTTTGTGTAAATTTTCAACGCAAGCAAAACTTATAAAGGGCGGTTAGATGTTGACAGTTTGTAGTGACCATGTTGTTTTGACGGCGTCCATTAAATCTGTTGGTTATTATTTGTTAAATGATGCCAAATAGCCATGACTAGTACAATAATACGATTAAGTAACACGTACATATGATTTAATGTTTCTTCTGTAAGATGAAGTGATTTAACACTGACAGAATTTTCTGGTTGAGTTTTATGAAACTGCAATTAACCGACTGCCAAACAGCCAACATAATCTAGGCCATCTCCCATACCAAGCCCTACATATAAGGCAGAGTCATTGAAAATTAAATTGCGGCGGTCATTTGAACGACAGCAAAAAATAAAAAAATAGTTTCATTAATAATTTACCACAGCTTATTTTATTTCCGGCTTTTTCAAATATCGAGACGCTCTTAAAGCAAAAAAATTTGTGTGTTGAATTAAATTTATAAAGAAGTTTTGTTGAATCCTTTCTTTGTAGGCCATTTGCGTTAAAACATTTTTTATGTAGAATTTAAATAAAATCCTAAATTATATATGAAAAGAAATCTTAAAATTTTCTTCAATAATTTTTTTTATTACTTTTCATTGCAAATTTTTCGTAAAATTCTTTATCTATTTGTTAATTAATTTCTGTAAAAAATTATTTATATTTGTGTTTTATTTTTAAGTAGTTAAATATGTACAACAAATGTATTAAATATATTTTCTATTTCTTTATATTTTTTTAGTTCACGTAAACGTCCGCCATCTTATGCACATGATGGCATTAATGGCGACACCTACGATGAAGAAGAAATGAATGAAAACAATGCTGCCATGATTTTGGTTACACTCTCATTATCTCCAAAGTCACCTAAAAATGGAGGTAATTTAAATATATATCCAAGGCTTAATATAAAAAGAGCGTATCTCAAATTTTTAACATAATTGCGATTTTTACGAACAAACACGTCACCCCAAAAAAATTTGTAGTCAGCTTTGTTTGGAAACAAGGGAGTTATAGCCACATTAAAAAGCTATTCTTTTAAATTCTATTTGGTTTTTGGCTGCTCCTGTCAAGTAATAAAAAAATCGAGATATGGCCTTTTTATATTAAGCCATCGATAAGAACACTGTAGTCAAAGAAAATTTTATGAATTACAATTCATTTTGTGAAATTAGAAAATAAGAATCTTTATATTGATTGTGGTAATCGAATACCTCACCGGTCGAATGATTCAGTTTTTAAAACGGAATTTATTTATTCAATTGTGGTTTTAAACTATTTCTATGCAAACAATCATCCGTAGTTCTATTTAATTAATTGGTTCTATTAGTTCGTCATTCGAATTTCCATTGCTGATCCAAAGTGAACCCTTAGGTTTGGCAATAAATTTGATTATCACAAAAAGTTTTTTGTCATTCTATTTTCATATTCAATAAATCAATTTATTTCTATTTCTAGATAAATGGCTGGGTTCGAGTCCCGGCAGTTCATCGGCCTCCTGGAGTTCAGGCTCTTCATCGCCGCCCTTAAGTGATGATGGCCATAATATGAGTGTCATTACGAATAATGATTTAGCCAGTAACCGGTTGCGCACCACATCAGTGTCAACATCCGATGAAGGCATCGTTGTTGACTTTAAAGAAGATGTTGTGCCACGTAAAAAGAAGGTGAGTTGTAGTTGAGAAAAAAACACAATTTTTCAAAAACATCACTTTAAATAATAAAATTTTTATTAATTAATTGCACGGCAAAAAAGACTCAAGAGATGACCAAGAAATATTTTGATTGCACTAGAAAAACAAATGTCTCATCTACACACTTAACATACAAAGTATCATGCGCCAGTTGTTGCTATTTTTATAGAGACCCTCCACGGCGCGACCTCATAGTTTTGTTGGTTTTCTCTTGCCATTTTTTTTTGTATTAGATGCGTGAAATTCATTTAAATGGGTTTGTCTTAATTAATTGGTGCATTTAATTTTCTGTGCAAAAAAGTTGTGTAATATTTTTTGATTGCATACAAAGTGTTGATACTAGGGGTATAACTTTTTGTCGTTTGTGCGAAAATAATAAAAATTAGCACGCCATAATGTGAGGCCATTTGCGAACGCTTTAAATTTTTTTTGCAAAATTGGGAGACCACTTGTATAAAGGAAGACATAAGTAGATGGTGACATTGAAGAGATATTGAATTGAAGAATGAGGAAGAATATTTTTGAAAAAACTAACCCGATTGGCTATTTGCTATCGGCGCAGATTCTAATCTACTATTGTATAGTACAATTGGCACTGCATAGATTTTTTGGATCACAGATATTTTAGACTGCAGTAACATGCATTTCTAGGCTTACATTTGTTCAACGAATAATCAGAGTTGCCAGACTAAGCAGTACCTTTTCATATTTCGAGGCATATGACGAATTCGAAGCCATATCCAATCTATAGCTCTGTCGAAGAAAATCGATTTAGTACCATACATATTGTACAGTCAATTGTCTTTCTAGGATTCAATTCCCATATCTATATCAGCGTAAATGCTGTTTTTACTTGTAAAAGGTGTCTCAGTAAGAATGCACTTTAAAATTAAGTATATTTTTTTGCAAGTGGCGACGCTAAAAATTTACAGCTGTCATGTTTTTTTTTTTTGATTATTTAAAATGAAGCACTCTACGAAAGAACAACGCGTTATAATTGCGAAGAACTATAAGAAAATATTTGGAATTTTGTGGGGGCAGCTCGCAAGCTTCTAAGAATTTTCAGACAAGAAATTGCACTTAATCTGTCCACCATTTAAAAAGTGGTCAAATGAATTGAAGAAACTGAGTCGGTTATGGACACTTAAAATTTTTGTTGTTTTTGTAAACGAGAGTGTCGCCAAAAACCCGAAAACATCAATTTGGCATCTTTCCCAACAACTCTAAATTTCACGAACCTCTACGCAGCGAATTTTGAGCAAAAAAAACCTCCTCTTCCTTCATGCGTACAAAATTCAGCTGACTTAGGAGCTCAAACCGGCAGAACAAGGAAAGCGCCGGCAAGTTGTTCAATGGGTAATAGAGCAAAGTGAAGTCAATGTCAAAAGTCTTCTTCTTCTTCTTCTCTAAAAAAGAGCATTTCTATTTGAATGACTACGTAATTACGGAAAATTGTTGATTTTGGAGCTCTGGAAACCTTCAAGCATTCCATGGAAAATAAATAGATCCACAACAACGCAACTGATTGGTGAGAGCCTTGGTCTTCAGCCGTAATTGGGCGTTACTTTTTTGAAGATAAGGCCGAAATTGCAGTAACTGTGAACGGTCTTTCTTACAAGAAAATGTTAACAGAGTTCTTGTTGCCTACACTTAATTCATGGATCTAGACAACATGTGGTTTCAGCAAGACGGTGCCAGCTGCTGCACCACGCGTTAGCAATCTATTAATTGCAGCAACGCTGTCCATAGCAAATGATCTCAAAACATTCTTATGTCAACTGGCCACCAAGATCATGCGATTTAACGCCGTGCGCTTCAGAAACAATTCCTGAGCTCTAATCCGAGATCCAACGTGACGTCGTTAAGATACAGCCACATCTCTTGAAAAAAAGTCGTGAAAAATTTCGTGAAAAGAATAATAGTCTGTCATTAGAGCAGTGGGGGCTATTTGATGGATATTTTATTCTATACTCAATCGGAATATGTCTTCCTTTCAATCCGATTAAAAAATCACAAGTCAAAAAATATGTGCCATTAAAACAATAATTTCAGTTTTACTGAGAACCACTTTATTTTAGGCCATTAAGGTATAATGGTTTAATCGCGTAAAGTCCCTTAAGACTCGCGGAATTATAAATCAGTTTTTGATTCTTATTTTCTCGACATTATATCACATGTGAATGAAGACTGCAGAATGCATGATTGCATAATGCCTTTGGCCAGCAATATCGCCGAGAAGCCCAAAAACCCTGCTATTTTTGGAGAAAAATTATGCGATGCTGCTAACAGATAAATTAATCTTTAAATCGTTTATTGCTTAATTACAAACGAATTTTATCGACTCCTACTGTTAGAGCACTCGCTTTATCACGCACCGGTAGTTACTGCAAGTAGCGATCTACTCTTAAGTCAATATTTAATTGACTGTATATTGACACTCTTCGTGCATATTTTTTTTAAATAAAAAAAAAATTGAGAAATTGCAAGATTTTTAACTTAAATATTTTAATAAATATGAATCGTAATTTTTTTTTAAAACCTCGCAGCCTACATCTCAAACTTTAATTGCAAATGTATAAAAAGAAACATAAATTTCATTTAAATAATATTGAAATTGTAAGAAAAAATTCCTTGGAAGATTTTAGCAATTTACTTTCGTTACGGAAGCCATTTAATCAAAATGACCTTAAAAAAAACGCCTCTTAATTTTTCAACAATATTACGCACATAACGTGGTGGTGCCCTGTGAATTTTTCCTCTATAAAACGTTATGCCCCTACTTAGTGTAGACTTTGTAAGTAAATTGTGTAAATTTGCTTTTGATTTGATTTCATTAAAATTCATTTAGAATTTTCAAAATCATTTCATTTGATGTACAAGTCATACATACATATTCACATGCTTAAAAAGAGACCAGGCCATGAATTTGTATTTTGTGCATAAAAATTTACTCTAATTTTTATTTTGTTTTTCTTAATTTTTTTTTTTAGACGATTTCTGAAAAATTAAGGTGAAGGCTATAAAGTGAAACAATTTTGAATTATGTTAGATTTTGAATTGTTTAATAAAATGAAACAATTATAATAATAAAAAATAAATAAATTTTTTTTAAATGAAATTCTTATAAAAAAATATGCGTTATATTTCAAAGCATGTTTTGTCCCAAGAGGCAGAATTTTTAATTGACAACACTGATTTATGTGCTTCAAAATTTCTCGCTTATTTTTGGGTTAGTTCGATTTTTTAATTTAGCGTGAATAGTTGTTGAAATTGATTTTTTTTTTCTTTAAGTAAGTGTTTTAATTATGGATTGAAAAGTTGGAAATTTGTTTAGTTTTTAAGTAACTCATTTCACTTAATGACAATACAAAACAACTTGCATATTTAGAGCTAGAACACACTATTTGTGATTGTCGAAACCTAGTTGATTCTAGCTAAAGTCACATTTTAAAGTGCTTTGCATATGTCTTTCAAAATTATGATCTACAGAATGTTACACTCAACGGTAAGCAAAATAGAGATTTAATAACCAATAAATTAGCATGTCTTAATATATACATATTGCCACGTTGACTCCTTTTCTTTAATTCGTTTCTCTTTATACAGGGTGAGCCGAAAGTCATCATTATGCTAACAATTTATTTTTATTATTTATTAAAATTTATTTTATTTATTAAAATTCACGTTTTTAAAAGAATAAATAAAATTGAAAAAAATCTTAGACCCAAACTCCTGCTCTAATCTTATCTCTATTTAGATTAGGCATTTTGCTGTAAATATATGCAAAACATTCCCCATCGTGATTCAGAGCCTTAACAAACTGCTTCATGAGTCCTAATTTGATGTGCAACGGTGGTAGGACGATATTTTCACGTGCAACTAAAGTTTAATTTAGAATATTTTTATCGCCAACAATAATTTTTTCTCTCGTAGGCCAATATTTTTATTTTTGCCGCCAATGTTGTTGCTTGGAGACACAAAAAGCCAGGGTACTTAGTATAACCACTCTGTTGTCCAAGAAGAAAATTTACCATTTTAAGATCAACAAAAAATGATCCATTGGTAGTCTTGTTATTTATCTTATTCATCACAAATGCAATCACAAAATCACAAAAATCATTGTTGTGGAGTGCGCAATTGGAATTGATGCATACACATTGCCATTGTGCAATAAGACGCACTTCAAACTTCTCTTGGAACTGTCCACGAAGAGGCGCCAATCGCTAGGTAGATACTTGGATAGCCCCATTTCCTGCATAAGACCATTTACATTCATTATTACAAAACACCAGATTGTCTTTCTTAGTAAAAAATGTTAAAAAAGCTTTATCCCTAGTGCGGTAATAAGTTATTTTTGTTCCAAGTTCTAACAAATTCTTATCATTAAACCTCAAAGCTAACACTTCAGAAGCTTCTTTTGATAAGGCCAAATCTCGAATTAAGTTATTCAACTCGCATTGATTAAAACGTTGAGGAATAGTTTCTGTGTCCTCGAAAACACTGTCACAATCAGTTAGATCATTAGCGGTATTATGTTAAAACTGCGAAGTCAGCGCTGAAAAATCAGTCAGTTAGGGAATGGGAACATCTTTGAAATGGGGAATTGGACGGCGCGCTGACGGTAAATCGGGTTACTGCCATTTATTACGATTTTTCCTATTAATACCAGCAATACTCCCTAAACAGAAGTAACAGTCGTCCAAATGATTTCTGAGCTCTCTCCAAACCATCGGCACGCCAAACTTAAGCCTATTTCGTTTTCCTTGAGTCCACTTTCGCAAATTTACACAGCGAATATTGCACACAATGTATGGAGCCCAGCTTTTATCTAGGTCATCAAGATCAACTCCAAAGTAATCTAAATACGATTTTATAACACATTCCGGAATAGGTCTTATGTTTTCTTTAAAGGTGTATTCTCCACAAATATAACAAAATGTGTCAGCGTTATTTTTACAACATCTTCTATTGGAAGTCATTTCTATTTAGATCAACACTTTTTCAATAAACTTTGCCAACTGCAATAAACTAAGCAACTAACTTACGTTATGCCATTAGAGTGCAAAAAGAAAAAAACGTTCTAAATAATATTACACAAATCAAATTCCCGTTAATCAGCTAGCAATTCCACAAAAAATAACATTTTTGGAAAAAACGGAATGACAAACTGATATATACCCTCCTCACTTACAGTGGAGGGTATAAAAAAACTATATCATGAAAACTAGAGCTGATAGAGACAGAGACTGATTACAGATTTGAATTCAGCGCACCCAAATTAACTAAAAACAGTTGATAAATTCAAAGAAGCAAAAATATTTTTTAATTTTGTCGGGCTCTGTTATTTTTCCATAAAAAAGGCATTTAATATATTTTCATTTTTACATATTTTTAGTTAAAGAAATTTACTGTAAAAGCTTTAATAGTACAACACTATGCATAATCCTATATTCTCTTTATTTACAATGAACTCTTCATAAGCGTTGAACCTCAAGGCCACTTTATAGAAAATGAACTCAAAAGCCCAGCTGATTTGCCACTGATTCTATATTATATGAGCTCGTCCTTGATGAACTAGTTACAAGCAGAGAATCCTTCCTTAACTTCTATTAACATTGAAAAATATTTTACACTTTCTCTACAGTAAAAGAATGTGTTCTCTAAATCAGTATAAAATTTTCTTATTTTTATTTTAATTACATTTCAAGTTTTCTTGCGACTTATATTTACCCTCACATATACATATTTGTATCTGTTTTATTTATAGCCCACTTGGTGGCCTTAAAATAGTTCATCAATCACTTGTTTTGCTTAATTTTTCATTTTGCTTATTCCTTCCATATTCCAAATATCTAGGTACTAATTTTGATTACCCCTTGTGTTTGTTTAATTTATTTTTAATTATATTTGTACAAGGGGGACCAAAAGTTATCATGGCGTTTAAAAATTATTAAATAATAATTCAATAACTTTTTCTTTTATATATTTTTTTAAATTGCCAATCAATTCGTTGAATTGGTTGCTCAAAAAGTTCTCACTCTAATATGTCACTCCATTATTCCATTTTTGTCATTTTAATAAAGAATGCAATTTTCTTGGATTTTGGAATTAAATCTTGTATTTAAATTGCCATATTTCCCCCTCATAAGACATCAAATATCTTTAAGTGTTGGGCTTTATAGTCCTTTACAAGCTATTCTGACATTATTGTCATTCAAGTGACGTCTTAGGCTACTTTATATTTCATCTCAACTCGATCGGTAATACTAATTAAATGTTCTCAATAGATATCTTTGAGTAGCTCTTTAATTCACCACTGTTGTCTAATGCAACGCTGGTATTTTTTTAAAGCAATTTTACATTTGTTTTATTATTGAGTAATGTGCATTAAGGCGGGTCGAAAAAAAAGTTGTGTCAGTCACCCCATAGAATGAAGGATATGTATGTCAATGAAGTTTCTAAAACAGGAAAAGAATTGTTTTGCCACGCCCCAAAATGCAGAACTTTTTGTTTTTTATATATAACGGCGCCATTTAAAGTCCGATCTCATCATATCGCATATTGTTGTTCATGACTTGAATATGGCTTCATTTTTGCCCTGGGTGACTTTTTAATCTAACGTCAAATTAAAGATGTTAAAAAAGGTGTAAAAAATTTTATATTAGGGGGGAAGGATCCGAAATATCATAAATGGCATCTTTAATTGTATTAAAAGCTCACCTAGGGTAAAAATGAAGCCATAGTCAAGCAATGAACAACGATATGCGATATGATGAGATCGAACTTTAAATGGCTTTTTTCGAAAATGTCGCTGGAAGCCTTTTTAAAACCACAATTTCTGTGGTAAGTTTGAACTAGTTTTATGCGTACTTCGGTTGTTAGGCAATACATATTCGTAAATGTCAAACCTTTCACTAAACATATAACACTTTAAATGACAAATATTTAACAACTAACAGCCTTGCCAGACCGACGGTTTTAGAGACCATTCAAAATCAAACTAGAAAATTCGCACTCAAATAGTTATAAGTCTTTATAAAACATACACACAACAAATCTATACATAAAAAAGTGAAACCCTGTATGTGTGTGTGTGTTAGCTATAGACTTCGAAACTGTAAAACCGATCGGAATCAAACTTTGGCAAGTTGTTGTACACATTCCAGGGAGTGTTTATGGGTGGAAAAAAGTGGGCGGGGCCACGCCCATAAAAAATTAGTTATCATTTTTAACTACTTGCACTTGACCGATTTTTCTGAAACTTTGCACACATATTGAGCTGTCATGACTATACAGTTTCGTGATTAGAAAAGTGGGCAGTGCCATGCCCATTAAAAAAAAGTTATGATTTTTAGGTTTTTTCAATTGATATTCAATTTAAATTCAGAATGCATTCTTATTCCTTAAGGGACGTAGCAACGCGCGCCGGGCTTTTATAGTTAATCTATAAAAGCCATTATGTAGTTACTGAAGGTAATGCGTGCCGGGCGTAGCTAGTTACCGTATAAATTTCTGTAAATGATTTGATTGCCTAACTTGTGTTTGAAGAAATTGTTCAAACAGTTAGAGGGGAAGAGAGATATATTTATGAAAATTTAAATTTTAAACAAAATAAAAAGAGCCCTTGAAAATTTAAAAAAAAACTCGTCATTTATAATTAAAATTCCTGTTGTTATTATTGTTTCGTAATATAAATAAACTATTAAGTAAATGCGAAAGAAAAAAAAAACACAGTAAAAAAAATTATACACACGCACTTTTGTTAATATAAATATACAACTAAGGGTGTTCGCTACAAACAGAAGTTTCAAAGAAAAAAATTATTAAAATTTAATTTGCACCAGAAAGAACCAAAAAAAAGAATTCTTAAGTTACAACTAGAAATATTTAACTAATACTTTGCTTGTATGACGTTCAAAATACATCAATATAACAAAAGGTTTTAATTACAGCTTGGTTGGAAACAAACTCAAGAATATAAAGAAAATATAAGGATTTTTTAATTTATTATTTACTTATTTATTTATTTATTTATTTATTTATTTATTGCAAATCTAAAACAAAAAAAAAACAAATCTAAAAATTTTTTGATAATTTTTTTTTTAATTATTTTTCTATAACACTCTAATTTAGGGCCACCCTTTCTTGTAAGTTCTTCTTTTTTCGTTTGTTTGTTTGCTCTGTACATCTGTAATAATTTATTTTTTTATTTAATATTTATTATTGTTTTTTAATGCTACTTATGTATACATTTATGTATGTTTCACCTGGGTGTTTTAATTTGTTTGTGTGTAGGTGTAAAATCAGCACCGAAAAAAATGTCGTAAATGGAGGAGAAAACCTTGAAAATACAAACGTTAAGTTTTCCTCACTTCTCACTAGTTCTAAAGCTAATTCTTCTTCTAATTGTTCCACAATCAACCTTGAGATTTTATTAGATTTCTTAAGATTTTTTTATTTTATTTTATTAAATTTTATGATGTATGTAGTTATATTTAAAGACACCATACACTTTATTATTAGTATTGATGAGTGAGTGAGTATGCGAATGAGTGTTGGAGAGAGAGAGAGAGAGTGAGAGGCCTATAAGGGGAACTAATTTGTACTGGAATATTTATGATTGTATTGTTTACATTTACAATTTCAGAAATTTATGAAAAAGCACACGCATTGCTTTTTATTAAAGGGCTTCTTTTTGGTACAAACAAATTTGAATTTTAGCGTGAACATAGCCTTGGACTTTTTATGGTTTGGCAACGTCGAAATGTCAGTCAGTCAGTCAGTCAGTCAGTCAGTCTTAACATTAAATGATAATAAAATTGTAATAAAAACAAAATGTTTTAATATTTTATAGTATTTTTTTTTTTTTTTGTTACACAATTGTGAAAACCAACTGACCTTAGTGAATTTAGGAATTTTTTTAGGCAATTTAAAATAATAAATTTTTTTTTTAACGATTTGTAGAGAAACTGTATTTTAAATTTTTTTTTTTTTTGAGATCTTTAAATTGTAATTTGTCTTTAATAATCGTCGTATCAACCAACTTAGAAACCTTCGTGGACTCATGCCCAACAACTTTGCTAAAGATCATTACATAATCAAATGCAAATGTTTACGATTCTATTAAGGGGATACAGACAAACATTTATTTTTATATATGTACTAGCTAATACCCGGTGTGCTTCGCCACCCCCATCGTAATGAAATAAAAATTTTATAGTTCAAAAATATATTTATTTTGCAAGTGCCACGCCTACTATTACTAAATCAACCATTTCTTTTTCAAATAATCATATAGATGTCAAAGCTTCTCGTGCAAAATTTGGGTACTCTAACTGTTATCACTTCCCGAATATACGAATTTTAGTATTCAATTGCTATGAGAGCTGCCACGCCCCTCTATTTCTAATGTACCCATTTTTTCCAGAAATGTTTATTTGGGTGTCAAAGTTGCTCTTGCAAAATTTTAGTACTCTAATCGATATCGTTTTCCAAATATACGAAATTTAGTATTTAATTCATTTGGCCACGCCTACTATTGAAAGGCCGCCCATTTTTTACCCCAATGTTAGTGTGGATGTCAAAGTTTACCGTACTTAATTTAAAGACTCTAGCTGCATTAACTTTTGTGATATATAATATTTAATACTTATTCTTTAATAGGGCGTGCCACACCGCCCACTTACAATTTCAAACCAAATATAGCCTATAGTTTCTTCCAGACATACAGAGAGATCCTGTGAAAATTTCAAGCAAATCGGTTCAGCCGCTTAACCGTCTATAAAGCACAAACAAACATACAAACACACATTGATAGCACATAACTTACCATTCTGCTTGTACAAACGGTTGCAATGTCAATGCCCGCTTAATTTTTGATATCACAATTTCTTGTAAAAAATATTTCTCAACAAAATTTCCAGGATGGGGTTTCCCACTAAGTAAAAAAAATCATTATAATTGTTACAATAGAAATTTAATAATCAAAATACCAAAATAATTAGTCGAGAGAAAAATTTATTATTCGTTGGAAAATGTGAAGTAATTGACCTCACATTTCTGTAATTTAAATTAAATTTTTTTTCACAAAATTTTACTCACATCCTGTGCAGAGTTTCTTTTGTCAAATTCCCTTGGTTTAACGTTAAGACTTGTAACCTATAAAATATTGCACTTAAATTCAAATTTATTCGTCATCATATATGATGTATTTGCTTATTGACTACTAGTCCGCACCATCACACAAATAATTGTATTTATTCATTGAAATAATTTGTCTAAAAATTCCATTGCGTTTCCACCATGTAAATAACTTTTTTTTATTTTATTTAATAAAAATACAAGTAATTTTTCAATATTATCGTTAGTTGGAAATCTATCTTTGTTATTGCTCTCAAATAATTACAAGCAATTAAAGTCTTTATATTTTGTAAAACATTGTTCATAATAATTTTATTGCTTGTTTTTCCAAAGCAATATTTTTTTTATATTTATTTTTTTTGCTTAATAAATCGCTGTGTGATCTCACAAGCCGCTTAGTTTTCCTTTAATGATGTATGACAAATTTACAACAACAATAAAAAAACTCTCATATTTTTTACACGGAATCATTACAAATGTTAGATTTAAGCATTGATTTGATTTTATTGCTATTACATACATTGTATCAACTGAGCCACCAGAAGAGGTAAAATGAATTAACAACTTCGACCACAGTTTGTTGCACAATTATAAATACACTTTAATTTAGCCTATTCTTGTTTTACATCTACTACATTTTTTCCCTTTTCTTTTGTTCAAAATGTTCTCTCATTATTGATTTTCCATTCAAATTCGACAGGTTAGAATTTTGAAAATAATTTCGCTTGGCGGTTGATCTAATATGAAGAATTAACGTCGGCTATTGAAAAAATTTTAACCCTTCATCTGTGTTTCCAAAAGTGTATTTAGTATATAGTTTTATCATTTCCTTTCTGATTTCTGCAATATTGATATCCAGCCCAATAAGTATATAATTTCTTAAAGCCTATAAACAGAAATCTCAAAATGTTAGTTCAAATAAAATTTTGGAACCCTGGTATCAGTCCAGCACAATCTCTTATATCTCAGATATAATCAAATAAACACGACTGCCTCTTGCTTATTCCATATTTCTCCCGTAAAGATAAACATTTTTTCGGCCTAGGACATTTTAAAAACTATTTGTAGGTTTTATATGTCTGTGAAAATATTCTTTAAAATGTTTCGACAATTCGGCAAAGTTATAGGCAAAAATTACTGCAAAAATATATTCGTTTTTTATATATCAAGATTCTCAAACTTGTAAATAATTTTTGTACACGCTGGTGATACCAAATTTCAATTCGTAGCCTCGGAAATTACTTCTGAGTAAAACTAACAAATCTCTTTAAAAGTAACTGAGATATTAGCACCATAATACAAATGCTTCGGTATTTTCCCTAAAATTTACAAATGAATATCAATTTTGTTCAGCTTCTAGACAACCGACAGAGTCAATTTGAATATCAGATGAAGTGCTGTGCTTGACTAGAAAAATATAATAAACCCTATCAAAAGTTTAAAATCTACAAAATGGCGTTTAATAAATTTATTTATGGGTCAAATCTATTATTTAAGATTGTATCCCCTCTAAACCCCTCAATATTGTTATCAAATAAAGAAGTGTTAAATCCAAGATGAGGTGCTAAATAAAATGGCAGATATATGGGACAAATACAGTTATTACGGCTTTGTCACCTACAACATCCACAATATTAGTATGAAATAATAAAGCTCGACCTAGTCAAAGGTCTAAAATTCAAGATGGCTTCGAAAGCAAAATGGCAGATAAATATGTCCCTTAACCCCATCAATATGTGAGTCAAAAGAGGGGGCTTGACAAGTACAATACATGGATGGTGTAAATTTGTGTGTATGGGCACACACAAAAGGTTAAATAATCTCCTGTAGCTGTTGGTGAACTGTGGGGTTAATAAACAAATCAAACCTACAGGTAGATTATAAATTGTATTTACTCATAAAGTAAATACAATTTTAGGGTGTTAGGGACGGGGAGAAATAAAATACAAATTCGTTATTAATTGTATTTTCAAATAACTATTTATTTATAAATATTCACCTTAACGGTTGAATGCTGCACCAAGCTAGACGGAGTTGTTCGCACTGGTTGTTAAAGAAGTAGTAACTGCACTGTATTTTTAATGATATGTAGAAACCTCGGTTTTAAGGAAAACCGAAGGTTTTCTTCGAGAACCCATTTGGAATTTTCCAAATGAACGTATGCCAGTGTGGACAACTTTACATTAATGTTTACGATATTTAAATATGTTAATAAATGGTATAATAATATAATTTAATTGTAAGTATAATTCAAGTGTAAGTATAATTCAAGTGTAAGTATAATTCAATATAATGGGTATAAAAAATATAAATAAGTGAAAGTTTATCAATAAACTTAACTACTAAAAAATTTATGTATTTGTTCAAATGCAAATTTGGACATGCCGGCGCCTCGGCACTAGGCAATTGATGCCGTCTTATCAGAGGCACAAAGAACTTGCGCTAAAGATTTTATTGCCTCAGCAATAACTTTGGCATTTGGAGTTGTTGACGATGTTGATGGTTGGTGTTGATTTGTTAATGATGCTGAACGTTGTTTTCTTGACGGTTGTTTGCGATGGTTCTGATAGTTGGTGATATTAGATTTTACACGCTTTGGATGAATTAGAGTGTGGTGCAACTGGTCGCATTTTTTGCACGTGTCCATTGACGTACATGATCTAATAGTGTGACTTCGTGCCAAACAGTTTGAACAATATTTATACTTTTCAACCACCCGCAGTCTTTTATTTACACTCATGGTTAAAAATTTCCGGCAGAATCGTATGGGATGGTAACTCTTGCAGATCATACACAAAAGAATGTGAACTTTATTTTGACAAGAACGAGATGGTTTACGTCTGTTACTGGAGCGACATTCCGTTTTAGTTTTATTGTATCTGGGGAAAGATAGCACAAAATATTAGGCATGAATTTAATGAAAGATAGAATATAAATCATGAGCAATGTGATGTATATTATTATTTGGAAAACTGAGTTTAGATTTTAAATAAATGTTACGATTTCAAAGTAAATGGAATACTTTTGAGTGAGTTGTATCACTGTAATTGGATTTTCTATACTTGGGAGATAGTTGAGAATGAAAACTGAGAGATATATGAGAAAACAGAAATAGGTTTTCATTGAGATCACAAAATACAAAAAGCCTATCTGGGACAATTTTTCTTTCCACTTATGTTTCTTGAATATAAGAGTGAGAAGAATCCACAGAGAGAAATGTTTTATAAGACACATTCTCAATGTGTATGCGACATACTTTTTATGGGACAATAGACCGTGGATAATAACTTTGTAACGTAGCTTGAAGTAGATGAAATGTTCTTGGTTTGAGTAAAAAATGTTAACGTTAATAGCGGGTTCTTGACTAGTAATATGTTTTCTCGCACTACAAGTGGAGGGCGAGATACTCCCCCGCGAACTGAGCTGAGCTTTCAATTTAGTGATTTTCATCAATTTAGAATCCTGTTTAGTCATAGTTTTTGCTCTTTTATCAATTATTGTTGATGAGATTTCTTCGAGATATAGAAGTTTTTCATCATTTCCTTTTGATGGTTTTTCATCGAGATCGTATAGTTTTTCTTTAGTCTTTGTATTAATTTTTTTTATTAAAGCGTTTGCTGGGATCTCTTTTTTATATTCTTCGCTCTTGGGAAGAGTAGTTTTCTGATTTTCTGGGTAACTTTCAGATTTGATCAATATTGTTGGGTATTTCATAGCATTGTGAGAGTTGGAAACAGCGATATAGGGAGTTATTTTGATCAAATCAACAATTTTACTTCTACATATATAGTAAAAGTTTGAGTGCTTGCCAAACTTTTGAGTTATAACCTCTGTATATTGACCTGAGTGCATAATATTGTTGTATGAGACAACCAATTGACTCCATCTTCTGTCGAGGTCAGCCAATATTACCTCTAATAGAGAGCTAGAGTGATACGTTTGATTCCTATCATGGAATTTAGAGCAGCATGTCTCAAAATGAGAACAATAAAACTCGAATTTTTGTTCTAGAGATGGACTTAAGTATGCCATTTTTAGATATTTGTGTTTAGTATAATTAGAAGAGTTCACGTTGTGAGTTATCAATAATTACTATTGTCAATGGGTTTTGACAATATGAATTAAATATGCAATTCTACTGGGATAGGGCCTATTTGAGTATAGGACTAGAACTGAGTGTCTAGTAAAATTTACTTAAGAAGAAGTAAATAATAGAATTTGCAATATTTAAGGGAACACAAATATGTTAGAATTTAGTCTTCTCAGCATAGCGTTAGCTTTGATTAACTAGTTTTAAGTTTATTGGGTGCTTTTCAGCTGTGTATCGCTCTCAATGGGTAAATATAGGGCGCTATTTATCATATAGCGATATTCATGGGTTAATATGGGTTGCTATTGTATAGTTCCATTAATTGGTAACTATGGGGCGCTATTTATCATATAGCGATAGCTATGAGTAGATATTTTAAATATATACAAATTTGGCAAGAAATATTTGTTGAGCACTAAAAATTTATTTTTCATATATCATTAGGGTAGGGGCTAAGAGTGTATCATAAAATACTGATAAAGGAGTAAATTTTATACGTAAATTTTTATTAATCTTCATTCTATATTCTCCTTAAATGTAGGGGCTATTGGGTTATAGCATTAGATATTAGTAATCTAATTAAATAAATTAGAAGATATATATAATTTGAATTTAAACTTTAATAAGTCATACGTGTGTTTCCAGAGTTTCTGAGCGAAAAGAGTAACAAATTGTAGCATTATTAATTTTTACTAAGTTTCGCATATTTTAAGTTGAAAAACGATTTTATTTTTCCTATAGAGATGAATTTTCCATTTAATCTTGATCGCAAACAAATTAACATGGGTCAAGATTTGAAATCATTCACGATAACACTAATTGTTGCATTTTTTTAGAAAAAACCCAATGGTAACACCTCTGTTATCTTTGTGATCAGGTATGGGACGTTGTCATTTAAAAGTGTAAAGTAAATGTGTATAAAAGCTTATTAAATTTATTTAATTTGAGTTTAAAAAATTTTCTCATTTAAGTTTAAATTTATTTATATTTATTAGGGGTTTTTTCGAAAGTATAATTTAAGCAATCTAATTTTAAATGAGAAAATATTAATGGTTTATATAGATTTTATCTGATGAATGGCTATATAAAATATTTAACATGAAATGAATTGAACGAGTGCGAACAACTCCGTCTAGCTTGGTGCAGCATTCAACCGTTAAGGTGAATATTTATAAATAAATAGTTATTTGAAAATACAATTAATAACGAATTTGTATTTTATTTCTCCCCGTCCCTAACACCCTAAAATTGTATTTACTTTATGAGTAAATACAATTTATAATCTACCTGTAGGTTTGATTTGTTTATTAACCCCACAGTTCACCAACAGCTACAGGAGATTATTTAACCTTTTGTGTGTGCCCATACACACAAATTTACATACATATATGTATGTATTATACATATGCTAGTTATTTTTATTTAATAGCGGGAAATTTATAATTTTGTCCTTTCTTATATACTTATGTATGTACATATGTTAGTATATAGGGCACCTTTATGTAATATGGCGACAAATAAATTTTTAGAACAAGTGGGTATATATAACGGGATTTTCAATATAAAAAAATATTTCGTTTACTTTTAACTGTACTCTATATATTTTCCGCTTCATTTTGACTTTAACTTTTCCGCCATTTATTAAATTCCCGAACTTTTTTCTTTTTTAATATTTATTTGGGTTTATTTTCTTTTTTACACTTTTGAATGTTTCTTACTGCACTTTGATTATATTTAAAATTAATTACATACATACATACATCGTAGATATATTGTTTTTGGGACTGTTCTTTTTTTAACATTTTAATTTGTACGCGTTTGTTACATGTATTTTTCCCTTGTAAATATGTATGTAGGTACATATACTTACTTTGGCATGGTTGATCTTTAACTGATGAGTTTGTTCTTTTTGTGTTTTGATTTACCTCCTATTTTGCAACTAGTGGTGGGTTTATTGTTATTGTTGAATTTTAATTATTCTTTAATTGGTGATACTCTTGATGACTGGATTCATTTACGGGGAGAAGGACCATGTAAATTTGTGTGTATGGGCACACACAAAAGGTTAAATAATCTCCTGTAGCTGTTGGTGAACTGTGGGGTTAATAAACAAATCAAACCTACAGGTAGATTATAAATTGTATTTACTCATAAAGTAAATACAATTTTAGGGTGTTAGGGACGGGGAGAAATAAAATACAAATTCGTTATTAATTGTATTTTCAAATAACTATTTATTTATAAATATTCACCTTAACGGTTGAATGCTGCACCAAGCTAGACGGAGTTGTTCGCACTGGTTGTTAAAGAAGTAGTAACTGCACTGTATTTTTAATGATATGTAGAAACCTCGGTTTTAAGGAAAACCGAAGGTTTTCTTCGAGAACCCATTTGGAATTTTCCAAATGAACGTATGCCAGTGTGGACAACTTTACATTAATGTTTACGATATTTAAATATGTTAATAAATGGTATAATAATATAATTTAATTGTAAGTATAATTCAAGTGTAAGTATAATTCAAGTGTAAGTATAATTCAAGTGTAAGTATAATTCAATATAATGGGTATAAAAAATATAAATAAGTGAAAGTTTATCAATAAACTTAACTACTAAAAAATTTATGTATTTGTTCAAATGCAAATTTGGACAGATGGCATTGGCATTGTCTAAGGAAAATGGCATTATATGTATCTGTATACATGATGGTGAAGGGTATTATCTGATCATAGCACTTTTACCTTTTCAAGACCCCATTGTATAAACAAGCTTTAGATTGTCTGAGTTCTCATTTGAGCTCAATTTTAACATCGTCAAATCTAATAAATCAATTAATGAATGGACTAAAGCGAAATAGTTAAAAATATTTTATTTTATTCTGAAACTGTGTTCTAAAACTAAAATTAAGAATGTTATGCACTTAAAGAAAGAGTTGAGTAAACTTTAGAAAAATATAACAGGAAATTTGATGCAGGAAATTTGATGGGGAAGTTGGTTAAGTTATAACTTTTTTTGTATTATTTTTAGTAGCTTCTAAAGCTGTCTAGATCAACAATATTAAACGTATCCTTCTTCTTTTTTGAGAACTCACCTAGAAAAGCATGCCAAAAAAAAGCATGACAATTCTGAATTTTTTCCAGTAGCTGTAAAAGTTTATTTTGTGAAAAAGACGTCGAGGTCTTTTGTGCTTCAAATCTAAGCTTTAACCGAATACTGGTATTTAAATCCTAAGACATTACTAACGTTTAGTTTGGACTCTTCTTTGTATTTTCAGTACTAGTAAAATTATAAAAAGATTTTTCTATTCACAGTTCAATCATCAAAACTGTTTAAAGTTTTTTTAAAAAAAAACTTTTGCAACTTTACTTAAATTATATTTGAAAAAAAAAAATGTAAAACAAAGTGTACTCATAACAATGCAATGCAGTGTATTATTAAAGCAAAACAAGACACACAAAAAAATGGAGGAAGAAAATTATGAATAGAAGTAAAGTCATGTTTTTGCATTTTTTGTTTTTGTCTTAATCTGATCTGAGGCGTGTCATACATTGACAATTACAAATTAACAAGATTTATGAGCTTAAAGCAAAAACGAAAGGTGTATAGAGTCGATACACAGAGAAAGACTGAGAGGATTAAATATAGAGCAATTTTCTTTCGAACATTTCTCAAAATCTTATTATTTTTATTACGAGTATAACCAGCTGATGTAATTGTAGTAAATCGCAATTGTTATGCAAGTTTTGCTGTCTATTATTTTAGATATTTTCAAAGGTGCCTTTAGAAATAAAAATGAAAGCTTAAAATTGTAATAATTAATTCATTTGAAAAATTGTTTAATGTCTTGCCAATTTTATGTAACCATAAGTAACGGCTTTTGTCTGCAGTAGGTGTTCATTGGTAAAAGGTTTTTTCTGTATAGATTTTAAAGTCAAATATTTATAATATGTGTGTGTGTATGTGTGTGTGTGTGTATGTACGTTTATTGGTCAAGCATAATTATAGCAGCAGTAGCTGCATTACAAAATTTGAAAGTTTTTACAATTTCATGTTACTCAATAGCTTTAATGTTTGAAGTGGTGCCTATCGAAGTGGCTACAAAATACATTTCGGCTTTTGATGGAGAATGTTTGAAGAAACAAATTTGCAACAAAACTAAAGATTAAATAGTTTAATAGTTTAGCAATAATTATCAATTTAAATTTTTATAAAATATCCAACACTAAAGAATTAAAAAAAAAATAGTGTTTGTAGGAAAAACAATAACTAACACATTTTCAGGAGTGTTAAAAAATTGTAAAAAAAAAATATTTGATCAAACATAATGGTAAAAAAATTTTAATCAATTGAGCGAAATTTTCTTAAGTAAAATATTAATTGGACAGCTAACAGCTTAAGGCTGGTAAGAATTAAACCCTTAAAGAAAATAACTACCAATTTAATTTACTTAAAAGTAATAAAATATTGCGGGCGTATTTCAAAAGTTTCGTGCAAAATATGGTGGGAGTATTAGTCTAAACTAAGATGAGTGTAGAAGATAATAAAACAAAATCTGGTAGATTTCTTCGAGCAAAAACCAGCCGTTAAAATGCTAATAATATTAAAACAATGTTAACTGTCACTGTTGTTCGATACGGCGACATGATAATAGAGTTCTTTGTTCCTAAATTAAAGGGCTTGTGATTTAAACAAGATGGCGCCACATGCAATATAGCTTTTGAAACAATATTCGTTCAGTTACTGCATGGACATTTCCTGGTCTCTATATTCTCTTATTTAGGTGATCAGACTTTACCCCCTAGAAAGGGTCATTTCCTTTTGAGTAGTCAATGGTCCATGTCAACAAGGCTACAACTGTGCATACATTGAATCAGAATATTCAACGCTATGCCACTTAATATCAGTCTCCTCTAAGCAAAATTATCATTTGCATTTTTTTTTGCCACCAAAACTGTGCAATGCTAATCTTATGACTATAGGGTTCACTATAAAAAAAAACTACAAGACAATAATATATTCTCAGAGGCACATTTAGAAGTGAACCCTGTCCCATCAGCTGATCGCGAAGCATAATGTCCAAAAATATGAAAAAAACTTGATTTCATTTAGTTAGGCAGGACTGGAAAACTTGATTTTTGTTATGGTATTGATAACAAATTTACTAATTTTTTTAATAATTGATGTGTTTATATCTTTTATCATGGGCTTCAAAACTATTTTTCGATTTTTATACTCTTCACCTGTGGTGCACATTTGTAATTTCTACAATTTTCATTTCCGACCCCATAAAGGGTATATTTTCTGAAAGCTTATGAATTGAGGACTCGATTAAGCCCTGACCGTCTTCCCGTCTGTCCGTGTGTTGGTTGAAATCAACTTTTAGAAGCAACTATATGTTCCTCAGATCTGTATATGGTATCAATGTCTTGGAAATATCCAGGAATGAATCGCTATTGAAATTCAGCACAATCGCCCCATAACTTTCTAAGATATGAGCAAAAAACCACGACCACCTCGTTTTTTACACAATTACAACAACATACATATACATAAATACATGTAAAAAACATACGAAAAAAAAATACAAAAAAAATATATATTAAAAATAGAAAAAAATAATAAAAAAAATTACAACAAAAAAATTTAAAAAAATATTTTTAAAAAAATTTGTTTAAATTTTTAAAAATTTTTTTAAAAAAATTTTTTAAAAAAAATTTAAAAAAAAATATAAAAAAAAATAATAAAATATAATTAATATATTAAATAAAATAAAAAAAAATTTTTTTGGCTCAGCTGGGATTCGATGCCACATTTATTCTAACCAGTACGTATTTTATATGAGATGAATGGTGATACAAACAATTGTTTTTGCATGACTACACGTTGTGAAGGGTATATAAGATTCGGCACGGCCGAATATAGCACTGTTACTTGTTTTAAATTAAATTTTATAAAACTAAACGATTATAACAACTTTTCCATGCCTGATGTACGCCTTAACATGTTGTAGCAATTCATCATAACATATACGGCTGGGAATATGCCTCTAGAATTTCTATGTTTATAGTGCATTTCTACTCTTTTTATGCCAGGCCTTTCAAGCTAATATTTAAAAGCATACTTCGGGTATAAAATATAAATACTTTGGGTGAATTTCATTGTATTTTATTAAGTTTTTTAAGCGTGGAAATGTTTTCCACTAACATACAAGCAACCAGATGTGTATAACAATACAATGCCTCCAGCAAAACCCTGCCCCCACCTCCATCAGAATTTTTAAAAATTAACAAATAAAATTTTTGCTCATCAGACAGCCACCAACCAAACACCTTCTCACCCAACCCTCCAAAAAAAAATGCTTAAGCTTTTGTTGTAACGCCAGTGTTGTTGTATGGTTTATATGCGATTATATTACGAGCTTATTACAATTTTTTAGTTGTGTGGAATCATATGATGATTACATGGAATCATATTGTCATTCCAATTTAGTTGTGTGGAATCATATTATAATTGCAAATTTTTTTTCTATTATTCCTTGTACTTTTTTGAAACTTTTTTATGACTTTGTTTTAATTTCATTTAAATATTGGTGGTTTTTTATAACAACTATTTAGCACATTTGATATTAACTTTCTACACTAGATATATACATTTGTGTCTACATAAACATAAACACTATTAATTACAGGGTAACTGGAAATTAACCCAATTACTTGAATTAAATATCAAAATCAAATCAGTTGTCGAATAGTTTTTTATGACTGCCAACACTTTAACTGCACAAATTGCGGAAAAAAACAAATCTTAAGTTCATTGTGGGACACCCTGTATATACATAAAAAATTATAAATTTTTTAAGTTCAACTAATTAAAATAATAACACACAACAAGACACAAAACAATATGAAAGACTCCCATTTTTAGAGGCAAATTTAAAGAAAAACAAACTTTTAAATATAAAATAAGAATAGATTAGCAAAAAAGTAAGAAAAAACTAAAAACCACAAAAAAATATATAAAAATTCATGGCCATAAATACTATACATACAGACACACACAAAAAAAAAACATTGAAAAAATTAGATGTGAATTATATGACACAAATATAAATAGATAGAAAATATAGTTTAAATTCATCAACCACAAATAAATATTTTAAAAAGACATTCTATTAGTTTTAATACTTTTTTATCTACATTTTTGTTGTTGCTGAACAACCATATAAAAATAAAAAATAATTTTCTAGTTACTCATTTGAACAGAAAAGAGACATAGCAGCTAAAATTAGCTAAAAAAAACAGACACACAAAACAAAACAAATCACAACACTAAACGCTGAACGCTGAACACTACATTATACAACATAAGAGTATACCACTTACTTTATACGATTCGATACGGTACTTTAATACACTGCACTTTGTTTTGAAAACATCAGCGCGCCACTATGGCTGGCAAATGGCAAGAGTTGAATTTTTTTTTAAATATTACATTAACAATTTATACATAAGATACATATGCACATGTACACATACATGCATACAAACATTTAAAATTATTTGTGCATAACCGATCATAATTTCCTAATTCTATATTTTATTTAATTTTATGCATAATTTTGGCAATTGTTAAAACCTATAAATTTTAAAGTTTTCAAAATTAATTTTAAATTTTCTTTAGATATTTTTTTTTTAATTTATTGCTACTTAGTCATGCATATGATTGTAAAATAAAAGAATTTTATTTTTATTTTAAATTCAACTTATTTGTTTTTTTTGTTTGTTTTTTTTTTTTTTTTTTTTTGTTCAAAATTAATTAATTTAGCATTTACTTTTTTTTCTTGGTGTGCATAATGCAGCCAACAGATAGATTGTTTAAAAAAATATATCAAAAAGTTTTGCCGCTTAATTATGCCATTAAATAACAATAAGTGGCAATTGTTAAGCTTATACGGCAGCAGCGAACAAAGTTTTGAAATTACAGTGAAGTTTATAAATTAAAGCATTAGCAACAGAAATTATTGGCTTAACTACCCAGCAAAAACTCTAATTACAAAATAATGGGTTGAAATTACTAAAACATATGGGGGATTTACAGTAGTGTCATAAAGTCATATGTCCTATAATAATAGCATAAAAAATTAAGACTATTGTGAACAACCCCTCATAATTAAGTGTGCTATTTTGAATTTAAATCAGCTGATGTAAAACAATTGTGAAAATAAATATTTTCTTTCATAATGCCAAAAAAAAGTAAATAAAAAACAAAATAATAGCCAGTTTGTGCGAAAAGTTCTTTTTAGATGTTGTAATGGCAGACTCAAGTAAATAAATTACAAATAAATTAAATATTGTTTGATAAACAAAAACAGCAGAGTCCTTAGCCGATCTCATTTGACGCCACCAGTGATTTGTTATCAAAAATTAGCAACTGCGCTCAAATTTGGATGTCGGCCCAATAAAATTATACAATGAACGGCGACGGCTTACAAAAACTGTTGCGGCGTGGCTTAGCTGTTTAGCACAGATCTCTGCTTATTAAATACGACAGCACAATAAACATAGCGTACAAAGTTCTATTATAATAAGAAACTTTTTGCTTGAAAAGCAACAACAACATTTTTAAACTATTGTAAAATTTTAGGACAATATGACCATATGACATGATAAGACACCTTGTGAATCACCCAATAGTTCTTTACTATTTACAGTTGCGCATCTAAACAGTGATGGGAACTTTGAATCAACAAGTCCCGCTTAATGTGACATCCAAATCGCTAAACAAAAAGTTCGATTTTTTACTTAATAAAACTTTTGCTTAAGCCGCTTACTTTTAAAAATAAGATCAAATTCTTTTTAACAATAATAAGTGGTTTATTGAACAATAAATTTTATTTTTATTTTGTTCATTTTATTTTTATTAAAAAACATTTCAGTTTGATGAATTGTTTATTTGCTTGAATCAATCTAATGATTTTTAATCGCAGTAGAGTCTTACTAGATTATTTTCTACTTACACACACATACACATTTTTTTTTAGAAAAATCCCAGTGGTTTTTAAAAAAGTGTAATTACAAAGATGTTTTTGACAAACAGGAAATAAGTATGTATGTACATATGTTTGTTTGTATGATCGCAAGGCATATTTATTTATCAGGTAATTGCAGTTCGGGGAAAATTTTTTGTTTATATTTTTTTTATATGAAGTTTGACATTTGAAATAAATGAGTGAAGAGAGAAAATTGTTTTTTATCTATAAACTTTGACAGCTGAAATTTAAAAAAAGTGAAGAAAAAACAATAATTAGCTGACGCAGCAAGACTAGCTGATGAATAAATGTGCCTTGAGTTAAAATTATTGAAAAATTAAAAGTCTATAAATTTTAAATTATTTTTTAGGCTTCACATATATTTTTTTAAATCTCATTTGAAAATTGAGAAAAACTGTCTTCAAATTATTTAGGTGTGGATGACGTTATTTAAAAAAAAAATAACAAATAAATTTTATTATAATTTTTTTATAACAAAAATGCATTTGGAATATGACAGAATATGAACATGAATAAACATGTCATTTAATAAGAAAGAAAAAGATAAAATTAAAAATTAATGTTATACTTCCCTAATTCTAATTCCATTAAGTTGTAGCATAAATAAATGTTTCAAATTGTATATGTGTATACCGATAAAGCTGGTTTTGAAAATTCATTTCCCTCGGCTAATATCGAAATAGTTTTTCAAGATTTTTAAATGATTACAATTTAGTTTAATTTAGAAATGAACTTGAGCCAAAATAAATAAAAAAAATTATTTACATTAAATTTAATATATAAAGAATTCTAATAAAATATTAATATGTAATGATTGCAATTTAATTTAAATAAATAAATTTTTTAGGAAGTTTAATAAAAGAAAACTGAACTTAAGCCCAAACAAAAATGATTTGTAATAAATTTAAGAAAAAAAAGTTTATTTAAAATTATTATAATTTTTCTTTTTTTAAAGTGAACCATAACAAGAAACATTTCCACAATAATTGTCTTAGTACTACTTCATTAAAAAAGTTTTCTGCAGCTTTCGATCTAAGCGGCACTCTCAAAATCATTTTTTTGTTATTATTTTAATCCAAAGAGAATTCCATCACGAGCAGTAATAAAGTTTCTTTCTCTTTCATCAAAAAGGATCAAATATATATTCAGAATATAAAATAAAGTACGACATTAAAATAGTATGATGTCTTCGCAAAAATAACTTTATATTCAAAAGAATTTAAAATTAAAAATAACCATTAAATGTTTATTAAAACAATAGTATGATTACAGAGCAATCAAGCCATGATTTATTTTAATAATAATTTGTTTCCAACTGTTCTTCTTGCTGATTAATTTGTTTCTTTTAAAAGTTTGACATGTGAAAAAAATCTAGAAAAATTTTATTAAAAATTTAAAAAACTAAAGAAATAATAAAAATTAACGATAAAGTGTAAAAAAATATTGGTAAAAAATATCGTGATTACAAAGTTGGGTATAATCAATATAAACACTAATTTGCTTTAGAAAAGAGCAAAGATTGTCTTTTTCATTTGTAATCATAATATGATTACTGAATGGTACTCTAATTAAACCTCATAATGATAACCATAATCATAAGTACAAGTCAATCATAGTATGCTGCTCTTCGCTTATGATTGCCACAACCATGTTATTTCGTTGCGTGTACTAAAATCAATTAATGTCACTTACACCGCATTTAGACTATGCAATTAACGCCGAGTTTTTTTCGTTATTCTCTTTTAAAGTTGCTTCGAAAATCTTTTCACATTTACATTAAAATTTTTTTCTTGAGCATTTATTGTGACAGTTTTCGATTTATGCTTTTCTGTGTTCTCTTGCTAACAAACAAAATGTTGCACGCAAAAGTTGCGGCGTTAATTGCATAGTTTAAATACGGTCTTAGACAAAATTAAAGATTTTAAATTATCACTCCAAAACGTTTCTTTCTAAGATGCAATAAAGTCGTAAATATTAAAAAATACACTTTGAGTTTTTATTGTTGTTTCTTTTAAGCCAAGCCTTTAATTTACCCAGTAACGCTGTGTGAGGTATTTTTTCACCAAACAAATATTGTCTTTAATCTTTTATAACAAATAATGATGCTGATGAGTTTTTAATGCATTTCATCTGGGGTTAGAACACTAACTAGTCTATGCAATAAATCAAAAAAATAGTTGCATTAAGTTAGTGAAAAATCAAAATCTGGGCTTATGCTGAATAAAAATATTATTTATTTCAATTTTTCCCCCTCTTAAAGAGTGTGAATAACAAAAACATTTCCTAGATTTGTATCTTATTGTGGACATTGTGTTGAATTTAATTATTATTCATTTAATTACATGTAACAAAGTATTATTGTAATTTAAGTGATAATAATTATAGCAAAAATTATAATAATTTCAAGTGGACTTAATTGTGTGCCTGTAAGCAAACATACATACTTGATACCACTATATTAAGATACATGTCATTATTTGTTATGTGATCTAAATATGGTTTATTTATTTATTTGAATTTTTTTATTATTATTCCTAATAAATTATAATCAATTTTAAGTATAGTTTTGCATTAACCTACTACCCTAAATACCAAAAAAAAAATGAAAATAAAAACTTAAATGTAAATTGAAACGGCAGCGAAAACAAAAACAAAGTAAAACTACACAATTTGCAACTAGAACACTTGGCAACGAATTTTGTTTGACACTTGCAATGCACTACATAGCCAGTGTTAAGAAAAATAGATTTTTTAAACTTCATTTACGTTAGCCAACAGAAGTAAGTATGATTGTGTTAAAACATGTTTTCCAAGACATGTTTATTAATCAGTTATCCGTAGTTCGGAGAAAATTTTTTTGTTTATATTTGTACATGCCCGGCGCCCGTTGCTACGCCCTTTAATAAATAAAAATGCATTCTGCATTTTAATTGAATATAAAGTGCACGAAGCTAAAAATTATAACATTTTTTATAGGCGTGGCACTGCCCACTTTTGTAATCACAAAATTGTATAGTCATAACAGCTCAATATGTGTGCAAAGTTTAAGAAAAATCGGTGAAGTTTAAGTAGCTAAAAATTATAACTTGTTTTTTATGGGCGTGGCACTGCCCACTTTTCTAATCACGAAACTGTATAGTCATGACAGTTCAAATGTGTGCAAAGTTTTAGAAAAACGATCTAGTGCAAGTAGCTAAAAATGATAACTTATTTTCGATGGGCGTGGCACTGCCCACTTTTCGAATCACGAAATTATATAACCATGAGAGTTTAATATGTGTGCAAAGTTTCAGAAAAATCGGTCTAGTGCAAGTAGCTAAAAATTATAACTTATTTTTTATGGGCGTAGCCCCGCCTACTTTTTACCACCATAAATTCTTAAATCTCTACAACAAAGTTTGAGTCCGATCGGCTTTACGGTTTCGGAGTCTATAGCTAACACACACACAGAGTATCACTTTTATATATCTGTGGCTTGGAGCTAAAAGGGCCAATGCCACTTTTTTGCGCTTTTTAGTTAATCATTGTATTAGATTTGTTTTCTTGCTCTTTTCCATTATGTTAAAACAGCTAAAGTCATACTTAAATACTTCATAAATAAAATGCTGGCCAATGTCACTATAAAAGCATCTATAAAAGTTAAAGTTCAATTCAAATTTTCTCAAAAGTAAATATTTTGACATTGGCCCTTTTAGCTCCACGCCACAGATATATAGATGAAGTTTGACTTTTAAAATAAACGAGACTAGAGAAAGAACTGTTTTTTATGCATGGACTTTGACAGCTAAAGTTAAGAATAAGTAAAGAAAAATTTAATCAGCTGACGAATGAAGACTACCTGATGCATAAATATGTATGTCTTGACTACTATCATACATTTTTGACATTAAAGAAAATCCAAACGGGTTGGTACCAATATTAGGTACTTTTCTTAAAGTGGTATTTATTATGAAAATATAAAATTTGTTTAAAAAATTTTCCCAGCCTAAGTTTCAAACTCATAAAATTTTATTTCACCTAAATAAGCCTTTAAAACACTTTATTTTACAATTTACAAAAAGAAAGAAAGAAAAAAAATATTTAAATTTTCTTACCTTAAGAAATGGTGTAAAAATATGGCACACATGGCATAAAACTGCACTTCAAGTGTGTTGAATGATTGTGGGTGCAGTGACACAGTGTGTGAGTATGTGTGCAAGTAAATTAGAAGATAAAAATCTAAATAAACACAGGAACAAAAAACACAACGAATAAAGTAATGAACAAGTAAAAACAAATATTAAATAATGGTTACACTTAATATGGGTGTGTGTGTGCATGTGTGCGTGTGTAAGAGTTTCTATTTTAGTTTTTTTTTAATTCAACTTAAAATGCGGTTGTTGCTTTTGTCATTTTGTATGGGTGTGTGTGTGTGTGTTTACGAATTTAGTATCAAAATGAATACTTATTTGGTTTTTCTGTGCCCATTTACGTTTGTCATCAATGTTGTTGCTGCTGCTGTTGTCGTTATAGCTCGTTATTATTGTTTTTCTTTATTATAGTTTTGTTGGGTATTATTTTTGTTGCTGTAGTATTTGACGACTACAGCGACAATGACGATGGTGATAGTGATGATGATGATGATGATTTGTCACCTTGAACATGAAAATTGTGCACTTGGCACAGATAAAAAATGTAGTGAAAAACAGCTCATATACACACACACACACACAAAATAACAACAACAAGCAACCATATTGAATATTACAAAATATTGTTTTATTTTTCATAAAGAACTAAACTTTAGTCTAATGACTACAAGCTTACAATTACAAATACAACAAACACTAATGAACTAGAAAATGTATGTTAACGCACACACACACACACACACGAGCTCAGTAACAATATGTGTACGTTTTTCTTTTGTGTAGTTAGGTAATGGAGCGTATAATTAATATTTCATTATGGCAAAACAACTTGTTATAAATATTTTTTCATTTATTTCTTGTTGAATGCAAAAATGATGAATTTATTTATGCATTATTTGTTTAATTATCAATAGTGCTATTAAATAAAACATTTCGTTAGAATAATGCTGTTAATAATTCATACAAACACAATATGGTACGTATGCATCTTTAAGGAAGTGCAGAAGGCGTTTGTTTAAAGTGATTTTGTTTTTTTTTTTTTGAATTCATAAGCAACAAATAAATAGTAATTGAAAAATGCAAATTATATTACTGAAGTGCATAGAAAAAATATAATGAAGATTATTTAGGGCGTTAAAAGCTTTCATTTTTGCAGCCATGAGCTAACAAGTGGGTGTTTAACAAGGGTGGGAGTTAATTGAAATCTTGGAAATAAGGAAATGAATTAATTAGAGAAACATTTTGGGCGTCATAAGAAAAACTTATTATTTCTTTTATAAACTTAAACTTCTCAAAAGAAATTTAGTTGTTGACTTAAATAATTCTGTAACTGTTTACTTTTGCAACTTTTTTATGCACTAAAAAATATTGAGATATTGAAAGACTTAACCAATGCTTGACGATTACCCTTTAACATTTAAACACATAGACGACACATACTGACTAGAAATTGTCTCGAATAGAATACTTGTGTGTAAATGAAAATGATTATTTTCACGACAATACGGCTACATGGCAGCACGACCACCGCAGTGGCCACTAAGGCCAGTTTATATTATCTTAGTTACAAACAGCTGTTCATATTGTCAGTTAATTATTACCACATTGCAAAGACAATAGGTTAATTACCGCACCTAAGCGGCCAATCATATATTCCCTTGTACTCTTCCCGCAGCTGAGTTGTGTGGCTAATTTCGGCTTATGGTAGTGGATTTGTCCTTTAAAGTAGATAAAATGTGCTTAACTTTAAACTCATCTTACAGTTGGAATGCTAATAAAATAATAATTAATAGAACAAAAGGAATATCTTTATTACAACCTGTAAATCGAATTTATTTTAAGACTTTGCCAACATCTTTTTAAATTTCACCTTAACCATTAAGACACTTTGACGTTTGCTGTGGTGTTCAAAAATTTTTGCAATGCAATTTGTTATTGCCTTCATCAAGATGTTTCCTAATACTCGTAGTACGCCAAAAAAAAGCTAATTAATTAAGCTGTATAATTAAAGAAAATACATTCCTAAAGCACTTATTTTCAAAAAAATATTTGCAGCCAAAAAAAATTACCATAAATTGCAGCTGCACACCGGCTAAAATTAAATGTAAAAAAATTACATAAAAGTCGCCAAATAATAAACAACAAGACACGTAACATAATAATTTTTAAAGCAAATGATTTGAAATAGAATACAAGACAAACAATAAAATAAAAAAAAGAAGATAATGATTCAACCGGTACACACATACATACAAACATAGAACTATCTCAAATTACCAGACTGACATTTAAAACACTGACACAGTTTCAAAAAGAAATTTTAATAAATTTACTTTAGACATCTAAAAACAAATACCTGTAATTCTTGGGCTTTCTTTTCAAATTCCCAAACGCTACATAAATGCAATAGTATCTGTAGCAGGGGTTTTAGGTGATCATCCCCCTGTCTCTGCACAACAATAGCCCCTTTGACGGCGAGTATGCAAATAGCAAACAAATCGTTCAAAACAGAATTTTTTTTTAAATAAATAAATAAGAAAATGAACTAACAAAACAAAATATTTGTATATACGTGTGTGTGTGTGTGTGTTTGTATGTAAAAATTGGCTCATAGAAACAGCGTGTGGCAAAAGAAAACTATTTTTTATATTATATATTTTGATGATTTCTGTTGTTGGTATTTTTTTTTTTTAATTTACCACGAGCTTGCAGTGAATGTTTTTACACCACCACTACTACTACTACATCATTTACAAAAATAAAAAAAACACACAAAAAACAAGCACCGCCATGATGTTGAGGGTTTTGACTAAAAAGTGAAATAAATATAGTGTTTCTTGGTGCTGCTGCTGCTTTGTTTTTTTTAAATTAGAAATGAAACTGAAAGCCGCCATTGCAAGCAACTTGCCAACTCAAATTAATTTTGCTGGTTTTGGCTGTAATAAAAATGTTGAAGAAATTTAATTTCAAATAACAATATGAGAAAACAAAAAACATTAAATTTAATTGTATACACAAATGCAAATGTATGTATGTATGAATGTACATGAATGAGTTTTGTAATAGCAGGAAGAAACTATACCGCAAAACTATTAAAAGTTTTATAAATGTTTAATCATTATGAATGGTCTCTGCCTACTTGTCTGCTCCAATCATATGGGGCATTCTATGCATAAAGTAGGCTTTTAAGATGTGTAGTCATAATGTGAAAAATTTTTTAAATTTGAGTTGGGTTTTTTGCGTTGTTAATTGTATTGCAAAATTTAAAAAAAAAAAAATTGTAAATTTTTAAAATATGACAATACAATATGGTGTAATGAATACCCCAACTACATAGAAATAAAATAGTCCCATCAAAATCTAAAATGCATGTTTGTTTATATAGAAAATATATTATTAAGAAATATTCTTTACATGAGAATTGATAAAACTTTCCTCATAAACAAAAAAGTTATTTAATTTTTAAGCCCAGACGTGACTTTAGGTCCACTCGGTTTCTGTAAATAGATTGTGTTAAACTTTACGGGGTAAAATTTGCTGTAGAATTTTTCTATTTGTATCGGTTTTTTTTATTATTTACTAAAATACTAGCTGACCCGGCAAACGTTTTTTTGCCCTATAAATTATTTCTAGGAAATATTTTTTTTATTCAATAAAAAGAACTAACTTACTCTGAGTACATTTCAAAATACTGTAAAGCATATGTATTCTACGGTACGCGCGGATCTCTATTAGCTTAAAATTTCGACGAAATCGTTACGTTATTTAGGTGAGGCATAAATTGACCCTTAGCGTGAGTCACCCTTTATATTTAGGAGTACGAAAAATAAATGTTGACCGATTCTCAAACGTTTATTTCTGCAATGGCTGGACTATAAATTATGTACAATTTGAAGAAAAATACTTAAAACTATATCGATGCAATTACATAATTTAAAAAAAGTGGGCGTTAAAGAAGGCGTGATAAAAAAACAGAATTTTATTAATCATTCCATAGTCTTGGTTATATTATATAAAAAATTCAAAAAGATCTGTCCAGCAGTCTGGCCTACCTGAAGAGGACTAAAAAAGGGCGTGGCATTAAGGAGGGTATGAAGAATGGATGTTGACCAATTCTCAGACCCACCCGATGTTCACACAAAATTTCACAACAAACGGTTAAGCCATTTCGGAGTAGTTTAATCACAAACACCGCGACAAGAGAATTTTATATATTAGAGAAGATCAATTCTTTGTTAAAAAATTTATAAAATATAGTATTCGAAAAATATTCCGCCAAACTTGAATTAAAAGAATTCTGATTTCATAAAACAATAGAAAAGCACGGCGCGCGTTGCGACGCCCCTTAATAAATAAAATTGCATTGTGAATTTAAATTGAATATCAAGTGCAAAATACTTTTCTTAATGGGCGTGGCACTGCCCACTTTTCTAATCACGAAACTGTATAGTTATGACAGCTCAATATGTGTGCAAAGTTTCAGAAAAATCGGTGAAGTAGCTGAAAATAAAAATTTTTTTCTTATGGGCGTGACACTGCCCACTTTTCTAATCCAGAAATTGTACAGTCATGACAATTCAATATGTGTGCAAAGTTTCACAAAAATCGGTCCAGAGTCCAAGTACCTCAAAATTATAACTTTTTTTATGGGCGTGACCCTGCCTACTTTTCTAATCACGAAATTGTATAGTCATGACAGCTCAATATGTGTGTGCAAAGTTTCAGAAAAATCGATCTAGTAGCTAAAAATAATAATTCATTTCTAATGGGCGTGGCACTGCCCACTTTTATAATCACGAAATTGTAAAAACATGAGAGCTCAATATGTGTGTGTAAAGTTTCAGAAAAATATGTGAAGTTCAAGTAGCTGAAATTGTTTCCTTTTTTATGGGCGTGGCACTGCCCACTTTTCTAATCACGAAATTGTAATATGCGTACAAAGTTTCAAAAAAATCGGTGCAGTGCAAGTACCTCAAAATTATAACTTTTTTATGGGCGTGGCCCCGCCCACTTTTCTAATCACGAAATTATATAGTCGTGACAGTTCAATATGTGTGTGCAAAGTTTCAGAAAAATCGGTGAAGTGCAAGTAGCTAAAACTGATAACTAATTTTTTATGGACGTGGCACCGCCCACTTTTAACCACCCATAAACACTCCCTGGAATGTGTACAACAACTTGTTTGAGTCCGATCGGTTTTACAGTTTCAGAGTCTATAGCTAACACACACACACACACGCAGAGTTTCACTTTTACAAAATTTAAAAATTTTCAAGGTATTGAAATTTGTTTTTATCCTAAATTAAGCTTTAAAGATTTTCAATTTACATCTAGAAAATTTACGATAAAATCCGTTTAAAGGTAAATGTTGTTAAATCTTATTTTATAAAATCTCGGTTTAAAAAAAAATTGTGCTTTATTTACTATTTATATAAAAATGTTGGTCACTTAAATATTTTTATAATTTGATTTTCTTTATATTATTTTTAAAAAAATTTTCTATTTTAAGTACAGTTTTCCATCTCTGATTTTATTTAAAATGTCTTTAATAAAGTCATGGTTAAAAAAAAAAAATAAACTTAAAAAAATAGTTGCGCGTGTTTCAAACGTGTTTTTCTATTTTTCATTTTCAATTTCAACAAAGCAACACTTGTAAATACTTAAACCTACAACAAAAATACTCTAAAAAAAATAGAAAAAAAATAAAAAAAAATAAAAATCAAAGCAAAATAGATACAAACTGCAATGCCGCACCTTGTATAAAATGCACTGGAGATCACATAACAAAAAAAAAAAAAACCTTTCAAATATATAGAACGTACACTTAAATAACAAATACACACACATATACACACATAAACACATAAAAAGAAAAACTAAAATGCAAGCATATGTTATAGTATATGCTAATGTATACATACAGATGAATATAAAAGTTCATGTAGTACATACTAGTTAAATAGTATATACCCTACTTTTCAACATTTACATTAAGACTATGTACGTATGTACATGTGGCAACAACAACAATTTTAGTGTCCATATAGTATGAGTGTATATAAAATCATGTTGAGAATAATTCAAAAATGTCAGCGGGGAGCTCGGTCAGAGCGGAAGTAAATAAAAATGCGCGCGTGTACCCATACAACTGCAAGCGTATCATATTTTTACAAAACTGTACAAATCATAACACATATACAGACATACAAATACCAACATTGCATACATTGCTGGTATAGGGAAGTGCACAACAAAATATGGCAGCCAAGAGAATAAGCACAAACGAATGAAAAAAATATGTAGGGAATGGGGACACTGTTGCATATAGACAGGGGCAGGCCGGTTGGCAGAATATGCACATGACACAAACCCTATCAAGGGTAATCTTTGCAAAACTTATTTAAAGCATTTAACGTCAAGAGTATAGCCATAGTGGCAGTGATGTTTTCTTCATGTTCAAACGACTATAGAGCTGAACATTTATACCGGCCGGCCGGTAAAAAATGTTGCGCAACTGCCAATAGCAAAATGTTCAAGATATTGAAATAGACACACACACACAGCCATATACTGTACTGCAATGCAGTTTGCAGCAGCTGCACTCAAAAGCAGCAGCAAAACCATTATTAATACTTTTTTGTTATATTGCAATAATGCTGTCTCTTTCTTTCACCCAGTTCAGAGGTTTATATTTTCTATTTCAGTTTATACCTTGTAAATTTCCTCTTTGCATTCTGTTAAGTGTTGTAAATAGGGAGGGGGCCTACGGCAGGGGTCTAGAAAGTGAATGGATTTTTGTTTTTGCATTGTATAAACATCAACTACTCAGCTAGTGTTTTTGCTTTGCCCCATCATCTTTTGTTTTTCCGTTTTATTTTATTTTTTTTTTTTCAATTTGTGTGTTTTGCCAACCAACTATTTTGAGGGTCTTTAGAGGGGTAGTGAAATTAACGGCACGTGTTCGCACACTATTGCAATAGTGCATATTTGCACATACTTAATCAGTTACACAAACACTTACACACTTTAGTATAAAACTGCATGTAAAAATACATTAACATGAACATGTTTTAGGGAAAAAAAACTTTTTTTTTTCTCACATTTTCTTTTCTTTTTTTATCTTGCTGTATCTTTACGGAATGTAGTCGAACAAACTACTGTATTTAAAACGAATATGTGTGTATAGAATAATGCAAACACCGACAATATTTTCAACAACTATTATTTGATATGAATTGATTAACAGCCATAATAATGTTTTATTGTGTAAAATTAAAAATCAAGGTTTTGATTTCGTTTAAAGGGACGGAACTTAAAAACAAAGCGGAAATATTTATGAAATTCTTAAAAAGGGATAGAAAAAAAAAAATAATTAAAATATAAACAAAATTAACTCGAAATTAGGAAACATTATTTTTATTATTGAAATTAGGAATTTGTTTAGTTTTAATACTTAGTAAGCTGCTTTTCGTTGAAATTAACGTTTTTAACATAAATTGTATATAAACTGCTTCAAAAGTACTACTTTTAATGCATATACGGTTAACTGTAGTCTTAGTTGTCTATTCTGTAGTTGTGCTGCTGGACTCAACCCATTTTTTTAATTGTTAGACAATCTATTTTCAATGGCTTCCCAAAAAGCCCTTATAAGGCTATTGATTAAAATAATAGTTAAATTGGAGAGGATTTTTATATTCCTAAAACTTGTGCTGCTACTATAAAGATGAGGATTGATTAAAACTCAACAAAATAATATAAATCAAAATAAAACTAATAAAATCGAATTTTTGATCCTCAATCTAGGATGCTGAATTTTTTAGTATTTGAAATCATTTAAATTAAGTCAACTATAGCATAACAAAATGTGTAGTGTCAGTGGAAAATACTAAATAACTCGAGTGAATAAATCACTGATATCATCGTTTACATAAAAGTTATTATATCTGTGTCTTGGAGCTAAAAGGGCCAATGTCACTTTTTTGCTCTTTTGAGTTAATCATGGCATTAGATTTGTTTTCTTGATCTATTTCATTGTGGTAAAACAGCTTAAGTCATACTTAACCCAGAACAGCTGCATAAATAAAATGCTGGCCAATGTCTATAAAAGTTAAAGTTCAATTCCAATTTTCTGAAAAGTAAATATTTTGAATTGGCCCTTTTAGCTCCAAGCCGCAGATATCTAGTATGCCCTACAGCAGGACATTGATGAAAGTAGTATTTCAAAGTCTCATCTTCTGCTTCGCATATTTTATATGTCATTTCATCTGAAATTCCTATGCAGGCTAAATAAGTTCTCATCTTCGTGTGACCCGTTATGACACTAGGTTATCTCTTATTTTTAGTTACTTGAACTTCACTGATTTTGCTGAAACTTTCCACACATATTGAGCTGTCATGACCATACAGTTTCGTGGTTAGAAAAGTGGGCAGTACCACGCCCATTCAAAAAAAATTTAATTTTCAGCTTCTTGCACTTGATATTCAATTAATTCATTAAAATGCATTTTTATTCATTAAGGGGCGTAGCAACGTTGGATGGTTAAATTTTAAGAACCGATATTGAATTCGAACCACACCTAAACGTAGAGTTTTTTTCTCAATTTCAGACTAACTCAATTTGAACCATGGAAAGTTAAGGTTAAGGTTAAAGTATTTAAGGCCTATTATGAAAATGGGCCGATATAATTTTGAAATCTCCTTCGATTTTTCAAGATTTGGCTCACTCCACAGTAAATTCGTCACTTTAGTCACATCAGCACTTTGGAATTGTCTGACGTGTTCGTTCGTCGCCTAAACTTCAAGTTTATTTTTGAACCTCTCAAGATGCTTAGCATTCTTCAGGGTGATGGCAATTGAAAAGGATTCCACTTTGGCTAATTTGCCGGCTTTTAGTTTTCGATTATTCCGTATTCCTTAATGGATATCTCTAGATGTTCGGATGCGAGCTTATCTCCACTCTCCTTCTCTCTTGCATTTTAGAACATACTGAGATTCCACTTTTTTATTGATTAGAATCTTGAAATCGGCCTATGTCATATAAACCTAATTTAGGTTGGTCACCAATCTACGATCAGTCTGTATAAACATCGATGTTTATCATATCACAGAGGTAACGATGACTCATAATCTATGAAAAAGTTCAAGTGGATGGATATTTTAAGATTCATGGCATGGCCTTGTTTTTTTTACTCTTATTGAGTAAAAACTAAATTTGCACTTTATTTTGTGAATTATTTTGAAAAATTTTAATTTTAAGTGCCGCAGTGAACTAGTGTGCAGTGCGCTAGCCTGCCGGCCTGGTGATGAAATTTTAGTTTTAGCCACACAGTCATATGGTCTTTGTTATCGCACTCGTTTATTAAATTAATTATATAATTTCTAATTGTAATTATTGCAATGAAATATATAAATACCTTTAACTTCGCCTTATAACCTTTAAAGCTTAGAACTTTAAACAATAATAAAATTATACGGCCACTCTTAGTACGAAGTCGGTTCTTTACAATAATTAAAAAACCTCGATTTCAAGAACCTAAAAACCTGCATTCAATTTCACAGATATTTTCTTGTACTTCTCTCAACTTTTTTAAGCTTTTTCCAACAATCTATAATGACTACAGCTTTAACTTGTTAAGTGTTAGAAAAAAAAAAGTAATAAAAACCTTGAATTTTTTGTGCCTCAAAAAGTAATTATTATTTAACTCATACATATATATGTATTTTGCTGTGTGTGTGTGTTTCGCTGCAAAACTACAATTCTTTTGTATATAATTTCTGTTTTGATTAATTTTGCATTTAATTATAACTTGCTGCCACCCTCTAGCATTAGCGTTAGAAATTTACAAATAAAACTTACTTCAATAGTTAAAAAAATAAAATAAAACAAATCCAACTATAAACAACAACAATGGTTTTGTTAAGTAGAATGTTAAGACGTGGTTATATTAAGTCTAACAGTGCATTTGTAACGAATTCAGTTTTTATGATTATAACACAATCAGAATACTCTCACATAGAATTAATGTCTATTAAATAGAAGTTACGGCAGAGACTAAACGCTAGGACTTAGACCTATCGAGTTTGGCCCACCAAATATTCTTTATAGATCCTATAACTGATGGCATTAAAAATGAACAGAGAATGTATCTCTCAGCCCAGACTTGTCAAATCAGTAACGTCTAGTTTCCTTTTAAATTATAAGGAACATTTAGTTTGATCAAAATCAAATGAACGGGGAAATCTTTCTGTTAAGATTAAGTTAAAGTACATGCATCAAACTGTTGTGTGCTGCTATACACAGAGGTCGTATGCTTCTTTGTTATTATCGCATAAAAGAAAAAAAATACTAACAAAAATATGAACTACTAACTTTTTAACTTAATTACCAGCACTATTTTCAAAAGCTCAACCGCCCCCTCTGTGTAATCTTGTGTTTTCTTATTCCACTTTGTAGTTACAAATTTTATTAGTGGAAAGACAGTTAGACATTTTTTGCATTGTTTTATTAAACTTTAGTGGTAAAACTTATTATTTGGGGAATTTTAAAAATTCCTACATGTAGTAGAATCAGTTAGAAAACAAAACATTGAATGTCACGTTTTAGAGCTTTCAAACTCAGGTAACGTTTAGGAATAGTTTCATTGTCAATGTGGAAGTGCTAATATACCTGGAATGTAAATGTGTTCAAGTATTCACATTTTTAGAATTCACAGCCTGTTAGTGTTTTTTAAAGGCTTTGATTAGTGAATATTTGCTAGAGTTTTGTCACAATTCGAGGCAGATGCATGTAAAACTGTTACTTTATTTTAACTTACGATTGGGAGGATACGCTTCCCTTTTATACCGGAAGAGGTTAATACATTCGCTACTTAATGTCACTTATATGTATATTTGGCATGACAATTTTCAACGAAGCTCTTGTCACAATTAACTATTAAATATGTTTCAAAAATATATTTAACTACAATTTGTCTGAAGCAAGTTATTTCTTTGCCATTTAAAAGTTTAGCAATTTTGTTGATATTTCCAGACAAATTTTTATTTATCACATATTTGTGACGTAATATCTTATAAGTTTAAATTTCTACTGAAAATGCAAAAGAGAAAAGTGAGTGGCGAACCTTGTTAATTAAATAAATTTCATATCCGAC
The DNA here is from genome assembly GCA_941918925.1 of Phyto melanocephala. Taxonomy (NCBI): domain Eukaryota; kingdom Metazoa; phylum Arthropoda; class Insecta; order Diptera; family Rhinophoridae; genus Phyto; species Phyto melanocephala. The sequence continues at coordinate 10,379,748 of OW799233.1, forward strand.
ATTTTCAATTCATTGCTAAATGTGGCTCGAAAAGTTGAAAGTTTAAAGGAACTACTTTACGTAAATTACTTATTTTATTTAATATGGCAGGCATTTTAAAATATTCTCAGCTTAATTGTCATTACATTAAGCGTTCCAGACTGTTCCCTAGCTATCTCAAATATCAACCATTTTCTAAATACCGTTTTTTTTTCACATAAAGTTTTTCAAGGTTATTCTTCCTGCCTCTCTTCCAACTCACATTGACTTTCTGCTACCATTAGTTTGACAATGAGATCTCTGTTAGTTGCACTCAGAGTGTGTTGGCGGTTTTACTGGATTTAAAAAAATAATAAAAATAAAACCAAACCACCACTTAAGCTTGAAACAACAATTTGAAACACGCCTCATACACCTAATAGAGTACAAAAAGAACAATCATCTACTGCAGCTGCAAATAATTTTAATTGTCATTCATAGCAAATGTTAATGAATTTAATGATGATTTTTAATTACAAAAATTACGTAAATAGTGTTTTTATGTGTAATTTTTTTCCAGCTGGCATGTGTTTTAAACAAAACACTCGTTTGTTAAAAGTGATCGTAAAGTTGATGGTAATAAAAACAAATGTATATTTAATACTATTAGTTTATAAGGAAAACAATATAAGTTTGGATTATACAGGAGATTTTCCGCTTTTGAAGTTGTTTTTTTTTCACTCAAACTGTTCATCGACTATAAATAATAGATTGTTTTTTTTTTTTTTCTTTCATTTTTAAAACTTTCAACATTTTTTGTAATCTTTCTTAAAATAAAAATTTCAATCAAGATACAAAATCTGTTCTTTTACATAAATTAATTTTTGTTTTTTACTTGGCCAAATAAGGGACATTACTTAAGCACAACGAAATAAGTAAACTTTAAATTTATGAGTAGAATATTGAAACCTAAAAATGTTTTAATTTTTAATTCAAATGCTTTTTAACAATTGTGTTTATGTTTAATTAAAAAAAAACTGCGCAAAATTCCCAGCACCCAAAACTGGCAAATGCATTAATTATACCGATAGTTTTTAAACATAAGGTAGGTAGGTAAGGCTGGTGCAAAGTTACCATCACACCTTCACTCTGAGACCATTACGGTCCATTGTGACGCCTTAATAGAGAGAAGAATAGAATAACAATAGAAATATTTAGGATAGAAGAGAAACAGACCATTCCAGAGTATCCGGCGGGAAACGAACCCGCAACCCCCAAACAACTGACTTGTCCTGTACTGACTAGTTCACAGGGGGTGCAAAGTTACCCTCACACCTTCACCCGGAGACCATTACGGTCCATTGTGACGCCATTCCAGAGTCTCCGGCTTGAAACGAACCCGCAACCCCCAAACAACTGACTTGTCCTGTACTGACTAGTTCACAGGGGGTGCAAAGTTACCCTCACACCTTCACCCGGAGACCATTACGGTCCATTGTGACGCCATTCCAGAGTCTCCGGCTTGAAACGAACCCGCAACCCACAAACAACTGACTTGTCCTTTACTGACTAGTCTACAGGGGCACTCTTTTAAACATAAAGGACAAACAGATTCCTGCGAACAGGCTTATGTTGAAAAAAAGTGCCTAAGCTGGGTATAACAAAGAGTATATAGAGTGAAATGGTTAAAGAACTTTCTTATTAAGATTCTTACATATAGGAATGGAATGGGCCGAAAGTGAAATGTTTAATCAACGAGATTTCAATGTACTCGTAAAAATAAGAGACAAGGCCGTTTAAAAGGTGATTAAACATATGAAGCGGCTAAAGAAAGCCATAGCTTTTTTCGTATGATAATTTTTTTTTTATTTAAAAACAACAAATAACAAAATTTAACATTAAAAACTCTTATTTTTATGGAAAAAAAGTTTTTAAAGGGACGTTAGATGTCTTGTCTTAAACAATCTTGAAAAAGTGAACTGGCTTAGTTCATATTATCGCTAGTTTACTGTATTGCTTTATTACTTGATTAATTTAACTTTAAGCTAAGATAACTGACTTCTTTGGATAATCTTATATATACAACATACACATACTGTACAAAGATCACCTAAGCTTATTATTAAACAAATAATAAATAAAATAAAAGTAAACAATTAAAAAAAATATATGTACACATACATATATTTCTTTAAAAAAAAAACTTGTACTGTACGAATTTACTTTACTTTCAAAATTAAATAAATCAAAACTTAAAATCGCAATGACAGGTTTTGTACGTCTATTAAAAAAAAAAAAACTTCTTTTAAGGTGAATGTGATAAAAATAATCTTTTTTAATTCTCTACAACAAAAACAAAATCTTTTTTAATGCTCTACAACAATAACAACAAATACCTGCCCAACTCTACTACTTTAAGATGTAATTAACTTAATTATATACTGATAATTTAAAGAGAAAAAAAAAACTAACCAGACATTTGTGAAAGGGGATTTAGAGAATAACAAGTTAAAAGCGCATATTATTTTTTATTTATTTCTTTTAAACCGGACTTTTGTTAGAGCTTTAAATTAATAATGTGCAATAATATATTTAAAATAATTTCTAGTATATCGTTTCTTCATTCTACCATTTTTCAATATTATTGTCAAGGTAAAATATATTATAAAACCGAAAGCAGTATGAAAAAAGCTAAAACAGAACATACAATTTACACACACACACACACAAACATACAAGCCAACATATATGCCAACGAATAATTGTTCTTGTTATAGCCATTTCACATATACACATAGCAACAGCATATTTGCAAATGTATTCAAGGTCATACAAATGAAAAATATAACAAAAATCCTTGCTCTAATATCAAGTGCTTAAAAAATTACGAATGCACTCTTGTTATGCACATGTTTGTATGTATGTATGTTATATGCTCTCTACTGGTATAAAAACAATATTTAATATCAGTCCAATGTAGTGGTAAGTTCGCCCTTTGGTAAACACACGAAGAAAATACACAACAATAACAACATATGCATTATAGTTGGTTTTGTTTTATTTTTTTTTTTATTTTTCAAATGCACATTGTATGTTTTGCTCTCCTTTTCTGTGTTTAGTTGCTCTCCTCGTTTTAACTTACTGTAACATGAGTGTAAAGCTCTGTACAGACGGTTGTCAGATTTTACTTAATTGCTACACCTAAACATATGCTAACAATGGAATGACAATGAAGAATTGCTTCCATAAGGTAAATTGTCAGTTCTGACGGTTGTAAGACTTTTGTCAGAAAAGCTGACAATTTCATTGGCAGATGTTGTTCTGACAATAACATTATCTGACGATGTTGTCCGACAAAAAATTGTAAGTTTAGACGGTTGTCAGATGACGGTATAAAAAAAATTGGCAGATCTGTTGTCAGAAATTGCTTTGGTCATGTTTTTTTTAACAATCTTAGATTCCGATAGCTTCTGGGGATCTAGAAAAGCTTTCACAAATTTAAAAACGGAATACTCTGTACCGTCCTCTTCATATTTACAATAATTTTTATTATTTTCATTTTGTTCTCCACTTATTGATACAAATCTAAACTGAAACAAGAAACACGCAAGAAAATTAACAATTTTTTTTTGCACAACAGCTGTTGCATTGAAAGAGCGTTTTGCAGTGATGCCATATGAAGATACATACTTAAAATTCCCACGTTTTTAAAAAAATCTCCTAAATTTTTCCTAGTATACAATTTATGTAAAAAAATTATGAAAAAGGTTCAAATTCAAGATGGCCGTCATGACAGAATGGCGAACAAATTTGTATAATCAGTGAATTTTAGTTATTAAAAATTTATCTAATTTACCCCCTGCAATATTGGGATCAAATTAAAGGAATTGACAAGTAGAATACAGAATATCATGTATAACCTATAAAAATCAAGATGAACGCCATGACAAAATATCGAACAAATTTGTATACATAAGATGATTTTTGTAATTAAAAACTTACCGCCATCAATAGTGGTATCAAATGACCTGTAAAATACAGTAGGCTTAACAAAAATTCTTTATTTAAGATGGCGTCCAATACAAAAGGGCGAATTACATATTTGTAATTCAATATGGGTATTAAATAAAAGGGCTTGAATAGTAAAATAGATTACGCTATAAATCAATAAATATAATTATATTTTGATAATTAAAATTTTACTCTCTACAATATTGGTATCAAATGAAAAGGCATAGTTAGCATGTATTATTTCGTATATGCAAGTATGTATGAACGTATAGAAGTCCGAGATTATGTAGTTTGTATATGTATGTATAGACGTCTATGATTATAGTGTTTATATATATTTATGCATATACTACAAACATATGTATGTATATTTTTGCTATCAACTTTTCTTTGTAAATTATGATAAAGTTAATATCTGCATAATTCAAGCGAGTGCTGGTGACATATATAGTAGATTAGTCATGGTCGAATATAACGTTCTTAATTGTTTTTATGTATAAATATAATAGAAAGTACAAGAAAATTCCTAAAAACAACATTCTATTCAACAATACTAAAAGCAACATTTTATACATCTGACATCACTAACTTGTATGACAATGACGCCATTGTCATATGCACAAAACTTGTACATCTGCCAATATAAAATTATCTGACAACATGTTTCAATGGTCTGACAATAACGATGAAGGTTGTTCAGACGATTGCAATATATCTGACAATATTGTTGTCAGGTTGCCGTCTATCAATGGTATGACAATGACTTTTCTGCCAACATTGTTATGCAAACATTGCCAGTTCACACGGTTGTAAGGTATTTCCTACCAATTTTTCACACAATATTGTACGATCTGACAACCGTGTGTACTAAGCTTAAGGGTTGTTGTTTTGCAGTGCATTCTATGTAGTAAAAGAGAAAATCAATATTTTGCAGCGTGCTTTGTTTTTGTTTCTGGTTTTGCTGCCAACTAAAAAACGAGAGCACAGCTATGGTAAGAGTATAGGTATTTTAAGTAAAACTAGGTTATTTAAGATTTTAACATTCTTTTTTACTTAAAAAATTTTTGTTGCATAAAATAGTTAGGCAGCAACTGTACTAAACATTTTAGGCTTTTGCCGGTTACTTTAGTGAGTTGATTTATTAATATTTATTGCAATTACCTTTAATCTATTTTAAAATGAGAGCATACAGACCTTATTTTGGTGGCAATACAAAAACCGGCTTTGACTAAAGCGCAGGTCTCTAAAAGCAAAAGCAAATAAAAATATGTAAAAAAGCAATAAAAATCTGCTGCACAAAAAAATTTTACTTGCACTTAAATGGATTTTGTTTAATTCAAATATACTATACGATATAATATACGCTAAAAAAGGCCATTTTTCGATTGAACCTTAAAAAATATAAAATCTAATCAGAAGCACTAAAACCCTAATAACTTTTTAAGAATATGTTACATTTTATATTGAAAATTTTAAACTAAATTACAGCTGAAAGAGTCGGCAAAACCTTTTTCGTAATGGCTTTATTATTATTTTAATAAAAATGTTTTTATATAAAAAGGGCTGGCTTACTTGCAACAAAAACCATCTCGCAGAGTTTATGAAAAATCAATATTAAATAAAACAAGAAACTCAAGGCCAAAAACAACATTAAGCAGACTCGCCTAAATATGCAAAAACAAAAGCCAACAACTCAAATAATACTAAATAACTACTACAACGTTTGTTTCTTTAAGAAAAAATATAAAAAATAATTTTATAGGGAGTTTCCAAGGAGTTGCTTTATTATTTATTTTTTAATTTCCTGTTTGTTGTTGGAAACTATAGTTCTGTTGCGTGCAAAAGCTAGGCATTTAAGGCCTCAGTATCTAAAAAATATCTAATTTACATAAATTGCTCTTCTACTAAACATGTTTCTAAGTAAAAGAAAAAAAACTAACCCTAACACAAAAACAGTAAAAACTAGTATACGTTTAATACAAATCAAGGTTAATGCGCCACATTAATATTAAAACTAACTACAACAGATGTTTGGGCACAACTAGTAGTTTAATTGGGTTCTGTTGTATTTGAAATAACTTGAATTAACCCAATTGAACAAATTTCAATATATCGACCCCTGTGCGCCAAATTATCGTATGTTACAAAAACAAAATTTTACAGGAGAGCGTTTTTATTACTTTTAAATAAATAAAAACGTAAATAGCACTGCTACATACGATAAAATGTACACAGTACACACATAAATAAAACAGTTATCGCTATAATATTTTATCAGCAGATGGATTAAGGGATGAACAACCAATTTGCTTAAAAAAGTCGATTTCTAAAAAAACGTAACATACGATAATTTCGCGCACAGGGGTCGATATGGCTTTGCTAGAAGCTAAAGTAAAGAAAAGAAAAATTTTGCTGAAATAAAGGGTATTTTTTTATAGAGAAACTTTTGACTGGAATTCTACACAAATGAATTTTTTTAAATTGATCTGAAGTTTAAAAATATAATCTTCTGGCATTATAATTTAATTATGAATTTTGGCATATGGTCGTCATGGCTAGCTCAGATGTAGTCTAACCTTAAAATTAAATTTAAAAATTTTCAATGACTTGCGGTCTTATATTGGCAATAATGCGCACGAATGTTGTCCTCCAAGTGCTTAATCGTTTCAGACCTATCGGCGTAGAGTGGCAACTTCCCATATCACCTCAGGAAAAGTCTTACAACGTTAAATTGCACAAACTTGGAGGCCATTCGTGCAATAATGCGAACGAATGTTGTCCTCTAAGTGCTTAATCGTTTCAGACTAATCGGCGTAGACTAGCAACTTCCCATATCACCACAGAAAAAGTCTTACAACGTTAAATTGCACATTCTAGGGGAACAATTCATGTGCAATTCAATTGTGGCACAAGCTGTGTGACATGTTGCGCCATTTTATCGAAATCACAACTCCTGCATTTCATGGTTGTTCACAATTGATGAACGAAAGAGTCAGCAATTTGGGCGGTGTACTGGCCACCATTGAGTGTAGCGCCCAAAAAGCTCACCAAACAGTCGGTTTTTTAATGTAATGGTATCTGCAAAAATTCTTAAAGATTATCATCACTCCAAATATGGAAGTTTTATTTTTTTACACATTCATACAACCAAAAGTAAACTTCATTGCTAAACAAAATTTGCTTATGAAAATCGGTATATATGGCAGTCTTGTTTTCGGGCCCATTCACCGAAATTACGTCTTGCTATTCATGCGTCAGTCCATGCCAAACCATACTAAACATAAATCAATTGACAGCTGGCAAAATTGCCAACAGTTCAAAAGTTTTACCAACTTAAAACTCTATACCCCTTTAAAAAACACCTGTTAATACTAATAATAATAATTTTATGATTGATAATAATTTGCATGTTATACAACATGCTACACGCAGGCGTATAACAACTATTATTTGTAAATGATAAATATTAATCATACGTTTTAAAATAGTACATTTTTTTGAGCCTTCCCATACCAGAACAATAATTATTCTGACATAAAATGTCAGCTTATTGGTACGCGAGGCGAAGTGAATTGATTTTTGGTTGGAGTAAAGTTTTAACCGTCTCTAACCCCGCAGAAAAAAGCACAAAACCAATACATGCACATTAAAAAAAAAACGAAACAGTCATACAAATCAAATCAGTAATAAACAGAAAAATCTTCAAATATATACATGCATTTCATGCCAAAAGAATATATAACACTGTGTGTTACGAATATTAGAGAAATTGTTCGCTTAAATATTGTTTTGGAGTGTTAAAGAATCCCACTGATTAACCCGCCCACGGCACCACATGCAAGTGTTAGTGTAATTACATACGAAGCAATATTAATAGAAACATTGCCATGTTCCATTTAATGTTTCATTATTTTTGCTTTGCTTTTATAATTGTTGGAAATCTTTATTTTCATTTTTTAAGGTCTAGATTGTAGTCCTTTTAAAAAAATATATGTAGGTAAGAATTACTGTTCATTACGTTACCGGTTTTGTTTAGATTTGTCATGGAATAAAATACAACGCTTGTCGCTCTTGTTTGATTTGGAAAATGCCTTGAAATTTTTGCGTACTAGGGTGTTTGGTAGGGTGATCGATTATTCGACTTTTTTAAGAAACCGGCTTTCAAATAGTTTGAAATTTAGAATTAAAAAAAACCGGTTGCTATTTTGAAAATTGAGAAAAAAAACCTGTTACCCGGTTCGAATATATCAAATATAATATTAAGAAAAAAAAATTAGAAAATATTGTAAAAAAATTGTAATAAAAGTTATATCTAAATATGAAATTTTGACGGTTTATATACGTTTGTCTGCACAATTACACAATCTTTAAAATTTAATTTTTAAAATTATTTCTTATACCCCTGACAGACATACAAATATAGGCATAAACTAGTTTGTTCGATGGTTTAATTGAAATTTAAGTTGACAGTCACTCAATGCCATTTATTAAAATTAGGATCTGGAAGAAGAGATTATTGGTTTTTCTTTATTGTAACTAAGTTTATGCTTCAATTACCTTTAACTTTTAACTTTAAATTTAAAAAAATAAAAAAAACCGGTTTTTTTGGATAAAAAAAACCGGTGTATTCGATATTCTAAAAATCAACATTTAAAAAAACCCCCTAGCTAAAAAGGGGAAAACCCCGGTTTTCCACCGGTTGTAGAACCGAGTCGATCACCCTAGTGTTTGGGTATTTAGGTGTTTTCATTTATTATTTTATTTGTGTCTGATATACAACTAGATTCAACAAGAACTTGCCACCGAAATTAATGGTGGACAAAACAAATTGTCTGAAAATGATGCCGAGTATTTTTAGCTCACGTATTTAGAGCTCACGTGTAGTGCCACTTCTCTGAAAGAAGGGCACGGATTTAATTAAGATAAACGTTATCCAAAAGAGTAAATGAGATCATCAATCGATTATGAGTAAACATGACAAAAAGCTTCATAAGTTTAGCAAACAGAGAGGAATAGGCTTCCCTGATTTGTAAAGGTTGTTTTTTCAATAAGCTTGGTAAATTTCTAAAGTATATTGTAAAAAAAATTTAACACGCTTTATAAGCATGACAGCTAATTTTGCATTTATCTCTATCTCTGGAGCTCTACAAGTCTAAAAGAAACAATTTATGCAAAAATACGACAAACAAAAAAATGTTTGTTTTATTAATTTTATATTGTTTTTCAATTAATTTTTGGGATCTCCTTCAGCCATTAATTGGTCACGGAAATTGAGCGTACACTGTACTATATTTTTTATTATATTTTCATTAAATATTTTCATTGCTTTTCTTTAAGTTTATTTAATTTTTGTAATAACAGAAATAATTTGTTCATTCTTTCTCTTTTCTTGCAGGTGAGTTGAAATCTTAACACTTCAAATTTTAAGTCAACAAAAAAATAACCATAAAAACGGGTAAACGATGTAAGTGAAATTTTTTCAATATAACTTATACAAATTTACTGCCATATTGATAAGAAATGCTTTTGGATTAATTGAAGGCTTGTTTGAGAAATTTTTGTGCAACATTAATGAACACGAAGGCAGTTAGTCTTTAAGTAAAATTATTTTCTCTTAATAATGTGCTCTCCAAGTGGAAAATTTGCTTAGAAAAAATTTAAAATTTTAGAAATCTTTTAATACGGGGTGTAAAATTAATTTTTTTATTTTTATTATTGTTAAAGAGAACAAATTTTAATTAATAAAACAAAAAACGTTTTTAAACTCCATAGTAACTATTGGCCCACCCTATATACATAAAAAAAAATTTATATGGAAAATATTTAGAGAATAATTATTGCAATACTTTTTTAAAAAATAATTAATTTTTTTTTTAATTTTATAAAAGTAATTTTAAATATTTCTCTACAATAGCGAACCAAACTATAACTAAATTGGTTATTAATGTTAAAATAACAACAAAAACAACTGTAAATTTGACTTCGGTTTTGCATCAGAAATTTTCTTCTTGTTTTAACAAAAGTATTCTCTCGTTAGCAACAGTATATCCGTATCTTTATACGTCATCGCGTAACAAGTATCAGTGATGTGTTTACTTGTTATATGTTTATTACCAGGAAAAATACTATTGTTTTTCATAGGCATACTAACCCATTAGTTTGTTGTTTTTGTACTTCTGTAAACAATTAATTATTTACCTAAAAACAGCCCACAATTATTTATTTCTTCTAACAAATGCCAAGGTGTTTTCTAAGAAAATTTTATTTGTCTTGGAATGTGTAAATCTGGATATCTTCAAATCACTACTGCTTATGTTTGAGAGGCTAGCAAATATTTTCTCAAACAAAAAAGGTTTTTAAAGAAATTTTTTGTAATAATAAATTGTTTACTCATTTTATTTGTATTTTTAGTTTGTATTCGAACTTGTTTTAACTTTTTATATTGAGTGCTGCTATTTAAGAAGTGAGATCGCAAAAATTTTAGCGCAGGTTTTGCCTCTAAACTCTTTTCGGTAGCAACATTAAATCTTTTTAATCTATTTATCTTTGAAAAATATGTCAATTTGTATTTTAACTGACAGCCATGTTGATTTGTTGTTAGTTTAATTAAAGTAAGTGACAAAAAATAACTAGGCGCTAAAATGGTTGAAAATTTAAAAAAAAAACCTCAATCGGTCCTACAAAAAATTTACAATAAATTATTTCCAATATTATTTAACAGTATCACTAGGACTTAATCCTTGATAAGAAACCTGGTACGGTAAGAAAAAAGGTCTACATAATATTGAGAAGGCCAAGAAAATTGACAGCATATTGAAAGAACTCCAAACACAGCTGGTAGCAAAACTGTCCAGTAAAGCTCAGATCTACATAATATTAGGAAGGCCAAGAAAATTGACATTATATTGAAAAAACTCCAAACACAGCTGGTAGAAAAACAGCCCAGTAAACCTCAGTGCTGCGACTATTTGGTGCGAAAAGTTTAAGCTGAAGCAAGCTTAAGAAAACATACAAAGTCCAAAAAGTTTGAGACAGCAATGCAGCAGAAAATTTTTTAAGACAAAAAAAGGACACGGAAATTAAAGTCATATTTCATACAAATATTCTCATGTTGTACAAAGGAGGACAAAAAGTTTGTACTGGCAGATTTTTCTCAGCTTCCGGGTCAAAATTTGTTTACTTTTGTGCTCAGGGAAATGTTAAAGATAAGTGTAGGATCCAAAAGTAGATATTATTCTGGCTATGGCAAGCTGTATGCAGTTGCGGCAATAAAAAGTCATTTGTTACAGTGGACTCTTTTAATATCGAAGTATATATCAAAGAATGTTCACAAAAAAGCCTACTTCCATTCAAAAGAAAGCACATATTTTTAACCCGATTGAGGCATCATGTTACAATAATAAAGTTTTTATACCAAGAGACACCAATCTTTCAAATTGTCTAAGTCTAAGAGCAGTGCAGAGATGTTGGGCTCTTGTAAAAAGAAAATTGAAGAGAACAAAACAGTTGTCGTACAATAAAGAAAATTTTTAAAGATTGTCAGAATGTTCCCAAAATGTGACTGAAACAACTATCAAATCTCTATTAAAAAAGTTTGCAAGCAAAAGCTTACAAATTCATTAGAATTAGAATTAGAATTATAGTTAGAACTATAAAGGTTCTATTTTTCTGTGATCTGTCATATAATATCAATTAAGTAAAAAAAATCTTGCCAACGTTTTCTCAAAAATGCCCCTAGGGCACTAAGGACAACAGTATAAAATTATTCAATATTTTAATGCAAAAAAAAATGAAAAAAAATTAAGTAAATAAAAAATTAAAAATTAAAAACTCTAAAACCAACCGTTTTCAAATCATTAAATATTTTCGATCTCACTCCTTAGCAGAGATATAAAAAGTCAATTTACAGCTGCTACTGATATTCTCAGCTGTCACATAGTTGTAGTCTTTTTAATAAAATTTAAGCAAAATAATTTTATTTTATTTAAATTTTTTAACAAATTCTCGTATTATTGCTTCCCTCTGAAAACTGTAAAAATATTAATTAGAATTTATTTAAATGTATAAATACAGCTACACAACTAGAAATTATACAAAATTTGCAACAAAGTTGCAAAAAATAAAAACAACAAACAAGAAAGAAAAAACAATAACAAAATATCGATTGAGTCGTGAAAACACACTCACTTACTCATAGATTTCTTCGTACTCTTGTACTCTTCTTTTCTCTACTTGCTAGGTTATTACTGTTGTTACTGTTGCTACGGGAGTATAATTTGTTCATTTTTCTTTAAAAAGAATTAGTAAATTTTATTGTTGCCTTGAACATTAATTTTTTTTCTTTCTTTTGCAAATATCATACATTAGAATTTGATGTAGATGAAAAGTTGGCCTTGAAATAGGTTGATTGCATTTTAGCGGTCATTGATACTTAGCGCACAGACTTCTCATACAAAAAAAAAAATGAAAAAATAAAAAAAAAAATGAATGAAACTATAAAAACAAAACGATGAAATAAAAAATAAGTCATAAAATATTAGAAAATTCTGCTAAATATATTTATAAAGACAACAATAATTTATAAAGACATTCGTTTGCACTTTGTTTTTATAATATTTAGGAAACAACTACATACACATGTACATATACATATATGGGTGTATGTATGTATGTATGTATGTATGTGACACCTACTGACTTTGAAATTTGTATACACAATTAATAGCGAATTTCTGCTAAAATAAAAAACACATGACGTTTTAGCTTGAAATAAGTTTAAAAACAAATTTTATGAGAAAAAATCTTCTTATGAAATTGATAATTAAATAAATTATTTGTCAAAAAGAAAGTTAATAAAATTGAAGAATGGTTCAACACTAAAGCTTTTGAAATGTCTTCAAATTTGTAAAAAGTATTAAGACTTAACTTTAACTTTATTAAAATTAAATGTAATTTAAAATCAAAATCACGTTTTATGACACATTTTATTTTTCTGTCTGTTTTTTTCTTATTTTTTGCCAAATAAGCTAATTTAAAAATTAAAAATCATTCTAAAAGTTCACTCACTCTTAAAAAAAAATATGTATGTATGAATGTATACCATTTTTAAATTAATTTTGAATAAAATTTAGTTCAACCGATAAGAGCTCTGGAATTACTTAGTTGAACTTGCAATTAGAATGTTATTTCGCTTAAACAACAAGTCTGCGTTGTGTATACACGTGTATTTGTTTTTGTTATTTGAAAAAGTTTATTCAACTATTGTTTGCCTATTAATTAATAAAGCAGAATTACAAAAAAATTCATTTAATTAGATTGAATAATAATTAGGAAGTGAAAATAATAATAAATATTTACATAACAACAGATTGCATGTGAATAACAATATGGCTTATTTCAAAATCGTATAAAAATTCCAAAACAACAACAACAAAAATACACTTGATTTACACATAACATTTGATTTGAGCATCTGTATGAGTATTTTGTTAATATAAAAAAAAAATCATCGCAATAATAGGGGCCTTCACAGTTCAAAAGTTTGAATTTAATGTTCATAAGTCAAAAATTACTAAAAAAAAAAACAGAATTTTAAAAATTTTATAATCTATTTTTTCGTTACATCTACCCTTTAATTATATTAATTTTATTTTCGAAAAATTTTCGAACATTTTCGAACTAAACTTCGAAATTTCGAATATAGCAAATATTTTAGTTTTTTTTCATACAATTTAAAAATCTTAGAAAAAGTTTAAAAAAATTATTAATTTTCTTTCAAATTTTTGAAGGAAACAATATATTCCCAATTTCGATTATTTGAACACTACAGATATTCAAAATGTATTTAAAATTATATTTTCATAAATATACAATGAATAATGTTTTCTAAAAATTGTTCCCATTTTCTTTTTTCCTAGAACCACGCTTGGTTGTGTTTTACGAACTTCGCTCATTCGTTTTTCAAAGTAGAAAACGTGTCACCTGATATCTCTGTTTTGTTGTTGATTGTTTTGGTGGTACTTTTTGTGTAGTTTCGCAGTCCTTCGCTACCAAACTAATGACGAAACAAAATAGTTTTGATTTAAGTAAATAAAAGAAAGCTTTTAAAAATACATATATAAACCCTGACTTGACAAAAACAATTTTTTTTAAATAAACGAATCTAAAAACAATTACTCAATACCATATTTGGACCGATTTTTCTAATTTTTAAATAGTCTATAAAACTCAGCAATGCTTCTTACGGAAATTTTTTCTTAAAACTTGTGAGTGGGCGTGGAATCCTCCCATAAAAAATTTAGAGTTTTTGTCGCATAACCAAGAAATTGCATTAACTTAAACCTTTATAATTCATAATGAGATTTATAACAACCTGCGTAGTACCTTAAAATCAGCTGGAAAACAACGATGGGCGTGGCACCTTTAATACAAAGAAAATACATTTTATGAGATATATAGAAAACCATTACATTTATAGCCTTAAAACTTTTACTGACGGATCGAAATCACATGCTGGAGCTGGATGTGGTATCTTTTCGATCCAGTTGGGTTTGGAATTGTCCCTTAGGCTACCGGATTACTGTAGCGCGATACAGGCCAAACTAATGGCTATTAGGACAGCCGCGGAACAAATTCAGTATAATAAAATATCTGGCAGGGATATTTATATATTTACTGACAGCAAGGCGGCTATTAGGTCCCTTGAGAGTGTGTACAGCACATCGAAAATTGCCCAGGAATGCCGGGTGTCTCTTGAGGAGATAGCGAGACATTCGACGGTTACCCTTGTGTGGGTTCCAGGACATGGGGATATTGATGGTAATAATAGAGCTGATGCACTTGCAAAAGCCGGTACCACCTTAGATTCGGTTGAATCCAGTTATGCTTTGGGTATTCCCTTATCGAAGGGTAAGCAGCTAATCTCGCATCAATTCTATTTGGATGCCAAGAAAAGATGGGTGAGAGAACCCACTTGTTTGGAAACCAGAAAGATCTGGCCTGACATGGATGTGCATAGGACGCAATATGCAGTGAATATGCCCCGAATCCACCTTAAGAACCTCATAGCGGTCATTACTGGACACTGGCCTATAGGTACACATGCTAAAAGGCTGAATATCCCTTACAACGATAACGAGCGATAACGAGGAAGAGGAGGAGACGACTGAACATCTTCTCTGCAATTGTCCTGCATTAGGGGACCTGAGACGCCAGATTCTGGGTCAACGAATACTTGTAAGTAAAACTTGTCTTTCCGCAGTTGAACTGGGAAAGATCCATACCTTCGTAAACAGGACAGGATGACTGAGGAACGACGGCCAAAGGACATAGACAAACGGGCGATGGTGCCTACGGTATCACAACGGGACCCTCGGAGGACCCAAGTGAGCTATGCCTTCGGGCGGCTGCCGGATCTAACCTAACCTAGCCTTAAAACTTTGTGTGTTTTATTTTTATCTCATGCCTCTTATTCCAACCAAACATTAAAACGATTGCAGCGGGGAAGTGATACTCCCCCATACAAAAAACTGAACGTTAGAGTTTTTGAAAACTGATAGTAAATATTTTAATAATAATTTTACTTTTCATTAGAATAATTACAAAGGAATAAATAAGGGGGCGTGGCAACTCTCATACAAATAATATATTTTTATTGGCTTATGTGTAGAACTATAATTGTAATTAGGATTTAAATTATGTTTGATTGGCTGCTTTATTAGTTTTCTCTTGGGAGCTGAAAACCGATAGGATTAGAGCAGTGGTCGTGGTGACTCACTAACCACCCCCCCCCCCTTTATACCAAAAAAATACTTTTGATTTCTTTTCTGGAAAACTGTTATCTCGATTTGGTTTCAATTTAGTACGAGATATTTTTTATAAAAATTTCCTAATTAGAAACAAACATGGTAAGTAGCGCTAAAGGGGGAGTGATACCCTCATATGAATGAAATATTATTTATGACAATTATTAATATTAAAATGTATCTATTAATGAACACAATGCAAAAACTTTGTTGGGAAGAACAAAGCGATCCAAGTTCTGCTCGTATTAATTATTTATTTAATTGCAATTTCCATAAAAGTTTTAAACAAAATATCCAGGAAACAAATTAAAAAATAAGAGGTTTTGAAAATAATACAATTACTCCTCTTAGACGCTAAATTAACTTGATTTGTAATAAAATCCTTCAAGCGAAACTAAAACAAAAGGTCATCATAATCATAATCATCCTCATTTTATATATTTTAAAGTCTAAAGAAAACATATGGTTGTTGTTGTTGTTGCTGTTTTAATGTTCAGAATTATTTGTTATAATTATGCTTGTTAAGTCTGACTTTAAACAATGCAATAGTTTTATTGTGTTACGAAAATATGAGATAATATTTAAATTATAAAAATGAAATGAGTTTAATTAAATGCAAAAAAAAATAATAATAAAAACCAAGTTTTTATCATTGAAAAGAATTTAAAATTATGTGCATATTTGTGCTTATTAAGCATATAATAAAATAATTAAAATCTAAGCCAAATAGTTATCTTACCGCAGTACTTTAGAAAAAAAATGTACATTTTATTTAAATTTAAAGCACCAACAATACGAATTATGAAATGAAATAGAAGAGATAACAATTTGATGTTTAACATTAGAGGCCACTCCAAAATGCATACGATTTCTTTGTAGTTTTTGTTTCTGTTTTTTAATTATTATATTTTCAAGCTGTTAACAACCATAAAATGCGGTTGAATATTATTTCATGCTTAAAAATAGTTTAAACATGACTTTAGTATTTAGAAGCTGTTTATTTACTTTGTGTAAAAGCATACATTGTTGTTTTTCAGTTTATAATTAATTTTTTTTTTCTTTTTTTGTTTCTGCAAAAGCGTTAAAATTTGCCGGTAATTTATTTCATTTCAGTTTTTCTATTGTACACAAAGATAATGTGTTGTTTTGTTGTTTTATTTAAAGCAAACTCATTTACAAGGTTAAAATCGTGTTTTTGTTTTTCTCTAATATTAATCATACAATTTGTGATTATTTTTTCTTTAATACTTTAAGTAACTTATATCGCACATCAACACTCATTTATAAAACTGGAAAACAATGATTGGGGAAAAAAACCGAAAAATATTGCGAAACTTTAATTAAAAATATTTTTTTTTTTCAAAAGAATAATCACTAAAATAGTTAATATTTTACCAAGTACAACTTTAAATGTATGGGTTTTACGAATCAATTAATTATGCCAAAAATTACTTTTAAATAAATCAATTTTTTATTAAAGAAAAAAAAAGACACTAATAATAATTACATACGGCAACAATTTTATAACGTTTTTGAATACTTCACCTCCTGCTGCGTGGCCTTTTCTTTCTCTTCCACCCCCCTCAAAGATTATTTTAACACAAAACATATGTTAGTAAATAATACTTCCAACATTGCGAATTTAAAAGCACAACAGCATTTGAGAAAAATCAAATTACAAAAAAAATTCCTTAAAGCAGATATAATTAAGAACCATACAATTCATAGTCATGCATTCCGATTTATATTCACAAGCTATGCGAGGTAGAAACATAGTTTTAATATGATTAAAACAAATGTAATGGGTGATTCAATAACAATTTCTAAATAAATATATAAAGAACACAAATCTGTATACCTTTCTTAGCTTGTAACGCTTACAAGGAAGTCTGAAATTCTTAAAGTTATAAGCTTTAAAGGTTGCCATAAAACACATATCGTCGGCTTAATATGCAAATTTGCTAACTCCCTTTTCAGCAAAATTTACAGGAGAGACATAGAACTACTAATATTTCACATTTCAAATTGAACTAAGTAATAAACACTGAATTAATTAATAATGTACTGGATTTAGCAGTTTTTCTTAAAAAAATTTTTCTGTGAGACAATTTAGCAGTTTTTCTTATCAAACCTTTTTACACACTTCCAGACTTAAATTCAAGAAAAGCTACATGCTGGTCGACGAAGCGTATTTTTCTCTAGCACACGGCATTAAAATCTAAATTTATTTAAAATATGGACTTAGAGTTTTGAATTATGCTCAGCACAAATTAAAAAAAAATGTTGAACTAAATTTAAACAAATTACGGTCGAATATCGACTAATAATTTTTTATCATTTTGAGAAACTTGTGGATTTGAAAAGAACTCCTAAATAGATATCTGTTTAACTTTTTGATTTTTAAATATTTTTTTATTTTTTATGATCCAATCAAGGCATATTTATTCATCAGGTAATTGCAGTTCGGAGAAAATTTTTTTGTTTATTTTTTTTATATATGAAGTTTGACATTTGAAATAAATTAGAAAAGAGAGAAAATTGTTTTTTATTTATGCATTTTGACAGCTGAAATTTAAAATAAGTGTTGAAAAAAATAATCAGCTGACGAATCAAGCGTACATATTGAATAAATATGCCTTGGATCCAACTTTTCATTTAAACTGATAATCAAATTTATAGTTTTATTAAAATTTTCTATTTATAAAGAAGTTTAATTAAATTTTTAGACCGAAATGCATTTTAGAAACCAACTGAGGTCAGCAATTTTAAATTTTTTTTTTAATTTTCGTAAAATTCTAATTTTTTTTACGCGAAAAAAATTTTATTGATAAAAAAAACCTGATATTTAAAAAGAAATTTGAAAATTATCGTTTTAAAATAACTTTTTCAAAAAATTTCTCTATATTTGTATAATAACTTTTGTATTTGTAATAATTTTAATAAATTAGATAATTTTAATACAAATATAAATTTTTACATTTATTTTTGAAACACAAAAATTTGCCCTTCCACACGTAGCTAATAATTGTAGGGTAGTTTTAATAGCATTATTATCATTTGAATTTAATACACTGTATTTTATCTTCATAATTATCTAACAAGTACTTTTTTGTTGACCGATTGCATACAACGTCAAGGTCATTGTTATTTCAACACAAAACAACCAAACCAATACTTTTCGGTTTATTCATTGTCAAGTTTCTTTTAATCTACAATTTCTTTTTTTTTATATTTCTATTGACAGCAAACAACTAAAAAAGCAACAACAACAATAATAATAAGCAAACGAATACATCACAATTGGTTTAAACAAAAAAAAAAAAAAAAAAAAAAAAGAATTTAACTGAATTTTTTCTGAATTTTAAATTTTTTAAACATAATTTAAATTTAAAGAAATTTAATTTGAAAATGTCAGCGATGTCATATGTTTTCTAAAATACATATTTCAGGCAATAATTTCTATAAGAAAACATGCAATTCTAACATTTAAAAAAAACCGTTTTCTTGACATGCGATACACTCTGGATCAAAGTATTTTTATATGTTTGTTTGTTTGTTTGTTTATTTGCTTTAATGACAAATTACACCTTTTTTCTTGTTATTCCTTACTAAAGTCTTAAGGCAGAAAAAAAAGAAATACTCGTACACAAGTAACATTTAAAGACCAAAGGGCGTTAAATGCAAACATCTGAACGAGCCAACCAACCATCATTTGAAAAATGTATGGGAGTTTGTTTTTAAATAACAAAAATAACAAAAACAAAACTGCAATCTATACTAGTGATTTAGTTGTTGCCATTTTACCTTTCATAAGCTGTAAATTTTTCCATAAGTTATTGTAGGTTTCCATTAGCACAACAAGGGTTTCCCGTTAACATGACACATACTTGCTTGCAGTATACAAACTAACATGCATACACCAGCAATCAGTCACTCAATCACTCTTTTGCAGTTGAGTGATGAGTGCAAATATGTCAGACAGTGGGTTGAAAGCATTAAAATCTATCTAGTAAAAGAGTTTTCAAAAGATTTTTATAAAAAGAAAAAAACAAATTAAGTAAACAGTTTTTGGAATTTCTATTGGAAATATATATGTTGTGCAATTTTTTTTTAATAAATAAAAGACATAAAATTCTTTGTTAAAAATAACAAAAATTTTAAAATATTTTTATTTAAAAATTAAGAGAAGTTATTAAAAATCATATGATAAAAAAAAACAAATAAAAATTTTTAAAAATTAAAAACTTTTTGAAAAAAAAAATTAACAAAAAAAAATTAACAAAAAAAAATTAACAAAAAAAATTAACAAAAAAAAATGTTATGAAATTTTTCATACACTGGAAAAACACTATCAGTTGTGAGTACCAGAATTTTATAATTTAGTTATAATAGTAGAATTTTATGGTTGTATCTACAAAATATCAATCTATAGTCAGCTATAAAAAATTATTCTTGCAATAGATATTTTATAACCACAAATGGCAAGATCGATTGGAAGAACGGAACCATACGTTTGGCAATGAATTTGATTGTCTGTTTTCTGGGTGTATAAGTCGATAAATTATATAAATAAGTATTAAGTAGCAAATATTAATAAATTCAATTAAATATATTGAACATTTTATTTTATAAATAAAACAATTCCATAAATTAACTTAAAAAAGTATTTTAGGTTGATTGAAGACTGATGTGACAAATTTCTGTAGAGCATCTGCCGAATAAGCCTTTAATAAACCTAAAATATTTTTAATAAATAAGACAGTAATAACTTGAACAAGTCTTTTCGTTAACGTTAGGAAATTTATGGAACATTTTTTCTTATTAACAAAAAGGATAATTGTTCATAACAGGCAACTAATAAAAAAAATCTCACACAATTTATTTATTTATTTATTTAAAGATGTTTTAATTAAAATATATTAAAGGTTTTTTTTTAAATAAAAAATTACTCTGTAAATAACATATTCAAGTAATTTTTTTTCGAAATAAAGATTTTTTGCAAATAGAATAATTATCAATTTTTTAAATGAAAAAAACTTTTTTGAAAAAAAAAAAATTTTAATACAGAAAATTTACAAAAATTGTTTTCATGAATCGCAAAATAAATTATTGAAAAATATATTTTTTTATCTCATCTTTTATATAAAATAAAGTTGTGTAATTAACAAAATGTTTAATGGTAGTTTCCAATAAATTATGAACACTTTTTTTAATTGCTGCAAGACCACTGTACTACAGTTAAATAACTTAAGTTGGAATAAATTTTCCAAGAAACAATTTTTTTTTGTTTTCTTAGGCAAGAAAAAGTATTTAAATTTTTATGCCAGCAAATTGTTTAACGGTCTTAAGGTAACAACTACGAATATAAACTTGATAAAAATGTAACAAAAATCAACTATTTCGCTCATGTTATTAAGTACCGAATTTTCAATAAATATCGCTTAAAATTTTTAATAAAAAAATTTTATTATTTTTATACATTCCTAAACCTGAATTTAATTGATTTTGAAAAAAAAGGACAAACAAATGGGATCATAATTATAGTCAAACATTCAAGTTTTATGTGCTCTTGGTAATAAGAACTGTTACAATAATATTTTTCTATTTCAAAATATTGAGCTAAAAAAAATTTTTAATATTTAATACAATAAGGAGCTTTGAGCTTTCATATCTCTTAAAACATAATATAGATATCTCAATATTAACATGTTACATTTCACTAAGTTATTTCAAAGCTTTAGAAAATATTACTTAAAACAAATTAAGATTCACTTGAAAAATAAATATTTCCTTATAAATCACTTTCTCTCACTTTGGGAAATTTTTTCGAAATATTGGATTCACTATACATAAAACTATATTTACAAAATATAAGAAATGTTATTTTTAAACTTAAGCCTTCTTAAGCTTTTAATTTCCTTAAAGCTTTTGCTAATTTTATTCCTAAACTTACAATTTTTCCTTAATCTAACAACTCAGTTGAATAATATTTCTAATGTAAAACATGTTGGAAAACTTTCTACCAAAAAAATTTACAAATTTTTCAAGCAGTACAGACTTTAATCCCTTACTTTATTGCATCCATAGAAAAGCCTTAATTGCTTGCATACGAAAGCACAACAAAGAATGTTTTCTGCACTGCTTACTGTTTCAACACCGAAAAACACGGAGACAAATTTACTTCAGTAATAAGTTTTCTTTTTATTTCTACATTACGGTCCTATGCCTTTTTCAGCAGTGCGAAAAGGGAAGGCATTATTTAGTGGTTCTTGGTAGGGATCAAATTAAACAACGACTTACAAAGTCAGATTTCGCATATAAAAATCATGCCTTCTAAAACCGCCTTAGGTAAGCAATAAGTAAGCGATTCAGAAAGCGCTTTTTGAGTTTTTTGGTGGGTTAGAACCTAGAGATTTTATTGGAGCAAAAATTACACCTACTTTAGGCTCCCACTTTTGCTGAAGTTTTGTATTCCTTGTGAATATTTTAACGATTTCTAAAGAACCGAGGTAATAATTTTCTAAGTAAATAGCGGATGTTGGAAAACTTACATGGTTACACTATGTGTTGTTTGAATTTTTTATTCTTTATTCTATCAAATCTTTGGGTTATTTCCATAGTCCGTATACTTAACGTACAGACAGACAGACAGACGGATAGACAAACAATCATAGAGTAAATGTGTTGTTTTTTTTTTCAAAACAATTATTTTTAGTTTTTATTTTATTTTTATACCCGCCACCAAAAAAATGGTGGGGGTATATTCATTTTGTCATTCCGTTTGTAACACATCGAAATATCCATTTTAGACCCCATAAAGTATATATATTCTGAATCAGGGTTTGATTTGATGACGATCTAGCTATGTCCGTCCGTCTGTCCGTCTGTTGAAAGCACGATAGAGGTCGCACCGAAAAAGCTAGGGGGCTCAAATTTTGCCAGAATCTTTCTTATAGACAAGGTTTGTTTGGTATTGAAAATGGGCTATATCGGAATATTAGGAAGAGAGTTATAGCTCGGAAAGCAAGAGTAGGTCGAAAAAACGGTGTCCTTCGCACATCGAATAAAATGGAATTCTGTCCAGACGCATTAACGTAGAGTCATGAAACTTCGAGTATATATTTATCGAGTCAAAAGAATATTTTTCCCTGAAAATCGCTTAAATCTATGAATTAGGAAAAGAGTTATCGATCAAAATGTACGAAAATTTATACCGCACAGTGTATTTTTCGGTATATTTAAAAACAAAAACGTCATAAAAGCAACAAAATTGAATGTACGACTCTGAAATTTTGCACACTTTGCTTTTTGGTGAGGCACTTTTTTGTGACGGAAAATCAATGTGCCACGCCCACTTTTACGCCCACCTCCCATATAACGTTTTACCTAAAATTCATATAATTTCTCTATAAATAAACATTTTGGAATAAGAAAGGGCTATATTGAAACACCTAAGTTGTACTCATTCGTAAAAATAACTTTGACACGCCTACTATAACGCCCACTTTTCACGTTATCTACCGTTAATGAAATTTAAAAGCTCATAAAACCGCCAAAATTAGAGGTATGATGATAAAATTTGCTACCTCCATCCCTCTAGGCAATATCATTACTGTGCCAGAAAATTAAGGTGCCACGCCCACTTTTACGCCCACCTCCCATATAACGTTTTAACTAAAATTCATATAATTTCTCCACTAATAAAGATTTTGGAATAATAAAGGGCTATATTGAAACACCCAAGTTGTACTCATTCGCAAAAATAACTTTGACACGCCTACTATAACGCCCACTTTTACGTTATCTACCGTTAATGAAATTTAAAAGCTCATAAAACCGCCAAAATCAAAGGTATGATGACAAAATTTGCTACCTACATCCCCCTAGGCAATATCATTACTGTGCCAGAAAATCAAGGTGCCACTCCCACTTTTACGCCTACCTCCCATAAATCGTTTTAACTAAAATTCATATAATTTCTCCACTAATAAAGATTTTGGAATAATAAAGGGCTATATTGAAACACCTAAGTTGTACTCATTCGCAAAAATAACTTTGACACGCCTACTATAACGCCCACTTTTCACGTTACCTACCGTTAATGAAATTTAAAAGCTCATAAAACCGCCGAAATTAGAGGTATGATGATAAAATTTACTACATATATCCTCCTAGGCAGTGTCATCACTGTGCCAGAAAACTAAGGTGTCACGCCCATTTTTACGCCCTCCTCCCATATAACGTTTTAACTGAAATTCATATAATTTCTCCATTAATATAGATTTTGGAATAATAAAGGGCTATATTGAAACACCTAAGTTGTACTCATTCGCAAAAATAACTTTGACACGCCTACTATATCGCCAACTTTTCACGTTATATACAGCTAATGAAATTTAAAAGCTCATAAAACCGCCAAAATTAGAGGTATGATGATCAAATTTGCTACGTATATCCTTCTAATCAATGTTATTGTTGTGCCAGAAAGTTTAGGTGACACGCTCACTTTAACGCCTACCTCCTATATAACGGTTTATCTTAAATCCATGTAATCTATTGACAAAGTTTTTGGGAAAATAAAGAACTATATTGAAATATCTAAGTTGTATTTATTAGCAGAAACTTTATTGACACGCCTACTTTAATGCCCACTTTCATTGAAAGACTACATTTACAAAAGCATTTTAGTAGCATATCGAAGTTATAAAGGGTGGTTAAATTTTAAGGACCGATGTTGAATTTAAATAAAACACAAATTATTTAGGATATTATTATCATTTCTTTTGTAATGATAATATTTGTATGGTTCAATTATGTATGGAACAAAATATCGGCCAAATGGCCCCCCCATCCTTGGCGCCACTCCTCTATCTGATGGTCCAAATTTTCAATGACAATGTTGATGCTCAATTGTTGGGCATAATGATGAGTCGAGGTTGACTGCTCTTTTGCCACACTATCGCAAAAACCAGCAGTGGTTCCCATTCAACGAACTAAGAAATTTAAATATTTTTTACAATTCTCCCGATTGTGGATGAATTTGAATGATTATGTTGATCAAAAGAATTACGAAGTGCACAAAATGCATTTTGATTTGAACGCCCATTTTTATAAAAAACCTGAATAACTTTAAAGAGTTGCTCATTTGCGTATCTTTCTACGGATCAAATTGAGTAAGTTTGAGATTGAGAAAAGTCAAGTGAAATGCAGAAAACAAAGTGATACATATTTTATTATAAAGAGATTATTCCATAATGATTAACAAAATAATAAATATTGTGCTTTAAATGTACACAAAATTGGTGGTGGGTATAAAAGATTCGGCACAGCCGAATATAGTGCTCTTACTTGTTTTTTTTTAATTTTTACTTCTCTTCTTTGTGTTATTATTGTATTGATGTGTTTGCTTACAATTTTGTTGTTGCAATTATTATTGCTGTTATACAAATGTAAGTCATTTTTGTTGTATATTTATTTATATATATTTTTTTTTCATTATTATTATTATTGTAGTTGCTATCGTATCATATTTATTTTTGTTGTTGCTGCTAAACAAAAAGTATTAACAGTATCAAATGTTTACTTACTTACCTGGTCATATAACAACAACGAAAGCAAAATGGAAAAAAATGGCAGCAACAGCAGCAATAAATATACAATCACTATTTGGCGTCAAGCTGTCTGTTTAAAATGTAAAAACACTACAGAGTATACAATGAAATAAAAAAAAAAGAGCAACATCTAAAGCAAACAACAACACCAGTTTTATGTTGAAAAGACAACTGTTTCTTAAATAAAAAAAAAATATTTGTTCTCATACATATGCACAGTTATGTATTCTAAACAGACTGACTGTGCAAGCAAACACTAGCACAAACACTATAGTATTTGTTTGTTTAAGAAGAGCGAATTAAAAAACTACTAAATTTTACATTTCTTTGTACAAGTGTTGCCGGATTTTTAGGATAAAAGCCAAACAAGAGCGATGATTTATATTGGTTGATTTGTTAACCATTTGGGTTTTGAAAGTTTCTCTGTTTTAACTATAGAAATTTTAATTCACTTAGAAAACAGAAAATCACATTCATTGCCAATCGAATAGTTCAGTTCCTACAATTGAACTTTATATTTGTGATTATAAAATTTCTATTGAAAGAATCACAATTTATTAGTGATGACTACATATTTATGTTCCGAAACGAAATTCTGTAGATATTACCGTAAAATACTACTATCACAACTAAACTATGCGATTGGCCACAATTGCGGTACTCACAACCGATACTGTTTTCTCTGTGTACGGATTTTTAAATTTTGCACGCAGTCGAATGAGGTATTTTAGTTTGAGTATTTAAGAATTTTCGTATCTCAATTTAGATTTTTTGAATTTAAAATCACTTTAACTGTGATAGGCTACGTACTATTAACACTAATTTGATACGTTGTGTCAACCGAAAATTTTATTTTAGCCATCGAATTTTAATAGTTTAATAGAATCTTTAATAGTTATAAAATTTCGGTTGGATAGATCAAAACAAAACTGACCACAATAAAATTCAGAAACATTATGTTGTACTTACAACCATAAAATTGTATTATCACAACTAAATCATATGATTGCCAGTATTTCGGATTATCATATCAAAAACTATTTTCTCTGTCTTTGGTTGGCTTAATGACCCTTGAGTGTAAATCAATACAATTTAACTATTACTCATACCTGTAAACAAGTATGTTTTATAATAATTTTATTTGTTTGCACAGCAACAAAGGAGAAACAGATCAAAAAGAGATTGTTACACATGTATGCTTTCGAAACGCTTATGTATTGTGCTCGTTCTGTTTTGCCAATAAAAAAATTTTACTTAAAGTTATATGATATTTATTTATACATTATTTTATTAGTTAATTAAAGATCATTAACAGTAAATAATTTTATTGTCTAACAATTAGTTCATATGAGAACATGAGTGTGATATAATTGCTTTACAAATGAAAAAAAAAATATTACAAATTATAACAAATAAATAACGAGTTAAAAATAAAAATTAAGTATAAGTGATATATTCAGTCGTGCCGAATGTGACAATACCCTTTACTATCATGTACATACATAGGTATTGTACCTACATTGTAGCTTTGCCTAGATTTTCAATTTAAAATTAAACGCCATTTTACTTAATTGTTTCCGTTGCCATCTAAGATTTTAAATTTTTACATAGTTAGTTGTATTCTATTATTCAATACCTTTCATTTGATACCCATATTGATGGGGTGAGAAAAAAATTACCCGCCATCCAGTTTATGGCGCCATCTTGTATTTAAAATTGTTCACAATTTGATATATGCTACTGGACAAGTCCTTTCTTCTGAAGTGGTTGAAGGAGGCAAGGCCGTAATTACTATATTTGACCCATATCACCGTCATTTTATTTTGGACGCCATCTAAATTTAATTGTTTTCAAACTTTGCTGTATTCTACTTGTCAAGCACTCTCGTTTGATTCCAATATTTTTTAGGTAATTATGAGATTTTACACTTATGTGTATCTATTGTAGTGGCGGCCATCATGGATTTTAAATTTATTATATTATATTTTACTAGTTAAGACCTTTTTTGATATCCTAACCGCTCCTCTCTGTTGTACAGAATTTGAACACAATCGATTTTTGTTTGTAAGTTTTAGGAAAAAAACGGAAGCCTTTATATTTTTGTGCTTATAGTTAGTTTTTAACCAAATTGTCAGATCTTCTCAACACACGGGTCTTGTCGACGTCAGGGGACTTTGAAAACTAATCTCAACATACACACAGACAGACTAACAATGCTCAATCAAGTCTCCTATTCATAAGCTTTCAGAAAATATATACTTTATGAGGCTCGAGATCAATATTGTAGAAATTTTACACGAAATGACAAACCTATATATAACCTTACACGCTCTGTTAAGACTTTTAAAATCTTTAAAAATTCATAAATTATCAAACTGGTTCTTTTGTCTTTACGTGTATTATCTTTCGCCATTAATAACATTAACAATTCTATTGCATACTTTACGGGACTTCATATTTCAAAAACTGGCTTGTCGCACATTCCGTTCGGAATGGAATTCAGATCGTTTTTGTTTTACAATATTTTATTCCGTTGTATGTATGTTACAAACAAAACTTAAAGAGCAAACTCCGGTTGGTTGCAAATTTCAATTTGTTTTTATCTCTACTTAAATTTTCAATATATAAACCAAAGGTTTATAAAACAAAACTTTTAAACAAAATCTTTTTTTATAAACGTTTTGCAAATTATAACAATTTTTAGTTTAGAACACTTTAAATTATTTGCCTTTTATTTCAATAATTTAAAAATCATTTTTCTTTAAATTTAGAAAAAACACAAATTTATTATCTAGACCTTTTGTTAAATGCATAAAACCCATTAAATATTTCTATGCATTAGTGTATGGCTATACAGAGGACGTGCTGTAGACATCATGTCATCTAATTGGCTGGACTTTGTACAACTGCAACAATAACAATAATTGCTTTAACATTATAATATGTAAATTACCATCAATTAACATGCTAAATGTTGAAAGAAACTATGTTTTGCTATAGTTTATAGCAGCGAAAAAAAAAATAAAAACTAACAACTTTAAAAGCAACTTATAATAAATAGTCACATTAATTATTAATTTACTCATGAACATACATGTTGTACAATACAGTATAAAAAATTAAAAAAAATTAAAACTTATGGCATAAAGACATGCAGTTTATAAGGGTAAGAAATCCACAAAGACAATATTTAATAGTTTTAACCATTTTTAAGCAAAAATATACTGTCTGCCACAGAGGCAACTTTGTTCGATAGAAGAATTGAATTTTCATTTTGCTTTTTTAAACAAAAAAAAGCGAACATTTTTAAAATTTAAAATTTCTAAAGTGTAATTGATTTACATATTGCTATTTACATTGTTTGCAATAAATAACGTTAAATGTGCATACTTTTAGGAGTGACACCTTAAGTATTTATTAAGAAGTTTAAAAATCTAAAAATAAACGGAATCGAAAAAAGTTAAGACAGCAACGGGCAAAATTGCAAGTACAAAAATAAAATATTTCTAATCTTCTAAAAGGCATGATTTTTGTATGCGTTGTCTTAACTCATAAGTCTCTTTTTTGTTGTTAATAGTTGGTAATTTGATCTCTACCACGAACTAGTGGCACCAGTTATGCCTTAAACTAAAATTATTTGGCTATTTTTTATTAAATATTTTACATAATTCTGGGCGTAGTTACAAAATTTACTGTCCATGTCCATGTGATAAATATATTGCATACTTCTAGGAGTAGGTAAAAACTGTACTTGATAGATCAAATTTTATCTATTTTTAATAAAATTTTCAAATAAAAATTCTATGTTAAAAAATATTATCCATCAAAAATAAAGAAAATCATTTCTTTTACTTATTAAATTTAAAGTGTTCAGCAAAATAATAAAATAAGAATTTTAAAAATTTGTTAAATTAATATTTTACATTGTTAGATTTAATTTTTTTTTTTCATTTATCACTCGTTTGTAAATATATCAAAATGCAGTTGTTATGATTTAAATCAAAATATATTCTTAACAAATGTTGCGTTAAAAAATGTTGTTAACAAATGTTGCGTTAAAAAAATATTTTTTCTGACGTATAAAAAGGCTTTTTAGTAAATTAAAGCTAAATAAAATTTTTGTGTCAAGTTGATTAAAAAAAAACATTTAACTAATAAACAAGGTAAATATAAGGTCAATACAATCGTATTCGATAAAATCCAGTATCCTTGTTCGTCAAGACTATAAAATAGTTAAGAAACACAAATGTTAAAAAGTAGTAGTGTTCAAAAAGTGTTAACAAAATGAAGAAAATGCTAACCATGTCACAGAAAATACCAACAACAAATTAATTTTATTGCTTTATCACATGCGAATAACGAATATCTCTATTTTATTAAAACTCTACCCTCAGAGTAAATTATAAATGATTTAAAAAATTTAAAAAAATACTTTTTATAAATGGTAGAATGAAACAAAAGCTTTTTTATTCAAATAAAACCATTGTCCCTTTATATTTTGCATCATGACTTTTCTAACTTCAGATATTTTATTAAATCATTCCCAAACCAACAAGTTTATTTTTGTAATGCAACAAATAGTTATGCTTATAAATAAATTGTAACCCTTGAAGTTTATATGGAAACGTATGAACTCTTCTGGCACAAAGCTTAAAAGGTTATTTTTAAAATTTTCTTTTAAGATTTTTGAGTACCAATTAATGTAAAATTCAAAAAAAGAAAATGTTATGAAAGCTAAAATGAAACACAATAATGTTAAAACAAACTTTGCTACGAATGAAACCTGCAAGAGTTAACATTTTGAAATAATAAGAAACCATATATTTCAGTGGAAAGTTATTTTTAAAATAATATTGTTTAGCCTGCAAGTATGCAACATTATATGAAATGTTGGAAACCCTTCAAGTATGTCATACTATAAACCAGATTTTCGAAACTTGAATTGATTCTGTATTTTGTAGTAGTGAAAAGAAGGGTGACTACTTCACATAATTGCTAGAGTACGAAAGTATCTAGAAGTGTAAGCGCCTTTAAGCAACTACGTAAATTCTGTGTTAAGCTTCTCATAAAACGCTTAATTAATTAATTACGTTGTCAATCTTTAATTAATCTTATATATGTGCACAATAAGTTTCGCACATTAAAAAAATTTTAAGTGGCACCTTAAGATATGCAAGTATTTGTGGTTAAAATAAATGGAATCTAAAGTGTGTAAAGAAAAAACTTTCAAAATCGGCACTACCTACGAAATTGAGACTAAAAAAAATCAAAATTTATTTATAACTTCAAATTTAATTTTAACAAACGACTATACTTTAATTCTAGAATCAACACTTTATTTTAAATAGACTTGAACTTCTGAAGATATGAATCAATAAATACTTAACCATTTTAAATAAAACTTCTGTTTGCGACATTGAAAAAAGTCTAAAGCCTACGGAGAGATTTAAAACAATTAAAAATAGCCATATATAATTCTTTTTATACTTTTTTTTTATTTATAAATTATCGAGCACACTGATTTAAATAAATATTTAAATTTAACTTAAACTTCTTCCTTGTTTTCTAGTTATCAAAACGCAAGCCGTTATTTACTTGTATTTAATAGAACAGTCTATACATACATACAAAATAAAAAAAGAGTATAGAAACATGAAAAAACAACACATTTGGCGCCAAAGTTCTTAAATGCGTAAATTGTGCAAAATATATATGTGGCACCAGCAACAACATCAACAACAAAGACTTGTTGAGTCTGTATGGTGTAACATGACATTTTTATAAAAGGTCGATTTAATTAAAGTTCTTATTAAAGTATAAATGTAGCAGTTTAAACACAAACAACAACTGCACTTAAGCAGAAATAATTAAAAGTTTGAAATATGAAGCATACTTTTAGGGAAAATCAATTTTGAATATAGATTAAGAAATAGGTATTCAATGGCATATATTTTTCTATTATATCAATAGCATAATTGTGCTTAATAAAAATTCATAATCATAAATTAATATAATAATGCCTTTAAGGAATTTTTAATATCACTATCTACTGTGTTTTGATTTAAATCTTTCTATACAATTTTGTTGCTCGTTCTCGTTTCGTTTTAAAAAATATGTTTGCATTTCCAATTATTATGGGAGTAATGAAAAACTGATAACATATTTAAGGCTCCCAGTTTCCTAGACAATACTGTATATGTGTTCTGTTGTTATATGGTATGTGAGTTACGGTTATGTCTGCAATTTTTAATAGAGAAAATAAAACAGTCAGTTGATTCAACACAACATTAAATCATTGTTTACTTGCAGTACACATCCAAAAATATATGTTTGTATGTCTTCATTTATATATGTAATTTAGGATAATATTTTGTATTTAAAAAAAATTGAAACTTTTAAAATATACCAGATTGTCACATGTTTTGATCGAACTGAATTTAATTTCGTACATGCGATTTCGAATGATTTTGTTTGTTTTGCATATTTTTATGTGCCTCAAATTCTATATGACTCTCCTAAAAGTAGGCACGATATGAAAGTTTGCGTCTATTTTGTTCATGTTACAATAACAAATCAAAATTACTCTCATAAAAGTTGGCACAATATGAAAGTTTGCGTGTACTTTGTTCATGTTACAATAACAAATCACATTAAGAACTTCCAATTGGATTGCAAAACAGAAACACTGAATTGCAAAACAAGAATTTCGTTAACTGAAAATCAATTCAACTTCTATATATAGAATTTATGGAGGTTTTACAAAAAATGTTTTACAAACTTGACGAGAATTTAGCGAAACTACTTTATAACTCATGCACTTTCCAAAAGCTAAATGTATACCTAGTTACGTTTTCGACCAGTCATATAACACACGCATTGACAAAAAAAAACAAACTGAAACTTCAAAACCAAAAGACTGGTTCAAATCCCGGCTTAGACAAGAAAAATTTCATAGCGCTTAATACTTAAATTGCTATGTAAAATGTACATTAAATTGTTTTATTCAGTATGAGTGAGGTGGGTGAACTAGTGTACAACTATATACAAATGAACTAGTTGGGCTCCTATGACCACCTAATGTTAAAATCGATAGTTTGATATATGAAAAAAGGACAGATATTTAACTGGTTTACAGTTAAAAGCATCTAGTACATACTAATTACTCTATCTGCAGGGTTCCGAACAATTTAATTCCCATATATTGTGTAAACATAGCGATATAATAATATAGATTATTACTATAGCACTATTTTTGCACACTCTGATATTGTACGGTTTAGAAGAAACAATGTGTTAAAGCTTGAATGGTGACAAAGATTTGCGTCTGCAACAGCACTGTCAAAACAACGCGGCCCTTATTAAATCTCGAAGTCGCAGTAGCACAACGAACTTGTCATCAGGCAAAGTTCAAGAGTCAGCTGACTGTTTTCTGCTAAAGCTATTTAGAAAAATTTAAAAACCAACAAAAATTTCTGTTTTATATATTTCAAAACATTAACTGCCTTCTTTCGTATGCCAAAAGATGTCGACAATACGAAGGCTGTGAGTTCATACGCCAACAAAGTCTAGATTAATTTTTTTATTTTTTTTTTTTTTTAATTGAAGGGGATAGCTAATATTGACCAGATATTCATGCATCAATATCCCTATCTGGGCGATAAAATTCTTGAAGCTTATTTAACTGAAGCTTCGACCCATACCTTAACTTTTCCATTCTGCTTTATGTTGCCGAAAAAAATATGCGTTAAGAAAATATTGCCTTTTCTAAAAAACGCAATTCCTGTGTAAATTTTGAAACACCCTGTATAATAAAGGAAAACATTTGCGATAAAATTCTTGAAGCTTATCTGGCTGAAGCTTCGACCCATACCTTAACTTTTCCATTCTGCTTTATGTTGCCGAAAAAAATATGCGTTTGAAAAATATTGCCTTTTCTAAATAACGCAATTCCTGTGTAAATTTTGAAACACCCTGTATAATAAAGGAAAACATTTGCTTGGCTTCTCATGCCACTTAATGACCAGCTGTGTGAAATTATATACACATTTTCTGCTTTTCTTTCTTTTTTTTTAATTCAAATTAACAATTTTTAACAAGTTGGCAAAATGCATTTCCATAAGAAAAACTATTTAAATTTAAAAATTTTTCCATAAAATTTTATAAGGTGTTCATGGCAATAGAAGTGGGCAAAAAACGTTTTAACATATCTTGAAATTTAATTGAATCATATACAACAAACAACGGAAATTTCACATAGAAAGTGATGAGAGTTTTGTGGGGGCTATTCGTTTCAATGCAGCAAAACATAAAAGATGGACAGATAAAGATTACATATAAGTATAATCAAGACAAATAAATGTGGTGAGGAAGAGTAGCAGAGTGGCAAGGAGGAAGAAACGAAAATAAAATATTTTGATTTTTTTAAACATGTTGCAGCATCAGCCAAATTAAATGGACAGCAAACAAATAAACATATAGATGGATGGTTGAGTAGATGGTTGAGTCGATGGTTGAGTAGATGGTTGGTTAGATAGATGGCTAGCTGCTAGCTGGCTATTTTGAAGGCAAATAGTGTATAGAGGTTTTTATCTCATCTTTCCTAAAAATCCCCATATTGCCACATTATAAATGTAGAAGTAAAAAAATTATAGAAAATGTACTTCAAAGAGAAAACTTTCGATAAATGAATTTTCATTGAACTAAAAGCTTTTACATTATTAAAAAATAAAAAGCTTAACTTTAAATCTCTTTCGCAGTAGATATGTTTCTTGGGGATCTCCATAATTCAATCGAAGTTGTTAAATTGTCTAAATCATAGATAGATAAACAAAAACCCAGAGAAGTTTAATTCCCAAATTCCCCACATGAAAATCCCCCAAATGTGAGGACAGGTTTTTTCTATTATTTATTTTTGTTACGTCGCACATTTGATGTGTTTGTAAGTAAATTTATGCAGCAGGAAGCTGTGAAAAAGAAATTTGCGCATGCGCACAAACACTGACAGCCATGACAATTGTTGATTGATGTAACTGTGCGCTTAACAAACAAAATATATACCACAACATCTGTTTATAGGTGTATGTGTGTGTGTGTGTTTGAATTTATATGGCCAATTGCAATATTTATGTCCGTATCTCAAACCAAGTTTATTTTGGCCTTAAATTCACAGCAGTTTCTTACTTCTTTTTATATATTTTTTTTTTAATCTCAACTCTATTGTCTTCTGGCTGGCTGCTGCTGATTTTTCCTTTATTTATTTTGGCGATTTTTTTTCCTGTAAATTGTGTATTATCATGCAATTATTTACGCGTTTGTTTGTCAGACATTTACTTACGATAGACTTGCGATTGACTTGCAATGACTTGAATTGTTTAAGAAAAAATACATAAAAGAAATATTTCAACATATTGACACGCAACTGCTTTTTTATTTTTATTTATTTATTTATTTATTATTTTTTGTAACAAATGGCTTCTGCCATTTGACCGGCTACTTAATTTCTTTGTCTTTCTTGGCCTGTGTTTAACTTCTTACTATAAAGACGTTCCGTAAGTATTTTTCTATTCTACAGTCAGCGGTGTGGTGTTTCGTTTTTTTATGTTTCTTTTTTATACCTTTTTTATTCTATGTCTTATATGAAAGAAAGACTTAAGATTAATGATTTTTCCTGTTCATGTGGAATGAATGTCAGGTTTATGGTCGACACGAGGCAATAAAGGCCCCCATTTGATAATTAATGAGACATTTGTATCAGTGCAATTTTGTTAAGCTTTTGTACTTTTGTCATGCTTTAAGTAGCCGACACTAAATTTGATTTAGAAAAGATTTAAAATTAAAGTTTATGCATTTAAGGGCTTATACATACATACAGTAGATTTAATTATTTTTTTAACATCTCCAATCAAATAAGGAAGCTTAAAAAAAATTCTTTAAATACAGAATTTATCTAAAATTTATTGTAAATTAGAAGTACTAAACAACGAAACATAATTTCGTATTTAAAAAAAACTGTTATGCAAAAAGAAATTTAATGTTTTGATATACAAAAGAACTGTGCTACTTGGCCTTGCTGTTAAACTAAATATAAAAAAAAGACAATTTTTAAGATTAACTGTTATACTAAAAAAATTTACAAATTTCAAATGTTTTACATAAACAAAGCACAGGACAGAGTAAAAAATTTTGGTAAAATTAAAAAACTGTTATACAAAATTGTGTTTGTAGTAAAAACTGTTATATGTTATATTTACCCAAAAAACAGTTTACCCCCAAGTATATAATAAGCTATTATTTGTTTTTATTAGCAGTAAAATTAAATTTATTATCGGAAAATACCCAGGACAAAACTGTTATACACAAATATTTACCTGGTGATTAAAACCTGTATATTTAATCCTTTAATTCCCAGTGGAACATAGGGCCGCAACAAATGCTCTCCATTGTATTATATTTCATTTCATTCCAAGACACACCATGCTCGTTCAACTCGTTCTCAATTTGGCGTCTCCAAGTATTCGCAGGTCTGCCAGGTCTTCTGGATCTTTGGGGGTTATACTTTACGGACTGCCGAGTTAAATCATCCGCTGGCTTTCTCATTGTGTGAACCAGCCAGCTAAATTTACGCAATTGGATACTCATGTTTAAAGGAACCTGATTGGTTAAGTTCCACAAGTCCTGATTTGATATTGTGACAGGCCATAATATTCTGTGTATACGCCTGAGGCAGCGGTTTACAAAAGCTTGCATACAACTCATTTCCCGAATCGAAATATTTCAGGTTTTACAGCCATACAGAAGCACAGATTTCACATTGCTATTAAAAACTTTAAGACCTGTAGTGCATAATAACTATTGTGAACAAAATAATTTTGTAATTAACTGCTAGAAAAAAGGATTTGTTTTTACTTTTTGTACGAAAATAACTAAACATTAAATTAAACAACATTTGTCAACCTAAACTGAAAATAATTAATAATTCTTGTCTAACCATTTCAATCGGGTTTTAACAAACTTTTCTCTTTTTATCTTAATAAATTGTTAAATAAATTTCTCTTGAGCACAATCTGAGCACAGCAACTACCAATTTTAGCAGAAAAATTTTCTGCATATTGCTCATTTACTTAGAAAGTGCCATAACTTAAAATTGGCATATATAGAAGTAAGAGCTTGTAGGAAAAAATTCCTTAGATTAAACTATTTAAGAAGACTAAATAGCCTTTGTTAGATAGCCAACACTTTTATAGTTTTCTGAGTTATATCACTTTTAAATAAAACGAGCGATTTATATAATAAAGTTCATTTCCCATTTGAAATGCAAACTTTTGTATTGCAAAAACTACAAATAACTGAAAATTTTAAAACATTTTTTGGGCAAAGAAACAGTGGCCCTAAGCCACATTCGCCTTTAGGAAAAAATAGTTAAACCCTTTTTAAAAATCAATAACATTCAAAGTTCACAAACAAAATAAATTTCCGCTTATTAGTGCCCAAAATTTAAAAACTTTAAAGATATTTGTATGTGGCATAAGGATTTGCTAAATAAAATCGCATAGTCTACATAAAATAAAATGTTTGAATAACTTAAATGACATTAATAGTATATTTTTTTTATACTGAACACATACATACAAATACCCCGTCCCATAAACTCATGTCAAAAATAAATAGCAGAACAAAACAACTTTTAGTTTAAGTGAAAATGTGTGTAGTTTTTTGTTAGAATCTTTTCTTTTTTTTTTTGCTGGTTCATTGAAAAAAAAATCGTTTCTTACCAAACATCACTAAATTTATGGCAATGTTGTCTTTAATGTTGAGTTCAAAAACAAAAGATAAAAAAAACACACACAGAATCCATAAAAAGAAATGGCTACAAGTAGCATCATTGAAACAACAACATGAAAAAGACGGTTTGTAGAAAAAATATCTATGAGCAACAAACATGCAGTGATCTTCAATTCACTTTACACCACTCTTACTATGCACCACAAGCTACCTTAATGCACAGATGCATGCATACAGGCATACAATATGTTTTTGTAAGTGTGTTAAAGAAGATATGTAGAAGATACCTTAATTTCTGTTTGTGTTTTCTTTTGCGAGTTCAATTTGAAATTCAATTCAGTGCAATTGAAATTGTAACTGCATTAACAATTGCAAATTCTGTCTAACATAAGCACACACACACACACATATACAGCTATCATATATAGTGTTGCTATTACTACAACGTGAAGTGGAAGTTAGTGCTGCAGCTTCTACAAAGTGCAACAATGTCTTTCATACAAGTCAGACAAAACAAACTGAATTTTTTCAGGCAATCGCACCATAATGTCGCGACATTTTTAGCAACGAAAACAAAAAGAATAAAAAAATCCTTTGCTAAATGTCTGTTTTTTTTTTGTCGTTACTGCTGTTATTGCCTTAAATTTTTTATTGTTGCAGTTGCTGACAGTACTTCTGCCTGATATTTTGGTTTTTATTAGTTTCAAATGCTGTTGCTGCTGTTAAAGATGATGTTTTTTTTTTTGCTTTTTTTGTTGTTGTTTTTATTTGAATGTCAGATCTTGTATTTAGCTGCTTTTTTTTTGTCAACATTAACATACGTAAGTGTCAGTTGTATTTAGCTACTGTTTTGTTCTTATTTTCTATTTCTTGCTATTTCGCTCTTCTTCCATCTTTGTTTTCTTGATCTGTTTAATATTTATTGATTTCCTTAACTGTGATAGTCTTATGAATTAAACACATAAACGACAGCAGGCTACCGTTTTATACGAAGACGATTATTTTGACGCCATCACAGCTACACGGTTATACCGGGTGTTTTTTTACAGGTTTGTTTTTCGAATAGAGATAAAACTGGCATTTTGTGGTCAAATCTGGCAACTCTAATGTCATTTATGTTCAGTTTGGTTTGCCATTTCATCATGAACAGGTTGACAAAAAAACAACGCTTGCAAATCGTGCAAATTTATTTCGAAAATAACGGTTCAGTTCGCGAAGTTTACCGCAAGCTCCGTCCATTTTATGGTCGACATAATCGTCCATCAGAGCAATTAATTCGGTTAACCATGGATCGTTTTCGCACTACGTTTACTCTATGTGATAATACGCATCCGCAGAGACGTCGAACAGTGCGCACCGGGCTCTATGGTCTGGTGGAGTCATTGGGCCATACTTCTTCCGAAATAATGCTGGAGAGGCAGTTACCGTTAATGGAGACCGGTATAGAGCCATGATAACCGACTATTTTGTTCCCGAATTGGATGGCATGAATGTGGATGAGTTGTGGTTCCAACAAGACGGCGCTACATGCCACACAGCGCACGCCACAATCGATTTATTGAATGAAACATTCGATGAGCGCATAATTTCGCGGAATGGACCTGTCAATTGGCCACCAAGATCGTGTGATTTGACACCATTGGATTATTTTCTTTGGGGATATGTGAAGTCGCTCGTCTACGCCAACAAACCAGAAACGTTAGGGGAATTGGAAGCCAAATTTTTTTTTTTTTTTTTATATAATTTCTATTTTTATAAAAAAAATACTCCTAGTTTTTTTTTTAAGCTCAAGTGATCATTACCCACCAAAAATATGTATGTTTTGTTGTTGTTAGCAGAGCTGAGTCTATTCTAAAATTGTTGAAAGACGGCAGATCAATTAAACATGTCTTCTGAACTGCTGCTTAAATATGTCAGCAGTAAAAAAAAAGAAAAATATATTTTATATAATAGCGAACTTACTGCTACTATATCCAGTAGTTTATAAGTGCTAAGTTACGCTGCTTCTGGAAGAGCAAACATATGCAATGCAAGTCAGGTCAATACAAGTAAGATATTACATAAGTATGTTTAAAAAGCATGTCTTCTACAAGCGCCCTTGTAAGCAGGTAAGGCGTACTAAGTAAGCGACTTAAGAAAACTGTTTGTTAATAAAATATTTTGGTGCGGTTACCACACTGCACATTTATAATTTCTTTTCTATGTATAAATTCTGATGCGAAACTTAAGCTTGATGTTCTAAGGAAGTATATACATACATACATACATACATATGTGCATAAATATGTGTGTATTTAACTGTATGTGCATTTTTAGTAGGATAAAATAACAATAAAAAATATATAAACAATAGTAAAATGGAGAAACAAAAACAATAACAACAACTAACCATAAGCAACAACAAAAACTTTATAAACATAAGCAACAACAAAAGTAAGTAAGCGAGAAAGATAGAAAGAGGCACCAAACAGAACTGTTGCTTTGACATGACTCAACATGACAATCACAGATAAGTTTTTTACTATTCTATACCATTTTTGTTGTTGTTGATTTTTTTTTGTGACAAGCTGCTGATTATTGCACTGTTTTATTCTGTAGATGATGACGATGATGCTGTTGTTGCAGCTTAAATGTAATTATGTGTGTATATTTTGTTGTTGTTTGCTACAATAAATTGCGGATGATGTTCTACCTCCTTCTTAAAGTTTTTGTTTTGTTTTGCTTGCTTTAAGCAAACGTGGAAACGTTTATCTTTTAAGGTTTTTTAACAAAGTTTTTTCTCTCATTTTCGCTATTCACTGTTTTTGTTTTTATTATGGTGGGCTTGGAAGTCTTCAAAGTTTTTTTAATTCGTATTTTTTGTTTCATAGTTTTCTATTCTGTTTTTTTTTTTTTGTTTCTTATTTTCTTCTTATGAAATTCAACTGCGCAATAGTATTTTTTTATTTTTCTATAAGCAGTTGTTGTCATTGTTGTTGCTTTTACTAGTGCATGGCTTTAAATGCATTCAATGCACGTTGCAGCGATAATTATGCCAAGTATTAAGCATTATATGTATGCACAGTTGTTTATTTGTTCTTATTCTTCCCGTTTTTTTATTTATATTCTTTTTATATCAAATGTTTAATATGTAAACATTTTAACCTACACATTTATAAATATTTACAAGTACACACTCACATATTTACACTAGACACATACATAAGTGTGTAGTACATTTAGAGTGGCATAAATAAAAGTTGTGTGCACATACTTACATACGTATGTATGTAGTGTATTTCATGCCGTTTTTAATACGATTTTTTTAATATTTTTTTCTTCGTCTTGTGTTTCTTCAAACTAACTGCGAACTTCAATTAAGGAAGTATTAATGATCACAACACGATTTTAATATAAAACTTATTTAGATTGTTTTCTTTATTTTCTTATTATTTAAAAAAAAAAAGAAAGAAAACTTAAAATTTAGATTTTTGTAATGCATTTTTGGTTTGTTTCTAAATTGAATATCTCGTTGGCTTAGAATGTTTTACATTTTAAATAAGATTTTATTCCTTTATTTATTCTGTACATACTGCACAGAAGAAAATGTTATTTATAGCTTATTTATTAAATATGTATAATGAAATCAAATTTTTAATATGCAAAAGCCGTATCACTAGCGATCGAAAGTCCGTTTTTGTAATATATACAATGGAATATAACGGCAACAGAATCAGTCCTTACATAAGCATTACAAATATTTTATCTTTTTGTCTTTAAATAATATGAAAAAAAATTGCTTTTGCAAAATATTAAGATAATTGTATTGTAGCTAATAGAATATTAAAAATTATTAAGAAAACTAGAAAACCCCGGCGCGCGTTGCTACGCCCCTTAATGAATAAAAATGCATTCTGAATTTACATTAAATATCAATTGCAAAAATCACGAAACTGTATAGTCACGACAGGTCAATATGTGTGGAAAGGTTGACAAAAATCGGTCCAGAGCAAGTACCTCAAAATTATACCTTTTTATTGGGCGTGGCCCTGCCCACTTTTTTAATCACGAAATTATATAGTCGTGACAGCTCAAAAAAAAAATTTCAGAAAAATCGGTGATGTTTAAGTAGCTGAAAAGTGATAACTTTTTTTTATGGGCGTGGCACTGCCCACTTTTCTAATCACGAAATTGTAAAGTCATGACAGCGCAATGTGTGTGCAAAGTTTCAGAAAAATCGGTCCAGTGCAAGTACCGTAAAATTATAACTTTTTTATGGGCGTTACCCCGCCCACTTTTCTAATCACCAAATTATATAGTTATGACAGCTCAATATGTGTGCAAATTTTCAGAAAAATCGGTCAAGTGCAAGTAGCTAAAAATTATTACCCATTTTATTACCCCACTTTTTGCCACCCATAAACACTCCCTGGAATATGTACAACAAATTGCCAAAGTTTGAGTCCGATCGGTTTTACAGTTTCGGAGTCTTAAGCTAACACATACACACACAGAGTTTCACTTTTATATATATAGATATAGATGGGCGTGGCATTAGATTCCAAAAAAAACCTTTTATAAAATTTATTCCAATAGATTCTAACAACTGTATGAGATCTACTAATAGCAAGTTGTTTGAATAATAATGTGCTTAGTGTAGCCAAAATAGCGAAACTAAAACATCGGAATTGGCGCCCAACAAGTCTTATTGGACTAAAACAAAATATGCGTTAATACTTTAATATTTAGAATAAATATTAAATGGGGCTATAGCCTCCTGTTATAACAACTTCATCAGCCATTTAAATTTTCTGTATTTAATCTTTAATTCTTGTTGCTAATGTTTATTCATTAACCAAGATTACAAAATGGGGTATTGTGACCGACATAATTCAATCACGGGTTCCTAAAATTTTGCACTTCTAATTTTACTTGCTTGAGTGTTGAACGCATTTTATTAAACAAAGCCGGACGATATTTTTTAATAAACAATTTTTATATTTTTTACTGTTATTTTTAAGACTAAAGGAAAATGATTAAAAATTGTAAATTATGAAAATTTGTTTAGAAAGTCTTTTACAAAATTAAACCTATGACCTTTAGACTACATAATTGTTTTATATAAACGACTAATTCATTAACAAACGAAAAAAATTTAATTAACGCAACAAAGCCTGGAAATGAATATACTTAACACCATATAATTGCGAAAAAAAACACAGCAATAAAAAACTCAACAATCAAATAACAACCACTGAACTCTCATCAATAAAAAAATTAAAAAAAACACACTTTAACAAAAACAAAATGTAGCAACAACAACAAAAGTAATAACAATAAAGCCAACGAACGACATCACTAAAGTGAATGCCCTGCATAAGTGACGTCACATAAAAGCCATAACAACAGCAGCAACAACACATGACTTCTTCATACAATCATAAACTAATGATATCACAACAACAAACTAAAACAACAATAATAATAACAGCAAACGAGCAGAACAGCAACACTAGCTACATCCATAAATGTATGTACATAAGTATGTGTATGTACAAACAGGATGATTGAAACTA
The DNA here is from genome assembly GCA_941918925.1 of Phyto melanocephala. Classification (NCBI taxonomy): domain Eukaryota; kingdom Metazoa; phylum Arthropoda; class Insecta; order Diptera; family Rhinophoridae; genus Phyto; species Phyto melanocephala. Next base: position 10,422,468 of record OW799233.1, read on the forward strand.
AAACAGCAAAAGAAGCCTGCTTGCTGCCTGCATGCTTTTAAGGGAGTTCCATGACCGGCTAGTCAGTGTCAGTACTGGTTGCTGGAGTTTTTAGTAGCCGTGCACCAGATACTGTTGTATTCTCAGCCATCACAAAACGTGCAATGATAACAACAAAAACTACATTTACAGGCAACAGATGAGTAACAACAACAATAAACTATATAAATTAAATGAAAGCAAAAAATGCATGTGCCCATACTCATACATACAGCAAATGCTGCATGCAAGCATGACACATCCAAATACAACTGGTGTGTCGAAAGAAAACCGGCTACAAACACTGCCAACAAACTTCTATATTATGCCAAACAAAAATAACAACAAATGATGGAAACTGCTTTGTACTCTTCACTTGCACCGCTACTCTTAAGTTCCCTTTTCCTTTTTGATGTGGTTTGTTTTGATACTTTTTTGTTGTTATTATTGTTTGTTATTGTGTGTACATGACAGTAAATGCATACATACGAACAGTATATTCATGATAATAGCGGTAGAATATAAGGAGCAAAATAAAAAAATCCCAAAGAAATATTAAAAGCAAAACAAAAGTTGTAAATAACAACAACGACAAAATGATGAAAACATATTAAAGTGGAAACAAAGCAAAGAACCTGAACAAAATTTCAAAAAAAAGTTATGATATTGAGCGATCATTTTATACCCTAAATACAGTTTTGACGCCCTATGCTCCAATGGGAGTTAGAGGAACACATATATATATATATAAATACAGTATTGAGATATATTTTGGCTTAAAAAGCTTTCAAAAATAAATTAAAAAGCTTTGAAAGCTTTGAAATCTAATAGGTCGTTAACTCTGAAACCAGGTTGATTAAAAGAATTTTTGAATAATTTTTTAATTTAATAAAAATTGGTTTTACACAGAAATAAAATTATCATTATTAAATATATGTTCAAACAAACTTTCCTTAAATTAATTTATTTTTTTATAAATTTTTTTATGTTGTTATAAATACTATGTTTGAATCTCGTTTAAAATTAAAATATGTTGAAAAAAACGTTTTTTTGTTTGAATTTACAATTTTAGTGATATGTAGGTCCTAGTATAAATTAAATTTTACTCAGTTTGTAAATTTCAATATTGAATCTGAAATTTTGTTTGTTCTCTGTTATCGACTTAGTATTTTATACTTATCTTGAGATGCAACATGTTCAAGCGCTTTTGAATTAAATAACTTCGGCCCAAACAAATTTTTAATCTCTTTTAATTGGTTTCTTTAACTATCATTATGCAACCTTGCTACTTTTTTGGACCTTGAATATTATTCACGATGGGACGAGCACGAGTTTTTATATACGATTTAAATTCTTTACCTGACTATATGTCCTAAGAACGCTTCTGATTATATGAACTTTTTTTTTAATTAAACCGCTAATCATTCGCCCTTTATTATATTAACTTATGACTTTTGGTTTCACAGATATAATTCACAAACTTTTCAAATTATATATCAATTATTAAAATTTCAAGTCTTTTAATAAAGTGTAGCTTCGTCTGTGTGGCACGCAGCGCCGTCCTGTTGAAACCAAATGTTGCCAATATCCTCATCTTCAATTTTTGTGAACAAAAATTCGTTCAACATGGCCTGATAATGATCGCCATTGATTACGGCCACTTTTTGCTCATTTTCGAAGAAAAATGGCCCAATTACGCCTCTGGAGCAAAAGCCGCACCAAACAGTGACTCGTTTTGGGTGTATCGACTTTTCAATGTATGCGTGTGGGTTTTCTGTGCCCCAACTGCGAAAATTTTGCTTGTTTACCTACCCGCCAAGATCAAAATGAGCTTCATCTGAAAACATGATTTTTTTTTGGTTAAATCGGCCGAAGTAATTTCGCAACATTTCGCAGCGTTGTTCAAGCGTATAGACAACCATATTCGTTCAGCGGAAGGATAAAACTAATTATCTGTCAAATCAGACATAAGCACTAGTTGAAAAAAAAGTTAGATGGCGGACCCTTTATGAATCCGTTTATTGAACAACAATTGTGCTGCTTGGCTCTTTTGTTTAGGGCATTATTAGTGGAATGAACTTTAATAAACTGTCCTTACAGCATAGTATAGAAAATAGTCAAAGCAGATGAGCAAGATGAAGAAGACAAAACATGAAACGAAAATAATATAAAAGACGGGAAAAAAGTAAAGCAACATTGTATTGTAAACAGACATGATGTGATTACTGCACGTACCGATGTTATTATTATTTAAAAAAAAAAACCATTTAGAAAATACAACAATAAAATAAAATTAAAAAATAAAAATCTGAAAACACTGTGGAAAATATTAGAAAAATTATGGAAATGCATTGTTACTAAAACTAATACAGTATCATTAAAAATACTAAGTTTTTAACTGATAAAACATTATTTTGACCTTATTTTTGCCAAAAAAAAATTTAAGTTTGTAATATTATATATTTCTCACGCAATATTTACACCGTTAGCCTACTGTGCGTATGAGTTTCTCCTGTGCGTGCAGTTAGTGTGTTTATGTGTCTTTATACGTAATGTAGTACAATAACCAACAATTAAATGCATACAACGCAAATTGAGAGTGTATGTGTTGTTGTTTTTGTTTTGTATATAAAGCAGGATACATAAACAAAAATATATCTATTTTAAGGCCGATGAAAATCAACACGAACACATGATTAAACAAACTATTTTGTGCATATGTATGTATGTACATGCATACTACTGCTGGCTGGTAAACAACAACAAAATATTTATTTTTATTTTTGTTTTAATCCAAGACAATATTTAGGATTTACTTTAAAGAAAAGTAAGAACAAATTCTGCACAAAAGTAAGGTAGAATGCAGTAAGTCCTCTAAGCAAAAAACAATAAAAACAACAACAGCTATAACTATAACAAAAGATTATAGGAATAACAAAGTAACAAGTACTTGAGTAAGTACTTGGCTTAAACTATAATACAACCTTAACTACAATATCAAAACATTGCACTTTCTTAACCAGTTCCCTCCCCAATTACAACAAGTACAAGCGTTTTGCTTGGCTGTATCGAATCTTATATACACTTTCACTGTATATAGTTAAGCAATGATATGTTTAAAGCTGTCTTCAGTGGAAAATTTGCCAAGTCGTATATGAACTACATGCCTTCTAAAACCACTTTAAGTAATAAAAACATTAAGTTTAAATTTTCAAAAACTTACCTTGAAATTACATCTTAACATATATTGCTGAAAAGTAATCTGTAAAGTATATAAAAACATCTTTGAATTAAAAACACAGTCAAACTGAATTGTTGCCCTCGCCTCAGACGATTTCGCTGATCTTCTATACCATAATTCTTTAAAATATATATTACACTAGCCAAACCCGGCGCGCGTTGCTACGCCCCTTAATGAATCAAAATGCATTCTTAATTTTAATTGAATATCAAGTGCAAAAACCTAAAAATTATAATTTTTTTATGGGCGTGGCCCTGCCCACTTTTCTTATCACATAATTGTAAAGTCACAACAGCTCAATATGTGTGCAAAGTTTCAGAAAAATCGGTCCAGTGCAAGTACTTCAAAATTATACCTTTTTTTTATAGGCGTGGCACTGCCCACTTTTCTAATCACGAAATTGTAAAGTCATGACAGCTCAGTATGTGTGCAAAGTTTCAGAAAAATCGGTTCAGTGCAAGTACCTCAAAATTATAACTTTTTTTTATGGGCGTGGCCCTGCCCACTTTTCTAATCACGAAATCATAAGGTCATGATAGCTCAATATGTGTGCAAAGTTTAAGAAAAATCGGTCCAGCGCAAGTACCTCAAAATGATACCTTTTTTTAATGGGCGTGGCACCGCCCACTTTTTTAATCACGAAATTATAAAGTCATGACAGCTTAATATGTGTCCAAAGTTTCAGAAAAATCGGTCCAGTGCAAGTACCTCAATATTAAAACTTTTTTAGGGGCGTGGCCCCGCCCACTTTTCTTATCACGAAATTATTTAGTCATGACAGCTCGATATGTGTGCAAAATTTCAGAAAAATCGGTCAAGTGCAAGTAGCTAAAACTGATAACTAATTTTTTATGGGCGTGGCCCTGCCCACTTTTTTTCACCCATAAACACTCCCTGGTATGTGTACAACAACTTGCCAAAGTTTGAGCCCGATCGGTTTTACAGTTTCGGAGTCTATAGCTAACACACACACACACACACACACACAGAGTTTCACTTTTATATATATAGATTGATACCACATATAGGTTTTGTAGATATTTGGCTGCAAAAATTTTAATTGAACACACACAAGCAAATTATTACCGCCAAACAAGTAAAAGTGGTATATTCGGCTGTGGCAAATCTTACATACCTTTTATACAGTTTGTACCATATCGGAGAATTATATAGTGCAACTGTTACCAAAACTTATTTAGGCAATCGACAAGTTAAACTTTTAAATGTTAACTTATTTTTCTCCAATATTTTTGAATCATGATTTTTTGTAAATATTGCCAAAGGCACATAGTTTATACATCCGTAACAAACGTTTCATAAGAGCTACAAAATCGTATAAATTTTGAGTAAAAATAAGTAAGAGTGCTACATTAGGCCGTGCCGAATCGTATATACCCTTCATAACGTGTATTCATGCAATAGCAATTGTTTGTATCACCATTCATCTCAATAATATGAAATACGTACATACATACATTGTTTCATTATCTCTATAATGACATTATCCGCTTAAAAACATACCATTGTAAAATTATAAATTGAGTTTATGTATGTATGTATGTTAAAAATAATAAATAAAAAAAAAAATAATAAATAAAAATAAAAAAAAATTTAAACTGGGATTCGAACCTACGTTCATCCATTTTGTATTGGTGTAAAAAGTCTAGGTGGTTTAGGTTTTTTCATTATATCTCAGTTGTTTATAAAGCGATCTGCTCTCGAATGTTTCTGATTTTTTGAAACTCCACAAGGGTATTGAAAATGTCTGGGGGCTTCAAAAAGTTGATTTCAACATATACACGGACTGACTGACAGGCGGACAGACGGACACTGCGTAATTGACTTCTATATTCATCAGCTATCAGAAAATAAATACTTAAATGGGTCGAAAATACAAATTATATAAATTTCACACGGAATGACAAGCCTTTATATACTCTTACACTCATTGTGAAGGGTATAAAAAGAGGCAGTTGTTTTATTTCGTTCATAACCAGCTCGTGATATTATATGGGTATATACTGATAGCAAAATTCTCGAAATCATATCTAATTATTTGATACCATACAGAGTCTGAATTATACGTGGGGGATTTTAAAAGTTGCTATCAACATACACACGGACAGATGGACAGACGAACTTAGTTATATTAATTTCTCTATCTATTTATATATGTGACAGCGCATAGAGAAAGGGACTTAAGGGTAAAAAAAACATTTTTAATTTTTTTTTTGATGTGGACAACATCTGAGCATTGAATGAGACCGATCCCATGCCCCAAAAGTGTTCCCTCCCAGAGATATGCGCGTTTTATAAAAGTGAAGTCGACGATTCTAAGCGCAAATAGAAAGGGACTTAACGGTAAAATTTATTTATTATTATTTTTTCCCCTACTAAATTAACAAAATAACTTGATTTTACGAAACTACAAAAAATTTATTTTTTTCTTATGAAAAATTTAATAAAAAAGAAAAATCATTTACTGCCTGTTCAACGATGTACATACAAATACGTTGAAAACCAAAACTAATTTTAAGTTTTTGTTGTTGTTTTCAATACATTTGTACGAATAAAATTTCGCTTGGGTTTTCTTTCGACATCGTTGAACAGGCAGTTAATCTTTAAAATGGCTCTCCTCAACAAAACCTGTTCTTACCATTAGGTCCCTTTCTCTATGCGCTGTCACATATGCTTTATATGCTTTAAAGGATCGAAAATGAATAGTGTAAATAATCACGCCCACGTGTGAAGGGTATAGTAACAAACCGTCAGATATACTTTATCACTCTTTATGAAGGGAAACTTTTACTACTGGTAGTTGATAAAAAAAAATCTCTATCTCTTCTAAAATTTTTTTATTTTCTCAGTTAACGAAGACATAATTAAAACGTTCTCTGTAAATATACATCGAATGGCTGCTCGTACATATGTATCTTATTTTATACAAACAATTTAATAAATTATTTCTCATTTACCGACATACTTCATTTTATACATCTTAAATCACCATTATTTCACACAAAATGTAAGCTAATGAAATCCTTTTTCTTGCTTTCTCTTTTTAGGTAAGTTTGTTTTCATACATCAGTCGAAATTTGTTCTCCCGAGCTTGCTGTTAATTAGCAAAGAAACACCTTTAGTGAATAATAATTATTTCACCACCTCATTATCGGCAACAGCAACGAGCTGTAACATGCCAAAACAGCATCTACTACAAACATTATAATGAAACATATGGTAGTTATGTCTCTTTAACAAAAGTTCCTCGAAGGCAGCAACAATCAGAAGCATAAACATCAATCATGGGTAAAAAATCAATTAGCCATTAAAAGGGGAAAGCTCAGCAACATCAGTATTATTTTGAGCTTATGCTGTACAAACAAATATGAACAAAAATAATTACGCAAGATCACGAACAATTTCTTTTAAAATATATTTTGGGTGGAAAACTGCAAACAAAAAAAAATTATGAACACTCCTTTATTTACTTTGTTATTTGTTGTTGTAGTGCTGCAGTTTCTTCGCAAGTAACAAAAAAATTGTTTATAATATGGACTTGCTTTGGCTTGCCTTGTCTGCCTATATAGAATGCCAAGTAAATAAATCTGAAATAAATACTAACACACACACGTTAAACATACAAACCGAGCACAAACAATAACAACACATAAAATACCGAGAGACGGACAGACAAACAGTCCAACATATGAGGAGTATTTTCAAAGATTAATTTTCAATTTTAAACAGAAGCAAAATACACAACGCTATTAACTACCTTAGTTACTTTAGCAACAGTCATTATCATCAATAACAATATGAGTTCTTTTTTTTATCTAAAACTTTTCATTGTATTTTTCGCAGCATACGAACCTGCCTTTTTTCTTGCCACTAACTAACTGAAACTGATGAGATAAGTTGTGCATTTTTAAAAAGTCTTTGAAACTTAAGAAAAAAAAAACTACAAATATAATGGAATTTATTAATTACTTTTTTAGATTTAAGCCTTTAACGGACAATTAGCATTAAAATTAGCAATTTTCTTAAGATGATTTCTCGCGTTATGTATTTTTCATATGACTTGGACTTTGGTTTGTTAAAATTTTAATTTTACAGACGGTTAATAATTTTGGATAAAGTTTTTTTTCTAAATTTTTTTGTTTCTTAAAGAAATTCCTTTTTTCAAAAGATCACCTGTTAAGGAAGAGGTTCCCAAAAAATAACTGTGAAAAATAAAATTTGTTTAATAGATTTTTTTTTGCAAATGTATCTCTAAAGGTAATTTTCAGTGGCATAAGCACGTGTGTTTTTTTATGCATAACAACAAATAGAACAACCTTAATACTTAATTTTAATTTTGAGCAACAAAAGGTATAACTTCCCCATCCCTGGTATCTTTTTTTAGCCCACTCAACCTTTTTTCTACATGCATTGCTTTCTCTTTCACTTAATCTTCTGCCATTTTAGTTTTGAAAAACGGCTTTATTTACAAAGTTTGCACAATACAAAATTGTTTGCCTTTCACTTTTAGAAAGAAGCACTCAAATTATTAATTTATTAAGAAAAGGAATTTTTTTGCAAAACCCACTGATACGAAGGATCATTTAGTTATATATATTTAACTACGTAACTACGTGTCACTACGTAACACCGAATTTCAAAAAAGTGCCATTAGCCTTCTAGGATCTTTTTGAATTTTTTTGCTACATGCACTAGGTCCGAAGATACAATATTACCGATTTTACTCGTTTTTATCACTTTTCCCCCTTAATTCCAAAATTTCGAAAAAGAACAAAAACGCATTATAGATTGTTTTAAGGAGAGTAAAAATACGTTTTTACTTTTTTCCTATTGCTATCCCTCTCAAAGATAAATGCTGTTCAAAAAAGTACCGAAATTCAGTTTTTACCCGTTTTATCCCCTTAGGTTAGATCCGGCAGCCGCCCGAAGGCATAGCTCACTTGGGTCCTCCGAGGGTCCCGTTGTCCCCTTAAAACTCAAAATTTCCAAAAAGTACTAGACACCTATCCAATTATTTTTAACTGGCTCTTTCGTCCTTTCTGAATTTTTGTGATATCTTTATTAAGCCCGGAGATACTGAGTTAACGATTTTACCCTTTTTTACCCGTAAACCGCTACTAAATACTAAATAGTCGGAACAAAAACAAAACTCTTGGTTCGGATAGGTAAGCCCGTTTTTGAGTTATAAAATTACAACTAAAAGTGGAATTGATTTTTATATATCTGTGGCTTGAAGCTAAAAGGGCCAATGTCAAAATATTTACTTTTGAGAAAATTTTAATTGAACTTTAACTTTTATAGATGCTTTCATAGTGACATTGGCCAGCATTTTATTTATGAAGCTGTTCCGGGTTAAGTATGACTTTAGCTGTTTTAACATAATGAAATAGAGCAAGAAAACAAATCTAATGCAATGATTAACTCAAAAGAGCAAAAAAGTGACATTGGCCCTTTTAGCTCCAAGCCACAGATATATAGATTAAGTATTTAAATATTGTTGAAAGTATTTGTTACGCCTTTTATTAAATCGAAATGTGTTAAGTTTGAAAAAAAAACCTCCATTACCCAATATCACACTTTGCAACATTTTTTTAAAATTTTAAATTCCAAAGAATCAAACTCTTGAATCATCAGTTTATATCGAAAGAAAAAACAACATAAAATTCCTGCAAAAAAAAAACTCAAAATTATTGAGCAGGTCAGTTAGTCAGAAATTCCAAAATGAACAAAGAAAAAAAAGAAAAGAACATGCATAAGTATTTATGTATAAAAAAGAGCAAAAGCAAAACAAAATGAATTGGTTTTGTGGATCAGTTTTTATATAATTTTTTTTTTTTGTTTCTCTTTGCCTTGCAAAAATATTCGCTGTCAATTGTAGTTACGACCAAAAGCAGAATCCGATGTGAAGAGGCTCAACGCAAAAATGTGATAAAAACAAATAGTTCATAACAAAGGAAATATATTAGTTTTTTCGTTTTTGCTCATGTTGCATTGACCACAAAGGCACATACAGCGAGTATATCGAGCCTTTAACATAAAACCCTGTAGTTTTTAAAGTTTCTTTTATTTAAGTATTTGCTTTTAAATCATGTCCTTAATATGTGAACTTTGTTGTTGAACCTTAGCCACTTAGTTTGTTTTCAAGCGATCTGTAATGTGGGTAGTAAGAGTTATACTTATTGTTTTTAAATTTATAACTGGATGACATATAAAATGACAAATTTACCTAATAACTTTTTAAAATAATTTCAAACTTAAAAATCACTGGCTTATAATTCTTGAATTTTTTTCAGTTCTGCTACAAACTTTATAACCGTTGGGATGCTGCATATGCACTAGTAAATGTATTTGAAACAAATAAGCCTTGACTTACTTAAGAACAGAGGGGCATACTAAAAGAAACGATGACGCCAAAAGTACAATGGCTTTAAATACGTTTTTTTTTATTGTTTTTATAAATTTCCTTTAAGACAACAACAGAATGAGTAACATAATCAATTCTGATGAAACTGAAAAACTTTCAAATGTAATCGAGTAAAAAATATTGTAGTAAAGCTGAGCATAATGATTATATCTATATATATAAAAGTGAAACTCTGTGTGTGTGTGTGTGTGTGTGTGTGTGTGTGTGTGTGTGTGTTAGCTATAGACTCCGAAACTGTAAAACCGATCGGACTCAAACTTTGGCAAGTTGTTGTTCACATACCAGGGAGTGTTTATGGGTGGAAAAAAGTGGGCGGGGCCACGCCCATAAAAAATTAGTTATCAGTTTTAGCTACTTGCACTTGACCGATTTTTCTGAAACTTTGCACACATATCGAGCTGTCATGACTAAAAAATTTTGTGATAAGAAAAGTGGGCGGGGCCACGCCCCTAAAAAAGTTTAAATTTTGAGGTACTTGCACTGGACCGATTTTTTTGAAACTTTGCACACATATTAAGCTGTCATGACTTTATAATTTCGTGATTAAAAAGTGGGCGGGGCCACGCCCACAAAAAATTAGTTATCAGTTTTAGCTACTTGCACTGGACCGAATTTTCTGAAACTTTTCACACATATCGAGCTGCCATGACTAAATAATTTCGTGATTAGAAAAGTGGGCAGTGCCACGCCCATAAAAAACAGGTATAATTTTGAGGTACTTGCACTGGTCCGATTCTTCTGAAACTTTGCACACATATTGAGCTGTTATGACTTTACAATTTCGCGATTAAAAAAGTGGGCAATGCCACGCCCATAAAAAAAATTATATTATTTAGGTTTTTGCACTTAATATTCAATTAAAATTCATAATGCATTTCAAATTCATTAAGGGGCGTAGCAGCGCGCGCCGGGTTTGGCTAGTTGATGATAAAAATGCCGGTTGTTAAAAGAATGTCTCTTATGCTTTTTTTTTTTTTTTTTTTTTTTTTGGTTTCTTAGGAAAAGCGCATTATATTACTGATAACTGAGTCATATGTCAAGGAGAATTGAAAAATTTTCTTAATCAGATTTTTTATATTAAAACTATTAAAAGTTTATGTGTTTCAGGCTAAATTCACTTATCGTTAATCACGTGTTTATTTTATTATCGACAAAAATACTTAAAAATATTAAATATTTCAGAAACAAGTGACTAAAGCTATATTCACATCAGGCAAATATTTGCCCTTATAACCGTAACCATAATTTTTATAAATAATTTATTACAACAATAAGATCGATTAAACTACTAAATATTTTTGTTTATTTTTTAATATACTTTTATGTAATTTTCCTTACAATTAATATAGTCAAACACATTACAGTGAGTTGATTCATACAGAAGTTGGTTAAAATTAAAATAAAAAACAAACTATAGAATATTAATAAGTTTTAACAAACGTATTTCGACAATTATTTGCCGTTTTCATTGGTCAAATCTTTTCTCTCAAATTTTTATTGGACCATTTTTTTAGTAACGTAAATCTTTAGATCTTTGCACATTGCTTTAAAATTGTCCAATAAGAAGCCAAAAACAATTTGTATGTTGGTCTTAAATTCTCCAAATTTTAGAAAAACCATTAGCCATTGCCCGGACAGTCGCACAAACTTCGACAGTAAGAAATTTAATGTCCCATAAATTTTTTGGTAAAATGTTTCACTACAAAGGCGCAGCAGAAATTTGTTAACGTCCAATCCAATTTTCTTCAAAATTTTTAAAGTGATTTCATAAAAAAAATCATTTTATATAAAGCAGCAATAACATATATTCAATTTAAATTTTAAATAGAATTAAATTCCATAACCTGACTGATGACATATTTATTTGCACAAAAACTTTACAACCTTCAAGCGTGAAGCTTAAAGACCTCATAAATTATACCGGAATTCCGACGGACGAAGTCATCACTAAATCTGTTAGAACTTTGAGAAAATCCAACTTATCATAAAGAAACTTCAAACATTTAGATGTGTTTACACTCACGACGATTGATTCAGCTCTTCTCATAAGAAAACTACTTCAAATTTCGTTGCCATGTAAAAATAATAAACATAAAAAATAGAAAGTAATATATTTAAGTATTGTCCATATGCTTAGAAAACATATGCAAATTGTTCACGTTATAGAACTTTTTGAGTTTATTCACGTTGCAGAGTAGTTAACGTTAACAAAAGGTTGTTCATGTTAGGCGGTGTTCACGTTAGATGGTGATCATGTTAGACGGTGTACTCTGTATTTTGAAACCTTATAGGTAGAGAAGTCAATTTAGCTTTGTCCGTCAGTCCGTCGGTGTGAGCGTTGAAATCAACTTTTTTAAGGCCCCATATATCACACGGACCTACATGTCACATCAATTTATGAAGAGTACTTGCAAAAATGTTGGTATTAAAAATCAGCATTTTTGAGTTATTAGTGGCTGAGATATGAGAAAAAAAACCATGTTTTCCTGTGTTTTATTTTTTAAGATTGATAACAAGAAAATTCGATTTAAAAAAAAACAACAAAATCAAACAGTGTTGTACATGATGATAAAAAATGTCTGTATTGTAGTTGGTATATTTTTTTGTTTATTCATGTGTACGAATATATGTACCTAATGCGAAGGTTATATTAAGATTTAGCACACCCGAATATAACGCCCTTGCTTTATTTTCATTAAAGCAGATATTCTGTTGTGCTGCACCTAGTTAGCAACTTGTTTTATCATAAAGCGTTCAAAGAAAAAACCATCCAGCAGTGATGAAAAAAATACTTTAATTTAATAACAAAATTTACGTATCATCAGTGAACATTTCCCAAAGTAACTGAGGTTACACACATGAGGCGCACAGGCTACTTAGACAATAGAATTTGAAATGTTAAACTTATATTTCTGTTCATGCTTTTAGGCATACTTTTCGCGACCGCAGTTTTATGAATTGGACCGTAAATACATAGCTTTGTGCAAACTTTTCTATATGCAAAACATTTTTGCTATTTTTAAAGCATATTTTCAGGGGCATTTAAACTAATTTTTGAGAAATGTAAAAAGTAAACTTTGGGCCCTCCCTAGTTTCACGTCAGTACGTTTCTTTAGATGTTAATTCAATGTGTAATTACTTCAATATTTTTTCTTTGGCTTTATAATACAAAATGCAATAGTTGTTGGAATTTGTTTTGCCGTAAAATGATTTCCTAAAAGTGCCCAAGTTATGCGTCAGCAATTTTTCTTTTTTTTTCTTTGTTAACATTTAAAATATTTAACACATGTTATGATTAATATGTGAGTATATTTTATAACAAGCATATCTACTAGTCATCATTTACATTTTACAGTTTAAAGGTAACAAATATTCCGACTTTTGTTTAACCTTTTTTAATGTGTTTTTTTAATATTTTTTTATTAAAAATTTTTATTATATTTTTTTAGATCTTATTTTATCAGGATTTTCCAAAAAATGGTTCTTAAAAAAAAACCAGATGCAGTACCATATTAGTTGATTTTCTTAATATATTTCTCCTATATGTAGTCATAACTAGTAACTTAAACGGCTTCGTTTTTACTTTTTACGTTAGTTGGACTTTACAAACTTGATTCCAACTAACACTCAAGTAGATAGACCTAGCTAAATCATCCCCTCTACTAAACTGTTTAACATATTGCATTCACATACATATTGTCCCTCCTCACTTATGATTAATTGTATAAAAAAATATTTGCAATCACATCAATAATTGGAGGCAATAAGTTATTATGTTACAGAAAATGTTTGATAAATTTTCTCCTTTTATTAAATCTTTTTTATAAATTATGATTGCTTAGAATTCTCCATTTAATCTAACAAACCTTCTAGTTGTTTTTTTTTTTAATTCTGAAAGCAAATTTTATATGTAATAAATTTACTTGTAAAATAAAATTTTCATTGAAATACAAGTAGGTACTTGAAACTCCCAAAAATATATAATATATTTGCTATGTAATTACCAACTAAAAGTATGCTACACAAAAGTTCCAGTAACGTACACAAGAAAAAAGGATAAAAAAAATACGAGTTCATTAATAATAAATTTGTTGTTGAGAGTATTTTATATATATTTATCAGCCCTTACAAATTATTTTCTGTATGATGAAATTTCAAGGATTAAAAATAAAACTGAAAAATATTAAAAAGAAAATTCTGCAATGCACTGCAAAAAAAAACTTCATCCTTAACCTGAATAATTTGATTAGGTTAGAAAGAACAGCGTAGCTCACTTAGGACCAACATATTGATGCCTTTGTGATATACATTTATATAAGAAATTAAGGGAAAAGAATAGAAAAACAGGTTATTTATACGAAAAAAAAATAAATAAAGAAAGAAAGAAAGAAAAAGAGCCGTTGTATGTGTCTTTAACCGCTTTGGAAGACTAGGATAGGGTCTTAATTTTCGTTAATTTTGCCAGCTTCAGGGAACTATCCAGACTGCCTTACAAACTTAAAGGTTTCAAAAAGACTAACGCAGCTACTTCCGAAAACTATTCTTCGAGTTTTTCCTAGTGCGGTACAGTGACACAGAAAGTGATATATAGTCTCCTTTTCTGTGTCAAGAAAACTAATACAGAAGTCAATATAAGGTAGTCCCAGGATTGATTGAAAAATCTGTAATGATCAGTCAACGTAGCCACAATGTCTTTTAGACGCTTTTTATTAAGTTCCAGAAGCCACTTGAAAATCCTATCTAGGTCATTTAATCCTCCCCATATTACAACCACAATCCTTTGTCCATCTTATTTGGGCCGATATTTAGAGAAACGTATATATTCAAAGTTTCAAGCAGAGAGCGATATGCCACAGTAGTGATCGGTTTCTCCACCACTAAGCGCTGCATCGTCTTTAGCAAGGGCATTACTGGACCCATGCCTGCGTAACCATACAAGGATGGTAATCGAATGCACCACCTTTCAATTTACGAAGCCCGAAATTTGTGAACAAGTTGTTATGTCATGAAGACATCAAACAAGTACCTAATGACTGATTGGCTTTTGGTAAAGATTATGATATTCCTATGGCATACCCTAAAACACCTTAGCCAGCATATCGACCGTTTAGTTGCCGATACCTTAAAGATTTTCTGAATCCATCTAGTCGAACTTAACACCGCCGCCTAATACGCTTCTTCCCTTAGATTCGTCTGTACATACCACCAGGTTGATTAAATCAGAGAAGAAGCCTTCTTTTGCCTCAGTTTCCGAAATGACGAAGAGCAATCTTTAGCAGAAGAAAAGTATTGGAACACAGTAGTCAAAGAGAGTTTAGATAAGATCCATGCACTCAATAATTCTCAATAATGACGTGACCCCATTTCCATTGCCTTCCGCCCACAGTATTATTGTTGTATTCATCAACAGAGAACCACTGGCAATCTGTTTAGTTCATTGTGCCTTGAACGGAGTCGTCTTAATCCCAACTGTAATTAAGTTCGAAATGTTTCGCAAACTCTCTCAGTCGTCGTTTGCGACATAGCCTCCCTTCAAAAAATTTGATTAACATTTTGGACTAAAAACAAAAACTGTTTTTAAACTTTCTTTTATTCATCTAAAAGATTAAAAAACCACGTTCGTTAGTGAGTATTTCAAAAGGAAGCGGAGTGTGTTTAATAGCAACTGGAGGTAAATTTTATTATTTAATAAAAAAAATTATTAAATAAAATGAATTTTTTTTGCCTGTGTACTTTAGTTATTACAGGAATAACGAAAATATATCCAAGAATTCATTAATGAACTTATGTATGTATTTATGTGAGGATGGTATGTTGTATATATTTCATATCAATTAAATAATAAAAACAAAAACCCGGCACACAGACATAAATATTAACAAAACAGTATAAACAAATAAAAATAAAAAAGAAGGATACGTAAAATTAAATAAAATACAAAAAGCAGATAAAACAACTCTTGGGAGCAATGAAAATAAAAGGAAACACTCAACAAGGTGTACTGGGTATATGGAATTACAGTAAAAACTAGTTGCTAGTGTTTAAATTTTTTTTTTAACTCACGTACTTGAGTACTTGTTTTTGTGGTTGGTTTTAACTTTTCGATACAACAAATAAAAATAAAAAAATGAACACTGTTTTGAAGAACAAAAATTCAAGTACAAAAATCGAAAAAAAAATTATAAAAATTTATTTATACTTTAATTGCAATAAAAATGTATAAAATGATTGTAAATATTCGAAAATTTAAAAAAAAGACTATAGCTGGATTCACCCATAAAATTTTAGTTCAGAACAAATTTTTTTTATATTGAGTTTGATGTTTTACTTTTGAGAGAGAGAGAGATTATTTTGTTCAGAAAGATTTTTCTTGAATTGGTTTAATTTTAATTCTTGTTCAGAAGAAACTGAATTGGGATGCCACTATTTTTCAATATTTACATGAAAATTGAATTTGGTTGCCACATCACACAGTGTCAGTACATTTATTATACAAAAATTGTTTTTGCCGAAAATTAATAATTAAAATGGAATTTAATGAAAATATTGCTCAAAAATTAATAGAAGAATTAAAAAAACCAGAAAGAAAATGTTTGTATGACATGAGCAATAGTGCATAAAAAAATAATTATTTAAAACAGGGTTTATGGAATGAAATAGGAGCGACTCTTTTTATTTTCGATTTTTTTTTTATAAATTTCTTTTGCAAACAAATTGACTTTATGCACTTCAATTAAAAATATTAATTTTAGTTTTCTTCTATCCGACATTTTCTTCACATATATTTTAATGAAATAATTTACGTTTGTATTTATTTACATAGTTTGCTAGCGGTGCTTCCACTTTGTACAACTGTTTGCATTTTATATTATATGGCAGCTTTGTTTTTTCGGACAAATTTTCTTAAATGGGTGAATCGTTCTGCAGAAAACTCTCAGTAAAAAATGTTATTCTCCGGAAAAAATTTTGTTCAGAACAAATGGGTGAATTCACCTTATCTGTTACGTTAATCATTATATATTTGACAGCCAATAGCAAATGAATTGTAGCATACTTCCATTAGCTTCTCTAATTAGTTCTCATGATTAAAGAAAATCATTAGCATATTTTTAGGCTTTTTATTTTAAAAGCGAACTACTCTTATACTTTTTTATTGTTAAATTGTTGTCTCTACAAACTAATCAAAAAATAAAGATTACAACAGTGGGCGTGGCATCTCTATTATGCACATATCAAGTTTTGTATATCTAAGGAACAATGTGTCCCAGAATCTTGAAATGTTTACAAAGTAAATCTGTTTTTAAGATAATATTTCAAAAGTTGTGTATGATCACAGTATTTATTGAAATTTTTTTTTTCAATATTATCTTTAAATGTAAAACTTAACCCAAATTGTGTTAGATGTTCCTACAAACATTTCAAACTAAATTTGTTTTCCAATGAAGTTGGTGCGGCACAGTTTTCAGGAATTGAAGTAGAACAAAGATTTGTTTTGTTTAGTTTTAAGTGCTTTGCCTTTATTTTTGTATGGTTTTTTACACATGTTCCTAATGTGCACTCACGTCGAGCTAAACACAAATTTCTGTTTATCGCAGGCACAGTGCATTGCTGCCATATAACAACTACACACAGAAAATAATAAGTCAACATTAGATAAATACACTTCGATAGACTCAAAATAGTTTAGTTTGATACTAGGACCTTCCTACTTTCTATGTTTTTCTTTGATGTTTTAATGGCCGATTTTTTTTAATTAACTCTTATATTTTTTTTTTACGGTTTTAGCACTAATTGTTTAATATGCTTATACAGTATTCACTTTCTGGGTTGATTGCGTTGCATGTCTTTAGGGAAAGTTCTTATTGGGGGAGTACGAATGCGACGCGCCTCCTTAGATCTGTTTCTTACGACTTTAGAGTGGATAGCGCACGACACACAGTAGTGCAACTTCGCGTATAGTTTGGGTAGAATATAAGCATCCCAAATTGAAGCTTCAGAAATGTCACGGACAGCAGCAGCTTCAACAATGTTGCGAATTACGAATTTTGATGGCCTTATCCTTGGCTACACATCTGGCACAGTTTGCGCAACGAACAGCTTTAACGTGTCCTCTGTTGTGCTTGCAACGTCCTCCATTACGGCGTTTTTTAGTCATTCTGATATTATCTTCTTTGGTCGGAAGAAAGAAAAATAATATTTAATATTTAGTACTGATATTTAGGGCCATTATTACAACTTGCCAGGCAGGATTTTGTCGGACCGATAAATGGCTTTGCATTATAAAGCCATCATTTATGGTTTTTTTCCATTAAATGTTATTATTTTTAATAACAATAACTATAAAAAAATTTAAGTTGTAATAATGCAAAGGTATTTATCGGGTGCAAAAAATCATACATTTAACTAACGGCAAGTTGTAATAATGGCGCTTAATGTTTTAACATCTTCGAAGCTTTAAAAACTTACCAAAATATAGTACTTAAATTTTCATCACAACCGACTGCGTGGGCTTGCATAATAAGTTTGTGCTATTTGAATTAAGAGTCCTATCGTAAGTGCATAACACACGCATTGCAGTATATACAAGCAAAATTTTTTATTCAAGCTGGAAAACAATCAAAAATTTTTATTTTTTTTTTTTTTTTCTACAATTTTTAAAACCTTAGTTTGATATTTCAAATAAATCTCAAAATTAACTCAAGAACTAAATTGTTATTTTTGGTTATTTAATAGTGTTTATAAATTCATTACACTAAATAAAATTAAATTAGGAAATATTTATAAATTTTTACAAATTTCATTACAAGACTTGTGATTAACTTTTGAGGGTGAAGCAATGCACTGTGTTGTGTTATAGTTCTTTTTTCGGTTTAAAAAAAAAACTTACATAAATGTAAACAAAAAGTGTAGATTGTTTTTTTTTTTCGTAATTCTACTAAAAGCTACAAAAAAAGTTGTTTATGTTTTTATGGATTTTGAAAGCAGCACACGAGAAAAAAGGCCCGGCTAAAAACACACACACACACACGCACACTTAAGCACTCTTAAATAATATGCATGAATACCGGTATAAACTTAAAGAAAAATCTATTACTTAGATGTACATGCAAGTAACTGCAACTTATATTTAGACATATTTTGTAATAACAAATGGTAAACAAAACTATTATTTATGTAGCTGTGTGTACTTAGCGCTATAAAAACAGGTAAAATAAATATAAACAATAATCATTAACCGTCATTAACGACTCTGTATATAATGACTTTCAAAAGTGAACTATAAAGTTAAATTAAAAATTTAAGCATTCTGTTTTGTAAGATGTTCTTTTTTTTTTTGTAATTATTATTAAATCATATCTTACACATTGTGGTTATAAAACATTGGGAAACTTGTCTTTACACTTTTTTCTTTCAAATATTTTCATAACAATTTTGCACAATCTTAAAGATCAAACAGAATCCTTGTAATTTTCTATACAAATCGGTATCAAAACTACTGCGCAGAATTTAGTCGCGAGTCTATTTTATATTAACCTCCAGTTCTTATAAAAAACTAGCTAATACCCGGTGTGCTTCGCCACCCCGAATTTTAGTACTTAATTCATATGGCTGGTGCCACGCCCACTATTGTTAATGCACCCATTTTTTCCATAAATGTTTATTTAAATATCAAAGTTGCTTTTGCAAAATTCTATTTCTTCCAAATATACAAATTTTATTTAATTTAATGTATATGGTAGGTGCCACGCCCACTATTGATAATGCACCCATTTCTTGATTAAATGTTCATTTGGGTGTCAAAGTTGCTCTTGCAAACTATAATCGATATCGTTTTCCAAATATACGAATTTTAGTATTTAATTCATGTGGCCACGCCTACTATTGCAAGTCCGCCCATTTTTTACCCAAATATTTGTGTGGATGTCAAAGTTTACCGTACTTAATTTGAAGACTCTAGCTGCATTAACTTTCGTGATATATAATATTTAATACTTATTTTTTAATAGGGCGTGGCAGCCCGCCCACTTACAATTTCAAACCAAAGTATAACCTATAGTTCCTTCCAGACATACAGAAAGATTCTGTGAAAATTTCAAGGAAATCGGTCCAGCCGTTTAACCGTCTATAAAGCACAAACAAACATACAAACACACATTGATTTTTATATATATAGATAAAACGAATTACGTTCGTAAATTTATGTGCAAAACAACAATAATTTTTTGATATTGGTTATTGGTGTTATTATGAAATTACGAAAGAAAAATATTTTTATTTTTATAAGAACATGAAGTAAGAGCGTTCTTTCTTATGTCCTTTCTTTAAATCTCACTGATAGGATTCACTAACGATCCGGCAATATTTTAATTTATCGGCATAAGTGTATCGCTCTACAGGGAAGAAAAATAGCACAACAGCACCATTTTTTTAAATAATTTTTAAAAAATTGACAAACAAAAAACCATATAAAAATATTTTTTTTAAATAGATTTAGATTTTAACAAATTAATTTAAAACAAATTAAACGGGTTCTGCTTTATTAGGAATTTACCAAATTTGTACAACAATTCTAATTTTTCTAATTTAGTATTCTTTGTATTTATAAGGTTTCTTTTACTTTGAACAAAATTAATCGTGAAGTTGGCTGCAACAATTGCGAAAGAGTTTTTATTCACAAGCATTTTTCTTTTTTACATTAAGCAATTTTACTTGGCGCCAATCTGAGTTTAATTCAATATCGACATTTGAAAAACATTATTTTAGACAACCACTCCGTTTATTGTCCAGACTGTCTGATATTTGTAATAATTCTCTTCGCAGTCATCAAAAATAGATTAATATTCCGAACATATTTTCTATGAAATTGATACCTCATTTGAAATACGTACGTATGCGTGTTATGGTTTTGTTTTATACAAATATTGAGTATTTTTCCTTTAATTTATTTTTCTTAATAAAAACAAAATATTTATATTTTTGCATAATCCTCTTTATTATATAATATTTTCCTTTGTAAAGTTTTCATGGTTTTTTTCCTTTTTTCACACAAATTGTGCATACAATATTTTGGTTTAACATTTGATTTTTTCTTTATTTTGTCTTTCTATTAAACTCAAATCTTTATAAGGGGTATCTCCAATCAGTATTCATTTATGCTGCAGTATGTCATAAAATAGTATACGGGATACTAAAAGGCAGCAGCAACAACACAATGTACTTTACATTAACATTGTATAACATATACAGTATGTACATACATATATACAACATATATGTAAATTGGCATAGAAAATGCCCAGTTGGAAGTTTTATATTCACCTGAACTCATCAGAAAAGTTAAACAGAAGGCCTATAGTGTCAGCAGGACACTAAACAGCTAATATGGTTTGTCTTTTACTAAGCAAAAAAACTTTTTAATCTAAACTAAGTGATGTATTAAAGCATGTTAAAAAAACTTTAGGTTGTTCTGTGGGACCACAACAACAAAACAATAAGCAGCCATTCGCTTTTTGAGAAATAATAAAACAAAATTGTTATACCACTTAACTTTAGTAAAAGGGGTATAAATAGCTTTGTCATGTCGATTGTAATTTCTGCGACCCCAGTATATATTTTCTTAAAGCTTATGAATGAGGGAGTCGGTTGTTTATTGTCCGTCTGTTCGTTTGTTGGTTGACGTCAATTTTAAAAACCCTCATATGTTTCACAGAATTGTGTGGGGTATCAGTATTTTTCAAATATCTGGTAGTAAATCGCCTTTAGTACACCCCATAACTTTCTGAAATATGAGCAAACAAACATGACTGCCTCTGGTTTTTTTTTTCCATATTTTTACAGTAAAAAATTAAAATTTTCATCTCTCGAATAGCTTGCAGACACGTCTGTTACTATTTTCATTTAAATAAATTATGACCCTAAGGGTATTCCATAAAGAATTTTGGAGGTATCTATCACTTACCGGTAAAGTTATAAGCGAATATAATTTGAGAAAAACATTGTTTTTTATAAATT
Source organism: Phyto melanocephala (assembly GCA_941918925.1). NCBI lineage: Eukaryota > Metazoa > Arthropoda > Insecta > Diptera > Rhinophoridae > Phyto > Phyto melanocephala. Next base: position 10,444,181 of record OW799233.1, read on the forward strand.
TTTGGACACGCTAGTGACATCATTATTAAATTATTCCTGAGAAAAATTAACAGATCAGTTTGAAACTAACTGAAATATAATCACTGCAATCCAACAGCTATGAAAATCGATTTTTTCAGCTTTTGTACTACCAAGAGGATTAAGTTGGGTATTTTATGAAACGACTGGACTAGCAGAATATAATACAGTTTAAAAAAATTAAACCCATGATAGTCGCCTCTACAAAATGGCGTATAAAAAATTTATACATGACTCATATTTAATATTTAAAAATATACCCCCTTCAACCCCCTCAATATTGGAATCAAATAAAAGGGCTTGACCAGTAGACTGCAGTAAATTATGAAAAATTTTAAATTCAAGATGGCTTATATATGAAATAGCGAATATATGAGACAAATATAGTTATTTCCGATTTGTTTCCTTCAACTCCCACAATATCGGTATCAAATCAAAGAGCTTGACCAGTAAAATGTAAAATCTAATTTAACGTCCAAAACCCATCAATATAAATGTCAAATGAAAGGACTTGACTAGTAGCACATAGCAAATTAATTTAAAACAAAGATGGTGTCAAAAGTAATAAAGCAAAATGGCGTATTAAAAAAAAAATCTGAAATCTATACTGCGATACGTTAAGGTCAATATGCCTACATACATATATGATAGTGAATGTTATCATCAGATACGTCACGGCCTTCATACTTGTTTTATTTTGTATTATGAAAACTTTAAGAAAGAAATAAAACCCGGTTACGACCACAACACTTCTTAAAATAAATAATCCACAGTTTTAAAAAAAATAAGATTTCTGTTCCGCTTTAACATTATCAGATGTAAAAAAAGTTTTTTATGAAACACCCTAATGCACATAAACATCCATACATAAGCATGCATAATAATCTATATGCAAAGAGTTTACGTTGCTGTTGGTATTATATTTATGAAGTTTAATATTACGGCCGTATATGTATTTATGTTTTTACATACGTATGTATGTATGTTTGTACGTATGCCTATAATATACTAGCAAAATACACAGGGAAAAAATGTCAATAACCTATTGGGAAGAAAAAAAGAAGAAATGAGATAACTTCAAACACAATGTTTTAAGACCCTACTTTTTGGAATACAAAAATACATATGTATGTATGTATGTATGTTATGTGTATGATGTGTATTCTCAAATATATTTAACCCCATGCATTAAATTTCTAGCACAACAGAGTTTCCCATGCTAAGGCGAGTGCACTGCGAAAGAGCTTTTTTTGAAGTTGACAAATTAAATTTTAATTTTAAATTTTTGAATTTTTTTTATTCATGACAAAATTTTAATAAAAACCTTCACGTAGTGTATTTGATAAATTTCTTTAATTATTTTTCGTTTAATTTTTACTAAATTCTTATAATAGATATTTTTCACAAATTTTATTAGAAGCTAGTTTCAAAAAAAATTAATAGCGAATTTCTATTGTAGGAATTTCTTTTTCATAAAAATTGTAGAGAAAAATTCGAAAACAAATTAATACATTTTAATAAAAACCTTAAAAAAAGGACGTTAAGCATGCCGTGTTTTAGCAGTTAAAAACAGCTGTAGAATTAGGTTGTCAACACTTTACTGCACAAATGGCAACAAATTCAAACATAGAAATTTTTTCAATTCAAGCGATAATTTTATTTTGATTGTACGCTTCAGGTAAACTAAATGTATCCCAATAGGCTGGGTTGGAAAAAAATCAAATTAATTTGTGAGGTTTTAACAAACTTTTTTTCTTTTTGTTTATTTTAAAGGCCCATGCAAGGCATTATGTCTGGAATATTACATCGTTAACACCGTCACAAAAGTTCAGATGTTTTAATGTTTCTACAAGAAGACAACGATGAGGATCCAAAAAGTCCTATTTGGTTATTGTTGATCCGTTGAGGGCCGTGCCAAAATCCTCACCAAACAATAACTTTTCATGGGTACAACGTAAGCTGGTGCACTTCGTATGGATGGAAATTATGCTATATAAAACAATTTGGCTTGTGAATATTTTCCTTATAGCTGAAATGGGCTCCGACATTAACGATGATTTTTCGATTGAAATTGGATCGTCATTCAAATATTTCTAAGTCCACTTAACAAACAAAGAGCGATATTTATAATCATTCTCTTTAAGCTCTTGGGTTTGTTTTGGATCTTTTGCGGATGTTGGCTTGAGGTCCGACACCACATTTTTTAAAGTTGTATCAATTTTGTATATCAAATATTGATAGACTTGGTTTTTGAAGACCAACAGGTCTCCCCTAAAATGGTAATTACAACATTTGTCCTCATAGACGCTGAGGTGAATAAAAATATTCGAGCATTTTGACATGATACTCAATGTTGTAACTTGCCAGGTAAATTTGGCATCAGCGGCTAAATAGCAGACAACTAAGTTTGAGAGGCGGCACACAAACCACAAGGCCGCTACAAAATGTCAACGCCAACAGCCTCTTAATACACGGAAATTAACAAAGAACTACGTATGTGCATTTACAAAAATATCAAAAAAAATCTCAATATTTTTTCTGTTAACAAAAATGTAGTCTATTTACAGGAATTCTTGTTCTGTAAAATTTACTTGTTAAAAGTTATCCAAGTTATAAAATTTTCATTTTTATTTATTTCTATACGCAAAAAAATTTAAACTTAGTTGTAGATACCATAAAAAAGTTTTGAAATCACTGCCTATATGTACATATCTACCACAACTTTATATTTTTCTAAATGTGTACTGTGCAACAAAATATGTGTAATGTATATTACAACAACTAAACTATTGCAGAACAACAACAACAACAGTCTAATATTTCAAAGTAAAAATCAAGTAGGACTTTAGTAATATGTACTCGTAATGTATTTAGTTTCTATCAACTTAATAATGCTAGCATATTGAAATGAAATCTAAAGCATATTTATAGGGGAAAATTTCTAATAAAAAATAAAAACTAGTTTAGGGCGGATTATTTCACCCTAAAGGCTTTAAAGTATAAATACTTAAATAATTGCTTTTTTCGAAACCTGTTAATAAATGTAGATTTAAAATTAAATTGTTAAAATTAAAAAAAAAATGTTTGTGTAACTTTTTTACATGTTTTTTTTTCTATATTATCCAAGTACAAAATTTACAATTGATAAGTTTTACAATAACCTGTAATATAGTCAAATGTTGGCTTATTTTATTTTATTTTTGTTGTGTTTTTAGATTATATTAAAAAAAAAAATTTAATCAAGAAAAACGCAATTTTTAACCGTTAAGACGTACATTAACACAATAATAAACAATGGAATGAAGGTTTTGAAATTTGTTAATGATAAAATGGCATTAAATCAGTCATACACCCTTGGGGTTTCAAAGTACAAAAAGTGCGGTATTTAAACCTTTAAACTAAATGAAACAGCGCAATACATAAATGTGTGTGCTTTGTTTTGGAATTTCTTTAAATTGCTTAGAAAATTTATTTTTGCAAATTAAATTTAATTTTTGTAAAATTTATTAAAATTAAATTCATGTAAAATAAGGATCTTTGCTTTTCATCTTAAAAGGCATAATTACAAACTGTACAATTTTGCACAACTTTTTTTCTAATGACAAACACTTTGTTTGTTTTATTACGTCTTACTTATTTTCCTTGTTAACAAATGCAGTCGTTAGTCTATTGTTATTGTTATAACACTGGTAACTAATACTACCACTGTTGCTGCCACTGTTATCTGTTGTTTACCTTGAATTATTGCGTATAAATTTCCGCCATAATAAACACAATAAGCAAAGGCAATATTTAATAAAATTTTGCAAAACAAATGACGAACAAGTGTTACTAATACTTAGCCATGGCTGGTATCTTATCAATTTTTCAAACGTTTAAAAAGCAGCAATAAACTGCATCTGATATTCAAAAGCTGAAATCAGAAGAGACGTTACGTTATATTTGTATTTCTAATGGGGGTCAATAACATCAAGGTCGTTTTGCCGGCTAGAATAAGTTGAATATTTTAGACTTTGAATTCAACTTTTTTATATCTATAGTAAACGAACACAAGTTTAACTATTTGTTAGCAAATGTAAGAAAGTGTCATTGTAGGCTTTGTAATTATAAATTACATTCATTTATTCAGTCTGCAATAGTATTAAGTTTATAATGAAAAAAATATATTATAAATTACAATTACAATTTTTTATTTTTTTGTTTTTTAATTTTATTTTATAACAAAACAAGTCGTTGGCCTTTTCAACCAACCACTTGTCATTGCTATCGTGTACGATTGCAGTCTGATTTTAATGTTTTTAATTTTATTACAACGCAGTGCTTAAATTTTCATTTAATAATCATTTAATTTAGTAAACGATTCATTGACACTATTGCACATTCACTGACTGAGTTGTAGGAATTGAACACCATGGTTCAGCTGAATTTTTATGCATACGGCGGTTAGTTCAAAAACTAAAATTGCACTGCAATAAAATTTAGACTTGCTGGCAAAATTACATTTGGCTTGTCTTTAATTTAGATAAAAATAAAAACAACAACAAATAAAATAAAAACGCTGCAAGATTCAAGGCTTTTAATTAGTTTCAATAAAATTTTTATAGTCTAAGGGCCGTATTCATAAAAAATATTTTAGGTTTATTGAAGGCATATTTGACAAATTTCTCTACAACATCTGTCAAATAAGCCTTTAATAAACCTAAAATATTTTTTATGAATACGGCCCTAAATAATTTTAATTAGTCACGTAATATATGCTAAATGCTTTCATTTAAATAGTGTAAAATTATAAAACAGTGGCAACCTTGTAAAAAAAATAAGGCAAACAAATGTTTAACATTTTTGTATAACATGTTATGTCAAGTTCAATTTGGCCTCTTTCATTTCGACTATGGAAATGGATCCTGCTGAATGGATAGGAGCTGAAAGCTCAACCACGTGCCAGTGCACAGTGGTGCCACAACTATTTTTTTTTTTGCAGATCAAGGCACACTTAATTTACCGTAGGTAACTCTTAGAAAATCTGCGTGTTCCAGCAAAATCTTGCCGGTATAGAAAGAACGTGTCTGCAATACTACAATAATAAGGCGCACTATATTTTCTGTGGCTAAATGTAAGAACAAAGTAGCTTTTTTCTCAAAAATGAGGCTTTTACTAGTTCGTACATAACTTCTAAGGTGCAGCGATTCGCTAAATAACGCTCATTTCTTCAGCCATTAAAATAATATTAAAATCTCTGCCTAATTAAGTCCAATTAAACTGGGAAATTTCAATTTTTTTTTTTTAATTTCCAATATAAACATAAAAAATAAAAATAAAATAACTTCCATAAATAATTTTTAATAAAAAATAAAAGCAAAACATTTTAATGAATACCTGAACTTGAAAGTTTCATGATTAGATTTATTACTTTATTAAAATTACTTGAGGTAAATATGATTTCATTGCACAAACTTTTTATCCATTTTCTCACAATGTTTATTTTCAACGCGTCACTGCAAAAGCACCGTTAAATTTTTGACATTTATTTTTTACCCTTTGATCTACACTTTTATGCACTTTAAGTGAGTACTTTTGGTTTTCACGGTACTTGAACTTTTTTAATTAAACCGTGAAATTACCGACTTTAGCCCCTATGTGCAAAGGTTAGAAAAGTGACTCAGTTCTGTCTTCAGCAGAGGTGGAGTTCATGTTTAATTATGTTTATTTAAAAAAATTAAGAAAATAATTAGGACAATCATGGTTTTTTGCTTATATCCCTTATTTGTGACGAGGACAACGTCAGAACAATTTTCCTGTCAGTGGCGATATGATTAAGGAAAAGGCAAAGGCATTACATGGGGACATTCAAGAAAATTAAGGCGGCTTCAATGCCAGTTCTGACTGGTTGGAAGGATTTAAGTCACGTTTTAGTATTACATGGAAATAAATAAAATTTATAACATATAAATGCATTTAAAATAAATAAATTAGCTTTTTAAATAAAACCTGGGTATAGTGAAATCGCTCTGCAAAAATTAGTTTACTCTACCCAGACAGCACTGTATCTCTTATTTGTTACGGGGCCACTTTTACTGATTGTCATGGCCAAATTTTCCCTGAAATACATAAACCAAATAAGTCCGATATAATGATATTACATTCGGATGCATTTAAAAAATGAACTTCAATCAAAACATGAACAGATGGACATCGCTAAGAAAATAATAACTTCTAATGGTCACAAATAAATACTACAAACACACTGACAAACTTAAGAAAAATCCTCTACAAAATTAAAAACAAAAAATTACTTTAAATTTACTCTTTAACAATGTAAAACCAAGTAAATTTATTCTTTTATTTTTATTTAAATTAAAAAAAGGACTACCTCAAAATATTGTACAATAACTTCAATACTCTCTTTAGGAATAATTTTCAAGGTTCTCAAATAGTATTAATAATATTTCAACACATTTATATGAACGCAGACAAAAGCATTAAAAAAAATAAAAATGTACTTAATGCCTACGCATTCATTTATCGCCATAAACTTGAACTTTTATTACACGTTTTACGCAACAACAAGTCAAGTTTATGGCCACCAGCAAATGTCCCAAACCCAAGATCTTGAGAATTACGAAAAATGAAATAATACAAAAGTTGAATAAACTCTAATGCCAAAGAACCCAGTGTTCTAAGTAATGCTTACTAACTTAGTAGGGATGAATTGATAGACACAAATGTATGTACAAATAAAAGTATATGTATGTATGTATGTAAGTAACATCCAGAAAATGTTATATATCCTGCGCACGCAATATTATAAAATAAAATATCTAATACCAACGAAAAATGTTCAAAAAACACACAGCCTGTAACCGACAATAACATGGAGATCTCTTCCTACTTTTTCTTATGGTAATGTAAAAGTGAAGCCACAAACCCAAACCAAAACCATCCAAACATTCTAACCACCATCCAGAACAACACAATGTAAGTGTGTGAACGAACCAAAATTAAACTTTTGTTTGAGCACATTATTTATGTAAAATTGTCAAATATGTCTAGACTTTGAAGGTCGTTTACTGTTTTTCTTATATTTTTCTGTTTGTTGTTTTGGCTATGGTTTTTTTTTCTCTTTTTGTTTTTCGTATATATGTATGTATTTGTGTGTCTAACGGTTATAAAACCTAAAATGTTAAAGAAAACAAAAAGAAGAAGAGCAAAAATTACAACATTCCCAAACAAAGTATGATGAAACACAGACACAGTTTGTTTCTAGGCCTTCGCACTCTCTCTAAACCTCTTTTTCACTCACTCACTCTCTCTGTCTCTACCTAATAGAAGTTCTATTTTTGGTTATTTAGACATTTTTGTTTAAGGGATTTTTATATTAAATTTTTGAGGAAACAACAAACAAAACTTAGAAACTTTATGACTAAATTTTTTCATTAAAGCAAAGTAAAATATTATATAAATCTTTTCGTTTGATTTAATTTGAAAATAAAATAACTGATATTTAATACCCTACACTATAGTTGTAAAAAGGGCATTGTGCTGACACTATTAATATCCTGGAAGAAATTTTATTTATGTACAGAGGCAAAGCTTGTTGATTTTTGTTTGAAATTAGATCATGAGTTTTTCTACAGCAATACCTTCCAGAATTTGACTTTATAGCCTACTCCTCTAGTGCTAGACAAAATGCATTACTAATAAGTTTATTAAAAATACAGTTTGAGTTTCCGAATCCTGCTTTTAAAAAAAATTCTAAATATTACTAAATCTGTTGTATATTATAACTAGACAAACCCGGCGCGCGTTGCTACGCCCCTTAATGAATCGAAAAGCATTCTGAATTTTAATTGAATATCAAGTGCAAAAACCTAAATATTATAATTTTTTTATGGGCGTGGCATTGCCCACTTTTCTAATCACGAAATTGTAAAGTCATAACAGCTCAATATGTGTGCCAAGTTTCAGAAGAATCGGACCAGTGCAAGTACCTCAAAATTATAATTGGTTTTATGGGCGTGGCCCTGCCCACTTTTCTAATCACGAAATTGTAAAGTCATAACAGCTCAATATGTGTGCAAAGTTTCAGAATAATCGGTCCAGTGCAAGTACCTCAAAATAATACCTATTTTTTATGGGCGTGGCACTGCCCACTTTTCTAATCACGAAATTTTTTAGTCATGGCAGCTCGATATGTGTGCAAAGTTTCAAAAAAATCGGTCTGGTGCAAGTACCTCAAAATTATAACCTTTTTTTATGGGCGTGGCCCTGCCCACTTTTCTAATCACAAAATTATATGGTTATGACAGCTTAATATGTGTGCAAAGTTTCAGAAAAATCGGTCCAGTGCAAGTACCTCAATATTAAAACTTTTTTAGGGTCGTGGCCCCGCCCACTTTTCTTATCACGAAATTATTTAGTCATGACAGCCCGATATGTGTGCAAAGTTTCAGAAAAATCGGCCAAGTGCAAGTAGCTAAAACTGATAACTAATTTTTTATGGGCGTGGCCCGCCCACTTTTTTCCACCCATAAACACTCCCTGGTATGTGTACAACAACTTACCAAAGTTTGAGCCCGATCGGTTTTACAGTTTCGGATTCTATAGCTAACACACACACACACACACACACACACACAGAGTTTCACTTTTATATATATAGATTAAGAGTATATCATGGATGTGGTTAATCGTCTCTAATTCTCTTATTTGTTTATTTAAAATTGTATAAATTTTTTCTAAACATATTTACTTGACTTTCAAGTTCATTTAACTTTAGATCTTTATTTAATCAGTAAATCAGCAGCTTATAGCAACAGCAGTCATAGCAGCAAAAAACAACGTGACTGATATAATTTGATGTTAAATAATTTTTTTTAATTCTCTCACCCTCTCTCTCTCTCTGACACTCATCATACATTCAATGATTTAAAAAATATAGAAATTCAAAACAAAATAGAATTGTCCCAAAAAAAAAAAAATACAAAACAAAAACAAATAAACAGAATAAATGTAAATGTTTATTGACATGACAATGGCCTATATAAAGAGAGAATGAAACAAAACTGTGATCTTGTTTAAAATTAAAGTTTTTGCAAGTGTATCTTAAATACGAAGCCAGGACCAATAACTAAAGGAAACAGTATTTGAGAACATGCTGAAACAATAATTTATCAAAAATATTTAAAAACAACTTTCCGTATAAGAGTTAACAATAAGGTGACCAACAATTGTTCGTTTAAAAAAAATACACTTTGCAAGTATTTCATAGGTGAAAAAAGGAATTAAACACACATTTAAAGCAGCATATCAATAAAAAAAAGTGCCATAAAATTTGGAAATGTACTTTTATTTATTTTTAATACTTCGGTTACAAAGTTTTTTTAATATGCCATCTGTGACTTTGACTCTGACATCTTTTACCAAAATGGGAGTGAGATAGAAGACAGTGATTCGAGAGCCTTTAATCCAGCCATAACTGTTTTACGATTAACAGGGCTGCCAACTTTTTAATTGTATTTTCGACGTTGTTAGAAAAAGAGGTCTGTAGTATCTATCTATTTATCTATTCAGGTACATAATACGGCCTCTCAATTGTGCCGAAAACGGAGAGCAATATCCACACGTGAAATTCAAATCACTGTCAAATGAATTTTATATTTTTACTGTCTTATTCATAAAAAATATTTTTGATTTATTGAAAGCCTATTTGACAAATTTCTGTACTACATCTATCAAATAAGCCTTTTATAAACATAAAATATTTTTTATGAATACGGGAGTTAGTTAATAAAATTGAAATAAAATAATCTTAAAAAAATGTTTTACAAATACAAATGAGTATAAAATTTTACAAACGACAAATGAGTACTCTCAGAGTACAGGATTTGAAAAGGGTAAGGTTTGCGTTAAAAGAGTACAAAACTCAGTAAATGAGTATAGTTACCAAGAACCATTATTTCGTTTCCTATTGCAAACACTGAAAACGTGATTTTTGTAAAAAAAAACTACGAGGTAGAGCCTTTCTACTTATAACCATCGATACGTTAATTTGTTTTTATTTTAATTCTAATATTTCTCAAAAATATATTGTTACTAGTACTTGTGTATTCTCTTATAATTCCAATTTTTCATACCGATCAGTGTGACTTCTAACAAAGTTTTTTCTTAACTAATGTTGCCACATAGTTTTAATACAAACAACCTAATAAGTACTATAGAACTTAAAAGCAGACATCATCAATAACGGCAACACTTTTCTCCGAACAATTAATGTTTTATGCAATAGTACATCAACATACTTATATACAGGGTGTCCGCCGGGGAAGGAATACTACTTTGTTTTGCCGCCATTTTGGTAAACAATAGCCTTGACACTTCATATTTAACAATCGTGAAGCAGAGACGTGGCAAATTTATTATGGAAAAATATTCGGTAAACCAACGTGTTTTAATCGTTAAAACAGTTTATCAAAATCAATCATCGATTACTATGACGATGAGAAAGTTACTTAAAATTTATGGGAGAAACAATGTGCCAACAAGACTCACTATTTATCGTATAGTGGATGATTTCGAAGAAAGAGGGACTGATAGGCACAAGCATAGACCACAGCATACTGCAAGATCAGCTGAAAAAATTATTGCTGTTCAAGAAAGTGTTTCTAACATTCTATCAATCTCAATTCGACGCCGTACTCAGAGAACAACTTTGTCCACAATTTTGCACAAAGATTTGTATTTGTTTCCATTTAAGATTCAGTTGACACAAGAGCTTCTTCCAGAAGACCATTTACGCCGCCGTACGTATGCCAATAGGATGTTACAGGTCGGCCATGACAACCCCGATTTTCATGAAAAAATCATAATGAGTTATGAGGCACATTTTCATTTGAATGGTTATGTGAATAAACAGACTAGTCGGTTATCGGCAATGAAAAACACTCAAATTATTCATCAGTCACCTTTGCATCCATTTAAAGTGACAGCCTGGTGTACAATTTGGTCAGGCAACTGAAAACGGCGTAACGGTAACTGTCAATGCGGAGCGATATCGTGATATGATTAAAAACTTTTTAAAGCCACAACTGCAAGCTTTTGGGCTTGACTAACATGTGGTTTCAACAAGACAGTGCCACATCACATACAGCCAGGATTACAATGTATACCTTCTTGACGGACACCCTGTACTTTATGTTAATTGAGACCCAGCACACATACTATACTGATTACATATATGGCTCATTTATTTTATTTGGCTGCTCTTCCCTTTTGCTTTTGATTTTTTACTGCATTAAACCTAAAAATGTTATTTTAGAATTTTTATTGTCTCTGATCAGACGAGTGTTAATACTAATTATTTTAAAATCATTTAATTTTATATTCAGAATTTAGAATGTCTACTATACGATCATGTCACAAAGCTAAATTTCGTTTGAATGTGGAAATTAATTCTAAGTTTGCTTTTTTATAATGGAAAATCCAAACGTGCATGATTGCTTCATAAGCTTTGCCATTAAAGCACTTTAAGTGGTGGTTTTTAAGGTATGTAGTGCAAAAGAAAACAAATAAGAAGATAGAACAAGAAAAATCATAAAAGTAAATGCAGTTCATTTAGATTGTGTTGTGTGATAGGCGTTATAGGTTTTGGTGTCTTTGAAAAAACAAATTTTAACATCAAATATACGAATCAAACGTCTTTGTTTACTTATTTTACAAATTATAAACCTTAAAAGATATTTTGCATATATTTCACTACCAACACTAATGGGAAAATTGAGCCTGGTCGTTAATGGGTTAATGTGTTAATTTCGCAATAGTATCAGTTCAATAAACTGGAGGTCAATGATTTATGTTTTTACTTGTATGTTTGTTGTAGTAAGCGTCGTGAGAGTAATTCATTCTAAGGCCATTTTAGAAGTGACTTAAGCACTCTCACAAACATCTTGGTAATCTTCTTGGTACCTCAAATAGGCCTAAACAATTGTCTTATGTTTTTCAAAGCTGCCCTCTTTTCTCACTCTCTTTCTCATTATTTATACCTTCTTCTGTTTCAATTAAAGCTGCATTTTCTTATTTTCAATTGAGGTGATTAAACCGTATAAATATTAATAAAATGCAAATAAAAGTGTTTGCATATATTGATGACACCGAAAGTTAAATCACCTGGTATCAGAGGATATTATCCAGTGGCTGGCTTATTTTTATAGGGCGTTGACCTTAAAACATGTTGTTTCTTGCTTTTGATTTGCTGAAAATATGTTTTTATTCATTAACAAAAAAAAAATATTTGTTTAATTGTTTTGTTAATTAATTTAAAAGTTGTTATTCTTCTTCTTTACGTTTAACACAATTGAGTTTGTATCTTAAATCAAGCACAGAACAGTATTTTTATGATATAAATTTTAAATTAAGTGATTTTATTGTTTTTTTTTTTTTAACAAATAAAACAGAAAAAAGCTTTTAACTGCATTAAAAGTTAAGTGATTATGTTTTAAAGAAATTGACCTTTTATAATCGTAATACATATTTGGAAATACTTTTAAAATTGTTACTTAAGTTTCCCTTAAATAAGTAATTTATTTAAAGCTTTATAACCGCCGCCTTGTCAGAGAAAGAACAGTCAACAAATTTCTATAAATTGAAAATGTATTTGGTGCATTCTTTAAATCTTAAAATTATGTGGTGTAGTATCGAGTTTTTTTCTTAACTGAATATTGCTAATAATTTTTTTAAGAAAATAATAAAAAGTATTATTTTGTTTCGCTTTTGGTTAACAAAGTTTTAATAAATATTTAAATAAATAAATATTATTTAAATAAATATTTTTGTAATGCCCAAAAAGATTTCGACTTTACTTTATTTAATTTGCGATAAAACTTTTTTTACAAAGACCAATATGTTTTCCAATCAACAAATACTTATTACAGTTTTTATTTCAAAGGAAATTAAATTTTAAAATTCTGCTCAAAATATTGATAAAACGACAATAGCACACAGCAGACAGTTCTTCCTTCTAATTGTCTCAGCTATGTTTTCAAAAATTTTTTAGTTTTTAGTTTTTATGGAAATATTTACAGGATTTTAAAATGTATAAAACATTTTGATTATAATATAATTTTGATAAATATTTTATTTACTTGCAAGAGCTTATTTCGTTAAAAAAAAAAACAGAAAATTTTCAGTATTTTCGAAAACTTTATTATATTCTTATGTTTAAAAATTACACTTTATATACATTTACATATTTTTTTAAGTATACTTTATAAAAATAATAAGGTAATCTTTAATTTTTTGAACAATTGTAAAAAATTATAGAAAATTTTTTGAAAAAAATTATTGAAAAAAAGATCACAACTCTTTTTGTAAATTTTTAAAGTAAAGAAAATTATTTAATTATTCTAGTAAACATTACTTTAAAAATCTGTTACATGCAGACTTTAATGGCCTTTAAACCTATTCACTTACTTTTATTGCATACTTTAAGGCCTTGGAAAAAAATGTACTTTAATAATTTATTCATTCATTACAATAGTTATTCTTAAAAAAGCAAATATTTTTTCACCACAAAGTTTTATTCAGACATAATATTAAGTTGTGTTATTATTTATTATACCCTCCACACAGTGAAAAAGGGTATATATAGGTTTGTCATTCCGTGTGAAATTTCTACAATTTTCATTTCCGACCCCATAAAGTATATATTTTCTGAAAGCTTATGAATAGGGAAGTCGATTAAGCCCTGTCAGTCTGTCCGTCTGACCGTCTGTCCGTGTGTATGTTGAAATCAACTTTTTGAAGGCCCCCGATATCGCTTGGACCCGGGTGAGGTATTAAAATATCAGAAATATTTGGGAGTAGATCGGTATTGAAAATCAGAAACATCGGTACATAAACAACTGAGATATGAGCAAAAACCCACGACCACCTCGATTTTTTATTCACAAAAACAACATTACAACAACAACATGCATACATACAAACGTGTATACTGGTTAGAGAAAACGTGGCATCGAATCCCAGCTGAGCCAAAAGAAAATTTTTTTATATAAATTTTTTTTTTTTTTTATTTAATATATTATTTATATTTTTATTTTTTTTTTAATTTTTTTTTTTAAATTTTTTTTTTTTATTTTTTTTGTTTTATATTTATTATATATATTAATTATTTTTTTTAAATTTTTTTTTAATATTTTTTTATATTTTTTTATTTATTTTTTATTTTTTTTTATTTTTTTTTAAACATACATACGTAAATTTATAATTTTACAATGGAATATATGTATATTTTTTATATGTATGTACGTATTTTATATGGGATGAATGGTGATACAAACTACTGTTATTGCATGACTACACGTTGTGAAGGGTATATAAGATTCGGCACGGCCGAATATAGCGCTTTTACTTGTTTTTTTATTTTATTTTTTTTTTTTTTTGTAACTGTGTATGTTGGTTAAATTTCAAGAAAGTATCCCTGACAAAAACAATAACATTTGAATTTCAACAAAAAAAAAAAAAAAAAAAAAACTGATGAATTTTTAGAGTGTTGTTGGTATGTGTTCGGCTTAAGGCGTAATGAACCTTTTTATTTGTTCTGTGCAGACACACTCCTAAGTACTTACGGAAAAATTTCTATACAAACATGAAAACAAATTAAGGCCTAGTAACACAAAACATTGAACTAAAAGCATATTAATAATCATAGCAAATAGACTAATAATTTTATATTAAATTTAAAAAAACAACATGTTTACAGAAAATATAAAATAAAAAGTTTTTTGGCAAATGGTTTTAGGATAAATAAAAACATATTCAAGTACAACAAAAATAATATTTTAAAATATGGTATAAAGTTTAGGTTATTGGTGCACATGAGTTTTTGATACATTTGTATGTCCATATGTGCCGTAGAAGCTTTTATAAGTATTTAATATTGTATGTAGCCTACTTTTGGGCTGACCTATAAATGAAATGAGATTTATTTATATTTTCTTTTCAAGTAGTAGATGAATTTAAAGAATTTTAAGATTTCATTTTTACAAATATTTTAAAAATTTTAAACATTAACGCATACATAATTTACTAATATTTAATTAATTAAAAATATGTAAAAATCAGTTAGAATTATATTTAAATTATTTAAATCTTAAGTGTTTTTTTTTTTTTTGAGGATCTTGGTACCAACATTTTTTTTTTAATGTCAGTATTTAGTCATGCTAATGATTTTTTTTCTAGTCTGACTAATTTTTCAGCGTTTTTCTTTTTCAAAACTTTAGAAAAGTTAAATTAATTTTTTCCTAAAAAAGAAATTCTTTTTAATAATTCGTATATTGTTTTTAAAAAGTATTCTTTAATATCACATTATTTTTTCACAAAAATTTAATTTATTTTACGTTTTCTTTTAATAGATTTTTCTTTGCTGAATTCAACTGATAAACACAATAAGTTTATAAGATTCTTTTATAATCATGCTTACTGAACCTAAGTATGCTACAAATATTTATATTTCATTGTCAGCCTTGAACATATGCAATGCTTTTATTTATTTCTTAGACAAATTGTTGCTTGTGTGCTGAAAAAAATTGCGTAGGTGATTTCATTCATACATTCACTCATTCATTTCTTTGTTTAAAACGTATGTGTGGGCTGTATGGGTGACGTCCTGCCATATGCTGTGGTTTACACTTGTGTTGGAGGACTTATTAGAAAAAAGGTTACGTCATTACTTAAATATAATGACGTTAATTAAAATATCTTTTTATCAAACGTAGACAAATGCTTAGATGCAGTATTTTTTTAATAAAGAAAACAATTTATATTAACATTATTATTTAATTTAAATATTTTAAATTTGTTATTTTTCTCTCTGTATTTTTAGGTAAGTCAAACTCCAGTTTATTACGGTTTTCCTGTTAAACATTATGTAAGTGAAAATATATATATTTTTTTTCCTAATTAATTACAATAATTATTTTTGCTTGAGTTTATACAAAAAAAGTAAAAAATACATTTAGTTTTATGGGAGTGTAAATAAACATCAGTAATTGTTTATTTAAAAGAAAATAACATACAAAAATTTTGATTTCACTTCCAGCCATGTGTTTTTGCAAACTGAAAATGTTAGTGTTTTCGTTTTCATTTCCAACTAATATAATATTAGTTTGCTTTTAAATTTAATTCGTGCAGAAAATAAAAACGTTTTTAGTTTTTTTTTATGCTTTAACAGCCAATTTTTCCTTCAAAAACAAAAACAAAAACAATTTCAGAGAAGTGGTAAAATTACATAAAATTAATGTTGCGCTCACTTCAAAATGTTTTACTGTTTTATTAGCTTTACTTCTTTTACAAAAAAAAAACAAAAAATGGGGAGTTTTCTCAACAATTGCCATAATTATTTGTTTTTCTTTATGGTTGTAGTTCCAGTCTGTGTCTAACAATTCACGCAATTGGAATCTTAAAAGCATTTTTTAAATTACAGTTTATTATAGAAATGCAATGAAAAACATTGGCAAATTAGAAAGTGCAGCAAAAGAAAAGCCAACACAAATGTAGTGTAAATTTATGATTAATTTTTGTTTGTTAAGAGAAAATTGTTATCGTTGTTTAGTCTAGACCATTGTTCCTAAAAGTGAGGCCTAGTTTGCATGGCTGTCATTTAAACTGAAATCATAGATAATTTTAAATAAATTCTAAATTTTAATTAAATCTCTTTATTTTTATAATTAAAATTTTTTTTAAATTTTTAATAACTTTCAAGTACAAAAACTTAATTTTTTCACATTACAACTTATTTTTAACAAATTAAAAAAAAAAATGAGTTAAAACTTAATTGGAAATTTATCTGGTTCAATTTCGTAGATATTGCTTTGCCTTCTCTAAATTCTCGATTGCAATTTGTCACCACAGATACTTCTATATCATAAAGTGACACCTGTACAAGCTTAAAATTAAATTATGTAAATTTTAATTTTATGCCCCTAGAAGTATGCTAATGTATCCATGTCCCATGCATACACAAATTTAAGTTTGACAAATTTTCTTAAATTCTTTCGTGCGAAAACACAAAAAAATAATAATTTGACAAATTTTAACTAGTCTTTCTTTATTATCATGTGTGATTGTGTGAATGTGATTTACTAATGAGAAAAACAAAAGGAATTTGATAGTGCAATACTCTCTGTACTCTGCCCATATCATGTCTACCTCTCTTAACAACAAGATCACGAGTTTGCAAACTTTGATTTGTACGTGTGCAATGGTAGATACTGAATTTATGCAACCATGCATTTTTGTTGTTGATTGCATAGTGTGTAGTCTTATTTATGGTTTCATTTCTTGTTGCATTCGAGGTTTCAAAAATATCAATATCTCGTTGCATAGTCTGAATCGTTGTCTCTGATTTAGTTCATTGAAAACCAGCAAGCTCTGAATTATTTCAACTTTAACAAAAAGTAAATGAGTAAAAAATAACTAAACGATTGATAAAATAAGCGTTAACTTTCTAAAATAAAAGCAAATAAACACGACTGTCTCCGTACCATATTTTTGCCACAAAAATAAATATTTTTAAGTCCTAGAATAATTTATAGACACAGTTTTTTCTATGAGTAGATATGCCTCTAGAGATATTCCTAAAAAATTTACAACATATCGATCACTAATCGGTAAGTTATCAACAACAAACGAAAATCGATTTTTTGCAGCTTCTTGCAATTGAGAAAATCAATATGAAAATCAAACTAGAGGGCTTAACTATGGCAATGTAATACGCTATAAACAATTTAAATACATTTTGGCTGCCACTACGAAGTGGCGGATAAAAAAATTATTTACGATTCAAATCTGGTATTTCAAAATGTAACTCCTTGATCCCTCTCAGTAAACTATGAAAAGGTAAAAATCCAAGATGACGTCCTAACTAAAATGGCGGGTATATGAGTCAAATATAGTAATAACGGCCTTGTCCCCTTCATCCGCCACAATATTTGTATCAAATAAAAGGACTTGACCAGTAGACTGCAGTAAAATATTAAGAAAGTGAAAAATCTAGGATGGCATCTAAAATAAAATGGCGGAAATATTTTTTTAACCCCTTCAATATGGTGATCAAATGAAAGGTCGTTAGAACGATGTGTGATGGTGGTTAAGGGTATAACGGACGAATATAGCACTCTTGCTTGTTTAAATAAAAACAGTTTAAATAAAACAATTTAGAAAATAATTTGTATACATAATTTTGCTTAATACATAAACGACGTCTATATTGTTTTCTTCTTCTGTAAAGTTACAAATTTGCAGATACTCCTTTTTTATACTAAGCCATCGACATGTAGTATTTTATAAATTAAAAATTTTAAATAATAAAGCAAAATTAGATTTAAGTTTTTCTTTAAGTTTACAAAAACGTAGCAACTTTTTAATTGCTTTAAAAATCTTCCTTAGATATTACAAAAACTACTTAAGTAATTTCTGCAATAAAATCAATTTTAAGCACTAAATTTTAATGGAATAAAAAAGCCTTTACACAGTTTGTAAAAATATTCGAATTTAAATTATGTAATTTAAATTTAAATATGACAACATGCCACACTTTAAAAAACTTTCAAAAGCTTACAACAAAAATGTATTCTTGTTTTACAAAGGAAATCAGTAAAGAAAAACCCCCACCCAGTTTAAACTAAGGTTTGTAAAACAAAATTACATACATTTGTGTTTTTAAAAACTTTTGTAAATTAAAAAAAAAAATATTTGGAAAAATTATTAAAATAAAGAGTCATATGATTACTTTTCTACATGAAATAAGAATATACGTAAATACACTCAACCCCCTCACAACATTATGACTGGTGTGTGTAGATGAGATTTAAATGTCTTTATGTGGTATTTTTCGCAATCACATTTTTGTCAAGTATGATAAAGAAGACATTAGCATTTAAGTAAGTATAAATTATTAATTGGCATTCACCTTAAAAGAACAGCTTAATTTTTGTTTAAAAGATTTTGCATGTTTTTTCTTTTTTTTTCTCAAAAAAATAATAATAAAGAAAACAAGTTACTGCTGCTGTTCTAGTAACCTAGTCTTGTTACATAGTAACAGCTGTATGTTCTCCTTCTCTAAGGCCTACTTGAAGGATGTATAACATTTGAATTTGTGTAACTTGTATAAGCAAAAAATAATGGGGTTGGTTATTAGCAAATGTAAGAATGTTTTGTTATAACCCTAAGGGATTTAACCGGTGTAAACTTTTTCTTGAATTAAAACTTTAATACATATGTATGTACAAATATGTACATTTTTTAAAGTATTGTATATATACGATTACATCCACATATACGACACATAGCAGCTTTTATTTGAAGTAAAGAGTTTTTATTCCGCCTTTTGTATACCAAGAGAAAATAAGCGAACCTTTTTAAGTTTTTAAAATTTTTACTCTATAAAAAGATTGCTTTTGGAAATTTTAAGAAATTTTCTGTAACAATTCTCAAATTCTTTACAAACTAATGCTCTGCGCACAATTGGGACGAACGACGAATTTCGCCCAAAACGACGAACTCTTCGGTAAAAATTCGTTGTGCAAATTCGTCGTGTGAAGCACAACACCGACGAAAAAGTAACATCTTTTATAGTTGATAAAATTGTTTAGTGTTTGTGCAAAGAAAAAACAAAAATAATCAAAGAATTTTTTGAGAAACTCAACAAAACAATAAATAAAATTTCTGTAATAATAAAAACTTGTTTACTTATAAGCAAACGTTTGCAAAGAATGTCGTGGGTACGTGCATTAAACAATAATAAAAATTGTATTTGTGTATAACAGCTAATAGTGTGACCATATGAAAAAAAGATCACTTAATAAACTTAAACATTTGCAAAAACACAAATAAAAACAAATTTCTGTACTTAACTTTTTTATACTTATTTTAAATGTTTTAAAATAAAATAAATAAAGAAAACAATTATTAAAGTAAAAACTAACTTTATTTTCTTATAAAGTTGAGAAGTAAACCCAAATTTAATAAAAAATGGTCACCTTGTATCAATTTGTTCGTCGTTTGCCGGCGTAAGAAATAGAAATAAATCTAATGGAGAATTCGCCGCGTATAGCGAACTTCGACTGACGCCACAATTGTATGCATTCTCATATACATAAATGTGTTTTATTTTTGATGACGAATATTCGCGACGAAAAATTCGTCGTTCGTCCCAATTGTGCGCCTAGCATAAGATTGGAATTTTAAAGCCCTTCATTCAAATAATAAGGCAGTGCATGATAAGGCAGTCCAGATATATCCACTCAACCTTGTGTTACATTAAAGGCTTGAGTTACACTATATAATTTAATTTTGTTTTTAAGTAACAAGTTAAAATGAAAGAAATATGAGCGCTCTGTTCAGTGCAGTGTCGTCTCATATGTACTCTACACCAACATATCAGCATACAATATTTAATTATCTTACACGCACTCAAAATCATTTGTGACTAAATAAATTAAATTTGCCCACAATATTTTTAGGGGTATAGAAATGTTTTCTTCTTAAAATAACAACAACAAATTCAATGAAAAGTCCAACATTTTATGACATTTACATAATTTCTAACTGGGCGTTATGAACGCCATTCTCGTGGTTCGCACCATTTTTACGAGCTTACCCGATCTTATTTCGTCGAATGTTGGCTTCCAAATTATGAATAAATTAATTAAACGTTGCTAATTTATCAAAAATTTTAATTGACCCCCACAAGAAGTAGTCAAAATTTGTCAAATCACACGAATGAGCTGGCGGTTTACAGATCCATTTCTTCACATAATTCACTTACCAAACGTTTGGCTCGAAGTTAAGGTTTCACGCGCGGTATGCCATATAGCGTCGTCTTGTTGGAACCATTTTTCCTGCAAATAATTAACAATGACATGAAAAATAAAACAAATTTTTAATAATGAGACAAAGTTGCTAAAACAAATGTCAGATCGATAATCTTGAGTCTTCGGTCACACTTGCCTCTTCAGTCTCTTTTTTGCGCACAGTTAGGGTTCGCTTTAGCTGAATATTATCTATGGAAATGTATTATAATAGGTTAGTGTGGTCGCAAATCGATCCATAGTATTGCGCACCGTAAACTTTACAAAGTGCTTTCGACAAACAGAGCTAAAATTTTGGGAAAAAAATGTCCACGATTTGTAAACATTGTTTTGGTGCAAGTGTTAACATGGTGATTTGCCAAGGTATAATGGAAGAAAATCTAGAACATTTCATGAGCGTGGCAGCTAGTTAAGCAGTTATCACTTTCGAAAGTTCTATAGGTCTAAAAACACCCTACATCTCAGTTATTTATAGCGAGATTTTCCTGATTTTTAATCACGATACTCTTGAAAATATATTTAATTCATAAATATCATACATGGATTCTTAGAACAATTAAAGCCTTTGGAGAGCTGATTTCAACAGCCGTAACTAAGTCCACCTTCTTCTCTTTGTAAGATGGCAAATGAGTTTATAGCAAACTTGTCATTAGTTGCAATTAAAAGTTCAAGTCTTTTCTATACATTCGAATATAGTTAAATGCTTTAAGATTAGATTAAAATTTGTCATATTTTTTTTACAATATCTACAAAAAAAAAATTATGTAAAATGCAGTTTTAAAAAGTTTTGTATTCAAGCCAAATGCAATTTAAATTTAAACGGATTTTTATTTTGCTTTTTATAACACATTGTGTTCTTTTTTTTTATTCTTCAGAACTAACCAATCAGTATAATTTAATTTAATTATTATGTTCTGTTAATTAGTTTTGCTCCAATTTCTTTTTATTTATATGTGTCTTTATGCCCCTGCTAATGCATTGATCCCCTTGAGAGGGGTTTCACTCATATTCATAGTTGATAGACACAAGGTTGTTGTCAGACGATTTAAAAATTGTGTCATTTTCTCTAACCCTCATTTAATTTATACATATATATATATATGTGTGTATGTATGTATGTATGTATGTAAGTAAGTAAGTATGCACATCTATGTTTATGTATTTAAGATTTCCTTGCAATTGTTGCCGTGTATACTAAACATATTTCTAACTGGCTGTATATATTTAGTATATAATGATGACCCAGTTGTGAAGCTTACTTCCTTCCGAACTTTGTTTTATTATTTTCAATATTATTTAGTTGTTGCTGTTATTCTCTCTCTTTTATACAGCAATGTAACCAACTAAACAGCTTGTTATTCAGTTTGATTGCATTGCAATTACTTTATGTACTACAAGGCTATTTATGAATAAACATACAAACATGCACATGATTAAATATATATGTACATGCATATGCATGTATACATATATTTATAAAATTAAATAATAAATTGCATAAACTTGTATTTGTTATTATTTATATAGAGACATACCTATTTGTTGTATTTTATTATTATTATTATTTAAACGAAGACAAACTATGTATGCTAACTTATGATGGCAACGATGATGTGCTAAATATACGTATAAAACAAATAAACTAGGCAACACAATTGGATCAGATAAATAATATTTTCTAAGTGTCCAACAATAGCTACTGTTGGTCGAAGAAGTTGCAGCATGATATATTTGAATAAAATGTACATAAATATTTAAAATAGTTTACCATTTGGAATATATAGTTCAAGGGTCCTTATTTGTACTTTAAAATACATCGTAAGATTTATTATGTTGATTGACATGAGTAGTGGGACATGTCACAAAATATTTTTAGTTTGACATTAATTGTCTGGCATGGATAAAAAACGGAATTATATTTTTTTTATATCCTTCACACAGTGAAAAAGGGTATATATAGGTTTGACATTCCGTGTGAAATTTCTACAATTTTAATTTCCGACCCCATAAAGGTTATATTTTCTGATTAAGCTCTGTCAGTCTGTCCGTCTGTCCGTGTGTATGTTGAAATCAACTTTTTGAAGCCCCCCGAAATCGCTTGGATCCGGGTGAGGTATTAAATCGGTATTGAAAATCAGAAACATCGGTTCATAAACAACTGAGATATGAGCAAAAACCCACGGCCACCTCGATATTTTTTCACAAAAACAACATTACAACAACAACATACATACATACAAACTTGTATATTGGTTAAAGTAAACGTGGGATCGAATCCTAGCTGAGTCAAAAAAAATTTTTTTTTATATTTTTTTAAAATTTTTTTTCCATTTTTTTTTTATTTTTTATTTTTTATTTAATATATTATTTATATTTTTATTATTTTTTTTTTAATTTTTATTTTTATTTTAATTTTTTTTTTTATTTAATTTTTATATTTTAATTATTCTTTTTTAAATTTTTTTTTTTAATTTTTTTTTTTTTAATTTTTTTTTTTAATTTTTTTTTTTATTTTTTTTTATTTTTTTTTTATTTATTTTTATTTTTTTTTTTTTATTTTTTTTTTTAATTTTTAATTTTACAATGGGATGTTTTTATATATGTATGTTTTTTATATAAATGTACTATTTCATATGAGATGAATGGTGATACAAACTACTGTTATTGCATGACTACACGTTGTGAAGGGTATATAAGATTCGGCATGGCCGAATATAGCACTCTTACTTGTTTAATTGAAAAAAAGTACAATTAAAAAACAAAAAAATTTAACGCAGTTTTAAGCAAAGATTTAAATGCAGAAAAATCGCCTATTAAATTTTTACAAAATTTAAAAAGTACCAAAGTAGGCAAACAAAACAAAACTAAAAGAACTAAATCACAAATATTGTTTAAAGTTTGTAATTATATTATAAACTTAAATTAAATTATAAATTATAAAAAATTATAATTTTTTCATAATTCCAAATAGTAGCAAATTTAAGAAAGTACCAAACCAAATTAAAAAAAAAAGTACCAAAACTCCAAACTCATATAAATTAATGTTGCTATAATTTATCGAAAAACATATAAAACAGAAGAAATTCTTAAACTATTCACATGATTTTTATTTGACAAAACCTGCACAATTATATAAATTGTTTTAAAAGTAATTACGAATAAGAAAATTGGAAATTAAGCAAACGGTAAATAAACCAAAACTAACAAATAAACAAATAATTGCCACTTTGTGATGACCTTTTGCCTTAGAATATTAAAACAAAAATTATTTCCATGCCCTGCAGTTTTTAGCTTTTATCACACTTCACCAACGCCATTTTATCAAATTTCGCCTATGCTTTGTTTTTGTTAAAATAACGCATGCAAAGTCTGTTATCTTACCGTTTAAGACTCTTGTTTAGGTTTGGCTGTTAGTCAACTTTGTTTTAAAACTGTTGGGCAGACCACAAAGTTACACAACTGCGCAATTGAAATGTTTCAGCATTTTGCCATGGCTTTGAATTACAAATATGTTTTTCAGCATGGTATGGAATAGTAAATAGTTTTAAAATTTTACTGTAAGTCCAATGAGTTTTTTTTGTTATGTTCATACAGACCTAACATAAAACTATGTTTTTTTCGCCATGAAATATTTAAGACTCATACGTTTTAGTTTAAGAAATTTCAAACAAATTTTATATACTTGTGGTTATTTGTATATATAAAGTTATATACATTTAGTTATGTATATTAAAAAAATATATATGTATGCATTGTCTTTATATAGAAAATGCCTTGCTCTACATAGTTTTAACTGTAAATTCGTTTGCCCTGGTTTACTTTTAACGGTTGGTTCGGCAGTGCTTAAACTATATTTCGTTTCAGCATAACACCACCAAATACTCCCCCTCTCTGGGCTTACAAAGCTGGTACATAGAATAAAGTAAATGCATGTTTATAATGTTTTATATGTTATATGTATGTATATACTACATGCAAACATACTTTTATGTGATTCGTAAAAGGAAAAAAGTCGTTTTCTTCTTTTTAATGCATTATATAGGGGCTCATAACTAAAATACGTGACATTACTCCACTGTATACTTCTATACATATAAATAAGCTTGATTTTTTTTATGGTCTTTGTGTGTGTTTGTGTGTGTATATATGTTTGTATGTATGTATGTGTTGGTGTGACCTAGTTTGTTTTGCTTAAAATTGTATTTCGGGAGGGTTGTTTTGTTGAAAACTACCATAGACCTGTAAAAAATCATTGACATAAAAAAATCTATATAAAGCTATATCTCCTTCGTATTGACAAGGTCAGTAGTAGTGTTGTATTTAGTTTTGTGGCAATATGTTGTTTTATTTAGTTTTATTTACTTTTTCTTTTCTGCTGATATTAAATAAAAAAATTTATTATTTATTTATGCGTGGATTATGAGTATGAGTATGGTATACATACATACATACACAAAGTTGTGTTAGGCAGAATTTAATTTTGTGTAAAGCATATTTAAGGGGGCAATAAATTTATTGAGCGTAAAGCATAATTTAAAAGGTTATTTATTGTGTGTATGTATACGAACTTTGTTTTGTGCAGAAAATTTATCAAAAAGATATGTATGTGTATGCGTGTATGTTTAAATGATATTTTGATTTTAGGATACAAATTCCTTTCATCAAAAATAATAACCTTAAAGCAATTTCATTCTTATTTTACATATACCCTGTTTTATTTTTTTAATATTTTTTTTTATTAATTTTTCTATTTTGTATAAAATTAAAATTTTCACAAAACTCTTTTTTACCTATTTTTTTTAACCCATTCTTGTTTAGATTTGTAATACACAAAGAATTCGCTAACCACAATTGTCTTTTTCCGGTTATCTACAAAAAAATAAAACAATATTAATTTTTCTTATATGTATGTCTGCCTGTGTAACAATGCTTTTCATAATCTAACCCATCATTATCAAGTAAACACCATAATATTCACTGCGAAAAACATTGTGTGGCTGCTGGTGTTTTTTGTATGCCACAAGGATTTTATGTGTGTGTAAGTGTATGAAAAAAAATTTTATGTATATTTTAAAGATATGCTCTAGTGATAGCTTAACAATTTTGTGGTTGGGGTTTAAGGAAAACCCATCATTAACGAGATAAAACAAGGAAAAATTGTTGTATAGGTAAATCTGTTTTTTTTTTATTACAGAGGTTACAGGGTTACAGAGCAAATACTTGTCATGTTATTGTATGAATATTCATGGAAGGGAAGCATACTTGTTAAAAAGGTTGTGTTTTTATACAAAAACAAATGAAGTAAAAAAACTATATAGAAATATGTTCAAATAATGAAGGTAAAAAATGTTTTGTTATTAAAAGAAATATAATTAAATTTATGACATCAAATATAGCCGTTCGACAGCTTAGAATTTGTTTTAATAATATTTCTATTAACTTGATTTTAGCAAAAGTTAGGCTACAACATCAAATTTAAAGGTACCCTTTTTAACTAATTTAATGTTTTTGAAGGAAGATACAGGCGTAATAACTTTCAGTTTATATTTTAATGTGAAAATCCCCTTTGAAAAAACCAGCATTATCTCTGGTGTCATAACATAAATTTAAAAAAAATTAAAATGTTTTTGATAATATTTATTTTTTTTTTTCAAGGCATATTTATTCATCAGGTAGTCAAAAAATAGTCAGCTGATAATTTTTTTATTTACTTATTTTTAACTTTAGCTCTCAAAGTCCATAGATAAAAAACACTTCTCCCTCTTTTATCATTTATTTTAAATGTTAAAATTTATTTCTAAAAACTATAAATAAAAAAATTCTCTTGGAACTGGCATTTCCTGATGAATAAACATGCTTTGATCTGGTTGTTGGGTTAAGCTCAGTGTTACTTATGCCAAAGCAGCAGTAAACCTTTACCCAAATTCTTCGAAAAGTTTTAGTTTTATTTTGAAACCCTCATAAACCAAAATTAGAATTCAAAATATAACAAAAGCCAAACCCTACAATTTTTACTTTTCAAAGTAATAAAAAATTTTAATTAATAGTATTTTATTGAAGGTCGACAGTGCACCAAATTTTTATTAATTTTCATTTATCCCCGTCTTACTGTGAGTTACAGAATTAGAGATGTCAAACCAAACAGAATCAAGTTTAATTTAAAATTCGAAATAAGTTATTTTACCAAATAGCCATAGATAAGTATTTATATTAAAATATATTTTATATTTATTTATAACATATATATAAAGTCCTGTGTTAAGTACAACAGAATCCGCAGATTATTGGGTATATTGAATACTTTATATTTACTTAATTCTATTCTACGGCATAAAATGTTAAATACTGTGAAGGTTAATTGTTTCTCTTTATAGTAAATACTATTGTGTGAATTCCGCTTTTTTAATTATTAAGTTAAGTTGTAAGTTAGAAAATGTCATCATTCCAAATATTATTGTTTGTTGAAAAATTAGAGTTATTTAGTATTTATTCTATAACTTTCTATGCAGTTGTCTCAAATAATTAAAAATTTTCTTAAAGGTAGTTTAAAATTGCAATTGTGTTGTTATCTCAATAGAAGCTTATGTCGACCTAAACAGTTATTTACACGGACAGACGAACTCTATTTATAAGGATTCAGAATATATATACTCCATAGGGTTTTAAAAGAATTTTATAGAAATTACAAACGGAATGACAATTTTATATACACTCTCGTGAGAAGGGTATAAAAATGTCTGAACAAGAACTTCCGAGCCCAAGTTATTACTGTTATACATTAAATATGCTAAAAACACTACAAAACGACGGGATATCTCTTACTTTAACAAATGGCTTACATTTTTTGCTTTCACATGTTCATGTGTATTTGTATACAGTCACAGATTTTGTAAATATTGTTTTATCAGTTTTCAATAGTTGTTTGTTTTATTAGCGATTTTTGTTAAAAATAGTTTTTATAAATTAAACTTGTCAAGATAAAATTTTTAAACTAAACAAGTAAGAGCGCTATATTCGGCCGTGCCGAATCTTATATACCCTTCACAACGTGTAGTCATGCAATAACAGTAGTTTGTATCACCATTCATCCCATATGAAATACGTACATACATATAAAAAACATACATACATATATAAAAACATCCCATTGCAAAATTATAAATTTATTTATGTATGTTAAAAAAAATAAAAAAAAAATTGTTTAAAAAAATTAAAAAAAAAATAACTAAAATATGTATAATTAATATAAAACAAAAAAAATTAAAAAAAAATAAAAAAAAATAATATTAAAAATATAAATAATATATTGAATAAAAAATAAAAAAAATTTTTTTTTGGTTCAGCTGGGATTCTCTAACCAGTATACACGTTTGTATGTATGTATGTTGTTGTTGTAATGTTGTTTTTGTGAAAAAGAAATCAAGGTGGTCGTGGGTTTTTGCTCATATCTCAGTTGTTTATTAACCGATGTTTCTGATTTTCAATACCAATCTACTCCCAAATATTTCTGATATTTGAATACCTCACCCGGGTCCAGGCAATGTCGGGGGACTTCAAAAAGTTGATTTCAACATACACACGGACAGACTGACAGAGCTTAATCGACTCCCCTATTCATAAGCTTTCAAAAAATATATACCTTATGGGGTCGGAAATGAAAATTGTAGAATTTCACACGGAAGGACAAACCTATATATACCCTTTTTATGCCCTTCACCTGTGGTGCACAAGGGTATATATAGCTTTGTCATTCCGTTTGTAATTTCTACAATTTTCATTTCCGACCCCATAAAGTATATATTTTCTGAAAGCTTATGAATAGAGGAGTCGATTAAACCCTGACCGTCTGTCCGTCTGTCCGTGTGTTGGTTGAAATCAACTTTTAGAAGCAACTATATGTTCCTCAGATCTGTATATGGTATCAATCTCTTGGAAATATCCAGGAATGAATCGCTATTGAAATTCAGCCCAATCGCCCCATAACTTTCTGAGATATGAGCAAAAAACCACGACCACCTCGTTTTTTTTCACAATTACAACAACAACATACATACATACATACACGTAAAAAACATACCAAACAAAAAAAATTACAAAAAAAAAAAAAATATTAAAAATAAGAAAAAAATAATAAAAAAAACTAAAAAAAAAAATTTTAAAAAAATTTAAAAAAAAATTTAAAAAAATTTTTTAAAAATTTAATAAAATATAAATAATATATTAAATAAAATAAAATAAAATTTTTTTGGCTCAGCTGGGATTCGATGCCACATTTATTCTAACGTGTACGTATGCACGTATTTTATATGGGATGAATGGTGATACAAACAATTGTTATTGCATGACTACACGTTGTGAAGGGTATATAAGATTCGGCACGGCCGAATATAGCACTGTTACTTGTTCACTGTGTGAAGGGTATAAAAACAAAAATAAATCTTCTGTTTTACAATCAAAACAAGCCAATTACAAAAAAAAATGTTTTGATAATATATTTTGCTTTTCCTTTCAAGATATAACACGCTCTATGAAAAAAAATTTATCATATGACTTTTACATATTGCACACTAAATGCAATAACGTCACAAATCAAAATTTTAAATTTTTTAGGAGAGCCAAAAAAAACTGTTGATTGAGCAAACATAACGGTATTTTTCCAGTCAAAAAATATAGTGATGAAAATTGAGTAGTTAAAGTAATAAGAGATGTGTATTGTTAATTAATTTATGGCAAAAAAATCAATTATGAAAAATTTTGAGTAGTGACATTTTTGCATTTAGAATGCGATACGTATTGCACACAAGCAATATTTCATACGACATACCTATAATAATTTTGCAGTGGAAATTTTGTGACAAATTCTATTTAAAATACATGCCGTCTGTAAGCACTTCAAAGCAGCTAATACACGGCATGTTTTTAACATCTGACTTGACAAATTCCACACTGATAAATACGAACATGTTGTGTGTTACCTTTAAAACATTACTTTTGTAAAAAACATGTGTTGAGACATCTGACAAAATTTCAATTAGAGTGCGCTCTATTTTCTTCTGTCAAAACATGTGACATCAGCCGTTGGCAGAAATCTCTGCTGCAAAGCAGCCAGCGACGGTTGCCTGTTAAAGTACAATTTTGACTGACAAGTAGATTTACATATGTCTCACAAATGTTAAACTCAGATGTAAAAAACATGCCGTGTATTATAGCCTTAAGCAATATTATTCAGATGTATTGTAAGTACATATACATATGTACTTATCAATTATCGCAAGTAGAAATGCCCTAACTCGTATTTTTTACGAAATTGCGTTTTTCATTGATTCCAATACACTTTACACAAATACACCTCGACACTAAAATTTAGCGAAATAGTTTTAAAAATAAGAGTTTTACAAGATGTTTTACAAAAGAAGTTACATTATGTTAATACAGTTTCTATTATGTTTTTACCTTCTCCTGTAGAGTAATCGTTATTTGTGTTGGGACAATTCTACATGTGACCATCGATATGTGTTATATAACAGAGAGTGATATAAGAGCAAAATATTTCTATGGATGTACATACATAATTTCATAACATTCTTAAAAGCAATATTATCTCTATTTCAACATTTCTAATCAATTAATGCAAATTATTAACAAAAAATAATTTATCTCCAAAACCCAAGAAAAAAAAAATTTTGTTTGCCATGTCGAAGGGTGTTTATTTATCAATGCATTAGCATTTTCTCTTTCTTAATGTTTTTTTTTTTTTTTTTTTGTTTTTTTTTTTTTTTGTAAAAAAATTTGATTTTTAATTAAAACTTATTGCTTGAGTTTTATATTTAAAGCCTACTTGTCTGCTTTTACTTCTTTTTCCTAAAACCATTTGTGGCAAAATGTAGGTTAATGCATTTACAACAATGAATTTATTTTTATGTTTATGATGATGGTTGTTAGTGTTTTCAATATTCTTTAAATAATAAAAAAAATAACAAAAGAAAAGGAAACAAAAAGATGAAAGTTACTGTTGTGTGTTTTTAATCTTCCATTTACCATAGACCTTATTTAAGGGATTTCATTTAAAACTTTATTATTGTTTTATTTCTTTGTGTTTCTTTTTCATTTTGCTACTTCTTCTTCTTCTTTCTTTTTCTAAACAACGTAGAGTGTAATCGAACGTAAAAATATTTGAAAGTGAAGTCGTAAATAAATGTATCTGGTGTTTGCATAACAGTTATTGAAAACAAATATTGTTTTGTACAATATTTATTTTTAGGGGTTGAGAGAAATTACAATACTTTACAATGAAGTTATGGGATACTGTTTTTGTAAATGTCTTAGGGCCTTGTTTTATTAAACACTTTATTCCGATATAAAAAAAAAAACTTTTATATAAAGTATTTTGCGTAATAGAAGAATACATTTTGTTTGAATTTATAATCACATTAACAGCAATGTTTCTTATTTTTAAAGTCAAATATTTTATTATAACTTCTTTCAATGATTTGTTTTCGACAACATACATATATTAAAATGAAATATATAGAAAATAAATTGCGTTAATGCACAAATAGTTCAATTCTTAAATAAAGCATGAAATATGTAAGTCGTTTTAGCACCGTCCGTCTGGCAGTCTGTCCCTGTGTTGATTGAAATCAATTTTTGGTAACCCTCATATGTAGCACAGATCTGTATGTGGTATCAATATTTTGCAAATTTCCAAGAATATATCGCTAATGATATCTAACACAATTTTCCAAGTACTAAGTTTTCTTATTTACTTCAGCCGGCGCTAAACACATTTTAACAAGTACAGTTACATATTTTAAGTAACAATCCTGACTATCTTCACAACAGTTGGCTGATATGTTTTGGAAACGGTGGGTGGCAGAATACCTGCCAATGTTGACATGTAGAACGAAGTGGTATGAGAAATCGAAGCCGTTAGAGGTAGGGGATCTTGTGGTGGTGGTTGACCCTATGAATCCGAGAAATAATAGAAGTTTTTAAAGCTGAAGATGGACAAGTCAGAAAAGCAAAAGTGATGACAACTAGTGGTGTTTTGGAGAGATCAGCAATTAATTTAGCAGTATTAGACGTGGCAAAAAAACTGGAGTAAGACTTTGTGAGCTTCTCGTCTTACTGGGTGGGAGTCTTACCGCCACTGCCTTACCACTATTGTGAATAGTACTTATTTTGACAACTGTTATCCATTTTTATTAATTCCCCTTTACATACATTTAAGTATTTCAATTTCAATTTAAGAAAACTTTCAGTTAAGAAGCTAGCTTGGTTTCCAAGCCATAAAGTGTGTATTTTTCTTATAATGTAATATTTTGTAATGTCATAAAAATTAATTGTCAATTTCTAGGAATGAAAACATACGTGTGTTAACCAAATAAATGTTGATTTACTAAAGAAAATATCACTACGTCTATACTCGGTGTTCACGATCTTTTGAAAGCTTTAAGCTTGGGCAGCTTCACCCAACAGACTGATTTTTTTTTTATAGGAAATATATCATATCAATGTTTTGTTAAAAAAGTATTACATATTTTAGTCTTCTTTTAGATGTAGAAATATAATCTGAAATTTTAACAAATAGTGATAAATTATTAAATTACCCAACTAACGTTGTATTAATTTTTTTTTAAATTGAATAGAGATTTTAAGAAACACCTTTTGGTTTAAGTTTAAAATTCGTCATATTCTTCAAATTTTACTTTAATATTTCTTGAATGTACATTTTTTTTAAAATAAATTTTTATAAAAATTCTCTACTCATAGAAAAATATAATTTTTACATCATTGTTATGACAATTATCATCAATAATACGAAAACTGTCATCAATCTAAAGACATACGTTATCTTAGAATTTTGTAATATGTTAAATATTCTATCATTGAAGCTATAATTCTAATGACATCAATTCGATGCCACATTTGTTAACTAATTCAAAAATAAAATATTTATAAAAGAAAACACTAGTGTTATAATACTTTTAATTTGTATCTTATTACAAATTAAATAGTTTTATTTATGATTTTTATCATAATTATGACAAAACTACAATTTAGAGGTTTTTTCTAAATATAGCGATGATGTGATTCTGTTGTCAAACTGATGTAAAAAAATGTTTGTATTGATGACGAGTTGTTATATATTACCAGGGTTATTTATTGCATTCGTGATATTCTACCACTAAATTGATTTCAATTAATAATTTGCCCATGTAATTCCATTTATTACCTAATTGTCATCATTATTTAGTTGTTGTCGGTACATAGTATTGATGTCACATTACATCAGCGTTATAAAGGTTTTCAGTTTAAAAATCAATATTTTTTAATTACAAGCTCTTTATTTTAAGCTTGTCATAAATAAACTATCTTAACGACTATTTTCTTTATATATTCTTAAGCATTTAAAAATTTTCTAGTTTAGTAGATTATTTAGAAATTTTATATTTTTAAAAGAACTGTTGATAGATTTCATATTTCAAAAGAGTTCTCTGTTGCAATTCATATTACCGAATTTCCAACGTAACATTAATTTTTCAAAAACTCCTTCTTAATTCTTTGCAAGACTTTATATTATGGAAATTTAAAAAGAATTTTTATCTTAAAGGATGTTTTACTGATACAATTTATAAGTTTTTTTTTTTAATATAGCGATGATGTGATTCTGTTATCAAACTGATGTAAAAAAAATGATTATATTGATGACAGCTTGTTATGTTTTACCTTGTTGATTTATTGCATTCGTGATATTCTATCTTTAAATTGATTTCGATTAATAATTTCTCCATTTAATTCCTTTTAAACGACATGAATAACACCCCTTTTTCATTGAAAAATCTAATAAATTCTTTATCTCAACTCCATGGCTATAATTCTTGAATCGGTTTTTTACGAATTTGTTTAAAATTTTGTATAAATTCCCTTTACTAAAGAATTTTTGATAATTTCCGAATTTCAAAGAATTTGTATTCTTCGAAAACCTAAAACGTCTAGTTAAAGACGTATTTTGTTGAAAACCAAAACCAATTATTTTCTTTTTTTATAATTTAAAGAATCATACTCCTACGTGTCAATAATGTCAATCGATATCATATGGATTATTTCTAAATTCCTTAAACTTTATTTTTCTTTTCCAAATAAATTGCGTATTAGTTTTTCTTTCTTAATCCTCCAGGAAAATCAAACACTCTTAAAAAAAAATATAAAATAAACGTGCAGGCAAGCATACATACATAGATATAGTAATTTGATAAAAAAAAGAAACAACCCTCACACTTACACAACATGTTTTCTTTGTTTGTATACCAAAATATAAATATGTATGTTTTATAAAGAAAATAAGTGGGTCAATTTATTGCGCAATATAAAATTGAAACCTTTTTAAATCAAGGGTGACTCAGACGGCAACATAACTTTAACTTATTAGTTTAATTTGACCATTTGACAACCTTGAAAACAACTAAAAGTGTATAGAGCGATAATTCTTAAATTAGAAAATGAAAACATTTCAAACATACATACTGACATACCGACATACATACATATTTAAGAGTTGGATATAAAAATAATTCTGTTGACAGCATCGAACTTTATTTAAGAAGTTTAAATCAAGTTGTTTTTTCATTAAATACCATTAAATATTCGTTTAGTTTTTACCGCCCAGAATCTGTGTTCAGAGAAATAAATACTCTTTTTTACTGCCTCCCTCAATACAAATTTAAATGCGTAGCTTCGCTAAAATTTATTGACAAGCTCTTCTCAGGTCGTTTTACATATTGTAGACCTTTTTCTTTCTTTCTTTTTACAAAACAAATTGTTTTAATTAAAATATAACACTGGGGTGTAATAATTGCTGTGAAATAAATTACTTTAAAAAAAACATAGTAACATTGTTTTACCTCAGTTTGATTTAATCAAAATTTGTACACACCTTACAAAGTTGAATAAAAAGTTAGTTTAAATAAATCTACCATTTCATGTCCTCAGCATAAATTACAAACTCCTGATAAACTTAACAAATTATTTCCTTATTAACTTAAGTAATTTCCATAAAAAATCCATTTAATCCATTTAATTATTTCAAAATCAAAACTTAATAAATCATTTCATATTCACTCTAAAAAATTAAATGATTTTTAATTTCTATGTATGTATGTATCTGCATATTTCCTTAAGCGTATAGTATAGTATACATAAATAAATATGTTTGTATGTACATATACATATGTATTTCATGATGTCACATACTTACACATTGTGTTCTATATTAAGTATAATAAATTGATAGACTTTTCCCTTTTTTTTTTTTTTGTACTTAGCACAACATTCAAATCCATTACCTTCCAGTGACCCATTTTTCCAAAACTTAATATTCAACAAAATGACTACTCAAATACTCAACCCTAAAAATAAAATAAGTAAAATACCTTTCTGTATCCTTGATATTAACAGCAAATTTCAACTTTGAAGCTAAAAATAAAAACAAAAAATATTAAACAGTTTCTAACTCTATTTCATTTAGATGAACACTCTTTTATCTAAAAATCTCTTAAGCTCTGTAAAATATTTTTTTTTTGTTATTTGCAGCACAACATTAAATTTTATTACTTCCAATGGCTTATATTTTCAAATGAAATAAATATTTGACAGACTACCCAAATACCCACCCTTAAAATGTATATACATACATATGAAAGACCTGTATCCTTGACAATAACACCAACATATAACTTTTGAACAAAAAAAAACTTTTCTTATCTCTCTTTTTAGAAATTTACCTGAAATTCCCTTGACCTCTCTAAATATGTTTTTTGTTCACAGCACTACATTAAAAATGCCATTACTTCCCCTGGCCCATTTTTTTACTGTTTGTCTACTCAAATACCCACCCCTTAAAAATAATGTATAAAATGTCTGTATCCTTGACAATAACACCAAGTTTTAACATTAAAGCTAAATACAAAAAACAGTTAACAGCAGTCCTTACTCTCTCTTTCTCATATAACCGTATATAAACTCTATTTTCAAGAATTTGCTTAAAAATTCCTTAAGGCTTAAGCTCTTTAAATTTCTCTCTTATTTTTATACTTGTGAAATCAGTAATAACAACAAATAAATACTCTTGAGCTTTGTTTATTTTGTTAAATGAGTGCAAGAGCTCTGTTTATTTCTGATTTACTTAACATACAAATTTTAAAGAACAAAGAGAGCTTTTTATTATTCAAATCGAAAGAGTAAAGTTTCTCAATGTGTAAAATTATGTTTTAAATGAAAATAATTTACTTTGTTAAAGCTTTATGTAACTTAATTAATCAGCATGTATAACAAATAATTTATTGAAAGTTTTTTTTTTATAAAAAAAACCTTTAATTTATTAAATAAAATTCTTTTCATATTTTATATAAAACTTAAAACTTTTAAGCTTAATAAAAAGAACTTATCGAAACTTAAATTTTGTATATCATTGCCTTGTATGCATTTTTTTAAATATTAACGTTAAACATATTTATTTACCTAACGAAAAATTAATAATTTAATACTTTATAATAAAAATTTTAATAAGTTTTAAATTTTTTTTTTTTATTTTTTTTTATTTGTATAAGTTTTAAAATTTAATGAAATTAAAAATAATTAAAAATTAAATTAATTTAAATATGTGTAAATTTTCTCAAATATGTATATATAGAACTTAAAATAAATATAATTTCCTTAAACCAAGCATTTAAACTTTTCGAATTTTAAAAAAACTTAACGAAACTTTATTTGCTAAAACTGAAGCTTTTGAAATATATAAATTTTTATATTTTATAATTATGAATATGCTAATATTAATTTCAAAAATATTTCGTGTTTAGTAAGATTTTTAAAAACTTAACGAAACTTTATTTTTTTTTTTATTCAAAAATTTCACCTTGAATTCTAAGTAAATTCTCTAAACTTTAAGATAATACTATGCAAGACTGTAAAAAATATATTATTTAACCCATTATAAAACTTAACGAAACTTTAGCTGAAACTTACAAAAAACCCAAATAATTATATGTATAAATCAAAAAGTATAACTTTAAAAAACAAGTACTTAAAGCTAGAACTTAATATTATTTTTTGTGTTGTTTAAAAGCTAAGTTTTTTTAAAAAATAGTTTACAAAAACTAGTTTATTAAATTTTATAAGTTCGAATAAAAATACTAACAATAAATTTTAAGTCTATTTTTTATTGACATATGTATGTATATTGGTTTTTTAGGACAAAATTTTGAAAACACTACGATAGTAAATTTGTTACTTATTCTTTAAATGTTAAATTAATTATTAATTTGTTAAATTCAAAATTTTTAAAGCACTTTTTCAACTTTTAGCATACCCACAGCTGCATTTCATTTATGTTTACTCTTGAGTTTGATATGACGAGTAGGCAAAATCTCTTTTTTTTTAAGGTACATTTACTCTTGAGTTGCAGTTAAAAACAATCATCGCTCTCTTCTATTTTTCTATTTTTTTTTTTTAATTTTAACTTTGTTTGAAAGCGAATTTTTTTCCCTTCATGTACATATGTAGGTCAACATAAATGATACACTTTTGGGTATCACACAAACATTTTCTGCAAAAATACATGCTTACTTACATACAAATTTATGTTTCAATGTTTGCATGTTAATATGTTTGCCTGAATGTTTACATCATATGTATGTACATACATACTCGTTTGACCCAATTTCTTGTTTTCCCTGGTTTCGTATAAAAGTGAAATAAAATACCAACAGAATCCTGTTCACTTTTATGTATGTATGTCAGAATATTTTTAATGTTACACACACACACACATAAATATATATATATATATATTTGACCTAAATTCTTGTTGTCTTTGGTTTCATTTAGAGTTGAAACAAAAATAGAATTATGTTCGCTTCGTATTTTTGTTAAGTTTGTGCCTAATTGCTTTGAGCGTTTCCTTATAACACTTTACTTACATACATATACACTTGAAATTGTATGCAGTTATCCTTGAGATAAACAACGATATACTACATACTTTCATGTACATACAAATGTATATTTGTTTGTGTAGAATGGGCTTGTATTTAAGTGCAATGATAATGCTAATTATGTGGTTTCCATATTTTGCTTGAATTTAAGATTAAAGAAAAAACGAAAATCTATAACAAAGCTAAACAACTCAACTATATCTTTATTGTAATAAATTTGAGCTGAAATAAGAAATATTACAAGTACGGTCATGCAAAGACAATACAATTCGAATGGAAGTATTTTAATTAGAACAAAGATCAAAGTTAAAGAAAATTTCGGTATGTTTTCTTTATTCTCAATAGAAAAAAAATACGTCTTTTGGGAACAATCCATAAATAAATGTATTTACTATATTTTATGTTTACTACGTCTTAGTTTAATAAAACAAAAAAAGTTATACATAAAATATGCTGAGTTAAGGAGAAGGACATTTTATTCAATGTGCGCGTGAGAGTATGAGTATATTTATGTTATGACGTCTTCCTCGGGGGGTGTAAAAGTCGAACCATATGGCTTTTACTTTGGGAAAATTTTGTAAAAATAACCACTTACTATATGTAAGAACAGACATAAAGATACATACACACATAAATAAAAATACAATTTTTTTGTATACACATATTTATAAAATATTGCGTTGTATTTTGAAGTTAATAAGGGGAAACATTTCAAAAATTATCTAAAAGCTAATATTGGCCTCTGCACATTTTTTAATACAGTCTATACAAATAAAAATTTCTCAACAAATTAAAGCTGTAAGTTGAAATAAATACCCCTACGAATATATAAGGCTTATTAAATTATTAGATAAATTGTTTAACGTTCAAAATAATACAGATGGAGCTAGAAATTAGCCCAAGTGATACAAAATTTATAAAAGCTAAAAAAATAAATGCTTCTGATGCGACATATTCAAAATATATGTTTTCATAGAGAGGGGAATTTATGCTACCAACTAAGGCTTCACGATATTTTTCCTTTAACCATTATATGTGTCATACTGGAAAGTAGAGTGTTTTTACAAAGGAAATGATAATAAATATATAATGATTTTCTTTAAGCTAAAAACATCAATAGAAAAAATGTTGGGCCTCCGAAATCGTATATGAAGTTTAATCAAAAACAATGCTTGCTTCATTGAGATAATGTTGAAAACTTTTTGTCCTTAAAAAACAAATAATTAAAGATCTTGCATTTCTGTAAATGTTTAACGTTCATAAGTATGTTTTAAAAAAAATCATTTATCTTTTATGTATGTTCGGCCAAGCCAAATCTAATCTAATCTACCCTTCACTAACATGAACATATTTTCTTCAGATGCCATATTTTATTAAAAAATATTTTTAATTATCCTAGCCAAGCTTTATAATTCCCCCATATAAATTTGTTATTGAAAAAATCTAAAATCTGTCATTTTTTGGTGGTGGCCGTGTTTAATTTTTTCATGTTGTACTGAACCCAGATTAAGGACCTGAAAAAATTATTAACTCAAAAACTATGTTTCTGGTACCATCTTGAATTTGAAATAAATTTGTAATCTGGCATTTTTGTTTTGGGATGTCTGCTTAGATTTAAAATTTATTCCATATTTATTTATATACATATTGGGCGAGGTGAAAAATATGTAATCTGCCATTTTGATCCGAAGCGTTTTGCGAAGGAAAATTTATGATTTAGACATGGAGAATATGTGGTTTCAGCGGGATGGTACCACTTGCCACACACCAAGAGAAACAATAAATCTTTTTAATAGAGAGGGCAAGTGAATTGGCCAGCAAGATCGTGTAATTTGACAGCTTTAGACTAATTTTTGTTGTTTTTTTTTTTTTTAATTAGTGTACAGTAATAATCCCACAACAGTTTAAGAGCCTTAAAAAAATATTATCGTGCAGATATCAACCATTAACAACAGTTGAGAAACGGTACCTATTTGTAATAAACTAAAATAAAAATATTTTTAGTATCTCAACGAAAAAATTCCTGTTTTTATTAAAACTAACAAGATACCTAAAACTTTTAACTAACTTTATAAAAATGATAACAAACCTCTCTGTAAGTTAGCTGAAAGCTAAACATGTAAATTATTTGGTTAAAACGATGGAAAATTTAAAAGTAAGTCGTGATTTTTTGCTTGTATGAAATAATTTCGCTAATTGCCAATACCGATTAATTTTTAATTATTTACAAGAGATTGATGCGACATACAAATATATGTAACATATTGGGGCTTCAAAAAGTTTATTTCAACAGGCACATGGACAGACGGTCTTTCATATTTATAAGTTTTAGAAAACACGAAGATGATGGAGTCGCTGTATACCGAATTATTGCCTCCACAGGTAAAGGGTATAATAAATATTGTTAAGATTTTGTGAAACAGTAGGCTTTAAAAAATACATAATTTAAGCCAAGCTTTATTTGCCACTATTTGCAAAAACTATTGCATTTATCAGAATTTTCAGAATGTGACAAAATGACTTCTCATATTTTAAGGAGTACCCTAAAATCTTACGGCAGAAACTGATATTACACGAAATTTAAAACATCATAAAACATCAAGCAGATCAAGAATTTTAACGTTTTTTAAGGTGTTGCTTTATTTCTTCGTTGTCTGATTAAGGCCAGCTTTGTTAAGCCTTAAAGTGCATATTGTATTGTATTTTGTAGTAATTCTAAGTGAATTTTATTTTTAAGATTTCTAATCAATAATCGAAAAACATTCAAAAAGCATTCTAAATGACTCCCTTAATGCAAAATAATTTGTCATAAATGATTTGTCTCAAAATGTATGCAACATCATGCAAAATATAATAAACAATTCATGTAAACAAACAAAATCAAATTATGGAACATTGGTTGCTTTTCACCAAATACTTATGCATGATTTCTATGAACTTATTCGAATGTGAAGTTTATTAATATATTCAGGTAAGCACATGATCTCCAGTGGCACGCTAATGTTATAATAAAAATTATTTTTAACTTAATTTGAAATTGTTGTTTGTTTTTATAAAATTTGTATACATATTACCCTGAAGAAGCTACCCATTGTTTGGTAGCGAAATATTGGTTAAAATAGATAATTTTTTATAGAAAAACTAAAAAAAAAAAAAGTTGATCTCAAGCTTGGAAAAATCATATATCTATATATATAAAAATCAATGTGTGTTTGTATGTTTGTTTGTGCTTTATAGACGGCTAAACGGCTGGACCGATTTCCTTGAAATTTTCACAGAATCTTTCTGTATGTCTGGAAGGAACTATAGGCTATACTTTCGTTTGAAATTGTAAGTGGGCGGGGTGCCACGCCCTATTAAAGAATAAGTATTAAATATTATATATCACGAAAGTTAATGCAGGTAGAGTCTTCAAATTAAGTACGGTAAGCTTTGACATCCACACGAACATTTGGGTAAAAAATGGGCGGACTTGGAATAGTAGGCGTGGCCACATGAATTGAATACTAAAATTCGTATATTTGGAAAACGAAATCGATTAGAGTAGTAAAATTTCGCAAGAGCAACTTTGACATCCAAATAAACATTTCTGGAAAAAATGGGTACATTGGCAATAGTGGGCGTGGCACCTGCCATATGAATTAAATACTAAAATTTGTATATCTGGAAAACGATATCGATTAGAGTACTAAAATTGTGCAAGGGCAACTTTGACATACAAATAAACATTTTTGTAAAAAATGGGTACATTAGCAATAGTGGGCGTGGCACCTGCCATATGAATTAAATACTAAAATTTGTATATCTGGAAAACGATATCGATTAGAGTACCAATATTCTACAAGAGCAACTTTGACACCCAAATGAACATTTTTGGAAAAAAAGGGTACATTAGATATAGTGGGCGTGGCACCTGCCATATGAATTAAATACTAAAATTCGTATATCTGGAAAACGATATCGATTAGAGTACTAAAATTTTGCAAGGGCAACTTTGACATCCAAATAAACATTTTTGAAAAAAATGGGTACATTACCAATAGTGGGCGTGGCACCAACATATGAATTAAATACTAAAATTTGTATATCTGGAAAACGATAACGATTAGAGTACTAAAATTGTGCAAGGGCAACTTTGACATACAAATAAACATTTTTGTAAAAAATGGGTACATTAGCAATAGTGGGCGTGGCACCTGCCATATGAATTAAATACTAAAATTTGTATATCTGGAAAACGATATCGATTAGAGTACTAAAATTTTGTAAGAGCAACTTTGACATGCAAATAAACATTTCTGTAAAAAATGGGTACATTAGCAGTAGTGGGCATGGCACCTGCCATATGAATTAAATACTAAAATTTGTATATCTGGAAAACGATATCGATTAGAGTACCAATATTCTACAAATGCAACTTTGACACCCAAGTGAACATTTTTGGAAAAAATGGGTACATTAGATATAGTGGGCGTGGCACCTGCAATATGAATTAAATACTAAAATTTTTATATCTGGAAAACGATATCGATTAGAGTACTAAAATTTTGCCAGTGCAACTTTGACACCTAAATAAACATTTCTGGAATAAAATGGGTACATTAGAAATAGTGGGCGTGGCAGCTCTCATAGCAATTGAATACTAAAATTCGTATATTCGGGAAGCGATAATAGTTAGAGTACCCAAATTTTTGCACGAAAAGCTTTGACATCTATATGACTAATTTTTTAAGAAACGAATGCTTTAGTGATAGTGGGCGTGGCACTTTTCATATGAATTAAATACAAAAAATCGTATATAAAGGAAGCGATAATAGTTAAAGTACCCAAATTTTTCAAGAGACAATTTTATGTCTATATGATTATTTGAATAAGAAATGTTTGATTTAGTAATAGTAGGCGTGACACTTGCCAGATCTGTGATCCCCGCAAACGTTTTTAAATTTTATCACCTGTAATTTTTTCGGTATAAGAAATTGATTGACCTGAAAAAAAATTTGTTACCTAATATTCCAAAAATATAAATTTGTAACCCATTAAATTTTGCAACGTAGGTGATTAATTTTTTTACCTGTGATCGGTTCCAAAAATCATTTTTAAAGATTTATTATCTGTAATTACCAAATCTGTGATTCCCGGAAACGTTTTTAATTTTTATTACCTGTAATTTTTTCGGTATAAGAAATTGTTTGACCTGAAATAAAATTTGTTACCCAATATTCCAAAAATATAAATTTGTAACCCATTAAATTTTGCAACGCAGGTGAATAATTTTTTGACCTGTGATCGGTTCAAAAAATCATTTTTAAAGATTTATTATCCGTAATTACCAAATCTGTGATCCCCGCAAACGTTTTTACATTTTATTACCTGTAATTTTTTCGGTATAAGAAATTATTTGACCTGAAATAAAATTTGTTACCTAATATTCCAAAAATATAAATTTGTAACCCATTAAATTTTGCAACGCAAGTGAATAATTTTTTTACCTGTGATCGGTTCAAAAAATCATTTTTAAACATTTATTATCCGTAATTTTTTGTTAAAGAAAATTTTCTGACCTGGTAAGAAATTTCTTACCTAAGATTTAAAAAATTATAAATTTGACGTACATTCAATTTTATAATTTAATTGAATCTTTGATTCTGAACAAGTTTCAAGTTTTTTTTTGTGAATATATACTGTAAAAAATTACAAGTAAAATGCCTCCAAAAAAAACATCCCTTTCTAAACGCACCAAATCTGCAGAATCATTGCAATCGCAAAGAGAAAATGAAACTTCAGAAGAGCGTGAAGATCGCCTTAGAACTGAAAGAAGTCGAGCTTCAACCTCTAGAGCTGCCGAAACATATGAACAGCATAACGAACGTCTTCAAAGAGAAAGATCACGATCATCAACATCAAGAGCTTCTGAAACACGATCTGAACGCGAAACACGCTTTGAAGGTCTTCGACAT
This sequence comes from Phyto melanocephala, assembly GCA_941918925.1. Taxonomy (NCBI): domain Eukaryota; kingdom Metazoa; phylum Arthropoda; class Insecta; order Diptera; family Rhinophoridae; genus Phyto; species Phyto melanocephala. The sequence continues at coordinate 10,488,014 of OW799233.1, forward strand.
CATGCTGTAACAGCACGAGCTAACGAGACACCGTCACAACGAGAAGGGCGTCTTCAAAGTCAGCAAAGTCGTACCTCAATATCACGAGCTACAGAAACATTGTTAGGACGCGTAGAACGACTAGAAGGTATTCGACATCATGCTGAAACAGTACGAGCTAACGAGACACCGTCACAACGGGAAGGGCGTCTTCAAAGTCAGCAAAGTCGTACCTCAACATCACGAGCTACAGAAACATTCTTAGAACGCGTAGAACGCCTAGAACGTATTCGACATCATGCTGAAGCAGTACGAGCTAATGAGACACCGTTACAACGGGAAGGGCGTCTTCAAAGTCAGCAAAGTCATACCACAACATCCCGAGCCACTGAAACACCTTTACAACACGAAGAACGCCTTGAAGGTCTTCGACATCATGCTGTAGCAGTTCGATCTAACGAGACATCGTTGGAACGTGAAGTACGTATTCAAACTCAGCGAAATCGTACAAGATCATCACGAGCCACAGAAACTTTTTTACAGCGTGAGGAACACCTTGAAGATATTCGACGTCACGCCACAACAGTACGAGCCACCGAGACACCGTTGGAAGGTGAAGAACGTTTAGAAGCTCAGCGGATTCGAACCTCATCAAGGAGAGCAACAGAGAGGATAGAACAATTGAACTTACGCCGTGAACAAAATCGAAATCGAATGGTTAGTCATCGGAATGCATTTCACACATATGCACGTATTGCATTTAATTACAGGACTGATATTGATTATGCCGAAGACCCATTAGTGGCAATAGGTGGCATGAATAAAGTTTGCCAATATTGTAGTGCACTCAAATACAAAAATGAAACACCTGGAATGTGTTGTGCAAACGGTAAAGTTGTTTTGCCTGAATTGCTTCCTCCACCAGAACCTTTACAGTCATTGATTTCAGGTAAGACATTCATGGTCTAATTCATAAACGACTTTGAAATTTATCATAGGTTTACAAATCAAATGTTATCTATATATATAAAAATCAATGTGTGTTTGTATGTTTGTATGTTTATATGTTTGTATGTTTGTATGTTTGCTTGTGCTTTATAGACGGTTAAACGGCTGGACCGATTTCCTTGAAATTTTTACAGAATCTTCCTGTATGTCTGGAAGGAACTATAGGCTATACTTTGGCTTGAAATTGTAAGTGGGCGGGGTCCCACGCCCTATTAAAGAATAAGTATTAAATATTATATATCACGAAAGTTAATGCAGCTAGAGTCTTTAAATTAAGTACGGTAAACTTTGACATCCACACGAATATTTGGGTAAAAAATGGGCGGACTTGCAATAGTAGGCGTGGCCACATGAATTAAATACTAAAATTCATATATTTGGAAAACGATATCGAATAGAGTAGTAAAATTTTGCAAGAGCAACTTTGACACCCAAATGAACATTTAGGCAAGAAATGGGTGCATTATCAATAGTGGGCGTGGCTCCTATTAAATACTAAAATTCGTATATTTGGAAAACGATATCGATTAAAGTAGTAAAATTTTGCAAGAGCAACTTTGACACACAAATGAACATTTAGGCAAGAAATGGGTGCATTATCAATAGTGGGCGTGGCACCTACCATATGAATTAAATACTAAAATTCGTATATCTGGAAAACGATATCGATTAGAGTACTAAAATTTTGCAAAAGCAACTTTGATATTCAAATAAACATTTATGGAAAAAATGGGTGCATTACCAATAGTGGGCGTGGCACCTGCCATATGATTTAAATACTAAAATTTGGGGTGGCGAAGCGCACCGGGTATTAGCTAGTAATCAATAAAAAAGATCAAGAAATTTAGACGATATATTTTAAATTAAAAAACTTCATCATTAGTTTTTTTTTTTTTTTTACTGGGAAACATTAAAAAAGCTTATTTTTTATCATTTGGATATAATGCGATTAAACTGCATAGTGTTTCGTTGCCGGTATACAAAGATTTTTTTCTACTATACGATATTTATTCCATTTAAGTGAAAAAGCGCAACAAACGACGTCAACGGCACGTCATTCGGCATTTACATCAGTGATAATACAATGTATTTTAGTGTTTTGTAAACAGGTTTTCCCATATTTTGTCTGTCATTATGTTACCGCAGACTTTTCCTCAAGCTCTTCCATTTTGTTAAATGTTTATTATGAAGTAGTCTTTATTCCCAATAGCACATAATTATCATACCAAAAAAGAACTCAATGTAAAAAATTAATTGATTTTGTGTTTAAATGAAAACAAAGTTATAAAAGTACGCAAACATTTATTCGAAACGACAGTGCCAACAAACCGTCGCGTTGGCGTTGTGTTTCCAAAAAAATTTAAAGTGTGTATTTCCAATGAAACGGAGTTTTCTCTTAGAAGATTTCAATGAGTTTATAATCAATCAAAAGTAATAAGAATAAGAAAATTTAATTTCAATCAAGCCATTTCTTTTTGTCAAATTCGACTGTATATATTTAAAATCTTACAACTAGTAAATCTTTCAAAATACCTTAAATAAATAATTTTTTTTAAAATTAATTAGGGAGCTTTTATACAAACCATTGAAATGTCCTTTAATGTAGTATGCATCTGTAAATTGTATTTAGTGCATACCTACACACATACATAATTACTTACATATTTCCTTACTTACTTACTTACTTACTTACTTACTTACTTACTTACTTACTTACTTACTTACTTACTTACTTACTTACTTACTTACTTACTTACTTACTTACTTACTTACTTACTTACTTACTTACTTACTTACTTACTTACTTACTTACTTACTTACTTACTTACTTACTTACTTACTTACTTACTTACTTACTTACTTACTTACTTACTTACTTACTTACTTACTTACTTACTTACTTACTTACTTACTTACTTACTTACTTACTTACTTACTTACTTACTTACTTACTTACTTACTTACTTACTTACTTACTTACTTACTTACTTACTTACTTACTTACCTACTTACTTACTTACTTACTTACTTACTTACTTACTTACTTACTTACTTACTTACTTACTTACTTACTTACTTACTTACTTACTTACTTACTTACTTACTTACTTACTTACTTACTTACTTACTTACTTGCTTACTTACTTACTTACTTACTTACTTACTTACTTACTTACTTACTTACTTACTTACTTACTTACTTACTTACTTACTTACTTACTTACTTACTTACTTACTTACTTACTTACTTACTTACTTACTTACGTACATACACACAAACACATATATGCATATATAAACAAATATTATATTATACAAATATATTATTAGTAACTCTGTATATAAATTATTATTCAAACTAATACAGTAAATATTAGTCCCATTTGACCAAACGTTAAACTATAAACATAATATAATCTGTTGTTGTTTTTGTTCTTCTTCTTCTTCTTGTAATTACTAAACTTCTTATTATTAATCGAGAAAAATTCTATGTGGGATTAAAAAGGCCCCAAAAACACAAAACCAAAAAAAAACACACACATTCACTACAGAAAGTCCCAAATTAACCGTGAGACTAAGAGAAAACAGTAGAAACCTTTTATGAAAAACCGACAAACAAATGCATTTATGACCACAATTTAAGACGTTATTTAAGATTTATATACAATTTTATTAACTTAGTACCTTTGGAAAAACGAAATAAAAACAATACTCCCACAGCCACATTCCTCCCTTTTACATACACTTAAGTACTGAAACTGTGTTACAAACACATAAACACTAACATTAAATCATGTTTGTAAGTTCTTATTTTTTCTTCATATGATCAGCCATTTAACACAGATGTAACTATTTATTTCCTTGTTTCTTTTATCATTTGCTGTCTTTTTTTTTCTATTTTTATAAGCATTTTATTTATTCATTTGTTTTATTGTTGTAAGTGATTTCAATATGTTTTAATTAACAAAGAAAAATAAATAAAAGCTTAGAGAACTGTATATGTGCGCATTGGGGCGTATGTATGATTTTTATTATATAATAAATAAAAATAGTAATACGCCTTGTGGGTTTTAATTAAAACTGAGCCTTCATGTTTTTGCTAACTTTGGCAATTAATCTAACTTTCCTTATTAAAAAAAAAAAAAAAAAGAAAAAACCTAATTGGCGACGACCATATTTCCATAACATTTGACATATTATTTAACATTGAAATGCGTTTCTCTTGTAACCATAAACTTACAGCTGTCAAGACTTTATTTATCGTAAAAACCGTAAAATTTTTGTAAACCAAAAAAAAAAAATAACCCAAAATTTTATTTCAAACACGACTAGGTCCAAGTACCAGTACTTTTTATACCAGCAATTTCACTAAAATCACATTTAACATTTCGCATATTTGAAATCATTAAATTAGTCGATTAAGTCTAGTTCTAAGATTTATTTTTAAGTATGCAAAACGAAAAGATTTGAATTTCTTGGAAAGTTTTTTGTGTTGTATTTAAGCTTTTTTAAGCTGTTTATTTCAAAGCATAAATTTAGGGACCATAATCCAACGTACAAACAAAGATTTTTTATTTACCAGGTAATCGCAGTGCAGAAAGAACTTTATTATTTTAATTTTTTTTTTTAAATATAAGAAATTTTAAATTTTTTATAAGTAAGAAAAGATAGAGAATAATTTTAAACTAAAAAGTTTGCCAGCTCAAATTCAAAATGAGTTAAGAAAAACAAAAAGTCGATCTGAAGAACAAATAAATATTTCTTCAAACTTTGTTCGTACATTTGTTTATGAATTATTACCATAATAAATCGTACATCATGAGAGATTTCTTTTCATTTATATTAATTTAAAGTTAGGGATTTATTAGCTTTTAAACACATGGCTTAACGTTTCTTATTTTGCGATGTATGCACTTATTGGATATTTTTTTTTTACTTTTTGAATTAATTTGTTAAAACATTTCTTTCAATATAAAATTTTTTAACTTTTCTCTAAATCAAAGTGTTAAAAAGCTAATTTAATTTCAGTACAATAAATAAAGCGACACAATTTCGTTATTTGTTATATTACAACTATTTGTTTAACCTTGAAAAATGTTCACAAAAAATATTATTTTTAAGCACTATTGACATACTTTTTTTGCACAACAAAAAAAAAATTGAATAAAATAAACACCAACAATAATAAAATTCAACAAAATTACGAAAACTCTTGAAAAGAAACTGGGTCAACATCACAGCTACAGAAAAATCAAGCAACAAGCATCGTCACTAAACCAACAACCAGTCATCAGTCACACGATGCGTTGAAATGCAAAAATTGTGATGCAAATTAGAAATGTCATTAAAATAAGATGTGCATAAATAAATAACAAAATGTGTGCACACAAGAAACAACAACAATAAAATAAATTATTTTTGCGTTAAATATTCCAAAAAAAAAAAATATATTACTAAAAGTTTGTAGCATACTTTTGGGAGTCTGGTTATAAAAAAAAACAAACATCAGTGATAATGACCAAAATGTTCATGATGTTGATTTTGATCATGAAGTTGAAAAGAAATAATGACAATGAAAGTAAAATTGGGTTAGTGGCACATGACACTGCTAACAAAATGAAAATGCATGTACACAAATATGTACATAATATACAGCATATGTATATATCGAGCCCTAACAGCGAAAATAACGTAACTGACATATTTTTCGAAATTAATTAATGATTTAATGCGGAATTATTCTTTACTCTTGAGCATATATATTGAATCGAAAGTAAAAAAAAATTACAGAATTAAGCCATAACGTAAACAACAAGGATTGAAGATTCACCTAATATTTGACGAATCTACGTATATAACTCTTACCAGTTAGTTGTTTTAATTTAAATATAGAAACATAAAAAAATGGTCACTAAATATCATGTATCTCATAATAAAAATATTACTAATACAAGCCCTTTGTTTTTAAATTTGCTTACATACATGCACGCTTAGGTAATTATAATGAAAAATTAAACGCAATAAAAACTCATGATCACTACACACTAACGAAAAAAAACCAAATTAACGAAATCGTTTAGAAATGACTACGACTACTATTAAAACTTATCCAAATAACTTATACAAACTTCTTGCCAATAATACATCTCTCATAATTATTTTGTAATCATTCTTAGGAAATTCCGGTTTGACACGTAAATTGTAGTTTGATTGCAGTGAAACTTGAAAATTCGACTTAAAGTTTTTTTTTTTAGTTTTGTGCATATTTTTTATTTCCAAATTAATGCATAATATCGGATGAGGCTATTGAAATAAGTGTTGGATGTATTTTAGTAAAATAAAATTAGAAAACTTCTTTAAATTCTTACGTTACCTTTGCGGTCACATTTTAGTTAAACCTATTTCTATATGGGGAATTAATGTATAACTTATTTATAAATTTCAAAAGATCTATGGTAGACAGACTTCATTTAAATCTTTTTAAAAAATATCATGAACAAATCGATGAAAAGTTCAAAGGCTTTCTTATGTTAAGATTGGTATTTGTGGGTTACGTTATTTTATAAATATAAATAAATAAAATTCCACAAATTAAAATTATCAGCAGACACTTTATTTGGTAGGATTTTTTAACGTGAAAGTCATGCGTATCGTTTTTGGCCTGGTATACTGAAGACTTTAAACAATCTAACGGTGATACTGGTGCGGGAATATTTGAATCAATATTTTGTCAATAGATTGCCATTATTGCTTATCCTTTTTCACCATTATCTCACTAATTGCATTGTTTAGTTGCATAGATTGACGGAATTGTACTGCATTACAATTCTATATATAGAGAAGTCATGAAAAACATTTTATAATTCTCATTTAATTAATTTTAATATTTAATAAATAAAACAGAATTACAGCCACCAAAGTGGAGCTGGATTGGTATTCGGGTGGAACTACTGCTGGTACTACGAGTCAAAAAGCTACCGAAAGCTGCTTACATTTGTAACTTTTAGGGCCATTATTACAACTTGCCTTTAGTTAAAGGTACGATTTTGTCTTCCCAATAAATAGCTTTTCATTATCACAACTTTCATTTTTTATTACTATTATTATTAATAATAATAATATTTAATGGATAAAAAAATAATAAATGAGGGCTCTATAATGCAAAGCTACTTATCGGTCCGACAAAATCCTGCCTTTAACTAAGGGCAAGTTGTAATAATGACCCTTAATCGTAGTTAATACTAACCGAGCGTAAGAGCCACCGAAATCTTCTTTCGGTCTTATTTTGCCGTAATAGTTAGTTTTAGTTGAGTATCAAAGATTCCGAAATCTTTAAATTTCGTATCCTTAAACCCTAGTTATTATTAGCCAAGGAGTATTCAATTAACGGGTGGTATTTACAACACACCCGGTCTATTTTTTCATGTTAACTTTTAATACATCGGACAACTAGTGCAACAGTAAAAATCTATGAAGTTTTTTTTAATATTGTACTTATTGTAGAATTAGCGCCAATTGAATATTGAAAGCAGAAGAGCGACCGAAAATTTCTTACGTTTGTATTTTACCGTAGTAGTAAGTTTTATACAATTGCAACAACTTCTTAAATCTTCTTACGTTCGCATTTTATCATCGTAGTAAAATTCAGCCGAATGTAATAGCTTGCTAAAACTTTTTGTACTTGTAATTTGTGTTTAAAATAAAAAGGTAAATTCTTGTTGCTTTTTAGACCTCATTTTCTCCATTTACGTACCATTGCGAGACAGATATTTACGTTCTGACCACATCTAACACAACTTAACCAGTTACTAATTCTCAGCTTTGTTAAATATACAATAACAACTCAATTAATATTTGTATGAAGTTAGCAGTTCTTAAATCGACTCTGGACAGACTGAACTATGACTGGACCGAAAAAAAACTGTATTACACCGTTACTGTTCTTCTTTTTAGCCACATGCTTAAGATTGGATCACGCATAAGTGTAAATACTTTAAGCACATGTGTAGGTTAGGTTGTGTCTTTGTCTTTCGAGGGTCCCGTTGTGATACCGTAGGCACCAACGCCCGTTCTTCTATGTCCTCTGGCCATCGTTCCTCAGCCATCCTGTCCTGTTTACGAAGGTGTGGATCTTTCCCAAATCAACTGCGAAAAGACAAGTTTTACTTACAAGTATTCGCTGACCTAGAATCTGGTGTCTCAGGTCCCCGAATGCAGGACAATTACATAGAATATATTCAGTTGTCTCCTCCTCTTCCACGTTATCGCAACTTCTGCAGAAGTCGTTTTAAGGGATATTCAGCCTTTTCGCATGTGTACCTATAGGCCAGTGTCCGGTAATGACCGCTATGTGGTTCCTAAGGTGAATTCGGGGCATATTCACTGCATATTACGTCCTATGCACATCCATGTCAGGCCAGATCTTTCTGGTTTCCAAACAGGTGGGTTCTCTCACCCATCTTTCCTAGGCATCCAAATAAAATCGATGCGAGATTAGCTGCTTACCCTTCAAAAAGGGAATACCCAAAGCACAATTGGATTCAACCGAATCTAAGGTACTACCGGCTTTTGCAAGTGCATCAGCTCACATGTGTAGTAGCAATAAAAAATCGCTGGATAAAATACAGAAGATGAATTCAAAGGTTCCAAATTTTAAGACCAAATAATTATCTAACAATTTTAAATAAAAACAGCAATATTTCTGCTAGTTTTTCAGTATCGTTAAACACATTTCCCTTACTCAACAACTTACGCAAACTTTTAGAATTCAATAAAAAATTAATTAAAATTTACTGAACTAATATTTTGGTTTTTAACATTAATGTTTTTCTTCTCTCTTTATAATGTATAAACAGGATTTTATGTTTGCAAAAACATGTCAAGGTTTTGTGCACTTCGTTTTACTGCAACACTCTTAAAGAAAACCTAGATGATTAAAAAATTATTTTTGCCTTACTTTTTTTTTTCATACAATGAGATTTAATTGCAAAAAGCATTGAAACATTTTTAGAAAAACTTAAGAAGTAATATTTCACTTAAATAATATACATACTTATGTTACTAATTACAAGTGGCCTTATTACATTACTTCCTCTATATAAACATAATGCTGTACCCAAAACGATAAAGTTCAAAAAAATAGTAGATTTCTGACCTAGTTTCTAATATTGTTTTATGCCAAAATGTAGGTTACAGACAAATACATGCAGGCTATAAGAAGTGATTTGCAAAAAAAAATGCAACAAAAAACTGTATACTATTTTCAAAAAAAAATATTTTTTTGTTTTTTTTTTTTTTTTTTTTGTTTATTTTGTATAAAACATTGCTCTTCTATATGTACATAGAAGTGTATGTATTTATATGTAATACATTCCATAGGTATCTTTGTGTTAGTACATGCACACATACATATATAATAATTTGTTAGTATTTTCTATGTATGTAAATATTTTTGACCTCGTGCTGATTTTTTTATTTTAAAATTCTTCAATATAATGTAATAAATAAAATAATAAGAGTTATGAGTATGTATGTATATGCAACAACATGCACATGTTACAATTAATACCAAACATACCAGTTTTACTACTCACATTAAAAATAACAAAGAATATCAAAAGAACTTATAAACTAAAATGGCAACTCATTTTAACTGTTTCTCTCATTCACTTTCTGACTTTTATTACCCAGCAAATAAATCTATGACAAAAAAGCGGATTTTCAGGGGTTCAACCGGTAACGAAGTGATTATATTTAGGTGAAAACACTAATGATTTTAACATTAGCGTGTCATTGGAGATCATATGTTTACATGAATATTTTAATAAACTGCACTCCATTTTAATAAGTGCATGGAACTCATGCATATTTGGTGACAAGTATCAGATATTTTATGGGTTAAAATTGTTTGTTTACCTGAATTCTTTAAGATATTTTGCATGATGCTGCATTCATTTGTAAGCACATCATTTATGACAAATTATTTTGCAGTTAAGAAGTCATTTAGAATTAATGCTTTTCAGTGAACGAAAATAAACGAAACGAAATCATCTAAGTCAGAAACTTTTCAATTTTTATGAATCGTTTTGTTTGCGAGCAAAACAAAACCACAAACTTTTCAATGCAAAAAAACATAAACAAAACAATTCGGGTTTTGTTCTTAGTCTTTGCTTTGACGGTATGTTTGTTACGTTTGAGTACGAAACAAGAATGAAACGTTTGCAAACGTTTGCAGAACAAAAAGATTATAACAATCATAATAACAATGCACCATTACCAATTCGCAAACTATAGTCAGTGACTTCATATCGTTATTAGGATCATAAAATTAATGTAGGTAGGTAAAATGTTAAAAAATTCCCAACAACAAGCAGCAATAAACATGTAGATTTTTTCATGTAAAGAGCAAATCAATCAGCAAACGTTTTGAAACGTTTGCAGAAAGTATTGTACTGTATTGTTTTGCATGTTACATATTGAAGCTGAGTACTTTTCGATTCTGGTTTTGTTCGCACTCATAGTATAAAACAATACAAAACAAAATGCATGTACCGTTATTCTGGGTTTTGTTTCGTTTTGTTTTCCCTCTCTGAAATGATCGAAACAAAACTATTGGAAACGTTTCCTTTTGTTTGTTTTCATACTCTGATGCTTTTACACAATTGATTTAGAAGTCTTGTAAATGTAATTCGCTTTGCACTACTTCCAATTTTTTTTGCTGGGTTATTATAGGGTTTGTATACAATATGCATTTGGAAGAAATAATGAAATAATTCTTTTTGAAACTATACAGAATAAAGGATTTTAAGAAAGTTCTTGGATAGCTAAAAACCAAGGGGCCTAGTAGGGTATATTTAAGAAAGAACATATACGCAACCTTTATAAAAAAAATATGATTTCGCTTTTAAGTATTTTTGTATGTAAAGTTTCACATTTGGGAAAGAAGCTGGCGAATTTAATTGAATTCGTCACTGCGTATACCTTATTAGGTGTTACCAGGTATGTAGCGAACCAATTTTAGTATAGTTTCGCACAAACAGAACTTTTTTTTTAAACTTGAAAGATAATTAAAATTTTGTAAAATTTTTTTTATTAAAAATACAATCAAAAATAATAATCTTAGGCAATAAAATTTTCGGAAATTAGGAAACAAAAAATATATTTTTAATTTTTGCACATATTTATAAACGTGAATTATTGAAAAAATTTATACTTATGTCTTTGCTAAAAAGAAAATTAACTTGGGCCCGAATAAATTATAAAATATTAATAATCATAGTTATTTTAACATTAGCCTTAAATAAACTGAATATTTAATAATAATCAAAAGTAATTATTTTGTTTTTTGTCCTTTTTTTTTAATTTAAATATTAAGAAAAATTATTCCAGCTCAAGGTCTTTTTATAATTTACTCCATTGTGTAGCATCGTCAGGAAATATTTGTTTTGATTTTTTGTAAAAAATTTTTGTGTGAAAAAATTATAAATTTGAAATAACAAACTTTTGAAAACATTTAACATATAAATTTCAACATTTTGTGATATGAAAAAATTGTGTAAAAAGGCACTAACTTAATAACAAAAAGTTTTATAAAAACGAGGGTATTAAAATTTTGTCAGGACCGGTACATAATTAGTGCTAGTCTCCATATAAAACCCCATACCAACATAATCTTAACCCTTTACAACTAGTCAGTATTAAAACTAATGTGTAATTTTTTTATATACTACTAGCCGCCCGGTACGTGCTTCGCTACGTAACAAGTAAAATAATAAAAAATTTAATTGAAACATCAAATTCAAAAAAAATAAAATATTTTTTAATAATATAATATAAATAATTTAAATTAAATTATTTTATAACTTGCAAGCTATTTTCAAACATAATCTAAAACTTTTGGATAAACAATATTTTTTTTTACCGATTTTACCTTTTTTAGCCCTTTTTCTGCTAAATTCCAAAATTTCGAAAAAGTACAAAAACTCATTATAGATTGTTTTAAGGAGAGTAAAACTACGTTTTTACTTTTTTCCTATTGCTATCCCTCTCAAATATAAATGCTGTTAAAAAAAAGGATCAAAATTCAGTTTTTACCCGTTTTATCCCCTTAAAACTCAAAATTTCCAAAAAGTACCAGACATCTATCTAATTATTTTTAACAGGCTCTTTGGTCCTTTCTGAATTTTTCTGATATCTTTATTAAGCCCGAAGATACTGAGTTAGCAGTTTTACCCTTTTTTTACCCGTAAACCGCTCGACGAATTTTGTGCAAACTTCACATAAACCATCTAATAAAGAGTCCGAACAAAGCCTAAACATTTGGTTTGGATAGGTGAGCCCGTTCTTGAGTTATAAAATAACAACGAAAAGTGGCATTGGGGTTTATATATATACCAGGCAGGCCCGGCGCGCATTGCTACGCCCCCTAATGAATAAAAATGCATTCTGAATTATAATTGAATATAAAAATTATAACTTTTTTATGGGCGTGGCACTACCCACTTTTCTAATCACGAAACTGTATAGTCATGACAACTCAAGATGTGTGCAAAGTTTCAAAAAAATCGGTCAAGTGCAAGTAGCTAAAAATTATAACTGATTTTTATGATTTTTATGTTGGCATGAAAAGTCATAACTCACAAACGCGTCGACCGATTTTGTGCAAACTTTAGATACCATACACGACCATAGGAACAAACCCTAAAAATTTCATCGAATTCGTTTAGACCGTTCGTGAGTTATAAAGCCTCAACGCACTTGCAACAATTTTTTATATATGTATATGTATGTAAATAGATTGTGTATGATATTTTAAGGTCAAATTTGAGCAACTATAACTGTTTTACTTCTTTCATTTAAAATAATTTCTTTTAAAAAGTCTGTAATAATTACAACTTCTACTACTTATAGAAAAGCGGTAAAATATCGTTTAGTGATACTATACTCTTTATTACAACCAATTAACTTTGTATACGTATGTATGTATAGATATACAATAAAAATGCACAAAAATATACCGTTACAAGTAACATAGTCCATGTTGTTAAATATTTTCATATTTGTATGTAATTTATCCTATAAGGACTTGTTTTATAAAAACAAAAAAAAATATGTATGTGTATCATCGTAAAAAAAACAGTTATTTCGTCATCGTTTTATGTCGGCATCCTTTCGTTTTAATAAAACATATACATACATACATATGTACGTATATGAATGCATGTATAATGAAATAAATAAATGTAAGTATATAAAGAACACACAAAAAATGCATTGACGATGATGATGGCGCTCAAAATAGCATTGAAATGAAATGCATTTTCATTACCGCTTCACCACTACAATCTCAACTGTTACCGGCCACGCACCGGTTTTATAAAACCAAAAAAAAAATTAAAAAAAATATATTTTTAAAGAAAAAGAATATTTAAAAGCATTTAAGTATTAGAGATAAAGTGTTTAAATTAAAAACTTAAATAATTCTTTTGTGTGTTGTGAATAAAAATTTAATAAAATGAAAAATTATCCCCATATCAATAACTACAAAGTAGGCAATATATGTATTTGTGTATATTTATTTTTATTTTTTAAAACAGCATTTAAATAAAAGTGTTTTTTTCTTTTCTTATTTTCTTTACAGCCTAATAAATCAAAATTTGTTTGTACCTGGAAAGGCTGCAATATCAGTGAACATACAAAAGCCAAAATTGAACGTCACATACGTATTGTACATATTGGGTAAGAATTTTAAACTTTTCAAGATCACATAAATACACACTTAATACTTACATATACATACGTACTTACATACATACATAAAGTAGTACATTGTGTATGAATGTGTTTCACTAAATATTTATTTATAACTATATGTGTTATAAAATAGAACTTTTAGGGTAAAAGTTAACTTTTTAGTTAGTGTTGTCGTATGAGTAATTGCAGTGTGAAATAAATTTACATCACTTATTGCCCACAAGGGAAATATTTAAAATATTCTGTATTGTTGAGTATTCAAATGAAAACTGACAATGTTAATTGCATAATTAGCAATTTAATTGGTGTATTCATAAGAAGTCCTAAGTGTTGCATTATATACTCATACGAATGCTTGTTTGTAACTTTTATTATACCTGTTGAAGCGCATATTGATTTTTACTTAAATTCTTATAGTTTTCCTCATACATATGTATGTACTTGTTGATACGCATGCATTCATGTACTCAAATAAGTATTAGAAATATGTACTACTGCCTTTTTATACCCTTCACCTGTGGTGCACAAGGGTATATATAGATTTGTCATTCCGTTTGTAATTTCTACAATTTTCATTTCCGACCCCATAAAGTATATATTTTCTGAAAGCTTATGAATAGAGGAGTCGATTAAGCCCTGACCGTCTGTCCGTCTGCCCGTCTGTCCGTGTGTTGGTTGAAATCAACTTTTAGAAGCGACTATATGTTCCTCAGATCTGTATATGGTATCAATCTCTTGGAAATATCCAGGAATGAATCGCTATTGAAATTCTGCACAATCGCCCCATAACTTTCTGAGATATGAGCAAAAAACCACGACCACCTCGTTTTTTTACACAATTACAACAACAACATACTTATATACATACATGCAAAAAACATGCAAAAAAAAAATTAAAAAAAAACATATTAAAAATAAAAAAAAAATTACAAAAAAAAAATTAAATTTAATTAAAAAAAATTAAAAAAAAATAATAAAATATAAATAATATCTTATATAAAATAAGAAAAAATTTTTTTGGCTCAGCTGGGATTCGATGCCACATTTAGTCTAACCAGTATATACATATGTACGTATTTTATATGAGATGAATGGTGATACAAACAATTGTTATTGTATGACTACACGTTGTGAAGGGTATATAAGATTCGGCACTGCACTGAATATAGCACTGTTACTTGTTTTTAGCTGGATTTATATAAATTTATTTGCTTCAGAGTTGCCAAACGAAATTTTTTTTAAAACAAATTAAAAATATGCAAAATCTATGCCAGATTTACGTAATTAATAAAAAAAAAAAATCTAACAAATATTAAAAATTTTTAAATGGAGGGTTTTCAACCTAAATATATACAAATTACTTGTCCATTTCCAAATAAGGGAGTGTCGACTTGTGGAAGGTTTATTCACATAATAATTACTATTTGGTGTTACATTTAATAGCTTCTATCCATTAAAGTGGGGTATCCGCAAAAGATAGTGTCCACTATAAGGAATTTTCACTGATTTATATATATTGAAAGCTTTATTTGTCTTGTATTAGATTGAAAACAATATTTTATGTAAATCACTTTGAAAAATTATGCTAAGAGTTTTTAAATTAAATTTGTTCACTTTTCCTGCCAAATTTTCTTTTACAGAATCGGCTTTCTTTTAAATTTCAAATATTTTTACAAGCTTATTCGATCACCTAAGGGTAATGTTAAAAATTTACTCATATGTATATAATTAACCAATTAACCATTAAAAATACAAAAGTACATGACAAACATATTCACTATATAGTACGTAATAGGTTTACATACAATGTATATATGTATGTGCATATGTATTTATGCATTAAACATATAAAAATATAGAAATGTACAAATATTTAAGTGCATTTGTATGTATTGCTTTCAATGCTACAACATTTTAGGCACCGACAACAATATTATGATAGCCTTGACCAACAACTATACAACGCACGCGCACATTTCTTTTTTTTTCTTCTTTCTTACATTTACAAATTTATCAACCATCCTTAGAGCAGAGATACAAAATAGTTATGTACTTTACTGTACCACATTGTATTTACTGCGATATGATATGCAAAAGTAGGTTAAATAATTTATTTGGAAAAAACAAACAAAATAAATAAGAAATTGCAGCAATGAAAAAGTGGGTCTTACCTTACACAATCACATATTTACCGGTGCAAAAGTTAACAATTTAGAATTTGAGGTCAAGGTTTAAAAAAAAAACTAAAGAAAAGTGAATACAAATATTTAATGTTATAAAATAAAAGAGAGAAAATTACCAATATTTCTAGAAAGGTGGTTTGGTAATTTCGTAAAAGTTATAAAATACAAAAAAAATGGCAACTAACTTGATTTAAGTTAAATTAATTATTTATTTTTACTACTTTAAATACATCACTTTAATGATTTATCGTTATTTTAAAAGTTTGTGTAAATAATTAGTTTTTTTGGTGGTACGATTTTTGTCTTAAAAAATGATTACAATTACATCCAAAAACATCCGGCAGTTCTAATTGGAAGTTAATGATTGCATAACTGTTTTATCATGTAGATACAACAGTTTATCATTATTTTAATAACTGTTATATTAGTGGTGTTCAGAGGGAAATATACAAATTTTTACTAAATTGGCTCACAAGTGAAGCAGAAACTCTTAAAACTATTAAAGCTATTCACGTCACCACTTTTGTTCTTCTGAAATTGCGAAAATGCAATATTTTGATCAATCATAACAACTATGTATAGAATTATTTTTAATTTTACTTTTTTCACTTTCATATCTGGCATAAATCATGAACAATATTTTATTTTTTTGCTATATATAGTCTTTAAGTTTATTATTATTTTTATTTATTGTTTATAGCAAAAATACTACTTTGCTATTACCAATTACAAGTATGGTCTTTTTAAATATGTATGTTTATAATCTGTTTAATTTCATCAAGTAGATGTTTATAGTTTTTCAGTTCAAAAATTATGTTAATAAAATTAGTTTTTTATTTAAAATCATTTATACAGTTAAATGATTTTTGTTTTTTTAAAAGAAAACTTGGTTTTTAACACAATTACTTTAAACGTTTAAATTTTAACCTCCCTAAATTAAATAGAAACAAGTTGAATACTCTTATATTTCTAAAAATAATTTATTTTATATATTTTGTAAGCAATTAAAATTTCATATATGTATGTACATACATATATACATACATATATTTTTTTTAAATGGCGCTGTATCTTTTAGCTCTAATTAAATAAATCCTAGCTATTTTAATTTAACATAAATAATAATTCGTTTTCTTGATTGTTGTATTTAAATTAAATTTTTTTTTTTTTTTTTAGAAATTATAAAAAAGCACATCATTTTATTGTTGTTAGTGCATTTTTTAAATTTATTTTCTTAAAATCTTACACTTGATAATTCGGTCTTTAAAAATCTAAATTGTTTGCTATTTTTAAACGTATGTGTATAGTAATTACTAAAGCTAAAATTTAGTTCAATTTTACTTTTGCTTATTTTGTCTATGTAGATACATATACATACATATGTGTATAAGAGTATGTTTATTAACTGCCATAAGTTTTAAGAAAGAAACAATTAATTCAATTTAAAATAACTAATAAAATTAAGAAAGCATCTTCTTTAAATAAAACATAAATAGTGGGGTTGCTAATTCTAAAACAATCTTAAGATTTTTCCGAAAATTACAAATTTAAAAAGTATATTTTTTACATCATCTACATGTTTTTATAAAAAATAAATTACAAGTTCTTTCATTATCTAGCTGGTTTTTATAGTTAATCATTAGTAAAAATTAAACATTTTTTCAAAAATTTAATAATTAAAATAAAGATTTTGCAACAAACTCTCTGAGAGTAACTTACTGACTTTTGCAATTTATGCTCTCAAAAACGCTTGGGTTCTTTTTCAATTAAAAAAAACATCCAAAACGAATGAACGTAATTAATTTCCCTAGTCAATAAAAATTCTAAACTGTAAAATAATATTTAATATACATTCATAAGTATACAGTGTAAAAAACTTTATTAAAAAAATGTTTTTTTCAAATTATGCGTTTTACCGCCTTAAAAGAAGAATAGAAAGATAGAGAGAGAGAGAGAGAGAGAGAGAGAACAATGACAGAAAAGGTTTTTTTTTAACGACAACATAATAACAAAAGAATAATTACAAAATAATACAAGTCTTTAGAAAAGCTTAAAGTAAAAAAAAAATTTTTTTCGAAAACGACAGTAAAATAAAAAAAAAAGTAGTAAATTAACCTACACAAACATTTTTTTTAATCTATTTAATTAAATTAAATTCTACTTTTTTTATTAGGAAGATTTTAAGGTTTTTTTAAATATATGAATCAACATACAAATATTCTAAATATACATGTATATAAAAATATGTATAAAAATATGGTTTTGTAATATTAAATTAAAATATTAATAAATATAAACGAATGCTTTGCACTTACAACTTAATGGAAAAATAAATTGGAAAGATGTTGGAAAATTATAGTAGAAAGAACATCTATGTAGTAAAGGAAAAGTGGTTCATTGTTGGTTTTATTGTAAAATGTGAGCATGAAAGAAGTGTGGTTAGAGAGAGGGGTTTTTTTCTTTGTTTTCTATTAAAATCTCTATATATTATAATTTACGATTGAGGATGCATAAGCGTATGAGAAATATCCATAGTAACATCAGTCAAGCCATTAACAGCCATACCATTAACCATATTACCAGCTAAAAAAGAATATCAAAACAAAAACGTTCTTGTTCACAAAAAATTCTCGGAAGATTAATTAAAACTATTTGCTAAAATTGAAACTATGCTCACTTGTACGCTGGCCTTGCGAGTCTAATTGAGACCAGTACTGTTCGGAAGGGCTTTGGGAACAAGTGCCTGGTGGAGCTTGTACGGGGGCACCAGTGTAGCGGAAATAGGGATTTTTTAAGTCTAATGTATTACTAGAGGAAATTAAAGTGCCTTCGATGTGTAAATCAATAGTAACATCATAAGATTGGCGTCTATTTGCTTCAAGCAAAACGCGACCTGTTAGGGTTTGCCCCTGTTTGATAAAGATGGGCATGGGCAGAAGACAACGTACTTGATACCAATGGGTAAGGGGTGCCGTCGGTGAAGTTGAGAGCCAAACATGTTGTATGGAACCACAAAATTCAACATCAAACCAAAAAGCTAAGCCATGACAAATGCCAGTTTGTAAAATTTGAAATTCCAGGGGTATATCTAAAACAAGATTAAATATAAATGTTAATACATAATTTCCTTACAACCAATTGTATAACTACCAATATTATGCAAATCATTTTCATTGTCCCGCAAAAAATCACAAACATGACGTACTGATTTGGCCATGCAAATCCTTATATCGAATGTATCGACTATGGGCTGACGGAAATACTCCTTCATGCCCTCTTTGTGCAGTGTGGTCAAATCGACTCCATGAAATGCAGATTGATACCAAAAATTGGCCTTGTTATACTGTTCCGAGTATAGCGCTTCATCAGAAAATGGTGCCACATGAAGATCACCATGAGTGGGAAACATTTTGCCATTTGGCTTAAGCCATTTGCGTGCATGTAAATAAGTCTCTAACATTCGTTCGTTGTACAACATATATCCCATGGGTTCCGATATAATGACATCAACTTGTTCGGGCAAATCAATTTCCTCAATTTTTCCAGGCATAACAAATATTTTGTCCTGCACATGATTAGATTCAACCAATTGTTGAGCATACTGAGCCATATTTGATGCCTCGATAGCATAGACTTTAGCAGCACCAGCCTGCACGGCGAAAAAGGATAATATACCAGAACCGGCACCAACATCCAAAACGATCTTATTCTATAATATAAATAATCTAAATAAAATGTTCTATAAAATATTTTACTTAAACACAAAACCTACGTGAAAATCTATTGAATTTCCCAAAATGGCTCGTTGATAAGTACTTGTCCTTACATAGTCTTGCATCATATTTTGTTGCTGAGACAAATAGCCATAAAATTGGAAATATTGTGAAGCTGACGATTCTTCAGTTCTTTGTGAAAATACCGACTTAGGCCGTAAGCGCTTAACATGATCAATTAATTTGCGAAATCTTTGTTGTTCTAGAGGCACATAAATTTTATTAAATATTGCTGGAAGTATTAAGTTTTCACTAAAAGTATTACCTTGTTCTGATGGGAAACGCAAAAGAAAATTATCATTGCCAAAAGATATGGCATATGTTTGGCGTCCAACTTGTGCAGCATCTGTATCACAAGTTACCAAATAATCTTTAAGAATGTTCGTTGGTGACGCTTCTACAAAATAAAAAATAAAAAAAAATATTATTTTCTACATATAAAGAAAAATAAAATAGGTATATAGAGAAAATACTCACCCAATGAAATTTGGATAAGTACACCTTGCGAATCATAGCTGCACATTAAAGTTGAGATACCCTTGTATTTAGGGCTAAATTCTAATTTAGATTCATCAGAAATTTCACTTATTAAAACACTATTAAAAGTGCAAGTTCCACTGGAACTAAGGCCAGACCTGTTGGCGGCAGATAGACCGATAAGAGTAGTTGTACCAGATGAAGCTGTAACAGGCACAATGGCATTGCTTCCCACAACAGTTACTGAACTATTTAGTGTAAGAGCAGCAGATGTTGCAGAAGGGGAACTGACAATGTTCGCTATGCAAGTATTTGAAGTAATCGCAGACATTTTTTTT
This sequence comes from Phyto melanocephala, assembly GCA_941918925.1. NCBI lineage: Eukaryota > Metazoa > Arthropoda > Insecta > Diptera > Rhinophoridae > Phyto > Phyto melanocephala. The sequence goes on from OW799233.1 coordinate 10,508,525, forward strand.
CAATTTTACTTATCCTTTTCTAAAGATAAACTTGGGTTTCACTTAAATGTAATAATTGACTTTAATCACTTTGTTGATAAGGTATAAAAAATCACCTTTTCAATTTTCCTATGTCAGCTTAATTACATATAATTAAAGATATTTAGTGTTGGTTTTTGAGTTATGTTTGCATGTCTCAGTTTGTATTTTCTTCGTCTAATTTATAATAAAAATACGGTTTGGTGGTAAGGATTTTTTCTGTTTTTTTCCAAAACTTTTGTTAGCAATTTAGTAATTTTTCTTAAAAAATTATTTTTGTTATTTTCCAATAATTCCTGTTAGCCAAGACAATGCGCTTGTTCTTTTTCCTTCTCTACAACAAACTACTTTTTTTGTTCTTTGTTGTTTCTTTTAGCTTGTTAAATATTTTGTAGCTGCAATTGTGTGTGTTGTGCGGGGTTCTGTAACTGACTGGGTAAATGCTTTTGTGGCTTTCTTTTTATGTTGCAAATGACAAAAGAACACGTTTCCCAACTTCAACAACAGATTATTTTTTGATAATTTTTTTATTTTCTATTAAACGTTTATAACATGTGAAAATTACACTTTTATTTTTAAATTCTATAACTTATTTTTAGAAGCACATTTAGTTTTTTATTAACAAATTTGCAATAATTTTGCAAAATGAACACACTAACACTGTGGGAAACGAACGAATTAATAAATGCAAAATCAACGAGTAGATATATTACGCAGTGTTGTATTCGATAATAAAAGCAGAGATGTTATCCAGCAATTTAGGTACAACTCTGCTATATTTATTTGTGCCAAATGGTAATACAGGTTCAACGGTAAGACGGTTCAAAATTAGTTACGAATAGCAATTTTTAAACAAACTAATGACCATTTATTAATTATTATGTAAAGCAACTTTTTTTAGTTTATATTTAAATTAAATTATTAATGCAAAACTTAAATTTTTATTAATATCACATTTTTTGAAGAATCATTATTAGAACTATTTATTTGCATATTTAGTTCTTGCTTACATAATTAGGCTTCACTACAGACACTTGTTATTTATATATATTTTTATATCCTTCATTGATATATTACATTACAATTCCCTGAATAAATTCTCTAAAAAAATATTTTTTAAAAATACACTATCAGAATAGAAAACAAACGAACAAATTACATGGCCATAAGTACATATTTTTTTTTATTTACTGCATTATGAAAGTTGTTCCAACTGTGGTGATAAATAATAGGTTCGATTTTCAATTCAAACACGTTGTGTTGTAATACGTGTATGCTTTTAATTACTTGTTTTTTATAATATTTACAGTGTGTGTAAGGCTATATAAATACACATATGTTTGTTATTCCGTGTGAAATTTTTGCAGTATTTATTTCCGACTCCATAAAGTATACTTATATATTTTCTAAAAGCTTATGTATAGGGTCGATTAAGCAATGTCCGTCTGTCCGTGTATATGTTTAACTGTTTAAAGCCCACGATATTGCCACGACCTGTTTAATGTATCAAATTATCAGATATGTATATTCGGCAGCAGATCGGTATTGGAAATCAGCATAATCGCCCCATAACTTTCTGAGATATGAGCAAATAAAAAAGACCCTGCCCCTGTTTTTTCGCTTATTTTTTGCCACAAAAATTAATATTTTCCAGCCCTTTATATAGACACAGTTGTAACTAGAGATAATCATGAAAAATGGTCATTAGTTGGCAAAGTTATAGGCAAAGATATCAGATTTCTAATAAAAACAAACAAATCGATTTGAAAACAATTAAGATAGTATAAGTACCAATGTTTGACTGCTTCGGTATTTTTCCTAAAATTTTTAATATAAGACAAATTTTATTTATTTGATTATTTTAGCTACAAAAAATTACGTCGTACTGCTGATCATTTGGATAGTGACAGTCATGACAGTGATAGCCATGAAGAGGAGTTCTATTACACAGAAGTCGAAGATGATGACGATGAATGCAAAACTCCTAGTTCAACATCACCACCTACACTTAGCCACCGCGACATGGCACGTCCGCCTCACGAAGATCCTGAATACCAAAGACAACTTGTTGGGAATTTCAAGTGGGTTTTTTAAACAACATTTATCATTCATTTTGTTATTTAAGTAATTGTTTTATATACATATATGTATATGTATATATTTTTTTTTTTGTTTATAGACAAGGACGTGCGGCCGCACAATTGCAACAACAAAATATACAACAATTTAATGGAAAAAATAAACATCACAACATTAGCAACAGTCAGCATCAGCCGCGCACTGTTTATGTGGGCAACAATCAACAACTGCAGCAATTGCAAAACAACAGTGCCAGCTATATACCAACATCACCATTAGCTCATCATAATTACACTTGGTCGCCTCCCAAGGCCTCAACAGTGATAACAACAGCTGTTACAAACACCTCAAATATTAACAGTAATAACAACAATTGTTACAGTAATCCAGCTGGAACCTCAAGTAATTATCATAGCAATCTACATCATCAACAGCAGCCAACAACAGCAACATTTATAAAGCATGCACGGGCATCTCCACGTCCGTCTCAATCTACAGCGCCATATCCATCACCAACCTACGTCCATCAGCATCACAACTATAGTAGTCCGGCACCAAACAGTCCTATAAACAATACAGCAGTAACAACGATTTTGCATCATAACAACAGCAGTGCCAACAGTGTGCTTCAACAATTGTCACAGCAAAATATAACCGTGACAACAACAACAACACAGCAAAACAGTAATAACAATCACCATCATCAGCATCAACAGCAGCAACAGCTGGCCACAGTTACCATAACACCAAATTATTCACACTCAAGAGGTTATCACCAACAAGATACTTCTACGCAACAACAACATCGTTTGCAGCAATCGCCAACAGCAGCCACTGCCAGCCATAAAATGGTAGCCCCAAACACAAACTCCAACTCGAACACTAGTTCGTTGTCCGCCAAAACGTCGACGGCGTCACCTACTACGGCGTCAGCAACAAATGTGAGTCATGTACACCAACAACATATTGCTGTACAACATGTCAATAAACAAACGCCAAACTCACCGAATCGTCGCACAAGAGGCGAAAATAAAAAATGTCGCAAAGTGTACGGCATGGACCGCCGCGACATGTGGTGCACTCAATGCAGGTGGAAAAAGGCCTGCAGTCGTTTTGGTGACTGAAAAAGGCCCAAATCGTCGAAAGTAGCAGCGGCGACAACGACGATGACAATGACGAAAGCAGAGACAACTACCACGACGAGTGCGACAATAATGACTGAAAATGTTATGTTGCCCATGCTGTTAACAGCGGCGACAAACGTTCATCACACAACAGCAACAAATGCAGCAACAATAGCAACAACATGTATAAATAATAAAAACAACAACAATATTATAAATGCTAATAATAATAGTTTTAATAAAAACAAAAATACAAACAGTAATAATATGGCAGCATCACTACCAGCAATGTTTGAAAATGGCGGCACAATAATAACAAAAACTACAACGAAACGTCATACGAACAATAACAACAATAATAAAACGTTTCGAAGCAAACAATCAAAACATTTTATAAACACAAATACGAATCACACAATTCCCACCATAAGCGGCAGCAACAACTCAACCACCACCACCAACAACAACAACAACAATAATAACAACACTTGCCACAATGTAGCTACTGTTCCTGTTGTTACTGGCAAATTGTGTGGTGCTGTAGCTACATCGGTTATTGTTAAACCACCAAACAATTTTATTAAATACAATGACAATTTTCATGAACAGCAGCAACACCAACAACAAAAACAACAACAAATTTTGGCAAATAGTATGACAGTGATAACTACACAACAATCAGGTAAAGTAGAAGAGCAACATCAGTCTCAAACTTCATCCACTACGCGACATATTTTATTAAAAACATCTTCTGTTTCAAATGAAAATCTCGACACAGGTGGCAATATTAGTACAACACCAGCAACTACTGCATTAGCAACAACACAAAAAAATGTGGTACTATTAGAATGTTAAATTTAATTAAAAAAATATTAATTAATATATAATTATTTCTTTTAACAAAAGTATTACTCTCATAATTATAATAAATTTTTAAATTTATCAAAGGTTTCAAAAACAATATTTTTTTACGAAATATATTTATACCTTTTAAAATTTAAAAATTTATTATTAATATAAGAGTTAATTTTAAAATTGAGTACAAATTAGTAAAAGTTTTTCTTATTATTATTTTCTTTTATAAATACATATTATTTTGCCTTTTTTTAATCAAAAATATTAAAAACTTTTTATATTAAACATAATTATTAATTTTATTTATAAAAATTTCAATTTTATGTACTTAAGATCCAGTATTTTGCTAAAAAAAAAGAAAAAAAAGGTTTTACATAATTTTTCAACAAAGTTGTATTCTGGAGAAAACTGCTGGTAAAAGAAATTTAAAACTAACATTTTCTTACATATTCACTTTCTTCCTATAATATAATATTGTAAGAAATAATTTTCTAAAATGTTTTCTAAATGCTTGAAATAATTTAATAATTTATTTTTGTTCAAATGACAATGAATCATAAACATTAATTTTATTTCCACATTTGAGCCAGACAACATGTTTGGTTTTGTCTGTTGTTTTCCTTTCTTATTGGAATTCCAGAATAATACAAATAAGTTTAAACAAAGAATTATCTGAGGCTTTATAAACATAATTTAGTTTACTTGATGTTTTTAAACTTTTCAAACCATTTAATAACCATTATTAACAATTTAAAAAAGTGTAAATCATGGTAAAACTATATAAAGTAATTGCAATTCAGAGATGAATTTTTGATAAATTTTTTTTATGAAATTTGATAATTTGGAATTATGACATTTGGAAAGGAACAGCTGGGTAAATTTATGTATCATTATTCCATTTTTAAATAAAAAATAATAAAATTTCGCTTAAAACATGTAGGCCAAAATAGTTTTGTTATATATTCTGTTTTATATATTCTTATAAAATGTTGACTGTCTAATTCATAAAAATTACCAAAATTTTATAAAAGGTTTTATAAATGTTTATAATTTTTATGAAAAATGCAGAAAATATTTAATTTTGGTATATAACAAATAAATGCTCTACCTGATAGATAAAATAAAAATAAAGTAGCTTTACTTTTGTTAAACACTAAATTCAAATCTTGCAACAACAGTTTTTGCTATAATGCCTCTTTACAATGTTTTGGAACATACACATATACCAGCAGTTTAGTGGTGAATGCTTTTTTTCAATAAGTTTGCTTATGCTGTACGTTGCTTAAATGCAACTTTTTTTTATTGATGCCAATATAAAATATTATTTATAAATTGCTATTGTTACTGAAGAAAACTTTTTTTTACAATGTTGATTAATTGTTTCATTGTTTGTCTGCAAGATAACATTAACTTCAATATAATTAATAATTAATGTGTTTTTATTTATTTGTAATTTTTTTATAAAATATAATTATTATTTTTTTCTTGTTTTTATTATTATTTTATTTTTTTTCAAATGTTTAATTTTGTTTACACCATATACATGCATATATTATATATATTATATTTTAATTATTTTTATGAATTTATTTGATAAGATTCTAGACAATTTTTTTTCTTAGTTCTTAAGACAAAAAAAAACATAAAAAATGTAAAAAAATATATAAATATATACAAAATATAAGAGCATCTTGCAAATAAGAAAAAAAACCCGAGTTAATTCATATTAAATAGACATTTAGTGATAAATAGACATACACAAATGTATGTGTATATGCATATGTATATCTTAAACTATACATGTATATCCCAACAACACAAATCTTAAATATTAAAAACTAGATCAATTTTATAATAACCGTAAAAAGCAGAAATTTAACAGTTTATTGTAAATTTTATAAAATTAAAACTAATAACATAAAATAAACAAAAAAATATAAGTATTATAAAACCAATAACATAAAAATAATCATACAAAAACATGTTAAAATACAAATTTACTACATTAAAAAAGAAAACAAAAAACACAACCACTTACATAAATGTAGTAAATATTTATGATTACCAACATATACCATTTAAAATTTGCTTAAACAGCAAAAAGTATATTGAACAATTAATTTGTAAACACAAAATACATACACATAGACATACATGCATATAGAATATACATATGTACATACATAACAATAGAATCATTTGAAAGGAACAAACCATTTTTTTTAAATAAAATGCAAATGCAAACACAATTATAATTGCAACTATGGTACACTGAGAAAAATTCTAATTAATATAATTACACAAAACAAATTATTACTATACACTTCTGTAAACAAACAAAAACTTTTTACCAAACAAGAGCTCTTTTATAAAGTATTTCATTTTAAAAACTAAAAACAAAATTATGCTTTTACAAAAATTTATGTTTCAAAACTACTAAACATAAAAACAAAATATGTATACATGATTAAAATTTATTTGGAAAAATAAAATTAATATTTTTTTAACAAAAATTTATTATTAAATATAAAAAAAAAATACACACAAATAACCAACTATTATGAATTTTATTCAACTGTTAAAAATAAATTAAGAAAAAACAAATTATTTTTAAACGAAAATAAACTAAAAAAAAAAAAGTTTTATTTCAAATAACCAAGATCCCATACACACGACATTTTGCACTCACAAATTGTGCTTAATAATTTGTTAAATATGAGTATATGTAAGATACTTGATTTGTTTACAATTTAAATTTTCTATAAATGGGGTATAACCTCTATAAAAAGTTTTTTTTTTTTTTGATTTTTTTTTTCTACATAAAATAATTTTGTTATAAACATAAAAAATCTCATGTTGTTAAAGAAAAATTTATTAAAATTTTCATTATTTCTTATTATTCAACCCGTTTTTTGAATGAAATTCGTGATAGTGGCCATTTTTTGATTTTGTTTTTTTTACCAAATTTTTAATTGTTTTTCTTATAGTTTTAACATTTCTTTTTTTTTTTGGCAAAATTTTATATCATTACAATTGTTCATTACATAAATTGTCTTATACATTTTTCTTGTTAACTTTAAGTGATATTTTCATAAAACAAATTAACGATATTTATGAATTTAAGTTTTATCTTCAAAATAAATATGATCTTTTTTATATTATTTGTCTCTTCTTATTTTACTCAAAAAATTGTATTTTTAAAATTGTTATTGCGTGCAGAAAATATACATATTATAAATTAATACTTTACATATTGCATACAAAAAAAAATATTGTAAAAAAAAAGAAAATATTATTGTGCAAAATCACATGCCTGAACTTCCCTGAACTTTTCTTTTTATTAAAAACATTATCACACACCATTATTTTACTTTAAATAATCTTCAAATATGTTTACATAACATTATTATACATTTAAAAAAAAAATACTGCAACAACAAAATATTTTAAATGCAATTAATCTTATTTAAAGAATAAAAAATATACGATTGTTATTTATAATTAAAAAAAGAACCTAAATAATTGTGTTTTTATTTAATTATTCTTTTTTTTGCGTTTTCGATTTTTTTCTTCTCTTTGTTCTACATATTATATTTTATTATAAGTTCCTTGGTTTATTAAACAAATTTTTAATTTATTTTTTAAATTCGAACTAAAGAAACTCTAAGCTATGCCGATCGATTATTACCCATCAGAGTTCAAAAATTTTAGTTTCAACAAAGTTCGAATATCTACATGAGCAACGGTTTGCAAAACTTTTTATTAGCCCGATATTTTTCTTTAAATTTAGTATTAAAAAAAGAAAAGATCTGTAAAAAATTTTAAATTATTAAATATTAAAAATATTCGAGAATAATCAGGTACATATATGACGAAAAACGATTTATATATAAAACCTATTTGAAAACGATGAAAGGTGTGAATTAGTCATTTTGTCAATCATTGTCAGATTTGTTTTTACTAGTATTTTAATATGCTTTTAAGACGTCAATAGTTTGAAATAGTTACAAATGATTTTTAAAATATATCGGAATTCATCCATCACACATTTTTAAAAATATCGTTTTGAAATCATTTTGAAAACTATTGTTCGAAATCGCACACCTGAATATCAAAATAAAAATTTATATTTATAGGAAATGTTTCGATATTCACTGTAATAGTAGAATAAGGGCAAACTGTGCAAAAATTCAATTTTAAATTTTTCAATACTATTCCAATGTATACATTTGCAATTTGCTTTATTTACATTAAAAAACTTTGAGCAACATTTGCTCAGAAGCAAATAATTGGCAACAGATGTCTTTAACATTTGAAACGCCATAAATTTTATGTTACACAAAACTAAAATTATTTAATTTTTTTTTTTTACAAAAGCAACAATAGAATCTAGAATTTCATGAAAAAATTAACAAGAAAGAAATTAGAAAGTGTTGGAACTTCTACATAAAAAAAAATATGGTCAGATGTGTAAATAGCGACAGCAAATTTGCACAGGTTTAAGCGTGAGTCCTTTTTGATATATGTATGTATGTATATATGTATGTATGTATGTATGTATGTATATATGTATGTATGTATGTATGTATGTATATATGTATGTATGTATGTATATATGTATATATATACATGTATGCATATACATTTGCAGAACAACGTACCAATTATTAAACAATGCTAATGCTATTATTGAACACAATTACTGTAAACCATTTTGTGTATAAGATAAACTAAGCTCGTTGAGCCATTCTTCAAACTTTCCAATATTGTTAAATACTATTGAGCTATTATAGTCACCGATCATATTGATTGTTGATTTACAGAGTGTATACTTAAAAAGTGTTTTTCAATCGAACCGGGTGGGTGCGCAAGTTATAATAATGTTTTTTATAAAATGGCCTATTTGTTGTTATGAAGTGAAATGTTATCTTATAAGTCAAATACACGACACAAGCATATTTGTTCAATTCTGTGTGATTCGTATGCATCATATGATATATATCATCACATGATATTTACAAAGACTACTTCCCCATATACATACATTCAACACAAACACACAGTAAATTAAATCAATCATGATTTTATTGCGCATTTAGCCTATCAGAGACATAACGAGCTAAGAGTGCAGTATTTGTAAAATAAAAACAGCTATTAATAATAGGTAATCATTAGTTAAATAAATTTGACATATGTAGGTGATAGTTTGGACGCTCCAAACTAAATTCGAAACTAATACATTTGGATTGTCGAACATGTGCACCCAAGTTTTGATAAGCATTTAAATGAACAGTACGAAAGAGTTGATATGAGAATTTAAAGGCTCATAAATTTTAAAGATATTAAATAGAGTTTAACGGACATTTTTTATAATTTTGATTAATAACAATTTTTGGGTTTAATTTTTTATATATTTTTTATTAAATTTTATTTAAAAATAGTCCCCCTAAATCGATATAAATTATGTGATTATAATGGATTTTTCTATATTAATTGGCATAGTTAATCCAACAAAAACACACACACACACGTTGGTTTTCAACATGGTTTCTAAACAAATCTTTTTATAAAAATAAAAATATAAACATTCAGATACAAATGGAGCTTATTGGTAAACAAAATCCAGAGTACTATTAAATATTTAGGTACAAAAAATCATTAAATTATTATTAAAAAAAAAAACATAAAGTATAACGAAAAAAAAACGATAAATAAAAAATGTCCCTATTGAAAAAAAGCTGAGATACTTAACTGTAAATTCCTAACATAAAAAATATATTAAAAAAAAACTTTTAAACAGAAAAATTCAAGACATACATACATACATAAGTACATACATATTTTTCTAAAACGGCTTATACAAAAAACACACAGAATAAGAATCCATAAAACACGCAAATATATAAAAAAAATAAATTTATAAAAATATGTTGTATATAGACAAGAGCCATTAAAATTGGAGTTAAAAGTAAAGCACAAATATTGTACAAACCAAATTTTAAAAAAAAAAAAAAAGTAAGAAACACATAAATAGTATAAAATATTATATATACATATACCTTAATATACACATATTTAAATGTGTATATAATATTGTATAAAAAATTATACGTACTTGAAATATTATTGGAAAATTAATTTAGAAAAACTATATATTGAACGTTACATTTTTAAGGTTTAAGCTAGAGATGTTTTTTTTTCAATTTGGAAAAATACCAATTCATAAAAGCGCGGTACATTTAATACACTAAACTATATTATATATTATATAAATATTACTATTATATTTAAAAGAAAACCAAAAAAGTTTCGAAAAGTTTTCGAATACAAAATATATTACTTTTAAAACCGTATTTAAGTAATAGATGTTATAAGAAGAGTTGATCTAATATTGAATTTGAAACAGAAAACTGATAAGTTTTGCTAAAAATTTGCAAGCCTTTAAATGTTGTTGTAATAATATTGCAATTCATAAATAATATTCATTATACATACATCTGTATATCTGATATATTAAATTTGGGTTGTTATAAAACAAAAACATCAAAAAAATTATAAAAAAAAGTGAACTTAAAACATTTGCACAAAAAGATATGTATATATACATGCATATATACATATGTATTTGACCCAAAAAAGGCTGATTTAGATCATTTTGTTCTTCTTGAAAATGCGTAACTATTAATAAAATGTTCATCTATGTATCATATCAAAGTACTAAGAAAAAAACGTAAATATGTAATTAAAAATATGTAAGAGTAAGTTCGTTAAGGCAGTAATTATGTTTGCTACACCGCGGCAGTAACTTAACAATCTATGTATTTTATTAGCAAAACAAAAATATGCGCTAGTAGCAAGCCTAATTTATTCAGCAGGTAATCGCAGTTCGAAGATAATTTTATTGTGTATATTTTTTATGCATAAAGTTTGATATTAAAAATAAATGCGAGAAGAGCGATAGTTGTTTATTATTTATAGACTTTGACAGCAGCAGTTTAAATAAAAAGGGAAGAGAAATAAAATCAGCTGACAAGTCAAAACTACCTAAAGAATAAATATGGCTTGCGCTAGTAGAAAAAATATCCAGTAGCACTGTCAATTGTTTATACCAGCAATTTTTTTTTATGCAGTGCTGCACTATTACCGCATTTACGAGCATAACATTTAACTTATATTAATAAAAATAAAATAAAAAACAAAAGAAATTACAAGCATTTTAAAAAAAAAAGTAGAATTTCAACAATACTACTTCAACTTAAAAAAAGTAATAATAGTTATAATGAATGCATAAAATATTAGTAGGATTTTATCAACTTACCAACGATTTATAAATATTTTTTTTTTATCAAAAAAATGTTATCTATATATACAATGTATGTACAAGAACATTTAAATATGTTTTAAGTATACTTACATGTACTATGTATGTGCATATATAAAGGATAATATTATTTATACATACGAACAAATAAAAATGATAAATAATATTTATAGTATGCAAAATTTGCGTTTTCATAATAAAATCTCTAACAAAAAAAAAACTCAAAATACAAATCAATTTTGGTGTCTGTCGTTCAAATGTAGCAAAGAAAATTTTATTTAACATCTAATGATTCGATAACAAAATCCTTTTTATTATTAGTAATATGAAAAGAAAGAAAAAACCAACAACACACATATATTTAAAATTAAAATATTGAAAAGACTCTTAAGTAACAAACTCCAAATATTATATATAAAGTAAGTGCGTTAAATATATGCTGTTTTTTTTTCTTAACTTTTTGGTTGTACTCTTCGCGTCCATGTACAATATAATGAGTGAAACTAACAAGTGTTTTATTTTACAACTCACATCAGGTGGCCGCAATATAGCAGCTCTTTTTTTTTTTTTTTTTTTTTGTTAAATGTCTCATCAATGTTTTTTCCCTAGTGTATGTGTATCAATCAATTTTTGTCCGCACAAAATGTATTTAATGTGCATGTAGTTTGACGTTTGGAAAACCCTCAGTTTTAATTTAATATTGTTTGGTGTCCAAACACTGTTCCCTTTGATTTTCAAAAAAAAATTTTCAAAATATATAAAATAAAATTATAGTATACTAGCTAATACCCGGTGTGCTTCGCCACCCCAAATTTTAGTATTTAATTCATATGGCAGGTGCCACGCCCACTATTGTTAATGCACCCATTTTTTCCATAAATGTTTATTCGAATATCAAAGTTGCTTTTGCAAAATTTTAGTACTTTAATCAAAATCGTATTCCAGATATACGAATTTTAGTATTTAATTCATATGGCAGGTGCCACGCCCACTATTGTTAATGCACCTTTTTCTTGCCTTAATGTTCTTTTGGGTGTCAAAGTTGCTCTTGCAAAGTTTTACTACTCTAATCGATATCGTTTCCAAATATACGAATTTTAGTATTTAATTCATGTAGCCACGCCTACTATTGCAAGTCCGCCTATTTTTTACCCAAATGTTCGTGTGGATGTCAAAGTTTACCGTACTTAATTTGAAGACTCTAGCTGCATTAACTTTCGTAATATATAATATTTAATACTTTTTCTTTAATAGGGCGTGGCACCCAGCCCACTTACAATTTCAAACCAAAGTATAAACATACCAAACAGACATACAGGAAGATTCTGTGAAAATTTCAAGGAAATCGGTCCAGCCGTTTAACCGTCTATAAAGCACAAACAAACATACAAACACACATTGATTTTTATATATATAGATTTAAAAACCTAGAAAAACTTTTAAAATGTACAAAGTTATTCTTATTTAATAGATATTTTCAAAAAAAGTATTTAACGTTCGTAGTTTAACAGAGACGCATTTGAAAGGTAATCAGACTTAATATACAACATTACTTAATATACAACATTACTTTTTTTTAAGTCACAGGTCAAATTTTGTGACTTATAAGTAGGAAGCTATATATCTGAAAGCAACTTTTTAAAAATTAAAAAACAATATATATGTTAAAGACGGGTTCTTTTTCTACAGCTTTGACAAGTTTCAAAGTGGAAATACCATGTAAGTCTATCGTACCAAAATATTTATAATAATTATTTTTTATATTACAATTAATGTACTTTGATACACACACACCCAATTAAGGGAAATAAAAGCATCCTAGCTAGCAGTTAAAACGAGAAATTTTCTTAATTATTAATATTTACAAATTTCTAACACGCTTTCTTGGAATTTTTAACTTTTGAGGCCTAAAAAATATGAACTGTCTGTTCAACGATGTCGAAAGAAAACCCAAGCGTAATTTAATTCGTACAAATACGTTGAAAACAAAAACAAATTTTTAGTTTATGTTGTTGTTTTCAATATACATATTTGTACGAAAGAAATTTCGCTTGGGTTTTCTTCCGACATCGTTGAACAGGCAGTAAATGATTATTTCAAAAGTGCAAAAACAAGAAAGATACGCTTTGTTTTTCTTACTTCTAGCTTTTTCGGAATCAGTCGTGGTGTATGAATCAATCGTTCTTTATAAATCATATAAGAATCATAAGGCCGAGAATTTCTCGAGTTGTAACATTATCTCTAGATGAGTCTCGTTAGAAAATCTTTACACAGATCTCAAACGATTCCTTATACGTTTAAAATTAGCGTCCTTTTCTGTAATGTGCAAGAATCTTACAGAAGAATCAGCTCAAGTAATAGTTTCTCCCGTGCAAGGAATCTCCTAGGATTAAAGAATGCGCTGTTCGACGAGCAAAAATACTCTTCCTGAGATTCCTAGCAGACTTTCTGATGTTTGAAAATGCTAGGTAGGCTGTTGATTTTTATTTTTATTGTTTGTTGTTGTTTGTTATTTGTTGCGGGATTGCAATCACCTTTTGTGCTCAAAGTGTTAATCTTATTAAAATATAAATATTTATAAAGTAATATGTGTGTATATAAATTAAATGCAAAATTAATTAGATGTTTTTATAATACAAAAATTAAATGTCCTTAACATTCATATTTCAATTGAAAGCAACAATTAATCGTTGTATTCAAAATGAATTGATAAAAAACTATATTTTCAATTATTTCAATATTTTAGAAAAGCGAATAAATTTTTATGCCAAAAATTTTAACGAAACTCTCTTTAAAATAAATAACAACAAAAATATAATAGTTTTTTTTCTTTCTATAAAATAGGATTTTGGTTTAGCAAGAAAGCTTTTCAAGCGCATGATTCTATTTGTTTTTTGCCTTAAACAATTTACATGTATCTTAATAAATTATTTACTAACGACATAAGATATAATAAAAATTACATATTTAAAGCAAAAACCTGCACAAATTTTAAAACATTATATAGACGAATTAAAACTTTTATAGATTTCTTTCTACCTTCCTTTAGAATCATAGATTTTATTGAAAATGTTTTTTATGCTTTTACAAAATTCATACATGTATTTGATTTTTTGCTTCGATACAATCATTTCCAAGAATACCGCCAATTTTTAGTAGTGAGTGTCGGGAATTGGTTAAAAAATCGTTATAAATTATAATATTAAGTTTTCAAAAGAAAAACCTAATTTAATTTAATTATTTAAAATTTTTTCAAGGTTAATATTTTTAATTTTTTCATATTTAAAATATTTTTTGTTATAATGCCGGCAAAGTACATATTGACTAATTGGGTACGGCTAAAATACAACCCATATGATAGATACATACATACATATATTAGCAGTGTACAAATCGACATAATTAAATCAACCGTAAAACAAGCAGTTATCAACAAAACCAAAAAAAAAGAACTTTTAAAGTCACACATTTATCTAAAAACTTTAATCTTTAATAGTAGTTTTTGTTTTAAGAATAATTAAAATTTTTAATGTCAGTTAAATATCTTTAAGTTAAACATCTTAATCAAAGAAAACTTTAGAAATTTGCTGAAATTTTGTTTACCAAAACAACTTAAGTACTTTTAAAGATTTTCCATTCATATGAGGTAAAATCTTGCTAATATCTAAATAAAAACTTCACTTGGAAATTCGCAAAATTCATTAAATGTATTGATTAGTGTCGAGTGTCCAAATAAAAAGCATTGAGTAGTATTGAATAACGAAAGGTAGCAGAATTTGCCGGTACTATTTGGTTGCAATTTTTGTGCAGATAATTGAATTATGTATGTAAAAAGCTCTTTTATGTCGATATTTTATTTCAATTTTCTTGAAAGCATTTATATTATATCTTATAAGGATAATAATTATGATACATTAACATTTATGAACACTGCCAAAATTTATTTTTAAGTAGACATGAATAATTTAATTTCGTTGAATGGGTTTTTTTTCAATTTTTATTATCAAAAGCAATAATATTTAAAATGTTTAACAATCAGGAAAAAGATCTGCATACAAAAAAATAAAAAAAATTTATTAGTATTTAAATGAATGTGCATTGCAAGATAATTTTGTTTTTTATAATTTGTAATTGTGTTCAAGATTTTTATAAAAGCTATTTTGTAAACAAAATCAAAATGATTTTTAAATATATTTAAGTAATTTAATATACATATATATATATATATATTATAAACCCTCATTAGAAGGCACACATTTATTAATTTAATTTTTTACATTAAAAATTAACAAATAAGCATTGAAGAAATCTACTTCCTTAATAATTTTGAATTTGTTTATATTAGTAGTCTTAAGCCACATAATGTCTTCAATTAATTATAATTAATAATATTACTACTTATTAACTGACAAGTAAGTAGTTGGTGTTTTATTGACAAAAATAAAAACTTTAATATTGTTTAAATGTTAACGTTGTAAACACGTTTTCTGTTTTCTTACAAAAAAAAAAAAAAAAAAAAATACTAAGTTAAGTTTCAGCTTTTACTAAATTTATAGTTGTTAAACTTTTAAAGTTATATTTTTTCTTAAATTGTAATATAATAAGTTTGAAACACTATCCAGTTTTATTTAACTTAAATTTTCAGTAGCATAGTCTTTAGGACAAAAGCGGTCCTATATCTCTACTTAATTTAGCTGCTTACATATGTAAGACCTATTTTGTATTAAAAATAAGTCTTAATTAAATATTATTTAAAACATTTTAAATTATTTAGTTTGTTTTAATTTTTTGTAATTATAAAACTGGTTGTACTTAGTGATGTTGTTTTAAAAAATACATACATATGTATATTAAAATAAGTATGTGTCTACAAATAATTTACAAAAAAAATCCTTAAAAATTTAAAAATGCAAACTGCAAAAAAAATATTTTAACGCGAAAATTTTGAAAATATATTTAATTAACTATAAGTTGATGTTATCTTGTAATAATATATTAAATTTCTTAAAAAGTGACATTTAAAAAGTCAACACTACTGTGCAAAGCGCTGATTATTTTTGTAAATCCCCAAATGAATTTTTTTTTTTATTTATATTTTTATTTAAAGTAGGTATTTTTAAGTTAGTTATTTAAGCCTGATTTAGAAACTCAAATGAAAAAATTTATTCTAAAACATTGATTATAAAGTACTTAATAAATTTTTATAAACGAACTGCTTTTCATATAAAATTTCAATATAAATATTCCATTTGTGTTTCACAATCATGTTAAAATGTTTTTTAATACAATGAGCGAATTTATGAGGCATATTACAGCGTTTAATTCCGTTAAAAATTAAAATTCACTTAAATTATATTTCTGTCCACACTGCGAGATTTTGTCGCATAGCGACATTATGTACATTAGAATAAAAAGAGAATTGCCAGCACATCTAATTGTGAACTCGTTTCTTTTCCTCTTTCGTTTTTAGCAAGTTTCATGTGAAGACACCGACTTTAAATTCAAAGTTATTTTTACTTCTAAACTTTAATTTTTTGTGGCAATAGTTTTTGCAGCAATTGTCAAATTTGATTGCAACCATTAAATTTGTCGCGATCTATTACGCAATGATTGCTTCGCGAGTTGCTCAAACAATTATTAGCGCGGTAAGATGTCAAAATAAATAAAAAAAATAGTATTTTTAAAATTATTTTCCCTTTGCAAACAAAAGTAAAGTAAAATAGTTTTAAATAAAATAATAATTTAAAATGAGAATATCCGAAAAACGATAAAAATTGAGACACAAATAAATATTGAGATTAATAAATAAATAACATGTTTCTTGTTCGCCACATACTTTAGCAACAAAGTGCAGTTATTCTGTCCATGTTTTTGCTTGTGCTAAGCAATAAAAATTGTTATATGGATACCCACCGTAACGGCACAATTTTACGATTAAAATTTGATTAAAAAATATGATGTTAATAAATCTTAACAGACATCATTTGATAAAAAAAAATGTTTGTTAAAAATAACCGAATAAAAGTCGCCCTTTTTAATACTAGCTAAAGCAGTTAAAACACGGCATGTGTTTTGCATTTGGCTTGTGAAATTTGTGAGTAATATGCAGTTTTGTATGTCTGCCAAAATTGTAATTTTACAGGCAACCGCAACTGTCTGATTTATAAATTTCTGCCAACTTTTGATATCATATGACTTGTCAGAATAAAATAAAGCAAGCTGTAATTCAAATTTTGCCAGGTATGTAACTCTGCATAAGAGTTTTTCAGAAGCAATGTTTTAAAGGTAACACACGACATTGTTGTATTTTTTTTAATAAAAGAAGAAAAACAATTAAATACTACATAAAGACAATTTAATTGAAAGACAGTTAATTGAAACTTCAACATAAATGCCTGGATAATTGAAAATTTTCAAATACATACAAACATTTATTTTATAAACTAAATTTAAGAATTTTCATGTAATTATTTTTTTTATTTACAAAATTCAGGTCTTTATTTCGCTCATTGTATTGATACATACATATATTACTACTCAATAACAAATACTAATTGCGATAACTAACGCCAAATTAAAGATCATTAAAGATAATTTTTAAGCCCTAATTTTGATTACTTTTTTTTTTTAAATATATGAACAAAAATAAATCATTTATCATAAATTAAAATTATATTAAATAATTATATATCTATATAAAAACCAAAATAGTTTTAAACATTAAAAATATTTATAAAATACAATACATACAATGTAAAAATGACGTACATACAAAAAAAAAAACTTTAAATATTTATACAAAATATTCACAACAAACGAATAAACGACAAGAAAAATAAAAATAAATATGTATTTTAAATACTAACAAAATAAAACAAATTTTTGCCACTTTAAATATGTAGAACATGTAAAAAAACCCCATTACAAAACATAATTTAATATCACTTAATAAAATATTAAACTAAAAAGTACGCTTTAAATTATTTTTGCAAACAAATAAATATATTATAAATAATTGTACCTACATACACCAAAAGTAAATACAAAAAAAAAATTAATAAAATAAAACTTTGTAAAAAATAAACCAAAAATGTATGAAAATAAAATAACCAATTTTTGTATATTTTGCCAACATTTCAATCAAAATTCAAAATCTGTACATTTTGTAATATTACACTGAACAAAATTATTAAGACGTAAAATGTACATAGAAATATTTAAACATGCAATATGTGCTCTGAACTTGTAACTACTCTACCTGCTGCAAATATTTTTAATTTTAGAATTACATACATACAGAACAATATAACAGAGAAATATATATTATTCTACAGGTTCAAAAACCTTTCTGTGCTTGTTACAAACTCATTTTCTCTATTAAAGTTTTTACTATAATAACATGAAAAATTGATTTAAAGAAAAACAAGGAGATATTTATCTCCATACATAAAATCGAATCAACAAAAATAATAATTTCGTACGTACGTTTTTTTTTTTTAAAGAACAACTCAATATGTGAAACAGTTTTGAAAAACAAAAAACAAAGAAACGTCAAAGTTCTAAATATCATTATTGTGTAAATGTATACAAATAAATGAAAAATATTGTATTTATATTAAAAAAAAAAAAAGAAATAGTTTCTTATTAAGCTACTAAACAAAAATTTTAATATAAATGTTGATTGAAAAAATAATAATAAAATGTTAAAAATATATATAAAAAATATTCAATAAAAATGTAAAATCTACCAAACAAATGTTGAAATAAAATAAAATTACATGCAGATTGAAACATATTATTTAACATATGTAAATGGCTTTTTATTGATTGGTAAGAATGGTAATGTATGTATATTAGGGTGATCGACTCGGTTTTACAACCGGTGGAAAATCCGGTTTTTTACTCTTTCAGCTGGCGGTTTTTTCCAAATGTTAATTTTTCGAATGTCGAAAACACCGGTTTTTTTACTCACAGAAGCCGGTTTTTTTCATTTTTAGTTTTATGTTTATTTATCTTTGTAACCAAACGTACCATACTATATTTATTACTCAAAAAATCAGAAAATTTATTAAATACTCTACCATAATATTGTAATTTGCTGTGATAATCAGCTGTTCAGTTAAGTTTTTTTGACCAAATTATTGTACTTTGCAATACTTTTTGAGTTCATTTTCGAATTTCATAATATTTTGCTTCTACGAAATCTAGCGACTTGTACTAAAGACTACCCATAGCTTTACTAATATCTCTGATAACATATGACTTGTATACTAAAACAGTTTGGAACACAAAGGATCATTATTACAACTTGCCTACAAAGTTAATGTTAGTGAAAGATAAATTTGACTACAGTGAGCAGTGAAGTGACTTTTTAATATTTTTCATTATTACAACCTCCTTGTAACAAAGTTTTTTTTTAATATGGCAGTACCAAAGCAAAACCGATTACTTTTGACAAATTAATTTAGTTTTTAAAAAATCGAAATAACATTTTTGATGATTTATTTACTGTTTTGTGTCACTAATATTAAAAAATTAAAACTTAAAATAAAAAAAATTAAAAAGGTCGAAGTTGAAAAAAAAAATATAAATCACAATTTGCACAATATTTTGTTTCATGTGAAGAAACAATAGCATTTTTAAATTTATAAACCTTACCTTAAAAGTTAAAAATAATAGGAGCATAAACTTAACTTTTCGGTCACTGTTAGGTAAAAAGTGTCTGTCCTTTAAAATCTTTATTTTAAATAACGGCATTTTATAATAATGCCATTGAATTTGTGTCAACTTAAAATAAAATTCAACCATAAAACAAACTAGTTTATACCTATAGATGTATCTCTGTCATGGGTATAAGAAAGAATTATATTTTATGTATTCGACCGGTTAAACGGTTTTTTCTAAATTTTCAAAAAGCAACCGGTTTTTTCTTTAATTCTAAATTTCAAACTATTTGAAAACCGGTTTCTTAAAAATGTCGAATAATCGATCACCCTAATGTATATTACATTTTTCACCACTCTCAACTAATAAGGTGAAAAAATATATGTATATATACATATTTCGTTTAATTTATGTATCCTACGTTTTCACGTACACTTTTTTTCTTGTATATATAACAGCCAAACACACTGCAAATGAATAAATATCTTAAATACGTCACAGAATTCAATCCCGATCATATTTTTAAAGCGTTTTTATACCCTCCACCTGTGATGCACAAGGGTATATATAGATTTGTCATTCCGTTTGTAATTTCTACAATTTTCATTTCCGACCTCATAAAGTATATATTTTCTAAAAGCTTATAAATAGAGGAGTCGATTAAGCCTTGTCCATCTGTCTTAGAAGCAACCACATGTTCCTCAGACCTGTGTAAGGCATCAATCTTTTGGAAATATCCGGGAATGAATCGCTATTGAAATTCAGCACAATCGCCCCATAACTTTGATATGTATGATCAAATAAACGCGACTGCCTTTGTTTGTTTCCTGTTTTTTACCACCAAAATTTGTCAGCTATAGAAAAATTTATAGGTACCTTTGCTACTATGTATTTGTAATATGCCTCTAGAGATATCCGTGAAAAAATTTGGATAAATCCCGCTCTAATCGGTAAAGTTATAGGCAAATTTTTTTTTTGTAAAATATACATATATTTCAAAAATTTACAAACCAAAATCAATTTTCCAGCTTCTAGACAACCAAGAGAGTCAATATTGGTATCATCTGAAAGGACTTGACTAGGCAATATAAGCCCTAAGAACTATTAAACTTCATGTTGGCCGCCACTACAAAATGGCGGACAATAAATTTATATATGGGTCAGATCTGGTATTTTTAAATGTAAGTTATTGAACCCGCTCAATATTGGTATCAAATGAAAGGGCTTGACCAGTAGAATACAGTAAATTATTAAAAGATGTAAAATCAAAGATGACGTCTAAAAAAAAATGGCGGAACAAATTTTTTTAACCCCACCAATAAGGGTATCAAATGAAAGGACTTGACTATTTAGTAACTACGTAAAAATTCAAAATCGAGGATGGCGTCGAAAATAATAAAGAAAAATGGCGTATAACATGAAATATAAGTTAAGCTACGATGTGGGATTATATTTATGTACATGATGGTGAAGGGTATTATCAGATTCGGCATGGCCGAATATAGCACTTTTATTTGTTTTTTATTAACAAACTAATACCTATGATTTTTTATTTTTGGCAAAATTAAAAATAAGATCAAAAGAAAATTAAACATTGAAATGAGTCAATTTTTACGTTTGTTTTGCATTAATTTTAAAAGTTTTATAAACTTTCCTTATTACTTGTTTAACAAATTTAATTTTCCCAAATTATTTTTGTTGACTTCCTCATATACTTATGTATGTATATTTAAATAGAAAATTACAAATAAAAGGTGTCGCAGTAAGAATGACGCGCTAGATCTCGGATTCAAGCAAAGGATTTGGATTTATTTTTAAATATACTTCAAACCCTAAAATTAAAAAAAAAAACTTTTTTTCTGGTCAACAGCGTTAAAATTCAACTACAAGATCTAAATAAGTACATGTTTAGTACTCGTAGTGTGTTTGCTTACAACCAGTAGCATAAGTATTGAAATACAATTGTTTAATTCACAACACTCTTGTAATGTACTATTGGTAAATTTTTGCTCACAAGTAATCAACCAAAACTGTGTTTTAATAGACGGTACAAAATACAATAGTGTTTATGAATTGAACAAAATAATTAAAAAGCAAATTAAATTTTATCCAATACAAATACACTATAAAACATTTTACAATTGCCTAACTCATCATCGTGCTACACACTTCTCACACAGCATACAACACTTTCAGTTGGCATTAAACAATCATCCAGAGTGGTTCTGATTAAAAATTTAACGGTTCAAAAAACTTCATAACAAACCTTATTGTGACAGATTTTTCACTAAGTAAACAACAAAAAATGCCCTTATTGAAGTAATTATTGAAAAAAGTAACCTTGATTAATTATTGTCATGTAAATTTATAAAAAGCACATTAACTTATAATATGATTTAAAATGATTAAGGTTAAAAGTTAATTTATAAAAACAAAAATTAAATAAAATAATGCTTTACTAATAGTGTATTTTATTATAATTCTTTGGCAAAAAAAAACAATTAACGGAAACATAAGAGAAAAATAATAAGCCATTAACAATTGCTATTTACGATGGACAATAAAAAGCAGCGTCAATACGATAAAAATATCACTTGCGTGTTTAAAAAACTGCACTTATTATTATTATTAATAAATGTATGCGTTACGATAACAACATTTAAATCGATTCCATCCAATGCACATGTATTACACATTGATCAAAATGAATTTCGTTCAAATGGATTTCCCAGACCTCACCTGCCACCAAACTCACTTGCTGAACTGCCAAAAGATTTACCCGTTAAGGAATTAACACCCTCGGAATATATGGTGGATTTAACTAATGATTTAACCTATCGGATTCTACACTATCACTCCATATTGAATCGTAATAATTTTGCATTCTCACCTACCGCTTTAATGAGTGTCCTTGTGGCTATTTATGAAGGATCGGCTGGTAGAAGTATGACAGAATTGGAAAATATTTTACAATTGCCAAATAATCGCGATATAACTCGTGTGGGATATCGTGATATACATCGCCGTTTAAGAGTAAGTACTAATAAATAAACGAAAAATAATAAATCTTTATTTAATAATGATAATTTTCATTGTCTATTAACTAATTCTTTTTTAAATGCTTTAAAAAGAAGATTTCAAGATATTAAATTGTGACTTTTAAAATTGTGAGAACTAAGTAAGTTCTCTTTTTAAAGATTAATGAGAGCAATCTGTTTTGGAATAATAGTGAAATAAATATAAAAAAAACAATACAATACTGATAATGATGTTATTGTATTCAATTTAAAATTACATAAAAAAATAAATTTTTGATTAAATAAATAAAACTAGAGAAGCAAATAAAATTGTATTTAAATAAGGATCTTCCACTAAATATGCAAATTTCAACAAAAAAGTTTAGAAAAAAAGGTATTTTATTTTTGACAAAAATTAAACAAAAAATTTATAGACACAATAAAAATACTTATAGGATGAAGAATTAATTTTTTTTGTTTCCCTTATTAAAAAAAATATCAAAGGTATGTAAATAGTTTATAAGGCTAATTTTATACGGAAATTTGATCTATGAATGTTAAATGCCCACTTTTCTACATAGTCATAAGCTTTTAATGTGAAAGGTACGCTTTGTGTGTGCTCTGCCCACATCACGGAAGCTTTATGTGTTTGCAAAGTTTTACAAAAAATAGTAAAAAAATGGTTATTTTGTGGGGACGTTTATCAAAATTTTATATAATAGTTAGGGTTGACCTTAGGATCTTCGACGCCAGGTTCTATACAAACGATTCTAAGATAAGCTGCGTCGAAAGGATATCTCAAGATATTAAGGGTCACTGCATGACTCTGCGATACCTCACGGCTACGGATCTAGTAATTCTTAGACTGATTCTTAGTGACATCAAATCTGATGATGATGGTGATGTGGTCTTGTTAAAATGGTGCCATACAGACTATCATTGACAGTTCGCGCGTAATGAACTTCTACGATAACCAACCAACCACTGTCATTCTGTTGGCATTCTTTAAGACGTTTACCAGAGTGTCATCACATTTATTAATTTATATATATGTATACACTAGGATACGATAAGATTATTTACAAATAGAATTTTTTGAAACAAATCGGTTTTTTCAAATTTTAAAAAAACCGACTAACTGATTTTTAGTTTTTCAAACTTTTTAATTTTTAACTTTTATAATATTTGTATATGAATCCCTTAATGCTTCCTTTTTTAAATTACCTGACGAATAAAGCGCAAATTGGATTTTTTTAATTTTGAAGGTTTAATTATTAACAATAATTTTAAAATTAAGTCTACGAACAATGATAAACCAAAAAATTAAATAAAAATAAATCAGCATTCGTAAAAATGTTACTTTCTTGGTTTTAACTAAAAAAAATTGCAGCTTAATAAACAATAATTTAAAAATCCGTCAGTAAGTCAATATGTATTTACTACAGCAATTTTATTTTAAAATGCCATTTTTATAAAATGATGATATTGATGACACGTTAATTTGCATTTAGATTACGATTTGTATTTATATAAGTAAGTGTATACATAAATTATATTGTTACTTATTACAGTTACTTATTTATTTTAAGACTTATTTCTTTGACACCGATAATCCTCTCAAAGGTTTGAGCTTAAATAAGGAAAATGTCACAATAACAAGAGACTATGAAAGTATTCTGATGTTTTATGGATATGATTTAGGCATTGATATGGTGTCTTCGACAGTTGTTCCACCTACTATAACATCAACTACAATAAATACAACTCAGGAGCCGACTGTACCAACTACAACCTTTGAAACTACCACAATTAATGCAACAACAACTACTACTTTAAAAATGGAAAGTACTACTAACTCTATGACAACTGAAACAACAACTTCTGCCACAATTAGCTCAGAGGCAACTGCTGTAGCTCCGAGATCAACGACAACAGTAGAAACTAACACAACTTCTACCAAGGAAAATGTCAAAATGATGAAAATAGATGAGACGACTAAAATAGTTATTAAGAAAACACCGGAAGAAAGTACTACAGAAGCAAAACCATCCACAGAGTCTTTGGCAACTGTCGAAATGACAACAGATGGCATAAAACCAGGTACGGAAACTAACGAAGCGGCTGAACTTATATCTTCATTTGTAGCAGAAGAAAATGCCGAACCATTTTTACGCATACAAAAGGCTCGTGTCACACAATTGCCCAGCTCCAAATTGCAGGCTCCTTTAATATCTAAATTAAAGCCACAAGTTAATTACCTACCAGCACAAAGAAAATCAAAAGGTTTAACAAGTCGTACCAAACGCCATCTATTTGGCTATAAAGATTTCGATACCAATCTATTTGTAACTCTTTTCAATACCGAATCTCAAATACACACACCCTTAACTACAGGTTCAGCCCTTGGCGGCTTACCTACAACATATGTTCATTTATCCAATGAATATGACGTCGAAACAGATCCCAATTTCATAGTGACATCTCAGCAAACATCGAACCTAAAACAGAATATTAATACCGATGTTATCAGTCATGTATTCTATTTAAGTAATCAAGATGTCATCTATACCACTTTTAAAGTTTACAATGCCGTTCTCTACTATAAATATTTTGAACATTTGCGAATGAGTGTTTTAGAATTGGAACTAGATACATCGGAATACAACCTAATTATATTATTACCTGATTATAATATGGATTTAGTGTCAGCAGCATCATCACTGCGAGCAGGTCCAAAGTTGCGTTTATTGCGAAAACAATTGAAACCAAAATGGGTGCAGGCTATAATACCAGACTTTAAATTACATGGAACTATGTTTTTAACAAATGATTTACAAAAT
The DNA here is from genome assembly GCA_941918925.1 of Phyto melanocephala. Taxonomy (NCBI): domain Eukaryota; kingdom Metazoa; phylum Arthropoda; class Insecta; order Diptera; family Rhinophoridae; genus Phyto; species Phyto melanocephala. The sequence goes on from OW799233.1 coordinate 10,534,443, forward strand.
GTAAGTAAAAATATTTCTCGAGTGAGAATAGTTTTAACTAGCGATAAATAAAAAAAAAACATTTTATTAACGGGATTTAATAAATTTTATAGTTATATATCAAATTATTCTTAACTAGCCTGTGCCGCGACTTTGTCTGCGTAGTAATCGGCACTAAAAACATCTATACACAAAAATGGCGTATAAAATGATAATGGCTGGGCCTCCGGAAAAGTCGGAAATCGATTTTTTGTGTGAAATTTTGTGTGAAATTATTCCTTAATGGCTTTTTAAATGATAAAATACAAAGTTCTCAGCCAAAATCCGATAGATGGCGTTATACGTTGACTAGGACTTTGCGCAATCTGACAGGTGTCATTTTGGGCGAGACGAAGTTCGCCGGGTCCGCTAGTTTATTATATAAGTGGAATGACAAAACACTTCTATAGGCGATGTTGGAGGATTTATTTGTTTTCGTAAATTTTAGACACCCTCAATCTACCGATTAAATAAATACAAAAAATATATTTATTGCATATTTCAGCGAATTTGCTTGATTATCATAATAAAGGGTAGCCTATGTGTTATCTAGGTTTTTTCATTTACACAGTTACGTTCAGCCGTTTTTGCGTGATTGAGTTACAAACATCCAAACACATTCACATTTATGATATTAGTAGAATTTTTCATTCTGGCTTAATTTCATTTTCCTAAATATTAAAACTTCCAAAAACCATTTTTAAATTAAATTTAATTGTAAACCTTTAATAATACTGAAAAATTATTCCAATATTAGCAGAGTGGAATGTACTTTTAAAACAGCTATGATTTCATCATCAGCACTCTTTATCGGTATACTCATATTAGATTTAAAGCAACCATTTAAGTTACAATTAACAGTGAACAATGAACTTCTGTACGTCAGAAACACAGTGCCATGGGTGTTTATTATAATTATTAGTTAATATATATTGGATTTTTTTGTATTTCAATTCATTCCGTTTGTAATTTCTACAATATTCACTTCTGATAGCTTATGAATAGGGAAGTCGATTGAGCAATATCTGCCTGTCTATGTGTTGGTTGAAATAATTTTTTCGTAGCCACCACATGTTGCACAGATATACGCGTAATATCAATGGTTTGGAAGCATTTTGAAATTAATCTCTATTTAAATTCAGCACAATCACCCCATAACTTTTTGAAATGTGAGTAAATAAACACGTTTTTTCTGTTTTGTATCCATATTTTTACCAGAAAATCAAAAAATTTTGAACAAGTAACAGTGCTATATATTCGGCCGTGCCGAATCTTATATACCCTTCACAACGTGTAGTCATGCAATAACAATTGTTTGTATCACCATTCATCTCATATAAAATACGTACATACATGTAAAAAACATACCAAAAAAAACAAGTAAAAGCGCTATATTCGGCCGTGCCGAATCTTATATACCCTTCACAACGTGTAGTCATGCAATAACAGTAAATTCACGTATGTATGTTAAAAAAAAACAAAAAAAAAATAAAAAATAAAAAAAAAATTTAAAAAAAAAAAATTTAAAAAAAAAATTAAAAAAAAAAAAATTATTATATACATATATAATATATATAAAACAAAAAAAAATAAAAAAAAAATTAAAAAAAAAAAATAAAAAAAAATAATAATAAAAATATATATAATATATTAAATAAAAAATAAAAAAAATATAAAAAAAAAATTAAAAAAAAAATTTTTTAAAAAATTTAAAAAAAAATTTTTTTGCCTCAGCTGGGATTCAATGCCACGTTTTCTCTAACCAGTATACACGTTTGTATGTATGTATGTTGTTGTTGTAATGTTGTTTTTATGAAAAGAAAATCGAGGTGGTCGTGGGTTTTTGCTCATATCTCAGTTGTTTATCTACCGATGTTTCTAAATTTCAATACCGATCTACTCCCGAATATTTCTGATATTTTAATACCTGACCCGGGTCCAACCTATGTCGGGGGGCTTCAAAAAGTTGATTTCAACATACACACGGACAGACGGTCAGACGGACAGACGGACAGACGGACAGACGGTCAGGGCTTAATCGACTCCTCTATTCATAAGCTTTCAGAAAATATATACTTTATGGGGTCGGAAATGAAAATTGTAGAAATTTCACACGGAATGACAAACCTATATATACCCTTTTTCACTGTGTGAAGGGTATAAAAAAAAAAATTACCAAAAAAATATATTAAATAAAAAAAAAATTACAAAAAAAAAATTAAAAAAAATTAAAAAAATATAAATAATATATTAAATAAAATAAAATAAAATTTTTTTGGCTCAGCTGGAATTCGATGCCTCGTTAACTTTTACCAGTATGTATGTAGGTTGTTGTTGTAATTGTGAAAAAAAACGAGGTGGTCGTGGTTTTTTGCTCATATCTCAGAAAGTTATGGGGCGATTGTGCTGAATTTCAATAGCAATTCATTCCTGGATATTTCCAAGAGATTGATACTATATACAGATCTGAGGAACATATAGTTGCTTTTAATAGTTGATTTCAGCCAACACACGGACAGACGGTCAGGGCTTAATCGACTCCTCTATTCATAAGCTTTCAGAAAATATATACTTTATGGGGCCGGAAATAAAAATTGTAGAAATTACAAACGGAATGACAAAGCTATATATACCCTTGTGCACCACAGGTGAAGGGTATAAAAATATATTCTTTAAATGTGTCAAAGTAGTCAAAGTAGTTAATTATTTACACCATTTAGTCAGCAAATTACAAGCCGTAATCTCAAAAATAACTGATAAGAAAACCGAACAAATCGGTTAGAAACTAACTAAGATATAAGCACTACTTCGATGTTTTCTCTAAAACATATATTTTTTCTTCTTCTAAACAACTGAGTGTCTATATGAGTATAAAATAAAAGGGATTAAAAGATTTTTAATCCATGATGGCCGGTTCATATTTAATATTTAAAATGCCTCATAATATTGGTAACAAATATAAGTAGAACACAATAAACTCTGAAATAGTGTAAAATCTAAGATGAAGTTCGAAACAATATGGCGTATATTTTTTTTCTTGACCCCATCAACAAGATGGTTATAAAATGAAACGCCTTTACTAGTAGAATTCAGTAAACTATGTAAAAATTCAAAATTAACGATGGTGTTAAAAATAATAAACCAAATTGGCTTCCTAGTCGTAATTTAGCTCTGGTCGGGTCAAGAGCTCGCGCGTCATTGCCATTATCATTTAAGAGTAATCAGGCCGTCCTTTTTATCTGGCTTCGAAGGTTTTCGCATCTCACTCCCGCATGGGTTAATTGCGTGGCGTCGGTTAACTGTATGAAGGTACAGTTACCCGGACTATCATTTGAGGTAAAGGTATAGGTCGATTAGCAGTTACTAGAGAAAGCTCTGGAAAACATTTGAAAATTAAATAAAAAATAATTGGTGATGGCAGTTTTGTCTTTTGAAAGCCAAATAATTGTCTAGTGCTAGTACACTAAACCTTAAAAAAACAAATTGGCTACACTTCGATGTGGTCTTTTTACCTGTGTTTGTTATGTTAAAGGGTATTTTCAGATTCGCACGACCGAATATAGCACTTTTAATATTCTTTTAATTATTAATTATTTTTATTCCATATTAAAGAAGTAACAGTGCTATATTCGGCCGTGCCGAATCTTATATACCCTTCACAACGTGTAGTCATGCAATAACAATTGTTTGTATCACCATTCATCCCATATAAAATACGTGCATACGTACACGTTAGAATAAATGTGGCATCGAATCCCAGCTGAGCCAAAAAAATTTTATTTTATTTTATTTAATATATTATTTATATTTTATTATTTTTTTTTTATATTTTTTTTAAATTTTTTTTTTTAATTTTTTTTTTTAAATTTTTTTAAATTTTTTTTTTAATTTTTTTTAAATTTTTTTTTTTTGGTTTTTTTTATTATTTTTTTCTTATTTTTAATATTTTTTTTTTTTGTAATTTTTTTTGTTTGGTATGTTTTTTACATGTATGTATGTATGTTGTTGTTGTAATTGTGAAAAAAACGAGGTGGTCGTGGTATTTTGCTCATATCTCAGAAAGTTATTGGGCGATTGTGCTGAATTTCAATAGCGATTCATTCCTGGATATTTCCAAGAGATTGATACCATATACAGATCTGAGGAACATATATTTAGTTGCTTCTAAAAGTTGATTTCAACCAACACACGGACAGACGGGCAGACGGATAGACAGACAGACGGTCAGACGGTCAGGGCTTAATCGACTCCTCTATTCATAAGCTTTCAGAAAATATATACTTTATGGGGTCGGAAATGAAAATTGTAGAAATTACAAACGGAATGACAAAGCTATATATACCCTTGTGCACCACAGGTGAAGGGTATAAAAATATATTGTATCGTTACCTTAATTTAAAAAAAAATTTATTTATCATTTACAAATATTATAGAACAGGAGAGACATACATAAATTAAAAACAGGGGAAAAATTACGGTATTGATCGAAATTTTACCCGAACGTTTGAGTTCGCTCTGCTTTTAGTTTTGAAATTCTACTAACAATTTATAAATTTCAATTACGTCTGAGTGCCGTGATTTGGTCCCAGATCTATAAAAGTATTATTAATAGTTACAACATTTTTTAAGTTTTATCATCATGTTCATGATAAATTTTTAAATTTGGAAAAGGCAAATTTTTAAGAATATTTTCTACGGCTTTTTTTAATTAACGTTATAAAGAAATTGTATGATGAAAAATGGAAAAAATAATTTTCCATTCATTAAAATAATTTTTTCTCTATTCCGTTTTTCTTAAGCTGGGAATTTGTGATATTTTTGAACCAAATCGTGCAGATTTTCGTTCAATGACAGATGAAAATGGTATCTACGTGAAACACATTGAACAATCGATCAATGTACATATACGTACAAATCCCATCAATCAGTTGAGACGTAAGTATGTATTTAAAATTACAAAATATGTTTTTGCACTTTTTTGCATTTTTCAACATTGCATTTAAAGTACATCACATCATTTAGCAGGTCAGCCAAGCAAAACGTTTAAGGGCATATTGAATACTAGATAACTTAAAAAAATTGCACATCACATATTTTACAAGTATCAAAATTGATTGTCTTATTCTAATGTTTTTTTTTTTATTGTATCTTAAAATTTCTTAGGCAACAATGGAGCCCAGACACAACCTATACAAATATCTGTAAATCATCCGTTTATGTTTTTCATTATTGATCGTGATTTGGATGTTGCTGTAATGGCTGGACGTATTTTAAATCCACTTAATGTACGTGTTCAATAGAAAACAAATGCAAATATTACAACTTACATACATGCATATATTTTCAAACCTACTTAATAAATATCATGAGATTACGCAAGTAAAAGTGTTTTTTGTTTTATTTTAATTAATATCGATGTAACGATGTTTGAACAAATAAGAAAATTGTTAATTGTGTTATCAGAAAAAGACCGAGACGTTTAATTTGTATAAAATAATATTTATTCACTTTTTGTTAAATACATTACAATCGCATGCGTGCGGCTTTTTAAAAAGAAAAACTTCAACTGACGTACATTGAATAGTAAAAAGAAAAAGGATAAAGTAAAATAAGGAAAAACGGTTGCATTTTATTCAGGTTACCAGATCACTCTAACAGTCGGCCGTTCCTGGTAATCATCGTCCTCGATGCTAATCATCTTCGTCAGAGGCAATACCTGGAGTTGGTTCAAATGATTCATCATCGGGCAATTGACACCATCGTTTTAAACCATCGGACGAGTGAACTGAAGTGTAGTGTCGTGTTGTACGTTTAGATGCAGGGAGATCTTCTATGACATAACGATCATTGGGAAGGATTTTGGTGATGATGAAGGGGCCTTTATACCGTGGCTCCAATTTACGAGAGGTGCCGGTACTTTGGATTTCGTTTTCTACCAACACAAGGTTACCAATTTCGTAAACATGTGGCTTCGAATGCATTCTGTCAAACCGTAGTTTTGATTTTTGACGTTGGTCATCGATACGTTGTGCTGCATCATCTCGTATATCATTTAGATTGACATTCTCTCGTGGAGCCTCATCTTGGAGTACAGAGATGATTTTGTTAGCTAAGACATCACGGGGCTTAAAGTTGAATAACAGTTCGTGAGGAGTACGATTTGTGGTTTTATTCTTTGCAGAGTTAATGCTCCATTGAATTCGATATAATTCGTTGTCCCAGTGGCGATCTTTGGTCGTTGACGGGCGCAACATAGATAAAATCGTGCGATTTAGCCTTTCGACTTGGCCATTCGCACGCGGAGTTCGAACGGCGTTCAGGATGTGTTTAACGTTATTATTGTTGCAATATTTTTCAAATTCTTTTGATGTAAATGATGTTCCTCGGTCACTCACAATCCTTTGAGGAAAACCAAATGTCGATGACATGTCGTTGAGAATACTGATGGTATGTTTTGTCGAAGTCGTTTTGACGGGCCGTAGAATAGCATACTTCGTAAAGGCGTCGATTATAGCGAGTATATATTCATTGCCTTTGCTACTTTTCGGAAAAGGTCCAAGATGATCGATATGGACGGTATTAAAAGGAACAGGCTCCATATTCGTATAGTGATATTCACCTTCTTTCTTGCCAGCAGGCTTTTTGTTGAATGCGCAGTCGATACATGAAGAAATGAAAGACTTTACGAAGTTTCTCATTCGAGGGAACCAAACGTATTCTTTAAGTTTTTCAATCGTGCGATCTACTCCTAAGTGACCATAGTTATTGTGGGCATGAAAAACTAATTGCCACCGCAATGTATTGGGAACAACCCAAAGATTTCTGTTACCCTTTCGGAACAATCGTTCATTTTCACAAATATATTCAGCTTTTATCGTTTCATCATTAGCGTGTATTTTTCGCACTATATCCTGTAGTTTGGGATCTTGAAGCTGCATACTGAACAAAAAATCCTCATGATTGATTTCAGCTTTCATAACGTTCAACGATGCTTCCTCCATTTCATGGGCATCTTTGTAAGGGGCACGACTTAATGCATCCACGTGACACATTCGTTGTCCGGACCGGTATTCTAATTCAATATCGTATTCTTGAATCCTCAACCACCAGCGGGCTATACGGGGAATCATTTCTCGTTTACACATAGTCGACCTGACGGCGCTACAATCAGTAACAACTTTTACCGTTTTGCCGGATATATAATATTTAAATCGCTCTAAAGATTCAACCACCGCCAATGTTTCCAGTTCATAACTGTGGAATTTGCGTTCTGATTCCGTCGTTGAACGGCTGTAGTAGGAAACCACTTTTAAAACATCGTTTTCTTCCTGTAACAAAACACCAGCTAGACCAATTGAACTAGCATCAGTGTGGATTTCATGCTTAGCATCAACACGATAAGCTACCACGACGGGATGTGACGTTAGGATTTGTTTGATTTTCTCAAAAGCATCATTTTGACTATCACTCCAAGTAAAGGGGGTATTTTTACAAAGTAATTTACGTAACGGTTCAGAAACGAATCCTAAAACAAATTTTCGAAAATAGCCGCTAAGTCCCAGAAATCTACGCAATTCTGTTATATTTGTCGGCCTAGGGAAATTAGTTATGGCCTGCGTTTTCAATTTACCTGGACTAATACCGTTGGGGTTGAGTTGATGACCTAGATATTCGATCGTGGTTTTCATGAACTCACATTTCGCTAAATTTAAGGTTAAACCGCATTCTCGCAAAACATTTAGGACTCTATCTAATTTATTTGCCATTTCTTCGACGTTGTTACTACCGATCAAGATATCATCCATATAATGAATCATATCATCTTTCGCTGTTTTCGATTTAACTTTCGCCATAAGACGCTGGAATGCAATAGGTGCATTTTTAAGCCCGAAAGGCATACGCTTAAATTGGTACAGTCCGTCAGTAGTAATGAAAGCAGTAAATTTTCGGCTTGTAGGATCTACAGGGATTTGATAGTATCCGTTATTTAAGTCTAACGTTGAAAAATATTTAAATTGTTTCGCTTTTTGCAAGTGCTCTTCTATATTTGGTGTTGGATAAATTTCTTTTCGCATATGTTGGTTTATCCTCCTGTAATCGACGCAAAGTCTATCCGTACCGTTTTTCTTTTTGACAACAACGATTGGGCTAGCGTATTCTGAATCAGATTCTTCTATAATGTCGCTATCGAGCAAATCTTGAATAATTTTAGATACTATTTCCTTCTTTGGTTCAGGAATTCGAAACGGAGCCTGAGCCAAGGGCTCTGGTGTGTCTAATTCGATAGAAAATGTAATTAAATTTGTCTTACCAATCTCTGATGTTTTCGTTGCAAATAAATCCTTGTGTTTGTCCAATATCTGTTGGATAGATTTATTTATCGCTTTTTCGTTTGATTCGTCGCATATATTTAATACATTAGTAACATCATCATTGTTATCGTTGTTCATGCACGAATTGTTTATACCACGAAAAGAGTCACTTACGTAATTATTTTCAGACGAATTCATATTTATAAATTTGATTTGTCCATTAACTATTTCAGCACGTATATTGTTATTCACGAAAATGTCTTGACCGATTAGTAAATCATACGATAGCATGTCATCGTCCACGATATGAAAGTCTAAACTGAATTTAATATTATCAATTTCGATTGGCAATTTAATTATTTCCTTAGAAAACTTTCGACCACCACAAATACCTTTGATATTCATAAAACATGCCTTTCTTTCAAAAGTAAAACTAGTTGCGACACTGTTTTTCACCATGTGACAATCACTTCCAGTGTCTATTAACGCTTTAAGACCTTTATTTTCAATAGAAATGTTCTTTATAAAATTCACTTTGTTAATGTTCGTTTCGCGCACGTTAGAATGTTTTTTTCCACAATTTTCGGGTTCACCCTTTTGATGAACTTTCTGACAGTCAATGCACCGCTTGCGCCTTTGTGGCTTTTGGCATTTCGACGAGATGTGACCAGTCTCGTTACAATTGTAACACACAACACCTTTTGGTTTTGTATCTTTCGTATCGTTATATTGATTTTCTCTAAAATTTAAACGTTTATCTTTTAAATCACTTCTTGAGTCGTGTTTCACAAAGTTTTTTTCGTATTCTTCAAGCGCGTCACGCATTTCTTTTATATTTTTAAACCGAGTAACAACGATTGCCTTTTGCAATTCACGATTATTAAGTCCTTCCTTAATATATTTCATTATTGCATTCTCCGTTAAATTATATCGTTTACCAAGCGCACTAACACGAAAACAATAATCAACAATTTTCTCATTTGATTTCCGCACTGATTGACTTATTTTAAAATGAATTTCAGCCTCGTCACAAACACTTGAAAATTCCGTATTCAACGCACAAGAAAATTCTGACCAACTTACATATACGTCCTGTGAGGCGTCAAACCACATTTTCGCTGGGCCAGCCAGTTTGGAATACACAGCCAATAGGAAACACTTTTCATTCCACGCATACGCCTCAAATGATTTGTTTGCACGAGAGATAAATTGTTCGACCGAAATTGTTTCTTTGGACGGATCAAACACCGGTAATGTTTCCCCAATTTCTTTAACCGACGCGGTATTTCTCAAATCACGTATGTTATTGTCTACTGTTGCAGATTCTACGTTTTGAACTCGTTCACTAATTGTTTCACTTCGTTGAAGAGGATTTGCACTATTTGGATTTAATATATTTGCGTTTGCGTTTACGTTTGCATTTACGTTTGCGTTTGAGTTTACACTTATATTTTGTTGCAACAACAACATTACACTTTGCATTGTAGCACGAAGTTCATTCATTTGTTCTTGTATATCGTTTATTGGATTATTATCGTTCGCGTTTTCCTCTTCCATTTCTACTTCATCTGATTGTAAATGGTCAATCAATCGCACAACTAACTCACACTTTTGTCCACTCGTCGGTAAATTACTAAAGCGCAGTAAATCTTTCAATTGATCACACTTTAACGTATTAATTTTCACAAATTTTGTCATCGTTATAATTATCTTTTATTTTGCGTTTATATCGTTATTTAATTTATTAGCACACTCCGTTTATAATGTACAAATTTTTTTAAATTAATTTACCTTCTCGTTATGCGTTTTCTATTATTGTTTTTTTTTTTTTTAACTTTGAATTACACTCGTTGCTTTTGTTGTCGTTTCGTTTGTGTTTTGTTTTGATTCTTATTGATCAAATTGTTTTACGTTATATTTATTATTATTTACTCGTTTATAGCAATTCTTTCGTTAACTCTTTGACGTTCGTATTTTCGTTTACTCGTTAATTAATTTGTTATACGTTTGTTTTCGTTTCGTTTCTTTGTATATTTCGTTTTCACACGCGTCTCTACATATTCGTTTTTTTCCACATTTGAATGTGTTTCGTTTTCACGTTGTTGCGTTATTTTTTTGATTGCTGCGAAGCCGACAGCGACGTTACCGAATAACGGTACATGTCCTCAAGAGTCTCAAATTTTAATTCTGCGTTTTACATATAAATTTAATATTCACGTTAAAGTTTTCTTTTTTCTTTTAATCCCACTTCTGAGATGTTATCAGAAAAAGACCGAGACGTTTAATTTGTATAAAATAATATTTATTCACTTTTTGTTAAATACATTACAATCGCATGCGTGCGGCTTTTTAAAAAGAAAAACTTCAACTGACGTACATTGAATAGTAAAAAGAAAAAGGATAAAGTAAAATAAGGAAAAACGGTTGCATTTTATTCAGGTTACCAGATCACTCTAACAATTGCTATACGTGCCTTGCAGATAATAGTGGACTACGTGGTTCATTGAAGCTGCCATGGACTAGTAACATGGTCCTATGTAATACAGTCATGGACTAAATCATTTTCAAACAAGGGTTTGTAGTTCGTATTTTAACGATTACATATAATGTTGTCAACAGGGGCCGAATTACCGCATACGTGATCGAGTAAAATTGTTCGTAATTTTTGTTTTTGAGATTATCGCATTCGTTATCGAACAAGTACAATCGAAATTTGAGATTATGGCATACGATAACGAGTGTGTAATCGAGTACCAGATGTTTACATTTGACTCGTTAGCTCTACATCAATCGAAAACAATATTTTTTTTTAATTGTATGTGAAAAGTGTATTCTGCGGAGAAAAGAAAAACGAAAAAATGTAAGTTTTTAAAGATAATTAAATTTTAAAAGAATAAAATAAAATTATAGTCATTTTGTAGGACCAATATTAATAAAATAAACGGGAAGCAAAAAGATGTTTTGGCCCAGTACATGACTGAGCATCCCAATTTAGCCAAAAATTTATTGCCAAATTGCAGCCAAGGTAAAGCAACAGCCAAAAGATTATGGGAGGAACTTTCTCTTAAGCTGAATTCGTATGGACCACCAACAAAGGATGCGAAATCGTGGAGAAAGGTAAAATCATTAAAAGATTAGTATGAATATAAATGTACATTAAATAATGTTATAATTTCAGGTTTTTGCGGACCAAAAATTTAATGCCAAAAAAAAAGTTTCCTTTAATAAGGCATCCAGACAAAGAACTGGAGGTGGACCTTACCAGGAGATGATTTTGACCTCTGCAGAGGAACAAATTGTCCAAGCCACTGGTGTAGACGTTCAAGTAGAAGGTCTTTCTGGCGTTAAAACTTTTGGTTCACTAAAGACAAACAATACTTGTGAGCTAGATGCAATGATGGACGAAAGTATTCAGTCAATTTTTGAGGATGAAGATGTCGATGATGTTATAAATGAATTTGTGGAGAGAGAACAGCCAAGGTCATACTCAAAAAAAGAAAAAGAAACAAAACTCTCTATTATGTCGTCACATTCGGCAAAAACAGAAGACTACCAACGTGAGCTACTTTCAAAGACTGATCGTGTTTTAACACTTTTAACCTCACATACTAAAAAGATGGAGGAATGTAAACACGAACAAAACCTAAAATTAGATCGTTTGCTAATGCTTAAAGAAAGATCTCTAAGTATTAAAGAGGAGGAGCACAGAACCAATATGTCAATTAAACAAGTAGATTTAAAAATAAAAACACTTGAACTAGAGATGCTTAAACAAAAAAGAGCATAATTATTCGGTCCTTCCATACTAAATTTCAATCATAATTTATATCACCAAAAAGTGCAAATGAATTGAAATGTGATATTTAATATGAAAATAATTTAATTAGTTTATAAGAAATGAATTAAAATGTGATATTTTGTATGAAAATAACTTAATTAGTTTATAAGAAATGAATTGAAATGTGATATTTTGTATGAAAATAACTTAATTAGTTTATAAGAAATGAATTGAAATGTGTTTTTTGTTATTATAACTTTTTTATTTAATTTATATATATTTTAATATAAAAAAAATGAATTCAAATGTTAAAATACTTTTAATTTTTATCTTCTAAGTGATAATTTAATATGGTCTCTTATTTTTTGTCCAATTCGTGTAAGTTGCGTCTCACTTCCAATGATAGGGTTTATAATTGAGGTGCTAGATTGAGAAATATTTTCCGTATATAATGGGACTTTGAAATGAATGCATATGTTATGCAATGCGGCACAAACATTTCCAAACTTTGCCATTTTTTCCGGGGTATAACGACTTCTTTTGTCATTGCTTAAAATTTTCCATCGAACTTTAAGGATTCCTATTGTTCTTTCAACAATACATCGACCTTTCGAATGTATTTCATTAAAATGTGATTCCTCAGAGCCATCTTCAGGATTTCTATAAGGTGTAATCAACCACGGCTCAAGAGGATATCCAGAATCGCCTGCAAGAATAAATGTTTTATAAAAATTATAAAATTGTATGTAAATAAGTATATAATATAAAAGTTTGTGTAAATGCCTAGACTTTATTTATATTTTACCTAAAAGCCAAACATTTTTTAACTCATTAGTACTATAAAGTTCTTCTAAAATAAGTCTTTCCTCGGAATGCTTCCAAACAAAGGAGTCGTGTGATGCACCTCCATACTTAGAATTAATTGATAAAATTCTGTATTTATGGTCACAAATCTGGAAAAATATGTATGTATTAACTATATGTATGTATTTACATTCTTAAATAATTGCGTTATAAACTCTTCATACTATCATTGCGTTGAGGCTATGGTAACCTTTCCTGTTAAAAAACATATTTTCATTTTCTGATGGTTTCTGCAATCCAAAATGTGTACCATCTATACATCCGATCACTAAAAGGTAAAAAACCGTATGAAAAAAGTTTTTAAAATTCTTACTTAAGCGTAATAAAATATATTTACCTCCTGGAAGTTTATATTTTTGCACGAATGATTCCATGCATGCAGCAGATTCATTAGGCAGAAATTTTATGAACCGTGGACATATTTTGTTTTCAATTTCATTTATAACTCGGTTCACTGTTTTGCAAACTGCACTTTGGCACATCCCCATTAAGTAGTCATTTCCAACTGTATGTTGAAAACCTCCACTAGATAAAAGCGATAAAGTTGCAGCCAGTTGCAGCTTTGGTGGTAGTGCGGTAGACATATGTCCTTCGAAACTTAGCTCGGAAAGAAGAAAATTATAGGCCTCTTTTGAAAGCCTAAAGCGCTTTATAAATCTAAAGTAAGATAACTAATTTTATAAAAATACAACTGAATGATGTAATTTACTTACGCATTAGCCGGCAATGACATTGGGTCACTTTTATCCCGCATTTCTTTTCTAATACGTACTGTATTATTATCGTCTTCAGAATCGGATGACGATTGACACAACAAGAGGAATGTAGCCATTGTTTTTTTTAATTATTTTTATTTCTAATTCACAATATATTATTTCACAAAAATTAATTGAATCAGAACGGAAAAATTTGTTTTTTTATAAAGTTTGTTTGCAATCATGCTACAATAATAACTAGGTAATCTTGAAGCACCAGATTTTTTTGTTGTTTATTTGCTTGTTTTGTGATATGATCTGTCAAATCACACACATTACCAGTACCCATGTTCTGTAACTTTAGTGAGAACTTCTCGCATCGAAAAGTCATGAAACAAAATATCCCACCGTTTCTCGATGTGTGAGAAAAAAGTGTATCTGTAACTCATGGCGAAAATACCATTTATGATTACGTTGTTACGTTATAGCTATCAAAAATTATACTTAATTATAAGAAGAAGAAGAAAAAAAAAATAAACTTTAGAAGTGCGGAAATAATAATACATATAAAATTTAGAAAATAAAAGTGTTTAAAAAAATAAGTGCAGAAGAAAGAAATAAAATGTACAATGCAGCTTTAGTTAGAGCGGTTGGGGATGATAAAAGGAATATGTTGTGGATTCATCGCAAAAGGTTGTGCGATTCAACAGACTCTTTTGAAATTCCGGAGAATTGATTTAAGGAACTATATCGCTTAAGCAGATCATCAGCAATGGTTCTGCTTGAAGGCACCTTTTATGAGAAAAGGTGTAAGGAATACAAATTTGCCTTCACTTTCCAAGACATTGGTAACATTGTTTCCTTTTGATGATAAACATAATGATGATGGTGGTGTATTAAGGATTTTTGTTTAGGACACACGACATACAAATTAAACAATTTGGTTCAACAATAAACACTTTTTGTAAATATTTAAGGTCTAAATAAAAAAGAAATAAAAAAATTATTTCGAAATTGAAATAAAAAAAAAATAAATGAAAAGAATTTAGCAATTTTATTTAGTTAGTTAGTTTTTTTAAACTTTAAATGACTTTGATGATTGTAAAAATATAATCAATATAAGATAAAATCTATCTTTTTTAGAAATATAAAAACTTTTGTAAATTAAACAAAGATAGTTACCATAAATTATTTCCCGTAGTAAGAAAATGTATAACCTCAAATTTAAAGTATTTAATTAATTTTTCATTTCCTAATTTCTTTCTTTTACATACATAAAAGTTTAAAGCACAAAAAAAAACATTATTACAATTACAAAATATTTTATAGAAGGTTCGATAGTTTAAACTCGATATCTAATTTTCCTTTTTGTTGCTTTGAAACCCGCATATTTTTCTTAACGATAACAAATTTATAATATTAATACATACATATGTATGCATTAATAATAAAAAAAAAAATTAAACTTTACATTTTCCATGTTTTTGTCACTGAATTTTGACTTTTTATATTTTTTGGCTCAAAGTTTTTGCAATCTCGCGGTCTTTTTGTTTGTGACTTATTTTGACAGTTCAAAGTGAGAAGTTCTCGCCTGAAAACTTTACAGAAACACTTTTTTTATGGCTTACGAGTATTTTTCTTACGTGACAGGTATTTCTCGCATGAATAGTTACAGAAACAGTACAGTGAGAAAAAACAGCTGTTTGTTTCGATTTGTTGTATTTCTGTACCAATTTACATGTTTCAAGTGAAAAGTTTCTCGTAGCGAGAGTTACAGAACATGGGCACAGGTATGGTTTGCTACTTTCTGTTTGACAGTTCTATCACATTAAATATTTTGCGGCTACCTGTATATTATTGTACAATGTTAACAATAAACATATGACAAAAAATAGTTTTTGGATCTACTACAATGTAAAACAAATCTGGTACATTTTATAAAAAATTTCGATACGTCAGCTATCGAATGCAGTAATCCATCCATTCGATACGTGACGAAATTGTATTCGATACGAAAGCCTACTCGATCACGAGTGCGGTAATTCGGCCCCAGGTTTATTACGGTCGTTTAGGAGCTCCAACGAGTAGTGACAAAGAGTTGTTTTGGGGTTAATTAATACAGCCCTAGAACATTTTTTGTTATCGATATCTGCAGGGTACATACATATGTTTTTTGTATGTATTTACGTACATATTTTACTTCCGGTTTCTTTTTTTTTTTTTTTTTTTGAAAAACTAATACACTTATTTTGAATAGCTTAAGGGATATAGATAATTTAAAATGGGTTCACAGAATGGAATTTATGAAAAAACCTGTAATTATTTTAATAAAAAGAATAACATGTTATCATAGCCTTTTTTATGTAATATCAAAAAAGCAAAAGTAATTTGCTGAAGTCAATTTATATATTGCCTAAAAGGTATCAATTGTGAGGGTGACTCAATGTTAACGCCATATTAAACTAAAAGGTCCACTTGATATATATAAATTGTAAAAACTGTAAGAATTATGCCCCTATTACAAGACACTTTATATTAAAACAAAAAGTTTAAATAATAATTATTTTATGTTAGTTTTGTCATTTAAGCGCAAATAAATGAGAATCAATAATATTTTAAATTCTTTGAATTTAGTCGATTAGCTTTAGAGAAGCATAAATTGTTTAATTTTTACTTTAACTCATAGTCTATTTAAATTCTTTGAATTTAGTCGATTAGCTTTAGAGAAGCATAAATTGTTTAATTTTTACTTTAACTCATAGTCTATTAATATTGTTCCACATTCTGATTTACTATGTTTAAACTTTCATTAAAACTAGTTGGTTAGGGCAATAGCTAACTGCCTATAAGATTTAGCCATTCGATATGTGAAAAATTTTATGTGTGTTCAGAAAGTGTTAAGATGTGGATAAAAATGCACATGTGTAACAGATTTTTAGACAAGTTTTTCCGATATGATAATCTTTTAAAAATTTCCATAAAATAGTGTAAAGCAAGTATGATAGTATGGCATCCATTCACACATTTTGTTTTAAAAAAAAACATTCAATTTAACAAATTTATTTTTAGTTGGAGACCCGCGTAATGTTTTATGCAATTCTTAATTTCATTTGGGGCTTTCTCGACTTGAAATCCAAATTCCTTAATCATTTGAATTTTTCAGATTTTGAATTTGAAAATTCCAGTTTAATTTGGAATAATTTAAAATCTCAATTTTATTTAGAATTTTCCAAAAAAAAATGGTGTTAATATAAATATTTTTAAAACAGAATTTATGAAATTAAATACATGCCTACATAGTTGTGTACATGTATATAAATATACATACATGCATATAATATTAAAAATTTACACTAAATTTATTTATAAGTACAATATAAAATTTACAGTAAAGTATACATATTTGATTTACAAGCAAGCAAGCAAACATATTTAAAGATTAAAAACGGCTTATTATTTTACTAGATAACATTTTTCTTTTTTTTTTTAATTCACATATATTGAAAAATAATATTCTATAGAAAAACTTAATATTAAAATTACCGCGAAATTTTTTTACAAATTAATCCGATTAGCTTCGGATCGATTCTGATTTCTAAGATTACGCAATATTTGCAATTTCAAATTTTGTATTTCAATATCTTTACGATAGAGTATACGATCACGTTTCTGTTGCACCTGTAGGCTGCGCAAACGTTCACGCTCAACGGCTATGCGATACATATACAATTGTCGTAAACTTTGTTCTCGCTTAAATGAACTACAAAGTAAACGATTTGAACGCATGCGTCTTAAACGACGTCTTTGTTGTTGCAGCATTCGAGATTTATTTTTTCTGGTAACACCAGAGAACGCAGTAACTTTTTCATTTTTTTTATAGTGTCTGATTGGTAGATTTATGTCTGAAATTATAGCAGGTTCCTTAGAATTGTCATTGATACATCCATTAGCTATTTCGCTAGTAATATTGTTACTAGTTTCAGCCAATGATTGGACATTTTGAAAGGTGAAATGCATATTATCTAAAACTTGGTTACCATTATTTCCACTACTGTCATTCTTTAAATTGTTTAAAATTATACAACTACTTAATTTCGGTTTGTTGTAGGCATCTGAAATCACCTGAAGATCTTCCTGAGAGCATTGATTTACATCAATTGAGGCTTTTTTTT
Organism: Phyto melanocephala; assembly: GCA_941918925.1. NCBI lineage: Eukaryota > Metazoa > Arthropoda > Insecta > Diptera > Rhinophoridae > Phyto > Phyto melanocephala. The sequence continues at coordinate 10,552,282 of OW799233.1, forward strand.
CTATTTTTATGATGTGATTTTCTAGCATTTGCGCAGATACTGGCAATAATGTCAATTTAGTGGGGGTGTTGCTCTGTTCGATTTGAGTATCCATTTCCTCACTCATAGAACTGTTAGTCAGTACGCTTAAGTCTTTCAATTGAAGTTCCGGTGTAAAATCTTTTTCAGCTGCATCTTTAATTTTTTTTGCCTCTGCCGCACGTATTCTTCCCAGCTGTTGCTTAAGACGCTCCTTGGATCGATTGTAACCTGCAACTTTCATTCTTAAGGCAATATCATCCCAAGCTTCAGATTTTCGCTTTATAGTCATAGTATCGCTGCCTTTGTTTTCCAATATGGACTGGTGCATGCGTGTCAGGGACAATAACAATTGTTTTTCAGGCTCCGTCCAATTTGGTTGCCTCTCACGCTTTTCTCTATTTAATTTTTGCAAACTATAAGCTAAAAGAAAATTAGAGGACCACATTGTTAAACAATTTAGAGTTTATTAAACTTGTTTTAATTTAAGTATTTGTTTAAAATTAATATACGAGTATATATAATTTTTATTACCACTTAAATCCATAGCTTGCTTTACTGATTAATTAATGTGAAATTAGTAAAGTTTATAACAAAATGTAGTTTGATCTAGTATTTCAATTCTAATTTGAAAGTTTTTGGAGAGTTTGTTTTTTAACGTCTGAAAGCACAAAAAAATATTTTAAGTGTTGCCATTATTAAGAACGATGTACCTTAATATACAATCAAAAAATCAATTGAATTTTTTCACCAAATATTACTTATTAGTAAAACATTCCTAAAATACCTACTTTGGAAGCTAAAATTAAAACCTTACCTCAGAGTTTTAAATTTACGTTCACCTAGAGCATAAAATATTATTATTAGTTTGTGACCTATAGTGAACATCTCAATATTATAAGTTAAATTTATTAATTCAAATTGTTTCCTCTTTACCCTACGTGGCCACAAGCAAGTATTTACTTGCAAGTAGTGTATACGTATTACTAACGAAAATCAGGAGAAATGCCAAAAAAACACAAATTTTTTTTTTTTTCATTTTTAAAATGTCGTCAACAAATAAACTTCAAACAAATTTAAAACAAATGGCGCTGCTTCAATTAGTAATTAAGTGTTGTCAATAGCCACTATTGAACGTTACCTTTAGACATATAACTTTTTTAATATTTTTTTTTATTAAAAATTGATATTTATATTAAAACTTACATTTTAAATGAATATTTATAATTTTTCTTAATATTCTTCATATACATATTTATTAAAAAAACTAGCTGAATTATTTATCACAACTGTATGATATATTAGTGAGTTAACAAAAAACTCGGTGTTAGACAACACTGTTTTTCGGCTTGTCACTTTACTTGCCGTAACTGTAAAAATTTTACTTGCTTAAAAATTTCTTCGCAAGCTGAGTCGCAGGTTGTCAAAGTGTAGTTGTGTTAGTAAAAAAGTGTTAGTGTATTGGTTTTTTTTCACTTGCACTTGCATGTGGCAACGGTAGGTTAAGTCATACAAATTGAACGTGTACCATACACGATAGCACTTTCTCTTTCATACTTGGCAACACTACTTTAGTTTACAATTCTTGTTGAATGAAAACTAAAATTAAAAAAGAAGAAGGACAAAACAAATTTCCTTTTGTCTTGCTTATCAATTTTTTTGTGCTATTTTGTATAATATTAGTTGAACTAGCTGATTACATGTTTTTGTTTAATTTTGAATGATTTTTATTCATTTAAAAGAAACTGTTTATACAATATGGCAAATAATGACCGGGATAAAATTGTTAAATCATGGTCGGGGATAAGTGAAGTGGCCCTTATTAAAGAGGTGGCCACCAAGGGAGAACACATACAACTGTGTATACAATATTGGGCTCGAAAACGTAAAATGTCTGTGACAGAATATGAACTGTTCTTCCATGATATCGTACAAACTTATGTGAACCGATTGTTGACAGAGCGACTATTTTGTAAAGCTGAAAACGTACTAAACAATGTACAACGGAATGCGAAATGTTTTTACTACCAATTTGCTTGTGAGTCCAACGATTTAGAATTGAGGGAACTTATAATAGAGTATTTAATTAATAAAGAACCGTGCAATGACTATGAGCTTTTAATGCAAAACTTAAAATTTTATTGGGAACTATTGCAGCAGCTGAAAAATTCCGATTCGATTATGGCAAACATAAAAAAACACATGAGACGTGTTAATTTGGAATCCTTAATGTCCTTGGATTCAGCAACCCAACAAAGACTTATGATCGAGTTATATTTTGAAACAAGCAATGTAACTCTCTTGCAACATATTAACAAATTTGTAATGTGGGACTATTTAGTGGAAACTCAAAAAATTAGGGAAATCATAAAATGGTGTAAAATTCAGCATAACATGAAGAATAATCAACAACAGCGTCTTTCAGAATTAGAGTTGAAATATTCTCAATGGTCTCTTGAGGCTGAAATGTATAAATACGCACTAGGCTCTTTGAAAGAAAATGGGGATGAAGTTCTAAGAAATTTTTTTGCTGCAGCTGGTTTTTTTTTCGAAGATGAAAAAATGTCTGTTTCAGCAGTGCTACAACGAACTTGTCTTACAAACAGTTTTAACCTAAACAACGATAACATAAAATCTTTGCCAATAGCACGCTTTTTACTAAATCACAAAATGTACTATTTACTTTTGTATGATTTTGTAGGAAATCGCCAACTTGAAGAATTAGCAGAATTATTGAGTGAACATAGACCTCTGTTAAAATTTTTCCTTGCACTAAAAACAAATTCTTTTAATGATTTGGAAGGCTTTAAAGAGGTATGTAATTTTTTATGTATAACAAATTAAATCGTTGAAATATTTTATTATACACAATACGTATTAAAAATCTTAAAACAAATAAAAACAAAAATATACTATTACATACATACTTACATACGTACAGGTATTCCTCCCATAGCATGGTTTTCTACTATACGGTTTCACTCTAACAAAGTGTTTTTTTGAATACGATATCAAAATTTTTATATAATTTTTTATTTAATTCCATAAAGTAATACAAGTTAATTAGGCCAAATAAAAATATTACTTAGTAATAAAAAACCTAAATACTAAATCGCAAAAAAAAAATGGGTAAATGTTTATAATGAAAGTTTCATTACATAAGCTCCCCAGCCATACATTAAAACGTAGAACAAAGAGAAATGGTAAGTAGATGATACCAAAGGTCCAGTTAGCGATAAAAAAAGTCCAAACAATATATTTTAAATGAATAACAAGATCACAAGTAAAATAAATTAAGATAGATAAAATAATAAGTAAATAGTTTTAATTTAAAAAACCTTATTAGAATGTGTAAATAGAACCAATTCTAATGGTAGCAAATTCCAACATTTATTAACCCTAACAACAAAAGATATATTAAAAGAGGATTCAAATTTTTTGCAGAAACAAAGTAAGGATTTCTACTAAGAGAAGACAAATTCATTACAAAGGGTATACATAATGTATAAAGGTTTCGTACAAAAGCAGTACATGAACACGGAAAAACTGTTTTTGAAGATAGTACCATGAGTGTATAAAAAATAACACTAGCCAACAAGTATGATCATATATATAAGCACTACGACCAAAAGCTGAAACACGGGTGAACACAACTAACAATTCAGCAAAGTTCGAAGAAAACTTGAATATGCTAACACAATTCATAAGAAAAAATCAAGTTTCAAAACAACATAACCAAAAATTTAATTACGAGTTTCTGATCGCCTTCCAAATCAGAAAAAGGATTACAAATTACAAAAAACTGAATTTTAATGAGTGAACTATATGCTACTTGCCTTATAGAACACAGATTCGCACAACACCCCACTTTTCAGGAACGTATCTACCGTCCTTTTAGTTCATAACAATTTTTAAATATGTTTGAAAACTAAGTTAAAATATGTACATAAGTATGTATGTATGTACAGCTATAGGCATATTTATTATACCCTTCACACAGTGAAAAAGGGTATATCTAGGTTTGTCAATCCGTATGAAATTTTCATTTCCGACCCCATAAAGTATATATTTTCTGAAAGCTTATGAATAAGGGAGTCGATTAAGCGCTGTCAGTCTGTCCGTGTGAATGTTGAAATCAACTTTTTGAAGCCTCCCGAAATCGCTTGGACCCGGGTGAGGTATTAAAATATAAGAAATATTCGGGAGTAGATCGGTATGAGAGATATGAGCAAAAACCCACGACCACCTCGATTTTTTTTTACAAAAACAACATTACAAAAACAACATACATACATACAAACGTGTATACTGGTTAGAAAAAACGTGGCATCGAATCCCAGCTGAGCCAAAAAAAAATTTTTATATATTTTTTTTAATTTTTTTTTATTTTTTATTTAATATATTATTTATATTTTTATTATTATTTTTTTTTTAATTTTTTTTTTAATTTTTTTTTTATTTATTTTTTTGTTTTATATCTATTTTATATATTTTAATTATTTATTTTAAATTTTTTTTTTTAATTTTTTTTTACATATTTTTTTTAATTATTTAAAAAAAATTTTTTTTTATTTTTATTATTTGTTTTTTAACATACATACGTAAATTTATAATTTTACAATGGGATGTTTTTATATATGTATGTTTTTTATATGTATGTACGTATATCATATGGGTTGAATGGGGATACAAACTACTGTTATTGCATGACTACACGTTGTGAAGGGTATATAAGATTCGGCACGGGCGAATATACCACTCTTACTTGTTTAGAACTACAATTCGTTTTTTTACTAGATGAAATTAAATAAGCTGTTCCCCTTTATTTCGATATAACAGTATATCTCAAAAACTAGAAAAAATTTTAAAAATCGAAGTGCAGATTTTTTGTTTTAATTTGATTATAAATATTTTAGGACTAATAAGCGATATATAAACAAATATTTAGAATTTTAAAGGCCAAGTAACAAAAACTGCTTCTTTTAAAAATTTTACGTTTTTCTTAAATTGCCTCTACCGAACACATTTATGAGAGATTGGATTGTGAAAACCAAATACAGATTTTCAAACTCTTTGAAATATTAAAATTCAGTTGTTCTTTTTTAAATTAAGGCAAATTCACTGTCAGTAAATAATATGTAAAATTTATTGTATGCAACTGAGTTAGATTTTAGATATAATTTTTGTTAAAAAAAATTTCTTAGGTATAACATGTTTTAAGAATGTAAGAATTGCAAATCGTAATTTAAAAGAAAAAAAAAATATATGCATTTAAATAAAAAATGAAAAAAAGTTCTCAAATAATGACCCTAAAACATAAATGATTTTAATAGATGATTATGTGATTTTAACAGTAAAAAAAGACACGACATTTTACCTTATTCTAAAACAATTTATTATATTATTTCTTAAGTATTATAAAAATTTTTTTGTTAATATAACACATTTTTATAAAAATTTCCTTGCAGTTAATTGCCCTTTTTATTGTGTTGCAACGCTATTTCATAAACCTACTTACAAGAACGATAGAACAAAATTTTAATTTTCTGTGCATGCCGTGGCAATGACGTCACTCAAGCTGCGTTTTTAGTGGCTAAGAATTTCAAACTGCCAGTGATTTAAATAACAGGGTTGCAGGCTCTCAGATAATAAAAAAAAAAATTTGGCAACTCATGTTGCTACTCAAACTTCATCCAATCTGTGTTCCTATTGGCTAATAATTATTAAAGATCGAAGCTTTTTTAATAACAGTGTTGCCAGTGCCTAGAGTTATGATTTTTTTATGTTTTCTTAACTAAGTACAAACATTATTTCGCACAAATTATATATTTTCACATATGCAGCAATTTGTTATTTATAAATTTTAAATGAATAAAACAAAAATTTGTGTATACTTACCAATTATTTGTTATCTCAAAAATTTGTTTGGCTGTGTTTTTACCAGAAAATTTTTAATTGGCAACCCTCACTGTGGACCAAGTACGTCATCTAACAAGAAATCTTGTCATGGCGTAATCTTTATTTCTATCATTCTTGCCTACATAAAAATAAACTTCAAAAATATTTATTTTCGTAAGCAAAAAATGTATGAAACTAACTTCTATTTTTCTACCATGTGCAAATCTATACTTATAATGTTAACTAAAACCCAAGGAATATTTACTCATTAGATAACAACAGTTCGAAAAAAGCATTTTGTGATTTTATTTTTTTATATACATACATATTTAAATGTATTCAGGGAAATGTTTTATTCTATGGATTTTGACAGCTGAAATTTAAAATAAGTAAAGACAAAAATTAACAGCTAAACAATCAAGACTACTTGATGAACAATACTTACATGTTTCATATAAAGCGTGGTTAAATTTAAAGGGCCAATGTTGAATGTGACCCACCCCTAAACGTCAAGTTTTCTTCTCTGCATTTCATTTGACATTTCTCAATTTCAGACTAACTCAATTTGAACCATGGAATGATAGGCCCCCAAATGAAATAACGCCCAGGAAACAATCCCTAATGAAGTAAACCCCAAAAAATTGGAAATAACACCCAAAAACAGTGAATAAAATATCATCGAAAATAAATGAAATAAATCCCAAAGCGAAAACGAAACAACCCCCAATATTTGGGAGTTATTTCTTATGAAATAATTCCCAATTATGAAAATGAAATAACCCCCAATGAAATAAACCTCATCAGCAACAAAAATGAAATTATGCCCGAAATTCACAAAAGAGTCAGTTTCATTAAGGATCAATATGGACCAACAGCAAAATCGTTTGGAGGCCCGCAGGCGTCTTCTTCATAATAAGGATATATGCAACTTCAAAAGTGTGCCAGCATTCATAATTAATTTTGTTTGGTGAAGGAACACACAAAGATCGTTTAATAGTTATTACTTTTAGTCAAGTGCAGTTATTTTCCCTTATACGATGAAAGCTATTTCAGATCAGCCACCAACGAGCTATCCTAAAACTTTACGAATGGCTTGAAAATCCAACTCATGGGAGAAGTTATTATAGTAACAATGTTGTAAATAAGGCAGTAATTTTCTGTAATGGAGATGTGAGGAAGTATGGACAAAGAATTGTTTAATATTTCCAATATATTTATTTTTGAAACCCAACTACCAAAAAATTATTTTTATGTGCATACATAAATAATAAACTTAATACATTATACGTAAGGAATGGTAAAAAAGACAAAATGGTTGCTCATGAATTCAAGATGGAGAAAATATACGTTGTATGTATAAATTCTGCCAGTTAGTTACACTTTGTTATTATGTACCTCCTCACTGCTTGGCAGAAGTGAAACCAACAGCCGATTAATTTTGATTTAGGGAAAACAATCACCCAAATCCAGAACGTTACCAAAAAAATGCTCGTTGCATTTTGTTGATTTTCTATTCGTCAATATGAACACAAATGGAAATATCTGGAAACATTCGAAAGATATTGTAATATATTCACAGGCTTAAAGTTTTTTTTGTAAAAGTCCTATTTTTATATAATTTATTTACAAGCAAATACACCCCCAAAAACCAACCACTTTAAAAATGAAATAACCCCCGAATACAAAATGAAGAAACACCCAAATTATACACGCTGTGAAACAAGCCCCGAATTTTAAAAATTTGTTGTTATTTGTGTTATTTCATTGGAGATTATTTCATAATTTGAAAACCCCAAATGAGAAATGAAATAATTTCCAAAAAAAAAAATGAAAAACGGCCAAAAAAAAATTGGGAGTTATTTCATATGAAATAACACCCAAAAATGTATGAAAAAAAATTGGAGAATATTTCATTTCTCGTTTGGGCGTTATTTAATTGGGGGGCTTTTCGTGGAGCCGAAAGATACACAATCGAGCAACGTGCTTATTATGAAAATGGTCATTCAAATCAAAATGCATTTCGTGCATTTCGTGATTCTTTTGGTCAACATAATCGTTCAAATTCGTCCACAATCGGGAAAATTGTGAAAAACATAAAAATTTCAGCAAAATAGGTCTCTATGAAATGTGAAAAACTCTGTGATTGACTTCTTAGTTCGTTGAACGGAAAACATTGCTGTTTTTCGCGATAGTTTGGCAAAAAAAACCTGTCAAACTCGACTCATCATCGTGCCCAACAATTGAACATTAACATTGCCATTGAAAATTTGGACCATCGGATGGAGGTGTGCCGATATTTTGTTTCATACATAATTGAACCAAACCAATATTATCATAATAAAATGTAATGACAATAATTTCCTAAATAAATTGTGTTTTATTCAAAATCAACATCGACCCTTGAAATTTAACCACCCTTTATATTTTAAAACACAATCATTTTTCGTATATGTATGACTTGAGCATCTAATCAAATTCAATTTATAAAAATTATTTGACATTTCAGATAAGTTTCTATGCAGCAAAATATTTAGAGAGTGTTGGTGTAGATTTCGAACAAGAGCAGGCTCTTGCTACACTTTTTGAATTTCTTACCACAGAACCATCTTTATCAAATTTGCAATGTGCCGCCACTTCTGGTACATTAAAAACATTAACCTTTCTTAAAATCGTTCATTACCAACAACAGAACGAGACAACAACAACTATTGAAGATGGTCTACCAAATGCCTACGACCTATTAAAAACCTTTAATGAACTCGATTTCAAACGCTTAACAAAAGACGCAAATTTGTATAGAAATTTTACAAAATATTCCTCGGAGCAAACTAAGCAAGATGGTAAAACGGCACAACAATACATGTGCCGCTTGAATTTCTTACACTATATCAAACAGGCTCGATCTGCTTATGCAGTGTATGTTATGTTATTAGATCAATTACAAAATTATGCTCAAATTACGGAGACTCATCTGTTTAGCGCCTGTGAATGTGTGTACGACATGGCACTACAATCGTCATCTACAGATACAGAAATTATTATTCATTGCATAGCATTTTGTGAAATGCTAGGTTTTGATACTCAGCAATTGCGTTGCTTTTTGAAACTTAAGAAATGTCTCACTAGTGGTGATTTTCAATATTCCCAAAATATAGTTTCAATGATACAAAATTCTGAACGTTTATTAATTCGCCGCTTGGAAATCGATAATGTTTTCCCTTTAAACGAATACACATCCGTAATGTATGTTAACACTATAGCAAGAGGTCTAAACAAAGGCAGTATCGAACCCATTTCATTGATAATGAAGCACTATGCATCCCAAAATGATTACTGGCACCTTTTTGTTTTATTGCAATATTTCGAAATACCTTTAGAACAAATTAAGAATATAGTTAAATATTTTACTATATTAACAATGGGAGACCATTTATTGCGGGCTTTAACATTTGCCGTACAACTGAATGAGCGTAATGCAAATCTTAAGGGACGCCAACTGAAACAATGTAGGCAGCGTAAAAAGGAAAACAAAACTGTCAACACTACAACCTCCATGGAAACCATGACATCTTCGTATGCTTCTTGTTATGAATTAGCCGGTATGATAAATGATATGGAACCAAACAATGATCGTTTTGTAGCAAATTACATAAATGGTGGTCCAGATCTCTTCGCTCTCATAATCCTGTACACAAATACTACCAAAAATAACAATGATTTTGAAAACATAAACGACATAAATAAATTTTTAGATTGTATGCAACAAAAACATAATCACACAACTGCCCCAACAGTTGTAAACTATTTGCGCACCGCTATAGAACAGCAATTGCCCATAATGGCTGTTTTGGCTGCCTCTGTAAGTGGCAAAGATGACTGCAATCTGGACTGGTGTTGGCTAGTGTGGTTAGCGGTAACTACTAATCAATGGGGTAATGTTTTAAGATTGGCACTCGGTATTAATATTCAAGAATTTCCCTGGAACCTTATCGACCAGCTAGTAAAACAGTGTAAAATAAAGTCCTTGCTGCAAAGCTTCTCTATATTTTACCCTAAAAATGCATTTCTACATCTATTTAATTTTTTGCAATTAACATTGCAAAGCGAATTTGGTGAGAAGGCTACTCACGAACTTCGTCTGTATGTTTTAGCCTGGAGTAATGATGAAGTACGTTTACCCCTAAATCACTGGTCAAAACGTGAAAAACTAATGAAACGCACTGTACGTCTTTTACTTTTACATTTGCAAAATAGCTTTGAATCAATCACAGATCAAATGAGATTTCTTGCATGCGTCTGCCAGTCGGGACTCAGTGATATAACGGGTCAAATGGACTTTTGTTTGTTGAGGGGATTTTGCGAAATCTTGCAAGTGGCCGGCAACGATGCAACACAAAGGTTTCCCCTAAACTTTACACAACTGTTACAAAATGAAGCAGGAGAAAATAAAGAATACGAACGTATATTAAATTGTGTAATGGCGGCCAAAGAATATGATATAGCCGTAAATTTGGCCACACTTTTGCACAAGCCCATTAGTGATATCGTCTATAGCAAATGGGTCAACTCTTTGGAGTTGCAATTGTCTCTGCCTACAGTAGAAAATTTTGATGATTATAAGTTTCCCTTCGACCAATACGAACAAGAGGTTTCTTCTCATTCATTACCGCCTGAGACACTCGTAAATTTTTTATTGTATGTCTCCTCTCGTTTGCCCCCCATTTCTTTTCGATCTCGTTACTATGTGCTGCAAAGAGCTCTTAATGTTATAAAGCATCATCATTTGTTTCCAAATGAATCGTTTGATCGTGATCAAATCGAATATGACATGACTATAAACTATTTGCTGTTGGATGATACTGAAGCGAGCTCGCTAACGTTGTATCATTCGGAATATTACGAAGAAATAATGTTATCTGAAAGATGTGTGCTCTACAAATCATTTTTGGAACTAAAAGAGTTAGCTGGCATAGATGACTTAAACATAAGCGGCAAAATTGATTTAGATGATAGGCAGAAAAAACGACTCAAATCTTTATTACACCGTTTGCTAGATGATTGTGATATTGTTGAAGCTTTAAGACTTCAAGAACTTTTTGATGTGCGACCTTTAGACTTGCGTTTTTTGGTATTTTGCATGGCTTTAGCGGAATCAATATCAAATATATACGCCATGTCGACAGATGAACGTCAACTATTAAGTGAGGTTGAACGTTCAACGTTTTCCAAGTTCACCAAACGCACACTTTGCACCCCATCAGGTGGTAGTAGCAGTTATATGTCGGATAGTAGTTCTACTTTAGAATTTGAGGAAATACCTTCCAAAGAAAAGCAAGAAACTTTGGCCATACTTCAAGGTATAGCTTCCAAATTAAAATTTGGTATTAACTTAGCAAAACGTGTTATCTGTTGCTATCGTGCTGCTATGTATTTAGACAAAGAATATTTAGATGTTTTACGCACCAAAGATGTGCAAATATTATTGCAAAGTGTAGCTGATGAAAGTTGTTTACATCGTCTCTTAGTAGTCAGTGATATTTTGTCATCAACTCATATGGAATCTCAAGAAATCGCCGAGCTATTAGCCTTTGAAATTGCCACTGCCGTTGTACGTCCACGTTTTTACATATTTAGCCCCGATCAACAATCTAAACATTTGTTTCATAATGCCGACCTCTGGGGTTATAATATAGATAGAGATTTGCATTTATTCCTAGAATTGACACCCGATCGCACCAAACTAGGCGCCTGTTTGTTAGAATATTGTGATGCTCTGAAGTCATATCGAAAATTTCAGGACAATAAGCCTTACGAAAGAAACATATATTTTGAACGTTTAGCCGAAATTATAGCACTGTATGGCCAACCAAATAACAGCGGCTCTAGCAGTAATAATAACAATGGTAGTTTAAACAATAATGATACCAATCAAGCCGCCAGACCTCTACAAGTTTTATCGCATAAGAAGCAGAACATTATTTATGTTGAATTGCTTATCAAAGCCCATCAAGCCTTTGTACACGAGTGTTCTATGGAAGGCATAGCAAATGTGCTAAATCGTGCTAAAAATTTAAATAACATACTTGCCCAAGCCAAATCGTGGTCTCTAATAGTGCGTATGCTTATAGGTATTGGTCGCTATCGGGAAATGTTCTTTTGTTTTGATACTCTTATAGAAAATGAACAATTTGAATCTCTACTTGGACAGTTTGATGTGGAAAAGACTACAGGCTTAAGGCAAGCTATTTTAGCTTATTTACGCGAATATTGCGCTCCGCAACAAGGCAAAGAGTTATTTAAATTGGCAGCATTACATTTTTTAATGTACAAAGATTTAGCTGAGTTATGGCAACAAGATGCTGAAGAAATACAAAATAAAGTATATAATACATGTCAGTTGCCAGATGACGCCGATAGTAAACTAACTAAAATGAAATGCAATGCAGAAATGTTAAAAGCACTCAATATTTCACTTGAATACTATGTACATTCTACCGAAAATTATTTGCTCGACAACAAACTGTTGCTAGCTCAAAAAAGTGCCTCTCTAGCTGAGTTAACAGCCATGCAAATTGATTTGGCAAATAGGTCTTTGGAAAATCCACCTACACCAACTGGGCTTCATCTTTGTGTCTGTGTTATAAAACTTAAATCGAGAGACCAATTTAAAACTTTAATTAACAACGAATTAAGGTAAAAAAAAATATAAAATATTTTTATATCGAGACGCCAAATTCTATATAATTAAAATTTGTTTCCTTAATCTTTGAAGTGTATCTCAAACCTTAATACTAAGCCGTGCTTATGGATACGATGTCAATTGGTCAGATGCCATTATATATCAATTTGTTATTAAGTTAAAACGCTCTTATATAAACGATTTCTTGCAACAGGTGGATATTACAGATGATATTATTGAAAATGCTATAAAAAGGTATGTACCTGTAGAGTATAATATTCTATTAATCTAGTTTGTACTGAGGCATATATTTTCATCAAGTAATTTTGATGTGATTACCTGATGACTTAGTCTGCCGTGGTTTATAAATACACATACATACATACATAAAGAGTGAGTCAGCTAAAACTTATACACACTATTCCAAAGTAAATAAATTAATAAATACCAAATTATATGCCAATAATTTTATGTTTAATGAATTTGTTTTTTTTTTTTTTGAGAAATTTTATATTTAACGGTTTAAGTTTTATTTAACTTAGTACAAGTAAAAGTTTTTTCTGACTCAATGTTTCTATGTGTTGAATAAACTACATATCGATGGTCACAAGTAGAAAGTCCCCAACTCGTATTTTTTAAGAAATTGAGTTTTTCAGTAATTCTAATAAATATTTGTGTGAGATACATCTCGATACAAAATTTTATTGCTATTGTGTCAAAAATAACAGTATTACAATCAATTTTAAAAAAGAAATTACATTATGATAATACAGTTTCTATTATGTTTTTTTCTTCTTCTTTAAAGTTGCAATTAATTGAGTTAGGGCCTTTCTGTCTGTGACCAACACTATGCATTTAATTTTTACAGTTTTCAACTTCATTACAATCAAAATACTATAAGCAAAGAAATGGAAGACCATATTAGCGAACTTGTAGACATGGTGCAATCAGTTACTCTTAAGTACAAATTGGCATCCTTATTAACTTTAAAATCAACAATATTATCATTAATCAATGATCAAACAATACATTATCTGCGGGATATGAAATTCGGCCGCAGAGAAGATAATCGAAAATCCTAAAACATACATAAATCGTTTATTAAATAGAGTTCTAATAGGATCATGTATATTCCTTTAAATAGTTTTTTATACCAAAAATAAAAACATATCAAAAAATAAATTTATTTGTTTTAATTTTAAGTTTACGCATGTGTTTCGAAAAAAATGTTCTTTTCATTTCTCACATTGTCAACCTTCATATAAAATTGTTTTGATAAAATGTTTCCTTATATAATTGCACCATGATTTCAATTATATTTTAAAAGAATATTCCTAAAAATGATTGCAATTTAATTTAATTGAAATTAGCAAACTAAATAATAGAATAAATGAACTAAAGCCAAAATAAAAATGACTCAAAATAATTCCCCCTCAAATTTCTACAATATTAATTTCCGACCCCATAAAGAATATAAAGAAGTCGATTGAGGATTGCCCGTGTGTACGTTGAAATTAATTTTTTTGAAGCACCCGACATCGAAGAGACCCATTAAAATATCATAAATGTTCGGAAGAAGTTCGTCAGCACAATTGTCCCATACCTTTTTGAGGTATTTTTTCACCTTATTTTCATTAAAAAAATTAAAATTATGCAGCCCTAGGATTATTTATAGCTTTTTACTTTTTATATATATGCTATGCCTCTAGAGATATTCGTGAAAAGTTTTGGACAAATCGACCGAATATAGCACTCTTACTTTTTTTCCATATATCATGGTATTAAGGCTTCTAATAAATATTTTGACATACTAAATACACCACAATATAAACCGTGACCTTTACCATCTGAACAAGATAGAGAAACATAATGGGGTATCAAAGGAAAGGGCTTGCATAGCAAGACATCGGAAATTAAAAAAATTTAAAATGTAAGACGGCCGCCACTACAAAATGGCGTACAATTTAATTATATTTGGTTCGAATCTAGTAATTAAAAATGTAGAATACAGTAAACAATGAAAAAGTTAAAATCTAAGATGGTTTCCAAAATAATATGGTGGATATATGGGTCTTTAACTCTCACAATATGGGTACCAAATGAAAGGGCTTAACCAGTAGAATACAGTGAAACAAGAAAAAGTTAAAATGCATCATGGCAGATAATTTTTTTTCTTAACCCATCAATATGGGTATTAAATGAAAAGGGTTGACTACTATTTAAAATTAAATTATTTAAAACTAAAGTTGGCGTCGGAAATGACAAAGCAAAATGGCATATGACATTAGATCTAAGCTTCGGTGAGGTCACTATACCAGATTATTATGAAAAAATAGTATGATTTATAATTATTTAGATTTATAAATTTTCATTAAATGTTAGGTGAAACAACAGTACAGTTGCAAATCAATCAAGCTATGATATACATATGTACATGCATATTTCAATATCTTTTCAACGGTACTTCTTGTTGAATAATTTTTTATTATGCTAAAATTAATAGATTTGATAAATTTGAACACATGTTAAAATATTGTGACAAAAATAAACGTTGGAAAGAAGCAAAGATTTTATATTTTACTTGAAGTCGTAATATGAAAATAGCATGTACACTACTTACTAGGCCATAATGTAATAAGAAAGATAGCAAATTTTAAGAAAATCTTAACATTAGTTCCATTTTTATGTCTAGCTATGTCAATGTTTACAAAGAAAAATTTTAAAAACTCCCAAAAAAATTCTAATATACATATTTTAAAGAATGTGTTATTTCATCTCAGAAATTTTAATCATTTTGTTTATTAAATAATAAATTATTTTATCTCAAAGGTTGGTCTACAAACGATGTGTAGAGCAAAAACTCAAAACTTACAAAGTAAAAAATTAAGCTTTTGTAATTGGCTTTTTATATGAAATTTGGTTTTAAATCGAAATTACAAGAAAATTAGCTTTTTGTGTTAACATTCTTGGATTTTCATAAAAATCTAGCCTTATTTTTTTTTTTAATAATAGAACTTTTTGAGCTATTCGTCCCAAAAGATTAGTATAACAAAGCCGACGCCGCCGAGTTTTAACCGTTTCGATGTTTCGTTTCTTAAGCATTGCCATGTATTCATCCGTAATTGGACTTATTTTTTGTTCCCAGCACCACGTCTTTCTAGTTTGCTTAGGGCTTAAGGGATTGACAAAAAAAAATTTTTAGATCGTCTAACTGAATTTGTTATTCTTATTCTGTCCCCGAAAACTCTGAACAAGTCTACGCTGTTACACCGTTCAATGCTGCATTTGATCAAATTATCATTGATATGAGATTATTATTGTATTATAACTAGATAATAATCCTTACAATGTTATGTTCGACCTTCGACTTGGACACAGTACGAGTAGCTATGTGATCTCATGATTCTTCTCGAATTGATTTAGAAATAAAAGTTAAACAAATTTTATTTATAAAATGTAATTATTTTTATTAATAAATAAATAAATAAGGAAATTATATTTAGTTATAAACCTATGTATAGTATGTGTAGAATATTTTTAACGATCCTTCTGACTAAAGTATTGAATATTTTGCTTTTATTTTTTAATTATTTTTGTTCTTAATATACATAGATACATGTATTTTATAAACAAAAATATTACTTAAGTATATGTATGCATATGTATCCATATTTTTTTCTTAAATGTGTCTAGATAATGTTTATTGATTAATAAAATGAGTAAGTAAGAGAATATTTAAAATATTAGATTTAGTTGCTCTAATTGTGTTTGACATCCTTATAAAATGCAGGTAGCTCCGATTGCAAACGCAATAAACGGACATATGTTACGAGACGCCAATCTTTCGAATCATCATTCGCTTGAACAAATGTTGAAGTATAAGAGACAAGTTCCTGCGAACCATCCTGGTCTAGATCAGCTATTAGCATAGAATTTTCCTGATTGTTAAGATCAGGCTGACAGACCATTTCTCTTCTATCGCTACGGCAAAATTGTACAATATTGCTTTGCGAGGTATTCTCAATGCGGGTATCAGCACCAATGAATAATACCAATATCACTGATTCAGATATTCTTTGCATATTATAATTATCCATTAATAAACCACTGCTTGAAGACTTCAGTTTTGTACTATTTGTTAATGGTGAACTACTTCGCTTTAAACGCAACGTTTCCGATTTTACATTGTATGATTCTCGCCGGTGTAAAAGATGATCGAAAGCATCAAATATTTCGTTTGATATTTGATTGTCGCACAAATCTCGACGGCGTCGCCGATCAGTTTTATGGTCGCTTGATCGAGAACTACTTTGTACATGATTCTCCTTATATGAGGATTTATTAGGATTTTCTTTAGTTTTCATAGATTTCGATTTTGCTTTGGATGTTTGAGTCTTTTGAAAGGTTTCATTGCCGCGTGGATTGTTGGATGTAGCCGTTTGAGTGTTTGTCGATTCAGAACTGGTGTTAAATTTCCAAAATTTCATAACAAAACCCGACATATTAGGTTTTATATTTTTAAAATGCCACTGTGCAGGTACCATACCATACATGCCACTACTGGTGAAATTTCGCAAAGTAAAAGGCTTACCATTACGATTTTCACTCAAGATAACCGTGACGTTACAGTCTTCAGGACACTTACCACGATTTTCTACCACAAGCTCACGGCCACTTAAGGAGTAAATATTACGTTGGGAGTCGATATCTTTTCTTTGCCCATAGTGTCGATGTTGGGAAATTTTCGAAGCTGGCACCAATTTTATACCCATTAAAGACTTGTTGGTTATGAGAGAGAAAAGTTCGGCCAATGTTTTGGAGCGCTGAGCTTCTGTGTTATTATGTATGCAGTTAAAGGAAACCATGTGAGCATTTTCCAATTGTAATTTTCGCAAAGTGTCACACTCCATTACTTTAAAGCCATCACCTACCGGTTGCCCGTTACTACCCGACAATATTCTTAAAAAGTTTCTTTGTTCAAGAATGTGACCATTTTTATTAACTACATCTCCCTTACGCATGTAGTGTTTAGTTCTTTTTTCTAAAGTCACACTAGTTACCAGAAGTATATCCATAACGCCATCGTTATCCACGTCCGGTAAAATTACAGGAAAATCGAGGGCATTGACTTTGTGAACTGACCTTTCTTTAAACCTCCAGTGCCACTGGCCAGATATAGGATTTATAGCACCCAATTCGCCGTACTCATCAATAACAAGACAATCCGGTCTTCCATTACGATCAACATCAAGTAATGTACAATCTATAGCTACAGGCTCATCAGTCATCTCGTCGAACCAAGCCACAGCTCCAGAGCTTCCTATTAGAGATATTATACCATTTCTTTTTGAGTTATCTGGACGAAATTCGGGAAAGAATGAATCACCACGATACAAAAATATTAAGTTTTTCTCCCAATTACGGAGACCACTTACAATATTTACTCCGCCTTTTAATTCGATTTTTGTATAATTATTATACCAATTATGGGTTTTAACACGATCAACTGGCGCAGGACAAGAACCATCATCACTACATGGTATTACCCAAATAAATATAATAACCGTTAAAACGCACAACAATATTGAAGCAACAAAACAGCAACGTCGTGCCAGTGACATGGGCTCATCCATCTGCATGCCTTTGGTCGTATCACTGTCACCTAAAATTGCCACATTATCGGCATCGGTTTGATTACGTTCATCGTAATCGCCATTAAAACTTGAAAAATTATTAACAGTACCGCATGGACCGCCACTGCCATCAGCATTAATGCCTATGTCGGACATCATAACTGGACGGAGATATGTATTTTGCATACTATTGTTTTTAACGGTTTCCTTTTTATGCAGCCCGTTACCTAGTAACGAGAAAAATAGTTTTTGTAGAGCGAAAAAATTATTAAAAAAAACTTAAAATAATTCTTATTTAACAAAATAGATTTAAATGATGCTTAATATATGTATGTATATGCTAATATATATATTACATTAAATGTATAATATGCTTTGAATATATCTGTATATAAAGAGTATCCGAAACTTAATATTAAATATATGTTTGTACCCTAACCTTTCAGATATTTTTTAAAATTAAATGTGGAAAAAATGGGGTTTTAAAAATTTAAAAGTGTTTATAAACTAAGTACAATATGTTATTTGTTAATTTGATTTATTTTTTAAATATATTTTTTTTACATTATTAAGAGTTATGAGAATTTACTTCAATTTACTTCACTTAATCGGTGTCTGCCCAACATACATGGAATTTACAATACAATATTTTGGTAAAACCATACTAAACTTAAAAGAAATGAAATGGCTCAAACTTTCTCACATTATAAAAATATATTAAAGTAAGTTTTAAATATAGAAAACTTATCTTAAATAATTTTGATTCTTCATAAGAATATAAACTTTTTAATTTACTTCATTTTAATAAGTCGTTAATAAGTTAAATTAAATTGTTAATTAAAAAACAAAATGTTAAAATAAAACACAAACAACAAAAAATCTTCACTTAAAATAGTTAAAATGTAAAAAAATGGTAAAAAGCACATTCTTCTAAAATTTTGCAATGTGTTGTATTGTTATAAGATCATAATTTTTAAAAAGTTTTTACTATGAAAAATACAAAACTTTTCAACTAATATAAATTGTTTAGAAAATTATGACATTATGACAACACAAAACTAGGACACCCTTGTATATACATTAACATGGTACAATAAACAAACCATGGATATAAAAAACTCTAAGTTATTTTTTTAGGTTTTTAATTCAGTGACTGAAAATTTGTAACGTCAAATATCCTAACACTTGACAATAGAAAAATTAAGTTTTACCATAGTAATTGTGGCTTCACGAAAAGCCCCCTAATGAAATAACGCCCAAACGAAAAATGAAATATTCCCCAAATTTTTTTCATACATTTTTGGGTGTTATTTCATATGAAATAACTCCCAATTTTTTTGGGCCGTCTTTCATTTTTTTTGGAAATTATTTCATTTCTCATTTGGGGTTTTCAAATTATGAAATAATCTCCAATGAAATAACACCCAACAAATTTTTAAATTCGGGGCTTGTTTCATAGCGTGTATAATTTGGGTAATATTTCATTTTGTATTCGGGGATTCTTTCATTTTTAAAGCTTCTGGTTTTGGGGGGTGCTTTTAAATAAATTATATAAAAATAGGCCTTTTACAAGAAAACTTTTAGCCTGTGAATATATTACAATATCTTTTTAAATACATAAATGATAACGTTCTGGATTTGGATGGTGCGACCTTCGTGACAGACTACGAAATAAGTCTACGAACGGCAATAATGATTGTTTTCCCTAAATCAAAAGTAATCGGTTGTTGGTTCCACTTTTGCCAAGCAGTAAGGAGGCCCATAATAATAAAGTGTAACCAACTGGCAGCATTTGTACATACAACGTATATTTTCACAATTTTGATTTCATGAGCAACCATTTTGTTTTTTTTACCATTTCTTACGTATAATGTATTAAGTTTATTATTTATGTATGTACATGAAAATAATTTTTTGGTAGTTGGGTTTCAAAAATAAATATATTGGAAATATTAAACAATTCTTTGTCCATACTTCCTCACATCTCCGTTACAGAAAATTACTGCCTTCTTTACAATATTGTAACTATAATAACGTCTCCCATGAGTCGGATTTTTAAGCCATTCGTAAAGTTTTAGGATAGCTCGTTGGTGGCTGATCTGATATTGCTTCCATCGTATAAGGGAAATTTACTGCACTGGACTTAGTTCATTTACAAAACCAAAAGTAGTCACTATTAAACCAGCTTTGTATGTTCTTTCACCAAAAAAAAAATTGAAATTAAATGATGGCACACTTTCGAAGTTGCATATATCCTTATTATGAAGAAGACGCATGCGGGCCTCCACACAATTTATATCAATAACTTTGCGATTTTGCTGTTGGTCCATATTGACTTCATGAAATCCTTAATGAATCTGACTCTTTTATGAATTTTGGGCATAATTTCATTTTTGTTGCTGATGGGGTTTATTTCATTGGGGGTTATTTCATTTTCATCATTGGGAGTTATTTCATATGAAATAACTCCCAAATATTGGGGGTTGTTTCGTGTTCGCTTTGGGGTTTATTTCATTTATTTTTGGATGTTATTTCATTCACTGTTTTTGGGTGTTATTTCCAATTTTTTGGGGTTTACTTCATTGGGGATTGTTTCCTGGGCGTTATTTCATTGGGGGGCTTTTCGTGGAGCCGTAATTGTTATATTTTCTAAGCAAAAGTTTTATTTTACGAGTTCTAATTTTCTAATATGTATTAAAGAAAATATTAGCTGATGTGAAGAAAAATAACTTTTACATACCCACTATTATGTTGGTTTCCGATTTTATTGTATTTGGATACAAATTTCTTTCCAACTGTCGCTGACGTTCTATTTGTAGTTTACGCCGATTTTGCTGAAATGATTTCGGTTGTAAATTAAGTGTATTTGGGGGATTACGTCGATTATTTGTGTTTATATTCAAATCGAGTTGTTGTTCTTTTTGATGTGGCTGTAAAAATTGTTTTTGCTGGTTCTGCAACAGTAACAGTTGTTGGCGATGTTTTGCTGAATTATGAATTTCTTCTTCTGAATCAGAATCTGTCATCGCCTGGCTCAATGGAGCATAGATGGCCTGATGTTGTGGTGTTTCCATTGAAAGCATTTTGACTACATGTTTACATCAGAAAAAATGTATGTTAATAAGGAAAAATCAATATTTCTTTTACAAACTGTTCTAACATACCAGAACATAAATAACATAAATATTGTGTTGTCTCAAAATCCACATATTTTGTTTATTTAACACATAAAACTTAAAAAGTACACAATCTAAAAATATTTAAATGCCTTAAAATTTTAAATATTTCTATAATATTAAGAAATACTATACAGCGGAAATAACTTAACAGTAATTATTCTTGCTACGGTTTGAATGCTTGTAACTACATTTACTATAGATATACAATACGCCTTTAAGCAATGCTGTAAAGTAGTTGCCAGACAATATAGATTGAAATTAACTATTAAACTAGACAAAATAGATTGAAATTAACTATTAAACTATCTTTAGATATATGAAGTTACAGGAGTTCCCGTCAAATCTAGCGTCAAATCTGTTTATCGAAAAAAAAACGTTTTTAGCTATTAGCAGGAAAACTAGCAATTTTTTCTCGCAGTTTGTAGAGAATTTGTTTATTTTTTTATATATAAAGTTTGACAATGAGAAAAATTTTTTTTATCTATGGACTTTTATAGCTGAAATTTTAAATAAGTGAAGAAAAAAATAATCAGCTGACTTATCAAGACTACATGAGTATTTACTATCATATGTAAGTTACAAGTCGCAAGATCTGTAAAAATATGTGTAGGTTAAAGAGCGTAAAAAAGTGTAAAAACAAATAAAAATATTAAATGAATACCAAGATCACAAATAATATAAATATAGAGCCAAAATAATTGAAATAGTTTCAATTTAAAAAACTTTATTAGATATTGTAAATAGATGCAATTCTAATGGTAACAAATTCCAATACTTAGTTACCCTAACAACAAAAGATCTATTAAAAGAGGATTAAAATACTTTTGGAGGAACAAATTGAGGATTCCTACTACGAGAAGAAAATACAAATATATTACCATGGGCAGAAGGTTGACCATCTTTTATAACTTTACAGAAAAATATAAAAATACGAACCTTAATGAAATCATTAAACGATCAACCAATAAAACTTTAAACAAAGTCAGATATGTGGATAGTTGAAGAATTTATAATATACTAGCAAATCCCCTGCACACTTCGTAGTGCAAAAAAGAAAATAAAAAAATCAATTCGAATTCATTTAAATCGCGATCTTGTCGAATACATATTTGTTGTTGTTTTTTTTACACCCCGTCCACAACAGACATGAAATGCTTAACATAAACACTAATATGATGTTAGTGTTAAGTGTGGACTGCTCATGTTAGAGTTTTCCTCATGTTTTAACACGGTTGTTAAAACATTTGTTATATACCATGGAATGACGTTTAAGCTTGACAGAAGTATTTTTTTCCTTTTTTTTTTCTTTTCTTTTTCTTCGGCAACGTTTAAAGTGTAAAAAAGCTTGTGAAAAAAGGAAAAATTTGCATTAAATTAAAAAAAAATAAATTAAAAAGAAATTAAATAAAAAAGTAATTAAATTAAAACGAAATAAAGTGTAAAAACGTTTGTGGAGAAAGTTAAAATTTATATTAAATTATTTTAACTTAAAAATTTTTTTCTAAATTATAATTTTATAAGTTCCTTCACAAATTCAAAACACAAAAAGTGCTAAAAATCACAGCACATGCAAAAACGTTAAAAATACTTTTAAAAAGTTATCTGTATTGCTTTGCCGACAATCGAAAAATAATGAAAAATCTTAACATTAACATAAGTACGTGTACTCCACAGTATAACATAAAAAATTTAACATTAAGTTGTAACATCATGTTTTAACAACAGTTCATGTCTGTTGTGGACGGGGTGTTATATGAACAAAAAATCACATGTTGACATGAAACGACCATAGGAGCAAACCATAAAAATTTCATCGAATTCGGTTAGACCGTTCGTGAGTAATAAAGTCACAACGCACTTGCAACAATTTTTTATATACATAAAGATAATGTTGTCCTTTTTATACATTTTATATTATTTTTAAATATACCTGAATTCAAAACTGTATGTTAATGCGTAAAATTTCTTTAAAAAAACACGGCATTACTGTCATAAATAACACAGTTGATTTTCCTATGTGACGCATTGGCAACTCTTTGCAAAAGAATCGATAATTTTTGTACCATTCTCATTTCTCGTTGTGAGGCTTTTTTAGAAGAATTTTGTGAAAATTAATAAATTAAAGAAAAGAAAAATGGTGCGTGGCGGTATGAGAGGCGGTCGACCAATGCGTGGGCCAATTAGACCACCATTTAAGAAAACATTTGTACCACGGCACCCATTCGATTTAACTCTTGCTGAGGTAGTATTTCCAAAGGTGTCTCCAAATGTGGATGATGCGGCTTTAACTGCGGTAAGGGATGGAAATTTATAAAAAAGCATGTATGTATACATTTTTATAATATTGGTCATTATTAGGCATTGTTAAAGCGCAATCAAGACTTAAGCCCTACACCAACCGAGCAGACGGCTGTGGGAAATTTGGTATCTAAAGTGCAGTCAGTGCTTGATAATTTAATAGTGGCACCGGGAGATTTTAATAAATGTGTAAGAATTCCATTTGATTATGATAGGTTTTATATTAACGTATAAATTTATAATTTAGCAATTGGAGGAAGTGCGTCAAGTTGGTTCATTCAAAAAAGGTACAATGTTGACTGGAAACAACGTAGCTGATATTGTTGTAATCCTTAAGTCTTTGCCCTCAAAGGAATCATGTGAAGAATTGGACAGAAAAGTTGAGGGCGACCTTAAGAATGCCATGAAAACTGAAGTTCTTACCAAAGCTGATCACATAAGTACTACCTTCCATGACCGTGGCTTCGACGTATTTAATACACAGGCAAAGGTTCGTATACTTATTACTACAATACCGCAAAATATGAGAAAAAGTGAACCGAATATGTTTCCCGATGCAAAAATAATGCAAGCTCACTTGGCAGCTATACGTCACACACGCTGGTTTGAAGAAAATGCTCATCATTCTTCTATTAAGGTGTTAATACGGATTCTCAAAGATCTGTCTAAGCGTTTTGAAGCTTTTTCACCACTTTCGCCGTGGATGTTGGATTTGATGGCTCATTTGACTATAATGAATAATCCGTCAAGACAAGCCCTTCCAATTAATCTTGCATTCAGGCGTGTATTTCAATTGTTATCGGCTGGTTTATTTTTACCCGGCTCTGCTGGAATAACCGACCCATGTGAGCCCGGACATAATCGTGTCCATACAGCTATGACATTGGAGGAGCAGGATTCTTGCTGTATGACTGCTCAAACTTTATTGCGTATTTTGGCTCATGGAGGATTTAAACAAATTTTAGGCATGGAGGGTAATTCAAATATCGTTAAAGACATGTCCGTGTGGAACGGAGTTGTGGTTTCGCCTTTGGAAAGGGTTTACGAAAAACCTACTGACAAAAAGGATGGAGAGGGCGATGAAGATATGGAAACAGTGGAAAATGATAATGTAATGGATGAAGATTCTGCTGATCAGTAACTCAACAAAAACCTTACAGAATCAAAATTTTGATTGATTTTACGAAGTCATTTCACCTTTTGTTATCAATAAATATGATAAAAATATCACAAAGATCCCATTAAATAAAATACTTTTTTTAAACATGTATGAATATTCACTATATACAAATCAATGAAGTTGTGTATTTATATAACTATGAGTGTCGTTGTCGTGATAAAGACTAGTCATTATTTACAATATATTTGATTGTCTTTAACAACTAGTAAACGCTTTAAATTTCTTTGTTCTTTATGGAAAAAAATTTCCATTTGATACAATTGACAATTTATGGCGAAGTTGAACTAGGGTCGTTCAAAGACATTAATTCAAATAATTACCTATATGGTTACTAGAGTTGGGCTTTATTTATTTATTTATTCATTCCGTAATATAAAGCCTTCGTGGCTTTAGCGTTTTTTTTTTTAGATAAATATGTATGTCTACTAAAAATTATGTATGTAAAGTAATTAAAGTAAATACATATATATATAGGTAAGATTATAATTATTCAATTCTTTACTTACTTGTGATTAAAAAAGTATACGCAAAATAACTTAGTTGAATGTAATAGTCATATATATTTTTTTTATCTAGCGGATATATTTAAAATCGGGCCGTTACATCTTCCTAATATAATAAATGCGATTCTTTTAAATTTTATTTTTAAAAGAGGCTACCTTTCGTACCGTCAACTAAGCAAAGTGTGGCCACAGTATAGAATGTATGGACATAATTTAAAAAACGCTTCGAAAATACAATTATTAAAATTTGGTACTTTGTATTTTTACATGATTCCATGTTAATGGATAATCTCTATTAATGTCCTCTTTAAGTTCTGAATCAACAATATTATCAATATACTCAGCACTAATGCCATTGGGCTCGCTAACTTTTATAGACAAATCATTAGTTTTAATTATGTGACCGGATTTTAAATCTTTAGATGCTACAATAGATTTGCCTAATTTTAAACGGCAATCCATTTCACAAGGAAGTATATATCTTGTCCCAAATGATTCAGAATCCAATGAATTTATAACTTCCTTAAGGCTTTCTGTTTTAGGAAGCACATTGAAAATTTGATCACTAATCAAATATTTTTCATTTAATGAAAATTTCTTTGAAAATGTTTGAACATCATTAATTAGTTTAGCCATTTCTGGAGGATCCAAAGAACACTTATGATCAGAACCTTTCTGTTGCTTATCCAAAGTAAAATGCCTTTCTACGATTCTCGCTCCAAGTAATACTGCTACTTTAGAAATATCTATTCCAAGCTCGTGGCCTGAGTAACCAATTACGCAATTTGGAAATTTTTTCTTGAAAAGAGTTATCATTCGAATTTTACAATTTTTCACTTCAGTTGGGTACGAAGAAATACAGTGCAGTAAAGCGTAATTGGCTTTATTAGCTTTTTTCATAATATCTGCAATACGTTCAATGGTTTCCATAGTTTGCATGCCGGTCGATATGACAAGAGGGCGTTCTAATTTTGCTGCTTTTTTTAAAAGTGGAAAATTATTAGCATCTCCCGAACCAATTTTTATAAAAGGGACTTTAATGTCATCTAATTGTTTTAAAGAAACCTGCAATAAATATCTACTTATTAACGTTTATACATGTGGCAAAGTTTACTATCACCTCATCCATAGCAGAAGCTGTAAAATCTATATCATTTTCTTTGCAATACTTCTGTAGTTCCTGATACTGATCAATACTGAATTCCAAATGCCTTTTGTGATCGCCATACGTTTTTCCCCACGAATTAACGCTTTCATATAGTCGACCTAATGCTGACTCAGTAAATTTAGCTTCAAGACATGATTTTTGAAATTTAACACAATCACAACCACATTTCTGTAATTTATACTTTAATATAATAACTTAAATTATACTTAATTTACCTTTGCCTCCAAAATCATTTGTTTAGCCAACTTTATATTTCCTTGATGATTTTGACCTATTTCTGCAATAAAATATACTTTATTACCATCTCTACTAATTAAAGTTTTGCTTAGTTGTAGTGAAACCATTTTATAAACGCAATAATTGTTTTATTTAATTTTAATTAGTTTTAGTATTCAATTTAACTTTCGTCGTTACTTAATTGATTTAAAGTAACTAAATACATATAAAAAAATTATCATCAATACAGGGTAAAAGAGTGAAAACGGTTTTATCGTGGTTTTAACATAAATGTTAATTTTTTAATCAAAGTTAGTGATGGAATATAATCGATAACTAATAATCGGATATATAGCTAAGAACATTATCGATCACGTATGTACCCTGGTATATACATATATATATCACAAATTTAGATAATAACTAAAGTAATAAAGTTATAAAATCACATTGCATTTACATCTAACAACAATTTTAAACACCAGTGCCTTCAACAAGTACTGTTAAAAATACCGCAACAATCTTGTACATGTTGCTGTTGTATCTTTATTTACACTGTTGCATTTTTTAAAACCGGTTTATAAAGTGGCCATATTAAAATGTGTTTTTTGTATTTTATACCCAGAGTTATAAACATAAATTTATATATAACTAGCCAATCCCGGCGCGCGTTGCTACGCCCCTTCATGAATTTTAATCGCATTCTAAATTTTAATCGAATATCAAGTGCAAGGCTAAAAACTATAACTTTTTCTTTATGAGGGTGGCACTGCCCACTTTTCTAATTAAGAAACTGTATAGTCATGACAGCTCAATAAGTGTGCAAAGTTTCAGAAAAATCGGTCCAGTGTAAGTACCTCAAAATTATACCTTTTTTTAATGGGCGTGGCACTGCCCACTTTTCTAAATACGAAACTGTATAGTCATGACAACTCAATATGTGTGCAAAGTTTAAAAAAAATCGGTCCAGTGAAAGTACCTCAAAATGATACCTTTTTTTTTAATGGGCGTGGCCCCGCCCACTTTTTCAATCACGAAATTATAAAGTCATGACAGCTCAATATGAGTGCAAAGTTTCAGAAAAATCGGTCGAGTGCAAATACCTCAAAATGATAACTTTTTTTTATGGGCGTGGCACTGCCCACTTTTCTAATCACGAAATTATAAAGTCATGACAGCTTAGTGTGTGTGCAAAGTTTTAGAAAAATCGGTCCAGTGCAAGTACCTCAAACTTATAACTTTTTTTTATGGGCGTGGCCCTGCCCACTTTTCTAATCACGAAATTATAAAGTCATGACAGCCCAATATGTGTGCAAAGTTTCAGTAAAATCCGTCCATTGCAAGTACCTCAAAATTAAAAATTTTTTATGGGCGTGGCCCCGCCCACTTTTTTTATCACGAAATTATTTAGTCATCAGAGCTCGATATGTGTGCAAAGTTTCAGAAAAATCGGTCAAGTGCAAGTAGCTAAAACTGATAAGTAATTTCTTATGGGCGTGGCCCCGCCCACTTTTTTTCATCCATAAACACTCCCCGGTATGTGTACAACAACTTACCAAAGTTTGAGCCCGATCGGTTTTACAGTTTCAGAGTCTATAGCTAACACACACACACACACACACTGGTTTCACTTTTATATATATAGATAGATATGATCGCCCCATAACTTTCTGAGATATGAGCAAATAAACACGACTGCTTCTGTTTTTTTCGGTTATATATATATTTAGTAATGTGTTATATATATCTTTGTTATAGTAATCATATATTTATTTTCTGGTAGAGTTTGAGGTTTGCTACGGAAAATCTTCTGCTCTAATATTATTTTCCAACTTGATTGATTTTTTTTTTGGCTTTGTTAAAGAGTTTTTAGGATGTTCTTTTTATAAATTTTAATGCTTTTGTAATTTGCATCTGTTTTATAAAAGATGGTAAATTTTTATCAATACGTAATGCGTTTTCTTTTTCACCTCGTCATAGGACTTCACACCCAATTTTCCTAAATTTCTCTCTAAGATCGTCATATGTGACAGCTCATAGAGAAAGGGACCTAAGGGTAAAAAAACAATGTTAACTTTTTTTTATGTGGACAACATCTGAGCATCGAATGAGACCGATCCCATGCCAAAAAGTGTTCCCTCCCAGAGATATGCGCGTTTCATAGAAGTGAAGTCTACGTTTCTAAGCGCAAATAGAAAGGGACCTAACGGTAAAATTTATTCATTTTCATTTTTTCCCCTACTAAATTAACAAAATAACTTGATTTTACGAAACCACAAAAAAATTATTTTTTTCCTTATGAACAATTCAAAAAAATAGAAAAATCATTTAATCCTTAAAATGGCTCTCCTGAACAAAACCTGTTTTTACCCTTAAGCCTCTTTCTCTATGCGCTGTCACATATGCTTTCTAATTGGACTATTTTTTTATTGCTCTATATTATCCCATATATATATATGACTTTTAGAATTTTATGCTTGGTAACAAATAAAATGAGTTTGTTTTACTATTGAAATTGTAAAATAATGTTAATAATGTATATTTTATTATATACTTATTCTAAGACTGTGCTTATGCGTTTTCTAACTATATAATATATTATTATTGGCGTTTGTGGCCAATCATAATATTTTAAAATAAATAATTCAAAAATTTAAATAATATTGAAATAGGTCGATAGTTCTCATATAGAAATTAAATATTTGTTGTTCTATATTCCTTACAACGTTGAATTTTTTGGTACGAATTTGCCAACTCATATAGTTACAAGTTTATTATCCGTGTAAACAATACCTTGTTACTCTTCTTAGACAATTAATGTGGCAACATGATTTTTTCAACCGTTTAGTGGGTTTTTAACCGATTGTCAAGTCTTTGTGTGTTCGTTCGTTCTTTGAATTCGCCTATCGTTTTTTGGTAGCTGTGAAAAATTTATTAAAAATACTAAAAAAATATAATACGAGGGACACACATTTCAAATTTGTAAAATAAGATAGTGGAACAGATATATTTTACCTAAATCAAACGCAAAAAACTTTCGAAAAGAAAAATTTGTTAAAGTTAAAAAGTAGCCCACCTATCAAACGAACGACGATTGACCAACGCTCAATATATAAAAAAAGCAAAAGAACAAAAGAAAAAAATATGGTTGACATAATAAATATTGACAGCATTATATCTCGGTTATTGGAAGTGCGTGGAGCTAGGCCTGGCAAAAATGTTCAGTTGTCAGAAAGTGAAATAAGAGGCTTATGCCTAAAATCACGCGAAATTTTTTTGTCGCAACCAATACTTTTAGAATTGGAGGCCCCTTTGAAAATTTGCGGTGACATTCACGGTCAGTATTACGACTTATTACGTTTGTTTGAATACGGTGGTTTTCCACCCGAGTCAAATTACTTATTTTTGGGCGATTATGTCGATCGTGGTAAGCAATCATTGGAGACTATATGTCTTTTGTTGGCCTACAAGATCAAGTATTCTGAAAATTTCTTCTTGTTGCGTGGTAACCACGAATGTGCCAGCATCAATCGCATCTACGGATTCTATGACGAATGCAAACGTCGTTACACCATCAAGTTGTGGAAAACATTTACCGATTGCTTTAATTGTTTGCCGGTAGCAGCCATTGTAGATGAAAAGATATTCTGCTGTCATGGTGGTCTTAGTCCTGATCTCACAACCATGGAGCAGATCCGCAGAATTATGCGTCCCACTGATGTGCCCGACCAAGGTCTCTTATGCGATTTGCTATGGTCCGATCCCGACAAAGATACCATGGGTTGGGGTGAAAACGATCGTGGAGTTAGTTTCACATTTGGAGCTGAAGTTGTAGGTAAATTTCTACAAAAGAACGAGTTCGATTTGATTTGTCGTGCCCATCAAGTAGTTGAAGACGGATATGAGTTCTTTGCTAAACGTCAGTTAGTTACACTTTTCTCGGCACCTAATTATTGCGGTGAGTTTGACAATGCAGGAGCTATGATGTCCGTAGACGATACTCTGATGTGCTCTTTCCAAATATTAAAACCAGCTGATAAGCGTAAAAAGTAAATGATGATTTAGTTAACCATATACTAAAAAGCGAAATACTTCCTTTGTTATTGTACATCAACATCATACAAAAACAAAAAATTATAAATAGAATAAAACAAACAAAAAACATCTTAAAACACCTAATACTTTCGTAGTCTCCTTTTATTTCCACAAACCGCTTTCCATCCCACAGTTTATTAGGCGCGATTAATCATACATTTTGCTCTTTGCGACCATCAACATCTAAAATAAATTATAATTACGTTGTCATAAGGCTTTTTGTTTTATTTGATGGTTAAATAAATAAACATTTAAGACATAATCATTAAAAGTTTAAAATTTTGATTAAGTAGAAAACTACACTTGATAGGGCTGATTTATTCATTGTTAAACCTGATTAAATTTTTAGAAGTTTTGACAGATGGCGTTTTCTATTTTCAATGTTCAGATTAAAACAATGTTATTTGTTCGATTATTATTATTCTGAAATTTTGTCCTATTTTACTGGCTATATTTTTTCGCTTTTATATACATGTCCGTTTCAGTTTAATCGTAAAATTATTTCTTTTGTGTGCAAAATTGAGACGTGTTAGTTTTTAATTTTTAACCTTTTTTATTTGATATTTACATGTATTGGAAATCAAAATTGATTATATTATATAAAGTAATACTAATTAATTTTAATACATATAGTATTGTAGACTAACCAATTTTGCCCTTTGTGCTTGCGGTAATCTTTTCTTTGAAAAAAATACATAAAATAAAACAATAGAGAAATGATGCTAAAAAGCCAAAATAACAACAGGCATTAAAATAAAAAGTTGTTTAAAATATATACGCAATTATCGGTCTTATTTATCATTTTGTATTTTCCAAATGCTTTCTATATGCGCTTTTACATTTTGAAGTTAAATTAAAAAAAAAATTATACAAGGATAGCGATACAATTTTATTAGTTTAAAAACTACACGAAGATTTAATTATGTATTACATTTAATAACAATACCAAGAGAACGTTTTGCAAATGTATATTTTTCTCTCTGCATTATTAGAATATGTTATAAAATCTACTTAACCTTTTTATTGTTTAATTTGACATTTTATATTTTTCTACTTGCATTATTAGTTAACAAATTTACATATGAATTAAAACTTTTGACTGATTAATCGATCCTAATCTGTGTAACCTCGTATTTCCTCTTCTATCCTTTCCATCCATCCATATAAATTTTATAATTAAAAAAATATGGGTTTTGTATAAATATATGTATTTTCAACAACAAGTAAACAAAATTCATTAATTATATATTTAAAATCTGTATCATTAAGAGAACTAAATGAAAGTATCCTTTATATTGAATAAAAATAAAACAAACAAATTAACAAAATTTTAAATTGAATGTTAGCCAAACTAAAAAAAACACTTAAAATTATTTATGTGCTACTTCTGTGTTATTTACTTTAAATTTAATAATTTTTTTTAGGTTGACACAAATGCTACTTTAACAAAGAAGTTTGTGATAACTACCACAAATTTTTTATAGTACCTTTGTACCAAAAAAATTTGTTTTATTTGCTTTAGTTTGAATTTCTATTAATTTTTTTTATTCAGGTATGTGATGAAAAACGATTTAGACATTTAGCTATTATCGTTTTGTATATAATTAAAAAAATGTTTTTAAAACTTTTTGATTAATTTTGTTTAACGGATTTATTGCATTTTGCTAATTTACAAGGGTGCCCTAGTGTCATAAAGTCCAAAGTTCCAAAAAATTTTAAAATGATTTAAAAGCTTTGTATTTCTTATTGTAAAATTTTCAAAAATTTTAAGACATCTTGTGAATTGTTTATATTTTGTCTTCTAGTATGCTTTTTAAATTTGAGATTGCTTTAAAAATTATTCTGAAAATCTATCGGAATGCAACTCAACTTTTCAAAAATATCTTTCCTTTCCGATTTCTTTCTATCTTATATTAGCTGTATGCAAAGTTCCATAATAATCCAGTAAGTAGAAAACTGGAATAATAAGGTTTTTACCTTGTGCTGCAAATTCTATTAAGTTAAAACATACACATATATGTCAGTCACATATTAGTTAATGAGCATGTCACACATATGTACATACATTAATTTTAAACTTTTAACGATATAAAAAATAGTAAAATATGGCATACTAGCTGACCCGGTCTGCATTGCTGGCCCTAAGAAAACGTTAGTGTTGTTTTACCACAATTTAAATTGAGCTTTTAACGAAATTTACGTCCTTTAAATAAAACAGGTTTTTTATAAATATCTTCGGAACTACATTACCGATTTAAGAGTTGATATCTCGTTTTGAAAAACATGACAACACGGCTTCAAAGTGTCACCCGCCTAAATATTTTGACGATTCCCTGAAAATTTAATCAAAATCGGCCCAGCCGTTTTGAAGCCCATACTTTACATATGTACATACATACACACATCCTGTTTTATATATGTATGTACGTATAGAGATAAGGGATTTCGGCGATATAGTAGGCATGTCACCCCAATTTTCTGATATAATAATATTAGCCAAAAAGTCATTATTTCGAAGCTTTAGCATTATACATGTACTTATTTCTGTTGGTTTTATGAGATGTTAAAGTTATTTTAGCTAATGATTTATACTTAGATATTGAATTATTGTGACTTACTTTTCCCAAGTCTTCAAGAAATATACTCCATACATTTATTTATTTATTTATTCATGTAATATAAAAAGCCATTCTAGGCCAATCAATATATATATATATATATTATATTACAAAGCAGAAAAAACCGAATTCATTATGTATAAATATTTACAATAAAAAATAAAGAAATATTTAAAGTATATTAAATTTTTATCGATGCTAGGACAATTTTACATGACCTACTATTTCATTAAACTACATAATTTTTTTCATAATGGACCAACTTCTTTCATTTTCAAAGCTTAAATTTAAATTTCCCCGAGATTTTTTCTTCCATGCTATTTTGAGCTATTAACAGAAAGACAGACATAGTTAGATTGTTATTAAATAAAACCAAAATTAAAAAAAATATATATATACACTTTATTTGATCTAAAATCAATATTTCTATGTGTAGCAAACAAAATGTCAATACCACCACACAATCTTTTTTTTGTAGAGGGTATAAAAATATAGGTAAAATTAACAGTTATCTATTTTTCTCTGATTATTTTTTATTTTATTTATTTATTTAAATTTCGGCAACCAAGCCTCTAGGCCATAATTGGCTACAAACTTCTACTTAAAAAAAAAAAAAAAATTTACAGTTGAAGTAAATTATGTATGTATGTTGAAATTATTTATTTATTTCAATTCCGTAATATAAAGCCACAAAGGCCAATTATAATATATTACATAGTTAAAAAACGCCTAAGCATAGCCTTAGAATAAAAATATAATATAGGTACTATAATTTAAATAATTTTATTTGCAAATAGGTACATACAATACAAAATTTTCTAAAAAAAATGTATGTTTTTTTTTTGTTTGTAGAAAACTGATTTTTTAGGATTGATTAGACGCACCAGATTGAATAAAAAAAAAAAACTATTATAATTTTTTGTTATCTAGGGCTTTTTACGTTTTAGGTAACGTTATATATACATATGTGAGGAGCCGCAGAACAAAAGGTGCTTTTTCGCTCATTTCAAATTTTTGGGAAATTGAGATTTATTTTTTTCGCCACTTTAAAAAACTGCAAGAACCTGCAAATGCTAACAAGTATTTTACTTATCTACAGATGCATCTAACTGTCATAAGTCATCCTATTAAATATTAAGGATGTTTGATATAATTCCATTTTTATTTCGGAAAAAGCACCTTTTGTAAAAAAGAAAGCAAAAAAGCACCTTTTGTTAAAAAAAGTAAAAGAGCACGTTCTGTTAATAGAAGGAAAAAGTATATTTTGTAATGCGAATACACATAAATGACGATAAAATTTTGACTGAATGTGGTTAAACCTGATCTAATATATTAAAAAATGTTAAATTAAGTATATAATTTTTGTCGTTTTATTAAATAAAATTGCAACTTAAACATTTCTTTCTTAGCCTTAAATTAAATACATATAAAATTTGTTAAAGTTAAACTCTTGTTCCAACATCTTCTTCTTGTAGGCAAGAACATCCAACATTTTCGTCTATTGAATCCTCCATACGTTTATCCTGGTTATACAAAATGTTCTTGTACCAAAATAATGACTGATTTTCACTCCAGTCTTTACCAAACTGTTTTATTAAAAGACTTTCCACAAAGACTTTAACATCTGATTAATTTTACTTTAACTGTAGTTTGGTTTGATCATTAAAGTAAAAAGTGAAACTACACAAAGATTATGGAAAAGAACCTCTTGATAAAAAATAATCAAAAAAGCACCTTTTGATAAAAAATAATCAAAAAAGCACCTTTTGTTAAGCATAAATTTTTTAGAACCCATTTACTTTGTAAAAAAAAATAATAATAATGCAAACTTGATTGTTTCTACAAGATTTCAACCTAAATATTATAAAAATACCAAAAAACCAATTTTTCGCGAAATGCGAAAAAGCACCTTTTGTTCTGCGGCTCCTCATGTATAAACACATGTATTCCCAACAAAATATAACAATAAATATTATTTTAACACTTTCGTTTGGAAAAAAATACACTCACTCATAAATACTCACAAGTTTATTTCTATTTATATATTGTGATAAAATAAAAATATACATACATACTAATGTATGATATTCATTATTCAAATATTTTACTAAATAATTTAGAATGCGCTTAAAATGGTTTTATGAATAATAATGGAGAAGATTTCGATTTCGATATCTTAACCACATACCAAAAACTTTTTTTAATAAAAAGTTTTGCAACCACCCTAAATAGAATTTTTAAGAGCGACTTGAATTAGTTTATGCCTTTACATTTTTCTTAAAATGTTAGTATTGTTTATATACAGTTGGCGCGTTTATTAGTAACTTATTATTTCCGGAAATATACTTAAGTACTTTCATTCAAACCTAAAATCTTTTTGAAATGTAGCAATTTCAAGTACGCAATGAAAAAATTTTCTTGTTGCAAATTGGAGCAATGCAAGTTAGAGTATGTCCCACAATCGTGTTTCTACAGTATAATTTATATAAAATTACGGTTAAAAGACAATAAACGTTGTTTTTCAAAGAAATTTTTATGACAAAAGCAAATATTTTGAATATATTCAAGAAAAATTGACCTCAATAAGTTTTTTCGGCAATAAAGCATTGCATACGTTTTATAACTTAAATATTGGATGCTTTTCACATTACTTTTTTTTCTGGGAACAGAAAGGATTTAAAAAAAATATCTTAATTTTTTATTTACCTTTTTGCTAAAAGCTTTAATTTGTTTAAAACATCCTATACCTATATTCTTTTCCTTGGATAAATACAAATATTTTTCATATTGTATCTATTAAAATCCATAATAAATAGATCAAGACTTCCTTAAGTATTACAAAACATGTTATAGTTAAAGAAAATATTTATTATAGATTTTTCAAGGTGCAGACAGACTGCTACACTTTGCCGTTTTATTCTGTATTAGAAACTATTTCGCTTTGTGCAACATTTTTAACGTCGGTAGCTTGTTTATTTGTTTCCAAAATATGGGTATTTTTAAGACCTTCAACAACTGTAGAATATTCACCAAGAGGTTGTCGATTTTGATCATCTGACACTGGTGGAGAAGTGGCATCATCGCCTTTAATTTCTGAATTGGCATTGGAGTTATCATTGTTAATGGAATCGTTATTATAGGACTGTTCATTTAGCAATTCTGGATTTATACCATGTATAATTCTTGTTAAACGTTGGATTTCATTACGGGCATCCTCTAACTCACTCTGCAAATAGGCGATATTGTCAGCTTGTAAGCGAGCGTCGCCTAAATTTTGAAGCAAATATTGGGTGGGATCTTCTGGGCGTTCTTCAAGTATGCGAACAAAAACTTTTGTTAAAGACTCAATGATTCCGCCACGCTCTAAATAACGCCTGTACTCATCTCGCTTAGGATCAATAGGCTACAATATATATAAAAAAAAAATACGGATTTATAAAAACAAGAAACCTTTAGCAAACATACTTTAAATGACATCTTGTCGGCTTCACTATTGTTATTTGCACTGGACGGTTCAATTCTTAATTACAAAACGTTTGCAAATCTATTCTTATTTAATTAAAAATAACTGTTTACTAAAAGAAACTGTAAACAGTGTTACCAGACTTAGGGATTTAATTATAAATTGGGAATTTATTTATTAAAGATATTTTCTTTAATTTACTACTTGGAGAGTTTTTAACGAATCTCTAAATATAAAAAAATTACATATGGTGGTGGAATATTGAAAAATTATTATGATAAAAGCAAGGCATATTAATTCATCAGGTAATTGCAGTTAGGAGTAAATTTTTTGTTTATATTTTTTATATATGAAGTTTGAAATTTGAAATAAATGAGAGAAGAGAGAAAATTGTTTTTTATCAATAGACTTTTACATCAAAAATTTAATAAAAGTGAAGAAAAAAATAATAAGCAGACGATACAAGACTACCTGATGAATAAATGTGCCTTGGATAAAAGTCTATATATCGCTTAGTTTTCGAGTTATAGACTTCTGGAGTTGTTATATATTTACATGTGTTTGTGATTTTTAACTTAATTTCTGATCGTTTACCAATAGACAATATTGGTATTCTTTAAAAGCTTACAAAATTTCCTAAAACTGTAGATATCACATAAATATTTTTTTTTAATATTGATTTTTTAAAAACTTTAATGTAAAAACTTTATATTCTCGTTATATTTTTTTAAGACTGAAGACACGCCATTAAAAAAAAAACTTGGCACGCACTACTTGTGAATGCTTTATTTATTTATTTAAAAACAATCAGCTGATTGGATACGAGTACCTTATTAATATGCCTTGTTCAAGGCATATTCATAGAGGAAAGGCGAATTCATACAAAATTATCAGCCCAGCTGATGGGGTAACATTTTGTCAAAATTTGTTGAATTCGCCTTTATTTTATTTATTAATGCTGGGATGGAAAATGAGATTTTTTAACAGAATTTAAGTATACTTATTTAATAATAAGTATACCAAATTTATGTATATTTGTTTTTTGCGACATTTATAATGTGTTTCAGAAATATATTCTTTTTTAATTACATTTTATTATATCTAACATATAACAACTTTTCCATCCCTGAATACACATTGGAGTTGACATAAAACATCCCCTGAAAAGTGTTTTGTTGAATCAATTCGCCATTGCATATATGTACCTGTATGAATATGCCTTGCATAGTGGTATATGCAACGGCGAGTTGATACAACAAAGAAACTTTTTAATGGTTGTTTTTAGTCAAGGCCACTTCATATATTAGAAATGAATAAGTTGTTATGTGTTTAATTTGATAAAATTTAATTACAAGAAGGATATATTCTTACAAAAGCAACAAATATACAAAAATCTTGTAAATTTATTATCAAAAAAGTACACTCATGCTGTTTAATACCGTATCCTTAATCTAATTTTCCATTCCTGCATTAATAAAGGAAATCTGGG
Source organism: Phyto melanocephala (assembly GCA_941918925.1). NCBI lineage: Eukaryota > Metazoa > Arthropoda > Insecta > Diptera > Rhinophoridae > Phyto > Phyto melanocephala. The sequence continues at coordinate 10,590,719 of OW799233.1, forward strand.
CAAAAATAACAAATTTTGACAAAATGCTACACCAAGGCGAATTTATACAGGTGAAATTATCAGCCCAGCTGATAGGGAACACTACTGTCCAACTCCATGTATAAAAAATTATTGCTTGTTTTTTATAAGTGGTATTTGACCGAGAACATCACAGCGAATTCGCCGTTGCATATACCTGTATGAATATGCCTTGTGCTACACTAACAACTGGGCTTATAGTTTCACCTATATGAAATTTGTCGAAGTTATGCAGGAATCAAAGCGAATTTATTTATAAGGTGGTGGCATGGTGTAATTATACAAGGTGGCGGTGCCAGCCCAGCTGATTATTTTTTTGTGTTCTGGAGTATGTCAAACTGCATATTTAAAAAATGATTTCAACTCCGGAGATTGTCAAACTCCATACATAAAAAAAGAGAGACAAAAATTGCTCTCCTTTACGCTATCACCTTATGTAATTACATCATGGGTGGTGGTAATTCTACAGCAAATACAAGGAGTAATCTATGTAAACATAAATAATATTTGACAATTCAATCATCATTTTTGATAATAAAAAAGTAGATCAGCTGCGTTGACAATTCAATCATCATTTTTGCAAATAAAAAAGTAGATCAGCTGCGTTGTCAACACCACCTGATAAATAAATTCGCCTTGGCAGGAATGGAAAATGATAAAAAAATGCCAAGTAAACTGATTTTTTAAATCCTGGGATTTTTTTATTTATGTAAATAAAGGGTGTTTTTTTAAGCCCGATAGAACTTGAAATTGTAAAAAATAACACAAAAAATTAAATTGTAATCAAAATATTTTTTTTATTCGAAAGATCAATACGTGACATTAACATTTGAAAATGATTTCGGGCATATGGGTACCGCGGCTGTTCTTGACGAAGCGCATTCTGGACGTCCAATTTTGGGCCACTTTTTCGAGCACTGCTGGCCGTATGTCACGAATAACACGAACAATGCTGGCCTCCAAGGCGTCAATTGTTGCTGGTTTATCAGCATAAACCAGTGACTTCACGTAGCCCCACATGAAATAATCGAGAGGTGTCAAATCGCACGACCTCGGTCCATTTCTCGAAATCAACTTATCGCCAAATTTTGATTTCAATAAGTCGATGGTTGCGTTCGCCGTATGGCACGTAGCGCCATCCTGTTGAAACCACATCTCCTCCGGATCAATGTCATCCATATTTTCAAACAAAAAATCATTGATCATGGTGCGGTAACGATCTCCATTGACCGTAACGCGAGCTCCGGCCTCATTTTTGAAGAAATAAGGTCCGATGATGCCACCAGCGTGAAAACCGCACCAAACGGTGCATTTTTCTGGATGTAATGGAGTCTGTAGGGTCTCTTGTGGATTGGTCTCGCTCCATATGCGGCAATTTTGCTTATTAACAAACCCGTTAAGCCAAAAATGCGCCTCATCGCTGAACACAATTTTGCGATAAAATTGGACGTCCAGAATGCGCTTCGTCAAGAACAGCCGCGGTGCCCATATGCCCGAAATCATTTTCAAATGTTAATGTCACGTATTGATCTTTCGAATAAAAAAAAAATTTTGATTACAATTTAATTTTTTGTGTTATTTTTTACAATTTAAAGTTCTATCGGGCTTAAAAAAACACCCTTTATATGTATGTATTTAAAACACATTTTATTGAAATAATTTTAAATTATTTCTTAACAAAATAAAAATTACATAGGGCCGTATTCATAAAAAATATTTTAGGTTTATTGAAGGATTATTTGACAAATTTCTCTACATCTGTCAAAAAGGCCTTTAATAAACCTAAAATATTTTTTATGAATACGGCCCATAGAATTTAAGAAAAGTAATTCATACACATTATTAAATTAAAGTATAATAAAAAGGAAAACAATTACTATAAATAACCGTTAAAGGTTAAAAACTAAAGAATTAGTATGGCATTTTTGTTGAATAAGAGAATAAATATGTATGTATATGAGCTATTCATTTTTTCACATTTATGTAACAATGGGCCAATTCAAAGTGGTTGCATATCAGTCATATTTGTACTATTTCATATTATTTTATGCATGCATAAAATTTTTGTTAGTAATTTCCATACAAAAAAAATAATATGACTACACATTTGTTTCCTATGTATAAGAAATTGTTTATGTTATAATTTTAACCATACTGTCTCTCAGAGAGAATTTCTTCGCTTCGCACCTCTCAGAGAGAATATTTTCTATTTTCTTCTTTTCTGTATACATACAATTTTTAACAGCGTCATCTCTTTGTCTTCTTTCTTGTATTAAATACATAATTTGTTAAAAAAAGGTGTTCAAAGTCACTAGTCTTATTAATATGAATTATATGACATAGTACAATATGAGAGTCTACTTTGAATTGGCCCAATATATTAAAATTCGTGTTTAAATTCATTCAAAATATTTAAAAAATGCTATAAAGTTTGCCTTATTGTTTGTCACCCTTAGCACGTCATTAATGGCACGTTCAATATTGACTTGTAAAGCTTGAAGAGTCTAGTTTATTTCGAAAGACCAATGACTTCAAATAAGCCCACAACTTCTTGGGGGCCATTCAATAACACAATTTTTTGAAATAATCGAATCTCCAAACTTTTTTTTCGCAATAATTCAATTGATGCATTTGCTGTGTGGTACGTAGGTTAGATTGAAAAGGAGGGGTATAAAAGCCCAAACCCATGACAGGTATGCACTTATGCCCAGTTGGCATGTTGTACGCTCCATATGGAAAACGGAATTCCCAAACAAAAACCATAAACATAATTTCCCATAAATGACGGACCAGTCCAAGAACCCAGTCCCCTTAATGTAACGCCTTATGGATCTCCAGTTCGAGTTCCCCAGGTATTCTAAGTTCGGCATAGTATCCACTGTAAAGTTTTCGCGCCTAATATGCCCAAACGCAGGACAATGACAGAGGTAGTGTACCAAAGTCTCATCCTCTTCCTCGCATGCTCTACATGTTATCTCCTCAGATAATCTCATGAGAGCTAGATGAGTTCTCAACTCCGTATGACCTGTAATCACACTGGTTAGTTTCCCAAGTGTAGGTCTACTTAGTCTCAGAATCTCCTTTGATTTCCCAAGATTTGGGTCACCCCATAGTGTTCTTGTCACCTTACCGACATCAGTGCTTTGCCATTTTCTGACATGTTCCTCCATCGCCCAACGTTTAAGTTCATCCTTAAATCGTTTAAGAGGTTTGGCGTTCTCCAAAGTTATAGTACTCAAAAGAGCTCCCACTTTGGATAATTTGTCGGCTTTCTCGTTTCCGATCAGCCCGTGATGGCTTGGTATCCATATTCGGCCTTATTGTCATTGGCGTTGTCGTGTCGTTTTTGTGTCGAAAACGACAGAAATACGACAAGGGCTCATTCATTTTACATTGTCGTAAATATTACACGGTACCAAAAAATACGACAACGCCAATGACAATAAGGCTGATTATCTCCAGATGTTCACAATTTGCATGAGTTTATTATATTATTTGTGAAAAGAATGAAAAAAAAATAAAAATACTAAATAGAATTTGACTCACAACTTTTATCTTTTTTAATTCAGAGCATAATCCAAAAAACAAGCGAAAAAAATGAAATTGTATTCACAAACAAATTTTTTGCGTACTATGAATGGACCTTATTGGTCTCCGAGTGTGGGTGTAGGAGGCAGATACTGCTTTCTGCATCCCCCTTTCCTACCTACCTACCTAATTGTATCTATTGTACTTCACATAAAATAAAAAAATTTTAATTTCCCTAATATAATTTTTTTAAAGATACCATATCATATTGGAAAACCTTTTACAAAACTTCATATAGTTTTGAGTTTCTTTTGAAAAAAATCTGAAGTGAAATTACCAAATCCTTGATTTTCGTACGACAGTAACAGAAATATATTTTTAGAAATAAATAACAAATGTAAGCGAATGTGAACGTTTTGTTTTTCCATATTGCATCATGTTATTTGATTTTTTCAAATGAGTGCTCGTATTAATACTTATTTTTATTGTTGTCAAGTAAAAGGAAAAATAAAAGTAATGAATTTACGAATAGGAGGAAAACTTAAATGGTTTCATTCTGTTCTCCGATATGTATATTGTATTTTTCTCCATTTATGATCTAAATTGAAAAACAAAAACACTATCTGAAGAAGTAATTCAAGTCTAGCCTACCGTCCTCCCAAAACTTTAATTTATTCCAAATATATAAATATGTAAGTACATATTTCTTTTGCTAAAGATTTATTTATTGATAATGAAATAAAATTATAAATTGATATTATAAATAGGAGAACTAGGTCAAAATCTGGTTAAAAAAAAAATAAATGGTAGAAAATTTTTAAATAAATCTTTATTTATTTTTTTTTAATAAGAGTGTTTTACTTATTTCGCACAATAAATTCTTTAAAATTTCAGCTAGTAATGCAGTACATAATATCAAATTATTCGTTTAAAATTTGTGATCACTAAAAAACAGAAACGTAGAGTTAAAATTTATTCATAACGAATATTTCTTCGAACAAAATATATGAATAAATCTTCACATTGCTTTAATAATTTATTGTGTAAGTATAAAGGTTATTTTTTTGTTCATGTAAATACGGTATATGTATATAATTTATTATTTTTATTTATTCTTAATCATATATAATGAAGAATGAATGTTGATAAGTAGATGCTTAATACACTTGTTTTCCTTTAAATTTATTTTTTCAAATATTAAATATTGCAATAAAATACGTACTTTTTTGTCCAATTTATTTATTACTTGTCGTCTAAATTTAGTTTTGTATATAAATTTAATTTTTTTTTAACCATACATATACTTTTTTTTAACTTAACACTGATTTGCTTTAATTTTAATTTTTTTCAAATTTGATATATGTATGTATATATATATATATATTAAATTAAGAGTTGATTTATTATGGTTTTATGATGAAGATGTTATAGCTGATGGTTGTAGGTGGTAGTTTTTTTTAAGAAATGATGAATTTTAAAATTTCGTTTTATTTTTTTTAACGCTGGAGCCAAAATATGGTTGGTTTCTCAACATCTTGTTATTCTCCATTCTTTTGTTCATCTTCAGATTCGGATTCTTGAATAAAATAAAAATGGTTTGGAATTAGTTTTAATTTCTATAAACAAATAAAATAAAAAATACTCATTGATCGATTATACATAGCAACCAAGGCATATTTATTCATCAGGTAATTGCAGTTCGGAGATAATTTTTTGTTTATATTTTTTATATATGAAGTTTGACATTTGAAATAATTAGAAAAGATAGAAAATTGTTTTTTATGTATGCATTTTGATACCTGAAATTTAAAAATGTGTTGAAAAAAATAATCAGCTGACGAATCAAGAGTACCTGATGAATAAATATGCCTTGATAGCAACCTTAAGTCAAAAAAAAATAACGAAAAAAAGATTTCAACCAACACACGGACAGACAGTCAGGGCTAAATCGACTCCTCTATGTCTATGGTGTAATGTACCAGCAATTATTGGCCAAAAATATATATGAAAAAATTAAAATGGACACCCAATCACTGGCCTAGCACGGTTTATCTTGCAACATAGTAACCTGAATAGTGTTGTGATTAATTCAACAAATTCATTCTCTTTCAGTTGCCATTATTTTGAATTTTATAGCTCGTTGTAGATAGCAAACGAAATTCAGTGAAACTTTAGCTTTAGGATTGCTAATTATTTGACATCTGTTAAGTTGTCTTTTGCATTTGTATTTCACAATCAGGAATTTTTATAAAATCCAATGATTTGTAAGAGTTATTCTTCTTTAGTCTATTTATGGTAAAATGCAAACCTTACTAAGGATATTGACATAGCAACATCCTATGAATCTATTTTTATACTAAATAACCAAATATCAAAAAAAAACTAAGTCAATCTCATTAAATGTGTCAAAAATAAACTGTTATCTGGTCAAATAAAATAATTTGCATATTTATCATAGATTTCATTGGCCTATAGAATCTATAATTTTAATTTAGCAGGCAAACTTTTACAATAAAATATATTATTTAATTTTAACAAATTCATTCTCAAAGTTTGCTATTTTCTAATCTGTGCATGAATATAGATATTTTAAAATATTTCGTGTGTATGGTGTAATGTACCAGCAATTATTGGCCAAAAATAAATATGAAAAAATTAAAATGGACACCCAATCACTGGCCTAGCACGGTTTATCTAGCAACATAGTAACCTGAATAGTGTTGTGATAAATTCAACAAATTCATTCTCATTCAGTTGCTATTGTTTTTAACTTAATGGCTCGTTGTGGATAGTAAACCAAATTCAGTTGAACTTTAGCTTTAGGATTGCTAATTATTTGGCAAATGGAATTGACATCTGTTGTCTGTTGCATTTGTATTTCACAAATCAGGAATTTTTATAAAATCCAATGATTTGTAAGAGTTGTTCTTTTTTATTCTATTTATGGTAAAATGCAATCCTTACTAAGGATTTAGACATAGCAACATGGGCCTGTTCATAAATGCATCACTGCACTGCATACTACACACTTTACATTCAAAAATGCAAACAAAGGCAGCACTATCAACATACGATTTGCAGTGGCAACGCAAAGTAATCATATTGTGCAGCGCAGTGATGGATTTACGAACAGGCCCCATGCTATGAATCTATTTTTATGCTAAATAACCAAATAAAAAAAAAACTAAGCCAATCTCATTGTGTCAAAAATAAACTGTTATCTGATCAAATAAAATAATTTGCATATTTATCATAGATTTCATTGGCCTATAGAATCTATAATTTTAATTTAGCAGACAATTAGGCAAGCAAAAATCTATATTTTATCTAGCAAACTTTTACAATGAAAAATGTTATTTAATTTGAACAAATTCATTCTCAAAGTTTGCTATTTTTCAATCTGTACATGAATATACTTAGATATTTTAAAATATTTCGTGTATCGTTTAATGTACCAGCAATTATTGGCCAAAAATATATATGAACAATATAATAAATGGACACCCAATCACTGGTCTAGCACGGTTTATCTAGCAACAAAGTAACCTGAATAGTGTTCTGATTAATTCAACAAATTCATTCTCATTCAGTTGCCATTGTTTTTAACTTAATGGCTCGTTGTGGATAGTAAACCAAATTCAGTTGAACTTAAGCTTTAGGATTGCTAATTATTTGACAAATGGAATTGACATCTGTTAAGTTGTGTTTTGCTTTTGTAATCAGATTTCAGAAGCAGCGTTTATTTTCTTCTTAGTTTAGATTGAAAACCGACTTCAAAATGTTTTTCTTACAGTCGACATTGATTGAAAATGATTTCCTATCGAGGTTTCAAAATAATAAATAAAAAAAAAATAAATAAATAATCAACGCGAATTTTTTTTATAGGCGAATCCATAACTAAAAAAAATGAATCAGCTGATTTTATGCGGCCACCTTTTTTCAATCCATCCGAGTTAAAAATTAAAAAAACAACAGTTTATTATTGTTGCTTTAGTTGGCTAAATTAAATTCGCCTTGATTAAAATTTTTGTGATACCTTTTTTCATAAAAAAAAAAAAAAATAAAAGTTTAACGGACCTTTTCACAATAACAAACAGACACTATCGTAACAACAGCTATTTAATTTAAGGTTACTGTTTAGCGAAAAACATACTATAAACATTATGGTAATACTGTGGGGTCTTTTGTTTACGAAAAACATTAAGATTAAAATCTTGAAATAGTGATTTTTTAGAATTAAAAAAAGAAAATTATAAAATAAATTATAAATAAAAAAACATGTAGTTATATGTTAAATGTTTTTAGCCTTTACATTTTTAATATTAAAAATTAAGTTATTAAATAAATAAATAATAAATAAAAATAAACCAACAATGTTATTTCTGATTTCTCCTTTCTCTCTTCTTTTTGGCTTTCTCACTCTAGTTAATCTTAGCCGGGATACTTTATTCTGTTATTGCAAATTTAACAGCAACTTTTAAATTAAAGTACTTACTTTCGATATCGATCGAATTAATCAAATAGTTTGGTATTGAACGCCGGCAGTAGTTTTTAATATTTTGATGCAGTATTTTATTAAAACAATTCCTACTAATATAATAAATGTGAATGTTTGTATGTTTGGATATTTGTTACTCAATCACGCAAAAACGGCTAAACGGAACTTGATGAAATTCGGCACATAGATAGATAACAACCTAGATTAACACATAGGCTACTTTTTGTCGCGATAATAACGCGAAGTCGTTGGAAAACTCATCACAACACATAATAAACGGTTGTTGTAAATATTTTATTTTTGTTGTTAATACTAAGTCTACCTTTTATCCCGATAACTACGCAGGCGAAGTCGCGGGCACAAGCTAGTAATAAATAAAAATTATTCGACCAATTATAAATTTTTATGATTATTTTAATTTCTAATGAAAATGTTTTTTAAAAATTTAACTATAATAAAGATGATTTTTATAAAAGGAAAATGTTTCATATAAAGAAATCTAAAAATTTTATATAATAGTTTACCTTTTTGTTGTAAACAAAAAAATTTTAGACAAGTATATGTATGATTTTTATTTAGCATCTTTTCGACACTAGTTAAGCCATGCAAAATTCAGCAAAACCAGTTCTAATAAGGTGCGGAATATATTATTTTGTAATTTTAAAGAGATATCAATTTGTTTTCTTTGAATAGCAAGCAGCTAACTGCTTTTGATGTACATTTTCACGAGAAAAAGATATCAGCTCATAGATAGCTTCATATTATGAATAACGCCGATAATCCTTAACGACACGCTAATAATATAATTAGGCATGTTTTACCTAAACCGAACTAGTTTTACCCCTGAAAATTTAATTTGTTATTTTTTGCTTCGATTATGTTTAAAAAAATAATTTAAATCAATTATTTTTGTATTACTTTTATATCACTTTTACTATTATGGAATATTGTTATTTTGGTCTACAAGGTTTTTTATATATTGCACATTATATTAGTAATAAATGAAAAGAAAATATATTTAATGCTCCAATTGTGGTTTATATCAAATTAATTTGCAATATTTAAAAATAATTTGGTTGTGCGAAAGTTTGTTAGACTCTCAGCTCAGATAAAGTTGACAACGATAATACAAATTTTAAAGAATCTATTTTTTTATAATGGATTTGTGTTTAATATCTCAATTTCAATACACTCTTTTTTAGTTCAATACAGTTAAACGAACTAGGTTAGGTCGGTATTAAAGTTCAATCAGTCTTTTAGTTAATCGTGATTTTAATTCAGTCTTTTAGTTTTTAAGTTAAATCAGTTCGAAATAGGTAGTTTTCTTCCATATTGACAGTTATAAGTTCTTGCTTTTAATTTTTTAATGTCATTGCATGTAGCGTTATAGTTGTTTATTACAGTAGGGCTATGACAATTTCTATAATTAATTATTCTCAGAACACTGACGTAAGAGAATTTTTTAAACGATCACCCATAACTTACCTTCTTCAGCGTTTTGTAACCATTCAACGAACTTCTTCATTTGTTCAAGAAAATGCATTTTACCTTTGCTAGAATGTGCGTCTTTGTACCAACGCATAATAACTTCTTCAGATAAAATTTCAGCTAAAAATATAAAGCATTATTTAATTAAAAAAATAAGTCCTAAATAACAAAAAATAAATTAAATTTAGCACTCACTTTTATAAAACAATAATATGATTTTTTGAAAAGCTTTCATAAAATTCATATTCTCATAACAGAATTCTTGAACCTTTAAAATCAAAGCCAATTCGGCGCGATCAGTGCTTGTAAAGGCTTGGAACAGAGGACAATAGTTTTTCAAATGACGTACAGCTTGATCTGTTACCAATTCCTCTTTTTTATTCCATTCGCCCAGCGACATAATCGTTGACCATATAATGACGATAATTTCATTTTCGGGAATGTTGGATTTAGCGGCAAATTCTTTTATATCTGCATTGATTTCAGAGTGAGGTTTCTCATCATTAATGTCATCTATAAGGGTCTGTTGCAATTCACGTTTGGCCTCTTGACTGGCTTGGGCTTTATGTAATTTAATGATTTCAGTTAACTCCTTTTCGAGAAAAACTTGTTTAAAGTTCTCTTCAGTACGTTTGTTTGGTGGGAAAAAGTCCATAAGTCTAAGAGAATAAAATATAATTTTTTAAACTAATAATCAAAAATTAAGATTTATTACGAGTTAAAAAATGGGTTTATATTATAAAAAAATTAATTCATCCTTTATAAAATTATAAAAAGAAAGGATTAAGTGTAGAATCAAATTCACAAAAATCAAAATTGTCAATTGAACTTGCATGAAAGTTTTCTGATAATTTTTATTCAAATACTAAACATCAATTAAAGTTTAAAGAATTATTCTCATTATTAAAAAATTTATTAGATTTAAAATTGTTACACAAACATTCAAAAACGAACATTTGCTAATCAAAACCAAAATCTATTTTAATCTGGGACTGGTTATTAAAGAAATTTGAAAGCTAACAAAACCAAATTTCTTCCTGAAACTTTCCGTGACTAAAAAAATATTACAAAATAAATATAAATAAAATATCCACTTACTTGCTTTCTAAACCACCTTTTTTTAGTGTTTGTATTAGGGAAGTGATACCCTTTTCTTGTTTAAAGGTGACAAATAGCTCAACCAAAAAATCAAGAGCAATACCATCCTTGATTAAATGTTCGTTATTGAGTACTAATAGAACAGTCGGTGGCACAGAACCATTAACTAAAAAAAAAAAGAAAAAAATAGTATTCATTCGTTTGTATTTCGAGTCAAATTGTAGTATTGTTATTTTTAATAGCAAAGCTACATATGTAAAATCTGAATGAATTGATTTAACTCGGAATATAGAACACAGTCGATTATGTTTACTACAATATTGTGTTTATATTTGTGTCATAGTTGGTTTCGTTTTTGTTTTTTAATGTATATGGGTTTGTGTCTTTTATCTCTAGAAGTATAAGGTAAAAGTCAGTACTCCAAAAATAGTTTTATATGCCACTTATATATTAATTATTATCTAAAGAAGAATAAAGATAAAAACCAAATTTGGTAAGTGGCGTGTTATACGAAAAACTATGTAATTATATATATAAAAAAAAAAAAAAATTAAAATTGTGTAAACAAGTGTAAAAAGGTAATTGCGCAATAGTTATTAAGCAGTAAAAAAGGAATTTAAAATAAATAAATTAGTTACTTTGTAAGAAATTAAATTAAACAGACAAATTTTAAAAGCAAACATTTACAAATTATATTTAAAAAATAGGTATTTAGAAATTCTTCTGAAATTTCTCTCTAAAACCTACCGGAAATAAAATGTTATCGGTCTAAAAAAGAAAAATTAAAACGTCTTTCAAGAGGTTTATAAATAACATTTCCAAAAAAGTTAGCTTCTAAATTCTTAATATACTTTTACAAATTTGTATGAATAAAGCAGTTAGAATATAAGGAAACATGTCCGACATAGATTAAAATTAACATTTTTATTTTATGCATTTATAACTCACCTAACCATAGCGCTGTCATACGCGCAAGTTTCGTGCGTTCGCTTGGAGTAAAACCTTTAATGAAGACTAGCACTTTCTTCATTTCCTCCTCGAACATCTTCTCCAAGTACTTATATCGACGCATGAGCTTGATGAATACCTAATTCAAAAGAAAATAATTTTATATTTATATAAAAAAAAAATATTTATATATATATTCTAATTATGTATGCATTTTTAAGAATAAATTGATTTTTTTGTTTCATATGAAGAAATCTAATAAATTGCATTTGTTTAAGGCAAAAATCAGACAAGTAAATATGATTTTCATATAGCAACCATTCGACACTATACAAGCTTTGAAATGTATACAGCAAAAATAGTTCTAATAAGGTGCAAACTTTGCATATGTATGTACATATGTATGTATATAGTGCGGGTGAAAAAGAAAACAATTTAATAAAAATTTGCTTACGTAATAGTAGCAATTTAAAACGCTTATAATACTTAAAATACTAAACCAATTTAAATAAGATCGATTCTGCATAGATTGTATTTTTTGCAGTAGCTTTTAACAATGTAAGTATAAACTGTGTTACAAAAAATCGGCTTGCCTAATAACATAAAACAACATACAACACTAAGCCTAGCAAAGTTCATCAAATGAAAATATGAATATATTACAAATAATCGTAGTACATAACTAAAAAAAATTACCTGCTCATGGTTACGCATTGCTTCCATATCTTCGGGGGCTTCGAATATGCAATAATTTGTTCGTGGCTTCTCGCCATCCTGAGATATTGAACCACCAGGAACTAAAAAAAAATCAAATAATTGATGCGCAAAGTTTAAAATAGATATTTTTCGACGGATTTTATTACTGAAACCATTTTTAAATAATACTCAGAGCGTCAATGCATATCTCTTTAAAAAAAATTTTTTTTAACAAAACGTGCAATAGAAATATCTATAAGACAGAAGATAAGCTTGTATGATTTGCATTAAGATATCTAAATTATAAAATTTATTTGAATTTGTTTCCTTATAAAAATTTGTTCATATGTAGTTTTTATTAATATTTCGAAGGAAATGATAAAGTATCAAAATTAAGCCCTAAAGGTAAATAAATTATGTTTGCCGATTATTAAAAAAAAATATCTACGGATAACCCTATATAATGGTGGACATGTAATTAAAACATAACATGATTTGTCTTTGGTTGGCTTTTTTTTTAATAACTCTTAACATATTTTAAATATCTATTTTTTTTATATTTGTAAATTTATTTATTTATTTAATAATTTATTTAAATTTATTGGTATATTTTAAGTGATAGTAGCAAATCTCAATTCAATTTGTTTCCACATATTGTTAAGAGTATGAAAAAGGAATCCTAATGTAGGGGATTTTTCACTTACCTAAGAGACCACCAGCAATTAATATGTCAAATAGTACTTCGCCGTAACGGCGATAATCCAATTTATTACCAGCAATATCTAAATATTTAAAAATTTGTTCTAAATCGCCTTCAGTTTTTTCGAGACCAGCAATGACCGCATCACGGAATCCCGTTGGGTCATATTTTTCTCTTTCATCTCTTTTTCTGGTCTTGATGCGCTGACCTGATAATACTGGTCTTTCAGTTTTTTGACTCATACAATAACTTGCTAAAGGAAAAATAGATACAAAAATTACGAATAAAATAGTATAATTTAATGTAGATTACACTGCGTGCAATTTTATATACGCACGACAATTTAGGTATTTATTACATTACAAATATCATACAAATAAAATACATTCATATACATATGTATATTTATACCCTCTTATATTTTTATTAATTCACTTGTTTTTCACCGTTAAACCATTAATTTAAGACCGATGGGCTATTTTAGCCGCACTCTTTAAGAGCATGCTATAACTAGAAATTACTTATAAAAAGAGCGTTAAGCATCAAGCGTTTGAGTTTTATATGTGTTTTGTTTTTGTTACAATAATAGGTTCGTTCGAGTACTTTTACTGCACTTTGTAGTAAATGAGTAATTATTTAGTAAATTGAAAATTTTACTCTCAAAAAGAGAATTTGTTCAAAAAAGTACTCGAACAGACATTTGTAAAAATTCGTAAGATTGAAGCAACAGCTGATGGCAAATAAATAAAGTTTAATGGGAACTATGTACATACATACATATGTGCAAATATGTATTTGTGTATGTATACCTGCGCCAGATTCAGGCAGTTCCATTCTTTCATTTGTAGACATTGTTAACTAACTTTATTTCACAAACAACTTAAATTTAATAATATTTTGCACTTTTGTTGGGATTTTTCTTTTTTTTAATACTTTTTTCACAAATTGTATACTTTTTGTTTGCTTACTTTTGTTTGTTTACCTTTTGAATCATATGTTTTTTGGTTTTGCTAAATCTTACAGCAAGAAATTTCTGTTGTAAAAATTTGCAAATACTCAGTCAAGAACTGTCACTTTTCGCTCTCTATTTGTGCTCTCATTTACTACAAATTTGTGTAAACGAACGCAATTTCGTAAAATGCAGTAAAAATTTGTACAAATTCGTACAAATTTGTGAGTTCTCGAACGAACCTAATATTACATGAAAATTGGTTTTATATAAAACCAATTTTAGTTAGTAGTTTGAAATAAAAAAAATGTGAATAACTGTAACACTCCATTCTCAACAGACAACTGCTCATCTTAGTTTTCTTCATGTTTTAACACAGTTGTTAAAGCATTTATTTGTTTTAACACAGTTATTAAAACATTAAAACATCACCAATGGCAACATATGTGGAGTAAAAATCAGGAAGCTTAGTATTCTATTTCTCCTGATATTTGTGCTAATCTTGTTGGTTCAATGAATAGGCGGTATCAAGATGTTATCAAAATGATATGAGCCTCATATATTAAAAATAGTATTAGGATTTGATTGTAAAATTTAACAAAAACCTTTTTTCCGCAAAATATAAAACGTGTCTATTATTTTTTCCAGGCATAAATTGTTTATGTACCGATTTTTCTGATTTTCAATACCGATCTACTCTCGAATATTTGCAAAATTGTAATACTTCACGCTGGTCCAGGCGATGTCGGGGTAAGACTGACCTGCAAAATTTGAGACACCTTACTTTTTCGGTTCGAGCTTTAAATACTTTATGGGGCCAAAAATAAATATTCTATAAGTTGTATACGGATTGACAAACCTATTTATACCCTTTTAATGTCATGTGAAGGGTATATATAATTAAAAACGCATAGTAAAATACTTGAAATTTTAAAAAATTAATATTTAGTGCTAAAGCAGAGTTGACAGCAATGCAATAAGAGAAATTCTTTTGAATATACGGAAAAAAACGAGGTCAGCTGAATTTTATTTATCACATCACAATAAGTAAAAAAAAAAAAAACATTTAAATGAAAGTTTATTAAATTAAACTTAAACAATTAAAAATAACTCAAAAATTTACGTACCTGAATCAATCAAAAGTTGTCACTAAGCAAATATTTCCTCAATTGAATAATTTAACCTTGTATTATAAATTTTAAATGTTTACTATTCTCTTTTAGCCTAAATTTATTGCAAATATATGACAAATTCAATAAATTGGGCAAATTTAAAAAATTAAACCACGTATTTATTATAGAAGAAAAATCTCAAATAATTTTACCAATTAAATCCAAATAAAATTATATTTTGATCACAACAAATTAATTAAAAAAATATTAAAGAAATTATAATTTTAAATAATGTGTTTTGACTAAAATAATTTGCAACTAAACAACTTGATTCCAATAATTTCGATTACTAAATGCAATGACAATAATAAAATGACATGTGGTAGCCAACAAAAAAAAATTTAAACAGGAAATGAGGCATAGAAACGCCATATTGACAGCGTTGCAATTAAAACGTATCAAAAACAAATTTCGTAATTAATATAAAAGATCTAGATTTTTCCGTCACTTTTTTAAACAATACATTTTAATTTAATTAAATTTCCATATAAATTGGTATTCTATTAGGCACGAAAAAAATAACCAATTCTTCGGAGGGGTATCCTGTTTTAGTTTAGCTACTATATTGTATTAATTATTTTATACTTACGAATAAAACAAAAAAAATTTAGCACTGCCGACAAAAAAATTATTTCCAAAAACTTTTTGCTATAGAAGTTGCACACTTTTCTGAAACACAAAACCTTCTAAAACGGGAAATGACAAAAGAACAGAAATGATGTTGCGCTACTTTAGCTATTTTGTCCAGCGAGTTTTAAATACAAAAAGCACCTAATATAGACCCCTTTTACACAGTGCAACAATTGAGCCACTGTTTAACTAGCGTTTACACGTTCTATTAATTCTACATTGTTACAAGGTTATTACTTGCAAATAGTGTGTATGTATTTCTAACGAAAATTAGGAGATATGTAAAACACAACAATTTTTTGAGTGGCTACAGTGCAAGTTCATTTTTAAAAAGTCTTTAACAACTAAACTTTTGACAAAAATTTCCGTACTAAGCAAATTAAAACAAGTAACAGTGCTATATTCGGCCGTACCGAATCTTATATACCCTTCACAACGTGTAGTCATGCAATAACAATTGTTTGTATCACCATTCATCTCATATAAAATACGTACATACATGTAAAAAACATACCATTGTAAAATTATAATTGAGTTTACGTATGTATGTTTCTAAAAAAAAATAAAATATATTAAATTATATATTTATATTTTATTCTAACTTTTTTCTATATATTAAATTTTAATGTGAAAAATTTTTTATTTATTTATTTATTTTTTTTATTTATATATATATATAAATATAGATATATATATATATATATATATATATATATATATATATATATATATATATATATATATATATATATATATATATATATATATTGTATCTAAGTTATTTACCACAATTGCACCAAATACTAGAGAGTTAACGAAAAACCAATACTTTTTATATTGTCGCTTAATTTACAGCAAGTTTGAATATTTTATTGGCTTCACAATTTTATTGCAAGCTAAATCGCAAGTAGTAAAAGTGTTAGGTGTTACAGTAGGTTTACATGATGAATTTTATGACGTCCAATTTTGGACGTCATTTTTTGGTTGGTAACAAGCGGTGTAGAGAAGAAACGGGGGTAGAAAAATAGACATGGTTTCTGTTTTCATGGTTTTTTTTGACACTTCGCTTTACACTTTTTTCTGTTCTTTCTGTTATGTTTTATTTTTAAATTCTCATCAACTGGATTGTGCTTTTTGACTGATAAAAAAAAATATTAAACAGTAATAAGTTTTTTCGACATTCAAAATAAAGAAAAATAAAAAATATAAATTTAATAGTCTACAATACAAATTAGAAATTAGACGTCCAAAAAAAAACCATCGTATAAATTTGAGTAGTTTTTGGTAACAACTTCAAAAGGGAATTAAGAAAATTGGATGTCATAAAATTCATCATGTAAATTGTGTGTTAGTGTATTGACTTTTTTCATTGCAGTTGCATGTGGCGTAACACCCCGTCCACAACAGACATGAAATGCTTAACATTAACACTAATATGATGTTAGTGTTAAGTGTGGACTGCTCATGTTAGAGTTTTCTTTATGTTTTAACAACGCTTTTATACCATGGAATGACGTTTAAGCTTGACAGAAGTATTTTTTTTTGCTTTTTTTTTTTTTTTTTGGCAAAGTTTAAAGTGTAAAAAAGTTTGTGAAAAAAGGAAAAATTTGCATTATATAAAAAAAAAATAAATTTAAATTAAAAAGTAATTAAATTAAAACGAAATAAAGTGTAAAAAGGTTTGTGGAGAAAGTTTAAATTTATATTAAATTATTTTAACTTAACAATTTTTTTTCTAAATTATAATTTTATAAGTTCCTTCACAAATTCAAAACACAAAAAGTGCTAAAAATCACAGCACATGTAAAAACTTGTGGTCTCTGGCGGGAATCGAACCCTCAACCCCCAAACTAGCAGACCAGCACACTACTGACTAGTTTACCAGATCACCCAAATATATAAATTAATTATAAAAAAAAACCACAGCAAAAACTACAAAAAGGCCTTTAGCCTTTTGAACTTGTTTCTTGTTATTTGATTCTTACTAAGGCCCCTTTCGCATTAGGCAACTATAATTGCGCAAGTATAATTTAAATTTTTATTTATTTTCTTTTGAACTTGCTTTTATGTTCACATTGAGCAACTTGGTTGCTCAATTTCTTCCAGTTTTTTCCAACTTCTCATCATTTTTAAATATTTGATACACTTATAAACAAATAAAATTTTCACAAACACAAAATTACACAACACACCGAAGAAGAAATAAAAGACAATGTCAAAAACAAATAAATATTCCAATACAAGAATGACAGCTAAAGCAGAATTGCCAAGTACAAGAAAGTCTGTACTTAAATCTGGGCAACTCTTTCCCCTTTACACTGACCTTTCCTCTCACACCGACAAACACAAGAATTGCGCAATTATAGTTGCCTAATGCGAAAGGGGCCTAAGCAGCCACGTGTTTTTTTTTTTACAGAAGAAAAGAAAAATTTCAGCAAGAAAACTCAATGTAAAACGCAAGCTTTCTCTCGCTTACAATTTGAAAGAAAACTGGTTCAATGTAAACAGACTTTTACATTCAAGAAATGAATAAGTTTGTCTCTATTTTTTTATAAGTCTATGGTCACACATGACGATTATAGTTGGGCAATTCTTGAGTATAGATGTTTTTACAGTTTTAGGTGAACAGAAAAAAGGGCAAATTAATCGCCGGTACTTGGCTATTTGAAGAAATTTTTTTTGTAAAATATTTGCAATTTCTTTTCATTCGATGTTTCGTTTCTTAGTGTGTGAGTAAATTAAAATTTGAAATAAAATCGTCACAAATTAAACGATTAAATTATTTAAAAATAAAAAAAAACAAAAAACAATATTTTAGTGAAAACTTTTTATTAAAAGCGTTAATTAAAATCAATTATATTATTTTATGTATGTTTTTTTCTATTATTGCTATTTACGGCTAAAGCACAAATGTCAAATTGTAAGAAAATAAAAGCAGAAAAATCGCCAAAGAAATTGTCGTGTGTAAACATAAAACCAAGTTAAAAAACGAACATTGAAAAAGTTGGGCAAATAAAATCGTTGTGTGTATTCTGTTTAATTTAACAGCTGTTAAAAATATTCATTGTGAATGTAATTTTGTTGATTTTTTCTTTTATCAGCTGAGGGGAGAAATTGGTTTAATTAAATTTAAAAAAAATTTCAAGATATTGTATTAAGTTTTGAAGAGTTGCAATAAAATGACTTTTTTACATAGACCAGTGGTTAATCTGTTTAAAACAAATGCGTTTAATTGTAGATCCATTACAACAACTGTCGTTAATCTGATAAAGGAAAGTAAGTACTGTGAGAGGGGTTTCATAACCTAATCACTTAAATTAAAAATCGGTCTATTTATATTTGTTTAGTCCAACAAAGAACAGAAAGGGATACCTTAATTATTGAGGCTGTTACCAAACCTTCTCCTCGTGAAAGCAATATATTAAAGGCTGCACGTTCGGAAAAATTCTGTCCTGAATGTACGTTGCATTTGGATCTCAAGCATACGGATGTTTTAATTTTATCACAATACGTCAGATCGGATGGATGCATGTTGCCCAAACGTATAACAGGACTGTGCCATAGACAACAGAAAAAAATTGGCACCTTAGTAACAATGGCTCAAA
Organism: Phyto melanocephala; assembly: GCA_941918925.1. Classification (NCBI taxonomy): domain Eukaryota; kingdom Metazoa; phylum Arthropoda; class Insecta; order Diptera; family Rhinophoridae; genus Phyto; species Phyto melanocephala. The sequence continues at coordinate 10,610,049 of OW799233.1, forward strand.
AGGCTGGTCTAATGCCGAATCTAACGCCAGAAAACAGTAAAAAAGATCCCAAAAAGCGTTATGGCTGGAAAAAATTTAATAAGTATTTTGATGAAAAAACTATAAAATATTAATGCATTTAAATTTTGGTAATAATGTAAAAAAATTAATTGGAGTATAAATTATAAAAAAAAAAATTGCAAAATTCGGCAGCGGCAAATCTTTCAATAATAATATCGTCGCAGCTTAGCCTATATTTTAGATTTAATGTTGTATAACACGCTATTTTATACTGAAAGCCATATTGAATTTGCTTATATGTAGTTTACTGATTTTTTTCCGTTTATTGACGGAGTTAAAAGAGATATATTTTGTTTCGAAAGTTATTTTGGATTTTACAATTTTTTATAGCTTTCTTTGTGACGCTAAAGTAAAAATTCTAAATTTTTACTGTATTTTACTAAACAAACTAATTTGTGTGGGAAGTGAAATTAGTTGGCAAATATTATATTTATAGCACTGGATTGTAATATCATACATATTGAGGGAATTGAAGTGGGTGCATTTTTAACACGTTGACTGCCATGTGCGCCACCGGTGGCACACACATTTTCTTTAACATGATGCCGCGTGTACCACCGGTGGTACACAGTGGTTCTTGTATTGTTTATGAAATATTTTATGGCCTGTTATTGATATTTATTTTTTTTCTTCAGTGGCTCCTCAATAAAAGTATAAAGTTTTACTATGCAAAAAATTTTTTGGGTATTACAGGTTTTTCTTTCTTTTTTTTCTAAAAATATTTCATACATTTTTGAAGTTCATAACTTTGGAATATTTTATTTATTACTTTAATATAACATAAAAAAACTTTAAGATTCATAAATTCATAGAGATCAATAAAACAAATAACAATATTAACTTATATATATTATATATAACATTAATCTAATGGTTTTAGCAAAAAACATTCCAAGCATAAAGCTGGCTTGCCATCACAATAGTCACAAAATGTAGACACCCTTTTAGCTTTTTTTATTGCAGCACTTCTTCCTTCATTTTTTTTGATATCGCTATAACAGCTGACACAACGTTTTCTAGATTTCCTGTTATTTTTATCTCTTGTTTCGTATTCCTTCATGGTCAACAGCTAAAATTTCGCCAGGAACTCGAGCATTAACGTAGTTATTCTCAAGAATTTGAAGCAAATGGCTAACCTTACCAAGGCGATTGCTACCAATTTCAGAGTTGTCGGCAAAATGGATAAATTTTAAAAGTAGCTGAAATCGATTTCGGGACATTACTTGCGGAACAAAATTGTTTCTATAAAAAGGATTATTGCTCCAGTACAGCTAAATAGATGGATACTTTACTAATCCCATATACATTAGAATTCCAAAAAACTTTTTTATCTCCGCGATATTTGTATCACTCCATCTCTTAATGCGGGATCCACGAGTAATAATGGTTTTGGCTACGAACTGGTGGGCGTTCAAATTTGTTTGGAGTACTATTAATTCATACACTTCTTCCGTTACCATAAAATTAAAGATATCAATTGGTTTTGCTTGAGGTCCCACTTCGGATATACGTGGAGTACAGTGATCTAAGAAAAAGAACGTCTTTAGTGTCGTTCCAGTGACGGAAGTCCATACGTTAGATGGAATATGTTCATCAACAATAGGTTCGTCTTCCAATAATGTATTATCCGTATCGCTGGACTCAGTATCAGAAGGCATGTATTCACTCGAACTCGAACCTTCAAAATCAAGGTCGTTGTCATCAGATTCTTCGTTTTGGTTAATTTTGCCGTAAAATAGCTTAGGTGGAATACGTGAAATGTTATTTGCCATTATTCGTTTAACTCTTATGTCAATAAATGAAAGAAGGAACAAGCACTAAATGAAATAAGGGCAATACGCATGTGACCACCGGTGGTACACGTGGCACCACTATAAACAAAGCATTTATACGGTGCCATGTGATCCACCGGAGGACACTTGCTGTAATTACACACAAAGTAACACAAATCACACGTGACAACATCAGAACATTTAAAATAATTGTAACGATCACTTTAAAGCCATTTTTCGAAAAAAAATTTTTTCTAATAATTTTTTTTTTATATGGTGGCAGTCAACGTGTTAAATACTTAATTTTATCAATATAAATTATTTCCAGGACTTTATTTCACTACTGAGCTTGATATTAAAAAAACATTTTTCGGAAATACTTTGTCTATTATTCTTAAACTTTTAATAAACGACTTCGAGGATTATTGTATATACAAATAGTAAGAAACGTGTCAATAAATTTTTCGATAGCTAAAAAAAAATAAATTGTGAAACGCAATATTAAGAGCTAATAATTATTTTTTAAGTCTTTTTTTCCAAAAACTCATAGTTCATTTAGTAGATTTGTATCGTGATGTTATGAATCAGATCAATAATTCTGTCACATAATCAAAATGTGTTATTGTTTATTAAGTAAGGCAAGCTTAAGTTTTTTTTTTTATTATTTTTAATTATAATTTTTCATTAAAATACTATCTTTTTAAATTTATTTGAATTGTATAAATATTTATATTCATTTATTTAGAAGTTATGAAACTATTTTAGTTTTTAAAAACTCATAAAATTATGTTGTTCGAATACGCTAGCCGTATTTGAAGCATTCCTAGCATAGTTCTGTGTCGCATTCGATTGCTTGTCCAAATTGTGAACTTTTTGAACGTGTATTCGCAAAGTGGAACGCTGTGAAAATTCTTTGGAGCAATGTTTACACTTAAAAGGTTTAGGATCCTTGTGGGTTTTCATGTGCTCCTGACAAGCTGTTTGCTGGCGATAAGCTTTGCCGCATAAATCACAACGAAATGGCTGCTCTTTTGTATGTGTTCTTTCATGGTTTATCAAATGAATTTTTTGATGGAAAGCTTTGTCACAATATGAACAGGAGAAACGTTTTTCGCCATGTTGCCGCACGTGATATTGAAAGCGCATTTGTGTGTAGTTTTCGAATTGCTGATTACAAATGTGACAGGTGTAAGTAGATTTTAAATGGAAATTCTTAAAATGTCTTTGCAAATGTAGCTGGCTACGGAAATATTTTTTGCACTCGTCGCACTGCATTGTATCGGGTCGATTGTGTTTGAGTTTATGTTGAGCCAAGAGAAAACTTGACTTAAATGTGCTGGTGCATATGTCACATTCGAAAGGTTTCTCCTGGGGATGGAAACGCATATAATGCATTTTTAACTGTTGTCGATTTTGACAACATTGGCCACATATTTTACATTTCAAATAAGAGTGTAAATTTTTCTTTTGTTTCACCTTAAAATTCCCTAAGGATTCTTCATCTGAAGAAGAGTCTTCAGTTTCTTCTTCTTCATCAGAAGTAGGGGTAGAAGACTCTTCATCAGTGGAATTATTAGACATTATTGAATATTCCTTTTTCAAGGGTTCTAGAAAAGGTAGCTCTGACTCTGCTTTCATGACTTCCATAGTTACCATATCTATCGGTTCAGTTTTGATTTCTTCGAATAATGGCGGTGGGGTACCCATAGACGAAGAGATATCTAGGCAATTGCCGAGTTCGGCAAAACGGGGACTTAGCCTAAGACGAGGACTACTAAATGGCGACATTAATTCCTGATTATAGCACTTAGGTGAAGATCTAACAGAATCTTTGCCTAAAACAGCATCTTCATTTGAGTCCAGCTCCAATTTTACCAAATCCGTGGTGGGCGAAAACTTTCCCGTTTCCAACAGCTTATCAAAATCTAAGAAATAACTTTGCAAAACTCGCTGACTGTCCAGACATTCTTCACGAAACGCCCTCACCTGTTTAAAACGCTGAAAACATTCTTCACATAATTGCTGAGGTAATCCATCCAATGGCTTTATCTGCCAAAACAAAACAAATGAATAAAAATATTTAAACTATTTAACCATAGCCACACCCCGCTTACATTTAATTTCCATATATTCAAATCCTCGTATATCTCTTTGATCTCTTCGCATGTCTCGTAGACTTTGTTGTTGTCTTTTAGGTCGTCTAGTAGTGCATGCATATTGCTGCCAACCGTTGCTGAACCATCGTCATCATTAATCGATGGTGCCTTAAATTTTTCCTCAAATATTTTATAGAACTTAACATCTTCGCTAAAAAAACGACTACAAGTTCGGCACGTAGTGTCTAGAAATAAATTTTTATCGATGCACAAATCAAAAGCCATTGCTAAAAATTACTTTGTCTTAAGCTGCTAGAAACCCTTCTTTTGTAAGAGCAATTATTATTTTTGGTTTATTTTTTTCCATTCACTTTTTATTATTCAATACTGCCAGATAATTTTGTTCATGCTTTTTCAAGTAGTTTGTTAAAAACATCTGGCCACATAAACACACACACAGCTGTTTTTTTTTGCAGTGGCAATAAACAAAATTCAACAGGATATACTTAAGTGTATCTCTTTGACTACTGATCATGTGATCGTCTAAAATCAATTTCAAACTTTACGTTTTTAATAATTGTGATGTAACATGGCTATATGCATAGATAACCTTTTTTACGATGGGAAAAACTTTAAAAATGTTTCTTCTCAAAATATAAAACTGAGTTTTTTTAAATTTTGGGATAGGAAAATACAGGGAAAATGCAATGCGCCCCAGAATAGTATAGTTATGCCAATAAGAAAAATGTATATTTAATTATTTTGGAGAAACAACCTAGTGAAGATCAACAATAATTGAATTTGGCTGAATTTCCTTTAAGGTTAATTGCTGAATTGACTGGTGGAGAAGCATATAAAACTAGGAAGACAGACAAAAATATATTTGAAATAAGAAAGTAGAAATATCTTCAAGTAATGCTGGCGGAATCCATTTAAACTCTTGATATTGAAAGTAATTTGGATTTCTAGCTTTCTGTGTGAAGATAGTGGTCAACTTGAGTGTTTTTCTCTGCTCAAGGTTTTTTATAAGGCTATATAATTTAAAAACAAGAAATATGAATTTGCTTCTAAATATTTTTTTATATAAGGGTTAACATTAATATGAGACAGCGAATTTAGTCGCATTTCCGACGCGAGTACCTTGTTAAGTGTACTTTGAAATTCACCTTTTATGTAGAAGAGTTGTATTTTGAAAGTGTGTCTATTGTTTTATTCAAATATAAAACGTTAATTTTAAAAATTTTACTGTTAACAAATTAATAGGCTTCTCACACGCTACAGAAAAGAGTTAACTCAATTTAGAAGTTGTTAAATGATTACAAAATTTATTGTGTGTGCAAAGGTAAATGCAAATGCAAAGGAAAATTAAAAATATAAATAATAAATAATACAGGGGTGGAAAAGTTAATTCGAGAGTACTTTAATTATTTATATTTGATACTTTAAAGTGACGTAAAACTCAGTCTTGCTCATAAATATAAATTTTTACAAATTTTTGTTTAAAAAAATAATTTTTCACCACTTTTAATTATATATTTATAAAAAATTGTGATACCGCAAAAACATTGAATTTCCAAACCCTCTTTAACCCCCACAATACAATACTTATTCTTAAACCCATCAATAATAAAGGGCTTGACTAGAATATAGTTAACAATAAAAAATTCAATTGTTACAAGGTATAGATAAAAAAAGTAATTTTCTAAATATTAGCGGATATCACCCCTTGTTGTAAACAGATCATGTAAATGTTGCAGATCTTGCAAGTCTAGTATATATTCTATTGCAAATGTTGCTTTTGAAAATTTCCAACTTTAAAATTTCCAAATTGGAAATAAGTGCTTGTGTGCAAAAAGTAATTTCAAAGTAAATTAAAGATCTGTTTCCTACAATAACAAAATACACATAAATCGTCCAAGACAATCACTCAATCGGCTTGTAAAAACAGCACAAAGGTCATTATTAAGATAATGAAACATATGCATATGTATGGACGTATTTTATATTAATGAGATGGTGATACAAAAATTGTTATTGCATGACTACACGTTGTGAAGGGTATATTGCTTGTTTAATACAAGGCATATTTATTCATCAGGTACTCTTGATTCGTCAGCTGATTATTTTTTTTATTACTTATTTTTAATTTCAGCTGTCATAATACATAAATAAAAAACAATTTCCTCTCTTTTCTAATTAATTTCAAATGTAAAACTTCATATATAAAAATATAAACAAAAAATTCTCTCCGAACTGCAATTACCTGATGAATTTATATGCCTTGGTTTAATCATGGTGTAATAAGAAAAGGTGATAGCGTAAAGGAGAGTAATTTTTGTCTTTCTTTTTTTATGTATGAAGTTTGACAATTTCCGTAGTTGAAATCATTTAATATGTAGTTTGACATACTCCAGAGCACAAAAAAATAATCAGCTGGGCTGGCACCGCCACCTTGTATAATTACACCATGGGTTTAATATATAAAGTTTGACATTTGAAATAAATAAGAGAAGAAATTGTTTTTTATCTGTGGACTTTGACAGTTGTAGTTTGAACAAGTAAGAGCGCTATATTCGGCCGTGCCGAATCTTATATACCCTTCACAACGTGTAGTCATGCAATAACAGTAGTTTGTATGACCATTCATTCCATATGAAATACGTATGTATGTACAAACATATAAAAAACACACATATATAAAAATATCCCATTGTAAAATTATAAAAAATAAAAAATATAAAAAAAACTTAAAAAAAAAATTTTTAAACAAAATTTTAAAAAAAAATTTAAAAAAATTTTTTTAAAAAATAATTAATATAAATAATAAAAATATAAAACAAAAAAAAAAAAAAAAAAAAAATATAAAAAAAAAAAAATTATAAAAAAATAATAAAAATATAAATAATATATTAAATAAAAAATAAAAAAAAATTGAAAAAAAATTTTAAAAAAATATAAAAAAATTTTTTTTGGCTCAGCTGGGATTCAGTGCCACGGTTACTTTAACCAGTATACACGTTTGTATGTATGTATGTTGTTGTTGTAATGTTGTTTTTGTGAAAAAAAAATCGAGGTGGTCGTGGGTTTTTGCTCATATCTCAGGTGTTTTTGTACCGATGTTTCTGATTTTCAATAGCGATCTACTCCCGAATATTTCTGATATTTTAATACCTCACCCGGGTCCAAACGATGTCTGGGGGCTTCAAAAAGTTGATTTCAACATACACACGGACAGACGGTCAGACGGACAGACCGACAGAGTTTAATCGACTCCCCTATTCATAAGCTTTCAGAAAATATATACTTTATGGGGTCGGAAATGAAAATTGTAGAAATTTCACACGGAATGACAAACCTATATATACCCTTTTTCACTGTGTGAAGGGTATAAAAAAAGGGGGAAAAATAATCAGCTGACTACCTGATGAATATATTTGTTAATTGCGTGGCGTCGGTTAACTGTACTGAGGTACAGTTACACGGAGTCTCAATTACCCTTTGCAAAACTTTTAAAGAAAAGAATATTCGCGTTCAGCTCCGACTTCCTATATGAAGGTATAGGTCGACTTACGGATTCCAAACCTGTGTGGGATACCCTGGCTCTACTGTTTTAAAACCTTGCCATTAAAATTAAAAACTAATAATAATAATATTTGCCTTGTGCTCGAGAGTAATTATTTATACATTTGTTCCAAAATGTCATAAAAAATCATTGCAAATAGGTAATGGGATTCTTAAGGAATTCGCTATTAAATTCAAAACGACAGCTGGAGGCTTGGGTGCAAATATTGCCAATCAAATATATATATATGGTAAACTGAAAAAATTGTAAAACACTTCAATTATCTCACTCTCTTTTGCCGTGCCAAAATAATTTTACTCAATTCTAATACTCCATCTACATTATTTTATGGTGGTGAATCTCTTGATTTTTATACCCTTCACACAGTGAAAAAGGGTATATATAGGTTTGTCATTCCGTGTGAAATTTCTACAATTTTCATTTCCGACCCCATAAAGTATATATTTTCTGAAAGCTTATGAATAGAGGAGTCGATTAAGCCCTGACCGTCTGTCCGTCTGTCCGTCTGTCCGTCTGACCGTCTGTCCGTGTGTATGTTGAAATCAACTTTTTGAAGCCCCCCGACATAGGTTGGACCCGGGTAAGGTATTAAAATATCAGAAATATTCGGGAGTAGATCGGTATTGAAAATCAGAAACATCGGTACATAAACAACTGAGCTATGAGCAAAAACCCACGACCACCTCGATTTTCTTTTCATAAAAACAACATTACAACAACAACATACATACATACAAACGTGTATACGGTTAGAGAAAACGTGGCATCGAATCCCAGCTGAGGCAAAAAAATTTTTTTTTAAATTTTTTTAAAATTTTTTTTTTTAATTTTTTTTTTATTTTTTTTTTATTTTTTATTTAATATATTATATATATTTTTATTATTATTTTTTTTTATTTTTTTTTTTTTAATTTTTTTTTTATTTTTTTTTTGTTTTATATATATTATATATGTATATAATAATTTTTTTTTTTTTAATTTTTTTTTTAAATTTTTTTTTTTTAAATTTTTTTTTTATTTTTTATTTTTTTTTGTTTTTTTTAACATACATACGTGAATTTACTGTTATTGCATGACTACACGTTGTGAAGGGTATATAAGATTCGGCACGGCCGAATATAGCGCTTTTACTTGTTTTAAATGTAAATGTCTCAAGATTGACCGTTTATATCAAGATCCTATGTTCCTTGGAATAAAAATAAATTTAGATTTAGTATTACTTAGAAAATTTTTTCAAATTTACCTCTTTATTAATAAAAGCCATATTTTCAGTATATGTACATATACATACATATGTATATGAATATTGTATTATTACATTATTATATGTATACCTATACATATTTTTATATATTTTTGATCTTAGGTTTATATTTTCTTTGTAATATTTTTTTTTGCCATTAGGCTTTATATAAAGAAAATAAATAATTTTTTTAAAGTAAAATAATTATTTCTTAATAACTATATTAGAACTATAATCAAAATTTTACTTTTTTCATTTCCTTTCAAAATAACCACTTTGCGGCGGAAATGTCATTAATTTAAATTTGATTTTCTGGGACTTGGACAACTATTTATCCAAAAAATTAGAGCAGTAAGAGATTAAAGAACAAAGAAAAAAGAAAAAAAAAATTTTACAACAATAACTATTTTTTGCTTATTTTAGTCAAAGACAAAAAAAAACTGCTTTGCTTGGCTAGCACATCATATTAAAAAGTTGTGCTTATCTTACAGTTACTCTGTGATTATTCTTGAAAAGGATGTACAAATAGATGAAGAAAAACAAAACAAAGAACTTAAGATACAGCCAGAAACCACAAAAGGAGTACGTAAACTTTAGTTTATTTTTCAAGTTTTCGTTGTTGTACATGTACTGTCGCTCTTGTAATTTTGACTTAAAAAGAATAAACAAGTAAAAAAAAATAATTTTCTGAAAATTAAATCAAGTTTTGTCAGAAAAACAGAGTATTGGATTTAAAAAAATACTAAGGAAGAGATTTAAAAAAAAAACAAGATGGACAGTTATGGATGCTAGAAATGTTAGTAAGATGTTTTTTATACCCTTCACACAGTGAAAAAGGGTATATATAGGTTGACTTAAAAAGAATAAACAAGTAAAAAAAAAATAATTTTCTGAAAATTAAATCAAGTTTTGTCAGAAAAACAGAGTATTGGATTTAAAAAAATACTAAGGAAGAGATTTAAAAAAAAAACAAGATGGACAGTTATGGATGCTAGAAATGTTAGTAAGATGTTTTTTTATACCCTTCACACAGTGAAAAAGGGTATATATAGGTTTGTCATTCCGTGTGAAATTTCTACAATTTTGATTTCCGACCCCATAAAGTATATATTTTCTGAAAGCTTATAAATAGGGGAGTCGATTAAGCCCTGTCAGTCTGTCCGTCTGTCCGTGTGTATGTTGAAATCAACTTTTTGAAGCCCCCCGACATCACTTGGACTCGGGTGAGGTATTCAAATATCAGAAATATTTGGGAGTAGATCGGTATTGAAAATCAGAAACATCGGTACATAAACAACTGAGATATGAGCAAAAACCCACGACCACCTCGATTTTTTTTCACAAAAACAACATTACAACAACAACATACATACATACAAACGTGTATACTGGTTAGAGAAAACATGGCATCGAATCCCAGCTGAGCCAAAAAATTTTTTTTTTTATTTTTTTTTATTTTTATTTATTTATTTATTTATTTTTGTTTTATTTTTTATTTAATATATTATTTATATTTTTATTATTTTTTTTATACCCTTCACACAGTGAAAAAGGGTATATATAGGTTTGTCATTCCGTGTGAAATTTCTACAATTTTCATTTCCGACCCCATAAAGTATATATTTTCTGAAAGCTTATGAATAGAGGAGTCGATTAAGCCCTGACCGTCTGTCCGTCTGTCCGTCTGTCCGTGTGTATGTTGAAATCAACTTTTTGAAGCCCCCCGACATAGGTTGGACCCGGGTAAGGTATTAGAATATCAGAAATATTCGGGAGTGGATCGGTATTGAAAATCAGAAACATCGGTACATAAACAACTGAGATATGAGCAAAAACCCACGACCACCTCGATTTTCTTTTCATAAAAACAACATTACAACAACAACATACATACATACAAACGTGTATACTGGTTAGAGAAAACGTGGCATCGAATCCCAGCTGAGGCAAAAAATTTTTTTTTTAAATATTTTTAAAATTTTTTTTTTTAATTTTTTTTTTATTTTTTTTTTATTTTTTATTTAATATATTATATATATTTTTATTATTATTTTTTTTTATTTTTTTTTTTTTAATTTTTTTTTTATTTTTTTTTTGTTTTATATATATTATATATGTATATAATAATTTTTTTTTTTTTAATTTTTTTTTTAAATTTTTTTTTTTTAAATTTTTTTTTTATTTTTTTTTTGTTTTTTTTAACATACATACGTGAATTTACTGTTATTGCATGACTACACGTTGTGAAGGGTATATAAGATTCGGCACGGCCGAATATAGCGCTTTTACTTGTTTTATATATTTTTTTTTATTTTTTTTGTTTTATGTTTATTATATATATTTTAATTATTTTTATAAAATTTTTTTTTTAAATTTTTATAAATTTTTTTTTTTTAAATTTTTATAAAATTTTTTTTTTTAAATTTTTTTTTTAATTTTTTTTTTAAATTTTTTTTTAAATTTTTTTTTTTTTAATTTTTTTTTTATTTTTTTTTTAACATACATACGTAAATTTATAATTTTACAATGGGATGTTTTTATATATGTATGTTTTTTATATGTATATACGTATATCATATGGAATGGTGATACAAACTACTGTTATTGCATGACTACACGTTGTGAAGGGTATATAAGATTCGGCACGGCCGAATATAGCGCTCTTACTTGTTTTATATTTTATTTGCTCAAGTTAATTGCTTAAATATATATGTATGTATGTATATGTATATATAAATATAAAATTTCTAAAAAATTTTCTCATATGTTTATAAAGTTTCTAGACTAGTAATAAATCTAAAAAATTACAATTGTTTATTTCTTAGAGTGTATTTTTTTAGTAAAGTATGTACACAATCAACGAAAATTTATTTACCATATAGTCTTGATTCGTCAGCTGATTATTTTATTCTTGACTTACTTTAAAGTTTATAGATAAAAAACAATTGTATCTCTTCTTTTACTTATTTGAAATATCAAACTTCATATATGTATTTATAAAAAACATAAACAAAAATTCTCTCCGTTCTCAAGTTGTGCTAATATATATATATATATATATGGTATTGCATTACTTTTTGACATAACGGTGCATATCAAAAACTAAACCCAATTTATAAAAAAACGAAGTATAGATTAGTGTCCCAAAAAAACTTAACAATTGGTTTTCAACAAAAAGGTGACTGCAGTTTGCAGAGTAGTGTTATTTATGTTTTAGACACAATGACCTTCAGGAATTTACAATATCTAGAGGTCTGTTGAAATTAAATTACATATAGAGAAATAACAATCGATAGTGAGTATTAAAATTTTTGCCAAACATGTAGTTTAGTGGGGATATTAGAATTTCATCGTTGTCTCTACAGTATTTCGTTTCAGAATATAAACGTATAAGAACTTCAACATTCGATTACCAATGAATGCCCTTGATTTTGTTTACTTACACACATGCACTTACGCTCACGTAATGAATATAAAAACCACGATAAGAAAAGCATCATGACCACGGCACACTCACGAAAAAAAAACAAATTAACGAAATAATTTTAAAATATTTACCATCAAAATATTTTATATAAGCTTACTGCTAATAATACAGCTCTTATATGTAATCAGTCTGCTTGTGTGTTTCATATGTGCCAGAGAAAAACCCTCATATACACACATATGTATATGTTTATGTACATCCTCTCGGTACTCAAGTGGTCTTATATGTTCCTACGGGTTATAATCACTGGTAATGGAAAATATGTCTAATAAGTTTACTTATTATTCTTAAGAAATTTTGACATGTAAATTGGAGTTTGACCGAAATTTGATTTTAAATTTTTTTTGTGAATAACTTTTTTTTCTCAAAATTTTTGATGCGATTATTAAAATAAATGTTGAATTTGAATTAGTAAAATCAAAAAAAAAAAAAAATAAAAACCTATAAAATTTCTTTCTGTGTTATTTCGTTATTTTCGTGGTTACAATTGAGTCTAGCCTGATAAAGTTGTAGACGACTAAATTAATGTAACTGAAAATAAAAATGTTTTTCTATATAAAGAATTAAGGTAAAACTTATATTTAAGTTGTATAAGATCATTGCATAAAAAAATCCTGAACAAAAGTTAAAAAACCTTCTCCTGTAATATTTGGCTTTTATGGGTTATGTTATTCTATGTTATTTTAGCCTAAAATAAAAAAAATGGTTTTGTTTCTTTTGATTAATAATTTAAAAACTTTATTATCAGTGCAAATTAAAGAAATTCAATATTCTCTTTATTCCTACTACATACATAGTTTTTGGTTTGCATTTTAGTTCTTTATTTAAGCTTAAGTTTTTCTTAGATACCAGATTTTCGGTTATTTGCTGCTCCTATTTGTAACATCAATTTAGTTTTAAAGAAAACAAACTTTCTATCCTTTTGTAAAAGGAGGAGGGACTTCTTCCAGTCAGTATAACCACATCAAATAAGAAAAATTAAATGAAAATAAGTTAACAAGTTGATTTTTACCAACAGTCTTTCGGCCCATAAAAATTCTACGTAAATCAGTTTTATTGCTTTTTTTGATTCTGTTGTTTTTTTTTTTGGCTTTAAGGATATTTCTGATTAATTTTCAACACTTTTTCTACTCTTTATTTTGTTTGGTGTTTTACATTTAAATTTTCTCTTTCTTAGGTTTTGGTCGTTTTCTTAGCTTTAATTTTAGTTTTGCTCTATGACACTTTGTTAGAGTATATGATGATGTTGCTTTTGGCTATATAATTTGTTTAAGAGTGTTTTCTTGTTGGTCTCCTTTTAACTATCAACGACGGAGACTATCATATTTTCAAGCCTTATACAAATGTATTTAACATGTACTTGTATATTTAATTTGATTAGTTAAGTCTTTTTTATGCTTTCTTGTAATATTTAGTTCTTAAGTTACACAATTTTACTTATAGTCGTTGTTGCTAAAAGTTTATTTTTCTACGCATTCTTTATTGTGCAGTTTTGCCATCAACCATTTGATTTCATTTTCTATGGCTTAATTCTCGTTTTGTGAAACTGTGAAATGAAAAAGTTTTTGTTAGCAAAAGATATGGTGGCACCATATGATATGACACACAAAAACTTTTCATTTTATAGTTTTATAGAACGAGAATTGATACGCTGGTAAGGTAGCAAAATACGGAATTTTATAAGGGACTCGTAAAATTTCTTTAAAATGAAAATTTATCAATATGTATCTCAAAATTTTTTCCTCTAAACTTTTTTTTATAAAAAATGAAGTTTAAAGTTAATTTGATAATCCGTCTGATTTTTAAAATATTTTGTCTACGGAAAAATATCCTAAGCAATTTTAGACTGAAATTTATCAGTCAGTGTGCCTCAAATATGTCAGGGGAAATGTGTTAAGATGGAAGGTCGGCTTAACAAGGTAACACTGCTGTAAGTTTCGTATCAAGAGGGTAATTTCGGTTACAAACGAATCTTGCTTGATATATCCGGGAAGAATTTCCTGCCCACTTGAATATGTTCGGCAAGAGCTGTCTGCCCTACTGGATATTAAGTTTAATTTTTACTCGTATAGAGCTAAAATAATTTTTCTGTAATATTCTCTAATATTCTTTATATTGGTATGTATTTTAATTTTACTAATAATTCAAGTTTAAATTTTTTTATTCTCTATTCCAAGGCGAATCAATCCACCTTGCTCTATTCCTTACTGAAACTTGTTAAATTTTGTATGTTTTTTTTTTTATTTTGTTTCGATCAAGCATTAGAATTTTGTTTTTACTTTTACTTAAAAGAAAAACTGTCTGTTAATTTTTTTTAACAGTGTGTATTTATTAAATTAGCTGAAAAAAATTAATCATAAATTTATTAAAAAAATCTATGAATGTGACATTACTAGTATGTTTTTTTCTTGACTTTATACAAATATTACATTTTAAGTTTAAGTTTTCACTCTTCAGTTAACACATTAACTGCCTTATTTATGAAAGTTATAAAAGATTTACTAAGAGTTTATAAAACAGGTTTTTAATGAAAATTTGATTTATAAACTTTTTACAACGCTGTTTTAATTTTTATGAATTAGACCGTTAGTTAGGCTTATATAAAAATAAATTTGCATTTTAGTTTGATATTTTTATTTTGAGTTTGGTGTAGGATATGCTGGGAAGGCCTTTAAGATTATATTTTAGTATCAAATAACCTAGTTTAGGTTTATTCAATTGATTTTATAATTAGAGGAGAACTTTAAATTCGAATAAAGTACTTAAAAATGATTGAAGTATTAAAAACAAAATCTCAAAACTAACAAGAATTCTTACAGCCAAAACTTAACAAGGGCGACAAAAATTGTGTCTATACGCTTCAACGTTGCGTTATAAAATCGCTGGAGTGATCTGAAATTAAAAAAACTGGCAATAATTTTCAACAATTACAAAAATTACAGTTATTTTGTAGACAACTTCACTCCATTTCCTTAATACAAATTGTAAGTGCCTGAATATTTTTGACAGCTAAAATACGCTTGCCCTTGTTTAGGTTTGTCTGTTAATCAGCTGTCACAGAAGCCAGTGTTGCTATAATAAAGCTTTTCATTAAAACTTAAATTAGATTTAAAAAAGCGATAGTTTTGCTTAGTATCAGGTTGTATTTTTTTTTATGTTGCAACAAAAATTTCAATTAACACAAATACAAAAAAGAAATTGAAAGATTTCCTTAGTGACCAGCCTACTTATTAACATAATTGTACAGCGAAATTTAATGTTTGTTATTGTACATACTTACGTATTTCCTTTAACACGATAAACTTTAAAAATATACATATAAAAAATAATACGACCAATTTGTTTTTGTAAGATTTATCCCAGTCACGTGCTAATGAATTAAATTAAAGAATTTTCGTACTCCCTAGAGATTTATCCCGGTAAAAATTCTATGTGAACTTTTTATTGTAACATGTATAAAAACGTTGAACACACATTCGAACTTAATATAAACGCCCAATCGATTCTTGACAAATATACAAAAAAAGACATTGAAAAATAAATAAAATAAGTACTGCGACAGGATGGCAGTAAGGCCATGACTGGCATGATGATTGGGCGGTACTTAAATACAGCAAGCGTCATTTCCGGTTGCTGTCTTTAGCCAACTAATTGGCTTGGTGCCTGTGCTTATTTACACGTCTTTTTATTGTTGTTTACCGTTACCAATACGGGCAGTACATGCACTAACAAACGTATAAATTTCTTAAATATATAGACTTGCACATACCCAAACAACTGTGAATATTATTGATATAAAATTGGAGTATTGAACTATTTTATTTATTTTTTGTTCTTTATTGTTCAAGCTCTAATATAAATTGTTGTTGTTGTGTTTATACATGATAATGATAAACGATGCCAAAATGTAAAACGTTTGCATGTGTTTGTGTGCATTTCCTGTTGCTGTGTCAAAAACAAAAAAGATACTGTACCAAAGCAATAGAAAAAATAATAAAAAGTAACGAATACAAGAATGTGGACATTGCAAAATATAAAGAAATTCTAAAAACAAGATAAAAAATAAATGGAAATATATTGAACACTTAATTTACACACATAGCTATGAATGTAGTCGCATACTCAATAAAAATACGCCAATGAATGACAGTAATTTCCGTTACTCTTTTGGTTTTAGTTCTCGTTTATGACCCTTTCGGTAAAGCACACGTTGCCGTATATCCTTGTTATATCTTCCACTATCTGGTGTTTGTTTATTCTTTCCTGTTTTTACCACACGATAAGTACTTTTATAATCTAACAACAACAAAAAAATAATGACAGCTAACCCGTGGCATGGAGGAAAATAATAAATAAATTTACTCTATTAACAACACGTCTAAGTGTCATATTGTCATAATGTTATAATCTTCCAATCAAGGCATATCCATAAGGAACTCGTATCCAATCAGCTGACTATTGTTATACCCTTCACACAAAAGTGAAAAAGGGTATATATAGGTTTGTCAATTCTACAGTTTTTATATTCGACGAAATAAAGTATGTCTTTTCTGAAAGCTTATAAATAGGGGAGTCGATTAAGCGTTGTCGGTCTGTCTGTGTGTATCTTGAAATCAACAACATGATGATGAAGCCCCCCGACATCACCAGGACCCGCGTGATTCCAAAAGATAGATATACCCTTGTGCACCACAGGTGAAGGGTATAAAAAGAAAGAAAAACAGTTCAAGTATATTTATACCCATCACCTGTGATGCACAAGGGAATATATAGATTTGTCATTCCGTTTGTAATTTCTACAATTATCTTTTCCGACCCCAATATATTTTCTGAAAGTTTATGAATAGAGGAGTCGATTGTGCCCTGACCGTCGCCTGATGGCCGAATATAGCACTCTTACTTGTTTGGATTTTTAAATTTACTTGAAATGTAATGAAATGCATTTTTATGATAAGTAGTAAAACAAATTGGTATATGAAGAAGATGTAACTAAGTTTTTTAGCAGTTTTAACAGCTTTGTCTAAGAATTTACATATTATTTGTGTATATACATATGTACATATATTATTGGTATATAATAAATTTGAATTTAATTACACAATATACATATATAAAATTATGGTAATTTAGTAAACTAAAAAAAACATTATTAACATTAATTTCTAACACCTTTTTTGTAAACATTTTTGCAATTTACCTGTATAAATATACCTTTATAAAGCCGTGATTATAGTTTGTTCGAGGCTCTTTTATATAAAATGTTTGAAAGAAACAGTTTTTTTCTCAACAAGACGTTGTGCTACAATGTATCAAATAAGCGACTTACTAAAAGGAAAACTTCAAAACAAATGGTTGTTTAATTTTGGATAGTATTTTCTGTGATACTATTTCGACTTCGATTAGTAACAGTTTTAAGTTTTATAAAAAAAAAATTGTAAAAAAAAGTAGTGACATACTTACATATGTGTATAATAATTTTTTTATTGATAATTTTCTAAAAATATAAAATTTACAAAAAAAGTACTAAATGTCATGGTCGAAATTTATTAACAAAAAACTGCATGAATATTGTGTTTTATTTTAAATAACTTCGACGTATGACGTACATTTATTAACAATTATTTTATCGCAGAGCAAAAGGAGCTCCATAAATTAATGCGTCTTTCAAATATGTAAATGCCTCCTTATCACATTTAGCCTTAGACACTTTAATAATGGCTGCAAAGAAATTTTATAAAAATAAATAACAGTGCTATATTCGGCCGTGCCGAATATTATATACCCTTCACAACGTGTGTTCATGCTATAACAATTGTTTGTATTATCATTCATCTCATTAATATAAAATACGTACATACATACATACATACATATGTGTATGTTTCATTATCTTTATAATGACCTTATCCGCTTAAAAACACCCCATTGTAAAATTATAGATTGAGTTTATGTATATATGTTAAAAAAAATAATAAAAAAAAACATATAAAAATAAAAAAAATAAATAAACAAGTAAGGAAAAAAAAGATTAAAAATAAAAAAAAAAATTGTCTTAACTGGTATTCAAACCTACGTTCATACATTTGTATTGAGGTGGTATAGGTTTTTTCATCATATCTCAGTTGTTTATAGAGCGATTTTTCTGATTTTCGATCTGCTTCCGAATATTTCTGATATTTTGGTACCTTACACGGGTCTGGGGTCTTCATAAAGCTGATTTTTACATACACACGGACAGACGGATAGTAGAAATTTCATACGGAATGACAAACCTACATATATACATATACCCTTACACTCACTGTGAAGGGTATAAAAACTTCAAGCTTAAATTAACTAAATACACAATCTTACCTTGTCCATTAATACAAGCTGTCTTCTGTAGCTCACAATAATTATTAAAATATCTATATGAACCACCGTATTCACCACAAACTATACTTTTTTTCTTACCGCAGTATCGAGCACACTGGTTTTGACAGTTAGCCTTCGTTGTAAGAATTAAAGCTATGAAAAGAGAGATTTTCGAAAAATCATTAATTTTTTAACTACTAAATTTGTCAAAATAGGTATTTACTTGGTTTATTAGCAAGGTAACGATCATGGTTTTTGTTAATCAAAAAACATTTATTACGGAACAAATAGCACTTGGTACCGTCAGTGGTAAAAATTGTATTTTTATTTTTGTAGCAGTGTCTTAAGTTATGCCTAAATTGATATTTGCCTCTTATTTGCGATTGTTCTGGCATTAAGCACAAGATGGCGGCAATAACGAAGAATGACTTAAGACACAACATTTTGAAATGAACGTTTTGAATAAATTTTTATATCTTATAGGGGTTTTTATAGATAATCAACTAACTTTGTCAAATTTAATTCAGGTAAACAAGTGTATTTTTAATAATAAAATAAATTAAATATTATATGCTACTGTTAGTTTCTGTTTTTTAAATAAAAATATTTTGGCACATGTAGAATGTGGGCTAGTAGAATATCTGTTTAATAAAGAAGTTAACAATTAAATATCGTTAAAATACAGATAATAATAGAAATTATAAAACACAGAGAAAACAACATCTTTATTTTGGAAAATTCCGTTGTCAAACATAGAGTTAAATAAAAGTTTCCGTAAATAAAAATAAAATTAATAAAACGTTTTATAAACAGAAGACATGTTTGAAAATAAGCATTTAATATTAGGTTTTATTAAAAATTAAGAGTAGAGAATTTACATTTTTTTTAAGAAAATAAATTATTAAAAATTTTTAAAAAAGTTGTTCAAAAATTTTGTGGGTGCAGAAAATATTAACAACTTTATAAAAGTTTACAAAATTTGTCTGGCTAAAAATATTAACTGTATTCACAGGGTGTTCTAACATGTTATATTGACATAATGTTCAAGGATAAGGACACCTTGTGAAAACATTAAATATAATTATAATATTAATTTGAATAAGGCCTTAACCACTTATTTGTTTGCATTGACAACTGTTTTATGACGGTTAGCTTAATTTTGTAGGCTACTACTATGTTTGGACATACATCTTACTTATCGTTTACACTTTACAATGCTGTCATGTCATTCGCAATACTCGTAAACTTTTCATACCCTTCACACAGTGAGAAAGGGTATATATAGGTTTGTCATTCCGTGTGAAATTTCTACAATTTTCATTTCCGACCCCATAAAGTACATATGTATATATTTTCTGAAAGCTTATGAATTGGGGAGTCGATTAAGCTCTGTCAGTCTGTCCGTGTGTATGTTGAAATCAACCTTTTGAAGCCCCCCGACATCGTCTGGACCCGCGTGAAGTATTAAAACATTGGAAATATTCGGGAGCAGAATTAATTATTAAAATTAACAAGTAATCGACTGGCCTATTAATATATAAGATTATGTCGTGTGGGTTTTTGTAAGGAAAAAAAGGCACTACAAAGTTATTCCATTAAATTTTATGATTTGTGCTTAATTACACTCCAGCTTACACCACTCTGACAAATTTAAGTTAGCGTCTCCATGTATGCAAGGACGATTGGTTTTTTAGATTTTCTTTTTTGCAAACTCATGCCTGGATTTTATATTATTTTTTGAAACAAAAGGTTTTTTTGGCGATGCACCCATGAAAAGAAACTTCAGTAAGAATTTGTCTTATTATTTTTAGATTAAACTGAAATCACGTGTGATGTTCCAAACGTATTTAAATGTTTAATGAAAATATTTTTATGCAACAATCAAAAAACGTATTAGCGTAATTCACAACCTTGTGCAAATGGTCTTTCATCAGTGCATTTGCAAAATCGTAGAGTATATTTTTCCTTACACTAACAAAGTATACACAAATACAACCTACGTATTTGCAATGTTGCAAATTTGCAATGGAAAATACACAAGATCGTGAATTTCGCTATTGTTAATAAATTGATATTGAAAATAAGTGGAAAAACATTAATGACATAAAAATCAAATTCTTGTGAAAAAGTATTCTTAAAATTACAAAAGAGAAATAAAAATTTTTAGTTGTAACCACCACTGCATGAAGATTTATATATCGATTGCTTGATATAAAAACGGCGTATCTCGATTATTTTTCGATATCGCATTTTTAACGTTTACCGATAGTCCACCTAAAAACACATTATCCTTGAAAAATACAGTAAGCTATGGTCGAAAATAACTTATTCATAGTCACATAAAAGGGCCCAAACTAATTTCATTCTTTTTAATTTTATTCAGTTTTTGTTCTGTTTACTAACAAAAAATCGAGATGTCTTTTTTAAATTAAGCCATAGATGTGAACATAAATTATGACCATCTATATGTAGTGACAAAATTGCCGTTCTATATTCTATTATTTTCGAATATCAATTAACATTTAGAGGAAGCAAATATGCTAGTAAATCATCAGTCATTATAAGTGATTCTATAACAGGTTTTATGTCCTAATTGAAAAAAATCAAGCATATCTAAACTTTTTATAGAATTTATATAGGTATGGAAAAAGCAAGTATGTGCATGTATGTAAGTATATAAACCAATATTGATACTCATTCCTTTAACAAATAATCGAACGTACAGAGAAAAAAAATGGAAAATTTACTAAGTAAATAGTCCGACGTCAAACTGATTTAACAAGAAAACATTTTGCGACTGTGGAAATTTTTTTTTATTGCAGTTTTTTTGTTAAGTACAAAACGACAGTTAAAATGTCCTACTTTATTAATAAATGTTTCTTCTTGTGGGACAAGATGTTTTTATTTTGCAAAACAAATATCCATTTTTACAACTTCAATTTAATATAAAGTAATCTGCAAGTTAAAGACAAGTTCATGTAACCGGGTAGGTTACTAAAGTTGCAATTATGATAATTATGATTTTATTTGTTCGAAAAAATCCCATCTTTAACTAATGCCAAGTTACAATATGGCCCCATACCTATATAGTAACTATTTAAATTGAGTAATTTTTTCTTTTAAACATTTACTTATTTATTAATACATAAACGAATAAAATTTAGTAGTGGTTACAAATTCAACAATCTAAGGCTGATTAATTAATGTCTTAAAATAATTGTAACTCCCACTATAAATTTTGTCGATAGACAAAAAAAAAATCAATTTTTTTTTGTAAATGGTGTGCACATACATACATACGAACCATAAAGAACAGAAAACATTGCTGTAACAATTAAGTCAATATCAATATACATACCAGATGATGACTAAATAAACAAAAGGATGAACATTTGTTTAGAGTACGTTTAAAAAAATTTTTACGAACATTTAAAAAAAATGCAAACAAATCTTTTAACAACGTTTTCAGCACTTGCTAAATTCCCAGAATTGTTAAAAAATTAACAAATGATTTCTGTTATGTCCTAAATTGATATAAACACTTTTTAAAGGTTTAATCATTTTTATTCAAATTCATTAAAAGTTGATCTTGGTGATGCTTATCCAAAGCTCCTTGTAAAGAATCTAGAAAATCGGCTAGAGTTATCCTCTGCGAACCATCAAAATCTATGTTGAAACAATAATTGGCATGTGCTAAGAAGGGCAATTTTCTCAGAGTACGACCACTTAGACCTTTACTTTTTTTCGTCAGTTCTTTTAAAAGGCCCTCATGTTTGTCATCCATTTTAAGTGTAACATGCGATTCAACTATACCTACTCTCATTAGCTCTGACAGCATGGACTCGTAAATTTTTCTTATGGCCAGTTCGTTTGGTAAACCTATATACTGTTTAATATCGGCTCTATCTAAAAATGCCAAGTCTATTGTATCCGCCAAATTCGAAGTTGCCAATATCAGAACATTAGGATGCTCCTTTATGCTATCCAGTTGAGTAAGTAAAGCGTTTACCACGCGCATTGCATCTTTGGGCTCCTGGCCCGACATACAGTTTCTAGCATAGGCCAAAGACTCAACCTCATCTATGAGTACACACACCAAGTTATGGCTATCTGCTATAATTTCTTTGATTTTTCCAAACAAACGCATTACCAGTTTGCCACTTTCGGAGAACCATTTCGAAAATAAAGAATGCGAGTTGATTTCTACAAGATGGGTGTGTCGAAATACTGGGCGACATCTTATCGAGAGTTTTTGGGCTAAGGCCTTGCATAAACTAGTCTTGCCAGTTCCGGGAGGGCCGTGCAAAAGTATTAAACGGTTACAGGATATTATATTGTAATTGACATTGTGCTGAGAGAATAGTAAGGCAGAGAGAGCAAATTTTAAAAGTTTCTCTTTAAGACCCCTGTCATAGATTAAATGCTCCCATAGACCTTGAAAGGAATTGGAGGGTAATATCCAATGATTTGAGGAGGGAACAGAGTCAGAATCTTCCCCAGCTCCACCGTCGGTATCAAACATTTCATATTCCATAGCGCGACGTTGAGGCCAATAAAAATGGAATATAAAGTTCTCCGCATCCTCGGAATGTAACAACTAGAAAAATATAGTGTATTTTTAAAAATCTTATCAATTATACGGATAAAGCATATTATTTTAAAATGTTAAAAGAAATATATATGTACTATTATTTAAAATTTTTACTTTTAAATCTAAATCATAGCTCTCACCTCTCCTTCCTGTTTTGATTCACACTCAAGCAATAAACTTTCCACGTTATGTAGCATCTCATTTTCTAATTCTTCGTTTTGAAATTTAATGCTTTGATTGAAAGGCAATTGTTTTCTTCTTAATAAATCTCTTAAAGGCTCCTGCAATTGAGCTTGAACCTGTTCCAATCTCCTGTAATATTAGAAACGAAAATATGCTGAATTTCTCGTTATATATTAACTTACCCATTCAATTGCTTTAAACACACTTCTACATGAATGGCACGCTTTGAAGTCATCAATTTCATGATGTTATTTTTTTTAGTTAACTTAAAGCAATTAAAGAAATGCAAAATTGTTTAAAATGATTAGGTTTTTATTTTTTCCAAACTAGGCCGCCATAGCGGCATGCCATCTGTATGTCAATTTCTAATGAAATAGATCAGTGTGGGGAAGTTATTGTCAGTTTAATATATATGGTGAGTTAGAAAAGAATTGCCATGAGAAAATTTAAGAAAATATACATTTTAAAAACAATTACGGCAAATAGGTACCAAATAGATATTCAAAATTATATTGAATTTTTTATGAATCAAGTGAAGTTTTGTTTATTTTATGAAAATATAGTCATGTATTATAGTAATGTGAGATATATTATTGTGCATAGTTGGCAATTAAATATCGAAAAATTTATCTCCTTACATATATTTTTTTTACCATTTTCCAATAAATTTATAATAATTCTGTTAAAGTACAAACAATTTATTTTATAGAATTACCCTTAGGTCCTATTAAGGCGTAGTGGGAGCAAAAAAAAAAAACACTTAAAATAAACTAAAACATTATTTCTGTATTTCGTATGAGAAAAAAAAAACGAATATTGGTTCATATTACTTTTCATATACTTTTGAAAGTCTTGTGTTTACAAAACATTCGTAAGAAATTGAAAATTGTAGAATTTTCAACATTTATGCTATGAACGTGACCAGAAATATAATGTTTTTCTTTATGCTTTAAAAAGTATACAGCATTGAAACTTATACAAAATATATGAATTTTTCGACCTCTTTGTAAACATACTTATAACATAAACTGCAATTTAAAATGAATATAAAATTTGCTCATATTCGCGACTAATAAAAACTAACAAAACAAAATTGTAGCATATTCTTTCGATGAAGAAAAAAAGTGTCAAATACAATATCTAAAATGTTTAATATTAGGCCAAAAGCTAAACAACCAACATCAGCGCCAGAAAATACAAAAACATATTTAAAACGTTTATTTTTTACTTTCTTGAAGATTTTTTTTTTTTGTAGAGAACAAAATTGTTATTTTTTAAACAATTTTTATTAAAAAAAAACGACACTGTGTGAATATTTTTTATAGGTAAATAGAAGTTGTGCTTAGCGCTAATGCAGAAGTGGGCATCTACGTTGTGTAATGAATAGTACTGATCACTAAAACTGCAGTCATACGTCTAACGTTTGCGTTTTTTACAAATACTTTTTGTCAAAATTCACAGATATAGAAAGCTGTGGCGTAGGCTGCACGCAATTTTAACGCATTTTTTTAAATGCCATCGATAAAACATAAAATCACTGCTTTTTAATTTTGACGGACAATAATACAGAAAGAAATTATGGTGGCAGAATTTGCTCACAAAAAATGTAATTTAAAAGAAAGAAATTTGGTATTAAATTTTAAAAGTATATATGTATTAGTGAAAGAGTAAGAGTATATTGAATTTGTAAATAAGTCCTGAAGCAAAACTTGAAGGTATGACCCGCCAAGTTTAATAAAACTAACAAAATAAAAATATAAATAAAATAGCTAGATCGACCTAAAAAAAGTTAAAAAAACAACAGTTATAGTGAAGGCAACTTCAATACTTAGGTACGTATCAGCGTTAGCACTACATCAAAATTAAATTTTCTAGTTGTAAAATCCACTTTTACAATGTCGACATAAAAGGCAGACATTTTTCTCATTCCCTATTGAACTTGCCTAACCTTTTACAATCAAGACATATGTAAGTAGGTATAAGACAGAAATAAATTTACTTTTCTTTAATTTTCGTATATGACATGGAGTTAAACAAAAATACGGCTTTTTGACCATTTAAAAAAATTATGATAGCCGACTAGAAATTATTTAATACATACATACATATATATTTTTTAATTTTAAAACCTTTTGTATTAAAAATATTTTCCAAACAGGTTTATTAATTTTCGTCTGCTACATGTACATATGTATATAAGTATGTATTTACATAAGTATAATACATATGGATATGTTCTATGTATAATATACATATTATACACATACATATGTATGTATGTGAATATGTTTGGGTTGCATATGTCCATGAACATATTGTAAAATATGTATCAAGTCTGTAAAATAGAACTTGCTAAAATACAATATCCATTTTATTCTAACAAGATTTCAATTCCCATTTTTATCTTGTTTTCTTTCTTCTTATATTGTGAAAACCCAATTTTTCATCTAATAAGAAAACGAGAAAAATATTTGCAAATAAATAATGCCAAAAATTCCCAAGTAATAAGTTAAATATACACAAACATTTTATTTAATAAGACGAGAAGATTTATTTATATTTTCACATTTCTTATTTTAGGACACACAATCTAAAAGTCATTTTAAACTGGTCCTGAAAGCTAAATAATAAGAAAATAAAATTGGTTAATGCATTAGGATTTGCCACAATATGTACATATGTACCAGAGATTGACATTGTTCAATTGAACAAGAATAAAATTAAAAAAAAAAATATGGAGTTGTTCGCATAAACACATCTTGGCTGTTTTATTTAAGTTAGTAAAATTATTTGTGCAATTTTTACTCAATTTTATTCCATACAGAAACACAAAGCAAACCAAAACAAGTAAGAGCGCTATATTCGGCCGTGCCGAATCTTATATACCCTTCACAACGTGTCGTCATGCAATAACAGTAGTTTGTGTCACCATTCATCCCATATGAAATACGTACATACATATATAAAAACATCCCATTGTAAAATTATAAATTCACGTATGTATGTTAAAAAAACGAAAAAAAAAAAAATTAAAAAAAAAATTAAAAAAAAATTAAAAAAAAAAATTAAAAAAAAAAATTTTATATATATAATATATATAAAACAAAAAAAAAAATAAAAAAAAAATTAAAAAAAAAAAAAATTAAAAAAAACAATAAATATTAATAATAATATAAATAAAAATATAAATAATATATTAAATAAAAAATAAAAATATAAATAAAAAAAAAATTTTAAAAAAATTAAAAAAAATTTTTTTTTGGCTCAGCAGGGATTCGATACCACGTTTTCTCTAACCAGTATACACGTTTGTTTGTATGTATGTTGTTGTTGTAATGTTGTTTTTGTGAAAAAAAAATCGAGGTGGTCGTGGGTTTTTGCTCATATCTCAGTTGTTAATGTACCGATGTTTCTGATTTTCAATACCGATCTACTCCCGAATATTTCTGATATTATAATACCTTACCCGGGTCCAACCTATGTCGGGGGGCTTCAAAAAGTTTCAACATACACACGGACAGACGGACAGACTGACAGATTGACAGAGCTTAATCGACTCCCCTATTCATAAGCTTTCAGAAAATATATACTTTATGGGGTCGGAAACGAAAATTGTAGAAATTTCACATGGAATGACAAACCTATATATACCCCTTTTCACTGTGTGAAGGGTATAAAAAAAAGTGGACGTTATGACCGTTGCTCTATAACTTGATGGTTTGCTCAAAAATGTAAAAAGTGTATGCAACGTGTATGTATGGGTTGTTGCATGGTACAATCATCAGATAGCCTCAGTTCTGCAACAAAATTCTAAATGTATTTTATTGTTGGAAAACGACGACTTAAATGTCAAAAAGCAAATGTGTGTGCGTGTTTTTTTGGCGGTAGAATATATACGTACACAATATATTCACATACATAAACAAAATTTGACATTTTAGTTAAACCTTAAGGTAGAAAAAAAAAAAAATCAGCTGTTTTAGTGAGGCTACCTGATAATTGTACCATGGGTTGTTGGTAAAATATTATTCAATTTTATGCTTCAAGATAGAAAATTGTACATGTCGATAATTTTCTGTTTAGTGTTATTGTGGACGAACCTGTTAAAAACAAAATTTGGCCGTCCTTGTTAAGTAATAGACCAAATATACGACACCAGTCATCGATCATTTATATAACTTTTATATCCGATTGAGTAGGAGTCTGGTAGTGGTGTAAATATCAAAGTACATTTAATATTTTCAGGATTAAGCAAATATGGCAGTGTCGTGTATTTGAGAGAGAAACAACTGATAATAAATAGCTTTTATTTTAATTTTGGCTGCAACAGAGAGATCATGTAAATGGCTACAAGTATTTTACTAGTTTACGACATGAGTACAGAATGATTTCAATGCTCACACGGATGGGCAGGTGGATATAGCTAAATTGACTTCTCTATCTATAAGGATCCAAATGAATTCTGTAGTAATTATAACTCTCTTATAAAGGGTATAAAGATTTTTGTTAAAAATACTTAATTTAAAACTTGATACTGTATACCAAGGCACATTTATTCATCAGGTAGTCTTGTTTCATCAGCTGATTATTTTTTTCTTCATTTTTTTTAAATTTCAGCAGCCAAAGTCTGCAGATAAAAAACAATTTTCTCTCCTCTCTCATTTATTTCAAATTTCTTATATAAAAAAATATAAACAAAAAATTCTCTCCGAACTGCAATTACCTGATGAATTAATATACCTTGCTGTATACTTGCTAAATTAAACTTATTGAAAGGTGGGCAACCTTTTTCGAACAAATCAGAAAAGGTGAGACAAAATATTGAAATAAAAAGAAAAAATATTTTAGTTTATTTAAAAGGCTTAACTGAGAGATGTTGAACAGAAACTTGTCATATAAGAATTTAATAAGCCCGAAATATTTTTTATAAATACGACAATTAATATGTATTAAAAAATTGAGAATTTTCGAAATAGTTTTACTTATTGAGTATCTTTGGAGAATATAATATAATTAGAAAACTAACCCCCAAGGGGGATTCGCTTCGCTTACCCCATTATTGGTTTTTTTCTTTTGCAATTATAATGTATTTGATTTTTTAAAAAAACACTAGTTGAGAAGATTGTCGGTTATTACGTATTTGTATTCCCTTCGAATGTGGTGCAAAGGCTGTTTATTGCTTTGTTATTTCGTTTGTAATTCTGATATTTAGAAAAAAATGTGTTTTGAATATATCAAGTTTCCAGTAAACTTCAAGAGATAAAAGTGAAACTAAATTATTCAGGAGTAAAAAAAAAATAACTAGAAAACCTTTTTGAATATGATTGCGCACAAAAAAATTACAAACGCTTAAGCTTCGAGAAAGTTGATGGATTCAATTTTGATTACTTTGAATTTTAAAACTCAAGATCAACCCCCCTAATTTTAAAGGTCAATACTAGTAGATACATTAAACTATGAAAAATTCCTAATTCAAGAATACTTCCAAAACAAAATGACGAAAGCAAATGGCTTAAAAATATTAATTAAAAATTAACCGCTTGAACCCTATCAATATTGGTATCAAAAAGAGGGGATTAACATGGTAAATAATAAATTATGGACAATTTCGAAATCCAAGATGCCGTCCGAAATTAAATGATGGATACGTTTTTGTAAATCAATATACATATGTATGTAGGTATTAGATTTAAGTTCATGACTAGAAGAATACAGTACACCATGAATAAAATTTAAGTCCAAGGCGTCGGAAACAAAATGTCTTGTCATAGGATTCAGCACAGCCGAATAAAAAATATTTAAATTTTTATTTCGAAAGATTACAAACAATAGATATATGTATTTATTTTCATACTAACTGTCAGCAATAAATTATAGCAATATTAAGTATTTTTCTTCGCACAAAATAAGCAGTGGCTGGTGGAAAACTTGAAAAACCATGATTTAATATTTTATACTAGCCAAGCCCGGCATACTGAATCTTAATTGAATATATTAAAAATAATGTTTTATTGATTTTTATTATAATGCAAATGGGTATACAATATTTTTGATTTTTCCATTTGCTGTAAAAATGAACAAATGTTTTGGTGTTCCCACTCTGGAGCATGCGACATGTGAAAAGCATGGATTTTCCAAATTTAATCCTGAAACACGCAGAGATTGTCCTTGAGCTTTGTTGATGGTAAAAGCGAAGGCAAGACGAACTGGAAACTATAGTCGCTTGAAGTTGAAAGAAAATTCGGTGGGAACAATTGAAATGCGTGAAAATAGCTTAAAATAATAACTTTTTAATGGAGGTGGCACTGCCCACTTTTCTAAACACGAAACTGTATAATCATGACAGCTTAATATGTGTGCAAAGCTTCAGAAAAATCGGTCCAGTGCAAGTACCTCAAAATTGTAAGTTTTTTATGGGCGAAGCCCCGCCCACTTTTTACCACCCATAAACACTCCCTGGAATGTGTACAACAACTTGCCAAAGTTCGGAGTCTATAGCTAACACACACACACACAGAGTTTCACTTATATATATAAGTAGATTAAAAAAATTCACTTAATAGTGTGGTATTTAACTTCGCCTTAAAAAGTTCTTATTTCTGTCCTGTAATTTTTTTCTTTTAATATTAGATCAAATTTATTACTTTAAACCACGACTGTATTTTTTATATTTATATATTTTCAACTTAAAACACATATAAAATCCTAAAAAATAGCAATAAAATGGTATATATTAAAGAACAATAAAATACAACCATAAAAAAATGTCATACAATATTTGCATTCATTTATACTAGAATAGGGATTCTCAATAAGAGAAAATGATGAAATATGTTATTTTATAAAGCTTTTTTTTTATAGAAAATGAATGACTGACTAGTTCTCGAATTTTAGCTCAGGAATTGTTTTTTGCTTATTTGCATAAGTCCGAGAAATCATAAAACCTCAAGGAAAAAAATCTCACGGTGTTATGTTGTGGGTGTATTTGTTGCTCATGGATTGCATGGGAATTTTCTGAGACCCGAATTTGACAACTATGTGTATTCACAAAACCATTCGATAGAAATGCGCTTCATCGGAGAATATTATCTTTTTTCGAACAAATGGCATTGACTTAATTTTGAAGCATTACCCATTAAACGAATTGCTTGCGCTTTTCATGGTCTGCTGGTTTAAACTCCTGAGTCAGCTAAATTTTGTTCGCATAAAAGTAAGGATGTTTTGTCAAAATTCATTGCGTAGTGCTTGGTGAAATTTGAAGTTGTTGCGATCGATGCCGAATTAATGTTTTCGGCGACACTCTGGCTTACAACAGTTTGAGAACTGCTGATACTAAGAATTCTCAAAACAACATTTTAAAATTATTATCAACATCATTTCTGAATGAATGATGGCTTTAGAACATTACTTGTAACAATATTTTTCAAATATGTATACATATATCACTCAAGTGGTGATATTGTGCCATATATTGTTTGTTTATTGTATGATTTTTTTATTTTTTATAAAGTGCAATATACGTACTTAACAAATATTTATTTAAATTTCTATTATACCCATAGATACACACTTGTTCATGTACTACATTCATATGTGCAAACATATTTAATACAAATGATTTTTTATAGAAAAATTGATTGGTTTTTGTTATCTGCATACATAAGAGTAGTTTTCCATTATTTTAAAATGTTTTTTATAAGTATTTTTGTGGCCAGACTCTTGTGATATTTTGTAGTTAAAATACGTACTTGTTACAGAAACTTTTTTTAGGGTTGAGTTAATTTTTAAACATTTTGATTTTTACAAAGAATTTTTAATTGTGATAATGAAAGAATAATCTGGAAAAGTATGTTTTGTCGACACTAGTTGAGTGAAATGCATTTTCAAAAACAGCTAAACTTCAATTTAACTCGTTGTGGTAAGAAAATATGAAAAAAAAGAAACAAATTTGTTACCAAATTCAATAAACTTAAAAACCTGGGAGTTAAATAGATGATATTTACATCCAACCATAATCACCGATCAAAGAATGCTATGATGAATCGTAGCTGGTTTGGAAAATGCACTCAACTCGGCTAGTGTCGGCAAAACATATTTTCCAGATTATACTTTCATTATCATAATTAAACAATTTAAAAACAAGTAACAGTGCTATATTCGGCCGTGCCGAATCTTATATACCCTTTACAACGTGTAGTCATGCAATAACAATTGTTTGTATCACCATTCATCTCATATAAAATACGTACATATGCATATACTGGTTAGAATAAATGTGGCATCGAATCCCAGCTGAGCCAAAAAAAATTTATTTTTTTTTATTTAATATACTATTTATATTTTATTATTTTTTTATATTTTTTTTAAATTTTTTTTTTGTAATTTTTTTTATTATTTTTTTTTATTTTTAATATATATTTTTTTTGTAATTTTTTTTTTGGCATGTTTTTTACATGTATGTTGTTGTTGTAATTGAAAAAAAAAACGAGGTGGTCGTGGTTTTTTGCTCATATCTCAGAAAGTTATGGGGCGATTGTGCTGAATTTCAATAGCGATTCATTCCTGGATATTTCCAAGAGATTGATACTATATACAGATCTGAGGAACATATAGTTGCTTCTAAAAGTTGATTTCAACCAACACACGGACAGACGGGCAGACGGACAGACGGTCAGGGCTTAATCGACTCCTCTATTCATAAGCTTTCAGAAAATATATACTTTATGGGGTCGGAAATGAAAATTGTAGAAATTACAAACGGAATGACAAAGCTATATATACCCTTGTACACCACAGGTGAAGGGTATAAAAATTAGAACTTTAAAATTAATCTCAAGCCTTTTATTAAATTTTTTAAAAACTTATTTCTTATAACTTTTCATTTAAATATCTTACTTTTCTGCTATAATAATTTATTTGTCCATTTATAGACAATCATACAAAAATATAAAGTGACTACGTTCGCTGTGGGAATATACATTTTCAATGCATTATTTTTAAAATATAAAAATGAATAATATTGAATTTTAATTTTTATTTAATCCTAATATTGTTTTTAATACAAGAATGTATAAAAGAGTTTGCTAGCGAAAAAAGGTGTGTAACATATTGAGTGCGATTAAATATTCAATAAAATTCTTTTGTAAATATTTTGGCTGTATTTTATTCACTTTTCGAATTGTCTTTTTTTCTTAGTTGTCATTGTTTTTGTACTTGTCAGTTATGGATAAATACGATTGCAAATAAAATCAAAAAATGTGTCATAAATAAAAAATTCAATCAATTGTTAGTGATTTAGGAAGTGAAAAATATTGAAAAATTGTTGAATGCATGATTTATTGAACAAATGGCTTTATATAATATTTTAACAGAAATTTAAGTATTTTATTTTTATTTTTTAGTTTTTTAACCGTATTTCCTTCTCTAAAAAATTATATTTTTAATACTAACTGATTTGTTTTCAAGTTCCACTCAAATATTTAAATACATAGTATGCACATACATATGTATGTACATTTAAAATATTTGTCTATTTTTAGTTATGAGGAAAAAAACGTCTGCTTCATTGATTATTAATCATATTTACAATAAATATATTTGTTTGTGTGTTTTTTAAAGAAATAATTGTGCCACTCCTTGTAATAGAAATACTTATTTACATAATAAACTTTCCAAACTTTTGAAAATGCAAGAATAAGAAAAAAATTGTAACATTTTTCTGTTTTCAAGTGTTATTTAACATGAAATAGTTTGGGTTACACCATTTACAAATGAAAATGAAGAAACAGAGAATTTTAAACTTTGTCATAGTTGATTATTTTCTAGTGATAAAGGCCTTTTATTTAATATCAATATTGTGGGTTTAAAGGGGCAAAGCCGTAACTACTATATTTGATAATATATGTATGTATATGGGCATTTCTATGTCATCGTACGTGACATTTGTACTCCTATAAAGTGGAGTAATTTTTGCAAAAGTAACAGTAACTGAAACAAAATTAGATATTTATGTTCCATTCAAAGGGTACTTTATTTAAAAAAAAATTAGTTATATTCGAATCATTGTTGTCTAAAATATCCACAAAAATAAGAATATATCGTACGTGACAAAAAACAGAAGTGATTTTAAGGTGTATATGGAAATATGAAAAAATCTGCGAATTTTGGGAGATATTTTTTCTCTTTTTAATTTCTTACACTTAACCAAATATTTTTCATTTAAAATCCATCATACTTAATTAAAACAATCTTTAAATGATTTTATAATAAATTCAATTTAATAACGTTTGTGACATATCGTACGTGACAGATTTTTCTCTAATAGTATTCTTAGGTAATAACATTATATATATTATGTTAAGAAAAAAAGTTAAACTCTTAATTAGCTGCTCTTGCGACTGTTCAAATACGAATGACGGAGACAAATAATATTTTTGAATTACGTACGTGACATTAAAATTACATCCAAGGCAAGTCAAAAAAGAAAAATACCGCTTACTGGACTCTATATTTTCTTTTTTCTTATGGATCTTGTTAATTATTGTTGTTGCCTAAATTTTAAATTTAGTCGCTAAAAAAAATAGTTGATTGGCATTCTTTAAAATAATCAAAGAGTTAATCAGATTAAACTCTATTATTGCTCTTAAAATAATTTAATAAGCTCTTAATACCTGCGCATAGTAAAACTTGAGTGTTTTTTTTTATCAATAAACTTAAATTGAAAAATTTTCAATACATTTTATTTTTATAGTCGTGTTTGACATATTCATGGAAATGTCCATATGCCATTTTAATTATGACAGCATCTTGAATTTGAACTTTTTTATAACTTTTTTTATTTTAAGCTCTTTTATTTGACATCAATATTAAGCGGCTAGAAGGGGGGGGGGTACATTTTTAAATACTAGATTGACCCTGCCGAATGTCTAAAAGCTGATAAATATAAGTTTTTTTTAGGAAATATCAAAGCAGTTGTATTATTGTGCTTAAATCTCAATAAATTTCAATTCGATTTGTTTTCTCAGCAATAATTCTTTGAGGCTTCGGCTTGCAACTTTGCCGATTAGCAACCGGTTTGTCTTAAAATTTTCTCGAATATCCCTAGAGATATAAAGTATACATAAATAGAAATAAACGGATCGATGATTCTATAGTAAAAAAATGTTAATTTTTGAGGTGAAATTATGGGGGAAAAAAGCAGTCGTATTTATTTGCTCATATCTCAGATAGTTATGGGGAGATTTCAATAGTAATTTATTCCCAAATAATTTCAGAAGATTAATACTACATACTGGTCTATGCAATTGTTGTTTTTAACCATTACACAGAAATTACAAACGGAATGACATAGCATTCATCACATAGGCAGGGTAAAATAAAATCGTATTAAAAACAAACATGAAAAATGTTTGAATAAACGTGTAAAGAAATCAGCATCTAATTGCCGTCTAATCTATTATGGAAATTTATTTTTAATTTTTAAAGGAAATAGAATTCGGGGGTTTTTGTAGTTTATCTGTAAACAGTTTAAAATTAACCTTTTGCAAAATTATTTCTTTCTTAAAATTATTCGTTCTCCTTTTCTTCAGTTCGTATTTCAAAGTTTTTTTCCTTTCTTTCGAATTCTTTTCACAACAACTTTTGTTTGACTACTTATCAACAACATAAGTTTATGCACGGTTGAATGAATGTCGTCCAAACTCAGAAAAAAATGCAATTGATTGTAGTATTGAACACAAAAAAAATAAACAATATTTGTACAATTGTAATAAAAAAACTAAATCCAAAAAAAAATACATATTTGGTGAATTCACAGGGTGTTGTATTGTCATAATGGTTGAATTGTAAAAAAGGCTTAAAAATTATACAATAAATAATACAATACTCTTCATTGATGCTAAAATTTAAGGGAATTGTGACATTATGACAATACAACAATTAGGACATCTTGTGAATACACATTTTGTATATAATTTACTTCCTGATTAGAATATATTTACCCACATGTTAAAGGGCTTCTTAACGACTAAGAATATCAGTAACAACGAAATACATTTTGATTAGTTGTTATAATAAATAGAATATAAGAAAGAAGTTGAAAGTTAAAAAAACCTAAGTTACTTAAGATAAACTTGAGTTGAAATTCTAATTAATAAAACATAAATATAAAGTTTTGATTAAATGTTTTATTTCTTAAAAGGATCTACCAAATAGTCACTTTGTTTGATCGTATGCAAAAAAATACATAAATATATCCATGTATGTATGTATATTTTTCCGATATATTTTAATGGTTTTGAAATAGGTATGTAGATTTTGATATATTTAAAAATATCAATATTTATAGGATGTCTTAGTAATAAAGCACTTTATTTTCATGGTAATTGTGATTTTTTTGATTGGATTTTAAATAAGACTTGTTCCGATTAAGCATGAAAGAATATATCCGTCAAATGGTCCCTAGGGCTCAGATGGGAAGCCATTAATCTTTTCATTAAATTTTACTGTTAATTTTTCATGATAAAGTTGGGCATCTCTTAATGACTGCTTACTGGTCCAAATGTGATGATTCTTCTTGTTGACAAGTTATCGAGTCAAAAGTGAGCTTTATTGAAAACTGATTTTAACACACGCAAAGTAGTCGCAATAAAAAATATTTTTTTTTGTAGCTTACAAAACTTTTTAAAGATTCTATTTCCCCGTGATTAAATGAGAAAGATTAACGTTTAAAAATGTGAAAAAATGATAAACTAATTTAAAAAAATATGCAGATTTCGAAGCAGAAACAAATGGTCCTCCTAGATGAATTCCATGAGATAATTTTATTTATAGTCATTATTTTGATAACAGAAAGGTAGTTCGATTATTTGGATTTTCAAAAAAACTGTTGTTACGTTAAGAATTTTAAAAATATCCGGTTAACCGGTACCATGCAAACAAATAAAAATATAACAATCCAATTATATAATTACAAGAAAATGACTTAAAATTATTAAAGAATGTAGTAATGCAAAGTTTTAAAAAATATTCAAAATATTTGCAAAGGATATCGGTATAAAAATATATTAAATATTTAGAATATTCTAACAAAAATTTCTTTTTACCATTTCATCACTTTTTGTGATTTTTTTGAATGTTTTAATTTCTTTTTAAAAAAAACGAATGTTTCATAAGAGATTTGTATTTCTAACGTTCATTGCGACTTTTTGTTACATATCTTATTAAGCGTTTAGCATAAAAAAATTAAAGCTCAATAATAATGGGTGTTTCATCGTGAGGTTTAATTTATAATAAAAAAAAGCTCAACCGTTTAAAAGTGAACTAAAATTGTTTTTTTTCGATTAAAAGAGCAATTAATGGAATTTACTGTTTTAGGGCCATGTCTTTAATTTCTGTGCCAAAAAGGAAAAACTGCTTAAGTAGACATAAGCTAAAATTGAGATAATGACATCATTGCAATCCCGGAATTCAAAACTACAGGCAAATTTTAAACTATTTCAAACAAGAAGTTATAGCGTTAAAATTTATTGCCTATATTTTTTTCAAACAATAATATCATTTAGAATAAAAACTGATTTTAACTTTTAATTTTAATATAAGAAAATAAATATGCTCTTTAATTTGTATAGCGCAGAATTCATATAATAGTCTTTATTTTAATAAGATTAAATTTTAAAAAATTAAAATTTAAAAGTACTTTTCTAAAAAAATAGACATAAGCAGTTTTTGCTTATTGCCACAGATTGCTAAAAAATAACTTAAATGAATTGACACTTCTAATAACAAAAAAAAAAAACAACAAATATTAATCAAATAAAATAGAATTTTTTTTCAAAACATATTTTATATCTTATCGCAAACATTTTTGTTAATTGATTGAGGAAAAAATGCCACTTAATTGTTGGTAATTTTGTTATTTTTATTTTGAAGAAGCCAAAATCATTATTTCTGCTGAAACTCGCCAACCGACCAACAAAGCAACCACATCATTTTTGCAGTATTTAGAACAAACATCCTAAAATACAATGCGAACGCAGAAAGAGAGTGAGTGATGTGTTGACATGACACTGATGATATTTAACATTTAATTACAAAAAGAAAAAAAAACACGAAAGCGCAACGCAATTATAATTAAATAAAAAGTCATTTTATACAATTAAGGATTTGTTACGAACGAAGAAACAGAAAAAAAAAGTTTGGATATAAAACAAACAGCAAACACATACACACAAAATGACCAACAAAATCCTGGCAATGATTCGCCTTCCCCATCATCATCAGCGGAACGAATTAAAAATAAATAAATTACATAGAAAAATAATTACGCACCAAAGAAAAAGAAAATATTTTACGAATTGTAACACTTATTCCCTTTTATACCCTCCACCACTACTAGTAAGGAACGAGAGCATATACAAGTTTTTCATTTCGTGTGTAACACCAACAAATATTTATCCAAGTTTCAAAAGTATACTGATTTTTTAAATTTTTTACATAATTAATCAAAAACCGTTTATCTGTACGTCTGAGTGTATACAATTATCCATCTGTATATGAGAAACTTTATAAATTTTTTTTTCCATTTTAACTTAATACCCAGTTTGTCTTTATAAAAGCCTGACCGCAGACAAAAAGTTATGGATACTTACAATTTAGTTTTTGACAATAATTAAAATAGAAAAAAAGTGTTAGCCCCATGGTGTCTTTTGTTCCGTCTTGTACTCAATGAAATTTGATGATTGAGTTCATGATCTTAGATATAAAAGAGAATGTGAACCCAAAGATTTGGTCTTCTACGAATTTTCAAAATAATTTTAAAATTACTGCTTAGAATCAAAAAATAATGATGTACCTTTAAACAAAAAAAAAAAAAAAATATAGCAATATCGGTTGAGTTAATGTAATGTTATGAGCAAATATATGAGTTAATCTCACACATATTTTAATATTATTATTATTTAATTATATTATTATTATTTTAATTTTAACATTAGGGCAACAACAACATTTTGATCTAAGAAAAAAAGGAGCTTCTTACTTAACACATTTAATTAGGAAAAAGGGGTAGGATAGGATTCCTGAATCTCAGGGGATCTCTTTAAATAAAAAAACCAGTCAAACAAATTTCAATTGAAATTACTTACCTGATTTATTAAAAGAACTATATAATTTTACCGAATTTAACTGTTTATCGCGGTAAAAATGAAGACTACAATATAAACATAGAAAGTAAGAATTCACGATAGGCAAATTCAGAGCTTGTTTAAACATAATACAACCGATTAATAAAATCCTTATACCATTTGAAAAAGAATGTTCTAGCAGATGTATACAATCTACTTAAATCTGTTTAGTATTTTAGGAGTTATCAGCATTTGAAGCTGCTACCAACACATACGCAAACATCATTAATATAACAAAACAAATTGTTTTTGTAGAAAGAGTGCTTTATGTGTATGGTAAAAAAAAAATCAAAAGAGCTAAAGAGAGATAGAAAGAGTTGCTATTTAAATTCTTGTTTAAATGTTGTTTTTTATACCCTTCACACAGTGAAAAAGGGTATATATAGGTTTGTCATTTCGTGTGAAATTTCTACAATTTTCATTTCCGACCTTATAAAGTATATTTTTTCTGAAAGCTTATGAATAGGGAAGTCAATTAAGCTCTGTCAGTCTGTCCGTCTGTCAGTCTGTCCGTGTGTATGTTGAAACTTTTTGAAGCCCCCCGACATCGCTTGGACCCGGGTGTGGTAGTAAAATATCAGAAATATTCGGGAGTAGATCCGTATTGAAAATCAGAAACATCGGTACATAAACAACTGAGATATGAGCAAAAACCCACGACCACCTCGATTTTTTTTTCACAAAAACAACATTATAACAACAACATGCATACATACAAACTTGTATACTGGTTAGAGAAAACGTGGCATCGAATCCCAGCTGATTAAAAAAATCTTTTTTTTTATAAATTTTTTTAATTTTTTTTTTTATTTTTATTTAATATATTATTTATATTTTTTTTTTTTTTAATATTTTTTTTTTTTTGCTTTATATATATTTTAATTATTTTTTTAAAATTTTTTTTTTATAATTTTTTTTTAATTTTTTTTAAATTTTTTTTTATTTTTTTGTTTTTTATTTTTTTTTTTTTTTAACATACATACGTAAATTTATAATTTTACAATGGGATGTTTTTATATATGTATGTGTGTTTTTTATATGTATTCACGTATTTCATATGGGATGAATGGTGATATAAACTACTGTTATTGCATGACTACACGTTGTGAAGGGTATATAAGATTCGGCACGGCCGAATATAGCGCTCTTACTTGTTTTTGTTTGTTTTATTTTTCACTATCTTAAATTTATTATTCTCAGTTTATTTACTTTCTAATTAAGGATAATTTTTCCTAGTTAGGCGATTTTTAGGAATAAAATAAAACTTTGTGGGGATCAGTTAAGCCATCCGGGTTCAGCTAGTAATTATAAAACAGTGTTATAACACATACATTGCAATAGTTTTAATTTATTTATTTTAGTGGTTTTTAAAAAAGTAATAAATATGTGCCTTTAATTATGAAAGTGATCTAAATCACATATTTTTTGTTTAGAGATATTTAAAATTTTGAGTTTGAATAAATGAAGAAATATTTTTATATTGTGCAACATTTAAATTTTGAATTTAATTAACCTCAATTAATAAAAAATTAAAATAGTGTTTTCGGAGGTTGAACTGAATTAGACCATTTTCAAAATCAACTGAATGACCTTAATTATAAATTAAAGAAATCCATTTTTATTATTTTCTATTATTTAAGGCTCATAAAATATTTTTGCAAAACGGGGGGAATGTATGGTAGTAAATATATACTTTTAGAAGCAACTATATGTTCCTCAGATCTGAGTATGGTATCAATCTTTTGGAAATATCCGGGAATAAATCGCTATTGAAATTCAGCACAATCGCCCCATAACTTTCTGAGATATAAGCAAAAAAAAACACGACCACCTCTTTTTTTTCACAATTACAACAACAACATACATATATACTGGTTAGAGTAAACGTGGCATCGAATCCCAGCTGAGCCCAAAAATTTTTTTTTATTTTATATATTATTTATATTTTTATTATTTTTTTTATATATTTTTTTAATTTATTGTAATTTTTTTTATTGTATTTCTTTTTTTTTAATAAATTTTTTTTTAATTTTTTTTGTAATTTTTTTTTTTGGAAACATTCATACGTAAACTCAATTTATAATTTTACAATGGTATGCTTTTTATATGTATGTTTTTTACATGTATGTACGTATTTGATATGTGATGAATGGTGATACAAACAATTGTTATTACATGACTACATGTTGTGAAGGGTATATAAGAGAATATAGCACTCTTACTTGTTTGCTTTCAAATATTTTTATTCTTTCTATTCTGGATGAAAGGTCTAAAATGTGGAATTCAAAGTAATCTAAACCAGTTTTGTAAAAAATTTTATAAGGCTCATTTTTAGTATTCTCATCCATTGGATACTATAGTTACTAGTACAATTACATCTTTTTTAAAATAATTGCTAAATTTTAACTATAGATCTAATTGAATTAATCAAAATTATTTTAATTTGCAAATTTTACATCGAAAGAACTAAACTTTATAAATGCACAATTTAAATAAAATTAAAAGAGTTTCGTGTAATAAAAATATGTGTAACAAAATATAAACTTACTATTTGTGTTTGTTCACAAAAACACAGCTGTTGTCATAACAGTCATCGACGAATTTTTAATCCTACTAATATAATAAATGTGAATGTTTGTATGTTTGGATATTTGTTACTCAATCACCAAAAAACGGCTGAACGGAACAAAATGAAATTCGGCACATAGATAGATAACAACCTAGATTAACACATAGGCTACTTTTTATCGCGATAATAACGCGAACACATAACACATCCTAAGCGGGTTGTTTGTGTTGTAAATATTTTTATTTTTGTTGTTAATACTAAGGCTACCTTTTATCCCGATAACTACGCAGACGATAACTACGAGTCGAGGGCACAAGCTAGTGACTAATAAATTAAATAAATAAAAACTTTTAATTTGCCCATTTTCATATTTAACA
Organism: Phyto melanocephala; assembly: GCA_941918925.1. Taxonomy (NCBI): domain Eukaryota; kingdom Metazoa; phylum Arthropoda; class Insecta; order Diptera; family Rhinophoridae; genus Phyto; species Phyto melanocephala. The sequence continues at coordinate 10,651,546 of OW799233.1, forward strand.
CTATACAAATTCCATTCAACGTTGAAATTACAACTATTCATAAATGGTTAATTTTTGATAATACATATCATGAAAATTACATTTAAGTAATTTAGTTTAAAGCAGTATGGTGTGAGGGAACGAACTAACAAATTTTTTTTTTTACTTAAACCACTTTCATATTTAGGGGCACATATGACAATCTAGTGTAAATTTTAAAGTAATATTTAGTAATAATACTAATAAAAATGACTAGTAAATAAAGCGTGTAACAAATTCGACAATGTCAAATAAATCATTATCACTTATTTTTGTTGTTGTTGTTTTATTTCTTGGTCATATTTTTCCTTCATTTTGTGTTCAGCTGTTACATGGTTTCATTTGAAATTAAATGGAAATGCGAAAAAAATAACAGGAAAATTATTTTTAAAAAATACTTTAAAATTAGAGAGAAAGAGAAATGTAATAACAAATAGCAAGGAAAGGAAAAAAAAACAAATATAGCAAAAGAAATGGAATTTACAACATGCCACCCAAATATGACTGACGTATTTTTATATTGGATTATATTTTAATTGCATTACTACTGTTAAGATTAAATATTTGTTTATCAAAATATCGCTTACTAATAAATAAAGTAAAAAGCGAAGGTTAAACTATGAGTTTTAATAAAAAGATGTTTTTTTTTGAGAAAATTATGAAGCATGGAAGTTAATTTTTATATAAATTTAGGAAACGATTAGAAATAGTAAACGATCTAATTTTATCGTGTTTGAATATTCTACTTTATTCCCATGCGTCTCTATTAATAAAAAAATTCCTAAGTATATAAAAAAGCTTGAAATTAATGTCAGACATTGATTTACGATATTTCAAATTTTAATTAAAAAAAAAAAATCATAAAAATATTTTCAGATGTTCTCTTTCCACTATCTACTCCGTTAGCAATTGTAGGGTATTTTCTAATGTGACATTAGCTTTATATACTTTAATATTTTTAATTAATTTGAATTTGTCTTTCGACGTGTTTTCGTTTGTCTGTCTGTCGATGATTGTGCGTTTGGCTGACATTTATAATAATTTTCATTTTAGTTTCATTTAATTACAAGTTCTTGGGATGTCATGTAACAGATACTGGAATGTATAAAAAAGGCTAGTCACAGTTTATAAATTGGAAATATATTTAATGAATATATTTTATGAATAAATTTAATGAATATTTTTTATTAATTTTTATACAGAGAGAATTGAGTAAAAAAATTAAAATAAAAAAAAATTAATTAAAACTCGCTTATCTGGCTGAACGAGTTCAGTAGTGTTTTCTCGATACAGCAAAAGAAAACCTCTAAACTTAATTAGAATCAGTTTGTGAATATAAATTATTATCCTGCTTTTAACATTCAAAGTTAATTGAAATCGTTTAAAGAATTGCCTATAACTCTATTGCAGCGCTAGCAGATAAAATTGTGTATTTAAGCCATACTCGTATCTGTTAAGTGACATATAAAAAAAAATTTTTATCGGGTGATTTATTGTGAGGTTTAATTTTAAATTGGCTCTTTTTGGCAGATCACTCATTTCTCATATTAAACTGCTTTGTCATTTTTGTTCAGTATCCTTTGAAAAGTCATCATGGAAAACCTTAAACCACAACAGCATCTCAGAATTTTTCAGATGGATCACGAAAAGCAGCATTCTGCGAGAAATGTTTTCCGGTATTTTAACGTGAAATTTTGTTCACTGATGACTCAATGGATACGTTAGTAATCAAAATTTCCGTATATGGGCTGATGAGCTACCCGAAGAGTACCCAGAGTTACAATTTTATCCATTAAAATAACGTATGGTTTATAGGCTGATGAAATCATTGGTTCATATTTTTCAGAAATGAGGCAATTCGGAATGTCACCGTCAATGAAAACTGTTATCGAATCATGTTAGCGGACTATGTGCTACTAAAATTCAAGCGCTTGTTCTCGGTATATTTTGGTTTCAAAAAGACGGCGTAACACAGCATATAGCGCGTAAAGCAATAAACTTGTTGAAAAATCGTTTTGATGAGCACTTAATTTCACAATTTGCTACGGAAGCACCTAAATCATGCGTTCACACGTTTGGATCAATTTCTCGAGGGATATGTAAAGTTTGAGGTTTTGCAGAATAATCTAGCTACGATTGACGTTTTAGAAGCAAACATTACTTGAATTAGTTGACGCTATGCTCGAACGAGTCACTAAAATTTGACCCTCCGAATGGAGGCCAATATTTACATGATAATATTTTCAAACAGAAAATGCCATAAATTGTTCTTTTAAATGCTAATAAAAGTTTCAAGTCTACTTTCAAATTTATGTGTCATTTACATTATACATCAAAGCTCATGATAAATCACCCGTTATTTATTTTATTCTTAAATTATTAAAAAAAAAATACAAATTGTAGAGAAATATTATTTGTTTTCGCTGATGTATGAACTATAATAATGTCTATTCTTGCTAAAAGCAGCTCGCTGTAGATACCTGTTTTAAATTGCAGGACTGAATGAACAAACTCCAGTTCTATTTAACAAATATTTTATAATTAATTTTGAAATATGTAAAAACAATTTTTTTGATATTTTTGTTAATTTTTTCTATAATGAAAGTAAAGGAGCTAATACACGGCATGTTTTTTACAACTGACTTGTCAAATTCTCCACTGCTAATACGAACATGTCGTGTGTTACCTTTTAAATATTACTTCTGTAAAAAACATGTGTTGAGACATCTGACAAAATTTTAATTAGAGCGCGCTCTATTTTCTTCTGCCAAAACATGTGACATCAGCCGTTGGCAGAAATCTCTGCTGCTGCAAAGGAGTCAGCGTAAAAGTATAATTTTGATAGACATGTAGATTTACATATGTCTCACAAATTTTTAAGTCAGATGTAAAAAACATGCCGTGTATTATAGCCTTAAGTAAAAATATAAGTAATCGAAAAGATATCGAAATAGTTTATTTCTGAATTTTTCTGAATTAATATACAAGGGTATATAATATTGGATGTACATATCTAATAAAATCTAATTAATCCTATAAGCTGTGATTGGTCTTAATTTTTCAATTTATCTCTTATTTGTTTTTGCCTCATAATATTACCCATTGAATAAATGACAGTTTTGAAAGGAAGTTATTTGTTATTGCTCATAATAAATTTTAATTCAAAAATATAATAAAATTACATTGTAATACAATTTTAATGAGCAAATTTTAATATGCAAAGTACTAGATTAAAAAAATATGTACAAGGATATAGAAAAAAATCTAAAGAAGTTTTGCAAAAAAACAATTGATTGTATTCGCTTTTTAAGACATTTATATTATGGCCAAATATATAATTTTTTATGTTAAAAAATATACGTCAATGAGGCATAAAAAAAAATCTACACATCAAATAAACACAATCCAAAAGTAAATCTAAAGCTTTAAATTTATTAAAAAAAATTAAAATTGTATGAACAAAAGATTTTAGATTTTTTTTAAGGAAAATAAATAATCCTCATTCATATTAAACATTAACTTGTTCTTAACCAAAACATTTGATGAAAAATCTTTTGGATGTTAGATACTTTCTTGTATTCTGCTATAGTACGCATCAAAATTATAAGATCACCTAATTTTTATTCAATTACATCGAAAGACAAAGAGCAGTGTTTGGTACCGATTTCAAAAATACTGGTTATTCAAATGTTATTCATATTTTTATTTTTTGTTCACATTTGTTTATTGTTAGTTCTTTTTATAAACGAACTTGTCAATAATATATATTTTACAATTAATCAAAATGATAAGGTCAGTGCATATTATCTTTTAATTTATATATTGACCATTTCAATTTATTGTTTTTAAGAGTAAAAAATATAACAGGGCATATAATTAAACCAATTTTCAAGAATTTTCAATGTTTTTTACCGCCAAGCGTTTAAAAGTCCTACTTTCAGCACTTCTATCAAATTATATTGACGAAATTTCTCTTAAAATTGGTGCAAAAGTGATCCATGGGCTCCTTTCTTAAATCTTGCCAATAGTCTCTGAAACTTTTTAAAATTAAATTCATAAAAAAAAAAATATTTAAAATAATAAGTTAAAATTTGTTTTTTACAAAAAAAATATTACAAAATGTACTTGATGCTAATTTTTTGACATGTGTTATTTCACAAATTCTAATTGTTTAACCTTGTGACTATTATTCAATCCTGAAGCTTTTTTTTTAAATTTATCTCAGATATTATGGGACTGTGATTTTATATCCATCAACACTGCACTTTTGGAGCCATTTAAACCTAATTTATTAGGTTTAATTGTATTAGGTGTACGTACAGTGTTTGACGCAATTATAGGGACATTTACCAATTTCGAAAATAAAACACTTGTAGTCTTATGTTTGAGACTGCAGCTGGTGTTCTAAAGTCTCTATAATGTCGGAAAGTTTTACATCTTTAATAATTTATGAGTTATTTTTCAATATAGATTTGTCAATTCCTGACTGATTTATTTAAAGTTTTCTACGAATAACTTAGGAAATAACATAGTCTGTAACTTCTTCGAGATCTGAAAATGTTAATTTTTGTATAAAAAAAAATTTTAAAAAGAAACAGACGTGTCAGACGTGTTTTACTGTTTATATAACAGAATATTTTCAAACTATTTTACTGGCTTCCAATAACAATTCATTCCTGAATATGTTTGAAAGATGGATATTATACACGGGTTACACGGGGGCTTCAAAACACTTGATTTCAGCAAATACTTGGACAGCGCTACATAAAACTTTTCTATTCACAGGGTTAAGAAAATATTACACTTATGAAACAGAAATTACAAATTGAATAATATGGTCTTGCCACCAGCGCTGGAGGGCATATTAAATAGCAGAAATACAACAAATGAAAGTATTTGTAGTCACAAAAAGTGTAAAAAAAAACACTTTTGCATACAACTAGAGAGTAAAAAATTGCAAATATAAATGGTAACAAAAAATTAAAAGAAATTCATTAAAAATTTAAAAGTGGATTTAAGGAGATAGGATTTAAGGATATTCTTAAATTTTTTTATGATATTTGAATAAAAACTAAATCAAAACAAGCACATGTTTTTGTACTTTTATGAGAAAAATTTTCACCAAAACACAACAAATAAAACTTTTTAATGAGATTAGCCGCTTGAAGACAATTTTAACAAGCACACTCACCCATAGACTTGCTTACTAACGTCTTTTTTTTAAATAAAATTTCACGAAAAAACAACAAACAAAAATATTTTAGAAGGCAAAATAATAATATTTTAATAAGTGTATGTGTAGTATTTAGTTAATTTTTTTAATAACGAGTTTTTGTTTGTTTGCTTTGCTTTGTGTGTGTGTGTGTGCTTTAAGGCCTACACATGTGTTTAATATTAACCAAAAAATAATCCTTGAATTTCTCTTATTACATTAAAATAACGTCGTAGGTATTTAGCGTCATGTGTGTATGTAACTGCTGGTGTGAATGTGTGCTTTTTTTTTAAAAGAAATTAAAAATGAAACTTTTTGTGCGCACACATACCCGTAAAGTGTTTGTGTTCAGGAAGCGAAGGAGTAGAAAGAATTTGTGGAGAATCAGCTTGTTAAGTACAAATAAGCGAAGAGGCTTATTAAAAAAAAAACGTGTTAACGCCTCCATGTTATGATATTGTAGCTTTGGTTGACTGTAAGTCGAAATTAATTTCGTTTCTTCTCTTTACCTTATACAGGCTTTAAATTGAATGAATTTGTTTTTTATTTTATATTATCTGTTTGGATAAAGCATCATCGGTGAGATACCGGCACATCTTTGTAAAAAAGTAATAAAAAATTTGTCCTGTCCTCAAACTTGTGGAGCTTGTTTGACGGATATTTTATTCCATATTTGATCGGAGTGTCTTCTTTATAATCCAATAAAATATAACACAACTTTCTTAAAAATGAGTATTTTTATTTCAAAGTCATAAAATGCATTCTTACTGAGACACCCTATACAATTTTAATTTTCTTGTAAGTCAGTTAGGAAGAAAGAGCCCTTTTTCACATAACTTTTTTTTACATCAATATTTTGTTCTACTTCAATAACTAAAGCATTCTGTTACAATGTTTACTAGATTGAAATAGTGGGTATCAGGTTCATAAAGTTTTTAAATTTTTTTTAAATATGAAGAAATTAAGTTTTAATTTGTGATAACAAAATAATACACTAAAAAAGTAAGTTTTTACCGACACTAGTCGAGTGGAATGCATTTTCGAAGCCAGCTACGGTATCATCATCAGTATTTTTTTGTATTTGATTTTCAATTCGCATAATTTTTTTTAATATAATTAAAATTGCTATAAATCATGGCATTGAATAAATTAAACCAACACACCTTTTAAAATATGAAAAGAGAAAAAATGTATATCTGCTGAATAAAAATTTTCTCAAGGAATGCAAGATCTAATTAAAAATCATTGCAAAGGAAAAAAAATCATCATGAAATGTACAAAAGCAATGGCAAATGAAATAAGCAAGAAAAGCCACAAGACATACATACATTTACACATAAAAAAGCAAACAAATATAAATAAAAATCAAACAACTGCAGGATATTAATCAATTAGATGGTTTGTTAAGGATATCAGTTTTTGTTTGTTTCTTTATTGTTAAAGCTGAAATCTATACTAGTGCCAAGTAAAAAAAAAATCTCTTGCTCTTATTTTTCTTGTTATTTTTTTCGCTTTATAATAAATGATATTATAAGTCATAAATATGGCTAAAGAAAATTCATTTAGAGTAAATTCCAGTAAATAAGAAAATAAAAAATTCCCAGAAATATTTAATTAAATTTCAATATATTTTTCTTAAAAAAAAGACTATTTGTATTGACCTCTTTTTTCTTCTTCTTCTTCTTAGTTCTTTATACATTTTATAGAGGAACTTAAAATTATTGCTAAAAAATCTGTATTTATATTTATTTTCCCACACCACAACAATTTATTGTAATTAATGGTTTCAAGCATAATTTTCCAATATTTTGCAAGGAAAAACCATCAAACTCTTAAGCCAAGAATTTCAATTAAACGCGTTTTTCTATTTTATCGTTTTTTTTCTTCTTCATGCATTCTCTTCACCACTTGCCGCTGGAAATGCAAGTGGCCACCAAAAACAAAAACTATCAACTTAAATCACACAAAAAAAAAAAAAAGAAAAAAAAAAACAAAATCCTAAGGAGATATTGAAGCGTGCAACAAGGACAATAGAGTTTCTTTTTTGTATTTATTGTGAATTATATTGTGTGTTACGCTTAAATATTGGTTTTTATTTTCGTTTTTCATACTCCTATTTTTGTTGTTTTTTTTTCTTGTTCACTGTGGCATGTTAGATTATGCGTGTCTTGTCTGTTTAAATTAAAATGGCATCTTAGGGAAATGAAAATTAAAAAAAAAAAATTCCATAGATAGACAACGAATTTTATTACAGGTACTTTTGTTATGGAAAAATATTTTTGTTGCATTTGAAAATTTATAAAAATATTTTCTATAAAAATTAATTTTTTAAGCAATTTTTAATAATTTTTATACCCTTCGCACGAGAGTGTAAGTTTGTCTTTCCATTTTAACTTCTAAAAAGTTCATTTTATTACCAATAGATCTAGTTGTAAATAAATTTTAAAGCTCAAAATATAACACTATTCTAACAATTTTTTTTTATTTAATTATTTCGATTTGAATTTTTTTCTCAACGTAAATCTAATAAGCGGGAGTTTAAATTGTTTCACTAAACCAAGGCGAATTCATTATCAGGTGGTGTTGACAACGCAGCTGATCTACTTTTTTATTTGCAAAAATGATGAAAGCATTGTCAAATATTATTTATGTTTACATAGATTACTCCTTCCCGCGCAAAAAAACACAAACAAAAAACCCTTTAGTTTTTGACACATCGACAATCGAAAGCAACAATAAAAAACCATGTTGTTTTTTTAATGTTGTATTTGTTGTAGAATTACCACCACCTGATAAATAAATTCGCCTTGCACTAAACTGTCATAGTTTTGTATTTTAACCAAACACAAAACAAAACACTCTTTACAAAAACAATTTGTATCAACAATGTTGAGTCAACATGTATCAAAATGTTTTATATATTGGTTTTGTTATACACATATGGTTTGTACATGTGTTAGTAGATATATTAATCGCTTATACCTCCTAAAATAAAGAACCCATTTCAATAGGAGTATTTGCACAAAACAATTCCCTTTAAATGGTATTTATTTTCTTTTAATCGGTTATAAAGTGTGAGCCTAAATTGCGTAATGAAAAATTGACTTGCCCATTTATATATAAATGATATATTCTGAATCCTTTTAGATAGAGGAATTGGTTTAACTAAGTACGTCTGTCCGTGTGTATATTAAAATAAACTTTTTGTAGCGCTCACGTATACTTCTGACTTATATGAATTTATCAGATATGCTTTCGATAATTAGTTATGTGGGTAAATTACGATCTGAGATATGAACGAAAGAACTCGATTGATTCTGTTTTTTACCTTAACAACGTCAGATTTTGCAGCTCTTAAGGAACTTCTTGAAATGTTTGTTATTTATATACAAAATATGTGCCTTTGGCAATATTTACAAAACATCTTGGTTTTATGAGTCAATTACCAACGAAGATATCGGCAAAAAAATAAAAAAATAAATATAAATTTGCTTTCAGCTAACAGCCAAACCAAATCTCATATTCCCTTTTCAGTGAAACTGGCAGGTGAAATATATATTGACGTGTCGATTTTGCGATATGGATGATGAGACGCGTCCTCTGCAATTGCCCGGCACATCTGCATAAGAAGATTACGTTTACTAGAGTGTATTGTTTTTACACCAATGGGCATTTCTTAGTTTTTGCTTCGTAGGGGACCTATGTTCAAGCTAATGGTTGGTAGCGTTGCTAATGGGCCAATTTTTTAGTACTACTACAATCAAACCTAAACAAGAGCGCTAAGAATTATTTAGCTTTCAAAAATTCTCGCGTCCATAAAATTTATACATATAAAACAAACCGAAATTCTGCCTCGACAACGCTTTGCAATTGAAAAATTTAATTTTTACAGAGCCTTAGGTATAGCATATGACTGCAGTACAACTGTTGTTGTTTTTTGCTTTTGTAATTGTTAAAAATTAATGTAATTTTTGCTATTCTCAGGTCAATATACAAAACCACCATTTATTTTTTAATTAGTGAGTTTTATTAAACAACTTAAGTAAACATAACTATTCATAACGCAATGTTGTGGTCTAATTTGGGTTTGTCGCTTTAGCGTTAGCGCTAAGCTGTTACAAAACTTACAAGACTGTCTATGGTTCAATCGTGTTGTCTCATTTTTTCATTAAACTCTCTAATTACATAAAAAATTATTAAAACTTAATCGATATGTTTTTACGTAAAATGTTCCTTAATTGCTCTATGCCTCTATGCCTTAATAACTTTTGTTCCAAGTGTAGTGTACATGCCTCCTAAAAAATGCAACAAGGGAGTAATAAAATTCCACTATAAAGTGTTTTATAAGAAAATTGTGTAATGAAATTTTGGTCTTGTGGTTTGTCAAGAAAGTATAAAAAGAAACGACAAAGTTTTAAAAAGATAGAAATATGAGCGTATAATAAGCGAGAGAGAAAAAACACAGCAACTAAAATTATTGCATAAGTCAAAAACACAACAATCTTGGCTTAAAGAAACAATGACAAAAAAAAATAACAGCAACAGCCAAATAGCTTTAATATGAAAATCTATTAGTACTTTTTGTATAACAGACCTCAAAAGAAGAAGAATTTAGACATTTTATTGATGTTTTTTTTCTGTTCAGAACACTGTGCTACAACTGAAAAAAATTGAGGAATGTTTTCAAGGAATGAGAGCTAAAAAAATTTTATTTGTTAAAAATTTTCCTTAAAAAGTGTGTAAATGCAAACTTTATTTTAAATTTTCTATATTACAAAACAAGTTTTATAATAAATTTCTTTGCACTAGCGATGCCCTTAATTCGTTTAGTAATGGGGATTACTTTTATTTTCATAAAACAAATGTTGAACTTTATATATGTACATCTACTTATACTAATTGTGACCCCTCTAAAGTTTTTTTTTTTGGATTTAGACATTTTTTGTTTTTTTTTATCATGTTTTTAACAAGAGAATACTTTACATTATTATAATTAAAACCTAAAACTGACAATCAAATTGAATACAAACATGACTTGAGAACATGGGGAAAATTTTGTAAAAAGTAAATCTAAAAACAAAAGACATTTGCCTAAAATACTTAGTCAGAAGATATTTTTTTCCCACTTTTAATCCAATTAAACTGACACATGAACTGTTTTTTTTTGAGATAAAAACGCTAAACTGGACAGACGAGATGGAAAGAGAAAACAAATATTGTTTAAGCATGCAAGTATGTACAACAGAAGAGCAATAAAAAGAATTACGGTTCTATGCTCCCTAGAGGAGTGAAAAGAACATGCATTTATAATATGCTGAAAGATATGGTGAAAAGTAATTTTAAGTAATTGAATGAAATTTCTTAGTTTTCGTTGGAAAGGGCATGAGTATGAAAAAGATAAAATTCTGCTATTGAGAACAATTAAAAGGCAGTAGAATGCTAATAGAAAAGGAGGAGTTTAATTGGTATTTAAAAGGTGAATGAAATGATAAAGACAAACATTCTTACATAAAACCATATAAATTCTTCTAAGAGAATGTAATAGATTTTAATTTAATTTACCAAAATGACACCTCAACACCGGCCCACACAATAAATAAAAATTACATATACACACAAACACATACAACCAACAAACAATTGAATTATTTAAATGGTATTGCAGGCCTTTAGGCGCCTATTTATATTTGAATTGGATGTAGTCGAAGTGAATTATTTTTTGATATTATTGTGGGCTGTTGAATATTTATTACCTTTTGAAGAATAAATCAACGGTAAAAGTGAAGTATAATTAAACATATTATTAATTAAGGTGGAGATAGTTAAATATGAAAAAAATTTATATTTTTTTTAAGCGAAAAACCTAAATTTAAATTAAATTAAAAAAAGTAAATATATAAAATATTTAACAGCTAGACACTATTTGGCAGCCACAGCTAATTCAAACTCCAAAACACCCATGAACTCTCAAATCGGATTTCATATAAAATATAGTTTTATTTCAAAGGACTTCGACCCCAAAAAGAATTTTGTAGGTTAGTAGCTGCAATATAATAGGTTAATTTCTATTTAATTTATTGCAAATAAATTTTATTTCTTAAGAAATATTTTAGAGAAAATATTTAAGTTAAAATTTTTTTTAATATATAAAAATTCCTAAGAAAATTTTTCACTAATTTTTTGTTCAATATATAAAACAAAAATCAGGAAAATTAAAAAAAAAAAATAAAGAGATCTTCTAAAATGCTTTATTTGCGGCATTTTATAAAAAAAAACAATTGTTTTAACAATTTATAGGGCTTTAAATTAAAAGTAAATAATATACGTAAATCCTTCAAACTATTGTGACAGACACATCGATGACAATGTATGTATGTAAATGCCATCACCCACACATGAACATTCATATTTCACGTTTCTGGCGGTTGCATATGCATAAGTATGTTAATGTCTTTCAAGCTCATGTTGGTTCTTGTGTATGTTTCATTTCAAAGAAAGTGTCAGTAACACTAGTCATCATTAAACAAACGTAAATGATATATTGTATTAAAGTGCATGTATGCGTGTGTTAAAGATGATGCAAAACAGCGATCCCGTATTGGGGGATCTAAACACCTAGCGGAAAGTATATATGTTCGCAGCTTACATCGACCAATTATCAAAAAATGTTATATATAAAACGAAACTTGGGCAAATGTTCAATTTATAAAAGAGTATTGGATAAGTTATCTAAAAAAACTGCGTCTCGGAATGTATGAAACAGGCCCTTAACTTCATTCATGCTTGGTGTCGGGATAAGTGATGGGCTTTGAGTCGTTTTTTCGACATTCTTAGTGAGCCACGAAACTTGAGTATAAGTGCGTATAAATCATTTAAATTTAACTGAGCTGACGTACGCATGCCCACAACAACGCTGATTTATAAGTATAACACACAATGAACATAAGTACTACGTCGTACTTATATTTATAGCGTCCGTCCCATACTTTTATGATTTGCAAGACTACTCACATTGATTCATATTTTTAAGAAACTACTTATCTTCATAGAATGAAGCAAGTTGACTCAATAACAAAAACATAAACAGCTCTCATTTGTATAAAGAATAAACAATGTTGCCAGGTCGGACAGTTGCAATGTTACAATGTGTAATATACAATTTTTGCAAGAATCACTATTTAATTTTTAAATAAATGCAACTGATTATGGCCTTTAGGGTAGGTTTTGGTTGGCTTCTATACTAAGAGGTAAACAATAACAGTTATTCTGTGTTTTTTATTTTTATGTTTAAATTTTTTGCAGCAAATTAAAAAACAGCGTTCTTAGGTGCTCACTTAAATTTTAAAGATAACACGCAAAAACAGAATTTCTTAAACAGACATTAAAGCAAGCACTTTATTTTTGCTTGTTGTTTTTGTATTATTTTGTTAAATTTACATTGTCTATTTTTTTTTCAACAATCCACAATTATTATGGTGAATGCCAAATTGTTATCTGGCAAGCCTAGTTAAAACACACAACTTCATAATGACTACGCGAGTGCTTTTGGTCGTCTTTTTATTTTGCATGAACGACAATAGCAATCAACTAAGTCATACATGTTGATGAATATGAATACTGTAAGTACATTTCATTTAAAAGTGCGTATTAGTAGTGAAGGCTTTTCAATAAGTTTGAATGCATATAAATCAACTAAAAAATTAATAATGATTCAAGTTCACTTACTTCATTAGTATTCGTTGCAGATCTCTGGTCGGGATAAAGGTTTAGCTGTTTAAGTATCGAGCTGTTATTCTGCACAAAATAACTCTCTTGAAATGCCTTGGTTGTAAGGGTTCACTATGTCTTTCAGAGGCTTTTTGGCAGGACAAGGGTCCCCAAGCTTAAAATTTACTTGTTTGGTGACCTTAGGTTAAGAAAGTCGATGCCATCCATACTGGAGCTGCTACCATTAAATTAAAGAGGATTGTCATAAAAAGATCAAAAATATGATACGCGACCCTATAGTAAGGTTGAGGGATAATATTTTAAAAATTCAAGTTTTTGTCCGATACTTCAGTGTTAGGATTTTTTACTGAAATATTTGGTCCCCCAAGTATTGGAGACCTGAAAAGGATTTTTAAGTGTGGAACACTAATGGTTTGAAATAATCGAATTGAGCCAGGTTTTCCTTCGATACATTATATGCCATATGAATCAGTGACTATGAAACTTAAAGAAGGAATGGAAAAAAAGCCTTCATTTACGTTATCTCTAATAGCTTAGTGGTTTTATGGCAATTTGGTTCTGGTGTTGAATGCATTGGCGTCCTAAGCCGTCTTGCTCACATTAACTTAGATTCAGGATTAAGAGGCACAGGCTGGCGATGAATGTGCCGACAATCTCGCAACTAATAGGGAGGATAGTCTACTGATTGCACTGGAATCTTTTTGTAGTGTACCTCTGGGATAAATTCGGGGTGAACTGTCCACCCGTCTGAGGGACTACTTGGATGGCAAGGATCAACAAATCTTGTCTGGTTTTTTAATTGGACATTGTAGTCACGGTTAGTCAAATATAGTGACCTGTAGGTTTTGTAACATGGAGGATTAGAGAAGAGAATATCCTTTGCAACTGTCCGTCACTCTGCACTAGAATATTGCGATTTCTAGAGGATAGATTCACTACCCTAATGCGGATTTAGAATCAATTGCCGAGTAGGGCATTTCGCCTTATTAAAACCTTGACCTATATCGAATTTTCAAGCTGCAAAAATAGCAATTTTTGGAGGCAAATTCTTTCATTATTTTCTCATATTCTTTTGGTAAATTCTTTCTTTGTAGATAACTTTTTAAAATACGCTTTTGAATCACTGAAATTTCAGCGGTTAAGAATTTATTAAGAGACATGTAGATGTAGTATATTGAGAATAGAATATAGATTTAGTTATAATCAAGCTGTCATTGACATACTCTATTCTATGCACACATCCACTTACTCACACACGCATACAAATAAACACTTTAATAACAGCACAGAGATTACATATGTTCCACATTTAAGACATTGATGGATATTTGGTGAAACAACAATACAAACATTTACATTTGTTCGTAAATATGTACATATGTATGTATAATTGTTTTCGTACTTGAGAATTTATTAATAATATAGTTGTTGTTTTCTTTTTCTCATCAGTCGTTTTCATAAGATCGTTTCAGTGAGGGGAGAAAACAATTTCAAATTGTTTCTATTATTGTGCACTCACTCACTGCGCCATATGCCTGCTGTTGACAATAGAATAGATAATTGGCATACGCTCGTTTATTGGGTGTTGTTTTTCTTTAATGCACATGTTGCAGCCACAACGAAGAACTATTGTCAAGTTTGTACTATAGCGTATATTAGATAAAGATTAGTTTATGAAATGATTATTTGTTTATAATTAAAAGAAGGAATTTAGTTAAAACTATGTACATACATATGTTTGTATGAATGCATATTATAAAAATAAAGAATATTTATTTATAAATAGTTTGAATTCTCTCAGCATTTCAAATGTATCTATGGACTTTGTGCAAAATAACTTATTTCGAATTTTTAAGTGTTTTGGAAATGCTAAAAAAAACCAAACAACAAACAACAAACAATAAAAAATAAATAAATTTAAATGGTTTTTTATGTGATATTTCTTATTCTATATTATTTATACGTCGTAGCAAGGCGGGGATAATTATAATTTTGTGCATTTTGGGCAGTTGACACAAACATTTTTAAATTATGTTTTAACATTTTTTAGGAAAGCGCCAAATCACAAGAGTTCGAAAAAATATTTAATATATAATCCATTTTTTTTATGTAAAGTATTATACATAGAAAGGCACCAAAATTCTTAGGAAATTTAAAATTTTCTATCTCGACTTAAGTTGACTTGTGAAAGATCTGTGTATGATAATTTTATCCAATGAACATTTGCAAATTAATATGAATTTATTATAAATAAAGGGGATTTTTTTTTTTAATTTACAAACAATAGGTCTATGTACAAAATAACAAATCGGGATACCAATGATATACTGTCGCTAGACTTTCATTTAATGATGTTGTCTAATATGTGAAACCAAGGCGTATATATACGGGTCTATGATACGGGAAATTGCTACAACTAAGGCACAGTCATGATTGCGAAATATAAAAATGTAAAAAAATTATACAATTATTTGTTCAATATTTAACTTATTCAATTATACCTTCTTTTAATACTATGAATTTGATTCAAAAAGGTATAAATAATTGTAACACTCATGACAAAAACATAATTTTAGTGTTTAGTGTAACAGAAAAGAACTTTTAATAAATTTCTTGTTTTTTTGTTCTTATATTTAAATGGTTACTTGCCAACAAATTTACATTGCTACTAATGCCGTATGTAAGGCTATTTATCGTAAACATCTGCCTGTCATGTTTTAGATAAAATGTAATTTAAAGAAAAAAATATTGCTGAATAGTGCAAGTAAAGAAAATACATGGTTGTGTTGATCATAATATAGGAACTATGACTGGATTATATGATTGTAGTTAAATCATGTAATAGTTGAAAACAGTCTTATTAAATTATCTTAATTATGCTGCAATTATTATTATAAACTTATACAAATAATCATATTGTAATAGTTTGTATCCATCTAATCAAAATTTGATATCAGACAACTACAAATTAGTTATTATAATATGCTCTTGCACGCCTAAAAAATAAAAAAGATATAAGAAAATAAAATATAATTGAAAGTAATAATAACATGGTTACTTTACAAATATATAATTGTTGCGCCTTATATTTTATATATTTTTGTAACATTTAATATTCCTGAAGTTTTTATGAAAATCCAATATTAAATAATAATATTCAAAAATAGATATCGTTGCGTGATGAAACAAATGTTTTTAAAGAATCACAAAATTTTGTTTGCGATATCTAAATATTTTAATAGAGAATATTAAAATATAATTGTGATTATATCGTAATTATAGTCTTTTTAGTTGAAAAAGCAAAGATTATGAAATTTGCGTGAAAAATCACCGAATGTGCCTTCTAAGTATTATTATTCAGACACATGTAGTGATAAAGCTTCGTTTGACGATTTCACTGGCCTAGGCTCTTATAACTTTTGCCAATTTACAGTATCGAAAGAAGTATTAATCTAAATAAGAGCTACTTATATTTGGCTTTGTAACCAACTATTTATTACTTTTAAATTTCAAGTCAAAATAACTGCTTAATATAATTTTAAAAGTCAACCCATTATATCCAAATTTTATTTGAACCAGAATCAACAAATTATGTAACTAATTTCCTTGCGGCTTACACAGCAAGTCGATAAATAAATTTGACATTAACTCTCGTTGCTTTTCAACAATTTAGTGAAATTTTCTTAAAAATTTTGTAAAAAATTAAAATTTTCAAATATTTTCTTTTAATTTATAGCCTTTAGATAACTTCCTTTCATTTGGTTAAGGTAAATTGCAAAATTTTATTAAATTTAATTTAAATCTAAAACGTTTTTGCTCAGTTACATATTCCTCTCTGTACTTTTCGAGACATTTAAATGTTAATATAAATTTTGGCTGCTTAGATTGCTGTTGTTGTCATCAGTATTATAATTGTTTTTGTAGGAGTTGATATCGTTAGCAATGTCACTCACTTACACGCCTTTACTGACATTATTATATGACGACGATAACAATAACAGCAACAACAGCAACAACAGCAAAAGCAAATATTATAGAGATAAGCTTTAACATTTTTTTCATTCTACAACTCTAGTAGTTTACACGAGAATTTATATAAATATGCATGTATTTGTATAAGTATCACTACATACACACAAACACACAATAATACTAATACAATTTTGAGAGATGAAAAAGAAAATTGTATGTGAATTGTAAAAGTCATCTACTTTCTAACCGGCAGAAGATTATGTGGTTTTCTTTATTTGTTTTGATGCCAGTAAAGATGAGAAGAAAAAATAAAATGAAATAAAAGAAAAAAAATAAACATCTTAAGCCTGTAAGTAGAAAGAATAATATCAACAACAACTACCACTACTACTGCAGCACCAGCATTAACAATAATAAAAAGAATAATAAGAACATAAAATCAAGGTAATATTTGTTATGCTTATTTTCTTAACATGATTCAGAAAAGACAAAAATAACAACACACACAAAGATAAATAAATAAGTTCATATCTGAACACACACATACATAATTACATATAGAACGACACAGTGGTTTCAAGAGTAAATATTTCTACGTGTAAATATTTAACAATATTTATAACTAGCCAATCCCGGCGCGCGTTGCTACGCCCCTTCATGAATTTTAATCGCATTCTAAATTTTAATCGAATATCAAGTGCAAGGCTAAAAACTATAACTTTTTCTTTATGAGGGTGGCACTGCCCACTTTTCTAATTAAGAAACTGTATAGTCATGACAGCTCAATAAGTGTGCAAAGTTTCAGAAAAATCGGTCCAGTGTAAGTACCTCAAAATGATACCTTTTTTTAATGGGCGTGGCACTGCCCATTTTTCTAAATACGAAACTGTATAGTCATGACAACTCAATATGTGTGCAAAGTTTCAAAAAAATCGGTCCAGTGAAAGTACCTCAAAATGATACCTGTTTTTTAATGGGCGTGACACTGCCCACTTTTCCAATGACGAAAGTGTAAAGTCATGACAGCTCAGTATGTTTGCAAAGTTTCAGAAAATTCGGTCCAGTGCAAGTAGCTAAATCTGATAACTAATTTTTTATGGGCGTGGCCCCGCCCACTTTTTCAATCACGAAATTATAAAGTCATGACAGCTCAATATGTGTGCAAAGTTTCAGAAAAATCGGTGGAGTGCAAATACCTCAAAATGATAACTTTTTTTTATGGGCGTGGCACTGCCCACTTTTCTAATCACGAAATAATAAAGTCATGACAGCTTAGTGTGTGTGCAAAGTTTTAGAAAAATCGGTCCAGTGCAAGTACCTTTAAACTTATAATTTTTTTTTTATGGGCGTGGCCCTGCCCACTTTTCTAATCACGAAATTATAAAGTCATGACAGCCCAATATGTGTGCAAAGTTTCAGTAAAATCCGTCCATTGCAAGTACCTCAAAATTAAAAAATTTTTATGGGCGTGGCCCCGCCCACTTTTTTTATCACAAAATTATTTAGTCATCAGAGCTCGATATGTGTGCAAAGTTTCAGAAAAATCGGTCAAGTGCAAGTAGCTAAAACTGATAAGTTATTTTTTATGGGCGTGGCCCCGCCCACTTTTTTTCATCCATAAACACTCCCCGGTATGTGTACAACAACTTACCAAAGTTTGAGCCCGATCGGTTTTACAGTTTCAGAGTCTATAGCTAACACACACACACACACACACACACAGAGTTTCACTTTTATATATATAGATAAAAAAATTTCTTTCACACATTTAAAATTTTTATATTAACATTAGGAAAATATGTTGTTGACTTACATAAAACTTATTGAGGGGTAGAATTTAGGTTTTGATTAATTAAATAAAGCGTTTTTTTTTTGGCTTTTAAACAAACGCTATCGTTAATACTTTAATTCCCTTTACAAACGTTGGATACAAGCTTGTAGCAGTTTTTACAGCATTCATCAACGTTTATTTAAGGTCTTGCTATGATTCAAAAATTGTTTTTGTCAAAATAAATCGTAAATTGTGGTTCAGTTATCTATGTTAACAACTTTTAATATAATTTTTTAATATGTCAGAGTTATAGCTAACTAATTCTTGGATTTAGTCAAACCTTATAATGTTTCAATTTATTAAAATTTTCGCAATTTCGTAAATACTTGCAGTAGTTCTGGGGCATTTCATTCATGTACTAATTGTGGTATCATTACTAACTTAAACACGAAATATATTACAGGTATATAAAAAGTTTATAACAATGATTTCCTATGGATATTTGATTTATAAGCCTCTTATAAAGCTTAGAATTAGACAACTACTTTAAAGTGCGTTTGCGTTTTAAATTTATAAATATTTGAAGTTTGTTATAAGAGCAATACTTAAGTTAGAAATTGCAGTTGTTGTTTAATTGAAATATTGTGTGAAGCGAAAATAATTATAATTGGAAGCAGATATGCTAGATTAAAGTTATTGGTAGTAAAATTAAGTTTCAAGACATGTAGCTAATACACACAGAGACCAGTTTTCCATTGTTTTTTCTAGTAAGAGAAAAAATGAAAAGAGAAAAAGTCAAATGAAACATGAGTGTGTATAGAGAAAGTTAGATATAAAGATCGTGGTAGCACAGAGAGAGAGATATATATCTTAATATTAAAAGGACGCATCTCGATTTTTTATTACCCCACATAAAATTTAAAATAATGAAATGAGTCAAAATTTTTTATGTGACTACAAGTCCTTTATTTAAATGGTTGAAGTAATTGAGCTCTGTAAATAAATAAAAAGATCTCTGCATCCTGCAGTGGTTTCTTAGTTTCAGTTTGCAAGATCCTCTAAGTCTCCCTTAAGCAATGAACAGTAAGCCAATCATTCGACACTTTGATTACAGAAACACCAGAGTAACGCGGGATCAAGCAAAGTCTTACATTTCGGGTTGTTCTCCTAAATAAGCTCCTGCTAGTATTTATGACTGCTGAGTTGACCAAATTATATTTCAGAGCTTTCAAAGAAGATTTAATTTCGATATAGATAGTTATCTGTTTCAACTCTGGTTTATTTATTTCGTAACCCAGGTTAGCAGCTTTCTTAACAATTTAAATATAAGCAAAGAATAAATTACATTGGCCACTAAATCTATACGTCTTCTCGATCTCTAGTGATTTACTGGAAATACTTATTCCAATCCCAGACTCCTTTCTTGATTATAAGTATACATTGAGGTTCCTTTAAAGGAGGCGTGAATCTTAAACACTGCTTTTTTCGGGATGGTGACAGATAGTCATAACTGTCATAACATAGGAGCATAACTGGGAATGAAGCTGACAACATCACGAAGAGGGGATCTTCAACTACATTGTATGGACCAGAACCGAGAACTTCTCTGAGTATTGGGTTAGTGCAGGCAATTGTTTTTCAATGGACTAACTCTATGAACTTGCTCTTAAGGTGCTTAGGAAGTCTCTAGGCAGGGACGCAGTAAAAGTACTACGTGTAATCGGAGTACGATGAGTTAGAAAACTTCATTGATTACAGGACATGATAACGTTAAATATCAAATTTAATATCATTTGAGGAGGAAGCAGATCGATGATTATGATATTTGTTGAATATGCTTGTAGAATGCCGAAACAGTAACTTATAAAGTAGGCCAGCAGTGACAATCTGAAAATTGTGGATCAAGGGCAAGCACACATTAAATGTAGATGCTATAGGGGACCCAAGTCTAAATAAAATGCTAGCGATTACAAAAGAGTGTGCGATAAGGATTGTTTAAATTTTTTTTCTTGTTTCAAACAAACGCCGGTTGTGATGCAAGACTCTGAGGATGGCATAGAGATCGGTAGCCATGAAAAAACAGATGCCAATATTGCCAATATTTAATACATTCAGAAGTATATGCTATGAATGTTTTTATGCATATTGTGGGGGCGTCCTTTAAACAATTATGGCAACAAATTTAGTATATGTAACATAACTTTGTATGCCATATTATAGCCTTATTACTTAAAAAGTTTAAGTTTTCGGCAAATTAAATAAATCTTACTCTCGTAAATATCACTTTACGTACACCCTATTAGAGACAGTAAATAAAGTAATATCGTATTTGATTAGCTTTAAAAAACAAATTAAAAATAATAATTCAGATTTACCGTTAATGTTTTACACTTACAGCACTCATGAAACTTATTTACGATTTCTAGAAAATATTACAAATTTTCAATGTAGTTTTGTTATACTATTTTCATTAAATTTTATTTAATATAAAATTTTAAGAAGAATTATCCTTTTATTTGTTCGTAAATATTTATGATTATATATGCATATATTTTGAGTTATTACACTTAATATTTTAAAGGAAGATACATAGAATAATAAGGCATTTTATTGAATACCTTAAATATTTTATTTAAGAAAATTAATACACGATATGAAATTTATCGTAAATGTTAAAAATATTTACAGTAAAATTGTAATAATATTTGTTACATAATATAAAAATTTTAGCTTGAATTTAATTTCAATTTTTGTTGTTTCGGGCTATTATTGTGGTAAAATAATTTTTGTGAATCTTCAAAATAATGCTGTGCTTCCACTGTGTTTTATGTTGTAGTTTTCTTGTTTCTCTCATGTTGTTGCTGTTAAGCAGTTATCATTTAAAATACCTACTTAGTAAAATACAAGAATAAAAGTAGTTGAGAATACAAGAGATACTACGTACTTTGTCACTTACGATTGTATTACATGTTGAAAATTTCGTTTGTTTATTATTACCAAAAGAAAAATACTTACAACTCACTATACAAAAAAACACACACACAGAAAACTTAGCATACTTTAAGGAATGTTGAATGTTTTCTGCTTAATAAATTTCAACAAAACAAACATGAAATTTTATTTAGTTAAGAAAAACAAAAATATATTTTACATCGTGTATTTGACAAGTATAATTTGAAGTATTTAAATATATTTCAAAGGAAATAAAAAAATTTTTTTCCAAATTTTTTTTTAAAGTCTTGTGATTTTAGAAACGCTATTGAATAAAACTAAAATATATTTAAAATTTTGAATTATTTAAGGAAAAATTTAATAAAATACTTAGTACACATAAAAATTTTTAAATTTATAATATTCAAATGTAGTTTTTTATATTATAAAATTTTGTGAGAGCTGGCATCTAAAATCTATTGATTTAGTGCTTACTCGTTTATTTGTTTGTATTTTTTTAAACAGTTATTATTTTTGTGAAAATATTTCTATTTTATTAAACTTGTTTTACTTAAAATAGTTTCAACCATTTTTTAAATTCTATATCAACTAGCAACAAAATGTGAAAGGATTTAATAGTATTTTAAATATGTATTAAGTTTGAAGAAATGTATACATATTACTTTTACACTTGTGTATCTACTATATGCTGCAATATATGAATGTTTGCATAAGTACATATAGTGTATTTTATGTATGCAATAAAATCATTTTCAAAAGTACGCAAATATATTTTTCATCTTTTTATAAAAAAAATTAAATGTTAACAGTTTTCCTATGCTGGAACATTAAATATTTTATGTATGTGTGTATGTATGTATGTATATAATTCTGCTACTACGCTTTCGTATATGAGTAAATATATGTACATTTTTTTATAATGGTGTTTCTTTTTGCTGTTTATTTGTTGCACATAAGCAAGTGTATCTTTATGTTCACATACATATATGTACATATTTGTATACTTTGCTTATGTGCAAAAAACCATTATGTATGCAAAGCGTGTAAAGCAAAAATGAACTTAATGTGGCACGAGTTACTAAAGAAATTCTACTAAATAAACGATTAGTTTAACAAAAATTAATTTATTTTTATCTTTATTTTATTATCTGTATAATTTTGTATTAAAGAGTGTCTCAGTAAGAGTGCACTTTCGAAATTTTGTGTAATCTTATTTGTGCAAGTGGCAACTCTGAAGTTTGACAGCTGTAACATAAGTATACTACTCAGATTATTCAAAATGGAGTGCTGTAGGAAAGAATTGCGCGTTTTTATTGTGAAATCTATTTCAAACATTTGAAAAGTTATGTTGAGATCGCTGGTGGTCAAGAAATTAAAAAAAGACAAAGTCTCCTGTGCGTCAGCATGCTGGTCCGTATTTTGAAATCAATACCTTTGTAAACGCAAGTGTCGCCAAAAATCCAAAAACATCAATTAGAAAAATTTTACAAAGCACTACGTAGCAAATTTTTAAATAGACAAAACTGAGCTTGCTCAGAAACTCAAACCAGCAGACCATAAGAAGCGTAGGCAATTAATTTAATATGTAATAGAAGAAGCTAATTAATTGTCAAAATTAAACTTAATAGGACAGAGTGCAGTTCATCAATATAATTATGTAAAATATACGGACATATGCAAAATAAATCAATTCAGCTTTACAGACCATTGTTAAGCAAAAATCCTTAATGTTATATGCAAAAACTCAAAAAGCTTAACATACCTTCATTATTTTTAAAGTAGGGATATACTTACTTTAAACCTACATTAGGTTTACATTTTATTTTTTTTTCTTTTGTTGAACCCTTTCAAAACCACTTCTTTGTCATCTTTAATTTTGTTGGGATTATTTAAGCGAATACTTATTTTAAAGTACTTATCAAGTACATAAGTATGTCGTATGTGCATTATGAAATATAAAATATCAATCATACGCCATGTATTGTTCATGTTGTGTATATATGGTTCTCAGTTTTGTAATGTAAATTAAGTTACTTATATAAAAATTTTAGCATAAAGTAATATTTTTATACCAACAAAAAAAAAAAAAAAAACCCACATAGATTCTGTGTGATTTCGTTTTGAAAAACAGAAATATGGGTTGTAGATCCCATGTTTGCTAAGTTCATAACTATTATCAGCATATTTGTCGATCGTTTGAAAAAACAAAAGCGCTGGGATAAATGTAATTATTACATTACAATACAGTTCCCTTGCGATAATATGAATAACCTTATATATGAACATTCCAAAATATGAACATTTTGCTTCTTCTAATGGCTACTCTTAAATATGAACTTAGTTAAAAAGCTCTAAAATATGAGCAGTACATTTTTGATTTTTTTTTAATATTTTATCTGAACAGTGTTCATATCTAATTCAACAGGGTAGTGGTTATCTTCTGCTTTAACTAAATGAGAAATTGTTTTAAACTATTAATGAATTTGGATGAGAAAAATTGAGTATAAAGGTGAACCTGTCGGTATGCCCGTCTGTCATTGAAGTAGAACAATGAAATTTCTTAATATTTTCCGGAAAATTGTTTAAAACCATTAATAATAAAAACTATTGTAGGTACTTATATATACCTTTTAGGCACTGAGACAAACTATTGTAATTTAAATATTTGTCAATTAAATTTATATAAAATAAAAAAAAAAATCCCGGCCAGTGGTTTATTTTATATAAGAAACCAAAAAAAAAAAAAATCATGATCGATTCACCAAATTTGTAATTGTAACTATTTGTTGAATCTAATTGAATGTGACACACCCACTTTTATGTTCAGTCCACTTACTGAACTTATATTTAAAATTGTAATTTGTATATTTTCCAAAAAAGCAAAGCCTACTTTACATTTAGGAAGCTTTTTAAGTTTATACAATACTGTGTTTGTGGTAGATATAAATAATTTAGCACATGCGAATAAAACACTTTTATTGTTTAACTTTAATTAATTAAGAAATCTTTTGTTAAAAAATCGATTCATAAAATTGTTTTAAATCCTTTACAGTGGTTGTATGGCTAGGTTTGTTATTAGGCGTAAAATTTCTGCGCCATTACGTCGCCATGTGGTATATATTTCTTAAAAGCTTATGAGTACAAAAGTCGATTGAGAAATGTTGGTCTGTCTGTCCTTCCGATTGTATGTCTGTCCGTCGGTCTGTTTGTCCAAATGTATGTTGAAGCCTCCCGACAACTCTCCGACCCGTGCTTGGTATTAAAATATCAGAAATATGCGCCAGAAGACTCAAAAAATCGCTTTATGAACAACTGAGATATAAGGAAAAAGCTAATACCACAACTCATCTATACAAACGTAGCTGACAAGGACATGTTTTTAAGCGAATAAAATTGTTATGAAAAATAGTAAAACCTATGTACGTATTTCATATAAATAAGAAGGATATTGTATAAAATTTCAACCTTCATAATACTGGAATCAAATGAAAGGTTTTAATCAATCAAATACAGTTAATTTTGAGCAAAAATTTAAAATGGCGGATAATTTTATTGCTAACCTTATCCATGCAGTATAAAATAAAAGGGGTTGATTCTTAGAGTTAACTGTGTTCTATATAATAATTCAAATTGAACTATGGCGGAATGGCGTATAACATTAAATCTTAAATCGAGGCTAAGGTACGCTGTGGCTATTAAATAAAAGATGGTGAAGGTGGTTACATATAAGAAATGAATTATTTATTTTATTTGACCTCTTTTTTTAAATTTATATATTTAATTATCCAAGCCTAAGGTCATACAACAGTTTTTTTTTTTATTATTTTTTTTTTTTATATAAAAAGCAACACAAATTAAACAATATTTTATTTTTCAATATTTCGCTACTCCTTCTTCAGAAAAAAAAAAACTGAAGATGCTACACGAAGGAGTAGCGAAATATTGAAAAATAAAATATTGTTTAATTTGTGTTGCTTTTTATATAAAAAAAAAAAAAAAAAAAAAAGAATAAAAACTGTTGTATGACCTTAGGCTTGGATAATTAAATATACAAATACGAAATTTTAATTCTCGAACTTTTTTTTTTGAGAACTATTGCTTAGAATTTTTTTTTTTTTTAATTGTGACACTGTGAATAACATGGCGTATTTATATAAGGTGACGTTATTTCAGAAACAATTTTTAAAGCATTTTTTTTATATAAAGTTTAGCAGTTGGAAGAAGAAAGAGAGAAAATATATGGAATTTTTACATTTCGGATAAAACAGATGATAATCAGCTGATTAACTGAAATTACTTAATCAAGTGTAGACTGCCCAATAATTTAATAATGGAAAGTATGATTTTATTGTTAAAAATTAATTTTAAAATAAATAAGTTTTAAATATTATTTTTAAAAATTAAAATTTTTTCATAATTAGTGATATTATTAATGATATAATGCATGTATATTTTAATATGTTCAATAACTTAAATTTTGTATAAAGTTTTTTTAATTGTTTCTACAATTTACAAAAAAAAAAAAAAATAATAAATAAAATATATAATAAAAAAGTTTAAAAATAGGAAATTTTTTGTAATTAGCAAAACTTTCAAATAATAAATTAAATATCGAAAAACATATTTTAATATTATTTAGTTAAGCTAGTTCAGCTCTGCACGCGACATTAGAAAAAAAATAAATAAAAAACAAAAATGTTAAAATAAATATAAAAAATAAAAATCAAATAAAACTATTAGAGCTCTACCAAGCATACCTTTAGGCATCTTAATACTTACTAAGAAACGAGAATGAGAAAACCAAACCATCCATACACAAATAAAACACATGCATATACAGCAATATTAAGTGTGAACATATTAATATTTAAGCAACAAAAACATTTTAAATAAAAGATTTACGTTACAGCAAAGGGGGCGACAACAGAAGACTGCAGCTGGAAATGTGAACATATTTTAATACTTTCAGTCTCTTTTGTGTTGCTCGTTTAATTTTAAAAATTACGCTAAATAATTGTTATTAAAATAAAAAATGTAAATGAAAAGAATTTTGCATACTTTAGTGTAGAAAAACTGTTAAATGCATCATTATTTATAGAGAAGTATTACTCATAAAGAAAATATATTTTTAAATAAAAATAATTTTCTCTGTGTTTTTTTTTTGTTCATAAGAAAAATTATTAAAATGTTTGCATTTAATACCAGCCACTTTTCATTTATATTATAAAACACATGCATACATCATATGGATGATGTCCTATGAATGTATGTGTATGTGTTGATGCTGTAAAGGAAATTTTAGTTGCATTTATGCAGACATTAAGACGTAGACATTCGTATTCACACCGACATGAGTATGGGTGCAGTATTAATGCCGACATGTTTTTATGTGATTTACATTTTTTTATAAAATTATATTATTTTATTTTTGTGTGAATATTTTAAAATATAATCACTTTTTTTTCTTGTGCTATGAAAACGTTAAATGAATAAATAAATAATGTTGCTGTTTTATGTTACATTTTATTCAAATTATACATACACAGGTATGAGTTTTTGCTGTCGTTGTTGTAATGCATTTGCTGCTTTTGCTATTAAACGTATGCATTTTTAGAGTTTATTGCTCTTACGGTGATTTGGCTTTTGTCTACTTTTAAGTGTAAATTTCTTTTTTGCAAAATGAGATGTTTAGTTTAACTTTTTTTTATAGAAAAACTTAAACTTGCTTTACTTTTAGAGCATAGTACTGCTTTCAAATATAAAGTGTTAGCCCCTTGATAATAACTCTTTTTTTATACAAAATTTGTTTCATGAACTCTCATAAATTTTAACTATGAACTTAAATTGAATAAATTTAAAATTGCAAGAGTTATTTAAAATTGTGGCAAAATTTTTTTCTAATTTATTCGCTAAATTATTTTTTGTTTGAGAGAAATTTTTTCAAGTTTTTTATGTTAGAAAATTTGCTTAATAAAATTAGTTTTTTGTGCTTGCAAAATTTAATTAAATGTTTGTGAGAAAATGTATTTTACATTTATTTAGTTTTATAGCCAACTTGGGTTTCACTTTGTTAACTTATTGATTTGTTATAAAATAATTTATTTTTTTTTTTTTATTTTTGTGTAGTGTAGGTTGCAATTCGGGTGATCGATTATGTGAATTTTTATAGAAACCGGTTATCAAATATCAAATTTAAAAAAAAAACAGTTGCTATTTTTAAAATTGAGAAAAAACCGGTTAATCGGTTCGAATATATAATATATAAAGAAAAAATTAAAAAAAAATATAATAAAAAAAGTTATTATTAAATTTATATCTAAATATGCAATTTTTATAGTTTATATACGTTTGGCTGCACAATTACGCAATTATTTATTATTTCTGTAATATGAAATACATTTTAAAGGCTAGGGAGAAAACCTTTAGAATTTCATTTTAAAAATTCCTGACAGACACACAAATATAGGCATAAGCTAGTTTGTTCGATGGTTAAATTGAAATTTAAGTTGACAGACACTTAATGCCAATTATTAAAATTCGGATCTGGAAGGAGAGATTATTGGTTTTTCTTTATTGTAACTACACTTTTTACATAAAAGTGATCGATCAACTAAGTTTATGCTTCAATTACGTTTAACTTTTGACGTTAGATTTATATCCCATAAAAAAAATAATATTTAACCTCAATTATTTTTCTTATATTACATTTGTTTTTTAAAACAACAAATACATTTCTTTCAATATTATGGAATATTTATTTTTTTTATTTATTTATTTATTTATTGTTTCCTTGCACAACATGACTTAGTCTTATAATTATAGTACAGGCATTTAAATTTGGACAAAAAATTTTGCCATAACAAATAAAACTTAAATACAAGATAAAATTAAATTCGATTTTCAAACATTTTCATCAAAAAAAAAACCAAAAAAAATAAAAACTTAATTATAAAGCAATAAAGTAATAATAAGACATTTAATAAAAAAAAAAAAAAATAAAAACATGTATACAAAAACTGAAAATTTAAAACATTTAATCAAAATAATTAAATAGAAATTTTTTAAAATTAATTGCGTTGCTATTTGTTTGTTGATTGTGTGGAAGAGCATTCCAAAGACGAATAGCATTTGTTAGCGTCTGTCATGTGTAAACCGTATAATGTAATTTGCCTTGTGTGATTGCACACTTACATAGTGCGGTGAGTCGGCGCTGAGTCAACGCCGTTAAACGGTTTGATCAGCTCAGGCATTCTTCGTAAAACATTCGCAATCAACAGACGACAACAACCCTCATTGCAAATTAAAAATCTAAAATTAAATTTAAATTATAAAAGAATAAAAGTGTGAGAAAAGAAAATTAAAATAAAGGAAAAAGAAAGAGTTTTTTATTAGAAGAAAAGTGAAAGGTGAAGAAGGCAAGAAAAAGGTGAAGGTAAAAGAAGGAAGACAACCAACACAATCCATCAACATACACGATCTACCCCAATCACTACACCGTAGCTCCAACATCCAAAGGAACACTTCAGCGAGGTAAACATTTTGGTCCTTCTCCCGGCAATTTGAAATAAAAAGGTGCGTACAGTGAATATATTTTTGAAATTACAAAAAGTGTCTCAGTGCGGCATAAAATTTGTGTCTCGGTTGGAATTTTTTATTAAAAAAAGAGCAACGGTACATTTTACTGTAAAAACCACTATTCCTGCGTTATTGTTGTTTCACAAAATTTGCACATATTTTGTCGCCTTTTAAATTTGTTGTTGTTCAAAAGAATTTGATCTGGAAATACATTGGAATTTTTAGAATTTTTTGTTGGCGCTTTTTTTTCGGTTTACTTTGTTGTTCTTGCCTTTCAATTTTACGATAAGTGTTTCCCAAACTTTTCTGTCGTGGTTCTCTCTAATTGGTATTAAATAAAATAAAAAATGTCAACATTTGATAAATATATCCGTGCGGCAGATGAAGTTATTAGTTTTGAGGCTAATCTTAAAGATCAAGACCTCTCAGGCTACACTATAGAGGCCTTTGATTTCGAGAAAGAGGAACTTGGTAAAATTTGGGAGAAATATAAGAAAATTTTTAATGAATGTTCTGATGACACGGTAGAGAAGAAAAAGGAAATGGTAGTGGTTCAAACGAAACATCCACAGGTTCGTAGAACATATATACGATGTATTAACATAATTTCTAAAGCCGAACAAAAATTAAAAGGAAATATTCAAGAAAATGTTAATACAGTAGTTCCCAACCTTTGTAGTTCTTTATCTGTCCCTCCGTGTGATACTGGTGTTTTTCATGGGGATTACGTGTCGTGGCCTACATTTAGAGATATGTTCACGGCGATTTACATTAATAACAGCAGACTTAGCCCTGTAGAAAAATTATTTTATTTATTTAAAAAAACTAATGGTGAAGCCCGCGACATCAATAGAAATGTGGCCTTGACGGGAGAAAATTTCGACATTGCGTGGAACAATTTGAGGTCCCAATATGAAAATAAAAGAGTTCTAATCAATACTCAGCTCAAGTCTCTTTTCAATTTAGCCCCTTGTTTACAAGAAACAGCTTCTGAAATAAAAAGACTGCAAAGAGAGATAAATAATTGTATGTCTATTTTAAAGTTATACAAAGTTGACATTGGTTCATGGGATCCTATTTTTGTATTTCAATGCTCGTCACGTCTCTCAGAATGCACATTGAATCTTTGGGAACAATCAGTGAAAAATAAAACGGAGGTCCCCAGATGGGAGGAATTAAATAGTTTTCTCACTGATAGATATCATGCGCTTGAAAGTGTCTCAGACATTATTGCAACGAATAGTGCATCTGTAAGTGGTTCCCAATATTTTTCAAATAACAACAATCAAATGTCAAAAGTTAAGCAATTTAAAGCCCATCATACTAAAGTTGATGCACAGAAATGTGTATTATGTAAGGAAAACCACAAAATTAGTTTTTGCGAAAAATTTTTAAGTATGAACTACAAAACTCGTGTTTCAACTTTGAAAAGATTCCGGTTTTGTTTCAATTGTCTCTCTATTGGCCATATGTATGGTGACTGTAATAGTGCAAATGGTTGCTCCAAGTGCAAGAAAAAACATCATACATTGATGCATAGAGATTTTGTAAGGGCAAATAATGCAAGTCAAACATAATTCAATAAGTTTTCTCATGGCGAAAGGCAAAGTAATTTAGTTCAAGCAATACAGTCCACTAATACTCCAGGTCCATCAGGAGTTGTTCAATCACATCACACGTCTGTTTCGAAGAAGGTTATGTTGGCGACAGCTTGGGTTCATATTGTTAGTTTTGGTTCTTATTACAAGGTGCGAGCTCTAATTGATCCATGTTCTGATGAGAGTTTTATTTCTGAAAGAATACAAAGACTTCTGAGGTTGCCCACTAGTCCAGTATCAGCTGAAGTTACGGGTCTTGGAGAAGATATAATAAGCAGATCTTCTAAGTTGGCAACGTTTGTTATTGTATCACTTTTCAATCAGGATGTGTCTCTTAATGTTCAAGCTCTAGTCGTGCCTCGTGTAACTGGTAGTGTCCCAACACATTCGTTTAGCCCATTAACTAGCAATAAACTACCAAAATTGAATTATGCTGATCCGAAGTTTTACGGAAGCAGTGAAGTAGATTTATTATTAGGAGGTGATTTGTATCCCTTCATTCTTCGTGATGGAGTCCAACATGGTATTTTTGAATCCTTAGTGGCTCAAGAAACAATTTTTGGTTGGATTGTAACTGGCCCAACACCCAGTAATGTTTCCACACGATCAGTAAGAATGTCTCATATGACAAGAGTATCCATAGATGACCATTTGACAAAGTTTTGGGAGTTAGAAGAAGTTTCTCGTAAAAAGGTTCTATCAGAAGAGGATAGGAAATGTGAGGAGATCTATTGTTCTACTACCACAAGAAATTCCGAAGGGAGATATATTGTTAGTCTGCCCTTTAAGAATAATATTGCTTCACTTGGTCCAAATAGACATATTGCTCTTAGTCAATATTTAAGAAATGAGAAATCATTATTGCGTAAACCAGAATTTAAGGCTCAATACGATGAGGTCCTTAAAGAATATTTAACTTTAGGACATATGGAGAAACTCAGAGGTTCTGAAAGTAGTCCAAGTTATTATTTACCTCATCACGGAGTATTTAAGCCCGAAAGTACAACAACAAAATTGAGAATAGTTTTTAATGCCTCTAGTGCGACTTCTAGTGGTAAGAGTCTCAACGACATGTTGTACGTAGGCCCCATTTTGCAAGCTGATTTGGTATCTTTGATTTTGAAATGGCGATTTTATCAGTTTGTATTTAACGCGGATATTGCGAAAATGTATCGCCAAATTTTAGTAAATCCTGAACACAGACCTTTTCAAAAAGTTGTGTTTCGTAGTTCGGCAGATAGTGAGATTGAAGATTTTCAACTGAAAACGGTCACTTTCGGCGTTAATTGTGCTCCTTATTTGGCCCTAAGAACGATACTTCAATTAGCTGATGACGAAGAACTACGTTTTCCACTCGGCGCTCGAATATTGCGAGAGTGTATGTATGTTGATGATGCTCTTGTAGGGGCTCATTGTATTTCTGATGCTTTGGTGGCACGAGACCAATTAATTGGTATATTGAAGACTGCAGGATTTGAGTTACGAAAATGGACGTCAAACTCAAAACAAATTTTAAAAAATTTGCCCCAAAAGCATTTATTAAATTCAAATTTTTTGTCGCTCGATGATAAGAGCACAACGAAAACGCTTGGCGTACGCTGGAATGCAGCAGAAGACGTTTTTTATTTTACGACTGAGAAAATAAAACTTAAACAGTCGTACACAAAGCGGGAAGTTCTCTCAATTATTGCTCGGCTTTTTGATCCAGCAGGTTGGTTAGGCCCAGTAGTTGTTAAAGCCAAAATTTTATTGCAGCAAATGTGGCTTGATAAAATAGATTGGGATGACCCAATAAAACCACTGGCTCTTACTAAATGGCAATCTTTTGTGATGAAATATAATGATATTGACTCAATTAAAATTCCCCGATGGATTAAGTATACCCCAGACTGTCATGTTGAGTTTCATGGTTTTTGCGACGCATCAGAGTTAGCTTATGCAGCCACAATATATGTTAGAATTAGTTTTGGTGATAAATAAAGTTTACACAAATTTGCTCACTTGCAAGACGAAAGTGGCTCCAGTGAAAAAACCATCATTGCCACGCTTGGAATTATGTGGAGCAGTACTTTTGGCAAATTTGTTTAATAGTGTAGTTCCCAACTTAAATCTTAATTCTTATATTTTATATCTGTGGTCCGATTCTACAATTGTGTTAGCTTGGCTTCGAAAGCCACCTTGTAATTGGAAAACGTTTGTGGCAAACAGAATCGCTACTATTTTAGAAAAAGTTGGTAACAAAAATTGGTTTCATGTACCTACGAATTACAACCCTGCCGATCTAGCAACCCGGGGGCTGACTCCTTCTGAACTACGAGAAAACAAACTTTGGTGGCAAGGACCTGATTGGCTCAGGTTAGATAAATCTTTGTGGCCCCAAACTCCGTTAGAATTTCAAACTTCAGAAGATTCAAAAAGAGTCCAAGTTAATGTTGCTCGATCGTCTGAAATAGAAGATGTACTTGACCGGTTTTCAAGTTTACCCAGAGCTCTTCATGTGATTTTATACTTGTTTCGATTCTATCATCTCACCCGTAAAAGCCTTTATAAAGATGCTAAGTATGATACAACGAGAATTATGGCGACAGAATTAGCCTTTGTGCGTAACCGACTGTTTTTCTTGTCTCAACAACAACACTTTCTACAAGAATTCAATTGCTTGTCGTCGAAGAAGAAACTTGATTCTCGTAGCCCCCTATTAACCCTTTCTCCATTTCTGGACAAAAATAAAATCATTCGCGCTAACGGTCGCCTTGGTTCAACCACTTGTCTGTCCTACAATGAAAGACATCCTATAATATTAGCGTATGGCAGTAGGTTATCACGTCTTTATGTAGAATTTGTTCATAAATTAGTTCATCATGGTGGTACTCGTTTAGTCTTGAATGTTGTCCGTCAGGAGTGTTGGATAATAAAGGTTAAAAATCTGATCAAAACAGTTGCTCACAATTGTAAAATCTGTGTTTTGCATCGTAAAAAACTTCAAACTCAGATTATGGCAGCGTTACCGCAAGAAAGAACTACGTTGAGTCGTCCCTTTTCAAACACAGGTGTCGATTTTGCTGGCCCATTTGACATCAAGAGCTTTACTGGTCGATATTGCCGTATTACTAAAGGCTACGTGTGCCTCTTCGTTTGTTTCTCTACAAAAGCGATACATCTTGAAGCTGTTAGCGATTTGTCCACCCCTGCGTTTCTTGCCGCTTTAGATCGCTTTATCGCTCGTCGTGGTTGCCCAAACAATATCTTCTCAGATAACGGTAGAAATTTCGTTGGCGCCGCGAGACAACTTGAGATTAACTTTGAGAAACACGTAAAAGAGCTCCGAGATACTGCGATTGAAAAATACGGTCATAATCGGTTAGAGTGGCATTTTATTCCTGCCGCAGCTCCTCACATGGGAGGTTTGTGGGAGGCAGGTGTAAAAAGTTTTAAGACATTATTTAAAAAGTCTATTGGCCAGATGAGGCATAAGTTTGAGGAGTTTACAACTCTTTTATCAAAAGTAGAGGCGTGTCTCAACTCTCGCCCTCTTGGGCCTATGTCCGAAGACATCACTGAAGTGTCTGCACTCACTCCAGGACACTTTCTGATAGGTTCTGCGTTGCTCAGTCCTGCGGAACCCGAAGAACTTGATTCGCCATTAAGTATTGTTAATCGGTGGCGAAAACTTAAGGCCCTACAACAAGAACTCTGTCGGCGTTGGAAGGATGAATACCTGAAAGAGCTACACAAACGTAACAAATGGAAGTGCCCCCAAGCGGACTTAAATGAAAATGATCTCGTTGTGCTTAAAAATGAACCATGTTGTCCTAATGAATGGCGTCTTGGTCGTATTGTGAAAGTTTGTCCTGGTTCGGATGGAAAGGTCCGTGTCGTAGAACTAAAAACGCAAAATGGTGTAATTAAGCGACCGATCCACAAATTAGTACTCTTGCCCAACTGTTCCGATTAGGACACTACCTTTTCATTTCTCCAAATTGTTTCCCTAACAAAATATGCTCTTTGCCTGCAGCTCAAAATAGTGGATGAATCGTTTAATCCCTGTCTTTGTTGCCCTTTATGCCATTGTCTTACCAGAGCAATATATCTCAAAATAATTGACTGCTGTCACCGTTGCATGAAGGATCAAAACTCTTGGTTTTTTCCTACTTTTATCGGCCGTGTATCGCTCAGAATGACTGGTCATAACCCGACACGGTAAAGATGCATCCAGGTTACAAGAAACTAATTTCGGAGAAGTGGACATCAAATCCTAAAATATATATTTAGTATTTTCGTTTTTTTTTGTAGCCCTAATAATTTTTAGTAATCATTAATTTCAACTCAATCGTTCTTGTTGAATTTATATTATGATTTGTGTTGATTTATATTTTCTTTTTTTAAATTATCTCATATTTATTAAAAATTTAAATGTTTTTTTTTAAACTTAAAATAAGTAAATAATTAATTGAAATTTAAATAACTTTAAAACCTTTATATTAGTTTTGCTTAATCAACTATTTTATTTTAAATACTTTTTTGTGGCTCATTTGTACAAATAACCACTTGTTTATTTTTGTATTGTACACATAAAATGTATTGTATTCAATTTAATTATATTTTGCACTACCATTGCAAGGGGGGCGGTATGTTAGCGTCTGTCATGTGTAAACCGTATAATGTAATTTGCCTTGTGTGATTGCACACTTACATAGTGCGGTGAGTCGGCGCTGAGTCAACGCCGTTAAACGGTTTGATCAGCTCAGGCATTCTTCGTAAAACATTCGCAATCAACAGACGACAACAACCCTCATTGCAAATTAAAAATCTAAAATTAAATTTAAATTATAAAAGAATAAAAGTGTGAGAAAAGAAAATTAAAATAAAGGAAAAAGAAAGAGTTTTTTATTAGAAGAAAAGTGAAAGGTGAAGAAGGCAAGAAAAAGGTGAAGGTAAAAGAAGGAAGACAACCAACACAATCCATCAACATACACGATCTACCCCAATCACTACACCGTAGCTCCAACATCCAAAGGAACACTTCAGCGAGGTAAACAGCATTTATGAAAAACTGCCACTCAGAAACGAGATAACGAAATCTTGGAATTATATACCTTTATAACTAGTGAGTCTATGTGACTTGACCATGTTAGATTGCTGTTAAATAATATTCCTAGATTTCTTACTGTAGTTACTATGTCAACCTTTTCATTATTTATTACGATATCTGCTCTGAAAGGAGTTACGGTTTTTCTATGAATAATCAGACATTTAGATTTATTATAATTTAAAGATAGTCGATTTGCCGAAGCCCAACGATGAATGTTGTTCAAATCATGATTAAGTTTATTAATATTTTCTGTGATTGATTGCACTGGGCTGCCAATATACAATTGCACATCATCTGCATACATATGAACATTACAGTAAGATAATTGTTGAGGTAAATCATTAACGTAAATTGAGAATAATAATGGTCCCAAAATTGATCCTTGAGGCACACCTCTTTTTAATTTTAAGGGATTAGAAACTGTGTTATTAACAGAAACTGACTAAAACCGATCAGAGAGATACGATGAAATTAGTTTTGTAGCTGTCATTGAAAATTTAAATAAAGATCTTACTTTGGTACAAAGAATGTAATGGCCTACCGTATCAAATGCCTTCGAGTGATCAAGGAGAACCAAAAAGTTAATTTTATCATCCTCAAGATTACACCTGATGTTCTCAGATACATCTGCAAGAGCAGTTATACAGCTTTGATTTGAACGGAAACCAGATTATTTATCAGTCATTAACCTATTCTCATAAACAAAAGCACTTATCTGGTAGTGCAGAATTTTCTCTAACGCCTTAGAAATAAAACTTAGTATTGCTATTGGTCGGTACTCAGTGTTCGATTTAGGGACTGGAATTATTTTTGCATGTTTCCATTTCGTAGAAAAACAACTAGTTGTGATGATAGTATTAAATAAGTGAGTTATATATGGCAAGAGATATGGTAAAATAATTCTTATGAATTTGGGATGTGTCTAGATAAATAACGAAATGCATTTTGATTTCAACGACCAATTTTGTAAAATGCTTCAACAATCTT
The DNA here is from genome assembly GCA_941918925.1 of Phyto melanocephala. Classification (NCBI taxonomy): domain Eukaryota; kingdom Metazoa; phylum Arthropoda; class Insecta; order Diptera; family Rhinophoridae; genus Phyto; species Phyto melanocephala. The sequence goes on from OW799233.1 coordinate 10,688,451, forward strand.
AAGGCGCTGCTCAATTGTGTACATTTCTATGGTTGAATTTGTCAAATAATGAAACAAACAAACAAACAAAAAAACATCGTGCATTTTGAGTTGACCACCCATTATTTTATCAATATAAAATTTTGCAAAAAAAACTTTTTTTAAGAAAATTAAATTTTCGATTAAAATTAATTGGAAATGTATTCTAATTTTTTTTTATATATAAAATTTTCCATGAAAAAATTTTGAAAACTTTTTGCAATAATTTTCTTATCAAAAGCGGTTTATTTTATTTAGTTTCTTTCAAAATAATTATTAACATTTTTATATATATTTTTGATTTAATTTGCTATGAGTCCAAATTTTTTGATTAAAATAAAATTTTTTAAAAATTTCTATACAAAGAAAAATTTTAAAACCTTTCCTTTATAATATTTTTTAAAGTTTTTTTAAAGACATTTTTTCAATGGATAAAAAATTACAAAAAAACGTTTAATAATATAATAGAAATTAATTGTAAACATTGTTATTATAAATTTAAACAAAAAATTGCTTTTAAATTGTTATAATATCTTTTTTAAAAATTGTTGTGCTCCAATTTGTTTTATATTTTTAATATTATTATGAACACGTTCTGTAAGAGTTTTTTTATATTTTTATAGTATATTTGGCTCTACTTTTTTTGGTTTATTGTATTGTCGTTATTATAAGCTCACGTAAAAAGCCTCAATATTTTTTTTTACTTTATTTCAGGGGTTGCATAAAAGCAATAAGAATAGCACGTAACAAATACGAAACTGACGTGGCAAACATTAAAATCATCATAAATACAAAAAAACCAAAGAACACATATATTTTTGCAAACACAAATACACATACAAAAATGCAAAAATTCATATGATGCATGCTCAATCAAACCTCTCTTACACAGGCACACACACTCATTCTTCCCACGTTACTATATAGAGTCATGTTCATATAATACCCTAAGTAATTTTAAATACATACATACATACACCTGTGATGGTATGCAAACACATGTAATAAGGCATTGACAAACCAGCAAAAGAAATAACTGCATGTGTGTGTTGAAATCAAACTTACATAATCATACATACCCATATTCGATTCTACGAAATTGTAAAAGAAATCCCAAAAGTATGTTACGTTTATGCGTCTCTCTTCCTTTTTATTTCCTGTTTTCATGAATTTCAGTTTTGTGACTCGTGTGTATTTGCCGATGAATAGTTATTATAAAACGTACTCAATGTATTTGTCTACTTTTGGTTAAGTGTGTGGGTGTGTGTGTGTGCTTGTGCATTTATAAGAATATTATCGCTACAGCATGCTTGATTGTACGTATTTGTTGAAAAGTTAGATAAAGATTATTGAAGGAAGTGGAAAGGGATTTAAGATTTGTCAAGAATATTTGTTAAATAAACAAAAAGGGGAAAAAAAGAAAAACAAGTAAAGCAGGTGAAAATGTCTACGTGAGTTGTTAAAAGAATTATTAGTATTATTCAAGTGTATTTATTCAAATGAAATTATAAAGTCAATGCAGTGTTTCAAGAGTCATAATAAAAGCCTATTTGAAATTAAAAAGATATGGCGAAACCAATTGGAATAAATTTTATATGAAAATGAAAATTCACAATTTTAATCTATTTGTTAATTAAATCTGCATAATATAATTATATATAAAAACGAACTTGAAAATATAGTTTTTTCTCATGAGGAAATGTTTAACCTCGAAGAACTGGGACTCAATTCTCGTCCTGTGAAACTGTAAAATAAAAACTTTTTGTGTGTCATATCATATGCCGTACAATAACTTTATATTTTACAGTTTCACAGAACGAAAATTGATTGCCTGGAAGGCAGTAATCACTACCTGATGTGAGAAAGAAGGAGCCTAATTGCAATTACATTAAAGGGGGCAATATTGTAGTATGGCGTGCAAAACAAACTGGAATTTTCTAAATAGAAATGTGACTGCAGGAGAATAATTCGAGGATATTTAGATATTTATTCGCAGCATTAGGAATTGCTGGAGTCTGATATAATCAGACTGAATAAAGTCACTTTACTATTAATTAAAAGATCGCATATTTGAAGTAATAAGTATAAAGTAAAAAATTATATATATGTATTACATTTAATGGTGACCCGGTGAACTAGTAAGTAGTGTACTAGCCTATTTGTCTGGGGGTTGCGGGTTCGATTTCCGCCAGTGAATCTGGTCTGTTTCACAACCACAGGCAAATTGTATTCGTTACTTAGCTCGGTTAATTAAATTAGAATATAATTTATAAAGGGTCCGCTATCTAACGTTTTTTTCAACTAGTGCTTATTTCGTGAATGGTGACACTTAGCTCATGTCTAATTTGGCAGTTAATTAGTTTTATCCTTCCCTTGAACGAATATAATTGTGTATACGCTGGAACAACGCTGGGAAATATTGCGGCATTACTTTGACCGATTGTGCCAAATATATCATCTTTTCAGATGAAGCTCATTTTGATCTTGGCGGGTATGTAAACAAGCAAAATTGTCGCACTTGGGGCACAGAAAACCCGCACGCATACATTGAAAAGCCGATACACCCAGAACGAGTCACTGTTTGATGAAGGAGGATATTGGCAAAATTTGGTTTCAACATTACGGCGCTACGTGTCACACAGCCGAAGCTACACTTTTTTATAGCATTTTCGAAAAAAAAGTTATTTGGCGGACCCTTTAATTGTATTGCAATAAAAATAAATAAATAAAAAAATATTTGGGTGATTCACAAGGTGTCTTATCATGTCATATTGTTCTAAAATTTTACAATGGTTTTAAAATGTTGTTGTTGCTTTTCAAACAAAAAGTGTTTTATAATAATAGAACTTTGTACGCTATGTTTATTGTGCTGTCGTATTTAATAAGCAGAGACCTATGCTAAACGGCTAAGCCAAGCCGCAATAGTTTTTGTAAGCCGTTGCCGTTGATTGTTTTATTTTATCGGCTTCCAAATTTAAGAGCAGTTGCTTATTTTTGATAACAAATCACTGGCGGCGTCAAATAAGATCGGCTAAGGACTCTGTTGTTTTTGTTTATCAAACAAAATTTAATTTATTTGTGATTTGCGGCAAAACTGAAAAATAGAAAATGTTGTTTATTTACTTGAGTCTGCCATTACAGCATCTAAAATGTACTTTTCGCACAAACCGGCTATTATTTTGTTTGTTTTACTTGTTTTTGGCATTATGAAAGAAAATATTTATTTTTATAATTGTTTTACATCAGCTGATTTAAATTCAAAATAGCGTACTTAATTATGAGGGGTTGTTCACAATAGTCTTAATTTTTCATGCTATTATAGGACATATGACTTTATGACACTATTGTGAATCCCCGAATTATAATTAAAAATGTGCTTAAAGGTTTTTATTTAAAATAAGTCTTATCAAATGAATATTTTATATAAAAGCATATTAAATTTACTGTTACGTAAAATAATTGAATACTTCTTTATATGTTAACTAACTTACTTAAATACTCTACCCGCTGATTTAGCGGACATATGGCTTCTAAATATCGAAAATCGATTTCAAATCGTTATAATGCTAAAATTTCTACCATAGTTGTGCGTCGATCCAATAGATGGCATTGGGGTGGACTTATTACAAAACGTATTTACATCTAAGATTAACAGTGCAGTTTAGGTTCTTTTTTTATTTTACTTTTAATTTTATAAGAAATTTATATTTAAATTTATTTATTTAAAGTTAGTTAGGAAAGTATCGTACGATTTTTTTAATCTTCATATTAATATTTTGTTCTTTTTGTTGAGCTTGAGATCACTTTTTGTTCTTTTAAAAAAATATTCTCTATTAAGACCAATATTTCGCTACCAAACTATGGGTAGGTTGCTTCTTCAGAGTGATCTCCAACTCAACAAAAATAACAAATTAAAATTATTTATATTATGAATTTTCTTGTGCGTTAATATTCGCAAAAATTATTACCAATATTTTTTCTCCACAGAAAATTTTTAATTATTTATTTATTTTATTGCTGTGTACAAATATATAAAAAATAATAATAATTTCTAATAATTAAAAAAAAAAAAATTTAATTTCATGTATTCAAAAACTCCTTTTAGAAGGCGTATTACTACACTGTATTCTTCCCAATACAATAAAGAACCATTTCTTTTATTTGTGCCACTTCACTACCATAAGTATTAATTAATTAATGCTCATTTACAATTAAAACTATTGTGTTTTGTTTTGTAATAATTTCTGATGTTTTGTTTTTTGTTTTGTAAAAAATAAATTAAACACTCTTTATTAGTAGCTACAAACAAATTTAGAACATGGCCAGTTTATACAGTCTACAAAGCGTTGAATAAGTTAGAACGAAGGGAAAAGAGCAAAAAACACAACAATTACTCTATTGCATACACTTAGGGGCATTAATTAAAAACAGATATTAAACACTGTGCATACATTCAATGCGAATAATGATAATGATCATGATGTTGTTATTGTTAGTTCTAAACAATACGAAATACAATACTAAATAAAGATAACACACAATTAAATAGACACATATGCATATGTATGTGTGTTTAGGAAAACCTACATACACAGGCATAAATTCATGTGTGTGTTTTTTTTAATATTTTTAGAAACTATTTTAGAAATGGCTTTAAGCCTTAAATTTACATAAAATTACAATGCAAATGAATTACATACTTATGGAGAAAAGTAGGTCTTTACATATATTTGCGTAATTAAAGTGCTGCAAACAAAATGACCAACAAGTATCCTCAATATCCACTTAAATGATTGTGTGGTAGTTGTACTTATATATGAGCATAAGGGTTTTTCAAATTTATTAAATTTGTATATAATTTCTATTAGATTAACACTATTTTATTATATACAACAAGGACGATTCGTTATAAATATATTTATTCATGCTGCAGTTGTTAGAAGAGCCCTATTTTTAAAAAATATTGATATAGAAAATCATGCTTAAAAACTTTTGTGTAATAAAGAAAATTTTATTATTTTTTTCAATGATCGAACTATTTAAAATTTTCTACATAATAATTATTAGTTCAAAAGAGATTTTTTTACATTTCTTTTTAAGACACAAATTTCGATAAGGGGTATCACGTCGAAGGTATTAATTTATTTTAAATTTTAGTTGACTTGCTGCTTGTTTTTGTTAAATTTACACATTGGACTTAAGTTATATTGTTACAAATTTGCAAATATGTATATTTGTATTATATATATAATTGCAAAAAGCTATTGAAAATTTACATATTTTGGTTTTACATATGAACGTGTATACATCAATTTACCATTATTATAATTATTGTAATTGAATTGAAAATTGCATTTAAATCTGTAGCTTGTATAATTCAAACATAAAATAAATACAAAACTAAGCACACTTAAAGTAAAAATTTAACAAAAACAAGACTTTTTTTAAAGAAGAAAATTATAACATCTATTAGATCTTTGCTTATATTTAAATTTATATCTCTTTTTTACTTAAGCGAATAATTTTAACAAACACAAACAATTGAGGAATTTTGAAAATAAAATGAACTTAGTTCCTCTTCTGATGGTTAGATCATCTATGAAGGGATGTTTGGGAAATCGAACTTAAGGGTGTTAAAAAAAGTAAAAGTGGTCAAATTCGTAACCTTAAATCTGCTTAAATAAGTTGGCAGATGTCTGGCCCTTTAATTAATTTTTTAACCCCTAAGGAGCATAAACCGATAAACCGATAAAACTATTTACCTTTTTTTTGTAAATTTCACATACATTTAAGATTTTAATTGTATTGGTTACTCTGCAAAAAAATATTAATAGTATTTCGGCACTTTTTTCACATGTATAATATAAAGGGTAAAAATTTTCCTTCATTTAGGTAATTTTTTAAAATAAAAATTTTCTGTTTATAATAGAATATGGATTATTATTTTCGCTTAATGGAAACTTCTAGAGGATTTGCAAAGTAATCCAAGGGGAAATACTGGGATAATTTGGATAAAATTTGTAATAGGAGTTTCACCAGGAATACAAAATTTTTTAATTCCATGAAACTTGAAACACATACATAACAGATATTGAAAGGGAAAAATTCTGAAAAACATATTTGTTTTTATGCAAAAAATAGTTCATTTTATTCACTTTAAATAATGTCTATTTAAATATTTTATTAAAAAGATATTTAAATATCTTAAACTCAGAATTTGTACTTAGATATTAACAACCAAAAAAGTACTTTTTTCCATATTTATGGTACTTTTTGTATTTTTAATGTTTGTGAAACTAAAATTTATAAATTTGTGATAATTGATCCAAGATGAGATTAAATGTGTTTTTGGCCACCAAAAAGGTACTTTTCGCATTTTTATGGCACGTTTTTATGTTTATAAGTCTAAATTTTGAAATTATAGACTTATGATTTAAGTTAAGCTTGAAAATATATTGGGTGACACTAAAGGGACTTTTTTACACTTCTATGGTACTTTTTTGTATTCTCTACGTTTATAAATCTAGATTTTGAATTATAGATTAATGATCTAAGTTATGCTTGAAAATATATTGAGTAACACTAAAGATACCTTTTTGCACTTTTATGGTACTCTTTTTATATTCTACGTTTTTGAATCTACAATTTTTAAATAAGAAAATATTGATCAATGGTAAGACTGAAAATGTTATGAAATACCAAAAAGGTGCTTTATCGTATTTTCGTGGTATTTTTTTATACGTTTATTGATCTTGGTTTTTGAAATTAGGGACTATTGATCCGTAATGATATTCATAATGTTATTGGCAACCAAAAAGGTACCTCTTCGGATTTTTTTGTAATTTTTGTATTTTCTACGTTTTTGAAAATAGATCTTTTAAATTGGTGACTATTAATCCGAGTTGAGACTGAAATTGTTATATGTGACAAAAAATATTTATATTTTGTTTTACTTTTTGGTACTTTATGCATTTCTTATATCTTTAAATACACATAGACTTTTAAAGTTTGGTACTATTAAACCAATTTTATAGAAGTACAAAAAGTTTTTTCTTATTTTTAAAGCGATTTTTGCAGTTTCTGAATTTTAAATTTTAAATCTAAGAAGCGTTGATATAGAGGAAAAAGAAAACTTTTAATTCAATTATTAAATAAATTTAGTAAAAAATATAAGTGGTTCCACTCTGACATAATAGAACCTTTAATTTTTCTAAAACAAATTAATTAGAGCAACAAGATTTCATATTTATTTATTACTGGCTATTCAGTAATAAAAAATATCTTGAGTATTAATTAAATAGTAAAAACTGCGGAGTAACTGAAATTTTTATAGTTTTTATATAAACTAAGTTAATTTTTTATCAAATACGTTTCAAATAGCTTCACAATTTCCTAAGAGCTTTTTAAGTATATGCATTTTTTTTACAGTGTATGTGTGTTTTATATTTGAAAATTAAAAGCTGCCACAAAATATACACAAACACATATAAACTGCACATTACACTGATTTAAATGCAAAAAAGAAACACTAGCATACATACAGATTTGTGCGAGTGAGTATACTATTTCATTTAATATGGTATCGATAATCATAAATATATTAATTTTATTAAAATAATTAATTATTTTAATTATCTCTATTATCGTAATGCTCATCATCAGTATTAAGACAACAATAATAAAATTGAATTAGTGACCCAGAAATACAACAAGGCTAAATAATATACATACTGACATGCATACACACGCACAAATGTGTATAAATAAAAATATATGTGTAAATTTAAAGGAATGGACGAAATTTCAATATTCATTTTGTGTTTAATAAATCTTGTTTTAAAAGACTTCATTTTAGGATTTCTTAAATTGTTGATATTTTATTAATATCCAGCAAAAACTAGGTAATGTCTTGCTCTTACTGAATAATATAATTTTTAATGACTAATATATATCGCCCATTGGCGTAGCTACAAATCTTTTCTGGGAGTGGAAAATCTTAAATATTTTTTTTTCTTCAAAACCTTAAACAAAGTTAATTTTATATGTATACTAACTGATCTGGCAAACGTTGTTTTCCGTTCAGGGCGGTTGAAGAGGAATCGTTATTTTGCCCTTAACTTTTTTGTTTTGTCACATAAAAACTAAAAATTTCCCTGTAAAATAAGAGAGACCAAATGTCATAAGTAAATCAAAAACTTAATTATTTGCATAATAGTTCCGTTCCTACAGCAACAATACACATACCTATTATATAATACAGGTGTATAGCAAGAGAACAATCGAATGGTCAGCGCACAAATAAAATGATGATCGAAACAATGACTGAGGCGATTCAGCTCAACATTCCAATAAGAAAAACCGAATGTCATTGTACATTTAAGATATTTAATACATGGTTTGGTAGCTTTTTAAGTGACAATCAAAAATCAAAATATGGAAAATGAAGGGCATTTTGTTGACATTTAAATCGGAATATAAAGGCAAATTTAAGTTCCATATTTTCAGAATCACTGGGCTGATTTCAAGCAAAATTGACATAAATTATCTACAGACCATCCCTAAGGTACCCTGAAATTGGTTGAAATCGATCGACCTGTTTTCGCACTTAGTGGTAAAAAAAGTGTACGCTTTTGATTATATTTATAAATAGATTAGAATTTCAAAAGGTAATTTTTACGAATTCTAGCGGAGTGGTTAAATTGTACTCTCAAAAAATCATTTTTTCAGATGAAGCTCATTTTGATCTTGGCGGGTATGTAAACAAGCAAAATTGTCGCATTTTTGGCACAGAAAACCCGCACGCATACATTGAAAAGCCGATACACCCAAAACGAGTCTCTGTTTGGTGCGGATTTTGGTCCAGAGGCATAATTAGGCCATTTTTCTACAAAAGTGAGCAAGGATTGGCCGTAGTCAATGACGATCGTTATCAAGCCATGTTGAAAATTTAAGAGGAGGATATTGGCAACATTTGATTTCAACAGGACGGCGCTACGTGAATGTTTTGGACAATAGCGGCTAAGCAGTTAATTAGTAAACTGATGTCTTATGAATTTTCACTGATTTTTTAATTTAAAACTAAAGTATTGCACAATAAGCAAATCAAATTTTCGCTCTTAAAAACGACTTTTATAGCTCCATAATATCAATGGGTTATTTAGAACACTAAAATCCAGTGCCTTTTTATTTCACAAAAGTAAGTAATCAGCTGAGCCCTTTTTTGTAAGCTAAGCACACTAAGCAGTTGTTAGTTAGTAGTTGTTAGTACTTGCCCACAAATTGATAAATAGTAAATACCCAACAAAAAATAAAATGTTTAAAGTAGTGCTAAGTGAATTACGTTCTCAAGATTTCTAAATCAATAGTATTTATAAAAACACTTATTGTAGATGTCTTCCTAAATGCGAAGTAATTTGCCATAAATGATGTGTTTAAAAATTAATGCAGTGTCATGCGAAATATCTTAAACAATTCATGTGAACAATCAATATTAACTTATGAAACATTGCAGTGCAGTTCATTAATAAACACGCTAAAGTTAAGACTTTAAGGGCCATTATTACAACTTGCTGTTAGTTAAAGGCGGGATTTTGTCGGATCGATTAATGGCTTTGCATTATAGTTCCTTCATTTATTATAAAATTAAATTAAATAAAAAATGGAAGTTGTAATAATGCGAAGCTATTTATCGGGCACAAAAAATCCTACCTTTAACTAAAGGTAAGTTGTAATAATGGCCCTAAATGTTTTTACCTAAATTTAAGCAGTTCGTCACTAGTTGAACCCATGCAAAATCACTTTTTTGTCATAGTTTTTATTCTGGGTAGTGAAGAACTATTTTTAAGTACTTTCAAGTTTTTATTTTTTAATAAGAGTTTTTGCTGGGATTTATGGATTTTTTTATTTGTCATATTTAAAATACTTTGATATATATTTTTATTATAAAAAATTTTTTGATCATTGTTCTGTTCTTGACAAGTTTTTTTTTTATGAATTTATAAAACAACAAACAATGTTTTGCAATAGCTACAGCTCTTATGTCAATTGTTTTTTGTAGGCCTGGAAGCGTAAATGTTTATTTAAAATTTTAAAACAATTTAAATAAATAACACAAATGAATAATATTTACATACTCTTATAACTAATTAAAATGCAAAATTTGTGAAATAAATAATACACTAGAGTTGTCATAATCGGTTTTCGAATAATTTAAAAAACCGGTTTTTTATATTTTTTCGTTTTTTTAACTAGGTTTTTTTTTAAACAGTCGATTTTCAAACTATTCGAGAAAAACATTTTTATTTCTTAAATTATTGGACAATATGGAATAGTTTGGTTCACTTTTATACATATCTCCTTGTCTATATAAACAACTTTTGTATTAGAATTTTTTAAACTCTCCTTAGAAATTACTTTCGTGTCCAACACACTTGAAAATCAAAATCGGCCTCAAACTTTCTGAATTAAATATGGACAGTTAGACACGACTGCGTGTGTTTTCCCATTTTTAGCACAAAAATTAAAAATTTTTAAGCTTTAGAGTAATTTATTTAATTATTACTGTTTTTAAATATGATATGTCTTTAGGGAATGTCATAAAAATTTTTGAACAAATCGGCAAAGTTATAGGCAAACAATTTTTGGAAAAAAAATTATTTTTTAATATATAAAATTTCTCACGCTCTTAAATGCAATGACCAACAAATACTAGTGCTACTAAATTGCAAGCCATAGCCTTAAAAATTTTTTCTTAAAAGACACACTCAAATCGGTTCGCAAATAACTGAGATATATGCACAAAAATACAATTACTTTTTTGTTTTTTCTAAAATAAGCATATGAAAATAATTTTTTTTCAGGTTTTAGTCAATATGGGTATCACATAAAACGGCTTGATTACCAAAATGGAATACACAAAAAAAAAAAAAATCTACGATTGCCGCCACTACGAAATGGCGTACAATAAATTTATATAAAGGTCAAATCTACTATTTAAATATATGCATCTTTTAAGCCTCTCAGTATTGGTATCAAATGAAAGCATCGTACTTGACCAGTAAAACACAGTAAACTATAAAAAAGTACAAGAGAAAAATAAAATGGCGGATAATATTTTTTTCGTAACCTTATCTGTGTGTGTATCAAATGAAAGGATTTGACCAGTGTACAAATTTAAAACCAAAGTTGACATCAGAAATAATAAAGCGAAATGCCGTATAATGAAAACTACTATGAGGTAATTTTACTTATGTATAGATGGTCAAAGGTCAGATTCGGCATGGCTGAATATAGCACTCTTACTTATTTTAATATGAAAGTTATAAAGGTAATGTTTTAATACAGTTAATTCTTTAAATTGATTTAAATTATAAAAACAAATTTTTTCAAATAATTCTCAATTTTTAATAAGAAAGAAAGTACATTATTAATGAAAATATAATCTAAAAAACTGGGTTTCGAACCGGTTTTTGGAACCGGTTTTTGGAACCGGTTTTTGGAACCGGTTTTTCGAATCGATTTTACGTGTAAAAATGAAAACTGATATTTAAAAAATGACTTTCTGGTATTATTTGAAAACCGGTTTTTCTTAAAACTTGAATATTTGATTGCTTTATAATGAACGCATATATGCCATGCAGAGTTGCGTGTGGGAGATATTAATTATGATAAAATTAAGATAATTTTTTTAAATTTAATTATATATAACTAGTTTATTTAACTTTTTTTGTTTTTTTCTTCTAAAGTATATGAAAATTTATTTTTTTGTTGTTGTTCTATGGCTATGTTTTCGCTTTCAGTATGTTCTTTTTTCAAACTGTCATCCATCTGTCGATGTGTCCTTTCATTTGTCTTTCTGTTATTCTGCCTGTCTGCATGTTGGTTTCTGGCTTGTTTGAAAAGATAAAATGAAATTTAATTTAAATGACATTCTATCCCAAAAGACACAATTTTATTTTAATAATCTAAATAAAAACGCTGCTTGTTCTTAGCTTTTTATATAACTTCTTTAGTGTTCGCGTTTTGTCTTATCTCAAACCCACCAAAAACATTACAATTTAAATGACAGTCATGTTTAAGGATTATTTTGGTATAATAGAATGTAAAATGTTGTAAGTGTACATAGAATAGCTTCGTACATTTTAATTAAATATACAAAAAAGAAAAATTAAAATGATGAAAGTTGAAGTAAAAATACGCACGTTCGAAAAAAACTCGATTTCAAAAGAAATTAGAGAAAAGTTTAATTTTAAATGATATTTTGTTTAAAAATAATTATTTAATGTTTCTTTAAAAAAAACAAAAAAAAGGCACTCAAAAATGCTATTATATGCAATTGGTTTTTGGAAAAAATAAATCCCTTATTAAGCATTACTCATTAAATATTTTCTATAATTTACAAAACTTGCCGAATGTGAGATTTCATTTTGGAGGAGTTTAATTTAATTTATTTTTTTTATTGTTAGTTTTTATAAAAAGTAGTGTTTAAAGGAATAAAAAAACATTGCTGAAATATATTACGATCAAGGTATTTTTATTTTTAAATTATGAATTCTAACTATAAATACTAGAGATAAAAATCCAGACAATTTTAAATCGTGTAAGACAAAAGTGTATTTTTTAGCAACTTTTTTTTTAATGAAACTAATACGTATAAGGTTGCCAGGCGTATATAAGGCTTTGTTAAATTGTTTAACAATTTTGAAATATTAAATATATTTTCTGAAAGCTTATGACTAAATAGGGAAGTTGATTAAACAATGTCTGTCTATTCCTGTGTTGGTTAAACCTTTTATAACCTCCAAAATATTACACAGACCTGTATGCAAATTCCAAAAATAAATTGCTATTGAAATCTAGTTTCTGAGATGCTTCTGTTTTTTTGCACAAGAAAATAAATTTAAGATTTAATATAATTTATCGACATCCTTTTTACTAATTGTTTATATATTATATCTCTGGACATGTCCGTAAAATATTTATTTGTAATCGGTCATTAATCGGCACAGATAAATGCAATTTTTTTTGTATTTTTAATTTTTATATATATCAAGTTTTTCAAGGTTATTATTAAATACAACAGTGACACCAAATTGCAGACTGTAGCTTATTTTTAAGTGAAACTGAAATATCGGTTTTAAAATAACTGAGAAATCCGCACAGAAATACGATGGTTTAGGTTTTTTTCTCCAAATTTTTGAATATAAATCTATATCTGCAAGTTTTTGACACAAAATGGAGTAACTATGGGTATCAAATAACATCAATGTGGATATAAAACGAAAGGGCTTGAATAGTAGAATACATTTGTCTACATGAAAAAATTAACACCAAAATTGAAATTAGTAGTTACCAAAGCATGTTTTATATGTCTCCGTTCAATGTTGTTACATCTTGATTTTTGGTTTTCAAGTTTGATTGATATTTACTGTCTCTAACAGTTTAGTTTTTTTAGAAAATTTTAATTAAGTAAATTTTTTTTTGATGATTTTTTTTAATCAAATATTTGCTGCTTTTATATCAACACGCTTTGGTTGTTGTGTACATGTGAGTGATTGGTCAAGTATAGACACTTAGATACCAAATTTGTAGACTAAACATGGAGTCGTGATTCCGGTCTTAGCACTTGTATTATGTTACCGCCTATGAATGTTTGACAGAATATTATTTGTTGCTAATATAAAATACTGAGCTTGTTAAAATGTGAGCTAAATTGTAAGTTGGAAGGGATTTTCTATGGCTGACTCGTTTATTCTTTTCTTTTCCTAAGAACTTTGTAAATCTTAATATTAGTCGTAAGTATTTTATTGTCATATTTTTTGTTTAATCTCTTACAAAATAACACAAAATTATTTTTAAATAAATCTCCTTTTAACTTCTAAAAATATAAATTTACCAATTTTTAGAAACAAAATATATGTCTTTTTATATATACTTTTAAACATGGCTATTAAAATTTAATAAAAATTATAAAAATGCATTATTAATACCTCCTTTACGTAGCAACAAAAAAACGTGTTCCAACAATTTATTTGATTTTGAATTTAACTGTTGCTTTTATGAAATAAAGTTTAAACCACATTTTTCCCAACCCTAAAAAGAAGAAAATATTTACATGAATCCTTTTTGAATATAATAAATATGACCGCAATATAGTAAAAAATTTTTGAAATACCATATACACAAAAAAAAGTTTAACAAACTACTCAAACAAGCAGGACAAAAAGCCACAGACAAATTGCTGAGTAAGGACAGCATAAAACAGAAAATACTAAAACAACAACAGTTACAATTAAATACAGTGAAACAGTGGGCTTGTGGAAATCGAAGAATTAAAATAAACAAAACCTTAATGACATTTTGAAATTTATTTTCATTTAAAAATATTTCTTTATATTACCCTAAGATTTAGGTTAAATCTATTTTTTTGGTTTAAAGAAATATATTTTAGTATAGATTGTTTAAAAATTTGCATACAGTAATGCAATTTGAAATAAAGAATATTTAACTAAAATTTTGTAATATTAATAACTAACCTTTAATTTTATAATAAAATAGGACTACCCAGTATTATAATTAAAGTTTTTAAAATATATCGTTCTCTAATATTGTGATGTTAAATAAAAAAAAATTAAGATAAACCTTAGGATAACACTGTCAATATTCCATAAGCCTGTGTGTATTGAGCCAAGGAAATTAAAAATAATACAAAATAAAACACATACACACAACGTAAATAGCTCTTTCAAACATACAAATATATTTTGTGATACTTGAACTCATCCATGGTCATTTGGATGAACAAGTATAAACAACGTATACAATACGCACGTAGCTTTAACCATGCTAACAAATTCATGTGCACTCACATATACTTAGTGGGGTTTGCTAGATCCTCCATCGGGACCCTCCCATTCGGCGAATTGGGAGCGCTCGTCATGCCCTTTTCAGGGCGTGAAGGGTACCAGGGAAATAAAATACCTGGGGGTGATCAAAATCTAGCACTATGACTGGATGGTAGGTTATTTAAATCCAGGAGCGTCTGACCCACATTGGGCGGCTTCCTGGTCAGCGTCTGTCTCCATGTTAGGAGCGGCTGTTCTTTGTGTCCTGGCGGGAGGCGAAAAACGCTAGGGGTAGGATCCCCGAATAATAAAACAAAGATGGAAAGGTTCAATAAATTAAATGAAGTTACTACACAGGGGACTAATACCCCAGTGTCGGCGGCCGCGAGGGGTGGGCAAGCAGGCTCCCGGGCGTCGATATCAAGCGACTGCAATGCTATTCCGGTAGGCTTGGCTGGATTGGCAGATAATGCTACAAGCATAAATGATAATGGTTCTAGTGGAAGGGGACTAGATGGCGGCAAGGGTGACCATTTGGTAACAGTCAACCCCTTTGCCCGAAATTCGAAAATGCGCAGATCACCTCAGCACGAGAAGACTGGATCCAATGAGACGGCAGTAAACCCGAATATGGAAACCACAGCATTCTGTAGACTCGGCGTCTGCATCCGGAATTTAGTGGACATGCTGGAAGATGGGAAAAGGCGTTCGATACATCAACCTATGCGGGATGCTATAGAGAGTATTAAGGCCTTGTACGAGCTATCGGCGATAGAAAACCATGATGAAAAGGCGAAAGAGGTCATCAGAAGCTCAAAATCCTCTCAAACCTCGCCATGGTTAAGGAGAAAAGAGCCCAAGAGGAAACCAGAGGGGAAACCGGAGGGAGCACCAAAGGAACCTATGGCAAAGAAAGTCTACGAAGGCAAGAAATGCGAGGAAGCAAAACCGAAGGAAACCGCCAATATACAGGAGAATGATGGTTGGAAAGTGGTAAAGTCTAAGGCGAAGACAAAGAAGTCAAACGGGAATCGCAATAGGGTAAGGACGAAACCCGACGCGATTGTAATAGAGGCTGTAGGGAATAGTTCCTACGCCGACATCCTGCGTAAAGTGAAGGCCGATCCGAGTCTCAACGAACTAGGCCAGGCAGTATCCAGGATTAGGAGAACCAATAATGGTAACCTATTACTCCAACTGCGAAATACGGGCGAGCGGACAGACGAGTATAAGGAGGCGATCGGTCAGAGTTTAAATGGCCAGGCGTCTGTAAGGAGTCTGAAACCGAGAAAAGTTATAGAAATCAGAGATATCGATGAAGTAACGACGAAAGAGGAGGTAGTTAGGACAATTAAGGCGCAACTAAAGCTAAGAGACTCTGACCCGGTAGAGATGCTTAGACTTAGAAGTGCATACGGTCGAACACAGATCGCCAAAATTAGTTTACCAGTAGACAGAGCCGAAATGCTTCTGAAAATGGGGAAAGTCGCTACAAATTGGGCAATATGGCGTATAAGGGAGGAAAAGAGCCTCCTAAAATGTTTTAGATGCCTCGAATTCGGGCATGTGGCGGTCAAGTGCGAAAATGCTATGGATAGATCGAAGATGTGTAGGAGATGCGGTAAGGAAGGGCACATGGCTAAGACATGTGAGGAAAATCCCGTATGCATGTTCTGCAGGAACAATAATACAGGCGACTCAGCCCACATTGCTGGAAGCAGTAGATGTCCGGTATTCAGGAGAGCTCTCGAAACTAGGAAATAAATATGGAACTAAGGATCATGCAGATAAACCTCAACCATTGCGAATTGGCAAACGACCTACTGTCACAATCAGTAAGGGAAAAGCAAATAGATGTTGCGATAATAAGCGAGCCATATGGAGCAAGAAGTAGTAATGTTTGGACAAGCGACCAAAGTTCGAAGGCTGCAATATGGGCATGTGGCAAACATGCATTTCAGAACATTGGAGATAAAAGAAAAGGCTTTACTCGAGCAAGGATAAAGGGCATATTCTTCTACAGCTGTTATGCTCCACCGAGTTGGTCCCATGAAGAATATGAATCTATGTTGCAGGAACTTGTGAATGATGCAGTTGGAAAGTCCCCACTTGTAATAGCTGGTGACTTCAATGCATGGGCGACGGAATGGGGCAGCCAATCGACAAACAGAAGAGGACGGAGCCTCCTGGAGGCATTTGCACCCCTGGATGTAGACGTGGCTAACAATGGAAGGAGCCAGACCTTCAGGAAAGCCGGTCGGAGCTCAATCATAGACATTACGTTTGTCAGCAGCTCGCTAACTCCAAGGACGAAGTGGTGGGTTAGCGAAGATTTCACTTACAGTGATCACCAGGCGGTAATGTTCGTAATCTCAGGATGCAGTGGCCGTGGGCGACATACTAAGCCTACAACGGGTCCAAAGTGGAAGGATTCACGTTTCGACGTGGAAACATTCAATGATTCAATAATGGACGAGGAGATCGAGGAAGGTCCAGTGCAGATAGCGTCAGTGCAACTATGCCGGTTAATAGAAAGAGCTTGCGATGCGTCAATGCCACAACGTAAGCCGAACAGATTTGGTTCTCCATGCTATTGGTGGAATGAGGAGATACGAAGCCTCAGATTAGAATGTCTTACATCGAGGCGCAAGGCACAGCGATCAAGAGGGAAAAGCTACCACACTCAGAGGATTGAGGAATTCAGGGAACTTAGGAAGAAACTCAAAACTGCAATTAAGAAGAGCAAAAGAGAAAGCTTCAAGCTCCTGTGCGAGGAGGCAGATGCAAACCCTTGGGGTACGGCATATAAGGTGGTAATGAAGAAGCTTAAATGCCAAGCGGCTCCCCAGATAACATGCCCAACACTCCTACTGGGCATTGTATCGCACCTGTTTCCACAGCGGGAGAACAATTGGGTATACGTCGACAGCAGATTCATGGACTGCAATATTCCCCCTGTCACGGAGGAAGAGATTCTTAAGATAGGTAGGGAAATTGGGGATAACCGGGCACCTGGCCCGGACGGAGTTCCCAACAAAGCCATTAAAGCCGCAATACAGCGACGACCGTGCTTGTTCAGGAGAATTATGCAAAGTTGCCTTAGTGAGGGTATTTTCCCGGACCAATGGAAGAGACAGAGACTAGTTTTGCTTCCGAAAGGGAACAAACCAGCTGGCGACCCTTCATCTTATCGCCCTATCTGCCTTCTTGATACACTGGGCAAAGCACTGGAAAAGGTGATCTACAACAGACTCATGGACATCGTCGAGAGAGAGAATGGACTCTCCGAGACACAATTCGGATTCAGAAAATCACGCTCCACGATTGACGCCATAAAAAGGGTAGTAGATACAGCTGCGGGTGCAATAGCAGGAGAACGTTGGAGATGGGGGACAAAAGAATACTGTGGTGTTGTCACGCTTGACATTAGAAACGCGTTTAACTCTGCCAGTTGGGATTTCATAATGACAGCTCTAGAGAGACTGAACACACCGAAGTATCTGATTAGAATAGTGAATAGTTACTTTTCGAATAGGAAACTGATCTACGCAACGGACGATGGGCCACGGATGTATGATGTTAGTTCAGGTGTTCCACAGGGATCGGTTCTTGGTCCACTACTATGGAATATCATGTATGACGGAGTTCTTAGAACACAACTACCGAGCTCGACAAGGATAATCGGGTTCGCGGATGACATAGTGATTGTCAGTGTAGCGAAACATATTGTGGAATTAGAATCGGCTATAAACGATGCAATTGTGAGGATCCAGAGATGGCTAGATTCGGCGAATCTCAACCTGGCAGAACAGAAGACTGAAGCAGTACTTATTACAAGTAGGAAAAAAGTGGAATTTATGAAGGTGAAGGTGGGAAACCAGGAGATATGTTCTAAACCGGCAATCAAATATCTTGGGGTCATGATGGATAACAGACTTAAATTTGGGCCTCATATTGAATACGCGTGCGCGAAGGCCGCAATGATTCAAAGGAGTATTGCTAGAATACTACCTAATATTGGAGGACCAAAGGGTCCAAGAAGGAGGCTTTTGGCTACGGTTACCAATTCCACATTGCTTTACGCAGCCCCTGTTTGGGCACAGGCTCTGAAGATAAAGGAGTATAGAAGAAAAATGTCCTCGGTTCATAGACTATGCGCGCTCAGGACAATAAGTGCCTTTAAGACGGTATCGGACGACGCGGCTTGTGTCATAGCGGCAATGATTCCAATAGACATACTGGCGGCGGAGATCCAGAGAATCTACAATAGGCGAACGACAGGCCAGGCAGTAGTAAATTTAGCTGCAGTTAAGAGAGAGGAAAGATCGTTTTCAATCAGAGAATGGCAGAGAAGGTGGGATACATCGACTAAAGGGCGATGGACATATAAACTCATCCCTAATATTGCGGTATGGATAGATAGGAAGGCTGGGGATGTGAACTTCTACTTGACACAGTATATGACGGACCATGGCGCTTTTAGGCAATATCTGCACAGGGTTGGCCATGAAAATTCCCAAACCTGCCCAGAATGCCCAGAAGAGGCGGAAAATGCGGAAGATGTCGTATTCCGATGCCCTAGATACATGGGGTGGACTTCGGGTATGACGAATCCATCGGAGTTTCTTCGGCATATGTGTCAGGACGTGGAAAACTGGGAGGTCTTTAGTGGAGTGTGCTCCCGGATAATTAAGGACCTAAGAAGGCTGGAAAGGGCTAGACGGTCCGACGAGGAGGAGGCGTAAATGCCAACGGCCCCCACGAAGTAATACCTAGCGGCAGTCCCGTGGGGATGTCCGTTGATGATCGAGGGGGTGTGGTTTAGTACGTAGGCGCTACGGCGAATCGTACATGCTTGTGGCACGGGCCACTAGTATCTATGAAGATTCCACACCACCGGCTCGAAAGCAAAAAAAAAAAAAAAAAAAAAAAAAAAAAAAAATACATAAAATAAAGCAGGGTCAAAACTCATATACACAGACACATTTAAAAATGCACACGCACATGCATCAACAACACAAACATACATAATTGCCGGCACAAACAAGCAAAGTGCAGTTAAAGCAGCACTTAATCAAAATGTCATATGCATCCTTAACCAAAAACATAGACAATACACGGTAATTTTTTCTCTGAAAGCATACCGAGGAAAATACTTATGCACTCTCCCTGTTTTTACTTACTTATAATAACTCTCATGTACGCTTGCAATTATTTAAAAACAATCACCGCAAAAGTTTATTTTTTTTTTTATAAAAAATGGTGTTGCATAAATTGTTTATTAAAATTAATAAAGATTATCAATAAAAATGACAAAGAGCTTGCATAATAATTGCAACTATACGTACATCTGTACGTATACGTAATATATATACACACACTGTCACTGTATATTACTTATACGTATGGAGGTTTGTTTAAAAATGTATGCCCAGAAAAAAAAAATTATAAAGAAGTGCATTTGCAGTCAGCAGTTGAAGATAAAGCGATTAAATTTTAATGAAAATACTAATGATTTTATTATTAGCATGTCAGTGACGATCATGTGTTTATATGAAATTAAAGAAATAATGAAATAAACTTAATTGTAATTAGTGTATCAGACTCATGCAAATTTTTTTGTGAAAAGCAAACAATGTTTTATGAGTTTAAGATTTTTAAGATATTTTTTTATGATATTACATTCATTTAGAAGCACATAATTTATGACAAATTATCTTTCATTAAGGAAGCTATTTGGAATAAATGTTTTTGCGCTACTGATTAAGAAGTCCCAAAAATTTAATTCACTTTGCACAACTTAAAATTTTTTTCCTGTTTGGATTTGAACAATATATTTACTGCTTTAATCATAAAAATTATTACAGGATCTTAAAAAAAATGATTATCTAGAGAAATTTGATTTATTAGTCTCTTGTAAAGCTGATTTATATTTTATATATAAAGCCTTAAGTTTTTGCATTAGAATATATTTTTCTCAAAAATATAGACTTTTTAATATGATAGATAAGTACCTGAATAATTTCCAATAATCCATTATGTTAGTTTTGTCTTCTTTTTGAGCCATAATTTCTTTTTGACATACATTGTGAGCAGTGTTGCCGCCGACCAACTTTTTTTCGCAGTGAAATCGACAAAAAAACGTAGTGAAGCGCAGTGACGAGAAATAAAAAAATTTCGTTTTCGTTTGGACAAAAAAAAGGATATTTTTTTTCACTTTTTTTTACACTTTTTTGCCCTTTTTTTAAGAATTACTTGTTTTTTTTTATTTTTTTAGTTAATTTTATTCTGCCCTTGTGTTGTTGCCGGGAGTTTCCTTTTTTTTTTGCATTTGTCTTCTTGTTGGTTTTTTCTTGGCTGCTATAAATATATATTATGTAATATTTTCTAGTTATTTTAAACGCCAACTTACCCATTCATTTCGAATCAATATAAAAATTAATTAAATGGACTGAGAAGCAAATATTTTTTTCACGAAATAGTTTGTTTATGTTTTTCTAACGGGATTTTTGACATTTTAATTCAGGACCTAATCAGTCAACTGCAACGTAACGTAACAGCAGAAAATGTTGCCATCTAGCTGCTATATTTTTAACAGGGTGAAAATTTTATCTCGTTGTGTTATAGCCTTTACAGACTTACGTGTTAAACACGTTTGAGGTAAATCATGTTAAGGCGTTGTTGATCAAAAAAAGAGGAAATCTACCAAAAACTGAAAAACGCAGTGATATTAAAAAAAACGCAGTTACGCAGTTACGCAGTAACGACGGGCAAATCGCAGTGAAAAACTGCGATCGCAGTGAAAACGGCAACACTGATTGTGAGGCTTGTAAGTAGTAAATAATCTAAACTTTTTACAGAATTTTTAATGTGTTATTTAAAACAATTTGTTTTGCATAAATAGGTTTGGAACATTTTATTATATTATTTTTTTATTTTTAAATACATATGTACTTTTGATAATTTTGTTTCCAAATTATTTAAAAATTATCTTCTTAAATGAGCAAATTAGTTTTTGTGTAATACTATTTGTGTTTTGAATTTAAAAACAAAACGATAACTACAAGCTTATTCGCGATTAAGTTTCTTGAGTATTTTTATTTTGCAAACATAATTATTTTATTTAAATAAAAATTTTTCTAAATAAAACGATAAAAACAACATTTTGTTCTCTATTATAAGAGAAAATTTTTACTTTTATAAGTAGACATTTTGGCGCTAGTTACACCAGGTTATCTGTGTAAATAATACAGGAATTTGAATAATTTTTAAATTAGTCGTCCTTGTTTCATGAAATTTAAAATTAGTCCTTGGGGAAACTAAGGAATTAACATTTAATATCCTCATAGTCGGCAGAGAAGAGAAAATTGTAAAGAAGTTGAAAAGGAAAATAACGTTTAATTTTTTTTTTTGTATTTTAAGCATCTTTTGTTTTTGACAATTTTAACCATCAAAAATTTTTAAAAATTTTTTTGTTTTCTGATCCCATAAATTTTTAAAAGGAAAACTTTTCTATCTTTGAGTTATACAGGAAATTATTATGTAAATTAATTTATATAAATTTTTTAATTTCTTATTGGTAGTTTTATTTTATTTGGATTGATTTTTTATTGCTTTAAATTATTGTTTTCTTTATTTTGTTTGCGCTAATTTCAATATTTATTTTTTTATATATTTCCTCTTTTGTGTAATTATGCTATTTGCATCAGTTTTATTGCTTCGGCTTTTATATTTATTTGTTTCGTACAAATATTTTAAAATACTCACACAGACATCTACACATTGTTTAAAGGAAAAAAATTAAAAAACTATCCTAACAGACAGCAGGCCTGTTTTTAAATTTTTTACGGACATAATCAATACATCTTTCTTTTTAACTTGCAGTATACAAATTTTTTATTGCCAATTAATAATAATAACAATAATGAATTTTGTTTATGATAACAATTAATAACTTTAATATCTGTGCTTTTGAAGTGTAATATTTATTTCATATTCACAATTTTATACCCTCCACCAAAAAAAAGGTGGGGGTATATTCATTTTGTCATTCCGTTTGTAACACATTTAAATATCCATTTAAGACCCCATAGAGTATATATATTCTGAATCAGGGTTTGATTTGATGACGATCTAGCTATGTCCGTCCGTCTGTCCGTCTGTCCGTCTGTCCGTCTGTTGAAAGCACTATAGAGGTCGCACCGAAAAAGCTAGGGGGCTCAAATTTTGCCAGAATCTTTCTTATAGACAAGGTTTGTTTAGAATTGAAAATGGGCTAAATCCGAATATTAGGAAGAGAGTTATAGCACGAAAAGCAAGAGTAGGTCGAAAAAACCGTGTCCTTCGCACATCGAATAAAATGGAATTGTGTCCAAACGCATTAACGTAGACTAATGAAACTTCAAATATATATTTCCTGAGTACAAGCAATATTTTTCCCCTAAAAATTATCTAAATCTATGCATTAGGAGAGGAGTTATCGATCAAAATGTACGAAAATTTATACCGCACAGTGTATTTTTCGGTATATTTAAAAACAAAAACGTCATAAAACCAACAAAATTGGATGTACGACTCTGAAGTTTTGCGCACTTTGCTTCTTGGTAAGACGCTTTTTTATAGCGAAAAATCAATGTGCCACACCCACTTTTACGCCCACCTCCCATATAACGTTTTACTCAAAATTCATATAATTTCTCTATTAATAAAGATTTTGGAATTATAAAGGGCTATATTGAAACACCTAAGTTGTACTCATTCGCAAAACAACTTTGACACGCCTACTATAACGCCCACTTTTCACGTTATCTACCGTTAATAAAATTTAAAATCTTATAAAACCGCCAAATTAGAGGTATAATGATAAAAATTGCTACGTATATCCCCCTAGGCAATGTCATTACTGTGCCAGAAAATTAAGTTGCCACGCCCACTTTTACGCCCACCTCTCATATAACGGTTTAGCTAAAATTCATATAATTTCTCTACCAATAATGATTTTGGAATAATAAAGGGCTATATTGAAATTTAAAAGCTCATAAAACCGCCAAAATTAGAGGTATGATGATCAAATTTGTTATGTATATCCTTCTAATCAATGTTATTGTTGTGCCAAAAAGTTTAGGTGACACGCTCACTTCAACGCCAACCTCCCATTTAACGGTTTATTTTAAATTCATGTAATTTCTCTATTGACAAAGTTTTTGGGAAAATAAAGGACTATATTGAAATATCTAACTTTTATTTGTTAGCAGAAACTTCATTGACACGCCTACTTTAACGCCCACTTTCATTGAAAGACTCTATTTACAAAAGCATTTTAGTAGCATATCGAAGTTATAAAGGGTGGTTAAATTTTAAGGACCGATGTTGAATTTAAATAAAACACAAATTATTTAGGATATTATTAGTATTTCTTTTTGTAATTATAATGTTTGTATGGTTCAATTATGTATTTAACAAAATATCGGCCAAATGCCCCCCCATCCTTGGCGCCACTCCTCTATCTGATGGTCCAAATTTTCAATGACAATGTTGATGCTCAATTGCTGGGCATGATGATGAGGCGAGGTTGACTGCTCTTTTGCCACACTATCGCAAAAAACAGCAATGGTTCCCATTCAACTAACTAAGAGGGCATTCACAGATTTTCTAACATTTTATACAGACCTGTTTTGCAGAAATTTAAATATTTTTTACAATTCTCCCGATTGTGGACGAATTTGAACGATTATGTTGATTAAAAGAATTACGAAGTGCACAAAATACATTTTGATTTGAACGCCCATTTTTATAAAAAACCTGAATAACTTTAAAGCGTTGCTCATTTGCGTATCTTTCCACGGATCAAATTGAGTAAGTTTGAGATTGAGAAATATCAAGTGAAGTGCAGAAAACAAATTTAAGGACTAGGTGTAGTTCACCTTCAACATGGGCCTTTAAAATTGAACCACCCTCTACAAAGAAAGTGATACATATTTTATTATAAAGAGATTATTCCATAATGATTAACAAAATAATAAATATTGTGCTTTAAATGTACACAAAATTGGTGGTGGGTATAAAAGATTCGGCAAAACCGAATATAGTGCTCTTACTTGTTACTCTTTTAAATGTCACTAACATACAATAATTATTTAAATATTGTAAACTAGTTTTTTTTTATAACTTAGCTTACACTGGTCAGCAAAAAAAATTGGTCCCTGACCATAAAAAAAATTGCTCCCTGAGCATAAATATGTGAAAAATAGCTAAATTTAAATCGGCTTGTAGCGCCTACGGATTTTTTTCATGGGCATGGCTAATATATCGCCTCAATATTATATACTTCATTCCAGGTTATAGTTAAGCCTAGTCTAGTTTATTCTTACTTGAAGCCGTTATTATACATAAAAAGTGAAAACAGTGTGTGAGGCTTCGTTCCTAATTTTTTTTTGACTTTACAAAAGTTTTACTTTGGAAATAGATATTTTTTTTTAACAGATTTGGTTTAAAAATTTTGTTTAGAACAAAACTACCATTCAATACGGATATTTGGAAAATTAATTCGGTTTTCGTGGTGTGAAAAGGGGAGAAAAAGAAAATTTGTGTTTTTTGTGACCATCCGAATTTTGGAGCAGTTAATATTCAAAACTTTGCTAAGGTTGTAGACTATATCAGTTGGCTACAATAAAAAGATCGTCAATTTTTAAAACCGTCAACTTTAATTTCAACGAAAGTTGGCGTCAGTGATTCTTAAATAATCACCGGCAAACTTAATTTATTATCGAATTTTGTTATTGGATCTGATAAGATACATACTTATTTCTTTTTATGCTGATTTAACAATTTAATTTACTGTGAGAAAAAGCATAGTTAATTTAAAAGAAAGCCAAATATTAAAATATCATTTGTTGTTTGTAAACTTTAAAACTTAAATTATAAATTATTTTAGTTTCAAATTTATTTAAACCTTTTCAATTTAAATTCAATTCTTGTTTTGTTTTATTTGTGTATAAAAAAAATGAAATATTATATATCTTAATGATTTAAAACTTAATTTTTATTAATTTGAAACTTCATTTAGTATACTAATTTTTGTACACACACATACATATGTATGTCTACTTATAATTTTTTTTATTAAGTAAAATTTATTTTAAAAATAAGCACCAATACGAATTTTCGCGAGCATCAGGCCTGAAGTTGACGTGGGATTTGTAAGTGGTGAGTTATAATAAAGAATTTTATTATACTTTATTATTATAAGTTTTAACATATTCTACATTCAAAATATCTTAAAATTAATATCAATTATTATATTATTGTCATGTTAACATTTGAACATTTGATAATTATAATTTGAATATTAATTATAAAATGACTTTTTAAAATTGTTATAATTTTCATGAAAGGTTAAGGACATAGTAGGTAGTTAGTTTTATTGGGCTATCTGTCAACATTACATTAGATAGCATGGCTAGAGTGGGTAAAGACTAGAAGAGAGGAAATCACACCTATCCCTCTTCTACTAAGCTTCTGTTTATTTTTTTATTGGTATTTTATTTTAATTTTGTTATTTCGTCGGTTTGGTATATATTTTTTAGCTATCTAACTTATAAATTGTATAGCGAAACGTAATCTAGGGGTAAGAACCACACCAATATCCCTGAGCACGGCTGGTTACTATAGGTAGCAATACACTTTGAGAGTGGGAGCCAATATGGTTTGGTTCGTTACGGTTGTGCTAATCGTAATTTAGGAGCAACATACAGTGATATAATTGTATGATTGTTGTTGAAATATATAATGATTGCAGGTTTTTTTATAGCAATTATTATTATTATTATTTTAATAAATTTTAATGTAAATAATTTTTATTTTGGCTTAAGTTCATTAATCTTTTATTTTAATTTTAAAATTAAATAAAATTGTAATCATTTTTGGGAATATTCTTTCTTAAATTATTTCCGATATTAGCTGAGTGGAACGCATTTTCGCAACTAGCTACGATTTCATCATCAGCACTCTTTATCGGTTTACAGCTATATAATTTAAAATCCTATTTATGCTACAATTCAATGAAATTTGAATTAGCTGGAATTATTAAAAGCAAGGTTGTATTTTAATTTTCATTTATATAAGTCCATCTAGATGTTAGAAAAAAAAAATTAAATACAACCTGGCTTTCAATAATTCCAGCCAAACGATGGATATTGACAGCTGAACTGAAATGATAAAGTTTTTTTAAACTATTCCTGCACTTCCTGGACTGAAAATTCTTCAAAGTTTGCGAGCGGTTTCAGTATAGTTGTTTGAAATAAATTTTCACAATTATAAAACACGTTATTCTTTCACAAAGGGATCAATTCTTAATAACTGGAATAATTATGTTTATGTGATAGCTGCCAAATTTCAGAGTTGCCACTTGCACACAAATAGTGAAATTAAAAAAGTGGATTCTTTTTGAGACACTCTTTAAAATTATGTCTTAACTATAGTTTTTATTTACATGTATTCTCTTATATGTTGATAGTGTTTAGTAAAAATTACAATTTATCTAATTTCTATTTAATACATCGTATTTTTGTTTATTATCAAAAATTCAAACAGTAATTATAACCATGTTTTTATTGTAACATTAATTTTCTGCCGTCTAAAAAGTTTTCACAATCCATAAGTCATTCTCGCTAATATATGTATGAATTGAAATAGTTGAATATAATTTTTTTACGCCGCTATTAAGTTTTACATGTATAACAACTCCTGCAATAAATATTAGTTGGTTGTATATTAGAAATTTTAGATTTTGGAATTGTTTTAGGTGAATATTTTTTACTTTATATGCATTTCCACTAATTTTTGTCCATTAGTATAAAACTGCAAGTGTAAAGTTTAGTTTTCTACATCTCGCCCAGAGTAGGAAATAGTTAAATGCGCTTACTTTAATATTTACAATAAACCATTTTGGCTACAATTTCATAGTTTATATGTACCAGCCCATTTACCATCTCCTAGAGGGAGGCTCGCTTTCGTGCGTGTATTATATTTAAATGTTAGTATGTTTTAATACTAATATAGATGCGTTATTGGATTTTATAAATTCTTGCTGCTGTTGCATGTTTGCCTCACCAGTCTGTGTGCTTTACTTTTCGTACGTGAGCCTGCCCACCTGTCCGTCTCTATGTCCGCCTGCCTGTTAATATTTCTATTTACAAAATGTTTGTATATACATTTGTACTTTAAAGTTAACATACACAGCATGATCAATTGGTTTTTGTTTATGTTGCCGGTATTTAGGCGTCATGTTTTGTGCAGAACATTGTGTATGTACATCGTATATTTGCATACCCAGCTAAGCCTGCACATTAAGCCAAATAAGTATTATAATATTTTGTACAAAATTATTACATATTTCAAACCCATATACACCAAGATTTGTATTCATATTTCTGAAATTATGTTCGCTATTTAACAGTAGCAGATAAATGATGGGAATTAATTGGAATTCTTAGGACTCAAAAATGGGGATATTTCTATTGTCTGAATTTATTTAAATTGTATTTTTAGTGATATCAGGAAATATATTAAAAATAAATTTTCAATAGAATTACTAACAATTAAGCAAATAAATATTATTGCAGCTGCAGTTAATAGAAAATCTATATTAACATTTAGGGTCTTGCCAACGATATTAAAATTTTACAAATCAGATAGCACAGAGTAGAGTAAGGACTGTACAACAGACAAGCGTCAATATTAATTACAGCTCGGAATAAAAATAAAAATGTTCTAAGTATTATATAGACTACACTTTAGATTACACTAACCACCAAATAATTTTTTGAATTTTGTAAGCAATGTAGACTTCAATTCCTTGCTATATTGCACTAATTATAATGCTTAAAATTATTTGCACACGAAAGCACAACAAAAAGTTATTTTGTCTTGTTTATTTTTTTTTAACCAGTTGAAATAAGGAGATTTATTTATTTTCTTTATATATAAAAATCATGACATCTAGAAGTGCTTTTGGAAGCAGGTAAGCACTAAGTAACCAATTCAAGTGGCCCTTTTTGATAATTATATTTTTTGATGGTATATCATTCACTAAATTTCCATAACAACTATATATTAAATGACAATGTCTAAAAACGTGCATGATAATTGTGACAAAATCAATGGTATATTACAATACAAGTAACTATCCTCCATGATCTGCTTTCAGAGTGAAATTAGGTAATTTGAATTCAAAAGTTTTATTTTTTATAACAACATTGCTACTACAATTCCTCACGATTTAATTTTGCTCGCTTAACAGTAACAGAGAATATTATAAGAACGTCGCGATCATGTTGTAACCATGGTTTTCTCTTGTGCTCAGCGACGCAAATTGAATTAAAAGAACTTTAATCAAGGTGACGTAAATCAAATCGACCTAAAAAGCGAAATTCGGAATTTTGTACAACATGTATTTTACTTTTCCTTTTTTTTTCCTTTTTACTTATTTTCACTTATTTTTAATTTCATTTATATTTTACAAATAGAACGGAACATTTGAGCACGTAGTTATAACGTGATGACGTTTCTACTGCACAATTATTTGAAAAATGACCGAGATTTAAGAAAACATGAAAATGAAACTAAAGATAAATGTTTCTTAAATGCTGGTTAAATGAGGTTAAAGAAAAATTAGGTTGCAACATAGAGGTGGAAAACAAAAACTCTCAAAAAGAATTCTTGAATTTTACTTGGAAGTTTTTTTTATTTAGAACATAAATTATGTTTATCTTAAATAAATATAAATCAAATGTCGTTTGTTGCTTATCGCACCGACATTGACTTTGCGAAATTTCTTTTCATATGTTTACATAACCAAACTTAGATTTCTACATAAAGAAAAATTGAACATGCCCACTTTTTAAACTAATTTGAAATTGGCAAACGGCTGAACCGATTTGTGTTATGTTTTAAAATAATCTATGAAGTTAAGAATGGTTCTTATGGATGGGGCGTGGCAGCTTATATACAAAATCAAGAGTTTTTTCCGCATATTACAGAGTACAGTAATACCTAAAGTCTTTTAAATTCTTGTGGGGTATTATAAAAAAAACAATATAGTTGAGTTTAAAATAAGCTGTTAAAAGAAAGTAGGCGTGGCACCTTAAACAGGAAAAAATACATTTTATGAGATATCTAAAAACTATAAGATGTATAATCCTTAAACTTTGTATAGTTTACTTTTATTTTACTTGTTTTTATCCAGCCGAAATTGGATACATTCCGAGCAGGGGAAATGATGCCCGCTTATATAAGAAACTCATTACATGATATATTTCAGAAAAAATATAAAAAATACAAATTTTCCATCCTGGTACTAGAATTATTAGACGGAAACCACACTCCCATGCAAAGAAAATATATTTAAAAATAGACTTGCAGAACATTAATTGTAATACGCTTTAAGTTCTGTGAAACTAGATACATAATTAGTTGAGTTTTGCGGGCGTATAATGAATAGAAATACTCCCTCTCCCATTCTCAAAAATGAATTAGATGTCATATCTGAAAAACTGTAATCTCTATTTGATCTGATCTAAGTACAGTCAAATTCCTAATTAGAAACATAGAGAGTAAAAATCGGAAGAGGGTATTGATACCCTCATTTGAATGAAATATTATTTATAGCATTTATTGCATACAAATGTTGGCCAATTATTTTTAAATATCTCTCTGAATGAATACAATGCAAAAACTAAAGGTTGGCTTCAGCAAAGAGGAATAGTTTCTGCTAGAACATATTATAAAATTCGTCGTTACTGTGTGAGAAACCTTTTTCTGATTGCAGTTTTTTCTAAATTTTCGTGCTTTTTTATATAAAGTTTATGGACCATATTGCTCTAACTTAACATTAAATTGATAATATTGTTTTGCCACTTAATATTGTTTTGCCATTGAACTCTACATTGTTGATGTCACCATGGATTTAGTAGTTTATTTTCTACCATTTTAATGCCCTTCATTATTGTGTTGGTAGACCTGGGCTTGTCATTGTATTTTATATTTCTCTAAAATTTCTGTTTAAGGAATTTTAAAAACTTTTGCAAAAATTTAAATTTTATTTAAATTGTTTATATAGTTTTTATTTATTTTTATTTATTTATTTTTATTTATAATTATTGAAAACTGAAGAAATTTAAAAAAAATTATTTTAAACTAATTATAGTGTACAATTGACTCAATGTTAAATGCAACGTCTCGCAATATACCATCTGTGTACTTGCAACAATATTTATCAATTTGTTTCACTCTCCCTTCTTCTACTTACATCAACCTTATGGCTGTGTTACTGACAACAATATTCGCATGAGAACTATTGAAGCAATTTTTTCTTTATTTTTCTAGACTATTGACTCTCTGTGTTTCTTTTAAAGTTATTTCTTGTCTTGTGCAACAACAGCAATTTTAGGAATTTTTGTTCAAATACTTCTAAGAATGTAATTTTACAATATTGTTTTCCTGCATAGAAGGTATTTGTTATTGTTGCACTAAAACAGCAGGGTGTGTCACAAGTCACAACTGCAGCAGCTGCAATTTTAGAAATATATAATGAGAAAAGGTATGGAATTTAAATATAAATTTATAAAATATTTTTTCAAGTTAATCGTTATTTTATAAAGGGAATGTTAATCGCTTGCATAAAGGCTAGGCTACTTAAATCATGTAATGGCAATTAAATGCTATTATTCTTAAAAAGAATAATAATTAAAAAAGGGTAACAAGTATTAAGTCATGCTTTTAGTGGTTTTGGCCGATCAATGTGTATAATTTTTAAGTTGACCTGAGCTTGACTTGCTAACTTCCAAAGTGGGCAACTTTCAGATCGTGCAACCACCCAAAAATTATACATTTAATTTTATTTTATATATTAAAATTAAAAATAGTACAAAATTTGAATTACATAAATAAAATCTCGACCAGGGTTAGATAGTTCCAATTGATCAGCTGATCATTCGCTGTTCCTTTCTAAATGTCTAAATTTCACATATTTGCTCTCTTTTCTCGTAATTTCAAGTATCAAATTTTATATAAAAATATTTAAAAAAATTTTTTTTCCCAAATACTATCACCTGGTATAATTGAACTATGATCTCGACTTGTAAAACTTAAAGAAAACAGAAATATAAATATATTAAAAAAAACTTATATTCAACGTATTGTTATTTTCTTGTTGAAAAATACAGAAATGCGGCAAGATCTCATAATGCGTTGCCACGCCCCATAATGAATAAAAATGCATTCTGAATTTAAATTGAATACCAAGTGCAAAAAGCTAAAAATTATAACTTTTTTATGGGCGTGGCCCGCCCACTTTTCTAATCACGAAATTATATAGTCATGACAGCTCAATATGTGTGCAAAGTTTTAGAAAAATCGGTCAAGTGCAAGAAGTTAAAAATAATAACTAATCTTTTATGGGCGTGGCCCCGTTTGGTACCAGACAAATACGGCAACGCCACTAACAATAAGTTTGATTCATAGGACATAAAATATTAAGTAAGTTTTGTTTGAGTATTTAGTTTTAAATTTATATTTATTTTTTTTCAAATTTCAGCTGCTTTTATTACCAAAAAAAAAATTACAGTAGTTTTCCGATTTAACGAACAATTGATTGTCAGCCGTGTTCGTTAAATTGAAAAATTCGTTGAATTCAGTACTAAAAAAAATAATTATTCATGTTACAACAAATTAAAGTACAATTTTTGTCATAAAGTATTACAAGTAAATGGATTTTATGACAATTTATTTTCCATTATTCTAAACCCTCCATCTTTCATTGCACTTCGATGTTTACTCTCAAAATGAGTTTTTTTCATTTGGTTCAAGAGCTTTGGCTTATTTTTTAGAATAGTAAATATTGTAGATTTGGCTAAACCATATTTATTTGCTTATCCTCTTACACTCTTTCCATTTGTATATTCATTTAAAATTTTTAATTTTTTTTAAACGTTAATCGTTTTCTTTTATCCATTTTTGAATGTTCACAAGTTTAAAAGTTTACAACACAAGTTCACAACACGTAGTAACCCATTCAGTTAATAAAAGACCGAAAAGCAAAAAGAAATGCAAAATAAAAATAATCTTAGAAGGCTACGAAAAGAAATTCAAACTGTAATTTAATGATTTGTTTATCAAGACTTTAACTGTTTGCCCGACTACTCCATTTATGTAGTAAAATTAGTTTTACGAATTTTTTGTGTATTATTTTTATTTGTTTATTTTAATTCGTTACACGCAGTACCTCAGGTTCAAGGGTTCGGTAAATCGGGAATCCACTGTAATGCTAAATTGTATTTAATTATTTAACTAATTGATTTGTTTTTAAATAAAAATTATATTATTTATTATTTTAAATAATTTTATTAAGCTATTGAAATTTATTTTTGACTCCGGCTCAAGTTCATTTATTCTTTTAATTTAATTTCTAAAACATTTTCTTTTTAATTAAGTTAATTGTAATCATGTTAGCCGAGTGGAATGTGTTTTCGAAACCAGCTACGATTTAACACTCTTTATCGGTATACGCATTTTTAATTTGAAACTACTATTTATATTACAATTTAATTAGATTATAGTTAGGGTATCATAGTATGTAAATTTGTCTTTTCTTTTTTCTATCAAATAAAATTTTTCTACTTGTTTTTACTTTCATAGCCCTAATATATTTTTTTATGCTTGCTGTATCGGTCATTTGGAATTCTTAAAAGCGAATTTAAATATTTTTTTCAATTTTAAATCATATAAATAAATGTCATAAACACCGTGTCATGTATGTTTGGAGTAATTGTAAATAAATACTTATTCTAACCTTTTTATATATAATTTTTTATTCTGGCTCAAGTTCATAATTTCTTTAATTTAAAATCCTAAAACATTATTATATTTTCATATTAAGTTTAAAAATATTTCAGCTTTTTTTTCTTTACCGCAAAAGCTGAATGAACTGATACCGTATTTAGCCCACCAATATCAGAATAGATATTTTGGTTTGTTTTTTTTTTGTTTTGAATTCATAAGTTTACAAACAAAATAATAAAAAAAAATTTTTTTTTGTACAAAATTTTATTTATTTATGGTCTGTCTTGATTTTGAATTTAACTTTACTAAAAGTTTGCCATATAGTATCTATATGGCTGCCTTGCCAGCCATCTATCTTAGTTCACCTTGGACATTTAATTTTCCTGCAAATCCCCCAAATTAAACTTTCTGTAAACTTGTCTCTAAATTCTTCAATTAAAATTGTTTTAATTTTGTGATTTTTTTTCATTTAAAATTGTTTAAAATTTTATGAATTTTGTTTCATGTTTTTTTTATTTAAAATAATTAATATTCTCAATTTGTAACAAATTAATTGCTGTTCTTGTTGTTGTCAATTTTAATTTATATATTGTTTTCAATATAAATTCTCACATTTCTTTTGTATGTGTGCAGTGTTTGTTTTAAACTCATTAGGCATGCAACATGTGGTGTCAGATCCCTATCTGCCTGTGTATTCATGTGTATGTATGTGTTATCATACTGGCCAATTTATTTATGTGAATTAATAATAATATAAAAATAAATTTTACATAAAACATATACAAAATTTATGTATAATTTTTAGCTTGCTAGCGCCAAGTTTAGTTTTATTATTGCATGAAAAATTTTTACAAAAATCAAGGCGTATTAATTTGTTTCTTGAAATAAAGAATTTATTAAATAAATTATAAAAAAACTAAAATCATAAACAGTAATGAAGTTTCAACATAACTTCTTATATATGTATAAAATTATTTGATCATTTTTTCTGCATCTGTGGTGCCAAGGGTATATAGCTCTAGCATTCCGTTTATAATTTCTACAATATTCATTTCCGACCCGAATAGGAATGTACATACATATATAATCTGAAAACTTTTGAATAGGAGAGTCGATTGAGTAATTTACGTATGTATGTTCCTCTGTTCGGATGTCTACTGAAATTAACTTTTAGAAGACCCCTGCGAGACCTGTATGCGACAACAATCTTTTGCCAATATCCGGAAGTGAATTGATATTAAAATCCACCACAATTGTTTCACACTTTCTTAGATATGAGCAAATAAATATGCCTGTCTCTGTTTTTTTTTTCCATATTTTTACCAAAAAAAATAAGACTTTTCCGTACTAGTACAATTTGTTTATAGACACGTTTGTTACTATTTATAGATGTGATATGATTCTAGAGATATTTGGTGTAAAGCGGCCACCAAAGTAATAAGCAAAAAAAAAATTAAAAATTCAAAAATTTCAATACGATTTTTTGACAGATAATGCATGATTAATATCAAACTGATTTGATATTTTTTTAGTATCATTTGGCAAGTAATCATGGAAAAACTCACTCCACAACAGCGTCTCCAAATTTTTTAGCTGTATTATGACAACAGAATTTTGTGAGAAATGAAAGTTTGGTGTTTTATTTTTATATTTCTAGCCCAATTGACACGTTTGTTAACAAATTTGCAGTGTTTGGGCAATGAGCAACCCGAAGATTACCAAAAACCTAATATTATATCCATTTAAAACAAGGGTATGGTGCCGTTTATGGGCTGATAAAATCATTGGTGGATATTTTTTCAAAAATGAAACAAATTAGAATGTTACCATC
The DNA here is from genome assembly GCA_941918925.1 of Phyto melanocephala. NCBI lineage: Eukaryota > Metazoa > Arthropoda > Insecta > Diptera > Rhinophoridae > Phyto > Phyto melanocephala. The sequence goes on from OW799233.1 coordinate 10,723,980, forward strand.
AATAGTAACTGTTATCGCGCCATGTTATCACACGCAAAGAAAAACCATGGTTACGACATGATCACGACGGTCATATTATAGTTTCTATAACAATATTTGGTTGTCGAAAACAAGTAATAGTTATTTTTGTTTAATTTAATCATATATTTTGTCACGATAATCAAGCATTTGTTTGAATTGTATCATTTAATCTTTACTTTTCGTAAAAATTTCGAAATGGTTATCATTTAAAAATAGTATGATTTAAAAAAATTAATTTGACAAAAATAACATTATATTCATAAGCATTAAAAATTAAAAATAATCATTAAATAATATGTGATACAACAGTATGATAACAAATTAATCAAGCTATGATTTTTTTAATAATAATTTGATTTCAACTGTTCTTCTTCTTCCTGCTGAATAAATTTTTATTATTTTAAAAGTTTGAGATGGCAAAAAAAGGAACAAAAATTTTGAAAAATTCAAGAAAATTAAAAAATAAACGAGAATATGTAAAAAAATATTGGTATAAAAATTGCAATTAAATTGGTGAGTACAAGCAATATGTGTATGTTACAGCAAAAGACAGTAATTTGCCGTAAAAAATCAAAGATTGTCGATTTCGATTGTAGTCATATATATGATAATTGAATTATGCTTAAATTAAACATAATAATGATAACTGGTAACCATTATAATTTTAAACATAATCATACAATTCGATCATAGTATGTTGCTCTTCGATTATGGTTACCACAACCATATTTTTTCTTTGCGTGCAGACAATGTGTTTCCTGAAATTCTAGCGCATGGGCTTGGTGAGCTCTGGTTTTAACAAGATGGAAATGTAGTGCATGAAATAATGGACTCATTGAGAAAGCATTATGGTACGTACATAATTTAGCGTTTTGATACGGTGAATTGACACCTACATCGCACAGTGGGTTCGATAGTACCCAAAGTGGCGATTAATTCATACACGCCGTAGTTTTAAAATATTATATTTTTTTATTGATGGGTTATTATAAGCACATAAAAACACAGTATTTTAGGAAAAAAAACTGAAAAAAAAATTTGTTTAACCCGTTAAGCGCATTTTTTTGTTTTTTGGAAAAAAGACCTTAGTTCACAATTTATGCTGTAACTTAGGAATAAAAAGCGATAAATTAAAAACAAACAAGTTGATTTGTTGTTTGTTTTTTCAGATTAAGTATTTAGCAACTGGAGTTCTTTCACAAAAATTTTAATAAGTAAAAAAACGCGGTGCCTCTGCAAAAGTTTGGTGTGGAATATATAAGCTAAAATACTACATTAAAATATCACTTAATAAAATTTGGTGGATCGCAACAAGAAATTTGTTGAAACTCTGTGTATATATCGAAAACAACCCAAATATAGAGCACTTTTTAAAAAAATATTAAAAATATTTGCAAAACATTTATTTAAAAAACATTAATGCAATTATACAGCCAAATACCTTCGGTTGATGGTTCCGTTTTAATAAAATTACTTCTAGAATGCTTAATAAGAATTATCAGCACCCAAAATATCTCAATTTTCAGTCTTAGGCACGGCACAAAAAATTTTGAAAAATTAATTGAATTTGACAACTCACAGTCGATAGAGTAATTTGCTCAAAACAAAAGTTTTTGCAAATAGTGATGTAGAATTTAATTACCTTTCACTCAGTACCACACAAGAATGTGTAGGATAAAGTTCAGCTTTTGAAATAATCCTCACTTTTGGTACATTTCAACCCTCTGTGCATCGTACGGCATCACACCTTTAAACGATTTTCTCTGGGGATATGTAAAGACTGAGGTCTATAGGAATAACTCAGCTAAGCTTTAGACGCCTATTTTATTTTTGTTATTCTCGAGTTACCAGTCACTAAGTTGTTGTCGATAATTGGATCTTGAGAATGGACGAGCTCAGATGTAGTCATGGCCAAAATTTACATGATATCATTTTTAAACAGTTAATGTCATAATTTTATTTCCAATAGTAAAAATTTAAAAATCTCTTTCAAGTTAATGTTTTTTATTTTACATTATAAGCCAAATCTAGCGATGAATCACCCGATATATATTTTTTAAATATGTCAAGTTATTGAAGTTTCCAATTTATTTATGAACATACTTGCGACGCTAAAGCCCAAGCCTTTATCTCGAAAGTAATTGATGAAAGAAACTGAAAAATCGGTTACAAACTACAGTGATATGCCTAAAATTTACAAACAAAAATCTTTTCCACTTGAAAATTAAGCAGAGATTTGGTATTGAATTTTTTTTCAAGAGTACACTAAACATGATATTGTTTTTACAACATAAAGTTTTGTTGGACCCCCCGTATAAATTTTCAACTGTCAAATACAATATAATTACGTGTGTTAACACAAACACACAATCATTAAAATTTTAAACGTATTTGCATATCATATCATTTCATTTATTTCACAATATATTTACATTGATTAACTGCGGTAAATTAATTAAATGCCACCCAAAATGAATGACTGATTGCGAGCCTGACTGTTTTGTATATAAACTGACAACGAAATTGGGTAATATTTATTTGTCGTTATCGACAAGTTTTCGCTTATAGAATTTATATCATTTTGATGGCTTAAAAATAAACTGAAATTATTGACAATATAAATTGTAAAAGCAAATAAATATACACACATATACGGCCGTATTCATAAAAAATATTGTGGGTTTGTTGTTGGCTTATTTGACAAAATTTCTGTACAACATGTCAAGTGAGCATTTAATTAACCAAAAACTTTTACGTGTTGAATGATGAGTACGTAATCAAATCAAATCAAATCAAATTGCAAGTTAGATTAAGTAGTATACAAAACAAGGGCTTGAATGTTGATTTAAATAAAAGGAAAGAAGTATGATAAAAGATTAATGTCATCTGCATAAGCGATATCATCTTAATAATAATTGAGACCCCAAAGACATAGAGTGAATTATTGCTACGTCAAAAACAATGTCGAACAATAATGCAGACATACTCTAACATTTACTTTCATGGCTTTACCTTGCAAGCTCTCTCTCTCTCTCTCTTTGAGGAATTTTATTGACTTTTTATGAACTTGTTTGCATTTTAGAGCTGCCCAAATGTTTCCTTTTTTTAACAAAGCGGTGGTGCTATTTAATTGACTATTGCAAAATAACTTCCAAGCCATTGATATGATTAACAGATAACTGTTGTTTGACAAAAGTAACGATGCAGCTGCGCAGAAAATGAGCTGTTTTTTTATTTATTACACTGCAAAGTTTTAGAGCACTTCAATTGAAGAAAATTGGCAAGTTTGCCTTTTTGGAAGAAGGCCTAATAAATCTTGTTATCTAGTTAAAGAAATTTTTTTAAGGTTTTAGTGGCACTACAATGGATCTTAATTCTAAATTATTGTTTATTCGGATGCTTGTACTAAGATTGTCTTGTTTAGAATCTGCAATAGAGCCTAGATAATAGTTTTTACTATAATTTATGCGTTAGTTAAAGCTCTATACTTAAGTTTATGTTTTATACCATAGTAAAGTTTAAAGTCTACACTAGAGTCTAGTTGAAAGTCTGGTACTATGGTGTACAGTGTACAGCATAACTTGTCAATAATCTTTAGTGTTTCCCTTTTATAAATAGTATGTATATTCTTCATTGATGTTTCCTTGCCAATAAATATCCGTTCATCTCTTTGTTTTATATATATTTGACATATGTACATTCATATCTTTATAATACCTACATGATTATTTGAGTGTGTGCTTTCATAAGCATAAAAGTTTGTTAATACTCGTATTTGTTTCGCTTTTGTTGTTTGTTTTTGTTCCATATCTTTGTTTTGCATTACAACAACGGCAACCAAACAAACATCATGCAAACCATTTCATTTGTCATATTGGGAAATGATTCAAAAACTTTGTTGTTTTATTTCTTCTGGGCATTGTTTCGTAATTGTTGTTGTTATATATTCGTTTTATGTATTCATATGTTCATATGATGTTTGTGCATATCGTTGGTCACAAATAAAAAGGCCCTAACTCAAATAAAACTGTTATTTTTGATACTATTGCGTTAAAATTTTGTGTTGAGGTGTATTTGTGTTAAAATCACTGAAAATCTCAATTTCGTAAAAAGTATGAGTTAGGACCTTTCTACTTGTGAACATCGATATGCAAGTATTTAGCGTAATGTGTATTTGTAACAGTGTCTAGTACTTTTATTGTTTTAAGCTGCTGTTGGTTTGTTGGTGACTGACTGTTGTGGCACAAAACAATACGCATTCATACAGAGAACACAACGAGTTTTTAATACAGATCAATAAATGTCATATGTTTTAAATATTGATAGTCTGAAGCAGTGGAAGATGTAGTACCAGCAACAGGAGATGAAAAATTGTTTTTGTTTGTGTTTGAAGAAAGTTTGGTAATCATGTTTTTTTAAGTCTATTAGATTTATGTCTAAATTTCTGTTTGAAAAAATTGTACAGAAAATCTTGGTTTAATGGATGAATTACCGACAAAGATATCGGCCACAGAAATTAAAAAAAAAAATTAATATCAATTAAAAGTTAAAATTTTCGGTTTCTTAAAAGTATTTTTTGTTACAGTTGCAGCATATTATTTTCAGTAATAAGCATTACATAATTGTACAAACTGTGTGAAAAGTCATAGCCGAATTTAGCGCTTTTACTTGTAAATTTTTCTATTATTCTTTAAAGTAGTTTTAAAGAAATGATTTGGGGCAAAAATTTAAGACATTTAAAAAATATTGGCCGTTTTTAAATTATTTTTTTTATGCAGAGATATTCGAAGCATAAATAAATGTATTTAAAATATTCATGCAACAGTCTTGTCATTTCTTAAAAAAAAACAACTACAGCATCATCAACTTCAACAATAATGCATCAATATTTTCATCTTGTCCTAATGACCTTAATATTTATTATTGTTCCCCAGTTGTTTTGAATGAATGTATACTACGGCAGGAATTTACACACATATATTTACATTCATACATACATATGTATGTATAAGTATGTACATACATATGTAGAATATTGAAAGTATGTTATTGTTAATTTTTGGACTTATAATCCATGTTATAGATATTGCCTGCGCTGAATGTTGCCCGACCTACTGACTGAAGCATTTAAAAATTTATAACAATCGATATTTTGGAAGGAACAAAAACATTGTATACATCTTTAGGTTAAACTATTATTGCATGATGACCATGTCGATGATGATGATGAGGATGATGCAACATCATTCTGTATGCACGCATACTCATACTAATGCACACTTGAGCACATATTGGTCATTGACAAATGCCAAAAAAAAAAACCTACACACGCACTCCCTCATTCATTCATGCATTCGAACATTCATTTTTATATGACTCCAGATGGGTATTTTCATTAAAAGCTGGAGAAACAAAATATACATGCATGCATATGTATGTATGAAAAGTTGTTATTTCTTGTTGTTGTCAAAAATATACAGATACAATAATAAAACTATAGTTTTTCGGGTAACTCTGTCATTCATTCAGTCAGTCAGTCAGTCGGATAAATGGATGGGGATTTTTGTTTGTTTATTTTTTTTGATTTATATTCTCTCATAGAAAAACATTAATACTTATTGCAGAAAAATTTTAAGAGAAAATAGAAATGATTTATAATTTCAGAAAAAATTAAAGTTTTTCCTTTAAAAAAATTTTTATTTATTTTTTTACAAAAATTGTTGTCCAAATAAACCTAAGTCAAGTTTTAGAAAATTATTTGTAACAAGCTTATTCTCTATTTCAGTTATATTTCGCTTGTGAGTTACGTTGTTTGGTATAATCAACTAACGATTGAAAAACACTTGATGTCTGCCTTGATATAGATCCTTCTAGGCTTTAAATAATCCCATTAAAATAATAGTGTTAAACCGCCCGATGAAGGGGGCTTATTCCGATTACTTAAACGAGAAATTTACACTGAGACAGTATCGGTTGTGAGTTCAGAATTGTTGCCAATCGTATAGATTAGTTATGAAAGAAGAATTTTAAAGTTTTATCTAAAGAATTCCGTTTCTGAATATTAATCTGTAGTTGGCAGTAAGAAATTATTATTCTTGCAATATAAATTTTATAAACACAAAAGAGAATTTCGATTGAAGGAACTAAACCATTCGATTGGCTATGATTTTGATTGTTTGTTTTCTGGTTGTATGGTCAGGAACAGTCTGATGTAGTTATCGATTTGATTTTGAGAGCTGTGTGAAATGTGGTCCTATTCAGTTAAAACTATATTAATATTACACAAATTTAGCGAATAAAGAGAAGTGTCATGACGAGATGTCCAGTTTTTGAATAAATATTTGTTGCTTCTGTTAAGGTTTAACAAAGATTTTGCTCCCAAAATTTTGCAATATAAAATTCGGTTATTTAATTTTAATAAAAAAATTTATTTCATATCGACATCACTCGTCAATACGTCAAACAAAACTTAATTTAATTTTACAAAAAGTAGTTCTTATATCTAACTCCTAGCTTAACAGTTAAAAGTATCTTTTTATTTTGTTTATTTATATTTGCTTGTTTGGCGAATATTTGAAAATTCATTCAACGGATAGAAACCCTACACCGTTCATACCCAGCTAGCATTTCGATGATTGTTTTTTAAAAAATCACCATGATGAGTCTTTTTTGAGTACTTTCGGTGATCAAAAACTGATTAGTCACCTACACGATTAAAACAAGACTCGAAAATGATTCGCGTTATTGATTAAAAAGAGTTTGATTTAAGATACAATAACAAATTGTATTGCATTATATTTTGCGCATCTAGAAGATTTAAAACCGATTGATCGAAAACAGATCATGCGGGTGTTTGAAATATGTTAATTTTTTGCATTTTGTGATCATTATAGATAATTAAACACCTTTTTTTCTTAAGTATAACGGTAGAATTTTTGCGTATTCTTCAGTAAATATTAAAAAGTTATATTTTTGTTCATTTATAAAAGTAATATCGAGGTGTACACATCATCTAAATGTGAAATGTTATAACAACCATATAATTTTTATGTTGTTAAAATTCTTAAAGCTTGACTCTAATTTTTATTAAAACAACAATTTAAAAAAAAAAATTAATTTTCTTTTAAATAAACTTTGATGTATTATGTATATACATCAAATGAATATGAATATAATATATTTTTATTAATGTAACCCCAGGTTTATAAGAACGTGATTTTAAAAATTGACTCGATTTTGTTTATTCTACTACCACTACGCAGTTAAAGAATAATGAACGAAATCAAGTTCTTTTTTTTTAGAAATTACGTTAGTGTGAACGTAGGAATAAGAAAATTTACTGTAATAACCTAGAAAAAGTGTCAAATCCGATTAGCAATTCGACTGATAAATCATTTAAAAAACAATCATAAATGACTATAAAAACACTACCAAAAAATAAGAAAACGACCAAAAAATTACTCAAAAAAGACACGTGAGCGTTCAGAAATATGATTGATAAATGACTCGAAAAAGGCTCACAAATTAAGAGAAAGAAGACTGATAAATGACCAGAAAACGAATCGAATAAGGCTATAATAGACATTATAAAAGGGATCGAAAATGACTCTAAGCTGACTAAAAAAATGAATCATTAATAAAACATCAAGAAGAGTCGCGGCTAGGGACATTTTTCTCCCGAACAAAGTATATTTTACGATCAGAAAATGAGCCTATATTCTGCATTTTTAATCGCGCTGGGGAGTTAAAAAAGACTAGAATTTAAAAAGAAATTTCAAAAATTGCTGGCTGGGTATTTAGCAGACATATCGTCAGCATTATTGGTGGGAAAGAATTTGTAATAATTTCATATCTTTATTTAGTGGGAAACAATTGATTTTAAATAATAATAAATTCATATCTTAACTTGCATTATATTCGTTATTTGTTACGTTTTATTGCATATAGTCTAACAAACTGAAATTTTCATTTAATTCTGGATCAAATTTTGTATGCTAACCTCTTAAGAATTCAATTTCATACAGTTTAGAAATTTTCAAATTATGCTGCTACCTTAACAAAAATAAAAAATAATTTCCAGATGCAAAAATTTTTAAATATTGAGTTTATACAACTTTTTTTTACATTTCTGAAGTATTTACAGCATGTAGTACTCATACAAACACATCATTCCTATACTTATACAAGCACACCATCTTTAAAGGATTAATTGAATTATAGTCGAAAATAACAGAATCATAGCTACATAAAAAAAACTCCTACCTCATTTCATTCTTTTAAGTTTTATTAAATTTTTTCCTTTGCGTTTAACGCATTAGAAAATCGAGATACGTCCTTTTTATAATAAGTCATCGATATATATGTGTGTAATTAAAATATGTATCTAAATAAAATATTTTTTATTGCAATATTATTTTTTTTAATTTTTGAAAATAAATTTAAATTTGTCTACAAAATTTGGAAATTACTCTGAAACATGTTGTAGTTATTGAAGGTTATTGCCTTTCGTAGAGAGTTCTTTAAAAAAATTTTATATGTAAAGCTGGACAATTCGAAGTTATGAGGGAAGAGAGAAAACATATGACATTTTTACATATTGAAAGGAACAGCTGATGGTCAGCTGATTAACTGAAGCTACCTAATTAGGTGTATCCTGCTCTGAAAAATGTATTGCGCTTAGTGATGTCATGAAAGGTATATTTAGTCATTAGATAATCAAAAATCGATTTTATGAAGTTAAAAATATATGAAGGCAAAAAAACTCAGCTTACAAATCAGGACTAAATACCTGATTTTTTCTGCTTACAAAAATTAAAATTGAGTTGTTAAATTAGGGGATTTTTAATAAAATTAGAATACTCAAAAAAAAAAATATCTGTTAGTATCATTTAATAATTTTTACTATTTTTATTATTTAAATTTTATTTTTATATAATTTTTAGTTTTGCCTATATTTTTCTTTAATTCTTGCAAAGCAAATGTTATTTTTGTCTGCACATTTTTTTCATTTGCATTATTTTTTCTGTTAACATACAAAATTTATGCTGTTTCTAATTGTGTTTTTCGACTATAAATTTTTTAGTGAAATGAAAATAGTTGGAATTTTAAATTGATGTGTGTTCATGGGTGGATGCCCAGTTATGTGCGTGTTTAAAAGAACAGCATTTTGGAGATGTATTTTATTACTGGTTTCTGTGCTTTGCATTATTTGGAAATGGTTGTAAATTGCAATGACTGTAATATTAAATACACGAATTGTAGAAAACTTTTTAAAGCATATTATTAAGGCGTAAAAATGTTAACATAATTTTATAGCAAGCATTTTAGGGTGGGAATTTTTAAAATCATATTTTTAGAGGAAAAAATATCTACATATAATAATAAAAATCAAAGTCGTTTGTTAGTAATTCCATCAATTATAAATAGATAAACTGATATATCTTTAATACGACTTTTTGTTATAACCCAATCGACCACGCCCATTTTTTTAAATTTATCTCAAATCGGAAAACGGCTGCACCGGTTTGAATAATTTTGTTTTTAAATAGATGGTTTTTACGGACACGTTTTATTAAAATTTGAAGTGAATTTTATTTTATCCAGAAAACTGTAATACTTAAATTTTTCACAATTTGTGTCAGATATTATAATAACAACTTGCACAGTTCAGCTTAAAATTATTTGGAAAATAACATTGGCCATAGCACTTTAAATTTTGAAATATCTTCAAAACTGTTACATCTATATTCTAAAATCTTCACACAGTGTAAGAGGGTATATATGAGGAGCCGCAGAACAAAAGGTGCTTTTTCGCATTTCGCGAAAAATTGGTTTTTTGGTATTTTAATAATATTTAGGTTGAAATCTTGTAGAAACAATCAAGTTTGCATTATTATTATTTTTTTTTACAAAGTAAATGGGTTCTAAAAAATTTATGCATAACAAAAGGTGCTTTTTTGATTATTTTTAATCGAAAGGTGCTTTTTTGCTTATTTTTTAACAAAAGGTTCTTTTCCCATAATCTTTGTGTAGTTTCACTTTTTTCTTTAATGATCAAACCAAACTACAGTTATAGTAAAATAAATCAGATGTTAAAGTCTTTGTGGAAAGTCTTTTAATAAAACAGTTTGGTAAAGACTGGAGTGAAAATCAGTCATTATTTTGGTACAAGGACATTTTGTATAACCAGGATAAAGGTATGGAGGATTCAATAGACGAAAATGTTGGATGTTCTTGCCTAGAAGAAGATGTTGGAACAAGAGTTTAACTATTTAACAAATTTCATACGTATTTAACTAAAGGCTAATAAAGAAATGTTTAAGTTGCAATTTTATTCAATAAAACGACAAAAACAATATACTTAGTTTAACATTTTTTATTATTTTTTTATTAGATCAGGTTTAACCACATTCAGTCAAAATATTATCGTCATATATGTGTATTCGCATTATAAAATGTACTTTTTCCTTCTATTATCAAAACGTGCTTTTTTACTTTTTTTTTAACGAAAGGTGTTTTTACTTTATTCCTAACAAAAGGTGCTTTTTTGCTTTCTTTTTTGCAAAAGGTGCTTTTTCCAAAATAAAAATGGAATTATATCAAACATCCTTAACATTTAATGGGGCGACTTTTGACAGTTAGATGCATCTGTAGATAAGTAAAAATCTTGTAAGCATTTTCATGTTCTTGCAGTTTTTAAAAGGTGCGAAAAAAATAAATCTCGATTTCCCAAAAATTTTAAATGAGCGAAAAAGCACCTTTTGTTCTGCGGCTCCTCATATAGGTTTGTCATTCCGTGTAAAATTCCTACAATTTTAATTTCCGACCCCATAAAGTATATATTTTCTGAAAGCTTATGAATTGGGGAGTCGATTAAGCTCTGTCAGTCTGTCCGTCTGTCCTTCTGTCCGTCTGTCCGTCTGACCGTCTGTCCGTGTGTATGTTGAAATCAAATTTTTGAAGCCCCCCGACATCGTCTGGACCCGGGTAAGATATAAAATATCAGAAATGTTCGGGAGTAGATCGGTATTGAAAATCAGAAATATCGGTTCATAAACAACTATGATATTGATTGTTTTTTTTTGATTTTATTTAAGTTTTTTTGAATTTTTTTTTTATTTTATATATATTATTTATATTTTTATAATTTTTTTTATATCTTTTTTTTATTTTTTTGTTTTATTTTGCTTACATTTTTTTTTATATTTTAAAATTTTATTTTTTTATTTTTTTTAAAACATACATAAATTTATAATTTTACAATGGGATGTTTTTATATATGTATGTTTTTTATATGTATGTACGTATTTCATATGGGATGAATTGTGATACAAACTATTGTAATTGCATGACTACACGTTGTGAAGGGTACAAAAGATTCGGCATGGCCGAATATAGCACTCTTACTTGTTGTAATTTACTTATATCTTATTTGTCTTTTTTAACCAAAAATCGATACGAGCAGTGGAAGTTATACCCCTCACACAGAAAACTAATTCTTTGATGTATTTCAGAAACAATAAAGGATGGAGTTTTCTTTTTTGGTTTTAGATATTTTAATAAAAATTTTACAAATCATTTTAATTATTAGATAGGATTAAATGAGGGTGTTGGGAACGTCATAAAGAAAATATAGTTAATGGCATATCTGGATAACATTAACTGTAAAAGGCTTTAAATTCTGTGTAATTGGATACAGTATTAGGTTAATTTTTCAGACGAAAATTTTATAGGATTGTGCCAATCCCTTTTCATATAAAAAATACATTTGATGTTATTTCTTTAAAATAGTAAACTATATTTTGTTAACACTTAGCACAAGCTTCTTCTGATAACAATTTCCGAATGAGAACCAAAAATGCTAAGCATTGGAGACTGGATGGGATACCCTCATTCGAATGAAATATTATTTATAGCAATTATTGCTTACCTAACAAATAGTGGCAGGTAATATTAAAATCTATCTTCTAGTAAATACATTGCAAAAACATTGTTGGGGTCTGCAGAGCAGTCTGGGTTTTGCTATTAATAAATATTTGTGGATTTTTGTCAAAAAAAAATTTTATTTTAAATAATATTTATATATTTCAGTAGAGTAGAAAACCAAAGTAAAAATCCAAATAAAATTTAACAATAGATGATTATTTTTGACATGATAGATCTGAGCTTAGATTTTTACAAATGAGTAATCAATCGGAATCTTTTGTAGGCAAAAAAAAACTTATTTTAGGAAAATAAAAAAAAAGAATATTTTAGCTGAAGATAATGCAAATATTTTGTTAAAAATTTTTTTTATGGTTTAACAAAGTCTTATCGCCACTTTAGATGTTTTCTTTAAAATCCACATATATTAAGAATAAGCAATTTGGAAACTCTGTAACAGTCAGGATTGGGAAAAATAATATCTTCTATTCATATAATCATTTAAACTCTTCATAGACACTTCTAAAAAAACATTATTTTATATGAACATTTGTAAGGCATCTTAAACAATCTCAAAATATAAAAAAAATTAAACAACTCTGAAAATAAACAAGTAAGAGCGCTATATTCGGCCGTGCCGAATCTTATATACCCATCACAACGTGTAGTCATGCAATAACAGTGGTTTGTGTCACCATTCATCCCATATGATATACGTACATACATATAAAAACATACATATATAAAAACGTCCCATTGTAAAAATAAAAATTCACGTATGTATGTTAAAAAAACAAAAAAAAAAAAAATTTAAAAAAAAATTAAAAAAAAAAATTTAAAAAAAAATTAAAAAAAAAAATTTTAAAAAAAATTTAAAAAAAAAATTTAAAAAAAAATTATTATGTATACAATATATATAAAACAAAAAAAAAATAAATAAAAAAAATTAAAAAAAAAAATAATAAAAATAGTAATAAAAATATAAATAATATATTAAATAAAAAATAAAAAAAAAATAAAAAAAAAAATTAAAAAAAAAATTTTTAAAAATATTAAAAAAAAATTTTTTTTGGCTCAGCTGGGATTCGATGCCACGTTTTCTCTAACCAGTATACACGTTTGTATGTATGTATGTTGTTGTTGTAATGTTGTTTTTGTGAAAAAAAAATCGAGGTGGTCGTGGGTTTTTGCTCATATCTTAGTTGTTTATGTACCGATGTTTCTGATTTTCAATACCGATCTACTCCCGAATATTTCTGATATTTTAATACCTTACCCGGGTCCAACCTATTTCGGGGGGCTTCAAAAAGTTGATTTCAACATACACACGGACAGACGGTCAGACGGACAGACGGACAGACGGACAGACTGACAGACTGACAGAGCTTAATCGACTCCCCTATTCATAAGCTTTCAGAAAATATATACTTTATGGGGTCGGAAATGAAAATTGTAGAAATTTCACACGGAATGACAAACCTATATATACCCCTTTTCACTGTGTGAAGGGTATAAAAACATAAAACTATTTGTATATCTATTTTATATTCTGTTTCTTATAATTTTTGTTAAAAAAAAGTCAACATAGTCCTAATCAAAATATGTTAAAAATTTTCGAGTAATTCAAACATATTTTAGACTAGCTTGTGCCCGCGACTTCGTCTGCGTAGTTATTGGGATAAAAGGTAGGCCTAGGTTGGTTTTTATATGTTTGTCAAATTTAACTTAATTCCATTCAGCCATTTTTTAGTACGGTAAGTAGGATTATTCATTTGAAAATATGAAAGAAAAGTCAAAACCAAAAACAAACATAAAAATGTTTACACAAAATACCCGTTGAGGCTGTGCGATGATGAGTTTGCCAGCGACTTAGCCTGGTTATCGTGGTAAAAAGTAGCCTACGTGTTAATCTAGGTTGTTGTCTATCTATGTTTTTGTTCAGCCATTTTTGCGTGATTGAGCAACAAATATCCAAACATCCAAACATTCACATTTATTATATTAGTAGGATTGTTAATTTAAATTGTAAATATTTTCGAAACAGTTTTTAAAGAGGAAACCGCGTACATGCAGTACGAGTATAACTTAAAAACATTGATTCAAAATTAAAGCATATTTTTGAAGGCGGCCTTTATGCCTGCCAAAACCTCTTTAAATTTTAAATTTTTAGCAAATAAATTATAAAGTTTAGAAAAAAGGTTTTCCTTCATTCACAAGTTTATACATATCTAAGTATGCATGAAAATATTAGAAAATATTTATTTATCTCTATGGTTATAAACATGATTTTAATAAATAAAAAAATATATATAAAAAAATACTCATATTTGTGTATAGACCAAATAAAATAACCGAAAAAAGTAGCACCCAACTTTTACTGACTTGTTATGGTTCATAAACTTAATTTGTTTTTCAGTTTTGCTTATACTTAAGACTGTATGTGTGTATGTATAATGTTGTACTTTTTGTTCTACCTCCTTTAACCACAACAAACTTTTTTTAAAGCAAAAGTTTTCTTTTTGAAAAAAAAATGTATAGAAAAAATGTATTTACAAAACATTGATGTTTGAGTTTTTTAGTTTTATCTGTCGTATCTTCTTCTTTATCTTGTTATACAATATTATTTTTAAAAAATTGTTTGTTTTTTGTCCATTTTAAATCCGGCTCATAACATGACATGACTTTGCAAAAGTTGTGAAATCATTAACAGTGCTGCACAATTACTGATGAAAAAGGAATTTTTTTTTAAATTTATTTATAAGATAATAAGTTCATTTAAAGATAATCAAATATTAAAAGAACTTATAAAAAAAATATGTTTTGGTATAAATTTTTAAAAAATTTCTGTAAAAAATTTTTTATATTCAATATTGTGTCACATAAATATGAAAAAAATAATATAGTTCGTTTAACGTCTCCAAAACTATATACGGAATTTTGCAAAATTAAATTAAAAAAATTTAAATGTCACACATATCCATGTGATAATAAATTTTAACGAAAACAACTATGTCACATAAGTATATGTGACTTTGAGTAGTGTTAAGTTAATTTTAAAATTAAATTTAAATAGTTAAAAAAAAAAAAATTATTTTATGTTTTAAAAAGTAAAGGGCAACAGTTTTCTATAAACTAGAATTTAGCAAGAATTTTCTAAAAAAAATTTAATTTTTTTTGAAAGGGTTATTTTCTTTAATTAAAAAAGTAATTATAAGTTTAAAAAAATAATGAACATATGTAGTTATAAAGAGCGCATTGATGGGGTTAAGAAAAGCCATTTGTTAGACGCCATTTTAAATTTTGCACCTTTATAGAGATTATTTTATTGATCAAGCTCTTTCATTTGATACCAATATTGTGGGACATAAAGGCTTAGAAATCGTTATTACTATATTTAATTCATATATCCGCCATTTTGTTTAGGACGCCATCTCAAATTTTAACTTTTTCATAGTTTACAAAATTCTGCTGGTCTAGTTCTTTCATTTGATTTTAATATTGTGGAGATTGAATGAACTTGATTGATTGAGTGACTGGATTTGATTCATATCATATATAAATTTAATATGGCAGCCATCATGGATTTTAATATTTTCTATAGTTAATAAATGTTAGTAAAACCCTTTCATTTGATTCCCGTATTGACTTTGTCGTTTATCTCGATATTGAAAAAAGTTGGTTTTCTTTTGAAAATTTGAGGAGAAACGGTAAGAGTTGACTTTGATGTTTTCATCTCAGTCAGTTTCAAATCGATTAGTAAGTTTTTCTCAAAAACAATTTTTTTTTTTTTTATTAATTTTTCATTTACATAACCGAGCCTATAAGGCCATATACGGTTAATAAAAGCTACAATTTTCAATACTATAATTCATAATTTGGACCCTTATCGTATTCTATGTAGAAGCTCAAGAAACTTGATATATTTCAAAAACGATTAAAACCCGATTTGATTAAAAATTTTTAAGAATATCGCGAGAGGCGCAAACATAACAATAAATTAACTAAGAGCTTAAAGTTTTTAATTTTTTTGGTGGAAATGTAAGAAAAACCAAGAGCCGGCCTGTTTATTTGGTGATATATTTAAAAACTAAGGGGCAATTGTGCTGGATTTTAATTCCAAAATATTATAAAGGACTTTTGAAAAATTGTTTTTACATACGAGTGCGTTGAAAGGCTTTTAAAAGTTGATTACAACGCTCACACTGGCAGAAAGACGGACAGAAATACAGCAGACAAACATAGTTTTATCGATTTCCCTATCTATAACGATTCTGAATATATACTTTACAGGGACGCAAATGTATACCGTAGAAATTACAAACGGAATGACAAACCTTTATATACCTTGTTACGCTCTCGTGTGAAGGGTATAAAAGTATTTTTTGGTACTAGAGTTATTTTTTTGTTTTTAACAATAATGAATGCATGATTAAGGCATTCAAGAATATTTTTTGGAATTTTGTAAGTAGTGCAGACTTCATTTGCTTACCATATTGCATACAAGAAAATACTTAAATCGTTTGCAAACGAAAGCGCAACAAAGTATAACTTCGATACTGTTTATTATTTCAGCAATACAAATAGGGGGCAACTGGTACTTGATGCTACCTCTTTTAGGAGAAATAAGTGATATCCACTGATAGGGCTAAAATTTGCGTTGACTAATTGCAAAATGAAGGCCAACGAAATGGAAAATCGCAAAAAAATTATGCTTTTAACAAGCGTTGTTCGAAGCACTAAGTAAGCGATTCAAAAAGTGCTGTTTGTTAATGAAGTTTTATATAAAAAAAAATTATAAGGTAAACATTTTTTTAACTTTTAAAATAGTATTGGTAATAAATAGTCAGATTTTTATAATAGAGAGTTTCTTTGTTAATTTTACCACTCACTGTACGCTTTCATGTTTATTATTTACTCCTTGTTTTGTTGTTGTTCATACTCTGCAAATATACAAGTTTAGTGATTATTTATTTAACTTTTATTATTATTTTTTTGCTCACCAAATTGATTGAATTTGAATAACATGTAGAAGTGAAACTCCTAAAAAAAAGGTCGTTTCATTTTTTACAGCAAACTTGTGTATCTGTTTATGTGTTTATCCTCCATCCAAAACTTTCTCAACAAATTCTAGATGGATTATCATGTTTGTAAATCAATAAATAATATTTAGAAAAATATGATTTATAAAATTTCACAAGAGAAACACAAGATGTATTTAAGCTTTAAAAAGGAGGGATGCAAACAAAAAAAAAAAAAAATTTCCTTTCATAATCATTTACAGATAATTGAATGTGAATAGGAAAGTGAATGTTTGATAAGGGAAACCCATTTGAAGGGGGAGTTTATTTGTAACTAACAGCTTTAAAGCATGATACTTAACAAAAATCTTAAGGATATTTATTTCTTATGAAATAAACTTAAAACTAGATACCAAAAAAGTATGTACCATAGTATAACTTAAGATAGCAAAACTTTGTTTATTTAAGGGTCAATGTTAAGTGTAGCATATTTACAGGCGTATAATATAATAAGAACAACCGTAAAAGACCCTTTAAGATAATAAATGTAAACAGCAAACGTTTTATATTGAACTTACATTAGGTTAAACGAAAATCGTTTAATATGTTTCTATGTATTTTTATATTATCTTTTCAGTTTGAAATTTTAACCATAAATGGATTTTAAATTTGTAGAGGTTTGCAGAGCCGACATAAAAGTGAATTATGGATATTAGATGGTCATGGCAAGTTATCGTTTATAATTTGCGTGGAGTGGGCATAAAATCTATTTTAAAGCCTTAATACTTTGCCTAATTGCTTTGGGGAAAAACTTTAATTTAAAGCAGCATCCTGTTAAGACAATTACATAATATTCTCTGTTAGCTAATTTTAAATTTCATCAAGTGTTTGATTTATTGTAAATACGTTTTTTCTGGATTTATTTAATTGTTTTAGTAATTAACTTTCTAAAAAATTGTTAGAATAAATTGTAAGCCTTTAAGAATATTAAAAAGTTATTAACAAATATTTAAATATTTTTTATTATAGCCGAATGGAATAGTTTTTAAATTTTCTTAAATGTTTACAATTTAGTTGAAAAATGTTTTAGGAAGTTTATTAGTAAGAAAATTAACTTAAGTCAGAATAAAATGATTTACAATAAACCTGTAATAAAAAGTTCAAATAAATATTATTTTATAAGATACCAGGTTTTTGGTAAACAAAATATTCTTACAATCTTGTTTATTTTATTTTTATTTTTTTATTTATTTTATTGTTTGTAAAAATAAGAAAATCTTTATTAAGAAGTGTTTAAAATCCTACTAATATAATAATTCTGATTGTTTGTGTGTTAAGGTGTTTGAATATTTTTTATTTAATAACGCAAAAACGGCCGAACGAAACTAAATTAAATTTAAAATAAACACATAGACAATCCTTTATCACGATAATCAAGTTAATTATCTGAAATATGCAATAAATATATTTTTTGTGCTTAATTAGTCGTTATCTCACTGATATAATAAATGTAAATGTTTGTATGCTTAAATACTTTAATATTTTTACCTAATCACACACAAAATTACTAAACAAATTTTAATAAAATTTGTCGCACAGACATATAACAACTTGGAGGATTCTTTTTGTGCCGATTACTTCTCAGATAAAATCACGGGCACAGACGAGCAACCCATTTTATTTATCAACTTTAAATATTAAGCTTTAGAGAATAATATTCTGGAAGCTTAAATTTGCTTTTGATGTTTAATCGTATAAGTTCATAATATGTATTGTATTGTACGAATTTTGATTGTTAATAAATTTCGTTAATATTAGAAGTAATATATTATAGAAATATATTTTTTGTGCATTTTGCAGAGAAATTAACTTTTTTTTTATAAAAAAATATTTTTTCTTTAATTTTTATTGCATATAAAGTTTTTCTATATTTTGAAAATTTTTGTACTAAGTTTTTTGGCCATGTCTGTATGTTGTAATTTGGTAACACTAGACAGATACAGGTGTTTTCGCTCAACTACTTGCCGCATTTGTCGCTAAAAGCTGTATGCTGCTATGAAAAAAGTTTTTACCGCGTGGAAATTTAGTTAAATCGGGTGATAAATACCGTAAGCCGAGGTTTTATAACACAAAATCCTCGAAATAAGAGTCATTTGCATAGTAACGTTCTACAATATTACATCGAAAACTCTAAATAGAGATTGCGAAAATTGTTAAAGTTGTATTACAGTGTGTTAAAATATAAGGTTAATAAGTTTTATATTTCTTTTCATTTCACATTGTTTTAAAATTTATATCCCTTTGAATTACCAGGTAAATAAATTACACTATCGATGTGTTATTCTTTTTTAAGCAAATATTTTTTTTGTAGATTTTATTAATAAATCTTAAGGCTATTGGTTTCCTTAGGAAAACTTTTGCTCTCCAAGATTAAATTCTTGGGAAAGCGTTAATTGTGGTAAAAGGACAGATTTACATAAAAGTTATACTTTTATGTTAAGTCCGAAAATTTCTAATCCTCCAGGTAATTATAACTGAAAAATCCACAATCTTATTATAAAAGATTTCTTTTATGTCTATATTAAAATATAAATTTAATTTTCGTTATTAGGCAAATCCGTGATTTTAAATAATTGTGTCAAATTTCATACAGTAATTAAGTTGACTTAAACTAATTGCCGCCACTGTACCCGAAATTCCTAAGAATTGTTTAACAAAAAGCCATAAAACATAGCAACAAAAATTTTGCTAGTTTAATTGTCAACATTACAGAAATTAAACAGCAGAGGTCAAAAGAACAATTGTTGCTAGTGAGAAGATATCTGAGCACATAAGTTTTGCAAATTTATCACATGTTATACGTTTAAGCGGTAAATTAATAAAAGTCATAGGAAAAAACCTAACCAGAAAACTATACTCCACAAGATTTTGGAAAGGATAAATTTTCGCTAATAACCTGTGTGAACAATAGAATAAAGTTATTTTAAATTATATAGCATTGTGGTCCTAAATTGAAATCCTAAAGAAATCCTTCGAGATTCACAACAACAACATCAAATCTGCCAATTAAATTTCTATAAAAAAGTGTAAAAATAAGTTGTAAATATAATGTTAATTTTATTTTACTAAAATTAAACTTCAAAGTGCGAAAAAAAGAAAATTAAATGTTAAAATAACCATTTAAAACTTTACTATTAAAATTCTT
This sequence comes from Phyto melanocephala, assembly GCA_941918925.1. Taxonomy (NCBI): domain Eukaryota; kingdom Metazoa; phylum Arthropoda; class Insecta; order Diptera; family Rhinophoridae; genus Phyto; species Phyto melanocephala. The sequence continues at coordinate 10,744,146 of OW799233.1, forward strand.
TTATCTTAACCTATTTAAAAGAACATAAACAAAAATGTACAACAACAATTAACAAATAAATTAAAAGTCAATATGGTTAGATAAAAATTATTGAAGAATGTAAATCCATATTTGAAAATAAAAAAAAAAAAAAGAAAATAAAATAAAAAAAAACTACATAGAAATTAATGTACGACGAAGTTTAGTTTTAGTTCTTTTATTTGAACTTGTTTCATATAATTTTTTCTTTTCATTTTGTTTAGAATAAATAAGTTAATTTTAAGTATTTATTGAAATACCCATATGCACCATATAGATTACATACCTACATAACTAAGAAATATTAAGAGTTACAAATTTTGACTAGCAACATGTATATCAGCATTTGAAGAGGCCTCATCAACAGCTGCTCTTGTCAACATGTTTATTGGTGAGTCAAGTTAAATATATAACATATACATATACATACATTTATTATTTATATTCTCTTAGTTATTATCTCTTGGTTATATTAAACTTGTATATCTGTTTTAGACTCAATTAATATAAAACAACCACCTAATTGATCAACAAATGTTTATCAACATTCAATGATTGTAATATCTGAGAAGTTGATTTTTGTTGTATTCTTTTAGTTAGTTTTTTTTTCATTCTCGGTGCCCTACACAAAATAAGTTAATATTATGTTATATTCTCATCGTTAGAGAAAAAGTTAGTTTTTCGGATATTAAATTTGTTTTTTTTTAAGTACTTACATGTTTGATTAAAATTTATATATTCTTTTTATATAATTTTTTTTATAATGTTTAAATTGAAATAATCACATACGAAAGTTTAGTACATATGCATTTTAGTATGCAACATTTCTGTTCTCATTTTTTTAAAATTATTTCAAACTTTATATGAATAAATTAGTAAGTTTTTTATATAAAATGGAGAGTTAAATTTGTAAATGTTTTCTTACTGATGTGAACAAAATAAGATAGTTTAATACGTGGGATCTTGGCACAATATTTTTCGCCGTCAAGATCAAAGGTTGGGTGGGTTAAGAGGCGTTTTGCTCTCCACTAACACCATGGAGAGAAAATAAACTTTTACAGTTTTTATGGTTGATAAAGCGTTTAGGTACAGTTTGTTATTCGTTGATCTTTTGGGGATTAAATAACATCGTTTTGTTTTTTTTTTGTTAAATCAACGTCCGGTCCATTTTAATAACCCTTAGGGAGTCTACAATAATATTTATGTAGAATTATTTCCTATTTGGTAAGAGAGATTCGAGAGAACAAGAATCCCCCCACCCGGCTGACTGCTAGCTGAATCAATGGCTCCCATTCGTTCTCCTTTCTCTATTAGAGCCACAATCACCAATAGGAGTTGTCAGTGTTATTGAGTTGCATCAACAATATGGGTTCATTACGTGGATGTTATGCGCAACATATAAAGTGACGTGTAGCGTGTAGGCTGACAATAAATTTGTCCATTACATAAATTGGCGCCCAACGTGGGGCCGAAAGAAATAGATTATGCCAAACTGTTCTCACAGAAAAAAAAAAATATATAGTATAGGCTATTCAAAAACATCATATCTATTTTACTCTGCTCTAACTTCATTTTTGTGTATTTTTTCTTAAATTTCATTAACTCATAGATGGTTAAATATTTATATGAAAAGGAATTCTAGAATATAAATAAATTTTTTGTGTCTTTTGGATATTCATTTATTTGAGGATTTAAAGGTTCGAATAATTTGACCAAAGATTAACTTAAATTACTTTTATATTTAGATGGAATTTTTGTATTAAAATTTAATGCATTTGTGCTAGTTTTTTAAAACTAATTTTTATTACATTTTATATTTTACTGAGGTTTTGACATCCTGATATTTATTAGGATTTACAATATATTTGCTGATTGCGATTTATTGTCCAATAGATATTGGTTTATTAAATTTTGTTCACAATATAGTATGTCAGTTTGTTACAGTGGGAAATGTAAGGAAATTGTTTTAAGAACTCAATAGAATTGTTTTGTTTTTTAATCAACCATTTTAATTAAAAACTGTATAAAAAAACCTTATTTTTTCACATCACAAAAGTAAGAAAACTCATGTCGTTTAAGAAATTTTATTAAGTCGAAAATTTTTTTTAATATTACTGTCATTAGTGATTTGGTATTAAATTCGGTAGTTACTCATATTAATTGAATTTATAACGTCTGATAAATATTACTGAATTTGCTTATTTATTTTCTAAATCAAATGGTGAATTTGGATTTGTTTACACTTTGAAATTTGAAAATTTTTATATTTAGTTTGCTGTTAAATTTCAGTGATAAAAATTAAAGATTTCTGTATCTGTGTTTTTTTTTAAATTATTTTTATCTGAATTTTATTTGTTTTTTTTTTCTATTAAAGCATTTGTTGACAAATATATTTCATAAATAAAAATTTACGTTTAAATTCTAATCGTTGTTGTAGAAAAAGTGAGAAAAGTCGTTAGAAAATAATATTTTGATTTTCTTAAATATTCTACGAAATAGATAAAATTTATTTGTTAGATTTTTTTTTTTTTTGCTATTGATTTGAAGATAAATATTATTTAATCATGATGGAGAGATCACCTCTATTACAACAAGTCCCAGAACAAACTAATGTTAGTTTAGATGATAATAATGAACAGAACTGTATTATCTGCAGTGAAAAAATGTGCGAAAAGCAAGAATGTTTGCTTATATCTGAATGCACTCATACATTTCATCGTCATTGTATAGAATTGTATTTATCACAATCGTCAGAATGTCCTAAATGTAAACGACCTTGTGATTTGTCAGAACTAAGAAGAATTGATTTTTCAGCCCAATCTCAGCCCACTGAAAAAGCAAAAGGTAATCACCGAGGAAGATCTCGAGGTGGCTCAAACAATCCGGTAAAGCATTTTACTAGAAGTCAAGTCAGAAACTTAACACAAGATTTTCAGGCTTCATTACCAGATGAAAGTGCGAATTTTATGTCGTTAACACCTCAAAGAAATCCTTCCAATACAGGATTACAAAATTCTCCCCAAGTTCAAAATATTCAACAGAATCAACAAATAAATCCGAATTATGTTACCCCTAATATTGATTATTCACGCATTAATTATATGATAGAAAGTACAGTAACTCGATTACTACAAAATCTTAATATAGCTCCAATTGTTCAAGTTCCAAACAGAAATGTTCAACCAGTTCAAAATAATTCTGCAGCACAGGCTCAAAACATTTCTAATTTGAATTCTCAACCACATTCAAGACCACAAAATGCTAGTAATAGAAGTGAAAATTTACGTACTAATTCTAGAAGTAGCTCGTCATTTGATGAAAATTTTGCTATCAGATCCGATAAGATTACGTCCATAATACAAAACTGGAACATAAAATTTGATGGTTCTAGTAATGGCATAAGTGTAGATGAATTTTTATATCGTGTTCGAAGTTTAACTCGTGAAAATTTTAATAATGATTTTTCTTTAATTTGTAAGAATTTACATGTATTATTAGCTGGTAAAGCTCGTGACTGGTATTGGCGTTACCACAAACAAGTTGATATAATTGAGTGGAAAGAATTTTGTATAGCGCTTAAGTATCAGTACAAAGAATTTAAATCAAATTTTGCTATTCACGAAGAAATTCGAAACCGTAAAATGAAACCGACTGAAACGTTTGAATCATTTTATGAGGCAATATCTGTTATGCTTGATAAACTTGAAACACCTATACCAGAGGCAGATTTAATTGAAATATTGACCCGTAACCTTCGTCCTGAAATAAGACACGAACTTTTATATGTCCCCATTTATTCAATTGCTCATCTTCGAAAGCTTGTACAGATGAGAGAGCACTTATTAGGTGATGAGTCTTTTCGTAAAAATTCTACTCAAAAATTTTATCCTAATATGGGTGTGAAACGTCAGGTATGTGAAGTAGATGCTTCCCAAGATGTAGATTTTCTTGAACCGGAACAAACCATAGATATGTTAGTTGATGCTGTTCAGCAGAAAGCTTTAGAGGTAAAATGCTGGAACTGCGACCAGACAGGACACTACTGGGAAGATTGCCTAGAGCGTAGGAATATTTTTTGCTATGGTTGTGGCGAAAAAAATATGTATAAACCTCAGTGTGCAAGATGTGCAAGTAAAAAATTAACTAATTCAAAAAACGGGATGAATCAGAATTTTCGAAAAAACCAGCCATAGAACCTAAAAAATTTAACAACATTAATGATAATTCTAATGATTTAATAAATAATAGCAATAAACATATACTGAAACGTCATAATTTTTCTAACATTTTATCAGAAGAGGAAAATACTGATAAAATAATTTATCCAATTTTGCCTTATCACGTCAAACTACAAAATTATTTACAAAAACGTAAAGATATTTTTAAATGCAATGCATTAACGTCATTAAGAAAACCTAAAAGGTCTACATTACGCCTACGTAATTATTATAAAAACCGGAAACAATTTTCTAAATATATTTTGTCTACCATTTTTAACAATACTGATGATAAACGTTATTATGCTTACGTTGAATTTTTATCGTTTAATGAATTAGGTCTCTTAGATACAGGAGCAAATATTTCATGTATTGGTTCAGAGTTAGCCAAATATGATTTTTCCCAATTCAAAGAATTTGTTCCATCAAAGTCTTGTGTAAAAACAGCAGATGGTAGAGTGCAAAAAGTTATAGGTACTTTACAGGTAGACGTTAGTTTTCAAAATATGATTCGTAAAATGAAAATTTTAATTGTACCAAGTATTACACAGAAACTAATTTTAGGATTAGATTTCTGGAAGTCATTTAATTTAGCTCCAGAACTTTTTGGAAATATTGTGTATACGTCAACAATAGAAATTCCGAAAAATATTATTACTAACTCATCGAAAATTAATTCAATTCAGTTTAATAACCAGTCTGAAGATTATAGTGAGTCTAAAGATATCAACGTAAATTTAGAATATCCTTTAACACCAGCACAACGTCATCAGCTTTCTGCTATAATAGAACTTTTTCCTAATTTTGAGAAACAGGGACTAGGACGTACTAGTTTAATACAACATTCAATTGATGTTGGTGATTCAAAACCAATAAAACAAAGATTTTACCCAGTTTCCCCAGCAGTGGAAAAACTTATGTCTGATGAAATCGATAGAATGTTGTCATTAGGTGTTATCGAGCCCTCTTCTTCACCTTGGAGTTCTCCTATGAGACTTGTCGTTAAACCAAATAAAGTTCGTCTGTGCCTTGATGCCAGAAAAGTTAATCAAGTTTCTAAAAAGGATGCATATCCGTTGCCAAATATAGAAGGTATTTTTTCACGTTTGCCAAAGGCAAACATAATAACTAAATTAGATCTAAAGGATGCATATTGGCAAATAGGTTTAGCTGAAGATGCAAAGCCTTTAACCGCATTTACTGTCCCAGGGAGGCCATTGTATCAATTTGTTGTCATGCCTTTTGGGTTATGCAATGCCCCTGCTACAATGTGTCGTTTAATGGATAAACTTATACCACCTGATTTACGCCATTGTGTGTTTGGATATTTAGATGACCTTGTCATTGTATCTGAAGAATTTTATACGCATTTATCTATTTTAGTTAGAATCGCCGAACAATTTAGGAAAGCTAATCTCACGCTTAACGTATCAAAATCAAAATTTTGTGTGACAGAAGTTAACTACCTTGGGTATATAATAGGCAATGGTGGAATAAAAACCGATCCTGAAAAGGTAGATTCCATTAGAAATTGGCCAACGCCTAAGAATCTTAAACAGGTTCGCGGATTTCTCGGTTTAGCGGGTTGGTACCGCAGATTTATTAGTAATTTTTCTTCTATCGTATTTCCAATCACAGAAGTGTTGTCTACAAAGAGAAAATTTTGTTGGACCGCTGAGGCACAAAAAGCCTTTGAAGAAATCAAAATGCTTCTTACTTCTGCTCCTATATTGTCAAACCCTGACTTTAGTAAAAAATTTTATTTACACTGTGACGCCAGCGATTATGGTATTGGTGCTGTGCTCATACAGCTTAATGAAAAAGGTGAGGAAAAACCTATTGCCTTCATGTCTAAAAAATTGAACACAGCTCAGCGTAACTATAGTGTTACCGAGAGGGAATGCTTAGCTGCACTGGAAGCTATTAAAAAATTTCGTTGCTATCTTGAACTACAAGAATTCGAGGTAATAACCGATCATTCCTCGTTAGTCTGGCTGATGAAGCAACAAGATTTAACAGGACGATTAGCAAGATGGGTTTGGAAATTACAAGGATTTAAATTTACAATAAGTCATAGAAAAGGAAAAAATAATATAGTACCAGATGCATTATCTAGAATCCCTTGTGAAGATATAGCAAGCTTGGAAATAATTGAAGCAGAAATAGATTTGAATTCGATACATTTTAATGATGATGATTACGTTGCGTTGAAACAGAAAATTTTTGAAAATCCATTAAAGTTCCCTGACATAAAAATAGTTGATAGTTTTGTATATATAAGAACTTGCCACTATACAGGTGATGAAGAACAAGATTCTATGGCATGGAAGCTTTGGATTCCTGTGAAAATGAGAGATACTTTAATTAGACAATTTCATGACTTTCCAATCAGATCTCATGGTGGTATGGTCAAAACTATTGAATTAATTAGACGAAAATTTTATTGGCCAGGTTTAGTTCGCGATGTACGTAGATATATACAAAATTGTGAAACTTGTAAAGAAACAAAAGCACCCAATTTTATTACCAAACCACATATGGGTAGTGCTGTTAAAACTATACGACCTTTTCAGCGATTGTACGTTGATATATTAGGACCTTATCCACGTAGCAAACAAGGAAATATAGGAATATTAATTGTCCTTGATCACTTGACTAAATTTCATTGGTTACAACCCCTAAAGAAATTTACATCATCTGTTATTCAAGATTTTCTTTTAAAGCATATTTTTCATATTTACGGTGTACCGGAAACATTGGTCAGTGACAATGGCTCACAATTTAAAGCAAACGACTTTAACTCTTTTCTTACGTCATTAGGAATTCAACATATGTACACAGCGTTATATTCCCCACAATCCAACGCTTCTGAAAGGGTTAACAGATCAATTATTTCAGGAATTCGTTCTTACTTGAAAAAAGACCAAACCCTTTGGGATACAAACCTTAGCCATATAAGCTGTGCATTGAGGAACTCATTTCATCAAGCAATAAAATGCTCCCCATATCATGCTGTATTTGGCCAGGAAATGATTACCCATGCAAGTAGTTATGAACTATTGAAAAAATTACAAATATTAGAGGACCCATCAGTAAAACTGCAAAGAGATGACCAGTTACAACTTATTCGTAAGGATATTCAGAAACACATTGCTAAGGCATATGAGATTAATAAAAGTCAGTACAATTTAAGAGCACGTCCAATCTCATATAATGAAGGTCAAATTGTTTTCCGAAGAAATTTTGCTCAAAGTAATTTTGAGAAAAAATTTAATGCTAAATTAGCACCAACTTTTTTAAAGGCAAAAATTAAAGAGAAAGTCGGAAATAATTATTACATTTTAGAAAATACAGAAGGAAAGATAATTGGCACTTATCATGCTAAAGATCTTCGTCCTTGAAATCTGTTTCCTCCTAATATTGCTCATCAATGATACAATATTATGCGATTTGTATTGTACGAATTTTGATTGTTAATAAATTTCGTTAATATTAGAAGTAATATATTATAGAAATATATTTTTTGTGCATTTTGCAGAGAAATTAACTTTTTTTTTTATAAAAAAATATTTTTTCTTTAATTTTTATTGCATATAAAGTTTTTCTATATTTTGAAAATTTTTGTACTAAGTTTTTTGGCCATGTCTGTATGTTGTAATTTGGTAACACTAGACAGATACAGGTGTTTTCGCTCAACTACTTGCCGCATTTGTCGCTAAAAGCTGTATGCTGCTATGAAAAAAGTTTTTACCGCGTGGAAATTTAGTTAAATCGGGTGATAAATACCGTAAGCCGAGGTTTTATAACACAAAATCCTCGAAATAAGAGTCATTTGCATAGTAACGTTCTACAATATTACATCGAAAACTCTAAATAGAGATTGCGAAAATTGTTAAAGTTGTATTACAGTGTGTTAAAATATAAGGTTAATAAGTTTTATATTTCTTTTCATTTCACATTGTTTTAAAATTATTTCAAACTTTATATGAATAAATTAGTAAGTTTTTTATATAAAATGGAGAGTTAAATTTGTAAATGTTTTCTTACTGATGTGAACAAAATAAGATAGTTTAATACGTGGGATCTTGGCACAATATTTTTCGCCGTCAAGATCAAAGGTTGGGTGGGTTAAGAGGCGTTTTGCTCTCCACTAACACCATGGAGAGAAAATAAACTTTTACAGTTTTTATGGTTGATAAAGCGTTTAGGTACAGTTTGTTATTCGTTGATCTTTTGGGGATTAAATAACATCGTTTTGTTTTTTTTTTGTTAAATCAACGTCCGGTCCATTTTAATAACCCTTAGGGAGTCTACAATAATATTTATGTAGAATTATTTCCTATTTGGTAAGAGAGATTCGAGAGAACAAGAATCCCCCCACCCGGCTGACTGCTAGCTGAATCAATGGCTCCCATTCGTTCTCCTTTCTCTATTAGAGCCACAATCACCAATAGGAGTTGTCAGTGTTATTGAGTTGCATCAACAATATGGGTTCATTACGTGGATGTTATGCGCAACATATAAAGTGACGTGTAGCGTGTAGGCTGACAATAAATTTGTCCATTACAGTATTGACGCGCGTTGATACTAACCTTGAAGGAAGCCTAAGTTCAAGAGACTTCTGATAGTTGACTTAAGCTTCTATCGATTTTTTTAGAGTTGTCAAAACTTTTCTGTACAAATGGCGACAAATTTAAAATTTGTGTTGATTTAAATCAACTTTAGAATTCCCCATATGTTGCACAATCCGGTATGTGGTATCGGTAATATTTTAATATCGGAAATATTTGAAAATGAATCTTTATTGAAATCGAGCAAAATCACTCTTTAAGTCTTTGAGACACGAACTAATAAGCACGACTGCCCTAAGTTTTTCCTATATTTTTACAATAAAAAATAAACATTTGCAACCCCAGTACTTATAGTATTTGTAAATACTCTTTGCCTCTAAAAAATTTCGGACAATTCGGTCTCTAACCAACAAAGTTATAGGCATAAATTTTTTCTAAAAATATTCAATTTTTAAGTTTGTTGACCTTTCTGCAATCGTTTGAATTTAAGAAGATTGACTGATTAGGCCAAAGCTTCCTATCATAGAGTTGGGGCTGGCAACGTACCGCAAGGCCATCTAAATACAGTTGAGTTTCAGCGACTAATTGCTATCGGATTGTCGCCTAGTTTCCAGATACGCATCGGTATTAGCATGCACTCTGGGTACTCTGTACTGTACGCCTTCTCACTTTAGCTGCCATCAGACGGGAGCCCGAATGCCATTATCAGCGATTACTTGATCTAGGACTGGAAGTTGTGAGATGCTTGAACATTTCAGGCAGTGAAATCGCTTCTTGCTACCCTTAAGAGGATTGCAGACAGAGAGCTTTCAATATCTGAGAAAACATTTTTAATAAATCATGCTTCTCAAGCATCTTAATAATTTTTATACGCAGTTGAGACACCAATTGTTATCCGTAGTTTCGGAAATTACTTCCAAATAAAGCTAACACAGTGGTTTTCAACAAAGTAAGATATAAGGACCCAAATACAAATGCTTCGGTGTTTCCCTAACATTTATAGACGAAAATCTATTACTTTCAACTTCTAGAAAGCAGAGAGAGGTAATATGAGTATTAAAGAAAATAACTTAATAAGCAGAATATAATACACTTTAAAATTAGTATACAATTCTTGATGGATGCCACTACAAAATGGCGTATAATAAATTTAAAACCTAATCTAATTTCACCATCTCAATATTAAAATCAAATAAAGGGGCTTGACCAGTAAAAAATAGTAAGTTACAAAAAAGTTAAAATCCCAAATGGCATCCTAAATAAAATGGTGGATATACAAGTCAAATATAGTGATATTGGCTGTGTCTCTTTTAACCACCACAATAGTGATATTAAATCGGCTTGACCTATAGAAATAAAACAAAAAGGCAGATATTTTTTTTTTTTTCTTAACTTAATCAAAAGGGCTATCAAACGAAAGGGCTTGACTAGCAGAAAGCAGTTGTCTATATTAAAATTGAAAATTTAAGTTGGCGTTGGATATAATAAAGATAAATGGTGTATAATTTTACACCCATGTAAATGATAGTGAAGGGTATTATCAGATTTGGCATGTGTGCAAATATCACTCTTTCCTTAGTGAATATTTTATATAGACCGTTACTACAAAATTGACTCAGAAAGATCGTAAAAGTTTTCAGTGTTTCAACGTTTCAGGCGTGATCGGTGTTGCCACTATACATAAACCTTTTTCCATTTTACGATTGGTTTAAGCCGCTCAAAGCGATTTGTTTTGGTAATTTATATTGTATAAACCCACGTCAGAGCAATATTAGCAAGTTTTTCAAACTTAATTTCAGACAAACTTATCGGTTATCGGGCAAGGCACTCTTTTTTGGTTAAAAGGATATGTAGATATACGTAATCTCTTGTCAACAATTCTTTGAAAAAAAAATGATTGAAAAAACATTGCACCCAACACAAGAAAATATTCTAACTGATTTTTGTTACTCTTAATTGAAAAGTCATTATTACTTAGACATGTGATTTCAGCAAGATGATAACAAATGTTTCATTGCATACAATACAATTAATTTATTTTGAGAGAAATTCAATAATCGATTAATTTCAAGATATATCAATGTTAAATGGCCACCCTGTTTATGTAACTCGACGTCATTAGATTTTTATCCTCAAAAAAATGAAAGGTCTCAGGTGTAGGAAAAACCAGAAATAGTTATGCACTTGAAAGCAATTATTCGTAGCGTGATTGCCATTTTACTGACTTTTTGGATAAATATTAACATATTTTTTCTGTCTTCTTTCATTTAAAGAATTATCCGGCTCTATAAAATAACCAGTTTTAAGGTTGTTCACCAAACAAAAATTTTTTAAATAACATAGTTGGTTTATGTTTAACTTCGACATTTTTAGGAGTAATATTTTTACCATGAGGTACCTTTGGTCCTTCTTTTTGATTTTCGTTGATAAAGTCCAAAAGTTATCCTTAGGAGGCTTTTGAACACTCCTTGGTTTGGGACTTAAAATATGGGTCTGCATCCATCTTTGCCCGCAATAAATAGATAAGAGGGCGTATAACAAAGTAGAACACAATTAATATGGATCTCTTATGGACTTTTTGTTTTTTTTTATGCTCCAGTGATTTGTGGATATATAGTGATACCAACGGATCCCTTTTAACGTTACTTAATGTTATTTAGTAAAACCGAATTTTACAGGATACCGGAGACTGCTAAAAGTTTTAGTATCGTAGCAATTCTTGTTAAACGTTTAATGCATTTATTCTTTATGTTGATTTCAAACAAAGTAACAATCAACAGGCTTCAACATACTCAAAAAAATTTCCTCATTGTTCACTAGATTCAGAGTTAATAACTGAAATTACATTTCTAAGCTGCTTCAAATATCAGAGTTATTATTTTTAACAACTCAACACAAAGAGAGTAACAAATTTCAGTTTAACCCTTCTTTAAATCACTTACATTCATAACGTGACAGCAAAATAAAAGCCTACTTTCAGGGTATTAATTGTTGTTCTATTTTAAGGGAGAAATCTTTTGGTTAATTGAAAAGTAATTATTGGAAAAAGCCGGAAGATCATACATACATACTAAAACTAACATTTAAAAGAATAAAAAAATGTCTGTGCATGTTTGTATATTTGTCGATGTATTATTTGATTATTTGAAAAAAAGAAAAAAAGTTAAAGACATTTTTCCTCTTTTACTGAACTTGTCTTAAATGTGTGTGTTTATTGTAACTGTGTTGTCATCAATTTATTTCTAGCATTTATAATGTGTAACAATTTCTGACCAGTAAAACATGTTTTGGGCGTTGCAGGGAGTTATCTTTAATAAAAAAAAAAAAAATTAAAACTTTCAACAGTCCGACAAAGCAACAGTTGTATTTACAATAAAACGATTTTTTGTTTTTCAATAAATGTAACTATTCAGCAAAACAACAATTAAAAGGATTTAGTAAAGATTTATATTTTGTTCGTTTTCTTTTTACGTACAGAACAAAAGTAAAGAACTCACATTCTAAAGCAATTTTGCAAAGCAACACACATGAATGGGAATAAGTGCGTATGTGAGAGATTTGTTTTTACTGCCAACGCCTTAACACTTGCTATAGTTTATTGTATTTTTTTCGGGCGGCATATTTCGTTTCCTTTTTCGTTTAACACAAGTTATATACATAAATACATTGAAAAGTTGTTTTGCTGCTGTTTTATTTTCTGATGCTTTCTTTCGGTTACGCACTTTAATGTTAAAAAAAAAATCTGATTTAATCCTTTTTTTTCTTCAATGATTTTCATAAGCACCAGGAATGTTTTTTGTTGATTCCATACTATAGATGTTGGTTGTTGCTGTAGTTTCTACTGTTATTCATGTTACTATTTGTTGTAGCTGTTGCTTTAGCTGCTACTGCTGCTGTTGCTCTAACAAGAGTTATGGCACAAGAGATTTTATGAGATTTTCTTGTAAATGATTTGATATTTCTTTCATTTCAATTCAGTTTGTTTCGTATTTTGTTTTTGTTTACCATAATTTACTTAGTTTTCTATTTCAATTTTCTAATTTTAGTTTGTGTTGTCCTTTGCGTATCTTAAGGGTATTTACCATAGATAAATACTTTTAAAAGCCTTGTTGAAACTGAAATGAATTTGAAAGTGCTGATTTCCATTGGAAAATTTAAATGTTTTTATGATCGATAAATAGTTGAAATATATGAATATTAAGCATTTTGACAAATGTACTATAAACTTTGTATTAATTTTGAAATTTAGAAAAAATATAAAATATTTCATAAAAAATCTTCGATAAATATTTAAATTCTAGGAAATTTTTTTGTTTTTTATAAATTTATTTTAAACTTAGAGTAGATTTCTTAAAAATTAACTCTTTAACAGTTTTCAATACTCCTTAATTTAAAAAAAATTTGATAATGCAATTTTTTTTATAGAAAATGTGTTATAATTTTTATTTCTTAAAAATCAATTAGCTCATAAGTTTGTACCCGACATATTTTGGAAATATTTTAATTTGTTCTCCAATTATTTATGTTTAATTTTTTTCAACTTTATATTGAAACAAATTTGTAAATAATAATATTTTATTTCAGAAAATTTTAAACAAATTTTGTAAAAGGGAAAATGGTCCACCAATTTTTAAAGTTAAAAAGAGTTTAATAAAGTTTATATTAAAAAAGTTTAAATTGAAATAAAAGAGTTAAAAATAATATTTTTTTTTTAATTAAACAAAAAAGACATTGTTAATTATTGTAAGATTGCATTTCCATGCTTCTTTGGATATTGATAAGCTTGTGTTTTTATTATGTTGCAGTTCTTAGTCTAATAGTCATTGTCGTGCATATCTGCAACAGAAAGTATAAAAATCGAAATTATTAATATTTATTAAAAAAAATAATAAATTTCTAATCATTATATGAAGAAATCAATTTTTATTTGTGATAATGAAAGAATGTACTTGAAAAGTAAGTTTTAATCACGACACCAGCCGGGAAATTTAGTATTAAAATGAACTACAGCCAGAATAAAAATAATAAAGTCTTTAAAACATTTAAAGTTCAACAATAAAATAAAAAAAAAAATTAAAAAATAATAATTATAAAAGCAAGTATATGAAATGCATATGGTTTATTAAAAATAGAGTTGAAACCATCAAATTGGTGTAACTGACGTGGTTCTCCGATAATTTCTTCTTACTGCTTTTACTATTTTAATTCCTGGCATTTTTAATCACACTAGCAAAACTCGATGTCGAGCAAAATTATTAAAATTTCGGTTTTGTTTGGAATCCAATCCACTATCAAATAAAAGTTAACTTTTTTTATGGAACTTAATTCTTTCATGTACAAGACCATCGGCTGCGCGGATGAAGTCGCTTTCTAGCTTCATAAAGGGGGCTATTTAACTGGTCAGACGTTGGAGTATCAGTAGCGGTTAAGGTGTCATTCCAACAAACACGAATCTTGTACTATTCACCGATAAACGCTAGGTGCCAAAATTTCAACTCCAGAGACTGGGGGCATGCAACTCGGGCTAGGGGATAATGCAAGGTTACAAGGGCTAATACTAAAAGCGAAGTTATTCTGGTTTCAGAGCACTCATGTAAGGGTGTCAAAGGCATCCAAAGCTATATACACACGTTGAATAGCCACTTGCGAAAAACAAAGAGCCGAGGAGCACTGCCTGGCTAGTTGATATAGTTGTTAAAGCAATTCGTAGCTGTGGTATAATTAAATGCACTCACCCACTCCACGTAAAGCCAACTCTTTGGAAATGTACTGTGAAGCGCAGCACTGCTTGTTACAGGAGTTCTTCGAATGTTACCCTTCAGAGCATTAGCTGCCATGTAAAATTAGCTACCTGTGTTTCTGATGGCTAATACGATGATTACATTACGCGTTATTAATGCATAAAAATCGTATTCTTACAGACATGCTGCTATAATGGAATAAATTGCTAATACTCCTGGTTTTATAGCCTATCGTAACGCAATTCTTTAAAAGATTCTCTGTATCAATTACCGGATTAATGTCACTCGATGAAGAATCTGACAGGGGGTGGATTGTTTATCCTCCATTTTGACATAAAGGTGTTCAATATATGACCATCAAACAGAGGCACTAATGCGACTCTCTTGCTCACAGTTCAGGGGTCTTGTTGGTTCTCTAACTAAACACTCTGTCTTGGGAGTACGCACCGGAAAATTAAATCTCCTTTTAAATGAGACTGCCATCGTCTAGTTCTGACAGGACTTAGAGCCTGATATTTGGGGGAAACTTTTATTTACTATCGTCGGTGTATATCTCACCTTGATATTAGAAGAAAAAGTTTGCTGCTTCGTGCATCGGGTTGGTTTTACATTACAGGAAGCGTTTCTTCTCTAGGTGAAGGTGGGATTAGCCACACATGACATGTACCCAGCTGAGATGTTCTTAAGATCAATAGTGCGATTAACTTAATCTATATTTTTTTATGCCAATTTTAACAGCAACATTTTATATTAAAAAAAAATTATTATAAATTTTCGGTATTAGGGCCAGATATGACGTGCTGCTTATGACAGTAAATTATTGATTAAATTCATTGAAATATGAACTTCTCCAGATACTTTAATGTGAGCTTTGAAACATTTTTGAATATATATTTACTAGCTCTTTTGCTTGAATGAAATCAATAATATACTGCCGTATGAATAAAAATTATCAAACAGTTTTTTTTTTAAGATTTTTAAATAAAATTACCACAGAAAAAAAATTTAATAAACCTTTTATAAGCTTTTGATAATTTTTATGCATATTATATACAGTTAGGGTTTAGTGACTTTGAGAAAAAAAAAAAATAATAAATATTAATATAAAATAAATTTTATTAAATTAATTCTTCTTAATAAATACTAGTTTTAGTATTTATAATAAAAATTGCATTTTTAATTGATAATAATGACTTATTGCCTTTTAGGTATACATGGAAAAATATGCGAACATTTACAGTACTGTGCAATTTAAAATATTAAAAATTAGAAAAAAAAAACTTTAAAGCCTTATTGCTGACTCTTTTATAAAAGAGTACAATAGTTTTAAATGCATTCCACTCACAAAAAAATAATGTTTAGCCACAAATTGAACATAAATTAAAATTAATTTTACTTTAACATCATCGGTAAGAATTTACTATTGATGACTAAACAATTCAAATTTTTTTTTGCTTTTGCAGACTATAGGTGAGTTTTTAGGCTTTATTTAGAAGATCGCAACACTTTGCTGCCATTCTAGGCTTCCCTCATGATTGCATTCGAGTATTAATTGAATTTACTATGTTAGTGACCGAGTGCATGGACAAATTCTTTTTTATTATTATTGTTATAATTATTATTATTATTATTATTATTATTATTATTATTATTATTATTATTATTATTATTATTATTATAATGTATAAAAAATTATCTTTGTTTTAATTCATTCAATTAACGTCCTGAATGAATCCCAGTTCCTCTTATAAAGATTTAAGTATTATTTTGTTCTGTATTACTCTTAATCAGTTTAATTACACTTTCCGAGTTTCTTTATTTTATCACATTAAAATTCAGCCTGACAAAAAAAAAGGAAGAACTATGTACCCAAATGAAATTTTTGATATCTTTACTGACAACAGATAATTCCATGCTTACAAATTTTCGAACCTTAAAACATAATTTTGTCAAAAAGCTAATTAAAGTTGCTAAATATTGTTATGTACTAAGATTTAAGTGCACCGTACTGTATTTTATATATTTAAGTTGGTTTATGTGTCTGCACATATATAGTTTGACTTAAACTACATAATCTGTTGGAAAAATATTACACATAACTTTGGTTTTCAGATTCTATCATTTAATTAAGCAACATTTTTTTAATTAAGTTACAAGAATACTTGTGTGTGCAATTTCTAACACATACATAAACACTTGCTAATGCTTAATATATACATACTTATTCATATATCTGTATATATTTATATGTTTACTACAAGTACTAAAAGGAATAGAGTGTTTAACGTCTAACAACGAGAGCAAGACCATCGCAAAATTTTTAATTTTTTTTCACATCTTCTTTTCGTTCATACATCCATCCACTTGAAATAATCATGTATGAATGTACTTAAATGTTGTGATTGCTTTAGTTGTTTGCTGGTGTTGTTAGTTGTATTTGATAAGGAGATGTAAATGTTTGTTCGTGAATGATAAGTTTGAAATGTGCATGTGGGTCTAAGTATTTGCACCAGTAATGTACCATAAGTGACAATAGTAAAAGTAAAAAAAAAAAAACAGTAACAACAGGCAGTATAAGAGGAAAACTTCTGAAGAATCTCTTTAATTATTGACTTAAATTTGAAATGTTAACCTTAAATTATATTTTAGAATCGCTAGTCCCGAGATGAGAAGGTTTTTTTAGATTACGGAACATTTCGGCATTTTTGGATTTTCAGCGATAAAAAATTAATAAAAAAAAAAAAATACTTCCAACATTGAGAAAAATCTTAAATATCATTATTAAAAATATAAAAATACAAAAATACAATTTTAGGTTATAAAATCACGTATTTCTTCCGATTATTAAGTAAAAAATTCATTTGATTCATTGATTCGTTTTTCGTGTCATTAAAAGGTTGTATAAAATAATTTTTTAATCTTCGTCATTTTAAGATTTTTTTTTCAATTAATCTGTATATTGACTTAAACTCGATTTTCACATTTTCTTTTTACCTAAAAATTAAAGAACGCCTTCGCCTTGGAAGCAGTCAAGTTTAATTAAAGGAAGTTAAATTTATTAATTCAAACTATTATGTTCTTCACAGAGGTCAATTATCAATCTATTTACGGTAAAAAATTAGGTAAGACAATTAAATATTTTGTCGCAAATCTGGTTTTTCATTGTTATAAGTCTCGTCTTTAATAATAATTTTCCGAACGATTGACGCTACAGTGGTATTAGACACAAACTTAGTGTGAGTTTTATCAGCTAATTGACGTGTGCAAATTCCTATGCCTTCCTTTTTCTCAAACAAAGTCAATGACTTTCTTTTTATAAAAGAATTAATATGTCGACATTTAAACCTAGTGCCCTTTAAGTACATAAATATACCTAAAACCACAATCCTAAGCTCATTTAATAGCATCCCACCCAATAACTTTGTTAAGGATTTTTACTATTTGGCTAGTAAAATATGAGTATTGTTAAAAGAATGTCAGAATTTGGTGTATTAGCAGCTCTACAGCAAAATAACAACATCATCGTTTGTATTAAAATAAGAATCTTTAACTCGAATATAAAGTCCGTGCTCCTTTATACATGTAACACCTCGAAAATACCAGTTATTTTCATTAAACGCCTACAAACATTCGTAAACCGCTATCTAAGTCTCGCTCTTTGCATCCTATAACCAACAACCACAATAAGTGTTATCCTTTTGCTACGAAGAAACGAGGTTGAAATTGTTATTGAGATCTGGCGATAAACATGGAACTAGATTGGCCATACATTGCAAAGAGGTAACAGCAACATTGCAAAATATGTCATATTCTGGAAACCACTCAATTGATTTACTCGTACAGTCGGTAGACCTTGTAACTTTGTAGGAGAACTGCAGAAGATAAGTGAAAAGTAAGAAGTAAACAAAGAAGAAAGCTGTATATAACCTTTTTGGGGGAATTCAGCTATTGCGGTTGCCGTATGCTCCAATATTTGTTAACAGAAATCGTATTTATAATAAGAAGTTTTTAAATAACAAATTATAGGAAATTCTTAAAGAAATTTTGGGATTCAGGGTTTTTAAGATTCAGGATATAAGCCCCAATCAAATTTATATCATTTTATAATATACTAGCTGACTCGACGAACTTCGTACCGCCCTAAAATCAACTTCATTCTGCGTTTCACGTTGCTCATCAGTTTGACTTGCTCTGGTATTTCTTTGACTTGCAGCATTACGGGTTCTGTGACTTAAGTTTGTACGTCTAATTGCCGACATTTTTAGAAACAAAAATTCAACTGAAAAAAAAACTATAGTACCTTTTCTTCTGTAAAAGTATCAAAATAGTCTATCAAAAGTTTCCAACACCATATTAATTTATAGAAACCAATGTGAAAAGTACACTCAGAAATGGTAAATGAATTATGTAAGTATTTTGTTATTATAACTCCGACCACAGACCAACTCCGACCGATATATTTGCAAAGAGCATGTAAACTACGTTTCTTTGTTTTAATGTCAACTACGTGAATATTACTGCCAGTGACACATTATTATTATTTTCTTACATAAGAACCTTCTCCTAATAAAAACAAATACAACAAAAAAATAATTAGTGAAATCGGTCCAGCCATTCACGCGTGATGCCGTGACCAAGGGAAAAAGGGATTAATTTTTATATATATAGATTACCGCTGCCCCGACGTAATCGATCATGTGAAAATATTTTGCATCTTTTAATTGCTCCATTTAAACATTCATTGGTCATAAATCCATCCGCCAAACAGTATTAATTGGTTCAAAAATTAACAATAGTTAGTATGTCTAAGTTTAATATTGCAAAGTTACGAAATAATGTTTTTTTTGGTTTACCGAAAATTTAGTAATTTGTTAGACTGTTATGTATCGGAGTTTAGTTAAGTCGAACATTTGTTACACACTGTACTGTTCCTTCAGCCCGTACACTAAAACAAGTGTTATGAATTTGTAAACATTCATGTACTGATGTTACATGCATAAACACATACATATCTACATAAATAGTACGTCTGTATGGAAGTGTTAAACTTGGGTGTGAATCGCACAACACATTAAACCATCTCATATCACTATATTTCACTGTATTACTGCTGGTTTTTTTGTTGTTGTCTCTTATTTTTCCTACGTACACATTTACATTGTATTTACTTGAGAATTGAAAATGCGTTGCTTATTTACTCACTCACTCATATTTAATTAATGCCACGATATGGCATTTGTACAAAATGGCTACAGCAACAAAAACTAGTTAAAAAAAGCTCGTTCACAACAACATCCCATCATTAGTGCTAATACCTAAATAGCAACAACAACTACAAACAATTGCCTACATTACTAAAGAATTTAAAACAGTTATTGCTTATGTGGAGCATAAGATATACTTATGTGTATGTACTTACATCTGTACATATTGACAACAACGATTTAAAGTTTTGAGTTGAAAAGATAATTTTGGAAAAAATGTGAACGCTATATACACATGTACATATTTTAAACAAAAATTTATTTGTGTAATTCACATCCTTTGTCTTATTGTTGTATGTTGTAAGATAAGAAAATATTTTCCACATGAAATGATTTAAAAGACCAAAACGAAATAGAAATAAAAAAACCAAAAATTTTAATTTTTGAATATTACGAGCAATAAATACAATGACAAATTGCGTTTGAATTCAAGCACTTCCTTATTGCAGAATATGTTTCAACAGTGGATGGAATTTGAATAAAAAACTGTATGTTAAGTTGTTTTATACTTTTTAATTTTATTATTTTTTAACTTAACTTAAACTTTTTTATAACAATTTTTTTTACCACTTTTGATTTTCTTAAATATTTAATAATATTTCTGGCAAGAATATAGTCTTAGAAAGAAATGATTTTTTAATCTTTTTGTTAATTTTTTAAGGTAAAATTTTTAAAATTTGTGCTGCAATAAATTAAAAAAAAAGTGTTATTAAACTGCACAGTACTGTATGTTGCCCTTATTGCATGCATGAGCAAAACTTACCTATAAGCTGCAACATTTTACACGTTACATGTTTTATTTGCAGCCACGCACCGTAAATTTGCTAACGGTACTGGAAACAAGAAAATTACATTAATTGAGAGAGGTGGCAACAATGAACTTTATGTACCCTGCGCTGTTAACTGTTAAGGTTTTGTAATTTTGAATAGTTGATAGTGAGCTGAAATTAACTTATTGTCATTAACCGACCACTAGTAATCGAACAAAATTAAAAATTTTATAAATTCCCTAAAAACTTTTAAAAATTGTTTCACCAGTAAAAAAGTGTTACTTACAGTATTTGCAATTCAATATAGTTATTCATTCTACCTATAGATGTTGCTGCTCATAAATGCCAACATGCTTGACAGAACATAACATTTTGCAATTTTACTGCGTGCCTCAACGTGTTTAAACAAATACTTTGGAACAATTGCATGCAGTGGTGTTTTGTTTGGTTTCCATGTCGAGCAACGCACTTTCTATGTCCTCCAAAAACAAAAATCTAAAAACTTACAGAGTTACAACACCAACCATTTAAAAATATTTTTGCAATTCTACTAAAAATAAAAACTAAAAAATTTGTTATATTCTCGGATTAACTGATATATTTACATACGTGTTACTGGCTTTTATGTTAATTTTTCTATCTTTCGCCTGTAAGAGAGGGAATGCAGGTTGTTCATGGTAAAATAGCAAACATTTTTTAACAACAACAATATCATTATGTTGTTTGCAGCTAATGCTGTAATTGCAGCTGTATGTATTAACAAGTAAATGTTGTTACAATGATAATGTTTTGTGTGATTTCGATATTTTTCGTTTGTTTTTTTTTTCAAATGCACTCAATGATTATTGCACTTAAATGCAGTGTTTTTTCGTTATTAACAATAACAGCAGCAACAACAACTGCAACAGTTGCAACAGTAACAGCAATTATATGAAAAATTCATTGTTAAACGCTTTAAGTTTTGTTGCTGTATGCAAAATATTACTTTTTTGTTAAAATTGTTACAAAAGAAACAACACATTTACATACAATAAATAAACATACATATAAACATAAACATTTACATAAACATAAGAACAACAATGTGCACATCCTGCTGTTTATGTTGTTTTCACATTTTGTATTGTTGCGTGTTTTGTTGAAGCTTGTTGGGAATATACTGAAAGAATTTAATTTGTGTTACATATTAAAATGATGTATTTATTTTTATTGCAGAATATACCTTTCACATTCACATTCACGTTCGTGTGATAATGTGCTGATAAATGAGTGTTTGTTTGACAACTACGAATGAAAAGCTCTTCAAAACTTAAGTATTTATGACAAAAATTTATTTACAAATAATAAATGCTAATGTTTTGTAAAAGTAAATTTTTTCTTACAGAATTTGAAAACAATATACATAATTAATGAATTAATTTAAGAATAATATCTTTTTTTTTAATGAAAACACAAAAACATCTCATAAGAGACCATAAATAGAAAATCTCATAATTTCTTTCAGTGTAATATTCTTATATTAAGTGTGTTTGATTGTCTTTGTATATACCACTAATGTGAATACATTAAAAATATGGTGAGTGTGTGTGTGTTTTGGCCAGCTTTTTTGTAGTTGTATTTTTAAGTTTTAAATTTTTTAAGGCTGTTTCTATTCAGTATTGCCACCATTTTGAACAAATTATAGAAAGGAAAATATTATAAAAAATAACACAAGCCATGTCACAGATATTTTTCTATATCATTTAAAATTTACTTTAAGTCTATGAAATTTTACTGTTGGATTGTTGTAACACAGAAGCAAACAACATTGCAAAAACCTTTTTTTAATACTTATGGCCAAATTACGGATTACAAACGCTGTTGTATTATTATTCGAACGTTCAAAAGCTTTAAAATAATTTTTTTTTATTTTTCTGAAGAACTTTGATTTTCTCATTAATAATGTTAGTCGCTTCAATTTTAAAAACTTCTTAATAAAATTCTGCTTTATGTAATTAAAATCTTTAAAAAATGTGGTTTTGGTCCTACATACTCCTTCACAAAAATGGTTAGAAAATAAAACTTAATTTTGTTAGTGCGAACAACAACTCATTACAAAAGCTGAAAGTTTACACATGCTTTTAAAAGCTAAAGCTTAAATGGGAATAAAAAGGCGAAATTTTATCTTAAACTGCTAACTTGACAATACTGTCACTGGCAATCTAGTTTGCCAAATGTGCGATCTAAATTTCAATAAGAAGTGCACTTTAGAAAAATTATTAAAATCTTGTGCAGATTTCAAAATATTATAACATAAGCAAATTAATGTTGTTTGTCCCTCTTTTTAAAATTTACTTAGTCACATCAATAGACTTTGATATTAACTAAAAAATATATACATACACTTTAAAATAGAACTCGCCCTATATTTTAAATATGTAATAAAACAATTTTATTTAGATACGTTAGGTTAAATTGAAAAGAGGGGAATTAAAGCCCAAACCTATAACTGGTATACAGTTGGCAAATTTTGTGCTCTAAAAGAGTGAAAAGTCCCCTAAAACAATAGTATTGAACTCGTCCAATACTTCGACTAGATCAAGAGAAAAATCTCTTCAATATGATTCGTTGGGGATTTGTAGGACACTGACAAAGGTGGTGTTCGAAAATCTCATCATGGATGGTTTACATGCCGTATCATTCAACAGTACAATATGGACTAGACGAGTTCTCTGCTCCGTGTTAGCTGTTACTACACTGGTTAATCTTCTTAGTCTTGACCTACTCAGTTTCAGAATCTTTAACGATTTCTCAAGATTTTGGTCACCCATATGTTTGTCACCAACCCGACATCAGAATTTTGACGTAATCTTCCATTGCCCAAACTTCAAATTAATTAATGATCTTTTTTGTTTCCAATTATGCCATGATGTACTTGTCCATCTCATTTTCTCTCAAGACGTTCACAATACGGTGGCGAGTTTATCTCATTCTAACATTGCAGGACATTCCAAGATTGAACTTTTTTATTAATTATGCTCTTGATAACTAATTGCTTGCCAGTAAAGATACGAATCAGAGATTCGTTATCAATTTCCTTCATCCATTTAATACCTTCCGTTATTGCTATAGTCTCAGCCTAGAAAATGGTTTTGTTATCTGTTAGGCGGAAGTATTTTTCGACGGCCAATCTTCAATTCGTCTGTATAAAATCGGTGCCTTGGATAGTTCTTACCCATTCTCTCTCCTCTGGTGTTACTTATGGTTATATAGTTAACGCTCTCATATATCGTTAGAATTTAATTTCATGTTATTTTTTTTTTTTTATTTTCATATTATTACAATATATTTTATGCTAAGGCATACATTTTTGGACTTTTTTAGGAGGTTTTATATTAATATGTTAGTATTGGATGTAGTTGGCTCGTATATAGCCAGTGTGTTAATTTTTGCTTAACGCTATTTTACAAAGGGCCCAAACTATTTGAGTTTTCTCTACTCTGTTCTCGATTAGATAATAAAAGTAACCAAATTTTGTTGAAAATAACAAATATGGAAATGTTGTTTTCAATAGTTTTCTCTTCCTCTCCTTTTGAGTTTGTATTGTTTTACTCCTTGTTGCAGCATATTGCATTGCCTTCCTATTGTTTAATATCTGCTACTGCAGTGACTAAACAAATTCGAAACAACTCGTTTTTGTTGTAAGACTAAATGTTTTTTATTTCGATAATTTAAGGGAAAACAATTAAACCATTAGATAAATATTTTTATTGCAACAGAAATATACAGTTGGAGTACAAATTTACAAACAGATACACAAAAAACATATGTTATCATATTGTTTTTTTCTTCGTAATTTTTTCAAAATTATCTACACCTTTAAAAATTAGCTAAAACATTTAAAAATATAGCTTTAAAGTTACTGAAAGCTTTTCATTTATCTGGTGATTTTCTAACCGTTTAAGATATAAAAATTAAACAAAAACACAGAAAATATGCCAAAGGAAAGGAGAGTTTTCACTATTTATTTGGGGCTATAAATAAATGTCTGACTTTTACTTTTTGAAAATAGTTTAATGTAAATGTTTGCCGGCGGTTATGCCGTAGTTGGTCCATCTAATTTTAGTAAACATTTTTTAGCATTTCGATCGGTATCTCTTCAATTGTAGTTGTACGGCTGTAAATATGGCTTGTCCTGGTTCTCGAGCGTTTTCACGTGGTTCCACGAAGAATAGTCCAGTTAAGTCTAATCAAATGTTTTAAGCGGACAATGCACATTCCAAACCGTAAGATTTATTTTTTTTTAGTAAACATGTCTTTCAACAGGTTCATGGTATGGCGTGCGTGTGTCATGTGACACGGTTTTAATGGAATCACGTGTTAAAACCACCACCAATACTGTAACGTTGCAATTTTTATCTTTCTTGAAGAGTTACGATCCAATAATGTCGTCGGCCTAAACATAGCACTAAAGACCGCATGTTTCATGCTGATTTATAAGCTTTTAAGCTGCTATGGAAGGTTTTTAGAATGAATTGGTTTTTATGAACGTACCGATTGAACAAAAATTATATTCGTCGCTGAAGACAATCTTGTGGATGGATCTTGTTCCATCTGGCAGTAGATGTATTTTGTATGGTTCTATACCGATGTTCTTACATAAAATCTTTTAAGTGGTTTTATGTCATTCAACCCAATTGTTGACAATGGTCACAAATACACACATCGCGATCTTTATTGACACTGATCGATAAAGCAGAAATATTATCTTCTCCCACATTTTGCATATGGATTAGTAGATTAATTCAAATAAAGTGATAAAAAGCTGAATAGCGTGTTCAGTGAGCCAACTATGACGACCATGAACGATCAAAAAACTTGACGTTAAATTGCGACTCACAAATTACATCGTGGAATATGGTTGATCCACCCTTTATATTGAAACATACATCTAATAGAAAGAAACAGTTAGTAGATGAAAAAATGTGAATTTCTATATTTTTCTAACTTTCGATTTTATATAAAACTAAACAAAAATTTTTTAATTGTTAAATTTTTTATTAATGATATGGAATACAATTTACTTTTACAATACAAAAAATTGTAACATGTCCAAGTTTTGATTTTTAGAAAATTAGTTTGATTGGTGATTGTTAAAAAAATAGATTTTGAAAAGCCTGAATTTGAAGAAAGAAACTTATTAATTGGTTTTCTGTAGAGAATTTTCTGCAAAATTAAAAAATTTTTAACTATTCGTAAAGTGTTTACATTTTTAAATAGAAAAGTGACCTATTATTCTTAGTTAAATTAGAAAAGGTGTCCACATGGATTTGGATTAAAATTTCTTTTTCTCTATCTCTGTAAACGATATAAGCCAAGAAATTTAAGCAATTTAACTTAAAATTCTAATAGTAATCCTCGTAATCGTATGCTCGTATCTGTTGCATGATATATGAGCATAAAGCTAGTGGCACTTAAACGAACTCACAGTTGGTTATATATACACTTCCTTTAACAATTTCTACTAGAGTTTGTTTTTAATCAAGTTTTTTTTTACCACGTTGAGTATTTCCACTATTTCAGTATTTGGATTCTAGCCCAAAAGTTAAAATGGGGAAAAAATTATATTTTGTTATCAATATTTGGTTGTGGTTATTGGTTGTTGTTTTTTTTTTCAAAAGAAACACTCCTTCCAAATAAGTGTGTATAAAGATGGGGTGCAATAACGCCTTACGAAATAAGGCCTTTAAGGCTTTATTTCTCAATGGAAAGTGAAATAAGGCCTTTATTTCCAAAAAGGTTTTATTGCACTTTGAAAGTGAAATAAAGCCGTAAAGGTCTTATTTCACTTAAATTTCTTTTCAAATGAAGCAATAAAATTTCTTATTCTTCTTATATTTTATTGAACAATTATAAAAAAATTTCATATTGACAAAAATTAATAGAACATTATTAATTAATCCCACTTATGGAAACGAAATCACACCAAAATGAAAAAAAAAATCACTTAATTCATTACACATTTTTGCATAAAAGCATACACAAATATTAATTTAACTGCAACAATATTGAAAATCTTTGCTTTATAAAGTTTTTCTGCATGGCGGCCTGCGGCCGCTCTTAGGAGTTTGATCCTCCATGGGACGCGGCAGGTGGCATCGCTGAATAAAGTTTCCCTGCGCGCGTCACACTACGGAATATAATGAGACGCGCGCAGGAAAACTGTATTCAGCGAAGCCACCTGCCGCGTCCTATGGAGGAGAAAACCCCTAAGATCGGCCGCAGGCCGCCACGCAGAAAAACTGTATTAAGTGAGATTTAGGTGGCTTTTTCCTACGTAGTGCATAAAGTCCATGGACATTATGTTACTATTTGTGTGTCACAATGTTCATGGACATTATGACATGCCACCGAAAATATATACTTACATGTTCATTATGAGCAATATGTATTATTAGCAGTTGTTTAAAGATATTGGATTGTTATCAACAACAACAAAAAACAATAAATTGAACAGCGTAACAAAAGAATCAAAAAATATAAAATAAAGGCTTTATTGCACCATTGGCTAAATTTCAATAAAGGCCTTATGTCACTTTCAAAGTGCAATAAAGCCTTTTCCGCAATAAAGACTTTATTTCTCAATTGGAAGTGAAATAAAGCCTTAAAGGCCTTATTTCGTAAGGCGTTATTGCACCCCACCGTGTATAAAATAGTAAGTGTTCATTTAGGCTGCTGCTTACATATGGACATTTCCATGAATATGTCAACCACGACTGTAAAAATATAAGCTCTTAAAAGTTTTTCAATATAAGTTTATTGATTAAAAAAACAGTCAAACTTAACTATGCGCAGGTATTAGGAGCTTTTTAAATTATTTTAAGAGCAATAATAAGAGTTTGATCTGATTAACTCTTTGGCTTATTTTAAAGAATAAAAAAAATTGTAGTTGTAAATATGCTTTAAAATTAAGGTAACAGCAACAAATAACAAGATCCATAAGAAAAAATAAAATATAGAGTCCAATTTGCGGTATTTTTTTTGATTTCCGTTGGATGTTATTTTAATGTCACGTACGTAGTGCAAAAACATTATTTGTCTCCGTCATTCATATTTGAACAGTTGCAAGAGTCCCAATATAAAAGCACTTAATTTAGAATTTAACTTGTTTCTTAATTTCTGTCACGTACGATATGTCACAAACGATATTAAATTGAAATGATTATAAAATCATTTAAAGATTGTTTTCAATTAAGTATAATAGATTTGAAATGAAAAATATTTGGTTTAGTGTAAGAAATTAAAAAAAGAAAAAAATACCTCCCAAGATTCGCAGACTTTTTCATATTTCCATATACACCTCAAAATCACTTCTGTTTTATGTCACGTACGATATATTCTTATTTTTCTGGATATTCTAGACAACAATGATTCGAATATGATTAATTTTTTTTTAATAAAGTACCCCTTTGCAAAAATTACTCCACTTTATAGGAGTACAAATGTCACGTACGATGACATGGAAATGCCCATATGCGCACACGATGCCAATAAATTAAATTTTAATTTGAGATATTAGTGACTAATGCGTCACTAATTTGGATCTACTGTATGTTATGTTGTTGTTGAGGTTTTCTTTGTAAATTTGTACTTATACGACTGATAATATTTAGGAACAAAGGAAGAATGAATAATAAAAATATATAAGTTCAAGAATTTTGTGGCTATCTATACCATTTTTGTTTTTATAAAACTAAAAAATCTTATATCATGAATTCGCGTAGGTAGCGCGTAGGTAGGAAAAAATTAATTATGTTTTAAGAAATAATTAATTAAGCATTATTAACTCATGAAACGTTGATTTATTTTCATCTACTACACATGCACTTATTAAAATGAAGTGAATTTTATTGATACATTCATGTAAAACATGCTCTTCAATGGGACGTTAATGTTAAAAGGATGCATGTTACACCTAAATTGAACCACTTCATCATAGGTAGAACTCATGCATCCTTTTGCATGTCTTTTTTTGCTGGGTAGATTTTTTAGTTACACATTTATAAATAACAATAATGCTTAGGTGTTTACCGGAACCGTGGAAGTTAAGATTACCGTCTAGTTCTTAAATCTGGAATTATTTAGGTTCAAGTGTAAAATTTTCAATAACTGATAAGAAAAAAATTTTCTTACCGCTCCATTCATGGCGTTACGTTGCTCGTTAGCTTAATGAAGTTCATGGATACCAAACTTTAAACGGGGTTTTTGAGAGGCTTGGTATACCCTTCACCTATATGGTAAGTATTTAGGAATTTTTCAATTCGTAACTTCTTTAATATTTACGTGCCGATTCTAACTTATAAGAAGGTGAAAAAAAGAGAAGATAGTATACAAGATTCGATATGGCCAAATATAGCGTTTTTATTTATTGATTTTTAAAATTTTTAGATAGAATACCCTACAGATAATATTGGGCTCCGTTGTCCAATTTAGCTAAATGGACTACTTTCAACATGGTCCTATGTTATGCAGTCATGGACCATATCATTTTCAAACAAGAAATTGTAGGTAAACGACAAGTGTTCGTGTTTTAACGATTACATATTTTGTTGTCAAAACGTGTATAATGGTCGTGTAGGTGCTCCATCGTGTAGTGACAAAGAGTAGTTGTGAGACTACTCCGATGGGTTATATGGTCCAGCCCTAGGACATCGTAATGTTAAATCGACCATGTTTTCTCCATAAATTTGGGTTACCTTTGGACTAGTCCTAGTCTATTATGGAGTACACTTTACATGCGTGTATGTACTACTCACGTTATTTGCAGGGTAATGAAGGGTTATTTTACACTTTTAAAGCTTAGAGTGTACACAAAACATGTACAACATGTATAACAAAAGGAAAAAAATTGTGAATTATTAAATTAATTAAATTGATCATTATGGTGCCATTCTCTTTATTTTTCATTTCTTTAAATTTAGAAAATTTTTCTAAAAAGACAAAATTTACCATCGACTTCTACATTTAAATGAGAATTGTTTTTCTGGGCAGTTGATTATAATTATATTGCATTTCTATGACTTTACGCGCTTTACTTTATTATTTTGCCAGCACCATGTAATTGCAACAGTTTTTGACAAACAGCACGAAGAAAATTTATTATAAAACATTAAAAGTAATTTTAGAATTCTTGGATATATTCACATACACTATTCATCCTTCTCACTTTCTTGCTACAATATTTTAATCCTGTTTGCTGCTGGTGTTGTTGGTTGTTCGTTGCAACAACACTTTACATACTCATTATAATTTTTCATAATTTACAAGTTTTGTTGCTGTTGTTTTGCTTTTATAATTTATTTTATTTTTTGTTGCTGTTGCTGTTGTTCTTATTGCTTAATAGTTACTTAATGTTCTTTTGGTTTATTATTTTTCCAAGTTCTTTGTGCATTTTTCATTTTTTATGTGGCCAAATTACTCGCTTTTGTAAGACTCGCTTTTTTAACAATAACTGAAGAGAGGGACACAGTACTCAGAGACATACATAGTACGTACATACTATATACAAAAAGCAGTCAGTCACTCATAAACACTTTATGCCTTTTGTTGTGAGTGCATAAAAAGAATATTATTACTCAACGATTTTTGTTTTTTTATTATTATGCTTACTGAGCGAAGTATTTAACTTAAAAATTAAATAAAAGAGTTT
This sequence comes from Phyto melanocephala, assembly GCA_941918925.1. Taxonomy (NCBI): domain Eukaryota; kingdom Metazoa; phylum Arthropoda; class Insecta; order Diptera; family Rhinophoridae; genus Phyto; species Phyto melanocephala. The sequence goes on from OW799233.1 coordinate 10,774,415, forward strand.
GTGTGTAAAGTAGTCATAATTTTGTTGAAAAATTGTTTAAGGATGCATTTAAATCATTTTAATATATATTTTGTGTGTACAACAAGTTTTCTTCTATTTTATATTTTGCTGTTGAGAACAGCGTTAACTTTTTTATAAAAACAAATTATATACTTATTTCAGGAATGTGCTATTATTAAGTTTTTAATACTTTTGCAATTATGAAAATTAAAAAAATTAAAAAGTCATTAATGCAGTTGACCAGCTACTGAAGAGCGTAAATAATATAGGGCGTAAATAATTTGAGTTGTGAACGACGAAACATCGGGAACTTTTCAAAGGTAAAACTTTTAAAGCAATTTGTTGTAAATGCTCGTGCTGGTTATGGGGGGAGTGCCATTGAAATTATGTACCTTGCTCACAAAATTTTTTAAATATATCTTTGTTCTCACAATTAAGTAAAAAAATTAAATATCGTTGTGATTCGTTAGTTTATGAGATATTTATGTTAGAAACCGTATTATCTATTAAGTTTTTGTAAACTTCATCTATGGTGTCAAAAGTATATACTGTAGCTTTGTCATTCCGTTTTATATTTTAAATATTTTTACTCGCTACCCGATAAATAACATATATTTTCTAAAAACCTTATGAATAGGAAAGTGTATTAATCAATGACTATCTGTCTTTGTGTTGATGAAAGCAACTTTTTAATTCCACTATTTGTTGCACAAACTTCAATATATTGGAAAGAGTGAATAGTTGATAATGTCTGGAAATAAATTGCTTTAAGAAATTATTATTATAAGTGACTGACAAAAGACAAGAGAATAAAAAAGAGTTATTTCACTATTGAACTATTTGAATACAAATTATTTTTTCTTTATCGATAATAGGGCCCATACACAACACCACAAAATTGTGCAATCAAGTGTTTGCGCAATTAAGCTTTAAGCACACACTACATCAGCATGGTGGTAAAAAATTCATTTTTTACCCAAAAATTGTGTGGAAAAGCTTGTAATGAATAACGAAAAAATTTGTGCTGCACTTATTATTACTATTATCCTAAAACGAATTATGAGCAAATATAAATATATAAATGAATTGGCATTTATATTTAAAATGTTGTATTTTTTTTATGTTTATGCCTTGACGATTTAACATTTATGAGCTAATTTTGCACACGCGACTAAATCATGCTGGTACAATCAATAAAATATAAAACTATTTTTGATAAAGCACCATCAGCTGGTACAATCACACCACAACCTCACCACAACCTCATACACGGTCAATCAGCTGGCACAGTCACTTGATTGCACAATTATTATGGTGTTGTGTATGGGTCCTATAAGACAACGCTTTTAACGTCAACCAATAAATCATAATGTTGAAGGAAAATAAAAACAATAACTGCTTGTGAAACATATATGTATGTATAATGAGGTTTTAAACAAAATCTCTTGTTAAGCTAAGATTCAAAGGAACAACTTTTCGCCATAAGTATTAATAATAGTGTTGAAGTTTGAAGCTGTAGTTGTCCTGGCTTAATACGTTTTTGCCGAAATTTAACTAGAATAATTGATACGTCAGCGGTAGTTTCAACTAGTAATATGTGATTTAAGGCTTTGTTTTATGAATAGAGGCGACTTATCGTCAAATCTTCTTCACCCTTTATCTAACGCGAAGCAGTTTTTTGTTTCTCGGTTGAAAACAGCAAGGGAGATGACACCTAGTGGCTTTTGATTGTTAATTTTGAATTTCTTTAATTTTCCCGGTTTCTAATGCTGCTCATGATTTTATTATGGCTCCGGCTTCTGTTTCTAAATTTATAAGAAGTATTTATGCCTTCTTCTTATACTTTCACCTATTTGATTTTCTGTTTAAAAACAAGTTGTTTTGTTGGTGGCACTTACTGATTAAAATTTGGGAGTATAAGCCATGACTGATGTTTTTTTTTTTTAAAGTGTCAATACCCTTAAATAAAATTGCCTTAATTGTTGATGTTAATCTTTGAAATCTTTATGACTTAAGCATACCATCATATATTTCACCAGACGACTATTTTTCCAATTGTATTAACATTGAAAATTGGGCTACTATTTTTATATCTTCTAATAATTTCTGCAGTCACTTTTCTTCAGACTCTTGGAGCTCAACAAGCAAGGCAGACTTAAGTAGTTTTGGGAATATCTTGTCCTACAGCATTAAGAACATCACTTTCGATGGCTCCAACAAATGGATGGAATATTGTAGCATCTTAAGTAAAAACAATTTACTTTATATTGGACTAAACCAAATATATATGTATATTTACTTATCCTAATAACAATGTAAATGTTTGTATTTTTGGAAATTTGTTACTCAATCACACAAAATCGGTTGCATAGAATTTAAAGAAGTTTGGCACGCAGTAGAAAATAGTCTTAGTTAACACATACTTTAGCTTTAATACCGATAACTGTACTGTACTGTAATTGCGAATAGTTCTTTAATTAAAACATATTTCTTTCTTACCTTGGATGAACACAAAATGCAAAACTAATCCGCTTTCAATTGAGGACATAACCCTACTTATTTTCAAAAATAAGGAATTAGGTACTTGGTTCTTTCACTGTAATTTTCTGTTCCTAAAATGTTGACGCTATTCTACTCAAGATAATAACGCTAAAACTAATTTTGCTTGCGCTACACACTTGACTTCATTAAACTTAATTATTTAAAGGAAATTTTTGCAATTTTTTACATCTTTTGTTGGCAACAAAACATTATATCCTTGAGTGTATAATTAAGAAATTATTTTTTTAAAACATTCGTTTTGTTTTGTTGTATTCGAAATTCAGTTTTTTGTTATTTCTTCGAGCACAATTAGTGAAAATTCTATACTAACACACACTTGAAAAAAATAATAGTCTTATTTTATTTTATGCATACACACACTAATTTACAAAAAGCGTACATTCATACATGACTATGAAAAATTCCCGTAACTGTTAAATGTTGTGCCTTGTGGCATGTTGAAAGTAATTTGAATAATTTGTTAGCACGTTTTTTTAAGCTGTTGTTTTTTCGAAAAAAGAGAGAGAATGTTGAATGTGGTGTATAGGTATGTATTTATGTAACTTATTGTAGCAAATGTTTATAATTACAAATATATTTTGCATTACTGTAATGTTTTTAACGTTTTTTATTTATTAAACTTTTTTGAAAGTTTAAATTAAAAAAATAATAATGCTATTTATAAAAATACCAATAAATGTTGCATAATTCTAGGCATATTACAAAGCCGGTTTTTTTTAGTAATTGACAGCTCTAATTAAAAAAATCTGTTTATGATTATTGTTATTGGCCCTTTTTTTCTCTTACATAAAGCAAAGCCTTGTAACTTTTTCATGTTGCTGTAATATTATGCCCCAAATGTATGATTTGCAGTAAAGTTTACTTAAAATGTTTTAACAGCGGTTTTGTGTTCGCTTATCTGTTTGTAGTTTTTTAATTTTTGGTATAATTTTTAATTTTTGTAGCATTTGTTTTTCTTAACTTTTGCACCTCATAAAAATAGCGAGTGTTATAACTTTCTTTATCGAAAACTATTTGTAAAAACTATTGTAGCTAGAGCGGAAAAAAAATGTTAAAATGTGCAACTGAAACCAGTAAAACATTTATGGTGGTGATTGTGGTTAAAAAAATTACAAACGCTGTATTTGTTTTCGTTTAAAAAGGGATAAACAAATAAATAAATATAAGCAAGGCTGTGGTGTTTGGCAAATAAATAAGTTTTTGAAAAATGGATAATAAAAATAAAACCAAACTTGAAATTATGTTGTTTCAGATAAAAATGTTTGGCAACATTGAAAATACTAAAAATCCAAGAAGCAAGTAAAGAAAAATTCTCACGATATGTGTTGTACATATGACTTACAAACTTGTTTAAAGACTTAAAGTGGTATCTAATAAATAACGAGAGAAGTATTGATCTTAAATGGCTCTTGGGTTGTAGCTTATGTACAAACATATGTTGACCTTTGACATATAGGTCCACAAAAGAGGTTGCTTGTGCTGATTGTATGACAAGAAGGGCCAAATTGTTACAACAATTTATCCTCCCGTAATACTATGCGGAACTCTTAGCTTATTTAAAAGGCATATGAACCGGTGACTTAATTTTTTATTTTTTCACCTCTGGTGCCAAAGGCAATACAGCAATATATAAATTTTGTTTCCCGTTTTTACTTTCTATAATACTCACTTTCATCCCCATAAATTATATACATATTTTTTGAAAGGTCGTGATTAGGGGAGTCGATTAAGCAATGCCTATCTGTCTGTGTGTTGGTTGAAATCAACTTTTAGATGCCATGGCACGTTGCACAGATCTGAAGGTGGTATCAATCATTTGTAAATATCCGAGAATGAAGCGCTATTGAAATCCAGCACAATCGACCCAAAACTTTCGGAGATATGTGCAAGTAACCTCTACTACTTCTGTATTATTCAATATTTTTGCGATTAGAATTAACATTTTTAAATACTAATATTAATAAATTTATAGACACGATTGAAACTATTTTTAGATACGATGTGCCTTTTTGGTAAAATTGGTTTCTAATCAGCAAAGTTATAAGCAAAATAATTTTTAAATATATATATTTGTTTTTTTTTAATATATCAAGTAACTTAAGCTCCTAGATATTTTTTGAAGCAGTAGAGATACCAAAATACAAGTCGTAGTCTTGAAAATTATTTCTGATAAAACCTGACAAATCGCTTAGAAACTAACTGAGATATGGGTACAAAAATACAATTGCTTCAGTATTTTTCCTAAAATTTACAAACAGTTTTAACAGCTTCTGCACAATACAGAGCAGCGATATGGATATCTACAGAAAAAGCTTGATTAGAGAGTATAATAAATTGTAAAGCAATTAAAATTCATGATGACCCCACTACAGAGTGGCGTACAATAAATTTATATATGTGGGTCAGTGAAGTGATTAAAAATGTACCCATTTCAACTCCGTCAATACTGGTTCCAAACAGAAGGGATGGACGAGTATAATACAAAATGGCATCCGAAATACATTGCGGATATATGGGTTAAAAATAGTATTTACGACTTATGGGTATCAAATAAAGGCCTTGACCAGTAGAAAACAGTAAGCCATGAAGAAATTAAGAGAATGGGATGAAGTTATAAAGGTTAGAAATACCCAAGGCACCACAGATTAAGAATTGGTGAACAAACTGAAATGGGATTCTATAAAATTAAATGAAACAGAGGTAAATACGTCAACCAGATCACAATACTGTTTTTCGGGCTAAGATTTGGTAATTGTGAAAGGCACTAAATAGATGAATGAGATTGATAAGGAAGCTTGAGATCTCTACAGGTAGCCAATCAGATATCTTGACCCTAATAAATGAAAAAAATTTAATTTTGAACATCTTGAAATAATATGGATACCAGGTCATCACGGCATAATCGAAAACAAAGAATCAAAAAATTATCATTTTCAATACCATCACGTTGGAAAGTTTGGGAATGAAAGAATACATCAGAAACTGGAACATACTGTGGGGTGATTAAAATCTTAAGAAATCGAAGTAGATTCTAAAACTGACGAATTTCGAATACCTATAGAATTACAATTAAAAATTCCTAAGAAATTTCTTTGAAGGGGCCCCTAAGCCCCTTGGCCTAGTTGAAGTATTAGATGAGCATGGGACAGTGATTTTAGAAGGAGAATTTTTATTTCTTAAATCGCGCAACATGCCAATTTGGACATACGCGTATACCTATTATAGGTTTGAGCATTTAATGCCTTTGGTGTTCGACCTAACCTATAATAGGGGTGACACGTTTTTTTCCATCGCTTTTACAAGATCGTACAAATTGTGTCATTGAGTTAACTTTGTGTTAGCAGCTCTAATCTCACAAATTTATTTAAATGTAACGGCTTTTGCTGATAACCAGAATACACTCTTGTATATATTCTGGTTGAAGTCATTGCCAACCGAATGGTTCAGTTCTTACAATCGAACTCTCCTATTGTGGTTATAAAATGTCTATGGCATTAATCATAATTTCCTAACATTGACTACATTTTAATATTCCGAATCGAAATTCTGTAGTTACAAAAATAAAATTCTACCATCACAACTTAACTATGCGATTGGTAGCAATTTCGGTACTCACAACCGATACTGTTTTCTCTGTGTATACGACTAGTAGTGATAAGTAGAACAATAGAGTGCGTGACGAGTATATCAAGTTGAGTTTTATAATAAAGGTGTAAAATAATAAGTGTACAATTTGATTTACAATATTAAAATAAGGAGGTTGCTATAAAGTAAATTTCAAGTGTTATTATTAAAAAAAAATTCTATTTTATTTAAAGGAAATAAATTAACTTAACGATATGAAACATTTTAATTTTGAAGAGAGCAAGTTTAAATAAGTTTAATAAGTTCAATAAAAAAAATTTACTACAGATAAAAAATGGTTTCCACGTTTATCAAATTTATTTAGTTTTCTTTTAATGTGTTAAAAAAAATGTTTGACCCTTTTAAGAATTTAATATTTTCCTCTGAAAAGTGTTTATTTAGCATTCATTCATGTCTTTCATTAAACTTTAATTTATTTTATTTTCTAATTACAACTAAAATATTCGAAATGTTTGTCATGTAATAAAGTGTTAATAATTACCGGCATCAACGCCCACATCATCAACATCATTGCCCTTAGCATCATTAGCATAATGGTCATTATTACAACGTCATTAAATAAATCGTCATTATTATTGTCATTTATGTTGTTGTAGTAATTGTGATACTTGAGTATTCATTTAAGGAAAACAAATCTTTTTTGTTGACACTTAAGTTATCCTCACTCAGAATATATAACACAATACAAATACAAATTTTGGATTATTTGCTTAACATGTTTAGGTTTTTTCTGCCTCCTCCGTCACTGGTAATTTTTAACGACTTTCGTTTTTGTCGTTATTTAAGTCCTTGTCTTTTTGTTTTTTCTTTTGTTTTATGCTCGGAAAAGTAAAGAGTTATTTTGTACTTTTACTTTTATTTACAACTACAACTTTTACGTGAATTAAAATTTGTATGTCATACTTTTGGCAATTATGTCAATTTGTCAACAAATTTAGTCACAACAACAACATAAACAAGCAACAATTTAATGAAAAATGTACATTATTTTCCTTGTTTTTGTTAGTTAATGTACTCGTATTTTGTTTGAATTTTTAATTTTGTTTCTTTTAGTTTTAGTTAAATAAATTTCACGCATAAATAAAACTTAAACGAAATAGGTAAAACAAAGTTCTGACCATTTTATTCAGCAATTGGTTAAGGGGATTGATATTGAAACACAAATGTAAGACTGTTTTATATCAGGGGGTATTTGTTTGGTTTACTAAATGTCACTTATACCTTCCAAAGCCTTTAAACATTAGACATAATTGTCCTAATTTTTTAATTTACACCTATTTTTTTCTGTAGAATATGTTTTTGTCTACGTGTACTTCTCCGAGTTATTCGAAATTGGTATTGATTACAATGTAAATTCAATCAATTTGATTTCACTTGGAATACAAAATAGACACAAATTTATTAAATTAATTTATTTTATTTTACCAAGTTCAATTATTTATATAACTGATGCAATAAACACTTTTTTAAAATTAATCAAAAGCTTCAGTCATAGATCTATTGAAATATAAGAAATCATTTTTAAATTTTTTAAAGAACTAGCCAAGCCCGGCGCGCGTTGCTACGCCCTTTAATGAATAAAAATGCATTCAGAATTTAAATTGAATATCAAGTGCAAAAAGCTAAAAATTATAACTTTTTTTAATGGGCGTGGCACTGCCTACTTTTCTAATCATGTGTGTGCAAAGTTTCAGGAAAATCGGTGAAGTTCAAGTAGCTGAAAATGATAACTTTTTATTTTATGGGCGTGGCACTGCCCACTTTTCTAATCACGAAATTGTAAAGTCATGACAGCTCAATATGTGTGCAAAGTTTCAGAAAAATCGGTCCAGTTGAAGTACCTCAAAATTATAATTTTTTTATGGGCGTGGCTATGCCAACTTTTCTAATCACAAAATTATATAGTCATGACAGCTCATTATGTGTGCAAAGTTTCAAAAAAATTGGTCCAGTACAAGTACCTCAAAATTAAAACTTTTTTATGGGCGTGGACCCGCTTACTTTTCTAATCACGAAATTATAAAGTCATGAGAGCTCAATATGTGTGCAAAGTTTCAGAAAAATCGGTCAAGTGCAAGTAGCTAAAACTGATAACTAATTTTTTATGGGCGAGGCCCTGCCCACTTTTTGCCACCTAAAAACACTCCCTGGAATGTGTACAACAACTTGCCAAAGTTTTAATCTGATCGGTTTTACAGTTTCGGAGTCTATAGCTAACACACACATACACACACAAACACACATACAGAGTTTCACTTTTATTTATTTAATGGGCGTAACACCGCCCACTTTTTATAACCCATAAACGCTCAATGGCATGTGTACAACAACTTGCCAAAGTTTGGGTTCGATCGTCTTTACGGTTTCGGAGTCTATAGCTAACACACAGACAGACAGAGTTTCACTTTTATATATATAGATTTAATTGATATTTTTTGCCATAGTTTTTCAATTAAAAATATTCATTAATTTTTTTTACAGCAATATTAAATAAAATTTTAAGAAGTAATATCAAGGCGAATTCAATAAGGTGAACTCGTTGCTAAAACAACTACAAAGTGAAAAAATACAACGTGTATTTTGTTAGTGTAAACTAACTTGAACTGTCAAAATTTTTTTTACAAAAGTAAAAATAAAAAACACGTTTGTTTACATATACATAATAATTTGTATAAAATAAAATATTAAAAAGGTGCAATTAAATAAAAATTATAAGAACCAGATGATGAACCATGATACTTGGCAACAGGATAAGTACGAGATTGACGGCAAGAAACTAGAGCATTATCTGATGTTGTGAGGACACTTGCAGACAGTCAAATGAGCTTTTGGCTCACATTCGGCTCCGGAACCACATTTACCTATGCATGGATTAATACATTGGTAATTAATATAAGCCTTGATCTCTGGGCACATAGAACAAAGTTCCATTGCCCTTCAAATATTTATTTTTGCACAAAGAGCACACACGCATTATTCACAAATAAAAATACTCTGTTTTATTAAATTTAATTTTATTTTTTAACGTTTTATTAAATTTTTCACAATTCACAATTTTTTTATCTCTTTTTTTACAATTTTTAAGAGAATTTGCACAATTTTTCACAATTTTAAAAATTTTTCAACTAATGGCGCCCACAAATGTAAACAATAAAAAAGTAAAAGCACACATAAAAACACAAACAAAATTTGACATTTTAATATTAAAAACTGATAAACAGCTGCTTTAATAACTTCACCTGATAATGAATTCGCCTTGAGTAATATTAATTTTGTATTTAAAAATCATATTTATTTTTTCCCGTGTGAAATCTTTAACAAATATTTCGTTAAATTCAAAAAAATTTCATAATAAAAATTTATTTTTTTATTTTTTATTTTACATTATTTTACATTCAAATTTCTGTTTGTGTTTTCAAACACTATCTTAAATATTTTTACGGTTCGATTAACAGTTTTAAGTAAATGGTGACTTTTATTAAAACAATTTTTAGTTGGTTTAACCCAACTGTTTTTAAACTGGTGAATTGTTAGGTAATTGTTATTATATATGTATGTGATATAAGTCTTAAACAAATACCATCATATATACTTAAATTTGTTTAAAAAAAATTATTTTTAAAGTTTTTTTTTAGTAATTTTCTTGCTAAAATGAGAATTAATTTTAAACATAACTTATTAACTCCTCGAGATTTGCCAACTACTAGAGAATATTAAACCAAGTGCAAACACTTTTTGCTCTCATGTTGCTCATTTATAACGACAAAATATGCATTTAAACACACACACTCACATATACATGTGTATATAGAAATAAATAAAATAAATGTTGCAGCTGCTGTTACTGTTGCTGGTGGTGTTGCCAATAAGGAAGTGTATTAATGTTGTCGTTGTTATTGTTGTTGCTATTACTTGTGCATTTCAAAATCATTTTGTTTTCTTGACATTTAAAACAACAAAACATAAACAACAATGTGGTAGTAAAATAGAGCGAATAAAAAAAATTAAAACAAAACAAGAAATGTGTCACTACGACTGATGTTAGAATTTGTCATTTTATTTATTTCTTTTGCTTACGAAGAGTTTTACGTAACAGATGTTTTGCAATAACCCATACATAAAACACTTACTAGCACACTGCACTTGCTTATGCATGTAAAGGGTGAGTAAATTTTAAGGGCCGATGTTGAATGTGAACCATATTTGCCATTTTTCAATTTTAGCATAACTCAATTTGGACCATGGAAAGATACAAAATCAAGCAACGCGTAAAATTTATTCAGGCTTATTATGAAAATGGGCGTTCAAATCAAAATGCATTGCGTGCACTTTGTGATTCTTTTGGTCAACATAATCGTTCAAGTTCGTGCATAATCGAGAGAATTGTGAATAATATTTAAATTTCAGCAAAACAGGTCTGTATGCAATGTGAGAACATCTGTGAATGCCTTCTTAGTTCGTTGAACGGAAAACATTGCTGTTTTTCGCAATAAAACGGCAAAAGAGCTGTCAACCTCGACTCATCATCGTTGGACATCAACATTGTCATTGAAAATTTGGGTCATCGAATTGAGGTATGCCGTCGAGGTCGCGGCGGCTATTTGGACAATATTTTGTTTCATACATAATTAAACCATACCAATATTAATATAATAAAAAGAAACGACAATAATTTCCTAAATAATTTGTGTTTTATTTAAAATCTACATCGGCCCTTAAAATTTAACCACGCTTTATTAAGAAATACTAGCATACATGTAGATATGTTTATACTACATTTAAGTTATCTCAACAAACCAAAACGCTTTAAAATTATTTTGTAGCAACCTTACTACCATAAGCCTTAACTTTAAAGAAGTGTTGTAAATATAATAGTGAATGATTTGACTGAAGTTTACATCAAGCTTAATCGTTAATCAAGCAATTAGGTAAGACAATTTTCAGTTATAATTTTGCTAATTATTATTATTATTATTATTATTATTATTATTATTATTACTAATAATAACATACTATTAACCTTAAAAATAATATAATAATGTAGTATATAGTCAACGATCTGTATACAATAACTTTTTATAATTTTTGTCTATTGTCGATCTGTCTTTCTGTCTGTCCTCCCAAGATCGATTGGCTCACAAGTTACTGGATAAAATTTGGCATTGAGAAACTTTGATCCCTGGGTTAATATATATAATACTAGGTAATACCCGGTGTGCTTTGCCACCCGCATCGTAATGAAATAAAAATTTTGTAGCTCAAAAATATATATATTTTGCAAGTGCCACGCCTACTATTACTAAATCAACCATTTCTTATTCAAATAATCATATAGACGTCAAAGTGTCTCTTGCAAAATTTGGGTACTCTAACTATTATCGCTTCCCAGATATACGAATTTCTGTATTTAATTCATATGACAGGTGCCACACCCACTATTACTAAAGCATCCATTTCTAATAAAAATAGATGTTAAAGCTTCTCATGCAAAATTTGGGTACTCTAACTGTTATCGCTTCCCGAATATACGAATTTTAGTATTCAATTGCTATGAGAGCTGCCACGTCCACTATTTTAAATGTACCCATTTTTTCCAGAAATGTTTATTTGGGTGTCAAAGTTTCTCTTGCAAAATTTTAGTACTCTAATCGATATGGTTTTCCAAATATACGAAGTGTTGTATTTAATTTGTGTGACCACGCCTACTATTGAAAGTACGCCCATTTTTTTACCGAAATGTTCGTTTGGATGTCAAAGTTTACCGTACTTAATTTGAAGACTCTAGCTGCATTACCTGTCGTCATATATAATATTTAATACTTATTCTTTAATAGGGCGTGGCACCCCGCCCACTTACAATTTCAAACCAAAGTATAGCCTTTAGTTCCTTCCAGACATACAGAAAGATTCTGTGAAAATTTCAAGGAAATCGGTCCAGCCGTTTAACCGTCTATAAAGCACAAACAAACATATAAACATACAAACACACATTGATTTATATATATATATATATATATATATATTTTTGATCACGAGATAATATCTCATTTCTAACACAAATTAATAAATTAATAAAACATTTTACCTATTAGAAATGATACTGGGGACTTCTAAACCTAAAAACACCTAAATAACTGTTAAACATGCGAAAGTGCTTTCTTGAAACACGACAAAGTTCTAAATAAGCAGTTTTTCCTTGTTGCCAAAGAGTTATTGAAAAATATTTTTTTCCTTTAAACATTATTACTTCAAACATAATGCACTTTTAAGCAATTGTTTTATATTCAACTTATATTTTTGCAAATAATATTTATGTAGACGCTTTTGCAGGTTTGTTTTTTTTTAAGATTCACAACTTATTTTCAGTAATTGCCGTTTGTCGTTACTACGCGTATAAGTTGAACTTGTATAACACATGTTTTGACATGTTTGGACATGCTTCATATGTTTGTGTTTACATGTAGTATACAAATTTGTTTTAGAATTTCCTTTGGTACCAGAGAGAAGAAGGAGACGATGTTGTGTCACTTTTGATGGATTTTTATTGTTTTACATGTGTAAGAAATATAATTTATTTTTTTTTGCTTCCACTTGTCAGTATCATCATAACAAAAGAAAAAGGAGTTATATCCTGAATCTTATATACATACCTTACCTATAGGTGTAGGTACAAAGTAATGTGTATATGAATTGAAAATATAGTTGAGGGTTGAGGACTTGAGGCTGTATGGGAAGTGTGGCATATATTCCAACTAAATATTGAAAAAAAAAATAATAAATAAAAACGAAAATACTAGTACATTAATTTCGTTCGTATCCGAAACTGCGATAGCGTAGTTCTTACTATTTATGAAATACGTACTCAAGTTCTGTTTTTAATACGAATTAATTTTTCCATTAATTTCTGAAAACTTTTTTCTGTTATTAATTTTATTCAGAAATATTAAAAGTATTGTGAGTGCACCTCAAGAACATACCCAGCAAAATATAACATTACAAAATAATGAGTTAAAAGTACAAAAAAACAATTCTCCACTACTTAAAATTTGGCATTTAAACCCATTTTTTTTAACACGTATTGTCATTGGAGGCAAGTACATACCACCCTCGCTTACAAATAGGAACTCGTATAAGTACTTATTACCGTTGCTTAAACTTAAATAGGGACTTAAAGAAGTACTTACTTAGTATATAAGTACTTGATTTTAATAGCCTAAATAACACATTACTATTATGGACTAACATAAGTCGTTCGGTTGTTCTAAGGATTAAAATTCGGTTTTATTATTTTATAAATTAACGTTTCACAATTTAAAATTTAACAATCAATGAAAATCTATAAGTCATCAATTTTTTAATGAAATGATTTGGGGCTTTTGGTAAAATAATTATTACTTATACCCTAAGCGTGTTAAGCTAAATGAGAATTATAAAAAGTTATGTATTTGAATAGCTTCTAGCAAATTTTGCAACAAGAAATTGTATTCTGTGTGTATGTAAGCAAAATATTAAGTCATTACTAAACTACTTCGTAGTAAGACAGACGATATGTTGTAGTCATTGAAAAGTATGTTGTTTAGTAAGAGAAAGTCATAACCTAATTTTTGCTGGGTATTTTATATTTCAACCATTACCAAATGCTTCTTATTTTACAAATTTTAGATTTAAAATTAGAAAGTTTTCTATCTTTTTAGAAAATTAATTTTTAATTTTCGAAAATAAAAAAATTACTAAAACAATTAAAAAAGTAAATTTTTCTTCTTCTAGTAATTAGGATTAAAATCCTTAATTTCAGAATTCTATGTAATATATGCAAAAATATAAAAAACACAAAAAGTACCATAAAAATAAAAAAAGTACCTTTGTGTTCGCTCATAAAATTTTTAGTCTCACTTTGGATCAATAGTCATTAATTTAAAGAATCCTTTTGTGTCAATATACATATTTTAAATCTCATTTTGGATTTAAGTCCCTTATATCAAATTTCTAGATTAAGGAACGTAAAAAATGCAAAAAGTACCATAAAAATATAAAAACGTATGTTTTGGGCTGCTCATCTCATTCAAAATCTCAGCTTAAATCGAAAGTACATAATTTCAAAACTATAGCCTCTTAAACGTATCAAATACAAAAACTACCATAAAAATCTGAAAAAATACCTTTTTGGTCGCACAAACATTTGCAGTCTACCCTTTGACCATTCTATCTTTCTAACAATTCTAGCTTCACAAACGTAGAAAGTGCCATAAGTACCAGACAATTTAGAAAAGTACAAATTGTGTTGCCCAATATATTTTCAATCTCAAATTAAATCAAAAATCTGGATCTCTAAACGTAGAAAATATAAAAAGTACTATAATAATTAGAAAAGGTACCTTTTTGAGTTTTCCATATAAATATACAAGTCTGAAATTAAAATATTTATGTTTATATTTAACAATAAAATATTTTATTGGACATAACTTAAGGTAAATAAATTTTCTTTTTTTTGCATAAAAACAAATGTGTTCAAGAAAGTACCAAACTATTTTCCCTAATTTTCCCCTTTGTACTCCGTTGAATATGTGTTTCAAATTTCACTAAATTAAACAATTCTTTAAGTTTGATAAAGCACCCATTACAATTTTTTTCTAAATTATCTTAATTTTTTACTTTTGCGTAGTTTTTTTGTCCCTCTTAAAGTTTTTAAAATTTTTTTAGTTATTTGTCCATATTCTATCAGGCGATAATCATCAATGCAATCAAAATCAATCAATGCTATTTTATAATAAAAAATTTTTTTTAAGTCCCAAAAAGAGTTTAATTTTTTATTCCATATACATTTGAATTTAAAAGAATTTCCAAAACCGTATTAATATGTTTTTGTTGTGTAAGTAATGAAATTTATTTTTTTATATCTTTAGACGTTACATAAAGTATAAAAAAAAGCCAAAATATAGTTTTTCCTTTAGGAGTTAAAAACTCAAAAAAGTAGCAGCTTATTTTTGGAGTAGATTACAATAACATTATAAATCAAATCTGTATCTTTTTTAGGTTAGAAAATATAAGGTTGCCGATTTAACCCATTTCCACCCATCTTAATCTCCTTAAGTTAGAATTTCCAAAAATTCCATCTTAATGAATCTATACATCAAAAGATGAATTTGTATAAATTTTATATTGCTAGATTTTTGCGTTTGGGCTGTGCGATATTTGTACAATATATATATATTGACATACTGACAATAATTAGAATTCATCTAAGACATATACAATCATTTCGCTTAATACATTTTGGTGTAAATAAGTATTATCTGTAAATGTTCAATAGAATGTCCCAGCCTAATAAAAAGCCATATTTAGTTTTACTAATTAGAAAAATATTTTGCTGCGATACCCATGCGATATTAATAAATATCTTAAATGTATTAGATTAGAGCTATGCTGTATAGGGCAAGGGACCTCTTTGGGGTCTATTATGTAAAGACCTGTAAAAGGATTTCTGATTTTAATTTTAACCAAATTTTTGATTTTTATAAAAAAAAATACTAACATTATTTCTCCACATATTTTTTATTTTTTCCTTACTGTTTTCAGCTCGCTTAATAGTTTCACCCTTGGGAAACTTTAAACACAACTTATTAATTTGTTGTGTATTTTTCCAGGTTTTCATTTTATTTATTGGGTTTTTTTAATTTTATCCGCGTTTAGTAAAGAATTCAATATTTTTTTGCTGTTGCTAAGAATACGAAAATTAATATATTATACCTGAGATAATGTATATCTCTTTTTGCCTTCTAGAAGGCCTATACGTAGAGCTGAAGCTATTGCTGAGTTAGCATCGCAATTTGATAAAATGAATGCAAAAGAACGAAAGAAAAATTTGAGATCAAATATAATGAAAAAAGTACGTATTTTTGTGATAAAAAATAAAACTTATGTACTAACAGTCTACCGGGCCAATAATTTTATATGGCTAATGAGGTAATGTTCAAAACAAACAAAGAAGAAGTTTCTTACGAGCCAAATCATTACACTGGGTATCCACGCAGCAAAAGCAAAATCTTCGGAAGAATAACGGCACTTTATTGCTAAAATGTGTTTACGTTTACGGAGTATCTATAAAAACTGCTTTTGCATTTCTTAAAACTGCACAGAGTGCATCTATATTTCTGGACCGATTTCACATCATGCAGCTCTCGAAAACAGGTCCTTAAGTAGTATTTTAACAATAATATCAATTTGAACCGCCAGAGGCACGTGAGCTCCTGCAAAAATAATTAAAGAACACAGAAAAGGTATTCCAGGACATGTCCCATTTCAAGCGTAGATGGACTAACTAGTCCAAAAAGGTGTAGTAGAAAATATAAAATCCTTAATAAAAAATTTCAGGAAAAAGTAAAAAAATTTATAAATTCTGAATAATTTGACAATATTTTAATATCTAATAAATTTGCGTAATATTTATTTGAATAAATTTACATATTTTTGAGAGTTTTTTAATTGAACAGTTTAAGTCTTAATTAACTTAATACAAATACAAGTTTTATCTGGTCTCTCTTTTTTTACTTTTGGGATATTTGTAGGTATTTTTAAATAGAAGACACTCACTAATTTATTTTACATGCTTTAAGTATACGATATCAAAAAAAAAAAAAACAATTGCTATTCTGGGTGCTTTATTTTCAATTGCATACAAAATTGTGTGAAATAATTTTGCCCAGTATGACGACTGAAATGCTTGTGCAATAAATAAATAAATACGAAACTTCGTAATGAATATCACATAGGAATCTTTGTATGTGGAATTGAAAACAGTAAATATAATTTACTCCTAAATATCCTTCAATTTTGTTATCTATTTGTAGTTGTGTTAAGGCAAGTGTGTAAGTTGTTGTAGCAGTAAAATTTTCTGTTTTGCAGAATGTGCAAAACATATTTTATACTCCATAGGAGAAGGAAAATCGAAAAACACTGACTAATTTATAGTTCTATATATGTGTATGTAAGCATACATACACACACACACACATAAACTCATACACTTGCATGCATAAAATTTATAATGATTTAACAAATGAGGTGAATATAATGCAATTCCTTTGATACGGAGTCGTGTATTTAAAGAGCAGGAAAACAACAAAAACATACACAGCAACACGCAGAGAAACAAGCATATTATATAGAACTAAATAATAATTTCAAATAATAAATGTAAGGGTCCTAATGAAATATCTAACTTGATGCACTCGATACACATACTTTTGTGTACATGAGCATGTTTACTGAAATAGACTAGGTGAATAAATATATAAAATAAGAGTCATAAATAAATAAATGATATATTTGTATAAATGTTTATTTGTTTGTATTTATGTATGCATAGTTGTATTTCTTAAGGGTAACTAAACAAGTTCTAGAGCGATGAAATGTTTGAATAAATATATTTGCAATATTGAAGTGCGTTTGGTAAATTGGGTCAATTCTAATTACTTTTATGGAATTGAAACTATTTCCATCAATACAATAAACTACTTATATTAGAGTGAGAAAGAGGAAAGAAGGAGTGAGAGAAAGCGCTTTGCATTTAGTTGAAGTGAATTTTAGATGATGCATATAAATACTGAATAGAAAAAAAAAATATTAAAAAAAATAAGTTAAAATGTTATATACATAGGATTGTGCGGAATTTTAAATACCCTAGATAATATATAACAATATATATTAATTGTATGAGATAATACAATCTGTGTAATTTTTTTTTAAATAAAAAATAAAAAAAAAACTAACAATTTACTCTTATAAAGTATTTATATTTTAACTCCGTAACATAAATTTATAGAAATATTTTATGACTACACAAAAAAAAAAAAAAGAAATTAAAACAAGTAAGAACACTATATTCGACTGTGCCGTATTTTTTTACCCACCTCTAATTTTGTATACTTTTAAAGCACAATATTTTTTATTTTGTTAATCGCTATGGAATAATCTCTTTATACTAAAATAAAGGGTGTTTTTTTAAGCCCGATAGAACTTGAAATTGTAAAAAATAACACAAAAAATTAAATTGTAATCAAAATTTTTTTTTATTCGAAAGATCAATACGTGACATTAACATTTGAAAATGATTTCGGGCATATGGGCACCGCGGCTGTTCTTGACGAAGCGCATTCTGGACGTCCGTTGTTTTATCGCAAAATTGTGTTCAGCGATGAGGCGCATTTTTGGCTTAACGGGTTTGTTAATAAGCAAAATTGCCGCATATGGAGCGAGACCAATCCACAAGAGACCCTACAGACTCCATTACATCCAGAAAAATTCAACGTTTGGTGCGGTTTTCACGCTGGTGGCATCATTGGACCTTATTTCTTCAAAAATGAGGCCGGAGCTCGCGTTACGGTCAATGGAGATCGTTACCGCACCATGATCAATGATTTTTTGTTTGAAAATATGGATGACATTGATCCGGAGGAGATGTGGTTTCAACAGGATGGCGCTACGTGCCATACGGCGAACGCAACCATCGACTTATTGAAATCAAAATTTGGCGATAAGTTGATTTCGAGAAATGGACCTGTCAATTGGCCTCCAAGGTCGTGCGATTTGACACCTCTCGATTATTTCCTGTGGGGCTACGTGAAGTCACTGGCTTATGCTGATAAACCAGCAACAATTGACGCCTTGGAGGCCAGCATTGTTCGTGTTATTCGTGACATACGGCCAGCAGTGCTCGAAAAAGTGGCCCAAAATTGGACGTCCAGAATGCGCTTCGTCAAGAACAGCCGCGGTGCCCATATGCCCGAAATCATTTTCAAATGTTAATGTCACGTATTGATCTTTCGAATAAAAAAAAAATTTTGATTACAATTTAATTTTTTGTGTTATTTTTACAATTTCAAGTTCTATCGGGCTTAAAAAAACACCCTTTATGTATCACTTTCTTTGTAAAGGGTGGCTAAATTTTAAGGACCGATTTTGAATATGAACCACACCTAAACGTCAAGTCTTCTTTCTGAATTTCATTTGACATTTCTCAATTTCAGACTAACTCAATTTGAACCATGGAAAGATACGCAACCAAGCAACGCGTTAAAGTTATTCAGGCTTATTATGAAAATAAGCGTTCAAATCAAAATGTATTTCGTGTACTTCATGATTCTTTTGGTCAACATAATTGTTCAAATTCGTCCACAATTGGGAGAATAGTGAAAAATATTTAAATTTCAGCAAAACAGGTTTGTATGAAATGTGTTAAACTCTGTGATTGCCTTCTAAGTTCGTTGAATGGCAAAAGAGCAGTCAACCTCGACTCATTATCGTGCCCAACAGTCAATTGAACATCAACATTGTCATTGAAAATTTGGACCATCGGTTGGGGGTGTGCCGCCGAGGTAGCGTGGCCATTTGGCCGATATTTTGTTCCAAACATAATTAAACCATACAAATATTATCGTAATAAAAAGAAATCACAATAATTTCCTAAATAATTTGTGTTTTATTCAACCCCAGCATCGGCCCTTAAAATTTAACCACCGTTTATAACTTCGATATGCTAGTAAAATGTTTCGTAAATTTAGTCTTTCAATGAAAGTGGTTAAAGTGGGCTTGTCAATATAGTTTCTGCTAATAAATAAAACTGAGATAGCTCAATATAGTCCTTTATTCTTCCAAAAACTGTGTCAATAGAGAAATTATATGAATTAAAGACAAACCGTTAAATGGGTGGTGGGCGTTGAAGTGGGCGTGTCACCTTAATTTTCTGGCATAATAACGATATTAAGTAGGAAGATATATGTAGCTAATTTCATTATCATAGCTTTAATTTTGTCTGCTTAATGAACTTTTTAATTCATTAACAGTAGATAACGTGAAAGGTCGGCGTTACAGTAGGCGTGTCGAAATTATTTCTACTAATGAATGCAACTTAGATGTTTCAATATAGTCCCAAGAAAACTGCTGGTCGAGATTTCGACCGCTGGGATAATTATAGCACTAAAATTTTTGTTTGATATGATATAAAGTAAGCTCAATAAATGAAAAGAATAATATTTTTTTTCTAAAAGTGTAAACGGAAACGCCAACCAAATTATTTTTATTTAGTTTTATTTATTGTATAAAAAATATTATTTAAAATTTTTTTGATAGTCCTTGAAGCAATTACTTAGTGTAAGTATAGGCAGTATGCTTCTTATATATTTTGCATAGGCGGTAGCAGCCCTTAACGGACTTAGACATGTGCATTCCTTTTATTTTCGGAAATGATTTTAGGTGGTCTTTGAAATCGTCGTCACTTCCATTTTCTTCCTCGGACGAAGTTAGTTCGGTGCCTGTTACCGGTTCGACAGATAACAACAGAGTTTTTGTTATCGAGATCTTAAAATCGATTTGACTCATGGGCTTCTGATTGGTTTTATCAGCAATTAAGCAATGCAATTTCTACGAATTGACATTGGTGGTGTAGGTAGCGCCAAAGTGGCCGCCACCCTTTTTGCCTCTGATTCCAATCCGATAATCAGCGACAGCATTATCATGAAAGTCAACTCCTTGAGGTGCAGCGATCCATTTTTTTTTTTGCTTTTTATCATATTGCATTACATTTGTAATAGGATCCATCTGATTATAGTTCGTAGGCAAAGTGAGTTCCGCATTGTCTCCCCACCGAACCAATGCAATCTTATGTTCCTGATCTAATGCGTAGTCCATATCATGTCGTGGTAATTTTGTTTTTAGGCTTGCTCCTACCGGTCTGTTTGCTCTGATTGTTCTAGATGCACAAAAACTTTTTTCTTTTAGAAGACAAAGCAAGTGGTATCCGGTAAAAAAAATTATCGAAATGAACGGTATATTGTCTAGGATACTCACAAACCGAAATAGATTTATAGCCACGCTACCACCAAGGACAAGTGGTTTGTCATTCATGTCTGATGCACCAGCAAATGGTTGAAATTGATAAAGATACCCTTTCGATGAACCAAACAACCCAATGAAATTGACTACAATAAAACATAAATAATTTTAATTGGAAAATATACACATTCTTTTCAATTTAAAAAAAATAAAAATAAAAATAGATAGGATTACAAAAAATTTTGGTGCTCTAATTATCCCAGCGGTCGAGATTTCGACCAGCTAAGTTCAAGGCTGTCTGACGGTAAGTTTGGGTAGCTGAGATAACTAGTTTGTTTACATTAAAATTTATTCGAAATGTTGTCTATTTAAAAAAATAAAACTTTTTTATTTTTCTATTTTTTGTAAGTAGTTACTAATTTAAAACTAGGCTATTTTTAGTCTATTCTATTGTCCTCTCAGGTAAAAATTTAAAAGGGTATAGGGGGGGCAAAAACGATCAAGTCGGATAGCCAATAAGACAAACTTAGTTATAATTGAAAAAAAAAATAATTTAATTCCACTTCCAAATATTTCTAATTATTTAATAAAAAACAGCAAAAGATTATGGTCGAGATCTCGACCGCTGGTACAAAATGGGATAAGGAAATTCAATTAAAGGTATTAATTAATTATAATGATTGGAGCAAAATCAAACAAAGTTTTGATTAAAAATAATAATTTCGTAATTGAAATTCATTTTTGTTTTATTCTGTGTACAAAGTAATTAAATTTTTTATATAAAAACAATTTTGTAATCTATTGATGATTTCTGGTAAATTGAAAAAAATGCTTTAAATTTTTTTTTTTAAGTTTAGACATTAATGCTATGAAAAACATATACAACTAACCTATGGGTAGGGTGTTAAACTTGTAATATTCAAAGAGAAAAGAAAGGTAAATGTATTCAATAAGTTTAAATTAAAGTAATAAAATTTATTGCAACATTTCAATTTTATTATTAGATAAACGTTTGAAAATTATATTAAAATTTTAATATAACGACAAATATGATAAAGTTTGCTTTGTCAGATATTTTACAATATTAGTTTAAAAACTTAAGCATGGCTTTAATTTTTTACAACATCCGCTTGGTTTGGTTGTTATTTTTGTGAATGGTATTGTTAATTAAAGATATCGTACTAGATGTTTGTCACAGCAAACCACTAGCTGTTTGTTGATTTTTTTCATTAATACAAATGACGAAAAGCACATACCTCGCGCTAAAAACATATCCACAAAAAAATACTTCATTACCAAAAAGCACTTCTTGAGTCACTTACTTAGTGCTTACCTGCTTCCAAGGGCGCTTCTAGAAGCCATGTTTTTTATATACAAAGTCCCGCTTTGTTAGTCACTTTTTTGAAGTTAATAAATGCTTTTAGCAAAATTTCATCTTTAATATCGTAAATTATGAAAAAATCAAAAATATTTAAGATTATGTTTTCATTTTTCCAAAAAATTAAACTATTTAATTTAAAAAAAATTTTAATTTATTTTTCTTGAATTCAGTACATAAAAGAGAAAATAAACGAAAATTTATAACTTAATGAACAATATAAAATTTAGTCCGACAAAGAATTAAAAAATATTTCTCAATTTTTTAAACAATTTAAAAATTATGTATTTTTTTCTTAAATGTTTAAATTAAAATCTGGCAAATAAAACAATTTGTTGTAGTAAAAATAAAAAAAAAAACAAAATTCATAAAATTTTTTTATAACAACGAGAACAAAATGAGATAAAAACGTAAACTTTTGAAATAAAAATATTATGACAAAAGTTTCTTCTTCCACTAAACAATAACAATTGTTTTAATTATAACAACTCGAGTATGTATACAAAGACCGTCATAAGAACTTGCAATTTGAATGTTCTCTCTTATTCATACACAAACACACGTATTTTCATACATATACATACATACATACATACATATTAGTGAAAAGAAATATTAAAAAACATTTTAAAAAAAGAAACTATAACTTACAAGTAAATAAGACTTACATATTTTTTAAATTAATAGTAAATATGTACAAATGAAATGCTGACAAAAAATGTAAAAACGCTATACGGAGACCAAAACAGTATAGAAATATTTTCTTAACTGCTCGCAAAAAACAACAATAATAACTTCTCGTGCTTATTAAAAAATTAAAAATAAAATAATAAAGTCTAAGAAATTTCTGCAGACAACTACAGCTATAACTATTTACACAAATAAACACACTCACACACACCCTTATATTGCATACCCATAAAAATGCCAGCACATTCTTGTTTTCCGTTTCCTGTAGACATATTTATATGTTTGTTATTCTTTCGCTTTTAGCATTGTTTGTTTATTATTTGTTTTAAATATTATGAGTAGAAGCAGTAGTTGTTGTTGTTGTTGTTAATGTCATTGTTGTTATAGTCATTTAAAAAAAAAATAACTGCCTTATGATCGCATACAAATTGTAGTTTTTCTTAGCAAGCACACATAGAGTTGCAATACAAGTTATTTAATGGCTGTATGCACTCTCTCGTATTACGCTTTAAAAATGTAGTTAATGAAATTTATACGGACATATGTATGTATTTGTTGCCGAATACTTCGCGCTTCCTCACTGATTTTAAACACATAACAACACACACAGCTGTTGTGCAATGTTGGGCGAAAGAATGACATATAATTTTTAAAGAATTTCATGTTTGTTCTGTCTTAACCGAAATAAATATAATTTTATTTGAATTTTTTGAAAATAAAGTTAAAAAAGGATACTCAATGACATTGCAAATTATATAATGACTGTCAGGCACATTACAGTAAAGCAAGTTTTTAAAAAACTAATTATAAAATTTTATAAATTGAAAAATTTTCAGTAAATTAAAAAAAAATTTCCTGCAATAATTTTAAGAAAACCAAAATTTATGGAGCGTATGCAAATATATCAAATCAGATCTAAGTGACAAATATTTTTACAATTGGAAAATTAAATAAAAATTTTCGACAACAATCGCCTTGAAGTTATTCAAACTAATTGACTGAATAACGAATATTAAGCAGTAATATCATTTATGAGTTAGATTTTAGTAAAGTTTAAACTTACGGATTTTTTAAAATACACTTCCTATCATTTTATGAAAACAAAACACATAACTTCCACATGAGATGGTCTTGCTTTTTAATCAATTTGATTTTGAAATCGCTGCAGACAGATGATCTAAAGCTTTTTCTAACGGATTAAGAATGAGACCTAGAAACAATAGATCATTTAAAAGAAAAGTTTAAAAATCGCATTTTTCTCGTAGATGACAAGTGAATTGGCCGACTAGATCGTGGGCTTTGGCACCTTTAGTCTATTTTTGTGGGGTTTTTTTATATCGAAAGTGTACAGCGATAATTCCAAAATAGTTTAAGAGCTCAAAATTAACATTTTAGAATAGATATCAACTGATCATATTTTATTGAAAAACGTGATTTAGGATTTTGGTAAAAGATTAGAAGCAATTTTTGATAAGAATATGTTTCATAAATTTATTTTTTCAGGAAAAATTTTCATTTGTATAGAATATTTTTAATATTTCGATTTAAAATTTTTTTTATAAAAATTTTTAGTAAATTTTTTTATAGAAAATTTTTAATAAATTTTTTTTATAGAAAGTTTTTGGTAAGTATCTTTTTTGTAAAAAATTTTCATTTTATTTATAACATTTCGAAAAATTTTAATTAGATATTTTTTTAACAAAAATTCTTTTTAATATAAATTTTTCTATAAATATTGTTTTATATCAAATTTTCGATAATTTTTTTTTAATAGGAAATTTTAAAAAAAAATTTTTAATAATATTTTTATTGAAATTATTTTTATAGAAAATTTTCGAAAATTTTCTTTTATCGAAAATATGTATTTTAAGAAATTCTTTTTTTTATGAAAATTTTCGAAAAGTTTCTTTTTATAGAAAATATTTGAAAAATTTCTTTTTATAGAAAATATTTGAAAAATTTATTTCTATTGGTTTTTTTTAATAGAAAATTTTAGATAAATTTATTTTTATATAAAATTCTAGAAGAATTTCTTTTTATAGAAAAGATTAGATAAATTTATTTTTATATAAAATTCTAGAAGAATTTCTTTTTATAGAAAAGTTTAGAAAAATTTATTTTTATAGAAAGTTTTAGAAAAATTTATTTTTATAGAAAATTCTAAAAGGACTTCTTTTTATAGAAAATTTTTTAAAATTTTTTTCTGTAGTAAATTTTTGGAAAATTGCATTCACAATCTAAAAGTATTTGTAAATTGCATTAAAAATTAAAAAATACTACTGCCTACTTTACGCCCAATAGCTATTACCAATTTTACCATATTCAATGTCATTGTTGAATATTGATGAACAAAATCTGTTTATCTGTAGGATGTTGACAAAAAATTTTCTTATACTTTATTTCTTGTACACAATTTTTTAAAAACCATTTCATTATAGTCATGTTTAAGTTAAAGTACGCATAAAATGTTGTTGAGTACAGTGCAAACATTCTCAATCTACTTGCACAAGTTGCTTTTCGAGAATAAAAAAGTTGAAATACTTTAAGTAGCAGTAGTATAATAAAATTGTAGTTATGCAACTGGCAGTAGCAGTATTACTGATTTCTAGAAAAAAATATACAAAAACCTACTATTTAGTTTTTGTTGTGCTTTATTCTGGTTTAATGTTGATGCTGCATTTGTATTGTTGTGTTGACATTTAACAAACCTAAAATTGTATACAGATGTACGTGTATGTCTGACTGAGTGTGAATATGTACCGTTTGTTATTTATTTATTTATTTATATGTATATGTGTGAGTTTTAATAGTAATATATACAACATATAGAAACTAAAAAAATATATATTTATATATATTAAAAAAGCATTGAATAGTAGCTACAATTAACGTTGCACTAGTAGCATAAGTAGAAGAATAGTTGCTTCTACACGCCAGCTGTTGTAGTTTATTTATTAATATCAATTAAATTTACAACAATTACATTAAAGTCATGCTGAAATACAATACACACACACACATAAACACATACATTCTCATTTATACAGTTTCACAAATAGTTTTATTTGTATGACTGTTAAGGAGGGCGGTCACATAAATTAGCAGAAGACACCAAAACTATTTATATACAGTAAATGGGTTTATGGTGTTTAAGGTTTTATATATGATTGCTGAGGCAATATTTAAATTTCCAAAAACTTTATAAAAGTTTTTGTAATACTTCAATTTGTGTGCACTAATTTGTTGCTCCACAGTCCTCATTGCTGTGTTTATGTTAGTATTATTGTTAAGTTCAACAAATACTTAAAACAATTGTAAACAGAGTGCAATCGTAGGTAAGTGCTTCCTAACATTTCTTAAAAGATAAAAAAAATTAGCAGAAAACTTTAAAAGAATTTCCTTAAATACGAAATTTTTGTTAAACATGCTAAGAACTAAAAATTTAGGGGACTTTCATTAGCAGAAATTTGTTTTGAAAAAATTAAATGAAAGCAAAATGAAGAGCTTTAAAATAAATTAAAATATAAATTTTCTGTGCATGCAGAGTTAAATTTTTTATAAGAAAGCTTAACAGGATTATTTTAATAAAATACACGTTTGATAAATATTGTTACAGTATTAGTTTTATTACATTGAAATCGTGTTAGTGTAATTTAGTTTTTAGATGCTATTAAAATATCCGTAAATTAGTTCACACTTTATAAAGGGTCCGCCATCTAACGTTTAGCTCATGTCTGATTTGACAGATAAATATTTTTATCCTTCCGCTGAACGAATATGGTTGTGTATACGCTTGAACAATGTTGGGAAATATTGCGACATTGCTTTGGCCGATTTTGCCAAAAAAAAAATCATCTTTTCACATGAAGCTCATTTTGATCGTGGTTGGTATGTAAACAAGCAAAATTGTCGCATTTGGGGCATAGAAAATCCGCACGCATACATTGAAAAGCCGTTACACCCAAAACGAGTCACTGTTTGGTGCGGATTTTGGTCCAGAGGCATAATTGGGATATTTTTCTTCGAAAATGAGCAAGGAGTGGCCGTAGTCAATGGCTATCGTTATCGGGCCATGTTAAACGAATTTTTGTTCACAAAAATTGAAGAGGAGGATATTGGCAACATTTGGTTTCAACAGGAGAGCGCTACGTGCCACACAGCCGAAGCTACACTTTTTTTTAATAGCATTTAAAATAAAAGTTATGTTGCGGACCCGGTAGCATAATTTCGGGGTGTTTTTAAAATAATTATTTCTAGAATTTACATTGTTTGGAAAATTCTCCATCTAGTTTCAGAGTATAAATCTAAGGAAAGTACAAAAAGTAATAATTAGTTGTAATAACGACATACATAAGTGAGTATCAAGTTAAAATTGTGGGCAATATTGATCTTTTGTTAAAAAAAAGAAAATTTTACGATGTTTTCTCTAAATATGAGATTTATCAAAAAATAGAAATGTGTAAAAAAAAAGATTTTTGTGTTCTAATAGTACCTAACGATCTTTGTGTCTATCTTTCTCCATGCAATGTGGGAACCACTGTTTATTGAGCGCAAAATTAAAATATATGTATATAAACAATGTTAGTGCAAATAAATTTGTTTTTTGTTTACTATACTCACACGCACACAGATTTACACTTCCACATACACGCTCTCTTACACATTGACACAAAAATTATTGTACATTTGTTTAGTGGCAGACAATCAGTCAGTGTCAGCAACATGCAGTTTTATACTGAAAAAATCTCCTTTGTCTCTTCCTCCTTTCCCCACTACCAACTCAAACGATTTTTTGTAGTTATTTATTTTATGTTTATGTTCGTATTTGTATGTATATTTAACATGGGTAGGTATGTGTGGATGTGTATAAAGAAGTGTGTTGGTGTTTTTCTACAAATACAAGTTTGGATCTGTATAATATATTTTGTTTGTTATTTTAAGTGTAAAACATGGAACATAATTGCATTTTGCAAGTCTATATGTTACTAGTTGCATACATTTATTCAAACACACAAGAACACAAAACTATGTGTATAGAAAAGCTGCTTGAATTGTAGAGTTGATATTTTTGGAATAATATGGAGGCTATAGATTCCAACAGATTAATTAAAAAATTTTAATCATATCAAAATTTATAGTATTTAAAATTTATTTATTATAACTTGAAGCTTTTCTGAAAATAATAAATATGATTTACTCTATACCTGATGCCCAGCTACAGAGAAAAGTATATAGCATCAATATCATTCTTATACTTTTTTCTTAATTGACAGAAACAGTTTATTGGATTTAGTCAAAAATTGGGCAAACTTGATGAGGTAAAAGTTAGTAAGTTATTTGTTCTAATAAAATAAATAATACAAAAGCAGAAAGGAACTTTGACCAAAATCGTTTTAACGTCATATGTTAAGGGTTTTAAAAAAATAAAAAAAAATATTTATAAAACTTTGCCATATAGGACAAGAGGTGCTGTAAGAAGGATATTAATATGACATATTATATTTTAATAATGCGTAAATGGCCGTAAATGTGTTTATGGACTAGATGGCAAAATAAACGAAGAAGATGACTAATTCATTTCCTTAGATAATTCGGTCACCTAACATTTGTGTTAACATGGTATACGACATGTTGCAGCATCTTGGAGCCATTTCTCCTTAAAAAGCTTTGCAATGATTTGATTTGGTACGAGCAAAAATAAAATTCACAAGTCATTTGCCTGTTGGATTCACTTGTCACAGTAATGGACTTAAAGGCAAAGGGGCAGTGACAATTCTGCCTTTTATATATTCCTTGTGCCAGAAGTGAGCCTATTCGCTAAAGATGGTTTGGCGATACAAGATCTGGTTCAACCTCCAGGTGATTCATACCTCATTCACCTATCCCACGATGCAATTTATGTTTCACTGGCCTTACTTGTAGCCAGTAGGATGTGAGCCAAAATCTTTCCTTAAAATTTTCCTAGTCATTGATGGAAATATATTTAAGTCGTCTGCTATGCTCGAGTCTGGATTTAGATGATTGTTATCCAAAAAGGTTAATGTGGTCATTAATCAATCTGCATTAGCTTGCATTATCTGCTTATATAAGTTAATGTATGCACTGTTAACTTGAGGAAGTGCTCTATAAGTTTGGAAAATATAGCACGAAATTCAGAAATAAATTTTTACGTAAACGTTGCACAGAGGGATTTGTTCATACAATGTTTGGCAAAAAACATAAGGACTGCTCGTAGAATGTTGAAATTTGGCATAGAGCCTTTGGTTAGCTTAATTAAGAAAAATTTAAGGTTTCATAAAAATTGGCCACGCACTCTACCCACCGCCTATAGAACCCAAAATTTATTTTTGGCTCAAAGTTTTTGAAATTTGGCACAGAGCCTTTGGTTCGCTTAATTAAGAAAAATATAAATTTTCATCAAAATTGGCCACACCCTCTACCCACCGCCCATAGAACCCAAGATTTATTTTTGGCTCAAAGTTTTTGAAATTTGGCACAGAGGCTTTATTATCTCAATTAACGCCCACCACTCACCGCCCATATAACCCATATTATATTTTTTCCCACAACTTTTTGTTTCTTTACCAAAACTAATTAAATGAAAATTAAAAATTAAATTAATAATTTCATGAATTTGGAGACAAGTTTTATGATTTTATGAAAGGTTATTAAAAATTTTAATTTTTTTTTTAATTGATAGTATGAAGTCTTACCTTTCATTTTATTATAGCGGGAGCACCTAGCACGACCGAGCAACCTTTTTTTTCTTCCAAGTAAGTTTGCAATCACGGCACATTATAGAACAAATTTTATTCTATCATATCTTGTAAACCATATGAGCGAACTTTATAGTTTTTTTTTAATACGCAGAAAAGGCTATATTTGAAAAAAGTTACTATTTAAATCAGAGAAAGAAAATTATCTTACGTTCAAACACTATTAAAGTGCGTAAACAGTTTTTAATATTTTGACCAAAATTTACATATGACTTTACTTCATTATATGAAAGACAAATCAATTTTTTGCAAAACCGCATCATTACATTTTTAAATGTTTTGAAAAAATTACTTATTGCACAAAAAATCCCACTGTGCGTTGTTGTGGTGTAAGACTTTGCAGGGTGATTTGTCAAAGTATATTGTATATACTTAGTGTAGTATGACAACTTGTTTAACAGTTATTCTTATCAGAAGCACTATACAACTAAAAACACACTATATATTTATGGGAATAAAGTATTAAAGGCAATCGATTAAGACCCATATTCGAAGGGTTTGTTCTTGAGTTTAAAGAATTAATTTTAAGTGAATTGTATTTAATAGCAAGTTTCGATTACTACAAAAACATGTTACTTTAAGAATGACTGTAACTCATAGTGCTTCTACTGTGCTGAACAATTTTTGTGTTCCAAATCGTATTCGATATACCTATGGTTGACTTTAAGGTTTTCCAAATTTTATTGAGGTATCAGTACTGCGACAACAAGCACAAAGAAGATAAATAACAAGGTTTGACTGTTGATACTTATTAACTAAGATGTCACAATAATTTTATAGTTACTTACATAGGTTAAGTCACTTGAGTCTTTCGAGGATAAACAAAAATACCACACTTTTAAATAAATAAAACTTAATGTATGATGCAAATAGTTAGCAGGGCAGCCGCTGTAAAATTTTTTGATCACTGGTTGACACATTAGGTGATTTTCTCGACTGAAAATTGTTTAAAGTTTTCAAAGGGTCTCACCTAACCTCACAAATTTTTGTAATAGCTTTCCACAATTATAACGCTCGTTGTTCTTCCATAAAACACACTTATTTTAATAATCGAAACAAACATACATATATGACAGCAGTCAAATTTCAGAGTTGCCACTTGCAGAAAAATAAAATGACACTAAATTTCAAAAGTGCATTCTTAAAGAGACTCTCATTAAATGCCTTGAAAATATAAATTTTTTTGAATTTGTCATTTATAATATGCTAATCATAGACTTGAGTGCAGTTTTGTATATTTAATATTTTTTGCAGATAAACATTTAAAGCTAGACCTTTTGCTCATACGAAATTTGTAAGGGAAAACAAGCGTGTTTCTAATAAATAAGTATTTACAAAAACAAAAAAAACTAGCTAATAAAAAGGCACCCTAAGGTTTTGTATGACACTTTGATTACACTTATTTAAATGACCGACAGGCAGATGGAAGTGCTTATGCCACTTAAAAAGTGGTCACTAGTCGATCTACTTTATTTTTACGCAATTGGTCTAGGTTTATAATTCAGTCTACATTAAAAAGCGTACGAAAGTAATTATTTATCTAAGTACATTTTTGGACATTCTAATATTCTGTGCTAATATTGGTTTTTAATATGCTTCAAGTTCTCTAACTAGCCTTAGCTGTATATACCCAAAAAAAGATATCCCTTAATACTAAGTATTTAATCTTACATTAGAAATTTAATTATAACAAAGAAACGTAGTTTAAATTCCACTAAGAATTAATTTAGTCGACCTTAAACATAAACAAAAACAACAACACCAACAAGTCCCCTATGTGGTCGGACATAATGAAATAAAAATAATTACAAAATAAAAACAAATAAGATGAAATAAAAGAGAAGAAAATGTAAAAATACAATAGTAAAATATATAATTTTATCTCATGAATAATTATGTTGATAACCTTGCCACACACACACACAATATAAACATACTCATACATATACAAACAAATAAAGCACACAGAGTAATATAAGAATATACTTGCAGTTAAGCTTAAATTTATATTTTATACACATACTGTTGCTGCCTGTTACTACTATGATTTCTATAAGTGATGTTGTGGACTACGATGATACAAACAGTTGTTCATCATTGTCGTCATTGTGACTTTATTGTCATCACGTAATGTCAACAAAGAAACTTGTCCAGCAGACGCAAACAGCATCAATAATAAGAATAATGAAGATGACAAAATAATACATACAAGCACTCACATACATACTTACATACATGCAAAACTAAATGAATAAACACAAACATTCTTATACCGTTATCGTTATACATATGTATTATGATAATAAATATGTTACATTTAACATATGTATGTATGTACGTACAAATATAAATGTCATATTCATTTGTATGGATGTACAAAATGAACTGACTACTTTTACACGCTAACAAATATACATACAGTGCGAGACAAATATGTGTAAGTGTTTGTCGGCCTAACATCGGGATCAGTGAGTGTAGCGTTTGGTTTTCTATAAACGAATTTAGCTACATCAGGTCAAAAAAAAAAAAAAAAAAATATTTTAAATTTATCTGTCCAAACTAAATGATTTCAATCATTAAAAAATAAAATTGGGAAATAAAATTATATAACAAACACTTACACATATTTTTCTCGCACTGTATGTAATTATGTACTATGTATTTAAAAATAAAAAAAGTTTTATTATTAATTTTATATATTAAAGACTGCCACATCCCGGTGGCGAACGTCATCATGGCTCTTTGTGACAAATGCTGAAAGTGATAAGTCACAGTTGACAATTGTTGATTTTTCTTTGACGTCATATATGAATTCTTAAAGTTAATGTCCAAAAATTCATAAATGACTAAAGTTAATTTCGTCTCGTACTAATGAGGCCTAGCAGACAATATCATCGTGATTCATTTTCACACTCTTATGTACTGTTCTGGACTCATAACCATAAATGTCGCTAAGTTTCAACTAAGTATAGTGATCCTTCAATGATGTTGTCATGTATAAGTCCTTTTGTTTGTGTCATTGTCACGTGAATTCATTAAAGAAATTTTCATTTACTATAAAATTTCTTCAAATTTCGACTTGATACTAATTCTATGGCAATGATTCGTGTCATTGTGACGTTGTCGTCCAAATTCGCCACCGGGATGCAAACTTTTACATACATGTAAAATACATACAAAGATATGTGTATACATATGTCAATTGTTTTATCAACTAGAATTTATGTGAACACGTAAAATATCCGGATCTAGTTAGAGACTATGACGAATATTGCAGATGAATAAGAATAAACAAACAAAACTTTTCTCATCTATATTTAATTCTTAAGGTCAAAATGTTGTTGTTACATGTACTTAAGCTTACTTATCTTTTATATAGAAAATGGAAATTGTCAATTTAATAAAGGTTTTTATTTTGTTTACTTATACAAAGTTAAAGTGACTACAAATTAGTTTTTTTTCAGGTTTAAGGTATTGGTGTATTTAAGCCATTACACCAGTAACCATAATTCCCACTGACATCATATTGCAGTGTGATAAACATCAGCACCATCACCGAGTGGCGCAATATGATGGTGACCTCACCACCGAGTGGATGTTGTGACACCCAACCACCGCTCCTGTGATCAGGTTGTGTAACTCGATCATGTCACAGGCAACCTTAGTTAATTTTATTTTAATTCTTAGTTGATGCACATGCAACTAACTAAAGAGCCTGGGCTATCTATCCCTTATTACGTTTTTCGGCTTTGAGTTTAATTAGCGACAAAAGAAGCCGACAATTCACCAAGTAATTGCTTCTGTTGAAAGGCAATGGCAGTCCGAGAAAATAATCAGCCTTTAAGCCATCATTCTTTATTTCGGTTTGAAAGGCAAAAGCATAAACAAAATAAAACCAGGGTCGAGCATCAGCCAATTAACTACATACGAATCTGTTTTTCCACTGGAAAGTAACCACAGCCACAGCCTTACCTATAAAAAGTCTATAATATATTTTAAGGAATAACTGATTCCCGTGATACCAGTTAATTTTCTGGTTGGTCTTCAATAAATTATCTAAAGTAGCTTTCGTCTTTCAAGTTATAGGTTCAAGAAACAAGAGATATTGGTCTCACCTCTCTGCCCCGTGCTAGTAATATACTATACCTTGGCCTGACACTAGCCAAGGAGGCATGCTCCTGAGGGGAGATTTCTATACATAGATGAATAAGTTTCATATTTTAACTTACTCCTACTGGTGCTTAGTTCAATACTGTAGGCCACCACACTGTTTAAAAGGGCCAAAAATATAGTCCCAAAACAGCTTTTAGTTTCAACAGTTGCAGTCGGCCTGGTAAGTCATGTATATGGTACAATCAAAAGGCCTGACCTTTAAATTTATTATTTTTATGACTGCTACAATAATTAACTCTACTGGTTTGGTTTTTTCAATCTTTGACTTTACCCAGCCAATCAGGCAATTAACTTCCTGAAGTTGGACTGCAACTTACTTATGTGCATATTTTAATAAAAATTATCTGAAACAGGTTCTATGCCACGCAGATATGATTGCCAAGTTTAGTAATATGTGTTCTATTACTAGTCCTAGCTCTTATATAATAGTTACACAAAAATCTCCTTAAAGCCCCTAAAATATTCTATATAAAGTGTGGTCCATCTATCGGCTTAGATTTTAACCAGTGGTTACTTAGAATCTGGCAACACTTTTGTTATACTATTCTCTCACAAAATTCAGTATTTTATCTCCGCTCAACTAAATGAATCGTTTTAGGTTTAAGCAATGTAAAAATTGATTACAAATTTATTTACAAAACAACGGAAATTTTTCGGAAATTACACGAAAATGTGGTACAAAAATTCATCTTTTTGGATGAATCTTCATGTTAGTGGGTACGTTTTGAAGCAAAAATGCCGTATTTAGGGATCAAAAAACCTAAACATGATTTTTCAGAAGCTTATGCACCCATTACGAGAGAGTGCAGCAAAGGCATCATTGGCCCATGTTTCTTTGAAAATGAGGACGACAAAACCATTACGGTCATTGCCTCACTGTGTCTCAGACCATCACAAACGTTTGATGTAAACTTCGATTTCAAACTGTCGATGATGATAGTGTACAATGTTTGTAGATCTTCCTTGTTTTATCTGTTTGCCTTAACTTCACCCCTGCAAATGTTTATAGAGTCTGTCCACGAAAATATCTTTGTCCGTGTTGTTGTTGTGGCAGCACTTTTTTTTTTTTTTAGCTAATTTGACTCATTTCTAGTTTCGCCTACGTGTCATTTAATCCATATGATTTTTTCATTCAGAATAAATTCAAGCACCAGTCTAAAAACTAATTGAAACAGAGACCGTTTTGTGATGCTTTGAGCGCTATTATATTTCGCATAAAATATTAAACCGAATACCCAGCTTTAAATAATATACACAGTAGTTGTTTCGTATATAATATTAAAAGCTCGACTAGGTATGATTTCAGCATGACAAAATCTTTTGGTAAAATCAGTAATACTGCCCAACACATATCACAAATTCAAACAGAGTACTAGGCCTTAATATACGAACTTTATCGTTATGTCACAGAAACGTTTTATTAATTAAATTACATGAAGAGGGAAAGTAAAATCATGCAAGTGTATCAATTGCAATATATAAATTTTTTTAATTTTTTTCTTACATTTAAACTTTATTATAGAAATGTTCTGTAAGTTATTGCATTTTCGTTATTTTTATTGTGCCTGCTCAATGACCTTATATTATTACTCTTTTGTTAGAAGGGAAATAGGCAACCATAAAAACCAACAAATTGTTAACAATAAATAACCATAAATCTTGTTAATGTTTTCTTCTCAAATAACGGGTCATTTTTTTTTTAGTTAATATTTTAAAAGAAAATAAATGGAAGGTTAAAATTTATCGGGTAATGTTTGTAATTTTATTTTGAATTGTTTTGCATGTAACTGTTTCCATCATGTTTCTTAGTTGATATTTTAACGTTAGAGTTTTGCATTTGTTCGAAAATCTACTTATTTGATACCAACGCTATTTTACATGTAATTAATGCCTATAAAACCTAAGACCTCTTTATCGAAAAATCACAATGCTTTAGGTTTCCGTAAACCACTGTTCCAGTATATCATTTGAATTTGTTCGCCTGAAACAATAGCTTAAAGTTAGCAAGGATTTTGAACTGGACAACTTCTAAGTGCTGAAAACATCACATGCTGAAAATATATGACTTGAATATAATCTAAGAAAGTCAGTGAGAGTTCTATCAAGTAGTGCTATTTATGAAGCGGTAAAAGTCTCCAGAGCCCGCATAACAATTGGAAATGACAATTAGATACTGAACTAAGTAGCTGGGGCAAAACTGGAGAGAAGGCAAACGTTATGAGAATTGTTTGATCAAGGATTTGGTTTTTCATATTTTTTTAAAACTGCGTGTATTATTTTATCTTGTTGTTATAGCTTCTTGTTTAACTCTTCAGTATTCTAATATCAAGATTTTCGGTATTGACTTAGTAATTTAGCTGAATACTGAATAAAAAGAATTATTACTCATACTGAACAATCACCACAATTTAACAATATAAAAAGGTCAACCATATACTAACTGGAAAGCACACCGCAAAATAGGAATCATAATGACGATATATAACAAAATCAAACAGATTTATTACTTAAATCCAAATTATTTTCTTCTTACGTTTCATGAAAAAAGTGGTTATCAGAAGTAATCCTTCATTAGAAATCACCCAGTTGATCATTATAGACTATATCAGAGATTCACAAACAATTATTTTTACACTCACCTGTGCTAGCTACTTGGTCGGCATAGTTATCGGGTCGAAAGTTAGCCTCTTTCTGTATAATTAAGATTGTTATTTATTTATCACAAGTTTATAGACTTTTTGCAAAGTTTCTCCATGAATTTCGATTATTCGTTAAATATCTCAATTAGTCAATGAAGGAGATGATTTGTGTTGTAAATGTTCTTTTCCATAGATTTCTTGGTCTGCCTTTGTTGCGTCGAGCATTCCACTAAATTGCATTGAATGAGCAATACGCAAACATTGATGATAATAATTTTTGTTTTAAAAACTTTCGTGCGTTCCATATTCGATTTTCCTCACCTCTAATCGTCACTGTTTGTTTCGTTGTTGTAGATTTTAAACAGCTGATCGTTGTTCACGTTAATCCTCACGTACTCGTTTATAGCCACTCCTACAATTTTGTACCTCGCCGACTATTGGTGTTTTTTTAAGATGAGGCTCTGGCGACTGATAATTGACGGTATAAAAATAATACTTGTTTCCATGAAAAAATGTTTAAGAAACAATTCATATTTGGGTAGTTTCGGATGCCCGCAATTATAAATCTGTATATATCACCGAAATTGGTATCGTTGGTTTAAGCTACCATCGCACATTGGGTTGAATCATACCAAAAGTCGATCTTAATTGATTTTTGAAAATTCATTTGTTTTAAAAAAATTTGGTACCGGATAAAAGCCTATAAAATTCTACATCACTATTTACTAATATCGTTTTTGTGTTTTACTATAATTATCTACAGCGCACCGTTAAAATACAGAAAGCTTTTGCCTTTACATAAAAATTATTAAAAAATCAAATTCAACAATTTTCGAGTTCCATTTTTTTGTATTAAACTGTTAAAATTGAGTATCTTGGAATAGAACAATCTACCTCAGGTATTTAAATTTTAAAAATATTTTAAAATTTTTTGTGTAAAACTATTTTTATTATTTTTTTAAAAAATGGTCTAAAAATAGAGTATTTTTCGTGTTTAATGGAATGCAATTCAAAATGTTACGAATTGTTTGTTTTTATATTTTGTTATAAAATTGTTTAAAGTTTCAGCTTTTATATTCAAGAAAAAAACATCGCGCATTCACTGCCGTTTTTAAATAATTAAGATTTAAAAACAAATCTAGTGGCCTAAAATAAACATAATAATAATATTTGTGTTTTCTGTTTTTCTTTTATTAATTGGTTTTGTTTTTTATTTGTTTTTGTGTTTTTAATAATAATGGTGGACTAGTGATAGTAATATGAAGTCACGTTCATACACTCAAAAAAAAAAGTTGGTAAAAAATTTATAAAAACTTAGCTTATTTGGAATCTACAAATATTTGCAAATATTTACTAGATAATTTGTTAAGTTCACTCAAAATAATAAATCTGACGAAAAATCTGTAAAACGACTTTCAATCGAATCATTTTTTTGAGTGCATTCTCCACCTGGCGTATAAATTGCCAATTAAAAATATAGAGCTATGACAGAAGAGATAAAAAACTCGTAGCTGAAACAAAATCACGCATTGAAAAAGAGTTTAAAGAAAAGACCGGCCTTATAATTGATCAGCCCAAACCTGGCTTTGGCAATTCGAATGACGGCAACAAAGCCAGGCGTTTTTTTAAGAATGCAGAACTTTCTGCAGAAATAAAAAAGATCGATTTAGACTTAATTAAAAAGTTTCATACGATTTAAATTGTTGTTTCCTGCGGCCAGAATATCCATGTTGATCGATTTAGAAAATTTGCTTATGAGACCGCTACGTATTTCGTTACAAAGTACCCATGGTATTACATGCCACCTACATTGCACAAGTTTCGAATCCATGGTCCAGACATAATAGAACATGCTCTTTTGCCAATTGGACAATTGTCTGAGGATGCACAAGAGGCTAGAAACAAGGACTTCAATTGTTATAGGGAAAATTTTTCTCGAAAATGAAGTCGTGAAAAGTCAAATGAAGACATTCTTAATAGGTTTCTTCTGAGCTCTGATCCATTAATATCAGAATTATCTAAGAAGTATGAAAAAAATTCAACAGTTATGTCTCAATGTACCTTGGATTTATTAGTATATTATAGTTCAAATTCTAATGCTAGTTGTGATAATGATGATATAAATGATGATGATTATGACTATAATGATGATGATTATGATGATTATGACAATGATGAAGTTGATGACAGCAATGGTAATAATGAAGATTACAGTAAAGTAAATTGCGAAAATGACAATACTCCTTTGTAACATATACAATCTATTATCCTAGTTTATATAAGTATTATAAAACAGTATTAAACTTACAAACCGTTTCGAATATATTGTATTTTATTAAATAAAATATGTTTAATAACATATACAAAAAAAAAAAGATTAGGTCTTGTTGTTTACTCTTTATGCCACGAATTGCAAATAAGGGGGGTTTTATAAAAATCAAAATATTAACTTTAAATAAATATTAGCACTAACATAGGTACATATTAAAGATTTAGTTCATTATTTTCTAACAACACATTAGGTTGTCTGTAATCTCCAGTTTGTTTTATATAAATACATATCTTTATTGGTTTGTAAACTACAGTCAAAAATTTGAAAAAAGTAATTTTTTGAAGAAATGTAAACAAGGTCCATTTCAATTTTTTTTTCTATCTTAAAAGTTGGCTATGTTCATATATTTTAAAAATAAGACAAAAAAAAATTTCAACATTAACACATTAAAGCTTTTAGGACTTAAGATGATCGTCTTTTGGTGTCATTCAACCCAATGTGCATCGATTACTGAATTTTGTTTTAATTCAAGTATTTCCAAGAAAAGAACACGATAAATGAATTTTTACATAGTTAACTACATTCTTCTAGTCAAACCCTTTCATTTGATGTCAATATTGAGGATATTGAGTGGGTTAAATTTTCTAATTCTAGATTTGGCCCATATACAGATACATACATTTATTGTACGCCATTTTATAGTGGCGTCCTTCATGTATTTAAACATTTTGTATTGTATTTTATTTTGACCTAGTGAAGCCTTATCATTTTGTTCTCATA
Organism: Phyto melanocephala; assembly: GCA_941918925.1. NCBI lineage: Eukaryota > Metazoa > Arthropoda > Insecta > Diptera > Rhinophoridae > Phyto > Phyto melanocephala. The sequence continues at coordinate 10,814,159 of OW799233.1, forward strand.
TTGATCTGCCCGAAGCTAAAAAAAGACGTTTTTCTATTTAAAATTTTAGGAAAAATCACCGAAGCAGTTGTGTTTTTTTTCATATCTCAGTTAGTTTTAAATCGAGATAATTTGATAATCTTTTTTTTAATTATTTTCGAAACTGCAAGTTGGTGTTCAATCAAGAGTTTTAGAAACTTGATATATTTATTTAAAAGAATATATAAATTTTTACAATTTATTTTTGTCTATAACTTTATTGAATAGCGACCAATTTATTACTATTGTATATTGTATCGCATATCGTGCTATAAATAACAAGAAAAAACTCTAAATTATCCGAGAGCTGAAAAATGTACATTTTTGTGGCCAAAATATGGAGAAAACAAAGGCAATTGTGTTTATTCGTTAACATCTCAGCAAGTTATGTAGCGATTAATTTTGGATGCTATGCATCCGAGCTATGCAACATAAGGGAGCTTGTTTAATATGGATTTTAGCATCATGGGGACCATGCCAAATGGCCTCCTCTATTAAAAAGCTTTTAAAAAATATATTTAGTTTATGGGGTTGATAATAAATATTAAAGAAATTGCAGCTGAAGGGCATAGAAATAAAGTAATCAAAATGTTGTACATTTAAGTAACATGCCTATTTAATGAAAATCTATCACGCAAGGAACGAATTTCTATTTACTTAGATTCGAATGTTTACAACTTTTCTGCAAATGAAAAATACAACAAAAAATTTCCCATATTGTATGAAGTATGCTCCACGTTAAGAATTACTGTCTTGTGTCATGTTCATCTGTTGATTTTGAAGGAGCAACTAAAAAGAGAAAAATAAAAATATAAAAGAATCCTTGCAACTCTATTTCCTTAATTTATAGAATTTCAATACGTATCGGTATTGAAGTGCAATTGCTGACATTAAATGAAACTAAAAAAAGGTTAATGGAAAAGTAACGACATTGAGCTAAATACAACTTATAAATATAGGAGGCAACTTTTGTTAAATTATAGTACACACACACACCTTCGTACGTATAAACTTATATAATTGAAGTGCAATATCAAATTTTTTTTAAATAAACATTTGCCTTACTTTCTATTTTATGTCAATGTGTAAAGATGTTAGCGAGTTTTTATTTTTGGTGGTGTATGGATTTACCTTCTTAACGAATTAGAAAAATTTTTAGAGATTTTTTTTAAGATACTATTATAAAATGAATTATGAGATAAAATATTTATTCTTCTGCCATTTAATAAAAAAAATAATTTAGTTTTGTTATCTCTTAAGGTAATTTTCTAAAAATTTTAAGTCTAAAAAATTGTTACTGTAAATAATATTTAAATTTTTGAATTCGAATACAACCAAAGATATAAATGAAACAATTATCACAATTGATCATAAGGATTATATGTTTTAAAGTTAACTGCAAATATTTTAAAACATGTTCATGCCTCCTGTTCTAATTATTTTATATAGCGTAATGGAATTAGATGTACGATTCTGAAATTTAGTAAACATTGCTTTTTATTCAAAAGACTTGTAAGAACGTAAAATAAAGGGGACAGACCCACTTTAACGCCTATCTTTCATATAACGCTTTATCTTAAATTTATATAATTTCTCAATAGACAAAGACTGTGGAAGAAAAAGGAACTAAAAGAAACTACGTTGAGACACCTACTTCAGCGTCTACTTCTCAGACTAAGTATTGTTAGAGAAATATAAAAGCTCATAAAACCGACAGAATTAGATGTATGATGATGCAATTTTGCATTTATATATTTCTCGTCAATAGAAGTATAATTCCAAAAAAATGGCGTGACACTCCTACTGTAACTCCCACCTCCCATATAACGCTTTATCTTAAATTCATATTATTTCTACATGGAAAAAAATTAAAAAAAAAAAGAAGTCTGCAATGGATTATCTGAGTTGAATTCAAACATTAATTATATAATTTTAAAAGGCTAAATGTCCACACAAAGTTAATATAATTTTTTTTTAGCTACTTTTGGGTACCAAATTGTACTCTTCAGATGCCGTAAAAACACAACATTGTATTAAAATAGAGACAGTAGTATCATTTCTAATGTAGAAATAATTAAGGTTTGATTGTTAGAATAAATTTAAGAAAATAAATTGATAGAAAACCGAAGAAGAAGAAGAAGGTATTTTAGTATAGAAAAGATTATTTCATAGCGATTACTGTTGACAATAAAATAATAAATTTTGTGCTATAAAAGTTTATGAAATTGGTGGTGGGTATACAAAATTCGGTACAGCCAAATATAGAGCTCTTATTTGTTTTCCTCTTAGCATTATTTATATGAGTATCAAATAAAAGGGCATGACTATTAAAATACAGTTAACTATGGGGGTTTTCACACCATTAATATGGCTATCGAAAATAAGTGGTTGACTAGTAAGTAAAGGGTCCGCCAAATAATTTTTTTTTTTTTGAAAATGCTATAAAAAAAAGTGTAGCTTCGGCTGTGTGGCACTTAGCGCCATCCTGTTGAAACCAAATGTTGCCAATATCCTCCTCTTTATCTTTTGTGAACGAAAATTTGTTTAACATGGCCCGATAACGATCGCCATTGACTACGGCTACTCCTTGCATATTTTCGAAGAAAAATGGACCAATTATGCCTCTGGAACGAAATCAGCACCCAACAGTGACTCGTTTTGGGTGTATCGGCTTTTCAATGTATGCGTGCGGGTTTTCTATGCCCCAAATGCGACAATTTTGCTTGTTTACATACCCGCCAAGATCAAATTGTGCTTCATCTGAAAAGATGATTTTTTTGGCAAAATCGGCCAAAGTAATGTCGCAATATTTCCCAGCGTTGTTCAAGCGTATACACAACCATATTCGTTCAGCGGAAGGATAAAATTAATTATCTGTCAAATCAGACATGAGCTAAGTGTTACCATTCACGAAATAAGCACTAGTTGAAAAAAAACATTAGATGACACGGCCGAATATAATAGTCTAAATTTTTTCAATATAAAATATATCGATAGTCATAGGCAGAGAGACATTAACTTGAATTTTTAATTAAACGATACAAAAATCTAATGCAATATTATTAAAAATAATAGTTTTACAAACAATTTGAGAAAAGAAATTTTATCATACACAGAAAAAAATAAATATGAATTTCAATTACGAAATTAATACTATTAATCAAAAAAATTTTTAATATTGCTCCAATCATCAAAATGATACTATTAATTAAATAAAAATTAATAGTTGTAATTGAAAAAATATTGGGAAAAATATCAATTAAAACAGTATTAAAAAATTAATAAAAATTTTCCTAATTTTTAAAAATTGTTTTAATTAATTGAATCATGCCTATAATTGAAATTCGAGATTTATATAAATAAAGAATTTATTGTAATTTATATTATTAAAACTATTTTTAATAAAATTACCCAAAATGTGGAATAGATAATTGAACACTTAAATTGTTTATACAGAACTTTCACTTTAACGTTCACTATGTAACATGTAATAGGGAAGTTTCGCCCACGTTTACATCGTTCGATTAGTTGAAATTCAAAAAAATAATTAGTAGCATCAATAACCTAGACATAATGGAATATTTACTGTTAAAAAAGCTTGATCAGAGTGTAGACTTCTACTGACTTACCTATTAAAATAAGTATCTTGAGCAATATACCAGAATACAAAAAATATTGGCTTTGGACACATCTATAATGAAACTGAAACAATTTATTATATTCAAAACAAGATATATTTATTATATGTTTGCACCTACCCACCTACCAGAACTATCTCTTGTAGATTGTCCACTATTTTGTATTACTCTGCTCTTTCGATATATTATATTATATTAAATTTATCCTTCGATAGCAAATTTTCGAAAAATGTCATTTGAAATAAATTTTTTTATTTTTTCAACTGACAGAAATCTCTATGTTTTTTGAAAACATTTTATATCAATTAAAAAAATTAATTAAATTAAATTAAATTTTAACTAGAATTTAAAAACAAGTCAAAAAGTCAATTAATTAAAAAAATTGACGGAATATTTTTTTCTGTGTAATAATACAGTTTTTATTATGTTTTTGCCTTCTGCTGTAATGCTACATTTATTTGAGTGAGGGCCTTTCTACTTATGTACGGATATATCTAGGAAATTGTTCATATTAGATATGTAAAAAACAATCAACACAACCGTTTCTTTTTGTATCTAAAGAACAAATGACTATTTGTCGTTCGTAAATTATTGTGCTCTATGTGACATATAAAACCTATACATATAGAACACAATAATTTACGAACGACGTATTGTAATCAATCACGGGTTCGAAAATCTTTCCATTAGAAACCAACAAAGTCTGCATCTAAATAATCATATATCTCTCATATATCCTTCTATATTTCTTTTAAAGATTTAAAAAAATCGAAACGAATTTTTTTATGAATGCCCTAATAGACGATATTCGTTTCGTTTTCTTACCCAGCAAAAAAACACATGCAAAAGAAATAGTGAATGCATGAGTTCAGCCCATGATGAAGTGGTTCAATTTAGGTGTAACATTAACGTGTCATTGGAGAGTATGAGTTTACATGAACAAATTAATAAAATTCACTTTATTCGAATAAGTGTAGAGAACGCATGTATAGAAGATGAAAAGAAACCCATGTTTCATCTATTAATAATGTTTGTTTACATGAATTGTGTAAGATATTATGCATGCATTTGCATTTTTTTGAAGCACATCAATAATACTTAACTATTTGTATTTGGAAAAGGCATTTTTCTGTCCTCCTTTTACACTTATGAATTAGAAGTTATGAAAAATGTTATTCATATTGAACTCGTTCGTTTTTTTGTTGGATATTTATAAACATACGATTCTTGTACTATTATTCCAGTTGGTTTTTGTTTCATTGTTCTGATAGAGACTGTATTAATTACAGTATGTATTAGAGTAAAAAAGAACAATAACTGCAAATTTCTCTCTTTCTAATTTTTATTTCTCTCTATAAACGTTGATTAGTTAGTGGTGGAGGAAAAAGTTAAATAATTTATATTTTTTTTCTTTAAGTTTTATCTCCAGGTATAAATTCCTATTTTTTGCTTTTTCTAAATCTTTATTTATTCAGCTCCATTAACAACCTTAGTTGTTGCCATTGAGCACTTGGTTTTAATACAATGACTCCAGAAGAAGTAAAGATTACGGTATATTTTATAGGTTTACAACTAACAGAGCAGAGTTATTGGATGTGTTGTCATGACAACTAAGTCAACTTGCATGCATTTATTTACAACCTACAGCAATAGAAACAATCAATGCCATTTATATATTTATGAGTATCATTCATATAAAGTATACCATAACAATAGCAACAACAAAACCAGTAGCATCATCTAGAATGGGTAGCAATAAATCGAAAAATGCCAATTGAAATAGCAAAGTGTTATTATGGGCTTATTAAGCAGACAATAATATTTAAGATTTACTTTTACTACAACAACTGCTTTGGTAATTGCTGAAAATTTCTTGAGATTAAAAGTATTCCATAAATCTATTTACTGCAGAAAGTATTTCTCAAGTTTGATGATGTTTGCAGAATGTGCCTTGAGAATGCTGAGAGAGCGGCGCATGTAGTATGAGAACGTCCGGAAATGGCTAAAAGTAGTAGACTTAGTACCACCGGCAGGCACACGTTGGATGTGAGTTCTATGGGGGAAATAGTCTAGGGCAGATGCTGGCGATTACAAAGGACTCTGTAATGAGGATTGTAGAGTAAACAATGTGAAGTCACAAAAGTCTAGAGCAAACGCGAGGGATAGCACGGGACTCAGTGAGGTCGGGGATATCCTATTTTTTTTGGTAGCTTCGTAATCTCTGGGAAAACAGACCGATTTATGGAGGAGGTCTGCTTCGGTATCCCCCCTACATGTATAAATGTATATGCATGCCTCAAGGTTCCCTTTATTAAGAGTTTTTTGTATAAATTTTACAAAAATGTTACACTTGTTACATTTTTAAAAAAAGATAAATAACAATAAAAGGTAAGTATTTAAAAAGATCTAGAAATTGTGATAAATTTTCTTTTAATAAAAAGTTTATAAATTTTATAAATTATTTTCTTTAATTTCATACTTGTTTCCCAGATATTTCAAGTGGCCTAAAAAGACCATTCGCTATTGCTTTTCAGCTCTACTTAATTTAGTTACGTATGCATAACATGCATTTAAGTTGTTGTGTGACGTTTTCGTTTTATTATTGCTGCTGTTTACTTAAGATAATGTCTGGACTACACATTCTCATTGTTATTTGGCTACACCATGAAAGCATTTCAATAGGCCGTAGCATCCTTTATCCTTAATCATTCGCAATAACAAGAGCAACAACAACGAGCAATATAAAAACTACAATAGTTTTCTCATCATTCAACTCTGGATGTTTAGGTCATGCAACACCAGTAACAACATCATCCTTATTGCCGTACACCTGCATACACACATTCTTAACTTCCTTTATTAGTAGTTGTTGTTTTTCTACCTTTTGCTTTGAGGCTACGACAAGTTCTTTACCTTAATTAACCTGACTGACTGCGGGAATGGCTGGCTGGTTAGCTGAATGCTTAAATGTTTGTCTAAAGTTTTAGTTTTAGACAACGAAAACCTTTAGACCCACAACAAACTAAAATTGTATTTGTTTGGAATTTTGTTGTTGTTGCTTTTGTTTGTATAAGATTAAATGCCCGGCAGTTATTTCATATCTCTTAGTTTTTCTCTTTAGTTTTTAATTTTAGATATTAACACTCCTTTAAACTAAAAATTGGGCTTTTCAAAATATTGAGATTTTGCTGATTCACCTTTTAGTTTGCTCAGAACTTTGTGTAAGCCTAAGGAAAACTCAGCTAATTGTACCCCTCAAAACAACAGGGTTAAGTGCAAATTATGTTGTGTATTCGTGCCGGTAAAATGTAAGTGATTTCATGTTTAATTGAAGAGTGCTTAAACAATCCTTAAGTTATACTACATTTATTTAACTAAAACAATAAAAAAATATCCTCAACTAAAGTGACTTCCTTGTGTTAATTGTTTACCGGAAATCAGTTAGTGCAGATGTACAACTATAAAATTTATTTACAGATATTAAGTAATAAAGGGTGCCCCGATGGACTAGTCAGCAGTGTGCTGTTCTGCTAAGTTAGGGGTTGCGGGTTCGATTCCCGCCGGAGACTCTCGACTTGTCTGCTTCTTTTCTTTTCTATTCTATTCTTACTTTTCTATTCAGGTATCACAAAGGGATCAATATAATGGACCCAAGTGAGCTGTACAACAGCTGCCTGTTCTACCAAACCTAACCTAATAAATAGTCTTTGCCACAAAATAGAAAGAAAATTGTCATGTAAGAAAAATTATGAAAATTTTATAAAATCATTTTGGCTAATTCGCAAGGAGTGCTTTCTAAATATAGCACTGTAATATTGTCTAATTTTTACTTTTTTTAACTTTTAAAAATGTCTGTGTTATTTTTATTCTGGCGTTAGTTCATTTTAATACTAAATTTTTCATTTTTATATGAAGAAATAAATTTTTATATGTGATAATGAAAGAATATAGTGGAAAAGTAAGTTTTAATCCCGACACCAGCCGAGTGGAATGCATTTTCGAAACCAGCTACAGTTTTATCATCAACACTCTTTGATCGGAATGTCTTAGTGTGGAATGCAAATAGCATCTATTTAACTCACAAATTTATATAAAAATTTAATTTTAAATTAAACTTTACACACAAATTCATATTTTTCCTGTAGTGAGTGAGCACGAAATTTACCAAACTTAAGTTTTTTTTTTCCAAAAAAAAAAAAAAAAAAAATAAAATAAAATATTACCAAAAACAATACAATAGTTTTTGTATTAATTTAATTTTTTTTGGAAAATAATGTTACTGTAAAATACAACACGCACACAGAGAAAACAGTATCGGTTGTGAGTACCGTAATTGTTGCCAATCGCATAGTTTAGTTGTGATGGTTGAATTTTACAGTTGCATCTAAATTTCGTTTCAGAATGTTAATATGTAGTCAGCACTAATAAATTATGATTCTTGCAATAGAAATTTTATTAACACAAAAGAAAAGTTCGATTGAAGCAACTGAACCATTCGATTGGCAATAGATGTGATTTTCTGTTTTCTGGGAGTAGGACATCTAGTGAATTAAGCAATTGTGTTAGAATAATGCATATCGATGGTCACAAGTAGTAAGGCCCTAACTCAAGTAATTGCAATTTTACAGGAAATAAAAAAAAACGTTATAAAAACTGCATTTTCATAATGTAATTCTTTTTTTGTAAAATTGCTTGTAAAACTTTTATTTATGATAATATTGCACAGATTTTTGTATAGAGGTGTATTTGAGTGAAATGTATTGGAATCACTTAAAAACTATATATCGTAAAAAATACGATTTAGGGCCTTGCGAAATCTATATATATAAAAATCAATATGTGTTTGTATGTTTCTTTGTGCTTAATAGACGGTTAAACGGCTATATCGATTTCCTTGAAATTTGGAAAACGATATCGATTAGAGTAGCAAAATTTTGCTAGAGAAACTTTGACATCCAAATAAACATTTCTGGAAAAAATGGGTACATTAGCAATAGTGGGCGTGGCAGCTCTCATAGCAATTGAATACTAAAATTCGTATATTCGGGATGCGATAACAGTCAGAGTACCCAAATTTTGCACGAGAAGCTTTGACATCTGTATGACTATTTTGATAAGAAATGGATGCTTTAGTAATAGTGGGCGTGGCACCTGTCATATAAATTAAATACAAAAATGCGTATATCTGGGAAGCGATAACAGTTAGAGTACCCAAATTTAGCAAGAGACACTTCGACGTCTATATGATTTTTGAATAAGAAATTGTTGATTTAGTAATAGTAGGCGTGGCACTTGCAAAATAAATATATTTTGAACTATAAAATTTTTATTTCATTACGATGGGGGTGGCGAAGCACATCGGGTATTAGCTAGTGTATTTATATTTTAAATGTATAGTAGTCTGGCGGTAACGTGAACTATTGAAAACCGAGCGTGGTCACGTTTGCGAAGTTGTTCATATTGACGAATGTGTAACTCTTTGAAATTTCCAAATAAATTAGACATGTGATTTAACTCAAATTCATTTATTTTTTGTATTTCGGATTGTTATGTACATATGTTTTGTAAAGAAAAAAAAGTACGTTAAAATTAATTAAAAAAATTTGTTACCTTTTTTTTGATTATCTTTTAATATTAAAATTTTAATTGCTGAACAAATTCTTTCTCTCAAAAAAGTTAACGAGATTCACAGTCTTCTCAATCTCCTAAAGAGCTAAAAAAAGTTCAGCCAGCAGTTTGCTATTGTTTTATTTTCAAAACGTTGCCAAGTTGAATTTAAATAGCCAATAGCATCCATTTCTGGTTAAACCAATTTTTAAGAATGGCAGCTGTCATTCTTTATGATTTGGAGCAATTGCAGTCCACAGGAGATTCAAAATTTCTAAAAGAGCGAAGATTTCTTTGCCTTTCCAATCACAAGAAGTTTAACTTGAGGATTTTGGTAGTTTTTGTGACATTTTTCTTAAAAGATTTTAGATTAGATCATGCTAAATCAGCAGCGCGCTAAACTAAGCTTGTGCAATAATTTACGGGGATAACCCTTTTAATGAAAACGATTTGCATAACCGAAAATCTTGTTCACATTATAAGGGTTTCTCACTGTCTTCACGCTACAGAGTAGTCAGTGTAAAAAAAATTATGTTCATCTTATCTGGTGTTCACGTAAGGCAGTGTTTTTGTTACCACCAGGCAACTGTATGTTCTTTCTAAAATTTTATTATGTTTAACACCAGAAACCAAAACAAAATATCTAAAAAATTCTTAGCAACCAAATATCTGTGGTTTTCATGGGCAACAACGTTTGTCTTAAAATCAAATTTTTCAGGAGAGCTACAAAACCGTGTTAGTGCTGAACGATTTTTGAATATATATAGAAGTTATGTTGTTATGTCATTAAAATAATCGGAATGGGTCCATCTTATTTGAGAAATATTTAAAACCAAACAATATGGCATTATTAACTCTAAATCGTATAAAATGAACATACGCGGTTACCCATCAAAGCCACAGAAATAGCAACATGATTATCAAAATTAATTCAATTACAGGAAATTGAAGGGATTGTGGTGTAAACATTTTAACCTTAGAACTAAGTCGCTAAGAATAACTAAAGAAACCCAAATTGCTAACAAAACATCATACAAATGTATAAAATATTAAAATAACATAGAGTAATTTTTTTTTATAAAACAATGCCTTAAAGGTTTTTTGGAAAAAAAACATAAATTGATTTCAGTCAAAAACATTAAATTGTATAACCTTTTTATAGATAAACTTGACTATTCCTTAAAAATAAACAAAAAAACAAAAAAAGGAAAAAGCACTTTTACTTTTATGGCTTTTACTTATGTATGTCTGTATATTGGCTGACTGACTTTGAGTGAACTATAGAACATTAAGAATCTTTCGATTTTAATTTATATTTATCTTAAGCTTTTATAGCCGTATTTATAACGGCTTGACAGACATTATTAGACAATAAAGAAATTTTAATTCTTATTACTTACCTAAATGTCTACTGATTGAAAAAGGTAGAACAAGTGAAGGTACTTTAGCAAATAAGTGACGCATTAAAATTGTCTACTGATAAGCACTAAGTAAGTAAGTAAGTGTGTGTATTGAGATTTTGTAAAATAATTTATTTAAATTTATGCACAACAACACAGCCGATTTTGTTTCTTTTTTTTGTTTTTAAATTTATTTTATCATAAATATTTAACAGAATGACATATACATGTATACATCCTAAAATACCTTCATATTGAATTTTTTTTTTTTTTTTGGAGAACAGGAAGAGTGATATTGAAAATCTTTTAAACTAAATTTTCCAACTCAATAATTTGGTAGTAAATTATTTGAAAATTTAATGACTTGTTGTATTGTAAAGTACTTTTAACCATAAGCTTTTTTTTACAGTCATCTAGTGACACATTTAGGAATGTGCATTAGTTTAACATGTTTTAAGCGACATTTTGAGAAACACATTAAGGACTCTAAAACGTTTTAATGCATAGTTTTGGTTCTTGAAAAATATTTGAAACTTTATTTGTGTGTGAAAAACAACATGGTAAGCCTTAAAATATTATTTCTGCGGTTTTTAGTTTCACATATGATATAAGTATTGTCTGCAGCTATTTAATATTGAAAACTTAATAAAGGTTGTTGAATAAAATACGAACTGCAAGTCAAACATATAAACCTGTCTCAAAAAAGTTCTGCATTATTATGTTAATCAAATCCTATATTTAATTCTTTTTAATTCCTTTTTGCCTTGCTATAAGGATATCTTTTTAATTTTTTGTTCTAAGTTTAATAGCGCATATGCAAAATAGTTTGTATCACGCCTAGAGGGTACCTAAGATTCGTTACAATCAAGTTTTCCATTTTAACTGTTCTTTCTCTTGTACACTTTGAACATTAAAATGGCTTTTATGATTATAACATTTAGGGTACAAATAACTAGAAATATTTTAACGATAGAAAAGGTAAATGTTGTCTATACACTCAACGAAAATTGCAAAGGAATTGTGGTAAGTATTTGATCGTAGTATAAATGGTAATCCAAAAAGTAGAGAACGATCATTAATAAAAGGTCCATTAAACTTCTAAGGCCTTTGTTAACTTGAATATAATTGCGTCGATGTATTTTAAAGGGCTACAAGCAATTATTGTTTAAATTACAAATGAAATAAAAAACTTATATAAGTATGTCATTGGTACTGGCACGCTCTGAGAGGACTCTTCGGAATACTGAAACATGGCTCTTTTTCCTTGGGTTGCCATTTTTTCTTTTGATTTTTCTTAAATATCTGAAATACCAAATAACAATCTCTACAGATTTCAAAATACTAACTTATTTAGGGACCTATTAGTTAATTATTGTGGAAATAAAACTACTGCCGACTTTAGGACAACACTTATCCTAAAGTCGGCAGGTCAAATCATACTGACTTAAAATCATGCCGACTACTGGGAAAACTCATTTTAAACTCATTTTCAGACAGTTTAGTGGCAAGAGGGATAACTAATGAGTATTTTAGTATTATTTGTGTTTAATCAGTTAAAAACACAAGTTTCCCAGTAGTCGACATCCCAATGCCGACCATTGGAAAATGTCAAAATTATTTGTTCCTAATGTTGGCACCCAATAAAATTAAATAAATACTAATTTTTCACTGCTATAATAAAATTCAAAAGGATTTCTGTCTTTAAAAACTTTATTATTTAAGCTATTTCTTAAAATCACATGTTTACTCAGCTGTTCAAGTTAGGTTCACACAAAAATTTTTTTAAAGAAAACACAAGCACTACTGAACGTATTCAAATACTGTCACCGAATGAGAACAAAATTAAGAACATATACTCATCTTAGCCTACTCTGATCATTTGACATAGACATATGAGTGTATTTTCATGACATACTGGATGATATTTTTTTTATATAAAAATCGTTATTCTTATTTATTTTAAATTAAAAAAAAAATTGCCGACTACTGGTACATGCCGACCTTAGGCACGTTTACCCTACAGGGTGTGTCGAAACTCTTTATGGAGTTTAAGAATTTAATAGCTTTCCGCTTATATATATTTCTTTTATTTCAGATTATAAAATATACAAAATGAACATTTTTGGCAAGTAATGTTTTTAACCAACATAACACATGATACTTCTTTGTTTCAATGTTTGACAAATTCAACCATGGAGACGGATACAATTGAGCAGCATTTTAGAATTTGTTTCTTTTACAAAAATGGTCGTTCAAATTAAAATGCATTTCTTAAATTTTTTGGCTAGAATAATCGACAGAGTGTGTTCATAATCGGCAGCATCGTGCGATAATTTCACCAAACCGGGTCTGTAGGACATGTGGTTCTACATCGGCGAGCACTTGGCCTATATTTTGGCTTACACGTCTGTTATTATCATAGATTTTGCTTTATTTACAGTTAACATGGTACGTTTTTGTTTGACCACCTTGCAATAGACTGACCAACATTTTTGCTTAATTAATTTAAAAGTTTTATGACAATTAATATTTAAAAATAATAAGAGTTGGCAAATTGGCCTTTGCGACTATAGTTTAATAACGCCTTCTTGGCGTTAAAAATTTGCACCACGTTTTCGCGCAGACCCTTAGATTTTTAGTCAGTAACGTGTTTAATGTTGGTTTCGAAGTTATCAATCGATAGTAGTTTATTAGCATATTCGAAGATTTAATATACTGCCACAAAAGTTAGTACAAAGGTCTCAAATCACATGGATGAGTTAGTTAATTCATGGGTCGATTTATTGAAATAATTCATTAAGCAAACGTTTGGCTAAATAATGTGATTGTTTAATGCTCTGCTTGGCATGTTTTATCAGCCTGTTGAAATCCTTTTTTTCTCCAAATGAGGAATAAAAAAAAAACCAAACCACTAGAGGTAATTTCACTAAAACAGGTGTCAGATCGATAAATTCGAGTTCTCTGTTACACTAGCGTCTACAGCGCCTATGGCTTCTTCTGTATGTGGGTTCGATTTTAATGAATATTATCTTAAAGAGCTAATGTGGTCTTGAATCGATCAATAGTGTTGCGTATTACTTTTCAATTAGACAAATATGAGCACCATAAACTCAACGAAGTTCTCTACGAGTTTGGTGAACAGAACGTTAATTTCGAAAATAAATTTCTACGATTTGTAAACATTGTTTTTCTTTTGAATTTTCCAAAATATTCTGACAAAGATTCTAAGACTCTTCATCAGGATGACAGCTAGTTTTACACTTGTTACTATTGGAAGTTCTATAGGTCTAAAGGAAACACTCTAAACAATTAAAATCAAAAAAATATTAATAAAAATATTAATTTGAAAATATTTGATATTAATTTCTTGGTTTTAAAACATAAATGTTTATGCTTCTTTTCTACACTCAACTTGATAAAAATGCCACAAGGCAGCGTAAGGTGTATAAATCATATTCCTCTTTCTGAAATAAGTCATGATCCTTTGAGTGTAAATTTAACAGGACGTATGCAAACATTTGAGTATATTGCTACTGATACTCACGAAATATTTTTCTTTTCATTGCTTCTTTTAACTCACAGCTACTTGATTTTTTTCTTGTATTTTTTCTGGCTATACTCGCAAGTATGACTTTATCCTGTCAGTGCACACTTTCATGTACATGTATTCACTGGCATTAAAAGAAATAGTATAAGGGAGTGAGAAAAGCAAAAAAAAAAAAAAAATAAATAAAAAAATTTGAAATGAAATAAAGTATAAATATAAAGGTATAATCTTAAATTGTAATCGAAAAGGCATAAATTATTTACGAGCTTTTTGTGGCGTTTAATTTCATTGATTTTCTTTCTCCTCTCTCTCTGCACATCAAAATAAGGCCTTGATTTATATGGGTAGCATTGGAGCAGGATTGTTAAGAGTTTGGATGGTAGACGACATTTTATAAACTTCAGTTGGTAGTTAATCTTCCCTCAAATGGTTTAATGCTTCGCGTATGTGTGCCACAGAGAAGAAAAACGTTAAGTGACTTTAAACATAAAGAGCAATACACTGGCTATAAAAGTGTTACTGTGTTACTGTGCTTTAGCTTGATTGATTGCTCTATGCTTGACAAATTGAATTCTTATAAATTAAGTCATATGTTTTGTTTATTCACACACGCACACACATTCACACAGACCCACATTAAAAAGTAAAGAAAATGTTTAAGAGCAAAAACTGTGTTTTTTTCTGATTGTACTGAACACAATCAAATTAGAGATTGTTTAACACCAGTAAAAAACCGCTAATGTATTTGCTACATGTGTAAAACGGGTACATAATACAAATGGCATATTAAAATGTTAGGGTTGAAGATAAATGAGTTACAAAACAAGAGTTGAGAAAAAGATTAAGATTTTACTGCATACACATAGACACATTAAGTTTTGTATATGGACAACTGTACAGTACCGGGCAATCTGAAAGCATTTGCGTATTATGTTATCTGTTAAAAAAAACTATTTTCAATAGAAGTGTTTAGATAATTTCTAAAGTTTAGAAATAGTCACCATTGTGCTAGTCTGTCAGATGGGCGATTATAGGTTTAGAGACTCCTGTCTGTACGAGAAACTAACTGCGATTAGTTTACTTATACCTTGTTAAGGATATCACCTGCTGACTGATTGTGAAAACTTAACACCTAAATTATATTATATATTATTTACTTTTAAATATTTTAAGTTAATATTTTTTGATAAGTCGCATTAAGCGATTTTTTTCCTCTTTGTTTTATTCTTAACTAAGAGCATACTTTAAGCCTTTGAAATTTATTACCAGACGATTCACTAGTAAAACGTAATATAACATGGACATATTAATTATTTTAAGAGCCATTATTACAACTTGCCTTTAGTTAAAGGTAAGATTTTTTGTGCTTAATAAATAGCTTCGCATTATTACAACTTCCAGTTTTTATTATTATTATTATTATTATTATTAATAAAAATAATATTTAATAAATAAAATAATAATAAATGGAGGCTATATAACGCAAAGCCATTTATCGGTCCGACAAAATCCAGCCTTTTACTAACGACAAGTTGTAATAATGGCCGTAAGTAAAATAAGTTTGACTTCGTATTTCCAATAAAAATGTGTTCGGTTTTTGTCTACTTTTTTCAATAAATCTGGCTTCGGTAGTGGCTTGAATATTGGCTTCTAATGCTTCTAAAGTTGCTTGTTGAATTTACATACCACCATAAAAAGTAATCTAAAGGCATTAAGTTGTACGAAAGATAGGGTCAGTAAATAAGAACATTTCTGAGTATAAAGTTAGTACCAAATTGATTTTGCAATAAATCGATTTTAAGCGCGTTGTCTCTAATATTTAGCTGATTAATTTTTGAAATCAAAAATTCAGTCAGCATGGCTCGAGGATGCTCGCTCTTCAGCTTAATGAGAGTTGATGATGTTTACGCCTTTAATTTGGCTTCTAAAAGTCGGAACTATCAAGATGTGGGTAGCTCTGATAACTTATCACTTATCTATGATTGACTTTATTTAAGACAAAGCATCAGTCAGCGAAAACATATATAATCAGTCAGTTAATAATTATCCTTTACCACTGAATAGTTGTCGTTAGAATCAAATGACTAGTAAACGTATAAGGCTCAAGGAAACCAAACTCTTGGTATCATGTTTATATCTGTTGGATGTACAATATTACAAATAAGGATGATTTATCCAAAGGTCGCTATGTTGTAGAGCATGGTGATTCGCCAACACATAATCTGAAGGAGGAACAGGTAAAGCAGCTTCTAAGGGGTTATTGGTCAGATACCAGACTAGATGCTAGATTGGAAGAAAACATGTCTGGAAGGGCAAATATAGGCCTAAGAAGGCCCCAATTGTAGTCCAATTTAATAAATTACGTGACTAATAAAATGTGACGTATATAAAACGATTCACATTCATGTCTGGGTTTTTCTAGTCGAAGACAAGAACTAGTTAGAGAAAATCAATTAGCGTTAGATACTATAGCCGCAAAAACAGCGTTCATTGCAACCAAACAATCTAGAGATGGTGTGCACATACTTACATGTTATATATCTGTTGGTTGGAGCTGAAAGGGCCAATGTTACTTTTTGGCTCTTTTGAGTTAATCATTGCATTAGATTTGTTTTCTTGCTCTATTTCATTATGGTAAAACAGCTAAAGTTATACTTAACCCAGAACAGCTTCATAAATAAAATGCTGGCCAATGTCATTATGAAGGCACCTATAAAAGTTAAAGTTCAATTCCAATTTTCTCAATAGTAAATATTTTTACTTTGGCCCTTTTAGCTCCAAGCCACAGATATAAGGTGTATTAGGTTTGTTTTATTTAACTATGGTATGGTTTATATTTTAGATCCCTGTATTTCATCAACGGCTTATTATAGCGAGCAAACTCTGTCAGGTAATTGTCCTCTCTCTGCTACTCCTGCTTCTGCAAATTAACCCTCATTGATAAGGGACGATGGAAAATGCTTAAATGTTCGGACGATGATCACGACCAAGAACAGCAAGATTTCAAGTGTTGGCTATTCTTGAAATGAAGACTCGACAAAATGTCTACGATTATTTACTAATGAAATATACTGGTCATTGTTATGTACGCAGAATGATTGGTTCAGCAAGTACATCCACAATTTAGAAGCATTGTTATGGTTCTAGACGATTCATGATAACCTGCCATAACTTGAGTTAACGAGATCGATAACTTTCATACAGCTTTAAGTGATTTTTTATGAGTGGCAACGTTTGTATGGAGCATTTTTAGAAATTTAAAAGATCTAAAACAACAACATTTTTGGCGGAATTTTTTTTTTTTTTAATTTGGTTTTATATTAAAAAAATATATTTAACATTTCGTACACTTATAAAAATTTAATACGATAATACGTTTTAGGATTTTACTTTATATAACTGAATTTTTTGCTCTTATTAAAATTTCCTAGGATAAAATACTTATATTCTTTTTTAAAATCTTAAAGAGATAAAAAAACAACTGACATAAGTTTTTCAGAAATGAGCTTGCTCAAATTTTATTAAATTTACTGAATATGCTAAGAGTTTCATACTGACAATCAATTTTAAAATTTAAAATTGATTTGATGAACGAATTTTGGACTAAAGGTTTTTTCAAAAACCTTTTTAAATATAAAAATTTATAGTTATTCAACTTAATATTCAGATAATTTTTAGAAAAAATTTGGGATTCGAAATTTTAGAATTATTATTGGAATCTCTCTACGAAATGCACATTAAAAGTGAACATAATAGACAAATTTAAGTCGCGCTCAAATTTGTGTTCTGATTTGTATCTACTAAAGAGCTGTAAAAGCAACAAAAAAATGTCTGGCAAGCAATGACATTCAATTTAAATTCGTGGGTGTATATTTCTCTTTCATTAAAAAATACATTTTATTTATAAATGTTTTGCTTAAGATGAAATATATTGAAGAATAGAACAACGCTAAAAAAAACAACCTAAATCAGAGCTAGGATGAAATAGAACATAAAAACTAAAATACTTTCAAAATATGTTTGAGGGTTTTCTAGGTCTAGACGAAAAAAAAACTTGTTCTCGCTTATAAGAAATTTTGTTCTCTTTAAACTACCCCAAATGTAAGTATTTAGTAACACTAAAGTTTTATATATCTGTAGGTTGTTTTTTTATGCTTTCTAATGTGCCCGATGTTTTTGGTATGATCTACCACTACTTAATTGTTTTGTTTGAAAAAGAATACAAACACTAACAAAGCTGCAGAGAAACACTTTTCGAGTTATAATTATTTCTGTTGTCATTAAGATAAAGTAATTGGATTTAGTGCGAATTAACTTTTAGAGCATTTTATGCAGTTCTTTAGAATCGATCATAGTCGTATACTTAATATTAAATTCAAACAATAATTCAATATCAATCATACGTTTGTGGCAGTTGGTATAACAAATTAGCGCTTGATAAAACTTTCGAAACAACTGAAATAAAACACACATACACAGCGCACCATGTGTATATTTGGGTTAGTTTGTATTTTTCAACAAACACTAAACGAAAGTCGTTCACAGCAGCTATTCGAATGAAATGTCAAAAAAGAAAAATAAAAAGTTAAATAAAAAATGCGATTGCCACAGTGAGGTTGTAAACTTTAAAAATGTCGTAACATTTGGCAGACAATTTATTTAATTGTTGTTGCAGCAACATTATTGATTTCATGATGTCAAAAGTATACATCAATGCTGCTACAGCTGTCTGCCAATCCCATAAACTAATACAATTGTGACATTACTGACGGTTGTTGCAAATGTTTGTGAACTTGTGATGTAATGTGGTTTCAGATCCATCCAATACAGTGAAGTAGTGTGGTGTGACTTGGTTTGGTGGTTTACAATGGCTGCCGGATGCAGTCAAACAAAAAAAGTTAAATTTGTATTGGCTAAAGTATTAGATAAATAAAATGCCATTAAATCAATTTATTTCAATACTAAATATCAATAAGATAAAACTACAGAAAAATAGCACAAATCAAGTACAACAACATTGAAATTTCACTTGAATTTTTTAGAGCGACAAATGGAAAAATACAAACAAATTTGGCAAAAACTTGATATAAACTACTTGACAAGGCATTACTTAGAAGCAGGAGGAAAAGAAAAATAAATAAATAAAACAAAAAAATTAAAACCCTACACCCGCAACCAGACGTTGTGGAAAATTGAAATAACAACGAAACGAAGTAAATGAAATGTAACCACAATACTTCAGACCAGAGCTTTATAAACAACAAGAAATTTATTTCTTTGCAGAGGGAAAAAAATTCACTATTTAGTTTTTTGAGTAAAACAACACTGATTTAACAATGTCACTTGCAATTAATTCACCAGCACACCATCGCAAAATACCTATGCTAAAGTAAAGCGTTAACCATCGAACTGAATTAATTTTCTCAGTGATTACTTTATTCTATTCCATCTTCAGTACTCCCATTTGGTGACCACAATTAAATGCCAACCAATTTAAATGTTTTCCTCAGTAATTATTTTCTTCAATTGTCTTTTTATAGCAGAGACAAGAATTAAGTAGAAATTGATTAGAAAATCATGATGACGCTGACTCGTTATTATATGTCTCACTATTGTTCGAAAAACTCTTACTTAGACATAGACAAACATTCAAAGCCTAAGTACTCGTGCAGATAAATGTTTTAAGTATTTTTCCCCGAGAAAGTGACAGCAAAATATATTCAGCATTGATTGCATTATATATGCAATCAATTAAATAAAACTTTTATATTGTACTTGCATTTGTGTGAGTAAACAAATAGAGCAGGAACATACAAACAATAAAATTACTTGGAAATTAAGCTCTGGTTCTGCTTAAAACAAAATGAGTGTATATTAGTTGATGAACAATATACACAAGGTAAGCCAAAAGCACTAAAGGGTGTAATTTTTTTTTTATTTATTTACTGCTAAAATAATTATTTTAAGTAAAAAAAAAAAATTAAACTCCATGGTTACTTTTAGCCCACTCTGTATATGTAAATGATTTCGTCATTCAATAATGTTAATATTTAAAGGAAAAAATTAAATTTAAAAGAAATTAATTCTCTAAAATTTCCTTCTTGATTCTTTGAACAAATCGTAATCATGTGCTGTCCACCGACATGAAATAAAAAAGAAAACAGTGACTAATGTTTGGCCACAATGACAAAAATTGACTTCAATATGTTGCGCTCTATGATTTGGCTACATTAAGTGTAAGTGGTATAAATGCGATACAATATAAACTATACAACAGCAACTTCAACATCAATTTGGTAAAAATCAGTGCAAGAAATCAACTCAAGTGTAACGACAACAATTGCAAAACGGAAACCGGAAACTGTTGTACTAACAGCCTTCACTACAGACATGTCGTTCAAAACCTATAAAATGAAAAAAAAAACACAAGAAGCGAAAAAAACATTTAAAAGAAACAAATGTGTTGTAATTGTTACTTTTGTTTGAATAAAACATTGCAGGTAGTTTTTGTTTTTCCATTTAACTACCGGCACGACAGGTATAAAAATGAATTGAATTCCATTTTTGTGCCAACGTCCATAGTAATTTCATTTCATTATAGTTTACAAGCCTTTAATAGACCAGCCAACATTTGTATGAATGTTTTATATGTGTATGCTGCTTTATCGGCCCACTTAGACAGTCACTACGGCAGTGACCATTGCAGTGACTCTTGGCTTTGATTAAAAGCTTCACGCAGTCAGTCTTTTGGTTAATAAACCTTAAACAAAAACCAATTTTTTTTGGTTCCGTAAGTACATGCACAAGTCTTTTATTTTTTTATTGCGAACCATTTCTGTGTATGCAGATGTGTTTGTAAAGCGATAAAGGTTGTACAAATATGGGGGTTTTGAAACAACTTACTTCTGAATATTGAAACTAAACAAATTCATATTAACACAGCGTAAATGATTTGAACAGTTTCGTAAATATTATTTGCATTAAAAGCAGCGATCAGTTATTTGAACTCAAAGATCATTCTTTACTTAGTACATCGTCAGCACCAACATGGCAACGTAAGAGTTTTGCCTCGAAACGCAGACGACGTTTAGTTAGCACTGCGAAAAATATTGAACGTGTAGAGCAAAGTGAGAACAAAACATCTAAAACATCTACCGAAAGGCATAATGCTTAGCAGTACGTCACTGAGAAGAAAATATTTACTATTGCCATATGCATAAGGTGCAATTGGTGTGAGAACTAAAACCTGCAGATCATCAGAACAGTCTTAATTTTGCTTATAAATTTTAACAGATGGTCGGAAAGAAAATAAATAAAGCTAATTTTTGATTTGAATGAACTGTATTATCTATTGTTTTAAAAATTTAACTGTCATTTATCAATGCTAATCGTTACAGCATGATTGAGCCACTGCCTATACTGACCGGAAATTTGGAAATTATTTAGCCACCGCTTTCACCGGATTTGTCAGCACCGGTTTGTTTTCTTTAAGGTTATTTAAAGGTGCAAGTATATGTGAAAAATACCGAGCAAATCCTTGAGCTCGTAGCCAATATTGTTGAAAAAATTCGAGCGTGTTAGCCACATATTTAGAAAGATGTTATTTCATGTATAGAATAAAGCTACAAAGTCAAACTTAAAATAGAGTTGACTAAAGCTGATTATATTTAAAAGGGGTGTTGAATCTTTTATACAGGGCACGCTTTAAACGATAGATTCGTAGTTTTTGTTTATTTTCAGTTTTAATGCCAAGGTTTTAAAACCATAGAGCCAGGGTATCCCACACAGGTTCAGTATCCGTAAGTCGACCTATACCTTCATATAGGAAGTCGGAGCTAAGCGCGAATTCTTTTTAAAAGTTAAGTTTTGCAAAGCTTAATTAAGACTCCGGGTAACTGTATATTAATACCGCTAACCGACGCCACGCAATTAACCAATGCGAGAGTGAGACGAAAACTCTCGAAGTCAGATAAAAAGGTACGGTCTGATTGTCTTTATTCGACAACGATAACGACAATGATGCGCGCGAGCTCTTGACCAGACCAAAGCTGAATTACGACTGATACGATAGATTCTATTGATCATCAGCAGCAGCGTTACCGTTGGATATTTTCAAAAAGTATCAAAAAAAGGGGATTTATGCAACATAAGTGGCAACAAAAAGGGGATTTTTTTATTTTAAGGGGCACCTCTTTAAAAATCAAAAAAAAGTACACCAAAACTTTTTTTATGTATTTTGTTAAATTTATTTAAAATAACATATTAAAAATAATATAAAAACATAACAAAAATATTATTTAATGATAATATTTGATTTTTATTTAAGCTTGAGATCAACTTTTTTGTTTTTTTATAAAAAATTATTTATTAGAAACCAATATTTCGCTACTAAACTAAAATGGGTAACTTCTTCAGGGTAAATTTGTAGACAAATTATATTAAACAAAAAGCAAATTCAAAACATATTATTACATATTTACCCTGAAGAAGCTACCCATTGTTTGGTAGCGAAATATTGGTTTCTAAAAATAATTTTTATAAAAAAACATAAAAGTTCATCTCAAGCTTAAATAAAAATCAAATATTATCAATTAAAAAAGATCAAAAAGAATTAGACGATATATTATTTAATGATTATAAAACAAAAAGATTTTCATGACATTGCTTCATTGAATGGGAAATATATACATATGTATGCCTGTATTGAATACATTTGATTTCATTTATTTGATATTTAAAATAATATACAAAAATATGTATTAGTATGTGTATATACATATTTATTTGTGTATATATTTAATACATACGCTTTAGTTATATACGTTGTGTACAATTAATTATTTTTAAAATGGTTTCTATATTTTGTATAAGTTTTTCACTTGGAAACCAATCTTCAAGGCATATAGTATCTAACAAACTTAAGGACAAAAGCAAGGATTCGCAAGTATTTACATTTAGCCTGTTAGTTACTTTATTTCAATATAACATATAAATTTGTTTAGGTTTGAATATACACAGAAAAAAGCAATTTTCTAATTCAAATACAAAATTTACCGAATCAAATACTTTTTTGTTCAATTTAGGTCCTATAAACAAATTTGTATATTCAAATACAAAAATTTTTAATTATTTGTTTGAAAAAATCCGCTGATTTTTTTTAATTAAAATATTAGGTTATTAACTAAAAATTAAAATTAAAAACCCAATTCATTACACATTTTTTGATAAAAACTAAGTATTTTAGTTTTGATGTCAATTATAGAAATTTTAGAAAATTTTTCAGTACACAGTAGTTCGGTTTCGGCTTCATGACCTATATATATATATATATATATATATATATATATATGAAAGATTTTTTTAGTGTACAAAACATTGTTAAATCAATTGCTTTGAGTTTTGTTGTATTTATATATTCTTTTCTTAAAAAAATTTTTTAAAGCTCAAATAAAATGTCTTTGGTTGAAGAAACAAGATATATTATTTGAGAGAACTCACTTTGAAAATTTTTGTTAAATTTGTTCATAGTTCTCAAAATATAAGTTAGAAATTTTAAATATGTTTTGTTTACAGGCGACAAAGAGTCTAGAATAACACGAATTTTTTTTTAAATTGGAAGCACATTTTTCTTCAAATTGTGCCCGGATAAAATAGTGCTGCAGAACCGACCACTGCTCCAGAATTCTTGTTGCAACATATAAATGATAGCCATCTAGTATCACTTAGCCTTAGTATTTTATGTTCAGGTACATCAAAAATACCTTGCAGCTCCTTCGAATCGAGTTGTCTTTTTGCACTCTTAAAATACGTAAAAACCTTTTTAAATAACTGTTCAACGTCATTTGGAATGCACGATAATGATGCATTGTTCACTAGATTTATAGAATGGCACACACGGCCGATATGAAATAAATGCGGAATCTTTTTATACCCTTCACACAGTGAAAAAGGGTATATATAGGTTTGTCATTCCGTGTGAAATTTCTACAATTTTCATTTTTTTTTATATTTTATTTAATATATTTTTTTTTTTATTTTTTTTGTATTTTGTTTTTTTTTATATTTATTATATACTAGCCAATCCCGGCGCGCGTTGCTACGCCCCTTCATGAATTTGAATCGCATTCTAAATTTTAATCGAATATCAAGTGCAAGGCTAAAAACTATAACCTTTTCTTTATGAGCATGGCACTGCCCACTTTTCTAATTACGAAACTGTATAGTCATGACAGCTCAATAAGTGTGCAAAGTTTCAGAAAAATCGGTCCAGTGTAAGTACCTCAAAATGATACCTTTTTTTATGGGCGTGGCACTGCCCACTTTTCTAAATACGAAACTGTATAGTCATGCCAACCCAATATGTGTGCAAAGTTTCAGAAAAATCGGTCCAGTGCAAGTACTTCAAAATGATACCTTTTTTTTAATGGGCGTGGCACTGCCCATTTTTCTAATGACGAAAGTGTAAAGTCATGACAGCTCAGTATGTTTGCAAAGTTTCAGAAAATTCGGTCCAGTGCAAGTAGCTAAAACTGATAACTAATTTTTTATGGGCGTGGCCCCGCCCACTTTTTCAATCACGAAATTATAAAGCCATGGCAGCTCAATATGTGTGCAAAGTTTCAGAAAAATCGGTCCAGTGCAAGTACCTCAAAATTAAAACATTTTTAGGGGCGTGGCCCCGCCCACTTTTCTTATCACGAAATTATTTAGTCATGACAGCTCGATATGTGTGCAAAGTTTCAGAAAAATCGGTCAAGTGCAAGTAGCTAAAACTGATAACTAATTTTTTATGGGCGTGGCCCCGCCCACTTTTTTTCACCCATAAACACTCCCTGGTATGTGTACACCAACTTACCAAAGTTTGAGCCCGATCGGTTTTACAGTTTCAGAGTCTATAGCTAACACACACACACACACACACACACACACACACACACACACACACACAGAGATTCACTTTTATATATATAGATAGATATTTTCATAATTTTTTTTTTAAATTTTTTTTTTACATATATACGTAAATTTATAATTTTACAATGGGATGTTTTTATATATGTATGTTTTTATATGTTTGTACGTATTTCATATGGGATGAATGGTGATACAAACTACTGTTATTGCATGACTGCACGTTGTGAAGCGTATATAAGATTAGATTAAGATTGTTGCTACACCATTTTTTTCCACCATTGTAGATGCGTTGTCTGTAGCAAGACCTATTAAATTTTTAGTGGAATTTGATTTTCTTTCAGTAATGACAATATGGAGTTACAAATTCCTTTTCCAGAACCATCGCTTTGCTGCACTAACCGAAAGAAGCTATCAACAGTGTTTCCTTTGCAGATATCAAACTGCCCAACCACCAGCACCAAACATTTTTCCGTATTTAATGTATTTTGGACATAAGTATACGCAATCGCAAGAAACATATACATTAGCTAAACACGCATGATAAGCAAAAGATTTTATATGAAATTGCTTACATATATATTAAAACAGTGTAATGTATATGTATTAAAGTTGGGTGTTTAAACAAAACAAAAGCCGCGAAAAAGTATCTTTCCATTTCGTAAAAAGTATCTAAAAAGTGGCACGATTTATAAAAAGTATCACATTTGGGGGCATTTTGACAAAGTGGCACAATAGTATCCAAGCATTTGAAAAAGTGGCAAAATGCTACTTTAGTGGCCCTAACGGTAACGCTGATCAGCAGTTCCTTCCTTAATGTCAAAATTTCAAAAGGTTTCTCTATCTATCTCTCTCTCTTATTTTATAATTTCCAATTGTCGAAAAATTCTACTCCAGATGTAAGCAACTAATACGGTCTTTCACAAATTTATAAATTTCCTACAAATGACAGATTCAGCACTGTGGTTCAAAGCAACATCAAAAGGAAAAATAAATTAATAAAATTTGGGTTATTTTCATTTAGAATACAAATCCATTGCGTTAAACCTAAATCATTTAGAAAGTGTTTAAAATTCTTTTGGTATTGACTTCATCATCGTTATGTTTTCCAAAAAGATGATTAAAAAAAATCCAAGTCTGGAGATGGACTAAGTGTGCTGTAATTTACTAAAATTATCTAAAGACTTTTACTTGTTGGCTTTTTGTTGTTACAAAATGTTGAGAAATAATATAAATAAAGTATCACAAGTCCATTGCTAAGCTGTGTGGCAAAATGTACAACAGATGTTGCACTTCATCATACGAAACCAAACTAAAAAGAACAACTTGAGGCCATATTTTTCCAACAATTTCAACAACATTAACATACATCATTATGTACTCTTTACAACATGCGGTTTTTACGTTCAAAGCATTCTGTATTTTTCTGTCTCCATCTCTTCGTTTCAAAGTCGTTAATGGCAAAAAAAAAAACAGAAAAAAAAAGAAATAAATAAATGAACAACAGTAAAAACAAGAATTGAATGTATTGCAATGACTTTTATGAGAATTTGCACAACAAAAACAAAAACAACAACAACAATCTACCAACAAACATATTATCTCTTTAACATGAAAAAATGCTTTTAAAAAGACCATTTCAAAAGCCACATTATCCCCTGTCTTATTCTTTATTTTCACAAACTTCAGGACAGAGACTCCTGTTGAAATGAAAAAGTCAAACTTGATGTTAGTGTGGAAAAGAATTTAACCGCCTGCTGTTTTAGTAGGAAATATTTGTAAATAAACCAAATTTGTGTAAAAGACTTTTACTATGTCTGCATAAAACATGTATCGTTCTTTCAAAATGCACACACTTTTACTTTAATACTCACATACACTTACACTAACAAACACTTCTCCAAATTGAAAATAAGATAAAAACAAAAT
Source organism: Phyto melanocephala (assembly GCA_941918925.1). Classification (NCBI taxonomy): domain Eukaryota; kingdom Metazoa; phylum Arthropoda; class Insecta; order Diptera; family Rhinophoridae; genus Phyto; species Phyto melanocephala. The sequence goes on from OW799233.1 coordinate 10,841,209, forward strand.
CATAGAATATGTTGGAACTCGTTTAAATATATTTCAAAATCAGTTTTCTAAATAAGCCACAGTAACAGAATGAAATAGACAGAAGTGTTTGTTTTGTACAAAAACAAAAAATAAATAAATTTGTAAAATACTTGGAAAGTTAGCACTAACTTTCTATTTTATAGAAAATGTTTTAAAATTTTTTAAAAGAAAATCTTATTTCGCAAAACTTTTTAAGGTAATTTTAAAACATTTTTTTTTTAATATTAATAATAATTATTTCAGTTTAAGGTATTTTTTATAGCCTTCACAGTGAGTGTAAGGGTATATATAGGTTTGTCATTCCGTGTGAAATTTCTACAATTTTTATTTCCGACCCCATAAAGTATATATTTTCTAAAAGCTTATGAATAGGGGAGTCGATTAAGCGTAATCAGTCTGTCAGTATGTCGGAAATATTTGGGAGTATTATATTTATATTTATTTTATATTATTTAATATTTAATATACGGAAACGTTAAACTAATAAAAAGTCCTTAATAATTATTATGTCGTATGTATATCCTCATTAGCTGCATTATCGGTGTCAGAAAGAAGAAGTGTGATGGTTTCTAATAAAAAAACTTTTTTATTATTCCGTTCTCTTTGCGTACTGCAGCTTATAAAAGGGTCACTGCTCAGAAATAACCTAATCAAGACATCTCGATTTGCATCGCTTCTGCTTAATTTTTTCGAATAATTCGTACGATATAATCGTAAGTGCATATTTCTGGCCTCGGCAGCTTCTTCTGACAATTGGATGGTAGCCTGATACCTGGGTGCCCATGTATTTTTTATGTACCTGTATTTATTTTTTGTAAACTTATTTTGTGATAAATGCTTTTAATAATTATTGTTATTAGGTACGTTTATTTATTTTTTTAACATATAATGTTTTGTAGAGCAGGTATATAAAAATATCCTTTATGGGGATGCGTGGGACATTCCCTTGTAACTATTATGGATAACAAAGAATTTTTGAAATTTATATATATAGGCAGGTATTAACATTGTGTTAAAAGTGATGTGAATAACAGTTGAAATCAATAATTAAAAATACATAAAAGTTTACGATGATATAAATGTATAAGAAAAAGTGCCTGATGAGCAAAAATAGAAGAAATGTGAAAATTTAAAAAAATCGTAAAAAATAATAACGCAAACTTGCGCAAACTTTTTTTTTTGTTTCTATAGTTAGAGATTTCAAATTTTTTTCTGGTATCAAACATAATTCGTAGAGATGCTAACCTTACATTTAAAAATCTCTTCTTTTTCTTTTTTTGCAAAAAAAAGCGCATAATTTTTTTTCGTTTTTAGCTTTTGAACGAATTGTTTCAACATGAATATTCAACATATTTAAAATTTGTTTTCTTTTTTAAATAACTTTCGATCAAACCTTTCAGCGATGAAAAAATCATTGTTAAACCTTTATTCGTTTAGCCTTAAAAAAATATCATAAAAACATCCAGAAACCGAAAAAAACATTTAAATCTCATATAATTTTCTTCACTTTCCTGACTTTAGCAGGGTCTCAGAGCTACAAATCGCAACTAAAAGTCTTCAAAATATACAATATAATGTAAAATATTGTTGTCTGTCGAGCTGCGTACTTAGTTTTTAAGGTTTCTTAAAATTCAGTTTGCCTTTTTGGCCAGCTTTTCAGGCCAAATCCCCCTTTTGTGTGTGTTGTATAGCATCATCGGAAGATTAATGTGTGCTTAGATTTTAATAATATTTTTGTGTGAGAAAATTAATTTGAAATAATAAACCTTTGAAAAAAGTTAACATATAAATTTCAATGAAAAAAAAATTTTTATTATAAGACTTCAAGTCTTGTGCATAGCTTGACATCCTATCCTACTAAATAATATAATAAATGTGAATGTTTGTATGTTTGGATATTTGTTACTCAATCACGCAAAAACGACTAAACGGAACTAAATGAGATTCGGCACATAGATAGATAACAACCTAGATTAACACATAGGCTACTTTTTATCACGATAACCAGGCGAAGTCGTTGGCAAACTCATCATCACACAGCCTAAACGGATTGTTTTTGCTGTAAATATATTTTTTTGTTGTAAGTTTTGACTTTTCTTTCATATTTTCAAATTAATAATCCTACTAATAGGTCCATACATATAATAAATGTGAATGTTTGTATGTTTGAATCAATTTGACAAACATATAAATAACAATCAAGGTTAATATTTAGTCTACCCTTTATCTCTATAACTACGCAGACGAAGTTGCGGGCACAAGCTGGTATTAAATAAATAAATAAAATATGTGTGCATATTTATATTTTTAATGTGTTAGTATTTATGTATTAAATGTCTGTAATTCTGAGCAATATTATCACTGTCTACCTTATAAATGTGGTTAAATTTTAAGGGCCGATGTTGAATGTGATCCACACCTAAACTTTAAGTTTTTTTCTGCATTTCATTTGACATTTCTCAATTTCAGACCAACTCAATTTGAACCATGAAATGATACACAATCGAGCAATGCGTTAAAGGTATTCAGGTTTATTATGAAAATGGGCGTTCAAATCAAAATGAATTTCGTGATTCTTTTGGCCAACATAATCATTCAAATTTGTCCACAATGGGGAGAATTATGAAACATATTAAAATTTTAGCCAAACATGTCCGTATGAAATGCGAAAACATCTGTGAATACCTTCTTAGTTCGTTGAAGGGAAAACATTGCTGTTTTTCGCGATTGTGTGGCAAAAGAGCAGTCAACATCGACTCATCATCGTGCCCAACAATTGAACATCAACATTGTCATTGAAAATGTTGACCATCGGATGGAGGTGTGCCGCCGAGGTCGCGGCGTCCATTGTTCAATATTTTGTTTCATACATAATTAAACCATACCAATTTAATCATAATAAAAAGATATGACAATAATTTCCTAAATAATTTGTGTTTTATTCAGAATCAACATCGGTTCTTGTTATGAACCGTTTTGGCCCAGTGAGGTTTCCGGCTAGCCTGTTCGTGAGGACAACTCAGGCAGGTTCCAACCCTCTTACTGGCCTTGCATACGCTCATTAAACAAGTAAAAATACAACGAAACTACTACGACAAACTCCACTACACGAAGAAATCAAGAGGCCTCAAAATTTAACCACCCTTTAGTTAATTCTAAGTGTTGCTGGTACATAAATGATTTGTAACTTTTTTTGACACAAATCTAAGCTTGTAGTTATTTTATGTGCTTAAAACTGAAACATTTTCAAAATTTGAAAAGTGATCTAATTTAGAACAGTGAGAAGACAATGCTCTATCTCTATGTCTTTGGTCCAGCAATTCTTTTTTCAAGTTTATATTTATTATTAAAATGTTTGATACATTTGCTTTTGATGAAAAATTATAACTTAAATTCTTTTAGCAGTTGTTGTGTGATTGAGCTACAAAAAACACAAACACACAAACTTTTACATGAATGTATGTATGTATTATATTTGGACAATTTTTGTTTTCAAACTACACAGTTAAACATAGATTTTTAATTTTTCTAAACATATTTTGAAATTATGCATTGTTAAAAATTGTATTATAAAATTCCTCATTAAAGATTTATTAAAGAAAAAAATTAAAATTTTAAGTTTCGAAGGTAATTTCATTTTTACTTGCTTCACTCTTATTTGAAATACCACTTTAAATCGAAATACCACCTGTTTAGTATGGCATTGATGCTTATGAAGAAATAAAGGAGGAATTTAATTTGTTTATTTTTTTTTGCATCCTTTTATTTTCATTGTTACCGTTCTTAATTTGTTAGAACTATGCTTGAGTTTTGTGTACTCCCTTGCAAGTTCTCGCAAGTGCTTGTATGTGTCTGTGTTGGAATATGTATTAGTGTTGTTGGTTTAGCTTCTTTATGTATTTGTTGCAGGTTGTTGCATTAAAGAAATGTGTTGTGCACTTTGCAAAAACAACTCGTATAAGTACATTGATGCTCTTTTCAAGTTTACTTTTGTTGCAGTTGTTTGTATTGTTTTTTTCTACACTTTTTCAAAAATTTTTCTCTGACAATACGTTTTCCTTTCTACACACACAACTTAACAAAGCTATAGTTGAGCTTCTAGTATTACTTCGTTGTGTGTGTTCATGTTTATATCTTTGAAGGTGTTTTCTTAGAGCCATGTTTACAAATGGTCGATTCAAAAGCAAATTTTTTTCACTCATTTTATTGAAATGCCTGTTATCTGTTTCATTTTTTTTGTTTATTTGTTGACTTGTCTTGTTTTTAATTTTTTTTCCTTAAGCTTTTGCTTATAACTAGTGTGATTACATAGTACAGCTTGTGGTAATGAGGCAATGTAAAGTAAATTCTTTCTTTAGAGGTTGTTTGCAACATTTCTGTTGTTATTTGCTAGATGTTTGATATTTTATTTAGAAATTAGAAAATAATTGTGCAAGAATTACTTTGAAACGAAAACCAAAAGCTGTTAGCTTCCATTAGTGGCAATAAAATCTCAGCACTGGGAAAATGTTTTCTTTTCCCTTAATTGTAGTTTTGGCATTTAAGTTGAGGGAGAAAAAAAGATGAAAGAAACGTGCCACTAAGGACTTTTAAAAAATGCTTAAGTTAATAATTAAATTTATATAAAATTATCCAAGTTTTTCAAGATGGAATTTGAAAATTTATTTCAGAAAACTGGCAGATCCATTTAAAGTGCAAACAAAAAATTATTATTTTACATATTAAATTAACAGATAATTTTATTATAGTAGTTATCCAAGAATATGCTTGGCTAGAAGACAGCCTAACACTATAAGAAAAAAATCAAATTAAAGATGGCCACCACAGCAAAAAGGTTGACAAGGTACACACACCTAAATATAAGTATCAACATTTTGAAGGGCTTGATTAGTGGTATACAGTGAAAACTGAAAGAATTTAATCTAGAAGGGCGTTCGAAACAACTTGATTGAACATATACATACATATGTTTTCAATTCTAGATCGGAAAATAAAATGGCAGATGAAATTATGTTTTCACACTTTTAAGAAGTTCCTGAATAGCAGAATATATTAAAAACTAAAAAAAAAATTAAATAACAGTCAAAAACAGTACAAGGGATTTAAATATGCTTCACGCAATAAGGTAGGTAGGTAAGGCTGGTGCAAAGTTATGCTCACACCTTCATTCGGAGACCATTACGGCCCATTGTGACGCCTTAATAGAGAGAAGAATATAATAAGAATGGAAATATTTAGGATAGAAGAGAAAGAGAAGCCGACAATTCTAGAGTCTCCGGCGGGAATCGAACCCGCAACCCTCAAACAACTGACTTGTCCTTTACTGACTAGTCCACAGGGGCACTCAATAAAGTTTTAAAAGAAAAAAAAGTTTAAATTCCAGAACACATTGCATCCATTTTAAATCAAAGAAGAAATCTGTAACAGAATGTTGAATAACTTATTTTCAACATTCCCAAAATGTATTTTAAATAAAAGGATTTGATTAGAAAAATACGGTAGAACCGCAAAGAAATTTTTAATCAAAAATGGTGTTTGAAACAAAATAGCGGTCATTAAATAAAATTGTTTTTTGAATAAAATTTAGAAGCTAGATAAAGTAATCAAGAAATGGGGGCATCGCAAGAATAGGTGGATTTAGTCAAGAGCAACTTTACATCAATTTAATATGTTTCGCGAGATTTTACGGTGAGGACTAAGGTGTCCTGGTCCTTCAAGGCAGCCCACCCCATTCGACGTATTTCTCCTTTCCTTCACTTAAATGTATTTATAATTTTAAAAATGCCAATAACACGGTTCCAGCTTCACTATTCTCCTTTCCACTTGCAAATGGCGAAAATTCTACGTGTCGTTAATAATTTTACCTTACTATAATATATTTGCAAGCTTTTATTGTATTTTCATTACAATATTCTCATATAATAATTATTACAGGTATAGAAATATTAATTGGTATTTTCCGCTTGCGTGTGCGCTTACTCTTGTCCTCGACCAAATCAAAAAAGATTTTTTTGCTACAGGATATGGTCTGTGGAGCCGCCACATGTCAAAAATTGCCTCTTTTATTTTACAACGCTGCTTTTTCTATGTTTTCAATCCTAAATATTGGCATGATTGTTTGTCATCATTCCAGAGTAAGTAATGTAAAAATTATATAATAAAAGCAGAAGTTTGATTTACGTCGGTTTGTTGTGTACAAATAAAAATATAAATTTTCCAAAACTTAATTGAATCAGAAATTATTCGTGCCCCGTAACGAGTGTGGTGTATGTGACCGTCACACAATGAAAAATATTTACTTTTAAGAAAATTTGAAACTTCAACTTTTACAGGTGCTTTCATAGTGACATTGGCCAGCATATTATTTATGAAGCTGTTCTGGGTTAAGTATGACTTTAGCTGTTTTACCATAATGAAATTGAGCAAGAAAACAAATCTAATGCAATGATTAACACAAAAGAGCAAAAAAGTGACATTGGCCCTTTTAGCTCCAAGCCACAAATATAGTCTTCAGGTAGCATGTTGGTTTTTATGCTTAAATGTCTATGTTCATTTTTACCAGTTTTAAATTATTGATGACATATTGCTTGAATTTAAATACTGTTAATCCTCTTAAATTTTCAAAAAGAAGATGTAGCGTTTCTGAGTTTTGAAACTTTTCAATTATTTTTTTTAAAATCATTTTCTATATAAATGTTATTATTTTTTGTCTAAAACATTTAAATTTATTTGCAAGTATAGAGTGCTTCGGTAAAAAAAAGAAAAAGAAATTGTGAAAACTTATTTCAAAAAATTTTAAAGTTTTTTTAAGACAGCTCGCGAACTTTAAAAGTTTTTGGGTCGAGAAAGTGCACCTAACGTGTCAAACATTCGAAGAGTGTTTAAAAATTCTCATGTATGAAACAAACCGAAAAAACGCGGCGGCAACGCTTTTCAATTGGAAAATCCAATTTTGTCAAGGCGTTAGGTATGGAAGTTGGCTGCAGCATAACTATTGTTGTTTTTTTCTACTTTTGTAATTATTGAAAAGTAAGATGACTTTTAGGTATTTTCAGGTTAATATAGCGATTTTATTTCTATTTAGTGAGTTTTATTAAAACGCCATAAGTGAACATTACTGTTTATTACACAACGTTGACGTTTTTGTTTAAGTTTAATACCTCAGTGTTACCGCTCTGCAGAATATTATACGACACCCACCGCTCTTGTTTAGGTTGATCTGTAAAGCTACTAATTCGGTTATGGACAGTAACACACTCTTGCGTCGGTCGGATTTTCGAAAACATGGCTTTTGTAAACGAAAATGTAAGCGAAAACAGGAAAATATCAATTCGGCATTATTCTCATAATTTTTTACAAAGCTTAGTGCTTCGAATTTTGACAAAAGATGTACAAAATTTTGCTTACTCAGGTGCTCAAACGCACTAACACAGCTGATGCCAAGCGTTTTCTTGCAAAAAAATTATATAAAAAAGAAACCGCAAGTACATACGTTGTTATTTCTGAGCACTTTTGAAAATTATTTTTTTGTAGTATTTTTCTGTATAAAAGAACAAATAATAATAAATTATGTACAACCTATATCTTCATGGGTGGTTGCATTGAGTTTTGTGAAACGAACCTGGGAGTTGTGGTCGAACATATATAAACAAATCTTAACAAATATTTACAACTATTTATACCCTTCACCTGTGGTGCACAAGGGTATATATAGCTTTGTCAGTCCGTTTGTAATTTCTACAATTTTCATTTCCGACCACTATCCGTCAGTCCGTCTGTCCGTGTGTTGGTTGAAATCAACTTTTAGAAGCAACTATGTGTTCCTCAGATCTGTATATGGTATCAATCTCTTGAAAATATCCAGGAATGAATCGCTATTGAAATTCATCACAATCGCCCCATAACTTTCTGAGATATAAGCAAAAAACCAAGACCACCTCGTTTTTTTCACAATTACAACAAGAACATACATACATATTGGTTAAAGTAAACGTGGCATCGGATTCCAGCTGAGCGAAACAAATTTTATTTTATTTTATTTAATCTATTATTTATATTTTATTATTTTTTTTCAAATCTTTTTTTTAATTTTTTTTATTGTTTTTTTTTTTGTAATTTTTTTTTGGTATATTTTGTACATGTACAGACATACATATGTACATACATACGTATTTTATATGAGATGAATGGTGATACAAACAATTGTTATTGCATGACTACACGTTGTTAAGGGTATATAAGATTCGGCACGGCCGAATATAGCACTGTTACTTGTTTTTTTTTTTTTTTTTTGAAAAATATTTTTGAAACGATAATTTATCTTAAAAAACTCTTAATTAAATATTTTTAAACAAGCTTTTAAAAAATTCATAAAAAGAGTTTTTACGATAATTTTTCAAAGAAAAATCTTTGAAAATATTAAAAAATTCTCACAAAAATTACAATAAAAGTACAATAAAAATAATTTTTCTTTTTTTTTTAATTAAATTAACTTAAATCCCAGGAGTTAAAAAGGTTTTATTTACAATCAACATGTAACCACCGATCAGAGAGTGCTGATGATGAAATCGTAGCTGGTTTTGAAAATGCATTCCACTTGACTAGTTTCGGTAAAAATATATTTTTTCAGATTATTCTTTCATTTATCACAATCAAAAAAAACTCTTTGTTACAATAAGAATGTTAATATGAAATCCTTCTCCTGAATTAAAATTTAAATATTGATTTTTCTTCTTTAACTTTAACAGTGTATTAAAAGTGACTTAATTTTAACACTTTCAAGTCCAATAATTTGCTAAATGTAGGCACTGTAATTAGCTAATGAATTTAATTAGTACTTTTGTCATCCTTGCATTTAAAAATCATGCCTATTACATTTCTTTTGAGATGCTATTTTAAATTGACATTAGGACAACTCATAAAGTCCTTGCCAGCCATAAACCTAAAGTTTAATTAATTTTTCGCAAATAAAAAAATGTGTTTTTATTATCTTTGTAAGTGACTTAGACATAAGTACATTTAAGTGTTAATTTTATTGTATTTCGTATTTTTGCTCAGAATTATCTTATTTGACACATTTCCTTTCCCCATTATAATCATTGGAAAGATTACTTATAAAATCAATTAAATATTTTATGTCCTTTTTTTCATTTAACATTGCTTCACTTGCTTGGACATAAGATAAATGTATTAAGTTGGCATACATATTTAGGGCAGTTATTTGTATATTATTATTTTAATAATAATTTATAAACAAGTAATAATGCTATATTCTGCTGTGCCGGATCTCGTCAAAAAATACGTCAAGTTTTTGTTCTCCATTTCATTTGACATTTCTCAATTTCAGACTAACTCCATTTAAACCATGGAAAGATACACAATCGAGCAACGCGTTAAAGCTATTCAGGCTTGTTATGAAAATGAGCGTTCAAATTAAAAATGCGTTTCGTGCACTTCATGATTCTTTTGGCCAACATAATCATTCAAATTCGTCCACAATCGGGAGCATTATGAAACATATTTAAATTTCAGCAAAACCGGTCTGTATGAAATGTGAAAACATCTGTGAATAACTTCTTAGTTCGTTGAACGGAAAACATTGTTGTTTTTCGCGATAGTGTGGCAAAAGAGCATGCAACCTCGACTCATCATCGTACCCAAGAATTGAACATCAACATTTTTATTGAAAATTTAGACCATCGGATGGAGTTGTGCCGCCTAATTCGCGGCAGCCATTTGGCCGATATTTTGTTCCATACATAAGTGAACCATACCAATATTATCATAATAAAAAGAAATGACAATAATTTCCTAAATAATTTGTATTTTATTCAAAACTAACATCGGCCCTTTATAATACTTCATATCGCTGAATTATTTCCGACGCCATTTTTGTTTTTGAATTTTCATATAGTTAGTTGTATTCTACTGTCATTTGATATTTATGGTGCTGAAAAAAAAGTAATCCGCCATTTTGTTTATGGTGTCATCTTGGATTTTAAGCTATTCATTACAATATTGTGGTGGTTGAAGAGGATTAAATTGTAATTAATATATTTACACAATATAACCGCTATTTCTTTTCGGACGCCATTTTGAAATCTAGCTTTTTTAGAGTTTATCACTAGTCAAGCCCTTGCATTTTATACCAATATTGAGAGGGTTGACATGGTCACATTTTTTTATTATTAGATTTGACTTATTTATAAATTTATTTTACACCATTTTGTAATGACAGCCATTGCAGATTTAAAAATTTTTACAGTGTATTATGTTTTGCTAGTCAATCCCTTTTTTTTGATATCCATATCGCTTTTTTGTGTTTTTTTGTGCTTATATCTCAGTTAATTTCTGTCCGATTTGTTAGATTTCTTCAGCATTAGTTTCTGAGACTTAAGGCTATATTAAATGTATTTAGAGTGCGCTAAAATTAATAAGGATCTTTAAAAACTTGATATATGTTTGGAAAGATATATTTTTGAAAAAATTACTTTTGCCTCTAACTTTGGCGATTTTTCACGAATAACCCTATAGTGATATCATAACTAGAAATATTAGCAAATATATTTACAAGTTATCCTAGGTCTAAAAAATTTTGATTTTAATGATAGAAATATTTGGGAAAAAACGGAGGCAGTCTTGTTGATTTGCTTATGTCTCAACAAATTGTAGGGCGAGCATGCTGGATTTTAATAGCGATTCATTGCCGGATATATGCAAAAGATTGATACCACATACAGATCTTAGTAACATGTGGGGACTTCTAAAAGTTGATTTCAACTAACACACAGACACACGGAAATGTTTCAATCGACTTCCCTAATCAAAATCTGTTAGATCGGAAATGAATATTATAGAAATTACAAACGGAATGACAAAGCTATAAATACCTTTGGCATCACATGTGAAGAGGGTAATAAATGTATTTTAACAAAAAAACAATACTAAATAATATTCTACTTAGACTTAGAGAGAAAAGACATTTTAAAAAATATTTTATGACAATTTTTAATCTTGTTCTTAATGTCATTTTAACTAATAATTAAAAATTTTTTTTAAGACCCCTATATGGAGGAAAATAGAATATTTAATTTAATTTGTAAAAAGTATTTGATGTTAAGAATTTGATGTAATATTAATAAAAAAAAAATATTCCATTAAAATGTCTACTTATTACATTCGATTTTTTTCTATATATTTTTAGTTTACTTGGTGAAGGTTTTTAATTAATATTAAATATTATCGACGAGCAAATCATTTGCTGTCGGCTGGAAAAAAATATATAAAATTAAATATTAAAAGAAAGAAATTATAAAACAAAAATCAACTACAAATAAAAACAAGCCCAGAAAATTTGCAAAAACTACCGAAAATCTTTCAGGAGAATGTTAGATTGAACAAGTAAGAGCGCTATATTCGGCCGTGCCGAATCTTATATACCCTTCACAACGTGAATTCATGCAATAACAGTGGTTTGTGTCACCATTCATCCCATATGAAATACGTACATACATATAAAAACATACATATATAAAAACGTCCCATTGTAAAATTATAAATTCACGTATGAATGTTAAAAAAAAACAAAAAAAAAAAAAAAAAAAATTTAAAAAAAAAATTTTTAAAAAAAAAAAATTTAAAAAAAAAAAATTTTTTAAAAAAAAAATTTTTTAAAAAATTATTATGTATATAATATATACAAAACAAAAAAAAATAAAAAAAAAATTAAAAAAAAAAAAATTTAAAAAAAAAATAATAATAAAAATATAAATAATATATTAAATAAAAAATAAAAAAAAAAATAAAAAAAAAAAATAAAAAAAAAATTTAAAAATAAATTTAAAAAAAAATTAAAAAAAAAATTTTTTGGCTCAGCTGGGATTCGATGCCACGTTTTCTCTAACCAGTATACACGTTTGTATGTAAATATGTATGTTGTTGTTGTAATGTTGCTTTTGTGAAAAAAAAATCGAGGTGGTCGTGGGTTTTTGCTCATATCTCAGTTGTTTATGTACCGATGTTTCTGATTTTCAATAGCGATCTACTCCCGAATATTTCTGATATTTTAATACCTCACCCGAGTCCAAGCGATGTCGGGGGGCTTCAAAAAGTTGATTTCAACATACACACGGACAGACGGTCAGACGGACAGACGGACAGATGGACAGCGCTTAATCGACTCCCCTATTCATAAGCTTTCAGAAAATATATACTTTATGGGGTCGGAAATCAAAATTGTAGAAATTTCACACGGAATGACAAACCTATATATACCCTTTTTCACTGTGTGAAGGGTATAAAAAGAAAAAAATATTTTTTTTAAAAGCCAACACCAACAACGACAATACTTAAAAAATCATGGCAATCGGAGAGTAATTGTGACACGCAACATAAAAAGCGGTAATAACATCTATGAGGCCGTAGCAAGCAGCAGCATTAATTTTCTTATTTAACCCCCTCCACCCTCATGTTCCGTATAAAAAAAATACAAAATATGTACGAAAAAATACGTTACCGAAATAAACTGCCAAAACCTTACAGTAATTTGTTTAAGAGTGTTAGTAACACTGATACTGAGTGGTGTGTGAAAGTGTGTTTTTCCCCTACTTTAATATAGTTTTGCTAAATAAGCGGAAATTGTTGACAGGAAGTAATACGGATGCTCTTTAATTTGAATTCAACACTTCTTTTTTTTACAAAAAAAAAAAAAAAACGAAAATTTTATACTTTTCGTTTTTTTATATTTTTATTTGAATGGATACGAATAGAGTGAAATTAATAAATGACCCCACTCAAACTACTACAACAATAAGCAACGGCCACATTACATAGAAATTTGGTATTATAGCAAAAAAAAAAAAATAAAGCAACAACAACCCACTAACAAAAACGATGACAACAAGTTTTGAAATACATCTCTGATAGTTTTTTTCTTTCTATAACTTTAAATGGAATAAATACACTGTGAGAAAATAAGCTTCTAACTATGTACATATATAGGAAAAATGCATAAAGCTCGGAAAAATAATAAACATTCCTAATAAACGTGCGGAATTGTACAAATGTTATTAACTTGAATATAACCCTACATTCCCTAATTTCGTTTTATTTTTTTAAGTGTAAACAAAAATCTAAAATGTATATATGTATGTATGTACGTCTGTGTGTAATGTTTAAAATTTTTAAGTGAACTTAACTTTAAAAACTCAACTAAAAAGTTATTTAATGCTAAAAATAACTAGAGGGTTGGAATTGAGTGAAAACTTTATAAAATTACAATGTGTGGTTGGTGTATAAGTGAGTGTTAGTATGTGTGTGAGAGAGAATGCGTCCGTGTATAATTTTACACACCATTATTGTATTTGTATATGTATGTATAGCAAGGGTAAACACAAACAAAACACACACTTAGCACACGCTCATCCAAAAAAGTTGCACACAAACAAATAAACACATTTTCAAATATGTGTACTCAAAATACATTTAAATAACACTTTATTAAAAACGAGATTTATTTTGAAATGAAAACTAAAGTAGTATGGAGCATTAAATAAGTTCAAAATGTTTGATTTAATTGTTGCCTACATTTAGGGAGTTATAGAAAATATTAAAAAAATATATATAAAAATCTATATAAAACAAATATTTCCAAATGAGTTTAAGGAAAAATACTCTATAAGTTATCAATGAATATGTATGAGTTCTATGTTTTTGTTAGAATGAATACTAGCTTATATACATTACAATTAGTACATAATTCTAATAACACGTCAATCTTAAAATACTTTATGTTTATTTTAAAAAATTTTCGCAACATAAATTCCACTAAATACTATCTTGTTACTTTTAAAAATAATGTACTTCTTACATGAGATTAGGTGCATGTTAATCCGTATGATAGGTATATTGAAGTTTTTAAAATTTAGATATTAGAAGCCTGTAATTGGACTGTGTTTGTGTTTTCAGAGCATACTTTGGGTCAGATCTACAGTAGCTGGTATGTATTTTGCTTTTATAAATTTAATATTAACGAACCTAGAACTTACAAAAACACTGTTACTTAAACACATCATACTCATCTTTAATACGATGGCATTTGAATTGAATTTTGTTGTAATTTTTTGGTTTTGTTATAAATGTAAGTGTATTGAAATAGGCCGGTCTGTGTGTGTGTAGGTAACTTTTCAGTGGTAGAAGCCAACAGGGTTTTATATATTAAGCCTTGTGGGAGTCGCATTTACACCTGCTATGAGATCTCATTCTACCTTGTGTTAAAACTTCAAAAGTAATTTATTCTATCAGAAGGGAAGAACGACGTACAATCATTGTTAGCAACAACAAAACCGTTGAAACCATTACTAAAACCGAATAAAATTCAAAGCAAGAAAAATGCAAAAACTTTTAGTTTATTGTTTGTTGGGTTTAAGCTGGCCAATATGCAATTCGCTGGTGCTTATGTCGGATCATAAGGTAAGTTTATGGAGTGATGTCAATTCGGAGAAGATTTTTCGATGGAATTTATTGTGTATGAAGTTTCAATATTTAAAAAATAATAAAAGCTTGGCGGCCGTAGTTAAGTGAGTATACGCTGTACAGAGCTTCTTGAAGTTTGCAATTCTTATCTACAACTCCGAATTGAGGTTTATGTCACCGACACTTTTACGCAGAGTTTCGGCGTCTTCCTGAAAATTTCAATTAATCCCTTTTCACTATTTCGATCATATTTTGTATGAAATTTTTTGTTAAATAATGAAGACAAGTTGTTTTATCGTGTAGCGCTCCATTTCAATTAACTCTAAGCTGTCGAAATTTTTTAAGTTTGCCAGGCATTTTACTGCATAAATGGCCACAAATTCATATTTTCCGTAAATTTTGGGACACCATTTAAATTATGAAAAAGTAATAGCTGAGTTCAGCTTACCTAGTTTAATCTACCTTGTGCCAGTTTATCTGTAGGTTGCAAAATGTTACAAGCTTTATTTAAAATTTTTATAAACCAAATGAGAATTATAAATAAAACAAAAATAAGGACTTCATCGAAAAAACCAACTTTAAAAAATTTTTTTAAAAAAATTTAAAAAAAATTATAAATATAAAAAAAAATAATAAATATTTAAATAACATATAAAAAAAGGTTTTTTTTGGCTCAGCTGGGATTCGATACCAGATTTTCTTTAACCAGTATATACATATGTATGTTGTTGTTGTAATTGTATATATATCTCATATCTCAGAAAGTT
Source organism: Phyto melanocephala (assembly GCA_941918925.1). Taxonomy (NCBI): domain Eukaryota; kingdom Metazoa; phylum Arthropoda; class Insecta; order Diptera; family Rhinophoridae; genus Phyto; species Phyto melanocephala. Next base: position 10,856,469 of record OW799233.1, read on the forward strand.
ATGGGGCGATTGTGCTGAGTTTCAATAGCGATTCATTCCTGGATATTTCCAAGAGATTGATACCATATAGAGATCTGAGGAACATATAGTTGCTTCTAAAAGTTGATTTCAACCAACACACGGACAGACGGTCAGGGCTTAATCGACTCCTCTATTCATAAGCTTTCAGAAAATATATACTTTATGGGGTCGGAAATGAAAATTGTAGAAATTACAAACGGAATGACAAAGCTATATATACCCTTGTGCATCACAGGTGAAGGGTATAAAAAGTATTTTAAAAGATCTTAGCACAAGGGGTTCAAAAAGACCTTATTCCAAAAAGTTTTCTAAAAGCCGCATTATTAAAAGGGAGTGTGGAAGCTATTGCCTTTATCACAACACGTGTAAAAAATAAATTACCGTGCAATGACTGTCGCAGTTCTTATTTCTGATAGGTAATGCTAAAAAGGCCTTTTATATGGCCTACATACCCCTTCTTTTTATACCCTTCACCTGTGGTGAACAAGGGTATATATAGCTTTGTCATTCCGTTTGTAATTTCTACAATTTTCATTTCCGACCCCATAAAGTATATATTTTCTGAAAGCTTATGAATAGAGGAGTCGATTAAGCCCTGACCGTCTGTCCGTCTGCCCGTCTGTCCGTGTGTTGGTTGAAATCAACTTTTAGAAGCAACTATATGCTCCTCAAATCTGTATATGGTATCAATCTCTTGGAAATATCCAGGAATGAATCGCTATTGAAATTCAGCACAATCGCCCTATAACTTTCTGAGATATGAGCAAAAAACCACGACCACCTCGTTTTTTTTCACAATTACAACAACATACATACATAGATACATGTAAAAAACATACCAAACAAAAAAAATTACAAAAAAAAAAAAAATATTAAAAATAAGAAAAAAATAATAAAAAAAACTACAAAAGAAAAATTTTTAAAAAATTTAAAAATAAATTTAAAAAAATTTTTTAAAAATTTTTCTAAAAAAATTTTTTAAAAATATTTAAAAAAGTATAAAAAAAAATAATAAAATATAAATAATATATTAAATAAAATAAAATAAAATTTTTTTGGCTCAGCTGAGATTCGATGCCACATTTATTCTAACGTGTACATTTGTACGTATTTTATATGGGATGAATGGTGATACAAACATTTGTTATTGCATGACTACACGTTGTGAAGGGTATATAAGATTCGGCACGGCCGAATATAGCACTGTTACTTGTTATTGCTAGAAAGTTTTTCAACATTAATGTGAGTATGAGTTGTTGTATTTAAAAATTAAACATGTTTTTAAACTTAAAAAAAAAAATATCTTGTTTTTTGTTTTTGGTTTTTTATTGTTTTCTGTTCAAGCAACTAGCTGAATTACATACACAAGACAATTTTATTCATAAACAGTGTAAAAACTGAAAATTGTTTGCTAAATTACTGTCTATCTGAATGTCTGAGTTAAAATGAATGTCTAAATGTATCAGAAAATGAATTGATTTTGAAAATTTATCAATCGTTACAGTGACAATGACATCACGATACTCGAGTACAAACATTCACATTGTTTGTTCATTCGTTCGTTTATTCATTTATTTAACAACTAACAATTGTATTTCGTTTTTCATTTTTATTATTTATTGATAAAAAGTTTCGTTTTTATAATTTTTTTTTGTTTGTTTTCAAACAATTTCTGTTGTTACAGTAAATAGGAAATGTTAATAATGAAATAAATCACAAACAGTTTGATTAACGAAACATATACATAATAAATGGAAATTTTAAAATCAATATTATTAATTGATCAAATGTTTAACAGAGTTCTGACGTAGTAATGAAAAAATATTATCAGAAGAAGGAAAAGTATCGTTTACTATTTTACGAGGTCTAACTTCACTTTGGCTTAAAACTGTATATTTTAGGCTTATTTATAAATATATATTTTTTTTTATTGAAGTATAAGTATTTAAGTATAACACCTGTAAAATAAATAATGTAGAGATTGACAACTGAACAAATCGGCGATCAACTATTTTTATGCAAAGAGGATATCGCCGAAATTTCAACGTCAGTATTTTGCCTTTTGAAGCAATGATTCGTTGTTAACAATATGTTACTGTAAGAGGTCTGGGTCGAAACGTTGGATCACGATTAATTAGCACGTTTAAAACAACATGTGAACAAAACACCAGAAACATCTACCAGTAGGCGTACTGTCATTCCTATATACATAAGATGCAATTGGTGTAAGAACTCAAATTGATGTAAGTTTCAACAGTTCGCAAGTCAGTTTTATTTAAAATCTGATGAAGCTAATTTACATTAAAATGGTACATCTAGGTTCTGAATAACCAAAAGACATTCTTCAACACCAATTGCATCCCATGCCAGGTGCATAATATGGTGTGGCTTTACATTCGAAAATGAAGATAAAAGTGCTTTAACCGTAAATGGAGAGCGGTATTGGCTTATGTGGTTTCAGCAAAGCCACTGACTTAGACACAATTGCATTTTTAAGTAAAATTTTTGGGGTGCCAATAATTTTTAGAAATTTTGAAATTAGTTGCCTAGCGCGTTGCGAGATTTGTCAGCACCCGACTGTTTTCATTGATAGTGAAGTGCGATGTCAAAATTTGTTGAATTCAACATAACTTTATTTATTTCTGCAGAGATGGAAAATAAGATTTTCATTTTCGGTATTAGTGTATAAACTTTTGTATACCATTCACAGTGAGTGAACGGTATACAATATTTTCTGGAAGCTTATGAAAAGGGGAGTCAATTAAGCCTTGTCCGTCCATCCGTCCGTGTGTATGTTGAAATCAACTTTTTAAAGCCCCCAGATATTTCCAAGACCCGTGTAAGGTATCAAAATATCAGAAATTTTTGGGAGCAGATCGGTATTGAAATCATTTAATAAACAACTGAGATATGATGAAAAACCTAGACCATCTCGTCTTTTCACACCAATACAAACTGGATGAACGTAGTTTCGAATGCCTGTTAAAAGAAAAAATTTTTTTTTTGTTTTTTATGTTGTCAAACTTTAAATAAATAAATAATACATACATACATAAATTCAATTTAAAAAAAGTCATAAAGATAATAAATGAGTGAATGGTAATACATTTGTTATTGCATGACTATACGGTGTAAAGGGTAAGAAATTATTAATTATCGTAGTAGTTGAATACGTTGAAATTGAAGAATTTTCAAAACATTTTTGTAATTACTTTTAAAGTAAAATTGCATTTTGTTAATATACGATGTTTTATAATGTAAAATGTTACAGCTTTGAGCTATAAGATAATGGCTTCGATGAAGGTCAAAACAAACAATCAAACAAACTTTTTATATAAATTTATATATTTTTAAAATTTGTTTCTCTGTCTACATGTTGGCATTATTAAATTACTCTGAAGTTTTGTCAATCACTTTTTCTAGCCTATTGGAACAAAATGTACCATATACGTGCCATGTAACCACTATAATGTATAGTTTGTGAATACCGTGTAATGGTCCTAAATTTTAT